>OY754897.1:193454-5793716 GCA_963576445.1 Lithosia quadra
ACTTTTATTAATGCATAAAAACCTCACGGTAGGTACGAGACGTCCGTCCTTAAGTGGTGTAACGCGTGTTTTACGGAGGTTCACTTTTATACGTTCAGTGCGCTCGTAAAATGTATGAATACCATGGAAATGTTTATACGTTACAAGTTAGATATACTAGTCGTTGTTTTAACGACAGTTTTCACGTAAAACTTTGAGTTTTATAGAGAAAAATACATTTTGAACTGAACACTCGGTATGCTAGATAGACAGTCGAGAAAATAAAACGTCGTATCGCAGCCGTTTTACGCTCGATCATCTTAAAAAATGTTCCAGACGATGTTCACTTTCATGATATATACATAAACATAAACTTTATATGTAACAACACAAGAAAAGTATTATAAAAATTAATTTAATTAGATACGTGTTAGTGAAAAGTATGAAGTGTTCATACGAGAAAACGTCTCGCGACAGAACGGCTCTCGTTATGGTAAAGTTTCGAAGCTCCTTACCGAACGCCGCGCGCGGTGGCGACATCTACTGCTCGTTAGTGCTACGTGCGGCTAAACGAGAAACTCTACTATATATACTCGCGTCAGTGTGGTTTTCGCTCACTGTTGTTGTTCTGTTCGTGTGCGTGTCGGACGTGCGCGTGCTCTGCAATAATATATTATTTCTATCACCACCAAATTCATCGAAGAAATGGCAGATACGGCTGTATCCACCGAAGCTCCGGCTCCAGCTACACCAGCGAAGAAGGCGGCGAGACAGGCGGGAGGGGCCGCCGCCAAGAAGCCCAAGGCTAAACCTACTCATCCAAAAACATCGGAAATGGTCAACAACGCCATTAAGGAGATGAAGGAACGCAGCGGTTCGTCGCTGCAGGCCATCAAGAAGTATATCGCGGCGCATTACAAGGTCGACGCTGAAAAATTGGCGCCGTTCATAAGAAAATATCTGAAGAGCGCCGTCGAATCCGGAGCGCTAATTCAGACCAAAGGAAAGGGCGCCTCCGGCTCGTTCAAGCTCGAATCGAAATCGTCTTCGGCCAAGAAACCTAGCGCAAGCGCCGGCACCGGAAAGTCTGCCGCCGCCAAGGGCGCCGGATCTGCGGCGTCGAAGGGTGCCAAGAAGGCGACCGCTTCCGCCGCCGGTGCCAAGACCAAGAAGGCAGCCGCCGCTTCGGCGTCGGCCGCTTCCGGATCACCGTCCAAATCGAAGGCAGCCGCCGCGGCGAAGGACAAAAAGGCGGCCGCCGCCGCCAAGAAGAAGCCCGCCGCTAAGAAAGCGGCAGCACCCGCCAAAGCCAAGGGTGGCGCCGCCCCGAAGGCCAAGAAGACCGCCAAGCCGCCTACGAAGAAACCAAAGGCACCTAAACCCAAGAAGGCCGCCGCGACACCCAAATCGAAGCCGGCCGCGAAGAAAGCAGCAGCAGCCAAGAAGTAAAACCGTCTCGCGACGGCCGCGCTGACGCTGCTAACGAGTCTCCACAGTCGGCAACGACGACGACGGGGGCTCGATATCAACCTCGGCCACTCTCACCGCTGCGTGTGTGCTGCGAATGCGTTGAGCTACCGCTCCCCGAGAGCGAGAGCGGCGCGCACGAACCAAAAAGCCCTTTTCAGGGCTAACAAAGTTTTCATGCACATAATATAATTATGTACGTTTCTATATACACAGAAATCGAAAGTCATAAACAAACAAACAATCCTAACATAACCTAACCAGACCCCCTTACTTATCGTTCTATAGGTAGGTAGGTACCTACTTACCCAACGCTCTTATATCTCTAAATAAACGAACGATTTAATTTTTTTTTTTTCACAATAAGTAGGTACAATACTTACATTATTTATTGTAACTAAAGGTAAACAAACCTACACACCCAGTAGGGGGACAACAAAATACCTAATAAGGTAAACAAACAGACATGACAATACATAGTGGTGTTGGTGGTGGTCGATTTGATCGGTTCAATCCAATTAGATAATCAGGTATTATGCCCTTAACATCATCACTAATGATTCAATATCGGCCAGCATTATTAACTATTAAATTTAACCGATTAGTTAATCACTTCGTTCGAGTCACACACTGCGACTCGACTAATTACTTTCTATTTTTTTTTTTTTTCTAATCGATATATAATGTGATAATATCAATCCGCATATTACTATACTTAATTATTATCTTTTAATCTTCTCTCATTAAATAATGACGCGCGCGGCGCGCCCGACTGCCAGTGCCCGACGCGGACGCGGACGCGACGCCTATTGGTCGGGCCGGTCGCTCCCTAAGCCACCCGACGATACGATGACAGCGCTCGCGTATATATAAAACGGAGACACGTACGGTTCGAGGTACATTTCGCTGTATACGCTCGTTGCGCGCGCACGCTCGCAACTGTTCACTTCACTCTCTCTCCGCTCAAAAACAAAACAACAAACAAAATGTCCGGTCGCGGCAAAGGTGGAAAAGTCAAGGGGAAGGCAAAGTCTCGTTCGAACCGTGCCGGTCTCCAGTTCCCCGTGGGTCGTATACACAGATTGTTGCGTAACGGCAATTACGCCGAACGCGTCGGTGCCGGCGCACCGGTGTATCTGGCCGCCGTCATGGAATACCTGGCGGCTGAGGTACTCGAGTTGGCCGGAAACGCGGCGAGGGACAACAAGAAGACCAGGATCATACCTCGTCATCTCCAATTGGCCATCCGCAACGACGAGGAGCTGAACAAACTTCTCTCCGGCGTGACGATCGCTCAGGGAGGCGTTCTGCCCAACATTCAGGCAGTGCTCCTGCCCAAGAAGACCGAGAAGAAAGCCTAAGTTTCTTGTTTGGAACGCGAACACAACGCTGTGCGCGTTGTTTCGTTCGTGATCAAAAGGCCCTTTTAAGGGCCACAATATATATCATGATCACATTTCTACTACCTACATGACGTGTTGTGTAGTATTAATGGATTGTTCCTGTGTTAACAGATGATAAGTCATAAATATACCCCTACACTACACCATTAACATAATTACAAATTAATTATACCTACGTAATGATGATGATTCATAATAAAAGCTTTGCTTTTTTATTTACAAGAAATAATTTATATAAGTAATAGGCCAAAGTACATAATAATTATTATTTATGAATAGAGAAATAATAATAAGTACTTAACTAGGTATTAATAAGACCATTTGTACATAAAGCAATGGCTGCAATATTTTTTTTTTTTTTTTTTTTTTTTTCTCTTTTTTTGACTAATAGAATAATTATTATTATTTATATAATAATGGAGAACAACAAAAACAAAGACCAAAAAAAAAAAAAGATAGGTATTATTGTAGCGTTGAAATGTATGTATATAATAATAAGTGTATGTACCTAATTGACGAACCCGCGTACGCAGCGCCGCACCGCGGCTTGTTGTATAGAACCAGTCCCGCGTCGCGTCACCGGTCGGTGCGCGCGCCAACTGAGATATTTGCCGAGCTCTCATTGGTCGCGACCGTGAGGGGCGATCGCACTGTGCGCCGCTAACTCCGTGACTTTTGAGTGCATAAATACAAACGTTCCCTGCGCGTTCTTACCACTACGCTCTCGGACTTCGCAAGGCGAGGTAGTGATTATTGTGAATTACGTGAAATTGACTGAACGTTTACTTTTCTAACGCAATGCCGCCGAAGACTAGTGGTAAGGCCGCCAAAAAATCTGGCAAGGCCCAAAAGAACATCTCCAAGACAGACAAGAAGAAGAAGAAGCATAAGAGGAAGGAGAGCTACGCAATTTACATCTACAAGGTGCTGAAACAGGTCCATCCGGACACCGGTATCTCCAGTAAGGCCATGTCCATAATGAACTCGTTCGTTAACGACATCTTCGAACGTATCGCCGCCGAGGCTTCGCGACTCGCCCACTACAACAAGAGATCCACGATCACCTCCAGGGAGGTGCAGACTTCCGTGAGGCTCCTGCTGCCCGGCGAGCTCGCCAAGCACGCCGTGAGCGAGGGCACCAAGGCCGTAACCAAGTATACAAGCTCCAAGTGAGGTGTGCTTGCGGCAGGCTGTTGTCGTTAGAAGGCATGTATCGAATATTGCGTGTTAAAAGGCCCTTATCAGGGCCACAAATATTATCAATGCTGAGAGTTTTGTTTTTGTTAACACGAAAAGTCATAAATAAATCCTACCTATAACTATACCTACCTCTATATTTAAGACGATAAAAAATAAAGTAAGAACTTGAGTTTAGGTATAAATATAAATATTAAGCAACTAAATATAGATTTGTTGTAGAACTAATGTACTTGCTTACAATTTTTTTTATTCGCGAGTTTTTTTTTTTTTTTTTTCTTTACCTAATGACAAACTCCACAAAGACTATGTTTCACAATTGAAACAAAATTTGTTTTTAAGTACACACACATAACCTAACACACCTCTTATTTTTTTTTTTTTTTTTTTTTTTTTTTTTCATTTTTATTAATTGTATGTTATGTACACAAATACCTACCTATTTATACAAATAAAATATAATTAAAAAAATAATTATAATAATGAGATGTAGGTACAAATGTGAGCTTAGTGTTGAAAACCTTTGAATTAATAGAGGAAGGGGTGTGGTAAAAATTTCAACTTAAATTTCATTTAAATACATCTTCTATAGTTAAATATTTCGTTTTATACATCCAACTGTTCGTTCGGTTCGTGAGCGAAGCGCGCGCCCGCTCGCACCTACCTACCTATCGACCCTCGAGCGACGAGACGAGCGCTCGTTGAACGTACCACGCGGCGACGCGCCCGTAATAGTATAAATACGAGTGGCCACCGCGCGACGAGCCCCATTCTCAATCGAACCGTCCGCGCGCTCTGACATCCGTCCGTCCGCTCGCTCGTACTCGTGTTCTAGAGAGTTCTTTTTCTATTGTTGTAAAATGGCGCGTACCAAGCAGACCGCTCGCAAATCTACCGGTGGCAAGGCCCCGAGGAAACAGCTCGCAACCAAGGCTGCCCGCAAGAGTGCACCCGCCACAGGTGGTGTGAAGAAGCCCCATCGTTACCGTCCCGGTACAGTGGCTCTTCGTGAGATCCGTCGTTATCAGAAGAGTACCGAGCTCCTGATCCGCAAGCTTCCGTTCCAACGTCTGGTGCGTGAAATCGCACAAGACTTCAAGACCGATCTCCGTTTCCAGAGTTCCGCTGTTATGGCGCTGCAGGAGGCCAGCGAGGCATATTTGGTCGGTCTCTTTGAGGACACCAACCTTTGCGCAATTCACGCGAAACGCGTCACCATCATGCCCAAGGACATACAATTGGCGCGCAGGATCCGAGGCGAACGCGCTTAATCGCGTGTGAGTTGTCTTGTAAGGTAGCGCGCGCGTTTGCCGCCTTCCTACACTACACACAAAAGGCCCTTTTCAGGGCCACAAATATTTCATATAAATAATTTATTTATGTTTCTCGATGAACAGATTACAAGTCATATAATTAAACCTCAACCTAACCTAAAATTAACACTGTTCATATAAATAGTGCATAATATATACCTACAACAACGCCGCGGTAGGTTATGTAGCGAGCTCGTGAACTAATTAGATATTAGGTAGGTACCTACCTAAATAGGTTTAAACCTATTATAGATATTAAATAAATAATGCACGGAGGAATAGTTAGGAGCCCTATATACCTATGTACTTATACAATCTTAATTTATTGGTATTTTTAAGGTTTTTTTTTTTTTGTTTAATTACTACCAAGTAGTGTTATTATTAATTATTTTCACTTTATTTTAAATATAGACATATAAATTACATTTTTAAATATATATAAAAAAAATACATTTAAAAATATAAAAAATAGTACCCCACCGGCATCGGGTACAGGGACCAAGCTACCGGTGGTTAGGACTCCAGAGAAAGGAACCTCCTCACAATACGTGCCGTGTCGAGGAGTACTGCCTTCTGCATCAGTCCCTTAACCCAGCCACCCAACGTGAGCCTCTTTAGGTGTTGGTCGAGGCTCTTGGCAATCAGTCCGTGGACTGATATAACTATCGGGACAATGATCGCCGAATCCACATCCCACATGTCAACAACCTCATGAGCTAAATCCAAATTATATTATTATTGTTCGGTATTATTATCATCATCATCAGATCACCATCATCGCATCATTTTTTTTTTTTTTTTTTTTTTTATTAGGTACCTATGAATTATTATTTATTATTGTTATTATTATTATATTCGTTGTTATTTTGTTCATAAATACTACGCGTTCATAAATTTCGCGTGTATTGTATGGTATGTAGCCTAGCGCCGCCGCGCGCACCGGCGTAGCTGGGTGCTCGCACGCGATAGGTCCGTCCCCGATGGTTCGGCGAACGTTATCGTTAAGCCCGCGCGACTTGTGCGCCCCTAAATTGTATATAAAGCGGTGGTGTCGCGGTCGGTGGTTCATTCGCTCGCCAGCGCTCGCCGTGTGCACAACGTGTGCGCGCTCTCGTCATTTGTTCAACTAACAAGAAACAAGCTAGAAGATGACCGGTCGCGGTAAGGGAGGAAAAGGTCTGGGGAAAGGTGGCGCCAAGCGTCACAGGAAAGTGCTTCGTGACAACATCCAGGGTATTACGAAGCCCGCCATCCGCCGTTTGGCGCGCAGAGGCGGTGTCAAGCGTATCTCTGGTCTCATTTACGAAGAGACGCGCGGTGTGCTCAAGGTGTTCCTTGAGAACGTTATCCGCGACGCCGTCACTTACACCGAACACGCCAAGAGGAAGACCGTCACCGCCATGGATGTCGTCTACGCTCTGAAGCGTCAAGGCCGCACCCTTTACGGATTCGGTGGTTAAGCCGGTCCGTCCGCCGTCACCTTGTAATGTGATGTCGAAATTCGATGTTACATTATATTGGTGAACACAAAAAAGGCCCTTTTCAGGGCCGCATATGAATCTTGATGAAAATAACGTTTCTATGTTAACACAGTATAAAGTCATAATAAAAAAAAAAAAAAAAATTAAAATTATGCACCTAACCTGATCTTAAGTGATATTTGTTATATAGACCTATACAATACCTACTCTCTAGGTACTTACCTTATAAATTAACACCCAGCTCGTTCGCAGCATACATACAGGCATTCGTCTGAACGTCCTCGTAGAACAACACTGAAAAATATATAAAAAAAAAAATTATCATTCTGTTATCTGAGTGAATTATGTACTTACTTATATGTACTATAGTAGCTATATTATGATGATGATATAAACAATGATAGATAATAATAATAATACTTGATAGGTACCTACTACTTAATTAAAAATAGGTATACTAAATTAAAAAAAAAAAAATTGAACACTACCTGCCCTGCCTAACTAGTGGATAAAAAAAAAAAAAAAAATTTACTTGAAGCTAACATTAATAATAGCAGAAAAGGCGATGTGGCCGTAAATTTTTATTTTTCTAACTCGGCAAGCGATGCACAGTGTGAGAGTGTTCTGTTATGTGATGTTGAACGTAGACCGGTAGGTACGTCATTGTTGTTGTACGGTGTGTGTGATGGTTGGTATAAGCTCTACTGAAGGATATTAGACGCGTGTGTAACTATATTGTATAATAATGTAAATGTATTGTACATTTTAAACTTTTATTAATGCATAAAAACCTCACGGTAGGTACGAGACGTCCGTCCTTAAGTGGTGTAACGCGTGTTTTACGGAGGTTCACTTTTATACGTTCAGTGCGCTCGTAAAATGTATGAATACCATGGAAATGTTTATACGTTACAAGTTAGATATACTAGTCGTTGTTTTAACGACAGTTTTCACGTAAAACTTTGAGTTTTATAGAGAAAAATACATTTTGAACTGAACACTCGGTATGCTAGATAGACAGTCGAGAAAATAAAACGTCGTATCGCAGCCGTTTTACGCTCGATCATCTTAAAAAATGTTCCAGACGATGTTCACTTTCATGATATATACATAAACATAAACTTTATATGTAACAACACAAGAAAAGTATTATAAAAATTAATTTAATTAGATACGTGTTAGTGAAAAGTATGAAGTGTTCATACGAGAAAACGTCTCGCGACAGAACGGCTCTCGTTATGGTAAAGTTTCGAAGCTCCTTACCGAACGCCGCGCGCGGTGGCGACATCTACTGCTCGTTAGTGCTACGTGCGGCTAAACGAGAAACTCTACTATATATACTCGCGTCAGTGTGGTTTTCGCTCACTGTTGTTGTTCTGTTCGTGTGCGTGTCGGACGTGCGCGTGCTCTGCAATAATATATTATTTCTATCACCACCAAATTCATCGAAGAAATGGCAGATACGGCTGTATCCACCGAAGCTCCGGCTCCAGCTACACCAGCGAAGAAGGCGGCGAGACAGGCGGGAGGGGCCGCCGCCAAGAAGCCCAAGGCTAAACCTACTCATCCAAAAACATCGGAAATGGTCAACAACGCCATTAAGGAGATGAAGGAACGCAGCGGTTCGTCGCTGCAGGCCATCAAGAAGTATATCGCGGCGCATTACAAGGTCGACGCTGAAAAATTGGCGCCGTTCATAAGAAAATATCTGAAGAGCGCCGTCGAATCCGGAGCGCTAATTCAGACCAAAGGAAAGGGCGCCTCCGGCTCGTTCAAGCTCGAATCGAAATCGTCTTCGGCCAAGAAACCTAGCGCAAGCGCCGGCACCGGAAAGTCTGCCGCCGCCAAGGGCGCCGGATCTGCGGCGTCGAAGGGTGCCAAGAAGGCGACCGCTTCCGCCGCCGGTGCCAAGACCAAGAAGGCAGCCGCCGCTTCGGCGTCGGCCGCTTCCGGATCACCGTCCAAATCGAAGGCAGCCGCCGCGGCGAAGGACAAAAAGGCGGCCGCCGCCGCCAAGAAGAAGCCCGCCGCTAAGAAAGCGGCAGCACCCGCCAAAGCCAAGGGTGGCGCCGCCCCGAAGGCCAAGAAGACCGCCAAGCCGCCTACGAAGAAACCAAAGGCACCTAAACCCAAGAAGGCCGCCGCGACACCCAAATCGAAGCCGGCCGCGAAGAAAGCAGCAGCAGCCAAGAAGTAAAACCGTCTCGCGACGGCCGCGCTGACGCTGCTAACGAGTCTCCACAGTCGGCAACGACGACGACGGGGGCTCGATATCAACCTCGGCCACTCTCACCGCTGCGTGTGTGCTGCGAATGCGTTGAGCTACCGCTCCCCGAGAGCGAGAGCGGCGCGCACGAACCAAAAAGCCCTTTTCAGGGCTAACAAAGTTTTCATGCACATAATATAATTATGTACGTTTCTATATACACAGAAATCGAAAGTCATAAACAAACAAACAATCCTAACATAACCTAACCAGACCCCCTTACTTATCGTTCTATAGGTAGGTAGGTACCTACTTACCCAACGCTCTTATATCTCTAAATAAACGAACGATTTAATTTTTTTTTTTTCACAATAAGTAGGTACAATACTTACATTATTTATTGTAACTAAAGGTAAACAAACCTACACACCCAGTAGGGGGACAACAAAATACCTAATAAGGTAAACAAACAGACATGACAATACATAGTGGTGTTGGTGGTGGTCGATTTGATCGGTTCAATCCAATTAGATAATCAGGTATTATGCCCTTAACATCATCACTAATGATTCAATATCGGCCAGCATTATTAACTATTAAATTTAACCGATTAGTTAATCACTTCGTTCGAGTCACACACTGCGACTCGACTAATTACTTTCTATTTTTTTTTTTTTTCTAATCGATATATAATGTGATAATATCAATCCGCATATTACTATACTTAATTATTATCTTTTAATCTTCTCTCATTAAATAATGACGCGCGCGGCGCGCCCGACTGCCAGTGCCCGACGCGGACGCGGACGCGACGCCTATTGGTCGGGCCGGTCGCTCCCTAAGCCACCCGACGATACGATGACAGCGCTCGCGTATATATAAAACGGAGACACGTACGGTTCGAGGTACATTTCGCTGTATACGCTCGTTGCGCGCGCACGCTCGCAACTGTTCACTTCACTCTCTCTCCGCTCAAAAACAAAACAACAAACAAAATGTCCGGTCGCGGCAAAGGTGGAAAAGTCAAGGGGAAGGCAAAGTCTCGTTCGAACCGTGCCGGTCTCCAGTTCCCCGTGGGTCGTATACACAGATTGTTGCGTAACGGCAATTACGCCGAACGCGTCGGTGCCGGCGCACCGGTGTATCTGGCCGCCGTCATGGAATACCTGGCGGCTGAGGTACTCGAGTTGGCCGGAAACGCGGCGAGGGACAACAAGAAGACCAGGATCATACCTCGTCATCTCCAATTGGCCATCCGCAACGACGAGGAGCTGAACAAACTTCTCTCCGGCGTGACGATCGCTCAGGGAGGCGTTCTGCCCAACATTCAGGCAGTGCTCCTGCCCAAGAAGACCGAGAAGAAAGCCTAAGTTTCTTGTTTGGAACGCGAACACAACGCTGTGCGCGTTGTTTCGTTCGTGATCAAAAGGCCCTTTTAAGGGCCACAATATATATCATGATCACATTTCTACTACCTACATGACGTGTTGTGTAGTATTAATGGATTGTTCCTGTGTTAACAGATGATAAGTCATAAATATACCCCTACACTACACCATTAACATAATTACAAATTAATTATACCTACGTAATGATGATGATTCATAATAAAAGCTTTGCTTTTTTATTTACAAGAAATAATTTATATAAGTAATAGGCCAAAGTACATAATAATTATTATTTATGAATAGAGAAATAATAATAAGTACTTAACTAGGTATTAATAAGACCATTTGTACATAAAGCAATGGCTGCAATATTTTTTTTTTTTTTTTTTTTTTTTTTCTCTTTTTTTGACTAATAGAATAATTATTATTATTTATATAATAATGGAGAACAACAAAAACAAAGACCAAAAAAAAAAAAAGATAGGTATTATTGTAGCGTTGAAATGTATGTATATAATAATAAGTGTATGTACCTAATTGACGAACCCGCGTACGCAGCGCCGCACCGCGGCTTGTTGTATAGAACCAGTCCCGCGTCGCGTCACCGGTCGGTGCGCGCGCCAACTGAGATATTTGCCGAGCTCTCATTGGTCGCGACCGTGAGGGGCGATCGCACTGTGCGCCGCTAACTCCGTGACTTTTGAGTGCATAAATACAAACGTTCCCTGCGCGTTCTTACCACTACGCTCTCGGACTTCGCAAGGCGAGGTAGTGATTATTGTGAATTACGTGAAATTGACTGAACGTTTACTTTTCTAACGCAATGCCGCCGAAGACTAGTGGTAAGGCCGCCAAAAAATCTGGCAAGGCCCAAAAGAACATCTCCAAGACAGACAAGAAGAAGAAGAAGCATAAGAGGAAGGAGAGCTACGCAATTTACATCTACAAGGTGCTGAAACAGGTCCATCCGGACACCGGTATCTCCAGTAAGGCCATGTCCATAATGAACTCGTTCGTTAACGACATCTTCGAACGTATCGCCGCCGAGGCTTCGCGACTCGCCCACTACAACAAGAGATCCACGATCACCTCCAGGGAGGTGCAGACTTCCGTGAGGCTCCTGCTGCCCGGCGAGCTCGCCAAGCACGCCGTGAGCGAGGGCACCAAGGCCGTAACCAAGTATACAAGCTCCAAGTGAGGTGTGCTTGCGGCAGGCTGTTGTCGTTAGAAGGCATGTATCGAATATTGCGTGTTAAAAGGCCCTTATCAGGGCCACAAATATTATCAATGCTGAGAGTTTTGTTTTTGTTAACACGAAAAGTCATAAATAAATCCTACCTATAACTATACCTACCTCTATATTTAAGACGATAAAAAATAAAGTAAGAACTTGAGTTTAGGTATAAATATAAATATTAAGCAACTAAATATAGATTTGTTGTAGAACTAATGTACTTGCTTACAATTTTTTTTATTCGCGAGTTTTTTTTTTTTTTTTTTCTTTACCTAATGACAAACTCCACAAAGACTATGTTTCACAATTGAAACAAAATTTGTTTTTAAGTACACACACATAACCTAACACACCTCTTATTTTTTTTTTTTTTTTTTTTTTTTTTTTTTCATTTTTATTAATTGTATGTTATGTACACAAATACCTACCTATTTATACAAATAAAATATAATTAAAAAAATAATTATAATAATGAGATGTAGGTACAAATGTGAGCTTAGTGTTGAAAACCTTTGAATTAATAGAGGAAGGGGTGTGGTAAAAATTTCAACTTAAATTTCATTTAAATACATCTTCTATAGTTAAATATTTCGTTTTATACATCCAACTGTTCGTTCGGTTCGTGAGCGAAGCGCGCGCCCGCTCGCACCTACCTACCTATCGACCCTCGAGCGACGAGACGAGCGCTCGTTGAACGTACCACGCGGCGACGCGCCCGTAATAGTATAAATACGAGTGGCCACCGCGCGACGAGCCCCATTCTCAATCGAACCGTCCGCGCGCTCTGACATCCGTCCGTCCGCTCGCTCGTACTCGTGTTCTAGAGAGTTCTTTTTCTATTGTTGTAAAATGGCGCGTACCAAGCAGACCGCTCGCAAATCTACCGGTGGCAAGGCCCCGAGGAAACAGCTCGCAACCAAGGCTGCCCGCAAGAGTGCACCCGCCACAGGTGGTGTGAAGAAGCCCCATCGTTACCGTCCCGGTACAGTGGCTCTTCGTGAGATCCGTCGTTATCAGAAGAGTACCGAGCTCCTGATCCGCAAGCTTCCGTTCCAACGTCTGGTGCGTGAAATCGCACAAGACTTCAAGACCGATCTCCGTTTCCAGAGTTCCGCTGTTATGGCGCTGCAGGAGGCCAGCGAGGCATATTTGGTCGGTCTCTTTGAGGACACCAACCTTTGCGCAATTCACGCGAAACGCGTCACCATCATGCCCAAGGACATACAATTGGCGCGCAGGATCCGAGGCGAACGCGCTTAATCGCGTGTGAGTTGTCTTGTAAGGTAGCGCGCGCGTTTGCCGCCTTCCTACACTACACACAAAAGGCCCTTTTCAGGGCCACAAATATTTCATATAAATAATTTATTTATGTTTCTCGATGAACAGATTACAAGTCATATAATTAAACCTCAACCTAACCTAAAATTAACACTGTTCATATAAATAGTGCATAATATATACCTACAACAACGCCGCGGTAGGTTATGTAGCGAGCTCGTGAACTAATTAGATATTAGGTAGGTACCTACCTAAATAGGTTTAAACCTATTATAGATATTAAATAAATAATGCACGGAGGAATAGTTAGGAGCCCTATATACCTATGTACTTATACAATCTTAATTTATTGGTATTTTTAAGGTTTTTTTTTTTTTGTTTAATTACTACCAAGTAGTGTTATTATTAATTATTTTCACTTTATTTTAAATATAGACATATAAATTACATTTTTAAATATATATAAAAAAAATACATTTAAAAATATAAAAAATAGTACCCCACCGGCATCGGGTACAGGGACCAAGCTACCGGTGGTTAGGACTCCAGAGAAAGGAACCTCCTCACAATACGTGCCGTGTCGAGGAGTACTGCCTTCTGCATCAGTCCCTTAACCCAGCCACCCAACGTGAGCCTCTTTAGGTGTTGGTCGAGGCTCTTGGCAATCAGTCCGTGGACTGATATAACTATCGGGACAATGATCGCCGAATCCACATCCCACATGTCAACAACCTCATGAGCTAAATCCAAATTATATTATTATTGTTCGGTATTATTATCATCATCATCAGATCACCATCATCGCATCATTTTTTTTTTTTTTTTTTTTTTTTATTAGGTACCTATGAATTATTATTTATTATTGTTATTATTATTATATTCGTTGTTATTTTGTTCATAAATACTACGCGTTCATAAATTTCGCGTGTATTGTATGGTATGTAGCCTAGCGCCGCCGCGCGCACCGGCGTAGCTGGGTGCTCGCACGCGATAGGTCCGTCCCCGATGGTTCGGCGAACGTTATCGTTAAGCCCGCGCGACTTGTGCGCCCCTAAATTGTATATAAAGCGGTGGTGTCGCGGTCGGTGGTTCATTCGCTCGCCAGCGCTCGCCGTGTGCACAACGTGTGCGCGCTCTCGTCATTTGTTCAACTAACAAGAAACAAGCTAGAAGATGACCGGTCGCGGTAAGGGAGGAAAAGGTCTGGGGAAAGGTGGCGCCAAGCGTCACAGGAAAGTGCTTCGTGACAACATCCAGGGTATTACGAAGCCCGCCATCCGCCGTTTGGCGCGCAGAGGCGGTGTCAAGCGTATCTCTGGTCTCATTTACGAAGAGACGCGCGGTGTGCTCAAGGTGTTCCTTGAGAACGTTATCCGCGACGCCGTCACTTACACCGAACACGCCAAGAGGAAGACCGTCACCGCCATGGATGTCGTCTACGCTCTGAAGCGTCAAGGCCGCACCCTTTACGGATTCGGTGGTTAAGCCGGTCCGTCCGCCGTCACCTTGTAATGTGATGTCGAAATTCGATGTTACATTATATTGGTGAACACAAAAAAGGCCCTTTTCAGGGCCGCATATGAATCTTGATGAAAATAACGTTTCTATGTTAACACAGTATAAAGTCATAATAAAAAAAAAAAAAAAAATTAAAATTATGCACCTAACCTGATCTTAAGTGATATTTGTTATATAGACCTATACAATACCTACTCTCTAGGTACTTACCTTATAAATTAACACCCAGCTCGTTCGCAGCATACATACAGGCATTCGTCTGAACGTCCTCGTAGAACAACACTGAAAAATATATAAAAAAAAAAATTATCATTCTGTTATCTGAGTGAATTATGTACTTACTTATATGTACTATAGTAGCTATATTATGATGATGATATAAACAATGATAGATAATAATAATAATACTTGATAGGTACCTACTACTTAATTAAAAATAGGTATACTAAATTAAAAAAAAAAAAATTGAACACTACCTGCCCTGCCTAACTAGTGGATAAAAAAAAAAAAAAAAATTTACTTGAAGCTAACATTAATAATAGCAGAAAAGGCGATGTGGCCGTAAATTTTTATTTTTCTAACTCGGCAAGCGATGCACAGTGTGAGAGTGTTCTGTTATGTGATGTTGAACGTAGACCGGTAGGTACGTCATTGTTGTTGTACGGTGTGTGTGATGGTTGGTATAAGCTCTACTGAAGGATATTAGACGCGTGTGTAACTATATTGTATAATAATGTAAATGTATTGTACATTTTAAACTTTTATTAATGCATAAAAACCTCACGGTAGGTACGAGACGTCCGTCCTTAAGTGGTGTAACGCGTGTTTTACGGAGGTTCACTTTTATACGTTCAGTGCGCTCGTAAAATGTATGAATACCATGGAAATGTTTATACGTTACAAGTTAGATATACTAGTCGTTGTTTTAACGACAGTTTTCACGTAAAACTTTGAGTTTTATAGAGAAAAATACATTTTGAACTGAACACTCGGTATGCTAGATAGACAGTCGAGAAAATAAAACGTCGTATCGCAGCCGTTTTACGCTCGATCATCTTAAAAAATGTTCCAGACGATGTTCACTTTCATGATATATACATAAACATAAACTTTATATGTAACAACACAAGAAAAGTATTATAAAAATTAATTTAATTAGATACGTGTTAGTGAAAAGTATGAAGTGTTCATACGAGAAAACGTCTCGCGACAGAACGGCTCTCGTTATGGTAAAGTTTCGAAGCTCCTTACCGAACGCCGCGCGCGGTGGCGACATCTACTGCTCGTTAGTGCTACGTGCGGCTAAACGAGAAACTCTACTATATATACTCGCGTCAGTGTGGTTTTCGCTCACTGTTGTTGTTCTGTTCGGTGCGTGTCGGACGTGCGCGTGCTCTGCAATAATATATTATTTCTATCACCACCAAATTCATCGAAGAAATGGCAGATACGGCTGTATCCACCGAAGCTCCGGCTCCAGCTACACCAGCGAAGAAGGCGGCGAGACAGGCGGGAGGGGCCGCCGCCAAGAAGCCCAAGGCTAAACCTACTCATCCAAAAACATCGGAAATGGTCAACAACGCCATTAAGGAGATGAAGGAACGCAGCGGTTCGTCGCTGCAGGCCATCAAGAAGTATATCGCGGCGCATTACAAGGTCGACGCTGAAAAATTGGCGCCGTTCATAAGAAAATATCTGAAGAGCGCCGTCGAATCCGGAGCGCTAATTCAGACCAAAGGAAAGGGCGCCTCCGGCTCGTTCAAGCTCGAATCGAAATCGTCTTCGGCCAAGAAACCTAGCGCAAGCGCCGGCACCGGAAAGTCTGCCGCCGCCAAGGGCGCCGGATCTGCGGCGTCGAAGGGTGCCAAGAAGGCGACCGCTTCCGCCGCCGGTGCCAAGACCAAGAAGGCAGCCGCCGCTTCGGCGTCGGCCGCTTCCGGATCACCGTCCAAATCGAAGGCAGCCGCCGCGGCGAAGGACAAAAAGGCGGCCGCCGCCGCCAAGAAGAAGCCCGCCGCTAAGAAAGCGGCAGCACCCGCCAAAGCCAAGGGTGGCGCCGCCCCGAAGGCCAAGAAGACCGCCAAGCCGCCTACGAAGAAACCAAAGGCACCTAAACCCAAGAAGGCCGCCGCGACACCCAAATCGAAGCCGGCCGCGAAGAAAGCAGCAGCAGCCAAGAAGTAAAACCGTCTCGCGACGGCCGCGCTGACGCTGCTAACGAGTCTCCACAGTCGGCAACGACGACGACGGGGGCTCGATATCAACCTCGGCCACTCTCACCGCTGCGTGTGTGCTGCGAATGCGTTGAGCTACCGCTCCCCGAGAGCGAGAGCGGCGCGCACGAACCAAAAAGCCCTTTTCAGGGCTAACAAAGTTTTCATGCACATAATATAATTATGTACGTTTCTATATACACAGAAATCGAAAGTCATAAACAAACAAACAATCCTAACATAACCTAACCAGACCCCCTTACTTATCGTTCTATAGGTAGGTAGGTACCTACTTACCCAACGCTCTTATATCTCTAAATAAACGAACGATTTAATTTTTTTTTTTTCACAATAAGTAGGTACAATACTTACATTATTTATTGTAACTAAAGGTAAACAAACCTACACACCCAGTAGGGGGACAACAAAATACCTAATAAGGTAAACAAACAGACATGACAATACATAGTGGTGTTGGTGGTGGTCGATTTGATCGGTTCAATCCAATTAGATAATCAGGTATTATGCCCTTAACATCATCACTAATGATTCAATATCGGCCAGCATTATTAACTATTAAATTTAACCGATTAGTTAATCACTTCGTTCGAGTCACACACTGCGACTCGACTAATTACTTTCTATTTTTTTTTTTTTTCTAATCGATATATAATGTGATAATATCAATCCGCATATTACTATACTTAATTATTATCTTTTAATCTTCTCTCATTAAATAATGACGCGCGCGGCGCGCCCGACTGCCAGTGCCCGACGCGGACGCGGACGCGACGCCTATTGGTCGGGCCGGTCGCTCCCTAAGCCACCCGACGATACGATGACAGCGCTCGCGTATATATAAAACGGAGACACGACCTTACACACCCACACACACCTACACGGCGAGCCAGCCAGCCTGCGGGGACTCAGACCTCGAGGTTGTAGCACGGTTCGCCTCCATCCTCAATTTCACGGAGCTGCGCGAAATGGCCGCGCAGATCCGTGAGAATGAGGGAAATCCGATGGCACTCCTGGGCGTCACCATCCGGTACTCGGCCGTCTTCGAGACCCTTTCGAACTTTAGAGTAAACCCGTAATGGATAAACGAAACACTGGCAGAGTCAAACCGAAATCACTCAAGTTAGGGTTTTTCAACGCGAATGGCTTAGCCAACCAAAAGACAGAGGTAGGTCAGTTTCTTAGGGACCACAATCCAGACATCTTTCTCGTGCAAGAGACGTTCTTGAAGCCCGCCCAGAGGGACCCTAGAGTTGCGAACTACAACCTGGTGCGCAACGATAGGGTGGACTCACAATTAGGCGGGACTCTAATCTATTACAAGAGGTCTCTGCACTGCTCACCTATGGATCCGCCAACGCTGACGAACGTTGAGGTATCGGTCTGTCGGCTAGGGATGACCGGCCACCAGTCAATAGTCATAGTGTCAGCCTATCTGTCACCGCTCAAACAGCTGCTCGATAGCGATCTCAGGGCCCTCCTCGAGCTCGGACCCTCTGTCATAATCGCCGGCGACCTAAACGCCAAAAACACCATGTGGAACTGCCACATCACCAACACCAGAGGCAGACTCCTGGAATCGCTCTCGAACACGCTCAACTACGACATCATAGCGCCGCTAGGATGCACTCACTTTCCCGAGAATGTGAGCCATAGGCCAGACATTTTAGACTTGGCCCTTCTAAAGAACGTGAACCTACGGTTGTGTTCCATAGAAGTGCTGAGTGAGCTCACCTCTGACCATAGGCCAGTTATGATAGAATTCGCACCCAGATTAGGTCCCATAGACTCAGGTCAACCCCTCCCCAATAGGTGGATCACGGACTGGGCGCGGCTCGAGAAAGCTCTCGAGTCGACCGAATCCGTGCATCTAGACAAAATACCAGATCACATCGTTAGCGTAGAGGACACCACGGCGGCTATCGACTGCTTCACAGAGCACGTGCAATCGTTAATTAACGACTGCTCTCGGAGAGCCCCCCCGGCGGAAGACCGCCGGTGGAGGCTCCCCGACGACGTGCGTGACCTGCTGAGGCGGAAGAACGCCGCCGTGCGCGCCTACGATAGGTTCCCTTGCGAAGGCAACAGGGTTAGTTTGCGCAGCTTAGAACGGGCCGTTAAGGAACGCGTACAGGAAATGCGCCAAACTCGATGGGACACTACACTAAGCGAGCTTGAGCCATCTCACCTCGCTTTCTGGCAGCTGTCTCGATCTTTGAGAAAGGACGTAGAAGCCCCTATGCCTCCCTTAAAGAGACCCAATCAGTCAGTAGCTTTCGAAGACCTAGAAAAGGCGGAATGCCTGGCCGAAAGTCTCGAGTCTCAATGTTCGCCCAGCACCGTACACAACGACTTAGAACACATACGCGAAATAGATGCAGACGTGGAACGGCAAGCTTCACTTCCGTTACCACCGGATAGCGACAGCCACTTTGACCCTGTCACCCCGGAGGAGGTTCAGGAGATCGTCAAGGGCCTACACGCGCGTAAAGCGCCCGGCTCGGACGGCATCACAAATAGAGTCATTAAGCTATTCCCAGAGAGGTTACTCGTCCTTCTGACATACATATTTAACGCAGCGCTCACAAACAATATCTTTCCGCAGCAATGGAAAGAGGCCGTGGTCATTGGGATACCCAAGCCCGGCAAGCCGAGGTCCGAGCCGGCCAACTATAGGCCGATCAGTCTGCTTAGAGGCGTAGGGAAAATCTATGAGCGACTAGTATGCAATAGGCTGATAGCATATGCCGAGGCAAAGGGACTCATTCCACACGAGCAGTTCGGCTTCCGGGCCAAGCACTCGTGCGTCCAACAAGTCCATCGAATCGTAGAACACGCCAGCACACGCTTACAGTTCAACCACTTCACAGGGGTTCTCTTCTTCGACATAGCGAAAGCGTTCGACAAAGTGTGGCACAACGGCCTCCTATGGAAGCTGTTCCGCATGGGAGTGCCACACAGGCTCGTACTCATCATACGAGACTACTTGTCGAACAGAAGCTATCGCTATCGAGTGGAAGGGACCCTCTCGGAGCCCCACCCCATCCGCGCCGGTGTACCGCAGGGGTCGGTACTCTCGCCTATCTTGTTCACTCTGTTCACGTCAGACATACCTTTGCATCGGCAAGTGCACACGGCACTCTTCGCAGACGACACAGCAATCTATTACTCGGGCCTGAGCCCAGACACAGTAGCTAGGAAACTCCAATCCGCGGCCGACACCCTAGGTGCTTGGTTCCGGAAATGGAGAATAGAGGTAAACCCAGATAAGAGCCAGGCCGTGCTGATCCATAAGCGACAGCGCAAGCATTACCCCTTAGAGGGGCTCACACAGATTAGGATGTTTGGCAAGCCGATCCCTTGGGCTAGGCAAGCCAAATACTTAGGTATCATCCTTGACGATCGCCTCAACTTCAAAGCTCACCTCAAAGCGGTCCGCGACCGGGCCGCCTTCGTTCTCGGTAGGCTACACGGCTTAGTGAACTCTCGTTCCAAGTTATCTCTTAGGAGTAAAGTCAGACTTTACACGGCTTGCGTTAGGCCCATCATGACTTACGGGTGTCCGGTATTCGCACACGTTAGAGCACAAAGGATCCATAGGCTACAAACACTACAAAATAGATTCATGCGCCGAGCTACGGGAGCACCGTGGTTCATACGCACCGAGGAGCTTCACACAGACCTCGAACTGCCGACCATCAGGCAGTACATGAAACAGTGCTCCCGGAGCTACTTTGACTCTGCCCCGACTCACCCCAACCCCCTAGTGGTTGAGGCTGTAAACTACACACCGAGCTTAATTTCACGCACACGGAGACCTAGACACGCTCTCGGAGAGCCCGATGATTCAATAACACTCGCTCAACGAAGAGCCTACACAGCTCGCGAAGCTCAAACAAATCAACCGCGGTTCCGACTTCGCCGACGAGGCCGGAACACGCGCCGCGCATTGTTCTTAAATGTGGGCCTAGGTCGCCCCAGTATTAACTCAACAACAGCCCAAGTCGAGGCCGCCCCACCTGGGGACCCTTGAGGTAATGTTGTTTAAAATCATTCTTGGCTGAGAGCCCTATGCGCTCGCCACACTGTTCGCGTAAGGTTGTAGAGGCCCCCGGGCCAACAACCCCACCCCACACAAAAAAAAAAAAAAAAAAAAAAAAAAAATACGGTTCGAGGTACATTTCGCTGTATACGCTCGTTGCGCGCGCACGCTCGCAACTGTTCACTTCACTCTCTCTCCGCTCAAAAACAAAACAACAAACAAAATGTCCGGTCGCGGCAAAGGTGGAAAAGTCAAGGGGAAGGCAAAGTCTCGTTCGAACCGTGCCGGTCTCCAGTTCCCCGTGGGTCGTATACACAGATTGTTGCGTAACGGCAATTACGCCGAACGCGTCGGTGCCGGCGCACCGGTGTATCTGGCCGCCGTCATGGAATACCTGGCGGCTGAGGTACTCGAGTTGGCCGGAAACGCGGCGAGGGACAACAAGAAGACCAGGATCATACCTCGTCATCTCCAATTGGCCATCCGCAACGACGAGGAGCTGAACAAACTTCTCTCCGGCGTGACGATCGCTCAGGGAGGCGTTCTGCCCAACATTCAGGCAGTGCTCCTGCCCAAGAAGACCGAGAAGAAAGCCTAAGTTTCTTGTTTGGAACGCGAACACAACGCTGTGCGCGTTGTTTCGTTCGTGATCAAAAGGCCCTTTTAAGGGCCACAATATATATCATGATCACATTTCTACTACCTACATGACGTGTTGTGTAGTATTAATGGATTGTTCCTGTGTTAACAGATGATAAGTCATAAATATACCCCTACACTACACCATTAACATAATTACAAATTAATTATACCTACGTAATGATGATGATTCATAATAAAAGCTTTGCTTTTTTATTTACAAGAAATAATTTATATAAGTAATAGGCCAAAGTACATAATAATTATTATTTATGAATAGAGAAATAATAATAAGTACTTAACTAGGTATTAATAAGACCATTTGTACATAAAGCAATGGCTGCAATATTTTTTTTTTTTTTTTTTTTTTTTTTCTCTTTTTTTGACTAATAGAATAATTATTATTATTTATATAATAATGGAGAACAACAAAAACAAAGACCAAAAAAAAAAAAAAAAAAAAAAAGATAGGTATTATTGTAGCGTTGAAATGTATGTATATAATAATAAGTGTATGTACCTAATTGACGAACCCGCGTACGCAGCGCCGCACCGCGGCTTGTTGTATAGAACCAGTCCCGCGTCGCGTCACCGGTCGGTGCGCGCGCCAACTGAGATATTTGCCGAGCTCTCATTGGTCGCGACCGTGAGGGGCGATCGCACTGTGCGCCGCTAACTCCGTGACTTTTGAGTGCATAAATACAAACGTTCCCTGCGCGTTCTTACCCCCCCTCCGATAGTAGTTCACGAGAAAGACCGGTGGACTAGCATCTCCGCATGGTGCAGTGAGCACCATATTCAGTTCACCTCCGCCCGCTCTACCCCTTCAGGGATTAAGGTTTCGGTACCCTCTTCCAGGGACCACCGCGCGCTCACCAAGCTCCTAAAGGAGCGAAAAATTCAATTCCACTCCTACACTCTGCAGGAGGACAAACTTCTCCGCGTTGTCGTACGCGGAATTCCAAAGGAAGTCTCCTTAGAGGAGATCCATAGGGACCTCAAGGAGGATCAAGGCCTCCCCATCCATAGCGTCCATCGTATGACTAGGGGCCGTACACACGAGCCCTACGATATGGTGCTTGCGACCTTGGACCGTTCCGAGGCCGGCAAGGCCATATTCAAGGCTGACAGTGTATGCCGTTTATCCGGCATAACTGTCGAACCACCAAGAAAATCGGGGATTATAGCCCAGTGTCATAGGTGCCAGCAGTACGGGCACTCAGCCCGTAACTGTTTCGCCCGCCCTAGGTGCGTAAAGTGCCTAGGCGACCACGGGACAGCTGAGTGTAGCCGTCCGAAGGATAGGGCACTCTGCTCAACCCCGCCGTCATGCGTTCTATGCGGACAATCGGGCCACCCCGCGAACTACCGCGGGTGCCCGAAGGCACCAAAGCAACAACAGCCCACTCCACGTCCTTCCGGGCGTTCAACCAAGCCAGTAGCAGTGGCCAATAGGGACAATTCGTCAGCTTCGGCTCCACCGAAGCCCTGCCCATGGGGACCAAATGCAGCCTCCTCAAGGTCTGCATTCCCCCCTCTACCAACCCCAGCTAGGACAACAACAACCGTTTCTGATTCGGGGATTCCGGCGCTCATGAGCGTAAATATCCCCAAACCCTCAGTCTCCCAGCCTCTGCCGACACGGCAGCCGCGCCCCCAACAACCTCCGCGGTCGCAGGCTGATAGGGCCACCACACAACCGTCGACACTACCTTACACACCCACACACACCTACACGGCGAGCCAGCCAGCCTGCGGGGACTCAGACCTCGAGGTTGTAGCACGGTTCGCCTCCATCCTCAATTTCACGGAGCTGCGCGAAATGGCCGCGCAGATCCGTGAGAATGAGGGAAATCCGATGGCACTCCTGGGCGTCACCATCCGGTACTCGGCCGTCTTCGAGACCCTTTCGAACTTTAGAGTAAACCCGTAATGGATAAACGAAACACTGGCAGAGTCAAACCGAAATCACTCAAATTAGGGTTTTTCAACGCGAATGGCTTAGCCAACCAAAAGACAGAGGTAGGTCAGTTTCTTAGGGACCACAATCCAGACATCTTTCTCGTGCAAGAGACGTTCTTGAAGCCCGCCCAGAGGGACCCTAGAGTTGCGAACTACAACCTGGTGCGCAACGATAGGGTGGACTCACAATTAGGCGGGACTCTAATCTATTACAAGAGGTCTCTGCACTGCTCACCTATGGATCCGCCAACGCTGACGAACGTTGAGGTATCGGTCTGTCGGCTAGGGATGACCGGCCACCAGTCAATAGTCATAGTGTCAGCCTATCTGTCACCGCTCAAACAGCTGCTCGATAGCGATCTCAGGGCCCTCCTCGAGCTCGGACCCTCTGTCATAATCGCCGGCGACCTAAACGCCAAAAACACCATGTGGAACTGCCACATCACCAACACCAGAGGCAGACTCCTGGAATCGCTCTCGAACACGCTCAACTACGACATCATAGCGCCGCTAGGATGCACTCACTTTCCCGAGAATGTGAGCCATAGGCCCGACATTTTAGACTTGGCCCTTCTAAAGAACGTAAACCTACGGTTGTGTTCCATAGAAGTGCTGAGTGAGCTCACCTCTGACCATAGGCCAGTTATGATAGAATTCGCACCCAGATTAGGTCCCATAGACTCAGGTCAACCCCTCCCCAATAGGTGGATCACGGACTGGGCGCGGCTCGAGAAAGCTCTCGAGTCGACCGAATCCGTGCATCTAGACAAAATACCAGATCACATCGTTAGCGTAGAGGACACCACGGCGGCTATCGACTGCTTCACAGAGCACGTGCAATCGTTAATTAACGACTGCTCTCGGAGAGCCCCCCCGGCGGAAGACCGCCGGTGGAGGCTCCCCGACGACGTGCGTGACCTGCTGAGGCGGAAGAACGCCGCCGTGCGCGCCTACGATAGGTTCCCTTGCGAAGGCAACAGGGTTAGTTTGCGCAGCTTAGAACGGGCCGTTAAGGAACGCGTACAGGAAATGCGCCAAACTCGATGGGACACTACACTAAGCGAGCTTGAGCCATCTCACCTCGCTTTCTGGCAGCTGTCTCGATCTTTGAGAAAGGACGTAGAAGCCCCTATGCCTCCCTTAAAGAGACCCAATCAGTCAGTAGCTTTCGAAGACCTAGAAAAGGCGGAATGCCTGGCCGAAAGTCTCGAGTCTCAATGTTCGCCCAGCACCGTACACATCGACTTAGAACACATACGCGAAATAGATGCAGACGTGGAACGGCAAGCTTCACTTCCGTTACCACCGGATAGCGACAGCCACTTTGACCCTGTCACCCCGGAAGAGGTTCAGGAGATCGTCAAGGGCCTACACGCGCGTAAAGCGCCCGGCTCGGACGGCATCACAAATAGAGTCATTAAGCTATTCCCAGAGAGGTTACTCGTCCTTCTGACATACATATTTAACGCAGCGCTCACAAACAATATCTTTCCGCAGCAATGGAAAGAGGCCGTGGTCATTGGGATACCCAAGCCCGGCAAGCCGAGGTCCGAGCCGGCCAACTATAGGCCGATCAGTCTGCTTAGAGGCGTAGGGAAAATCTATGAGCGACTAGTATGCAATAGGCTGATAGCATATGCCGAGGCAAAGGGACTCATTCCACACGAGCAGTTCGGCTTCCGGGCCAAGCACTCGTGCGTCCAACAAGTCCATCGAATCGTAGAACACGCCAGCACACGCTTACAGTTCAACCACTTCACAGGGGTTCTCTTCTTCGACATAGCGAAAGCGTTCGACAAAGTGTGGCACAACGGCCTCCTATGGAAGCTGTTCCGCATGGGAGTGCCACACAGGCTCGTACTCATCATACGAGACTACTTGTCGAACAGAAGCTATCGCTATCGAGTGGAAGGGACCCTCTCGGAGCCCCACCCCATCCGCGCCGGTGTACCGCAGGGGTCGGTACTCTCGCCTATCTTGTTCACTCTGTTCACGTCAGACATACCTTTGCATCGGCAAGTGCACACGGCACTCTTCGCAGACGACACAGCAATCTATTACTCGGGCCTGAGCCCAGACACAGTAGCTAGGAAACTCCAATCCGCGGCCGACACCCTAGGTGCTTGGTTCCGGAAATGGAGAATAGAGGTAAACCCAGATAAGAGCCAGGCCGTGCTGATCCATAAGCGACAGCGCAAGCATTACCCCTTAGAGGGGCTCACACAGATTAGGATGTTTGGCAAGCCGATCCCTTGGGCTAGGCAAGCCAAATACTTAGGTATCATCCTTGACGATCGCCTCAACTTCAAAGCTCACCTCAAAGCGGTCCGCGACCGGGCCGCCTTCGTTCTCGGTAGGCTACACGGCTTAGTGAACTCTCGTTCCAAGTTATCTCTTAGGAGTAAAGTCAGACTTTACACGGCTTGCGTTAGGCCCATCATGACTTACGGGTGTCCGGTATTCGCACACGTTAGAGCACAAAGGATCCATAGGCTACAAACACTACAAAATAGATTCATGCGCCGAGCTACGGGAGCACCGTGGTTCATACGCACCGAGGAGCTTCACACAGACCTCGAACTGCCGACCATCAGGCAGTACATGAAACAGTGCTCCCGGAGCTACTTTGACTCTGCCCCGACTCACCCCAACCCCCTAGTGGTTGAGGCTGTAAACTACACACCGAGCTTAATTTCACGCACACGGAGACCTAGACACGCTCTCGGAGAGCCCGATGATTCAATAACACTCGCTCAACGAAGAGCCTACACAGCTCGCGAAGCTCAAACAAATCAACCGCGGTTCCGACTTCGCCGACGAGGCCGGAACACGCGCCGCGCATTGTTCTTAAATGTGGGCCTAGGTCGCCCCAGTATTAACTCAACAACAGCCCAAGTCGAGGCCGCCCCACCTGGGGACCCTTGAGGTAATGTTGTTTAAAATCATTCTTGGCTGAGAGCCCTATGCGCTCGCCACACTGTTCGCGTAAGGTTGTAGAGGCCCCCGGGCCAACAACCCCACCCCACACAAAAAAAAAAAAAAAAAAAAAAAAAAAACGCGTTCTTACCACTACGCTCTCGGACTTCGCAAGGCGAGGTAGTGATTATTGTGAATTACGTGAAATTGACTGAACGTTTACTTTTCTAACGCAATGCCGCCGAAGACTAGTGGTAAGGCCGCCAAAAAATCTGGCAAGGCCCAAAAGAACATCTCCAAGACAGACAAGAAGAAGAAGAAGCATAAGAGGAAGGAGAGCTACGCAATTTACATCTACAAGGTGCTGAAACAGGTCCATCCGGACACCGGTATCTCCAGTAAGGCCATGTCCATAATGAACTCGTTCGTTAACGACATCTTCGAACGTATCGCCGCCGAGGCTTCGCGACTCGCCCACTACAACAAGAGATCCACGATCACCTCCAGGGAGGTGCAGACTTCCGTGAGGCTCCTGCTGCCCGGCGAGCTCGCCAAGCACGCCGTGAGCGAGGGCACCAAGGCCGTAACCAAGTATACAAGCTCCAAGTGAGGTGTGCTTGCGGCAGGCTGTTGTCGTTAGAAGGCATGTATCGAATATTGCGTGTTAAAAGGCCCTTATCAGGGCCACAAATATTATCAATGCTGAGAGTTTTGTTTTTGTTAACACGAAAAGTCATAAATAAATCCTACCTATAACTATACCTACCTCTATATTTAAGACGATAAAAAATAAAGTAAGAACTTGAGTTTAGGTATAAATATAAATATTAAGCAACTAAATATAGATTTGTTGTAGAACTAATGTACTTGCTTACAATTTTTTTTATTCGCGAGTTTTTTTTTTTTTTTTTTCTTTACCTAATGACAAACTCCACAAAGACTATGTTTCACAATTGAAACAAAATTTGTTTTTAAGTACACACACATAACCTAACACACCTCTTATTTTTTTTTTTTTTTTTTTTTTTTTTTTTCATTTTTATTAATTGTATGTTATGTACACAAATACCTACCTATTTATACAAATAAAATATAATTAAAAAAATAATTATAATAATGAGATGTAGGTACAAATGTGAGCTTAGTGTTGAAAACCTTTGAATTAATAGAGGAAGGGGTGTGGTAAAAATTTCAACTTAAATTTCATTTAAATACATCTTCTATAGTTAAATATTTCGTTTTATACATCCAACTGTTCGTTCGGTTCGTGAGCGAAGCGCGCGCCCGCTCGCACCTACCTACCTATCGACCCTCGAGCGACGAGACGAGCGCTCGTTGAACGTACCACGCGGCGACGCGCCCGTAATAGTATAAATACGAGTGGCCACCGCGCGACGAGCCCCATTCTCAATCGAACCGTCCGCGCGCTCTGACATCCGTCCGTCCGCTCGCTCGTACTCGTGTTCTAGAGAGTTCTTTTTCTATTGTTGTAAAATGGCGCGTACCAAGCAGACCGCTCGCAAATCTACCGGTGGCAAGGCCCCGAGGAAACAGCTCGCAACCAAGGCTGCCCGCAAGAGTGCACCCGCCACAGGTGGTGTGAAGAAGCCCCATCGTTACCGTCCCGGTACAGTGGCTCTTCGTGAGATCCGTCGTTATCAGAAGAGTACCGAGCTCCTGATCCGCAAGCTTCCGTTCCAACGTCTGGTGCGTGAAATCGCACAAGACTTCAAGACCGATCTCCGTTTCCAGAGTTCCGCTGTTATGGCGCTGCAGGAGGCCAGCGAGGCATATTTGGTCGGTCTCTTTGAGGACACCAACCTTTGCGCAATTCACGCGAAACGCGTCACCATCATGCCCAAGGACATACAATTGGCGCGCAGGATCCGAGGCGAACGCGCTTAATCGCGTGTGAGTTGTCTTGTAAGGTAGCGCGCGCGTTTGCCGCCTTCCTACACTACACACAAAAGGCCCTTTTCAGGGCCACAAATATTTCATATAAATAATTTATTTATGTTTCTCGATGAACAGATTACAAGTCATATAATTAAACCTCAACCTAACCTAAAATTAACACTGTTCATATAAATAGTGCATAATATATACCTACAAC
Source organism: Lithosia quadra (assembly GCA_963576445.1). NCBI lineage: Eukaryota > Metazoa > Arthropoda > Insecta > Lepidoptera > Erebidae > Lithosia > Lithosia quadra. The sequence continues at coordinate 221,822 of OY754897.1, forward strand.
AACGCCGCGGTAGGTTATGTAGCGAGCTCGTGAACTAATTAGATATTAGGTAGGTACCTACCTAAATAGGTTTAAACCTATTATAGATATTAAATAAATAATGCACGGAGGAATAGTTAGGAGCCCTATATACCTATGTACTTATACAATCTTAATTTATTGGTATTTTTAAGGTTTTTTTTTTTTTGTTTAATTACTACCAAGTAGTGTTATTATTAATTATTTTCACTTTATTTTAAATATAGACATATAAATTACATTTTTAAATATATATAAAAAAAATACATTTAAAAATATAAAAAATAGTACCCCACCGGCATCGGGTACAGGGACCAAGCTACCGGTGGTTAGGACTCCAGAGAAAGGAACCTCCTCACAATACGTGCCGTGTCGAGGAGTACTGCCTTCTGCATCAGTCCCTTAACCCAGCCACCCAACGTGAGCCTCTTTAGGTGTTGGTCGAGGCTCTTGGCAATCAGTCCGTGGACTGATATAACTATCGGGACAATGATCGCCGAATCCACATCCCACATGTCAACAACCTCATGAGCTAAATCCAAATTATATTATTATTGTTCGGTATTATTATCATCATCATCAGATCACCATCATCGCATCATTTTTTTTTTTTTTTTTTTTTTTATTAGGTACCTATGAATTATTATTTATTATTGTTATTATTATTATATTCGTTGTTATTTTGTTCATAAATACTACGCGTTCATAAATTTCGCGTGTATTGTATGGTATGTAGCCTAGCGCCGCCGCGCGCACCGGCGTAGCTGGGTGCTCGCACGCGATAGGTCCGTCCCCGATGGTTCGGCGAACGTTATCGTTAAGCCCGCGCGACTTGTGCGCCCCTAAATTGTATATAAAGCGGTGGTGTCGCGGTCGGTGGTTCATTCGCTCGCCAGCGCTCGCCGTGTGCACAACGTGTGCGCGCTCTCGTCATTTGTTCAACTAACAAGAAACAAGCTAGAAGATGACCGGTCGCGGTAAGGGAGGAAAAGGTCTGGGGAAAGGTGGCGCCAAGCGTCACAGGAAAGTGCTTCGTGACAACATCCAGGGTATTACGAAGCCCGCCATCCGCCGTTTGGCGCGCAGAGGCGGTGTCAAGCGTATCTCTGGTCTCATTTACGAAGAGACGCGCGGTGTGCTCAAGGTGTTCCTTGAGAACGTTATCCGCGACGCCGTCACTTACACCGAACACGCCAAGAGGAAGACCGTCACCGCCATGGATGTCGTCTACGCTCTGAAGCGTCAAGGCCGCACCCTTTACGGATTCGGTGGTTAAGCCGGTCCGTCCGCCGTCACCTTGTAATGTGATGTCGAAATTCGATGTTACATTATATTGGTGAACACAAAAAAGGCCCTTTTCAGGGCCGCATATGAATCTTGATGAAAATAACGTTTCTATGTTAACACAGTATAAAGTCATAATAAAAAAAAAAAAAAAAATTAAAATTATGCACCTAATCTGATCTTAAGTGATATTTGTTATATAGACCTATACAATACCTACTCTCTAGGTACTTACCTTATAAATTAACACCCAGCTCGTTCGCAGCATACATACAGGCATTCGTCTGAACGTCCTCGTAGAACAACACTGAAAAATATATAAAAAAAAAAATTATCATTCTGTTATCTGAGTGAATTATGTACTTACTTATATGTACTATAGTAGCTATATTATGATGATGATATAAACAATGATAGATAATAATAATAATACTTGATAGGTACCTACTACTTAATTAAAAATAGGTATACTAAATTAAAAAAAAAAAAATTGAACACTACCTGCCCTGCCTAACTAGTGGATAAAAAAAAAAAAAAAAATTTACTTGAAGCTAACATTAATAATAGCAGAAAAGGCGATGTGGCCGTAAATTTTTATTTTTCTAACTCGGCAAGCGATGCACAGTGTGAGAGTGTTCTGTTATGTGATGTTGAACGTAGACCGGTAGGTACGTCATTGTTGTTGTACGGTGTGTGTGATGGTTGGTATAAGCTCTACTGAAGGATATTAGACGCGTGTGTAACTATATTGTATAATAATGTAAATGTATTGTACATTTTAAACTTTTATTAATGCATAAAAACCTCACGGTAGGTACGAGACGTCCGTCCTTAAGTGGTGTAACGCGTGTTTTACGGAGGTTCACTTTTATACGTTCAGTGCGCTCGTAAAATGTATGAATACCATGGAAATGTTTATACGTTACAAGTTAGATATACTAGTCGTTGTTTTAACGACAGTTTTCACGTAAAACTTTGAGTTTTATAGAGAAAAATACATTTTGAACTGAACACTCGGTATGCTAGATAGACAGTCGAGAAAATAAAACGTCGTATCGCAGCCGTTTTACGCTCGATCATCTTAAAAAATGTTCCAGACGATGTTCACTTTCATGATATATACATAAACATAAACTTTATATGTAACAACACAAGAAAAGTATTATAAAAATTAATTTAATTAGATACGTGTTAGTGAAAAGTATGAAGTGTTCATACGAGAAAACGTCTCGCGACAGAACGGCTCTCGTTATGGTAAAGTTTCGAAGCTCCTTACCGAACGCCGCGCGCGGTGGCGACATCTACTGCTCGTTAGTGCTACGTGCGGCTAAACGAGAAACTCTACTATATATACTCGCGTCAGTGTGGTTTTCGCTCACTGTTGTTGTTCTGTTCGTGTGCGTGTCGGACGTGCGCGTGCTCTGCAATAATATATTATTTCTATCACCACCAAATTCATCGAAGAAATGGCAGATACGGCTGTATCCACCGAAGCTCCGGCTCCAGCTACACCAGCGAAGAAGGCGGCGAGACAGGCGGGAGGGGCCGCCGCCAAGAAGCCCAAGGCTAAACCTACTCATCCAAAAACATCGGAAATGGTCAACAACGCCATTAAGGAGATGAAGGAACGCAGCGGTTCGTCGCTGCAGGCCATCAAGAAGTATATCGCGGCGCATTACAAGGTCGACGCTGAAAAATTGGCGCCGTTCATAAGAAAATATCTGAAGAGCGCCGTCGAATCCGGAGCGCTAATTCAGACCAAAGGAAAGGGCGCCTCCGGCTCGTTCAAGCTCGAATCGAAATCGTCTTCGGCCAAGAAACCTAGCGCAAGCGCCGGCACCGGAAAGTCTGCCGCCGCCAAGGGCGCCGGATCTGCGGCGTCGAAGGGTGCCAAGAAGGCGACCGCTTCCGCCGCCGGTGCCAAGACCAAGAAGGCAGCCGCCGCTTCGGCGTCGGCCGCTTCCGGATCACCGTCCAAATCGAAGGCAGCCGCCGCGGCGAAGGACAAAAAGGCGGCCGCCGCCGCCAAGAAGAAGCCCGCCGCTAAGAAAGCGGCAGCACCCGCCAAAGCCAAGGGTGGCGCCGCCCCGAAGGCCAAGAAGACCGCCAAGCCGCCTACGAAGAAACCAAAGGCACCTAAACCCAAGAAGGCCGCCGCGACACCCAAATCGAAGCCGGCCGCGAAGAAAGCAGCAGCAGCCAAGAAGTAAAACCGTCTCGCGACGGCCGCGCTGACGCTGCTAACGAGTCTCCACAGTCGGCAACGACGACGACGGGGGCTCGATATCAACCTCGGCCACTCTCACCGCTGCGTGTGTGCTGCGAATGCGTTGAGCTACCGCTCCCCGAGAGCGAGAGCGGCGCGCACGAACCAAAAAGCCCTTTTCAGGGCTAACAAAGTTTTCATGCACATAATATAATTATGTACGTTTCTATATACACAGAAATCGAAAGTCATAAACAAACAAACAATCCTAACATAACCTAACCAGACCCCCTTACTTATCGTTCTATAGGTAGGTAGGTACCTACTTACCCAACGCTCTTATATCTCTAAATAAACGAACGATTTAATTTTTTTTTTTTCACAATAAGTAGGTACAATACTTACATTATTTATTGTAACTAAAGGTAAACAAACCTACACACCCAGTAGGGGGACAACAAAATACCTAATAAGGTAAACAAACAGACATGACAATACATAGTGGTGTTGGTGGTGGTCGATTTGATCGGTTCAATCCAATTAGATAATCAGGTATTATGCCCTTAACATCATCACTAATGATTCAATATCGGCCAGCATTATTAACTATTAAATTTAACCGATTAGTTAATCACTTCGTTCGAGTCACACACTGCGACTCGACTAATTACTTTCTATTTTTTTTTTTTTTCTAATCGATATATAATGTGATAATATCAATCCGCATATTACTATACTTAATTATTATCTTTTAATCTTCTCTCATTAAATAATGACGCGCGCGGCGCGCCCGACTGCCAGTGCCCGACGCGGACGCGGACGCGACGCCTATTGGTCGGGCCGGTCGCTCCCTAAGCCACCCGACGATACGATGACAGCGCTCGCGTATATATAAAACGGAGACACGTACGGTTCGAGGTACATTTCGCTGTATACGCTCGTTGCGCGCGCACGCTCGCAACTGTTCACTTCACTCTCTCTCCGCTCAAAAACAAAACAACAAACAAAATGTCCGGTCGCGGCAAAGGTGGAAAAGTCAAGGGGAAGGCAAAGTCTCGTTCGAACCGTGCCGGTCTCCAGTTCCCCGTGGGTCGTATACACAGATTGTTGCGTAACGGCAATTACGCCGAACGCGTCGGTGCCGGCGCACCGGTGTATCTGGCCGCCGTCATGGAATACCTGGCGGCTGAGGTACTCGAGTTGGCCGGAAACGCGGCGAGGGACAACAAGAAGACCAGGATCATACCTCGTCATCTCCAATTGGCCATCCGCAACGACGAGGAGCTGAACAAACTTCTCTCCGGCGTGACGATCGCTCAGGGAGGCGTTCTGCCCAACATTCAGGCAGTGCTCCTGCCCAAGAAGACCGAGAAGAAAGCCTAAGTTTCTTGTTTGGAACGCGAACACAACGCTGTGCGCGTTGTTTCGTTCGTGATCAAAAGGCCCTTTTAAGGGCCACAATATATATCATGATCACATTTCTACTACCTACATGACGTGTTGTGTAGTATTAATGGATTGTTCCTGTGTTAACAGATGATAAGTCATAAATATACCCCTACACTACACCATTAACATAATTACAAATTAATTATACCTACGTAATGATGATGATTCATAATAAAAGCTTTGCTTTTTTATTTACAAGAAATAATTTATATAAGTAATAGGCCAAAGTACATAATAATTATTATTTATGAATAGAGAAATAATAATAAGTACTTAACTAGGTATTAATAAGACCATTTGTACATAAAGCAATGGCTGCAATATTTTTTTTTTTTTTTTTTTTTTTTTTCTCTTTTTTTGACTAATAGAATAATTATTATTATTTATATAATAATGGAGAACAACAAAAACAAAGACCAAAAAAAAAAAAAGATAGGTATTATTGTAGCGTTGAAATGTATGTATATAATAATAAGTGTATGTACCTAATTGACGAACCCGCGTACGCAGCGCCGCACCGCGGCTTGTTGTATAGAACCAGTCCCGCGTCGCGTCACCGGTCGGTGCGCGCGCCAACTGAGATATTTGCCGAGCTCTCATTGGTCGCGACCGTGAGGGGCGATCGCACTGTGCGCCGCTAACTCCGTGACTTTTGAGTGCATAAATACAAACGTTCCCTGCGCGTTCTTACCACTACGCTCTCGGACTTCGCAAGGCGAGGTAGTGATTATTGTGAATTACGTGAAATTGACTGAACGTTTACTTTTCTAACGCAATGCCGCCGAAGACTAGTGGTAAGGCCGCCAAAAAATCTGGCAAGGCCCAAAAGAACATCTCCAAGACAGACAAGAAGAAGAAGAAGCATAAGAGGAAGGAGAGCTACGCAATTTACATCTACAAGGTGCTGAAACAGGTCCATCCGGACACCGGTATCTCCAGTAAGGCCATGTCCATAATGAACTCGTTCGTTAACGACATCTTCGAACGTATCGCCGCCGAGGCTTCGCGACTCGCCCACTACAACAAGAGATCCACGATCACCTCCAGGGAGGTGCAGACTTCCGTGAGGCTCCTGCTGCCCGGCGAGCTCGCCAAGCACGCCGTGAGCGAGGGCACCAAGGCCGTAACCAAGTATACAAGCTCCAAGTGAGGTGTGCTTGCGGCAGGCTGTTGTCGTTAGAAGGCATGTATCGAATATTGCGTGTTAAAAGGCCCTTATCAGGGCCACAAATATTATCAATGCTGAGAGTTTTGTTTTTGTTAACACGAAAAGTCATAAATAAATCCTACCTATAACTATACCTACCTCTATATTTAAGACGATAAAAAATAAAGTAAGAACTTGAGTTTAGGTATAAATATAAATATTAAGCAACTAAATATAGATTTGTTGTAGAACTAATGTACTTGCTTACAATTTTTTTTATTCGCGAGTTTTTTTTTTTTTTTTTTCTTTACCTAATGACAAACTCCACAAAGACTATGTTTCACAATTGAAACAAAATTTGTTTTTAAGTACACACACATAACCTAACACACCTCTTATTTTTTTTTTTTTTTTTTTTTTTTTTTTTCATTTTTATTAATTGTATGTTATGTACACAAATACCTACCTATTTATACAAATAAAATATAATTAAAAAAATAATTATAATAATGAGATGTAGGTACAAATGTGAGCTTAGTGTTGAAAACCTTTGAATTAATAGAGGAAGGGGTGTGGTAAAAATTTCAACTTAAATTTCATTTAAATACATCTTCTATAGTTAAATATTTCGTTTTATACATCCAACTGTTCGTTCGGTTCGTGAGCGAAGCGCGCGCCCGCTCGCACCTACCTACCTATCGACCCTCGAGCGACGAGACGAGCGCTCGTTGAACGTACCACGCGGCGACGCGCCCGTAATAGTATAAATACGAGTGGCCACCGCGCGACGAGCCCCATTCTCAATCGAACCGTCCGCGCGCTCTGACATCCGTCCGTCCGCTCGCTCGTACTCGTGTTCTAGAGAGTTCTTTTTCTATTGTTGTAAAATGGCGCGTACCAAGCAGACCGCTCGCAAATCTACCGGTGGCAAGGCCCCGAGGAAACAGCTCGCAACCAAGGCTGCCCGCAAGAGTGCACCCGCCACAGGTGGTGTGAAGAAGCCCCATCGTTACCGTCCCGGTACAGTGGCTCTTCGTGAGATCCGTCGTTATCAGAAGAGTACCGAGCTCCTGATCCGCAAGCTTCCGTTCCAACGTCTGGTGCGTGAAATCGCACAAGACTTCAAGACCGATCTCCGTTTCCAGAGTTCCGCTGTTATGGCGCTGCAGGAGGCCAGCGAGGCATATTTGGTCGGTCTCTTTGAGGACACCAACCTTTGCGCAATTCACGCGAAACGCGTCACCATCATGCCCAAGGACATACAATTGGCGCGCAGGATCCGAGGCGAACGCGCTTAATCGCGTGTGAGTTGTCTTGTAAGGTAGCGCGCGCGTTTGCCGCCTTCCTACACTACACACAAAAGGCCCTTTTCAGGGCCACAAATATTTCATATAAATAATTTATTTATGTTTCTCGATGAACAGATTACAAGTCATATAATTAAACCTCAACCTAACCTAAAATTAACACTGTTCATATAAATAGTGCATAATATATACCTACAACAACGCCGCGGTAGGTTATGTAGCGAGCTCGTGAACTAATTAGATATTAGGTAGGTACCTACCTAAATAGGTTTAAACCTATTATAGATATTAAATAAATAATGCACGGAGGAATAGTTAGGAGCCCTATATACCTATGTACTTATACAATCTTAATTTATTGGTATTTTTAAGGTTTTTTTTTTTTTGTTTAATTACTACCAAGTAGTGTTATTATTAATTATTTTCACTTTATTTTAAATATAGACATATAAATTACATTTTTAAATATATATAAAAAAAATACATTTAAAAATATAAAAAATAGTACCCCACCGGCATCGGGTACAGGGACCAAGCTACCGGTGGTTAGGACTCCAGAGAAAGGAACCTCCTCACAATACGTGCCGTGTCGAGGAGTACTGCCTTCTGCATCAGTCCCTTAACCCAGCCACCCAACGTGAGCCTCTTTAGGTGTTGGTCGAGGCTCTTGGCAATCAGTCCGTGGACTGATATAACTATCGGGACAATGATCGCCGAATCCACATCCCACATGTCAACAACCTCATGAGCTAAATCCAAATTATATTATTATTGTTCGGTATTATTATCATCATCATCAGATCACCATCATCGCATCATTTTTTTTTTTTTTTTTTTTTTTTATTAGGTACCTATGAATTATTATTTATTATTGTTATTATTATTATATTCGTTGTTATTTTGTTCATAAATACTACGCGTTCATAAATTTCGCGTGTATTGTATGGTATGTAGCCTAGCGCCGCCGCGCGCACCGGCGTAGCTGGGTGCTCGCACGCGATAGGTCCGTCCCCGATGGTTCGGCGAACGTTATCGTTAAGCCCGCGCGACTTGTGCGCCCCTAAATTGTATATAAAGCGGTGGTGTCGCGGTCGGTGGTTCATGGAGCGCCGCGTCTGTCGAGCGCACCTAACGTCGCTCCGGAGTACGGACTCTTTCACGCGCAGCCTTCCCTCGGTGTTCGCCGCGGCGTCTGCGTTCGGACGTCGCCGCGCACACTGAGGTCGAGGGCCGAGCATTCGGAACCGCCCGGTAACCAGTTTACTGCTGAGTCGCGATACAGACGCTCTCCTATTTGTTGTGTGATTTTTTTTTTGTGTACGTACTTATCAGTGTTTATGGACAGGACCATTTAACTTGTGAGTTTGTGACACATCCCGGGGCTATGAGGGAATCCCCTCACAGTCCCGCGGCTACGCGAAACCCGAGCCCTCCACAGGGTGTAGGGTCGCGCCCCGTTCCGGGACCGATGCCGGTCCCCCCCCGCCCGTCTACCCAGCCGACGGCCCCGGCGCAGCGTGCTACTGCGCCGGCCCGTTCCAGCACGAGCAGCCCGCAACCCAGCGGCAGTGGAAGCCGCGCAGCCCCTGCGCAGGCCCCCGCCGCCCCTCTACCCCAGCGGCCGACGACTTCCTCGGGCTCGAGGAAGCAACCCGGCCTGAAGGTGAGCATCCCGGCGCAACGGCCCCCCTACGGGCGGTCGGTGTCGGCCGAGTTCGCCGTCCCGCGCTCCCCAGCGCTGTCGGCGCCGAGCAGCCGCAAGGGCTCCTCCCCCCGCGTCGGCGGGCAGGAGTCCCCCGCCCCCAGGCCTACCGAAGCGGCCTACGAATCGGAGCTCTCGCTCCTCTCCGCCGAATCCGGCGAAGAGTCGGGCATGGAGGCCGATCTCGACCTCCCCGATGTCCGCCTCATCTTGAAAAGTAAGAGGCTGCGGGCTCGCCCCCCTGCCACCCCGTCTCCCGCGGGAAGTGACCGGGAGGCCCAGGCCCCGCCCCTTCAGACGCCGCACCGACGCAAGCGCAGTCCGGAGTCGGACTGCGAAGTATTCAAGACGGCGAAGAAGGCCGCCACCCCGTCGCGTGCCTACGCAGCGGTGGTGGCCGGCGCTTCGCCCTCCGAGCGCGCGCCCGCCACGCCCAGTGGCTCGCCGCGCCCCTCCAGCGCCGCCGGAGCGGCCGGTGCGTCTGCCAACGCGCCCGCCGCGCCCCAGCCGAGGAAGAAGTTCCCGCCATTTGTGGTGGAATTCTTCCCAAATTACAGGCAGCATCTGCGGGCCATCAATGCCTGCCTCGGACGCATGACCAGCGCGCGCCCCTATGGTAGGGGGGTGCGCTTCACGCCGAGGGACGAGGAGGAGTACCGCGTTGTCCAGCGGTACCTCACCAAGCTGGAGCAGGAGGAGGGCCTCTCCTGGTTCAGTTACTCGCTGCCGGCGGACCGGAGCGTCAAAGTGGCCATCAGGGGCCTGCCGGTCAACACCACTCCCGAAGACGTCACCGAGGAGCTGCGCGAGAACGGCCATGAGGCCGAGTACGTGAAAAATATCCGGGGCCGCGGAGGCCGTCCCGGGTGTATCCTCCTGGCAATTATAAAGCGAGAGAAGGACACCATACCGGCCGTGTACGACATCGCCGCGATGAACGGCATGGCCGGAGTGAAAGTAGAAGCATGGCGCGGCAAGAAGAGGCCTGCGCAGTGCCATAGGTGCCAGAAGTTCCGGCACTCAAGCCACCAATGTCACCGCCCTATGGCCTGCGTCAGGTGCGGCGGCGAGCACAGCGCCCGTGACTGCCCGCGTCCGCGCGAGGAGCCAGCCACGTGCGCCAATTGCCAGGGGGCGCACCCCGCTAACCACGCCAAGTGCCCGGTGTTCCGGCGGGAGACCCGGAACAAGCGGGCCGGGACGGTTGCCATCACCGGCGAGCCGCGCGCGCGGCCGGCGCCGGTCAACCCGCACCCCAGAGGGGAGAGTGCGAAGGGAGCGTCGCTGATGGCAGACGCGAACGCCCCGACATCTCGCGCAGGAGCGACCTCCTCGAAGAGAAGGCGGAGGAACAGGAAGCGAGGGGGAAAGGCCCCCCCCGACGCAGAGCAACAGCAGCCGCTCACAGAGAGTGAGCGAGCAACTACGCGCGACCCGCCTGCGGTACCTGCACCCGCGGCACCTACACCCGCGGCACCTACACCCGCGGCCGAGCCAGTCGCCGCCCCCAAGCGGGGCAAGAAGGCGAAGGCGGCCCCCGTCGTCGCCGAGACACCGCAGGCTACACCCTCCCAGAGGGATAGCACTATCGAGGCCGCAATACAGGTCCTAATGGACGTGTTAGTCGCGGTCCGCGCCCGACAAGACTCCGCGACTATAGTCGGCATAGTACTGAGGGGCCTGGGGGCGCTGCTGGGGACGCAGCATGGACCTTAAGCCCCTCAGGATACTACACTGGAATGCCTGCGGCCTCAGTGCTAAGGTCGCGCACCTCCGCCTTCTACTGCAGGAACAGGACATCGACGTGGCGCTGATAAGCGAGACGAAGTTGGGACCTGCAGACCAAATGAAATTCCCAGGTTACTACGTGTACCGGAAGGACGAAAAATCGCCGACCGGTATGTCATACCGGGGTCTGGTAGCACTCGTCAAGAGGCGAGTCGTACACCAGGCGCTCCCCGAGCTGCCCTACACCGGCTGCCTTTACACGCTGGGTGTTGAATTACACCTAGATGGCAAGCCGCTCCACTTATATGCGGCCTATCGGCCCCCCGAGACAGTCGCCAGCATCGACCTGAGGACGGACCTGGCAGCGCGGCTGGACGCGCCGGGTCCTGTACTAATCGCTGGCGACCTCAACGCCAAGCACCCAGCGTGGAACTCCAACGTTTCCAACTCGGCAGGTGTACGACTCTTTAATATCGCAGAATCCCAGGGGTATGCGGTCTGCGGCCCGGAGGCACCCACGCGGTACCCGGGCGATAGCAGACACCTCCCTGATGTGCTAGATGTCTTGGTACATAATCAACACATACGCTGCCAGATAACCCAAGAGGTGCTCCCCGACCACACACAGTCTGATCATCAGCCTGTGTTGGTCGTGTTAGAAAGGGCACCTACACGAGTAACCCCTCGCGCGCCACGTCAAAAACCGGACTGGACCAAATTCGAGGAATTGATGATGACCACGACGCCCACGCAGCCTGTCAGCTCCGCAGCCGATGTGGAACAGCTGGCTGACGGGATTACCAGCAGCATCCGAGGCGCCCTAGAGTCGGCGGCGTTGCCAGACGCCGCCCGTAGTGTGCGACGACCGACCCTCCCAGGTCACATCAGATCCCTCCTGACGGAGAAGAGGCGCCTCAGGAAACAGTGGCAGCAAACCCGTTGCCCCACGCTGAAGACCCGACTGAACCGGCTTGCGGAGAGAGTGAAGGCTGAGGTGAGCGCCTTCAGAGCCGAGAGCTGGGACAGATTCATCCTAGACGCCGGCGACGACATAGGCTCTGTGCACAGGCTGTGCAGAACCCTACGGAACGTCCCAGCTCCGGTGCGTCCCCTACTACACGAAGACGGGAAGCCACGCTACCGAGCAGCAGACCGCGCGGCGATCTTCGCCGAGCACCTCGAACGCCAGTTCACCCCCAACCCGACCGCCGACGACCAGCACGTCGAGGAGGTCGAGAGACACCTCCAGGAGTACTTCGCTCAGCCGATAGCCCCCGAGGAGGACCCTATCTTCTTCTCGCCCCGCACGGTGTTGGACGAGATACGCCGCACCAAGCCTCGGAAAGCCCCGGGCGCAGATGGAATTACCAATGCAGTGCTGCGCCACCTGCCATACCGAACACTGGCAGCGTTGGCGCGCCTGTATAGTGGGATTCTGCGCACGGGTCACTTTCCGAGCACCTGGAAGGAGGGCCGCATAATCTTGCTGCCCAAGCCGGGGAAGAACATATTGAAGCCGGAGAGCTATCGGCCGATAACACTTCTCCCAACCATCTCGAAAGTCTTCGAGCGACTACTCCTTAAACATATTGTTCCCCACGTCATCCCGAGACCGGAACAATTCGGATTCAGGGGTGAACATAGTACCACACTGCAGCTGTCGAGGGTGCTGCACACGATGACCGAGGCCCGCAACAAGCGCGAGCACGGCGTGGCAGTATTCCTCGACATGGAAAAGGCGTTCGACCGTGTCTGGCATAACGGTCTGCTTTACAAGCTTGCCAAGTCCCCGTTGCCCCGTCGTGTAGTAGGAGTGGTCACATCATTCCTCCAGGACAGGACCTTCAGAGTGGTGGTGGAAGACGCGCTGTCTGCCCCTCACGCCATCACGGCTGGCGTCCCGCAAGGCAGCTGCTTATCGCCTGTGTTGTACTCACACTACACGGACGACATTCCCCTGGGCGAGGGCGTGGAGCTCGCGCTGTACGCGGACGACGCCGCGTACTACACGAAGAGCATGAGCCTCGCCCACGCAGCCAAGAAGATACAGAAGACGCTGGACCTGCTGCCCGAGTGGCTGTCGAAATGGCGGCTCTCGGTAAATGTGAATAAAACACAGGCGATGACGGTAACTCTCGCCGTCAAGCACCCACCACCACTCCGACTGCACGGGTCGGAAGTCCCCTGGCTTAGCCAAGCCAAGTACCTGGGCATCACCCTGGACCGCAGGCTCACCATGGGCCCGCATGTGGATACCGTCGTGGCGAAGGCGCGCGTATGTCGCGCGCTCCTCCGTCCAGTCTTCGACTCGCTTCTCCCCCTCCGCACTAAGGTGGGGATCTACAAGCAATACATTCGGCCGCAGCTCACCTATGCCGCCCCCGCCTGGTACTCACTAACATCCGAGACCAGGCGGAACAAGCTGCGCGCGCAACAGGCGCTGTCCCTGCGCGTCGCGGCCGGTTCCCACCTTAATGCGCGCTACGTCCGCAACGACGTCCTCCGGCGCGACCTCCGAGTCGAAGAGCTGGACGCGCATATCAAGAAGATCGCCACCGCCATGTTCGAGCGTGTGGACGCGTCGTCCTGGACGCACATCCGGGACCTAGCCCCTCTGCACGCTCGCCCGCCCGACGGTAAGCAATACCCACGCGATCTCGTCGCGATCTCCGAGGAGCCCCCCCCTCAACCCTAGGGAGGCCCAGGTACCCGACCCGTGCCCATCACCGGACACGACCCCAGTCAGTTGCGGCCGTCTGTTTTGTTTACAAACAAACGGCCGTAACTGACCTACGCTAACAATGGATGCCACTTTCGATTTTCACAGGTCCCGCCTTACCCGGCCCTCACCCGCGCCTATTGGTCGCGATAGGCTGCGGACGCGCCGGCGGGCGGAGCCTGCGGCCGAGCCTCCAAGCTCGGCCAATCGGAAGTGGCGATGACGACACCGAGCGCCGCTCTTATCACTTCGTAGCTGCGAACTGATAATGGAGCGGCGCTCGCCACCAGAGGTCGCCGCGCGCAGTGTATGCGCCGGCGCCACGCTGTCTGCGCCGCCGAACACACGGCCGCGCAGGCAACAATAACATGAAGAGATACAAGAAAAATTCCAACGGGGTCGCTTCGGTAAGCCGCTGGCCTCGTCGCTGGTCACCCTAGCTGGGCCTCTGTGAACACAGTCTCACCCGGCTGGGGTCGACCGCCGGGCCAGCGTGAAGTCGAAGCCGACCCCGCACCTGCCTTACAAGGGTATAACCCAACCACATGAGCCGGGGCTATCTAGCCCCGGAAGACAAAGCCACTTCCCCCAAGGGATAGAAATCCAAAAGGGGACTCCACCAACCCCATCCGGGGTTGCGTGAAGGCCACGACGAGTCGGTGGTTCATTCGCTCGCCAGCGCTCGCCGTGTGCACAACGTGTGCGCGCTCTCGTCATTTGTTCAACTAACAAGAAACAAGCTAGAAGATGACCGGTCGCGGTAAGGGAGGAAAAGGTCTGGGGAAAGGTGGCGCCAAGCGTCACAGGAAAGTGCTTCGTGACAACATCCAGGGTATTACGAAGCCCGCCATCCGCCGTTTGGCGCGCAGAGGCGGTGTCAAGCGTATCTCTGGTCTCATTTACGAAGAGACGCGCGGTGTGCTCAAGGTGTTCCTTGAGAACGTTATCCGCGACGCCGTCACTTACACCGAACACGCCAAGAGGAAGACCGTCACCGCCATGGATGTCGTCTACGCTCTGAAGCGTCAAGGCCGCACCCTTTACGGATTCGGTGGTTAAGCCGGTCCGTCCGCCGTCACCTTGTAATGTGATGTCGAAATTCGATGTTACATTATATTGGTGAACACAAAAAAGGCCCTTTTCAGGGCCGCATATGAATCTTGATGAAAATAACGTTTCTATGTTAACACAGTATAAAGTCATAATAAAAAAAAAAAAAAAAATTAAAATTATGCACCTAACCTGATCTTAAGTGATATTTGTTATATAGACCTATACAATACCTACTCTCTAGGTACTTACCTTATAAATTAACACCCAGCTCGTTCGCAGCATACATACAGGCATTCGTCTGAACGTCCTCGTAGAACAACACTGAAAAATATATAAAAAAAAAAATTATCATTCTGTTATCTGAGTGAATTATGTACTTACTTATATGTACTATAGTAGCTATATTATGATGATGATATAAACAATGATAGATAATAATAATAATACTTGATAGGTACCTACTACTTAATTAAAAATAGGTATACTAAATTAAAAAAAAAAAAATTGAACACTACCTGCCCTGCCTAACTAGTGGATAAAAAAAAAAAAAAAAATTTACTTGAAGCTAACATTAATAATAGCAGAAAAGGCGATGTGGCCGTAAATTTTTATTTTTCTAACTCGGCAAGCGATGCACAGTGTGAGAGTGTTCTGTTATGTGATGTTGAACGTAGACCGGTAGGTACGTCATTGTTGTTGTACGGTGTGTGTGATGGTTGGTATAAGCTCTACTGAAGGATATTAGACGCGTGTGTAACTATATTGTATAATAATGTAAATGTATTGTACATTTTAAACTTTTATTAATGCATAAAAACCTCACGGTAGGTACGAGACGTCCGTCCTTAAGTGGTGTAACGCGTGTTTTACGGAGGTTCACTTTTATACGTTCAGTGCGCTCGTAAAATGTATGAATACCATGGAAATGTTTATACGTTACAAGTTAGATATACTAGTCGTTGTTTTAACGACAGTTTTCACGTAAAACTTTGAGTTTTATAGAGAAAAATACATTTTGAACTGAACACTCGGTATGCTAGATAGACAGTCGAGAAAATAAAACGTCGTATCGCAGCCGTTTTACGCTCGATCATCTTAAAAAATGTTCCAGACGATGTTCACTTTCATGATATATACATAAACATAAACTTTATATGTAACAACACAAGAAAAGTATTATAAAAATTAATTTAATTAGATACGTGTTAGTGAAAAGTATGAAGTGTTCATACGAGAAAACGTCTCGCGACAGAACGGCTCTCGTTATGGTAAAGTTTCGAAGCTCCTTACCGAACGCCGCGCGCGGTGGCGACATCTACTGCTCGTTAGTGCTACGTGCGGCTAAACGAGAAACTCTACTATATATACTCGCGTCAGTGTGGTTTTCGCTCACTGTTGTTGTTCTGTTCGTGTGCGTGTCGGACGTGCGCGTGCTCTGCAATAATATATTATTTCTATCACCACCAAATTCATCGAAGAAATGGCAGATACGGCTGTATCCACCGAAGCTCCGGCTCCAGCTACACCAGCGAAGAAGGCGGCGAGACAGGCGGGAGGGGCCGCCGCCAAGAAGCCCAAGGCTAAACCCACTCATCCAAAAACATCGGAAATGGTCAACAACGCCATTAAGGAGATGAAGGAACGCAGCGGTTCGTCGCTGCAGGCCATCAAGAAGTATATCGCGGCGCATTACAAGGTCGACGCTGAAAAATTGGCGCCGTTCATAAGAAAATATCTGAAGAGCGCCGTCGAATCCGGAGCGCTAATTCAGACCAAAGGAAAGGGCGCCTCCGGCTCGTTCAAGCTCGAATCGAAATCGTCTTCGGCCAAGAAACCTAGCGCAAGCGCCGGCACCGGAAAGTCTGCCGCCGCCAAGGGCGCCGGATCTGCGGCGTCGAAGGGTGCCAAGAAGGCGACCGCTTCCGCCGCCGGTGCCAAGACCAAGAAGGCAGCCGCCGCTTCGGCGTCGGCCGCTTCCGGATCACCGTCCAAATCGAAGGCAGCCGCCGCGGCGAAGGACAAAAAGGCGGCCGCCGCCGCCAAGAAGAAGCCCGCCGCTAAGAAAGCGGCAGCACCCGCCAAAGCCAAGGGTGGCGCCGCCCCGAAGGCCAAGAAGACCGCCAAGCCGCCTACGAAGAAACCAAAGGCACCTAAACCCAAGAAGGCCGCCGCGACACCCAAATCGAAGCCGGCCGCGAAGAAAGCAGCAGCAGCCAAGAAGTAAAACCGTCTCGCGACGGCCGCGCTGACGCTGCTAACGAGTCTCCACAGTCGGCAACGACGACGACGGGGGCTCGATATCAACCTCGGCCACTCTCACCGCTGCGTGTGTGCTGCGAATGCGTTGAGCTACCGCTCCCCGAGAGCGAGAGCGGCGCGCACGAACCAAAAAGCCCTTTTCAGGGCTAACAAAGTTTTCATGCACATAATATAATTATGTACGTTTCTATATACACAGAAATCGAAAGTCATAAACAAACAAACAATCCTAACATAACCTAACCAGACCCCCTTACTTATCGTTCTATAGGTAGGTAGGTACCTACTTACCCAACGCTCTTATATCTCTAAATAAACGAACGATTTAATTTTTTTTTTTTCACAATAAGTAGGTACAATACTTACATTATTTAT
The DNA here is from genome assembly GCA_963576445.1 of Lithosia quadra. NCBI lineage: Eukaryota > Metazoa > Arthropoda > Insecta > Lepidoptera > Erebidae > Lithosia > Lithosia quadra. The sequence continues at coordinate 239,069 of OY754897.1, forward strand.
TGTAACTAAAGGTAAACAAACCTACACACCCAGTAGGGGGACAACAAAATACCTAATAAGGTAAACAAACAGACATGACAATACATAGTGGTGTTGGTGGTGGTCGATTTGATCGGTTCAATCCAATTAGATAATCAGGTATTATGCCCTTAACATCATCACTAATGATTCAATATCGGCCAGCATTATTAACTATTAAATTTAACCGATTAGTTAATCACTTCGTTCGAGTCACACACTGCGACTCGACTAATTACTTTCTATTTTTTTTTTTTTTCTAATCGATATATAATGTGATAATATCAATCCGCATATTACTATACTTAATTATTATCTTTTAATCTTCTCTCATTAAATAATGACGCGCGCGGCGCGCCCGACTGCCAGTGCCCGACGCGGACGCGGACGCGACGCCTATTGGTCGGGCCGGTCGCTCCCTAAGCCACCCGACGATACGATGACAGCGCTCGCGTATATATAAAACGGAGACACGTACGGTTCGAGGTACATTTCGCTGTATACGCTCGTTGCGCGCGCACGCTCGCAACTGTTCACTTCACTCTCTCTCCGCTCAAAAACAAAACAACAAACAAAATGTCCGGTCGCGGCAAAGGTGGAAAAGTCAAGGGGAAGGCAAAGTCTCGTTCGAACCGTGCCGGTCTCCAGTTCCCCGTGGGTCGTATACACAGATTGTTGCGTAACGGCAATTACGCCGAACGCGTCGGTGCCGGCGCACCGGTGTATCTGGCCGCCGTCATGGAATACCTGGCGGCTGAGGTACTCGAGTTGGCCGGAAACGCGGCGAGGGACAACAAGAAGACCAGGATCATACCTCGTCATCTCCAATTGGCCATCCGCAACGACGAGGAGCTGAACAAACTTCTCTCCGGCGTGACGATCGCTCAGGGAGGCGTTCTGCCCAACATTCAGGCAGTGCTCCTGCCCAAGAAGACCGAGAAGAAAGCCTAAGTTTCTTGTTTGGAACGCGAACACAACGCTGTGCGCGTTGTTTCGTTCGTGATCAAAAGGCCCTTTTAAGGGCCACAATATATATCATGATCACATTTCTACTACCTACATGACGTGTTGTGTAGTATTAATGGATTGTTCCTGTGTTAACAGATGATAAGTCATAAATATACCCCTACACTACACCATTAACATAATTACAAATTAATTATACCTACGTAATGATGATGATTCATAATAAAAGCTTTGCTTTTTTATTTACAAGAAATAATTTATATAAGTAATAGGCCAAAGTACATAATAATTATTATTTATGAATAGAGAAATAATAATAAGTACTTAACTAGGTATTAATAAGACCATTTGTACATAAAGCAATGGCTGCAATATTTTTTTTTTTTTTTTTTTTTTTTTCTCTTTTTTTGACTAATAGAATAATTATTATTATTTATATAATAATGGAGAACAACAAAAACAAAGACCAAAAAAAAAAAAAGATAGGTATTATTGTAGCGTTGAAATGTATGTATATAATAATAAGTGTATGTACCTAATTGACGAACCCGCGTACGCAGCGCCGCACCGCGGCTTGTTGTATAGAACCAGTCCCGCGTCGCGTCACCGGTCGGTGCGCGCGCCAACTGAGATATTTGCCGAGCTCTCATTGGTCGCGACCGTGAGGGGCGATCGCACTGTGCGCCGCTAACTCCGTGACTTTTGAGTGCATAAATACAAACGTTCCCTGCGCGTTCTTACCACTACGCTCTCGGACTTCGCAAGGCGAGGTAGTGATTATTGTGAATTACGTGAAATTGACTGAACGTTTACTTTTCTAACGCAATGCCGCCGAAGACTAGTGGTAAGGCCGCCAAAAAATCTGGCAAGGCCCAAAAGAACATCTCCAAGACAGACAAGAAGAAGAAGAAGCATAAGAGGAAGGAGAGCTACGCAATTTACATCTACAAGGTGCTGAAACAGGTCCATCCGGACACCGGTATCTCCAGTAAGGCCATGTCCATAATGAACTCGTTCGTTAACGACATCTTCGAACGTATCGCCGCCGAGGCTTCGCGACTCGCCCACTACAACAAGAGATCCACGATCACCTCCAGGGAGGTGCAGACTTCCGTGAGGCTCCTGCTGCCCGGCGAGCTCGCCAAGCACGCCGTGAGCGAGGGCACCAAGGCCGTAACCAAGTATACAAGCTCCAAGTGAGGTGTGCTTGCGGCAGGCTGTTGTCGTTAGAAGGCATGTATCGAATATTGCGTGTTAAAAGGCCCTTATCAGGGCCACAAATATTATCAATGCTGAGAGTTTTGTTTTTGTTAACACGAAAAGTCATAAATAAATCCTACCTATAACTATACCTACCTCTATATTTAAGACGATAAAAAATAAAGTAAGAACTTGAGTTTAGGTATAAATATAAATATTAAGCAACTAAATATAGATTTGTTGTAGAACTAATGTACTTGCTTACAATTTTTTTTATTCGCGAGTTTTTTTTTTTTTTTTTTCTTTACCTAATGACAAACTCCACAAAGACTATGTTTCACAATTGAAACAAAATTTGTTTTTAAGTACACACACATAACCTAACACACCTCTTATTTTTTTTTTTTTTTTTTTTTTTTTTTTTCATTTTTATTAATTGTATGTTATGTACACAAATACCTACCTATTTATACAAATAAAATATAATTAAAAAAATAATTATAATAATGAGATGTAGGTACAAATGTGAGCTTAGTGTTGAAAACCTTTGAATTAATAGAGGAAGGGGTGTGGTAAAAATTTCAACTTAAATTTCATTTAAATACATCTTCTATAGTTAAATATTTCGTTTTATACATCCAACTGTTCGTTCGGTTCGTGAGCGAAGCGCGCGCCCGCTCGCACCTACCTACCTATCGACCCTCGAGCGACGAGACGAGCGCTCGTTGAACGTACCACGCGGCGACGCGCCCGTAATAGTATAAATACGAGTGGCCACCGCGCGACGAGCCCCATTCTCAATCGAACCGTCCGCGCGCTCTGACATCCGTCCGTCCGCTCGCTCGTACTCGTGTTCTAGAGAGTTCTTTTTCTATTGTTGTAAAATGGCGCGTACCAAGCAGACCGCTCGCAAATCTACCGGTGGCAAGGCCCCGAGGAAACAGCTCGCAACCAAGGCTGCCCGCAAGAGTGCACCCGCCACAGGTGGTGTGAAGAAGCCCCATCGTTACCGTCCCGGTACAGTGGCTCTTCGTGAGATCCGTCGTTATCAGAAGAGTACCGAGCTCCTGATCCGCAAGCTTCCGTTCCAACGTCTGGTGCGTGAAATCGCACAAGACTTCAAGACCGATCTCCGTTTCCAGAGTTCCGCTGTTATGGCGCTGCAGGAGGCCAGCGAGGCATATTTGGTCGGTCTCTTTGAGGACACCAACCTTTGCGCAATTCACGCGAAACGCGTCACCATCATGCCCAAGGACATACAATTGGCGCGCAGGATCCGAGGCGAACGCGCTTAATCGCGTGTGAGTTGTCTTGTAAGGTAGCGCGCGCGTTTGCCGCCTTCCTACACTACACACAAAAGGCCCTTTTCAGGGCCACAAATATTTCATATAAATAATTTATTTATGTTTCTCGATGAACAGATTACAAGTCATATAATTAAACCTCAACCTAACCTAAAATTAACACTGTTCATATAAATAGTGCATAATATATACCTACAACAACGCCGCGGTAGGTTATGTAGCGAGCTCGTGAACTAATTAGATATTAGGTAGGTACCTACCTAAATAGGTTTAAACCTATTATAGATATTAAATAAATAATGCACGGAGGAATAGTTAGGAGCCCTATATACCTATGTACTTATACAATCTTAATTTATTGGTATTTTTAAGGTTTTTTTTTTTTTGTTTAATTACTACCAAGTAGTGTTATTATTAATTATTTTCACTTTATTTTAAATATAGACATATAAATTACATTTTTAAATATATATAAAAAAAATACATTTAAAAATATAAAAAATAGTACCCCACCGGCATCGGGTACAGGGACCAAGCTACCGGTGGTTAGGACTCCAGAGAAAGGAACCTCCTCACAATACGTGCCGTGTCGAGGAGTACTGCCTTCTGCATCAGTCCCTTAACCCAGCCACCCAACGTGAGCCTCTTTAGGTGTTGGTCGAGGCTCTTGGCAATCAGTCCGTGGACTGATATAACTATCGGGACAATGATCGCCGAATCCACATCCCACATGTCAACAACCTCATGAGCTAAATCCAAATTATATTATTATTGTTCGGTATTATTATCATCATCATCAGATCACCATCATCGCATCATTTTTTTTTTTTTTTTTTTTTTTATTAGGTACCTATGAATTATTATTTATTATTGTTATTATTATTATATTCGTTGTTATTTTGTTCATAAATACTACGCGTTCATAAATTTCGCGTGTATTGTATGGTATGTAGCCTAGCGCCGCCGCGCGCACCGGCGTAGCTGGGTGCTCGCACGCGATAGGTCCGTCCCCGATGGTTCGGCGAACGTTATCGTTAAGCCCGCGCGACTTGTGCGCCCCTAAATTGTATATAAAGCGGTGGTGTCGCGGTCGGTGGTTCATTCGCTCGCCAGCGCTCGCCGTGTGCACAACGTGTGCGCGCTCTCGTCATTTGTTCAACTAACAAGAAACAAGCTAGAAGATGACCGGTCGCGGTAAGGGAGGAAAAGGTCTGGGGAAAGGTGGCGCCAAGCGTCACAGGAAAGTGCTTCGTGACAACATCCAGGGTATTACGAAGCCCGCCATCCGCCGTTTGGCGCGCAGAGGCGGTGTCAAGCGTATCTCTGGTCTCATTTACGAAGAGACGCGCGGTGTGCTCAAGGTGTTCCTTGAGAACGTTATCCGCGACGCCGTCACTTACACCGAACACGCCAAGAGGAAGACCGTCACCGCCATGGATGTCGTCTACGCTCTGAAGCGTCAAGGCCGCACCCTTTACGGATTCGGTGGTTAAGCCGGTCCGTCCGCCGTCACCTTGTAATGTGATGTCGAAATTCGATGTTACATTATATTGGTGAACACAAAAAAGGCCCTTTTCAGGGCCGCATATGAATCTTGATGAAAATAACGTTTCTATGTTAACACAGTATAAAGTCATAATAAAAAAAAAAAAAAAAATTAAAATTATGCACCTAACCTGATCTTAAGTGATATTTGTTATATAGACCTATACAATACCTACTCTCTAGGTACTTACCTTATAAATTAACACCCAGCTCGTTCGCAGCATACATACAGGCATTCGTCTGAACGTCCTCGTAGAACAACACTGAAAAATATATAAAAAAAAAAATTATCATTCTGTTATCTGAGTGAATTATGTACTTACTTATATGTACTATAGTAGCTATATTATGATGATGATATAAACAATGATAGATAATAATAATAATACTTGATAGGTACCTACTACTTAATTAAAAATAGGTATACTAAATTAAAAAAAAAAAAATTGAACACTACCTGCCCTGCCTAACTAGTGGATAAAAAAAAAAAAAAAAATTTACTTGAAGCTAACATTAATAATAGCAGAAAAGGCGATGTGGCCGTAAATTTTTATTTTTCTAACTCGGCAAGCGATGCACAGTGTGAGAGTGTTCTGTTATGTGATGTTGAACGTAGACCGGTAGGTACGTCATTGTTGTTGTACGGTGTGTGTGATGGTTGGTATAAGCTCTACTGAAGGATATTAGACGCGTGTGTAACTATATTGTATAATAATGTAAATGTATTGTACATTTTAAACTTTTATTAATGCATAAAAACCTCACGGTAGGTACGAGACGTCCGTCCTTAAGTGGTGTAACGCGTGTTTTACGGAGGTTCACTTTTATACGTTCAGTGCGCTCGTAAAATGTATGAATACCATGGAAATGTTTATACGTTACAAGTTAGATATACTAGTCGTTGTTTTAACGACAGTTTTCACGTAAAACTTTGAGTTTTATAGAGAAAAATACATTTTGAACTGAACACTCGGTATGCTAGATAGACAGTCGAGAAAATAAAACGTCGTATCGCAGCCGTTTTACGCTCGATCATCTTAAAAAATGTTCCAGACGATGTTCACTTTCATGATATATACATAAACATAAACTTTATATGTAACAACACAAGAAAAGTATTATAAAAATTAATTTAATTAGATACGTGTTAGTGAAAAGTATGAAGTGTTCATACGAGAAAACGTCTCGCGACAGAACGGCTCTCGTTATGGTAAAGTTTCGAAGCTCCTTACCGAACGCCGCGCGCGGTGGCGACATCTACTGCTCGTTAGTGCTACGTGCGGCTAAACGAGAAACTCTACTATATATACTCGCGTCAGTGTGGTTTTCGCTCACTGTTGTTGTTCTGTTCGTGTGCGTGTCGGACGTGCGCGTGCTCTGCAATAATATATTATTTCTATCACCACCAAATTCATCGAAGAAATGGCAGATACGGCTGTATCCACCGAAGCTCCGGCTCCAGCTACACCAGCGAAGAAGGCGGCGAGACAGGCGGGAGGGGCCGCCGCCAAGAAGCCCAAGGCTAAACCTACTCATCCAAAAACATCGGAAATGGTCAACAACGCCATTAAGGAGATGAAGGAACGCAGCGGTTCGTCGCTGCAGGCCATCAAGAAGTATATCGCGGCGCATTACAAGGTCGACGCTGAAAAATTGGCGCCGTTCATAAGAAAATATCTGAAGAGCGCCGTCGAATCCGGAGCGCTAATTCAGACCAAAGGAAAGGGCGCCTCCGGCTCGTTCAAGCTCGAATCGAAATCGTCTTCGGCCAAGAAACCTAGCGCAAGCGCCGGCACCGGAAAGTCTGCCGCCGCCAAGGGCGCCGGATCTGCGGCGTCGAAGGGTGCCAAGAAGGCGACCGCTTCCGCCGCCGGTGCCAAGACCAAGAAGGCAGCCGCCGCTTCGGCGTCGGCCGCTTCCGGATCACCGTCCAAATCGAAGGCAGCCGCCGCGGCGAAGGACAAAAAGGCGGCCGCCGCCGCCAAGAAGAAGCCCGCCGCTAAGAAAGCGGCAGCACCCGCCAAAGCCAAGGGTGGCGCCGCCCCGAAGGCCAAGAAGACCGCCAAGCCGCCTACGAAGAAACCAAAGGCACCTAAACCCAAGAAGGCCGCCGCGACACCCAAATCGAAGCCGGCCGCGAAGAAAGCAGCAGCAGCCAAGAAGTAAAACCGTCTCGCGACGGCCGCGCTGACGCTGCTAACGAGTCTCCACAGTCGGCAACGACGACGACGGGGGCTCGATATCAACCTCGGCCACTCTCACCGCTGCGTGTGTGCTGCGAATGCGTTGAGCTACCGCTCCCCGAGAGCGAGAGCGGCGCGCACGAACCAAAAAGCCCTTTTCAGGGCTAACAAAGTTTTCATGCACATAATATAATTATGTACGTTTCTATATACACAGAAATCGAAAGTCATAAACAAACAAACAATCCTAACATAACCTAACCAGACCCCCTTACTTATCGTTCTATAGGTAGGTAGGTACCTACTTACCCAACGCTCTTATATCTCTAAATAAACGAACGATTTAATTTTTTTTTTTTCACAATAAGTAGGTACAATACTTACATTATTTATTGTAACTAAAGGTAAACAAACCTACACACCCAGTAGGGGGACAACAAAATACCTAATAAGGTAAACAAACAGACATGACAATACATAGTGGTGTTGGTGGTGGTCGATTTGATCGGTTCAATCCAATTAGATAATCAGGTATTATGCCCTTAACATCATCACTAATGATTCAATATCGGCCAGCATTATTAACTATTAAATTTAACCGATTAGTTAATCACTTCGTTCGAGTCACACACTGCGACTCGACTAATTACTTTCTATTTTTTTTTTTTTTCTAATCGATATATAATGTGATAATATCAATCCGCATATTACTATACTTAATTATTATCTTTTAATCTTCTCTCATTAAATAATGACGCGCGCGGCGCGCCCGACTGCCAGTGCCCGACGCGGACGCGGACGCGACGCCTATTGGTCGGGCCGGTCGCTCCCTAAGCCACCCGACGATACGATGACAGCGCTCGCGTATATATAAAACGGAGACACGTACGGTTCGAGGTGGATAGCTACGAGTCGACGGCGAGTATAGACGGAAGCCTACATTCGCCGAGCCGCACGGATCGCAACTACCGCACTCCGAGTTTTGTCGCCTCGGTGCTCGCGGAGACGTCAACTTTTGACGTATCCGTGCGCACCGGGTGCGGGGAGACCCGGCCTGCACAACAGACGCCCGAAAGCAGCGCTTTCGAAGCGATCGCAGCTGGCTCGTCCACTCCTGGCCCTCAGGACCTGCCAAATGCCCTCATCGAATAAAAACAGCCCTTCTCAGGGCTCCCAAAACAGCCCTTCTCAGGGCTCAAGTCATCGGAGGCCGACGGCGCCTGCGGCGGGCGCGAGCTCGTCGCAGTACCCGCCGAGCCTCAGCATGCCGCTGCTGCGGACTCCGAGTCCGCCCTACGCGCCCTTCGCGGGGAGCAGCCGCCGCGAACACCCCCCTCCCGCCCGCGCCGCGGTCGAGCCGATGGAGGTCAGCGCCCCCGCGAGGGCGCCCGTGACGCGCGACCCCGCGCCCACGCGAACCCCGTCGGGCAGACCGCGCGAACAGCGCGACCCACGCGCAGCCCCGGAGCACGCGCCCGCGAGCTCGTCGCGCGCGCCCATGCGCCCGCCCGCGCGCGCACTCCGCGACACGCCGCCCACGCCCGCGTCGAGCGGCGCCTCGCGCTACCACACGCCGGGCCGCCCCCAGCCGCGCGCTCGGGAGGCCCAGGACGCGCTGTACTCGCCTGCCCCGAGCATGCACTCCTACCTCGCGTCGGACGCCGACTACTCGTCGGCGGAGTCGGCGCCGCCCAGCCAGGCGGCACGGAAGACCCCCTCGCCCAGGACCCGGACCCAGGAGGCTGTCCACCTGTTCGCGAGGAACAAGAGGCTGTTAGAGAGGACAGTCTCGCTGGAGGCCCTAAACCCCTCCCCCTCGAGAGGCGCCAGGAGGCCCAGAAGCCCGGACGCCGAAGAGTCAGGGAAGGAACCCGAGAAGCGGCACCGGACAACTGCGCCAGCGCAGAGACCGCTGTCGCAAAGGGACCCAAGGGTCCATAGACACGCTGCCCCACCGGCTAGCCCCCCGGCGACCTACGCGCAAGTAAGCGCCACCCCCGCCAGGACACCGACAGCGCAGACAGCGCCGTCAACTCACCCTCCCCCATCCCAAACATCGGGATCGGAAGCCGGCCGAAGCAGGCCAGAGAAGAGCGCGCCCAAGCCGCGCTACCCCCCGCTCATTGTTGAGCTGCTGCCCAATTGGGCTCTTCATGCCGAGGAGCTCGAAAGGAGGCTGGGGAGGCACGCAAACGTGCGCCCCTTCGGGAAGGGCGTACGTTTCTCCCCTAAAACAGAAGAGGAATACCGTATCATCCAGCGGTACTTGATGGAGCTGGAGAAGGAAGAGAATATTGCGTGGTTCTCATACACGCCCTCCGCCGAGCGGAGTCTGAAGGTGGCCATCCGGGGGCTACCCAGCAACGCCACACCGGAGGAGGTGGAGGCGTGGCTGCGAAAGTCGGGCTTCGAGCCCGAGTATGTGAGGACAGTCAGGGCGAGGAAGGGCAGACCGGGCTGCATCCTCTTCGCCATTTTAAAGAGGACGCCCAACCTGGTGCCGGCCATCTTCGAGGTCAAGGCCATGTACGGCTTCCCAGGCGTGAAGATTGAGGCCTGGCGGGGCAAGAAGCGCCCCGCCCAATGTCATAGGTGCCAAAAGTTTAGGCACAGCTCCCACCAGTGCCATCGCCCGATGGCATGCGTCCGATGCGGTGGGGGCCATCTGGCCCGGGACTGCCCTCGCCCACGCGAGGACCCGGCCACTTGCGCCAACTGCGGGGGGGAACACCCCGCAAACCACCAGCACTGCCCCGTCTTTCGAAAGGAGGCGCGGAACAGGAAGGCGGGGACAGTCGCCCTAACAGGCGAGCCTCGCCCCATCGCCCCAGTGAACGCTCAACCCACGGGTGAGCGGTCACAAAGAAGCACCCTGATGGCGGAAGCAAACCCGCCGACGTCAAGAGGAGCCCCCACCTCCACCTCAGGGAAGCGGAGGAAACGCAGGGGAGGCAGGAAAGCCCCCCCAAGCGAAGCGACACGTGAGGAGCCGGCGCCCCAAAGGGACGCAACAAAGGAGCCCGCGGTAGCGCAGGCCCCAAGCCAAGACAAACCAAAAAGGAGATCCACAGGCCCTGGCACCGCGGCAACGCAGCCCCTGGCCGGCAACCCTACGATTATGGCGGCAGTCAACATACTGCACGCCATAATCACCGCGCTCCAACAAGGGCAGAGCCCCGAGGCGATAGTCCAGATCGCCTTGAGAGGCGTTCTTGACATAATGGCAACCACAAATGGCTAGCCACGCCCCCAACCTACTAATACTACACTGGAACGCCCGGGGCCTGAGGAACAAAGCCTCACTCCTCCGCTCCCTGCTGCAGGCCTACAGGATCGACGTGGCGCTTATAAGCGAGACGCTCCTGGGACCTGCAGAGAAAATAAATTTCCCAGGATTCCTCGCCTATAGGAGGGACGAACAAAACACCAGCGACGGACGAGCATTCCGTGGTCTGGCTATTTTAATCCGTCGGCGCATCGTGCATCAGCTGATCCCGAGCCCACTCCGAAGTACCGTCTACACGCTGGGTGTAGAACTCCACCTGGGCGGCGCCCATCTACAGCTTCACGCCGCATACAGGCCGCCCAATGCTCCCTTCGACGTTGAAGACATAGGAGCCATCCTCCAAGCCGCCGCCCCTGTATTGATAGCAGGGGACCTGAATTGTAAACACCCAGCGTGGAATTCAGCAGTAACCAACCCGGCCGGGGTCAGGTTACACGCCGACGCGGAAGCCCGGGGCTATTGTGTGCTGGGGCCCGAGGTACCGACTCGATACCCGGACGTCCCGAACATAGCCCCCGACGTGCTGGACATCGCAGTCCATAACGACCGATTAAATAGCCAGATCACACAACAGGTGCTTGTGGAACAGATGGGGTCGGACCACAGACCTGTTGTGTTAACCCTGAACCAGCAGCCAATCAGGGCCGTCCCTCCCGCGCCACGTCCCCCCCCGGACTGGACAATCTACAAGAAAACGTTGGAGACCACAACCCAATCTCGGCCAGTGAACACCGCAGCCGACGTGGAAGCACTCGCAGCGGACCTTACTGCCAAGATTCGGGGCGCTCTCGAAGCGGCCAGAAGACCCCCGCGCACCCAGGAGCAAATACCGCGACTGCCGGCACATATCTTAAACATGTTGGCCGCCAAGAAGCGTCTGCGAAGGCAGTGGCAGAGGGTCCGCTGCCCCACGCTGAAAGCCGAGCTCAACCGGCTCGGGGAGAAGGTGAAGGCCGAGATTCGGGATCACCAAGCCGAGAGCTGGGAGGAGCACATCGAGTCCATAAGGGACGACTGGCCGTCTATACACAGATTGTGTAGGCGGCTCTCGAACACCCCAGCTCCGGTGCGTCCGCTTCTGCACGAGGACGGGGCACCCAGATACAGAGCAGCAGACCGGGCCGGCATCCTGGCCCGCCACCTGGAGCGTCAGTTCACGCCGAACCCCACCGACGAGACCGATCACGTGGCGGCAGTAGAAGAACACCTTAGGGCATACTTCGAGGCGCCGATAGCTCCCGATGAGCACCCCATTTCTTTCTCGCCCGGCATGGTGCAGCGTGCCATCAGCCGCACGAAGGCCAGAAAGGCCCCCGGGGTGGACGGTATCACCAATACCGCACTCCGCCAGCTTCCCTTCCGCACCACAGCCGCACTAGCGCGGCTTTACACCGGTATCGTCCGCACCGGGACCTTCCCCTCCGCCTGGAAGGAGGGAAGGGTCATCACGCTGCCCAAACCGGGCAAAAACATCCTGAAACCCGAGAGCTATCGGCCCATCACCCTGCTGCCGACCATGTCCAAGGTGTTCGAGCAGCTACTGCTCCGTCACATCGTGCCGCACGTGACACCCAGACCGGAACAATTCGGGTTTCGGTCTGACCATAGTACGACGCTCCAGCTGTCGAGGGTGCTGCACGGGATTACCGCAGCGCGTAATAAACGCGAACACGCCGTAGCAGCATTCCTCGACATCGAGAAGGCCTTCGACCGGGTATGGCATGACGGTCTGCTGTACAAGTTGTCGCTCACCCAGCTGCCCCGTCGCATCGTGAGTGTGGTCTCCACGTTCCTTAGCGACCGGACCTTCCGAGTGGCGGTGGAGGACGTCACCTCTCCGCTGCACCCCATCCGCGCCGGCGTCCCGCAAGGAAGCTGCCTATCGCCTGTGTTATACACGTGTTACACCGACGACATCCCGGTCCACGAGGACTCCCAGCTCGCCCTGTACGCCGACGACGCGGCGTACATATCGACGAGTATGAACGCGAGACACGCCGCGTCCAAGATGCAGAAAAGTCTCGACCTGCTGCCCGCCTGGCTGGCCAAATGGCGTCTGTCGGTGAACGTCGCGAAGACACAGGCGATAGTCATATCCGCCAACCGGAAGCTCCCACCGCCACTCCTCCTCCACATGGAGCCCATCGCATGGCAGCCGTACGTGACCTACCTAGGGGTTACACTGGACCGGCGGCTGTCCATGTGCAAGCACGTCACCAGAGTGGTCGCGAAGGCACGCGCCACCCGAGCGATGCTTCGTCCAGCTCTCACCTCCAGACTCCCTATCCGCGCTAAGCTGGCTATCTACAAAACTTATGTCCGCAGCCAGCTTACGTACGCCGCGCCGGCCTGGTTCGCCCTCACGAGCGAGACGTCCCGCCGCGCCCTCCGCACCCAGCAGTCCGCCGCCCTCAGATGGGTGGTAAACGCGCCTCGCTACGTGAGGAACGACGTCATACAACGCGACCTGCGAGTTGAGAGTCTGGACGACTTCATCAAGCACCTCACCAAGACCCTGTTCCGGCGGGCGGACACGTCCGCTTGGACCCACATCCGTGGTCTGGCGCCCTGGCACGCCCGCCCGCCGGACCGCCACAAGCTGCCCCGTGACCTCATCGGTGACGTGCCCACTACCTCGGCTGGCCCCTAGCCACCAAATTCCATAAAACCAAATTTTTCTAACCCTACAGACAAAGAAGTTATCGACAATAACGCTACGGTGGATGCTTATGCGCCACCGTAGTGTTAGGAAGGCAGCTGTGCTCCACAGAAACGCGGCCAGCGGAGCCCTACGGAGCCTCGCACGTTCCGGTGCGCCTCCGCAGGCCCCGCCTCCAGCGCGCCGTACGCCCCGCCTCCACACATCAGTCAACGGCCGGCCGCCGCGCCGAGCGCATCGCTCTTGGCGCGGGCGCCCGCCCCGCCCCGACAACCCGACAACGGGCCGACAAGGGCCCGACAAGAGCCCGACAAGGACCCGCCGCGCTCCGCAAACCGATACCTAGCCGGTTTGCGGAGCGGGCGACCGCTCCCCCACCTTCCCAGCTATACTTGCTGATTATATTTGCAGTGCCGCCCCGCAACAGCCGACATGCGCGGCTACTCCAGGGAGTAGCGGCGTTATGTGGCGACCGAGGGACGCACTGCACCCGACGACGACACACAGGTGGGCAGGAGGCACCCGCATACTCGTCGCTTCTGTCGCTGGACAACCTCAGCTGGGCCTTGACCGGGTCAACCGGTCATCTCACCTGGCTGGGCTGTCCGCCGAAGCGACGGAGTAGGGTAGCCCCGCCCACCACACACTGAAGGGGGCTAAAACCCCAACCCGACGACGCCCCTCCATTTGGAGGGGGAGAGGATTGCCACGCGGCAAGGGATATCCCAAGGCGCGTATCCACACACCCCCAGCCGGGGGTGCAGTGACGAAGCGAGATCGACGGTTCGAGGTACATTTCGCTGTATACGCTCGTTGCGCGCGCACGCTCGCAACTGTTCACTTCACTCTCTCTCCGCTCAAAAACAAAACAACAAACAAAATGTCCGGTCGCGGCAAAGGTGGAAAAGTCAAGGGGAAGGCAAAGTCTCGTTCGAACCGTGCCGGTCTCCAGTTCCCCGTGGGTCGTATACACAGATTGTTGCGTAACGGCAATTACGCCGAACGCGTCGGTGCCGGCGCACCGGTGTATCTGGCCGCCGTCATGGAATACCTGGCGGCTGAGGTACTCGAGTTGGCCGGAAACGCGGCGAGGGACAACAAGAAGACCAGGATCATACCTCGTCATCTCCAATTGGCCATCCGCAACGACGAGGAGCTGAACAAACTTCTCTCCGGCGTGACGATCGCTCAGGGAGGCGTTCTGCCCAACATTCAGGCAGTGCTCCTGCCCAAGAAGACCGAGAAGAAAGCCTAAGTTTCTTGTTTGGAACGCGAACACAACGCTGTGCGCGTTGTTTCGTTCGTGATCAAAAGGCCCTTTTAAGGGCCACAATATATATCATGATCACATTTCTACTACCTACATGACGTGTTGTGTAGTATTAATGGATTGTTCCTGTGTTAACAGATGATAAGTCATAAATATACCCCTACACTACACCATTAACATAATTACAAATTAATTATACCTACGTAATGATGATGATTCATAATAAAAGCTTTGCTTTTTTATTTACAAGAAATAATTTATATAAGTAATAGGCCAAAGTACATAATAATTATTATTTATGAATAGAGAAATAATAATAAGTACTTAACTAGGTATTAATAAGACCATTTGTACATAAAGCAATGGCTGCAATATTTTTTTTTTTTTTTTTTTTTTTTTCTCTTTTTTTGACTAATAGAATAATTATTATTATTTATATAATAATGGAGAACAACAAAAACAAAGACCAAAAAAAAAAAAAGATAGGTATTATTGTAGCGTTGAAATGTATGTATATAATAATAAGTGTATGTACCTAATTGACGAACCCGCGTACGCAGCGCCGCACCGCGGCTTGTTGTATAGAACCAGTCCCGCGTCGCGTCACCGGTCGGTGCGCGCGCCAACTGAGATATTTGCCGAGCTCTCATTGGTCGCGACCGTGAGGGGCGATCGCACTGTGCGCCGCTAACTCCGTGACTTTTGAGTGCATAAATACAAACGTTCCCTGCGCGTTCTTACCACTACGCTCTCGGACTTCGCAAGGCGAGGTAGTGATTATTGTGAATTACGTGAAATTGACTGAACGTTTACTTTTCTAACGCAATGCCGCCGAAGACTAGTGGTAAGGCCGCCAAAAAATCTGGCAAGGCCCAAAAGAACATCTCCAAGACAGACAAGAAGAAGAAGAAGCATAAGAGGAAGGAGAGCTACGCAATTTACATCTACAAGGTGCTGAAACAGGTCCATCCGGACACCGGTATCTCCAGTAAGGCCATGTCCATAATGAACTCGTTCGTTAACGACATCTTCGAACGTATCGCCGCCGAGGCTTCGCGACTCGCCCACTACAACAAGAGATCCACGATCACCTCCAGGGAGGTGCAGACTTCCGTGAGGCTCCTGCTGCCCGGCGAGCTCGCCAAGCACGCCGTGAGCGAGGGCACCAAGGCCGTAACCAAGTATACAAGCTCCAAGTGAGGTGTGCTTGCGGCAGGCTGTTGTCGTTAGAAGGCATGTATCGAATATTGCGTGTTAAAAGGCCCTTATCAGGGCCACAAATATTATCAATGCTGAGAGTTTTGTTTTTGTTAACACGAAAAGTCATAAATAAATCCTACCTATAACTATACCTACCTCTATATTTAAGACGATAAAAAATAAAGTAAGAACTTGAGTTTAGGTATAAATATAAATATTAAGCAACTAAATATAGATTTGTTGTAGAACTAATGTACTTGCTTACAATTTTTTTTATTCGCGAGTTTTTTTTTTTTTTTTTTCTTTACCTAATGACAAACTCCACAAAGACTATGTTTCACAATTGAAACAAAATTTGTTTTTAAGTACACACACATAACCTAACACACCTCTTATTTTTTTTTTTTTTTTTTTTTTTTTTTTCATTTTTATTAATTGTATGTTATGTACACAAATACCTACCTATTTATACAAATAAAATATAATTAAAAAAATAATTATAATAATGAGATGTAGGTACAAATGTGAGCTTAGTGTTGAAAACCTTTGAATTAATAGAGGAAGGGGTGTGGTAAAAATTTCAACTTAAATTTCATTTAAATACATCTTCTATAGTTAAATATTTCGTTTTATACATCCAACTGTTCGTTCGGTTCGTGAGCGAAGCGCGCGCCCGCTCGCACCTACCTACCTATCGACCCTCGAGCGACGAGACGAGCGCTCGTTGAACGTACCACGCGGCGACGCGCCCGTAATAGTATAAATACGAGTGGCCACCGCGCGACGAGCCCCATTCTCAATCGAACCGTCCGCGCGCTCTGACATCCGTCCGTCCGCTCGCTCGTACTCGTGTTCTAGAGAGTTCTTTTTCTATTGTTGTAAAATGGCGCGTACCAAGCAGACCGCTCGCAAATCTACCGGTGGCAAGGCCCCGAGGAAACAGCTCGCAACCAAGGCTGCCCGCAAGAGTGCACCCGCCACAGGTGGTGTGAAGAAGCCCCATCGTTACCGTCCCGGTACAGTGGCTCTTCGTGAGATCCGTCGTTATCAGAAGAGTACCGAGCTCCTGATCCGCAAGCTTCCGTTCCAACGTCTGGTGCGTGAAATCGCACAAGACTTCAAGACCGATCTCCGTTTCCAGAGTTCCGCTGTTATGGCGCTGCAGGAGGCCAGCGAGGCATATTTGGTCGGTCTCTTTGAGGACACCAACCTTTGCGCAATTCACGCGAAACGCGTCACCATCATGCCCAAGGACATACAATTGGCGCGCAGGATCCGAGGCGAACGCGCTTAATCGCGTGTGAGTTGTCTTGTAAGGTAGCGCGCGCGTTTGCCGCCTTCCTACACTACACACAAAAGGCCCTTTTCAGGGCCACAAATATTTCATATAAATAATTTATTTATGTTTCTCGATGAACAGATTACAAGTCATATAATTAAACCTCAACCTAACCTAAAATTAACACTGTTCATATAAATAGTGCATAATATATACCTACAACAACGCCGCGGTAGGTTATGTAGCGAGCTCGTGAACTAATTAGATATTAGGTAGGTACCTACCTAAATAGGTTTAAACCTATTATAGATATTAAATAAATAATGCACGGAGGAATAGTTAGGAGCCCTATATACCTATGTACTTATACAATCTTAATTTATTGGTATTTTTAAGGTTTTTTTTTTTTTGTTTAATTACTACCAAGTAGTGTTATTATTAATTATTTTCACTTTATTTTAAATATAGACATATAAATTACATTTTTAAATATATATAAAAAAAATACATTTAAAAATATAAAAAATAGTACCCCACCGGCATCGGGTACAGGGACCAAGCTACCGGTGGTTAGGACTCCAGAGAAAGGAACCTCCTCACAATACGTGCCGTGTCGAGGAGTACTGCCTTCTGCATCAGTCCCTTAACCCAGCCACCCAACGTGAGCCTCTTTAGGTGTTGGTCGAGGCTCTTGGCAATCAGTCCGTGGACTGATATAACTATCGGGACAATGATCGCCGAATCCACATCCCACATGTCAACAACCTCATGAGCTAAATCCAAATTATATTATTATTGTTCGGTATTATTATCATCATCATCAGATCACCATCATCGCATCATTTTTTTTTTTTTTTTTTTTTTTTATTAGGTACCTATGAATTATTATTTATTATTGTTATTATTATTATATTCGTTGTTATTTTGTTCATAAATACTACGCGTTCATAAATTTCGCGTGTATTGTATGGTATGTAGCCTAGCGCCGCCGCGCGCACCGGCGTAGCTGGGTGCTCGCACGCGATAGGTCCGTCCCCGATGGTTCGGCGAACGTTATCGTTAAGCCCGCGCGACTTGTGCGCCCCTAAATTGTATATAAAGCGGTGGTGTCGCGGTCGGTGGTTCATTCGCTCGCCAGCGCTCGCCGTGTGCACAACGTGTGCGCGCTCTCGTCATTTGTTCAACTAACAAGAAACAAGCTAGAAGATGACCGGTCGCGGTAAGGGAGGAAAAGGTCTGGGGAAAGGTGGCGCCAAGCGTCACAGGAAAGTGCTTCGTGACAACATCCAGGGTATTACGAAGCCCGCCATCCGCCGTTTGGCGCGCAGAGGCGGTGTCAAGCGTATCTCTGGTCTCATTTACGAAGAGACGCGCGGTGTGCTCAAGGTGTTCCTTGAGAACGTTATCCGCGACGCCGTCACTTACACCGAACACGCCAAGAGGAAGACCGTCACCGCCATGGATGTCGTCTACGCTCTGAAGCGTCAAGGCCGCACCCTTTACGGATTCGGTGGTTAAGCCGGTCCGTCCGCCGTCACCTTGTAATGTGATGTCGAAATTCGATGTTACATTATATTGGTGAACACAAAAAAGGCCCTTTTCAGGGCCGCATATGAATCTTGATGAAAATAACGTTTCTATGTTAACACAGTATAAAGTCATAATAAAATAAAAAAAAAAAATTAAAATTATGCACCTAACCTGATCTTAAGTGATATTTGTTATATAGACCTATACAATACCTACTCTCTAGGTACTTACCTTATAAATTAACACCCAGCTCGTTCGCAGCATACATACAGGCATTCGTCTGAACGTCCTCGTAGAACAACACTGAAAAATATATTAAAAAAAAAATTATCATTCTGTTATCTGAGTGAATTATGTACTTACTTATATGTACTATAGTAGCTATATTATGATGATGATATAAACAATGATAGATAATAATAATAATACTTGATAGGTACCTACTACTTAATTAAAAATAGGTATACTAAATTAAAAAAAAAAAAATTGAACACTACCTGCCCTGCCTAACTAGTGGATAAAAAAAAAAAAAAAAAATTTACTTGAAGCTAACATTAATAATAGCAGAAAAGGCGATGTGGATAAAAAAAAAAAAAAAAAATTTACTTGAAGCTAACATTAATAATAGCAGAAAAGGCGATGTGGCCGTAAATTTTTATTTTTCTAACTCGGCAAGCGATGCACAGTGTGAGAGTGTTCTGTTATGTGATGTTGAACGTAGACCGGTAGGTACGTCATTGTTGTTGTACGGTGTGTGTGATGGTTGGTATAAGCTCTACTGAAGGATATTAGACGCGTGTGTAACTATATTGTATAATAATGTAAATGTATTGTACATTTTAAACTTTTATTAATGCATAAAAACCTCACGGTAGGTACGAGACGTCCGTCCTTAAGTGGTGTAACGCGTGTTTTACGGAGGTTCACTTTTATACGTTCAGTGCGCTCGTAAAATGTATGAATACCATGGAAATGTTTATACGTTACAAGTTAGATATACTAGTCGTTGTTTTAACGACAGTTTTCACGTAAAACTTTGAGTTTTATAGAGAAAAATACATTTTGAACTGAACACTCGGTATGCTAGATAGACAGTCGAGAAAATAAAACGTCGTATCGCAGCCGTTTTACGCTCGATCATCTTAAAAAATGTTCCAGACGATGTTCACTTTCATGATATATACATAAACATAAACTTTATATGTAACAACACAAGAAAAGTATTATAAAAATTAATTTAATTAGATACGTGTTAGTGAAAAGTATGAAGTGTTCATACGAGAAAACGTCTCGCGACAGAACGGCTCTCGTTATGGTAAAGTTTCGAAGCTCCTTACCGAACGCCGCGCGCGGTGGCGACATCTACTGCTCGTTAGTGCTACGTGCGGCTAAACGAGAAACTCTACTATATATACTCGCGTCAGTGTGGTTTTCGCTCACTGTTGTTGTTCTGTTCGTGTGCGTGTCGGACGTGCGCGTGCTCTGCAATAATATATTATTTCTATCACCACCAAATTCATCGAAGAAATGGCAGATACGGCTGTATCCACCGAAGCTCCGGCTCCAGCTACACCAGCGAAGAAGGCGGCGAGACAGGCGGGAGGGGCCGCCGCCAAGAAGCCCAAGGCTAAACCCACTCATCCAAAAACATCGGAAATGGTCAACAACGCCATTAAGGAGATGAAGGAACGCAGCGGTTCGTCGCTGCAGGCCATCAAGAAGTATATCGCGGCGCATTACAAGGTCGACGCTGAAAAATTGGCGCCGTTCATAAGAAAATATCTGAAGAGCGCCGTCGAATCCGGAGCGCTAATTCAGACCAAAGGAAAGGGCGCCTCCGGCTCGTTCAAGCTCGAATCGAAATCGTCTTCGGCCAAGAAACCTAGCGCAAGCGCCGGCACCGGAAAGTCTGCCGCCGCCAAGGGCGCCGGATCTGCGGCGTCGAAGGGTGCCAAGAAGGCGACCGCTTCCGCCGCCGGTGCCAAGACCAAGAAGGCAGCCGCCGCTTCGGCGTCGGCCGCTTCCGGATCACCGTCCAAATCGAAGGCAGCCGCCGCGGCGAAGGACAAAAAGGCGGCCGCCGCCGCCAAGAAGAAGCCCGCCGCTAAGAAAGCGGCAGCACCCGCCAAAGCCAAGGGTGGCGCCGCCCCGAAGGCCAAGAAGACCGCCAAGCCGCCTACGAAGAAACCAAAGGCACCTAAACCCAAGAAGGCCGCCGCGACACCCAAATCGAAGCCGGCCGCGAAGAAAGCAGCAGCAGCCAAGAAGTAAAACCGTCTCGCGACGGCCGCGCTGACGCTGCTAACGAGTCTCCACAGTCGGCAACGACGACGACGGGGGCTCGATATCAACCTCGGCCACTCTCACCGCTGCGTGTGTGCTGCGAATGCGTTGAGCTACCGCTCCCCGAGAGCGAGAGCGGCGCGCACGAACCAAAAAGCCCTTTTCAGGGCTAACAAAGTTTTCATGCACATAATATAATTATGTACGTTTCTATATACACAGAAATCGAAAGTCATAAACAAACAAACAAACAATCCTAACATAACCTAACCAGACCCCCTTACTTATCGTTCTATAGGTAGGTAGGTACCTACTTACCTAACGCTCTTATATCTCTAAATAAACGAACGATTTTTTTTTTTTTTCACAATAAGCAGGTACAATACCTACATTATTTATTGTAACTAAAGGTAAACAAACCTACACACCCAGTAGAGGGACAACAAAATACCTAATAAGGTAAACAAACAGACATGACAATTACAACATAGTGGTGGTGGTGGTCGATTTGATCGGTTCAATCCAATTAGATAATCAGGTAAGTACCTATTATGCCCTTAACATCATCACTAATGATTCAATATCGGCCAGCATTATTAACTATTAAATTTAACCGATTAGTTAATCACTTCGTTCGAGTCACACACTGCGACTCGACTAATTACTTTCTATTTTCTTCTAATCGATATATTATAATGTGATAATATCAATCCGCATATTACTATACTTAATTATTATCTTTTAATCTTCTCTCATTAAATAATGACGCGCGCGGCGCGCCCGACTGCCCGTGCCCGACGCGGACGCGGACGCGACGCCTATTGGTCGGGCCGGTCGCTCCCTAAGCCACCCGACGATACGATGACAGCGCTCGCGTATATATAAAACGGAGACACGTACGGTTCGAGGTGGATAGCTACGAGTCGACGGCGAGTATAGACGCAAGCCTACATTCGCCGAGCCGCACGGATCGCA
Source organism: Lithosia quadra (assembly GCA_963576445.1). NCBI lineage: Eukaryota > Metazoa > Arthropoda > Insecta > Lepidoptera > Erebidae > Lithosia > Lithosia quadra. Next base: position 260,767 of record OY754897.1, read on the forward strand.
ACCAACCGCACTCCGAGTTTTGTCGCCTCGGTGCTCGCGGAGACGTCAACTTTTGACGTATCCGTGCGCACCGGGTGCGGGGAGACCCGGCCTGCACAACAGACGCCCGGAAGCATCGCTTTCGAAGCGATCGCAGCTGGCTCGTCCACTCCTGGCCCACAGGACCTGCCAAATGCCCTCATCGAATAAAAACAGCCCTTCTCAGGGCTCCCAAAACAGCCCTTCTCAGGGCTCAAGTCATCGGAGGCCGACGGCGCCTGCGGCGGGCGCGAGCTCGTCGCAGTACCCGCCGAGCCTCAGCATGCCGCTGCTGCGGACTCCGAGTCCGCCCTACGCGCCCTTCGCGGGGAGCAGCCGCCGCGAACACCCCCCTCCCGCCCGCGCCGCGGTCGAGCCGATGGAGGTCAGCGCCCCCGCGAGGGCGCCCGTGACGCGCGACCCCGCGCCCACGCGAACCCCGTCGGGCAGACCGCGCGAACAGCGCGACCCACGCGCAGCCCCGGAGCACGCGCCCGCGAGCTCGTCGCGCGCGCCCATGCGCCCGCCCGCGCGCGCACTCCGCGACACGCCGCCCACGCCCGCGTCGAGCGGCGCCTCGCGCTACGTCACGCCGGGCCGCCCCCAGCCGCGCGCTCGGGAGGCCCAGGACGCGCTGTACTCGCCTGCCCCGAGCATGCACTCCTACCTCGCGTCGGACGCCGACTACTCGTCGGCGGAGTCGGCGCCGCCCAGCCAGGCGGCACGGAAGACCCCCTCGCCCAGGACCCGGACCCAGGAGGCTGTCCACCTGTTCGCGAGGAACAAGAGGCTGTTAGAGAGGACAGTCTCGCTGGAGGCCCTAAACCCCTCCCCCTCGAGAGGCGCCAGGAGGCCCAGAAGCCCGGACGCCGAAGAGTCAGGGAAGGAACCCGAGAAGCGGCACCGGACAACTGCGCCAGCGCAGAAACCGCTGTCGCAAAGGGACCCAAGGGTCCATAGACACGCTGCCCCACCGGCTAGCCCCCCGGCGACCTACGCGCAAGTAAGCGCCACCCCCGCCAGGACACCGACAGCGCAGACAGCGCCGTCAACTCACCCTCCCCCATCCCAAACATCGGGATCGGAAGCCGGCCGAAGCAGGCCAGAGAAGAGCGCGCCCAAGCCGCGCTACCCCCCGCTCATTGTTGAGCTGTTGCCCAATTGGGCTCTTCATGCCGAGGAGCTCGAAAGGAGGCTGGGGAGGCACGCAAACGTGCGCCCCTTCGGGAAGGGCGTACGTTTCTCCCCTAAAACAGAAGAGGAATACCGTATCATCCAGCGGTACTTGATGGAGCTGGAGAAGGAGGAGAATATTGCGTGGTTCTCATACACGCCCTCCGCCGAGCGGAGTCTGAAGGTGGCCATCCGGGGGCTACCCAGCAACGCCACACCGGAGGAGGTGGAGGCGTGGCTGCGAAAGTCGGGCTTCGAGCCCGAGTATGTGAGGACAGTCAGGGCGAGGAAGGGCAGACCGGGCTGCATCCTCTTCGCCATTTTAAAGAGGACGCCCAACCTGGTGCCGGCCATCTTCGAGGTCAAGGCCATGTACGGCTTCCCAGGCGTGAAGATTGAGGCCTGGCGGGGCAAGAAGCGCCCCGCCCAATGTCATAGGTGCCAAAAGTTTAGGCACAGCTCCCACCAGTGCCATCGCCCGATGGCATGCGTCCGATGCGGTGGGGGCCATCTGGCCCGGGACTGCCCTCGCCCACGCGAGGACCCGGCCACTTGCGCCAACTGCGGGGGGGAACACCCTGCAAACCACCAGCACTGCCCCGTCTTTCGAAAGGAGGCGCGGAACAGGAAGGCGGGGACAGTCGCCCTAACAGGCGAGCCTCGCCCCATCGCCCCAGTGAACGCTCAACCCACGGGTGAGCGGTCACAAAGAAGCACCCTGATGGCGGAAGCAAACCCGCCGACGTCAAGAGGAGCCCCCACCTCCACCTCAGGGAAGCGGAGGAAACGCAGGGGAGGCAGGAAAGCCCCCCCAAGCGAAGCGACACGTGAGGAGCCGGCGCCCCAAAGGGACGCAACAAAGGAGCCCGCGGTAGCGCAGGCCCCAAGCCAAGACAAACCAAAAAGGAGATCCACAGGCCCTGGCACCGCGGCAACGCAGCCCCTGGCCGGCAACCCTACGATTATGGCGGCAGTCAACATACTGCACGCCATAATCACCGCGCTCCAACAAGGGCAGAGCCCCGAGGCGATAGTCCAGATCGCCTTGAGAGGCGTCCTTGACATAATGGCAACCACAAATGGCTAGCCACGCCCCCAACCTACTAATACTACACTGGAACGCCCGGGGCCTGAGGAACAAAGCCTCACTCCTCCGCTCCCTGCTGCAGGCCTACAGGATCGACGTGGCGCTTATAAGCGAGACGCTCCTGGGACCTGCAGAGAAAATAAATTTCCCAGGATTCCTCGCCTATAGGAGGGACGAACAAAACACCAGCGACGGACGAGCATTCCGTGGTCTGGCTATTTTAATCCGTCGGCGCATCGTGCATCAGCTGATCCCGAGCCCACCTCGAAGTACCGTCTACACGCTGGGTGTAGAACTCCACCTGGGCGGCGCCCATCTACAGCTTCACGCCGCATACAGGCCGCCCAACGCTCCCTTCGATGTCGAAGACATCGGAGCCATCCTCCAAGCCGCCGCCCCTGTATTGATAGCAGGGGACCTGAATTGTAAACACCCAGCGTGAAATTCAGCAGTAACCAACCCGGCCGGGGTCAGGTTACACGCCGACGCGGAAGCCCGGGGCTATTGTGTGCTGGGGCCCGAGGTACCGACTCGATACCCGGACGTCCCGAACATAGCCCCCGACGTGCTGGACATCGCAGTCCATAACGACCGATTAAATAGCCAGATCACACAACAGGTGCTTGTGGAACAGATGGGGTCGGACCACAGACCTGTTGTGTTAACCCTGAACCAGCAGCCAATCAGGGCCGTCCCTCCCGCGCCACGTCCCCCCCCGGACTGGACAATCTACAAGAAAACGTTGGAGACCACAACCCAATCTCGGCCAGTGAACACCGCAGCCGACGTGGAAGCACTCGCAGCGGACCTTACTGCCAAGATTCGGGGCGCTCTCGAAGCGGCTAGAAGACCCCCGCGCACCCAGGAGCAAATACCGCGACTGCCGGCATACATTTTAAACATGTTGGCCGCCAAGAAGCGTCTGCGAAGGCAGTGGCAGAGGGTCCGCTGCCCCACGCTGAAAGCCGAGCTCAACCGGCTCGGGGAGAAGGTGAAGGCCGAGATTCGGGATCACCAAGCCGAGAGCTGGGAGGAGCACATCGAGTCCATAAGGGACGACTGGCCGTCTATACACAGATTGTGTAGGCGGCTCTCGAACACCCCAGCTCCGGTGCGTCCGCTTCTGCACGAGGACGGGGCACCCAGATACAGAGCAGCAGACCGGGCCGGCATCCTGGCCCGCCACCTGGAGCGTCAGTTCACGCCGAACCCCACCGACGAGACCGATCACGTGGCGGCAGTAGAAGAACACCTTAGGGCATACTTCGAGGCGCCGATAGCTCCCGATGAGCACCCCATTTCTTTCTCGCCCGGCATGGTGCAGCGTGCCATCAGCCGTACGAAGGCCAGAAAGGCCCCCGGGGTGGACGGTATCACCAATACCGCACTCCGCCAGCTTCCCTTCCGCACCACAGCCGCACTAGCGCGGCTTTACACCGGTATCGTCCGCACCGGGACCTTCCCCTCCGCCTGGAAGGAGGGAAGGGTCATCACGCTGCCCAAACCGGGCAAAAACATCCTGAAGCCCGAGAGCTATCGGCCCATCACCCTGCTGCCGACCATGTCCAAGGTGTTCGAGCAGCTACTGCTCCGTCACATCGTGCCGCACGTGACACCCAGACCGGAACAATTCGGGTTTCGGTCTGACCATAGTACGACGCTCCAGCTGTCGAGGGTGCTGCACGGGATTACCGCAGCGCGTAATAAACGCGAACACGCCGTAGCAGCATTCCTCGACATCGAGAAGGCCTTCGACCGGGTATGGCATGACGGTCTGCTGTACAAGTTGTCGCTCACCCAGCTGCCCCGTCGCATCGTGAGTGTGGTCTCCACGTTCCTTAGCGACCGGACCTTCCGAGTGGCGGTGGAGGACGTCACCTCTCCGCTGCACCCCATCCGCGCCGGCGTCCCGCAAGGAAGCTGCCTATCGCCTGTGTTATACACGTGTTACACCGACGACATCCCGGTCCACGAGGACTCCCAGCTCGCCCTGTACGCCGACGACGCGGCGTACATATCGACGAGTATGAACGCGAGACACGCCGCGTCCAAGATGCAGAAAAGTCTCGACCTGCTGCCCGCCTGGCTGGCCAAATGGCGTCTGTCGGTGAACGTCGCGAAGACACAGGCGATAGTCATATCCGCCAACCGGAAGCTCCCACCGCCACTCCTCCTCCACATGGAGCCCATCGCATGGCAGCCGTACGTGACCTACCTAGGGGTTACACTGGACCGGCGGCTGTCCATGTGCAAGCACGTCACCAGAGTGGTCGCGAAGGCACGCGCCACCCGAGCGATGCTTCGTCCAGCTCTCACCTCCAGACTCCCTATCCGCGCTAAGCTGGCTATCTACAAAACTTATGTCCGCAGCCAGCTTACGTACGCCGCGCCGGCCTGGTTCGCCCTCACGAGCGAGACGTCCCGCCGCGCCCTCCGCACCCAGCAGTCCGCCGCCCTCAGATGGGTGGTAAACGCGCCTCGCTACGTGAGGAACGACGTCATACAACGCGACCTGCGAGTTGAGAGTCTGGACGACTTCGTCAAGCACCTCACCAAGACCCTGTTCCGGCGGGCGGACACGTCCGCTTGGACCCACATCCGTGGTCTGGCGCCCTGGCACGCCCGCCCGCCGGACCGCCACAAGCTGCCCCGTGACCTCATCGGTGACGTGCCCACTACCTCGGCTGGCCCCTAGCCACCAAATTCCATAAAACCAAATTTTTCTAACCCTACAGACAAAGAAGTTATCGACAATAACGCTACGGTGGATGCTTATGCGCCACCGTAGTGTTAGGAAGGCAGCTGTGCTCCACAGAAACGCGGCCAGCGGAGCCCTACGGAGCCTCGCACGTTCCGGTGCGCCTCCGCAGGCCCCGCCTCCAGCGCGCCGTACGCCCCGCCTCCACACATCAGTCAACGGCCGGCCGCCGCGCCGAGCGCATCGCTCTTGGCGCGGGCGCCCGCCCCGCCCCGACAACCCGACAACGGGCCGACAAGGGCCCGACAAGAGCCCGACAAGGACCCGCCGCGCTCCGCAAACCGATACCTAGCCGGTTTGCGGAGCGGGCGACCGCTCCCCCACCTTCCCAGCTATACTTGCTGATTATATTTGCAGTGCCGCCCCGCAACAGCCGACATGCGCGGCTACTCCAGGGAGTAGCGGCGTTATGTGGCGACCGAGGGACGCACTGCACCCGACGACGACACACAGGTGGGCAGGAGGCACCCGCATACTCGTCGCTTCTGTCGCTGGACAACCTCAGCTGGGCCTTGACCGGGTCAACCGGTCATCTCACCTGGCTGGGCTGTCCGCCGAAGCGACGGAGTAGGGTAGCCCCGCCCACCACACACTGAAGGGGGCTAAAACCCCAACCCGACGACGCCCCTCCATTTGGAGGGGGAGAGGATTGCCACGCGGCAAGGGATATCCCAAGGCGCGTATCCACACACCCCCAGCCGGGGGTGCAGTGATGAAGCGAGACGACGGTTCGAGGTACATTTCGCTGTATACGCTCGTTGCGCGCGCACGCTCGCAACTGTTCACTTCACTCTCTCTCCGCTCAAAAACAAAACAACAAACAAAATGTCCGGTCGCGGCAAAGGTGGAAAAGTCAAGGGGAAGGCAAAGTCTCGTTCGAACCGTGCCGGTCTCCAGTTCCCCGTGGGTCGTATACACAGATTGTTGCGTAACGGCAATTACGCCGAACGCGTCGGTGCCGGCGCACCGGTGTATCTGGCCGCCGTCATGGAATACCTGGCGGCTGAGGTACTCGAGTTGGCCGGAAACGCGGCGAGGGACAACAAGAAGACCAGGATCATACCTCGTCATCTCCAATTGGCCATCCGCAACGACGAGGAGCTGAACAAACTTCTCTCCGGCGTGACGATCGCTCAGGGAGGCGTTCTGCCTAACATTCAGGCAGTGCTCCTGCCCAAGAAGACCGAGAAGAAAGCCTAAGTTTCTTGTTTGGAACGCGAACACAACGCTGTGCGCGTTGTTTCGTTCGTGATCAAAAGGCCCTTTTAAGGGCCACAATATATATCATGATCACATTTCTACTACCTACATGACGTGTTGTGTAGTATTAATGGATTGTTCCTGTGTTAACAGATGATAAGTCATAAATATACCCCTACACTACACCATTAACATAATTACAAATTAATTATACCTACCTACGTAATGATGATGATTCATAATAAAAGCTTTGCTTTTTTATTTACAAGAAATAATTTATATAAGTAATAGGCCAAAGTACATAATAATTATTATTTATGAATAGAGAAATAATAATAAGTACTTAACTAGGTATTAATAAGACCATTTGTACATAAAGCAATGGCTGCAATATTTTTTTTTTTTTTTTTTTTTTTTTTCTCTTTTTTTGACTAATAGAATAATTATTATTATTTATATAATAATGGAGAACAACAAAAACAAAGACCAAAAAAAAAAAAAGATAGGTATTATTGTAGCGTTGAAATGTATGTATATAATAATAAGTGTATGTACCTAATTGACGAACCCGCGTACGCAGCGCCGCACCGCGGCTTGTTGTATAGAACCAGTCCCGCGTCGCGTCACCGGTCGGTGCGCGCGCCAACTGAGATATTTGCCGAGCTCTCATTGGTCGCGACCGTGAGGGGCGATCGCACTGTGCGCCGCTAACTCCGTGACTTTTGAGTGCATAAATACAAACGTTCCCTGCGCGTTCTTACCACTACGCTCTCGGACTTCGCAAGGCAAGGTAGTGATTATTGTGAATTACGTGAAATTGACTGAACGTTTACTTTTCTAACGCAATGCCGCCGAAGACTAGTGGTAAGGCCGCCAAAAAATCTGGCAAGGCCCAAAAGAACATCTCCAAGACAGACAAGAAGAAGAAGAAGCATAAGAGGAAGGAGAGCTACGCAATTTACATCTACAAGGTGCTGAAACAGGTCCATCCGGACACCGGTATCTCCAGTAAGGCCATGTCCATAATGAACTCGTTCGTTAACGACATCTTCGAACGTATCGCCGCCGAGGCTTCGCGACTCGCCCACTACAACAAGAGATCCACGATCACCTCCAGGGAGGTGCAGACTTCCGTGAGGCTCCTGCTGCCCGGCGAGCTCGCCAAGCACGCCGTGAGCGAGGGCACCAAGGCCGTAACCAAGTATACAAGCTCCAAGTGAGGTGTGCTTGCGGCAGGCTGTTGTCGTTAGAAGGCATGTATCGAATATTGCGTGTTAAAAGGCCCTTATCAGGGCCACAAATATTATCAATGCTGAGAGTTTTGTTTTTGTTAACACGAAAAGTCATAAATAAATCCTACCTATAACTATACCTACCTCTATATTTAAGACGATAAAAAATAAAGTAAGAACTTGAGTTTAGGTATAAATATAAATATTAAGCAACTAAATATAGATTTGTTGTAGAACTAATGTACTTGCTTACAATTTTTTTTATTCGCGAGTTTTTTTTTTTTTTTTTTCTTTACCTAATGACAAACTCCACAAAGACTATGTTTCACAATTGAAACAAAATTTGTTTTTAAGTACACACACATAACCTAACACACCTCTTATTTTTTTTTTTTTTTTTTTTTTTTTTTTTTCATTTTTATTAATTGTATGTTATGTACACAAATACCTACCTATTTATACAAATAAAATATAATTAAAAAAATAATTATAATAATGAGATGTAGGTACAAATGTGAGCTTAGTGTTGAAAACCTTTGAATTAATAGAGGAAGGGGTGTGGTAAAAATTTCAACTTAAATTTCATTTAAATACATCTTCTATAGTTAAATATTTCGTTTTATACACCCAACTGTTCGTTCGGTTCGTGAGCGAAGCGCGCGCCCGCTCTCACCTACCTACCTATCGACCCTCGAGCGACGAGACGAGCGCTCGTTGAACGTACCACGCGGCGACGCGCCCGTAATAGTATAAATACGAGTGGCCACCGCGCGCCGAGCCCCATTCTCAATCGAACCGTCCGCGCGCTCTGACATCCGTCCGTCCGCTCGCTCGTACTCGTGTTCTAGAGAGTTCTTTTTCTATTGTTGTAAAATGGCGCGTACCAAGCAGACCGCTCGCAAATCTACCGGTGGCAAGGCCCCGAGGAAACAGCTCGCAACCAAGGCTGCCCGCAAGAGTGCACCCGCCACAGGTGGTGTGAAGAAGCCCCATCGTTACCGTCCCGGTACAGTGGCTCTTCGTGAGATCCGTCGTTATCAGAAGAGTACCGAGCTCCTGATCCGCAAGCTTCCGTTCCAACGTCTGGTGCGTGAAATCGCACAAGACTTCAAGACCGATCTCCGTTTCCAGAGTTCCGCTGTTATGGCGCTGCAGGAGGCCAGCGAGGCATATTTGGTCGGTCTCTTTGAGGACACCAACCTTTGCGCAATTCACGCGAAACGCGTCACCATCATGCCCAAGGACATACAATTGGCGCGCAGGATCCGAGGCGAACGCGCTTAATCGCGTGTGAGTTGTCTTGTAAGGTAGCGCGCGCGTTTGCCGCCTTCCTACACTACACACAAAAGGCCCTTTTCAGGGCCACAAATATTTCATATAAATAATTTATTTATGTTTCTCGATGAACAGATTACAAGTCATATTATAATTAAACTTCAACCTAACCTAAAATTAACATTGTTCATATAAATAGTGCATAATATATACCTACAACAACGCCGCGGTAGGTTATGTAGCGAGCTCGTGAACTAATTAGATATTAGGTAGGTACCTACCTAAATAGGTTTAAACCTATTATAGATAATAAATAAATAATGCACGGAGGAATAGTTAGGAGCCCTATATACCTATGTATACAATCTTAATTTATTGGTATTTTTAAGGTTTTTTTTTTTGTTTAATTACTACCAAGTAGTGTTATTATTAATTATATTATTATTGTTTGGTATTATTATCATCATCATCAGATCACCATCATCGCATCATTTTTTTTTTTTTTTTTTTTTTTTTTTTTTTTTATTAGGTACCTATGAATTATTATTTATTATTGTTATTATTATTATATTCGTTGTTATTTTGTTCATAAATACTACGCGTTCATAAATTTCGCGTGTATTGTATGGTATGTAGCCTAGCGCCGCCGCGCGCACCGGCGTAGCTGGGTGCTCGCACGCGATAGGTCCGTCCCCGATGGTTCGGCGAACGTTATCGTTAAGCCCGCGCGACTTGTGCGCCCCTAAATTGTATATAAAGCGGTGGTGTCGCGGTCGGTGGTTCATTCGCTCGCCAGCGCTCGCCGTGTGCACAACGTGTGCGCGCTCTCGTCATTTGTTCAACTAACAAGAAACAAGCTAGAAGATGACCGGTCGCGGTAAGGGAGGAAAAGGTCTGGGGAAAGATGGCGCCAAGCGTCACAGGAAAGTGCTTCGTGACAACATCCAGGGTATTACGAAGCCCGCCATCCGCCGTTTGGCGCGCAGAGGCGGTGTCAAGCGTATCTCTGGTCTCATTTACGAAGAGACGCGCGGTGTGCTCAAGGTGTTCCTTGAGAACGTTATCCGCGACGCCGTCACTTACACCGAACACGCCAAGAGGAAGACCGTCACCGCCATGGATGTCGTCTACGCTCTGAAGCGTCAAGGCCGCACCCTTTACGGATTCGGTGGTTAAGCCGGTCCGTCCGCCGTCACCTTGTAATGTGATGTCGAAATTCGATGTTACATTATATTGGTGAACACAAAAAAGGCCCTTTTCAGGGCCGCATATGAATCTTGATGAAAATAACGTTTCTATGTTAACACAGTATAAAGTCATAATAAAATAAAAAAAAAAAATTAAAATTATGCACCTAACCTAACCTAACCTGATCTTAAGTGATATTTGTTATATAGACCTATACAATACCTACTCTAGGTACTTACCTTATAAATTAACACCCAGCTCGTTCGCAGCATACATACATGCATTCGTCTGAACGTCCTCGTAGAACAACACTGAAAAATATATAAAAAAAAAAAATTATCATTCTGTTATCTGAGTGAATTAATGTACTTACTTATATGTACTATAGTAGCTATATTATGATGATGATATAAACAATGATAGATAATAATAATGATACTTGATAGGTACCTACCTACTACTTAATTAAAAATAGGTATACTAAATTAAAAAAAAAATAAAATTGAACACTACCTGCCCTGCCTAACTAGTGGATAAAAAAAAAAAAAAAAAAAAATATTTACTTGAAGCTAACATTAATAGCAGAAAAGGCGATGTGGCCGTAAATTTTTATTTTTCTAACTCGGCAAGCGATGCACAGTGTGAGTGAGAGTGTTCTGTTATGTGTGTGATGTTGAACGTAGACCGGTAGGTACGTCATTGTTGTTGTACGGTGTGTGTGATGGTTGGTATAAGCTCTACTGAAGGATATTAGACGCGTGTGTAACTATATTGTATAATAATGTAAATGTATTGTACATTTTAAACTTTTATTAATGCATAAAAACCTCACGGTAGGTACGAGACGTCCGTCCTTAAGTGGTGTAACGCGTGTTTTACGGAGGTTCACTTTTATACGTTCAGTGCGCTCGTAAAATGTATGAATACCATGGAAATGTTTATACGTTACAAGTTAGATATACTAGTCGTTGTTTTAACGACAGTTTTCACGTAAAACATTGAGTTTTATAGAGAAAAATACATTTTGAACTGAACACTCGGTATGCTAGATAGACAGTCGAGAAAATAAAACGTCGTATCGCAGCCGTTTTACGCTCGATCATCTTAAAAAATGTTCCAGACGATGTTCACTTTCATGATATATACATAAACATAAACTTTATATGTAACAACACAAGAAAAGTATTATAAAAATTAATTTAATTAGATACGTGTTAGTGAAAAGTATGAAGTGTTCATACGAGAAAACGTCTCGCGACAGAACGGCTCTCGTTATGGTAAAGTTTCGAAGCTCCTTACCGAACGCCGCGCGCGGTGGCGACATCTACTGCTCGTTAGTGCTACGTGCGGCTAAACGAGAAACTCTACTATATATACTCGCGTCAGTGTGGTTTTCGCTCACTGTTGTTGTTCTGTTCGTGTGCGTGTCGGACGTGCGCGTGCTCTGCAATAATATATTATTTCTATCACCACCAAATTCATCGAAGAAATGGCAGATACGGCTGTATCCACCGAAGCTCCGGCTCCAGCTACACCAGCGAAGAAAGCGGCGAGACAGGCGGGAGGGGCCGCCGCCAAGAAGCCCAAGGCTAAACCCACTCATCCAAAAACATCGGAAATGGTCAACAACGCCATTAAGGAGATGAAGGAACGCAGCGGTTCGTCGCTGCAGGCCATCAAGAAGTATATCGCGGCGCATTACAAGGTCGACGCTGAAAAATTGGCGCCGTTCATAAGAAAATATCTGAAGAGCGCCGTCGAATCCGGCGCGCTAATTCAGACCAAAGGAAAGGGCGCCTCCGGCTCGTTCAAGCTCGAATCGAAATCGTCTTCGGCCAAGAAACCTAGCGCAAGCGCCGGCACCGGAAAGTCTGCCGCCGCCAAGGGCGCCGGATCTGCGGCGTCGAAGGGTGCCAAGAAGGCGACCGCTTCCGCCGCCGGTGCCAAGACCAAGAAGGCAGCCGCCGCTTCGGCGTCGGCCGCTTCCGGATCACCGTCCAAATCGAAGGCAGCCGCCGCGGCGAAGGACAAAAAGGCCGCCGCCGCCGCCAAGAAGAAGCCCGCCGCTAAGAAAGCGGCAGCACCCGCCAAAGCCAAGGGTGGCGCCGCCCCGAAGGCCAAGAAGACCGCCAAGCCGCCTACGAAGAAACCAAAGGCACCTAAACCCAAGAAGGCCGCCGCGACACCCAAATCGAAGCCGGCCGCGAAGAAAGCAGCAGCAGCCAAGAAGTAAAACCGTCTCGCGACGGCCGCGCTGACGCTGCTAACGAGTCTCCACAGTCGGCAACGACGACGACGGGGGCTCGATATCAACCTCGGCCACTCTCACCGCTGCGTGTGTGCTGCGAATGCGTTGAGCTACCGCTCCCCGAGAGCGAGAGCGGCGCGCACGAACCAAAAAGCCCTTTTCAGGGCTAACAAAGTTTTCATGCACATAATATAATTATGTACGTTTCTATATACACAGAAATCGAAAGTCATAAACAAACAAACAAATTGCAATCCTAACATAACCTAACCAGACCCCCTTACTTATCGTTCTATAGGTAGGTAGGTACCTACTTACCTAACGCTCTTATATCTCTAAATAAACGAACGATTTTTTTTTTTTTCACAATAAGCAGGTACAATACCTACATTATTTATTGTAACTAAAGGTAAACAAACCTACACACCCAGTAGAGGGACAACAAAATACCTAATAAGGTAAACAAACAGACATGACAATTACAACATAGTGGTGGTGGTCGATTTGATCGGTTCAATCCAATTAGATAATCAGGTACCTATTATGCCCTTAACATCATCACTAATGATTCAATATCGGCCAGCATTATTATTATAATTTAACCGATTAGTTAATCACTTCGTTCGAGTCACACACTGCGACTCGACTAATTACTTTCTATTTTTTTTTTTTTTTTCTAATCGATATATAATGTGATAATATCAATCCGCATATTACTATAATTATATTATCTTTTAATCTTCTCTCATTAAATAATGACGCGCGCGGCGCGGCGCGACACCGCCGCGCCCGACTGCCCGTGCCCGACGCGGCCGCGAACGCGACGCCTATTGGTCGGGCCGGTCGCTCCCTAAGCCACCCGACGATACGATGACAGCGCTCGCGTATATATAAAACGGAGACACGGCTCGGCTCGAGGTACATTTCGCTGTATACGCTCGTTGCGCGCGCACGCTCGCAACTGTTCACTTCACTCTCTCTCCGCTCAAAAACAAAACAACAAACAAAATGTCCGGTCGCGGCAAAGGTGGAAAAGTCAAGGGGAAGGCAAAGTCTCGTTCGAACCGTGCCGGTCTCCAGTTCCCCGTGGGTCGTATACACAGATTGTTGCGTAACGGCAATTACGCCGAACGCGTCGGTGCCGGCGCACCGGTGTATCTGGCCGCCGTCATGGAATACCTGGCGGCTGAGGTACTCGAGTTGGCCGGAAACGCGGCGAGGGACAACAAGAAGACCAGGATCATACCTCGTCATCTCCAATTGGCCATCCGCAACGACGAGGAGCTGAACAAACTTCTCTCCGGCGTGACGATCGCTCAGGGAGGCGTTCTGCCTAACATTCAGGCAGTGCTCCTGCCCAAGAAGACCGAGAAGAAAGCCTAAGTTTCTTGATTGGAACGCGAACACAACGCTGTGCGCCGCGTTGTTTCGTTCGTGATCAAAAGGCCCTTTTAAGGGCCACAATATATATCATGATCACATTTCTACTACCTACATGACGTGTTGTGTAGTATTAATGGATTGTTCCTGTGTTAACAGATGATAAGTCATAAATATACCCCTACACTACACCATTAACATAATTACAAATTAATTATACCTACCTACGTAATGATGATGATTCATAATAAAAGCTTTGCTTTTTTATTTACAAGAAATAATTTATATAAGTAATAGGCCAAAGTACATAATAATTATTATTTATGAATAGAGAAATAATAATAAGTACTTAACTAGGTATTAATAAGACCATTTGTACATAAAGCAATGGCTGCAATTTTTTTTTTTTTTTTTTCTCTTTTTTTGACTAATAGAATAATTATTATTATTCATATAATAATGGAGAACAACAAAAACAAAAACGAAAAAAAAAAAAAAGATAGGTATTATTGTAGCGTTGAAATGTATGTATATAATAATAAGTGTATGTACCTAATTGACGAACCCGCGTACGCAGCGCCGCACCGCGGCTTGTTGTATAGAACCAGTCCCGCGTCGCGTCACCGGTCGGTGCGCGCGCCAACTGAGATATTTGCCGAGCTCTCATTGGTCGCGACCGTGAGGGGCGATCGCACTGTGCGCCGCTAACTCCGTGACTTTTGAGTGCATAAATACAAACGTTCCCTACGCGTTCTTACCACTGCGCTCTCGGACTTCGCAAGGCAAGGTAGTGATTATTGTGATTTACGTGAAATTGACTGAACGTTTACTTTTCTAACGCAATGCCGCCGAAGACTAGTGGTAAGGCCGCCAAAAAATCTGGCAAGGCCCAAAAGAACATCTCCAAGACAGACAAGAAGAAGAAGAAGCATAAGAGGAAGGAGAGCTACGCAATTTACATCTACAAGGTGCTGAAACAGGTCCATCCGGACACCGGTATCTCCAGTAAGGCCATGTCCATAATGAACTCGTTCGTTAACGACATCTTCGAACGTATCGCCGCCGAGGCTTCGCGACTCGCCCACTACAACAAGAGATCCACGATCACCTCCAGGGAGGTGCAGACTTCCGTGAGGCTCCTGCTGCCCGGCGAGCTCGCCAAGCACGCCGTGAGCGAGGGCACCAAGGCCGTAACCAAGTATACAAGCTCCAAGTGAGGTGTGCTTGCGGCAGGCTGTTGTCGTTAGAAGGCATGTATCGAATATTGCGTGTTAAAAGGCCCTTATCAGGGCCACAAATATTATCAATGCTGAGAGTTTTGTTTTTGTTAACACGAAAAGTCATAAATAAATCCTACCTATAACTATACCTACCTCTATATTTAAGACGATAAAAAATAAAGTAAGAACTTGAGTTTAGGTATAAATATAAATATTAAGCAACTAAATATAGATTTGTTGTAGAACTAATGTACTTGCTTACAATTTTTTTTATTCGCGAGTTTTTTTTTTTTTTTTTTTCTTTACCTAATGACAAACTCCACAAAGACGTATGTTTCACAATTGAAACAAAATTTGTTTTTAAGTACACACACACACTTTTTTTTTTTCATTTTTATTAATTGTATGTTATGTACACAAATACCTACCTATTTATACAAATAAAATATAATTAAAAAAATAATTATAATAATGAGATGTAGGTACAAATGTGAGCTTAGTGTTGAAAACCTTTGAATTAATAGAGGAAGGGGTGTGGTAAAAATTTCAACTTAAATTTCATTTAAATACATCTTCTATAGTTAAATATTTCGTTTTATACACCCAACTGTTCGTTCGGTTCGTGAGCGAAGCGCGCGCCCGCTCTCACCTACCTACCTATCGACCCTCGAGCGACGAGACGAGCGCTCGTTGAACGTACCACGCGGCGACGCGCCCGTAATAGTATAAATACGAGTGGCCACCGCGCGCCGAGCCCCATTCTCAATCGAACCGTCCGCGCGCTCTGACATCCGTCCGTCCGCTCGCTCGTACTCGTGTTCTAGAGAGTTCTTTTTCTATTGTTGTAAAATGGCGCGTACCAAGCAGACCGCTCGCAAATCTACCGGTGGCAAGGCCCCGAGGAAACAGCTCGCAACCAAGGCTGCCCGCAAGAGTGCACCCGCCACAGGTGGTGTGAAGAAGCCCCATCGTTACCGTCCCGGTACAGTGGCTCTTCGTGAGATCCGTCGTTATCAGAAGAGTACCGAGCTCCTGATCCGCAAGCTTCCGTTCCAACGTCTGGTGCGTGAAATCGCACAAGACTTCAAGACCGATCTCCGTTTCCAGAGTTCCGCTGTTATGGCGCTGCAGGAGGCCAGCGAGGCATATTTGGTCGGTCTCTTTGAGGACACCAACCTTTGCGCAATTCACGCGAAACGCGTCACCATCATGCCCAAGGACATACAATTGGCGCGCAGGATCCGAGGCGAACGCGCTTAATCGCGTGTGAGTTGTCTTGTAAGGTAGCGCGCGCGTTTGCCGCCTTCCTACACTACACACAAAAGGCCCTTTTCAGGGCCACAAATATTTCATATAAATAATTTATTTATGTTTCTCGATGAACAGATTACAAGTCATATTATAATTAAACTTCAACCTAACCTAAAATTAACATTGTTCATATAAATAGTGCATAATATATACCTACAACAACGCCGCGGTAGGTTATGTAGCGAGCTCGTGAACTAATTAGATATTAGGTAGGTACCTACCTAAATAGGTTTAAACCTATTATAGATAATAAATAAATAATGCACGGAGGAATAGTTAGGAGCCCTATATACCTATGTATACAATCTTAATTTATTGGTATTTTTAAGGTTTTTTTTTTTTTTTTTGTTTAATTACTACCAAGTAGTGTTATTATTAATTATATTATTATTGTTTGGTATTATTATCATCATCATCAGATCACCATCATCGCATCATTTTTTTTTTTTTTTTTTTTTTTTTTTTTTTTTTTTTTTTTTTTTTTTTTTTTTATTAGGTACCTATGAATTATTATTTATTATTGTTATTATTATTATATTCGTTGTTATTTTGTTCATAAATACTACGCGTTCATAAATTTCGCGTGTATTGTATGGTATGTAGCCTAGCGCCGCCGCGCGCACCGGCGTAGCTGGGTGCTCGCACGCGATAGGTCCGTCCCCGATGGTTCGGCGAACGTTATCGTTAAGCCCGCGCGACTTGTGCGCCCCTAAATTGTATATAAAGCGGTGGTGTCGCGGTCGGTGGTTCATCCTATGGCCTGCGTCAGGTGCGGCGGCGAGCACAGCGCCCGTGACTGCCCGCGTCCGCGCGAGGAGCCAGCCACGTGCGCCAATTGCCAGGGGGCGCACCCCGCTAACCACGCCAAGTGCCCGGTGTTCCGGCGGGAGACCCGGAACAAGCGGGCCGGGACGGTTGCCATCACCGGCGAGCCGCGCGCGCGGCCGGCGCCGGTCAACCCGCACCCCAGAGGGGAGAGTGCGAAGGGAGCGTCGCTGATGGCAGACGCGAACGCCCCGACATCTCGCGCAGGAGCGACCTCCTCGAAGAGAAGGCGGAGGAACAGGAAGCGAGGGGGAAAGGCCCCCCCCGACGCAGAGCAACAGCAGCCGCTCACAGAGAGTGAGCGAGCAACTACGCGCGACCCGCCTGCGGTACCTGCACCCGCGGCACCTACACCCGCGGCACCTACACCCGCGGCCGAGCCAGTCGCCGCCCCCAAGCGGGGCAAGAAGGCGAAGGCGGCCCCCGTCGTCGCCGAGACACCGCAGGCTACACCCTCCCAGAGGGATAGCACTATCGAGGCCGCAATACAGGTCCTAATGGACGTGTTAGTCGCGGTCCGCGCCCGACAAGACTCCGCGACTATAGTCGGCATAGTACTGAGGGGCCTGGGGGCGCTGCTGGGGACGCAGCATGGACCTTAAGCCCCTCAGGATACTACACTGGAATGCCTGCGGCCTCAGTGCTAAGGTCGCGCACCTCCGCCTTCTACTGCAGGAACAGGACATCGACGTGGCGCTGATAAGCGAGACGAAGTTGGGACCTGCAGACCAAATGAAATTCCCAGGTTACTACGTGTACCGGAAGGACGAAAAATCGCCGACCGGTATGTCATACCGGGGTCTGGTAGCACTCGTCAAGAGGCGAGTCGTACACCAGGCGCTCCCCGAGCTGCCCTACACCGGCTGCCTTTACACGCTGGGTGTTGAATTACACCTAGATGGCAAGCCGCTCCACTTATATGCGGCCTATCGGCCCCCCGAGACAGTCGCCAGCATCGACCTGAGGACGGACCTGGCAGCGCGGCTGGACGCGCCGGGTCCTGTACTAATCGCTGGCGACCTCAACGCCAAGCACCCAGCGTGGAACTCCAACGTTTCCAACTCGGCAGGTGTACGACTCTTTAATATCGCAGAATCCCAGGGGTATGCGGTCTGCGGCCCGGAGGCACCCACGCGGTACCCGGGCGATAGCAGACACCTCCCTGATGTGCTAGATGTCTTGGTACATAATCAACACATACGCTGCCAGATAACCCAAGAGGTGCTCCCCGACCACACACAGTCTGATCATCAGCCTGTGTTGGTCGTGTTAGAAAGGGCACCTACACGAGTAACCCCTCGCGCGCCACGTCAAAAACCGGACTGGACCAAATTCGAGGAATTGATGATGACCACGACGCCCACGCAGCCTGTCAGCTCCGCAGCCGATGTGGAACAGCTGGCTGACGGGATTACCAGCAGCATCCGAGGCGCCCTAGAGTCGGCGGCGTTGCCAGACGCCGCCCGTAGTGTGCGACGACCGACCCTCCCAGGTCACATCAGATCCCTCCTGACGGAGAAGAGGCGCCTCAGGAAACAGTGGCAGCAAACCCGTTGCCCCACGCTGAAGACCCGACTGAACCGGCTTGCGGAGAGAGTGAAGGCTGAGGTGAGCGCCTTCAGAGCCGAGAGCTGGGACAGATTCATCCTAGACGCCGGCGACGACATAGGCTCTGTGCACAGGCTGTGCAGAACCCTACGGAACGTCCCAGCTCCGGTGCGTCCCCTACTACACGAAGACGGGAAGCCACGCTACCGAGCAGCAGACCGCGCGGCGATCTTCGCCGAGCACCTCGAACGCCAGTTCACCCCCAACCCGACCGCCGACGACCAGCACGTCGAGGAGGTCGAGAGACACCTCCAGGAGTACTTCGCTCAGCCGATAGCCCCCGAGGAGGACCCTATCTTCTTCTCGCCCCGCACGGTGTTGGACGAGATACGCCGCACCAAGCCTCGGAAAGCCCCGGGCGCAGATGGAATTACCAATGCAGTGCTGCGCCACCTGCCATACCGAACACTGGCAGCGTTGGCGCGCCTGTATAGTGGGATTCTGCGCACGGGTCACTTTCCGAGCACCTGGAAGGAGGGCCGCATAATCTTGCTGCCCAAGCCGGGGAAGAACATATTGAAGCCGGAGAGCTATCGGCCGATAACACTTCTCCCAACCATCTCGAAAGTCTTCGAGCGACTACTCCTTAAACATATTGTTCCCCACGTCATCCCGAGACCGGAACAATTCGGATTCAGGGGTGAACATAGTACCACACTGCAGCTGTCGAGGGTGCTGCACACGATGACCGAGGCCCGCAACAAGCGCGAGCACGGCGTGGCAGTATTCCTCGACATGGAAAAGGCGTTCGACCGTGTCTGGCATAACGGTCTGCTTTACAAGCTTGCCAAGTCCCCGTTGCCCCGTCGTGTAGTAGGAGTGGTCACATCATTCCTCCAGGACAGGACCTTCAGAGTGGTGGTGGAAGACGCGCTGTCTGCCCCTCACGCCATCACGGCTGGCGTCCCGCAAGGCAGCTGCTTATCGCCTGTGTTGTACTCACACTACACGGACGACATTCCCCTGGGCGAGGGCGTGGAGCTCGCGCTGTACGCGGACGACGCCGCGTACTACACGAAGAGCATGAGCCTCGCCCACGCAGCCAAGAAGATACAGAAGACGCTGGACCTGCTGCCCGAGTGGCTGTCGAAATGGCGGCTCTCGGTAAATGTGAATAAAACACAGGCGATGACGGTAACTCTCGCCGTCAAGCACCCACCACCACTCCGACTGCACGGGTCGGAAGTCCCCTGGCTTAGCCAAGCCAAGTACCTGGGCATCACCCTGGACCGCAGGCTCACCATGGGCCCGCATGTGGATACCGTCGTGGCGAAGGCGCGCGTATGTCGCGCGCTCCTCCGTCCAGTCTTCGACTCGCTTCTCCCCCTCCGCACTAAGGTGGGGATCTACAAGCAATACATTCGGCCGCAGCTCACCTATGCCGCCCCCGCCTGGTACTCACTAACATCCGAGACCAGGCGGAACAAGCTGCGCGCGCAACAGGCGCTGTCCCTGCGCGTCGCGGCCGGTTCCCACCTTAATGCGCGCTACGTCCGCAACGACGTCCTCCGGCGCGACCTCCGAGTCGAAGAGCTGGACGCGCATATCAAGAAGATCGCCACCGCCATGTTCGAGCGTGTGGACGCGTCGTCCTGGACGCACATCCGGGACCTAGCCCCTCTGCACGCTCGCCCGCCCGACGGTAAGCAATACCCACGCGATCTCGTCGCGATCTCCGAGGAGCCCCCCCCTCAACCCTAGGGAGGCCCAGGTACCCGACCCGTGCCCATCACCGGACACGACCCCAGTCAGTTGCGGCCGTCTGTTTTGTTTACAAACAAACGGCCGTAACTGACCTACGCTAACAATGGATGCCACTTTCGATTTTCACAGGTCCCGCCTTACCCGGCCCTCACCCGCGCCTATTGGTCGCGATAGGCTGCGGACGCGCCGGCGGGCGGAGCCTGCGGCCGAGCCTCCAAGCTCGGCCAATCGGAAGTGGCGATGACGACACCGAGCGCCGCTCTTATCACTTCGTAGCTGCGAACTGATAATGGAGCGGCGCTCGCCACCAGAGGTCGCCGCGCGCAGTGTATGCGCCGGCGCCACGCTGTCTGCGCCGCCGAACACACGGCCGCGCAGGCAACAATAACATGAAGAGATACAAGAAAAATTCCAACGGGGTCGCTTCGGTAAGCCGCTGGCCTCGTCGCTGGTCACCCTAGCTGGGCCTCTGTGAACACAGTCTCACCCGGCTGGGGTCGACCGCCGGGCCAGCGTGAAGTCGAAGCCGACCCCGCACCTGCCTTACAAGGGTATAACCCAACCACATGAGCCGGGGCTATCTAGCCCCGGAAGACAAAGCCACTTCCCCCAAGGGATAGAAATCCAAAAGGGGACTCCACCAACCCCATCCGGGGTTGCGTGAAGGCCACGACGAGTCGGTGGTTCATTCGCTCGCCAGCGCTCGCCGTGTGCACAACGTGTGCGCGCTCTCGTCATTTGTTCAACTAACAAGAAACAAGCTAGAAGATGACCGGTCGCGGTAAGGGAGGAAAAGGTCTGGGGAAAGGTGGCGCCAAGCGTCACAGGAAAGTGCTTCGTGACAACATCCAGGGTATTACGAAGCCCGCCATCCGCCGTTTGGCGCGCAGAGGCGGTGTCAAGCGTATCTCTGGTCTCATTTACGAAGAGACGCGCGGTGTGCTCAAGGTGTTCCTTGAGAACGTTATCCGCGACGCCGTCACTTACACCGAACACGCCAAGAGGAAGACCGTCACCGCCATGGATGTCGTCTACGCTCTGAAGCGTCAAGGCCGCACCCTTTACGGATTCGGTGGTTAAGCCGGTCCGTCCGCCGTCACCTTGTAATGTGATGTCGAAATTCGATGTTACATTATATTGGTGAACACAAAAAAGGCCCTTTTCAGGGCCGCATATGAATCTTGATGAAAATAACGTTTCTATGTTAACACAGTATAAAGTCATAATAAAATAAAAAAAAAAAATTAAAATTATGCACCTAACCTAACCTAACCTGATCTTAAGTGATATTTGTTATATAGACCTATACAATACCTACTCTAGGTACTTACCTTATAAATTAACACCCAGCTCGTTCGCAGCATACATACATGCATTCGTCTGAACGTCCTCGTAGAACAACACTGAAAAATATATAAAAAAAAAAAATTATCATTCTGTTATCTGAGTGAATTAATGTACTTACTTATATGTACTATAGTAGCTATATTATGATGATGATATAAACAATGATAGATAATAATAATGATACTTGATAGGTACCTACCTACTACTTAATTAAAAATAGGTATACTAAATTAAAAAAAAAATAAAATTGAACACTACCTGCCCTGCCTAACTAGTGGATAAAAAAAAAAAAAAAAAAAAATATTTACTTGAAGCTAACATTAATAGCAGAAAAGGCGATGTGGCCGTAAATTTTTATTTTTCTAACTCGGCAAGCGATGCACAGTGTGAGTGAGAGTGTTCTGTTATGTGTGTGATGTTGAACGTAGACCGGTAGGTACGTCATTGTTGTTGTACGGTGTGTGTGATGGTTGGTATAAGCTCTACTGAAGGATATTAGACGCGTGTGTAACTATATTGTATAATAATGTAAATGTATTGTACATTTTAAACTTTTATTAATGCATAAAAACCTCACGGTAGGTACGAGACGTCCGTCCTTAAGTGGTGTAACGCGTGTTTTACGGAGGTTCACTTTTATACGTTCAGTGCGCTCGTAAAATGTATGAATACCATGGAAATGTTTATACGTTACAAGTTAGATATACTAGTCGTTGTTTTAACGACAGTTTTCACGTAAAACATTGAGTTTTATAGAGAAAAATACATTTTGAACTGAACACTCGGTATGCTAGATAGACAGTCGAGAAAATAAAACGTCGTATCGCAGCCGTTTTACGCTCGATCATCTTAAAAAATGTTCCAGACGATGTTCACTTTCATGATATATACATAAACATAAACTTTATATGTAACAACACAAGAAAAGTATTATAAAAATTAATTTAATTAGATACGTGTTAGTGAAAAGTATGAAGTGTTCATACGAGAAAACGTCTCGCGACAGAACGGCTCTCGTTATGGTAAAGTTTCGAAGCTCCTTACCGAACGCCGCGCGCGGTGGCGACATCTACTGCTCGTTAGTGCTACGTGCGGCTAAACGAGAAACTCTACTATATATACTCGCGTCAGTGTGGTTTTCGCTCACTGTTGTTGTTCTGTTCGTGTGCGTGTCGGACGTGCGCGTGCTCTGCAATAATATAATAATATATTATTTCTATCACCACCAAATTCATCGAAGAAATGGCAGATACGGCTGTATCCACCGAAGCTCCGGCTCCAGCTACACCAGCGAAGAAAGCGGCGAGACAGGCGGGAGGGGCCGCCGCCAAGAAGCCCAAGGCTAAACCCACTCATCCAAAAACATCGGAAATGGTCAACAACGCCATTAAGGAGATGAAGGAACGCAGCGGTTCGTCGCTGCAGGCCATCAAGAAGTATATCGCGGCGCATTACAAGGTCGACGCTGAAAAATTGGCGCCGTTCATAAGAAAATATCTGAAGAGCGCCGTCGAATCCGGCGCGCTAATTCAGACCAAAGGAAAGGGCGCCTCCGGCTCGTTCAAGCTCGAATCGAAATCGTCTTCGGCCAAGAAACCTAGCGCAAGCGCCGGCACCGGAAAGTCTGCCGCCGCCAAGGGCGCCGGATCTGCGGCGTCGAAGGGTGCCAAGAAGGCGACC
Organism: Lithosia quadra; assembly: GCA_963576445.1. Lineage (NCBI taxonomy): Eukaryota > Metazoa > Arthropoda > Insecta > Lepidoptera > Erebidae > Lithosia > Lithosia quadra. The sequence goes on from OY754897.1 coordinate 284,021, forward strand.
GCTTCCGCCGCCGGTGCCAAGACCAAGAAGGCAGCCGCCGCTTCGGCGTCGGCCGCTTCCGGATCACCGTCCAAATCGAAGGCAGCCGCCGCGGCGAAGGACAAAAAGGCCGCCGCCGCCGCCAAGAAGAAGCCCGCCGCTAAGAAAGCGGCAGCACCCGCCAAAGCCAAGGGTGGCGCCGCCCCGAAGGCCAAGAAGACCGCCAAGCCGCCTACGAAGAAACCAAAGGCACCTAAACCCAAGAAGGCCGCCGCGACACCCAAATCGAAGCCGGCCGCGAAGAAAGCAGCAGCAGCCAAGAAGTAAAACCGTCTCGCGACGGCCGCGCTGACGCTGCTAACGAGTCTCCACAGTCGGCAACGACGACGACGGGGGCTCGATATCAACCTCGGCCACTCTCACCGCTGCGTGTGTGCTGCGAATGCGTTGAGCTACCGCTCCCCGAGAGCGAGAGCGGCGCGCACGAACCAAAAAGCCCTTTTCAGGGCTAACAAAGTTTTCATGCACATAATATAATTATGTACGTTTCTATATACACAGAAATCGAAAGTCATAAACAAACAAACAAATTGCAATCCTAACATAACCTAACCAGACCCCCTTACTTATCGTTCTATAGGTAGGTAGGTACCTACTTACCTAACGCTCTTATATCTCTAAATAAACGAACGATTTTTTTTTTTTTCACAATAAGCAGGTACAATACCTACATTATTTATTGTAACTAAAGGTAAACAAACCTACACACCCAGTAGAGGGACAACAAAATACCTAATAAGGTAAACAAACAGACATGACAATTACAACATAGTGGTGGTGGTCGATTTGATCGGTTCAATCCAATTAGATAATCAGGTACCTATTATGCCCTTAACATCATCACTAATGATTCAATATCGGCCAGCATTATTATTATAATTTAACCGATTAGTTAATCACTTCGTTCGAGTCACACACTGCGACTCGACTAATTACTTTCTATTTTTTTTTTTTTTTTCTAATCGATATATAATGTGATAATATCAATCCGCATATTACTATAATTATATTATCTTTTAATCTTCTCTCATTAAATAATGACGCGCGCGGCGCGGCGCGACACCGCCGCGCCCGACTGCCCGTGCCCGACGCGGCCGCGAACGCGACGCCTATTGGTCGGGCCGGTCGCTCCCTAAGCCACCCGACGATACGATGACAGCGCTCGCGTATATATAAAACGGAGACACGGCTCGGCTCGAGGTACATTTCGCTGTATACGCTCGTTGCGCGCGCACGCTCGCAACTGTTCACTTCACTCTCTCTCCGCTCAAAAACAAAACAACAAACAAAATGTCCGGTCGCGGCAAAGGTGGAAAAGTCAAGGGGAAGGCAAAGTCTCGTTCGAACCGTGCCGGTCTCCAGTTCCCCGTGGGTCGTATACACAGATTGTTGCGTAACGGCAATTACGCCGAACGCGTCGGTGCCGGCGCACCGGTGTATCTGGCCGCCGTCATGGAATACCTGGCGGCTGAGGTACTCGAGTTGGCCGGAAACGCGGCGAGGGACAACAAGAAGACCAGGATCATACCTCGTCATCTCCAATTGGCCATCCGCAACGACGAGGAGCTGAACAAACTTCTCTCCGGCGTGACGATCGCTCAGGGAGGCGTTCTGCCTAACATTCAGGCAGTGCTCCTGCCCAAGAAGACCGAGAAGAAAGCCTAAGTTTCTTGATTGGAACGCGAACACAACGCTGTGCGCCGCGTTGTTTCGTTCGTGATCAAAAGGCCCTTTTAAGGGCCACAATATATATCATGATCACATTTCTACTACCTACATGACGTGTTGTGTAGTATTAATGGATTGTTCCTGTGTTAACAGATGATAAGTCATAAATATACCCCTACACTACACCATTAACATAATTACAAATTAATTATACCTACCTACGTAATGATGATGATTCATAATAAAAGCTTTGCTTTTTTATTTACAAGAAATAATTTATATAAGTAATAGGCCAAAGTACATAATAATTATTATTTATGAATAGAGAAATAATAATAAGTACTTAACTAGGTATTAATAAGACCATTTGTACATAAAGCAATGGCTGCAATTTTTTTTTTTTTTTTTTCTCTTTTTTTGACTAATAGAATAATTATTATTATTCATATAATAATGGAGAACAACAAAAACAAAAACGAAAAAAAAAAAAAAGATAGGTATTATTGTAGCGTTGAAATGTATGTATATAATAATAAGTGTATGTACCTAATTGACGAACCCGCGTACGCAGCGCCGCACCGCGGCTTGTTGTATAGAACCAGTCCCGCGTCGCGTCACCGGTCGGTGCGCGCGCCAACTGAGATATTTGCCGAGCTCTCATTGGTCGCGACCGTGAGGGGCGATCGCACTGTGCGCCGCTAACTCCGTGACTTTTGAGTGCATAAATACAAACGTTCCCTACGCGTTCTTACCACTGCGCTCTCGGACTTCGCAAGGCAAGGTAGTGATTATTGTGATTTACGTGAAATTGACTGAACGTTTACTTTTCTAACGCAATGCCGCCGAAGACTAGTGGTAAGGCCGCCAAAAAATCTGGCAAGGCCCAAAAGAACATCTCCAAGACAGACAAGAAGAAGAAGAAGCATAAGAGGAAGGAGAGCTACGCAATTTACATCTACAAGGTGCTGAAACAGGTCCATCCGGACACCGGTATCTCCAGTAAGGCCATGTCCATAATGAACTCGTTCGTTAACGACATCTTCGAACGTATCGCCGCCGAGGCTTCGCGACTCGCCCACTACAACAAGAGATCCACGATCACCTCCAGGGAGGTGCAGACTTCCGTGAGGCTCCTGCTGCCCGGCGAGCTCGCCAAGCACGCCGTGAGCGAGGGCACCAAGGCCGTAACCAAGTATACAAGCTCCAAGTGAGGTGTGCTTGCGGCAGGCTGTTGTCGTTAGAAGGCATGTATCGAATATTGCGTGTTAAAAGGCCCTTATCAGGGCCACAAATATTATCAATGCTGAGAGTTTTGTTTTTGTTAACACGAAAAGTCATAAATAAATCCTACCTATAACTATACCTACCTCTATATTTAAGACGATAAAAAATAAAGTAAGAACTTGAGTTTAGGTATAAATATAAATATTAAGCAACTAAATATAGATTTGTTGTAGAACTAATGTACTTGCTTACAATTTTTTTTATTCGCGAGTTTTTTTTTTTTTTTTTTTCTTTACCTAATGACAAACTCCACAAAGACGTATGTTTCACAATTGAAACAAAATTTGTTTTTAAGTACACACACACACTTTTTTTTTTTCATTTTTATTAATTGTATGTTATGTACACAAATACCTACCTATTTATACAAATAAAATATAATTAAAAAAATAATTATAATAATGAGATGTAGGTACAAATGTGAGCTTAGTGTTGAAAACCTTTGAATTAATAGAGGAAGGGGTGTGGTAAAAATTTCAACTTAAATTTCATTTAAATACATCTTCTATAGTTAAATATTTCGTTTTATACACCCAACTGTTCGTTCGGTTCGTGAGCGAAGCGCGCGCCCGCTCTCACCTACCTACCTATCGACCCTCGAGCGACGAGACGAGCGCTCGTTGAACGTACCACGCGGCGACGCGCCCGTAATAGTATAAATACGAGTGGCCACCGCGCGCCGAGCCCCATTCTCAATCGAACCGTCCGCGCGCTCTGACATCCGTCCGTCCGCTCGCTCGTACTCGTGTTCTAGAGAGTTCTTTTTCTATTGTTGTAAAATGGCGCGTACCAAGCAGACCGCTCGCAAATCTACCGGTGGCAAGGCCCCGAGGAAACAGCTCGCAACCAAGGCTGCCCGCAAGAGTGCACCCGCCACAGGTGGTGTGAAGAAGCCCCATCGTTACCGTCCCGGTACAGTGGCTCTTCGTGAGATCCGTCGTTATCAGAAGAGTACCGAGCTCCTGATCCGCAAGCTTCCGTTCCAACGTCTGGTGCGTGAAATCGCACAAGACTTCAAGACCGATCTCCGTTTCCAGAGTTCCGCTGTTATGGCGCTGCAGGAGGCCAGCGAGGCATATTTGGTCGGTCTCTTTGAGGACACCAACCTTTGCGCAATTCACGCGAAACGCGTCACCATCATGCCCAAGGACATACAATTGGCGCGCAGGATCCGAGGCGAACGCGCTTAATCGCGTGTGAGTTGTCTTGTAAGGTAGCGCGCGCGTTTGCCGCCTTCCTACACTACACACAAAAGGCCCTTTTCAGGGCCACAAATATTTCATATAAATAATTTATTTATGTTTCTCGATGAACAGATTACAAGTCATATTATAATTAAACTTCAACCTAACCTAAAATTAACATTGTTCATATAAATAGTGCATAATATATACCTACAACAACGCCGCGGTAGGTTATGTAGCGAGCTCGTGAACTAATTAGATATTAGGTAGGTACCTACCTAAATAGGTTTAAACCTATTATAGATAATAAATAAATAATGCACGGAGGAATAGTTAGGAGCCCTATATACCTATGTATACAATCTTAATTTATTGGTATTTTTAAGGTTTTTTTTTTTGTTTAATTACTACCAAGTAGTGTTATTATTAATTATATTATTATTGTTTGGTATTATTATCATCATCATCAGATCACCATCATCGCATCATTTTTTTTTTTTTTTTTTTTTTTTTTTTTTTTATTAGGTACCTATGAATTATTATTTATTATTGTTATTATTATTATATTCGTTGTTATTTTGTTCATAAATACTACGCGTTCATAAATTTCGCGTGTATTGTATGGTATGTAGCCTAGCGCCGCCGCGCGCACCGGCGTAGCTGGGTGCTCGCACGCGATAGGTCCGTCCCCGATGGTTCGGCGAACGTTATCGTTAAGCCCGCGCGACTTGTGCGCCCCTAAATTGTATATAAAGCGGTGGTGTCGCGGTCGGTGGTTCATTCGCTCGCCAGCGCTCGCCGTGTGCACAACGTGTGCGCGCTCTCGTCATTTGTTCAACTAACAAGAAACAAGCTAGAAGATGACCGGTCGCGGTAAGGGAGGAAAAGGTCTGGGGAAAGGTGGCGCCAAGCGTCACAGGAAAGTGCTTCGTGACAACATCCAGGGTATTACGAAGCCCGCCATCCGCCGTTTGGCGCGCAGAGGCGGTGTCAAGCGTATCTCTGGTCTCATTTACGAAGAGACGCGCGGTGTGCTCAAGGTGTTCCTTGAGAACGTTATCCGCGACGCCGTCACTTACACCGAACACGCCAAGAGGAAGACCGTCACCGCCATGGATGTCGTCTACGCTCTGAAGCGTCAAGGCCGCACCCTTTACGGATTCGGTGGTTAAGCCGGTCCGTCCGCCGTCACCTTGTAATGTGATGTCGAAATTCGATGTTACATTATATTGGTGAACACAAAAAAGGCCCTTTTCAGGGCCGCATATGAATCTTGATGAAAATAACGTTTCTATGTTAACACAGTATAAAGTCATAATAAAATAAAAAAAAAAAATTAAAATTATGCACCTAACCTAACCTAACCTGATCTTAAGTGATATTTGTTATATAGACCTATACAATACCTACTCTAGGTACTTACCTTATAAATTAACACCCAGCTCGTTCGCAGCATACATACATGCATTCGTCTGAACGTCCTCGTAGAACAACACTGAAAAATATATAAAAAAAAAAAATTATCATTCTGTTATCTGAGTGAATTAATGTACTTACTTATATGTACTATAGTAGCTATATTATGATGATGATATAAACAATGATAGATAATAATAATGATACTTGATAGGTACCTACCTACTACTTAATTAAAAATAGGTATACTAAATTAAAAAAAAAATAAAATTGAACACTACCTGCCCTGCCTAACTAGTGGATAAAAAAAAAAAAAAAAAAAAATATTTACTTGAAGCTAACATTAATAGCAGAAAAGGCGATGTGGCCGTAAATTTTTATTTTTCTAACTCGGCAAGCGATGCACAGTGTGAGTGAGAGTGTTCTGTTATGTGTGTGATGTTGAACGTAGACCGGTAGGTACGTCATTGTTGTTGTACGGTGTGTGTGATGGTTGGTATAAGCTCTACTGAAGGATATTAGACGCGTGTGTAACTATATTGTATAATAATGTAAATGTATTGTACATTTTAAACTTTTATTAATGCATAAAAACCTCACGGTAGGTACGAGACGTCCGTCCTTAAGTGGTGTAACGCGTGTTTTACGGAGGTTCACTTTTATACGTTCAGTGCGCTCGTAAAATGTATGAATACCATGGAAATGTTTATACGTTACAAGTTAGATATACTAGTCGTTGTTTTAACGACAGTTTTCACGTAAAACATTGAGTTTTATAGAGAAAAATACATTTTGAACTGAACACTCGGTATGCTAGATAGACAGTCGAGAAAATAAAACGTCGTATCGCAGCCGTTTTACGCTCGATCATCTTAAAAAATGTTCCAGACGATGTTCACTTTCATGATATATACATAAACATAAACTTTATATGTAACAACACAAGAAAAGTATTATAAAAATTAATTTAATTAGATACGTGTTAGTGAAAAGTATGAAGTGTTCATACGAGAAAACGTCTCGCGACAGAACGGCTCTCGTTATGGTAAAGTTTCGAAGCTCCTTACCGAACGCCGCGCGCGGTGGCGACATCTACTGCTCGTTAGTGCTACGTGCGGCTAAACGAGAAACTCTACTATATATACTCGCGTCAGTGTGGTTTTCGCTCACTGTTGTTGTTCTGTTCGTGTGCGTGTCGGACGTGCGCGTGCTCTGCAATAATATAATAATATATTATTTCTATCACCACCAAATTCATCGAAGAAATGGCAGATACGGCTGTATCCACCGAAGCTCCGGCTCCAGCTACACCAGCGAAGAAAGCGGCGAGACAGGCGGGAGGGGCCGCCGCCAAGAAGCCCAAGGCTAAACCCACTCATCCAAAAACATCGGAAATGGTCAACAACGCCATTAAGGAGATGAAGGAACGCAGCGGTTCGTCGCTGCAGGCCATCAAGAAGTATATCGCGGCGCATTACAAGGTCGACGCTGAAAAATTGGCGCCGTTCATAAGAAAATATCTGAAGAGCGCCGTCGAATCCGGCGCGCTAATTCAGACCAAAGGAAAGGGCGCCTCCGGCTCGTTCAAGCTCGAATCGAAATCGTCTTCGGCCAAGAAACCTAGCGCAAGCGCCGGCACCGGAAAGTCTGCCGCCGCCAAGGGCGCCGGATCTGCGGCGTCGAAGGGTGCCAAGAAGGCGACCGCTTCCGCCGCCGGTGCCAAGACCAAGAAGGCAGCCGCCGCTTCGGCGTCGGCCGCTTCCGGATCACCGTCCAAATCGAAGGCAGCCGCCGCGGCGAAGGACAAAAAGGCCGCCGCCGCCGCCAAGAAGAAGCCCGCCGCTAAGAAAGCGGCAGCACCCGCCAAAGCCAAGGGTGGCGCCGCCCCGAAGGCCAAGAAGACCGCCAAGCCGCCTACGAAGAAACCAAAGGCACCTAAACCCAAGAAGGCCGCCGCGACACCCAAATCGAAGCCGGCCGCGAAGAAAGCAGCAGCAGCCAAGAAGTAAAACCGTCTCGCGACGGCCGCGCTGACGCTGCTAACGAGTCTCCACAGTCGGCAACGACGACGACGGGGGCTCGATATCAACCTCGGCCACTCTCACCGCTGCGTGTGTGCTGCGAATGCGTTGAGCTACCGCTCCCCGAGAGCGAGAGCGGCGCGCACGAACCAAAAAGCCCTTTTCAGGGCTAACAAAGTTTTCATGCACATAATATAATTATGTACGTTTCTATATACACAGAAATCGAAAGTCATAAACAAACAAACAAATTGCAATCCTAACATAACCTAACCAGACCCCCTTACTTATCGTTCTATAGGTAGGTAGGTACCTACTTACCTAACGCTCTTATATCTCTAAATAAACGAACGATTTTTTTTTTTTTCACAATAAGCAGGTACAATACCTACATTATTTATTGTAACTAAAGGTAAACAAACCTACACACCCAGTAGAGGGACAACAAAATACCTAATAAGGTAAACAAACAGACATGACAATTACAACATAGTGGTGGTGGTCGATTTGATCGGTTCAATCCAATTAGATAATCAGGTACCTATTATGCCCTTAACATCATCACTAATGATTCAATATCGGCCAGCATTATTATTATAATTTAACCGATTAGTTAATCACTTCGTTCGAGTCACACACTGCGACTCGACTAATTACTTTCTATTTTTTTTTTTTTTTTCTAATCGATATATAATGTGATAATATCAATCCGCATATTACTATAATTATATTATCTTTTAATCTTCTCTCATTAAATAATGACGCGCGCGGCGCGGCGCGACACCGCCGCGCCCGACTGCCCGTGCCCGACGCGGCCGCGAACGCGACGCCTATTGGTCGGGCCGGTCGCTCCCTAAGCCACCCGACGATACGATGACAGCGCTCGCGTATATATAAAACGGAGACACGGCTCGGCTCGAGGTACATTTCGCTGTATACGCTCGTTGCGCGCGCACGCTCGCAACTGTTCACTTCACTCTCTCTCCGCTCAAAAACAAAACAACAAACAAAATGTCCGGTCGCGGCAAAGGTGGAAAAGTCAAGGGGAAGGCAAAGTCTCGTTCGAACCGTGCCGGTCTCCAGTTCCCCGTGGGTCGTATACACAGATTGTTGCGTAACGGCAATTACGCCGAACGCGTCGGTGCCGGCGCACCGGTGTATCTGGCCGCCGTCATGGAATACCTGGCGGCTGAGGTACTCGAGTTGGCCGGAAACGCGGCGAGGGACAACAAGAAGACCAGGATCATACCTCGTCATCTCCAATTGGCCATCCGCAACGACGAGGAGCTGAACAAACTTCTCTCCGGCGTGACGATCGCTCAGGGAGGCGTTCTGCCTAACATTCAGGCAGTGCTCCTGCCCAAGAAGACCGAGAAGAAAGCCTAAGTTTCTTGATTGGAACGCGAACACAACGCTGTGCGCCGCGTTGTTTCGTTCGTGATCAAAAGGCCCTTTTAAGGGCCACAATATATATCATGATCACATTTCTACTACCTACATGACGTGTTGTGTAGTATTAATGGATTGTTCCTGTGTTAACAGATGATAAGTCATAAATATACCCCTACACTACACCATTAACATAATTACAAATTAATTATACCTACCTACGTAATGATGATGATTCATAATAAAAGCTTTGCTTTTTTATTTACAAGAAATAATTTATATAAGTAATAGGCCAAAGTACATAATAATTATTATTTATGAATAGAGAAATAATAATAAGTACTTAACTAGGTATTAATAAGACCATTTGTACATAAAGCAATGGCTGCAATTTTTTTTTTTTTTTTTTCTCTTTTTTTGACTAATAGAATAATTATTATTATTCATATAATAATGGAGAACAACAAAAACAAAAACGAAAAAAAAAAAAAAGATAGGTATTATTGTAGCGTTGAAATGTATGTATATAATAATAAGTGTATGTACCTAATTGACGAACCCGCGTACGCAGCGCCGCACCGCGGCTTGTTGTATAGAACCAGTCCCGCGTCGCGTCACCGGTCGGTGCGCGCGCCAACTGAGATATTTGCCGAGCTCTCATTGGTCGCGACCGTGAGGGGCGATCGCACTGTGCGCCGCTAACTCCGTGACTTTTGAGTGCATAAATACAAACGTTCCCTACGCGTTCTTACCACTGCGCTCTCGGACTTCGCAAGGCAAGGTAGTGATTATTGTGATTTACGTGAAATTGACTGAACGTTTACTTTTCTAACGCAATGCCGCCGAAGACTAGTGGTAAGGCCGCCAAAAAATCTGGCAAGGCCCAAAAGAACATCTCCAAGACAGACAAGAAGAAGAAGAAGCATAAGAGGAAGGAGAGCTACGCAATTTACATCTACAAGGTGCTGAAACAGGTCCATCCGGACACCGGTATCTCCAGTAAGGCCATGTCCATAATGAACTCGTTCGTTAACGACATCTTCGAACGTATCGCCGCCGAGGCTTCGCGACTCGCCCACTACAACAAGAGATCCACGATCACCTCCAGGGAGGTGCAGACTTCCGTGAGGCTCCTGCTGCCCGGCGAGCTCGCCAAGCACGCCGTGAGCGAGGGCACCAAGGCCGTAACCAAGTATACAAGCTCCAAGTGAGGTGTGCTTGCGGCAGGCTGTTGTCGTTAGAAGGCATGTATCGAATATTGCGTGTTAAAAGGCCCTTATCAGGGCCACAAATATTATCAATGCTGAGAGTTTTGTTTTTGTTAACACGAAAAGTCATAAATAAATCCTACCTATAACTATACCTACCTCTATATTTAAGACGATAAAAAATAAAGTAAGAACTTGAGTTTAGGTATAAATATAAATATTAAGCAACTAAATATAGATTTGTTGTAGAACTAATGTACTTGCTTACAATTTTTTTTATTCGCGAGTTTTTTTTTTTTTTTTTTTCTTTACCTAATGACAAACTCCACAAAGACGTATGTTTCACAATTGAAACAAAATTTGTTTTTAAGTACACACACACACTTTTTTTTTTTCATTTTTATTAATTGTATGTTATGTACACAAATACCTACCTATTTATACAAATAAAATATAATTAAAAAAATAATTATAATAATGAGATGTAGGTACAAATGTGAGCTTAGTGTTGAAAACCTTTGAATTAATAGAGGAAGGGGTGTGGTAAAAATTTCAACTTAAATTTCATTTAAATACATCTTCTATAGTTAAATATTTCGTTTTATACACCCAACTGTTCGTTCGGTTCGTGAGCGAAGCGCGCGCCCGCTCTCACCTACCTACCTATCGACCCTCGAGCGACGAGACGAGCGCTCGTTGAACGTACCACGCGGCGACGCGCCCGTAATAGTATAAATACGAGTGGCCACCGCGCGCCGAGCCCCATTCTCAATCGAACCGTCCGCGCGCTCTGACATCCGTCCGTCCGCTCGCTCGTACTCGTGTTCTAGAGAGTTCTTTTTCTATTGTTGTAAAATGGCGCGTACCAAGCAGACCGCTCGCAAATCTACCGGTGGCAAGGCCCCGAGGAAACAGCTCGCAACCAAGGCTGCCCGCAAGAGTGCACCCGCCACAGGTGGTGTGAAGAAGCCCCATCGTTACCGTCCCGGTACAGTGGCTCTTCGTGAGATCCGTCGTTATCAGAAGAGTACCGAGCTCCTGATCCGCAAGCTTCCGTTCCAACGTCTGGTGCGTGAAATCGCACAAGACTTCAAGACCGATCTCCGTTTCCAGAGTTCCGCTGTTATGGCGCTGCAGGAGGCCAGCGAGGCATATTTGGTCGGTCTCTTTGAGGACACCAACCTTTGCGCAATTCACGCGAAACGCGTCACCATCATGCCCAAGGACATACAATTGGCGCGCAGGATCCGAGGCGAACGCGCTTAATCGCGTGTGAGTTGTCTTGTAAGGTAGCGCGCGCGTTTGCCGCCTTCCTACACTACACACAAAAGGCCCTTTTCAGGGCCACAAATATTTCATATAAATAATTTATTTATGTTTCTCGATGAACAGATTACAAGTCATATTATAATTAAACTTCAACCTAACCTAAAATTAACATTGTTCATATAAATAGTGCATAATATATACCTACAACAACGCCGCGGTAGGTTATGTAGCGAGCTCGTGAACTAATTAGATATTAGGTAGGTACCTACCTAAATAGGTTTAAACCTATTATAGATAATAAATAAATAATGCACGGAGGAATAGTTAGGAGCCCTATATACCTATGTATACAATCTTAATTTATTGGTATTTTTAAGGTTTTTTTTTTTGTTTAATTACTACCAAGTAGTGTTATTATTAATTATATTATTATTGTTTGGTATTATTATCATCATCATCAGATCACCATCATCGCATCATTTTTTTTTTTTTTTTTTTTTTTTTTTTTTTTATTAGGTACCTATGAATTATTATTTATTATTGTTATTATTATTATATTCGTTGTTATTTTGTTCATAAATACTACGCGTTCATAAATTTCGCGTGTATTGTATGGTATGTAGCCTAGCGCCGCCGCGCGCACCGGCGTAGCTGGGTGCTCGCACGCGATAGGTCCGTCCCCGATGGTTCGGCGAACGTTATCGTTAAGCCCGCGCGACTTGTGCGCCCCTAAATTGTATATAAAGCGGTGGTGTCGCGGTCGGTGGTTCATTCGCTCGCCAGCGCTCGCCGTGTGCACAACGTGTGCGCGCTCTCGTCATTTGTTCAACTAACAAGAAACAAGCTAGAAGATGACCGGTCGCGGTAAGGGAGGAAAAGGTCTGGGGAAAGGTGGCGCCAAGCGTCACAGGAAAGTGCTTCGTGACAACATCCAGGGTATTACGAAGCCCGCCATCCGCCGTTTGGCGCGCAGAGGCGGTGTCAAGCGTATCTCTGGTCTCATTTACGAAGAGACGCGCGGTGTGCTCAAGGTGTTCCTTGAGAACGTTATCCGCGACGCCGTCACTTACACCGAACACGCCAAGAGGAAGACCGTCACCGCCATGGATGTCGTCTACGCTCTGAAGCGTCAAGGCCGCACCCTTTACGGATTCGGTGGTTAAGCCGGTCCGTCCGCCGTCACCTTGTAATGTGATGTCGAAATTCGATGTTACATTATATTGGTGAACACAAAAAAGGCCCTTTTCAGGGCCGCATATGAATCTTGATGAAAATAACGTTTCTATGTTAACACAGTATAAAGTCATAATAAAATAAAATAAAAAAATTAAAATTATGCACCTAACCTAACCTAACCTGATCTTAAGTGATATTTGTTATATAGACCTATACAATACCTACTCTAGGTACTTACCTTATAAATTAACACCCAGCTCGTTCGCAGCATACATACATGCATTCGTCTGAACGTCCTCGTAGAACAACACTGAAAAATATATAAAAAAAAAAAATTATCATTCTGTTATCTGAGTGAATTAATGTACTTACTTATATGTACTATAGTAGCTATATTATGATGATGATATAAACAATGATAGATAATAATAATGATACTTGATAGGTACCTACCTACTACTTAATTAAAAATAGGTATACTAAATTAAAAAAAAAATAAAATTGAACACTACCTGCCCTGCCTAACTAGTGGATAAAAAAAAAAAAAAAAAAAAATATTTACTTGAAGCTAACATTAATAGCAGAAAAGGCGATGTGGCCGTAAATTTTTATTTTTCTAACTCGGCAAGCGATGCACAGTGTGAGTGAGAGTGTTCTGTTATGTGTGTGATGTTGAACGTAGACCGGTAGGTACGTCATTGTTGTTGTACGGTGTGTGTGATGGTTGGTATAAGCTCTACTGAAGGATATTAGACGCGTGTGTAACTATATTGTATAATAATGTAAATGTATTGTACATTTTAAACTTTTATTAATGCATAAAAACCTCACGGTAGGTACGAGACGTCCGTCCTTAAGTGGTGTAACGCGTGTTTTACGGAGGTTCACTTTTATACGTTCAGTGCGCTCGTAAAATGTATGAATACCATGGAAATGTTTATACGTTACAAGTTAGATATACTAGTCGTTGTTTTAACGACAGTTTTCACGTAAAACATTGAGTTTTATAGAGAAAAATACATTTTGAACTGAACACTCGGTATGCTAGATAGACAGTCGAGAAAATAAAACGTCGTATCGCAGCCGTTTTACGCTCGATCATCTTAAAAAATGTTCCAGACGATGTTCACTTTCATGATATATACATAAACATAAACTTTATATGTAACAACACAAGAAAAGTATTATAAAAATTAATTTAATTAGATACGTGTTAGTGAAAAGTATGAAGTGTTCATACGAGAAAACGTCTCGCGACAGAACGGCTCTCGTTATGGTAAAGTTTCGAAGCTCCTTACCGAACGCCGCGCGCGGTGGCGACATCTACTGCTCGTTAGTGCTACGTGCGGCTAAACGAGAAACTCTACTATATATACTCGCGTCAGTGTGGTTTTCGCTCACTGTTGTTGTTCTGTTCGTGTGCGTGTCGGACGTGCGCGTGCTCTGCAATAATATAATAATATATTATTTCTATCACCACCAAATTCATCGAAGAAATGGCAGATACGGCTGTATCCACCGAAGCTCCGGCTCCAGCTACACCAGCGAAGAAAGCGGCGAGACAGGCGGGAGGGGCCGCCGCCAAGAAGCCCAAGGCTAAACCCACTCATCCAAAAACATCGGAAATGGTCAACAACGCCATTAAGGAGATGAAGGAACGCAGCGGTTCGTCGCTGCAGGCCATCAAGAAGTATATCGCGGCGCATTACAAGGTCGACGCTGAAAAATTGGCGCCGTTCATAAGAAAATATCTGAAGAGCGCCGTCGAATCCGGCGCGCTAATTCAGACCAAAGGAAAGGGCGCCTCCGGCTCGTTCAAGCTCGAATCGAAATCGTCTTCGGCCAAGAAACCTAGCGCAAGCGCCGGCACCGGAAAGTCTGCCGCCGCCAAGGGCGCCGGATCTGCGGCGTCGAAGGGTGCCAAGAAGGCGACCGCTTCCGCCGCCGGTGCCAAGACCAAGAAGGCAGCCGCCGCTTCGGCGTCGGCCGCTTCCGGATCACCGTCCAAATCGAAGGCAGCCGCCGCGGCGAAGGACAAAAAGGCCGCCGCCGCCGCCAAGAAGAAGCCCGCCGCTAAGAAAGCGGCAGCACCCGCCAAAGCCAAGGGTGGCGCCGCCCCGAAGGCCAAGAAGACCGCCAAGCCGCCTACGAAGAAACCAAAGGCACCTAAACCCAAGAAGGCCGCCGCGACACCCAAATCGAAGCCGGCCGCGAAGAAAGCAGCAGCAGCCAAGAAGTAAAACCGTCTCGCGACGGCCGCGCTGACGCTGCTAACGAGTCTCCACAGTCGGCAACGACGACGACGGGGGCTCGATATCAACCTCGGCCACTCTCACCGCTGCGTGTGTGCTGCGAATGCGTTGAGCTACCGCTCCCCGAGAGCGAGAGCGGCGCGCACGAACCAAAAAGCCCTTTTCAGGGCTAACAAAGTTTTCATGCACATAATATAATTATGTACGTTTCTATATACACAGAAATCGAAAGTCATAAACAAACAAACAAACAATCCTAACATAACCTAACCAGACCCCCTTACTTATCGTTCTATAGGTAGGTAGGTACCTACTTACCCAACGCTCTTATATCTCTAAATAAACGAACGATTTAATTTTTTTTTTTTTCACAATAAGTAGGTACAATACTTACATTATTTATTGTAACTAAAGGTAAACAAACCTACACACCCAGTAGGGGGACAACAAAATACCTAATAAGGTAAACAAACAGACATGACAATACATAGTGGTGTTGGTGGTGGTCGATTTGATCGGTTCAATCCAATTAGATAATCAGGTATTATGCCCTTAACATCATCACTAATGATTCAATATCGGCCAGCATTATTAACTATTAAATTTAACCGATTAGTTAATCACTTCGTTCGAGTCACACACTGCGACTCGACTAATTACTTTCTATTTTTTTTTTTTTTCTAATCGATATATAATGTGATAATATCAATCCGCATATTACTATACTTAATTATTATCTTTTAATCTTCTCTCATTAAATAATGACGCGCGCGGCGCGCCCGACTGCCCGTGCCCGACGCGGACGCGGACGCGACGCCTATTGGTCGGGCCGGTCGCTCCCTAAGCCACCCGACGATACGATGACAGCGCTCGCGTATATATAAAACGGAGACACGTACGGTTCGAGGTACATTTCGCTGTATACGCTCGTTGCGCGCGCACGCTCGCAACTGTTCACTTCACTCTCTCTCCGCTCAAAAACAAAACAACAAACAAAATGTCCGGTCGCGGCAAAGGTGGAAAAGTCAAGGGGAAGGCAAAGTCTCGTTCGAACCGTGCCGGTCTCCAGTTCCCCGTGGGTCGTATACACAGATTGTTGCGTAACGGCAATTACGCCGAACGCGTCGGTGCCGGCGCACCGGTGTATCTGGCCGCCGTCATGGAATACCTGGCGGCTGAGGTACTCGAGTTGGCCGGAAACGCGGCGAGGGACAACAAGAAGACCAGGATCATACCTCGTCATCTCCAATTGGCCATCCGCAACGACGAGGAGCTGAACAAACTTCTCTCCGGCGTGACGATCGCTCAGGGAGGCGTTCTGCCTAACATTCAGGCAGTGCTCCTGCCCAAGAAGACCGAGAAGAAAGCCTAAGTTTCTTGTTTGGAACGCGAACACAACGCTGTGCGCGTTGTTTCGTTCGTGATCAAAAGGCCCTTTTAAGGGCCACAATATATATCATGATCACATTTCTACTACCTACATGACGTGTTGTGTAGTATTAATGGATTGTTCCTGTGTTAACAGATGATAAGTCATAAATATACCCCTACACTACACCATTAACATAATTACAAATTAATTATACCTACCTACGTAATGATGATGATTCATAATAAAAGCTTTGCTTTTTTATTTACAAGAAATAATTTATATAAGTAATAGGCCAAAGTACATAATAATTATTATTTATGAATAGAGAAATAATAATAAGTACTTAACTAGGTATTAATAAGACCATTTGTACATAAAGCAATGGCTGCAATATTTTTTTTTTTTTTTTTTTTTTTTTTCTCTTTTTTTGACTAATAGAATAATTATTACTATTTATATAATAATGGAGAACAACAAAAACAAAGACCAAAAAAAAAAAAAGATAGGTATTATTGTAGCGTTGAAATGTATGTATATAATAATAAGTGTATGTACCTAATTGACGAACCCGCGTACGCAGCGCCGCACCGCGGCTTGTTGTATAGAACCAGTCCCGCGTCGCGTCACCGGTCGGTGCGCGCGCCAACTGAGATATTTGCCGTGCTCTCATTGGTCGCGACCGTGAGGGGCGATCGCACTGTGCGCCGCTAACTCCGTGACTTTTGAGTGCATAAATACAAACGTTCCCTGCGCGTTCTTACCACTACGCTCTCGGACTTCGCAAGGCAAGGTAGTGATTATTGTGAATTACGTGAAATTGACTGAACGTTTACTTTTCTAACGCAATGCCGCCGAAGACTAGTGGTAAGGCCGCCAAAAAATCTGGCAAGGCCCAAAAGAACATCTCCAAGACAGACAAGAAGAAGAAGAAGCATAAGAGGAAGGAGAGCTACGCAATTTACATCTACAAGGTGCTGAAACAGGTCCATCCGGACACCGGTATCTCCAGTAAGGCCATGTCCATAATGAACTCGTTCGTTAACGACATCTTCGAACGTATCGCCGCCGAGGCTTCGCGACTCGCCCACTACAACAAGAGATCCACGATCACCTCCAGGGAGGTGCAGACTTCCGTGAGGCTCCTGCTGCCCGGCGAGCTCGCCAAGCACGCCGTGAGCGAGGGCACCAAGGCCGTAACCAAGTATACAAGCTCCAAGTGAGGTGTGCTTGCGGCAGGCTGTTGTCGTTAGAAGGCATGTATCGAATATTGCGTGTTAAAAGGCCCTTATCAGGGCCACAAATATTATCAATGCTGAGAGTTTTGTTTTTGTTAACACGAAAAGTCATAAATAAATCCTACCTATAACTATACCTACCTCTATATTTAAGACGATAAAAAATAAAGTAAGAACTTGAGTTTAGGTATAAATATAAATATTAAGCAACTAAATATAGATTTGTTGTAGAACTAATGTACTTGCTTACAATTTTTTTTATTCGCGAGTTTTTTTTTTTTTTTTTTCTTTACCTAATGACAAACTCCACAAAGACTATGTTTCACAATTGAAACAAAATTTGTTTTTAAGTACACACACACACACACACACACACACACACACACACACATAACCTAACACACCTCTTATTTTTTTTTTTTTTTTTTCATTTTTATTAATTGTATGTTATGTAAGTACACAAATACCTACCTATTTATACAAATAAAATATAATTAAAAAAATAATTATAATAATGAGATGTAGGTACAAATGTGAGCTTAGTGTTGAAAACCTTTGAATTAATAGAGGAAGGGGTGTGGTAAAAATTTCAACTTAAATTTCATTTAAATACATCTTCTATAGTTAAATATTTCGTTTTATACATCCAACTGTTCGTTCGGTTCGTGAGCGAAGCGCGCGCCCGCTCGCACCTACCTACCTATCGACCCTCGAGCGACGAGACGAGCGCTCGTTGAACGTACCACGCGGCGACGCGCCCGTAATAGTATAAATACGAGTGGCCACCGCGCGACGAGCCCCATTCTCAATCGAACCGTCCGCGCGCTCTGACATCCGTCCGTCCGCTCGCTCGTACTCGTGTTCTAGAGAGTTCTTTTTCTATTGTTGTAAAATGGCGCGTACCAAGCAGACCGCTCGCAAATCTACCGGTGGCAAGGCCCCGAGGAAACAGCTCGCAACCAAGGCTGCCCGCAAGAGTGCACCCGCCACAGGTGGTGTGAAGAAGCCCCATCGTTACCGTCCCGGTACAGTGGCTCTTCGTGAGATCCGTCGTTATCAGAAGAGTACCGAGCTCCTGATCCGCAAGCTTCCGTTCCAACGTCTGGTGCGTGAAATCGCACAAGACTTCAAGACCGATCTCCGTTTCCAGAGTTCCGCTGTTATGGCGCTGCAGGAGGCCAGCGAGGCATATTTGGTCGGTCTCTTTGAGGACACCAACCTTTGCGCAATTCACGCGAAACGCGTCACCATCATGCCCAAGGACATACAATTGGCGCGCAGGATCCGAGGCGAACGCGCTTAATCGCGTGTGAGTTGTCTTGTAAGGTAGCGCGCGCGTTTGCCGCCTTCCTACACTACACACAAAAGGCCCTTTTCAGGGCCACAAATATTTCATATAAATAATTTATTTATGTTTCTCGATGAACAGATTACAAGTCATATAATTAAACTTCAACCTAACCTAAAATTAACATTGTTCATATAAATAGTGCATAATATATACCTACAACAACGCCGCGGTAGGTTATGTAGCGAGCTCGTGAACTAATTAGATATTAGGTAGGTACCTACCTAAATAGGTTTAAACCTATTATAGATAATAAATAAATAATGCACGGAGGAATAGTTAGGAGCCCTATATACCTATGTATACAATCTTAATTTATTGGTATTTTTAAGGTTTTTTTTTTTGTTTAATTACTACCAAGTAGTGTTATTATTAATTATATTATTATTGTTTGGTATTATTATCATCATCATCAGATCACCATCATCGCATCATTTTTTTTTTTATTTTTTTTTTTTTTTTTTTATTAGGTACCTATGAATTATTATTTATTATTGTTATTATTATTATATTCGTTGTTATTTTGTTCATAAATACTACGCGTTCATAAATTTCGCGTGTATTGTATGGTATGTAGCCTAGCGCCGCCGCGCGCACCGGCGTAGCTGGGTGCTCGCACGCGATAGGTCCGTCCCCGATGGTTCGGCGAACGTTATCGTTAAGCCCGCGCGACTTGTGCGCCCCTAAATTGTATATAAAGCGGTGGTGTCGCGGTCGGTGGTTCATTCGCTCGCCAGCGCTCGCCGTGTGCACAACGTGTGCGCGCTCTCGTCATTTGTTCAACTAACAAGAAACAAGCTAGAAGATGACCGGTCGCGGTAAGGGAGGAAAAGGTCTGGGGAAAGGTGGCGCCAAGCGTCACAGGAAAGTGCTTCGTGACAACATCCAGGGTATTACGAAGCCCGCCATCCGCCGTTTGGCGCGCAGAGGCGGTGTCAAGCGTATCTCTGGTCTCATTTACGAAGAGACGCGCGGTGTGCTCAAGGTGTTCCTTGAGAACGTTATCCGCGACGCCGTCACTTACACCGAACACGCCAAGAGGAAGACCGTCACCGCCATGGATGTCGTCTACGCTCTGAAGCGTCAAGGCCGCACCCTTTACGGATTCGGTGGTTAAGCCGGTCCGTCCGCCGTCACCTTGTAATGTGATGTCGAAATTCGATGTTACATTATATTGGTGAACACAAAAAAGGCCCTTTTCAGGGCCGCATATGAATCTTGATGAAAATAACGTTTCTATGTTAACACAGTATAAAGTCATAATAAAATAAAAAAAAAAAATTAAAATTATGCACCTAACCTGATCTTAAGTGATATTTGTTATATAGACCTATACAATACCTACTCTCTAGGTACTTACCTTATAAATTAACACCCAGCTCGTTCGCAGCATACATACAGGCATTCGTCTGAACGTCCTCGTAGAACAACACTGAAAAATATATTAAAAAAAAAATTATCATTCTGTTATCTGAGTGAATTATGTACTTACTTATATGTACTATAGTAGCTATATTATGATGATGATATAAACAATGATAGATAATAATAATAATACTTGATAGGTACCTACTACTTAATTAAAAATAGGTATACTAAATTAAAAAAAAAAAAATTGAACACTACCTGCCCTGCCTAACTAGTGGATAAAAAAAAAAAAAAAAAATTTACTTGAAGCTAACATTAATAATAGCAGAAAAGGCGATGTGGCCGTAAATTTTTATTTTTCTAACTCGGCAAGCGATGCACAGTGTGAGAGTGTTCTGTTATGTGATGTTGAACGTAGACCGGTAGGTACGTCATTGTTGTTGTACGGTGTGTGTGATGGTTGGTATAAGCTCTACTGAAGGATATTAGACGCGTGTGTAACTATATTGTATAATAATGTAAATGTATTGTACATTTTAAACTTTTATTAATGCATAAAAACCTCACGGTAGGTACGAGACGTCCGTCCTTAAGTGGTGTAACGCGTGTTTTACGGAGGTTCACTTTTATACGTTCAGTGCGCTCGTAAAATGTATGAATACCATGGAAATGTTTATACGTTACAAGTTAGATATACTAGTCGTTGTTTTAACGACAGTTTTCACGTAAAACTTTGAGTTTTATAGAGAAAAATACATTTTGAACTGAACACTCGGTATGCTAGATAGACAGTCGAGAAAATAAAACGTCGTATCGCAGCCGTTTTACGCTCGATCATCTTAAAAAATGTTCCAGACGATGTTCACTTTCATGATATATACATAAACATAAACTTTATATGTAACAACACAAGAAAAGTATTATAAAAATTAATTTAATTAGATACGTGTTAGTGAAAAGTATGAAGTGTTCATACGAGAAAACGTCTCGCGACAGAACGGCTCTCGTTATGGTAAAGTTTCGAAGCTCCTTACCGAACGCCGCGCGCGGTGGCGACATCTACTGCTCGTTAGTGCTACGTGCGGCTAAACGAGAAACTCTACTATATATACTCGCTGCAGTGTGATTTTCGCTCACTGTTGTTGTTCTGTTCGTGTGCGTGTCGGACGTGCGCGTGCTCTGCAATAATATATTATTTCTATCACCACCAAATTCATCGAAGAAATGGCAGATACGGCTGTATCCACCGAAGCTCCGGCTCCAGCTACACCAGCGAAGAAGGCGGCGAGACAGGCGGGAGGGGCCGCCGCCAAGAAGCCCAAGGCTAAACCTACTCATCCAAAAACATCGGAAATGGTCAACAACGCCATTAAGGAGATGAAGGAACGCAGCGGTTCGTCGCTGCAGGCCATCAAGAAGTATATCGCGGCGCATTACAAGGTCGACGCTGAAAAATTGGCGCCGTTCATAAGAAAATATCTGAAGAGCGCCGTCGAATCCGGAGCGCTAATTCAGACCAAAGGAAAGGGCGCCTCCGGCTCGTTCAAGCTCGAATCGAAATCGTCTTCGGCCAAGAAACCTAGCGCAAGCGCCGGCACCGGAAAGTCTGCCGCCGCCAAGGGCGCCGGATCTGCGGCGTCGAAGGGTGCCAAGAAGGCGACCGCTTCCGCCGCCGGTGCCAAGACCAAGAAGGCAGCCGCCGCTTCGGCGTCGGCCGCTTCCGGATCACCGTCCAAATCGAAGGCAGCCGCCGCGGCGAAGGACAAAAAGGCGGCCGCCGCCGCCAAGAAGAAGCCCGCCGCTAAGAAAGCGGCAGCACCCGCCAAAGCCAAGGGTGGCGCCGCCCCGAAGGCCAAGAAGACCGCCAAGCCGCCTACGAAGAAACCAAAGGCACCTAAACCCAAGAAGGCCGCCGCGACACCCAAATCGAAGCCGGCCGCGAAGAAAGCAGCAGCAGCCAAGAAGTAAAACCGTCTCGCGACGGCCGCGCTGACGCTGCTAACGAGTCTCCACAGTCGGCAACGACGACGACGGGGGCTCGATATCAACCTCGGCCACTCTCACCGCTGCGTGTGTGCTGCGAATGCGTTGAGCTACCGCTCCCCGAGAGCGAGAGCGGCGCGCACGAACCAAAAAGCCCTTTTCAGGGCTAACAAAGTTTTCATGCACATAATATAATTATGTACGTTTCTATATACACAGAAATCGAAAGTCATAAACAAACAAACAAACAATCCTAACATAACCTAACCAGACCCCCTTACTTATCGTTCTATAGGTAGGTAGGTACCTACTTACCCAACGCTCTTATATCTCTAAATAAACGAACGATTTAATTTTTTTTTTTTTCACAATAAGTAGGTACAATACTTACATTATTTATTGTAACTAAAGGTAAACAAACCTACACACCCAGTAGGGGGACAACAAAATACCTAATAAGGTAAACAAACAGACATGACAATACATAGTGGTGTTGGTGGTGGTCGATTTGATCGGTTCAATCCAATTAGATAATCAGGTATTATGCCCTTAACATCATCACTAATGATTCAATATCGGCCAGCATTATTAACTATTAAATTTAACCGATTAGTTAATCACTTCGTTCGAGTCACACACTGCGACTCGACTAATTACTTTCTATTTTTTTTTTTTTTCTAATCGATATATAATGTGATAATATCAATCCGCATATTACTATACTTAATTATTATCTTTTAATCTTCTCTCATTAAATAATGACGCGCGCGGCGCGCCCGACTGCCCGTGCCCGACGCGGACGCGGACGCGACGCCTATTGGTCGGGCCGGTCGCTCCCTAAGCCACCCGACGATACGATGACAGCGCTCGCGTATATATAAAACGGAGACACGTACGGTTCGAGGTACATTTCGCTGTATACGCTCGTTGCGCGCGCACGCTCGCAACTGTTCACTTCACTCTCTCTCCGCTCAAAAACAAAACAACAAACAAAATGTCCGGTCGCGGCAAAGGTGGAAAAGTCAAGGGGAAGGCAAAGTCTCGTTCGAACCGTGCCGGTCTCCAGTTCCCCGTGGGTCGTATACACAGATTGTTGCGTAACGGCAATTACGCCGAACGCGTCGGTGCCGGCGCACCGGTGTATCTGGCCGCCGTCATGGAATACCTGGCGGCTGAGGTACTCGAGTTGGCCGGAAACGCGGCGAGGGACAACAAGAAGACCAGGATCATACCTCGTCATCTCCAATTGGCCATCCGCAACGACGAGGAGCTGAACAAACTTCTCTCCGGCGTGACGATCGCTCAGGGAGGCGTTCTGCCTAACATTCAGGCAGTGCTCCTGCCCAAGAAGACCGAGAAGAAAGCCTAAGTTTCTTGTTTGGAACGCGAACACAACGCTGTGCGCGTTGTTTCGTTCGTGATCAAAAGGCCCTTTTAAGGGCCACAATATATATCATGATCACATTTCTACTACCTACATGACGTGTTGTGTAGTATTAATGGATTGTTCCTGTGTTAACAGATGATAAGTCATAAATATACCCCTACACTACACCATTAACATAATTACAAATTAATTATACCTACCTACGTAATGATGATGATTCATAATAAAAGCTTTGCTTTTTTATTTACAAGAAATAATTTATATAAGTAATAGGCCAAAGTACATAATAATTATTATTTATGAATAGAGAAATAATAATAAGTACTTAACTAGGTATTAATAAGACCATTTGTACATAAAGCAATGGCTGCAATATTTTTTTTTTTTTTTTTTTTTTTTTTTCTCTTTTTTTGACTAATAGAATAATTATTACTATTTATATAATAATGGAGAACAACAAAAACAAAGACCAAAAAAAAAAAAAGATAGGTATTATTGTAGCGTTGAAATGTATGTATATAATAATAAGTGTATGTACCTAATTGACGAACCCGCGTACGCAGCGCCGCACCGCGGCTTGTTGTATAGAACCAGTCCCGCGTCGCGTCACCGGTCGGTGCGCGCGCCAACTGAGATATTTGCCGTGCTCTCATTGGTCGCGACCGTGAGGGGCGATCGCACTGTGCGCCGCTAACTCCGTGACTTTTGAGTGCATAAATACAAACGTTCCCTGCGCGTTCTTACCACTACGCTCTCGGACTTCGCAAGGCAAGGTAGTGATTATTGTGAATTACGTGAAATTGACTGAACGTTTACTTTTCTAACGCAATGCCGCCGAAGACTAGTGGTAAGGCCGCCAAAAAATCTGGCAAGGCCCAAAAGAACATCTCCAAGACAGACAAGAAGAAGAAGAAGCATAAGAGGAAGGAGAGCTACGCAATTTACATCTACAAGGTGCTGAAACAGGTCCATCCGGACACCGGTATCTCCAGTAAGGCCATGTCCATAATGAACTCGTTCGTTAACGACATCTTCGAACGTATCGCCGCCGAGGCTTCGCGACTCGCCCACTACAACAAGAGATCCACGATCACCTCCAGGGAGGTGCAGACTTCCGTGAGGCTCCTGCTGCCCGGCGAGCTCGCCAAGCACGCCGTGAGCGAGGGCACCAAGGCCGTAACCAAGTATACAAGCTCCAAGTGAGGTGTGCTTGCGGCAGGCTGTTGTCGTTAGAAGGCATGTATCGAATATTGCGTGTTAAAAGGCCCTTATCAGGGCCACAAATATTATCAATGCTGAGAGTTTTGTTTTTGTTAACACGAAAAGTCATAAATAAATCCTACCTATAACTATACCTACCTCTATATTTAAGACGATAAAAAATAAAGTAAGAACTTGAGTTTAGGTATAAATATAAATATTAAGCAACTAAATATAGATTTGTTGTAGAACTAATGTACTTGCTTACAATTTTTTTTATTCGCGAGTTTTTTTTTTTTTTTTTTCTTTACCTAATGACAAACTCCACAAAGACTATGTTTCACAATTGAAACAAAATTTGTTTTTAAGTACACACACACACACACACACACACACACACACACACACATAACCTAACACACCTCTTATTTTTTTTTTTTTTTTTTCATTTTTATTAATTGTATGTTATGTAAGTACACAAATACCTACCTATTTATACAAATAAAATATAATTAAAAAAATAATTATAATAATGAGATGTAGGTACAAATGTGAGCTTAGTGTTGAAAACCTTTGAATTAATAGAGGAAGGGGTGTGGTAAAAATTTCAACTTAAATTTCATTTAAATACATCTTCTATAGTTAAATATTTCGTTTTATACATCCAACTGTTCGTTCGGTTCGTGAGCGAAGCGCGCGCCCGCTCGCACCTACCTACCTATCGACCCTCGAGCGACGAGACGAGCGCTCGTTGAACGTACCACGCGGCGACGCGCCCGTAATAGTATAAATACGAGTGGCCACCGCGCGACGAGCCCCATTCTCAATCGAACCGTCCGCGCGCTCTGACATCCGTCCGTCCGCTCGCTCGTACTCGTGTTCTAGAGAGTTCTTTTTCTATTGTTGTAAAATGGCGCGTACCAAGCAGACCGCTCGCAAATCTACCGGTGGCAAGGCCCCGAGGAAACAGCTCGCAACCAAGGCTGCCCGCAAGAGTGCACCCGCCACAGGTGGTGTGAAGAAGCCCCATCGTTACCGTCCCGGTACAGTGGCTCTTCGTGAGATCCGTCGTTATCAGAAGAGTACCGAGCTCCTGATCCGCAAGCTTCCGTTCCAACGTCTGGTGCGTGAAATCGCACAAGACTTCAAGACCGATCTCCGTTTCCAGAGTTCCGCTGTTATGGCGCTGCAGGAGGCCAGCGAGGCATATTTGGTCGGTCTCTTTGAGGACACCAACCTTTGCGCAATTCACGCGAAACGCGTCACCATCATGCCCAAGGACATACAATTGGCGCGCAGGATCCGAGGCGAACGCGCTTAATCGCGTGTGAGTTGTCTTGTAAGGTAGCGCGCGCGTTTGCCGCCTTCCTAC
The DNA here is from genome assembly GCA_963576445.1 of Lithosia quadra. Lineage (NCBI taxonomy): Eukaryota > Metazoa > Arthropoda > Insecta > Lepidoptera > Erebidae > Lithosia > Lithosia quadra. Next base: position 310,192 of record OY754897.1, read on the forward strand.
ACTACACACAAAAGGCCCTTTTCAGGGCCACAAATATTTCATATAAATAATTTATTTATGTTTCTCGATGAACAGATTACAAGTCATATAATTAAACTTCAACCTAACCTAAAATTAACATTGTTCATATAAATAGTGCATAATATATACCTACAACAACGCCGCGGTAGGTTATGTAGCGAGCTCGTGAACTAATTAGATATTAGGTAGGTACCTACCTAAATAGGTTTAAACCTATTATAGATAATAAATAAATAATGCACGGAGGAATAGTTAGGAGCCCTATATACCTATGTATACAATCTTAATTTATTGGTATTTTTAAGGTTTTTTTTTTTGTTTAATTACTACCAAGTAGTGTTATTATTAATTATATTATTATTGTTTGGTATTATTATCATCATCATCAGATCACCATCATCGCATCATTTTTTTTTTTATTTTTTTTTTTTTTTTTTTATTAGGTACCTATGAATTATTATTTATTATTGTTATTATTATTATATTCGTTGTTATTTTGTTCATAAATACTACGCGTTCATAAATTTCGCGTGTATTGTATGGTATGTAGCCTAGCGCCGCCGCGCGCACCGGCGTAGCTGGGTGCTCGCACGCGATAGGTCCGTCCCCGATGGTTCGGCGAACGTTATCGTTAAGCCCGCGCGACTTGTGCGCCCCTAAATTGTATATAAAGCGGTGGTGTCGCGGTCGGTGGTTCATTCGCTCGCCAGCGCTCGCCGTGTGCACAACGTGTGCGCGCTCTCGTCATTTGTTCAACTAACAAGAAACAAGCTAGAAGATGACCGGTCGCGGTAAGGGAGGAAAAGGTCTGGGGAAAGGTGGCGCCAAGCGTCACAGGAAAGTGCTTCGTGACAACATCCAGGGTATTACGAAGCCCGCCATCCGCCGTTTGGCGCGCAGAGGCGGTGTCAAGCGTATCTCTGGTCTCATTTACGAAGAGACGCGCGGTGTGCTCAAGGTGTTCCTTGAGAACGTTATCCGCGACGCCGTCACTTACACCGAACACGCCAAGAGGAAGACCGTCACCGCCATGGATGTCGTCTACGCTCTGAAGCGTCAAGGCCGCACCCTTTACGGATTCGGTGGTTAAGCCGGTCCGTCCGCCGTCACCTTGTAATGTGATGTCGAAATTCGATGTTACATTATATTGGTGAACACAAAAAAGGCCCTTTTCAGGGCCGCATATGAATCTTGATGAAAATAACGTTTCTATGTTAACACAGTATAAAGTCATAATAAAATAAAAAAAAAAAATTAAAATTATGCACCTAACCTGATCTTAAGTGATATTTGTTATATAGACCTATACAATACCTACTCTCTAGGTACTTACCTTATAAATTAACACCCAGCTCGTTCGCAGCATACATACAGGCATTCGTCTGAACGTCCTCGTAGAACAACACTGAAAAATATATTAAAAAAAAAATTATCATTCTGTTATCTGAGTGAATTATGTACTTACTTATATGTACTATAGTAGCTATATTATGATGATGATATAAACAATGATAGATAATAATAATAATACTTGATAGGTACCTACTACTTAATTAAAAATAGGTATACTAAATTAAAAAAAAAAAAATTGAACACTACCTGCCCTGCCTAACTAGTGGATAAAAAAAAAAAAAAAAAATTTACTTGAAGCTAACATTAATAATAGCAGAAAAGGCGATGTGGCCGTAAATTTTTATTTTTCTAACTCGGCAAGCGATGCACAGTGTGAGAGTGTTCTGTTATGTGATGTTGAACGTAGACCGGTAGGTACGTCATTGTTGTTGTACGGTGTGTGTGATGGTTGGTATAAGCTCTACTGAAGGATATTAGACGCGTGTGTAACTATATTGTATAATAATGTAAATGTATTGTACATTTTAAACTTTTATTAATGCATAAAAACCTCACGGTAGGTACGAGACGTCCGTCCTTAAGTGGTGTAACGCGTGTTTTACGGAGGTTCACTTTTATACGTTCAGTGCGCTCGTAAAATGTATGAATACCATGGAAATGTTTATACGTTACAAGTTAGATATACTAGTCGTTGTTTTAACGACAGTTTTCACGTAAAACTTTGAGTTTTATAGAGAAAAATACATTTTGAACTGAACACTCGGTATGCTAGATAGACAGTCGAGAAAATAAAACGTCGTATCGCAGCCGTTTTACGCTCGATCATCTTAAAAAATGTTCCAGACGATGTTCACTTTCATGATATATACATAAACATAAACTTTATATGTAACAACACAAGAAAAGTATTATAAAAATTAATTTAATTAGATACGTGTTAGTGAAAAGTATGAAGTGTTCATACGAGAAAACGTCTCGCGACAGAACGGCTCTCGTTATGGTAAAGTTTCGAAGCTCCTTACCGAACGCCGCGCGCGGTGGCGACATCTACTGCTCGTTAGTGCTACGTGCGGCTAAACGAGAAACTCTACTATATATACTCGCTGCAGTGTGATTTTCGCTCACTGTTGTTGTTCTGTTCGTGTGCGTGTCGGACGTGCGCGTGCTCTGCAATAATATATTATTTCTATCACCACCAAATTCATCGAAGAAATGGCAGATACGGCTGTATCCACCGAAGCTCCGGCTCCAGCTACACCAGCGAAGAAGGCGGCGAGACAGGCGGGAGGGGCCGCCGCCAAGAAGCCCAAGGCTAAACCTACTCATCCAAAAACATCGGAAATGGTCAACAACGCCATTAAGGAGATGAAGGAACGCAGCGGTTCGTCGCTGCAGGCCATCAAGAAGTATATCGCGGCGCATTACAAGGTCGACGCTGAAAAATTGGCGCCGTTCATAAGAAAATATCTGAAGAGCGCCGTCGAATCCGGAGCGCTAATTCAGACCAAAGGAAAGGGCGCCTCCGGCTCGTTCAAGCTCGAATCGAAATCGTCTTCGGCCAAGAAACCTAGCGCAAGCGCCGGCACCGGAAAGTCTGCCGCCGCCAAGGGCGCCGGATCTGCGGCGTCGAAGGGTGCCAAGAAGGCGACCGCTTCCGCCGCCGGTGCCAAGACCAAGAAGGCAGCCGCCGCTTCGGCGTCGGCCGCTTCCGGATCACCGTCCAAATCGAAGGCAGCCGCCGCGGCGAAGGACAAAAAGGCGGCCGCCGCCGCCAAGAAGAAGCCCGCCGCTAAGAAAGCGGCAGCACCCGCCAAAGCCAAGGGTGGCGCCGCCCCGAAGGCCAAGAAGACCGCCAAGCCGCCTACGAAGAAACCAAAGGCACCTAAACCCAAGAAGGCCGCCGCGACACCCAAATCGAAGCCGGCCGCGAAGAAAGCAGCAGCAGCCAAGAAGTAAAACCGTCTCGCGACGGCCGCGCTGACGCTGCTAACGAGTCTCCACAGTCGGCAACGACGACGACGGGGGCTCGATATCAACCTCGGCCACTCTCACCGCTGCGTGTGTGCTGCGAATGCGTTGAGCTACCGCTCCCCGAGAGCGAGAGCGGCGCGCACGAACCAAAAAGCCCTTTTCAGGGCTAACAAAGTTTTCATGCACATAATATAATTATGTACGTTTCTATATACACAGAAATCGAAAGTCATAAACAAACAAACAAACAATCCTAACATAACCTAACCAGACCCCCTTACTTATCGTTCTATAGGTAGGTAGGTACCTACTTACCCAACGCTCTTATATCTCTAAATAAACGAACGATTTAATTTTTTTTTTTTTCACAATAAGTAGGTACAATACTTACATTATTTATTGTAACTAAAGGTAAACAAACCTACACACCCAGTAGGGGGACAACAAAATACCTAATAAGGTAAACAAACAGACATGACAATACATAGTGGTGTTGGTGGTGGTCGATTTGATCGGTTCAATCCAATTAGATAATCAGGTATTATGCCCTTAACATCATCACTAATGATTCAATATCGGCCAGCATTATTAACTATTAAATTTAACCGATTAGTTAATCACTTCGTTCGAGTCACACACTGCGACTCGACTAATTACTTTCTATTTTTTTTTTTTTTCTAATCGATATATAATGTGATAATATCAATCCGCATATTACTATACTTAATTATTATCTTTTAATCTTCTCTCATTAAATAATGACGCGCGCGGCGCGCCCGACTGCCCGTGCCCGACGCGGACGCGGACGCGACGCCTATTGGTCGGGCCGGTCGCTCCCTAAGCCACCCGACGATACGATGACAGCGCTCGCGTATATATAAAACGGAGACACGTACGGTTCGAGGTACATTTCGCTGTATACGCTCGTTGCGCGCGCACGCTCGCAACTGTTCACTTCACTCTCTCTCCGCTCAAAAACAAAACAACAAACAAAATGTCCGGTCGCGGCAAAGGTGGAAAAGTCAAGGGGAAGGCAAAGTCTCGTTCGAACCGTGCCGGTCTCCAGTTCCCCGTGGGTCGTATACACAGATTGTTGCGTAACGGCAATTACGCCGAACGCGTCGGTGCCGGCGCACCGGTGTATCTGGCCGCCGTCATGGAATACCTGGCGGCTGAGGTACTCGAGTTGGCCGGAAACGCGGCGAGGGACAACAAGAAGACCAGGATCATACCTCGTCATCTCCAATTGGCCATCCGCAACGACGAGGAGCTGAACAAACTTCTCTCCGGCGTGACGATCGCTCAGGGAGGCGTTCTGCCTAACATTCAGGCAGTGCTCCTGCCCAAGAAGACCGAGAAGAAAGCCTAAGTTTCTTGTTTGGAACGCGAACACAACGCTGTGCGCGTTGTTTCGTTCGTGATCAAAAGGCCCTTTTAAGGGCCACAATATATATCATGATCACATTTCTACTACCTACATGACGTGTTGTGTAGTATTAATGGATTGTTCCTGTGTTAACAGATGATAAGTCATAAATATACCCCTACACTACACCATTAACATAATTACAAATTAATTATACCTACCTACGTAATGATGATGATTCATAATAAAAGCTTTGCTTTTTTATTTACAAGAAATAATTTATATAAGTAATAGGCCAAAGTACATAATAATTATTATTTATGAATAGAGAAATAATAATAAGTACTTAACTAGGTATTAATAAGACCATTTGTACATAAAGCAATGGCTGCAATATTTTTTTTTTTTTTTTTTTTTTTTTTTCTCTTTTTTTGACTAATAGAATAATTATTACTATTTATATAATAATGGAGAACAACAAAAACAAAGACCAAAAAAAAAAAAAGATAGGTATTATTGTAGCGTTGAAATGTATGTATATAATAATAAGTGTATGTACCTAATTGACGAACCCGCGTACGCAGCGCCGCACCGCGGCTTGTTGTATAGAACCAGTCCCGCGTCGCGTCACCGGTCGGTGCGCGCGCCAACTGAGATATTTGCCGTGCTCTCATTGGTCGCGACCGTGAGGGGCGATCGCACTGTGCGCCGCTAACTCCGTGACTTTTGAGTGCATAAATACAAACGTTCCCTGCGCGTTCTTACCACTACGCTCTCGGACTTCGCAAGGCAAGGTAGTGATTATTGTGAATTACGTGAAATTGACTGAACGTTTACTTTTCTAACGCAATGCCGCCGAAGACTAGTGGTAAGGCCGCCAAAAAATCTGGCAAGGCCCAAAAGAACATCTCCAAGACAGACAAGAAGAAGAAGAAGCATAAGAGGAAGGAGAGCTACGCAATTTACATCTACAAGGTGCTGAAACAGGTCCATCCGGACACCGGTATCTCCAGTAAGGCCATGTCCATAATGAACTCGTTCGTTAACGACATCTTCGAACGTATCGCCGCCGAGGCTTCGCGACTCGCCCACTACAACAAGAGATCCACGATCACCTCCAGGGAGGTGCAGACTTCCGTGAGGCTCCTGCTGCCCGGCGAGCTCGCCAAGCACGCCGTGAGCGAGGGCACCAAGGCCGTAACCAAGTATACAAGCTCCAAGTGAGGTGTGCTTGCGGCAGGCTGTTGTCGTTAGAAGGCATGTATCGAATATTGCGTGTTAAAAGGCCCTTATCAGGGCCACAAATATTATCAATGCTGAGAGTTTTGTTTTTGTTAACACGAAAAGTCATAAATAAATCCTACCTATAACTATACCTACCTCTATATTTAAGACGATAAAAAATAAAGTAAGAACTTGAGTTTAGGTATAAATATAAATATTAAGCAACTAAATATAGATTTGTTGTAGAACTAATGTACTTGCTTACAATTTTTTTTATTCGCGAGTTTTTTTTTTTTTTTTTTCTTTACCTAATGACAAACTCCACAAAGACTATGTTTCACAATTGAAACAAAATTTGTTTTTAAGTACACACACACACACACACACACACACACACACACACACATAACCTAACACACCTCTTATTTTTTTTTTTTTTTTTTCATTTTTATTAATTGTATGTTATGTAAGTACACAAATACCTACCTATTTATACAAATAAAATATAATTAAAAAAATAATTATAATAATGAGATGTAGGTACAAATGTGAGCTTAGTGTTGAAAACCTTTGAATTAATAGAGGAAGGGGTGTGGTAAAAATTTCAACTTAAATTTCATTTAAATACATCTTCTATAGTTAAATATTTCGTTTTATACATCCAACTGTTCGTTCGGTTCGTGAGCGAAGCGCGCGCCCGCTCGCACCTACCTACCTATCGACCCTCGAGCGACGAGACGAGCGCTCGTTGAACGTACCACGCGGCGACGCGCCCGTAATAGTATAAATACGAGTGGCCACCGCGCGACGAGCCCCATTCTCAATCGAACCGTCCGCGCGCTCTGACATCCGTCCGTCCGCTCGCTCGTACTCGTGTTCTAGAGAGTTCTTTTTCTATTGTTGTAAAATGGCGCGTACCAAGCAGACCGCTCGCAAATCTACCGGTGGCAAGGCCCCGAGGAAACAGCTCGCAACCAAGGCTGCCCGCAAGAGTGCACCCGCCACAGGTGGTGTGAAGAAGCCCCATCGTTACCGTCCCGGTACAGTGGCTCTTCGTGAGATCCGTCGTTATCAGAAGAGTACCGAGCTCCTGATCCGCAAGCTTCCGTTCCAACGTCTGGTGCGTGAAATCGCACAAGACTTCAAGACCGATCTCCGTTTCCAGAGTTCCGCTGTTATGGCGCTGCAGGAGGCCAGCGAGGCATATTTGGTCGGTCTCTTTGAGGACACCAACCTTTGCGCAATTCACGCGAAACGCGTCACCATCATGCCCAAGGACATACAATTGGCGCGCAGGATCCGAGGCGAACGCGCTTAATCGCGTGTGAGTTGTCTTGTAAGGTAGCGCGCGCGTTTGCCGCCTTCCTACACTACACACAAAAGGCCCTTTTCAGGGCCACAAATATTTCATATAAATAATTTATTTATGTTTCTCGATGAACAGATTACAAGTCATATAATTAAACTTCAACCTAACCTAAAATTAACATTGTTCATATAAATAGTGCATAATATATACCTACAACAACGCCGCGGTAGGTTATGTAGCGAGCTCGTGAACTAATTAGATATTAGGTAGGTACCTACCTAAATAGGTTTAAACCTATTATAGATAATAAATAAATAATGCACGGAGGAATAGTTAGGAGCCCTATATACCTATGTATACAATCTTAATTTATTGGTATTTTTAAGGTTTTTTTTTTTGTTTAATTACTACCAAGTAGTGTTATTATTAATTATATTATTATTGTTTGGTATTATTATCATCATCATCAGATCACCATCATCGCATCATTTTTTTTTTTTTTTTTTTTTTTTTTTTTTTATTAGGTACCTATGAATTATTATTTATTATTGTTATTATTATTATATTCGTTGTTATTTTGTTCATAAATACTACGCGTTCATAAATTTCGCGTGTATTGTATGGTATGTAGCCTAGCGCCGCCGCGCGCACCGGCGTAGCTGGGTGCTCGCACGCGATAGGTCCGTCCCCGATGGTTCGGCGAACGTTATCGTTAAGCCCGCGCGACTTGTGCGCCCCTAAATTGTATATAAAGCGGTGGTGTCGCGGTCGGTGGTTCATTCGCTCGCCAGCGCTCGCCGTGTGCACAACGTGTGCGCGCTCTCGTCATTTGTTCAACTAACAAGAAACAAGCTAGAAGATGACCGGTCGCGGTAAGGGAGGAAAAGGTCTGGGGAAAGGTGGCGCCAAGCGTCACAGGAAAGTGCTTCGTGACAACATCCAGGGTATTACGAAGCCCGCCATCCGCCGTTTGGCGCGCAGAGGCGGTGTCAAGCGTATCTCTGGTCTCATTTACGAAGAGACGCGCGGTGTGCTCAAGGTGTTCCTTGAGAACGTTATCCGCGACGCCGTCACTTACACCGAACACGCCAAGAGGAAGACCGTCACCGCCATGGATGTCGTCTACGCTCTGAAGCGTCAAGGCCGCACCCTTTACGGATTCGGTGGTTAAGCCGGTCCGTCCGCCGTCACCTTGTAATGTGATGTCGAAATTCGATGTTACATTATATTGGTGAACACAAAAAAGGCCCTTTTCAGGGCCGCATATGAATCTTGATGAAAATAACGTTTCTATGTTAACACAGTATAAAGTCATAATAAAATAAAAAAAAAAATTAAAATTATGCACCTAACCTAACCTAACCTGATCTTAAGTGATATTTGTTATATAGACCTATACAATACCTACTCTAGGTACTTACCTTATAAATTAACACCCAGCTCGTTCGCAGCATACATACATGCATTCGTCTGAACGTCCTCGTAGAACAACACTGAAAAATATATAAAAAAAAAATTTATCATTCTGTTATCTGAGTGAATTATGTACTTACTTATATGTACTATAGTAGCTATATTATGATGATGATATAAACAATGATAGATAATAATAATGATACTTGATAGGTACCTACCTACTACTTAATTAAAAATAGGTATACTAAATTAAAAAAAAAAAAAAAATTGAACACTACCTGCCCTGCCTAACTAGTGGATAAAAAAAAAAAAAAAAAAATATTTACTTGAAGCTAACATTAATAGCAGAAAAGGCGATGTGGCCGTAAATTTTTATTTTTCTAACTCGGCAAGCGATGCACAGTGTGAGTGAGAGTGTTTCTGTTATGTGTGTGATGTTGAACGTAGACCGGTAGGTACGTCATTGTTGTTGTACGGTGTGTGTGATGGTTGGTATAAGCTCTACTGAAGGATATTAGACGCGTGTGTAACTATATTGTATAATAATGTAAATGTATTGTACATTTTAAACTTTTATTAATGCATAAAAACCTCACGGTAGGTACGAGACGTCCGTCCTTAAGTGGTGTAACGCGTGTTTTACGGAGGTTCACTTTTATACGTTCAGTGCGCTCGTAAAATGTATGAATACCATGGAAATGTTTATACGTTACAAGTTAGATATACTAGTCGTTGTTTTAACGACAGTTTTCACGTAAAACTTTGAGTTTTATAGAGAAAAATACATTTTGAACTGAACACTCGGTATGCTAGATAGACAGTCGAGAAAATAAAACGTCGTATCGCAGCCGTTTTACGCTCGATCATCTTAAAAAATGTTCCAGACGATGTTCACTTTCATGATATATACATAAACATAAACTTTATATGTAACAACACAAGAAAAGTATTATAAAAATTAATTTAATTAGATACGTGTTAGTGAAAAGTATGAAGTGTTCATACGAGAAAACGTCTCGCGACAGAACGGCTCTCGTTATGGTAAAGTTTCGAAGCTCCTTACCGAACGCCGCGCGCGGTGGCGACATCTACTGCTCGTTAGTGCTACGTGCGGCTAAACGAGAAACTCTACTATATATACTCGCGTCAGTGTGGTTTTCGCTCACTGTTGTTGTTCTGTTCGTGTGCGTGTCGGACGTGCGCGTGCTCTGCAATAATATATTATTTCTATCACCACCAAATTCATCGAAGAAATGGCAGATACGGCTGTATCCACCGAAGCTCCGGCTCCAGCTACACCAGCGAAGAAGGCGGCGAGACAGGCGGGAGGGGCCGCCGCCAAGAAGCCCAAGGCTAAACCTACTCATCCAAAAACATCGGAAATGGTCAACAACGCCATTAAGGAGATGAAGGAACGCAGCGGTTCGTCGCTGCAGGCCATCAAGAAGTATATCGCGGCGCATTACAAGGTCGACGCTGAAAAATTGGCGCCGTTCATAAGAAAATATCTGAAGAGCGCCGTCGAATCCGGAGCGCTAATTCAGACCAAAGGAAAGGGCGCCTCCGGCTCGTTCAAGCTCGAATCGAAATCGTCTTCGGCCAAGAAACCTAGCGCAAGCGCCGGCACCGGAAAGTCTGCCGCCGCCAAGGGCGCCGGATCCGCGGCGTCGAAGGGTGCCAAGAAGGCGACCGCTTCCGCCGCCGGTGCCAAGACCAAGAAGGCAGCCGCCGCTTCGGCGTCGGCCGCTTCCGGATCACCGTCCAAGTCGAAGGCCGCCGCCGCGGCGAAGGACAAAAAGGCGGCCGCCGCCGCCAAGAAGAAGCCCGCCGCTAAGAAAGCGGCAGCACCCGCCAAAGCCAAGGGTGGCGCCGCCCCGAAGGCCAAGAAGACCGCCAAGCCGCCTACGAAGAAACCAAAGGCACCTAAACCCAAGAAGGCCGCCGCGACACCCAAATCGAAGCCGGCCGCGAAGAAAGCAGCAGCAGCCAAGAAGTAAAACCGTCTCGCGACGGCCGCGCTGACGCTGCTAACGAGTCTCCACAGTCGGCAACGACGACGACGGGGGCTCGATATCAACCTCGGCCACTCTCACCGCTGCGTGTGTGCTGCGAATGCGTTGAGCTACCGCTCGCGGGTCGCGAGAGCTCCCCGAGAGCGAGAGCGGCGCGCACAAACCAAAAAGCCCTTTTCAGGGCTAACAAAGTTTTCATGCACATAATATAATTATGTACGTTTCTATATACACAGAAATCGAAAGTCATAAACAAACAAACAATCCTAACATAACCTAACCAGACCCCCTTACTTATCGTTCTATAGGTAGGTACCTACTTACCTAACAACGCTCTTATATCTCTAAATAAACGAACGATTTATTTTTTTTTTTTCACAATAAGTAGGTACAATACCTACATTATTTATTGTAACTAAAGGTAAACAAACCTACACACCCAGTAGAGGGACAACAAAATACCTAATAATGTAAACAAACAGACATGACAATACATGGTGGTGGTGGTCGATTTGATCGGTTCAATCCAATTAGATAATCAGGTATTATGCCCTTAACATCATCACTAATGATTCAATATCGGCCAGCATTATTAACTATTAAATTTAACCGATTAGTTAATCACTTCGTTCGAGTCACACACTGCGACTCGACTAATTACTTTCTATTTTTTCTTCTAATCGATATATAATGTGATAATATCAATCCGCATATTACTATAATTATATTATCTTTTAATCTTCTCTCATTAAATAATGACGCGCGCGGCGCGGCGCGACACCGCCGCGCCCGACTGCCCGTGCCCGACGCGGCCGCGAACGCGACGCCTATTGGTCGGGCCGGTCGCTCCCTAAGCCACCCGACGATACGATGACAGCGCTCGCGTATATATAAAACGGAGACACGGCTCGGCTCGAGGTACATTTCGCTGTATACGCTCGTTGCGCGCGCACGCTCGCAACTGTTCACTTCACTCTCTCTCCGCTCAAAAACAAAACAACAAACAAAATGTCCGGTCGCGGCAAAGGTGGAAAAGTCAAGGGGAAGGCAAAGTCTCGTTCGAACCGTGCCGGTCTCCAGTTCCCCGTGGGTCGTATACACAGATTGTTGCGTAACGGCAATTACGCCGAACGCGTCGGTGCCGGCGCACCGGTGTATCTGGCCGCCGTCATGGAATACCTGGCGGCTGAGGTACTCGAGTTGGCCGGAAACGCGGCGAGGGACAACAAGAAGACCAGGATCATACCTCGTCATCTCCAATTGGCCATCCGCAACGACGAGGAGCTGAACAAACTTCTCTCCGGCGTGACGATCGCTCAGGGAGGCGTTCTGCCTAACATTCAGGCAGTGCTCCTGCCCAAGAAGACCGAGAAGAAAGCCTAAGTTTCTTGATTGGAACGCGAACACAACGCTGTGCGCGTTGTTTCGTTCGTGATCAAAAGGCCCTTTTAAGGGCCACAATATATATCATGATCACATTTCTACTACCTACATGACGTGTTGTGTAGTATTAATGGATTGTTCCTGTGTTAACAGATGATAAGTCATAAATATACCCCTACACTACACCATTAACATAATTACAAATTAATTATACCTACCTACGTAATGATGATGATTCATAATAAAAGCTTTGCTTTTTTATTTACAAGAAATAATTTATATAAGTAATAGGCCAAAGTACATAATAATTATTATTTATGAATAGAGAAATAATAATAAGTACTTAACTAGGTATTAATAAGACCATTTGTACATAAAGCAATGGCTGCAATTTTTTTTTTTTTTTTTTTTTTTTTTTCTCTTTTTTTGACTAATAGAATAATTATTATATTCATATTCATATAATAATGGAGAACAACAAAAACAAAAATAAAAAAAAAAAGATAGGTATTATTGTAGCGTTGAAATGTATGTATATAATAATAAGTGTATGTACCTAATTGACGAACCCGCGTACGCAGCGCCGCACCGCGGCTTGTTGTATAGAACCAGTCCCGCGTCGCGTCACCGGTCGGTGCGCGCGCCAACTGAGATATTTGCCGAGCTCTCATTGGTCGCGACCGTGAGGGGCGATCGCACTGTGCGCCGCTAACTCCGTGACTTTTGAGTGCATAAATACAAACGTTCCCTGCGCGTTCTTACCACTGCGCTCTCGGACTTCGCAAGGCAAGGTAGTGATTATTGTGATTTGCGTGAAATTGACTGAACGTTTACTTTTCTAACGCAATGCCGCCGAAGACTAGTGGTAAGGCCGCCAAAAAATCTGGCAAGGCCCAAAAGAACATCTCCAAGACAGACAAGAAGAAGAAGAAGCATAAGAGGAAGGAGAGCTACGCAATTTACATCTACAAGGTGCTGAAACAGGTCCATCCGGACACCGGTATCTCCAGTAAGGCCATGTCCATAATGAACTCGTTCGTTAACGACATCTTCGAACGTATCGCCGCCGAGGCTTCGCGACTCGCCCACTACAACAAGAGATCCACGATCACCTCCAGGGAGGTGCAGACTTCCGTGAGGCTCCTGCTGCCCGGCGAGCTCGCCAAGCACGCCGTGAGCGAGGGCACCAAGGCCGTAACCAAGTATACAAGCTCCAAGTGAGGTGTGCTTGCGGCAGGCTGTTGTCGTTAGAAGGCATGTATCGAATATTGCGTGTTAAAAGGCCCTTATCAGGGCCACAAATATTATCAATGCTGAGAGTTTTGTTTTTGTTAACACGAAAAGTCATAAATAAATCCTACCTATAACTATACCTACCTCTATATTTAAGACGATAAAAAATAAAGTAAGAACTTGAGTTTAGGTATAAATATAAATATTAAGCAACTAAATATAGATTTGTTGTAGAACTAATGTACTTGCTTACAATTTTTTTTATTCGCGAGTTTTTTTTTTTTTTTTTCTTTACCTAATGACAAACTCCACAAAGACTATGTTTCACAATTGAAACAAAATTTGTTTTTAAGTACACACACACACTTTTTTTTTTTCATTTTTATTAATTGTATGTTATGTACACAAATACCTACCTATTTATACAAATAAAATATAATTAAAAAAATAATTATAATAATGAGATGTAGGTACAAATTTAATGTGAGCTTAGTGTTGAAAACCTTTGAATTAATAGAGGAAGGGGTGTGGTAAAAATTTCAACTTAAATTTCATTTAAATACATCTTCTATAGTTAAATATTTCGTTTTATACACCCAACTGTTCGTTCGGTTCGTGAGCGAAGCGCGCGCCCGCTCTCACCTACCTACCTATCGACCCTCGAGCGACGAGACGAGCGCTCGTTGAACGTACCACGCGGCGACGCGCCCGTAATAGTATAAATACGAGTGGCCACCGCGCGCCGAGCCCCATTCTCAATCGAACCGTCCGCGCGCTCTGACATCCGTCCGTCCGCTCGCTCGTACTCGTGTTCTAGAGAGTTCTTTTTCTATTGTTGTAAAATGGCGCGTACCAAGCAGACCGCTCGCAAATCTACCGGTGGCAAGGCCCCGAGGAAACAGCTCGCAACCAAGGCTGCCCGCAAGAGTGCACCCGCCACAGGTGGTGTGAAGAAGCCCCATCGTTACCGTCCCGGTACGGTGGCTCTTCGTGAGATCCGTCGTTATCAGAAGAGTACCGAGCTCCTGATCCGCAAGCTTCCGTTCCAACGTCTGGTGCGTGAAATCGCACAAGACTTCAAGACCGATCTCCGTTTCCAGAGTTCCGCTGTTATGGCGCTGCAGGAGGCCAGCGAGGCATATTTGGTCGGTCTCTTTGAGGACACCAACCTTTGCGCAATTCACGCGAAACGCGTCACCATCATGCCCAAGGACATACAATTGGCGCGCAGGATCCGAGGCGAACGCGCTTAATCGCGTGTGAGTTGAGTTGTCTTGTAAGGTAGCGCGCGCGTTTGCCGCCTTCCTACACTACACACAAAAGGCCCTTTTCAGGGCCACAAATATTTCATATAAATAATTTATTTATGTTTCTCGATGAACAGATTACAAGTCATATTATAATTAAACTTCAATCTAACCTAAAATTAACATTGTTCATATAAATAGTGCATAATATATACCTACAACAACGCCGCGGTAGATTATGTAGCGAGCTCGTCAACTAATTAGATATTGGGTAGGTACCTACCTATTATAGATAATAAATAAATAATGCACGGAGGAATAGTTAGGAGCCCTATATACCTATGTATACAATCTTAATTTATTGGTATTTTTAAGGTTTTTTTTTTTTTGTTTAATTACTACCAAGTAGTGTTATTATTACTTATATATTATTATTGTTCGGTATTATTATCATCATCATCAGATCACCATAATCGTATCATTTTTTTTTTTTTTTTTATTAGGTATAAGTACCTATGAATTATTATTTATTAATGTTATTATTATTATTATATTCGTTGTTATTTTGTTCATAAATACTACGCGTTCATAAATTTCGCGTGTATTGTATGTATGTAGCCTAGCGCCGCCGCGCGCACCGGCGTAGCTGGGTGCTCGCACGCGATAGGTCCGTCCGATGGTTCGGCGAACGTTATCGTTAAGCGCACGCGACTTGTGCGCCCCTAAATTGTATATAAAGCGGTGGTGTCGCGGCCGGTGGTTCATTCGCTCGCCAGCGCTCGCCGTGTGCACAACGTGTGCGCGCTCTCGTCATTTGTTCAACTAACAAGAAACAAGCTAGAAGATGACCGGTCGCGGTAAGGGAGGAAAAGGTCTGGGGAAAGGTGGCGCCAAGCGTCACAGGAAAGTGCTTCGTGACAACATCCAGGGTATTACGAAGCCCGCCATCCGCCGTTTGGCGCGCAGAGGCGGTGTCAAGCGTATCTCTGGTCTCATTTACGAAGAGACGCGCGGTGTGCTCAAGGTGTTCCTTGAGAACGTTATCCGCGACGCCGTCACTTACACCGAACACGCCAAGAGGAAGACCGTCACCGCCATGGATGTCGTCTACGCTCTGAAGCGTCAAGGCCGCACCCTTTACGGATTCGGTGGTTAAGCCGGTCCGTCCGCCGTCACCTTGTAATGTGATGTCGAAATTCGATGTTACATTATATTGGTGAACACAAAAAAGGCCCTTTTCAGGGCCGCATATGAATCTTGATGAAAATAACGTTTCTATGTTAACACAGTATAAAGTCATAATAAAATAAAAAAAAAAATTAAAATTATGCACCTAACCTAACCTAACCTGATCTTAAGTGATATTTGTTATATAGACCTATACAATACCTACTCTAGGTACTTACCTTATAAATTAACACCCAGCTCGTTCGCAGCATACATACATGCATTCGTCTGAACGTCCTCGTAGAACAACACTGAAAAATATATAAAAAAAAAATTTATCATTCTGTTATCTGAGTGAATTATGTACTTACTTATATGTACTATAGTAGCTATATTATGATGATGATATAAACAATGATAGATAATAATAATGATACTTGATAGGTACCTACCTACTACTTAATTAAAAATAGGTATACTAAATTAAAAAAAAAAAAAAAATTGAACACTACCTGCCCTGCCTAACTAGTGGATAAAAAAAAAAAAAAAAAAATATTTACTTGAAGCTAACATTAATAGCAGAAAAGGCGATGTGGCCGTAAATTTTTATTTTTCTAACTCGGCAAGCGATGCACAGTGTGAGTGAGAGTGTTTCTGTTATGTGTGTGATGTTGAACGTAGACCGGTAGGTACGTCATTGTTGTTGTACGGTGTGTGTGATGGTTGGTATAAGCTCTACTGAAGGATATTAGACGCGTGTGTAACTATATTGTATAATAATGTAAATGTATTGTACATTTTAAACTTTTATTAATGCATAAAAACCTCACGGTAGGTACGAGACGTCCGTCCTTAAGTGGTGTAACGCGTGTTTTACGGAGGTTCACTTTTATACGTTCAGTGCGCTCGTAAAATGTATGAATACCATGGAAATGTTTATACGTTACAAGTTAGATATACTAGTCGTTGTTTTAACGACAGTTTTCACGTAAAACTTTGAGTTTTATAGAGAAAAATACATTTTGAACTGAACACTCGGTATGCTAGATAGACAGTCGAGAAAATAAAACGTCGTATCGCAGCCGTTTTACGCTCGATCATCTTAAAAAATGTTCCAGACGATGTTCACTTTCATGATATATACATAAACATAAACTTTATATGTAACAACACAAGAAAAGTATTATAAAAATTAATTTAATTAGATACGTGTTAGTGAAAAGTATGAAGTGTTCATACGAGAAAACGTCTCGCGACAGAACGGCTCTCGTTATGGTAAAGTTTCGAAGCTCCTTACCGAACGCCGCGCGCGGTGGCGACATCTACTGCTCGTTAGTGCTACGTGCGGCTAAACGAGAAACTCTACTATATATACTCGCGTCAGTGTGGTTTTCGCTCACTGTTGTTGTTCTGTTCGTGTGCGTGTCGGACGTGCGCGTGCTCTGCAATAATATATTATTTCTATCACCACCAAATTCATCGAAGAAATGGCAGATACGGCTGTATCCACCGAAGCTCCGGCTCCAGCTACACCAGCGAAGAAGGCGGCGAGACAGGCGGGAGGGGCCGCCGCCAAGAAGCCCAAGGCTAAACCTACTCATCCAAAAACATCGGAAATGGTCAACAACGCCATTAAGGAGATGAAGGAACGCAGCGGTTCGTCGCTGCAGGCCATCAAGAAGTATATCGCGGCGCATTACAAGGTCGACGCTGAAAAATTGGCGCCGTTCATAAGAAAATATCTGAAGAGCGCCGTCGAATCCGGAGCGCTAATTCAGACCAAAGGAAAGGGCGCCTCCGGCTCGTTCAAGCTCGAATCGAAATCGTCTTCGGCCAAGAAACCTAGCGCAAGCGCCGGCACCGGAAAGTCTGCCGCCGCCAAGGGCGCCGGATCCGCGGCGTCGAAGGGTGCCAAGAAGGCGACCGCTTCCGCCGCCGGTGCCAAGACCAAGAAGGCAGCCGCCGCTTCGGCGTCGGCCGCTTCCGGATCACCGTCCAAGTCGAAGGCCGCCGCCGCGGCGAAGGACAAAAAGGCGGCCGCCGCCGCCAAGAAGAAGCCCGCCGCTAAGAAAGCGGCAGCACCCGCCAAAGCCAAGGGTGGCGCCGCCCCGAAGGCCAAGAAGACCGCCAAGCCGCCTACGAAGAAACCAAAGGCACCTAAACCCAAGAAGGCCGCCGCGACACCCAAATCGAAGCCGGCCGCGAAGAAAGCAGCAGCAGCCAAGAAGTAAAACCGTCTCGCGACGGCCGCGCTGACGCTGCTAACGAGTCTCCACAGTCGGCAACGACGACGACGGGGGCTCGATATCAACCTCGGCCACTCTCACCGCTGCGTGTGTGCTGCGAATGCGTTGAGCTACCGCTCGCGGGTCGCGAGAGCTCCCCGAGAGCGAGAGCGGCGCGCACAAACCAAAAAGCCCTTTTCAGGGCTAACAAAGTTTTCATGCACATAATATAATTATGTACGTTTCTATATACACAGAAATCGAAAGTCATAAACAAACAAACAATCCTAACATAACCTAACCAGACCCCCTTACTTATCGTTCTATAGGTAGGTACCTACTTACCTAACAACGCTCTTATATCTCTAAATAAACGAACGATTTATTTTTTTTTTTTCACAATAAGTAGGTACAATACCTACATTATTTATTGTAACTAAAGGTAAACAAACCTACACACCCAGTAGAGGGACAACAAAATACCTAATAATGTAAACAAACAGACATGACAATACATGGTGGTGGTGGTCGATTTGATCGGTTCAATCCAATTAGATAATCAGGTATTATGCCCTTAACATCATCACTAATGATTCAATATCGGCCAGCATTATTAACTATTAAATTTAACCGATTAGTTAATCACTTCGTTCGAGTCACACACTGCGACTCGACTAATTACTTTCTATTTTTTCTTCTAATCGATATATAATGTGATAATATCAATCCGCATATTACTATAATTATATTATCTTTTAATCTTCTCTCATTAAATAATGACGCGCGCGGCGCGGCGCGACACCGCCGCGCCCGACTGCCCGTGCCCGACGCGGCCGCGAACGCGACGCCTATTGGTCGGGCCGGTCGCTCCCTAAGCCACCCGACGATACGATGACAGCGCTCGCGTATATATAAAACGGAGACACGGCTCGGCTCGAGGTACATTTCGCTGTATACGCTCGTTGCGCGCGCACGCTCGCAACTGTTCACTTCACTCTCTCTCCGCTCAAAAACAAAACAACAAACAAAATGTCCGGTCGCGGCAAAGGTGGAAAAGTCAAGGGGAAGGCAAAGTCTCGTTCGAACCGTGCCGGTCTCCAGTTCCCCGTGGGTCGTATACACAGATTGTTGCGTAACGGCAATTACGCCGAACGCGTCGGTGCCGGCGCACCGGTGTATCTGGCCGCCGTCATGGAATACCTGGCGGCTGAGGTACTCGAGTTGGCCGGAAACGCGGCGAGGGACAACAAGAAGACCAGGATCATACCTCGTCATCTCCAATTGGCCATCCGCAACGACGAGGAGCTGAACAAACTTCTCTCCGGCGTGACGATCGCTCAGGGAGGCGTTCTGCCTAACATTCAGGCAGTGCTCCTGCCCAAGAAGACCGAGAAGAAAGCCTAAGTTTCTTGATTGGAACGCGAACACAACGCTGTGCGCGTTGTTTCGTTCGTGATCAAAAGGCCCTTTTAAGGGCCACAATATATATCATGATCACATTTCTACTACCTACATGACGTGTTGTGTAGTATTAATGGATTGTTCCTGTGTTAACAGATGATAAGTCATAAATATACCCCTACACTACACCATTAACATAATTACAAATTAATTATACCTACCTACGTAATGATGATGATTCATAATAAAAGCTTTGCTTTTTTATTTACAAGAAATAATTTATATAAGTAATAGGCCAAAGTACATAATAATTATTATTTATGAATAGAGAAATAATAATAAGTACTTAACTAGGTATTAATAAGACCATTTGTACATAAAGCAATGGCTGCAATTTTTTTTTTTTTTTTTTTTTTTTTTTCTCTTTTTTTGACTAATAGAATAATTATTATATTCATATTCATATAATAATGGAGAACAACAAAAACAAAAATAAAAAAAAAAAGATAGGTATTATTGTAGCGTTGAAATGTATGTATATAATAATAAGTGTATGTACCTAATTGACGAACCCGCGTACGCAGCGCCGCACCGCGGCTTGTTGTATAGAACCAGTCCCGCGTCGCGTCACCGGTCGGTGCGCGCGCCAACTGAGATATTTGCCGAGCTCTCATTGGTCGCGACCGTGAGGGGCGATCGCACTGTGCGCCGCTAACTCCGTGACTTTTGAGTGCATAAATACAAACGTTCCCTGCGCGTTCTTACCACTGCGCTCTCGGACTTCGCAAGGCAAGGTAGTGATTATTGTGATTTGCGTGAAATTGACTGAACGTTTACTTTTCTAACGCAATGCCGCCGAAGACTAGTGGTAAGGCCGCCAAAAAATCTGGCAAGGCCCAAAAGAACATCTCCAAGACAGACAAGAAGAAGAAGAAGCATAAGAGGAAGGAGAGCTACGCAATTTACATCTACAAGGTGCTGAAACAGGTCCATCCGGACACCGGTATCTCCAGTAAGGCCATGTCCATAATGAACTCGTTCGTTAACGACATCTTCGAACGTATCGCCGCCGAGGCTTCGCGACTCGCCCACTACAACAAGAGATCCACGATCACCTCCAGGGAGGTGCAGACTTCCGTGAGGCTCCTGCTGCCCGGCGAGCTCGCCAAGCACGCCGTGAGCGAGGGCACCAAGGCCGTAACCAAGTATACAAGCTCCAAGTGAGGTGTGCTTGCGGCAGGCTGTTGTCGTTAGAAGGCATGTATCGAATATTGCGTGTTAAAAGGCCCTTATCAGGGCCACAAATATTATCAATGCTGAGAGTTTTGTTTTTGTTAACACGAAAAGTCATAAATAAATCCTACCTATAACTATACCTACCTCTATATTTAAGACGATAAAAAATAAAGTAAGAACTTGAGTTTAGGTATAAATATAAATATTAAGCAACTAAATATAGATTTGTTGTAGAACTAATGTACTTGCTTACAATTTTTTTTATTCGCGAGTTTTTTTTTTTTTTTTTCTTTACCTAATGACAAACTCCACAAAGACTATGTTTCACAATTGAAACAAAATTTGTTTTTAAGTACACACACACACTTTTTTTTTTTCATTTTTATTAATTGTATGTTATGTACACAAATACCTACCTATTTATACAAATAAAATATAATTAAAAAAATAATTATAATAATGAGATGTAGGTACAAATTTAATGTGAGCTTAGTGTTGAAAACCTTTGAATTAATAGAGGAAGGGGTGTGGTAAAAATTTCAACTTAAATTTCATTTAAATACATCTTCTATAGTTAAATATTTCGTTTTATACACCCAACTGTTCGTTCGGTTCGTGAGCGAAGCGCGCGCCCGCTCTCACCTACCTACCTATCGACCCTCGAGCGACGAGACGAGCGCTCGTTGAACGTACCACGCGGCGACGCGCCCGTAATAGTATAAATACGAGTGGCCACCGCGCGCCGAGCCCCATTCTCAATCGAACCGTCCGCGCGCTCTGACATCCGTCCGTCCGCTCGCTCGTACTCGTGTTCTAGAGAGTTCTTTTTCTATTGTTGTAAAATGGCGCGTACCAAGCAGACCGCTCGCAAATCTACCGGTGGCAAGGCCCCGAGGAAACAGCTCGCAACCAAGGCTGCCCGCAAGAGTGCACCCGCCACAGGTGGTGTGAAGAAGCCCCATCGTTACCGTCCCGGTACGGTGGCTCTTCGTGAGATCCGTCGTTATCAGAAGAGTACCGAGCTCCTGATCCGCAAGCTTCCGTTCCAACGTCTGGTGCGTGAAATCGCACAAGACTTCAAGACCGATCTCCGTTTCCAGAGTTCCGCTGTTATGGCGCTGCAGGAGGCCAGCGAGGCATATTTGGTCGGTCTCTTTGAGGACACCAACCTTTGCGCAATTCACGCGAAACGCGTCACCATCATGCCCAAGGACATACAATTGGCGCGCAGGATCCGAGGCGAACGCGCTTAATCGCGTGTGAGTTGAGTTGTCTTGTAAGGTAGCGCGCGCGTTTGCCGCCTTCCTACACTACACACAAAAGGCCCTTTTCAGGGCCACAAATATTTCATATAAATAATTTATTTATGTTTCTCGATGAACAGATTACAAGTCATATTATAATTAAACTTCAATCTAACCTAAAATTAACATTGTTCATATAAATAGTGCATAATATATACCTACAACAACGCCGCGGTAGATTATGTAGCGAGCTCGTCAACTAATTAGATATTGGGTAGGTACCTACCTATTATAGATAATAAATAAATAATGCACGGAGGAATAGTTAGGAGCCCTATATACCTATGTATACAATCTTAATTTATTGGTATTTTTAAGGTTTTTTTTTTTTTGTTTAATTACTACCAAGTAGTGTTATTATTACTTATATATTATTATTGTTCGGTATTATTATCATCATCATCAGATCACCATAATCGTATCATTTTTTTTTTTTTTTTTATTAGGTATAAGTACCTATGAATTATTATTTATTAATGTTATTATTATTATTATATTCGTTGTTATTTTGTTCATAAATACTACGCGTTCATAAATTTCGCGTGTATTGTATGTATGTAGCCTAGCGCCGCCGCGCGCACCGGCGTAGCTGGGTGCTCGCACGCGATAGGTCCGTCCGATGGTTCGGCGAACGTTATCGTTAAGCGCACGCGACTTGTGCGCCCCTAAATTGTATATAAAGCGGTGGTGTCGCGGCCGGTGGTTCATTCGCTCGCCAGCGCTCGCCGTGTGCACAACGTGTGCGCGCTCTCGTCATTTGTTCAACTAACAAGAAACAAGCTAGAAGATGACCGGTCGCGGTAAGGGAGGAAAAGGTCTGGGGAAAGGTGGCGCCAAGCGTCACAGGAAAGTGCTTCGTGACAACATCCAGGGTATTACGAAGCCCGCCATCCGCCGTTTGGCGCGCAGAGGCGGTGTCAAGCGTATCTCTGGTCTCATTTACGAAGAGACGCGCGGTGTGCTCAAGGTGTTCCTTGAGAACGTTATCCGCGACGCCGTCACTTACACCGAACACGCCAAGAGGAAGACCGTCACCGCCATGGATGTCGTCTACGCTCTGAAGCGTCAAGGCCGCACCCTTTACGGATTCGGTGGTTAAGCCGGTCCGTCCGCCGTCACCTTGTAATGTGATGTCGAAATTCGATGTTACATTATATTGGTGAACACAAAAAAGGCCCTTTTCAGGGCCGCATATGAATCTTGATGAAAATAACGTTTCTATGTTAACACAGTATAAAGTCATAATAAAATAAAAAAAAAAATTAAAATTATGCACCTAACCTAACCTAACCTGATCTTAAGTGATATTTGTTATATAGACCTATACAATACCTACTCTAGGTACTTACCTTATAAATTAACACCCAGCTCGTTCGCAGCATACATACATGCATTCGTCTGAACGTCCTCGTAGAACAACACTGAAAAATATATAAAAAAAAAATTTATCATTCTGTTATCTGAGTGAATTATGTACTTACTTATATGTACTATAGTAGCTATATTATGATGATGATATAAACAATGATAGATAATAATAATGATACTTGATAGGTACCTACCTACTACTTAATTAAAAATAGGTATACTAAATTAAAAAAAAAAAAAAAATTGAACACTACCTGCCCTGCCTAACTAGTGGATAAAAAAAAAAAAAAAAAAATATTTACTTGAAGCTAACATTAATAGCAGAAAAGGCGATGTGGCCGTAAATTTTTATTTTTCTAACTCGGCAAGCGATGCACAGTGTGAGTGAGAGTGTTTCTGTTATGTGTGTGATGTTGAACGTAGACCGGTAGGTACGTCATTGTTGTTGTACGGTGTGTGTGATGGTTGGTATAAGCTCTACTGAAGGATATTAGACGCGTGTGTAACTATATTGTATAATAATGTAAATGTATTGTACATTTTAAACTTTTATTAATGCATAAAAACCTCACGGTAGGTACGAGACGTCCGTCCTTAAGTGGTGTAACGCGTGTTTTACGGAGGTTCACTTTTATACGTTCAGTGCGCTCGTAAAATGTATGAATACCATGGAAATGTTTATACGTTACAAGTTAGATATACTAGTCGTTGTTTTAACGACAGTTTTCACGTAAAACTTTGAGTTTTATAGAGAAAAATACATTTTGAACTGAACACTCGGTATGCTAGATAGACAGTCGAGAAAATAAAACGTCGTATCGCAGCCGTTTTACGCTCGATCATCTTAAAAAATGTTCCAGACGATGTTCACTTTCATGATATATACATAAACATAAACTTTATATGTAACAACACAAGAAAAGTATTATAAAAATTAATTTAATTAGATACGTGTTAGTGAAAAGTATGAAGTGTTCATACGAGAAAACGTCTCGCGACAGAACGGCTCTCGTTATGGTAAAGTTTCGAAGCTCCTTACCGAACGCCGCGCGCGGTGGCGACATCTACTGCTCGTTAGTGCTACGTGCGGCTAAACGAGAAACTCTACTATATATACTCGCGTCAGTGTGGTTTTCGCTCACTGTTGTTGTTCTGTTCGTGTGCGTGTCGGACGTGCGCGTGCTCTGCAATAATATATTATTTCTATCACCACCAAATTCATCGAAGAAATGGCAGATACGGCTGTATCCACCGAAGCTCCGGCTCCAGCTACACCAGCGAAGAAGGCGGCGAGACAGGCGGGAGGGGCCGCCGCCAAGAAGCCCAAGGCTAAACCTACTCATCCAAAAACATCGGAAATGGTCAACAACGCCATTAAGGAGATGAAGGAACGCAGCGGTTCGTCGCTGCAGGCCATCAAGAAGTATATCGCGGCGCATTACAAGGTCGACGCTGAAAAATTGGCGCCGTTCATAAGAAAATATCTGAAGAGCGCCGTCGAATCCGGAGCGCTAATTCAGACCAAAGGAAAGGGCGCCTCCGGCTCGTTCAAGCTCGAATCGAAATCGTCTTCGGCCAAGAAACCTAGCGCAAGCGCCGGCACCGGAAAGTCTGCCGCCGCCAAGGGCGCCGGATCCGCGGCGTCGAAGGGTGCCAAGAAGGCGACCGCTTCCGCCGCCGGTGCCAAGACCAAGAAGGCAGCCGCCGCTTCGGCGTCGGCCGCTTCCGGATCACCGTCCAAGTCGAAGGCCGCCGCCGCGGCGAAGGACAAAAAGGCGGCCGCCGCCGCCAAGAAGAAGCCCGCCGCTAAGAAAGCGGCAGCACCCGCCAAAGCCAAGGGTGGCGCCGCCCCGAAGGCCAAGAAGACCGCCAAGCCGCCTACGAAGAAACCAAAGGCACCTAAACCCAAGAAGGCCGCCGCGACACCCAAATCGAAGCCGGCCGCGAAGAAAGCAGCAGCAGCCAAGAAGTAAAACCGTCTCGCGACGGCCGCGCTGACGCTGCTAACGAGTCTCCACAGTCGGCAACGACGACGACGGGGGCTCGATATCAACCTCGGCCACTCTCACCGCTGCGTGTGTGCTGCGAATGCGTTGAGCTACCGCTCGCGGGTCGCGAGAGCTCCCCGAGAGCGAGAGCGGCGCGCACAAACCAAAAAGCCCTTTTCAGGGCTAACAAAGTTTTCATGCACATAATATAATTATGTACGTTTCTATATACACAGAAATCGAAAGTCATAAACAAACAAACAATCCTAACATAACCTAACCAGACCCCCTTACTTATCGTTCTATAGGTAGGTACCTACTTACCTAACAACGCTCTTATATCTCTAAATAAACGAACGATTTATTTTTTTTTTTTCACAATAAGTAGGTACAATACCTACATTATTTATTGTAACTAAAGGTAAACAAACCTACACACCCAGTAGAGGGACAACAAAATACCTAATAATGTAAACAAACAGACATGACAATACATGGTGGTGGTGGTCGATTTGATCGGTTCAATCCAATTAGATAATCAGGTATTATGCCCTTAACATCATCACTAATGATTCAATATCGGCCAGCATTATTAACTATTAAATTTAACCGATTAGTTAATCACTTCGTTCGAGTCACACACTGCGACTCGACTAATTACTTTCTATTTTTTCTTCTAATCGATATATAATGTGATAATATCAATCCGCATATTACTATAATTATATTATCTTTTAATCTTCTCTCATTAAATAATGACGCGCGCGGCGCGGCGCGACACCGCCGCGCCCGACTGCCCGACTCCCGACTCCGACTCCGAGATTTATAATAATATAAGTGAAAACGGGGTCGCGCTTTTTATAGCCGCGGTTGTCGCGGAAACGTTAGCGGGCTCTCGATCGATTTCATCGGCCAATCAGAAAATGTGCGCCCTGTGATTGGACGGTGAATATTTTGTGTCGTTACAATTACGTCTTTGGTTTGTTATATTTAAACCAATTTTAATTTATATTTTATATAGTTGATTATTTGTTAATTGAATTATAAGTAATCTAAAAAAATAATTGGAACAAAGGCAGGTATACAATTTTTTTTTATAAAGTTAAGTTTACTTACATCTGTCGCTGGAGTCCTCCGTGAACACTGTCTCACCTGGCTGGGTTGGACTTCCAGATGGCGTGAAGGGGCCACTTATCCGGCCAAGGTGGCCGAAGCAGATTCCTCGTTCTTCCAGTCGGGGGTGCTGAGGAGAAGATCTGTGATGGATAGCTTCTGGAAAATAGTTAATAGTGGTTAAAGTCTTGATTGAAATTTGTCGTGAACGGCTGTATACCTGCAAATCGTCACTGTACACTTCAATTTCTTGAAAAAAGGAACTAAAAGAAGCTTCTTAATTGACGAAATGGAACAATTTCAACCTTACTCCAGAATCCTGACGATCATCGAGCAACCTTCGCATCACAAGTACCTATTAAAATTTAAAAACCGCATACAGGGTCGGTGGCTCGCCTTTGACCAGGAATAAATCACCCGTCCGATATAAAAGTAATGGATTATAACTCCGTGACCTTGGAGGTAACAGCGTAAATCATGAATTGTATAATTATGCCAGTGTTACTCCCCAAAGTGTACAGAGGCATCTGGAAATCCACATACGAATTCTACACTACCTCAGCCTTTATGCCCTCGAGCTCTGATAAAATGCCTCTTTCAGGGCTTCACCGACCTACCGCTTTTGGAGACTTAATATCCAGACGAGTCGGGAGAGGAAAGTACTCAAACTTATTGCATAAACTCCTCCCCCCCTTATCTTCCGCCCCTGATAATATCCTATGGTAAATTTTAATTATATAGGTAGCCAAGAAAATTACAAAAACTACTCTCCCATGTTGATGTGAACATTAACAAGATCAAATTCACGATAAGCTAACTTACCAAAGCGCTCATTTATACACCCACTACTTGCCAGACTTTTCATTTTACCTAAACAACCAACATTAATAAGATCTAATTCACGATAAGCAAACTTACCAAAGCGCTCATTTATACACCCACTACTTGCCAGACTTTTCATTTTACCTAAACAACCAACATTAATAAGATCTAATTCACGATAAACAAACTTACCAAAGCGCTCATTTATACACCCACTACTTGCCAGACTTTTCTTTTACCTAAACAACCAACATTAATAAGATCTAATTCACGATAAGCAAACTTACCAAAGCGCTCATTTATACACCCACTACTTGCCAGACTTTTCATTTTACCTAAACAACCAACATTAATAAGATCTAATTCACGATAAACAAACTTACCAAAGCGCTCATTTATACACCCACTACTTGCCAGACTTTTCTTTTACCTAAACAACCAACTTTAATAAGATCTAATTCACGATAAGCAAACTTAGCAAAGCGCTCATTTATACACCCACTACTTGCCAGACTTTTCATTTTACCTAAACAACCAACATTAATAAGATCTAATTCACGATAAACAAACTTACCAAAGCGCTCATTTATACACCCACTACTTGCCAGACTTTTCTTTTACCTAAACAACCCAATTGCGTGACGTTAGCGTTGAACGTGCGGACCTATGCATGTAAGAATACCTTTGTTATTGAGCTACTATTTTAAAGTTTATATAAATTATTGGTTGAATCTGTTGCTGCTGATGCTGCTACTGCATGCTGAAACTATGAAAGTTGAAGAAGCGAAAGGAGAATGCCTAGTTCGTAGCAAGTGGAAAGATGTTGTCTCTGCCCACTCCAATGGGGAAAAGCCGTGATTTGTATGTATATAATGTATGTATGTATGTATGTATGTAGCCAAGAGGCTCATCAACGACGATGCACTAGTCGAGAAAAGGCTTCAGAGCCTTACCCATCGACGCAAAATTGCTGGTTTATCGGTGTTCTATCGGATACATTTCGGAGAGTAAGCCCTTTCCATCAACGAACGACCAGACGAACAGCGACGCGACACCGCTTTATGGTCGATATTCCACTCATACGCACGAAACGCTTTGCGGATACATTCATCATGCGTACAGCTAAGGAGTGGAATTCCCTGCCCGAGTCTGTTTCCGGAAAGCTGGTAGTATTCAAGTCACGAGTGAATAGGATCCTTCTAGGCAAGCGTGATTCATCGTAGAGCACATCGTCACTTACCATCAGGTGAGACAGTGGTCAAACGTAAGGCTATCCTGAATAAAAAAAAATGTATGAATCTACAATTGTATGGGAACTTCTAAGTACTAAAAGAATTACACATTCTCAGGTTCAAAAGTCATTATAAATTTGTTCCTATTGGTCTAGGTTATTAAAATCAAAGTCTGCCTATGTACAAGAATGTAGTTTTTCATTCAGTCACATCACAGACTAGGTATGTAGGCAGACAGAAGACAAGTATGTAAGTTACAGAAGAAGAAAGTTGAGAGACACAAAATTGTATTAACACAATAAGGAATAGCCTCACACCAATAAAACAGTATAGACGGAGTATTGCGCATTTTTTTTTTAAGCCCACCAACATAAGACGATTCTTTAATCTTATGACGGACGTTCGGTTAAGTAGTCTTTGGGTAGTCGGCCGAAGAGCTATTGTCAGCGTGTGACGTGTTTTGACTTATGCACAAGTTCACACAAATATATTTTTATTATTGTACGCAACCCAGTACACTATGACCATCCTGCTCAGGGGCCTTACTCCGAAAAACGAAAATATTCGTATCCGTTGACGTTTTGACCATTTAGCTACCCCGAAAGTGTTTTGTTTCGGATTTCGGATACTCTTATACTCCCAAAATACATTTGACGTTTTCGCTGTCGTTGTTTGACAAATTGTCCGTTTTCGTTCGATCCGAAACGTTCATGTTCGATTTTCAGAGTAAGGCCCCAGAAACAACTTTTTCTGCGATAAGTTGCTGCACACCTGTCCGCTGGTATGCCGATGATGGCCAGCAAGTGGAGGATGGTTCCTTTTCGAATCGTCTCGCAGAGTTCTGAAGGCTGTGGTTCGCAGTAATAAAAGTAGGACTCCAGTAGTCCAGTCCGGAGGGGACGAGGCGCGGGAGGAACGTACCTAGTTGGCTGCTGGTGAAGACAACAGGTCTGTGATCCGACCCCACCTGTTCAACAAGAACCTGTTGCGTGATCTAGTTATCCATCTGGGAGTTGAAGACGATGATGTCAAGCACATTGGGGTCGAGGTACTGGACGTTCGAAAAATATAATACCAAATGAAAGGCAACCAATTGTTGTGATATTTTATTAGTTCGTGTGTGCGTGTGTGTGTGTGTGTGTGTGTGTGTGTGTGTGCGTGGTCAGTTGACGAAGAACTCGTTGGAGCGCTGGTTCTGGTTGTGGCGCCACTTGCAGGCCCACGCCCAGCACGACATGCCGGCCCACGGCTCGTCCGTGTAGAACACCTGCCCGTTCTGGTACATCTGCAACAAACCGGACCGCGCTCAACTCGCCGCCGGTACTAAAAAGTAGGTGTAGGAGCGAGCGTAAGGCAGTGGGTGCGAGTGAGGCGGCGAGTCAGGTTCATTGCGACCCCTCACTGTGCATATACTGGAATTATAAAATTGTAATCATAATTGCAAATGTAAAATTCCAATACATGGGCAATGAGGGATCGCAATAGACCTGACTCGCCGTCTCACTCGCACCCACTGCCTTGCGCTCGCTTCCACAGCTATCCTTTAGTACCGTTTATCTGCCAAAGCCAGATGACCCGAACTACATAATGGGCCATCGTACTTATCTGTGTTGGAAGCATGCGAATGCGCTGACAAACTTTCAGCTTTTATAAAATAACGAAGTTCTGGGCTTCACGGGGTCTTGCTCTAAAATATAAGCCATATATAAAAAAAGTAAAATGTACTCACGAAAGAGAGGTCCGAGCTCTTGTAGGTGACGCCGTCGTAGCCGAAGCGGAAGACGAAGTTCATGGAGAAAATGGAGAAGATGCAGCGCACGTCCGTGGTGGCGGGGATGAAGTAGCGGTACGGCCCGCAGAAGTACGAGATCTTGGGCTCGTACTCCACCGACTCCGGGAACTCCTCGCGCGGGTTGATCCTGGGGGCAGCCGCGGGCTTTGAGGGGACCGAGTCGAGAAGAGTTTTAGGAGGTAGGACACGACGGTATCACTCGTCCGAAATGAGCTGTCCGACTGGGGTAGTACCTCCGCGCTACAGAACACCGCGCACATAATAACCAACGTGTTGTGTTCCCCAAGGTAAGTAGGGTAGCCAGAGCTCACTGTATCCCTCCTCCCGGGGTGGGAGTGGCCCTCTAGAGGATTGCTCCGAGGCTCGCCAAGAATACCTCTGACTAGTAGAGGACACAGTGAGGAGCGGCCGGGGGGGGGGGGGGGGGCTGTTCTCCGCACGTGGAAGTTAGGGTGACAGGGTGGCCGCCTGTCATAGATGGTCCAGGGTCAGCTGGGGTGCGAGGGATATGCCTATTGGGTAACCTTACACCCCGGTAATTAAGACCCGAGACGGCGTGCGGTTTTAGTCGGTTCGATCCCGACATAGCCACCCCCGATGGCCGAAGGGGGTGGTATTCGTAGGGATTTCAGCATAAAAAAGTGTGGGTGTAGGTATGGGGTGGGAGACGCACTTGTAGATGCACTGCGCGTCGCTCCAGTTGTCGTCGGAGTGGCAGTACAGCCCCTGGCTCGGGTCCTTCGCCTGGAACTGCTCCGCGTGCGGCCCCACGTACGTCGTCTCCGAGTGCCGGTGGTAGAAGCCGATGAACGCGAACGCGCCTGCGCAACATTACGAACTGATAGGTAGGTATGTACTCCTCTTAACTTATATGGTGATACAGTTTAGTTAGCATCAAAAGTCTGGTGGAGGTGGTAATCTTAAAACCGTAGATGGTCCGGGTTCAGCTGGGGTGTTCCCGACATAACCACCCCCGATGGCAGACGGGGGGGATACCACCTCCGTCTGCTATTGAGATTTCCGTAACACTCGCGCTGTCGACCCTGTGAAATCCTTTCAATTTCAATTTCTTTATTTCTCAAAATAGTGCAACATAATTACATCTTTTGACGTCAAAAACTACTTAATACTAAGTTTACCACCGCTTCCTAGGCGCTAGTGGAGAAGAAACGGCGCAACAAACTCCACTGCTGCATTTTGAGACGTCAGGTTATACATAGATATCTTAAGACTAAATATGCAATGGACGGATGTACATTTTTGTCTCGTGTCAATATAAATAAAGGTATATAAAAAAAAGATATAATAAATTTTAACCCAAGTTAAACAATAAAATAATTGAAAATGTCAAAATATAGTAAAAAAAGGTCGCGTGCTTATCACTATATTGTAGTAGGCAAATGCCACAACTACAGCATTCTGTAGTTGTCAGTAGTCTTTACAGTAGTGGTGCAGCCGTACCTCTGAAGGTGTAGCAGTGCGGCTTCCTCTCGCTGGAGAGGATCATCTGCGCGTCCTCCTGGTTGTGCGCCGACACGATGAAGTACGATGTGTCCAGGCACTTGAACTCTGCGGAGACAGCAAACCTTCATTAACGCCTACACTGTGGAATGATCTGGGGTGCGAGGCGGACACCCTGGGCAACAGAGGACCGCGCCTCACGCTCGCAAGGGGCGACTGTCACCCTTTTTTTTTATCGTGCGGAATTCCCCATGGATACCACCCCCGTCGGCCATCGGGGGTGGTTATGTCGGGATCGAACCGACTAAAACCGCACGCCGTCTCGGGCCTTAGTAACCGGGGTGTAAGGTTACCCAATGGGCATATCCCTCGCACCCCAGCTGACCCCTGGCCATCTACGGTTTTAAGATGGCCCCCTCGACCCCCCGAAAATGGGGGGAGGGGCGAGCATCGCGCCTCTTCACCGACGGTGGGGTGTTGGGTGACAGGCGGCCGTCCTGTCACCCTACACCCCATCTTAAAACCGTAGATGGCCCGGGGTCAGCTGGGGTGCGAGGTATATACCCATTGGGTAACCTTACACCCCGGTAATTAAGGCCCGAGACGGCGTGCGGTTTTAGTCGGTTCGACCCCGACATAACCAACCCCGATAGCCGACGGGGGTGGTAGATATCCATGGGGATTTCCGCACGATAAAAAAAAGGTACCACGTCGTGTGCCCAGGCGTGCTCTTGCTAATTCGGGATTGTTTCACCAACCACCTGCCAGAACTAACCTAAACCAGTTCTTCGAAATATTACATTTATATTACAGTATTTCCGGAAATCTACAACCTGGGAGTCTTCAAGTCTAGAGTGAATAGGTTTCTTCTAGGCAAGCGTGCTCCACCGTCGACCACATCATCACTTACCAACAGGTGAGATCGAGGTCAATAAAAAAAAAAAAATTGTTGCATGCGAATTTTCGAAGATCTTTGAATATAGTTTAAATTGTTTTTAAGATGAAAATGAAGTTCAGCAAAATTGTCTATTTACACTATTTAAAATACTTTCATAATATGGCATCGCCGTGAAGTACCGCGTAGATACGCAGCCGCAGTTTTCAAATCTACCGTCTTTGGTTAACTTTTGCCAGACACGACCTGTGCGACTATATTTACTTGTACCCTACAATTTGTTTATTATTATTGTGCAAAACAAACACAAATAAGGAATAATAATAATGTATATTATTATAATAAGACTGATTTGGAAAACAAATAGAAATAGTCAAGTTTTGATGGTTACAAGATTGAGACGGAAATTCGTCTGTTTAGCGATTTGTAAAATGTAAGATTGTACTCATTTCTACATCCTTTTATTTATTTATTTAAGTTTAAGTAGTTTAAATCTATTCTATAGAGAAAAGGCGAATTAATAAAATAGAAATGTCTATTTGTATTATTAAAATAATAGGTTTTAGATCAATGTAGTGTATGTGCGATACAAATCTATTAATTTTATTTGCCTAAAAACATAGAACCTGTTTTAGGTGTGCAAATATTTATTTGATATCATATATTATTAGTCATTATCATAATTTGTCAGTCATTAACATTATAAAATATAACAGAAAGGCAATATTTAAAACTTTTGTCTGTTTGTATGTAGCTTTCTTTCTGTTTTAATGAGGTAATCTCTGCAACGGCTGGGCTGATTTGGACGGAACTAACACTGACATACATGTAGGTAATATTATAAGACACAACATATTCGTATTTAAGTTTAAATTTGGAAACAGAATTGGGTTCTGCACAAAAAATTAAAATCTTTATAAATCTAAATTCACGCGGGCGAAGTTCCATCACATAACTTGCCACGGTAACGTTTTTGGTGCGTATGATAGTGTTAAGATCGAAATAAATAAATAAAAATAAATATACCTAATCTAAATAGATATCTACCAGCTATTGTAAATAATCTAAAGGTACGAACCTAATAGAGTGACCGACCAATCAGAAACGTCGGCTAGCTGATAGAACGTATAAAAGCGAGCAACAGGTTGATTCGATTCCTTGGGGCTCCGACAGTCGCTAAGCAAGATCGCCTCACGCACTACCTCGGACTCGCCGCACGGACCCCCAGTCCCGCGCTAACTGCCGGCGCGTGCGGTCACTTCTTTATCACGACACAACTATAGTCGGTTAAACTAATCCTGTTGCCCGCTCACGCAACACCCAGCGCATCGTTACGACTAACATGAAGAAAGCTACATCAAGGCAACCACAGCTTCGGGCCCGGAGCCCTCCCCGGGGCCCCTCAAAGAGCTCTTTTCAGGGCTCCAGCGTCTTCAAGGGATCGCGTGCGGTTGCCAGTACGTCGACCGCTGCGCTAGCAACGACTCCCTCTCGCCCCCGCGCGCCGCCCCCCGGCCCGAGTGCGTCTCGCGCTGCGCTAGCAAAGGCGCCTGCGCCGCGTGCGAGCTCTAGCTCAGCTCCAAAACCGCCACCACGCGCCTCGCCCGGCACGACTCCACCGTTCGCCGCGGCCTCGACATCGAAGGCGATTCGGACGCCGATCTCAAAGATAAAGACCGCGGCGTCCCCGCGCCTTGACGCCAACGAGTCTCCAGCGCCGCGCGCGTGGGCTCACATACCTTGCGAGGAACTGGGATCGTCGTACGCATCGATCGAGTCCTTCGGAGACTCGCCCTCGACGCCCACGACTACGGACACGCCGGACTTGGGAATTTACGTTAAGCGCCGATCGAAGTCAGCGCTTACGCAGTACGAAAACTCGCCGACTAACGTACCTGCGCGTCGTTCGCGCGGCCCCAGCGCGATCGATAATGAAGAAGCGAAGCGTCTAAAGACGCAGTCCTCGAATGCCGCCGCGAAGCAGATCGTTGCCCCTGGTAGCAGCCAAACATCACAAGCCGACGCACCCATAGCACCTGCAGGATTGCGAAAGAAGAGGTACCCGCCCATCGTCGTGGACCTGCTGCCCAACTACGCTCGTCACCTGCGAGAATTGAAAGCCAGACTGGGAAGACCAGTGGCAGTACGCGCCTACGGGAAGGGGGTTCGCTTCAGCCCCACGGAAGAAGAAGAGTACAGGCTTATAAACGCCTATCTCACGGAGTTGGAGAGCCGGGAGGGGATCGCCTGGCACTCGTACTCTCTCCCCTCGGATAAGGAAGTCAAGGTGGCCATCAGAGGGCTACCGGCAAACACCACGCCGGATGAGATCGCAGACGGGCTTGCTCGGCAAGGGTTTGAAACCGAATACGCTCGTGCTATTTGGGGTTGCGGCCGACGACACGGCTGCCTTTACATGGTGATTCTCAAGAAGACTCGAGACGTTATACCAGGCATCTACAACTTTTTTTTTTTTTTTTTTTATATAGGACACGTCAAAATGACTCCACCTCGCCTGATGGTAAGCGAAAGGCAAAGTCTCAGGACTGGGGCCACCACCACATACACCGGTAGTGCTACAGTGGCGGCCCTCAGCTTGACGGCCTCATCAAATGCTGAACGTTGAAGAGATGTTTGGCATGGGGGGGATACAGGTTGAACCGTGGCGCGAGAGGCGCCGGCCCGCCCAGTGCCACCGTTGCCAGCAGTTCCGCCATAGTAGTCACCACTGCCACCGGCCGCGCGCCTGTGTGCGCTGCTCCGGGCCACACGCGCCAAGAGACTGTCCGCGCCCGCGCCATCTGCCAGCCACCTGTGCTAACTGCCGGGGCGCGCACCCCGCCAACTACTCTGAGTGCCCCGTCTATCGCCGAGAGGCTCTTCACAAAAACACGGGGCCGGCGGCTATCACCGCAGGGCTGCACCTCCAGCCCACCCCGGTGAACCCGCAGCCCCTTGAGAAGAGCCAGACAGGCGCAACGCTCCCAGCAGCAGCAACTACAACTTCCACTCGAGGCGCGAGCATCGCAACCTCCTCCAAAAGAGGAAGAAAACGGGGCAGAAGATCCCACAAACTATCTCTTTACGAAGAAAATTAATACAAGAATACCGGAAAAATCTTGTAATTTAAAACTCAAGAACTCTTCGAGACCCATCACATGCAAGTGTTCCTCAAAGACCAGCGCTGCGTCCTCCACTTAAAGATCGTCTACACATAACTATGTATTTTTAGCGTCAAAAATAGATGAACATTTTCAGATTTGTAACATTAGTTTTTAGAACGAATTAATTTCTTTCTTTATAAAAATATTGTTTAAATACTTAATGAGTTGTGTGAACGGTTGAATAATCATACTAACAATATCTATACATATAATACTCGTAATAATAATATTAAATAAGTTTCAATATCATTGTTGTTTGTTGTATAAGTTTAATAATCAATTAAACAAATCAATAAAAGTTTGGTCTTTTTGTCATCCATACGAATAAATAAAATTAAAATGTCTGTTTTTGTGTCTGGCTGTCGGTCTGTTTGTTTCGGATAATCTCTGAAATGGCTGGACCGATTTTGATGCGACATTCACTGGCAGATAGTTGATGTACAAGGATTTAATTTAAGGTTTTATTTTGTTACTCCTTGTTACATTAGCTATCTGCTAGTGAAAGTTTCGTCACGATCGGTCCAGCCATTTCAGAGATTACTCGGAACAAACAGACGGATAGAAAAAATGTAAATTAGTGCACATTGCTTGCACCGTACCTATACGATGGCGTGTAGAATGTCGTAGATTTTTTTTTCTAAAATAAACCTATCTACCAGTGAGATTCCCATTAAAATTAGCCCAGCAGTTATAGATGTAGCATAATTCAAATAGACACTTGAATTTAATTTATCTTATATATGATTCTTCTGTACGTGTGTCACTGAACCTCTCCTAAACGGCTGGACCGATTTGAATGAATTTTTTTGTATGCGTTTGGGTGGCGCCCTGGATGGTTTAGATTCACAAATCAGCCTGGTAGATGGCGCTGCAGTCAGGCAGAAAACGTCTGTTGGGTCCGCTAGTATTTGTATATATTTTTTTTACGCCACGAAGGTGGCAGATAAACACACGGCCCACCTGATGGTAAGCGGTCACCGTGGCCTATGGACGTGTGCAACACTGAGGGCGGGGGTAGGAAAGGGTGGGGAGGCTAGGCAGGGGTGGGGGAAGGAGGGGTACAGCGAGCTCTGGCTATCCTACTTACGTTGGGGAACACAACACGCTGGTTATTATGTGCGCGGTGTTCTGTAGGGCGGAGGTACTACCCCAGTCGGACTGCTCAGTTCGGACGGGAGATACCGTCGTGTCCTACCTCCATAAAATAGATATTGTACGTAGCACACCGCTGCCTTCGCGCGACGCTGAAGTTTTCACATCTACCGTCTTTGATTATTGCCTTTACGACTAAATTTGCTTTTACCCTACAATTTATTTATTGTTCCTAGCGGTAGCCTAGTGGTCTGGGTAATGGACTGCTGAGACGAGGTCTCGGGTTCGATCCCAGGTTCACCATGGCACACTTTTCGATGCTTTTCGAAGTTATGTGTGTATTTATCGCAGGTTTATAAGTGCCCGGTTAATGGCAATAGGCTCGCCACCTATTACATTGGGACCTAAACATATACTGACGAAATGTGGGTGCTAGCACCTCTGCCTACCCCTTGGGGGATATAGGCGTGAGTTTATGTTATGTTATGTTCTAGCCCTGCCTATGCCCGCGGCTCCGCCCGCATGGACTTCGGTTTTTGTGTTTTTTGACTGATCTTTTTTTTTATTCAAGATTTTTTTTATATAAGTATTTATTAAATAGAAAAATATAACGTTGGATTAAAATTCCTTAGTAGTGTATCAAAAACCAGAAAGGTTTGTCTGTACATTACCTTCGCCGTCGAGTCGTACACGAACTGAATAACTTAATACTATTATACATTAGGTAGGTATTACATATATACCTACTTAATCTAGGTATAACCATTTTAGAATTCAATTTGCAGAACAAAAAGAAAAAAAAAAGTTTACAATAAAATCAACAATGTGCGGGTAGGTTGGCAAATTTACAACGGCTTACGAGACAAAGGCTTACGTTTGACCACTATCTCACCTGATGGTAAGTGACATTGTGGTCTGATTGAATCACGCTTGCCTAGAAGTATCCTATTCACTCGTGACTTGAATATTCCCAGGTTATATTCGTAGCTTTCTGGAAACACAGACTCGGGCAGGGAGTTCCACTCCTTAGCTGTACGCACGACGAATGTATTTATCCGCAAAACGTTTCGTGCGTATGAGTGGAATATCGACCATGAAGCGGTTTTATGTTAGACATGTCAATATGACTTCACCTCGCCTGATGGTAACCTAAAGTTGAAGTCTCAGGATCGGGAGTCATACACCGCCCCGGGGTCAGCTGGGGTGCGAGGGATATGCCTATTGGGTAACCTTACACCCCGGTAATTAGACCCGAGACGGCGCGGTTTTAGTCGGTTCGATCCCGACATAACCACCCCAGATGGCCGACGGGGGTGGTATCCGTGGGGATTTCCGCACGAAAAACGGTATGTATGATAAGGGTAGCCTAGTGGTCTGGGTAATGGACTGCTGAGACGAGGTCTCGGGTTCGGTCCCAGGTTACCATGGCACACACCAATGACTTTTCGAAGTTATGTGTGTATTTATCGCAGGTTTATAAGTGCCCGGTTAATGGCAATAGGCTCGCCACCTATTACATTGGGACCTAAACATAAACTGGTGAAATGTGGGTGCTAGCACCTCTGCCTACCCTTTCGGAGATATAGGCGTGAGTTTATGTTATATGATAAGTCTTGCTACGTACCGGGGCTGGTGTAGAGGCCGAAGGGTATCTTGGCCTGCGTGGACTTGATCTTGGCCTCGGAGGTGTCCATCTTCTTGTTGAGTTTGAGCAGCACCATGGACATGAGCGCGATGTCGGTGGCGAACAGCAGCCGCTTGAGGTCTTTGAGGTGCAGCTCGGTGAAGCGGGACAGCTTCTTGTGCGCCGTCTCCAGGATCTCGCGCCGCTCCGACTGCGCAAGGAACCCACGTACAATGGCTTAGCCAAGAATTCGAGTCATCTCAACGAATCTAAGTAGGTTTAGGTTTCAAGATATTTATTCTCATAATAAGATTCACATCACTTCCATGAGAACAATATTAATTACTAGCTGTTGCCCGGGGCTCCGCCCGCGTGGACGTCGATTTTAGCGTTTTTTTTTACTATATCGCCGGTTCTAATCAGCCGATTGTGATAAAATATGCGTAAGATTTTGAGACTAACGAAGACCCTTCTAATAAAAAAAACCGCATCAAAACTAAAAATTTACCGCATGTTTGGTTGTAATTGGTTTTTTTAAGTAGAACCAGCTCAAAAACAACCTAAAAACGAAGCGCAGGCGAAGCTACGGGTATCAGCTTGTATAAAAAGTAGACTATTATGTTGCCCGAAACTATGAACTATAATTGTACCGAGTTTGATCAAAATCTCCTTCAGCTGTTTTTGATTCCAGCGTTAACAAAAATTTGGTGCGGACAAACAGAGAAACAGAGACACAGACAAACAGACAAAAATTCTAAAAATCATTGATTTGGCATCTATTACACTCATAAAGTCGCCTAATATTTTTTTTTCTCATACATCTTCCATGTACAGACACCGATCAGTTACAGATTTATTATATGTATAGATCTGCAATGTCATCATTCTCTGAACCTTTTTCCCAACTCAGTTGGGGTCGGCTTTCCAGTCTAACTGTGATGCGGCTGAACTTCGATATTTTCCGTGGAGCGACTGTCATCTGACCTCCACAACCAATGGTCATTATGACCAATAGCGATATCGAAGTTCCAAGTTAGACTGGTTGGAATTTTGTGGGCTCCAACTACCCGTAACGACTGCCATAGATGTTTGTATGGCAACCGGGACCGACGGCTTAATGTGCTCTCCGAGGCACTAATAAACCTGCGATAAATATACACAACTTCAAAAAGTCATTGGTGTGTGCCATGGTGAACCTGGGATCGAACCCGAGACCTCGTCTCAGCAGTCCATTAACAAACCACTAGGCTACCGCGGTTATCAATTGATGTGTAGATGCTCACCGGGTTGTGCGGCTCCTTCATCCTGCTGTTGAGGTAGTCGGTGTACTCCTTGAGGCTCTTGAACTTATCGTCGGCGTAGTTGTACCGAGGGTCGATCTCTTTCGGCCCCGGCATGTTGTACGGTTTCTACCACAGAAAAGAGAAGTAAGTAGAAATGGTAAGTGGGCGGGGCACGCGTGTTACTGGTATGCGTTGGTTCGCAAGGTTTGCATAGTTAGTATAGAGCGAGAGAGAGATTCTGAGGTTTTTCTTAAGTCAAAGTTTGTATGATTCAAAATACGAAATGCCGTAATTTTTTTTTATCTATAGCAAAGAAATCTCTAACACGAACTAATAAGGTGTATTTTCCTTTTGCAGTATGCATAATTTAGGCTAATTTGGTATGGAAGATATGCGACAAATCAAAACATTTGTTTACTAGTAGTGCAATGTATTATTAACTGGTTGTATGTGTGAGTTTGGCGACAGCGGTTCCCCTTATGAATAAGTAGTATCACACTTCCATTGTAGTAGGTATTCTTTATTCCGTGGTTTCTATACAAACAAACATATTATTAGCCTTTACAATAGCAACTTTAATGGCATAGACATTGCGGCAACGCGTCCTAGTATCTTTATAAAAAAATCTCGTTTAAAATTATTAAAAAGCTGGTCGCCGGCGTGCGATGCGCGCGCTACGGCGGAATCACGAGCTTGGATGTGATTGGTCGACCTAATCTATTCGTTTCCTTAGCGATCGTTAGCGATTTAGACTTTTGACACTTGTTTTGGCAGTTCTATTATTCAGACTGTATCTATCTTCAACGCGCACTTACGCACAGTTGTGTAGTGCGCGTAGTGCTTTAGTAGGCGTTGACGAAGTAATACAGAAACCTATAAGAAAATAGCTGTTGCCCGCGGCTCCGCCCGCGTGGATGTGGAAATCCGTTTCAAAAACTATCCTATCTCTCAAGTTGGATCGAACTGCACATGGTGTGCTAATTTTATTATAATCGGTTAAGTGGTTTAGGAGTCCATTGAGGACAAACATTGTGACACGAGATTTATATATATTAAGATAGATATGTACTCACAGTTTCAACAGTGGGGAAGGAAAGACGCGCGAGCTGAAAATAAACAGTTAAAGAGCTGTAACAATTACATGTTATTCTTATTTTATAGGTAGGAAACCACTAGCTCCCGTCCAACCTGCCCCGTAGACAAGTGTCACAGCCCAAATCGCTGACGAAAAGAATAGAATAGGTGGACCAATCACATCTAAGCTCGTCGCCGGCGTACGATGCGCGCGCAGCGGCGATATCACGAGCTGGAGTGTGATTGGTCTACTGGACCTATTCTATTCCTTTCCTTAACGATTTATACTTGTGCCATTTGTCTACGGGTCCTGAGCAGTCCGACTGGGGTAGTACCTCCGCCCTACAGAACACCGCGCCATAATAACCATCGTGTTGTGTTCCCCAAGGTAAGTAGGGGAGCCAGAGCTCATTCCTCTTCCCCCTTAGCCCCCTTCCCCCCTTTCAAGGTCGGCAGCGCGAGTGTGACGCCCCTGGTGTGCACACGTCCATAGGCCACAGTGACCGCTTCCCATCAGGTGGGCCGTGCGCTTGTCTGCCACCTAAGTGGTATTAAAAAAATACATAATGCTGATGCCTTTTTCCCTCCGGGGTAGGCAGAGACAGCAGCCCGCCACCTGCCCCGTCCTTACATACTTCACACGTTCCTCTACTGTTATTAAACCTTTCATGCAAGCAAGGTTTCGAGTGCTTTTGACCTGCTCTTTTTTCGATAGGTCATTAATTTGTTGTTGTCATTAATGTGCTGTGTAATCTGCAAAGTCAACCCCGGCTTGCCTGCCCAGTTAAATATCTTATTACATAGTTTTTACCTACATAATATATGATAGGACCTTGGTAGATCCTTGTAGATCTTCCTCATTCAATAAAGTCATTAACGGTCGCCACACACGTTCTAGTGTGCAAGTACAAGTTTTTACCTATATGCAACGTGTGTGGCGACTTAGTTAGACTTCGGATTTTGGTGGATCTCTGTAGTTCTGTCTACACATGGTAACAGGGAACTTACCAATTGAAAAGACGAAACATCGTTGTTAGCTCTTGTGATGTGTAATGTCAGTAAGATCTGAAAATAAATTACATTAATGCAATGAGAACAATGGCAAAGGCAAGATTTTAACATTTATTTATCAATGCGATGGTAGCTTAATGGATATACAGATAACCACCCCTGATGGATGCCCGCTCAGTGCAAATATTTGTATGCATGAATATGGGTATTTGCATTGGTCTGGTCGTGCCTCGGAGAGCACGTTAAGCCGTCGCGTCGGCCATACAAACATCTATTGCAGTCGTTACAGGTAGTTGGAGCCTTAAAATGTCCAATAACAACGGTCTAGCTGCAATGCTTCGATGTCGCCTAATATCACCATTGGGTTGTGAAGGTCAGATGGCAGTCGCTTCACGCCCAGAAGTGGGAAATTAAGAGGACTCAGGGCGAAGCAGTACTTCACTGCGGGGCAAAGACTTATTCTTTATAAGTCACAAGTCCGGCCCCACATGGAGTACTGCTGTCACCTTTTTGCCGGGGCACCTGCATACCAGCTTGACCCCTTCGAGTCGGTACAAAGACGTGCGCTGCGGATAGTCGACGATCCCATACTTTTGGGCGGTGTGGAGCCGCTTAGCCTGAGGAGAGATTTCGCCTCACTTTGCGTCTTCTACCGCCTATATAATGGTATGTGTTCAGATGAATTGTTCGACATGATGCCCACGGCCACTTTTTATCATCGCACCGCTCGCTACAGACAGGGAATTCATCCTCACACATTGCATCCGCCTGAAGTGCGCACTGTAAGGTTTGAAAGAAATTTTATTCCGCGCACGCTTAGGCTGTGGAATGATCTCCCTGCCGTGGTTTTCCCTAGCGACTACAATATGGGGTTCTTCAAGAAGGGCATTAGAAGGTTTTTGCGGGGTCGGCAGCGCGAGTGTGATGCCCCTGGTGTTGCACGCGTCCCTAGGCCACGGTAACCGCTTCCCATCAGGTGGGCCGTGTGCTTGTCTGCCACCTGAGTGGTTTAAAAAAAAAAAATCCAGTTGCTATTATCATCAATGTGATACGTACCTATTCAGCATCTCCCGCTGCTGACTATACATAGGTACGTGACTACCAAGACTCTGGCAGACGTCAGTAACTTTCGTTAAAGTCAACCAGTCATTTCGGATGGAGGTAGGACGCGACGGTATCTCCCGTCCGAACTGAGCAGTCCTACTCGGGTAGTACCTCCGTAGTCAAGCTGAGGGCCGCCACTGTAGCACTATCGGTGTATGTAGTGGTGACCCCGGTCTTGAGACTTCACCTTTAGCTTACCATTAGGCGAGATTTTTTTATACTATGAAGGTGGCAGACAAGCACACGGCCCACCTGATGGGAAGCGGTTACCTACCGTGGCCTATGAACGATGTGGGAGGCTAGGAAGGAGTGGGGAGAGGAAGGATACAGTGAGCTCTTGCTACCCTACCCACCTTGGAGAACACAACACGACGATTATTATGGCCGCGGTGTTCTGTAGGGCGGAGGTACTACCCCAGTCGGACAGTATATATGGACGGGAGATACAGTCGTGTCCTGCTTCCTCTAGAAACACAAAAGTGGGTAATTAAACTTACTGTACATAGTTGAAATATATTTTTGCTCGCCATAGAAGTAGTTGCGCCTGCCGCTGTGGTCGTGAGACTGGCGCAGGAACACCTAATTGCTCGTTAGGAGCGACTTGATTGGTTCATTACTGAACTGGCCAGTTATTTTTGATAGCGGTGCGAAGGTTTTACTTACTAACATTAACTACTTACTAGGCCGGCTTCGCTCGTAAAATATAAACAAGGCATCACTAACCAGGGCGCAGGCCAGAATCTCCATGCAGTGCACCCGGGCAACGGAGGCGAGCAGCGCCTCCCACTCGCCACAAGAGACGCTGCTGCCTGCGGCCAATCCGGCCGGGATGGGAGTGGCACATAGAGGGCTGCTCCGAGGCTCTCCACGTGTCCCTCTGACTAGCAGAGGGCACAGTGGGGAGCGAGCGAGGGGGGCGAGCTGATTGTCTGCGCGCCGACGCGACGACAACGGTTAGGTGACAGGACGGCCACCTGTCACCCTACACCCCACTTCGGCGAAGTGGCGCGATGCTCGCCTTAATCCCCCTTCGGGGGGATCGAGGGAGCCATCTAAAAACCGTGGGAAGATCCGGGGTCACCTGGGTTGCGGGAGATATGCCTAGTGGGTAACCTTACACCCCGGTAATTAGACCCAAGACGGCGGGCGGTTTTAGTCGGTTCCATCCCGACATAACCACCCCCGATGGCCGACGGGGGTGGTATCCATGGGGATTTCCGCACGATAAAAAAGGCATTAGGGTTACTAACCATTAGGTACCTATGTCGCAAACGCAGCACAACACGTGGGGCGTCACACTCGCGCTGCCGACCTTGCCCGCTGAGTTTCTTGCCGGAGTCTTCACAGGTCTGGGCCACGTTTTTAAATGACATTTACTTTGACTTTGACCTCTTCTATTCTAAAGTCCTTGAAGAACCCAATTTTATGGTCACTATTGTCTTATATATAGGTACTAGCTTCCGCCCACGACTTCGCCCGCGTGGGGGTCGGCATTGCTACAAAGTCTATTTTAATAAAACGACTCTCCACTCAACTCCACTCTCTACTCCACACTCCACTCCACTCCAATCATAACCGACTGGTCTCTACTCGTCTAATCAAAACCTTTGTAATAAAAAAACTGCATCAAAATCAGTTCAATAGTTTTTATACTTAATTTTATATAGGTACCTACTTAAGGAATCTAAAAAGCTATTTTTGAC
This sequence comes from Lithosia quadra, assembly GCA_963576445.1. Classification (NCBI taxonomy): domain Eukaryota; kingdom Metazoa; phylum Arthropoda; class Insecta; order Lepidoptera; family Erebidae; genus Lithosia; species Lithosia quadra. The sequence goes on from OY754897.1 coordinate 354,786, forward strand.
TTAATTTAATTGTTAACTTTTCGACCAAGTATTTTGTTAACTAAAATAAAAAAGAATTCAGAAGTTATTTTTCTTTTTCTTATATCGGTCATGTAGATATGACTTCATCTCGCCTGATGGTAAGCTGAAGTTAGTCTCAGGAAGGAGGTCCCCATTACATACACGGACAGTGATGTAATGATGCCCCTCAACTTGACGGCCTCATGAAAGAAGAGGTGATTGTCGTCGCAGCACTGCGTGACAAAGCACAGATTTTTTTTTATGTCGGACACGTCAACATGACTACACCTCGCCTAATGGTAAGCTAAAGGCAAAGTCACAGGACTGGGGTCACCACCACATACACCGGTAGTGCTACAGTGGCGGCCTCATCAAATGCTTTTTCACGGACTAAGTACTACTGTAAAGGACTAGGTACTCGCGGGTTCAACTCTGAAAGTACCTACCTAGTATCTATTCAAAAATTGCTGATAATTTTGCAACATATCATCAGCCAATCTGACGTCAGGATGGTCAGCTCCATCACAGAATACATAATAGTACTACGTCTCCGTGTTCAGGATGAAGAGCGTGGAATTTCTAACAATTTGCATACATTATACTCACGCCTTTTTCCCTCTGGGGTAGGCAGAGACAACAGACCACCATCTGCCTCTGTCCTCACATACTTCACGCGCTTCCTCTACTGTCATTAAACCTTTCATGCAAGCCCGCCGGTGTCGAGTGCTTCTGGCCTGCCCTTTTTAGCAATAACTCATTAATTTGGTCAGTGTATACTCTGCGAGGTCGACCCCAGCTTGCCTGCCCACTTACATGTGCCTTACATATTATTTGTTGTGTCATTCGCTCTACGTGCCCAAACTACCTTTTTTTATCGTGGTGAAATCCCCATGGATACCACACTCCCGTCAACCATCAGCGTCAGAAGACCCTAGACGGCGTGCGGTTTTAGTCGGTAAGAGTCCGACATAACCTGCCCAGCTGGCCGCGGGGTGGGTATCCATGAGGATTTCCGCACGAAAAAAAAAAAAAAAAAAAAAAAGAGGGTGGTTATGTCGGGATCGAACCGACTAAAACCGCACGCCCCGTCTCGGGTCTTAATTACTGGGTGTAAAGTTACCCAATAGACATCCCTCGCACCCCAGCTTACGGTTTTAAGATGGCCCCCTCGGCCCCCGAAAGCGGAGGTAGGGCGGGCATCGCGCCACTTCACCGACGCGACGGTGGGATGTAGGGTGACAGGCGCGGACAATCAGTCCGCCCCCCACTGTGCCCTCTGCTAGTCAGAGGGACACGCGACCCTCGGAGCAGTCCTCTAGAGGACCACTCCCACCCCGCCCGGATTGGCCGCCGGCAGCAGGCTCTCCGAGTGTCACACGCCTGATGTTGCACACGTCTATATGTCACAGTGACCACTTCCCACCAGGGCCTCGATTCTGCTAAAGGCAAACCACTGTAATACCACTGACACTCTAAAAAATGCCATTTAATTGTAGACTTTATGGTTATCAGATTAAAGTCTAAAATGAAAATAATTCATTGAACTTTTTCATTCGCTCTACAAAATATCATTTGACTTTAGACTTTAACCTGATAACAATAAAGTCTACAATGAAATGGCATTTTTTAGAGTGTCAGTGGTATTACAGTGGTTTGTCTTTAGCAGAATCGGGGCCCAGGGCCTCGATTCTGCTAAAGAAAAACCACTGATATACCACTGACATTCTAAAAAATGCCATTTAATTGTAGACTTTATTGGTATCAGGTTAAAGTCTAAAGTCAAATGATATTTTGTAGAGCGAATGAAAAAGTTAAATTAATTCTTTTCATTTGATTTTAGACTTTAACCTGACAACAATAAAGTCTACAATTAAATGGCAGTTTTTGGAGTGTAAGTGGTTAATCAGTGGTTTGTCTTTAGCAGAATCGAGGCCCAGGTGTGCTGTGTGCTTGTCTGCCACCTAAGTAGTATAAAAAATCACCTCTAGGTCACCTTCTACATCTATTTATACAGGGTATACTCTAATAGAAAGAAAAAAGAAAGATAGAAACACGTTTATTGCAAAGCACAGCGTACATGATAATAAATATTGAAAACGGGGATACATTTTTTCCTTAAAATTAACTAGATTAGATACATTACATATAAAATATTATACAAGAATAAAATTAACAGTATCAATACAAAAACTAAGGTACCTTAACCATAATAGCTACTTCCCGCTAGCACTTCACCTCATGGTGCAATCACACTTCGCTATTCGCCTTTATTCACGTGTATAAAAAGAAGGGAGGGCTTATTCGTGTGTGTATACGAATATTCGCCTTAGTCACTCTTCTATGACGAATTGTGGAAAGTTAAGTTATCTAAGAATTTTTTCGAATAAAATATAGGCGAATAGCGATGTGTGGTTCCACTATTACATCAACATAAGAAAAGAATGACATAGGTAGCTATCAACTTTTTATTACTTTTTTTTTCTTAAAATATAATCAATTCTACTATAGAATATCAACTGTTTTAGTAAAATATACATAATTGTAACATAATAAATTAATGAAATATAAAAAAAATTGAAAATACCCATCGAAAAGTACAGTTATTGACAATGTCTTACAAAGATGGCTATAATAACGGTTAGGATTCAATATTGAATCCAAATTTTGTTATAATAATTAAAGGAATACCTAAACTTTTATTTGTACATAGTTACTCCTTTTTCTAGTGTAAATAATTTAGAAACTTAGCTGTTTCAGTAACATTTTCAACCTTCGTAACAATTCGCAATTACAATTTTTTTGTTTACCATTTATGAATTGAAATCGACTATAATATAGTCAAGGTAGCATCTAGCGAAATATCAAGTTTAGAATAATATAAAGTTATCATTCGGCAATGTTTTTCCTAAAGTGGCCAATCACTGGTTGTGGCCAACCACTCCCCCGTTCACCCTACAAGTATGTAATCTATTTTACTAGTAACATAATTATTATCGCTTACCGAGGTTCTGTTTGATTAGCCTATGAAACACTACTGTGCTAAACCAAGCCAATGTCATGTCATTCCAGTGACACTGAAATTATTAATTGATTTTAATTAATTATTTAATAATAACAATGACAACCATAACATTATTATCTGTAATTTATCACTACAGGTAGCTAGTGAAAACCGATATTGAAACATTTAATTCGAATTATTGTCACTAGATGGTGTGCAACGGTAATGACGCAGAATTTAGAATTATTCATTCCGCTTTCTGCGCTCCGACTACACACACGTACGCTCTGTGGGGCGAGCATGAATTTTTTTTAGTATCGAGTTCATAACGTGTGCGACAAAAATTGTATGAAAGTTGTACAGCGCCCCTATCGTGCGTAAAAGGAACTGTACAAATCTCATATAGTTTCTATCGCACACGTTACGAGCTCGATTCGAAAGAAAATTCGTGCTCGCCCCACTGTTCTCTCCTTGTTATATGACCAGCTGTATAGGCACACACTAACACACATACATTAAACATCCTCCCAGCGAAACTTGGGAGGGATTGACTCACGTTCGCGTTCACCACATGCTACTACTACTACTACGTGGGAAGGGCCGACTCACACTCGGCACTTAGGGCAAAATCACACTCGGTAAACATAAATATAATTTAATTGTATTTTTGTTTACTGGGTTTAGGGTTTAGGTTTTTGATTAGGATACCGGTTAGGCTTAACCTAACTGCTAAGTGTGCAACCGTAGGAACCAGGGCGCGAGTGGGGAACCCAGGCGCAATGCCGGGAGCTTCCCTGCTCGAGCTCCTGCTCGCGGACCCCGAGGTCCACGCATACCTAAAGAAAAGGTTTCCAACCCGCATACCTGATGTTCCCGCCCGGGAGTTGTCTTCGGACCTGAAGACGACCACCACCACCAGCACCATCACCACCACACGTAGGGCCACAGTCAGGGACTGTAAGGACTCGGTCGCAAGCAGCCCGGGCTGCAACGATAGTGACAAGGCCAACTCACCGACGCGCGAGCGCAGCCCACTACCAGCGATCGATGAAACAACAGCGGAGGAAATGGAAACCTCCCACTCCTCTGGCTCAGCATCTGAGTCAGAAGCAGCGACCTCCTCTTCAGACGAGGGGTTCACCCCCGTCAAGAACGGGAAGAGGAGGCGCAAGCCCAAAGTCGCACAGGCGGCGCCACCGGCGAAAGCGCCAAAAATCCCACCGGTCACCACAGCTCACCCAGCGCAGGTACCGCCCACTCAGGGCGCCTCAACCGTCCCGGCTCGCAAGGAGCCCACCCCCCTCCGATAGTAGTTCACGAAAAAGACCGGTGGACTAACATCTCCGCATGGTGCAATGAGCACCGTATTCAATTCACCTCCGCCCGCTCTACCCCTTCAGGGATTATAGTTTCAGTACCCTCTTCCAGGAACCACCGCGCGCTCACTAAGCTCCTGAAGGAGCGGAACATTCAGTTCCACTCCTACACATTACAGGAGGATAACTTCTCCGCGTAGTAGTACGCGGAATTCCCAAGGAGGTCTCCTTAGAGGAGATCCACTAAGACCTCAAGGAGGACCAAGGCCTCCCCATCCACAGCGTCCATAGAATGATTAGGGACCACAACCCAACTCAACCAAAAACACGATCAGCAAGCGGGTCGTCAAGTGCCTCGGAACTCGCCGCGACAAGAGCCGACCAATGGAAACAAGAATTGAAAAATGAACCTATAGAAGCCTTATTTTCAAAACCCGAAGCTCCCCGACACGAACACTGGATCCCTAACAGTCTGGCTGATACAACAACAACTACAACATCGGAAGAAACAGAACAGATTATATACAGTCCACTACAGAATCAGAGAGTTCAGAGATCCAGGTGCCAATGTATACACCACGGACGTGAGCGGCTGCGACATAGGACTATCCCGCGGGTTTGCTCGCGGGATAGTCCTATGTCGCACCGGTGGGATTGTTGTTTTCGGCGCTTTCGCCGGTGGCGCCGCCTATGCGGCTTTGAGCTTGCGCCTCCTCTTCCCGTTTTTGACGGTGGTGAACCCCTCGTCTGAAGAGGTGGTCCCTTCGTCTGACTCAGATGCTGAGGCAGAGGAGTTGTAGGTTTCCATTTCCTCCGCTGTTGACTCTTCGATGGCTGGTAGTGGGCTGCGCTCGCGCGTCGGTGAGTTGGCCTTGTCACTATCGTTGCAGCCCGGGCTGCTGGCGCCCGAGTCCCTATAGTCCCTGACTGTGGCCCTACGTGTGGTGGTGATGGTGTTGGTGGTGGTGGTCGTCTTCAGGTCCGAAGACAACTCCCGGGCGGGAACATCAGGTATGCGGGTTGGAAACCTTTTCTTTAGGTATGCGTGGACCTCGGGGTCCGCGAGCAGGAGCTCGAGCAGGGAAGCTCCCGGCATTGCGCCTGGGTTCCCCACTCGCGCCCTGGTTCCTACGGTTGCACACTTAGCAGTTAGGTTAAGCCTAACCGGTATCCTAATCAAAAACCTAAACCCTAAACCCAGTAAACAAAAATACTCGTCTAGGTACATAACCTAACTGGTTACGTTCAAACGTTAGGCAACAGGGGGCGAGAGGGGAAACCAGGCACAATGCCAGGAGCTTCCCTGCTCGCGGACCCCGAGGTCCACGCATATCTAAGGAAGCGTTTCGGGAACCGTATAACGGATGTACCCGCCTAGGAGGCGTCGGACCAGAAGACGACCACCACCACCACCAGCACCATCACCATGCAAAGGGCCGCAGTCTGAGACCCTAGGGACTCGGTCGCGAGCAGCCCGGGCTGCAACGGAAAGGCCAACTCACCGACGCGCGAGCGCAGCCCGCTCCCTGCCATCGAAGATACGTCAAGAATCGAGGAGATGGAAACCTCGAACTCCTCTGCCTCAGCATCAGAGTCAGATGAAGGGACCACCTCTTCAGACGAGGGGTTCACCCTCGTCAAGAACGGGAAGAGGAGGCGCAAGCCCAAAGCCGCACAGGCGGCGCCACCGGCGAAAGCGCCAAAAATCACACCGGTCACCACAGCTCACCCAGTGCAGGTACCGCCCACTCAGGGCGCCTCAACCGTCCCGGCTCGCAAGGAGCCCACCTCCGATAGTAGTTCACGAGAAGGACCGGTGGACTAACATCTCTGGATAGTGCAACGACCATCACATTCAGTTCACCTCCGCCCGCTCTACCCCTTCAGGGATAAAGGTTTCGGTACCCTCTTCCAGGGACCACCGCGCGCTCACCAAGCTCCTGAAGGAGCGTAACATTCAATTCCACTCCTACACTCTGCAGGAGGACAAACTTCTCCGCGTTGTCGTACGCGGAATTCCAAAGGAAGTCTCCTTAGAGGAGATCCATAGGGTCCTCAAGGAGGATCAAGGCCTCCCCATCCACAGCGTCCACCGTATGACTAGGGGCCGAACACACGAGCCCTACGATATGGTGCTTGCGACCTTGGACCGTTCCGAGGCCGGCAAGGCCATATTCAAGGCTGACAGTGTATGCCGTTTATCAGGCATAACTGTCGAACCACCGAAAAAAAAGGGGATTATAGCCCAGTGTCATAGGTGCCAGCAGTACGGGCACTCAGCCCGTAACTGTTTCGCCCGCCCTAGGTGCGTAAAGTGCCTAGGCGACCACGGGACAGCTGAGTGTAGCCGTCCGAAGGATAGGGCACTCTGCTCAACCCCGCCGTCATGCGTTCTATGCGGACAATCGGGCCACCCCGCGAACTACCGCGGGTGCCCGAAGGCACCAAAGCAACAACAGCCCACTCCACGTCCTTCCGGGCGTTCAACCAAGCCAGTAGCAGTGGCCAATAGGGACAATACGTCAGCTTCGGCTCCACCGAAGCCCTGCCCATGGGGACCAAATGCAGCCTCCTCAAGGTCTGCATTCCCCCCTCTACCAACCCCAGCTAGGACTACTACCACTTCAGATTCGGCGATTCCAGCGCTCATGTGCCTAAATATCCCCAAACCCTCTCGTCTCCCAGCCTCTGGGTCACTTTCTGAGCATCTGGAAGGAGGGCCCCGCATCATTCTGCTGCCTAAGCCAGGGAAGAACATCTTGAAGCCGGAGAGCTATCGGCCGATAACGCTCCTCTCTACCATCTCGAAGATCTTCGAGCGATTACTCCTCAAACATATTGTTCCCCACGTCATCCCGAGACCGGAACAATTCGGATTCAGGGGTGAACACAGTACCACACTGCAGCTGTCGAGGGTGCTGCACACGATGACCGAGGCCCGCAACAAGCGCGAGCACGGCGTGGCAGTATTCCTCGACATGGAAAAGGCGTTCGACCGTGTCTGGCATAACGGTCTGCTTTTCAAGCTGGCCAAGTCCCCGCTGCCCCGTCGTGTAGTAGGAGTGGTCACATCATTCCTCCAGGACAGGACCATCAGAGTGGTGGTGGAAGACGCCGCACCTGCCGAAAACTGGTAGAACCGAACCCCATAGCCAGGGCTATGTAGCCCCGGAAGACCATGCTACTTCCCCCAAGGGATATATATCCAAAAGGGGACTCCACCAACCCCATCCGGGGTTGCGTGAAGGCCACGACGTGCGTTCGGAATTCCGGATAGCTACGAGTCGCCGGCGAGTATAGACGCAAGCCTACATTCGCCGAGCCGCACGGATCGCAAGTAACCGCACTCCGAGTTTTGTCGCCTCGGTGCTCGCGGAGACGTCAACTTTTGACGTATCCGTGCGCACCGGGTGCGGGGAGACCCGGCCTGCACATCAGACGCCCGACGAAGCGAGACCGCTGTCGCAGAGAGACCCAAGGGTCCACAGACACCCCGCCCCACCGGCTAGCCCCCCGGCAACCTATGCGCATGTAAGCGCCAGCCCCGCCAGGACACCGACAGCGCAGACAGCGCCGTCAACTCATCCTCCCCCATCCCAAACATCGGGATCGGAAACCGGCCGAAGTAGGCCAGAGAAGAGCGCGCCCAAGCCGCGCTACCCCCCGCTCATTGTTGAGCTACTACCCAATCGGGCATTCCACTCCGAGGAGCTCGAAAAGAGGCTGGGGAGACACGCAAACGTGCGCCCCTTCGGGAAGGGCGTGCGTTTCTCCCCTCAGTCCGAAGAGGAATACCGCACAATCCAGCGATACTTGGTGGAGCTGGAGAAAACCGAGAACATTGCGTGGTTCTCGTACACGCCCTCCGCCGAGCGGAGTCTAAAAGTAGCCATCAGAGGGCTACCCAGCAACGCCACACCGGAGGAGGTGGAGGCGTGGCTGCAAAAGTCGGGTTTCGAGCCCGAATACGTGAGGACCGTCAAGGCGAGGAAGGGCAGACCGGGCTGCATCCTTTTCGCAATCCTAAAGAAGACGCCCGGCCTGGTGCCGGCCATCTTCGAAATAAATGCCATGTACGGCTTCCCGGGAGTCCAGATCGAGGCCTGGCGGGGCAAGAAGCGCCCCGCCCAATGTCATAGGTGCCAGAAGTTTAGGCACAGCTCCCACCAGTGCCATCGCTCGATGGCATGCGTCCGATGCGGTGGTGGCCATCTGGCCCGGGACTGCCCTCGCCCACGCGAGGACCCGGCCACTTGCGCCAACTGCGGAGGGGAACACCCCGCAAATCACCAGCACTGCCCCGTCTTTCGGAAGGAGGCGCGGAATAAGAAGGCGGGGACAGTCGCCCTAACAGGCGAGCCTCGCCCCGTCGCCCCAGTGAACGCTCAACCCACGGGTGAGCGCTCACAAAGGAATACCCTGATGGCGGAAGCCAACCCGCCAACGACGAGAGGAGCCCCCCCCCCTCCACCTCAGGGAAGCGGAGGAAACGCAGGGGAGGCGGGAAAGCCCCCCCAAGCGTAGTGACACAGGAGGAGCCAGCGCCCCAAAGGAGCCCGCGGTAGCGCCGGCCCCAAGCAAGGAGGATAAGCCAAAAAGGAAACCCACAGGCCCCGGCACCGCGGCAACGCAGCCCCTGGCCGGGAACCCCACGATTATGGCGGCAGTCAACATACTGCACGCCATAATCACCGCGCTCCAACAAGGGCAGAGCCGGGGCTATCTAGCCCCGGAAGCCCATGCCACTTCCCCCAAGGGAAAATATTCCAAAAGGGGATTCCACCAACCCCATCCGGGGTTGCGTGAAGACCACGACGAGAGATCTTTGGTGCCCATCTCGAGTGTCAATTCAGCCCGAATCCAAAACTCCGATGCGACCCACACGGAGGCAGTCGAGGCCCGACTCAGCGAATACTTCGAGTCGCCGATAGCTCCGGACGAGGACCCCATCTACTTCTCCCCCTACGCGATGGCCAGAATGGTCCGCCGCTCGAAGCCTTTCAACGGTCATTCCTCCAGGACAGGACTTTCAGAGTGGTGGTGGAAGACGCGCTGTCTGCCCCTCACGCCATCACGGCTGGCGTCCCGCAAGGAGGCTGGCCGCAAGGAGGACACCGCCAGTTAGGTTATGTACCCAGACGGGCACATAACCTACCTGGTTACGTTCAAACTTTAGGAAACAGGGGGCGAGAGGGAAAACCAGACAATGCCAGGAGCTTACCTGCTCGAGCTCCTGCTCGCGGACCCCGAGGTCCACGCCTACCTTAAGAAACGTTTCGGGAACCGCATTCCCGATGTTCCCGCCCGGGAGTCGTCGGACCTGAAGACGACCACCACCACCACCATCAGCACCATCACCACACGCAGGGACTGTAGGGACTCGGTCGCAAGTAGCCTGGGCTGCAACGTAAAGGCCAACACACCGACGCACGAGCGCAGCCCACTACCAGCCATCGAAGAGTCAACAGCGGAGGAAATGAAAACCTCCAACTCCTCTGGCTCAGCATCTGAGTCAGATGAAGCGACCACCTCTTCAGATGAGGGATTCACCCCCGTCAAGAACGGGAAGAGGAGTCGCAAGCCCAAAGCCGCACGGGCGGTGCCAAAAATCCCACCGGTCACCACAGCTCACCCAGGGCAGGTACAGGGGGACTCAGGGCGCCTCAACCGTCCCGGCTCGCAAGGAGCCCACCCCCCTCCGATAGTAGTTCACGAGAAGACCGGTGGACTAACATCTCTGGATGGTGTAACGACCATCACATTCAATTCACCACCGCCCGCTCTACCCCTTCAGGGATAAAGGTTTCGGTACCCTCTCCCAGGGACCACCGCGCACTCACCAAGCTCCTGAAGGAGCGGAACATTCAGTTCCACTCCTACACTCTGCAGGAGGACAAACTTCTCCGCGTAGTAGTACGTGGAATCCCAAAGGAAGTCTCTTTAGAGGAGATCCACAAAGACCTCAAGGAGGATCAAGGCCTCCCCATCCACAGAATGACTAGGGGCCGCACACACGAGCCATACGATATGGTTCTTGCGACCTTGGACCGCTCCGTGGCCGGCAAGGCCATATTTAAAGCCGACAGTGTATGCCGATTATCAGGCATAACTGTAGAACCACCCAGAAAGAAAGGCACTGTTGGCACTGGGCTGTAGTCAGCCCAGTGCCAACAGTACGGGCACTCAGCCCGTAACTGCTTCGCCCGCCCTAGGTGCGTCAAGTGCCTAGGTGACCACGGTACAGCAGTGTAGCCGTCCTAAGGATAGGGCACTCTGCTCAACCCCGCCGTCATGCGTTCTCTGCGGACAATCGGGCCACCCCGCGAACTACCGCGAGTGCCCGAAGGCACCTCAACAGCCCACTCCACGTCCTTCCGGGCGTTCAACCGAGCCAGTAGCAGTGGCCAGTAGGAACAACGCGTCAGCTTCAGCTCCATCGCAGCCCTGCCCATTGGGCCCAAATGCAAGCTCTTCAAGGTCTGCATTCCCCCCTCTACCAACCCCAGTTAAGACTTCAGATTCAGGGATTCCAGCGCTCATGTGGACGGTCCCGTCCTTGGACAGCGCGGTACCTCGTACCAAACTGTTATTCGAACACGAATCTTGAGCCCCGCTCGATTCGTTGTGCGGGGTGGCCAGAACTTTGCAGCACGGCTCGGTTCTGTGCTCACCTATCGCGTACGAACCCCTCGTACGCGCGCGCCGACACCTCGGCGTCTGCACCGGCGTCCCGGCGCCGAGGCTCACGTTCGGGGCGCGAGGCGCCGCGCCGTAAATCATCATCGTCATCATTGTCATTTTGTCATTACCATCATCATCATTTTCACTGTAACCATTAATCATCGTGTCACCCATATTTACATCAGTGCAGTGTTTTTAAGTGTTCTCATCAATCAACATCATCATCAGTGCTTCCTTTCACCACATTTTTCTGCCCGGTGCGGTGCTTGCACCGTTGGGTTGCGCGCGGGACGGTCTCATTACTCGCCGACTCAAACTTTCTCGCGGTACCCTCGGCGCGCGGGTGTGCGACGAAGTTTCGAACGAAACTTTTTCGTTCTTACCGCGTGTTGTGGGTGGTGCGGGGAGTGTTCCCTTCGCACACATTAGGGTGTAATCGGGATTATGGGGGGACCCGCCCCCCATCGTCCCACAACGAAGCGCTCCCCAAGCCCCACACAGGGTGAGGGGTCGCGCTCCTCGTCTCGGGCCACGACGGCCCCATCCCGTCCGACTCCGCGGCCGACGGAGTCACCTGCTGGAAGACCCACCCCCGCACCGGTCAGACAACCGAGCGGGGAGAAGAGGGCACAGGCGCCCTCTTCCTCGCCGACAACAGCGTCGGCGTCGAATGTCAAGGTGCTGTCGACGGTCATCGTGCCATCGGCTGTGCTCAAGCAGCAAGCTGCCCCCGGCGCTGCAAGAACCCCCCCCCCCCCCCCGAAGGAACGCCTGCAAGGAATATACCGCCCGCCAAGCCAAGATCGGCATCGGGCGAGTTCATATTCCCACAGACACCTGTGGGCAGAGCGTCTTGCAACGTTTCGGCAAGAGGATCGTCCCCCAGAACGGGAGGACAGGAGTCGCCCGCACACAGGTCCCTCTTCCACGGGGGACAATCAGACTCTGAGGGCGACGCTATGGATACGACTCCGGACGAGTTCATGTTTGTTCGACGCAAAACTAAGGACGCCGCCACGCTGACGGCGATTATCTTTAAGGGCCTAGGCGAGCTAGTGCGCTCACGCGATCCCCGTCAGGCAGACCGCGCGAACGGCGAGACCCACGCGCAGCCCCGGTGCACGCGCCCGCGAGCTCGTCGCGCGCGCCCACGCGCCCGCCCGCACGCGCATTCCGTGACACGCCGCCCACGCCCGCGTCGAGCGGCGCCTCGCGCTACCACACGCCGGGCCGACCCCAGCCGCGCGCTCGGGAGGCCCAGGACGCGCTGTACTCGCCTGCCCCGAGCATGCACTCATACCTCCCCTGGGCGAGGGCGTGGAGCTCGCGCTGTACGCGGATGACGCCGCGTACTACACGAAGAGCATGAGCCTCGCCCACGCAGCCAAGAAGATTCAACAGACGCTGGACCTGCTGCCCGAGTGGCTGTCGAAATGGCGGCTCTCGGTGAATGTGAGTAAAACACAGGCGATGACGGTAACTCTCGCCGTCAAGCACCCACCACCACTCCGACTGCACGGGTCGGAAGTCCCCTGGCTTAGCCAAGCCAAGTACCTGGGCATCACCCTGGACCGCAGGCTCACCATGGGCCCGCACGTGGATACCGTCGTGGCGAAGGCGCGCGCATGTCGCGCGCTCCTCCGTCCAGTCTTCGACTCGCTTCTCCCCCTCCGCACTAAGGTGGGGATCTACAAGCAGTACGTTCGGCCGCAGCTCACCTATGCCGCCCCCGCCTGGTACTCACTAACATCCGAGACCAGGCGGAACAAGCTGCGCGCGCAACAGGCGCTGTCCCTGCGCGTCGCGGCCGGTTCCCACCTTAATGCGCGCTACGTCCGCAACGACGTCCTCCGGCGCGACCTCCGAGTCGAAGAGCTGGACGCGCATATTAAGAAGCTCGCCACCGCCATGTTCGAGCGTGTGGACGCGTCGTCCTGGACGCACATCCGGGACCTAGCCCCTCTGCACGCTCGCCCGCCCGACGGTAAGCAATACCCGCGCGACCTCGTCGCGATCTCCGAGGAGCCCCCCCCTCAACCCTAGGGAGGCCCAGGTACCCGACCCGTGCCCATCACCGGACACGACCCCAGTCAGTTGCGGTCGTTTGCTTTGTTTACAAACAAACGGCCGTAACTGACCTACGCTAACAAGGATGCCACTTTCGATTTCCACAGGTCCCGCCTTACCCGGCCCTCACCCGCGCCTATTGGTCGCGATAGGCTGCGGACGCGCCGGCGGGCGGAGCCTGCGGCCGAGCCTCCAAGCTCGGCCAATCGGAAGTGGCGATGACGACACCGGGCGCCGCTCTTATCACTTCGTAGCTGCGAACTGATAATGGAGCGGCGCTCGCCACCAGAGGTCGCCGTGCGCAGTGTATGCGCCGGCGCCACGCTGTCTGCGCCGCCGAACACACGGCCGCGCAGGCAACAATAACAAGATATTCAGAAAAATTCCTACGGGGTCGCTTCGGTAAGCCGCTGGCCTCGTCGCTGGTCACCCTAGCTGGGCCTCTGTGAACACAGTCTCACCCGGCTGGGGTCGACCGCCGGGCCAGCGTGAAGTCGAAGCCGACCCCGCACCTGCCTTACAAGGGTATATCCCAACACCATGAGCCGAGGCTATCTAGCCCCGGAAGCCCATGCCACTTCCCCCAAGGGAAAATATTCCAAAAGGGGATTCCACCAACCCCATCCGGGGTTGCGTGAAGACCACGAGTCGGAATTCTAGGACGGTCCCGTCCTAGGACAGTGAGGTACCTATCGTGCCAAACTGTTATTGCGCGCACGAATTTTGAGCTCCGCTCGATTCGTTGTGCGTGGTGGCCAGAACTTCGCAGCACGGCTCGGTTCTGTGCTCACCGCGATCGCGTACGAGAACCCTTCGTACGCGCGCGCCGACACCCCGGCGTCTGCACCGGCGTCGCGGCGCCGAGGCTCACGTCCGGGGTGCGAGGCGCCGCGCCGTATAACTATCATCATTGTCATCATCATCATCATATTTCATCTGTAACCTGCACGTCACCTATCATCAACACCATACTTCAATCATCGTATCATCCATCCATCCATCCGTGCAGTGTTTAAGTGTTTGCATCAACATCATCATCTAGTGCGTCCAGTAATTACCAGTAATGTCCAGTACCTAATTGGGCGTTCCACTCTACGGAGCTCCAAAAGAGGCTGGGGAGACACGCAAACGTGCGCCCCTTCGGGAAGGGCGTGCGTTTCTCCCCTCAGTCCGAAGAGGAATACCGCACAATCCAGCGCTACTTGGTGGAGCTGGAGAGAAAACATTGCGTGGTTCTCGTACACGCCCTCCGCCGAGCGGAGTCTAAAAGTAGCCATCCGAGGGCTACCCAGCAACGCCACACCGGAGGAGGTGGAGGCGTGGCTGCAAAAGTCGGGTTTCGAGCCCGAATACGTGAGGACCGTCAAGGCGAGGAAGGGTAGACCGGGCTGCATCCTTTTCGCAATCCTAAAGAAGACGCCCGACCTGGTGCCGGCCATCTTCGAAATAAATGCAATGTACGGCTTCCCGGGAGTCAAGATCGAGGCCTGGCGGGGCAAGAAGCGCCCCGCCCAATGTCACAGGTGCCAGAAATTGAGGCACAGCTCCCACCAGTGCCATCGCCCGATGGCATGCGTCCGATGTGGTGGGGGCCATCTGGCCCGGGACTGCCCTCGTCCACGCGAGGACCCGGCCACTTGCGCCAACTGCGGGGGAAAACACCCCGCAAACCAGCAGCACTGCCCCGTCTTCAAAAAGGAGGCCCGAAACAAGAAGGCGGAGACAGTCCCTCAACCCACGGAAGAGCGTTCACAGAAAAGTACGCTGATGGCAGCGGCAAACCCGCCAACGGAGAGAGGAGCCCCCCCTCCACCTCAGGGAAGCGGAGGAAACGCAGGGGAGGCAGGAAAGCCCCCCCAAGCGTGATAAACCAGGAGGAGCAGTCGCAGCCTCTGTCGCTGGTCGACTGTCAGCTGGGCTTCCGCCAGGGCCACTGGCGGTTCCACCTGGCTGGAGCCGCCGAGTCTGCGTAAGAACCGTGATAGTCCAAATCTGAACCCAACTGGACCGTGCTCCCCCCCCCCCAAACCGGGCACCCTATCTAGGAGCCAAAAAGAAAGATTGTCAACCAGCCCTCTCCTCCGCCTCAAGGGGAGACCGGGCGACGATACCCCCCTCCCGCCACCGCGAGAGGCGGCGGCGGAAACAGCAACAAACTGCTGCTCGCTACCATCAAGATTATATACAATATAATCACCGCCTTGCAGCAGGGAAAAAGCTCCGGCGAGCTTGTCTCCGTGGCCCTGCAAGGCATAGTGGAGCTGACAGGCCTGTCCAATGGAGGGTAAGCCGATCAGGATACTACATTGGAACGCCAACGGCTTGGCAACAAAAACCCCTCTGCTTCGCGCCATGCTGCTGGACCAGGACATCGAAGTGGCACTGATTAATGAGACCCACTTAGGACCCGAGCACAAGATCCGTTTCCCGGGGTATCATATCTACCGGAGGGATGAGAAGTCCCCCAGCGGGACGAACTACCGTGGCCTGGCAGTTATCATCAGGCGGTTCACCAACCGCTCCCGGAAAAATCCTACAACTCGGTTTACACCCTTGGGGTGGAGCTGCACCTGGGAGGCCGGGGACCTCCACCTATACGCGGCCTACAAACCGCCCACGAAAAGCCTCATGTCCGTGACGACCGCCAGCTGTTGTATAACAACAACCCCGCGCTCATCGCGGGCGACTTTAACTCTAACACACGGCGTGGAATTCCTCGAAAAACGACCGTAGTGGCCAAAGCCCGGTCGACGATGCCTCAGCCTGGGACTACACGGTGCTGGGTACTGAAGTCCGCACCCACTACCCGTTCGCTTCCACACGGCTGCCGGACGTCATAGACATAGCCGTCTTCAAAGACCTGCGCTACCAGGTCACGCAAGAGGTCCTTGATATGCACACGGGGTCGGACCACCAGTGTAAGCAACGACGCCACATAGAATATAAGATTATGTAAATAGATAATAATGTTAAATTTTGGGATAGAAATAAGTTGCGATTGTAAATAATAAATGCAAAACTTTCCGCTTGGAGGCGCCACTAGCGTGGAGTACGCCGCAAGCTTAGGAACCACGAAACTTTACCATAGCGAGAGCCGTGAGGCATTTTTTGGTGATTTAAGTGCAATAATCGTCAATTAAGTATAGAAATTTTGGCACTATCGGTGTTTGCAATGGTGACTCCTATTCTAGAGACTTTGCTTCAGCTTACCATCAGGCGAGGTGAAGTCAAATTGACGTGACCGACATAAAAAAAAAAAAGAAATTTTATGTAAAATAGGTAGAAATAAGTTAGATCTATGATCAGAAAGTGAATCGGAGATAAGATAAGTACTTAAAGACGCGCTCTGATTGGTTAGAGGACCCTATAAAAGGCAGGCAAAATCCCTTCGGAATTCACCCAAGCCGGGCAAAAATATCTTGAAGCCCGAGAGCTATCGGCCCATCACCCTGCTGCCGACTATGTCTAAGGTGTTCGAGCAGCTACTGCTCCGCCATATCGTGCCGCACGTGACACCCAGGCCGGAACAGTTCGGGTTTCGGTCTGACCACAGTACGACGCTCCAGCTGTCGAGGGTGCTGCACGGGATTACCGCAGCGCGTAATAAACGCGAACACGCCGTAGCAGCATTCCTCGACATCGAGAAGGCCTTCGACCGCGTATGGCATGACGGTCTGGGATACAAGCTGTCGCTCACCCAGCTGCCCCGTCGCATCGTGAGTGTGGTCTCCACGTTCCTTAGCGACCGGACTTTCCGAGTGGCGGTGGAGGACGTCACCTCTCCGCTGCACCCCATCCGCGCCGGCGTCCCGCAAGGAAGCTGCCTATCGCCTGTGTTGTACACGTGCTACACCGACGACATCCCGGTCCACGAGGACTCCCAGCTCGCCCTGTACGCCGACGACGCGGCGTACATATCGACGAGTATGAACGCGAGACACGCCGCGTCCAAAATGCAGAAGAGCCTAGACCTGCTGCCCGCCTGGCTGGCCAAATGGCGTCTGTCGGTGAACGTTGCGAAGACACAGGCGATAGTCATATCCGCCAACCGGAAGCTCCCACCGCCACTCCTCCTCCACATGGAGCCCATCGTATGGCAGCCGCACGTGACCTACCTAGGGGTTACACTGGACCGGCGGCTGTCCATGAGCAAGCACGTCACCAGAGTGGTCGCGAAGGCACGCGCCACCCGAGCGTTGCTTCGTCCAGCTCTCACCTCCAGACTCCCTATCCGCGCTAAGCTGGCCATTTACAAGAACTATATTCGCAGCCAGCTTTCGTACGCCGCGCCGGTCTGGTTCGCCCTCACGAGCGAGACGTCCCGCCGCGCCCTCCGCACCCAGCATTCCGCCGCCCTCAGATGGGTGGTAAACGCGCCTCGCTACGTGAGGGTCGACGTCATCCAGCGCGACCTGCGAGTTGAGTCTGGACGACTTCATCAAGCACCTCGCCAAGACCCTGTTCCGGCGGGCGGACACGTCCGCTTGGACCCACATCCGTGGTCTGGCGCCCTGGCACGCCCGCCCGCCGGACCGCCACAAGCTGCCCCGCGACCTCATCGGCGACGTGCCCACTACCTCGGCTGGCCCCTAGCCAGTAAATTCCGAAAATTTACACTTAAATAACCCTACAGGATCAGAAGTTACATGCAGAAACGCTACGGTGGATGCTTATGCGCCACCGTAGTGTTAGGAAGGCAGCCGTGCTCCGTCCGTCGACCCAAAAACAAGCAAGACGACAAGCCTTTGATGCTGCCCCCCCCCCCGCGGCACCCTAATGTACGCGGCCTACAGCATTGAGACCTTATTCCCCGCACGCAACCCACCGTATTAACACAAAAAAGTTATTCGGCAGAACCGTTTGCCACCGTAGTAGCATAAATAGAATGTATTTGTTTACAAACAAACCGTCGCCACACCTCGTAATAGGGGCGTGGCGACCCGCATATTCTGTTCTACCTGAACGACCGGCCTCGGCGCTCAGGAATGCGTTCCCACGCTGATAAGAAAAATATATTTCTATTTAGCGTGGGAACAAACGACGGGCCGTGCGAACCACGAGAAATCTTCTTTCACTCGTCGCATTGCAGTGTGAGCCGTGAGTCCAGGCGCTTACGGCTCATATTGCAATGTGCTTACTAAAAACACTGCACCTTTTATTATTTCGCACGCACACACTCTCAGCGTGTGCGTGCTGCTGATTGCAGCGAACTAACTGCGCGCCGCGGGGCCGCCTCCACGAAGCCGTCGCCCGTCGCTGGTCGCCTCAGCCGGGCCTCTGTGAACACAGTCTCACCCGGCGGGGGCTGACCGCCGGCGACGTGAAGAGGACGCGACCCCGGCGCCAAGCTGCTGAAGAGGAGGAACCTCGCCCCCAGGACCGGCCACTATCGAGTGGTCGAGAAACACAATCCACTGCTAAGGTGGCCCAGCGCCCAAAGGCAGTTTCTCGCGCCCCCAGCCGGGGGTGCTGAGGGTATCCAGTCCAGCCTTTGATGGATCAAGATCGGAAACCACTCCTAAGGAGCCCACTCGCACGGCGCCTCCACCTAACATCACCGAAGAGTATGAAGATTCAGAAGAGCCGAGTACCATAACGGCCAGCCATACGACGCTGCAAGACAGCAAAAGAAAGGTTACTTCACGCCGGAACGACGTAAACGCACCGACAACGTCAGAGTATAAAGACTGTCCGCAGCGGCTTCACCCTAAGAAGTCGACCCGCGATACGGAAACACCGTCCAACCGCTCATCGCATAGGGAGAGAGCAGAAGTGCAAGCGAAGATGGCATTGGCGCCAAGGGAGCTCGAGCTAGCGGAAGCAAGATCCAAAGTAGCTCGGGCTTAGCTGGAACTAATAACCGCAGAAACAGAAGATGCTGGAGGAGAGTCATACGAGATAACCCAAGTCGAGAAATGGGTCGTCGAGTCCAACACGGAAAGAAGATCCACAGAACGAGAAGAAGAAGAGTGCCATCCAGGAGTTAGCTCAAGCAATTAAGGAGCTTTCTCAGAAGTCACACGAGTCGTCAAGAATGGTCGAACTCCCTCACTTCAACGGGTCGACCTAATCTATACGTTTCCTTAGCGATTTACGCTGTGACACTTGTCTACGGGGTCACAGCAAAACGCCAAAGTTGTTAACGGAATGTGATAATACAGAACGTGTTATTTTGGAAGTACAGTGTCGCCCCGTTTTATGGCATTTATGTATAATGACATGACATGGCTTGGATATAGTAAGGAGTTATATGAAAATTTTGAGAATTTGAGGAAAATATTGAGAATAAATAATCGTTATCGACTGTACACCTACGCGATCGAAATTATACGGCTGCTTAACGCAGCGAAGTTTTTAAAAGTGGTTATATTTTTACAAAATCAAGGAAAAATTTTAAAAAATTGTGAAAGCTTTGACTGGAACACTCGATCTGCTACACTGAGAAAAAACTAACTCGGTATCTCAAAATATAAAAGACATTTTATTTTACGATTTTTTGTGATAAATTAGGAATTTGTCAAAATTATTCTCGAATATTCAAATGATTTTAACAGTTCATTTGGACTTTATGAAGGTTTGTTTAGAGCATTAGATCCTCCAATTGTGCAGACGGAGTGTTCCTAAATTTTGTAACTTTGGCTGTATAAATTTTGAATATTGTTATTATATTTTAAAAGTACAAATTTGTGAAAAAATAACGTTAAGATAAAACACAGTAGTTCGGCAGTAAATAAAAAAATATTTATTTACTAGCTTCCGCCCGCGTGGAAATCGGTATCGCCACCAAGTCTATTTAATAAAACGACTCTTCACTCGACTTACGACTCCACTCTATACCACTTGCCACTCCACTGGTCTCCACTCGTCTAACCAAAACCTTTCTAACAAAACAAACCGCATCAAAATCCGTCCAGTACTTTTTACGTCCATCGCGATTAGCAGGTCTTGCTTAGACTTAAAATTTGAGATATGTTTGGTTGCATTTGGTCGAGTAGAACCGGAGATATGACCAAAAACGACCTAAAAACGAAGCGCGGGTGAAGCCACGGGTATCAGCTTGTATAAAAAGTAGCCTATATGTTGCCCAGAACTATGAACTATAATCGTACCAAGTTTGATCGAAATCCCTCTAGTAGTTTTTGATCCATGCGTGCACATACAGACAGACAGACAGACAGAAAGACAAAAAATTTACTGATTGCATTTTTTGCATTAGTATCGATCACCAATCATCCCCCAATAGTTATTTTGTAAATATATTCAATGTACAGAATTGACCTCTCTACAGTTTTATTATAAGTATAGATTTATTATTACTGCAGCAAGAAATATCCGTAATTTTACTTAACAACATGCAATGCTAAGTATGATGTTTTTTTAAACTATTTCAGTTTATAATTATAATAAAAAAATAATATGTTCTTTACAATGTCCCGTAGGGCTCAATGTTACACCATTAATCTATTTAACCCAACCTTATTTGCAACTTGCAATATTATCACTTAACTTTACTCAAAATCATTGCAAATCTTAATATGTGTATGTACATAATTGTATTAAATAATAAAGGAGATATTTCATTTTGGGCCCCCTAATGTACACAATACATAAAAAAAGAGAAATAATACCGGTTATTGGCGAAAATACAATTATATTTATTCGCCTCCAAAATTCAAGGGTATAAATTAATAAAATATGAGTACATTTTTATAGTTTTAGTCCGCCATGTTTGTTGTGTTGCAAGAAAGTGTTTATTTAGTTAGATTCCGCCCATAATACGAGGCAATATTATAAGAATCGAATAGAGAAAAATGAAAACTACATTGCCTAGCTATTTTTCTAAGTAGTGTACAACTATCGGGCCCAAGTTCCATACATTTGTGAAACATCTTTATGCTCCAGTCCTCCAGTATGTTGATAAGCAATCAATCAATCATTTATTTATTTGCAAATTGGTTATATTATTGTGTTGTAAGAAAGATCCATGTTACAATGTTTAAAGGCAAATAAATTATTCTATTCTATTCTGTATGAATATCTAGATATTTGTTTTTATTATCTTGCTTACACAACATTACAGTCCACATCGAAAACCCAACAGCAGACTTAATCCAAAAGACGACCAGGTGTAGACTTTTCCCTATTTTATTCAGTTGAAAGTACTTTTGGCTTTCGACTGGTTAAGAGTTTTGACTGCAAGCTTACGGTTAAAAGTACTTTCGACTGATTTTGTTAGTTAAAAGTACTTTTGACTGGTTAAGAGTTTTGACTACAACATATACACCACGGACATGCCGTGACCGCGGGTTCACTCGCAGTCGTACGACGATCCGTCCAGTACAACAGGTGTACTGGACTTCAAATGTGTTTAGTTAGTAGAACATTATGTACTCACTCGAATCTGTTGTATATCTCTGTACCATTAACTTAAAATAACATCACTGCCGTGCGTCCGATGCGGAGGTAGCTACCTGGTCCGTGACTGCTCATGTCCACGCGAGGAACCTGGAACCTGCCACCTGCGCCAATTGCGTTGGAGAACACCCCGCCAATCACCAAGCAGCCTTATCTTCAAGAATCCAGGAACAGGAAGGCAAGGACAGTCACCTCAACAGGCGAGTCCCACAATATCTCCTCAGTCGATAGGAGAACGCTCCCGAAGAGCCCACGTCACAGGAGAGGCAGAAAGACCCCTCCAACCGAAGATGCGTGCCAGAAGGTACTGAGAAGGAGACTCGGCGCGTTCCGGTCGTCACCCCTGGCAGGGGGAGGAAAATCGAACAACGCAGTCCTTGAATAACAATCCCACTCATAACGGCGGTAAAATAACTGCACGCCATTGTTACTAGTCTCCAGCAGGAACTGAGCTCAGATTGTGCGTTGAAGGATGTGCTAGATATTATGGCGCTCACAACCAATGGATGGCGACTAATTGAGAGTACTTCAATGCTTCAAAAATAAGGCCACATTTCTCCGCTCCTTATTGCATTCTAAACTGCGCAAGGTCCCCAGTAGTTTAGTAAAACTGACTTAAAATGCCCAAAACTGATGAAGTTACAGCAAAACTACAGTGTTCTTTATGCACTACCGTAGTAGTTGAAAAACAACCTTGGCGCAATAAGAAAGCGTCGGTTCGTGAATTCTATAAGTTATGCTTTTCGTAATTCTTCCGCGTCGAAAACCTTGAGTGATCGTGGTTGGGACTGCCATTATGTTGTACAGTCATTACAGGTTGACTTTAAAATTGGTGAGGGCCTCGAAGACGGTCGGGTACCTGACCGTGAGGTCCAAGAGAGCAATAGAACTACCCTTATTTGCACGGATGGCGGCCATGTCGCGATCGTGAGATCGTGTATTTGTGTCTCCTTGGTAGACATCATGAAGCCCTCTGTGGCTCGTGGAGGCAAATCCAAGGCGTTTTGCCTCTTATTGCTTCTTACTCGTTCCTTAAGGCTTGTTATCAGGTTTGGATCCAGTCTTGGTAAAATGGAAGGGGGCTGAGGGGCTTTTTCAATCTTCACGCAGCCCCGGCGGTCAAATCCAGCCAGGTGGAACCGTCAGTTGACCTGACGGAAGCCCAGCTGAGAAGCGACCAGCGACAGGGGCTGCGACTTACTGTTCTCCCCCCCGCCCCCGATTTTTTTTCGCCGTAATGGATGAAAACTTGGTATCGACGGTTGTGTTGGTCCTAAGAGCCTATTGAGGGCCCTGCCGCGGAGTTAGGGAGATATTTAGGCTCATCAGAACTGGAATCCCCGAAGATGTTAGCCTAGCTTGGACTGGTAGGGAGGGAATGTAGACCTTGAAGAGGCTGCATTTGGGTCCAATGGTTGTCTCACGATCGGTGGAGCCGAAGCTGATGTAGGGTCTTCGATGCCGTTTCTACTGGCTGGACGGTACGTCTGGAAGGACGTGGAGGTTCCCTTAGTACTTCGGAAGGGCGGAGTTTGTCCGTATACGAGTGTCTTATCCTTTGGACAGCTGATCCGTAAAGTACTTCACGCAACTGGGACGAGAGAAGCAGTTAAACGTACGTATTGTTTCTTGCTTCTTGTGCCTTAATGCGTCATCTCTTAGTGACATTTTTTCTATACTACTTATAATGTATTGTTTTCCTGGTCAAACTACTCAAGTACTGCTGGCATTGATGGCACTAGGGTATAATACCGTTCTTTTAGCGGTTCAACCATGGCAGTTAACTGGCACACAGTCTTAGCCTTGAAAATAGCTTTAGCAACCTCGGGGCAGTCGTAACGAGAACCTCGTTAAATGGTCCACGTGTACGTTCCCTAACCATGCCATGGACGCTGTGAACCGGGAGTTTATGCATCTTTTCTACAGACCACCAAAACATTCTTGCGAGCCGGGATGTAATATATTGCAAATTTCCCGCGGGGACGCCGGCAGCCGGACGGACGATCCTCCCGCGATCAATCTTCAACGGTAAGGGAATCGAGACGACTTGAGGACTTTGGTGAGCGCTCTTTTTTCCCTTGATGCGGTGAAAGAGATCTTTATCCTAGGGTGGAGTTAGCGAAGGTGAATTGAATGTGCTGCTCATTACCAACCAGAAATTAGATGAAAAGGAAAACAGGCTTTGAGACAACTGGTAGGAGTTGCAGTGTTTACTATCCTTATGCGGTTTTAGGGCTTCGCCACCTGTTCCCGTTTGTGATGGACGTGGAACCTTCATCGGTGGAACTAGAGGTTGCCTTTTCACTCCTAGATTCGGTCCTTATGCGGTTTTAAAGCTTCGCTACCAGTTCCCGTTTGTGACGGGCGTGGAACCTTCATCGGTGGAACTCGAGGTTGCTTCTTCAGTCCTAGATTCGGTCCTTATGCGGTTTTAGGGCTTCGCCACCTGTTCCCGTTTGTGACGAGCGTGGAACCTTCATCGGTGGAACTCGAGGTTGCTTTTTCACTCCTAGATTCGGTCCTTATGCGGTTTTAGAGCTTCGCCACCTCCTGTTCCCGTTTGTGACGGACATGGACCCTTCATCGGTGGAACTCGAGGTTGCTTTTTCAGTCCTAGATTCGGTCCTTATGCGGTTTTAGGGCTTCGCCACCTGTTCCCGTTTGTGACGAGCGTGGAACCTTCATCGGTGGAACTCGAGGTTGCTTTTTCACTCCTAGATTCGGTCCTTATGCGGTTTTAGAGCTTCGCCACCTCCTGTTCCCGTTTGTGACGGGCGTGGAACCTTCATCGGTGGAACTCAAGGTTGCTTTTTCACTCCTAGATTCGGTCATTATGCGGTTTTAGGGCTTCGCCACCTGTTCAAGTTTGCGATGGACGTGGACCCTTCATCGGTGGAACTCGAGCTGAGACAGAGGCTGTTGAGACGGACTCTCGTGTCCATTTCCTCTTTAGTTGTCATCGTTGGGTCAACGGGCTGCGCTCTCGCGTCAGTGACTGAGCCATGACGTCATAAGGACAGTGCCCAACGGAAAATGACCCCCTTGGCGAAACAAACTCTTCCCGTTGACGAAAGGCGTGGACCCTTTATCGAAAGAGCTAGTGGTAGCATCTTCAGTCCCAAATGCTGATGAGACAAGACTATTAATCCGTCCTCTTTGGTAGTGCTCTCGCGTCGGTGACGTCACAAGGTCAAGTATGAGGACAGCTGTGCGTATGTGACTCAGTAACGACTGCTGTATGTGTATTCTTTTCCTATGAATGGTCTTTACAAACCCCTGACGGAGTTGGCCGAGTCCCCTTTTGGATGGAATCTCTTTGAGGAAGTCGCTTGGTATTCTTGGGCTGGAGTGCTGAGCTCATGGGAGTGGGTATACCTGAAAAGCAGGTGAGGGTCGGCTCCGACTTCCCGATAGCCGGGTGAGACTGTGTTCACAGAGGCCCGGCTAGGGTGAACGGCGAGCCAGCGGTTTAGCGAAGCGTCCCCGCGGCCGGTGCAGTCGGCGGCGCAGGCGCAGTGCGTAAAGCGACATCTGGTGGTGAGACGCCGCTCCATTATCAGTTGTATCTGCAAACCGGAGTGACGTCAGGTGTCGTGTCGTCACTCCCGATTGGCCGCAGGCTTGTCTTTACTAGTTGTTTTTATTTCATCTCTTCTTGGTGTTCTTTTCGTGTCTTCCAGGATTACCATAGCCAGGGGAGATGGCTACCCAAGTCTAGGGCCAGCTAAAAAGTATCCATTTGTAATTAGAACCTTCATGGTAGGCGTGGCAAGCTTGTTGCGGGATGCAGCTGTAGTAGTGACTATCGGTTCTTTGTCTGCCATAGTGCTGCCCTCTACGTTGTATTGAGGAGAATCAATCTTGATATATTCTGTTCTCAGCCAGTCTTTGTATTGTTGTCTGTAAAGATTACCAAAAGAAAGTCGTGTTAGTTACACTATTTATAACTCAAGAACGGCTGAACCGATTTGACTGAAAATTGGTATGGAAGTAGCTTAGAACTAGGAAACAGACATAGGATACTGTTATCCTGCCACGAGGATGGAGTACATACATACATACATATACTCACGCCGTTTCACTCTGGAGTAAGCAGAGACAACAGACCACCATTTGCCTCTGTCCTGACATACCTCACGCGCTTCCTCTACTGTCATTGAACCTTTCATGCAAGCCCGCCGGTATAGTGCTTTTGACCTGTCCTTTCAGCAGTAAATCATTAATTTGGTCAGTGTATACTCTGCGAGGTCGACCCCAGCTTGCCTGCCCTTACATATTTGGTGTGTCAATCCCTCTACGTGCCCAAACCACCTTAGCATACCCTTTTTAATTCTAGCTGAGTAGCTAAACATAAGTCAATGTAATGCTTGGTCACCTTTCTTTGCATGCTCCAGCTGACTGCCATATCTTCTCCATTTTCATGGTAAAATGTATGTTCCATCTCTGGACTTTGAGCAGGCCCTTGTTGGATAAGACATGGTTGAACGTTTTCAGGTCTTCAATCATGTTATAATACAATCTTCATGCATGGACTTTGTGGAGGCCCTTGTCGGATGAAGTCATGGATAGATGTTTTGAGGTCTTTGAGTGTGTAGAAAGTTTTGCAGCAAGTCCATACCAACGTACTAACTTGTTACCGTCGGTGTACTCGCCTTTCCGATACAGCAGTACATTTAGACGTTGCATATCTCGCTTATAGAAACCCGAACTTCAAATAAATCAGGCACCTGGTCGAGATGATTTGTCCTGAAACGTGAAAAAATATAATTATATAACAATGACTCAAGGAGGTAGGACACGACGGTATCTCCCGTCCGAAATGAACAGTCCGACTGGGGTAGTACCTCCGCCCTACAGAACACCGCGCCATAATAACCATCGTGTTGTGTTCCCGCCGGTAAGTAAGGTATCCAGAGCTCACTCTTCCCTCACCCCTTCCCAGCTCTCCCCCTTTCCCTTCAGGGTAGGCAGCGCGTGTGTGACACCCTTAGTGTTGCACACGTTCATAGGCGATTTGAAATTTTAGAGGGTTTTAGTTTGAAAATGTATTAAGTATATACATAATATGCTCACGCCTTTTTCAGGCAGACAATAGACCGCAGTCTGCCTCTGTCCTGACATACTTCACGCGCTTCCTCTACTGTCATTAAGCCTTTCATGCAAGCAAGTTGTTTGCCCGGTGTGAGGGTGATATTTCAGCCTTGTGTTGTTCTGTCTGTCAAGGCAGGAGCCACAATTTCATTGACTTCAGACTATCTTAGCTTACCAGGATGCAGTAATATTGACAAACAAATGCAGTAATAATCGATAAAAAAATAAGTGCATACCTGTTGTTATACAGGTCCTTGGGCTGCGGTAACCACTTGCCATTAGGTAGCCCGTATGTTTGTCTGCCACCTGTGCTAAAAAAACCTTAATTACACAATCTATGTTATACGCTACATACGAGATATTTGAAAGCAAGATCTTTTAAATATCTCCCATGTAGTTTTACAAAGAGAAAAGTGTTAATAACCTGTTACAAAAAATGACTTAACCTGTTACAAAAAATGACTTAACCTGTTACAGAAAATGACTATCTGTTACAGAAATGGACTTTCTGTTGCAGAAAATGACTTATCTGTTATAGAAAATGACTTAACTTGTTACAGAAAATGACTTATCTGTTGCAGAAAATGACTTATCTGTTATAGAAAATGACTTAACCTGTTACAGAAAATGACTTATCCGTTATAGAAAATGACTTAACCTGTTACAGAAAATGACTTAACCTGTTACAGAAAATGACTTATCTGTTGCAGAAAATGACTTAACCTGTTACAGAAAATGACTTAACCTGTTACAGAAAATGACTTAACCTGTTACAGAAAATGACTTAACCTGTTACAGAAAATGACTTAACCTGTTACAGAAAATGACTTAATCTGTTACAGAAAATGACTTAACCTGTTACAGAAAATGACTATCTGTTGCAGAAAATGACTATCTGTTGCAGAAAATGACTTATCTGTTACAGAAAATGACTTAACCTGCTACAGAAAATGACTTAACCTGTTACAGAAAATGACTTAACCTGTTACAGAAAATGACTATCTGTTACAGAAAATGAAATAAGGGGTCTAATTAAAACAACAATATTTTTTTTTAATTTATCATAATTATTTCACAGATTAATCAAGCAACGTATGTAAGTACTTGAAGTTGACCAGTCGCTTCTTCTTGTTGGCCGCACTGGGGTTAAGAGTCTGCAAATCTTTCTTGTATATAATGAATCTTCTGTAAGCCGGCGAAACTTCTGAGTCGGCGTGCTCGTAGCTCAACACGGGGCTTGTTGAGATGGACAGAATAACTATAAAATAAAATATAATTACAAAGGTATATAAAGCACTTGCCTGCTGAATCCCCGTCGCCAGCGGGGGCGGTTTTGTCAGAATCGAACCCACTAAAACCGCACGCCGTCTCGGGTCTTCTAGCACCGGAGGCCCAGAAGGCATTTCCCTCACACCCCTGTTAACCCTGGGCCATCTACGGTTTCGTGATGGCCCTCTCGAAAGAGGGAATGGGGTGAGCATCGTGCCGCCTCACCAACGGAAGAATACAGGCAGCCATCCTATCACCCAGCATTTAATCTTAGCCTGGTTAAGCTTTTTACTACTTAAGTGGCAGAGAAGCACACGGCCCACCTGCTGGGAAGTAGTCACCGTGGCTAAGAACGTGTGCAACACCAGGGGCGTCACACTCGCGCTGCCGACCCTGGAGAGGGGAGGGTTGGGATGTTTGTGGGAGGGGTTTTAGGTGTGGGATTGTGAGCTCTGGCTACCCTACTTACCGCCGGAAACATAACACGATGGTTATTATGGCCGCAGTGTTCTATAATGCGTGTGCAAATAAAGTCATGATTTTTTTCTTCATAAGACGATGTTGTTCTCAGGCATTTAGGCACCAGTACCCACCACCTTCCCATGGCCCTACCGTCTTGGTTCCGACGGGCCGAATCATGGGAGACGCGCGCCCTACTGGCGTCTGCTCTAGTTCAGGCGCGCATTTCTTGACTCCCTACAAATTGTTTGGTGCCATTTTCGCTCTCTCCCCCTTTTGGGGGCAGCACGCCATGCTTGACGTTACAGCCTTGTATAAGCTTTTCGCTCCATAACCGCTTGAATCGGACGTACCTAACGGCTTCTGTTGCTTAGCGGTAGTGCAATCCACTGCTACGAAAAAGGGGCGCGGGTTCGATTTCAGTTCAGTGCAAAAAATTCTCATTTGTATTGGTCTGGGTGTTTCTATCCGTTCATCGTGCTGGGAGGCGTCCTACTTTGCGTTTTCCGACTCGTGGTCTCCACTCTAGGACTCGTTTGCTCCAACGGCCATCGGTCCTTCGACAGATGTGGCCACTTCGAGTAGCTTATTCTGCGAGCTATGTCATGTGTTTAAAATTAAGATTTATTTAGAAACAAGCGTTGTACTTACATATAGTATAATAAATTAAACACAAAAACGAATTCATGTCTTCTTTTAGTGGTATAACCGTGTATAATGTTGTTTATCTCAAACGACTGTCTCGTACGGAGATAACCGCGTATAAATAATTACTTATTAGGATAATTTCACGCAAAACTGATAGTCTTTCGACTAATAAATACACGTAACCGACGTGTATATAGTACATCCACTAGTTGAACAAAACATTTTCGCACAATATAAGAATACCCTGGGTCTCGATTCTGGGGCATTATTCTGTTTGTCATTGATTTCTAATCACAGTCGAAACGTGAGAAGTCGGTCGATTTCAATAGATTAACATAGAGGAAAGAACCGGTGTAAAACTAAACTAACCTAAATGTGTCGGCTAATACGAAAGTGGATGGTTACGGTACGTTTTGTCAAACAGAATAAGGGCCCTGTAAAAACAAGCCACTGTCATGCCACTGACACTTGGATACCATTTAATTTTGGACTTAATTGTTATCACATTAAAGTCTAAAATTAAATGATATTTTGTAGAACAAATAAAAAAAATTTTTAGACTTTAACTGGATAAAGGTAAGTCTACAATTAAATATCATTTTCTTCCCGTAAAATTCAAGGTAAACCAAATAACATTAGTAGTAGGCGAGCGCACCCAGTAAGCTTTGGATTCAGCCGGCACAAACGCTATGAAAAATTTACTGCAAAAAATAAGAGAAAAAATAAAAGAGGTTAAGTTTGTGTTTGTATATTTGTTATCTCGGAATCTAGTGAACCGATTTTAAAAATTATTTCACCAATAGAAAGCCACATTATCCGCTAATGTCATCACGCTACTGCCCAAGGGAGCGGAGCAATAATCATAAATGTGAACAATTCCGGTAGATTCCCATACATTTTAGGAAAACTGATAAATTATTAGCATATTATGCGAGTTAAAAAGGGTGCATCGGGGTTCGAAATACACCACGGGCGAAGCCGGGGTGGGTCAGCTAGTCTAATATACACAGGAAAATAAATCTAGACTATGGTCTCTCCAGGTGTATCGCAACTTCTGGAGACTCGAAGTTACAAGTGTTTAAAAAAATTTAGTAGTAATAAGAAAATAATCTAGTAAAAATAAGAAAAAAACTACTATATAAAAAAAAAAACAAATACTGGTCTCTCTTCAGATGTATCGCATCTTCTGGACAGTTGGGAGACTGGCTTATCCAGGTCCCCAGCATGCATTACGAGTACCCGTAGAAATCCAAAGTCCTTGACTTGGTATCGTGGTGCGCCCTCACGGCTGTCCTGAGAAGCATCTAACGGCCTGCAACTGTAGCGACCATCATTTCTTCGGCGGTCGAAGGGATGCGTGGTCTTGCGTATTTTGTCCATACCTCCAGTTCTACTCAACCGATTGTAATCAAACATAAGTCTGACAAGGACATAAAAAACCGCTTCAAAATCCGTTCAGTTATTTTTCGTTCACAAACAGAAAAGAATACCGAAAAAAAATTTTGTGTTCACAATCGTTCTTGTAACACAACCTAAGTTTTTTTTTAACATCACAATGAAAAAAAAATATTTTCTATGTAGAATCGTTCTTATAACATAACCCAAGTTTTTTTAAGATCTCCACAATGCAAAAAAAACTAGGTCACCTTTCTTCGCGGACTGCAGACTACCCTTTCTTCTCAATTATCATCAAACAAGAATTATTTTTAATCAACTTCAGTCATGTTTAAAAGCCAGTCTTCATGTCTTTAGTACATTTAGACATTAAAAACTGCACAATTCTTTCATTGCCTTACTTTCAAAACCCCAAACTTAAAACAGCTCAGTCTGGGGAATCGAGATAATTCGTCCTGAAACAGAAAAAAGAAATTAACAATAATTCAATGAATATTACAGGATTGTAGTTTGAAGGTCTTATTTACACAGTTACAATACTACAGCTCTTTTTTCTTTGGCGCACCATAAAGACTAGTCTTTTAACTTACCATCAGGCGAAGTTGAAGTAGTTTTGACGTGTCCTATATAAAATAATGTATATAAATGATTTGACTAACAATTTGGCGCTTAGCGGCCGCTGCCGCGGCACGCTCGCTATGCTCGTTCGCCTTCATACGTTATTTAATTTTGTCATTGGTGGATCGAAGGCCTGAGACTTTACCTTTAGCTTACCATCAGGCGAGGTTAAGTTCTCCCCTGAAGTTAATAATTAAGATTTCTTTCACATTTCGACGCTTCCGGCAACACGCAGAAGCCGCGGGGAACAGCTAATATAAAAAAAAAACAATAATTTATATATTACCTCTTTCTGGGGTTTCATTATGTCTGCAAAGAGGTTGAGTAATATTGTCCGACGTGTGGCTTCACTACTCTTGCTATTCACAACGCCTGCACTTCTGTATGTAGGTATTATCATTGTTTTATCTTGTATTTATAGTATACCTCGTTAAGTTCTGAGTAAATTCTTCATTCTTCTTCAAAACGCAATATCTTCTGTACATGTGTACATTAATGACTTATCGTATATCTTACAGAAACTGTACAGAAAATGACTTTGTCTGTTACAGAAACTGACTGCCTGTTGCAGATAATGACTTACAATGACTTTTACAGAAACAATTTTCCCAATCTGTAACAGATAATGACTTAAAATGACTTTTCATCTATTATAGAAACAACCTTCCCAAACTGTTACAGATTGACGATGTTGTTGTCAGGCATTTAGGCACCAGTACCCACCACCTTCCCATGGCCCTACCGTCTTGGTTCCAACGGGCCGAATCATGGGAGATGCGCGCCCTACTGGCGTCTGCTCTGGTTCAGGCGCGCATTTCTTGACTCCCTACAAATTGTTTGATGCCATTTTCGCTCTCTCCCTCTTTAGGGGGCAGCACGCCAGCCATGCTTGACGGTACAGCCTTGTATAAGCTTTTTGAATATACCAAGATTGTAGTTTGAAGGTCTTATTTACACAGTTACAAGTCTTTTTTCTTTACCGCACCATAAAGACTAGTCTTTTAACTTACCATCAGGCGAGGTAAAGTCGTTTTGACGTGTCCTATATAAAAATAATGTATATAAATGATTTATCATGACCATTACACTATTCACTAACAATTTAGCGCTTAGCACGCTCGCTATGCACGTTCGCCTTCATACGTTATTGGTCATTGGTGGATCGAAGGCCTGAGACTTTGCCTCTAGCTTACCATCAGGCGAGGTGAAGTTCTCTCCTGAAGTTAAGAATAAGATTTTTTTAACATTTCGACACTTCTGGCAACACGACGCGGGAAACAACTAATATAAAATAACAGTAAATTTTATATATTACCTGTTTCTAGGGTTTCATTATGTCTGAAAAGAGGTTGAGTAATATTGTCTATTCACAACGCCTACACTTCTGTATGTAGGTATTATCATTGTTTTATCTTGTATTTATATGTATACCTCCTTAAGTTCTGTGTAATTTCTTCATTCTTCTTCAAAACGCAATATCTTCTGTACATTTGTACATTAATGACTTATATCTTACAGAAACTGACTTTGCCTGTTACAGAAAATGACTTTGTCTGTTACAGAAACTGACTGCCTGTTGCAGATAATGACTTACAATGACTTTTCATGTGTTATAGAAACAATATTCCCAATCTGTAACAGATAATGACTTAAAATGACTTTTCATGTGTTATAGAAACAATATTCCCAATTTGTAACAGATAATGACTTAAAATGACTTTTCATGTGTTATAGAAACAATATTCCCTATCTGTAACAGATAATGACTTAAAATGACTTTTCATGTGTTATAGAAACAATATTCCCTATCTGTAACAGATAATGACTTAAAATGACTTTTCATGTGTTATAGAAACAATATTCCCAATCTGTAACAGATAATGACTTAAAATGACTTTTCATCTATTATAGAAACAATATTCCCAATCTGTAACAGATAATGACTTAAAATGACTTTTCATGTGTTATAGAAACAATATTCCCTATCTGTAACAGATAATGACTTACAATGACTTTTCATGTGTTATAGAAACAATATTCCCAATCTGTAACAGATAATGACTTAAAATGACTTTTCATGTGTTATAGAAACAATATTCCCTATCTGTAACAGATAATGACTTAAAATGACTTTTCATGTGTTATAGAAACAATATTCCCAATCTGTTACAGATAATGACTTAAAATGACTTTTCATGTGTTATAGAAACAATATTCCCTATCTGTAACAGATAATGACTTAAAATGACTTTTCATGTGTTATAGAAACAATATTCCCAATCTGTAACAGATAATGACTTAAAATGACTTTTCATGTGTTATAGAAACAATATTCCCAATCTGTAACAGATAATGACTTAAAATGACTTTTCATGTGTTATAGAAACAATATTCCCAATCTGTAACAGATAATGACTTAAAATGACTTTTCATGTGTTATAGAAACAATATTCCCAATCTGTAACAGATAATGACTTAAAATGACTTTTCATGTGTTATAGAAACAATATTCCCAATCTGTTACAGATAATGACTTAAAATGAC
Source organism: Lithosia quadra (assembly GCA_963576445.1). Taxonomy (NCBI): domain Eukaryota; kingdom Metazoa; phylum Arthropoda; class Insecta; order Lepidoptera; family Erebidae; genus Lithosia; species Lithosia quadra. The sequence continues at coordinate 388,290 of OY754897.1, forward strand.
TTTTCATGTGTTATAGAAACAATATTCCCAATCTGTAACAGATAATGACTTAAAATGACTTTTCAAGTGTTATAGAAACAATATTCCCAATCTGTTACAGATAATGACTTACAATGACTTTTCAAGTGTTATAGAAACAATATTCCCAATCTGTTACAGATAATGACTTAAAATGACTTTTCATGTGTTATAGAAACAATATTCCCAATCTGTAACAGATAATGACTTAAAATGACTTTTCAAGTGTTATAGAAACAATATTCCCAATCTGTTACAGATAATGACTTACAATGACTTTTCAAGTGTTATAGAAACAATATTCCCAATCTGTTACAGATAATGACTTAAAATGACTTTTCATGTGTTATAGAAACAATATTCCCAATCTGTTACAGATAATGACTTAAAATGACTTTTCATGTGTTATAGAAACAATATTCCCAATCTGTTACAGATAATGACTTAAAATGACTTTTCATGTGTTATAGAAACAATATTCCCAATCTGTTACAGATAATGACTTACAATGACTTTTCATGTGTTATAGAAACAATATTCCCAATCTGTTACAGATAATGACTTACAATGACTTTTCATCTGTTATAGAAATAAACTGCCCCAAAAATACTTAAAATCTGCTACGGAAAACTTCTAGTAAAGTCTCCGCTGAGTAGGGCTTCTTGGGACAAAGACTGACGAACTTTACTTGACCTCGACAAAACGCCTTGCAAATAACTTGATTTTATCAAATTATTGACACTGGAATTCACACCTTTTAGTTGTATTCTATATTCTTCGTGAAATGTAACTTTCAGCTGCTCTATTATTATTTATTTGATGTCTGCAGTTTAAGCCTCGTACATCGAGATAAAACTATTGTTAATGGATCATGTCGAGGTATATTTGGTATGATTACTATTTATATTGAACCCGACTACTAGACCACAAAACGCCAACGAAGACAAATCAATTTTTACCAACACTCAATGAAGTCTGTTGCATGTGAACACATGCAGCTGCCAACTAACTAGAACCCATAACACGCGCTAGTTAATCTATGCTTACTTTGGGTCTAGAGAGCGCTGTGTACTATGTTGTAGGATATTTATTTATTTATTAATAGAACCAAACATTACTTCAGCCCTCTCAATTTTTGCATGCATGTAATCGTTTTTGGGATTTTCACTTCATTGCTACCAAAAATCACCTTGAAAGTAGTTTAATTACAAACAAAATATTTTATTTTTGTTTAGAAACTTTTTTTGTTTCTTTTTTTTTTGTTAGATTTTTTTTTATTTAAGTAATTAGAAAAACTGCATGTTTTAAATTTTTCTTGAAACGGCCAATTTGGAAAATACCTATTGCGTTTGCAACAAGGACAGACAGCACACCACAGATGCCCAGACTAAGACTCGAACAACCCAAATAATACTACTTTTTTCACGTTCCATGATATAGGTATTATAATGCTAAAGGGGTTAACGCGATTTCAACCAGCCTTTGCCTACAGCGGTATATGCCTATACCGTGATCACGTTAAATTTCCGATTAAATTTATAATGAACCACAGATACATGCTAAAGAAATTCGATTCCTACCAATGAGACCTAAAATTATTTAATTTTAAGTTAACCGCCTTATGCACTAAAAGCGGCCATATTGGATTGTATTTTATTTTTCACAGTGTACACACACTACTAGTCATGCCCTTCTATTTGATATATCCATTTGCGGTAGTTGTTGAAAAATATGTAATCAACCATTTTGTGGCGGCGGCCATCTTGGATTTACAATGATACAGAACTTGTATTGTCACCAGAACTAAAGATATGTGCCAAATATTAGAACAATCTGTCTACAGGAAGGTAGTCAAGTTTCAATTACTACAAATAGATTTGACCCAAACAAACAGGTTAAATTAAATAAAAGCGTTAAAAAACATTTGAATACTGGAGATACTTGGAATGTATACCAACAGCTTGGGAATTTTTTTTTTAAATTTATTTACCATCCGTTTATAAAAAAGATTACTTGAAGCATTTTTAAAAACCTATGCGGTCTGTACACAATTATTAAAAGTAATGTTTTAAAAAAATGAGCTTTTAGTTCCACATTTAAAAAATCCCCACAGGGCATAGTGTTTTCTAAGGTGCGTAAATCCGGGGGTAGTCCGTTAATAAGTCGAGGAATTAAACCCAAGAAAAAAAATTATGACTTCATGGCACTGATTTCATTCTGAGTAAAATCGCATCAACAGTTCCAACGTTCAACAAGGCACATTTTTAGGTCGGTAGGTGAGGTTTTTTGACATTTTTAAGTTTTTTTTTTAAATTTAAATATTTTTTGTTTTTGAGATTATTTGTTTTTTTTTTTGTAAATTTTAAATAAGTATTTCTTTTATTTTGTATTAACAGCGCATGAAATTCAGATGTTATATAAATTGTGATTAAATTAATAAACATACAAATCAACATAGTTTGAGATAACTCATTTTAAACTATAAGACAACCACCATCTTCACTGTGACCAACGGCTGAAACCTTATACGCCGAAAGACAAACGAAACGTCGGGTCCATATAAATAATAATAATACCAAACAAATCGCGACGGATTCCATTAAAAATAGTTTTATTTCAATATTGATGTCTTCTTTGCAGCGCCAACCCTTGAACACTCAAGGGTGGTGAACTTTGTGGTGAGAAAATTGTGTGGTCAGAAATTGTCAGTTTGTTGTTATATTCTTTATCTCGTTATTATATTATTGTATTGTTATTATTATTGGTTTTTCTGACATTTGTTTATTGTAATTTTGTGTACGATGACTTGTTTATTTTTATAATTGATTTCAAACACAATGTGAAAGTTGTTTATCCATACTAATCTACACTAATATTATAAAGAGGAAAGATTTGTTTTTTTGTTTGTTTATTTGTAACGAATAAGCTCTGAAACTACTGGACCGATTTCAATAATTCTTTCACCTATAAAAAGCTACAATATTTGGGAATAACATAGGCTATAATTTGTTTTCAAAAAATTAAGGAATTCGAAATCGACGCGGGCGGAGCCGCGGGCAACAGCTAGTTTATTATAAATGCGAAAGTAACTCTGTCTGTCTGTCTGTTACGCTTTCACCCCTGAACCGCTAAACCGATTTTGATGAAATTTGGTATAGGAGTAGATTAGACCTCGAGAATGAACATAGGCTATGTTTGGTCGCGATAACCGACATACACGCGGGCGCAGCCGCGGGCGTGAGCTAGTTGAAAATAGTTTTATTTCTGTTGATGTCTTCTTTGCAGCGCCCAACCCTTGAACAGTCAATGGTGGTGAATTTTGAGGTGAGAAAATTGTGTGGTGATGGTGAACACACGTTCAGTATCACCACACAACAAACAGGCAAGATTTTTGGGTCTCTTTTCCTCGCTTATATCTCTTTTGGTGGAATATAAAGAGAAATATGTAATTTGTAGGTTTTTTACAAAATAAAAGTATGTTTATCCGCATTCTAGAACCCATAACAATCTAGTTAAACTATACTTACTTTGGGTCTAGAGAGCGCTGTGTAGAATGTCGTGGAATATTTATTTAAAAAGCTTTGTTATATCTTGTGTCTATAACATAAAGCTATATAAGGTAGGTTTCTTATTAACGCTGTTTGTGGTAGAGGTACAGGCAGAAATGTATATTCGAATAACCAAATACATAATATACAAATCATACCTTTTTTTTATTTATCGTGCGGAAATCCCCATGGATACCACACCCGTCGGCCATCAGGGGTGGTTATGTCGGGATCGAACCGACTAAAACCGCACGCCGTCTCGGGTCTTAATTACCGGGTGTAAGGTTACCCAATAGGCATATCCCTCGCACCCCAGCCGACCCTGGGCCATCTACGGTTTTAAGATGGCCCCCTCGACGATATACAAATCATACCTTATTACCATTGGGGTAGAGACAAGATTCTTCAAATAAATGAATAAGCTAGATAGGTATATTCATGTGGGCTCAATTCCCTAGTACTCATGTTGGTGTAATGGTTTGTGAACGTTTAGGAAGTTTCCGAACGAACAAATTGATAGGTTTAAAGGAGGTGGGGCAGGGAGAATCTCATGGCGTTTGTTCATAAAATTGCTAAGTTGTTATAGTTGCTTTTTTGTTATTTTTAATTAAATTGTTTTTAAGTCGAAAGTTGTGTATTTTCTGCTGAAACTTCTGAATTACCTGAACCTACATTCATAATTCATACATACATACAACACACCTATGTGGTATAAAAAAAACTATTTCTTTACTAACACTGAAGTTCCTGGCCGTTGTTTTTTTTAATATATAGGACACTTCAATTTGACTTCACCTCGCCTGATGGTAAGCTGAAGGTGAAGTCTCAGTAAAGAGGGTCACCATTACATACACGTACCATGTTAACAATGGTGGCACTCAGCTTGACGGCCTCATCAAAAGAGGATTGTCGTCGCAGCACCGCGTGACACCCACCGGTCCCACTAGTGCTGCGACCACAATCCTCCCTGCCAGGCTATGCACTTGCTGACCCCTGATTGATTAAAATTAGGTACTCGAAATGGCCGAGTGAAGTTTTAATATGGTGAACAGGTCTTCAGTTGCTTTGCTGCACCGGCACTCTTAATTTCACTGTATTGTTAATTTAAATAATTGTTCACTTAAATATATAGATTTCATAGCGATTAAGCTGCCAAGCAAACTGTTGGCATTTTTTGACCATGTCGTTAGTCCCAAGCTATTTTAAGCAAATATTTTACATGCATTTCTTAATTATTAATATTTGGCTCTGAAACTGAGAGCCCGTCTTTTTAGTTAATAAATGTATCACACAAAAATTCAAGACCGTCTATAATGAAACATGTCCTGGGCCTCGTTTCTGCTAAACGCAAACCACTGTCATACCAGTGATACTCTAAAAAATGCCATTTAATTATAGACTTTATTGTTATCAGATTAAAGGCTAAAATAAATGAGCGAATGAAAAAGTTTAATGAAGCCTTTTCATTTGATTATAGACTTAAACTGTATAGCAGTGAAGTCTACAATTAAATAGCATTTTTAGAGTGTCAGTGACATGACAGTGGTTTGCCTTTAGCAGAATCGAGACCCTGTTTAATATCAACCATGCATGTTTCCAAGCACGCCAGCAATTGTGCTATTCAAGGCAAATGTTGGTAAATTCCTGGTCGGTCATAAAGATCAGATGAAATAGCAAGTTCAAAGCTCCCTTGTGCCACCAAAGCTTTCATAGCTAAATATTCCACAAAGCTGTTCGGCCTGTAGCAACTAAGCAAGATGTGTATGAAATACCAATAGCAGTTCATGCTCCCGCCAAATAGCTTGAACACTTATCTTCATACCATGACAGTAAAACCATAAGCTGGTGTCTTGTCTGATTCAGTAAAGACATTTTCAAAATGCGTGGTTTAAATTCTATTATAAAAAAGAACTTTCTTATTTCAATTTTTCTTAATCTATGAATGCTTTAGCGAGGTTATTAAACTTTTAAAATCATTTTTCAATTAGATTTGGAAAAATTAATATCTATAAGTTTTGATATCTTATATAATTTACACATTTTAAAAACGCAATTTTACTTAAACCGCCCCCTGGTTTGGTTTAACATGCCTTAAACTATTTTGGATGGAAGAATACTCTCAGATTCATCATACATTTTTACCCAACTGCACCAACGAGGGTAACCTCAAAATCTGAACAATGTCAAAAGATTCTTTTTTATCTGTGCGGCTATTCAAAATTAATTCGTTACTTTTTTTTCACTGCATCAACAAAAACTACCTTGATACTCATGCTAGGGGCTCCCCTAAGACAAGTGTCATGCTGAACACTAGTTTGATGCTAATGTTCTTGTGCATGATGCAGTATAAATAAATAGGACGTCATTACTGCGTTAACCTCAATTTGAAAATGGTTGAGGTTCATTTAACAGATTTTAAAAAACGAATTTGTCATTTCTATGCACTTTTTGTTAGACATAAATGTATGCAAAGTTAAGTTATATCAATTACCTAGTATTTGGTTTTTGTTTTATTTTATTTTCCAAATTATAATGATAATGATAAATCATAATAAGTTACTTATATTATTCATTAATTTGACTGAAGGTGGTTCGATTCCCACTCAGTGCAAATATTTGTATGCATGAATATGTCTATTTGCATTGGTCTGGGTTTTTCCATGTATAATATGTATGTATTTACAAAATAAAAGTGTAAAAAGTTTATCCACGTCTAGAACCCATAACACGCGCTAGTTAAACTATGCTTACTTTGGGTCTAGAGAGCACCATGTAGAACATTGTGAAATATAAATTTATTAAAAAAAGTTAAAAAGTATTCAACTATGCTCTAAACTCCCTTTTAATGATTCTAGAAAGTGCCCTGCCTTCCAAATTAAAAAAAAACACTTAAATTAGTTATAATAGCATGAACAAGCAGTACAACCTGAAATTCCAGTATGCTGGATGCTCTGGCTGGAGCCCTGCTGCGATAATACAGTCTCCAGAAGATAACTGGAGATGATGCAGATGTTGGTAGGTCATTGTGATTAGATATGGAGTCACCTCGGCCAGCACCAGGATCTTGAAAGATATATTAGTAGGTTAGGAGTACCCACAACTGACGTGCATGTATGAAAACAATTATGAAAGTTGAAGAAGCGAGAGATGTATGCCAAAATTGTAGCAAGTGGGAAGATATTCTCTGCCTACCCCAATGGGAAACAGGCATGATTTGTCTGCCTACCCCAATGGGAAACAGGCATGGTTTGTATGTATGTATAATTATATTAATTAATAAGTTGATCATGATCACCAATGGCTTGTTAATGGTGACATCAAGTAGACACCAGTGGATATGCGCACATCAAAGTTAATTATTATTATAATTTAACAGGCAGGGTCTCAATTCTGCTACAGACAAACCACTGACACTCTAAAAAATGCCGTTTAATTGTAGACTTCATTGTTATCAGGTTAAAGTCTTAAGTCAAATGATATTTAGTAGAGCGAATGAAAAAGTTAAACTAATTCTTTTCATTTGATTTTAGAATTTAACTGTATAATGGTTAAGTCTACAACTAAATAGCATTTTAAGAGTGTCAGTGGTTTGCCTTTAGCAGAATCGAGGCCCTGGTAGACGTATGTGACTGAAGAAGGTTGTATCCAAGACTCCTATGTTTGGATTCACTTGCCAGTTGAATGAATCTAATCTTAAATTGTGTGGTGCTGTCAACACAGTATTTTTTTTACAACATTATGGCAGATGGGAAGCGGTCACAAAGGCCTATGGACGTGTGCAACATCAGGGGTGTCACCCTCGTGCTGCCGACCCTGGAGGGGTGGTTGGGGGAATGCTAGCGGGGGTTAGGGAGGCGGCTTTAAGGCCCACGCAGCCTCATCTGCAAGATGGTAGGTAAGCCTCATGAGCGGCGGTAACGCTCTGGCACAATGGTTACCTATTGGAGTTGAAGGTCAGATGGCAATTGCACTCATAAAACTGTTATTAAAACAAAATAATGAGAAGGGAGTAAGCAGATTCAGCACCAATGCTAAAAAGAAAATGGTTGACTAGGTACCTACCTACCTACCTACCACGTGGCATTTATTTTACTGAACGGAGAAATAATTAGAGGACTTACCTGTAGTTGATGGACTCCAGTTTCGTTGGTTTCTCCTCCTGCTGCAGAACAACTATTTTCACTGCCTTAGCATCCATGCTAAGTATAATATTGAGGCAAAAATCTAACTAAAGTTCGCGCATGAGCACTTAAGATTTTTACTCCTATCTACATCAGGTGAATACAAATATCAATGTTTTTCGTACTTATTAAAGAACTACACTTTTCTTGAGAATTTGGCTAAAACTTCAATTTAACGTAAGATAAGATGCGCACACGCACGCGGTCACACGATCAATGATCAATATAAGATGGCGTCGATTAGTTTGGGTAAAATACGTTGCGTCGGTGGCGCTGCTGTCGACCAACGCGCTGAGCGGATTGGTCAAGAGCAAGGCAGGAAAAGGAAAGCAGAAAAGATGATCGTGCCAACTTGACGACGTAAATAGTTTGTTCGTGTTAAGTGTTGCCAGTTATTAAATCTTTGTCAATGGCATTGGTAATCGCAATCGAGCATTATTCGATTATTATTTATGTTCATAATTTCTTATTTGATATAAAAGCAGACATTGACTCATCGTAAATTATTGAGGCATGTGAAACAGCCTCATTTTATGCTACTCTTTTTATATACGGAAACGAAAGCGTTGTATTTACATTTTATTAATTATAAGTACATTACATACCTACAGTACAAGTTCGTCAGTTTTGAAGATAAATGCATGAAAATTTAAATAGCGGTATCTGGTTAGAAATAAACGTAATGTATCCGCTTTTATAAAATTTCACTACTAAAGAGGTAAATTGCTTAAGTATTGAAGCAAGAAGTATAAAATTCAATATTAATGCTCATTTTACATTATACAGTGTGTAATATTCCTAAGGTGGCTGTGTCCAATTAATAATTGATTGTAATGGTTTATAACTACGCAGTTTATCAGATTTGTTTACAGTCACTTGTCGACGTTCTACATTGTGTTTGAAATCGTCAACTGAGAACTGCACTTGAGATGATAAATAGGATAAAAATATCGTCAAAACAGATTTTTTATGGAGAAATCTAGCCGAATATAACATTTACATCATCACTACGTTAGCGATGATCCCGGTTGCATCCAAACTCTGACTTGACTGTTGCCCGGGTCCTCTTTCCAACTAATGTAGTTTTTAGCATATTTTTCTATAACGGGATCTCCCACAGCGTGACAAATTGTTTTTGCTCTAATTAAAAAAGTATTATAAGTGCATCATTTTGTGTTTTTATTATAAGGTTTTTCCCCCAAACAGTTTTTGTCGAGATTATTTAAGTAAGCTTAATGATAAGAAGTATATAAGTACGGTCGCAGATATACTTTTTTTTTTAATTTCAAATATCAAACTATACCTTGTCTAATTTAGGATGATAAAAATGACAGTTCATGTCTATGAAGTATCGTATTTTTTTATACAAAATCAGACCCCTAAAATTATTGTATTTCATAGACAAGCCCCGCCCACTTGTCATAGTGAAGCGTCTTGCAAGAATATAGCACAATTGACTATACACAAATGAATCGAATGAATCGAATTTAAAGTAATTTATTAAAATTATTAAGTACTTATACTACTAAAATTTTTATGATATAATTAGCTAAATATGGTACGAAACATAAATACTTTAGCATAAAACTTCTCTTTTGTCATTCTGAAGTAAGTTACCTAAAATAATAAAAAATAAAAAGTTTTTGTGTTTTTCTAAATATCGATTCCATATTCTACGGGAACCATAATCGAAAATCGAAAGTTTCATTTTCGATTATACTATATGGGGTACCCTACTTGGAACTGTCAAAATTATCATCCTAAATTAGACAAGGTTTTTTTTTATAGTGAACAAACCATTCATGATTCTCGATGCTTAATCTATCCTGTAAGTAGGCTATCTTTATTCCGTGACAATTTTATAAGAGTAGGTACCTATAGGAGGTACCTACTCTTATAAAATTGTAAAATAGGAAGCTATCTCTTTACATTACAAATTAAAAACCCATTACCTTCAGGTTAGGCAGCGCGTGTGTGACACTCTTAGTGTTGCACACGTTCATAGGCCACGGTGACCGCTTCCCATCAGGTGGGCCGTGTGCTTGTCTGCCACCTAAGTAGTATAAAAAAAAAAAAATTAAAAACTCAACTGATGTTGAAAAGCCTGAAACAATTATCTTAATTAATTAATATGTATCTTAATTTTTCATAACTTTTTCATTATTTAACTTTCACAGTTTTATCTGTGATGATTACACTCTTTCCATCACCGGCCGGATGGCATATTTTAAACACTAGCCATTTTTCTACTGCTTTATCGACGACGCTACGGAAGTGCATATCGAATACCGCCCTACCCTTCGCTCTGGCTCCGCAACGATCAGCGCTCCAAGTGTCGAGCGGCAACATAATTTATCCGGACTGCATGGCAGGAAGCAGAAGTCCGCCTTGCCAACCGTATAAGATTTTCTCCTTGAATTTCTCGTACAAGTACAAGACTTATTATCTTTTGTAAGAGATACGAGGATACTATTAATCTCGTAATTCTCGTACAATTATGTGCAATTTTTTTTTATCTAGGATTGAAATTCATAATCGAAGATCAATAACCGCTTCGCTTTCCATTATAACTCCTTTTTTACTACGATCAACGATCAGCGCCCCAAGCGTTGAGCGGCAACCACCATGATCATGGATGCAACCACACCACACAGCGAACTGCGGCGGAAGTGCAGAAAGCGAAGTAAAAAGGAGAAAAACTATTTTCTTTTCAACTTTTCATTTTATTTTATAACAAAACAAAGTAAACAAACAGCGTGCTATTAATCTGTGGCATAAGCGCATGCTGCCCATCATTCAGTTCTTCAATTAAAGAATGCTGTCTGAAAGAGATTTTAGTATCAATCGAAGGTAGAAATAGATTCTATTACAGCATAAATAATTTGATAAAGTTAAAATTGCATGCTTGAAGGCTTGAAGCATTCCGAACAAAGATGGCTCTCGCTCTTCGTGCAAGGTGGTGCAAGGCAAGGCTGCTCTGGAATGGCATGGCGGGCTTGGCGGGCATGGCTACTTACAAAATGGCGATAATTCTACCATCAACGAGTTTTCAAGAAACATGGCCCGCATGGAACGTATTCTGAAACCTTTTTTTTTACTAGTCAGTGGCAGTGGACGATACCCGAATTACAACCTCGCTGCTCATCACTGAGGAAAATTTCAAAGCGTTGGACACTACCGTCTAGGTATGAAAATAACACTTAATTAGGTATCCATTACTTTCATATTAAACTTGCGAACCCATCCTTTGCATTATCATACTCCGAGCCTTTTACAAAATCAGGTAGGGTGTGGTCGGCCTATCAATCTAAGCACACAAACACAGAGACAAACTCCTGTAAGTTACGCAATACTTGTGATGGGGTAGTATGTTCCCACATTTTTCTCTCTGGGGTAGGCAGAGACATCGCCAGCGGGCTTCTGTCCCTCCACACTTCTTTAGCGCTCAATGACAGTAGAGAAAGTGCAAATTAAAGATTAACCATTGTTTAAATTGTTCACAGAGCTACATGGTTGAATTCCTCATCACCATCTTTACATTACTCCGTCTCATCAGACATGTCGAGTCTGTGGTCTATTTGCCAGCTTTTGCATGTGCCTCGTGCTGTCCGTGAAGTGCTAAGGTAGGTTTAATGACCAGATACACCTATAGCTCACATTTATTATTTCAAGCGGGAACACCCATAGTCATAGGACAATCCACCCTCATTACCTGCGGAACACTCCATCCAGTGCCCCAACCCTCCTATTGAAGACGATGTCAAGCTGATACTTTCTTTAGGTGGCATACAAACACACATCACACCTGATGGGAAACGGGCACCGTGGCCTATGGACTTGTGCAACACTAGGGATATCACACCTGCGCTGCCGACCCTGTAAAAACCTGATGATTTCTTGAAGAACCTCACATTATAGTCTCTTAACAACAAAAATAATTTCTTGCTTCCAGTCAGCCTAATAAATTCAAGACTCTTCAGCAGCAGCAGCTTGCTGGCGTTCTTCAACGAGTTGGGGTGGATCGAATGAAATGATGAAAACCCACAAGCAAAAACCACACCGTGGCGTGGTGTTCCGGATACCAGCCCGTGAAACCATAGCATACCAGCAAAATGAATACAACACCTCTACTGGACGCTGGAACAGCTGGATGAGCAGTCAACAGTACTGCCCGCAGGCTTGATTCTTTGCTTCAACTGCTTACAGACAATGCATGTGCTATAATGTGATGGTAATGGTAGAAATGAAGATAATATGAGTGCTGATACAATCATTTCATCTCGCTACAACAAATCCTTCGACCGAGTGTTAATCCCAGTCGCATCCAAAGCTTTCACCTCGGAGTCTGGGGTCCGCTTTACCAGTCTTAACTGCGGATTTGGCTGAACCTTGATATTTTCCGCAAGCGACTGCCATCTGACCTTCACAACCTAATGGTGACATTAGGCGATATCGAAGCATTGCAGCTAGACCGTTGTTGTTGGACTTTTTAGGGCTCCAACTATCCGAACGACTGCCATAGATGTTTGTATGGCAACCGGGACCGACGGCTTAACGTGCTCTCCGAGGCACGACTCACTACATCAAATACTGTGGGTATAATGTTTTTAGATCGGTAAAAGTGAATATCCAGGACGGGACTTGAACCCGTGACCAGTCCCTTACAGGGGAAATACTCTGACCAACTAAATTATCTGGACACATCCTGGGTATTCGAATTTCTCTAATATATTCTCGATCTAAAATCATTAAGATTAGTTAGCATTCTAATTGCTAAATGTCATTGAATTGATGATATACCTGTCTTTTTATGAAAAATATTACTGTGCTTCTACCTACCTACCTACATAAGTGTGGCAGTTTCACATGGTGTTCTGCGTTGAGTTCACCGGCGATTATGACCGCGGGTCCGAGTTCGAGGAGGGCCCTGAGATCGCTACCGAGCAGCTGTTTGAGTGGTGACAGATAGGCTGACACTATAACTATTGACTGGTGGCCGGTCATCCCTAGCCGACAGACCGGTGCCTCAACGTTCGTCAGCGTTGGCGGATCCATAGGTGAGCAGTGCAGAGACCTCTTGTAATAGATGAGAATCCCGCCAAAGGCTGTAGTTCGCAATTCTAGGCTCCCTATGGGCGGGTTTCAAAAACGTCTCTTGCACGAGAAAGATGTCTGGATTGTGGTCCCTAAGAAATTGTCCTATCTCTGTCTTTTGGTTGGTTAAGCCATCCGTGTTGAAAAACCCTATTTCGATTGATTTCGGTTTGATTCTGCCAGTGTTTCGTAAATCCATTACTGGTTTACCCTAAAGTTCGAAAGGACCTCGAAGACGGCCGAGTACCGGATGGTGACGTCCAGGAGCGTCATCGGGTTGCCCTCATTTTTACGGATCTTCGCGGCCATGTTACGCAGCTCCGTGAAATTGAGGATGGGTGCGAACCGTGCTACAACCTCGAGGTCAGAGTCCCCGCAGGCTGGCTGGCTCGCCGTGTAGGTGTGTGTGGGTGTGTAAGGTAGTGTCGACGGTTGTGTAGGGTTCAGCCTGCGACCGCGGAGCTTGTTGGGGGCGCGGTTGCCACGGAGCTGGGGATGGTGGCTATCGGAATCCCCGAAGAATTTGTAGACCTATCTGGGACTGGTAGAGGAGGGGATGCAGGCCTTGAGGAGGCTACATTGGGGTCCCGTGGGCAGGGCTTCGGTAGAGCCGAAGCTGCAGGCAGCGCCACCGGCGAAAGCGCCGAAAACAATCCCACCGGTCACCCCAGCTCACGTATCGCCCACTCAGGGCGCCGCAACCGTCCCGGCTCGCAAGGAGAAGGAGACCGACATCTCAGGATAGTGTAACGACCATCATATTCATTTCGCCTCCGCCCGCTCTACCCCTTCAGGGATCAAAGTTTCGGTCACCTCTTCCAGGCTCACAAAACTCCTGAAGGAGTGGAACATTCAGTTCCACTCCTACACATTGCAGGAAGATAAAGTTCTCCGCGTAGTAGTAAGCGGAAATCCCAAGGAGGTCTCCTTACGAGGAGATCCACAAAGACCTCAAGGAGGATCAAGGCCTCCCCATCCACAGCGTCCACCGTATGGTTAGGGCCCGAAAGCACCAAAATAGCCCACTGCACCAGTGTGCAGTGGGCTATTTTGGTGCTTTCGGGCACCTGTGGTACTTCGCGGGGTGGCCCGATTGCCCGCATAAGACTCATGATGGTGGGGTCGAGCAGAGTGCCCTACCCTTCGGACGGCTACACTCTGTTGTACCCCTTCGGCCATAGTAATAATACTGTTTCTTCTTTCGAAATTGGTTTTACCGTGGTCTCCCAGACACTTGACCACCACATCGTTGTTACGGCTGACTCACACTCGGCAATTAGGGCATAGACACATTCGGTAAACAAAAGTATAATTTTCGTTTTTAGTAGTTTTGTTAACTGAATTTAGGGTTTAGGTTTTTTAGGATACCAGTTAGGCTTCTCCTAACTGGTTACTCTTCAATTTTAGAAAACAGGGGGCGAGAAGGGAAACCAGGCACAATGCCAGGAGCTTCCCTACTAGAGCTCCTGCTCGCGCTCCCCGAGGTCCACTCATATTAACAAAGCGTTTCGGAAACCTGATCCCGGAAGTGCCCGCCCAGGAGTCGTCAGACTCGACGAACACCACCACCATTACCACACGTAGGGCTACAGTTAGGGACCCTAGGGACTCGGTCGCGAGCAGCCCGGGTTGCAACTCCCCCAAGGCCAACTCTCCGACGCGAGAGCGCAGCCCCTCCCCCTCCATCGAAGACTCAATATCAACTGAGGAGATGGATTCAGCCTCGAATTCCTCTGCCTCAGCCCCTGAGACAGAAGATGCGATCAGCTCTTCAGAGGAAGGGTTCACCCCCGGCACAAACGGGAAGAGGAAGCGCTGATCAAAAGCCGCACGCGGCGCCAATGGCGTAAGCGCCGAAGACCATTCCACCGGTCTCCCCAGCTAGCTCAGGCATCGGCCCTCCCAGGACACAACAAACTTCCCGGCTCGCAAGGAGCCTGACCCCCCTCCAATCTTTGTCCACGAAAAAGACTGGTGGACCAACATCTCTGGACGGTGCAATGACCTGCACATAAATTTCGCCTCCGCTCGCTCTACCCCTTCAGGAATCAAAGTTTCAGTCACCTCTTCAAGCGAACTGCGCCCACAAAACTCCTTAAGGAGATGAGAACATTTAGTTCCATTCTTACACCCTACAGGAGGATAAGCTTCTCCGCGCAGTCATGGCAATTGCTAAGGTTTTTTTAGACGTCTTCCTATAGAGGAGGCTCAAGGCCTTCATCAGCGTTAGTAAAAAAGTTTTTTCACACATACACATCACGCCTTTTTCCCATTGGGATAGGCAGAGACAACATCTTTCCACTTGCTACGATCTTGGCATACTCCTTTCGCTAATTCAACTTTCATAAATGTTTTCATAAACGCACGCCGGTTGCGGGTACTCTTGACCTGGCCTTTCTCCAAAACGTCCGAGCCATATGATTAATGGTTCTTACCACTTTAGACTACTTTGAGGTTGGCAAAGTCAAGGCTGGACACACCAAAAGCGGATTATATCCCAATGTCATAGGTTAGCCCGCAAGTTCTATGTTTGCCCGAGGTGTGTACTCTGTACAGTTCTGACCATGGAGCAGCAGTGTGTAGGTGGATATGTGTCCAGTTCAGCATTTTTATTTTTTTTTATACTACGTAGGTGATGGGAACGGTGACCGTGGCTTATGAACGTGTGCAACACTAAGGGTGTCACACACGCGCTGCCTACCCTGAAGGGAAAAGGGGAGAGCTGGGAAGCGGTGGGGAGGCTAGGAAGGGGAGGGGGTGACGGGTACAGTGAGATCTATTGACGTGTTGGAGACGGCGAAGGGTTGTTCCTTCAGCTCTCAGTTGGGTGATATCATCATTAATTCTCGAATGTTTCCTGCTTTGTAAAACAGGCTATTTAACATAAAAAGAATTTTTGAATTCGATCCATTAGTTTCTTTTTAATTTCTTTTGGTTTTATAATTTTTTGCCAGGTACTCTGCATCCTATCAGAATTAAATTATTTCTTTCTAATATTAGTATGGTATAGAAGAGTTATCTAATCCAGATTATTTTTGATTCTTTAAAATTATCACTTATTCTATAGTTCGATTTTCATGTGGTTGACAATGACGGCCTCTGTGGCGTAGCGGTAGTGCATGCGACTGCTACGCAGGAGGCGCGGGTTCGATTCCCGCTCAGTGCAAATATTTGTATGGATGAACATGTCTATTTGCATTGGTCTGGGTGTTTTTATGTATAATAAGTATGTATTTACAAAAAAAAAGTATAATAAGTATGTTTATCAGCATTCTAGAACCCATAACACAAACTAGTTAAACTATGCTTACCAAAGTAAGCATAGTTTAACTAGCTAGTAATAGTAAGGTCTAGGGAGCGCTGTGTAGAATGTCGTAGAATATTTATTTATTTATTTATTTATATAATCACGCTTAGGTATACAGGTCACAAGCACATGGTGTTCATTATTAATTTAGCATGCACACTAATGCTGCTATAATACATACTTTCGCATAATTTTTAAAATCATATGACTATATTATCATTTAACTTTTTCTTCAAAATCGTTTTCGTATAACTGCCTTACTGCTGCTACTGCTTACCTACTTTTGACACCTGAATATGATCATCAACTTTTGACGCCGACTACGTAATTATAAACTGATTATGTAACAAAATTAAATACTTACATTGTTAATAAGTTTCTAGTTGTAGCATTATTAATTATTTTATTATTGTTATAATAATTATGCAACAAGATAATAAGAATCTATTGTTATTAAGCTGTATATACTTGTATAACTGTTTGTTCCTAAATAAATAAATAAAATTAATGAAAATGAAAAAATGTGACTTTAAAATTAGGTACCTAGAGATGTTTTTTTTTTTTTTTTTTTCAAAATTAAGTTAAATTGTTTTAAATTCAAATATTTTAATTTGTGTAGTTTTAGAGAAATCCAAGAGAAACTAAGTCTTAAGATTGTTATTTTTCTGTATTTAATATTATTATGTACACTCGACTGCAAAGAAAGGGTATCAGACTTTGACGACTGTTTGTGTCAATAAGTAAATAATGAAAACGTATTGTAACTGACTCTGCTTCACGTACTCGTGTTTATAATATTAATATTAGGTGATAAGCAGTGTAATCGACAACCAAATTAAATGTAATAAGATATTATTACAATATACAATGTTTGTAAATATTAAAGCACATTTTATTACTACCTACTACATAAATTCCCAAACATCCCGGTCCACGTCCAACAAACAGAGATGAGTTTAGGTACAGATACAGGCACGTAACTTAGCCAGGTTTGGGGTAATACTACGGGAGGTAGCGTTAATTTTTTTTGGCAAGCGACAGCGAGTTGATATTCTCCACGATAATAGATCTTTATTGATACATACCAGAATTGACCGTCAGAACCCGCACCCGCGGAGGAGTCGAAGGTGACACCATGGTAAAGTTGTCAAAAAAAATTACGCTCCGAGCAATCATTAGCCACGTGAAACTTTATATGGTGATTCCTGAGGTCATTTTCAACTGAGAAATAACCGTCAGATGTGGTGTAGAGTAATGGTTATTCGTCAGTCGCGTATATATTAGACCAGTGCCGATAGTCTTTGAGACAAACTAAATTTATAGTAGGATGAAACCTGTTGGAAAAGGATCAGAATATAACAAAAATGAAAGGAAAAATAAATTACGGGTGATCTGAGGTCGGGAAGTGGGGAGGGGTGTGAGTTTTAAGGGTAAAAACGGTTTATCTCGATTTCCGGCAAAACTATATGTCCTATGGAAAAAAGTTAAATGACAAAGTTGTAGGTAATAAAGAGACCTACAACTTTTCATTTACACTTTTTTCACATAACCCCAAAATGTATGTGAAAAATTCAAATAATCAAGTTTTTGGTTTTTTATTTTTATCTTAAGCAAAACAAATTTGTTTTCCTCGAAATTTGGTGAAAACTTAGCTTTTTATGTCCTACAGACACTGTATTTTTTTTGATTTGAAATACTCTTTTTTTCAGCTTATTTTGACTAAATATCGAAAAACCACCCTAATTTTCAATCGAAAATTCTCACGTCAAAATATCAGCTTTTTAAAAAAAGTCAGAGAGTTTTTTGTTCTCTGAAATCTCTTCTTTCTGATAATGTAAAAATACATATACATTGCTATGGTAAATTTTCTCAGAAAATGCAAAGAAGAAAAACTCGAATTCGAAATTAATATTTTTGTATTTAGTCATTTCCTGAGAAAATTTACCATAGCAATGTATATATATTTTTACATCATCAAAAAGAAGAGATTTCAAAGAACAAAAAATTTTTTGATTTTTTTTAAAAAGCTGATATTTTGACGTGAGAATTTTCGATTGAAAATTAGGGTGGTTTTTCGATATTTAGTCAAAATAAGCTGAAAAAAAGAGTATTTCAAATCAAAAAAAATACAGTGTCTGTAGGACATAAAAAGCTAAGTTTTCACCAAATTTCGTGGAAAACAAATTTGTTTTGCTTAAGATAAAAATAAAAAACCAAAAACTTGATTATTTGAATTTTTCACATACATTTTGAGGTTATGTGAAAAAAGTGTAAATGAAAAGTTGTAGGTCTCTTTATTACCTACAACTTTGTCATTTAACTTTTTTCCATAGGACATATAGTTTTGCCGGAAATCGAGATAAACCGTTTTTACCCTTAAAACTCACACCCCTCCCCACTTCCCGACCTCAGATCACCCGTAATATATTTTTCCTTTCATTTTTGTTATATTCTGATCCTTTTCCAACAGGTTTCATCCTACTATAAATTTATTTTGTCTCAAAGACTATCGGCACTGGTCTAATATATACGCGACTGACGAATAACCATTACTCTACACCACATCTGACGGTTATTTCTCAGTTGAAAATGACCTCAGGAATCACCATATAAAGTTTCACGTGGCTAATGATTGCTCGGAGCGTAATTTTTTTTGACAACTTTACCATGGTGTCACCTTCGACTCGACCGCTACCAGACCGGTTGACGGCCAAGTCTGTTATGTATTAATAAAGCTCTATTATCGTGGAGAATATCAACTGGCTATCGATTGCTTGTTAGAATTAACGCTACCTCCCGTACTATAAGTTCGCGCATCGTGCACTTTGAGCCAATCAAATGATTCAAAGTACGAACGAACGGAACGTTGATTCGCTACAAGACGTCTCTCGGAGACATCTGATTGGTCCGTCAAGTGACGGACCAATCATATGTCCGCGACGGTGCAACCGCGTCTCCCGCCACCCGCTCATACCTCAAAGGGGACCTAAAAATCGACCTTTGCGCATATGACGCGTCCGGCCAGTTTACGTGCCGGTATCTGTATGCCCTGACACTTGAGGCATTTTTTATTTTTATTTTATTTTATTTTATTTATTTATGCAGCTGTGCGTTACAATCCTTCTTAATAGGCGGGTCCACACAGAGCGAGCAGCCTCGCGAGGCATTTGCCGCGCGAGGAGACTATCCCCAAACGAGCGCGGCAGCCTCGGTATCATCGCGAGGCTGCCGCGCGCGGCAGGCCCGAGCAGGCCCGAGCCATTCGTTCGTTCAGTTGGGAATACATCATGGCACCACACGTACGTGTTGCGGTGGCAGCTGTTATTTTTATCCTTATAAATAGGATTATAAACAAGAGAAGACAAGAAAACCTTAAACGAAGACGATATTGGATCCAGACTTTATACAAAAACAGATCTTTATTCATATTTTACTTATAATATACTCGAGCGAGGCACGAAACTATATACGCGAGCGTCCAGAGTGCGCGCGGCAAACGACTGAGGCGCCTTTGAGCAAAACAAAAAACCGACACCGAATGGCTCGGGCGCTCGGACGCTCGCCCGCGGCTGCGTGCGCGCTTGCCTCGGCCGAGGCACGTCCACACCAACCGAGCTGCTTCGCGCGGCAAATGCCTCGCGAGGCTGCTCGCTCTGTGTGGACCCGCCTAATAGCTAGGTATACAAATAAAAACGCACAACCCACACCATTGTCCACGAGGTGAAATTAAAGTTAAGAGATAAATAGCGCGGACGCGTAGTAGATGAGATCCATTTAGTGAGAAAATGATCAGCTAAACATTCCGATGCCAATTTTTTACCCGACTGCGCAACGCAAAGGAGTGGTAATGTGTTTAACAGCCTATGTAGTATGTATGTATGTTTGTATGTTCCTTTGAAGCACTATACAGACCAAACGCCTGGGCCGATTTTTATGATTCGCACGTCAATCGATTCCTCTTAGTCCGGCGAGTGTCACTAAAGACATGACGTTAGTGAAAATTCAATATGGCGACTACTGGACGCCATATTGGGAAAATTAAAAAAATGAAATTCAACAAACTATGTCAAGTGGGGTATCGTTGAATAGGTATTTAAAAATCAGTTTTAGTTTCCTCTCAACATTTTTCGATTTGATTGACCGTTTAGAATATATATCGATTTAAAGTTGCGTAGCACCCATTTTCACAAAGGGGTTTTTATTCTCAACATTTTTCGATTTGATTGACCGTTTAGAATATATATCGATTTAAAGTTGCGTAGCACCCATTTTCACAAAGGGGTTTTTATTAGTCAGTACAGGGGAGCCACGGGTCCGAAGGGGTAGAAAGTCCAATCGGGTACAAGCTAGCTAGGTACCTACTCATAACTAAAAAATTTAAAATAAAAAAATATAATTTTAAAAATTAAAAAACCCGACTGCGTAAAAAACTAAAAATAAAAAAACAAGCACTCAGATGTCCGGTGGTCTAGAAACATAACAACTTAACAGTCGGGATCCATTGAAAAATTAGATTGGCTGTCGAATAATGGATCCCGACTGTTCAGTTGTTATGTTTCTAGACCACCGGACATCTGAGTGCTTGTTTTTTTATTTTTAGTTTTTTACGCAGTCGGGTTTTTTAATTTTTTTAAACTTGTTCTCAGTTAGTGCAAAAATAACTAAGTCGACGAAGTGTGTGTTGTAGGCGTTGCTAGCAATCGGCGCAAAGGAGCCCTTTCCCCAGCATTTGTTCGAGATATTAAACAGGCATTTATTAAAACCTATGTTATAGATGGGTTATGTCCTGGCAGTTTGGGCATTTTTTATACTACTTAGGTGGCAGACAAGCACACGGCCCATCTGATGGAAAGCGGTCACCGTGTGTCAAAATTACCCCTGATGTTGCACATGAATTTAAATCGACTATACATTAGTCTGAGTAGCATTTAGCGTTTTTCACCGACTTCAAAAAAGGAGGCGGTAGTCAGGTAGGTACCTTGTAGTGTGTAAGTACCTTGATAATATCTGCATCAGCGAATACTTACTATTGTAATATTAGCACATATACATTTGAGGCATTCAATAAACGTAGGTAAACCAAAGTGGTTGTCTAATTTACCCAAACCAATTACAACCTACTCAATTCGACTATTTTTAAAATTTTTCTGTTTCAAAAGGTCTGAGTTTCAAAACGTCTGTTTTTTGATATAATTTTTATTATTAACTACCTATATTTTATTTAAGAAATTAACACAAAGCATAAAATTACTACTTACTTACAGACAACCGATTTTTTTGTGAGTGGGTTAAGAATAAAATATTTTTTCATTTATGGGTATTTATTTACTTTCGCTAATTATGTGGTTACTAGAGGATTTTCGCTCCTGTTAGACTTGTACCAAGAGTTAACTAGTAGCAGAACACAGTGGTGGACACAGTTCCCGCGTTGAGCAGGTTGGAATTGCTGTGCACCAGCAGGTCGAATTGGGTCTGGAACTTGACATTGGGTGCGACGTCGGGGTCGCAGACACTGACGTATACAGCTGTTACTTGTACACATTGTGCGGGCAGCTGGAAATAATAAAGGGTAGCGGTAGTGCATTCGATTCCTACGACAGGGGGCGCGGGTTCGATGCCCGCTCAGTGCAAATATTTGTAAAATTGCAAAAGATAAAATATTTCGATGCATGCCTTTTTTTTATCGTGCGGAAATCCCCATGGATACCACCCCCGTCGGCCATCGGGGGTGGTTATGTTGGGATCGAACCGACCAGGGTGTAAGGTTACCTAAATAGGCATATCCCTCGAACCTCAGCTGACCCCGGGCCATCTGCGGTTTTAAGATGGCCCCTTGAACCACCCTCCCCCCCCCCCGAAGGGGGGTTGGAGCGAGCATCGCGCCACTTCGCCGACGGTGGGTGTAGGGTGACAGGCGGCCGTCTTGTCACTCTACCGTCGGCGCGCGGACAATCAGCTCGCTCCCCACTGCGCCCTCTGCTAGTCAGACACGTGGAGAGCCTCGGAGCAGCCCTCTAGAGGGCCACTCTCCCCCCGGCTGGATTGGCCACAGGCAGCAGCGTCTCACCACGTGAAGGTTCCGGCCCGCACCTGATGCATGCCTCACCTCTTTTCCGGGTGTTAAATGAAAAAATATCGATCCTACGAAAAAATTGACAAAGACAAAATAGTAGGAAATTTAATTCTGAACAACTTTTGTAATAACTATATTTCGTGTAAAATTGAAAATAAACGAATTATTTAAAAAGCAAAAAACCACCCTTAAATCAAGATGGCGGAAAATGCAAGACCACTGGGAATTCGAAAGTAAACCGAAATGTGGACTTAACGAATTCCGAAGGAAATTTAAAAATCTACTTATGGGTGAATATTTCATTTCATGCAGATTTGCTGTTTAGAAAAAAAATTAAAAATTTGCGCCAAAATACGTTCTTTATGTAGTTTTTGTAAAGTATTTAATAGTAGCTTCTGAATCATATTGAAGGGACAGCAATACCTCTTTTATCCTTTGAGATATGGACGTTTCTGTTTTTTGCGAAAACGGTAGTGAGACGTGCAAGTACGGTAATTAGATCTCAGGCTACGGTAGTGAGTTAAATTATAATGGTAATTAGAAACAAAACAAATGTTTGACAAATCAGCCTTTTATTGAGAACGTAAGTCATGACTGGTAGGACGCGCTGGTCGAAGACCTTCGTTTTGAGGAATTGCGGTAAGGGTGAGATGAAAACCTGAAGTAGTTTGTCAAAATAATGCTACCCAAACTAACTGAATCCTTCGGGCGACTTCTTTCTCGAAGTTGTTTCTGCCAAACTGGATGAGCTGCCCAAGGTATACATATTCCTGAACAACTTCGAGGGTCTACCCTTCGACGTCAAATTGGTCTCAGTTCGACGTGTTCATTGAACATAATTTTGGTTTTGTCCAAGTTTTTGCCGAGATCGACACGTCGAGAGGCCCCAATTAGGCTTTGCAGCATCTCGCCAGCTGGCTGGCGAGATGCTGCAAAGCCGATCTGGCTCCAGTGACTCCGCAACGCGTCGTCAGCGAACCGACGGTGTATTCGCCGATTATGTTGAGTCCTCGTCCAGTCCAATCCAGCGTCTTAAAGACGTCCTCCAGTGCGTTAGTGAACAATTTAGGGGATATGACATCCCTTTGTCTCACTCCCGCTGTAGAGTTTTGGGGTTCGTCTTCTGGTCTTGTAGCTGGAGCTGGACGGACATGGTGGCAGTGTCATATAAACATCTCATTACCTCGATATATCGCCAATCGACACGACACCGAAGCAGAGCATCCATAACTGCCCAGGTCTCGATGGAGTCGAAGGCTTTCTTGTAATCCACAAAAGCCATACACAGCAGCGGCTGATTGTACTCCTCGGTTTTCTGCACAATCTACCGAACAGTATGGATATGGTCTTCGTTGCTATAGCATTTTCGAAACCCGGCTTACTCTGGTGGCTGGAACTCATCGAGCTTACTAGCGAAGCGGTTTGTGATGACTCTCGAGAACAACTTGTAAATATGGCTCTGGAGTGAGATGGATCTGTAGTTCTTCAGTAAGGCCTTGTCGCCTTTTTTGAAGAATAGTACCACCACCGCACTTCCGCTCTATGCCTTACTTAGGTGTTAAGCCCTGGATAACGGAATTAAAGAGACTCGCTAGGTCCTTCAGGATTTGGGTTTCGCCTGCTTTTAGGAGCTCCTTAGTTATTCTGTCATCGCCAGGGTACTTGTTGTTCTTGAACTGCTTCAGAGCCGTCTCTATCTCGCACGGCTTGACATCGGATATCTCCTCGGTGTAGTGGCGCATGAATGGGGCTCTGTGGTCTTCATCACTGTGTCTCGTTGGTTTAATCATGCGTGATGCATACAGCTGTCCGTAAAATTCCTCTACCTCTTCGAGAATCTTGAACTTTGAGGTAATGGTGTTGCCATCCAGTTTTAAGTTTCGTCAAATGGGGCCTCCCAAACTGCTGAGCGAAACATTCGACCCCCGATTGCTGCCTCTATTTGGCAAGTATTGTAGTATCGGAGGTCGCGTCGTATCAGTTTTTAAATAAGGTGGCTGAGGGATCTTCCATCTGACGAAGATGACTGAGTGGAGGGCTGATCACGCCTCCTCCTCATGAGTTCGAGAGTCTCGGGTGAGAGTTTGGATTCTAGCTGTTTGCATTTTCCAGGAAACAACTTCCGAGATACTTCTTACAGCGTTTTGACCACTGTATCGGTCTTCTCATCAACAGTGCCAGTGGTTTCCAATATTGCGAAACGATTTTGAAGTTCCAGTTGGAACTGTTCGGACCCCAGGGCTGCTTGGAGCGCTGTGCTGTAGGTCGGAGAGTTAACTTTATCATACGGAACATTTCAGCCTTGAAGTTGGGGTTTAGAGAGCCTCGGACAAGTCTGTGATCGCTGCTGGTTTTAAACTTGTGGATCATCATCTCTAAATATGTACTTACTGCCAGTGATGAAGAAAAGCTGGTGATGAAGAAGGAAAAATCATTACCATTCGTTATTTCTAATTACCATTCGAGTTAAAAAGAATGGTAAATAATGGTAATTAGACGAACAGTAATTAGATTTGCAAGTATTTTTATTGAAATAGTCCAGTTTTTAATAGATAAAGACCTGATGATTTTACCAGCGTGTAGAAGATCTTATATTGGATACACCTGACAAATAATTATACAGAAGTAATAATTTGATTACCTTTGAAAATGCGAATGGTATATAGAAATATTCTGGACCACA
This sequence comes from Lithosia quadra, assembly GCA_963576445.1. NCBI lineage: Eukaryota > Metazoa > Arthropoda > Insecta > Lepidoptera > Erebidae > Lithosia > Lithosia quadra. Next base: position 413,194 of record OY754897.1, read on the forward strand.
TCACTTTTCGAACAGGAGAACTTAAATTACATAGCCATACTTGGTCTTTGACACATGTCTTCGGCTCTGTAGTATAGTGTTGACTACCGCTGTTTAATCTATGGTCAGTCTAGAGCACAGTTACGCATAAATACGAAAATATCGGATCTGAAACATCGTCGAATGGTAATTATGGGTCAGGTCAGGGACATTTTTCAAAGTCGTATTAAACTACTTAAATTTGTTCTTTCGCACACAATATTTACTTACAATATAGATTAGTTATTCTATTAACCGAAGATGTATTTAATAAATCGTTCTTCCAAGAGATTTTTTACCAAGATGTACTAATGTATTAAAATCTGGAGAAAGGGACACCGATGGTAATTAGATTTTAGGTGCGGTTTTTGAAATTTGGAGCATTTCTAATAAAATACAAGGGGTTTTCACTCTTGCGCCTTATAGAATGCAACGTTAACTAAATGAAAACAATATCAGGTAAAGAATTCGTTAACGTTTAAGGTATTCTTTATCGCCGGCCGTGTAATCTGCACGAAATGAAATATTCACCCTTATAATTTTTCCTGGGTTTGGTCCGTTTTTCGTCTAATTCGATTGGGCTATTAGTGCCGGTCGCCCTGTTTATTTGCGCATCTGCGCACTTACATACATACATAAACTCACACCTATATCCCTGTGGCGATACCACAAATACGATACCACAAATAACCAGCGCCATCCAGCGCCATCTAGTCACAGCACGACGAACTACTTCGATACTACAACTACGTCACAACTACGTCAACGATCCTGAATCGCGAAAGTGCAAATCGAACACAGGTGTAGCATATATACAAGGTCCCAACGATAAACCGTGGGGCCGCGGCCCGCCAGGCGTGATCACCTTGCCTGGTCGGAGGATCCTCCCTTTGTGTTGGAGGGACGTCACATCCCGTTCCTCCACATCCCCGAAGGGTGCTGTGCTAGCACCCACATTTTGCCAGTTTATGGTTAGGTCCCAATGCGAGCCTATTATCTGCGCACTTACCGGTATCGAAATGACCCAGTCGGCGGTTCCTGGCGATAGTACTACATCTGGCAGGTCGTGTCTAGTGCCCAATTGGGAACCTGTTGAGTTCAAAATAGTTTAATGTCGCTATTAAAAGCTCTGGTTTTATTACCCGACTGCCAAGAAGGGTTATGTTTTTCGCGCGTATCTTGTATGTATGTATGTTTGTAAGATTCTTTATTACGTCATCTCTCAAACCACTTTCTATAATTAACTAACATCTAACGTGGACGTAAAAACTAAAAAGTACTGAACGGGTTTTAACGCTGGTTTTATTAGAAAGGTCTTAGTTAGACTCAAAATCTACGCATATTTGATCACAATCGGCTGATTAGAACCGGCGATATAGTAAAAAAACACAAAAATCCATGTCCACGCGGGCGGAGCCGCGGGCAACAGCTAGTAAATAAATAAATGAAGAACTTACCCCAAAAAAAACCGCGGTAGCCTAGTGGTTTGGGTAATGGACTGCTGAGACGAGGTCTCGGGTTCGATCCCAGGTTCACCATGGCATACACTAATGACTTCGATGCTTTTCGAAGTTATGTGTGTATTTACCGCAGGTATATTAGTGCCTCAGAGAGCACGTTATGCCGTCGGTTCCGGTTGCCATACAAACATCTATGGCAGTCGTTACGGGTAGTTGGGAGTCCACAAAAGTCCAACCAGTCTAACTTGGAACTTCGATATCAACATTGGTCATAATGACCATTGGTTGTGGAGGTCAGATGGCAGTCGCTCCACGGAAAATATCGAAGTTCAGTCGCATCACAGTTAGACTGGAAAGCCGACCCCAACTGAGTTGGGAAAAAGGTTCAGAGAATGATGATGAACTTACCCCAGTGGTCATTTGTGCAAACATCCGCTACGCCGCCGGTAACGTATACCGTCGCCAGCAATGCGAGTACCAAATGTAGCATGAACCCCATAATATGACTGCTAGGGTGAAAGCCTGTGTACAGTTGTAAAGGTTCAATGCAAGAATTGTGCCTACACCATTGAAACAGCTTATTATAACCATTTGGGTTAATCCGTATCAATAATATAATACTATTGTAAAATTGTTAAGTAGCTGTGTCTGTACATTGGAGCATAACATAACATAAACTCACGCCTATATCCCCGAAGGGGTAGGCAGAGGTGCTAGCATCCACATTTCGCCAGTTTATGTTTAGGTCCCAATGTAATAGGTGGCGAGCCTATTGCCATTAACCGGGCACTTATAAACCTGCGATAAATACACACATAACTTCGAAAAGCATCGGAAAGTCATTGGTGTGTGCCCTGGTGAACCTGGGATCGAACCCGAGGCCTCGTCTCAGCAGTCCATTACCCAGACCACTAGGCTACCGCGGTCTTTCCGCGGTAGCCTAGTGTTTACATTGGAGATATTTTTTAATACTGGAATTGCACACGTCCGTCGGCCGTCCGGCCGTCCTGTCACTCAACTGTCGTCGGCGTCGGCGCGTGGACAATCAGCTGGGCCCCCACTCGCTCCCCACGTGGAGAGCCTCGGAGCAGCCCTCTAGAGGGCCCACTCCCACCCCGGTCTGATTGGCCGCAGGCAGCAGCGTCTGATATAATGATAGTTTTTTTTATTAGTCATAGGCTCGCGTTTGACCACAATCTCACCTGTTGGTAAATGACGATGTGGTCGACGGTGGAGGACGCTTGCCTAGAAGTAACCTGTTCACTCTAGACTTGAAGACTCCCAGGTTTTAGATAGATGCCATTGTGGTCAAGAGTTTACGCGTGAATCCGCGTGGCAATACTAGTGTTTAATACCCATATAATAAACAACTCATTATATAACTTATTACTAAGTATCTACAATTTGTAATTAGTCATGACAAATTGACGTATAATGTGGTTGATATGATTCCATTGTAATTTATTGAGCGACGACGATCTCTTTGTATTTTTAATATTTTTATTTATACTAGCTGACCCACCCCGGCTTCGCCCGTGGTGTATTTCGAACCCCGATGCACCCTTTTAACTCACATAATATGCTCATAATTTAGCAGTTTTCCTAAAATGTATGGGAATCTACCGGAATTGTTCACATTTATGATTATTGCTCCGCTCCCTTGGGCAGTAGCGTGATGATTATTCAGCCTATAACATTCACGGATAATGTGGCTTTCTAATTGGTGTGAGAATTTTTAAAATCGGTTCAGTAGATCCCGAGATTACCCCTTACAATTTAAGAAATATACAAACACACAAACTTTACTTCTTTATAATATTAGTATAGATGCTACATATACCTACCTATTTATGCAAAACTATACCTATAGCTAGAAGGCCAATACTGCTTTAATGTAGAGTGCGAGCGCGTGGATGCTCCGGACGGTCTAGGTAGGAAGGTAACTGGTTGCGGGCCGGAACCTCCACGTGGTGCACCCGGCCAACGGAGGCGAGCAGCGCCTCCCACTCGCCACAGGAGACGCTGCTGCCTGCGGTCAATCCGGCCGGGGTGGGAGTCAAAGTCAAAGTCAAAAATCATTTATTCTGTATAGACCATTTTAAGCGGCACTTACAAAGCGTTAAAATTATAAACATTTAAAACTAGAAGCAAATGGACCATCGCCGGTTCGAAACGCGGCCCAGACGAGAAGACGCCGGCAAGAAACTCAGCGGGCTGTTTTTTTTTATCTATTTACAACAATTGCCTCAGTCTAGATACAGTGTTAGTTCGAGTAACATAGTTAGTGACCCTTTAGAGGTCTGCTCCGAGGCTCTCCACGTGTCCCTCTGACTAGCAGAGGGCACAGTGGGGAGCGAGCGGGGGTGACCTGTTGTCCGCGCGCCGACGGTTGACCACACTCGCCGTCGGCTAAGTGTCAATGCTCGCCCCAACCCTCTTCGGGGGGTCAAGGGGCCCATCTTAAAACCGTAGATGACCCAGGGTCAGCTGGGGTGCGAGAGATATGCCTATTGGGTAACCTTACACCCCGGTAATTAAGACCCGAGACGGCGTGCGGTTTTAGTCAGTTCGATCCCGATAATAACCACCCCCGATGGCGGACGGGGGTGGTATCCATGGGGATTTTCGCACGATAAAAAAAGGTACTTAGGTACCTCTCAATCGTAAACCCGACTCTTTAATCACTAAGCTACCGACGCTTCCGGGGACCGAAGATAATGAGATTGTAATTATTAATTTGTGTAATAAACGAAAATCATACCTACTCGTTTGTAACACAGGTTTTATAATTGCATTTAATTTGTTACGGGAACAATAAATTAAGAGACAGACTACACCTATTCAACTGCTTAGCCTTCCAAGTTGAATTTATCTATATCTATATCTATACTAATATTATAAAGAAGTAAAGTTCGTGTGTTTGTATATTTGTTAAATTTGTAAGGGGTAATCTCGGGATCTACTGAACCGATTTTAAAAATTCTTTCACCAATAGAAAGCCACATTATCCGAGAATGTCGTAGACTAAATTTCATTACGCTGCTGCCCAAGGGAGCGGAGCAATAATCATAAATGTGAACAATTCCGGTAGATTCCCATACATTTTAGGAAAACTGATAATTATGAGCATACTAGCTGTCTCGGCGAACTTCGTACCGCCATATTTTCCACCCGCGTGCAATTCCGTTCCCATTCCTGTTCCCGTTCCCATTCCCATTACTATTCCCATTCCTATTCCTATTCTCATTCCCATTCCTACTACTACCTACTACTACTAAATACTAATCCCGTAACGTAAACATAAACTTCTCTCACATAATAGAAAAAGTTTGTATGAGAAAAAGAAAAGTTACTTTCTGAAATGTTCTGTACAACTGTTTTATTATTTTTTTTCGTAAGAACCTTCTCCCGATAATAACAAACACAACAAAAAAAGAATTAGTGAAATCGGTAGAGCCGTTGGTGAGTTATGCGCTTACCAACACATTTTGCGATTCATTTTTATATTATAGAAGATTATGTGAGTTAAAAAGGGCGCATCGGGGTTCGAAATACGCCCCGGGCAAAACCAGCCCGGGGTCAGCTATGTGAAATAATGACGTCCGCAAGTTCTTACAGCTGTAAGAGTTTGAAAGGAGGTAGGACACGACGGTATCTCCCGTCCGAACTGAGCAGTCCGACTGGGGTAGTACCTCCGCCCTACAGAACACCGCGCACATAATAACCATCTAGTACGGGAGGTAGCGTTAATTCTAACAAGCAATCGATAGCCAGTTGATATTCTCCACGATAATAGAGCTTTATTAATACATAACAGAGTTGGCCGTCAACCGGTCTGGTAGCGGTCTAGTCGAAGGTGACACCATGGTAAAGTTGTCAAAAAAAATTACGCTCCGAGCAATCATTTGCCACGTGAAACTTTATATGGTGATTCCTGAGGTCATTTTCAACTGAGAAATAACCGTCAGATGTGGTGTAGAGTAGAGGTTATACGTCAGTCGCGTATATATTAGACCAGTGCCGATAGTCTTTGAGACAAAATAAATTTATAGTAGGATGAAACCTGTTGGAAAAGGATCAGAATATAACAAAAATGAAAGGAAAAATAAATTACGGGTGATCTGAGGTCGGGAAGTGGGGAGGGGTGTGAGTTTTAAGGGTAAAAACGGTTTATCTCGATTTCCGGCAAAACTACAAGTCCTATGGAAAAAAGTTAAATGACAATGTTGTAGGTAATAAAGAGACCTACAACTTTTCATTTACACTTTTTTCACATAACCTCAAAATGTATGTGAAAAATTCAAATAATCAAGTTTTTGGTTTTTTATTTTTATCTTAAGCAAAACAAATTTGTTTTCCACGAAATTTGGTGAAAACTTAGCTTTTTATGTCCTTCAGACACTGTATTTTTTTTGATTTGAAATACTCTTTTTTTCAGCTTATTTTGACTAAATATCGAAAAACCACCCTAATTTTCAATCGAAAATTCTCACGTCAAAATATCAGCTTTTTAAAAAAAGTCAGAGAGTTTTTTGTTCTCTGAAATCTCTTCTTTCTGATAATGTAAAAATACATATACATTGCTATGGTAAATTTTCTCAGAAAATGCAAAGAAGAAAAACTCGAATTCGAAATTAATATTTTTGTATTTAGTCATTTCCTGAGAAAATTTACCATAGCAATGTATATATATTTTTACATCATCAGAAAGAAGAGATTTCAAAGAACAAAAAATTTTTTGACTTTTTTTAAAAAGCTGATATTTTGACGTGAGAATTTTCGATTGAAAATTAGGGTGGTTTTTCGATATTTAGTCAAAATAAGCTGAAAAAAAGAGTATTTCAAATAAAAAAAAATACAGTGTCTGTAGGACATAAAAAGGTAAGTTTTCACCAAATTTCGTGGAAAACAAATTTGTTTTGCTTAAGATAAAAATAAAAAACCAAAAACTTGATTATTTGAATTTTTCACATACATTTTGAGGTTATGTGAAAAAAGTGTAAATGAAAAGTTGTAGGTCTCTTTATTACCTACAACTTTGTCATTTAACTTTTTTACATAGGACTTGTAGTTTTGCCGGAAATCGAGATAAACCGTTTTTACCCTTAAAACTCACACCCCTCCCCACTTCCCGACCTCAGATCACCCGTAATTTATTTTTCCTTTCATTTTTGTTATATTCTGATCCTTTTCCAACAGGTTTCATCCTACTATAAATTTATTTTGTCTCAAAGACTATCGGCACTGGTCTAATATATACGCGACTGACGTATAACCTCTACTCTACACCACATCTGACGGTTATTTCTCAGTTGAAAATGACCTCAGGAATCACCATATAAAGTTTCACGTGGCAAATGATTGCTCGGAGCGTAATTTTTTTTGACAACTTTACCATGGTGTCACCTTCGACTCTTCCGCGGGTGCGGGTTCTGACGGTCAATTCTGGTATGTATCAATAAAGATCTATTATCGTGGAGAATATCAACTCGCTATCGCTTGCCAAAAAAAATTAACGCTACCTCCCGTACTAATCGTGTTGTGTTCCCCAAGGTAAGTAGGGGAGCCAGAGCTCACTGAAACCTCAATCTGGGTGTTACTCGTATAGGTATTTTTTTTATTAAAATCTGGTCATTTTTAGAAATCCTCGTGATAAGCCCTTTAATTTGATACCCATATTGCAGCACCTATACAATTTTTTTTTTGTATATCGTTTTACAGCGGCCATGTTGGTTTTTTTTTCGCGACACCTATCTAAGAACACTTGGGTTATCGAGACGATTTTAACGATATGTTGATTAAAGAAATTTATCCGTCCAGTGGTTTGAGAGATATGATGTATCTAATAAAGGATCTTACAAACATACATACATTCAAGATACGCGCGAAAAACATAACCCTTCTTTGCAGTCGGGTAAAAATATATAGTCGATTTGACATTTGACCTCGCCTTAAGATTTAAACGTGCCATATTGCAGGTGTGAAATAACATCGAATTTGTTCCGAACAAGTTTATATTAATTATTGTTCAAATTACGATTATTAGCACTCGCTTAAAAGCTGGCGGAGTGGAGCAACAAACGTCTCGTTCAGGATGTATCTGGTACTCGTGTCAGTTTGTGTCGCCGTGGCAGCCACACAGGCTTCTTCAAAACCAGACCACTGCACTACTATCAGTTGGGGTGAGTAGAAAGGACAGAATGCACTTCACTTATATGCCCCGTTTATATTCAGCCGTAGTGAGCAGGGAAGTGGGCAGGACGAGTATGTAAACATCATACTTCTCATGACACTGCTAATGTCACTCGCGCTGCCCAGCGCTCCCCAAGAGCGGTTTTTTTGCGGACTTCAAAGGACCGGCAGCGCGAGCGCAATAATTTCAACGTCTGCCATTGCCGAAAGTCGAAAGCGAAGTGATGGGAAGGGCAGTATGTAAACACACATTTCCCTCGATGCTGCCGCAGCAGTATTTATGGAATTATTTCCGGCAGCGCGAGGAGCAGCGGTAGGAGCTGAATATAAATGAGGCTATAGGAAACTTATGATAACTGATTCCACTCTCTCCCTTTCTGTCTCGAACAACACGTGCAAGACTTAGGAGTCATCCACATACGGTGTACTCAGTGTAGGCTTACTCTGGAGGGTTTTTCGCAAATTACACGGTGCTACCTACCCGGCCCAATTTGAGGCAAAGGAGATGTTTCATTTTGGGCCCCCTAATTGTAAACAATACAGAAAAAAGAGCGGTTAGTGGCAAAAATACAAATATATTTATTCGCCTCCGAAATTCAAGGGCATAAATTAATAAAATATGAGTACCTACATTTTTATAATTTTAGTTCTTCATGTTTGTTGTGTTGCAAGAAAGTGTTTATTTAGTTAGATTCCGCCCATAATACGAGGCAATATTATAAGAATTGAATAGTGAAAAATGAAAACTACGTTGCCTAGCTATTTTTCTCAGTAGTGTACAATTATCGGGCCCGGGGTCCATACATTTTTATGAAACATCTTTGTGTCATCAAATTGTACCACCTTGAGTTTGATAAACTAATATTTTTTCAACAGGAGATACCAAAAGCTCCACAACGAATAAGCCGTACACTTTAGCACCGCTATCGTTGTCGCCCGGTGTGCAAGAGTGGGAAGTCACAATTCTTGTAAGTATGACTGATTCTCATATACTTATACTTATAGCCTTTTTTTACTTCAGAACGCTCTAGGTTGGGTTGGTTGAGGGGGTGGGGAGGGAGGAGGGGGTGGTATACAACCCCCCCTTTGAAGGATAAGTTGAGAAACCTCCCCCCTTTTTGAGATACGATTTTTTTAATATTCTAACCTAACTTTCGTAAAAACAAGATTTCTTGATGGTTTAAAAAAAAATACCAACCTAACCTAACCTAACCGAATCTATCCGAGTCGGGGTGTTGAAAATTTCGTAATAAAAAATTGGTTGTCTGTAAAGTCGGTTTACGGACGATAGATTTACGTGATAACGTCATAATCATTATTTTATGTAATACTAGCGACCCGCCCCGGCTTCGCACGGGTGCAATGCTGATACTAAATTAAATACACTACAGAAGCGGAACCTTACTATTCCACGCGAGAAGAGAGATACGTGTCACAAGCCAACGCTTTGACTCTGGCCTCACTGCTTGGGCCTCTCTATCGCTTGTTGCGCGCTCTCGCTTGCACGCACAGGCTCAGGTGGAACGTTACTATGGAACGTTACTATTTTTCATGAGTGTTGCTGGTATTATCAATTTATAAGACGTTATCACGTCAAAACAAGATTTCTTGTTGGTTTGGAATAAAAATACTAACCTAACCTAACCTAACCGAATCTATCCGAGTCGGGGTGCTAATAAAGTTAGTGTTGTGTAAAAAAAATACGAACTCCGAACCCGTGTGGGGATAATCTAAAGTTAAGCCTATAACGTTTTTAATCATTACAGGGTCACCCGAAATGTCCCCAAGAGGCAGTGCATGGTGTGACGGCGACGGTATGTGACAAGGACGAGTCGCCGACCACCAAGTTCGTGGAGCAGTTCCAGCTGTACGCGTACCGCACCGGCAGCTTTGAGGCTCTCGCTCAAGTGGAAGTCATCGTATACTGTCCATCAAATCACGTGATCCTGCCACCTCCGGAGGTGGAGGCGCAACCTGTTCTACATGGCAAATACGGTTTCAACGAGGAACCGTACTAGGCTAACATTCATAGTATATTAAACGGATATTAGTGCACTAATATCCGTTTAATTGACGGATATTAGTGCACTAAACGGATATTAGTGCACTAATATCCGTTTAATTGCACAAAAAAGTTTTTAAAAAAACAATATCATGTGTTTAGTCAGATAATAGCATGGCATACAACATTAAACATTGTCAGCATCAGGAAATAATAATAAAATAAGTACAATAATAAAATAACTACATTGACATTACGTTATTATGATTTATTCCGCATTAAAAGATTTTCCAAAATTCGCTTGTAATAATGCATAATCAAATCATTATAAAACTATTTAACAATCATAGATGTTATTATTAAAACATTATTATAATAAGTCATACGAAGATATCAATAAAAAGTATAAAAATATATAACAAATCATTAAAAAAAATTACTGTGCACACGCATGAAGCTATAAAACCTGACTGAATCAGATTCTTAACAAGCATTCTCTATACATACACAGGGTGTAAGGGAAACGCTACCGAATAGAAAAGCAGGCTATAAGGATACCGATACCAACCTCGTTACCAGTGGGGACGGTTACGTCGGACTAGAACCGACTAGAAACCGCACACCGGGTCTTCATATGCCGGGGTGTATGGTGACCCTCGCACCACGGCCGACAGCACTAAAGATAAATAAAATTTTGAGCGATTTTTTTTTCGATCAACTTGATTTTTAAAAAAAACTTTAAATTTTTTATTAGTTATTTTCACGCTTTATCGAGTTAGTATGGCTAAATGAAAAGTTAATTTCATTAAAGAATCATACAACACAATGGAGCGTGAATACCGCTAATAATTATTTTTAAATAATTAATCGAAAAAAAAATCCAGAAATTTTACTTAATTTCAGTACTATCATGCGTCTTCGTTTTAGGTAGCGTTTTTCTTAAACCCGATATTAACAAGGATGTTGATCTGTATGAGATAAACTTCAAAACTGCTAGACCGCTCTTGAAAAGATTTCTTAGAGGTGTATGTATGCCAGGATGATAGCAAGTGGCATGATCTCTGCCTACCCTAATGGGCAAGAGACGTGATTTTGTGTATGTATGTGTATATTAAATACTAGTGTACAAAAATATTGTTTTCTTACTTATAATAACAATACGTATTATAAGAATGGAAATAGGTACTTATGTTTAGTACAACAGTATAATCATACACACATAGATATCACTCAGTTCTTTCTCTGTAGGGTAGGCAGAGACAACAGCACAACATTTGCTGTTGAAAAATTACCTAGTTACAATTTTATAGAAATTGTTTCCAATAATTAAATTGAATTGCAAAATATGGACAATTATTATTATTATTATTTTAATCCTACTAAATAGTACTGAAATGTTTGTTACTGAATCAAGCTCTGACGGCTGAACAAATCTGGCTGGAACTTGTTAAAGGGATAGATTATATTTTGGAATAACATGCTTCTTGTCCCTGTAGAATATGCCCAAGGGAGAGCAGCATTTCACACGAGCGAAGCCGTGGGCAACAGCTAGTTACAACATATCAAAATATGTATTAAAAAAAATAAAAATCTAAAAATCTTTATAAATATATAAAGAAATCTCTACCATGATAAATTTTGTGTTAAATCAACTACAATTACAAAATATTCAACCACAAAATAAAACAGATCTTGTGTGATTGACGGCATACATCGCCATCTACCGGCGTACTAAAGAATTTTTTTTTTGCAATTAAACGGATTTTAGTGGACTAATGTCTGTTTAATTGCACGAAAAAGGTATAAAATATAGCATAATTATCATGTATAGTCAGATATAGCATAGCATATAAAATTAATCCTTGTTAGCATTAAAAATTAAGAATAAAAACTATATTAATTATTATAGAATAACTAGATTGACATTAAAATACAAAATATATCTTATAAATGATATAACATTCAAATTATATATCCATAATTATATAAAAGTTACACTTAAGGCTACAATTAGTAACTGAACCATGTCCTACTACTAAACTCTTTATAAAAAAATGACAAAATAAATATAATAGAACACTTATTAAGTACTAATTATGATCATTTGTGAGCATTACCAAGTATATGATTTGCTCTCGTATTTCATTCTGGCTTCATATTTAGGTGAACGGTTGAAATTGAATTCCACATTAGGTAAATATCTCTGCGAGTGATTTGGCTTTGAGTTCGATTCACCAAATATGTGTACTATTTTTGTATGATCTTCACACATAGGTGAAATGGGTGTACTATTATTATGTGTATTTCTAACCGATAATTGAGAAGTATTGCTGTCTTTACGTTCAGAGTTCTTAGGTGGAACCTGTGTTTGGTTATTAAGAGTTTGCGGTGGGGTCCAGGGTCTCTGTTCCATCACAGCTGGTACTGGAGCAATGTGACTGGATGTAAGGGTATGGTCTAGGTGTCTCACACTATCGGGTGAGTCAAGTAAAGGCATGTGTCTAACTTCAGCTGGCTTCACAGGAGTATTGGCAAGTTGGAGCTGTTTATTTGGTGTAGAAATATTCTGAAATCCCTGTCCGATGTCTACGTTCGGTCTTTGTTGAGTAAGTACCTGCCTATTCTGATTCATTTGTGGTACTGGCAATCTTATTGGAGTTTCCATAATGCCATTTTCTTTAAAAGATCTTGGGTACGATCTAGGGTCTCCAGGATGTAAAGGTGGAGCCTTAGCTGAAGACGGTGTATATAAGATGTGGGAATTCACACTCAACGCCTGTGAGGATGCTTTTCTATAAGCAGCGACGTTAGGTACGGGGTTAATTTTACGCTTTTTAGAAGCATTTGTGTTTGCCAGAGTTGTTTCTGGTGTGGATGCAAGGATCCCCCCGTTGGAATTGCTAGGTAAGTCAATTGGCTTTTCAAACTCTGCTATGATAGATTCTGTGAGAGACGTTCGTGAACTTAAACTATTATTGATGGAATTAGATTCTCGGAGCGGTTTTTTATGTTTTGGGTTTGTATTACCCGAGTTTACTATAGTCGCTGGCAAGTTGGCTGGCTGGTTTTCTATATTATCGGACTCTGGAACTCTAGAGGTAGGTGACGGTTCTTTCTGCTTCTTCTTAGCAGCTCTTTTCTTCTTAGTAACTTCTACATTAGTTCTAGAATGTGGTGTAGCAGTTTTACTTCTAACATTTCTTACAGGGGATTTTGTTGCTGATGTACATGTATTATTCCCTCTAGAAGCACTTTCTGATGGTGATTTTGATGGTGATCTTTTTCTGTCTGCAGAAGACTTGGTTACAGGGAGGTCTCCTCTTCTAGAAGTATTTCTAGCAGTAAAGCTATTGCTTGACGAAGAGGCTGACAATGAAAGATCTGTAAGAATTGTTCATATTGTTGATTGATTTGCATAATCACTTTGCCACGATATTTTAGAATTAAACCTGACCGATTTCACCGCTATCGTGTGAAATGCTGTGAAGTATTCTACCTAGTTACTAAAACAACATTTTTACAAATTTTGTGTCTGTTTAGTCTGGCTAATCTCTGAAACAGCTGTACCGATTTTGATGGAACTTTCACTGGCAGATAGCCGATGTAAAAAGGATAAGTAACGTAATTTGACCTAGGCTACTTTAATTTTGGAAAAACTATAAGGTTCCAAGTAAAAAATTAAAATCTAAAACCAAACCAGACATAAAGCCAGTGGGTACTTTAAAATAATTTGGAGAACACTGTTTTTTCGAAGTACCTACCTACCTACCGGATTTATGTTTGGAGATAGATTTTAATCACTAAAGTGATTATGGCTTTAGTTTTATCCATATCAATAAAGAAAGAAAATAATGAAATATTTACGAGGGATCTTACCTTCTCTGCTACTATTCACTGCGTTTTTACGGCCTTCTAAGTTCTCAATACTGAGTTCATTTTCAACCATATTTAATTTCATTTGAGCAACCAAAACTTTAATTTTGGCTAAAGCTGTAAGCGCAACCATCCTTTCCTTTTTTAATTTGGCTACCATGAGCGCCAATTCCGCCTTTTCATCACGAAGTAGCATATTATTAACATCTCTTTCCAGATTTTCTGCGTCAGCTATATATTTATATAGGTGCGAAGTATTCATTGTATTATGTGTAGTTGTAATAGCACTTAGTGGTTCACAAACAATTTTAGTCAGAAAAATATACAGCTTTTGTAATGTAACTAAAATATAAATTAAAGCCAGCAGGAAAATTAGCGCCATTTATTTTGTAGATTTCTTTTTTAAACTAAAATTTGGGGTTGCTAGTTGCCACCTACAATTCAAATTAGCGTAGACAGAGAAAGCTTTTCTCTGCTTCGCAAATTATTATTTTTTAAATAAAAATAAAAAGCAGTGAAGTGTGTATTTTATGTACCGTCAGAATCAAAAGTTGCTGATCATATCGGAGTCAAAAGTAGGTGACAGACGTTATTAGATAGAGCGTCAAAGTACCGCAACAAAGTTGTGATGAGTATAGTATGAGCATGAATCTGTATTAAAAAGTATGAGTTAAAATAAAGTGAACATGACGTGCGAAAGTGCGTTATTATTATATTTTTATTTATTCATTTAATGTAGCTTCTGTCTCTTTCATTGCACGCATCAGTGCATGACGTCACTGAATATGTCTTTTGTTTAGAATGTATTTGTAAAGCTGCTTAAATAATTGGTAGACTCTGACTAATGAAAGCTGAACCACGACATTTATTGATTTGCAACACCAATAGACTATAAATGTCACCTTCTGTCATTTCTCTGTGATTGTGCGTTGACATTATGATATTGATACTTTGTTGTATTCACCATGGACCTGTATTCACGTTAAATATTAACGAGATTCAGATGCGATATCCAAAAATATTCGCTTTTGTATTAGATATTTGTACTTTTCGACAATATTTATTTAAATAATGTAATTAATTATAAGTGTGACTGATGATGGATCAAGCAGCTCGGATTATGGTGAAGAATATTTGGAATCTAATTTTGATTATAATTAATAATATTTTTTTCTAATAAATGAACTTCGTCTGATTCCTATAAGCCCGCTTGAAGATAGTTTTTAGTCTGGAATAACACAGGCAAAATGTCTTGCACACGTTCATAGGCCAATTTCACTCGGGCAACAGCTAGTCTATATCTCCACTACATCAGCGGTTTTACTCGGTTCGATTCCGACATAACCACCCCCGATGGCCAACGGGTATTCGTTGGGGATTTTCACACGATTAAACCTGCTAGGTACCTTTTCTTTCTCTTCCCGAGGCGAAGTCGTGGGCAATAGATAGTAAGTATTTAATAAAGAAATCAACATGTAAATAATAATGTAACCGAATAAAGCCCGATGAAATTCTTTAAAAATACCAGTTAAACTTTAATAGGTACATACTTTTATTTCACGGTCAAAATGTTTTTATCCAACTATAACGGGTGATACCTGCCCTAAATTTTTTAAATTTGCCGCGGTTTTGTTGGTCCAGCTTTCATTAGACAAACTATATCGATTCTGCTGTTACAAAACAACCTAAACTAAATGAGCAACATTATTAGCGCCAAATTGTGTGAATTCAGTAGCAAATTATAAAAAGACTTCTTTTTTAATTTAATTTGTAAAGTCTGGCTAACGAAAGCTGGCCCCAGAATATTGGCGGCAAATTTAAAAAATACATGCATGACAACACTAAAATCATACTATGAGAATTGGAATAACCTACTTTGATACCTGGCAATTCATTATTAAAAATATCATAAATATATAGACTGTATAAGAAAATTATGTTAGGGAATATATAGGTGTTGGTATATGAGGTAAATATGGGCAGAATCCGAAAATAAATAGGGAAATAAAATACGATAATATTCCACACATAATAACTTAGTTTTATTCATCATAATCAAAATCAGATTCTAACATTTCAATGCCAAAAGATTCATCACTGTCACTAGTTTCGCTGTCTCTAACATTTATAATAAAACTTTCTAAATTTTCTTCTGTTATTTTATCACGTTCTTTATATTTATTTTCAATATGTATCACATGATCAGTCATTTTCTTCCAATCCTGAGAACTTACGTTTTCAAATGAATCTTTTAATTATCTCTTCTAATGCAGCTGTAGTAACTGCAATATTTTTGCTAGCCACTTTACATTTTGCCAAACTCCACACAAGCTCAATCGCATTTAGATCACAATGGTAGGGTGGAAGTCTCAACACCTCATGACCACATTGATTTAAAATTTCATCAGCTTCATATTTTGGATCAGGCGCATTTCGTTTTACAATACACAACAGCTCTGCTTTAATTTAATTAGTTTTATTCAATAGGTACATAGAGAAACGTAGGTAACTTATTTGGAAGGATACGTAAATTATAAATCAAAATTTTATTAGGACGACTGGATAGGTAGGTGTTTAAAGTATCAAAATAATATTGTCTACTAACCTATGAAATTCAACACCACACGTAGACAATCTTGTTTTTGTTTAAACGCGGCATCACGCTGTTTTTGTATTTCGTTGAACTTGCCAATCATGCAAAACAACATCTTTCGTACACCACTTTTGATAGATTTGTTCATTTTAAGCCGTAATTAGAATCACAATTTACATAAACGCATACAATTTGTAAACAGAGATACCGAACGACAACCTTGTCAAATTGACGTTGACGTTCATACAGAGTTGCTATATAAAAAGTTCGCAAATAATTCCAGGGCCTACTTTCATTAGCCAGACTCTAGCATCACCTACACACCTTTGTTCTTTTGGCCACTGTTACTGTATTATGATTATCAACTTTCGACTCTGACTGTACCTACTAGCTACTAACTACCCACTATGTGCAGTGTAGGGTAGTCTTTGAGTGGAATACTATTCGGTAGGTGGAAAGACAAAAACCCTAGTAGCCATGCCAAAAATATTGTAAAAAGGAAATATTTAAAAAAAGAAAGTTCGAAGTTTTTAAAATAACCGTTTCTTTCTTCCGCCATCTGTCAAGTCACGATTAAAGTAAAAGTTGAGTCAGATTTCCGTGTTTGTTTTGTTTTGATTTAAAATTAAGTGCTCGTAGGGTAATATTAAAGATAGACGATTTTGTTATCACAAACACGTCTAAAAAGTTTTGAGCAACTACCTACCCAAGTCCTTCTTGGATATAATTGCGAAGGCAGCGATTTGTAATTTAACTGCTTAAAACATCAATATTTAATAATGTCGTGGTTAAAAAGAAGGCATGATGTGTTGAACAACACCATCGAAATTTTAAAAACAGAATTACTACTGAATGACATAGTTTTGACTAGCGAAATAGGACAGCGCATTTCTTCAGCTTATGACCGGACGCTGATGGCCGCTGAGTTGTACAAAGAGAGACTTGAAGCACTTACACAATCCTCCAGGGCCCAGATATGGCGGGTCCAGTCTGGACAGAGCCCGGTAAACGTGACACCGCAACCTCTCATGTCCATAGATTGCAGTTCTTGGGCTCCAAAGCGGATGAAGCCTAACCATGCTGAAGGTAAACCATTTTTTGCTTTCATAACTTAGGCAGTATATAATGGCCTATATAATGGTTTGTGTTCAAATGAATTATTTGATATGATGCCTACAGCCACTTTCTATCATCGCACCGCTCGCCACAGGCAGGGAATTCATCCCCACGCGTTGCATCCGCCTGCAGTGCGGTCTGTTAGGTATGAAAGAAATTTCATTCCGCGCACGCTTAGGCTGTGGAACGATCTCCCTGCAGTGGTTTTCCCTGGCGGCTACAATAAGGGGTTCTTCAAGAAGGGCATTAGAAGGTTTTTGCGGGGTCGGCAGCGCGAGTGTAAAGCCCCTGTTGTTGCACGCGTCCATAGGCCATGGTGACCGCTTCCCATCAGGTGGGCCGTGTGCTTAGCTGCCACCTAAGTGGTATATAAAATAAATCTTTAGCTTTCATAACTTAGGTCGCATGAGACAGTATCTCACTGTCAGATTTATTGTTAGTTATCGTGTGCAAATCCCGACTAAAAACACCCCGTTGACTATTGGGGGTGGTTATGTCGGTATCGAACCAACAAAAACCGCACGCCATCTTGGGTCTTATTTACCGGGGTGCAGAAGTGCAGATATCGTCTTTGCCGGGGTGTAAGGTTAGGTACCTAATAGGCATATCCCATTCACCCCATGACGGCATGTCTAGGTAAAGAACTTGTTTGAATTGCTTTTTTGCTACTCAACAGCCTGTTAGTTGTAACACAACAATTAAGTTTTAATGCTTAAGGTGGCTGGTAAAACTAACTCTCAATTATTTGTTTTAATCATAAAAGAAAATCATAATATTCATACTTAACTTGCAACCGGTTTTTTTTATACTATCTAGGTGGCAAACAAGCACATGGACTACCTGATGGGGAGAGGTTACCATGGCCATAGACGTGTGCAACATCAGGTGTGTCTCAATCTCGCTGCCGACCCTGGAAGGGGGGGTGGGGGGAGTTGGGGTAAAGTGAGCTCTTGCTATTGGACTGCTCAGTTCGGATATGAGATACCGTTGTGTCCTACCTCCATACTTCTTTTGATTTGGCTTATATGGCTTTTGTGGGAGCGGCTGCCGTCTGACTGAAGGAAACCAGCTTCATCTATCAGTCGGCATGTGTATGGGCTTGGGGGTGTGGTGGCTTGGGTATATATAATGTTCTTGGTGAAGTTTTCTATTACATAACAAGCTACGCATGTACTACAGCTGTTAACAATGCAACCGTTTAATAAAAAGCCTGGAGTTCTGAATGCCATTGAATGCTTCTACCATTATTTTCAGGATACAACCATGACACTATTACAAACTGTCAACAACAACTTATCAACAACAGAAAAAAGAAAAAGAAGAACAAAGCCGCTAAAACAACTGTTGCCACAAAAGCACCCGTTCCTGCAATTAAGGCCATAGCTGACATAAAGCCAACGGTTGTACCCAACGCAACTGCTACAGCAACAAAAACAACTGCTACTGCAACTAAAACAACAGCTTCTGCAACTAAAACAACAGCTTCTGCAACTAAAGCAACTGCAGCAAAAGCAACTAAGGCAACAAAAGCAAAGGCAAGAGCTATCGCAAAGGCAGCATACGCAGCAAAGACGGTAACTTCTGCTGCAGTTAAAACAACACTCTCTGCCGAACAGGCAAGAAAACTAGATATTTTCAAGAATTTCGTACCCAAATGGGCACCTACCCAAGGAGATACAGCAGGAACTAGCCAGATGGGTAGTTGTCCAGGCAATATCAATACTATATCGGGAACGTTAGCTGGTATTCAACCGGCATTGCTCCAAGTAAAATCTGAACCGGTTGACGTAATTCAGAATACTCCGTCACTGTTTTCCGTTGCTATGTCTCAGGTTAAATTACAATTTGCTGCTTCCGATAGAATCACGTTCAAATCGGAGAGTATCCTAGATCAGGTGGGAAATGTGAATTCTGTAACCGATGTTAAGCCCGCACCTGTGAATGAAGACGATATGATGGTTGATGATTTAGCTGATCATCTTTGAAAATAAGATTTTTTTATACCAAATTAATATTATGTATACTTTTATACCAAAAAATATGTTCGGAGTCAATTTTTATGTTAGAAATGAGATGGATAGGTTCTCTCGTAGTATTGTGATTTCAAAGAAAAAATTTTTTTTCTCGTGCGGCAATCACCCCTGCGGCTAACGGAGGCGGTAAATTCGGAGTCGAACCTAATCGGTTCGACACGCACGCCGTCTAGGGTCTGCTAGCGCCGGGTGTAAGTGGTCGAAAAGGCATTTCCTCGCACCCTGGCTGACCTGGTACCCACATTTTTTTTTTTAATAAGGGCGTGGAAACGTTTGAGATGTTCCGCCGATTCTGTTAAGCAGCCTAGTTTAGTGCCAAAGATACTGGTTAAGCTATAAACGTACTTTAAAAATAAAATATCTATTGCATAGAATATAATAATATTGACGCAATATATTTAACATGAAACCTATAATGGCCGATCATGGTCAATGATCAATAGAATGGGTTTCACCAACCATAAACTAAATTGAGTTTACATGTTTTATTCCTGGCAATACTTACATGTAAGTTCCAAGTTCCTAATCATCTCTTAATATTTTTGTAATAGGCAACACTTCTGAAAAATAGAATACTTTTTTGCATTTGTGCCATTTAGATGTAGCTGATGGATACATGGTGTATTTTTTAAGTTACTGGACAAAAATAATCGAAACTTCATTATTAATAATGCTGTTATTATTATTATTTTGAAAATTTTCGATTCTTGCGCTAAATACATACCTGCTATTTTTAGTGCAAATATGCTGCACGTCTATTATTAAATAATATACTTGTAGTATAATATAATATAAGAGTTGGCGCTACGAATTTTTAAAACTGCAAAAAAATTTTGAAATTTTTTTCAGAAAAAATGGTTTAGTTTTTTTAGGTATTTTTTTTAAACTTTGATATCTTTTAAAGACGGAGTTGGACTGTATGAGAAATAGATCTTATTTTACCTAACCTCAAGTATGTTTAAGTGTTTTTTTTAATTGTTATTTTTTGCTAATTTTGCACAAAGCGTTGATTATTTTGAAAAGTTTAATTATGTGTGATTTAATAACTATTAGTTATAAGGACGTTACTCAGATTACGATTACTTTTTAATAATGCTGTTATTATTATTATTTTGAAAATTTTCGATTCTTGCGCTAAATACATACCTGCTATTTTTAGTGCAAATATGCTGCACGTCTATTATTAAATAATATACTTGTAGTATAATATAATATAAGAGTTGGCGCTACGAATTTTTAAAACTGCAAAAAAATTTTGAAATTTTTTTCAGAAAAAATGGTTTAGTTTTTTTAGGTATTTTTTTTAAACTTTGATATCTTTTAAAGACGGAGTTGGACTGTATGAGAAATAGATCTTATTTTACCTAACCTCAAGTATGTTTAAGTGTTTTTTTTAATTGTTATTTTTTGCTAATTTTGCACAAAGCGTTGATTATTTTGAAAAGTTTAATTATGTGTGATTTAATAACTATTAGTTATAAGGACGTTACTCAGATTACGATTACTTTTTAACCAACTTAAAAAAGAGGTTCTAAATTCGACTGTTTTGTTAAGTTTCTTACCTCAGAACTTTCGACTGAGTGAACCGATTTTGATAATACTTTTTTTATTTGAAAACTGGCGCTTCCCGTGTAGTCCCACATCAATTTGTTCAGTTTACGAAGTCGGGTTTTTTTTATTAACTATAGATTTTTGTGTAGTACATTGGGGTAACTTTAACCACACAGGTAAAAATAAAATAGTAAACTTGGTCGGCAGCGCGAGTGTGAGGCCCCTGGTGTTGCACACGTCCATAGGACACGGTGAGCACTTCCTATTATGTAGGCCGTGTGCTTGTGCCACCTAAGTAGTAAAAAAAAAAAAATAGTCACTTTTTTTTATACAGCTCATGGGGCAGATATTAAGTATTGTTCACTTTTATATATTAATATGTACGAAAGCAGCTATAAACTTTGCTATTTACAAATCGTCTGACCACCAAAACTTTTCAGTTAAGTATAAAAGTTAATTTGTAAATTGTTTTAGTGGTTGATTTTGTAGATATTGACTGTTTTAATAAAAAAATAATTATGTTGAAAGTAGCTAACGTAATAGGCTTGTCCATTGTGTTGCGGCTCAAGTATTACGTTTCTGAACGTACGTATAAAAGTGTAACTACCCGCATATTGACTTTTTTTCGTGCGGAAATCCACACGGATATCTCCCCCATCGCCAGAGCGGTTATGGCTCAAGTATTACGCATAGAAGTGTAACTACCCGCACATCGATTCTTTCGTGCGGAAATCCCTATGGATATCACCCGAGTCGCCAGCGGGGGCGTTTGTAGGAATCGAACCGACTAAAACCGCACGCCCGTCTCAGGTCTACGAGCGGTCAAAAGACTGCAAATATTATCGAAAATCTACGTAAAGTACTATAACTGCATTTTGCAATTTGATTTGAGGTATTTTAATTAGAATTAAGCCAGCTTGTGATTGTTAGACATAAGATTGAAGATTATAAAATATACACAAAGGTACAATTAAAATAGTATTTTATTTATCTATAGATAATTAAACCCCACTGTACTCTATGGCTTGGTCAACTGGGTATGACTGAACATAGCTTATGTATCTACAGGTACATATATACTAGCTTTTGCCCGCATGGAAGTCGGTATCGCCAGCAATAATCGTATCATCATCATCAGCAATCATCGTAGACCACATCGTCACTTACCATCAGGTGAGATTGAGGTCAAACGTAAGCCTATCACGAATAAAAAAAAAAAAAAACGACTCTCCACTCGACTCTCTACTCTCCACTAAAAAAAGGATTAAAAGTATCCCTATGTCCGTCTCCTATGTCCATGTAGTCTAAACCAATATCTGCGCTTTGTCACGCAGTGCTGCAACGAAAATCAACTCTTCTTTCACGAGGCCGTCAAGTTGAGGGCCACTGTTATGTCACTGTCGGTGTATGTAGTGGGGACCCCTTTCCCGAGACTTTAGCTTACCATCAGGCGAGTTGAAGTCATTTTCACGTGACCGATATATTAAAAAAAACCTGTCACCCGGGCGGAGTCTAATATTATTGGGTAGGTAAATAAAAATAAAACAACAGGTTCAAAATACTACATAACAATGTAATAGATTTCAATGGACAATCGTAACAACCTATACACATATTTACAAAAAAGTAATGCATCATGTTTAAAATACACATGCTTCTGTGTGCTTCGTACAACACGCGCTACTTGTAGTAGCAAATCATTAACATAAAAAACTTACGGACGGAATGTATTGAAGAAGACGACACTACAGTCGGCCCACTTGTTTATACGTACAGTAAGCAGAATCGAGGCCCAGGAATCACATTTACATCAAAGATGTTTCACAAATGTATGGACCTTGGGCCCGATAATTGTCCACTACTTAGAAAAATAGCTAGCCAATGTAGTTTTATTTTTCACTATTCAATTCTTATATTGCCTCGTATTATGGCCGGAATCTAACTAAATAAACACTTTCTAGCAACACAACAAACATGGCGGACTAAAACTATAAAAATGTATTCATATTTTATTAATTTATGACCTTGAATTTCGGAGGCGAATAAATATAATTGTATTTTTGCCAATAACCGGTATTATTTCTCTTTTATTCTGTATTGTGTACAATTAGGGGGCCCAAAATGAAACATCTCCTTTGGGTTGCAACACAAAATTCACTCATAAATGGTTAGCCGCCGCCATTTTTGTTGTACCGTCTTCAACGGTTTCCGTCCGTTAATTTTATAAGTTTAGCAAATATAATATGACCACATAACTAGAACAGTATATATGGCTACCAAATCACAAGGTTGTGTGGTTTTTTTTTATACTACTTAGGTGGCAGAGAAACACACGGCCCACCTGATGGGAAGCGGTCACCGTGACCTATGGACGTGTGCAACACCAGGGGCGTCACACTCGCGCTGGCGACCTTGGAGGAGGGTTGGGGGGAAGGGGAATTAGGAGATAGGTTGGGGGAGGGGTGAATATTTTCGACTAGTATAATATTGCTTATTTCTTTGGGATGTTTTTTCAATGTGAAAAGCTAAATTAAATTACAATCTTACAAAACGTTAGTATAGTGCGCGGCATATAACGTGGCCAGATTTTGGAGTAGTGGGGCCCACACTTGCCAAGTTAGATGCCGTACACTATACTTGTTTATATGCGACGCATTTTGCCACAAACAAGTACAGTGTACAGCATCTAACTTGGCAAGATTTTGGAGTAGTGGGGCCTACACTACTCCAAAATCTGGCCACGTTAGATGCCGCGCACTATATCTCACATATAGTTAGAGACAAAAATCTTGACAATGTACTCACGATGTTCCGTGGCCAATGATGGGTTTGTGCCCTGATTTTTCGAGCATTAATTATTTATGCCCAAAATGACAGGCATAAACCCGTAGCCGTTGCGCTTTTTAGGGTTCCGTAGCTAAATGGCAATAAACGGAACCCTTATTTAAGTCTCTGGCGAAAAGCGCGGTATGAGACGTCAGAGGCGCGCCAATCAACCAATCATAGCTAATTTAAACCAATCACGGGCTTAAAACGCTCGCGTAATTGGTTGATCACTCCTTTTATTGGTTGGCCAGTTAGTGCGCATGCGCAAACATTTTGACATTAGTTCAAGATTTTTGTCTCAAAGTATTTCAGTAACAGATCACATGTAGGTACCTAATTAGTTATATCGGCCCAATCGGATTGGCCAATTTCCATCCAATTTTTAGTTTATATAAAATTTCAGTTTTATTTTTGTTGTCTGCGGAACGGAATCGAATCAAGCTATTCCTAACAACCAACATGATTTGATTGTTCAATCTGGATGAAAATTGGTCATGAACTGTGATAGGTTTATGCCCTGTCACTGCAGGCATTTATTCAATCCGCCTGATTAATGTCAAGCATAAACTCATCTATATAGATAGGCATAAATAAAAATGCCCAGTGTGGATGCCTTATAAAATTATTAACGGACTTATAATATACATTAACGGATTTGTTCGACAGATAACGAAACATCTCTTAGATATTACAACCAGTGATGAGTCTATGCCATGACACTATGGGCATTTATTTATATATGCCAATTCTGCCCGGAATTTATTGAGCGGATTGAATAAACGCCCGAAGTGTAAGGACATAAACTGATCATGAAATTGTATTGCGTGGATGAATGAAAATGGGTATACATTAACGGATTTGACATTACAACCAATAATGGGTTTATATACTTCGGGCATTTATTGTATATGCCCAAAATGTTATTGTTGAATAAATGCCCAAAGTGGCAAGGCATTAATCCATCTATAACTACAACACATTATAATATAAAATTAATTGTTCATTTATTTTTGTCGTCTTATTAAAGCATGTATATTTCAAACCACAAGGATAGCATCGCACTCAAAAGTTTTCCATTTATACAAAGAGTTGATTTTCATTTAAGCACCCTTCACGGGGGGGCTTGAACTATTTATAGTCTTCAAAATTTAATGAAAAAAAAATAGGTAAATTTTTTAACTTAATTTTTTTAAATAAATACAACTTCCATGCGATATTTGCATTATCAGTCGACTTTACTGACTATACCTTGTCTAATTTAGGATGATAATTTTGACAGCTCCAAGTAAGGTACCCCATATAGTATAATCGAAAATGAGTCTTTCGATTTTCGATTATCGTTCCCATAGAAAATGGAATCGATACTTACAAAAATACAAAAGCATTTATTTTTTATTATTTTAGGTAAATTACTTCAGGATGACAAAAGAGAAGTTTTTTGAGTATAGTACTTATGTTTTGTATTATACTTAGTTAATTATATTATAAAAAATTGTAGTAGATAAGTACTTAATCATTTCAATAAATTAATTTAATTTCGATTCATTCGATTCATTTGTTGTAGATGTCAATTGTGCTGATTTCTTGCAAGACGCTTCACTACGGCAAGTGGGCGGTACCTGTCTATTAGATGTGCTACGATAATTTTTGAGGTATTATCTCGTTTATAAAAATATGATACTTCATAGACGTGAACTGTCAAAATTATCATTCTAAATTAGACAAGGTATAGTATAGATGTTATTATTTCACGAAGGCGGTTTAGCTGTCATTGTAGTAAAACATAATATACACATTGCTTTTAAAAATGATTTACTTGCAATGCAATTATTGCTCTACTAACTGCTACATGAATTTCTTTTGACGCGACATGAACTTTCGCACACACATGTTCGCGTATTTACAAGACACAGGTACTACTATTTAATTGCTCACCCGCCTTCGTGAGATAGAATATCTATACCTACTTATCTACTAGTTACTAAGGTACTCTGCCGGTCCTAATGTGGCGATACCACAAATACCCAGCGCCATCTAGTGACAGCACGACGAACTACTTCAATACTACACTACGTCACTACCGCGATCCTGAATCGCGAAAGTGAAGTTCGCGCGCTGGTAAGATCCCAAAGATAACCGTTGGGCCACGGCCCGCCAGGCGTGATCACCTTGCCTGGTCGGAGGATCCTACCTTTGTGTTGGATGGACGTCACATCCCGTTCCTCCACACTAAGTCCATACAAGTAGGTAGTGTGCGCGTCAGCTGATCAATGTTATCGCCCGTGAATTACGTGAACGAAGTCCTAACATTCAATGCACTGGTGAATTTGTGATGGCTATAAGTAGCTCAAGCCCCCCCGTGAAGGATCCTCATATGCAAATTATTATAATATGAAACCATACAAAATAATGACTACTCTCTTAGGTCGGGTCTACACGGCTCACATCTTCTAACTCTTCTCGGCTTGCCCTACGACAGAATTTATTATTTATATTAATTGACTGCTAGCTTAGACAGAATTCTAGGCGCCATATCAGCCCCCGTAGACAAGTGTCACAAGTCTAAATCGCTAAGGAATCGAATAGATTAGGTCGAACAATCATTGCTATGTATAATAAGTATGTATTTACAAAAAAAAAGTATATAATGTATGTTTATCAGCATTCTAGAACCCATAACAAAAGCTAGTTAAACTATGCTTACTTTGGGTCTAGAGGGCGCTGTGTAGAATGTCATAGAATATTTATTTATTTATTTTATATCCAAAGATGCGCGTGCCGCGGCGGGATCACGATGGAGTGTGATTGGTTGATCTAATCTATTCTATTCCTTAGCGATTTAGACTTGTGACACTTGTCTGCGGGGGCAGGCCTCTAGGCAGGACGCTATGTATGCAACACCTAGCATATAGCATTGTAGTACTTTGGGATTTTTAGGTAATTTTTAGGTATAAATAGGTTTATACCCTGTCACATTGGGCATTTATTATAAATGCCCAAAATGCCATTACGCCCGGGGTGGATCGGGCAAGTTGCATAAATGCCCGAAAATGGCCAAAGTGACAGGGTATTAAACAATCTCTAGTGTGTGGTGGGGAGAGGGTTTATGACCGTATGGTGTAATTTGATAGGATATTTATGCCATCATGAAAGGTCAAATTATATAATGTAGTAAAGGAAAATTTTGACTTGCGGCTGACGAAAA
Organism: Lithosia quadra; assembly: GCA_963576445.1. Lineage (NCBI taxonomy): Eukaryota > Metazoa > Arthropoda > Insecta > Lepidoptera > Erebidae > Lithosia > Lithosia quadra. The sequence continues at coordinate 440,063 of OY754897.1, forward strand.
TATCTATACTATTATACAAATTGTAAGTAGATGTCTGTACATTGGAGATATTTAAATAAATACTGGGGTTTATGTTATTTTTTTTTAAGTCGGTCACGTCAACATGACTTCACCTCGCCTGATGGTAAGCTAAAGGCAAAGTCTCTGGAATGGGACTCACCATTGCAAACACCGATAGTGCCACAATGGTGGCTCTCAGCTTGACGGCCTCATCAAATGCTTTTTCACGGCCCGCTTAAAGGACCCGGGACTGTATGAGGAAGGAAACACATGCGCTGGTAAAGAATTCCAGGTTTTGATGGAGGAAGGATATAAGGAACGATACTGAACACAAAAATATTTGGGATACTTGTCCGTTTGTTCGTGACGGACGCAAAAACTACTGCACTGGGTTTGATGTGATGGTCTTGGTCAGACCTAAAATCTTACGTATGTTTGCTCACAATCGGTTGAGTAAAACCGGAGATATAGGTAGTCAAAAACCGCGAAATCTGTTAGTGTAACTGTAGGTTAAACATAAAATACATTTTTTTTTTTATTCATGATAGGCTTACGTTTGACCTCAATCTCACTTGATGGTAAGTGACGATGTGGTCTACGATGAATCACGCTTGCCTAGAAGGAACCTATTCACTCGTGACTTGAAAACTCCCAGGTTATAACTTTCCAGAAACACAGACTCAGGCAAGGAATTCCACTCCATAGCTGTACGCACGATGAACGTGTCAGCAAAGCGCTTTGTGCGTATGAGTGGAATATCGACCATATAGCGGTGGCGTGACGCTGTTCGTCTGGTCGTTCGTTGATGGAAAGGACTTGGAGGTATCAGGTTGTGCAATTCCAGAGCGCACTCCCCGAAATGTATACATTAAAAAGTCGATTATAATGGACAGGAATTAATGGAGTTGGCGATTTTAAAAGGTTATAAAATAATATACATACCACCTATTTGTGTAACTCAAGTTGGTAGAAGAATCTGATTTAAAAATAAATATTATATAAATATAATAAAATGTTTCTTGCCGGAGTCCTTACTAGTTTTAAATATATTTAATTTTGACGTTTTGTAAGTTTTTTTTTTTTTATACCACTTAGGTGGCAGACAAGCACACGGCCCACCTGATGGGAAGCGGTCACCGTGGCCTAGGGACGCGTGCAACACCAGGGGCATCACACTCGCGCTGCCGACCCCGCAAAAACCTTCTAATGCCCTTCTTGAAGAACCCCATATTGTAGTCGCTAGGGCAAACCACGGCAGGGAGATCATTCCACAGCCTAAGCGTCGCAAGTGCCGCAAACAATGGTCTAATACAGAATATAAGATTTTTGACTTTGTATTCGACGAAATTCTTATAGAGTAAACCCTCCACAATTCGTCATATAACAGCGATTAAGTCAAATATTCGTGCGAATACAGCAAAATACACGAGTAAGCCTTCCCCATATCGTTGTAAACACGTGAATAAAGACGAATAGCGAATAGCGAATAGCGAAGTGTGTTTCCGCCATAAAAGCGACTGAAGCGAATATTCGTGCGAATACAGCAAAATACACGAGTAAGCCTTCCCCATATCGTTGTAAACATGTAAATAAAGACGAATAGCGAATAACGAAGTGGGGCGCCTCCATCAAATGTTTTAATAAGCGTCGTCGGCTTCGTAAGGTTTGGATACCTCAAGGTCCTACTGCTAATTTTTTGTGCGATATATAATGAGGTAGTTTTTTGTTTCTATACAGACAACATACAAAATTGTATTTATATATATATACAGGGTATCCCACGGCGATGTTACATGGAGAAGTATCTCAAACTATGTAGATAGACAGCTTAACTGAAAGGAGACTTCATTTTGATTTTAAAATAATTTTAACTGCATTCAAAGATTTTCGAAAGTCGATCTTTTCTTTTTTTTATATATATCGGTTACGTCAATACGACTTCACCTCGCCTGATGGTAAGCTAAAAGTAAAGTCTCAACGTCTCCTGGCGAGTGACGTCACGTACGCCATTTTTTCGAGAATAGCTTTTTGCCCGCACTTTTGATAATTTGAACTTTATCATAGATTTTTTTTGATTGACCGCGGTAGCCTAGTGGTCAGGCTAATAGACTGCTGAGACGAGGTCTCGGGTTCGATCCCAGGTTCACCATGGCACACACCAATGACTTTTTGATGCTTTTCGAAGTTATGTGTGTATTTATTGCAGGTTTATAAGTGCCCGGTTAATGACAATAGGCTCGCCACCTATTACATTGGGACCTAAACATAAACTGGCGAAATGTGGGTGCTAGCACCTCTGTCTACCCCTTCGGGGATATAGGCGTGAGTTTATGTTTTGTTATCATTGATTTTTCAACATAATGCATTGTTATTTAACAATATTAATGTGGTATGTTTATAATGATATAAGGAATCATTTTAAGTAGTTTTCCAAAATTAATCAAATAGCCTATTATGATGGTTGCTATGCTTCAAATAAGGTTGAAACTTGTGCGACACAATGAGGGTTGTTAGGTTTTTTATTTGCGTTACGAAATTTCTCGATTCGGTCGCCGCGCTCAAAGCCCGCGATAAAAGCTATACAATAGCATAATAAACAAAAAAACAGTTATATTTCAATTTTATGGTAATGTTATGAAGTCAGGGTTAAAATCTCAATTTACAATTTTTTGCATTATTGCGCTATATTAGTATTTATTGCACGTTTTTTGATATTTGACCTAATTATATATAATCTTTTTCTTCAACCTAGCGTTAATCCCAGTCGCGTCCAAAGCTTTCACCTCGGAGTCTGGGGTCCGCTTTACCAGTCTTAACTGCGGATTTGGCTGAACCTCGATATTTTCCGTGAAGCGACTGCCATCTGACCTTCACAACATAATGGTGACATTAGGCGATATCGAAGCATTGCAGTTAGACCGTTGTTGTTGGACTTTTTGGGGTTCCAACTACCCGTAACGACTGCCGTAGATGTTTGTATGGCAACCGGGCAACCTAATTATATATAATATATTATATAAAGCCAATACATTTCTTTCTTATCGCATATCTATACTAAACTAATGACTATTTACTTTATAAGTATAAAACTTACTTTAACTATACATTACTTATTTCACATTATTATCTTTTGATCTTTTAATATTATAGTCTTATTTGACATTTACCATACCACACTTACCATTAGGTGAGATAATGGTAAAACGCGGGCTTATCGACTATAAAAATACATTTTTTTAACCTCACCATACACAAAACTGCGGCCATTTTTCATAAAATGGCCGCAGTTTTCCCGCGCTTTTGTCATAGTGGTCAAACGAGGGCCTATCAATTTTTAAAAAATCATTTTTTATCCTCACCATAGACTAGCGGCCATCTTTTATAAAATGGCGGCCGTTTTCCCGCGCTTTTGTCTCAACTAACCATCGCCACCATTTTTTGTGGTCGGCGCAACATTTCATTCTGTTTAGGGCTCCAAGTACTGGTAACGACTGCCATAGATGTTTGTATGGCAACTGGGGCCGACGGCTTAACGTGCTCTCTAAGGCACGGAAACACTCGGACACATATAAATATTTGCACTGAGCAGGAATCGAATCCGCAAACTCCTACGTAATGTACGTAGTATTTCTTATTAACGTTAAAACACGTATTTTAAATTGCCTAAAGGTTTATTTTTGAGGGTATTTGCAATTTTCAAAATTCATTTTGTTAAAATTTGTTAAAAATGTAAAAAAATAACCTAGAAATTTTAAAATTTTCAAAATTTTAAAATTTGTAGGTTATTATTATTTTTTTATTTATATAATTTAATTAAATTCTAGAAATGTTAAAATTTTCAAAATTTTAAAATTTCTAGAATTCATTCAGTCAAAACGAAATTTCGCTAAAACTTTCATAATTGACTTGTCTTTGCATAAAAACCAATATTTCATTTAGTCCTAAAAAATATAGTTTGCTGACAAAAATGATGTGCCCTTATCTAAAAACCATGATACATGGCACAGAAAATTCTGTATCACATTCTGTAGCTAACAGTTCGCCGCAAAGAATTCGCAGTTTGCCAAAAACCATTTGCAGTTTTCCACAAAGAGTTTGCAGTCTGCCACAAACAGTTTGCCGCAAAGCGTTTGCACTTTGCCATAAATAGTTTGCAGCAAAGAGCTTATAGTTTGCCGCAAATAGTTTGCAGTTTGCCGCAAACAGTTTGCAACAAACTTTCGGCCAGTGTCAATAGGAACATTGCTACTTATAACTAAAGTATTTAGACGAAATAGTAGAATGGGTAGATGTAGCGCCACCACCCACCATTTTTGGGTTCCTCCTCCTCGACGGTCTTGGGAGGGTCGCCCTCCGTCTGTACGGGCTCCTGGAATATTACAAATGGCTTCGTTTAAAATCTGTACACTTCTATCTATACTAATATTATAAAGAAGTAAAGTTTGTGTGTTCGTATATTTGTTAAATTGTAAGGGGTAATCTCGGGATCTACTGAACCGATTTTAAAAATTCTTTCACCAATAGAAAGCCACATTATCCGTGAATGTCATAGGCTGAATATCATCACGCTACTGCCCAAGGGAGCGGAGCAATAATCATAAATGTGAACAATTCCGGTAGATTCCCATACAGTTTAGGAAAACTGATAAATTATGAGCATATTATGTGAGTTAAAAAGGGTGCATCGGGGTTCGAAATACGCCCCGGGCGAAGCCGGGGTGGGTCAGCTAGTACTATTATAAAATTGTAAAGTATCTGTGTCTGTACATTGTTATCTATACTAATATTATAAAGAGGTAAAGTTTGTGTGTTCGTTAAATTGTAAGCGGTAATCTCGGGATCTACTGAACCGATTTTAAAAATTATTTCACCAATAGAAAGCCACGTCATTCGTGAGTGTCATAGGCTATATATTTTATTGGAAAACTGGAATTTACACCCGGGCGAAGCCGGGTCCCGGGTCGCTAGTGTGTTGTATACTAACTACTAATATACTAATACCGTCTTGCTTGCGGCTTGCGGGTGGAGTCGGTGACGTAGACTAGTCATACATACTCACATGTACAACCTCCCTCTCAGTGGCGACGCTCTTGTCGTCAGTCCCGCCGTCCCCCCCCGTGTGGGTCCCCCTGTCCCGCCCCTCGTCGGTCTGTGTGGCCTGGTCGCGTGTCTCCGCCGGCTTCAGCTCGTCGCTACGGTACAACTGCAATATGGAGTATGTGTTAGAAAGAACGAAATCCGTGACCTGTGTGCCTATGTTGGCAACACTGGTGTGTTTTTTTTTATAATACGTAGGTAGGCAGATTGGAGAGCACAAAAGTCCAACCAGTCTAACTTGGAACTTCGATATCGCCATTGGTTGTGGAGGTCAGATGGCAGTCGCTCCACGGAAAATATCGAAGTTCAGCCGCATCACAGTTAGACTGGAAAGACGACCTCAACTGTGTTGGGCAAGTTCGGAGAATGAGAATGATGTAGGTAGGCAGACAAGCATACCGCCCACCTGATGGGAAGCGGTCACCGTGGCCTATGGACGTGTGCAACACTAAGGGTGACACACACGCGTTGCCTAACACTAGGCTAGGAAGGGGTGGGGGGAGGAGGGGTACAGTGAGCTCTGGCTCCCCTACTTACCTTGGGGAACACAACACGCTGGTTATTATGTGCGCGGTGTTCTGTAGGGCGGAGGTACTATTTTTTTAGACTACTTAGATGGCAGACAAGCACACGGCTCACCTAATGGGAATGTTCTATGGGCGTGTTGGGGAGAGTTAGAGAGGGGGATTGGGGAGTGGGGAGGAGGGGGGTTTGCAAGCTCTGGCTACCTACTCACCTTGGGGAACACAACACGCTGGTTATTATGGGGCGGTGTTCTGTAGCGCGGAGGTACTACCACAGTCGGACTGCTCAGTTCGGACGGGAGATACCGTCGTGTCCTACTAAAGTTCACGGTCGAACTCTAATAACAATTACCTCAAACTCCACTCCTCGGTCTTCATCACTGTAGGGCTGTGATGTCTCCGTCTCCTGGACAGCCTCCGTTGCCTTGATGTCTTTACCCTCCTCCAGCTGCTTGCCGGTCGTCCCCAACTCCTTCCCCTGGTCGTTGGCAGCCACCTCCGGCTCCAAGGAGACTATAGCTAGCTCTTGACCCTGGCACGGCTTTGCGTTGTCCTGGCTCTCAAAAGGTGTGAAATCTGGTATCTCCTGGAGAGAAATATGCTGCAAATTAGTGGAATTAGGTATGGGTTATAATTTTTTATGTGGACTTCATAATATGAGTTACTTGCCAGTCAACGCTCTGTCAAAATCGGCTCATTTGAACAGACAGAAAGACAGGTTTTACAAATTGACGTGCACAGACGCTCTTCCACGCCTAGGGACGCGTACCCCACACTAGTAGTGGCGCCCCAGCACTAACAGAGGCGCCCCGACACTAAGACACTAAAAGTGGCGCACCGACGCTAACAGAGGCGCCCCGGCACTAAGACACTAATAGTGGCGCCCCGACGCTAACAGAGGCGCCCCGACACTAAGACACTAATAGTGGCGCCCCGACGCTAACAGAGGCGCCCCGGCACTAAGACACTAATAGTGGCGCCCCAGCACTAACAGAGGCGCCCCGACACTAAGACACTAAAAGTGGCGCACCGACGCTAACAGAGGCGCCCCGGCACTAAGACACTAATAGTGGCGCCCCGACGCTAACAGAGGCGCCCCGGCACTAAGACACTAATAGTGGCGCCCCGACGCTAACAGAGGCGCCCCGACACTAAGACACTAAAAGTGGCGCCCCGACGCTAACAGAGGCGCCCCGACACTAAGACACTAAAAGTGGCGCACCGACGCTAACAGAGGCGCCCCGGCACTAAGACACTAATAGTGGCGCACCGACGCTAACAGAGGCGCCCCGACACTAAGACACTAAAAGTGGCGCACCGACGCCAACAGAGGCGCCCCGGCACTAAGACACTAATAGTGGCGCACCGACGCTAACAGAGGCGCCCCGACACTAAGACACTAAAAGTGGCGCACCGACGCTAACAGAGGCGCCCCGGCACTAAGACACTAATAGTGGCGCCCCGACACTAACAGAGGCGCCCCGACACTAAGACACTAAAAGTGGCGCACCGACGCTAACAGAGGCGCCCCGGCACTAAGACACTAATAGTGGCGCCCCGACGCTAACAGAGGCGCCCCGACACTAAGACACTAAAAGTGGCGCACCGACGCCAACAGAGGCGCCCCGACACTAAGACACTAATAGTGGCGCCCCAGCACTAACAGGCGCCTCGACACTAAGACACTAATAGTGGCGCCCTGACGCTAACAGAGGCGCCCCGACACTAAGACACTAAAAGTGGCGCACCGACGCTAACAGAGGCGCCCCGGCACTAAGACACTAATAGTGGCGCCCCGACGCTAACAGAGGCGCCCCGACACTAAGACACTAAAAGTGGCGCACCGACGCTAACAGAGGCGCCCCGGCACTAAGACACTAATAGTGGCGCCCCGACGCTAACAGAGGCGCCCCGACACTAAGACACTAAAAGTGGCGCACCGACGCCAACAGAGGCGCCCCGACACTAAGACACTAATAGTGGCGCCCCAGCACTAACAGGCGCCTCGACACTAAGACACTAATAGTGGCGCCCTGACGCTAACAGAGGCGCCCCGACACTAAGACACTAAAAGTGGCGCACCGACGCTAACAGAGGCGCCCCGGCACTAAGACACTAATAGTGGCGCCCCGACACTAACAGAGGCGCCCCGACACTAAGACACTAAAAGTGGCGCACCGACGCTAACAGAGGCGCCCCGGCACTAAGACACTAATAGTGGCGCCCCGACGCTAACAGAGGCGCCCCGACACTAAGACACTAAAAGTGGCGCACCGACGCTAACAGAGGCGCCCCGGCACTAAGACACTAATAGTGGCGCACCGACGCTAACAGAGGCGCCCCGACACTAAGACACTAAAAGTGGCGCACCGACGCTAACAGAGGCGCCCCGGCACTAAGACACTAATAGTGGCGCACCGACGCTAACAGAGGCGCCCCGACACTAAGACACTAAAAGTGGCGCCCCGACGCTAACAGAGGCGCCCCGACACTAAGACACTAAAAGTGGCGCACCGACGCTAACAGAGGCGCCCCGGCACTAAGACACTAATAGTGGCGCACCGACGCTAACAGAGGCGCCCCGACACTAAGACACTAAAAGTGGCGCACCGACGCCAACAGAGGCGCCCCGGCACTAAGACACTAATAGTGGCGCACCGACGCTAACAGAGGCGCCCCGACACTAAGACACTAAAAGTGGCGCACCGACGCTAACAGAGGCGCCCCGGCACTAAGACACTAATAGTGGCGCCCCGACACTAACAGAGGCGCCCCGACACTAAGACACAAAAAGTGGCGCACCGACGCTAACAGAGGCGCCCCGGCACTAAGACACTAATAGTGGCGCCCCGACGCTAACAGAGGCGCCCCGACACTAAGACACTAAAAGTGGCGCACCGACGCCAACAGAGGCGCCCCGACACTAAGACACTAATAGTGGCGCCCCAGCACTAACAGGCGCCTCGACACTAAGACACTAATAGTGGCGCCCTGACGCTAACAGAGGCGCCCCGACACTAAGACACTAAAAGTGGCGCACCGACGCTAACAGAGGCGCCCCGGCACTAAGACACTAATAGTGGCGCCCCGACGCTAACAGAGGCGCCCCGACACTAAGACACTAACAGAGGCGCCCCGACACTAAGACACTAATAGTGGCGCCCCGACGCTAACAGAGGCGCCCCGGCACTAAGACACTAATAGTGGCGCCCCAGCACTAACAGAGGCGCCCCGACACTAAGACACTAATAGTGGCGCCCCGACGCTAAGACACTAATAGTGGCGCCCCAGCACTAACAGAGGCGCCCCGGCACTAAGACACTAATAGTGGCGCCCCAGCACTAACAGAGGCGCCCCGACACTAAGACACTAATAGTGGCGCCCCAGCACTAACAGAGGCGCCCCGGCACTAAGACACTAATAGTGGCGCCCCGACACTAACAGAGGCGCCCCGACGCTAACAGAGGCGCCCCGGCACTAAGACACTAACAGAGGCGCTCCGACGCTAAGACACTAATAGAGGCGCCCCGACGCTAAGACACTAATAAAGGCGCCCCGACGCTAAGACACTAATAGAGGCGCCCCGACGCTAAGACACTAATAAAGGCGCCCCGACGCTAAGACACTAATAGAGGCGCCCCGACACTAAGACACTAATAGAGGCGCCCCGACACTAAGACACTAATAGAGGCGCCCCGACGCTAAGACACTAATAGAGGCACCCCGACATTAACAAAGACTCCCCAACGCTAACTAGTCGAGTGTACCCCCCCTCACCTGTTGCGTGCTCTGTCTCCAGGCGCGGTACTGCAGGGCGGCGCGGCGCATTGCCTGCAGGTAGGCGGGGGCAGCGCGGCCGGTGGCCCAGGCCGCCACTCCGCCCGGCATGCCCCCCACCGCCGGCTCGTCGTAATATGTCAGCACGAACTCCATGCCGCTCTGCGTCAACCACAACGGACCATGTCAACTTGTTGTACTTTTTAAGATTTTGAGAGGGATTCTTTAAGATTCTTAACATTTTGAGAAGGGTTCTTTAAGATTCGTAACATTTTGAGAGGGATTCTTTAAGATTCTTAACATTTTGAAAGGGGTTCTTTAAGATTCTTAACATTTTGAGAGGGGTTCTTTGGGATTCTCAACATTTTGAGAGGGGTTCTTCAAGATTCTTAATATTTTGAGAGGGATTCTTTAAGATTCTTAACATTTTGAGAGGGGTTCTTTGAGATTCTTAAGATTTTGAGTAGGATTCTTCAGGATTCTTAACATTTTGAGTAGGGTTCTTTGGGATTCTCAACATTTTGAGAGGGGTTCTTCAAGATTCTTAATATTTTGAGAGGGATTCTTTAAGATTCTTAACATTTTGAGAGGGGTTCTTTGAGATTCTTAAGATTTTGAGTAGGATTCTTCAGGATTCTTAACATTTTGAGTAGGGTTCTTAACATTTTGATTAGGGTTCTTTAGGATTCTTCACATTTTAAGGGTACATGCACAATTTAAACATGTTCAATATAATTTTAAAATTAGAAGCTATCAGTATCCTGAACGGGACTTAGCCCATGAAAGTTCGTTCCTAAAACCAGCTATACTTATAACCTATTATTTGCATACCCGTTCCTCACCTTGTCGGGTCCGTTCATGGTCCTGACGACCATATGGCTCCAGTACTCCGACACCCGGATGGCGTGCTTCGTCTCCGGCACGTCCGGGTGCTCGCACGACCGGTTCAGTATCACGTAGGCCTGTGAACATTCAAGTGTTCTACAGTAACGTGTTTGTTTGTGTGTGTGTGTGTGTGTTTATGTGCGTTAGTGTGTATGTGTGTGTGTGTGTTGCGTGCGTGTGTGTGTGTGTGTGTGTCTGCGTGCGACTCTCTCTCTCTCCCTCTCTGTGTATGCGTGCGTCTCTCTCTCTGTGCGTGTGTGTGTTTTGTGCGTGACCCTCTGTGTGTGCATGCCTCTCTCTCTCTCTCTCTCTCTCTCTATCTCTCTCTCTCTCTCTCTCTCTCTCTCTCTCTCTCTCTCTCTCTCTCTCTCTCTCTCTCTCTCTCTCTCTCTCTCTCTCTCTCTCTCTCTCTCTCTCTTTGTGTGTGTGCTTGTGCGTGTATGCGCCTGCGTCTGGGCGCGAGTGCGTGTGTGTGTGTGTACCTTATTATCAGAAGTGTCGGCATCTTTTTCGTTGTCGTACATCTCCATCTCCATGGCTTTCCGTTTCGCCTTGGAGTGCACGCTGGGCCGCTCGGTGTAGAGGGGGGGGCGCGGCTGCGCGGAGGGGGGCGGCGCCTGGAACAGCCCCGCCTTGCGCGGCAGGCTGCGCTCCCGCACGTCGAACTCCTTGTGGCGACGGATGTATACGTAGTCGCGGTTCGCAAACAATCTCTGAAATAAATTATTAAACACCATAGACCATTAAACGGCACTTACAAAACGTCAAAAATAACATCAAATTACGTCAATTTTGAAGAGTAGTCAAATAGGGTGGGGAGCAGGCGGGAGGCAGGCTGGTTCTCCGGGCGAAGACGGGGGGAGACAAGACGGTCACCTGTCACCCTCCACGCCACGCTGATGCTGTCTTTGGAGGGGAGGGGGGGAAGGGAGTTTGGTCAAGGGCGCCATCTTAAAATGGTACATGGCCTGGGATCAGTATGAGTACGAGGGATATGCCTATGTTATAACCTTATCTAGCGCTCTCTAGACCCAGATTTACCATCTGCTGACGGTGAAGGAAACCCTATCCTAGAAAAAATTCTAAGGACATGTCCGATCCAGCATTAGGCCAGCGTGTGTGGATTAAGGTCTAAACCCTCTCAGCTCTCTCGTTAGAGAAGAGACCCGTGCCCAGCAGTGGGACATAAATGGGTTGCTATCAAAAGACAGGGAGTACTTACAGGCCACAGGACCTCCCAGTGCAGCACCGCCTGGTCGGGCAGGCCGTTAGCCCCCCGCTCCACCACGGCCAGGGCTGCCACGGCCGCGTCCCAGACACGCCGGTAAGAGCCGTCCACCTGGATAGCCGCGAAGTCTGCCGCACGGACTTCGGGGTATCGACCATATACTATAGGAAACATATCGTATGATTAGTAGATGTCATTCTCTGAACCTTTTTCCCAACTCAGTTGGGGTCGGCTTTCCAGTCTAACTGTGATGCGGCTGAACTTCGATATTTTCCGTGGAACGACTGCCATCTGACCTCCACAACCAATGGTCATTATGACCAATGGCGATATCGAAGTTCCAAGTTAGACTGGTTGGACTTTTGTGGGCTCCAACTACCCGTAACGACTGCCATAGATGTTTGTAGGGCAACCGGGACCGACGGCTTAACGTGCTCTCCGAGGCACTAATAAACCTGCGATAAATTGTATAATTAGTGGAAGTACTCAATGCAGTGCCTCGGAGAGCACGATAGGCCGTCGTCGGTCCCAGTTGCCATACAAACATCTATGGCAGTCGTTACGGGTAATTGGAGCCGTAGTCCAACAACAACGGTCTAGCTGCAATGCTTCAAAATAGCATAATGTCACCATTGGGTTGTGAAGGTCAGATGGCAGTCGCTTCACGGAAAATATCGAGGTCTAGCCAAATCCGCAGTTAAGACTGGTAAAGCGGACCCCGGACTCCGAGGTGAAAGCTTTGAATGCGACTGGGATTAACGCTAGGTTGAAGACTTAAAAGAAATAAAATTAAAATGGGGCTGTGACGTCATTCATACGGCTCGATACATTCCTTGCTCTGGTCTGTTTTAAGTAAAAAAAAATGTATATAGTATTCAATGTTGTCAAATAGCCTATCCATACTAATCCATACTAATATTATAAATGCGAAAGTAACTCTGTCTGTCTGTCTGTCTGTCTGTTACGCTTTCACCGCTGAACCGATTGGCATAGGAGTAGATTAGACCTCGAGAATGAACATAGGCTATGTTTGGTCGCGATAACCGACATCCACGCGGGCGAAGCCGCGGGCGGAAGCTAGTTGTGTTATATATTTCGCCATTGCTTCTAAAAAGTGCATACGCGTCAATATTAAACATGTAATCTGTGATACCGTGTGACATAATTAGATAAATTATAATGGATGATAAGAGTAAAGGCCAGGTTACAAAACCACAGTTAGATATAACGGACGGCGATAAAAACATGACTCCATCATATATCATTCCCTTCCTCAGCGAAACGCTGCGGGGAGTGGTTCTCCAGAGGGCTGCTCCGAGGCTCCCCACGCGTCCCTCTGACTAGCAGAGGTCACAGTGGGGAGCAGGCGGACTAGGTGTTAGGTGACAGGACCCTACACCCCACCGTCAGCGAGGTGGAGCGATGCTCGTCCCACCACCCTTTTGGGTCGAGGGGACCATCTTAAAACCATAGATGGCCCGGGGTCAGCTGTGCGAGGGATATGCCTATTGGGTAACCTTACACCCCGGTAATTAAGACCCGAGACAGCGTGCGGTTTTAGTCGGTTCGATCCCGACACAAAAAAAATGTACCCCTGTACCAAATTTCAATCAAATCCGTTCAGTCATTATAGCGTTATTGAGTAACAAACATACAAACATTTAAAGAGCTTGCCATTTAATATGTTAGTTGGATGTGATGGGTAAAATGCCCATCGCTTAGCTAATACATTAGCGATAATACTACATTACACAATCGGCAAATATCACAACCTTGAAAGCAATCTAATCGGCGAGCAATTACCGCTCATGTGTGCAAATAGGATCGTGATTCTGCCCTAGCCACAGTATATATACATAGACTTCTTCAACCTAGCGTTCAAAGCTTTCACCTCGGAGTCTGGGGGACCCCAGACTTACCAGTCTTAACTGCGGATTTGGCTGGACCTCGATATTTTCCGTGAAGCGACTGCCATCTGACCTACACAACCCAATGGTGACATTAGGCGATATCGAAACAGCTAGACCGTTGTTGTTGGACTGTTTAGGGCTCCAACTACCCGTAACGACTGTCATAGATGTTTGTACGGCAACCGGGACCGACGGCTTAACGTGCTCTCCGAGGCACGACCAGACCAATGTATACAAATATTTGCACTGAGCGACCTAAGTTCTTACAGAAACATAACCATAATGAATTTCTAAAGATATATCGCGGTAGCCTACTGGTTTGTGTAATGGACTGCTGAGACGAGGTCTCGGGTTCGATCCCAGTTTCACCATGGCACACACCAATGACTTTTCGAAGTTATGTGTGTATTTATCGCAGGTTCATAAGTGCCCGGTTGATGGCAATAGGCTCGCCACTTATTACATTGGGACCTAAACATAAACTGGCAAAATGTGGGTGCTAGCACCTCTGTCTACCCCTTCGGGGATATAGGCGTGAGTTTATGTTATGTTATATCAAGTCGTTAACCTACTGCAACGCGTCTGTCTAGCGATAGGCGATAGATACCTAATATATTTGATTGTGTGGAAGGACAAGGTCGAGATAATAGGCACGCGTCAAGTGTGGAATTTATAGTGTTGCTAGGCGCGCAATGTTTGGTCAGACTAGCGCCGCAGTTTTACTGGAGACGCTGCTTTTTACAAGCTTTTATTTAGTTTCACCTGTCCCGTTGTCTGTAATCAAATCTTGCAAGTCATTTTTCGACCACTTCTGGTTATTCAAATGAGCTGAAATTTGGCATACTTATGTAAGTCCCATGACAATGCAATATTGTGAATAATAAAAGCTTGTTTTTGACAAGTGACGCAAGTTCAGTTTTACGCCCAGCGCTTAAAGGTTCCCTGCTCGTTCCCCGTAGGTAATAGCGTAATAATATGTAGCCTATACGTTGAACCGACTTCTCAATAATATTCGTGCCAAATTTGAAGTAAATCCATGCAGTACTTTTTGAGTTTATCCCGGACATACAGACAAACAGATAAAAATTCTAAAAACTATATTTTTGGCTTCGGTATCGATTGTAGATCACACTCCAAGTATTCTTTTTAAAAAATATTCAATGTACAGTGTACAGTTTTGACTTTCCTACGATTTTATTATATGTATAGATAAATCATGCAACACATACCTTTATAAGCATACAATCCAAGCCCAGGTTTATATTCTTTTCTCCAGATGATAACGTCTTCAGCCTCCATGTAGGGCACCCAGCCTTCGGCAAGCTCCGAGCCTCCTTCCGAGACCTGCGTCGGCTTGCACCTGTGGAGACAAACTGTTTCAATCGAAATATAACTGTTGACTGTACAGATCTTTACGAAGGTACTTTAGGTTGACGGAGGTGGTGCACCGTACCGTCCGAACTGAGCAGTCCGACTGAGGTAGTACCTCCACCCTACAGAACACCACGCACATAATAACCAAGACCAAGCCAGAGCTCACTGTACCCCTCCTCTCCCCATCCCTTCCTAGCCCATCCTTCTTCCCTTCAGGGTAGGCAGCGCGTGTGTGATACCCTTAGTGTTGCACCCGTCCATAGGCAACGGTAACCGCTTCTCATCAGGTGGGCCGTGTGCTTGTCTGCCATCTACATAGTAAAAAAAAAAGGTGACCACTTACCAACGGGTGGGCCGTGTGCTTGATTCCATATATCCATATATCTAAAATCTATTCCTCAATTATTACTACAATATTGTGTCACAAACATACTAACGAGCAGTACCGGACTCCAGGCTGCTTCTTGTCGATGACCAGCCTCATCCCGCAGTTGCCACAGAACAGTGTTCGCCGGGACAGCATTTCCACCGCATCCATGTCTTTGAGCAGTTCCTGGAAATATATCCAACGTTATCATGATAAAGTAGGTCATATAAGCTAGCCACCTTCAGAAGATCATGGTGGGTGCTAAAAGGTTACCGGCACCCGCACTGTGAATCCATGGAATGCTAAGAAGTTCGTCTCAACTTAGTCAACCAAAAGGCGGTTTTAGATTTTTCAGGCCTTCGTTTTTTTACTCAGAAATCTGATTCTTTTTCAGACAGACAAAAATTGAAAAAAATGTTGTTCTGGTATATGTACGATTTAACATTCCAAACGCACTTACTAAAACAGAGTAATTTTGATATCATAAACAGATACTCCAATTTTTATTTATTTGTATAGATTAAAAAGTAGTTGTCTATACATTGTAGTTATTTAAAAAAAATACCATTAAATGAATGGTCCGGATGACAAAAGAATGTTCTTTGGATTTTTTTTTGTTTGTTCATGATGGATTTTGCAGCCATCACAAACAAACATAAGAAAAGTCTTGGTTAGAGGTTAGTAACCTGAGTATTACAATGTCAAGACACAAAGAAATGAAAAACAACCAGAATCATGAATTTTCTTTGTCAATAAACTTTGTTTGTGACAGTTATAAAGTTATGACCTTGGCAGTTTAATAATGTACCTATGCCTAATGTAAACAAGAAAAAAAACTGGAGCTAATCTCTGCTACCATTAAAAATAGACTATGTGTGTTTATGTATTATTTATAAAGATTAAATTACTTATAATAATTAAAAGCGAGCGACTAGATTATGAATTATATGTATAGTAACAAAACAAATCATGTGATTATAAAACTGCTATAATTTAAATTTAAAAACAAATTACCTGTAACTCCGCATCTGTGATGCTTTTCTCACAAGAAGACGTAGTATCATCATCGTCATTCCGTGCCTTATAGGCAGCAGTGGCCGATATAAGCAAAGTTCGCTTTGGACGGAAGAACGCTTGTCGGAAGCAGTGTATCACTTCCCGAACGCCGCGATCCCTACTACACCTCCTAAACACAGTGCTCACGATATTTCTCCGCGTCCAGATACTCCATACACGTAAATCTTTTATAATAATTCTAATTGGAGACATAATAGCCTTTTCACTTTTGGTTACACTAGCCAGTAAGCCGTCGATCCAAACCCATTTTTTTAAAATATCCCGAGATGTTATTAAATAGCGAATCTGTACCTTGTTGTGCAATGTCGATTTATGTATAGCAATTTGTTTAAATTTACTACATAACATCGTGATCAAACTATTGCGAAATTATAACCTAACCCAATTTGTTGGTTGGTCGGCTCGAAATTGACAATGTTGACATTGAGATTTTGTGCTGCTGTAGTGATGTGAACATGTATTTTATTCGTTTTGTAATTCGATTGTATAACAATTATGTAAACTATAATAATAAAATTACTATGTTATACAACTTTGCCCCCCCCCCCCCTCCTTGCCTTTAGTTAGGGTAGGTAGCGCGCGTGTGACACCCCTGATATTGCACACGTCCATAGGCCACGGTAACCGCTTCCTATCACTCATCGGTGAGCCTTGCGCTTGTCTACCACCTTCGTAGTATAAAAAAAAATTGCTTGGCATTTTGCTTATCTTCATAAACACTTTGCGAGCTTCCGCTATCATCATTTAAACTTCTTTGATCTTTTTGGGGGCTATGTAGGTATTTCTTTTTTTTAAGCTGAAATATATATGAAATTAATGGTTATTGTATACTGACATCACAAAGAAAACAGAAATCAATTGGCGAACAAAGATATTGGTATTGTAAGGTTGATTTTGAAATCGTTATACATATTCAGGGTTCCCATTCAGGGTTACACATTTAATTGCCAGTCAATCAAAAAGTGAGAATCAGTTTAAAGCATTATTCGTACATTTTGAGAAAGCTATTGGTCAAACTGAAGGAGCGTGAAACCACCTGAAGGAATCTCCGTAATAAAATCCAACGTTCCACGATTTATTAGAACTCAATTTACTCAACTCGATTCACGCAGAAGAGGCTACACATCCTTAATTTAATTAACAATTATTGCTCTATTAAAAAAATCAATTGCTATCACTTGCTTGTCTCGTGGTCTAAACGAAATAAAATCTTTTAACTATTAATTTATCAACCTAAAGTACGTAAATATTGCAATTTTTATCATGCTTAAGGTTATTTAAATTTATTGATTGTAAATAATATGAAATAAAAAGTAATTATTGAATACGTGTATTGAATTTTTACACCTAGCAGTAACGGAACTATTTTTTTTCTTTCATTTCTCCGACGGACGACGAGGCGTTCGTTCGATCGTGTAAAATCGACGTCACCTTTTTCTCCCTGTAATGTCGTATTTCTTCGTCCCACATGCTCAGGGGTAACCGAATTAGGAAAAAATCCAAGAATCCCCGAACTAGAAGAAAAGTGCTACATACGAAACCTCCTAAAGTGAACTTTTAGAATAGAAAGTGTGAAGTGTCGTGTCCGTCCGGTTTGATCTGGATTTGAGCAGTTTGAACCGCAACTCAGGCTCCCTTTCCCTCAATCCTTTTATTTAGAAGTTTAGTGGTGTGTTAAATTAACTATAAAACGAACATTGATTGTTATTTTGTGTTCTAACACTAGACAAAAACGAATTAAAAATGTCTGAAGAATCGTCAGCAGATCGCAATGTCGAAATCTGGAAGATCAAAAAGCTCATCAAGAGCTTGGAAATGGCTAGAGGGTGAGTTTTTCACTATTATTATCTCTTTGTGCGTCCTTTGTTTGGATATTGAGCGCTTTGTGGTATGTTATTGGCCACATGATTGCGCCGATTTGCCAACGGGGCTGCGTCATTGTCGACACATGCGCCTCTCAGGCATGCGCGACTCATAACCTTGCTGACACGCGAGCTCTAAGAATGCACCTTTTAACATGCACTTCGTCGATAGTGTGTTGTTTGCATGGTAACTGTGTGAATCTGAAGGCATCAGACGCTCAAAGCGGATGAGCCCATACATATTTTCATAAATGACAGATGAAAACCACGAATCAACTCGCGCGCTTTTTTCATAAACTTAAAAATATACAATGACTAATCTATGGCACTCTGCATGATTGAAATTAATGAGAAAAACTATTATTTAATTTTTAGAAAAGAGATTTGTTTGATTCCTGTGTTGC
This sequence comes from Lithosia quadra, assembly GCA_963576445.1. NCBI lineage: Eukaryota > Metazoa > Arthropoda > Insecta > Lepidoptera > Erebidae > Lithosia > Lithosia quadra. Next base: position 458,568 of record OY754897.1, read on the forward strand.
TATGGTGAAAATTATTTAAAAATACTTAATTGCATATTAATGACCCAATGTTGTGTAATTTGCATTCATATTAAGTTGAAATTATGATTGATAATTATATTGTAATTATAGCATAGGGGACTCGACTCTGACTGACTGAGGGAAGAGCCACAGATGTGATGGGGTCTAATGAGGCGATGATGATGATTATTTATGTAGCATTTCATACCTACCTTTATTATAACAAATGCTTACATAACATAAAAGTGGTGAAACTAAAGAAAGTTGACGCATAATTGAGTGTTCTTTCCCTGTTGATCAGCAAAAGAGTCTAATCTCAATTTAACAGGGTTGGGTTTGAAAGCATTGGCATATCTAGGGTTAATTTCCAAAAAGGCCTGGCCCTCTCCTTTTTTCATGGCAGCTGTTGGTGAGATGCACCCCAGATGTGACTGTCGCGGATCAGTTAGTCAACATTCTGCGATGCACACTCCCCTCCGGCCCCTCCTAGATACTCCTGTTTTGAAAGTAAAAAATAACTGCCTATGGTTGTACCAAACCGGATCAAAAATTAGTAACTAAGTATTTGAAATTAAATCTAGACTCGCAAAATCATAAAAAAAGTTGAATGTTAAAAACAGTAGGGACTTCATCTGTCACATCATCACTTTTATGCCTGCCTCGATTGACTCATAGAGAATCCAGTATAACCCTAATGTCAACAATTTACCCTGTGCATGAAGTTTGAATAAATATATCACAGAATAAATTTACTATCCTACAATCCATTAAAAAGTAATTATTTTCATACAAATGGAAATGTAAATTATATGCTAATGATATTGTCTCTGTCAATTTAAAGATTTTTTTATACCACTTAGATGGCAGTTTTGTTTGTTGCATCATATATTGCAATGCAGGAAATATTATAGTTACACTATCTAGTCTCTGTGGCGTAGCTGTAGTAAACGCAGCCGCTGCACAGGAGGCGCGGGTTCGATCCCCACTCAGTGCAAATATTTGTATGCATGAATATGGGTATTTTAAGCCGTCGGTCCCGGTTCATCATCATTATCATTCTCTGAACCTTTTTCCCAACTCAGTTGGGGATGCCTTTCCAGTCTAACTGTGATGCGGCTGAACTTCGTCGTCGTACCCGTCGCCATACAAAAATCTATGGCAGTCGTTATGAGTAGTTCGAGCCCTAAAAAGTCCAGCAACAATGGTCTAACTGCAATGCTTCCTTATCGCCAAATATCACCATTGGGTTGTGAAGGTCAGATGGCAGTCGCTTCCCAGAATATATCGAGGTCCATCCAAATCCGCAGTTAAGACTGGTAAAGCGGACCCCAGACTCCGAGATGAAAGCTTTAACAACCTTCATGCTTATTACACACCGAGTTACAAAAGATTGCAATCCATTGAATGAAGTAAGAATATATTAAACAACAAACAAAATACAAAAGATTGCAATCCATTGAATGAAGTAAGAATATATTAAACAACAAACAAAGAAACGTTCACTGCCATGCGGTCAACTCTACTTGATTCCTAAAGTAAAGCAGTGGGTGGATGCCTGAGCCTTGCGAACTGGGCACCGATGGGCAACAGATGTTGTAACCCTTGATTATAGTCATCATGATCATCATTCTCTGAATCTTTTTCCCAACTCAGTTGAGATCGGCTTTCCAGTCTAACTGTGATGCGGCTGAACTTCGATATTTTCCGTGGAGCGACTGCCATCTGACCTCCACAACCAATGCTCATTATGACCAATGGCGATATTGAAACTCCAAGTTAGACTGGTTGGACTTTTGAGGGCTCCAACTACCCGTAACGACTGCAATCGGGAACTACGGCTTTACGTGCTCTCCGAGGCACTAATAAACCTGCGATAAATACACACATAACTTCGAAAAGCATCGAAAAGTTATTGGTGTGTGCCATGGTAGTCCTGGGATCGAACCCAAGACCTCGTCTCAGCAGTCCATTACCCAGACCACTAGGCTACCGCGGTTTTTAGTCATCATGATCACAAAACATAAAGATTCCCAGGTTATAGCTTGCCAGAATCACAGACTCACACAGGGAAATTACCACCAAAACATAATGTGCGTATGAGTGGAATATCCACCATGTAGCGGTGGTGTCGCTTGGCATCTGTTCGTTCCTCACAGGGTTGAAGGAAAACTGGTAAAACATGATAATGCAGCCTAGTTTTAATTAAAGTTCTAAAATATGGGGTTCTTCAAGAAGGGCATTATAAGGTTTCTACAGGGTCGGCAGCGCGAGTGTGACGCCCCTGGTGTTGCACACGTCCATAGGCCACGGTGACCGCTTACCATCAGGTGGGCAGTGCGCTTGTCCTGCCACTTAAGTGGCATAAACATTCCTATAATTGCTCTGTTATTATTTCCAACGGTCGTCAATGGTCGGGCGGGTGATCAGCCATGCCTAAGTGGGCCATTTCACCCATTTTGCCTTACCCTCGCTTATAGGGGGGACATGGTAGGATAGGATGTGGAAGCTGGTCTCATCGCCATTCTTGCGCTAAATTCGCTCTTAGTAACCTTTTAATAAAGATACGTGACATTCCTGGCGTGTTTTCAAACGCGCTTGATTTTATTTTAAACACGTACTTTTATAACAGATTAGCAAAACACATAAATTAAACTCACCTTGATGGCTGTTAGATAATCGTGGTTAGAAGGGGACGGAGATAATAGTTATGTCGGTAATAATCTATTCTGGAGCCCTAACCATCGGTAGCGTGGTCCCTGAACCCGATTCCCGTGGAGCACTGCTTTTATATTTTTACTTAATACGTTGCATCCGCCTGCAGTGCGTACTGTAAGGTATGAAAGAAATTCCATTCATTCATTTCATCATTTCATTCCGCGCACGCTTAGGCTGTGGAACGATCTCCCTGCAGTGGTTTTCCCTGGCGGCTACAATATGGGGTTCTTCAAGATGGGCATTAGAAAGTTTTTGCAGGGTCGGCAGCGTGAGTGTGACGCCCCTGGTGTTGCACGCGTCCATAGGCCACGGTAACCGCTTTCCATCAGTGTGGGTCGTGTGCTTGTCTGCCACCTAAGTGGTATAAACAAAAATATTTCTTCAAAATTATTTCGGGTTCGATCCCCGCTCAGTGCAAATATTTGTATGCATGATTAGCATTGGTCTGGTCAATATTCAAATATCTTCACAAACTTTCACGATTTCATAATATTAGTAGGGAATAGAAAGTAGGATATGTGTAACAAACATCAGGTGGGCCGTGTGCTTGTCTGTCACTTAAGTGGTATAAAAAAACAAAGTAAAGATAATTGAAAATAGACAAGCTATCGTAAATCATTATATGTAAACTCACCCAAACCAATGCAAATATTCACATTTGTGCATACGAATAATTACACTGAGTGGGTATCGAACCCGCGACCGCGGACGTAGAAATTGAACCCCTATCGCCACGTCACAATTATGTTAAGCTGACAGGTCATTAACCCCAACCGGTTGAACCCGCTAAACCAATTTATACCGAGAGTCGTTTGAATAGAGTCCAATTTCGGAATTTATTATATTTATTTACTCCATACACGTGATATTCCTGTTGATTTTTCTTTTGTATCACGCCTGTATATTCTTAAAAGGATAGACAGAAGTGGTCCCACGTAATTGGGTACACCTATTTCACCCATATCTTACCTATGCCCGTATTTTTTTTTGTTTAACATAATTTTTTGCTCCGCTCCCCTGGGTAGTAGCGTGATGATATAGCCCATATTCATGCATACAAATATTTGCACTGAGCAGGGATCGAACCCGCGCCTCCTGCACAGCGGCCGCGTTCACTACCGCTACGCCACAGAGGCACATACATACGCGCGAAACAGTTTACCCTCGCTAACGCAGTCGGGTAAAAAGGACCGTACTCACAATCGATAGATTGATCTAATTCACCCCTCACACGGCCTATTGTGCGACACACGCGCTGAGTTACATCGGAAGGGTGAGAGGGATTAAGAACGCATAATTCAGAGGGTTGTATTGATTTTTGGCACTCAACAAATCGTTTGGCATCTCTTCTTGACAAGAGAACTTGCGCAGACGATCTATTTTGACCGTGATTATCAGTAGATGTAATGAAGGCCGCTGCGCAGGAGGCGCGGGTTCGATCCCCGCTCAGTGCAAATATTTGTATGCATGAATATGGGTATTTGCATTGGTCTAATCGTGCCTCGGAGAGCACGTTAAGCCGTCGGTCCCGGTTGCCATACAAACATCTATGGCAGTCGTTACGGGTAGTGTTGGAGCCGTAGTCCAACAACAACGGTCTAGCTGCAATGCTTCGATATCGCCTAATGTCACCATTGGGTTGTGAAGGTCAGATGGCAGTCGCTTCACGGAAAATATCGAGGTCCAGCCAAATCCGCAGTTAAGGCTGGTAAAGCGGACCCCAGACTCCGAGGTGAAAGCTTTGGATTAACGCTAGGTTGAAGAAGAATTTAGAAGTGATGAAAACCGACCGGTGGTTTGAGCACACGGCCCACCTGATGGGAAGTGGTCACGTGTGCAACATCAGGGGCGTCACTCTCGCGCTGCCGACCTTAAAGGTGGAGGTTTGGCAGAGTCATTGGCCGTATATTGTGAACGGACCGACTTATCTGGGGAGTTTCCGCTGCAGTACCACTTACGTATGTTATGCTGTGATCATATTGTTTTGCTATAGGTAATGTAATACTGTAAACTAACTGATAAAGATGTTTACTAGTGGACAATCTCGGTGTTTACCAGCTTGGCTGTGACCTCGCTACCATAATAATATATAGTTTACTGTGTCTTCATTCTCTTAAAACAAGCCACTGTCATGCTACTGCGAAAAATACCATTTAATTTTGAACTTTATTGTTATCATGTTAAAGTTTAAAATTAAAAGATATTTTGTAGAACGAATGAAAAAGTTTAATGAATTCCTTGCATTTGATTTTAGACTTTAACTGTATAACGTTAAAGTCTACAATGAAATGGCATTTTTAAAGTGTCAGTTTCATGACAATGGCTTGCCTTTAGCAGAATCGAGGCCCTGTTCATCAGCCGAGTCTTGCCCCGACTCAGTTGGGGTCGCCTTTCAGTCTAACTACGACACGATCGAACTTCGATATGTTCCATGAAGCGACTGCATATTATTATTATATTTATTTATTTATTTATTTCTTAAAGGTACGCTTACAGATTACTGTCATTGCGTGACTAAACATTTGGATACAATCACTAAAATTTAGGATCTAGACAGTATTCCAAATATAGCATACACAGCATGAAAAATATACACATCATACAAAATAAACTACTAAAAACCTATTCAAAGATACATACCTACTGAATTAAAAAAAAAAACAAGACTACATACAATACATAAAAATGCCATTCGAACATCATAGACGCTGTTCACCCATTATATTTGATATGACCCTCTTGTACCGGGAGAATCCACCATCAAATATATCCACGTCTTCAGCTCGATAGGATTATAGAAGGCGGTGTTGTTTTTGTAAATTCGAATCGAAAATACATTAGGACAGCGCGACCTGTCCCTGGTGTTAATGCTGATATAAATAAAACGTAGTATTCTTTTCCCGTTCTTGTTACATATATTACGAGAATTAAAAAGCCTATGTTATCTCGGACTATAGTATATCCCTGTACCAAATTTCAGCCAGATCTGTTCAGCCGTTACAGCGTGATTGAGTAACAAACAATGTTACAGATACCGGCACGTAAATTGGCCGGACGCGTCATATGCGCAAAGGTCGATTTTTAGATCCCCTTTGAAGTATGAGCGAGTCGCGGGAGACGCGGTTGCGCCGTCGCGGACATATGATTGGTCCGTCACTTGACGGACCAATCAGATGTCTCCGAGAGACGTCTTGTAGCGAATCAACGTTCCGTTCGTTCGTACCTACTTTGAATCATTTGATTGGCTCAAAGTGCACGATGCGCGAACTTACCCCAAACTTGGCCAAGTTGGCTCAAAGTGCACGATGCGCGAACTTACCCCAAACTTGGCCAAGTTACGTGCCTGTATCTGTACTTCAGGTTAAAAACAAGTAAAAAATTATAATCGCATTATCTCATTCCAGGAACGGCACATCAATGATTTCGCTGATCATTCCACCGAAGGATCAAATCTCGCGGGTGTCCAAGATGTTGGCCGACGAGTTCGGCACCGCGTCCAACATCAAGTCGCGCGTCAACCGCCTGTCCGTGCTCGGCGCCATCACCTCTGTACAACACAGGCTCAAGCTATACACGAAAGGTAACTATATTTAAGGCCCATTAGGGTAGGCAGAGACAGGGTGCGGGCCGGAACCTCCATGTGGTGCACCCGGGCAACGGAGGCGAGCAGCGCTTCCCATACGGCCGGGGTGGGAGTGGCCCTCAAGCCACATGTCCCTCTGACTAGCAGAGGGCACAGTTGGGCGCGAGTGGGGGGCGAGCTGATTGACCGCGCGGCGACGGTTGGCGCAATGTTCATTCCACTCTCGACGAAATGGCGCAATACTAACCCCACCCGGGCTTGGGTTGGGTGACAGGCGGCCGTCCTATCACCCAACCGTCGGCGCGCGGACAATCAGCTCACCCCCCCGCTCGCTCCCCACTGTGCTTTCTGCTAGTCAAAGGAACACGTGGAGAACCACGGAGCAGCCGGCCGGATTTGCCGCAGGCAGCAGCGTCTCCCACTCCCGCTGCTCGCTCGTTTACCCGGGTGACCCCTTCAATCCACCTTTTTTTCCGTGCAGAAATCCTAATGGATACCCACCCCGCAGCCAGCGGGGCAGGTTATGTCGGACTCTTACCGACTAAAACCGCACGCCGTCTAGGGTCTTCTGACGCCAGGGTGTAAGATCGCTCGCACCCCTGCCCCTATCGGTACCGAGCAACCCGTACCGAAAACCATCCTAAATCTATAGAAGTTAGCATACAAATAGGCTATTTGACTAATTTTATAAAACTACTTACCTAATAACTTTATAAACATACCACATTAATATTTCAGTTAAAAAATAAATAAAGTTTAAATTATCAAAAGTGCGGGCAAAACGCCATTCTCGAAAAAATGGCGTACGTGACGTCACTTGGCTAGGTGACGTTTGTAAACAATACTGAATTTGATTGCTTAAAAAAGTAATTTCAATATTTTAGTGAGCCAAGTGATGTATAAAGTGTCACACTGTATAAATATCTGTATATAAATCCCAGAAAACGTATTTGTGTCTGTTCATGTAAGTCGTGTTTAGGTACACATGACGTCACCAGCGCTGTCACCAAACACAGAGCGTTTTCACCACAGACAATAAATCTAAAATATATTACATCTTTCTAGTTGAAATTCTCAATAAATATGCATATTTGAGTGTAAATTATAGTCTCATGAGGCTTGTTACGTTATTTTCTGATAGGATGATCATAATTTATATAGTTGTCACAAAATAAAAGGCCCACTTTGACAGTTCGTGCCCATGAAGTTCTTAATTTTTTATCAATTGAAATGTTCTAAAGGTAATTACATTTTTCATTGACAGGTACCGCCCACTCGGCTAAGTGCTGTGCATAACGATTTTTTCATGTAGTCCACAGACTATTAATAATCAGTTAAGGAAAGAAAATATCGAGTGAGATATTTTTTTTTCAAGCCCGACGCGCACTTTTATTTTTATTTATTTTAATACTTGTGTTTATATTGTGAAGACTGATTTAATTATTCTTGTTGTTTTTGTGATTGAGTGAATGTTATTGTAAAAAAAATATTAAATAAGTAAATTGACCTTTAATAAAATTGTATTGTTTTAAAATACCTACAAAATCAAAGGTTTAGCAATTTTTTTATAATCAGAACTTTAATCCAATGCAGTTTACATACATATTCAAATCGATTAAATCCCCATGCAAACTGGATTCGATTCATCCTGAGTATCGAATACCGAATCGTATAGGTACATAACTAGTTACGCCATGAGAACAAACGTCAAAACGGGCCTTTTATTTTGTGTTGAGTATAGTTTATTTTTAATGTTGTCAAATAGCCTATTACTTCAAGATGTAGTTAAACTAACATGATATTGTTTGCGCAGTGCCACCAAACGGGCTGGTGATCTACTGCGGCACGATCGTGACGGAGGAGGGCAAGGAGAAGAAGGTGAACATCGACTTCGAGCCGTTCAAGCCGATCAACACGTCGCTGTACTTGTGCGACAACAAGTTCCACACGGAGGCGCTCACGGCGCTGCTGGCCGACGACAACAAGTTCGGCTTCATCGTCATGGACGGCAACGGCGCGCTGTTCGGCACGCTGCAGGGCAACACCAGGGAGGTGAGTGGTTTTTTTTTTCTTTTTTAAGTGCCTCGGAGAGCCACTAGGTGAGAGTGAATAGGTTCCTTCTAGGCAAGCGTGATTCGTCGTAGACCACATCGTCACTTACCATCAGGTGAGATTGAGGTCAAACGTAAGCCTATCATAAAAAAAAAAAAAAAAAAAAATAGCACGTTAAGCCGTTCGGTCCCGGTTGCCATACAAACATCTATGGCAGTCGTTACGGACAGTTGGAGCCCACAAAAGTCCAACCAGTCTAACTTGGAACTTCGATATCGCCATTGGTCATAATGACCATTGGTTGTGGAGGTCAGATGGCAGTCGCTCCACGGAAAATATCGAAGTTCAGCCGCATCACAGTTGGACTGGAAAGCCGACCCCAACTGAGTTGGGAAAAGGTTCAGAGAATGATGGTAACTAGTTATAAGGGCAGAATTTTTATTCTACTTTGGTAACTAAACTCACCTGGACAGTGCAACAAGAGCAGATTTTTCTATCACTGTTTAGTAACTAGTTACGAAAAAAGAATTATTATTCCACTTTTATATAACTTTTTGTTAGTTACGAACGTGGAAATTTGTAAATTAGGTAAGCTTAGTTACCAAAGCAGAATAATAATTCTTCTCTCATAACTAGTTACCAAACCGCGAAAAATAATTCTTTTCTTGTAACTGGTTACGAGATTTCAGTTACGAATATGGATGAAGGGGGTAGCACACGACGGTATCTCCCGTCTAAAATGAGCAGTCCGACTGGGGTAGTACCTCCGCGCTACAGAACACCGCGCACATAAAAACCAGCGTGTTGTGTTCCCCAAGGTGAGTAGGGTAGCCAGAGCTCAATGTACCCCTTCTCCTCCCATCCCTTCCTAGCCTCCCTACCCCTTCCCAGCCCCCCCCCCCCTTCCCTTCAGGGTAGGCAGCGCGTGTGTGACACCCTTAGTGATGCACACGTTCATAAGCCACGGTGACCGCTTCCCATCAGGTGGGCCGTGTGCTTGTCTGCCTACCTACATAGTACAAAAAAAAAGGTAGCCAGAGCTCACTGTACCCCTCCTCCCCCACCCCTTCTTAGTCTCCCTACCTCTTCCTATCCCTCCCCCTTCCCTCCAGGGTCGGCAGCGCGTGGGTAACGTCCTTAATGTTGCACGGTGACTGCTTCCCATCAGGTGGGCCGTGTGTTTGAAAAAAAAAAAACTTTTGACCAACCTATTTTATTAAGTTAAAAGTACTTTTGACTGGTTAAGAGTGAGACTGCAACATATACACTTAACCTTTTGGCAACGCAACCCTTGCTACTTCTTCATATATATTTTTTGTTCTGAGACTAAGATAACATACTTCTATACTAGTTCTTCTATACTACTAGTACCGCAGTAGCCTAGTGGTCTGGGTAATGGACTGCTGAGACGAGGTTTCGGGTTCAATCCCAGGTTCACCATGGCACACACCACTGACTTCGATGCTTTTTGCTTTCGAAGTTATGTGTGTATTTATCGCAGGTTTATAAGTGCCCGGTTAATGGCAATAGGCTCGCCACCTATTACATTGGGACGTATACATAAACTGGCGAAATGTGGGTGCTAGCACCTCTGTCTACCCCTTCGTTTATGTTATGATGTTACTCCTATACTTCTCGCTTTCCTCCGCAGGTCCTCCACAAGTTCACAGTAGACCTCCCAAAGAAGCACGGCCGCGGAGGTCAGTCCGCGCTCCGTTTCGCTCGACTCCGCATGGAGAAGCGTCACAACTACGTGCGGAAGGTGGCCGAGGTGGCGACACAGTTGTTCATCAGCGCCGACCGGCCCAACGTGGCGGGCCTCATCCTCGCCGGTTCGGCTGACTTCAAGACTGAGCTGTCGCAGTCAGATATGTTTGACCCGGTCAGTACTGCTACATGGTGCTAACAATTCCATCGAGAACCAAGCGGTTCGGTGCCTCTTTTCTTTGCCGCACCATAGAGACTTGGAATTCTTTACCAGCGCATGTGTTTCCTTCCTCATACAGTCCCGGGTCTTTTAAGGGTGAAAAAGCATTTGATGAGGCCGTCAAGCTGAGAGCCACCACTGTAGCACTGTCGGCCCATTCCAGAGACTTTGCCTTTAGCTTACCATCAGGCGAGGTGAAGTTATGTTGACGTGTCCGACATAAAAAAAAATACATAATTGGTACCACAAAACTGTCTAAGGATATTTTAAAGATATAATATTCTACTAGCGACCCGCGACCCGGCTTCGCCCGGGTACAGACAAATAATTAGCAATAAATTAAAATTGCGACTATAATTTGAGATTTAAACTATCCTATCTCTCAAGTTGGATCGAACTGCACATGGTGTGCGAATTGTATTATAATCGGTTAAGTGGTTTAGGAGTCCATTGAGGACAAACATTGTGACACGAGATTTATATATATTAAGATATGCGCTAGTATACGACATCTAACTTGGCAAGGTTTTAGAGTAGTTGGGCCCACACTACTCCAAAATCTCGCCAAGTTAGATGTCGTACACTATACTGAAAACAAACATCAAAAAAATAAATAAAAATGCCACTGGAATATCATAGACATTTGATATGGCATTCTTGTACTGGGCGAATTTATCAATAGTTCAGCCGCATCACAGTTAGACTGGAAAGCCGACCCCAACTGAGTTGGGAAAAAGGTCCAGAGAATGATGATGATGATGAGATGTACGCATGATGAATGTATCCGCAAAGCCTCTGTGGCGTAGCGGTAGTGCGTGCGACTGCTACACACGGGGCGCGGGTTCGATTCCCGCTCAGTGCAAATATTTGTATGCATGAATATGTCTATTTGCATTGGTCTGGGGGTTTCTATGTATAACAAGTATGTATTTACAAAAAAAAAGTATATAAGTATGTTTATCAGCATTCTAGAACCCATAACACAAGCTAGTTAAACTATGCTTAGTTTGGGTCTAGGGAGCGCTGTGTAGAATGTCGTAGAATATTTATTTATTTATTTATTTATTTACTGTATAACAACTTATCGTGTGATGTGTGTGTGTGTGTGTGTGCAGCGGCTGCAAGCCAAGATCATCAAGCTGGTGGACGTGTCGTACGGCGGAGAGAACGGGTTCAACCAGGCCATCGAGCTGGCGGCCGAGTCGCTGCAGAACGTCAAGTTCATTCAAGAGAAGAAGCTCATCGGACGGTACTTCGACGAGATCTCACAGGTCAGCACACTACTTTACTGGCTTTTCTTTTATACCACTTAGGCTGGTTTTATCGTACAGTTGAGAAATGAATTACATCGATACGGGACGAGTAATCGAGGAAGTTCTATCCAGAAGGTGTTTATGGGACCCGACGGATGAATAATACAAAAATAAGGATGCAAAAAATAAAGCCTGGGAAGGAATTGTGTGGCAAACTGCTTGTTGATAGGCGAAAAAAATTATAAAATTTATTACTATTTTCTCGTAAATCGGAGAAAGACGTTATGTTTTCGCCTTTCAGTAACCTTGTAGCGTTATAAGGATCAACTACCCTTTTTTGCCGTTGCCTTCTTTTCCATAATAAGTAAATAGCCAGTACCCGACTCGCATTAACCCTCATAATATTGTACACGACTGTATCACAGCAGCGGAACGCGTGCTACTAATCTCGTTTTATAGTGCACCGCTGTTCAAACGCGCGCTGTTAACAGCGCGTCTAGCGGCGTGACGATAAAACCAGCCTTAGGTGGCAGACAAGCGTAAGGCCCGCCTGATGGGAAGCGGTTATCGTGACCTATAGACATGGGCCAGGGGCGTCACACTCAGAGATGGCCCGGGTCAAGCCGGGGTGCGAGGGAAATGCTCTTTGGGCCACCTTACACCCTGGCGTCAGAAGACCCTAGACGGCGTGCGGTTTTAGTCGGTAAGAGTCCGACATAACCTGTCCTGTCAATTTAGTCAATTATTTTTTTCCTTTTGGTAGGTAGAGAATTTTGTTACAAAATAAGAACAGAAAAACTACTTATTTAAAAAGATTTGGATCTTGGTTTGTAACTAGGTAACGAAAAAAGAGAACATTTTCTTCTTTTGTAACGGGTTACAAAACACAGTTACATAGGTGGCCGAAAGGATTTATCCACATTCTAGAACCCATAACACGCGCTAGTTAAACTATGCTAACTTTGGGTCTAGAGAGTGCTGTGTAGAATGTCGTACAATATTTATACAGCTGATAAATATCTTGTCTTCCCCAGGACACGGGCAAGTACTGCTTCGGCGTGGACGATACGCTGCGAGCGCTGGAGCTGGGCGCCGTGGAGACCCTCATCTGTTGGGAGAACCTGGACATTCAGAGGTACTGCCTTCATATACGTTAGGCCCTCCGCTCTGCTTCCCGCGAGGTGGGAACGCGACTCAAACGTTGAAGGTCACTCGACGACCTTTGTCCTTCAAGAGAGCAGACTTGAGGGTGGCAGGTGGGGTCGCCTGTCACCCTAGCAAGTTTTTTTGTTTAATAGTGGTAGGATACGACGGTACCTCCCGTCCGAATGGAGTAGTACCTCCGCCCTACAGAACACCGCGCACATAATAACCAGCGTGTTGTATTCCCCAAGGTGAGTAAGGGAGCCAGAGCTCACTGTACCCCTCCTCCCTCCCGGCCCTTCCTAGACTCCCCATTCTTTCCTAGCGGGGCCTTTCTCTTCAGGGTTGGCAGCGCGTGTGTAACGCCCTTAATGTTGCACACGTCCATAGGTCACGGTGATCGCTTCCCATCGGTGGGCCGTGTGCTTGTCTGCCATCTACGTGGTATAAGAAAATGCAAAAGCAGGCTCAATCCCGAGGGGGCCATCTCGAAATTGGAGATAGCGCTGCGCCAGCCGGGTTGTGAGGGAAAAGCCCTCAAAGACCCGATATACTGTGCGGTTTTGGTCGGTTCAAGTCCGACATAACGGCCTCCCGCTGACCAGCGGGGGTTGTATCCGTGGGAATTACCGCACGAAAAAAGGCGGTAGCGCGTTCCGGGTAACACGAAATCACTGTAGGTCTCAAACTCCATCTATCCCTCTCTATCTTATCCTCTTGGAACCGGAGATGGCTCTGCGTCACCCAGAATGGGGCAGAAGCCTAATTGGCCATCGAACTCGAATTGGGAGGTGGATTAGTGCGAGCGCACGTTTTTTTTTTTTTTTTTTTTTTTCATGATAGGCTTACGTTTGACCTCAATCTCACCTGATGGTAAGTGACGATGTGGTCTACGATGAATCACGCTTGCCTAGAAGGAACCTATTCACTCGTGACTTGAAAACTCCCAGGTTATAGCTTTCCGGAAACACAGACTTGCGATGGATTGCGGGTACTGGATCAAATATTGCGTATACATTAAATGTTTGTTGGTATGTTTGCAGGTACGTCCTGAAGTCGCACGCCACCAACCAGGAGACCATCCTGCACCTGACCCCCGAGCAAGAGAAGGACAAGTCACATTTCACAGACAAAGAGGTACCATTCACACTCTATTATTGATTATCGAATTAGTGCACAATCCCGCCCTAATCCCCCAATCTCCATATCCAACACCCCATACCTCCCAACCCTCCCCTCTCCAGGGTCGTTAGCGCGCGTGTGACCCCTAGTCTGTTAGCCCCTGGGGCGGCAGTCTCGACATTTATCGCAAAGCCTTAGCTAGGTACCGAATTTGGTCGCTAACTCGTAGCTACGCAAACAACGATATTTGGTATACTCTACTTTCTAAATTAACGATTGCTGGCCATCCCAATTGTATAGACTACCGTTTGACGCAAGAATCGTTATTGCAACCGATGTATGTCGCTATCTTAGCTTGCGATTTCAGTAGCCAAGTCGTAGTCGTATAAATGTCGAGACTGCGGTCCCTGGTGACTACTTCCCATCAGGTTTGTCGTGTGCTTGTCTGCCACCTACGTAGTATAAAAAAACACTACCTACAAAAAATATTTTAACATCATGACGTCGCCGGTCGTTGACCCGACGCGCGCTCGAGGTCAACGACCGGCTTCATTCAGCTGTGCTAACAGAGTCTATACTAATATTATAAAGAAGTAAAGTTTGTGTGTTTGTATATTTGTTAAATTGTAAGGTGTAATCTCGGGATCTACTGAACCGATTTTAAAAATTCTTTCACCAATAGAAAGCCACATTATCCGTGAATGTCATAGGCTGAATACCATCACGCTACTGCCCAAGGGAGCGGAGCAATAATCATAAATGTATAATGTAAATTCCCATACATTTTAGGAAAACTGATAAATTATGAGCATATTATGTGAGTTAAAAAGTGCATCGGGGTTCGAAATACGCCACGTGCGAAGCCGGGGTGGGTCAGCTTGTATTTAAATAAAACCCTATTGAACTTAAATCTTTTTTTTTCCTCTTGAGTACTTATTGCCCGGCCCCCATTGCTACCTACGGCCTACTGTAAGTCGGTAGCTTACACCATTTGCTGTGTTTCAATCTTGTAGCCTGTGATAGTAGGCTCCAAAAAATCAGTAATTCTTTCCGGGGTAACTGTATACGCTTTTTTAACAAACTCCCAAGCGAAATTAGAGATTTACATGTAAGTAAATTTAAAAATGTTGTTAAAAGAAAACTCTCCCAAAAAGCGTACTATACAGATAAAGAAGCTTGGAAATGAACTGTTCACTCAACTATGTTACTCGAACTAACACTGTATCTAGACTAAGGAAATTGTTGTAAAAAAACAGCCCGCTGAGTTTCTTGCCGGAGTCTTCTCAGGTCTGGGCCGCGTTTCGAACCGGTGGTCCATTTGCTTCTAGTTTTAAATATTTATAATTTTGACGTTTTGTAAGTGCCGCTTAAAATGGTCTATCTATATCTATACTAATATTATAAAGAGGAAAGATTTGTACCTATTTTTGTATTTTTGTATGTTTGTAATGAATAGGCTCAAAAAGTACTGGGCTGATTTAAAAAATTTTTTCACCAATAGAATGCTACATTCTTCCAATTTGACATAGGCTACATTTCATTTTGAAAAAAATTAGGGATCCTTGGAAAAACTGGAATTTACACCCGGGCGAAGCCGGGTCCCGGGTCGCTAGTACAAAATAAATGATTTTTGACTTTGACTTTGGCTATTGCAGAGCGGGGTGGAGCTGGAGCTGGTGGAGTGCCAGCCGCTGCTGGAGTGGCTCGCCAACAACTACAAGTCGTTTGGCGCCACGCTCGAGATCATCACCGACAAGAGCCAGGAGGGCAGCCAGTTCGTACGCGGCTTTGGAGGCATCGGCGGTACGTACCACACACACCACACCACACTAGACTACTCTACACTACACCACACTACATCCAGATTACACAACACCACACTAAACCTTTTAGTCCATATTCTTAACTATGTTTCTTAACTATCTATGAAACAAGAATTTTTATTCGCTTTTTCTTAACTGGTTAAGAAATAAGAACATTTTATCCAGTTAGGAAAACCAGTTAGGAAAATGAATTAAATATTCTTATTAGGTACTTAACCAGTTAGGAAAGTAGACCAAAAAATCTTATTTCCTAACCAATTACTAATTACAATAATAATTATTTTTGGAGATTTTTTTTTCTAACTGGTTTTCTTAACCAGTTAGGAAAATGGATAAAATGTTCACAAATAAATATTATTATTATTATGCTACACTTTATTTTAAATATAGACATATAAATTACATTTTTAAATATATAAAAAAAAATATACATTTAAAAATATAAAAAATAGTACCCCACCGGCATCGGGTACAGGGACCAAGCTACCGGTGGTTAGGGCTCCAGAGAAAGGAACCTCCTCACAATACGTGCCGTGTCGAGGAGTACTGCCTTCTGCATCAGTCCCTTAACCGAGCCACCCAACGTGAGGTTTATTTATTATTATTATTATTATTAAAAGTTCTTGTTTCATAGATAGTTAAGAAACATAGTTAAGAATATGGACTACTACAGCACAAAAGGTCATACCACACGACATCAAGCCACATTACACTATGCTACACCACATGTACACTACACCAGGCCTACTCTACACCACGCCACACTACACTCCACGTGAAAGTCTCTAAATAGACTTCGGACTCAGATCGGCCGAAGCAAGGAGAATCGGTCAAGATGGGGATTCTCGGGCAGTGCAAGCCTGCGGTGCGAGTGTGGTGTTTCCCGGCCCACCTATTAACGTGTGCTGCATGCCCATGTACTTCTTGCACACCAGAGGAACTCATGAGTGCCTCTGAGAACGCAATCCAGGTAGCAGCACGCTGGGAAAGTAAAATCTGGGAGCAGAAATGCCATCGATACGATAGAAAATGAAGACTACACTCCATTACATTACACAACACTACATTACACCACACTACCCCGCATCCCACATTGACATGAATAGTGTACAGATACCTGCATGCGTCCAGCATTTTACATAACCAACCAACCAATACTTACAATATGCCTCGGTTTTGCTTGGTGAAAACAATGATATATAAAAAAATAATTAACTGTTTATATGTGCGATAAAATTATACAGGGTGAATTGTAATATTTCGAATATGTCTAAAGGAGATATTTCATTTTGGGCCCCCTAATTGTACACAATACAGAAAAAAAGGGAAATAATACCGGTTATTGGCAAAAATACAATTATATTTATTCGCCTCCGAAATTCAAGGGCATAAATTAATAAAATATGAGTACATTTTTATAGTTTTAGTCCGCCATGTTTGTTGTGTTGCAAGAAAGTGTTTATTTAGTTAGATTCCGACCATAATACGAGGCAATATTATAAGAATTGAATAGTGAAAAATGAAAACTACATGACCTAGCTATTTTTCTAATTAGGGTACAATTATCGGGCCCAAGGTCCATACATTTGTGAAACATCTCCTACGATGAAAATATGTATAATAACCCATAACGCGCTAGTTAAACTATGCTTACTTTGGGTCTAGAGAGCGCTGTATAGACTGTCATAAAATATTTATATACACATAATAATTTAACCTGCTACTCATATTACTAATAACTTTATCTTCTCTTTTCCTGCTGCTCGGACACCGTTGGACCTATAAACCTAAATATATAACAAACCAGGTATTCTCCGCTACAAGGTGGACTTTCAATCGCTCCAGCTCGACGAACCGCTCGACGATGTCGACTTGGACGATTATTAAAAAGACTATATTATAAATTTTTAGAAAAAAAAAACGCCACCAAATGCACGATACAATAAAAATTTGATAACATTAATATGTTCGAAGAAGTAAGAAATTTCGAGCATCTAGAACGGGTCCAGGTAGCTCAGTTGGTCAGAGCATTCCCTATAAGGGACTGGTCACGGGTTCAAGTCCCGTCCTGGATGATCATTTTTTCCGATCAGAAAATCATTGGAAATAGTTAGCATGCAATTGCTTAAAAATCGTATTTATATAAATTACTCACTTCTTCAACCTAGCGTTAATCCCAGTCGCATCCAAAGCTTTCACCTCGGAGCCTGGGGTCCGCTTTACCAGTCTTAACTGCGGATTTGGCTGGACCTCGATATTTTCCGTGAAGCGACTGCCATCTGACCTTCACAACCCAATGGTGACATTAGGCGATATCGAAGCATTGCAGCTAGACTGTTGTTGTTGGACTTTTTAGGGCTCCAACTACCCGTAACGACTGCCATAGATGTTTGTATGGCAACCGGGACGGCTTAACGTGCTTTCCGAGGCACGAACAGACCGATGCAAATATCCATATTCATGCATACAAATATTAGCACTGAGCGGGGATCGAACACAACTATATACAGGGTGAAAAATTTGATGATAAAATATTACCTACTTTGTTTAATATAAGATCTTTACTTTTGTTTGCCGTATGTCATTATTTCGCAGAATTCGTTCCGTAATTAGCGGCACTATCCAATGGTATCATAATACAGGGTGTATTTATTTATTCTTTAATATTTTTTCAACATCTACGCTCCATCGTCTATGTACAGCTAAATAAACCAATCGTGTCATAAAAAATGAAACACTAACTAAAAAAATAATGCTGTATTGAATATCAGTATGACTTCACCGGTCACGCAAGGTCAACGACCGGTTTCATAAAATGATTTTATATAAAAAATTACCTTCAATGCAATCGCCTTGGCTTTGGGCAGCTTTTCTTCGTATGAAACACTCTGTATTTATAAATACCTACAGCAAACTACATTGACAGAACATGTTGAAACTCGCCATGCTTTATATATATTTTGTAACATCATACGTACACATGTTTCTACGAATAAATTTATCTTTATCTCTCTTTATCTTTATCTTTAAATATATTTATATCGCAGCGTCCGTCAATATGGTTCAAATTGATTGTATCGTGTACTTGGCGTCTGATTGCTACAACAACCCCACTCGAAATGATCAGATTATCTCCAAATTGAGGGTAATTTGATATTAGTCATATCAAACTACCCGCAAATATTTACAATTATCGTTATTTACTTCTGAAATATTGTATAATTGATTTTATAATGCTAATAGTTGCCTGCAATTATTGGTCAGAAAGCAAAGCGATTAATTGCAAGTACTAGAAAACATTATAACATATTTAAGAGAAAAATAACCATTATGTGAATATACTTAAGTGCTTTTTTAAATTTTCGCGTTTTGTGATATACGATAATGTTAACTTTAGGTGAGTTTTTATTATTAATAACCAAAATAATTGGTACTAGTATCCAAAATTAATACTAGTATTCAAAATTAATACTAGTACCCAAAATTAATACTAGTAATGAAAATTATTACTAGTAACAAAAATAAATACCAGTAAACAAAATTAACACTAGTACCATTATCCGTTTAGCTAAGCTCAATTACATGTATTAAGAGTGGGTTTACGTCGGTAGTATAATGGCCAGGATTCGAACTTTGGGCCTCTTGGCCTGTAAGCTCCTTAACCATTGAGTTACCTTTGCCATAATCGCGTTAATTCCAGTTAACATTATCGTATATCAGAGACGTTCGGAAATGATGTATTTTTTAAATTAACTTATTCAGTTTTCGAACTTGCTTATGTTCCCTAACACGCATATTATTATACTAAAAATTGAAGTTGAAATGAAGGAATTGAAAAAAACCCTCACTCTTGCCAGCGTGGGTCGTTATTTTAAACTTGAACCGACTAAAACCGCACGTCCTCTTGGGCCTGCAGACGACTTTACCGTTATGACTGTTCATATAAAGATTTTTTTTAAATTTTCGGTTGTCATCGGTCTTTGATAAGTATAAAAGCGTGTTAAAAAGGGACAAGCAAAGTGTTGTTTTAATTTATTAAATACTCGACTATGGAATACTAAACGCAAACTTTAGGAGACTGGTTTAAATTGTCCTATAAACTCACTGATGTCGTCAGTTAGGCCGTCCGCTGCTTCGTGCGGTGCAAATGGTGCAAACTTGGTGCAAATAATACACGAAATTCGTCAGTAAAACTTCGTTGCCTCATATAAGTACTTACATGGTTCGTGCAAATAATGTGTAGCGAACTTGGTGCAAATAATAAACGAAATTCGTCAGTAAAACTCTGCAGGCTCGTGCGGGCGCCTGTGTCGTGCAAATAATGTAGACCAAATTTGGTGCAAAAAATGTTTATTACAGTTCGTGCAATTAATGCACTCACGAGATAGCGGACAGTCTGAAGGAGAGTTTTAAACCATCTCTCGGTCTGTATTCCGTACTGTGCATAGAAATATCATTGGTCCTGCGATTCTGAAAGATTCTAATTGCACCAAGAGACGCAATTAAATAAAAATGGCTTTCTCCGCTCGTGTCTTATAAAGTAAATTATTATGTAAGTATTTTATTAGCTTAGGGCTGTCTCCTTATATATTTCTCACGCTTCCTCCAATTTCTTCTGATGAGTCAGCTACCCACTCAGAATAAAGAGGAATTCATAATAATCGCACTTTAGAAGTTTATAATCTAAAATATTCAGATCCGGAATTGAATGAATAAAATCATAGAATTTTAGAAAACAGACTCCTGCGAGTCGTCAGTCCTCTCAGTCAGGCGAATACTGGCGAGCGTATTCAACAGACCTATCATGTGGGCCGTGTGCTTGTCTGCCACCTAAGTGCTATGAAAAAAAATCTAGATACATTCGTCCGCACAATGCTAAGTAGAACATTTTGTTCTCCTGTCGCGATAGCCTCCGGGGTGCAAGGGAAACCCAGGGTGCGAGGGAAATGCTCTTTGGGCCACCTTACATCCTGGCGTCAGAAGACCCTAGACGGCGTGCGTTTTTTGTCGGTAAGAGTCCGACATAACCTGCTCCGGTGGCCGCGGGGTGGGTATCCATGAGGATTTCCGCACGGAAAAGAAATGGGGCGCTTAAAAATCTTGTCATATAATTTAAATGGAATCTTTCAGAATCAAAGGGCTCTAGTTAAGTAAGGTTTGAATCTCAACTACCTGGCTAAGCCGTAGTCGAGTGTGTTTCTACGAATTTATATTGTTTTGTATGGAATCCTCAGGGTACATAGATGGCGCCACTTGTATGTATTTATTGTACGTTTAGGTACGAATAGGATTTATGCGGCGACTTTAATGTGATCTTGATATTATGCTTAACGATAGAGTACACATACCTGTTATGTTATACTTTAGGCGCACGCGCAGGAGCCATCATCCTGTGAGTCGTTACCTAACTCGGTAGGAGTCGAGTTTTCAGTCTAAGAGCAGCTGAACTCCGATATTGTTCGTGAAGCAACTGCCATCTGACCTCCACAAACCATTGACGTTATCAAAGTTCTGTAGTTAGACCAGTTTTTGAAGTTTTTAGGGCTCTAATAGTCTATACCCGCGACTCCGCCTGTATATTCTGCGTCCATCGCGAACAAGCAACAAAAAATCCCCAATGTACAAATATTATAGCACGCACATGATCTCTAGCGTTAAAATCATCCCTATGAATCGAATTTAAAATTGATTAGGACTAATTAAATTAAAATTTAACAATGTCAATATTCTATTTAGTTCCATTACAAAAACGAGATAATTTAACATTATCCTAACTTGAAATAATGTCAAATATTCTATCAATTCTCTTATAACAGTCCACTGCTAGACTTAGACCTCTCCATGGACCATAGGACCCAATACTATGCTTGCCGCATCCAGTCAATCAAATATATAACATCGCCAATTATTAAAAAATTACAGTCGAAATGGGTCATGAGTTCACTCTGCTTATTTCGTGCAAATAATGTAATGTTAGTTTCGTACAAAAAATTCATCAGTTTTGCATAAAGTATGAACGCCCTTATGCGAGATACGCATTAATCAGCAGTTGGCCTAACGGAAGGAATTGTTTCTAATACAGTGGCGCCCTCTAACAGCCAACGTTTGATTAAATCTATTGTTTAAACGGTTTTTCGTTGTTTCAAATTGTTTATGTCGTATGTTTAACTGTGACTATGTGAAATGTTTCAATTATAGTTGAGTAAGTTTCTTGGAATTAAATGTAGAGAAGAAGTTGTATGCTAGCATGAACACAGTCTGTTATTGATCCTTCCTATTCACCGGGCCTTGGTCATGAACATGGCCTGCGCAGATGAGGGATTTTTGTCCGCGGACTTTTTGTCCTCTAAAATATATCGCTTATAATTGTATCGAGTAAAACGAAGGATTAAAAGTACCGCGTACAAAACGTTCAATTGTATGCACAAATTTTAGAGGACAAAAAAGTCCGCGGACTAAACTCTCTTGTCTGCGCAGGTTATAAAAAACTTTAGGATGGAACGTGTCGGAAGAATACGACGCACGACACTAGAGTCCGACCTACTTTCGTCATTCGCTTCAGACATATTTACCATGTTCGTTTGTTCTGTTGAATATCCAATATTTCGGTGCGAGGGCAATTTGGGCCACCTTACTGACTGGCGCTATACTCAAAACAAAATAAAAGGCCCGTTTTGACGTTTTTCCTCGTGGCGTAACTAGTTATGTACCTATACGATTCGGTATTCGATACTCAGGATGAATTGAATCCAGTTTGTATGGGGATTTAATCGATTTGAATATGTATGTAAACTGCATTGGATTAAAGTTCTGATTAGAAAAATTAGCTTAACCTTTGATTTTGTAGGTATTTTAAAACAATACAATGTTATTAAAGGTCAATTTACTTATATTTTTTTTTACAATAACATTCACTCAATCACAAAAACAACAAGAATAATTAAATCAGTCTTCAGAATCTAAACACAAGTATTAAAATAAATAAAATTAAAAGTGCGCGTCGGGCTTGAAAAAAAATATCTCACTCGATATTTTCTTTCCTTAACTGATTATTAATAGTCTGTGGACTACATGAAAAAATCGTTATGCACAGCACTTAGCCGAGTGGGCGGTACAATACCCACGGTAATACGTTCAATGAAAAATGTAATTACCTTTATAACATTTAACTGATAAAAAATTAAGAACTTCATCTGCATGAACGGTCAAAGTGGGCCTTTTATTTTGTGACAACTATAGTCGGTTCAATTTCGATATAACCGCCCCCGGTGACCGCCGGGGTGGTATCCGTGGGGATTTCCCCACAGAACAAAAAGTATCCGATATTTTGATCCTGTTGCAAGTGCCATGATCAAGGAAAAACCTTCCCTAGTAACCCAACCTCGGTTGGATTACGTTCAAAGTTTAGCAGGTACATAGCCGGGTTTGAGGTGATGGTTGTCGCAGCACTTGTGGGACCAGTGGGTATTGGCGCAGTCTAAACCAATATCTGCGCTTTGTCACGCAGTGCTGCGACGACAATCACCTCTTCTTTCATGAGGCCGTCAAGTTGAGGGCCGCCGTTATGTCACTGTCGGTGTATGTAATGGGAACCTACCTGAGACTAGCTTACCATCAGGCGCGGTGACCGATATAAAAATAGAAAAAAAAAACATAATTATGAACAAACAAACATTGTAAATATTCCGTCAACTATTAATATCATTGCTACCGCCTGCAGTGCGCACTCTAAGGTTTGAAAGAAATTTCATTCCGCGCACGCTTAGGCTGTGGAATGATCTCCCTGCCGAGGTTTTCCCTAGCGACTACAATATGGGGTTCTTCAAGAAGGGCATTAGAAGGTTTTTGCGGGGTCGGCAGCGCGAGTGTGACGCCCCTGGTGTTGCACGCGTCCCTAGGCCACGGTGACCGCTTCCCATCAGGTGGGCCGTGTGCTTGTCTGCCACCTAAGTGGTATAAAAAAAAAATAGTAATTTACCTACCAATTTTGTTTTAAGATACTTTTATATTTTTCTTCCTTATTAACATGCTAAAATGGATACGAGGTAATTTAAATAACATATTTAATGTGAATTTATGTTTTTATTTATTTTGCATGTGTTTGATGACTATGTGCACATTTCTTTTACGAAACTAATATTTATTGCACGATGAAACTCTTGCATGTATCCTGATAACTTTCTGTTCTCTGACTGCGTTATTTTACTTAAAACAATTTGTTTCGGATAGATTAAATGTGTGTATTTATCGCAGGTTTATAAGTGCCCGGTTAATGGCAATAGGCTCGCCACCTATTACATTGGGACCTAAACATAAACTGGCGAAATGTGGGTGCTAGCACCTCTGCCTACCCCTTCGGGGATATAGGCGTGAGTTTATGTTATGTTATGTTATTTCGGATATATCTAGACTCCTATTTTATTGCTAAATATGTTATAAGAAACACACACTTGCATAATTCTTTTTTATTTTTATACATTCTTAGATTTTCTGTGAAACTGTATTCAAAATTGTTTTTATTGTGAGTTGCTATAAAATGTATAGTTTTTTAGTTTTTGGAAGGTGTCCAGGTGTCCACCCCACCTCTTAGATGTTGCACACGTCCATAGCCCAAATGACCGCATCCCAGGTCACAGGTGGGCCGTGTGCTTGTCCACCACCTAACTAATATAGGAGGTAAGGTCCCGTCCGAACTGAGCAGTCCGACTGGGGTAGTACCTCCGCGCTACAGAACACCGCGCACATAATAACCATCGTGTTGTGTTCCCCAAGGTGAGTAAGGGAGCCAGAGCTCACTGTACCCCTCCTCCTACCACCCCTTCCCAGCTCTCCCCCTTTCCCTTCAGGGTAGGCAGCGCGTGTGTGACACCCTTAGTGTTGCACACGTTTATAGGCCACGGTGACCGCTTCCCATCAGGTGGGCCGTGTGCTTGTCTGCAACCTAAGTAGTATAAAAAAAACTAATGACCCTTTCTCACCCGCAGGTCTTCTCCGCTACAAGGTGGACTTCCAATCAATGCAGTTGGACGATGAAGAGATCGACAACCTGTACGATATCGACGATTATTAGTAGCACGGTCGCAAGAACACCTCGTTATGTCGGCTCTGTCGCACGTCTGTACACGCCCTTAGCCCCTATTACATTGTCATTATTATCTATACTTAATATTATAAAGCTGATGATTGTTTGGGCGCGCTAATCTTAGGAACTGCTGGTTCGGATTTAAATATATTTTTGTGTATATAGCCTATTTATAGAGGAAGATTATAGGCTGTTATCATCACGCTACTGTCTAGGAGAGCGGAGTAGTAATCATAAATGTAAAAAAATCGGGCAAATTTCCATACATTATTGTAGAATACATTACGACTATGTATGTGATAAATGTGTGTCGCGAGCGAAACCGCGGGGCATAGTATATTGTTATATAACCACGTCGCTAAGTCGTATTGCTTTTGGTACGAAAAGCCCCGCGGTGTATTCTAGGGTCAATAAAGCCCCATGTTGTATTGTAGTGTCAATATAGCCCCGCGGTGTATTATAGGATCAATATAGCCCCGTGTTGTATTCTAGGGCCAAAAAAGCCCCGTATCGTAGTTACTTTTAGTTAAATATTAAAGTGTTTGTTTACCCAATAAACACAAAAATTGGGGTCAAATTAGCCCCATTATAGTGCCTTAAATGTAATATCAAGTATTTTTACGTCCAGCACGCACAAGTTTGGGTCAAAAAAGCCCCGCTGTGGTGTTATTTAGAGTTAAACTTGTAATTGAAATAAAACTATTTTTAACGATTCTATCACGATTTATTTGGTGTTACCTATTATTATTTACCAAACGTTTTATTGAATAATTTTATTTTCATGTCTTAAGCCGTCGGTCCCGGTTGCCATACGACCTATGGCAGTCGTTACGGGTAGTTGGAGCCCTAAACAGTCTGACAACTAGGCCCCGATTCTGTTAAAAAAAGCCACTACTATTTAGTTTTGGACTTTATTGTTATCAGGTTAAAATCTAAAATTAAATGATATTTTGTGGAGCGAATGTAAAAAAATTAATAAATTATTTTCATTTGATTTTAGACTTTAACTGTATAAAGTAAAGTTTACAAATTAAATAGAGAGTATATATTTTTTAGAGAGTCAGTGGCATGATAGTGGTTTGCCTTTAGCAGAATCGAGGTGGTTTAACTGCAGAACTTTGATATCGACAGTGCGTTGTGGAGGTCAGATGGCAGTCGATTCACGGAACTAAAATTCGACTCAAACTAAGTTGGTCAAAAGCCCTGTTCATCATCATTCTCTGAACCTCTTTCCCAACTCAGTTGGGGTCGGCTTTCCAGTCTAACTGTGATGCGGCTGAACTTCGATATTTTCCGTGGAGCGACTGCCATCTGACCTCCACAACCAATGGTCATTATGACCAGAGGCGATATCGAAGTTCCAAGTTAGACTGGTTGGACTTTTGTGGGCTCTAACTCCAACTCCAACTGTTGAATAGTTTTATTTCACTAAAACGAAAGAAATATGACAGTGTAATAAAAAACCGTTTAAAAAACCGTTTCTAGATGTGTTGCTGTATTGTATGTTAGTGAATGAATTTTATATAATTGGAAGAAATCGGTTTTAACGGTACACCAGTGATTCGCGAGTGATTTTTTGTAGTGAGTAGTGTGTTGCCTGGCAACTAGCATAGAAAATATAGACAGTAATTCAGTTGTTACATCTCTAAACTTAAAATTCTCTAAAATTTTCTAATGTCACTTTTTAGAGGACCTTTATTGTTAAAGAGAGCTAGGGAGTGATTCTGCCGGGTTCCTTGAGTAATGGCATTTGTCTGGCTAGATGGTTATGCAAAGTACTAAATGTGTAAAAAAAAAATATAATGGTTACCTACCTATCTAAATAAATGTTATTGAAGTTGTACCTACCTAATTTAGTAGACAAGTAGCATTAGGCACAAACCGTTGTGGTTTATAAATGCTACTATGTTTTCACTGTACCTACATGTATAATTTGGTAATAAATAAAAAAAAAATTACATCTGTTTCTTTCATTATCAGATAGAAAAGGACAGATGATTTATGTTAGTGAACACCTGTCAAATTAAGTCGGCGCCTTGACGGTACCCTTCAATGTTAGTCGACATCTACGAACATGCGACTTAATTTACTACGCACCAACAAGGCGCTGTCTTAATTTGACAGGTCTTAACTTAAATGAAATCATCTGTCCTTTTCTATCTGATAATGAAAGAAACAGATGCAATTAGAAAATTTTAGAGAATTTTAAGTTTAGAGATGTAACAACAGAATTAGCAGCAATATAAGCTAAAGCAGTACGGACATTAGATCTAATAATTGGTGAAACTATGACACATGCGCTCTATTGAAGAGTTAGGGTTGGCAACTTAATATATAAATAAGAGTTATGAAATGTACAAACCGCTGTAGCCTAGTGGTTTGGGTAACGGACTGCTGAGACGAGGTCTCGGGTTCGATCCCAGGTTCACCATGGCACACACCAATGACTTTTCGATGCTTTTCGAAGTTATGTGTGTATTTATCTCGGAGAGCACGTTAAGCCGTCGGTCCCGGTTGCCATACAAACATCTATGGCAGTCGTTACGGGTAGTTGGAGCCCACAAAAGTCCAACCAGTCTAACTTGGAACTTTGATGTCGCCATTGGTCATAATGACCATTGGTTGTGGAGTTCAGATGGCAGTCGCTCCACGGAAAATATCGAAGTTCAGCCGCATCACAGTTAGACTGGAAAGCCGACACCAACTGAGTTGGGAAAAAGGTTCAGAGAATGTATGTACTCGTAGTTTCATTACTGCTTTAGCTTCATATGTTTACTGTGGTTGTAGTCGCCTATACATGTGGCCCAAAGCGTCATTTCTACTTTTTCTGCTGTTTCATCGATGAGAGAGAAGAAGACATGTCTACAGCCCACTTAGACAAATGGAAAAAGTCTAAATCTCTAACGATCGCTTAGAAAACGAATAGATTAGGTGGACCAATCACATCCAAGCTCGTCGCTGGCGCAAGATGCGCGCGCCGCGTCAGAATAAATATAAATAAATAAATAAATACTCTACGACATTCTACACATCGCTTCCTAGACCCAAAGTAAGCTTAGTTTCACTAGCTTGTGTTATGGGTTCTAGAATGCTGATAAACATACTTATATACTTCTTTTTGTAAAACATACTTATTATACATAGAAACACCCAGACCAATGCATATAGACATATTCATGCATACAAATATTTGCATTGAGCGGGAATCGAACCCGCGCCCTTTGCGTAGCAGTCGCATGCACTACCGCTACGCCACAGAGGCCGTCAAATCACGAGCTGGAGTGTGATTGGTCGACCTAATCTATTCGTTTTCTAAGCGATTTAGACTTTTGACACTTGGCTACGGGCCCTGATGTCATGCTGAGGCTTCTAAGGGGTTAACATGACATAGGAATATCAACCTTATTGTTGTCAGGCATTAGGCAAATATTAGAAATAATAAAAATAAAATTATGCCTTACATTTTTTATTAACCATTTTTTTTTTCTGTCGCTATTCTGTTTTCTTATACAGAATTAGACAGAATTTAGTTTAATATGATATTAATTAAAGACTGAGGAAGTCACAATTATAGAATCACTGGTTTTGTGTTAAGGTGTGGACAGACTGCGACATTGCGTGCGTTAAATAATGAGGTCACGTTTAATTTGCCCTTAATGAAATATGAACTGATCGCACACGCATTGCAGACTCGCGATTAATCGCATCAAATAATCGATCGTCTACATAGCAATATATATTGTCGGCGTTCGATTGCGATTAAATAGCAAACCGACTGCAATAAAAAAGTAGGTTATAAATCTGTTGCAATGCGTGTGTTAACATAAGGGTATTGTAGAGCTGCCAAAATTAAACAAAATATGTAATGTCTTATCTATATATATATAAAAATTTAGCATACGGTATGTTTGTGTTCGCAAAACTCAAAAATAGACTTAGCTGAAATTTTGACAGGTGATAGTTTACATGTTATTCAAAGCGGTAGATGGCGCTGTAATCGGGTTATATGATTATTTTTTAACAAAATTTTCCTATGTGAAACCAGGGGGTTCATATATCCTATATGTGTCTCGTGCCCTGTAGAGCACGTGGCTTTGGCAATATGACTCTTTTTTATGTATAAATTGGTCAAGTGCGAGTTCGTTAATATCATACAAAATTAAAGCACTTTGTACAGAGTTTTTTTTGTTATAACGCCAAATTGTGATACACACTTGTCAAAATTTCAGCTGTCATTGCGATTCATGATATAGTAAGGAATTAGATAGTCAATATAATGTCGCGATCTCAAAGATATATCGCAATCCCCTCAAAATATATCGCAATCTCCACAAAAGATATCGCAATCTCCTCAAAATAAATCGCAATCTCCTCAAAAGATATCGCAATCTTCTCAAAAGATATCGCAATCTCCTCAAAATAATTGCGATTTCAAAAATATATCGTGATCTTCTCAAAATAATTGCGATCTCAAAAATATATCGTGATATCCTCAATATATATCGCGATTTCCTCAAAAATATATCACGATTTCCTCAAAAGATATCGCAATGTCCTCAAAATAATTGCGATCTTGCACTCAGTATATTGATTGTCTAATCCTTGTCATACATATCGCTGACACACACGTACGTACAGTCCTAGGTCCTTCGGGCCCGGAGCCCTATAAGCAGTCTTTTATAGAAGCGAACAGACATACAGACTATCAGTTATCATGTGTAAATACTATATGTGCAGCTCTAATAAACGCTGAGAGCAAGAGAAGCCAGCCAAGACATCTTGTATTTCTCATTAAACAAATATACTTCTATATATAATATTATATAATTTGAGTACTATGTATTAGCAAATAACGCCTGCGCAGGTATTTTAAAACTATTTTATTTGTTATTATAATAAAGTGGCGGTTGGTGGTCGAAGTTTTGGTTTTATTTGCACATACCCTTTTTTTGTCGTACGGAAATTCCCATGGATACCACCCCCGTTGGCTATCGGGGTGGTTATGTCGGGATCGAACCGACTAAAACCGCACGGTTTTAATTAACGGGGTGTAAGGTTACCTAATACGCATATCCCACGCACCCCAGCTGACCCTGGACCATCTACGTTTTTAAGATTGTCCCCTCGACCCTCCGAAAGGGGGTGGAGCGAGCATCGCGCTATTTCGCCAACGGTGGGGTGTAGGGTGACAGGCGGCCGTCATGACACCCAACCGTCGGCGCGCGGATAATCAGCTCGCCTTTCGCTCGCTCCCCCGCTCCCACTGTGCCTTCTGCTAGTCAGAGGGACACGTGGGGAGCCTCGGAGCAGCTCTCCCACCCCGGCTGGATTGGCCTGTGGCAGCAGCGTCTCCCGTGGCGAGTGGGAGGCGCTGCTTGCCTTCGTTGCCCAGGTGCACCACGTGGAGGTTCCGGCCCGCACTCTAGAACGTGAACCTTAAAAACTTCGGACGGAAAGCGTTGAAAACAAGGCTGTCGCAAAAAATCGGTTCACCCAGTCGAAAGTACGGTATCTCCCGTCCGACTGGGGTAGTACCTCCGCGCTACAGAACACCGCGCACATAATAACCAGCGTGTTGTGTTCCCCAAGGTAAGTAGGTAGCCAGAGCTCACTGTACCCCTCCTCCCCTCGGTCCTTCCTAGCCTCCCCGCCCTTTCCCTTCAAGGTCGGCTACGCCCTTAGTGTTGCACACGTCCATAGGCCGCGTTGACCGCTTCCTATCAGGTGGGCCGTGTGCTTGTCTGCAAAATTCTCCCTCCTGGCTCCGCAGAGCGAGCGTAATACTCTTGGTGTTGCACTCATCCATAGACCACGGTGACGCTTTCCATCAGATGCGTCTTATGCTTGTCTGCCACCTAAGTGGTATAAAAAAATGTCATTGAGATTATGACAACAAGATTATGCTTGCGAGTAGGTATGTTCGTTCGCTACCTCGGCCGGTAACCCGCAATTACTTTTTACAACAAAAACTGTCCGCGTGTACCAAAAATAACTCAACGTGTTTATTTCGCGCTATTTTTAGAACACACACTCATACTTTATAGTCAAAAAAATGACTCATACTATAAAAAAAATGAAAATAAATGAGTTCAAAGCATTTTATTTCCGTGTCTGCTTTTAGGGTTCCGTAGCCAGGGTGCGGGCCGGAACCTCCACGTGGTGCACCTGGGCAACGGAGGCGAGCAGCGCCTCCCACTTGCCACGGGAGACGCTGCTGCCTGCGGCCAATCCGGTCGGGGTGGGAGTGGCCTCTAGAGGCATCCACGTGTCCCTCTGACTAGCAGATGGCACAGTGGGGAGCGAGCGGGGGGCGAGCTGATTGTCTGCGCGCCGACGGTTGGGTGACAGGACGGCCTCCTGTCACCCTACACCCCACCGTCGGCGAAGTGGCGCGATCCTCGCCCCACCCCCCCTATCGGGGGGTCGAGGAAGCCATCTTAAAACCGTAGATGGCCCGGGGTCAGCTGGGGTGCGAGGGATATGCCCATTGGGTAACCTTACACCCCGGTTACTAAGGCCCGAGACGGCGTGCGGTTTTAGTCGGTTCGATCCCGACATAACCACCCCCGATGGCCGACGGGGGTGGTATCCATGGGATTTCCGCACGATAAAAAAAAAAAAGGGTTCCGTAGCCAAATGGCAAAAAACGGAACCCTTATAGATTCGTCATGTCTGTCTGTCTGTCCGTCCGTATGTCACAGCCACTTTTCTCCGAAACTATAAGGCCTATGCTGTTGAAACTTAGTAAGTAGACGTATTCTGTGAACCGCATTAAGAATTTCACACAAAAATAGAAAAAAAGTTATAAATTTTGGGGGTCCCCATACTGAGAACTGAAACTTTTATTTTTCATCAAACCCAATACGTGTGGGGTATCTATAGATAGATCTTCAAAAATGCTATTGAGGTTTCTAGTATAATTTTTTTTAAACAACAGTTTGCGCGAGAGACACTTCCAAACTTCCCTCTAACTTATAAAATAAGATAATGATAAATCTAAAAAAATACATAACGTACATTGCCATGCAAACTACCACCGAAAATTGGTTTGAACCAGATCTTCTAAGTAGTTTTTTTTAATACGTCATAAACAGCAATTAATTGACAATATTTTTGGTTTAAATATTGTAAGACTAGTATTAATATTAGCTTGTTTAGCTATCACAAGCCTATATGGGCTCGTATATAGTTACTTGATGCTACGGAACCCTTCATGGGCGACTCCGCCTCGCCCTTGGCCGGTTTTTTATATAATACTTTGAGCAATGTACAGCTGATTGTAATCATAGACTCATCATAAAGATTCAGAGATTGTTCATCGTGCGTACTGCTAAAGAGTGGAATACCCTGCCTGAGTCTGTATTTCCGGAAAGCTACAACCTGAGAGTCTTCAAGTCTAGAGTGAATAGGTTACTTCTAGGCAAGCGTGCTCCACCGTCGACCACATCATCACTTACCAACAGGTGAGATTGTAGTCAAACGCGAGCCTATTACCAATAAAAAAGCTTTTTTTTTTTCAAAATTATTTTTATTTGTAGGTCACGTCACGTCAATAATGACGACCTCGCCTGATGGTAAGCTAAAGGTTGAAGGTCAAGAATGAGGGTCAGCTTACAGACACCGCTAATGCTATGGTGTCCCCGAATTGACGGCCTCATCAAATTTAATGCTTTTTCACGCCCCGCCTAAAGGTCCCGGGACTGTAGGAGGAAGGAAACACATACGCTGGTATTTAGTGTTTATGGTGCGGCAAAGAAAAGAGGCACCGAACCGCTTGATTCTTGATGGAATTACGCGGATAGGTATTACCTCTTTTTTTCGGATCAAAAAACCGCATCAAAATCCGTTTATTAACTTTGCGTCAATCGCGAACAAATAGGAATTCCAAAAAAACATTTTTGTGTTCGGAATTTGTTCAATACAACTTAATCCAAGTATTTTTTTTAAATATCTCCTAATGTATAGACACAGCTACTTCACAATTTTATACTAGTGGGTATAGAAGTGTTCTTGAATTTCGTAAAGAATAGAATCTAACGTTAAAATTTAATTTACGTAGGTAACAATTTTTTTAACAAATTATACAAACACTTCTCAAATCTTAAATCAAATTTGTTATAACCTTCCAAGTTTCAGGTGTTACACAAGTTATAAGAACAAATCATTGCCAAATTGTAATACAAAATCACTTGGACATTGAATCAATCACAACTTGGACAAAAAATACAAAAAAATAACCTCAATGCTCCAAAGTCTAACGCAATACCAAATCAAAATTTTTCCACTAGCGCGACCTCCATCATGGCCGAAAAATGAAAAGATTATTCGAGAATAAAAATAATGACGCAACAAGTACTCGTGTTTCGAAAGTTATTTATATTAACGCTTTTTATGTGTTTTGGAGTAAGCAGATACGTAGTATTTTGGAAATGTTGCTAGTTATTTAGTTCAATGGCCTTTGTTTCCGGTATTAATGTGTGAGGCGTAGACCGCTGGGCGCAACTGTGTCTTTATTGAAATAGTAAATAGTTAAATATATTCTTATGACTGGTTTAACAGCGGAAAAGGGAGATTTTTGAAGAGATATCGTGCGGTTTTAGACGGTTCGACTTCGACATGACGGGAGATTTCTGCACGATAAAAAAAAGGAAAAATTGGGTGCGTTATACTAAAATATTTTCCATATTCACATAAGTAAGATTTTTTATGTCGGTCACGTCAATATGACTTCACCTCGCCTGATGGTAAGCTAAAGGTAAAGTCTCTGACGATATTATTACCTATCTGTGGCGTAGTGGTAGTTCGACTGCAAAGTCAGAGGTTTCGGCTTCGACTCCCGCTCAGTGCAAATCTTTATGTTGTGCATGAATATGTATATTTGCATTAGTCTGGGTGTTTCTATGTATATTATGTACCTGAGATGCTAAGATGTATTCGTTTCGCACATAAAAGTATATAAGTATGTACCTATATACGCATTTTAGGACGGTCTATAACTCAAGTTAGTTAAACTATGCTTACCTTGGATCTAGAGAGCGCCATGTAGAATGTCGTACAACATTTATTTATTTATAGTACCTACCCAAAAAAAATACACCTTTTGTGAGTTTTAAAAATAACCATTTTTCAAACGTTAGATTAGAATCTAAACCTGACTGATTACTTATTGGCTCGTGGCCGATTCATTACGTGAGCTGCCCACAGTGCCCACCAGGTGGCGGTGGCGTGTCGTTGTGCGGTGGTCGTTTGATGGTGGAAAGGGTTTTCGTCTCGAGATCAGATTAAAAACCTTTCCCCCCATGAAAATTATTAAATTACTAGCTGACCCACCCCGGCTTCGCCCGTGGCGTATTTCGAACCCCGATGCACCCTTTTTAACTCACATAATATGCTCATAATTTATCAGTTTTCCTAAAATGTATGGGAATCTACCGGAATTGTTCACATTTATGATTATTGCTCCGCTCCCTTGGCCAGTAGCGTGATGATATTCAGCCTATGACATTCACGGATAATGTGGCTTTCTATTGGTGAAAGAATTTATTTATTTATTTATTTATTTATTTATTTATTCAGACACACCAACAGTCTCCATATACAACATTGTCTTAATATAATAGGTACAGAGTAAAAATATTCTTATATGTAGACCAATTAGAGGCATGTACAGTTCACACCATACTGATATATTATACTCTCAAATGCCACTTATTAGAATACGGTAATTATTTATATAGAATTATATATATATTATATATTATTATTTAGATTATATATTATATTATATAGAAAATATATATATAGAATTTTTTAAATCGGTTCAGTAGATCCCGAGATTACCCCTTACAATTTAACAAATATACAAACACACAAACTTTACTTCTTTATAATATTAGTATAGATATAGATGAAAGTTTCCAGATTGTTTATTTTGAAAGAAAGAAAAAATATTTATTGAAACCCTAATATTAAGTGAGTGTGATGCCCCAAGTGTTGCACAAGTCCATAGGCCGCGGTGATCTCTCCCCATCAGGTGGACCGTGTGCTGGTCTGCCATCTAAATTATACAGAAACACGCTAATCTCAGGAAATGCTGGTTCCAATTAGATTTGTGTTAAATCGAGTTTGGGAACCAGTGTCCTCGTCATG
Organism: Lithosia quadra; assembly: GCA_963576445.1. Classification (NCBI taxonomy): domain Eukaryota; kingdom Metazoa; phylum Arthropoda; class Insecta; order Lepidoptera; family Erebidae; genus Lithosia; species Lithosia quadra. Next base: position 493,417 of record OY754897.1, read on the forward strand.
TTGCCGGAAATTGGGGTAGGGGGAGGGGGGGGATTGTGTACCTACTCTCGCGCACCTTGCTTGTGCGAAATATCTAAAGAATACAAGATTTATGCCGTGGGCCACCACTGTAGCACTATCGGCGTATGTAATGGTGACTGCGATCCAGAGATTTACCTTTAGCGTTTTTTTTTATAGCTGATAGGGCGTTTGATCACTTTCTCACCTGATGGCAAGCGACAATGTGGTCGACGATGGAGCTCGCTTGCCTAGAAGCAACCTGTTCACTCTAGACTTAAAGACTCCCAGCTTCTTAGCTGTACGCATAATGAACGTATTGCTGAAGCGATTCGTGCGTATTAGCGTACCATCAGGCGAGGTGAACTCATGTTAACGTGTCCAATATAAAATTAAGGACTGTATAATATTTTTACAACAAAGGTGACGGATCACTTGGAATGTGGTAATCTAATATTGATGGCGAACGTACCTTTGAGCAAATCTTTTAAAAAACCGTAGATTTCTTACAAAAGGTGATGTAATACTTTGATTTGGAAAGCGGTATTTTTATATCCCCGTGTAGTTGCCTCGGCGCGCTTCAGGGCCGCCTTTTTGTGTAACTTGACGTAACCACACTCAAAATGGACGCCGTTTTGTCAAACTATGAGTTAGACAATTTTATAGTTTAACTATAAGTACCACCTAATATTCATCAGAAATGATGAGATCCGCAGGTGAACCAGTCCTAAAAATCACCAATCCAATTCTAAAAATATTTTGCTTTGAAATAAATGACAAAATGTGTGAATTAAGAATCCGTCTAGTCTGTCTGTCTTTTACATGTAGATAAGTAAATAAAACAAATGTATATAACTAGTTAGCTTTGATTATATAAGTGTCTAGTAGTATGCTAGTTAGCTTTTTGGGAGAGTTTACTTTTGTAAACTCTCCCAAAAAGCGTTCGTCACCAGAAGTACATATTAGCAACATATTGTACAAAATTAACTTTTAAACTTTCGCGTTCCATAACTATTATACGTAAACGGGAATTAACGCGATCGGATAGACACCAAGGCGTTTGCACCGATAATAGGGACCCTGTGAGTGTGGTATGTGACGGTACCTGGAGACAAGAAAATATAAAAAATGTCGAAAATGTGCGGGTAGAAGAAGAACCGGCTACCTCACGGACTCGGCGACGGAGGGCGTGCACGGCTGAAACAGTCAGCCTGTGACCACGGCCGGTGTAACCTGGTCGAAACGTCAGGCATCCAAAGGTATGTATATACCTTTAACGTGTATCGCGTTAATTCCCGTTTACGTATAATATATTGTACAAAAGTTCTTGCTTTATGTAATATTTCTGATTAAGTAGGTATAATTAGAATCTGATAATAAATCCCCGAAGCTTCACTAAACAAAAAACTTACTAATGATTTTCTGATCGGAAATAGTTAGCATGCAATTGCTTAAAATTTCATTCAAAAAACTTACTAACCTACGGTTTTCACGTTTTTGACTAAGTATATCTCCGGTTTTACTCAACCGATTTTGATGAAACCTGTACTTAATATTTTAAGTCAGAACAAGACCTTTCAAACAAAAAAAAACCGCAACAAAATCCATTCAGTAGGTAGTTTTTGCGTCCATCGCGCACAAACAGGCAAGACCCAAAAAAATATTTTTGTGTTCAGAAACCCAAGTATTTTTTAAAATATCTCCAATGTACAGACAGCTAGTTTACTATTTTATATTAGTACTTATAGATAGATAAAAAGTTAACAATTAAAAACCTTGACTATTCAAGTTGCAGTAAAAAAGTCAAAATCGGCGCCAAAAAACTACCACAGACTATTTACAATTGCTTAACGAACTGAGTGTCAGAACAAACCGACCGGTATTTATCAATAAATAGTTTTTATTCAAGTTATTTTCAAGTTGTAGGTATTTTACACCGCCGGTGACGTAAGCGAGCCCAAATTAGAAAGCAAATGATCGACTGGTGCTATTTTTAGCTCAGCACTTAACTACACAATAATATTTGTGAGACCAAACCGGACTGATACGATTTTGAATTTGTTTTTGAATAAAAATGTCTGTTTTTTATTACTAATTACTTTGTCAAACTGTTGTTTGCATGTTTTTTTCATCGAGGATGAAGATAAATTAGTTAATTCTTATTTGCGTGGGTACCTAACTACCTTGTTTTTGTAAATATTACGGTGTTTTGTTTTTGTAGAAATGTCACTGGTATTAAAGCCTGTGAACTAGGTCTACATAGACCTTGTCTCTTCTTAGGTAGGTGGGGCATAATTGAGAGAACGCTTTTTTAATTTTTGAATGTCTCTAAAAGGTAAGTTTTCCTTTTTATATAGAACACGTCTAAATGACTACCTCGCCTGATGGTAACCTAAAGGTAAAGTCTCAGGACGGGGGTCACCACTACATACACCGGTAGTGCTACAGTGGAAAGAGGGAAGTTAAATTCAAGTTTGTGTTGTTCAACAACCCTTGTCTTGTGGCCGCCATTTTGTAATAGGTTTAGGTACGAATGGAATTTACGCCATTTCTTAAAATTTTATTTTGAAAAAAAAATAAATGAAAATTAGGGAAAATTTTTCTTCTAACTGAATCTTAAACTATTTTCATATTTTATTTAAAATACTAATATTAGATTAATAGGTATGCTGGTGTTTACGAGAGCAACTGATGTCAGATCTCCCAACTGATAGGAAAGCCAGAGATAATAAAATATTAATTATTAATTCAAAACAAATTACTCAGCAAGATGGAGGCTTTCACAGAATCCATAGAGGAGGCCATTTGCCCCCGTTCATAGCGTAAACACTTCTAAAAGCTATGTATAAAAAGTGGAAGGTTTCCGGCGCGTGCGCAGGTTGTTGTTACAATCTCCAAAACAGACTGGTATAACATTATGAAGTGACAGTTACATTACTCAAACTGACAGTTTGAGTCAAATCATGTTAGCTTAAAGTTACAATTTATAATCTGTTACACTGCCTATAAAATATTGACCAATTTCAATAAATAACATTAACCTTTATAGATTTAAGTAAATATTTGAACTTTTAAGAGGAGGTAGGATACGACGGTATCTCCCGTCGGAACTGAGCAGTCCGACTGGGGTAGTACCTCCGCCCTCCAACAGCGGTGCAACACCAGGGGCGGCAGGGACGTCACACTCGCGCTGCCGATCCTGGAAAAGGGATCGTGTGGGGGGCATGGGAGAGAGCCTCTCATGAGCTTACACAACACGCTGGTTATTATGTGCGCGGTGTTCTGTAGCGCGGAGGTACTACCCCAGTCGGACTGCTCAGTTCGGACGGGAGCTACCGTCGTCGTAGGACACGACGGTAACCTCCGTTAAAATACCACCATTAAAACACCAAGTAATTTGCTATAGAAACATTGAAAAATAGATTTATTTCAAAGAAGGTATCCTGTTTCTCATTCAAAGGTTTTTTTACCACAAAATTCTTAGTAGTGAGCCTAAAATTTCAATAAATTCTTTATTACTATTTTATTGAACAACAGCGGGTGGTCGCCATTATATTAATTTTTTAGTCTGTTATTTTACAAAATATAAAGGTATAATAAACTATACCTTGTCTAATCTAGGATGATAATTTTGACAGGTCTAAGTAGGGTACCCTATATAGTATAATCGAAAATGGTTCTTTCGATTTTCGATTATCGTTCCCATAGAATATGGAATCGATATGTACAAAAATACAAAAACATTTACTTTTTATTATTTTAGGTAACTTACTTCAGGATGACAAAAGAGAAGTTTTATGGTATAGTATTTATGTTTCGTATCATATTTAGCTAATTATATCACAAAAATTTTAGTAGTATAAGTACTTAATAATTTCAATAAATTATTTTAAATTCGATTCATTCGATTCATTTGTGTAAAGTCAATGGGGTTGGCAACTGTCAAAGTGGCGCTGGTGTAGTTGGTTCCTAAAACATTGATCATTTGTATGGAGTTATTTACAAAATAATTTTTAAAAACAAGATGACTAAATGCATTGTAGCGAAATGCTCAGGAATAGGAGTGCACCGTATGCCAAAAGAATACAAAATTCGTCGGCTTTGGTTGAAAGACATTTGCCTACAAAATTTTATTTCTAAAAATAGTTAGAGGTTATGTCGAAAACATTTCGTGGAAAATGATTATAAAAAAATTGTGAATACACAGGTGAGTGTTGCTTATTCAACATTATTAGTAGTCTTAATACATATGTACTTGATATACCTACATAAAATAACATACAAATTGATTTACTCCTATGATCTTAATAATAACAGTCATTTCTATATTCTAGGAGTTGAACACCAACATAAATATATGAAGAAAAGTACTGTACCATCTATATCTCCTTGAAACACTTAACCACTATCAGAAACAGCAAGAACAAGAAAAGATATATTGGGAGTCCGGAACATGAGGAAATAGCTATTTGAAATGCCATCAACTTACCAATCCTGTGAAGGCATAGTGCCATTAAATATAGTGATAGTATATTATGATGATTTTGCAATGTATCTCAAGAGCATGAGATTGATAATGACACCAACAACTTGCTACACTCATCGAAGTACTCAAGCATCTAATATATAGTTCACAGCATCTAACTTAATAGTGTGGACGGTGGGCCCCACTACTCTAAAATCTTGCCAAGTTAGATGCTGTACACTATACTTATTTGTGGCAAGGCAAAATGCGTTGCATACAAACAAGTATTGTGTACGGCATCTAACTTAGCAAGGTTTTCGAGTAGTAGGGCCCACAGTACTCCAAAATCTTGCCAAGTTAGATGCTGTACACTATACTTAAGATTATTTTCCACAGAGCTACTACTTGCAGATGATGCAGGTATTGTAAATAAAAAAACTAAGATGACATAAAGTGTTTTATTTTTAAAAGCTTCATGTCTCCTATTCACGTCCAAGTATTATGTATGTCCACTTCATATTGAACATTTTTCATTGATTTTCTGCAATATCCCTTTATATAGGTATTATTACCAACAACAGAAGATCTTACCATCAATAAATGACGGGTTTCATACAGGTGCATAGCAATATTGTTCTTTTTGTGTACTGAAAAGAAAAAATATAGTTGTGAATAAGTAATGGTGAAAATGGGCTAGGGTCTCAGTTAAAATTTCACTTTGGTTTATAACCTACCTAAATGCAGTTTCCTATTAGGTATAAATCTATACTTAGTTTAAACTACTTACTAGCATAGATAATGCCTTATGATTGTCTTATCAAGAGGTAGTAGAGCCGTGTTACTGTTAATATCACGATAGGTTTCTGGCAATGGTAACTATATTTCAGGATCTTCGTTATCAGCCCTTTATAGGTGTTCAAAATTGAAGTTTTGGTCATAAATCTCCAACCTGAGTAAAAGAATGTATATTATTATTATCCCCGTAGTTTAACTATATGCATAAGTATTACAAGTCTGTTACATTTTAGGTAATAGTATCTTCAAAACAAAAATGTTTCTGAATACGAAATTTGTGAATATAGTGCTAATTTATTTAAAACAATATACCTTTCCACAAGATCTGCTTTTTTTCCACGTAAAGAAGCACCACGTTTTTTAAGTTCATCTTTGAGCTCTTTCACTCGCCAGTGAGAATACATAATTTTATAGTTCTTAGACTACAAGTTCGCACAATTTTAAGTCCGTTTTTAAGATAATAAATTATATTTCAAGCAGGTTTCTTTTGTAAACAATAACGACACTGAATATGGCCGTCGTACACAAGAGAACCAAACTCGCTAGCGCCATCTGCGATTAGCTTTCACCGGCCAACCCCATTGTGCTATATTCTTGCAAGACGCTTCACTATGACAAGTGGGCGGGGCTTGTCTATGAATTACAATAATTTTATGGGTTTAATTTTGTAAAAAAAAATACGATACTTCATAGACATGAACTGTCATTATTATCATCCTAAATTAGACAAGGTATAGATATTATGAATTCGAAAGAATATTTTTTAATGGTGACCACGTGGTCTACGGACGTCTGCAGCCCCGTCATTAAATTCTGTAGGACTTTTCTCACCATCTCAGCATTGTTCCAGCAGAGTTTCGACTCTGCTAACAACCAATGAATTAAACGGTTAATGAGTTGTTGAGGTTTAACGGTTTGGCGTTATTAAGTCTATAATTAAATTATATTTTGTAGAGCGAATAAAAAAGTTTAATCAATTCTTTCCTCATCCCACCTTCCGTTTGCCGACTCGCGGTCTCCACTCTAGGACTCGTTTGCTCCATCGGCCATCGGTCCTTCGACAGATGTGGCCAGCCCATTGCCACTTCAGCTTGCTTATTCTGTGAGCTATGTCGGTAACTTTATCTCGGCCATTAGAAAAGTAAGACTAAAGGGTCGCCATTTTCTGTCAAAATGAAAATCTAATAAAACCTTATCTTTTAATGTTATTATCGATTAGTTTCCGCTATTTATATTTATTTTATTCAAACTCCGAATGGTTTTGAATGTCTTAAAATAATGAAAATCAAACCACTATGCAAATGTTTCACACCGCTTTACGACGCCATCTATACCTACTTACTAATATTATAAAGCAAAAGAGATTGTTTGTTTGTTTCAACGTGCTAATCTCAGGAATTACTGGTCCGATTTTAAAAATTATTTTTGAGTTGAATAGCTCATTTATCGAGGAAGGCAGGCTATAATATCATCACGCTACTGCCCAGGAGAACAGATAGTATTCATTATTATGTCATCGAATCGGGCAAATTTCCATACATTTACAAGCCACGGAAGAAGCCGCGGGGGACATACTAGCGAAAAATATATGTTAATGTTGATTATATTGAACACCGATATTCAAATGAACTTATTAAATTATATTTTTATGGTAATTAGACCATTATAAGGCCTATGACACTTTACAACGTATCTTAATAGTTATAACCTACACCAAGTCGCAAATTTTATCGGCTCCGGTCATTCAACATTTTTTTTAAGATTTTGATGTGGTTAAAGACATAGAAATATTTTTACGTCCATGGGTGTAGGTAAATTAAGAACTTTAGATAATAAAAAAAATTAGGAAAATTGATAAATTATGTTCCTTAAATTTGCCGTATATTTTATCATTACTTCCTAGAATAAGATCCTTAATAGCAACACTATCGTATGGAGTAATAATTCTTTACCAGCTCACGTGTTTCCTTCCTCCTACAGTCCCGGGTCCTTTAAGCACAGCGTGAAAAATCATTTGATGAGGCCGTCAAGCTGAGGGCCACCATTGTGGCACTATCGGTGTTTGCTGCAATGGTGACTCCCATTTCTGAGACTTTGCCTTTAGCTTACTATCAGGCGAGGTGAAGTCATGTTGACGTGCCGACATAATTTTTTTTTTTTTTTTCAAAATCAACGGCTTCGATTCCTAGCTAGGATTATTGGTTTTTCGAAAATCTAATGATGAGGTTTTAGGTTTCATCAATATCGGGCTCGTGAATCCTTTGAACATTTTTCGCTGTTCCTTATAGTTTCGGATTTGGCCGTCCAAGCCCTTTTCAAAAATTCACCTGTATATATGGGTTGAAAAGGGTGCATAAAGGTTCGAAATACGCCACGAGTGGAGTTGGGAGGGCTAAACTAGTCTGCTATAATATTAATAAGTAACTACAGAGTAAACCTTTCACCAAAGGGTTTCACTTTTATGGATATTTAAGTGCTAAAACAACCGGTTATTTAAGAAAATAATAAAATTATCGTTGAATTTTTTTAAAGAATTTACAGCCGCGAAATATGATAACTACTTTTTATACCACTAATTAGGTGGTAGACAAGCACACAGGCCACGTGATGGGAAGCGGTGACCGTGTCCTATGGACGTGTGCAACACCAAGGGTATCACACTTGCGCTACCGACCCTGAAGGTTAGGGGGTTGGGGACGTGAAATGGAGGGAAATACTTTGATCAACAATATACTTATTTTTATCAATTTCTGAACCGAAATGGCGGTTCAATTGCATATTTTTGACGTTTATTTTTTTTACTAACTACTTAACTTGGCAAACAAAATTATTGCCTATGCCCGTGGCTCCGCCCGCATCGACGTCTGTCTTCGCGATTTTTTTATACTCAACCTATGGTGATTAACCCTCAACCACTGACGTGTCATTTTGTTACACTACCACTGACGTACGTATAGCATACGTACGTTACTTTGAAGACCTCCTGATGCATCAATAGAGTGTAACTTTGATGAATACTGCAATTTATGTATTCAGACACTTTTAAATAAAATAGACATAATAAAAAAACAGTAATTATAATCATAGAAAAATATTTATCAATCAATAACCATACAGGTAATCGAAATTAAATACTCATTTAAAAAAAAATAACACAAAAATATTTTGTAACAATAGGAACTTTCTTTTTCGGTTTTATTAACTATTAAGGACGGTTTAACTTAGAAAAAAATCAAATTTACTATAAATACCAATACAAGGCACTTTTTAACAACAATTGTTATAGGTTGGCTTAGAGCACTGCAAGCAATTGGTTTGCGACAAGCTTGATAACCATAATATCGGTTTTTGAACAGTTTTACTTTATAAATAACAATTCTTCATGATGTCAAATGATAAACTCGCTGCTTGGTTGACCAATTTCAGTATCCTTGTCCTTGCCTAAAACAAGGCCAATGAGAGATGAGGGCTCATATAAAAGTGGCGCGTTCTTTACCTTCGCTTTAGGTGCGACGTTACTGAAGTTTACCCAAGGTTTTTCATGAACATTAGACGATCCTCAGCATTACAATTTGACATTATAAGCAGATTAGAAGCATAATTTAGCCGCTTACGATTCATTTTATCTGTCGACACTCATAAACAAATGTCCAAAAAAAGTCACACTCACACTGACGCTACGTACCACATACGTCGGGTGGTCAAATTCACCTGCTTAGGAACGTGGCAGACGTCCACTCCCCACCTCCGCACACGCGTCTCTAGCAACTAGGAAACTACCAAAAAGGACACGCGGGAATTCCCGCGCAAATTGAAGTTTTGAACGAAAATCCGTTTGGGTGACGTACCACATACGTACGTCAGTGGTTAAGGGTTAAATAAGCGTAAGATTCTAAGTCTGACTAAGATCTTTCAATCTCAGACTAGAAGAAAGTCTGAGCGTTAAATAAAAATAACCCAAGATTTTTTATAATATCTCCAATGTAGTTACAGACAGCTACATTACAATTTTATAGATAGAAGATCGATACTCGTAGAGGATTTATGCATGATTATGTCTATACTAATTGGCAATTCTTTTTTAGATTTTATTCTTCTAGTCTGAGATTTTATCTAAGCAAACTATGAGCAAACTGAAAAAAAAAATTACATCAGCGAAAATCTTGGGCTACGATAAGTAAAAAAAAAAAGCGAAGGGCGGACGGATCCACCCGCGAGATCTACGGGACTTCATCCATTTCCCCATCAGTACGTTTATTACAGTAAAATAAATAAGATTACAATGGATAAATAAGTAATTTCAACACAACTTATTAATCGAAAACTGACATTAAAATTAAAATGGCGACCGTTCCGTTACGTGTCAAGGCGACACAAAAAATATGTCTCACTATTGAGGACAAGTACTTGCTAGTTAATATAGTCCTTATCGCGAAAGACATAAAAATCATAGTTGATGGGCAAAGGGCGCACTCTGTAAATAGTTTTGCTATTACGTTCATTGGTCTTGTGGCCACGAAACGCGAGGGGTAAATAGACTGAGAGAAAAAAAATTAAAATTGTTTATCTAACTTCACTAAAAAGCGAGCCGGTGCTCATAATACCACCCTCATTCCCTTAATCCCCACCTACAACCCCCTAACCTACTTCCCAACCCTCGCGAATTCCCAAAGCGCAAGAGTAACTCGACGCCCATAGTTGCACACGTCCATATAGGCCACGGTGACCACTTTCCATCAGGTGGGCCGTGTGCTTGTCTTAAAAAACCTACTTTACCATTGATGAGCATTTATGTTAACGGAAGCATTGCATCAAAAAATTTATAGGTTACCGCAAAGACCATTATAACTCATAATCATGGTCTTTGTTTATCGTTTTTTTTATACTAAGTAGGTGACAGACAAGCACACGGCCCACCTGATGGAAAACGGTCACCGTGGCCTAATGACGTTTGAAACACTAAGGGTGTCACACACGCGCTGCCTACCCTGAAGGGAAGGGGGAGGGCAGTATCCCGGATACAAATTGTAAAGAGAGCATTAAATTTCTTAACCGCCAAATTCATGGCCCCAAAATTACGGAAATTGACGATCTAGCCCGAACATACCCGATCAATGTTTACTAGCGTTTTATTTAATCTTTGGCGTACATGGAAAATATCTATTTTTAATTTATGTTTGCTGTAGGTACCTACTTGTTCAAATAAATTAAAACGCCACATAATTATCATCATTTTGTACATTGGAGTTTGTTATAAAACTTTGTAAGTTATTTAGTTACACGTATCACGAGTTTTTGCGGTTTAATTATTACCTACTGCCTGCCTATACTTTGTCTAATGTAGGATGATAATAATGACAGCTCTAAGTAGGGTAGCCCATATAGTATAATCGTAAATGAATCTTTCGATTTTCGATTATCGTTCCCGTAGAATATGGAATCGATACTTACAAAAACTCAAAAACGTATTATTTTTTATTATTTTAGGTAACTTACTTCAGGATGACAATGAAAGAGAAGTTTTATGGTATTAGTACCTATAGTAATTTATGTTTCGTATCATATTTAGCTAATTATATCACAAAATTTTTTTTAGTATAAGTAGGTACGTAGGGACTCAATAATTTCAATAAATTATTTTAAATTCGATTCATTCGATTCATTTGTGTATAGTCAATTATTGTGCTATATCCTTGCAAGACGCTTCACTATGACAAGTGGGCGGAGCTTGTCTATGTATTACAATAATTTTAGGGGTATGATTTTGTATAAAAAATACGATACTTCATAGACATGAACTGTCATTTTTATCATCCTACATTAGACAGAGTATAGGAGCTGTATGAATCACCCGCCATATTGCGAATTTTGTTTTTCACATCGTAGTGGAATATAATTCAATAACAACATGATATTGACTGTAAAGATAATTCAAAAAACGAGAATGCGTATAAACACACCTTTGATTATATAAGTGTAAACACACCTATATAATTCTCAGCCTTGCACGTGTTGTTCTGTATAGGAAAGGAGAGGGATCTCCTTTAAATGAATTTTTTAAAAGTGCTTGGATGGCTGAATCCGTAACTATAAGGAATAGCGAAAAATGCCAAAGGAGTCACGAGCCCGATTTTGATGAAACTTAAACCCTCATCATTAGATTTTTGAAATATCAAATATCATATATATATATATATAATATAGTAGCTGGGAATCGATCCCGTTGATTTTGAAAAAAAAACACCCTATATTATTACACCATACAATAGTGTCGCTGTTATGGATCAAATTCTACGAAGTAATGATATACGGCAAATTTAAGGAAAATTTGGAATTTTAATAAAATTCATTTTTTTATACCACTTAGGTGGCAGACAAGCACACGGTCCACCTGATGGAAAGCGGTTACCTTGTCCTATGGACGTGTGCAACACCAGGGGGCTCACACTCGCGCTGCCGACCCTGCAAAGACCATCTAATGCCCTTCTTGAAGAACCCCATATTGTAGCCACCATAAATTAACCCCATATTTCATGTAGGTAGGTAGGTACGTAAATTTTGTATTGTATGTAAGGAATTCTTTTTTTAAGCTTTAATATAATATCATCGATGCTATAACAAAAAGTTATAAAACCTTACTTAGATTCAAAACTGTTCCGTATCTTCCGCTTCTGTTGCCGGCGAGCCCAATTTGAAACGTCCATAAAATATAAAAATAAAAATGTTCATAAAATGCTCGTCATGCCGACGGCTATCGATTCTATTTTTTTTTTCTTGAGCCACGCAGACGCGAAGATATAAAATTTTTTACAGCCTCCCTGCGCCTCCCCATCTCAAAAATCTCGAAAGTAGGATGGGAGTTTAGTCTAGGGTGCTCCGTGTGTTAGCTGGCTACGAGTAACACATCTATAGGTACTAATATTATAAAGCTGAGAAGTTTGCTTGTATGTTTGTTTGAACGCGCTAATCTCAAAAACTTCTGGTCCGAATTGCAAAAATTTTTTTTTGGAATTCTTGTGTTTGACCAAGAACTTTCAAACAAATAAAACCGTCCAGTAGTTTTACAAGAATTTAAAAAAATATTGTGTCACATAACAAAACCCAAGTATTTTTTTTAATATCCCCAATGTACAGACACAGGCACTTTAAAATCTTATTGTTAGCTTGTATCGAGTAGAAGCTTCAGTAAATATTGAAATACTCTTTGATATTAACTATTGCATGTGATCGATGGTTTTATTTTTAAATACTTTTAAAAAACATGTAGTTGACATTGTCGCCGATTCATTGTTTTTCAGGACGTCATTGAGGAAAATACTAATATGATTATAATATTTACCAATTCATATAAATAATTTACACTCAATGTAGGTAATTGAATAAGATATTTTAAGAGAGCTCTCATGGAATTGTCATGAACGTGTAAGTAACGGATAAATGATGTAAATTAGGAGGAAAAGGAATAAATGGATTCATTTGTTTCATGATGAACCAGATTCTTATTAACTGACCCCTATCCTGTAGTGTAGATAATATTATAGAGTAAGGCAATATTAGTCTATTTTTTATACTGTGTCATAAAAAAAACAAATAAAAATTAAACATGGACTGAATAAGAAAAAATTAAAGGTTATTATAACAGTAATCTATATTTTTATATTGTTTAAAATGAAGGGTTGTGTTATTTTTTTTTTATTTTGGATAGGTACGTCAACTGACATGACTTCAACTCGCCTGGTGGTAAGCTAAAGGTAAAGTCCCAGGAGTGGGGGTCCTCAGCCCTCAGCTTGACGGACTCATGAAATACTTTTTCATGCCCCGCTTAAATTATAAAAGAAGTTTGAAAAGAAAAAATCTCAACATAGGAATTTAAAAAAATAACAGGAAAGATCGACGCACAATCTTTCTCAAAACAAACATTAGCAACAAACTTTTGAAAAACACGCGGCCCGGGCTCGTATACCTACATACTTTGTTTACACAAATTTATATTCACGCACAAAAATATCTATTTTGGAGGGACCATCCGCCATTAATATTTTGGTGTGCACTCCACTGTGTGTGTAACACATACATATTCAAAACACCTAGTCATTTACAACAATAAACCTTAACTCCACATGATAAAGTATATTTTTGCTTAACCAGGTGTGAAGTTACAAAATTTTGTATTCGAAATTCAAAACGGTCCACACACGCGCCGCGTGATCGATTTTTCGAAACGGCGGGAAGTTCGAGGAACAGTCCCCCCCTCCTGCGTCTCCCCCCCCTCACCCCGCGCGCTTCTATTACCCCGCCAATGCCTTTTTACGGCATTTTTATTTTTTCTCCTTTTTATTCCCTCCTTGGCTTCGTTTTACAACCTGACCCAAGTTTTTATATTTTTTTTATTTTATAGCCTAAAGCTATGCCCCGGCGACATTTTATATTATGGTAATATTATCTGGTTCGATGAAACTTTGTGTTACTCAAGCGCTGCCGACTACACAGTGAACTGTTTAATTAGAATTTACAATGTCAATTTGACTTCACATCGCCTGATGGTAAGCTGAAGGTAAAGTCACAGGAAAGAGGGTCACCATTACATACACATACCATGTTGACAATGGTGGCACTCAGCTTGCCGCCCTCATCAAAAGAGGATTGTCGTCGCAGCACCGCGGGACACCCACCGGTCCCACTAGTGCTGCGACCACAATCCCCCCTGCCCGGCTATGCACTTGCTGACTCCTGAACGCAATCCAACCGAGAACAGGTTATTATTACTATTACCGTCAATCGTGGCATCTTTACTTTCCGTGAGCAACTTTACCTAAGCATACCCTGTATTAGTTTACATTTAATATTTTTTTATCTGTGGCATTTAGCACAATTTTACACTTATTGGTAGATTCTGTAATAAATTGTGGTATCCCAAAAAGTTTTTCAAGCTGGTAACTTCCTCAATTATAGTAGTGGTGTGCTTTTTCATGGCATGTGGTCAATTATGTTTGCTATGTCACCGCCTAAAGATTGGTTTTTCTTGCAGAAAATAAAGTGCAGGTCTGTGGATTATGTAAAATATTATAGGAAATATAGTTACTATGGCGTATCATAATCATTCAATCTTATAAAACTTCTATTTCTGGAGTTATTAGCAAAGGTAATGTTGGTTGAGGTTTGGTAAAGTTACCTCACTTGGCACGAGGGCAACTTTACCTATGACTAGGGTTGTCACATTTCGTATTGTTATTCAGAACATAATAGTAGGTAGTACTTAGGTAGGTACCTATAATTTTTTGCTATTTGTTTATGTTACATTTTAGTTAGATATAGATATTATTGGGTAGGTGTTGAATTTTTCTGATAAGATGCCTACTTATTTCAGATATACCTTATGCAACTTTAGAAAGAACAGTTTTAGATGCTTTAGTTTTGGACACATTTTTTCTTAATTATGTAGGTACCTACAAAAGTAAGGTGAAGAATATTTTTTATTATAATTTCTTCAACCTAGCGTTAATTCTCAGTCGGATCCCAAGCTTTCATCTCGGATTCTGGGGTCCGCTTTACCAGTCTTAACTGCGGATTTGTCTGGACGATATTTTCCGTGAAGCGACTGCGACATTTTTTATTATAATTATCTACGTGAAATAGGTATTTCATTGTTTATTGTTTTGGAGGATTGTTCCGTTCCTATTGCGTGGTTCTATAATAAATTAGGTATTAAAAAAAGTTTTATTATTTTTGACAGCCCTGATGACATTCACCCATTTCTATAAAATTCGAGAAATTCTTGGTGCAACTTTACCTACGTATTGGTATTACCTATTTAATAGAAGATGGCTGCTTCAAACATACATACATCGCTTTTCTAGCGCCAGAACTATTAGTTACTTTAAGTCGCGTGCACACTGGGCCACACATTCTATGTAAAATAAGGCTAGGTAAAGTTGCCAAAAATGTGTTAATTTTACCCCGCCCATACTTTTGATTATTACAACGATTCTATGTGGTTTTTGGTAGAATTCAATAATTCAACCGAAAGAGACTGTCCTTTTTTACCACATAGACTAAGCAAAACTTTCATAGCTAGCTTCATTTTGGAGAAAATTGCATTAGAGTAAAAAAATATGGTAAAGTTGCCACGATTGACGGTATTGAAATAATAACAAAAAATAACCTAGCTAAAATATGAAGCTAGGGCTGTGAGCTAGGGTCAGTCGGGGTGTAAGGAAAATACCTTATTGGGCCACCCGTGTCTGCCATCTAAGTTTTTTTTTTATTATTCAATATAGGCTTACGTTTGAACTCAATCTCACCTGATGGTAAGTGACGATGTGGTCTACGATGAATCACGCTTGCCTAGAAGGAACCTATTCACTCGTGACTTGAAAACTCCCAGGTTATAGCTTTCCGGAAACACAGACTCAGGCAAGGAATTCCACTCCTTAGCTGTACGCACGATGAACGTGTCAGCAAAGCGCTTTGTGCGTATGAGTGGAATATCGACCATATAGCGGTGGCGTGACGTCTGCCATCTAAGTGGTATTAAAACAGTGTCTATGCACTACCAAAGACCATGATAGCTATCATGGTCATCATGGTCTTTGGCACTACTTGCCTTGCCATTATCCTCTTTCACGCAACTCAAAAATCTTTTCTCAGGCCTACCTGTGCTCCTAAGGCCCTCCATATTCACAATTTAAACATGTTTCTAACATAATATAAACTCACGCCTATATCCCCGAAAGGGTAGGCAGAGGTGCTAGCACCCACATTTCGCCAGTTTATGTTTAGGTCCCAATGTAATAGGTGGCGAGCCTATTGCCATTAACCGGGCACTTATAAACCTGCGATAAATATAACTTCGAAAAGCATCGAATCGTCATTGGTGTGTGCCTTGGTAAACCTGGGATCGAACCCGAGACCTCGTCTCAGCAATCCATTACCCAGTCCCAGGTTACCGCGGTATTTACAAAAAAAGTAACTGTATAAGAATGTTTATCTGCATTCTAGAACCCATAACATACGCTATTAAACTATGCTTACTTTGGGTCTAGAGAGCGCCGTGTACAATGTCGTAGAATATTTATTTTTATTATTATTACTAACAACATTTACTAAGTATCTAAATCAATTTGAATATATTATATTAATGATTTAATTAATTAATAGCTGCTTAAATACTTGTATTAATTAAGTAGGCACTTAAAGACATGAACTTATAAAAATATACGGACGGAAATATTATAGTTGAAGATAAGACTGCCTCACAAAAATGTAGTAAGCAGTGATGTAGGTAATGATTTTTGTGACAGTCTCTTATTAACCGACTTTAAAAAATGAGGAGGTTCTCAATTTAAGCGATGGTAGCTGAATGGATAAGGACGCGGCCTCTACTTAGAGGTATCGACTTCAAATCCGGCCGGACAGCACCAATGTCAGCAATTTCACTTTGTGGAATTTATATGTGCTAATCACATGATTTATCATCTGCTGACGGTGAAGGAAAAACATCGTGTGGAAACCCACATGTCCTAGAGGAAATTCTAAGGACAAGTCCGATCCACCAACCCGCGTTAGGCCAGCGTGTGTGGATTAAGGTGTAAACCCTCTCAGCTCTCTCGTTAGAGGAGAGGAGACCCGTGCCCAGCAGTGGGACATTAATGGGTTGCTATAATCTCAGTTTGACTGTATTTTTTTGGTTCCCTTTTTTTTTTTTTATTCATGATAGGCTTACGTTTGACCTCAATCTCACCTGATGGTAAGTGACGATGTGGTCTACGATGAATCACGCTTGCCTAGAATGAACCTATTCACTCGTGACTTGAAAAACTTCCCACCTCAGAACTTTCGATTTAGTGAACCGATTTTGATGATTCTTTTTTTATTTGATAGCTGGCACTCCGTATGTGGTCCCATATCAATTTGGTCAGTTGAAGTTGGTTTATTTATTACTTTTATTTAGATTGAAAGGATTCTGTGCTTTCATTGAGAAGACCAGTCTCCTGCGTTGTCAACACAGAAAACCTCTCAACCCTTCCTCCCCTCGCAATTCTTCCTCCATGGTGTTGCACACGTCTAGGCCACGGTGACAGCTTCCCATCAGGTGGGCCGTGTGCTTGTCTGCCACCTACGTAGTATAAAAAAAATATATGATAAAGGGAATGCCCCAGTTTTTGTGTATCAATTCTCACAATAAAAAATAATTTTGAAAGCTTTCGAAAAAGGTTAACCCATTCACTGCGCTAGTGTATGGTTAATAATAAATATCTAAAAAGTTTGGTTACAATTAAAAGCGACCGCGCGAGTTCGTCGAACCTCAGCTAGGGTTGTGCCGCGAGGCGATATGACATTGTCACTGTTGTGACGCGGCGATAAATGTGATAAATAGAACCATTATCTCTATTTAATACTGAGAATTTTGAATGCAGTTTGGGCCTACTGCAGAAGAATGCTGCAAAATAATAACTAGGTAATAATAGCTATATAAAATAATAAAATAATACCAATTAATCCCACCCTCTCCTTTCCTACACAGAACTACACGTGCCAGACTATGGTATCACCCTCACACGGTGGAATCAATTCCATCAAGAACCAAGCGGTTCGGTGCCTCTTTTATTTGCCGCACCATAAAGACTTGGAATTCTTTGCCAGCGCATGTGTTTCCTTCCACCTATAGTCCCGGGGCCTTTAAGCACAGCGTGAAAAAGCATTTGATGAGGCCGTCAAGCTGAGGGCCGCCACTGTAGCACTACCGATGTATGTGGTGGTGACCCCAGTCCTGAGACTTTGCCTTTAGCTTACCATCAGGCGAGGTAAAGTCATTTTGACGTGTCCTATATAAAAAAAGGTATGTGAACTGAAACGTGCTTTTTTACATAACTAGTTCTTCCAGATACACAAGCACCACCACTGCACTGGTGTTATAAGGATGCCATTTTCCATTAGGTAAGCTATTATAGAGGAAAGATTTGTTTGTGATCGCTGAACTCTGAAATTACTCAACCGAATTTGAAAGACCTTAACTGACATAGGCTGCTTTTAATCTGGATATTCCCAAGAAATCAAGTTTTATGCGAGCGAAGCCGTGGACAACAGCTAGTAATTAATCATATTAAAATACATATTTATGTACATGATATAATATTGATTGCTATTACTAATCTAGTGTTCACAAATTTTCATAAACTATGTAAAATTATTCAACTAAATTTTGAGGCACGCAAAATTCAATTTAAAATATAGTTTTTTTTTCTAACTGTGAAATTAATCAATATACATTGACAAGATAATGCCATAAATAATGCATCTCTACATTGGAGATTTCAAAAAAAACTTAGGCATAGATATGGTATTTAAACGATTCTGAACATAAAAAAATATTTTTTTCTAGAATTTCTTGTCTATTTTTTCGCGATGGACACAAAAACTACCTACTGAACGGATTTTGATGCGGTTTTTTTTGATAGGTCTTGTTCAGACTTAAAATCTTACGCATATTTAATTACAATAAAAATTGGTTCAGTATCGCTCCTTCCATAGATTTTTCATAGTTCATTTCTAGAGCGCCTGACCAAAAACAAATATTTCTGTAATAAAAAACAAAAGTTTTTTTTTTTCATGAGCACAGCCCTACACAATATTGTAACATCTGTGAATTATCGTTAACCCTTTTGTGTCTGTCTGATGACCTTAACCAAATGTTCTGTAGTTTCAACTGTTATCGATAACGCAGTTATTTGTACAAGAAACTGCGAGATTGTGATGAAATAATTTTCAGTTTACATTCTGTGCTATTATAACATTGGAGACATTTAAAAAATGTTATAATGAAAAATTCAAAATATAAAAATATTTTTTTTATACCTTAGGTGGCAGACAAGCACACGGCCCACCTGATGGGAAGCGGTCACCGTGGCCTATGGAGGTGTGCAACACCAGGGGCATCACACTCGCGCTGCCCACCCCGCAAAAACCTACAAATGCCCTTCTTGAAGAACCCCATATTGTAGTCGCTAGGGAAAACCACAGCAGAACACATACCATTATAGGCGGTAGAAGACGCACACAGGAGTTATTTGTTCGCGATGAACGCAATAAAAACAAGCTAAGTAGGTTGAGTCGTTATAATTACCGCCAAAGGTATTGGTAGGACCCGTTTAATCAAATATTTCTACTTGATATCGGGTCTGTATATAGAGCACAACAGCAGAGTCTTGAGACCCCCGATCCTGAGTACTTGCCTTTAGCTTTCCATCAGGCGAGGTGAAGTCATGTTGACGTGTCCAATATAAAGAAAAACGGGTTAATCCAAATACACTTTAGTAAAAAGCAGTTATTTTAGTATTACCGATTACAGACAGACAGACACTCCAATTTTATTGATTTTTATAGATGAGCGGTGATTGGTTGACTATTCGTAACGCGGCCGTCGAATTTCGAATAGGCATTCGAAATTTGAATTGTCATCGCGAGTCTATGGCGGTACTTACCTTTTTTTTTCAAAAGCTTTCTCTCTGGTTCCGTCCGCCGTAAGTAGACTGGAACATTGTTTATTTCTCAAAATTCCATAAATACTTTAAAGATGTAGGTAACATTCCGAGTTATTTATTTGGGACGTCTATCTAAGATACTTTTGTTATCTGTGATTCAATACAATTTGATGGCACAAAGGAGATGTTTCACAAATGTATGGACCTTGGGCCCGATAATTGTACACTACTTAGAAAAATAGCTAGGCAATGTAGTTTTCATTTTTCACTATTCAATTCTTATAATATTGCCTCGCATTATGGGCGGAATCTAACTAAATAAACACTTTCTTGCAACACAACAAACATGGCGGACTAAAATTTATAAAAATGTAAAAAAAATCTAAAAATCTTACGCATGTTTAATAACTATCGGTTGAGTAGAACCGGAGATATAGTCAAAAAACGCTAAAGGCGACATCTATGCAGGCGGAGCCGCGGGCGTAGGCTAGTAAAAAATACAACGAAAACAAACGCTATTTGAATTAATTTGATGCTTTACGTGAAATGTTTACGTAGAGACACACCTGCCTAACAAAAAAAACATATTTAGTCAAAATAAAACAGTTTCTCCTACTGTACAAGCTATTAACCTAGTGAGACCTTTAGCTTACCATCAGGCGAGGTGAATCATGTTAACGTGTCTAATATATAAAAAAACTGTAAAAAAATATTTTATTCAAAACAGTTTCTCCTACTGTACAAGCTACTATTAACCTAGTGGGACCTTTAGCTTACCATCAAGCGAGGTGAATCATGCTGACGTGTCTAATAATAAAAAATACTGTTCGTCATAGGACACAGTGCAGGACAAGTAGTACCTCCGCCCTACAGAACACCGCGCACATAATAACCAGCGTGTTGTGTTCCCCAAGGTAAGTAGGGGAGCCAGAGCTCACTGTACCCCTCCTCCCCCCTCCCCCCTCAACCAACCCTCGCGCGAGTGTGACGTCCCTAATATTGCACACGTTCATAGGCCACGGTGACCACTTCGGAGAGCAGGTTAAGCCGTCGGTCCCGGTTGCCATACAAACATCTAAGGCAGTCGTTACGGGTAGTTGGAGCCTACAAAAGTCCAACCAGTCTAACTTGGAACTTCGATATCGCCATTGGTCATAATGACCATTAGTTGTGGAGGTCAGATGGCAGTCGCTCCAGGAAAATATCGAAGTTCAGCCGCATTACAGTTAGACTGGAAAGCCGAGCCCCCATCTCTTCAGGGTCAGCTGCGCGTGTGTGACACCCTTAGTGTAGCACACGTCCATAGACCACGGTGACCGCTTCCCATCAGGTGGGCCATGTACTTGTCTGCCACCTACGTAGTATAAAAACCACACTGATTCTATACTAACGGTTAAACTCCTAAATTCTGCGTAAACGCATACCGATCGTATAATTAGGCAGCTTTTTTTCTGAAAATTGCTAATTTAACTATAATTTGCGTGTAACACAATTTATGAGCCAGCGACCACGATAAGTAATGATCGGAAAAATTAACCAATGGCCACATTTTTTGTTTCAAATTATACGAGACTATCGGGCCGAGATCCGGCTTTGTCTGGGAGTAAATTCGTAAATAATAGATGGACACTTCAATGTTTTATTAAATACTAGCTTCCGCCCGCGTGGAGGTCGGGATCGCCACCAAGTTTTCTTATAGTGTGAAGCTAGCTTATAACACGGTTTTAACATAATACCTAACAACATTCAAATATGAGTCGTTAGATTACACGTTACCTAACCTAACATTTTTTTTTTTATTTTTTTTTTATTTTTTTTTTTTTTAAGTGAGGAATGCGTGCTTATGCATGATATCTCCGAGTTTGGGGAAAACCCGTAGACCTATGTGGGACTCTCCCTAAAGGGCATACCCACTAAACCTCACTATGTCCACCTAGTCGCTTTAGTCACATCGCAGGATAGGCAATAGTATGTCACTGCAATCTGACCGGCGTTTTTTGCCCGGCGGCGGGCCCGACTTCCGAGGGTAGGGCCGGCCCTCCCCCCGTACCGTCTCTGTGCCTTCCTGGCGAACACCAGCGGGATGGCACGTCGCGAGGCCATTTAGTTGGTTGGCGGACCCCCACGTCCTCCATCCATGGCCATGCGGCGGGCGTACTCTGTACGTCGCCGCCCTTGCGCTCTGGGCTTGCGAGGAGGGAGCGTCAGTCCGCTGCGTTCCCTCTCTCTGAACGCCTCTCGTTTTGCCGTCATGACCGCCTCAGCGAATGAGACGACGGCAGCCCATGCCTCTTCGCTGTCGACCATCGTGCGAACTACGGCCGGCAGCGAAAGGTCCCGTCCGATCCTACCTACTAGAGTCGAACGCTCCCCACTCCAGGCCGTGCACACGGCGCGAGTATGCTCCGCCGTGTCCACAGCCCCACCGCTACAGTGACGGCACGAGGGTTCCGACTCGACGCCGACCACCTTCCACAAGTACCTACCGAAGCAACCGTGCCCGGTAAGGAGTTGCGTGAGGTGGTACGTTAGGACCCCGTGTCGCCTTTCGACGTAGGGCCGCAGGATGGGTTGGATGGCCGGAACCAGTTCCTTCCCCACCGTGCAGTCCGCTAATCGGGCCGACCATCTGTCGAAGAGCACGTTGCGAGCTTGCGCTCTCCAACTGGTGATCTCTTCGGCAGTTGGCTGACCCCCGTCCCTACGGACCAGTGCACAGCGCTGGTAGACCTGCGACAGTACCCCGGCCTCTAAGTCCCACGGAAGGGATGATGCGATCGCGCAAGCCGCCTCGTAAGACACGGTACGGTACGCCCGAGCCGCTCTTTGCGCTATGGCTCGCTGCGGACGCCGCAGCAAGACCATATTTTTCGCGCTCAGAGCATCTGCCCATATCGGCGCGCCGTACAGCGCCTTTGAGCGGAGCACGCCGTCGTATAGACGTCGGCATGCACCACCCGGTCCCCCCACGTTGGGGAGAAGCCTTGCGAGCATTCCGGCATATGCTAGGAGTTTTGGACCTAGCTGCCGGAAGTGGTCCGTAAAGCTCCAACGACTGTCGAGGACGAGGCCCAAGTATTTCATGGTCCTCCCGACTGAGAACCTAACCTAACATAACCTAACCTAACCTAACCTAACCTAACCTAACCTAACCTAACCTAACCTCGTAGAAAACTTACCACAATTTGTACAAAAATTTAGGACAGAATTTGTAAATTATGCAGTCCAGATTGTGAAATTTGTAAATAAAAGGAATAGCACCTAAGGATCACGGCGAGTATCATGTGATACCACGTGGAGATGATCCAATTTAAGTATAAAAAATCTGTATATAAATAATATGTGTAAGTTATAGGTTAAGTTAAGCTGTATTGGATTGTAAATAAATATATAAATAAAGTACGGATGACAAAATCCCCAGTTCCCCTAGATATCCCAAGTATGGAAGGTATGAAATGAATGTGCGAGAGGCATAAAAGCGAGAACTGGTATGGTACTAGAGGACAGAATGAAAGCGAGAATAGTTATATTGTTATGTAGATAAAGTTATAAAACCCTGAGTGGGTTAAAACTCTTAAAAAATAGAGACTAGACAGAGCATCTAAAAAACTAATGAGAGTAGGCCTTTGACCAAGTCAAAGATGCTAGAATTAAAAAAAAAAAAAAAAAAAAAAAAAAAACCTAACCTAACCTAACAACATTCAAATATGAGTCGTTAGATTACACGTTACTGCTCGTTCCCCGTAGGTGATAGCATGATAATATATAGCCTATGTGTGTCCCGACTTCTTAATAATATTCGTGCCAAATTTGAAGTAAATCCATGCAGTACTTTTTGAGTTTATGCCGGACATACAGACAAACAGAGAAAAATTCTAAAAACTATATTTTTGGCTTTGGTATCGATGGTAGATCACACCCCAAGTATTCTTTTCAAAAAATATTCAATGTACAGTTTTGACTTTCCTACCATTTTATTATAATGTAGGTTTAGATTTTCCTGCCCAAGCAAAAGACTTCGAACGAAACAGACAAACAGACAAAAATTTTAAAAATTTTTGGCTTCGGTATCGATTGTACATCACACCCCAAGTACCTATTCTTTTCAAAAAATATTCAATGTACAGTTTTGGCTTTCCTATCTTTTATAATATAAGTTTTTGTTCGCAAAGTTCGCTTCCGACTTTCTAAAATCAGATAAATCTAGCTACTACACTATTATAGAGATATAATTTTCATTGCAACGAGCGAAAAACTGTATGAATTACATTTAAAATATACGGCTTAGTACAAGTATTACCGTTCGAGTCAAGTTGTAGAGAAAGGTGGGAAAATTCCAGCGAACGGCCTAGCTTGAGTTGCACGCGGACAGACAAGAAACATTCTCTGTGTGAGTGCAACACTAATGCAAGTAAAAATGGCGAGTATTTCCACAGAACAACAAATATCGTACAGAAGATGCACTTGTTGGATTTTGAGGAAAGATTCTTTTTTTATACCACTTAGGATACAGACAAGCGCAAGGCACACCTGATGGGAAGCAGTCACCGTGGCCTATAGACGTGTGCAATACTAGGAGCGTCACTCTAACGCTACTGACCCTGTAAAATTTTTTTAATGCCCTTCTTGAAGAACCCATGACTTGGTGACCCCAGTCCTGAGACTTTGACTTTAGCTTACCATTAGGTGAGGTAAAGTCATTTTGACGTGTCCTATATAAAAAAATTGTATACGCTAGGGAAAACCACAGCAGTGTCATTTTAGTAACCTGCAAATTACCAAGTCGAGTGTAAGGGTTGTCACTTTGTCAAAAAATTAAAATAGAACAATCCAATTATACGTTTACAATTATTATTTCACTCTTTTGGCAATGTGGCAAACATTACCCTCGATGGCGCAGTCGGGTAAAAGAAAACTTCGAATTTTTTACGAGCCAATAATGCTCATACAGCAAATTGTTATGTATTTAAGTAATGCATATTAATTTGTTATTAGATTCGTAACAAAACTGCCCTGACGTGACAACGTCTGAGTCACCAGTTTATATCTATAACAACTGCAATACGTAAAGTGCGGCTCAAAACCCAAACGTATATAGTCTCTAACTGTATACTTACAATAAACAAATAATTAAACTCAATAGTGGTTTGGTGTTCTATCCACTAAATACCTCAACACTTTTGTTTTTTGTGTAATATATAACATAATTATACATCGGAACAGCCAGACAAAAGCACATAGATTTATTATGAATACAAATAATAAAAAAATGAATATATCGAATCCGCTCTCATTGGCGGAGCAGTCGAATGTAGGTACTACCGCTATGCCACAGAGGCTATCAAGAGTTAAAAGTTATATATACCTAAGTAAAGATCGGAATAGTAACCGCGGTAACCTAGTGGTTTGGGTAATGGACTGCTAAGACGAGGTCTCGGGTTCGATCCCAGGTTCACCATGGCACACACCAATGACTTTTCGATGCTTTTCGAAGTTATGTGTGTATTTATCGCAGGTTTATTACTCCCTCGGAGAGCAGGTTAAGCCGTCGGTCCCGGTTGCCATACAAACATCTATGGCAGTCGTTACGGGTAGTTAGAGCCCACAAAAGTCCAACCAGTCTAACTTGGAACTTCGATATCGCCATTGGTCATAATGACCATTGGTTGTGAAGGTCAGATGGCAGTCGCTCCACGGAAAATATCGAAGTTCAGCCGCATCACAGTAAGACTGGAAAGCCGACCCCAACTGAGTTGGGAAAATTATCAGAGAATGATGATGATGATGATCGAAACATTCTACGAAATCGTCGACCGCGTAACGTGTGCGCGACAGCCCTGCTTGCCTAGACAACTCCAAGTTGTCGCACGCTGTAGGTATTAACTATTAAGTGACGGACGGACGCCTGTTGGCACTAATTTATTTGGTTTTATGTAGCATTGCAATGTAGCTGTTATTTTTATTGGTTATGAAACATTACTTGATAGTTGATAGGTAGGTTAAGGAAATCGGATGGTACATAGTATGCGCGTGCGCCGGTGTTACGTGGTAACATTAAATTTGTTGTTTTTAATTTATAGTTGGTAATTTCAAATTACTACCTAGGTACAGTAATAACGATTAGCTGATATTTTTATACTACGCAGGTCTGTGGCAGACAAGCACACGGCCCACCTGATCGCGTTAGTTAGTAGTTATTTAAAAATTTACCGTATGTTTGATTGTTTGGTTGTAATTGGTTAAGTGGAAGCTAAGATGACCAAAAAACGATCTAAAAACGAAGCGCAGGCAAAGCCACGGGTATCAGCTTGTATAAAAAGTAGCCTATATGTTGCCCAGAACTATGAACTATAATCGTACCAAGTTTGATCAAAATCCCTCCAGTAGTTTTTGTCCAAGCGCGCACAAACAGAGAAACAGGCAAACAGACAAAAATTCCAAAAAATCATTATTATTTTTTTTTTATATAGGACACGTCAAACTAGGACTCCACCTCGCCTGATGGTAAGCGAAAGGCAAAGTCTCAGGACTGGGGCCACCACCACATACACCGGTAGTGCTACAGTGGTTGTTTTGCCATCTATTACATTCATAAAGTCCCCTAATAATTTTTTTCTCATATATCTCATGTACAGTCACCGATCAGTTACAAATTTATTATATGTATAGATTATCTACTTCTGCGTCTGACTGTACCTACCATTCGGTGAGCATTGTTTAAGTTAATTAAGTTATAGCCTGGCGAGGCCAGGGTATTGATTGGCTTTCAATGTAGGGCACGTGCGTCCCCAGCGGGAAATTCGCGTAGTTAGTGTAGTAGCAGACAAGCACACGGCCCACCTGATGGGAAGCGGTCACCGTGGCCTATGGACGTGCGCAACACTAGTCAAAGTCAAAGTCAAAAATCATTTATTCTGTATAGACCATTTTAAGCGGCACTTACAAAACGTCAAAATTATAAATATTTAAAACTAGAAGCAAATGGACCACCGGTTCGAAACGCGGCCCAGACCTGAGAAGACTCCGGCAAGAAACTCAGCGGGCTGTTTTTTTTGGTCTATTTACAACAATTGCCTTAGTCTAGATACAGTGTTATTTCGAGTAACAAGCACACGGTCCACCTGATGAGAAGCGGTCACCGTGGCCTATGGACGTGCGCACACTCGCGCTGTCGACCCGTTCGTCTGGCATTGTTTGTATCCCTCACCTGGGACTGCAGTCTCGACATTTACCGAAATCTATACTAATATTATAAAGAGGTAAAGTTTGTGTGTTTGTTAAATTGTAAGGGGTAATCTCGAGATCTACTGAACCGATTTTAAAAATTCTTTCACCAATAGAAAGCCACATTATTGCTGAGTGTCATAGGCTATATATTTTATTGGAAAACTTGAATTTACACCCGGGCGAAGCCGGGTCCTAGGTCGCTAGTCGCAAGTAAAGATAGCGACAAACATCGGTTACAGTATCGATTCTTGCGTTAAACGGTAGTCTGTACATTTGGGATGGTCAGCAATATAGAGATACCGATAAATCGTTAAGTTTGCGATGATATTCGTTAAGATACCGATAAAAATCGTTAATATAGAAAGTAGTCTACCAAATATCGTTATGTTTGCGTCGCTACGAGTTTAGCGACCGAATTCGATAGCTAAGGCGTTGCGATAAATGTCGGGACTGCCGCCCCTGGTGTGTACCCGGCTTAATGCGTTGTCTACACATTCTTGAGGAAAAAACTAACTTTTGTTTATACACAACTGACTGGTTCATTCGTATCCGGGAACAGACATTTTGTAATTATTTGTAGTAAACGAGCATAAACCCATAACACAAGCTATTGAAACTAAGCTTACTTTGGGTCTAGGGAGCGATGTGTAGAATTTCGTAGAGTAAAAAAAAAAAACAAAAAAAAGCATTGACATGAATTGTACATACATACATACATACATACATAAACTCACGCCTATATCCCCGTAGGGGTAGGCAGAGATACTAGCACCCACATTTCGCCAGTTTATATTTAGGTCCCAATGTAATAGGTGGCGAGCCTATTGCCATTAACCGGGCAATTATAAACCTGCGATAAATACACACATAACTTCGAAAAGCATCAAAAAGTCATTGGTGTGTGCCATGGTGAACCTGGGATCGAACCCGAGACCTCGTCTCAGCAGTCCATTACCCAGAACACTAGGCTACATAGAATGGTACATAATTATATACTCACGCCTTTTTTTTCAGGGTAGGCAGAGAGCGACGGGCGCATACGCCGCGTCGGAGGTCGACGTACCTACGACCTCCGTCCTCGGGTGGAGTCGCCTGTCACCCTTGCGCGCGCAAATGCACCCTCCCCCCCCCCCCCCCCTTATTCTGGAGGTATGACGGGAACACCATGGTTCCCAAACCCGAGGGGGCCATCTCGAATCCGGAGATGGCCCGGGTCAAGCCGGGGTGCGAGGGAAATGTTCTATGGGCCACCTTACACCCTGGCGTCAGAAGACCCTAGATGGCGTGCGTTTAAAAGCGAAAGTATTTGGTAAAAAAAAAACATTCAAAGAAAAAAACCGACTTCAACGGATCAAATGGGAGCACCAGCTATCAAATAAAAAAAGAATCATCAAAATCGGTTCACCCAGTCGAAAGTTATGAGGTAACAAACATAGGTATATATGGGCGCGAATCGAACCCGCTACCGCAAAGCAATCGTATACTCTACGAAAAGAACTTCGACAATGTCATACCATAACTTATTTTTATTCTTGTTACCTAACTATTTAATTTGACATGTTCAACCTTCAAGTCTTCATTGTGAAATAAATAATTAATAATTACATTGCCATTACCATAATCCTACGCTAATAAGGCAAATGACGTCACTACTACGTCACTTCCCTTCTAACGCACACATTCACACTATTTCTTTTACAACATTACGTCTCTGCTTTACCCCTTACACATAGATAGGGGTACAGATGTAGCCGAAAACTCGTCAAAAAGTTCGGAAAACTTTTAAGGAAGTCGGAAATTGAATTCGGATGTAACAATCATAAAAATGTAATATTCGTAATAGGTATTATGTTGTACAATAATTAATGTAACAGACTAACAGAATGTCTACTCTCCACTGTAATTTGATAGATGATAATTGAATAAATGTATTGTAAATACATGTTATTAAGTACTTAATCAAATAACCATTATCTCCAAATTGCTATAGTTTCACGAAAATAATGTTGTTTGCTACGAAGTATGCGGCTTCAGCCTATCGCTCGTTCAAAATATATAAAAATGAATTTTTAGAATATTGATTCCGTGAACGAGTCGCTCACTATACAATTTTTATATAAGTGTAATACAAACACACAAACGTAACTTTTCATCCGTGTACGATAACTACACGTACGGAAGTAACTCACACTACAGCAGTTTTACATAGAAAAACAGCCGTTCTCCTCTCTAGCCTATCTATAGGGTAAGTTCGCCTGTTCGCGTCCATCGCCCTATTCGCGTCCATTTTACGGACCTCTATTTGAAAACTCTCAAAATTAAGTATACTAACACATCAATTAGTCGAAAAGTCATTACCACCAATACCTCATTGTATAAGAGCCACGTACGCATAGGTAAAAGTTCTGTGCGCCCAACCAATCCTGTGTAAAAAAATAGTTAGTGACGGCTGTTCAACGAGAGAGCGCGAATCCGCGAAATTTTAAGAAAAAAGGTAGTGGACAGCGGTGCGTTTGAAGGCAAGTCTTTTATTGTTTTATGTGTATTTTGAATACATAGCTGTTTCTAGACGTCGATAATGATAAAAGGAATTATATTCATTATGAATTTGCAATTTTTTTTTATAATTACCAATTAAAATAAGGTGGACGCGAATTACTACACTGAATTTATAGAACTTCCAGATTGCGTCCGCAATGGACGCAAACTATACCTGCAGGGAATAATGACAAGAACAAATCGCGTCCATTATTAAAATTAATTTCCTACTGCTAATATAAGAAAGAAGGATAAAGAACATACACAGAAGACGATTTAAGGAAAGCATTGAGTGAAATTCGAGAGAAGCAGAAATCGGTAAGACAAATATGCTATTCCCAAAACGACAATATGGACAAGACAAAATCAGTGGGTGCAGACCAGATGGAGTAAAGAAACCGGGCACAGAACCTGCGCTAGGTTTAGTAGGTGACCATCATAAGGACTGGCTAGAGAGCCCATACGGGAGCCTCTCGTTACACCTGACGCAGGTGATCTCCATGAACACATACTTCGGGGATCACTTGTATCTGATCAGGAAGCCGTTGGCTCCTGCCAACGGCTGAATGTCATCACTGTGATGCAAGTTAGAACTTAGGGATGCACACACTGGCAGAATGCAGGGCGTAGGAGGTGTCAAGGCGAGCCCTCGTGGTGGCCCTCGAAGTGGGAGTCCTCTCACTGAGAGTCTGACTCACAGCGATGCTGCAGAGCGGGCGGGCGATGCCGCTGCCTCACTTTGCGAGTAAGTCATGCTCGAGAAGGAGGCGACGGAAAAGGTCTGGGAGAGGCGACCACAACAGGCGCAGGCGACTCAGGCGTCAGAGGTCGTTCAACGAACTTTGTCCTCCATGAGTGCAGGGTTGGGGATGACGCGTGGAGCCACCTGTCAACCTAGCAGAAGCAGGCTGAG
The DNA here is from genome assembly GCA_963576445.1 of Lithosia quadra. Lineage (NCBI taxonomy): Eukaryota > Metazoa > Arthropoda > Insecta > Lepidoptera > Erebidae > Lithosia > Lithosia quadra. The sequence continues at coordinate 523,832 of OY754897.1, forward strand.
GTGGCGGTGGCGACACCCTGGCGTTAGAAAACCCGAGATGGCGTACGGTTTTAATCAGTTCGATTCCAACATAACGCCCCCACTGGTGGGTGGTAACCGTAGAGATTTCCGCGTGAAAAATAGGAGTAGATGGTAAAAAACAAGGTTGTTAAATGGCTTCTTAACATTTTCAAATGTGAATTTCCAGTGAAAAATTCAAATTTCCAGTGGACGCAAACTGGTCCAGCAGGTGGACGCAAATTGGATTTTATGGACGCGAACTGGGTAAATCGCCTATTTCTGAAGTTTGTATTTTTAGAAAAAAAACTACAAGATATTTCGAATAAAACTAAAGGTTACCTTAAACTAGACTAATATTATGAACAGATTAAATAAACTTTTAATTGAAATTAGTACTGGTACATTTTTATTTTCTCCGTCAAACTTGCCAACTGCGCTAAGTGGACGCGAACAGGCGAAATGACCCTACGTATTATAGAAAAAAAACTTCAAAATAGTACGGCTTCACTCACTTTCACATAATATTACACAAATTTCAAACTATAATGTATGAATATCAAACGCTTTAGAGATTAGTTTTGTTTGTATTAAAATATATTCCTTCTCGTTCGCACAACCGAATGCTTTCGAGTTTTCCCGTTCACGTCCAACTCAAAATACGCCAAAAATGACGTCGAGCCAATGTTTCGAAAACAGTGTCTCGCGTTTCTTTCTACGGACACCGCGCGCCCGCTCGCCGTTTATTATTTGGAATTTTCCAATCCACTGATTACTACTCGTCGTAAGTTTTACAAACAAATTCAAGTCCGTTTCGTATTTTTCGCGATTAGCTCAATGTAGGAAAGTCGTAAGTGTTAACAGCCATAAGGTCGAGATTCGCTTGCACGCGATAGCTAACCGGCCGAATCGAAACGACACGCGTAGAGTGAATCTACGAAGGAACCGCGTGCACAGTTAAATTAGACCGAGTTGTACTTAGAAAATTCTGACAGCTCGGAACCGTCACAAGAAAATAATGTCGTTTTTATTACATTTTTTGATAAATTATTATTCTAGTTTCGGTTCGGCGGCGCTCCAACGGCCTTATCGATTTTCCTATTTAGCGCGCTATCGTATTTTATACATTTTCGAAAGGTCCGCCGCGCGTCTATGCGCTTTCGAAAAATATTTTATAAGTATTTTCTCGGCGGCGAACGGACGTCGAGCGCGGTGCCGTAAATTGGTAATAATTCCGTTGATTACACAGTAATATAGTGGCCGAATATGGGTTAGTGGTGAGGAGCACGGAGCGAGTGCGAGCGTTGACTTCTGTGATACGATCCTATGAAAAATGTTTGTGTTTGTGTTAGTTATGTGTTTTGTTGGTGATACTTGTGTCTAGTGCATTCCAATTGTGAAAGTGCACGTCATAGTGTGTTGTTGTGAGTCGGATGCTGCAGCAGGCGTTGGATTCGCCGCTGGTGCTCACGACGACACAGCTGAACGCTCGCTCGTAAGTACAGCTCGAAGCAGACCTTTCTAGAACGGCCTCGCAGGGCTAGAAACCGGCAGTCGATGCCTAAGGTCATTCGATAATTCAGCGACACTATCTTGGAAGGTTCTCCTTTCCTAACATAACCTAAACAGTGTCAGATGTTGACATTCAACATCAATGTACCAAAACAGGAAACAGATCTGTTAAGCAACACTATAATTCTCATCAAATTACTCAAATATTCAAACCAGAATAAAATAACACTGTCTGAAATCCAAATATCACCATAGTGCATGAATATATTTTTTAAATAGTTTGTTGTCATTAGGAAATTTAAAAATAAGTCATTTAAAGGTCAGTGTTCTTATTGGAAACTGTGAAGGTACAAAGAATGAGTCCACTTTACAAGTTCTAAATATAGTGCCCAACCTTCACTATAATGATCAAAAATGTGACCTTTTTATAAAACTTTGGCATTTAAATTAAAACATACCTACTTAGACAGTGTTCATTCTGCATACCTGTGTGTGTTTTAATTAAAAAAATGCCATTCTAACCATTGACAAAAACACTTTTTATCTGTGGAGATAATTGGTACTCCTAAACTACAGTTTGCCTGATTGTAGTTTAGTTTAAAATAATAACTCATTTATCATAGGCTATAAAAAGCACAGTTATTGAACTGACTACTACTACATTTTTTTTATTTTTTTTAGTATAATATATTCATATTTTTTGGATTAGAATATCTGAAAAAATTGTACTTTAAATTATATTTGCATTTTTATTACTTAAGTTATACTAAGATACATTTTTTAATTTAGGAATAACAAAACAAGCATAGATTACAATATTAGTTTTTGTTCAAATGTACTTAACAACAATAAATTTAATAGTAACTCAAACTTCTTGTTAGAAATATAAATATTTAATGACTTGTAGGTATCATTTTATCTAATATCTGACATTTATTAACCTTCTAATAATAGTACAGTTTCCAAAATAGTTTGAAAATAAAAATTCAAAATTATGTATATTGAATTTATATTAATGAATTCTATTGTATCTGCTATTTATGTTTTTGACACTCTATTACTAAGATAAACATTTAGGACATTGTTTTGATTCAGTCTTATCCTATGATGTCTACTTTTGTTTATTTAATACATAAGTTAATATCCCATTAGTACAATACATTTCACCAGGTTGGAGTCCCTCGGGATCTCTTCCTACTGCTCCAAACCCGTGGGATAAAGTCCAAACCATGAATAATAATATTTATTTTCATTTAGTAAGTTGCTTACTGGTTTTAACAGTTTCTGAACTTATGTTGGATTTGTGTAAGATGTTATAGCCAAAAAATTTTTGTCTATGGCTATTTTTTTTTAAATATTTTATTAGTTTTGATGGAGGTTTTTCTGCATAGATAGTAATATTTCATTCACAATAATGGCTTTTAACATTACTTTTGTTATCTATGCTTGTGTAAATCTCTCTTAGATAACTCACTTTGAAGTCATCATTTAATTATTGTCCAGTTGGGAGTGCCTACTACTCTTTCCACTTTAAAAACTCTAACAGTTAAAATATGAACAATAAAATTGTAAGTCAAAATAATTTTTACATACCTAATGGCATTATTACTTTTAAATTGTATTTCAAATAACTGATTGCTAATAAATTAAGTAAATAATATTCTAACAATAATGAGTAGGTATGCAATAGGTACATTAATAGTTAGGTACATAATATTATAATGCTCATTTAGCAATTTTTGCTTACTAGGTACTTATATAGAATTTTAGATTGACATGTAATTAACTACTAATTAACTAATTGCAATCAAATTACATCATACCTACATCAGATTTCAAGTCAAACCAATTCCTTTCAAATAAAAAAAACCGCATCAAAATCCGTTCAGTAGGTTTTGCGTTCATCACAAACAGACAAGAATTTCAAAAAAATATTTAGTTTAGAATCGTTCATAATTATATATAACACTAGCTGTTGCCCGCGGCTCCGCCCGCGTGGATGTCGAAAGCCGTTTAAAAAACTATCCTATCTCTCAAGTTGGATCGAACTGCTCATGGTGTGCGAATTTTATTATAATCGGTTAAGTGGTTTAGGAGTCCATTGAGGACAAACATTGTGACACGAGATTTATATATATTAAGATTTATATATATATTAAGATAAGATAACCCAAGTATTTTTTTAAATACCTGTCTCCAATTAAGTACAGACAAGTTCATACAGTTCTTCAAGAAGGGCATTAGAAGGTTTTTGCAGGGTCGGCAGCGCGAGTGTGACGCCCCTGGTGTTGCACACGTCCATAGGCCACGGTAACCGCTTTCCATCAGTGTGGGCCGTGTGCTTGTCTGCCACCTAAGTGGTATTTAAAAAAAAAAAGACGTTACTTTACAATTGTATAATATGTACCTAGGACAGAAGTACCTACCTATAGTTAAATTAGCATGGTTATAATGCCGCAATGTAGGTACCTATCTTGATTTTAACAGGGTCGGCAGCGCGAGTGTCGCCCCTGTTGTTGCACACATCCATAGTCCACGATAACCGCTTCCCATCAGGTGGGCATTGCGCTTTCCTGCCACCTGAATGGTTCAAAAATACCTAGTTACGTACATTGATCTAATTCTTAACGCAACGAGTGATGGTAATCGACTCAAATTGAAAGAGGTAAGACACGACGGTATCTCCCGTCCGACTGGGGTAGTACCTCCGCCCTATAGAATATCGCGCACATAATAACCAGCGTGTTGTGTTCCCCAAGGTAAGTAGGATAAACACATGATTTACCATCTGCTGACGGTGAAGGAAAAACATCGTAAGGAAACCCAATGTCAGAAGAAATTCTAAGGACATGTCCGATCCACCAACCCGCATTAGGCCAGCGTGTGTGGATTAAGGCCTAAACCCTCTCAGCTCTCTCGTTAGAGGAGAGGAGACCCGTGCCCAGCAGTGGGACATAAATGGGTTGCGATTACTAGCAACAGGGGTGACATCCGTGAGGATTTCCGCACGAAAGAAAAGGAGTCTGAGACAGGCACCTATATCAAAGAAAATAATTCGTTGCAAATTGCTTGTTTAGTTATGTAGATATGCTAAAATGATCAAAATGTACAATATTTTATTATAATTTATGTTAAACAAACAATTATACAATACATTATTCCGATAACAATTGCTTTAACAATCAATTGTCTTAAATATAAATAAATATACTGAAATATATTTGTGGTATTCGTCTCGATTCTTTGACTATGTCACATAACTTCAATTATTCGATGGAGGTAGGACACGACGGTATCTCCCGTCCGAACTGAGCAGTCCGACTGGGGTAGTACCTCCGCCCTACAGAACACCGCGCACATAATAACCAACGTGTTGTGTTCCCGCCGGTAATTAGGGTAGCCAGAGCTCACCTGTCCCTCCCTCATCCCCAAAACTTCCCAACCCTCCCTAGGATAGAAGTGTATGATGTATAGTTTAGTTATCGTAGGTTATAATGCCGCAATGTATCGTGATTTTAACAGGGTCGGGAGCGCGAGTGTGACACCCCTGTTGTTGCACACGTTCATAGGCTACGGTGACCACTTCCCATCATCGTGCCGTGTGCTTGTCTGCCACCTAAGTAGTATAAAAAAAACTATAAGACAATCACCATCTTCTGTCTCCCCGTGGCCATGACATTAAAGTGTTCTAATGCGCTCTGCCCATTATCCCCCCTCTCCTTTCCTATACAGAATTACACGTGCCAGGTTGAGATATCACCCTCATACCGTGCAAACAATTCCATCAAGAACCAAGCGGTTCAGTGCCTCACTTCTTTGCCGCACAATAAAGACTTGGAATTCTTTACCAGGGCATGTGTTTCCTTCCTCAATATAGACTCGAGTCCTTTAAGCGGGCCGTGAAAAAGTATTTGATGAGGCCGTCAAGCTGAGGGCCACGGGGAGGACAGGCAGATGGCGGGCTGTTGTCTCTGCCTACCCCGGCCCCAGAGGGAAAAGGCGTGAGCATATTAATGTATGTATGCAAACTTCAAATGAAATTAAATTGAATTTTTCGTTTTGGAACCGTTTACGTAAAGTGATTGGCTATTACAAGTTGAATGTTTCCGGGGAAGCCGTCCAATCGCAGCGGCCAATAAGCCGCATATTGTTTCAAAATATTCAATTTATTTTCTACTAGCTGACCCACCCCGGCTTCGCCCGTGGCGTATTTCGAACCCCGATGCACGCTTTTTAACTCACATAATATGCTCTTAATTTATCAGTTTTCCTAAAATGTATGGGAATCTACCGGAATTGTTCACATTTATGATTATTGCTCCGCTCCCTTGGGCAGTAGCGTGATGATATTCAGTCTATGAGATTCACGGATAATGTGGCTTTCTATTGGTGAAAGAATTTTCAAAATCGGTTCAGTAGATCCCGAGATTACCCCTTACAATTTAACAAATACACAAACTTTACTTCTTTATAATATTAGTATAGATAAGGTACCAATTTTTATTTCAAACTACCCTATGCCCGCGTCTCTGCCCGCGTGGACGTCGGTTTTCGCTTTTTTTTACCTTTATTAGGTATCTCCGTTTCTATTTTAAATTTAAGTCTGACCAAGACCTTTCAAGTAAAAAAAACCGCTTCAAAATCCGTTCTGTAGTTTTTGCGACCATCGCGAATAAACTTAATATGATTAAAAAAAAACATTTTTGTGTTTAGAATCGTTTAGCTTAACCCAAGTATTTTTCGCGACCAGCGATGGACATAAAAACTGTTTTTTTAAGAAAGACCTTTCAAACGAAAATCTCAAAATTTTTCCAGCAGTTTTTGCGTCTACGAACAACAAATTCCGAAAAAAAAAATTGTGTTCAAAATCTTTGCACACGTCCATAGCCCAAAGTGACCGCTTCCCATCAGGTGGGCCGTGTGCTTGTCTGCCAGTACAGTAACCCGGAAGTATTTTTTTTCTAATCTCCAATGTACAGCTACTTTATAATTTTATAGATGTAGCAGCTGATACATAATTTGACTCCTTACGAGAGCGAATAGGGGTAACTTGACCTCTGAACTATGTCAAATATAAACAACTGCTTTCTACGAACAATGTGCAGTAGAGAGAGACGGCTATATAAAACGGTGTTGTGCGTCAGAAAAGGATGGCGCGATTACAAAATGTCCGCTGTTGAGCGCTGTCTTGTGGAATGACTTGGTGTTCAAATATTTTAATTAGGTTGTAGTTTGAGTCTGTTTTGTTAATGGGGTAGGCAGAGCAGTGTAGCTATCTATAGGTACTTTAGTAGGTACACAAGTAAATAAAATTAAAGAGAAATATTATCTGCTTACATTATTTAAACAGGTTTTAAAAAATGCATAGTGTAAAATAATAACTACAAGCGTTTTAAAAAAAAAATTCTGTATGTTTGAATGAGGCTGGGCCGATTTTGAAGAGTATTTCACTGGCAGATAGACTATATTATAAGGCGTAACATAGGATACTTAAATTTTAGAAGAATTATTAGTGTTTCGCGCGAAACACTAAAACATAAATCTAACTCCATGCGGACAAAGTCGGGGGCAGAGCTAGTATAATTTTTGAGGCCGACTGAAGGACAGAGAGGACCATCTCGAAGCCGAAGAAGGCCCTGAGCGTGAGGGAAATCCCTTACGGGCCATATTACAACCAGCAGCGTTTGAAAGCCCGAGATGGCGTGCGGTTTTAATCGGTTCAATTCGGCATTAAACACTCCCACTGGCCACAGGGGTGGTATTCGTGGGTATTTCCGCACGAAAAAAAACTGACGGATACCTATATTTTTTTTTTCAAGTAGAATTTTTCGCAAGTAGGCGTGGCACGTAGGTATCCTAAACATAACGGTATGGCCGTATATAATCTGAAAATATTATAATAAACTAGACAATTAAAAATAAACTTTATTTTCTAGAGTTTAAAGTCGTTTTTCTTCTAACACAAATATTTAACCTTTTGGATGAATGGTAATTATCTCGTTACGCAAAAAAATATCTTAACTCTAAACAAATACTGCATATTATTAAATGGGAGTTGATTTCAAAATACCTATTATACAATATATCTGTCAAATTTATGCGCCATGTAAAGAGATTTATGGTCACCTCCATAGAATTAATTGACCCGTTGAAAAAGCAACGCCTGGACCTATAAAACTTACGTACGGAAAGCGTTGAAGACGAGGCAGTGTCACAAGACATTGAGACCCGAGAGAGCGTGCGTGTTTTGTCGGTTCGATTCCGACATGTTTTTTTACACTACTCAGGTGGCAGACAAGCACACGAACCACCTGATGGAAAGCGGTCACCGTGGCCTATCATATGGACGTGTGCAATACCAAGAGAATCACACTCGTACTGCTGACCCTGAAGGGTAGGGGAGCTAGGAAAGGAAGAGGGATGAGCTCTGGCTACCCTATACACCGCTGGGAACAGAACACGTTGGTTATTATGTGCGCGGTGTTCTGTAGGGCGGAGGTACTACCCCAGTCGGACAGCTCAGTTCGGACGGGAGATACCGTCGTGTCCTACCTCCTTAAATCCCGTGTTAGGTTCATTGGCATACAATATATAGAAACGACGAAAAAATGTGCATAACAAGTTTTTATATTCAGGCACGAGCGCATAACTTGCGTTTTTTTTTTCTTTTTAAAATTAAAAAATCTTATCTTATCGTACAGAATGCTAAATAACTGATATGGCTAATGGTACCGATTTACATAATAATATTTTTTATAAGATTTATTTCCATTATCAGCTGTTTTGGCGCCATCTTTACTATTTTCAAATTGTTGTTGCCAATCTTATATAAAAAAGCTACCATATTAATTATTTCCTATGACAACATTGTTCTGTTTAGTAGTTTTCTTATATTTTTCATAATTATAAAGTTGAGATGAGACCTGAGACTTTGCCTTTAGCTTACCATCAGGCGAGTTAAAGTCATTTTGACGATGACGTGCCCTATAAAAAAAAGGTGTCAATAAATTGGGAGGGTGTCAGGAATAAGGCACTTTACCCTACATAATGTAGTAAATAATATGACAAAATTTTTATTTTTAATGAAAGCTTGCATGAAAGAATTAATGACAATTGGTAAAGGAACTCGTGAATTATGTAAGGACAGAAGCAGCACACTATGAAAGTAAGTAATAATTGAAATAATGAAGGCGATGGTAGCTGAATGGATAAGGACGCGGCTACTTCGAGGTATCGAGTTCGAATCCGGCCGGACAGTAGTATCAATGTGAAATTCACTTTGTGGAATTTATATGTGCTAATCACATGATTTACCATCTGCTGACGGTGTAGGAAAAACATCGTGAGGAAACCCACATGTCCTAGAAGAAATTCTAAGGACAAGTCCGATCCACCAACCCGCATTAGGCCAGCGTGTGTGGATTAAGGTCTAAACCCTCTCAACTCTCTTGTTAGAGGAGAGGAGACCCGTGTCCAGCAGTGGGACATAAATGGGTTGCTATCACTGCTTTAAGAGTTCGTGTTAAAGTCCCATAAATATGCTTTTTGACCCTTCGGAGCATAATGTACAAAACGCAAAATGAGCACAATCGGCACAATGTACAATTCGCAAGATGTACACAAGCACAATGGCCAAAACGCAAAAGGGGCTCGTCTCTCAAAATGTACAATTCGCAAAATGTACAAAACGCAGAATGAACAAAACGCAAAATGGACAAGACTCTCAAAATGAACAAATCGCTAAATGTGCAAAAAGGAAGTAAGGTCTATTTTACATTGACTAATATACCTACTACACGAGTTAGATTTCTGATTTAGATTTTTGGTCCGCGCTAATGCCTACATGGAGTAGTAAAACCTGACCTTAAAGCATTCACCAAGGAGTCTGATAAGTATTTGAAGAGCCTCTTTTACATATCTATCAGCCAGTATCTCGTACTGGCACTTAAGATTTTCCGTCGTCTATTAACAAGTAATCAATGCCAGTGTCAACTACTTATTAATGTCAACAAAATATTACATAGGTATAATTCCTTCAAGATGGATATTTTACCAATAGTAGAAAAAAACCAAAAAGGTAAACCTACGCTATTGTATCAAGGATATCGTTATAACCGAAATTCTCGACAAAATAAAAACCGCAACATATTATGGAGATGTGTGAAACGGTCAACATGCAGTGCGTCTATAACCAGTGACCAATCTGTATCCCAAATTTTGCGACAAACCCGTCACACATGTGAAGCTAATCCGATTGAAAATGAGGTCTACATTACCATGAACAAGACAAAAAAAGAAGTATGCCAGTCATTGGGATCTATACAAGAAGTTTTTGAACACAATTTTTCAGTATTTAAAGATAACGATCTAGATTGCATTCCTATCTTTGCCAACAAAAAAGACACACTATACAGAACCATCAAAAGACATCTAAACACCGATAAACTTGTTTACAATACTGTTGATGATGTTCATATACCTGATTCTTTAGCAAATAATTTTGTTGTCAGTGATGGTAGTAATGACGTTATAGTTTTTGCAACAAATTTATCCCTCAGTTTTATGAAAGCGCAAGAATCGTGTGTATATTTTGGTGACGCTACTTTTCGATGTGTCCCGAGGCCATATTATCAGCTGTATACCATCCATGTGGATATAAATTCCAACGATAAATCCACAAACGTAGTTCCAGTCATTTTTGCATTGATGGCAAATAAGGAACAAAAAAGTTATATTCGATTATTCAGAATTATCAAAAGACTAGGCATTAATCTGTCAACATTCAAATGTGACTACGAAGCTGCACAATTGAATGCATATAAAATTGTATATCCCAATGGTAATCTAAGTGGATGCTTCCATCATTATAATGCAGCGATATTTAAAAAGGCCAAATCTCTCAAAGCAAATACAACAAGTGAAGAACGGATGGTGGTGCGAAAAACAGCAATTTTGGCTCTGTTACCAAGCAACATGATTCCGGAATCATGGTTTCAAATAATTGACTCGGCCCCAAATACCTCCAGTATGAAATCGTTTAAAAATTATTTCGAGAGGACTTGGTATCCCCACCTTAACCCAGCTATAATAAGTTGTGCATATCAACGGCATCGCACCACAAATGCTGTAGAGGGATGGCATAGGCGATTGCAAGTAAAGATTCCGAAAAGAATAAGTTTGCTATTTTTTATTCACAAATTGCGGAAAGAGGCCAAATTTACCGACAGTAAAATTAGAAAAAGTTTTTTTGAGCATCCGATAAGAAATCGCAGAAAACGCGATATTTTATTTGACATAAAATACAAAAAGAATTTGCGCCAGCTAGACGACATGGAAATAACCCCTTCAGAATTTTTAGTTAAGATGATTTATGCTAGACTATCGTTTTAAACTACAAGGGGTAAAATGTCAAAGTAAAAAAAAACCCTTGTAGTTTAAAACGATAGTCTACTAAAAATTCTGAAGGGGTTATTTGGGGGATAAGAGAACTTAATTTTTAATTTATCAGTTTATACTCGTAGAACTTTCTTGTTGTTGAGTAAGAGAATTTAATTTTAAGGTTATCAGTTTATTACTCGTAGAATTTTCATTTCTTCTAATATAATATAATAATAACTGCTATTGCTTATATATCTACTTAGTTTTATTTCAATTGAATTATTAATTTCCTAAGGTAATAAATTAGTTAAAAATATGTACAACATATTATATACTTACAGTTAAAAAAGTTTCTTTTTTTTTATATCCGTTATAATATTTTAACTTATGCTCAAAATGGTGTGTGAACGTGTGCTTTTTTGCACATTTAGCGATTTGTTCATTTTGAGAGTCTTGTCCATTTTGCGTTTTGTTCATTCTGCGTTTTGTACATTTTGCGAATTGTACATTTTGAGAGACGAGCCCCTTTTGCGTTTTGGCCATTGTGCTTGTGTACATCTTGCGAATTGTACATTGTGCCGATTGTGCTCATTTTGCGTTTTGTACATTATGCTCCGACGCCCCTCTTAAAGAACCCGGGATAAACTGCAAACGCAAAATAATATCGTGTTAAAAATTGTAATGAACCAAAAGTGCAATTTTATTTAAGTAGGTAGTGCTTGGTCATGTCTGAATTGTGAGAGGCGGTCCAAGGTCTACTCCAAGGCGGCGACACGAATCTAAACCAATACTTTCTTAAGAGTACTTTTAGAGCGAACTCGATACTAAGTCTTTTCGTTTTTTTTTTATTTATACTTTTATATTTTATTATACTTCTTAGTTTTCGTGTACATTCATCACTAAGTTCACAAACCTCAATCCGCGTGTTTTTTTACTAAGTACTTAGGTGGCAGATAAGCACATGGCCCACTTAGGCCTCGATTCTGCTAAAGACAAACCACTGTAATACCACTGACACTCTACAAATGCTATTTAATTGTAGACTTTACTGTTATACAATTAAAGTCTAAAATCAAATTTAAATAATTTAGTTAACTTTTTCATTCACTCTACACAATATCATTTGACTTTAGACTTTAACCTGATATCAATAAAGTCTACAATTAAATGGCATTTTTTTAAAGTGTCAGTGGTATTGCCAGTGGTTTGTCTTTAGCAGAATCGAGGCCCAGATGGGAAGTGGTACCGTGGCCTATGGACGTTTCAATATCAGGGGCGTCACACTCGCGCTGCCGATCCTGGAGGGTTGGGAGTTGTCATTACCAACAGAGGCTTTTTATACCACATACCTACATAATCTACGAAAGTATAGAGCTCCAAAAATGTTGATGGGCCTCTTTCAAACCCATTTCGCCATTCTAATAAACTAATCATAATATTTGTTTTCGAATCGACATTTCATTCACACATTCAATAAAAACATCATTAGTAGGACAAGAGATTTAATGTAACCACAATTTATTTTAAACATAAAAAATGTCAAAAGTGAAACGAAATATTGGTCTGTCGACAACATAAAAATACGCTATTCCAATAAAAACCAATCTCAATTTAAATAATAACAACATAACTGTCATTAATTAATTCGATAGTATATCACGAAATACTTTAAAATACACAAAGTAGGCATAAATCATAATCTCGTTTAAGTTCATGGCCTTTTTATGGCCCGGCCCTATGTAGGCCTGTTTTTTTTTAGTTTTTTTTAATTATATATTTAGTCCGTCAATTGACTTAACCCCGCTGGATGGTAAGAAGCTAGGTTTGATGGTAGGAAGTCGATAGGCGTTTGACCATTATCTCACCAGATGGTAAGTGACGAAGGTTTTTTACGGAGGTAAGACAGGACGATATCTCCAGTCCGCCTGTGGTAGTACATCCGTCCTACAGAAGACGGCGGCTATAATAACCATCGTGTTGTGTTTCTGGCGGTAAGTAGGGTAGCCAGAGCTCAACCGCCTCCCGCTCCCATCGTTCCAATTCCCCCCTCCAAGTTAGGTAGCGTGAATGTGTCGACTATGATGTTGCATACTTCCATAGGCCGCGATAACCGCTTCCATCAGATGGGCGATGTGCTTGTCTGCCACCTAAGTAGTATTACAAAAAGAAACTCAGGGGTGCATACCACTCCTTAGCAGTACCCAAAGCGGTTCGTGCGTTTGAGCGGAACATTCACTACATTGATGGCGTATTGCAGTACGTCTGGTCGTTGATGGAAAGGGTTTGGAGGATTCAGGTTATGTAACCCTAGCGCACACTCCCCAAAGTGTAACCGATAGAAAACGAAAAGGCTAGCAACTCTTGCGCCGATGCCACAGGTTCAGCTTAGCCTCGACCAGCGCATCGTTGTTGATGAGCCTCTTTACTCGTCTCAATCGACTCAAGCGCATCCAGGTGATGTTCATCTGAGCTGTTACCTGTAAACAGGAAAAAAAGGAAATCGCGTCCGAGTAAGGCATAAGGTTAGGTAAGAGAGGTAAGTAAACTCACTTGTTTAGATATTTAGGGCCCAATCAAGGCCTTGATTGGGCCCTATACATCCTGTCACCTAAGAAAAATAATCTTCTTTAATCTAGCGTTAATCCCAGTTGTATCCAAAGCTTTCACCTCGGAGTCTGGGGTCCGCTTTACCAGTCGTAACTGCGGATTTGGCTGGACCTCGATATTTTCCGTGAAGCGACTGCCATCTGACCGTCACAACCCAATGGTGACATTAGTCGATATCGAAGCATTGCAGCTAGAACGTTGTTGTTGGACTGTTTAGGGCTCCAACTACCCGTAACGACTGCCATAGATGTTTGTATGGCAACCGGGACCGACGGCTTAACGTGCTCCCCGAGGCACGACCAGACCAATGCAAATACCCATATTCACGATACAAATACTTGCACTGAGTGGGGCTCGAACCCGCGCCTCCTGCGCAGCGGCCGCGTTCACTACCGCTACGCAACAGAGGCTGTCACCTAAGAAAAATATATGTGCAAAAAATTTCGAGATATACAGCTCTGACGTACGATGTCAAATTGTCCGTGCCTGCTGAAATCTGTTTTTTTATGTCGGTCACGTCAATATGACTTCACCTCGCCTGATGGTAAGCTAAAGGTAAAGTCTCAGGAAGGGGGACCCCATTACATACACCGACAGTCACATAATGGTGGCCCTCAGCTTGACTGCCTTATCAAATACTTTTTCACGCCCAGCTTAATAAAGGACCCAGGAGTGTGGGGCGAGTACAAATTTTCTTTTGTATCGAGTTCGTAACGTGTGCGACAAATATTGTATGAAATTTGTACAGCGCCCCTATCGTGCGTAAAAGGAACTCAACAAATCTCATATAATTTCTATCGCACACGTTACGAACTCGATTCGAAAGAAAATTCGTGCTCGCCCCACTGTATCTTCCATACTATCTCGGTCACCCATCTATGGATTTGACTGCGGTGCTATAACTTTTCCGTACAGTTCTAACGATCGATAGACGCGCTCAACATTCGACCATAATATGGCCTTGTACCAAACGAATTTCAATAAAACTTTAATAATTTAAGTGGTTCGTAATTTTAGTTTATGAAAAACTTTTTAAATTTCATATTTGATGAGACTATCAAGCTGAGGGGCGCCACTGTAGCACTACCGGTGTATGTAGTGGTATCCTCGGTCCTGAGACTTGACCTTAAGTATTTTTATCCGCATTCTAGAACCCATATTACAAGACTTAGTTTTGGGCACAGTAAATAAATAAATACTCTACGACATTCTACACATCGCTCCCTAGACCCAAAGTAAGCTTAGTTTCACTAGCTTGTGTTATGGGTTTTAGAATGCTGATAAACATACTTATATACTTTTTTTTTTGTAAATACATACTTATCATACATAGAAACACCCAGACCAATGCAAATATACATAGAATAGATAACAGTTAATAAAAAAATAATTGAATTATGTTATATTATCAATGATTCTGAACACAAAAACATATTTCTTTTTATCTTCTTATCCTCTTTATCTGTTTGTACGCGATGGACGCAAAAACTACTGTACAGATTTTGATGCTGTCTTGGGTCTGAAGCAGGTCGTCCCATTCGCAACTCCGAAAGTAAGTAGTACTTCCGCCCTACAGAACACCGCGGGCATAATAACCATCGTGTTGTGTTCCCGCAGGTAAGTAGGGTAGCCAGAGCTCACTGCACCCCTGCTCCTCCCATCCCTTCCCAGCCTCCCCGCCCCTTCCCAGCCCTCCCCTCTTCCCTTCAGGGTAGGCAGACTATGCAGCGCGTGTGTGATACTCTTAGTGTTGCACACGTTCATAGGCCACGGTGACCGCTTCCCGTTAGGTGGGCCGTGTGCTTGTCTGCCACCTAAGTAGTATAAAAATAAACCGCATCAAAATCCGTTCAGTAGAAACGGATTTTGATGCGGTTTTTTTTGTTTTAAAGACAGACAGACTTAAAATCTTACATAATGTTTGATCACAATCGGTTGAGTGGAACCGGAGATATCAACAACGCGGAAACCAACTCCCGCGCAGGCGGAGCCGCGGGCATAGACTAGTAGAATATAGAACTGTAGCGCTATAAAGTATTTTTTTTTGTTTCAAGAGAATTCATTTCGATTTTAACACACACGTCATTATCATCTAAATGCTTTTATTATTAAACTTATTATATTACAACACATCAACGTGCGCGGGCGCAGCCAACGCTGGAACTAAACAAGTCACGTTTGTACCACGTGCGTCTAAAAATAGCATGTATGTGTGTGTGTTGTTCCGTTAAGTCTAAGTTACAAAAATAACTTCAACATTCGTGTATGGTAATTCGGCATTCAGAATAACGTGTGAATTAATTACTGCATAAAAGAAATATGGTGGAGAATAGTAAAAAACTAGTGACAGCCTCTGTGGCGTAGCGGTAGTGAACGCGGCCGTTGCGCAGGAGGCGCGGGTTCGATCCCCGCTCAGTGCAAATATTTGCATTGGTCTGGTCGAGCCTCAGAGAGCACGTTAAGCCATCGGTCCCGGTTGCCATACAAGGCAGTCGTTACGGGTAGTTGGAGCCCTAAACAGTCCAACAACAACGGTCTAGCTGCAATGCTTCGATATCGCCTAATGTCACCATTGGGTTGTGAAGGTCAGATGGCAGTCGCTTCACGGAAAATATCGAAGTCCAGCCAAATCCGCAGTTGAGACTGGTAAAGCGGACCCCAGACTCCGAGGTGAAAGCTTTGGATGCGACTGGGATTAACGCTAGGTGGCAGAAAAGTACACAGCCCACTTGATGGGAAGCGGTCACCGTGGCCCATGGACGTGGAACGTGGAATACCAGGGGTGTCACACTCGCGCTGCCGACCCTGCGTTTGTTGGGATGAGTAACATATTTTTTGACCACCGTTTTTTTTTCTGTAGTTTTGAGATGAGTAATATATTTTTTGACGAGTGACCTTCACAATTAAAAAGCAACAAGATTTGAAAGAATACGTAACTTGCAAAAAGTACTAGGTACATTACACTGATGACGGCGCGATTGGCACCTCGCCAGCTGCTGCGGATTCGATCCCCGTATGAGACAATTATTTTTCAACATGTTTTTTTTTTGTTTCGGACACGTCAACATGACTTCACCTCGTCTGATGGTAAGCTAAAGGTAAGGTCTCGAGACCGAGGGTCCACAACATACACCGATAGTGCTACAGTGGCGGCCCTCAGCTTGACGGCCTCATCAAATGCTTGTTCACGCCCCCTTTTTTTTTTTTTTTTTTTTTTATCGTGCGGAAATCCCCATGGATACCACCCCCGTCGGCCATCGGGGGTGGTTATGTCGGGATCGAACCGACTAAAACCGCACGCCGTCTCGGGCCTTAGTAACCGGGGTGTAAGGTTACCCAATGGGCATATCCCTCGCACTCCAGCTGACCCCGGGCCATCTACGGTTTTAAGATGGCCCCCTCGACCCCCCGGAAGGGGGGGTGGAGCGAGCATCGCGCCACTTCGCTGACGGTGGGGTGTAGGGTGACAGGAGGCCGTCCTGTCACCCAACCGTCGGCGCGCAGACTATCAGCTCGCCCCCCGCTCGCTCCCCACTGTGCCATCTGCTAGTCAGAGGGACACGTGGAGAGCCTCGGAGCAGCCCTCTAGAGGGCCACTCCCACCCCGGCCGGATTGGCCGCAGGCAGCAGCGTCTCCCGTGGCGAGTGGGAGGCGCTGCTCGCCTCCGTTGCCCAGGTGCACCACGTGGAGGTTCCGGCCCGCACCCTGTTCACGCCCCCTTAAAGGACCCGGGACTGTAGGAGGAAGGAAACACGTGAGCTGGTAAAGAATTCCAAGTCTTAATGGTGCGGCAAAGAAAAGAAAAATGATCGGAAATCATAAACCGAAACAAAAATGAATGGGTACTGTCTGCTATCAAACTTGTTTCGGGCTTTTCAACAGTAGTCGGGTTTTTTAATTTTTTTATCATTTATTTTATTTATTACTAGGTTCCGCCCGCGGTTTCGCCCGCGTGGAGGTCGGTATCGTCACCAAGTTTACTTATAGTGTGAAGCTAGATTATAGCATGATTTTAACATAATACCTAAAAAATTCAAATATGCGTTGCAGAAATAAAGTTTCACTGCTCGTTCCCCGTAGGTGATAGCGTGATAATAATGTAGCCTATGTGTTGACCAGGCTTATAAATAATATTCGTGCCAAATTTGAAGTAAACCCATGTAGTACTTTTTGAGTTTATCCCGGACATACAGACAAACAGACATACATTCTAAAAACTATATTTTTGGCTTCGGTATCGATTGTAAATCACACCCCAAGTATTCTTTTCCAAAAATATTTAATGTACAGTTTTGACTTTCCTATCATTTTATTATATTAGATGTAATCTTTTCTTTGGCTTGCCTCTATCGAAACACGAAGCTATGTACAATTTTATTTCGACACGATTCGATTCTCAGAATCAACTGTCTCGAACAAAATGCTCGCACCATTTTCTGTTTTCAAGAACTGGTTACGTAAACTAACAAAAAGGGATGACTTGCTAATATATATTGTTGTTTTACTTATACTGTCTGCTTGTGTGTACGTTTGTTGTCTGTAGGCAAACTGGCTGTGCTGTTTTCACCCGACTGCGCTAGCTAGAGTAATATCTTTCGTATGTATGTATGTAGTTTTCTTTTTATCACTCTAAAGGCCTAACGGCTGGACAGATTTCAATGAATGAGGTCTTAAATGAAAGGTATGCACCTCTTGAGTGTCATAAGGTACATGAAATGTGAACAAAAGCTATAGTTTTGATTTCTGATGATAAAATGTATCAAAAAAAATATTTTTTCAAACTTATCGAGTTGGGTAACTAAATGAAGGAAATTAGAAGGAGATTTCAAAAACGTAACTACAAAGTATAAAAAAAATAAATGATTAAAAAAAACCCGACTGCTTTTGAAAAGCCCGAGTGCACGCCCGAGTGTCAAGTGTAACCGTAAGGTACATGAAATGAAAAAAAATCTAAGTAATACCATATTGAAGAACTCCATATTGTAGATGGAAAACCAACAGCAAAAAGTAGTCATTTAGAAAAAAAACTACCCTATGCCCGCGTCTCCGACTGCGTGGACGTCGATTTTCGCGTTTTTTGTCTATGTCTCCGGTTTTACTCAGCCGATTGTGATCAAACATGCGTAAGATTTGAAGTCTGACCTAGACCTTTCAAAGAAAAACCGCATCGAGATCCGTTTAGTAGTTTTTACGCACAAACTAACAAAAAAAAATATTTTTGTGTTCAGTGTCGTTATAAAACAACCTTTTTTTTTTTTTATCGTGCGGAAATCCCCATGGATACCACACCCCCGTCGGCCATCGGGGGTGGTTATGTCGGGATCGAACCGACTAAAACCGCACGCCGTCTCGGGCCTTAGTAACCGGGGTGTAAGGTTACCCAATGGGCATATCCCTCGCACCCCAGCTGACCCCGGGCCATCTACGGTTTTAAGATGGCCCCCTCGACCCCCCAAAAAATATAAAACATAACCTAAGTATTTTTTACCCGACTGCCAAGAAGGGTTATGTTTTTCGCGCGTATCTTGTATGTATGTTTGTAAGATTCTTTAT
Organism: Lithosia quadra; assembly: GCA_963576445.1. Taxonomy (NCBI): domain Eukaryota; kingdom Metazoa; phylum Arthropoda; class Insecta; order Lepidoptera; family Erebidae; genus Lithosia; species Lithosia quadra. The sequence goes on from OY754897.1 coordinate 542,880, forward strand.
TACCTCATATCTTCCAAACCACTGGACGGATTTCTTTAATTAACATATCGTTAGATTCGTCTCGGTAACCTAAGTGTTCTTAATAATGCGAAAAAAAAACCAACATGGCCGTATACTTGTTATTCGACAGCCAATTTTTCATTGAATTTTTGCACCATAAAGACTTGGAATTCTTTACCAGCGCATGTGTTTCCTTCCTCATACAGTCCCGGGTCCTTTAAGCGGGGCGTGAAAAAGCATTTATTGAGGCCGTCAAGGTAAGGACCGCCACTGTAGCGCTACCGGTGTATGTAGTAGTGACCCCAGTCCTGAGACTTTACCTTTAGCTTACCATCAGGCGAGGTAAAGTCATTTTCAAGCATTTCAGGCATTTCAAGCTGAGAGCCACCATTTTGGCACTATCGGTGTTTGCAATGGTGACTCCCATTCTAGAGACTTTGCCTCAGCTTACCATCAGGCGAGGTGAAGTCATGTTGACGTGACCGGCATAAAAAAAAAAATTGATGTTTCCTATAAAAAAAATCCCGACTGTTCAGTTATGTTTCTAGACCACAGGACATCTAAGTGCTTTTTTTCCTTTTAGTTTTTTACGCAGTCAGGTTTCTTTAATATCTCCAATATACAGACATAAGTACTTTACAATTTTATAATATTACTAGCGACCCGGGACCCGGCTTCGCCCGGGTGTAAATTCCAGTTTTCCAATAAAATATATAGCCTATGACACTCAGCAATAATGTGGCTTTCTATTGGTGAAATAATTTTTAAAATCGGTTCAGTAGATCCTGAGATTACCCCTTACAATTTAACAAATATACAAACACACAAACTTTACATCTTTATAATTTAATATATTATATAAATCTCGTGTCACAATGTTTGTCCTCAATGGACTCCTAAACCACTTAACCGATTATAATTAAATTCGCACACCATGTGCAGTTCAATCCAACTTGAGAGATAAGATAGTTTTTGAAACGGATTTCGACATCCACGCGGGCGGAGCCGCGGGCAACAGCTAGTATAAGTATAGATAGAAGTACATCAAACTGCATTTTGGAAACCGTAACCAAAGCGTGGTATTCTCGCTAGTCTCAACGATGAGTCGGCAATAAGTTGAGACTAAAATTTGAAAGTGTGCATGACTGTGCGTTTCCACGTCCGCGTTTCAAAGCAAGATGGCGTATTCGACGCGGGAACCGAGCTGTGTAGCTTTCATTACCTTAAATAGTCAAAATTGCACCTACAGGTTGGAAAATATAGTGTACGCTACGTTAGAGAGGCGTATAGCGTAAAAAAAGCTTCGGTAGGTACAGATACAGGCACGTAACTTGGCCAGGTTTGGCGTAAGTTCGCGCATCGAGCACTTTGAGCCAATCAAATGATTCAAAGTACGAACGAACGGAACGTTGATTCGCTACAAGACCTCTCTCGGAGACATCTGATTTGTCCGTCACTTGACGGACCAATCATATGTTCACGACGGCGCAACCGCGTCTCCCGCCACCCGCTCATACCTCAAAGGGGACCTAAAAATCGACCTTTGCGCATATGACGCGTCTGGCCGATTTACGTGCCGGTATCTGTATTCGATATGACCACCTTTCCTATACAGAACTACACGTGCCAGGCTGAGGTATCACCCTCACACAGTGCAATCAATTCCATCAAGAACCAAGCGGTTCGATGCCTCTTTTACTTGCCGCACCATAAACACTTGGAATTCTTTACCAGCGCATGTGTTTCCTTCCTCCTACAGTTCCGGGGCCTTTAAGCGGGGCGTGAAAAAGCATTTGATGAGGCCGTCAAGCTGAGGGCCGCCACTGTAGCACTATTGGTGTATGTAGTGGTAACCCTAGTCCTGAGACTTTACCTTTAGAATATCATCAGGCGAGGTGAAGTCTTGGTGAAAGAATTTTTAAAATCGGTTCTGTAGATCCCGAGATTATCCCTTACAATTTAACAAATATACAAACACACAAACTTTACTACTTCTTTATAATATAGTATAGATATAGATACCCACAATTGAGCCGATCTGTGTACAATAGTGGGCCTTGAATTACGTGTCCTAGGCAGCACAATATCAGCCGCTCCCAGCCGCGGCAGTCGGCGTGATGGTTTTCAGGCCCCAAGGCCGGTGATGTCATACCTCTTGTATAAGGAAAATGGATTTTTGAATGTATTTGACTTTGGTTTTTATTGTTAAGTATTCGTGCATTGCTTAAAATTTGAGGGATAATACATTTTTTTTTATGTCGGACACGTCAACATGACTTCACCTCGCCTGATGGTAAGCTAAAGTCAAAGTCTCTGGAATATACATTAGGGTGTCCCGTTGGAACTTTTTTTGGATTTCAGTCACGAAAGACCCCGCAAAAGTTGTGGAATCCATCGTAGATTATCAGAAAAATAATTAAAAAAATCTAAAACTACATCTTCAGGGCTCTACCGGTCCTCATGTTTTGATTTTTTTGTATTTTCTTGGTAATATTTGACTCTTGGTTTCCTGAACTAAATATGGACCAATAATTAAATTTTTATTGTATTACGTAAAGTACAATTCGAAATTCAGTAAGTGATACGAATAATGCCATACACGGAGTTGTTTGCATGTTAAAACATATTTGGGCCAATACGAAATTTTAAGCATCTATCTGCAAATTTCCTGAAGCTTCAATAAGCTTCAAGGATTTTCTTTTTGGGATTCACAACCATTTTTGTGGTGTATGGTGCTCACTATGATCTCACAATGACACCTGCAAACCGGGGTGGAAGGCAACCACACCTCAAAGACGGTATACCTGCTGACTGATGTGTGAAGCTCTCCGCAATCATAATCAAATTTTATACAGAAAAGTGCCTCAATTGGACATGATAAATCGAAAGCAAACGAAAAAATAGTAATGAAAATATGATCTAGGAAGTTTGTCGTTGTTTTTAAATGCACTTCCTTTGATTCTTGTTCCTGTGTGCAACCTAAGATAGTTGTTTTTAATCAGCAAAAGATTTCAGGGAATTAAATCAATTACAGAAAAAGTAACAAAACGATGCTGATAAAAAGAAACAGCCTGACTTATGAAATGACCGAAGAGACAAATGGAAATGAATAAGGGCAGTAAAAAGCACTGTTTATTTTTATACGGAAGCTGGTAAATTGCCTGGATTGCCGAAAAATGTGGACATTAAATGAAATGAGTACTGATCAAAAATATCTATATCAGATAATCAAGCTAAGTCAACTGGACAGGTTCTAAAGTGCAGTACACTATTAGAAAATAAAGACTACTATACCATACTACTTACGTGAAGTCTCAGTATAGGTACGAATTATTTTATTAGTTACTTTCCTGAAACTTTTGAAACTTCAGGGAAGTTGCAGGTTGATACCTAATAATTCAAAGGGACCAATACGTGATTTGGCCTGCTAGTAAGTCTAACGTTGTGTATGCTATTATTTGTATCACTTACTATAAATAAATCTTATACGAAATACTATAATCACTTAATATAATAGTATCCACAATCAATGTGCATGTATGAAACCAATTATAAAAGTTAAGAAGAGAAAGGCGTATGCCAAGATCGTAGCAAGTGGATAGATGTTGTCTCTGCCTACCCCAATGTGAAAAAGGCGTGATTTGTATGTATGTAAGTGTTTTACTATGAAACGAATAACACTACACCATAATAGCAATAAAATACATCTTAAATTCGATTTTAGGATTATTTTTGGTCATGGTGCTTAGATCCATAAAAACGTAGAAATTCCGAAACTTCAGAGCGTGGTAGAGCCCTCAAGATGACATGTAATTCTTATTTTTTTTCCTGTATCGTAATCTGTATGAAATTCCACAAATTTTGATACCCCTTTCGATAGCGTAGCTTAAAAAAAAATTTTCTCCATACATGAACGGGACACTACATACAAATCACGCCTTTTTCCCATTGGGGTAGGCAGAGACAACATCTTTCCACTTGCTACGAACTTGGCATACTCCTTTCAATTCTTCAACTTTTATAATTGTTTTCATACACGCACGCCGGTTACGGGTACTCTTGCTTGACCTGGCTTTTCTCGAAAACATCCTGGATCTGATTAGAATATGTACGCCTAGGTCAGCCTTTACCGGGTTGCCCATTTACCCTCGCCTCATAATATCTGTTTCGTCAATCTTCCTTCATCCATCCTCTCTACATGTCTGAACCATCTAAGTATCCCTTCCTCTATCTTGGTCACTTCATCTCTCGTCAAACTACTGAACGGATCGTAATGTAGTTTTTTTGTCTGATAGGTCTTGATCAGACTTAAAATTTTACGCATGTCTGATCACAATCGGTTGAGTAGAACCGGAGATATAGACAAAAAACGTGAACACCGACATCCATTTCTTCTCATAACATGTCCACACCACGACAGTCAGTAAAATATTTTTATGCATGAATATGGGTATTAGCATTGGTCTGGAGGTGCCTCGGAGAGCAGGTTAAGCCGTCGGTCCCGATTGCCTACAAACATCTATGGCAACCGTTACGGGTAGTTGGAGCCCTAAAAAGTCCAACAACAACGGTCTAGCTGCAATGCTTCGATATCGCCTAATGTCACCATTGGGTTGTGAAGGTCAGATGGCAGTCGCTTCACGGAAAATATCGAGGTCCAGCCAAATCCGCAGTTGAGACTAGTAAAGCGGACCCCAGACGCCGAGGTGAAAGCTTTGGATGCGACTGGGATTAACGCTAGGTTGAAGAAAATTCTGTCCATTCTCGTCGCACCAGTCAAAATACCTACTCATTTATAATAGGTAAAGTTTTTATTACACAAAAATTTTTGAGGCCGATGAGTGCGTCATTCGATGGCTGCTTCAGTCAATTAACATAATTAAATAAATAATAAATTGTAAGTACTACAACTTGCCTGGTAACATTACAAATAGGCACTAATATTTTGCCGGGGTGCGAGGGAAATGCTCTTTGGGCCACCTTACACTCTGGCGTCAGAAGACCCTAGACGGCGTGCGGTTTTAGTCGGTAAGAGTCCGACATAACCTGCCCCGCTGGCCACGGGGTGGGTATCCATGAGGATTTCCGCACGAAAATAAATAAAAAAAAAGGCACTAATATTTTTGGGTAGGTACTCGTCTTTTTTTATACCAAATGGGGTGCTTGGCTGATGGGAAGCGGTCACCGTGGTCTATGGACGTGTGCAACACCAGGGGTCTCACACTGGGTGCGGGCCTTCACGTGGTGCACCTGGGCAACGGAGGCGAGCAGCGCCTCCCACTCGCCACGGGAGGCGCTGCTCTCCACGTGTCCCTCTGACTAGCAGATGGCACAGTGGGGAGCACAAGACGGCCGCCTGTCACCCTACACCCCACCGTCGGCGAAGTGGCGCGATGCTCGCCCCTTCCCCTTTGGGGGGTCGAAGGGGGCATCTTAAAACCGGTGTTGCACACGTCCATAAGCCACGGTGACCTTTTACCATCAGGTGGGTCGTGTGCTTGTCTGCCACCAACGTGGTAGGTATAAAAAAAACTTTTATTTGATGGTTGATGCTTCTTGGTCATTTCAATTTTGTCCGTTGAAATACTTAGGGTTTTTTTTTTATTCATGATAGGCTTACGTTTGACCTCAATCTCACCTGATGGTAAGTGACGATGTGGTCTACGATGAATCACGCTTGCCTAGAAGGAACCTATTCACTCGTGACTTGAAAACTCCCAGGTTATAGCTTTCCGGAAACACAGACTCAGGCAAGGAATTCCACTCCTTAGCTGTACGCACGATGAACGTGTCAGCAAAGCGCTTTGTGCGTATGAGGGTTTTTTTGGAGAATTATTAATAAGAATATTGTTGTTTTCGCCGTCCGTTCCTCATATTACTACCAGGCAACAGTAGGTATAGGTACTTACCTAACTAATTTGAAAAACACGGCTTGTTTACGCTCAAAATCCAAATTAAAAATATACGTGTTGTAACATGTTTAATGTATTTTTTTTGTCACGATTAGGTACTTGCGTGTCATTGGTCAAAATTATTTGCGACAATATACGAGTTCAAAGGTTTGTTTGATAATTTGGGGCCCATCGAATTTTTAACTCAAACGGAGTTCGAACCTTCATACTAGTGACGCCATTGAGCTAGTCCAGAGCACTTATCTGAATAGTACCCTAGGCTGTGTGGAGTCGCTCAGCCTGAGGAGAGATTTCGCCTCACTATGCATAACATAACATAATCCCACGCCTATATCCCCGAAGGGGTAGGCAGAGGTGCTAGCACCCACATTTCGCCAGTTTATCTTTAGGTCCCAATGTAAAAGGTGGCGAGCCAATTGCCATTAACTGGGCACTTATAAACCTGCGATAAATACACTCATAACTTCGAAAAGTCATTGGTGTGCGCCATGGTGAACCTGGGATCGAACCCGAGACCTCGTCTTAGCAGTCCATTTCCCATACCACTAGGCTACCGCGGTTATTGCGGTTTCTACAGCCTATATAATAGTAAGTATGTGTTCAGATTAATTGTTCGACATGATGCCCACGGCCACTTTCTATCATCGCATCGCTCGCCACAGGCAGGGAGTTCATCCCCACACATTGCATCCGCCTGCAGTGCGCACTGTGAGGTTTGAAAGGAATTTTATTCCGCGCACGCTTAGGCTGTGGAATGATCTCCCTGCCGTGGTTTTCCCTAGCGACTACAATATGGGGTTCTTCAAGAAGAGCTTTAGAAGGTTTCTGCAGGGTCGGCAGCGCGAGTGTGACGCCCCTGCTGTTCCACACATCCATAGGCCACGGTGACCGCTTACCATCAGGTGGGCCTTGTCCTTGTCTGCCACCTAAATGGTATAAAAAAAACTGAACATTACATGTGGGAGATCGACATGAGATACAGACTAGACTCAAACTGAATTTTGAACATATTATTTACCCGACTGCCGAAGAAATGAGGGTAATGTTTTTAACTAGGCTCTCTGATCCCATTTTATTTAAATGAAATAGAAAATAACCACAAACTCTTTATCACCAAAACCGTCAACCTAGAAATGACACGAACAGTTATTTTTGTAGATAACGGGGAACCGAACCTTTGACCTCGCCCAAAAAAGATTACGGCCCATTTCATCATGTAAAAAATTAAATAAAAAACAAAAATTGTAATATTTTGATAAGTGCTATCACAATTTGGTTTTGAGTTCCGGACGTTATAACCACTGAGCGATAAGTTGCTGGTCATCAAACTCTGAACGCGTTCACCGAAACGATAAACATGTTTCAAACAATAAATTGAATTTGAATTTGACAGTATAGTGCGCGGCATCTAACGTGGCCAGATTTTGGAGTAGTGTGGGCCCCACTACTCCAAAACCTTGCAAAATTAGATGATGTACACTATACTTGTTTGTGGCAAAATGCGTCGCATATAAACAAATAGTGTACGACATCTAACTTGGCAAGGTTTTGGAGTAGTGGGGCCCACACTACTCAAAAATGTGGTCACGTTAGATGCCGCGCACTATTATAGTGTTGGATTGATCCCGTGGCGTATCATATTGATTGAGGCCCTAGGTACCGGGTTACAGTGCGGAAATCCACCGTAAACTAATGATTGAGGAGAGGGGCCAAAGAGCAAATATAGCTACTACAGGGCCCAATTCAATAAAATGTGTTTAGCACATATAAATTCCACAAAGTGAAATTCACATTGGTACTGTCCAGCCGGATTCGAACTCGATACCTCTGAGTAGAGGCCGCGTCCTTATCCATCTGCTACCTTATTACATACATACAAATTTTGAAGAAATTCTAAGGATATGTCTGATCCACCAACCCGTATTAAGCGTGTGTGGATTAAGGTGTAAACCCTCTCAGCTCTCTCGTTAGAGGAGAGGAGACCCGTGCCCAGCAGTGGGACATTAAAGGTTTTTTTTATATAGCACACGTCAAAATAATTTTATCTCAAATGATTTTTCACGCCCCGCTTTAAGGCCCCGGGACTATAGGAGGAAAGAAACACATGCGCCGGTAAATAATTCCAAGTCTTTATGGTTGCTATTTAAGATAAAACAATAATTAAAAAGTTGGTTAAATTCCATTTCCAAGATTTTTTACGTACTTACATATTTTCAATTTCAATTTCTTTATTTTTCAAAATAGTTCAACGTAATTACAACAATTTACCACCGCTTCCTAGGCGCTAGTGGAGAAGAAACGGCGCAACAATATTAGTAAGACTTTTTATTTTACCTCGTTAGTAGTTGAATATTAATGTACTATGGTAGGAAGAGAAAACATTGCGAATAAATAATATTACATTACACAGCCTAGCGTTTAGATACAGACAACAAAATGGTCTGTAACCGTACGCAATACGTACGTACAAAACAATATAGGGTTAACATACTTTGAGGAATTTGAGAGACATTTTATTAATCCATTTTCTATTATAAAATTGTAAAGATTTTTTTTGTACATACACGTCAATATGACTTCACCTCGCCTGATGGTAAGCTAAAGGTAAAGTTTCAGCAAGGGGGTCCCCATTACATACACCGAAAGTGACATAATGATGGCCCTCAACTTGACGGCCTCATGAAAGAAGAGATGGTTGTCGTCGCAGCACTGCGTGACAAAGCGCAGATATTGGTTTAGACTACGCCAAAACCCACTGGTCCCACAAGTGCTGCGACAACCATCACCTCAAGCCCGTCTATGCACCTGCTGAACCCTATTAAAAAAACTGGACTATGAGCTATGAACGGTTCTAAACACAAAAATATTATTCTTAGAGTACTTGTCTGCTTGTTCGCGATTAACGCGAAACCTTTTTTTCCATGCGGAAATCCTCATGAATACCCACCCCGCGGCCAGCGGGGCAGGTTATGTCGGACTCTTACTGACTAAAACCGCACGCCGTCTAGGGTCTTCTGACGCCAGGGTGTAAGGTGGCCCATAGAGCATTTCTTGCTGGGCTTGACCCGGGCCATCTCCGGATTCGAAATGGCCCCCTCGGGTTATCAGTAATGCCCCTAGTGTTGCAAACGTCCACAGGCCACAGTGACCGCTTCCCATCAGCACTTGTCTGCCACCTAAGTTGTATAAAAAAAAATCTGCGGGATATAAAATGTCCCAATACAACTGGTAAGTATGGCCACAGCAGTAGGTACACTGACAACGTCGCCAGCCAGCTGCAACCGCTTTTTGTCCGCCATTGAATTGTAAATGCAGCAGCAAAAAGTGTGGGACGTAGCTACCGTTGCACTGTAGCGGTTAGACAGAAGGACAACTGTGTAGGCATAACATAACATAAACTCACGCCTATATCCCCGAAGGGGTAGGCAGAGGAGCTAGCACCCACATTTCGCCAGTTTATGTTTAGGTCCCAATGTAATAGGTGGTGAGCCTATTGCCATTGACCGGGCACTTATAAACCTGCGATAAATACACATATAACTTCGAAAAGTCATTGGTGTGTGCCATGGTGAAAATGGGATCGAACCCGAGACCTCGCCTCAACAGTCCATTACCCAAACCACTAGGCTACCGCGGTTATTTTGTATATTATACTACTTAGGTGGCAGATAAGCACACAGCCCACCTAATGGGAAGCTGTGGGACGTGTGCAATGTGCAACACCAGGGGCGTCACACTCGCGCTACTGACTTGCCGCCGGCTGCCACAAACCTTCTAATGCCCTTCTTGAAGAACCCCATATTGTAGTCGCTAGCGAAAACCACATCAAGGTGATAAATGCATATAGCTTCCAAATAGCCCACTACTACTCTCCTTCTTCTTGAACCTAGCGTTAATCCCAGCGTATCCAAAGCTTTCACCTCGGAGCCTGGGGCCCGCTTTACCAGTTTTAACTGCGGATTTGGCTGGACTTCGATATTTTCCGTGAAGCGACTACCATCTGACCTTCACAACCCAATGGTGACATTAGGCGACATCGAAGCATTGCAGCTAGACCGTTGTTGTTGGACTTTTTTAGGGCTCGAACTACCCGTAACGACTGCCATAGATGTTTTTATGGCAACCGGGACCGACGGCTTAACTTACTCTCCGAGGCACGACCCACTACTAAACTACTCTCCAACATATATTATCTTAATATATATAAATCTCGTGTCACAATGTTTGTCCTCAATGGACTCCTAAACCACTTAACCGATTATAATAAAATTCGCACACCATGTGCAGTTCGATCCAACTTGAGAGATAGGATAGTTTTTGAAAAGGATTTCGACATCCACGCGGGCGGAGCCGCGGGCAACAGCTATCTTAATATATATAAATCTCGTGTCACAATGTTTGTCCTCAATGGACTCCTAAACCACTTAACCGATTATAATAAAATTCGCACACCATGTGCAGTTCGATCCAACTTGAGAGATAGGATAGTTTTTGAAACGGATTTCGACATCCACGCGGGCGGAGCCGCGGGCAACAGCTAGTATATTATAAAAATAAAATTATGCGTCACATGACTCATGTGTTAGTTGCAAAAAAGTTGTTTTGAATAACAAACTAACGATTAAATTAACTAAAAATAGACATTTTTAATTTCATGCGAGATTAAATTTTTCCATTATCATTTTATTATTCATGTTTAAATTAGCTTACACTATTATAATGTATTACAAAACATGGCCGAAGTGTTGTAGAAAGAGGCTGGTATGGACTCTCTTTGTTTGAGAGATCTACCGCGGATATTTTCAAGGAGGTAGGACACGACGGTATCTCCCGTCCGAAATGAGCTGTCCGACTGGGGAAGTACCTCCGCCCTACAGAAGACCGCGGCCATAATAACCATCGTGTTGTGTTACCACCGGTAAGTTGGGTAGCCAGAGCTCACTGTACCCCTCCTCCCCCTCCCCTTCCTAGCCTCCCCACCCCTTCCCAGCTCTCTCCTTTCCCTTCAGGGTAGGCAGCGGGTGTGTGACACTTTAGTGTTACACACGTTCATAGGCCACGTTGACCGCTTTCCATCAGGTGGGCCGTGTGCTTGTCTGCCACCTACGTAGTATAAAAAAAAAAAAATAACAATGAAAACATAATTAAATTACTGCGAGAAAGTCGTGAGATCTCTGGCGCACCATAAAAACTTGAAATTCTGTACCAGCACGTGTTTCCTTCCTCATACAGTCCCGAGTCCTTTAAGCACAGCGTGAAAAAGCATTTGATGAGGCCGTCAAGCTGCAGGCCACCACTGTAGCACCATCGGAGTGTGTTGTGGTACCCCCGATCCGGAGATATTACCCTTCGCTTACCATCAGGCGAGGTTAAGTCATGTTGACGTGTCCAATATAAAAAAAAATACAAAAAAAGTATTTAGTATGTTTATCCACATTCTATAACCCATAACACGCGCTGGTTAAACTATGCTTACTTGGGGTCTAGAGAGCGCCGTATACCTATAGTGCATGGCATCTAACTTGGCAAGGTTTTGGAGTAGTGTGGGCCCACACTACTCCAAAATCTTGCCAAGTTAGATGCCGTACACTATACTTGTTTATGGCAAAATTCGTCGCATAGAAACAAGTATAGTGTACGACATCTAACTTGGCAAGGTTTTGAAGTAATGTGGGCCCCACTACTCCAAAATCTTGCCAAGTTAGATGCCGTGCACTATAGAATGTCGTAGGATACTTTTTTGAATGTGACAATATCAATAGGCTTATTGATTTGACGATATTTCTACGAAACTGAACTTCTATCGTGTATCTGCACTTTGGCATTCGCCTAGCGGTTTTCAAACCTGCTTAGGGAATGAGGAAAGTCGAGGGATATGCCTAGCTTTATCTAGCGTTTTATTTCTTGTCTGGTTTGAGAAATTACATTTATAAACTGATTATTTACTACACCGCGGTAGCCTAGTGGTATGGGTAATGGACTGCTACTTAAGACGTGGTCTGGGGTTCGATCCCAGGTTACCATGGCACACACCAATGACTTTTCGATGCTTTTCGAAGTTATGTGTGTATTTATCGCAGGTTTATAAGTGCCCAGTTAATGGCAATAGGTTCGCCACCTATTACATTGGGACCTAAACATAAAGTGGCGAAATGTGAGTGCTAGCACCTATGCCTACCCCTTCGGGGATGTAGGCGTGAGTTTATGTTATGTTATGCTATGTTATTTACTGCATATAGCAAACCATTTATGTCCCACTGCTGGGCACGGGTCTCCTCTCCTCTAACGAGAGAGCTGAGAGGGTTTAGACCTTAATCCACACACGCTGGCCTAATGCGGGTTGGTGGATCGGACATGTCCTTAGAATTTCTTCTAGGACATGTGGGTTTCCTCACGATGTTTTTCCTTCACCGTCAGCAGATGGTAAATCATGGCTATCACCGCTGGCTAGCAGGGGTGGTATCCGTGGCGGTTTCCGCACGATTTTTTTATAAGTACCACTTAGGTGTCAGACAAGCACACAGCCCACCTGATGGTAAGACGATAACTTCGGCTTCGAAAAGGCCCCGTCTCGGGCACGTTAAGCCCCTGTCAGCGTTAGTGTAATAATATGGAATGCGCATACGCATGAAGCACACGGTTTTGCATGAATACCCAAGAATTAGCGCGTTTTGATTTGATAGTTGTCTTGTTGTTGTTTTGTAATGTTCGCGTTCACATTCCATTCCACGACTGTAATTGTCTTACTGCCGCACTCAGAGACGTTTAACGGATACTTAAGTTGCACCTTAGTAAAATTTGAAAAAAGTTACCACTCAGAGTCAGTTAAGGATTCATTAACACTCCTAATGACACTTTAAAGTTAAGTGATATAAAACCCTTACTTAACTTTTAAGGATTGATTTTTACATCTAAAAAACAGAATTATTGTGAGGAAATCCTCATGGATACCCACCTCGTGGCTAGCCGTGCCCCAATTAGGTCTTTATCTATGAAATTGCCGTTATGTACGAAAAAAATTAAACGATTTTATTTTCATGTATTTTTATTTGTATTAATCGAAGTAGTAATTACCTATACAAGCAATGCATCTTTGCCAACGCAGTGGCAGTTTATTGATGCGGTGAGCTTCTAACCCCAGTTCTTGCAACTTGGAGACCGTCTGCTGTGCAGTATAAGGTCGCACATTGTCGTGTAGGAGCAGCGGAGACGAGCGATTGAATGCTAGTTGCAGATGTGCCAGTTTCTTCATCATTGTGTTCAGTTCTTGTTCTTCACAGTATACATCTGCAGTAATGCTTACCCCGTTTGGTAAGAAGCTGTAATGAATCACACCGGGCGCTAGACCACCAAACAGTCACCATCACTTTTCTAAGGGTAAGTTTTCGTTTAGGGCATTGTTTAGGTGCTGAACTAGGATCCAACCAACTTTCTGAGCGCTTGCGATTATTAAACAGAATTAATTTTTCATCACAACTAACAATATCATTGTAAAATTCCTTTATTTCTGTGTCTGTTGAACAATGCACAATAATTTGACTTTGGCTATATTGACATTGGCAGTTGTCAGTGATGCCATAGAATAAAAGAGTTCAGATGTTTTATTATCAGTATATGAAAATAGGTATTTAATTTCATCTATATATAAAAACTAACAGTAAAAGAACGGATTGTAATTTATATTACTATAAATAAAAGTTTTTAATATGTTTAATATTATTTTTCTACTTTTTACTGTTAACGCTTTTTAGGTGTGGCTACACCGACGCCTTATCGATGCCATATCGATACTGTGATTTTGTCACTGCACCGCTCTACAAAACTTAAAGTTGTGATTAACTAATGTACCCTTAAATTATGACTCTGGGATGTTCCATCAATTAACAGATTTAATGATATTTAGTTAAGTATCATTTAGGACTAATTTAAGGAACCTTTCTGAGTGCGGCAGTTAGTTTGATTTTTATTACTACATACAATCGCCATTTTTTACCCGACTGCCGAAGAAAGGAGGGTAATGTTTTTCGAGACTATGTATGTATGTCGTGCCTCGGAGAGAACGTTAAGCCATCGGTCCCAGTTGCCATACAAACATCAATGGCAGTCTTTACGGGTAGTTGGAGCCCTAAAAAGTCCAACAACAACGGTCTAGCTGCAATGCTTCGATATAAAATGTCACCATTGGGTTGTGAAGGTCAGTTGGCAGTCGCTTCACGGTAAATATCGAAGTCCAGCCAAATCCGCAGTTAAGACTGGTAAAGCGGACCCCAGACTCCGAGGTGAAAGCTTTGTATGCAACTGGGATTAACGCTAGGTTGAAGAAGTATGTATGTCTATGGTCTAGAAACATAACCACTGAACAGTCGGAATCCATTATTCGACAGCCAATCTAATTTTTTAATGGATCCCGACTGTTCAGTTGTTATGTTTCTAGACCACCGGACATCAATCTAAGTGCTTGTTTTTCTTTTTAGGTTTAAGCAGTAAGCTTTTTTGATTTTTTTACATTTAGGTAAGATAATTGTAGACTTTACCAATATACAGTTAAAGTCTAAAATCAAATAAAAAGTAATTCATTCAAATTTTTTATTCGCTTTACAAAATATCATTTAATTTTAGACTTTAACTTGATAACAATGAAGTCTACAATTAAATGACATTTTTAGAGTGACTTAGCGGAGAGCGTTCGTCAAAGATTTCTATTCCCGCTTAGTGCAAATATTTACATACATACATACATTCACACCTTTTTCCCTCCAGGGTAAGCAGAGACCGACAGTCCGCCATCTGTTTCGTCCTTACATTTATCCAACAATTATTTTGTTTAAATAATTTCCTATTCACAAATTTTATTGACGGTATTACGTGTGCACCAAATTCTTATTCATCTCGGAGCTGAATGACTGACGCGGCGCAGGCGCAGATAAGGCGCTTATATCACAAGACTTGACCTATCTCACTTGATACGAGTTTAATGGTTGGACCGTGTTGTGCAGAAATGCGCCAACGCATCAACCGGCCACGATTTTATTATAATATTTATGTCAAACTATCAAAGATAAGAGTTTTTGATCTGGTACGTAGTTTTGAGTTGGTATAGGTATTAGGTACCCTTTTCTTCCGTGCATGAATCTGGAATGTCAGATTTGAACTGACTAAAATCGCATGTCGTCTCGTGTCTTTAAACGCCGGGGCTAAAGGTTTTTTTTTTTAATACCAGTTAGGTGGCAGACAAGCACACGGCCCACACTGATGGAAAGCGGTTACCGTGGCCTATGGACGCGTGCAACACCAGGGGCGTCACACGTCAAAGGTGACTTAAAAGGCATTTCGCTTGCACCCCATTTGACCCAGGACCATTTACGATTTTAACCCCAGGAAGGCGCTTGGGCGAGCATCGCGCCTACTCACTGACGGTGTCGCTATTGTGACCGCCTGTTCCCCACTGTTAGTCAAAAGGACACTTACGTCCGAGCAGCCCTCTAGAGGGCCACTCTCGCTTCAGCCGGCATTTGCCGCAGGCATCAGTGTCTCCCCTGTGTGTGGGATTATCGTCTGCGTTGCCCGGGTGCACCGCGTGGAGTTCTGGGTTGGCTCATTTCTACATAATACGGCCCATGTTTTGCATAATATTAAATTTGAATGAATGCATTTCAGTGTATGTACGACACATTTGATAATTTTATTTTGATAATTTATAAAAAGCAGTTTTTAACAATTTTTTTGGCTATTTTAATGATAAGATAAGACCTTACGAAAGCGTACATAGATTTTATTTTGACAGATCGTAACCAAATAACATGTTTTTTCCTTCTGACTGAATTGACATCATGCGTTTTTGACCGCGGTAGCCTAGTGGTCTGGGTAATGGACTGCTGAGACGAGGTCTCGAGTTCGATTCCAGGTTCACCATGGCACACACCATGACTTTTCGATGCTTTTCGAAGTTATGTGTGTATTTATCGCTGGTTTATAAGTTCCCGGTTAATGGCAATAGGCTCGCCACCTATTACATTG
This sequence comes from Lithosia quadra, assembly GCA_963576445.1. Classification (NCBI taxonomy): domain Eukaryota; kingdom Metazoa; phylum Arthropoda; class Insecta; order Lepidoptera; family Erebidae; genus Lithosia; species Lithosia quadra. Next base: position 558,809 of record OY754897.1, read on the forward strand.
GGACCTAAACATAAACTGGCGAAATGTGGGTGCTAGCACCTCTGCCTACCCCTTCGGGGATATAGGCGTCAGTTTATGTTATGTTATGTTATGTTATGTTTTAAAACGTGTGGCGTTTTTTTTATGATACCACTTAGGTAGCAGACAAGCACACGACCCATTTAATAGGAAGTGGTCACCGTTGTGCAAAACTAGGGGCGTCATACTCGCGCTGCAAACCCTGTAAAGTGTGTTACCATCAGGCGAGGTGAAGTCATATTGATGTGACCGATAAAAAAAACTAAATAATCTAAAAGGTATATCAGTCAATCGGATGCCGGCAAAGCAACTTCCACGTCTTTTTTTTATACCACGTAGGTGGCAGATAAGCACATGGCCCATCTGATGGGAAGCGGTCACCGTGGCCTATGGACGTGTAACACACGCGCTGACTACCCTGAAGGGAAGGATGGGGTGGGAGGAGGAGGGGTACAGTGAGCTCTGGCTACCCTAATTACCGGCGGGATCATAACACGATGGTTATTATGTGCGCGGTGTTCTGTAGGGCGGAGGTACTACCCCAGTCGGACGGGAGATACCGTCGTGTCTTACCTCCTTCACATCTGTATGCCGACTCTGCCTCACTCCGATGTCAAACTTATTTATTACACATATTCTAGTAAACTCGTACAATGTTTAAGAGCGATATGTTATCACCCGCGTCTAGGAAATTCTAGCCTTATCTTATCAGCTTGTAGCTATACTATTTATTATTGGCGTAATTATATGTTTTTTATACCAAACACCGAATATTTTATGTGAGCACGTTAAGCCGTCGGTCCCGGTTGCCATACAAACATCTATGGCAGTCGTTACGGGTAGTTGGAGCCCCAAAAGTGCAACGATTCTAACTTGGAACTTCGATATCGCCATTGGTCATAATGACCATTGGTTGTGGAGGTCAGATGGCAGTCGCTCCACGGAAAATATCGAAGTTCAGCTGTATCACAGTTAGACTGGAAAGCCGACCTCAACTGAGTTATGAAAAAGGTTCAGAGAATGATGATATCGAATACTTTATTCGTCTAGGTAAAAAATTACGACGCACTGTTTCAAAGAATCCGATTTTGTGTCACTTCCATTTTCTTGGATCCTGTAGCCATTATATTGTACGGCATCTAACTTGGCAAGATTTTGGAGTAATGTGGGCCCCACTACTCCAAAACCTTGCCAAGTTAGATGCCGTACACTATACTTGTTTCTATGCGACGCATTTTGCCACAAATAAGTATAGTGTACGGCATCTAACTTGACAACAACTACCACAATATGGATATCAAATAAAGGGCTTGACTAGTTGAATATAGTTCAGAAAAAGAAAATCCAATATGGCCGCTATTAGTCATTAAAAGCGTCATTTTAACCTAAAACATTTTTTACTTAATTTATTTTAAATATTCTGGTCTGGGTAATGGACTGCTGAGACGAGGTCTCGGGTTCGATCCCAGGTTCACCATGGCACACACCAATGACTTTTCGATGCTTCTCGAAGTTATGTGTGTATTTATCACAGGTTTATAAGTGCCCGGTTAATGACAATAGGCTCGCCACCTATTACATTGGGACCTAAACATAAACTGGCGAAATGTTGGTGCTAGCACCTCTGCCTACTCCTTTGGGGATATAAGCGTGAGTTTATGTTATGTATTACATATTATGTTATTTAAAATATCTACGACTAGCTGTTGCCCGCGGCTCCGCCCACGTGGATGTCGGTTTTCGCGTTTTTTTTTACTATATCACCGGTTCTAATCAGCTAATTGTGAATAAATATGCGTAAGATTTTGAGTCTAACCAAGACCATTCTAATAAAAACCGCATCAAAACCCGTTCGGGTTTGGGTAGGCCCGTAGACCCGTAGGGCAGGATCTAAACTCACTTCGCAACGCAGAAATAGTAATATTTTAATTTCGCCATAACTTCAAAACCAAACGTCCAATTTTAATCTTTTAAATACCAAATATTATCTACATAAACTGTTCTTAGTGATGAAATAATTAATTTTGATAAGGATTAATAGCATGAGTAAAATAAATGCGTTTAAATGTAGTTCAAAAAAAAAATTAAGATTTTTAAATAAAGAAATGGTTGTTGTGCCTCACTCGACATAGATAGGTATAGTGTGTCGCGGACTTTTTTGTATATATTTATAAGATCTCCAATTAATTAGAACATTTTATGGTTCTCTCTTTTATAGTTTAGGCAGCGTACGCAAAATAAGTAACTTTTCTGGTTGATTTTTTACACCTTGTGTCCGAAAACCCCAAATATTTTACGGAACCCTATTTTTTTCCAAAATAAAATTTAGCCTATATTGCTCGTGGATAAGGTAGCTTTCTATTGGTGAAAGAATTATTGAAATCGGTCCAGTAGTTTCGGAGCCTATTCGTTACAACCAAACAAACAAAGTTTTCCTCTTTATAATATTAGTGTAGATGTACAGACATAGCTACATAATTTTATAATAGTACAGAAGATGTCGTGCTATTCTAGAAAATCTTCCACATCGGATAGTTTTTATACATTTTCCAAGAATTAATGAAAGTGTGTGAATGCAACAAGAACACATACCTACTAGTTGTGCATTGCGACATTTTCTACTTCGTAGTAAATGCGACTAAAAAACGCAAGCGAGTCTCACCAGCGAGCGCTCTGGGCCTCGATTCTGCTAAAGGCAAATCACTGGTAATACCACTGACACTCTAAAAATGCTATTTAATTGTCGACTTTACAGTTATACAGTTAAAGTCTAAAATCAAATGAAAGGAATTCATTTAACTTTTTCATTCGCTCTACAAAATATCATTTGACTTTAGACTTTAACCTGATAACAATAAAGTTTACAATTGAATGGCATTTTTTAGAGTGTCAGTGGTTTGTCTTTAGTAGAATCGAGGCCCAGTATACGAACACTTCCTTCGTCCATATTCGTAACTGAAATCTCGTAACCAGTTACAAAAATAGAATAATTTTTCGTGGTTTGGTATAGATATTCTATCTCACGAAGGCGGGTTAAAAATTAAATAGTATTACCTGTGTTTTGTAAATACGCGTACATAAGTAAGGACTTTTTAAGGTTTATTAAATTTTTGGCTTAAAATGCGCTATGCCGCGCCTCCCCCGGTATGCACTGGGCTTAACTATGTCAAGAAAAACAACGTAGCTACATAAAATCTAAATGTATGTTGTTTTTATTCAGTTCTAAGAAGTAATAGTTACTTCCTTATTTGACGTGCTAATATCATATTTGCATAGCACATTTCTGAGTATTAGACGTGACCTAAATTTGAGAATGTATGTCTATCTATCTATGTGTACTTACTATTATAAAATTGTAAAGTAGCTGAGTCTATACATTGAAGATATTAAAAAAAAATTGGCTTCGTTGGGCAAATGCAAGATATGAAAGAAAATTCATTCCGCGCACGCTGAGGCTGTGGAATGATCTCCCTGCTGTGGTTTTCCCTAGCGACTACAATATGGGGTTCTTCAAGAAGGGCGTTAGAACTTAGAAGGTTTGTAGTACAGGGTCGGCAGCGCGAGTGTGACGGCCCCTAGTGTTGCACACGTCCATAGGCCACGGTGACCGCTTCCCATCAGGTGAGCCGTGTGCTTGTCTGCCACCTGAGTGGTATATAAAAAATATAAGAACGATTATGAACATAAATACCGCCGGTTTCGGGTACTCTTGACCTGGCCTTTCTCCAAAACGTCCTGGATCTGATTAGAATATGTACGCCTAGGTCGGCCTTTACCGGGTTGCCCATTCACCCTCGCCTCATAATATCTGTTTCGTCAATCTTCCTTCATCCATCCTCTCTACATGTCCGAACCATCTAAGTTTTTTTACGTATGTACATTATCATTCTCTGAACCTTTTTCCCAACTCAGTTGGGGTCGGCTTTCCAGTCTAACTGTGATGCGGCTGAACTTTCGATATTTTCCGTGGAGCGACTGCCATCTGACCTCCACAACCAATGGTCATTAAGACTAATGGCGATATCGAAGTTCCAAGTTAGACTGATTGGACTTTTGTGGGCTCCAACTACCCGTAACGACTGCCATAGATGTTTGTATGGCAACCGGGACCGACGGCTTAACGTGCTCTCCGAGGCAGTAATAAACCTGCGATAAATACACACATAACTTCGAAAAGTCATTGGTGTGTGCCATGGTGAACCTGGGATCGAACCCGAGACCTAGTCTCAGCAGTCAATTACCCAAACCACTAGGCTACCGCGGTTATTTGTACGTATGTACGTACGTGTTTAAAAAAGATAGGTATACAGGTAAGTACATAGATTTGAAGCAGTACTATTCGTAAACAAAATTATTATTGTAGTAATGTAGCCCATTTGACATGGCCGATAACTGTCCCAACAAACTATTTTATCTTCCACTATTATCAACTGGAATATTTTAAAAACGACATTTTCGACTTCCAAAACTGCTGATACCGTTATCGTTAAGTTGCGTAATGAATTTTTCGAAACACGATAATACGGTCATAGGTTTGAGCCCTTATCGCGTCAAAATATTACTATTTGTACTTCACAAGGAAAATATATGACGCGCGTTATATTAGGTATATTTGCGTGTTAGATATTTTGTTTGTTGATAGGTAGTTGGGTATTATGTGTGTGTTGCCAGCGGATGTGTGTGTAATTTTTAACCGACTTATAAATTAGGACTACAGAATGCTGTAGTTGTGGCATTTGCCTACTACAATATAATGATATTGTGGTAGGCACGCGACCTTTTTTTTTACTATATTTTGACATTATAATATTTTGACATTTCAATTATTTTATTGTTTAACTTGGGTTAAAATTTATTATATTTTTTTTTATATACCTTTATTTATATTGACACGAGACAAAAATGTACATTCGAGGTAAATAGGAGGTTCTCAATTCGACTATATTTTAAACGGTTTGGGTCAAATCTGGTAGTTGAAATTTGACCCCCTTCCCAGTTGGTGGATTGGTCTGATATTTTGGTAGAAATCTTTAGTTCTGATGACAATACAATTTTAATTGCTTTTAGTACAAAAAACATTTAGGTACTTACTTTATTATTTTTTAATTTTTGATACCTCAGAGGGGGTGAATCGATTTTGATGATTCTTTTTTTATTTGATAGATGGCTTCCCGTGTGGACCTATTTCAATTTGGTTCAGTTGAAGTCGTCTTTTTTTTAATTTACCTTTTTTTACAATTTAGTCCTTCGGTCTCACTGCACCCCACCTGATGGTAAGCTGGGTTGGAGTCCAAAAGTAGTGGTAGATGGTGGCGTGTTATGGATTCTCGAAGGCGGATAAGCATCCTTAGATACATTTTTTTGTAAATATCACACATATATAACATAGAAATACCCAAACCAATGAAAATATTCATATTCATTCACATAAATATTTGCACTGATCGGGAATCGAACCCGCAACCGCCGATCACCAATCGAACGCTGCTCTACCGCTACGCCACAGTGTTGTCGTGACGTCACATTCCATCGCAACCAGTTAAAAAATAAGATACCAAAAATTACGACAACTCAAAATTTTCCATGATTTTTTAATGTTATGCAAACGAATAACTGGCGCTACTTGTGGAAAAGTACCAGTTCATTATGCGATCTACAACTTCCTTATACCTATAGCGTGTCGGTGGCGGTTGCGACTCCTGAGCGTTAGGTCTCGGGTTTGATGCCTCGGCAAGGTATTATAGTCAATTTTCTGTATCAGGACGGAATCTGGTTGTTATAAAGATGGTTAGATCGCTCGATTTTTTTTATTTTTTTTTTATATAGGACACGTCAAAATGACTCCACCTCGCCTGATGGTAAGCGAAAGGCAAAGTCTCAGGACTGGGGCCACCACCACATACACCGGTAGTGCTACAGTGGCGGCCCTCAGCTTGACGGCCTCATCAAATGCTTTTTTACGCCCCGCTTAAAGCTGGTAAGCGGTCACACACGCGCTGCCTAACTGGGGAGAGGGTTAGGAAGGGGCGGGGAGAAGGAGGGGTACAGTGAGCTCTGGCTACCCTACTTACCAGCGGGAACACAACACGATGGTTATTATGGCCGCGATGTTCTGTAGTCTGTAGTTCTGTTCTGTATAACTTATGGTTTAAGGCGTAACCCAGCTATAGCTCACGGCATCTAACTTGGCAAGATTTTGGAGTAGTGTGGGCCCCACTACTCCAAAATCTTGCCAAGTTAAATGCTGTACACTATACTTGTTTGTGGCAAAATGCGTCGCATATAACCAAGTATAGTGTACAGCATTTAACTTGGCAAGGTTTTGGAGTAGTGGGGCCCACACTACTCCAAAATCTTGCCAAGTTGGATGCCGACATGCCGTGCACTATACTTTCGGAAAATTGTGTTAGGTTCCGCGCAAAAACATGAAATCCTTATGTAATAAACTATTTTGTTTTGGAGTTACCTGAACTAATGATGTATTTTGTTTTGTTTCAGGTACAACTAAACCCCACCATAGGACTACATTCCACGAATTGAACCAACCCATAGTACCTAACCTGAAATTATTTAGAGTAGAGATATATTATCTAAATAGGAACTATCGACCAAATTTTTCTATACCAAACTCGAAAATTTTCTATGTATCTCGAAAATTTTCTATATAAAACTCGACAATTTTCTACGAAATTCGTAAAAATTTCTTCAAAAAAGTCGAAAATTTTCTACCAATCTCAAAAGGGATATTACCAAATTCGAGATTTTTTCTACCAAACTTGGAAATTTTCCTGCCTTCCTGAGACCAAAGCCTTGTATTAATTAAATAATATTTATTGGATTATATTAGCGTAGGAATTAGGATATAAGATGATGCCCCAACAGTACTGCCTCAGGTGGAAACATCATCACTCAAATGTACAAAATATGTTCGCTCAGCTATTGGAAAAAGGTGCGTATCTTTTTTAAATGAAATTTATTTAACAACTAGCTGTTGCCCGCGGCTCCACCCGCGTGGACGTCGATTTTCGCGTTTTTTTACTATATCGCCGGTTCACTAATATGCGTAGGATTTTGAGTCTAACCGTATTGCTTAGACTAAAAATTTACCGTATGTTTGGTTGTAATCGGTTAAGTAGAACCGGAGATATGGTCACAAAAGACCTAAAAACGAAGCGCGGGCGAAGCCACGGGTATCAGCTTGTATAAAAAGTAGCCTATATATTATGTTGCTTAGAACTATGAACTATAATCATACCAAGTTTGATCAAAATCCCTCCAGTAGTTTTTGATTTTAGCGTGAACAAAAATTTAGTGCGGACAAACAGAGGCACAGAGACACAGACAAACAGACAAAAATTCTAAAAATCATTGTTTTGGCATCTCTTACATTCATAAAGGCCGCTAATTTTTTTTTTTTTTTTCATATATCTTCCATGTACAGACACCGATCAGTTACAGATTTATTATATGTATAGATTTTTGACTAGTGCCTCGGAGAGCACGTTAGGCCGTCGGTCCCGATCATACCGGTCATCTGTCTTTTTCTATCTGATAATGAAAGAAACAGATGCAGTTAGAAAATTTTAGAGAATTTTAAGTTTAGAGATGTAATAAAAAATCTGAAAATGATCATCTGTTATTGACGCTGACTATACTTTCGCAGTAGAGATGTGGCTACCGACAAAGACGTATCGAAGTCCAAGGCTTTTAATATAATTATTTTCTTTTTTTATCAAACCACAGACAAACTGGGCATTCCCCGCGTCACCAATACTTGACCACATTCAATTACAACACAAAATAATTATATCGACCCCGGAAATTTCAATTGTCGTAAAGGACATTTTGACGAAAATGAGTTATATATATATTCGGAATCAGCGTCGCGAGCTCTATCGAATGGTATATTTAAAGTCGTCCTATCTTCAAAAAAAAGTTCTTTACTACCTAGATTTTCAACGAGCTCTGGCTTGATTTTTCTTAATAATTGGGGTGTATCGTAAAAGTAATTTACATCAGGGAGCGTAAAGTCATATTTTTATTATTTATAAGGTCGTAAATGTTTTATTTGTTAATCGATACCCTTACGACCTAATCTACGATTTGCTTTATTTTCTGTAGTTACGGCGTAAAGGTCACACGGAGGTGCGCGGAAGCACGAAGCCCAGGGCATGAGGGGTGTAAGTAACGGGTACGGGAGGATAGTGACTCGTACGATCCATTTCGCAGCGCCATTCTGCGGGATTTCGTTGAAAGTACTGCTGCGGTCACCGGTGAGATCAGTTTAGGTATGGAATATTATATCCCCTACACTGATGTCACCGGTACCTGCAGGGCGCGTCCCTGGTTTTGGGCGCGAGTGCGCAGAGGCTGTTCACCAGAAGCAGCTAGCGTACCGCGCCTGGACCAGAGCATCCGCGCAACGCGATCCTAACGTAGGCCAGTTTAAAGCAGCGTACAACAGAGCCACAAAGGTATGCAAGAGGGCTTACATCAGAGCGGATGCCCAGCGCATTGCACGGCTTGGGCAGGAGCTTGTGGCGTATCTCACGGACAGCCGTGGCTACTGGCGCCTGGTCAAGGCCGTGCAATCAAACTTCTGCCAGCCTTCGCTGCCCCCGTTGCGAAACCCCGATGGATCACTGGCTCATGAGCCGCAAGAGAAAGCCGACTTGCTGGCTAATTTCTTTGTGGCTAATTCCGGGATCGATGATTGCTGTATGCAACTGTGACCACGCAATGCCTGATATCCTTATCAGGCAACGCCTTGTTCGTGCAGTGCTGCAATCACTCAATGTCCGGAAAGCCAGTTGTCCCGATGGAATTCCAGCGGTGGTTCTACGTAAATGTGCAGCGGAGTTGTCTACCATGCTTACGCATCTGTTCCGCATCTCATACACCTCGGGTACAAAGCCGCCAGCTTGGAAGGAAACGAATGTGCAGCCGATCCCCAAGAAAGGGGATTGGTCAGACCCGGGCAATTATCGACCCATAGCCGTCACCTCAATGCTGTGCAAGGTTTTTGAGCATATCATTAACGCACAGCTCATGCGTCACCTAGAGGATCACTCCCTAATTAATGATCGGCAATATGGCTTCAGGCCGAAACGGTCAACGGGTGATCTACTAGCATACGTCACCCATCTATGGGGTGAGGCTATGGACAAGCATGGCAGCGAGTCATTGGCTATCAGTCTTGACATTGCCAAAGCTTTCGATTGGGTCTGGCACAAGTCGCTCCTTTCCAAGCTGCCTGCTTTTGGTATACCTCCCCTATTATGCAGTTGGATTGAGAACTTCCTGCAGGAGCGCCGCATTTGAGTGCTCTGTGATGGGCGGACATCGGCGTTCTTGCAGATCAATGTTGATGTACCGCAGGGGTCCGTTTGGTCGCCTACTCTTTTTCTTCTGCATATCAATGACCATGCTGTCAGTAGGTAGCATTCATTGCTATGCAGATGATAGTAACATACACGGACGATATCACGATCACCCTGCGGACAAGCAGGCTGACGTAGGGGAAAAAAGACAGCTTCTTGTCACTGAGGTTGATCGGGTCCTGAATCACATTTCGCAATGGGGCTCTGAGAACCTGGTCGAGTTCAATGCCAAGAAGACGCAAGCTTATGCGTTTATAGCATAACTATCTCCTTACCTTGCCCTCCCTACTCTTCGGGACACTCCACCACCACTTTAGGATAACCAAGAGATACTCGGCATGGATGTTCGCTGCAAACTGAATAATAAAAACTACATCAAGAGCATCATCAAAACGGCCTCTCGGAAACTCGGAGTCCTGAACAAGCTGAGGTGGTTTTTCAAGCCGGAGCAGCGGTGTCTATACAAGACACATCCGTTCCGGTGTGGAATATTGTTCTCATCTCTGGGATGGCTCTGCACAGTACCTCCTAGATGCTCTCGACAGGTTGCAGCGACGTGCAGGCCGTATTATTGGGAGTCCTGAAGTTACCAACGCTCTCAAACCGTTACAATTACGGCGAGACATGGCCTCTTTGGCAGTTATTTACAACCTCTACCATGGTGATGATGAGTGTTCCGATGAGCTCCCCCAACTAGTTTCACCCTCTCCTTTCCTATATACAGAACAACACGTGCAAGGCTGAGATACCACCCTCATACCGTGCAAACAATTCCATCAAGAACTAAGCGCTTCGGTGCCTCTTTTTTTTGCCGCACCATAAAGATCTGGAATTCTTTGCCAGCCCACGTATTTCGTTACTCCTACAGTCCCGGGCCTTACAAGCGGGACGTGAAAAAAATGTTAAATTTTTGTAACGTTTTTGACTGAATTTTTTGATTAAAAAATGCAAAGTATTAAAAATCCCTTTTATTTCACTTAGTTTTTTATTTCTTAACTAGATCTTTAGCTTCTTTTGTTCCTTGTACCCCCTTAGTCTCCGATTTAATTGACTCGTACGACCCATTGATGATCAAGATTAGTTCTTTACTACATATATAATTTATAACAACCAATTTTTTGTGGCTGTAAAGTACTTCAGTTCAAATTTTATGGGTCGTAACGGACACTCATTTTCGTCAATTATTAAGTTTGGTTTATTTTCTTAATTGCAACGGATAGAACACAAAAAAATAGTTAGGGTCTCCTTTGACATCATGAATATAGCACTTTCTTTAAAAAAGTTATAAGGAAAATAAAAATTTTTTTTTCGTTTTTTGGCTCTCCTGAAAAGTCGTGTTTTGTCCTTTACGACAATTGAAATTTCCGGTATCGATATGTACATTAGTAATTTTTTATAACTTCATTATTAATATATTAATAACTAGCAGCCCGTCCCGGCTTCGCACGGGGTTTTAAAATGAAAAAAGTTGTTGTAGTGACATAACTACAATAGTTGGACATATGCTACCGCGGAGTTTTTTGTAGACATTATGATGTTCTTCAATATTGTTGTACATTATTTTGTTCTATCGCTAATAGTTTCGGCAGCGCATTCGACGAAAGACATTTTAAGACTCATTTTTCTACACCTTCGGTTACATTGTTCAAATTTTACCAAGGATCCCTAATTTTTTTCAAAATGAAATGTAGCCTATGTCAAATTGGAAGAATGTAGCATTCTATTGGTGAAATTTTTTTTAAATCGGCCCAGTACTTTTTGAGCCTATTCATTACAAACATACAAACATACAAAAATAGGTACAAATCTTTCCTCTTTATAATATTAGTGTAGATACGATCACTGCGTCATAGGGTCTGTCGTGTTTTTCTGCGGTTTTGAGGTCCGGCAGACTATTATTGGTTGTTTTTTTATAACGTCTTTATATAGTGCACGGCATCTAACTTGGCAAGGTTTTGGAGTAGCCCACACTACTCTAAAACCTTGCCAAGTTTTATTTTTTTATACTACTTATGTGGCAGACAAGCACACGGCCCACCTGATGGGAAGCGGTCACCGTGGCCTATGAACATGTGCAACACTAAGGGTGTCACACACGCGCTGCCTACCCTGAAGGGAAGGGAGGAGGGCTGGGGAGGCTAGGAAGGGATGGGAGGAGGAGGGGTACAGTGAGCTCTGGCTACCCTACTTACCGGCGGGCGGGAACACAACTCGATGGTTATTATGGCCGCGGTGTTCTGTAGTAAGTTAGATGCTGTACACCATAAAATTGTCTATGGCAAAATGCGTCGCATATGAACAGGTACCCCACCGTCGGTGAAGTGGCGCGATGCTCGCCCCACCCTCCTTTTCGGGGGGTCGAGGGGGCCATCATAAAACCGTAGATGGCCCGGGGTCAGCTGGGGTGCGAGGGATATGCCTATTGGGTAACCTTACACCCCGGTAGTTAGACCCGAGACGGCGTGCGGTTTTTAGTCGGTTCTATCAAAGTCAAAGTCAAAGTCAAAGTCAAAAATCATTTATTCTGTATAGACCATTTTAAGCGGCACTTACAAAACGTCAAAATTATAAATATTTAAAACTAGAAGCAAATGGACCACCGGTTCGAAACGCGGCCCAGACCTGAGAAGACTCCGGCAAGAAACTCAGCGGGCTGTTTTTTTTTGGTCTATTTACAACAATTGCCTTAGTCTAGATACAATGTTACTTCGAGTAACATAGTTGAGTGAACAGTTATCTATCCCGACATAACCACCCCCGATGGCCGACGGGGGTGGTATCCATGGGGATTTCCGCACGATAAAAAAAAGGCGTTACCCACTAATTTTCTTTCGGTTTATGGTTTCCGAAGGAGTACCGCCTGCTATCAAACTCGTTTCAGGCTTTTCAACAGCACTCAGGTTTTTTTTTTAATCTTTTATTTTTTTTACTTTATCGCCGGTTCTGCTATAAGTTTGACGAAGACCAGTCTTAATAAAAAACCGCATCAAAATCCGTTCAGTACTTTTTGAGGTATCGGAGGAGAATGATGATGACCGCGATATTTATTGACCATCTAATCCTTGCCATCAATGCTGATGTTGTAGCCATCCTGAGAGTAAAGCTATAAATAGACCTAGCGCTAAATTAATCTCAAATTTATAGCCATTTTCCACGATCGAATCGCTATAACTGAATTAATTAACATAGTTACACATGGATATATAAAACTTATGGATGGAACGAGTTGAAGAATACAGCTGACGAAGGATACAACTGACGAAGAATACAGCTGACGAAGGATACAGTTTTTTTCTATATAGGACACGTCAAAATGACCTCGTCTGATGGCAAGCTAAAGGTAATCTCAGGACTGGGGTCACCACTACATATGCCGGTACATACACCGGTAGTGCCACAGTGGCGGCCCTCAGCTTGACGTCCTCATCAAATACCTTTTCACGCAGTGCTTAAAGGCCCCGGGGCTATAGGAGGAAGGAAACACATGCGCTGGTAAAGAATTCCAAGTCTTTATAGTGCGACAAATAAAAGAGGCCCCGAACCGCTTATGATGAATACAGGTGATGAAGAATACAGCTTTTTATTGATACTACGTAGGTGGCAGACAAGCACACGGCCTACCTAATAGAAAGCGGTCACCGTGGCCTATGGACGTGTGCAACACAAGGAGCGTCACACTCGCGCTGCTTACCCTATAGGGAGGGGGGGGGGGGGGGCAGAAATAGGAGGGGCAGGAGGAGTACAGTTAACTCTAGCAATTTCTCGGCCAGTTCTATTGTTGTTTCAGTCGCTCTCTTTGTTATGACACAGTCTATCCTTTTCTATTCTGTGTGATTTCGTCAGCCTTTGTTGCCGGTTTTTGTAGCCCGTTTCAGAATCTGCATCAAGAGATATCGTCTTTGATCAAGAGTCATACTATTTCAGATATATTGCAGCATATTGCCCGGCCATTGATTGCTCGGCCATCAGGTGCAATGAAATATTTTTGATATAGCCGGGCAATTACTATTGTCTGCTATATCATATATCATTATTTCGGCAATTGTGCAGCCACACAATTGCCGAAAAACATGGCCCGTTTAGAACTCGCATTAACAGTCTCGTTTTCAGCGCGTTCCGAGTAGAGGTTTTTTATGTTCAGGTTTCTAGCATGTCAGCCGTTTTCAACTTAATAACATGACGAATTTAGTTCGGAATATAAAAATAGTATGTTAATGTGTCTAAATATATACGAAAAAAAACTTTCGACTAGGGTTGCCACTTGAAGTAGGTAAATTATTTTTTTGTTATTGTTCTTAATTTAAAAGTGACGGTTCTTAAGACATCTGCTCATCCCTTATTGAACCACCCAGTTAACTCCTATATACGAAGAAAACTTGATATTAGAAAAAAAAAAATAATATGTATTTTTTAAGGATTTTATTATTATTTTTATTTCATCCTTTGAACTTTACAAAATAGGCGTCATTTTTCAGACGTAATTTTACCTCCTTAGGGGTAAAATTTTCGTAAATTTTCCTTTCGTAAACACAGAAAGCACCCACACTCCGTGTGCACGTTTCACCACCCCTGTTAAATTAGGCCCCTCATCCCGCGCCCACCATACTGTCACATAGTGCCCGAAAGTGGCATCTCGAAGCCAGGGCTAGCTCGTGTCAGCGGAGATGCGAGGTAAATGCCTTTTGATATCTCGACGCTCGAAAACCCAAGATGGCGTTCGATTTTATTCGGTTCAAGTCGGACATACCGCTTAGGGTGATTTCCGAACGAACAAAAAGGGGTGTCAAGTAGTCATTTTTTTATTTTATTTTATATGTATAGAACACGATGACTTCACCTCGCCTGATGGTAAGCTGAAGGTAAAGCCTCAGGAAAGAGGGCCACCATTAAATACACGTACCATGTCAACAATGGTGGCACTCAGCACCGCGTGACACCCACCGGTCCCACTAGTGCTGCGACCAGAACCCCCCTGCCCGGCTATGCACTTGCTGACCCCTGAACGCAATCCAACCGATTGCACCAAGTTATAGTCTCTAGTAGTTATTCAGTGGCAAGTGGTAACCATAACGTTTATTAAACCTATTGTACGCGTCGCGTTTTTTGTACATTCGAAACCGGTTACGCTATTTTGGTGGCAGCCGACATTTTCGTTCGTATTTATAATGGTATAAAGTATGAAACATTAGTTTTTTATTATAATTAAAGTTTATTTTTGGATCGGAACGCATACCTGTTCAGTTATTAATATATTTTTTAATATTAATGGACTGTGGTCCGGTTTTCGTGTATCTTTTGAAACGGTTGTCATGTGAAGTTTATCAATTAATAGTTTTTATTTTTTTTATTCATGATAGGCTTACGTTTGACCTCAATCTCACCTGATGGTAAGTGACGATGTGGTCTACGATGAATCACGCTTGCCTAGAAGGAACCTATTCACTCGTGACTTGAAAACTCCCAGGTTATAGCTTTCCGGAAACACAGACTCAGGCAAGGAATTCCACTCCTTAGCTGTACGCACGATGAACGTATTTTTGATACAACTGTTGACTCAGTAATTATACAAACGATAAAAAAAAATTTCTATGAAATTAAAAAAGAAAAAAGGCCGACCTAGGCGTACATATTCTAATTAGATCCAGGACGTTTTGGAGAAAGGCCAGGTCAAGAGTACCCGCAACCGGCGTGCGTGTATAAAAACAATTATGAAAGTTGAAGAAGCGAAAGGAGTATGCCAAGATCGTAGCAAGTGGAAAGATGTTGTCTCTGCCTACCCCAAAGGGAAAAAGGCGTGATTTTTTTGTATTAAAAAAGAAAAAGTTAAGAAAACGAAGGTAGGACACGACGGTACCTCCCGTCTATAGATCAAAGATTTGAAGGTGAGCGCAACCCTACACATAATTATTTTAATTTATTAAAATGTAATATGATTTATTCATTTAAGTCTAAATATAAATTCTACGACATTGTACACAGCGCTCTCTAGACCCAAAGTAAGCATAGTTTAACTAGCGCGTGTTATGGGTTATAGAATAAGGATAAACATACTTATACATATATCTTTTTTTGTAAATATACAGGGTGAATTTTTCAAAAGGGATTGGATGGCCAAATCCGAAACTATAAGGAATAGCGAAAAATGGTCAAAGGACTCACGAGCCCGATTTTGATGAAACCTAAAACCTCATCATTAGATTTTTAAAAAACCAATAAACCTAGCTGAGAATCGAACCCGTTGATTTTGAAAAAAAAAACACACCCTTTATTAGTACACCCTACGATAGTGTCGCTGTTAAGGAACAAATTCTGCGAAGTAATAATATACGGCAAATTTAAGGAAAATATGGAATTTAATAAAATTCATGTTTCATGTACCTATTTGTTTCGTTCGAAATCCCAGAGAAGATCGTAACTATACCGTGTTTTAAATTTTATACTCAGAATGATTATAATGATTGATGTTTTTTTAAACAAGATGGAACTCCAGCCCATAGTAGCCGTAAAAGAGATTTTGATTTTCGACAAATTTATTGCAAGGCATGGTCCTGTGCCTTGGCCAGTGAGATTCCTGGATCTTACTCCCTTAGATTAATTTCCCTGGGGCTGTGTCAAAAACAAAATTTACAAAGACACGTTGATGACTTGAAACGGAGAATATTTGGAGAATATTCTAAACGGAATCAATAACGTTCTAATATTGAATGCAGTACAATCCTTGAGGTCTCAAATCCAGCTATGTATTGAAAACAATGGTCTACATTTTGAACAATTAATCAGTTTATGTAAGAAAAATAAAATGTATTTTGTTAAAGATGAGTTCTTTCCTTTAGTTTGCGGTATGACATTACTTCCCAGAATAAGATCCTTAATAGCAACACTATCGTATGGTGCAATAATATAGGGTGTGTTTTTTTTTCGAAATCAACAGGTTCGATTCCTAGCTAGGATTATTGGTTTTTCAAAAATCGAATGATGAGATTTTAAGATTCATCAAAATCGGGCTCGTGACTCCTTTGAGCATTTTTCGCTATTCCTTACAGTTTCGGATTTGGCCATCCAAGCCCTTTTGAAAAATTCACCCTGTATACATATTATTATACATAGAAATTAAATTGTTAGGTATATTAAAAGAAATTATTTTTTGTTAAAAATTCGTTCGGTTCTAACTAATCGACTTGTTAACCTTCTAGACTTTGTGTACTCTGCGCCTGCGCAAATTTAGCCAAACTCCCTTTTCGTTTCTGATTTCATGACCAGTAATGGCGTCACATACAAAAAATGACTGGAAAAAAATAATTTATCACATGAATTTTTAATATTTTAAGTAAGTTTTTTTATTGGACCCGTCAACATAACTTTAACTCACCTGATGGTAAGCTAAAGATACCGACCGGGGTCACCACTACATACACCGATAGTGCTACAGTGGTGGCCGTCAACTTGACGGCCTGATCAAATGCTTTTTCACGCTCTACTTAAAGGACCCGGGACTATAGGAGTAAGGAAACACATGCGCTGGTAAAGAATTTCAAGTCTTTTTGGTGCGGCAAAGAAAAGAGGCACCGATGCGCTGGTAAAGAATTTCAAGTCTTTTTGGTGCGACAAAGAAAAGAGGCACCGAACCGCTTGATTCTTGATGGAATTGTTTACACTGTGTGAGGGTGATACCTCAGCCTGGCACGTGTAGTTCTATATAGGAAGGGAGAGGGTGGGATTAATTGGAAAAGCTTATCGGATCACTCGCATAGGCGAATACAAATTCAAAGTTCCATAAAAATCTGTGCAGCCGTTTATTTGCGCCGTAATATCGGGTTTATACTTAGCTTCAGATTATATTATGTAAAACCCCATTTTTTTTTAATTCATAATTTAAACTGGCAAAAAACCTCGACCGAACAGGGAAATACCACAAATTGATGCAATTTTTCAAAATAGACCAAGTTTTTATTCGTTTTGACGTTGTTACACAAAAACTGCTATGTCCGCGTTGATTGACGCACGTACCGTATAGGGTTGCCAGGTGAACATGACGGGCTTCCAAGGCCGGCTGACTCGTGGGGTTTAAGCAGGGCAACTTTTTTTGTATCGTGCCTTAAAGGAACCAAATCTATACTTCTATACTAATATTATAAAGAGGTAAAGTTTGTGTGTAAATTGTAAGGGGTAATCTCGGGATCTACTGAACCGATTTTAAAAATTCTTTCACCAATAGGAAGCCACATTATCCGTGAATGTCATAGGCTGAATATCATCACGCTACTGCCCAAGGGAGCGGAGCAATAATCATAAATGTGAACAATTCCTGTAGATGCCCATACATTTTAGGAAAACTGATAAATGTAGAGTATATTATGTGAGTTACAAAGGGTGCATCGGGGTTCGAAATACGCCACAGGCGAAGCCGGGGTGGGTCAGCTAGTATCATATAATTTTTTTCGCACACGTTACGAACTCGATGGGTTTTTCCATTAGCCGGCCCGGCACCAACGCCGGTGCCGGGGAAGCAAAAGTGTAAATGAAAAGGAGATGTCTCACAAATGTATGGACATTGGGCCCGATAATTGTACACTACTTAGAAAAATAGCTAGGCAATGTAGTTTTCATTTTTCACTCTTCAATTCTTATAATATTGCTTCATATTATGGGCGGAATCTAACTAAATAAACACTTTCTTGCAACACAACAAACATGGCGGACTAAAACTGTAAAAATGTACTCATATTTAATTTAATTTATCCCCTTGTATTTCGGAGGCGACTAAATATACTTGTATTTTTGCCAAAAACCGGTATTATTTCTCTTTTTTTCTGTATTGTGTACAATTAGGGGGCCCAAAATGAAACATCTCCTTTACGCTATAAACGGCTGTGTCTTTTGATTGTCTACTAGAGGTAGAGGTATAAGTTTTTATACCTCTACCTCTACGCTTTCCTGAGAAAGAGGGTTTTGACAGACAGACAGACAGACAGACAGATAGACGGACTGGTAAAGCGGACCCCAGACTACGCTTTGGATACGACTGGGATTAACGCTAGGTTGAAGAAGAAGCAGAATATTTTTAGTCCGCCATGTTTGTTGTGTTGCAAGAAAGTGTTTACTTAGTTAAATTCCGTCCGTATTACGAGGCAATATTATAAGAATTGAATATAGTGAAAAATGAAAACTACATTGCCTAGCCATTTTTCTAAGTAGTGTACAATTATCGGGCGAAAGGTCCATACATTTGTGAAACATCTCCTTTCCGCAAATTTTCGACATATATATAGGATATTTTGATGCCCTTACGAGTAAGGGAATCAAAACCTACAAGGTACTTCCTGTGAACTCAGACTCCTGAAATTTGGTACGAAGCAACGTCTTATAGCACAGATGAAGGCCTGCAATTACCCTCCTTTCTTCGGCAGTCGGGTAAAAATTGCGAAAACCGTATTTTTTTTTTTTTATACTACTTAGGTGGCAGACAAGCACACGGCCCACCTGATGGGAAGCGGTCACCGTGGCCTATGAACGTGTGCAACACTAAGGGTGTCACACACGCGCTGCCTACCCTGAAGGTATTGGGGGAGGGCTGGGAAGGAGTGGGGAGGCTAGGAAGGGATGGGAGGAGGAGGGGTAAATTGAGCTCTGGCTACCCTACTTACCGGCGGGAACACAACTCGATGGTTATTATGGCCGCGGTGTTCTGTAGGGCAGAGGTACTACCCCAGTCGGACAGCTCATTTCGGACGGGAGATACCGTCGTGTCCTACCTCCTGTCAAAATTTTTAGCTACATCATAAATCTATACTAAATTATAAAGAGGTAAAGTTTGTGTGTTTGTTAAATTGTTAGAGGTAATCTCGGGATCTACTCAACCGATTTTAAAATTCTTTCACCAGTAGAAAGCCACATCATTCGTGAGTGTCATAGGCTATATATTTTATTGGAAAACTGGAATTTACACCCGGGCGAAGCCGGGTCCCGGGTTGCTAGTATAATATAAATAGGTATATTTTTAATAATTTTTGAACTTTTACTTTTATTTATATACTTACATGTTTGTACGGAAGCCTCGTGCGCGAGTCCGACTCGCACTTAACCAGTTTTTTATGTTTGTTGCCACTTACCATATACATAACTTACGACTGCGTGAACCGATTTTGATGATTATTGTTTCAATTGATAGCTGGCGCTTTTCTTGTGGTTTAATTTTCAAATGATTCAAGATTACAATATATATGTTTTTTTTTATAAGTCATTCATCCATTCATTCTCTGAACCTTTTTCCCAACTCAGTTGGGGTCGGCTTTCCAGTTTAACTGTGATGCGGCTGAACTTCGATATTTTCCGTGGAGCGACTGCCATCTGACCTCCACAACCAATGGTCATTATGACCAATGGCGATATCGAAGTTTCAAGTTAGACTGGTTGGACTTTTGTGGGCTTCAACTACCCGTAACGACTGCCATAGATGTTTGATTTTAAATGATTAATATGGATTTAAAATCATATAACATAACATAAACTCACGCCTATATCCCCGAAGGGGTAGGCAGAGAGCACCCACATTATCTTATAAAGGAAATAATAATAAGAATTTATGACATAGGTATATTTTCAACTCATAAATTATGCATCGTAGATTCTAGGAATTAAGTAAAGCCCCAAAAAAATATTTACCTAAAAATACAGCAATTTAGTGGCTGACCGCGACCGTACCGGTTTTTATTTTTCTAAATTAACTGTTTCTTGCGATTTTGTGGACGGTGATGGCCGTGTGAGGCTGTGAGGTTGCTTTTGAGTAGAGAGGCATCGTCGCTGATTGGCTGGCGAAAGGCGCGCTCCGTGAAACACCGCCCACTTCTACGCTTTTTGTAACTCTGACCTCGATTTCCTGCAGAATTTTGATACCTAACTATGCAATAACAAAATTTTTTTAAATGTTTTTACCCGACTGCCGAAAAAAAGACGGTAATGTTTTTTCGAAAATATGCACATGTATTTTTTTACTTCGATTTGTTGCAGAATTTTGATACTTAACTATGCAATAACAAAAATGTTTTGAATGTTTTTACCCGACTGCCGAAAAAAGGACGGTAATGTTTTTTCGAAACTATGCACATGTATTTTTTTATCTCGATTTTTTGCAGAATTTTGATACCCAACTATGCAATAACAAAAATGTTTTAAATATTTTTACCCGACTGCCGAAAATAGGAGAGTAAAGTTTTTCGAGACTATGTATTGTATTTTTTTTATATATCGGTCACGTTAATATGACTTCACCTCGCCTGATGGTAAGCTATATAAGACAGTGCCATAATGCCCATAATGGTGGCCCTCAATTTGACACACATTTCGGTCACACTTTGGGGAGTGAGCGCTGGGGTTGGATAACCTGATTCCTCCAAGCCCTTTCCATCAACGAACGACCAGGCGTACGGCGATACGATCGCTATATATGGTGGACATTCCGCTCATACGCACGAATCGCTTCAGCAATACGTTCATTATGCGTACAGCTAAGGAGTGGAATGTCCTGCCTGAGTCTGTGTTTCCGGAAAGCTACAGATAGATAGTACTCTTTATTGCACACATCATCAGGATACAAACAAAGCGTATTTCAATTTCAATTTCAATTTCTTTATTTTTCAAAATAGTGTAACGTAATTACATCTTTTTGACGTCAAAAACTACTTAATACTAAGTTTACCACCGCTTCCTAGGCGCTAGTGGAGAAGAAACGGGCGCACTATGTTTTATGAGAGCCATTTTTCGGACATCCCACTTTTATTCAATAATATGATAGATATAATCATTTTAATGTTATATTTTGAATCCCTGTTTAGATACCATGTCTGGTTTTTTTTTTAAAAATATCCAAAGTTCTCAATATTTTTAACTCAAAATTTATAAAAACATTAATTGAAGTCAAAGTATATACAATTCGTGAAAATGATGTTAGAAGCATTAATAGGGAATCTAGCACCGCATATTTTAAAGTTATTTTGAACAACGTATCGCTACCAGATCCGGATTTATACGTGATTTTAGGTTTTTCGTTATTCCTATTTTTCTCGATAGTTACGTCTCGTAAGTGCCCATTATCTTTACCAATATAAAGCTTTGTACTTCTACTACACACCATATGAATTTCAGAATCCAATGTCATGGAACTTTGAAGCTAAAGATTTTTAAAAATTTACCCGGATTTTCACCATTAGGGTCGACACACACTCGAATAATATTTTTTCACCTGATTTGATTTCGATTAAAAATAATAGTGGTTTTATGAAAATATACTTGAAACTAGCTGGTTTTGTATTATATCACATAAAAAAAAATTCTCGACCGAAACGGTGATTTTAAAAGAATTTTATCTATGTGGCTATCAAAATCCATTTAGTATATTCGAGTGTGTGTCGACCCTAATGGTGAAAATCCGGGTAAATTTTTAAAAAACTTTAGCTTCAAAGTTCCATGACATTGGATTCTGAAATTCATATGGTGTGTAGTAGAAGTACAAAGCTTTATATTGGTAAAGATAATGGGCACTTACGAGACGTAACTATCGAGAAAAATAGGAATAACGAAAAACCTAAAATCACGTATAAATCCGGATCTGGTAGCGATACGTTGTTCAAAATAACTTCAAAATATGCGGTGCTAGATTCCCTATTAATGCTTCTAACATCATTTTCACGAATTGTATATACTTTGACTTCAATTAATGTTTTTATAAATTTTGAGTTAAAAATATTGGGAACTTTGGATATTTAAAAAAAAAAAAACCAGACATGGTATCTAAACAGGGATTCAAAATATAACATTAAAATGATTATATCTATCATATTATTGAATAAAAGTGGGATGTCCGAAAAATGGCTCTCATAAAACATAGTGCGGCGCAACAAACTCCACTGCTGCATTTTAAGACGTCAGGTTATACATAGATATCTTAAGACTAAATATGGACGAATGTACATTTTGTCTCGTGTCAATATAAATAAAGGTATATAAAAAAATATATAATAAATTTTAACCGAAGTTAAACAATAAAATAATTGAAAATGTCAAAAATATACTAATGTCAAAAAAATAGCAAAAAAGGTCGCGTGCCTACCACAATATCAATATATTGTAGTAGGCAAATGCCACAACTACAGCATTATGTAGTAGTAGCACTTTAGCATTCTAGGAGGGGCCTGCACCATGCTCAAGCCAGACATTTTTGTCTTCAAGGTAATCAGCAGTCCTATAGTATGCTTTTTTGCATAAGGTGGCCTTAACAAATGTTTTAAATTTATTGTCAGGCATACCAAGGACATACCAAGGAAAACGTATACATAAAAAAAAATTGTACAAAGGGCGATCTTATCTGTCTGCGATTTCTTCCAGACAACCAGTATGGACTGTATTAAGGGAATCTGGGTAGTTCCTGGTGTACGCTAATTTTTTTAACAAAGAGAGAGAAAGAGAAAGAAAGGAAAAAAAATACAAAATAAACAAAATATGAAATACATTATTTCCTTAACCTCATATCATAGCTTTCTAAATATATATATTTCTATAACCTGGGAGTCTTTAAGTCTAGAGTGAACAGGTTGCTTCTAGGCAAGCGTGCTCCATCGTAAACCACATAGACACTTACCATCATGTGAGATTGTGGTAAAACGCGAGCCTTTTTTTTAGCGTGCGGAAATCACCATGGATACCACCCCCGTCGGCCATCGTTGATGGTTATGTCGGGATCGAACCGACTAAAACCGCACGCCATCTCGGGTCTTAATTACCGGGGTATAAGGTTACCCAATAGGCATATCTCTCGCACCCCAGCTGACCCTGGGCCATCTACGGTTTTAAGATGCGAGCCTATCGTATATCGACTATATGACTATTTGATATCTAACACAATTTTAAATTTTGCATGCATTCGTGACATTTGACATTTTTTGACATTTTTTGACATTTTTTGACATTTTTTGACATTTATTGACATTTATTGACATTATTTGACATTTACCTAAATTATTTATGACTTAATTTCAATAAACGTGACTTCTTATTCCAATGATAGAATTATATATAATGTATCTAAATCTAATTGTAATAAAATGTAATACTTGCCTACATTGCATGCAGAGAATTTATCTGCGAAACATGCTGAACTAATATTTAATTGACACCCCATTGTAAACTTACCGTGTTTCAAGCAATAAATGATAGGTATTATTATTATTATTACTAGCTGTGCCCCGCAGCTTCGCCCGTGGTATGATTAGTCCCCGTGGCAAGATAAAAAGTACCCTATGTTCGTCTCCTAGAAAAGTTAGAAAAGTTAATATGGTCGTTAAGTTTTCTTAAATTTTCTAATGTTTCGCGAAACTTTCTTGACTTTTTCTTTCATAAGAACCTTCTCCTGATAATAACAAACACAATAAAAAAGAATTAACGAAATCGGTCTAGTAGTTGACGCGTGATGCCGTGACCAAGGGAAATAGGGATTCATTTTTATATATATCTTCTATACTTATAATAATAATACTTATAATAAAACTGTAGAGAGGTCAATTCTGTACATTGAATATATTTACAAAATAACTATTGGGGGATGATTGGTGATCGATACTAATGCAAAAAATGCAATCAATAAATTTTTTGTCTTTCTGTCTGTCTGTCTGTCTGTATGTGCACGCATGGATCAAAAACTACTAGAGGGATTTTGATGAAACTTGGAATGTTGCCCAGAACTATGAACTATAGTTCTGGGCAACATATAGGCTACTTTTTATACAAGCTGATACCCGCGGCTCCGCCTGCACGTCGTTTTTAGGTAGTTTATCGTTTTTTCGTTATAACTCCGGTTCTACTCAACCAAATGCAATCAAACATACTTACGTCAAATTTAAGTCTAAGCAAGACCTTTCTATATTAAATAGACTTGGTGGCGATACCGACATCCACGCGGGCGAAGCCGCGGGCGGAAGCTAGTAGATTATAAAAAATACTGGACATTTAAGTGCTTGTTTTTTTTTTCTTTTTTGTTTTTTACGCGGTCGGTCTCCGACCTCGATTTTGCATAATTTTGATACCTAACACTATGCAATAACAAAATGTTTTGGTTGTTTTTCTAAGAAGCCATGACGTACTGTTTTGAACATAGGTTTTATACTGCGCATTAAAAGTGAAACGTAATAGCTAGTCCGGTTTCAGTATATTTTTTTTATACTACTTAGGTGGCCTAGTATTAAACCGCGGTAGCCTAGTGGTTTGGGTAATGGACTGCCGAGACGAGGTCTCGGGTTCGATCCCAGGTTCACCATGGCCCACACCAATGCCTTTTCGATACTTTTCGAAGTTATGTGTGTATTTATCGCAGGTTCATTATTGCCTCGGAGAGCACGTTAAGCCGTCGGTCCCGGTTGCCATACAAACATCTATGGCAGTCGTTACGGGTAGTTGGAGCCCACAAAAGTCCAACCACTCTAACTTGGAACTTCGATATCGCCATTGGTCATAATGACCATTGGTTGTGGAGGTCAGATGGCAGTCGCTCCACGGAAAATATCGAAGTTCAGCCGCATCACAGTTAGACTGGAAAGCCGACCCCAACTGAGTTGGGAAAAAGGTTCAGAGAATGATGATGAAAAAATGGTGGCAGACAAACACGGCCTATCTGATGGGAAGCGGCCACCGGGGCCTATGGACGTGTAAAATCAGTGGGGTTACACTCGCACTGCCGACCCTGACAGCGGGGGTTGGGAGGATGGGGGGGAGGGGATTTGAGATAGTTTCTGGTTTGGTTGATGGTTCTAGTTTAACCGGACAAGTGTGGGGCCCAGAAAAACTCGGCGTTTTTTTTATTGAAGGGCTTTGTCGCCTTGTGATATTACAGGGCGACGCATATCGCCCTGTAATGTCCGTTTCTTCCCACTTGTTATACTGCACAGTTCTACGGTAGAACTAATAGGATTTTGTTCTCACTAGTTCTACTATATTTCATGTAACAAAAGAGTAGAACAAGTGGGAACAAACGGTAATGTCAAAACTTGGATTATGTTATATAAACGATTGTGATTTTTATTTTCTTTTTTTTACCTTTTCGCGATGAATGCAAAAACTACTGAAGGATTTTTGTTTTGAAAGGTCTTGGTCAGATCTAAAATCTTACGCATGTTTGATCACAATCGGTTGAGTAGAACCGGAGGTATAGTCAAAAATGCAAAAACCTTCAGGGTAGGCAGCGCGTGTGTGACACCGTTAGTGTTGCACACGTTCATAGGCCACGGTGACTGCTTCCCATCAGGTGGGCCGTGTGCTTGTCTGCCACCTAAGTAGTATTAAAAAAAAAACCGACGCCAACGCGGGCAGAGCCGCAGGCGCAGGCTAGTATAATAATATTACGAAATACTTATCTCAAAATGCAACATAAAAATACTTACGTTAGGTACTTTAAATATTTAATATCATTTTGAACTCCGGCATTTCACTGATAAATACGCAGTTGAACAGTATGGACTATGGACTGACCCGAAAGTCTGATAAATGATCATTATTGAGTTTTTTTAACGTAGAGAAAAAAAAAATAAAAAAAAAAAACCAAAAATAAAAAACAAGCACTTTGATGTCTGATGGTCTAGAAACATAACAACTGAACAGTCGGGATCCATTATTAGACGGCCAATCTCATTTTTCAATGGATCCCGACTGTTCAGTTGTTATGTTTCTAGACCACCGGACTTCTAATATCTAAGTGCTTGTTTTTTTTTCTTTTTAGTTTTTTACGTAGTCGGGTTTTTTGGTGTTTTAAATCATTAGGTTTTATTTTAAGTATACTTTTTAGTTATGAGTATTCTATATATTCTAGATATTTACCAGATTGGACTTTGTGTAAAAAAATTCAAGATTATCATTTTGGCGCCAAAAATCCGCCATTTTGATTTTCTAGAAATTTTAATATACTCACACAATCACGACGAATCAAATGATACCTCGCATGTCAAAATCCGTCTAGCCGTTTAGGCTGTAGGTATACATACATAGTCTCGAAAAACACTACCATCCTTTCTTCTAATCAAGAGGGACACATGGAAAGCCTCTGAGCAGTCCTCTAGAGGGCCATTCCCACCCCGGTCGGATTTGCCACAGGCAGAAGCGGAACCGCACCCAGATTCTTGTTAGGTAACGCTCTTGTGTTGCACACGTCCATAGGCCACGGTGACCGCTCCCCATCAGGTGGGCCATGTGCTTGTCTGCCACCTAAGTTGTACTTATAAAAAAAAATCTAGTACCTGGGATTAGTGCGTTCACCAAAAAAAAAAAACTCTAAAGCAAACATACTCATAATCATTTGTGGAACATTGATTATTACAGCTCTTATATGCTCACGCCTTATTCCCTCCGGGGTAGGCAGAGACAACAGCCCGCTATCTGCTTCTGTCCTAACATAATACTAGATTCAAATACTTGTTTGTATTGTTCCAGAACGTTTCTGCGACGTTACGTTGTACTGCTCGCCGAGTTTCGCGACGCAGGTGTCGGGCAAGGACCCCGTGGAGCCCCATCACATACGCGGCGTCTCCCTCAGAGCTCACAGGTAAAACCTCCGCCGATTTGAGCGCACCCGGTCTGATGACCTCTAGCTCAGAAAAGGCCGCCATTCCACCGTGCTAATATGCTACTAATAAACAGGTGCGGGCCGGACCCTTCAGGGCTTTTTTAGTTTTAGATATTTTTAATTTTGACGTTTTGTAAGTAATTCCGTCTAATGGTTTATCCGTACTTCCGTACATATATTATAAATGCGAAAGTAACTCTGTCTGTTTGTCAGTCTGTCTGTTACGCTTTCACGCCAGAACTGCTGAACCGATTTTGATGAAATTTGGTATAGGCGTAGATTAGACCTCGAGAATGCACAGAGGCTATGTTTCGTCGCGATAACCGACATCCACGCGGGCGAAGCCGCGGAAGCTAGTACAGAATAAATTATTTTTGACTTTGACGTAACCACTGCCATAGACCGTATCGACCACATCGTCACTTACCATCAGGTGAGATAGTGCTCAAACGCGGGCCTATCGACTATACAAAAAAAAGTATGGCAACCGGGACCGATAGCTTAAGGTTTGCTACCAATCATCTTACTGGAATTAATAGATTTCTCCATTCAGGGTGGTGCTGGCGGCATGCTCGGAGCTCCTGGGAGCCTTGCTTGGCGCGCACGAGGCGCAGGGCGAGCCTGTGCTTGTCATAGATGGCGCCGAACCCAAACACCTGAAGGCGCTGCTTGATTACATGTACACTGGGGAAATGAACGTACATCATGTAAGTACAGACCTAGAAAATTACACGCACTACCAAAGACTATAACATCTTAATCTTTGGCACTACTAACAGTTTTCATTGCGATGACTGTACTTTGTTAAACACATAGTGCCATCTATTATCATAAAACCGTAATATGTTGATAAAGTTGACCGTAATAGTTCTAAATTTGCTTCAAAGATGGCTCTGAAATTATGTTTAAAATGTTCGTGAAGTGTAAATGACGGAGAAATGGCGGGATATGTATCTGCCTACCCTGGAGGGAAGGTGTGAGTAAAAGGTATGTACGTAAATTATTAATAAGTAAATAACTTTGACTTTTTATACTACTCCAACTTTCAATGCCATCTAGTGTATTGATTTGGAAACAATATGTTGGAACTGTATGTTTTAGAAATGTAGCTATTAGCCGCTAGAGGGTAGTGCGCAAATGTTATGTATAAATTATAATAAAAAGTAATTATAATTTAACTTTAATATTAATATTCTAACAATTATTCTACAATAATTTTTGAACTTATTAAATATAATTCTAATATAAAAGCATAGATATATATAGAAGTTCGCTATAAGTTCTGTGGAAAACATACGGTTTTTTGATTGGTAGGCTCTGTGGAATTCTTCATAAATAATATTTGTTATCTGCGCAAGTGTCATATCTTTGTTTTCAACAGCGGCGCAACAAGCAAGACGCACAATAGTATTGAATAATTAATTAATTAATTAGTTGTCAGCTGAAAAGTAACTTTAAGTGTTAATAAAGAACGAGTTATTATACTAAGTACTTCATAAAAATAAGGTACGAATACAATTTTGTTTTTCCACTTTACAAATACGGAAAAAAAATCTTATCGCTAAAGTTATTGAAAACATGTGAATTTTTAGAGACAGTTGTTATTTTTGGCAATTCAGCGGGTATTGATTTTTTATTGTAGAGATTGGATACTGTTGATTACGAAATGAATAACATTTTCAAACAATTTTATTGAAAAACGCGAAAGAGGGTACCTATTTGATCCTAGTTAAGTAGGTAATTAAACAAAAAGAAAAAGTAATTAGTATTGTAGACGCCTACAATGATTTAAATTCTTGTTAAAGCTCTTCGGCGTTACTCAATTATGAATTTTAATGATTGCTGTAAAGGGATCGTAGGTTGATGTAGGTCATGATTTCGAATTTGGTTTTTTCCATGATACCTACAGAATCTATATACCTACCTACTATTATAAAATTGTGAACCAGCTGTTTCATTGGAGATTCAAAAAAAACTTGGATTATTATGTTATGTTATAGCTATCTGAACACAAAAACGTTTATTTTTTTTGGAATTTTCTCGTCTGTCTGGGCTCAAAAACCACTGAACGAATTTTGATGCTTTTTTTTTGTTTCAAAGGTCTTGGTCGGACTTAAAATATGACTTGTTCGATCACAATCGGGTGACCTAGAACCGGGAGATATAGACAAAATACGCGAAAACCGACATACCTACTTCCGTGCGGGTGAAGATACGCTAGTAAATAGGTACTTTTCTATTTCTGTACACTAAAAAGTAAAAAACATTAGTTTGTGAAGTCGGGTTTTTAAACGTAGTATAATGTATTGTATTATTTAAAAAAAATTATAAACAATATGACTATAGATAGTTTGTCGATAGGACGTGAATACCTACTTATCGAAATAAAATTTTCGAACTAAATAGGTATCTATACAATTCGAAGAAACTAAATTCGAAATCCAACCCCTCGGGGGCGTTTATGTCTATGTCTAACCGACTAAAACCGCACGCCGCGCGCCGTCTTGGATCTTGAGATGCTGGGTGTAATGGTTCATATCATAAGGCATTATAGTTTTGTGAATTTTCGCGTTTTATGCAATAAAATTGAGAAAAAGTATCACGCAGTGGGTAGATATTTTTGATGCAATTCGCTCTTGGTATAGTGTATGGCATCTAACTTGGCTAGATTTTGGAGTAGTGTGGGCCCCACTACTCCAAAACCTTGCCAAGTTAGATGCCATACACTATACTTGTTTGTGGCAAAATGCGTCGCATATAAACAAATATAGTGTACGGCATCTAACTTGGCAAGGTTTTGTAGTAGTGGGGCCCACGCTACTCCAAAATCTTGCCAAGTTAGATGCCGTGAACTATAGTGAATAACAACTTGATTTTATTTAGAAGGGGTAGGCAGAGTTACAGTCGTATTTTTTTTGTAAAATAGCAATTTTTTCGTGTCTTAGAACCTGTTGCTTAAATTTTACTTCATCGAAAAAATTACGCGATCTAGAAATTCAATTTAGTTTTTTTACCACTTAGGTGGCAAACAAGCACACGGCCCACCTGACAGTAAGCGGTCACGGTGGCCTATAAACCTGTGCAACACCAGGGGAGTCACACACCGCTGCCGACCCTACATCGTTACCTTCAAATTTTTCACGTTCGTCATTTCCATACAATGACTTCCTTAATTCCACTTAACATATTGGTTTCAGAATGTCTTTTAGAAAACTACCAAATGAAGAGCCTTTGTCGGATCAAGCCGAAGACATTATATTCAATGTGTACAGTCTCATCGAGCAAGAGGCGTCGGATTTTAGAAGCGTAGACAACACATATTTTGCTTACAGCAATATAATATTACGCACTGCTAAAGCGACAGGCGTTTCGATGCATCGCATTCTACAAATAGTAAATAAAAAAAGGCCGTTCGGTATCCCTGCGCGCTTTAGACGACGAAAATGGAAACTATACCGAAAATATCAACAAAAATACGAAAATAGCGAAGCGAACGACATTAGCAATGAGATACACAGGGTTACGAATGATATAAATAATGATACACGTAATTATGAACCGAAAATGGATGTGAAAACCGAAGCGGACAAAACGCAGAGTGTAATACCAGCGGTGGTCAAGACTGAGCGCATAGAAACACAAAATGAAAATGATAATTACAGTTTTTCACCAAATAAAAGGATTAAACTTGAAATTAAAGACGAATACCCGGATTAGAATGGGTTTATATTTAAAAATGTATTATTATTGTTGTATGTTTTGTCAAAAATTTACGGACGGCGTTGAAAACTGTGTAAAAAAAGCGGTTAACCATTTATGAGTGAATTTTGAGTTGCAAAGTGTTATAAATATTCTATCTCACGAAGGCGAGTACCTGTGTCTTGTAAATACGCGTACATGTGTGTGCGAAAGTTCATGTCACGTCAAAAGAAATTCATGTAGCAGTTAGTAGAACAATAATTGTATTGCAAGTAATTCATTTTTAAAAGCAATGTGTTTAGAAGCAATTTTACTACAATGAAAGCTAAACCGCCTTCGTGAAATAGAATATTGATTCTCGCTGTCAGTACGGTTTTTATACCATTTCACTTCACGTTTTGTGAAGTGAAATGGTGTATTTGCTGTATATATTATATATATATGTGTATATATATTGCTAATGCTCCCAATTCTGTTGTTACATCTCTAAACTTATAAATAATCACTGAGGTATCACCCGCACACGGTGGCATCAATTCCATCAAGAACCAAGCGGTTCGGTGTCTCTTTTATTTGCTGCACCATAAAGGCTTGGAATTCTTTACCAGCGCACGTGTTTCCTTCCTCCTACAGTCCCGGGGCCTTTAAGCGGGGCGTGAAAAAGCATTTGATGAGGCCGTTAAGCTGAGGGCCGACACTGTAGCACTACCGGTGTATGTGGTGGTGGCCCCAGTCCTGAGACTTTGCCTTTCGCTTACCATCAGGCGAGGTGGAGTCATTTTGACGTGTCCTATATAAAAAAAAAAAATAATTGCATCTGTTTCTTTCATGATCAGATAAAAAAGGACAGATGATTTTATTTAAGTTAAGACCTGTCAAATTAAGACAGCGCCTTGTTGGTGCGTAGTAAGTTAAGTCGCATGTTCGTAGATGTCGACTAACATTGAAGGGTACCGTCGAGGCGCCGACTTAATTTGACAGGTGTTCACTAACATAAATCATCTGTCCTTTTCTATCTGATGATGAAAGAAACAGATGCAATTAGAAAATTTTAGAGATGTAACAACAGAATTAGCAGCAATAGCTATATAAGTGTGATACGTGTTAAAATCTCAAGACGCTCTTGCGTCTGAAACGACGTTAGTTTAATTTAAACTATAATTTAAACACCCATTAACGGGTGTAAGATCTTGTATAGGCTACAAGCTACAACACATTCCGAGATTCGCCTCTGTGAGTGGAACAGATACCGGCACGTAACTTGGCCAGGTTTGGGGTAAGTTCGCGCATCGTGCACTTTGAGCCAATCAAATGATTCAAAGTACGAACGAACGGAACGTTGATTCGCTACAAGACGTCTCTCGGAGACATCTGATTGGTCCGTCAAGTGCCGGACCAATCATATGTCCGCGACGGCGCAACCGCGTCTCCCGCGACCCGCTCATACCTCAAAGGGGACCTAAAAATCGACCTTTGCGCATATGACGCGTCTGGCCAATTTACATGCCGGCATCTGCATATTCTGCATCTATGTGTGCGTCGATCAAACAGGCATTGTATGCAGTTTAATTTTTTTTTATTTGCTGTTTTGTTACAGTTGACGACATTGTATCTGGTAGAAAAGGCTATTGATAACACTTCTATGCCCTTATTAATTCTCTGGTTATTACAGACTGGATTTACAGACCAAAAAAATTGTGTATAGTTAAGAGTATAGATGTATATGTCCTGTCACATTGGGCATTTATCGGGCATATTTATTTATGCCCAAAATATTACGGTAGATGGGTTTATGCCATCGTAAATCGGGCGGATTGAATAAATGCCCGATTAATTCAATAAAATTTTAAAGATGCTAACTATTTTACTACCCGTTCGCGCTAAGTTTGCCGCTGTCATCTGTCACGCATTTAGCGTTGTCTCACTCACTCAGTACTAGTTCCAGTGAGAAAACGCTATACTGACGTCAATTGACAGCGACAAACTTAGCGCGAACGGGTAGTAATGATTTTTGATCGGCAAAAGTGAACATTGAGGACCGGACTTGAATCGTAGAATATATCGGAGAAATTCGAACAATTAGGACGGGTTCAGGTAGCTTAGTTCGTCAGAGCATTCCACCTGTAAGGGCCTGGTTCAAGTCCTGTCCTGGTTGATCACTTTTTCCGATAAAAAAAATAAGAATAGTTTTAAAAAGTCACTGTGAATTTTTATGAAAATGGTATTTTACTACCTAGCCCCATTGGCGGATATTTTTAATAAAAGTGTATTTTCGTACTGATTGTAATTTTTTAATAAATATTTGATGTGAAAACCTCGTAGGTACTGTTTATTTCTTGCACCCTCGACTCTCCCCCCTCCCCTAAAGTTATTCTTTAGATAAAGAATGCCCAGCTCACATCTATACTATTAAAAAATTGTTAAGTAGCTGTCTGTACATTGAAGATATTGAAAATAACCCTAGGGTTATTTTTTTAATGTCGGTCACGTCAACATGACTACACCTTGCCTGATGGTAAGCTAAAGGCAATGTCTCTGGAGTGGCACCCATAGTGCCACAATGGTGGCACTCGGCTTGACGGCCTCATCAAATGCTTTTTCATGCCCCGCTTATAGGACCAGGGACTGTAGGAGGAAGGAAACACATGCGCTGGTAAAGAATTCCAAGTTTATATTGTGCGGCAAAGAAAATTTAAAAAGAAAAAGAAAGTTATGTTTTGTATGAACGATTCAGAACAAGGCATTTTTTTTTAATTCTTGTTTGTTTGTTAGCAATGAACGCAAAAACTACACAACGCATTTTGATGCGTTTTTTTTTGTTTGAAATGTTTTGATCAAACTTTAAATCTTACGCATGTTTGATCACAAATGGTTGAGTAGAACCGGAGACATAGGTAGTCGAAAAACTCAAACAAATTTCGAATATGGTCCCCTGTAAGGGACTGGTCACGGGTTCAAGTCCCGTCCTGGATGATCATTTTTCCGATTTAAATTATTAGGAGTACCTACTTGGTTAGCATAGTAATTGCTTCAATAATTTCATTCAATGTGGGTGAAATTTGTTGCTAGGATAAGAATTTAGGTAGGTAAACTGCGGACCGACATTATATCTGAAGTACCTATATTTTAAATTTTGCTTTCACCTACGGCTTCGCCCGGAAGTCTGTATCGCCACCAACTAAACAACTCTCCACTCTCCACTTAACTCTCCGCTCCAAAAAGTAGGATATAAAAGTATCCTATGTCCGTCTCCTGTTTCAGCCAAATCGGTTCAGCCGTTCTTGAGTTATAAATAGTGTAACTAACACGACTTTCTTTCACAATAAATATATTTTAGGGTAAAAAGTTTTGAGCTAACAAACAAAACAAAAAAGTGAATTTATAACCTCCTTTTTTGAAGTCAGCTAAAACCTAATAAAAACAGTACTTTGTCATTTTTTTCTCGAACCCCACTTAATTACTTGCCGATCCTTGGTCTATTGTATTAGCAGATGTGAGTTTTGTAACTATTGTACAAACACATGTGGACATCGCCAGCCCATCGTAATAAACCTATAAAGAACAATACTACATTGTGCTTTTAGCCCGGGTTCCCATGGACCGCGTCTATTAGGGTACGAAGGGTATATGCGGGGTGGTGGGGGTGAAGTCAGTAGCAGCATGGGACCTGTGATGGGGCATTCCTGGGTCTCGATTCTGAAAACAAGCGAAATGCCATTGAAACTTCAAAAAAATACCATTTAATTTTGGACTTTATTATCATCAAAGTCTAATTTTTTTATATATAGGACACACAGATTTGACTTCTCCTCGCCTGATGGTAAACTGAAGGTGAAGTCTCAGGAAAGAGGGTCACGATTACATACACGTACCATGTCAACAATGGTGGCACTCAGCTTGATGGCCTCATCAAAAGAGATTGTCGTTATCATATCGTCTTTGATTGTAGAGGGTCAAAGAGGGTCACCATTACATACACTCTTCTTTTCTTCTTCAACTTAGCGTTAATCCCAGTCGCATCCAAAGCTTTCACCTCGGAGTCTGGGGTCCGCTTTACCAGTCTTAACTGCGGATTTGGCTGGACCTCGACATTTTCCGTGAAGCGACTGCCATCTGACCTTCACAACCCAATGGTGACATTAGGCGATATCGAAGCATTGCAGCTAGACCGTTGTTGTTGGACTTTTTAGGGTTCCAATTTACTATATATATCATATACTAATTGTTTTCTGTCCGTTTGTTGGCAGAGTCAACTGGCGAGCCTCCTGAAGACGGCGGAGGAGCTCCGCATCAAGGGTCTGACGGACATCCGGTGGAACAACAAGGACGAGCCGCCCGACTGCGAAGCTGGTGAGTACCGTCAACGTCAAAAATCTATGAACATTGAACAGATAATTCCAACTTAATAATATTAAAATACATACATACATACATACATACATAGGTACAAATCACGCCCCCTTCCCATTGGGGTAGGCAGAGACAACATCTTTCCACTTTCTACGATCTTGGCATACTCCTTTCGCTTCTTCAACTTTTATAATTGTTTTCATACACGCACGCCGGTTGCGCGTACTCTTGACCTGGCCTTTCTCCCAAACGTCCTGGATCTAACTAGAATATATACGCCTAGGTCGGCCTTTACCGGGTTGCCCATTCACCCTCGCCTCATATATCTGTTTCGTCAGTCTTCCTTCATCCATCCTCTCTACATGTCCGAACCATCTAAGCATCTC
This sequence comes from Lithosia quadra, assembly GCA_963576445.1. NCBI lineage: Eukaryota > Metazoa > Arthropoda > Insecta > Lepidoptera > Erebidae > Lithosia > Lithosia quadra. The sequence goes on from OY754897.1 coordinate 594,241, forward strand.
TTTCTCTATCTTGGTCACTACTATTATTACATAACATTAATACTACATTAAAATAGCAACCCATTAATGTCCCACTGCTAGGCACGGGTCTCCTCTCCTCTAACGAGAGAGCTGAGAGGGTTTACACCTTAATCCACACACGCTGGCCTAATGCGGGTTGGTGGATCGGACATGTCCTTAGAATTTCTTATAGGATTCCTCAAGATGTTTTTTCCTTCACCGTCAGCAGATGGTAAATCATGTGATTAGCACATATAAATTCCACAAAGTGAAATTCACATTGGTACTGTCCGGCCGGATTCGAACTCGATACCTCTGAGTAGAGGCCGCGTCCTTCATTAAACTTTTTCATTCGCTCTACAATATATCATTTAATTTTAGACTTTAACATGATTACAATAAAGTCCAAAATTAAAAGTGTTAGTGGCATGACAGTGGCTTGTTTTAACAAAATCGATGCCCTGGCAATCCTATCCTATTTCCTACTAATATTATAAACGCGAAAGTTTGCAATAATGTATGTTTGTTGCTCTTTCACGCAAGAACGGCTAAATGGATCTGACTGCAATTTTATACAGAGATAGACTATTATAGTTTGGAATAACATATAGGCTACTAGGCGTATATATTCTAATCAGATCCAGGACGCTTTAGAGAAAGGCCAGGTCAAGAGTACCCGGAACCGGCGTGCGTGTATGAAAACAATTATGAAAGTTGAAGAAGCGAAAGGATAAAGATATGCCAAGATCGTATCAAGTGGAAAGATGTTGTCTCTGCCTACCCCAATGGGAAAAAGGCGTGACTTGTATGTATGTATGTACTTTTTATCCCGGGAACAGCTTTCCGTGGGCAGTGGTAGTCGGAATAGAAATTCACGCGAGCGGAGCCGCGGGCAACAGCAAGTATTGGATAAAGTACAAACAATTTTTCACAAAAAAAATAGTTTTAGGACTTTTTGTTACGAAATTTTTAGCAATACACTTACAAACGCCTTTATATTCCAGGTGTAGTAGCAACAACGACTACAACAGACCCGAAGCTAATAGAGAAGCAACATATTGAAGCGAAGCAACCGAAGCAACTGTCGCCGAAGCATCCGTCGCCGAAGCACACGTCACCGTTACACCAATCACCGGTCCACCCAACGCCGTTACACGCGTCACCGGTACATCACTCACCGAAGCATCCGTCGCCGAAGCACTCGCCGGAATTACCCGAACAGAAGCCGAGGGAAGACGAACATAAGACTAATGAGAGATTTAATGTTAACGGTAATTCCTTATTCGCCGTACCATATCATTCTCTGAACCTTTTTCCCAACTCAGTTGGGGTCGGCTTTCAAGTCTAACTGTGATGCGGCTGAACTTCGATATTTTCCGTGGAGCGACTGCCATCTGACCTCCACAACCAATGGTCATTATGACCAATGGCGATATCGAAGTTCCAAGTTAGACTGGTTGGACTTTTGTGGGCTCCAACTACCCGTAACGACTGCCATAGATAGATGACCCAAACAAACAGGCCAAGTTAAATAAAAGTGTTTAATAATAAGCAGGGTTTGCTTAAAATAACCGCGGTAGCCTAGTGGTATAGGTAATAGACTGCTAAGACGAGGTCTCGGGTTCGATCCCTGGTTCACCATGGCACACACCAATGACTTTTCGATGCTTTTCGAAGTTATGTGTGTATTTATCGCAGGTTTATAAGTGCACAGTTAATGGCAATAGGTTCGCCACCTTTTACATTGGGACCTAAACATAAACTGTCGAAATGTGGGTGCTAGCACCTCTGCCTACCTCTTTGGGGATATAGGCGTGAGTTTATGTTATGTTATGTATGCTTAAAGTATCAAGATAACACCAAATAATGCTTAATATTGCAAGGTTTAATTTATTTTTATTTATTTTCAGGAGGGCCTCCACCTTTAATAAAATTGCCAATCAAAGAGAAACAAAGTCCTGTGAAAAGAGAGCGAACACATTCTGATTCGTAAGTATTTTTTTTATTGGAGACTAGCTTTCGCCCGCGGCTTCGCCCGCTTGGAAGTCAGTATCGTCACCAATTAAACGACCTCGATTCTCTACTCCACTCTCCACTCCACTCTAAACTTCACACACGGCCCACCTGATGGGAAGCGGTCACCGTGGCCTATGAACGTGTGCAACACCAGGGGCGTCACACTCACGCTGCCGACCCTAAAATTATCTATATCTATACTAATATTATAAAGAAGTAAAGTTAGTGTGTTTGTATATTTGTTAAATTGTAAGGGGTAATCTCGGGATCTACTGAACCGATTTTAAAAATTCTTTCACGAATAGAATTCCACATTATTGCTGAGTGTCATAGGCTATATATTTTTTATTGGAAAACTGGAATTTACACCCGGGCGAAGCCGGGTCCCGGGCCGCTGGTGTACTTATAAAATAAGTGTCTAAAATTAATAAATAATTTTTTAAATTAATATTTTTCTTGCAGAGACAGTCCAAGTCCGAAACGGCAAAGGCACACCAGTCGTTCGGAGCTCACCGACGATGAGCTGACTGTACCTAAACTGTAAGTTTTTCAATTTATTTAGGGAGAATTGGTCTGGTCGTGCCTCGGAGAGCACGTTAAGCCGTCGGTCCCGGTTGCCATACAAACATCTATGGTTATCTATGGTCGCTCTTAATTAAAAAAAAAAACAAATAAATAAATAAAAAAAAATACTGTTCAATTTTCTAAAATACTGTTCAAAATTCGACTCAGACCTAAATATACTTTTTTCTTGGAAAAATTTGGCAACCCTAGCGTTAAGGTCTCATTCGCGGGAGAAATGCATTTGTTCTATTTGAACGCTTTTTTAACGGGTGGTAAAAAAACTCCCATGTGAATGAGGCCTTATCTTAGTGAAACTGAAGCACCAAAGTATACTCTGCATGGCGCCACGCATAATAATAAATTGCCTAAACATATAAAATATGCAGAAAACGTGCGTCTGTTCAAGAAGAGCCTACAGGAGATGCTTATAAGGAAATGTTATTATTCTGTATCTAAATTTTTAAATGACAAAAACTTAGATGCTTAATTGTGGAGTCTGTTTTTCTTGATGATTCATTGGACATTGCTGTCTTCTTTATAATGGCTCCTGCAGCAAAATCGCCGCAATTTCATTGACATTGCTGTCGGATGGACATTATGTACCTATTGGAATTTTTTTTGACATTAAGACATTTTCTACCTCCTAATATTGACATAAAATGATATGTTGACGTTGAATCTCAATACTTGAATTTGCATAATTTCGAATTATAAAATTTTCATAATGTATATTTGTGTACTGAACATTAACAATAATAAATATTTGCATGCCATGACTGGTGATAATACAATGTACCGACCACTATTATGTTTTTTATGAACATCTGATTCTCACATGATTGTATTATGCAAATAAATACCTAATTTGAATTTGAATTTGAATTCAAAAGTATTACCTATACACCTAATGCATATAGTCAAAAGTAGTTTTGACTGATTTTGCTAGGTTAAGAGTTTCTTCTGCAATATATCGATATTTAACAATACATTTTGTTTCAGTGAAAGAGAACAAGACTGGCAACATGGCAACCTGGTGAGTAACGCTTTGTACCCATCGGCCATAAGGGGGGGTTATGTTGGGGGCCGGAACCTCCACGCGGTGTACCCGGGCAACGGAGGCGAGCAGCGCCTCCCACTCGCCACGAGAGACGCTGCTGCCACAGGCCAATCCGGCCGGGGTGGGAGTGGCCCTCTAGAGGGCTGCTCCCAGGTTCCCCACGTGTCCCTCTGACTAGCAGAGGAAACAGGCGAAAGGTTGGGTGACAGGACGGCCGCCTGTACACCCCACCGTCAGCGAGGTGGAGCGATGCTCGAGGCCGAGGGGGCTATCTTAAAACCGTAGATGGCCCAGGGTCAGCTGGAGTGCTAGGGATATGCCCATTGGGTAACCTTACACCCCGGTAATTCAGACCCGAGACGGCGTGCGGTTTTAGTCGGTACGTGCCGACATAACCATCCCCGAAGGCAGCCGGGGCTGGTATCTGTGGGGATTTCGGCACGATAAAAAAGGAGAGGTTATGTTGGATTCAGACTCGACTATAATCGCACGCCGTCTCCGGTCTGCCGACACAACTGACTGGTGATAACAAGAGTTATCACCAGTCGGTTGTGGAAGCCAGATGTCCTATATAAAAAAAAAAAAAAAAAAAAAGTCGCTTCACAAAATATCGAAGTTCGTCCGTTTCATAGGAAAACTTGACTCCAGACCTGTGTGTGACTGTGTGTGTGTGTGCAGGACATAACGGCGGAGCGCGTGGTGGGGTGGGGCATGGGGTCCCGGCAGTCGACGTCGCGCGACGCGTCGGACGACGAGTGGGCCGACGCGCCCGCAGACATCGGCTCCTTCCTGCACACGCGCCTGCGCGTCGACGGGGACAACAGCGCCGGTCAGTGCTAACCTAAACTTTAGGGGCAGCTAACTTCATCTACAAGCCGTTTCATCCACAAGCCGGTTCGCTAGCAAGCCGATTCACCCACAAGCCGGTTCACCAGTAAGCCGGTTCACCTGCAAGCCGATTCACCCACATAAGTTACTTCATCTATATCTGGTTAGCCTACAAACAGGTACACCTGCAAGTCGTTTCACTTGCAAGCCATTTCACCTACAAGTCGGTCCAACGGCAAGCCGATTCAATTACAAGCAATTTCACCTATAAGCCAGTTCAGCTACAAGCCTATTCATACGCAAGCCGTTTCACCTACACAAGCCTGTTCACATCAAAGCCGTTTCACCTACAAGCCATTTTACCGGCAAGCCAGTTCATCTATATGCCTGTTCACTTACAAGCCATTTCACCTACAAGCCGACTCACCTGAAAGCCGTTTCACTTACCAACACTTACAAAAAAGATGATGATGGCTAAATTAACTGAGTGATTAATCTCTGAGGTACCTACTACATACAATGTTTTAATATTGTGTTGTGTGTTGCCCAGACGAGGAATCGAACGAGAGCGTCCCTCCGGCGCCGTCGGTAGCCGCGTCGTCCTCCTCCTCCTCTATGTCGGCCGCCGCCAGCGCCGTCTCCGAGCTGCGAGTGGAGTTAGCTAAAACGCAGCTGTCCCTTTCGCAAAGGCGTAAGTACATTGAGTATATATACTGTTTCATTTAGCTGTGCTAACACAATGGAGTGTAAGTAATGCTAAAAAAATACACGGGGTCTGTGGGACCCGACTTGGAGTCTCCAAGTTGGGTCCTACAGACCCCTGTTTCATGGGTGTCGTAAGGTTGATAGACTATAAGTATTATAGCAGTTATATTTGTGTTTTAGCGGCCATGATAGGCCCCAAGTTGGGTCTCACAGATCCGGTCTTAAACCTGTTAGACTACCTTATTATAACGGTCAAATTTGTTCAATGAAATTTTAAAGTAATTGTATGCTAACGATTCCTAATGATTTTTTGATCGGCAAAAGTGATCATCAAGGACGGGACAAAAAAAATCACTATACATATTTGTGTTTTAGCGGCCACCATAGACTTCAAATCGGATCCCACAGACACCTGCTTGACTAACGTCGTGAAGATGACAAACTACCTGTATTATAAGAGTCATATTTGTATTTTAGCGACCAAGAAAGGCCCCAAGTTGGGTCCCACAGACCCCACTTTGCGAACATCGTTAAAATATCAGACTATCCGTATTAATAGTAGTCATGTGTTTATTTTAGCAGCCACGATAGGGCCCAAGTCGGGTCCCACAGACCCATCACTTCACGGACGTCTTAGAAAATGTCAGACTATCTGTATTATAGCAATTATGCTTGTATTTTAGCAACCACAATATGCCAAAAATCGGGTCCCACAGACCCACTCTTCACAGACGTCTTGAAACTGTCAGATTATCTATATTATAACAGTCATATTTGTATTTCAGCGGCCACGATAGGCCCCAAGTCGGGTCCCACAGACTCACGCTTCACAGACGTCTTGAAACTGATAGACTACCTGTATTATAACATTCTTATTTGTATTCCAGCGGCCACGATAGGCCCCAAGTCGGGTCCCACAGACCCACGCTTCACGGACGTGGTAAAGCTTACTGACTACCTACAACACGGGAGAAGACCACAGTTCTGGGAGGAGAATTACGTCAAACGGGTATGAGTCTTTTATACACCATATCCTCACCTTCTTTTCACTTCGGGGTAGGCAGAGACAATCAATCAATTAGTCCACTGCTGGATATAGGCCTCTCCCAATGCACGCCTTGCGCATCCTGTCTATCCCAGCTACCTTCTTCAGGTCGTCCGTCCATTTGGCTGGGAGGCCAGATAGACGGACGGACCTTTCTTTTGCCAATTCGCGGTCTCCACTCTAGGACTCGTTTGCTCCAACAGCCATGGGTCCTTCGACAGATGTGGCCAGCCCATTGCCAAATTCTGTGAGCTACGAGTATGTCGGTAACTTTAGTTCTTTGTCGGATGAGAGACAACAACCCATATATACAGTTTTGTGGTATTGGGTCCATGGTGATGCCACATGGAGGGGAAGTTTATTAGCGACTACAATATGGGGTTCTTCAAGAAGGGCATTAGAAGGTTTTTACAGGGTCCGTTGCCGTTTGGGCCGTGTGCTTGTCTGCCACCTGAGTGGTATAAAAAGTATTTTTTTATACCACTTAGGTGGCAGAAAAGCACACGGCCCACCTGATGGGAAGCGGTCATCGTGGTCTATGGACGCGTGCAACACCAGGGGCATCACACTCGCGCTGCCGACCCTGTAAAAACCTTCTAATGCCCTTCTTGAAGAACCCCAAGTTCTTGGTCAGATTTAAAATCTAACGCATGTTTTATTACAATCGTTTAAGTAAAACCAGAAAACGCGAAAACCGAGGTCCTGGGCCTCGATTCTGCTAAAGACAAACCACTGATATACCACTGACACTCTAAAAATGTTATTTAATTGTAGACTTTACCGTTATACAGTTAAAGTCTAAAATCAAATGAAAAGAATTCATTTAACTTTTTCATTCGCTTTTCAAAATATCATTTGACTTTAGAATTTAACCTGATAACAATAAAGTCTACAATTAAATGGCATTTTTAGTGTGTCAGTGGTATATCAGTGGTTTGTCTTTAGCAGAATCGAGGCCCAGATGGGCGGAGTCCCGAGCATAGGCTGGTAAATTAATACAAGCTTAATTTCCAAGGTGATGGAAGCCGTTAGACTCAAAGAGTTGGAGATGAAGCAAGCCGCTGAGATCCTCGGCGTGAGCTACGGCACTCTCTACGGGAGGTATCGAGACGTGTACGGGTGTATTAACAGGCCTTATAGGTGAGTACAAGCTCGCTTGCCTGATGGTAAGCTAAAGGTAAAGACCCAGGAAAGAGGGTCACCATTACATATACGTACCATGTTAACAAATGGTGGCACTCAGCACCGCGTGGCACCCACCAGTCCCACTAGTGCTGCGACCACAATCCCCCCCCTGCCAGGCTATGCACTTGCTGACCCCTGAGCCTGAAGCCGCCAGACTATAAAATTATTGTCTTAATTATTCTGTAGGACACTGCTACGTGGAGGTTACGGGTTCGATTCCCGTTAAGTTCTTTTTATACTACTTAGGTGACAGACAAGCACACGACACACCTGATGGGAAGCGGTCACCTTTGCCTATGGACATGGTATGCAGCACCAAGGGCGTCACAACTGGGGGCCATCTCGAATCCGGAGATGGCCCGGGTCAAGCCGGGGTACGAGGGAAATGCTCTATGGGCCGGCGTCAGAAGACCCTAGACGGCGTACGGTTTTAGTCGGTAAGAGTCCGACATAACCTGGCCGCGGGGTGGGTATCCATGAGGATTCCGCATTTCCGCACAGGGGGGTCACACTCTAGGGTTGGAGGTGAGATTGGGGGGAGGGGGAGCTCTGGCTACCCTACTCACCTTGGGGAACACAACACGCTGGTTATTATGTGCGCGGTGTTCTGTAGCGCGGAGGTACTACCCCAGTCGGACTGCTCAGTTCGGACGGGAGATACCGTCGTGTCCTACCGTCCTATATTAAGATTAAGTGTGTATGTTGCAGGGCGGTACGCGACTTCTGGCAAGCGAAGGGTCCGTCGGAGGTGCTGGAACGCCTGCAGCGGGGCGAAGTCTCGCTGGCGGCGGCTGCGCAGGCGCTGGGCGTCAGCATCGCCAACCTGGCGGCACACGTCGCGGACTTTGGTATACCTGAGCAAGGTAGCGTCGGTCCCCCCCCTCACCGACCTACCACATACTATGTGGATGTGACTAGCTAGCCAACACAGTCAGAATGACTCTTTGAGTTCATATTTATATATACACTAGCTTATGTCCGCGGTAGCCTAGTGGTATGGGTAATGGACTGCTGAGACGAGGTCTCGGGTTCGATCCCAGGTTCACCATGGCACACACCAATGACTTTTCGATGCTTTTCGAAGTTATGTGTGTATGTATCGCAGGTTTATAAGTGCCCGGTTAATGGCAATAGGCTCGCCACCTATTACATTGGGACCTAAACATAAACTGGTGAAATGTGGGTGCTAGCACCTCTGCCTACCCCTTCAGGGATAAAGGCGTGAGTTTATGTTATGTTATGATGATGTGAAATTAATAATATAAGTTTAGAGAGTTATTTTGATTGTGTAAGGCAAGCCTAAGGCTGATTTAAATAGGGTCAGATACTTACTCCAAAGGAGATGTTTCATTTTGGGCCCCCTAATTGTACACAATACAGAAAAAAAGATAAATAATACCGGTTATTGGCAAAAATACAATTATATTTATTCGCCTCCGAAATTCAAGGGCATAAATTAATAAAATATGAGTACATTTTTATAATTTTAGTCCGCCATGTTTGTTGTGTTGCAACAAAGTGTTTATTTAGTTAGATTCCGCCCATAACACGAGGCAATATTATAAGAATTGAATAGTGAAAAATGAAAACTACATTGCCTAGCTATTTTTCTAAGTAGTTTACAATTGTGAAACATCTCCTTTGAGGCAAATCAAAAGAATCTGTAGGACAAACACGAAGTTATATTCGAATAATAAAAAAAAAATAGCAACCCATTAATGTCCCACTGCTGGGCACGGGTCTCCTCTCCTCTAACGAGAGAGCTGAGAGGGTTTACACCTTAATCCACACACGATTTGACATTAGCTGACCGTATTTCATTGGTGAAATTAAGCTTCAATGTTGTCCGTGCGTTTTATTGCTTTTATATCCTACTTTATGTGTCTACTTAATATTATAAATGTGAAAGTTTGTGAAGATGTGTGTATTTCGCACAATTAAAAACTGGAATGCACTTCCTGCACACGTGTTTCCTTCTTCCTTCAATCCCGGGTTCTTTAAGCGGGGCGTGAAAAGGCATCTGTCTAGGCCGTCAAGGTAGGGGCCGCCATTTTGGGACGAATGGTGTCTGGAATGGCGGCCCGTACCCTCTGGACTTTGCCCTTGCTTCTTACCATCCAGCGGGGTTAAGTCAATAGACGGACTGAATATAAAAAAAAAAATGTTTTGTTACTCAATTGTTGAGTTATTGAAATTTAGATAGATTGAAATTGTGGATTTGGACCATGGCACACACCAATGACTTTTCGATGCTTTTCGAAGTTATGTGTGTATTTATCGCAGGTTTATAAGTGCCCGGTTAATGGCAATAGGCTCGCCACCTATTACATTGGGACCTAAACATAAACTGGCGAAATGTGGGTGCTAGCACCTCTGCCTACTCCTTCGGGGATATAGGCGTGAGTTTATGTTATGTTATATGAAATTGTGGAAGTATTGAGATTTAGATAGATTGAGATTGTTGAATTATTGAGATTGTTGAATTATTGAGATTTTTAATAGATTGAGATTGTTGAAGTATTAAGAATTTTGAAATATTGAGATTTTTGAAATATTGAGATTTTTGAAATATTGAGATTTTTGAAATATTGAGATTTTTAATAGATTGAGATTGTTGAAGTATTAAGATTTTTGATTGAGATAATATCCAAACAACTTCACATAATTTCACATAACTACCACTAACCTAACCTAACCTAACCTAACCTAACCTTCACATAATTTCACATTTATAATATTAATATAAAGTAATATATATAGATGTTTGTAGTCCTGTGCGTCATACGTCGGTTGATATATTAATGTTTCTGTTTGTCTGTCACTAGACTTTGAGCAGCCGATCCCCATAGAGATGGACCCGTCGCTCAAGATCCGCCCCTCCACTGCCGTCAAGCCGCTGAGGAAACCCTCCATACTTGCCAACACACCCCCAGATAAGGTAGGGAAGTTTAAATATATCATTGGGGTATTGATTGAAATAGGCAGGGAGGGGGGGGGGGGGGGCAAAAAGTGGTTTGAATGAATTACAGTAGATGGCTCCACTGGCGCCCTAAGCCTTAGAATATATAGGAGAATTTCGAGCATCTAGAACAGGTCCAGGTAGCTCAGTTGGTCAGAGCATTCCCCCTGTAAGGGACTCTTTTTTTTATACTACGTAGGTGGCAGAAAAGTACACGGCCCACATGATGGAAAGCGGTCACCGTGGTCTATGAACGTGTGCAACACTGAGGGTATCACACACGCGCTGCCTACCCTGAAGGGAAGGTGGGAGGGCTAGGATGGGGTGGGGGGAGGAGGGGTACAGTGAGCTTCGGCTCCCCTACTTACCTTGGGGAACACAACACGCTGGTTATTATGTGCGCGGTGTTCTGTAGGGCGGAGGTACTACCCCAGTCGGACTGCTCAGTTCGGACGGGAGATACCGTCGTGTCCTACCTCCTTGTTCTGGTCTGGTCACGGTTCAAGTCCTGGATGATCACTTTATTCTCTTTTTCTGATTAAAAATTAATTTTTTATTTTTATTGTGTTCAACAGCCGGTGAAGAAGATACTCATAGGCAGCGTGACGGATGAGGAGCCGATCCCCGCGACCCTCATCACCACGTACGACCCCAAGCAGCCCCCCGCGGGGACCCCGGCCGCCGCCAGTAAGGACCACTCACACTACTTTATATATTATGACCCACTCCAACTTCGCTCGTGGCGTATTTCGAACCCCGCTGCACCCTTTTTAACTCACATAATATGCTCATAATTTATCAGTTTTCCTAAAATATACGGGAATCTACCGGAATCGTTCACATTTATGATTATTGCTCCGCTCCCTTGGGCAGTAGCGTGATGGTATTCAGCCTATGACATTCACGGATAATGTGGCTTTTTATTGGTGAAAGAATTTTTAAAATCGGTTCAGTAGATCCCGAGATTACCCCTTACAATTTAACAAATATACAAACACACAAACTTTACTTCTTTATAATATTAGTATAGATAGCATCCCGCTTCACAGATTCGGTAGATATAGGGTCGGCAGCGCGAGTGTGACACCCCTGGTGTTGCGCACGTCCATAGGCCACGGTGACCGCTTCCCATCAGGTGGGCAGTGCGCTTGTCTGCCACCTAAGTGGTATAAAAAAATGGAAAAAAGGCGTGATTTGTATAACATAACATAAACTCACGCCTATATCCCCGAAGGGGTAGGCAGAGGTGCTAGCACCCACATTTCGCCAGTTTATGTTTAGGTCCCAATGTAATAGGTGGCGAGCCTATTGCCACTAACCGGGCACTTATAAACCTGCGATAAATACACACAGAACTTCGAAAAGCATCGTAAAGTCATTGGTGTGTGCCATGGTGAACCTGGGACCGAACCCGAGACCTCGTCTCAATTGTCCATTACCCAGACCACTAGGCTACCGCGGTGATTTGTATATAATATATGTATGTATTACTCCATAAAATTATTTATCTATTCTCTTCCAGGCGGTAAATGGCCTTCAATTCGAGTGGCTTCTTTAGACACCCTCCGTGGGAACGAGACCGCGCCCAGCGCGGCGCCGCCCCCCGCCTCGCCCTCCGCCCTCATGAGGACCAGGCCCGACCTCACCATCGTGGCGGCCAAGAAACCAACCCCCGAAGACGAGGACCAGTCGTGATGCCCAGGGGATCTGGCTAAGGACCCCGCGTGTAGCTAGTACAGGCCTGCCACATCGGTTAGCTTAGAAAAATCCAATTATTTATATAGATTTATTAAATAATATTGTATTGTAACAATTTAGAGGCTCTGTAGGATAGAAACAATGAAGAATTAATTATACATGTATTCTCATTCACCTGGCAATGGCATATTTGTATTCTGTTTGCCCTGGAAAATGTACTTTGTTATTCTCATTCCCTTTCTCTCAGACGGCGGGGCGGTCGAAATGACCGCGATGCACTTTTATTCGTACGATTATAAGGTTGCATTTGTCCGCGCAATAACTCGTGTCGCTTGTCAGACATACGCGGGCTAAATGCGATCTAATAAGATAATAATAATAATAAGAGTGCGTCGCGGTCATTTTGACCGCCTCGCACCTCCGTCTGCTTATCACCTTAATGTGATATTTGTACATTTGATACTCATTGTACTAGCAATAGTACATTTGTATTCTCATTCCCCTGGTAATGGTGTATTTGTAATCATATTCCGTTGGAAATAGTACATTTTTATTCTGATTCCCTTGGCAATAGTACACTTGTATTTTCCTATTTTGTTTTCCCTGGAAATAGTAAATTTCTATTCTCATTCATCTGGCAATGATACATTTATATTCTCATTCACCTGGCTATAGAAAACAAAATCGTACCTCGAATTAGAAATTGTCTCTTCAAATCTCTACCTTATAACATTGAAATAAGATAAAATATGGGGTTTTTTCGTGTACATATCAATTTTGCGACTTGCTAATACAAAATTACAAATGTATGAATTTGGTTTGCATTAACACTGCATCAAATTATTTTTGTTGTTCCATTGGTATTGTCAGAACAATTTTTTTGACAATATTTACTAAAATAATGCACTCTCTAATTATATTATTTTCAATAAATCATTCTGTAATCATAGATATAATTACCACCTTTAGCTTACCATCAGGTGAAGTTACATTGACGTGTCCAATATTAAAAATAAAAGATATAGACAGCCCTAGAGAAAGACAGCTTAAAAAAACAGGACCCATATTTCCATAGATTAAAAAAAATACTACCGAGTATTAAATTAGGAGGTTTGCGTATGGCAAACCTAAACTCAAATTGTAATTAATTTATAATGTATAATATAATCAGTTTTTTTTATAATATATAAAAATAATTATAGATATAATAGAGAAATATATAAGAGTTATACATACTTATATATTTTTATCATTATAGAATAAGGATACCTCTAGTTTGAGGGCGTTTATACATAACAATAGTTATAATTATATTATTTTGATTTAGTCGACTATTATGACGTATAGTCGATGATATTAGTCGACTAAATTATCGACTACATCAATAAAATTTATTCGATTTAGTTTTCAAAACAGTTTTCTCTCCATTTGAAAAAAGTTTTTGTCTTCCAATATTTTGTAGCAAGAATTCTAAATATTTATGTAATACTAAGCATAGCTTGTAGTATGGGTTCTAGAAGATAAACATAAATTGGCACTGAGCGGGAATCGAACTCGCCACCTCTGATAGCTGCCGAATAGTTTACACTACACAGTTTATCATAAAAGTATATAATTTTATTGATGTAGTTATTTTTTGTTATTATATATAACAATAAAAATATAAGAAAATTAATATATATTTGTATATTATATAAGGATAATGGTCAAATCTATGAAAACCGTCGTTTAGTATAAGATTAAGGTGTAGATATAGTATATAAATATAAAAAAATAATATATTTGTAATCACTAGTTCCTTGGCCAGATGGCGCTAATGTAGACTTTGTTTGCAATCAGTTATTATACGTTATATTATATACTACTAGCTGACCCACCCCGGCTTCGCCCGTGGCGTATTTCGAACCCCGATGCACCCTTTTTAACTCACGGTGACCGCTTACCATCAGGTGGGCCGTGTGCTTTTCTGTTTTTTTTTTTAATATTTAGTGCGCCGGATTGACTGCACCCCGCCTGATTGTAAGCTGAGGTGCAGTCCTAAAATTAGTGGTCACCATTCTCAAGGAATACCCCTAGAATGGTGACCTCTACCCAGACGGCTTTAACAGATGCTTTTTGTATAAAATCTAGCACAAAAAGCAACATAACATAACATAAACTCACGCCTATATCCCCGAAGGGGTAGGCAGAGGTGCTGGCACCCACATTTCGCAAGTTTATGTTTAGGTCCGAATGTAATAGGTGGCGAGCCTATTGCCATTAACCGGGCACTTATAAACCTGCGATAAATACACACATAACTTCGAAAAGCATCGAAAAGTCATTGGTGTGTGCCATGGTAACCTGGGATCGAACTCAAATGGTATAAAATCTATAATATAGTGACTGATTGCCGACAATAGCTCTTGTTTTGTTCATAGACAATGACATATTGTTTATGGTTATACATTTCGTTCATTCGCTAACAGATCCATTCATTTCAAATAGTTCGTTCATATGGTACAGAACCTTCTATTAGGTTTTTTTTTTGGCGCCAACGCAGAAAAAGTCACATCGGGGCATTGTATCATTTTCTAAAATTAATTTAAAATGTTGTTATTATGTGTAAAAACGGTGGATTTTTAAACATAACATCTTCGACAACGTGCACGAGTTTGGGGAAGTGGTATATTACCGTGAATTGTGCTTTTCAACGTTGATTCCAAAACTCCATAGAAACCTCTGCTAAAGTCTCCACTATTGTACTGGGGCAAGACTATGAAGGAAGACTGACTTGACTATTGACTATGAAGACCTTGACTGTGACTAAATGACGGAAACGCTGCATAATAGATTTAATATGCAAATATATAATACTTTTTTGTGGCAAAATCGAAGCAAAGAATCCATTATTACATCCGGCTACAGTATGCACTCTGAGGTATGGAAGAAATTTATTCCGCGCACGCTTAGGCTGTGGAATGATCTCCCTGCTGTAGTTTTTCCCTAGCGACTACAATATGGGGTTCTTCAAGAAGGGCATTGGAAGGTTTTTAAAGGGTCGGCAGCGCGAGTGTGACGCCCCTGGTGTTGCAAACGTCTATAAGTCACAGTCGCCGTGTGCTTGTCTACCACCTAAGTGGTGAAAACGTTTTATATTAACGGGTATTTCTGTAACATATGAACGAACTATCATTCATCCCAACTTTTTCATTTACTAATTTTAATTTAGTATGTAGTGACGGCAAGTGATGAAATACGGAACTAAATGGGAAGTAACGCCGCCATTTTGTAAAAAAATTGTCTAATTTTCTATTTTTTTTATATAAGGACACGTCAATATGACTTTACCTCGCCTGATGGTAAGCTAAAGGCAAAGTCTCAGGACCGGGGTCACCACCACATACACCGGTAGTGCTACAGTCTATTTTATTATTTATAAAATCGTGCGAATAAAGCAAATATACACGAATAAACTCTCCCCATTTCGATTTATACACGCGAATAACGAATAGCGAATATCGAATATCGAAGTATGGTTCCACCATTACACGAATGTCCATAGGCCACGGTGAGCGCTTCCCATCAGGTGGGCGGTGAGCTTTTCTGCCACCTTTGTTATATAATTTTTTTATTTTAATATAAACATACTGTCTAAAATACATTTCTCATTGCAACTTGGCGGTGCTACTACCGCGCTTCGAGGTTTTACCCGACTGCGCGACGCAAAGGAGTGGTAATGTATTTATTAAATGTCTTCACTGCAATACTAAAAAACTTTGACCCACCCCAAAAGAAATCGTATTATAATAATAAAATAATAATATGAGAAAAGAAATACATACATTATTTTTTATATAATTTGTCCAATAAATTGGATGTCTTGAACCAAAATTGTAAAATAATTAATATTATTATAACTTTTAATGTTTTGTTATCGACTCATAGCTTATAGTTATATTTATTAAGGTTTTTTTATTATTATTATTATCAATATAAATTTTATTATTAGCAATATTGTTTAGGCGGAGTTTTTTTTTTTAGAAATTGTTAGTATTTTTACTTGTTTATTTGAAAACTCATAAGTTTAAGAATTTATTTGTTTAATTAAGTGATAGTCACAATGCATGTTTGTTGGTAATATGTCCGCTAGCGACGATTTTTGATTTTATTGCGCGAATACAGATCGTAAAGACACAGTAAATATATAAGCTAAAACAGTACTCAACATTTAAAATGACACACACACAGACAGACACACGCGTCTACACGAACCTCACCGGATCTCGCTGGGCCATCACTCGCGGTTATCGCAGTCATGTCATTTTAACTCTTGCGCAGCGAGTACATTTCGCAACTAATAAGTTGTCAACCCTGTTTTTTTCGTGCGGAAATCTCACGAATAAACGGCCATAGGGGCAGGTTATGTCGGACTCTTACCGACTAAAACTGCACGCCGTCTAGAGTCTTCTAACGCTGGTGTAAGGTGGCTAGGACATTTCTTTCGTAAACCGGTTTGACCCGGGCCATCTCCGGATTCGAGCCCCTCGGAAAGTTGTCAACCCTAACGTGTGTCATTGTTTTTATAATTAGACCTAATTTTAGTACTGATTTAGTTTATATATTTACTGGGATAAAAACAGCAAATCTCAATATATTATATTGTAACTTGGAGATATCAGCCGACTTGGCGGGCGTTTTTTATAGTACCTAAAACCGTTTATATCGAAGTTATATTTTATTTAAGAAAATCGTTTCTTTATATAATTCTTTTTATGGAAGCCATTTTATATTATAACCACTGTTTTTGTTATATTATAATTGTATTTTTTTATTAATAAAAAACGTGTTTATTCGTTAGAAATGAAGTTAATCATGTTTCTTTGCCGATATTATAGTTTTGAGCAAAAAGTATTTGTTTGTATTTGTATTAAAATCATGGTTTTGATGTACGAAAAAGACCAAATTACCTCTGTAAAAGACCAATTTGAAATGGGACCACAAGAGCGCCAGCTATCAAATGAAAAAGAATCACCAAAATCGGTTCACCCAGTCAAAAGTTTTGAGGTAACAAACATAATAAGATTGAAGAAAAAAAAGTTTTGAAGAAGCCTCTTTTTCAAGTCGGTTAAAAAGGTATTCAGACAATGATCATATTGGTTGATTAATTTATTGTTCAGACAATTAACACTGAACATTGCATCGTTGCCATCTAGCGCCGACTAGCCAAACTACTTGAAGTTTGGCTAGTCGTCGCTAGATGGCGCTATCTGATGTTATCATTTATTTTTTTCATAAAACCGTACAATATTAAAATCAAGTTTTTAGTAACTATTTCAAAATCTAAATATACTTTCCCAAAAACTCCAAGGTGCGAGGTCAGAGCCATATTTTAGCTTACACTATGGTGCTCGAAAGACGGCTTGCGGTTTTAGTCGGTTCAAGTTCAATATAACTGACCCCGCTGCGTCAATGGGGATGGCCGAACGAAAAAAAGGGGTCCAAAAAAGCAGGCTTTGAAGGAATTAATTGTATACCTACCTATTTAGATAAAATCTTTAAAAAAATAGGCATAATTTAAACGGCTGTGCATAAAAACCATGATTTTATTGCGACATTTATATTAATTTCCATATTATGTAACTATTTCATGACACTTAATAGAAAATTGTATGGTTATGTATAATTTTGAGTATATTGCAAGAATTTATATAGATTATAATTATATTGATATTATTTGATGTCGCGTGCAGCCGCGCGGCAGACATTATCTGTTAGGACATTTAATAAAATAAACAGTTGAGAAATTTTATTGTTTTACTAGCTGTTGCCCGCGGCTCCGCCCGCGTGGATGTCGAAATCCGTTTCAAAAACTATCCTATCTCTCAAGTTGGATCGAACTGCACATGGTGTGCGAATTTTATTATAATCGGTTAAGTGGTTTAGGAGTCCATTGAGGACAAACATTGTGACACGAGATTTATATATATTAAGATTACCTACTTGTGTTTTTATTCCACTTAGCTGGCAAACAAGCACACGACCCACTGCAATCTGTGGGGCGAGCACGAGAGAAATTTCATAATCGATTATACACACCGGTAAAAGTTCAGAAAAGTAGAAAAATGACTAAAGCGTGTGATAATGGGTGGTTTTATAATTATGAACGACAACGGCACGATTTACCGCCACGATACAATATAGGGAAACAGAACAATATATCTAGTGACGCCTAGAATTGTTAACATGGCAACACTATCGTGCCGTCCACGTACTGTATAGTTCACGGTATCTAACTTGGAGAGATTTTGGAGTAGTGTGGGCCCCACTACTCCGAAACCTTGCCAAGTTAGATGCCGTGAACTGTACTCTGCCTACGCTTCCACGACACGATATTTTTTTATACTTAGGGGTCCTAAGTAGTTACGGAAGACCGCGGCCATTATAACCATAGTTTTGTGGTCCCGGCGGTAAGTACGGTAACCAGAGCTCGCAATCCTCATCTCCCAATCCCCATCTCCAAGCCTCGCAACCCTCCCGAGTCGGCAACGCGAGTGTGACGCCCCTGATGTTGCACACGTCCATAGACAACAGTGGCCACTTCCCATCAGGTGGGCCGTGTGCTTGTCTACTACCTAAGTAGTCTAAAAAAAGATTAGACAAGGGATAATGGAATTAAGTGTATTTTAAATTGAAATAGTATTTTTTTCACTGCCTCTGTGGCGTAGCGGTAGTGCATTCGACTGCTACCACCGGGGCGAGGGTTCGATTCCCGCTCAGTGCAAATATTTGTAAGCATAAATATGTCAATTTGCATTGGTCTGAGTGTTTCTATGTATAATATGTATGTATTTACAAAAAAAAAAACTGTATTTAAGTATGTTTATCCGCATTTCTCAGATTCCAGAACCCATAACACAAACTATGCTTACTTTGGGTCTAGAGGGCGCTGTGTAGAATGTCGTATAATATTTATTTATTTTACTTATGTGATTTTTGGAGGCCCACGGTGATACCGTGGCGATAAAACGTATCGCTGTCGTAAGAAATATAAAAGCGCCGAATATCAATTTCTTATCAATCGAATGAGGGTACAGATAAAAAATCGGCAGCCATTTTATTTTTGTTTACCCGCAAATTCCTTCATAATTCGCATCGCAGCAAAATCTCGGACGATATATTTCGGCCATTTTGTCAGTTATTCGCGAGTGGTGTGCACCTCAAATGGTAAGTACTTACCTTTTTATTATTTGTAATAATCGAAGCGATATTTATAATCAAAAGTTTATCCAGCACGCTTCGCTATTTTTAGCATCCATCAAATATATTGATGGTTTACTAAATATACACGTGCTAATTGCAAATTATTTTACGTTTGGCCGGAACCTCCACGTGGTGCACCTGGGCAACGGAGGCGAGCAGCGCCTCCCACTCGCCACGGGAGACGCTGCTGCCTGCGGCCAATCCGGCCGGGGTGGGAGTGGCCCTCTAGAGGGCTGCGAGGCTCTCCACGTGTCCCTCTGACTAGCAGAGGGTACAGTGGGGGGCGAGCTGATTGTCTCCGCGCCGATGGTTGGGTGACAGGACGGCCGCCTGTCCCCACCCCCCCTTTTGGGGGGTCGAGGGGGCTATCTTAAAACCGTAAATGGCCCAGGGTCAGCTGGGGTGCGAGGGTTATGCCTATTGGGTACATACACACAGTGCAATCAATTTCACCAAGCACCAAGCGGTTCGGTGTTACCAGCGCACATGTTTCCTTCCTCCTACAGTCCCGGGGCCTATAAGCGGGGCGTGAAAAAGCATTTGATGAGGGCCACCACTGTAGCACCACCGATGTATGTATTGTAGTCGTGACCCCAGTCTTGAGACTTTAGCTTACCATCAGGCGAGGTGAAGTCTTTTGACGTGTCCTATATAAAAAAGTAGCAAAATTATACATACCTACAACAATGTCGAGTCACAATAATTTTATGACACCTATCTGTATTATGGCAGTATTTTGTAATGGCTTTTTACTACCGCGGTAGCCTAGTGTTAAGGGTAATGGACTGCTAAGACGAGGTCTCGGGTTCGATACCAGGTTACCATGGCACCCACCAATGACTTTTCGATGCTTTTCGAAGTTATGTGTGTATTTATAGCAGGTTTATAAGTGCCCGGTTAATGGCAATAGGCTCGCCACCTTATTACATTGGGACCTAAACATAAACTGGCGAAATGTGGGTGCTAGCACCTCTGTCTACCCCTTCGGGGTTATATAGGCATGAGTTTATGTTATGTTATGTTTTTTACACCACTTACGCTGACAAACACACAGTCCACCTGATGGGAAGCTCGGTACTTATTAGATGCTCTCTACAGGTTGCAGCGACGCGCGATCCATGTTATAGGGAGTTCTGAGGTCACCAAACGCTCGAGAAATTGCAGTTACGTCGAGATATTGCTTAGTTGGCAGTATTCTACTGCCTGTACCACGGTGAGTGTTCCGACGAGCTCTACCAACTAGTCCCACCCTCTCCTTTCCTATATAGAACAACACGTGCAAGGCTGAGGTATCACCCTCATACCGTGCAAACAATTCCATCAAGAACCAAGCGGTTCGGTGCCTCTTTTCGCTACCGCACCATAAAGACCTGGAATTCTTTACCAGCGCATGTGTTTCCTTCCTCCTACAGTCCTGGGTCCTTTAAGCGGGGCGTGAAAAAGCATTTGATGAGGCCGTCAAGTTAAGGGCCACCATTATGGCACTGTCGGTGTATGTAATGCGGACCCCCTTCCTGAGACGTTACCTTTAGCTTACCATCAGGCGAGGTGAAGTCATATTAAAGCGGTCACCGTGACTTATGGACGTGTGCAACACCAGTGGGGTCACACTTCGCTGCCGACCCTCAAAAATCTCGCCATCATGTCATTGAATGACCCCTACAAAAAGTTTTTAGTAGGCTATGGTCTTAAATCCATACAATTTTTCTTGTTCAATCTGCTAGTCTAGCAGTACCTATACTATAGTAGGTAGACGCCTCCGTGGCATAGCGGAAGTGCATGCGACTGCTATGCAAGGAGTGCGAGTTCGATTCCCGCTCAGTGCAAATATTTGTATGCATGAAAATGTCTATTTATATTGGTCTGGGTGCTGGGTGTTTCTATGCATAATAAGTATGTATTTACAAAAAAAGTATATAAGTATGTTTAACAGCATTCTAGAACCCATAACACAAGCTAGTTAAACTAAGCTTACTTTGGGTCTAGGGAGCGATGTGTAGAATATTGTTAAAAAAATGCACACATAGGATTTTTTATACTACTTAGGTGGCAGACAAGCACACGGCCCACCTAATGGAAAGTGGTCACCGTAGCCTATGAACGTGTGTGTCACCCTTAGTGTTGCACACGTCCATAGGCCACGGTGACCGCTTCCCAACAGGTGGGCCGTGTGCTTGTCTGCCTACCTACGTAGTATCAAAGACGATATGATATTGTCATGTTATCATATGGTCTTTGGTAGTATAAAAAATTCATTTGTTTTTTTTATTTAAGTTAAGCCCTCAGACCAATAAAAAAGTATAGACGGAGTATTGCGTATTTTTTTTGAAGCCCACCAACATGTCATATGTTTCATAATCTTATGACGGAATTGTGACGGACGCTCGGTTCGGTAGTCTTTCGGTAGTCGGCCGAAGAGCTATTGTCAGCGTGTGACGTGTTTTGACTTACGCACATGAAGCTTCACTTTTTTCGTCGATATTGTTCACAATGGCTCCGTCTATAGTTTTTTATTGGTCTGAGGTTAAGCCAATATTTATTCCAAAAATATTTGAATACATACTTGTTCCTGTTTAAAAATGACGATTTCTTTTCTCCACAGTGTGTCGACCAGTACCGTATCGTTCCAACAATACCTCGTGGAACCAGAAAAACAGGAGACCGTCGCATGGTTACCTACATCCCCCCCCCCTCCCCCCTGCGGTGGAGTCGCGAGGGCTACCTGAAAACGCAACTGAAGAAGGAATGACGGCTTGCTAAATTATAAATTTATTTTGGTAACTTTGCGTCCCTTGTGCGAACGAAGAATTGCAATCATTGCTTTGTGGAGGAACGGGATGTGACCTCCCTCCAGCACAAAGGGAGGATCCTCCGACCAGGCAAGGTGATCACGCCTGGCGGGCCGCGGCCCAACGGTTATCGTCGGGATCTTGTATATATGATACACCAGCGCGCGAACTTCACTTTCGCGATTCAGGATCGTAGTGACGTAGTTGTAGTATCGAAGTAGTTCGTCGTGCTGTCACTAGATGGCGCTGGGTATTTGTGGTATCAACACAGCTTCATTGTATAATATCGCTGGTGACCCTAGTCGGACCTCTGTGAGTAGCCTCACCAGTAGTGGCAGAGAGCCCAACTTCTCTGCTAAGGAGTTGACTGTCCAATCGCCGATCCTCGCGCCCGCAAAGGGGTGCTGAGATGAATCGAACCCTAGAAGAGATAGCGGAAGAGCTTTGGTAGCTGAGCTTCTTCGCCTGAGCGTCTGTACCAACCCCCATCTTCAGAAGTAATTAGTGACTATATTAATCTCATAGCTGCCGAAAGGCATTTAAATGAGATTGACAAAGATTTCGCTGCAGCACCATAAAGACCGAACCCAACTGACTTGTGGGGAGTGTGAACTGAGTGTGCATTCAAGCCCTTAAAAGTGAGAGGGAGTATACATTTGATTGGCAACTGTTCGTAGTATAAACTGTGTCAACGACAAACGAACGCAGCTCCAGTTCCCCCTCAAACATGAAGCGGGGGAGGTATCAAGCAGCAGACCGAACGAGCATACTGGACAGCTACCTGGAGCGGCTGTTCTATCGAATCCGACACATCGCAGCAGTTGAGGAAAAACAAATATTGCCTAATGAGTCATCCGTCCTCATACCACTTCATAACTCCGGCTGATTCACCGGCAATATAAACACGGGTGCCTTCCCACCCTCCCAGAAAGAGGGTTACATGATCATACCGCCGGGAAATACCTTTTGAAACCCGAGAGCTATCGATCCATTGCACTGCTTCTCACCATCACGAAGATCGAACAGCTTCTGCAGTACATGACAGACCAGACCAGAATGGACAAATTTCGTTTGGAACACAGTACGACGCCCCAATTGTCGAGGGTACTGCATCGAATTGCCAGAGCCAGCAACAAGCGCGAACACCCTTTTGCAATACTCCTCGGTTTTTTTTTTTATTAGCTGTAGGTGTTTTTTAGTAATTTCTTATACTGTACATATTTCTTGTTTTAATATTTTCTCTTTAATATTTTGCCACACTACGATCAAATTTTCTATTACGTTGCGTATGTTTTTTAATTTAAATGCTATTATTCCGGTAAGACTGGCAACTATTTTTTTTGTATTTTATTTTATAATTTGTAAAGTTTTATGTTATATCAATTTAATTTCATTTATGTTAATAGTGCCGAGTTTTTAATGAGTACATTTTATAATTTTTCATAATATATTATTCTTTATTTTGTTGATTTTTTTTTATTAGCTTAGGCTTATAGTAGTAGGCTTTGTGTTTAGTAATTTCTTGGCTGGTTGTTGTTTACTTTGTATAGGGACACCACTTATTTTTTTTTTTGACTTTTCTTTATTTTTTATTGTTTTAATATTTTCTTTTCAATATTTTTAAGCACATTTGCCACACTACGATCAAATTTTCTATTACGTTGCATATTTTTTTTAATTTAACTGCTACTATTCTGGCAAGTATTTTGGCAAACCTATCCTTTTTTTTTGTTTTTTGTTGCTTCTGTCAGTTCCTCTGTGTTTTTTTTGTATTTTATTTTATAATTTGTAAAGTTTTATGTTATTTCAATTTAATTTCATTTATGTTAATAGTGCCGAGTTTTTAATGAGTACATTTTATAATTTTTCATATTATTCTTTATTTTGTTGATTTTTTTTATTAGCTTAGGCTTATAGTAGTAGGCTGTATAGGGACACCACTTATTTTTTTTATTTTATGACTTTTCTTTATTTTTTATTGTTTTAATATTTTCTTTTCAATATTTTTAAGCACATTTGCCACACTACGATTAAATTTTGTATTACGTTGCGTATGTTTAATATAAGTGAGCTTCGGTAGGCTTGTAAAACCCGAGAACTATCGACCCATTGCACTGCTTCTCACCATCACGAAGATCGAACAGCTTCTGCAGTACATTATGTGATCAGACCAGACCAGAATGGACAAATTTCGTTTGGAACACAGTACGACGCATCAATTGTCGAGGGTACTGCATCGAATTGCCAGAGCCAGCAACAAGCGCGAACACGCTGTTGCATTACTCTTCGTCTCGTTGAACTGCTGGATAAGCTATCAACATCGCAATAACCATCAGCACATCGGGCCCTGCCCTCTCCAGAATTACTCAGAGTACGTTCGCTTCATACGAGGTTGCGGCGACAGACTTGGTTGCATCTTCTAGCATCAAGAGGACTGGACACGACGCCAGGTATTCAAGTCAAAATTGATGCTTAGCGGGGCAAGAAACGCCCCTCTTAATATCACTGCCAAAATCTCCAGCACTCTCCACATCAGTATTATCGCCCGATGTTCTGCTGCTTGGCACGCTGAGTCGGAGGATCTTCGCCGAACATCTCGAGCGCCAGTTCACCCCGAACCCAACTGACGAAAAACAGAAGGAGTACTTCTTGACGCCAGTAGCTTCCATAGAAGACCCCGTTTTCTTCACCCCCCAGGTTCTCTGCAGCTGTTGAGGGTACTAGATCGCCACGTTCAGGATGTTCGACCGTATTTGACATGGCTTTATAGTATAATTTTTATAGCTTGTATAGTTAAATTTAATTTAATTTATTTTTTGGCAATTTAATGTAAGTATTTATTAAGTCTCGAGTTTTTATTTTTATTTTATTTATAATTTTTCATATTATTATTTATTTTAATGGTTGTTTTTTTTTTATTAGCTGTAGGCTTTGTTGGAGTGTTTACCCGTGGTCCCATTGGGTCGACCCATTACCGGGACTACGGGTAATTTCAATTACCCGTGGTCCCATGGCATTAGGGATTGCTGCCTGGAGTTCTAATTATATATATGTGTGATCTTAAAGTAGGTTAGATTTGACTGGGTGCGGGGCGGAACCTCCACGCGGTGCACCTGGGCAACGGAGGCGAGCAGCGCCTCCCACTCGCCACGGGAGACGCTGCTGCCTGCAGCCAATCCGGCCGGGGT
Source organism: Lithosia quadra (assembly GCA_963576445.1). Classification (NCBI taxonomy): domain Eukaryota; kingdom Metazoa; phylum Arthropoda; class Insecta; order Lepidoptera; family Erebidae; genus Lithosia; species Lithosia quadra. The sequence goes on from OY754897.1 coordinate 619,517, forward strand.
GGGAGTGGCCCTCTAGAGGGCTGCTCCGAGGCTCTCCACGTGTCCCTCTGACTAGCAGATGGCACAGTGGGGAGCGAGCGGGGGGCGAGCTGATTGTCTGCGCGCCGACGGTTGGGTGACAGGACGGCCTCCTGTCACCCTACACCCCACCGTCGGCGAAGTGGCGCGATGCTCGCCCCACCCCCTTCGGGGGGTCGAGGGGGCCATCTTAAAACCGTAGATGGCCCGGGGTCAGCTGGGGTGCGAGGGATATGCCCATTGGGTAACCTTACACCCCGGTTACAAGGCCCGAGACGGCGTGCGGTTTTAGTCGGTTCGATCCCGACATAACCACCCCCGATGGCCGACGGGGGTGGTATCCATGGGGATTTCCACACGATAAAAAAAAAAAAAAAGTTGACTTGGCCAGTTTTCATTACATCAGTCATTTTATAAAGTTAATCAAGATATTATAATAATATTATATAGGTATATATTTTAATCGATAAAAACTGGCCATTTCTATTATTCTTTATTTTAATTGTTGTTTTTTTTATTAGCTGTAGTCTGTGTTTAGTAATTTCTTATACTGTACATATTTCTTGTTTTAATATTTTCATTTTATTTAATATTTTTAAACACATTTGCCACACTACGATCAAATTTTGTGTTACGTTGCGTATGTTTTAGTAAGTAAGCTTCGTAAGTGGCCTCTATACGTATGCAACTCGCGCTGTCGACCTTGGAAGAGACGGGCGTTGAGGATTTGGGGGGGGGAGGGGGGTGTTAGAGGAGGGGAAACTTGCTCTACCCCGGTCCGGTGTGCTTGTTTGTTAGGGCGGATATAAAAATAAACTGATCCTTCCTTGTTAGCAAAGTTAGTGATTCCTTTAGGGGGGAAGGTATACGTTTTTACAATAAATTGCCTGAATCGGTCCGAAACTTCGAAAATTTAAAACATTTGTTAAGGCCACCTAGTTTTTGACGTCAAAATGATGTAATTACGTTACACTATTTTGAGAAATAAAGAAATTGAAATTGAAATTGGATGTTTGCTGTCGCAGATCGCGCTGCCTAGAGGAAACCCCCCCTTATCCGTCCTGTAGGTACACGTAGATCATTGCTCCTCAAGTCAGATTTACGTCGGCAAACGCTTGCGCAGACGCATGCGCACAGTACTCACTTTCTTTAGTATAGTAAAAGGTAATAATTAAAAAACATATTGTAAATAATAAAAATATAATGACAAAATAATGACGAATTTCAATTATTTACATATACCAACCATTTTCACAAGTATACCAATAAATTAGATTTAACACAAGTAACAACTAACAGCTGATACTCCGGCGCACGCGCACTCTGTGCCGAGCGCGTCACAAGCCTTAGTTACTATACAGGGGCCTGATTCACTAACATTGTTTTCAAAACGTGTGATTTCAATACTTAGAGATATTTGACGGGTTCGATTCCCGCTCAGTGCAAATATTTGTATGCATGAATATGTCTATTTGCATTGGTCTGGGTGTCTCTATGTATAATAAGTATGTATTCACAAAAAAAAGTATCTAATATGTATATCCGCATTCTAGAACCCATAACACGCGCTAGAACTATGCTTACTTTGGGTCTCTAGACCCAAAGTAACATTGTACACAGCACTCTCTACAGAATATTTATTTTTTTATCAAATTCTAATTGAAAATTAATGATTTTTTAGTTTGATAACCTCACAAAAGCGTACGTATTGGCAGACAAGCACACGGCCCACCTGATGGGCAGCGGTCACCGTGGCCTATGAACGTGTGCAACACAAAAAATATAAAGATTTTTTTTTGCTTTTAATCGAAATGAAATCGCGCGTTTTGAAACCGCGGCGTTAGTGAATCGGGCGCTAGATAACGTAATATTAAAAAATAGTTGATGTGCTTTACAACAGAATAGATCACAAATTATATTATATTATATTATATTAAAATACCCCTACGACAAATAATTATTATATAAAAATATATAATTTCGCAATACAACACTGAATTTATTTAGACAAAAGTTTGAGTAGTTACATTAAGGCGAAGTTCTACCTCAAAATCAATTGAAAAGCTTAAGAGTAAACGTCGCCTTAATTAGTTATTTAGGGTCCATTCACACAGACCGGCTCGGAGAGGAGAGCAGATTCTTATCACGTTGAAAACAGAGTTTTTAGTATTTGTAGTAAAGTTTATTTTTGCATCTGCACTGCTTTTGTCATTATGAAAATCATTTGTCAGTGTTAAAAGAAAAATGCGCGCCGATGCTCTCCGAGCCGGTCTGTGTGAACGGACCCTTAAAGAGACGTTTGAATAGTTACTTTGCAAGTAAATTTAAGGCGAAGTTTTATTTAAAAGTCAACTAAAAAGCTTAAGACAACCCTGCCTTAATAAGCAATTTAAATAGAAGGTTGAATTGTTACTTATAAAGTTAAATTAAGGCGAAGTTGGATCTCAAAATCAATGCGACATGACAGTAACCTCGCCTTAATTACATAAAAAAATTCAGAAAAAATTTCTCTTATTATTTTTTATATCATTTTATAACTTAACTGTAACAAAAAAACAGGAAATCTTTTTTAAGTATAATTTTATTTCTCTGCCTACCCTCTGAATGTAGCCGATAATTCTACAAGCGTTTAAAACTAGATTAGGACACCATTTATATATTTAAAAGCTATATTTTGTGACAGTCTACGTTTACAACAGTGCTGTGTTCACATTTGCCCACTCCAATCCCACTGGTGGGCAAACATATCCCACTGATGGGGAAAATATCTCACTTGTCGGGAAACCTATTCCACTAGTGGGCAAACATATCCCACTGATGGACAAAATATAAATTATTTGTGTGTTTAGAACAAATATGAAAGTTGAAGAAGCGAAAGGAGTATGCCAAGATCATAGCAAATGGAAAGATGTTATCTCTGTCTACCTCAATGGGAAAAAGGCGTGATTTTTATGTATGTATTTATGTAACTTTCCCAAATTATTCACCTAGCATCAATAGTTGAACAATTCTATTTAGACAGAAAGAAAAAAAGAACTATATTATATATATAAGTGGGATAGTATAACCAACAGTGGGATGGGTGGGCAAATCATACAATATAATCTACTCTAACATCAGCAGACAATAACAGTCTATCTTTATATGGTCCGTGCAAATTTTATATATAACTTATAATATAATTTATATTAATTAGACGACCGTTCTCTGAAAAGGTGTATAATATAAATTATATTATAAATATATAAAAATCTAAGTGCAACACATTTATTTTTGTTCGTTATATTTTTTTAAATATTTTATTCAAAATTCAACACTTAATTACAACTTTTTATAATAATAAATATAATATATATTTATATGACTTTTATATAAAATATATATACGTAATATATATTTTAAAGCGCAATATATAATCGTAAATTATATATTATTTAGCTGAAACATAATAATATAAATATATTTTATTACATTTTTGTTATATTTTGTACTTAGTTAACTTAAAATGCACATCAATTCATTTATATATTTATTTCCTAATATATGTCTATATTATTCGTTGAAAGTTGCAGTAGCTAGGCTCACGGTCTCAAGCGCATATACCCACAAGCTCAATTGACCCCTTAACATCAAATTGCCCGGGGGCTCAGTTAACCCCTCGAAGTCAACTTGCCCTCGGACTCAGTTGACCTTTTAAGGTCAACTTGCCCTTGGACTCAGTTAACCTTTTAAAGTTAACTTGCCCGCAGGCTCAGTTGACCCCTTAAAGTCAATTTGCCCGCAGGCTCAGTTAACCCCTTACAAGTCACTTTGCCCGGAGGTTCAGTTGAGCCCTTAAGGTCTATTTTCCCGCGGGTTCAGTTCACCCCTTACAGTCAACTTGCCCGCGGGTTCATTTGACCCCTTAAGGCCACCGGGCTCAGTGGAATACTGCAGATTTTAGTGTTTTTTAGAAATGAAGTATTTTATAGTTTTTATTATATTTATATTTAAAAATATCTGCGCTACTCTCCTTGCTAAATTCACGTAGGAATGGAATCAGTGTATGTAAAACATTTTTACTTAATTATCCCACTAAATAACTTATTATATTTAAATTCAATGCTTTTCTTAAAGGCCAAGAAATGGAGAGTTGTACCAATATAGTTATACTAATTTTCGATAAAAGATATACAGACGGATGAAATACATTGTGTGGTTCGGTTTACAAAGAATTATTATACGGAATCGAATCTAGGGCTATGCAGTTGACTGCTATAACATAGCCAGATAGCGTTCACTGTACCGCACGTGACAGTTAGATATCTATATAGAGCAGTTTTTTTTTATTCAACGGCTAACGTTTGACCTCAATCCCACCTGATGGAAAGTGACGATGTTGTCTAGGTGAATCACGTTTGCCTAGAAGGAAATTCACTCGTGACTTGAAAAACTATTTAATATAATTAATATTATATATTATGTGAAAAGTTTTTTAAAATGAACGGCTGAATGAATCTGGCTGAAATTTGTTATAGGGATAGATTATAGTCTACATTTTTTAGTTCTGAAATAGATTCCCACGGGAAACGGGAATGGGAACAGAAATTCACGATATAATATAGCTATAAATATTTTAACAAATCTTTATATATAAGAAGCTGTTATTTCTGAAATAGCTTCCCACGGGAAACGGGAATGGGAACAGAATTTCACGCTATAATATAACTATTAACATCTTTATATATATCAAACTGGGAAGTACGATTGAAATACTTGTAAAATATATAAGCGAACTCTCCAGTCCCGGCCTGTTTTTGTGAGGGGGGGTATTGAGGGGGGTCTAGTGGAGGGGTGACATGTAGGTGATGTCGTCCCAAGGGTGGCGGTAGAGGGGCTGCTTCATGCGCTTCTGGTCCAGATAATGGCCCACCAGCCCGATGGTCCGGCCCAGGACGAACATGGCGTTGATGGAACCCATTTGAATATAATTGTTGCCTTCCTCCCTGCAAATAGAAATAACGGGAATCAGTTAAATGAAATTGTTAATACCGTTTTTATCATTTCAACTACTCAGGTTCACCCAGGCATACATTTTTATACTACTTAGGGGCTGTCTCCACGGGCGAGAGAATCGCGGCGATACGTGGTGGAATTATCGCTCATTCATGGAGATTCTCCGACGATAAAAGCGCGGACGGAGCCCCTTAGATGGCAGACAAGCACACGGTCCACCTGATGGGAAATGGTCACTGTGGCCTATGGACGTGTGCAACATCAGGGGCGTCACACTCGCGCTGCCGACCTTTGAGGGGGGAGGGTTGGGGAGTTTGGGGGGTTCCCTACTTACCTTGGGGAACACAACACGCTAGTTATTAAATACTAATAAATAAATAAATATTCTACGACATTCTACACAGCGCACCCTAGACCCAAAGTAAGCTTAGTTTAACTAGCTTGTGTTATGGATTCTAGAATGCTGATAAACATACTTATATACTTTTCTTTTTGTAAATACATACAGAAACACCCAGACCAATGCAAATATACATATTCATGCATACAAATATTTGCACTGAGCGGGGATCGAACCCGCGCTCCCTACGTAGCAGTCACATGCACTACCGCTACGTCACAGAGGCCGTCATTATTTTAGAGGTTATTATGTGCGCGGTGTTCTGTAGGGCGGAGGTCTACCTCTAGAGATCAGGGCTGTATACTCACTGCGTGAAGAGCTGGCAGTGTCGGAACATGTCGACCATGGCGGCGGCCACGATGCCGTCCACGTTGAGGATGAGGTTGGGCTTCTTGCGCGTGGTGATGGCCTCCACGTCCAGCGCGTAGCGCGTCACGGGCCAGGCGGGCCAGCGTGACGTCACGTACGCCTTCAGCTCGCGCACGCGCGAGTCCGGGTTGTTGATCGACTTCACTCTGTGGGGGCAGGTCCTCGGTCAATAGATGTACAGGACATTCGAATAGTCAAAGTCAAAAATCGTTTATTCTGTATAGACCATTTTAAGCGGCACTTAAAAAACGTCAAAATTATAAATATTTAAAACCAGAAGCAAATGGACCACCGGTTCGAAACGCGGCCCAGACCTGAGAAGACTCCGGCAAGAAACTCAGCGGGCTGTTTTTTTTTTGGTCTATTTACAACAATTGCCTTAGTCTAGATACAGTGTTAGTTCGAGTAACATAGTTGAGTGAACAGTTCATTTCCAAGCTTCTTTATTTGTATAGTACGCTTTTTGGGAGAGTTTTCTTTTAACAACATTTTTAAATTTACCCCTATTTTCGCTTGGGTGTTTGTTAAAAGTAAGTGTATAGTATTCGTAACGAGAAACTGGAGCTAGTATTGCTGATCTAGGCTAGCTAGGATAGCTAACAAATCACTCAAATACCGATAGGCCTATCGATAATATCGATAACTCAGAACAAGGGAATACTATTGAGTGCAATACTGTAGTTACTATCGATAGTATTGTTGCTCGCGAAGAATAAACTATCGATATTTTAGCTTATTTCAGATGAAAAATATCGATATTTCGGCAACCGAACACTACTGATTGGTCAAATATCGAAATTGGATGTTGTTTAAATGTTATATATCAGCGTGCGAACTTCATTGCCGCGATTCAAGATCGTAATGACGTAGTAGTAGTATCGAAGTAGTTCAACCTGTTGTCGCTAGATGGCGCTGGGTACAATCGAAGTAGTTCAACTTGTTATCTGTAAATGGCGCTGGAGTACAATTGAAGTAGTTCGACGTGTTGTCGCTAGATGGCGTTAGGTTTATGTGGTATCGGTACAATGCCAAGCTAAGGGTACAATGTTTCCAGACGTCTGACCTGTGTCCGATGCCCATGATGAGCTCTCCCTTGGCTCTCTTCTCGTTGACGAACTCCTGGGGGTGCTGCCCTCGGTCGTATGCAGCGCAGAAGTCCGCCGCCGCTCGGTCCAGGGCTCCGCCGAACCGGTCACCCTGGGATACGTAGAGTATGAGTACAGGGGACTGACGTGGTATGTACGAACTTACAGCGTGAGTACAGGGGACTGACGTGTAGAGAGCAGGGTACTCATGTAATGTCGTGGCATGCTAGTGTAAGTAACGAGGACATGGTGTTGAGCTGTGTGAGTGTATGTAATGAAGGAAGGGGACTGGTGTCGATTCTGACGTGCAATTTCACTAAACTTAACTAAAATCTGTAAATTTTAATTTCGATTATATCTCGATTTACTTATTTCAGAACTGTTTTAAACCATTAAACATTACCACGGCCTGCACCGGATTATTTTTGCCAATTTTGGAAATAAAACATCGTTTAACTTGGTTTTAAAGTCAAAATAACATTTAGGTATTTTAGTTAAGTTTAGTGAAAATGCACAACAGAATCGAACTCATTGACACGGTGTTTTATGTAATTATGTATTTCATTTGTAACAGGGGAGTGTATGTTATAAGTGCAGAGTACTGACAATGCAGAGCAGACCGCTAACCATAGACCATAGATTGAAGCAAGCACAATCATGGAGTTGTAAAATTGTACCACAGAGTAAATAAATAGTGGCTGCATCTGCATCAAAGCAAAAGTCCATAGGAGGGCAGGTGTTGCCATTGCAATCTGTTTTTTTTTTTTTGCTTTGTTTGTTATTGTTTTAAATGTTGTTATTAATAATTTTTTAAGCGAAAATCTAGTATTATAATGTAACTAATTGTATAAGTGCTGCAGTTATGCCAAAATAAACATTTTTTCTTTCTTTCTTAACCACGGATGAAATGAGATCCTTACCACTGTGGCAATTATTCTGTTTAATATTGAGTCCTAATTACATTCGAAACTTCAAAAGTCAACGGATTTTAATTGGTTAACATAGAAAAAAGAACCGATATAAAACTAAACCAACTTAACACGTTTATCGCTAAGGCACCTCTGAGGCTAATGTTGTGGAAATGACTATTTTTTTTTTTGTATAAATGCCTTCTCCTCGTGTTCCTCGTACTAAAATACTATGTGAACTTGATATTTTTTTTCCTATGCTTCTAATTAGTTTTTTTTTATTTATCATATAATACCTATGAACTGGCCCAATACAATACTATACAATATTTCTATACCCCAAATATACCAAAATGTTCAGTGCGGTGTATATTCACCAATACACTGGCCCCTGAAGTTGAGTACTCAATATTCGAGGTGTATAACTAGATATACACTTTCCACTAGGGTGTATATTACCGTATACACGTGGCGCTTAACGTGTATGGTCGGCTAATAGGAATGCGCGTAGTTATGGTACAGTTGGTCAGTAAGAGGTTCAGTGTCGTGAGATGTGAGTGCGTGTAGTATGTGAAGTGGGCAGGGTACTGACGATGGTAAGCAGTCCGCTGACGACGGAGGAGATGAGGTCCTTGCCGGCGCGCGCGGTCACCATGGTGTTGTGCGCGCCGGACACCGCGGGCCCGTGGTCCGCGCACACGATCACCACCAGCTCGAAGAACTTGTTGGCCCAGTCCGGCAGCTCGCGCTGGAACCTGCGCACACGCATCATCATCATTCTCTGAACCTTTTTCCCAACTCAGTTGGGGTCGGCTTTCCAGTCTAACTGTGATGCGGCTGAACTTCGATATTTTCCGTGGAGCGACTGCCATCTGACCTCCACAACCAATGGTCATTATGAGCAATGGCGATATCGAAGTTCCAAGTTAGACTGGTTGGACTTTTGTGGGCTCCAACCGCCCGTAACGACTGCCATAGATGTTTGTATGGCAACCGGGGCCGACGGCTTAACGTGCTCTCCGAGGCACTAATAAACCTGCGAAATATACACACATAACTTCGAAAATATGTTATTTTATAATTTACGAATTCCAACATCCAAACCAACTTAAATGTGTCGGCTAACACGAACGTAGGTGGTTATGGTGAGATTTGTCATACAAGATAAGGGGCTAGATGTGATCGAAAACGCCGAAAAATGACAAGCCTTCCTTTATTAGTTATATATACTTAATTCCTTAATACACTTCCTTTTTTTTTTATCGTGCGGAAATCCCCATGGATACCACCCCCGTCGGGCATCGGGGGTGGTTATGTCGGGATCGAACCGACTAAAACCGCACGCCGTCTCGGGCCTTAGTAACCGGGGTGTAAGGTTACCCAATGGGCATATCCCTCGCACCCCAGCTGACCCCGGGCCATCTACGGTTTTAAGATGGCCCCCTCGACCCCCCGAAAGGGGGGGTGGGGCGAGCATCGCGCCACTTCGCTGACGGTGGGGTGTAGGGTGACAGGAGGCCGTCCTGTCACCCAACCGTCGGCGCGCAGACAATCAGCTCGCCCCCCGCTCGCTCCCCACTGTGCCATCTGCTAGTCATAGGGACACGTGGAGAGCCTCGGAGCAGCCCTCTAGAGGGCCACTCCCACCCCGGCCGGATTGGCCGCAGGCAGCAGCGTCTCCCGTGGCGAGTGGGAGGCGCTGCTCGCCTCCGTTGCCCAGGTGCACCACGTGGAGGTTCCGGCCCGCACCCTCCTTAATGCACTTCCTGCACACGTGTTTCCTTCCTCCCTCAATCCCGGGTTCTTTAAGCGGGGCGTGAAAAGGCATCTGTCTAGGCCGTCAAGGTAGGGACCGCCATTTTGGGACGAATGGTGTCAAGAATAGCGGCCCGTACCCTCTGGACTTTGCCCTTGCTTCTTACCATCTAGCGGGGTTAAGTCAATTGACCGATTGAATAAAAAAAAAGCTTTTTGTGTGTTTTAGGCCAAGGCAGGGGACTGACGATTGAGATATTCCGATTAATATTTGTAGGACTGCGTACCATAGTAAGCTGATGGTGCCTCCAATGCCCAGCTGTCTCTCCAGAATCTGGCTGATGGGCACTCCGCAGTAGGACAGCTCCTGGCCTCTCTCGTCGCAGATAGTGGAGATGAAAGCCGCCGGCTTGCGGATGATGCCCAGTTTCTGGAATACAGGAATAAATATAGACAATGTTCTTTCTTCTCAGAGATACCAATATTTTTCATTTATCCTATCCCCCTCCCCAACTCCTCCTCTAGGGTAGACCCCTATTGCCCCTTTTGGATACCACCCCCGTCGTTTATCGGGGGTGGTTATGTCAGAATCGAACCGACTAAAACCGCACGCCGTCTCGGGTCTTAATTACTGGGTTGTAAGGTTACCCAATAGGCATATCCCTCGCACCCCAGCTGTCCCAGGGCCATCTACGGTTTTAAGATGGCCCCCACGCACCCCTCTAGAGAGCATCGCGCCACTTTGCCGTCGGCACGCAGACAATCGGCTCGCCCCCCGCTCGCTTCCCACTGTGCGCTCTGCTAGTCAGAGAGACACGTGAAGAGCCTCGGAGCAGCCCTCTAGAGGGCCACTCCCGTGTGTCGCCTCTGGTGTGGCACACGTCCATAGTTCACGGTGACCGCTTTCCATCAGGTGAACCGTGTGTTGGTTTGCCACCTAAGTGGTATAAAAAAAATCTCTGTGAATCAATACTTACTCTCGCCCAGTCGTAGTCCATGGGCACCTTTGGAGGTTCCACCTCCTCCTTGACGATAATTTTACCTTCCTTTACCAACTTCTGGTACACCTGGAACACAAATTTCACATTTTAAAGACTTTCCGAAAATATTTATTTCTTCACATAACATAACATAACATAACATAACATAAACTCACGCCTATATCCCCGAAGGCGTAGGCAGAGGTGCTAGCACACACATTTCGCCAGTTTATGTTTAGGTCCCAATGTAATAGGTGGCGAGCCTATTGCCATTAACCGGGCACTTATAAACCTGCGATAAATACACACATAACTTCGAAAAGTCATTGGAGTGTGCCATGGTGAACCTGGGATCGAACACGAGACCTCGTCTCAGCAGTCCATTACCCAGACCACTAGGCTGCCGCGGTATGTACATAATAAACCTCATAAATAGCTACTTTTCTATTTCTGTACATCAAAAAGTGAAAAAATATTAGTTTGTGAGGTCGGTTGTTTAAACGTAGTTATAATTATGTACGTACATTATTGACAGCAACTCCCAGGGTATCGAAGGAATCCGGGACGGCGGCCCCGAAGGACTGTAGGGCCGCGTTCTTGGCCACCGCCTTCTCGAGGGCCGAGCCGGCGAGGGAACCCGCGTGGCCGAACTGTACCTCCGATGTGAACATGTCTGCAACACCGAATATAATAGGTTTAAACATTTTTCAATAGTCGGATCCACACCAAACGATCCAGCGCGCTCCGATCGCGGGCGGCAGGAGCGCGCTCCACAGGAGCGTTTGATGTGGACTTGCCTCGCGCGATTCAAACTGCGCGGCAGGAGCGCTCGCTCCTTGCCGCGAGCGATCCGTCAGTTGTCGGTTTTTGTGAGTAGCACACAGGCGCCTCAGCCTCTCGGCGCGCTCGGTGTAGACGTTTGTGTGTGGAGCGCGCGATCACACATAATGGAAAATTTTGAAAGTCGTCGTCTAATATCCCTTTACAAGGAACATACTTAAATGCTTATGCTTATGGATCCAAGTAGGTTGTAGGTCGTTGCTGCCACAGCAATTCGACATCGTTGCTGCACGTGAGACTCCATAGCGACCGAAAGTTTAACTGTGCTATAGGCGGATCAGTCTGGATCGCTTGGAGCGTATTTTTAAGATCGCACGTTTGCAAAATTGGATCGGTCTAACACGATCCACGATCCCGCTCCGTGATCCTGGATCGCGGATCGCGGGATCGCCGATCCAAGATGGATCATTTGGTGTGGATCCGGCTAATGAGAATTTGAAGCAATTATACTCCTTTCAACTATTTATTTTACGTTTGACTACAGATACCGGCACGTAACTTGGCCAGGTTTGGGGTAAGTTCGCGCATCGTGCACTTTGAGCCAATCAAATGATTCAAAGTACGAACGAACGGAACGTTGATTCGCTACAAGACGTCTCTCGGAGACATCTGATTGGTCCGTCAAGTGACGGACCAATCATATGTCCGCGACGGCGCAACCGCGTCTCCCGCGGCCCGCTCATACCTCAAAGGGGACCTAAAAATCGACCTTTGCGCATATGACGCGTCTGGCCAATTTACGTGCCGGTATCTGTACGTGCGTGTATGAAAACAATTATGAAAGTTGAAGAAGCGAAAGGAGTATGTCAAGATCGTAGCAAGTGGAAAGATGTTGTCTCTACCTACCCCAATGGGAAAAAGGCGTGATTTGTATGTATGTTGACTGCGTCAGAATGTGACCGTGACCATAATAACTCTCGTGTTGAGTTTTCAGTGGTAAGTAGGGTAGCCGGAGCTTACGAATTCCCCCCTCCACGAGATCACGAATCAGCCCCTTCCCCCAGTTCACGAAGTCCCCTGCCCCGAGCTCACGATGTCGTCCTCCCCAAAAATTTACAAATTGTCCTCCCTCGAGTTCACGAATCCCCCCCCCCCATCCAAGCTCACGAATCCCCCTCCCCTCCCGAGTTCACCCCCACAAGTTTATGAATTCCCTCTCCCCTCCTTAGCCAAGATGTCCCCCCCCCCCCCAGAGCTCACAAATCCCACCCAATCCCTCCAAACTTCACAACCTCCCCCGCCCCAGCGTCGGCAGCGCGAGCGATGGCCGACGGGGGTGGTATCCATGGAGATTTCCGCACAATTAAAAAAAATAGGTATCACACTCGCGCTGCCAACCCTGGGGCGAGGGAGGTTGTGAAGTTTGGACTTTTTGAAGATGGGGGTTTGAGGGGGAGGTCAGGCTACCCCACATACAGCCTGGAATCCCTGGATTCGTACCTGAGCAGGTCCCGATGCACCAGGCGACGATGGGCTTCTTGATCTTGCCGTCGCGGATGGCGCGGCACACGTGGTACTCCTCAACTCCTCCCACCTCCCCCAGCAGCACCAGCATCTTCACGTTAGGGTCCGCCTCGTACCTGCACAGACAATATACAATCATTAACTACACCATTTTTTTTATCGTGCGGAAATCCCCATGGATACCACCCCCGTCGGCCATCAGGGGTGGTTATGTCGGGATCGAACCTACTAAAACCGCACGCCGTCTCGGGTCTTAATCACCGGGGTGTAAGGTTACCCAATGGGCATATCCCTCGCACCCCAGCTGACCCCGGGCCATCTACGGTTTTAAGATGGCCCCCTCGACCCCCCGAAAGGGGGGTGGGGCGAGCATCGCGCCACTTCGCCGACGGTGGGGTGTAGGGTGACAGGCGGCCGTCCTGTCACCCAACCGTCGGCGCGCAGACAATCAGCTCGCCCCCCGCTCGCTCCCCACTGTGCCATCTGCTAGTCAGAAGTACACGTGGAGAGTCTGGGAGCAGCCCTCCAGAGGGCCACCTCCCACCCTGACCGGATTGGCCTGTGGCAGCAGCGTCTCCCGTGGCGACTGGGAGGCGCTGCTCGCCACCGTTGCCCGGAGCACCACGTGGAGGTTCCGGCCTACACCCCTTTTATTGATGCCCCTGGGTTACTTATAGTTTTAATGGTCCCCTCGGGTGTAGTAACCACGGTGTCCTCATCTAATTCAACTAATAAGGCAACTAACATAACTGGACTGTAAGGCGGAACGAAGTTTGCCGGGAAAGCTAGTATTAGTCTTAATATATATAAATCTCGTGTCACAATGTTTGTCCTCAATGGACTCCTAAACCACTTAACCGATTATAATAAAATTCGCACACCATGTGCAGTTCGATCCAACTTGAGAGATAGGATAGTTTTTGAAACGGATTTCGACATCCACGCGGGCGGTGCCGCGGGCAACAGCTAGTATAGATATATAGTTACCGGAGCAGATGGTCAATGAAGGTGGTCCCGGGGTAGCGGTCCCCGCCGATGGCGACGCCCTCACAGACCCCGTCCGCCTCCTTGGAGATGATGTTGTTGAGCTCGTTGCTCATGCCGCCTGACCGGGACACGTACGCCACGCTGTCAATAATAAACTATAATTACAATCATGAACGAATTATGGCGAAACCACACTTCGCTATTCGCCTATATTCAAATCCCAGTCGCATCCAAAGCTTTCACCTCGGAGTCTGGTGTACGCTTTACCAGTCTTAACTGCGGATTTAGCTGGACCTCGATGTTTTCCGTGAAGCGACTGCCATCTGACCTTCACAACCCAATGGTGACATTAGGTGATATCGAGGAATTGCAGCTAGACCGTTGTTGTTGGACTTTTCCAACTACCCGTAACGACTGCCATAGATGTTGGTATGGCAACCGGGACCGACGGCTTAACGTGCTCTCCGAGGCACCACTGATTCTGTAAAAAATGCTATTCAATTGTAGACTTTACCGTTATACAGTTAAAGTCTAAAATCAAATGAAAAGAATTCATTTAACTTTATCATTCGCTTAACAAAATATCATTTGATTTTAGACTTTAACTTTGTAATAATAAAGTCAACAATTAAATGGTTTTAGAGTGTCAGTGGTATTACAGTGGTTTGCATTTAGCAGATTCGAGACCCTGAATGTTCACTTTTGTCATTCGAAAGCGAAAAAAAGTATTTAAGGGGATGAAAATCTAAAGAGGGGAGGTTTAGAATGAGTATTATGTTCACATACCTGCCAGGCCTGTAGAGTTTGCTGTCAATAATATTGTCAATCATGCCCGCTGTGTTGCCAATCTTGAAACATCCCGGTTTGATACCACCGACTGTCGCCGGACCGATGATGTTTACCTGGAGATTAATATTCTTTACGTTAGACACGTGTGTAAAACATTACCCTCCCTGGCGCAGTCGGGTAAAAATAAGACAATTGTATAGATGGTAAAGATTGATGGTAGGACACGACGGTATCTCCCGTCCGAACTGAGCAGTCCGACTGGGGTAGTACCTCCGTCCTACAGAACACCGCGCACATAATAACCAGCGTGTTGTGTTCCCCAAGGTGAGTAGGGGAGCCAGAGCTCACTGTACCCCTCCTCCCCCACCCCATCCTAGCCCCCTTCCCTTAAGGGTAGGCAACGCGTGTGTACCCTTAGTGTTGAACACGTCCATAGACCACGGTGATCGCTTGCTATCAGGTGGGCTGTGTGCTTGTCTGCCACCTACGTAGTATATAAAAAACGAGGTATTGGACTTAGCTAAGCTAGTTTGCTCTTCCTTTTAGTTATATACAGTTTTTATGGGGAACGACTGCCATCGGACTTCTCAAACCCGAGAGGAAGACTTGTGCCAGAACTTCATCCGGCAATTTCTCTGTCTTTATTCCACTTAGGTGGCAGACAAGCACACGGCCCTCCTGATGGGAAGCTGTCATCGTGGCCTATGCCCGTGTGCAACACCAGGGGCTTCAAACTCGCGCCGCCAACTAGAGAGGGGTAGGGGTTTGAAGGGGCGAAAGGGGAGGGATGGAGGGATTAAATAAATAGGAATGTTTATTTGAGAGAAATTAATTGGAGGAGGGAGGAGGGGGGTTGAGGACGCAGGAGACTTTAAATTAGATTCGCGAAAAAATTAAAAAATTACGGGGCGGTGTTCTGCAGGGCGGAGGTACTACCCCAGTCGGAATGCTCAGTTCGGCCGGGAGATTTATATATATCTATCTACAGTTGCTGCTTACCCCTCTTGTGTCTGCTAGCTTGATGATCTTCCTGGTCATGTTCTCAGGGATACCCTCGGCGATGATCACTATTGTGTTGATCTGTGGATGCTGCATCGCCTGTAACAATATTTTTATTTAAGTTTTAGCCACTCGCGTTGCATCTATACTTCTATACTAATATTATAAAGAAGTAAAGTTTGTGTGTTTGTATATTTGTTAAATTGTAAGGGGTAATCTCGGGATCTACTGAACTGATTTTAAAAATTCTTTCACCAATAGAAAGCCACGTCATTCGTGAGTGTCATAGGCTGAATACCATCACGCTACTGCCCAAGGGAGCGGAGCAATAATCACAAATGTGAACAATTCCGGTAGATTCCCATACATTTTAGGAAAACTGATAAATTATGAGCATATTATGTGAGTTAAAAAGGGTGCATCGGGGTTCGAAATACGCCACGGGCGAAGCCGGGGTGGGTCAGCTAGTAAAAAAATAAAATTATTTATTTTGATATATTTATTTACCTGCATAGTGCTATCGTAGGCGGACCGTAAAGACGCGAAGTTGACAAGCACAGTCGCCTCCTGATGTTTGCGCATGGCCACGTCCATATCCGAGAATACTGCAGAACGAAAAGCATAATTTTTTAATGGGGAAATTTGATTTAAATGATGGTTAACGATGGTCTACACTAATATTATAAAGAGAAAAGATTTGATTGTTTTTTTGTTTGTTTGCATTGAATAATCTCCGAAACTACATGACCGATTTGAAAAATTCTTTCCCTGTTGGGAAGCTACACTATCTCCGGTGAACATAGGCTATATTACATTTTCAAAAAAGTTAGAGATCTATACTAAAACTCCAATAATGTAACCCAAGGTATAAAAAATGACCTAAAAATTCCTTACCGCGGCAGCCTTTTTTTTTTTTTTTTTTATCGTGCGGTAATCCCCATGGATACCACCCCCGTCGGCCATCGGGGGTGGTTATGTCGGGATCGAACCGACTAAAACCGCACGCCGTCTCGGGCCTTAGTAACCGGGGTGTAAGGTTACCCAACGGGCATATCCCTCGCACCCCAGCTGACCCCGGGCCATCTACGGTTTTAAGATGGCCCCCTCGACCCCCCGAAAGGGGGGGTGGGGCGAGCATCGCACCACTTCGCCGACGGTGGGGTGTAGGGTGACAGGAGGCCGTCCTGTCACCCAACCGTCGGCGCGCAGACAATCAGCTCGCCCCCCGCTCGCTCCCCACTGTGCCATCTGCTAGTCAGAGGGACACGTGGAGAGCCTCGGAGCAGCCCTCTAGAGGGCCACTCCCACCCCGGCCGGATTGGCCGCAGGCAGCAGCGTCTCCCGTGGCGAGTGGGAGGCGCTGCTTGCCTCCGTTGCCCAGGTGCACCACGTGGAGGTTCTGGCCCGCACCCTACCGCGGTAGCCTAGTGGTCTGGGTAATGGACTGCTGAGACGAGGTCTCGGGTTCGATCCCAGGTTCACCATGGCACACACCAATGACTTTTCGATTCTTTTCGAAGTTATGTGTGTATTTATCGCAGGTTTTATAAGTGCCCGGTTAATGGCAATAGGCTCGCCACCTATTACATTGGGACCTAAACATAAACTGGCGAAATGTGGGTGCTAGCACCTCTGCCTACCCCTACGGGGATATAGGCGTGAGTTTATGTTATGTTAAAAATTCCTTACATCGCGTGCGCTGCGAAAACTATTAAAGATATACATATAAAAATATGCTTTGTCCTGAATGACTGACGGATCAACGGACACCGCTGATCGTAGAGACGTGAAACTTGGAGAGTGTGCTCTTTGTATGTTTATTTTTTATATAGGACACGCCAAAATGACTTCACCTCGCCTGATGGTAAGCTAAAGTTAAAGTCCTCAGGACTGGGGTCACCACCACATACATCATCAAACGCTTTTTTACGCCCCGCTTAAAGGCCCCGGATGTAGACATCAGATAAGAATGAAAGCCCACGGCCCACCTGATGGAAAGTGGTCACCGTTGCCTGTGGACGTGTGTAACAATAGGGGCGTCGCTGCCGTCCCTGGATTACGGGATGAGGGGGGGGATTGTGAGCTCTGTCTCCCCTACTTACCTTGGGGAACACAACACGCTGGTTATTATGTGCGCGGTGTTCTGTAGCGCGGAGGTACTACCCCAGTCGGACTGCTCAGTTCGGACGGGAGATACCGTCGTGTCCTACCTCTATAAATCTAAGACTTACCGGGTATAAACACCTCTTTATTGCCAAAGTAATACTTTTGCTTGTGGTCGGCGGTGAACGGGTACACGATAGCTACTACGGACGGCTCCGCGCGGCGGCATATGTAGTCGAAATCCAACATGCCCTGGAGAATTAAAAAAAAAAAATTTTTTTTTTCATATATGGATAAGTCAATATGACTTCACCTCGCTTGATGGTAAGTTAAAACCTCAAGAGTGGGTCACTACTACATACACCGATAGAGCTACAGTGGTGGCCCTTTTTTTATCGTGCGGAAATCCCCTATGGATACCAACCCCGTCGTCCATCGAGGGTGGTTATGTCGGGATCGAACCGACTAAAACCGCACGCTGTCTCGGGTCTAATTACCGAGGTGTAAGGTTACCCAATAGGCATATCCCTCGCACCCCAGCTAACCCAGGGCCGTCTACCGTTTTGGCTTCTCGATCTCCCCGAAGGGGGGCTTGGGGTGAGCATCGCGCCACTTCGCCGACGGTGGGGTGTAGGGTGACAGGCGGCCGTCCTGTCACCCAACCGTCGGCGCGCAGACAATCAGCTCGCCCCCCGCTCGCTCCCCACTGGTCCATCTGCTTGACGGCCTCATCAAACGCTTTTGCACTCTCCCTTGCGGGGTTCAAGAGGGCCATTTTAAAACCGTAGATAGCCTGGGGTCAGCTTAATAGTTTCCGTATTTAGCCGGGTTATACCCGCCATTTTTACTTTGTTTATCTTTTGTCTCACGGCCAAATGAACACAGTATAGTATTACAATAGTTGTACATACCTGAATAGCTCTGTTCTGCATGCCCCAAATGATGGCTTTCGTGCGATCAGTGAATAGTGTCTGCGCGGTGGACAGCGCCTGGCCCAGGTCTTGCCTCGTGGGGGCCTGCGAGCACACCAGGTCCAGCAGCTTGGGGGTCAACTCTGGCAGGTCAATCTTCGGTTTGGGCTGTGGACAACAAAGACAAGTCATATAAGTATTATTATTTTTTATATATTTTCGCGGTAGCCTAGATAACCGCGGTAGTCTAGTGGTCTGGGTAATGGACTGCTAAGACGAGGTCTCGGGTTCGATCCCAGGTTCACCATGGCACACACTAATGACTTTTCGATGCTTTTCGAAGTTATGTGTGTATTTATCGCAGGTTTATAAGTGCCCGGTTAATGGCAATAGACTCGCCACCTATTACATTGGGACCTAATCATAAACTGATGAAATGTGGGTGCTAGCACCTCTGCCTACCCCTTCGGGAATATAGGCGTGGGTTTATTTTATGTTATGTTTTTACACAGCAACATAATTTTTTCCTACCCCCGCCTCTTCCCTTAAGGGTCGGCAGCGCGTAACGCCCTTGGTTGCACACGTCCATAGGTCACGGTGACCACTACCCATCAGGTGGGCCGTGTGCTTGTCTGCCACCTAAGTAGTATAAAAAAACCCATATTGCAGTTAAGTTTAGGGGGGGAGGAGGTGTACAGTGAGCTCTGGCTACCTACTTACCTTGGGGAACACAGCACGCTGGTTATTATGTGCGCGGTGTTCTGTAGGGCGGAGGTACTACCCCAGTCGGACGGGAGATACCTTCGTGTCCTACCTCCTTAAATTCTACCACAAGCAATTTGAGAGAGTTTCCTAACAAGGCAAGACTGCACCCTATCACTGACAAGTACTTACCGCGGACTGTGGTTTGGGCAGCTGTTTAGGCGCATAGTCCAGCTGATGTTCTCTGGGGATGGGCGTCTGGCCCAGCGCGAGCCCCACGATGGCCGTCATGTTGCTCTCCGGGCCAAACACGTACAGTGGTATACGCAGCCGGTGGCCCACCTCACGCATTTGTCTGAAAACAACATCTATTTTAATAATCTTAATATATATAAATCTCGTGTCACAATGTTTGTCCTCAATGGACTCCTAAACCACTTAACCGATTATAATAAAATTCGCACACCATGTGCAGTTCGATCCAACTTGAGAGATAGGATAGTTTTTGAAACGGATTTCGACATCCACGCGGGCGGAGCCGCGGGCAAAAGCTAGTACTTATAATAAAACTGTAGAGAGGTCAGTTTTGTACATCTATACTAATTTGATTGAATAAAGAGATTGGAAGGAGATGAGCTGCAGCGAGTTGAAATTAGTACTAAAGAGACTGTTAACTAAAAAGGCGTATTACAGTGTTGCTGACTATTTAAATGATGAGATTGACTAACAAATTACTATTGACATTATTAAATTACATTATATGACATTAGTTTATATTAATAGTACTTCTTTTTTGACATTATATTTGCTATATTTTTTATTTGACTATGTTATATCTTGACATTCTAATAACTCATGTAATTGATTTTTCTTTTTTTGTTTGTTTTTTGGTACTTGACTTTTTTTTTATATAAATTAACATTTACTGAAACATTTAATTTTGTACGCCGGCATGACTACGGCTAAGCACGCTGGACACCAACTAAACTATTGACCATCTTGCATGCATATGTATATTGACTCGTGTTTACACAAATAAATGATTTGATTTGATTTGATTTGAATACTAGTGGCCCGGGACCCGGCTTCGCCCGGGCATAAATTCTTAAGATAATCCTATAACCCGATTGCACAAACACCTACTCGGTCTTTAATATTGAATTTCATGCTTCTTACCTCAAAACTTCCATAAAATCGCTTTACCCATATTTGCCCCCTTAGGGGTGAAATTTTGAAAAACAATGATATACGTTTTCATTTATTTATAACCAGTTTCAAAGCTAGACCCATGAAATTTCATGGGTCTAGCTTTGAAAATGACTAACTTTCCATACAACCAGTCATCGCCTATTTTACCCCTTTAGTAGTGACATTTTGAAAAACGCTGATACACGTGTTCATTCACTTTAAATTATAAGTAGGTGTATGAAATTTCATGCCTAAATCTTGAAAACTGACGAACTTCTCATATAAACTTTCAAACCCTATTTCACCCTCTGGTGCCGTAGTATTAGTATCGAAGTAGTTCAACGTGTTGTCGCTAGATGGCGCTAGGTATATGTGATATCACCACGGAGGGCGCTAGATGGCGCTGGGTGTACGTACGGCAGGGAGGGTACATACGGGTGCGGGCCGGAACCTCCACGTGGGGCACCTGGGCAACGGAGGCAAGCAGCACCTCCCACTCGCCACGGGAGACGCTGCTGCCTGCGGCCGATCCGGTCGGGGTGGGAGTGGCCCTCTAGAGGGCTGCTCCGAGGCTCTCCACGTGTCCCTCTGACTAGCAGATGGCACAGTGGGGAGCGAGCGGGGGGCGAGCTGATTGTCTGTGCACCGACGGTTGGGTGACAGGACGGCCTCCTGTCACCCTACACCCCACCGTCGGCGAAGTGGCCCGATGCTCGCCCCACCCCCCCTGCCGGGGGGTCGAGGGGGCCATCTTAAAACCGTAGATGGCCCGGGGTCAGCTGGGGTGCGAGGGATATGCCCATTGGGTAACCTTACACCCCGGTTACTAAGGCCCGAGACGGCGTGCGGTTTTAGTCGGTTCGATCCCGACATAACCACCCCCGATAGCCGAGGGGGGTGGTATCCATGGGGATTTCCGCACGATAAAAAAAAAAGGGTACATGTGGTATCGCTACGGAGGTCGCTAGATGGCGCTGGGTGTACGTACGGCAGGGAGGTACGCACCTGAGTCCCTCCTGGTAGTTGGGTCCCCCCCTCCTCACGAAGATGGTGATGTTGTACTGGATGAGCGCGTCCTTGTACGTCTCGATGGCGGTTATGATGCCCCGGAATGTGTCAGCCACGTTGGTGAAGTTCGCGATACCGCCGCCGATGATCAGCACCTGGGGTACAGCATTACTTCAATTAAATTTTAAAGTTATTACATGCTTGGGGTGGTTATGTCGGAATCGAACCGACTAAAACCGCAACCAATTTCAATTACCGGGGTGTTAGATTACCCAAAAGACATTTCAGGATTGGCTAACTAAGAAAAGATTTTTTTAACAATATTTTTTTTTGTAAAAATTCAAAATCTTCAGACTTTACCATCTTTTTCTTTTCTTTCTTTATTTACCGAAGGTTTATTAGTGCCTCGGAGAGCACGTTACGCCGTCGGTCCCGGTTGCCATACAAACATCTATGGCAGTCGTTACGGGTAGTTGGAGCCCACAAAAGTCCAACCAGTCTAACTTGGAACTTCGATATCGCCATTGGTCATAATGACCATTCATTGCCAGCCAACTGTCAGACGTTCAGCGTTGTTACACTCACTCAGTTCTAGTTTCAGTGAGACAACGTTATACCGACGTTATTTCACAGCGGTAAACTTAGCGCGAACGGGTAGTAATCCTAATGATCGGAAAAAGTGATCATCCAGGACGGGATCTGAACCCGTGACCAGTTCCTTATAGGGGGAATGCTCTGACCAACACTAAGCTACCTGGACCCGTTCTAGATGCTCGAAATTCTCCTATATATTCCAAGGCTTAGGGCGCTAGTGGAGCCATCTACCGTAATGCGTTCAAACTACGGGAACAATGAACAATACTGCAGTTTTACTTTTTTAGATTCTCCGCCCGATTAATTCAATAAAAGGGTGTAGAGTGAAGTTGACTGGAGAGTGGAGTGTGAAGTGGAGTGGATTAGAGATTGGAGGTGGAGAGTGGAGTAGAGAGTGAAGTGGAGCTCTCTTCACTATACTCTACACTTCTCTCTCCACTCCACTACACTCTACACTTCTCTAAGGTTATTATTTATATCGAAATCCTATAAAAGTACCTTTGTAAATTATAAACACATCAGGTTGGTCTAGGTATATTTTTTTTTTGCTTTGTGATATCTTGTCTATGGAATACTTTTAATTTCTGTTTTAATAAAGCTGTGTAAGTGAGCACATCGTTTTTGCTTCAATAATACATAAGGATATAAATAATAACCTTAGAGAACTGTAGAGTGTAGTGGAGTGGAGAGAGAAGTGTAGAGTGTAGTGGAGTGGAGAGTGAAGTGTAGAGTATATAGTGAAGTGGAGAGTGAAGTGGATTAGAGGCTGGGAGTGGAGAGTGAAGTGGAGAGAGAAGTGTAGAGTGTAGTGGAGTGTAGAGAGAAGTATAGAGTGTAGTGGAGTGGAGAGTTGAGTGTAGACTGAAGTGGAGAGAGGAGTAGAGAGTGGAGTGGAGTAGGGAGAGGAGTGGAGAGAGAAGTGTAGAGTGTAATAGAGTGGAGAGTGGAGTGGAGTGGAAGGAGGAGTGTAGAGTATAGTTGAGTGGACAGTGAAGTGGAGAGAGGAGTATAGAGTGAAGTTGACTGAAGAGTGGAGAGTGTAGTGGAGTGGAGAGTCGAGTGGAGTGGCGAGTGAAGTGGAGTGGAGAGAGGAGTGCAGCGTACCTTCCCGTTGGGGTGCTTCTCGCGGCACATGAGGCTGAAGATGGTCTTGGCGTAGTCGGCGGTCTGCCCCTCGCTGGGCGCGCCGGAGTACTCGCCGTAGTTGGCCAGCTCGCCCCCCCCCCCCAGCTCGCAGATGGTGTCGGTGTACACCACGGACGCGCCGCCGCCCGCCACCATGGTCCACACGCGCCCCGACTTGTTCAGGATCGTCAGCTGCAACACACCACCACTATGGGTTCTAGGTTACGGGTAAACATCGTCAACTGCGACACACTTGACGTATGGGTTCTAGAACACGGATAAACATTGTCAGCTGCGACACACGACCACTATGGGTTCATGGGTTCTACATAACATAACATAACATAAACTCACGCCTATATCCCCGCCTATATGCATATATGTTATGTTATATTATGAAAAGCAAGTCAATTTCTTTTGAAAAATGAAACCACTTGTTGTCAAAGTCAAAGATCATTTATTCTGAATAGACCATTTTAAGCGGCACTTACAAAACGTCAAAATTATAAATATTTAAAACTAGAAGCAAATGGACCCCCGGTTTGAAACGCGGCCCAGACCTGAGAAGACTCCGGCGAAAAACTCAGCGAGCTGGTTTTTTTTATCTATTTACAATCTTTTTTTATCGTCAACTGCAACAAACTTAACATATGGGTTCTAGATTACGGATAAACATCGTCAGCTAAAAAAAACTTGACCTATGGGTTCTAGAATACGGATAAACATCGTCAGCTAAAAAAAACTTGACCTATGTGTGCTAGAACACGGATAAACATCGTCAGCTGCGACACACTTGCACTATGGGTTCTACGATACGGGTATATTTCGTCAGCTGCGACAAACTTGACCTATGTGTTCTAGAACACGGATAAATATCGTCAGCTGCGACAAACTTGACCTATGTGTTCTAGAACACGGATAAACATCGTCAGCTGCGACAAACTTGACCTATGTGTTCTAGAACACGGATAAACATCGTCAGCTGCGACAAACTTGACCTATGTGTTCTAGAATACGGATAAATATCGTCAGAATTTTGTTACACGAATGTTTGGGTCCTTCAATTCCCAGGAATACCACCCTCGTCGGCTATCGGAGTGGTTATGTCGGAATCGAACCGACTAAAACCGCAACCGGTCTCAATTACCAGGGTGTTAGATTATCCAAAATACATTTCCTCCTGAGACTTTGCCTTTAGCTTACCATCAGGCGAGGGAAAGTCATTTAGAAGTGCCCTATATATAAAAAACAAAATTCGGGATTGGTTAACTAAAAAGAAAATTTTAACATACTTTTTGGTAAAAATTTAAACCTTACCATCAGACGAGGTGAAGTTATGCTTACCATAAAATAACTTACCTTAAGACTAGCCCCACTCTTAGCATCCAGATCAGCGATATGCGCCTCCTCCGGGTACGCGTCCCTCCCAAACGGAGGGGGGAAGCTGATCTCCCCCCAGTTCTTGGCGCAGATGAAATCCGCCGTCTGGTCCAGCTTGGCCGCCAGGTCCAGGAGGTAGATCCTCTCGTTGGTGATGACTATGGGGTTTATCTCCATGTATGTGAAGTACAGGTCTACGTACACCCTGTATAACGCTAGAATGAAGGTTGTTAGGATTCTGAAAGAGAAAAAAAAAATTGTGAGACAAGCACACGGCCCACCTTTTTTTTTGCCGTGCGGAAATCCCCATGGATGCCCACCCCGTCGGCCATCGGGGGTGGTTAAGTCGGGATCGAACCGACTAAAACCGCACGCCGTCTAGGGTCTTCTGACGCCAGGGTGTAAGGTGGCCCATAGAGCATTTCCCTCGTACCCCGGCTTGACTGAGCCATCTCCGGATTCGAGATGGCCCCCTCGGGTTTGGGAACCACGTGGTTCCCGTCATGCCCCCGGAATTGGGGTGGGGACGGGGGGGACACGCTTTCGCGCGCCGCTGCCTCGGAGCACCCGGACCACCTGATGGGAAGCAGTCACCGTGGCCTATGGACGTGTGCAACTAAGGGTATCACACACGCGCTGCAGAGTAGGTAACTTAACTAGCTTGTGTTATGGGTTCTAGAATGCAGAAAACATACTTCGACACATTTTTTTTTTGTAAATACATACATTATTATACATAGATTTTTTTTATACTACGTAGGTGGCAGACAAGCACACGGTCTACCTGATGGAAAGCGGTGACCGTGGCCTATGGACGTGTGCAACACTAAGGGTGTACACACGCGCTGCCCACCCTGAAGGGAAGAGAAGGGGGCTGGGAAGGGGTTCCACATAGTGACATCTAGAGCCAGAGTAAGTTAACTAGCTTGTGTTATGGGTTCTAGAATGCAGAAAACATACTTCGACACATTTTTTTTGTAAATACATACATTATAATACATAGATTTTTTTTATACTACGTAGGTGGCAGACAAGCACACGGTCTACCTGATGGGAAGCGGTCACCGTGGCCTATGGACGTGTGCAACATCAGAGGCGTCACACTCGCGCTGTTGACTCTGGAGGGGGGAAGCTTAGAGAGTTGGAGGGGGGAGGGGGGTTGGAGATGGGGCTTGTGAGCTCTGGCTACCCTACTTACCTTGGGGAACACAACACGCTGGTTATTATGTGCGCGGTGTTCTGTAGGGCGGAGGTACTACCCCAGTCGGACTGCTCAGTTCGGACGGGAGATACCGTCGTGTCCTACCTCTACGTGTTATGGAGCAAAGAATATAACATTACCTTTTGTTAGGAGTAGACTTGACATTCTTCAATAAGGTCCGTTCGATGTCTTCCCCAGACGGGAACGAGTCCACCGGTATCTATGAATATACAAAAATACTATCAAAGTCAAAATCGGCACTTACAAAACGTCAAAAAAAAACTTATGCTGTAACTTTTTTTTACATACATACATACATAAACTCACGACTATATCCCCGAAGGGGAAGACAGAGGTGCTAGGACAGCACCTACATTTCGCCAGTTTATGGTTAGGTCCCAATGTAATAGGTGGCGAGCCTATTACCATTAACCGGGCACTTATAAACCTGCGCTAAATACACATATAACTTCGAAAAGCATCGAAAAGTCATTGGTTTGTGCCATGATGAACCTTTTTTTTATCGTGTGGAAATCCCCATTGGCCATTGGGGGTGGTTATGTCGGGATCGAACCGACTGAAACCGCACGCCGTCTCGAGTCTTAATTACCGGGGTGTAAGGTTACCCAATAGGCATATCCCTCGCACCCCAGCTGACCCCGGGCCATCTACGGTTTTAAGATGCCTCCCTCGACCCCCCGAATGGGGGGTGGGGCGAGCATTGCGCCACTTCGCCGACGGTGGGGTGTAGGGTGACAGGAGGCCGTCCTTTCATCCAACCGTCGGCGCGCAGACAATCAGCTCGCCCCCCGCTCGCTCCCCACTGTGCCATCTGCTAGTCAGAGGGACACGTGGAGAGTCTCGGAGCAGCCCTCTAGAGGGCCACTCCCGCCCCGGCCGGATTGGCCGTAGGCAGCAGCGTCTCCCGTGGCGAGTGGGAGGCGCTGCTCGCCTCCGTTACCCAGGTGCACCACGTGGAGGTTCCGGCCCGCACCCTCCAAGCCTCCCCCCTGGTGGGCCGTGTGTCTGCCACATACATACTATACAAAAAATGCAGGATCGACCCGACTAGAACCATACCATGTTCCGTCTACCCGAGTCTTTCACCAGGTACCCTAGAGGTATACTCTAAGAAGGAACTCCCCAAGAACCCTCGAAGATATATCTCTGAGAGGATAATCTCCACCTACCTCGAGTCTCAACGCCAGGGCGTCCACGTCCCCCACGTCCACGCCCCCCTGGTGGTGGAACAGAATGGTGTCGGAGCGGCGGCCCGACTGGATGCACAGGTACATCTCATCTGACTGGAAAACATACATAAAATTACATAAAACAAACGTACAGACAGAAAGAAAATATTAGGAAATGCAGTAAATATATAAGGTGTCGGCGATGCCATATGGAGAGGAAGTATAAAAAAAATATATCACTACATAGTATAAAACTAAGTCGCCTTTTCTGTCCCTATATCCCTATGTGCGCTTAAATCTTTAAAACTACGCAACGGATTTTGATGCGGTTTTTTCCAATAGATAGAGTGATTCAAGAGGAAGGTTTATATGTATAATACATGCATCATAGACTAAGGCTAATTTAGTATCAGCGTTGCACCCGTGCGAAGCCGGGGCGGGTCGCTAGTAATAAAAAAAATAAAAAAACCCGACTGCGTAAAAAGCTAAAAAGAAAAAACACAAGCACTTAGATGTCCGGTGGTCTAGAAACATAACAACTGAACAGTCGGGATCCATTATTCGACAGACAATCTAATTTCAATGGATCCCGACTGTTCAGTTGTTATGTTTCTAGACCACCGGATATCTAACATCTCAGTACTTGTTTTTTTTTCTTTTTAGTTTTTTGTGCAGTCGGGTTTTTTAATTTTTTAAATTATATTTTTTTTATTTTAAACTTTTTAGTTATGAGTAGGTACCTAGCTTGTATCCGATTGGACTTTCTACTGTCTAATAAAAACCCCTTTGTGAAAATGGTTGTTACGCAACTTTAAATCGATATGTATTCTAAACAGTCAATCGAATCGAAAAATGTTGAGAGGAAACTAAAACTGATTTTTAAATACCTATTCAACGATATCCCACTTGACATAGTTTGTCGAATTTCATTTTTTTAATTTTCCCAATATGGCGGCCAGTAGTCGCCATATTGAATTTTCACTAACGTCATGTCTTTAGTGACACTCACCGGACTAAGAGGAATCGATTGACGTCTGAATCATAAAAGGCCCAGGCGTTTGGTCTGTATAGTGTTTCAAAGGAACATACAAACATACATACATACATACATAGGCTGTTAAACACATTACCACTCCTGCGCACTCCTTTGCGTTGCGCAGTCGGATAAGACTACATTTTGATTTTGAAAATGTGTGCAACATGAGAGATGTCACATTTAGCCTTTACAGGGTTCATGGGTGTGTGTGTGTGGGTGTGTGTGCGTATGTATGTGCGTGCGTGCGTGCGTGTTCCCAGCTCACCGGCTCGTGCTTGACGAAGGGCTCCACAATGAAGTGCCGGAGCTTGCCGACGGCGGCGCCGACGATCTGTTCCTTGGCGACGTGCTCACTGAGCCAGCGCCGCACCTCCACGGCCGACTTGTTGACGCCCACCAGTCCGAGCTTGCCGCGCCGCTTGATCAGCTGGTCCGGCTTCACCACCAGTTGCTACGGGCAAAGTCTACTTCACTACATAGTATAAAACAAAGTCGCCTTTTCTGTCCCTATATCCCTATGTGCGCTTAAATCTTTAAAACTACGCAACGGATTTTGATGCGGTTTTTTCCAATAGATAGAGTGATTCAAGAGGAAGGTTTATATGTATAATACATGCATCATATACTAAGGCTAATTTAGTATCAGCGTTGCACCCGTGCGAAGCCGGGGCGGGTCGCTAGTTTATTATAAATGGACTGAAACACAGGGTTATGTAAGTTGAGGGCCTTTTATTTGGACCCTTGACACTACCGTCTTGCACCACCGGTGGTGTCAAGGGTATTTCTTAATACCCATTACACTACCAAAGAGCTGCAGCAGTACTGGTGGTGTAAAAGGTACTACACTAAATAATAATAAATAATAAATTCTTTATTGACACAAAAATTACAGTGTGCAACATCTGGAGCGTCACATTTGCGCTGCCGATCCTGGATTGGGGAGAGTTGTGAAGTTTGGGGGGGGGGGGGGGTTAGGTGATGAGGGGGGGATCTACTTTACATATTAACTGCGATCTACCTGATTCCGTTCCCTAGCGTCTACACTACCGACAAAATAGTGCTGTGCCAACATAAAACTTAGCCTATTTTTTGTAAATAAAATACGTACGTCAAGAACAAAATTTATTATGGAATCAGTACATACAACTTAACAATACTCTCGTATGGACTCTTTGGTAGTGTAATGGGTATTAAAAAATACCCTTGACACCACCGGTGGTGCAAGACGGTGGCGTCAAGGGTCCAAAAGGAGTTGAAGCCTCTATTATTGCAATGTCGGTGTATGTAATGGGGACCTACTTCCTGAGACTTTAGTTTTAGCTTACCATCAGGCAAGGTGAAGTCATATTGACGTGACATTATATAAAAAAAATCTTTTTTTTATCACTTAGGTGGCAGACAAGCACACGGCCCACCTGATGGGAAGCGGTCACCTATGGACGTGTGCAACACCAGGGGCGTCACACTCGCGCTGCCGACCCCGCAAAAACCTTCTAATGCCCTTCTTGAAGAACCCCATATTGTAGACGCTAGGGAAAACCAGATCAGGTAGGTCGCAATTAATATGTAAAGTAGACCCCCCTCCAAAACTTCACGACCCCCCCCCCCCCCCCCTCTCTATGGTCGGCAGCACGAGTGTGACGCTCCAGATGTTGCACACGACGATAGGCCACGGTGACCGCTTCCCATCAGGTGGGCTATGTGCTTGTCTACCACCCAAGTTGTATAAAAACCATATATAATCTATATCTATACTAATATTATAAAGAGGTAAAGTTTGTGTGTTTGTTAAATTGTAAGGGGTAATCTCGGGATCTACTGAACCGATTTTAAAAATTATTTTACCAATAGAAAGCCACGTCATTCGTGAGTGTCATCACTACATAGTATAAAACAAAGTCGCCTTTTCTGTCCCTATATCCCTATGTGCGCTTAAATCTTTAAAACTACGCAACGGATTTTGATGCGGTTTTTTCCAATAGATAGAGTGATTCAAGAGGAAGGTTTATATGTATAATATATGCATCATATACTAAGGCTAATTTAGTATCAGCATTGCACCCGTGCGAAGCCGGGGCGGGTCGCTAGTATGCTATGTATTATATTGGAAAACTGGAATTTACACCCAGGCGAAGCAGGGTCCCGGTCGCTAGTTATGTATATAATTACTTTAGTTGTTAAATTGTCATAAATATGAGATTACATTGCTTCTTGTACAACTGCATATTATCAGCATATCTTTAAAATCCAAGGCTAAGCAAAAAAAATGTAATCATGACTATTCAACATAATGATCGCCATTTTTGATGGCTGATAAAAAAAATTGGTGTATTATATTTTTATATTAAAAGCCTATTACAGTGTTTCTTGACTTTTTGTACATAGGACACGTCAACATGACTTCACCTCGCCTGATGGTAAGCTAAAGGCAAAGTCTCAGGATCGGGGATCACAACTACATACACCGATAGTGCTACAGTGGTGGCCCTCAGCTTCCGAAATGTGCGGAGTACAATACGGTCATAAATATACAACATAATCTATACTTCTGTACTTGCACACGGCCCCCCTGATGGTAAGTGGTCACCGTGGTGGACGTGTGCAACACTAAAGGTGTCACACACGCGCTGCCTGCCCTGAAGGGTAGGGGGGAGGAGGGGTACAGTGAGCTCTGGCTCCCCTACTCACCTTGGGGAACACAACACGCTGGTTATTATGGCCGCGGTGTTCTGTAGGGCGGAGGTACTACCCCAGTCGGACTGCTCAGTTCGGACGGGAGATACCGTCGTGTGCTACCTCCATTCGTCTCTATCGGTTAGTTTTTCGGTCATATCTCCGGTTTTATTTAACTAATTTTGATTACACATACGGCAGATTTTGAAGTATGGCCAAGGCTTTTAATGCAAAGAACTGCATCAAAATCTGTTCAGTAGTTTTTGCAACCTAAGCGAACAAACGGTTTTTGGTATTGTTTTTTTTTTAAATATGTCCAATGTACAGACCACGGAATAAATAATACCTATTACAATGGAAGTGTGATACTACTTATTCATAAGGGGAACCGCTGTCGCCAAACTCACACATACAACCAGTTAATAATACATTGCATATCTTCCATACCAAATTAGCCTAAATTATGCATACTGCAAAACGAAAATACACCTTACTAGTTCGTGTTAGAGATTTATTTGCTATAGATAAAAAAAATATTTACGGCGATTCGTATTTTGAATCAAACAAACTTTGACTTAAGAAAACTTCAGATAATCTCTCTCTCTCGCTCTATCTCACTATGCAAACCTTGCGAAACTACGCGTACAAGTGACACGCGTGCCACGCCCACTTACCACTTCTACTTACTTCTCTTTTCTGTGGTACAGACACATTTATTAAAAATTCAGACGGGAGTCAACGTTAAAAATCATTTATTCTGTATAGACCATTAAACGGCGCTTACAAAACGTAATACCGTCGTGTCCTACCTCCTTGAAATTTCATATATACATATACTCACGCCTTCTTCCCTCCGGGGTAGGCAGAGACAACAGACCAATATCTGCTTCTGTCCTTACATACTTCACGCGCTTCCTCTACTGTCATTAAGCCTTGAAAATTTCGAGGAATACTTCAAAATTCGGTGCGATGGTAGCTGAATGGATAAGGACGCGGCCTCTACTCAGAGGTATCGAGTTCGATTCCGGCCGGACAGCACCAATGTGAATTTAAATTTGTGGAATTTATATGTGCTAATCACATGATTTATCATCCGCTGACGGTGAAGGAAAACATCGTGAGGAAACCCACATGTCCTAGAAGAAATTCTAAGGACATGTCCGATCCACCAACCCGCATTAGGCCAGCGTGTGTGGATTAAGGTCTAAACCCTCTCAGCTCTCTCGTTAGAGGAGAGGAGACCCGTGCCCAGCAGTGGGACATTAATGGGTTGCTATTATACTTCAAAATTCATTGATGGTGAGGTTCATGGACTTGGTTTAGAATAGATGCTGCTCACCTCTTTAGTGAGCCAGGGGTTCTTCCCCAGCTCATCTTCCCAGACGGTGCCCTGCTCGAAGGTCGCGAACCGGCACGGCACCAGCGCTGTGCCAGTAGCTATGTGCCTGGAAGACAAACATTTAACAGATAAATAAATATTGTATGTGTATCTTACACAGCCAGATCTTGGTGTAGTGTGTGCCCTACTACTTCAAAACCTTGCCAAGTTAGATGCCGTACACTG
Organism: Lithosia quadra; assembly: GCA_963576445.1. Lineage (NCBI taxonomy): Eukaryota > Metazoa > Arthropoda > Insecta > Lepidoptera > Erebidae > Lithosia > Lithosia quadra. Next base: position 651,781 of record OY754897.1, read on the forward strand.
TACTTGTTTGTGGCAAAATGCGTCGCATATAAACAAGTATAGTGTACGGCATCTAACTTGGCAAGGTTTAAATGTGTATTTATATTATGTAACATATTTGAAGTTAGGTTAAGAAAACCAGTTAGGAAAATGGATGAAATTTTCTTATTCCTTAACCAGTTACGAAAAAGAGAATAAATTCTTGTTTCATAGATGGTTAAAAAACATATTTTTTTTAATACTACTTAGGTGGCAGACAAGCACACGGCCCACCTGATGGGAAGCGGTCACCGTGGCCTATGAACGTGTGCAACACTAAGGGTGTCACACACGCGCTGCCTACCCTGAAGGAAAGGGGGGAGGGCTGGGATGGGGTGGATAATAGTTAAGAATATGGACTAAAGGGGGCGGGGTTACTACCCAGTCGGACTGCTCAATTCGGACGGGAGATACCTTCGTGTCCTACCTCCTCTGGACGCGCGGTTTTAGTCGGTTCGATTTATTTTTTGTAGTATCACTACATAGTATAAAACAAAGTCGCCTTTTCTGTCCCAATATCCCTATGTGCGCTTAAATCTTTAAAACTACGCAACGGATTTCGATGCGGTTTTTTCCAATAGATAGAGTGATTCAAGAGGAAGGTTTATATGTATAATACATGCAGAAATAGTATCAGCATTGCACCCGTGCGAAGCCGGGGCGGGTCGCTAGTGTAAAATAAAAAATTATACATTACCTGTTAATGAGGTCTTTGCCGCTAGCTTCGTATATAGCTTTTGACGACATGTTTGTTTGTCTGTTTGTCTCGGTGTGTGTGCGCTCACGTCATAGGGCTGATGGGTGGTTACTGGAAAAGAAAGAAAGAAAGAAAGATTAAGAAAGGGACAGCGTTTAATGAGGCCGTCAAGCTGAGGGCCACCATTGTAGCATTATCGGTGTATGTAATAGTGATATATTTTTTAAAATAAAACTTAGGTGGCTGACAAGCACACGGTCCACCTGAGCCTCAATTCTACCACTGAAACTCTAAAAATGCTATTTAATTGTAGGTTTTATCGTTATACACTTAAAGTTTAAAATCAAATGAAAAGAATTGAACTTTTAAATTAATCAAATTTTTGCGTGTCTGTCTGTTTGAGCCAGCTAATCTCTGAAATGGCTGGACCGATTTCGTCGGGACTTTTACTGGCAGATAGCTGATGTAACGAGTAACTTAGGCTACTTTAAGTTTAGAAAAATAATTAGGGTGCAGAGTTAAAAATCGAAAACCACGCGGATGGAGTATCAGTAGTGCTGTTAGTATTAGTAAATATGTATATAATATAAAAACACATTCGCAAGCCTGTAGGAAAAATATAACCGTACCTACCATAAAGATTTGCAATTTTTTTTTACATTCATAGTGACCTTCACCTTCACCTTACATTCATGTTTTTTTATTATTAAGTAGCGTTGAGAAAAAATTTGATTACTGTCGAATCGACTAATTGGCGAATACTAGGTATTAAAAAAGACAATAATTGCTATTCACTTTAATAGTACCTACCGCAAAACCCACCTTGAAAGACCTCTAACCAACTAATTCCAAAAAAAAATGAATAAACAAAACAAAAAAAAACTACGCGAATTCATTCAAATTTGGAACGAGTCGCGTCTGTGGCGCTAGTGCAGCCGTCTAATTGGTCGGCTGGAGAATGGTGCGCTGTGATTGGCGGATGACCGTCGAACGGTATCGCGTGATCTCCTCAGCCGGTGCGGCTACGTCAAGTCATTAAAAACAGCTGAGGTGCGCTCGCGCAGTACAACGATATGTAATTACTACGTTTCGTTCAAGACTTTTATGTTCCTACTAGCCTATGGACCGTTGGTTTTCAAGTTTTTTGACTATCCCTCCGGTTCTACTCAACCGATTGTGATCAAACATGCGTAAGATTTTAAATCTGACCTCTTTCAACAAAAAAAAACCGCATCAAAATCCGTTCAGCAGTTTTTGCGTCCATCGCGAAGAAACAGAAAAAAAGGTAAAAATTTACAAAAATATTTTTGTGTTTAGAATCGTTCAATAACATAACCCAAGTATTTTTTACCCGACTGCCAAGAAGGGTTATGTTTTTCGCGAGTATCTTGTATGTATGTTTGTAAGATTCTTTATTACCTAATCTGTCAAACCACTGGACGGATTTCTTTAATTAACATAATATATCGTTATTAATATTATAAAGAAGTAAAGTTTGTGTGTTTGTATATTTGTTAAATTGTAAGGGGTAATCTCGGGATCTACTGAACCGATTTTAAAAATTCTTTCACCAATAGAAAGCCACGTCATTCGTGAATGTCATAAGCTGAATATCATCACGCTACTGCCCAAGGGAGCGGAGCAATAATCATAAATGTGAACAATTCCGGTAGATTCCCATACATTTTAGGAAAACTGATAAATTATGAGGATATTATGTGAGTTAAAAAGGGTGCATCGGGGTTCGAAATACGCCACGGGCGAAGCCGGGGCGGGTCAGCTAGTATTATATATCTTTATTTTAATACATCTCCAATATACAGGTGGCTTCCCATCAGGTGGGCCGTGTGCTTGTCTGCCACCTAAGTGGTATAAAAAAAAAATAAAAAAATACAGACACAGCTGCTCCTACTTTACAATTTTATAATAGTAGGTAAGTACCTATAGATGTTTCGTTCAAATAGGTACTATTGTTTCTAGGCAGGAAAATATGAAATCAACAGGAAAGTGATGACTTTAAATTATCATTATCTTAGCTAGTGGTTATAATAAAAACCCAGATGGCTCAGACGCAGAATATCCACTTCGCAAAATGTCCACTAGTCGCAAAAGGTCTCTTTCGCAGAATGCCTAGATGTAACAACAAATTAGATCAGCATTAAAAAATATTGGACCAAAATATAGGGGACATCCATATATTACGTCAACAAAGCAAGAGTTTCATTTTTTAGCCCTCTCGTTCACATTTTTCCCCTAATTGTGTAACACATATTTCGCAATTTCAATATGGTTACTTAATTGATTATTTATGAAACAGCAGTTCCAGTTGCTTGTTAAAGGCCTCAGAGGCCGACATTTTATGAATGAGACCTTTTCATTAACAATACTTTCAATTTTTTCCCCAATTACTCTCGCCTTCTTGGGACGACAGTGCCAGTGTGACCCCTGGTGTTGCATATGTCCATAAGCCACGGTGACTACTGTCTATCAGGTAGGCCGTGTGCTTGTCTGCCACATAAATGATACTAAATAAATGTACATTGCGAACTTGAAAATCCTCCTAATCCTATAGGTATACTTATTACACATTACAAAATCAGACTCTTTTCACCTCTTTTTTTACGTGCGGCAACCACAATGTTTCATCAAAACATCATAGTAATATCTATGGAGTTGTGGACAACAGCCCGAGAAACCATACCATTCCATACCTATTTTAAATGCAAAAGTAAGTCTGTCTGTCTGTAACGCTTTCACACCAAAACCACAATCTCGTACAGAGATGGACTATACTTTGAAAAATAACATAGGTACCTACATTTGGTCGCGATAACCGACATCCACGCGGACGGAATCGCGGTCAACAGTATTTCAATATAGATATTTATTTAAATTGCTGATTTCAATACTTATACAGTTAAAAATAAACCGAAAAAGGAAATTCACATTGTATTCAAAACTCCGTTAGCTAGCAACTGGGACTGATACCAACACAAGGGGTACAATAACCTCATAAATATAACAAGCGCAGCTATTCAACATGCCGCGTCATCCGTCACGTGACGTCACGGCCGTGAACTTGACTCGTTTTTTTTTTTTATTCATGATAGGCTTACGTTTGACCTCAATCTCACCTGATGGTAAGTGTCGATGTGGTCTACGATGAATCACGCTTTTCTTTATTTTTTTTTTATCGTGCGGAAATCCCCATGGATACCACCCCCGTCGGCCATCGGGGGTGGTTATGTTGGGATCTATCCGACTAAAACCGCACGCCGTCTCGGGCCTTGTAACCGGGGTGTAAGGTTACCCAATGGGCATATCCCTCGCACCCCAGCTGACCCCGGGCCATCTACGGTTTTAAGATCTTCACGCTTGCCTAGAAGGAACCTATTCACTCGTGACTTGAAAACTCGTTTATAGAATTGCATCACAATCGGTACCATGATACGTGAATCAGAGCTTACTGTCAGCAGGGAGAAAGTCTCCTGCGTTATCAGCACGTAAACTCTATCAATCCCCTCTAAATCCCCCCCTTCAGGGTCGGCCGCGCGAATGTGTCACCCCTGATGTTGAACACATCCATAGGCCACGGTGACCGCTTCCCATCAGGCGGGCCGTGCGCTTGTTTGCTACCTAAGTGGTATAAAAAAATACTTTCATCAATCATCTTAGAAGGAATTCTAATGATATATTATGGCTGATCCACCAACCCGTATTAGGCCAGCGTGTGTGGATCAAGGTCTAAACTTTCTCAGCTCTCTCGTTAGAGGAGAGGAGACCCGTGCCCAGCAGCGGGACATAAATGAGTTGCTTTCGTTTCACCTCGGAACCAGGGTCTACTTACACTTTCTCCTTCTTTCGATTCAAGTTATATTGCATTTATAAGAGTAACTGCCGTTTGAAATCACAATCTCGAGGAGAAAGCCTAGGCCAGAGCCTCGTTTGTAAGCAATAGGTGGACAGGCTTGCTGGTAAGGTTGGCTTGGCGCATACTTGGCCCCAGGGGTGAAGGTGGGGTCTCATGCAAATAGCATCCATTGTTCATGATATTGTGAAATGTATCATAGTAACATTTTTTCTACCTCTACAGAGAAATACGCATAGACGGGCTGAATTTGAAGGTTTCCTGGATCCCTCGAAAATAGAAAGATAGGCCTCGCTAGCCTCGCTAAGGTGGTAAGGAATTCTATACGCCAAAATATGAAAGAATTATGATTGAACAATACTTAAATCATTCGTTTATACAAAATTGAACCATGTGTGTAAGACGCTAAGGTTTAATATTGCAATGGAATTATAATCCTCGCAGATAAACCTGGAAAATAATTTAAAAACTTATACAAGATTGAACCATGTGTGTAAGACGATAGAGTTGATTTTCGCAATGAGAACATGATATTCGGAGATAGCAGACCGCGGGGAGGTGTTGTTGGTTCGAGTTGGCCGTTGATAACCTCTGTGAGACTGCGCTGTGCTCACACGGTCAAGGACGTTTGCCTGAATCGATAGTGGATATCGAAATCATAATGAAAAATGTAGCTTGGATTGGAAATAATACAAATTCCCAGTTTTGTTTTATATTACATAGGTGGCAGACAAGCACACAGCCCACCTGATGGGAACAGGGCACCTTGACGTGCGACATCAGGTGTCTGCCGCTCTGGTGGGGAGTTGAGGAGTTAAGGGGGAAGGGGTTTAGAGGAGAGGATTAGGGATGTGTAGGGTAGGTTGTGAGCTCTGGGTACCCTACTTACCGGCGGCAATACAACACGAATGATTATTTTGACCGCGGTAGTATTATCCACTGGCTAAAAACTCCGTTATGTTTTGCGCCTATATTTAAATTAAACATAGTTTTCTCTTTGGTTTAGAACGTTAGATATATAATACAGGGTCAACTTAGGTATAATCAGCGGATGCCGTGCAGCGGGAAAATCTGATCCCATTCCCGTGACCTACAGGCACACTTTCCCGGGATAAAACGTAGCACACGTATTATTATTAAAGACTTAAATCTATCCCTGTACCAAATTTCAGCCTAATACGTTCAGCCATTTTTGAGGGAAAGAGTATAGGCCACGGTGACAGCTTCCCATCAGGTTCCCATTTGTCACCTGAATGGTATAAAAAGGAAGGGACTGTGACAAGTATGGGGGGAGTCAAAAAAGATGAAGTCGGATGACGTAATTTATGGATGGCCCCTTTACGTACGTCCTATGTAATTCTTATCTAAAGAGGAAATTATTTACAGCCTGAAATGGCTGAAATTGTAATTTAGTGGTCGATTCGCGCTAAAATTTGACAAAAATAGGTTTGAATAGGAAAACTATAACTTTTTTTTATCGTGCGGAAATCCCCATGGATACCACCCCAGTCTGCCATAAGGGGTGGTTATGTCGGGATCGAACCAACTAATACCGCACGCCATCTCGGGTCTTAAAATTACCAGGGGTGTAAGGTTACCAGGTGGCAGAAAAGCGAGCAAGCAAGCAAGTACAAATATAGTTAAAAACTGACTGCCACGCGGGTAATAATATATTTAATATACTAGCTGTCGCCCGCGTGGATGTTGAAATCCGTTTCAAAAACTATCCTATCTCTCAAGTTGGATCGAACTGCACATGGTGTGCGAATTGTATTATAATCGGTTAAGTGGTTTAGGAGTCCATTGAGGACAAACATTGTGACTCGAGATTTATATATATTAAGATAATTCACATTCGAATTTTTCATCAACTTGTGACGCTGACTGTACATACCTATTACGAGTAAATAAAATAATTATTATAGTACTACATTTAAAAAAACGACTTCTTAAACTAATATTATTTACTTTTTAGTGTACAGAAATAGAAAAGTACCTATTTATGAGGTTTATTATGTACAAGGGCATCAAAAACAGAATTTTTGCCGTAAATTTGATGATTTCCCCTCGATTTTCCCAAGAACCCAGCATCAGATCCTGATACCCTGGATATGTGACCACCTCAGAAGTAGTCTCTATCAAACCGACATCCACGCGGGCGAAGCCGCGGGCGGAAGCTAGTATAAAATAAGTTGGCTAAAAAACAAAATCTAGCATAAATTACCTACCACCTGAGTGGTACAAAAACCCACAGATTGACATCAAAATAAGTTGTTTTGTAATAGTCATTACAGATGCTCCTGCGCAGTTGCCGAGCGGACATCTTGAACATTACTTGTGCAAACAGTAGGCAAGCCATTACTACGTACACGATACCTACATTTTGTTGTATGCTAATGGACAATGTTTTACTATTAAGGCCGGTTGCACAAGAACGACTTTTTTAAACGGTTTTATTTAACTCGACCTGTTTGTTTGGGTCAAATCTAGTAATTGAAATTTGACCCTCTTTCAGTTATCGGATTGGTCTGAAGTCTTTAGTTCTGATGACAATACTATTTAAAACTGTTGAACTTAAAAGTATTTTTTCACAATTTATTATACTACTTAGGTGGCAGCCAAGCACACGGCCCACCTGATGGGAAGCGGTCACCGTGGCGTGTGCAACATAAGGGTGTCACACTCGGGCAACGAAGGCGAGCAGCGCCTCCCACTCACCACGGGAGACGCTGCTGCCTGCGGCCAATCTGGCCGGGGTGGGAGTGGCCCTTTCGGGGGGTCGAGGATCTTAAAACCGTAGATGGCCCGGGGTCAGCTGGGGTGTAAGGGATATGCCTATTGGGTAACCTTAATTAATAAAGGTAATTAAGGCCCGAGACGGGCGTGCGGTTTTAGTCGGTTCGATCCCGACATAACCACCCCCGATGGCCGACGGGGGTGGTATCCATGGGGGTTAACGCACGATAAAAAAAAGGGTGTCACAATCGCGCTGCCGACCCTGGAGGGGGTAAGGTTGGAGGTGGGGATTGGGGGATGAGGGGGGGACTGTGAGCTCTGGCTACCCTACCCACCTTGGGGAACACAACACGATGGTTACGGGGTTATGGTTGGTTATGGGACCCGGGACTGTAGGAGGAAGGAAACACATGCGCTGGTAAAGAATTTGAAGTGTTTAATAATAATAAATATTATTATTTCCGCGCACGCTTAGGCTGTGGAATGATCTCCCTGCTGTGGTTTTCCCTAGCGACTACAATATGGGGATCTTCAATTCATTAGGTTTTTACAGGGTCGGCAGCATGAGTCAAACGCCCCTGGTGTTGCACACATCCATAGGTCACGATGACCGCTTACTATTAGGTGGGCCGTGTGCTTCTCTGTCACTAGCTGACCCACCCCGGCTTCGCCCGGGGCGTATTTCGAACCCCGATGCACCCTTTATGCTCATAATTTATCCGTTTTCCTAAAATGTATGGGAATCTACCGGAATTGTTCACATTTATGATTATTGCTCCGCTCCCTTGGGCAGTAGCGTGATGATATTCAGCCTATGACATTCACGAATAATGTGGCTTTCTATTGGTGAAAGAATTTTTAAAATCGGTTCAGTAGATCCCGAGATTAGGTACCCCTTACAATTTAACAAACACACAAACTTTACCTCTTTATAATATTAGTATAGAAGTATAGATAAAGCAGTAGACACTACGTACTTAATGTTCAAAATGACACTCGCACAGACGCACGCGTCTATACAAACCTCACCGGATGTCGCTGGGCTATCAGTCGCGATTGCCGCGGTCACGTTATTTTATCCATTTCGCAACTTTTATTTATAAATTGACAACCCTAACGCTTCAATATCTTCTGTCTTATTGTTTCAATAAATAGGCCTAGCTTCCGTACTGGTTTATTGTGCCAGAGGTGTGTATGTAGCAGGGGAAAACTTTATTAACGGAATGTTTTCCTGGCTAAGTGTTACCGGGAAAACCACTTGGGTATTAATAAAATACATTCATCAATAGAATACATTTCGGAATAAGGTCATCCGAGTCACATCTGTCGAAGGACCGATGGCCGTAGGAGCAAACGAGTTCTAGAACGGAGACCGCGAGTTGGTAAAAGGAAGGTGGGACGTCCCCCAGCCAGATGGATCGACGACCTGAGAAAGGTAGCTGGGATGGACTGGATGCGGAAGGTAGAGAATCAGGTAGTATGGCGCACGTTGGGGGAGGCCTATTTCCAACAGTGGACTTCGATAGGTTAATTGATTCATCATCATTTCCCTGCCCTTGTCTCAATTATTTGTGGTCGACGCAACATGTCATTCTCCTCCATACATTCCTGTCAGATGTCATCTCCTCAGTCACTCCCTCCCTTTCCATATCTTCTTTCATATTGGGTAACCTTACACCCCGGTAATTAGAACCGAGAGGGCGTGCGGCTTAGTCGGTTCGATCCCGACATAACCACCCCCGATGGCCGACGGGGTTGGTATCCATGGCGATTTCCGCACGATAAAAAAAAGGTCTTATCATGGTTTTATAACTAATCAAATAGTCGCGAGTGTGTAACAGGCCTAACGACTAATGTATAAGTTTGAATAAAGCAACGTCACACGTAGAATCAAAGGTCAAAAGACATGGTAAACTCACAGATTGTTAGTTTTTCTGTGAGAATATGTCAAGTATGAACACTGTTTTATACCCCTAAGGTAGTTAAATTTGCCCTTAGATTAACCAAGGCCTATGATTCCTATGAAAGCTTGCAACACCTGTATGCTCTGGAATTGCACAACCAGGGCTTCGATTTTTTTTTTTATGTCGGTCACGTCAACATGACTTCACCTCGCCTGATGGTAAGCTGAGGCAAAGTCTCTAGAAAGGGAGTCACCATTGCAAACACCGATAGTGCCAAAATGGTGGCTCTCAGCTTGACGGCCTCATCAAATGCTTTTTCACGCCCCGCTTAAAGGACCCGGGACTGTATGAGAAAGGAAACACGTGAGCTGGTAAAGAATTCCAGGTTTGTATGGTGCGGCAAAGGAAAGAGGCACCGAACCGCTTGGTTCTTGATGGAATTGTTTGCACCATATGAGGGTGTTGTTCTATATAGGAATGGAGAGGGTGGGACTAGTTGGTAGAGCTCGTCGGAACACTCCCCATGGTATATGCGGTAAAAAGCTGCCAAAGATGCTATATCTCTGCGCAATTGCAGGGGTTCGAGAGTATTGGTAACTTCGGGACTCCCAATAATACGGGCCGCGCGTCGCTGCAACCTGTCGAGAGCATCTAACAAGTACTGAGCAGAGCCATCCCAGAGATGAGAACTTCGATTCTGCTAAAGGCAAACCACTGACGGAAGTGATGCGATGCTCGTCCCCCCGCCCCTTTCGGGGGCTCGAGGCCATCTTAAAACCGTAGATTGCCCAGGGTCGGCTGGGGTGCGAGGGATATGCCTATTAGGTAACCTTACACCTCGGTAATTAAGACCCGGGACGGCGTGCGGTTTTAGTCAGTTCGATTCCGACATAACCCCGATGGTCGACGGGGGTGGTATCCATGGGGATTTCCGCACGATAAAAAAAACGTCTATGGGTTCAAGATTGCCCAAACAAACCCCGGAAGGGCGTCGTCGCACCACCGCGCCGAATTCGCCGGTTAAGGTCATCTGTCACCCCCACACCTGCTGCGCTCGGAGAACTAACCCACCCTTTTCTCTCTACTGTACCCTCTGCTACTCAGAGGGACTCGTGAAAAGCCTCCGAGTAGCCCTCTATAAGGCTCCTCCTTGGTCTAAAGTCACACTTCACAAAGTGATGTCACAATCTGTGTATTTGTTTCCGCTTTAAGTAAACATCGCCATATTGCTCCATCTTACATCATCGCCATAACTATGAGATTCTTGCAAACGCTGTTTTTTCTGTGTTTATTTTCTTTTATACCTGGATCATATTTATGGGTCTTAAATATTTGTCTACTTACAGATGGCGGTCTGTTGTGAAAGAAAGATAGAAAGAAAGAAGTGTACGTTTTGTGTTCATGAATAAAGTTAGTTTTCTTTCTTTCTTTCTTTCTTCTCTGCCTACCTCGGAGGGAAAAGGTGTGAGCATATATGTATTGTATGTGTATGCATATTTATGGAGATAAGAGACGACGGTATCTCCCGTCCGAGCGACGGTATCTGTAGTCCGCCTGGGGTAGTACCTCCGCCCTAATCAAATTCTTCTTGAAGTAGGTATACAAATAAAGTGTATTTTTGTAATATTAAAATAGTAGATTTTAAATTAATGCATGCGACTGCTACGTAGGGGGCGCGGGTTCGATTCCCTCTCAGTGCAAATATTTGTATGCATGAATATGTTTATTTGCATTGGTCTGGGTGTTTCTATGTATGATAAGTATGTATTTACAAAAAAAAAGTATATCAGTATGTTTATCAGCATTCTAGAACCCATAACACAAGCTAGTTAAACTATGCTTACTTTGGGTCTAGAGGGCGCTGTGTAGAATGTCGTAGAATATTTATTTATTTATTTAATAATGACAAAAAAAAAAAATTTTGTCTATTTTAATGAAGTGATCTCTGGAACGGCTGGGTCTGTGAAGGCGTGACAGTTCGAATGGACGTCGACGCGCGTTCCTGGCGTCAGAAGACCCTAGACGGCGTGCGGTTTTAGTCGGTAAGAGTCCGACATAACCTGTCCCGCTGGCCGCGGGGTGGGTATCCATGAGGATTTCCGCACGGAAAAAAAAAAAAAAGGTATTCGATATCCATACAGGCAGAGCTGCGGGCAACAGCTAGTTAATATGTACATTTAATAAATAAACAACACATATTTGTATATAATATACTAGCTGACCCACCCCGGCTTCGCCCGTGGCGTATTTCGAACCCCGATGCACCCTTTTTAAGTCACATAATTATGCTCATAATTTATCAGTTTTCCTAAAATGTATGGGAATCTACCGGCATTGTTCACATTTATGATTATTGCTCCGCTCCCTTGGGCAGTAGCGTGATGATATTCAGCCTATGACATTCACGGATAATGTGGCTTTCTATTGGTGAAAGAATTTTTAAAATCGGTTCAGTAGTTCCCGAGATTACCCCTTACAATTTAACAAATATACAAACACACAAACTTTACTTCTTTATAATATGTACATTTTAATTTTTTATTTTTTATTTATTTATTACAGATTATTAAAAATACAATACAACAAACAAATAGCATAAAAAAACCACATAACACAACAATAAATAAACAACACATATTTGTATATAATGTAAAAATAACGGACATTTGACACGCAACGTTGCGCTTCCTCAAACAGTAGTTTTGATATTTCTTATTATATATACACATTTAAATAAGTAACCGTTTATAATAAACACAATTAATGTTCATTCTACTTCCTACTATAATATTATAAAACAAAAGTTTGTATGTTTGTTACTCTTTTACGCAAAAACGGCTGAACGAATCTGGTTGTAAGCACGCAGGTCATTTTCTCCGACATCAAGCCATCTTCTTAGGTCTACCCGGTTTAACCCGCCTCCACCTGCTAAAATGACAGGCACCTTCCCCCATCACTTCCAGAACAGTACTCATTTTTTTATAGTTGATAGGCTCGCGTTGGACCACTATCTTACCTGATGGTAAGTGTCTATGTGGTCGACGAATGAGCACGCTTGCCTAGAAGCAACCTGTTCACTCCAGACTTAAATATTCCCAGGTTATAGCTTTGCGGAAACACAGACTCGGGCAGAGCATTCCACTCCTTAGCTGTACGCATAATGAACGTATTGCTGAAGCGATTCGTGCGTATTAGCGGGATGTTCACCGTCTGGTCGTTCGGTGATGAAAAGGGCTTGGAGGAATCAGGTTATGCAACCCCATCGCGCACACTCATTGTCATAGGGCGCCTATACCTTCGAGTTTTAGTCCCTATTAGTTGTTTTAACCCTAGGCGCACACTGGGCGACAGGTGACAGCGACAGCTCGGCGTCTAGATGCGACCACAGGCTGCGGCCGACAATTTCATAGCGCCACTAGACGCGGCGATTCCCCTAACTTGTCGTCGCGACCCCGCGTCGCTGACGCCAACCGTGCGAAGATTAGAACAAAATATATGAAATTCCTGGCCAATAACAACGGTCCAGCTGCAATGCTTCGATATCGCCTAATGTCACCATTGGGTTGTGCAGGTCAGATGGCAGTCGCTTCACGGAAATTATCGAGGTCCAGCCAAATCCGCAGTTAAGACTGGTAAAGCGGACTTCAGACTCCGAGGTGAAAGCTTTGGATGCGACTGGGATTAACGCTAGGTTGAAGAAGAAGAATTGAAATTCTTGGCCTCAGCCTGTCCTCGGGTCTAGACGTCGAGCTGTCACTGTCGCGTGTCGCTCAGTGTGCGCCTAGTGTAAGAAGTACAGGACCTCGATTCTGCCAAAGGCAAACCACTGTAATACCACTGACACTCTAAAAATGCTATTTAGTTGTAGACTTTACCGTTATACAGTTAAAGTCAAAAATCAAATGAAAAGAATTCATTTAACTTTTTCATTCGCTCTACAAAATATCATTTGACTTTAAACTTTAACCTGATAACAATAAAGTCTACGATTAAATGGCATTTTTTAGAGTGTCAGTGGTATTACAGTGGTTTGTCTTTAGCAGAATCGAGGCCCTGAACGTATTCCCTATCTAAGTCACGAATGTCACGATTATGCTGGGCTCGTATTGATTGACCTTGATGAAATATAAACTAAAACATTATGTTTAGGAGAACAACTTTCTAAACGAGCTGACAAGTACAATATATTATATCTTGTGTGGTCACCTTGGCCCGGCTACCAAGAGGTAAGTAATTGTCACGTAATATTAAAAATTACCATTATATAATGTACTTAATACTCGTCGAAGAGATGAAGTTATTTTGTTAAAAAGTTTCAAAGTATGAATGCCTTAGGGGCAGAGGTAGACCTGAGAAAAGTGTTAGAAAGAACGAAATACATGAGCTATGTGTCGGCAACACTGGTGTGTCAGTGTCAGTGCGCGCGAGTGGTAATGGCGGAATCATTGTATCCTAATAAATAGTGCTCTGTATCAAATAATAGTGTATTAATTATCCTAATTACAACAAAAAGATGGATGGAATGCGTGCAAGACGATATGTAAAGGAAAGGAGTGACTGAGGAGATGACATCTGACAGGAATGTATGGAGGAGAATGACATGTTGCGCCGACCACACATAACTGGGATAAGGGTTAGTTTCGTACATGGCCGAAGCTGGTGGATGAAGATGACTCGTCGACATTGGTTTTTGGACTAAATCTCCTGTTCTATTCAACCGATTGTGATCAAACCATAAATACCTAGAATTCTTTACTAGCCAACGTGTTTCCTTCCTCCTACAGTCCCGGGTCCTTTTTTTTATCGTGCGGAAATTCCCAAGGATACCACCCCCGTCGGACATCGGGGGTGGTTACGTCGGGATCGAACCGACCAAAACCGCACGCCGTCTCGGGTCTTAATCACCGAGTGTAAGGTTACCCAATAGGCATTATCCCTGGCACCCCAGCTGACCCTGGGACATCTACGGGGTACGACCCCTCGGAAGGGGCGAGCATCGCGCCACTTCGCCGACAGTGGGGAGTAGGGTGGCTGGCGGCCGTCCTGTCACCCAACCGTCGTCGGTGCGCGGACAATCAACTCGCCCCCCGCTAGTCAGAAGGACACGTGGAGAGCCTCGCAGCAACCCTCTAGAGGACCATTCCCACCTCGGCCAGATTGGCCGCAGGCAGCAGCGTCTCCCGTGGCGAGTGGGAGGCGCTGCTCGCCCCCGTTGCCCGGGTGCACCACGTGGAGGTGCCGGCCCGCACCCAAAATAATCATTCTCTGAACCTTTTTCCCAACTCATTTGGGCTCGGCTTTCCAGTCTAACTGTGATGCGGCTGAACTTCGATATTTTCCGTGGAGCGACTGCCATCTGACCTCCACAACCAATCGTCATTATGACCAATGGCGATATCGAAGTTCCAAGTTAGACTGGTTGGACTTTTGTGGGCTCCAACTACCCGTAACGACTGCCATAGATGTTTGTATGGCAACCGGGACCGACGACGGCTTAACGTGCTAGCCTACTGTTACAAATTGCATTTTCTTATCATTAATAAGAATTGGCGTAATATAGGTACTTCCTCGCTACAGAACGTATTGATAACATGATAACTTATCGCACTATCATATAAAAACAATTGTTCACCTGTTACCTGTCTATGTATCTCTTAATCTTTGCATACCTATCACTTTTATTTTTAACCGACTTCAAAAAAAAGGAAGTTCGCAATTCGTACGCAATTTTTTTGTACGTATGTTACGCGATAGCGGCGCCAATTATGGATGAATTTTGAATTTTTGTTTGTTTGAAAGAAGCTACTTCTGAGGTGGTCCCATATTCAGGGTATCGTTTAAAAACCGACTTCAAAAACTAATATATTTTTTTAGTGTACATAAATAGAAAAGTACCTATTTATGAGGTTTATAATGTACAAAGGCATCAAAAACAGAATTTTTGCCGTAAATTTGATGATTTCCCCTCGATTTTCCCAAGATCCCAGCATCAGATCCTGATACCCTGATATGGGACCACCTCAGAAGTAGCCTTTTCAAACAAAAAAAATTTTCAAAATCCATCCATAATTGGTGCCGCTATCGCGTAACATACATACAATATTATGTATTAATAGAAAATTAAGGTTAAATTAACGAATAGTATTACAATGTGATTAAAATTCACACTGGCCGTACGTACGCTTAGGTACCTGCGTAGTGAGGCGACATTCCTAGTTTTAATATATCCGGTCCTTGACCCAGGGGTCGCTACGATAATCGATAAATAACTAATATAATATAATCTTACTTTTTAACACCTCATTTTCCATTCTCTGAACCTTTTTCCCAACTCAATTGGGGTCGGCTTTCCAGTCTAACTGTGATGCGGCTGAACTTCGATATTTTCCGTGGAGCGACTGCCATCTGACCTCCGCAACCAATGGTCATTATGACCAATGGCGATATCGAAGTTCCAAGTTAGACTCGTTGGACTTTTGTGGGCTACCCGTAACGACTGCCAGTAATCAGTAATCACTAATCATTTTATTTCGTAAACATAGGTATTATAAAGGTGTTACATTGATAAATAAGATCTTCCATGCTCCGCCTCTTACAGGCATACGAAAATAAATTTAAACAGTCAATAAAACAAGAATTAAACAAGAGCAAAACAAAATGTCAGTGTCTAAATAGTGTCCATGATAGATGTTTGTATGGCAACCGGGACCGACGGCTTAACGTGCTCTCCGAGGCACTAATAAACCTGCGATAAATACACACATAACTTCGTAAAGCATCGAAAAGTCATTGGTGTGTGCCATAGTGAACCTGGGATTATAGCTGAATAGGCCATGGTGACAGCTGCCCATCAGGTGGGCTGTGTGCTTGTTTGCCACCTAAGTGGTATAAAAAATATATACAGGTAGATACCATATATACATTCTGTGATGGTTTAGGATTACGAGACCTGCCTTTTGAAGGCAGGTCTTTGCTTCGTATACTTGATATAGTACATACCAGCCTTTTTCCCATTGGAGTAGGCAGAGACAACATCTATCCACTTGCTACGATCTTGGCATACTCCTTTCGCTTCTTCAACTTTCATACATGCACGCTGGTTCCGGGTACACTTGACCTGGCCTTTCTTCAAAACGTCCTGGATCTGATTAGAATATGTACGCCTAGGTCGGCCTTTACCGGGTTGCCCATTCACCCTCGCCTCATATATATCTGTTTCGTCAATCTTCCTTCATCCATCCTCTCTACATGTCCGAACCATCTTAGCATCCCTTCCTCTATCTTAGTCACTACATCTTCAATCATACCGCAATGTTGCTATAGTACTCGTAGCCTATGGTCATATGCCCGGGCAGCCGGTATAATAGGTGTTTTAGTATTATATAATGCTTCTCTGCATAGTTTTTTGAGGCCGATGAACTCAATTTTTCTTTAAAAAAATAATGTATTGTGCGAACTAAAAATAATCGCACAATATTTTTCTCTTTATACGAAGCAATCAACTTGTTTTTACCGTTTCACGGGAAAGTGAACCGGAATGGTCAGTCCAGTTATTGATATGCCCAGCCCAGCCAGAAATAACCAAATATTACTGTCTCAAAAATTGTGTTTTTAAGACAGGTATAACCA
The DNA here is from genome assembly GCA_963576445.1 of Lithosia quadra. Taxonomy (NCBI): domain Eukaryota; kingdom Metazoa; phylum Arthropoda; class Insecta; order Lepidoptera; family Erebidae; genus Lithosia; species Lithosia quadra. The sequence goes on from OY754897.1 coordinate 668,633, forward strand.
GAAGGGCTCATGTCTAAGTGGTATCCGAGTAATTTTTTTTTAAGACAAGCAAACGACCCACCTGATGGGAAGCGGAACAGCCTCTACAGCTACGTAGAAATATTACGTCTTCGGCAGTTTTTTACCGGCTCTACCATGACAAGTGTTCCGACGAGCTCTTCCAATTAATCCCACCCTCTCCTTTCCTACATAGAACTACACGTGCCAGACTGAGGTATCACCCTCACACGTTGGAATCAATTCCATCAAGAACCAAGCGGTTCGGTGCCTTTTTTATTTGCCGCACCATAAAGACTTGGAATTCTTTACCAGCGCAGCGCACCGGGGCCTTTAAGCGGGGCGTGAAAAAGCATTTGATGAGGCCGTCAAGCTGAGGGCCGCGACTGTAGCATTACCGGTGTATGTGGTGGTGACCCCAGAGACTTTGCCTATGGCTTACCATCAGGCGAGGTGAAGTCATATTGACGTGACCGATATAAAAAAAAGAAACGTGTTTAAAATACACATGTATCTATCGACAACGGATTCCAACGACCCCAGTAAGTTATGCAGTGGCACCTACAATATACAGCGTCACCGAATTGAACTTTGTACATTTTTGTACAATATTTGAATACGAGCGGCAAACGCCGCTGTACGCACAGATTTCAAACTTAAAAATTCGGACGAAAACGGTTCATTTTATTGTAATCGAAGTAAATTACTTAAAATGAAATTAAACTATACTTATTAAATTCTTTATTTCTCAAAATTATAGTTTTTACAGTCCAAAAAAAAAAAAAAGTCTAATCTATTAACCCGCCCCTCATCGTACCTGGTGCAAAGGTGCCCATAACGCTGGCGGCATTGCCCCGTTGAATTGCTATGGCCAACCGTTGCCCCAGGTACGAGCCGGAGCGGGAGTCACCCGTTTTTTCCCTCAACCTGCGTTATTAAATTACATTTTTTTTTTAAATATAATATAGGACACGTCAAAATGACTTTACCTCGCCTGATGGTAAGCTAAAGGCAAAGTCTCAGGACTGGGGTACTACATACACCGGTAGTGCTACAGTGGCGGCCCTCAGCTTGACGGCCTCATCAAATGCTTTTTCACGCCCCGCTTAAAGGCCCCGGGACTATAGAAGAAGGAATACAAAAGATGTTTCACAAATGTATGGATTCCAGTGATTTAGAATATCTTAGTTAAGAAATAATCGGCTATGCAATTTCAATACATCAGTAGCAACTATAGGACAATGGTAGAGAATCGGTATAATCAATATAAAAAAAAATATTTTGCAAAAATTAGTTCAGAATCTGAAAATGGTTTTTTATATAGGACACGTCGAAATGACTTCACCTCGCCTGATGGTAAGCTAAGGGCAAAGTCTCAGGATTGGGGGTCACTACTACATACACTAGTAGTGCTACTTTTGATGCTAAAACTATGCGTACCAGTCTGCATAACAACCGGTTCCAACTATTTGATTAACCGCAAACAAAATATGCTAAGAACTTTCATAACTGCTAATACCAAAGGAAAAAATGTTAATTAAGAAAAAATACGTGTTAGGAATTATTTAGAATAATTATTCATTTATTCGGCACTAACTGACAAACAATAGGTATTTCTAAACGGACAATGTTGTAGGTTACATATTAGTTTTTATAAAAGTCACATACAAGTCGTGATAAATTACCCGTACACGCTTTCGTTGCATGTTGATACATAATTCCGTGATATAAGCAATAAAAACTGCGACTCACTGTGAAAACGCCCAGGCGTGCGGTCCAGAAATCCAGATAAAAATTTATCCACGCGCGATTTATCACTCGCGAATAAGTTTTCGAATTTCGAACGACACGTCCGCACCGTGCGGCTATGAACGCGCGACTGATACGATACGAAGGAATTGAATAAGAATAGTGTGGCATGTGTGCGCAAGCGCCTACGTAATTTAGTTCAGTGCGTTCCATTCCGGTGCTATGCCGTCGGGTGCATGAACCGTTATCGACTCGTTTCGTTCCATTATTAAGGTGGACATTATCTTTTTTCTTGTTTTCGTCACATAATGCGTGATATTCGTGTCTTAAGATGATGATTTCGGGTTATCAATGATCCCGCTTGTTTTTTTTTTATATCGGCCACGTCAATATGACTTCACCTCGTCGGATGGTAAGCTAAAGGTAAAGTCTCAGGAAGGGAGTCCCCATTACATACACCGACAGTGACATAATGGTGGCCCTCAACTTGACGGCCTCATGAAAGAGGAGGTGATTGTCGTCGCAGCACTGCGTGACAAAGCGCAGATATTGGTTTAGACTACGCCAATACCCACTGGCCCCACAAGTGCTGCGACAACCATCACCTCAAGCTCCGGCTATGTACCTGCTAAACGCAATCCAACCGAGGTTGGATTACTATGGAGGGTATTTCGCAAAGTGCAAGCCGGTTTCGCCCTTGCAGAGTATACACAGAACAAATTAATGAGTTATTAAAAAAAGGGCATGCCAAAAGCGCTCTATACCGGCGGGTTTGCATGAAAGGTTTAAAGACGGTAGAGGAAAAGCGGGAACTATGTAAGGACAGAAGCAAATGGCAGGCTGTTGTCTCTGCCTACCCCGGAGAGAAAAAGGTATGAGCATATGTACTTTTGAAAGACATATTAAGATTGATAACTCCATTCAATGAAATTGTAGCTCTTATGGCATCATGTCGGCTAAATAATGGCCATGACACTGGCACACGCAATCCGAATGCATAATAAAATTCAAGTTAATTATTGTTTTTATGTACTGGTTTTTATCACCTCCACTAAGTTCGTATGGCAACTAACGTAGGCTGATTAAATAATCCAGTTTTTAATTAAACATGTGTTCACACAATCAGGCATGGTTATCTGCATGACGCAGGATTTGCAAATATGCAGAAAAATTGTGGTCCTAGGAAAGTGCCTTGAGGTACACCTTTTTCCCTCAGGAAAAAGGTTCTCAAGTAACTTCTGTCGTCTATTCCTGTATTGGTTACTTCACGAAACGTCTACTTCCCTGAATGTATACTCCTTGAATGTCTACTCCCTAAATGTCTAACATGTGTTATGTGAATGCTTAAGTCTATCAGCAATTTAAGGTTAGCCACACCCAAGGAAGTAGACTTTCCGGGATGTAGACTTTCCAAGTAGACCTTCCGGGATGTAGACGTTCAAGGAAGTAGACTTTCCGAGAATAAGACGAAGTAAACCGAGTGTACGTTCAGGGAATAAGACCTACCACTCCTGAGGGACCTTTTTTAGTGCAGAATTCCCCACGGATACCAATCCCCATCGGTCATCAGGGATGGTTATGTTGCTTTAGGACCGACTAAAACCGAACGCCGCCGTCTCGGGTCTCAATTACTGGGGTGTAAGGTTACCCAATAGGCATATCGCTCGCACCCCAGCTAACTCCAGACCATCTACAGTTTAAAGATGGCTCCCTCGAATCCAGCTTGGGCGAAAATCGCGCCGCCTCGCCGACTGTGACAGACGGCCGGTATGTCGCCCTCCGTCTGCGTGCGGAGAACTAGACCGCCCTTCGCCTACCCAACTGTGCCCTCTGCTAGTCAGGGACACGTGGAGAGCTTCCCGCCTCGGCCGGCATTTGCAGCAGACAGCTGCAGCGTCTCCCATGGTAAGTAGGAGAGGCGCTGGAGGTTCTGGCCCGCGATAGTCATCCTTCCGTTGCATTTTAATTACAGTATACGCAATAATCTAATTCACATTGGCTGTAATATGTTTACATTGTAGTGCCTACGCGCTAATTCGGCGGAATTTCTTTCTTTACATCCTTTATTTCATTAGAAACTAAATAGAGTGCATCAGACTTGTTAGGCAATATAATTATGTTTGCTACACCGCGGTAGCCTACTAGTTTGGGTAATGGACTGCTGAGACGAGGTCTCGGGTTCGATCTCAGGTTCACCATGGCACACACCAATGACTTTTCGAAGTTATGTGTGTATTTATCGCAGGTTTATTAGTGCCTCGGAGAGCACGCTAAGCCGTCGGTCCCGGTTGCCATACAAACATCTATAGCATTCGTTACGGGTAGTTGAAGCCCACAAAAGTCCAACTAGTCTAACTTGGAACTTCGATATTGCCATTGGTCATAATGACCATTGGTTGTGGAGGTCAGATGGCAGTCGCTCCACGGAAAATATTGAAGTTCAGCCGCATCACAGTTAGACTGGAAAGCCGACCCCAACTGAGTTGGGAAACAGGTTCAGAGAATGATGATGACACCATTGATTTGATACGTATTTCAACAGTTTTTCAATCCTATCCTACTTTACTAGGTGATACAATTTGATGGAGATGTTTCACAAATGTATGGACCTTGCGCCCGATAATTGTCCGCTTAGAAAAATAGCTAGGCAATGTAGTTTTCATTTTTCACTATTCAATTCTTATATTATATTGCCTCGTATTATGGGTGGAATCTAACTAAATAAACACTTTGTTGCAACACAACAAACATGGCGGCATGACAACACAATTTATCCCCTTGAATTTCGGAGGCGAATAAATATAATTATATTTTTGCCAATAACCGGTATTATTTATCTTTTTTTCTGTATTGTGTACAATTGGGGCCCAAAATGAAACATCTCCTTTATCTAAAATTGAGTCAGGTAGGTACCAATGACCACCGTGCACCTTGCGGAAAACCCTCAATACGAAATTGCGAAAAACATTGTCTATTTCAAACATTGGACCTGTATATTTACTTATAAGTCACATATGGCAGTTCTAGCGAGCGTATGCTAATGACATGGTGTTTGAACATGAAGGTGTTGTTATAATAAGGTTCTAGGTAAAGAACAAAGAACAATGTTAGCAAGAGGTAGGACACGACGGTATCTCCCGTCCGAACTGAGCAGTCCGACTGGGGTAGTACCTCCGCCCTACAGAACACCGCGGCCATAATAACCAGCGTGTTGTATTCCTCAAGGTAAGTAGGGTAGCCAGAGTTCACTGGAGGGATTCTGTGCTGTCAACGGGGAGACCAGTCTCCTGTTTTTTTTTTGTGTTAGAATGTAATCTTATCTATGTAGGATCAAGGCCTTTCTCTGAACCTTTTCCCAACTCAGTTGGGGTCGGCTTTCCAGTCTAACTGTGATGCGGCTGAACTTCGATATTTTCCGTGGAGCGACTGCCATCTGACCTCCACAACCAATGGTCATTATGACCAATGGCGATATCGAAGTTCCAAGTTAGACTGGTTTGACTTTTGTGGGCTCCAACTACCCGTAACGACTGCCATAGATGTTTGTATGGCAACCGGGACCGACTGTTTAACGTGCTCTCCGAGGCACTAATAAACCTGCGATAAATACACACATAACTTTGAAAAGTCATTGGTGTGTGCCATGGTGAACCTGGGATCGAACCCGAGAACTCGTCTCAGCAGTCCAAAAAGTGTCACTGGCACTTTTTAACACTCTAAAATCACGCAGTCATTATATAACCTGGTACACGTATGTACAGTACTATCACCTTGAACCCGCGACCAGCGGTACATAAATAATTGAATATTCTGTGACATTCTATACAGCACTCTCTAGACACAAAGTAACTAGTTTAACTAGCGCGTGTTATGGGTTCTAGAATGCGGATAAACCCTATAACAGGGTAGGCGAACCTTCATGCATCAACGTGCCATTTTTTTCTAAAACATGTTTTATCGGGTCACTGGCGTGCCATCAAAACTCTTTATGAAATAATGTAAACAAAAGAGGTATATTTTTGAAATGTTTTTGTTACACGCATAATACCTAATAGTACATTATGATACACGGGAGGTAAGTTGAAAATTACGGCAGAGGCGATATTGCTAGCCCTCGTTATAAGAAGCCGAAGATAAGTAATTTTCATACCTCAGGAGGGTCATACGACGTTTTATAACATAATATTTGAACACTCCGTAGCATAGGATCATTCTCGTATATATTCTAGTCTAGATCGTCATAAAATACCTAAATACATTTTTTACACAAGTTTTATAATCGGGGACGTGTCCAAAATATTGCGCCGCGTGCCACCTATGGCACGCGTGCCATAGGTTCGCCTACCCTGCCCTATAATATACTTTTTGACTACCTATACCGGGTCCTTTAAGCGGGGCGTGAAAAAGCATTTGATGAGGCCGTCAAGCTGAGTGCCACCATTGTGGCACTATCGGTGTTTGCAATGGTGACTCCCATTCCAGAGACTTTGCCTTTAGCTTACCATCAGGCGAGGTGAAGTCATGTTGACGTGACGGACATATAAAAAAAGGGCAGGACAAAAGCAATCGAAACCGGCGGGCTTACGTGAAAGGCTTAATGACAGTAGAGGAAGCGCGTGAAGTATGTAAGGACAGAGGCAGATGGCGGTCTGTTGTCTCTGCCTACCCCGGAGGGAAAAAGGCATGAGCGTATGTATGTATTATGTATATATTATATCCGGTTAGTCTTGGTCAGACTAAAAATAATACGCATAGATCCAAAGTAAGCATAGTTTTATAGCGCGTGTTATGGCTTTTGTTCTTAGTATGGGGACCCCCAAAATTTTATGCTTTTTTCCATTTTTATATGAAATTCTTAATGCGGTTCACATAATACATCTACTTACCAAGTTTCAACAGCATAGGCCTTATAGTTTCGGAGAAAAGTGGCTGTGACATACGGACGGACAGACGGACAGACAGACAGACAGACATGACGAATCTATAAGGGTTCCGTTTTTTGCCATTTGGCTACGGAACCCTAATAAAAATGAATTCGTTGTTACCATTACAGGTACGAACCTATCCGACGCGCCGTGAAAATTTTGTTGCTAACTGTACAATTTTGATGAGTATGGAATGAATATGCCGCGAACGCGATTATCTTCTCACTTGAATCGCTTAGTAGTGTAGAGCAGTGTGTGCTGGCTTTTACCCCCCACGATAACCCCCGTCTCGAGGTGCGCGGGCGCAATGTCGCGTGAAAGACGCGCCGTCCTCTGCGCGACACTAGGAACTGATGATAACACGTAGCAAGGCCTTGGAAGGTCGTTCCGCAAAAAACTATTTGAATACTTTTTTTTTATACTACGTAGATGGCAGACAAGCACACGTGTGCGTGGTGTAAGTGGACGTGTGCAACACTAAGGGTGTCACACACGCGCTGCCTACCCTGAAGGGAAGGGGGGAGGGCTAGGAAGGGGTGGGGGGAGAAGGGGTACAGTAAGCTCTGGCTACCCTACTTACTAATACAACACGATGGTTATTATGTGCGCGGTTTTCTGTGGGGCGGAGGTACTACCCCAGTCGGACTGCTCAGTTCGGACGGGAAGATACCATCATGTCCTACCTCCAAAATTTTATACTAATATTTTAAAGGTAAAGTGTTTGTTTGGTTGAATATGTTTATCTCAGAAACTACTGATTCGAATGGAAAAAATATTTCTGTGTTGGATAACCCATTATTATCGAAGAAGGTTATAAGCTATACAGGTGAATTTATTTATATTGGATTATAAAAAAAGTCAATTTGCCTAGCCAGGAATCGAATCCAATGATTTTGAGGTCACGGTGACGACTTCCCATCAGGTCTGGATTTTTTTTTATATTGGACACCTCAACATGACTTCACCTCGCCTGATGGTAAGCCAAAGGTCTCAGGAAGGGGTCTCCATTACATACACCGACAGTGGCATAACGGTGGCCCTCAACTTGACGGCCTCATGAAAGAACAGGTGATTGTCGTCGCAGCACTGCGTGAAAAAGCGCAGATATTGGTTTAGACTACGCCAATACCCACTGGTCCCACAAGTGCTTGGCCATCACCTCAAGCCCCGGCTATAGCTTCTAGGCAAGCGTGATGCACCATCAACCACTTATTCAGCTACCATCAGGTGAGATAGAGGTCAAACACAGGCCTATCAAGTATAAAAATTGCTGTACCTATTAGAAGTAACATAAAACTACAGTAGCAGCACGATATAATGGCCGGTTTGACGTTTGTCCGCTCATGAAGTTTCGTATTAATTATTGTGACATTTTGAAAGAGCAAATTGCTGTTCTTTATTGTCAATAGTGACGTACAGTAAGTCATAAAATTTTATCGAATGTAGGTATAATTTTAGGACACAATATTTATTTATTACATTGATTTCTGAATTATATAATGTATATTAGTGTCCCACGATCATTTATTTTTTATTTTTATAATACCTACGAGTATTGGTGTACTTATTTCACACAACTCGGTATTTGTTTTTCGAAATTCAATTTTTTTAAATAAAATCTATATAATCGACACTAGGACCACTGGCAAGCCCAATAATACCTCCGGCAAACTTACTTCAAAACAAAGCATTTTCGACTTGACGTTGCTTCGAAAAGCACAAACTAGGAGTGCACTGCGATTGCGATATAGTTTAGACCTCCTCGCCTGATGGTAAGCTAAATGGTAAATCTCGCCTGATGGTAAAGTCTCAGGAAGGGGTCCCCATTACATACACTAACAGTGATCATTATAATGGTGGCCCTCAACTTACTCTGTTTACGCCTTTTGTTGTGGATTTCGTCGATATGGCCGAACGTACGGTCAGGCATGTGTGTTCGTTATAGATACGCCTTCGTAACATTTCGATCGTGAATTTCAAAATGGAAGGTCAATTTTACCTATAACTGTTAGACGAATAGATAACTAAAGAAAAATTTGGCGAGACTGGCACAGAAGAAAATAAACTTCACACATTAAAACAGAAAAAAACGAGCAAAACCAGTCGAAGACATGTGTGTAGCAACTATTAACGGAAGGAGTATCCAACAAAAAAAAGTTAGTGCAATCACTGAAGGAAGCTGGATTAATATATACTCATTTTCATTCCTAATTCCAATATTCAGTTCGTTCAAATGTATTTAGTAGGTAAAAATTTATATTTTTTTACTAAAGTTTTTGAATCAGGTAAGTACTGCTTGCAATAAAAACTTATAGATTTGATTATATTTTTATCGAGAGTAAATTGACATTTCACATCACTATTGTAATGTGTCAAACCGGCCATTATATCGTGCCGCTACTGTATATACTATTAAGATAAAAAAAGAACATTAAACCATGCTTATTCGTATTTGCATTTATCGCAAATTTGATGATAAAAGTTACAGCTATTTCATAAAATAATGGTATATTTACAAAAGTAATTTTATTATCCTCGCTACTAATATTATAAACTAGCGTGTGCTTAACGGCCTATGTGACGTAGTGGTGCATGCGACTGCTATGCCGGGGCCGCTGGTTCGATTCTCGCTCATTGCAAATATTTGTATGACTATGTCTATTTGCATTGGTCTGGGTGTTTCTATGTATAATATGTATGTATTTACAAAAAATGAATGTCTTAATGGACGCTTTTTAATTTTGTCATGTTGAATACATATGTTTTGGAACTGGAAACGCACCTTGAAATGGTATTTTGTAAAAATTTTGATTGTTTTCTGTTTTGTGTGCCAAATAAATAAATAAATAAAGAAATAAATATTAATGTTTTTCTTTTTTTTTTTTTTAAGTCGGTCACGTCAATATGACTTCACCTCGCCTGATGGTAAGCTGAGGCAAAGTCTCTAGAATGGGAGTCACCATTGCAAACACCGATAGTGCCAAAATGGTGGCTCTCAGCTTGACGGCCTCATCAAATGCTTTTTCACGCCCCGCTTGAAGGACCCGGGACTGTATGAGGAAGGAAACACGTGAGCTGGTAAAGAATTCCAGGTTTTGATGGTGCGGCAAAGGAAAGAGGCACCGAACCGCTTGGTTCTTGATTGTCTTATTTATCACTTATTTAGTTATGTATTGAAATTATTCATAAAGAAAGAATTTGAGTATTACCTTAGGATCACTTAGGAAAAAAAAAACAGAGGGAATCCCATAATGATTATATATCTGAAGTAGCAATTAACAGCTTAATTTCTTATTTCTTTTTTTAAAAATACCCCTCCTATCCTCTTTATGCAGGTGTCCCCATTTCTAATAAGATAAATCTACTCCCAATATTTAACAAGTACCTATATTTTTTCAGACGGTATGTTTAACAGTAAAAAGATATAGACCGAGTAGCGGTAATACCTATAGACGCGTCACGTTCGATGACATAAATATTATTCAGTACAAAACTAGACTTACAAGCTTTATCTTGGCATCGTACGTAACCATGTTCCAACAGAAGTTTAAACGAATCGAATTATTTATTAATACAATAAATAACTTTCATTTACGGCTTAAAATCGTCACGCCGCAATCACTGGCGAATACAATCGTTGTCTAACAATCGGATTATATGATCAATTCGCATAAATCAGCATTCAAAATGCCGATAAATAAAATCCATATCAATATCGATTTTCGTGATAAAATACGCAAAATGTATATGTAAAACTTACTGATATACTTCGGCGCCGGGTGCACTGGTTTGAAGCACTATCAAATCACTGATAAGTAATCGGTAGAATAATAATTCAGCTACAAAACGACCGAACCGCGACCCGATAGCACCTGGATTGACGTTTGCATCGCGGCCATATCAAGAGTTTAATCGAAACTTCAATACAGTGGATTCTAATAAGATTTTTATGTACAAAACTTTGAAATATATTCCAAGTAATTCTGAGTCATAAAAATTAAATTATTTCTTTAGCGTGTAATATTGAGGTTTTAATATCGTTTCACTAATACCTTGTGTAAAATTGTTTGTTTACTAAAATTACAAATTTCTATTTCTTTACTTCCGAACGTATTTATTTTTGTCGACGTCAATAAATAAACGCACTAACGTAACGTAACGCAAAAAATGCATCTGCCAAAGTGTGTTATGTAAGAAAATGGAGATCAAATCAAATAAAAATATATTTACTTGTCTAGTTTCGGAACTATGCAATTTTTTTTTACACTTTTGTTATGGTTTTTATGATACATCGATCAAATTTTATTTTAACAGGGAATAAAAATTCATGCATCTACTAAACGTAATAACATTATGTCAAGGTTTTGATTTGAAGTTTATAAGTTTATTACCTACTAGGGATGCTAAAACAAAATCGAATCGAATATTTCGAATTGCATTCCGAGTTCAATTCACAAAAATGATTTTTTCTTGAAGCCTTAAAGCGAAGAAGACATTAATAAGTCAACTCGAAGCGTTACTAAACCACAAAAGGTAGTGTGATGCCGACAATACCGTAATTCATGAATAAATTCGGACTGAAAGCATCTCTCGCTAAACGGTTTCTAATCTAGTAGTAAATATGCATAATAGTTTTCGTACCTTAAATTGTTGGTTTTGAGTTACCTAGGTATATTATATTCAATTTAAAGTTTATCAAACTTCATATCGAATGAAAATCGATTCTTTAAATCAACTCATAATTTTAATCAAACTGATCTATTGATAGTATTTTAACGACATCCCTATTTCTATTATTATGTTGAATTGAAAATTGTGAATATTCGTCCATAACATAACATTGGTGTTATTGTTCAATAAAGCGACATAAACATCGACCGGTAGTGATTACCAATATCTTTTAAAAACAATAATTGTCCTAACAAATTAACAAATATCAAAGTACTATAACAATCAGCGCAGAAAAAAAAAAATCTTCGTATCCCAAAACGAATTGGTTTTCTATAACAACAATGCATTTTCTTATAAGAATAAGATGATTTGCGATATATTTAATTGATACCTGAACCGTTTAGTATAAATATAAACACAATGGAGTTACTTGACGCAACAAGTGGAGTGATACGTATAAAGAAAAAGAATTCTAACACATACGTGAATTCCTGCCGAATATGTATGGTTCAGAATACGAATATGTCTGATATATTTGAGACGAATAGCGAACATATTGTCAAAGAAATATTGTTCTGCACTGGAGTTGAAGTGAGTGTAATTTGTAAATGCCTTTTTTATATAGGACCCGCAAAATGACTTCACCGCGCCGGATGGTAAGCTAAAGTCTTAAGAAGGAGGTCACCATTATAAACACAGACTTTATAGAAGCTTTTCAGCACCCATGAACACTGGGAGACTCGTAAATTGACAAAATAAATTTATCAAGTGATGGAATCTGTAAAAAAGTTTTATTTTAATACCACCTTCTTCTGCTTCAACCTAGTGTTAATCCCAGTCGCATCCAAAGCTTTCACCTCGGACTCTGGGGTCCGCTTTACCAGTCTTAACTGCGAATTTGGCTGGACCTCGATATTTTCTGTGAAGCGACTGCCATCTGACCTTCACAACCCAATGGTGACATTAGGCGATATCGAAGCATTGCAGCTAGACTGTTGTTGTTGGAATTTTTAGGGCTCCAACTGCCATAGATGTTTATATGGCAACCGGGACCAACGGCTTAACTTGCTCTCCGATGCACAACCAGACCAATGCAAATACCCATATTCATGCATACAAATATTTGCACTAAGCGGGGATCGAACCAGCACCTCCTGCATGTCGATTTTACTTCAATACCACCATGACGCATAATCAGACATTTATTCTTTTCAGGTGAAAAAGGAAGATGGTTTTCCAACTAAAATATGCGCACAGTGTCTTAACAATCTTACGGTAGCGTATAAGTTCAAGACATCTTGCATCCTTGCCGATAAGACATTCCACAAGTTGATCGTGAACACTAAGATAAAGGCCGAAGTGCCCGAAGTCAGTTACGTGGACTTCGACGAGAATATTCAGTATGATGATGAGATAGAAGAAAAGGTATGTACGTTCAGAGCTTACTGGAGGGATTCTGTGCTGTCAGCGGGACACCAAAGTCTTCTGCGTTGTCAGCACGGTCAACCTTCGACCCTGCAAAAACCCTGTCAACCTCCCACAAACTGCCTTCCCATTCTCCTATGTGACGCTCCTGGGCCTCGATTCTGCAAAAGACAAACCACTGATATACCACTGACACTCTAAAATGCTATTTTATTGTCGATTTTACCGTTATACAGTTAAAGTCTAAAATCAAATGAGAAGAATTCATTTAATTTTTTCATTCACTTTTTAAAATATTATTTGACTTTAGACTTTAACCTGATAACAATAAAGTCTACAATTAAATGGCAGTTTTTAGAGTGTCAGTGGTATATCAGTGGTTGTATATCAGTGGTTTGTCTTTAGCAGAATCGAGGTCCTGGTATTGCACACGTCCATAGGCCATTAGAGATTGCACTACAAAAGTGCCAACAAAATTAGCCCGTGGACATAGTCCAATAATAATCTGTGCACCATCAAACGGCCACAAATAACGGCCCTGGTGTTCCACACGCCCATAAGCCACGGTGACCGCTTTCCATAAGTTGGGCCGTGTGAAAAAATCATATAATTTGATACATATTATACGTATCTGTATTGGCGAACCATAACTTTTGTATAGTCATATTAAAAAGTTAATTTGGTCTTTTTTCCCACACCCCGCGGCCAATGGGGGCGGTTATGTCGGTTTCGAACCGACTAAAACCGCACGCATTCTCGGGAGCGTTTCCTGCACGCATAGTTAATTTTTTTTTTATACCACTTAGGTGGCAGACAAGCACACGGCCCACACTGATGGAAAGCGGTCACCGTGGTTTATGGACGTGCGCAACACCAGGGGTGTCACACTCGCGCTATCGACCCTGCAAAAACCTTCTAATGCCCTTCTTGAAGAACCCCATATTGTTTGGTCTGAGTAGTAAATAAATGTATATCCTTACTTATTGCAGGTTAAAGAGGAAGTGGTTTGGGAGCCGGTGGTTATACGCAACGTAAAAAAGGGCAGTGTTACTCAGGAAAGTACGCAGAGGTAGGTTATTGCATAAACCATGGAGGTCTTTTTGTTTTGGGCCATCTTAAAACCATTGTATTCCCGCCAGTCAGTAGGGTAGCCAGAGCTCACTGTACCCCTTCTCCTTCCATCCCTTCCTAGCCTCCCGGCCCCTTCCCCCCTTCTCTCCAGGGTATGCAGCGCGTGTGTGACAACCTTAGTGTTGCACACGTTCATAGGCCACGGTGACCGCTTCCCATCAGGTGGGCCGTGTGCTTGTCTGCCACCTAAGTAGTATAAAAAAAAAAGGTCGGTTATCGTTTTTTGTGGTAGGTCACTGACCAATCACAACGCATCCCGGACGATCGCTACAATACCAGCACTGACATGTCATAACTCGAAATTTGCCCGCGGCGCGAGCGCACATTCTTTCGTTAAAAATTTACAGTGAAGTTTTTATTCTTAAGTTTAGTTTTTAGTTTTTAAGTTTTTAGGGCATGTATGAAAACAATTAGGAAAGTTGAAGAAGCGAAAGGAGTATGCCAAGATCGTAGCAAGTGGAAAGATGTTGTCTCTGCCTACCCCAATGGGAAAAAGGCGTGATTTGTATGTATGTATGTATGTAAACTTTATTTATTTGTAATAGATACCTAAGCGGTCTGTTGTCTCTGCTCTCTGCCTACCCTTTTTTTATCGTGCGGAAATCACCATGGATACCACCCCCTCCGGCCATCGGGGGTGGTTATTCCCTCCATGGTGTCTCTGCCTACCCTGGAGGTGAGAGTCAAAGTGGCGGGTGTACCACCGCGAATCACGCTGTACCACTTACCATAAAAAAGTACCTAGCATGTACCAATAAGTACCTAGGTCTAAAAAATGAGTACCCGATTCTGAATGAAATTATTTCGGAATTAAAATACACCCGCCGTATTGATTGAAGGCGTGAGCATAATATGTATGTATATATATTTTTAATTCCCAGTACCCCGCCAACGGAACCGCCCAAACGCGTCGGTCGCCCGAAGTCAGCTGGTTCAGCGCCCCGGCCACTGAAAAAGTATAAATTTAAAAAGTTACACTGCGAGCCGTGCGACATCAAGTTTGCGAATAAACAACAATGCGATGATCACAAAAAGGCTGTACACAAAGAGAGCGAACACTGGGTTTGTGAGGTGAGTCTGTTTTAACACTACTGAGGTAGCAAATGTTGCCAATCCGGCCGGGGTGGGATCGGCCCTCTAGAGGGCTCCATGTGGCCCTCTAGAGGGCTCCAAGTGGCCCTCAAGAGGGCTCCACGTGTCCCTCTGACTAGCAGATGGCACAGTGGGGAGCGAGCGGAAGGCGAGCTGATTGTCTGCGCGCCGACGGTTGGGTGACAGGACGGCCGCCTGTCACCCTACACAACACTCTCGGCGAAGTGGGGTCGAGGGGGCCATCTTAAAACCGTAGATGGCCCGGGGTCAGCTGGGGTGCGAGGGATATGCCTATTGGGTAACCGTACACCCCGGTAAATAAGGCCCGAGACGGCGTGCGGTTTTAGTCGGTTCGATCCCGACATTACCACCCCCGATGGCCGACGGTTGCCATACAAACATCTATGGCAGTCGTTACGGGTAGTTGGAGCCCTAAACAGGCCGACAACAACGGTCTAGCTGTAATGCTTCGATATCGCCTAATGTCACCATTGGGTTGTGAAGGTCAGATGGCAGTCGCTTCACGGAAAATATCGAGGTCCAGCCAGGTCCGCAGTTAAGACTGGTAAAGCGGACCCCAGACTCCGAGGTGAAAGCTTTGGATGCGACTGGGATTAACGCTAGGTTGAAGAAGAATTTTATGTTTTGTATTATTAGCTATTTACTGACAATCCTTTCAACAACCTGCGAAACCTGTACAATTAACTCATTCAAGCAAACAGACAGACAGAAACGTGTTATTGTGTTACAGCCGGTTTCTGAAAGGACTGTCAAATCATTGATCAACTAACACTTCTGTTAATTTAACATGGATGTCAAATCAATTTGAGTTTCCGAAAGACTGACGCCCAGTTTCCGAAAGGTTGACCAACGCTAAAAATAACTAATCGGCTTTTAAATCTCTTGTCAAATAGCAATTTGGTTGCTAGAAGCATGGTTGAATAGTTTAATTTGATCATCGTGACAGTTACAGCCGGTTTGTGAAAGGTCTGCCAAATCATTGATCAACTAACACTGCTGTTAATTTAACATAGATGTCAAATCAATTTGAGATTTGACGTGCGGTTGCTTTTATATTGTGGCCACACTGCTTATTGCTGTACAATAGTTCATTCTGATCAGTCAAAAATGACAAAATGCCGGGTTCTAAACCGGAAATAAAAACTTGAGAGGTGTCAAGAGACACCCGGATGGAACGAAGTTCCTTTCAATTAATTATACATGCAAATATAGTACCTATATATACTACCCCACTCCCAGTACCACGCCCACGCCCACTCCCATGCTCACGCCCACTCCCACACCCACTGCCATCCCCACTCCGACTCCCATGCCAACTCCCATGCCCACCCCCACGCCCACTCCCACGCCCACTCCCAGGCCCACCCCCACGCCCACCTCCATCCCACCCCCACGCCCACCTCCATCCCCACTCCCACTCCCATGCCAACTCCCATGCCCACGCCCACTCCCATGCCCACTTCCAAGCCCACTCCCACACCCACGCCCACGCCCACTCCCATGCCCACTCCCACTCCCATGCCAACTCCCATGCCCCGGTTTACTCCCACAACCACGCCCACGCCCTCTCCCACGCCCACGCTTACTCCCACGCCCACGCTTGTGTCTACTCCCACGCCCACCCCATGCCCACTCCCACGCCCTCTTCTACGCCCACGATTGCGCCCACGCCCACGCTTACGCCCACGCCCACGCTCACGCACCCCTTACTCCCATGCCCACTCCCACAACCACGTCCACGCTTACGTCCACTCCCATACCCACTCCCACGCCCTCTTCTACACCCACGCTTACGCCCACTCCCACGCTCACGCACCCCTTACTCCCATGCCCACTCCCACAACCACGCCCACGCTTACGTCCACTCCCATGCCCACTTCCACGCCCACGCTTACGCCCACTTCCACGCCCACGCCCACTCCCACGTCCACCCCCACGCCCACTCCCACGTCCACCCCCATGCTCACTCCCACGCATTCCGTTTGCATTCTCTAGGAAAACAATTGTATTCATAAGTTAATCCGCCGATAAGCACCGATTAGTTGACAAAGCTTTTGACACGAGTTTATCCTATGATCACGCCTTGACAAGCTTTTCAGAAACCCAAAACATCTTGAATTATGATTCTCGAGTCAAACTAGACAGCTATGGCTATGTTAACTGACACGATGATCAAATTAAACTATTTAACCATGCTTCTAGCAACCCAATTGCTATTGACAAGAGATTTAACAGCCGATTAGTTGATTTTAGCGTTGATCAACCTTTCAGAAACTGGGCGTTAGTGTGTTACGTGCCAGAACAGGCACGTTCATCATGCGTACAGCTAAGGAGTGGAATTCCTTGCCTGAGTCTGTGTTTCCGGAAAGCTATAACCTGGGATTATTATACGTAAACGGGAATTAATGCGATACACGCTAAAGGTATATACATACCTTTGGATGCCTGACGTTTCGAGAGTCAGCCTGTGCCCACGGCCGGTGTAACCTGGTCGAAACGTCAGGCATCCAAAGGTATGTATATACCTTTAACGTGTATCGCGTTAATTCCCGTTTACGTATAATAGTTATGGAACGCAAAAGTTTAAAAGTTAATATAACCTGGGAGTTTTCAAGTCACGAGTGAATAGGTTCCTTCTAGGCAAGCGTGATTCATCGTAGACCACATCGTAACTTACCATCTGGTGAGATTGAGGTCAAACGTAAGCCTATCATGAATAAAAAAAAAATGTTATAAAAAATCGTTTTGTTCAAATTACCGTCATATAAATTAATAAGAAATCTATCATAACTAAACACCTAAAAACTCACGCGCATAATACGATAAACTAAACGCAAAATATATAGGGCAACACTTCTTTCTTCCTCTACCCGCCATTATTAATAATATTTATTGCAACAACAGTTACGGTAACGCATTATTGTCACGCAACGAATAATGAATTGTGGAAAGTTCTAGTAATAGAATATCGTTGTAAACTGTTGTCGCCGATAACAGATAACGACAAATAATTTATTGGTGATAACTGTTTATATTGCAATCGTTAATCGCTGCCATCGCTGGCTCACTTGTTCTTGTTACTCGATGCATCGTGTAATATCAAACGTAGTAAGTAGTTTGGCGAGAAAATAAACTGTGTCAACATATCTTAATATATATAAATCTCGTGTCACAATGTTTGTCCTCAATGGACTCCTAAACCACTTAACCGATTATAATAAAATTCGCACACCATGTGCAGTTCGATCCAACTTGAGAGATAGGATAGTTTTTGAAACGGATTTCGACATCCACGCGGGCGGAGCCGCGGGCAACAGCTAGTATTATGTATATTTTTGTGTAAATAAATAAAAAAACAATGTAAGAGTAGGGACGCAATAATAAGGAAGCTGTAAGAGTGAGATAAAGCAGACACACAAGCGCACCTAGGGGTGCTTACGATTATTATAATATAATCGCTAATACAACGTGGTAAAGTTTATATTTGCTTGAAATGCTTTCTCGTCGGACGAGGCTCCATAGGCCACGGTAACCGCTTTCCATCAGTGTGGGCCGTGTGCTTGTCTGCCACCTAAGTGGTATAAAAAAAGGCTATCTTCATAATTTGGGCTTTTGCTATCTTGTTCCTGGAATATTTGAAGTAAAACCTAATTTATATAATAAAATTGAGAGAAGTAGTAAATTAAAGTTTCGTCAAAAGCGGCTCAGCGTTCCCAAGATTACCTCATTCAAACAAACAGAACGATAAAGTAAAAATATACATAGGAACACCCAAACCAATTAACCATATTCATACATATTTGCGCTGAGCGGGAATCGAACCCGAACCCTTGTAGTAGCAGTCGAATGCACTACCGCTACGCCACAGTCCGTCAAAATACAAAATATGAATAACGAATAACAGTTTATTATAACAGTTACCTATTCCTTAAAAACACAACACTATAATAAATCTTTACAAAACAGCTATTATTCCCATCACTACTCACCATCACTGCCAGTATCAATCCAAAAACGTTGACCAGTCGATCGAAAGACGCGCTTGCGCATCATTCTGCTAAAAGTAATTTTATTATCGCTTTTGGATATAAAGTATATCAAATTGAAGTATTTTTCACCGAGATGCACTCATTCGAGTATAGTTTCGGCAAAAGTATAACAACAGGTTCCCGACTTCTCCTACGAGGTACGTACTGACCAATCCAATATTTTTTTTAATTGTTTTTCCCACTTTGGGGGTAGACAGACATTGGAGTCATCTCGAATCCGGAGATGGTCAGGGCAACCGGGGTGCGAGGGAAATGTCTCTTGGTAACCTTACACCCTGGCGCTAGAAGACCCGAGACAGCGTGCAGTTTTAGTCGGTTCTAGTATAACCTTCCCGCCCCTTCCTAGCCCTTCCACTTTCCTTTCAGGGTTGGCAGTGCGTGTGTGACACCCTTAGTGTTGCACACGTTCATAGGCCACGGTGACCGCTTACCATCAGGTGGGCCGTGTGCTTGTCTGCCTACCTACGTGGTATAAAAAAAATCCCCATGAAAACCACCCCCGTTGGCTATCAAGGGTGATTATGTCGGAATCGAACCGACTAAAACCGCACGCCATCTCGGGTCTCAATTACCGGGGTGTAAGGTTACCCAATAGGCATATCCTTCGTACCCCAGCTGTCTCTGGACCATCTACGGTTTTAAGATGGCTTTCTCGACCCCTCGAAAGGGTAGGGTGATCGCTCTACCTGGCTGACGGTGGAGTGTGGGGTGCGGTTTGAAGCAGCGTCTCCCGTGGCGAGTGGGAGGCGCTGCTTGCCTCCTTTGCCCGGGTGCACCACGTGGAGGTCTGCCAGTATAACCGACCCTGATGGCCGACGGGGGTGGTATCCGTAGGGATTTCCGCAAGAAAAAAAGAGGGTAGACAGACATTTCCTTCCTCCTAAAGTCCAGGGTCTTTTAAGCGGGGCGTGAAAAAGCATTTGATGAAGCCGTCAAGCTGAGGGCCGCCACTGTAGCACTATCGGTGTATTTAGTGGTGACCCCCGATCCTGAGACTTTATCTTTAGCTTACCATCAGGCGAGGTGAAGTCTTGTTGACGTGTCCAATAAAAAAAATACAATGCTGGCCCTCAGCTTGACTGCTCCATCAAATGCTTTTTCACGTCCCGCTTATGTCGACCTTATTTGTAAAATAGTAATGAAATATTATAACTGGACATTATATTGTACGATTCCAAGCATAGAATAATTAAATATCAATATTTCGGCCATCTAAATGTTTTCTTTAAAAAAAATAAATGTTTAATTTTTTTTTTTCATTATTTCCATTGTGGAGGTAATTATCTTTTTTATTATTAATAATTATATATCAAGTTATATATACAGGGATTAAATATTAGAAGGGTGATTTATACAGAATTATTATTAAACTACCTTAGAAAATATTAAGTATGTACAAATTTAACAAAACTTTAGGTGTCGAAGAATTCCTCCCCATCGATGTCGACTGGTAACGTACCCAAAAGGCTGGCGGCATTGCCACGTTGGATGGCAATGCCAAATCTCTGAGCAATGTTTAATTGAAATCTAAAAACTACCCACATATTTTTTTTTCGCGCACCGCCATTTTCTCTTTCGTTTGATTGAAATATTTCAACAATAACTTGATATTATTATTAAATTGTTAAGTAGCCGTGTCTGTATATTGGAAATATATAATAAAATACTTGGATTAAGTTGAACGATTCTGAACATGAAAATATTATTTTGGATTTCTTATCTGTTGTTTTTTTTTTTAATACCACTTGGTGGCAGACAAGCACGGCCCACCTGATGGGAAGCGGTCAGCGTGGCCTAGGGACGCGTGCAACACCAGGGGCATCACACTCGCGCTGCCGCCGTTAATTCGCGATGGACATTTTTTTTTTATGTCGGTCACGTCAACATGACTTCACCTCGCCTGATGGTAAGCTGAGGCAAAGTCTCTAGAATGGGAGTCACCATTGCAAACACCGATAGTGCCATAATGGTGGCTCTCTGCTTGACATCAAAAACTACTGAATGAATTTTGATGCAGTTTTTTTTGTTTGAAAGGTCATGCTCAGAATTAAAATCTTACGTATGATCACAATCGGTTGACGGCTAGTAATTTTATGGTGGGTACTCACATAATATGGTATTGCTCGATAGTTCGACGAATAAAACTATCGAGTAATACCGTATATGAATACCCACCGTTATAATAGAAGTTTGTGTGTTTGTTAAATTGTAAGGGGTAATCTCGGGATCTACTGAACCGATTTTAAAAATTATTTCACCAATAGAAAGCCACGTCATTCGTGAGTGTCATAGGCTATATATTTTATTGGAAAACTAGAATTTACACCCGGGCGAAGCCGGGTCCCGGGTCGCTAGTATTCAATACAGCGTTATTTTTACCCGACTGCGACAGCGAGGGTAATGTTTTGAACTAAGTAAATACCTCTTATTATGGGATCTAGAAAGCGGATAAGCATATAATAAACTCCTCCTCATGGTGGGTTAACCACGAGAGGAAACAAAAAAAAAAACAAACTACGAGCGAACAGTCTATAATGGCGGTGCGCGGTAAAAATAAAAATATGTGGGTAGATTAAACATTTCAATGGTCGAAATATTAACGTTTTAACGTTTTAATTTTAAAGTAATTAGAATGCTAACAATTCCTAACTAGCTGTTGCCAGCGGCTCCGCCCGCCTGGATGTCGACTTTATTCGTAATATACGTAAGATTTTGAATCTAACCAAGACCTTTCTAATGAAAAAAACCGCATTAAAAACCGTTCAGTACTTTTTATGCCCATCGCTTAAAGGTTCACTGCTCGTTCCCCGTAGGTGATAGCGTGATAATATGTAGCCTATTATGTTGGTGTGGAAACATGGTGATTTATAAGTAAAACTAGCGACCCGGGACCCGGCTTCGCCCGGGTGTAAATTCCAGTTTTCCAATAAAATATATAGCCTATGACACTCACGAATGACGTGGCTTTCTATTGGTGAAAGAATTTTTAAAATCGGTTCAGTGGATCCAGAGATTACCCCTTACAATTTAACAAACACACAAACTTTACCTCTTTATAATATTAGTATAGATTTTAGAACATAAATGAGCAGTCCGACTGGGGTAGTACCTCCGCCCTACAGAACATCGCGGCCATAATAACCATCGAGTTGTGTTCCCCAAGGTAAGTAGGGTAGCCAGAGCTCACTGTACCCCTCCTCCTCCCATCTCTTCCTAGCCCTCCCCCCTTCCCTTCAGGGTAGGCAGCGCGTGTGTGAAACCCTTAGTGTTGCACACGTTCATAGGCCACGGTGACCGCTTCCCATCTGGTGGACCGTGTGCTTGTCTGCCACCTAAGTAGTATAAAAAAAAAAAACATAAAATTTTGCCTTTTCCCCAGATATGTGGCAAGCTGTTCGTCCACCGCGCATCCCACTACACGCACGTGAAATCCCACCTGCCCCCGCAGTTCGCCTGCGACCAGTGTGACTACAAGACCTGGCATAAGTACGACCTGGTCAAGCACATCCGCATACACACTGGTGAGTAGCCATTGTATCTGTGCTTTATAGAGCACGTTAAGCCGTCGGTCCCGGTTGCCATACAAACATCTATGGCAGTCGTTACGGGTAGTTGGAGCCCTAATCAGTCCAACAACTGTCTAACTGCAGAATTTCGATATCACCAGTGGGTTATGGGGGTTAGATGGCAGTCGCTTCTCGAAGCATCGACCGGTAGTTTTTTTTTTATACTATTTACAGATGCAGCATGTAAATTGGCCAGACGCGTCATATGCGCAAAGGTCGATTTTTAGGTCCCCTTTGAGGTATGAGCGGGTCGCGGGAGACGCGGTTGCGCCGTCGCGGACATCTGATTGGTCCGTCGCTTGACGGACCAATCAGATGTCTCCGAGAGACGTCTTGTAGCGAATCAACGTTCCGTTCGTTCGTAGTTTGAATCATTTGATTGGCTCAAAGTGCACGATGCGCGAACTTACCCCAAACCTGGCCAAGTTACGTGCCGGTATCTGTAAGTGGCAGACAACACACGCGGTCATCGTGGCATATGGACGTGTGCAACACCAGGGGCGTCACACTCGCGCTGCCGACCCCGCAAAAACCTTCTAATGCCCTTCTTGAAGAACCCCATATTGTAGCCGCCAGGGAAAACCACTGCAGGGAGACGATCTCCTACCTCCATAAAAAAAATTAAGTTTGAGTACGTGCGATTTAATCTAGAGACCCGTATTCATGTGTAATAAAATGTTTGTCTGTCCATCAGGCATAAAGATGTACCAATGCGAATACTGCACTGCTTCATACTACACGTCGTCGAACCTGACGGGCCACATCCGGCGGCACCACATGAAGCAACGGCCCTTCGAGTGCTCGCTGTGCAGACGCACCTTCTTCGACCGCACCAAGCTTAACAGGCACCTGGACTCACACAACGAACTGAAGAGGTCAGCACCATACAATATCTTAAAACCGTAGATGGCCCGGGGTCAGCTGGGGTGCGAGGGATATGCCTATTGGGTAACCTTACACCCCGGTAATTAAGACCCGAGACGGCGTGCGGTATTAGTCGGTTCGATCCCGACATAACCACCCCCCGCACGATAAAAAAGGTTGTCAAAAATGCTTCTCGTTATCAAGGAGGATCCCTAATTACGAACTGGACCAATTGCGAACTGGACCAATTGCGAACTGGACTAATTGCGAACTGGACCAATTGCGAACTGGACCAATAGCGAACTGGACAGTTGGACATTTTGCGAATTGGACATAATGCGACTAAAGGATACTTCTTACCTTCTTCAACCCTCTTGAACCTCATAGAAAGCACGATAGATAGGTTTGGGTAATGGACTGCTGAGACGAGGTCTCGGGTTCGATTACAAGTTCACCATGGCACACACCAATGACTTTTCGAAGTTATGTGTGTATTTATCGCAGGTTTATAAGTGCCCGGTTAATGGCAATAGGCTCGCCACCTATTACATTGGGACCTAAACATAAACTGGCGAAATGTGGGTGCTAGCACCTCTGCCTACCCCATCGGGGATATAGGCTTGAGTTTGTTATGTTATGCTTCTTAGACTACCTATAGTTCTGTAGACAACTTCCAAAATCTAACGTTAACTAACGGAACAGCGCTCCCAGGTTCGAGTGCGCGGTGTGCCACGCCTGCTTCACTCGGCGCTGCTACTGGAAGAAGCATCTCCTGCGACAGCATGATATCCTCACCCCCCCTCAGCGGCCCGGCCGGCAGAAGGTCAACGCTGTAGTCGGCCAGGACTTGATAGAGAAGGTGGATTTAATCGTGAGGCCTGGAGCTCCTGGAGTGGGGTATCTGGATAAAACCGCTTTGGGCGATGGGTATGTTATTCAGAGAGTGGATAAAGAGGTCTAATGATGGATGAATGGATGGATATAATGTACAGATACAGGCACGTAACTTGGCCAGGTTTGGGGTAAGTTCGCGCATCGTGCACTTTGAGCCAATCAAATGATTCAAAGTACGAACGAACGGAGCGTTGATTCGCTACAAGACGTCTCTCGGAGACATCTGATTGGTCCGTCAAGTGACGGACCAATCATATGTCCGCGACGGCGCAACCGCGTCTCCCGCGACCCGCTCATACCTCAAAGGGGACCTAAAAATCGACCTTTGCGCATATGACGCGTCTGGCCAATCTACGTGCCGGTATCTGTACTATGGTTATGCCCGCGGCTCTGCCTATGGACATCGGTTTTCGCGTTTTTTTTTTTTGACCATATATGTCCGGTTCTGCTGAACCGATTGTGATCAAATATACGTGAGATTTTAAGTGTTACCAAGACCAGAATATACAAAAAAAACCGTATCAAAAACGGTTTTTGATACGGTTTTTTTATTACACAAATAGATAAGAATTTCAAAAAATTTTTTTTATAACAGTACAGTTGATTGGTACACAAGTCATATAAATAAGGTAGGCTCTGGAACGGCTGGACTGATTTTGATGAAACTTTCACTGGTAGATAGTTAATTTTTCAATGCGTAACTTTAATTTCAGAATAAAATTTAGAATTCTAAATCTAAGTAACTAAGTCCACTCAGGCAAAGTCGCGGGTACCGCTAGTATTCAAAAAGTTCTATCGATTATCTTTTTGTGTTGATTGGAAAGCTTACCATCAGGTGAAGTGAAGATATTTTGACGTGCCCTATGTATAAAAAAAAGATTTCTCATATTCTTGACACACAAATTTTTACCCGACTGCCGAAGAAAGGAGGGTAATGTTTTTATACTTGAATTGCCCTGTGTCATCAATAGGAGAGATCAAATTATGTTTCCGGATTTCACCGGTTAAAATAACTGTGATCAGTGATCAGGGTCTCGATTCTACTAAAGGCAAACACTACAAAAAAAATCAATTTAATTTTGGACTTTATTGCTATCACCTTAAAGTCTAAAATTGAATGATACTTTGTATAGCGAATGAAAAAGTTTAATAAATTCTTTCCATTTGATTTTAAACTTTAACTGTATAACGGTAAAGTCTATAATTGAAGAATAATAATATTGAACTGTATTGTTATTAGCATAAAGTCTAAAATCAAGTGATATTTTGTAGAGCGAATAAAAAAGTTTAACGAATTCTTTTCATTTGATTTTAGACTTTAACTGTATAACGGTAAAGTCTATAATTGAATAAAAATTTTAGTGTCAGTGGTGTGATAATGATTTGCCTTTAGCTAAATCTAGGCCTAGGTTTTTATTAATTCTTTATATATAAATTTATTGCTTTTTTGTTTGTTTGTTGAGGAAAAACTATTATTGAATATGATACAGAAGTTATTTTGTAAAAACTACAAGTGTCGTTTGAAAGGGGATCATACATAAAATACGTTTTTTTTTAAATAATCATTTATTGCTGAAAAAAGTTGGAAAAAATATTCTACGATATTCTACACAGCGCTCTCTAGACCCAAAGTAAGCATAGTTTAACTAGCGCGTTATGGGTTCTAGAATGCGGATAAACATACTTATATACTTTTTTTTTTGTAAATACATACATACTATACATAGAAACACCCAGACTATGGCAAGTATTCATGGTTTTGCACATAAATATTTGCATTGAACGGGAATCAAACCCGCGACCTATGACTTAGCAGTCAACCGGTGTACTGCTTCACCACAGAGGTATTTTGTTTTTGAACATACACATGGGAGATAGTTTTTTTTATTGATTCCTCATTTTTGTAAATGAGGAAATCTATTATTGGATACAATACAAGATGTTATTTAAAACTAGTTTCGTTTGAAAAGGGTCATACATAAAATACGATTTTTTATATATTAATCATTTATTGCTGAAAAAAGTTGGAGAAAATATTGTCGAAATTCGGTGCCTCTTTTATTTTCCGCACCATAAACACTTGGAATTCTTTACCAGCGCATGTGTTTCCTTCCTCCTACAGTCCCGGGGCCTTTAAGCGGGGCGTGAAAAAGCATTTGATGAGTGTATGTATGTAGTGTTGACCCTCGATCCTGAGACTTTGACTTTAGCTTTCCATCAGGCGAGGTGAAGTCATGCTGACGTGTCCATGGAGATACTTAGAAAAAGCATTTGATGAGGCCGTCAAGCTGAGGGCCACCACTGTAGCAATATCGGTGTGTGTAGTGGTGATCTCCGGTTTTGTGACTTCAACTTCCTCTCTACAATCTAAAAAGATTTGGGTTAGGGGTGAGCTGGCAAATGGAGAGGTAGGCTGCATGAGACCTTTCCAAAGTGAGCCGTGTGGGGCAGTGATCGTATCTGACAAAATGAATGTTACCAGGTGCAATGTGGGGGAGGGGGGGGGAGGGAGGGGGGGAGAAGGGTCATTGGAAAGGTTGCTCAGAGACTCAAATTGCTACGCTTGCCGGAGTCTTTTCAGGTCTGGGCCGCGTTGGCACTAGTTTTAACTAATTTTAATTTGGACGTTTTGTAAGTACCACGTATAATGGTCAGAATAAATGATTTTTGACTTTGACTTTGTATTGGTGGTGGATTTATTTGTGGTCCTTCCCCCCATTGACGCGGCTACCCACGATACCTACATACCTACAAGTTTGGGTTAGGGGTGAACTGGAATATCGTGGGAGAAATAAATTTGTGGTCCTTCCCCTCCCTTTAGACAGCTACCCACCATATCTATAGCTTTGGGTTAGGGGTAGACTGGCATGCTGCTGTAAGTTTGGATCCAGAGGACGTCTACCTCTGGGTCCAGTCTTGGTGCTGCAGGGTTTCTCCAGAGCGGGCCTGTTCCGGCACCGTCCAAGGTTCCAGTCGCTCCACTTCCTGCTTCTGTTTCTTGGCTGTTCTTCTTGTTCAGGTGGTTTAGGTTGGTGGAAGGTTACCGGTCGATAGCTATTATACTTCATCATGAGCATCGGCTGAGCCGTGTGCTTGTCTGACGGCGTTAATGGCGTTTTTTCTCAAGGTGTAGGCAGAATGAAACATTGTTTCCAAATTCTTAATTACGTGAAGGGAGGGGGGGACGTTGAAAGGGTTGATGGAAGGTTATAAGTCGATAACTATTGGGCTTCGTTGTAAAATTTTGTTAATTTGGCCATCAGGCGAGGTATCATCATCAGGAGCGATCGTATCTGACAAAATGGATGTTGCCAGGTGCAATGTGGAGAGGGAGAGGGGGGGAGGGGGGCGGAAGGATTGCTGAAAGTTATAGGGTCGATAGGTATCTGACTATATCACTCTGGTCCCTTCTTTGTAACTACTCGACTAGATGTGAGGGGGGGGGGGGGTTGCTGGAAGGTTTGATGGAAAGTTATTGGTCGATTGCTATCAGATTTATTTTCGTCACTGTAGCCATGACACCTTTCTAAATACTCGGCTAGATGGGGGGGAGGTGGGGGGGCTGGAAGGGTTGATGCAAGTTATAGGGTCGATAGGTATCTGACTTTACCATTTTGCCGTCAATATTATAGGCATGACACCTTCTTTCTAAATACTCGACTAGAGGGGGGGGGGGTACTGGAAGGGTTGATGGAAGGTTATAGGTCGATAACTATTGGGCTTCGTTGAGGGTTTTTATTTATTTATTTATTAAGAGCAGCTTACAAGGTATACACCAGCACATTACATTTTACCTTAATTTGTTTGGTGCTACCTCAATTACAAGCTGCCACGGCATGCATTGAGAAGCAAGAATACAATTGATTAAAGTAATTACATAAAAATTGTCTGTGTAACACAGAAACCTAAATTATGGAAATTAAGATTACTGAGACTAATATGAGTATCAAAAAAAAAAACTAGTAGTTGTGGGATGGGTTTAAAATCAAGAATTTAAATTTAGCCAAGGATTGTCCAAAGATATCCAAAGCGCGCCCCTTCGAAACATTGTTGTATGTGCGTTGGAGCCGGTTCATAGGCGAATGGAGTCCTAGATTGCTTCTTGCTTTTTTGGGAACAAATAAATGGAATCGTGATTCACGCGGAAGTTTCTTGGGGGTACTAAATGTAATATTTTCAAGAAGAGACGGGCAATCATGGACTCCCCTCGCCACCTTGTACAAAAACATTAGATCTAATAGTTTTCTTCGATCTTTGAGACTATGCAGATTGAAATGCTTTAAGCGTTTTTTGTATGAGGCTAGAGTCTTAGCGTTATGATGGTGGTAAGTTAGATGGTATAAGAAACGCTTCTGAACTCGCTCAAGTGCATTAATGTGGACCTCGTAATGCGGAGACCAAACCTGACTACAGTATTCAAGCCTCGATCTGACCAATGTACTAAATAAGGTAATCTTTGTTGATTGTTTCTTAAAGTTCTTACAATTTCTAAGTACAAATCCTAAAATCCTGTAACCTTTTGTAGTAACATTCTTAATGTGAGGAATAAAACTTAATTTCTTATCCAGTAACACCCCCAAGTCGCGGATATTATCTACTTCATTGAGAGGTATGTCATTTATAGTGTAGGTATTCCTAGGGGGACATGTGTTCCTTGTGAATTGAATATAATGACATTTATTAATGTTTAACTTCATGTAGTTCTTAGTACACCATTGGGAAAGTCTGTTTAAGTCGTCCTGTAAAAGTTTGGGGTCATTAAGTGAGGATATTGGTTTAGAGACTTTCAAATCATCGGCGTACATATATATTTTTGAGTGTATAAAGCAGGAGGTGATATCATTGATGAAAATGTTAAAGAAAACTGGACCAAGATGAGAGCCTTGTGGGACACCAGTGGGGGTTGAAAAAGGAGCGGAAATGTAACCCTCGCAGACAACGCTAGATTTACGATTGGCTAAATAAGAAGCGCACCAGTTCAGTAGGTTTCCGGCAATACTAACTCTGCTAAGCTTCTCAACGAGGATATGATGACTAACTTTATCGAACGCCTTACTGAAGTCGGTATAAACGACATCAACAGGCGTCCGATTATCGATACACTCAGCAAGATCAGAGACAAAAGAGACCAGGTTAGTAGAAGTGGAGCGAGATTTTACAAAGCCATGTTGGTACGGTGATAAGTAGTGCTTTGCCACGGATGAAATCAGAGGGCATATTAACGATTCAAAAACCTTACCAAAAACAGATAATATTGAGATCGGTCTATAGTTCTCAGCTAATGTTGTATCTCCAGATTTATGTATCGGTACAACAAGTGCCTCCTTCCACGCAGACGGAAAGATGCCGCTCGCCAAGGATTTATTGAAAATTATTGTTAATGGAGGCGCTAGTACTTTTGCACAGTTATGTACAAATAAGGAAGGGATTCCATCAGCTCCAGCTCCCTTGTGCACGTTTAGTCTCTTCAGTGAAGTTTCAACGCGCACAATTGAAAAAGAGACCGATGCAAGTACGTTTGAAGATTCTTGTGAATAGGCGGCAGTGATGTTGTATTCGCCATCCACAGCGGGCACAGTACCACCATAAACAGAAGAGAAATAAGAAGCGAGCACGTTGCATATGTCAGTACCATGGTTTGCAGTATTTCCCTCATGTTGCATAGAGGTTGGGTATGAGCTACTATTACGGCGTTTCTGTACGGGTTGATAGGTTATTGGTCGATTACTATCAGATTTCACCATTTTCGACATGGTAAGCATGACATCTTTCTAAATACGCGGTTAGATGGAGGGAGCGGGGGGGGGGGGGGGGCGCTGGAAGGTTTGATGGGAGGTTATTGGTCGATAATTATTGAACTGCTTCATAATGACTTCCATCATATACCATCAAGCGAGGTGAAGTCATTTTGACGTGTCCTGTTTAAGCATGAGACCTTCTTTCCAAAGTGACCCGTGTGAGGCAGCGATCGTATCTGACAAAATAAATGTTGCCAGGTGCAATGTGGAGAGGGGAGGGGGGGGGGAGAGGGGGGGAGGGGGGCGCTGGAAGGATTGCTGAAAGTTATAGGGTCGATAGGTATCTGACTTTATCATTTGGGTCCATATTGTAGGCATGACTCCTTCTTTCTAACTACTCGACTAGATGGGGGGGGGGGAGGTGCTGGAAGGTTTAATGGAAAGTTATTGGTCGATTGCTATCAGGCTTCAACTTCACCATTTTTGATACTTGACACTGTAGGCATGACACCTTTCTAAATATTCGGCTAGATGGGGAGGGGGGGGGGGGAGGGCGCTGGAAAGGTTGATGGAAGGTTGTCGGTAGATAGCTATAGATTTTATGAAGAAATCGTACATCTGACAAAATGAATGTTACCAGGTTGGGGGGGAGGGGTACCAATGCTGACTAGGTGGGGGGGGGGGGAGAGCGCTGCAAGTGTTGATGGAAGGTCGATAGCTATCAGACTGTGGTGTGTGTTGTTCCCAGGTGCAATGGGGGAGAGGGGGGGGGGGGGCTGTTGGAAGGTTTAATGGAAAGTTGTTGGTCGATTGCTATCAGGCTTCAACTTCACCATTTTTGATACTTGACACTGTAGGCATGACACCTTTCTAAATATTCGGCTAGATGGGGAGGGGGGGGGGGGGGGGCGCTGGAAGGGTTGATGGAAGGTTGTCGGTAGATAGCTATCAAATTTTATGAAGAAATCGTACATCTGACAAAATGAATGTTACCAGGTTGAGGGGGGGGGTGCCAATGCTGACTATGTGGGGGAGGGAGAGCGCTGCAAGTGTTGATGGAAGGTCGATAGCTATCAGACTGCGCTGCTGGAAGGTTGTCGGTCGTAGTAACTTCATTTGATAGATACATAAATGTGGGGGGGGGGAGGCGCCATCGTTATCCAGAGTAGATACTGTAAAACCAGCGCTTCGTAGCAAAAAAATGTGGAGCGGGGAGCGTTGGTAGGGTTAAATGGAAGGGTTATTGGTGATAATTAGTAGATACTCTTCTGTATTGGCAGACATTCTTTCCAAATGCTAGGCTAGGTGGGGGGGGGGGAGAGCGCTGGAAGGGTTGATGCCAGGTCGATAGCTGTCAGACTGGTGTTGTCGTACACGGCGTAGGCCTTGATGATGATATATGATACCTTCTTTCCAAATGGGGGGGGAGGTTAGAAGGTTGTATCAAACTTCATTAGATAGATTGTCGTAAATGTGCGGGGGGAGGGGGAGGGGTCGCAGACATTCTTTCCAAATGTTCGGCCAGATGAGGGGGGAGGGGGGGGGGGAGAGGATGGAAGAGTTGAATGAAGGATATCGGCCGATAACTATCAGACTTCATTATATCTTCCACAGTGTAGGCAGCATGAGACCTTCTTCCCAAATACTGCTAGTGACTCGTGTGAGGTAGTGATCGTATCTGGCACAAAAAATGTTGCCAGGTGATATGTGGGGGAGAGGGGGGGGTGCTGGAAGGATTGATGGAAGTTATAAGTCGATAGCTATCAGACTTCCAAATCCTTCTGTCAGAATACTCGGCTAGGTGGGGGGGGGGGGGGGCTGGAAGGGTTGTTGTGAAGTGACCCGTGTGAGGAATTGATCAAATCTGACAAAATCAATATTGCTAGGTTAAATGTGGAGGGGGGAGGGGGTGCCATCGTGGCCTAGCGTGGATGCTGTAAAGCTAGCGCTTCGTAGCAAAATAATTGGGGAGCGGGGAGCGTTGGTAGGGTTGATAGAGTTATTGGTCGATAATTATCCGATGTGGACACTTTCTTCTGGGTGAGGGGGGGGGGGGGGAGTGCTGGATGGGTCGATGGGAGGTCGATAGCTATCGGACTGCAACTGCAGCTTATAAACCGCAAGCCGTCTATGGTCTTCTGACGCCAGGGTGTAAGGTGGCCCATAGAGCATTTCCCTCTAACCCGGCTTGACTCGGGCCATCTCCGGATTCGAGATGGCCCCTTTGGGTTGGGGGTGAATTTTGGTCTTGCAGGTTGGCACCCATGAGTGCGCGATCTGCTGCTCAAATAGGAGGGCCGAGAGGTGATCCCTCCTGTAGACTCCTGGGAATCTAATTTGGTCTGCAGTTCCCAGTTTTGTTTCGCTTATTTGCGCCCCGATTAGTTAAATAGAATTTAATATTATTTCTTGTTAAAGTACTTACGTAGCCATCTTACTTGTCTTGAGCTCAAGAAATGTTAAGTTAAAAGGCCACGGTAACTGCTTCCCATCAGGTGGGCCGTGTGCTGGTCTGCTTTTTGATACCAAGTTGCCCTTATATTAAACTTTCGCGTTCCATGATTATAATATGTAAACGGGAATTAACGCGATCATGGTATAGGTAAATACATACCTTTGGAATGCCTGACGTTTCGGCCAGGTTACACTGGCCGTGGTCGCAGGCTGACTGTCTCAGCCGCGCACGGCATCCGTCGTCGAGTCCGTGAGGTAGCAGGTTCTTCATCTACCCGCACATTTTTGACATTTTTCATATTATTGTTTCTCCATATACCGTCACATATCACCCTCACAGGGTCCGTTTTATCTAAACAAACGGCTCAGTGTCTATCCGACCGCGCAGAAAAGCGAGGCACCGAGTTTTATACTGGATTTCATGTCTCAGATAAATTGGAAACCGTATTCCCGGTCGAATTTTTATACATCTTGATTGAAATTCAGCTCTTTAATTGAAAAGAAGACCGCGATAGCCTAGTGGTCTGGGTAATGGACTGCTGAGACGAGGGCTCGGGTTCGATCCCAGTTTCACCATGACACACACCAATGACTTCGATGCTTTCATAGGCCATAGGCCAACTTTAAACACCTGTTCTTGCCGCGCCATGGTTTGAAAGCTTGGACTTGTTCCCTGTGTTGTTAGATACCCCTTGTGGTATTCTTGTCGCAGTGTAAGGGGGATGCTGAAAACGCTGGTCTTCCTGGCCTTAGAAGAAGACCTGATGGCTACCTTGAGCCTCTTCTCTACCAAAATTGAGTTACTGAACCAGTAGATCTTTCTTCTTAGCCGATTCTCTAACTCCTGTAAATAGTGGGTCCGCCTT
The DNA here is from genome assembly GCA_963576445.1 of Lithosia quadra. Taxonomy (NCBI): domain Eukaryota; kingdom Metazoa; phylum Arthropoda; class Insecta; order Lepidoptera; family Erebidae; genus Lithosia; species Lithosia quadra. The sequence goes on from OY754897.1 coordinate 702,075, forward strand.
GGGTACTGCTACGTAGGTGGCAGACAAGCACACAGCCCACCTGATGGGAAGCGGTAACCGTGGCCTATGGACTTGTGCATTACCCACGCGCTGCCGATCCTGAAGGTAAAGGGCGAGGGTTGGAAAGGCTAGGAATGGATGGGGGGAGGAGGGGTACAGTGAGCTCTATACCCCCTACTTACCGTTGGGAACACAACACGATGGTTATTATGTGCGCGGTGTTCTGTAGGGCGGAGGTACTACCCCAGTCGGACTGCTCATTTCGGACGGGAGATACCGTCTTGTCCTATCTCCATTTAGGTGTTTCTATGGTGGTACGTTGATGGATGCGCTAGGCATCAGCTTTGGGGCTGATTATGACATCCGAGCTTCTTGCCAGAACAGTGGTTTGTCAGAACGGGGTGTTCCCCTTTATAATTTGTGCCGGTGGCCGACTCCTCTCGGTTTTCGGGTATTGCCTTTTTACCCCGCCATGCATCCATTATGGCTGCCTACCTAATGTTGTTTCCTCTTGTTGAGAAGGATCTACTGTAAGCCAATGCACAGAATATTACTTTTTTAAGTTAATTTTCACAGCTGATCATGAAATTTTAAAAAATTAACCAGCATTAACCCTTCTGCTAATAATTTTTTGCCCTGTCTTTGCGCGCAGAACCCTTATTTTTAAAATGTGGTGTGAGATGGGGTAGTCAGGTCGCACGCAACCACCTTCAAACTTCTTTCCATCGGCATTGAGTTGAACCAGGAAACTTCCAATATCTCTAGTTCTGACGAACCTTTCAGTTATTTTCAATTGTTATTTTTGTAAGACAATCAGACAATGCTGTGCATATCTTTAATTGGTGTAGCATAGTGTAAAATCTTATATGTTACTTAGGATCTTCAATTGGTGTAGCACATGCCTATTGTAAAACCTTATATGTTACTTAAATGCTTGTGTATATACTGTTGATATGCCTTTTAAATAAATAAATAAATAAATAAATCTGGCATTGTGCTGAGACCTTTTTGCCGCACCACTCTTCGATATTCACACCGGTTTTGCATAACACCTGAGTGACGAAAATACCCTCATCCGAAGCATGGGCTTCTTCTACTCTTAGGAGTAGGGGAGACTGAGGATACTTGATCCTTACGGGAGACTAGGTACACAAGATTTACGGAACTTATTTTGAAAATGTGATGTTTCTCCCGAACGGTCCCCACCGGAGATGGGGTAGTCAGGTCACACGCAACCACCTTCAAACTTCTTTCCATCGGCATGGAGTAGGAGAACCAGGAAACTTCCAGTCTCTCTAGGCATTGTGCTGACATCTTTTTGCCGCACCAGGCTTCAATCTTTACACCGGTTATGTAAATAAAACTAGACCATATATACGAACTACAGTTACGTATTTTGTAAACCATTGTTCCCCGAAAGGTAAGGGAGGAGTATAAATATAATGATCACGAATTGTTCTCATACTGTTCTTTAATGCCGGTTCATGATAAAATAAAATACAACATCTCAACGGAACAATATTTTAATGAGGCCCTACAAGTAGTTACTTCTCATAATAAATTAACCAGAAGCGTGACCAATAAAAAGTTAGTAACACCAAAATTCAATAACCTACATGGAAAGAGAACATTGAACTATATAGTACCTAACTTAATAAACAAACTACCCAAACATTTAAAAAATAAAATAAATTGTAAAAACCTAAAAACTACATTAAAAACATATTTTATTAATACACTAAAAAAAAAATTAATTAATTAACTAAAAAAAAGAGAAAAAGAAACATGAAAAAGTAATGAAACAGCCTGTGCGCAGCGCGGTAAGTCTCAGCGGCAAACTTGATCCTACATTGATTGTGTTGTGAGCCATTGAAGCATCGCACCGTTGTAAATTTGCCAATCTACCCGCACATTGTTGATTTTATTGTAAACTTGTTTTTATTATTATTTTTTCTTTTTTTTCGTTTTGCGAATTGAATTCTATTATTATTATACCTAGATTAAGTACCTACCTAATGTATAGTATTATGTTATTCAGTGCGAGTACAACGACTCGACGGAGAAAATAGTGTACGAACAAACCTTTCTGGTTTTTGATACACTGCCAAGGATAAACCAATGTATAATTTTTATGTTTAATAAATAAAAAAAAAAAATGCTCGAACACCTTGGACTCCTCACTGTGATAATTTCGCGTAGGGAGGTAGGTAAAGAATTGATAAGACGTGGCACAAGAGTTAAGAAAAAACAGTTATGTAAGTGGCCGAAAGGGGAATGTAGTCGTCCGTTCGCCGTAGCAATTCCTTGCCCTCACAGTTTCTTCTTCCAGTTTCTTGTTCCAGTCTCCGAGGATTATTGCTACAGCCAGTTCTTGTGTCAAGGGTTTTATCATTGAAAGGCGTGTTTTCTCAATAGCAGGTGCTCGAACACCTTGGATAATCGCCTGCAGGGTGATGGTCGATAGTTTTTCAAGTTTCTGTTACTTAATGGTTCCGTCGGTTACACGTGACAAACAATATCTGGTAGAATGTGACTTTGTCTTTGGACCATTTTGATAATTCGTTTGTTACGATCGAATTGGAAAACCCATCTATTTCCCGTGGGGGCGGAGCACCCGGCTGCGAAGTCTCTTGTAGGTTCTGTTCTCTGTTATCACGCTGTCGCGATCCAAGCTGGAACAGCGTCCGATAATTTGAAGTAGTACTGCAATGGCAGGCTGATATTGTTGGAGGAGCGGTCCTGTGTTCAACTCGAAACAAACTGTTCCTGCCTGGGAAAATACCCTCATCCGAAGCATTGGCTTCTTCTACTCTTAGGAGTAGGGGAGACTGAGGATACTTGATCCTTACGGGAGGCTAGGTACACAAGATTTACGGAACTTATTTTGAAAATGTGATGTTTCTCCCGAACGGTCCCCACCGGAGATGGGGTAGTCAGGTCACACGCAACCACCTTCAAACTTCTTTCCATCGGCATGGAGTAGGAGAACCAGGAAACTTCCAGTCTCTCTAGGCATTGTGCTGACATCTATTTGCCGCACCACGCTTCAATCTTTACACCGGTTATGTAAATAAAACTAGACCATGTATACGAACTACAGTTACGTATTTTGAAAACCATTGTTCCCCGAAAGGTAAGGGAGGAGTATAAAAATAATTATCACGAATTGTTCTCATACTGTTCTTTAATGCCGGTTCATGATAAAATAAAATACAACATCTTAACGGAACAATATTTTAATGAGGCCCTACAAGTAGTTACTTCTCATAATAAATTAACCAGAAGCGTGACCAATAAAAAGTTAGTAACACCAAAATTCAATAACCTACATGGAAAGAGAACATTGAACTATATAGTACCTAACTTAATAAACAAACTACCCAAACATTTAAAAAATAAAATAAATTGTAAAAACCTAAAAACTACATTAAAAACATATTTTATTAATACACTAAAAAAAAAATTAATTAATTAACTAAAAAAAAGAGAAAAAGAAACATGAAAAAGTAATGAAACAGCCTGTACGATCGAATTGGAAAACCCACCTATTTCCCGTGGGGGCGGAGCACCCGCCTGCGAAGTCTCTTGTAGGTTCTATTCTCTTTTATCGCGCTGTCGCGATCCAAGCTGGGACGGGGGCGTTCGATAGTTTGAAGAGTAGTACTGCAACGGCATGCTGATATTGTTGGAGGAGCGGTCCTGTGTTCAACTCGAAACAAACTGTTCCTGCCTGGGAAAATACCCTCATCCGAAGCATCGGCTTCTTCTACTCTTAGAGAGTACTGCAACAGCTACTTCGCGCTGTCACTATCCCTGCCTCAATCTGGTGCAGTACCCGCGCTCCATTAGGAAGACGGTGCTGTGTTCAACTCGGCACCCAAGTTGTTCTACACTGAGAATCGCTCTAGGGGCAAGGTGCTTTGGTATAATTTCTCGTTGATTTTCGAGGATAGCAGCAGTGTAATAAAACAGTTCACCATCATTAAATTAAAGGACATCGGGCACCTTTGTATGGGACACTTACCTACAGCGAACAAAAATGAAATTAGGTCTTGTGGATAGGCAATTGAATCTAGTTTACAATGGTATAGGTCCCATATCTGTGAGCCGTGGGAATAAGGAGAAAATGGACATTAAAAAAATATATATTTTTTTACTTTTTTGTGCAATAATTCAAGAGGAAAAAAGGAATAAAAAAAAACATGTTTTTCTCTTTACTTTTATTCTGCCGCATCCAAATCTACAATAGTTTCGTCTAAAAACGCCGCAGGTGCGTGAAATTCTTCTTGATATATAGCCCAAGATAAAAAGTATACCACACTGGCGATATGCGCGCAACTCCCTACAGTGCGGCGGCCGTGTATACAGGAACAGTAATACCCTTCGAGGCTTTGTCTTCCTTGCAATGCCGGATTTATTAGTATATATGTATAATAGCGTTTTGCTCTTATGTGACGAGACTGTATTCTGCCTCGTATTAATATTTTATTTTCTATCAACTCTCTGCGATGGTATAATTCCATTATATACACTCCGTTTGGCCGCATGTGTTCATGGCAATAAGATTTGGCCAATTTCAAATGGTATATTCCCAAGGTAAATAAAAGTAGCTCGTCGTAAGTTAATTGTGGAAAATCTCTTAATTCGGGATTGTTTGCCTCTATCGGCGTGAATGCAACTCTTTGCCTGTTTAAGTTGTTTCGAATCACGTAATCAGCCAATTCATTTTCTCTATTTATATTCTCATTTATTATATTTATAAACTCTGCGGCATGAGCGTTATCTCTATATGGCTGATAAGTGGCATTGATAAGTGCTGCAGTTATTTTAAAATCAGTCATCATATTTGTAAGCGCTACATTAAAATAAACATGGCGGAATATTTTGAAGTCTTTTTTAAAGCGACCATTAATAGTCTCTACCACCCAACGACACATAGTGATTAGACGTGATTTATTTGCATCTACTGTGCTCAACTGCTCTCCTCTCGTCCTTGTTGGCGGCATATGTGCATCATATCCATGCTCTTCGATGGCACGGATAGAGTCTCTAAAGCCGCGGTCCAATATGAAAATATCGTTGGCGTTCAGAAACCAATGCCAAGCTTCCTCCTCCATCATGTGACGCATTATTTCGGCATCCGTAGTAATAGCTGGATACGGGCCTAATACGTCTACAATATAGCCGTCTGTGCATACAATTAAAAAGGGTTTTATTAAGTTGCGGAATTTGTGCAGGCTATACGTTCTTCTCTGAAAAAGGAAGTTGGAGCTTTTTTGCACGTATATGTATGTTCCATCACACACAAGAATGGCCGCAGGTTCATTCTGGTTACCTCCAAAAATATGACTCGGGATGGTTAAGTTGCGAGCTACTACATCTTCTCTCGTCATGTGATCCAAACCCAGATGGCGGGGAACAAACTCTTCAGATAAACATTCTCGAGCAATATTTAGTTTTCGTTCCAATGTTCTTCTCGACATATTAAACATAGAAGCTATACGCTCGTCTGGTTCACCTGTTCTTATTTTAACTAAATACAGTCCCAAAACAGTAGCAGAACTGTTGGTTCTATCACGTAGAGAAGGTGTTTGATTCAAAATATTATTGAATTGAATTTTATCCATACCCGTATAAAAATGTAGTTCATTGTCATCTATCTCCTCAACATTTTCGAAGTCCAACTGAGTTCCTCGTTCCAATTTCCATTCATACAGCTCGATAATATCGAGAACATGAGCACTATCAAAGTTTTCATGAAGAGGTATTTGCTCATTAAGTAGATCTTCCCATGCATTGTTTATCATATGGGGTTGGCAAACTCGAGCAAGTTTTGGTATGAATAGCTTATTAATACGAAAAAAATGTAACCTGACATATTTTGGCACAGCATTTGCTGGTACGTTTCTGCAGTTTTGAAAAACACAGCGTCGAGCAGTATTAGATACACGCAAATATCCAGGAATAGTCATAAGACCTATGTCTTGTTGTTGTTGAACGTCAACTACTATTTCTTGGACTTCCTCTTCTTGTACTTGCTGGGGTAATGGTTCTTGAACTTGCTGAGGTAATGGATCGTCTACTGGCCGGACTTGCACTGCGCGATAAAATCTCAGCCAGCAAGGGTTGCATATTGATAGTGTACCATCAAAAGCAATCTGTAACAAGTTTATTTTACGGTTATTAATTGATAATCATAATAATAAAGGTCACAACGAAATACACTATGACCAAGGAATGAACAGTTTCAATGGTTGAAAAGGACTGGTATGACGTCACAGCTGGCTGACGTGGCTGTGAGTACTTATTCATACAATGTAGTGTAGTAATATTTTAGGGGGCATTCTAACCGTCATAAACAACTTTTTTTCTATGGAACCAATATGGAAATCCCGAAAGAAAAAATAGCTGCCTAGCTTTTGTTACAGGATGTATATAACAGGAATGTTTAATATATATAATAAATATTGAGAAACTTACCTCCCGTGGCATTATTTCTTGTAATAATAGTACTGCATAGTCATGATATCTTTCTAAAAACATTTGTGTAAGACGATGTCTTCTACGACGTAGAACAGATCGCTCACACGACACACAACTATTTCGTCGTTCCATTTCACAGCCAAATCCAACACGAAGGCAAAAAAAATCCAGTAAACAAGCAGTAGGTAATTAGTAGACTCAGAACACAATGGGAACACACAATGGGAACACACAATGGGAACACAGATCGCTACGACGGATGACGGAGGACTGCGTTGTAGTAAGATAAGCTAGCTACCTGCGCGAGCGCAACCAAACCTGTTTTACGACAATGGGCGAGAAAGAGAACGCAACATGCACACCCACTTATCGGATATCAGTCAGGTTGACTTTACGAAAATACCACGGAGTGATATTTTAACTTACTGAGCGGTCATATTTAGTAATAGGACAAATAGTCAACTTAAAATATGAATTTCATTTTACTTTTATTTCCATTTTCCCATTGTTATGAATTAAAATAACCACATAATATTAAATATGATTGGAAGCACTATGATTTAAAAGTGTTTTGGTTTATGTTCGCGACTTTAAAAAAAGCGGGTAAAAAACGCCCAATGTCCTCTGTGGTCTTCCTCGCAATCACCAGCTTTGTCTTTGGACTCAGCGGGCTGTTTTTATTTATTTATTACACACCAAAATACCTATACACATGGTACAATTTAATGCGCAATAACGCACTTTGCAGGTGCATCATAATATCGTAATACTTAAAATTAATAATCGTATACAGATTCTTATATAATTCAAGTTATACTTTAGTCGCAAATTACGAAAAAAAGGTACCTTCCCGAGTCTGCGTCACCATTACCAGTATTGTCGTTGGACGACGCCGATGATTGTGGACTAGTATTACTGGGTTTGTTACTAGCTGTTCGGCGTTCCGAGGGCTCCGAATTTATCGAATCCGGTGTACAGTTTTCTTCAACGGTGCACCATTTCATGCACGACGGACAGCGTCCGCTCATTCAATAGCTTCAGCCATTGAACTTATAATGGTGGATTAATTTTTCATTATGCTCCCTGCGGAGGTCCCTGACTTTTCTCGGTACTGGTTCCTCCCCGGTTTTGGAATACTTGTCCCGTTTTTTGAAGGCCCCAAAGCGCATAATAATTGGGGAAAAGATAATAGGGTCTGCATCTGGAACAATGGGCTTCGCGATGTATTCTTTAGACTTAGGGAGTATTGCAGCAGCGTGTTCGCGTATGTTGCTAGCCGCTATATGCTAGTGCAGTGCCCGCCATCCATTAGGAAGGCGGTGCTGAGTTTAGCTCGGAACCCAAATAGTTCTTATTTAGTTACTTTCAGCTTCTTCTATCAGGTCAGGTGAAGTTAATTTGACGTGCCCTATATATATAAAAGAAACTGTGCAGGATTCTTTTTGCCGCGGCATGCTTGGATCTTTTTCTTTTAGATTCGCCGGTTTCTTAGATATTGGGTATTATCCAAGACTAGTATTATGTTGCCCAATAAAAGCAGTATTAGCTAGATTGACTGCAGTACTTAATAAGTAAAGGTTGCTGAAAATATTTCTTTTTATACTAGGAAGTACTGCAACACTTACTCTGTACTTCTCTTTTTGTCTCTGTCTCTGCTAGGAGTATTGCCACTGGTTGTTAGTATTTCTCTTCGCCCCCAGCTGTTCCTGTCTGGGAATTAATGTAGGGGCAAGGAGCAAGGCAAGAACCTTGGAGTTTTTTCTCAAAAAATTTTTGAGAGGGTAGCAGCAGTGTCATGGGTTAATAGTTTTGCTTGCTTTTCTGAAGAGAACTATGGAGCATACCAATTTTACCGGCCCCTAATTGTTCCGGCCTGGGAATCACTAGGCTGGGAAAATAGGGTCCTCATCCGAAGCATCGACTTCTTCTGCATTTAGGGAGTGCTGGAACAGCACTTTTCTGTTTGTCTCTAACTCTGCGAGGAGTACTGCAACTGATTATTTGTGTTTCGCATGGCTCCATGCTGTTCAGGTGTGGGAAGCACCGTAGGGGCAAGGTACCTTGGAGTTTTTTCTCAGATTTTTGAGAGGGTAGCAGCAGTGTCATGGGTTAATAGTTTTGCTTGCTTTTCTGAAGAGAACTATGGAGCATACCAATTTTACCGGCCCCTAATTGTTCCGGCCTGGGAATCACTAGGCTGGGAAAATAGGGTCCTCATCCGAAGCATCGGCTTCCACTCTTAGGGAGTACTGCACAGCACTTTTCTGTTTGTCTCTAACTCTGCGAGGAGTACTGCAACTGGTTATTCGTGTTTCGCATGGCCCCAAGCTGTTCCGGCCTGGGAATAACTGCAGAGGCAAGGTGCCTTTTTTTTTCCGTGCGGTAATCCTCATGGTTACCCACCCCGCGGCCAGCGGGGCAGGTTATGTCGGACTCTTACTGACTAAAACCGCACGCCGTCTAGGGTCTTCTGACGCCAGGGTGTAAGTTGGCCGAAAGAACATTTCCCTCGCACCCTGGCTTGACCCGGGACATCTCCGGATTCGAGATGGTCCCTTCGGGTTTGGAAACCACGTGGTTCCCGTCATGCCCCCGGAATAGGGGGGGGGGGGGGCGCTTTCGCGTGCCGCCACCTCGGCCTGCTTCTGCTAGGGTGACAGGCGGCTCCGCCCGTCACCCCCAGGCCAGCGCAGGTGCCTTGGAGTAATTTCTCCAAGATTTTCGAGAGGGTAGCATGAGTGCTATGGGTCGACAGCTTTCTTTTATATCCATTGATTTCCAAATATTCATCTACACACAAAATTAGATAAAAATATAAAAAAGGAAAAAGAGACTTTTTGGTAGTCTGTATAACCAACTTCTCGGTAGTCATTGGAAGCTCATATACGATTATGGTACCTGCAGAGGTCCCTGGCTTTTCTCAGTACTTTGTATCATCAACTGAGGCTCTAGAGACTCTATATAGTTCTCGGATTTAATAAGCTTCCTACCCGGTTTCGGAATACTTTTCCCGCTTTTTGAAGGCTCCAAAGCGCACAATCATAATTTGGGGAAAAGAAAATGGGGTCTTCATCTGGAATAATGAGCTTCGCGATGTATTCTTTATAGTCTTAGGGAGTATTGCAACTGATCCAAAATCTGCATTAGGAAAGCGGTGTTGAGTTCAGCTCGGCACCCAAATTGTTTCGGCGTGGGAATCACTGTATTAGGATCTTCATCCGAAGCATCGGCTTCTACTCTTAGGGAGTAATGCAACAGTCTGTACTTCTCTTTTTGTCGCTGACTCTGCGAGGAGTACTGCAACTGATTATTGGTGTTTCGCATCGCCCCAAGTTGTTCAGGTGTTGGAACCACTGTAGAGGCAAGGTGCCTTGGAGTAGTTCTCAAAGATTTTCGAGAGGGTAGCAGGAGTGCTATGGGTCGATAGTTCTTGGCTTTAATAAGCCGGTTTCGGAATAGTTGCTACTGGCGTTCCACGCTTTCTTGAAGGCGACAGAGCGCAGAGTCCCGCTGTAAAGGTGCGCTACAACTACCAGAGTACGGTAGGTATGGTTGGTAGTGCAGCTCTTTGGGGAGAAGAAAATACAGTCTTTTTATCAGGAGCTATCGGCTTCGCGAAGTATCTGTTCGTGCTTCTCAACATTTAAGGGTGGTGCTGTGTAGTGTAATGATGAAGAGAACCTGGGGGGAGGGGGAGGGGAGGGGTGGGTGCTATAGACTCGTATAATCGTTCACTTTGACAGCGTATGAAGAGTGGCGGCCCTCAGCTTGACAGCTTCATCAAATTCTTTTTCACGCCCCGGGACTTTAGACGGACGGACGAAGGAAACACATGCGCTGGTAAAGAATTCCAAGTCTTTATGGTGCGGCATAAAACAGTGGCACCGAACCGTTTGGTTCTTGATGAAATTGTTGTAAATAGACCAAAAAAAACAGCCCGCTGAGTTTCTTGCCGGAGTCTTCTCAGGTCTGGGCCGCGTTTCGAACCGGTGGTCCATTTGCTTCTAGTTTTAAATATTTATAATTTTGACGTTTTGTAAGTTCCGCTTAAAATGGTCTATACAGAATAAATGATTTTTGACTTTGACTTTGTAAGGTTAGGAAAAAATAGATTATACCGGCTATAATTTAACATACATACATACATACATGTCATATCACGCCTTTTCCTCATTGGGGTAGGCAGATACAAATCTTTCTACTTGCTTTTCGCTTCTTCAACTTTTATAAATAGTTTTTTAATTCTTTAAATACTATATAAAAATTTACGTATTTTGTGGATGATCCCTATAAACGACTGGTAACATTATAGACCAATATTATAATGCAACTTAGTAATATATATGTATAATGTGGGTAGTATGAACGCAATAATCGTGTACAAAACTATGTTTATTAATGTAAGTAGATTGTTAACTGAAATATATATACCTATATAAAAAAAAAATGTTTTATTTGACTTCAACCTTCTTAAACTTAGGTGGCAGACAAGCACACGGCCCATCTGATACGAAACCGTCATCGTGGCCTATGAACGTGTGCAACACCAGGGGCGTCACACTCGCGCTGCCGACCCTGTAAAAACCTTCTAATGCCCTTTTTGAAGATCACCATATTGTGGTCTTTGACCAGTGTGTGTTGCCAGTGATGACGTATGGAACTGAGACGTGGTCGCTCACGATGGGCCTCATAAGAAAGCTCAAGGCCACCCAAAGGGCAATGGAGAGGGCTATGCTCGGAGTTTCCCTGCGTGATCGAATCAGAAATGATGAGATCCGCAGGAGAACCAGGGTCACCGACATAGCTCTCCGAATTGGGAAACTCAAGTGGCAGTGGGCGGGGCACATCCCTCGTAGAGCCGACGGCCGACGATGGGGCAAAAAGGTTCTCTAGTAGCGACCACGAACCGGAAGACGTGGTGTGGGCAGGCCTCAGACAAGGTGGACCGACGACCTGGTAAAGGTCGCGGGAAACCGCTGGATGCGAGAGGCGCAGAACCGGTCGTCGTGGAGATCCTTGGGGGAGGCCTTTGTTAGTTCTTGATGGAATTCTTTTCTTTATACTACGTAGGTGGCAGACAAGCACACGGCCCACCTGAATGAAAGCGGTCACCGTGGCCTATGGACGTGTGCAACACTAAGGCTGTCACACACGCGCTGCCTACCCTGAAGAACTGGGAAGGGGTACAGTGAGCTCTAGCTACCCAACTTACCTTGGGGAACACGACACGCTGGTTATTATGTGCGCGGTGTTCTGTAGGACGGAGGTACTACCCCAGTCGGACTGCTCAGTTCGGACGGGAGATACCGTTGTATACTTCCTCGTAAAATCCGGCGTTTCTTGGTGGTCATATTGGCATGTCATACTGATATGACCAGTGAGAATCGCTTGTATTGGTGGTCATACTTGTCATTGTCCCTGTCATACTAATATGACCAGTGAAAATCGCTTGTACTGGTAGTCATATTATTTTTTAAAACATCCTATATACTTTATTTAACCCTTACAAAGGCAGATGCTATATAAAGACCACATAATTAAAATGAATTTACTGAAAAACCCTTCTAATTTTTAAGCTGAAATAAATATTATTTAATTAATAGAATGTTTAGATACTACTATTATATTTAGAGGGACAATGACAAGTATGACCACCAGTACAAGCAATTCTCACTGGTCATATTAGTATGACAAGGACAATGCCAAGTATGACCATCAATACAAGCGATTCTCACTGGTCATATCAGTATGACATGCCAGTATGACCACCAAGAAACGCTGGCAAAATCCTTGAGGCAGTCCGGGTTGTTGGTTTACAATAAAACAGCAGTAGGTACTATATCAGAGAGTTTAGTAGTGAGTGGTGAATGGATCTAGTCTGCGCGCAGGCAGCGGTCGGAGCAGCGCTTGAGACAGTCAGGGTCGTTACGGCAGTGCGCGCGGCAGCTGGCCTGGCAGCGCGTCACCGTGCGGACATTCGTGCGGGAGAGGCGCTCGTCGAACATCACGCTAAAGGAAAGAATACATAAAGAAAGAAAGAAAGAAAACATTTATTCAAGAATACAACAATGTACAGGTACCTTCTGTTACAGAGGTCCACGTGGTGCACCTGGGCAACGGAGGCAAGCAGAGCCTCCCACTCGCCACGGGAGACGCTGCTGCCTGCGCCCAATCCGGCCGGGGTGGGAGTGGCCCTCTAGGGGGCTGCTCTGAGGTGAGCCACGTGTCCCTCTGACTAACAGATGGCACAGTGGGGACAGGTCGGCCGCCTGTCACCCTACACCCTACCGCCAGCGAAGTGGCGCGATGCTAGCCCCACCCCCCTTTCGGGGGGTCGAGGGGGCCATCTTAAAACCGTAGATGGCCCGGGGTCAGCTGGGGTGCGAGGGATATGCCCATTGGGTAACCTTACACCCCGGTTACTAAGGCCCGAGGCGGCGTGCGGTTTTAGTCGGTTCGATCCCGACATAACCACCCACGATGGCCGACGGGGGTGGTATCCATGGGGATTTCCGCACGGTAAAAAAAAAAACAAAGTACCTACCTACCTACCTTTAGTCCATATTCTTAACTATGTTTCATAACTATCTATGAAACATGAATTTTTATTAGCTTTTTCTTAACTGGTTAAGGAATAAAGAATATTTTATCCATTTTCCTAACTGGTTTTCTTTAACTTTGAAGTCATATTGACTAGAAATAAAGCTTGTCTTGTAACAGCTGTTAACTTAGGTGGTAGATAAGCACAAGGCCCGTCTGATAGGAAGGTTACCGTAGCCTATGACGTATGCAATACACACACCTTTGAAAACTTTCACATTTATCAATCTAACGCGAAAATAGAACCTTGTCTAGTAGAAAATAGAATAGGTAGTAGAAATACAATGGTAGAAAATAAAATGGTAGAAAATAGAATAGTAGAAAATCAAATAGTAGAATTCGTCTTTTTACCTGTCTATGAATGGGACAGATGTACAAGTAGCCGCATCGCAGTGCAGCACTGGGGGGGCGACGGCGGCCATCAGCGAGCTGTCCTCCCCCACCACGTAGGGTATGTGGTCGATGTAGATCCCGTCGAACAAGCACAGCCGCTTCATGTACTCCTCAGAATGCGTGAACATGGTTGGGGGAGTACCTGGGAATAGCCGTTCGTGTTGAGTTTTTTTTTTCATTGGACACGTCGACTTCACCTCACCTGATGGTAAGCTAAAGGTAAAGTTTCAGGATCATTACACAGACCCGAGTTTTTTTTTTGAACACGTCGACATGACTTCACCTCGACTGATGGTAAGCTAAAGGTAAAGTTTCATACCCGAGTTTTTTTTATTGGACTCGTGGACATGACTTCACCTCGCCTGATGGTAACCTAAAGGTAAAATTTCAGGACCATAATATAGACCCGAGTTATTTTTATTGGACACGTCGACATGACTGCACCCAGCCTGATGGTAAGCTGAGTTAAAGTCCAAAAAGTAGTGGTCACCATTCCCAAGGGATGCCCTTAAAATGGTGACTTCTACCCAGACGGCTTTGACAGATGCTTTTTCACGCCCCGCTTAAAAAAACCATTCAGTTTTCTAACTCACCTACAGCGTAATACCTAGTATTACACATATGCTCCTGGATCAGCTCGGACCTGTTCATGAACCAGCTGTTCAGCCAGTTCAGGTCCTCGAACTTGGTGATCTCGTCATTGATGACCTTGCGCGTCAGCCGGAGGTACTCCACGTCCGCTTCTATTACAGATTCGTCTTTGTCTTCGCCATAACTGGTGATTAAATATTTTAGATTTATGTAGATGTAGAAGACCTCGGTAGCCTAGTGGTTTGGGTAATGGACTGCTGAGACGAGGTCTCGAGTTCGATCCCAGGTTCACCATGGCACACACCAATGACTTTTCGATGCTTTTCGAAGTTATGTGTGTATTTATCGCAGGTTTATTAGTGCCTCGGAGAGCACGTTAGGCCGTCGGTCCCGGTTGCCGTACAAACATCTATGGCAGTCGTTACGGGTAGTTGGAGCCCACAAAAGTCCAACCAGTCTAACTTGGAATTTCGATATCGCCATTGGTTGTGGAGGTCAGATGGCAGTCGCTCCACGGAAAATATCGAAAAAAGGTTCAGAGAATGATGTAAATGTAGAGAGGATGGATGAAAGAAGATTGACGAAACAGATACCTATATGAGGCGAGGGTGAATGGGCAACCCGGTAAAGGCCGACCTAGGCGTACCTACATATTCTAATCAGATCCAAGACGTTTTGGAGAAAGGCCAGGTCAAGAGTACCCGGAACCAGCGTGCATGTATGAAAGTTGAAGAAGCGAAAGGAGTATGCCAAGATCGTAGCAAGTGGAAAGATGTTGTCTCTGCCTACCCCATTGGGCAATGGGGAATGTAGATTTTTAAGATATTTTTTTTCGGAATTCTAATTATTGTCCAAAATTAAAGTAAGCCAAGTTACTAGTTGTTACATCAGCTATCTGCTAGTGAAAGTCCCGGCAAAATCGGTTCAGCCGTTTCAGAGATTATCCGGCACAAACAGACAGACAGACAAAAATTATAAATAAAAAATGTTGTTTCGATATAATGTACCGTGGTTACATCTGAATACACAGTAAATACCGGTTTTTTATTGTCGACACGACGGTATCTCCCGTCCGAACTGAGCTGTCCGACTGGGGTAGTACCTCCGCCCTACAGAACACCGCGCACATAATAACCAGCGTGTTGTGTTCCCCAAGGTAAGTAGGGGAGCCAGAGCTCACTGGAGGGATTCTGTGCTGGCAGCGCGGAGACGAAAGTCTCCTGCGTTCTCAGCACAGATTCCCCCTCCCCCCTCCGTCCAAGGTCGGCAGCCCCTAGGGCAGCACACGTCCATAGGCCACGGTGACCGCTTCCATCAAGTGGGCCGTGTGCTTGTCTGCCAAGGCTCAAAGGATGACTTACTTTCGGTACTGCATTTTGAGGATAGCCTCCGACATGTGTATCCTAAAGATGACCCCTGGACGCAGGTGCGCCTGGTACAGGTCCTTGGGCATCTCCACGAAACCCGACTCGTAATTCTGAAATTATAAAAAAAAAACAAATAAATCTATATACTACCTACTTCTTCAACCTAGTGTTAATCCCAGTCGCATCCAAAGCTTTCACCTCTAGAGTCTGGGGTCCGCTTTACCAGTCGTAACTGCGGATTTGGCTGGACCTCGATATTTACCGTGAAGCGACTGCCATCTGACCTTCACAGCCCAATGGTGACATTAGGCGATATCGAAGCATTGCAGCTAGATCGTTGTTGTGGGACTTTGTGGGCTCCAACTACCCTTAACGACTGCCATAGATGTTTGTATGGCAACCGGGGACAACGGCTTAACGTGCCCTCCGAGGCACGACCACGAGTAGTCCATGGGTATGGTGCCATAACTGCACCAGGCAAAGCCAGAACTACTTTTCTTGCAAACTTTTACAAACAAAATATTTATTGAGGACTTCTTTTTAGCCGACTACTCCTCCTTTTGAAGGTTCAAACTGCGTAGGTGATTTTTCATAAACGTACTTTTTCGTTGTGGAAATAGTTTTAGTATACTTAACCAACTTAAAAAAGGACGTAAGTCGGTTCAAACTTTGTGTTATTTAAAAAAAACGCTTATACATATTGGCCCTTTAAGCGGAGTGTAAAAAAGCATTTGATGAGGCCGTCAAGCTGAGGGCCACCACTGTAGCATTATCGGTGTATGTAGTGGTGACCCGAGTCCTGGGTCTTTAATTTCAGCTTACCATCAGGCGTGTGAGTGTGTCCTATATAAAAACACGTCTATATGACTTCACCTCGGCTGATGGTAAGCTAAATGTACCTTACCTTCATAGGAGATTCGTAGGTGTCGTAATTTTTACTTTTCCTCGCTTTTTTCTTCCTGCGTGCAGCGTCTCCGGATCGGGCGATAGGCACCTCGGACGAAGACTGATTCTTAGCCTGGAAATAAAAAAAAACACCATTTTTTTCATATTGTTTGATGAATATATTTACTTATTTATTATCTAAAGGTAAAGGCCGACCTAGACGTACATATTCTAATCAGATCCAGGACGTTTTGGAGAAAGGCCAGGTCAAGATTACCCGGAACCGGCGTGCGTGTATGAAAACAATCATGAAAGTTGAAGAAGCGAAAGGAGTATGCCAAGATCGTAGCAAGTGGAAAGATGTTAATGTTGTCTCTGTCTACCCCAATGGGAAAAAGGCGTGATTAGTAAGAATGTATGGATGTCCAGATGTCCGGCTGTTTGGATGTCTGGATGTATGTTTGTTGCTCTTTCACGCAAAAACGGCTGACTTGATCTAGCTTAAATTTGGTGCAACGATAGATTATAGTCTGGAATAACACATAGGCCACTTTTTAGCCAACGAACAGGTTCCCGTGGGTTACGGGTAGCGGGCACAGAATTGCATCTACCTCATCATCTGGCCCTGCGGTAGTCACTCGCTGTCGGCTACGGCGCTTGCCTCCACGATTTCGGCGCTGAAACAAAAATTCTCATGATCTCCCTGCTGTGGTTTTCCCTAGCGTCTACAATATGGGGTTCTTCAAGAAGGGCATTAGAAGGTTTCACAGGTCGGCAGCGCGATTATGATGCTGCTGGTGTTGCACCTGCACACGTCCATAGGCCACGGTGACCGCTTCCCATCAGGTGGGCCGCATGCTTATCTGTCACCTAAGTGAGATATAAATAAAACTCATATCTTTTACCTTTATAGTAAATAGGCTCGCGTTTAACCACTATCTCACCTGTTGGTAAGTGATGATGTGGTCGACGGTGGAGCACGCTTGCCTAGAAGTTACCTGTTCACTCTAGACTTGAAGACTCCTAAGTTAATAGCTTACCGGGGTGCGGGCCGGAACCTCCACGCGGTGCACCCGGGCAACGGAGGCGAGCAGCGTCTCCCACTCGCCACGGGAGACGCTGCTGGCTGCGGCCAATTCGGCCAGGGTGGGAGTGACCCTCTAGGGGACTGCTCCGAGGCTCTCCACGTGTCCCTCTGACTAGCAGAGGGCACAGTGGGGAGCGAGCAGGAGGTGAGCTGATTGTCCGCGCTACACCCCACCGTCGGCGAAGTGGTGTGAAAAAGCATTTAATGAGGCCGTCAAGCTGGCCACCGTTATAGCCCCCCCCCCCTCCCCTCCGGTCCGAGAGACCTTTAGCTTACCATCAGGCGAGGTGAAGTTATGTTAACGTGACCGATATAATAAAACTGCTCAGGGATCAGTAGCTACGTTAATCGAATGTTATTTGCAGTGGCAAATTGAGTAGGCGCTTCAACAAGAAGTTTTTTAATAATTTGATCTGCCGGATTGACTGCACCCCGCCTGATGGTAAGCTGAGGTGGAGTCCAAAAAGTAGTGCATCTATCGGCTTTTAAGTAACTAATTTTACACTATAATAAAAAGATTATAGCCTCAGCTCATAAAAATGAAACATTTAATTCACCAAAAAACATTTATTGGACTTTATTCTTCAACATCTTTAGGTTCCGTTATAGAATCGACGAACACAATAGAATTACACTCCGCAGCATCGCACTGCAGCATGGGAGGTATCTCCACCGGCGTCACGGAGTACTCGTCTCCTATCACATAAGGGTTTCCATCTATCCACAGCGCATCGAACAGACAATAAATATGAACTTTAATAGTCATATAACTGATAAACTTATATATTCTTCCTCCACATTCTCCTAAATGCTCCTTAATACTTTTATCTGTTTTATACATAAGTAAAAGATTATGAAACTTAGTTATCTCATCCATAACAACTTTTTTAATCAAATTTGTGTATATAATATCAGCTTCAATATGCCGTTCTGGGTCTTCGTACATCCGCTGTTTTATGCGGAGAATGGCGTCCGACATTCGTACTCTAAAGATGACTCCTGGATTCATCTGGTCTGGAAGGATTCCAGGGCGTCTGCTCGTGGTGGTGAACTCCATAATCCTGTCTTTAACAGGTTCTGGGTAGGTGTAGTGGTGAGGGCGTTCTCGTAGTTGAGGGCCGAGCAAGGTGTTAAATTTTCGGACGTTCTGCGACAGAAAAGTATCTTGTCAATGTCATTCTAAGTTTCTTTCTTTTTATATCTTTGGGATGGCTTTAAGCTGTCTCTTGGGAGTTCTTGGTCCCACCGTCGGCGAAGTGGTGTGAAAAAGCATTTAATGAGGCCGTCAAGTTGAGGGCCACCTTTATAGCCCTCCCCCCCCCCGGTCCAAGAGACCTTTAGCTTACCATCAGGCGAGGTGAAGTTATGTTAACGTGACTGAAATCTACGCTAATCGAATGTTATTTGCGATGGAAAATTAAGTAGGCGCTTCAACAAGAAGTTTATTTATTTGTATATTTGATCCACCAGATTGACTGCACCCCGCCTGATGGTAAACTGAGGTGGAGTCCAAAAAGCAGTGCTTCTATCGGCATTTAAGTAGGTAACAAATACACTATAATAAAAAGATAACTACCTATATCTAAAGCTTATGAAAATAAAAAATCTAAATCCACCAAAAACCTGTCTCTTGGGAGTTCTTGGTCAAGTTTAACACTTATTTCGATTCACTGAATTCACTTTTTCGGTAAAAGATTGAATAACACTATTTATAAAGAGAATTAAATGCTGCAGCCATAGTTATACACTATATTCGGAAGTTAGGTCGCGGCGTTTACAAGGGCGAAATCACTTATAGATATTCTATCTCACGAAGGCGGGTGAACAATTAAATAGTAGTACCTGTGTCTTGTAAATACGCGTACATGTGTGTGCGAAAGTTCATGTCGCGTCAAAAGAAATTATTGCATTGCAAGTAATTCATTTTTAAAAGCAATGTGTATGTTATGTTTTACTACAATGACAGTTAAACCGCCTTCGTGAAATAGAACATCTATCTGCATATTATCCTAATGAAATCGAATTAGGTGCTAAGGTTAGTGCGAATTCACGCAAATTAAGCACATTTAAAAATACTATTTTTAAGGATACTATCGAAATTTATGTTAATTTATTATGTAGGTACTAGCTTCCGTCTGCGGCTTCGCCTGCCTGGAGATCGGTACCGACTCCAAGTCTATTTTAATAACACGACTCTGCACTCCACTCTCCACTCCACTCTTCACTCCACTCCCCACTCCACTGGTCTCCACTCCTCTAAATAAATAAGAAGGTACTTACTCTTGCTCGTCTTTTGATCCGGTTGTGCTCCGCAGGTTCCGCATCCATATTGTAGTTATTCATGTACGCGTCAAACTTGGAGAAGTCGAAGGGGGCCCAGGAGTCCACCTTGGCCTCAGTGGTGTGTTCGTCTGACGGCTCATCCTGAAACGAAGGTAGTTTACATAAAACCTCACTCTGTCTGTGTTTCCGGCACGCTATAACCTGAGAGTTTTCAAGTCACGAGTGAATAGGTTCCTTCTAGGCAAACGTGATTCATCGTAGACCACATCATCACTTACCAACAGGTGAGATTGTGGTCAAACGCGAGCCTAACTTGAAAAAAAAAAACACACAAATCACACACACTCGTGTATCGTCGAGGGGGGACAAGACGGTCGCCTGTCACCCTTCTATAATGATGCTGTCTGCAGTAGTGGTCTGCAGCTGGTCTTGGAGTGGCATTTTAAGTAGGGACTCGGCGTGACCGGGTTCACGCAAGCTTACGGGTTTAGCAAGTTTACGCAGAAAATGCCTGATAGCCATGATGATAGCAACCCATTTATGTCCCACTGCTGGGTACGGGTCTCCTCTCCTCTAACGAGAGAGCTGAGAGGGTTTACACCTTAATCCACACACGCTGGCCTATTGCGGGTTAGTGGATCAGACATGTCCTTAGAATTTCTTCTAGGACATGTGGGTTTCCTCACGATGTTTTTCCTTCACTTTCAGCAGATTGTAAATCATGTGATTAGCAATATAAATTCGTAAAACTGAAATTCACATTGGTACTGTTCGGCCGGATTCGAACTCGATACCTCTGAGAAGAGGCCGCGTCCTTATCCATTCAGCTACCATTGCTATATGGCATGCATCTGAACTGTTCTAACAAACCCACCTTCGCATGAGGAGACTTCGATGGTAAGAAATTGACCGCTTGCTCGTACAGCTCATCTTTTATCTGAAAAGATAGTAATATATAAGTAACTAGCTGACCGACCCCGGCTTCGCCCGTGGCGTATTTCGAACCCCGATGCACCCTTTTTAACTCACATAATATGCTCATAATTTATCAGTTTTCCTAAAATGTATGGGAATCTACCGGAATTGTTCACATTTATGATTATTGCTCTGCTCCCTTGGGCAGTAGCGTGATGATATTCAGCCTATGACATTCACGGATAATGTGGCTTTCTATTGGTGAAAGAATTTTTAAAATCGGTTCAGTATTACCCCTTACAGTTTAACAAATATACAAACACACAAACTTTACCTCTTTATAATATTAGTATAGATATAGATATAGAAGTATAGATAAAAATCGTTTATGGAACAAATTAAGGTAAAGATATTCCTAGAGACAAAAGAACAGAGTGACATTTTTTTTATACAAGATAGTGATGGGAAGCGGTCACCGTGGCCAATGGTCGTGTGCAACAATAAGGGAGTCACACACGCGCTGCTTACCCTGAAGGGAAGAGAAGAAGGCTGGGAAGGGGTGGGGGAGGAGGGGTACAGTGAGTTCTGGCTATTATTATACAGTGCGCGGTGTTCTGTAGGGCGGAGGTACTACCCCAGTCGGACTGCTCATTTCGGACGGGAGATACCGTCGTGTCCTGCCTTCTGCTTTTTTTCCGTGCGAATATCCTCATGGATGGAACCACCCTGCGGCCAGCGGGGCAGGTTTTGTCGGACTCTCACCGACTAAAACCGCACGCCGTCTAGGGTCTTTTGACGTCAGGGTGTAAGGTGGCCCATTAGAGCATTTCCCTCGCACTCCGGCTTGACCCGGGCTATCTCCGGATTCGAGATTGCCCCCTCGGGTTGGGGAACCACGGTGTTACCGCCATACCCCCGGAATAGGGGTGGAGGGAGGAGAAGGCATTTTTTTTTATATTCAGTCCGTCAATTGACTTAACCCCGCTGGATGGTAAGAAGTTAGGGTAAAGTCCAGAGGGTACAGGCGCTGCTTCTGCTTTTCGGCCCCACTAGTGCTGCGACCACAATCCCCCCTGCCCGGCTATGCACTTGCTGACCCCTGAACGCGATCCAACCGAGATTGGATTACTATGGAGGGTTTTTAGCAATCGTGCACGGCGGTACCTACCCGGCCGAATTTTGTGACAAATTTTTGTCATCAAATTTCTAACATCAGTAAAATTAAGCTTGTGTTCTTTAATAAATGATTATTAGTACTCACGTTGCCGTCAGGTAGCGACTTCGATCCCAGGAAAGTGACAGGCTGTTCATACAGCTCATCTTTGACCTGTGATTTAAAAAATTTGAAGATTACTGACTAAAAGAATCATCATTCATCATTCTCTGAACCTTTTTCCCAACTCAGTTGGGGTCGGCTTTCCAGTCTAACTGTGATGCGGCTGAACTTCGATATTTTCCGTGGAGCGACTGCCATCTGACCTCCACAACCAATGGTCATTATGACCAATGACTTTTTATGACGACTGACTAAAAGAATATACCTAAATAAAAATAAAATAATAATAATCAATATATAATCAATATCGTATTGATTTCCGCACAAAAAAAGTGTAAATAAATCAGACATTGCACTTACATTCCTGTAATTGTAGGATAAGCTAGGATCCGCAGCGACGAGATGTGCAGAGAAAATTAACTGAAATAAATTAGGTAAGTAGTTTTTTTTTTATATGACTAAGGTGGCAGACAAGCACACGGCCCACCTGATGGGAGACGGTCGCCGTAAGTAGTTCCATTCTATAGTTCCATCATGGAACTACTGGGATTTTTTTTCCCCAGTAGTTCCACGGAACTAGCATCCTGTTGCCGGCAAGATGGTCACCGTGGCCTATGAACGTGTGCAACATCAAGTATCTCACACTCGCGCTGTAGACCCTGAAGGGTAGTGGTGTTGATATATTAGTAAGATGGCCTAATCCATCTCCATTTGATTAATTAGATTGGCCTTAGTAATAACTTAGTTTCTTAATGAATTAAGTAACGCATAGGATATCACAATATCTTCTTCGGCAACTTTGACTCAAATGCTTAATCATTAAATCGTCAGTCACTGTTGATAATACACAAAAATCACATTTTTCGTGACTTTTATGGGAGCGACTTGTAGTCTGATTCTGACCCTAAATCTGCACCAAAATCAGCAAGCAGGTGTACCCTTTTTTACGGAGGCAGACTGTCTTCAAAGACCTTGATTTTAACATCGCGCTACCATCTCTATCAAAAAAAAATTAAGTATTATATTTCCAATGATTTTCTGATCGGAAAAAATGATCATCCAGGACGGGACTTGAACCCGCGACCAGTCCCTTACAGGGGGAATGCTCTGACCAACTGAGCTACCTGGACCCATTCTAGATGCTCGAAATTTTCCGATATATTCTACGGCTTAGGGCTTACGGCGATCAGAAAATCATTGGAAATAGTTAGCATGCAATTGCTTAAAAATTTCATTCAAGTATTATATTTACCAGAAGAAAATGTAACTCCCCCAACATTTTAGTGAGGTACTTGCACTCAGTTCCTCCTTAACGGAGTGACTGCACTCTTTTCGTACAAACAAACACCATTGTAATCAAAATAATTGATAGTTAAAAAATCAAAGGCTCAATTAAAAAGTGCCAATTATTGCAACGTGCGATTTATCGTTTTAGCAGCCTCTGTGGAGTAGTGGTAGTGCATTCGACTGCTACGACAAGGGGCGCGAGCTCGATTCCCGCTCAGCCTTTTGGACCCTTGACACCACCGTCTTGCACCACCGGTGGTGTTAAGGGTATTTTTTAATACCCATTACACTACCAGAGTCCATACGAGAGTATTGTTAAGTTGTATGTACTGATTCCATAGTAAATTTTGTTCTTAACGTACGTATTTTATTTACAAAAAATAAGCTAAATTTCATGTTGGCACAGCACCAATTTTTCGGTAGTGTAATGGGTATTAAAAAATACCCTTGACACCACCGGTAGTGCAAGACGGTGGTGTCAAGGGTCTAAAAGGCCGCTCAGTGCAAAGTTTTCACGCAATTTTTTCCTAAATTCTTCCTTACTTTCGTAGAAATACAACCACTTTAAAAAAATGAGTCCTCCGTCCAAACGCACACAATATTTATGCATGAATCTATTTGCATTGGTCTGGGGGTGGATATATACGCTCCGGCACAGAATGACCACTTCTCAAAATGACCACATCTCAATATGATCACATTATAAAATAATCACATCTCAAAATGGGATAGATAGTCTAGGGATGGGATTGGCAGGATATGACAGCATAAGCAGTGAAGGCAGCCAGTTGAAGCGTATAGCCGCCGCGTAATAAAAATCGATAAAATACGGATATCTATACTTATAATAAATCTGTAGAAGTGAAAATTCTGTACATTGAAAATATCAAAAAAATAAGTAGAAGGGGGTGTTACTAGACCGACACCGATCCCAAATATGTGCTTAAAAAATTTTTTGTCTGTCTGTCTGTCTGTCTGTCTGTCTGTCTGTTTGTTCAGGTATCACGTAAAAACTACCGGTTCGATTACGATGAAACTTGGTATAATTATTCTTCAATATCCTGGGCAGCACACTGGGTACTTTTTATCCCGGAAAAGTACATACACTAAAAAACAAACTTAATTTTGCGGTTCAATCCCTAGACCCGATTACTGTACCAACCGCAAATAATAAGTTTGTTGTAGGTTACGTCACCCGCAGTGGAGTTCACTAGACGCTGCTGCCTGCGGCCAATCCGGCCGGGGTGGGAGTGGCCCTCTATAGGGCTGCTCCGAGGCTCCCCATGTGTCCCTCTGATTAGCAGAGGGTACAGTGGGGAACAAGTGGGGGGCAAGCTGATTGTCCACGCGCCGATGCTTGGGTGACAGTACGGCCGCCTGTCACCCTACACCCCACCGTCGCGTCGGCGAAATGGCGCGAGGCTCGGGGAGTCAAGGGGGCCATCTTAAAACCGTAGATGGCCCAGGGTCAACTGGGGAGCGCGGGATATGCTCTAAGCAATCTTACAACTGAAGATTTGAGACGGCGCGGTGCGGTTTTTATGAGGTCAAGTCTGAACTTAACTACTCCTGATGGCTGACGGGGGTGGTATCTAAAGGAACTTCCGCACGAAAAAAGGAATTTGAAACGGAATTCGAAATCCACGCGGGCGGAGCCGTGGGCAACAGCTAGTATGAGAATAAATAAAACATAGTTAAAGTTTCATAATTTAATTATAATCAAAAGACATTTGGAAAAATTAAGACATTAACCATCACCGCTGCCTCGTGCGGGACATTTTTTCAGTCGATCACACGAAATTTAGCTTATATTTCCAGTAGTACTACGGGTAAGATTACACGGTAGTACTACAGGGAATAGTAGGTATGGGTAAGATTACACGGTGGTAGGCAATCTGTTTTTTACATTAAATAGGTGCCCGCAAGCCCGCGAGCACACACAAGCGCATATAGGCTATGCGCTTTATAGTTGCATTAAGTGATATGTTCATAATTTAACCTTCTAAGTAAGATCACACTGGCAAAAAGAGCATAATATAACATCATAAATAATATTGTACTTTTATGTCATTTTATATTATTTATTTTTGCTGGGATAAAACTAGATACAATTTATACCAGTATCAATGTTAGAGCGTGATTGCGTGAAAAACATCCATACTCCTAAACTTTCGTGTTTATAATATTAGTAGGAACTAGGATATAATATTAGTAGTTTTATGATACTTATTCTGCCAATGTGCGATAACTACTTAAATAGAACTATACTATCAAGTAAGATTTATTATTACCCAATAAATGTTGTAACACGGTGAACGGGCCGTCTAACTCTGCACTTATTTAGGACAACACGCCTAATTCTATAGTAGTAATAAGAGTAACAGGTAGGTCCCGATGATAATATTTTAAGGTTTTAGACGCTGTTGAGACTACCAGGGTAATCGTTGGCCATGAGCCGTATCCTCGATGTCATTGGATCCCGCCACGTCAGATTCTCATCTGTGTCTGAATCTGAGAACAATAATTATCATTTTGTAAATTGGAATTGAAAATGTCATAAATGAAAGCTGGTACATTCTGCCATCGCTTGCCATAGGGAATTCATCCTCACGCGTTGCTATCTAAAATTGTGCGTACAGAATAGTGGAACGACCTCCCTGCTGTGGTTTTCCCAAGCGATTACAATATGGTGGTCATCCAAGAAAAATAAAAGGTTTTCAGAAAATTAAAGTGTCGTCGGGAGTGTGTCCCTGGTGTTGCAAAGTCCACGGAGTGTGGTAACAGCTTCAATTAGGTGGGCCGTGTACTTGGTCTGCCACTTAAGTGGTATAAAAAATACGATACATTTTTTAATGCTGTTCTGACAACTTTCAACTTTAGTAGTAAGAACGGTAATTATTTACTGTTGTTACTACTAGTCAATATTGGTAGTAACACGGGTAATAAAGGATTCTTGTAACAATGTGAATCTGCATCAAGAGCCATGCTATTGCAAACATAAATGGCAATACATTGCCCAACCATTAATTGTTCGGCCATCGAAATGAATTTTTTTGAGATTGCCGAGAAATTAGTTGCCAATAGTGCAGCCACAAATTGCAGAAAAATATGGCCCGTTTAGAAAGGCACTTACCTTTACGAAGTCTGACAGTGGGTTCAGCAGTCCGCAGGTACTGCATGTCATAGAGGGCAGTTCCCAGTGGAGTTATGTTGAGGATTTTGATCTGCCGAGTGGTTATAGACTTACTGAGGCAGGCCAACGAGCCTAAATTCAACATGGTGATGTAATTTTCTTTCTTTCAATTTTATCTGATTTGTTTTATAATATCGACTTTCGTAGTTAGTAATTTATGTATGTTATCTGTGGTATTAAATTTGTTTTTAATTTCTTTTTTTTTCAGGTTTGGTTTTGTAAGCAACCATGGTACGTATTAATGAGGTTTTATATAGTTTTATACTGTACATACAAATCATGACTTTTTCCTATTGGGGTAGGAAGGCTAAGCAGAGGTAGGACACGACGGTATATGCCGTCCGAACTGAGCAATCCGACTGGGGTAGTACCTCCGCCCTACAGAACACCGCGCACATAATAACCAGCGTGTTGTGTTCCCCAAGGTAAGTAGGGTAGCCAGAGCTCACAAACTTCCCCCCCCCCATCCAGGGTAGGCAGCGCCAGTGTCTGTGTTGTCTGACGGTAGGTAATAATACAGATCAGTGCTGCCGTCCTTATCATAAACAACGCACTTGCTTGGCGGTAACTTTCAAGTAAATGGCGCCTAAAGTTTTTTTTCGTTTTTTTATTGTCCCTCCAAAAATAAAACGAATATTACAAATATTTTTGTTTTGTTTCGTGCCTTTATATGTGAACTTTGCATGGGCGATTCTATATTTATAAATTTAGTTAATTTAAATATTTTTAAAGACGAAAAATTGTTTAAGACTAGAAATCATGAACTGCAATAATATTACTTTACCAGGCATAAGCAACTCATGTGTGGTAAGTGAGTGGTTTATGTCTAGAAAAATGCCTTTGTGATGTTTATGCCTAGCAAAGACAGTGGAATTACTTACATGTAAGTTCACTTTTGTAACGTATATGTTGCAAATACGTTTAACATGACTAGCAAATAATGGTAAGAGCAGTCCACATGCGTTTAATTTTATGCAACTGAACAAAAAATAAAACTACTTTCTAGGTATCATACCATATTTATTAGATAAAAAAAATGAAATAAATGCTTGCAGTAGGTGGGTAGCACACTGTGAACAGTAAGTTATTAACTTAGTTATATTTAGTTTATCACAATCATTTTAATCGCAAATCTTAATATTATTACCTATACAAAAATATTGAAATTAGGTTTTCTTTGAGTATCAATATAATTATCTTTTCTTAGCAATATAAAACAATCTCAAAATAGAACAATGAATCTGTTAAATCTGTAGTTTACTACAGATAAAACTTTAGGCTTTAATCCACACACGCTGTCCTAATTACGGGTTGGTGCATCGGACAGGTCGTTAGAATTTTTTCTAGGACATGTGGGTTTTCTCACGATGTTTTTCCTTCACCGTCAGCAGAATAATGGTAAATCGTGTGGTTAGCACATATAAATTCCAAAAAGTGAAATTCACATTGGTACTGTCAGGCCGGAATCAAACTCGATACTTAAATGTAAAAGTTTCAGAATCTTGATTTTTTGCAAGCTAGAGTGATAAAATCACAGGAATTTTCTACAGTTTCTGCAAAGGTACAACCATTACCATTATTTCAAAGCTTGTTCCTCTAATGCCAGAAAATTGAAAACATTTTTGGTATAATTCATTTGTTTTAGATGCCAAAGATTTAACTCAAAATGAGCGGTTTTTTTTCTATTCAGGGACTATATTTTTTAATTCCCATTTTAATTTGTTATTCAGGTACTTAGTAAATTGTTATTCTTACGTAAAAAGTAGTAACCTAGAGATTTTACAGATTTATTGTGCTATTTTTAGATTGTTTTATATTGCTAAGAAAAGATAATAACCTATATTAATACTCAAAAAAAAACCCTGATCTCAATATTTTTGTACAATATATTGAAATTTGCAATAAAAACGATTGTGATAAACTAAATACCTATAACTAAGTTAATAACGTACCATCCACAGAGTCCTACCCACCTACTTTAAGCATTTATTTCAATTTTGTTTTTCTAATAAATATTTTATATGATACCTTGAAAGAAGCCTCCCATGACTCCCTCACTTTACCCCGGACTTGCCCATACTCTGACACACTTTACTAATCATAATAGTCGCAAATGTAATAATTGCGTTACTTTTCTTATTGCTATTTAGTTTAAATTCATATCAAATACTTATCATATATAGCGCAAGTACGTTTATGACCTGTTCACATTATTAAAAATATTTTACTTTGCTAATTATAAACATCACTAGTACCGCATGCGTTATTTATGATTAGTATTTTCATACATCTAAATTCTGACTGAAATAGTCAAGAGAAACGCATAATTTGCTTACGATGCTTATGACTAGTAATAGGTTTAGAATGGTGCAAATACGCTGTTTATCAATAACAAAAAAACTAAAACTATAAAAGATATCGAAAAATGAGTGATTGATCCTGGTAGATCTCGTTTCCGTGATTCCGAATATACTAATAACTCAATTTCGTAAAAAATGTCGATTGCGTTGTTTATGATAAGGACGGCAGAGTGGTTGTCTGCCACCCAAGTAGTGTAAAAAAACCGCCCCTGAAGGGTTCCGTATTAAAAAAAAAACTACTTAGTAGATTTGGAACAAACCAATTTTCGGTGAAAGTTTGCATGGTAATGTTCATCATATATATTTTTTGTAGATTTTATCATCATTCATCTTAGAAGTTAGGGGGGGGGGAGGGGGGCACATTTTTCAACTTTGGAAGTGTCTCTCAGGCAAACTATTTTGTTTTGAAAAAAATTAGGTTGGAAACCTCAATAGCATTTTTGAAGACCTATCTATAGATACCCCACACGTCCTTCCACCCCCCCATTCTCCCCCCAATGCTTCCAACTGCCCCCCCTCTCAAGGGTTGGCAGTGCGAGTGTGACGCTCTTGGTGTTGCACACGTCCATAGGCTAAATTAACCGCTTCCCATCAGGTGGGCCGTGTGCTTGTCTGCTGCCTATAAAACCTGGCTGAAAACATTCCTATAAGAAAAAAAAAATTAACATGTCAGAAACGAAAACAATGGAATCTGTCAATACCGTCAAAATTTATAAAATGTCTGATAATAAGCAGCAATGAAAATGTAATTACAAATTTAAAAAATAATTCAACAGAAGTTAATTTATTGAAATGTTTATCAAATAGACAAAGAAAATTACAGTTTACTTAACTTTGGACAAAGTTATATACTTAGTTTATAAAAATGATGAAGTCTATAAGATATTTGTACAAGCCCCAAATGAACAGTTTTAAAGCCATGATGGGCAAGCAATTAGCTCAGTACTCCGAGCAGTCGTCCACTGCACCTTGTGTGAAGGAAAGCAAGGATGCGTCGGCGCCTAGCGAGGAACCTAATATAGGTAAGACGTATATAATATATATATAAAATTCTCGTGTCACAGTTTTCGTTCCCGTACTCCTCCGAAACGGCTTAACCGATTCTCATGAAATTTGTGAGCATATTGAGTAGGTCTGAGAATCGGCCAACATCTATTTTTCATACTCCTAAGTGATAAGGGTTGTTCACCCTTAAAATGCAAAACAACGTTTGCCGGGTCAGCTAGTAATATATATAAAACCTACGGATGGAACGAGTTAAAGAATGCAACTTTCGAGTCGAGTCAGCTTGCTTTAAACATACCGAGTAATAATTTAATAATTTCTTTTACGCACACACTAGTCCACGATTTAAAAGTCGCGCAGCGGCAAATCCAGCCGGGGTGGGAGTGGCCCTCTAGAGGGCTACTCGGAGGCTCTTTGTGTACCTCTGATTAGCAGAGGGCACAGTGTGGAGTAGGTAGAGGGCGGGCTGGAGCGATGCTTGTCCCATTTCGGGCTGGAGCGATGCTTGCCCCATTTCGGGCAGTCGAGGCGGGCCATCTTAAAACTGTGGGTAATGTCCCGGGGTCTGCTGGGGTGCGAGGGATATGCCTACTAAACTTGGTAACCGTACACCCCGGTAATTAATACCGAAACGTGCGGTTTTAGTCGATTCGATTCCGATATTAACCACCCCTGATGGTCGACGGGGATGCTATCCGTGGGGACTTCCGCACGAAAAAAAGGGGCATCACTCTAACACTGCCGACCCTGAAGAGGTGGGGGGGGGACTGCACTGAGTTCAAACGAAACATAAGCTCCATATCATTTATCATCAAATTAATATATGTATATAGTGCACGGCTTCTAACTTGGCAAGATTTTGGAGTAGTGTGGTCCCCACTACTCCAAAACCTTGCCAAGTTATATGCCGTGCACTATAACGTAAATAAAAAACCACAATTTAACTACTTAAACTCTAATTTAAACATTTATTAACGAGTGACACTCAACCCCGTGCTGTAGTCCCACTCGTGCCGAGATTCGCGTCCGTGAGCGATGTCCATGTGTGAGTTGTTATCACGTATTAATATGGAGTTTAAGTTTTGTTTGTATTCTGTGTTGATAGTCACGCGGCGACGACATCCATTCTGGAGGATAACCCAAGCTATAACTATGAACAACATATTTAATTCCTTGGAAGCAGCTCATCAGAACACACGCCATTATAGTTATGGTAAGAACTGCTAAGTTTTGCCCAATATTTTGTAGTTTTTGTGGACTTCTTAAGTTTTTATAGTCAGCATGCAATTATTGCTTAAAAATTTCATTCAATTAATCGAACGGAGAATCTAAAAATAATGTTTAAAAACAATTGCGATATTGTTCATTGTTTCCGTAGTTCGAACGAATTACGGCAGATGGCTCCACTGGCACCCTAAGCCGTAGAATATATCGGAAAATTTCGAGCATCTAGGATGGGTCCAGGTAGCTCAGTTGGTCAGAGGGTTCCCCCCATAAGGGACTGGTCACGGGTTCAAGTCCCTTCCTGGATGATCATTTTTTCCGATCAGAAAATTACTTCTTATGTGTTGGGCAGCGGGTAACGTGGCCTATGGACATGTACAACACTAGGGGCGTCACAATCGCGTTGCCGACACTGTACAAACCTTCGAATGCCCTTTTTGAAGAACCGCATATTGTAGACGCTAGGGAAAACCACAACTAGGAGTTCGTTCCGCAGCCTGTTGGACACTTCAACATACTTCACCACGCCTGATGCAAAGCTAAAGGCAAAGTCTCAGGATCGAGGGTCACCACTACATACACCGATAGTGCTGCAGTGGTGCTTTTTCACGCCCCGCTTAAAGGACCCGGAACTATTAGGAGGAAGGAAACGCATGCGCTGGTAAAGAATTCCAAGTCTTGATGGTGCGACAAAAAAAAGAGGCACCGAACCGCTTGGTTCTTGATGGAATTGTTTGCACTGTGTGAGGGTGATACCGCAGCCTGGCACGTGTAGTTTTATGATGCTGATGAGATGATGAATTAAATGTAGTGTAGGTACCTGATAACAGCATTTTGTACTCAATTTTCTTTTCTTTTCCAGAGCCCGAAGCCCAAATTTCAAAGCCTGAAGATCTTCCGACCACCGGTGTAAGTAAAACATAGAACAAATATCTAGGTATACTTAAAGTAGGTAAAGAGGGTATGCAGAAGACTTACTTACTTTTACTTACACAGGATTCTTGGTTGGAAAAGGAGCAGGAAGAAAATCAAATACAGGAACACACACCAATTATGGAACTCAATAAACCACAAGAGCTTGAACAAATTCCGGAACTCAAACTTAAAGAACACGAGCAAATTCAGGACATCAACCAACTGCAGGAACTCACTCAAATTCAGGAACTCAATCAATTACCAGAGCCCTTTCAAATAAAGGAAGAGATCCGACTAGAGGAGTATTTGAAAATACGAGAACAGAACCAATTACAGGAATTTAACCAACTGCCTGAGGAGTACCAACTTGTGAACCCGTTTCAAATGAATATTTATTGTCACACAAGCGATATTGAACAAAATATGGCTGATATTACCCTGGCGATGGAAGATGGTACGTATTTATAGTGTTTTGAGGTAAAAATGTTGAACATACGTTAAACAGGGCCTCGACTCTACCCGAGGGGGCCATCTCGAATCCGGAGATGACCCGGGTCAAGCCAGGTTGCGAGGGAAATGCTCTATGGGCCACCTTACACCCTGGCGTCAGAAGACCCTAGACGGCGTACGGTTTTAGTCGGTAAGAGTCCGACATAACCTGCCCCGCTGGCCGCGGGGTGGGTATCATTTCCACACGACAAAAAGAACCTCGATTCTGTTAAAACAAGCCACTGTCATGCCACTGAAACTTTTAAAAATATCGTTTAATTTTGGACTTTACTGTTTCAATCAGTTATCTAGGGCCCAAGTATATGTAATTTCTTTTTACATTAGGTACATTGTGTGCTTCCCATCAGGTGGGCCGTGTGCTTGTCTGCCACCTACGTAGTATATAAAAAAAATTGTAATTACCTTTTTTTAATGGCATCTTTGCTTCGCATTTTGCCATATAATTGGCATATAATAATGTATTATGCAGCGTTTTCCTCATTTAGTCACAGTCAAGGCCTTCATAGTCAATAGTCAAGTCAGTCTTCCTTCATAGTCTTGCCCCAGTACAATAGTGGAGACTTTACTAGAGGCTTCTATAGAGTTTTAGAATCAACGTTGAAAAGCACAATTCACGGTAATATACCACTTTCCCAACTCGTGCACGTTGTCGAAGATGTTATGTTTAAAAGTCCACCGTTTTAACACATAATAACTACATTTTATACTAATTTTAGAAAATGACACAATGCCCCGATGTGACTTTTTCCGCTTTGGCGCCAGAACCCCATAATACCTTTAAGTAGGGCGTGAAAAAGCAAAGTCAAAGTCAAATTAAAAAATCATTTATTCTGTATTAGACCATTTTAAGCGGCACTTACAAAACGTCAAATTATAAATATTTCAAACTAGAAGCAAATGGACCACCGGTTCGAAACGCGGTCCAGACCTGAGAAGACTCCGGCAAGAAACTCAGCGGGCTGTTTTTTTTTTGGTCTATTTACAACAATTGCTTTAGTCTAGATACAATGTTATTTCGAGTAACATAGTTGAGTGAACAGTTCATTTCCAAGCTTCTTTATCATCTAAATAATCTTGAATTTTATAATAAGCTTTTGATGAGGCTGTCAAGTTGAGGGCCACTTTCTCTTCCTTCCTGAGATTTTACCTTTAGCTTACCATCAGGCGAGGTCATCATATTGAAGTGACGGCTAAAAAAAATAACATTCCCCTTTAATGTTGTATTTTTTCTGTGACAGACAAACGGGCGGAGATGGTATGTGTGCAGGAATACCCCCGTGCCCCGTGGCGCGATCCCCTAGGGGCTAGAGTAGAGGTAGTGAACTGTGGCACCGGGCACAGCATCAACAGCTTGTAATAGCGTCTCATGTACGTAACTTTTGACTCTATTTTGTTAAAAAATTATCAATAGCATTTGCTGTCGTTCGCGTGGTAGGTATTCCGCTACTGTTTATGCAATTACTATCTCCTTATGGTTTCCTTTCACTCCTTGGTTTCCTTTCACCCCTTGGTTTCCTTTCACCCCTTGGTTACCTTTCACCCCTTGTTTATTTCCACCCCTTGGTTACCTTTCACCTCTTGTTTCTTTTCACCCCTTGTTTCCTTCAACCACTTGGTTATCTTTCACCCCTTGTTTCCTTCTCCGCTTGATTCCTTTAAACCCCTTGGTTATCTTTCACCCCTTGTTTCCTTCACCTCTTGTTTCCTTTCACTCCTTAGTTTCCTTTCACCCCTTGATTTCTTTTACTTCTCTGTTTCCTTTCAACTCTTGGTTTCTGTTGACCCCGTTTTACTGGTAGTGCTTACAAAGGATTTTTATTATTTTTTTTATTTATTATAGTCTGTAGGTATTTGATAAAATGTGCAAAATTTGAAACTTAACGTTTAAAAAACCTTAGAAAATCGATTTGAAATATTCCGTTTAAACCATGCAGGCAACTTAAAAAAAAATAAAAAGTAATAAATAAATTAATATCCAAGCGTTTTTCTACCTTTTCCACCCCGCGGCCAACGGGGCAGGTTATGTCGGACTCTTACCGACTAAAACCGCACGCCGTCTAGGGTCTTCTGACGCCAGGTATTATTCGTGAAGCGACTGCCATTTTACCTCCACAAAAATTAATACATCATCATTCTCTGAACCTTTTTCCCTACTCAGTGGGGGTCGGCTTTCCAGTCTAAGTGTGATGCGGCTGAACTTCGATATTTTCCGTGGAGCGACTGCCATCTGACCTCCACAACCAATGGTCATTATGACCAATGGCGATATCGAAGTTCCAAGTTAGACTGGTTTGACTTTTGTGGGCTCCAACTACCCGCAACGATTGCCATAGATGTTTGTGTGGCAACCGGGACCGACGGCTTAACGTGCTCTCCGTGGCACTTATAAACCTGCGATAAATACACACATAACTTCGAAAACTGGGATCGAACCCGAGACCTCGTTTCAGCAGTCAATTACCCAAACCACTAGGCTACTGCGGCTTTTTAATTTAACAAATTAATAATAGCGTGTTAAAAAAGCTGTTTCTTTTTTTTCAGAAAGTCGAAAAGCGAAAGAAGACTCCATCCAGTATTACCTGATGCCCTGGCCTAATTCTCACCCCTAGGCCTGATCCTCACCCTTAGGCCTGATTTCGATCAGCTATATTTTGAATCTTTCATAATTGAGATCGCGAGCGCAAAACGGCTTAGCTAAAAGTTAACGAAAAAATTGTTAAATGGCCGATAGTCCTCAAAATGATCTAACAAATTTTTTTATATTGCTATATACTGATCTGCAATTATACTATGATATGTTAACGCATTCGTGTTCTACTAAGATTGCGTACCAACCGCGAATTGTACCAAACTCAAGTTTGATCAAAAAATTTAATTTGACTTACCGTATATTGGACATGTTTCCAATTGACCTCAAGAACAGATTCGCGTCTAAAGGGGACGGAGCTATATAGGTGTCCCTTTTTTTTTTACTCGGAACACGGACTTTTTAACACATTATGGTTTGAAAAATCGGTTTTTAGACTAATTTGCTACCGTTTGACAATTTTTTGTTCAATGTTGTCTATGCTGTTCTTGCGCATGCAGTTAATTAATTGTTCTGTAAGTATAGTCAACGACAAAAAGGATTAACAATAACAAATTAGCAAATCTGTTGATACATCTAAAAAGTTAAATATAAATATCGATGTAATTCTAACAGAACGCGACTTTTGTTTCCGTATTTTCTCAAAAAGTTTTTTGGTGAAGTGAGGTGCTCTGTTAATTTGATGATTAGCTGGTTTTGCCGCTGACTGTACCGTTAACCATGTAGGTACTGTTAAATGATGTAATTTGAATGAACTTAATACTGTCCTGTACTATTAAAAGAAATTCTGTTTAGAATGTAAATATAACAGTTGAGTTTTTAAAATGTTTCTTTTTCCTGTGGTGTGTAGTGTATTTTATTTATTTATTTATTTATTTATTTATTTAAAAGACATATCAACAGTAGGTATATACACAAGCATTTTCCTAAGTAACATATAAGATTTTACAATAGGCAACACCAATTAAAGATATGCACAGCATTGTCTGATTGTCTTACAAAAATAACAATTGAAATTATTGACAGTGAGAATGCCAAATTAGTAAATACTTAAAAAAGGTGTACTACTAATCGGACTTGTACCATCAGCTACACCGACAACTCAGTCAAATCAGTGCCCGTTGACCCATCAATAGTACATCTATTGATGGGTCAACGGGCACTGATTTGTCCCACTGTGCTATAAAAATATACCACAAGTGCAGCACTATCGGTGTATGTAGTGGTGACCCCCGGGTCTGAGACTTTGCCTTTAGCTTTCCATCAGGCGAGGTAAAGTCATGTTGACGTGTCAAATGTAAAAAAAAAGTCAGGGTGAGAGGAAAATGGAGAAAATGGAAATGGCCGGACAGTAGCAAAGTGAATTTCACTTGTGGAATTTATATGTGCTAATCATATGATTTACCATCTGCTGACGGTGAAGGAAAACATCGTGAGGAAACCCACATGTCCTAGAAGAAGTTCTAAGGACATTTCCGATCCACCAACCCGTAGGCCAGCGTGTGTGGATTAAGGTGTAAACCCTCTCAGCTCTCTCGTTAGAGGAGAGGAGACACGTGCCCAGCAGTGGGACATAAATGGGTTGCTATTATGCTACTTAGGTGGCAGAACAGCATACGACAGACTAGTTAAAATTTTTGATACGCAACGCAGTTCGCATCAGTCATCGTTACGACCTTGCTGTGTGTGAAACGAGGAAAAATAATACAAGAAATCAAAAACCCGTTTGCGTACATAACATCAGAAATTTTTCCTTAATCGCGTTCAAGAGCTTATTATGAGATATTTAGTGTCAGTTTCGTGCTTTTATAAACTGTTTTCCGTGGTTAAAAGTGGTGAAAACACTTTTTTATTGTTAAGAAGTAGAAATAATGTGTATTGTCTAAAGAATTTTCTTTTTTAACCCTTAATAGGGCCCGAGCCTGTGAGTGCTTTTTCT
This sequence comes from Lithosia quadra, assembly GCA_963576445.1. Taxonomy (NCBI): domain Eukaryota; kingdom Metazoa; phylum Arthropoda; class Insecta; order Lepidoptera; family Erebidae; genus Lithosia; species Lithosia quadra. Next base: position 738,975 of record OY754897.1, read on the forward strand.
TCAAACTAACACTGGTTCCTGGCTAATAATAGCTCATAGATTTCATTTTTCTAAATATTTTTTATAGGGGTTGCATTTTAGGGGTAGTTTTTCCGGTGGTAAATATTATACCATTGCCCGTTTACAACTTCAAAATTTTGCGGAGTGGTGGTAAAATTGTTACCATTGCCCCTTCTGGCGCATTTTTATTTTAAGACTAGTGGTTTCATCTGTGTTTGTCATACATTTTTTGTTAAATAAATTTATGTAGCTACCTTATTATTTTATTTATTTATTTTTATTGTTATCTATACTAATATTGAAAACAAGTAAGATTTCTATTCATAAACTTTACACGAGTCCCGGCTTACCGTAACAAACAAACTGATTTTTATATATAGTTACCTACGGTTTTCAGTAAGTATAATCGGGCAATGGTAACTATTTTACCACTTAAAAACGATATCGAAAAATGTATTAAAAATCGTTCCTGAAAGCTGCTAATACGTAAAACGAAAGTAAATATACCCTATTTTATAAATTTGTATCGTAAAATCTCTTATAAGAATTATTGTAGAACAAATTTGCACAAAATCCGCACTCGACCACTAAAACATTCAATTTTTGCCACCAAAATTCGTTGGGTCAACTTTGACAGTACCGTAGATTGCTAAAACGACTTTGCCAACTTATGAAGTGTTAAAAATATGACAGTAAACTTACTAAAAAAATATAATGAAATCAAGGAATAACATTTAATGTTTCCATTTTTAATATATCTCAAATTTTGTAGAAAAGCAGAAAGTGGTAATATATATACCCTTACCCTATTAAGGGTTAAGACTTGAAATTAGTGAATACTATCGTAAATTTTTACTCTTGTGTCAATGTAAGATGCTGGTTTGCATTTTTAACGTGTTATAATAGAACATCCACTAAGGCACAGTTAGATATTACAGCCTCTTGGCAGTTCTAAGGTATGTACAGTTGCCATCTTTCTTTTCTCAATTCTTAATCTATAATAATATTATAAAGAGGTAAAAGTTTGTGTGTTTGTTAAATTGTAAGGGCTAATCTCGGGATCTACTGAACTGTTTTTAAAAATTCTTTCACTAATAGAAAGCCACATCATTCGTGAGTGTCATAGGCTATATTTTATAGGAAAACTGGAATTTACACCCGGGCGAAGCCGGGTCCCGGGTTGCTAGTCTATCACTCTTTGTCCTGAATGACTGATTGATTGATGGATCAACGCAGAGCCTAAACGGCTGATCGTAGAGACTTGAAACTTGGAGGATGTGTTTTATGTTAACGTAGGTTATCCGATAAGAAATGATTTTTAGAAATTCTACGCCTAAGGGGGTGAAAAAGGGGTGCAAAGTTTGAATGGGGCGATGCAATTCTTTGGTCCAATCTATCTTCTTAAAATTTTGCAATACACACTTTAACAAAATTGATGTAACCCGTTTATTTTGGGGATTGTTTCCTTCGAAGTTTTTTGTAGAGTAAAATTGGAGAGTCGAGTGGAGATTCGAGTGAAGGAAGAGTCGATTGGAGAGTCGTTTTATTAAAATACATACATAGTATATTTGCATAAACAGGCACTTGATAGGTCAATGGCCTCAACGAACTTAAAAACTACAAATCTATACCTTAACATCATATATATGACCACATTTCTGCAAATAAATGAATATTGATTTTTTTTTTTGAATTTACTAATATTTATAAAGAAGTAAAGTTTGTGTGTTTGTATATTTATTAAATTGTAAGGGGTAATCTCGGGATCTACTGAACCGATTTAAAAAATTCTTTCACCAATAGAAAGCCACATTATCCGTGAATGTCATAGGCTGAATATCATCACGCTACTGCCCAAGGGAGCGGAGCAATAATCATAAATGTGAACAATTCCGGTAGATTCCCATACATTTTAGGAAAACTGATAAATTATGAGCATATTATGTGAGTTAAAAAGGGTGCATCGGGGTTCGAAATACGCCACGGGTGAAGTCGGGGTGGGTCAGCTAGTTATATAATAAACGAAACGATATTATATGACTCTGAAATGGTTATACCAACAGTCTATTGGTCCATGAACCGTTGGTCAACATTATTTTTAAAAATTTTATTTACCTAACTTCGCTGTTTGTTTGGGTCAAATCTATTATGTAATTGAAATTTGACCCCCTTTCAGTTGTCTGATTGGTCTGATATTTGGCAGAAGTCTTTAGTTCTGGTGACAATACAATTTAAAACTGTTTAACTTAAAAAAGTTTTTTTCATAATTCATTAAACCATAAACTTTTCGTCCACGAACGTTTCGCCAGCATTACTCTACGTCATTCGTGGATGTGTGTAGGGGAAGCTACGGGCATGAGTTATAGTAATTTATTTTACATAATTTCTTTCACAGATGTCGCTCCAATCGATATTTTTGCTGCTCTTGGCCTCAAACACGTACAGTCAGTCAATCACCAATGGTAAGCCTGATAAGAATCAAATTGAAGTATTTATAAGAAGACCGCGCGGCCATAATAACCATCGTGTTGTGTTCCCGGCGGTGAGTAGGGTAGCCAGAGCTTACTGGAGGAATTCTTTGCTGTCAGCCGGGAGACCAAAATCGCCTGCGTTGTCAGCATAGAAACTATCTCAATACTCCCCCCCCCCCCAATCCTCCAGGGTCAACAGTGCGAGTGTGACGCCTTTGGAGTTGCAAACGTCCATTTTTTTTTCATACCACTTAGGTGGCAGACAATTACACGGCCCACCTGATGGGAAGCGGTCACCGTAGCCTATGGACGTGTGCAACACAAGACGCTACCCACGCGCTGCCGACCCTGAAGGGAAAGTGCGGGGGTAGGAAAGGGTGGGGAGGCTAGGCAGGGACGGGGAAGAGGAGGGGTACAGTGAGCCTGGCTACCCTACTTACCGCCAGGAACACAACACGATGGTTATTATGTGCGCGGTGTTCTGTAGGGCGGAGGTACTACCCCAGTCGGACTGCTCATTTCGGACGGGAGATACCGTCGTGTCCTACGTCCATTGACCACAGTGACGCCGATGTGGTGATGCCAACCCTGTAAAACCTTCTTGAAGAACCCCATCATTCCACAGCAAGCGTGGAATGAAATTCCTCTCATACCTCAGAGTGCGCGCCGTTGACGATGCAACCTGTGAACTCCCTGCCTATGGCGAGCGGTAGCTGGGTTATATGATCTGCAGTTCCACGTTCAATGGTCTCTAAATGATGGTAAACGACATATAACATAAACTCACGCCTATATCCCCGAAGGGGTAGGCAGAGGTGCTAGCATCACATTTCGCCAGTTTATGTTTAGGTCTCAATGTAATAGGTAGCGAGCCTATTGCCATTAACCGGGCACTTATAAACCTGCGATAAATACACATACATAACTTCGAAAAGCATCCAAAAGTCAAAGGTCAACGATGGTAAGCTAAAGGTAAAGTCTCAGGAATGGGGATCACCATTACAAACACCGACAGAGCGATGATGATAGCCCTCAGCTTGACGGCCTCATCAAATGCTTTTTGAAGCCCCGCTTATAGGACCCGGGACTGTAGGAGGAAGAAAACACTTGGCCTGGTAAAGAATTCGAGGTATTGATGGTGCGGCAAAGAAAAGAGGCACGGAACCGCTTTGGTCCTATAATTTTATTTACTTCTTCGCAGCTCCAACGAGGACCGGGGAAGACAACTCGTGTACCCAGGAGGATGGGTCCATTGGCGAATGCAAGCCATATTTCCTGTGTAATGACAATGAAGTCAATTCCACAACCATCCGGTAAGCATAAAACATAATTTTTCTGTTTTAATAATAGGCTATTTAATAAGCGATGGTAGATGAAGCCTCTTCTCAGAGGTATCGAGTTCGAATACGGCCAGACAGTACCTATGTAAATTTCACTTTGTGGAATTTATAATATGCTAATCACAAGATTTACCATCTGCTGACGGTGAAGGAAAAACATCGTGAGGAAACCCACATGTCCTAGAAGTAATTCTAAGGACATGTCCGATCCACCAACCCGCATTAGGCCAGCGTGTGTGGATTAAGGGTCTAAACCCTCTCAGCTCTCTCGTTAGAGGAGAGGAGACCCGTGCCCAGCCGCAGTGGGATATAAATGGGTTGCTATGTGTAATATTTAGTCCGTCGGATTGATTGCACCTCGCCTGATGGTTAGCTGAGGTGAAGTTAAAAAATAGCCAACATTTCCAGAGCACGCCTCTACCCAGCCTTGACAGATGCTTTTTCACGGCCCGCTTAACCCTTATTTCGATTTAGTCCGCTGTGACGGACAAGTACTTTAAATAAATCTGTGGCACTATTAAACCTATTTTTGAACAATTTATTTTTACTAATTAGTAGTAAATGTAACTGGCAAATAGAAAAAAAATAGCTTTGTGATCTGTCAATATTTCATCTGTCACTTATCGACGAAAATGGCGAAGAAACAGAGGTGTTCAACTTTGCGTAAGGTATTTACAAGATCTTTGCCTATTATTTATTATTTTGGATTGGTATTTGGGTGTGATATTTGTTGTTTTGTATATAACGAATACATGCACTAATAAAATGATTCATTTATAGCTGTTTATTTACATGAAATTCGCCCATGAAGTAGTTGTCCGCCATACCGGACTGTGCCGAAATGATACTAAAACACACAAAGTTTTGCTTGTCCGTGGGAGCGGACTTTGCCGAAAAGAGGTCAATAAATAAATATGTGTTATTTTAAAAAGTGATAATAATATACATATTTATAAGCACACACAACCTAATAACACATGTTTTCTCCTTGGTGTGCCCAATAAAGATATACTATACCTACTTTATTACTTTATTATCTGTACATTTTTTCATTATATGTTTTTTGTGTGGTGTCTTATGTTTTAGCTTTTCTTTTTTCCTTGGCAGTGTTTGCTACAGCATGGCCGCACTAATAAAATATTAGCACTTGACCTAAAGAGCGAGCACCATCTGAAACTGGTGACAAGTCTAATTCCGATAATGAGCTTGATTATCTGCACTATTCAAATAGCTCCTCGCCTGCACCTTCGCTTTGATTCTTGTTTAGATAACTGACCACCTCGAGTTTCTTGACGTAACCCTCACATTCATGCTTAACTTTGGGTCTTACATCAAGGCTAAAGCTCAGATGGCCGCAAAAAAGCTGGACGTCCTGTTTATGATGCGATACTACTTCATACCGGAGCAACTGCTTAATTTATACCAAGCGCAAGTTCGATCCTGTATGGAATAATGCTCGTATCTGTGTGATGGCTCAGCTAAATACCACCTTGAAGCGTTGGAGATAATCAAGAGACGAGCCAAGAGGCTCATTAACGACGATGCACTGATCGGGAAAAGGCTTCAGAGCCTGGGCGCATGGGCAACATCGACGCAAAGTTGCAGATCTATGGGTGTTCCATCGGAATCATTTCGGAGAGTGCGCTCTGGAATTGCACAACTTGAAAAGACTTGGAGGTATCCAAGTCCTTTCTATCAACGAACGACCAGACGAACAGCGACGCGACACCGCTATAATGGTCGACATTCCACTCATATGCTCAAAACACTCTGCCGACACATTCATCAACTGCGTACAGCTAAGGAGTGGACTTCCCTGCCCAAGTCTGTGTTTTCGGAAAGCTATAACCTGGGAATATTCAAGTCACTTGATACGGGGCCCTACGGGTCAAGAATAAAAAACTTAATTCCGTAGGTCCGGTTTATTATTTTATACACAATTCAAATTCGAGTGTCGGTATGGGTATAGGTACACGCCACTATTTACGGAAGGCTGAGCAGTCCACTCAACTTGGGGTCCGAGCTGGTCCCGTGCGAGGGTGATGTGTCTTCCGCAGGAACTCCACCAGGCGTCTCGGCCGCTAGTCCGGTCCGCCGGTTGTCGCTTCAATGTATTTGATACCGCGGTATAAAGTTCAGCCGGGGCGAAGTTCAGCCGGGGCGAAGTTCCCTATTATAGGGAACAACAGCTTGCGTTTGTAGCTTCGAAACTGCCCGCTATGAAGCTATTCAGCGGACTTAGGTCTATTAGATAGTACCTAGGTTCTAAACTAACTCGGAGTACTTTACTATAGTGGTACTAGTCCTTTCGCTGCGAGGTGAGGCGGTCGAATCAATCAGAGGTCCAAGCACCGTACCTCGCGCCCTCCCGCGCGCCTCAGCTAATGAGGCGCTCCGACCGCGGCGCGCGCTGATTGGTTACAATTCCATAGGATTCACTTGATCGTTCGCGCGTTCGATTACCTTATTTGGTGATCTTTGGTTCAGCTCGCCTGCGCCGCGACGCGCGTTGCAATTCCGCGAGCTCAGCTGATTACAATTTGATATCCCGGAACCAGTGTTACGTAACAATACCCGACGAACTGGGAGAAGGATTTTTACTGGGGGAACAGTGAAAATCCGCCTGAAATAAACCCTCTAAAACGAGGTCATTGGCTTCAATGCAAGCAAAACCCTTTCATACAACCATACAGAATCACAGATACCCACCTAACATACACCTATCACACCAAGTCTTCCTCCCGCGGAGGTAGGAAGACGAACCACACATACCTTGTCCGGCCCTATCTAACCTGATGGGACGTACCACTTGCGATTGAGGTGTTAAGTTTGACGCCAGCTTTCCTCGACGGTACATTGTAAACCACTTGAAGCTAACCTACCGGCAACAGAGTCACTAACCGCTCTGACGTGCTATAGAACCCAGGAAGAACATAAGTCTCCCTCAGATAAAAAAGGACCTCACACTAAGGAGACCTTTATACACAGTGAAGGCTTATTTTTAACCCAGCGGTTGCCTCAAGCATACGTTGACAATGCTAAGTAGGTACGAGACCACTGAAACGGTGCTAAATGCTTACTTATGAAATCCAAATCAACCACATTAACAAAATTATTTAATAGATATTATTATAACTACGTAAACCAATATATGCACGAGATGCTCGGTGCTTATGGGCTTACCCCCAAGTGCGTAGTTAATCTGGATCATCAATTCCTACAGACCGCATGACGACTGCAAAAGAAATGACGGTGGTCTACAACCCAGCTCGAGTTTTGCACTAAACTCTACCACATGTGCTTTTACCTATCTTACCAATGCAGATGGTAGAAATAAAAATTAACAAAAAATATAATTGTGCTTCCTGCCAACCACTGCACGTTCACCTAGACTACCTTTCCACGTAGCTCCTAGCTAACCTAAGGCATCGGATATAAACTACGGTACTTGGCAACGAACAGTGAGGAAAGTCGGATGGTTAAAACAACGAGACTAAACGTAGTACAACGTAGTAACCTTACAATTACAACAATATGAGAATGTCAGCTTGTCATTTTGAAGTCTTTTATATGCCAGTTGCCAATGTTGTTTCCCGCCGTGTCCTCTAAAGTAAAGACTAATGGGGAACGCTTTGCTATAATCTTGCACTTTTGATATTTCGGGGCCAATTTCTTTGTAAACCGCGCATCCTTGTCACTTAGAAATTGCGTGCGCTTCCAAACCATGTCCCCGACCTCAAATGTAGCAGGCTTCCTGCGAAGATTGTAACGTTGTGAACTCTTGACGTGGCTTTGATGGAGAGCTGTCTGTACCTTGTCGAACACAGCTGCCAGCGCGCCTCTGTTCTCCGCGTACTCGTCCCGTGGGGGAAAGACTAGGTCACTGGAATCAGTGGCTGATGAATAATATGATCCACAAGGGACCAATTCCCTGCCATATACTAAGAAGGCGGGGGAGAATCGCGTTACCTCATTAACCGCGCTGTTGATGGCAAACTGTACCTGGGGCAAGTGCACGTCCCACGTCCGGTGATCATCCTCGACGTAGCTGGCGATTGCAGTGACAATAGTGCGATTATAGCGTTCTACCAAGTTGACTTGAGGGGTGTATTTTGGCGTGAACTGTACCTTCGGAATCTTATACTTTTTGTAAAGTGTGTCCAATTCTTTACTTACGAATTGGACACCGTTATCTTGTAGTACGATTTCTGGAATGCCATGGACCATAAATACTCCCTCCTCTAAATTTCTTACGACGTTGGCCGCTGTAGCACGGCGCAGTGGAAATATCAGACAATACTTAGAGAAACAGCAACATACGACCAGTATATAGGCGTTCTGTTTCCTTGAGACGGGTAAAGGGCCAACCAAGTCTATTGATAGCATCTGGAACGGTCTATTGCATTCCTTTGGCTTGCCGTGTGTGCCTAAGGTACAATGCGTGGAGGCTTTATATGCTAGACAAGTCTCGCAGGATGCTATGAACTTAGCGACATCCCTGTACATTCCTGGCCAGAAGAAACGAAGGCGAACCTTGTGGTACGTTTTGAATGTACCAAGATGACCCGACGTAGGTTCCGCGTGGTTCTCCTTGATGATGCGTTCTCGATCCTCCACAGGAACGACTTCTTTCCACTCAAAGTCCCTAGTGAGAATATTGTGACCTTTGACCTGTTTATAAAGCTTACCGTTTTCGATCAAGTACCCTGGAAAACTCAGTGGTGTCGATTTACAACCATCAAGGACATTCAAATACCACTGGTCACTTGTTTGTACTGGCGTTATGGCACCAGCAATGGCAGCCACCGGAACTGACCGTGACAGAGCGTCTGGAATTATATTATCCTTCCCCTTTCTGTGTCTAATTTCGAAATCGAAAGATGATAAGCGAGTGCCCCAACGAGCCAGACGACCCGTGGGGTTCGACAGCGACAAGAACCATTTCAACGCTGCATGATCAGTGTAGACTATGAACCGCTTCCCGTTCTCTACATAACAACGCCAGTGTTCCAGAGCCACTAAGACGGCTAAAGCCTCTCGTTCCGTGACGCTATAATTGCGTTCCGGCTTCGTGAGGGAACGACTCATAAAAGCTATCGGCCTGTCAACGCCATCAATATTCTGCGTTAACATGCCACCCAACCCATAGTCACTAGCATCAGTGTGCACCTCGAACGGTAAGTCCAGATTAGGGCACGCTAGGACTGGTGCTTTACTCAGACAGTTTTTCAACGTGACAAAGGAATCTTGAGCCTCCTTGTTCCACTGGAATGGCGGAGCCCCTCTTTTGGTAGACGTTAGCTTGTTCAATGGACCCGCAATAGTGCTGAAATCTGGAATGAACCTACGGTACCAGGACGCAGTGCCTAAGAACCGCTTGACGTCTTTCTTACTCGTAGGTGTAGGTAGTCCAAGATGGCCTCTACCTTGTGGGGGTCCGTTCGCAAGCCTTGCGCGTCCACTACATAACCTAAATACTTGAGACTATCACGAAAGAACTGACATTTATCATAATTAACGGCCAAGTTGGCCTTCTTCAACTTCTCCAACACACGCATCAGTAGTGACACATGCTCGTCAAACGAATTACTGACAATTATGACGTCATCGAGATAACAGAACACCTTGAGGTCGAACTCTGGGCCGAACAGAGCATCTACGAGCCTTTGTTGTGTCGCTGGAGCATTTGTCAAACCGAACGCCATGACATTAAACATAAACGTACCTCTATTTGGCACGTAGAAACAGGTCTTCTCTCTGGCTGCTGGATCCAGGGGCACCTGCCAAAATGCCTTAGAGAGATCAATGGAGGACAAAAACCTAGCATCTCTGAGATTGTCTAAAATCTCGGATATGTAGGGCAAGCTGTACGAATCCTTCTTTGTAACCGCGTTGAGTTTCCTGCTATCTAGACAAAATCGCGCTGAGCCATCTTTTTTTCCTACCACCAGCACAGGTGATAGCCAAGGGCTTTCTCCAGGTGAAATGACGTTCAACGCCAACATTTCGTCGACCTGTTCCGAGATTATTCTTTGCTTGTCTGGTGATAAACGATAACTACGCTGCTTAATTGGTGGCGAGTCACCTGTGTCTATTTTATGCGTAATGACGGTAGTTCTACCCAACCCTATGGTGTCAAATGCGACGGATCGAAATTCCTTGATGATATTGTCCGCTATGATCCTCTCTGCAGACGAGAGATTCCCATAAGCATTTACGTGGGTCACTTGATGTGGAAGTGCATCCAGCGACGCCACCTTCAAATCTGAATCTAACTGAAAATCCACGAATGATAAAAACTTCGGGCAAATATTAAAAGATTTCCAAAAATCGATTCCCAAGATCATGAGAGAATCGATGTCTGGTATTATATGGAACAATAAATTAATTGTGTCGCTCTCAAAAGAAACTGGTAAGGAGATTGAACCAATTGAGTTAAAAACTTGGCCTGAAGCCGTGGCAATAGAAATCCGCTGACTTTCCTCCAGCCGTGCACCATATTTCAACATAGTAATATGTGCGTTGCGGCCAATGATAGACACGGCAGATCCGGAGTCCAGCAGACCATACATCTCCCTACCACCACAACTAGGGAGCGACACCTTTATATAAGGGCGCGGATCGTTACGGGGCCTAGTGCCGAAGATCGAAGAGACTTGATATGTTTTGAAAAAATTTTTAATAGTTATGAGCCACTGTCTCCAGGATTCCATATCTGTTTTATTCCCATCTCTTCGATCCTCTGATACTAGTTTTTTGAATCCGACGAGGACGCTGGGACCCTATCCTTGCAGGAGTTACAATTTTTAAAAACGACACCCTTCCGACCGCAACCAACGCACTTTGGGACGAACCCACTCTTAGGTTTAGGTGTGTAGCCTGGGGCGCAATCTGGACATGAGCGCTTAGTCACACCTTCTTTCCCGCACGCAAAACAATAGTTGTTGGCTTTTGGCCTACCAGGAGGAACTGACGTCGCCGCCACTGCAGCGTGCACAAACGGCTTCGGCTTGCCTTCCTTCTTGGCCGCTTGTTGATTGTAGTTGAACTCTGGGGCCATCGTCAACTGTGCTGGCTCCTTGAAGGCGTTCCTGCGCGCGAGCGAGTGCTCGTAATTCCGGCACCTAACCTTGAGCTCCTTCATTGAGCAAATGGGAGGTCCTCCCGCTATAAAAACGTCGTAACACGGTCTGATGTTTTGAAAAACTATATTTAACTGCTGCGCCTCGGATAACGGCGTAGACAATCTCGCGAACATGCCTTGCATGATCGCAAGGTAAACCACGATGCCCTCGTTTTCCCCTTGGGTCCGCGCACGAATCTCCTCTAGAAAACGAATATCAAAATTTGGAGGGTCGAAGTCCTCCAATAAAATGTACGTTAATTGCTGCCACGATGTGATGGTTGCACGTACGCTACGGAACCAATGAAGTGCATCACCTGTGAAGAACTCTGGCGCCAAACTTAACAATTTTTTATCCGGAATTTCCCGAGCTGAACGGACTTCCTCCATCCGCTCCAAAAATGCACGAGCACAGCTCTTCCCATCGAATTTGATCTTAATTATATCTAGGGCATTAGAGCGGTCACATGAGACCCTAATCCTTTCGACGGGTACGTCACGCGAAACTGGCTCAGTAGCAGGTTCGTTCACCACCAACGTTGGTGCAACCTGTGACGGTTTTAAGAATGTAAACGGGTTGTCCTCGAGTACCACCGGGGTTCTCAATAAGGGGCTCCTAGCTGCGCACGGGTTTGCTATATTTTTAAATTGAGCAGAACAAGACTCGAAGAGCTGTTGTACCTTCGCGATATCGGTGCTTTCGTCCGTCGTGACAGGTTTCTCCAACCTCCGAAGCCTAAAATATACGTGATTGAGAAAAGTCAATGTACGTTCGTATAGAGATCTATTATCGTCCGACTCCGTTGACAATGTCTCGATGTTGTCCGACACCTTCCGTAACGTAGCCTCGATCCCTATCAAATCGTCAGCCAGAGGGTAACACGACTCGATAACGGAATGAGCCGGGTATTCCTCGAGCGACTTCTGTAGCTGTATTCTCAATGCATCTACCCTATCTGCAGGTACGAGCCCTCTAACGGCCACTTCATATATTAATTCCGCCTTATTTAATTGCAAATATTTTATCTTCCGGTCAGCCATGCTTCGGTTCGGTGAGCAATAAAATCGATAAAAATCTACGCTAAAGTAGCTGAGTTAAGGAAAATCCTTTTATAATTAAAATACAAAAATTTTTGAAAACTATTATTTAAATTACTGATCCTAAAAAGTTAAAGTACCTGGTCGCGAGTTCGGCAATCAAGGTAGTTTAGCATTAAAATAATTCCTGTATGGGAAGACAACACAAAATAATTGGGTACCCTCCCTTGTGCTCGGTGACTCTAAAAAAAAAACGAGAAAAAAGGAAAAAAAAATTTTTGAAGAAAAAAAAAAAAATTGAAGATGGTCGTTTAGGACCGTGGTTTTTGGTGGCCTCCTACCACCTGCCTAACCCAACGAGAGGCAACTGGGTGCTTTCTAAGCGGTTTTTCCTCTCCCGACCCAGTACAGGAGTGAGCACAAAAGACGGTACCCTCACACACATATAAAGTAGCGCAACCGCTCACAGCAATCGACGTGGACGTATACCCCACAGACACTGTCCCTGTTCGGGCGCCAATGATACGGGGCCCTACGGGTCAAGAATAAAAAACTTAATTCCGTAGGTCCGGTTTATTATTTTATACACAATTCAAATTCGAGTGTCGGTATGGGTATAGGTACACGCCACTATTTACGGAAGGCTGAGCAGTCCACTCAACTTGGGGTCCGAGCTGGTCCCGTGCGAGGGTGATGTGTCTTCCGCAGGAACTCCACCAGGCGTCTCGGCCGCTAGTCCGGTCCGCCGGTTGTCGCTTCAATGTATTTGATACCGCGGTATAAAGTTCAGCCGGGGCGAAGTTCAGCCGGGGCGAAGTTCCCTATTATAGGGAACAACAGCTTGCGTTTGTAGCTTCGAAACTGCCCGCTATGAAGCTATTCAGCGGACTTAGGTCTATTAGATAGTACCTAGGTTCTAAACTAACTCGGAGTACTTTACTATAGTGGTACTAGTCCTTTCGCTGCGAGGTGAGGCGGTCGAATCAATCAGAGGTCCAAGCACCGTACCTCGCGCCCTCCCGCGCGCCTCAGCTAATGAGGCGCTCCGACCGCGGCGCGCGCTGATTGGTTACAATTCCATAGGATTCACTTGATCGTTCGCGCGTTCGATTACCTTATTTGGTGATCTTTGGTTCAGCTCGCCTGCGCCGCGACGCGCGTTGCAATTCCGCGAGCTCAGCTGATTACAATTTGATATCCCGGAACCAGTGTTACGTAACAACTAGTAAATACGTTCCTTCTAGGCAAGCGTGATTCATCGTAGACCTCATCGTCACTTACCATCAGGTGAGATAGTGGTCAAACGTAAGCCTATCTTTTCGATGATCCTCCTGCAAACCAGTACGAAACATACGAAGACGATGCTTGTATGTAATATGCGACTATGTCTTGTTACTGGGAAGATACCAAGTAATTAATTTTCCAATATTCCTATCAAATAATACTACTTACATTCTTATATTACTTGTTTTATTTTGACTGCCCTATTTTGGCAAAGTCCGTCGTAGCGGACAAGTCATTTTTGTATAGAATTACAGTTATTTCGACGGTGTCCGCTGTGGCGGACAACCTATTTCGCAAAAATGGTGGGTGTTGTATTTTTTTCTTTATTTTTTTCAGACCTCTAATATGCTATATAAACCTAATAATAGAAAAAAAAATTGATATCAATATGTAAAAATCTCCGTCGAAATAAGGGTTAAAAAACCCGGCCCCGGCCCGCTTAAGATTTTTTTTATACAACTTAGGGGGCAGATAAGCACGCGACTCACGTGATAGAAAGCGGTCACCGTGGCCTATGAACGTGTTCAACACATGTGTGACTTCACATTCGCGCTGCCGATCCTGAAGGCGGGGCGGGGTTTAGTGGGATTGGGTGAGAATGGAAGGGGAGTGGGTTGGAGGGCGACTGAGAGTTTCTGCCGACAATGCAGGAGACCAAAGTCACTTGTCAGCACAGAATCTCCCCAGTGAGCTCTGGCTACCATACTTACCGCCGGGAACACAACACGATGGTTATTATGGCCGCGGTCTTCTATTTAATATATGCTTAACTTACTGGTCTCCAGGAGAAACCACAGCTGCCGGGAGGCCCTCGACACATGCTGCTCAGCAAGTCGTAAGCAACAGATTCTTAATAGTCTTACTACACAACAGCCGGCATCAACTGTAAGTACCTTCTTTTAATATTATCGTGCCTTTGTGTGGTAGTGAACGCGGCCGCTGCGCAGGAGGCGCGGGTTCGATCCCCGCTCATCGCAAATATTTGTATGCATGAATATGGGTATTTGCATTGGTCTGGTCGTGCCTCGGAGAGCACGTTAAGCCGTCGGTCCCGGTTGCCATACACAAACCTATGGCAGTCGTTACGGGTAGTTGGAGCCCTAACAAGTCCAACAACAACGGTCTAGCTGCAATGCTTCGATATCGCCTTATGTCACCATTGGGTTGTGAAGGTCAGATGGTAGTCGCTTCTCGGTAAAGCGGACCTCAGTCTCCGAGGTGAAAGCTTTGGATCCGACTGGGATTAACGCTAGGTTGGAACTGAAACTGGAAAAACGTGCGGCAATCCTCACGGATACCACCCCATCAGCCATCGAGGGTGGTTATGTCGGAATCAGACTAAAACCGCTGACTCGGGTCTCAATTACTGGAGTCTAAGGTTACCCAAAAGGTTATCCCAGGCTCCACAGCTGGCCCCGGGCCATCTACAGTTTTTAAATGGCCCCCTCGACCCTACGAGTAGGGGGGTGGGGCCATTTAAAAACTGTAAACTGTAAATGCAGACCGTCTGTTTTTCCCAGCGCAGACGGGGGGTGACAGGGCGGCCGCCTGTAATGTTTTTCAAACAATTTTTAATTCAAAATATTTCTTATTTTCAGAGCACCACCAATGGTAAGTTCAACCACACTTCTGCCATATGAATATCTATGGCTTCTACGACGCATAGAGGAATAACTTCCGGGCAGAACTACGGGTATCAGCTAATCATCAGATGGATGACTTCTGTGGCGTAACAGTAGTGAACGCGGCCGCTGCGTAGGGGCGCGGGTTCGATTCCCGCTCAGTTCAAATATTTGTATGCACAAATATGGCTATTTTGCATTAGTCTGGGTGTTGTTTATATGTTGGACATAATTATTATATTAACATACATCTTGCATGCAATAATACATATGTTTAAACAAATAAATATATTTAATATTCTATTCTATTCTAAAATATGTATGTATTTACAAAAAAAAGTATATAAGTATGGTTATCCGCATTCTAGAACCCATAACACGCGTTAAAGTTAAACTATACTTACTTTGGGTCTAGGTCTATAGAGCGCTGTTTTTTTTTATGTCGGTCACGTCAACATAACTTCACCTCGCCTGATGGTAAGCAAAGTCTCTGGAATGGGAGTCACCATTGCAAACACCGATAGTGCCACAATGGTGGCTCTCAGCTTGACGGCCTCATCAAATGCTTTGCTTTAAAAGAATGTCGTAAAATTTATTTTACCTATATAAAAGAAAGTCGTGTTAGTTACACTATTTATAACTTAAGAACGGCTGAACCGATTTGGCTGAAAATTGGTAAGGAGGTAGCTTAGAACTAGGAGACGGACACACTTTGTATCCTTTTTTTAGTGGAGAGGAGTGGAAAGTAAAGTGGAGTGTAGAATGAAGTGGAGTGGAGTGGAGTGGAGAGTGGATATTGGAGTGCAGAGTGGAGTAGAGAGTCGAGTGAAGAGTCGTTTTTTTGGTGGTGATACCGACTTCCACACGGGCGAAAGCTAGTGTCTATATAAAAAACAAAATTCGCAATGAGGTCATCCGACAAAGAACTAAAGTTACCGACATAGCTCGCAGAATTAGCAAGCTGAAGTGGCAATGGGCTGGTCACATCTGTCGAAGGACCGATGGCCGTTGTAGCAAACGAGTCCTAGAGTGAAGACCACGAGTCGGCAAACGACTTTTGACTTTGACTTTGGAGAATCGGATGGTAGTGCGTACATTGGGAGAGTGTCCAGCAGCTGTGGACGTCGACAGGCTAATTGATTAATTGATTGATATAAAAAAGTAATATTTATATTGTCTTTAGACACAGATCCGATCGAGTACTGCACTTTGGACGATGGGTCCCAGGGGGAGTGCGTGAACTATTACCTCTGTACCTCCAACAAAACCATTAACGACGTAGGGCTTGCGATTATAGACATTCGGTAAGTACTTCTACGAGTATACTTTTAGACATACATATACATACAAATCACGCCTTTTTCCCATTAGGGTAGGCTGAGACAACATCTTTCCACTTGCTACGATCTTGGCATACTCCTTTCGCTTCTTCAACTTTCATAATTGTTTTCATACACGCAAGCCGGTTGCGGGTACTCTTGTCCTGACCTTTCTCCAAAACGTCCTGAATCTGATTAGAATATGTACGCCTAGGTCGGCCTTTACCGGGTTGCCCATTCACCCTCGCCTCATATATCTGTTTCGTTTCATCCATCCTCTCTACATGTCCGAACCATCTAAGCATCCCTTTCTCTATCTTGGTCACTACATCTTCAACCATACCGCGCGAAGACATACATCACACGGGTAGGCAGACAAACCGCCATCTGCCTCTGTCCTGACATACTTACCCGCTTCCTATACTGTCATTAAACCTTTCATGCAAACCCGCTGGTTTCGAGTGCTTTTGACCTGCCCTTTTTGCAATAACTCCTTAATTTGGTCAGTGTATACTCTGCGAGGCTGACCCTGGCTTGACTCTTAGACATAAAAAATGAAGGAGGTAGGACACGAAGGTATCTCCCGTCCTAACTGAGCAGTCCGACTGGGGTAGTACCTCCGCCCTACAGAACACCGCGCACATAAAAACCATCGTATTGTGTTCCCCAAGGTAAGTAGGGTAGCCAGAGCTCACTGTATCCCTCCTCCCCCCACCCCTTCTTCAAAATGGCCGCCATAAAAATGGCAATTTTAGTGCATAAAAGATAAAAGCGTACTTTTACAACTTTAAAATAATTTTAACATAATTTATTTATTAAACTTTAATATCAAATTCTAGAACGGGATCTGTCTGGTTAAGTCTCGTCCAAGATGTCCATGTTTTTCCGATTCAAGTTATTATACGTATATGATTGTTTTCAGCGCTGGTGACGACTGCTCGTCCTATCTGCAAAGTTGCTGCCGGAATAACGACAAGCAGGCACCAGAAAACCCGGTCACTCCGAAGGTAGAACCTATGGTACGTACCGGAAAAGAATTCGGAGAATCTTTCTATATTATATAAATTGTAAATGAGCTGTGTGTACGTTGGTCTACGGAGGCAGGACACGACGGTATCTCCCGTCCGAACAGAGCAGTCCGACTGGGGTAGTACCTCCGCACTACAGAACACCGCGCACATAATAACCAGCGTGTTGTGTTCCCCAAAGTAAGTAGGGTAGCCAGAGCTCACAATCTCCCCCCATCATCTCCAAATCCTCATCTACAACCCCCACCCTAACTTCCCAACCCCCCCCCCTCCAGGACTGGCAGCGCGATTTTTTTATCGTGCGGAAATCCCCATGGATACCACCCCCGTCGGCCATCGGGGTGGTTATGTCAGGATCGAACTGACTAAAACCGGACGCCGTCTCGGGTCTTAATTACCGGGGTGTAAGGTTACCCAATAGGCATATCCCTCGCACCCCTGCTGACTCCGGGCCATCTACGGTTGTAAGATGGCCCCCTCGACCTCCCGAAAGATGGGTGGGGTGAACATCGCGCCACTCCACCGACGGTGGGGTGACAGGCGGCCGTCCTGTCACCCCATAGTTTACGCGCGAACAATCAGCTCGCCCCCCACTCACTCCCCACTGTGCCCTCTGCTATGCTCTCTAGGCCACCTTACACTCTGGCTTCAGAAGAACCCAGATGGCGTGTGGTTTTAGTCGGTAGGAGTCCGACATAACCTTGGTGGCAGATAAGCACACGGCCCATCTGATAGGAAACGGTCACCGTGGCCTAGGGACGCGTGCAACACCAGGGGCATCACACTCGCACTGCCGACCCCGCAAAAACCTTCTAATGCCCTTCTTGAAGAACCCCATATTGTAGTCGCTAGGGAAAACCACGGCAGGGAGAGGGAGGAGAGAGGGAAATAAGGTTATGTTTTGTTATAACACCTTTCTGCTTTAGGAACAGCGCCAGGGTTGTGGCTGGCACAATCCCAAAGGTGTGGGCTTCATAATCACCGGTGCCTCGCATGATGTGGCTAACTTTGCAGAGTTCCCTTGGATGGTGGGCATTCTCAGGTAAGTTGCTCGCACAATCTGTTTCATTCTTTGAGGGATCGAATATTTAATTTATACTACTTAGGTAGCAGAGAAGAGGCTACCTCATGGGAAGCGGTCACCGTAGGCTATGGAAGTGTGCAACATAAGGGCGTCACATTCGCGCTGCCGACCCTGGAGTGGGGGGTATGGGAGTTGAACTCCGGCTCCCCTACTTACCTTGGGGAACACAACACGCTGGTTATTATGTGCGCGGTGTTCTGTAGCGCGGAGGTACTACCCCAGTCGGACTGCTCAGTTCGAACGGGAGATACCGTCGTGTGCTACCTCCGTAAAGCTGAAAGTGTCGGTTTTGGCGGTTGAAAACATTGGAATTAAGTACCTAGCTTTATTTATTCATTTATTATTGCACTTAGAAAATATATTTTCAAAAATTCAAATTCAAATTCAAATTCAAATTCAAATTCAAATTCAAATTCAAATTCAAACTCAAACTCAAACTCAAACTCAAACTCAAACTCAAACTCAAACTCAAACTCAAACTCAAACTCAAACTCAAACTCAAACTCAAACTCAAACTCAAACTCAAACTCAAACTCAAACTCAAACTCAAACTCAAACTCAAACTCAAACTCAAACTCAAACTCAAACTCAAACTCAAACTCAAACTCAAACTCAAACTCAAACTCAAACTCAAACTCAAACTCAAACTCAAACTCAAACTCAAACTCAAACTCAAACTCAAACTCAAACTCAAATTCAAATTCAAATTCAAATTCAAATTCAAATTCAAATTCAAATTCAAATTCAAACTCAAATTCAAATTTAAATGCATATTTTCTAAGTGTAATAAATTCAAATTCAAATTCTTCATTTCTATAAATCAAATTTTTCATTTCTATAATTTAAGAATTATGTAAGTAGGTAATCAAAAACTCTTCGATTCGTGATGTGTACATCTGGTTGTTTTTCAAATTTGGTATCCATGATGATTTGATTCCAAGATGGCCGCCGCTACAAAATGGCGGCTTACGTATTTTTCCACAACTACCGCAAAATGGATATCAAATGAAAGGGATTGACCAGAATATAAGTTCACTGTGAAAAAAGAAAAAAATCCAATATGGCCTCTTTTAGTGCATAAAAGCGTTTAACATAAAACATTTTTCACTCAATTTATTTTAATAATCAATTACAGATATGAAGCCGATGACAAAAATCATTCAAGTTCTTCGAAAAATAACGTGCTCGTGTATGTTTGTGGTGGTTCCCTGATAAATACCAACGTGGTTCTCACGGCGGCTCACTGCGTATCAACTAATCACACCTTCGGGATAAGAGCTGGAGAGTGGGATACTCAGACAACGAGAGAAGTTTTCGCTTATCAACATAGGGACGTGGCCTCAATAGAAATTCACAAGGACTTTCATAAAGGTAAGCGGTCACTTTGAAGGAGGTAGGACACGACGGTATCTCCCGTCCGAAATGAGCTGTTCGACTGGGGTAGTACCTCCGCCTTACAGAACACCGCGGTCATAATAACCATCGTGTTGTGTTCCCGCCGGTAAGTAGGGTAGCCAGAGCTCACTGTACCCCTCCTCCCCCCATCCCTTCCTAGCCTCCCCGCCCCTTCTCATCCAACGCCCCTTCCCTTCAGGGTAGGCAGCGCGTGTGTGATACCCTTAGTGTTGCACACGTTCATAGGCCACGGTGACCGCTTCCCATCAGGTGGGCCGTGTGCTTGTCTGCCACCTACGTAGTATAAAAAAGAATTCAGATTCTAACCAATATTGCTTAGGGTCTCAGTTTTTTCTGAATAAAAACTTCAACCATTAAAAATTTCTTTCTGAATAAATGCAGTGTAATTAGAGATTGCTGCTAATTCTGTTGTTACATCTCTAAACTTAAAATTCTCTAAAATTTTCTAACTGTATCTGTTTCTTTCATTATCAGATAGAAAAGGACTGTAGATGATTTTATGTTAGTGAACACCTGTCGAATTAAGTCGGCGCCTTGACGGTACCCTTCAATTAGTCGACAAATTCAAATTCAAATTCATTTAATTATTGTTTGTCACAGGTAGATAGAAGACATCTACGAACATGCGACTTAACTTACTACGCACCAACAAGGCGCTGTCTTAATTTGACAGGTGTTCACTAAAATAAATCATCTGTCCTTTTCTATCTGATAATGAAAGAAACAGATGCAGTTAGAAAATTTTAGAGAATTTTAAGTTTAGAGATGTAACAACAAAATTAGCAGCATTGCCTAACTAAACCGATATTATGATTTTTTATTGTTTTTAGTTACGAAAAATAAACAATCAATTAAGTCTAAATATTAACCTATTCCATAAATTTTAAATTAATTCTATTATGCTCTGTACACATGAAAACACAACGACTGAAATAAATCAAATAAAATGTAATATTCTTTTGCGCTTCATACATTTGTACTACGCGCTACCTAGCTGTGAAGTCACTACTATAATAGGTACGATTTTGTATGAAGCGTTTTTTAGTGGCTCGAGAAATTGCATTTTCAAAATCAAGTATTTTTGAAACTATTTGTCATAACAAAATATCACTTTTGCAGTTCATTATATTATGAAATGATAATTTCTCAACAAAAAAAAGAAAATTATTCGTCATCCCTATTCCAGCTAAATCCCTGTACAATTTATTTAAAAACCTCGGATTTTGATTTTGATTGCGAAAAACCCTCCATAGTATCCAACCCTGGTTGGATTGCGTTCAGGGTTGAGCAGGTGCATAGCTGGGGATACTACATTTCAACCTATTTTTTTAGGAACCCTTTTCTTCGATGTAGCTCTCCTGTTTCTTGCCAAGCCTGTGGACTTAGCACCGAACGTAGGAGTGATTTGTTTGCCACCTGCCAGTGATGTCACTCCTGCTGGTACCAAGTGCTTCGCAACTGGTTGGGGTAAAGATACATTTGGCAAATATGGACGGTACCAGGTGATTTTGAAGAAGGTAAGGACTTTGACAGCACACACAGGACACTTAAAGTCTGAGCTGATAGCAACTCATTGATGTCCCACTGCTGGGCACGGGTCTCCTCTCCTCTAACGAGAGAGCTGAGAGGGTTTACACCTTAATCCACACACGCTGGCCTAATGCGGGTTGGTGGATCGGACATGTCCTTAAATTTCTCACGATGTTTTTCCTCCATCGTAAGCAGATGGTATTATATCACATATAAATTCCATAAAGTGAAATTCACATTGGCACTGTCTGCCCGGATTCGAACTCGATACCTAAATATCTGATACTCAATAAAAAAACTCCTCCTCTTCAACCTAGCGTTAATCCCAGTCGCATCCAAAGCTTTCACCTCGGAGTCTGGGGTCCGCTTTACCAGTCTTAATTGCGGATTTGGCTGGACCTCGATATTTTCCGTGAAGCGACTGCCATCTGACCTTCACAACCCAATGGTGATATAAGGCGATATCGATTGCAGCTAGACCGTTATTGTTGGACTTTTTAGGGCTCCAACTACCCGTAACGACTCCCATAGATGTTTGTATGGCAACCGGGATCGACGGCTTAACGTGGTTCCCGAGGTACGACCAGACCAATGCAAATACCCATATTCATGCATACAAATATTTGCACTGAGCGGGGATCGTAGCGCCTCCTGCGCAGCGGCCGCGTTCACTACCGCAACTTCACAGAGGCTGAAACATGGTTAATAATATGCCGTCAACTATCAAATGTTATAGTCTGATATCCAATCCTCCAATTTCCTCGTTGCCCAGGTGGAGCTCCCGGTCGTCGAACGTAACACTTGCCAGGTAGCCTTGCGCAAGACCCGTCTTGGAAGGTACTTCAAGCTGCACACCTCCTTTATGTGCGCTGGTGGGGAGAAAGGAATAGACACCTGTACGGGAGATGGGGGATCTCCTCTTGCGTGTCCTATTGAGGTATTATTATTATTATTTACTTTTGGGACGCCGGTTTGCCGGACGGGTGATCAGCCTCACCTTTATTGGCCATTTCACCCATTTCCCTTGGATGAGGGACTATCCGGCAAGTAAGGTAAGTAAGTAATTGAGGTAAGGTCCTAAGGAGTTTTCTACCACTTCAATAACGGGACGTTGGTTTTCGCGTTTTTTATATATAAGTATATCAGTCACTTCACCTGGCCTGATAGTAAGCTAAAGGTAAAGTCTCAGGAAGGGGGTCCCCATTACATACACCGACAGTGACATAATGGTGGCCCTCAACTTGACGGCCTCATGAAAGAAGAGGTGATTGTCGTCGCAGCACTGCGTGACAAAGCGCAGATATTGGTTTAGACTACGCCAATACCCACTGGTCCCACAAGTGCTGAGACCACCATCACCTCAAGTCAAGTTCGCAGTTAAGACTGGTAAAGCGGACCCTAGAATCCGAGGTGAAAGCTTTGAATGCAAGTTGAAATAATTATGTTAAATGTTGTTTTAGCTCAAGAAAGGTCGCTACGTACAGAGTGGGATCGTGGCGTGGGGTATCGGCTGCGGCGATCAGGGGGTCCCAGGAGTGTACGCTGATGTCGGCTACATGAGGAACTGGATCGACCAGAAGGTCACGGAGAAAGGATACGATATAGCTAGTTATACTATTTAGAATATTAGTTGATAGATAGATCGTGTTATGCCGTATTCGTCCCACGAAAACTCATCCCATTTTGAAGTTTTTTTTATATAGGACACTGATGGTAAGCTAAAGGTAAAGTGATTGAATGTCTGAACGTGCTATCCATGCTTTTTAGTATTATTAGCGTTGGAATGACTTAGAAAATGGATTTTAGGATGAAATAAGATGGGGTGAGTTTGGGATGAGTTAGGAATGGGATGAGTTTTAGTGGGATGAATACGGTGTAACCGGTAGATAAAATATATAGATAAAATAATAAATAAATAAATAAAATAATAAAATAATCATTTATTTCCTAGAATATGGTACAAGGTTAATTGTTTTAAATTATGGTCTCACATACTCTGCCTACAATGTGGAAATATTTATGTAACATGCTCTTATTATTATAATTATTAATACAATTCCTGAAGTGGGCCGTATGCCTGTCTGCCACCTAAGTGGTATAAAAAATGTTGTAAGCAAGATTTATAATTTATTAAATGTCAACAAGAAAGGAATTATTACAAAATGTCATAGTTAAAAAATAAATTAAAAATAATAATGATAGTAAATGATGCTTTCTCTCAATCCCCCCACAACCCCCTGCCCCAAGCTTTCAAATTTTTTACACAGGACCCTAATTCTATTTCCAAAATTAAAGAAGCCTAAGTTATTTATTAGTTATCGGCCAGTGAAATTCCCGTCCAAATCGGTCCAGCCATTGCAGAGATTAGCTGCCACAAATAGACAGACATACAGATAAAAATTGTAAAAAAATGTTGTTTTGGTATTATCCAAGTTCACTTAGTAAAAAGTGGCTGTGACATACGGACGGACAGACAGACATGACGAATCTATAAGGGTTCCGTTATTTGCCATTTGGCTACGGAACCCTAAAAAATGGTTATAAATTTTAATATTACAGACACTAATATTTTTATATAGAACACGTCAACATGACTTCCCCTCGCCTGATGGTAAGCTAAAGGTAAAGTCTTTTAAAGGAAGGTAAATTGAGCTGTCCGACTGGGGTACCTCCACCCTACAGAACACCGCGGCCATAATAACCATCGAGTTGTGTTCCCCAAGGTAAGTAGGGTAGCCAGAGTTCAATGTACCTACCCCTCCTCCTCCCATCCCTTCAGCCTTCCCAGCCCTCCCCCTTTCCCTTCAGGGTAGGCAGCGCGTGGACACCCTTAGTTTTGCACACGTTCATAGGCCACGGTGACCGCTTCCCATCAGGTGGGCCGTGTGCTTGTCTGCCACCTAAGTAGTATAAAAAAAAAGTCTCACGACTATACATTATTAAGTCTTCAACTTACATTTTTCTTGAACACACTACATAACACAATTTTTTGAAGATTTAAACGAGTTTATAATTTCTTATTGAATATTTCCTTATACGCCACAAGGCCGCTCGAAGCCCAACGCCTCGATGTCAACTGTAAGTATCAGCTGCTAATATTCTGATGTTACATCTCTAAACTTAAAATTCTCTAAAATTTTCTAACTGCATCTGTTTCTTTCATTATCAGATAGAAAAGGACAGATGATTTATGTTAGTGAACACCTGTCAATCTAAGTCGGCGGCGACATTCACTGGTATGTGTGTATTTATCGCAGGTTTATAAGTGCCCGGTTAATGGCAATAGGCTCGCCACCTATTACATTGGGACCTAAACATAAACTGGCGAAATGTGGGTGCTAGCACCTCTGCCTACCCCTTCGGGGATATAGGCGTGAGTTTTTTTTATTTGTATGACATTAGACTACGAACATGCGACTTAACTTACTACGCACCAACAAGGCGCTGTCTTAATTTGACAGATTTTAACTTAAATAAAATCATCTGTCCTTTTCTATCTGATAATGAAAGAAACAGATGCAATTAGAAAATTTTAGTGTATTTTAAGTTTAGAGATGTAACATCAAAATTAGCAGCATTGCCTAACTAAACCGAAATTATGATTTTTTATTGTTTTTAGTTACGAAAAATAAACAATCAATTAAGTCTAAATATTAACCTATTCTATAAATTTTAAATTAATTCTATTATGCACTGTACATGTACATGAAAACACAACGACTGAAATAAATCAAATAAAATGTGATATTTTTTTGCGCTTCATACATTTGCACTAAACGCTACCTAGCTGTGAAGTCACTACTAGGTACGATTTTGTATGGAGCGTTTTTTAGTGGCTCGAGAAATTGCATTTTAAAAATCAAGTATTTTTGAAACTATTTTTGTCATAACAAAATATCACTTTTGCAGTTCATTATAATACCTATTATAAAATGATAATTTCTCAACAAAAAAAAAGAAAATTATTCGTCATCCCTATTCCAGCTAAATCCCTGTACAATTTATTTAAAAACCTCGGATTTTGATTTTGATTGCGAAAAACCCTCCATAGTATCCAACCCTTCAGCAGGTGCATAGCTGGGGATACCTACTACATTTCAACCTATTTTTCCAGGAACCCTGTTTTTCGATGTAGCTCTCCTGTTTCTTGCCAAGCCTGTGGACTTAGCACCGAACGTAGGAGTGATTTGTTTGCCACCTGCCAGTGATGTCACTCCTGCTGGTACCAAGTGCTTCGCAACTGGTTGGGGTAAAGATACATTTGGCAAATATGGACGGTACCAGGTGATTTTGAAGAAGGTAAGGACTTTGACAGCACACACAGGACAACATATTGATGTTATTAATGTTATATTAAAGCAACTCATTGATGTCCCACTGCTGGGCACCGGTCTCCTCTCCTCTAACGAGAGAGCTGAGAGGGTTTGGTTTAGGCCTTAATCCACACACGCTGGCCTAATGCGGGTTGGTGGAACGGACATGTCCTTAAATTTCTCACGATGTTTTTCCTCCATCGTAAGCCGATGGTATATCATGTGATTAGCACATATAAATTCCACAAAGTGAGATTCACATTGGTACTGTCTGCCCGGATTCGAACTCGATACCTAAATATCTGATACTCAATAAAAAAAACTCCTCCTCTTCAACCTAGCGTTAATTCCCAGTCGCATCCAAAGCTTTCACCTCGGAGTCTGGGGTCCGCTTTACCAGTCGTAACTGCGGATTTGGTTGGACCTCGATATTTTCCGTGAAGCGACTGCCATCTGACCTTCACAACCCAATGGTGATATAAGGCGATATCGATTGCAGTTAGACCGTTATTGTTGGACTTTTTAGGGCTCCAACTACCCGTAACGACTGCCATAGATGTTTGTATGGCAACCGGGATCGACGGCTTAACGTGCTCTCCGAGGCACGACCAGACCAATGCAAATACCCATATTCATGCATACAAATATTTGCACTGAGCGGGGATCGTAGCGCCTCCTGCGCAGCGGACGCGTTACTACCGCAATGCCACAGAGGTTGAAACATTGTTAATAATATACCGTCAGCTATCAAATGTTATAGTCTGATATCCAATCCTCCAATTTCCTCGTTGCCCAGGTGGAGCTCCCGGTCGTCGAACGTAACACTTGCCAGGCAGCCTTGCGCAAGACCCGTCTTGGAAGGTACTTCAAGCTGCACACCTCCTTTATGTGCGCTGGTGGGGAGAAAGGAATAGACACCTGTACGGGAGATGGAGGATCTCCTCTTGCTTGTCCTATTGAGGTAAGGTTCTAATGAGTTTTCTACCGTCAATACGACTTCACCTCGCCTAATAGTAAGCTAAAGCTAAAGTCCCAGGAAAGGGGTCCCCATTACATACACCGACAGTGACATAATGGTGGCCCTCAACTTGACGGCCTCATGAAAGAAGAGGTGATTGTCGTCGCAGCACTGCGTGACAAAGCGCAGATATTGGTTTAGACTGCGCCAATACCCACTGGTCCCACAAGTGCTGCGACAACCATCACCTCAAGTCAAGTTCGCTGTTAAGACTGGTAAAGTGGACCCCAGAATTCGAGGTGAAAGCTTTGAATGCAAGTTGAAATAATTATATTAAATGTTGTTTTAGCTCAAGAAAGGTCGCTACGTACAGAGTGGGATCGTGGCGTGGGGTATCGGCTGCGGCGATCAGGGGGTCCCAGGAGTGTACGCCGATGTCGGCTACATGAGGAACTGGATCGACCAGAAGGTCACGGAGAAAGGATACGATATAGCTAGTTATACTATTTAGGATATTAGTTGATAGATAGATCGGGTTATGCCGTAGGTATTCGTCCCACGAAAACTCATCCCATTTTGAAGTATTTTTTTTTTATATAGGACACGTCAAAATGACTTTACCTCGCCTGATGGTAAGCTAAAGGTAAAGTGATTGAATATCTGACCGTGCTTTCCATACTATTTAGTATTATTAGCTATGGAATGACTTAAGAATGGATTTCAGGATGAAATAAGATGGGGTGAGTTTGGGATGAGTTAAGAATGGGATGAGTTTTAGTGGGATGAATACGGTGTAACCGGTAGATAAAATATATAGATAAAATAATAAATAAATAAATAATCATTTATTTCTTAGAATATGGTACAAGGTTAATTGTTTTAAATTATGGTCTCACATACTCTGCCTACAATGTGGAAATATTTATACAACATGCTCTTATTATTATAATTATTAACACAATTCCTGAAGTTGGCCGTATGCCTGTCTGCCACCTTAGTGGTATAAAAAAATGTTGTAAGCAAGATATATAATTTATTGTCAACAAGAAAGGAAGTATTACAAAATGTCATAGTTAAAAAATAAATTAAAAATAATAATGATAGTAAATTATGCTTTCTCTCAATCCCCCCCAATCCCCTGCCCCAAGCTTTCAAATGTTTTACCCAGAACCCTGATTCTATTTCCAAAATTAACGTAGTAAAGGTAGTCTATAGTCAATCCACTCCTTATCTTTGCGTTTGACATTTCAATTTTCTGTCAAATAGTTATGTCCAAATGCGTAACCTGACCGATTTCAAACAATAATCGACTTTATATCTGAAGAAGTTGCAATCGATTTCAAACTTCGATATTTTATTTCTGCTCGATGTTTTATATTTTTTTATATACCTACTTCTTTTGAGTGCCAGATGTGTAACTGACTAAAATAATTCGCAATAAAATCTGTTAAAAATAGTTTTATTTTTATTACCTATCATGATAATATTAAATAATGATTATTATTTTGATCTTCCAACAAAATTTTATGTTTTGTAACAAACATTCTTTTTTCGTGTACAATGCATTAATTATTCGGCGACATTTATAGGCTGTTCATACCGATTATCTGTTATGGGTTTACGCCAATAAGATAAGCCTATCG
Organism: Lithosia quadra; assembly: GCA_963576445.1. Lineage (NCBI taxonomy): Eukaryota > Metazoa > Arthropoda > Insecta > Lepidoptera > Erebidae > Lithosia > Lithosia quadra. Next base: position 767,144 of record OY754897.1, read on the forward strand.
AGTTTAGGCTCATTTCTTTTGTCATGGTAAAAACTCTTTGCTGAATTACTGGGTCACCCGCCGTATAGCCCTGACCTCACACCTTGCGATTTTTATTTTTTTCTGAAAAGAAAGAAAACACCGAGATAAACGTTTTATGAATGCCGAGGAAGCTGTGGCTGCGTTTTAAAAGGCCGTCGAAGACGAGTGGGCTCAGTGCTTTTCGTACGTGTAATATGATTAAAACTTTTAATCCCTACACTTCAATATTTTGATGAGATGATAAGCCATTGAAAACACGTACAAGAAGTCATAATACACTATAAAAACAAAGCTTACATGTTACAACAACTTTTATGTTGACGTAAATGTAAGTAAGTTGGAACGATTATTTTGGGTTCGTAATTTGCAGCGATTTCATTCAATCCTAACACTAGATATGGTAGAGTGTAGCTGTTTTCATTGAGTGAGCAAATAATCATAAATCTTAAATCAACCGAAACAATTAAAGCATTTTAGTTTTGGTAATGAGTTATGAATAGGGTAGATACATTATGATATGCCAGTTTATGTAATTTCTTGGTCACGCATTTCCAAGTTTACTTGTACGATTAATGCAATAGTTACATTCTAAAACTGCTGTCAAACGCAAAGATAAGGAGTGGATTGACTATAAGTTATTTTACATTAGTTATCTGCCAGTGAAAGTCCCGTCCAAATCGGTCCAGCCATTGCAGAGATTAGCTGGCACAAACAGACAGTCATACAGATAAAAATTGTAAAAAAATGTTGTTTTGGTATTATCCAAGTTCACTTAGTAAAAAGTGGCTGTGACATACGGACGGACAGACAGACATGACGAATCTATAAGGGTTCCGTTATTTGCCATTTGGCTACGGCAATAAAAAGCGGTAATTTTAATATTACAGACACTAATTTTTTTATATAGAACACGTCAACATGACTTCCCCTCGCCTGATGGTAAGCTAAAGGTAAAGTCCTTTAAAGGAAGGTAAATTGAGCTGTCCGACTGGGGTACCTCCGCCCTACAGAACACCGCGGCCATAATAACCATCGAGTTGTGTTCCCCAAGGTAAGTAGGGGAGCCAGAGTTCAATGTACCCCTCCTCCTCCCATCCCTTCCTAGCCTTCCCAGCCCTCCCCCTTTCCCTTCAGAGTAGGCAGCGCGTGGACACCCTTAGTGTTGCACACGTTCATAGGCCACGGTGACCGCTTCCCATCAGGTGGGCCGTGTGCTTGTCTGCCACCTAAGTAGTATAAAAAAAAAGTCTCACGACTATACATTATTAAGTCTTCAACTTACATTTTTCTTGAACACACTACATAACACAATTTTTTGAATATTTAAACGAGTTTTTAATTTCTTATTGAATATTTCCTTATACACCACAAGGCCGCTCCAAGCCCAACGCCTCGATATGAACTGTAAGTATCAGCTGCTAATATTTTGTTGTTACATCTCTAAACTTAAAATTCTCTAAAATTTTCTAACTGCATCTGTTTCTTTCATTATCAGATAGAAAAGGACAGATGATTTATGTTAGTGAACACCTGTCAATCTAAGTCGGCGGCGACATACACTGGTATGTGTAAGTGCCCGGTTAATGGCAAAAGGCTCGCCACCTATTACATTGGGACCTAAACATAAACTGGCGAAATGTGGGTGCTAGCACCTCTGCCTACCCCTTCGGGGATATAAGCGTGAGTTTGTTTTTATAGTATGACATTCTACACAGCGCTATAGACAAAAATGAAGCTTTGCTTAACTAGGTATATAGCTTGTGTTACAGGTTTGAGAATGTGAATATTTTTCTTATACTACTTGGTGGCAGACAAGCACACGGCCCACCTGATGGGAAGCGGTCGCCGTAGCCTATGGATGCTTGCAATGCAATACGCGTCGTCTAGCACCGACCGAAAGTCTCAGGAAGGGGGTCATACATACATACACCGACAGTGACATAACGGTGGCCCTCAACTTGACGGCCTCGTGAAAGAAGAGGTGATTGTCGTCGCAACACTGCGTGACAAAGCGCAGATATTGGTTTAGACTACGCCAATACCCACTGGTCCCACAAGTGCTGCGACAACCATCACCTCAAGCCCGGCTATGTACCTGCTGAACCCTGAACGCAATCCAACAGGTTGGATTACTATGGAAGAATTTTAGTAAGGTGCATAGTGGTATAGATCGATATTCTATCTCACGAAGGCGGGTGAACAATTAAATAGTAGTACCTGTCAAAGTCAAAGTCAAAGTCAAAAATCATTTATTCTGTATAGACCATTTTAAGCGGCACTTACAAAACGTCAAAATTATAAATATTTAAAACTAGAAGCAAATGGACCACCGGCACCGGTTCGAAACGCGGCCCAGACCTGAGAAGACTCCGGCAAGAAACTCAGCGGGCTGTTTTTTTTTTTGGTCTATTTACAACAATTGCCTTAGTCTAGAATAATGTTATTTCGAGTAACATAGTTGAGTGAACACTTCATTTCCAAGCTTCTTTATCCTCCAAATAATCTTGAATTTTATAATAAAGCTTTTTGGGAGAGTTTTCTTTTAACAACATTTTTAAATTTACTTACATGTAAATCTCTAATTTCGCTTGGGAGTTTGTTAAAAAAGCGTATACAGTTACCCCGGAAATAATTACTGATTTTTTGGAGCCTACTATCACAGGCTACAAGATTGTCTTGTAAATACGCGTACATGTGTGTGCGAAAGTTCATGTCACGTCAAAAGAAATTCATGTAGCAGTTAGTAGAACAATAATTGCATTGCAGGTAATTCATTTTTAAAAGCAATAATATGTATATTATGTTTTACTACAATGAAAGCGGAACCGCCTTCGTGAAATAGAACATCTATACCTACCCGACCTAATTTGATTTGAACTTGCAAATTTGTACCATCAAAGCTAGGTTAGGCTAGGCTACTTAATAAATAAGGAAAACTTGTGCAAAACACAAATAGCTACTATATTTGTTAGCCGAGTAAACTTCTTTAGTGTAAACACGTTTGATATTGAAGCAAAACCAGTTTGCCGTTTTTAATCTGTGGCTCTCAAGGGCTATTCCACAATAATCTATCTATACTAATGTTATAACGAAGTAAAGTTTGTGTTTGTATATTTGTTAAATTGTAAGGGGTAATCTCGGGATCTACTGAACCGATTTTAAAAATTCTTTCACCAATAGAAAGCCACATTATCCGTGAATGTCATAAGCTGAATATCATCACGCTACTGCCCAAGGGAGCGGAGCAATAATCATAAATGTGAACAATTCCGGTAGATTCCCATACATTTTAGGCAAATTGATAAATTATGAGCATATTATGTGAGTTAAAAAGGGTGCATCGGGGTTCGAAATACGCCACGGGCGAAGCCGGGGTGGGTCAGCTAGTAGTATTATAAAATTTTAAAGTAGCTGTGTCTGTAGGTACATTGGAGATATTTAAAAAAAATACTTGGGTTACGTTATATGAATGATTCTGAACACAAAACGGTTCTTGTCTGTTTGTATGTTTGTACGCGATGAACGCAAAAACTACTAAACGGATTACGATGCGGTTTTTTTATAAAGGTCTTGGTCAGACTTAAAATCTTGAAGACATGTTTGATCACAGTCTTTTAAATACCTCCAATGTACCTACAGACACAACTAATTCACAATTTTATAACATACTAGCTGTTGCCCGCGGCTCCGCCCGCGTGGAATTCGGATTTTGTTCCAACATTTTTTCGTGCATTGACATTAATGCTCACTGCTCCGCTCCCTTTGGTAGTAGCGTGATGATATATAGCCTATATTACTCCCAGATAGTGTAGCTTTCTATAAGTGAAAGAATTATTGAAATCGGTCCAGTAGTTTCGGAGCCTATTCATTACAAACGTACAAAAATAGGTACAAATCTTTCCTCTTTATAATATTAGTATAGAAAGATCTATAATGGTAACTTCTCAAAATTTCATCTTCAGTTCAGCGAGGTCACGTAGGTACTTACATAAAATATTTTTTTTCTCAAAAGTTCATCTTTAGCTTACCATCAAGCGAAGTGAAGTCTTTCACACATACCTACATAAAAAAATGTTCACAAAATTAAACATGCAGCTTACCATCAAGCGAGGCGAAGTAATTCACGTACTTTACATCATAAAAATGATCTCAAAATTTGGGTACAGCTCACCATCAAGCAAGGTAAAGTGAGTCACAAATAAAGAAAATAATATGAATAGATGCCTATATGAATATAAAGTCATTCCTACTTACATAAAATATAAATTTTGCCCCAAAATTTCACTCTCAGTTTACCATCAAGCGAGGTGAAGTCTTTCACGTACCTACATAAAATGAAAAAGCAAGAAAATTGCAGAATAGCACTCGTTATGTTGTTTAAAATGGCGATTATATAAATACTGTGACCACATAACACGGTCAGTGCGCGTCGATACCCCGCCGGCCGTGGCCTTGTTACATACAAGGAAAACTTAAAAAATAAATTTAAAAAAACCTGTTTAACTTCTAAGAACTCCTTTATTGTGTTTACCGAATAATATGATATAAAAGTGCTGTGATATTTGGACGCCATATTTGTTTAAAAGGTAGGTAGCCTGTCCAAAAAATTTTGTTATAATTATGTCTAGTTTTTTACCGCTTCTACAATGGCGAGTGTTCCGATGAGCTTTTCTAATTATTATAATGGCGATACGCCATCGTTATATGGTGGACATTCCGCTAATACGCACGAATCGCTTCAGCAATACGTCAATTATGCGTACAGCTAAGGAGTGGAATGCCTTACCTGAGTCTGTGTTTCCGGAAAGCTACAACCTGGGAGTCTTTAAGTCTAGAGTGAATAGGTTGCTTCTAGGCAAGCGTGCTCCATCGTCGACCACATAGTCACTTACCATCAGGTGAGATAGTGGTCAAACGCGAGCCTATCGACAAAAAAATAAATTAATCCAACCCTCTCCCTTCCTATAAAGAACTACACGTGCCAGACTAAGGTATCACCCTCACACGGTACAAACAATTCCATCAAGAACCAAGCGGTTCGGTGCCCCTTTTCTTTGCCGCATAAAGACTTGGAATTCTTTACCAGCGCATGTGTTTCCTTCCTCCTACAGTCCCGGGTCCTTTAAGCGGGGAAAAAGCATTTGATTAGACCGTCCAGCTGAGGGCCACCACTGTCGGTGTATGTTGTGGTGACAACTCCGGAGACTTTACGTTTAGCTTACCATCAGGTGAGGTGAAGTCATGTTGACGTGACTAATATAAAAAAAAACGAACAAACAAAGATTTCGAGCGTATAAATTTTAGCAAAACGATTCACGGCCTTCACCTGCATGTTATTGTTTTGTATGTATGTTTGTCCGTAATTATCTCGCGTTTGGTTAAAACGATTTAATGCGGTATTCAGATAAGTATTTTTTTTACCACCTAGAAAAAGTTTTATTATACTTAACTAACTTAAAAATGAAGGTAAATTAATTCTATTTTTAGTTAAAAAATTTAGAACATTCATTTTTATATTTTTGTTGAATACATACCACCCTCATTTCAATAAAATATTCTACCTTCAGCCTACCATCTTCAGCTTACAGGTGATAGGGAACGACGGTATCTCCCGTCCGAACTGAGCAGTCCGACTGGGGTAGCCTCCGCGCTACAGAACACCGCGCACATAATAACCAGCGTGTTGTGTTCCCCAAGGTAAGTAGGGTAGCCAGAGCTCACTGTAACTCTCCTTCCTCCACTCCTTCATAGCCTTCCCACCCCTTCCTAGCCCAGGGTAGGCAGCGCGTGTGTGACACCCTTAGTCGTGCACACGTCCATAGGCCACGGTGACCGCTTCCCATCAGGTGGGCCGTGTGCTTGTCTACCGCCAACGCAGTATTAAAAAAACCATCAGGCGAGGTGAAGTCAAATTGACGTGTCCTACGTAGTATCTATAAAAAAAAGAAGAAAATACATTAAAAATAAAATTTCATTTATTAATTTTATTTTAAGTTATAGGATGTTTTGTGTAAAATACACTTTGTTAAGTAGTGATAATAGAAATAGTAGTAGTAATTTCGATGAAATACTAATTTAAAAAAAAAAAATTTTTGGAACTACCCACCGTCAGTTCTGAAGAGAACAAAAAATTTTTCCGTGTTCAGAATCGTTTGTATAACATAACCCAAGTATTTTTTTAAATAATCTCCAATATACAGGCTCTTCTTTACAATTTTATACTTAAATACCTAAGTAGAAATATAAGGTGCCACCGTGCATTTTTGCGAAATACCCTCCATAGTAATCCAACCTCGGTTGCATTGCGTTCAGGGTTCAGCAGGTCTGGTGCATAGCCGGGCTTGAGGTTTTGGTTGTCGCAGCACTTGTGGGACCAGTGGGTATTGGCGTAGTCTAAACCAATATCTGCGCTTTGTCACGCAGTGCTGCGACGACAATCACCGCTTCTTTCATAATGCCGTCAAGTTGAGGGCCACCATTACGTCACTGTCGGTGTATGTAATGGGGACCTTTCTGAGACTTTACCTTTAGCTTACCATCAGGCGAGGTGTAGTCATATTGACGTGACCGATATTAAATGTGATCAAACAATCATTTTATCATGTTTGAACCACCTTAAAGTGTTTATATCTTCTAGGGTCCATTTATAACGATAAACAGAAACACAATTTTGTGAATATAAGGTTAAAAACCTTATAAGGTGTTTTAATGTACATACCGTCCGCCATCTTGCATTTATCTAAGGCCACTGACATTTGACCTTTGATGCTGACCGTACGTACAACTTATGATATGACTACTATATATTAATAATGAAAGTGTCATAAAGATATTGATATTTTTCCTTAGTTTTGTACAGACAGAATGAAAAGTAGATGATGTTCGTACAGATTACAAACTTAAAAATCTTCATGAAAAAAAAATAACAAAAAAATCAAAAAATAAAAAGGAAAAAAAGCAAGCGTTTTTTGAATTTCACTACTAAAAAGGTAAAATAGGCGATGAGTGGTTGTATGGAAAGTCAGTCATTTTCAAAGCTAGACCCATGAAATTTCACACACCTACTTCTGATTAGAAATAATGAACACGGGTATAAACATTTTTCGAAATTTCACCCCCCAGAGGGTGAAATAAGGGTTGAAAGTTTATAGAGGAAATTCCTCCGTTTTCAAGATAGAAGTATGACAGTTCATATACTTAGTTGCTTCTGATTAAATAATAAACGTACCTACACATGAATCGCGGGTTTTCATATTTTCACTCCTAAGGGGGCAAATAAGGGTAGAGCGATTTTATGGAAGTCCGTTATATGGAAAGTTTTGAAGTAAGAAGCATGAAATTCAATATTAAAGGCCCGGTGAGTGTTGGTGCAATCGGGTTATAGTTTTTTTTAAGAATTTATGCCCGGGCGAAGCCGGGTCATGGGCCGCTAGTACTAAATATAGAAACACCCAGACCAATGCAAATATACTCATTCATATATACAAATATTTGCACTGAGCAGGAATCGAACCCCTGTCGTAGCAGTGGAAAAAGCAGAAAGCGCTACAGCTTCGCCACAGAGGCTGTTTAGGTAAAATAAAGTAGAATATGAGTTATACTTAAATATTAAGGTCACCTGTCACTATGCGTCATCGCCGAGGTCTCATAAAATTACGTTCAGACATCATAATTATGTATTATGTACCTACATTATAATAGGTAATTCCCAGTTTATCACTCGTTTTTTGTTATCAAATGAATATGTTTTTTCCCAAAGCACACTGTCATTTGATAATAAAAAACTCAACTGCTGTTTGAAAAGTCTGAAACAAGTTTACCCAAGTTTACCTAATAGCAGGCAGTACACTTTAATTTTCTTTCGGTTTATGATTTCCGAATGGGTGCCGGCTGCTATCAAACTTGTTTCAGGCTTTTCAACAGAAGTCGGGTTTTGTATTTTTTAATCATCATTATATTTTTGAAATCTCCTTTTAATTTCCTTCATTTTGACACCCGACTCGATAAGTTTGAGTTAGTCGTGAGGTTTGAGTAAAAAAAATTTAGAACAACATACATTTTAGCACCAGAAATCAAAACTATGGTTTTTGTTCACATTTTATGTAGCCTATGACACTCGGGAGATACATAATTTTTGTAGGTATTCTACTAATTAAAAACTAAAAATATTAATTCTGATCTATATTCTGTAGTAATAGTTGCAATCAGTCTTTTGCATTCACGAAAGAGAATCATTATGCATTTAGTTGACTAATAGTTCATAATTTTTCTTAATAAATAATTAATTGTACGTTACGTTAGAAATATAAAATAATAAAATACTCAGTCACTTCTCAGTTTAAATGGGATAATTTGAATAAATTTGCACGCAATCCCGCGGGATCATTCCACTTTGCTGGAATGATCTGGAATGCAATCTCTACTTAGAATAGTATACATGACCGGTAATTTTTATCATTTTACGGCCTATTATATATATTTTATAGAAGCCATTAGCCTTCATTATTGTTATTTATATTACCGAGAATAATTAATTGGAACCATAAACCGATTTGAAGCAGTAATTGCTGTTTCATTGTTGAGTTGAGTCATTAATGAATGTAGGTAGAATATTATATCCTTCATAATTATGCAGAATGTAAAATTAAATCGTTTCTAAGAAAACAATACGTCTGTAAACATGACCCTCAGACGGAACTCATTAAATTGGTCTACGGAGGTAGCACATGACGGTATCTCCCGTCCGAACTGAGCAGTCCGACTGGGGTAGTACCTCCGCCCTACAGAAAACCGCGCACATAATAACCAGCGTGTTGTGTTCCCCAAGGTAAGTAGGGTTGCCAGAGCTCACAACCCCTCTTTTTTTATCGTGCGGAAATCCTCATGGATGCCACCCCCGTCGGCTATCGGGGGTGATTATGTCAAGATCGAACCGACTAAAACCGCATGCCGTCTCGGGTCTTAATTACCGGGGTGTAAGGTTATCCAATAGGCATATCCCTCGCACTCCAGTAGACCCCGGGCCATCTACGGTTTTAAGATGGCCTCCTCGACCCCCGAAGGGGAGGTGGGGCGAACATCGCGCCACCGACGGTGGGGTGTAGGGTGACGGCGGCCGTCCTGTCACCCAACCGTCGGCGCGCGGACAATCAGCTCCCCTACTGTGCTCTCTGTTAGTCGGAGGGACGTGGAGAGCCTCGGAGCAGCCCTCTAGAGAGCCACTCCCACCCCGGCCGGATTGGCCACAGGCAGCAGCGTGTCCCGTGGTGAGTGGGAGGCGCTGCTCGCCTCCGTTGCCCGGGTGCACCACGTGGAGAGCTCACAACTTTCCTCCCCATCTCCTCAATTATATTTATTTATTAAAACATGGCTGCTATAATTTACTGCGCGTATATCAGCTGACAACAATTATTCAGGTCAATTATTTATCTTATTATTTACACACTCATAATTTCTTGGACCTCAACATATCAAAGCGCGGTTAATAACCTTTGGCCATAGATAGTAGAATAACATTAAACAACGCGATACGAGTGAAACGGGTGTTTTTTATACTACTGAGGTGGTAGACAAGCACACGGTCCACCTGATGGGAAGCGTATTTAAAGAAAGTCGTGTTAGTTACACTATAATTTATAACTTAAGAACAGCTGAACCGATTTGGTTGAAAATTGGTAGCGATGTAGCTTAGAACCAGGAGACGGACATAGGATACTCTTCATCCTTTTTTAATGGAGAGTGGAGTGGGGAAGATTGGCGAGTGGAGAGGAGAGTAGAGTGGAAGTGGAGTGGAGTGGAGTGGAGTAGACTCGAGTGAAGAGTCGTTTCATTGGTGGCGATACCAACTTCCACGCGGGCGAAAGCTAGTTATTCATAATGTTTTTGATTGCAACAAAACCACCCCGATGGCTGTAGGGGTTGTTATCCGTGGGGATTTCCGCACGAAAAAGTGTTGACTTTGCTTTGACTACAAGTTGTCACCAGGTCAAAAACCTTGAAAAAAAAACAATTAATGTGTAAAGGACGAGGTTTATGGGTAGGTACTTGAAAAAAAACCAGTTTATTTATATTAATTTGAGTGCAACAAACAAAGCGATAAGCAAAAAAGTAATTGGGGTGCAAAAACGGTGTATATGAAGTACTAGCTGTCTCCCGCGTCTTCGCCCGTGATATACTTCGTCCCCATGGCACTTATTTAACCCATAGATGCCCGTAATTTCTTAGTTTTACAATAGTGTATGCAAATTCGCCCGATTCGTTGATATATATGATTACTACTCTGCTCCCATTGGCAGTATCATGATGATTTATAATAGCAATAGTCTTCCTCGATAAATAAGCTATCCAACTCAAAAAAAATATACAAATCGGACCTAGTTCCTGAAATTAGCGCGCTCTAACAAACTCTTTAGTTTTATAATAAAATTAGTTTATACTTATACAGCTTTCTTTTTTTCACAGATGCTCAAAACTCTACCTTATCTACTGCTCGTGGCAGCAGTCCACTGCCAGGGCAATGGGGATATCAGCTCTGTGATTGAGGGGATCTTCGGGACCCCGGCGACAGGGAGCTCCAATCCCACGCAGCCCACAATAGTTGATAAAAACAAGGAGTACTCGACTATTGTGCCTCCGATCAATAATAATAACAACGGAAATGGTAAGAAATATGTTGGACTTATGGAGGTAGGACACGACGGTATCTCCCGTCCGAACTGAGCAGTCCGACTGGGGTAGTACCTCCGCGCTACAGAACACCGCGGCCATAATAACCAGCGTGTTGTGTTCCACAAGGTGAGTAGGGGAGCCAGAGCTCACTGGAGGGATTTTGTGCTGTCAGCGGGGAGACCAAAAGTCTCCTGCGTTATCAGTACAGAAACTTTTTCAAACCCTATTTCAGATGCTCAAATCCTTCCTATCTATATTACTTCTGGCAGAAATTCACTGCCAGAGACCCTTTCACAGGAAAATACCGTCAAATACCTGGCAAGAACATGACGCTGTCAGAGCTCAAGTCTTTCAAGCTTTCAAGTCACAGAAACTCTCTCAACCCTCCCCTAATCCCCCTCCCTCCGCCTCCAGGATCGGCAGCACCAAACTGTGCTGACAACGAGAGAGATTTGGTCTTCTTGACAGCACAGAATCCCTCCGATACTCAAGTGAGCTCTGGCTCCCCTACTTACCTTGGGGAACACAACACAATGGTTATTATGTGCGCGGTGTTCTGTAGCGCGGAGGTACTACCCCAGTCGGACTGCTCAGTTCGGACGGGAGATATAGTTCACGGCATCTAACTTGGCAAGGTTTTGGAGTAGTGTGGGCCCCACTACTCCAAAACCTCGCCAAGTTAGATGCCGTACACTACTTATACTTGTTTCTAGGCGATGCATTTTGCCACAAAAAAAGTATAGTGTACAGCATCTAACATGGCAAGGTTTTGGAGTAGTGGGGCCCACATTAATCCAAAATCTTGCCAAGTTAGATGCCGTGAACTATACCGACGTGTCCTACCCTATAAGAACCTAAGTCATGTGTTACTGTCTGATAAAAAGTGTTTATGATGTACTTCTAATTGAATGGTTTGTTCAGCCAATGCAGACCTGTCCTGCACCTTGGATGACGGGGGCATTGGCGAGTGTGTGCCCTACTACCTTTGTGACAAGAATAACACCGTTATTGATGATGGAGTGGGAGTCATTGACATTCGGTAAGGATCCTCAGATTTTAACAAGCTTTTTACCCGACTGCGCGACGCAAAGGAGTGGTAATGTGTTTATCAGCCTATGTATGTATGTATTCCTGTTGATAATGGATGCTTTGATATCGGATATAATATACAGGCAGAGAGGCAGAGACCCCCTGGTGTATGCTGTTTGCCGATGATATTGTGCTCGTCGGTAAAGACGGGCTTGAGATCCAGAGTAGATTGGTGGAATGGCGATGTAGACTGGAGAGTGTAGGCTTGAAAATCAGCAGAACCAAAACCGAGTATTATGTTCTCTGATTGAGTTGTCTCTCCAATCTTACAGTCTGCTCCAATTTTTGTAACCTCGGCGCATTCATGGCGATTTCCGCACGATAAAAAAAAAGAAAAAAAAAGGAGTAGATTTCTGTAAGTTGCGGAAACGGGATAAGAATCTCACACGGGTTAGGCATCAGCTCGTATGAAATATTTACCTTAATGTTTTGTAATTATTTGTCCCCAGTGCCGGCGACGGGCCCTGCGTCTCATATCTCGACTCGTGCTGTGCTCTTGGCAAAAAGCGGGACCCGGACAACCCTATTAAGCCAATAGTACCGGACGACAAGCCTGTGGTACGTCCTTACCCAGTTTTTTTTTAAACAGGCACACGGCCCACGGTTTTCAACGCAGCGCAAACTCGCGCTGCCGTCCCTAGAGGCAGGTGGGGGATTTGGAAGCGATGGGGAGGCTTTAGGGGGTTGAGAGGACAAGTCAGGAGACTTTGGTCTCCCCGCTTACAGCACAGAATCTCTGCAGTGAGCTCTGGCTACCTACTTACCTTGGGAAACACAACACGCTGGTTATTATGTGCGCGGTGTTCTGTAGCGCGGAGGTACTACCCCAGTCGGACAGCTCAGTTCAGTTCAGTCGTGTCCTACCTCCGTCAGATCTAGTCTACCTTAAAGAAACATTGCATGTAGGTAACCTTTCCAAGAATAAGATATTACTAACACATCGTCAAAGAAAACCTCTGACCTATGATGTGACCTTGTTAAAATGAATTGTATGCTTATTCGCACGATTTTTTTGAGTTCATACATTGCAAAATGCATTCGTTCAAGACGGGGTCAGTTACCTAACTAATTAAAACGCGTTTGTTTAAACATGTCATAGTTACGGGTCATAGAAACATTAGAAACTTATATTGATTCGGTAAAGGCCCTCCCTCACCGGGAGCATCCTCATGCAATGTAACATGCATAGATATCACTTTGAGTATTACATTACAATTACTACCTCCCTAACCGACGAGCGTTCACGTGTAATGTAACATTATTTTGCTTGCAACAAAATTTAAAAATTGTATTTTTACAAGTAGGTACCTACCTAAATTTTAAAAAGTGATTAAAAGGAAACTGCCAAAACACATTATTACAAAATTCAAGATTAGGTATTTAGACGATAAACAAGCTTGTTAATGAGCTGCTCACTCAACAATGTTACTCAAACTAATAACTGTATTTATATTAAGGAAATTATTGTTAATAGATCAAAAAAACAGCTCGCTGAGTTTCTTGCCGGAGTCTTCTGGTCTGGACCGCGTTCCGAATCGGTGGTCCATTTGCTTACCTTTGATTATTACCTATATAGGTATAATCAAAGTTGCTTACCTACTAATTTTAAATATTTTCATTTTTGAGGTTATTAATGAAGAAGAATTAAGAAGATTAAGTGCCGCGTTTAATGGTATATACCGTTCTATACAGAATAAATGATTTTTGACTTTGACTTTGACTACACTTTTTTACAGCTTATTTTTAGTGAATTGAGCCCCTGAACTGTTATTGTCGTCATGGTAAGGTTCAGAATTAATCTGTTATGATTTTAACGTATGAAGCTAGTTTTTGCATTTAAATTGTCTACTAAAACATAACTACCTAGTGCTAAAAAAACAAAATACCGGTTGCTTGTGTGTCAATACAATGACTCGAGGTCGTATCTACGATCCGCAAGGTCTCGGCTATAAAATTTAACAACCTAGTATTTATTTGATATCTATACTATTATAAAATTGTAAAGTAGCTATGTATGTACGTTGGAGATATTTAAAAAAATACTTGGGTTATAGTGCCGTGGTTAGATGCCGTACACTATACTTGTTTGTGGCAAAATGCGTCGCATAGAAACAAGTATAGTGTACGGCATCTAACTTGGCAAGGTTTTGGAGTAGTGGGACCCACACTACTCCAAAATCTTGCCAAGTTAGATGCCGTGCACTATACGTAGGTACAATAACAACAGATTCCTCTTTAAAAGAGTTCAAAAGTTCGTTTGGGAGGTCGTGACGTCACAAAAAACGCCATGACAGTTTGGAGTGTTTTCGACATAAATTCAAATCGACTTTTCAAATCTCAAAATAAACTGTAAATGATTGTTTTAAATCAAAATAATGTATGTTAGGGTCATTTGGGTTTAGAAGTATTGTATTAGGTAACCATTTTTTCAAAAGGACTCAAGGCTATTCTGTAGGTATTATTATTGTGTTAAATCAAGCCACTATAAGGCTAGGCTAGTTGCCAACCTAACCGGTGTAACCAGTGGCATCCGATGACCGCTACAAACCAGAAACTAGTGTTACCACATACAAAATTTAAATCCGGACAGTCTGATTCCAATAAAAAAAAATCTTGGATTTTTTTATCCGATTGCTCTCGGAAATGTACCTAATTTACAGCTTGGTAGTCTGAAAAACGCTGAGAATTGGTAATAACTATACAATTGCATAGTAAAATATGCACGAATTGGTTTAGGACGTGAGACATGACGGTATCTCCCGTCCGAAATGAGCTGTCCGACTGGGGTAGTACCTCCGCCCTACGGAACACCGCGCACATAATAACCAGCGTGTTGTGTTCCCCAAGGTAAGCAGGGTAGCCAGAGCTCATTGGACCCCTCCTCCCAGCCCTTCCCAGCCTGCCCCCTTGCCTTCAGGGTGGGCAGCGGGTGTATGACACCCTTAGTGTTGCACACGTCCATAGGCTACGGTGACCGCTTCCCATCAGGTGGGCCGTGTGCTTGTCTGCCACCTTCATAGTATAAAAAAAAATCAGTCAAAATAAATGTAAAACCAATGATATTATATCAGTAAAAAAATATCATTGTGTTAAATATTAAAAATTCTGGATTGTGGAAATCCATCACAATCGTAAAAGCTCAAAAATCCCGAGATTTTAGGACAAATCCTGCTACATGGTAACCCTACTTGATGTATACAGTAAATTGAATTCATAATGTTGAATGTTTCATCATGTGTCACCTCTATTTTATATTCATAAACATTATTCTCATATTTTATTTATTACATTTTTTACAATCCGCAGGTATGCAATTATACATTAATTGCCTTTAGAATGATTGAATGTCAAACCCAGGTGCCCGATTCAGTAACGACACGTCTTTAGCTTACCATCAGGCGAGGTGAAGTCATGTTAACGAGACCGATGTAAAAAAAAATATTCAATTTTTTCATCATTTAACAAACTTGATTAATTAAAAAAGTCAGTCAAGTTTATTTTTAAAAATATTTTTTTTACTTTTGCTCTATATCAATAGACTAGGTATAGTAGCAACCCATTGATGTCCCACTGCTGGGCACGGGTCTCCTCTCCTCTAACGAGAGAGCTGAGAGGGTTTAGACATTAATCCACACACGCTGGCCTAATGCGGGTTGGTGGATCGGACATGTCCTTAGAATTTCTTCTAGGACTTGTGGGTATCCTCACGATGTTTCTCCTTCACCGTCAGCAGATGGTAAATCATGTGATTAGCACTTAAAAATTCCAAAAAGTGAAATTCACATTGGTACTGTCCAGCCGGATTCGAACTCGATACTTCTGAGTAGAGGCCGCGTCTTACCCATTCAGCTACCATCGCTTATAAGTTTCCCCACCTGTCGCTACTTTCATTACCTACTTAAAATTACTGTTCACCTTCATTTAGTGGTATTAAAATGCGTTCATAGTTTGAGATTCACAACATTTTTAGGTCTTTTATAAGGTCAATTATTATGAATATTTAAATGTGATTAAAAAGTGTATTCGTTTCTATTGACAACTAAAAGAGCCTTTTTATGGTTTGTTTACATTTTGTCTCACGGCCAAATGAATACAGTATAGATAATATAGATAATAATATCTGTTGTTTACAGCGCGAGGGCTGTGGCTGGCGGAACCCCAAAGGCGCGGACCTGCGCACCACCGGCGAGATCGCGGGCGAAACCAAGTTTGGAGAGTTCCCCTGGATGTGTGCTATCCTCAAGTAAGTTACTAGGAGGGATAATACACGGGGTGCGGGCCGGAACCTTCACGCGGTGCACCCGGGCAACGGAGGCAAGCAGCGCCTCCCACTCGCCACGGGAGACGCTGCTGCCTACGGCCAATCTGGCTGGGGTGGGAGTGGCCGTCTAGAGAGCTGCTCCGAGACTCTCCACGTGTCCCTCTGACTAGCAGAGGGCACAGTGGAGAGCAAGCGGGGGGGGGGCGAGCTGATTGTCCGCGTGCCGACGGTTTGGTGACAGGACGGCCGCCTGATGGTTCGGAGTAAGCTGGGGTGTGAGGGATATGCCTATTTGGTAACATTACACCCCGGTAATTAGACCCGAGACGGCGTGCGGTTTTAGTCGGTTCGATCCCGACATAACCACCACCAATAGCCGACGGGGGTGGTATCCATGGGGATTTCCGCACGATAAAAATAAAGGGGTAATACACTGGGCCTCGATTCTGCTAAAGGCAAACCACTGTCGGCCACTGACACTCTAAAAAATGCTATTTAATTGTAGACTACCGATAGACAGTTAAAGTCTAAAATCCAATGAAAATAATTTATTAAAATGTTTCATTTGCTCTACTAAATATCATTTAATTTTAGACTTTACGTTTAAAAACCGACTTCACAAACTAATATTTTTTACTTTTTAATGTACAGAAATAGAAAAGTAGAAAAGTACCTATTTAAGAGGTTTATTATGTACAAAGGCATCAAAAAACAGAATTTTTGCCGTAAATTTGATGATTTCTCCTCGATATTCCCAAGATCCCAGCATCAGATCCTGATACCCTGGATATGGGACCACCTCAGAAGTAGCTTCTTTCAAACAAAATAAAAAATTTCAAAATCCATCCATCCAATCCAAAAAAATAGCGTATGAATTGAGAACCTCCTCCTTTTTTGAAGTCGGTTAAAAAATTAAAAAATCTCTTTTTCGAAGAGCCATAATTGACAATACCACTTGCTTTTCCCAGGGTCGAACCCGTTAACGAGAATGAGCCAAACGGTCAGAAGTTGAACGTGTACGTCGGTGGGGGATCTCTGATAGCCTACAACGTAGTCTTGACGGCTGCTCACTACGTGTCTACGGCCGGAGCCCTAAAGATCAGGGCTGGGGAGTGGGATACTCAGAGCACGAAAGAGATTCATCCCTTCCAAGACAGAGATGTCAAGTCTGTGGAAATTCACAAGGATTTCAACAAAGGTATGAGAAACTGCGACGCCAGAAGTAGACAGGCTGAAGTTGTAGGAGGTAGGACACGACGGTGTCTCCCGTCCGAACTGAGCAGTCCGACTGGGGAAGTACCTCCGCTCTACAGAACACCGCGGTCATAATAACCAGCGTGTTGTGTTCCCCAAGGTGAGTAGGGTAGCCAGAGCTCACTGTACCTCTTCTCCCTCCCACCCCTTCCTAGCCTCCCCACCCTCTTTGCTTCAGGGTAGGCAGCACGTGTGTGACACCCTTAGTGTTGCACACGTCCATAGGCCACGGTGACCGGTTCCCATCAGGTGGATCATGTGCTTGTCTGCCACCTACGTAATGTTAGCTGATAAGTCCCTAATTCTACTCGAAGACCTCTCTAATAGTGTATTAATATCCCTCTTTCAGGAAACTTGTTCTACGATGTAGCTCTCCTGTTTCTAACCGAGCCTGTGGTCCCCGCACCTAACGTGGGGGTCGCCTGCCTACCCCCTGCCCGCCAGAGGACCCCCGCCGGCACCAACTGCTTCGCCACTGGCTGGGGCAAGGATAAATTCGGCAAGGAGGGCAGATACCAGGTCATTTTGAAGAAGGTAGGCACAACTTTATTTTTTTTCATATTGGTCAACAAAAAACCTTTCAAACAAAAAAAACCGCATCAAAATCCGATCAGTAGTTTGTACGTTGGACGTCAGGTTTCGCTTTTTTATCTATATCGCCGGTCCTACTCACTTTGGTTAATATAGTCGCTGTCATTACTCAACCGATTGTGATGAAATATGTGTAAGATTTTGAGTCTAACCAAGACCTTTCTAATAAAAAAACCGCATCAAAACCCGTTCAGGTGAAACCGTCTTGCTTAGACTAAAAATTTACCGTATGTTTAGTTGTAATTGGTTAAGTAGAACTAGACCAAAAACGAAGCGCGGGCGAAGCCACGGGTATCAGCTTGTATAAAAAGTAGCCTATATGTTGCCCAGAACTATGAACTATAATCGTACCAAGTTTTATCAAAATCCCTTCAGTAGTTTTTGATCCCAGCGTGAACAAAACTTTGGTGGGAACAAACAGAGACACAGACAAAAATTCTAAAAATCATTGTTTTGGCATTACATTCATAAAATCCCCTAATAATTTTTTTTCTGATATATCTTCCAAGTACAGACACCGATTAGTTACAAATTTATTATATGTAGGTATAGATATAGATTATAATCTGTTTTCCCAGATCGAGGTCCCAGTAGTGGACCGCAACGCGTGCCAGGCAGCCCTCCGCAAGACAAGACTGGGCAGATTCTTCCAACTGCACACCTCATTCATGTGCGCAGGCGGCGAGAAGGGCAAAGACACATGCAAGGGAGACGGTGGATCGCCCTTATCCTGCCCTATACCGGTAAGACTTACTTCATGAACTCCCCCTCCCCCCCCACCATATCCCATCCTCAAAACCTCCCCCCATCCAAATTTCCAACCCTCCCCCTCTAGGGTCTCTAACGCGAATGTTGTTTTTTTTCGTCGGAATCTAACTAAATAAACACTTTCTTTTAACACGACAAACATGGCGGACTAAAACTATTAAAAATGTACTCGTATTTTATTAATTTATGGCCTTGAATTTCGGAGGCGAATAAATATAATTGTATTTTTACCAAAAACCGGTATTATTTATCTTTTTTTCTGTATTGTGTACGATTAGGGGGCCTGAAATGAAACTTCTTTAGTAGTTAGTATGCTAACTATCACTAATGATGATTCCGTCCATGTTCACTTTTTTCGATAAAAAATTAATGTTTTTTTTATTTTTCAGTACGAAGAAGACCGCTACATGCAAAGCGGTATAGTAGCGTGGGGTATCGGCTGCGGCGAGGACGGCACCCCCGGGGTCTACGTTGACGTCGCTAACGTACGAGACTGGATTGACGATAAGGTGGTCGGCAAGGGGGTCGACCCAAGATTATATACCGCCTAATTTTATTTATAAAGGCAGTGGCTCTATGGTTAATTTTGTATAATTTATCTGTGCACAATTATTGTCTATGGTGTCAAGAAATTAAAAAGTGAATGGTGGCGCTAGTAGCGCTGCAGTGCTGAAAAAGTTTGTATAGATATCAAACCTTATTTTTTATAACATTTTTATAGGCGTTTTAACAAAATTAATTGTTTTGAAAATCTAATTAAATAAATCTAGCTTCCTTAGTAATCTCAAAAAAGCATAATTATTAATAACAAACTACTTAACTTAATAAACCCAAAAAAACATTCCTGATCCTGAATACTCTACAATAAATTGAAAAGACTGTTTATTTTTGAAGTTCAAATGCATTAATTTTTTCACTTTTTTATATAAACTTCTTATTGCAACCATTTTTCATTTTTAACGTTTTTTTTATCACAAAATTATCATAGACTACTGCATTGTATTTAAAAATGCTCAATTTTAAATTAATTAATTAACAATTTTTTTATACGTTTTGTTTATTTTTTTGTCGATTTGAAACCCATGAGATATCTACTAAATCAATATTTTGCTACAATCACAATGTTGGATAAATAAAGTTTTTATACAAAGACTAATATTGTAGTTTCATTCAAAAGTTGACGATCTTGAAAATCATCAAGAGTTGCAAGTACAGATACCGGCACGTAAATTGGCCCGACGCGTCATATGCGCAAAGGTCGATTTTTAGGTCCCCTTTGAGGTATGAGCGGGTCGCGGGGGACGCGGTTGCGCCGTCGCGGACATATGATTGGTCCGGCACTTGACGGACCAATCAGATGTCTCCGAGAGACGTTTTGTAGCGAATCAACGCTCCGTTCGTTCGTACTTTGAATCATTCCATTGGCTCAAAGTGCACGATGCGCGAACTTACCCCAAACCTGGCCAAGTTACGTGCCTGTATCTGTACTACTCGTTCACGCTAAGTTTGCCGCTGCCAACTGCCACGCGTTTAGCCTCGTCTCACTCACTCAGTACTAGTTCCAGTGAGACAACACTATACCGACGTCATTTTGACAGTGGTAAACTTAGCAAGGTAGTAAAGAAAATGGCGGGGTTTTATAAATAAAAGAAATTATATTGGTCTCACAATTTAATACTTTGAACAACAATAAAATTATTCCGAAAACAAAACTATTTACAAAGTAAATTGAAGAGAAATTACGCTTATTACTAAGGTTCACTGAAATCTGAACATTATTGAACATGGTAACACTCAGAGGCTAAATGCATGCCATTTTTTTATATAACTGTCACGTCAATATGACTTCACCTCGCCTGATGGTAAGCTAAAGTCATAGGGGTCACCTTTATAAACACCGTTAGTGTTATAATGGTGTCCCTCAGCTTGACAGCCTCATCAAATGCTTTTTCACACTTAAAAGACTCGGGACTGTAGGAGGAAAAATAATTAAAAAAATAAGCTAATTTTTTTATGGAAGAAATTTGTAGGCACACTTATTCTATAACATTACCAGCTCAAAAAAATATTATATGGTGTTACAATTTTATTATTGCTATTATTTATTAATAATTATATTATTTATTCAACATCGTGGAATGAACTAACACACAGATTGGCACTAGAATGGAGGGCTTTCGTTATTTTTATTAATTTTTGTAATCCACTGTCTGCTACATAACGTCAAATCTGGGGCTTCACTCTTGAAACTAATTTCAATTTCAATTTAGAAACAATCCCAATTCAATTTTGAATCGTCTTGACGAATTACATTGTCAATATTGGATTGAAATCGCCCTTACGCAATACGCTGCTGTCTGAACACATCAACATGACTTCACCTTGCCTGATGGTAAGCTAAAGGTAAAGAAGTCTTATGACCGGGGGTCACTACTACATACACTGATAGTGCTATATAGGAGGCCGTCAGCTTGACGGCCTCATCAAATGCTTATTGTCGCCCCGCTTATGTCTAAAGCGTCAAGGGTAGCATTGCAAATATCAATTCTCATTTCCATAATAGGCGCGTAATTTTAAAACAATATGGCGTCGAATTCAAGAGCGTTCTCGAAAATACAATTCAATTGGAATTTTGCAATTTCGTAATAAATATAAATAAAAATTTTATAACATTCTTACACAGCTCCCTCTAGACCCAAAGTAAGCATAGTTTAACTAGCTTGTGTTATGGGTTCTAAAATGCGGATAAACATACATAGAAACACCCAGACCAATGCAAATAGACATATTTGGGAATCGAACCCACGCCCCCTGTCGTAGCAGTCGCAAAGTTTGAATTAAATTCAAGAGTACCGCCCCAGAAATCTCAAAAGACTTGTAGCAGACTGCAATCTTTGGCGGGAAACCATTTTGACAATACCATAGGCCCTTTTTTTTTTTTCGTGCGGAGTACCATAGGCCTGTTCATAAAGTTGCCTAGTTTTTTTACACGCCAAAGATAAAACTTTTTATTTCTAATATTATAATCTGTGCACTCAAAAGCTCTGTTTATTATTATCGTTGTATTATTATAGAGACTTATTAAGGCCATGGAAATATATTTTGAAGGCTAAACGTGGTTTAGAAAGTGCATATTATATAATATTATTTATATAAACTTAATATTTCTAAAGATTACTTTGTATAATATTAGGCAGTTACAAAAACTAACCAGATAAACATTTTTATACCATTTAGATTGCAGATAAGCAAACCTATTGTGTGTAATATTTTCAAAAAATACACTCGATTTTTATTTTATATTGGACACATCATCATGATTTCACCTCGCCTAAAGTCTCAAATTATTTGCCAAAGTAGGAGAAAAAAAAAGTCTCAATTCTTGTCAGAATTGTTCAAATATTCTTGTTTTTTTTTACATTTTTCTAATAGTATGATAACAACCCATTAATGTCCCACTGCAGGGCACGGGTCTCCTCTCCTCTAACGAGAGAGCTGAGAGGGTTTAGACCTTAATCCACACACGCTGGCCTAATGCGGGTTGGTGGATCGGACATGTCCTTAGAATTTCTTCTAGGACATGTGGGTTTCCTCACGATGTTTTTCCTTCAAAAGTTTAACAATATTAAATAATATGCACTATCTATATTTATAAATCTATATAAATATAATATACAACAGCCATTTTTAACTATAGGCATATTCTCGGTTCACAAACACACAACATATCTACTCTCGTGTACATATAAGCATTTTATATTTAAGCATTATATATTTTGGAGTATATAGTTGCGATTATCACTTAGTCGAATCGAATAGATATATCGAATAGTAACAGTGAATATATTTCGACTAAATTTAAACAATTGAACTTGTAAGTCTTTGACTATTGTCTATTCTGTTAGAGGCACCGTTGTCTAATTATTATTAAATATATCGAAAACATATTATCTTAGTGACGTACTAGTCGATCAACAATAAATAGTTTTGGAATCGATTTGAGCTCAGTGAACTATTCCGAACTGCGGCACCATGTAATCGACTAAAAAATCGATTGTTTTCTACGAATGTTTTATAGCAAAATAGAGATGTACCTATCAAAATATATTTATGAAAAAAATTGTACATTATTATAAGGAGTTATTCTTAAAAATTAACTATACAAATTCAAAATATTCTCTTAAAACACAAAATTCAACCTAAAAATCTTGTTTTATCGATAAAATTAGGTGACCATCTCTATTACTAGTAAAACATCGTAATACAGTACCTTACTCAGCTGTGTTAATGGTGATTGTTTTGCCCTTAGGGTCGTCGAACCTGAAATGAAAATAATATAGGCATTATTCAAAATTGATGGTAGTAGGACACGACGGTATCTCCCGTCCGAACTGAGCAGTCCGACTGGGGTAGTACCTCCGCGCTACAGAACACCGCGCACATAATAACCAGCGTGTTGTGTTCCCCAAGGTAAGTAGGGTAGACAGAGCTCACCGGACCCCACCTTTCTTGCCCGCCCCCTTCCTACAGGGTCAGCAGCGCGAGTGTGACGCTCCTGATATTGCACACGTCCATAGAACACGGTGACCGCTTTCCATCAGGTGGGCCGTGTGCTTGTCTGACACCTACGTAATATAAACAAACAGAAAACCGCGATCATAATAACCATCGTGTTGTGTTCCCGCCGGTAATTAGGGTAGCCAGAGCTCACTGTACCCTTCATCCCCCCACCCTTTCCAAGACCTCCCCCTTCCCTTCCTGCCAGGTAGGCAGCGCGTGTGTGATACCCTTAGTGTTGCCTTCCATAGCTCACGGTGACCACTTCCCATCAGAAGGGCCGTGTGCTTATCTGCTACAAGCTCACCTATCCATAGTCCTAATGTCCATCATCATCATAATGCCGTAGAAAGTGATGGTGAGGAGAATGAAGGTCACGAACAGAGCCGCCCAGATGGGAGCGCTGAAGAAACCCACACAGTTGAAGGAGTCTCCGAACGGAGTACTGCTGTTGACGCTCTCGAAGAACGGCTGGACCTGTCAACAAGTAGAAAATATTGGTTATTGTAGGAGTTAAAGACCGCGGTAGCCTAGTGGTCTGGGTAATGGACTGCTGAGACGAGGTCTCGGGTTCGATCCCAGGTTCACCATGGCACACACCAATGACTTTTCGATGCTTTTCGAAGTTATATGTGTGTAAAAAAAAAAAAAAAAAAAAAAATTATTGCAGGTTTATTAGTGCCTTGGAGAGCACGTTAAGCCGTCGGTTCCGGTTGCCATACAAACATCTATGGCAGTCGTTACGGGTAGTTGGAGCCCACAAAAGTTCAACCTGTCTAACTTGGAACTTCGATATCGCCATTGGTCATAATGACCATTGGTTGTGGAGGTCAGATGGCAGTCGCTCCACGGAAAATATCCAAGTTCAGCCGCATCACAGTTAGACTGGAAAGCCGACCCCAACTGAGTTGGGAAAAAGGTTCAGAGAAGGATGATGTAGGAGGTAGGACACGACGGCATCTCCCGTCCGACTGGGGTAGTACCTCCGCGCTACAGAACACCGCGCACATAATAACCAGCGTGTTGTGTTCCCCAAGGTAAGTAGGGGAGCCAGAGCTCACTGGAGGGATTCTGTGCTGGCAGCAGGGAGGCCAATCTCCTGCCTTGTCAACACAGAATCTCTCTCAACCTCTTCCCAATCTCCCTCCTCCTTCTAGGGCTGGCAGCGCGAGTGCAACGCCCCCTTGTTTTTTCTTATGGTGCGGAAATCCCCATGGATACAACCCCCGTCTGTCATCGGGGGTGGTTATGTCGGGATCAATCCAACTAAAACCGCACGCCGTCTCGGGTCTTATATACAGGGGTGTAAGGTTACCCAATCCCTGGACCATCTATGGTTTTAAGATGGCGTCCGATGGTGGGAGGCGCCGCTCGCCTCCGCTGCCCGGGGGCACCGCGTGGAAGTTCCGACCCCGAGATGGCCCCCTCGGGTTTGGGAGCCACGGTGCTTCTGCTAGGGTGACAGGCCGCTCTACCCGTCATCCCTAGGCCTGAATGTAACACCCCTGGTGTTGCACACGTCCATATGCCACGGTGGCCGTGGCGGTGTGCTTGTCTGCCGCCCAAGTGGTATAAAAAAAAAGAGGTTCAAGGCATAAAACTTTGCTAAGGACATAGATCTCCTGGAGAGAGTACAGCGAAGATTCACCAAAGTCCCTAGGAATCTCAAACAGCAGACATATGATGAGAGACTGTCCATGCTGAAGCTCACAACTTTGAAGGAACGCAGGGAGCGTGGAGACCTTATTGAGACATTTAAGATCTTGAATGGACATTATGACATAAGAGATTTTGACAATCTGTTTGTACGTAATGAGAATGCGCATCTTAGAGGACACCATCTGAAGTTGTGCACCACATTCTCTAAAAACAACCCGCACAAGCATTTCATTACCAACAGAGTGGTCAGAATGTGGAACAAGCTTCCAGAACACGTAGTGTCGGCTGACAGCATCATACAGTTCAAGAACAGATTGGATGCATACAAATTAACTGGCAATTGAATCAGAATAAGGGAATCTGGATACGGGCGTTATCAGTTGTAACGACTGCCTGCCTGTTAACAATATAATAATAATAATAATAAAATCCAGTAGATACCTTAATATCCTGGAAGTTGACAGTGTAGTCCCTGGAATCGTTGACACTGGCAAACCTCACGTACTGGGCACAACGATAAGAGAAACCTTCAATGGCATACACCTCTTCAACGGGATGCAGTACCTCAGTCAGGGTCGGGAGTGACAGGGTTACAGAACCTAGAAAAGGAAAAATACAAATGGTAATTTTGAAAATTAGATGGATAATGCTTCTATTATGAAATTGAGAGAGCTGAGTTTGTACATCTATATACTAATCTATACTAATATTATAAAGAAGTAAAGTTTGTGTTTGTATATTTGTTAAATTGTAAGGGGTAATCTCGGGATCTACTGAACCGATTTCAAAAATTCTTTCACCAATAGAAAGCCACATTATCCTTGAATGTCATAGGCTGAATATCATCACGCTACTGCCCAAGGGAGCAGAGCAATAATCATAAATGTGAACAATTCCGGTAGATTCCCATACATTTTAGGAAAACTTATAAATTATAAGCATATTATGGGAGTTAAATAGGGTGCATGGGGGTTCGAAATACGGCACGGGCGAAGCCGGGGTGGGTCAGCTAGTTGGAGATATTTGAAAAATACTTTGGTTTGGTTTTGGTTGGGTTGTTATTTATGAATGATACTGACCATAATTTATTTTAAATACCTGTCTGTTTGTTCATGAAGGACGTAACATCTCCGAGGTCAACCCCGGCCTTACATACCTTGCCCACTTACATGTGCCTTACATATTTGGTTTCATTTTTTTTAATGCTTTTCTGATTGGAAAAATGATCATTTCATTCACTCTACTTGCCCAAACCAACTTAGCATACATGATTTTTTCAATGCTTTTCTGATTGGAAAAAATTATCATCCAGGACGGGACTTGAACCCATGACAAGTCCCTTACAGGGGGAATGCTCTGACCAACCGAGCTACCTGGACCAATCTTAGATGCTGTGATCAGAAAATCATTGGAAATAGTTAGCATGCAATTGCTTAAAAATTCAATTAGCATACCCTTTTCAAAAAAAAATTGTACATATAAAAACAGTCTATGCTTACCGAAAAACCAATAGCCACCTTTCTTGTCAAAGTTCAATGTAATACTTGTATCATTCTCGTATACTAGGGACGTGTTCATCTCAGTTTTCTCTTCGTTGAAAGCCGTGTTGGTACTGACAACGGTTGTCAACGGGGTTGATTGATTCCTACTAACAATCGAGATGCTTGTAGCATAGAGACGTAGTCCGTTAAGCTCGGAGTACAAACTCTTACCAGCAGCACGACGGACACGGGAGTGCGTCACAGGAGCCTCAGGAATGACCCATGATGGGTAGCGTGCCGTATAGATCGCTACAACTTTTTCACCGTTTTCTTGCAACTTTGTTACAGTTTTCCTCATGAATTCATCATGGCGACGCAGATAGCTAGTCCTAGATTCGTCTTCACCTGCATCCTTCAAGTTTATGAACACAAAATTGCCAGCGCCCTTATCAAGATCCTCTTGAACTGAGTCATCATCTCCAGTTAGATCAATGTTGATTTCTGAACCATCGGCGAGCGTTTCCAACACCTGCTGTGGGTTTGACACTGCAGGCAGGTATTCAGCCTCTCCTATCTTGCTGTGTAAGTAAGGGAAAGACGTCTTACCGTCGACATTTTTGAGTGAAAAATCTTCAACGGATAGCGTTTCTTCGAGGAACACAACAACCGACCTACCAGCCAACTCTTTAGGGAGGAGTTCAGCAAAATCTTCCTCTGTTGTAGTCGCTAGAGGATTCGCCTTCGTCAAATCTTCGGGCATATCGCCCCACATATACACTGGGACTTCGGACGCATAACAGGCAACTATATTTAGAACTAGCAACGGGAAAACCATACGGCAAAACGCCATTTTATTACACTAAAACTATGGATGGATGTAAACGGACTAAAAGCTAATATTTTAGCCCAAAATTGTCATAAAAAGACAGCGTTCGGGCGATGACGATTGAACATCGGTCATGTGAAAAGTGATCATATGATAAGTTTGGGAAAGATGTCTATGGTTGCCGGTGTTGCCAACTTTTTTCAACAATCTACCTATTTTTTACCATTGATTTTTCTTGTTTATCTAAAGGTGAGTTTTTTTTTCGGAATCATTTACTTGTAAATTAAATTAAGATAAAGTTTCCTTCCAGGTGTATATTCTGAAGTTTTCAGGTAATAGTCACTCTTATAAAAGCCAAATCAAGCAGATGTGAGATGCAGAGGAGTAAATGGACCCCAGACACCAGTGAGGTGCAATCGAGGCTTTTCTTGCAACCGGTAGCAATATCTTGCATAAGAACTCTTTCATTTATTTATTTTTTAACGACAATGTTTTGTTTTTTTGTCAAAGTTTGAATGAGTGACACGTCTATCAATGTAGTTTTTACGGAATAGCAAACATAATTATTATAAGTTAAGACTGCATCGAACTTAGGATTAATTTATCTCTAAGAATGAATCTATTGCAATTAACGTTCACTTTTCTGTTACTTCAGCCGGTATGGGCTGATAAAAATACATTACCCGTGTTCATGGTGGACCAGGACCGAACTATGGCGCATATCACTATGGACCCTAACCCATTTGATAAAATGAGCACTTCCAAGTTCGCTAATATTATCCGCGATTCCATCAAACGTACCGCAGGAATTATTATATTTGTTGAAGAGACTTTTAGTGTTGACGACATCAGTTACAAAGATAAGACAGGCTCACCGTTTGTTAATCTGCGCCGAAGCATTCAGGATCAAAAGGCTAAATATTTTCCAGCCGTAATAGATCCTTACGAATTGCTAACACTAATATTTCCACAGCAAAAGTACAATGTATTTCATCTAAAGTCTCGTACGAAGTTGGAATTAATGGACTCCTTTAAGTATATTTATATATTTTTTCAAGATGGTATGAATGAGACACGTGCTGATGTTTTAAAACGCCATGATTTAATTATTCGTGAGGTCTGTTCGGTCGTCCGTCAGCTGAAACAAGCGCCAGTGGTTGCTTATTATACTGGGAAAATGAATCCAACACAAGTGGAAAAAATACATTTTGTCCCTGTGAAACCAATTCCCATTCCGAGAGATGAAAGCGTCATGGTTGTATCGTCTGGGGGCTTATTTAAGTTTTCTGGTAAGTGAAATTTAGTTATTGTTAGTTAAAACTTTAAAGTCAATCGACCTATAACAGGCACTTTCAAAAAGTGTATCTATGGGGAATAAAAGACAGCTCATTACAGCTACCCGGCACCCACTTAAAAGAAAGAAAGAAAAGAAAGAAAGAAAAAATATTTGGCCACAAACAACATACACAAAATTCCGTTGCATGGAAACCAGAAGAGTATTTCTTCTAGTCCCCGAACACAAAGACTTAAAGTAACGTTGTGGCACACAGATGCGCCAAATGTGTGCCCAGTTCAGCATGTGCCGGGTAGAAACCAATCGCTGATTTTCAACAAGGGCCCACCCGGCCATCACCTCGCACCGCCTCATCTCTTGCAGCTAGTATTCCTTATAATGGACTTGAATGGCTAAGCTCTCACTACATAAACTAGCGTCACCGGATCGCCTCGGCCGTAAGACATCCACGCGCGGACGGTGGATGGACCACTTGGTGACAATAAGCTACTCGTATACGAGTACTTTCCTTGCGTTATTTTTTATATACCCCGTAGGTGGCAGACAACCAAACGTCCCAGTGGAAGCGGTCACCCTGGCCTATGGACGTGTCCAACACCAAAGGTGTCACACACGCGCTACCTACCCTGAAGGGAAGGGCGGAGGGCTAGGATGAGGTGGGGAGTCTAGGAAAGGGTGGGAGGAGGAGGGGTACAGTGAGCTCTGGCTACCCTAATTATCGGCGGGAACACAATACGATGGTTATTATGTGCGCGGTCTTCTGTAGGGCAGAGGTAATTCCCCAGTCGGACAGGTCATTTCGGACGGGAGATACCGTCCTGTCGTCCTTAACTGGCGTGCGCTGACTGCGCATTGCGGCATATGAGCGATGCAAGGTCCACTGGTTGACCGCGCGACGTTTATTGGTGACGGCGTCCATCTGTGGACCCCCTGTCGACAACGAGTGGACGCCGTGCTACGAGGCAGTGCGGGGTGGGTGCCGGGTAGCTCTAATGAGCTGTGACCTTAAACCAACTTAAGAAATTCGAATGAAGTCATGGCTCTACCATGGCGTGTGTTCCGATGAGCTCTTCCAATTAATCCCACTCTCTCCTTTCCTACACAGAACTACACGTGCCAGACTGAGGTATCACCCTCATACGGTTGAATCCATTCCATCAAGAACCAAGCGGTTCGGTGCCTCTTTTATTTGACGCACCATAAAGACTTGGAATTCTTTACCAGTGCAAGTGTTTCCTTCCTCCTATAGTCCCGGGCCTTTAAGCGGGGCGTGAAAAAGCATTTGATGAGGGCTGCCACTGTAGCACTTCCAGTGTATGTGATGGTGACCCCAGTCCTGAGATTTTGCCTTTAGCTTACCATAAGGCGAGGTAAAGTAAAGTTCTAAATTGGCTTACAGGTGTGACTGCAACTACACCCAGCCGTCGTGCTATTTTCAATCAATTGCCAGTAATAGCCGAAGAGTCGTGGTCTCGACGAAGCATGTCAACTAAGATGGATTATACCGACTTCGAGTTGGAGTTTAACTTTATCTTCTTGAAAGACGGATGGACTCTAGGTTACGTATTAATAATATTAGACAATGATTGGTGAAGTTGTCACTATGTTCTAATAGTGGAACTACTATTCGCTCTTCGCCTATATTATATTCGAGGAATTTCTAATAGATGACTGAATCCTCCACAATTCATCATAGAAGAGTGACTACGGCGAATATCCGTGCGAATAAAGCAAATATACCTACACGAATAAGCCCTCCTCACTTCGAATTATACACATGAATAAAGGCGAATAACGAATAGCGAAGTGTGTTTCTGCCATAAAAGAAAAGCCACATGAAAACAGTTGTCTGTAAATTGGAGGTATTTAAAAAAAAATTGTGTTCTATGTACGATTCTGAACACAAGATTTTTTGTAATCCTTGTCTGCCTGTTCGCGATGAACGCTAAAAGTGTTAAACGGCTTTTGATGCGGTTTTTATTAGAAATATCGAGGTCAGACTTAAAATCTAAAAACCATAACCAAGGGCGGAGCCGTGTGCGTCTTCTAAATGCTGAGTATTTGGGCAGCATGCAGCATTGTATATAATATATATTAATTATTGCATTGGTCAAGGTTGTACTATGAATAATACACAGACATATGAAGAGAATAATATGAGTAATTTTATTTTACTTATGGCAAGTAAGTCGACCATTCTGTTAATCACGCGCAATATGAAATGTTCCTTGGAAACGAGGGTTTATTTAAAAAAATATTTTTATTGTCTTTGATAATATTTTTCTTCTGTATAATATGGCGCTAAATTTGAAATTAGTATTTTATTTTTTAGCTATGCTAGATAGATTAATAAGTTTATGCATTTATCGTATCACCTTATAAGTACATAACAATGTTTATCCATTCTAGAACTATGTTTTGATACACAAATTAATAATATAACGAATACATAATTTTGTTATTAGATAATGTGGTACTATTGGAGGCGGGCGAGGAGGTCGGCCGCACCAACATGCGTGTGGGTGCTCCATGGGGCATGTCTTACCTCTGCGGAGATCCCATGGTTATTGTAAACAGCAGGGACGGCAGTGCCGTTTCTATTTCTCAATATCAAGTGAGTTTCGGTCATAATACTTAGTAGATTATACACTAACCAAAACCAAATTGCCTACTGAGTTATTGAAAACAGGGCAGTGGGGCGAGCACGAATTTTCTTTCGTATCGAGTTCGTAACGTGCGCGAAAAAAATTGTATGAAATTTGTACAGCGCCCCTATCGTGCGTAAAAGGAACTGTACAAATCCATACTAATATTAAAAATGCGAAAGTAATTCTGTCTGTCTGTTACGCTTTCACGCCTGAACCGCTGAACCGATTTTGATGAAATTTGGTATAGGAGTAGATTAGACCTCGAGAATGAACATAGGCTGTCGTATGTTTGGTCGCGATAACCGACATCCACGCGGGCGGAGCCGCGGGCAACAGCTAGTCTCATATATTGAATGAAATTTCAAGCAATTGCATGCTAACTATTTCCAAATGATTTTCTGATGTCGTCCTGGATGATCATTTTTTCCGATCAGAAAATCATTAGTCTCATATAATTTCTATCGCACACGTTACGAACTCGATTCGAAAGAAAATTCGTGCTCGCCCCACTGGTCAGAAGCTTTTGGACTGTGGGACAGAACTTCCACGCGGTGCACCCATGTAACAGAGGCGAGCAGCGTCTCCCACTCACCCCGGGAGAAGCTGCTACCTGGCGGCAGCCGAGGTGGGAAGGCTGCTTCGAAGTTCTC
Source organism: Lithosia quadra (assembly GCA_963576445.1). Taxonomy (NCBI): domain Eukaryota; kingdom Metazoa; phylum Arthropoda; class Insecta; order Lepidoptera; family Erebidae; genus Lithosia; species Lithosia quadra. The sequence goes on from OY754897.1 coordinate 798,911, forward strand.
CACGTGTCCCTCTGAATGCCTATTGGGTAACCTTACACGCCAAAACGGTGTGCGGTTTTAGTCGGTTCGATTTCGAAATAACCATATCTGATGGCTGATGGAAGTGATATCCAACTTCAAAAAAGGAGGATATTCTCAATTCCACTGTATTTTTTGTTTGTTGCTCCAGAACTTTTGACTGGGTGAACCGATTTTGATGTTTCTTTTACTGAAGGTTTTTTTACTGAAGTTTTATTATTTTCCCCCTCATACTTAAGGGGAAATTGGGGGTCGTATATCCACTGATATAAAAACTGCCTGACCTAAAACCAAAAAAATAGATACCTACACAGTTCCGACCTAAAGTGACATTCGAATCTGTCTTCAATCACACATACAAAAAAAAAAGAATCATCAAAAGAGCATAGACTTAGGAAAAGTATGGACGGAGTGCCTAGAGTAACTAGTCTGTGTCAAAAAATGGCGGGCATCAATCATTGTGTGAGTAAATTGTAGGGATGCGAGGTTTTACCTAAATTTCCCCATTTTTATTATTTTAGTTGAGGAATAGGGAGAATTATTTGGTAAATTTTAAAATATATAAATGAACAATCATTAAAAGTGATTCGTGCATTATTATTAAAAATATTATTTTATCATAAATTAATGAAAATAATATTTTAGTTATTTTTTACATTATTTTTTTCATTATAGGTACCTATATAAAAAAAAACTTACATGGATGGTTACCGTGGGGAATATTCACACGATTAAACCTAATAAACAAAAAAAGTTAAAAAATTCATATTAGTTACAATTTGTATTTTTGCGATTCCTAATCCCATGTATTTATAAAAAAGAAGTTAAATCACTACGGTTATCACTACTAATAAATAGTTTATGCTATTTCATCATAGTCACACAATTTACAGATTTCCCCAAAATATGGGGAAATTTGCACACTTTTATGTTGGGATCACTGGTTTTGTACCGAACAATTGAATTTTGTTTTGAAATATTGAATGAACATTTATGTATAATTATTAGATAAACATTAAGTGATTGAAATATTGATTAACCTGTGAAATGTGATCCCTGGATTTATTTTCTTCCTGTCACTACGGTTTTTACACCATTTCACTGCACAAGACATGTTGTATTTGATTTTTTTTTCTTCCCGCTTAAACTGACAGATCGACCGATTCGGCCGACGTTTGCCGCGAAGTGGCTGACTATGATGTGAGAGTGTGCGTGGCGACTGTATACGTAATACGAAAATTGGCTGACTATGCAGCGTCACTTTTTTGTTCCCATGGCTCCGTCCATAGTTATTCCTAGGTCCATGCAAAAGAGGTTGTAAGTAGAGTAGTTACAGAGAGTTTTGGCGCCAACGCGGCAAAAGTCACATCGGGGCATTGTATCATTTTCTAAAATTAGTGTAAAATGTAGTTATTATGTGTAAAAACGGTGGGTTTTTAAACATAACATCTTCGACAACGTGCACGAGTTTGGGAAAGTGGTATATTACCGTGAATTGTGCTTTTCAACGTTGATTCCAAAACTCCTTAAGCCTCTAGTAAAGTCTCCACTATTTTACTGGGACAAGACTATGAAGGAAGACTGACTTGACTATTGACTATGAAGACCTTGACTGTGATTAAATGACGAAAACGCTGTATATTACATTTACGTGCAAATTATATTACTTGTTTGTGGCAAATTGCGAAGCAAAGAAACCATTAAAAAAAGTAGTTACAGAACGTATTTTTTTGCAAATTCAACCTTACACACTTGATTTTAAAGGTCTTTTTACAAAGCAGTATCCATAAACACGAGCATTATAAGACTCATTTTATGCAGACGGTTTTGTTTTGACATTCTAACTGGGCCTCGATTCTGCTAAAGGCAAACCACTTATACCACTGACACTCTAAAGATTGCCATTTAATTGTAGACTTTATTGTTATCACATTAAAGTCTAAAATCAAATGATATTTTATAAAGTGAATGAAAAAGTTAAACGAATTCTTTTTATTTGATTTTAGACTTTAACTGTATAACGCTTAATTACCGTATAGTATACCATAATAATTAAGTATAACATCTATGGCAGTCGTTATGGGTAGTTGGAGCCCACAAAAGTCCAACCAGTCTAACTTGGAACTTCGATATCGCCATTGGTCATAATGACCATTGGTTGTGGAGGTTAGATGGCAGTCGCTCCACGGAAAATATCGAAGTTCAGCCGCATCACAGTTAGACTGGAAAGCCGACCCCAACTGAGTTGGGAAAAAGGTTCAGAGAATGTAACTGTATAACGGTAAAGTCTACAATTAAATAGCATTTTTAGAGTGTCAGTGGTATTACAGTGATTTGCCTTTTGCAGAATCGAGGGCCTGTGATGTGCAACTTGGGTTTTTTTTAAATTAATGCGTATACCGTTTTCGATGCTTAGCAATACAATTATGTAAATCAGATCCAGCCGCGTAGGACTGGTGGCGGTAGAACCGACGATGGACGTAGGGGCGGAGAAGAAGGTGGGGGCGGAGAAGGAGGTGGGGGCGGAGAAGGAGGTGGGGGCGGAGAAGGAGGTGGGGGCGGAGAAGGAGGTGGGGGCGGAGAAGGAGGTGGGGGCGGAGAAGGAGGTGGGGGCGGAGAAGGAGGTGGGGGCGGAGAAGGAGGTGGGGGCGGAGAAGGAGGTGGGGGCGGAGGAGGTGAGGGCGGTGAGGGCGGAGAAGGTGGGAGTGATAATAGTTTTGACACAAGCATCAACCGTGGTATGTACTTCAGCAGTGCGACCATCACTGTGTTAATGGTTTCCTTCATATGCCTGTCAATTCTCCTGTACGGCGTTGTCTGCTTAATGGACATAAAAACTAACAGCAGGTACGAGGATCCGCAGACCAGACCGTTGGTGCATACAGAGATGTGATGGTTTTGTAGCAATACAGATACAGGCACGTAACTTGGCCAGGTTTGGGGTAAGTTCGCGCATCGTGCACTTTGAGCCAATCAAATGATTCAAAATACGAACGAACGGAACGTTGATTCGCTACAAGCATGAAGCTATAGATAAACATGGAGGCCGCACTTCCAATACCTACTTGATGCTCAGTCTGTATTTACTATCTTGCTCTCTGTGGGCCGACTTCTCTTTCTAAGTATGAGTACCTTCTAAGCAAGAAATCACCATTTAAACAAGTTTAAACACTTACGCGTGGAATTTTATATCACATCCTTGACGCCACGTAATACCGCAACCACGCACTATACAATTTTGCACCAATTTTTGAGTTTAAACTTATAATTAACTTTAAATATGTTAAAAACCAAAACAATAATAAACAACCGCCATATTGTTTATTGATAGTTGACATGTAGTACCAATGTTGCCACATTACGTACTGAATCCATAGACAATGGGAATTTAATTCACTGATTTCCTTATTCAACAACCCAATCATGCATAATAAATGGCATATAATTTTTCAATTTCCACATTAATAATCGTAGTCGAACTATAGAGTTATTTATAAATCATTTTACTTGCAATTTTGGTTAGTATGGTCTATTTCTATAATTTACTAGGAGATACTAATAAGAAGATAGCAACATTGTACAAATACACGAAAGAGAAGTCGGCCCACAGAGAGTGAGATACAGACATGTAGGTATTTGGATCAAGCTGTTCTTCCCGGTTTGGTCTCCATGTTTATCTATAGCTTCATGGCTACAAGACGTCTCTCGGAGACATCTGATTGGTCAAGTGACGGACCAATCATATGTCCGCGACGGCGCAACCGCGTCTCCCGCGACCCGCTCATACCTCAAAGGGAACCTAAAAATCGACCTTTGCGCATATGACGCGTCTGGCCAATTTATGTGCCGGTATCTGTACTTAAATTAATATCTATATTATTATAAGGTCATAAGTACGACTGGTGTTGACGCGCTATAGTTACGTCAGACTGCTAACGCACTTTTGAACCTTACTGTACATCGGAGATATTATGTAAAAAAAAACGGGTTATGTTATATGATGAACAGTTCTGAACACGAAAATGTTAGTCTGTTTGTGCGCGATAGGCACAAAAACTACTGAATGAATTTTGATGCTGTTTGTATTGTTTGAAATTTCTTAGTTCAGACTCAAAATCCTATGCATGTTTGATCACAAATTGTAGTTTAGTAAAACCGGAAATGGGTGATTCTACGATAAGAGGTAACTTGTGCGGCAATCCATTTAAAACAGTTTTCTTTATTCTATATTATCCATTTTCACAATAAATCACATAATATTAATGTACTTTATTAAATAATGTTAAATTTGAAGGCCTAATTAAAACACATTTTTCTAAAATTGCTTACAAAGTCCTAAAAAATCTCTACCCTGGCTTGTCCCCTTCCCGTTTTCAATTAAACTTTCAAACAATTTATATGTTTTTTGTAAGAAAATGCTTAGTTCAAGTATATTTCATCGGAAGTTAAATAAGTATACTTAAATGTTCTTAAAAAGAAATGAAATATTTTTTTAAATTTCAAATAGATTTTGAAAATTAAATTTTGTCCCGCTTTTTTTGCGTATCTACTCTGGCAAATTTTGTTCCGCTAATACCAACATAAATTCAAAGATGGGATACCGGAAGTAGCTGTGAACGACACATGCCAGCATGAAGTTAGCCTCACTAAACGTGTAAGCTATTTGAGCGCCCCATTTATTAGTTGTTGCGACGCAACCGTGCGATGTCGCCATTATGTGAGGTGATTGCGTCTCTCTCCTGGATAGTCATAAAACCCACAATATTTGTTCAATTTATATGAATTTACTGCCCTAATTAAACAATAAAGTAACAATTAAAGTGCGATAGTACAATAGCTTAAAAATAATCCCGTCAGTTAGTACAATTGAATTTGTCAAGAAAACATCTCTCCCCTGGCGTATTTCCCCTGTCAAAATAACTGCCAGGGGAGATATTCAGTGACCAGGGAAGATAATATTCATCATAGCTTATTGTAATAATCGCATCCATACATAAAAATCACGCCTCTTTCCAGTTGGGGTAGGCAGACTAGTATGGAATTCTATTTGAATGAAAGTGGAAGAAGCGAAAAATTTCACTTCTTGCACTTTCATGCAACTGTGTGCTGACCACACAGTGTGAGGGCCGCCACTGTAGCACTACCGGTGTATGGGTGTGATACGTGATTTAGAAAAGTGTAACACCGTATGTAGTGGTGCCCCAGACCAGAGATTTTGCCTTTAGCTTACCATCAGGCGAGGTAAAGTCATTTTGAAGTGTCCTATATAAAAAAAAATTGAAAATTATATTATTATTATTATATTATATTATTAAGAACAGTATTAAATAATATTAAATAAAAGTTGATTTTATTGATTTTATTTAGTATAATATTGTATCGAATTATCTCCCCGGGTGCAATATATGTATCTGATGTCTCTACCCTGTCCGATGTATTTACCCTGGTCTTCTAAAAATTAACCAAATATGTATAAAGTGACTTGCCCTTATGTGAAAAGGTAAATTATTAGGACAAAAATCATAATATAAAGGTTTCATGAAGAAACTCCAACTTTTCTCCTTGGCCGTGTTCTCTAGTACTTAAAAACCTCTTATCGTAGAATCACCCAAATATAGTTAAAAAACGTGACAACCGACTAGTATTGAATAAATGGACATTAATCGGACAAAAAATTAAAACGAGTTCAGTGTTATAAAGCCATAAATACTATGTTCAAATTGGAAAAATTCTACATTCAGGACGATCAATAATGGGACCGGTCCTTTGGACCCTTGACACCACCGCCTTGCACCACCGGTGGTGTCAAGGGTATTTTTTAATACCCATTACACTACCAAAGAGCTGCAGCAGCACTGGTGGTGTAAAAAGTTTTTTTAATACCCATTACACTACCAGAGTCCATACGAGAGTATTGTTAACTTGTACTTATGTACTGATTCCATAATGTTCTTAACGTAGGTACGTATTTTATTTACAAAAAATAGGCTACATTTTATGGTGGCACAGCACTAATTTGTCGGTAGTGTAATGGGTATTAAAAATACTTTTTACACCACCAGTGCTGCTGCAGCTCTTTGGTAGTGCAATGGGTATTAAAAAATACCCTTGACACCACCGGTGGTGCAAGACGGTGGTGTCAAGGGTCCAAAAGGTCCGGTTGCGGTTTAAGGCCCCGTTATGGATTTGGAAATTTTCCGTTTTTAATTTATAGCAAAAGTAAGGATAATAATTGCTTCAAAATTGTGTACAATAAATATGTATCTATATGTTTGTTTTTTGTTTTATTTTTACCTTTAAAATAGCAATCGTATCAATTCTGATACAGCCACAGCTTCGTTAGTCCTAATTACATACTTAACTGATTCATTTCCATTTTTTTTACAAAGTACAAAGCCTTTGATTAACCAAATGACGCATATATGCGTCATTGGTATGGCTGGGATTTTTGGACGCATGTATGCGTCTTGCACCAAGAGTCGCTAATTGTATTAATCGAATAAGTGCTCATTGTGCTACGGCCATCATAAAAAACTTGCTGTTCAAGTTTTTTATTCCCAGAAATCAGCTTGATATCTCTCTCTTTATTGCTAACCCAAAACTACAGTTCTGATATTGTATAAACCTAAGTTTTATCTACTCTGTTTTTAAATTAGTTTTCCATAATCATAATAGTTTTTGGCCTATTTACGAGGTTTCGGGCAAAAACTTTGTGAATCTGTCAATTTTTGTTTTTATACTCGATAAGTGATCATAAAAGTTATAGAAAACGAAAATTAGATCGGTAATATAATGTAAAAACAGTTTATTTTTACTGAAATGTATATGTGGAGGTTAAAATAAAAATAACAGCATACATTTCTTAGCCGTTTATTTGGTAAAGCTGACACTAACTATTTATCAGAATCATATTTTTGATACAATAATAATAATAATTAATAACAAACAATGGCATTTATTGTGAAAAGTGACAGCTACATTACGTCCTTCCATTAATATAGTAGGTACTGAATAGTACTGTACTGGTTGGTCCAATGTAGAAGTCAGTTTTCAGTGTTCAATTCAACAATATGTGGTAGATATTTCGTTTCTATTCTTACTAATACTAACTTTAAATGCAATAAAATCTAACAAGCCACGAAATATGTACTACACATTGCGATAAATTTACAATTTGGTGAATACAAAGTGTTATTTTATTAGGAAATTTACAAATTAATTCTAGAAGTAATAAGGTACGGTAAACATCTTGAATTAATCGGAAAGTTCGCGCATGAGCACTATATAAAAAGAAACAAAAAAAGGACTAATTAGCCGACTTATGGTCACGGACGCATATATGCGTCCAAAAATCCCCAGCCAATCTACTGACGCATATGTGCGTCATGCCCATTGATATTTATAATGAAAATAGCAACCCGTTAATTAAAAGGCTTGCCAGGTATAATAACGGTAAACATTGTCAGTAGGCGGGGCTGTGGATTTTTTTGACGCATATATGCGTCAGAAGCAACGATTTTGTTATTTATTAATCAAATAGTGGTTTTGTGGCAAGACGTGTATAAAAATACAGATATTGATAAAAAATTATTTTATTCCTAACACTTTATAATTGCCAAATGAATTATTTTTTAACTAACTACACTAAACAATGTCTTGCATGCTTTGATTTAAAAAGCATGTAAAATATTATGTGTGTAGGTATGGTTTGGTTCAGCTACAAAAATGTGTAAAAAAACCAGTCTACATTTTTATATTAGAACTTGCAATCTATACCAAATACAAGTAAAAATACTTTGCAGTTTATATTATAGAGTAGCATCGCCATTTTGTCTAATATTTTAAATCCCAAAAAAAAGAAACCTAAAATAGTTATTTATTTGTAAATTTTTTTTTATACCAATTAGGTGGCAGATAAGCACACGGCCCACCTAATGGGAAGTTATCACGGTGGCTTATGGACGTGTGCAACACCGTTACACTCGCGCTACCGACCATGGAAGGTGAGGGAAGGTTGGGGGGGTTTGGAGTTTAAATATTACTCAAAATGGCAACATTAACTGTATTTATAATAAAATAAAAAATAGATTAATATTTTTTATCAATTAAACTCGTGCGAACATAAAAATGTAAATGAACTATTTTTAGTAGGTACCTATACGTAATAAAGATTGCGAAGTTCTAATATTACTACATATCAGGAAATACCAGTCCCTATTAAACTAAGTAACGATTTTACAACTAATTTATAAATGGCGCCTACGTGTGATGGAATAAAATGCATTTATATACAAAACCTTTAATGTTAGGCTCGGTTTTGTATATCGTGCATTTTTTATACCTACGCTTCGTAGGTACAGATCTTCATTATTGATAGCATAGCCCCCTCTGCACAGACAATGTCTGACCTGCCCCCGTAGACAAGTGTCACGGCGTAAATCGCTAAGGAAACGAATAGATTAGGTCGACCAATCACATCCAAGCTCGTCGCCAGCGTACGATTCGGCCGGCCGCGGCGGAATCACGAGCTGAAGTGTGATTGTTCGACCTAACCTATTCTATTCGATACGATTCGATAGCGATTTAGACTTTTGCCACTTGGCTACGGGCACTGGAGAGTGCTATATAGTTCTATTCCTTAGCGATTTAGACTTGTGATACTTCTCTACGGGGGCAGTGCTAAGTACAATTTCTATTTCTGTACAATCTAAGCGTGGCATAATTTGTTCTTTTCAACTATTATCATGAGAAAAACTCACCGTTATATAATTACTCACCTTCTTATCGCTATTCACCCGCGATTACAGACTTCAGTGATTTCAGAGCTATACAAAAAAAAACTAACTACTAAAGTAAGAAACAAGTATTTATTGAACAATTCATTTATTTCCAACAATAATTATATCACTTGTACAGCTTTAAAACCACTAACGCACTGTATACACCATTATAAGGACTTTCTCTCAAAGGCTCCATTACACAAGCAACAGGGTCGACTACAAATTAAAAAATATAAAAAAATGTATTATAAAATACTTTTATGAAGTCTCCCGCCATTCCATAGTTGAAATTCGCGCGTCAATACTACTCTATGGATCGTTCAGTCGGACTATTTGTTGAGTTTACGTGTGACTTTCAAAGCGTGAGCACGTCTTTAGAATACTGTAGCGGTAAAAATTTACAGGATTTTAAATGCTCTCTTGCGATAAATATCACAAACGTTTATTTAAATGCGTAATAATAAAATGCAAGAATGTAATAACCATCTAACTCCCAATAATTAGGACAGATGTTTGATATTCAAACATGCCGAATCAGCTGTCAACATGTCTTCATCTCGCATGATGGCAAGCTAAAGGAAATCTCAGGAGTGACGGTCGCCATTATATACATACATCTGAACGAAATTTAACATAGCGATAGATTAGTTACTTTTTTATCTCGATAAATACGTTCCTTTAATCGCAGAAATGGTATTATTAAGTCCAGATTGACAAACATACTCTTGTTCTTATCAAATCAGTTAAAAAATTGAATTCTTGACAGCGTCTGCACTTCTGCAGTATTTATATTATATTAGCTTTGTATTTCTCTAAGGCGGTCAACAATACAGCAATCATGTAAGAGTTGATTTGTAATGTCCAGCACTTCAAAATCATGGTTAACCGCCTTAAACCCTGCTGTGTGCAATGGAGCCGGTTAGACCAATAGCCTAACTTGAAACGTACATACGGAATTGCGGACCGAATTTTCGGGCCGTATACCATGAAACGTTTTAATAACAACGGCTCGACTTCAAACTTTACGTTTCAACCACAGAGCAAATACATTTAAATAAGATTTTTGTATAAAATGCCTGAAGACCTATCATCCATTCTATAGATCGGTTTATACTACTTAGGTGGCAGACAAGCGCACGGTCCACCTGATGGGAAGTGGTCACCGTGCCCTATGGACGTGTGCAACATCAGGGGCGTTACACTCTCTCAACCCAACCTCCCCCCAGGGTCGCCCAGGGTGAAATGCTCTTTGGGCCACCTGTAAGAGTCCGGCCGGCCATCGGTAAGAGTCCAACATAACCTGCCCCGCTTGCCGCGGGGTGGGTATCCATGAGGATTTCCGCACGGAAAAAAAAAGGGTCGCCCAGGGTTGGGTTGGGAGAAATTAAGAGGAGGGGGGAGTGAGTGAGACATGGACTAAGTGGTCCAAATTCAAAATACCGCCTTGTATTTGCTCTGTGACGTAAACAAATTGAAACAACTCATGCTTACTGCGGGCCGGTTGTATCGTTCCCACGTTCCATGGCAGCCCTCCGGGTGAGGCCGGTGGGGGCCGGACAGCTCGCAAACACACACACACTACACTACACTTGTGTCCGCCATATTCGATAGCTCACATCACTGTTATAACTAATTCTTTTCTTCTTTCTTCTCTTGTGATTGCTCGGTGGTCTGTTGCTGCTGCTGCGCTCCACCTTCGCGTTCGGCTGCCATCTGTGGGAGACATTTTGTTATTAGATTAGAAATATACAATATTCAAGATGGGAATCGAACCAGTGACCAGTCCCTTGTAGAAGGAATACTGGCTGAGCTATTTGCACACGTTTTGGATCTTGCCATAAAACCTCCACAACCCACTGGTGATATCAAAGTTAACTATAGTTACGACCATTTGTTGGACTTCTTATGGGTCCAACTATCCATAACGACTGCCATGAATGGGTCTCAATGTGTTAAGAATGGTCACCTATCCTAAGACTAATTAAGTCATTATTGCTTACCCGATTCATGACCACCATATATGTATCATACCAATGACGCACATATGCGTCAAGATAGCCAATGACGCATATATGCGTCAAGATATTACGTATAGATGACGCGTATATGCGTCAATGCGTCCCCACACCAATGACGCATATATGCGTCATTTGAATCAGTAATAAATCGGTTTGTTGGAGCATCCAATTGCCTGATACGCGATGTGAGCGTTCAGCAAATTAAACAGTCCGTCGATATAGCACTTTTGCTTGACCGCCGCGCTCAGAGCGAACGCGACGGCTCAAATAAGTGCTGTGACATTATGGCAATCTATTGACCATTTTCTTAATGTACAAACGCAAAAACTACTGAACCGATTTTGATGCGGTTTTAAAGTTCTTGGTCAGACTTAAAATGTTATCTTTGATCACAATCGGTTGGTTAGAACTGGGGATATAACCAAACCAATGCGAAAACCGACGTCCACGCGGGCACAGGCTAGTACTACATTCATATATTCACGCCATTTTCCCTCCAAGGTAGGCAGAGACACTCCACGTGGTGCACCCGGGCAACGGAGGCGAGCAGCGCCTCCCACTCGCCACGGGAGACGCTGCTGCCTGCGGCCAATCCGGCCGGGGTGGGAGTGGCCTCTAGAGGGCTGCTCCGAGGTGAGCCACGTGTCCCTCTGACTAGCAGATGGCACAGTGGGGAGCGAGCGGGGGGCGAGCTGATTGTCTGCGCGCCGACAGTTGGGTGACAGGACGGCCTCCTGTCACCCTACACCTCACCGTCGGCGAAGTGGCGCGGTGCTCGCCCCACCCCCCCTGTCGGGGGGTCGAGGGGGCCATCTTAAAACCGTAGATGGCCCGGGGTCAGCTGGGGTGCGAGGGATATGCCCATTGGGTAACCTTACACCCCGGTTACTAAGGCCCGAGACGGCGTGCGGTTTTAGTAGGTTCGATCTCGACATAACCACCCCCGATGGCCGACGGGGGTGGTATCCATGGGGATTTCCGCACGATAAAAAAAAAAAGGTAGGCAGAGACAACAACTCGCAATCCGCTTCTATTTGTACGCACTTCTTAATATTATAATAACCAGCGTGTTGTGTTCCCCAAGGTAAGTAGGGCCACCACTATCGCACTATTGGGTGTATGCAGTGGTGACCCCGGTCCTGAGACTTCACCTTTAGCTTACCATCAGGCGAGATAAAGCCATGTTGACGTGTCTAATGTAGACCAAAATGGTGAAGTTCTAAGGGTGTACCGTACCTTTTTGTAGGCCTGTTCGAACAGCTTGAGGCTGGCCTGCTGCAGCTGGCCGGTGGCGGCGCGGATCTCCTCGGGATCGGTGTCGTCCTTCTTAGCGAGGAGGTCGCGGAGTTTCACGATCTCACCGCGGAGTTTGTCGCACTGGAAACATGGTACGGGTTATTTCCAATTGATAAGTATAAGTATAATCTTTATTATCAAAATAGTGCAACGTAATTACATCTTTTTGACGTCAAAAACTACTTAATACTAAGTTTACCACCGCTTCCTAGGCGCTAGTGGAGAAGAAACGGCGCAACAAACTCCACTGCTGCTGTGGGGGGGGGGGGGGGGGGGATTCGGAAGACGTTTTAAATTAAAACTTCAAATAAATAATTAAGTAGAACGTTCAGCGATATATATGCTGTGCTATGGTTTTCTCTAGAGACAATATTACAATATTGGGTTTTTAAAGAAGCGCGAGTGTGATCCCAGTGTTGCACGGTCAGGTGACCGCATACCATCAGGTGGGCCGTGGACTTGTCAGTCACTAAAGTGGTATAAAAAAGTGTGTAGGAGTCGTTCAATCGTCCCCCCGCGCACATAACGTGGGGGGTGATAACACGACCCGTTGATCTCGCACACGGCTTTACCAACGACAGATATATACCATCGCTGGTTTAAATCGAGTGCTTTCTTATTAAATACACATATACCATAATTTTATACTGCTTTAGTAGGCAGACAAGCACACGGCGCGCCTGATGGGAAGCGGTCACCGTGGCCTATGGACGTGTACAACACTAAGGGTGACACACACGCGCTGCCTACCCTGAAGGGAATGGGGAGAGGAGGGGTACAGTGAGCTCTGGCTCCCCTACTCACCTTGGGGAACACAATACGCTGGTTATTATGTGCGCGGTGTTCTGTAGGGCGGAGGTACTACCCCAGTCGGACTGCTCAGTTCGGACGGGAGATACCGTCGAGTCCTACCTACGCCGTTAGCAGAATCGAGGCCCAGGTGTCCTGTGTATGCCGAGGAGGCCATCTCGAATCTGGAGGTGGCCCGGGTCAAGTCGGGGTGCGAGAGAAATGCTCTTTAGACCTTGGCGTCAGCAGACCCTAGACGGCGTACGGTTTTAGTCGGACATACCACCACCAGAACAGGCCGCGGTAGCCTAGTGGTCTGGGTAATGGACTGCAAAGACGAGGTTTCGGGTTCGATCCCAGGTTCACCATGGCACACACCAATGACTTTTCGATGCTTTTCGAAGTTATGTGTGTATTTATAAGTGCCCGATTAATGGCAATAGGTTCACCACCTATTACATTGGGCCCTAAACATACTGGCGAAATGTGGGTGCTAGCTAGCCTATCCCTTTGGGGATATGGGCGTGAGTGTATGTTATGTTATATGCCGTCTCCTCACCTCGTCCTGGGGCAGCTGGCTCTTGTACTCGTCCATCTTGGTCTCCGTATCGTGGAGCACCCCCTCGGCCTGGTTGCACACCTCGACGCGCTCCCGGCGCTGCTTGTCCGTCGCCGCGAACTGCTCGGCCGCCTTCACCATGTTCTCGATCTCGTCCTTGGACAGACCGCCCGATGACTGGATCACAACTGGGCGGGACAAGGTTCGACACTTTAGAGAAGGTACACAGATTATACATGGTCACTGTGAGAACTATTCACAATGGGTGTGTAGGGTCCACAACATCCTACTGAGTGTGTGTGTGTGTGTGTGTGTATGTGCGTGTGACGGTTTGGGGGTGTGTAGGGGGGGTGCGAGCGCGGGGGGGCGTGGGTGTGTGTGTGGGGGAGGGTTTGTGGGTGTGTGTAGGGGGCGGTGCGCGGGGCAGGGTGTGTGAGGGGGCGCGTGAGTGTGAGGGTTTGGGTGTGTGTGTAGGACGGGGTGCGCGGAGGGAGGCTGTGTGTGGGGGGGTGCACGGGAGGAGGGTGAGAGTGGAGGGGCGCGCGCGTGAGTCATAGGGTTTGGGGGTGTGTGTAGGAGGGGGTGCGCGTGAGTGTGGGGGTTTGGGGGTGTGTGGGGGGGGGCGCGTAAGTGTGCGGATTTGAGGGGGTGTAGGGGGGGGAGTGCGCAGGGGGAGGGTGTGTGTGTGTGTAGGAAGGGGTGCGCGTAAGTGTGCGGATTTGGGGGTGTGTAGGGGCGGGGGTATGTGTGTGTGTAGTGTGTCATCAGCGGGAGTGGTTAATATGTCGGAATCGAAGCGACACTTGGTGGACTGGTGAAGGATTAGTTCCGTTCCGTCCATATGTTTTACAGGTAGACTCACTCTGTTGCTCCTTGCCGGTGCCCTTGTCCCTCGCAGACACGTGCACGATGCCGTTGGCGTCGATGTCGAAGGTGACCTCGATCTGGGGGACTCCCCTAGGCGCGGGGGGGATTCCCACGAGCGAGAATTGTCCTAAAAGTTTGTTGTCTGTAGCCATCTCACGCTCGCCTTGGTGGACTTTGATTTCGACTTGAGTTTGGCCGTCAGCAGCTGTGGGAATGATTCAGTGTTAAGACTTTTTATTATTATTTTTTCTCTTACTTCTATAACATAATATGTCATTTTTATCTATACTAATATTATAAAGAAGTAAAGTTTGTGTGTTTGTATATTTGTTAAATTGTAAGGGGTAATCTCGGGATCTACTGAACCGATTTTAAAAATTCTTTCACCAATAGAAAGCCACATTATCCGTGAATGTCATAGGCTGAATATCATCACGCTACTACCCAAGGGAGCGGAGCAATAATCATAAATGTGAACAATTCCGGTAGATTCCCATACATTTTAGGAAAACTGATAATTAAACTCATGAACTGATTAATTATTACTGTTAGCATAATAAAAAGTGAGCGTGATTGAGTTATGAGCTTACCAACACATTTTGCAATTCATTTCTGCTTCGCCCGTGGCGTATTTCGAACCCCGATGCACCCTTTTTAACTCACATAATATGCTCATAATTTATCAGTTTTCCTAAAATGTATGGGAATCTACCGGGATTGTTCACATTTATGATTATTGCTCCGCTCCCTTGGGCAGTAGCGTGATGATATTCAGCATATGACATTCACGGATAATGTGGGTGAAAGAATTTTTAAAATCGGTTCAGTAGATCCCGAGATTACCCCTTACAATTTAACAAATATACAAACACACAAACTTTACTTTCTTATAATATTAGTATAGATATTTAAGTTTGTACCGCGGTTTCTAGGAAAGACGTGCGCATACGCACACGACTAGCTGGTACCGCGACTGCTCTCGCATCGCTGCAAACGTGTTCCGAGCACCGGCGCGGACACCGATCGACGATGCGTAATAAATAAATAGATAGATAGATAGATAGATAGATAGGTATTCTTTATAGTACACCAAAAGGATATAAACAGGGCCTCGATTCTGCTAAAGGCAAACCACTGTGTAAGAACTAGGTACTCTTGTAGACTTTACCGTTATACAGTTAAAGTCTAAAATCAATTGAAAAGAATTCATTATACTTTTTCATTCGCTCTCGCTCAAAACACACTCGCCAGCAGAAAACATCCATCTTGTAAATTTACCCAAAAGGGTCAAAACACACTCACCGGTAGAAAAGATCCATTTTGTAACTTTACCCCAAAAGGGTCAAAACACACCAGTAGAAATCACCCATTTTTAAACGGTTTTCTTTAACTTGACCTGTTTATTTGGGTCAAATCTAGTAATTGAAATTTTTCCAGCTGCTGGATTGGTCTGATATTTGGTAGAAATCTTTAGTTATGATGACAATACAATTCAATTGCTTTTAGTACATAAAACCGTGTAATCTAAAAAAAATTTTTACTTAATTTATGTAACTTTACCCAAACAGGGTAACACACTCACCAGTAGAAAACACCTGGCTCTTCTTAGTAGGAATGGTAGTATTGCGAGTGATGAGCTTCGTGAACACTCCACCGAGGGTCTCGATACCCAGGGACAGGGGGGTCACGTCGAGGAGCAGAATGTCCGTGACGTCACCGGCTAGGACTCCGCCCTGCACGGCGGCTCCCACTGCCACAGCTTCGTCAGGGTTGACTGCGCGGGAGGGGGCGCGGCCGAAAATCTCCTGGACTGTTGATTGTACCTGGTAAGGGTAGAGAGGTTTAGAACAAGGCAAGCGTGCTCCATCGTCGAACACATAATCACTTACCAACAGGTGAGATTGTGGTCAAACACGGTTCGTGTTTAAATAAATAAAATATGGTCAGTTGTATTCTTTAACACGTTCCATCTTTTTTTATGCCACGTAGGTGGGCAGACAAGCACACGGCCCACCTGATGGGAAGCGGTCACCGTGGCCTATGGACGTGTGCAACACTAAGGGTGTCACACACGCGCTGCCTACCCTAGGAAGGGGTTGGGGGAGGAGGGGTACAGTGAGCTGTGACTACCTTACTTACCTTGGGGAACACAACACGCTGGTTATTATGTGCGCGGTGTTCTGTAGGGCGGAGGTACTACCCCAGTCGGACTGCTCAGTTCGGACGGGAGATACCGTCGTGTCCTACCTCCTTTAGCTTCAGTTGTATTCTCTAACTCGTTCCGTCTGTCCCAAACGTAGGTTAAATTAAGTGTGTATTTATCGCAGGTTTACAAATGCCCGGTTAATGGCAATAGGCTCGCCACCTATTGCATTGGGACCTAAACATAAACTGGCGAAATGTGGGTGCTAGCACCTCTGCCTACCCCTTCGGGGATACTGGCGTGAGTTTATGTATATGTCTTAATTTTTATACGTTCATGATTTGATATATGTCTGTGAGCGGATAATCCGACCACCTAGCGAAGTGGCCGGTGAATATAACTTCAATTTTATGTCGCACCTCTCCTTAAGGATTGCCTAGACAGCCATGGGGGACTGCCATCGGCTTTGTGCTTCAAGGTGCTTATTAAGTAACTACATAACATAACATAAACTCACGCCTATATCCCCGAACGGGTAGGCAGAGGTGCTAGCACCCACATTTCACCAGTTTATGTTTAGGTCCCAATGTAATAGGTGGCGAGCCTATTGCCATTAACCGGGCACTTATAAACCTGCGATAAATACACACATAACTTCGAAAAGTCATTGGTGTGTGCCATGGTGAACCTGGGACCGAACCCGAGACCTCGTCTCAGCAGTCCATTACCCAAACCACTAGGCTGCCGCGGTCTTTATAGTAAATATAGTTGAAGAAAATGTTTTGATAACACATCTGATAGCAACCCATTAATGTCCCACTGCTGGGCACGGGTCTCCTCTCCTCTAACGAGAGAGCTGAGAGGGTTTACACCTTAATCCACACACGCTGGCCTAATGCGGGTTGGCGGATCGGACATGTCCTTAGAATTTCTTCTAGGATAGGGTTTCCTCACGTTTTTCCTTCACCGTCAGCAGATGGTAAATCATGTATTAGACAACATATAAATTCCACAAAGTGAAATTCACATTGATACTCTCTACCTCTCGAACTCGATACCTCTGAGAAGAGGCCGCGTCTTTATCCATTCAGCTACCATCGCTTTTTTTTCATAGGACAATCTACATCTATAATAATAATAATAAATAAATATTCTACGACATTCTGCACAGCGCTCCCTAGACCCAAAGTAAGCTTAATTAAACTAGTTTGTGTTATGGGTTCTAGAATGCAGATAAACATCTATGGCCATAACGCCTACCTTAGGCATCCTGGTCATTCCACCGACTAGCAGCACCTCCCCGATGTCCGACCTCTGCACCTCTGCGTCCTGCAGAGCACGCTGGCAAGGCGCCACCGTCCGCTTGATGAGGTCGCCTACTAAAGATTCCAGCTTCGAGCGCGTCATCTGTTGATAAAAACATGTCACAAATATAACATTATGAATATGTTAATTTTATTGATGCTCGCGGCTCCGCCCACGTGGTGGTCTCGGCGGGGCGGGGCGGTCAAATTGACCGCGACGCACTCTTATTTCTATGAATATAAGGTTGCATTTGTCCGCGCAATAGCTCATGTCGCTTGTCAGACACCGCGTATGTCTAAATACGATCTAATCCATACTAAAATTATAAATGCGAAAGTAACTCTGTCTGTCTGTCTGTCACGCTTTCACGCCTGAACCACTGAGCCGATTTTGATGAAATTTGGTATAGGAGTAGACTAGAATGAACATAGGCTATGTTTGGTCGCGATAACCGACATCCAAGCAGGCGGAGCCGTGGGCAACAGCTAATTTTAGTAATAAGAGTGCGTCGTGGACATTTTGATCACCCCGCGCCTCCGTCTGCATAACGCCTAAGGGTCCTGAAAAAGGTTTGTCCCGCGGTTTCTAGGAAAGACGTGCGCATGGGCACACGACTAGCTGGTACCGCGACTGCTCTCGCATCGCTGCAAACGTGTTCCTAACACTGGCGCGGACACCGATCGACGATGCGTTATTAAGACTAATATATTATGTATGTACGTTCAGACTATATTATGTATGTACATACATAATATATTAGTTTCAGTTCTTAGTTCAGACCAGTTAAAGACATCATTCCTTTACGGGATGTAAACCACCTAAGTCAAAAAGACAAAACTGGTCAAGTGCGAGTCAGACTCCCGCACGAAGGGTTTCGTACCATTATACGGCAAAATTACCGCATTTGCTGTATGAGAACCCCCCCTCATTTATCTTTACTATTCGATATTTAACGTCAAAAAAAAATCAATTCTCAATACATTTATTGCACTCCATAATGTTAGGTTAGGTTAGAGCCATCCCGTCTAGCTAACTAGCACAGTTCATAAGATAAAGTCTGATGACAGACAGACAGACGGATGAAGAAGTCTTAGTACTATTAAAGGAACATGCTAGGGTATATAGGGTCACTTCGCATGTTCAAAAAAAAAAAAGACACACTGGGTGCGGCCGGAACCTCCACGTGGTGCACCTGGGCAACGGAGTCGAGCAGCGCCTCCCACTCGCCACGGGAGACGCTGCTGCCACAGGCCAATCCGGCCGGGGTGGGAGTGGCCCTCCAGAGGGCTGCTCCGAGGTGAGCCACGTGTCCCTCTGACTAGCAGATGGCACAGTGGGGAGCGAGCGGGGGGCGAGCTGATTGTCTGCGCGCCCCCTCTGACTAGCACCCCACCGTCGGCGAAGTGGCGCGATGCTCGGCCCACTCCCCTCTCTCGGGGGGTCGAGGGGGCCATCTTAAAACCGTAGATGGCCCGATGGTCCCGGTGGTCCCGATGGCCGAAAGGGGTGGTATCCAGGGGATTTCCGCACGATAAAAAAAGGTGAATATCAATAGTTACCTTCAAGTTCATGTGTTTGGGTCCAGAAGAGTCCATTGTGAGGTACGGCAGGTTGATATCCGTCTGCAGGGAGCCGGACAGCTCGATCTTGGCCTTTTCAGCTGCCTCCTTCAAACGCTGCATGGCCATAGCGTCCTTGCGGATATCCAGACCTTGCTGTGGAGGGGAAGGACAGGTTTATTTTGACATAAAAATAAATTAAAAATGTTTCAAGATAAACGCTTTTTTTACAGTGAACTATATTCTACTAGTCAAGCCCATCATTTGATATCCATATTTCGGTAGTTGTATTCGAAAGCCGCCATTTTGTAGCGGCGGCCATCTTGGTTTTCCAATAATATAGAATAGATTAACTTGTATTGTCACCAGATATGAGCCAAATATCAGAATAATCCGTCCAGCAGAAGGGGGTCAATTTTCAATTACTACATTTGACCCAAACAAACAGGTCAAGTGTTTAAGAAGAATATTAGTGATTTATTTAGTTTTTCAATATGTATACTATCTATACTTATAATAAAACTGTAGAGAGGTCAATTCTGTACATTGAATTTATTTACAAAATAACTATTGGGGGATGATTGGTGATCGATACTAATGCAAAAAATGCAATCAGTAAATTTTTTGTCTTTCTGTCTGTCTGTTTGTGTACGCATGGATCAAAAACTACTGGAGGGATTTTGATCAAACTTGGTACGATTATAGTTCATACTTCTGGGCAACATATAGGCTACTTTTTATACAAGCTGATACCCGCGGCTCCGCCTGCGCGTCGTTTTTAGGTAGGTTATAGTTTTTTGGTCATATTACCGGTTCTACTCAACCAAATGCAATCAAAAATGCGTCAAATTCTAAGTCTAAGCAAGACCTTTCTAATAAAACAAACCACATCAAAATCCGTCCAGTACTTTTTACGTCCATCGCGATTTTTGGAATCCTTGTCTGTTTGTGCATGACGGATATAAAAACTATTGAACGGATTTTGATGCGTGTTTGTTTGAAAGGTCTTGGTCAGACTTAAAATTTGAAGCATGTTTGATTGCATTTGATTGAGTAGAATCTAAGATATAGTCAAAAAACGCGAAAACCGACGGTCAGGCGGACGGAGTTTAACATAATTCAAGTACTTTAAAAAAATCTTCAATGTACAGATAACTATTTTTTTTTTTATTCATGATATGCTTACGTTTGACCTCAATCTCACCTGATGGTAAGTGACGATGTGGTCTACGATGAATCACGCTTGCCTAGAAGGAACCTATTCACTCGTGACTTGAAAACTCCCAGGTTATAGCTTTCCGGAAACACAGACTCAGGCAAGGAATTCCACTCCTTAGCTGTACGCACGATGAACGTGTCAGCAAAGCGCTTTGTGCGTATGAGTGGAATATCGACCATATAGCGGTGGCGTGACGCTGTTCGTCTGGTCGTTCGTTGATGGAAAGGACTTGGAGGTATCAGGTTGTGCAATTCCAGAGCGCACTCCCCGAAATGTATATATTTATAATTTTATAATAGTATTAATGTCCCGCGGTTTCTAGGAAAGACGTGCGCATACGCACACGACTAGCTGGTACCGCGACTGCTCTCGCATCGCTGCAAACGTGTTCCGAGCACTGGCGCGGACACCGATCGACGATGCGTTATTAAGTGGGGCGGTTATATTGGAATTGAACCGACTAAAACCGCACACCTTTTCGTGTCTTCTAGCGCCGGGATGTAAGGTGGCCCAATTGAAATTTCCCTCGCAACCCGGCTGACCTAGGGCCAGTCTCCAATGGCTAGATCTTAATGATGAATGCAATTGTTTCTGTAGTTCGAATGTATTACGGTACATGGCTCCACCGGCGCCCTAAGCCGTAGAATATATCGAAAAATTTCGAGCATCTAGAACGGGTCCAGGTAGCTCAGTTGGTCAGAGCATTCCCCCTGTAAGGGACTGGTCACGGGTTCAATTCCCGTCCTGGATGATCACTTATTCCGATCAAAAAATCATTAGGAATAGTTAGCATGCAATTGCTTTAAAATTTCAGCGAAAGCTGTCGATACTGGGCGGGAGGGGGGGGGGGGAGGGAGGGGGAGGGTCTGTCCTATCTTAATACTCACGTCGCGTTTAAACTCGTCCACGAGGAAGTTGACAATCACATTGTCGAAATCCTCTCCTCCAAGGAGGGTGTCTCCGTTGGTGCTCTTGACTTCGAACACTCCCTTCTGGATCTCCAGCACGGAAATATCGAAGGTACCGCCTCCCAAGTCGTATACGGCGATGCTGAGGACAAATTATATTGTTAGTATAAATCCTTTAGGCCGATAAGGACTATTTTCTTGACATGACTACTTTCCTGAAATGACTACTTTCCCGTAATGACTACTTTCGTACTTTCCAAAATAATGACTTTGCCATAACGGCTATTTCCAAAATAACGACTTTCCCATAATGGCTATTTCCCAAAATAGATTTTCCCATAATGACTATTTCCCAAAATAATGACTTTCCCATAATGGCTATTTCACAAAATAACGACTTTCCCATAATGAATAGGTATTAACTTTTCCTAAAATGACTACTTTCTCGAATTGACTACTTTCCTGAAATTACTAATTTATCTAATTAACTACTTACCCGGAATGACTACTTTCTCGAATTTACTACTTCAGACCCGCCGTCATTATGGTACTAAAGGCTAATAATTATTTTAATGGCAACAAAAATGTCCCGCGGTTTCTAGGAAAGACGTGCGCATGCGCACACGACTAGCTGGTACCGCGACTGCTCTCGCATCGCTGCAAACGTGTTCCGAGCACTGGCGCGGACACCGATCGACGATGCGTTACTATTTTTGTATACAACTTAGGTGACAAACATTAAAATAGATAGGACACGACGGTATCCCCCGTCCGAACTGAGCAGTCCGACTGGGGTAGTACCTCCGCCCTACAGAACACCGCGCACATAATAACCAGCGTGTTGTGTTCCCCAAGGTAAGTAGGGTAGCCATAGGTCCCATCAGGTGGGCCGTGTGCTTGTCTGCCACCTACGTAGTATAAAAAAAAATCCCTTTTGAAAAATTCACCTTACTTCACTTAGATACTTACATTTTATCGTCAGTCTTATCCATGCCGTAGGCGAGGGCGGCGGCTGTCGGTTCGTTGATCACTCGCAACACATTCAAACCGGAGATCTGACCTGGATATAAAAAAATGGCGTCAAAAATCGAACTCTCAAAGCATTACAAATAATAATTTAAAAAAAAATTAAAACAAGCTTTTATTAAATTTGTCATCCAAACTAAACATGTATGCAAATTTTCAGCTCAATTGGAAGTTACAAAATGGTCGAAAAATGGTTTCCAAAATTTTGACCGACAATAATCTACATACGAACATTGCAATAATAAACTTGTAAAAAAAATAAAAAAATTCTCTGCAAGGTAAAATGTAACTAAAAATGTTATATTTTTGTATAATTTTAGATGAAATAATAAACTTCGATAAATTACGCGCCAAAAAGATGCGACTGTGATATTATATTTCTAACTCAATCACGCTCTATCGACTGAACAGATCTAGCTGAAACGAGATGTTTCATTTTGGGCCCCCTAATTGTACACTATACAGAAAAAAAGAGAAATAATGCCGGTTATTGCCAAAAAAATACAATTATATTTCTTCACGTCCGAAATTCAAGGGTATAAATTAATAAACTATGAGTACATTTTTCTAATTTTAGTCCGCCATGTTGGTTGTGTTGCAAGAAAGTGTTAATTTAGTTAGATTCCGCCCATAATACGAGGCAATATTGTAAGAATTGAATAATGAAAAATGAAAACTACATTGCCTAGCTATTTTTCTAAGTAGTGTACAATTATCGTGCCCAAGGTCCAAGGTACATTTGTGAAACATCTCCTTTGGTATAGAAATAGATCGTAGTCTGGAATAACACACAGGTTTTTACAGGTTCCCGAGGGCAACGGGAACAAAATTCTACACGGGCAACATCTATTAGGTTAATAGCAAAAATAGGCAAAAAAGATTGGTATAATGGAAATGTCCCGCGGTTTCTAGGAAAGACGTGCGCATGGGCACACGACTAGCTGGTACCGCGACTGCTCTCGCATCGCTGCAAACGTGTTCCGAGCACTGGCGCGGACACCGATCGACGATGCGTTGACGATTTGTAATTTTTTGATGTTTCATTTAATTTTTTTCTCATTTAATATAATTAAAAGGTTCCTGCCATATAAAAGCAATATATACAGGGTGCCTCACGGCGAAACCACATAGATTCTCATGATTGAATCTATCGACTGATACCATAAAAGTACAGAATGTTATTTTTTCGGATTTTAACAGGTTCGATTACCGAGTGTTGTAAGTGAATTTTCTAAAAAAAATTTTAAAATTATAAAATAAAATTGTCATCTACATTATATAAGGTACTTCCCGTCCATGTGGCATCGCCGTGGGACACCCCTGTATAGCGGGGGTATAACGGTAAAGTCTACAATTAAATAGCATTTTTATACTATCAGTGGCATGACACTGGTTTTCCCTTAGCAGAGTCCCTTTTGGACCCTTGACACCACCGTCTTGCACCACCGGTGGTGTTAAGGGTATTTTCTAATACCCATTACACTACCAAAGAGTCTATACGAGAGTATTGTTAAGTTGTATGTACTGATTCCATAGTAAATTTTGTTCTTAACGTACGTATTTAATTTACAAAAAATAGGCTAAATTTTATGTTGCCACAGCACTAATTTGTCGGTAGTGTAATGGGTATTAAAAAATACTTTCTACACCACCAGTGGTGCTGCAGCTCTTTGGTAGTGTAATGGGTATTAAAAAAATACCCTTGACACCACCGGTGGTGCAAGACAGTGGTGTCAAGGGTCCAAAAGGGCAGAGTCGAGGCTCAGGTACGGTAATCACTGCGTTCTTGAGGGACATGTTCAAGTAGGCCTCAGCCACCTAGATTCCATGGTAGCTCCTTAAACATATATAGAGTAAGTACAGCATACGAACCAGCATCCTTGGTGGCCTGTCTTTGTGAGTCGTTGAAGTAGGCAGGTACGGTGATCACCGCGTTCTTGACGGACACATTCAGATAGGCCTCGGCCGTCTCCTTCATCTTCACCAGCACAAAGGCACCGATTTGGGATGGGGAATACACTTTGCCATCGCTGCCTGTTGAGAAAATACAATATTGAAAATAATTCTTACAAAAAAAATCTTGAGGGGTGTCAAGGGACACCTGGATGGAACGAAGTTTCTTGCAATTCCCCACTCCCACGAGTGACTTTTTGAATGATTGCACGTTCCGTTCATCATCATCATCATCATCATTCTCTGAACCTTTTTCCCAACTCAGTTGGGGTCGGCTTACCAGTCTAACTGTGATGCGGCTGAACTTCGATATTTTCCGTGGAGCGACTGCCATCTGACCTCCACAACCAATGGTCATCATGACCAATGGCGATATCGAAGTTCCAAGTTAGACTGGTTGGACTTTTTAGGGCTCCAACTACCCGTAACGACTACCATAGATGTTTGTATGGCAACCGGTACAGACGGCTTAACGTGCTCTCCGAGGCACTAATAAACCTGCGATAAATACACACCTAACTTCGAAAAGTCGAAAAGTCCTTGGTGTTCCGTTCAATCATTCAAAAAGTTACATGTAGCAAAAAGAACACGACAGCAGCAAAAAGTGTCGCAACAGTAGCACAACTTTTTGTCTTTAAAATGTCGTTACAGTTTTTGATCCCAATTTTTTCCGTCTAGCCCCCTTTCGCAACGCGTGATAAAGAACTTTGTTCCAAAAAAATACTTCAACGACCCAAATTGAAATGGGTCGCAGCGTCTCTCGTGGCGAGTGGGAGGCGAATTAAGAACGTCTCCACTTCATTCCAACATCTATGGCAGTCGTTACGGGTAGTTGGGAGTACTAAAAAGTCAAACAGTCTATTTTTTTTGTATACCACTTAGGTGGCAGACACATGGCCCACGTAATGGGCAGCTGTCACCATGACCTATGGACGTGTGCAACACCACGGGGCGTAACACTCGCGCTACCGACTTTGGAGGGGAGAGAGTTGGGGGGATGGTTAAAACTTAAAGTAAAAATTGTCCCGCGGTTTCTAGGAAAGTGGTGCGCATACGCACACGACTAGCTGGTACCGCGACTGCTCTCGCATCGCTGCAAACGTGTTCCGAGCACCGGCGCGGACACCGATCGACGATGCGTTATAATAAAGGACTCCTAGTCTTAAAAAAACTTACCTTGAACCCAAGCGTCTCCATTAGACGCCTTAACGACTTTATAGGACAAGTTCTTCATATCCTTCTGCACCTCTGGGTCTTCAAAGCGTCTGCCGATGAGACGCTTGGTGGCGTAGAAGGTGTTCCCGCTGTTGGTGACGGCCTGGCGCTTGGCCGGCATGCCGACCAGACGCTCGCCCTCCTTGCTGAAGGCCACGTGGGAGGGGGTCGTGCGGGAACCCTCGCTGTTCTCGACCACCTGGTATAAAAAAAGAAGTTAAGATTTTTTTGGTTGATCAAGAATTTTTTCTATTAAAAGTTTAAGTTTTTCTCGTGATTTTGCCCGTGTGGAATTTTGATTCCGTTCCGTAACTTTCGGTGTACGTGGTCCACTTTCCCAAAATTACTTCTTTCCATAATGACTACCTAAATTTATCAAAATGATTATTGCCCAAATAACGATGTTTCCATTATGAGTACGTCCCAAAATAAGGACTTTCCCATAATCACTACTTTCCAAAATAACGACTTCGCCATAATGACTACTTGCCAAAATAACGACTTCCCCATTAGGACTACTTCCCAAAATAATGACTTGCTCATAATGACTAGGTACTTCCCAAAATAACGACTTCCCCATAAGGACTGCTTCCCACAATAATGACTACTTTTCAAAATAACGACTTTCCCATAATGACTACTTTCCAAAATAACGACTTGCCTATATAATGACTAAAGTTTCCTATAGTTACTAACTTTTCCTAAATACTTTGTCAGAGTTAGAAGCACTTGATCTCTCTTCTCTTTTCATCACTGATCGACAAGACGTGCGGCGAGGGACATCTATATGTAATGTGGTGGAAATTCCGCTCATAGGCACGAACCGTTTGAGCAATTTACATTTTACACGAGCTCAAAATTCCACGTGGGCGACGCCGCGGGTTAAAGTTAGTATATAATGAAAATGCAATGTCCCGCGGTTTCTAGGAAAGACGTGCGCATACGCACACGACTAGCTGGTACCGCGACTGCTCTCGCATCGCTGCAAACGTGTTCCGAGCACTGGCGCGGACACCGATCGACGATGCGTTGTTTGTAATTCAAAATTCTATGGTGACCACTTAGGGTGTAGTGAGGGGGGGGGGGGGGAATACAACACCCCTAATCAAAAAATCTGATGATTCTTATAATATATAGTCATTCCATGTGAACATTTAAACAGGGTGAATTTCCTAAAAATCAATGAATGCAGTTTGAATTGTTTTTAAAATCAAAATGAAGTCTATTTTCACACTAGTGGGACACCCTATACATAAATAGCATCGGTTTCCTAAACACCCTCCTTCCCCCACGAAAACCTGGGTAAGCTGTAGTACTCCCTGGTACTACTGTGGTAAAATAATCATCTTTAGGGATAAATGAGGATACATTTAGGTCATAGTCCGACTTAGTTTAGATAAGAATTACGCAATTTCCTAATAGGTTACAAGTGATAAGATTGCAGTAGGCAACTTTTATTTGAGTTTATCTAAAATGTGAGAAAAAGTTTCCTTTTTATACCACTCAGGTGGCTGATAAGCACACTGCCCACCTGATGGGAAGCGGTCACCGTGGCCTATGGGCGTGTACAACACCAGAGGCGTTACACTCGCGAGAAAACCGTCTAATGATCTTCTTGAAGAACCCCATATTGTAGTCGCTAGAGAAAACCACAGCAGAGAGATCATTTTTTATATCGGTCACGTTAATATGACTTCACCTCGCCTGATGGTAAGCTAAAGTCTCAGCAATGAGGGTTAACATTACATACACTGATTGTGCTAATGGTTTCTTTTCTAAGTGGTAAGTTTTACAAAAAAATTATAAGAAAAGATGCAAAATTTTATTCACTTAGTACAATAATAGTTTTTGACTTTTGCCCTAAAGTGCATAGTTGCAGATTTCAGGCAAAAAAATTGTTTCAAGATGGCGCTTAAAGCGCCACTGGAATCTGTTAGCCATGTTTTTATACTCAGTCAGTGATGCTAAACCGTATAAAAAAAAATTGGATCGCTGATAGAAATTCTCTTACCTTGGGAGTCTTGCCCTCCATAACGGCAACGCAAGAGTTGGTGGTGCCCAAGTCGATACCGATGACGGCTCCACGGACGCCCTCTGACCTGATGACAACAAATTATGTTATTAGTGCGAGTAAATAAAATAAGGGCAGGTCAAAAGCAATATACTGGAGCACTATATGACAATTTGATTCGAAGCGATACCACTGGGCCTCGATTCTGCTAAAGGCAAACCACTGTAATACCACTGTAATACTCTAAAAAATGCTATTTAATTGTAGACTTTATTGTTATCAGGTTAAAGTCTAAAATCAAATGATATTATGTAGAGCGAATGAAAAAGTAAAATGAAATTTTTTCATTTGATTTTAGAATTATCGAGGCCATGGTAAACCGTGATTTTGTCTAGAGGCCCTGAGTGATTGGCACTCAGATGAATGCCGCCATATCTGAACTCCCAACCTTGAGAGGAAAGACTGCATGCGAGTATCATTGTCATTCAGGAGAAACACCGGCTTGCAGGTAAGGTTGGCTGAGGCCTCATACAAATGTAATAACAGCCAGTGTTATTCCGAGTCAAAATAAAAGTTCAGCAGATAATTTGACCGACTGCAGTCATTAGAAAAGACTCATGATTTTTCATTGGAAAAAGAGAACATCCAGGACGGAACTTGAACCTGCTACCAGTCCCGTACAGGGGGAATGCTTTGACAAAAAATCATTAAGAATGTTGAGCATAGGTACTAATTGCTTTAAAATCTCCTTTTAAAAATTTTATAACTTAAAACTGTCCTGAACAGTGATCTGTTTAGTTAATATTAGATTTAGGGCGTCAAAACCATAAAATTGTACATAGCAAGGTTGACTTAGATGCTTCCAGAAGTTAGGTTATAATGCAATTCGTCGTAAAAAATGGTTATGTATACTTACTTGTTTCTGAGCTGTACATGGCGCTGGTAAATTGGCACTGTGGGGGCTGCGGTCTGCAAATGAAGATGATAGAGAAAAGATTAGCCAAAGAGGTTCAATCGAACGCTCCATGCGTGCGAGGTTAAAGTCAAATGATGGAAACCGGCGTAGTTTTATACAGTAGGCTAATAAAATAAAGGCTTGGATTAGTTTATAATAAAATAATAAGAGAATTTATTAACCATTTGACATTTTCAAAGAATTTGACACTCGATTTTCATTCGTTTTTTAGAAATAAAATGGTCACTCACGTTTTTGAGAATTGTTGAGAAATTCCTTTGTGTGTATAAATCTGAGGTGAGGCCGGAGCACTCCAAAGCCTTTCGGCTGATCACCCGCGTCGCGGTCAACATTTTTCGAACGGTATTATGAACTATTTAATTTATTTTTTGACTTTATAGCACTTCAAACAGAACATGTGGGTGACGCAACTTCTTGAAAGATCGGATTTTTTACTTTTTTCTTATACACCTCAAGTAAACTTGCCATACTAAAAATTCATTTAAGACCTCCCGTAGAATGTTCTCGTTTTTAAATTAAAAATAAAACGTTTTCATTGGCTAAAATGATCTACGCAATGGACATGATTGGTCAAATACAAACTTAATCAAATATTGCACCAATAGCAAATATGTGATTGTTTACTGCAGCATGATACATAAAATAAGAACGTATTGGTTATATAATAATGATGAAACCATGCGTAACAATTTAGAAAAACCAGGATTTTTATGTTTTGAACGGTTTATAAATTAAATATACCTATTTATAGTTTACATGTAAATCAAAATTATTATATAATAAATGAACTATAAAATACCAACATATAATAGTTTTTATATTGCTTTATAGATGGCGCTACATGTACATATCCTTCGAGTATTTATAACATTATTTGAATGCTTTTCTTTCTTCTTAGCCGGATTATTCTGTAGTGGTAAACTCCTCCGTTCCTCGGAGGCAACTGCCACCTGACCCCTAACTTCGAGAGCAAAGTTTGCCCCAAAGATTCGCTCGTCAATTATCAGATGTACCGGTTTGTAGCTTTGTTCGGTCATCTTTGATAGGGCCCCATACACCTCCGTTATGAGAAAAGAAGATAGAATATAATATTTTTTTAAATTGACCACGTCAATATGACTTCACCTCGCCTGATAGTAAGCTAAAGGTAAAGTCTCAGGAATAGAAAAATGGGAATATTTGCGTATCATAATTATTTTTATAGTTTAATTTTAGTAGTATTCCCAAATTGGTGAATTGGTGGAATGCAGGAAGGGAGAGAGGTGGAGTGATTTGGGGGAGGCCTTTGCTAGCAGTGAGACAAGATCAATTGGCTAAATAAAAAAAATGATTTTCCGGAAAACTATAACCTAATCTTTAAGGCTAGGCAAACGTGATTCACCGTAGACGATATCGTCACTACCATCAGGTGAGATAGAGATCAAACGGAAAATAGAGTGTAGTGCCCCCTATTTTCTCTTTTCTTATATTGGACCCGTCAACATGACTTCACCTCGCCTGATGGAAAGCTATAGGCAAAGTCTTTGGATCGGGGTCACCTACACTACATACATCGAAATGCTACAGTGCGGAAATACCCCCAGATACCACCCACGTCGCCCCTTCGAATGTCGGATTCGAACCGACTAAAATTGCACATCGGATCTCAAATACCAGGGCGTATGGTACCAAAAAGGTATTACTCTCGCACCAAGCAACCTTGAGCCATCTACGATTATAACTGCCCCCCTCAACTCCTAGAAAGAGGCTGAGGTGCGTGACGCTAGAGTGTCAAGCGGCCGTCCTTTCCCCCCCCCCCCCCCCATTTACTCTCCACCGCGGTAGCCTAGTGGTTTGGGTAATGGACTGCTGAGACGAGGTCTCGGGTTCGATCCCAGGTTCACCATGGCACACACCAATGACTTTTCGATGCTTTTCGAAGTTATTTGTGTATTTATCGCAGGTTTATTAGTGCCTCGGAGCACGTTAAGCCGTCGGTCCCGGTTGCCATACAAACGTGTATGGCAGTCGTTACGGGTAGTTGGAGCCCACAAAAGTCCAACCAGTGTAACTTGGAACTTCGATATCGCCATTGGTCATAATGACCATTGGTTGTGGAGGTCAGATGGCAGTCGCTCCACGGAAAATATCGAAGTTCAGCCGCATCACAGTTAGACTGGAAAGCCGACCCCAACTGAGTTGGGAAAAAGGTGCAGAGAATGATGATGATGATGTCCTGATGATGTCCCCTTTGCTTGTCAGAGGGACACGTGGTACATACATAGTAACACACAAAAAGGTATGGAACACAAAAAAAACATAAGATAACGTGTATTTGGTCATTTAATCATTTATTATTATCTACTGGTAAGTACATACAATAATAATAATACATTTATTAATACTTATTCTTTTATATTCTAGTATACATTATTAACAATGCTTATTACATAATTTATTATTAAGTTGTCTACACACTAAATCTTTAAACCCGACGGCTATTTTTTTTAGGTTAGACACGTCAACATGACTTCACCTCGCCTGATGGTAAGCTAAAGGTAAAGTCTCCGGGGTCACCACTACATACACCGATAGTGCTACAGTGACGGCCCTCAACTTGACGGCCTCATCAAATACTTTTTCACGCCTCGCTTAAAGGACGTGGGACTGTAGGAGGAAGGAAACACGTGAGCTGGTAAAGAGTTCCAAGTCTTTATAAATATAATAATAGCAACGCATTTATGTCCCACTGCTGGGCACGGGTCTCCTCTCCTCTAACGAGAGAGCTGAGAGGGTTTACACCTTAATCCACACACGCTGGTCTAATGCGGGTTGGTGGATCGGACATGTCCTTAGAATTTCTTCTAGGATATGTTGGTTTCCTCACGATGTTTTCCTTCACGGTCAGCAGATGGTAAATCATGTGATTAGCACATATAAATTCCACAAAGTGAAATTCACATTGGTGCTGTCCGACCGGATTCGAACTCGATACCTCTGAGTAGAGACCGCGTCCTTATCCATTCAGCTACCATCGCTGTGCCTAAATATAATTATAGGACAAACACTAAATAACTAACTCTATTAATTATTACTATTGATTTATTTTTTGCCGTTCTTAAATTAAGAGATCACAAATTGGACGGACATTTTGCATTCTAAAGCATCTCATGATGAAAAACATCATTGGATTGTCTCCTGCGTGGTCAGTAGAGAAACTCTCTCAACCTTCCCCTAACTCCCTTGCCAATACAGAATCCCTTCCAGGGTCGGCAGTGCAGGGTGTGGGCCGGAACCTCCACGCAGCACCCGGGCAATGGAGGCGAGCAGCGGCAGCTGGCCAAAGGGGGTGGTATCCATGGGGATTTCCGCACGATAAAAAAAAGCAAAAGGGTCGGCGCTGCAAGTCGATCCTTTAAAATCAAATTAAAAGAATACATTACACTTTTTCATTAGCTCTACGAAATATATATCATTTAATTTTAGACTTTAATCTGATAACAATAAAGTTCAAATTTAAACTGCATTTTTTTAAAGTGTTGTCAGAAGAATCGAGGCACTGGTGCTGCACACGTCCATAGGCCACGGTGACCGCTTCCCATCAGGTGGGCCGTGTGTTTGTCTGTCACCTAAGTTGTATAAGAAAAATCCAACCCTACACATTCTAAATTACATTCCATGACCTTTAAGAACCTATACCTATTCTTACTTTCCTAAACAATATTTGAGATCACAATTGGACGGATGTTTCCTCCTGTAAGGGTCTGGTCGCGGGTTCAATTCCCGTCTTAGATATTCACTTTTTCCGATCTATACAATCTTGATTGTCAACGATCCTAAACTTAATGAAAGAAGATGTTTCATTTTGGGCCCCCTAATTGTACACAATACAGAAAAAAAGAGAAATAATAGTGCTTGTTTGCCACCTATAATATATATAAAAAACCATGATAAAGTTGTAACACCGTATGCTAGTCTAAAATAGTTTTTTTTACGTGGGTCACGTCAACAACGGGAGTCACCATTACAAACACCGATAGTGCCACAATGGTGGCCCTCAGCTTGACGGCCTCATCAAATGCTTTTTCACGCTGTGCTTAAAGGACCCGGGACTGTAGGAGGAAGGTAAGTTCTAATCAGGTGTGGTGGATGATGGAGCTGGGGGCTCATCTCTGGCGGCCAGTAGAGACCGAAGGGCTAGGGCTTCTTGTCGGAGAGCTGCCACATGTGCCCGGAGAGATGCGTTTTCTTGCTCCAGCATGCAAGCTCGCCAGGCAATCTGGGATAATAGTATTTTGAGAGGAAATATATTTCGCACACTATGGAATTATCTGATATGGTTTTCCCTAGCGCAGGGTAGGCGAACCTTTATGCATCAACGTGCCATTTTTTTCTAAACCATTTTTTAAGGGGGTACTGGCGTGCCATCAAAACTCTTTATTTATGAATGTAAACAAAAGAGAGAATATATTTTTGAAATGTTTTTATTACACGCCTATTAGTACATTATGATACAAGGGAGCTAAGTTGAAAATTACGGCAGAGGCGATATTGCTAGCCCGAACCATAGACGAGGGTTGTAAGAAGCCGAGGATAAGTAATTTTCATACCACACGAGTGTCATACGACGTTTTCTAACATATCTGAACACTCCGTAGCATAGGATCATTCTCGTTAGATCGTCATAAAATACCTAAACACATTTTATGATCGGCGACGTGCCCAAAATATTGAGCCATTGGTTCGCCTACCCTGCCTAGCGTCTACAATATGGGGTTCTTCAGAAGGGCATTAGAAGGTTATTACAGGGTCGGTAGCGCGGGTGTGATGATCCTAGTGTTGCACACGTCCATAGGACACGGTGACTGCTTCCCATCAGGTGGGTCATGTGCGGTTCGATCCCGACATAACCACCCCCGATGGCCGACGGGGGTGGTATCCATGGGGATTTCCGCACGATAAAAAAAAAGAAAGGTTATTTCCGGAAATACAGACTCAGGCAGAATATTCCACTCTTTAGCAGTTTTGCAAAATGATTGACCCCTTCACATCAGACGGGCCGTAGACTTGTCAGTCACCTAAGTATGAAAGAAACAGCATCTCACCTGGTCTTCCCGTATTCTCCTAGCATCTCTGGACTTCTTGGCGGCCTGGTTGTTTCTGCGGCGTCTCTCGAAGTACTTCTCGTCCTTCAGCTCAGCTGGTATGGGGCGTTTCTCACCACGACGCCTCACCTCCGCGTCACTTACTGGTGAGGGTAAGACTGGAGAAGAGAGGAGACGGTAGAAGATTTTTTTTACATCGGTCACGTCAGTATGACTTCACCTCGCTTGATGGTAAGCTAAAGATAAAGTCTCAGGAATGGAGGTCACCATTATATGTTACGAGTATACCCAAGTATACCGACAGTGCTATCATGGTGGCCAAAATATAAGACAAAATATTATGTGAGTATGTGTGTTTGTTACTTTTTTAATAATAAACACGTCAATTTGACTTCACCTCGCTTGATGGTAAGCTGAAGGTAAAGTCTTAGGAAAGACGGTCACCATTACTTACACGTACCATGTTAACAATGGTGGCACTCAGCTTGGCGGCCTCATCAAAAGAGGATTGTCGTCGCAGCACCGCGTGACACCCACCGGTCCCACTATGGCCGCGACCACAATCCCCCCTGCCCGGCCATGCACTTATTGACCCCTGAACGCAATCCAACCGAGATTAGATTGCTATGGAGGGTTTTTCTAATCGTGCACGGTGGTACCTACCCGGCCGAATTTTGTGACTTTGTGCCTCTTTTTGCGAACTAAATCATTAAGAAAAGTTAGCATGCTTCAAATTTTTTTGAACTTTGGTAGATATTATACTTTTCTTTCTGGAAATCCTCATGGATACCCACCCCGCGGCCAGCGGGGCAGGTTATGTCGGACTCTTACCGACTAAAACCGCACGCCGTCTAGGGTCTTCTGACGCCAGGGTGTAAGGTGGCCCAAAGAGCATTTCCCTCGCACCCCGGTTTGACCCGGGGTAGATATAATACTAACGTGTAGTGGGTCTGGGTGGGATATGGTGGCAGTAAGGTGGCAAGCAGTGTGGTTGAGGGGGCAACGCCGCGAGCAGTGGCGCCACCACGTTGTGTACATCTGTGGACAAATATATTTGTTACTGATTGAATGTAATTATAACACAATCTATATTAATTATTTAACTAGAATGTTTTGGAGAAAGGCGCATGAGTCCCAAACAGAAAGACGGAAAGACAAAAACTGATTGCATTTTTACCCGACTGCCAAGTAGGGTTATGTGTTTCGCATGTACCTTGTATGTATGTATGTATGTTGTAAAAGAAAAAATCCCGACTGCGTAAAAAACCAAAAAGAAAAAAACAAGCACTTAGATGTCCGGTGGTCTAGAAACATAACAACTGAACAGTCGGGATCCATTATTCGACAGCCAATCTAATTTTTCAATGGAGCTCGACTGTTAAGTTGTTATGTTTCTAGACCACCAGACATCTAAGTGCTTGTTTTTTTCTTTTTGGTGTTTTACGCAGTCGAGTTTTTGTTTTTTATTTTAGCGTTATGGTATCGATCACCAACCATCCCCTAATAGTTATTTTGTAAATATATTCCATGTACAGAGTTGACCTGTCGACAGTTTTATTATAAGTAACTCTCTCTGTTGCCCGCGGCTCCGCCCGCGTAGACGTCGATTTTCGCGTTTCTTTACTATATCGCCGATTCTAATCAGTCGATTGTGATCAAATATGCGTAAGATTTTGAGTCTAACTAAGACCTTTCTAATAAAAAAAGCCGCATCAAAACCCGTTCAGTACTTTTTACGTCCATCGAATCGCTATCGCGATGGACGTATAAAATACCGAAAGGATTTTGGTGCGGCTTTTTTTCTTAGAAAGATCTTGCTTAGACTAAAAATTTACCGTATGTTTGGTTGTAATTGGTTAAGTAGAACCGGAGATATGACTAAAAACGACCTAAAAACGATCCGCGGGCGAAGCCACGGGTATCAGCTTGTATAAAAAGTAGCCTATATCGACACCAGAAGTATCAATTAACGTAAGGGACATTTTGGCCAAAATGAGTTATATATACCATTCGATTCAGAATTTCGCGCTCTATCGTTTGGTATATTTAAAATTTCTCTATCGTCAAAAAAATGTCCTTTACAGTACACGTTTATGAGGGTCTAAACTGATTTTTTAATAAAAAAATGAATTAACGGACGTACATATACAATTCAGTCCCTTACGTTAACTTCAGTTTAGTTCAGTTTTCACAACATGTCCTTTACGTTGCACAAATTATTCTTCGAAACAAAAACTTCGCTGTAATTTGTCCCTTACCTTAATAGACAACACCACTTTTCAAGTAACGTGTTTCTGAAGTTTGGGCGAAATGCCCTACCACCGCGGCCTAAAGGGTGACCGATGGTCGCCGCATCCTCGTAGGGCAGTCAGTGGTCCGACTAACACTCCCGGAGCCCAGGCAGCAGTGGTGCTTCCGCTGTCGACGACTGGGTCACATCGGGGTGAAGTGCACTTTGGGCATCGACCGCAGTGCACTCTGCTTCAAATGTGGTCAGCCTGGTCACAAGGCATCCTCGTGCATGGCCAAACCCAAATTTCCGCTCTGTGCGGCTTCGGGCAAGGTGTCTGATCACCGGCTGGGCAGCAAAGATTGCGTAGCAGAAGGTGGCGAAGGGTGGTCCCGCGGTGCCCTCGCAGCCGGCCGCTCCCACACAGTCCTAGCAGGCGATGGATATGATCCAGTCATAAATATGGCCAGTATCACCTTCCTACAGGCGAATATCAACCATTGCATTGCCGCTCAGGATAACCTGATGCACCTAGTGCATGGCGCTGTGGCATGCATCGGTTACGGTGATCTCCGACTGTAGGCGGCGGACTACGTTCTAGTACTACGTTCGCCCCCGCGACGACTGGGTGTGTGACCGGGACGACCTAGTTGCGATCATTACGCAACCGCACGTCCCCGGCTCCGCTGCCTTCGACAAAGTGTTGAGAGGCCGGGGATGTGTGGTAGTCACGTTAGGTGCCATCGCAGTCATCGGGGTGTACTGCCCTCCCAGCAGGTACCTCGCCGACTTCGAGCAACAGCTTAGGGAAGTCGATGGTAAGGTGGCAGGGGTGCGCCCCACTCACGTAGTGATTACCGGAGACTTCAACGCATACTCGTGTGCGTGAGGATCACCGAACACCAATCATAGAGGAGCAATGCTGGAAGAGTGGGCCGTATCCACTGGCGTGGTGCTCCTCAACAGGGAGTCAAAGTCAACAATTGGGAGCTGGCTATCGAGGTGGCCATCGTGGAACGGTGGGCTGATGCACAACCCATCTGGACGTGGACGCAAATTTGGAGCGACTCACCGAGTCTGTGACGCATCGATGAGTAGGGAGGGACGTCCTTAGAAGGTCATGAGCCAAAGCTCAAACCGTGGGTGCTCCCTCTCACCAGGTCCCTTGAGGAAGTGATCGGCACCCTGTTCCCAACGCGAGACGAACGGGTCCCTCCGATCATGTCGTCTCGCACTCAAGAGCCAACCGTGGTGGACGTAGTCCCTTCTGTATCCGAGGCTGAACTGGCGGAGAGAGAGGGAACGTAGTGGTTTGACGCTCCCTCCTCGCAAGTCCAGAGCGCTAG
This sequence comes from Lithosia quadra, assembly GCA_963576445.1. Lineage (NCBI taxonomy): Eukaryota > Metazoa > Arthropoda > Insecta > Lepidoptera > Erebidae > Lithosia > Lithosia quadra. The sequence goes on from OY754897.1 coordinate 836,213, forward strand.
GGCAGCGGCGTACAGAGTACGCATGGCCATGGATGGAGGACGTGGGGTCCGCCAACCAACTAACTGGCCTCGCGACGTGCCATCCCGCAGGTGTTCGCCAGAATGGCACAGAGACGGTACGGGGGAAGGGAGGGAAAAAACGCTGGCCAGATTGCAGTGAGCATACTATTGTCTAACTTGCGATCTGACTAAAGCGACGAGGTGGACATGGTGAGTTTTAGTGGGTATGCCCTTTAGGGAGAGTCCCACATAGGTCTACGGATTTTCCCCAAACTCGGAGACATCATGCATAGGTAGGTATTCCTCACTTTAAAAATAAAACCAGTGTTCCCGTCACATTCATTAGTCCCTTCCTCAGACTCAGGTAATTTTTTAAAAGAAGTGTTAGTCAATTATGACATAATAATTCCACTAGCCAAAATTTTCTTCAAAATCGCCGAAATAAATCAGAAGGTAAAGTTAGTATAAGTATATCACTCATGGACTTAATATTAAGGACATAAGGTCCAAAATTACAATTGATACTTGTTCCTAATAGTTTATCATACATCATATTTTATCCAAGTCATGATTGTTTGTGTCCTTTACAGTAGATTTGTGTTGTAGTTTCCTATTAAACTTGGTGCTTACTTTAATTTGGAATAGTTTACATTGAAAAATTCAGTGCTGTAAAGGACAACTAAGCAACTTTTTTTAATGTAAGGGACATGCTATTTTCTAAACGCGTAAGTTTACATAAATCTTTTGTTTATAGTTATAAAGAAGAGAAAATTCTAAGAAACTTTGCCTTAGACACCTTTGAGATCAAGGTAAATGACAAAAAGTTACAGACAAATTTGTAAAAAAAAAATGGTTATTTGGCTCTCCTGACAAGTCGTGTTTTGTCCCTTACGTTAATTGATACTTCTGGTGTCGATATGTTGCCCAGAACTATGAACTATAATCGTACCAAGTTTGATCAAAATCCCTCCAGTAGTTTTTGATCCATGCGTGCACATACAGACAGACAGACAGACAGAAACAGAAAGACAAAAAATTTACTGATTGCATTTTTTGCATGAGTATCGATCACCAATCATCCCCCAATAGTTATTTTGTAAATATATTCAATGTACAGAGTTGACCTCTCTACAGTTTTATTATAAGTAAGTATAGATAAATATAGATGGATGGCAGAGCAGCTCCCTAAATAACAATAATAAGTAAAACACACAGAATTATTAGCACAACATTATCACAGCGGTCCCCACTCTTAATAATTAATTATTAATCGTAATACGTCACTTCCGGTTGCTCGTTGATCGGCGGCACGCGTTTCCTAATCGTTTGGTCGCCATTACTGTTTTTAAATTGAGGGTTACATTATTGGTTTTTTTAATATTGAACTTCACCTTACCTGATGGTAAGTTAAAGGGTTTGATAACAGGAGATCAATGAATGACACAGGCCTTTTGAACCCGTTATTGTTTTTTTACCTATATTACATAACATAACATTAAGGGGTAGGCAGAGTTGCTAGCATCCACATTTCGCCAGCCATTTATGTTTAGGTCCCAATGTAATGGGTGGCGAGCCTATTGCCATTAACCGGGCACTTATAAACCTGCGATAAATACACACATAACTTCGAAAACCATCGAAAAGTCTATGGTGTGTGCCATGGTGAACCTGGGATCGAACCCGAGACCTCGTCTCAGCAGTCCATTACCCAGACCACTAGGCTACCGCGGTCATTTTTATATTAGACACGGAAATTCCTTCCTGCACACGTATTTCCTTCTTCCTATAATCCCGGGTACTTTAAGCGGGGCCGTCAAGATAGGGACGCCGTTTTGGGACGAATGGTGTCTAAAATGGCAGCCCGTACCTTCTGGACTTTACCCTAACTTCTTACCATACAGCGGGGTTAAGTCAATTGACGGACTAAATTTGAAAAAAAAATAGACTTAGCTATATGTACATACATACATACGTGTGAAATATATAACCCTCGCTGGCGCAGTCGGATAAAAATCACATTTGAAATTAAAGGAGGTTTCACAAATGTATGGACCTTGGGCCCAATAATTGTACACTACTTAGATAAATAGCTAGGCAATGTAGTTTTAATTTTTCACTATTCAATTCTTATAATTTTGCTTCGTATTATGGGCGGAATCTAACTACAGTTTGGCCGCTGAGACTATGCGTTCCTGACACATGTCAATTCTTCATGACTAGTTATGTACAATAAATAACTTGTACCTAGAACCGTTCTCTAAACCTGTTCCCGACTTACAATAACATAATAATAATCACAGTCAGCAATATTGTGACAACGTGATTTCATTTTAATTACCCGACTGCCGAAGAAAGGAGGGTAATGTTTTTTTAATTTTATTCTAATTTGGCTATCTATCTGCCCTATTTGTTTTTCCAATTTTAATTTTTAATTTTGTTTCATTCTTATTTAATTTTATGTGATTATTAATTGTAATGATGGGTTAGGTATTACCTGAAATAATAAAAAAAAATCATATTCATTTCATTCATTATAAAAATATGATTCATTCTTTCTATTAGCTTGGGTAGGGGCTTATTACAAAATTACATTATTATAAAATTATAACGTTCTATTTTATATTTTTCAACCAACAGATTATTATTATTAAGATTACTAAAATATGCGGTTACAATTGTGTCACATCACTATGAAAGCGAACATTTGACATAACCTTGAAACAGCGCAGTTTGACGTGGTTGGACGTGGTATGACTTTTAAAAACTATTGATTTTATATTTTTAATTAATTAATTGTTAATCATTTTAGCCCAAAATTAATCTGTGTATTGTAAATTGGCACAGTAATTAAATTTTTAATGTTATGACTCGTTAATAAGGTCAATAAACGATATTTAAAATTTTGCCGTAAATTATACACTAGTTCAAAGTTACATCGCCCTTTCGCTCACAACCTGTCAGGAACGCATTCTTTCAGCGATTCTATAATAAATAAACACTTTCTTGCAACACAACTAACATGGCGGACTAAAACTATAAAAATGTACTCATATTTTATTAATTTACGCCCTTGAATTTCGGATGCGAATAAATATAATTGTATTTTTGCCGATAACCGGTATTATTTCTCTTTTATTCTGCATTGTGTACAATTAGGGGGGCCAAAATGAAACATCTCATTTGCACATTGCAAGTAGGTATTGCAAGCCAATAATGTCTAAGTCAAAAATCATTTATTCTGTATAGACCATTTTAAGCGGCACTTACAAAACGTCAAAATTATAAATATTTAAAACTAGAAGCAATGATTTTATATACAAGATACCTATGTTACGTTCATAGTAACTGACACCTCAAATCTGATCCACATTGACAATTGTTGACAATTAGCGTTAAAGTAGTATGAAAGATGGGATAAGCATGTGAGTTAAAAAGATAGCTATAAACATTATCCGTCAAAAAACGTCCCAATTGGGACGTTTTCGAGTCTTCACCTGGCGCCAATGATATTTTTTACTTATATAATATCATTGCCTGGCGCGCTCTAGTAACATATCTGCCTCTTTTTACATAATAATATCATTGACTAGAAGCAAATGGACCACCGGTTCGAAACGCGGCCCAGACCTGAGAAGACTCCAAAATAATAATTAAGTATATCCCCTAACAACCAATATTTTTAAACCTCGGTTTTCCCCAAACCATCACGCTATTACAATAAAATTACAGTACCACACAGAGGCGTGTACAAACAGGATAATTAGCAGGTCATCGCCACGTCACCGCTTACGCACCTGCGGCCGTGGGACCTCACACCTGTGAGGAGTGCGGAGTCCCCTCGGGAGGGTCGGCGAGATATTGTAAAACGATCAAGTGGTTTGGTTAATGATCGTCGCTGTTTTTGTTTGTTTTTTTTTCACGTCAATTTATGACTTCACCTCGCCTGATGGTAAGCTAAAGTCTCAGGAAGGGGGTCCCCATTAAATATACCGATAGTCCCATAATGGCGGCCTCAACTTGACGGCCTCATAATAGTTATTTGTTGTATAAGAGAGCAAAGTTGCTCATAGACGATCGAGCGAGCGCTAAAGTATGACTTCACCTCGTCTGATGGTAAGCTAAAATCTCAGGAATGGGGAACATATACCGATAGTCCCATAATGGTGGCCCCTCAACTTGACGGCCTCAACAAATGCTTTTTCACGCCCCGCTTAAAGGACCCGGGACTGTAGGACTGTTTTTTTAAATAATATAATTTAGGTGACTGACAAGCACACGGCCCACCTGATGGGAAGCGGTTACCGTGGTTCCCCCCGTTGTAGACATAACCACCTCACCATATAATCTCGGCGAGAGACACCCGTGGGGTTTTCCACATGTAAAAAAAAGGCCGGCAACGTGACGCCCCTGGTGTTCCACACGTCCATAGGCCACGGTAACCGCTTCCCATCAGGTGAGCCATGCGCTTAGCTACCACCTAAGTGGCATAAAAAAAAGATATCACGGATTCATACCTTTTTTTTTTTTATTATGCGGAAAACCCCATGGATACCACCTCCGTCGGCCATCGGGGGTGGTTATGTCGGGATCGAACCGACTAAAACCGCACGCCGTCTCGGGCCTTAGTAACCGGGGTGTAACGTTACCCAATGGGCATATCCCTCGCACCCCAGCCGACCCCGGGCCATCTACGGTTTGACAAAGTACCATAACTCAAATTAAATATTTATTTCCAATAATAATAATAATAATGCATCATCCGCGTTCATCTGTGATGAGGTTGTACATACCACGGAAATGCGGGGGTCGAGGCTTTTTAAACGCCAAGTCCCTCCATAACCGTGAGGTGTGCAACCTCAGGGAATATTTCCTTCACAATGGAGCGGGTATGCATCGAGATGTAGTCAAGGTAGATAACGGACTCACCCCTCTCGGTCTGGCTAAAGAGAACTGGCGCAAACCTGTGGTATTAAGTATTGATGACCGCAGAGATGTATGGAAGAGCAAAGAGTTACATGGACGTTTCTATCGGGCTCTTCACGGGCCTGATATAGATACACCATCATCTTTATCTTGGCTACGCTTCGGTGACCTATTTGGGGAAACCGAAGGGTTTATTGTTGCAATTATGGACGAAGTTGTGATGACGAATAACTACCGGAAGTATATCCTAAGGGATGGTACGGTTGACATTTGTCGGGCGTGCCACCGTCCCGGGGAATCCCTTAGACATATAATATCCGGTTGTTCTCGTTTAGCCAACGGCGAGTATCTGCATCGACATAACCAAGTAGCCAGGATCGTCCATCAACAACTTGCTCTAAAGTACAAACTTGTGGAATCAGAGGTACCGTACTACAGGTATGTGCCCGACCCAGTTCTCGAAAATGGGCATATCACGTTGTACTGGGATCGATCCATTATCACTGACAGGACTATTGTTGCCAATAAGCCTGATATAGTGATAGTGGATCGATCAGAACGCCGTGCAATAATAGTTGATATCACTATCCCCCATGACGAAAATCTCGTGAAGGCAGAAAAAGAAAAACAAATAAAGTATTTGGACCTGGCCCATGAGATTGTCGACATGTGGGATGTTGACTCAGCTATTATTGTACCGATAGTCGTTTCAGTGCACGGACTCATCGCCAAGAGCCTCGATCAACACCTTAAGAGGCTCTCACTAGGCAGCTGGCTCAAGGGCGTGATGCAAAAGGCAGTTTTGCTAGGCACGGCACGCATTGTGAGGAAGTTCCTCTCCCTGGAGCCCTAACCACCGGTGGCTTGGTCCCTGTACCCGACGCCGGTGGAGCACTATTTTTATATTTTTAAATGTATTGTTTTTTTTTTTTTTATGTATATAATATATTTAAAAATGTAATAATATGTTTAAGAATTAAATAAAGGAAATAATAATAATAATAATCTTTATTCGTGAACATGGTTTACATTGGTGTTATATAACATGGTTAACATGTGACGGTTCAGCATATTCTGCCATTCGTGGCGTACAAATAATATAATTAGTGTGGAGTTTAAACCACTTAGGCTAATATAATTTTTTAGGTACATGCATGTCATTAACAATTCAAATTATACCAAGATTATCTTTTCATTATATCATCTATACTTATAATAAATCTGTAGAAGTGAAAATTCTGTACATTGAAAATATCAAAAAAATTAATAGTAGGGGGTGTTACTAGACCGACACCGAACCCAAATATGTGATTAAAAAAATTTTTGTCTGTCTGTCTGTCTGTCTGTCTGTCTGTCTGTCTGTCTGTCTGATGAAACTTGGTATAATTATTCTTCAATATCCTGGGCAGCACACTGGATACTTTTTATCCCGGAAAAGTACATACAATAAAAGACAAATTTAATTTTGCGGTTCAATTCCTAGACCCGATTACTGTACTAACCGCAAATAATAAGTTTGTCGTAGATTACGTCACTCACAGTTCAAAATTCAAAATTCAAAATTCATTTAAAGGTCACAGGTAGATAGAAGATGTTGTCAATTACATAAAAGTATCACCGTAGCATGTCTGATAAGACGTAATTTATATATAATCATAATGAACCACATCACACTAGGTACAAATTAAATTGCGAAATATATAAATTTGTACTATTCGATATTCTTTCCACCTTCCATTTTCTTTACTAATTAACATTGTGGTGCATAAATATTAAATAAATAAATTATTTAGATGAAATTATGTTTTTTTATGAGTAGGTAGGTTAATTTATGAGTGGGGTTCAAGTAAGATTAGTGGATACTGGTGTTATTAGTTTTTAGGGATTTTGAGTTTTTTTTTTGTATTTATTAACAAAAATTATTACATTTTTTGAGTTTAGATTAGTTATCATCAGAAATAGGTTTATGGGAGTGGGAGTGGGAGTATGCGTGGGATTGGGAGTGTGAGTGAGAGTGGGGGTGGGAGTGTGAGTGGGAGTGAGAGTGGGGATGGGAGTGTGAGTGGGAGTGGGGGTAGGAGTGGGAGTGGGAGTGTGCATGGGAGTGGTAGTGTGCGTGGGAGTGGAAGTGTGCGTGGGATTGGTAGTGGGGGTTTGCGTGGGGTTGGGAGTGTGAGTGGGAGTGGACGTGGAAGTGTGAGTGGAAGCGAGAGCAGGGGTGGGAGTGGGAGTGGGAGTAGGAGCTGGAGCAGGAGTGGGAGCAGGAGTGGGAGTGGATGCAATAAGCGACTTCCACGCGAGCGGAGCCGCGGGCAACAGCTAGTATTCGAATATTAGAAGTTCTTATATACTTTTATCAAAATTATCCACATCATTTTATGTCAGAACTTAAGTAAAACTAAAATAATGTCGATAACATTCACATTAGTTTAAATAATATTCAATTTATTACATATATATCAGATATTACAGGCTATCATTTAATCCTCAATGTCAAATAAAAATTAAAAATGTAAACCGCAACATAGTATCGGTAATAGCTTCAACCGCATCACGTTTGATCCCCACTGCGATGGGGTCGTCCCCTGAGGTGGGGTGTCGAGTAATTAAGTGTAATTACCTCCCCCTCGTAATGCCTCATTAGATGTCCGTATTCGCTGTGTGCTTTAAAAGTTTATCGTTTTGCATGCAATTCAAAATTGTATACATACATAACATAACATAACATAAACTCACGCCTATATCCCCGAAGGGGTAGGCAGAGGTGCGAGCACCCACATTTCGCCAGTTTATGTTTAGGTCCCAATGTAGGTGGCGAGCCTTATAAACCTGCGATAAATACACACATAACTTCGAAAAGCATCAAAAAGTCATTGGTGTGTGCCATGGTGAACTGGGATCGAACCCGAGACCTCGTCTCAGCAGTCCATTACCCAGACCACTAGGCTACCACGGTATAAAATTGTATAATGTGTACATTTTTACCCGAGTGCGACAGCGAGGATAATGTGTTTCGCGCGTATGTATGTATGTAGTTTTCTTTATTCTCCTCTATGGGCCTGACGGCTGCACGGAGAGGTACAGGAGGTAGGACACGACGGTATCTCCCGTCTAAAATAGAGGAGGTAGGACAAGACGGTATCTCCCATCTAAAATGAGCTGTCCGACTGGGGTAGTACCTCCGCCCTACAGAAGACCGCGGCCACAATAACCTTCGTGTTGTGTTCCCGCCGGTAAGTAGGGTAGCCAGAGCTCACTCTATCCCTCCTCTCCCACCTAGCCCTCCCCCTTCCCTTCAGGGTAGGCAGCGCATGTGTTACCCTTAGTGTTGCACACTTCCACAGGCCACGGTGACCGCTTCCCATAAGGTGGGCCGTGTGCATGTCTGCCTGAGGCCGTAAGGACCACCATTGTAACATTATCGGTGTATATAATGGTGAACCGCATTCCTGAGATTTTACGTTTAGTTTACCATTAGGCGATGGTAGCTGAATGGATAAGGACGCGGCCTTTCTGGCGGGACAGTACTAATGTGAATTTCACTTTGTGGAATTTATATATGCTAATCACATGATTTACCATACTGCTGACGGTGAAGGAAAAACATCGTGAGGAAACCCACATGTCCTAGAACAAATTCTAAGGACATGTCCGATCCATCAACCCGCATTAGGCCAGCGTGTGTGGATTAAGGTGTAAACCCTCTCAACTCTCCCGTTAGAGGAGAGGTGACCCGTGCCCAGCAGTGGGACATAATGAGTTGCTATCATCAGGCGAGGTGAAGTCATCACCCTACACTGGTGCATCGTTCTATCAATCAATTAAAATTATAACTACTAAAACTCTAAACCAATATGATTTATGCTCTAACTACACATATTTAAAGTTTTATTTTACTTATCAAGAAATGAAGTGCTTTTAGTTGAAACCTTTTAAATGATATTAAACTTTATTATAAGGCGCTTACAGTATAGATTCACTTGCGTATGATATAATAATTAGGTATGGGATACTGCAGGTGGTCTTTAGAAGGTCGGAGGTTAATGTCTAAAATCAATATTGATACAAACACTAGCTATTTTCCACGATATCGTTCGCTCCCCTACAGTATGAGAAGTGAATAGGAGAATTAACCATGGTTAAGGCACTTTGCGAAGGTTAAATTAAAGAAGGGTGGTTAACAGGAAGTAATATCATGAACTTTATTAATGAAAACTAAAATGAAAAAAAACAAGCGCTTAGTTATCCTGTGTGTCTAGAAACATAAACAACTTAGCAGTCGGGGTCCATTGAAAAATTAGATTGGCTGTCGAACAATGGACCCCGACTGTTCAGTTGTTATGTTCTAGACCACAGGTCATCTAAGTGCTTGTTTTTTTCCTTCTAGATTTTTACGCAGTCATGATATTTGGAATTATTATTTTTTATTTTATACTTTTTAGTTTTCTAGTTAGCCTAGTGGTCTAGGTAATGGACTGCTGAGACGAGGTCTCGGCTTCGATCCCAGGTTCACCATGGCACACACCAATGACTTTTCGATGCTTTTCGAAGTCATGTGTGTATTTATTGCAGGTTTATAAGTGCCCGGTTAATGGCAATAGGCTCGCCACCTATTACATTGGGACCTAAACATAAACTGGCGAAATGTGGGTGCTAGCACCTCTGCCTACCCCTTCGGGGATATAGACGTGAGTTTATGTTATGTTATGTTGCAAATTATCACTAAGTTCACAAACCTCAATCCGCGTGTAATTTATATAGGTACCTACCTACATAAAAATTTCATTCTTTTAAATTAAAATCTGGTCATGATATACTTTTTTGAAATCCTCGTGATAAGCCCTTTAATTTGATACCATTTTTGATACCTATATTGCAGTATACAATTAACTTTTTCCCCTTTAAATTAAACTATATCGTATTACAGCGGCCATGTTGGTTTTTTTTTCTCGTCACCTGTCTAAGAAAACTTGGGTTCCCGAGATGAATCTAACGATATATTAATTAAAGAAATCCGTCCAGTGGTTCGAGAGATATGAGGTAATAAAGAATCTTACAAACATACATACATACAAGATACGCGCGAAAAACATAACCCTTCTTAGCAGTCGGGTAAAAACGAATCTAGTTTTTACGTTCGCGTAGCAGTATCGTAGTCGTGTAGCAACAACATGCTACGAAAGCTACGCCGTAGTAAGAAGCTACGCAATTTATTTTTATTCGTAACTTATCCCTCCCACTGTTCCTCTGTAGAGTAATTATTGTAACTTCTGTATTTTTCTCCTTAGGCGACAGACAAGCACCCAACCCACCTGATGGGAAGCGATCACCGTGGCCTATGGACATGTACAACACCAGGATCGTCACACTCGCGCTGCCAGCCCTATTTTTTTATCGTGTGGAAATCCACACGGATAGCACCCCCGTCGGCCATCGGGGGTGATTATGTTGAAATCGAACCGACTAAAACCGCACGGGCGGAGCCGCGGGCAACAGCTAGTTTGTAATATAAATAGGAAGTAAGATTATGTTAGTAATAACTTACCAGGAGGCACCAGGAAATGATTGTAGCTCCTTAGTAGACGCAGCGCTGCCAAAGCACCGCTGTGCTGAGCTGAACACGCCACAGACTCCAATTCGTACAGAGGTACTGACGGCTCCATCTTGAAGGGTTTCTATAGCCCAGCGCAAACCGCTGGATTCGTGGCGGAGAGCATTTTAAATCAACAATTTAATATGAACCTTAAATAACTTGATATACGGTCAAAAATTGTATATCAAAAATGAATCCGTCGCTCGGAGCGCGTGCGGATTTATTAGGCCTATGATGTCTTACTCTCAAAAATCTATGAGGGTTCCGTTTTTGCCATTTGGCTACGAAACCCTAAAATAGTTTTGGCGGGAACATTAAGTTTTTTAAATACATATTGGAACAGATTTTTTTTTGTATTTAACACTATTTTTGTTTTTTTTTAGAATTCCATGAAGAAATGTTTATTTATTTTAAGTTTTTTGAACTTTATACCTCTTTTTACATGTTTTGTACTTTTGATTTAAGGACTAAAAAAAGTGTACATTTTGTTTTTTTTTTAAATTTTGGAACAGATGATTTTTAAGTGTCTAAAATTAAAAAAACTTTTTTTAATTTTAGACACTTAAAAATGTAATTCTAAATTATGATGTATTTTTTGTCTGCCTAGGGGTCGGCAAGTAGTTTTAAGTGGGGTCCAGATACTATGCATACATTTCTCGAGGTCCAGAAAAAAATATAAAGTACTATTTTTATTAAGTTATAACCGACTTCAGAAAAGGAGGAGGTTCTCAATCCGACTGTTTTTTTATGCTTACTTTAAACTGGGTGAACCGATTTTAATTATTCTTTTTTATTTGATAGGTGGCGCTTCTCATGTGGTGTCAATTAAATTTGGTCCATGGAATTCGGTTTTTCTAATTAAATATAGTTACTTTATTTTAAACCGAAAGTTTTTGCAAACGTATTTGAAACTTTATAAACTAGTAAATTTATAAGTAAGTTTAGTTGATCATTAAACCTCAAAAACCAATTCCACGACATGGTTTAATGCAGACAATTTTATTTTAATAATCTGTACCTTATTTAATAATTTCTTTCTATATTTTATAAACTCATTTTTCTCATCATAACTCAAACTATATACCTAGAATCTTAAAAAAAACTTCAACTTTGAATTTCAAAACCGAATTTGAAAAAAAAAACATATTTTTTCACACTCCGTTATTCAAACAACCGTCACTGTTAAACAAACATAACACATTACACTATGGAAAACGCAATGTCACTTATGTAATTTTCCCGCGGTTCGCTGATTGGTCGCCGCGCTAATTGTCGCCTCATAACCTCTGCTGTGATTGGCCGGTTAGGTAATGACCGCGCGTAATGCCGGCTCGTGATTGGTCGAGCCACGCCTGTATTTCCCGCGCTGTGACGTGGCGTAGCTTATGACACCGCGTGTAACTATGATCAGTGAATTGTTAATGAAGTGGCATTAACTTTTCAGGTAGTTCGAAAAGGTTCTTTAAGAGGTCAAATTTATTTTATTTCCGTTTTTTTTCTTTTTAATGTAGGTTTTTACTAAATTTCTGCTGCTGCATATTTGAGTCGGCCGCTGTGCAGGAGGCGCGGGTTCGACCCCCGCTCAGTGCAAATATTTGTAATGCGTATAGACTCCGAGGTGGAAGCTTTGGATGCGACTGGGATTAACGCTAAGACCAGACCAAGGCAAATGTTACCCATATTCTTGCATACAAATATTTGCACTGAGCAGGGATCGAACCCGCGCCAAAGCGCAGCGGCCACGTTCACTACCGCTACACCACAGAGGCTTGTCTGCCACCTACGTAGTATAAAAAAATAACATAACATAACATAACATAAACTCACGCCTATATCCCCGAAGGGGTAGGCAGAGGTGCTAGCACCCACATTTCGCCAGTTTATGTTTAGGTCCCAATGTAGGTGGTAAAAAAATAAAGAAAAAATATCCAGGAATCACATTTCAATCTAATTTGGGTAACACATTGCATTCCAAAATTCTTGCCATTATTCTGACACAGTCTCGTTTTCAGCGCTCCTCTCCGTCGAATGGTTGACTTTTTTAACCCAACTGCGCTACGCAAAGGAGTGGTAATGTGTTTATCAGCCTATGTATGTATGTTTGTTTGTATGTTCCTTTGAAGCACTAATACAGACCAAACCAAACGCTTGGGCCGATTTTTGTGATTTACACTTCAGTCAGGACGTGTGACTCATTAAAATCGTGTGATCCATTGAAAAATTAGATTCGCTGTCGAATAATGGATCGCGACTGTTCAGTTGTTATGATTCTAGACTACCGGACATCTGAGTGCTTGTTTTTTCTTTTCAGTCGAGTATTTTGATTTTTAAATTAGATTTTTATGACAATTCACCACTATCAATTCGGCTTATTCGCAATGACTACTGTCAAAACTGCCACCGCGGGTGTTCCTTGAGACAAAAAGCGGTCATACTTCGAAAACATTACAAAAATATACTTTTCAACTACTAATCGCACCCTGAAAAAGAGCCCAATACAATCAAAATGGCGTTGTGGCGTTATAATTGGTGCTTACGAGGAAGACACCGCGCTGTAGGCGTTATGAGCGAAGGATAACTCGAATATAGCCATATATAGAGTAGTTTGTTGGTACATTGTGTATATTTTTTATATCGGTCACGTCAATATGACTTCACTTCGCCTGATGGTAAGCTAAAGGGAAAGTCTCAGGAATGGGGGTCACCGCTACATACACCGATAGTGCTATAATGGTGACCCTCAGCTTGACGGCCTCATCAAATGCTTTTTCACGCCCCACTTAAAGGTCCCGGGACTGTAGGAGGAAGGAAATATAAAATATATCAAATCATATTATAGCAACTTACAGGCCTATGGGCTATGCCTGTGGCTGCACCCGGACGTCAGTTTTCACGTTTTTTGACTAATGACTAAAGTGTCTAGTCTATTGATTGCCGAACATCACTATTTTTTGTATCAGTGACGGTTGCACTTGTCATTTTACAGACTAGAATTAAAAATCGTACCGTAATCGTACTGAGTTTTTGGCGCCAACGCTGAAAAAGACACATCGGGGCATTGTATCATTTTCTAAAATTAGTGTAAAATGTAGTTTTTATGTGTAAAAACGGTGGATTTTTAAATATAACATCTTCGGCAACGTGCACGAGTTCGGGAAAGTGATATATTACCGTGAATTGTGCTTTTCAACGTTGATTCCAAAACTCCATAGAAGCCTTTAGTAAAGTCTCCACTATTTTACTGAGGTAAGACTATGACTGACTGATTTGACTATTGACTGACCTTGACTATGACTAAATGACGAAAACGCTGCAACTTATTGCATAAATTGTTTAATTCTAACTTGATTTATCAATTTACTTGACACTGGCATTCATAAAATATTTGCCAAAGTAGGAGAAAAAAAAACTACTAAATATTTTAGCTATTCTACGTAAGTCAAAAAGCATACAGGTTTTTCCAACTACCCCCTAAGAAAAGGCATTATGTATCGATACAGAAGTACAAATAACTTATAGAAGGGGGGTATGAAGGATGGGGGAGGTTCGTCAAAGGTTGCTACGCCATTACGTTGGGCAAAAAGGTTAATTATAGGCGCTAATGTCACTACAGACAGGCCTATAATGATATAGCGCTGTGTTAAGGGCTGTTTCGGTTAGGTGTAACTTTGGGGAGACATTTTGAGATCTATAATTTATACTTACATAAAAATGAATCCCTGTTTTTTTATATATATAGGACACGTCAATTTGACTTCACCTCGCCTGATGGTAAGCTGAAGGTAAAGTCTCAGGAATGGGAGTCATCATTATATAAACGTACTATGTTAACAATGGTGGCACTCAGCTTGACGGCCTCATCAAAAGAGGATTGAGACACTTCGTTGAAAACCTCGGATCCATGCGACCGGGGATTCGATTCTTTTAAACACGCCACTGTCATTCCACTAATACTTCAGAACAATGCCATTTAACCACAGAACAAAGAAAAATCCTTTAATGTTCTGTGCATTTAACCAATGATATTATATATGTAAAAAGAGGCATTTAACTGTGTAAAGATGTGGTCGCCCGAAGCAATATGATTGTGAATGTAAGTTATTTATTATTTATAGTTATGTGTATGTGTAATCTTTGATATTGTAGGTAATTCTATCGACTTTGTGATAAATGTTGAGTTAAGCGACTTGGGTTTGCGGCGTCGCTTGAAATAGGTAACTCCCTACTAGTTTGGGTGATGTTGGGAATCTGGGTTGCTTTATGCAACAGGTAATAAAAATCTATATGAATATGCAGCATGTTTTTGTTGGGAGTGCTAATTTATATTGTTTTATTATTTTTGTAAATAAATAAATTAAAAAAAAAACTAGTTTCGTACTTTATTGTATGTAGTTAAAGTTATATCCTAAAATTAAATGGTGTTCGTAGAGTGATTGAAAAAGTTTAATGAAGTCCTTAATCTTAGACTTTAGCTGTAGGTATATTTTTTTTATACCACGTAGGTGGCAGACAAGCACACGACCCACCTGATGGGAAGCGGTCACCGTGGCCTATGGACGTGTGCAACACCAAAATTGTCACACACGCGCTGCCTACCCTGAAGGAAAGGGGGAGGGCAAGGATGGGGTGGGGAGTCTAGGAAGGGGTGGACGAAGGAGGGGTACATACCCTACTTACCTTGGGGAACACAACACGATAGGTATTATAGGGCGTTGTTCTGTAGGACGGAGGTACTACCCCAGTCGGACGGGAGATACCGTCGGGTCCTACCTCCTTATATTATAAAATGTCTATATTTTCTAAGGATTAATACTAATTTACTCTAATATTCAACGACATTCTACACATCGCTCCTTAGACCTAAAGTAAGCTTAGTTTCACTAGCTTATGTTATGGGTTCTAGAATGCTGATAAACATACTTATATACTTTTTTTTTTTGTAAATACATACATATTATACATAGAAACACTCAGACCAATGCAAATAGACATATTCATGCATACAAATATTTGCACTGAGCGGGAATCGAACCCGCGCCCCCTGCGTAACAGTCGCATGCACTACCGCTACGCCACAGAGGCCGTCAAATTTGTGTGGACCATATTTTTAATGGTGTTACTAGTAAAAGAACCGTACCTTAACGCTTCGTACTACGTGTCGCTGACAGAGCGTTTATATAAAGCCGGGGGCGAAGGGGTTAATTGTACGCGCACTCGGAGGTTCCCACGGCCGCCATTATAATACGAATAAGTCTACTACTTCAAACGGAACACGTGTTAGGTACGCAGAGGCAACACCTGACTTCACCTCGCCTGATGGTAAGCTAAAGGTAAAGTCTTCACCACTACATACACGGATAGTGCTACAGTGGTGGCCCTCAGCTTGACGGCCTCATCAAATGCTTTTTCATGGCCCGCTTAAAGGACCCAGGATTATAGAGGGAAGGAAACACATGCGCTGGTAAAGAATTCCAAGTGTTTATGGTGCGGCAAATAAAAGAGGCACCGAACCGCTTGGTTCTTGATGGAGTTGTTGGCACTGTGTGAGGGTGATACTTCAGTCTGGCACGTGTAGTTCTGTATAGGAAAGGAGAGGCTGGGATTAATTGGAAGAGCTCATCGGAACACTCGCCATGGTAGAGACGGTAAAAAACTGCCAAACACGCAATATCTCTACGTAGCTGTAGAGGCTCGAGGGTGTTCGTGACTTCTGGACTCCCAATAATGTAGACATTTCTCTTTAAAGTTTACTAGTAACTGAATTTACTAGTTTCCCCACTAACTTAGCTATAATCAAGACACAGGCAGGGAATCCATCCTCATACGGTGCATCCCGCATCCGTCAACGGTCCGCACTGTGAGTGTATGAGAGAAATTTTATTCTGCCGGCTGTGGAATGAACTCCCTGCTGTGGTTTTCTCTAGCGTCTACAATATGGGGTTCTTCATGAAGTGCATTAGAAGGTTTTGCAAGGTCAGCAGTTGCGAGTTTGACTCAGTGTTGAACACGTCCATAGGCCACGGTGACCGCTTCCCATCAGGTGGGCCGTGTGCTTATCTGCCACCTAAGTAACCTATAAAAATAGTTTGTTTATCATTGACTTTTAAATCAGTTTCTATTAGGTATTATTTAGGTAAGACCTCTTTTATAAATCTAACCTCTTTTCAAAAAGTTAAAAAAATTAAAAAGCAGTTCATTTGAAGTCCGAACCGTCACTATTGGACAGCTTGAAGTTTGATACAATAAGATGTCGCACTTTTTTCGCTCACAAACAAGAAAAATAGAATTCAGATTAATTTAATATAATATTGTTTATATTATTCTATCAAGTGCCGATATATCTGCAATTTGGATAAGATGAAGAAATTCTTCGGCGGTTCTGTGGCATTGCATAAACATATACGGAACCTACAAACATGTGAGTATCTATACTTCTAATACTATCTTCTATACTATCTTAATATAGCTTAATATATATAAATCTCTTGTCACAATGTTTGTCCTCAATGGACTCCTAAACCACTTAACTGATTATAATAAAATTCGCACACCATGTGCAGTTCGATCCAACTTGAGAGATAGGATAGTTTTTGAAACGGATTTCGACATCCACGCGGGCGGAGCCGCGGGCAACAGCTAGTAATATTATAAAGAGGTAAAGTTTGTGTGTTTGTTAAATTGTAAGGGGTAATCTCGGGATCTACTGAACCGATTTTAAAAATTCTTTCACCAATAGAAAGCCACGTCATTCGTGAGTGTCATAGGCTATATTTTATTGGAAAACTGGAATTTATACCTGGGTGAAGCCGGGTCCCGGGTCGCTAATATTTTATATAAATATACACAGTCACTAGCCTATACGCGCGGCTCCGCCCGCATGAACCTCGGTTTTCACGTTTCTTGACTAAATCTCCGGTTCTACTTAACCGATTGTGATCAAACATGCGTAAGATTTTAAATCTGACCACCTTTAAAAAAAACGTATCAAAATCCGTTCAGTTGTTTTTACGTCCACGCGCACTAACAGACAAACAGACAAATGTTTTTGTACTGAACAGAATTCGACCCCTGACCTCTGAGTTAGCAGTCCACCATAAAGACTTGGAATTATTTACCAGCGCACGTGTTTCCTTCCTCCTACAGTCCCGGGGCCTATATGCGGGGCGTGAAAAAGTATTTGATGAGGCCGTCAAGCTGAGGGCCACCACTGTAGCACTATCGGTGTATGTAGTGGTGACCCCCATTCCTGAGATTTTACCTTTAGCTTACCATCAGGCGAGGTAAAGTCATGTGACAGATATAAAAACAAAAAATATAGTGGTGACCCCCATTCCTGCGACTTTACCTTTAGCTTACCATCAGGCGAGGTGAAGTCATGTTTATATGACAGATATAAAAAAAAATGTAGTGGTAACCCCCATTCCTGAGACTTTACCTTTAGCTTACCATCAGGCGAGGTAAAGTCATTTTGACGTGACAGATATAAAAAAAATGTAGTGATGACCCCCATTCCTGAGACTTCACCTTTAGCTTACCATCAAGCGAGGAAAATTCATGTTAAAGTGTCTAACTTAAAAGGAAAAGTTGAACAGATAGATTAGGTGTTTACCTCCTGTCTTGGTCCACAGACCCCAGGGCGAAGGTCTCCTCCCTCCCCGTCCGGGATCTCGTCGGTAAGTCTACGGAAAATCTCGACAGAGTGCTGGCTGAAAGATCCGAATCTTGTGTAACTGCAAACGGTAATTAAAGCAACGAATTTTACCTTTCGGCCATCTATACATTCTCTGAACCTTTTTTCCCAACTCAGTTGGGGTCGGCTTTCCAGTCTAACTGTGATGCGGCTGAACTTCGATATTTTCCGTGGAGCGACTGCCATCTGACCTTCACAACCAATGGTCATTATGACCAATAGCGATATCGAAATTCCAAGTTAGACTGGTTGGACTTTTGTGGGACTACCCGTAACGACTGCCATAGATGTTTGTATGGCAACCGGGACCGACGGCTTAACGTGCTCTCCGAGGCACTAATAAACCTGCGACAAATACACACATAACTTCGAAAAGCATCGAAAAGTCATTGGTGTGTGCCATGGTGAACCTGGGATCGAACCCGAGACCTCGTCTCAGCAGTCCATTACCCAAACCACTAGGCTACCGCGGTTGTTCAATGTGTAGATCAATGAATATTATTATTATTCCAGAAAGCTGTAAACACGATGTTACCCAAGACCTCCTCGCGATGTTGGACCTGAACCCTAACCAGCCAAGCGCGAGAGCGACCCTCACACCCGCGAGGAGACGGTTCATCAGCTCATACGTCGGGTAAAACATATCTTTTTTTTATATATCGGTCACGTCAATATGACTTCACCTCGCCTGATGGTAAGCTAAAGGTAAAGTCTGACAGTGACATAATGGTGACCCTCCACTTGACGGTCTCATGAAAGAAGAGGTGATTGTCGTCGCAGCACTGCGTGACAAAGCGCAGATATTGGTGTAGACTACGCCAATACACACTGGTCCCACAAGTGCTGCGACAACCATCACCTCAAGCCCGGCTATGCACCTGCTGAACCCTGAACGCAATCCAACCGAGGTTGGATTACTATGGATGGTTTCTCGCAAGGTGAAACCTACCCGGCCCAATTTGAGGCAAATTTGTGCCATCAAATTGTACCACCAAGTCTTCTTCTTCATCCTAGCGTTAATCCCAGTCGCATCCAAAGCTTTCACCTCGGAGTCTGGGGTCCTCTTTACCAGTGTTAACGGCGAATTTGTTGACCCTCGATATTTTCCGTGAAGCGACTGCCATAATCTGACCTTCACAACCCAATGGTGACATTAGGCGATATCGAAGCATTGCAGCTAGACCGTTGTTGTTGGACTGTTTAGGGCTCCAACTACCCGTAACGACTGCCATAGATGTTTGTATGGCAACCGAGACCGACGGCTTAACGTGCTCTCCGAGGGACGACCAGACCAATGCAAATACCTACCCATATTCATGTACAAATATTTACACTGAGCGGGAATCGAACCCGCGCCTCCTCCTAATCCATAAGAACGTTTATTTTTATTTCAGCATAAACCCACCGCCCAACCTACACACGGTCACCTACGTGAAGGCGACTCCCAAACCTCCCCCCCGACCGCCTCCCATTGCTGACAGTGGGAACACAACGTGTGAGGGTGCGGAGCTGGCGAGCGACATCAAACAGCCAATACTGAAGACGGGCGCTTGCAAAACTTTTCAAACACCTTTTAGAAAGGTTAGCTTGTGTGGTTTTTATAACGATTTTACATAACATAACATAACATAAACTCACGCCTATATCCCCGAAGGGGTAGGCAGAGGTGCTAGCACCCACATTTCGCCAGTTTATGTTTAGGTCCTAATGTAATAGGTGGCGAGCCTATTGCCATTAACCGGGCACTTATAAACCTGCGATAAATACACACATAACTTCGAAAAGCATCGAAAAGTCATTGGTGTGTGCCATGGTGAACCTGGGATCGAACCCCAGACCTCGTCTCAGCGGTTCATTACCCAGACCACTAGGCTACCGCGGTATTTTTATTATAAGTACTACGTGTTGATTTCTATTTGAGCATCCTTTACAGGGGGGCTTGAGCTACTTATAGTCTTCAAGATTTCATGAAAAAAAGTAATAGAGAAGAGATAGGACATGACGGTATCTCCCGTCCGAACTGAGCAGTCCGACTGGGGTAGTACCTCCGCCCTACAGAACACCGCGCACATAATAACCAGCGTGTTGTGTTCCCCAAGGTAAGTAGGGGAGCCAGAGCGCAAAAATTCCCTCCCTCATCACCCAATCCTCTCCTCCAACCCTCACCCCCAAATTTCCCAACCCTCCCCCTCCAGGGTCGGTAACGCGAGTGTGACACCTTTGTGTTGCACACGTCAATAGACCACGGTGACCGCTTCCCATCAGGTGGGCCTTGCGCTTGTCTACCTAAGTAGTATAAAAAAACTTAGCTCTTCTTCTCAGTTCCATACATCGGCCGTGCAAAGAACCACTCCGAAGTCCAAAAACAAACCTACGAAGACACCTTCGGGCAAGGAAAGTGGTCCCTCCGGAGCGCCCTCGTCGTTGCCTGGACAACCCCCCGCAACTGGCGGAGGTGCCAAGGGACAGATCATCGCTGGTTGGTATCACTTTTTATTTTGAAAATCTTTCCTTCCAGACTCCAATGTTGAACGTTTATTTCTTACTAGCTGTTGCCCGCGGCTCCGCCCGCGTAGACGTCGATTTTCGCATTTTTTTTTACTATACTATATCGATCAAAATATGCGTAAGATTTTGAGTCTAACCAAGACCTTTAAAAAACGAATCAAAAACCGTTTGGTACATTTTACGTCCATCGTGTCGCTAAAAATTTACCGTATTACCGTTTGGTTGTAATTGGTTAAGTTGAACCGGAGATATGACCAAAAACGATCTAAAAACGAAGCGCGGACGAAGCCACGCGTATCAGCTTGTATAAAAAGTAGCCTATACGTTACCTAGAACTATGAACTATAATCGTGCCAAGTTTGATCAAAATCCCTCCAGTAGTACCTATTTGATTTTAGCGTGAACAAAAATTTGGTGCGGACAAACAGAGGCACAGACAAACAGACAAAAATTCTAAAAATCTTTGTTTTGGCATCTATTACATTCATAAAGTCCCACCACCCAAAGGGCCATTATAGCACTATCGTATGTAGTGGTGCCATCTTCCTGAAACTTTACCCTTAGCTTACCATCAGGCGAGGTGAAGTCATATTGACGTGACCGATATAAAAAATAAGTTTTTTTAATTATTTCCAATTAGACACGGCTAATTTACAATTTTATAATAGTGTATAAGAATATTGACAATTAAATCATTTGGTGCAGTGATCGGTGCCGTGGTGGATTGTCAATTTGATGACAACTTGCCGCCTATCCTGAACGCGCTGGAGGTGCCTGGGCGCAGTAAGTATCGCACATCTAAGATTAAAACTATCGGTGGCTAAGTACCTAGTTAAGTAGTCCGCCTCTCGATCAACAAGTCCCGAATTCGGGGTGCGGACCGGAACTTCCACGTGGTGCACCTGGGCAACGGAGGCGAGCAGCGCCTCCCACTCGCCACGGGAGACGCTGCTGCCACAGGCCAATCCGGCCGGGGTGAGAGTGGCCCTCTAGAGGGCTGCTCTGAGACTCTCCACGTGTCCCTCTGACTAGCAGAGGGCACAGTAGGGAGCAGGTGAGGGGCGGGCTGATTCTCCGCGCGCGGACGGTTGGGTGACAGGACGACCGCGAATCGTGTTTTTTCATGCGGGGGTGATACTCGTAAGGATTACCCCCGCTGCTTATGATGCTTATGTCGGACTTGAACCGTCTAAAACCGTCTTTTTTATGCTGGCTGGGTATACAATTAGAAAGATAAAGAAGAAAGAAGAAAATTTAAGAGTACTTAGAAACGGTCTACCGTCCCGGGTCCTTTAAGCACAGCGTGAAAAAGAATTTGATGAGGGCGTCAAGCTGAGGGACACCATTATAGCACTATCGGTGTATGTAGTGGTGACCTCCACTCCTGAGACTTTACCTTTAGCTTACCATCAGGCGAGGTGAAGTCATATAGACGTGTCTAATCAAAAAACGGGCTAATTAATCCAATATTGTCACAGCACCCCGTCTAATTCTGGAAGTTGCCCAACATCTTGGCGAGTCCTCCTGCCGGACCATCGCCATGGACGGTACCGAGGGTCTGGTCCGCGGGCAGCCCATCATAGACACCGGGGCCCCCATCACCATCCCCGTGGGAGAGCCCACGCTGGGGAGGATCATGAACGTGATCGGCGAACCTATAGGTAAGCTATTCTTCCCTGAGGAGTTCTTTCTTCCCTTCTTCCCCAGCGGAAATCCCCATGGATACCACCCCCGTCGGCCATCGCGGGTGGTTATATCAGGATCGTACCGACTAAAACCGCACGCCGTCTCAGGTCTTAATTTACGGGGTGTAAAGTTACCCAATTGGCATCCCTCGCACCCCAGCTGACTCCGGCCCATCTACAGTTTTAAGATGGCCCCCTCGACGCCCCGAAAGGAGGGTGTAGGGGATAGCCGTCCTGTGACTCGACCGTCGGCGCGCAGACAATCAGCTCGCCCCCCACTCGCTCCCCACTGTGCCCTCTACTAGTCAGAGGGACACGTGGAGACCCTAGAAACAGCCCTTCAGAGGGCCATCGAGATGACCCTCTCGGGTTTGGGAAACACGGTCTTCCTGTCATATTTATAAACAAAACACCCTGTCATTTTGTCCGTACTTCCCTTTAACATAACCCAAGTATTTTTTTAATATTTCCAATGTACAGACACAGCTTCCTTACAATTTTATAATAATACTAGCTGACCCACCCCGGTTCGCCCGGGGCGTATTTCGAACCCCGATGCATCCTTTTTAACTCACATAATATGCTCATAATTTATCCGTTTTCCTAAAATGTATGGGAATCTACCGGAATTGTTCACATTTATGATTATTGCTCCGCTCCCTTGGGCAGTAGCGTGATGATATTCAGCCTATGACATTCACGGATAATGTGGCTTTCTATTGGTGAAAGAATGTTGAAAATCGGTTCAGTAGATCCCGAGATTACGCACACAAACTTTACTTCTTTATAATATTAGTATAGATGACAACACTTAAACCAAGATTTTGCAAATAAATTATTACTTTTTAAAATTGATTTGTAAAAGAGACTAAGTTCTACACTACTACTGTGTCAGATGAGCGCGGGCCGATCACGACGGATACGTACGCGCCGATCCACGCGGAGGCGCCTCTGTTCGTGGACATGTCGGTGGAGCAGGAGATCCTGGTGACGGGGATCAAGGTGGTGGACCTGCTGGCGCCCTACGTCAAAGGTACCCTACTCTTACAGTAAGTGGACTCGGACCCACTAAAACCGCACACCGTCTCAGGTCTACACAGTAAAATTCTCCTTTTTAAAATTGCCCCTAGATTTTGCCTTTAGCTTTCCATCAGGCGAGGCGAAGTCATGTTGTCGTATCCAATATAGGTACCGTACCGTCGTTCGGTGATGAAAAGGGCTTGGAGGGATCAGGTTATGCAACCTCTGCCTACACTCCCCGAAGTGTAATCGGTAGAAAAAAAGAAAGGCTAGCAACTTTGCGCTGGTGCTCAAGGATCTGAAACCTTTGCAATAATTTGGAACTCATGATAGCACCCATTAATGTCCCACTGCTGGGCACGGGTCTCCTCTCCTCTAACGAGAGAGCTGAGAGGGTTTACACCTAAATCCACACACGCTGGCCTAATACGGGTTGGTGGATCGGACATGTCCTTAGAATTTTTTCTAGGACATGTGGGTTTCTTCACGATGTTTTTCCTTCACTGTCAGCAGATGGTAAATCATGTGATTAGCACATATAAATTCCACAAAGTGAAATTCACATTGGTGCTGTCTGGCCGGATTCGAACTCGATACCTCTGAGTAGAGGCCGCGTCCTTATCCATTATTCATAAAACTCATGCTGTAAATCATTTCTCTGGCAGGAGGCAAGATTGGTCTGTTCGGTGGCGCAGGAGTCGGTAAGACTGTGCTGATCATGGAGCTTATCAACAACGTGGCCAAGGCACATGGAGGCTTCTCCGTAAGTCATCAGATTTTTATGGAACTTGTCTGCCAAGCACACGGCCCACCTGATGGGCAGCGGTCACCGTGGCCTATGGACGTGTGCAACACCAGGGGCGTCACACTGGGTGCGGGCCGGAACCTCCACGTGGTGCACCTGGGCAACGGAGGCGAGCAGCGCCTCCCACTCGCCACGGGAGACGCTGCTGCCACAGGCCAATCCGGCCGGGGTGGGAGTGGCCCTCTAGAGGGCTGCTCTGAGACTCTCCACGTGTCCCTCTGACTAGCAGATGGTACAGTGGGGAGCGAGCGGGGGGCGAGCTGATTGATGCGCCGACGGTTGGGTGACAGGACGGCCGCCTGTCACCCTACACCCCATCGTCGGTGAAGTGGCGCGATGCTCGCCCCAACCTCCCTTCCGGGGGGTCGAGGGGGCCATCTTTAAACCGTAGATGGCCCGGGGTCAGCCGGGGTGCGAGGGATATGCCTATTGGGTAACCTTACACCCCGGTAATTAGACCCGAGATCCCGACATAACCACCCCCGATGGCCGACTGCTCAGTTCGGACGGGAGATACCGTCGTGTCCTACCTCCGTGTAGCAACGTCTTACCTAAATTAGATTGAAATGTGTTTCCTGGATATTGTTTCTCGCTGTCATTATGGTTTTTACACCATTTCATTACACAAGAAATTAATCAATCAATCAATTAGCCTGTCGACGTCCACTGCTGGACATAGGCCTCTCCCAATGTCCGCCATACTACCCGATTCTCCGCCTTCTGCATCCAGTCCATCCCAGCTACCTTTTTCAGGTCGTCCGTCCATCTGGCTGGGGGGCGTCCCACCTTCCGTTTGCCGACTCGCGGTCTCCACTCTAGGACTCTTTTGCTCCAACGGCCATCGGTCCTTCGACAGATGTGGCCAGCCCATTGCCACTTCAGCTTGCTTATTGCGAGCTATGTCCCCTTCATCCATATTCTTTGTCGGATGACCTCATTGCGAATTTTGTCCTTCAAAGAAACTCCAAGCATAGAGAGCTCCTAGCATACACAAGACATGCTGTATTTATATTTTCTGTGTAAAACCATTAGGTGTTCGCCGGCGTGGGTGAGAGGACGCGCGAGGGTAACGATCTGTATCACGAGATGAAGGTCGGTGGGGTCATCACCGACGATTACAAGACTTCTAAGGTGAGTCAATAAATATAGATCAATAGGTTAGCACATTGCAAATTTGTATATTAATGGATAAAGACGCGGCCTCTACTCAGAGGTATAAGAAAATCGTAAATACCAATACCTTATAATAATAATAATAATAACCTTGTAAATAGACCAAAAAAAAAAACAGCTCGCTGAGTTTCTTGCCGGAGTCTTCTCAGGTCTGGGCCGCGTTTCGAACCGGTGGTCCATTTGCTTCTAGTTTTAAATAGATATTTATAATTTTGACGTTTTGTAAGTTCCGCTTAAAATGGTATATACAGAATAAATGATTTTTGACTTTTTGGAGTTCGAATCAAAAAATCGAATCAAAAAATCGAACAAAGTGAAATTCACATTGGTCCGGCCGGACCAATGTGAATTTCACTTTGTGGAATTTATATGGGTTTGGACCTTAATCCACACACGGCCTAATGCGGGTTGGTAGATCGGACATGTCCTTACAATTTCTTCTAGGACATGTGGGTTTCCTCACGATGTTTTTCCTTCACCGCCAGCAGATGGTAAATCATGTGATTAGTACATATAAATTCCACAAAGTGAAATTCACATTGATAGTTTCTGATTCGAACTCGATATAATTTGTCCCTAATGGTTTGTAGGTATCGCTGGTATACGGTCAGATGAACGAGCCCCCGGGGGCACGGGCGAGGGTGGCTCTCACAGGACTCACAGTGGCAGAACACTTCAGGGACAAGATGGGGCAGGACGTGCTGTTATTCATCGATAATATATTCAGATTCACGCAGGCGGGCTCTGAGGTAAGAAATACATGTTTATAGGTATCCCCTAATCCCTCCTTTCCCTCTAATTCCCCCGCCAAGATCAGCGCTTCGGCAATTCGAGGGTGTTGCACACGTCGATAGGCTAAGGTGACCACTTCCCATCAGGTGAACCGTGCACTTGTCTGCCACCTAAGTGGTATAAAAAAAGGATCTAAAGTGGATCAGCTAAATTTAACTCAGCACGTTGTTATTAACCTCAGACGGCCTCTGTGGCGTAGCGGTAGTGCATGCGACTGCTACGCAGAGGGCGCGGGTTCGATTCCCGCTCAATGCAAATATTTGTATGCATGAATTATGTCTATTTGCATTGGTCTGGGTGTTTCTATTTATAATAAGTATGTATTTACAAAAAAAAGTATGTAAGTATGTTTATCAGCATTCTAGAACCCATAACACAAGCTAGTGAAACTAAGCTTACTTTGGGTCTAGGGAGCGATGTGTAGAATGTCGTAGAGTACTTAACCTCTTAGGCGATAAGAAGACGGAGGTGCGGGGCGGTCAAAATGTCCGCGACGCACTCTTATTATTACTAACATTAGATCGCATTTAGCCCGCGTATGTCTGACAAGCGACGAGCTATTGCGCGGACAAATACAACCTTATTATCGTACAAATAAGAGTACGTCGCGGTCATTTTGACCGCCCCGCACCTCTGTCTTATCGCCTTATTGGTACTCAAAAAAGGAACTGTACCCGACCATATTAACTGCCTAAATGGTCCCCCTCCCCCATAGGTATCAGCTTTGCTGGGCCGTATCCCGTCTGCGGTGGGCTACCAGCCGACCCTGGCCACTGACATGGGGACCATGCAGGAGCGGATCACCACCACCAAGACTGGCTCCATCACCAGTGTGCAAGTAACTTACTGTCATTTTTTTAATTCATGATAGGCTTACGTTTGACCACTATCTCACCTGATGGTAAGTGACGATGTGGTCTAGCGGGCGGGGGCGAGCTGATTGTCTGCGCGCCGACGGTTGGGTGACAGGACGGCCGCCTGTCACCCTACACCCCACCGTCGGCAAAGTGGCGCGATGCCCACCCCAACCCCCCTTCGGGTGTTCGAGGGGGGCATCTTAAAACCGTAGATGGCCCGGGGTCAGCTGGGGTGCGAAGGATATGCCTATTGGGTAACCTTACACCCCGGTAATTAAGAGCCGAGACGGCGTGCGGTTTTAGTCGGTTTGATCCCGACATTACCACCCCCGATGGCTGACGGAGGTGGTCTACGTGAGGATTTCCACACGATTTCTTTTTATATAGGACACGTCAAAATGACTTCATCTCGCCTGATGGTAAGCTAAAGCTAAAGTCTCAGGATCGGCGGTCACCACTACATACACCGATAGTGCTATAATGGTGTCCCTCAGCTTGACGGCCTCATCAAATGCTTTTTCACGCCCCGCTTAAAGGACCCGGGACTGTAGGAGCAAGGAAACACAAAAAGACACCGCTCTGTATTTGCCCTTTGGACTTAATTATGTAATTGAGCATTGATGACCCCCCCCCCCCCTCCTACAGGCTGTCTACGTGCCAGCTGATGACCTGACCGACCCCGCCCCGGCCACCACATTCGCCCACTTGGACGCGACCACGGTACTGTCGCGAGCCATCGCCGAGCTGGGTGTCTACCCAGCTGTGGACCCCCTGGATTCCACCTCAAGAGTCATGGACCCTAACATCATTGGCACAGAACATTATGGTGTCGCTCGTGGGGTGCAGAAAATATTGCAGGTAATTAAAAAGATATATAAAATATCATTTAATTCCACATACATACATACATACATAAATGCTCCCGTTTTTTTTCCTCCGGGGTAGGCAGAGACAAAAGACCGTCATCTGCCTCTATCCTTCTTTTTCTGTGTGGGAATCCTCATGAATACCCACCCCGCGGTCAGCTGGGCAGGATATGTTGGACTCTTACCGACTAAAACCGCACGCCATCTAGGGTCTTCTGACGCCAGGGTGTAAGGTGGCCCATAGAGCATTTCCCCCGCACCCCGGCTTGACCCGGGCCATCTCCGGATTCGAGATGGCCCCCTTGGGTTTGGGAAATCATGGAATAGGGGGGGTCGCCGCCTCGGCCTGCTTCTGCTAGGGTGACAGGCGGCTCCACCCGTCACTCCCAGGCCAGCGCTCATGGAAGACGTCCGCGCCCGCCGCCGTCCGGGAGAGCCCTGTGCAGCCTCTCCCGGACCCTGTCCGCTGCCTCCTTCTCGAGCATCACTTGCTCGCAGAAGGAGACCACGCGTCCGCAGTCAACACCATCGCTGCGATCGACACCGCCATCTGCCTCTGTCCTTACATACTTCACGCGCTTCCTCTACTGTCATTAAGCCTTCCATGCAAGCCCGCCGGTTTCGAGTGCTTTTGACCTGCCCTTTTTTCAGCAACTCCCCAATTTGGTCAGTCGACCAGTACGACAGTACGAGGTCCACCCCGGCTTGCCTGCCCACTTACATGTACGTTTAATTTCAATATCTATACTTCTATACTAATATTATAAAGAAGTAAAGTTTGTGTTTGTATATTTGTTAAATTGTAAGGGGTAATCTCGGGATCTACTGAACCGATTTTAAAAATTCTTTCACCAATAGAAAGCCACGTCATTCGTGAGTGTCATACATAGGCTATATATTTTATTGGAAAACTGGAATTTACACCCAGGCGAAGCCGGGTCCCGGGTCGCTAGTTAAAATTAAAATTGTTGTCCATTAGGATTACAAGTCGCTCCAGGACATCATCGCTATCCTGGGCATGGACGAGTTATCTGAAGACGACAAGCTGACCGTGGCCCGCGCGAGGAAAATACAGCGGTTCCTGTCACAGCCGTTTCAGGTAATTTAACATAACATAACATAAACTCACGCCTATATCCCCGAAGGGGTAGGCAGAGGTGCTAGCACCCACATTTCGCCAGTTTATGTTTAGGTCCCAATGTAATAGGTGGCGAGCCTATTGCCATTAACCGAGCACTAATAAACCTGCGATAAATACACACATAACTTCGAAAAGTCATTGGTGTGTGCCATGGTAACCTGGGATCGAACCCGAGACCTCGTCTTAGCAGTCCATCACCCATACCATTAGGTTACCGCGGTCTGCCACCTACGTAGTATAAAAAAAAATTAAACGAAATAATTAATTGAACCAAATTGGTCCAGGTAGCAGAGGTGTTCACCGGCCATGTTGGCAAGTTGGTGAAATTGGAAGAGACCATTAAAGGATTCAAAAGGGTAAGTAACTAACAAAGTCGGTTCGATTTTTCAACTTTTTTTATACTACTTAGGCAGACAAGCTCACGGCCCATCTGATGGAAAGCGGCCACCGCAGACCATTGACGCGTGTAACAGCAGATATGCAACACTCGCGCTGCCGACCTTCAAGAGGGAGGGGTGTTGAGGAGTTTGGGCGGGGCTGAACGGGAGGATTGGGGAGATTGAGGGGGGGGGGACTTACGGGAACACAACACGCTGGTTATTATGTGCGCGGTGTTCTGTAGCGCGGAGGTACTACCCCAGTCGGACTGCTCAGTTCGGACGGGAGATACCGTCGTGTCCTACCTCCATTAAATTTTGATGCACTGAATATCAGAAAAATATTATTTTCTTACTTAAAAAATATTTTAATATATGTAGCATTTCTCCTTCAGATCCTGAACGGTGAACTGGATCACATCCCAGAGGCAGCCTTCTACATGGTGGGCACCGTCGAGGACGTGGTGGCGAAGTCCCAGGAACTGGCCAAGAGTGTTTAGGGCTCCCGGGGGCACAGATTGTAGATATATCTTAACGTTAGAGCGAAAATCAAGAGTTGAATACTAGTGTTGCCGATCCATAGTCGACTATCGATAGCCTATTGATAGCTAGGGTTGCCAACTTTTTTTTTCCAAGAAAGAAAGTATATTTAGGTCTGAGAAGTATTTTAGAAAACTGAACAGTATTTTATATATGTTATTTATTTATTTTATGTTTAAATACATATTTTTGGAACTTCACGCAGAAATTATTAATTTAGTCATTTTTGAAAACCTCGTAAGTCACGTTTTCATATTTTTTTATCTTCTGATTCTTTTGCATTATCATTTTGAAATCAATTAACTCCGGATACAATATTAAAAAACTATATTAATGTAATTTGTTTGTCGTAGCGCTGCACTGACGGCAGTCTAATTATAAAAAACTTTTCGTCGGACATTTAATTGTTCAACAGTAAAAAGTATAATGTGGTGAAAAACGGTATAATTCTGTTTTTAACAGTATGGTTGGGAACCCTATCAATAGCCAACAAATCACTCATTTATCGATAGCTCAGAACGAGGCAATACTATTGAATGAGTGCAATAACTATCGATAGTATTGTTGCTCGCAGATTATCGATAATCTAGAACTATTAATAGTTTTTTTATTTACGAGTAACAATACTTACTATTTATATATTTATTTATACTTTCTGCACAACGATTAAATTGTATAAAGGCATTTTCTACCAGTCCACCTTTGGGTGATGCAGATATAATAAAAGTGCTCGATGAATGTCATGACACTTGGCTAAAATGTCGTATAAATACTATCGGCAGTATTGCACTCAATCAATAGTAGGGATTGCCTCATTCTGAGCTATCGATAGTACCAATACTATCGATAGTTCACCTTTTTCAGATGAAAACTATCGATATTTCGGCAACAATATTGAATACCGCTTCGTGTGAACCAGATTATTGGTAAAACTAATGGTTTTTATTATAAGTCAGGCTGTTTAGAACCAAAATTGTGTTATTGTTAGGATTAGGCGGATAAAGGGTGGGGTATAAAACGTAGAGACCGTTTCGTTGGACTTTGTCCACTTCGCGTTTAGTCCACTTAGCAGTTGGTCAACTTAGCCCCTTACGCACTAACCTCATTTCGAGTTTAATACCTATGCAAATTTTGTGGCGGTTAAGTGCGTATAAACACAAGCAGTTGCATATTAAACTGGAAATACGGTTAACCGTGCTGTTAGCCGACCCCGTGAATAACCGCTAGTGCGTAAGGGGGCTTAGGGTAAGCGCGCACAGGTTATTTTTGTCACCGTGACTGTTTTGTCACTCTTCTCAAGTCTGTGGATATGTATGGAAATGCGCGCATGTTGCGACATGACAACAGGGCCCGTAGACAAGTGTCAAAAGTCTAAATCGCTAAGGAAACGAATAGATTAGGTCGACCAATAACACTCAGGCTCTTGATTCCGCCGCGGCACGCGCATCGTACGCCGCCGATGAGGTTGGATGTATTTGGTCGACCTAATCTAATCGTTACTCGATTTAGACTTTTGACACTTGTCTACGGGGGCTGAGCGATATCCATTTTGATAAGAGTGGCGAAGATAAAAGTAAACCGTGCGCGCTAAGCCTTAGGTACAGTTCAGTGCTATGCTTGTACCAAACCGAATAACAGGGAGTAAATTAGAGTACCTACTAGGATACTTTGACAAGACCTTGTAGCATTTCGTCCACTACGCAATTGTTCTACTACTAAAATGTTATCACTTATTTTACTTTTTATTATATTAAACTTAAAAATAGTGGATCAAATGCGAAATGGACGTTTTGCAGTGGACTATTTTCGAATTTGACGTTCTTCTATATGGACGAAGTGAACTAAATGCGGAATGGACATAGTCTGACGAACGTAGGAAATAATAGTGTTATGTGACTCAGGCCTACGCTTACGTCATCATATAAGGCGTGGTCTATAGTGTACCTACTGATATATACAGGGTGAATTTTTCAACTGTGCGTGGATGGCCAACTCCGAAACTATGAGAAATAGCGAAAAACACTCAAAGGAGACTCGGGGCCGATTTTGATGAAAACTAAAACGAGAATCGAACCCATACATTTTGGAAAAAAACTCCCCCTGTATTATTACACTATTCGTTAGTACCGTTAATAAGGAACGAATTATGTGAAGTAAAATGTATAGTTATAGGTGGGCCTTGTCTGCCACCTAAGTGGTATAAAAAAACGTAGGAAAGATCTCTTGTTTTCTTCAAAGAGGTTCTTAATTCATTTTTTTTTGTTTGTAACCCTCTTTCGACTTTCGACTGGGTGAAGCGATTTTGATAATTTTTTTATTATTTGATAGCTGCCGCTTCCCGTGTAGTCCCATTTCAGTTTGGTCATTTGAAGTTGATTTTTTTATACTACGTAGGTAGGACAAGCACACGGCCCACCTGATGGACGTCTGCGTTTTTAACACTGCCGTAGGTATTTGGTCATCAACGGTTAGTTAAAAAATTCACTTAGTATATTGTATCAATAGCCGTTTAAATAATTGCATGTTTGAGAAATTGATTTACTTCCGATTGTAATTATTTGAATTTTATAAAAAATAAAGTTTTTTGTTTCAATAACATTGTTTTTATTTACTGTTTTGCCCTAAAGTACATAGCAGCCGAGCTGTTGTCACCGAGTAGGTACGGGGTAGAACCGATTGGGAGACGGCGGCGCCTCCCACTCGCCTGGGGAGACGCTGCTGCCTGCGGCCAATCCGGCCGGGGTGGGAGTGACCCTCTAGAGGGCTGCTCCGAGGCTCTCCACGTGTCTGACTAGCAGAGGGTACAGTGGGGAGCGAGCGGGGGGCGAGCTGATTGTCCAGGTGCCGATGGTTGGGTGACAGGACGGCCGCCTGTCACCCTATACCCCACCGTCGGGGAGGGGGGTCGAGGGGGCCATCTTAAAACCGTAGATGGCCCGGGGTCAGCTGGGGTGCGAGGGATATGCCTACTTGGTAAGCTTACACCCCGGTAATCAAGACCCGAAGACAGCGTGCGGTTTTAGTTGGTTCGATTTCAACCTAACCACCCCCGATGGCCGGGGTGGTTTTAGAACTTTCGCACGATAAAAAAGGGGATAAGTAAGGGCGGGATATTGGTTGAAGTGCAAGATTTTTTTATACTACTTAGGTGGCAGACAAGCGCACGGCCCACCTGATGGGAAGCGGTCACCGTGGTCTATTGACGAGTGTAACATCAGAGATTGTAGTTACACTCGCGCTGCCGACCTTCGAGAGGGGGGGGGGGTTGAGGGGTTTTTAGAAGTAGAAATAAAAAGTTTTCCATCGCTTTGTACAAATCACAATTTATTTATTGTATTTACAAGCGCGTCGCGCACAGCGTACAAACTTAATACCATAGTAACTACATACAGAAATTATATATAGATATAATTCATTTAGGGGTACCCCTGCGGCCGACATGGACTCAAATAACATACCAGCTGTCTTTTCTTCCAAAATGTTGGGAGATATGAAATTTCAAATACAACTTCAGTGTGAATGGACCTTTACAGTGCGTTAAAATAAGGCTGAGTGCGCATTATAGTCAAAACAGTCTTAAGACAGACTATCGGTCTAGAGAAACATTTGAAATTGAGCAAATTTAGAACAAAACAAAACTGTCTAATACCCTTTATATAACATCACAATAGAGGTGAGTGTTAAGACTGTCTTGTCTCAAATGTGTGCAATGTACATCTATAATTTTGGGTTATGTACTAGACATAAGTCAACAACATCTGTAATTTAATTTTGAAATGTAATATACATAATCTGTTGATGTGCCTAATAAATAAATAAATAAATAAATGTGAAAATATATACCAGGGATATTATTCTGTTCGAATTCGAGTTATCACAGCCAAAACGTGAAAGGCAATAGATTTCATTTGGTTTACATAGAACAAAGAACCGGTATAGAACTAAACCCAGTTAAATATTAATTTGAATTAGTGTTAACGACAATAAAAAAAGTGTTTTATTATATTGGACACACAAAAAATTAAGCAACTGGTATAAAACTAAACCAAGTTAATGACAACCTTAGCTATACAAACGCGCGTGGTTACGGCACGGTTGGCCAATCAAAGGAAGTAACCAGGATTGAAACCATTAAGGCTACTACTAGATAAAAGACATGACAGTATTTAGACAGGTGTGTCTCCGACGTAACTTGTATGTGACTACCTTTATTTTATTCTAAGTGAGCGCATTTCATATGTTTCTGTAGACCGATAGTCTGTCTTAAGACTATCTACAATGTGCGCTCAGCCTTACTGTCAATTGTGTTGTACATTTTAACTGGAATACAAAAATCTGTATTGGAATATTACAGTCAACTCGATACTGCAATTGATATTTTTGGGTCAAAGTACCCTCAGTTTTCCCGGTATTCTTTTGGTTTTTAACAATTGTGATACTACACTGAAACTCAATTTTAAGATATTTTTATGAGAATTGGCACTCAGAATTAATACCACTGTCAAACTGGAAACTAGCATCGAAATACATAAACGCATTTTATTTAATTTTTAAATTGTAAGGGTGATTCCAGATAACTTATGCTATATAACACGCCAATTAATAATACATTGATATAATATAGCATGTTATATAACTTGCTCTATTCTAATAAAACATGTTATATTACTGAGTTATATAACATAGTTTTTTATATATTCTGGACGTTAAAGATGACAGTCAGGCCGCAGAACGATTACGCTTAGGTAGAACTTAGTTTAAAACAACATTACAATTAATTAATATAAAAACTCATTTAATAGTGACATCGCTACAGCGACTGAATTATCGTAGTCTCAAATTTTGCTTAAAATCAACCTTTACTTATCGAGTTTAATGATGACAATGTCATATTTTTCAAGCTTTTCTATACAATAAAATAAAATTGGAGAGTTTGTGATATCAAAATAGCTCCTACGGTCCCGGGTCATTTAAGCGGGGCGTGAAAACATTCATGAGGACGTCAAGCTGAGGGCCACCACTGTAGCACTATCGGTGTATGTTGTGGTAATCCCCGATCCGAACCTTTAGCTTTCCATCAGGCGAGATGAAGTCAAATTAACGTATCTAATATAAAAAAAATTACCTAATACATTATACAATTTTTTTATTACAAATTTTGTCTTTTTTGTTCCGGTTAATCTCTGAAATCTGCGGACCTATTTTGACAAGACTTTCACTGCCAGATAGCTGAAATAACAATAAGTAATTTAGGCTACTTTAATTTGGGCAAAAGACAGGGTTTCAAGTAAAAAATTTAAACATTAAAAATGTAAAACCACGCGAACCGAGAAGTTTTTTTATAGTCGATAGGCTACTTTCTCACTTGATGGTAAGTGACGATGTGGTCTACTATAAATCATGCTTGCCTAGAAGGATTTCATTACAAAACACGATAAACAAAGGCCAATTCAATGCGAAATCTTGTACCACAAATTATATATTTCTATTATTCACTATGTGTACGTTCTGGGAACTCCCTGTAAGCTAGGAGGGAGTTCCCCGAACCTAGTATATAGGTAGATGTATATTATACAAGATGAATTAGTATACGCTCGGTACAACATTAACTTAATACTAGTACGAGAGACGGTTGCAAATCATATTATGAGTCATGTATATAATCAAAATCTATTTTTATGTACAAATGTATCCATAGGAATATGTGTGACACCCTTAGTGTTGCACACGTCCATAGGCCACGGTGACCGCTTCCCATCAGGTGAGCCGTGTGCTTGTCTGCGATTCAGGAGAGAAAAAGGTTGCCAATGTAAATGTTACCGCTAGTATTTTTAATTAATACTATTAATTGCTTTTAAAGATAGATTAAAGTGAAAGAGAGTATATAATGTCGCCAGCGGGGGAGGTTGTGTTGGAATCGAACCGACTAAAACCGCACCCCGTCTAGGGTCTTCTAGCACCGGGGTGTAGGGCTACCTAAAACATATTTACCTCGCACCCCAGCTGACCCAGGTTTCGAGATGGGTCCCTCGGGTTTGGGTACCACGGTGCCCCATGTCTTGCCCCCTGATAAGGCTAGATTAGTACCCTACCTAAAACATATTCCTACAGATATATTTAGCCCAAATTGAAATGGGACCACACGGGAAGCGCCAGCTATCAAATAAAAAAGAATCATCAAAATTGGTTCACCCAGTCGAAAGTGGTAACAAAACTGTCGAATTATCAAACTCCTTCTTTGATTTTTTTTGAAATCGGTTAAAAATAGATTTCGATTGTATACACGACTCGTAAAATGGTCTTGCAACGGTCATAGACCATACATACGCCCACAACAGCCTCCAAGACGATAAAACACATTAAAATCAGTGTTTATTTTTAATTACAAAAAAAAAATTGTTTATCAGACACGATCGAAATACTACCGAAATTATATATCAAGTGCATTGTAAATTAAATTGTGGAATACAACATGTTGATTTGCATATAAACATCTTCAAAGGGAGGCTTGAGCTACTTATAGTCATCACAAATTCACCATAACATAACATACATAACATAAACTCACGCCTATATCCCCGAAGAGGTAGGCAGAGGTGCTAGCACCCACATTTCGCCAGTTTATGTTTAGGTCCCAATGTAATAGGTGGCGAGCCTATTGCCATTAAACGGGCACTTATAAACCTGCGATAAATACACACATAACTTCGAAAAGCATCGAAAAGTCATTGGTGTGTGCCATGGTGAACCTGGGGTCGAACCCGAGACCACTAGGCTACCGCGGTCTTTCAAATTCACCAGTGCATTGAATATTAGGAATTCGTTCACGTAATTCACGGGCGATAACATTGATCAGCTGACGCGCACACTACCTACTTGTATGGACTTAGGAGCGGCAGAATACCTTAGTAACTAGTAGATAAGTAGGTACTAGTCAGTAAAGTAGGCTGATAATGCAAATATCGTCTGGAAGTTGTATTTATTTAAAAAAAAATTACTGAAAAAAGAAAAATTTTACTTAACTCATATCGGAAAATTTCGAGCATCTAAGATGGGTCCAGGTAGCTCAGTTGGTCAGAGCATACCCCCTGTAAGGGACTGGTCACGGGTTCAAGTCCCGTCCTGGATGATCATTTTTTCCGATCAGAAAATCAATGGAAATAGTTAGCATGCAATTGCTTAATAATTTCATTCAAGAAAAATTTTAGCACGTATTTTTTTTATAAAATCTTGAAGAGTATAATAAGTTCAAGCCCCGCTGTGAAGGATATTCAAATAAAAATCAACATGTTGTATAGTTTCTTGTCAAAAAATGTGTACTAAATATTGTGACAAGGAATCCATTATAGAAATAATTAGTTTAATAAATTTTAAAGTGTGATTTAGCTAAAGTATATTTGTACGTAAAATTTTATTTTATTGAAAATGTTGTTTTGTAGTCAACGCTTCTAGTATCCATAGGACTAGAATTTTGCAAATTCTACATTGTGGGTTCAGAAAATTCATGTTTTTACAAATATAACATTTTGCAAATTCAATAATTTGTGAATTTAACATTTTGTTAATTTAAAATTTTGTTAATTAAACATTTTGTGAGTTAAACATTTTGTGAATTCAACATTTTGTTAATTTAAAATTTTGTTAATTAAACATTTTGCAAATTTAACATTTTGAAAATGCAACATTTTGCAAAATTCAGCATTGCAGTCCGGAAAAGTTTAATCTTATCTATGTCAATGTATCAAAACTGATATAAACAAAAAATTCTATAACTAAATCACACTTTATTTTTTTATAAACTTTACTTATAAGAGAAAATCAATATCTCATTACAAATAGAGGTACAGTCGCTTAATAACGCATTAAAAATGAAGGTACAATCGCCCCCAGAAGTCGTTGAACTACAACAACAGACGCATCTTTATCTTTACTTATAATAAAATCGTAACAAAGTGAAAACTGTGCATTGAATATTTTTTCACAAAAATAAGTAATTCACGGCATCTAACTTGGCAAGATTTTAGAGTAGTGTGGGCCCCACTACTCCAAAACCTTGCCGAGTTAAATGCCGTACACTATCCTTGTTTGTGACTAAATGCGTCGCACATAAACAAGTATAGTGTACAGCATCTAACTTGGTAAGATTTTGGAGTAGTGGGGCCATACTAAAATCTTGCCAAGTTAGATGCCGTGAACTAATACTGACGCTAAAAATGT
The DNA here is from genome assembly GCA_963576445.1 of Lithosia quadra. Classification (NCBI taxonomy): domain Eukaryota; kingdom Metazoa; phylum Arthropoda; class Insecta; order Lepidoptera; family Erebidae; genus Lithosia; species Lithosia quadra. The sequence goes on from OY754897.1 coordinate 874,400, forward strand.
GATTTTTAGAATTTTTGTCTGTTTTTCTGCAGGTTATAATCGATTTCCAAGCATCACTTTAAAACCGCTTAACAGATTTGGCTGAAATTTTGCAAGGATAATTTTCTAGGGTTTGGTGAGACACTGCATAATTATATCATCATATTGAAATATAAATCAATAAATATTTTATTGTTTAATAAAAATCGCTTTTCACCATAACTTCCATTATATTTGAAATCATTGACAAATCAATCTGGTCATAATTAAAATATTTTCTCTTATAAATATAGTTTCGAGTTGAATATAACATTTAGAATATACATAACATAATTATACAAGTTTGCTCAATCGCTGGTGTGAACACAGCACTATTTAACAATACTTACTATTTTTATTCACAAGATAAAAGGCCCGTTTTGACAGTCGCCGCCATGAAGTACTCAATTTTTAACCGACTTCAAAAAAGGAGGAGGTTCTCAATTCGTACGCTATTTTTTTGTATGTATGTTACGCGATAGCGGCGTCAATTATGGATGGATTTTGAAATATTTTTTTTTGTTTGAAAGAGGCTACTTCTGAGGTGGTCCCATATCCAGGGTATCAGGATCTAATGCTGCGATCTTGGGAAAATCGAGGGGAAATCATCAAATTTACGGCAAAAATTCTGTGGTGCATTCCACTGCTTAGCTGTACGCATAATGAACGTATTGCTGAAGCGATTCGTGCGTATGAGCAGAATGTCCACCATATAGCGATGGCGCATCGCCGTACGTCTGGTCGTTCGGTGATGAAAAGGGCTTGGAGGAATCACAATAAATTGACCTTTAAACTTTAAAATAACTACACAATCAAAGGTTTAGCTAATTTTTCTAATCAGAACTTTAATCCAATGCACTTTATATACATATTCAAATCGATCAAACGCCCATGCAAACTGGATTCGATTCATCGTGAGTATTGAGTACCGAGTCGTATAGTTACATCACTATTATAAATGTCAAAACGGGCCTTTTATTTTGCGATAAGTATATAAGTGATAAAACTCTTTTATACATAGTTTCAATCTTGATACTTCTTTGCTACGAGGTACGTAAAATTAGTCTCAAGTGCTGTGCTGACACGAGTGAAACATAGAACGAAATATAGAATCTAGAGGAAGACTTCACCTTTAGCTTACCATCAGGCGAGGTGAAGTCATATTGAGGTGACCGATTTAAAAAAAAGTGCGCTTAAAACTTTTTTTATATCGGTCACGTCAATATGACTTCACCTCGCCTGATGGTAGCCTATAGGTAAACCCTGAAGAATAGGGGTCACCATTACAACCACAAATACTGCTATAATGGTGGCCCTCAGCTTGACGGCCTCATCAAATGTTTTTTTCCCGCTTAAAGGACCCGGGACTGTAGGAAGAAGGAAATAAATGAGCGGGTAAAGAATTCCAGGTCCAAGGAGGTAGCACACGACGGTATCTCCCGTCCGAACTGAGCTGTCCGACTGGGGTAGTACCTCCGCCCTACAGAACACCGCGCACATAATAACCAGCGTGTTGTGTTCCCCAAGGTAAGTAGGGGAGCCAGAACTCACTGTACCCCTCCCCCACCTCTTCCTAGCCCTCCCCCCTTCCCTTCAGGGTAGGCAGCGCGTGCTTCGGGGATCACTTGTGTCTGATTCGGAAGGAGCCAACGCCCGAGTGCCATCACTGCGATGCGGGCGAGGACTCAGGGCTGCACACGCTGGCCGAGTGTCCAGCGTGGGAGGTGCCGAGACAGGCCCTCCTGGCAGCCCTCGGGGTGGGAGTCCTCACACTGCCGGTGCTGATCGCAGCGATGGTGCAGAGTGCGGACGCGTGGTCGGCCGCCGCCTCCTTCTGCGAGCAAGTGATGCTCGAGAAGGAGGCGGCGGAAAGGGTTCGGGAAAGGCTGCATAGAGCTCTCCCGAACGGCGGCGGGCGCGGACGCCCAAGGCGTCGGAGGTCTGACGACCTCCGTCCTCCATGAGCGCTGGCCTGGGGGTGACGGGTGGAGCCGCCTGTCACCCTAGCAGAAGCAGGCCGAGGCGGCGGCGCGCGGAAGCGCGCCCCCCCCCCCCCTATTCCGGGGGTATGACGGGAACCACTCGGTTCCCAAACCCGAGGGAGCCATCTTGAATCCGGAGATGGCCCGGGTCAAGCCGGGGTGCGAGGGAAATGCTCTTTGGGCCACCTTACACCCTGGCGTCAAAAGACCCTAGACGGCGTGCGGTTTTAGTCGGTAAGAGTCCGACATAACCTGCCCCGCTGGCCGCGGGGTGGGTATCCATGAGGATTTCCGCACGGAAAAAAAAAAAAAAAAAAAAGGGTAGGCAGCGCGTGTGTGACACCCTTAGTGTTGCACACGTCCATAGGCCACGGTGACCGACTTTCCGTTCAACACAAAAACCACTCAATTAATTACAATTATAAATGCTACTAACATTGATTAATTGATTAAGCTACAAATCTCCTATCTCATTAATGTCAGATAGCTCAAGAAGCAGAAGCTCTATCCGCTCAGGTTCATCTAACAGAGAAAGGTCAACAGTTAGACAGAGAACAAAGAAGAGAAGCAAGGTTCAAGAGCTTGTTGATCGATTTGAGTCTGCATCAAGTAGAGAATCTAGCCCAGAACAGAGACCAATCACATCAATCATGAGTCTCGCATCAACTGATTCTACCATTAGGGCCGAAGCAGTCTCTAATCTGCTAGATAACATTCAGCAGAAAATTGAATCAAGTGATGTGTCAGCACTGGTTGAAGCAATATCAAGCTCTGGATTAGGACTAGTTGACTGGATCCAAGCTAATATAGCATTCGCTGGTTTTGATGCTGTTTCAATGAGAAACCATCTCTGCAAAATATTATCAGGGAAGCAGATCATTATAGGAGTTATCACTGGATTGGTAAGAGGAAATAATATTGATCGAATTAAAACCTCAATGAGATCGCAGGCAGCCAAATCAGATTTTGAAAGTTTAATTAGGACAGCTAAGGTAAAAACCAGGGGTGGGTGGAGATTATAAGGCTGTCACATTGTCTAGAATGATTGCCTGTTTCCCAGAAGTGGTCTGTGAAATATTGCACAATCATTCAGAAACCCCTATGGCTGTTGATTATAGTCAGATAAAGGGAGTCCATAAGGAATATCCGTCCATTGCAAGACATCAGGTTGTTGCATCCATAATCCCAATCAATATACAAACTAGTACCTTGTCTAAGATTCTAGATGTTCTCTTGGTGCCTTACATGATGACTTCTGAGCAAATTAACCAGAAGAATCCTGACTGGAAAAAGAAGACAAAAGCTGTCAGAGCTAATGAGTCAGGAAGTTATCTTAGCAATTCTCTTCATTCCAAGATTTTGTCTGATGATGATCGTTTGAAACTCTGTGTGAAGTATGGAATACTGCTTAAAGACGGTGTTCTCACATCAAAATGGCAGTCTGTTTCTGTCAAGGCTACTGAGTGGTTGAAGAAAACTTATTCTTTCACCCATTCAGACATTGAGGATTAAGGTTATGAGTGATTCACGAAGTGCTATTATAACTTCAAAACTCATATATTTTATTCCTACATATTAATTTTAGTTATTATTTCAATTAGGTTAATTTAGTTATTATTCAAGTTTCTTCATTATTAATCATAGAATATATTCTCATTTTTATTTAGATTTAATTAGGTTAAGTAAACCAAAAAAAAAAAAAAAAAAAAAAAGATGGATAGATGGCGCTGTTTGCCACGAAAAGTTCAGCTCCGCGAATTTTAAATGTAAAAATAAGTTCAAATGCAAATACAGCAATAAACAAGTGATTAGTATAAAGTTAAAGTGACAATGAATGTGTAGAAATGTTATAAGAGAGATTTGTGCGGACATTACGAAGAAAAAGGGACTAATACTTTGCCCAACCTAATCGACCATTAAAATTTGAATACCAGAACAAAACTGTGAGTAAATAAATAAAAGTATCGTGTATTGGAACTGTAACAAAGTACGAACATTTCAACAAGGTTCTAACATAGAAAAGTGCAATGATTCCATTTTCCAAAAAAAACAAAACTTTGAATTTGAAATATACCCCCGCATATTTTGAAAAAATCCGTTTGAATTTTTGAATTTGCCTGCAATTTCGCTTCGAATCCTACATTGAAACTAATACTAACGCCATCTATTAGAAAATCGGCATACTACATCGAAACTAGGCGTACCCACTTGAGTTGTGTTATTGAACGACGTAACAGTGAAACGGCAGTTTACCAACAGATGGCGGTAAATGCAATGGAAACTGAACTGAGACGTAAGATGGCACTAAAATGTGCCGGCTGCCTGCAAGATATAAAAACAAAACACTACTTGACATGCTTCTTATGTCATAATAAATATGACCTCATATGTGCAAATGTGGCTACACACCAGTTCCTTAGCAAAATGACGCCTGAAAATAAATCCTCTTGGTCTTGCCAACTCTGCCACTGTAATAAGCCAAAATTAGATAACAAAAATACCCCAATACGACCACAGCAGTTAGCCCCTATTTCTACAAGTACTGAATCGCCATCAGCATCACAGGACAGCAACGTAACATTACGTAAAAAGCTAACAACCAGCGAATACGACCTGGGAAACTCTGAGGAAGAAATAAGCATTGCAGATGACACAATTTGCAATAGTTCAGAATTTCAACAGCACACCAACAGAATAGGCTATAACCCATTGTGTAACGAGACAATATTGTTCGAAAAGCTAGAAGCTCTCCTAGACAAGAAACTAGAAAAAAATAAACAGTCCATTCTATCCGACATTAAATGCTTGATCAATATAGAAATATCAAAGGCGTTACTTGGCCTAAAGGATGATTTAACACAAAATTTCAACAGGCTCGCCTTAGATTACGAAAATACTAAATTGTCAATAACCAACATAAGCAAGCAAATTGAGCAACTTGAGGCAGAGCACGCGAAACTTCAGGACGAACTAAGACAGCTAAAAGCCGGTACTCCAAACCCAAGTAGCAATACTGATAATTTTACAAATAAACCACACGCTTCATCTGAAAATTGCAAAAAAATTGTACTCTATGGTTTAGCTGAACAATATTACGAAACAGAGACCGACCTTCATGCCCAGGTAACACACGCTCTTCAAAATATAATAAATATCAACTTAACTGGCTATATAGAGGAAATATCAAGAATTGGAAGGAAAGGCTACCGAAGACCTCTCGCAATCGAGTTATTAAGCAAGAGAATGACTCGATACATACTGCAGAACAAATTGCTCTTTAAAAATAGTGGATTAGCTGTGTCGGAGTACCTAGACAAAGAATCTGCCCAAGAACGAAAATTACAACGGCAAGCCCTCTCAGAAGCCAGAAGAAATGGACAACACGCTATTATTAAAAATAACAAATTGATAATTGATGGTCAGGAAATCAAATGGCCCTACGAACAAGCCAAAACTGACGCAAATATAGAAAACACTTACAACGACAACCATCGGACAGAGCTGACATCGGACAGAGCTACAGATTTGTCAACACATACTGGAAAAAAATCACCATTGATTAACGCTCGTAAGAACACATCCCATCCCTACAGGAAAAGTCTAACTAATAATTTTCAAAGCCAGCCAACACCAACACAGAATTCCTTTCGTTAACAACTTAGAAATATTGTACCAGAACATATGCAGCCTTAACAATAAACGACATTTGCTTCAATCAGTAATAGAAGAAAGAGGCCGCATTGACGTTATTTGTCTCTCTGAGACATGGATTACCAGCAAGAAAATAGACCTGCTCTACCTGGACGGATATAGTCTGGCGTCCTCTTACAATAGAGTGAACTATGATTGCGGTGGAGTATGCATATTTACAAGGGAAGGCATCGAAACCATAGATCGAAGAGATATCACATCAATGACGGTCGAATTTGTGTTTGAAGTTGGTGCAATAGAGTTGCCTCAAGAAAACCTGCTAATAATAATAATCTACTGGCCACAAGAAAACAGAGAGACGGACATATTCTTCGACTCACTCGAAAAGCTAGTGCGAATGATAACAATGAAAGATAGTAGGAGAAATGTAGTCATCGGAGGAGACTTCAATGTTGATGTGTTGGAAAATTCAACTAATAGTTTAAAGCTTCTGAACACCATGAAAAGTTACAATTTTCATCAACACGTTAACGAGCCGACCCGCGAAATTAAGACTAGTGCCAGGTGTATAGATTTGATATTCACGAATTTCAAAATAAATAACTTTACTACTACCGTAAGAGATTATGGATTGTCTGACCATAAGGGAATCTCCCTCAGTACTCCTACGGCCGCTTCAATAAATGAACGGAAAATATGGTTCACAGAGAAAAGAATATACAATGGAAAAAACATAGCACATTTCCAGTCAGAATTGGCAAAAATAGATTGGAACGCTGTAATTGGAGACGATAAAAATGTAAATACTAACTATGAATCATTTCATAATGCCGTTCAAAATGTACTTGACCTATGTATCCCTAAACTATATATTAAACTAAAAAATAACGTCCAAAAATCGTGGTTAACAAAAGGCCTAAAAGTATCATGTAAGCATAAACGCATTCTAAAAACCTTCATCACCCGAAACAGTGACCCTATTCTTACTAATTACTATAAAAAATACGGAAAGCTGCTTAAAGCCACTGTAGCACAATCAAAAAAGATTCAGTATATAGGGCGAATTCGAAAAAGTGACAACATCACGAAAACTACTTGGCAAATAATAAAGGAACGAACTAACAAAACCTCAAGAAAGCCAAAAAAAAATATAACGCTAATATTTCAAAATGAAAAAATTGAAAATCCCGTGGTTGTGGCTAACGAATTTAATAAATTCTTTGTGTCTGTCGGTGGCGACCCAGGTAAACAAACAGGCAAACCAGTTATAACACGTGCTGATAACTCAATATTCATTCAACCCGTGGATCCTTATGAAATATTCACAATAATAAATAAATTAAAAAATAAACATAGCTTTGGCTTTGATGAACTCCCACCTACGCTAATAAAAAAATGCGTTAATGAACTGGTGATGCCACTAACTTTCCTCATTAATCAGTCCTTTTCGGAGGGAGTTGTACCAGATTTGTTAAAAATATCTGTAGTCAAGCCAATCTATAAAAAAGGTCTCATGACTGATTGCACAAACTACCGTCCTATATCGCTCTTGCCTACCTTCTCAAAAATTTTGGAGACTGCTATGACTACTCGCTTATATTCCTACTGCGAAAAATACAATATATTTCACGAGAGTCAGAACGGATTTAGGAGGTACAGATCGACAACAGACGCAGTTTATAAGTACGTCCAACAGATATTAGACATAATAAATGATAGAAAGTACGCCGTGGATATACTCCTGGACATGAGCAAGGCATACGATCGGGTCCAATATAACATCCTTCTGAGGAAGCTGGATGGAATAGGTGTTCGTGGTCTTGCACTGGATTGGTTCGCCTCGTATTTGCGCAACCGAAAGCAGTATGTAGAACTTATGCATCACGACCACAATACAGGACAGATTTCCAACATGAGGTCCAATGTGGCAAAAGTTGATAAATCGATCCCCCAGGGTAGTGTGCTCGGTTGCATTTTGTTTCTTGTTTACATCAACGACTTACCGAAAATAATAAATGCTGAAAGTGTCCTGTTCGCCGATGATATTTCTGTGGTCTTCCCATGCACTAACAGCGACGAACTAAACGAGCGTACCCACCAAATACTGTCGGATCTATCGACGTGGCTGACAGACCATAACCTGGAATTGAATCTAGTGAAATCTAAGTTAATGCAATTCAAACCTCATCAGAAACGCCCTTTAACCATTAATTATAAATTCCAAGACACTAAACTAGACTGTGTGAATAGTTTCAAGTTGCTGGGCATAAGTATAGATACGAGTCTAAACTGGAAGTCACACATACAAAACGTGAGTGGTAAACTGTCTTCCTTCACTTACGCCCTCCGCGAACTAAAAAGAACTACAGACCTTAAATCAGCTAAAGCGGCCTACTATGCCTATGCCCACTCTCGGCTCCGATACGGCATCATAATGTGGGGAAATAGTGTAGATGTTGATGTCCTATTTAGACTCCAAAAAAAATGTATAAGAATACTGGCAAACATAGGTAGTAGGGAAAGTTGCAGGCCTCAGTTCAAAGAACACAACATACTGACTTTGACAGCCTTATATACAGGGTCTCCCGTAATGAATGGATAAACCGTAAACTGGAGTTGCTCCGGATGTGAGGCTATAAGAAAATCATATCTCTTTGCTAGGGTTGTCAACCATATGGTAATGGCATAGACTTTTATACTTTTTTAGTAATTTCTCTACTTTTTTTATTAATTCCGTAGCCATTTCTTCAAATTTAAGTATTTTCGTGAAATTTTTTTTGTATTATACTCTTGAAGACGTGTATCATTCACTTTTAATATGGTTTTAGGTGTTCTTAACGTTAAACGTTAATAAAATGGTCATTTTAAGAGAATTTTTTAATTTTCTTTTCTTAACATCAACTTTTGATCATCTACTGTGAAAAAAAAAAGTACGGTGCTATAGCTGCCCATGATCTTAATAAATTGTCTAGTATGTGTAGTTTCTAAAAAGGTATAACAATGTGTACTTTTAAAGCAACATTATGTTACTAGGAGCAAGAACGTTTATCAAGGTCAAAATTTAGATTTTTCAAGTAATGTTAAAAATAGTTGTAAAACTCGTCAGACGAAGTACTAGAAATAGTCGAAGAGGACCCTGGTACGTCCATAAGTGCTATTTCACGGCACACAGGTATACCTAAAACATCTGTACACAGAATTTTAAAGAGGCATGAATTGTATCCCTATCATTACCAAGGGCCGGCTATAGTAAATCTACATTCTCTGAACCTTTTTTCCAACTCAGTTGAGGTCGGCTTTCCAGTCTAACTGTGATGCGGCTGAACCTCGATATTTTCCGTGGAGCGACTGCCATCTGACCTCCACAACCAATGGTCATTATGACCAATGGCGATATCGAAGTTCCAAGTTAGACTGGTTGGACTTTTGTGGGCTCCAACTACCAGTAACGACTGCCATAGATGTTTGTATGGCAACCGGGACCGACGGCTATAGTAAATGCGGATATGTATTTTAAGAAACACATTACCTGGATTGCTAGAAAACGTTCCACAAGAAATACGAAACCAAATGTGGCTACAAAATGATGGATGTCCAGCTCCTTACGCTGTTCGTTTCAGACAGCATTTAAACGAGACGTATCCTGATAGATGGATAGGACGGCTGGGCCCAATTTTATGGCCTCCACGCTCGCCAGACCTAAACCCTTTGGATTTTTTTTACTGGGGCTGTATTAAGGAGAAGGTTTACAGCGAAGCAATAGGTTCTGTGGAAGAATTGCGTACGCGCATTCAAGTAGCAGCTCGTAAAATTGAAGAAGCTGGCTATGCGCGTCGGATTAAAAGATCTTTTATTAGGCGTTGCCGAGCATGCATTGCTGCCGGCGGAAGACATTTTGAACATTTAGTTTAAGTTTTTCATTAAATTCTTTTTTTTTAAACAACTTGGTTTCATTCTGAATATCCTAGTTAGTGGCCTGTTAGTTTTTTTGTAAAGTATCTTGATAGAATAAAATCATTAAAACGAGTTTTACAACTATTTTTAACATTACTTGAAAAATCTAAATTTTGACCTTGATAAACGTTCTTGCTCCTAGTAACATAATGTTGCTTTAAAAGTACACATTGTTATACCTTTTTAGAAACTACACATACTAGACAATTTATTAAGATCATGGGCAGCTATAGCACCGTACTTTTTTTTTTCACAGTAGATGATCAAAAGTTGAAGTTAAGAAAAAAAAATTAAAAAATTCTCTTAAAATGACTATTTTATTAACGTTTAGCGTTAAGGACACCTAAAATCATATTAAAAGTGAATGATACCCGTCTTTAAGAGTATAATACAAAAGAAATTTCACGAAAATACTTAAATTTGAAGAAATGGCTACGGAATTAATAAAAAAAGTAGAGAAATTACTAAAAAAGTATAAAAGTCTATGCCATTACCATATGGTTGACAACCCTAGCAAAATGATATGATTTTCTTATAGCCTCACATCCGGAGCAACTCCAGTTTACGGTTTATCCATTCATTACGGGAGACCCTGTATACTAGAGATATGTATCTTCGTAAGAAGGCACATATCACTGTATACTTTTAATCACGAGCATTACAGCCAACCCCGCAACTTAAGGCACAAAAATAGACTGGCGCTACCTACATCTAGCCTATCTATATATCACTCAGGCCCATACGTAATGTCAATAAAAATATATAACAAAATACCGCAGGCACTAAAGGATACAGAATCTGAACATACATTTAAAGAAAACTTACAAAAACATCTATTAGAAAAATGCTACTACAATTTGCAGGAGTTTTTTGATGATAAATAGCAATTATTTACAGCGAGAAAATTGGGATAGATTTTAAAAATTGTATGATTTTAATAATTCTAAACATGGTTGAATTTGGATTATAATGTTATTTTTAATTTTGATTTAATTTTAATTGTGATTTTTGTATTGATGACCTAATTGACGTTGATTTAAATTTTATTTTTTCGACCTTGATTTTAATTTTAATTTTGACTAGGACCTATTTTGATTTTTGATTTTGTTTGTTCTGTTTTATTTTTATTTTGTTTTTGATTTTAATTTTTATTGTATATGACATAATTTATTATTCTGTGAAATTATTAATTTTGCTGTGCCCCAACAGGGCTTCATGTTGAAACCATAATATTCTCCTAACATCATTGTGAAACACATGAATGCAATAAAGATTTTGACTTTGACTTTGACTTTGACCGCTTCCCATCAGGTGGGCCGTGTACTTGTCTGCCACCTACGTAGTAACAGCACAGAATCCCTGCAGTGAGCTCTGGCTCCCCTACTCACCTTGGGGAACACAACACGCTGGTTATTATGTGCGCGGTGTTCTATAGGGCGGAGGTACTACCCCAGTCGGATGGGTGATACCGTCGGGTCCTAGCTGCTCTTTGGATGTATATGCTCTATAGTTCTAGATAGATTTTCCTCTAGATCCAATACCCCGTGAGTAAAACATTGCCTCTAATATACATTGTATGTGTACCATGGAATGTCGAATTTATGACATTTACGTTCTAATATTACTCGAGAGAGGAATAAAAAAAAATCAGCTGCAATTTAAAAAAAAAGATCTGTTATAGGAATAATAATGGTAATGTATAATATCTATGTATAATAAGTATGTATTTACAAAAGAAAAGTATATAAGTAAGTTTATCAGCATTCTAGAACCCATAACACAAGCTAGTGAAACTAAGCTTACTTTGGGTCTAGGGAGCGATGTGTAGAATGTCGTAGAGTTTTTTTTTTTTGGTAATGTATTCGAATGCTAAAGACAGGGTTGGATTCCCGCTCAGTACAATTTTTTTATATAAGACACGTCAAAATGACTTCACCTCACGTGATGGTAAGCTAAAGACAGGACAGGAAATTAATTAATAAAATATTATACGACATTCTACACATCGCTCTCTAGACACAAAGTAAGCATAGTTTAACTAGCTTTTTTTATGGGTTCTAGAATGCTGATAAACATACTTATATATCATTTTTTTTTTGTAAATACATACATATTATACATAGAAACACCCAGACCAATGCAAATAGATATTCATGCATACAAATATTTGCACTGAGCAGGAATCGAAGGCCGTTAAACTATTCCAATTACAGACCATATTAATTCCATATTAGCAAATAAAATGTACATTATTCCTCACTCAAGTATATTCTACAAAGGGGCGTGTACAATACAGCTATAATATACCTATAAAACCACAGACGGAACGCGTTAAAGATGTGATGACACTAGAGTCGGCCCACTTGTCAGCCACTAGGAGGCAATCATCATTCTATTCAAACACGGCCTCGATTCTGTTAAAATAAGCCACTGTTATGCTTCTGAAACTTCAAAAAAATACCATTTAATGTTGGACTTTGCTGTTATCAGGTTAAAGTCTAAAATTAAATGATATTTGGTAGATTTAATATCCTATTTATAGCCACCTAAGTAGTATAAAAAAAAAATTGTAGAGCAAATGAAAAACTTTATTGAATTCTATTCATTTGATTTTAGACTTTAACTGTATAACGGTAAAGGCTACAATTAAATAGCATTTTTTATAGGATCAGTGGCATGACAGTGGTTTGCACTTAGCAGAATCGAGGGCGAAAAAAATACATTATATCTTTTTTAGTGAAATGGTGTAAAAACCATAGCGACAACAAAAAAAAACATTTCTTTTTTTTATTACTATTGGACATTTCGACACCTCTTCACCTCGCCTGATGGTAAGCTGTCATAAAGTATCAAGACCGGGAGTCACCATGAGGGGGCAATCTCGAATCCGGAGATGGCCCGGGTCAAGCCGGGATGCGAGGGAAATGTTCTATGGGCCACCTTACACCCTGGCGTCAGAAGACCCTAGACGGCGTGCGGTTTAGCCCGCTAGCCGCGGGGTATCCATGAAGATTTCCGCACGGAAAAAAAAGGACCGGAGGTCACTACATACACCGATAGTGCTACAGTTTCAAATCAAAGGAGATGTTTCACAAATGTATGGACCTTGGGCCCAATAATTGTACACTACTTAGAAAAATAGCTAGGCAATGTAGTTTCCATTTTTCACTATTCAATTCTTATAATATTGCCTCGTATTATGGGCGGAATCTAACTAAATAAACACTTTGTTGCAACACAACAAACATGGCGGACTAACACTATAAAAATGTACCCATATTTTATTAATTTATGCCCTTGAATTTCGGAGGCGAATAAATATAATTGTATTTTTGCCAATAACCGGTATTATCTCTCTTTTTTTCTGTATTGTGTACAATTAGGGGGCCCAAAATGAAATCCTTTAAGCGGGGCGTGAAAAAGCATTTGATGAGGCCGTCAAGCTGAGAGCCACCATTTTGGCACTATCGGTGTTTGCAATGGTGACTCCCATTCTAGAGACTTTGCCTCAGCCTACCATCAGGCAAGGTGAAGTCATGTTGACGTGACCGACATAAAAAAAAAATATCTCCTTTGGGTGGTAGCATCTCAAAATTCACTCATATTTAGCCGCCGCTATATTTGTGTCTGTCTCATCTTCAACGCGTGCCATCCGTAAGCTTTATAGGTCCATCGACTATATAACATTTATCTAAACACATTAACCGACCTACCATGTTCACCAGTTCAATTCACAGGTCTATATAGAGTTTTGTTTAACTACGATTAAAGACGTATTGACCGGGTTTCACCGGTTTTGGGTCACTTAACACATTACAGTACTAGAAGGGAGGCCATTGGTGAATGGCACCGTGTACAGCAGCAAGCCTGGAACAAAAATATAGACATTTTTAAAGAAATTCAAGTCATACAAACTACAAAAAAAATTAAAAATACTATAATATATATGTATGTATTTTATATATTATGTAAGTATGTTTATTAATATATAAGTACCTAAGCACGGCATTTCATTGTATGTATTGCAGACAAAACTCTTAACCAGTCAAAAGTACTTTTGATTTTGACACCTCGACTCAGAGTACCCCGACTCGAATAGATTAGGTAAGGCTCCGCTCCGCTTTGCTCCCGCCTTAGCCTTCGTGGTTATTTATTTTTTCAAACCACCAAGAAATGAAAAGTAGTGTCAAAAGTAGTTTTGACTGATTTTGCTAGTCAAAAGTACTTTTGACTGGTTAAGAGTTTTGACTGCAATATATGTATATATTGTTACTATTCATTCCTTTTTCCAATCTGCTCTCAATAATGTACCTACTGAGTTTCTTTCTGCACCACCTTTGGTTGACTGGCAGAGAATGCCTTAAGTCCGCCTATGTGCTTATGCATAAAGTTTAATAAATAAAAAAGACATGGTTAAACTGAATGTACTATGAACAATTTTAAAATAACTTTCTATTAAGCCGATTTTTGATTATGGGATATAATATATTTTATATCCCATAAAAGGCGATGGTAGCTGAATGGATAAGGACGCGGCCTCTACTCAGAGGTATCGAGATCGAATCCGGCCGGACAGTACCAATGTGAATTTCTGCAGGAAAAACATCGTGAGGAAACCCACATGTCCTAGAAGAAATTCTAAGGACATGTCCGATCCACCAACCCGCATTAGGCCAGCGTGTGTGGATTAAGGACTAAACCCTCTCAGCTCTCTCTTTAGAGGAGAGGAGACCCGTGCCCAGCAGTGGGTTGCTTTATTTTAGATACTAGCTGTTGCTCGCGGCTCCACCCACGTGGATTTCAAATTCCTTTTTGAAAACAAATTATAGCCTATGTTACGCCCAGATATTGTAGCTTTCTATAGGTGAAAGAATTATTGAAACCGGTCCAGTAGTTTCGGAGCCTATTCGTTACAAACGAACAAACAAAAAAACATTTTTTTTTTATACCACTTAGATGGCAGACAAGCACACGGCCCACCTGATGAGAAGCGGTCACCGTGGCCTAGAGACGTGTGCAACACCAGGGGCGTCACACTCGCGCTGCCGACCCCGCAGAAACCTTCTAATGCCCTTCTTGAAGAACCCCATATTGTAGTCGCTAGCGAAAACCACATATCTTTCCTCTTCATAATATTAGTGTAGATAAACAAACGTACCAGTGTAACGTAGTCGCGCGTGACGTCACTGGCGTCGCTTATGACGTCATCATGTCGTTGCCGCTGGCCCCGCTGACGGCGGCCCCGCTGACGCCGCCCGCGCCCTTCAGCAGGTCGTTGATGTCGCGCCGGAACATCGACAGGTTCTGTGTGAATCTGTGGGGGGGGAAAGAACATATTAGCGATGGTAGTCTTAATTTTCTGTACTAGTGGGAAAGTCCACTTGTGTGGGGGGGGGTGAGAGTGTGGGGAGGGGGGTGAGAGTGTGGGGAGGGGGGGGGAGTTTGTGAGTGGGGGGAGAGTGTATGTGTGGTGGGGGGGTCAGAGTGTGTGGAGGGAGGAGTGAGTGTGGTGTGGGGGGAGGAAGTGAGTGTGTGGTATGGGGGGGTTGAGTGTGTGGTATAGGGAGGTGAGTGTGTGGTGTGGGGGGGAGTGTGTTTGTGTGGAGGGGGGGGGGGGGGGGTAGTGTGCGTGTGTGTGGGTGTGAATGATGCTATTCAGAAAAATGATTCGCTAAGACTGGAAGTAATCTCGTGGCATGTCCTGGCGGAGCTAGGCGCCTGGCCGTACCTGTCCCGGTTCCTGGTAAGCAGGTTGGGCTCGATGCCGGCCATGAGGCCGTGGAACCAGTGCGCGAGCTGCGCCTGCTTGTCGCGCGGCTGCTGCGCGATCATGTCCTGGCAGAGCTAGGCACCTGGCCGTACCTGTCCCGGTTCCTGGTAAGCAGGTTGGGCTCGATGCCGGCCATGAGGCCGTGGAACCAGTGCGCGAGCTGCGCCTGCTTGTCGCGCGGCTGCTGCGCGATCATGTCCTGGCAGAGCTAGGCACCTGGCCGTACCTGTCCCGGTTCCTGGTAAGCAGGTTGGGCTCGATGCCGGCCATGAGGCCGTGGAACCAGTGCGCGAGCTGCGCCTGCTTGTCGCGCGGCTGCTGCGCGATCATGTCCTGGCAGAGCTAGGCACCTGGCCGTACCTGTCCCGGTTCCTGGTAAGCAGGTTGGGCTCGATGCCGGCCATGAGGCCGTGGAACCAGTGCGCGAGCTGCGCCTGCTTGTCGCGCGGCTGCTGCGCGATCATGTCCTGGCGGAGCTAGGCACCTGGCCGTACCTGTCCCGGTTCCTGGTAAGCAGGTTGGGCTCGATGCCGGCCATGAGGCCGTGGAACCAGTGCGCGAGCTGCGCCTGCTTGTCGCGCGGCTGCTGCGCGATCATGTCCTGGCGGAGCTAGGCACCTGGCCGTACCTGTCCCGGTTCCTGGTAAGCAGGTTGGGCTCGATGCCGGCCATGAGGCCGTGGAACCAGTGCGCGAGCTGCGCCTGCTTGTCGCGCGGCTGCTGCGCGATCATGTCCTGGCGGAGGCGCGCGAACTGCTCCTCGTTGAGCAGCACCAGCCCCAGCAGCGGCCGCGACATGGACCACTGGTTGCAGCCCTCCTCGAACATTATCACGTTCAGCACCTGCACACACAGGGGGCATAATCATGTACTCCGTGGGATAAGGCGAGGGAATATATAGAAGAAAAAACGAAAGGAATGGATGGAAGTGAAAGGGGTAGGGAAGAACGGATGAGGGAAGAAGCAAAAGACTAAACAAAACAACTCCAGGAGCCAGACTCCGGAACCTGGACTAAGGGACCTGGACTCCAGAAATTGAACTTGGACACCGGGACCCAGACTCCGGACCCGAACTCCAGGGCCTGGAGACTGGGGTCCATACATTTGTGAAACATCTCCTTTTTACAGTCCTGGTGTCTAGGTCCCAGTGTCGAGGTCCTGGAGTACAGGTCCGGAGTTTGGGGTCCCAGTATTAAGTCCCGGTGTTCAGGACCCGGAGTCCAAGTCCCAGAGTCCAAGACCTGCAGTCCAGGTCTATTTATCGCAGGTTTATAAGAGTCTGGGCCCCGGACTCCGGGACTTGAATACTGGGACCCAGACTCCAGGCCCTGGAATCCTAGACTTGGACTCTGAGCCAAGTTTGAACCTTTATTCTTTGTCTCAATGTCAACTAATTTGTCAAATAAAATTTCAGTTTTTATCGGAGGAGAAAATTGTTGATATTTTCCGGGATATTGATTATAAGTAACAATGAACGTGAAGTCAACAGTTTTAAGGCATGTATTAAATGAATAATTTGTTTTATCTTTTCTGCTCTGATCTTTGTGGACTTAAAAGTAATTTTCTGATCGGAAAAAATGATCATCCAGGACGGGACTTGAACCCGTGACCAGTCCCTTACAGGGGGAATGCTCTGACCAACTGAGCTACCTGGACCCATTCTAGATGCTCGAAATTTTCTGATATATTCTACGGTTTAGGGCGCCGGTGGAGCCATCTACCGTAATTCGTTCGAACTACGGTAACAATGAACAATATTGCAATTGTTTTTAAACCGATCAGAAAATCATTTGGAAATAGTTTGCATGCAATTGCTTAAAATTTCATTCAATTAAAAGTAATTTCTTCTATGTAGCTTAGTTAGAGATTTCGGTTGTGGCCGTGGTCTGAGGTGGACACGATAAAGGATGTTACGTTGGTGTCAAGTAGTGGACACGTGACTGAAAGCCGAACTCTCTAACCAATTACACGCTGACTTCACACATTGTGAAGTCAACCATGCTGTTTAAATTACAGATGGAGCATTCCTGGTAACATTTACCCTACGTGATTGGATGATGCATTAGCCGTTCTCATGAACCCCATGTAAGATATTATCTATTCCCCGACAACAGGGATGGCTTATAATCTGGACTATCACTTAGGCATTTCATTGATTAGAATTTTTGATTAGAATTTACAAAAACAACACCTCCTTCTATAATCCTATCGTTAGGATGTGTCGCACATATAACGAACTGAATCGGGCTGAAGACTTGGACATATTTAATGGTAGATTCTCCCAGTACAAGAGGGCCATATCAAATATTATAAGTGCACAATCTTGTTTGTAGTGTTCGAGTAGCTTATTCTTATGTTTTTTCATTTTGTTGTTTAAGTATTCAGTATGTACCTTGAATAGGTTTTAGTTGTAACTTTTGTACACCACGGCAATTTGGTATATATAATATTTCTCATGTATTTTTTTTTCCACGTTGTGTATGCTATATTTGGAATGCTGTCTAGATTTAATATATGATTGTATGTCTAAATATGCTTAGTCACGTAATGACAGTAATCTGTAAGCGTACCTTTAAGAAATAAATAAATAAATAAATAAATTCCTGGAACAGACTTCCACGGGGCAACGGTTAGGAACTAAAACTGAACTTACTGTTGCTAGCAACTGTTGCATGATCTCGGGCCGTCGCTGTAACACTTGTATGAACATGTTGCTCGTCTCAGGCGGCCGTTGGTGCGGGTTCGGTAATTTGTTACTAGCTGAGGGGCGAATAATATACGATAGATTAAATATTCTACGACATTCTACACAGCGCCCTCTAGACCCAAAGTAAGCATAGTTTAACTAGCTTGTGTTATGGGTTATAGAATGCTGATAAACATTCTTATATACTTTTTTTTTATAAATACATACTTATTATACATAGAAACATCCAGACCAATGCAAATAGACATATTCATGCATACAAATATTTGCACTGAGCGGGAATCGAACCCGCGCCCCCTGCGTAACAGTCACATGCACTACCGCTACGCCACAGACGCCGTCGAAAAAAAAAATATTCATCTTCAAAAAATATTTACTGGAAGGGAAACGCGCCCGAAAACAAAGACAGATGATGTTACTGGAGACAATTTAATTTTTTTAATTCTGTATGTAATAAATAAATTTCAAATAAATTCAATTATTACATACATAACATAAACTCCCGCCTATATCCCCGAACGGGTAGGCAGAGGTGCTAGCACCCACATTTCGCCAGTTTATGTTTAGGTCCCAATGTAATAGGCGGCGAGCCTATTGCCATTAACCGGGCACTTATAAACCTGCGATAAATACACACATAACTTCGAAAAGCATCGAAAAGTCATTGGTGTGTGGCATGGTGAACCTGGGATCGAACCCATTCAATTAATCAGTAAACAAAATAAATATTTACATGGCGTCATAAAATTCCTCCGTATCATTATCCACCTTAGTTGGTGATATTATTTTTAAGCCGTTGGGATTGAGTTGAGACGCTGGGGTCATGGGGTCCAAGTGCCCGCCTTGTCTACAAGGATTTGGCGAAGCGGCTGATCGACGCCACAGGTGACCAGAAGGCTGGCAGCATTGCCACGCTGAATGGCAATGCTGATTCTCAGTGCAAGATAGAGTCCAGCCTTCTGGTCACCTGTGGCGTCGATCAGCCGCTTCGCCAAATCCTTATAGACAAGGCGGGAACTTGGACCCCATGACCCCAGCGTCTCAAACTCAAACGGCTCAAAACTATAATCACCAACTAAGTTGAAGTATTTACGCCGTTTGAGTTTTTTCCGTAGATTGAAATAAATTGAATAATATCTATTCTGTATTGTACACACACAGTAAACAATCATCAAACATTACAATACTCGTACATACTATTTCTAACAAACAAAATTTAAAAATTAACGAACTAAAAAGGAGATGTTTCACAAATGTATGGACCTTGGGCCCGATAATTGTACACTACTTAGAAAAATAGCTAGGCAATGTAGTTTTCATTTTTCACTATCCAATTCTTACAATATTGCCTCGTATTATGGGCGGAATCTAACTAAATAAACACTTTGTTGCAACACAACAAACATGGCGGACTAAACTATAAAAATGTACTCATATTTTATTAATTTATGGCCTTGAATTTCGGAGGCAAATAAATATTTTTTTTTCAATGTTCAAAATGACAAAAAAAAAAAGTTTTTTTGTCAATAACCGGTATTATTTCTCTTTTTTTCTGTATTGTGTACAATTAGGGGGCCCAAAATGAAACATCTCCTTTACAATTATTTTTATCTATAGTATTGTCTATAGTTATGTGTATTTATCGCAGGTTTATTAGTGCCTCGGAGAACACGCTAAGCCGTCGGTCCCGGTTGCCATACAAATGGCAGTCGTTACGGGTAGTTGGAGCCCTAAAAAGTCCAACCAGTCTAACTTGGAACTTCGATATCGCCATTGGTCATAATGACCATTGGTTGTGGAGGTCAGATGGCAGTCGCTCCACGGAAAATATCGAAGTTCAGCCGCATCACAGTTAGATTGGAAAGCCGACCCCAACTGAGTTGGGAAAAAGGTTCAGAGAATGATAAGTATTGTCTATAGTCTATAGTATTATCTATAGTATCGCCTGTCTTAGTTTTCGGTACCGTTTCTCCAACATCCTGTATATGCCTTAAATGTATCAATACTCACATTTTTGTACTAACTGTTTAAATAGATATGTGACGATATAATCTAGTGTTGCGCAGCATCCCGTGCACACGCTCGTATCTGCAACAAGAGATAATAAGTGACAGATGCACGGAGGTAGCACACGACGGTATCTCCCGTCCGAACTGAGCAGTCCGACTGGGGTAGTACCTCCGCGCTACAGAACACCGCGCACATAATAACCAGCGTGTTGTGTTCCCCAAGGTAAGTAGGGTAGTCAGAGCTCACTGTACCCCTCCTCCTCCCCAACCTTTCCTACCCCCGTCCTTTCCCTTCAGGGTAGGCAGCGCGTGTGTGACACCCTTAGTGTTGCACACGTTCATAGGCCACAGTGACCGCTTCTCATCAGGTGGGCCGTGTGCTTGTCTGCCACCTAAGAGGTATAAAAAAAACCATAATATTTGACCTACCTAGGGCCGTGAGACCTTCTGATATGGAGCACAGGATGTACAGCGTCGCCTCCGGCTGCAGGGAGGCGAGGAACGGCATGTGGTCTTGGGCCAGCCTCTCTAATAGCACGTAATAAGTTTGTGATAATTTTGGATAATCCTGCAACAAAATTAAAGATGTTTTAGAACGCCCATCCACAGATCCATAGGCCACGGTGATCACTTCCCATCAGGCGGACCATGCACTTGTCTGCCACCTAAGTGGTATAAAAAATATCTGACATCTTGGCTTGGTTTATTGCCCGTGGTACTACCAATCCTACTACTAGTAGTAACATTGGTAATCTAATTACCATTGTTACTATTAAAGTTGAAAGTTTTTAGAACGGGAATATAAAATTACTAGTAGTACTAAGTTTGGTAGTACCACGGGCAATAAACGCATATTTCAAACCGATTTACTGTTATGCATCATGGCCTCAAGTACGATTCAATTTTTATTTATATTGTGAATATTGGCAAAGTACTATATTCTACCCACAGAGTAAATACAGAGAGATGTTGTAATTTAATTTTTTCAATGAACGCGTGACACCGTGGGTTTGATATAACCGCAGTCCACTGGGGTGGTTTTTTTATAGGACACGTCAAAATTACTTCACCTCGCCTGATGGTAAGCTAAAGGTAGTTTCAGGACCGTGGTCACCACTACATACACCGATAGTGCTACAGTGGTGACTTCCAGCTTGACGGCCTCATCAAATACTTTTTCACGCCCCGCTTAAAGGACCCGGGACTGTAGGAGGAAGGAAACACATGCGCTGGTAAAGAATTCCAAGTCTTTATGGTGCGGCAAAGAAAAGAGGCAACGAACCGCTTGGTTCTTGGTGAAATTGATTGCGCTGTATGAAATTTCCGCATGTATGAAAAAAGTGTATGGTGAACAGGTGTACATAGACCATTTCTCCAACTATATGCCCACTAGCTGTGCCCCGCGGCTTCGCCCGTGGCATACGCTGTCTCCGTGGCAGGATAAAAAGAATCCTATGTCCGTCTCCTAATAAGTTAATATGGTCGTTAAGTTTTCTTAAATTTTCTAATGTCCCGCGCAACTTTCTTGACTTTTTCTTTCATAAGAACCTTCTCCTGACAATAAAAAACACAACAAAAAAAGAATTAACGAAATCGGTCCAGCCGTTCACGCGTGATGCCGTGACCAAGGGAAATAGGGATTCATTTTTATATATATAGATATTGTAAATATGAATATAACTTACCAATAGGTCGCTCTGTGGTATACTCAACAACAATTTCACGAACATATTGAGTGCATTGTCTAACGCCTCGTCGCCGTACAGTCTGGAAAATATTTTAACATTAATTTTATGTGTACAGTACACGGCCTTTCAGCTTCGAAGCGCAGGCCTGGAGGTGATGGGTGGAGCCGCCTGTCAGCCTAGTAAGAACATGCCGAGCCTTCCCCCCCCCCCCCTGGCCGTTTCTTCAGGAACAGACGGGAATACCGCGCGGAGGTGTTTTTTTGGTAATATCTCCGGTTTTATTCAACCAATTGCAAGTCTGACCAAAGACAATCCACATCAAAATCCGTTAAAAAAAACAAATGAAAAGACAGTAATTTTTAAAAATTGTGTTCAGAATCGGTAATCTAATAGCGGAACCACACTTCACTATTCGCTATTCGCCTATAATGTGTTCGAGGACATTCTTATAGATCACTAAACCCAGCACAATTCGTCATAAAAAAGTGACTAAGGCGAATATTCGTGCGAATAAAGCAAATATACACGAATAAGCCCACCCCACTTCGGTTTATACACGTGACTAAAGGCGAATAACGAAGTGTGGTTCTGCCATAACAAATAACCCAAGTATTATAAGAATTTTCTAGAATACAATATAGGCGAATAGCGAAGTGTGGTTCCATCATTACGTATATGTGTGAGGCCGTACCTGAAAACTCCGAAGTTAGCGTAGTTCCCACAAAGCGCGGCCTTCAATATGGAGAAGCACAGCGATATGCCCTTCAGCTTCAACGCATATAACTGCTTTTTGTCCACCTCGATGGACAGTATCCGACTGCCTGCAACAAAATATCAAATTAAACCTTTGACATAATTTATTCTGGGCCTCGATTCTGCTAAAGGCAAACCAAGGTGAGTAGCACACGACGGTATCTCCCGTCCGAACTGAGCAGTCCGCCTGGGGTAGTACCTCCGCGCTACAGAACACCGCGCACATAATAACCATAGTGTTGTGTTCCTGCTGGTAAATAGGGTAGCCAGAGCTCACTGTACCCATCCTCCCCCTCCCCTTCCTAGCCTCCGCCACCCCTTCCCAGCTCTCCCCCTTCCCTGCAGGGTAGGCAGCACGTGTGTGACACCCTTAGTGTTGCACACGTTTATAGGCCATGGTGACCGCTTCCCATCAGGTGGGCTGTGTGCTTGTCTGCCACCTACGTAGTATAAAAAAAACCACCAAATGCCATTTATACTCATCACAAAATAAAAGGCACGTTTTGACGTTCATCTACGTGGCAAGTGATGTAACTATACGATTCGGTACTCGATATTCACGATGAATCGAATGCAGTTTGCATGGGGATTTGATCGGTTTGAACATGTATGTAAAGTATATTGGATTAAAGTTCTGGTTGGAAAAAATAGCTTAACCTTTGATTTTGTAGTTGTTTTAAAGTGATACAATATTATGAAAGGTCAGTTTACTTTTAATTAATATTTTTTTTTTATAATTACATTCACTTATTCACAAAAACATCAATAATAATTAAATGAGTCTTCAGAATCTAAACACTAGTATTTAAATAAATAAAAATAAGTGCGCGCCGGGCTTAAAAAAACATATCTTGCTCGATATTTTTTTACTAATACTAATAATAATTTAATACTAATTATTGGACAACGTGAAAAAATCGTTATGCACAGCACTTAGCCGAATGGGCGGTACCTGTCAATGAAAAATTTAATTTTTTTTTTTTTTTATACCACTTAGGTGGCAGACAAGCACACGGCCCACACTGATGGAAAGCGGTTACCGTGGCCTATGGACGCGTGCAACACCAGGGGCGTCACACTCGCGCTGGCGACCCTGCAAAATCCTTCTAATGCCCTTCTTGAAGAACCCCATATTGTAGCCGCCAGGGAAAACCACTGCAGGGAGATCGTTCCACAGCCTAAGCGTGCGCGGAATGAAATTACCTTCAGAACACTTCCATTGATAAAAAAATAGCACTCCGGGAGTGCCGGCAGAAGTGAAAACTTCAATATTAACGTTGTGTTTAATTATAAGTATAAAAGTACTATCATTTATGAGGTAGAATACAATGTTTATTTATTGCGCTATCGTACACAAATATGACAATTTATATGTTGTTATTTATTCACATTTACGAATACACATCAGTGTATTTACTACACAACAGTCAAGCAATCAGCTATCACCATCCTTGGATACGCGTGGGACGCTGTACATAAACACACACGGTCATTCGCGCAAGCGCCCTGTGCCGCCTAAACAGAGCAGCACACTCAGGCACGGTAGAAAGAGTGGGAGATACTAGTTCCTCTCCCTTCCCCTCGATCTTACGCTTTTTCGATCAGCATCACGTGACCCTGACGCGAGTTTGAAAGTTTTTACCCATACAAAAAAAAGTGCTCAGCGCCGCTAAAGAAGTTTTCACTTCAAAAATTAGAAACTGACCGTAGGCACAGATGATGTTGGACAGCTCGCGGAACAGCAGGATGCCGTTGGGCGAGGACACGTCGAAGTGCAGGCGCTGGTTGCGGTTGTGCGCCAGCTCCGCCATCAGCTTCAGCACCGGCGTCGTCAGCGCGGGCTCCGAGAACCACAGCTCCACGCCGCGGAGCAGCACCTTCATGTACATCGGGTAGCTGCGGCACACCGGGGGTCACTTAGTGCGGGCCGGGGTAGTGGCCCTCTAGAGGGCTGCTCCGAGGTGAGCCACAGCAGAGGGCACACCGGGGCTCACTTAGTGCGGGCCGGGGGGGGGAGTGGCCCTCTAGAGGGCTGCTCCGAGGTGAGCCACAGCAGAGGGCACACCGGGGCTCACTTATTGCGGGCTGGGCCTGGGAGTGGCCCTCTAGAGGGCTGCTCCGAGGTGAGCCACAACAGAGGGCACACCGGGGGCTCACTTAGTGCGGGCCGGGGGGGGGGTGTCCCTCTAGAGGGCTGCTCCGAGGTGAGCCACAGCAGAGGGCACACCGGGGGCTCACTTAGTGCGGGCCGGGGGGGGGGAGTGGCCCTCTAGAGGGCTGCTCCGAGGTGAGCCACAGCAGAGGGTACACCGGGAGCTCACTTAATGCCAGCTGGACCCTCCACCCGGGTAACGGATGTGAGCAGCGCCTCCCACTCCACGGGAGACGCTGCTGCCACGGGCCAATCCGGCTGGGGTGGGAGTGGCCCTCTAGAGGGCTGCTCCGAGGTGAGCCACTCCACTGTGCCCTCTGACTAGCAGAAGGCACAGTGGGGAGCGAACGGGGGGCGAGCTGAATGTCCGCGCGCCGACAGACCCCACTGTCGGCGAAGTGGAACGATGCTCGCCCCCCCCCCCTTTCGGGGGATTGAAGGGGCCATCTTAAAACCATAGACGGCCCGGGGTCAGCTGGGGTGCGAGGGATATGCCTATTGGATAACCTTAGATGACTTTTTTTCCAGCCTTTTCTTTTATCGTACGGAAATCCTCATGGCTACCACACCCTTCGGCCTTCAGGGACGGTCTCGGGTCTAAATTACCGGGGTGTAAGGTTACTAAATTAGAAATTGAAATTGAAATATCCCTCGCACCCCAGCTGACCCCGGGCTACTACTTAAATAGTAGAAATAGCATAGTAGAAGTAGGATAGTAGAAATAGGATGGTAGGAAATAGGATAGTAGGCAGTGGCATAGTAGAAATAGAATAGTAGGAAGTGGGATAGTAGAAATAGGATAGTAGGAAGTGGGATAGTAGATACAGGATGGTAGGAAGTAGTATAGTAGAAATAGGATGGTAGGAAGTAGGATAGTAGAAATAGGATAGTAGAAAAGTAGTGGGGTAACATAAAGAATTAAAATGCTGATATACTCACATCCAATCAAAAAGCATCATATACATAGTCTTTGTGTTGAAAGCGAACGCTAAGCCCCGGAGGTCCCTGGCGAGTCCTATCAGCGTCTTCTTGGCGTCCTCCGAGTTGAACATCGGGGACTCCGGCCCGCTCAGGAGCCCTATGATGCTCTCGAAGGCGGCTGTAACAATATAACTCGTGTATACGGTGATAAAATATTTTAAAAATCAAAAGTCAAAAATCATTTATTCTGTATAGAAAATTAGGCGACACTTGCAAAACGTCAAAATTAAAAATATTTAAAATGAAATAAGCAAATGAACCACCGGTTCGAAACGCGGCCCAGACCTGAGAAGATTCGGTGGTCTATTTTTTTTTTTAATTCAAACCAGCAGTTGCTGAGATTAGCTCGTGCAACCGAACAAACAAACACTACAGCTTTATAATCTCCATATATATAATTCTACTGTACGTGTGTATGTCACTGAACTCCTAAACAGCTGGACCGATTTGAATGAAATCTTGTATGCGTTTGGGTGGCGCCCTGCATGGTTTAGATTCACCAATCAGCCCGGCAGATGGCGCTGCAGTCGGTGTTTACCTGCAGTCGGAGTTTTTTTATACTACGTAGGTGGCAAACAAGCACACGGCCCACCTGATGGATGGGAAGCGGTCACCGTGTCCAGGACAACTTTCGTCAGGTCTACTAGTATTAGTACATATTCTCAAATTAACCTCCTTAGATGGCACTGCAATCGGATCCTATTTTTTTTTCAGGACCCCCCCTCACTACTTACCGGTGAGAGGCATCATGAACTGCATGAACCGGTCTTCATCCTCGCCCAGTTCCACCATGAGCAGACGGCCGAGAGCCGTGTACAGCATACTACGACACCTCATCTCTGATGTACCCACTCCCGCTATACCCAGGAACGGGAAGTGCTCCGCCTGGGAACCAAAAGGGTATCATTTAGTACGGGTGGCAACAACCCCCCCCCTCCCCAGCTTGCCGGAGGTATGACGGGAACACCGAGGTATTTTTTTATACTACGCAGATGGCAGACAAGCACACAGCCCACCTGATGGGAAGCGGATTCTGTGCTGTCAGCGGGGAGACCAGTCTTTTCCACAGACATATAAATGATTGGACTAAAGATAGTTGGATAATATGATAGTAGCGAGTGGGATAGAAGGAAGCAAGGTAATATTAATTAGGATAGTAAAAAGAGGATAGTAGGAAATAGGCTAGTAGAAATTAAGATGGTAGAAAATAGAATGGTAGAAAATAATATAGTAGAAAATAGGATAGTAAGATAGTAAAAAACATAACATAACATAAACTCACGCCTATATCCCCGAAGGGGTAGGCAGAGGTGCTAGCACCCACATTTCGCCAGTTTATGTTTAGGTCCCAATGGCAATAGGTGGCGAGCCTATTGCCATTAACCGGGCACTTATAAACCTGCGATAAATACACACATAACTTCGAAAAGCATCGAATAGTCATTGGTGTGTGCCATGGTGAACCTGGGATCGAACCGGAGACCTCGTCTCAGCAGTCCATTACACAGCCCACCTGATGGGAAGCGGATTCTGTGCTGTCAGCGGGGAGACCAGTCTCCTTTTGACGTATAAATGATCGGACTAAAGATAGTAGCGAGTAGGATAGAAGGAAGCAAGGTAATAGTAAAAAGAGGATAGTAGGAAATAGGATAGTAGGAATTAGGATAGTAAGAAATAGAATGGTAGAAAATAATATAGTAGAAAATAATGTAGTAGAAACATAGAAAGTAGGTAGTAGGAAATAGGATAGTATCCACTCACCGTATGATGTGTTAGCATAAACTGCACTTCCTCTAACTTGACCAGTTTCCGTACGCACGAGTACCCCCCGCTGAGGTCGCTGAGCAAGCCGAGGGTCTTGGAGATGATCTGCTCTGACCGGCCCCAGTATTTTAGATTTGTTATACTGGAAAGAAAAAAAATGAGGCAATCAAGTTGAGGGGGTGCGGGCCGGAACCTCCACATGGTGCACCCGGGTAACGGAGGCGAGCAGCGCCTCCCACTCGCCACGGGAGACGCTGCTGCCACAAGCCAATCCGGCCGGGGTGGGAGTGGCCCTCTAGAGGGCTGCTCCGAGATGAGCCACGTATCCCTCCAACTAGCAAGGCACAGTGGGGAGCGAGCGGGCGGCAAGGTGATTGTCCACGCTTGGTTGGGCTACACCCCACCGTCGGCAAAGAGGCGCGATGCTCACCCCACCCCCCTTTTTTTTTTTATCGTGCGGAAATCCCCATGGATACCACTCCCGTCGGCCATCGGGGGTGGTTATGTCGGGATCGAACCGACTAAAACCGCACGCCGTCTCGGGCCTTAGTAACCGGGGTGTAAGGTTACCCAATGGGCATATCCCTCGCACCCCAGCTGACCCCGGGCCATCTACGATTTTAAGATGGCCCCCTCGACCCCCCGAAAGGGGGGGTGGGGCGAGTATCACGCCACTTCGCCGACGGTGGGGTGTAGGGTGACAGGAGCACCCCACCCCACCCCCCTGTCAGAGGTCGAGCGGACCATATTAAAACCGTAGATGGCCCGGTGTCAGCTGGGGTGCGAGAAGAATGCTGTACTAACATTTTCCTCATGAGCACACTGAGGAGTTGGCTCTCGTCAGCCAGGCCCAGCACGTCGCTCAGTCTCCGGTACACCTTGCTGTTCTTCTGCACCTGGTCGCCCACGTAGATCTTGCGGAACTGCTCGAAGAACGACATCATGGCCAGTTCCAGCTTTTCACAGCCACCCTGTAGAAGAAATACATTTTTTTTTTATATTCAGTCCGTCTATTGACTTAACCCCGCTAGATGGTAAGAAGCAAGGGCAAAGTCCAGAGGGTACGGGCCGCCATTCCAGACACCATTCGTCCCAAAACGGCGGTCCCTACCTTGACGGCCTAGACAGATGCCTTTTCACGCCCCGCTTAAAGAACCCGGGATAGAAGGAAGATTTTTTTTATACATTTATATATTTATTATTTTTATACATATTTTTTAGGCCGCGGTAGCCTAGTGGTCGCGGTAGGCTTGCACATATATATGTGCAAGCCTACGCCCCTAATGCGCCTTGACGCACACCCGCCACGCACCAAAGATGCGCCCCCGTCGGCCAAAATTGTGCCTCGATCCCTACCGAAGCCAATAGGTGCACCCCGGCGCCCTAGACGCGCCTCGATGCCCAGAGACGCACCCCTTTTATTTTTTTATTTTTTTTATCGTGCGGAAATCCCCATGGATACCACCCCCGTTGGCCATCGGGGGAGGTTATGTCGGGATCGAACCGACTAAAACCGCACGCCGTCTCGGGCCTTAGTAACCGGGGTGTAAGGTTACCCAATGGGCATATCCCTCGCACCCCAGCTGACCCCGGGCCATCTACAGTTTTAAGATGGCCCCCTCGACCCCCCGAAACCCCTGGGGTGGGGCGAGCTTCGCGCCAATTAGGCGACGGTGGGGTGTAGGGTGACAGGAGGCCGTCCTGTCACTCAACCGTCGGCGCGCAGACAATCAGCTCGCCCTCCGCTCGCTCCCCACTGTGCCATCTGCTAGTCAGAGGGACACGTGGAGAGCCTCGGAGCAGCCCTCTGGAGGGCCACTCCCACCCCGGCCGGATTGGCCGCATGCAGCAGCGTCTCCCGTGGCGAGTGGGAGGCGCTGCTCGCCTCCGTTGCCCAGGTGCACCACGTGGAGACGCACCCCTAGGCAAACATCTGCACCCCGACGACGCCCGCAAATCCGCCCCAATTGGGATCACTAGCTGACCCACCCCGGCTTCGCCCGGGGCGTATTTCGAACCCCGATGCACCCTTTTTAACTCACATAATATGCTCATAATTTACCAGTTTTCCTAAAATGTATGGGAATCTACCGGAATGGTTCACATTTATGATTATTGCTCCGCTCCCTTGGCCAGTAGCGTGATGATATTCAGCCTATGACATTCACGGATAATGTGGCTTTCTATTGGTGAAAGAATTTTTAAAATCGGTTCAGTAGATCCCGAGATTACCCCTTACAATTTGATACAAACACACAAACTTTACCTCTTTATAATATTAGTATAGAAGTATATATAAAGAACAACTCACATTGGCCAATCGGGAGTCGGTAAGGTTCATGAGCTGTAACACCCGACACACAAGCTCTCCGTCCATCGCATCATTCTCATCGCACGTGTTGACGGACGCCCTCCCGCCTATCGCCGCGCCGATGATGTACACCAGCCACGTTAGTTGACCTGCGGGGACAAACAACTTGTATTATAACACGTGTCTACTTAATTGGTTAGTACTAGCACTCATCCTCCTCTCACGCTACACTCACTCTGCATATTACACTCACCCTGTACACTGTACATACACTGCCCACCTCACTCACCCTGCACTTAACTCACTGGATACACTACACTCACCGTGCACACTACACACACATTCACCCTACACTCACCGTGCATAATACACTCACCCTACACACTACACTCATCCTACACTCTACTCACTTGATAAACTACACTCAACCTGCACATTACACTCACCCTATACACTACACTCACTCTGCACTCTACTCACTTGTTACACTACTCTCACCCTACACACTACACTAACCCGATACACTACACTCACCCTGCACACTACACTCACCCTGCACTCTACTCACTTGATACACCACACTCATCCTGCACTCTACTCACTTGATACACTACACTCACCTTGCACACTACACTCACCCTGCACACCACACTCACCCAATACACTACACTCACCCTGAAGAACCAAGATCTGCTGCGGCTGTGTCTCAATGCTGTAGGCGGCGGCGGCACGATCAAAGTGTCCCACGAGCAACGCACAAGTCTCGCCGTACTCGCAGCGCCCGATCACTGACAGCTGTTCCAGCTGCTGCTGGACCGTTCCCACGTCTTCCAGGGGATCCTCTAGTGAATCCCTGGTGGATATTATAAAGGTAAGAAAAATTGATGAATGTGCAATGCAAGATATTTTTGATGAATTTATTAATTAATTATTGCAATAATTGCATTATCTTCTTGACTTTAGCTTCTTACTATGTACCGGAATGCAGTCAATGAACGGATTGGATATAAAAAATGAAGTGTCTATTATGCATCTATATCGTATCACTAACAATATTTTAACAACCCAATTACTGCGTAATAACATCAACACAGACTCCCCCCCCCCCTCCCCCCTTCCTGCAGGGTTAGCAGCACGAGTGAGACACCCCTGGTGCTGCACACGTCCACACGTCCTTAGGCCACGGTGAAATCCCATCAGGTGGGCCATGTGTCTGTTGTCTGTGACACCTACTTTGCATAAAAAAATACACAAAATCCTTACCTAACCACACACTGTACGGAGTCAAGTCTAGAACCGATGTATGCAGCGGTGACTCCAGGGGCGAAGGACTCCAATAAGTGGGGCTCACTGGCCTTCACATAGGGCACTGAGACCACCATCCGTTGCCATAGCGACAGGAGATAGTGCACCGAGTTCGGTGCGAATTGCCACATCTGAAAATAGAAGTAGGATTTGTTTAAAAGGAGATGTTTCACAAATGTATGGACCTTGGGCCCGATAATAAAATTGTACACTACTTAGATAAATAGCTAGCTAACCATCGTGTTGTGTTTCCGGCGGTAAGTAGGGTAGCCAGAGCTCACTGTACCCCTCCTCCCCTCACCCCTTCCTTTCAGGGTAGGCAGCGCGTGTGTGACACCCTTAGTGTTGCATACATCCATAGGCCACGGTGACCGCTTCCCATCAGGGCCTCGATTCTGCTAAAGACAAATCACTGTAATACCACTGACACTCTAAAAATGCTATTTAATTGTAGACTTTACCGTTATACAGTTTAAGTCTAAAATCAAATGAAAAAAAATCATTTAACTTTTTCATTCGCTCTACAAAATATCATTTGACTTTAGACTTTAACCTGATAACAATAAAGTCTACAATTAAATGGCATTTTTTAGAGTGTCAGTGGTATTACAGTGGTTTGTCTTTGGCAGAATCGAGGCCCTGGTGGGCTGTGTGCTTGTCTGCCACCTAGATAGTATTAAAAAAAAACACACGTACAGTAGAATTATATATAGATAGATAGTAGTTGGTACCTGCAGGCTCTGCACGGTGAACTTGGCGATGAGCTCGATGAGGCGGGGGTAGCCCTCCACCATGACCAGCTCGCCCAGCTGGTAGTTGGACTTGAGGCGCGCTAGCAGCCGGCAGAACTCGTGGTAGTTCGTCGGGTCCGATAGACCCTGAAACACAAATAATATTGTTCAAGTATTCATTATACAAAAGGAGGAGGTTCTCAATTCGTACGCTATTTTTTTTTTATGTATGTTACGCGATAGCGGCGCCAATAGGCTATTTGACAACATTGAAAATATACTACAAATAGTCATCCTTTCAGAAAATAACGTAACAAGCCTCATGAGACTATAATCTACACTCAAATATGCATATTTATTGAGAATTGACAGTTAAGTACGCCATGAGGTTACATTATAAAAGAAAAGTAAAAAAAAAAGAGAAGAAAAGAAATATAGAAAAGTGTTATTGTCAAAAGCACTAAGAAGGTTGAATCAGAAAAGTTAATATTATGGTCGTTAAGTTTTCTTAAATTTTCTGATGTCCCGCGCAACTTTCTTGACTTTTTCTTTCATAAGAACCTTCTCCTGACAATAACAAACACAACAAAAAAAGAATTAACGAAATCGGTCCGGCCGTTCACGCGTGATGCCGTGACCAAGGGAAATAGGGATTCATTTTTGTATATAAAGATTATTTATTAAATTTACAGCCTCTGTGGCTTAGCGGTAGTGAACGCGGCCGCTGCGTAGGAGACGCGGGTTCGTTCCCCGCTCAGTGCAAATATTGTATGCACAGCGCACAGCTAGTTACCAATAAAAAATAAAATCTTACCTGAGTATTCTCCAATATCCTCAACACTCCAGCAGACAATTTATTCAAGAACTTCGCTCTCTCCGTACTGTTGAAGAGGGATCTCCGGACTGAGGCCAGCTGCACCAGGCAGGCCAGCGCCAGACTAGCCAGAGAACCGCCCAGGATGTGGTACAGCTCGAAGAACAGGTCCAACGTGCCCGACTCCAAGAAGGTTGGACGCCATGATGTGGGGATCTGGATAGAAAAGAAATTACAGATATATTATTCGACGATTTTCTACACAGGGTTCTCTAGACCCAAAGGAAGCGTTTAACTAGCTTGAGTTGTGGGTTTTAGAATTTGGATAAACATACTTTTTTTTGTAAATATATACATATACGCCCTCCTCCCCCCGTTTACCCCCTCACCTGCACTATGTAGGTAGTCACTACCCCTCCCTCCGTTCACCTGTAATCCTCCAACCTCTAGGGGCGGCAGCGCGCCTTGCAACTCCTGTAACCCCCCCCCCCCCCCTCACCTGGACGGTGCACAGGTAGTCACTACCCCCCTTTACTTGCAATGCCTCAACCTCTAGGGTCGGTAGCGCGTGCTGTCACTCCTCGCTCCCCCCCTCCCACTCAACTGTTCGGTGCAAGATCGTCACTACCCCTCCTCTCCCCATCCATCTGCCACCCCAACCTCCAGGGTCGGCAGTACGTGCTGTCTATCCAGCCCCCCCCCCCCCTCACCTGGACGGTACACAGGTGGTCACCTTTACCTGCAATGTCCCAACTTCTAGGGTCGGCAGCAAACTTTCTTCCCCCCCCCCACTCAACTGTACGGTCCCAGGTCGTCACTATTGCTCCTCCCCCCACCCAACTGCAACCCCCAACCTCTAGAGTCGGCAATACTTGCTCTCTCCAGTCCCCCCTCCTTCCTCCCCCCCTCACCTGTACGGTACACAGGTGGTCACTACCCCCCCCTCACCTGCACGGTGCAGAGGTCGTCGCTGGACTCGTCGCTGGTGGTGCCGATGAAGTCGAAGGTGAGGCAGTTGTGCGCCAGGCGCAGCAGGGCCGCCACCAGCGCGTGCTGGCGCTCGTCCGTCAGCTCCGCGCCCTTGCCCTGCATGCTGTCCAGCAGCGAGCAGGACAGGCGGAACATCTCGAACAGCTGCGTGTCTCTGGGGACAAGGATTTAGATAACAAAATATGAGATACTAGCTGACCCGCCCCGGCTTCGCCCGTGGCGTATTTCGAACCCCGATGCACCCTTTTTAACTCACATAATATGCTCATAATTTATCAGTTTTCCTAAATGTATGCGAATCTACCGGAATTGTTCACATTTATGATTATTGCTCCGCTCCCTTGGGCAGTAGCGTGATGGTATTCAGCCTATGACATTCACGGATAATGTGGCTTTCTATTGGTGAAAGAATTTTTAAAATCGGTTCAGTAGATCCCGAGATTACCCCTTACAATTTAACAAATATACGAACTTTACTTTATAATATTATAGTGTAGAAGTATAGATAGATAAAGAGAATTTTTTTTTATATAGGACACGTCAAAATGACTTTGCCTCGCCTGATGGTAAGCTAAAGGCAAGGTCTCAGGACTGGGGTCACCACCACATACACCGGTAGTGCTACAGTTGTGGCCCTCAGCTTGACGGCCAAATCAAAACAGTCCGCTAAGTTTCTTGCCGGAGTCTTCTCAGGTCTGGGTCGCGTTTTTTATATTGTGCAAATGCTTTTGTGGTAAATTTTTAAACAACATAATAAGACCAAAGAGGTTCTTATGTAGGTAACCAACAGTAGAACAAATGGGACAAATTATTCATCTAAAAACATTGCCGGATTATTCTTCTAGTAGAACAAACGGTACATTTTACTGTTTTTAAATACTTCCTATTTGTCATACCGCATAATAGAACAGATAGGAATTTTTTTTTCCTGCTTGTCATACTAGTATAACAAATAGTAGAACAATGGTGAATAGTCCGTTTCGAACCGGTGGTGGTCCATTTGCTTCTAGTTTTAATTTTTTTTAATTTTGACGTTTTGTAAGTGCCGCATATAATGGTCTATACAGAATAAAATGATTGACTTTGAACTTTGACTTTGACTTGACACCGTTGGCGAGGCAGTGCGATGCGCGCTCACCCCTCCCCCTTTCTGAGTGTCGAGAGGGCCATTTTAAAACCGTAGATGGCTCTTAACCGTAGATACTTCCTAAGACTGATTGCACGGCTGTGGCAAAATATTACCTGAACGAGGAAGCGATCTTTCTGTGTTTGACGAGTGACCGGTTCGCGTCTGCGTCGGACACCTGATTCATCTCCACGACGAGATGAGACAGCAGCTGGACCCCTACAGTGCACAGGTCTTGACTCTGCGGAGATAGATATTTTTACTCGACTGCGCCAACGAGGGTAATGTGTTTCGCACGTATGTATGTAGTTTTCTTTGTTCCCCTCTACAGGCCAAACGGCTGAACGGAATTCAATGAATGAGGGTACATGAAATGTGAAAATGTATAGTTTTGTTTTCTGGTGCTAAAAATAAATGTCATCATCATCATCATTCTCTGAACCTTTTTTCCCAACTCAATTGGGGTCGGCTTTCCAGTCTAACTGTGATGCGGCTGAACTTCGATATTTTCCGTGGAGCGACTGCCATCTGACCTCCACAACCAATGGTCATCATGACCAATGGCGATATCGAAGTTTCAAGTTAGACTGGTTGGACTTTTGTGGGCGTATGTTGCCAAAAAATATTTTTACCCAAACTTATCGAGTAGGGTTTCAAAATGAAGGGTCGTGGTGTGAATGAAAGCAGTGTTGTTAAAAAAAAATTAAAAATCAAAAAACCTGACTGCGTAAAAACTAAAAAGAAAAAAAAAACAAGCACATAGATGTCCGGTGGTCTAGAAACATAACAACTTAACAGTCGGGATCCATTAAAAAATTATTTTGGCTGTCGAATAATGGATCCCGACTGTTCAGTTTGTGATTTTTGAATTATATTTCTTTAATTTTAAACTTTTTAGTTTTCATAAACATTCATCATTAAACAATCATCATTATACCAGTTACATGCGGATTGAGGTTTGTGAACGAACTAACTAAATCATCATTCTACTTCATCATCATTCTCTGAACCTTTTGCCCAACTGAGTTGGGAAAAAGGTTCAGAGAATGATGATGAATATATCTCGATATTTTCCGTGGAGCGACTGCCATCTGACCTCCACAACCAATGGTCCAATGACCAATGGCGATATCGAAGTTCTAAGTTAGACTAGTTGGACTTTTGTGGGCTCCAACTACCCGTAACGACTGCCATAGATGTTTGTATGGCAACCGGGACCGACGGCTTAACGTGCGCTCCGAGGCACTAATAAACCTGCGATAAATACACACATAACTTAAATGTCCTGTGGTCTAGAAACATAACAACTGAACAGTCGGGATCCATTAAAAAATAAGATTGGCTGTCGAATAATGGATCCCGATTGTTAAGTTGTTATGTTTCTAGACCAATGGACATCTAAGTGCTTGTTTTTTTCCTTTTTTATGCAGTCGGGTTTCTTGTTTTTTTAACTTTTCAGTTTTCATAAACATTTATCACTAAATTCACAAACCTCAATCCACATGTAACTTGTATAGATTGAAATTACATTTTTTTAATTAAAATTTGGTCATGTTAAACCTTTTTGAAATCCTCGTGAAAAGCCCTTTAATTTGATACCCATATTGCAGTATACCATTTATTTTTTTCCCTTTAAACTATATCGTATTACAGCGGCCATATTGTTTTTTTTTTCGCGTCACCTATAAGAACACTTCGGTTACCGAGACGAATCTAACGATATGTTAAAAGAAATCCGTCCAGTGGTTTGAGAGATATGAGGTAATAAATAATCTTACAAACATACATACAAGATACGCGCGAAAAACATAACCCTTTTTTTTATACTACTTAGGTGGCAGACAAGCACACGGCCCACCTGATGGGAAGCGGTCACCGTGGCCTATGAACGTGTTCAACACTAAGGGTGTCACACACGCGCTGCCTACCCTGAAGGGAAGGGGGGAGGGCTGGGAAGGAGTGGGGAGGCTAGGAAGGGATGGGAGGAGGAGGGGTAAATTGAGCTCTGGCTACCCTACTTACCTTGGGGAACACAACACGCTGGTTATTATGTGCGCGGTGTTCTGTAGCGCGGAGGTACTACCCCAGTCGGACTGCTCAGTTCGGACGGGAGATACCGTCGTGTCCTACCTCCTGTAAAAGTCTTCTTGGCAGTCGGGTAAAAAGGTTCAAAGTATGAATGTGGAGAGATTGCCAGCGCTTATAGAGGAAGGAGGTCGTGATATGTACTTACCCTTTTTTTTATCGTGCGGAACTCCCCATGGATACCACCCCCGTCGGCCATAGGGGTGTGGTTATGTCGGGATCGAACCTACTAAAACCGCACACCGTCTCGGGCCTTAATTACCGGGGTGTAAGGTTACCCAATGGGCATATCCCTCGCACCCCAGCTAACCCCGGGCCATCTACGGTTTTAAGATGGCCCCCTTAACCCCCCGAGAGGGGGGTGGGGCAAGCATCGCGCCACTTCGCCGACGGTGGGGTGTAGGGTGACAGGCGGCCGTCCTGTCACCCAACCGTCGGCGCGCAGACAATCAGCTCGCCCCTCGCTCGCTCCCCACTGTGCCATCTGCTAGTCAGAGACACACGTGGAGAGCCCCGGAGCAGCCCTCTAGAGGGCCACCCCGGCCGGATTGGCCGCAAGCAGCAGTGATATGTACTTACCCTGAGGAAATTTGTGACGTCATTGATGACGTTTTGGAACACGAACTGTTCCTTGATCATGTCAAACCAACTCAACTTTGTGATGCGAGCGAATAGTGACACCAGAGCCTAAAACAGAAAATATTGTATATATTTAATGAAATTTTAAGCAATTGCATGCTAACTATTTCCAATGATTTTCTGATCGGAAAAAATGATCATCCAGGACGGGACTTGAACCCGTGACCAGTCCCTAGAATGCTCTGACCAACTGAGCTACCTGGACCCATCCTAGATGCTCGAAATTTTCCGATACATTCTACGGCTTAGGGCGCCGGTGGAGCCATCTACCGTAATTCGTTCGAACTACGGTAACAATGAACAATATTGCAATTGTTTTTAAACATTATTTTTAGATTCTCCGCCCGATTAAGCATTCCCCCTGTAAGGGACTGGTCACGGGTTCAAGTCCCGTCCTGGATGATCATTTTGTCCGATCAGAAAATCATAGGAAATATTGTATACAGTTTGGAGATATAACATAACATAAACTCACGCCTATATTCCCGAAGGGGTAGGCAGAGGTGTTAGCACCCACATTTAGCCAGTTTATGTTTAGGTCCCAATGTAATAGGTGGCGAGCCTATTGCCATTAACCGGGCACTTATAAACCTGCGATAAATACACACATAACTTCGAAAAGCATCGAAAAGTCATTGGTGTGTGGCATGGTGAACCTGGGATCGAACTCGAGACCTCGTCTCTGCAGTCCACAACCCAGACCACTAGGCTACCGCGGTACTTTATTTGGAGATATAATATATTTATATATTTGACGGCCTCTGTGGTGTAGCTGTAGTGCATGCGACTGCTACGCAGGGGGCGCGGGTTCGATTCCCGCTCAGTGCAAATATTTGTATGCATGAATATGTGTATTTGCATTAATCTGGGTGTTTCTATGTATAATAAGTATTTATTTACAAGAAAAAGTATACAAGTATGTTTATCAGCATTCTAGAACCCATAACACGCGCTAGTTAAACTAGGCTTACTTTGGGTCTAGGGAGCGCTGTGTAAAATGTCGTAGAATATTTATTATTTATTAATGTAATATTAAAGTAATTAGTAATTTATTCTGCTAACTGCTAATGAGTTTATCGGAAAAAGTGAACACCCAAGACTAGAACCCGCGATAGCAACCCATTAATGTCCCACTGCTGGGCACGGGTCTCCTCTCCTCTAACGAGAGAGCTGAGAGGGTTTACACCTTAATGCACACACGCTGGCTAATGCGGGTTGGTGGATCGGACATATCCTTAGAATTTCTTCTAGGACATGTGGGTTTCCTCACGATTTTTCCTTCACCGTCAGCAGATGGTAAATCATGTGATTAGCACATATAAATTCCACAAAGTGAAATTCACATTGGTACTGTTCGGCCGGATTCGAACTTCATACCTCTGAGTAGAGGCCGCGTCTTTATCCATTCAGCTACCATCGCTGTTTATATAAACGCTTATTTCTCCCCATATTCCCCAATCTCCCTCTCTAGGATTGGCAGCGCGAGTGTGACGCTCCTATTACCATCAGGTGGGCCGTGTGCTTGTTTACCATCTAGTGGTATAAAAAAGGTAGAAAATTAAAGCATTACCTGTATGACGAAGTAGGCCAGCTTGGGCCGCGTGGCGAGGTAGTTCAACACATAGTTTCTTATGTCCAAGCGCTGCTGCACCGAGAGGCTTGCCGTAGATCTGTCAACATATATTGCTTGTGTTATGGGTTCTAGAATGCGGATAAGCGGGTGCGTTGTTTTACAGGTAATTGTTTTATAGAATTTCGTTTCATAGAATATTCAATACACAGAATACTTACTTTGAAGATTTTTAAATCATTGATTTTTGTTTCACATAAAATTTAATCTTAGAATAATCATATCATAGAATACAAATTCGAATGTTCTTTTTTATTAGATTGTTTATCTATACTAATATTATAAAGAGGTAAAGTTTATGTGTTTGTTATATTTGTTAAATTGTAAGGGGTAATCTCGGGATCTCCTGAACCAATTTTAAAAATTATTTCACCAATAGAAAGCCACGTCATTTGTGAATGTCATAGGCTATAATATTTTATTGGAAAACTGGAATTTACACCCGGGCGAAGCCAGGTCCCGGGTCGCTTGTCATATCATAGAATAACAATTCAAATGTTCTTTTTTATTAGATTGTTAATTTAATATAAAACACTCTAAAGATATAAAACCTATTTGCGCTAAGACAATTCGACGGAGCCTCGCTCCGCGGGGCTCCTATTTCTGGGTGGTTTGAAAAATAAAATTCTACTGTTTGATTGTATTAAACAAATAAAATGTGAATAAAAATTCTTTAAATTGTGTTACTGTGAAATATTTTTCATTCTAGTAAATTGGATTTACTAAGAATAATCTACTACATATATAAAAATAAGTCGGGTTTTCCTTCCTGACGCTATAACTCCAGAACGCACGAACGGATTTCCACGGTTTTGCATTCGTTGGAAAGGTCTCGGGCTCCGTGAGGTTTATAGCAAAACAACCACGCGAGCGGAGCCGCGGGCAACAGCTAGTATTCGAAATAAAAATAGGACCAAATATTATATGAAACATTTTCTGGTAAACGAAATTCTATGAAATTTCTGTCTGCGAAACAAGGGGCTCCCGCGGATAAACATAATATGAAGTTCTAATGGGGTATGTTACCTGCTAATGAGTTTGGAGAGCGTGGTGGCGGCGAGGAGCTGCGAGTAGCTGGAGTCGGCGCGCTCCAGTAGCGCCTGGCACTTGCTGAGCGTGTCCGGGGACTCCTGGGGACACAGACATATCATGAACAAACTAGACTATTAAGATGAAATTCGTCTTGCAGGCTCGAATAATTAGGAATTTCTAAACAAATAAATTTTCTACGAACCGCGGTAGCCTAGTGGTTTGGGTAATGGACTGCTGAGACGAGGTCTCGGGTTCGATCCCAGGTTCACCATGGCACACACCAATGACTTTTCGATGCTTTGCGGAAGTTTATTAGTGCCTCGGAGAGCACGTTAAGCCGTCGGTCCCGGTTGCCATACAAACATCTATGGCAGTCGTTACGGGTAGTTGGAGCCCACAAAAGTCCAACCAGTCTAACTTGGAACTTCGATATCGCCATTAGTCATAATGACCATTGGTTGTGGAGGTCAGATGGCAGTCGCTCCACGGAAAATATCGAAGTTCAGCCGCATCATAGTTAGACTGGAAAGTCGAACCCAACTGAGTTGGGAAAAAAGTTCAGAAAATGATGATGGGGGGGGGGGCTTTCGCATGCCACCGCAATAGCTGGGTAACCTTAGTTAAATAAACGTCCCAAATTTTTCAAATTTTGTCTGTTTGCGATAGACGCTAAAGCTTCTAGTCTGACTCAAAATCTGCCGTATGTTTGATTGCAATTATGTATTTGGTTCTTGGTATTATTGTATGCTATTGGTTCAATAGAACCGGAGATAAGACCAAAAACCGATAAGCGCGCGCGCAGCCGGAAACGCATGCGTCAGCTAGTATTTTAATAAAAGCAAGTATTTGTTTTGTTTTTTTATTTGTCTCCCACTTATCTAAGCGATAAAGGGAACGTATTATGTAAATAAGTGAAGAGAGGTAGGACACGACGGTATCTCCCGTCCGAACTGAGCAGTCCGACTGGGGTAGTACCTCCGCCCTACAGAACACCGCGCACATAATAACCAGCGTGTTGTGTTCCCCAAGGTAAGTAGGGGAGCCAGAGCTCACTGGAGGGATTCTGTGTGTGAGCACAGAAACTCTCTCAACCCATCCCCCCCCCCCAACCCCTCCTCCAAGGCCGGCAGCGCGATAGCGACGTCCCTGGTGATACACACGTCCATAGGCAACGGTGACCGCTTCCCATCAGGTGGGCCGTGTGCTTATCTAGGTACTACATAAGTTGTATAAAAAAACCTCTGGTGCTCCTATATACCTCCTTAAAGCACAGCATAAAAAATCATTTGATGAGACCGTCAAGCTGAGGGCCACCATTATAGCAGTATCGGTGTATGTAATGGTGATCTCCATTCCAGTGACTTTAGCTTACCATCAGGCGAGGTGAAGTCATATTGACGTGAAAGATATAAAAAAAAATAAGTACCTGGAAGCCGACCACGGCCTTCTCGGCCTGGTCCCTGACCACAGGGTCCTGGGACTCGTACAGCTGTTTGCATAATAGCTCTATCTGTATCACCTCCTGGAACGAAAGGAAATTAATGTCACTCCTACCTTTCTTCGGCCACCTTAGTAGTATAAAAAAAAAACTCAACTCAAAAACCACTGAACTCTGAACTACCGCTTCCCATCAGGTGGGCCGTGTGCTTGTCTGCCACCTACTTCTTCTGCAACCTAGAGTTAATTCCCAGTCACTTGATCCTTGATTCCCATTGGAGCCCCAAAAAGTCCAACAACAACGGTCTAGCTGCAATGCTTCGATATCGCCTAATGTCACCATTGGGTTGTGAAGGTCAGATGGCAGTCGCTTCACGGAAAATATCGAGGTCCAGCCAGATCCGCAGTTAAGACTAGTAAAGCGGACCCCAGACTCCGAGGTGAAAGCTTTGGATGCGACTGGGATTAACGCTAAGTTCAAGAAGGACTTTTTTATTTTTATAAACTTGGTGCTTGGTTTTGTAAACTTGATAAGTATTATGAAATACAATAAACTAGAAATTAATTGGATTTATGATGTTCAGTATTTATGGATATGCAAATTTGATCCAGTCTACAGGATTAAAAAAAAAAACATCTGAAAAATTTGAGGTTATATTTTCTAAAAAAATTTACAGCTTTATCTCAATACTTACAAATAAAAATATTATATACACTTCATATACATCTAAGTGTAAATTAATACGATTGTACATGTATACACAGGCAAACATTCACTCTTTTTTTTTTTAAAATAATAATGTTTATTGTCTCATAAAAAACAAGATATACATCTTTAATTTATTAACTATGGCAAGAACAATTGTCTTTTTAGTTTTTTTGTGTGTTGATCAACAAAAACTATGCCTAAAGAAATGTATTTGTAATTGTAAGTTTAAATAAAAAAAAAAAAGGTTTTTTTTGAATTTTTGATTTCATTTAATACAATTTCTTCTTGTCACAAATAAACAAATAATAACCCGACATGGGTTTATGTCACATCAGGTCAAATAACCTGCCCTATATTGTTCCCATGCAAAGGTGTCCATAATTAAATGCTGGCCACATTTTAATAGCATATTTACCAAGTTTGTCCGTTTGTTCAGTATTCAAATCCATGCAATACATTCATTATATGTAGTGCTAGGGCACTCTTTAGCAGTATGTATAATGAATGTATTGCTGTAATGTTGACCCTGCCCGAGTCTGTGTTTCCGGAAAGCTATAACCTGGGAGTCTTTAAGTCAAGAGAGTGAATAGGTTACTTCTAGGCAAGCGTGCTCCACGGTCTACCACAACATCACTTAGGCGAGATTGTGGTCAAATGTGAGCTTATCGACTATAATAAAAGAAACATCTGATATTTTGGCGCTGTTGCAAGGTGTCATGATCAAGGTAGTCCTGGACAAACAGACATGGTAAATATTCCAACGATTATATACATACATACATACAAATCATGCCTTTTGCCCATTGGGGTAGGCAGAGATAACATCTTTCTTTTCACTTGCTATGATCTTAGCATACTCCTTTCTCTTCTTCAACTTTCATAATTGTTTTCATAAACGCACACTGGTTGGAGGTACTCTTTACCTGGCCTTTCTCCAAAACATCCTTGATCTAGATTAGTATATTATGTGCGCTTAGGTCGGCCTTTACCGGGTTGCCCGTTCACCCTCTTCTTTCATCCATCCTCTCTACATGCCCGAACCATCTAAGCATCCCTTTCTCTATCATGGTCACTACATTTTCAACCATACCACACTAATATTATAATATTAGTTATGACCATGTCAATCTAAAATTCTATAATGACCAAAGATTTATCTATGTATCCTTGTCCCAATTATTTGGGATTAATTAGTACATATGTGGCAGTTGTTGCGGATAGTGTAGTCCTGAAAAGTTTAGACCACTGGTTGAACTATAGAACTGGTTTGTGTTGGTCAGATGGCAGTTGCTTCATGGAAAATATTGAAGTAAGTCCACTTTGCAAATGAGTCGGAAAGGGCATAGAAGATGATGAAGTGTTTTTTTGTATGACAAACTGAATACATTAGTATACTGCTAAAGAGTGTTCGCTTCTTAATGCCCAATTGTTTATACTAGGTCAAATGTAAAATATGCTCCGCTGTTAACTTTCTATATGTTCATTATACATTTAAAAAATGGATAGCGCTACCGTATAAAAATGTACAGTCACTGTATAGTGAAATCACACATCGCTATTATTTTCTTTATTTAAAATAGATTAAATATAAGTAGATTGGGTTAAATTTTGTGTATTGTAATTAAATATATTATTTTTAACGCAACACAAATCTAATTACCAGTCCATCCTGCCAAATTAGCTACGAGAATAGACTCAAACTAAGACCGGTAAAGAAAAATCGTGCTGCGCACCTGGGGGTCACCACACAATCAAATACCAGAACTATGATTATACTTCAAGGATACCTCTGTAAACATCGCTTTATAACCAAAGTGCCGACAAAATCACTGCAAAATACATATCTATGCACTCAACGGACACATTTATAATTGATAATTTATAGAAATAGTGTTTAATAAGGTAAATTAACACCAAAAATCTCACTTCGCGGTCCAAACACAAATTTAAGTGTCGCAAAATCAAGTTAACCTTTAGTGGCATCTCATAATTCTGGTCACGATATTTATTTGTAAGCTTATTCAACTCATTTAAATTGTATATTAGTGCTAAATTCATATAAAATCATTTATAAATCATAATATTTTGGTTCTCACCTGTTCTTCAGCCATCTTTGTTATTTTCTTGCATTTGAAATGACGTTTCGATTCATCAAATTTTTCAACTTGTAGTTT
This sequence comes from Lithosia quadra, assembly GCA_963576445.1. Lineage (NCBI taxonomy): Eukaryota > Metazoa > Arthropoda > Insecta > Lepidoptera > Erebidae > Lithosia > Lithosia quadra. The sequence goes on from OY754897.1 coordinate 918,812, forward strand.
AGGTACGTGCCATAAAATTATAACCGTTAATATTAGGGTATTTAAATTTAAGAAACTTTGCTAATTGCTATCAATAATTTTCAGTTTTGGCCTCATTGCTCATTAGCAACATGAAACATACTAAAAGTTCAGGCGAATTCGATTATTTAGTTTCAAACCATACAACGAAACGTAATTACAAAAGTTTCGTTCGGTAAGCTATGGACTAAAGGAGCGACTATTACAAGTTTGGAAATCATAGTACTTTTAGTAGGTATTCTTTATTCCGTGCTTTTATCAGATCTAGAATAAAAACTTATTTAACTTTAACTTTTCTTATTTTATGCCAACCGGCATGCACTTCTTTTACTTCATAACATCATTCTCATTCAGAAAAAGCTGAAGAATGCAAGTGCATGGTGATAATAATAATTAGGTATGTAATAGAATGAACCGAATACGGTGGACAAAACAGCGGGGTACACCAAGTTATGAATACATTTAGAAGTTTTTATATCCACAAGGTGCCCCACGGGCCACGGAGGTTCATAACTTGGCCACTGAACCGCAATAAAAAGCACGTTTGGTGATGTATTTTAGTTCCTGATGAAAATTATAGCAACTTACAAGTAGGTAAGTTTAAATACGGTGACTGTTTAGGCACTTCGGTAGGTATACTTTGGAATGCAGTACCTAGGCTGCCACAAGATTATAAGGAAGCAATAAAATAAGACAGCAAAACAACAAAAATGTTTATTTATCATTATAAAAATATATCAGAATGCTGATTTCTAATAATTTCTATATATAATATTTTAGCTAGGTACGCCCACGATCGCTTTTGTGTTTGTTTACATTACAATAATGCAATACTGTGCAATACTCTAGAAAGTACTGGCACTAAAAATAAGAACAGAAATTCAAGATACAAAAAAAAATTATCGGGAACAAAAGCGAGTTTGTCAAATTTTTCTCTGTTGTGACATAACTAATGTTTTTAGAAAAATGTAAAATTATTTTCGCTGATTGCCATTGGACCCTAAATCAAATCAATTTTTACTTTCACCAACATGATAAGAACCACCATTTCAAGAATTAAAAGGGTGTGGGCTGTGACTTTTTCTCCACGTCTCTTGCGGGGTGATCTCCGCTGCCCACCTGGAAAATTTCAGATATGTAAGTATTTTTTAGTAGTGGGCAAAAATTTTTACAAGTATTTTAGAGCAGAAGGAGTATTTAGATATTTTTGATGGTCGGCGTAGGGTGCGACGACTAATCACGAGCTCAAAGGGCTCGCGTCCTTGGTTGATTAATCTCACTATTTGTTTTTTGACTGGCTAAGTATTTATAGTTGTGCATTGCGCGAAATTTTTGACATTTTGTCGAGGATCTCGTCTCGATATTAAAAATGTCAAAAAGGTATTCTTGTAATAAAGTTTTCAACATCCAATTAAAATATTTTGACGAATCGTGACGGAAAGTTGAAAAAAAGGCTTTGTAACGTATTAGGTAGGTAGGATAATACCTTATTGGCATTGGTCATAGTCATACGAATGAAACGTAATTCGTACTCTTTTTCTCTAGTAGGTACCTAAGCTTTTAATTGAGCAAGTGAAACATAATTTTTCCTTCTTACATGAGTTGCAATTATAGTGCGTTATGTCTCAGTTTAATTAAAAAATACCGGGCAGAGGAAACAATCGCAGAAAAACGGCGGAAAAAGCCAGCGAGGAAATACCACTTACCATTTTATGTATTATATTAACATCTCAAAACTCATCGGCTTTTCTCGCTATTTTTCAGTGACGCCCACTGCACCAACCACCACATTGATTAGAACAAAATCAAACGATAGCATATACGAAGACCACAATAAAAGAGTCAAGTATGGAGTCACCAGTGCCCACGAAGAAGACATTTTTAACGATTACATGCCTAAAGATATGCAGGCGGACTCGAGGCATGGCGCCCCGAAACTGTACAAAGCAACGTCAGCCTGTCGATGCGACGAATGTAATAAAGTTATAGCAGAAATATTCGGTGAAGAACCAGCGCCCAGCCATGATGAAGTTACCCTGAAGACTAAAGTACTCACAAACATCGCTCAGGTTAATATGACAGATAATACTGATTCTGACAAGACTTTAAGTGACAACAGAATACAAGGCGGACTATTTAATAAGTTTAAAAGTGGTAATGATGCTCCACCAGAAATGAAAAAGGAAAATAATGATACTGATTCAATAACTATGACTAAAGATAATTACCGGTCCGTCTTGTGTCATGAAGTGGTTTTGATGAATAACAGACGAGCTAATAATCCAGATCCGACTGATGTAGATACTCACCAAATGTATACAAATCTCTATGATGTTGACCCGGAAGATTATCAAATAGAATACGATCGTGATGACAAAAGTATGCACACTAATAAAAAGGTGAAAGAACTAAATGTTGATGCTTACTGGAATGATGTGTACGAAACAGCTGTTGGTGAAAACTCTGTATATTGTGAACCTACGTTAAGTATAGATGCAGATACCCTCAATACATATAAAACGCTTAAAAAGAGTGATGCTGAAGATAAAGATACATCACTAGTGCGACGAATGAAATATTCCCCACGAGAATTAGAAAAAATGCTACGTGAATCGAAGTTTGAAGTCAATAAAACTGATTCAGTTGAAATGATAATAAACACTAAAAAACTAGATAACAAACAGCTAGGAAAAGTTAGCATAGAAGAAGAAGATCAACTAACTCAAAAAATGGAACGTATAGAAGAAACTCCTGTAGTTGAAGCTGAGAAGTCTGAGGTAGACGGCTCCCGTGGTTCGCCGAAAGTATTGGGATACAATAAGAAAGCTATTGATCATTTGAACAGCTTAGACGAGGTGGCGAAGCGGTGTCTTACGTCCCATCATAATCAAATTGATGAAATATTGATAAAGGAAATGGAAAAACTTGGTATACCTCTAACCGTACAAAAATCTACCTGTGGACTAAAAATGGGAGACAATAAAGCTGAATCTTTGAATGAACTGACCAAGACTAATCCTGACACTGCAACTAAATTGGATAATGTTGAGGCTGACAACACAAACTCCAGCTGTTCTGGAACGGTAAAGAAATCGGAGGACCTCGAAGAACTTGCAGAACTAGAGGCAAATCCATTAAAACTGGATAACCGATATAATATTGACTTACATAGAACAAAAATGGCTGATGATTTTAAAAATACACAGCAAGTTAATTCAGATCCTGCAACTGAAACTAGCAATGTAAGCGATAAACAAAAATTTAGGTGGTTATACTGGCGTTCTGATGTTGAAGGACAGCCTTATTCCAAACGCAGTGGAGCATCCGAACAGGATAATACTGATTTCAGTGATAATATTTGGCAGAAAAATCAGTTGGACCCTAATCATGTGTTAACATGCAATGAGACGTGTTCTATATCTCCAAAGCCACTTGTTTCTATCAACGACACGAATCGCATTGAAGGTACAAATATAATGTTTGAACAGCAAAATATTGAAAGAGATGAATATACGAAGCAAGATCCTATTCTAGAAGACGACAATAATCTATATATAACAAGAAGTAATAGAAAACATCATCAGCTTACTAAAGCATCTGATTCTATAAAGGCAGAAGATTTTACTGATTTCATTGACTCAACTAACGCTACAATAATGACTGCTGGTGGAACGGCAAAACCCACACATGCTAAAGAATATATAAACTTAGTTGCTATGAGTCATTCAGATGTACCTAAAACAGGCAATGCTACAGAACGAACGGAAGATTCCGAAGTTACTTTAGATTTCGCTGAAGATATAAAAAATGAGTCTAAAATTATTGAACTAACAAACGAACAATTACAAGCTACAAGCGAAAAACTACAAGCTGCTAGTATTCAGTTGCAAACTACATGTATACACTTGCAATCAACTACTGAGAAACTACAGGAGACGACGGAACAATTACAAGTTACTAGCAATAATTTATTAGATTCGAGCGATAAACTACATGCGGCCAGCGGGAATTTGTATACGACAAGCGAAAAACTACAGCATACTAGCGATAAGTTGCGTGACACTAGTGAGCAGTTAGGATTTGATATGCAATTACTAATAAATAAAGTTACGAGTTATCCAACACAAGCTCCGCGCAAACAACTGTGGGATACAAACGAAGAGGCTGAGCGTGCAGATGAAATGTATTTAGATTATCTAAAAAAAACTCCAAGCAATAAATTAACGAGCGATACGACTGCTAATAAAAATGAATCTTCTCATTCAACTGCTCCAATTATCAATTCTTCAATAACTGCATCAATAAAACCTAATTATAAACCTGAAATTATACCATGTGTTACCCCAGCAACTGCTTCGATCATTACCGAAACAGTTAAAAGTTTATATCGGATGAAAGGTAATCCAATTGAAAAAACAAAACAGTCGGAAACAAAAGATATGCCGGATATTGAAACCACGCAAACAGATGATGAGAAGCACATCGTTCAAGAAATTCCTACTAAGGCCGTCGACCATAAGGTAGAATGTTGGGGTCATGAAGCAACTGCTGCAGAGACAATAACCGAAAATTTACCCACAATTCAACCCTTACCTGAGGTAAATGAAAGAGTTAAGCTATCAGAACTGATGAGATTAGTCAGAGAAAGAAATCGTTTAGTAGATTGCCATGAAGGCCATGTTCTATCAAAACCGATAAGAAAGGATATTCCACCAATGGCCAGACCAATGGCTCATCCACCAGATTTCAAAATGCCAAGTTATCCCCAATTAAAACCTATTCCAAGGATTTGTGTTCGCAAAGGGAAACCTAAAACCAAATCGATGAAATACAGTCGTTGCGACGTGGAGACACTTGGTCTTGATCAAAATGAACCAGTTATAGCTCAAATCGATTTAGAAGACTCTGCTGTTGAACAGGAGGTACCAATAGACTTTGCCTTGATAGAACAAGATTTTAAAACGGACTTCACAGAACAATTTATACTAGACTTGCACTCTTTGGGTAACGAAATCGAATCGTCTTTTCAACGAAGCAAGACGGAGATTTTAGAAGCGGCCGTGTTAGCGAAAACTAATCATTTGGCTAAAATTTTTAGGTCGAAAGACTATGAGCCGTGGTCACCAATACCGTCGTGGACGTACCAAAAGAAAAATGTGCGACAGAAGTTACAATGCCCTAAAGATGGATGTAAAATTCCACCACCACGAGTCGTGGAAGACAGACCCTGTGGCCTGAAACCTTGTGATTCTTTCCCAACTTTCCCTAGAAGAACATTTTCACTGCTAGATTTTTATCCCGTCCGTCTAGGTGATCATAAAATGGTAGATGTTGGACAATTTTAAACGAATCAAATGATAATGATAATCAGCGAAAATAAAAGATAATATCCATGACACCTCATTTTTTTCTGCTGGGACATGATTAAAAATCTGAATTTTAAAACGAAGCAGTCTATTCAATGTTAAGAATTAGGAGTATATATCTACTAAAAAATTATCAAGACCTATATTTCTACCAAACGATTTCTACCATTTATTACTAATAATAAGGATATTGTCAGTATTTTTTCCAATTTGACAGCTATTGCATCTGAAACTTTCAAATTATCAAAGATAAACAATAGTCAGTCAACAATGTTTACTATAACCAACTGTGAACCTTTTAAATAAATCTGTACTAAATATAAAATTCTTTTTATAATTTTGTTGAATTAGTGATGTATTTTTAGTAGGTAATTATTGATACCCGAAATTGAGCAGTCCGACTTCTGAGTTGTCCACCTGGTAGGTCAGTTGGGAATAAATGTTCCTAACCACCAACCTTGTGCATCGGTCAGTCAGTAACAAAATATACTAACCGACCACCTGTGACTGCATAATAACATTAACATAAACTCACGCCTGTATCCCCGAAGGGGTAGGCAGAGGTGCTAGCACCCACATTTCGCCAGTTTATGTTTAGGTCCCAATGTAATAGGTGGCGAGCCTATTGTCTTTAACCGGGCACTTATAAACCTGCGATACTGTATAATATACTTAAAAAAAACAAATTGTCGTAGTTACACTTAGTATAATAAAATCTATTCAATGCAAGCGTAACCGCGGCTTAAATCTATACATACGAGCCATAATATTTTAGTCACAGGTGGTCGGTTAGTACTTGTTGACCCACCAGATGCACAAGGTGGGTGGTTAGGAACATTTATTCCTAACTGACCAACCAAGTGGACAACTCAGGTGGTCGGTTGGGAACGGGGGGTACTACCCCAGTCGGACTGCTCAGTTTGGACGGGAGATACCCGTCGTGACCTACCTCCTTCAAAAATGTCTATTGTTGCTCTGTCTCATACATTGCAAATGTTGTAACATTTTCCTGTTATCGCATTAGAAATTATAATTATGATTGTTGGTATGCATGCTGTGTAACTTCAGAATTACTTTGTGTCTATATTTGATGAGATAGCGAGGCGAGGGGAAGAACTGGATGAAAGGTGCTGTCTCAATGACGGCGAGGAGCGATTTGGTGGAAAAGTTTTTTTTTTTTTCGTTTCGTCGCATTCGGTCCACTTCGCATTTGGTCCATTTCGCACTTAGTCCTTTGATGACGTTAAACGTAGCTACGAAAACAAATTTTACTTAACGCACTCATTTTGCTAAAGTGATCCAAATGCGAAATGGACGTTTCGCAAAGTGGACCATTTGCGATATGGACGTTTTGAGAAGTGGACCAAATGCGAAATTGACCAAGTGGACCAAATGCGAAATGGACCAAATGCGACGAAACGGTTTTTTTTATACTACCTAGATGGCAGACAAGCACACGACCACCAAGCGGTCACCGTGGCAGTACCCTGCAGGGCAGGGTAGAGGGCTAGGGGTGGGAATGCTAGGTAGGGGCGGGGGGAAGAGAGGTACAGTGAGCTCTGGCTACCCTACTTACCGGCGACAACACAATACGATGGTTATTATGTGCGCGGTGTTCTGTAGGGCGGAGGTACTACCCCAGTCGGACTGCTCAGTTCGGACGGGAGATACCATCGTGTCCCACCTCCAAATAGAGTATATTGTTGAGTTGTTTGACGATCATTATGCTTCAAACCGCTACTCGCTTCCGCCCTGTGAGTGTAGTGTGACAAATGCCCAATGCAGGAAAATTATCAAGATTTTTAAAAAGCCCGCATTGTAAAATAACTATCAATTGTTTTAGTAATTATTTTCCTCAACAATTATGTTTCGTCTCAGTGCTTCTATCCTACTTCCTATTAATAATAAAACGCAAAAGTTTTTGAGTAGGTACTTATATGGATGTTTGTTACAAAGCGCAAAATACAGCATGTCTTGTATGGTGGACTGGCTACCCTAATTCCCTTGGGGAACACAACACGATGGTTATTATGGCCGCGATCTTCTATACTGCTCATTCAGACTGCTCAATTCGGACGGGCGATACCGTCATGACCTAAAAATTGTTACCTACATGGGTCGGACTGGGCCTGAAGGGCACGGATGGCTGACGCTAAGCCCAGAGCCAGTTTTCTTTACGGTTACCGCAAGCCAAGCCCGTGGAGGGCCCAGGCAGGCTGCAGCCCGGCCGGCAAATGCCACCCTGACTAGGTATATGGCCAGTACAACTTTGGTTACATACGCTAGTAAATATTGTTTTATATATCTTTACTTAACTACAAAAACGTTTTTACAGTTCAAAACGAGGAATCGCCGATACTCAGCAGAACATTCTTCAAGACACAATGGCCTAAACCTAAATTCACCGATAAACCTTACACAGAATCAAGAAAAATTGACGATGACGACGGTGATGATTATTATTCAGAAATAAACCCAGAAATAAATAAAAATCCTAGCATTAAATCTAAAAAGACATCGCCCCCTGTAAATATCGCGCCAAAAGTCACGAAGTCAATATACTTAAAAAACATTCGATCCAACATGGCGAATCAACTTCCATCTTTGAATTTGGAACAGCTATTGCTTCCAACAATGGCGTCTGTTTTTTATGAAATAGAGAGGTATCATACTGATTCAAAAAATAATATTTACCATCCCGATGAAAACGAAGATAAAAAATCCATCAATAATGATTCAAGACAACGGAAAACTCTTTTAGATGAAGCTAGATATTTCCTGTTAACTATTGACGATGACATGAAATTAGGCGGCAAGAAAGAAAAAAAAGAAGGACAGATTAAAATTAAAAAAGAAACAATGAACGATTTCAAGAATCAGGCAGAAAGACCTAAACTGTTCGAGAAGAGGTCCGAAACTATTCTCGAGAAGGATTTAAAATGTTTTCATTTAAATACAAGTTGTATATCGTAATAAGTACTAATCAATAACGGTCAATTCGTTCCTAAAATACCTACTATTTCTGATTTATCTATTTCTGAATAGAGACGCAATGAGTTGCATCGTCGAAATATATTTAAAAAAAACAGCAAATTTCAACAGTTAAAATATAATTTACTTATTTGGTTAGAAGTGATAATATAACGATATCCCAAAAATTAAAAATCCCATTATTCCGTACCTTCTGCTTCTAAATTCAGAAATAGATAAAACAGAATATATAGCAGGGCTGCCAATATTATTATCCATCATCATCATCTCTTGTCCCAATTATGTGTGGTCGGCGCAACAGTTCATTCTCCTCCATACATTCCTGTCAGGTCATCTCCTTACTACCTTCCTTTCCATATCATCTTTCATGCATTGAATGGGAGTGAATAAAATTGTATAATAATGTAACATGATAATTTTTCATATTGCGAATGTCATATCAAATTCAGGTAGGTAGGTATTCTTGTTTTTTATTGTGAATGAAATGTATAATTGCAAGTTTTTGTAGTAAACTCAATAATTTTCGTACTCATAACTGCTGCAGTTATGAGAGCTAAGTACCTAGTTTATGTTGTAGCTAAGTTCAGTGAATAAAAAATCATAAACCCAATTTTGTTATTTTTATTTGTAGGTACTGAAGCATTTTATAATGAAGACCTTCTGCCTTGTCTGCAATTATCTAGGCAATACCTAGTCCAGTTAGACGTAGTGTTGTCTAGATAACTAGGTCCTAGCATCATCGTTACCTTAGGTCTTCCGCTGCGTTAATCGGGACCGGGTACCCGCAGTGGGATACCATATTATATTGTACAGGTGGACCACGGGGAAAACATTACCCGTGGTACAACCAGGTGAACTAAGGTGGACTACGGGAAAACATTGATTTCCATGGTACACCCAGTTAGACTGCGGTGGACCTCGGCGAAAAAATATCCGTGGTATAACCAGGTGAACGGTGGACCACGGGCAAGAACTGCTATTACCTACCTCGCGGACAAACCGTCTGACGGACTTCCCATCAGGTGGGCTGTGTACTTGTCTGCCACCTAAGTGGTATAAAAAAGGTGTGTAAATAACAATAAGAATGCCATAAACCGCAAATCACCTCATCAATGAATGATTGCCAGCTCAATGAATGAACAATGAGGAAAAAATAATGTAATAATTAATCAAATCATTGACTACTACCTACTAGACAAGTTGTCGTTTACAAACTTGAGTCATGGTTCCTGGCTAAGGAGGTGGCCGCGTAGTCCGACACGCGGACGTTTTTTCCAGTTGGTACTACCGATCGGACCACGCGGATTTGTTTTTTCTTCGAGTGATCGAACGACGCGAACTTTTTTTTCCTGTTGATCCAACTGATCGGACGAAGTGGACTTTTTTTTCCTCTCGGTTCGAATGATTGGACGACGCGGACTCTTTCTTTCAGTTACTTTGCTTAAAGCTTCTGTTAAAAATCTGAAAATGACGGAAAATGATCATACCTTTGACAAAGTCAAAGTCAAAGTCAAAAATCATTTATTTTGTATTCGTTTGCGGCACTTACAAAACGTCAAAATCAAAAATATATTTTTTTATACTACGTAGGTGGCAGACAAGCACACGGCTCACCTGATTTGATGAGGCCGTCAAGCTGAGGGCCGCCACTGTAGCACTACCGGTGTATGTGGTGGTGACCCCAGTCCTGAGCTTTACCTTTAGCTTATCATCAGGCGAGGTAACGTCATTTTGACGTGACCTATATAAAAAAAAACATACTTGAACGCGAACGCGTTTCAGTTTAATGGTCGGTTCACATAAAAATAACGGAAGATCCGTCGCGTATTGTCGGTCGCGTAACGCCAGAACAGACTAATGTAGGTATATAAAAATACTCCGCCGTTCACACTCAACCAATAATACGTAAATAAATTGAATAGAGAACTTCCTCCGTTTTTGAAGTCAGTTAAAAAGACAGTTTTGGATAGCACATAAATTTATATGAACGGCCCCTTATTTCGCTCTACTTTATATTAGCATCTTAATTTCTGACGCATAGCAAGAGTCTTATTTAATACATTTTCTCAGTAAGTACTTAGATGTTAGCAAGGAGTCATAATCTAGGCACAAAGGAAAAGACTAAGTGAAGTTTCCTTGTAGGTAAGCGTTTCTGTGCGCGGTGAATCCCAGTTTAATTATCATTTTAAGATTGCATACTTATGTTGATAAGTATGATCTATCGACCTACATTGCGTTAATAATGTATTAGACGTATCTATAATGTATATATCTATCTATCTTCTATGCTAATATTATAAAGGGGTAAAATTTGTGTGTTTATATATTTGTTAAATTGTAAGGGATCTCGGGATCTACTGAACCGATTTTAAAAATTCTTTCACCAATGGAAAGCCACATTATCTGCGAATGTCATAGACTGAATATCATCACGCTACTACCCAAGGGAGCGGAGCAATAATCATTAACGTGAACAATTCCGGTAGATTCCCATACATTTTAGTAAAACTGATAAATTATGAGCATAATATTATTATGTGAGTTAAAAGGGTGCAACGGGATTCGAAATACGCCACGGGCGAAGCCGGGGTGGGTCAGCTAGTTATATATAAGTAGGTACCTACCTATATAATTCTTCTGTACGTGTGTTACAGTAAACTCCTCTTAAACTGTTGGACCGATTTGAATGATTTTTTTATATTATGCGTTTGGGTAGCGCCCTGGATGGTTTAGATTCACAAATCAGCACGGCAGATGGCGGTGCATTCGGTATCAAGACAACGTCCGTTGGGTCCGCAAGTCTACTTATTATAAAATTGTGAATGAGCTGTGTCCAACTAAACATTGGAGATATTAAAAAAAATATTTTTTTTGGCAAATACACTAAAGAAAGCGAAATAAATTCCCGGTTATAAAACGATTCCGGAAACAATTTTTTTTTGGAATGCTTGTCTAACTATCGCCAATCTCACCAATCTCTCGTTACGAATACGATACGCTGACATTCGAAATAAACTTCGTACTCGCGCTACGGAACGTGTTATCCGATTGACCGTGAACTGTCAAGAACCCACAGACCCTTCGGTAAAGGTTTTTTGTTGACATCTTGTCCTTATAGGGCGTCTGTTTACGCCACTAAGGACAAGGTCGTGATATTGACCGGATGAAATTACATTTTCGAACGAGTAAGTATGTTTTTATCACGTCAATATGTCTTCACCTCGCCTGATGGTAAAGTCTCTGGAATGGGAGTCATAATTAAAAACACCGATAGTGCTATAATGGTGGCCCTCAGCTTGACGGGCCCCACCAAATCGCGGGTGTCACGCGGTGCTGCGACGACAATCCTCTTTTGATGAGGCCGTCAAGCTGAGTGCCACCATTGTTAACATGGTACGTGTATGTAATGGTGACCCTCATTCCTGAGACTTTACCTTCAGCTTACCATCAGGCGAGGTGAAATCAAATTGGCGTGTCCTGTATATTAAAAAAATGCTTTTCACCATCGCTTAAAAGACCCGGGACTGTAGGAGGTAGGAAACACGTGCGCTGGTAAAAATTTTGCCGATTTCTTATGACTTTTTTTGTTTAATTTTTTTATACTAAGTGAAAACTTGTAATTTGCCATCATATTTGCACGCATTTAGAACATTTTTTCACTAGCTGTAATTTTTCTAAACTGTAATATAAAATAAAATGAAATTTCGGAGACAACCGAAGTTTAATAAATTCTTTTCATTTGATTTTAGACTTTAACCGGATAACAGTATAGTTCAAAATTAAATAGTATATTTTGAAGTGTCAGTGGCATGGCATGATAGTGGCTTGTCTTGTTCAATAGTTTTTGCGTCCGTCCATCGCAAATCGCAATACAAACAGACAAGAATTTCTGAAAAAAAATTGCGTTTATAACGTAGTTTATAATCGTTCTTATATAACATACCTAATACAAGTTTTTTTTTATATCTCCAACAATGTACAGACATAGGTACTTTTTTAGAATTTTATAAAGTTATGGAAGCAAGTGAAGTATGTAAGGAGAGTACTGTAGCAAGTTTAGTGGTGGGCTATAGTCTCTGCCGCCTACCCCGGGGGAAAAAGGCGTGAGCATTTAATGTACCTATGTATGTATGTAATAACAATAGCCTAGGATCGAACCCGCATCTATAGATGACCGCATCGCCTGCACCTGCCTGAGGTTTAGTACCAATACATCACAAGTTCACAACAAAGGTGAATCATTCCTGAACGATATAAATATGGCGTCGCCGCCATCATGCGATGCAGTTTCCCGCCAACCAGTAAACAAACAGGTGCGTTGCAATATTTTATTGTACTATTTTTTTTATTTTTTTTATGTCGGTCACGTCAATCTGACCTCACCTCGCCTGATGGTAAGCTAAAAAAGTCTCTGGAATACATTTCGACCAACTTCAAAACCGTAGGTATGTTAGAAAGCTTGTTTTTAAAAAAGTATTTTTAATATTTTTAATTATTCCAGGTGAGAAATGGAAATTCTGAAGACTTGTGTCGTCCTTGCGGCGTGCTTAGTATTATGTAAGTTAATATTTCTACAAACACATACATATTATGTTCACGTTTTTTTCCCTCCGGGGTAGGCAGAGACAACAGACCGCCATCTGCCACTGTCCTTACATATTTCACGCGCTTCCTCTACTTGTTTTATGCCTTTCTTGCAAGCCCGCCGGTATAGAGTGCTTACGACCGGACCTGCCCTTTTTGCAATAACTCCTTAATATGATCAGTGTACATACTGTTTTAATATTTCAGCAATAAAAATCATTCTTATTTTTTATAATCGATAGACCTACGTTTGACCACTATCTCACCTAATGATTTTTGATCGGAAACATTGAACATCCAGGTCGGGACTTGAACCCGTGACCAGTCCCTTAGTTGGTCAGAGCATTCCATTCTGTAAGGGACTGCTTAGCATACTAAGGCTATAAACTATTATTTCATCACGCTACTGCCCAGGGGAGCAGAGTAGTAAACTATAATGAATATAAAGGAATCGAGCAAAGGAGATGTTTCACAAATGTATGAACCTTGGGCCCGATAATTGTACACTACTTACAAAAGTAGCTAGGCAATGTAGTTTTAATTTTTCACTATTAAATTCTTATAATATTGCCTCGTATTATAGGCGGAATCTAAATAAATAAACACTTTCTTGCAACACAACAAACATGGCGGACTAAAACTATAAAAATAAATGTACTCATATTTTATTAATTTATGCCCTTGAATTTCGGAAACGAAAAAATATAATTGTATTTTTGCCGATAACCGGTATTATTTCTCTTTTTTTCTGTATTGTGTACAATTAGGGGGCCCAAAATGAAACATTTCCTTTCCATACATTATTGCAAAACTAAGACAGGGAGAAAGACAGCTAGTACTATTATAAAAGGACATTTTTCAATAATAAAAGATAATTTTGCCTTGATCACGCAGGCGCCTCGAACCCCACACAGCCCAAGGCCCTGCCGGTGTTGAAGGACCAGCCGGCCGAGGTGCTCTTCAGAGCTGACAACTACTCCACGGTGCTGCTAGAGTGCGCCACTGAGCACGGCGATAAGGATGTCCAGTGAGTAGAGTCTTTTAACTAACCTATGCACGCGGCTCCACCGAAAGGGCCCTCTGCACCAGGGTCCCAAATGTTGTGTACCGACAAGGAGGGCCCCAATTCTGCTAAAAGCAAACCACTCTCATACCACTGGATACTTCAAAAAAGTTATTTAATTGTAGACTTTACCGTTATACTTACAGTTAAAGTCTAAAAACAAATGAAAAGAATTTATTAAACTTTTTCATTCACTCTACAAAATATCATTTCATTTTAGACTTTAACATGATGACAATAAAGTCCAAAATTAAATTGAAGTTTTTTTAAAGGTCAGTGGTCTGGTGGTCTTCATTGCCAGATCCAAGACAGTTTCTCCCGTTCGAATTGAGTAAAAGGAGGTAGGACACGACGGTATCTCCCGTCCGGACTAAACAGTCCGACTGGGGTAGTACCTCCGCCCTACAGAACACCGCGCACATAATAACCATGTTGTGTTCTCAGCGATTAGTAGGTTAGCCAGAGCTCACCTCCCCCCCCCCATCTGCCTAATGCCCTCCTCCAACCCCCTCTAAACTCCTCAACCTCCACCTCCAGGGTAGGCAGCATCAGTGTCACACTCGCGCTGCCGGGCCTTGAGCGGTGAGGGTTGGGAAGTTTGGAGGGGCAGGGTTGGAAGCGATGATTGTTGGATGAGGGTTGGGGGGAAGGATTGTGAGCTCTGGCTACCCAACTTACCGCCGGGAACACAACACGATGGTTATTATGGCCGCAGTCTTCAACTTTGCAATCCACTAATTTAATTATCCATTTAACGAATGCAACTTACTAATCTGATCCTTTCTTATAGATACTCATGGTTTAAAAACGGTGCACCCTTCGACTGGAAAGCAGCTGGACACATCGGTCAACGTGAAGGCGAAGGAAGCATTATGTTCTTCAACCCACAACCTCAAGACGAAGGAACTTACCAATGTTTTGCTAAAACCTCCGTCGGTACCGCCAGCACACGTCCAATTGCCTTGAAGAAAGCGTTTCTAAACGCTCCCAAAGTGAAAACTCAAGAGCATACCCCAGTAAATGGCAAACCGTACAAATTGGAGTGTAATATACCAGAGGCTTACCCAAAACCTACAATCGTATGGAAAACGCAGTTGCGTTCAGATCCTAGTATTGTGGAGAATATTCTTAACAGGAGAATTACTTTATCTCCAGATGGGACGCTATGGTTTTCGAATGTGACCCATAGCGATGTCAGTCCAAGCTTCAAGTATATTTGTGTGGCTCAGACCCCTGCGGTGACAGGAGACGTGATCTTAGCTGAGCATTTCTTGAAGAGCGTGGTGGAGAACCCCAAGCCTATTAATGGGGAATTGGAGCTCCAGTATGGTAGCTTGGATATGGTGGGGAAAGTTGGTGAAGTGACGATGATCTACTGCATCTATGGTGGCACGTAAGTGTTCTTTTTTTAATGTTATTGAGGAGTTAAGACACGACGGTATCTCCCGTCCGAACTGAGCAGTCCGACTGGGGTAGTACCTCCGCGCTACAGAACACCGCGCACATAATAACCAGCGTGTTGTGTTCCCCAAGGTAAGTATCAGCCAGAGCTCACAATCCCCCTTCCTTATCGCCCAATCTCCTTCTTCAAGCCCTGCTCCCCAACTTCTTAACCCTCCCTTCTCCAAGGTAGACAGCGCGAGTGTGACGCCCCAGTTGCATACGCCCATAGACCACGGTGACCACTTCCCATCAGGTGGGCCGTGTGAAGAGTATCCTTACTAGCTGCTCGCGGTTCCACTCTCGTGAAATTTTGTTCCCGCTACCCGTACCCATGGGAACCTGTTCCCGGGATAAAAAGTAGCCTATATGTTCCTGACTATAATCTATCTCTGTGCCGGTAGCCTTGTGGTCTGGGTAATGGACTGCTGAGACGAGGTCTCGGGTTCGATCCCAGGTTCACCATAGCACACACCAATGACTTTTCGATGCTTTTCGAAGTTATGTGTATGTATTTATCGCAGGTTTATAAGTGCCTCGGAGAGCACGTTAAGCCGTCAGTCCCGGTTGCCATACAAACATCTATGGCAGTCGTTACGGGTAGTTGGAGCCCACAAAAGTCCAACCAGTCTAACTTGGAACTTCGATATCGCCATTGGTCATTGGACCATTGGTTGTGGAGGTCAGATGGCAGTCGCTCCACGGAAAATATTGAAGTTCAGCCGCATCACAGTTAGACTGGAAAGCCGACCCCAACTGAGTTGGGACAAAGGTTCAGAGAATGACGATGATGATGGAAGGAGGGATTACTCTGACCTATCCTCTGTTCTCTTACATCTATACTCTTTACTCCCACAGACCTCTCGGTTTCCCGGACTGGTTCAAAGACGGTAAGCTCATTGAGGGCAAGCCCGGCGACAGGGTCACCGACCACAACCGCACCAGCGGCAAGAGGCTGCTCATCAAGGAGACGCTCCTGGAAGACCAGGGCACCTACAGCTGTGAGGTCAACAACCATGTTGGCAAGAAGCAGAAACACAGCATGAAGTTGACAGTAGTCAGTGAGTATCTGATTTTTTTTATACCACTTAGGTGGCAGACAAGCACATGGCCCACCTAATTAATTTTTTTATCTTAGACACGTCACCATGACTTCACCTCGCCTGATGGAAAGCTAAAGGCAAAGTTTCAGGATCCGGGACTACATACACTGGTGGTGATGGTTATGTCGGACTCTTACCGACTAAAACCGCACGCCGTCTAGGGTCTTCTGACGCCAGGGTGTAAGGTGGCCCAAAGAGCATTTCCCTCGCACCCCGGCTTAAACACACGGCCCACCTGATGTTAAGCAGTCACCGTGGCCTATGGACGTCTGCAACACTAAGGGTATCACACTCGCGCTGCCGACCCTGGAGAGAGACGGGCAGTTTAGGGAGGATTGGAGGTGGAGATTGGGGTTTCCGGGGGGGTGTTGGTTAGGTACCCTACTTACCTTATGGAACACAACATGCTGGTTATTATGGGCGCAGTGTTCTGTAGGGCGGAGGTACTACCCCAGTCGGACTGCTCAGTTCGGACGGGAGATACCGTCGTGTCCTACCTCCTTTAACTCATGTCCCTTCCTTCCTTCAACCTAGCCTTAATCCCAGTCGCATCCAAAGCTTTCACCTCGGTGAAAGCTTTGGATGCTTTGGATGGTTTACCAGTCTTAACTGCGGATTTGGCTGGACCTCGATATTTTCCGTGAAGCGACTGCCATCTGACCTTCACAACCCAATGGTGACACCTGATAATAATGCATATTATTTCAACTTTTTCACAGGCGCCCCAAAATTCGTTGAAAAACTTGATAAGCAACTAGATGTAAAAGAATCTCATGATATCAAAGTACCGTGCAAAGTCACCGGTCTCCCAGAACCCAAGGTCTCCTGGACCTACAACGGCAAGGCCCTCGAGAACCAACAATACAAAGATGGCGTCCTGACTATCGCCAAAGTGAACAAGGCTGCAACTGGCTATTATGGCTGCAAAGCTGAGAACGAACATGGAGTTATTTATGCTGAAACTTTAGTCAATGTAGTTTGAGTTAAAATGTTCTTAATTTATAATTAAGTTAAATTGAATATAACTATTCTTCATGTTTGTTATTAAATAAATTAATTTATAAGAACCAGTATTTTTTTTACCCGTAATACCAAACCAGGAATGAAAATGAATGATGTTTAGAGAGGGTTTACACCTTAATCCACACACGCTGGCCTAATGCGGGTTGGTGGATCGGACATTGGTACTGACCGGGCGGATTCGAACTCAATACCTCTGAGTAGAGGCCGCGTCCTTATCCATGAATGAATGAATGATCTATTTCGAGCAAATAAATTTATCATTCATTCAAAATAAGATCATCTGTTTTGATGGCACAAAGCCTCAAAATGGGCCGGAAAAGTACCACCGTGCTCCTTGCGAAAAACCCTCCATAGTAATCCAACCTCGGTTGTATTGCGTTCAGGGTTCAGCAGGTGCATAGCCGGGCTTGAGGTGATGGTTGTCGCAGCACTTGTGGGACCAGTGGGTATTGGCGTAGTCTAAACCAATATCTGCGCTTTGTCACGCAGTGCTGCGACGACAATCACCTCTTCTTTCATGAGGCCGTCAAGTTGAGGGCACTCATTATTGTCACTGCCGGTGTATGTAATGAGAACCCCTTTGCTGAGACTTTACCTTTAGCTTACCATCAAGCGGGGTGAAGTCATATTGACGAGACAAAAAAAAACCTAACTAAAGTAACAGTAGTTACCTAGCAATTTTTGTCTGTCTGTCTGTTTGTTTCGGCTAATCTCTGAAATGGCTGAACCGATTTTGATGGAACTTTCATTGGCAGATAGCTGATGTACCTACCTAACAAGGAGTAACTTAGGCTATTCAAATTTTGGAAAAATAAAAATTAATTAGGTCATATAAAAAATGCAGGCCTGAAAAAGCAGGACGGGCAGCCCTGCCCCTCGCGGCAAGGTTGCCTCCAAACGTCACCTGCGTTAGTCTTCCTGGGTCTCTGGGGAGTTCCTTCTTAGGGTATACTCAGGGTACATGGTGAAAGACTCAGGTAGACGAAACACCGTGTGGTTTTAGTCGGTTCGATCCCTACATAACCGCTTCACACTTAAACGGTGTGCCCGTTGAGGGTTTCCACACGAAAAGTCTAAAATTAAATGATATTTTGTAGAGCGAATAAAAAAAAATAATTTTTTTAATTTGATTTTAGACTAACTGTATAGCGGTAAAGTCTAACGTTAAATAGCATTTTTAGAGTGCCAGTGGCGTAACAGTGGTTTGGAGGATTGTGAGGGGTGGGGCGAGCATCGCGCCACTTCGCCGACAGAGGAGTGTAGGGTGACAGGCGATCTGTAACCCAACCGACGTCGGGGGCGCGCACAATCAGCTCGCCCCCTGCTCGCTCCCCACTGTGCCCTCTGCTAGTCAGAGGGACACGTGAAGAGTCCAGAAGCAACCCTCTAGAGGGCCACTCCCACCCCGGCCGGATTTGCCGCAGGCAGCAGTGTCTCCGGTGGCGAGTGGGAGGCGCTGCTCGCCTCCGTTGCCCGGGTGCACCACGTGGAGTTTCCCGCCCGCACCCAGGGTGAAGCGCCTGTTGGTGCACACGTTCATAGCCACGGTGACCGCTTCCCATAAGGTGGGCCGTGTGCTTATCTGCCACCTGAGTGGTATCAAAAATGTCTGAAGGTTATGTAGGTTACGTCAATATACTGATTCATAAACATAACGTGTGTCGTGACAAATAACTCATAATAAATAAACAAAGCAACCAGCTATTTCCTTATAGTGAAGTGTTCGTGGACGCGGTGAATCCCAGCGGTTCAATAGTTGTACTTATATAGGTAGGTATACTTGTTGACGAGCATGAAACTAAAAAAGCATTAGACAGAAAGTGTTAAAGACGAGGCTGTGTTATAAAAATGGCGGCGGTTAACCATGTGTGAGTGAATTTTGGATTGCAATGTGTTAAAAGGAGATGTTTCACAAATGTATGGACCTTGGGCCCGATAATTGTACACTACTTAGAAAAATAGCTAGGCAATGTAGTCTTCATTTTTCACTCGTATTATGGGCGGAATCTAACTAAATAAACACTTTCTTGCAACACAACAAACATGGCGGACTAAAACTATAAAAATGTACAGTTCATAATATTTTATTAATTTATGCCCTTGAATTTCGGAGGCGAATAAATATATTTAATTTGTATTTTGCTAACAACCGGTATTACTTCTCTTTTTTTTCTGTATTGTGTACAATTAGGGGGCCCAAAATGAAACAACTTCTTTGATTCCTATTTTTTTTTCTTGCTGTCACTTTTTTATATTGATGTCGTCAGTTGTATTCTTCAACGTGTTGCGTCCATATGTTTATACGTTCATGTTTACGAGCTAATGAGATGTAACTGGTTGATCTTTGTTATGGAGATAAGTTTTAATAGATATCAGCTGATATGCCGGGTGTTAGGTAAAACAAAACAGCTGATAGTACGGTTTACTGTGTTAGTAACTACAGTTAAATGAAACTATAATTTCATTTAAAAAATGCATCCCTAACTAAAGAAATTTGAAAGGCGTGTGCGCGGTCGTTGACCTTACACGACGCGCGGGGTCAACGACCGGTTTAACTTGTCTATGCTAAAATGATGGAGCGTCAATAATGCTAATAAAAAATTCTAAAAAAAAATGGTTGTAATAATGAAAATTGGTGGCCCGTCAGCGCCGTCATGCCTGAGGTTTACCACCAGAACCAAAAAAACTCGTTCTGAACATCAATATGATTTCACCTCGCCTGATGATAAGATAAATCTAAAGTCTCTGGAATGGGGGGTCAACATTACACCGATAGTGCTATAATGGTGGCCCTCAGCTTGACGGCCTCATCAAATGCTTTTTCACGCTGTGCTTAAAGGACCGGGACTGTAGGAGGAAGAAAACACGTGAGCTGGTAAAGAATTTTGGGTGCGGGCCGGAACCTCCACGTGGTGCACCCGCGCAATGGAGGCGAGCAGTGCTTCCCACTCGCCACGGGAGACGCTGCTGCTTGCGGCCAATCCGGCCGGCGTGGGAGTGGCCCTCTAGAGGGCTGTTTCGAGGCTCTCCACGTGTCCCTCTGACTAGCAGAGGGCTGAGAGTGGGAAGCAAGCGGGAGGCGAGCTGATTGTCTGCGCGCCGACGCGACGCGGCGACGGTTGGGTGACAGGACGGCCGCCTGTCACTCTACACCCCACCGTCGGCTAGGAGGCCATCTTTAAACGATGATAGATGGCCCAGGGTCAGCTGGGGTGCGAGGGATATGCCTATTGGGTAACCTTACACCCCGGTAATTAAGTCCCGACACGGTGGTTTCAGTCGGTACGATCCCGACATGGCCGACCACCCCCGATGGCCGACGGGGGTGGTATCCATGAGGATTTTCGCACGATGAAAAAACTGGTAAAGAGTTTCAGGTCTTTATGGCGGTGCAAAGAAAAGAGGCACCGAACCGCTTGATTCTTGATGAAATTGTTTGCATCTATGGTAATGGTTTGCCCCTAATTATTCAAAAACTAGATGTCACAATCCTAGCAACACATCAATACTAGGTACCCGTATTATATTGTAGGTAGATAACCTCATCGCGATATGAGGTATAGTACCTGCTGAACAGATGAATCATTTCTGAACGATATAAATATCGGATCGCGGCCATGTTTTGATGCAGTTTCCCGCCAACAAGTTGACAAAACGGTGCGTGCATATTTTTTTTTTCAAATTGTTTTTTTTTAATGTTTCATACTATTAGTAACTTGAGATTATTTAACTGTAATTACTTTAAGATTCTTATGCGAATGCGAAATGCGAATGTTAAGATGGATGGGTGGTGTGACAAGAATGCACGAATGGACAGAATAAGGAATGAGTACATTAGAGGAAGTTTGAAAGTTGTACCAATAAATGAAAAATTGAGAGGCGAGCGATTGTCGTGGTATGGACATGTTATGAGAAGAGATGAAAGCAATGTTGTTAAAAAGGTTCTAAGTATGAATGTGGAGGGCTTTAAGGGTAGAGGTAGGCCTAAGAAAAGATGGATGGAGTGCGTGAAAGAGGATATGGCAAGGAAGGGAGTAACCGAAGAGATGACATCTGACAGGAATGAATGGAGGAAAAATACATGTTGCGCCGACCCCAAATAATTGGGACAAGGGCAGGTAGATGATGAATTAATTTAAGATTCTGTTCACAGGTGAGAAAAATGGAACTCAAAAGCAGTTGTGTCGTGTTAGCGGTGTGCTTAGTTTTATGTAAGTCAATTGTTAAATTTTATTATTCCTCTCGTCCTGCCCCAGCACGTTCCCTTCAGTTCCATAGGCCACGGTGACCGCTTCCCATCTGGTGGGCCGTGTGCTTATCTGCCACCTACGTGGCATAGTGCAGTGCTTATTAGCATATTACAGTGTTTCAGACTATTTAAAAGATAATGACATGAATTGTTAAAGAATTGATGCTTGTACCTACTTTTATTCTTCCATATTGTGACTATATTGTACACCGCAGATTGCGGTATATCACAGAGATCTCTATTTGATTTTAAGACCAATGAACCTAATAACTTGTGATAACAATAAATAAATGAAATGAAATGAAATGTGGTATAAACAAATAGCCACGCCCGCGCCTTGGTCCGTGCTACATCTGGGTTGTTTTTTTTTTTGCTTGGAAATAATGTTACGACTTATTATATAAGGTATAGGTATTGTAGTGCAAATTCAATCAAAATCAGCATAGCCGTTTCAGATATTACCTATTTAACTCAAACAGACTGTACATTTTGTTTAAAAATAGGAATGAAATATTAAATAAATACTCTACGACATTCTACACAGCGCTCCCTAGACCCAAAGTAAGCATAATCTAACTAGCTTGTGTTATGAGTTCTAGAATGCTGATTCTAAGATACTTTTTTTTTGTAAATATATACTTATTATACATAGAAACACCCAGGCCAATGCAAATAGACATATTCAAGCATACAAATATTTGCACTGAGCGGGAATCGAACTCCCGCCCCCTGTCATAGCAGTCGCATTCACTCTACGCCACAGAGGCCGTCAATTATAAAGCTACGGTCGTAGCACTCGTAGCTTTAGCAGCGTAGCAGTTGCTACGCGGTCGTTCTCAAGCCAAAAGGCGAACAACTGACGTCACAGGTGCTTTTTGACGCAGGCGCCTCGAACCCCACACAGCCCAAGGCCCTGCCGGTGTTGAAGGACCAGCCGGCCGAGGTGCTCTTCAGAGCTGACAACCACTCCACGGTGCTGCTAGAGTGCGCCACTGAGCACGGCGATAAGGATGTTGAGTGAGTATTATCTCAAATATTTACTCAAATCGTTGGACTAAATTTTTTTAATTGTGAGAATAAGTCCTGTCAAATAGTATGAATGAAAATTTGTAATTCAACTACATAATCTGTCTATGCATACTATTTAAGTATATAAATTATGAAAAAATATTTTTTTCATAATTTATATACTTAATACGAACGATACGGAGTGGGTTGTTTGACGGGGGTGACTCAAACCCATGACGGGTTTATAGTTTGATTATTTGTAAAAACCATAATAAAAAATTTAGAAAATTTACAATTTTATAATCTTAATATGTTGTATAAATCTCGTGTCACAATGTTTGTCCTCAATGGACTCCTAAACCACTTAACCGATTATAATAAAATTCGCACACCATGTGCAGTTCGATCCAACTTGAGAGATAGGATAGTTTTTGAAACGGATTTCGACATCCACGCGGGCGGAGCCGCGGGCAACCGCTAGTAGTCCTATAGATTTAATTAGTATCAAACTGCATGTTAACTATTTCTTAAAATCGAAAAATTTTAATGTTAACTTGCAAATATCTTTAGCATTCTATATTTTAATATTTATGCGGTTTTACAACGTGCCTACCTCGATAAGTAGGTATGATAAGACAGGCATTTCAATTAGCTGGGTTGAGTGTAGATACTTAAAAAAATTATAACTTTGTCTAAACAATAAGTCGACTGTGCGATTGAGAGATCATGGGTTCAAATCCTGGTTACGATATGAACCCACAAGCAATTTAACTTTGCTGCCTCCTGCAGCTAAGTTAAATTGCTATTAACGGGAATTAGTCATTTCATTTCGTTAATATTCTTTAGCCATAGAGTTCCAAGTTCTCTCGGAATAAGGTGCAGAGTATGAAAGAGAGAGGGGCAAAGAGTCAAAGCTCTAAAACTCCCATGCACTGTGCCATACTCTGCGGGTTATACAGTTGCAGAGTTTCAAGTTCCCCTAAAGAAACTTGGAACTCTGCGCTTTGTCGGAAAAGGTTTTTTTTATACCACTTAGGTGGCACGCAAGCACACCTGATGGTAAGCGGTTACCGTGGCCTATGGACGTGCGCAACACCAGAAAAACCTAGAACTAAACTAAACCTACCAGACCCTGTAAAAACCTTCTAATACCCTTATTGAAGAACCCCATACTGTAGCCGCCAGGGAAAACCACAGCAGGTGCAGAGTATGGCAGAGATAGAAAGGAAGAGGCAGAGAGCTTTAATAATCCTCTGCAGTATGCCATACTCTGCGGGTTTTATGTATACCCACCAACTTTCCCGTCACGCGGTATGACGTAGGACATTTCGCCTGACAAAACACAGAAGACCGCAAAGATCTCCAACTTCTTTCTAATAATTAACCTCCCATAGATGTCCACAACTACAATTTATTCTCTTCCAGGTATTCTTGGTACAAGAACGGCTCACCATTCGATTGGAAAGCAGCTGGCCACATCGTCGAACGCCCAGGAGACGGTAGCATCATGTTCTTCAACCCACAACCTCAAGACGAAGGAATTTACCAATGTTTTGCTAAAACCTCCGTCGGTACCGCCAGCACACGCCCAATTGCCCTGAAGAAAGCGTTTCTAAACGCTCCCAAAGTGAAAACTCAAGAGCATATCCCAGTAAATGGCAAACCGTACAAATTGGAGTGTAATATACCAGAGGCTTACCCAAAACCCACGATTGTCTGGAAGACGCAGTTGCGTTCAGATCCTAGTATTATCGAAGGTATTCTGGACAGGAGAATAACTTTGTCTCCAGACGGTACGCTGTGGTTTTCAAATGTGACTGAGGCAGATGCTAGTCCAAGCTTCAAGTACATATGTGTGGCTCAGACCCCTGCGGTGACAGGAGACGTGATATTGGCTGAGCATTCCATGAGTCTGGTGGAGAATAACGAGCCTAATAATGGAGAACTAGTGCCTCAGTATGTCAGCAACGACATGATGGCTAAAGCTGGTGACGTGACGATGATCTACTGCATCTATGGTGGCACGTAAGTTGTTCTTTTACTTGTATTTCAATTATGTAGACCGCGGTAGCCTAGTGGTCTGGGTAATGGACTGCTGAGACGAGGTCTCGGGTTCGATCCCAGGTTCACCATGGCACACACCAATGACTTTTCGATGCTTTTCGAAGTTATGTGTGCATTTATCGCAGGTTTATAAGTGCCCGGTTAATGGCAATAGGCTCGCCACCTATTACATTGGGACCTAAACATAAACTGGCGAAATTTGGGTACTAGCACCTCTGCCTACCCCTTCGGGGATATAGGCGTGAGTGTATGTATTTCAATTATTAATAATACGTGAGTCTTTTCGAGTTGTTTTTCCCGCACCACTGTCTAGGCGTGCTTCTGCTAGAGTGCCAGGCAGCTAAACATGTCATCCCCTAGTCTATGCTCATTCAGCGACTTCCAACGCCTGATTCACCTGCGCTTTTTGTGGGCTTATCCATCCAGGGAAATCCTAAGGTATCTGGCTCTTCGCGTGGATGGTATCCTTGGGGATTTCCGCAGGAAAAAATTGTATTTTCCTAACTTGTTTCGGCGCCTCCTTCTCAAGCATCTCGCGTTCTGAAAGCAGACTACGGGCTTCGAGGGGTAGGCCTCTTATGCAATCGGGAACGCTAAGATATTGAAGAGAAGATAGGAGTTGAAGGTACTTAGTAAATAATAAAACCACAATAAAATATATCTTCATTCAATATTCTTATAATTACAACCAGAAAACTTATAGCCAAGATTATCAAAGTCGTGGTCAGCAAACAGTGTAATATAAATGTAAATAAGCTTGAACAAACGATGCCAATCAGAAAAGCAAACATAGATTATCATATAACAGGAAGTTTTGCGATAAATTCATAGCTCTCCATTAAAATAAATTGTTATTCTTGTATTGTACGTAATAATCTATAAAAATATGTTACCAACATTGTTGCATTACGTGTTGCAATAATTATTAAATTGACAGTTGGCCATAAATCACAAATTATTGCATGTCATGTTTGACATTGACAAGTTATTTTTTTTAAATATTTTTCTTATGATTAGCTTTCATATTAACCTCTTTGTTAGCAACCCTTCTGGTTTAGCCATGCTCAAAGTAGCCCTGCTATATTAATTGGAATGAAGAAGCGCCTGAAGGATTGCTGACTGCAACACAAGCGATGCGTTGTATCTTTCTTTTTCAACCTAGCGTTTATCCCAGTCACATCCAAAGCTTTCACCTCGGAGTCTGGGGTCCGCTTTACCAGTCTTAACTGCGGATTTGGCTGCACCTCGATATTTTCCGTGAAGCGACTGCCATCTGACCTTCACAACCCAATGACGGCGTTTTATTTTTTTTTTTATTTAAAAAAAAGCGTCTTCAAAACCGTTTAGTTATTCACATCTTTTTTTCCATAGTCCTCTTGGTTATCCAACTTGGTTCAAAAACGACAAAGAAATTAAGAACCAGCCAGGAGACAGGGTCACCATGTACAACCGCACCAGTGGCAAGAGGCTGCTCATCAAGGAGACACTCCTGGAAGACCAGGGCACCTACAAATGTGAAGTGAACAATGAGGTCGGCCAGAAACAGACACACAGCATGAAGCTTACAGTTGTCAGTGAGTATCTTTTTTTATACTACGTAGGTGGCAGACAAGCACACGACCACCTGATGGGAAGCGGTCACCGTGGCCTATGGAAGTGTGCAAGAATAAGGGTGTCACATACTGCCTACCCTGAAGGGAAGGGGGGAGGGCTAGGAAGGGGTGGGGAGGCTAAGAATGGGTGGGGGAAGGAGGGGTACAGTGAGCTCTGGCTACCCTACTTACCATGGGGAACACAACACGATGGTTATTATGTGCGGTAGGGCGGAGGTACTACCCCAGTCAGACAACTCATTATGTAGGTAATTGAAGTTATGTAAAACGTTTTAATATACATCACTTTTTTCACAGGCGCTCCGAAATTCGTTCAAAAACTTGATAAACAACTAGACGTAAAAGAAGCCCATGACATCGAAGTGCCGTGCAAAGTCACCGGTCTCCCAGAACCCAAGGTCTCCTGGACCTACAACGGCAAGGCCGTCGAGAACCAACAATACAAAGATGGCGTCCTGTCTATCGCCAAAGTGAACAAGGCTGCAACTGGCTATTATGGCTGCAGAGCTGAGAACGAACATGGCGTCATTTATGCTGAAACACTAGTCAACGTGGTTTAAATAATTATTTCCCTGTACACTGTGGAAAGTGTCGTTATTTACTTATCTTAAATATTTTGCGATAGTATATTATTATGTATAAAAATTGTATTATTTAATAAAAAATGTTAATAATATTTCGTTTTTCTTTTTTTTAATCGCGGGAACCTAGAAACGATTTGTAAAAGAGTATCAAAATCTTCGATCACCGTTTTCAAATTCGAACTTTTCAGATAAAGAGAGGTTTACACACTACATACTATACGTATGCTCACGCCTTTTTCCCTCCGGGGTAGGCAGAGACAACAGCCCGCCATCTGCGTGTCCTTACATTACTTCGTTTATCCTTTAATATTTAGAAAATCTTGAAAATAAATGTAGACATTCTAGGTTAGTACCTATCTCATTGATTTCTAATGGGCTTACGCATCCTTCGGACCAAGTGGTCATAAACTCAAATACACCCCTGTTAGCTCCTAAATATTCAACTCATAATAGTCATTTAAGGTTGATGAAAGTAGGACACGACGGTATCTCCCGTCCGAAATTATGGCGCTTAACTGTCCGACTGGGGTAGTACATCCGCCCTACAGAACACCGCGACGCGCCTCCCCGCCCCTTCCCAGCCCTCCTCCCTTCCCTTCAGGGTTGGCAGCTTGTGTGTGCGACACCCTTAGTGTTGCACACGTTCATAGGCCACGGTGACCGCTTCCCATCAGGTGGCCGTGAGCTTGTCTGCCACCTACGTGGTATAAAAAAAACACCCAAAGTAATTCGCTTCGAATCACGGTAGTCGAATTCCAAATTTTAATTTTACTACAACATAGATTTTACTTAACTTTTAATTAACGTGGCAGTCGTTACGGGTAGTTGGAGCCCTCAAAAGTCCAACCAGTCTAACTTAGAACTTCGATATCGCCATTGGTTGTGGAGGTCAGATGGCAGTAGCTCCACGGAAAATATTGAAGTTCAGCCGCATCACAGTTAGACTGGAAAGCCGACCCCAATTGAGTTGGGAAAAGGTTCAGAGAATGATGATGATAAATTTTACTTAACGGTGATAAAAACATCAGTATCCAAATAATGGAGCAAAAAATTAAAAATTGACATGACAACATTGACAACTCGTCAATGTCAACTTGTCTTGTCATTACTCACGGTGACAACGCGTATAACCTCTAAGAAAATTTCAAAACAAAGCGAATTTTTTTGAAATTAAGATGATTTTCCTATATTTTCTAAGTATACTATCATTAGTCGTACAGGCAACATTCGTAACAATGGCTATAGGTAAGTTATATTCATATTTTAAACTGTTATTCACTATAAAACGCAGTATTTTAGAAGTACGCTAGTTAGGCGTTTATACTAACTTTTGCAACGCAAACCGTCCTCTTTTCTTTGAGAAAAGATAACATGAACTTCATATGGATTTAAAAAAGTAAAAATTCATATATAAATATCATATTTTTCACAAGAAGTCTTGCTGAGAACTTAATGTTCTTGAGTTTTTTTTTATTGATGGCATAAAAAAAAACTATAAGTTAGGAACATTGTTGGGTAGTTTTTGGGTAGGACTTCGGTTTATCCCCACACGATTTAAGGGCTGTGAGAGAGTCGGGAGGGAAGAGGGGGGGGTGTACAACCCCCCTTTTGAAGGATAAGTTGAGAAACCCCCCCCCTTTTTGAGATACGATTTTTTTAATATTCTAACCTAACTTTCGTAAAAACAAGATTTCTTGATGTTTTAAAAAAAAATAGCAACCTAACCTAACCTAACCGAATCTATCCGAGTCGGGATGTTGAAAATTTCGTAAAAAACAAGATTTCTTGGTGGTTTAAAATAAAAATACTAACCTAACCTAACCGAATCTATCCGAGTCGGGGTGTTGAGAATTTCGTAAAAAGCAAGATTTCTTGGTGGTTTAAAATAAAAATACTAACCTAACCTAACCTAACCGAATCTATCTGAGTCAGGGTGCTAATAAAGTTAGTGTTGTGTAAAAAAAATGTGAACTCCGAACCCGTGTGGGGATAATCTAAAGTTAAGCCAGTTTTTGGTTCATAGAATTAGCTTGACTTTTTTTTCTTTTTTTATAGATAAAAAATTGTGACTTATTTTTTTCTGTGTAATTTGACTTACCTACTTGGATTTCAAACACAATTTTATACTAGGTATTCTAAGAAATAATTCAATCAATCAGTACTCAAGTCACGAGTGAACAGGTTCCTTCTAGGCAAGCATGATTCATCGTAGACCACATCGTCCCTTACCATAACTCTTCATATTCTGTTCACAGCGGCTGGTTTATATTATCTAGCAGAAATAGTTGAAGAATATACCGTAATGGCCAAATATGTCATCAGTTGGATGGTTATAGTAAGTAAACAATATCTATCCTATTATAAAATTGTAAAATAGCTTTTTCTGTACGTTGGAGATATAAAAAGAAATACTCGGTTTTTTTTATACTACTTAGGTGGCAGACAAGCACACGGCCCACTTGATGGAAAGCGTTTACCATGGCCTATGGACGTGTGCAATGGGTTAGCTTATATAAAGAACTATTCTAAACACAAAAAAATATTTTTGGAATCCTTCTTGTCTGTTTGTCTTGGAGGCATAAACTACTAAACAGGTTTTTTTTATTATAATAGTCCTGGTCAGAACTAATGTCTTACTGATGTTAGATCTGGACTGGAGATATGACCAAAAGTGCATAGCAATGACAAGAAGGGCATTAGAAGGTATGTGGTGGTTCGGTAGCGGGAGTGTGAAGCCCTGGGCCTTGATTCTGCTAAAGACAAACCACTGATTTACCACTGACACTCTAAAAATGCCATTTAATTGTAGACTTTATTGTTATCAGGTTAAAGTCTAAAGTCAAATGATATTTTGTAGAGCGAATGAAAAAGTTAAACGAATTCTTTTCATTTGATTTTAGACTTTAACTGTATAACGGTAAAGTCTACAATTAAATAGCATTTTAAGAGTGTCAGTGGTTTTACAGTGGTTTGCCTTTAGCAGAATCGAGGCCCAGTTGTTGCACACATTCGTAGGACACGGTGAAATCGCCTCTGGTGGTCAACGGGGGTGGTATCCATGGGTTCTTCCGCATGATAAAAAAAGCCACAGCGACCCCTTTTCATCAGGTAAGCCGTGTGCTTGTCTGTCACCTAAGTTGTATAAAAAAGTTGATGTGACCGACATTATAAAAAAAAAACTGATATTCAGATGGAGCCCCTAGTTTATCATATTAATAGAATTCTTAAGTTAACCATTCCTCTTGCAGGCTACAGCGTTCATCCACATCGGCATGCTACTCTTTGAAGACTTCCCCTTATACATGAATGCCCTAGGGCTCATACAGCAGGCTCTACACGGCATTCTCCTCAAGGACTTCCCAGTCGTGAGGGTCACTAGTGTGACCTTCGTAGTGGCCTTGGCGACATTGGTCGTGCACCATTATATGGCCTTCAAGTTCTTCGGAACAGTGTTTTA
This sequence comes from Lithosia quadra, assembly GCA_963576445.1. Taxonomy (NCBI): domain Eukaryota; kingdom Metazoa; phylum Arthropoda; class Insecta; order Lepidoptera; family Erebidae; genus Lithosia; species Lithosia quadra. The sequence continues at coordinate 949,375 of OY754897.1, forward strand.
TAGTTTTTCAGAGGTAAGATTTTTTGTATTTTTTTTATATGACTAAGATGGAAGACAAGTACATGTCCCACCTGATGGCAAGTAGTCAACGCGGCCTACGGATGTGGACTATTATGGACGTGTGCAACACTAGGGGTGTTTCACTGGGCAACGGAGGCGAGCAGCGCCTCCCACTCGTCACGGGAGACGCTGCTGCTTGCGGCCAATCCGGCCGGGGTTGGAGTGGCTCTTTAGAGGGCTGCTCCGAGGCTCTCCACGGGTCCCTCTGACCATCTGATGGCGTATTGATTGTCCGCGCGCTGGCGGTTGGGTGACAGGACGGCCGCCTGTCACCCTACACCTCACCGTCGGCAAAGTGGCGCGATGCTCGCCTCACCCCCCTTTGGGGGGGTCGAGGGGTCTTAAAACCGTAAATGGCCCAGAGTCAGCTGCGAGGGATATCCCTATTGGGTAACCTTACACCCCGGTAATTAAGACCCGAGACGGCGTGCGGTTTTAGTCGGTTGATCAGTCATCGATGGCCGACAGGGGTGGTATCCATGGGGATTTCCGCACGATAAAAAAAAGGAACCAACGAGAATGCTCAACCCAGAATTCGAACCCGTAACATCACCATGCTGAGAATCCAACGAGAAATATAACATAAACTCACGCCTATATCCCCGAAGGGGTAGGCAGAGGTGCTAGCACCCACATTTCGCCAGTTTATGTTTAGGTCCCAATGTAATAGGTGGCGAGCCTATTGCCATTAACCAGGCACTTATAAACCTGCGATAAATAAATAAATAAATATTCTACGACATTCTACACAGCGCCCTCTAGACCCAAACTAAGCTTAGTTAAACTAGCTTGTGTAATGGGTTCTAGAATGCTGATAAACATACTTACTTATATACTTTTTTTTTGTAAATACATACTTATTATACATAGAAACACCCAGACCAATACAAATAGATAACATTCATGCATACAAATATTTGCACTGAGCGGGAATCGAGTATGGTAAAGTATGGTATACAATTTAATTTAGTATTGTTTTTTTTTTTTTATGTCGGTCACGTCACCTGACTTCACCTCGCCTGATGGTAAGCTGAGGCAAAGTCTCTAGAATGGGAGTCACCATTGCAAACACCGATAGTGCCAAAATGCCTGTTTTATAAAGTTTTTGATTTTTTTGTTTTTGATATAATAAAATTAATCGTGTCCAGGTGCTGGCGTACTTCACGCTGTGCCTGTGGGTGGTGCCGTTCGCGTTGTTCGTGTCTCTGTCAGCTAACGACTATGTGCTGCCCACTACTGGGGAGAAACAACCCTTACTAGGTAAGAAATCACACATACATAGTTCAGAGGCGGCAGTCTCGACATTAGCTACCGAATTCGGTCGCTAACTCGTAGCGACGCAAACATAACGATATTTAGTAGTCTCTACTTTCCAAACTAACGATTTTTGTCGGTATCTGAACGAATATCATCGCAAACTTAACGATTTATTAGTATCTCCATATTGCTGACCATCCCAAACGTACAGACTACCGTTTGACGCATGAATCGTTACTGCAACCGATATTTCATCGTCACTTACCATCAGGTGAGATTGAGGTCAAACGTAAGCCTATCATGAATAAAAAAAAAAAATCTCGCTATCTTAGCTTGCGATTTCGGTAGCAAAGTCGTAGCGATAAATGTCGAGACTGCAGCCCCAGAACTGGTTTCTGAGCGATACACATGAGCCACACTGGGCAGTAGCGTGATGATATATAGCCTATAGCCTTCCTCGATAAATAATGAGCTATCCAACACAAAAATAATCTTTGAATTAGAAGCAGAAGGTCCCGAGATTCGCGCGTTCATTCAAAAGGTTTCGGGTTCGATCCCAGGTTCACTATGGCATACACATGACTTTTCGATGCTTTTCGAAGTTATGTGTGTATTTATCACAGGTTTATTAGTGCCTCGGAGAGCTCGTTAAGCCGTCGGTCCCGGTTGCCATACAAACATCTATGGCAGTCGTTACGGGTAGTTGGAGCCCTAAAAAGTCCAACCAGTCTAACTTGGAACTTCGATATCGCCATTGGTCATGATGACCATTGGTTGTGGAGGTCAGATGGCAGTCGCTCCACGGAAAATATCGAAGTTCAGCCGCATCACAGTTAGACTGGAAAGCCGACCCCAACTGAGTTGGGAAAAAGGTTCAGAGAATGATGATGATATTAATAGTACTGATATTTCGTTCCAGGTGACAACAACGTCCTCACCGACTACTTGTCCAGAAAGTCTAAGAAGTACAGTCTCCTATCCTTCTTCAGTTTCGCGAAAGACTCCATCTTACCACAACGGAACAAGAAAGCGTTTTGAGTGCATCGCCTCATGTAGACAGTGTTTAGTTCAATGTATATAGGACTCAAGAATTAATGGATACGCAGATATTATGACTGCAGTGAAAAAAATAAGCAATAAAAGGCAATAAAAAGTGAGAAATAGTTAGTAGATGGCGTTACTAGTACATACTAGTAACGCCATCTATAATTCGAACACACTAATGGCGCCATCTATAATTCGAAGATACTAGTGGCGCCATCTATTATTCGAAGATACTAGTGGCGCCATCTTTATTTGGAACTTAGAAAATGCAATTTTAATTTGGAAATTGCATTGTGAAGATGTATCATGCCCGCCTCACTCCAAACTGCGCCACAATCTTTGTTCCAAGCAGCTTATTTATTAATTTACAAAGAAGTAAAACCAAATACAATCCTGATTCAATAACATTACGTTTTAAAACGTGTGATTTCAAAGCTTACGAAAACATTATTTTTAATCTAATTGGAATTGAATCAAACTATGAATGCTCCATGATCGCGTTAATTCCCGTTAACATTTTAGTAAACTACTAGCTTTCGCCCGCGGCTCCGCTCGCTTGGAAGTCGGTATCGCCACCAAGTCTATTTTAATAAAACGACTCTTCACCCACTTTCCACTCCACTCCACTTCACTCCACTTTCCGGTCGCCACTCTCCACTCCACTCTAAAAACAGGATACCTACCTGCCACCTACGTTGTATATAAAAAAGGTATCCTATGTCCGTCTCCTGGTTCTAAGCTACCTCCCTACCAATTTTCAGCCAAATCGGTTCAGCCGTTCTTGAGTTATAAATAGTGTAACTAACACGACTTTCTTTTATTTAAAGATGAATGATTTTAAACGTTTCATAACCTCACGAAAGCGTCCCATCCCTTCCTAGCCTCCCCGCCCCTTCCCAGCCCTCCCCCCTTCCCTTCAGGGTAGGTAGCGCGTGTGTGACACCCTTAGTGTTGCACAAGTTCATAGGCCACGGTGACCGCTTCCCATCAGGGGGGCCGTGTGCTTGTCTGCCACCTAAGTAGTATAAAAAAAACATACATTTTATTTTCTCATACCAAATAGCGAAGTTTTTTTTTAATTTTTCCTTGTAATCGAATTTATTGTAATCTCGCGTTTTGAATACGGCGTTAATGAATCAAGCGCTTGGTTTGGGTTAGAAAATCTTTTACTAGTATACTCGAAAAGACAATATTAAATGTAGACAAATGTAAAACCTTATTGTTCATGGCAAGTGTCCCCTGGATACCACCCCTGTTGGTCATCGAGGGTGGTTCTGCCGAGCTCGGACCCACTAAAACTACTCGAAAAGAGGTATTTCGCTCGCACCCTGGCTGATACGATTATTCCCGGTGTCCACCCCCTGCTTGTCCACCGGGGGTGGACAGAGACACAAATATTTAAAAAAATTCTCGCTGTCCACCCCTGGGGGACAGCGAGAATTAATTTTAAATTATTTTCGCTGGCCACCCCGGGTGGAAAAAGACACGAGTTTCATATGACTACTCTTGATGTCCACCACCGGTGGACAAAGCCACTGCTTAAATAAACATTCTCGATGTCCACCCTTGCTGGAATTGGGAGTAAATAATTATCACAAAATTAATTATATAGGTAGTTCAATCATATTATCTTTTACAATTTGTAGAAATAATTATCACTTTATTAAGCTGTCACGCACACTAATAAGGAAAATTCGTCCCATTTCTTCTTGTCATTTTGCAGCGCGATACTCCATCTAGACATATTAATAATCTAAGGATTGAACTACCTATATAATTAATTTTGTGATAATTATTTACTCCCAATTCCAGCAAGGGTGGACATCGAGAATGTTTATTTAAGCAGTGGCTTTGTCCACCGGTGGTGGACATCGAGAGTAGTCATATGAAACTCGTGTCTTTGTCCACCCGGGGTGGCCAGCGAAAATAATTTAAAATTAATTCTCGCTGTCCACCCCTGGGGGACAGCGAGAATTAATTTGAATTAATTAAATATTTGTGTCTCTGTCCACCCCCGGTGGACAAGCAGGGGGTGGACACCGGGAATAATCGGGCTGATACAGGCCCAATTTCCGACTTCGAGATGGCACCCTCGGGTTTGAAAACCACGGTATCCCAGTTTTGCGTACCACGTGGAGGTTCCGGCCCACACACCCTACTCACCGTAGCTTAGCAAAAATATAAACGAAATTCCGATTTTTCTAAAGTCAAGCTGAGGGCCGCCACTGTAGCACTACCGGTATATGTGGTGGTGATCCCAGTTCTGAGACTTTGCCTTTAGCTTACCATCAGGCGAGGTAGAGTCATTTTGACGTGTCCTATATAAAAAAAAATTCTTTACCGGCACTTATAATTTTGCTTTTCCAATTTTCACGGAGTTTGAAGTATCTAGTCAATATAAGACAATGTTGTAAATATAAATTATTTATTATATTTTCTAATTTATTATTATTTATACCGCGGTAGCCTAGTGGTTTGGGTAATGGACTGTTGAGACGAGGTCTCGGGTTCGATCCCAGGTTCACCATGGCACACACCAATGACTTTTCGATGCTTTTCGAAGTTATGTGTGTATTTATCCCAGGTTTATTAGTGCCTCGGAGAGCACGTTAAGCCGTCGGTCCCGGTTGCCATACAAACATCTATGGCAGTCGTTACGGGTAGCTGGAGCCCTCCAAAGTCCAACCAGTCTAACTTGGAACTTCGATATCGCCATTGGTTGTGGAGGTCAGATGGCAGTCGCTCCACGTAAAATATCGAAGTTCAGCCGCATCACAGTTAGACTGGAAAGCCGACCCCAACTGAGTTGGGAAAAGGTTCAGAGAATGATTTTCTAATTTAGATATTAGCGATATTGTACCATGGTATAACAATACATACGTACTAGATAAGATACAAGCATACGTCATCACCAATAGTGTTGCCAGTAGAGGAAAATAATAATCCCTAACTTGTATGAATCCGATAAAAAAATTGAGGTATAAATAAACAATTGCGTGTGATTAGACCACGGGGCACAATAACCAGTGGAGAGAGCGTGCGGGGCTGCCGCAGTCGCTAAACATACGCTAAATGAAGTGTATGCAGCGAAATTTTGATCAGTCGCAGAAATTGTAGGTTGACGTACGAACGTCACGCGCTCCCGTTTTAAAAGGAAATAAAACTAAAAGCAATGCCTAGTTGTGCAATTAAATGTTGTGGAAAGTCTACTACAACGTCAAGTTACATGAAAGATGGGATAACATTTCACAGGTAAGTGTTTTTTACTCCATATAATAAAACAACAATTTCAACAACGAAAAATAAAATCATCAATATTTGCTCTTCTAGCACACTGAATTGCATATAGCATAATATAGATTTAGAACAAAAACATGCCCATACTCTCTCCACTGGTTATTGTGCTCCGTGGATTAGACAAACAAAACCACAATTTGTTTATATATATTTTTGAACACGGCCTCGATTCTGCTAAAGGTACACAAACCACTGACAATCTAAAAATAGGCTTTACCGTTTTAAACTAAAAGTCTAAAATCAAATGAAAATAATTCATTCGATCTACAAATTTTAATTTTAGACTTTAGCTCGATAACAATAAAGTCCAAAATTATATGCCATTTTTTTATAGTGTCAGAAGCATGATAGTGGCTTGTTTTAACAGAACCGAGACCCTGACCGGTGACTGAAAATGTTGCCAGATTCGTGTTTTGTTACAATAAAGTGGCAATTCCATAGTGAGGTAAGCATGTGTCGCTCCGGGAATGCCAGACCTGATTTTAGAGCATGGATTGTACTTGTGCGGAAAGCTCGCATAGGGAATCTTCCGTGTTGAATACTTAAGGGCTAGCCCAGACCTGTGGCCTTACCACAAACTCTTAAATCAGTACTATTTCAATATTACTTAACTTTCATAGTGTGAATCGGACTCGTGGGGCGAGCACGAAGTTTCTTTCGTATCGAGTTCGTAACGTGTGCGACAAAAATTGTATGTAATTTGTACAGCGCCCCTATCGTGCATAAAGGGAACTGTACAAATCTCATATAATTTCTATCGCACACGTAACGAACTCGATTCGAGAGTTTGTGGTAAGGCCGCTGTTCTAGGCTGCTGTTGTGCTATTAAAGCTAGATATTAATTTATTAATGTAAATAATAAATGTATTTATACATTTTTACCAATTTGGGAGTGATAAAAAATATATTAAGTAATATTTAATGATATGGTTTCATTTTCCTTTGAGAGTATATATTTCTTATACCGTATCTTAGCCTATAAAATATATTATCTTGTACAGGTGGACCACGGGGGAAAATTACCCGTGGTACAACCAGGTGGACTACAGGAAAACATTCCCATGGTACATCCAGTTTGAATGCGGTGGACCACGGGGAAAAAATTACCCGTGATACAACCAGGTGAACTATGTAGGTGGACCACGGGCAATAACTGAAAAAAATGTCAGAATTTGATGATAGTCACAAGTATTACATACTTACTAAAAATATTTAGACCATGACCTTTAGGGCTCCATAAATAAAACTACTCCAAATTAAGTAATTAATATATTTCTTTAACGCAAAGTTAAACTTCAATTTTTTTTGTATACTACTTAGGTGGCAGACAAGCACACGGCCCACCTGATGGGAAGCGGTCACCTTGGCCTATGAACGTGTGCAACACTAAGGGTGTCACACACGCGCTGCCTACCCTGAAGGGAAGGGGGGAGGGCTGGGAAGGGGTGGGGAGGCTAGGAAAGGATATTAGTATAGCAGTCATTGGGACCAAGAAGGTCCTTCATTCACACTATGATGTACACGCATATGCAGCTTATAACTCGTGACCTGAACGAATGCCCTTCCACACTCCTTACACGTATACCGCCTGTCATTAGTATGTATCCTCCTATGAATCTCCAAAGTCTTTTTCCTCTGAAAGCTTTTCTTACAAAACTCACACTGAAATGGTCTAGAATCATCGTGGCGGACCATGTGTCGCTTCAAAAGATCGTTATTGAAAACCTTAAAGCCGCAAATCTCACAGGAAACGGTCTTTTGTTTCAAATGAGTCCTCAATTTATGCTGAACTAATCTACTTTTCATTGTATATACACGATCGCATTCATCACAATTGAATTGGAGTTTTTTGACATCATGTTCTAAAGCTAAATGGCGTTTTTTAAGATATTTGGACGCTAAAACTTCTGGACATTTTGGACATTTTAACGATTCAATTCTGTGCGCCCTTTCGCTGTGCACAGTCAACGCGTAAGGATTCCTAAACACTTTATCGCATTTTTGACACTGTCGGTCTTTCAAACTATGTATATTCTTAATGTGACTTTCAACATTTGCTTTAGCAACAAAACCTTGTCCACATATCTCACAAAGAAACGTTTTATACCTATTATGGAATTTATGCGTGTGTTTCAGTAAAGGGCCAAAGAATCTAAATTCCTGATCGCAATCTCGACACGACATTCCATCGTCAGACAAGTTGAAAGTGAACAAGCATTTCGCGGTTTCTATGTTAAATTTTAGTCCATGTATCTCGTGGATGTGGTTGAGAAAATTCTCGAAGTTTTCGAAGCGTTTTGAGCATCTTTTGCAGACGAGATCTGAAGTATCCAATTTGACACGACTGCTGCCTAGTAAAGTTCTCAGAACTCTTTTTAATTTAGCGCCTCGGTGTTCCTCCATAGTATGTTCTTTGAGTTGAACGCTTTCAATGAAAGTGCAGCAGCAGAAGAAACACATATACTTGTTAGCGGCCCAGCGGAATGGCATTATGTTGGAATTCTCCAGTACGATAGTGAGCATCCTTGTGAGTTCGTCTTTTCGCTGCTTCTCGGCGTATCTTTCATCTGCTATCAAAGTTTGGTGATCTGTAACAACCATTGTGAAGTTAGAGATATTTTTTTATGTATAGGACACGTCTGATGGTAGGTAAGCTGAAGGTAAAGTCTCAGGAAAGAGGGTCAACATTACCTACACGTACCATTGGTGGCACTCAGCTTGACGGCCTCACCAAAAGAGGATTGTCGTCGCAGCACTGCGTGACACCCACCGGTCCCACTAGTGCTGCGACCACAATCCCCCTGCCCGGCTGTGCACTTGCTGACTCCTAAACGCAATCCAACGGAGATTGGATTACTATGGAGAGTTTTAAACGAGTTAAACGCGTCAGAGAACCTGCTATTGGAAAAGTAAAACATGTATTTACTGATTAGCATGGTAGTGGAGTGATCCAAGAGTATTTCTACCAGTCTTCCGATTTTGGTCCAGTTTGAAGTGATGGGATCTTGGGGCGTTGATAAAGTCAACGACGTCCCTTCAGGGTCTTCTGAAAAGGACAAAAAAGAGGGAATGAGGATTGGAGAAGTTGGTAAAAGGTTACATTTGCTCATTTGGATGCATAATATTGGGTCAGTGTATCTCTTATAGGGGTAGTTTGCCTATTTTTTTATATACCACTTAGGTGGCAGACAAGCGCACGGCCCACCTGATGGGAAGCGGTCACCGTGGCCTATAGACGTGTGCAACACCAGGGGCGTCACACTCGCGCTGCCGACCCTGCAAAAACCTGCAGAACTCCTTGTAGATGCTAGGGAAAACCACAGGAGCGAGGTCATTCTACAGCCTAACCATACGCGGAATAAAATTCCTCTCATACCTCACAGTGCTTGTCTTTGACTTCCGTTTTGCTAAGGAAGAAAAAGATTTATAATATTTCTAACTCCTCAAATTTATTTCTGATTAATTTCGATGCACGTGGGTTCCAAGACAGTTTAAAGTTCCCTGGCACTTCCCAAGTGTCTTTACTCGGTGTGTTCGTGGTAAATAATGTTAATGCTATTGTAGATACAGGGGTTACAGCAGTGGGAATGAGGGATTACATAGTCCAATGAAAAAAAAGAATTACATCTTTCCAATAAATAAAACTCTACACTTTATTTACAATCATTGCCAACATCTGTAATTATAACAACTTCATCTGTTCTATGCGTACGCATATGCATCAAAAGAGTCTTCTTCCTTCTAAACGATTTGTCGCAAACTTCACAAGCAAACGGCCTGGATTCATCATGGCAGACTAAATGTCGTCTTAGAGCATCTATATTAAAAGCCTTATGTCCACAAACTTCACAGGTACAATTCTTTTCTTTATAATGCACATTTGCTTTATGCTGAACGTACTTATTATGCCTCGTGAAAATCTTTGAGCATAATTCACAAACAATTTGAGCACTTTTGCAGTCGTGGACTAGTGCTAAGTGACGCTTCTTCAAGTATCTGTTTCCCAAAATATCGGGGCATAACGGACACTTTAGTTTATCCGTTCTATGGACGTTTTCAACGTGTGTCACTAAAGAGTATTGAGTCGGGAAAGTTAGTCCACAATGCTTGCAATATTTAACACAGTGAATTTGCTTTACATGGTTATCAACATTTTGTTTTTCAACGAAACCTTGACCACATATTTCACATAAAAAGTGTTCCGTATGATATTTGTGTCTGTGGTTCAGTAAAGGTCCGAAAAATCGGAAATTTTGTCCACAATCCAAACAGGACATTCCATTATCGCTTAAATGGAAGCATTCGAAAGATTTTAAAATATGTTTATCCAGAAATAGTTCATGGATTACTGGTAAGTGTTTGAAATATTCGAGAAGAGTATCGAATTTCGTTTCACAGCGTAAACACCAAATGTCTGAGACCTCAATTTTGATTTTTCCTTTTCTATACAAGGTCCTGATGATTACATCTTCCAACTGTATCTCTTGGTGCTCTGAATCTGTATGGTGCTTCAGTTGGGAGCTTTCTATAAAGAGAGCCCGGCAATAAAAGCACATATATTTGCTCTTATGCCATCTAAACGGTGTAATAGTAGTACTCTGTATGATAACAGTTAGTAACGTGACCAGATCTTCCTTTCGACGTTCTTCTAGCATTTTATTCTCCAATAGTTGTTCTGAAATAAGAAAGGGTACCGTTAGTGCCTTTTCACACAGTCCAATCTATTTGATTATTAGTGTATTTGTAATTTAAAAAATAACAAATTGTGTTCAGAAATAAATTGAATTGAATTTTGTTTGGTAATGTATATAAAGCACACTAATATAATTTTCAACGTCTCTAGAGAATACAGATAAACAGAACAACCCCTAGAAAATAGTTCCACGCAGAACTTATAGAGGCACCTATGGAAACTGTTTGAATTAACGATTTATAGCCAAGGAAATTAGAATGTGTGAAAAGGCACTTGTCCCGAATCGACGATAGGATACGATCTTTTATTCCCACTTGTTCTACTAAATAGTTCTACGGTAGAACAAACGGGATTTTTTTAGGGTTAAGTGTTAAATGAAACTATTATTAAACTTATTTTTTTTATTTAACATACATACATTAACCTTAGTTTTACATACATAGTAATATCTCAGTTTTACTTATATCTATCCGTATCTACCTATATATTAGCTGAGGCCGCGTACGCAACAACGCACGGCCTAGCAAACGTTATTTCAAAAATACTTTTCTGAAAACCGCATTAAAATCAGTCCAACCAAACTCGAGTTAATGGCGGACAAAGATAGTTCAAACAGTGTATAAAAATACTTAAATGTTATGTTATATGAACGATTCTAAACAATTTTTTTTTGGAATCCGCTTATTTCCAAACTTTTTCTTCGTATCTATCGCAGGTTTGATTCCCGCTCAGTGCGAATATTTGTAGGCATGAATATATGTATTTGCATTGATCTGTGTGTTTCTATATATAATCAAAGACCATGTAGATATATCATGGTCTTTGGTATAATTAATAATTTACAAAAAAAAGTAGGTAGGTATCTTAAGTACCTATGTTTGCAATTTAGAACCCATAACACGCTAGTTAAACTAAGCTTACTTTGGTTCTAGAGAGCGCTGTGTAGAATGTTGTACAATATTTATTTATCCTGTGTCTGTGACTCCAGTCCTGAGACTTTGCCTTTAGCTTACCATCAGGCGAGGTGAAGTCATTTTGACGTGACCGATACATAAAAAATATATTTTTTTAAATCTGTGAACTTTGAAAACAATATTTTTTTAGCCTTAATATTCAATGCACTGGTGAATTTGTGATGACTATAAGTAGCTCAAGCCCCCCTTTGAAGGATGCTTGAATGAAAATCAACACTTTGTACATAAATCATCATCATCAGTCATACTTAAGTAGACGTTCTGTGTTGGATTGTGATAACGATTCACCAAAACCTTTCTTTTGCAAGCGTCTAAGACCCGAATGGCGTGGATCGCTATGTAATTTCTCATGTCTATTCAACGCATTTTTTCTTGGAAACTTTTTATAACAAATCGAGCATTCATACGGCCTAGCATCACTATGTTTAATTTGATGCAACTCCAACAATTTCCTTTCAAAGAATTTATCCCCACAATAATCGCACGTAAAGTTTTTCTCTTTTAAATGAACACGTTTTATATGTGTCACCAACATATTGTTATATTTGAAACTTTTTGAACATTTATCACATTTAAATTCTTTAGTGATCCAAATGTTATGTTCTTTAGCTAAATGAGTTTCTTTTTGATTAACACTTTTGAAAATCGCGTCGCAGACTTGACATTTAATGTTATTAAGATCATGTGAGCGTTTCATATGAGCGTTCCTTAGATGTTTGGCAGCAAATTTTTTTCCACACTCCAGACAAGCAAAACTACCCTGCTTATGAACGTACGCAGTATGGTTATTTAAACCTTGATTCGTAGTGAAATTTAGTCCACAAGCTTCACAAATAAACCGCCGATTAACGTGTTCCCGATGTAAATGGATATACAAAGTTTTGAAATAAGGAAAATCTTTATCACAATATAGGCATTTGAATTCGTTATCAGATAGTTTTAGGCATAACATGTTTTCAAGATTATCAGTAACTTTTTTATCGTGTTTGCGGAAGTGGAATATCAGGTCTTTGAGACTGTTAAAAGACTCTGAGCACAATTTGCAAGTTAGATCGGTAACATCTAACTTTACTATCAAATTTTTCTTGATAACGTTTCTATTAATAGTTTGTTTTAATTGTTTTTTAGTTTCGTTGCTGTGTTTTTCGAGTGTGTGAGCTTTTAGTTCAGATGCGAAGTAAAAATTTGTTTCGCAGTAAAAACACCTGTATGTATTACCGTTTTTTCTAAACGGCATTGCGGTAGAAGTTTCTATAATAACTGTAAGAAGATGACGTGTCTCTTTCTTAGCTTCTTCCTCTATGCCAGTTTTCTTTTTTGGTTTCTCAATGGCTTTTTTCTTTTTCGGTGTTTCACCATCCGAAACAGAAGCGTCTCCGTCATCTTCTTTATCTTCTTTAATGGTCTTTCTTTTCTTTCGTTTTTCATCTGAAATCGAGAAACATTTCTATGTATTTGCTTGAAAGCTTCTTATTAACACAGGAAACATAGTTAAGTTTAGGTTTATGTGCATATTTAAATCTTTTTAGGCTCCCTTATTATAGTTAGTTAATAATTTTTCACCATGGCACACACCAATGACTTTTCGATGCTTTTCGAAGTTATGTGTGTATTTATCGCAGGTTTATAAGTGACCGGTTAATGGCAATAGGCTCGCCACCTATTACATTGGGACCTAAACATAAACTGGCGAAATGTAGGTGCTAGCACCTCTGCCTACCCCTTCAGGGATATAGGCGTGAGTTTATGTTATGTAATAATTTTTTTATACCACTTAGGAGGCAGGCAAGCACACGACCCACTTAATGGGAAGCTCTTAGCGTGGCCTATGGACGTGTTCAACAACAGGGGCATGACACTCGCGCAGCCGACCCTGAAGGGGAAGGGGAGATTGAGGGAATCGGGGGAACTAAGGAGGTTGGGGGAATGGGTAGAGTTTTTGTGATGACAACGCAGGAAAATGGTCTCCTCGTTGACAGCACGGAATCCCTTCAGTGAGCTCTGGCTCCCCTACTTACCGCCGGAAACACAACACGATGGTTATTATGGCCCCGGGTCTTAGGTATGTACCAAATACACTTGGTCGTTTGTTGATAGAAAGGACTTGGAGGTATCAGGTTGTGCAATTCCAGAGCGCACTCTCCGAAATGTAGCCGATAGAACACCGAGAGACATGCAACTTTGCGCACATGGGCAAAGGTTTGAAGCCTTTTCTCGATAAGTGCACCATACCGCGGTAGCCTAGTGGTCTGGGTAATGGACTGCTGAGACGAGGTCTCGGGTTCGATCCCAGGTTCACCATGGCACACACCAATGACTTTTCGATGCTTTTTGAAGTTATGTGTGTATTTATCGCAGGTTTATAAGTGCCGGGTTAATGGCAATAGGCTCGCCACCTATTACATTGGGACCTAAACATAAACTGGCGAAATGTGGGTGCTAGCACCTCTGCCTACCCCTTCGGGGATATAGGCGTGAGTTTATGTTATGTATCGTTGTTGATGAGCCTCTAAACATTGTCTAAACGGCATACAGATTCGCTTGATACCTCACTTCTTCCTTATGATGGACATTTTTACAGTGTTTATTCATAGTTTTCTTATCTTTAAACGCTCTGTCGCACACTGGACACTTGAAGTTCCTCTCATCTGTATGCACTATCTTATGCATATTTAGCGCAGTCCACTGCACAAAGTTTTTTCCACAAATTTTACATTCATACCTTCTATCATTATTATGTATTCGTTTATGTAGTTTTAACGATTCGTTTCTCGTGAATTTTTTCTTGCAAACATCACATTCAAAAGGTCTTAGTTTTTGATGACTTATTTTATGTAAATTTAGATAGTGTGTATCAAAAAATGTTTTGCCGCAAACATCGCAAGTTTGGTTTTTCTCTTTATAATGAATGTTCCGTATATGGCGAGCTAAAGTCTCTCGTAAAGTGAACTCTATTGAGCAAAAATCGCATTTGAAACCTTTACAGTGTATATTCCTTATGTGTCTATCTCTTTGCTTCTTTGATTCGAACCTCATATCACAAAGACTGCAAGGTTTACAATTTATCTTTTCGTGTTCTCGCAAATCTGTTTCATTACTATAGATTTCGTTGCAGGTTATGCAAGTTAGATGTAGACCCGATTTAACATGTTCTAATAAATTTAAAATACTATCAAACTCTTGCCCACACGTAAAACATTTTATAGAATCGTCATTTAGTTTAAAACATATGATATTAGAAAGTAAATTTTTGGGGAGAATTTCGTTATGTTTTTCGCTGAAATGTGTTTTAAAATCATTCATATTAGTCAAACTATTATTGCAAATTCTACAATTTAAATCTTGAATATCTAACATTAGATTAGATTCCTTAAATTCCGACCAAATTTTAAGTCTTTCATCAAAGTTTTTGATTATATTATGGACGTGAGAGTTATGCTCTTTTAATTTAGAAGGAAGAACGAAAGTGTTATTACAGTATAAACATTTATATTGATTTTCGTGTATCCTAAAAGGTACGGCGGTTGATTTTTCAAGTATTGTTATTAAGTGAGAGTTTATTTTGGCATTGTCTGCTTTTGAGTCGTTGTTATAGCCGGCCATTTCGTCTGAAAAGCGAAAAAAATTCATGTACTTTTTTGACTTTATATTCAAAGTACACTTATCACTAAAACATCAATCTATCTACCTAAATATCTAAGCTAAAGATGGACAAATATGTTTTTTTTATATATAGGACTTCACCTCGCCTGATGGTAAGCTGAAGGTAAATTCTCAGGAAAGAGGGTCACCATTACATACATGTTTCAACTCTACAGCACGAAAAGGGTTTCTTGGCTGAAGAGACACAATTGTGAGGAAAATTGGGGCGGTACCTGGTCTAGCACCTGGTGTTACTGAACTATTATAACACATTGAGTTATTTCCCTCACCTATACTTAACGGTTTTAGAGAAAGGCCAGGTTAAAAGTACCTGCAACCGGCGAGTTGAAGAAGTGAAAGCAGTATGCCAAGATCGCAGCAAGAGGAAAGATGTTGTCTCTGCCTACCCCAATGGAGAAAAGGCGTGATTTGTATGTAATATACCTGAATTGACGACGTTTCAGGTGTGAATTTTTATAATATTATATTTGTCAGGTACCTATAGGTATTGCACTTCAGTTGCGATAAAACTGGCATCTATATAGGGAACACAAAATAAATTTATGCGATTAAGCGACTATACAAATGGTCGTTGATATTTCCTATCAGATTATCTCCTTAGTCATTCCTTTCCCTACCAAGCTCTCTTTCACGCCATACACCCCCTCTCCCCCTCCCCCCTCAGTTGTTTGAAAGATAAATAAAAGTCATTTTAAACTATATGAAAGTACTATATTTCACAACTAAACAACTAAAGGTTCATTTCATAATATTTTTAAAATAATTATTGTGCTTTATCAAGATGGAAAACGTTATATTATCCACCATGAATTTGTAAAACACCACTGATACTATAAAAATGTTATTTAATTGTAGACTTTACCGTTGTACAGTTAAAGTCTAAAATCAAATGAAAGGAATTCATTAAACTTTTTCATTCGCTCTACAAAATATCATTTAATTTTAGACTATAAAGTGAGAACAGTTAAGTCCAAAATTAAATAGTATTTTTTTAAGTGTCGGTGGCATGAGTGGCTTGTTTTAACAGAATCGAGACCCAGAGACAGCAAAACTTAAGTTTTTAATGTTTTTACAATAATTACGCTGCGTCCATTGAAAGCAGTGGACCCTAACACGTGCAAGCTTTAAAAGTGTAATATTGCACTTATTAATGGTCAAGGTTTCGTAAAAAAGGGATCTAATCCAATAGTTTTTGTAAGTGCGAAGACTTACGGAGAAGATCGGGTTCGCCTTGCAGGATATTGTGATGTATTCATGTTGTAATGTATTCTTCTCAAATACATATACTTACTAAGTTATTGAAATATTGTATGGTCGCTTAGCGTGGAATTCCTACAGCCTCCAAAGTTTTCTTACTCCTAATTATTTAAATAATATTTATCTAATACTGTGATGTATTCTTGAGATATCTTAATGTATTCTATCAAAATGTCATAATGCATCCACTAAAATAATATCGTGAATCTATATCAAATACCGCGTCGCGTCGGTTAGAATATTCTGTTGGAAGGCAGACCATCTTTAGCGATGTACATATTAAGATCATGGTCCTACCATGACGCTCTTAAAGCAATCCAAATACGATGCAGTCCAACTCAGGAAGAGAGATAGAGCTACACATAGTGCACAGTTCCATCTCTCTCTTTCAGTTAAACTGCGTCGCATAGTATAGTAATAATAAGCAGGGGTGGTCCCTGCGGCCAGCAGTAATGTCGGCACCGTCTCGGGTCTGTTAGCGTCGGGGTGAAAGGCGGTCCATCTTCGGCTTCGAGATGACCCCTCGGGTTTGGACGCCAGAGTGTCCCCATCTTACTTCCGGAAAAGCCGTGCCAACAAAATTCCAAAGTCTCTATTGTGGTATCATGGCAAGCCCCAGGGCTGTAGTCCCGGCAAACTTCATGCGGCCGTCAGCCGGGGTACGAAGAATACGTCTTACAGGGCCACTTTATAACCAGGTATATGATGAGACTCCTTACACCCTGGCGTCAGAAGATCCTAGACGGCGTGCGGTTTTAGTCGGTAAGAGTCCGACATAACCGCTGGCAGCGGGGTGGCTATCCATGAGGATTTCCGCACGGAAAAATTAAATGGTATATGATGAGACTCGCGACAGCTTGCGGTTTTGGTCGGTTCGAGCCAGACATAACCGCCATATCTATGTTCCCAAATAGCTACAACTGAGGAGTCTTTAAGTCCAGAGGGAATAAGTTGCTTCTGGACAGCCTTACTCCATCGTCACTTAGCTAACAGGGGAAATAGTTGTCAATTCCCCTAAATCCGGCCCTGATCTGAAGGTTGAATAATAGAATACCTAAGACTATTATGTAACATAAGGATGCTCATAATGCATTAAAGGCGCTTGGAGACTCTTGTGCATCCTAGCAAAATGTGCCCTCATAATTTTTTTAGTCGTAAACGCTTTATCACACGCTTCGCACTTGAAGTTCTTCTCCCCACTGTGCTTATACATGTGGTTCTTCAGCCTATTACTATTAAAAGCCTTCCACCCGCACACTCCACAAATATGGTTCCGAACTTTCAAATGCGTATCTCTCAAATGAGTCATCATCATACTCCGAAAGACGAAAGTCTTCGGACAATGCAGGCATTTGATTTCCTGGCGAGTTTTATGTTCAGAAGCCATGTGCCGTGATCTTTTGTAGTGGCTCTGAAAAACTTGTGAGCAGACCAAACATTTGTACTTTTTATCCAAATCGTGTTGGTTCTTCTGATGCGTTTTTAACTTAGACCTGGTTTCGAATTTTTCACCACACTCAGGGCATAAAAGACCAGTGTTTTCATGAATCGTCTTCACATGAAGACGCAATAACGTTGCATCTTTGAAATGCTGTCCACAAACTTCGCACAGAATTGCTGAAGTTCCTTTATGGTCTTTATTTGTGTGGTGGAGTAAAGGTCCAAATGAATAAAAACTTGCACCGCAAGCGAGGCAACTGACAGAGAAATTATCCAGTTTGAATGCCACCATACAAATTCCAACATCCTTATTGTATACGACGTCATGTTTCGCAACTAAATGGTCTATTAGGTCGTACAGATCCGTGATTTGTTCTGAACACAATTTGCACGATAGATTGGAAATGTCGACGTATACTACTGGCTCCCAATAGTTGCTCATAGCCTGTGTCTTTATATGATCTCCTGTATGTGTTTGTTGATGATTTTTCAACTCAGACGCTTCTTGGAATATGTCGTAACAATAAAAACATCTATAGGAACTTTTTAACCACCGAAACGGCATGACTGTGGACTTTATAAGGACTTGTACCACGTTATTTCTCATAATACTACGTTTTTCTTTCGCTGTTAAAGCTGTTTTGCTAGTCGTCTGCACGCGATCGTTAAAATCATCTTCAGTGGATACATTGGTACTGGGTTCCTCCTGTTTCTGGCCACCTCTAGGTTCTCCTGCAAGGAAAACAGGAGTTTTTAGAGACCATTTCAGGTACTTGTTTACTCTAGAGGTAGCCAGAACACGTCATGCAGTAACTACTAAATACAATTAATAACCTATTTAGTACCCAGCTAAAAACCTCTGATGTTACAAGTTCCTGTACTGTACTCCTAACCATACAAACATCTATGGCAGTCGTTACGGGTAGTTGGAGCCCTAAACAGTCCAATAACAACGGTCTAGCTGCAATGCTTCGATATCGCCTAATGTCACCATTGGGTTGTGAAGGTCAGATGGCAGTCGCTTCACGGGAAATATCGAGGTCGAGCCAAATCCGCAGTTAAGACTGGTAAAGCGGGTCACAGACTCCGAGGCGAAAGCTTTGGATGTGACTGGGATTAACGCTAGGGTGAAGAAGAAGAAGTCCTATATTGGTGACGTCTTAGAAATATAAAGTTAAAGATGCGTTTATTTTCGCTAGGAACAGCTTGGAGTTGGGACAGATTGAATTATACAGCTGGCTCAATAAACGCGAATACCGACGTCCATGCGAACGGAACCGCAGACATAGACTAGTGATGATATACCTATCACATTTTTTGAAGGGAGGAAGAAGAAAAATAAAAAAGCATTTGTAAATTCAAAAAATAAGCATTTAAGTTTATTATAAAATTAAAAGGTGCCGGTGCAGAGTTGCAACACACTAATTGGCAATTGCTGCTATAACTATTTGTAAAAAGCCTTCACAGAATCGCCCCGGTATTGATCACAAGGTCAAAAAGTTTGAGGAAAGAGGCACATTTTGTCTGTTGTTTGCTATTAGCCCTAACAAATTATTATCATTATTATTAGTTAACATAAAAAAGCTCTTCAAGTTCAATTTACAGTAAGGAAGAAATGAAAAGTGCAATTTCCTCTATTTAAACGACAAGGATAAATATTTTTAGAAGGTAAACGGAAACCTTATGTAATTTTTCTTAAAAAATGGAAAAAAATCAACATCGAATATCCAGGATATGTCCAGATAGCTCAATATTAGTCATTCCCTATAAAGGTACTCGTCGCGAGTTCTGTCTCGTCTTGAATAATTTTTCCAATTTAAATTTATACATGAATTCTAACTTTCATACTTTCCCGTTCCATGATTATACTAAAATGTTAACGGAAAGAACGTCAGGCATTCCAAAGGTATGGATATACCTGTACCGATGCTTGCCCGTGGTCCACCTACATAGTTCACTCGGTTGTACCACGGGTAATTTTTTTCCCTGTGGTCCACCGCAGTCCAACTGGGTGTACTATGGGAATTAATGTTTTCCCGTAGTCCACCTTAGTTCACCTGGTTGTACCACGGGTTTTTTTTTCTCCGTGGTCGCGTTAATTCCCGTTAACATTTTAGTTTAGAATGAAGGGAGAGTATACTATTCCATCATTAATCTGCAAACTTTTTGATCTTCGTATGTAGAAGAATTATAATCGTACACAACGGCTACTGCCATTTAGACTTCTTCGTCCCCGAAATGTAACTTCGCTTCATGCTTCTTCAAAGTATCCAAATCTGTGAATCCTCGCTTACAGAACCTGCAGACTTTTCCAGAAACTCCAGAATGCACCCTCATGTGCGCTCTTAGGTTACTCGCCCTAAGGAACTGCTTCTCGCATAAGCTGCACAAATATTCCTTCACTCCATCATGCTTCTTTCTGTGCAAAGTGATTAGCCACTTAATACCAGCTTTATAATCACATAAATCGCATTGATACTTCAAATCCGAATGCTGCGTTTGAATGTGCAATATCATCGCACTCTTTGTTGTGGAAACTTTTGCACAATGATCACATTTTATTCTGTATTTTTCCACATTGTGCACTTTTCCTAAATGTACCTTCATTTGGTACGCGTTGTCTAAAGTAGCATCGCATAACTTGCATTGATGAGGTTTTGTGTAGCCTTGAAGTTTGTCTCCACCATGCTTATTCATGTGGGCCATCAATCGATAGTAAGTATGAGCTTTCCACCCGCACACATCGCAAATATGGTTTCCTACATTCAAATGTTTATCTCTTAAATGACTATTCATTATATTGCGAAAACAAGTAGTCTTTGGACAATGTGGGCATTTGAATTCCTGGCGAGTTTTATGTTCTGTAACCATATGTCGTTGCTTGAGGTGATCGCTTTCAAAAACCTCGGAGCAAACCAAGCATTTGTATATTTTATCCAAATGTTCATTCTTTTGATGCGTTTTTAGCTTGGATATTGTTTCGAATTTCTCACCACACTTCTGACATGTTACACTTGTATTCGTATGAACTCTTTTGACATGACGTCCCAATAATGTAGGATTCATGAAATTCTGTCCACAAATTTCACAAAGATTTCGTGATATAGTACCTTTATGATCTTTATTGGTATGATGGAGTAAAGAACCAAAGGAATAAAAGCTAGCACTGCAAGCCAGGCAACTGACAGACAGATTGTCAAGTTTAAAAGCCACCATACTATCTCCAATATCTTTGTTGTATACGACATCATGTTTTTCAACTAGATGGTCGATCAAATCATATAAATCCGTCACTTTATCTGGGCACAATTTACAAGCTAAGTTTGAAACGTCGACGTAAACTAGGGGCTCCAAGTATTTACTCATTGCCTGTATCTTTATTTCGTCTCCTATATGAGTTTCTTGATGAGTCTTTAGCTCCGAAGTTTGTTGAAAGATATCGTAACAATAGAAACATCTGTAAGAACTTTTCAACCACCGAAATGGCATCACAGTGGATTTTTTTAGGACTTGTACCACGTTATTTCTCATAATGCAACGTTTTTCTGTCGCTGTCAAAGTGGGTTCGCTACTCGCCTCTACACGATCGATAAAAGCATCTTCAATGGATACATTGGTACTGGATTCCCTCGGTTCCTGGCCACCTCTAGGTTCTTCTGCAACGAAAACAGGTGCTTTTTTAGATGCCATTTTAGGTACTTGTTCACTTCAGAGGTAGCCAGAATACGTCATGCAGTAACTTTGAAATACATTGATTAAAACCGGCTCAGTATTGACCTAAAAAACTTTGGCAAGATTACCATCGGTTGTTTCTGTAAAATACCGGCACGATATATTTATGAAGTCAGATTTGAGAGCTTTCCAGCCTCGCGAAAGTCACAAGACCTATGTGTGGTTAAAAAAGCTGAAAGTATAGGTGGATATTTTAAGTGTGTATGTCCGTAATACAAGAAGGAATGAAGTTTTTTTTGTTTTGTAGAAGTTCATTTATTTTACACGATCATTTTATCCCCGTGGTCCAACCAATTGGACTAATCCCACCACTGTATAACCGGTCATAATCATAAATACCAAAAAAGAGTTGAACCATGACTTCTCCGTAGTACAACCAGTTGAACAGTTGTACCACGGGTCAGGAGTGTATATTATAATATGTATGCATTAACAAAAAAAATAGTATATAAGCATGTTTATCCGCATTCTATAACCCATAGCACGCGCTAGTTAAACTATGCTTACTTTGGGTCAAGAGAGCGATGAGTAGTAGAGTATTTTACAATATTTATTAAGTTAAGTATATTATTTTATCATTATTCCGCAAACTTTTTGACCCTCATATACATAATACATGGATAAAACAGAAAATAGCTGTCTTTACACGACATAATCTATCGCGCGTCCAGGCTTGCGCGACGGCATGCTCGTGCGCGCAATCGTGCATGATTATCTTTGTGAACTCTTTCGCGCGCGATTAGGTGCGGTCCTTTTTGTCGTATCGGAAAATCGGTGTATAGGCTGTGTATGGGGAAGAGAGACAACAATATAGGACGCAATTGCGCGTGGATGACAATACTGCAGCGCGCGCTCTTTCCCTTTCTCTTCCAACATATTTACACGCGCGTTCTTTCCCATGTGAATCGGCTTTCACTCTTGATAGATCGTGCGTGTAAAGACAGCTAATGTCTAATATTTAACTTGGCTACTGTTAACTTCAAATTATCATCTGTTTACCGGCGATTAAGCATCGTCTTTGTAATGAAATTCTGCTTCATGCTTCTTCAAGGTTTCGAAATCAATAAATCCCCGTCTACAGAACCTGCACACTCTTCCAGATACCCCAGAATGTACCTTCATATGCGCTCTGAGATTACTTGACCTGCGAAACTTCTTCTCACATATACTGCACAAATAATCTTTGTCCCCATAATGCTTCCTCTTGTGCAGAGTAATCAACCATTTAATTCCAGCTTTGTAATCACATAAATCGCATTCATACTTTATATCGGAATGCTGCGCTTGCACATGCAGTAACATTGCACCTTTGGTAGTGCAAATCTTTGGACAGTGTTCGCATTTAATCTTATATTTCTCGACATTGTGGACTTTTCCTAAATGGACTTTCATCTGATATGAGTTATCAAAATTCGCGCTACACAAGTTACATTGATGAGATTTTGCAAATCCATGGCATTGTTGCTTATGTTTCTCCAAACGATGACATGCGTTAAACATTTTACCGCAAATGGAGCATCTATATCCGATATGACTGTTACTTATGTGTCTTTTGAGACGAACTTGAGTCATGAAACTCAGGCCGCAAATTTGGCAGACGCACGAATGACTGACGTGGTCTTTATGCATATGTCCTATCATAGATGTAAAATTGTCGTACTGGTTTTGGCATAAGACACACTGCATTATATCTTTGCTCAGGACGAAAGGGAACACGCATACGCCGAGATTAGTATCATATTTTTCGTTGTGGACGTATAAGATATGGGAGATCAGTTCTTCTAAATCCTTGAGTGGAGTATTTGGGCAAACTTTGCAGGCTAATCCAGAGATATCGATTTTGATTGGGACATCTTTGGAAATTATTCTTTTAGGGATAAAAGAATCTAAATCTATTGAATGCTTCTGGGTGTGTTCCTTAAGAATCTCGCAGTCTCTCATAGGTTTTAGGCAATAGAAGCACTTGAAGCCCTTCGTGTGCCAGGTGAAAGGGACTACTTTTCCGTAGCGTAGTACCAACAGTACATTTTTCCGGATTTTAGAAAGGCGTTCGAGGTATGTATCTTCTTGCTTTGTGGCCTTTCGTCCTGTAAAGAGAAGAGTCGATTAAGGCCCTTCTCGTTAAAAATCGAGGTGTATTCAGAGCGAACGATAATGGTCCTGTAGATATAACTAGTTTAGATAGTCATTCGAATTCCTTGCGCGAAATTCATAGCGTTCACTAAGACAAATTATATATCCAGATAAATACTACTATGAAGCAAAGTACTTAGGTAGCTATATGAAATAATGCACCATTTGCTATGGGCCTATTATATCCATAGGTATAAGTCAGCACCGCTTTACGGTTTTTTTTTCCCTCTATTCCAATATGTTCAACTATCTGTTCAACCAGTTGAACAAATTGGACTACTTTAGTCCAGTTTGTTCAACTACTTGTAATAGTTGAACTTTTTGGACTGAAAATTCCAGTTTGTTCAATCATAGCAGTTTTGTTAATTTAATAAAAGAAATCACTGTTTTATCACCAAGAATACTTAATAATTAATGAAAAAAAATTATATTGCACATTCCAATAAAAATTGACCGACACATATTTCGTTGTTGATTAATTTCATTTGTTGGTCCATTATGATTTTATCATTCAAAATGCTATCTTTCTTCCGCTTGTTAACTTTTTGTTTGTTTCTTATTTGCAACTCTTTCACACTATTGAATTCTGAATCTTCAAAGAGCACTTTCAAAAGCTGCATTAGTGTTACTTTTTTTTTATTTTTAACGCACTCGTTATTAAGGTTGAGGTGCCACCCTTCAACACTATTGGTAGTTCTATGACGTTCGCCAAATACACACCAAGTGCTGATAAAGGCGTCGTCCTTGAGCCAGTATGTTTCAATATATTTTACGAACACATCCAAATTGGACTGTACTTCCATGTTTTTTTTCAAGAACTCAATCTTTTCTAAAATATAAGTCCATCCCTCTCTTACTTTTGTAGACGGAAGCAATGGCAGTACACTTGTGAGTCGTACAATTTTTCGGCTCATTTTTTCCTTTACAAGGTTCAACTTTTTGGCCTTTCGCCATACGGCATTAGAATAATGATAGAAACAACCTTTAGTTATTATGCTTGGAAAAACTTCAACGATTGCAGCCCGTGTCGCTGTTTCGTAATCTGAAGTGAACTTTTGTGGTGTCCAACTCGGAAATTGGCTTTTTATAATCTCAAATAAAATTGTATAAGATGCCTGGGACATGTCGGACATTAACGCGTAGATTAATGGAATAATATTTGTAGTAGTTTCAGTACTGTTAATATCACCGTGAATACTATAAATTTGCTTACACGGTGGTGGGCACGATTTAAAAGTCCCGTCTCCAAAGATATGATCAACAGTTGGTACAATTTTCCTCATATCTTCAGAACAAAATAGTATGATTCGAACACCATTGCAATTGTAATCTCCTAATAAAAATGATAAATACCTTTGTGGCACTACAATATCCTGCGGGTTCGTAAAGCAGAATTTGGGTACGCCTGCTGCTTTATTTCTAACGTTGTATAGAGTACTTTTCACTGAGTCAAAAACTGGAATTTTAGTAATTTTATCCAGGCCAATATCTTTAATAGTTTTAACTGTGTTTTTATAAATTTTCCGAACCGTTTCAGTTCCATCCGATACTTTGATTTGCCGTTTACATTCTTCAATCTTTTTCTCTATTTCAATTTTTGCATCATCTGGTTTGCAATTATCACTATGCTTTTTTATCTTCAGAAGTTTTTCACCCTGTTAACATTAACAAAATTATGCACGCTTGTTCCAAATACAACATAAGATAATAACTTTGAACATGGTCTCAAAAAATATGAAGGTTTAGTCACCTCAAGAGTCAATGATCCGACGCAAGAAAATTTTCCTTCTGATCTCGCCGAACACCGCCATATAGATGATCCATTGCGATATTTCCTCACGCGATAATATCTATACCCCCCATGTACTAGCACCACACCTCTACCTTTTTCTAAAAAATGCAAATCTTCATCCTCCATTGTAATGAACAAATATCGCGTATAATAATAAAATTCTGTTACTTGGAAAAACTGCCACAATACTTTTCTTTCACACAGTGACGAAGTCACCAAGATGTCATTGATGTTATTTTCCTCCATTTCTAATCAGCCAGTACTTTTAGTGATAACCTCTTAAGAGCATTTGCTAATCTCACACTAGGTTATGAAATTATAATAGTGCAAGCAATGCAGCGAGTATTGGGAATGCATAAAACATGAAGAGGTTCATAACCATCCCTTGCACGTCCGAACCCACATAGCATTTTAAACGATAAAATCATAATGAACCAACAAATGAAATTAATCAACAACGAAATATGTGTCGGTCAATTTTCATTCTTGGTGATAAAACAGTGATTTCTTTTATTAAATTAACAAAACTGCTATGATTGAACAAACTGGAATTTTCAGTCCAATAAGTTCAACTATTACAAGTAGTTGAACAAACTGGACTAAAGTAGTCCAATTTGTTCAACTGGTTGAACAGATAGTTGAACATATTGGAATAGAGGTTTTTTTTCATCCCTTTTTTCGAAAATGGACATAAATGTCCAACACCCTATCGAATTTCGTACAATGCCGATATAATTATATAAAATAATAATTATACTGACAATTTGCTAATTATTTTTTTAGTTTAATTAGTGTTAAGTAAAGAAATTGATAATAACTTATATTGGCAACATCGACAGGAAATATTGGCTAAATATTATGGGTTTTTTTAAATACCCTCACTATTAATAAAACTGTTTTTTGCCTATTGGTATGGTGTCGAGAAACAAACAAAAAAGTTTATAATGTTAATACGTATTTAATAATTTCATAAAAATCAACAAAAACATGGTCGTTTACATAGTTAAAACTAGAATTTTACAGTATCTATTAACATAAGAGTCACTAAAATTTTATTTATTTTGGATACACCTTAGAAACAGTATTCTTAATGGAAGTTTAAAACTTGCGTTCATAAATTAGAGTTCATAATTTTATTGTCTGCTTGCATGAGATATAGTTATAGTTTAATATACAGCAGTATAATGTACAAAAGTATAACGTACCATCAGGCGAGGTGAACGTGAGTACATGACCGATATAAAAAAAATGTAAAAGAACTTAGACGATAAACTTATATGTACATGGAAGTTGATGATTGTGTTTATATACTACTTAAATGGCAGGCAAGCACACGGCCCACCTGATGGCAAGCGGTCACCGCGGCCTATGGACGTGTGAAACGTCAGAGGCGTCACACTCGCGCTGCCAACCCAGTGAAAACCTTCTAATGCCCTTGTTTTATATCATTTAACCGAAAAATAATTATTTTCATCCACTAGTTTTTATGAGAAAATAATATTTAATAATAGAGTATAATGGACAGCATACTGTCAAATTTAAAAAAAAATCCAAAAAGCAACCTAAATATCACATGATATACAAATAATTTACTAAACGTATATAAAAAATTTATACTTTTATATGAGGCATGTATTAAAATATCTAATTCATTTAAATTTTGAAGCAATTTCTAACTTTCCTTAATTTTTTAAATCGAAAAAAAAAACATCCAGGACGGGACTTGAACCGGCGACTAGTTGGTTTCGGAGAATTTCGAATATCTTGAACGTGTTCAAGTAACTCAGTTTGTTACAAGAGCAGATTTTTCTATCGCTGTTTTTTTTTATACCACTTAGGTGGCAGAAAAGCACACGGCCCACCTGATGGGAAGCTGTCACCGTGGCCAAGGGACGCGTGCAACACCAGGGGCATCACACTCGCGCTGCCGACCCCGCAAAAACCTTCTAATGCCCTTCTTGAAGAACCCGATATTGTTTAGTAACTAGTTGCGAAAAAAAGAATTATTATCCCACTCTTATAATAACTTTTTGTTAGTTACGAACGTAGAAAATAGGTTTAGTTACTAAAGCTTCTTTCATAACTAGCTACCAAACCGCGAAAACTATTTTTTTTTCTTCTAACTGGTAACGAGATTTCAGTTACGAATATGGATGAAGGGGAAATATGTCGATATGATACGATACGTCTCTGCCATATATTTTCAATCATATATCTTCCATTGCAAATTATCGAACTACGTCACAGTAATAACTAAAAAGAATATTTATCACTGGGCAAGAAGGTTCAATTTAGCTCAAACTTCTAACAATTATCTGTAATCTAATTCATCTTCTGCCGGAGCATCTTCAATGACATACTCTACATGTTCGTACGAATCGTCAGCTCCAACAACTGGCAGGTCCTCTTCCGTCAACCACTGATGGATAATTGTTGAAGTACCATTTGTAGCGTCCACCACAATGCATAGACCATCGCTACCAGTCGGAACTGAGGCGCAATCTTCGACCACTATAGTGGATTGAGGATTAACTTCCTCAAAAGAACTGTCTTCTTCGACTAAACACTCTTCTTCAACTAAATTTTCTTCTTGATCTATGTCTTCATTTTCGACTAATCCATCTTCTTCAACCACACATTCTTCCTCATTTAAATTATCTTCAACTAAACTGCTTCCTTCACTTATATTTGTTACTTCAAATCTACCTTCCTGGGTTAAAAAACTATTTCGCGTCGATTCATTCTCTTGGACCAAACTGGTCTCTTTGACCAGACTACGATCTTTTTCCGCAATAACATTTGGCTTAATTATTCGATTCTTATCGATCTTAATGGTAGATGAGTCAGGGTTTTCAACAGTGGTGGAACAACCTCCTCTAACCGCTACAGTTTGAGGAGGTTGTTCCTCTAATCATTGAATATATTGTCCTGCAACCTCACTCTCTAAATCCTCTCTGATAATATCCATCTTGGCGATTTCACTGTCTCCAATTTCCTCAACCATACTTTCAGTGTCATCAAACTGGCTATGTCTATTCCTAACATGCATTTTAAGATTAGTCTGGTGAGCGAATGCTTTGTTACAAACCACGCATACAAATTCTTTCTCTCTAGTATGTAAAATCACGTGGGAATTCAAGTTACTTCGCTTAGAGAATTTTTTCCCGCATACAGAACAAACGAATTTTTTATCTCCGTTATGTTTGACCATGTGCAATTTCACATCGTAAGGTCCAAAAAATTTATCACCGCACACTTCGCATTCCACATTTTTCTCTCTCAAATGCACTCTTCTCATGTGCCTTGACATTATAGACTCTTGTGGATAGACTTTTGGACAATAAGGACATTTTATTTTAAGTTCCTCTACGCTGTGAACATTTGCTAAGTGTAGTTTCTTTAGATATGGACTTTTAAAAGTTTCCGGACAGTGGGGGCAAGTTGAAAGATTTACCAAATGCACGTTTTTCTCGTGAAGAATTTTCTTTGACAATGTCGCGAGACTAATACCACAATATTCGCAAGTATATCCCCCTTCTCTGTGATAGTATCTATAATGCATTTTGAGATGGTTTTCTCCTTGGAAACTAGTGCCACACACGTCACAAATGTAGTGATGGGACAAATGGTGCTTATTGGCATGTCGGAGTAGATATTCAAAGAAAACGAATTTCATATTACATGTAGGACATGTGGGTTGATCTTTGTCTAATTTGAAGGGTAGTAAGCAATTTGGAACGCTGACGTCATATTCAGCATCATGTGCTATTATCAAATGATGTATTAGCTCTTCTAAATTCGTTACAGCTTGAGGACAAAGCTTACATGATATCCCAGTGACGTCAATTTTAACGGCAGCATCTTTATTTCGGTTATTTTTCGTTCTGTCAAAAACTACGAGTTCTAAATTAGCAAATTGGTGAACGTTTGAGGTATGTTCTCTTAGCAGTTCGGGGTCTTTGGTGGTTTCGTTGCAGTAAAAGCATTTGTACTTGCCCTTATGCCACATGAATGGAGTAACATTGCTATATTGTAACACATATTCGACATTGCGTCGCTTTATCAAGAGTTTTCTGGCGACTTCCATTTTCTTATTTTTGTCCTCCACTGTATCGTATTTTGAACCTGGAAAGAAAGTTTTCAGCTTTACTTTTCTGTTCTGTGTCTTTGGGTTCCTCTGTTCTCGTTTTTGAGGGATTTGTTTCGTTCCGGAAGATGAGGGTTAAAGATTTTTTATCGAAAACTATTCGCTAAGAAACGAAAGTATAAAGGTCGTTTATTTTAAATATTAAGATGAAGAATTGCATACTTGTTTATTTTATATCGGTCACGTCAATATGACTTCACCTCGCCTAATGGTAAGCTAAATGTAAAGTCTCAGGAAGGGGGTCCGCATTACATACACCGACAGTGCCATAATGGTGGCCCTCAACTTGACGGCCTCATCAAATGCTTTTTCACGCCCCGCTTAAAGGACCCGAGACTGTAGGAGGAAGGAAACACGCGAGCTGGTAAAGAATTTCAGGTCTTTATGGTGCGGCAAAGAGTCCTATTCAGATTGACCAGCGTACCGTAACCACGCACGCTCGTATTAACCGGCAGATTTACGTTGGTTAAGTTTTAAGCCGGTTTTATAATTTTATTATTCTATGTATAAATTCACCCACTTCTCATGTTACGACTCGCTGACAAACAGAAATTATGTCCTTGAAGGTTACAATAAACACTTCATACAAATTAGAAAATGACTAATCCAACGCTAATTTGGCCGTTTAAAGATCATCAGGTCATGTAGGGTTAGCGAAGCGGCGGAGCGCGGATGCCCCCCCCCCCCCTCCACCCCGCCTCCCCCTATTCCGGGGGCATGACGGGAACACCGTGGTTCCCAAACCCAAGGGGGCCATCTCGAATCCGGAGATGGCCCGGGTCAAGCCGGGGTGCAAGGGACATGCTCTTTAGGCCACCTTACATCCTGGCGTCAGAAGACCCTAGACGGCGTGCGGTTTTAGTCAGTAAGAGTCCGACATAAACTGCCCCGCTGGCCGCTGGGTGGGTATCCACGAGGATTTCTGCACGGAAAAAAAAGGTCATGTAGGGTTTTTTTTAATAATTGTTCCTTTTCTGTTTTAGGATCTTTCTCTTCTGTTCAACTTACCAAAGTTTTAGCAATTGGGTGGTGGAGGATCGTATATTAGACAAAGAAAATAAATAATTCATTTATAAATAATTGTAATGATTATATTTTCTATTAACAAAATTATAAACCTAATACTTCAATTATCACAATATTGCTATATTAGACATAGCTGCCTAAAATGTTTAGATTATACAAATAATTGGGTATTTCTTTTTAAACCACTTATGTGGCAGACAAGCCACGTAATTATAAATTAATTGAATAAAGCCTCTTAAATACAGGTCTGGCATTTTAGACATTATGAAATAGTGTGGTAAACAAGGCTTACACTGCCGGAGTGAACACATTTATTCTACAAATGATTTATTTTTACAATTTTTTTAAATACCCGACAACTAATTGATTGGTATTCCGACGAGAATTAAGGAAATAGGTTTTATTATTATTTATTATTTTATATAAAATGTTACGATACGAAAATGCTACGATATATATTAAAAACTAGAAGATTATACATTTTATCACTGTCTTATTCTTAAACTAAGTTTTTTCTAAAATAATTGGGTAAATATTTGGACACTGTTTTTTTATATGAGACGAATAGAAATTAACTGTAATGGCATCATAATAAAATTCAAATATCAATTTGTGATAGTGGGATATGATAGTGGTGGGATATGATAGTGGTGTGATACGATAGTGGTGGAATATGATATTGATAGTATTATGATTGTGGTGGGATATGATAGTGAATACTATAGCTCTCTCTCTCACTGAGTTCAACTCGCATATTACTTTCAATTTTTTTTTATTTTACTCGTTTTTTTTCAGAATACAGTTGGCGATTTTATGTAGTCGATAGTACCCTCCTTGATAGTTTTAAAAGTAAATTTCAATTTTATCATCATGCCGTTAAGGTATATTTCTATTCACCACATAAAAATTCAGTGCGCACAGGTTTTACACTATCGAAAATTCGACAGAAATCTAAATAAGAGGACTGAACGTGAAGTATGTATCCAACTTCCATGAAGTAGATATATGTGTACGATATATCTACTTCATGTAAGAAAAATACAATATACGGACAATCTAAAAACGATGTTATTCATATATAATATTATTCATTACAATAAATATGGATACTACTCTAAGGCCTAGCGTACACCGGGGGAGGCGCGGCAGAGCGCATTTAAGTCCACAATTTAGTAAGAACCTTAATAGTCTTAATAGAGTCAATATTTTTATATCAAGAATAAAGTCGCCCGTGTTTCGAGCGACGCGCTCGGCATTTTTACTTGATATACAACACAATTTTATTATTGACCGTATTGAACGTAGCTGAATGGATAACGCGGCCACTACTCAAGAGGTATCGAGTTCGAATCCGGCCGGACAGTACCAATGTGAATTTCACTTTGTGGAATTTATATGTGCTAATCACATGATTTACCGTCTGCTGACGGTGAAGGAAAAACATCGTGAGGAAACCCACATGTCCTAGAAGAAATTCTAAAAACATGTCCGATCCACTAACACGCATTAGGCCAGCGTGTGTGGATTAGGACCTTAAACCCTCTCAGCTCTTGTTAGAGGAGAAGAGACCCGGGCCCAGCAGTGGTACAAATGGGTTGCTATCAAGACTGTTAAGGTTCATATTAAATTATTGACTTAAGAATGCTCTTCACCGCGCCTCCAGCGGTGTGCGCTGGGCCTAACACGTACAAAATTACCTATAGAGATCAATTCTTACCAGCAATTTATAATAACATTACTTAGACCTACTTATGGAAGAGAGACAACCCTATCAAAACCTTCGGCTTCGATTGTAAATAGACCAAAAAAAAAACAGCCCGCTGAGTATCTTGCCGGAGTCTTCTCAGGTCTGGGCCGCATTTCGAACCGGTGGTCCATTTGCTTACTAGTTTTAAATATTTTTAATTTTGACGTTTTGTAAGTGCCGCGTTTAATGGTCTATTCAGAATAAATTATTTTTGACTTTGAACCAAAGATCTTGGTAGGACCCTCATACACTTATTATTGTATATTTTGTCTTGAAAAATTAATTCTAAATATTGTTAGAAAATATTTAAGAATCAAGGTAGATAGCTTCTACCTAAGACTAGTCAATAAGTTTAATAAATCTAGAACGTGTGTAGATGGCTCAGATGGGAAAGTATTATACATTCATTGCTAAAGAAAGGTTGAGAGAGTTGCTGTGTTGACAATGCTGGAGACTTAGGTCTACCCGCTGACAGCACAGATTTTTTTATATAAATGACATGTCAATTTGACTTCACCTCGCCTGATGGTAGGCTGAAGGTAAAGTCTCAGGAAAGAGGGCCACCATTACATACACGTATCATGTTAACAATGGTGGCACTCAGCTTGACGGCCTCATCAAAAGAAGATTATCGTCCCAAAACCAGTCACAATCCCTCCAGTGAGCTCTGCCTACCCTACTTGGGTGTGACATGCAAATAATGGCAATCATATACATTTCGGCATAGCCTTTGTTTGACATTGTCTGGGCCTATAGAAGTCTCTATGGGCCACTTTACACCCAGGCGTCAGAAGACCCTAGACAGTGTGCAGTTTTAGTCGGAAGAGTCCGACATAGCCTGCCCCACTGGCCACGGGGTGGGTATCCATGAAGATTTCCGCACGAAAAAAAAAGGCCTATAGAAGCGTTCGAACCTTCACGGTGGTAATAACCATCTGAATATAACATCTTTATACTTAAACTCAAAGGGTCCTGACAAAAAGATGTCTAAAACTGCCTATTCATTCAAAACGAATCGCACTTAAATTTGCAACTGAACATGACCATACTTCTTATGCATTTCCATATGCGATGCCAAATTACTCCGCCTTAAAAATGCCTTGCCACACACAGTACAACTAAACTTCCTATCGCCCTCATGTTTAACCATATGCATTCTTAAAAGGTAGTTATCGAAAAATTTCTCGTTACAAATCGAACAAGGAACATTTTTCTCCTTCAAATGAGTTCTCCTAACATGATCCTTCATAAAAGAGTTCCTGGTAAACATTTTATCGCAAAAATCGCATTTATGTCCAATGTTATGGATTTTGATCAAATGTTTCTGCTTATGGTACTGGGAATTAAAAGTCTCTGGACATTTTGGACATTTGTGGTCTTTCGCGTTATGGCACTTCGCCCTATGTCTCGCTAAACACCATTGGTTCTTATATTTGATACCGCAGACATCACATTCGCAGGAACCAGTATGAGAATACGTTATATGTACATTCAAGTTAGCTGCATTACGGAAACTTCGGCCACAAAAATCGCAAATTCTATTATTGTTACTATGTTCGGCGTTAACATGTCGTAGTAAAATTCCGAAATAACGGAACACCTTATCCGGGCATATTGGACAGGGTATATTGTCTTTAATGATTCTAAAAGGCTCTAGACATCCACGGATAGACTTGTCATAGTTCGCTTTGTGTTCATCCACTAAATGACTGATTAAAACTTCCAAATCTTGCATAGGAAGACAACAAATTTTACAAGCTAAAACTGAAATATCAATTTTAACATTTATTCTTTCGCCTTTGCACTTCTTCATACATTTCTGTTTCAAATCGCATATAGGATGTTCAGTGCTCGTATGTTGCCTCAAGTCATCGAACTCAAAAAACTTTTTCGAGCAATAAAAGCAGGAAAACTTGGCAAAAAATTTAAAAGGGACTGCTGTAGACATGTTTAAAACGCATTGTATATTTTGCCGGATTTGCAAAATGTTTTGTTTCTTTCTAGGTTCCAAATTGTCTTCTAGGGTAGACTCTGGTTCGGATTGCGAAATCATTTTAAGTTTGCATTTGCTTGTGTGTTGTCTTAAACCTATTAATGAATGGAATTCTTTTGAACAGTAACGACACTTCATATTACTCTCATCATGAGGATGATCTGCTTTCAAATGTCTTTGTAGAAGAGACAAAGACGCGAATTTTGAGCCACAACTTTTGCACTGTCTAAAATGTTTATTGTTCTGATGCCTTCGTAGGGACTGGTACGTGTCAAAATTCTGTAAGCATAAATCACAGGGATACCCTCCAACACGATGATAGTTCCTTATATGAATAGCTAGATCCCTCTTCTTATTAAAACGACCTCCACATTCATCGCAAATAAAGCAATTTTGTGGGTGCATATTATTGACATGTGTAACTAAATAACCGAAATACGAAAAACTCTCTTCACAATGAAGGCATTTAAAATCGACTAATCGATATTCCTGGAATGGTACATCGATACTTTTGTTGTATTCCAACTGATGTTTACCTATCAAATGATCGATAATCTCTTCAAATCGATTAAAAGTCTCGTTGCAGATCTCACAAACGATTTCCGATACATCGATTTTAATTTCTATATTATTCCCTTTTATTAACTTTAGTGAATAATCTTGAGTGTTACATAAGCCGTGAGATTTCGTATGTTTTTTAAACTCTGCGTATTCGGTGTAGTTCTTGCCGCAATAGAAGCAGAGATATTTCCCCCGCCATTTGAAAGGCATAATGGAGGTGTGGTCAAATAGTATTTTCAGATTTTTCCGTCTCCTTTCAGAGGTACAGCCTCCGTACGGGCCTGGCAAGTCATCTGAAAAGAAATGTTCCTTGCTGTATGAATGTACCTCTATAAATTTTGTTGTTATTTTACTTATATTTGCTTGGTCTGGGTAATGGACTGCTGAGACGAGGTCTCGGGTTCGATCCCAGGTTCACCATGGCACACACCAATGACTTTTCGATGCTTTTCGAAGTTATGTGTGTATTTATCGCAGGTTTATAAGTGCCAGGTTAATGGCAATAGGCTCGCCACCTATTACATTGGGACCTAAACATAAACTGGCGAAATGTGGGTAGCACCTGTGCCTACCCCTTCGGGGATATAGGCGTGAGTTTATGTTATGTTGTTTTACTTCTAATCTTCATTGTTAGTCATATTTTTTCTGTAAAATGCCGGTATGGACCTCAACCGATTACGCGCTCTTGCCGGCCGTTCGAGGGAATTTTTTTTCAGGTGGGGAATGGGAGATCCGGGCTTAACCGCATCTGATTGCGGAGATCCTGTGTAGTCCATATGGCACTTAATTTTATGTCCTTTGTGCCCTACCTCCTGCACTAAAGACGATTTATACAAAGCTAATGACAGTGTGGTAAGGATAGCTGAATTTTATAGCCAAATTATTGAATCATTGGCGTGAAGGAAGGTGCTGACGATATTGGAATAATTGCAATAGTTAGGTTCCAGCTTATATTAATCTCAAGAACGGGCTCATTTATCCAAACCAAATGTTTAGGCTTTGTTCGGACTATTTAGTAGATAGTTTATATGAAGTTTGCACGAAATTGGTCGAGCGGTTCTTCATTTATCACATTTTTTATAACACCGAAGTCCACGCGGGCGGAGCCGCGGGCACAAGCTAGTATTCTATAAATAGGTGTTACGTAATAACAGTGTTCATCATCCAAGTTCTATTGACCCTCACTAAAGGATAATCTACCAAAATCTCTGGTAGAAAATTGATATGAAAACTACCAAAGCTACCAAAATCAAGATCTATAGAATTGAAGCATGCTGTAGTGAAAATAGTCAAGAGAATGAACATGAACATGATTATTTGTTAGGTGACGCCACCATGCGCGTGCGCATTCCTCACGTGTGATGCGATATGCGCTCTAAGATTACGCTTCCATAGAAATTTCTTTGAACAAATATCGCAATGGAAATTTCTTTCTCCAACATGTTTGACCATATGCATTTTTAATCTCTGCCTATCAAAAAAGCTCTCCGAACATATTTTACACTTGACATTTTTTTCTTTTAAGTGCAGGCGCCTAACATGATTCACCATAAAAGAGTATTTAATAAACGCCTTGTCACAATAAGAGCACTTATGCCCTTCACCGTGTACTTGAAGCATGTGACGCTGCATCCAATATTGAGTCGAAAATTTGTCGGGGCATTGTATACACTTGAAAATTTTAACGCCATGATCTCTGCCTAAATGAGTTTTTAAGTTGGCGTAATTCGTGAAGATACAATCGCAAGTATTACATTGATATCTGTTAGTGGATACCCTGTGGTATCTCATCACATGAGCTCGAAGATTCGGATCAGTTCTGAACGCTTGTCCACAGAACACACAAATGAATTTATTTCCGGTATGACTCTTACTAACATGTTTGAGAAGCAAAGCGAAATATCGATACACCTCATCGCATAGCGGACATGGATAACTATTTTTAACAAGTTTGAACGACTGTAAATGATTTTCAACTGACTTATTACATTGAACTTTATGTTCGATCGTCAAATGATCGATTAAAGTATTCAAATCGACTATCGACTCGTAGCACAGTTTGCAAGAGAGAGAGGCTGTATCAATTTTGATTTTGTTTCCATCATATCTGTTGCGGAGTTTCATGCATTTATCAGTGACATCGCATTGTGGATGTTGGATAATTGTGTGTTCTTTTAGACTGTCACAAGTCGAAAAATCTTTTGAGCAGTAGAAACATCGGAATTTACTCATAAAGAATTTAAAAGGAATCGCAGTCGACATGTTAATAATGGCCGCAATACTATTTCTGAGATCCTTTGTCGTTATTTTCTTCTCTTCGTCACCTATAACGATAGTTTTAACAGTGGGGTCTCTTTTCACAGTACACTTGGACGCGTGGCGTAACACCGCTTGTTTTGTAGATAAGACTTGTTGACAGAATCTGCATTGTACTTGGTCAGCCGTGTGTTCAGTTTTCATATGTTTCAACCGTTCGATATCAGACGAAAATATTTCATAGCATATATTACAACTCGAAGGGTGCGAATGTAACCTATGGAATCTTAGAGACACATTAGAAGCGAAAACTTCACTGCATCTACTACATTTGTATTCTTTTCGATGATAATTTCTTGTATGAGAATTTAAATCTCGCTTTTTGTTAAAAGTTTGCTCGCATTCAGCGCAAGAGAAACAGTCATTAGGATGACAAGTGTTCATATGTGACACAAGTTTCGGGAAATAGTCAAAACTTTGCTCACATAGTAAGCATTGTAAATCTGCAAGCCTATATGATGTTAGCATCAAGTTAGCTTGTTTATTGTAAGGAAGATCGTGTGCAGCGACCAAATGGTTAACAATATCGTCCAGATAGGCGAAAAACTGTGAGCAAAGTTTGCATGTTATGTCAGAAACGTCGATTTTGGTTTCCGCATCTGCCGATTTCACGAGTCTTATCGCTCGATCTCTGTCGGAGCAGTGTCCATGACTCTCTGTGTGAGTTCGGAGATGTTTGTGACTCTCGACGTAATCCCCGCAGTAGAAACAAAGGTATTTGCCTCTCCATTTAAAAGGTATTAATGTTGTATTGTTGAATAAAATTAGCAGATTCTGCCTCCTTAGAGAATTAGCACTTGTCTTTGACGACTCTCTTTCCGAATCTGAAAAGAAATTTTCTCTATTGTATTTTTCGAGACACAGAGATAGTGCAGGAGGGTTTCAAATGTTCTACTTGCAGTTTTATTAGGTCAAAATTGGAGTGCGTTTTCGGAATAGAGCAATAGTGTACGGTACTTCGATCGAAATTTGACAGTAAATAAACAAAAAAACATCATCTTCAGTCTCTCCGTGACCATAGCTGCTGAAAAGCAAACGGAATTTCGGATCCAATAAAAATAATTATAACATGAAATAAACTGCGAAGGAATCCTTTAAAATGTGAGATATTCGCGTTAACTTTACCCGAAACGCGACGAAAGCGTTCGTCCCCCGTCTTTCGCGTCGTCTTTTCCGGTGGCAAAACGGGGACACATTGGTTGGAAGGGCCTTTTGGGACACTTCAGACCCCAGCGCTCGAAACACGAGACGGCTTGCGATTTTAGTCAGTTAAGTCCGACAACCTTGGAAAAAAGGGACCTATCACCATATAAGTGAGCCGCTACACAACAGGCAAGTCTCGGTGCTATCAATTCGCAATAAATCAGCCTAAATCTGCACACTGTTAAGGTGTTTATTATGCCTAGCCATATGCGTCCTCAAACTCTTCCTCCAAAAGAACCTTTCTCCACAAATATCGCAGTGGAAATTCTTCTCCCCGCTATGTTTCACCATATGTCTCCTCAGAAGGATGTTGTTGAAAAACTTCATATTACAAATGGAACATTCCACGTTTTTCTCTTTAAGGTGAGTTCTCCTGACATGGTCCCTCATGAAGGAGTTCCGTGTGAAAAGTTTCCCACAGTACGAGCATTTGTGTCCACAATCATGGACTTCTATTAAATGCTTCTGACGTAAATATTGAGTAGCAAAGCTTTCGGCGCATTTGGGACATTTTGCAGCTTTAACGCCATGAGCCCTAGCCATATGCATGTACAGTCTAGATGGGATATTGCATTCAGCACCGCATATGTTACACTTGAATCTACCGTCCCGATGGTGTCTCCATATATGTACGCGTAGATTCTGATCGCGGCGAAAAGTTTGTCCGCAGTACACGCAAATTATGTTATTATTCGTATGTTTTTTATTTATATGTTTTAGCAATGTGCCGAAAAATCTAAAGACTTCTCCAGGACAGTTTGGACAGACCATATGGTCTTTTATAAGTCTGTATGGCTGTAAACACGTCGTTATGGACTTGTCGTAATTAGCGTCATGTTTAGCTATTAAATGGTCGAGTAGGTTTTCCAAATCGCTCATAGATTCGAAGCATACTTTACAAGCTAAAGATGAGACGTCAATTTTGACACAAGCAACAGATTCCCTACATTTCCGAATGCATTTCTGTTTAACATCGCACACAGGGTGTTCTAAAACAGTGTGTTCCTTCATCGAATCAGAATCCGAAAAGTCTTTTGAGCAATAAAAGCAGTTGAACTTATTTTTATAAAAGTTGAATGGTATGGCAGTAGACATGTTGATAACAATGACAATGTTTTCGCGGATTTTTTTGACGCTGGGTCTTTTGGTTTGGTCGTCGTAATTTTGGTCCAAATCCATAGCAACGTATTCTTCTTTTTTTATTGAAAATTCGAAGATATCCTCTCCTTTGCACTTCCTATTATGCATCTTAAGACCTTGTTTTGTATGAAACTCTTTGAAACAATTGTCGCACTGGAGAGAACCATTGTCTGGGTGTTCAATTTCTATATGCTTCTGTTTTAAAGTAGCTGAGGGTAGTTTTAAATGACAAATATTGCATCTAGTCAAATGTCTATTATTCCTGTGTTTTCTTAATATATTTAGAGAACTAAACACTTGTGGACACATTTCGCATTGGTATCCCCCTTCTCTGTGATAATTTTTCATATGGGAAAACAAATCTCGCTTCTTATTAAATTTTTGGTTACACTTATCACAAACTAGACAATTTTTTGGATGATTCGTATTGACGTGTGAAACTAAATAACCAAAATAGGAAAATTTCTCTTGGCACGTGATACAATTGAGGTCAATTAGCCTATACTCCTCTATAGCCATTTCGACTGACTTATCGTATTCGAGTTTATGTTTAACGTGTAAATGGTCGATGACTTCATCGAAAGATGGAAACGGTTCATTACAAATCTCACACGAAATGTCGGATACGTCAACTTTGATTTCCATATTTTGACCACCTTTCAACACTTTCAAAGAATGGTCCCTAGTTGAGCAATTTCCGTGCGATTTGGTATGTTTTCTTAATTCAGAATATTCAGCGATATCTTTACTACAATAAAAACACAAGTATTTCCCACGCCACTTAAAAGGTATTATAGATGTATTGTTGAATAAAATTTGTAGATTTCGTCGCCTGCGCATCGAGGACGATTCGCAGCCTTTGTATTTCCTCGGTTTAGAATCTGAAAAGAAATTGAACAACTGTAAATGTACCCATGGTATTGTCAAATAAAATTTTCTAAAAATTTCTACTTTTTCAAATAATAAGTAACATTTTTTTTTAATATTAATATAATGTAGGGTACATTTAAAGTTGTTGGTGTTGTTGCCATCGCATTTTAGAAGGAATCTATGCAACTACCTACATAACTTTGGCGTTTCATTAATTGGGGACGATAGAACAAGATGGCGACACAGAACAAGATGGCGACGACAGAATAAGATGGCGACGGTGTAACGATGTACTAATTATTTACAAATATAGGGAGAGAATCGGGTGGTATGACGCAAATTGGGAGATATCCAGTAGTGAACGTCGAGACGCTAATTAATTGATTGATTGCCATTGTGTTTTAGATAGTGTTACCCAATTATTATCTAAGTACCTAAATTAAAATAAGTGAGGGTGAAGTATCATAGTATAAAAGATTGTAGCCAAGGTATTGATTTATTAAATAAAGAGAATATGAAATATTAAATATTAAATGGTATAATACAGTTGTCTAACAGTTGCTGTTATGATGTGATTCTTTTTTATTAGAAAAGTCTTGGTCATGCCTAAACATGGTAGTTAGGAATTTAGGGAATGAGCAATGAAATTTCGTCCGTACGAAGCCGTGGCGGGTAGCTTAGAGATCAATAATGAAACTTTAATTTATAGTTTATAATTTATTGTATCATATTTGTATATAAAATAGCTTATTCTTATAATAGCTTATTAGACAATTATTGGCTATTATGTATTAGCGGTTTAGGAACTTACAAAAGAGTATTCAGAAAAAGCAATGCATAAGTTAATAACTTCAATTTACGCGTAAGATCCGTAACAGTATTTCCCAGATCCGTTAGTGAAGATCCGTTAAGGCAGATCCGTTAAAATTTTTCCGTCAAGTTGTACCTCACGTATTTACAGCATCAGGATGGTGTACTCTCATATGAAGCCTCATACTGTTATTTTGAACGAAACCCTGACTGCAAATCGAACAGATATATCTCTTATCATTGCTATGTATCCGCATGTGATCCCGTAAAGTCTGTTTCCTCGCATACGACTTCTTACAGACCTCACACTGATGAACCCTCTCTCCGTAATGCTTCACCATATGTTTCTGAACGTGAGTACGCGAAAAGAATTTCTGTTCACACATGGTACAGCTAAAATTCTTCTCTCTAATATGCACCTCTTTTAAATGGACCTTCATTTTGCTCATAATTTGAAAAGTTTTCCCGCAAACTGGGCAGTTAAATTCCGGGATTTTGATATCATGGATTTTGCTATGATGTAATTTTCTTTGAGCATAGTTAGGAAAGGTTTCAGAGCAGAAGAAACATTTGAGAAATTTCTCTTTGTTATGGATTTTTGATTCGTGATTATTTTTTTGCGTTAATGAATCAAATGTTTCTAAACATATATTGCAGCGGAAACCTGCTCCATGTGTCAAAGAGTGACATCTTAACCGGTCTTGACTTAGAAACGACTTCCCACACAATTCACAAATATAATTTCCAAAATGTTCGTTCATATGTTGGTTTAATTTAATAAAATATTGAAATTCTTTCTTACAAATGGCGCAATGGAATGAATTATTATGTAAAGTGTATGGTATTAAACCATATCCATGTTCTTCAGCAAACATTTTATTATGGGATACTTTTATATGGTCTATAAGCTCATTTAAATCATCAAAATTGTGGTCACAATTACGACATTTTAATACTGAAACATCTATTTTGATTTTTTCATCTCTTCTTAAGTATGAAACGGCTGCTTTGATATTAGAATTTTGATGTTCATTTCTTGTGTGTTGCTTAAGGAGTTCTGTGTCTTTGAAAGTGAGATGGCAATAGAAACAGAGGTAGTTTTGTCTATGCCATTTGAATGGGAGCACGCTAGAGTTTTCTAGAACGATAATAGCGTTTCTCTTCATTAGTTTGTTTCGTCTTGTTGACGTCATTGAGGACTTACTCGAGGCCTCTGCGTCATGTTTCTCACCTAAAA
Organism: Lithosia quadra; assembly: GCA_963576445.1. NCBI lineage: Eukaryota > Metazoa > Arthropoda > Insecta > Lepidoptera > Erebidae > Lithosia > Lithosia quadra. The sequence continues at coordinate 991,767 of OY754897.1, forward strand.
ATTGAAATGGTTTATGAGAAATCTGTGTCTTCTTGCCCTTTTTAAACGACTCCGAAAAATAAGGAGGTTCTCGATTCGTAAGTGTCTTTTTTCATCATCTTCTATACTACACTATTATAAAATTGTAATGTAATTATGTCTGTAGGTACATTGGAGATATTTATATTTAAGCGGGGCGTGAAAAGGCATCTGTCTAGGCCGTCAAGGTAGGGGCCGCCGTTTTGGGACGAATGGTGTCTGGAATGGCGGCCCGTACCCTCTGGACTTTGCCCTTGCTTCTTACCATCCAGCGGGGTTAAGTCAATAGACGGACTGAATATAAAAATAAAAAAAATAAAAAAAAAACGGGTTATGTTATATAAGACCGATAAACTCCAAAACATCTTTAGACGCAAAAACTACTGAACGAATTTTGATGCGGTTTTTGTTGTTTGAAAGGTTTTGTTCAGATTTAAAATCTTACGCACGTTTGATCACAATCGGTTGAGTAGAACCGGAGATATAGTCAAAATATGTAAGGAGTTTAAGGAAATTAATTATTTATATAATATACTAGCTGTTGCCCGCGGCTCCGCCCGCGTGGATGTCGAAATCCGTTTCAAAAACTATCCTATCTCTCAAGTTGGATCGAACTGCACATGGTGTGCGAATTTTATTATGATCGGTTAAGTGGTTTAGGAGTCCATTGAGGACAAACATTGTGACATGAGATTTATATATATTAAGATTTAGTAAGTTCCGTGAGAGTCTTATGCCGTTGCAATAAAATGGCGATATCGTATTTGGTAGAAAACACTAGAGATGACACTTCTATTCTCTTATTAGTACTGTGGTTGCGTCAAAAGTTGTATACACCATTAAATGGCACTTACAAAACGTCAAAATTAAAAATATTATTTGTCAGTTTTGTACACCGGAAATTTAAGGCTGCACTAGCAGGTTCCTATCAAACTTGGCTGGTGAGTGTGTAGGGCCTTTTAAAACTTAAGTACCCATAAGTCCCGGAATTTTCCCCAGACTTTGTCTTTGTCAATCAATGTAGAGTTCACTCGCGCTCCCAACCCTGTTAAAACCTTCTAATACCCAAGTTTGTGGCAGGTCGGCAGCGCGAGTGTGACGTCCCTGGTGTTGCACACGTCCATGGGCCACGGTGACCGCTTCCCATCAGGTGGGCCGTAAGCTTGTATGCCGCCTTAGTGGTATAAATTATGTACACGGAAACAGGAGGCAATGGTAGCTGAATGGATAAATACGCGGCCTCTTCTCAGAGGTATCGAGTTCGAATCCGGCCGGACAGTACCAATGTGAATTTCACTTTGTGGAATTTTTATGTGCTAATCACATGATTTACCATCTGCTGACGGTGAAGGAAAAACATCGTGAGGAAACCCTATCCTAGAAGAAATTCTAAGGACATGTCCGATCCACCAACCCGCATTAGGCCAGCGTGTGTGTATTAAGGTGTAAACCCTCTCAGCTCTCTCGTTAGAGGAGAGGAGACCCGTGCCCAGCAGTGGGACATTAATAGGTTGCTATCATTAAAGTAAGCCATTACTTAGGTCTTGAGCTGAAGAAATATAAGCCATACGATTCATAATTGGCTGCGCGCGCCACCTATATATAAAACATTTTTCGGTATCTTATATCGTGTAAACTAATTTGAACTTTATTGTATAGGTCAATGAGTCGTAATTCATTTAACTGTTATATACGGTGTAGCTTGTTTTAATGCCAGTTCTATCCAAAACCTGGCCTATCCAAACAGAATTTTCTTTATTTGATAGCATAGCATGTGTTCTTAGGAGTAGAAGTCAAGCACATAGTATTTAGGTCTCTACAAGATGGAATACCATCATCAAGTTAAAATAATGACGAGAAACAAATTTTATGCCCTGCCAAATAATATTGCATCTTATAAATATGCCCCAACAATTAATTTTGCATGTTGTAAATATGCCTCACCAAATAATTTTGTCCCCATCAAATAATATTGTATCTTATAAAATATGCCCTACCAAATAACTTTGTATCTTATAAATATCTTGTCAATTAGGTACGACGACTGGTAGATATGACTGAGAAGTAAAAGCCTCTAAATAAATAATGAATAAAAAGGTTTGCATCTAATAAAAAATATGCCCTACCAAATAATTTTGCATTTTATAAGTATGCTCCAACAAATAATTTTTAATCTTATAAGTATGCCCCACTAAGTAATTTTGTATCTTATAAATATGCCCCAACAAATAATTTTTAATCTTATAAGTATGCCCCACTAAATAATTTTGCGTCTTATAAATATGCCCCATCAAATAATGTTGCATTTTATAAATATGCCCCACCAAATTGCATTTTATAAATATACCCCACCAAATAATGTTGCATGTTATAAAATATGCCTACCAAAAAATTTTACATCTTATAACACTAATAAAAACATTGAAATGTGTTGAAGTTTCTTCTGTCATTACTTTTTTAAAGAAATTATAATTTAATGGAGATTATAACTCACGTAATAGTATAAATATATAGGTATAGTAATAGATTTATGACAGAAAAAACTACAACAAAGGAAACTTGGTGTAGTGTGTCGTGATTTTTAAAATTATCTTTTTAATTTTTTTCAATAAAGGAAGATGATAGACAAGGCAGTTGTAGCAATTACAGTTAACATGAGATCTGGGATTTGAGTCTCGGGTTGGGCAAAATAACTCTCAGTAGCAGCTGCAGGTCTAGATACGTTACCGGCTTACCAATTTGAGAGGTAAAGGAGTATAAGAGGTTTGAAATTGGTAATGTCTGGAACGGCTGGACTGATATGGGTAGGTCTTCGGTAAATTTTTGGTAAAAGAATTAGTTTTCGGCCCAATTGAACATTATTTTTTTTTTATATATCACTTAGGTAGCAGACAAGCACACGAACCGTCTGATGGGAAACGGTCACCGTGGTCTATGGACGTGTACAACACCAGAAGCGTCACACTCGCGCTACTTAATCCAAGGTGGGTGAATTCGCGAGCAGAACAAAAATCAAAAAATCACGGCACCCTCCACCGATAATTTAGTACAAGCAGACACCTACCTTTAACAACAGATTTGGAGCTCTTTGCCTTCTCCTGTATCTTGGCAATCTTGGTCTTCTTCTCCGGCTTGACTTCAGATTTCCTGGGACGACCCCTCTTGCCCTTGATACGTAGGGAGCTAACTGTTATGTCAGACACTGTGGGCTCCGGTTCGACTTTGACATCTTCTGCGTCTAGAAACAGTAAATAATGATAAGTGAACTGATGAAATGTATAACAAATAATTTCTGAACGACTGAACCAAATTAATAAATAAATAAATAAACAATAATAATAAATATTCTACAATATTCTACACATTGCGCCCAAGAACCAAAGTAAGCTTAGTTTAATTAGCTTGTGTTATGGGTTCTAGAATGCTGAACATACTTATATACTTTTTTTTTGTTGTTTTTTTTGTTAATACATACTTATTATACATAGAAACACCCAGACCAATGCAAATAGACAATCATATTCATGCATACAAATATTTGCACTGAGCGGGAATCGAATCCGCGCCCCCCTGCGCAGCAGCCGCATCCACTACCACTACGCCACAGGGGCCGTCAAATTGCGTGAATCTTTTTTTTTGTTCGTTATTAGCAGGACAAGAGTTGTGTAAAAAAGAAATCTATACTTTAACTAGCTGTTGCCCGCGGCTCCGCCCGCGTGGATGTCGAAATCCGTTTCAAAAAACTATCCTATCTCTCAAGTTGGATCGAACTGCACATGGTGTGCGAATTTTATTATAATCGGTTAAGTGGTTTAGGAGTCCATTGAGGACAAACATTGTGACACGAGATTTATATATATTAAGATAAAATTGAAAAGTAGCAGGCTGGTCTGTATATTGAAGATATTTAAAAAAACCTGAGTTATATGAATGATTCTGAACACTAAAATATTATTTTTCAAATTCTCTTTGCGCATGATGGACACAAAAACTACTGAATGGAATTGGATGCGGTTTTTTTTTTATTAAAAGGTCTTGGTCAGACTTAGAATCTTACGCATGTTTGAACATAATCGGGATATCTACGCAGGGGGAGGTGAGGGCACAGGCAGTAGATGGGGTCGGCAGCGCGAGTGGTATAAAAAAAAAAAGTTATTTTTTATTGGGAATAGGCACAAAAATCGAATCAGTTACCACCAGAACAGACTGGCCCACGGTCTTGGTGTCCAATTGGCAACAAGAAGGCTGAAAAGACTGCACACATGGGATAACACAAAATAGAGAGTGGAAAGAGGGCAGCCTAACGATCGGAGGGCATGCCCAACACGTCAAACATACCTATAAAACAACTGCTTATGGTTCAACAAAAACCGATCGCAGCTACAAAAAAAAAAAAAAAAAAGGCTTGCGTCTGACCACAATCTCACCTGTTGGTAAGTGATGATGTGGTCGAACGCGAAGCACGCTTACCTAGAAGTAACCTATTCACTCTAGACTTGAAGACTCCCAGGTTGTAGCTTTCCGGAAACACAGACTCAGGCAGGGCATTCCACTCTTTAGTTGATCATAAATGAAACTGTGGAGGAACGGGATGTGACGTCCCTCCAACACAAAGGGAGGATCCTCCGACCAGGCAAGGTGATCACGCCTGGCGGGCCGCGGCCCTAACGGTTATCGTTGGGATCTTGTATATATGCTACACCAGCGTGCGAACTGCACTTTCGCGATTCAGGATCGTAGTGACGTAGTTGTAGTATCGAAGTAGTTCGTCGTGCTGTGACTAGATGGCGCTGGATGGCGCTGGATATTTGTGGTATCGCCACAAAACCAAACATTACTCACCGTCAGTAAAATGGATGTCATCTTCTAGATACTCCACTTCAGTGGCATCGGTCTGCACTTCTGTGACATAGTCTTCGAGTTTTGCTTGCGTTTGGTAGACTACCACTGTAATGTAACATGATATAATCTTATAATTATTATCTTAATATATATAAATCTCGTGTCACAATGTTTGTCCTCAATGGACTCCTAAACCACTTAACCGATTATAATAAAATTCGCACACCATGTGCAGTTCGATCCAACTTGAGAGATAGGATAGTTTTTGAAACGGATTTCGACATCCACGCGGGCGGAGCCGCGGGCAACAGCTAGTTATAATATATAATTTTAAGTGGGACGTGACAGTATCTCCTGTCCAAAATGAGCTGTCCGAGTGGGGTAGTACCTTTGCCTTACAGAACACCGCGCACATAATAACCATCGTGTTGTGTTCCCCAAGTAGGGGAGCCAGACCAGAGCTCACTGTTCCCCTCCTCCCCACACACATGCTGCCTAGGAAGGGGTGGCCTTCCTAGGCAGTGTGTGATACCCTTAGTGTTGCACAAGTCCATAGGCCACGGTGACCGCTTCCAATCAGGTGGGCCATGTGCTTATCTGCCACCTGAGTCGTATAAAAAATATATATCTCAGAGGTGGCCAACTCCAGGGAAAATGGCCACCGACTCTCTCCCTCTCTCGCAAGCTCTCCTTTTTAAGAATATAAAGGTACTAGTGTACTAGTTCACTTAATGAAACTTTTAAATAAGCAATTGTCAAGAAACTTCTTCAATAAGGGCATATAGTCTGTAGCGAGAGTGCTTTGCCCTGATGTTGCACACATCCATAGGCCACGCTTACCGTTTCGCATCAGGTGGGCCATGTGCTTGCAACACCAAAGTGGAATATCACCAAAAAAAATCTTACTCTTAGGCCTAAACTCTCCACGGCCCATCATATCGATGAATTTCTTCTCCGAGTCCATAACCTGCTTCTTGAAGTTACAAGCATCCCGCAAACGTGTGATACACACTTCGCAGATGAGACGGTTCGGTCCGTTGGGCCCTTCATTGTGTTGGGTGATCTGAATGTAGAAATAATAATTTTGATAATTATGTTAACGGGAATTAACGCAATCATGATACATATTATTATAATCATGGAACGCGAAAGTTTAAAAGTTAGTATAATAATTTTGGTTGTAAATAGAACTACCTCCTTTTTTCTGTCGGTTAAGCATATTAAAATCTTCTCTAGAGCGTAAAAAAAATCTTTAATAATGAGTTATATCCCACTCATACGCACAAAACGTTTTGGCGATACGTTCATCGTGCGTACTGCTAAAGAGTGGAATGCCCTGCCTGAGTCTGTATTTCCGGAAAGCTACAACCTGGGAGTCTTCAAGTCTAGAGTGAATAGGTTTCTTCTAGGCAAGCGTGCTCCATCGTCGACCACATCATCATTTACCAACAGGTGAGATCGTGGTCAAACGCGAGCCTATTACCAATAAAAAAAAAAAAAAAATATTGAAAATGAGGCCGGTATGACAGTAGAGGAAGTACATGAAGTGTGTAAGAATAGAAGCAGATGGCTGGCTGTTGTCTCCGCCTACCCCGGAGGGAAAAAAGCGTGAGCATACGTATGTAAAAATACTTTTATGAAAATTGCATCAAAATTGGTTGAACTAACCGTAAGATAAACCCGGACAAACACAGTTACTTCGGTTCTTTCGGTTAAAAATAATTATTATTCTAGGACATGACCCCAACTAAGAATTTGGGGTGATCCTTATTCTTGAGACTTCTCATTTAGCTTAAATTCAGGAGGAGTGTGTTTATGAGGAAAATTTTTTATTTGGTCCAGGCAAAAAATTCAGCTGAATGTCTGTGGTTTTCTAAAGCTTGTCGGTTAATAAGCCCCCGGCAGGGAAGTACCCAGCCCACTAACTTAAAGTAATACTTTGTTTATATAGAAGTGTAAAATAGGAAACGCATAATTTTACGCCAAGATTATTGCAAGTGGAAAGATGTTGTCTCCGACTACCCGAATGGCAGAGGCGACGTAGCCTATAAATTCTTTGGTTGTATGTATACAAAAGTAATTAAATCAATAATCGAGAAAACTTGAAATACTTACGCTGATATCAAAGCACTCTAACAACATATCAGCGTACACCTCAGTGTCACTCATCCAGGTATATTCCGTGCCCAAGTCTTTATAGCATCCTTCGGAGAGACAACACCGGCATAGCCCGGGGCTCTCCTTCACCACAATTTCGTCGAACTCCATTGTTATAACACTACACTAACATGTTTACACGCTAGAAACAGACGTAATCTTTCTGTTTATTCCTAAAATTAACTAATAAGCAGTAAGTACATTGGGAAATTTATTTAAAATCGATTACAAGATCCCATTTTGTCCGCCATTTTGTAGATAATTCTGTTTTCTTATTTCAACACTTTGGCGTCGCATCGGCATCGTCGTCGGGTCCTTTTTATTTTATAAACATATTTAACTTTACAGTATTAAGTTTTTACATAGTGAAATGTATTAAAATAATCTATAAAACACTAGTTATCAATGACCAAATTGCTGAAACAATAAATGTTATTATAAATCCAATAAGATTTTTGCACTATTTATTGACAATCCCCAAATGTTTTTGTCCAAAAGACTTGGCTCCTCTTTCATTCATTAGCTTGTTTTTATTTTTTTTAACAATGAGAAAGTTGTCAACCTAGATTATAGGAAGTGAACATAGTAGATATTTTACAATTTCTATGACTTTTTATACTTTATTTTTAAGAATTATTTAAGAATAAGTTAAGCTATATACAATGTGTGACATATACTTCTATATAATTATTTGTTTTTATTTAGTTATTTTAATTTAGTTTATTGCGTTTAAGTTTTAATAACTTAAGAATGCAAATAAATGCTTTGTATGGTAGATATTTATATTAACAGTAACATCACTTATCTCGATAAATGTCATATTGAAAGGGGAATATTGTTTTTCCTTTTTCCCCGTTGATTTTCTAATAAAATTCTAATAGGTTTTATGCTTGTTTTATGGATAAATACTTTCATTAAATTCATTGCTGATGTAATGAAATAACATGGAAGAACCTAGTATGTGTCGCTGTTGCGCCGAAATGGGTCTGCATAAAGACTTACACACGAAATACTATTGGCTCGATAAATCGGAGATTTATGCCGATATGCTACAAGAATGCTTTAGTATCGTCGTAAGTATAAACACTTGTACCAAATAGCCAATGTTTATTTAATAATGTCGTTAGAATAACTAGGAAAATCTTTGATATCTATTTTCTAGACTACATGGGACCAAGAGTTCACTTGTAAATAATACTAGTGTTTATAGGTTTTTTTTATACTACTTAGGTGGCAGACAAGCACACGGCCCACCTGATGGCAAACAGTCACCGTGGCCTATGTACGTGTGCAACACTAAGGGTGTCACACACGCGCTGCCTACCCTGAATGGAAGGGGGGAGGGTTGGGAAGATCTGTTCAAAATGTAAGAAACCGGTCGTAATGATAAGACTGGCTTGCTTTGCTTATATGCAAAACTATTTTACATTGATAAACAACATTAAAACATCACAAACTCATTGAAAAAAATCACTCAATTTTTTTATTTATTGTCATAATATTGCAAATATAAATAATTTAGAATTTATTTGTAAGTTTTTAAACATACATTACATAACACAAACTCACGCCTATATCCCCGAAGGGGTAGGCAGAGGTGCTAGCACCCAAATTTCACCAGTTTATGTTTAGGTCCCAATGTAATAGGTGGCGAGCCTATTGCCATTAACCGGGCACTTATAAACCTGCGATAAACACACACATAACTTCGAAAAGTCATTGGTGTGTGCCATGGTGAACTTGGGATCGAACCCGAGACCTCGTTTCAGCAGTCCATTACCCAGACCACAAGGCCACCGTGGTTATTTTTTTTAAAGCCCCATTTTAGCAACTAAAGTATTTATCCACTCTTCTCACAATACCAACTTACATTAGAATATTGTCTAGTACCCTCCTTCATTATCAAAAGCTATTTATAACACGTGCTATAAGTTGAGACTTGGGCTCTCCGCCTACTTCCCCCTGCACTGGACCTCAGTCGCCCGTGACATACTGTTCGCAAAAGAAAGGTAGACAGGTAGGTAAACTCTCGGACGGAAGCTTATTTACGATATTTTTTTTGTGGGCTGTACAGACACGCGCCGGTGACGTCTAGCGGTCAGGTCTCAACTTATAGCGTGTAGTAGTGATAAATAAATTAAAGTCATTTTTTCCAGCTATCAGCATCCGAGCCTGGCTTGAGCAGCATCTGTGATGTATGCATTAAGAGTCTCCGCAGCTCCCTGTCTTTCAAGCAGCAAGTTCTTGTCACGGAGCAAGAGTTCCTTCGAAAAGTACAGGACTTAGAGGATGAGAAAGGTGAGAATTTCTTGGTACCCCCTTTTTTTCGTGCGGAAATCCCCACAGATACCACCCTCATTGGCCAGGAGGTGTGGTTATATCAGATTCAAGCTGAAAACCGCACACAGATTTGGGTCTCAAAATCACTGAGTACTGGGGTGTGACCACTCTCCTATCTGAGAGTCGAGGGAACCATCTCGAAGTGCCATTCCAATGGCCCTGGATTAGCCTCACCTTACACCTCGGCGTTTGAAAATCCGAGACAGTGTGCAGTTTTTGATGATCTGAGTCCAATACAACGACCCTCGATAGCCAATTGAGATGTTATCTGTTTTGATGTCTGCACGAAAAACAGAAGTGTATGCTTTAGTATGGGTACACATTGGGCGCTCAGCGTTGCGTTCGGCGAGCGTTGCATGTGTACACATCAATTGAAACTCTTAGTTCTTAAAACGCGCGTTAGCAAAGCGCGCGTTTGCAAGCGTCTAACGTGTACCCGCTCTTAGTACACAAGTAGTCATATTAATTTATCGTTTTCAGACGAAAAGCCATTTGAAGTGAAACAGGAGCCCGATGCAGATAGCAGTGATGAATCTGATGACTACTTCCTGGCTGACGCAGGTGAGGACTGAGATTTTATAAAGTCATGTCGGCCCAGGTTCGTCCCTGAGAAATTCTGATCTCATTCCTATGGGTAGGAACGCATTCTCATAATTTGCTCGTTATTAACAGATGAAATATAATGTATTCTATGTTATTCCAGACTAAAATCTATCTTTGTCTACGTAGGTGGCAGACAAGCACACGGCCCACCTGATGGGAAGCGGTCACCGTGGCTGATGGACGTGTGCAACATATAGTATTACACACGCGCTACCGACCCTGAAGGGAAGGGGGGAGTGGGAGGAGGGGTACAGCTCTGGCTAACCTACTTACCGGCGGGAACACAACAAATTGGTTATTATCGCGCACATAATAACGTGTTCTGTAGGGCGGATGTACTCCCCAGTCGGACGGGAGATACCGACGTGTCCAACCTCCTTTAAATCAATCCTAAAAGTCTTGAATGTATGGTCATTTACAATTTTATTAGTTACTAGCTGACCGACCCCGGCTTCGCCCATGGTGTATTTCGAACCCCGATGCACCCTTTTTAACTCGCATAATATGCTCATAATTTGACAGTTTTCCTTAATTAATCACATTGATGATTATTGCTCCGCTCCCTTGGGCAGTAGCGTGATGATATTTAACCTATGACATTCACGGATAATGTGGCTTTCTATTGGTGAAAGAATTTTTAAAATCGGTTCAGTAGATCCCGAGATTACCCCTTACAATTTAACAAATATAGAAACACAAATTTGACTTCTTTATAATATGAGTATAGATAGATGAATTAATTATATATTCCAGTTCGCGATATAGCGATAGCGAGGGTTAAAACAGAAGTACAAGAGCCAGCAACAAAGAGGAAAGCAGAAACGAGAAGTAGAGCTAAGACTGTCAAGAAGACCGCGAAGGCAGACGCCCCCTGGCGAGCAGATAAGATCAAGAGTTTGGTGTCTCGCCTTGCCACCTCTATTAGTAAGTACTCTTTTTTTTATACCACTTAGGTGGCAGACAAGCACACGGCCCACCTGATTGTAAGCTGTTACCGTGGCCTAGGGACGCGTGCAACACCAGGGACATCACACTCGCGCTGCCGACCCCGCAAAAACCTAATTCCCTTCTTGAAGAACCCCATATTGTAGTCGCTAGGGAAAACCACGGCGGGGAGACCGTTTTTTTAGGTTAGGTAGATTTTTTAAACATATTATAACAGAGTAAATATTTTTATTCCAGATTCAACAGAAATGCCAGACCTCAAACCAAAAAAGAAGGGTCGGGAAATAACCTCGATAAGAAAAATTAAAATCCCAAAAGAAGCTTTCGCCCAAAATAAATCAACGGTCAATTTAGTTTGGACAAGAAATTGCAACGATAAATACAAGCATAAAGAAAATTTACTCACAATACTGAAATATTCCAACGCTATACCGTTCAAAAATAAATCGTTACTCGGCTTCATATGCGGTTACTGTGAATCTGCATACCCAGATCCCGTTGACTTGAGAACCCACACAGAAACAGACCACAAATCTGAGAGATTAAACTTCAAATCCAGTTTCGATATGACCGAATACAACGTTAAACTTGACATTTCTGATCTAAAATGCATGTTATGCGATGAAAAAGTTAACAATCTGAATACGTTGAAAGACCATTTAGTCAAAACGCATGAGAAAACTATTTACAACGATATAAAAGATCATATCCTACAGTTTAAACTTAAGAAAGGTGATGTGTACGATTGTGCTATGTGTACCTCAACGTATGAAACGTTTAAGATGTTAAAACAACATATGAACTTACACTACAGTAATTATACGTGTAATAAGTGTGAAACGTCTTTTGCAACGAAGCGATCGTTGAACGCTCATCGGTCAACACATCAGGAAGGCTCATTTAAATGTGATCATTGTGACAAAATCTTTGCGAGCAGAGCGAAGAAACATTACCACGAGAAGATTAAACACTTTGGAGCGAGAAACATATCTAATTGCCCGTTTTGCAATGAACCGTTCCGAAGTTACTACCAACGGAATCAGCATTTAGTCAAAGTGCATAACTCGGAGGCTCAATACAAGTGTAACGTATGCAATAAAGCATATATATTAAAAAGTTTATTAATGTATCATATTAAAAAAAATCATTTAATGGAACGAAATTGTCAGTGCACCGAGTGCGGTTATCGGTTCTTTAGTAAAAAAGCTTTGAAAGCTCACATGGTGAAGCATACCGGGGAGAGGAACTTTGCTTGCGAGGTGTGCCACAAGTCTTATGCAAGGAAATACACTCTTCGGGAACATATGCGGATACATAATAATGATAGGCGATTTAAATGTGATGTGTGCAGTATGACATTCGTTCAAAAGTGCAGTTTAAAGAGTCATTTGCTGTCCAACCATGGCATCAGTATGGCTGCGTCCGATATAACCTCGAACCCGGTCGTGAAAGAACAGGGCCTCGATTCTGCTAAAGACAAACCACTGTAATACCACTGACACTCTAAAAATGCTATTTAATTGTAGACTTTACCGTTATACAGTTAAAGTCTAAAATCAAATAAAAAGAATTCATTTAACTTTTTCATTCACTCTACAAAATATCATTTGACTTAAGACTTTAACCTGATAACAATAAAGTCTAAAATTAAATGGCAGTTTTTGGAGTGTCAGTGGTAAATCAGTGGTTTGTCTTTAGCAGAATCGAGGCCCAGGACGGGCAGTAGTGTTTGTGAATATACTGTCTTCGAGTTAAGAAAAGAATGTTGTTGAGATTAGTTGAACAGTTGGGTGAGCACGAAATTTCTTTCGAATAGTAAGCGTGTCGTATTCGTAACTAGAGACTTGCACGTCAATAAAATCGCGTTTGCACATCAATATTCAAATTTCAATTTCATTTGAAATTGAAAGACTAGCTTTTGCCCGCGTGGAAGTCGGTATCGCCACCAATACTCCACTCGACTCTCTACTCCACTCCACTCCACTCCACCACTCTCCTCTCAAAAAAAAAGGATAAAAAGTATCCTATATCCGTCTCCTGGTTCTAAGCTACCTCCCTACCAATTTTCTACAAAATCGGTTCACCCGTTCTTGACTTATAAATAGTGTAACTAACACGACTTTCTTTTTTATATTGAGATATTTTACTGTCTCCAGTATCTCGTTGCTTATACGATACGCTTACTTTTCGGAAGAAACTTCGTGCTTACTCCACTAGTGGTTGACGGTTAACGCCATTATAATTTGAAAGAGTGCCGGTAGCTAAGTGATTTATAAGTCGTCTTTACGATCGAGGAGTTTTGGGTTCGCATCCTGACTGTTACACTAGTAAAGTCGCTCCTAAAATTAGCAATTGGACTTAGCTGAAATTTAAAACTGAAAAGTATTGTGAGAATAAGTAGTGGAAATTTTAAAGCCAATTCCGCGGTTATATTTATCCAAAATTGGCAAAAAAAATTGTGTTTTCATCATAGACATACTAGGAATGCACAATTAGTTGTACCAAGAGGAATTATTTATTAAAATTATATTTTAATTTCCATGTACATTATTTAGTACTTAAGTTGTAGTTTTTTATATTATATTACACATTGATTTAGCGAAATAAATATTACAGATATTATTATTTTAGTTTTGTTTTTCATTTAAAACCAATATTCAGACGGTGTGGAGAGCGAGCGCGTGGGCTGCCACCGCTCACGCCTGGAGTACGCCAATTAAAATAAAGCTATCGCCCCTCAGACGATTCCAACTTATTCCTTATATCTAAGTAGTTTCATCTGGCTTTGGATACAACTCTCTCAGTGTTGGGTAACCTTACACCCTCGTAGTTTAGAACCGAGACGGCGCGGCGTGCAGTTTTGGCTGACTTGCCCTCGATGGCTAACACGAAAAAAATTACTGTCTAATAATTGCGCATAAGTCACATAATAGGCGTAAGCTAAATCTTAAGACGGATAAGATAAGGAGTCATCGGACCCCAGGCTCCGACGTTAAGTCATCGGCCCCGTCTGCCGTACAAACACCTACGGCAGTCGTTACGGGTAGTTTGAGCCCTAACAAGTCCAACAACTGGTCTAACCACAGAACTTCGATATCGCCAATAGGTTGTGAAGGTCAGAGGGCAGTCGCTACACGGAACATCTCGAAGTACGTCCACTGCGACCCGAAATGAGTTGTGAAAAGATTCGGAGGATGATAGTGCAACGGGGAATTATTAGTGAAAAACCGATTATAATAAAAATGTTTATTGCATAACAAAAATAAATTAACAAATTGTACCATTTGTCACCTACTATGTAGAATGGAAGAACTAACTCAAATATCGATAATAAATTATGCATATTATTATATTTACATCTGTATATTGCAACATCCATTTTTTGGCAGTCAATAAGGCAAAGGAAAGAATATCACACCACAGGCATGGAATTCATCCTCACACTTTGCATCCGTCAACGGTGCGTACTGTGAGGTATGAGAGTAATTTCATTCCGCACACGCGCCGGCTGTAGAATGATCTCCCTGCTGTGGTTTTCCCTAGCGTCTACAATATGGCGTTCTTCAAGGAGTGCGCCCCTGGTATTGCATACGTTCATAGGCCACAGTGACCGCTTTCCATCAGGCGGACCGTGTGTTTGTCTTCAACTTAAGTGGTATAAAAAAAGTCTTAATCTTTTATTATACAGATAATACTGTAAAAAGCGTTCATTGATACTACCCAATGACACTTCCGATAGTGTCAAGGGTATTACTCCATAATATTACCGGTCGTGTTATAGGGATTAAATAATACCTTTGACACTATCAACGGTGTTATGGCGATTAAATAATACCCTTGACACTACCGGTAGTGTTATGGGAATTAAATAATACCCTTAACACTACTGGCGACGTCATTGGGTAGTACCACGGGTCCTCGGCGGAAGACATAAGCCATTTTAGCTACCCTCAATCAATAGATGTGACCTTCCAGTATGAAATCTCTATACATATATACCTACCTATTTGCTATTTACATAATTTCGTACATACATTTCTAAAATATAAATGATTATATACGCCGAGACAAAAATCTTGAACATACGTCCAAAAGTTCGCGCATGCGCACTGTACATAGTCAAGATTTTTGCCCTATCTATATCATAATAAATGTTGTTAGTCAGAATGGCTTGTTACCTATGGCAAGCGGCTTTAAATGTATATTCACAAAAACTACAAAATTGCTAATATTTGCTTGCTACATTTCTTCAATAATAGCTACATTCAAGAAAATATATGAATACTTTTTTGACCAGCCATTTTGTCAAAAAAATATATAAATAATACATTATTGAAGAAATATAGTGGAAGACTAGCTATTGCCCGTGGCTTCGCTCGCTTATAAACCGTAACCCACGGGAACCGTTCCCGGGATAAAAAGCAGTAATGTTATTCCAGACTATAATCTATCTCTGTACAAAATTTCAGCCAGATACATTCTTACAAAAGAAAGCCGCTTGTCACAGGCAATCAGCCATTTTGACATTAACTAATGTTTAGTATTACAAATTATTATGTAAAATGAACATATAAACCAACAGACGGAACGCATTGAAAAACACAACTAGACACTAGAGTCGACCATCAGTTTAAGTAGGTAGCGAAAAGAAATAAAGCTTGTTTTTTGTAGTGAAATGGAAAGATAAAAACTTTAGTGACAGCAAGAAACAATATCCAGGAAACACATTTAGTGTAAGTAGGGTAGCTAGCCCTCAACCCCCCGAACCCCTCCAACCACCATTTCCACCTCCAACCCTCTCCGAACCCCACCCCACCAGTGTCGGCAGTGCGAGTGTGACACACCCCTGGTGTTGCCCACATCAATAGGCCGCGGTGACCGCTTCCCATCAGGTGGGCCGTGTGCTTATCTGCCTTCAAGTAGTATATTAAAAATTAAAAAAAAAATTAGGAAACACGTTGCAATCAAAAATTCAACATTTTTTTTACAACTTTGGTCCACTTGATGGAAAGCGGTCACCGTGGTCTATTTTATTTTTTTATATTACGTAGGTAGGCAGACAAGCACACGGCCCACCTGATGGGAAGCGGTCACAGTGGCCTATGGACGTGTGCAACACTAAGAGTGACACACACGCGCTGCCTACCCTGAAGGGAAGGGGGAGGGCTGGAAAGAGGTGGGGAGGCTAGGAAGGGGTGGGGAGAGGGGGGATACAGTCTATGGACGTGTGCAACATCAGGGGCATCACACTCGCGCTGCCGACCTTGAAGGGAAGGGGGCAGGAAAAGGGGGACTTATAGAGGGGTCCAGTGAGCTCTGGCTACCCTACTCACCGCAACCAATTTTATGACAGCCTCAATGCGTTCCATCCATAGCCTTTTTAGGTCCATATTACTGCTAATTCTGTTGTTACATCTCTAAACTTAAAATTCTCTAAAATTTTCTAACTGCATCTGTTTCTTTCATTATCAGATAGAAAAGGACAGATGATTTATGTTAGTGAACACCTGTCAAATTAAGTCGGCGCCTTGACGGTACCCTTCAATTTTAGTCGACATCTACGAACATGCGACTTAACTTACTACGCACCAACAAGGCGCTGTCCTAATTTGAAAGGTCTTAACTTAAATAAAAATCATCTGTCCTTTTCTATCTGATAATGAAAGAAACAGATGCAATTAGAAAATTTTAGAGAGTTGACTTTGATATTGAATTTCATGCTTCTTACTTCAAAACTTAAACACTTTCCATAAAATCACTCTACCCTTATTTGCCCCCTTAGAAGATGAAAACCCGCGATAAATAAAATAAATAAATATAAATATTCTACAACATTCTACACATCGCTCCCTAGACCCAAACTAAGCTTAAACTAGCTTTTTTTTTTTATATGTATAGGACACGTCAAAATGACTCCACCTCGCCTGATGGTAAGCGAAAGGCAAAGTCTCAGGATTGGGGCCACCACCACATACACCGGTAGCGCTACAGTGGCGGCCCTCAGCTTGACGGCCTCATCAAATGCTTTTTCACGCCCCGCTTAAAGGCCCCGTAAAGCTTGTGTTATGGGTTCTAGAATGCTGGAAAACATACTTATATACTTTTGTTTTGTAAATACATACTTATTATACATAGAGATACCCAGACCAATGCAAATATACATATTTAGAGATGTAACAACAGAATTAGCAGCATTGTCCATCAAGAACCAAGCGGTTCGGTGCCTCTTTCCTTTGCCGCACCATCAAAACCTGGAATTCTTTATCAGCTCACGTGTTTCCTTCCTCATACAGTCCCGGGTCCTTTGAGCGGGGCGTGAAAAAGCATTTGATGAGGCCGTCAAGCTGAGAGCCACCATTTTGGCACTATCGGTGTTTGCAATGGTGACTCCCATTCTAGAGACTTTGCCTCAGCTTACCATCAGGCGAGGTGAAGTCATCTTGACGTGACCGACATAAAAAAAAAAGGTCACTAAACTACGGACTAACATCATTTCTAGCGCTCTCATATTCAGCCAACGTTAAACCATGATTTGACAACATATGCGATTTCAAACTACATTTTTGCACGAATGCCAGCGGACACATCCCACACTTAAATCTCCTATCATTATTATGTATCCTCATATGTTCCCTTAAAGTTTTTTTCCTCGCATAAGCTTTGCTACAAACCATACATTTATATATTCTCTCACCGTTATGCTTGATCATGTGTTCATCCAAGGACTGTTTGATAAAGAAACCTTGACCACACTCCGCACATATATGATTCCGTTCCATGAGATGCACTTTTTTTATATGGGACGTTAATTTAGATTTTAGTATGAACGATTTATCACAAATATTACATTTGTAAGTAGCTGCAGACGTGTTATGCGCAGTTGACATATGTCTATTTCTTTGATAATAACTAGTAAATGATTCATCGCAATGTGGACAGTTGGTTGTATATCTAGCCCCGGAATTATGAGTATATTTCTCATGGCATAACTTTCTAACTCGTGTACTAAAAACCTTGTCACAAAAAGAGCAATTAAAAGTGCCTATATCGTGTGTACGTTGGTGATTCCTTAATTTATGCTTATTTATAAACCCCAGATCACAAATATCACATATATAATTTCTGTAATGCCCGTTCATGTGTTGGAGCAACATTTTAAACGTTTCGAAAGTAGAATTACATAACGCACAGTTTAGAATTTCACCGTCTGTTAGTTTAAACTCCAAAACATAATCGTTTACGTCCGGATAGAATTTTATATCATGTTCTTTGATGAGATGTTTTTTTAAGTTTGCAATGACGTCACTGCTAGCGTTGCAGAGTCTGCATTTGAGGTCTGTAATGTCGATTTTGATGGAGAGATTGCTTTTGTCCATCCGTTTGTTGTCGATCAGGTGGTCGGAAGTGTGGACGCCCTCTATATGCTCGCGGAGGAGGGGTAAGTCGGCATATGTTTCTTTGCAGTAAGCGCAGATTATACCTGGAAAGGAAATTAAATGTTTTATATAATGAGTACTGATTAGGGAATGCAATCTCGTTCTCGCGAGATCTCGGTATTTGTAGCGAGATTGATCCCGGGCGAAAAAAAGGCGAGATCTTGCAAGTTTAACGAGATTGCACTCGAGCATAAAAACGTCTTATTCGAACGAAGCGGGGACTGACAACTGTCTGTGAATTCAAATTACACAATAAGTTATTTTTTTTGACTCCTCGTTGTTTTGTTTGTTATAAAATAACTGTTTTATTACTAAATGATTTTTGTTTGATATTAGAAGAGAAGACTGGTTCTTTCTTTCATTTTTTATTTGATAGATATGTATGTCAAAGTTTACAACTTAGAAGTTTATAAAGAAATTATAGACAGATTATACGTCTTCATAGTTCTGGGCAACATATAGGCTACTTTTTATACAAGTTGGCTTCACCCGCGCTTCGTTTTTAGGTCGTTTTTGGTCATATCTCCGGTCCTACTTAACCAATTACAACCAAACATACGGTAAATTTTTAGTCTAAGCAAGATCTTTCTAGTAATTTTTTTTTTATTAGAAAGGTCTTGGTTAGACTAAAAATCTTGCGCATATTTGATCACAATCGGCTGATTAGAACCGGCGATATAGTAAAAAAACGCGAAAATCGACGTCCACGCGGGCGGAGCCGCGGGCAACAGCTAGTATAATATAACTGAATAATACCTGAAAGAGTTTTATTCAAGAATGGAGTGCAGTTGGAATTCTTGAGCAAATTTTCAATATTGTGCTTGTGTTTCGTGTTGTCGCTGACGAGCACAGAGGGCGCCACGGTCGGGTGCAGCAGCTCGTTCATCTGCGTAAGCGCACGCAGCGATATCTTCACTTGGCGGGGGAGTTGCTTCTTAGATTTTCGATCTGCAAATATTAGGAATTAGTTTTTAAATAGTATCGTAAAACCGCGGTAGCCAAGTGGTTTGGGTAATGGACTCCTGAGACGAGGTCTCAGGTTCGATCCCAGGTTCACCATATATCTATGGCAGTCGTTACGGGTAGTTGGAGCCCACAAAAGTCCAACCAGTCTAACTTGGAACTTCGATATCGCCATTGGTCATAATGACCATTGGTTGTGGAGGTCAGATGGCAGTCGGAAAATATCGAAGTTCAGCCGCATCACAGTTAGACTGGAAACCCGACCCCAACTGTGTTGGGAAAAGGTTTAGAGAATGATGACTGTCTAATAACTGACCGCTGCTGTCCAGCCGGCGCTTCTTGCTTCTCTTCTTGGAGGAGTACTTCTTGATGGTGACGTTGTTGAAGCCCAGCACCTCCGCCAGGTTCTTGTCGTCCTCACCATCCTCCTCTTTCAGCACTCCGTCTTCGAAGTCCGATACTTCGTCCTTGATTTCTGTAGGTAAAGAAAGTATTACTTTATTAAGCTATTGTATAGCTTTTATCGCGGGCTTTGAGGGGACCGAGTCCAGAAATTCCGTAACGAAAATAAAAACCTAGCAACTCCCATTGTCGCACAAACTGCGCGACTCAAAGCAGTGGTAATGTGTTTATCAGCCTATGTTTTTTTTTTTTTATATAGGACACGTCAAAATGACTCCACCTCGCCTGATGGTAAGCGAAAGGCAAAGTCTCAGGACTGGGGCCACCACCACATACACCGGTAGTGCTACAGTGGCGACCCTCAGCTTGACGGCCTCATCAAATGGTTTTTCACGCCCCGCTTAAAGGCCCCGGGACTATAGGAGGAAGGAAACACATGCGCTGGTAAAGAATTCCAAGCCTTTATGGTGCGGCAAATAAAAGAGGCACTGAACCGCTTGGTTGGCCTATGTATTGAATGTAATACACACAGATCAAAATATGCGAAAACCGACAACCGCACTGTACCCCTCCTCCCCCCTGCTCCTTCCTAGCCTTCCCCCCTTCCCTTCAGGGTAGGCAGCGCCTACGGGCCGGAACCTCCACGTGGTGCACCTGGGCAACGGAGGCGAGCAGCGCCTCCCACTCGCCACGGGAGACGCTGCTGCCACTCACACAGGCCAATCCGGCTGGGGTGGGAGTGGCCCTCTAGAGGGCTGCTCCGAGGCTCTCCACGTGTCCCTCTGACTAGCAGATGGCACAGTGGGGAGCGAGCGGGGGGCGAGCTGATTGTCTGCGCGCCGACGGTTGGGCCTGTCACCCTACACCCCACCGTCGGCGAAGTGGCGCGATGCACGCCCCACCCCCCTCTTCGGGTGGTCGAGGGGGCCATCTTAAAACCGTAGATGGCCCGGGGTCAGCTGGGGTGCGAGGGATATGCCCATTGGGCAACCTTACACCCCGGTTACTAAGGCCCGAGACGGCGTGCGGTTTTAGTCGGTTCGATCCCGACATAACCACCCCCGATGGCCGACGGGGGTGGTATCCATGGGGATTTCCGCACGATAAAAAAAAAAAATAGGTAGGCAGCGCGTGTGTGACACCTTTAGTGTTGCACACGTCCATAGGCCACGGTGACCGCTTCCCAGCAGGTGGGCCGTGTGTTTGTCTGCCACCTACGTGGTAGAAAAAAAATACAGACCTAGAAAGAATATCCCATTGTCCTCATCCAGGTCTGCTAACTCCTCCTTCACTTTTGCGCGTGACTCATCTGAAACAGGACATACATACATGATCTATATATATAAAAGAAAGTCGTGTTAGTTACACGACTACGCGGTAGCCTAGTGGTATGGGTAATGGACTGCTGAGACGAGGTCTCGGGTTCGATCCCAGGTTCACCATGGCACACACCAATGACTTTTCGATGCTTTTCGTAGTTATGTGTGTATTTATCGCAGGTTTATAAGTGCCCGGTTAATGGCAATAGGCTCGCCACCTATTACATTGGGACCTAAACATAAACTGGTGAAATGTGGGTGCGCTAGCATCTCTGCCTACCCCTTCGGGGATATAGGCGTGAGTTTATGTATATTTATGGTAGTTACACTATTTATAACGAGTGAAGTAGAGTCAAATGGAAAGTTGTTTTATTAAAATAGACTTGGTGGAGATACTGACTTCCACACGGGTGAAACCGCATTATGTATAAAAGAAAAATCGTATCAGTTAAACCATTTATAACTCAAGAACGGCTGAACCGATTGGGCTGAAAATTACTAGGTAGCTTAGAACCAGGAGACGGAGGTAGGATACTTTTAATCCCGCAACGAGGAGGAAGTATGCCACGGGCAAAGTCTCAGCGCACCGCTAGTATTTTATATAGAAACACTCAGACCGATGCAAATTTTCATGCATACATTACTAAGCGGAAATCGAACCCGCGACTCTGACTTAGCAGTGTAAAGCTTTACTGCTCCACCATAATAGGTCGTCGAGGCTTAGAAAGTAATCTTCACCTTTAACACTCAGTAATTTAGTTTCCAAGTCTATCTGGCAGCGCTGGACTTGCTGCTTGAAGTCACTGGCATCTCGGAGACGCATGATGCAGATCTCACATATTCCTGCGTCTTCGTGGATTGAATCTTCCGTTATCTGCAACGGTATCATAAAAACATATCTTTAGTATTTTTTTTTAATTGGTAATAGGCTCGCGTTTGACCACAATCTCACCTGTTGGTAAGTGATGATGTGGTCAACGATGGAGCACGCTTGCCTAGAAGTAACCTGTTCACTCTAGACTTGAAGACTCCCATTAACAGTTAGATCTGCCCGTGAGCACTATTAGTGCCAGAGACTTTACTTTTAACTTACCATCAGGCGAGGTGAAGTCATATTGATGTGACCGATATTAAAAAAAACCTGTGATAATATCTCCGGTTCTAATCAACCAATTGTGATCAAACATGCATAAGATTGTAAGTCTGACCAGGACCTTTAAAAAACCACATTAAAATCCATTAAAACACATAAGAATTAAAAAGAAAAAGGGTTGGGGGGGGGGGGGGGACGACTCAAAGCTTATTATTCGGTAAGTTAACTACAGTTTATAAACGTTGCACCCTGCTGAATGGTAAGTAATTTCCTGCTGTGACTTTCCCTAGTGGCTACATTATGTGTTCTTCCGGTTCTTTAAGCTTTTTACAGAGTCATCAGTGCACCTATGATGACCCTTTTTTTTGTGCGGAAATCCCCCTGTGCCCTCTGCTAGTCAGAGGGACACGTAGAGAGCCTCAGATCAGCCCTCTAGAGGGCCACTACCACCCCGGCCAGATTGGCCAAAGGCAGCAGCGCCTCCCGAACTGTGGTGACCATCTCATATGGCCTTTGGCCACGGTGACTTTCCCCTGACAGGTGGGCCATGTGCTTGCCTGCCACCCAAGTGGTGTCACAAAAAATAAGAAGCTAGGTTTCACCCTGGCTCTGATTCACTATATAAGGTAAGCCAAAGGTAAAGTCTCTCTCAGGGGATCACCATTTAATACACTTTTCTAGTCCATTTCAGAAGATACAGGGCAATATTCCACATAATGTATAAAAGGGGCTAATTAAGTATAATACTCATATAGATAACGCTAAATTCGAGCTTTGGACATGGATTACAATTGAAAATAAAAACTACAAATCATATTTTGGCAAATATGAGATAGTGAGTCAGGGGGATAAGATTCAGAGTTTGCTGTAGTCTTAAATAAACAGTACTATAGTAAACAACATAATAAAAATGAGTATTTACGTGTATTTCAAAGCATTCTCTCAACATATCTGCATAAACTTCCGACTTGCCGAGTCTGGTATATGTCGATTTTAGGTCCTTGTCTGGGGGCCGCACCAGGCAGCAACGGCAGGATGCTCCATTAAACATTTTTAAACCAATTTAATCCACTTAAAGGTCATCTAGTGATATCTGATTATATATTTTTCCCTGAAATTGTAAATTGCAGAGCAATTACATTGACAGGACTACAGATACAGTAATCAATTCGTGACATCACTTTTAGCATATATATATTGCTTTCTTTATCTCGCTTACTGGCTGCTGTATATTTTTCTTTTGCAAGAACCGGATCTGGCATTGGCGTGATGCTAAAAATAGCAAAATAGTGAAACGGAACCATGCAAATTTTGGTCATTACTGTCAATTCTGTCAAAAGTGCCTGTCAAGTTTTTTTTTTAATAATTTTGTTTTCGTTTCGTTCATTGTTAGATTGTTAGCCATTAGTTTTTTGTCTACTTTTCTTTTCTTTCTGTTATTGTTCCTTGGTCTAAGTTTTCAATGTAAAATTTTCAGAAGAAAACTTTAGATTTATAAGTTTCCTCATAATATAGAAATTTATTTCTTTGTTTTCAAGAATTTTTATACTTATAAATCTAAAATTTTCAGAAGAAAACTTTAGATTTATAAGTTTCCTCATAATATAGAAATTTATTTCTTTGTTTTCAAGAATTTTTAAGTATGTTCGAGTGTTAGGCCACTAACTTATGATTCATAAATGAGCATTTCTCAAAATTTTTGACCATAGCCATAATGACGATGTCCCAAGTTTTTGACTTTCATTATTTTATTACTGAGATAATATAAGTAAAAATGGTGATTTTCGTAACTGCGTCAATATTATTATATTATCAGATAAATTTTCATAACATGGTACAAATTAATAGTTTAATTTAAAAATTTAATAATCTGATATACGGAAATTTTCGTAGTATGGATAATAGTTTGTCCCATTGTGACCTAAGTGATTTCAAACTGTTTTTTTTTCATCACATTGTATGAAACCCTAAGTGTGTTATGGTCTTAAAACACTGCTTATGGTCTCAAAATCCATATTAAATTAAGTTTATAGTAAAATACGTCTTAAGTTTAATAATATTAGAATTAAAATTCTGTCCCATAAAAAATTCCAAAACGGAATTCCGGATTTTGTTACCGAATTTCTCGTCGAATGATTGTATAAAACCACCAAATTATTTAGATTTTCGTTCTTGGCAACACTATCGGACGACATACAGTCCGCCATTTTACTGTAATGTCATTTCTGTATCGACAACAGCCGCGATAGCCCAGGTTCCCGCCTACTGCGACAAACTCTATCTGGATTTTGTTACACTTTTTCAAGATAAGTTGAATAGACTTAATACGTGTGTTAAAATAGATTAATAGTTAATTTAATACACTACAATTTGATGTGAAATACTTGTTTAGATTATAGGGTTTAAAAGAAATATAAATTTTTAAACATTTAAAACCCTCATTTCGTTACTTCTGTTTTTGTTACTTTCTCATGGTAACATATAATCGGAACGCATGGTAACAAAAAAGGAATTTATAAAGCCGTATGTACATCTGACAAAAATGACACAAAGGTAAAATATATCGTGAACCCCGTTAATTACTATTTCTTTCATACCTACGTTAGATTTTCTTATCATTCTTTCAATTCTTAAGTAATAATGCGGGAAAGCTTGAATAGTACATCGTTTTCAAATTAACATCAATGCTGTAACAATTATGTAACAAGGGGCGGTATACCTATTTTGCGTTTGGGAATTCCCCACGTTCTCGAGTAAATAGTGCGGGTGCGGCGTTATCGAACCGTTGGCGTAGTTAATTCATCAAATGGCCGCAACACTAAAAAGTACCTACTTATTTCTCGAATGGATTTTCAATGTAGTTCGATGTATTGTATTGCACTAAAAGATGGTCTCGGTTATTATTCTTTCGTTCATTTAATTGAGTACGGTACTAGTATTCATACAGACAGGTTTACCGTTTAGTTTGTTTAGTGTATCGCACGCTCGAGATTGTGTATGCTAGGCCTTACATTTCCAGTTTTGATACCAACGCTTCTTATTTTGTTACTGTCCCAAAATCCGCGGATAATTATGTTATAATATCTTGTTTATTTCTTTCAATTTAAACGCAAAAAGTACTGAAACATAAAAAATAATGATAGATATTTCTAAAAAAATATATAAAACATATAGCATTCGTCTTTATATACAGGAAAACAGAACTTTATCATTAGAAAGTGTTGTAATAGTAACAAACACCAAAAGTTTTGCCCAAAAACGGTTTAATTTATTTAGATTTCGCATTCCGTCTTTTGCAAAAGTGTTGTATAGTTAACATTCTGTAAAGTAAAACACAAATTTATAATACAATTTGCGTATTTCTTTAAGGTTTTCACACTTTTATAAGTAACAAAATAAGAACTTTTATTAGTCTCTTCAATCATATTTTACAAGTTTTTGTTCAAAAAATTTAAATAAAACAAAAAAACAAACAGAAATTTAGAATTTTAATAAGATTAGCTAGCTTTATTTAGCATAATATGTCCAGAATATACATTTTTTAATTTTAGACGATTTTTAAAACTAGGGTCAAAAATTTTGAGAAATGCTCAAATCGAAATGCAGTCAAAACTCAAATGCAAAATGAAAAAAAAACTCAGAGAAAATGGCGGAGCTACGAAGTTGTAGCGTCCTGTAGCTTTTATTATTAGTTTTCCTTATTTTTAAGTATAAATGTGATAATTGTGGACTCGGACATTATGGAGACTGCAATGATGAGCGCTATGTGTCGGTGTTGTGCGTCGGAAGGTGTTTTTAAAGACGTTAAATCTTCTTATACATGGATGGGCCAAGAAGAAGTCTACGCAGACATGTTGCGAGAATGTTTCGATATAAGCGTAAGTATTGTAACTACAATGGATAGAAAACAAATGCTTAATAAATGACAATTAATTTCATTACTCCCAATAAGACGGAGGGCGTAAAATGTTTTTGAAAACGGCATGAATAAATTATTATGTAGGCGCTACACAATTGTGTATAGCTACATAATACAAGCGATTCGATTAGGCTCGGTGCTAACTGAGGCGTATCTTCTGCTTTTACGCTTGCGTACTGAGTTTTTACTCTAATTCCTATTGTAAAATAAATTTGATTCCAATAAGAATTTTCATACTTATCTTATAAAATGGAATTTCATCACCTTTGCACAGAAATTAAAAGATTTTTAATAAATACATTCCTATTGAGTGTATTTGCGATACTTACCTAATGTAAAAATGTATTGAATAAAACAGCTCATCTGTCTATTTGAATGAGAGTACCTCCAGAATGATTGGGCCAATTTTGACAAAACTTTTGCTGGCTGATAGGTAATAAATTATTTTAATCATCATTTATTTCATAATGCATTACATAGGCTATTGCAGAAAAAAATGGCTAGTCTCTGAAACGGCTGGACCGATTTTGATGAGACTTTCACTGACAGATGCTGATGTGACAAGGAGTAACTTAGACCACTTTAATTTTGTAAAAAGAATTAGGGTTTCGAGTAAAAAAACCCTAAAGACAAGCAGACGGTGGGCACAGCTGTTCTATATCTTCTATTATACATACTATTATGAATCTGTAACTGATCGCTGTCTGTACCCGGAAGAGAGGTATACGAGAAAATCTTTTATCGGACTGACTTTATGGGTAAGCCAAAATAATGATTTTAAGAATTTGACTTGACTTGATGAGCTTCACTTAAAATTTAGTGTTTGGCGGAAAGCTGCAGCAGGCCACTCTTGGTCGAGACTGGCCAGAGACAGGGAGGGGTGGAGGGCGTTGGAGGAGGCCTTTGCCAAAGGGCAAGCAGATGTTTTCAGAGAGACACGCTAGTCTGGGGTCGATTTGGGTTGAAATGTCAGGTTATGAAACTATGAATAACATCTGAAATAAAGGCTATTATTATTATTATATTCAAATTGGTTCATAAATAAAGAAATTAACGTCAAATGAAAACAAAAAAATTTTTCATTTGGGTAGTTGGAGCACTAAAATTCCAATAACTGGTCTAACTTCGTAACAGTACTTCGATATATTATCACCAATGCGTTTTGGAGGTCAGATGGCAGTTGCCTCACGGAAAATATCGAAGTGCACTTCGTAGTTAGACTGTAAAGCCAATTCTAAGCCGACCAAGGGCGTCACACTCGTGCTGCCGACCCGGGAGGGGGGGGGGGTGGTTAAGGGGTTTGGGGAGGATAATAGGGGGCAGGGGTTGAGAGAGTTTGCTGACAACCGAACTTTGGTCTCCCCGATGACAGCACAGAATCATTCTAATGAGATCTGTCTACCCTATTTACCCTGGGGAACACAACGCTATGGGTTTTATGGGCACGGTGTTCTATAGGAACGAGGTACTACCCCAGTCGGACTGCCCAGTTCGGACAGGAGATACAGTCATGTCCTCTTCATTTATTTACACTCATTAAGTTATAGTTATTAAGAGTACCTTTCTCTATTTGAACCAGTTGAGCACATCGGAGCAATGCGAAGATGGCGGTATATGCGAGGTGTGCATCACTCAGCTGCGAAACGCCTCCAACTTTAAGAAACAAGTCCTGCACACCGAGGAGCAGTTCAAAAGGCATGTCAACAATAAACTCTTTAAACGTAAGTATTATATTTTAACACACTCTGTTGTTTGTTTGTAAGGGGCTGTCTACACGCGCGAGAGAATCGCGGCGATATTATCGTCGTGCCACTTATTTCTATACACTCTCTATGGAGCCGTCTCCACACGGCGATATTATCGCGGCTTCTTCTTTCGTGTCAATGATTCATCAAATTATACGGGCGTAGAATTCTGCCATCTTGACTGCGCTATTAGTGGCCTTGTTAAGGTCGTCTTGACTGCAGGCGGGCATAAGGGGCAGGAAAGTAGGTGCGACATTGACTGCACAGGGGCTCCGCAGTCACACGCGGTTAAGCCCGGATCTCGCATATGCCACCTGCATAAGTTTTGTCTCGACCGGCCGACCTGAGTGCGTAGGCGATTTAGAGACCTCCATACCGGCCACGGCGATGCGACGAGTGGCAACGAGCGCGCGAAGCTCTGTCAAACGCAGCGCCATTTCAGCGTTGCTTCTCGTACTGCACGTATGCAGCACGTACGTGGTAATGCATGGCAAGTACAGATACAGGCACATAACTTGGCCAGGTTTGGGGTAAGTTCGCGCATCGTGCATTTTGAGCCAATCAAATTCCATGTACGAACGAACGGAACGTTGATTCGCTACAAGACGTCTCTCGGAGACATCTGATTGGTCAGTCAAGTGACGGACCAATCATATGTCCGCGAAAGCGCAACCGCGTCTCCCTTGACCCGCTCATACCTCAAAGAGGACCTAAAAATCGACCTTTGCGCATATGACGCGTCCGGCCAATTTACGTGCCGGTATCTGTAACTAAATTCTTAACACAACGCGTCGTCAAGGAAACTCGCAGCGTGTCCGCGGCTCCGTTACGATACATGGCGGAATTATCGCTCGCTCGTGGAGATTCTCCGACGATAAAAGCGCGGACTCGTCGCGATTCTCTCGTCCGTGGAGACAGTCCCTAAGTTTGTTAGTATCGGCCAAATCTTGGAAACCCAATTTGATTGCATTTCCTGAGATGTATCTTTGGTGACAATATGATGGTACTATGAAGGTAGTCTGATGTTGGAGTCCGAAGTTTTTTTTTAATACCATTTAGGTGGCAAACAAGCACACGGCCCACCTGATGGGAAGCAGTCAACGTGGCCTATAGAAGTGTGCAACACCAAGGGCGTTACCCACGCGCTGCGGACCCTGAAGGGAAAGGGGTAGGAAAGGGTGGGGAGGCTAGGAAGGGACGGGTAGGAGGAGGGATACAGTGAGCTCTGGCTCCCCTACTTACATTGTGGAACACAACACGCTGGTTATTATGTGCGCGGTGTTCTGTAGGGCGGAGGTACTACCCCAGTCGGACTGCTCAGTTCGGACGGGAGATACCGTCGTGTCCTAGCTCCATCAATTTGAACTTTACTGCCATTCAATAAAGTTCATATTACATTACCAACACTTAGTCTAAACACACCTACATTAGGCGTATTCCTAAAGAGTCAATTTGCACTTTATTGCCGCTGCATAAAGTTCAAATTCAATCAATTCAGTCAATCAATTAAGAAGTGTAGGAACAAAAACTGCCACATTCCAAATTTTTTGACAGACGAACTCTGTCGGGTCCGCTAGTAACCTTATAATAACGTGATTTTGTGATTTTCTCAGCGAGTATTGTGAAGGTAGAAGTGTCGGCGGAGGAAGACAATGATTCCGATGACAACAACATGTCGGCTGAGGAGGGCTACTCCGGACCAGGTATGTATATTTTTTTATACTACGTAGATGGCAGACAGCCTCTGTGGCGTAGCGGTAGTGAATGTGGCTGCTGCGCAGGAGGCGCGGGTTCGATCCCCGCTTCGATGAAGAGAATCATCGAATATCCGGTTAAATACTTGAAAATTTCTAAAAGGAATTATTTAACAAATTCTAATGACCATTTCACCCCTATTCACCCTGCTTGACGGTAATCTCAGGACCTACTGGTCCAAATAGAAAGATTCTCTTTGAGTTGAACAGCTCATTTATTGAGGAAGGCTATATATCATCACGCTACTGTCCAGGGCATATCATTATTCCCATTTCAACACCACACCCTAACATGACACTTTTCCACAGAGTACGACGTCCCAATAAAGGTGGAAAGTGATGAACCGAAAACGAAGAAACGCGCCGCTACTTCTAAAGCGAGCACGTCTCGCGCTAAGAAGGCCAAGAGCGACGCGGGCGCATCGTCCACCAAACGTAAGTACTTATTGTAACCACTACTGTGAACTTGGCCTTGTGTGGAATACCCTTTATAGGGAGTAGGGTGTACTCTATACTATAGGATGTATTGTCCACTTCGCCCATTTCATGTTTGGTCCACTTCGTCTATACTGTGGCATGTCGTATTCAAGAATTGTCCATTTCATGTTCAGTCCACTTCGTACATATAGCAAAACGTTATGTTCGATAATCGTTCGTCTTGTAATTTGTCCACTTCGCATAATAGCCGGCTTTACACGGGCAGTCTATCGCGAGTGAAAACCGATTCGCGTGTGGAAAAACGCGCGTGTAAAGATGTTGCCGATGTTGGAAGACAGAGGGATAGAGCGCGCGCTCCAGGACTTTCGTGCACGTGCGTCATATGTTGTTGTCTCTCTTCCCTATTTACAGCCTATACAAAGTTTTTCCGATACTTTATCGTGCGTTCAATTGGTTAAAGGTTTACTTCACTTTGAACTTGAAAAGATATTTAGATTCGCTTCTAGAACGCGCGATAGACTGCCCGTGTAAAGTCGGCTAATGTCCAATTCGCAAATTGTCCCTTTTAGCATTTGTTTCAATTTTTGATTAGATTTTATTTAACTTGCTCTGTTGTTTGTTTGTGAGTTTGTTAGTATGGGACTAATCTTTGATGTCCAATTGGAACTCAAATTTAGTTTATAATAATATGGCACTATGAAGCTGGTCTGATGATGGAATCCATAGGAATTTGTGAAGTAAACAAGATTAACCAATCGAGCTTAAACTCATTTTTTTGTGATACTTGAAAGCTTGCTTTTAAAAAGGTGTTTTTAAAAGTAATAATTTACTTTACGTTTTTGTTACTTTAAAAAAGATTTATTGACACACATTTTAAAAGTTGACCAATCGCGTAGTGGACCGAATGCATAGTGGACATAACACTTTAAAGCCATTATTTTAGCCTAATATAATAAAAAAAGTCCAAATGCGAAATGGACGTAGTGCGACCAAACTATTCATTGCAGCTATAATAATATAAAAAAGTAATTTGGTTAGTTCTGCGACTGTACCGTTTTCAGTGGAAAGACCTAGAAACTTCGTTGTTTGAGCTTCTATAAAGCTGTTATTAATAGTAGGGGATAGGGTAATAATGTCTATAATAATTTGCGTTCGCATTGAAGCTACTTATTAATAAACGTGGCAATAGACTGGAGAGTATCACATGTCTAAGTTTTTAACGCTGGAATCTACAAAACCTTAAGAAAGAGTTTGATAACTTGATGTACCAGACAGACTACAGATAACCACAATTGTTATACTAAAATATCCAATTGAAAAATTTAATGATGAAAAAACTCAAGAAGTTCCAAAAATATTGAAATTACACAAGAAGAAAGATACATTTAAATATTGGAATTGGAAGGAATTGGAATCTGAAAAGATATAAAAGACGAGAGAAGAAAGATAAAAGAAAGAGTAGAGATAAGAGAAGATGAAAAGAAAAGCAATGCAATTATTAGACTGCTGAAGAAATTTGAGCCTATATTTTTGAAAGAACTTATCTTTGTCGAAGTCACTCCAAAATCTCCTTGCTATTGAAATATATATAAGTCTACCAAGAGGTTTAGCTCTACGCCCTCTGTATAATTTACGAAGAAGCGCTTTCGCATATTTTGTATGAAAACCTATTGGAGTTTGCACCTTTCCTGTATAATAAAGCTTACCATCAGGTGAGGTGAAGTCATGTTGACGTGTCCGACATAAAAAAAAACAATTTAGGCCCTGTACCTTGAGCTCTTATAGAAATTAAATGCGATGCAGCTCAACTCAAGTTGAGAGATGCAGCTATGAACTATAGCTCCGTCTCTCTCACTAAGTTGAGTTGCATCGCATTTGACTCATGGTAAGGCCCCAGGGCCTCGATGCCGTTAAAGCAAGCCACTGTCATGCCACTGGCACTCTAAAAATGCCATTTAATTTTGGACTGTTATGAGGTTAAAGTCTAAAATTAAATGATATTTTGTATAGCGAATGAAAAAGACATTTGATTTTAGACTTTAACTGTATAACGGTAAAGTCTACAATTAAATGGCATTTTTTAAAGTGTCAGTGGTGTGATAGTGGTTTGTTTTAATAGAATCGAGACTCAGGTCTAACTGGTACTGAGCTATCTCGGCTGAGTGAGTCTCGATACCGAGTTTATAATATTACAGGATAGCACTTTTTTTACACATAGGTACAAAAAAGGTACACCCTTATTCCTGCTCATGCATTGTATTTCTTTTTTCATATACAGCTTCTGTATATTTATATAGTGTTATATTGTAAGAGATGTGTTCTGTAAGGTTATTCCACACATAGCCAACGTATCACTTTGGACGGTATTAGAAAAGTTGCTATTATATTAATAACATGACTTAGGTTTCCATCACCTTTCACACCAACTCATGTTATTTGAATTATTACATCACAAAGGTTTTCATCCACCTTTCATCATTGTTTGGGTATTTTGAGATAACTAATGGCAAATAATAAAACCCGATTGCTGTTCGGGTGAGAGAAGTCCGAGTGTGAGCCCACACTACTCCAAATCCTTGCCAAGTTAGATGCCGTGCACTATACCCATTAGAAAATCATAACCCGAAGGAAAATTAATGGGTACCGACTGCTATCAAACTTGTTTCAGTCTTATCAGTAGCAGTCGGATATTTTTACTTTTTAATCATTTATTTTATTTTATCATTTTTAGTTACGACATATAACCATTATATATTTAGAATCTCCTTTTAATTTTCTTCATTTTGATACCCAACTCGTTGAGTTTTATCACCAGAAATCAAAATTATGTTTTTTCTTCACATTTCATGTCTCTCTTTCTCTATCTATGACATTTAGGAGATGCATATCTTTCATTTGAGACCTCATTCATCGAAATCCGTCCAGCCGTAGGCCTATCGAGGGCAAGAAAACTACATACATATGTACATACATACGCGCGAAACACATTACCCTCGCTGGCGCAGTCGGGTAAAAAGACAGGAATTCCAAAAATATATTTGTGTTTAGATTCGTTCGTTTATCATACTCAACATTTTTAAATATCTCCAATGTTTAGACAACTAATTTACAATATCATAATACTAAAGATTCAAACAATATTATACTCGATTTGTAATAGCAACTATTCTAGTTTGTTCCCTTTAAATATCTGTGTATAGTTTTTAAGTAATACAATATTGCAAAATTATGTGCGAACATATCCAAACATAGTCTAGTTAAGGTTCTGACGTCATTCGGCACCGAAATTCTGCTCCAGTAAAGGCCAGCGTGGTAGTCACTTTCAATAGCACTTCAATTTTCGCGCGAATCTATACCGCGGTAGCCTAGTGGTCTGGGTAATGGACTGCTGAGACGAGGTCTCGGGTTCGATCCCAGGTTCACCATGGTACACACCAATGACTTTTCGATGCTTTTCGAAGTTATGTGTGTATTTATCGCAGGCTTATAAGTGCCCGGTTAATGGCAATAGGCTCGCCACCTATTACATTGGGACCTAAACATAAACTGGCGAAATGTGGGTGCTAGCACCTCTGCCTACCCCTTCGGGGATATAGGCGTGAGTTTATGTTATGTATGTATGTTATATGAATCGCTTCAGCAATACTTTCATTATGCGTACAGCTAAGGAGTGGAATGCCTTGCCTGAGTCTGTGTTTCTGATACAATTTTCATCATAAATTATGATCCCCCTTTTGTCATAATCGAGCATTTTTAAATGCTTAGATTTCGGGCGCTAGATCTAAATAAATGCATAGATTTTGAACTTTATAAATATAGTAAATCCGCAGTTAAAACTGGTAAAGCGGACCCAAGACTCCAAGGTGAAAGCTTTGGATGCGACTGGGATTAACGCTAGGTTGAAGAAAAACAAGAAATATAGTGAACATTTACTGTGACTGAGCAACGACTTGAGGAATCAAGATAAAAAGACCCGAGACGGCGTGCGGTGTTAGTCGGTTCGAGTCCGACGAGTCGGCAGAGAAACGCACGGCCCACCTGATGGGCGGCCTATTGACGTGTGCCACATAACAGGTTTCGCAGAGTTTGGAGGAGGGGATTGAGGAAATGGGGGGTGGGGGTCTGAGCTCTGGCTACCCTACTTACCGGCGGTAGGCGTGCGGATTTCTGTGCTATACAAAGAAGGGATTCAAGGTAAGTGATACGAATCTTTTAGGACAAGTTTGGATATAAATTATTTATATTAGTACAAAAGATTTTAAACGCTATTAACTTTGCAATATTGTCAATTTTTGCATGACTTGGTTATAAGCTGTTATTAGCATACTTGTTGACATATATTACCTATTGAAAATTGATACAATTGACCCTATAACCTGTTTGCCCGTTGCTATGGCAACGAAATTAACCTAAAAACTTATACGATTTAATTTAAAAAATTTCTTCATTTAACCTGAAATATGTGTTTTTATAACAGTCTTTAAGCTATGGCGTGAATTATACATTGAAAGCGAGCTTAAGACACAGTAAATATGTGAGTCAAAGCAGTACGGAAAGTAGGCCTAATTTTTGAAGCATTATATGCATATACAGGGTGAATTTTTCAAAAGGGCTTGGATGGCCAAATCCGAAACTATAAGGAATGAAATTTGAAAAAAAAAAAATTTGAAACCTCAAGGATCGTACTGCATTTAATATTAGAATCTTATTGATTCCGTTTAGAATATTCTCCAAAGAACGTTTCAAGTCATCAACAGACTGTATCTCTGCATCATATGGGTCTTGGTAAATTTCGTTTTTGACATACCCCCAGAGAAAGCAATCTAAGGGAGTAATATCCAGGGATCTCGCAGGCCAAGGCACAGGACCATGCCTTGCAATAAAATTGTCGTCACACTGCTGAATCAAAATCTGTTTTACGGCTATTATGGGCTGGAGCTCCATCTTGTTTAAAATAAAACATCAATCATTATAATCATTCTGAGTATAATTTAAAACACGGAATAGTTACGATCTTTTCTGGGATTTCGAACTAAACAAATTGGTACATGAAACATGAATTTTATTAAATTCTAAATTTTCCTTAAATTTGCCGTATATCATTACTTCGCAGAATTTGTTCCTTAACAGCGACACTATCGTATGGTGTAATAATAAAGGGTGTGTTTTTTTTTTTCAAAATCAACGGGTTCGATTCTCAGCTAAGTTAATTGGTTTTTCAAAAATCTAATGATGAGGTTTTAAGTTTCATCAAAATCGGGCTCGTGACTCCTTTGACCATTTTTCGCTATTCCTTATAGTTTCGGATTTGGCCATCCAATCCCTTTTGAAAAATTCACCCTGTATATAACACGTGCGCTATAAGTTGAGACCTGACCGCTATGACGCGTCATAGCGGTCAGGTCTCAACTTATAGCGTAGAATAATATATGTAAAAATCTATAGTTCAGAAAACTTTACGTAATAAATTTTTATTATTTAAAAAAAAATATTGTAACAATGACAAAAGCGCCATCTCAAAATGTTAGGGTTGACAATTTATTAATAAATAAAAGTTGCGAAATGTTGCGACGCAAGAGATTTTTTTTTATGTCGGTCACATCAACATGACTTCACCTCGCCTGATGGTAAGCTAAAGGCAAAGTCTCTGGAATGGGAATCACCATTGCAAACACGCGAGATAATTGAATTTAGCTTATATATTTACTGTGCTTAAGACGTGCGCGATCGACGAAAAAATCCAGGGGGCAGCACGGGTGTTGCACACGTCCATAGGCCACGGTGACCGCTTTCCATCGGGTGGGCGGTTACTTGTCTGCCACCGTACACACGTGCGATTTTGCTGTGATTATAGCCATGTAGGTATTCCCAGCTTGCAAGTTTAATGAGTAGGTAGGTACTCCATTGACATCATATCCTGAACTTTTAGACTCTAGCAAACGCTTCGAGAAAAGGCATTACCTGTCCGCTGTCTTATCTTTTGTTTTTTTTTTGTGGGACATTACATTGGGGCCTAACATAAACTGGCGAAATGTGGGTGCTAGCACCTCTGCCTACCCCTTCGGGGATATAGGCGTGAGTTTATGTTATGTTATGTCTTATCTCGGCGGGAGCACTGCCGTGACCTTGAAATGTAGTTTTTTGTGAAGCTATTTAGGTGACAACCCTAGTATTTTGATACGGTAAACCAACATCCTGGGGTGGGCACTGGGACATTCTGGGGTGGGCCTGGCCTACCCGGCCCCCCTCTAGATACGCCTTACGCTCTTGCTTTTCATGTATAATTCTCAACTAATGTATTTGCACTTAAAAACTCAATTTATACTCTTATAAACCTAATTGACCACTTTTTACTTCACTTTCACTATACTGGGAATGTGCTTAGTATCCGGAGAGCACGTTAAACCATCGGCCCCGGTTGCCATACGAGCGTCTATGACAGTCGTTACGTCATAGTTCATTAAACGGCACTTACAAAACGTCAAAATCAAAAAGATTTAAGATTAGATAAACAAATGGACCACCGGTTCTAAACGCGGCCCAGATCTGTGAAGACTCCGGCAAGAAACTCAGCGGGCTATTTTTTTTTGGTCTATTTACCTACTTTTTGGTCTATTTTATTTCCTACTAGCTGAACCGACAGGCGTTGTCCTGTCTTAATGTGGTAACAACGAATAGCGAGTTCAAATTGGTCCATCGAAACTCCCATTGACTACAACAACCTAAACTACCAAAACTCCATATAAAACTGAACTTTTGACAGCTAAATATTGAAACAACTGACATGACAGTTAAGTACGCCATGAGGTTACATTAGGAAAGTGTTATTGTCAAAAGCACTAAGAAGGTTGAATTAAAAAAGTTAATATTATGGTCTTTAAGTTTTCTTAAATTTTCTAATGTCCCGCGCAACTTTCTTAATTTTTTCTTTCATAAGAACCTTCTCCTGACGATAACAAACACAATAAAAAAAGAATTAACGAAATCGGTCCAGCCGTTCACGCGTGATGCCGTGATCAAGGGAAATTGGGATTCATTTTTATATATATGTAGATTATCTAACACGATCCTTACGCAATATATACGTATTAAAGCTCTACTTATATACTACCTTAGTGGTGAATTATATTTCCTCAACGTACGGAACAAATTCTAGTACGATTCATCATGACGTGTTCCACATCGTCTCACGTAGACTTTTTACTACAAAGTTAATGGTAACGTGTTTGACCACACTGTGTAGTTTCATAAAAAACTTGACTTAGTAAGCTATAAGACGTTAAACTATAAATTCCAAGAGAATAATTATTCATACGACTATGATAGAGAATCGGAAACTGATTCAATATCGCCTCTTCGTAGTGTTTTAGGCCCCGCGCTTGCAAAATTGCAATCTCAATCAATCAAATGTAATTTGTGCTTCACATTCAACAAGGATGGTAATAATTTGGACAAGTAAGTATTTATTAGCTAACTACAGTATTTGTTTAATCTGAATAATTAAAGGCCAGTTTCTTTGAGAAATAATAGTTGTTTCGTAAACCCTTGTTTCAACAACCCTTACTCTTTTGGAGTAGTGTGGGCCCCACTACTCCAAAACCTTGCCAAGTTAGATGCCGTACACTGTACTTGTTTCTAGGCGACGCATTTTGCCACAAACAAGTACAGTGTACAGCATCTAACTTGGCAAGGTTTTGGAGTAGTGGGGCCCACACTACTTCAAAATCTGGCCACGTTAGATGCCGCGCACTATACAGTTTTGTACTGCGCACTGTGCATAAATAAGTAGGCATTGAGGAAAATCTATTTATCTTCAAATTTTCAATTAAATCTTAGTGATTTTCATTTTGAATATTGAATTGATTTTCGGCAATTTCAATAGACTACCTTGATTAAATTTGGACATAAGATACAATTTCGTAAATTTCACGATTTTTTCACACTACGTTTACAATTAAAATTATTACGTCTAATGGGCTAAGATCCGATATAAGAAATATACTAGTATTAGGGATAGGCTGGATACGAAAGGCAGAGGATTGGGGACTATAGCGCATATTGGGAGAAGTATAAGTCCAGCAGGGGTCTATTGACTAATACATTTCATGAGATTACTCTACACCACAAGCAACGTTATGCGTCTTTTTATTAAGTGCCAATGATTCACTTTATTTAAATTGTTCGTGCATAAAATTCTGCCGTCTAAAATCCGCGCTGTCTTGCTTTGCGGTCTGGTCTGCGGATCTAAGTTGGCCGCTGTAAGGAAAACATGACAAAGTGGAGCTATTTTGACCAGTCGCGAGTCTCCTGCGATTGTCGTGCCCCATACCAGTCAATGTAACACTTACTCTCTTGCCCACCGTGCTGTTCCCCTACACTTATCGAGGACTTGTTTGGAGCAACAGACAATGCTTTGGCTGTAGCCATTGGAAAAATCTAGCAGGAAGGAAAGACTGTTAGCCATTGACGCGAAGAAGTGGCTCAACTGAGGTCGACTTTAGTGTTGGAGGCATAAGGGACACGAAATGAACTGCACAGGGCCTCCGCAGTCACATGAAGTTTTAGTTACATATCGTTATTCTGGAATCTCGATATGTGGCAAGCTGGAAACCGTTATAGAACAATTTTATGATACACATGATTGCAAGCAATTTGCTGAAAAATTTTAGAATTACAAATATCTGTACCTCACAAGGGAAATCGCTGTTGGATCGGTTTTTCCTCAAGAACTGTGCTGAGTTATTTTTTATTGTTTATGCTGGGTTTCTAATTTCTATTGGAGTTGGCAGCCAAAAGTGGCAAGTAGAAGCAGTGCATTATAGCCATAGTGAGAACTAGAACTGGGTACTTAGACGAAGTGCCAGACCTTTCAGATGGATCGTACTTTCGCCGTCGTTCCCACTGGAAATAAAAAAATACAGCCATATTTATGGTTTTATTAAGAAAAAACTTCTTTAAACACCGTTTTATTTGATATTACTTGATTTACCCCTAAAAATCAACACAAAAAAAAATCTCAAAAAAAATCGACTGTGCGGTTTTTCGCCGGTTCAGTGATCTATAACATTGAAAGTCCAACAAATTATGTTCATGATTAAATAAATAAATAAAAAACAAAAAAATACCGTCCGGTGCCAAAAATCCTCGCCCAGACCCTTCAAGAATAATATAAGAAGAAATCAATGGGAGATAATGAGATGTGCTCGTTTGTTGTAGGAACGGACGAGGTCGCGCCCAAACGCAGGAAAAGGAAAAAGAAATCGGACGATAGCGCGACGCCGGAGCGCGTTGAGCACAGGGTCAACCTTACCGCCATACTACAGTACTCCAACGCGAGCCCCTTCAGGGACAAGACGATCAGAGGCTTCTCCTGCCTCTACTGCGCGAAATACTTCCCCGATATTGACGAACTCCGAGCGCACACAGCCCAACAATCTGAAAAAGACAAAATCAACACCATCATAGACTATAAGCTTAGCTATAACCCCATCAAAGTAGATATCACTAACCTCTGTTGTACAGTTTGCAATCTAGGCATGAGAGATCTAGTCGATCTCAAGGATCACCTGGTCTCTGTCCACAATAAGACTATTTACAGACATATAAAAGACATTATACTACCTTTTCGTTTGGAAAACGGACACAATTTTACGTGCGTCGTTTGTTCCGTGGTACACATATCTTTTAAAAACCTTTACCATCATATGAGCAGTCATTACAGGAATTACTGCTGCAAAAAATGCGGAGCAGGATACATTACTATTGCAGCGTTGAGGAAACATGGCAAGACTCACGCGCAGGGCATATTTCCTTGTGATTATTGCGACAAATCGTACACGTCTCTTACGAAAAAAAGAAACCACGAGAAAGGCGTCCACACAGGAGGTTGGCTTCGGAACAAATGTCCGCATTGTCCAGAAATATTCGTCAGTTACTACGACAGAAGCGAACATCTCGTCAAAGTTCACAACCAGGCTCCAATTATATATCCATGCAACGCCTGCAACAAGACGTATAAAAAGAAATTTGAATTGAACAGACATATCAAACATCATCATTTGCAACAGAGGAGTTTCCTCTGCGATAAATGCAACGCAAAGTTCTTTTCTAAAAGGGGATTAGTTGATCATCTGTCCAGACACACGGGTGGGGAAGTATGCTCTTGTGATGTTTGTGGGA
This sequence comes from Lithosia quadra, assembly GCA_963576445.1. Classification (NCBI taxonomy): domain Eukaryota; kingdom Metazoa; phylum Arthropoda; class Insecta; order Lepidoptera; family Erebidae; genus Lithosia; species Lithosia quadra. The sequence goes on from OY754897.1 coordinate 1,031,920, forward strand.
AAACCTTTTCAAGGGCTCGCACTTTGAAGGAGCATCTCAAAAGCCACGAAGACGATAAACGGTTCCAATGCGAAATTTGTAAAAAGACGTTCATGCAGAAGTGCAGCTTGAAGAGTCACGTTCGACTCCATCAAGACGATTTGGACATTTTTAAAGAGTTTGATGATGTCAAGCATTTAATAGATAATAGGGAGCTGACTTTGAAACAGATTGCGGCAGAGAGTAAGCAGAAAGCCCAGGACGAAAAGACGAAAGATCAGACTTTTATATAGTATTGGCGAGATGGAGTAGTTCGGACTGGGTTTAAAATTAAGACTTTTTTCTTTGTATAGACACAGTAAATGTATAAGCTAAAACAGTACTGAAACTAGGTCTCATTGTTTAACAATGACACGCGTTTTATTGAAGCGAATTAATTAATTTGTCCGAGATTTTTAGTATCTAAACACACTATGCCGAAGATGCGCGACCAAAGTTTGATTACGCCTGCAGTGCTATTTGATTTACAGATGACATAATATTATGCGTAACTCATTCTTTAGGCACACATTATTTGGGAATTCAACATTTTGCAAATTCAACATTGCGGTCCGAAAGGCATCATTTTGGGGAAGTAATCATTTTGGGATTTCAACATTTTAGGAATTGAACATTCTGTACCTGGACGATTATACGCGACCGAAGTTGGGTTCAATTGCCGACGAAGATCCCTGGGCGGTGTGCAGTGGGGAGCGGTAACGCTAGGGCAACCGAATTTCTGCCGCGTAAGTTCGGCACATAAGGTGTACCATATCGGACGAATATGTTGGAATTCGCGTAACTTCGACATAGTGTGTTTAGACTCATTAATGTACGTACAAGAGATGAAATAACATCACCATGACAACCGCGTTAACAGCCCAGCGAGATCCGGTGGGGTTGGTGTGGAATGATCTCCCTGCCGTGGTTTTCCCTAGCGACTACAATATGGGGTTCTTCAAGAAGGGCATTAGAAGGTTTTTGCGGGGTCGGCAGCGCGAGTGTGATACCCCTGGTGTTGCACGCGTCCCTAGGCCACGGTGACCGCTTCCCATCAGGTGGGCCATGTGCTTGTCTGCTACCTAAGTGGTATAAAAAAAAAACCGCGTGCGTCTGTGTATGTGTGTCATTTTGAACGTTAAGTACGTAGTTTCTTTATTGCTTTAACTTATTATATTTACTGTGGTATAGTGTTATTTTCAAAGTAATGTGATATGCTTTGCGGTTGAAGTACTAAATTGTTCCTAAATATTGTAGGCACTAAAATCACAACGACTATATTGGTTATAAAATTAGTAGATTCCAAGCGCATACGCAACGCATAGATGATGTATGATTAGTGTGAGCGTTGCATGAAACCGGTGCAAAATTGGATTGTGGCAATGAATTATAATTACTAAACCCTAACGTGTCAAGCTTTCAACTTAAAAATGTGCGGAAATCCTCACAGTTAGGTACCGCGGGTAGGTAGCAGGGCCGTTTTTGTAGGACTCTTACCGACTAAAACCGCACGCCGTCTAGGGTCTTTTGACGCCAGCTGTAAGGGGGCCCGTAGAAGCATTTCCCTCGCACCCCGGCTTGCGGGGATACCACCCCTCCAGCTAACGGCTATGTCGAATTTCAACCAACAAAATCGCACGCCGTCTCGAGATGGCCCCCCCGGGAGCCTCTGGTACCTCCGTACAATCTCCGCTAATTATTTCGTTAAATTTCTATTTGAAGTACCTATATAGTTATTATTGTTTTGAAATCTAAATCAATTGCCTATAATGTAGTATGGAGTTTCTAATTTTCTTTTATTATTTTAACTTTGACAAATTTTAGCGTATTATACAATTTTATATTTTATGGTGGAACCACACTTCGCTATTCGCCTTCATTCACTTGTATAAATCGAAGTGGGGATGGCTTATTCGTGTATATTTGCTTTATTCGCACGAATATTCGCCTTGGTCACTCTTCTATGGCGAATTTTGGAGGGATTAGTCATCTATAAAAATTTCTTCGAATAGAATGTAGGCGAATAGCGAAGTGTTGTTCCACCGTTACAATAATTTTATTATACAAAATATTTTAACTATTACACATACAAATTCCGTTCATTGATGAAATGCGCTCTATGCTGTCAATCTATCAGACTTACCGAACAAACTTACAACCCATCTGACAGTCGCGATGACAAGCTAGGGAAGTCGCGCGCGCTCGCTACTTGCCGCCGCGTCTAGTGGCGCTGTGGCTGTTCACGCGCACACACGACGACAGTCGCGCGACAGCTCCGCGCGTCTAGTCGAGGCGTTGTCGTTTACATTTGGCGTGTTGCCGCTGTCGCGAGTCGCTTAGTGTGCGCCTAGGGTAATAAAATATTTATCTAGCACGTCGATCGGGTACTCTTGACCTGGCCTCTTTTCTTTATTCGAGATTATGGCGAGTAAACTAAGACCTGACTCAGACCTTTATAAGTACATTGTCACTATTGTATTAAACCTGGATTGTATGATTAAGATATGCTATGTACAAGATAGTAATGTTTCACAATAAACGAATATTATCTATATTTTACATTTGTGTTTTTTTTTATTAGCCATAAATAAACATTTGCACTGAAATGCACAAAACAAAAGCGTCCAAATCAGAAGGTCCATAAGGGAAAATGTCATTGTTTGGAGAAGGTCCACATGTTTAAACGTCTAATAAATGAGAATAAATAAATTTAAAAAAATACTTGTGGACCTTCTGCAAAAAATGACATTTTCTCTATGGACCTTCTGATTCGGAGGCAAACAAAAAACCATATATCGTATTGAACTTATAATACAATAAAAAGGGTTGACCTCCGGTTGATCCAGGGTCAACTCTCCTGTTTTGAGATGGCTCCTTCGTGTTTGAGAACCACGATGGTCTTGTCTTACTCCTGAAAAGGGGGTATCGACTCCGTGCTAGGGTGCAAGGTGGCCCATAGAGCATTTCCCTCGTACCCCAGCTTGACCCGGGCCGTCTACGGATTCGAGATGCCCCAACCCGGGTCTGGGAACCACCGTGTTCCCAGCATTGTGAACAGCGTGTGTTCGGAAGAATTGCTCGACATGATACTCACGGCCTACAGACGGAATTCACTCATACCCTAGGCGCACACTTGGCGACAGCTCGGCGTCTAGACGCGATGACAGGCTGCGGTCGACAATTTCATAGCGCCACGAGACGCGGCGACTCCCCTAGCCTGTCGTCGCGACTCCACGTCTCTGACGCCAAGTGTGCGAAGCTTAGAACAAATTATATAAAATTCTCGGCTGCAGCCTATCGTCGCGTCTAGTCGCCGCGTCGTGTGTCGCCCAGTGTGCGCCTAGTGTTAAACGGTTGCTTCCGAAAACGTAGCGCACAGTGATGTATAACTTATCTCCGCGCGCGCTCATACTGTGGAATAATCTCTCTGTTGTGGTATTCCCAACTGATTACAATATGAGTTCCTTAAGAAGGAGAAATTAGATTATTTTACAGGGTCAGCAGCGCGAGTGTGACGCACCTGATGTTGCACACGTCCAACGTCCATAGGCCGCGGTAACAGCTTACAATCAGATAGGCCGTGTGCTTTATCTATTTAAGATAGAAGAAGTATTTGACGATATTCACCGTTATACTCGTAGATGCCATTTTATTTTACATTTAGTCAAAGAGGGAAAAATGTAATTCCACTTGTGTCGTTTATTTTAAGTGACATGTTTGACGGAGTTGATATTGAGTTGCGTAATTAACATTTAAAAAATAACTTGAAATTGCGCTACATTTATATGCATAAGAAGACTGAACCGGGTGTGAAAATTATTTTTCTTTTATAGGCGTTACCGGAGCAACAAAAAAACAACGCAAACGCGCTGTTAAAGAAGAGGACGAAACATTAGATAGATTAATGTATCGCGAAAAACATCTGCCGGAGATGAAGAAACAGTGGCACAATCTGACCACACTGCTAAAGTGCTCGAATGTCACTCCCTTCAAGGACAGGAACGACGCTGGGTATATATGCGCTTACTGCTTCAAAACATACCCTAACCCAGACATTCTTAGAGCTCACACTCACGGCGATCACGCTAAAGAAAGACCTTCGTACAAAGCAGGTTCTGGAATGGCCAGTTTTGTCGCCTTTCTAGATATAGTCGACTTAAAATGCACACTTTGCGACCATCCAATGGAGTCCCTACAAACTTTAACGGAACATCTAGTATCTGTCCACGAAAAGAAATACTACCTCGGAGTAACAGATTATTTTCAACCGTTTAAATTAACTAACGAACAACAAATTAATTGTTGTCTTTGCGATGAAATTTTCCATAACATGAAGCTCTTAATGCAGCATATGAATATCCATTACAGAAACTTTATCTGCACTATATGTGGAGCTGGATTCGTGAATTCATTCCGTTTGAACAGACACGAAACTACCCACGGAAAGAAAAAATCCAGTTACCCTTGTCGGCATTGTGGCCAGGTTTTTGCTGCAGAGTCCAAAAAGAAGGCTCATGTTAATACAGAACATAAAGGCATTGCTGGGGATAGTGTATGTCAAATATGTAAAGCGCGATTCAAGAATTACTATCAAAAAACACGGCATATGATGCAGGTCCATAATGCAGAAGGCATTAAATGCGATTTGTGTGAGAAAAAGTTCAATTTAAAGTCAAATCTGATGCTCCATATGCGAAGTGTCCATTTAAAAGAACGTCCTTACGAATGCTCAGTCTGTAGTATGGGATTTTTTATCAAGAGACACATGTTGGGGCATTATATGGCCACGCATACTAATGAGAGGAAGTTTAAGTGTGAGGTGTGCGGGAAAGCGTATGCGACACAAAATAGTAAGAGGAAGCATATGAAGAAAAATCATGGGATTTCCAAAAATATGATGGTGCCGAATATGGTTGTTCCTAATATGGCAAAGTAATGTTGGAGTGTTTGGAAGATGTACACTGTGGAGTGCCAAAAATTGTGTAGCTATTGTAGCTAAGTTATAAAAGGTTATTTATATGTCAAGGCACTCCGTTAGAAGTATAGAGCAGTCTGGCTACTCACACTCCTGCCGCAGGGGCATCTAGGGTGTAAGAGTGGGGATGACCCTAATTGCCACCTATCTAGATTGTCCCTGCCTACTCACATCACAATTTTATTAATTTATAGACGTATTAGAAATTAACGTAAATGCTTTAACATACCCGAGACATTGTGACATTCTGTGAATTCTATGGCAATTGACTAGCATGTTAACCACAACCACAGTTCAATTCAGCAGCAATGAGGGAGAGAGATCGAGCTATACTTTATTTGCAAAACATTATTCTTATGAAAACATATTCGTTATAATATCATATTCGCAATTTACGACATTTTTTAAATAAAAATTGGGAGGGAAAATTACTAGTGGAGGTTCACACTTCTTTTGACGTGTGTATTTATTCTCTTTCTGAAAACATGGTAGGCTAACCAAAATTTCATATTTCAAAAAATTTCAAATTTCAAAACCAAAAAAATAGGGTTGTCGTTATCATCGCTTCAACCAAAAGAGTCTACTACTTAACTGGACATATGGGGGAGCACCCCAAGGATCTTAGTTTCCACAGGTAGTATAAATATATTTTAAGGGTCTACAGCTCGGCGGCCGCTACCGCGGCACGCTCCATATAGCTCCATCTCTTTCCCTCTGACTCGCTGCCAAAAACTGAATTCTTATAAACGTGTCGTGGTTAACTCACAGTGCATTTTTCCTTAGTTTCTGCTATAGCAGCACTATTTCGCCATTCTCTAGGATCAGTATTTTACCCTCCATTTTGGTTTTTGTCTTTGTGTAGATCTCTGATTATTCTCGTGATATAATTATAATGTATGTAATGGTGATTATGTAATCTTAGGCTTAACTTATTATATTTATGATGAACTATTTTGTTTTTTTTAATCGTACCTACAGTGAACCTCTTTAGACTTACAAGATCTAACTAAAACAACTTAACTTAAAAATAATGATTTAAGAATCGTTCAAAATCCTTTCTTTGGTGATAACCTATTAAGTGATGATTATCACGTATCCTTTCGCCCTGAAAACCCCTATTTTATTCCACGACAATATGGCCTTTTGCATCCCTTGCACACATTTTAACTTATACATGTGTAGGCAAATATTGTGGGTACTTATAAAATACACTATTTATAAGAAATATCGAAAAGTTCTTTTAATAAAAGCAGAAACAGAGGTATGGAGCGAGAATAATATTCTCATTGCACAACTAGGATATTTTTTTTTTAATTTGCATTGCATTAATGCAATGGAGGAAGTGTAGATGATACCTATGAAAGAAGCGTCTATTAATCCAAAAAGTTACTTTCTGCAAGTACTAAAGAATTTTTTTGCGAGCACAAGATGTTAAATATTTAGGTAACTATCGTGTCTATGTAAATTTGTTAAATGCCTTATGAATCGGATTTAAATACCAAGTGTAAGTAAGAATATCTCGGCGTAAGCGTACATAAGTAACATACATATAAACTAAAATATATTAAGATATTTGAAAATAATATACGACGTGCTTGAAAGTCTAAAATAGAGAATTTTAATTCAGTACTTTTCTTTGTAGGTGTCGGCTGCAAAACAGACATAAAAATAGAGCCGGAAGTAAGTAAACTACTGAATTTACTCAAAAAGCCGACATCGGTTACAAAGAAAGATAACAAACACGATTGGAGTGTTACCATATCAAAGAAACTCCGTAAAGCTAAGGTACTGGATGGATTGGTGGCGATTGAAACGAAATTCATTCGCAAGGAGATTACTAAACATTTACACAATATAAGGACCATTCTTCTAAATTCCAATGCAACTCCAATAAAAACTTACAACGGTATAGGATACACATGCTGTTTTTGCTCTGAGCAATATCCTATACCTAACGATCTAAAGAAACATACCTTAGACAATCACGATAAAACTACTACAGAAAAATTCATGCAAGGATGTCCTTTATCCATATACGTCGTGAAGTTAGACATCACAGATTTAAGCTGTAAAATTTGCTGTCATAAATTTGAAGATTTACAGAAATATCTTGATCATTTACAGACTGATCATGACAAAACAATATATACAGATATAAATAATCATATACTACCATTCAAATTTGAAGGAGAAGGCTTCACATGCGTGGTTTGTGCCAAAAACTTCGAAAGATTCAAGTTAATACAGGAACATATGAATGTTCACTACAGGAATTATACTTGCGAAGTCTGTAATTCCCCATTTGTTAACAACAGGACTCTTAAAAGCCACATGTCGAGGCATAAGCAAGGCGACTTCAATTGCAGTTTCTGTCCAAAAGTTTTTGACACCCACAGCAAAAAAACAAACCACGAGAAATTTGTCCACACAGGGGATCAGCGGAGAAACATCTGTCCTTATTGCAAGGAGAAATTTCTAAGCTATGCGAAGAAAAATGAACATATGGTAGAAGCCCATGGAGTAGAGCCTCTTGTGTTAAATTGCAAAGCTTGTGATAAAACTTTTACGAGACGAGACAAACTGACAAGGCATATTAGACGAGACCACTTACTTGAGAGACGGTTTGAATGTGACCATTGTGATATGAAGTTTTATGGCAGAAAAGATCTTAATACACACATGGTGAAGCATACAGGAGTGAAGCAGTACCGGTGTGAGGTGTGTCTGAAGGCGTTTGGGAGGAATCATACGTTGAAGGAACATCTACGTATCCACGCGAACGATAGAAGGTTCAAATGCGAACATTGTGGGCAAGCGTTTGTGCAAAAGTGTAGTTGGAAGAGTCATATGCGTTCAAAGCATGGAGAGTTTGTGTAAAGGAAGTTTATTTTTAACCATGAACCTATAAAATTTATGGACGAAACGCGTTGAAGAATACAACTGAGTCGTACAAGTCGGCACGCATACGCTCACACACTAGTTAGCCACTACGTGACAAATATTTTGCGATTAAGGCAGTTTAAGTAGCAAAAAAAAAAAATTCTTTATCTCGGTCACGTCAATATGACTTCACCTCGCTTAATGGTAAGCTGAAGGTAAAGTCTCTGGAATGGGAGTCACCATTACAAAAACTTTTACACAAGAAATTGTGTAAAAATCATGTGGCAGCAAGAAAAAATATCCAGGAATCACCATTTCAATAAAATTTGAGCTACCATTGCCACCCAAAATTCACACTCACATGCTTCACCGCCGTCATTTTTTAAACAGCCTCGTGTTCGACGCGTTTCGTCCTTAGATTATTTCAGGTTCATACGTAAATTACAAACGTTATATAACTTTTAAAGTTAATAATATTATACTCTTAGTGATTTTATTCGTTTACAAATAGATTATTTTATAATATTCTTTGACTGTGAATGAAAAAACCGTCTAGATCTGTAGTCGTATTTAATTCCGCTAAGCGACATAATAAATTTGTTCTTAGTTTATGCTTGATATTAATAAAATTGATGTTGACATAACCAAGTTTTTTAAAGGTTTTATTTTCAAATCTTGCAAGCCATTTTTCGACCACTTCTGGTTATTCGATTGAGCTGAATATTGGCATACTTGTGTAAGTCCCATGACAATGCAATATTGTAAAATAATAGAAGCTTGTTTTTAAAAAGGTGTTTTTTTAAATAGCAGCTTGTTTCGTTACCATTTGCTTATTAAACGCTTTTATTTCACTTGACCTGTTTGGGTCAAATCTAGTAATTGAAAATTGACACGTTTCCTGTAGACGCATTGTTCCGATATTTGGCACATATCTTTAGTTCTGGTGACAATACAAGTTAATCTATTCTGTATCATTGTGAATCTTTGTAAACAATTCACGTGGCTTTGGGAAAAAAATCCTTAAAAAATTAAATCAATCACATTATTTAAAAATTTAAAAACTCATTAAACATTGAATCTATATACGCCTTTCTTCACGACATTCTTATATACCCTGAAATATAGCTACAGGTTATCCTGTATTAATTTTATCACATCTATGATTTTACCGCTTTTTGTGGAAAACGAGAGTATAATAAAGCTTCATGTAAATGCAACTGGTGTTATCAAGTATCCGGAGCTATATTTAATAGGTGCTTAATCGATTGCGTTACCTCGATCACACCTTCAATGCAGAAACTTAATCTTGTTGATAATATTAAAGAATGAAAGAAAACAAGTGTTTAAAATATCAAAATGTCTGAAGCAACTCGGCCAAAAACAAACAAATCAAGATATAAAATAACTATTTACTTTTCTTTGTAGGTGTTCGACGTAACGCCATCGAAACGGATAGCGAAAAACTAATGAAACCCAGGATATATGAGTTGGAAAAGCATCGAAGTAACGTACGCATTATCCTCCAATGCTCGAACGCAACCCCCATCAGATGCATGGGGGGCATCGGTTACGCCTGCAGTTTTTGTGGAGATGAGTACCCAGATCCCGCAGACTTGAAACGGCACACAATCGAAGCTCACGATGATAAGACAAAATTAAAATTCATGGCTGGCAAAATGATGTTCTCATACCTCGTTAAACTTGATATCACAGAGCTTCGCTGTAAATTATGCGATATTCAGATAGACACTCTGGATTTATTAATAGACCATCTTCTTAAAGTGCACGGCAAACCGCTTCATACAGATATCAAAAGCCATATAATGCCTTTCAAATTTGATGATGACGTCTTAACATGTATGTTTTGCTCAAACGTTTTCAACAAATTCAAAAATCTACAACAACACATGAATGTCCATTTTAGAAATTTCGTTTGCGAATTCTGCGACGCTGGTTTTATAAACCGACATATTTTAGCTGCGCACACAGAAGCACATAAACTTGGTTCTTTCAAATGCGATCTCTGCTCAAAAGTATTTGACACTCATAGGAAAAAGAAAAGTCATGAGAAATCTGTTCATATACACGCAAATTTGCTGAGCAAATGTGGGTATTGTAATTTAAAATTTACAAATTATAAAAGAAGAGACCACCATTTGGTCAAAGTGCATGGTGTGCTTCTAAAAGCAGTTAAATGTCATGCCTGTGATAAGTCGTTTGATAATAAAAGCGCTTTGACTATACACACGAAGCGCGATCACTTGATGGAGCGTAGATTTAAGTGTAACCAGTGTGATATGAATTTCTTTGGATCTAATGAGTTGAAGTTACACATGGTGAAGCATACAGGCTTGAGGGAGTTCAAATGTGATGTGTGCTTGAAGTCCTATGGGAGAAAGAAAACTTTGACGGAGCATATGAGGATTCATAACGATGATCGACGGTTCAAGTGTGAACATTGTGGGCAAGCGTTCGTTCAAAAGTGTAGCTGGAAGGGGCATATGAGGAATAGGCACGGGGAACTAGTGTAATACTGTATAGTTTATTAGAAATGATACTGAATTTCGATATTCAAAATAGCGGTAAAATGTAATCGTAAACCCAAACGACGTTAGTGCGAAAGTGCGTCACATCGATACTCATAAATTTCGAATGTATTCCAGGGCCCGTAGCCATGTGGAAAAAGTCTAAATCGCAAACGATCGCTAAGGAAACGTATAGATTAGGTCGACCAATCACGCGCGCATCGCACACCGGCGACGAGCTGGGATGTGATTGGTCGACCTAATCGTTCGTTTTCTAAGCGATCGTTTGCGATTTAGACTTTTGCCACTTGGCTACGGGCCCTGCTCAGTGCACGTTATTGTGAAAGTATTCCACATCGATTCACACATTGTTGAATGTATTCCACTGCGTTGCACTTTAGTGTGAAAGTATTCCACATCGATGCACACATTGCCGGATGTATTCCAGCATATGATGCAAGACAGTTCGGTAAAAGCGAACGCATGCTTCTGGTTTTACACAGCAATGTTTAATGTAAATCGACTATTTACTTTCCTTTCTTTCTTCTATGGTAAGTTGAAGTGGAGTCCAAAAAGTAGAGTTCACCATTGCCAAGGGATGTCCTTAGAATGGTGACCTCTACACAGACGGCTATTCATTTACTGTCATATAAAAAATATCGATTCATCTATCGTGTACAGTGATAAATTCGACAATGTGTGAATCGATGTGGAATACTTTCGCACTAACGTGCATCGCGGTGGAATACATTATGACAATGTGTGTATCGATTTGGTGCACTTTTGCACTTAGTAATGTGCGTTTCGCTTCTTCAGGGTTTACTGTTTATTGCTATTTTGAATTTCGAAATTTAGTGATTTTATTATGTGACACTTTCTTTAAAAACCGGATAAAGTGTAAAAAATTAAGTGCTAACACATGTTAGATCATTTTAAGATCACAAATATGGTCATAGTACTATTATTTCCGGAATCTGAGTACTGGTTTTATTTATTCCTGGTATTCATCACAGTTCGCTACAAGTGAATACGGCATAATGTTTATTTTTTAAAGTTAACTAGATACTTTATTTATATATTAACGTTGAGTGTATTTGTATTTATTTACAATATAATTTTATGAAAATTAAATTTTTTTGTTTAAATTGTCCCTAGAGCCTTATTCAACAATAATATGTTCAGTTACCCTCAAAAGTTCCGGAGCACACATCAGATTTCCAAACTATAATTACATGAAAGCCGGTTCCCGCTACCGTGTCCACGGGAACCTGTTCCCGGGATAAAAATAGCCTATATGTTATTCCAGACTATGATCTATCTCTGTATCAAATTTCATCCCGATCCTTTCAGCCGTGTTTGCGTGAAAGAGTAACAAACATACATCTAGACGTCCAGGGCCTCGATTCTGCTAAAGGCAAACCACTGTAATACCACTGACACTCTAAAAATGCTATTTAATTGTAGACTTTACCATTATATAGTTAAAGTCTAAAATCAAATGAAAAGAATTCATTTAACTTTTGCATTCGCTCTACAAAATATCATTTGACTTTAGACTTTAACCTGATAACAATAAAGTCTACAATTGAATGACATTTTTTAGAGTGTCAGTGGTATTACAGTGGTTGGTCTTTAGCAGAATCGAGGCGCAGACATCCAGACATACCTACATTCTTACAAACTTTCGAATTTATAATATTAGTAGGATTGAAGTAAATCAATTTAAAATCATAATTATATACTATGACATCTACACAGCACTATCTTGAACTAAAATATCTATATCTAGAACCAAAGCAAGGAGCTTAACTTACTTGTGTTATGGGTTCATGTACAAAAATATGTGCACCGAGCGAGAATCGAACCCGCTAACTCTGACTCAGCAGTCGACCGCGCTGCCGCTGTGCCATAGAGGTCGTCATTCTTTTCTCGTATCGATGTTGCCATTGTGGTATAGTGATTGGTTTCACGGCATTAGCTGTCTTTACACGACACAATCTATCGCGCGTCCTAGGAGCGTAGGCTTGCGCGACGGAATGCTCGTACGCGCAATCGTGCGTGATTATCTTTTTGAACTAAATCTTTCACGCCCGATTACGTGCGGTCTTTTTTGACGGAAAATTGGTGTATAGGCTGTGTATGGGGAAGAGAGACAACAATATAGCATGGCGTGCATGACAGTCCTGGAGTGTCCTCTTCCAACATCTTTCAACACGCGCGTTCTTTCACACGTGAATCGGCTTTCACTCGTGTTAGCACTCGCGATAGATCGTACGTGTAAAGGGCACCTATGTCTTTGTGGTAAGTGTCGCATGATTCTTCTCTTTATTTATTGTAGAAACTCCGTATATAAGAACTCCGTGTGTGGCTATCTTTGTTTAAATGTTTGCCTGATGATGTTATTATAACTATTTAAAAATAAGTAGCAAACTAATAACCAACGTCATTTTCTTTATAGGTAAAAAGGAAAAAACCGTCAGTGTCGGATCAAAATCAAACATGATTTATGATATCAAAGAAGATGTTGAGAAAAATCAGCATAATCTCGCGAAAATAATCAAGCACACGAATGCTACACCCGTGCTCCGGGAATCAGACATCGGATTTGTTTGCTACTTTTGTGATCTGCAATATCGTAACCCGCCGGCTCTAAAGAGACACTGTCTAGAATCACATACGAGCGAAAAACCGCGATCAGCAGTACGGCAGAAGAATTTATCGTATTACGTCAAGTTGGATATCACTGGATTGAAATGCAATATTTGTGACAATACTATTGATACGTTTGAAATTCTGCTAGATCATTTAAAAAATGAACATCACAAAAAAATGTATACGGAAAACAAAAATTTACTTATACCGTTCAAGTTTCAGAGTAACATAGTGGAATGGCAATGCTTCATGTGTGAAAATATCTTCGAAAAGTTTAAAACATTAATGGAACATATGCATATACATTACGGAAATTATATATGTGAGGTTTGCGGCCACGGTTTTGTGACCCTAGGGTCGTTGGCCTACCATTCTGAATGTCACAAAAAGGGCACATTTAAATGTGATGTCTGTCACAAAACATTTAATACACTTTACAGGAGAAATGGACACATTAAAAAAGTACACCAACCTAGACGTAAAAGTTTTAAATGTCCTTATTGCGATGAAAGATTTACCGAAGATCGTAATCGGAATGTGCATTTGACTAAAGTCCACGGAGTGACGTCACATTATGTTAAATGTGAGTCGTGTGACATGACTTTTAGTTGCAAATCGGCTTTGACAGCCCACATAAAGAGAAAGCACCTAATGGAGAAACGCTTCGCATGTTCCAAATGCGATATGAAGTTCTATTCAGCTGATGAATTGAAGAAGCATGGTGTGAAGCATTCGCGTATAAAGAGGTTCCAATGCGATGTCTGTTCGAACTTTTATACTAGAAAGAATATTTTAGTTCAACACAAGAAGATACATAACGAAGATAAACGGTTTACGTGTGAACGTTGTGGAAAATCGTTTGTGCAGAAATGTAGTTGGAAACTTCATATGGAGAAGAAGCATGGGGAGGTCGTGTCGTAAAGATTTCACAAAAAATCAACCTATCCATTAAATATACTTTTGTGAACCGCATTATGTGACTGCGAAGTCCACAGAAATAATAATAAATCTAGAAGTGCGATACATTCTTCCGAATCGATGTTAGTTTAAGTGTAATTTAAATATCCATTAATGGGTGGTATTAGATCCCATACAGTTTACAGGATTCGTGTCTATCTATGCATCGCTTAAACACATTAAATAGAGTTTAAGTTCAGTTAGAGTTTTGTTGCAATCGCAAGAATCGCAAAATTTTGGACCCAAACAATTTAAATTTTTTGAATCGATAACATGAAAGAAGAAGAAAACGTGCAAAATTTCTGCTTTACAGGACATCTTTACAGGATGTGTGAAGTTGCTGTAATTTTAGTGGTACTAAATTATCTATTTAATAAAATTCTCATACTTATAGAATGTAGATAGATAGATAGAAAACTCTTTATTGTATACCAAAGATTACAGGAAAATCAAATAATTAGTATGTAACTCAGTAGAATGTTAGCTGTTGTGAATGTAGAACGTGTCAAACTTATACGTACTTACTTTTAAACTTAAATGTTCTTGCTTTTTAAATTAAAAATTAAATTATTAAAAACTTGAATTTCTTTTTTGCAACTACCCACAATTAGTCTCAAATACGATGTTACTCAAAGTTTTGGAGAATCTACGTTCTTTTAAATTAGGTATTCAAGCAATATCTAGTGTTATGTAAGTCCACGGTACGTGATTCTGTTCCAACGAACCTTGGAAGAAGTGTCTTCTGAAGAGCCTGCAGAATGAAGCATTAAAAAGCCGCCTTTAGCTTTTATTACTGTTTAAAAAAAATAGTCTTTGTCCACTACATTATGTTTTATCATAACAATGTTCCACAAAATCTCTAAAAAATCGACAATACGCTACATAAATAACTTGAACACAACTTTATTTTCGCGTTTACACTGCAAGATTACTCTTCAATACTCTCTGTTGTTACCATGAAGATTCAAACATAAAGTACGTTTAACAGTGAATGGTGTTGCAACCAGATCTGAACTTATCTATTTCTTTATAGGTATCCAAGGAAAAGTGGGCATCAAGACAGAGAGCAAATATATAGTACCGTCTCAATCAGATAAAAAAGGTAGTGAAAAGGGCAAGGCGATAAAAGAAGCTCAAAGAAATAACAAGACAAATTATGGAAAACACTTACATAATCTAAAGGAAATTCTAATTTGTACAAATGCTACTCCAATATTAAAACAAGGAGGTATCGGCTATATGTGCAGTTTTTGTTCAGAACAGTTTCCAAAACCTGAGGATTTGAAAAGTCACACTTTGGCAGCACACCATGGTCAAACTAATGTTAAAATCTCTTGCACGTCGAATTCTAGAAGCAGTCTTTACAGATATTCGATCAGACTCGATATCACAGGATTAAAATGTACACTCTGCGATTCCAATATAGATTCTTTAGAAGATTTAATGTTACATCTTGAAGAAAAACACGATAAAATCATATATACAGATATAAACAACCATATAGTTCCGTTTAAGTTTGACACGGATCAGCTAACTTGCTGCTTATGCCCCAACACGTTCGAAAGATTTAAGATATTACAAGAGCATATGCATAAACATTATAGGAATTACATCTGCGAAGTATGTGATGCGGGTTTCATCAACCAAGGTAGTTTGACTAATCACGCTTACACACACGTCAAAGGAACATTTCCCTGCACTTTTTGTTCCAAAATATTTGACACCATCCCAAAGAAGAAGATGCATGTTAGATACAGTCACACCGATCGGAATGTTGTCAACCGATGTGGTTACTGTAACCAAGGATTCAGGGAACATTACATGAAAGAACAGCATTTGGCTAAAGTTCACGGTGTCAATAATGCCGAATTCAAGTGTAACGCTTGCGATAAAATATTTTCTACCCCCAAAAAACTACGGACACACGTAAAAAAAGATCATTTGTTAGAAAGGCATCACAATTGCTCGCTTTGCGATATGAAATTTTATCGTTTACACGATCTTAATCGTCACATGATCAAGCATTCTGGGATTAAGAAGTTTAGGTGTGAAATATGTCTGAAGTCTTATGGAAGGAAGACGACATTGAAGGAACATATGAGAATACACAATGATGATAGGCGGTTTAAATGTGAACACTGTGGACAAGCGTTTGTACAGAAGTGTAGCTGGAAAGCGCACATGAAAAATAGACACGGAGAAATTGTGTCTTGAGATGTGTCTTCGTATTCACCTCTTGTGTCGTTATTGCCATCGTGGTGTAGTAATTGGTTTCACAGCAATGTCACTACTTACGGAGAATGCCTGAGCATAGGTATCGCTCTTCGAGAAGGTTTACTACATCCTCCCCTGAGTTTTGTCTAATATCATATAATGTATACTTACAGAAAATCGTATCAATAAAATATTATGCTAGTACCTAGTTTTGTTCTTCCTTTAAATTGAATTTTTTTACCACATTATTTAGAACTCTGGCAACACTCCTCGCTCTCTTTCTCTACGCTACACGTGCCGTGGGACTCAACTAGACGATGACCTCTCCCCCACTGACTCAACTAGTTGGTGACGTCACTGCGTAAAATAGCCACACAAAAAAATACCGAATTTTAATAGTTGTTCTGTTAAAAATCGAGAAAATCAATGGTCGTAAATGATGTGACATTATAGTGACACTATTTCCTATCCTAGCATACCTAAATACAGCATAGCATAACATACTATGATCATTCCCTTGATCCCGCGCTCTTTGGTGCAAATATAATTCTGAGCAGCTGGAAAAGGAGTCCCGGGGACCCACGGGAAACACATTTTATTGACAATATTTTTTAGTGAGTGTGCTTGTATGTGTGCGTGTGTAGCCTTATATGCAAGCTTGTCGTTTTTGGATTCATCTTCACCACTATGATAACGTACGGACGTATTTCATGAACGTAAGCTTCAGAATACAACTACTGTGAACGGCTATCGCGTTACTTATAAAGAAATGTACAGAAAACCTCTAGCCTGCATCGTCATTTCACAGTATTCCAGATTGAATCATTGAATTTAGTAGTTAGCTGAAAACAAGCTGTAGTTAATATGCTTCCGAGTCCAGCCTCAATCAAGCTTATGTAACGTTTAAAATGCAACCATTTGAATGATTCATCCTTTTCTTTGTAGGTAGGCGCAAAAAAAGAGTTAGACGTGCGACGGACAGTGAGGAGGAGGAATTTGTGACTCGCGGTCAAAACAACGTAACGCCAAGGTCTGAATTGGTGAAACATCGATACAATATAAAAGAAATACTCCAACATTCTAACGCAACACCCATACGACGATACGAAGGGATCGGGTATACTTGCTGCTTCTGCGAGGAGCAGTACCCAAACCCAGCCGACCTAAAACAACATACATTAGAAAATCACAAGGACGTTTCTGTAGCTAATTTTATGAAATGCATGAATATGTCCGAATACGTTATCAAACTTGATGTAACTGCGCTTTATTGTACGTTGTGCAAACTGGAAATGAGAACGGTAGAAACTTTAATTGACCATTTAAATGTCATACATAAGAAAACCTTATTCACTGATATTAACAATCATATTTTCCCTTTCAAATTCGAAGGAGATATACTTCAGTGTACAAATTGTTCGAACACCTATGACAAATTCAGAACTCTTGTTAGACATATGCATATCCACTATCGAAATTTTGTGTGCAAAATTTGTGATGCTGGATTCGTCAACCGAAACGCATTAGCGCAGCACTTGGAGAATCATCGAGTTGGAGAATACTCTTGCACTTATTGTGAGAAAGTATTTCAAACACAAGTGAAGAAAAGACTACACGAAAGGGCGTCTCACACACATCCAGATACAATGAATAAATGTGGCTATTGTATAGAAACGTTTCGAGATTATAGAAAGAGGGAAGTGCATTTGGAAGCCGTACACGGCGTTAAGTCTGCAACTCCAAAATGTCAAGCTTGTGATAGAGTATTTAGCAGCAGGAAGTTGCTCAGCATTCACGTCAAAAGGGATCATTTGATGGAGCGACCGCATCAATGTTCTCAGTGTGAAATGAAGTTCTTTTCCTCGACTGGACTTAAGCATCACATGGTGAAACATACTGGATCAAGGGCATTTCAATGCACCGTTTGTTTAAAGTCTTACGGTAGAAAAAAGACGTTGAATTCTCACATGCGTATACATAGAGACGAGAGGTTTACATGTGAGCATTGTAACCGAGCTTTTGTACAAAAAGCTAGTTTGAAAACCCACATGCTCTCTCAACATGATATACTTATACGGTCCAACTGAAGAGTCGACTTCAACCGAGTTTAAAGGCTCGGAGCATGCAGATTATTTTCTATTTATTTACTAGCTTCCGCCTACGGCTTCGCCCAAGTCTAGTTAAAAAAAACGACTCACCACTCCACTCTTCACTCCACACTCCGCTCTCCACTCCTCTGTCCGCTCCACTATTGGTCTGGTTTATACTTGTCTAACCAAACCCTTTCTAATAAAAAAAATCGCATCAAAATCCGGCTTGCTTATACTCAAAATTGTAGCCTATTGCATTGCAGTAGACTACTACAATAATTAAACACTTAAAATAGCTACATACCCAAAATATTAGACTACAGAAGTCTTGTCTTATTATTAAATTAATATATTGTAAGAAAATTGCCAAGATCGTAGCAAGTAGAACGATATTGTCTCTACCTACCCCATTGGGAAAAAGCGTGATTTGAATCATGTATGTAGGTATATAAATATGTATGTAAGAATAAATTAGTTTATTCCAGAAATCCCCACCGACAAATGCCCACCAGTTGGGATTCTTATTTTTTTCCAGTAATCCCCACTAGGTAAATAAACTCAAGACTAGTGGAGATTTTTGGAAAAATAAATTCCAATACCCACCAGATACTGTTCTTTTAAAATTATTTAAAAGATGCGTTAATATGTATAATTAGATAAGGGAGGGGCTAGTGGGGATTACCAAAAAGAAGATAATCCCTACTGGTGAGGATTTGTCGGTGGCGATTTCTGCATTAAAGCGAGTAATTATTACCAATCTTGATGTGAATTCCAGTGAATAAATCATATGGCCTTGAATGATATAGTTTTTTACTCTTTTTATTTCATCCTATATTCAGCCTATTTTTTTCATGGGGAATTCGCCATGGACATTACCCTGATCGGCCATCAGCGGTGATGATGTCGGTCTCGGAACGACTAAAACCAGACACTGCCTCGTTACACAATTTTCGGCGGCGATCCCAATGTTACCTAATAAGAGATTTCCCTCACACCCCCACGGGCTTTGGGTCATCTACGGTGCTAAGATGGCCCAAAGCACATGAAATGACATGAGTAGCAGCACACAAGGAAGACAACATTTTAGAGTAGAAATACTTAAGAAGAATATTTGAAAAAGATAAGAGAAAAGCATGATTAAACGTTATTTAAAAGCTTTTGGCAGAACTAAGATCTTATTATATTAAACTCGATAAAAATACAATGAAAATTAAATAATATTTAGATTAAAATAAAAACTAAAAACTAAACAAAATAAATATTTACATGGCGTCAAAAAATTCCTCCGCATCATCGCTGACTGGTAATGTGCCCAGAAGGCTGGCAGCATTGCCACGCTGAATGGCAATGCTGATTCTCTGTGCTGATATTAAACTCGATGAAAAGAAACGATTCAAATGTAAATACTGTACATAAGGGCTGTGCTTAAATATGGTTGGATAAGTTATAACGAGAACTAAATATGGTGAAATTGTGTACCTAAATACTACTAACTCAGATAAGGAAATGCATGTAACGGATATTATAACTATGTTCTATCAAGCGTTTCGTTTTCGAATTTCGTAATGATAAAAGACGTGAGAGCTTAACATGCGAAAGTCCTACGTTTTTATAGCCATAGCTAACGTACTATCAATAAAATTAGTAATAAAAATGCTTTTCTTTATAGGTACTCAACCAGACACTGTCAAAGTTCAAACAGAAGAAAAGCATTCCCATGATATAATAAAACCAAGAGAAGTCACAATGGCTACACGTTTTGTTACAGTAAAAACAGAAATGAATACTTTCACCCCTGTACCCAAAGATGTTGAGCATCGCACAGATAAACCTAAACCCAGCAATGAAAAGTTAAATGAACGTGGAACTAAAGAATATAAACCAATAAATGATAAGTTATATAAGCATCGGAATAATATTAAAGAAGTTATTCTTTGTTCTAACGCTACGCCCATAAGACGTTACGAAGGTAAAGGTTACACGTGCTGCTACTGTGAGGCTGAATACCCAGAGCCTACAGACTTGAAAAAACATACATTAGAAACACATCAAGATGTCGAAACAGCATTCTTTATGATAAGAGGAAGCATCTATAAGTTCGTTGTTAGATTAGATATCACGGCATTACAATGTAAGATTTGTAAGACAAATATTGACACGCTAGAAGAATTTATGACCCATTTAAAGGTTGATCATCAAAAAAAAATATACACTGACATAAAAAATCGAATCGTACCGTTAAAGTTTGGCACAGAATTGCTTCAGTGCTGTATCTGCACGAACACCTTTACTAAATACAGAATGCTGTTAGAACACATGAACTTACATTATAGAAATTTTATTTGTGAAATTTGTGGCATAGGTTTCGTCAATCCCAAAGGTCTTCAGGATCACCGGCATAGGCATGAAACCGGCACATTCGTATGTGATCATTGTGGTCAAGTTTTCAATACAAATATCAAAAGAAAAGCCCATGAAAGATCGATGCATATTTCGAAAACTGCACTCAAATGCGGATATTGCAAGGAGACTTTCAATGAGTATAGAAAGAAAGAAATACATTTAGTATCAGTGCACGGTTTGAAAGTGCCTACTCCTCAATGTCAAGCGTGCGATAAAGTTTTTAAGAACAGGAAACTTTTAAGCGTACACGTCAAGCGAGACCATTTATTAGAAAGACCGCATAAATGCCCAGACTGCGACATGAGGTTCTTCCAATCTACAAAATTAAAGTCTCATATGGCGAAGTATCATGAAACTCAAAAACCTACGCATGGGACGCGTGTTAAAGAACACTAGAATCGTTCCATTTGCTTATACGTACAAGACGGCACGCATACGCATACACTAGTCAGCCATTACACGTCAAACGTGTTACGATTTAGTCTTGTATAATGAACTTGTGTAAAACCGAAGTGACAACAAGAAAAAATATCCAGGAATCATATATCTCAATCAAATTGGGTAACACGTTGCAATCAAAAAACCAACCAAAATTAACTCACATATTTAGCTAGGTTAGGTTAGCCATATGTAATGGACTGCTGAGAAGAGGTCTCGGGTTCGATCCCAGGTTCACCATGGCACACACCAATGACTTTTCGAAGTTATGTGTGTATTTATCGCAAGTTTATAAGTGCCCGGTTAATGGCAATAGGCTCGCCACCTATTACATTGGGACCTAAACATAAACTGGCGAAATGTGGGTGCTAGCACCTCTGCCTACCCCTTCGGGGATATAGGCGTGAGTTTATGTTATGTTAGGTTAGCCATAAGTGTAGCTGGAGATATCAAATGAGGTGTAAACATGGAGACATTGTGTAATAACTATTGCGTTCATATTATTAAATAAAACCAGAGAAACCATTTTAAGTTTTTTATTTCGGTAAATCGTTTGAAAGGACTTGAGGAGCGCGAAGGCATTGGCCGCGTGGACAATACTTGTGCTAAAACACTTCAAAATAAAAAAAATTATACCATTACCATCAATTCTATTTCTACGCACGCGCGCCAGAAAAAATAAACGTTTTTCAGGCGTGCGTGTTTTTATTCCTAAAACTAAAATTTAGAGAAATAACTTTAAGCGTTGTACAGTTCAATCTCAACACTAAAACCATAAATGACACTAAGACGTTTTCGGTTCTACGACATGCTACCTTTATACTTTTATTTGTAGGTCACCCAGCTGAAAGTGTCGATCTTAAGAGAGAAGATAAGCAGCCAGTTGACACTAAAAAGAAGAAAGGTACGCTCAAACTAAAACAGCATCTGCTTATATGTATTCAAAGAGAATAAGCATAGGATGAATAAGCGTAGGATAAACGAGCATAGGATAAATAAGCATAGGACAAAATAAACTTAGCATAATATGTAAATCGCACAAAACTAATTCAAATTAATCTTATATGTAGCTAGAGGAGATAATAATTGTTAATTACTGATTAGGTGAACCAAGGGTACCTACAAAAAGTTAACCATGGAACACCTAGGTGAACCACATAGGTGTACCACGGGTCAGAAAGGAAAAAAAAAACAAAATGAACGAATATCGAATAAGCAATGTAGTCACACCAAAAAAAAGATGGAAAACCTTTTTGTATCTAGAATTACGGATTAAAATAAAATATCACGACATGCTACCTATTTATACTTTTATTTATAGGTAATCCAGCGGAATCCGTCAACGATAAAAACGAAGAGAAGCAATCAGCTGCAGCTGGTGCGAAAAAAAAGCGGAGAGCTCTTTCCAAACTCAAGCAAGACTTGCAAATAAAAATTCAGAAAGATGATATACATAAACACAGGATAAATATCAAGGAGCTGATGCTCTGGTCTAATGCTACTCCTATCAGACGTTTCGAAGATATGGGATTCATGTGTTGTTACTGCGAAGATCAATTTCCAAAACCCGCTGATTTAAAAAAGCATACTTTAGAAACCCATCGCGATGTCCGCAAAGCATTCTTTATGAAACTAGGTTTAGATGCGTTAGTCATCAGACTAGATATTACTTCTCTCCAGTGTAAGATCTGTTCGCAGAATCTAGACACTCTAGAAGAATTATTTGAACATCTGAAGGTAGATCATCAGAAACTAATTTACAATGATATAAAAAACCATATTACGCCACTGAAATTCGATACAGAAGCCCTTCAATGCTTTATTTGTTTGAACACATTCAGAAAATTCAAGTTGTTGCTCGAACACATGAACTTACATTACAGAAATTATATTTGCAAGTTTTGTGACGCGGGCTTCACATCAATACGTAGTTTCCGATGTCATATGTTAACACACGATACTGGATCCTCCAAATGCGATCATTGTCCACAAGTTTTTGAGACTAAAACCAAGAAACAGATACACGAAGAAATTAAACATAAGAGTGAAATTAAACCTAAGAAACACAAGTTACATAGATGCGGTTATTGTAATGAAACCTTCACTGAGTACAGAGCAAAGGAATCGCATTTGATATCAATGCACGGGATGAAAGTGCTCACTTTGAAGTGCCAAGCGTGTGAAAAAGTCTTCAAAACCAGACGTGCTTTGACGGTACACGTTAAAAGAGACCATTTGATGGAAAGACGAAATAAGTGCACACAATGTGACATGTGTTTTTTCTCAGCTTCGGATCTTAAAGATCACATGGTGAAGCATAGTGGTTTGAAGACATTCAAATGTACCATTTGTTTGAAAAATTTTTGCAGAGCGAAGACACTAAAAGAGCATATGAAGATACATAATAATGTTAGGCGCTTCAAATGCGAACATTGTGGACAGACATTTGTCCAGAAATGCAGCTGGAGGGGTCATATGAAGTCAAAACATGGCGAAATTGTATAATAACCTACTCCTATAGTCCGAGATCCGTGGCGTGAAAATGCATTTGACGAGGTCGTCAAGCTGTAGTAGGCCACCATTGTAGCATTATTGGTATAAGTCATGTTGGCCGCCACTCCTGAGACTTTACCTTTGACTTACCACCAGGCGAGGTAAAAATACATATATAGGTCAAGGGGTCTTTAAATTTTCGAAGGAAATGGTCTTATTTTGACTTAATACTCAAATGTTTAGTGTTTATTAATTAACAGAATTTATATTTACCAAAACATGTCGTAGGGACATTTTTTTGCTGTTTTTTATTCATCCATTATTATGAATATTACGAAGTAAATTATTAAAAAAAATATGGTGTTATAATTATTGAAAAACCCCTTAAAAACTTAGGCACGAAATCCAAAGAGCTTCGGAGATTTTTCTTTGGAAGCTGGTATAGTAATCGACCCCAGGTCGACGAACAGCTACTCATTTCTAAATTAATAAAAAGTATTATCGACAGATGCTTATTCTTTTTTTATCGTACGGAAATCCCCAGCCATAGTGTTGGTTATGTCGAAATCGAACCAACTGAAACCGCACGCTGTCTTCTGTCGCAATTACTGGGATGTAAGGTTACCCAAAAGGCATAACCATCACTCCCCAGTTGACCCTGGGTTATCTTCGGTTTTAAGATGGCCACCTCGACCTCACGAAAGGGCGGGGTGAGAAGAGCAGCGCGCCGCCGTGATGTTGGGTTGAGGTTTATAATTAGCAGAATCTGTCATACCTACAGCGATAACCACCTATAGCGTGCGACAACTCAGAGTTGTCTAGGCAGACGTGACTGCCAGAAACCTGCGAACACCGCGAGTTTACCTAAAGAACTTCTCACTTTAAATTTTTTTACGCCCGTATGGGGAAAACATGTTGACACTTGTTATATATTATCGTAATACCATCAACTTTGTAACACATGTTTATACAAAAAAAATGAATCTCGAACCTTGAAAAAACTGGACTATTATTTCTGAGATCAATAGGTACACTGCACTGAATTCATTTAGCTAAAACATCTCCCACGTATAATGCCGTAAGTGCAATTGACCATCTTTACTGTAAAGTTGGTCAAAAGCAGTTACGCTACTTTTCGTGGGAAGTGTCGCTACAGTGTGCTCTGTTGTAACAGTCATAGAAATGTTCCTAACTCAGTTATTCCACTGGAGCTTCCATTGGATCTTTTTTTGGGTCTTACATGTAACAAAAATAAGCTAAACATGAGTTTACTTTTGGCAATAAATAAATTTGATTAGAGTGGCGAAAATTTGGGGCAGATTTTTAAGTACTTAAGTGAATTTTCAGAACAAAACTGACTTTAGAACTTTAATTCCAAATACCTTTTTTATTTTTCCGTGCGGAAATCCTCATGGATACCCACCCCGCGGGCAGCGGGGCAGGTTATGTCGGACTCTCACCGACTAAAACCGCACGCCGTCTAGGGTCTTCTGACGCCAGGGTGTAAGGTGGCCCAAAGAGCATTTCGCTCGCACCCCGGAGTCCAAATACCTCCCAGTAACCATTTATCAAACCGCGTATAAATTAACTTCACTTAACTGAAGAACTTACAGCCACTAACTTCAAGCTTTTATTTATAGGTCCTTCAGCAGTGCCTTCTTTGAAAGGTTTGGTCGAACTTGAACCAGAAGAAAGTAGTTCACATAGTTCAAAAACCAACAAAATCACAACAAAATCAAAAAAATCTGAAAAAATAAAAGCTACATCAAGTGATTTGAAAATCGAGAAAGCTAGTTCAACATCAAAACAAGTCGCACTAGTACCTATCAGTAGACAGGAATTACATAAACACCGGTTTAATATAACAGAAGTGTTGCTATGTTCGAACGCCACGCCGATTAGACGTTTCGAAGACTTGGGCTATCAGTGCTGTTATTGTGATGATCAATACGTACTCCCTGCAGATTTAAAGAAACATACGTTAGAAACACATCAAGACGTACGAAAAGCTTCATTCATGAAATTAGGGATGGAAGCGTTAGTTGTAAGGCTAGATATCACAGGACTACAATGCAGAATCTGCAATGAGAATCTGGATACACTTGAACTTCTGATGGAGCATTTAAGAGCTGTACATCACAAAAAAATTCACACTGACATAAAAAACCAGATGACTCCATTCCAATTTGCTACGGAAACGTTACAATGTTGCATCTGTGACAACACTTTTAGTAAATTCAAAGTGCTATTGGAACATATGAACGTACATTACCGAAACTATGTTTGCAAACTGTGTGATGTCGGCTTCACTACTATCTGTAGTCTCAGAAATCATATGCATGTTCACAACACTGGGCCATTCAAATGTGAATACTGTTCACAAGTATTTAAAACGTCTGCCAAGAAAAAAGCACACGAAAGGATAACGCATTTACCTAAATTTGATCTATACAAATGCAGGATTTGCAATGAAACCTTTCACGAATACAGGTTCAAAGAGGCACATTTAGTGTCAATGCACGGATTAAAAGTGCCTACGTCTAAATGTAAAGCATGTAATAAAATCTTTAATAGCAGACAGGCTTTAAGCATTCATATCAAAAGAGACCATTTAATGGAAAGAAAACACAAGTGCCCAGAGTGTGACATGACCTTTTTTAGAACTAGAGAACTTGATCATCATATGGTGAAACATACGAAAGCGCGAACTCATAAATGCACGGTTTGCTCAAAAGCTTTTGGGCGTGCATATACACTGAGAGAGCATATGAAAATTCACAACAACATAAGACGTTTTAAATGTGAACACTGTGGACAGACGTTTGTGCAGAAATGTAGTTGGAAGAGTCATATGAAATCCAAACATGGAGATATTGTGTGAATTAATAAGAAACTGTTCTAAATAACTATTAAACTTTGAAATTTGAAATGCATTTTTATCTTTATAAATATTTTTGGTAAATTAAGCGATGGATCCTTATTTATGGAAGGTTAGTTGGAGTAATTATTTTCTTATCCCTTATTTGCAATAATAAGGAAACATGCTGATTCAACTATTTTGGTTGTATATGTTACGGCTAATACCCGAAGTGCGGCTGCACTTAGTTTTAGGCCTGTTAGAACTACGTGTAGCCACTTACTCTTGGTTATACCTAGTACACCCGAAGTGCGGCTGCACCTAGTTTTAGCCGGTTATGCACCTAGTTTTAGCCGGTTAGAACTAGGTGTAGTCACTTACTCTACCCTAACCGGCTAAAACTAGGTGCAGCCGCACTTCGGGTATTAGCCGTAACATATACATAAGTACAGATTAATTGAGTACGCAACGTATATGTAATTTAAATGACTTGAAATAGTGAAAGTATAGGAAGCAATTTTAAATAATTTGACTAAAGGTTGTAGAACGAGTTTAAATATGTATCTTGTATCAAAGAAGAAACCTGGCTTCAAGTACTGGAGAAATATAAAGATGTGTCTACGCTAGGTGAGACGAACACGAGCGAAGCGCAAGCGGAGCACGAGCCGAACACAATTCGTCTAGTAGTGTGGACCGACTTACAAGCCTCGAATGAGCGCGCTGCAAGCATTTCGTTCGTGCTCGGCTGCGTTCCGCCTTTTGTCGGTTTTTTGACGAACACAAAGTGATTTCGAGGACAGGGATCGTTGTAGATTCGTTGTACGTCTACACTTGATGCTGTGAACGATGAAGCCGCTTGTGCTTCGCTCGTGCTCGGCTCGCCTAGCGTAAACCCACCTTAATTCAAATTCAAATTCAAATTCAAATCATTTATTTCAATCAATTTTAGATCATAAAACGACACATTTAAAATAAAATATACGTTGCAAATGAAAAATGTCAATTAAATTAAAAAATTAATAAAATTGGTTTTCTATTTTTTGTACATAGAACTCCTTTATTTAAGCCAGGAACTAGCTTTCACTAACTCATAACTTTTATTTACTTGTAGGTCCTTCAGGAGTGTCCAAGTTTTCGAAAGTGTTAAATGAAGTTAAAACAGAAGGAAGTTGTTTCGATAATTCAAAAACCAAGAAAGTTACAATAACATCAAATAATACAAAAAACAAGACAGTTAGTAAGTCATTAAGTGGCTTGAATACCAAGAAAGATACTACAAAATCAAGTGATTTGAGAAAGGTTACATCAAAGTCTAAATATGTCCCTGTACCACGCAGTAGCCAGGAATTACATAAACATCGAAATAATATAACACAAGTGTTGTTTTTTTCGAACGCTACGCCGATTAGAGGCTTCGATGACAAAGGTTATCAGTGCTGTTATTGTAAAGATCACTACATTGTTCCTTCGGATTTAAAGAAACATACGTTAGAAACACATCAGGAAGTGCGAAAGGCTTTTTTCATGAAACTTGAGATGCATAAGTTAGTCGTAAGGTTAGACATTACAGCACTAGAATGCAGGATCTGCAACCAGACTGTTGACACCCTCGAATTACTGTTGGAGCATTTGAATGTTGTTCATCACAAAACTGTCTATACTGACATCAGAAGCCGCATGACTCCATTTCACTTTGTTAAGGAAACGGCACAATGTTGCATCTGTAAGAATTCCTTCAGTAAATTCCTTCTTCTTCTTAAACATTTGAACTCACATTACAGAAACTATATTTGTGAGCTCTGTGGTACAGGCTTTACGATTATGAGCAGTTTTACAAGGCATACGAAGGTACACGATGTCGGCGAGTTTAAATGTGATAACTGCTCACAAGTATTTGAAACCCATGAAAAGAAAAAAGTACATGAAAGAAAAATGCATTCATCCAAGACTAGTCTATTTAAATGTAAGATATGCAATGAAACTTTCCAGACATACCAGCAAAAACAGGCACATTTAGTGTCAATACACGGATTCAAAGTACCTACACCTGAATGTAAAGTATGTGACAAAACGTATAAAAGCAAAAGCTCTTTATATGTTCATTTCAAAAGAGACCATCTAATGGAGAGAAAACATAGGTGTGCAGAGTGTGATATGAGCTTCTTCCATGCCAGGGAACTCCGTCAACATATGGTGAAACATACGAAAGCACGAATCTATAAATGCACGGTTTGCTCAAAAGCTTATGGCAGGGCATATACACTACAAGAGCATTTGAAGATTCACAACAACATAAGACGCTTCATATGTGGCCATTGTGGACAGGCGTTTGTGCAGAAATGTAGCCTAAAAAGTCATATGAAATCCAAACATGGAGATATTGTGAATTAATAAGAAACTGTTCTAATTAATTATTAAAATTACAATGCATTTTTTGTTATTATAATTGATAAATTGATGTTTCTTTATTTGCGTTACATTTTTTGCAAATTTTAGCTTAGTAGAAAACTCACGTAGAGTCATTATTTATACAAAATATATCAGTCAATATATATTGTCTTTCGCATTCTTTGTATTCAATAAAACATCAATAAATTATTAAATTATTGGTATTTCTAAATCCTTTTTTGAACCCCCTACAAAAACGAGATGTGCTATAAGTTTGATCGGGTTTGATGCATTTGGTGCACATCTTAACTTGTACACCATGTTTCAATGGTGAATTTGTACCTACATTTATGTGTCAGTACATAATATGTGAAGTGTAAAATTGAACAAATACAGTCTATACATACATACATACAAATCACGCCTTTTTCTCATTGGGGTGGGCAGAGACAACATCTTTCCACTTGCTACGATCTTGACATACTTCTTTCGCTTCTTCAACTTTCATAATTGTTTTCATATAGGCGCGATTGGTCCAATTCGCGATTGGTCCAATTCACCTTATTCGCGATTGGTCTAATTCGCGTTTGGTCCAATTCGCAATTGGTCCAATTCGCGTTTGGTCCAATTCGCAATTGGTCCAATTCGCGTTTAGTCCAATTCTCAATTGGTCCAATGTTATGTAAATTCAAAATTAAACAAAATTACATTTTTTTATGTACGTAATATACTAAATTTATCCTAATAATATTTTAAACGCGAAAGTTTGTAAGAATGTATGTCTGGATGTCTGGATGTCTGGATGTCTGGATGTATGTTTGTTACTCTGCCACACAAAAACGGCTAAATGGATCTGGCTAAAATTTGGTACAGAGATAGATTATAGTCTGGAATAACATATAGGCTACTTTTTATACAAGCTAATACCGCGGCTTACCGCTTAATAATAATAAAATAATAAATGTATAATTCCAAGAAACGTCTATTTTGGACCAACCGCGAATTGGACCAACCGCGAATTGGACCAAATGCGAATTGGACCAAACGCGAATAGGACATAATTTTGAACATTGGACCAATCGCGAATTGGACCAATCGCGCCTAAAGGCTCTTGACTTGGTCTTTCTCCAAAACGTCCTGGATTTGATTAGAATATGTACGCCTAGGTCGGACTTTACCTGGTTGCCCATTCACCCTCGCCTCATATACCTATCTATTTCGTTAATCTTGCTTCATCTATCCTCTCTACATGTCCGAACCAACTAAGCATCCCTTTCTCTATCTTGGTCACTACATCTTTAATCATACCGCAATGTTCCCTTATTACACTCTTCCTCGGTCCATCAGCTTTACTGTCAATACGAGTCGTTTTATTGAATTGAACTAAGCATGTTAATTTCGGTGCGTACTTTTAAACTGTTATGCTGAAATTAAAATATGAATAATGATAACCTAACCTTGAATAACAAAGGTGCAACACGTCGCACTCCCAAATAATTGTGTCCTATCGATCACTTCACGACGATCGATATCGATGCCTGCCCTCATACAAACCAAACGCCAGTTGGGACAGCCTTAGAATAACGTTTACTAGAATTACCATTTACTAACATATTACATAAGATTTGATCACAACTTTGTTTGCCAGCAGTACTATTCTCGAAGGACACAGCCTTGTGTTCGTCGCTGTCGCAGCGAGGAATTGCTTAGGTGATAAACGAAGTAGTGACTCCAGGCCCTAATAATCGGGCAACGTGTCGTGGATAAAGCAGCCTATCACGATGCGTTGCCCGATTATTAAGGCCTGGAGCCACTGCTCTCCAGGCCTCAAATCACATGATGATTTAATAACCTTGAACCCTTACTGTCGTTCACGCATGAGTGGAATATATTTTTTGAATTTTATTCAACAGTCTATTTTTGGTTTTAAAAAGTTCTTTATTGTATATTAATCCACTTCATTAAGCCCAGTGGTGCTATTCTCTAAGGACACATTCTTGTATATATAATTTAAATGACTTGGCGTAGTAAAAATGTAGGGAGCAATTTTAAATAATCTAATTTGAACTTAAATAGTGGTCGTTGTAGAATGAGTTTGAAAATGTATCGAGTATCGAAAAAGGTCCAGACATCAAGTACTAGAGAAATATAATAAAATTGGCCTTCTATTTCGTACATAAATCCATCCCATTTAGCCCAAGAATTGGTCATCACTAACTCCAAACTTTTATTTATTTATAGGTCCTTCAGCAGTGCCCTCTTTGAAAGTAGTGATTGAAGTTAAACGAGAAGACAGTAGTTTCGATAATTCTGATTCTGAGAAAGTTACTGCAACAGCAAGTAATTTGAAAAACAAAAAAGTTAAAACAATATCAAATCATTCGAAAAACAAGCAAGATACTACAAAATCAAGTGATTTGAGAAAGGTTATTACAACGTCTAAACAAGTCCCTGTATCGCACAGTAGGAAGGAAATACATAAACATCGAAGTAATATAACAGAAGTGTTGCTATGTTCGAACGCTACGCCGATTAGAGGCTTCGATGACATTGGTTATCAGTGCGGTTATTGTGAAGATCACTACAGTCTCCCTGCGGATTTGAAGAAACATACGTTAGAAACACATCAAGATGTACAAAAGGCTTTTTTCATGAAATTTGGGATTGATAAGTTAGTCGTAAGGTTAGACATTACAGCGCTACACTGCAGGATCTGCAACCAGACTATTGACACCCTCGAACTAATGTTGGAGCATTTAAAAACTGTTCATCACAAAACAATTTACACTGACATAAAAAGCCATATGACTCCATTTCAATTTGTTAAAGAAATGGCACAATGTTGCATCTGTAAGATTTCCTTCAGTAAATTCAAACTTCTTCTCCAACATTTGAACTCACATTACCGGAACTACATTTGTGAGCTGTGTGGTGCTGGCTTTACGGCTATGGGTAATTTTAAAAAGCATATGCAGGTTCACAATATCGGCGAATTTAAATGTAGTCACTGCTCACAAGTATTTGAAACCAATGATAAGAAAAAAAACCATGAAAGAACAACGCATCTACCGAAAACTAGTCTATACAAGTGCAAGATATGCCATGAAACCTTCCAAGAATACAGACTTAAAGAGGCACATTTAGTGTCAACACACGGATTGAAAGTACCTACACCTAAATGTAAAGCATGTGACAAAATCTACAACAGCAGACGCGCTTTGCGTATTCATATCAAAAGAGACCATCTAATGGAGAGGAAACATAAGTGTACAGAGTGTGATATGAGCTTCTTCAAAGCGATAGATCTGGAGCATCATATGGTGAAACACACGAAAACACGGACTCATAAATGCACGGTTTGTGCAAAAGCTTATGGCAGGGCAGATACACTAAAAGAGCATATGAAAACCCATAACAAGATAAAACGTTGCAGACAGGCGTTTGTGTAGAAATGTAGCTGGAGAAGCCATATGAAATCTAAACTTGGACATATTGTGTGAATTAACGGTTTCGGACTGACCTCTCCCCTACATTACATTGATTATATTTTATAACTTGCAAGCAAGGGAGGCTCAAGAGATCATCATTCTCTGAACCTTTTTCCCAACTCAGTTGGGGTCGGAGCTCAAGAGATGGCAAAAATAAATGAAAATCAGGTTTTAATGTCTCCACTTAGTCTAGGGAGACGCTGGTAATTGGGAATCCTAACATCTCCCTTGGGAACCAGATAGAGGAGACTTCAGGCTGAAAGGAAAACAATAAAAAGGAGTTTCAGTATCTCCCCTCACTGAGTGGAGACGCTAGTACTAGAAAATCCTTGGGTAATCCCCCCAGGGGAACCAGCTAGGGGAGACGTCAGACCGAAACCGAATTAACAATTTATCTAAATAATTATTATATCGTTTAAGATGAAAAATGCATTTTTATTTTTATAAATGATATTGAAATATCACTAACTCAGAATCCAGGAGCTATAAATAACCTTAATGATACCATAACTAATGATGGGGTGAATGTGTGGTATACACAAAATAGCATGATGCTTAAATTGGCAAAGTGTTATAATCACAACAAATTCCGATAAAAAAGGCTTCTGTTTCCAATAACTTACTTGATTAATGACGCACGTAATGTACCTCTCGAGGAAGTGACTACTATTCGCGACTTAGGTATTATCCATAATAGTAAATTAAGCTTTAAGTTTCACATTGACAGATTGTGGCAGAAATAGCAACACCAGAGGCGTCACCTCTTAATTCTGGTTTTAAAAACTAGTTCTCTATTGCATATTAATCCACTTCAATAAGCCCTGCGGTGCTATTCTCTAAGGGCACATCCTTGCGTTCGTCGCTGCGGTAGCGACGAACTGCTTTTATACGAGCTTGATACGAGGAGGCTAGCTTTACACAATCATAATATCAAAAGACATCACTTGATGGTGAAGAAACCCAAGTGCTCAGAGTGTGATACGCGATTCTTGGATGCTGGAGACTTCCACCGTCATTATGTTGAAACATACAAAAGCACTAACTTATAAATGCACTGTTTGCTTAAAAGCTTTTGGCAGAACATACCTACCTATACACTCAAAGACCATTCAGAATCAAATCATTTATTTCGGAAAGTCACTATAAATTAGTTAGCAATAATATCTTGACGGTTCCTAAGTACATTCACCTAAGTGGTAAATACGGCTTTTGTAGGTTTTACTTCTTTACTTCCGTTATTATTAAAATAAAATTCCAAAATTTTAATGCAAAAATTTTAACACTTTTTTTCATGAAACCTTGAAGACTATAAGTAGCTCAAGCCCTCCTATGAAGGATGCTCAAATCCAAATTACCACGTGTATAATTAAAGTGGCGTGTTGCATATTTGGTGTGCAATTTTTAGAAAACGTTTAAAACAATAATTCTTGCAGAACGAGTTTAAAAGTTTAAATCGCATAACCGAAGAACGCTTCAAGGACTTGAGAGAATAAATAATATTAATTCTATCAATTTATTTATTGTTTTGGTCTAGTATTCTTTTTCTATTTAGCATACAAAATCCATTCCATTTAGCCCAATAATCAGCTATCACTAACTCCAAACTTTTATTTATTTATAGGTCCTTCAGCAGTGCCCTCTTTGAAAGTACTGATTGAAGTTAAACGAGAAGACATTAGTTTAGATAATTCTAAATCTAAGAAAGTTACTGCAACAGCAAGTAATATGAAAAACAAGAATGTTACTAAAACATCACGTGGCTTGAAAAGCGAGAAAGATACTACAAAATCAAGTGATTTGAGAAAGGTTATTTCAACGTCTAAAAAAGTCCCTGTTAAGCGCAGTAGCCAGGAATTACTACATAAACATCGAACTAATATAACAGAAGTGTTGCTATGTTCGAACGCTACGCCAATTAAAGGCTTCGATGACATGGGCTATCAGTGCGGTTATTGTGAAGATCACTACTTTCTCCCTGCGGATTTGAAGAAACATACGTTAGAAACACATCAAGATGTACAAAAGGCTTTCGTCATGAAATTTACGATTGATAAGTTAGTCGTAAGGTTAGACACTACAGCGCTACAATGCAGGATCTGCAACCAGAATATCGATACCCTCGAATTTATGTTGGAGCACTTAAAAGCTGTTCATCACAGAACAATTTACACTGACATTAAGAGCCATATGACTCCATTTCAATTTGTTAAGGAAACGCCACAATGTTGCATCTGTAAGAATTCCTTCAGTAAATTCAAACTTCTTCTCCAACATTTGAACTCACATTACCGGAACTACATTTGTGAGCTGTGTGGTGCTGGCTTTACGGCTATGGGTAATTTTAAAAAGCATATGCAGGTACACAATATCGGTGAGTTTAAATGTAGTAACTGCTCAGAAGTATTTGCAACCGCTGCTAAGAAAAAAACACATGAAAGAACAATGCATTTACTGAAGACTATTCTTTACAAATGCAAGATATGCAATGAGACCTTCAATGAGTACAGGTTTAAAGAGGCACATTTAGTGACAGTACATGGAATGAAAGTACCTACATCTAAATGTGAAGCATGTAACAAAATTTACAACAACAGACGCGCTTTGCGTGTTCATATCAAAAGAGACCATCTAATGGAGAGGAAACATAAGTGTACGGAGTGTGATATGAGCTTCTTCAAAGCGATTGAACTGGATCATCATATGGTCAAACACACGAAAGCACGGACTCATAAATGCACGGTTTGTTCAAAAGCTTATGGCAGGGCAGATACACTAAAAGAGCATATGAAAATTCATAACAACATAAGGCGCTTTAAATGTGACCATTGTGGGCAAGCGTTTGTGCAGAAGTGTAGCTGGAAAAGTCATATGAAATCCAAACATGGAGATATTGTGTGAATTAACAAATATCTAATAATTTATTATATCGTTTAGGATTAAAACCGCATTTTTATTTTTATAAATGATATTAAATATATCATTAACTCCAAATTCAGTTTGTATGCCGATGATTTGAACATCTATCGAGCTATTAATAACCTTAATGATACCATAATTAATGATGTGGTGAATCTGTGGTGTGCACAAAATAACGCGATGCTTAAATTGGCAAAGTGTTATCACATTACTTACTTTATTAGTAACGTAGGTACTCCTCGAAAAAGTGACTACTATTCCCAACTTAGTAACAAATCCTTAAAATTCTTAAAAGAATCCTTAAAAGTAAATTAAGTTTACGGATTCCCAATGTTATCGATTCTGTTGTACATTTCCACTAAACTTAACTAAAATACCTAAATTTTATGTTGACTTTAAAGCAAATTCTAAATCTTTATCACCTAAGCGACGAACGACGAACGAATAAAGATTAAGTAAAATCAAAACCGTTTGTGAAGTTGGTCAAATACAGTTACGGCATTATACGTGGGAAGTGTTGTATTATTGAATTGAACTATTTTAATTTGTAGGTATTCTTTTTATTACACAAATACACACAAATGCAACATTTGTTCAAAAGCTTTTGGCAGAGCATATAAACACTAAACGAGCATTTAAAAATTCACAATGAAATCATAACAAATCAAATAATTTATTTTGAAATAAGTTAGCAATAATATCTTGACGGTCCCTAAGTACGTGATACTTACGTCAGTGCGAAAGCCGTTACATCGAATTTCGTTTCTTTGAGCACTTTTCGTGGTATCTCTGTACTGCGACGGCTTGTTACTGCGATGTTGCGAAGCCTTGTTCCATCATCCTTAAATCATCTTACCATTCTTCGCACTGACACGACTACCTATCACCGATTATCACCATGGTGGCCAACCCGGCACAGCGGTGTGGCTATGATTGAATAACAGGATGCCATTTTTGACATGTACGTAGAGCTCTTTTATATATTCCGTAAATTGTAAGGAATGATGTGATGTTTAATCGAATCAAGTATATCATTACGTTGATAAATAATATATTTTTGGGAATTTTATTTAGGATTTTTTTTCCGGTTAAAGTCATAAACTAACCATTGTTAACAAATACATTTATATTAAGTGGCGTGTTGGATATTTGGTGTGCAATTTTTAGTAATCGTTTTAAAACAAAAATTCTGACAGAACGAGTTAACAAGTTCAAATCGCATAATAGAAGAAGAAAGTTTCAAGAAATTAAAAGAATAATACTAATTCTATCAATTTATTCATTGTTTTGGTCCAGTATACATTTTCTATTTTGTATATAAATCCATTCCATTTAGCCCAAGAATTGGCTATCACTAACACCAAACTTTTATTTATTTATAGGTCCTTCAGCAGTGCCCTCTTTGAAAGTACTGATTGAAGTTAAACCGGAAGACAGTAGTTTAGATAATTCTAAATCTAAGAAAGTTACTGCAACAGCAAGTAATTTGAAAAACAAAAAAGTTAAAACAATATCAAATCATTCGAAAAACAAGCAAGATACTACAAAATCAATTGATTCGAGAAAGGATAAAGCAGCTTCAACATCTAAACAAGTCTCTTCAGCACCAATCTATGTACAGGAAATACAAAAACATCGAAGTAATATAACAGAAGTGTTACTTTGCTCGAACGCTACGCCCATAAGACGCTTCGAAGATATGGGTTATCAGTGCTGTTATTGTGAAGATCAGTACGCACTCCCTACAGATTTAAAGAAACATACGTTAGAAACACATAAAGACGTACGAAATGCTTCTTTCATGAAATTAGGGATAAAAGCGTTAATCGTTAGGTTAGACATTACAGCACTACAATGCAGGATCTGCAACCAGACTATTGACACCCTGGAATTACTGTTAGAGCATTTAAAAGCTGTTCATCACAAAACAATTTACACCGAAATAAAAAGCCGCATGACTCCATTTCGATTTGTTAAGGAAATGGCACAATGTTGTATCTGTAAAAATTCCTTCAGTAAATTCAAACTTCTTCTCCAACATCTGAACTCACATTACCGGAACTACATTTGTGAGCTGTGTGATACAGGCTTTACGGCAATAGGTAATTTTAAAAAGCATATGCAGGTACACAATATCGGCGAGTTTAAATGTAGTAAGTGCTCACAAGTATTTGAAACCTATGATAAGAAAAAAAACCATGAAAGAACAACGCATCTACCGAAGACTAGTCTATACAAATGCAAGATATGCCATGAAACCTTTCAGGGTTACAGGCTTAAAGAGGCACATTTAGTGTCAATGCATGGATTGAAAATGCCTGCATCTAAATGTAACGCATGCAATAAAACCTATAAAAGCAGGCTAGCATTGTACAATCATGTCAAAAGATACCACTTGATGGAGAGAGAACACAAGTGCTCAGAGTGTGATATGAGCTTCTTCGACACTGGAGACCTCCGTCGTCATATGGTCAAACATACGAAAGCACGAACTTATAAGTGCACGGTTTGCTCAAAAGCTTTTGGCAGAGCATATACTCTGAAAGAGCATTTGAAAATTCATAACAACACAAAGGCGATTTAAATGTGAATTTAGACAGACGCTTGTGCAGAAATAATGCTGGAAGAGTCATATTATTTAATCAAGACATGGAGACATTGTGTAAATTTACAAATATCTGCATCCTATATTATAAAATTTAAGATGTAAAATGGATTTCTATAGATAGCAACCCATTAATGTCTCACTGCTGGTACGGGTCTCCTCTCCTCTAACGAGAGAGCTGAGAGGGTTTAGACCTTAATCCACACACTGTTTAACCTCCTCAAGATATAATAATTAAACTTTTTACTATAGCAACTTGTCATTATTTCAGTTAATCTACATTACAAACCTGATTATTTTAACCATATTTAAAACATAAAACCATACTTTACAACATAGCAAGGCTTACATTTTCTATATCCTCGAAACACACACTTTATCATTCTCATAACAGACACATACCCCATAGTTTAAAAGACGCTCTTGACGGTTCAAGGCGCTCTGTGGTCTACCCAGGTCAACTACACGGGGATCTGTTGGAAATAGCAAATCAGATGGTGGCACATTACACCATTATAGTTCGATTTAGGTACGCAATGTCCGTTCATAGTAATTCAAAGTGTTTCTTACTCAACGAGACAAAATGTCGCTATGGAGCACACTACAACTAGATAGATTATTTAATGCGCAAAATATACCTTTTTACCCGACTGTCGAAGAAAGGAGGATAATGTTTTTCGAAAGGTATAAAATAAAAAATAATAATTTAAAAATTAATAAACCCGACTGCGTAAAAAACAAAAAAAAAAAACAATGTCCATTGGTCTAGAAATATAACAACTGAACAGTCGGGATCCATTGAAAAATAAGATTGACTGTCGGATAAAGGATCCCGACTGTTCCTTTGTTATATTTCTAGACGACAGGACATTTAAGTGCTTGTTTTTTTCTTTTTAGTTTTTTATGCAGGCGGGTTTTTGATTTTTTATTGTGCTCACGAAAAGTAAAATTTCGTTTGTAAAATTGGTCAAATGCAGTTACGTCGTTATACGTGGGAGATATCGTATTATTAATTTTAGCTATTTTAATTTAGGTGCCATCTTTAATGACATCAAAATCGATTCTAACTGGGTTATATCAAGTTTTTGGCTATTGTCTTTTGGCCATATAACTATTTTCTTTCTTGCATAAACTCGTTATACGCGCGAATAGATCGAATAATTTAATATCATGCACCAATACACATGTAAATTTGTATGGACGACAAAAACTGACTTCAAGTACTTGAGAAAATAAGATTAGTTCAGATTTATTCATTATTTTGCTACAGAACTCATAACTTATTTTGTAAATAAATCCACTTTATTTAGCCCACGAATTGGCTATCACTAACTCCAAACTTTTATTTACTTATAGGTCCTTCAGCAGTGCCCTCTTTGAAAGTTTTGGTTGAAGTTAAATCAGAAGACAGTAGTTTACATAATTCAGTCACGAAGAACGCTAGTACAACAGCAAGTAATGCGAAAAACAAAAAAGTTGCTAAACCAGCGAGTAATTCGAAAAATAAAACAGTTACAACAACATCAAATCATTCCAAAAACGAGAAAGATAATACGGCATTAAGTGACTTGAAAGACGAGAAATATACTACAGAATCAAGTGATTTGAATAAGGAGAAAGATACTGCAGAATCAAGTGATTCGAGAAAGGAGAAAGTCACTTCAAAATCTAAACAAGTCCCTCTAGTCCCGATTAGTAGGAAGGAAGTACATAAACATCGGACAAATATAATAGAAGTGTTGCTATGTTCAAACGCCACGCCAATTAGACGCTTCGAAGATATGGGCTATCAGTGCTGTTATTGTGAAGATCAATACGTACTCCCTGCAGATTTAAAGGAACATACGTTAGAAACACATCCAGACGTAAGAAAGGCATGTTTTATGAAGATGGGAATGGAAACATTAGTCGTGAGATTAGACACTACAGGTCTACAATGCAGGATCTGCAACCAGAATATCGACACCCTCGAACTACTGTTGGATCATTTAAAAGCTGTTCATCACAAAACAATTTACACTGACATCAAGAGCCACATGACTCCATTCCAATTTGTTACAGAAACGCCACAATGTTGCATCTGTAAGAATACTTTTGATAAATTCAAAATGTTACTCGAACATTTGAACTTACATTACCGGAACTATATTTGTGAGCTCTGTGACACAGGTTTCACGACTATCTGTAGTTTCAGGAAGCATATGCATGTACACAATACTGGCGCGTTTAAATGTGATAACTGTTCACGAGTATTTGAAACCGCTGCTAAGAAAAAAACACATGAAAGAACAAAGCATTTGCCAAAAACTGATCTGTACAAATGCAGGATATGCAATGAAACCTTCGAAGAGTACAGGTTTAAAGAGGCACATTTAGTGTCAGTACATGGATTGA
This sequence comes from Lithosia quadra, assembly GCA_963576445.1. Lineage (NCBI taxonomy): Eukaryota > Metazoa > Arthropoda > Insecta > Lepidoptera > Erebidae > Lithosia > Lithosia quadra. Next base: position 1,072,213 of record OY754897.1, read on the forward strand.
AATTGCCTTCGTCTAAATGTAAAGCATGCAATAAAATCTTTAAGAACAGACAAGCTTTATACGTTCATACCAAGAGAGACCACTTAATGGAGAGAAGACATAAATGTTCAGAGTGTGATATGAGTTTCTTCAAAGCTATAGAACTCGATCGTCACATGATAAAACATACAAAAGCACGAACTTACAAATGCACGGTTTGCTCAAAAGCTTTTGGCCGAGCATATACACTGAAAGAGCATTTGAAAATTCACAACAACATAAGACGTTTTAAATGTGAACACTGCGGACAGGCGTTTGTGCAGAAATGTAGCTGGAAAAGTCATATGAAATCCAAACATGGAGATATTGTGTGAATTAACAAATATCTCAGTCCAATTTATTAAAAAATTTAAGATGTAAAATGGATTTTTGTTGTCAAAGATATTATTGATAAATTAAAATTAAATGTATAATTAAAAGCTTGTAATGATAAGAATATTTTATCTAGTACGGTTAAAGTATATTAAGAGATAGAGGGAAAACGGAGTAACAATTTTTTATTGCTGTTTATCGTAAGTGATATTAACCAGTTGTTATACATGTATGTATATGTGTGTGTGCGTGTGTGTGTGGCTCCGCCCACCAGGCTTGTTCGATTGTCGTGCTGTCTTATAGAATAAAGCAGTGTGCATTTCGCAAGCAGTGGTTTCACTTGTGTCCATAATTAACATACACAACACCAGTAAATCCAAAAGTTTAAGAGGAAAACTGACGTTCAAGAGTCGGTATCGTTGTGTAATTGTTAAACCTTCTCAAAGTATATAAAAAATTAAACTTTATACTTTAGCAACTTATAACTAAATACGAAATACTATTTTATAAATAAATCCACTTTATTTAGCCCAGGAATTGCCAGTCACTAACTACAAACTTTTATTTACTTATAGGTCCTTCAGCAGTGCCCTCTTTGAAAGTACTGATGGAAGTTAAACCAGAAGACAGTACTTTACATAATTCAAACACAAAGAAAGCTAGTACAACAACAAGTAATGCGAAAAACAAAAAAGTTGCTAAAATAGCAAGTAATACGAAAAACAAAACAGTTACAACAACATCAAATCATTCCAAAAACGTGAAAGATTACACTTCAAAATCAAGTGATTCGAGTAATGATAAAGAGACTACAGAATCAAGTGATTCGAATAAGGAGAAAGATACTACAGAATCAAGTGATTTGAATAAGGAGAAAGTCACTTCAAAATCTAAAAAAATCCCTCTAGTATCGACTAGTAGGAAGGAAATACATAAACACCGGACTAATATAGCAGAAGTGTTGCTGTATAGCAACGCCACACCAATTAGGCGCTTCGAAGATATGGGTTATCAGTGCTGTTATTGTAAAGATCAGTACACTCTCCCTGCAGATTTAAAGAAACATACGTTAGAAACACATCGAGATCAAGACGTACGAAAGGCTTGCTTTATGAAGATCGGGATGGAAATGTTAGTCGTAAGGTTAGACACTACAGCTCTACAATGCAGGATCTGCAACCAGAATATCGACACCCTCGAACTACTACTGGAGCATTTAAAATCTGTTCATCATAAAACAATCCACACCGACATCAAGAACCACATGACTGCATTCCAATTTGTTACGGAAATGCCACAATGTAGCATTTGTAAGAGTACTTTTAACAAATTCAAACTTTTACTCGAACATTTAAACTTACATTACCGGAACTATATTTGTGAGCTCTGTGACACAGGTTTCACGACTATCCGTAGTTTGAAGAAGCATATGCGCGAAGTACACAGTACTGGCACGTTTAATTGCGATTACTGTTCACGAGTATTTGAAAACGCTGCTAAGAAGAAAACACATGAAAGAACAAAGCATTTGCCAAAAACTGATCTGTACAAATGCAGGATATGCAATGAAACCTTCGAGGGGTATAGGTTTAAAGAGGCACATTTAGTGTCAGTACATGGATTGAAACTGCCTACACCTGAGTGTAAAGCATGCAATAGAATATTTAAGAACAGACAAGCTTTATACGTTCATACCAAGAAATTCCACCTAATGGAGAGAAGACATAAATGTTCAGAGTGTGATATGAGTTTCTTCAGAAGTAAAGATCTCAGCGCTCATATGGTGATACATACGAAAGCACAACCTTATAAATGCACAATTTGCCCAAAAGCTTTTGGCCGAGCATATTCACTGAGAGAGCATTTGAAAATTCACAACAACATCAAACGCTTCAAATGTGAGCACTGCGGACATGCGTTTGTGCAGAAATGTAACTGGAAGAGTCATATGAAATCAAAACATGGAGATATTGTCGACGGTCCCTGCGAATAACATCCTAACTACAAATGACAAATTTTACATGAGAGCGCTTCAAAGTTTCAAAGACTTGTATATTGACTTCTAATTGATGTATAAGCATGAAATTTGGTAGAGACGTTTAAAATATCATACATTTTATGAATCATTACAACATTGTGCATAAAAGTAATTTTTAATATATTATTTGCCACGTAATTATACGAGGGAACCAACCCTATAACCAGTAACTTAAGCGACACTTACCTTACGAGCTCAGAACAATAATTCCGGAGTATAATTTCGTGACTGCTAATTACGGATATTTTTTTCTATTTAACCAAATTCACTTTCAAATTTTTCGCTGTAAAATTACGCAACTATCAAATAATGAAAAATACGTCGGAGTATGTGTATAGGTGTCGGGTTTGAGGCGTCCAATGTAGTATTACTAAATTATTACCACTATAGTTGCTCTGCGTTGGAAATTGGGAGTCCATTTTGTAGCTATGGAAAAAGTTGCATATGGTGCAAACAATTCCATCAAGAACCAAGCGGTTCGGTGCCTCTTTCCTTTGCCGCACCATCAAAACCTGGAATTCTTTACCAGCTCACGTGTTTCCTTCCTCATACAGTCCCGGGTCCTTTAAGCGGGGCGTGAAAAAGCATTTGATGAGGCCGTCAAGCTGAGAGCCACCATTTTGGCACTATCGGTGTTTGCAATGGTGACTCCCATTCTAGAGACTTTGCCTCAGCTTACCATCAGGCGAGGTGAAGTCATGTTGACGTGACCGACATAAAAAAAAAAAGTTGCGTATCGATTTAAGGTTCAATTTTTCAACTTAGATTTATTTTTATTAAACTAATCGATAGGTTAGGTTGTTCTTATGGTCATGAAAACAAAACATGCTAATCATTCATCTATCACTTGGGTTTTTAATGCTATACTTTGGGTCGTTGTGTATTAATGATAAAATATTTCATAGATGTTTAACATGCGTTACACATTTTTATAGATCAAGTAACATCTATATTTAAACTAGCAAACCCGTTTCGCCACCAGATTGTATGTGAAAAATGATTTTCCCGCTTTTCTGTTTAAATTTTTCCCGAATTTTCTTTGCTATAAACCTCACGGAGCCCGAGACCTTTCCAACGAATGCAAAACCGTGGAAATCGGTTCGTGCGTTCTGGAGTTATAGCGTCAGGAAGGATAACCCGACTTATTTTTATATAGTAGATAACACTTTTCTTTGCCGCACCATAAAAACTTGGAATTCTTTACCAGCTCACGTGTTTCCTTCCTCTTACAGTCCCGGGTCCTTTAAGCGGGGCGTGAAAAAGCATTTGATGAGGCCGTTAAGCTGAGGGCCACCACTGTAACCCTATCGGTGTATTTAGCGGTAACCTTGAAACATTAATCTTACCATTAGGCGAGGTGAAGTCATGTTGACGTGTCCAATTTAAAAACAAAAAGAATTAAACAATTATTTTATTTATAGGTCGTCCTGTAGGAACAGTCAAAACGAAGATCAAAAGAAATCAACCATGTGAATCGGATCATCCAAAAATCCGAAAGGGCGAACAGACTTCAATAATTCCACTCAAAACGAAGGCCTTACCTAAACACCGAGCGAACATAAAAGAGGTTATGCTTTCTTCTAACGCTACCCCTATAAGACGATTCGGAGATATGGGCTACATGTGTTGTTACTGCGATGATCAGTACCTTGAGCCAGCAGAACTAAAGAAGCATACTCTAGAAACTCATCCAGATATAAAAAAAGCTTTCTTTATCACGAAATTGGGTAAAGATCGATTTGTAGTCAAATTGGATATAACCGGGCTACAATGCAAAATTTGCTATCGTTATATTAACACAATTGAACAACTAATGGATCATTTAAGAGTTGATCATGAGAAACCAATACATACGGATATTAAAAACCATATCATACCTTTCAAATTTGTCACAGAAACATTACAGTGTTGCATATGTAATAATACGTTCAGCAAATTTAAGATTTTACTTGAACATATGAACACACATTACAGGAACTATATCTGCAGTATATGTGATGTAGGATTTGTCAACGCTGTGAATCTAACAAATCATATGCTGACTCACGATAACGGAATTTTCAAATGTGATCATTGCTCTCAAGTATTTAACACTAAAAATAAGAAACGATTACATGAAAGAAATCATGGTTTTAAATCTCTGCTATTTAAATGCGGTCACTGTAATATAACTTTTAACGAATATAGAAAGAAAGAGGCACATTTAGCGTTGATACATGGACAAGCACATAAATGTCAGGCATGTGAGAAAGTGTTCAAAAATACGAAAGCGCTTAACAACCATGTGAGACGAAATCACTTGATGGAAAGGCCACATAAGTGTACGGAATGCGATATGAGTTTTTTCATGACTACAGAATTAAATAATCATATGGTTAAACATACTGGTTCTCGGTCTTTTAAGTGTGAGGTTTGTTCTAAGAGTTTTGGTAGATCGAACTCTTTGAGAGAGCATATGAAAATACATAATGATGATAGGAGATTTAAATGTGAGCATTGTGGACAATCGTTTGTTCAAAAGTGTAGCTGGAGGGGACATATGAGATCTAAGCATGGAGAGATTGTGTAAATTATAACCGTTATTCTATTCACGTATGTAAACTGCGGAAGGTACTTGTACAATTGCCATCAGGGCTTCGATTCTGCTGAAGGCAAACCACTGTTATACCACTGACACTCTAAAAATTGTCATTTAATTGTAGACTTTATTGGTATCATATTAAAGTCTAAAAGAAAATGATATTTTATAGAGCGAATGAAAAAGTTAAATGAATTCTTTTCATTTGATTTTAGACTTTAACTATATAACGGTAAAGTCTACAATTAAATAGCATTTTTTAGAGTGTCAGAGGTATTAGTGGTTTGCTTTTAGCAGAATCGAGGCCCTGATTTTTTGTAGCAGACAAGGTGACCAAATACTTCTGAATAATTTAAAATGTCAATAACTACCATTCACTACAAGTTACCATTAATATCTCAGCAGATGCTTGTCAATAATTTCTATACGAACAACTAACCAAAAATATCTGAACACTTAGGTCAAGTGTATCTACGCAGCAAACGCTGAGCTTACCTAATTCGTTCCTATTTCTAAATGTTCAGATATTTTCGGTTAGTAGTTTGTATAGAACTTATTGACAAGCATCTGCTCAGATATTAACGAGATAATGAATGTTCAGATATTAATGGTAACTTGTAGTGAATGGAAGTTATTGACATTTTTAATTGTTCAGAAGTATTTGCTCACCTTGTCTGGTACAATATATCTGATTGCGACTGTACAATTCGGCACGCATAGGTACACTTATGCACTAGTCGGCCACTATGTTAAAATGTACCAAATTATTCTGTCTACCTATATTTCTATGAAAACTGTAAGTATTGAGGAGTTTCAAGGTCATGGACCTCCTCAATACTTATTTAGTAATTTTCTATGCACTAATTTGAGTTAATTGTTAATCTATATATATAAAAATAGATATTGCTGCTAATTCTGTTGTTAGATCTCTAAACTTAAAATTCCCCAAAATTTTCTTATTGCATGTTTCTTTCATTATCAGATAGAAAAGGACAGATGATTTATGTTAGTGAACACCTGTCAAATTAAGTCGGCGCCTTGACGGTACCCTTCAATTTTACTTATGCACTAGTCGGCCACTATGTTAAAATGTACCAAATTATTCTGTCTACCTATATTTGTATGAAAACTGTAAGTATTGAGGAGTTTCAAGGTCATGGACCTCCTCAATACTTATTTAGTAATTTTCTATGCACTAATTTGAGTTAATTGTTAATCTATATATATAAAAATAGATATTGCTGCTAATTCTGTTGTTAGATCTCTAAACTTAAAATTCCCCAAAATTTTCTTATTGCAAGTTTCTTTCATTATCAGATAGAAAAGGACAGATGATTTATGTTAGTGAACACCTGTCAAATTAAGTCGGCGCCTTGACGGTACCCTTCAATTTTAGTCGACATCTACGAACATGCGACTTAACTTACTACGCACCAACAAGGCGCTGTCGTAATTTGACAGGTCTTAACTTAAATAAAATCATCTGTCCTTTTCTATCTGATAATAAAAGAAACAGATGCAATTAGAAAATTTTAGAGAATTTTAAGTTTAGAGATGTAACAACAGAATTAGCAGCAATAAAATAAATTATAAAAAAATTAGTGAGTCCGTTTTCTCAGCATTTATTTTATTTCGGCTAAAAATGTGGGTAGTTTGTAAGGTTAATATTGTTTATTAGTAAAATATTTTAATATAACAATATTATTATACGTTGTAACTCATGTACTTATTTGTATGACAAATAAAAGTATTCAACACAACAAAATATCATTTTATTTAGTCAAAAGTATTGGACAGACAGCGTCAAAAGTAGATGATCATTTGACCCCCCTCCATCACTTACTAGCCCCCCTATCCCTTCTTTGCCCCCCCTCCAGGGTCGGCAGCACTCCTGGTGTTGCACACGTACATATTCCACAATCTCGGTTGGATTGCGTTCAGGAGTCAGCAAGTGCATAGTCGGGCAGAGGGGGATTGTGGTCGCAGCACTAGTGGGACCGGTGGGTGTCCCGCGGTGCTGCGACGACAATCCTCTTTTGATGAGGGCGGCAAGCTAATCTCGTTGTTAACATGGTACGTGTATGTAATGGTGACCCTCTTTCCTGAGACTTTACCTTCAGCTTACTATCAGGCGAGGTGAAGTCAAATTGACGTGTGCTATATAACAAAAACCTAAGTGGTATAAAAAAACGTTGCTTTACAATTTTTAGAAGCACTTACTCCAAGTAATATTGCAAAAGCAGTTGACTTTACCTTAGCAAATCTTATGAAATGATTTAGTTCCCTCCGGACACTAGGATCCTGCACTGGATAACTTAAGCTCATAGTGGAGAAACCATTAACCTCGGCGTAAACTGAAAGATAAACTAAATAAAAACGAAATAAAATACGAGTACAATTCGGTCGCTCTTGGTGTTGCTCATGTCCATAGGCCACGGTGACCGCATTTCATTATGGGCCGTGTTTCTGTCACCAAAGTGGAATAAAAATAAATACAAAGCTAATAATACAAATTTTTATGCTATTCATCAAGTGTAACTAGCGCACATTAACCACATTACGTTCAACAGTAACTTTCTCGTTTTAGGTTCCGCAGCTGAAAATAAAATCGAAACAGAAGAAAATGAATCCAGTTCTCCAATTAATAATGAAGTAACGTCTTATAAATCGCAACCATTTCGTAGAAATGTTGATCTGAAAAAACATCGCAGTAATATTAAGGAAGTTATGCTTTGGTCCAACGCTACGCCGATCAGACGTTGCGGTGATATGGGCTATATGTGCTGTCACTGCGATCAGCAATACAGAGAACCCGCAGAATTAAAAAAACACTCATTGACAACACATCAAGACGTTTGGAAAGCTTATTTTTTCAAAAAACTTCGCATGGATCGATATTTCATTAAACTGGACATCACTTCGCTAAAATGCAAGATCTGCGACCAAAATATCGATACTATAGAACAATTGCTACATCATCTAAAAACTGAGCATAAGAAAACGGTTTACACTGATCTTAAGAATCATATTATCCCTTTCAAGTTTAATACTGATGTACTCCAATGCTGTATATGCATTAAAACTTTTAGTAGATTCAAAATGCTTCTGGAACATATGCATATACATTACAGAAATTACATATGTGATATATGCGACTCAGGTTATTTTAATTACATTAGCCTCACGAGCCATAAGCTCACTCACGGCACAGGAACGTTTAAATGTGAATATTGCCCACAAATTTTCAACTCCAAAGATAAGAGACGACTCCATGAAAGAAAACACAGAGATAAGCCATTACTCTCGATGTGTGGATACTGCAATGAGGGTTTTAGCGATTTTCGGAAAAAAGAAGCGCATATGGTAGCATTACATGGATTGAAAATACCCACAGCCATATGTCAATCATGTGATAAAGTTTACCCTGATAGAAATAAACTACAAGCACATATCAAGAGAGTACATTTAATGGAGAAACCAAAAAAGTGTTCCGAATGCGAAATGAGCTTTTGTACTACGGTAGAGCTAAGGAACCACATGGTAAAGCACACAGGAACAAGAGCTTACTCCTGCAATGTTTGCTCAAAAGCTTTTGGTAGGGAGAGGGCTTTGAAAGAGCACATGAAGATACATAATGATACGAGAGCATTTAAATGTGAGCATTGTGGACAGACGTTTGTGCAAAAGTGCAGTTGGAGAAGTCATATGAAGTTTAAACATGATGAAATTGTGTAAAATCGTCAAAGGTGAAACATTTTCTTTGCGTGCGAACGTCCGTCACTTTATAAATATAACTATAACAGTAATATTATTGAAATAACATTATTAATATAACATAACATAAAACATAAACTCACGCCTATAACCCCGAAGGGGTTGGCAGAGGTGCTTGCACCCACATTTCGCGAGTTTATGTTTTAGGTCCCAATGTAATAGGTGGCGAGCCTATTGCCATTAACCGAGCACTTATAAACCTGCGATGTTATACACACATAACTTCGGAAAGCATCGAAAAGTCATTGGTGTGTGCCATGGTCGAACCCGAGACCTCGTCTCAGCAGTCCATTACCCAGACCACTAGGCTACCGCGGTCTCTTTTTTAATAGAGACATTTAAAATGAAATAATATTAAACACGGGCCATTATGATAATTTAATTGATTCTCGTAAAAGCATGAACCCATAATAGATAAAATATAATTAACAGAAAATTTGACTGATACGTTTTCTTTATAGGTAACCAAGTTCCCGTTACAGTCAAGAAAGAGAAAGATGTTAGCACTCCAAAAACTAAGGTGATCACACTGAAAAGTGAAAATACAGCAGTAGAAACCAACGTACAAAAACAAAAACTGCTAAGATGGAAGAAATCCGAAAAGCACCTCAAAAACATCAGAGAAATATTAAAATGCACTAACGCCACTCCAATACGGAGATACACTGGTATAGGATATAATTGCTGCTATTGTGAAGAACAGTTTCCAGAAGCAAGTACTCTTAAAAGGCATACAATAGATACCCACGAAGATTTATCTCAAGCGGATTTCATGAAAGTCAAGTTCACAGACTACGTGGTTAAATTAGACATTACGAATCTAACTTGTAAGATTTGTAGCGAATCTATTGATACTTTGGAACAAGTTATGGAACATTTAAGAGATCAGCACAAGAAAACCATATTTGTAGATATCCCTAATCACATTTTACCTTTTAAATTCGATGATGAAAGTTTAAAATGTTACATGTGCTTAAATGTCTTTAACAAATTCAAAGCACTTTTAGAGCACATGAATATACATTACAGAAATTATATTTGTGAAATTTGTGACGCTGGTTTCGTAAACAATCATGGAATTCACAACCATAAACCGTCACATAAAAATGGTTCGTACCGGTGCCAATATTGCCCAAAAGTCTTTAAAACTAATAGGAATAAAAACAGTCATGAAAGTAGAGTCCATGTTCTTGCTCGCTACGTGTACAAATGTCCATTTTGTACCGAAAAGTTTTACAATATAAAATTTAAATACGACCATATGGAGGAGATACATGGAACAAAAACGACTAATTATAAATGCAACGCTTGCGATAAAATATTTAAAACTTCGACTCAATTTAGAAGACACACAAGGAGAGACCATTTACTGGAGCGTTCGCATAAATGTACGGAGTGCGATAAAGAGTTTTTTACTAAAAGGAGTTTAACAAGCCATCTTATCTCGCATACGGGTGCTAGGGAGTTTCAGTGCGATGTTTGTTTGAAGTCGTATGGAAGGAAGAAAACACTTCGGGAACACATGCGGATACATAATAACGAGAGGAGATTCAAATGCGAGCGATGTGGCCAAGCTTTTGTACAAAAGTGTAGTATGAAGGGTCATATGAAGTCGAAACATGGAGAGCATGGAGATTAGGATTAGTACTATTATAGTACTAACATAACATAACATAAACTCACGCCTATATCCCCGAAGGGGTAGGCAGAAGTGCTAGCACCCACATTTCGCCAGTTTATATTTAGGTCTCAATGTAATAGGTGGCGAGCCTATTGCCATTAACCGGGCACTTATAAACCTGCGATAAATACACACATAACTTCGAAAAGCATCGAAAAGTCATTGGTGTGTGCCATGGTGAACCTGGGATCGAACCCGAGACCTCGTCTCAGCAGTCCATTACCCAGACCACTAGGCTACCGCGGCTATTGTAAGCGGCTAAAATGTAACCACGCTATTATAGTACTAGCGTAGTTACATTTTACTTAGAATGAATCGTCAATGTTTCTTCTATAAAACTATCTATTATAAAATTTTAAAATAACTGTGTCTATATAATATATTGGAGATATTCAAAATAAAAAACTTAGGTTACTTAGGTATTGAACGATTCTAAACACAATTTGTTTTTCGAATTTTCGTCTATTTGTTCGCAATGGACACAAAAATTACTGAACTCTTCTTTTCATCTTGGTCTGACATAAAATCTTACGCATGTTTGGTCACAATCGGTAGAGTAGAACCGAAGATATAGTCAAAAAACGTGAAAACTACGTCCACACGGGTGGAGCCACGGGCATAGGCTAGTCTGTAATATATAAATTATACTAGCATTATGCTCGCGGCTCCGCCCGCGTGGACGTCGAAAAATTTTCCTGAATTTTCTTTGCTATAAACCTCACGAAGCCCGAGACCTTTCCAACGAATGCAAAACCGTGGAAATCGGTTCGTGCGTTCTTGAGTTATGGCGTCAGGAAGGAAAACCCGACTTATTTTTATTATAGTAGATTACTAGCTGTTGCCCGCGGCTCCGCCCGCGTGGATGTCGAAATCCGTTTCAAAAACTATCCTATCTCTCAAGTTGGATCGAACTGCACATGGTGTGCGAATTTTATTATAATCGGTTAAGTGGTTTTGGAGTCCATTGAGGACAAACATTGTGACACGAGATTTATATATATTAAGAAGATGTAACATAACATGTCATAGTACTATTGTTGATTGTTGAGGCTTAGATTATGTAGGTAACTGTAAATAATGTGCGTCCTCAGTGCCGGCGTATCCCGGAGCGGACAGGCGGAGCGGAATGAGCGGTGCCCAATAAATGACGCGTAGGAACGCGCTCGCTTGACATTTTCTCGTGGATAGTGAAGTGAAAAATGTAGTCGAATTAATAATTTGAGATTGGTATCATTAGAACAAAGGTAACGCTACAACTTATTAGCGGCCTTTAAAAGTACAATCTATCGCGCGTTCTAGGAGAGTCCCGGCTTACGTGACAGAATGTTCGTACGCGTAATCGCGCGATTACGTGCGGTCCTTTTTGACGTATCGGAAAATCGGTGTATAGGCTGTGTATGGGAATAGAGACAACAATATCTCTCTTCCACACGCGAGTTGGTTTTCACTCGTATTAGCGTGCGTGTAAAGGGAGCGATTCGCGTGCACTAAGGACAGGTATCCGTAGGGAACCGCTCTGCAGTGCGCCGGCACTCAGGACACTCACTCACGATGTATGGATCGATGTAACGACGATTTTTCTCAATTATATAATAATAAATATCTTAATATATTTATATTATTCTTTTATTTTTAATATTAATAATGATTATACCCGTACGCAACATTGTCAAATTTATAAGAAGCAATTCTAATAAGCAGTAACGGTGACCGCTTCCCATCTTGTGGGCCGTGTGCTTGTCTTCCACTTAAGTGGGGGGAAAAATGCTCAAGGTGTATAAGAAACCAGAACAAAAATGTTTACCAATCTTTGATAAGTGATTTGTTATCAGTTTTTTGTACAACATAATAGATTAATGTATAAAAACAATAATACGACATTTCTTTTTGTAGGTCTCGGACGGGGAACTAGAGTTATACGAATAGAAAGACCTACAAAATCGACCTTCGAACTGAAGTTAATTTCAAAGAGATCCACGGGCGGCGATAGTGCCTTAAAGGATCCCGCTTCAGAAACAGCCAAATCTAAGGACAGACAGAATTTGACGCACATACTACTGCACTCTAACGCCAATCCAATCCGCTCAAAAGATAGCATAGGCTACGGCTGCACATTTTGCCCAAAAAAGTTCCCAAAACCCACAAACCTGAAGAAGCATTTCCTCGAGGAGCACAACAATGACAAACTAATAAGATCCATGACCGCAAAAATGTTAGAACACGTCATTAAGCTCGATATAACATGTCTAAATTGCGCTCTTTGCGACAAAGATATTGCAAGACTCGACGACTTTATATCTCATTTAAAAAATGAACACGGAAAGAAAATGTATGAGGACGCAAAAAACCATATCGTCCCTTTCATATTCGATACACCAGAACTAAGATGCGCTATATGTTCCACAGAGTTTGGCACATTCAAATTGTTGCAGGAGCATATGAATTCTCACTTTGCTAATTATATGTGTGATATATGTGGTGCCGGCTTCGTAACTGCCCGGCTTAGAATGTGCCACGTAAAGCGTCATAGCAGCGGTGAATTCAATTGTGGACAGTGTGGCAAAACCTTCGACAGTCCGCGCAAAAGGCGCGAACATCAAAGTAGAACTCATCTAGGATTTGGTGCGAGGAACAAATGTAAATTTTGTCCAGAAAGATTTGTGGATTATTGGAAAAAAGTTACTCATATGGTCAAAGAACATGGAGAGCCTCCTATAGTCCTAAAGTGTTCGGCTTGCGATCGAACATTTAATAATCAGAGGTCGTTATCAAGCCATACGAAGAAAGATCACCTTCTGGAGCGAAGGCACAAGTGCAACGAGTGTGACATGAAATTTTATTGGAAAAGCAGTCTACAAAAACACATGGCCAAACATACTGGACTAAGGCAATACAAATGCGATGTTTGTTTGAAAGCGTACGCACGAAAAAATACTCTCAGGGAACATATGAGGATACACGCTAATGATAAAAGATTTGCATGCACACATTGTGATCAAGCTTTTGTGCAAAAGTGCAGTTGGCGAAATCATTTGCGTTCGAAACATGGGGAGGTAGCCTAGTGCGTAAACGATCCAACTTATTTATTCCATATAGCTATTATAATAAGATGTATATTCACGTTAGATTAAAATTGCTTTGTCTCTAACCGATGAAAAATTTAAGCCTAGCATTCACTACATAGAAATAAAGAAGTTACGAGAAGACTAACACTAAATAATGTTCTAAATACTACTGAAAAAATTGATGGTATTTATCTGTTTGTAGGTGTACCACGGAAAACGAAAGTAAAAGGCGAAGATTTATTCACCACAAACGAAGAATCAAATAAGGAGGAAGATACTCTCGAAAAACCCCAAAAGAAATCGAAAAGGACATCAGACACATTGAAAATCATTCTTCAATATTCCAACGCTAATTTAATAAGGAATAAAGACAGCGATGGATACGGTTGCAACTTCTGCCCTAAAAAATTCGTGGAACCAGACAAATTAAAAGCACATTCCCTAGAAGAGCATTCTAATATAGAGGCTCTACGAATGCCAAAACCGTTTCAGTATATAATTAAAGTCGACATAACTGATTTAAAGTGTAAAATTTGTGAAAAGAAATGTACTAAATTAGACGATTTGCTCACACATTTAAAAGAACAACACGATAAGAGAACAATCACAGATATTTCAGATATTATACCCTTTAAATTCGACTCTGAAGAATTAAAATGCGCTATATGCGATACAAAATACTCAACATTCAAGATATTACAAGAGCATATGCACCAGCATTTTAGAAATTACATTTGTGAGATCTGCTGCTCTGGTTTCATTACTAAGCGGTTACTAGTTCGACACAAAAGTAGGCATGAGCAAGGAGAATTCAAATGCAGTAATTGCGAAAAAACATTTGCTTGCGACCAAAAAAGGAGGGATCACGAGCAGAGAATGCATCTAGGGTTAAAAAAGAGAAACAAATGCAAACTTTGTGATGAAAAATTTGATGATTACTGGACGAAAATGCGCCATATGGTCGAGAAACATGGTGCTCCACCAATAGCTTTAAAATGTACAGCTTGTGAGCGCACATTCAGCAATAGAAGGTCTTTAGCTCGACACGTTAAAAAGGATCATTTGATGGAAAGAGAACACGTGTGTAGTATATGTGACATGCAGTTTTTCTTGAAGCATTATTTGGAGGAACACATGAGAGTGCACACTGGGGTCAAAAAATTCCAGTGCCACGTGTGTACGAAGCATTATGCGTCTAAGAAATCATTGCGGCAGCACTTGCGGTCACATGCAGACGATAGAAAGTTTGCTTGCAATATTTGTGGACTGGCATTCGTACAGCGAAGTACATTGAAAAGTCATATTAGAGCTAAGCATGGATAATAGTCTAATAACATTATAGTTACTATCTAATACATTGCTGAATTTATATATTGAGTCGTTTTATTTTTGTCCCAATATTTCAGTATGGGGTTGTTTAAGGAGGGCATTAGAAGGTTTTAACAGGGTTGGCAGTGCGAGTATGACGCCCCTAGTATAGCACACGTCGATAGGCCACGGTGATCATTTCCCATCAGGTGGACCGTGTTCTTGTCTGCCACTTAAGTCGTATAAAAAAACTATTTTCAACTATGCAAAGAATATTATTTTTTACTGATTTAGCAAACTTGAATAGCTATCATAACTCATAACATAAACTCACGCCTATATCCCCGAAGGGGTAGGCAGAGATGCTAGCACCCACATTTCGCCAGTTTATGTTTAGGTCCCAATGTAATAGGTGGCGAGCCTATTGCCATTAACCGGGCACTTATAAACCTGCGATAAATACACACATAACTTCGAAAAGCATCGAATAGTCATTGGTGTGTGCCATGGTGAACCTGGGATCGAACCCGAGACCTCGTCTCAGCATACCACTAGGCTACCGCGGCCCTAGCTATCATGCTATCAATATATGAGAATAAATGTATACTGTCTGCATATTCAAATGTTACAACAACATCATCGCATTTACAAGTGGGTATACCAAAAAATATTTTAAAAATTTTAAGTGCCAATTTACCATAATATCTAAAGTAAAATAACATCATTTGCAGATCAGCACTCAAGAACCATACTCGTAGAACAACGCGAAACCTCACCGATTATATGCGACGAAGAAGAAGAGGAAGCAGAAGAGAGAGTGACTCTGAAGCTGGACAAGAAGAAAAACTTCTCTTCATTCATATCGATTCGTCCCGTAGGCAAGATGGCGATACCATGGGTCAGAGATCAACAGAAAAGGATGGCGGAGCAGAAACGCCTGTCGGAATTAGACTGGCAATTTGATAACATAAGGACGATACTAAAATGCTCGAATGCCACTCCGGTTCGTTGTCGGGTAGGCACAAGATTCGCTTGCAGTTACTGCCTGAACCAGTTCCAGAATCCATTGGATCTAAAGACTCATACAGATCAGTCTCATAGTAACGATAAACCAGAATTCTTTAACGCTAGATCTCTTTCCAGACATATAGTGTACCTAGATATTTCAAGTTTGAAATGTACGATTTGTGACGAAAATATTAAAGGGCTTGAAGAAATCATGGATCATTTGAAAACGGTACATCGCGAAGTGATACATAATAAGATAAAGAATCAAATTGTTCCTTTTAAATATGAGGGTAGGAAGATTTTATGCGGAGTTTGCGATATCGATATTGGGGAGTATTTGGATCTTCAAGATCATATGTGTGTACATTACCGAAATTATATATGTGAGTTTTGTGATTTAGCGTTTGTGATTCGCAGCAAAATGTTGGATCACAAGAAGGCGGTACATTTGGTTTAATTTATTTTCTTTTTAATTAATATTGCATTTTTTATATGCTTTTTACGTAGGTATGCGCACGATCTGACAGTGCAATCAGTAATCATTGATTATCTTAATTAGGATTTTTGAGTAGACGCCATGTTGTCGATATCGTTCTGACTGAATTGGTTGGTGATTGGTCGTGGAATTCTTCCTGGATTGGCGACAACACTCTGCGTCGTAATACCTGACCTATTTACAATATTAAGTATACCTAACCTAACTTACCTTTGGAGATAGAATAATTCAGGTAGAATATCTACACCAATTCTGCAGTTTCTGAACTAAATACCTAATACCAAAATAAAATAGAAAATTATATATCTCTTTCATTTCAATATAATGGGCTATTATGTTTCGATATTAGAATTTATTGGGTAATATAACATTTCCAGTAGCCATGTTTATAATAATATACCTAATAAAAAATTAGTAATAGTGTCTTATGCTAGTGTTAGTATTAAAATAAAATAAAGAACATAATTTTGTGGTTTTCTTTTAACATGCAGCTAATTCTGTTGTTACATCTTTAACCTTAAAATTCTCTAAAATTTTCTAATTGTATCTGTTTCTTTCATTATCAGATAGAAAAGGACAGATGATTTTATTTAAGCTAAGACCTCTCAAATTAAGACAGTGCCTTGTTAGTGCGTAGTAAGTTCAGTCACATGTTCGTAGATGTCGTCTAAACTTGAAGGGTACCGTCAAGAAGCCGACTTAATTTGACAGGTGTTCACTAAAATATGGTTAGGAGGGAAAAACCGCACGCCATTTTAAGTCATAATTACCGGCATGTAAGTTTATCAAGTAAGCATATCCCTCCCATAACCGTAGATACCCGGGGTCAGCTGGGGCCTGACCCCGGGTATCTACGGTTTTAAGATGGCCCCCTCGACCCTGACCCTCCAAAGGCGGGGGGTTTGGGGCGAGGATCGCGCCACCTCGCTAACAGTGCAGTGTGACGGGCACCCCCCGTCAGCGCGCACAGAACCAACCATCTTTCATCATTCGTTATTTCTTCAATCTTTTTTTTTTCATTCATTCAACAAAAAAAGGCAGATTTGGAATTACTACTTAATACATAATATCAACAAAACCTAATCCAGTATTAAAAATGGGCACATTCCTTAGGTAAGGACTCAATAAGTACTTTTATCAACAACATTCTAAATACCTATACCTATGTATAATAAGTCTTTTTTCAAATTAAACACGTATTTATCCGGACATTTTTTTCGTAGGTACCGATCCAGCATCCCAAATGATCGAGATAGATGTCGATACATCACAGATCGTAGGAGGTATTGACAAAACACCAACGTGTACTAAACCAGATGATAAAGGACAGCAGAATGCTAGAACCGAAATACAGAAACACAGAGAAAATATAAGAACTATCCTCTTATTTAGTAATGCCACTCCAATCGGAAGGTACGGCAATCGCGGCTATAATTGCTGTTACTGTCCGCAGCACTATACTAACCCTATAGATCTCAAAAGACACACTGAATCGAGCCACAATGAAAAAAGCATTGCCAATTTCATGAGCACACACACATTGATAAACTACATCGTCAAATTAGACATCACAGCTCTTAAATGCAAATTATGTATGAAACCTCTCAAAGAATTACAAGATATTATGAACCATTTGACGGTAGAACACAAAAAAATCTTCTATAGCGATATTAACAACCATATCGTACCATTTAGGTTCGATTCAGATACGTTACGTTGTGTCAACTGTAGCTCGGAATTCAACAATTTTAAAGTTTTATTAGAACATATGAACTCACATTATAAGAATTATATTTGCGAAGTGTGTGAAGCGGGATTTGTTACGAAGAGAATGCTCCAAGCGCATAATTATAGACATCAAAACGGAGTATTTGAATGTGGACAGTGCGGCAAAGTTTTCGATGCACGAATTAAGTTGAAAGTGCATGAAAGATCGGTGCACGGTGTTTCCGTAACGAAAAAGAAGCCTAAATGCAGCTCTTGTGATAAGACATTTCCAGATATTGATACAATGCTGCAACATGAAGAAGATGTCCATGGATTGAAAAGAGATTTTAGATGCGAAATGTGTAACCGAATGTTTGCTTCACAGAGGGCGTACACGATACACAATAGGTATTTTTTATTTATTTTTTATTCATGTTAGGCTTACTTTTGACCTCTATCCCACCGGTAAGTGACGCTGTGGTCTACGATGAATCACGCTTGCCTAAAAGGAACCTATTCACTCGCGACTTGAATACTCCCAGGTTATAGTTTTCCTGAAACACAGACTCCGGCAAGGAATTCCACTCCTTAGCTGTACGCATGATGAACGTGTCAGCAAAGCGCTCCGTGCGTATGAGTGGAATATCGACCATATAGCTGTACATATTACTGTGTTTCTAATGATGCCTAATATATTTATGGAATGTTAATCAGTACCTAGATTCTGTTAAAGGCAAATCACTGTCACGCCACTGACGCTTTCAAAATGCTATTTAATAGACTTGACCGTTATACAGTTAAAGTCTAAAATCAAATGAAAGAAATTCATTAAACTTTTTCATCCGCTCTACAAAATATCATTTTGGCTTTATCCTGATAACTGTAAAGTCTAAAATTAAATGGTATTTTTTTAAGTGCCAGTGGCATGGCAGTGGCTTGTATAACAGAATCGAGGCCACAAGAGGTACAAGTAAGTAAACATGATTAGGAACTATTATTATTTTTAGATTAACTTTAAGTTATAATATTCCATGTCTATACACAAATATATCTTAGATCATGAAATATCTGCTAAAAATAAACCAGCAAACTTCATGTAGGTACCTATGTAATATACACCCTTTAATATACACAATAATAAGAGGTAAATACCTACTTTATCTGCCCGGCGAGCATGTCTACTCACTCCAAGCGCAGTCTAGCAACTGACCATTTATCTCTTTGTAGGTAGAATAATATTATTCTACCCGCACAACACTATGACTTACACTTTGCTTCTATAGGTATTAATTATTATTGTCAACTTGTATAGTAACCGGTTTTTGGTTGGACACTTAGTGAGATCGGTTAAGATCGGCTTGCATCGGTTTTGTAGAGCGTTTTCTATTTCGCATAGCGCATGTATTAGTATTTTTGTTGCTTTATCTCTTTTACCTGAATGCGTGTTCTTAATAAACGCTTTCTTTCTTTCTTTCGAGTCAACAGCTTGATATGATTCAAGAGAAGTTCACTGAAGCTGTAATTTTAATATTTTGGTTTTAATTCGAGTTCCTACAACACCCTACGCATCCAGTGCAACAATTCTTTCGAAATATTCTTTGGGCTGCAATGGTGATTTATCAGTGTCTCATGAAGGTTTGCTAAAGAGCGAACTTATGGGACTACTTACTCTAGTTATAAAGATTTCAAACTGTCTGTCCGATGTATAATAGAGATAAAAGAATCTTGCTCTTCTTCCTAATAACGTGATTTGCAAATCAAAAACCGGGTGCTTTACTAACCGATTTACTGAAGAAATTATGTAAAAACTTGTATTCTTTTTATAGATGCCACCGAAGCAGCGAAAACAGAAATTTTACCAACTGAACTGCGAGTAACGAAGAAATCAGAAAATATCGAGATTAAGCCTCGTGTACTGAAGAGAGCAAAAAAGAAATTGAAGATTATTAAAATCAAACCTGAGGAAGAATTAAGAAAACTACAAGATAAGCATAAATGGGTTGCCAAGACTGAAGTAGATCGTCACAAACACAACATTAGAACAATTCTATGTAATTCCAATGCGACACCTATCGGAAGATACGGAGGTATCGGGTACGGATGCTGCTTTTGTTCCAAACAGTTTTCAACTCCAAAAGAATTAAAAAATCACACGATAACTGTTCACAACGATTGCAAAACTAGTTTTATGGATAACGTTCCTATGTTACGTTATATCGTTAAGTTGGACATCACTAATTTAACTTGCTCTATATGTCAAATGAATATTGACAGTTTAGATAATTTAATTGGACATTTGAAATCGTTTCACGACAAATGTTTTCATAAAGACCTTAATAGTCATATTGTACCTTTTAAGTTTGACGACGGAGATGTTTTTAAATGTGTAGTTTGTAATATAAATCATAATAATTATAAAGTGCTTTTAGAACATATGAACACACACTTTAAGAATTATATGTGCGATGTGTGCGGTGCGGGTTTTGTTAATAAAAAAATATTGGTAACTCACGCTGCTAGACATAAAACGGGCGAATTTGAATGTTCGTTTTGTTCAAAAATATTTAATACGTTCATCAAAAAGAAGGATCATGAAAGAGCAATCCATGTTACATGTTCTTTGAGAAGTAAATGCGGATATTGTGGAGAGAAGTTTTCCGATTATACGAAGAAAAATAATCACGAAGCTAAAATCCATGGTGCCAAACCTATAGTGCTGAAATGTCAAGCTTGTGACAAGACTTTTGACAACCAGAGGTCGCTAACTGCGCATACGAAGATTTATCATTTGATGGAGAAACGTTTATCTAATAAATAAATATGAGGCAATAAGTAATAGTGCGTTTAAAATTATTTTGTAGGAGATAGGACACGAAGGGAAGGGAGAGGTATCTCCCGTCTGAACTGAGCAGTCCGACTGGGGTAGTACCTCCGCCCTACAGAACACCGCGCACATAATAACCAGCGTGTTGTGTTCCCCAAAGTAAGTAGGGTAGCCAGAGATCATCTATATCAAGAAGGCACGTGGACTTGAGCCCCGAAGATCTAGTTGGAGCCATGTACTTGTACCCAGAGGTAAGTAGGTATAGGTAGTACTATATAACTATTTTCTGTAACGTACAGTCAGCGCCAAAAGTAAATGGATTTATCGCACAGATTTCAAACTGGAGAAACTAAATGACTGATGAATTATAATTTTATCTTAATTTTAAAACATGGAATTTTCAATAAGATTTGCTCAAAAACTACTTTTGAATATCTGAATATGATCATCTATTTGACACTGCCTCTACATACTAAAACATAAGGTATTTTTTGTTATAGGCGCTTACCTACGTAAATACAAAATTAAATTATAATAGGTAGGTATATGAATTTCTTTATTTCCAATTTTAAACCTCAATTTAACACTATACAAATTTTTATACGTAGTCACCTTGGCAACCAGTAAGTATATATGCTGAAGCAGTAAAGAAATTACGTTCAAAATGACACACACAGACGCACGCGTCTACACGAACCTCACCGGATCTCGCTGGGCTAACAGTCAGGGGTTGCCGCGGTCACGTTATTAACGGTTTTATTTAACTTGACCTGTTGGTTTGTGTCAAATCTAGTAATTGAAATTTGACCCCCTTTCAGTTGTCTGATTGGTCTTATATTTGGCAAAAGTCTTTATTCTTCTGATGACAATATAATTTTAAACCAATACAATTTATTTTATCTCTTGCGTTATCGCAACTTTCATTAATAAATTAAGTAGTCAACCCTAACGCTTCAATAAAACGCGTGTTTTTTTTTATTACTAAGGTAGCTGACAAGCACACGGCCCACCTGGTGGGAAGCGGTCACCGTGGCCTATGGACGTGTGCAATATCAGGGATGTCACACTCGCGCTGTCGACCCTGGCGAGGGAGAGTTGGAAGTTGGGGGTGTTAGAGGGGAGGGAGTGTGTCATTGTTTCAACAAATATACCTAGTTTCCGTACTGCTTTAGCTATTTATTTATTGTGTCTTAGCTCTGTGATGGCGACTTTTAATATGGAACCTTAAACTCGCGCGTTGTACGAAAGAAGCTTCACAAATATTACACAAAAACGGTCTTTCACCAGTGTGTATCCTGTAATGCGCTTTGAAACACTCCTTCCTAGCGAAGTCTTTCTCACAAATATCACATTTAAAAACCCTTTTCTTCTCATGAGTGATCATGTGATCTCGTAAATTGGATTCAGTATGAAATTTTTTATTACAAATCTTACAATTTTTTTTCTTTTCATTTAAATGCACATTTCTCTGGTGCCGTATCAAAGCGCTTTCCATTAAAGTCCTTAATCCACATATCCCACAAGTAGGCATAGGAATATTATGCGCCTCGTTCATGTGAAAAAGATATTTTTTTCGCGCGAATTTCAAATGACAGTGTTGACATTTCTTCTCAATATGGACGTCCATCATGTGTTCAGCTAACGTGTTTTTTCTTTTAAACTGTCGGTTGCAGTTGCCACATGAAAAAATATTTGTATTTTTAGTAGAATGTGTGTTTGACATGTGTTGTTTTCGCTGTGTATGGTACATAAAAGTCTCTGGGCAGAGTTTACATCGAATGAATTCCTTTTTAAGGTGCTTTCTGTGTATGTGGTATCGTAGATCGGCAAGTCTTCTGTACGCGATGTCGCATGCTTTACACATATACTTTTTGTCTGGACTTCTGGCTTCTTTTATGTAGTCATCAACTTGCAGGTGATCTGGAAAAAACTAGAAGAATTGTAATAGGAATCGTATTGTGTTTTCAGCGGTGAGTAGGGTAGCCAGAGCTCACAACCTCCTCCCCCCGTCCAAGCTCCCAAAACTTCCTAACGCCTCCCCTCTAGGGTCGGCAGCGCGAGTGTGACACCCCTAGTGCTGCACACGTCCATAGGCCATGGTAATCGCTTCTCATCAGGTGGGCCGTGTGCTTGTCTGACACCTCAGTAGTATAAAAAAATATGGGACCAAGCCAACCCCACCTGCTGGCATTTACTCAACCTGCATAAGCACATCTATATAGACGGGTTTATGCCCTAGCATTTTGGCTCACAGATAAATGTCCGAATTGTCATGGCATAAACCCATCAAGGGTAGACATTCGTCGTCTGAAACAAGCATCGACAATACACATCCTCCTCCTCTTTCTTCAACCTAGCGTTAATCCCAGTCGCATCCAAAGCTTTCACCTCGGAGTCTGGGGTCCGCTTTACCAGTCTTAACTGCGAATTTGGCTGGACCTCGATATTTTCCGTGAAGCGACTGCCATCTGACCTTCACAACCCAATGGTGACATTAGGCAATATCGAAGCATTGCAGCTAGATCGTTGTTGTTGGACTTTTTTCTAGATCGACAATACGGATAATAAAAAGAAATAAAAGTCTTATATTTGATAATTAAATATATTTATTAAACCATTTCGGGATGTCGTTTAGTAATGTGATATTTCAAACTTGCTTGTTGTACAAACGCCTCGTTACAAACCGAACAAACATGTCTTCGGTCATCTAAATGCATTAAAACATGAATCCTGAGATTCTTTTTCCATTTAAAAGTCTTTTCACAATATTCACACTTGTGAACCCTAACCGCAGTATGCTTGATAAAATGTACCGACAAATTTCCTTGCGATGCAAACTTCATATCACAAACATTGCAACGAAACATTTTTTCTCCCATATGATAATTTTTTTGATGTCGCAACACTTGGAATGGGTAAGCGAATTTTTTTCCGCAAGCTCCGCACGTTGGAGCAGGAATTCCGTGTTCTTTTTCGAGATGAAACGCTCTTAGATGGCTTGGAACGCGAATTTCGCAGAGGTAACAAGATCGCAGCTTCGGTCGGAGATGTAGATGGACATGTCGATGATGTTGCACTATGTTTGGCAATGATTTGAAGACTTTAGCACAAGAAGTGCATGTGTAGTTGTGTGATCCGTCGTCTGCCCGGCCGAACGTGTAGTACGAAGCTGTTTCTGTGTTGAAATCTGAAACAATGAATGGAGAATGAAAAATGGATAGATGGAAAGGAGATGTTTCATTTTGGGCCCCCTAATTGTACACAATACAGAAAAAAAGAGAAATAATATCGGTTATTGGCAAAAATACAATTATATTCATTCGCCTCCGAAATTCAAGGGCATAAATTAATAAAATATGAGTAAATTTTTATTATGCTAACATTTTTTAGTCCGCCATGTTTGTTGTGTTGCAAGAAAGTGTTTATTTAGTTAGATTCCGCCCATAATACGAGGCAATATTATAAGAATTGAATAGTAACTAAATAAAAACTACATTGCCTAGCTATTTATCTAAGTAGTGTACAATTAACGAGCCCAAGGTCCATACATTTGTGAAACATTTCCTTTTCAAAGAAATATGTGGGTAGTTTTCAAACTTGTATTTTTTGGGGTAGACTGTTTTTTAATATTTAACATTATAATAAAGAGAAATTGTATATATATTAGCGGAAAAAGAATTGCTTGCCCTGTTGTAGGTATATATTGTAGCAACAATAAAATGATCTCAATAAAATGATGACCCTTATAACAATAGTCTTCGTTAAGAAATAGTAGAAAAGTTTTATTATAATTAAAAGTGTAACTCAGATATTTCTTTGAAAATATATTTAATTTAACGATATAGCCATTATGTATTTCCAAGCTATGAAGTAACTATAGGTTTAAGTAGGTACTTGCTTTTTGTTAAACGCTTTTCAAACACTTTTTTATTAAATGCTTTTATTTAACTTGACCTGTTTTTTTGGGTCAAATCTAGTAGGTAATTGAAAATTGACCCCCTTCCTGTGGACGGATTGTTCTGATATTTGGCACATATCTTTAGTTCTGGTGACAATACAAGTTAATCTATGCTATATCATTGTAAATCCAAGATGGCCGCTGCTACAAAATGGCGGCTTACATATTTTTCCACAACTACCGCAATATGGATATCAAATGAAAGGGTTTGAATAGTAGAATATAGTTCACTGTGAAAAAAAAAGAAAATCCAATATAGCCGCTTTTAGTGCATAAAAGCGTTTTTAACGTCAGTCTTATTCTCGATTTGAAGGATTCGAACTCGATACCTCTAAGAAAATTTATTTATTTATCACACGTAACAGATTACAACCAATAAGAAATATAAGTAGATAGGTACTACGAAACAATAGGATTAGAGTCCAGGTTGCATTCCACAAGAACGCGTGTACAAATGAATTAAGATGAAGGAGTTTCTAACAATAACACATAATATAAAGCTAAGTAGTTAACAAATTTACATTTTTGAAACATTAAACATTATGGAGTTCCTAACTACGGTTGATTTAAAAGTTGTTTTACCGTTCTAACAAATAAAGTTAGCTTAGGAAAAAAGATATCGAAGGCTGGATTATCCCTGGCGATTTCATTACACTGCAAAGACCGCGTTCTTATCCATTCAGCTACCATCTCATCATAGATACTTCAAAATACGCTGTTACTTACGCAGCTAAGGTTTGAGAGGTCAGAGGTAAAGCCGACATACCAAACGAAAAGCTAATTTCGGGTTACAAAGTGCATCTTAGGACTAAGAAATCGCTTTGAGACTGATGGGATAATAAAAAATATATCAAATATATTCGAAATCACTTTAATTGTTATACAAAGTGTTTGCATTTGAGCATCCTTCATAGGGGGGCTTGAGCTACTTATACCCATCACAAATTAGCCAGTGCATTGAATATTAGGACTTCGTTCACGTAATTCACGGGCGATAACATTGATCAGCTGACGCGTACACTACCTACTTTTCTGGACTTAGGTTAACCTCAACTTACAAACATCAATTTCACCTGGTCGGTCCAACTCATCTATTTCAGAAGAATATCTTACCCCATTCCGGTATTTTTTATTTTATTTTATTTGGTACAGAAACAGATAACAGACTACAATAAACAGAAAATAATATTTTTATGTTTAATTGTAGAGGGAATTAAATAATTTTACTTCCGTATTATCTGCGAGAACTTTCATAGCGCGATGCAGCACCAGTAGCTCTATAAAAGTTCAACTTTCTATCGCTAGATGGCGTTAGAAACATCAGTTCAGGACCCCAAGAACACAATTATTGATATTACGAAATATTTCAAAATTCAACACACTTCAACTCCTGGATGATTTCTTGCTGTATGCTGTTTCAAAGTTGATTTCTGGACGAAAGCTTTTTCACACACACGGCACACAAATTTCTTATCACCTGTATGTATTTTCATATGGTCTTTTAGATTATTCTCCCAGCGGAATTTCCTGCCACAAACCTCACATTTAAACCTCTTTTCATTTGAATGTGAAGACATGTGTAATCTCAAGCTTAATTTATTAAAAAAACTCTTCGAACAGATATCACAGACAACAGTTTTCTCTCCCATATGCACTTTTTTCTGATGCTCCAAAACGTGGCAAGGGAACCTGAACTTTTTGCCGCAAACTCCACAGGTGGGAGCTGGAATTCCGTGTTTATTTTCAAGGTGGTAAGCACGTAAATATCCGGGAATCATATCGTCGCATTTCGGGCACTTTCTTTTTCTAGGACGCTTTTTTAGGTGGACGAATCGATAGTGCTGGGACACGAGCGGCTGTGAGGCGAAAGACCGGTGACATTCGTTGCAGGAATACCGGTTTTGTGTGATTGTATAGTAAGTGCTTCGGCCTAGAAGAAATAAAATGATGTCAGTCTTCAGATAGGTAGATTCAGTTCTTCTTGGTACCTAGGACCTAGATATATGTTTACGAAGAACTTTTCTTTTTGTTAATTCTCTCACAAATTGAGATTAGGATCTTATAAACCGGAGGGCTATTATAAAATATAAACTTGTAGGTAAAGTAGATGTCTATAGGTACATTGGAGATATTAAAAAAATGTTTTTTTTTTGGAATTATTGACTGTTTGTTTTTGATGGACGCAAAAACTACAGAACAGATTTAGCTACGGTTTTTTTTTGTAAAGTCTTGTTTAGATAAATCGCTAAACCGACGTTCACGCGGGCGGAGCCGCGGGTATAGGCTAGTACATAAATAAAATTGGAGATGTTTGTAATTTTAAAATAACCGCTTTTTACTAAATGTATTAATTTTGTAAAAAGCGGTTATTTTAAAATTAAACACGCGGTTACATAAACTAAACCAGCATTTTTTCAATTTTTCTATCTATCTATCTGTTTGTTCCGGCTAATCTCTGAAATGGCTGGACCGGTAAAAATCTAAAAACACGTAGGTCGCAGGCATAGCTTTAGCTAATGAATATAAAATAAATTTGTGAGGATTCTAAATAATATGAACAAAAACCAACTCGACACATTCTTTGCTTGTCTATTTATTTGATATAAAATATAAATAAATAAATATCATCGCTAATAACATGATTAGTTTTTCAACATTTCACTATAACATATTTCGAACTCTTAAAAAAAATTAAAACATCCAAATATGTTACAAAATTGTATAACAAAAATCGTATAAATATTTGCAGTAAGTGGGAACCAAACCCGCGATTTAAATGTAAGATCATCATCTATAAGCTTAAGAAATACAAAAATCTTGGCATAAATAAATTAAAGCTTACTATAATAATTAGCAACCCATTAATGTCCCATTGCTGGGCACGGGTCTACTCTCTTCTAACGAGAGAGCTGAGAGGGTTTACACCTTAATCCACACACGCTGGCCTAACGCGGGTTGGTGGATCGGACATGTCCTTAGAATTTCTTCTAGGACATATGTCGGTTTCCTCACGATTTTTTTCCTTCACCGTCAGCAGATGGTAAATCATGGGATTAGCACATATAAATTCCACAAAGTGAAATTCACATTGGTACTGTCCGGCCGGCTTCGAACTCGATACCTCTGAGTAGAGGCCGGCTACAATCGCTCATCGCTCACCAAAGCTTACTATATATTTTTATGAATTAACAATTATCATACAATGCGTTAGTCTATCAATTAATACTTAATTAAATGCATAAGTAATAGGTAGGTACTCGTGAAAAGTAGTTGATCATTTAAAATACCATAATGAAAGGCAGGACACGACGGTATCTCCCGTCTGAACTGAGCAGTCCGACCAGGGTAGTACCTCCGCCCTACAGAACAGTGTGTTGTGTTCCCCAAGGTAAGTAGGATAGCCAGAGCTGCCCAGAGCTCATGATACTATATGCTAATATCTACTCTAAAAATTAACTTCGGGATGGTACTTCGTCATATGATAATTTAAACTCGCTTTCTGTACAAACGCTTGCCCGCATTCATTGCAAACTTTTCTTCTATCTCCAGTATGGATCCGCTCATGTAGAGCTAATGTCCCTTGCCTCACAAACGCTTTCTCACAATATCTACACTTAAAATCTCTCGTCGTTCTATGCATAAACTTATGTTTATGTAAAGATTCCAAGCTATAGGACTTATAATCACAAAATTCGCATGGATGCGTCTCGCCAATCATATGGAAATTTCGTATATGTTTTCTTAATTGCGCTTGCGTGTTAAAAATTCCTTTACAAGCTTTGCATTTGAAACGTTCATCAATGTTATGGTCGTTTAATTTGTGTAGTGTTAGCTGCGCTGGAGTTTTAAACCCCTTGTCACAATATAAGCAATTATATCTTGGTAGATTGTAATGCTTTGTCTTCACGTGTACTCTGAGAGTGTAGACCTTGTCATATTGTTTATCACAACGCTTGCAGGAGTAAACCCCGTCCTTACGTGAATAGTCGTCCGGTCCCATACGGAATTTGTTGCGAGGTTTGTCTGCAGACAAAGAAAACTTGGTGATATATTTTTGATTGGTCTTCTTGGTTCTTCTAGAAAGTCTTTTCGGTGGAAATATCTTAAAATTATACGCTAAAATATATAGATAACCCTTTTTTTCCGTGCGGAAATCCTAATGGATACCCACCACGCGGCAGGTTATGTCGGACTCTTACTGACTAAAACCGCACGCCGTCTACGGATTTCTGACTTAAGGATAGTAATTGATATTATAGGTTTATTCCATGAATAGAGTAGTTCTATAAAAAACACATGGACGGAACGTGTTCAGCAATAAAATTGACGTAGAGTCGACCCACTTTCGTACACGTACACGTCTACACGCGCGCACACACACACACTAGTCAGCCACTACACATTTGGGTAACAAATTGCAACCCAAAATTCACTAACACATGATTAGTCACCGCCATTTTTGTGACACAGCCCGGTCTTCAACGCTTTTCCGTCCGTAGGTTTTTAAACGGTTTTTTTAACTTGACCTGTTTGTTTGGGTCAAATCTAGTACTTAATTGAAATTTATTTGACCTCATTTCATTTGTTGGATTGGTCTGATATTTGCCAGGAATCTTTAGTTCTGATGACAATACAATTTAAAACCCTTTAACTTAAAAAAAACTTTTTATTTAATTTATTTAGGTTTATTGGGTAGTCTTAGAAATAACACACAAAATAAAAAAATAAAATTTATTTCAAACGAATCAACTTTATAATTCGCATCCATTGAAGTCATTTTACATAATTAACGAGAAATATTGTGGTTTTGTAATGACTATAGTACGACCAGTGATAAATTTATGCATAAATGTTACTCGAAATAACATTGTATCTATAGTTGTCACAAAATAAAAGGCCCACTTTGACAGTTCGTGCCCATGAAGTTCTTAATTTTTTATCAATTGAAATGTTCTAAAGGTAATTACATTTTTCATTGACAGGTACCGCCCACTCGGCTAAGTGCTGTGCATAACGATTTTTTCATGTAGTCCACAGACTATTAATAATCAGTTAAGAAAAGAAAATATCGAGTGAGATATTTTTTTTTCAAGCCCGACGCGCACTTTAATTTTTTTTAATTTTAATACTTGTGTTTAGATTCTGAAGATTCATTTAATTATTTTTGTTGTTTTTGTGATTGAGTGAATGTTATTGTAAAAAAAATATTAAATATAAGTAACTTGACCTTTAATAACATTGTATTGTTTTAAAATACCTACAAAATCAAAGGTTAAGCTAATTTTTCTAATCAGAACTTTAATCCAATGCAGTTTACATACATATTCAAATCGATTAAATCCCCATGCAAACTGGATTCGATTCATCCTGAGTATCGAATACCGAATCGTATAGGTACATAACTAGTTACGCCACGAGGACAAACGTCAAAACGGGCCTTTTATTTTGTGTTGAGTATAGACTAAGGCAATTGTTGTAAATAGACCAAAAAAAACCAGCCCGCTGAGTTTCTTGCCGGAGTCTTCTCAGGTCTGGGCCGCGTTTCGAACCGGTGGTCCACTTGCTTCTAGTTTTAAACATTTATAATTTTGACGTTTTGTAAGTGCCGCTTAAAATGGTCTATACAGAATAAATTATTTTTGACTTTTGACTTTTTGACCTGTCACTTTGGGCATTTATTAAATGCCGAGCATAAAGATTACTTAAAGTCAGTCAAAAATCATTTATTCTGTATAGACCATTTTAATCGCCACTTACAAAACGTCTAACTAGTATTTTGGGCATAAATAATAAATGCCCGAAGTGTCAGAGCATAAACCCATCACTGAGTATGACTTATACCGGCTTGTAGGTGCAAGGTGTACCAGTTTGTAGGTAAGGTTACCTTGGGCCCCGAATATCTTGTTGGGATCGTATAAACCCTAAGTTTTTCATGCTCAATCTATATATTTACTAGCTGTTGCCCGCAGCTCCGCCCGCGTGGATGTCGAAATCCGTTTCAAAAATTATCCTATCTCTCAAGTTGGATCGAACTGCACATGGTGTGCGAATTTTATTATAATCGGTTAAGTGGTTTATGAGTCCATTGAGGACAAACACTGTGACACGAGATTTATATATATTAAGATAAGTTTTTCATGCTCAAGCTATATATTTATGACAGTAGAGGAACCGCGTGAAGTATGTCAGGACAGAGGCAGGTGGCGGTCTGTTGTCTCTGCCTACCTCGGAGGAAAAAGGCCTGAGCACATGTATGGTATGTATGTATATATTTATATACTTGGGTGAAACTGGCACTATATAATAACAAATTATATTTTTTAAATAACATACATACATACATAAACTCACGCCTATATCCCCGAAGGGGTAGGCAGAGGTGCTAGCACCCACATTTCGCCAGTTTATGTTTAGGTCGTAAAGTAAAATTAAAAAGATACGGTTGTTTAACATAATATCAAAATTTCTACGACAAAACAGGCGCCCGATTCTGTAACACCACGTTTTCAAAACGCGCGATTTCAATTTGATTACAAGAAAAATAAAAAAAATCTATATGTCAAAATAAAATGTACCTACGTGTGCTCAAACATTTAAAATCACTCATAGTTTGATTCATTTCCAATCAGATGCTGAAAAAATGTATATAAGTTTAAGTAAGTTTTGAAATCACACGTTTGAAAAACGTTTTGATTATTGAATGAGGCCCCAGGACTCCATTTTCATTATATTCACTTTAACCACCAATTATTTACATCAATTAAGTTTTTCATTTAGTCTCAGTCAAGTCTCGAGATCACAGAACATTAAAAAACCATAGAAGTAGTAATTAAGTAAAAATACAAAGGAATAGCTGTCGCCAAAAAATACACTCACACAGACTTATAGGACGTCTTATTGGTTGCATACATTTTACCTTAAAATATAAGAAGAGCAGAACTACACACCTTATTTTACTGAAAATGAATTTAAAGTACGTTTTGACAAGGTATAAACTTCAATGATGCTTACAGAGTACCATCAAATCTGCCCCCATTTTAAAGTAATATACAACAAAATTATGTTTAAGCCACGTTGGAATAGAGCACACATTTATTTATCCCAATAATACCCCATCTAGCGGTCAATAGCAAAATCAATGTACATTATAGTTTTGCTTTTCACCAATAGATGTCTAAAATTGTATTGTATTGCAAATCAGTCCTTAAATATAACAATGGTAAGGATGAAATTAACTTAACTCAAAAATATACGGACACCACATTCTGTCGTACATTTTTCACAAACTTACCTAAAATGATAATTTTGACAGCTCTAAGTAGTGTACCCCATATAGTATAATCGAAAATGAATCTAATCGATTTTCGATTATCGTTCCCGTAGAATATGGAATCGATAGTTATAAAAACACAAAAGCATTTATTTTTTTATTATTTTAGGTAACTTATTTCAGAATGATAAAAGAGAAGTTTTATGGTACCTACCGTAATTATGTCTTGCATTATACTTAGCCACTTTTATTATTATATTATATTATTATTAGCTATATTACAAAAAATTGTAGTAGATAAGTACTTAAAAATTTCAATAAATTAATTTAAGTTCGATTCATTCGATTCCTGTGTGTCATAGTCAATTGTGCTGAATTCTTGCAAGACGCTTCACTATGAAAAGTGGGCGGTACTTGTCAATGTGCTACGATAATTTTAGAGGTATTATTTTGTATATAAAAATACGATACTTCATAGACGTGAACTGTCAAAATTATCATTTAGCATCCTGAATTGGACAGGTATAGAAACTTCTAGAATATTGAAGTAAATATTTCGTGAAAACTTATAGGAAAATAAACCTTAAAATCAATCGCATAAACTTGTTTTTTGATTATTTTAGCCTGCGTTGTGCACATACACAAGTGTATATGTGTGAGGTAAATGCAATTACACTTAGGTTTTTGGCGACACAAACACGCCCCCATACGATTTCTAGTCCTAAGGATTTTTCTTTGTTCTGTGCTCGAGATCGATCTTCGATCTCACAAATGCTTAAAAAAATATTCTTGTAAACAAAATAATACCTTGTGTGACATTTTTGTGAGATCGTCATGACCGAGACTAGACTGACACTGAATTTTGAACATATTCTTATCACGATAATTGACAGGTGATTTTTTTTTCATAAATACAGTAACACAGAACACAAAAAATTTAAAAATTCACATACTTATCTATGGACGTAATGTCAAACAACAATGATTATTCGTCTAGAAATGAACTTCAGGGTGATGTTTGGTCATATGATAGTTCAAACTCGCTTTCTGAACGAACGCTTGTCCACAAACACTGCACACCTTCCTCTTGTCACCCGTATGAATTTTCTCATGCAGTCTTAACGTTGCTCTCCTCACAAAAGCTTTCCTGCAGAATTTACATTGATGATCCTTAGAAGTTTTATGTTTAAATTTATGTTTACGCAAATTTTCCGGGCTAAAACACTCGTATTCACAAAATTCACAATTATATTTTTTTCCGAGCATATGAAAACTGTTGATATGCTTCTGTAGATGCGCTTTTGAGTTGAAAATCGCTTCGCAAGCGTTACATTTAGATCTTTCGTCCACGTTATGTTCTTTCAGCTTGTGGGCAGTCAATGGGGCTTTGTATGTGAATGGCTTCTTACAGTAGGGACAGACACATTTTGGTATCTTGTAATGTATTGTCTTTATATGGCGTCGTAAAGCACGAGCATTAGTGAAAGTTCGCTCGCATCTCGCACATTTCAAAGTGCTGCCATCAACCGAATAGTCCGCGTCTCTTAGGAAGAATTTCTGGCGCGGCGGGTCTGCAGACAGAAAACAAACTTGTTCATTTTTTTTTATAGTCGATAGGTTCGCGTTTGACCACAATATCACCTGATGGAAAGTGATCATGTGGGCGATAATGGAGCAGGCTTGCCTAGAAGAGCCTATTCACTATAGACTTAAAAACTCCCAGGTTATAGCTTTCTGCTCGAGGGGACCATTTCGAATCCGGAGATGGCCCGGGTCAAGCCGGGGTGCGAGGGAAATGCTCTTTGGGCCACCTTACATCAGAAGACCTTAGACGGCGCGCGGTTTTAGTCGGTAAGAGTCCGACATAACCTGCCCCGCTGGCCGCGGGGTGGGTATCCATGAAGATTTCCGCACGGAAACAAAAAAGGTTAAGTATAGCTTTCCGGAAATACAGACTCAAGCAGGGCATTCCACTCCGCAGTATGCATAATGAACGTATTGCCGTATTGCATATAATTTCTTATTAAGCCTCTTGTTGTCCAGGTAGCTCAGTGCTCTTAGTGTCAGGTAGGGCAGTAGACGGCGTGCGGTTTTAGTCGGTTCAAGTGGACGCTGGCCGCTGGGGTGGTATCTGAGGGGATTTCCACACGAAAATAGGGCATAGGCCACGGTGACCGCTTCCCATCAAAATTCTCTCACACATGGTTAGCCGCCGCTATTTTTGTGACACAGCCCCGTCTTCAACGCTTTCTGTCCTTCAGTTTTATAGGTCCATGATTTTTTTACTCTTAATAATATTCTTTAGTCATGTGTACAAATGTACAAATGTACATTCGTCCATATTTAGTCTTAAGATATCTATGTATAACCTGACGTCTCAAAATGCAGCAGTGGAGTTTGTTGCGCCGTTTCTTCTCCACTAGCGCCTAGGAAGCGGTGGTAAACTTAGTATTAAGTCGTTTTTGACGTCAAAAAGATGTAATTACGTTACACTATTTTGAGAAATAAAGAAATTGAAATTGTAATTGACATAAGTTGCGGTTCGTTAATCTTGATGTACACACACACCCGCCAAATAAACTAATCGTGCCCTAGAGAGCACGTTAAACAGCCGGTCCCGATTGCCTTACTAAGCCTGGTCGTGGGTTATGTGCGATCCTAGGGCTCGATTCAGTGAAATTAAGTTATAAAATTGATGCGATGGAGCGATGGTAGCTGAATGGATAAGGACGCAGCCTCTACTCAGAGGTATCGAGTTCGAATCCGGCCGGACAGTATCAATGTGAATTTCACTTAGTGGAATTTATATTATTTGCTAATCACATGATTTACCATCTGCTGACGGTGAAGGAAAAACATCGTGAGGAGACCCACATGTCCTAGAAAAAATTCTAAGAACATGTCCGATCCACCAACCCGCATTAGGCCAGCGTGTGTGGATTAAGGTGTAAACCCTCTCAGCTCTCTCGTTAGAGGAGAGGAGACCCGTGCCCAGCAGTGGGACATCAGTGGGTTGCTATCAAGTTTTAAAAACGTGTGATTTCGAAACTTACAGATAGTAATTTTTAAATATTTAATTAAAAATGAATCAAACTATGAGTGATTTTAAAGGTTTGATTAACCTCACAAAAGTTTAGGTAAATTTTATTTTGACACAAACCAAATATAGTTATTTTCTCCTTCTAATCGAATTGAAATCACGCGTTTATAAAACGTGGCGTTACTGAATCGGTCGGCTTGGATGTAATTTTTTTCATATTTAAAAGGCCTTAGACGAAATTTTACCGATTTCGGGGATGTATTTTGTGCTTTTACAAAAGTGTTTTTCAGTTAAAAACTGTAATTTTTTTAGGTAAGTATTAAAACCTAAAAAAATACAGCATAATAATTATGAAATATAATTTATACAATGTCCGAACTATAGGAATACCTTGTGTGACATTTGTGAGGAGATCGACATGGCACCGAGACTAGACTGACACTGAGTTTTAAACATATCTTTATTATGATAATTGACAGGTGATTTTTTTTAAATAAATTAACATAACATAAACTCACGCCTATACCCCCGAAGGGGTAGGCAGAGGTGCTAGCACCCACATTTCGCCAGTTTATGTTTAGGTCCCAATGTAATAGGTGGCGAGCCTATTGCCATCAACCGGGCACTTATAAACCTGCGATAAATACACACATAACTTCGTAAAGCATCGAAAAGTCATTGGTGTGTGCCATGGTGAACCTGGGATCGAACCCGAGACCTCGTCTCAGCAGTCTACCTACAGGTTACCGCGGTATTTTAAATAAATTAACACAGAACACAAAAATTTAAAAACTTATATTACTTTCTATGGACGTAATTTATTTATTTATTTACAAATCAGTACAACTATAACAATAAATTTGTCTGTACATAAATCTTATTATTATAAATATTATTATTATTATACATACATACATATGCTCATGTCTTTCCCTCCAGGGTAGGCAGAGACAACAGACCGCCATCTGCCTCTGTCCTTACATACTTCACGCGCTTCCTCTACTGTCATTAAACCTTTCATGCAAGCCCGCCGGTATAGAGTGCTGTTGACCTGCCCTTTTTGCAATAACTCCTTAATTTGGTCAGTGGTCCCTTGGGTAACAGTGCATAATATCCTTGCTCCGTATTGTGTGGCATATCCACTTCAGTTTTTTTTATCTATATCTATAATAATACTAGCTGTTGCCCGCGGCTCCGCCCGCGTGGATGTCGAAATCCGTTTCAAAAACTATCCTATCTCTCAAGTTGGATCGAACTGCACATGGTGTGCGAATTTTATTATAATCGGTTAAGTGGTTTAGGAGTCCATTGAGGACAAACATTGTGACACGAGATTTATATATATTAAGATAAAGAAGTAAAGTTTGTGTGTTTGTATATTTGTTAAATTGTAAGGGGTAATCTCGGGATCTACTGAACCGATTTAAAAAATTCTTTCACCGATAGAAAGCCACATTATCCGTGAATGTCATAGGCTGAATATCATCACGCTACTGCCCAAGGGAGCGGAGCAATAATCATAAATGTGAACAATTCCGGTAGATTCCCATACATTTTAGGAAAACTGATAAATTATGAGCATATTATGTGATAGGTGGTCCCAATGTAATAGGTGGCGAGCCTATTGCCATTAACCGAGCACTTATAAACCTGCGATAAATACACACATAACTTCGAAAAGTCATTGGTGTGTGCCATGGTAACCTGGGATCGAACCCGGGACCTCGTCTTAGCAGTCCATACCACTAGGCTACCGCGGTTTTCTTTCATATACGTGACATCAAACAGAAATTCGTCTAGAAATTAACTTCGGGATGATATTTGGTCATATGATAGTTCAAACTCGCTTTCTGAACGAACGCTTGGCCACAAACACTGCAAACCTTTCTCCTATCACCAGTATGAATCCTTTCATGCAGTTTCAACGTGGTCTTCCTCACAAAAGCTTTCCGGCAAAATTTACACTGATGATCTTTGGAGGTTTTATGTTTAAATTTATGTTTATACATAGCTTCGAAGCTAAAAGACTCATATTCACAAAATTCACACTTGTACCGTTCACCGAGCATATGGAAATTGTTGATATGCTTCCGTAATTGCACTTTTGTGTTGAAAATTCCTTTGCAAGCGTTACATTTGAATCTATCGTCTACATTGTGTTCGGTCAGCTTGTGTGTTGTCAACGGGGCTGCAGTCATGAATGTCTCCTTGCAGTAAGGGCAGATATATCTTGGTATCTTGTAATGTTTTGTCCTCACGTGGTACCTTAGCGAACATATCTTGGTGTAACTTCGCTCACATCTGGCACATTTGAAAGTGTCCCCATCAACGGAATAGTCCGAGTCTCTTAGGTGGAATTTCTCGCGCGGCGGGTCTGCAGACAAAAAATAAACTTGTTCATATAACTTCTTAATAAGTTTCTTGTTGTCTGAAGACTCGAGATGGCATGCGGTTTTAGTCGGCTCAAGTGTGATATATGCGGACGCTGGTTGAGTGGGGATTGCAACCCATTTATGTCCAACTGCTTGGGCACAGATGTGAGCGCATTCCTTTCCATGCGGCGAGGTGAAGCCAGTTCATATGTGAAGTTCTGAATGGCCGGCCACCTCCATTTATTAGATATAAGAAGTATAAGTAAGGACAGAGGCAGATGGTGGTCTGTTGTCTCTGCCTACCCCGGAGGAAAAAAGGCGTGAGTGTATGTATGTATGTATTTAAGTCCCTACATTGATGATAGCAACCCATTTATATCCCACTGCTGGGCACGGGTCTCCTCTAACGAGACCTGGCACACACGCTGGCCTAATGCGAGTTGGTGGATCGGACATGTCCTTAGAATTTCTTCTAGGACATGTGGGTTTCCTCACGATGTTTTTCCTTCACCGTCAGCAGATGGTAAATCATGTGATTAGCACATGTATATTCCAATTATACAAAGTAAAATTCATATTGGTACTGTCCGGCCGGATTCGAACTCGATACCTCTGAGAAGAGGCTGCGTTCTTATCCATTCAGCTACCATCGCCGTGGAGATTTCCACACGACATAAAGGTTGTTCAGTTGGTTCCCTGGAAGATTTGTCGCGGGTTCAAGGTATCGTGTGGTGAATTGTGTAAAAAAATACGTGTGGCACTCGTAGACTGCCGCGGTAAAGCTATTGTATACCATTTTATTCAATATGCATAGATTAACTGTTCAATACCTTAATTTATTCTAAGTATGCGAATACTATTAGTTGTCACAAAATAAAAAGCCCGTTTTGGCAGTTCGTGCCCATGAAGTTCTTAATTTTTTATCAATTGAAATGTTCTAAAGGTAATTACATTTTTTATTGACAGGTACCGCCCACTCGGCTAAGTGCTGTGCATAACGATTTTTTCATGTAGTCCACAGACTAATAATAATCAGTTAAGGAAAGAAAATATCGAGTGAGATATTTTTTTTCAAGCACGACGCGCACTTTTATTTTTATTTTTTGAGTACTAGTGTTTAGATTCAGAAGACTGATATAATTATTCTTGTTGTTTTTGTGATTGAGTGAATGTTATTGTAACAAAAATAATAAATATAAGTAAATTGACCTTTCATAACATTGTATCGTTTTAAAATACCTACAAAATCAATGGTTAAGCTAATTTTTCTAATCAGAACTATAAATCCAATGCAGTTTACATATATATTCAAATCGATTAAATCCCCATGCAAACTGGATTCGATTCATCGTGAGTATCGAATACCGAATCGTATAGGTACATAACTAGTTACGCCACGAAGACAAGCGTCAAAACGGGCCTTTTTTATTTTATTTTTTATTTTTTATTTTTAATGGCTTCTTTGCTTTGCAATTTGCCACAAACAAGTGTTATAATTTGCATAAAATGTATTATGCAGCGTTTTCGTTATTTAGTCACAGTCCAGGTCAAGTCACGGTCTTCACAGTCAATAGTCAAGTCAGTCTTCCTTCATAGTCTTGCCCCAGTAAAATGGTGAAGACTTTACTAGAGGCTTCTATGGAGTTTTGGAATCAACGTTGAAAAGCACAATTTCACGGTAATATACCACTTTCCCAAACTCGTGCACGTTGTCGAAGATGTTATGTTTAAAACCCACCGTTTTTACACACAATAACTACATTTTACACTAATTTTAGAAAATGATACAATGCCCCGATGTGACTTTTTCCGCGTTGGCGCCAGAACCCCGCCTTTTATTTTGTGATGAGTTATAACTATATATTTATTCGTAAAGTTGTACGAGTGCTCGATAGATGGCGTTGTGCCGATTTTTTTGCAAAGTATGGTTTCGTTGCAGCACCGACTTATAATGTAACTTCGATTGTTTCAACAAATTGTTGTCTAGTGTAGTGACACTACTCGCCGCTGTGCGTCGCTACTGGTATGTTTGAGCGCTTTTTGAACGTGCCACATTTCCGTTCAATCATTCAAAAAGTCACTCAATTATGGTTGTTACTACACTTGGAATAAGGATGAAACTTGGGCGACAATGGGAGGTGTTAGGTTTTTATTTTCGTTACGGAATTTCTTGACTCGGTCCCCTCAATAACTACACTTGAAATAAGGGTGAAACTTGGGCGACAATGGGAGGTGTTAGATTTTTATTTTCGTTATGAAATTTCTTGACTAGGTCAAAGCCCGCGATAAAAGCTATACAATAGCTTAAAAATGTCCAGGAATCACATTTCAATCTCGGGTAAATTGCAACCCAAAATTCATTTACAGATGGTTACAGATACCGGCACATAAATTGGCCCGACGCGTCATATGCTCCTTCCTTCCTTCCCACTTCCTACTCTTCAGGACACTCCACTGCCACTTCGGGATAACCTAGATATACTTGGCATGGATGTTCGCTGCAAACTGAATAATAAAAACTACATCGAGAGCATCATCAAAACGGCCTCGCGGAAACTCGGAGTCCTGAACAAGGTGAGACGGTTTTTCACGCCGGAGCAACGGTGTCTTCTGTACAAGGCACAAATCCGTTCCGGCGTGGAATACTGTTCTCATCTCTGGGATGGCTCTGCTCAGTACTTGTTAGATGCTCTCGACAGGTTGCAGCGACGCGCGGCCCGTATTATTGGGAGTCCCGAAGTTACCAATACTCTCGAGCCCCTGCAATTGCGCAGAGATATAGCATCTTTGGCAGCTTTTTACCGCATATACCATGGGGAGTGTTCCGACGAGCTCTACCAACTAGTCCCACCCTCTCCATTCCTATACAGAACAACACGTGCAAGGCAGAGATACCACCCTCATATGGTGCAAACAATTCCATCAAGAACCAAGCGGTTCGGTGCCTCTTTCCTTTGCCGCACCATCAAAACCTGGAATTCTTTACCAGCTCACGTGTTTCCTTCCTCATACAGTCCCGGGTCCTTTAAGCGGGGCGTGAAAAAGCATTTGATGAGGCCGTCAAGCTGAGAGCCACCATTGTGGCACTATCGGTGTTTGCAATGGTGACTCCCATTCTAGAGACTTTGCCTCAGCTTACCATACCATAAAAAAAAAAAAAAAAAAATATGCGCAAAGGTCGATTTTTAGGTCGCGGGAGA
The DNA here is from genome assembly GCA_963576445.1 of Lithosia quadra. NCBI lineage: Eukaryota > Metazoa > Arthropoda > Insecta > Lepidoptera > Erebidae > Lithosia > Lithosia quadra. The sequence goes on from OY754897.1 coordinate 1,112,883, forward strand.
CGCGGTTGCGCCGTCGCGGACATATGATTGGTCCGTCACTTGACTGTCACTTGACGGACCAATCAGATGTCTCCGAGAGACGTCTTGTAGCGAATCAACGTTCCGTTCGTTCGTACTTTGAATCATTTGATTGGCTCAAAGTGCTCGATGCGCGAACTTACCCCAAACCTGGCCAAGTTACGTGCCTGTATCTGTAGCCGTCGTTATATTTGTGACACAGCCCCGTCTTCAACACTTTCCGTCCTGCGGTTTTATAGGTTTACTCTTAATTTCTTTAGTCATATATCGTTCCATTCATTTTGATGTACACACTTAAACACACCAGTTAAATATTTTTTGTCATCGCATCGGGAACTAAAAGTGACTTTCTGTAAATTTTCATTAGGTATCATAGAGTTTGGGGTCGGCAGCGCGAGTGTGGTGCCCCTGGTGTTGCACGCGTCCCTAGGCCACGGTGACCGCTTCCCATCAGGTGGGCCGTGTGCTTGTCTGCCACCTAAGTGGTGTAAAAAAAAAAAAAGTAATAAAATCTCCTTTGTATCTTTTTGCTCAAACACAAAGTTTACCTGATTACGAAAAAAATATTGGGTCATTTATAGTTTTAATGGTCCCCTCGGGTGTAGTAACCACGGTGTCCTCATCTAACTCAACTAATAAGGTAACTAACCTAACTTATTTGAATGAAATTTTAAGCAATTGCATGCTAACTATTTCCAATGATTTTCTGATCGGAAAAAATGATCATCCAGGACGGGACTTGAACCCGTGACCAGTCCCTTACAGGGGGAATGCTCTGACCAACTGAGCTACCTGGACTCATCCTAGATGCTCGAAATTTTCCGATATATTCTACGGCTTAGGGCGCCGGTGGAGCCAACTACCGTAATTCGTTCGAACCACGGTAACAATGAACAATGTTGCAATTGTTTTTTAAACATTATTTTAAACATTATTTTTTTAACCTAACTTAATTGTAAGGCGGAACGAAGTAAGCCGGGAAAGCTAGTAAGTTTAAAAAAAAGAAATGCTCACCTTTTCTTTTCACTTCTCCCCCTTCTTCTCCTTCTTGCGGTTCTTCTGCTGGTGGGGGATCATCTTTCAACTTCTTAGGTTTCCCTTTCTTTCCTTTAGGCTTTGAACGCTTAGCTGGCACCTTCTTAGCTTGCTTTTTAAATTCTTCTGCATTAAATTCGAATTTGAAATCTAAAACAAGAAAGATTATTGTAGTACCCATCGAGGAAGTCAAGCTGAGTGTCACCACTGATCCCCGGGGGCAAGATGGGGACACCGTGGTTACCAAACCTGAGGAAGCCATCTAGAAGCCGGATATGGCCCAAGTTAGCCGGGGTAGACGGAAATACCTTTTAAGGTTAGGTACATTACTCCCCAGTGCAGTCTTGGGTCTACAATACCCGGGTATTCAAGACCCGGGTACCCAAGACCCGGGTATCTAAGACCCGGGCGCACCTGATGGGAAGCGGTCACCGTAGCCTATTGACGTGTCAGAGATCAGAGATATCACACTCGCGCTGCCGATCGAGAGGGAGTGAGGTTGAGGAGTTTATTGGAGGGGAGGATTGGGAAAATGGGGGGGGGTTGTGAGCTCTTGCTACCCTACTTAACTTTAGGACACGATGGTTATAAAATGCGCGGTTACAAAATTTTTATCTGCATTGTCAGTTTCTCAACCTTCCCCCCCCTCAAAAGTCGGCAGCGCGAGTGTGACGCCTCTGGTGTTACACACGTCCATAGTGGTGACCGCTTCTCACCAGGGCCTCGATTCTGCTAAAAGCAAACCACTGTAATACCACTGACACTCTAAAAATGTTATTTAATCATAGACTTTACCGTTATAATGTTAAAGTCTAAAATCAAATGAAAAGAATTCATTCAACTTTTTCATTCGCTCTATAAAATATCATTGGACTTTAGATTTTAACCTGATAACAATAAAGTCTACAATTAAATGGCATTTTTTAGAGTGTCAGTGGTTTGTCTTTAGAAGAATCGAGGTCAGGCCGAGTGCTTGTCTGCCACCTAAGAGCTACAATACTGGAACACATACCTTCATCCTCAACTTCATCAGGTATTTCATCAGACGAGTTGTCATCCACCAGGGAGAAATCATCTGGAATTTAAAAAAAAATTATACTATCATAAAATTGCTCTTTTTTTTTTTTTCTTTTTTATAAATATTCTACGACATTCTACACAGCGCTTCCTAGACCTAAAGTAAGCATAGTTTAACTAGCTTGTGTTATGGGTTCTAGAATGCTGATAAACATACTTATATACTTTTTTTTTTGTAAATACATACTTATTATACATAGAAACACCCAGACTAATGCAAATAGACATATTCATGCATACAAATATTTGCACTGAGCGGGAATCGAACCCGTCTGTGTCTGTGCAGATATTTGAAAAAAAAAATACTTGGATTATGTTATACTAGCTGTTGCCCGCGGCTCCGTCCGCGTGGATGTCGGTTATCGCGACCAAACATAGCCTATGTCTCGAGGTCTAATCTAATCTACCCTTAAACCAAATTTCATAAAAATTGGTTCAGCGGTTCAGGCGTGAAAGCGTAACAGACAGACAGAGTTACTTTCGCATTTATTATATTAGTATGGATGAATAATTCTGAACACGAATATATATTTTGATTTTTTTTTTTTTATTTATTATAATAGAAATTTACAAAAAGTTAGAAACTTTATAATGCTACATAAACTCGTTCGAGTTTTACTGGGCATTATATTTTCATTTATTATTATTATTTGAAATTCTTCTGTTCACGATGGATGCAAAAACTACTCAACGAGTTTTGATGCAGTTTTTTTTGATTGAAAGGTCTTGATGGGACTTAAAATCGGTTGAGTAGAACGGGAGATATTTTTTTTTATTAGATCCCAAAAATACTCTGAAAAGACATTTTAGTGTTAATAAAAAAATGAGTATGGAACCAACCTTCAGGGCCGGAGTCAGGCAGTTCCTCTTTGATATCTACTACTGGCGCTTCAACTGCAAATAGAAGTCATGTTATTATGATAATTATTTACCTGTAAAACTGTTCGGATATCGATATTTCGTGACGCGTATATGCGTCATATCTACAAGTTACGACGCGTATATGCGTCATATCGGTGAGTTATGACGCAAATATGCGTCATGTCGATAAGTTATGACGCGTATATGCGTCACAACAGAAATATCCATTTTTGGACATTAATTAGTTTATTTTATTTACCTATAAAATGATACAATGTAATAATCAATTTCTCAAGTTAATAGGTGCCTTCTAGGCAAAATTTTTTTGTTATTTACTGTTAGTTTGAAAAAAAATATGATACCTTTAATAGCGTTCTTGCTGTATAACTCTTGGAACTTGGCCTCACATTCGGCCACCTGGTTCCTGAACTTGGAAGCATCTTGTAAACTTGTGATACACGGCTCACAGATTGAATATGTCGCTGCACAGAGCAGGCCGGGAACTGGCACTACCTAGAACATTCAATAAATAATATATTACTCACTCTTTCTACACCTGCGCATAATGTCTAATGTCCGTCAACTAATTCTATGCTTACACGCTGCAAGAGCATCCCCTACTGTCAATAAATCCTACACGCAATTAAGATTACGAGTGCTTTTAAACATTCCTTTTTACAATAACATAGGTCAAATAATTAATATCAATATTATTCAATATATTTGAACAGTTGCTTTACTAGTATGAAGACTTTAATATACAAATAATTTAAAATAGACTTTGTTTTAGTATCAACAAAATAAAGTCTTCATACCAGTTTTAAATGCATTGGAATTTGTTTATATTTAAAAAAAATTTGTGCAGTTCAAATACTTCAAATTTATAAAAATTATAAAAAAAGAAAAATCAATCAAGCTTCCATAGAGTGAAGTATATTGAGACCACGGAAACATAACAAAAATCCAATTAAATCTAACACGAATTACGCATTCTTCTATGATTTATCTATTTAGCTGATTATACGCGAAAGTACCGTAACCAGATAGAAATATTTGTGTTTACAAAGTTTGTTTATAAGAAATCGGTTTCCTCAGTGCCATAATTGAATTTTAATTGAAATGTAAACCAACTCACGTTAATAAAGAAACAGTCTTTAATCATATCGGCATAGATTTCTTCTTGTCCAGAATCGAGACAGGGCTCGGCTAAATTTTTAAACTCTCCCTCTGAGTGACAACACCGACACAATTTTTTCTCAAGCGTCCAGTTTTCGGTCGACATCTTAGGTATTGGATAGCACACAGACACTATTATAACCACATACACTTATTCGTATTACTATTAATATTAAAGGACTACGCTTAAAATTAGAAAATTGCAAATAAATAGCTCAAAATGAACGCCATATTTAGGATTCCGATCTTGTCTTTTAAGTCTTTTTGACTTTTTGTTTTCTTTTTTATAGAAATTTGACAATAGGTAGGCACTTCGCACTTACTCTTGTCAAGTTGTCACTAGAGGGCAGTGTCACAGGTGTCATTATGACAATAATCAGTAATAATAACGAGAATGCATGTGCAGTGCAGACTGCAGACATCATGGTAGGCATAGATATAAGACCAAAGACCATAAGCAAAATCAAACTTTAGTTCATTCATTCCGTTCTTACATTCGTGTCGTGCATTTTGATGCATTTTGTCAATTTCGTGCAAAATAGCAAATAAATTCGTTAACAAACGCCAAAAATAAAAATATTTTGTTTTAAGATAAGATTTATAACAAATTTAAATAAAGAGGTATGTAAGATCTGCAAATATGAGGAGTATGCCAAACATTTTCACTATAAGCTATGAATTATAGCTAGTGAACTTTCTTGTTGGAGTATTAAACTCATTGAAATGTAAGTAACTGTTCAACTCAATTCGTAGTATTGGTAAATGAAACTGGAAAGTAGATTACAGTACAAATTATACCATACCTACCATACCATACATACTATTGTATAAAATTGTACCTTTCTATAATAAGTGACCACTTCTTCAAACAGATGATGATGGATTTGCATAAACAAGTTTTTGCTGCTTTGCACTGAATTTATAAGGCAGGATCTGGATTATGGTGCTCATTCGGACATTGGAGAGTGTAACGTTTTGTTGTCTTATCCCCTGTCAAATCGATGCAGAAAGCTCTATAAAATGCTAATTCCTTTATTTTTTTTTATTTTTTATTTTTTATTCATGATAGGCTTACGTTTGACCTCAATCTCACCTGATGGTAAGTGACGATGTGGTCTACGATGAATCACGCTTGCCTAGAAGGAACCTATTCACTCGTGACTTGAATACTCCCAGATTATAGCTTTCCGGAAACACAGACTCCGGCAAGGAATTCCACTCCTTAGCTGTACGCATGATGAACGTGTCAGCAAATGTTTTACGTGTTATTAAAATAGGTAGCTGCTATTGCCATGACCAACGCTTGATACCTTTGTTCTATTTTGTTTTTTCTACTATTTTGTTCATTGTATACTTATTAAGTTTTTAATTAGGGCAACAAGTTAACAACAGTGCGATCAAGCCTTTCAATAAAGAAAAAAAAATCATGTTTGGATAACTACACCTGACTGCATAAGCCCGCATGCGTGCACCCTGTTTATTTATTGCAAATCATGTGTAGTTTATTATAGTAGTAGACGCTAGAAGCAACCACAGCAGGGAGATCATACCACGGTTAACATTACTGTATGTGCCGTCGATTTAAGGGCTGGGAGTGGGATTTAAGGGGGGGGTTAAACCCATCCCCTCCCCCATGTGAAGAAAATAGGGTGGAAGCCCCCCTTTTTTTTAATATTCCAACCTAACTTTCGCCAAAAACAAGATTTCTTGGTGGTTTGAACGATTTTAGGGCTGGCAGTGGTGGGGGGGGAGGGGGGTGTAGAACCACCCTTCCCCTTCTGTGGAGGAGAAATGCGGACGGACCCTATTTTTTGAGATTCTTACCTAACTTTCGTATAATGTCCGCCTTTTTTCCTTCACAGGGGGGGGTCTACACACTCCCCTCCACACCCCACCCACTCCCAACCCTTAAATCGACGGCAAATAATGCAAAGAAAAGCCCATACCACAACTAACTTGTGCAGAGTATGAAATTCCTCTCCTTTGAAAATCCTCTCAAGGATGAATTCCCTGCATATGACGAGCGGTGCGATGGTAAAATGAAATATTTGATATTCCAGTGGACACCACTGCCAGTAGTCACCAACAATGTATGATTTATGCTGCTGCTGCCTCGAGCTACCTAGTCGCAAGAGCCTCTGGTCGGAGTATGTGTGGATGGGCAAGAGCGAGGTGTACGGCCAGATGCTAAAGGAGTGTTTCAATTTGATTGTAAGTGCTTATGCTGATCTAGAAGCTCATAACACCATACACCCCCCTAAACTCCTCCACCTCCCCTCCAGGGTAGCCATAGTGTGACACCCCTTATTTTTTTATTTTTTTTTAATCGTGCGGAAATCCCCGTGGATACCACCCCCGTCGGCCATCGGGGGTGCACATGTCCATAGGCCAGGGTAACCGTTTCCCATCAGGTGGACTGTGTGCTTTTCTGCTACAGGAAATTCTGAAGTACTACTCGTTCGCGCTAAGTTTGCCGCTGTCAACTGTCACGCGTCTAGCGATGTCTCACTCACTCAGTTCTAGTTCCAGTGAAAAAACCCTATACTGAAGTTATTTGACAGCGGCAAAGTTGGCGCGAACGGGTAGTAGTTGTGTCTGAACATTGGTAGTATTTAAAACAAAAACACTTGGGTTATGATCATCATTCTCTGAACCTTTTCCCAACTCAGTTGGGGTCGGCTCTCCACTTGGGTTATATGAACACAAAAATATATCTTATTGGAATTTTTGTCTGTTTGTCTGTTCAAAATGGAGGCAAAAACGACTTAATGGATTTTGATGCAGTTTTTTTTGTTTGAAAGGTCCTGGTCAGACCTAAAATCTTATGTGTTTTTGATCATAATCGGTTGAGTAGAACCGGAGATATAGTTAAAAAAACGTGTAAACTGATGTCCAAGCAGGTGGAGACGCTGGTTTAGGCTAGTGTCTTACGAGTTATAGCAACCCATTGATGTCCCACTGCTGGGCATGGGTCTCCTCTCCTCTAACGAGAGAGCTGAGAGGGTTTACACCTTAATCCACACACGCTGGCCTAACGCGGGTTGGTGGATCGGACATGTCCTTAGAATTTCTTCTAGGACTTGTGTGTTTCCTCACAATGTTTTTCCGATGTGATTAGCACATATCAATTCCACAAAGTGAAATTCACATTGGTACTGTCCGGACGGATTCGAACTCAATACCTCTGAGTAGAGGCCGCGTCCTTATCCATTCAGCTACTTTTATATAATATTATACCATAATACTTAACCATTATGTCTCCCACAGGTTCAATTCCACAGAACAGAACCCCACACCTTGCGGAAGGCTCGTAGTATATCTTAATATATATAAATCTCGTGTCACAATGTTTGTCCTCAATGGACTCCTAAACCACTTAACCGATCATAATAAAATTCGCACACCATGTGCAGTTCGATCCAACTTGAGAGATAGGATAGTTTTTGAAACGGATTTCGACATCCAAGCGGGCGGAACCGCGGGCAACAGCTAGTATATATATATCTTTATAATAATTCCAGTGGCAACAAAACGCGTCGTCTACCGACCTAATATGCGAGGTGTGCATTACGCAGATACGAAACGCACTGCACTTCAAACAGCGAGTCGTACAGAGCCAGGCGCAGCTGCAGGCGAAACTTATAGCTGACGAAAGAGGTAACTACATTTTTTTTTTTTTTTTTTTTTTATATATAGGACACGTCAAAATGACTCCACCTCACCTGATGGTAAGCGAAAGGCAGAGTCTCAGGACTGGGGCCACCACCACATACACCACATACACCACATTAGCTTCATTGTCTAAGTATTGTTCCTGGGCCTTGATTTGCCGGTAAGTAGTGTAGCCAAAGCTCACTGTACCCTTCCTCCCCCACCCCTTCCTAGCCTCCCCATCTATTCCTAGCCCTGCACCTTCCCTTCAGGATAGGCTGCGCGGCACCGATAGTGACCCTCAGCTTGACGTCCTCATCAAATGCTTTTTTACGCGCCGCTTAAAGGACCCGGGACTGTAGGAGGATTTCATATTGGTTGTGATACAAATACTTATAATGTTTCAGATACTACAAAAATTATCAAAGAGGAAACCGTCGATGTTGAAATTGAAGAAAATGAGATGGATAGATGTAAGTATTTTTTTTATACTATGTAGATGGCAGACAAGCACACAGCTCACTTGATGGGAAGCGGTCACCGTGGCCTATGGACGTGTGCAACACTAAGGATGTCACACACGGGGTGCCTACCCTGAAGAGAAGGGGGAGAGTGACTAGAAAGCGGTGGAAGGAAGGAGGGGTACAGTGAGCTCTGGAGATAAGAATATTTTTTTTTATATATTTTTTTTTATTTCATACATACTCTGTCCTAACAGGTAAACCCAATGCGAAAGAGTAGCAACACAATAATCATACTTAACAATTTCACTTAAATTATTATTATGTTATGACTAGCTTTCGCCCGCGGCTTCGCCCACGTGGTAATCGGTATCGCCACCACTCTCCACTCCACTCTTCACTCCTCTCCACTCCACTCTTCACTCCTCTCCACTCCACTCCACTCCTCTCGACTCCACTCTCCACTAAAAAAGGATAAAAAGTATCCTATGTCTGTCTCCTGATTCTAAGCTACCTCCTTACCAATTTTTAGCAAGATTGCTTCAACCGTTCTTCTATACTTCTATACTAATATTATAAAGAGGTAAAGTTTGTGTGTTTGTATATTTGTTAAATTGTAAGGGGTAATCTCGGGATCTACTGAACCGATTATAAAAATTCTTTCACCACAAGCCACATTATTGCTGAGTGTCATAGGCTATGTATTTTATTGGAAAACTGGAATTTACACCCGGGCGAAGCCGGGTCCCGGGTCGCTAGTGAGTTATAAAGACTAACACACCACTTTCTTTTATAATAATAGATTATTTTTCGTTTTTCTAGTGGCTGTCTTCGCAAATGCTGAAGAACTTGCAGTGAAAAATGATTGTGACGTTAACTCCTTAGATATTGATATCCCCCTTTGTGAGCAGAACCAGACTGACTTCGCTGATGGTAAGTGTCAACATCGTCTCATAATTTTTTTCAAAGGAGATGTTTCATTTTGGGCCCCCTAATTGTACACAATACAGAAAAAAAGAGATATAATACCGGTTATTGGCAAAAATACAATTATATTTATTCGCTTATAGCAGTCGTTACGGGTAGTTGGAGCCCTAAACAGTCCAACAACAACGGTCTAGCTGCAATGCTTCGATATCGCCTAATGTCACCATTGGGTTGTGAAGGTCAGATGGCAGTCGCTCCACGGAAAATATCGAAGTTCAGCCGCATCACAGTTAGACTGGGAAGCCGACCCCAACTGAGTTGGGAAAAAGGTTCAGAGAATGATGATAATTTTTGTTTGCAAACTGTTAATAATTTTTTTTCTTTTCAGATACAGGAATAATAAAATCGGAACAGTTTGAGGAAGGACCAGTTTTCGCCGATGTTACTCATATGTCTAGTAAGTATAATCTTAATATATACAGGGTCTCCCGTAATGAATGGATAAACCGTAAACTGGAGTTGCTCCGGATGTGAGGCTATAAGAAAATCATATCATTTTGCTAGGGTTGTCAACCATATGGTAATGGCATAGACTTTTATACTTTTTTAGTAATTTCTCTACTTTTTTTATTAATTCCGTAGCCATTTCTTCAAATTTAGGTATTTTCGTGAAATTTCTTTTGTATTATACTCTTAAAGATGTGTATCATTCACTTTTAATATGATTTTAGGTGTCCTTAACGTTAAACGTTAATAAAATAGTCGTTTTAAGAGAATTTTTTAATTTTTTTTTCTTAACATCAACTTTTGATCATCTACTGTGAAAAAAAAAAGTACGGCGCTATAGCTGCCCATGATCTTAATAAATTGTCTAGTATGTGTAGTTTCTAAAAAGGTATAACAATGTGTACTTTTAAAGCAACATTATGTTACTAGGAGCAAGAACGTTTATCAAGGTCAAAATTTAGATTTTTCAAGTAATGTTAAAAATAGTTGTACAACTCGTCTTAATGATTTTATTCTATCAAGATACTTTACAAAAAAACTAACAGGCCACTAACTAGGATATTCAGAATGAAACCAAGTTGTTTAAAAAAAAGAATTTAATGAAAAACTTAACATTTATTCAAAATGTCTTCCGCCGGCAGCAATGCATGCTCGGCAACGCCTAATAAAAGATCTTTTAATCCGACGCGCATAGCCAGCTTCTTCAATTTTACGAGCTGCTACTTGAATGCGCGTACGCAATTCTTTCACAGAACTTATTGCTTCGCTGTAAACCTTCTCCTTCATACAGCCCCAGTAAAAAAATCCAAAGGGTCTGGCGAGCGTGGAGGCCATAAAATTGGGCCCAGCCGTCCTATCCATCTATCAGGATACGTCTCGTTTAAATGCTGTCTGAAACGAACAGCGTAATGAGCTGGACATCCATCATTTTGTAGCCACATTTGGTTTCGTATCTCTTGTAGAACGTTTTCTAGCAATCCAGGTAATGTGTTTCTTAAAAAGACTAAATACATATCCGCATTTACTATAGCCGTCGGTCCCGGTTGCCATACAAACATCTATGGCAGTCGTTACGGGTAGTTGGAGCCCACAAAAGTCCAACCAGTCTAACTTGGAACTTCGATATCGCCATTGGTCATAATGACCATTGGTTGTGGAGGTCAGATGGCAGTCGCTCCACGGAAAATATCGAGGTTCAGCCGCATCACAGTTAGACTGGAAAGCCGACCTCAACTGAGTTGGGAAAAAGGTTCAGAGAATGATGATTTACTATAGCCGGCCCTTGGTAATGATAGGGATACAATTCGTGCCTCTTTAAAATTCTGTGTACAGATGTTTTAGGTATACCTGTGCGCCGTGAAATAGCACTTATGGACGTACCAGGGTCCTCTTCGACTATTTCTAGTACTTCGTCTGACGAGTTTTACAACTATTTTTAACATTACTTGAAAAATCTAAATTTTGACCTTGATAAACGTTCTTGCTCCTAGTAACATAATGTTGCTTTAAAAGTACACATTGTTATACCTTTTTAGAAACTACACATACTAGACAATTTATTAAGATCATGGGCAGCTATAGCGCCGTACTTTTTTTTTTCACAGTAGATGATCAAAAGTTGATGTTAAGAAAAAAAAATTAAAAAATTCTCTTAAAATGACCATTTTATTAACGTTTAACGTTAAGAACACCTAAAATCATATTAAAAGTGAATGATACACGTCATTAAGAGTATAATACAAAAAAAAATTCACGAAAATACTTAAATTTGAAGAAATGGCTACGGAATTAATAAAAAAAGTAGAGAAATTACTAAAAAAGTATAAAAGTCTATGCCATTACCATATGGTTGACAACCCTAGCAAAATGATATGATTTTCTTATAGCCTCACATCCGGAGCAACTCCAGTTTACGGTTTATCCATTCATTACGGGAGACCCTGTATAAATCTCGTGTCACAATGTTTGTCCTCAATGGACTCCTAAACCACTTAACCGATTATAATAAAATTCGCACACCATGTGCAGTTCGATCCAACTTGAGAGATAGGATAGTTTTTGAAACGGATTTCGACATCCACGCGGGCGGAGCCGCGGGCAACAGCTAGTACTATTATAAAATTGTAAAGAGCTATGTCTGTACGTTGGAAATATTAAAAAAAAAACACTTGGCTCTTCAAGAAGGGCACTAGAAGGTTTTTACAGGGTCGGCAGCGCGAGGGTGATGCCCCTGGTGTTGCACACGTCCATAGGCCACGGTAACCGCTTTCCATGAGGTGGGCCGTGCGCTTGTCTGCCACCTAAGTTATATAAAAAAAATCAACTAGTTAATATAATATTTATTAAAATATTTCAGGTCCTGAAACCAGAAAACCAGGAAAAAGAAAAACTCCCTCAAAGAAAAGAAAGATTACAATAAAACGTAAGTATTTTAATCTATACTATATAATTGCTCGGCGGATTGACTAACTGACTGACTGACTGACTGACTGACTGACTGACTGATTTATATATCTATACATATATAATTGCTTGGCTCGATTGACTAACTGACTGATTGACTGGCAGACTGATTCATCTATCTATGTATATGTAACTAGCTTTTGCCCGCGGCTTCGCCCGCGTGGATGTCGGTTAACGCGACCAAACATAGCCTATGTTTCGAGGTCTAATCTAATCTACCCCTATACTAAATTTAATCAAAATCGGTTCAGCGGTTCAGGCGTGAAAGCGTAACAGACAGAGTTATTTTCGCATTTATTATATTAGTATGGATGGATTGCTTGGCTGATTGACTGACTGACTTACTGACTGACTGACTGACTGATGCATCGATCTATACATATGTAATTACTTGTCCCCGATTGACTGACTGATTCACCAACGCAGAGCCTAAACTGCTGGACCTACAAACTTGAAATTTTGGCAGTAACACATACTCAAGCCTCTCTCCTTGAGGGGTAGGCAGAGACAACAGCCCGCCATCTGCCTCTATCCTTACACACTTCACGCGCTTCCTCTACTATCATTAAACCTTTCATGCAAGCCCACCGGCTTACTTATCGTTATTAAATCAACTATATATTGTTTTTTTTTATACCACTTAGGTGGCAGACAAGCACTCTGATGGAAAGCGGTTACCGTGGCCTATGGACGCGTGCAACACCAGGAGCGTCACACTCGCGCTGCCGACCCTGTAAAAACCTTCTAATGCCCTTCTTGAAGAACCCCATATTATAGCCGCCAGGGAAAACCACTGCAGGGAGATCGTTCCACAGCCTAAGCGTGCGCGGAATGAAATTTCTTTCATACCTTACAGTACGCACTGCAGGCGGGTGACAGGTGACAGGACGGCCTTCTGTCACCCTACACCCCACCGTCGGCGAAGTGGCGCGATGCTCGCCCCACCCCCCTTTCGGGGGGTCGAGGGGGCCATCTTAAAACCGTAGATGGCCCGGGGTCAGCTGGGGTGCGAGGGATATGCCCATTGAGTAACCTTACACCCCGGTTACTAAGGCCCGAGACGGCGTGCGGTTTTAGTCGGTTCGATCCCGACATAACCACCCCAGATGACCGACGGGGGTGGTATCCATGGGGATTTCCGCACGATAAAAAAAAAAAAAAAAAAAAAGGCGGATGCAACGTGTGGGGATGAATTCCCTGCCTGTGGCGAGCGGTGCGATGATAGAAAGTGGCTGTAGGCATCATATCAAATAATTCCCTTCAGGGTAGGCAGCGCGTGTGTGACACCCTTAGTGTTGCACACGTTCATAGGCCACGGTGACCGCTTCCCATCAGGTGGGCCGTGTGCTTGTCTGCCACCTAAGTAGTATAAAAAAAAAACTAATTAAACCTTTCGTGCAAGCCCACCGGCTTACTGATCGTAACTAAACCGAATTTATATTGTTTTCAGGTCCAAATGTAATCAAAATAGAATCTGATGATGGATCGATGGATTTCGACGATAATGATGATACATGTAAGTTATGTTTGACTAGCTGTGGCTCGCGGTTCCGTCCATTTGAAATTCTCTCTATTTCTCTCACCTCCATTCACGGTCTCAGACCCGCCTCTATCTCTCTCACCCGCCTCCCTCTACCACCCCTGCCTCTCTGCACGCCCTCTCCGTCTGTACCTCCCTCGCCTCCCTCTCTACCTTCCGCGCCTTCCTCTACCTCCCCCGCCCCCTCTACCTCCCCGCTTCTCTCTCCACTCCCCCGCCCCCTCTCTCTCTCTCCACTCCTCCCGCCCCCCTTATCTCTCTCTTCGCCCCCTCACTCTATCTCTTTCTTTCTTTGTCTCATGAAGTATTAATTATTAAGAAAGTTAAGTAACTACATACACTTCAATTAATGCTAGCCGTAATAATTAATTATATTATATTATTTATAAAACGTTTTCAGGCTCTGAAATCGAAAAATCTGTGAAAAGAAAAACATCGACAAAAGATAAGGAAAGTTCGAGAAGGAAAGTTATCGTTAAACGTGAGTATTTAATACGCCATGTTGTTTTTTATACTACGTAGGTGGCAGACAAGCACACGGCCCACCTGATGGGAAGCGGTCACCGTGGTTTATAGGACGTGTGCAACACTAAGGGTGACACCACACGCGCTGCCTATCCTGAAGGGAAGAGGGGAGGGCTGGGAAGAGGCGGGGAGGCTAGGAAGGGGTGGGGAGAGGAGGGGTACAGTGAGCTCTGGCTACCCTACTTACTGCTTGTTACCAAGCTTTTTTTAACTGTGACTACTAAATTAATGTTTACTTTTCTTTTTTTACAGGCAAAAACTTTATAATAATACCCAAATCAAAAACAAATGACAGAAGCGAAGTGAAGGGCAAAAAGATCGAATTTCGCAATGTTAGCTTTGAAAAACCGAGACAGAACACCGCCCTAATACTAGAACATTCCACAATAGTGCCTTTCAAATCTGCCAAAGGATACTTCACCTGCCTATATTGTAATAAACAACATTTATTATTCGAAGAATTAAAATCTCACGTCCAAGAAACACACACACATATGACTTTCAAAATGATCGTAAAAAGTATCAATCGACCTCACGACAGAATAAAGGCCGATGTCAGTAACATCACTTGCCGGATCTGTGAAAAAAAAAAAGATAACCTCGAAATTTTCGTGACACATTTGACAGATGAGCATAACATAAAATTTGTTGAAGACGAAATGAGAAAACCGGTGGATTCTATACTACCTTACGATTTAAGCGATGGAAAATTCAAATGCTTTGTTTGTAAAAGTGAATTTTTATTCTTTAATACGCTAACTTTCCATATGAACACGCATAGCAACGATTATGTGTGCGATATTTGCGGACGGTGTTTTCTACTGCCGGATCGGTTGAAAGCTCACGTAATTAAACATTCAGACACTAAATCAGTTAAATGTGATATTTGTGATAAAGTTTGCACATCAAAAGTCGCTTTACAATCCCATATAAGACATCAACATAAAAAGTTATCGTACTTATGTTTGTTGTGTAATTTAAGTTTTAATTCGTATAAGTTACGAATGAAACATTTAGAAGAGGTACATAAGCGACCTCCTTTGAATTTGACTTGTAAAATTTGTTCTAAACAGTATACACAACCTAATAGTTTGAACTCGCACATGAAATTAGAGCATTTAAAGATTGTGAAAGAAGCAAAACACCCTTGTAGCGTGTGTGGAATGTTATTTAAAACACTAAGTACTTTAGCCACTCATTCGCTAGTACATTCCGGTGAGAAAAATTTTGAATGTGATTATTGTCACAAGAAATACGCTCGGGTGAAAACTTTGAGGGAACATTTGAAAATACACCGCAATGATAAACGGTGGTCGTGCGGCGCGTGCGCACAGGCGTTCGTTCAGAAATGTAGTTTAAAAAATCATATTAGAGTGCATCATTCGGATATGGAGCTTGAAGAGTTGATAGTGTATAAGAAAGCTGATGTGGATTGTAAATAAATTATTGTTGGTTAAAGTTGTTTATTTTTGAGTGGCTTTGCGACTTCGCCTGTATTTACACCACCGGACATCAGTACTACGTGCGCAGATGGGGGGGGAGTTGGTGGCAAGACGGGCGCTTGTCCCCCTACATCCCAGACCGTCGAGGAGGCGGCACGATGCTCCCCACATCTCTCCTTTCGGAGGGCGAGGAAGCCATCTTAAAACCGTAGATGGCCGGGGTCAGTGAGTAATCTTACATCCTGGTAATTAATGACGAAAAGACGGCGCGGCGTGCGGTTTTAGTCGGTTTGATTCCGACATAATCCCCGATTACTGATGGGACTGGTAATTTTGGGGATAAAAAAGGGCGGCATGAGGCGCAAATCCCGCAGGATTTTGATACCAACCTTCGATTCTGGGTTCATAAATAAAATTCTACATTACAAATAATTATTTCCTTTATTTAACTTATATAATACCTACAACAAAATGTGCTAACCTAACTACATTATTACTACTATAATACAAATCCTTATTTATCTATAAATTAACAATAATAATATATTAAAAAAGAGAATAATATATTAAAAAATAAAGTACAAATGTGAAAAAATGAGGAATTTCTTCGCATTTTTGATTGCCTTAAACGGGAATAAAATTCTAACAATACAGATAATTATTTCCTTTATTTAACTTGTAATTATAATACAACATGCGCTATACCTACTTACATTAATACTACTATAATACAAATCCTTATTAATATCTATAAATTAACAATAATAACTTTAAAAAAAAACACATGTGAAAAAAAATCGGTTTTTTTTGCATTTTTGATTGCCTAACGGCTTTTATAACTACTGCATTGACCACTTAACATCAAAAAACTTGCAATCCCCTCAATATGACGTGTAAAAAAATTATATTTATGTACTACACATATATAATTTTTTTCTCGACCAATAATATCGCCGAAAAAAGGCAGTCACATGACCTAACCTACATCTAAACCGCTTTAGATAGGTACTTTTCTGCGATATCATTGGTCGAGATAAGCGGATGCTATGCTAAGGGCAAAGTTCTGTTGGTCTATCGGTGGATTGGTTTGGGCCCCACAGCAAACAGTAGGGGTGATTGGTCGATAATTATCAGACTTCATAACATCTTCCCAGTTTGGGCAGTATAATATGGTTCAACTAGAGCACATAACATAATTTTCTTTTATTGAATGTATGAATTCAACCTCCAGGGCATCGATTCTGCTAAACACAAACCACTGTCATGCCACTCCAAAAAATGCTATTTAATTGTGACTTTACCGTAGTGCAGTTAAAGTCTAAAATCAAATGGAAAGGATTCATTATTTTTTTTAATTTGCTACAAAATATCATTTAATTTTAAACTTTAAGGTGGCAACAAGAAAGTCCGAAATTAAATGGCATTTTTTGATGACAGTGGCTTGGTTTAACAGAATCGAGGCCCAGGTATTTGACAACTATCACAATCTAGTGCGCCCCCTTCCCCCCACCACACACCACCGGCCAGCGGGGACGGTTATTGCATTTTCGACTAATCGCGCGGCGTTTCGGGTTTTCAGATAACCCATAAGGCATATGACCCCGACTAACCTATGGACGCGTGCAACACAGCGTCACCCACGCGCTGCCGACCCTGAATGGAAAGGGTGGAGAGGCTAGGAAGGGTTTGGGAGGATTTTTACAACTTATACAGAGACACAAAAACGAACAAAAAACACTATAAAAAATAAGATAAAAATAAAAAATTAGAGAAAAATAAAAAAAATTGAGAGAAATAAACAAATTAAGTATACAGAAAAAATAACAATTAGAGAAAAAATAAAAAACTAGAAAAAAATAAAAAAAATACAAGACATTGGTAGAACTATTTATATAAGTCGGTAGATGTGTGTGACAAGCGCTCCACCAGAAAAAACAAAAATTAAAAAAATAAAAAAATTAAGAAAAACTAAAAAACACCGTTCGCTTCTTACCGCGCCATGCTTCAATTTTGACACCGGATATGCCTGACATATTAGTAATGTCTCATTATACCCGGCATCGAATCTTAGGTCCTTTTTGCCTCCGGACGGTCACAAAGACCAAGATACTCAGGGTCTTAGCCCAATAGGGTGCGGGCAGAAACCTCCACCTAGGGTGGGAGCAGCCCTCTAGAGACCAAAAAAACCGCCGAAAAAAGACAAGTCATGTGACCAAACCTACATCTAAACCTCTTTACTTTTCTGCGATATCATTGGTCGAGATAAGCGGATGCTATGCTGAAGGAAGTTCTGTTGGGCCTATCGGTAGGTTGGTTTGGGCCCCACAGCAGACAGTAAGGCTGGTCGATAATTATCAGACTTCATAACATCTTCCCCAGTTTGGGCAAAATTAAATTGACATTTTCTTTTATTAAATTTATGAATTCGACCTCTAAGGTTTCTGACCATGAAGCTATAGATAAACATGGAGGCCTCACTTCCAATAACTACTTGATGCTCAGTCTGTATTTACTATCTTGCTCTCTGTGGGCCGACTTCTCTTTCTAAGTATGATAACCTTCTAAGCAAGAAATCACCATTTAAACAAGTTTAAACACTTACGCGTGGAATTTTATATCACATCCTTGACGCCACGTAATACCGCAACCACGCACTATACAATTTTGCACCATTTTTTGAGTTTATACTTATAATTAACTTTAAATATGTTAAAAACCAAAACAATAATAAACAACCGCCATATTGTTTATTGATAGTTGACATGTAGTACTAATGTTGCCACATTACGTACTGAATCCATAGACAATGGGAATTTAATTCACTGATTTCCTGATGCAACAACCCAATCATGCATAATAAATGGCATATAATTTTTCAATTTCCACATTAATAATCGTAGTCGAACTATAGAGTTATTTATAAATCATTTTACTTGCATTTTTGGTTAGTATGGTCTATTTCTATAATTTACTAGGAGATACTAATAAGAAGATAGCAACATTGTACAAATAGACGAAAGAGAAGTCGGCCCACAGAGAGTGAGATACAGACATGTAGGTATTTGGATCAAGCTGTTCTTCCCGGTTTGGCCTCCATGTTTATCTATAGCTTCATGTTTCTGACGGGTGAGATAGGTAGGCGTGCCCGGGTGAGCAGGGTTTTACTTGGTTTTACTCAACAATAAAAATATACAAAGACCAAAACACGAACAAAAAAAAATATAAAAAATAAGAGAAAAAATTAAAAATACGTGAAAAAATAAAAATTAGAGAAAAATTCAAAAAGAAATATTGAAAAATAAATAATTTGAGAAAAAATCAACAAATAGGGCAAAAGACAAAAAAAAAGAAAATAAATTAAAAAAACACCGTTCGCTTCTTACCGCGCCATGCTTCAATTTTGACACCGGATATGCCTGACATATTTTTTTTTTTTAATAGTAACGTCCCATTATACCCGGCATCCAATCTTAGGTCCTTTTGCCTCCGGACGGTCACAAAGACCCTTACCAAGATACTCAGGGTCTTAGCCCAATAGGGTGCGGGTAGGAACCTCCACCTAGGGTGGGAGCAGCCCTCTAGAGACCAAAAAAACCGCCGAAAAAAGGCAGTCACATGACCAAACCTACATCTAAACCTCTTTACTTTTCTGCGATATCATTGGGCGAGAGTAGCGGATGCTATGCTAAAGGGCAAAGTTCTGTTGGTCTATCGGTGGGTTGGTTTGGGCCCCACAGCAGACAGTAAGGCTGGTCGATAATTATCAGACTTCATAACATCTTCCCCAGTTTGGGCAGTATAATATGGTTCAGAGCACATAACAATTAAAATTAAATTGACATTTTTTATTAAATTTATGAATTCGACCTCTAAGGTTTTTGAAACGGGTGAGATCGGTATGCGTGCCTGGGTGAGCAGGGTTTTACTCTACAATAAAAATATACTAAGACCAAAACACGAACAAAAAAAACTATAAAAAATAAGAGAAAAAATTAAAAATACGTAAAAAAATAAAAATTAGACAAAAATTAAAAAAAAAAGTGAAAAATAAACAATTGGAGAAAAATCAACAAATAGGACAAAAGACAAAAAAAAAGAAAATAAATAAAAAAACACCGTTCGCTTCTTACCGCGCCATGCTTCAATTTTGACACCGGATATGCCTGACATATTAGTAACGTCCCATTATACCCGGCATCGGATCTTAGGTCCTTTTTGCATCCGGACGGTCACAAACCCCTTAAAACCAAGATACTCAGGGTCTTAGCCCAATAGGGTGCGGACAGAAACCTCCATCTAGGGTGGGAGCAGCCCTCTAGAGACCAAAAAACCGCCGAAAAAAGCAGTCACATGACCAAACCTACATCTAAACCTCTTTACTTTTCTGCGATATCATTGGTCGAGAGAAGCGGATGCTATGCTGAAGGAAGTTCTGTTGGCCTATCGGCAGGTTGGTTTGGGCCTCATAGCAGACAGTAGGGCGATGGGTCGATAATTATCAGACTTCATAACATCTTCCCCAGTTTGGGCAAAATTAAATTGACATTTTCTTTTATTAAATTTATGAATTCGACCTCTAAGGTATCTGACGGGTGAGATAGGTAGGCGTGCCCGGGTGAGCAGGGTATTACTCTACAATAAAAATATACAAAGACCAAAGTACGAACAAAAAAAAAACTATAAAAAATAAAAGAAAAAATTACAAATACGTGAAAAAATAAAAATTAGAGAAAAATTAAAAAAAAATAGTGAAAAATAAACAATTCGAGAAAAAATCAACAAATAGGGTAAAAGACAAAAAAAAGAAAATAAATTTAAAAAACACCGTTCGCTTCTTACCGCGCCATGCTTCAATTTTGACACCGGATATGCCTGACATATTTTTTTTTTTTAATAGTAACGTCCCATTATACCCGGCATCGATTCTTAGGTCCTTTTTGCATCCGGACGGTCACAAAGACCCTTACCAAGATACTCAGGGTCTTAGCCCAACAGGGTGCGGGCCGGGACCTCCACCCGGTGCACCCCGGCAACGGAGGCGGGCAGCACTGCCACTAGCCACGGGACAGGCAAAACCAGCCGGGGTGGGAGTGGCCCTCTAGAGGACTGCACCGAGGTGACCCACGTGTCCCTCCTGACTAGCAGAGGGCACAGTGGGGAGCGAGCCGATTCTCTGCGCGCCGACCTGTCACCCAACCTTCGGCGCGCGGACAATCAGTTCCCTCCCCACTGTGCCCTCTGTTAGTCAGAGGGACACGTGGAGAGCCTCGGAGCAGCCCTCTAGAGGGCCACTCTAACCCCGGCCGGATTGGCCGCAGGCAGCAGCGTCTCCCATGGCGAGTGGGAGGAACCGGAGATGGCCTTTGGTCAGCCGGGGTGCGGTTTTGAAGGTCTCTTCTTCACTGGCATGGAGTAAATGAACCAGAAGACGCCCTCCATCTACTTCAGGATAACGAGGTACCGCTGGTATTCTCCTACGGTGTTCCTGCCCGCATTTTCCAGGTTTGTCGCCAGAATACTTTGAATGGAACCCAAGACGATGATGTGCAGTTTTGTTCGAGAGGATTTCCGCACGAAATAAGGTGAGGTTCTTCAAACGCATAGAGTAAGTGAATTTGGAGATCCTTCTTTTCAAGGTTCGTGAGTTCTTATCACGAGTAGACAGAAAAAAGAAAGAGGTGGATAGCGAAGAGTTAAATCACAATTTACAGGGTCGAAGCTTGGTGACAACTATTTAGATACGAACAAAAAATAACATAAAAAAAGAGACAAAATTAAAAAAAAATGAGAAAAAATTAAATACCTAAATGTAATGTATTGCAGTGTCCAATTTCATTTCGCTTATTAGCACCACGATTATGGTGAGATAAAAAATTATAGATAAAATATCAAAAAAATAGGTGAAAAAATAAAAATTAAAAATAATGAGGAACAATAAAAGAGAAACAATGAACACTCTAGAGTGTGAGATTGGCCCTCTAGGGGGCTGCTCCGAGGAGAGCCACGTGTCCCTCTGCCTAGCAGAGCACACAGTAGGGAGAAGGCGGGAGGCGTGAAGCACACCCCATCCCTTTCTGGGAGCGTCCAGAGGGCCATCTTAAAACAGCAGATGGCCCGGGGTCAGCTGTGGTGCGAGGGCTATGCTTTTTGGATAAACTTTCCGCACGGAAAAAAAAATAAGCTGGTTTTGGTATAACTATTTGAATCAACCGCTTATTTTGAAACACACAAGTGAATAATTTAAGTAAGCATTAGGTAAGTTGACCTGGATCAAGCCGGGGTGCGAGGGAAATGCTCTATGGGCCACCTTACACCCTGGCGTCAGAAGACCCTAGACGGCGTGCGGTTGTCGGTAGGAGTCCGACATAACCTGCCCAGCTGGCCGCGGGGTGCGCGTATATCCCCGAAGGAAGAACCTTACACCCTGATATTATAAGACCCGAAAAACCGACTAGAGCCGCACACCGTGTGCGGCTCTAGTCGGTTCAATTCCCGAAGGCCAACGGGGGTGGTATTCGTGGCGATTTCCGCACGATATTTTTTTTTTATTAAAATTTGGTCATGATAATACCTTTTTAAAATCCTCGTGATAAGCCCTTTAATTGGATAGGTACCCATATTGCCGTATACAATTAATTTTTATTTTTTCCCGCTTTAAACTGTAGCGTATTACAGCGGCCATATTGGTATTTTTTCGCGTCACCTATCGAAGAACACTTGGGTTACCGAGACGAATCTAAGGATATGATAATGAAAGAAATCTGTCCAGTGGTTTGGAAGATATGAGGTAATAAAGAATCTTACAAACATATAAGATACGCGCGAAAAACATAACCCTTCTTGGCAGTCGGGTAAAAAAAGAAAAAAAAAGTCAATGGTATGGATGGCAACTAAGATGATAAATAAAATTATTGTGTGAGAAGTATGCTGATCCAGGAAGCAAAACCTGACGTCTAAAAATGCAGCAGTGGAGTTTGTTGCGCCGTTTCTTCTCCACTAGCGCCTAGGAAGCGGTGGTAAACTTAGTATTAAGTAGTTTTTAACGTCAAAAAGATGTAATTACGTTACACTATTTTGAGAAATAAAGAATTGAAATTGAAATTGAAAATGAAGTTATCTGGCGGCATATTGCCGGCCGACACATGGCAGACAAATTGGTATTGTCATAAGTCGCGTAATTCTGTAGACACGGAATATATACATCACACGAGGAACTAGTGTGTGTGAGAAGTATGCCGAGAGTAAAGCCACATGAAGTGATCTGGCGGCATATTGCCGGCCGACACATGGCAGACCAATTAGTAGTGCCATGGATCAAGATATTTTAACGAAACAGAATATACACTACACGGCGAAAGATTGATAATTAACCAGTGTGTGAGAAGTATGCTGATCCAGGAAGCAGAATGAAGTTATCTGGCGGCATATTGCCGGCCGACACATGGCAGACAAATTGGTATTGTCATAAGTCGCGTAATTCTGTAGACACGGAATATATACATCACACGAGGAGCTAGTGTGTGTGAGAAGTATGTCGAGAGTAAAGCCAGATGAAGTGATCTGGCGGCATATTGCCGGCCGACACATGGCAGACCAATTAGTAGTGCCATGGATCAAGATATTTAATCGAAACAGAATATACACTACACGGCGAAAGTTTGATAATTAACCAGTGTGTGAGAAGTATGCTGATCCAGGAAACAAAATGAAGTTATCTGGCGGCATATTGCCGGCCGACACATGGCAGACAAATTTATATTGTCATAAGTCGCGTAATTCTGTAGACACGGAATATATACATCACACGAGGAACTAGTGTGTGTGAGAAGTATGTCGAGAGTAAAGCCAGATGAAGTGATCTGGCGGCATATTGCCGGCCGACACATGGCAGACCAATTAGTAGTGCCATGGATCAAGATATTTAATCGAAACAGAATATACACTACACGGCGAAACTTTGATAATTTTTGTATACCACTTAGGTGACAGACAAGCGCACAGGCCACCTGATGGGAAGCGGTCACCATGGCTTAAGAACTGTGCTTAGTGGTTAGTTTTTAAATTATTTTCAAAATTTTGTAATATGATTGGTATTTTTTTAATTAGATTATAAATTTTGTGCTTAAGTAATTTGCCGACGTTATTGTATGTAAAGGTATGGCCATCAAACACGAAACAGAACTGAACAGAAACTAGTGTGTGAGAAGTATGCTAGTACAAAATGCCTACGAAGTGATCTGGTGGCATATTGCCGGCCGACACATGGCAGACAAATTAGTATTGCCATAAGACGCGATATTCTGTAGACACAATATAATTATATACATCACATCACAGGAACTAGTGTGTGTGAGAAGTATGGCAGGGGAAAATACAAATGAAACAGATTGACAGCATATTGTCGACCAAAACATGGCAGATAAATTGGTATTGCCATAAGACACGACATTCTAACGAAACAGAATATATATATTACACGGAGAACTAGTGTGTATGAGAAGCAAGATGATGCTGAAGCCAGACCTTCAGAGAAGGCTGCTTCAAGGCTCTCCACGTGTGCCTCTGATTAGCAGAGGGAGCAGAGGGGCGCAGGCTGGTCCTCCGGGCGCAGACACCCCATCTACGGCATGGCGGCATAATACTCAACCTCCCCCCTTCCCTTTGGGGAGATCGAGGGGGCTATCTTAACACCTTAGAGATATGCGTATGAGGTGCATTACACGAGAAACTAATGTTTGTGAGGAATATGCCGACGACGAAGGAGGAAACAAGTGATTTGGCAGCATATTGCCGACTGGGCACATGGCAGAAAATAGACACAACATTCTAACGAAACAGAATATATAGACGTAGAACTAGTCTGTGTGAGAAGTATGTCGAGAGTAAAGCCAGATGAAGTGATCTGGCGGCATATTGCCGGCCGACACATGGCAGACCTGGATCAAGATATTTAATCGAAACAGAATATACACTACACGGCGAAACTTTGATAATTTTTGTATACCACTTAGGTGACAGACAAGCGCACAGGCCACCTGATGGGAAGCGGTCACCATGGCTTAAGAACTGTGCTTAGTGGTTAGTTTTTAAATTATTTTCAAAATTTTGTAATATGATTGGTATTTTTTAATTAGATTTATAATCTTGTGATTAAGTAATTTGCCGACGTTATTGTATGTAAAGGTATGGCCATCAAACACGAAACAGAGCTGAACAGAAACTACTGTGTGAGAAGTATGCTAGTACAAAATGCCTACGAAGTGATCTGGCGGCATATTGCCGGCCGACACATGGCAGACAAATTAGTATTGCCATAAGACGCGATATTCTATAGACACGGAATATATACAGCACACGAGGAACTAGCAGGTGTGAGAAGTATGCCGAGAGTAAAGCCAGATGGAGTGATCTGGCGGCATATTGCCGGCCGACACATGGCAGACCAATGCCATGGATCAAGATATTTTAACGAAACAATATACACTACACGGCGAAAGTTTGATAATTATTATATACCACTCAAGTGGCAGACAAGTGCACAGTCCACCTGATGGGAAGCGGTCACCGTGGCCTAAGAACTGTGCTTAGTATTAAGTTTTCAAATTACTTTCAAAAGTAATATGATTGGTATTTTTTTAATTAGATTTATAATTTCATGATTAAGTAATTTGCCGACGCGACGTTATTCTATGTAAAGGTATGACTATCAAACAAGAGATTCTAACGAAACAGAAGTGTTGTGGCGGGTATCAATCCATATGTTTAGCTTGTCAAACTTGGGGGGTACTTATTAGCAACCGGTATGTGGGTATATCGATAATCACAAAAATAATGGCTGTGAGTTTGCGAGCGGCGCGCGTCAGCTGATGCGCGCGGCACAGCCAGTCACACCTGGAGCTTCATACGCGATAGAAGTGTCCCAGCTGCTCACCGCTTTCGAAACACAATTATAGTGTTTTCGCCCCGGGTCTACTACTGATCCCGGACACCGCATACGAGACGACATAGGCTGGTGGCCACCAGCAGCAGCAGAACCAGGATAGCAGCCGAACATCAGCGCTGGGTGAGTGACTCGTTTACTTGGTTGTGGCATAGCCCCTTTCGTTCTCGGTAAAGACATGTTGGATTGATCGCCCTCCACGGTATCAATCGTAAGTTGTTCTCAACCCGCTCTGGAGAGCACGGCTATTTACACGCCTGCTCCTCCAAGAAGATACACGCGAGAGACTAGTGTGTGAAAAGTATGCTGATAGAAAAAGTATATGAAGTGATCTGGCGGCATATTGCCGGGCGACATATGGCAGACAAATTAGTATTGCCATAAGACGCGATATTCTGTAGACACAATATAATTATATACATCACATCACAGGAACTAGTGTGTGTGAGAAGTATGGCAGGGGAAAATACAAATGAAACAGATTGACAGCATATTGTCGACCAAAACATGGCAGATAAATTGGTATTGCCATAATGCACGACATTCTAACGAAACAGAATAATATATATTACACGGAGAACTAGTGTGTATGAGAAGCAAGATGCTGAAGCCAGACCTTCAGAGAAGGCTGCTTCAAGGCTCTCCACGTGTGCCTCTGATTAGCAGAGGGAGCAGAGGGGCGCAGGCTGGTTCTCCGGGCGCAGACACCCCATCTACGGCATGGCGGCATAATACTCAACCTCCCCCCTTCCCTTTGGGGAGATCGAGGGGACTATCTTAACACCTTAGAGATATGCGTATGAGGTGCATTACACGAGAAACTAATGTTTGTGAGGAATATGCCGACGACGAAGGAGGAAACAAGTGATTTGGCAGCATATTGCCGACTGGGCACATGGCAGAAAATAGACACAACATTCTAACGAAACAGAATATATAGACGTAGAACTAGTCTGTGTGAGAAGTATGCCGAGGATGAAGATTCATGGAGTGATCTGGCGGCATATTGCCGGCCGACACATGGCAGACAAATTGGTATTGCTAAAAGAAGCGCTATTCTATAGACTCAGAATATATACATCACACGAGGAACTAGTGTGTGTGAGAAGTATGCCGAGAGTATAGCCAGATGAAGTGATCTGGCGGCATATTGCCGGCCGACACATGGCAGACCAATTAGTAGTGCCATGGATCAAGATATTTTAACGAAACAGAATATACACTACACGGCGAAACTTTGATAATTTTTATATACCACTTGGTTGGCAGACATGCGCACAGCCCACCTGATGGGAAGCGGTCACCGTGGGTTAAGAACTGTGCTTAGTGGTTAGTTTTTAAACATTTTCAAAATTTAGTAATATAATTGGTATTTTTAATTAGATTTATAATTTTGTGATTAAGTAATTTGCCGAAGTTATTGTATGTAAAGGTATGGCCATCAAACACGAAACAGAACTGAACAGAAACTAGTGTGAGAGAAGTATGCTAGTACAAAATGCCTACGAAGTTATCTGGCGGCATATTGCCGGCCGACACATGGCAGACAAATTGGTATTGTCATAAGTCGCGTAATTCTGTAGACACGGAATATATACATCATTAACCAGTGTGTGAGAAGTATGCTGATCCAGGAAACAAAATGAAGTTATCTGGCGGCATATTGCCGGCCGACACATGGCAGACAAATTGATATTGTCATAAGTCGCGTAATTCTGTAGACACGGAATACATACATCACACGAGGAGCTAGTCTGTGTGAGAAGTAAGCCGAGAGTAAAGCCAGATGAAGTGATCTGGCGGCATATTGCCGGCCGACACATGGCAGACCAATTGGTAGTGCCATGGATCAAGATATTTTAACGAAACAGAATATACACTACACGGCGAAAGTTTGATAATTTTTGTATACCACTTAGGTGACAGACAAGCGCACAGGCCACCTGATGGGAAGCGGTCACCGTGGCCTAAGAACTGTGCTTACTGCTTAGTGTTTAGTTTTTAAATTATTTTCAAAAGTAATATGATTGGTATTTTTTTAATTAGGTTTATAATTTTATGATTAAGTAATTTGCCGACGCGACGTTATTGTATGTAAAGGTATGGCCATCAAACAAGAGATTCTAACGAAACTGAAGTGTTGTGGCGGGTATCAATCCATATGTTTAGCTTGTCAAACTTGGGGGGTACTTGTTAGCAACCGGTATGTGGGTATATCGATAATCACAAAAATAACGGCTGTGAGTTTGCGAGCGGCGCGCGTCAGCTGATGCCCGCGGCACAGCCAGTCACGCCTGGAGCTTCATACGCGATAGAAGTGTCCCAGCTGCTTACCGCTTTCGAAACACGATTATAGTGTTTTCGCCCCGGGTCTACTACTGATCCCGGACACCGCATAGGAGACGACATAGGCTGGTGGCCACCAGCAGCTGCAGAACCAGGATAGCAGCCGAACATCAGCGCTGGGTGAGTGATTTACTCTTTACTTGTTTGTGGCATAGCCCCTTTCGTTCTCGGTAAAGACATATATTGGATTGACCGCCCTCCACGGTATCAATCGTAAGTTGTTCTCAACCCGCTCTGGAGAGCACGGCTATTTACACGCCTGCTCCTCCAAGAAGATACACGCGAGAGACTAGTGTGTGAAAAGTATGCTGATACAAAAAGCATATGAAGTGATCTGGCGGCATATTGCCGGCCGACATATGGCAGAAAAATTAGTATTGCCATAAGACGCGATATTCTGTAGACACAATATAATTATATACATCACATCACAGGAACTAGTGTGAGTGAGAAGTATGGCAGGGGAAAATACAAATGAAACAGATTGACAGCATATTGTCGACCAAAACATGGCAGATAAATTGGTATTGCCATAAGACACGACATTCTAACGAAACAGAATAATATATATTACACGGAGAACTAGTGTGTATGAGAAGCAAGATGATGCTGAAGCCAGACCTTCAGAGAAGGCTGCTTCAAGGCTCTCCACGTGTGCCTCTGATTAGCAGAGGGAGCAGAGGGGCGCAGGCTGGTTCTCCGGGCGCAGACACCCCATCTACGGCATGGCGGCATAATACTCAACCTCCCCCCTTCCCTTTGGGGACATCGAGGGGGCTATCTTAACACCTTAGAGATATGCGTATGAGGTGCATTACACGAGCAACTAATGTTTGTGAGGAATATGCCGACGATGAAGGAGGAAACAAATGATTTGGCAGCATATTGCCGTTTGGACACATGGCAGAAAATAGACACAACATTCTAACGAAACAGAATATACAGGGTGAATTTTTCAAAAGGGCTTGGATGGCCAAATCCGAAACTATAAGGAATAGCGAAAAATGGTCAAAGGAGTCACGAGCCCGATTTTGATGAGATAAGCCAGATGAAGTGATCTGGCGGCATATTGCCGGCCGACACATGGCAGACCAATTGGTAGTGCCATGGATCAAGATATTTTGACGAAACAGAATATACACTACACGGCGAAAGTTTGATAATTTTTATATACCACTTAGGTGGCAGATAAGCGCACTGCCCATCTGATGGGAAGCGGTCACCGTGGCCTAAGGACTGTGCTTAGTATTTAGTTTTCAAATTACTTTCAAAATTTAGTAATATGATTGGTATTTTTTTAATTAGATTTATAATTTTGTGATTAAGTAATTTGCCGACGTTATTGTATGTAAAGGTATGGCCATCAAACACGAAACAGAACTGAACAGAAACTAGTGTGTGAGAAGTATGCTAGTACAAAATGCCTACGAAGTGATCTGGCGGCATATTGCCGGCCGACACATGGCAGACAAATTGGTATTGCTAAAAGAAGCGCTATTCCATAGACTCAGAATATATATATTACACGGAGAACTAGTGTGTATGAGAAGCAAGATGATGCTGAAGCCAGACCTTCAGAGAAGGCTGCTTCAAGGCTCTCCACGTGTGCCTCTGATTAGCAGAGGGAGCAGAGAGGGGCGCAGGCTGGTCCTCCGGGCGCAGACGCCCCATCTACGGCATGGCGGCATAATACTCAACCTCCCCCCTTCCCTTTGGGGAGATCGAGGGGGCTATCTTAACACCTTAGAGATATGCGTATGAGGTGAATTACACGAGAAACTAATGTTTGTGAGGAATATGCCGACGACGAAGGAGGAAACAAGTGATTTGGCAGCATATTGCCGACTGGGCACATGGCAGAAAATAGACACAACATTCTAACGAAACAGAATATACAGGGTGAATTTTTCAAAAGGGCTTGGATGGCCAAATCCGAAACTATAAGGAATAGCGAAAAATGGTCAAAGGAGTCACGAGCCCGATTTTGATGAGATAAGCCAGATGAAGTGATCTGGCGGCATATTGCCGGCCGACACATGGCAGACCAATTGGTAGTGCCATGGATCAAGATATTTTGACGAAACAGAATATACACTACACGGTCAAAGTTTGATAATTTTTATATACCACTTAGGTGGCAGATAAGCGCACTGCCCATCTGATGGGAAGCGGTCACCGTGGCCTAAGGACTGTGCTTAGTATTAAGTTTTCAAATTACTTTCAAAATTTAGTAATATGATTGGTATTTTTTTAATTAGATTTATAATTTTGTGATTAAGTAATTTGCCGACGTTATTGTATGTAAAGGTATGGCCATCAAACACGAAACAGAACTGAACAGAAACTAGTGTGTGAGAAGTATGCTAGTACAAAATGCCTACGAAGTGATCTGGCGGCATATTGCCGGCCGACACATGACAGACAAATTAGTATTGCCATAAGACGCGATATTCTATAGACACGGAATATATACAGCACACGAGGAACTAGCATGGCAGGAGAAAACACAAATGAAACAGATTGACAGCATATTGCCGACTGACACATGGCAGATAAATTGGTATTGCCATAAGACACGACATTCTAACCAAACAGAATATATATTTATACATATTATATATATTACACGGTTAACTAGTGTGTATGAGTAGCAAGCTGGGACTGAAGCCAGACCTTTAAAGAGGGCTGCTCCGTGGCTCTCCTCTGACTAGCAGAGGGCACAGTGGGGAGCAGAGGGCGGCAGGCTGGTTCTCCGAGCGCAGACACCCCATCGACGGCATGGCGGCATAATGCTCAACCCCCCCTCCCTTTGGGGAGATCGAGGGGGCTATCTTAACACCTTAGAGATATGCGTATAAGGTGCATTACACGAGAAACTAATGTTTGTGAGGAATATGCCGACGACGAAGGAGGAAACAAGTGATTTGGCAGCATATTGCCGACTGGGCACATGGCAGAAAATAGACACAACATTCTAACGAAACAGAATATATAGACGTAGAACTAGTCTGTGTGAGAAGTATGCCGAGAGTAAAGCCAGATGAAGTGATCTGGCGGCATATTGCCGGCCGACACATGGCAGACCAATTGGTAGTGCCATGGATCAAGATATTTTAACGAAACAGAATATACACTACACGGCGAAAGTTTGATAATTATTATATACCACTTGGTTGGCAGACATGCGCACAGCCCACCTGATGGGAAGCGGTCACCGTGGCCAAAGGACTGTGCTTAGTGTGTCTTTCAAATTACTTTCAAAATTTTGTAATATGATTGGTATTTTTTTAATTAGATTTATAATTTTGTGATTAAGTAATTTGCCGACTTCATTGTAATTTATTTTAATGGGTACCTACTGGAATGCGGAAAAACATTTGTTGTTCGCAGATTCAAAAAAAAATATAGCGACATCTATTTGGCAAATTTTGTAACTACTTTATCACAAAATCTTATGGCGCCATCCACGGAATAAAGAATACCTATCGGTATATTTCATTTTATTTTGTTTATTTGGCCAAATACGGTTATAATGTTAAAACAGTACAACAATAAGATATTACTAATTTAATAATTGGTAAACATAATAAACCCACACTATTGTTAGCAAATTAAATTAACTATAGCGCCATCTATTGACACATTTTGAAACTAGCTAAATTAAAATTATCGGTAAATTATTTGCGGAGTTTGCTTCACGTAAATTTTAGAATTTGATATAATTTCTTTTTAATAAAACAAACACTAAATTTTAAGTGAAGCTTGCCACAATTAAATAATAACAACTGCAACTGAACAGAATTGGCTGTTTCCGAGATTAGCGTGTACAAACACAAACAGACAAACAGAAAAAAAATCTAAAAATCATTGTTTTGGCTTCTATTACATTTATTTATTTATTTATTCAAGAAACAAACAGTCTTACACTTGCTAAAAACAACTAATTCTACAAGACTAGCGCCCGAATACTTAACTGCCACTCAAAAATTAAGTGGCACTTAAATTTAACAGACCCTCAAATTTGACGTTTTCTGTATACGAAATTATAATGTAAGAGCTATTACTCAAACATATAAGTAGCGCTTATATATTTGAGTGACAGTTCAGTATTCGGGCATTAGAGTTCCATGAACTATATAATTACAATAAAATATCTGCCATCATGATCACAATATGAACGAGATAGGAAAAGAGATTATTCCATTGTAAACATCGCTTCTTAGACATTCTTAAAGTCCCCTAATTTTTTCTCATATATCTTCCATGTACGGCTAATCACATGATTTACCATCTGCTGACGGTGAAGGAAAAACATCGTGAGGAAACCCACATGTCTTAGAAGAAATTCTAAGGACATGTCCGATCCACCAACCCGCATTAGGCCAGCGTGTGTGGATTAAGGTGTAAACCCTCTCAGCTCTCTCGTTAGAGGAGAGGAGACCCGTGCCCAGCAGTGGGACATTAATAGGTTGTTATTATACATATAAGTAAGTATAAAAGATATAGGAATTGAAACACGAAAACATTTTTTTTGGAATCCTTGTCTTTTTTGTCCGCAATGGACGCATAAACTGCTGAACGGATTTTGATGCGGTTTTATTTGTTACAAAGGTCTTATTCAAATTAGAATCTTACATATATTTGATCAAAATCGGTTCAGTAGAACCGGAGATATAATGAAAAAACTTGAAAACCGATATCCACGCGGGCAAGCCGCGGGCGAAGGCTTGTAATTGTCTAGAAATGAGTCATAACAACTTAATTAACTCAAATTTTGATTGCTCCCATCTGCTTCAGCCGTTTCTTGCGGTGGTTGATCATTTTCTTGTTGTTGTTCAGTGTCTGCGGTAGGTCTGAAACAAAATTCAATTTTTAAACAGGCGACTTTGGTCTCCCCGCTGCTAGCATAGAATCCCTCCAGTGAGCTCTGGCTCCCCTACTTACCTTGGGAAACACAACACGCTGGTTATTATGTGCGCGGTGTTCTGTAGGGCGGAGGTACTACCCCAGTCGGACAGCTCAGTTCGGACGGGAGATACCGTCGTGTGCTACCTCCTAAGAAACCATCAGACCTGTTCAGATCGGCTTTGGGAACCACGCCACGGTGTCTACGGCCTGCTTCTGCTAGGGTGACAAGCGGCTCCACCCGTCACCCCCAGGCCTGCGCTCATGGAGGACGGAGGTCGTTGCCTGCCTGAGTTGCTTGTGCCTGTTGTGGGCTTGGCCCAGTTTTATACAACTTAGGTGGCAGACAAGCACACGGCCCACCTGATGGGAAACGTTCCCCATGGCCTATGGACGTGTGCAACACCAGGGGCGTCACAGTCGCGGTGCTGACTCTAGAAAAGGCTTTGGAAGGGGGGGGGGGGCGGGGGTTTATACTACGTAGGTGGCAGACAGGTAGCAGGCAGAGTTGGGGGTTCTTTTATTCCAATCCAAGAACCAAGCGGTTCGGTGCCTCTTTCCTTTGCCGCACCACCAAAACCTGGAATTCTTTACCAGCTCACGTGTTTCCTTCCTCATACAGTCCCGGGGCCTTTAAGCGGGGCGTGAAAAAGCATTTGATGAGGCCGTCAAGCTGAGAGCCACCATTTTGGCACTATCGGTGTTTGCAATGGTGACTCCCATTCTAGAGACTTTGCCTCAGCTTACCATCAGGCGAGGTGAAGTCATGTTGACGTGACCGACATTAAAAAAAAAAAATCTAAATCATTAAGAACACGTACCTGTGAGTGAGTGCTCCATTCTGCCTTCTCTCAATCCTGGCCGCATGTCGGCTCACGATCCGGCGCACGGTCTCCTGGCTATACCCAGTGGCTGCAGCGGTCCGTAGGTGGATGGAGCGCAGCACGCGGATCCAGGGTATATCACCGTTTCGCCCCCTAAGGAACTCGTACTCCGAGTTTAGGAAACGGAAGACGTTTGCGACAATGGTCTCAGCCTATGAATAGAAAAAATACATCTTAGTCTCCTGCGTTGTCATTACAGAAACATATCTATTAGAAACCTATCAACCCCCCCCACACTCTTCCCCGATATCCCCTCTCTCCCCCCCTTATAACCGCAACTCCCCCTTTAACAAATTTTATTACTTATATTATTTTTACCCTTTACAAAAAATTGGGTTCTGGGCCTCGATTCTGCTAAAGACAAACCACTGTAATACCACAGACTCTCTAAAAATGCTATTTAATTGTAGACTTTATTGTTATCAGGTTAAAGACTAAAGTCAAAGTTACAGTGGTTTGCCTTTAGCAGAATCAAGGCCCTGGTTTCTATCTAACTAAGAATGGACCGAACTTCGATATACGAGGCAACGGCGGCCATTAATCAGTGCATCATCATCATTCTCTGAACCTTTTTCCCATCTCAGTTGGGGTCGGCTTTCCAGTCTTAACTGTGATACGGCTTAACTTCGATATTTTCCGGGGAGCGACTGCCATCTGACCTCCACAACCATCAATGGTCATTATGATACCTCTGAGAAGAGGCCGCGTCTTTGTCAGCTACCATCGCTAAATAAATGAATTTGAATAATATTTCCTTACATCTAGCTTCTTATCCGGTTGTGTCTCCTCATCTGAGCTGCTAGTCTCTGAATCACTCGTCTGGAATGTACAATAATCTATTATATAAAGATTATATAAAAACTAGCTGACCCGGCAAACGTTGTTTTGCATTTTAAGGGTGAACAACCCTTATCACTTAGGAGTATGAAAAATAGATGTTGGCCGATTCTCAGACCTACTCAATATGCTCACAAAATTTCATGAGAATCGGTCAAGCCGTTTCGGGGGAGTACGGGAACCAAAACTGTGACAAGAGAATCTATAATATAAAAATGAATCGCAAAATGTGTTGGTAAGCGCATAACTCACCAACGGCTCTACCGATTTCACTAATTCTTTTTTTGTTGTGTTTGTTATTATCGGGAGAAGGTTCTTACGAAAAAAAATAATAAAACAGTTGTACAGAAAATTTCAGAAAGTAACTTTTCTTTTTCTCATACAAACTTTTTCTATTATGTGAGAGAAGTTTATGTTTACGTTACGGGATTAGTATTTAGTAGTAGTAGGTAGTAGTAGGAATGGGAATGGGAATGAGAATAGGAATAGGAATGGCAATAGTAATGGGAATGGGAACGGGAACAGGAATGGGAACGGAATTGCACGCGGGTGGAAAATATGGCGGTACGAAGTTCGCCGAGACAGCTAGTTTTATGTATATAAGATGAATCCCTATTTCCCTTGGTCACGGCATCACGCGTGAACGGCTGGACCGTTTTCACTAATTCTTTTTTTATTGTGTTTGTAATTGTCAGGAGAAGGTTCTTATGGAAGAAAAAGTTAAGAAAGTTGCGCGGGACATTAGAAAATTTAAGAAAACTTAACGACCATAAATTAACTTTTCTAATTCAACCCTCTTAGTGCTATTGACAATAACACTTTTCTAATTATAACCTCATGTCAGACGTTTCAATATTTAGCTGTCAAATGGAGTTTTGGTGGTTGGAGTCGTAGGTTGTTGGTAGTCAATGGTAGTTTCAATGGACCAATTTGAACTCGCTATTCGTTGTTAGCACATTAAGACAGGACAACGCCTGTCGGGTCAGCTTGTCTAATACAAAAAAAAGGCTAAGGTGGTTTGGGTATGTAGAGCGAATGACACACCAAATATGTAAGTGGCCAGGCAAGCTGGGGTCGGCCTCGCACAGACCAAATTAAGGAGTTATTGCAAAAAGGGCAGGTTTTTTTTATACTATGTAGGTGGCAGACAAGCACACAGCCCACCTGACGGGTAGCGGTCACCATGGCCTATGGACCATCTACCATTTCTCCAAGTTATGAGTCAACAAACTGAAAACTATAAGGAGGATATCATTTTAGGAGGTAGGACACCATGGTGTCTCCCGTCCGAACTGAGCAGTACGACTGGGGTAGTACCTCCACCCTACAGAACACCGCGCACATAATAACCAGCGTGTTGTGTTCCCCAAGGTAAGTAGGGGAGCCAGAGCTCACTGTACCCCTCCTCCCCCACCCCTTCCCTGCAGGGTAGGCAGCGCATGTGTGACACTCTTATTGTTGCACACGTCCATAGGCCACGGTGAAAGCTTCCCTGTCTGTCAGAAAGAAAGAAAGAAAGAAGAAGAAAGAAGTCTCAGGACTGGGGTCACCACCACATACACCAATAGTGCTACAGTGGCAGCCCTCAGCTTGACGGCCTCATCAAATGCTTTTTCACGCCCCACTTAAAGGCCCCGGGACTGTAGGAGGAAGGAAACACATGCGCTGGTAATAAAAAAAAGCAGTCGTAAGCTAGTGGATTATATACCTCTTCCTCAAATTGACTGCTATTGTCGTCTTCCTCTAACGTCAACTGTCTCTGTCGCTCAATGATCACCTGTCTCGCAATCAGTATCCTCTGTTTCCTGTCTTCAGCAGCCTTAGATAGCACCATACTGAAACAAGCACAATTCCCGCTCAGTGCAAATATTCGTATATGTTGCAGTCAAAACGATTCTACTTTAGATTAGCCTCCCACGATTTAAGGGTTGGGAGTGGGTGGAGAGCGGGGAGGGGGGGTTGTAGAACACCCCCTTTGAAGGAAAAAGTGCGAACGCCCCCCCTTTTTTGAGATACGATTTTTTTAATATTCTAACCTAACTTTCGCAAAAAACAAGCATAATTTAGAATGTTTTCCACCGCGAAGCACGTTAGTGCGAAATTATAATTTGTGGCACTTTTGTTGTAGACACAGTTCTAACCTAAATACTAAAAAAGGCTTAACTTTAGATTATCCCCACACGGGTTCGGAGTTCACATTTTTTTTACACAACACTAACTTTATTAGCACCCTGACTCAGATAGATTCGGTTAGGTTAGGTTAGGTTAGTATTTTTATTTTAAACCACCAAGAAATCTTGCTTTTTACGAAATTTTCAACACCCCGACTCGGATAGATTCGGTTAGGTTAGGTTAGGTTAGGTTAGTATTTTTATTTTAAACCACCAAGAAATCTTGTTTTTTACGAAATTTTCAACATCCCGACTCGGATAGATTCGGTTAGGTTAGGTTAGGTTGGTATTTTTTTTTATAACATCAAGAAATCTTGTTTTTACGAAAGTTAGGTTAGAATATTAAAAAATCGTATCTCAAAAAGGGGGGGGGTTCTCAACTTATCCTTCAAAACGGGGGTTGTACACCCCCCCCTCTTCCCTCCCGACTCTCTCACAGCCCTTAAATCGTGTGGGGATAAACCGAAGTCCTACCCTAAAAAAAACACCATGATCCAACTTTTGTAGGTTAGGCCTACAAGAGTTGGATCCTGGTGTTTTTTTTTTCAAAATAGATATACTCGTGGGAGGCTAATCTAAAGCTATGCCCAGACATATCCATAGAATTTAATAAAAAATACATAGGCTAAAATTTTATACTTACGTTGTGAAATGTGTCGTGTTTAAGCTCAAAGAAAATGTAGTATGGTTGTTTTGTTCAAAGTTCACAAAACAATGCTATTTTCTACACAGATTATGTGCCACGCTTGTCCCACGATAAGAGTTGTGTTGTACTAATCGTTTTTGTTATTATGATTAAATGATGTTTTGACCGAAGTTTGTCAAGTTCGACCACAGATAAAGTTCGACATCACATTCATTGACATGTAATGTTACCAACAAGGAAATTTCTAATGTTCTTGAATGTTACAAGAATAATAAATGATTATTTTGCTTTATTGATGTTTCAAACAAAATAATTTCTTAACTGTTTTAAATATATAATGCAATATAGTAATGAGTAATGATGAAGTTAAAGGTTTTTGACCACTTACCAAACGTAGACAGAGACTATTCTCTGTCTACGTAACCCGTTCGCACAATAAAGGGCCCTCTTAACTCGCTTTAAAACTCAACTTATACAGGGTCTTCCGTAATGAATGGATAAACCGTAAACTGGAGTTGCTCCGGATGTGAGGCTATAAGAAAATCATATCATTTTGCTAGGGTTGTCAACCATATGGTAATGGCATAGACGTTTATACTTTTTTAGTAATTTCTCTACTTTTTTATTAATTCCGTAGCCATTTCTTCAAATTTAAGTATTTTCGTGAATTTTTTTGGGTATTATACTCTTAAAGACGTGTATCATTCACTTTTAATATGATTTTAGGTGTTCTTAACGTTAAACGTTAATAAAATGGTCATTTTAAGAGAATTTTTTATTTTTTTTTTCTTAACATCAACTTTTGATCATCTACTGTGAAAAAAAAAAGTACGGCGCTATAGCTGCCCATGATCTTAATAAATTGTCTAGTATGTGTAGTTTCTAAAAAGGTATAACAATGTGTACTTTTAAAGCAACATTATGTTACTAGGAGCAAGAACGTTTATCAAGGTCAAAATTTAGATTTTTCAAGTAATGTTAAGAATAGTTGTAAAACTCGTCAGACGAAGTACTAGAAATAGTCGAAGAGGACCCTGGTACATCCATAAGTGCTATTTCACGGCGCACAGGTATACCTAAAACATCTGTACACAGAATTTTAAACAGGCACGAATTGCATCCCTATCATTACCAAGGGCCGGCTATAGTAAATCATCATTCTCTGAAACTTTTTCCCAACTCAGTTGAGGTCGGTTTTCCAGTCTAACTGTGATGCGGCTGAACCTCGATATTTTCCGTGGAGCGACTGCCATCTGACCTCCACAACCAATGGTCATTATGACCAATGGCGATATCGAAGTTCCAAGTTAGACTGGTTGGACTTTTGTGGGCTCCAACTACCCGTAACGACTGCCATAGATGTTTGTATGGCAACCGGGACCGACGGCTATAGTAATGCGGATATGTATTTAGACTTTTTAAGAAACACATTACCTGGATTGCTAGAAAACGTTCCACAAGAGATACGAAACCAAATGTGGCTACAAAATGATGTTTGTCCAGCTCATTACACTGTTCGTTTCAGACAGCATTTAAACGAGACGTATCCTGATAGATGGATAGGACGGCTGGGCCCAATTTTATGGCCTCCACGCTCGCCAGACCTAAACCCTTTGGATTTTTTTACTGGGGCTGTATTAAGGAGAAGGTTTACAGCGAAGCAATAAGTTCTGTGGAAGAATTGCGTACGCGCATTCAAGTAGCAGCTCGTAAAATTGAAGAAGCTGGCTATGCGCGTCGCGTCGGATTAAAAGATCTTTTATTAGGCGTTGCCGAGCATGCATTGCTGCCGGCGGAAGGCATTTTGAACATTTAGTTTAAGTTTTTCATTAAATTCTTTTTTTTTAAACAACTTGGTTTCATTCTGAATATCCTAGTTAGTGGCCTGTTAGTTTTTTTGTAAAGTATCTTGATAGAATAAAATCATTAAGACGAGTTTTACAACTATTTTTAACATTACTTGAAAAATCTAAATTTTGACCTTGATAAACGTTCTTGCTCCTAGTAACATAATGTTGCTTTAAAAGTACACATTGTTATACCTTTTTAGAAACAACACATACTAGACAATTTATTAAGATCATGGGCAGCTATAGCGCCGTACTTTTTTTTTTCACAGTAGATGATCAAAAGTTGATGTTAAGAAAAAAAAATTAAAAAATTCTCTTAAAATGACCATTTTATTAACGTTTAACGTTAAGAACACCTAAAATCATATTAAAAGTGAATGATACACGTCTTTAAGAGTATAATACAAAAAAAATTTCACGAAAATACTTAAATTTGAAGAAATGGCTACGGAATTAATAAAAAAAGTAGAGAAATTACTAAAAAAGTATAAAAGTCTATGCCATTACCATATGGTTGACAACTCTAGCAAAATGATATGATTTTCTTATAGCCTCACATCCGGAGCAACTCCAGTTTACGGTTTATCCATTCATTACGGGAGACCCTGTATATAGCGCACGTGGTATATTAAGCAAATTGAAACTTTACGTGGAGGCTTCTAAAAATTGAACTCCGCACCTTAAAACTTTACGTAGAAGCTTCTAATAACATTCGTTTTGAGTAAAAACGCATGTGGACTCCAAACTCCTGGGAGGCTAATCTAAAGCTAAGCCCAGACATATCCATAGAATTTAATAAAAAATACATAGGCTAAAATTTTTTACTTACGTTGTGAAATGTGTCGTGTTTAAGCTCAAAGAAAATGTAGTATGGTTGTATTGTTCAAAGTTCACAAAACAATGCTATTTTCTACACAGATTATGTGCCACGCTTGTCCCACGATAAGAGTTGTGTTGTACTAATCGTTTTTGTTATTATGATTAAATGATGTTTTGACCGAAGTTTGTCAAGTTCGACCACAGATAAAGTTCGACATCACATTCATTGACATGTAATGTTACCAACAAGGAAATTTCTAATGTTCTTAAATGTTACAATCTATTATACATATAATAAAATGGTAGGAAAGTCAAAACTGTACATTGAATATTTTTTTAAAAAAATACTTGGGGTGTGATCTACAATCGATACTGAAGCCAAAAATATAGTTTTTAGAATTTTTGTCTGTTTGTCTGTTTGTCTGTATGTATGTCCGGGATAAACTCAAAAAGTACTGCATGGATTTACATCAAATTTGGCAAGAATATTATTAAGACGTCGGGTCAACACATAGGATACTTATTATCACGCTAACACCTACGGGGAGCGAGCAGTGAACCTTTATATCTTCAACGCATTCTGTAACAACGTGTAATCTAAAGACGCATATTTGAATGTTGTTATTATGTTAACCATGCTATAAGCTAGCTTCACACCATCATTAACTTGACCGATAACATATACAATAAAAAACAAACTTAATTTTGCGGTCCAATCCGTAGACCCGATTACTGAACCAACCGCAAATAATAAGTTTGTCGTAGGTTACGTCAATAAAACTGTAGAGAGGTAAATTCTGTACATTGAAATATTTACAAAATAACTATTCGGAGATGATTGGTGATCAATACCAATGGTAAAAATGCAATCAGCAATTTTTTTGTCTTTCTGTCTGTCTGTCTGTATGTGCACGTATGTGGATTTTGATCAAAATTGGTACGATTTATAGTTCATACTTCTGGACAACAAAATAATATCAACCCTTTTATGTCCCACTGCTGGGCACGGGTCTTCTCTCCTCTAACGAGAGAGCTGAGAGGGTTTAGACCTTAATCCACACACGCTGGCCTAATGGGGTTTAGTGAATCGAACATGTCCTTAGAATTTCTTCTAGGACATGTGTGTTTCCTCACGATGTTTTTCCTTCACCGTCAGCAGATGGTAAATCATTTGATTAGCACATATAAATTCCACAGAGTGAAATTCACATTGGTACTGTCCGGCCGGATTCGAACAGGCGGCTCCGACGGCCTTCGTCGCCGCCATCCGGGAGAGCTCTGTGCAGCCTCTCCCGAACCCTTTCCACCGCCTCCTTCTCGAGCATCACTTGCTCACAGAAGGAGGCGGCAGGTGACCACGCGTCTGTACTCTGCACCATCGCTGCGATCAACAACGGCAGTGTGAGGACTCCCACCCGGAGGGCTGCCAGGAGGGCCTGTCTCGGCACCTCTCACGCCGGACACTCGGCCAGCGTGTGCAACCCTGTGTCGTCACCCGCGTCGCAGTGATGGCACTCGGGCGTCAGCTCCTTCCGAATCAGACACAAGTGATCCCCGAAGCACCCCTTACCAGAGATCACCTGCGTCAGCCGGTACGTGAGGCCCCCGTGAGGCCTCTCCAGCCAGTCCTCCATGAAGGGTCTTACCGCCGCTATACAGGCGTGCCCCGCGCTTGGTTTTTTTTATGTCGATAGGCTCGCGTTTGCCCAAGTCGGTCCTTCCACCACGGTATCCCGGTGGAGCTGGGCCTGGATGGCCTCGATTACTCGAGGCTCCGGGTCCAGTCCCCGCTCCTTTCGCCACCAATATAGGCATAACGCGCTGCGGCGCTCCCAGTGTACACCTGTTACGGCTATTCAGGGCCTTCGACCAGATCGGGTACCCGTACAGGGACCGCATGATCCCCGCGTAGAGCCTCCTGCAGGAGTCATCCGGCCCCCTCATGTTGGGTAACAGCTGCGCCAGTGCGTTGGCCCTCTTACATCCTGGCGTCAGAAGACCCTAGACGACGTGTGGTTTTAGTCAGTAAGAATCCGACATAACCTTCCCCGCTGGCCGCAGGGTAGGTACCCATAAGAATTTCCGCACGGAAAAAAGGTTATTTTTTATACAAGCTGATACCCGAGACTCCGCCCGTGCGTCGTTTTAAGGTAGGTCATCATTCTTTGGTTATGTCTCCAGTTTCACTTAGCCAATTACAACCAAAGCAAGACCTTCCTAATAAAAAAAACCTCATCAAAATACGTTAAGTTTTTACATGCATCGCGATTATCGGCTTTTGATGGGGTTTTTTAATTAGAAAGGTTTTGGTTAGATGACTGGAGACCAGTGGAGTGAAGAGTTAGAGTGGAGAGTGGAGTAGTGAGTGGATTGGCAAGTTGTTTTATTAAAATAGACTTGGTGGCGATACCGACCTCCACGCGGGCGAAGCCGCGGGCGGAAGCTAGTAATAATAAATGATTATTTTGTTGATGTTTCAAAATAATGTCTTAACTGTTTTAAATATAATGCACATAGTAATGAGTAATGATGAAGTTAAAGGTTTTTGACCACTAACCAAATGTAGACAGAGACTATTTTCTGTCTACGTTTTAACCCCTAAGCACAATAAAGGGCCGCATTAACTCGCTTTAGAACATCTCAATGAGCTAACTTTGAAAAACATTTTATCGGATCTCGACTGTAGTAAGCTTGCACTGAAGTTGTCTAAGATTGAAGCGCTTGGTGTTAGTTTTGACGAGGTGCAACCAAATAAATAAATGTTATTATAGCTATCTGTCGAATTCATCAATAGATGGCAGTGGTACAGTGGTTGAACACCTTTGAAAATTTTAACAGTATTTAAATGCTAAAGCATGATACCCAAAATCGCGTAATATAAAAGCATTTCTTCTTGATCCTACTAATATTATAAACGCGAAAGTTTGTAAGAATGTATGTCTGGATGTCTGGATGTCTGGATGTATGTTTGTTACTCTGCCACACAAAAACGGCTTGATGGATCTAGCTAAAATTTGGTACAGAGATAGATTATAGTCTGGAATAACATATAGGCTACTTTTTATACAAGCTAATACCGCGGCTCCGCTCGCAAAGTCGATCGGTCGGGATTTCTAGATATATCTTTGTTACTCTTTCACGTAAAAACGGCTGAATAGATCTGACTGAAATTTGGTAACGAGATAGATTAAAGTGTGGAATAACATATAGGCTACTTTTTATACAAGCTTATACCCGCGACTCCGCTCACGGAGTCGATCAGTCGACCCACGGAGTAGATCAGTCGGGATATCTGGATGTATGTTTGTTACTCTTTCACGTAAAAACGGCTGAATAGATCAGGTTGAAATTTGGCACAGAGATAGATTATAGTCTGGAATAACATATAGGCTACTTTTTATACAAGCTAATACCGCGGCTCCGCTCGCAAAGTCGATCGGTCGGGATGTCCAAATATCATGTTTGTTGCTATTTCACGTAAAAACGGCTGAATGGATCTGGCTGAAATTTGGTACCGAGATAGAGTGTAGTGTGAAATAACATAATTATAGGCTAATTTTTATACAAGCTAATACCCGCGGCTTCGCCCATGGAGTTGATCAGTCGGGATATCTGGATGTACGTTTGTTACTCTTTCACGTAAAAACGGCTGAATAGATCGGGTTGAAATTTGGTACAGAGATAGATTATAGTCTGGAGTAATATATAGGCTACTTTTTATACAAGCTAATACCCGCGGCTCTGCCCGTGGGAGTCGATTGGTTGGTAATCGTTTTTTGGTCATATCCCCGGTTCTACTTAACCAAATGCAATCAAACATACGGCAGATTTTATGTAAAACCAAGACCTTTCTAATAAAAAGGCGACATCAAAATTTGTTCAGCAGTTTTTGTGTCCATCACGAACAAACAGACAAGGATTGCAAAAAAATAGATATTTGTGGTCAACATAACCAAGTCTTTTTTTTAAATATCGATTATTACAACTAAAAGTACTGTTATAAAGGGATATATATGT
This sequence comes from Lithosia quadra, assembly GCA_963576445.1. Classification (NCBI taxonomy): domain Eukaryota; kingdom Metazoa; phylum Arthropoda; class Insecta; order Lepidoptera; family Erebidae; genus Lithosia; species Lithosia quadra. Next base: position 1,156,981 of record OY754897.1, read on the forward strand.
TCACACCGTCGCCTTAGGTGAACCCTGTAAAGATGGTGTAAAGTGAAACCAATAAATAAGGAAAAAAAAAACTTTTGGTCATATCTCCAAATTTTAGGTCTAACCAAGAAAACCGCACTAAAATCCGTTTAGTACTTTTTATCCGAAAGGTTTTGGCTAGACGAGTGGAGACCAGTGGAGTGGAGAGTGGAGCGTAGTGGGAGTAGTGTGGAGAGTGGAGTGGGGAGTGGTCTGGAGAGTGGAGTGGAAAGTGGAGTGGAGAGTGGAGTGGAGTGGAGATTGAAGTGGAGAGTGGAATGTAGGGTGGAGTCGGGAGACGGGATTGGACAGTAGAGTGGAGGTCGAGAGTTGTGTGGAGAGTGGAGTGAACAGTGGAGTGGAGTTTGGAGTGGATAGTGGAGTGAACAGCGGAGTGGAAAGTCAAGTGGAGAGCCGTTTCATTCAAATAGACTTGGTGGCAATACCGAATTCCACGCGGGCGAAGCCGCGGGCGGAAGCTAGTAATATATAATATCAGAAAAAAATACCCAGCAGCAATAAATTTTGTATCAAACAGCGCACAGATAACTCATTCGTGATTGGCTACTCACTGTAACACGACGGTTTGAAACGTAAACAAAACAATCTATAATTTATGCCTAAAAAAAAATGCGCGGTTTTAGCGTGTAAAAACGATAGATAGTAGGTAGTAGGACAAATAATGTGTCTAATGGCGGTATATCGTATTACCGATAAGTATTTACTAGTATTATATCTATTTGGGGGACTATAATCAATCAATACCTACCACAGAACAATAAAGAGGCGTGGTTTCGTCGTCGCGTCGCATCGTCGCCATAAGGTTAAGTGTAGTTCTACTTAAATGAAGCACTCGCACTGTACGCTACCCATTAAAAATTAAAATATGACTGTTTGTTCAATTTTAATATGCAAAAATGATACCCGTACGAAAAATATCCGCAATGGTGGAGTTTCATATCATCGGTAAGCAGAATTTCATTTTTATTTTGTAAAAAATGTAAGGCGAAAATATTAAAAATTTCTTCTAACCAAAATTAAGTTTATGTGGTATCTGTTTTAAAGTTTCTTTTTCCTCGAAGTTTTTACTTCAATATTCAACCGGAGATCAGTAAAAAAACGCGAAAACCGTAGTCCACGTGGGCTAGTAGGTACAAACATACAATTTTTTTTTCTTTGTAGGTATAGAGACTAGCCCACGACCACAGCTCCGCCCGCGTGAACGTCAATTTCGCGTTTTTTTAACTACCTATATCTCCGGTTCTACCCAACCGATTGTGATCAAACAAGCATAAGATTTTAAGTCTGTCCAAAAGCTTTCAAACAAAAAAAACTCATCAAAATCCGTTCAGTAATTTTTGCGTCCGTCGCACAAACAGATAAGAATTACAAAATAAAAATATTTTTGTGTTCAGAATCTTTCATATAACACTTCGCAATTCGCTATTCGCCTATATTGTATTCGAGGAAATTCTGATAGATGACTAAACTGTCGTCAATTCGTCATAGAAGGAGAGTGACTAAGGCGAATATTCGTGCGAATAAGCAAAATATACACGAACACACCTCCCCACTTCGATTTATACGCGTGAATAAAAGCGAATAGCAAAGTGTAGTTCCATAATAACATAATCCAAGTTTTTTTTTTTAATATCTTCAAAGTACAGATACAACTACTTAACAATTTTTATAATAATTATAGTATTAGTATAATAGATGGATGTCATCATTCTCTGAACCTTTTTCCCAACTCGGTTGTGGTCGGCTTTCCAGTCTAACTGTGATGCGGCTGAACTTCGATATTTTCCGTGGAGCGACTGCTATCTGACCTCCACAACCAATGGTCAATATGACCAATGGCGATATCGAAGTTCCAAGTTAGACTGGTTGTACTTTTGTGCGCTTTAACTACCCGTAAAGAATGCCATAGATGTTTGTATGGCAATCGGGACCGACGGCTTAACGTGCTCTCCGAGGCACTAATAAACCTGCGATAATTACACACATAACTTCGAAAAGTCATTGGTGTGTGCCAAGGTGAACCTGGGATCGAACCCGAGACCCTCAGCAGTCCATTACTCAAACCACTAGGCTACCGCGGTGGTATAATAGATGGATGAATTAATAAATATTTTTCTTCTCTCCAGTTTCCCCACTGATCCTCATATAAGAGAAATTTGGGTCAAAGCTACGGGTAGACAGAACTGGGCGCCTTCCAAGACTAGCACAATATGCTCCGAGCATTTTGCAGACCAATACAAAATAACTAAGGGAGGTTATCGATATTTGAGCGATCAAGCGGTACCTGTGCTGAAAATACTTAGTTTTCATGTAAGTTTTTCTTTTTAAGGAGGTAGGACACGACGGTATCTCCCGTCCGAACTGAGCAGTCCAACTGGGGTAGTACCTCCGCCCTACAGAACACCGCGCACATAATAACCAGCGTGTTGTGTTCCCCAAGGTAAGTGGCGGAGCCATAGTTCACAACTCCCCCAATCCGCCCTAATCCCCTCCACAAATCCCCCCCCCCCCCCAAATCCATTCTTGGCATTTATCTTTTTATCACTGAAATAGGTACCCATAGATTGCGGAAACGGGAATAAACTTCCACACAGCCAGAGTCGCGGGTAGTTGATAAAAAAAATAAAAGTTAGAAAAATTAAATACAGCCAGTCCTGTTTATTGAAATGGTGTAAAAACCGATTTTATTTTTAAATGTTCGAAATATAAAATACAGCTTGTCTTGTGTAGTGACATGGTGTCAAAACCGAAAAAAAAAAAACGAAAAAAAAAAGATTTTTTTTTAATTTTCCCGCGAGAAAAAAAAATCTAGGAATCACATTTCAATCGAACTTGGGTAACAAGTTGCAACACAAAATTCACTCACAAACGCTTAGCTGCCCGCCCGCCATTTTGATACACATCCTCTTGTTAAACGCCACCTAAAACCTACCTTGATTTTTTGAGAATGACTACTTATATTATAAGAAGACTCAGAAAGACAGACAGACAAGCACACGGCCCACCTGATGGGAAGTTACCGTGGTGTATAGACGTGTACAAAAGGCGCGTCACACTCACGCTGCCTACCCTAAAACCTTCTAATGCCGCGAAGAACCCCATATTGTAGACACTATGGAAAACCAAAGCAGGGGGATCATTCCACAGCCGGCGTGAAATGAAAATTCCTCTCATACCTCACAGTCAAAGTCAGAAAACACTTTCTGTATACACCATTAAAAGCGGCACTTACAAAACGTCAAAATCAAAAATATTTCGAAACGCGGCCCAGACCTGAGAAGACTCCGGCAAGAAACTCAGCGGGCTGTTTTTTTTGGTCTATTTGCAATCATTTTCTTAATCTAATAATAGTTATTAGATTGAGTAACATAGTTGAGTGAACAGTTAATTTCCAATCTTATTTTTATCGTCTGCCTACCGTTGTAAGACGCAATGTGTGAGGATGAATTCCCTGCCTGTGGCGAGCGGTGCGATGGTAAAATATGGCGTCATGTGAAATAATTATTTTACACACTTACCTACAATTATATGGCCATTAGAACAGGTGCAATAATTAGCCTGTTGTCCACTGCTGGACATAGGCCTCTCCCAATGTGCGCCGTACCTCCCAATTCTCCACCTTCCGGATCCAGTCAATTCCAGGTCCTTCGACAGATGTAGCCAGCCCATTGTCACTTGCGAGACGAAATTTTACTCTTATTGCTGAAATATTGAAAGTTATCAAATGGAGGGTATTTCGAAAATCATTGCAGATTATAGTCTAGTTTAATATTATTTGTGGTAATACTTACTTTATTTCGCGAAATTGTTAAAGATGTTGATAATATTTTAGGATTAAACTTAGAAATACACATTTAATGGCTGTGTTATATGAACTTATTCGCGCAACGTTCGTTTTTGCAATGCTCTTGGCTTAGTTGCCTTTGCCCCTTTCGACAAGCACTACGGGCAGTGTGACCAACTTCTAATTTATAAATCCTGCTTCATTTAGCAGGAAAATTATCTCATCCTGCCAAACCTTTCCGATATCTTAGGCCTTGAGGTGATGGTTGTCGCAGCACTTGTGGGACCAGTGGGTATTGGCGTAGTCTAAACCAATATCTGCGCTTTGTCACGCAGTGCTGCGACGACAATCATCTCTTTTATGAGGCCGTCAAGTTGAGGGCCACCATTATGTCACTGTCGGTGTATGTAATGGGGACCCCCTTCCTGAGACTTTACTTTTAGCTTACCATCAGGCAAGGTGAAGTCATATTGACTAAATCGATGTAAAAAAAGACATTCACAGTTGTCTATAAATCAAAAATCAATACTACAATTTTTTACACTACTTAGGTGGCAGACAAGCACATGGCCCACCTGATGGGTGTGGCCTTTGGACGTGCGCAACACCAAGGGCATCACACTCGCACTACCGACGCTGAATATGGAAGGGGCTAGGATGGATTGAGGGGGGGCTACAGTTAGAAGGCATAATATTATATATATTAATATTATTATACGTGAAAAATAAACAAAAATGTATCTGTACTGTACCTACCTACATTATAAAAAATTGACTATTTTTACTCGACTTTTAAGTTTTAGAAGTTTTTAGGCTACGCATGGCAACCCTTTAAATAGAGCACAAATTATAACAAAAAAATGATCATATTTTTTAAACTGGCCCAAGCCCGCGGCTCCGCCCGCGCGGATGTTGGTTTTCGCATTTTTGACAGACAAGAATACCAAAAAAAAAATTTGTGATAAGAATCGTTCATAAAAGTACTAGTAACATGATTACATGACCCAAGTAGGTATTTTTTTTATATCTCCATAACTCCAATGTATAGATATAGCTACTTTACAATTTTTATTATAGGTAGGTAGTAGTATTATAGGTTATTTTAATGCGTTATGTTATGTAGGTACCTGCATATATAGGTAGGTACTGTACTGGCGATGGCGCACAAAATAAATCAAAATCTAGGTACATTAAGTCTACGGACCCATAGTTGAAACGAAACGAGGCGAGTTCGCCGCTCCCAAGTACTCTCGTCACATTCGGGCAATCATCGCATTGGCATCGCTCGCGTATCATAATATTTTCTGACAATTTTAAATTGTTAAATAACGCAAAATGCCTGCATGTGCGTTCAGATATTGTAAAAATTACACATCCAAAAGCCATGGCATATCCTACCACGCGTAAGTATATTTATTTATCTGATTTATTTTAATAATTTCATCATAATATCGAAAATGAATCAAGGAAATTGAATCGTTAGATATAATGAAACAAGATATGCACTAAATATTGAGTGCGAAAGAGACTTCGGAAGGTAAAATTCTGTCATAGATTAAAATTTACAGACGCGATTTTGATCAAATTGTGTATCGTTATGAAATTGTTAGGTTGCTACCTAATTTTTAACTATGAATTAAATTGAAAGTTTATTTTATTCAGTTATTATTTTGCTTTTGTTTATTATATTTTACTTTGGTTTTCTTTGAATACTATTTATTATTTTAATAGATAAATTGTGATAATACTCGTTCTATTTTTACCACGTTTCTGTCTGATTCTAATACTAAATTATATTTTAGTAACATTAGTGACCATGATAGGTAAAATCCCTACCGTACTATTTTGTAAAAAACGCCATAAGATGAATTAGTTTTAGTAAAGTATTTGAAGAATTTTAGTAAAATGTGAACGATAATTTTGGCTTGAAGGTTCCCGCCAAACGAACTAAGACGTATTCAGTGGGTTAATATAGTGCGAAGGGAAAGAAGCGAAGATGGTTGGCTGCCTAATAAGTGGACCAGAATTTGTTCCATTCATTTCAATGATACAGACAAATACAAATCCGCCAAAGGACAGACGATATTGAAAAAGACGGCTGTCCCAATTCATGAGGTAATTATTTTATCTTAGATGCAGAATATGAATTAGCTTTCTGCCCCTTTTTAATCCCGCTAAGAGATGAATTTATACATGCCTTCATCAATTCTGCTAAATAGTGTTTAGGCTGTGCGTTGATCCGTCTGTCAGTTAATCTCTCTAGACAAAGTATTTTATATGTATAGATTAAAAGGTTATTCAAAAGGTTTATAAGGTCGGTTAAGCGTGTTATTTTTACTGCTAATACTGCATACAACAAACTGTTCCTAATATATACTTATTGGCGAAAGAGGCTCAGGCGCGATGGTGTATTTAGAGTATTTCCCTCCAGTTAAGGTCCGGAAATTCCATTCTGTATACTTACCACCATAGAAAGAAAGGAAGAAAAAAAAGAAAGAAAGCACATTTATTATTAAGAACACACTTTAATTCATGATAATTTAATAATGATTATAACAAAACCACAAACAAACACCGAACATTTTGTTTGATTATATCATTTAATTTGAATTCAAATATCAATTTTATTTTATTACATCCCTCAAACCCTAAGATATGTAACTTTTTACATGAATTTCGATTAGGTAGCGCCATGAAGCTATAGATAAACATGGAGGCCAAACCGGGAAGAACAGCTTGATCCAAATACCTACATGTCTGTATCTCACTCTCTGTGGGCCGACTTCTCTTTCGTGTATTTGTACAATGTTGCTATCTTCTTATTAGTATCTCCTAGTAAATTATAGAAATAGACCATACTAACCAAAAATGCAAGTAAAATGATTTATAAATAACTCTATAGTTCGACTACGATTATTAATGTGGAAATTGAAAAATTATATGCCATTTATTATGCATGATTGGGTTGTTGAATCAGGAAATCAGTGAATTAAATTCCCATTGTCTATGGATTCAGTACGTAATGTGGCAACATTAGTACTACATGTCAACTATCAATAAACAATATGGCGGTTGTTTATTATTGTTTTGGTTTTTAACATATTTAAAGTTAATTATAAGTATAAACTCAAAAAATGGTGCAAAATTGTATAGTGCGTGGTTGCGGTATTACGTGGCGTCAAGGATGTGATATAAAATTCCACGCGTAAGTGTTTAAACTTGTTTAAATGGCGATTTCTTGCTTAGAAGGTTATCATACTTAGAAAGAGAAGTCGGCCCACAGAGAGCAAGATAGTAAATACAGACTGAGCATCAAGTAGGTATTGGAAGTGAGGCCTCCATGTTTATCTATAGCTTCATGGGTAGCGCGTCTGCAACAGATTTATTTTAATCTATAGACAGTCCGCTGACTGCGTGACGTCACTGTGGCTGTTTCCAGCTGTTTATATAATGACAGCGTCGCGCGTCGCGCCGATTTGAGACGCCTCCCGTGTTGGTTTTAGGAACTAAATCTGACATTTAATGCACACAGCTTCCTTTAACGCGACGAGAAATTATGCATTAATTTGTTAATATAAGGGCTCCTGACCAGTTAAGTGCTTATTTGTGTATTGAAAAAGTGAAATACAATATTAATAGACATGGTGAAATGTGTATTTTGCAAAAGTAGTTTTGAAAAAGGGTGCAACATAAAATTTCACAGGTAAGTTGAATTTTTGTAATTTTCACCATTAAATCAGCCTGACCTACCTGTACAATACTTGAATAATGTTAAAAAATATGTATATGAATATTATTTAACTGAGATTGAATTATTTTAAAGCACAGAATAGGATTTTAATTTTCGTTTAACAATGTGATAGTGATGTCCATGTTGACATATCGATAAATTTGATTATGGTCTGATGTGATAAAAACTTTTTTACATAATTATAAAAAATATGACTAATAATGGTATCAACCTAACAAAATCTTATTTGTAATATTTTTTCTGACATTCACTTGTATAGGTAATACCTACTTACTATAGTCTGTTTTTTTTAATTAGAGATACTAAATTGACATTACCTGTATTACCGGTTTTTTCAATTAAAAAATAGTCATGTGCCACCAGTATCTAAAGTTATCGAATTTTATCGATAAATTAAATAAAGTACCGATATTTATGGCCGAATAAATTGAAGAAGCGAAAGAAGAAGTGCAGATATTTTTAGGTTATCCTATAAAATTTATAAAAAACTAATTTTAAATTCGGTAAATAAAAATATTTTTATATAGGTGTACTCTAATTTAAATAAAATAAACTTATAAACATTTAGGTATATATAACTTTTCTCTTAAAATATATCATAGCCAAACCACTTGTATCCAGGCAACAAACATTGCCGATAGTTTCGAGTACACCACTAAACACAAAGCTGGTATCATTATTTCACAATTTGACATTGCACTTGTCAATTTAGTATTTCTAATTAAAAAACAGACTATAGATAATGTTTTTACTCTATTGATGAATGCTTGATGAATGTTTATTTTAATGCAGATTTCCAGCTGATCAAGATATGAGAAGTGCATGGCTTAGTGCCATGGGAGCCCATAACTGGACACCAAAAACAAACGATCGATTGTGTTCCAATCACTTTGATGTTGAATGCTATTTTAAGTCTTACGAAAAAACTTACCAGTTAAAAAATAGCATCCCAACAATTTTTGAAGGACAATTCGATGGTAAAGTTTCATTAACTGTTTTCTTTTTCTTATTTGAGTTGTCATATTTTTTCATTTCATTGAGTTGTATCCATGTAGCTATAGATAAACATGGAGGCCTCACTTCCAATACCTACTTGATGCTCAGTCTGTATTTACTATCTTGCTCTCTGTGGGCCGACTTCTCTTTCTAAGTATGATAACCTTCTAAGCAAGAAATCACCATTTAAACAAGTTTAAACACTTACGCGTGGAATTTTATATCACATCCTTGACGCCACGTAATACCGCAACCACGCACTATACAATTTTGCACCATTTTTTGAGTTTATGCTTATAATTAACTTTAAATATGTTAAAAACCAAAACAATAATAAACAACCGCCATATTGTTTATTGATAGTTGACATGTAGTACCAATGTTGCCACATTACGTACTGAATCCATAGACAATGGGAATTTAATTCACTGATTTCCTGATTCAACAACCCAATCATGCATAATAAATGGCATAATAATTTTTCAATTTCCACATTAATAATCGTAGTCGAACTATAGAGTTATTTATAAATCATTTTACTTGCATTTTTGGTTAGTATGGTCTATTTCTATAATTTACTAGGAGATACTAATAAGAAGATAGCAACATTGTACAAATACACGAAAGAGAAGTCGGCCCACAGAGAGTGAGATACAGACATGTAGGTATTTGGATCAAGCTGTTCTTCCCGGTTTGGCCTCCATGTTTATCTATAGCTTCATGGTTGTATCTGAGGTAAAAGAAACTACACGTCTAAATGCCAGTCGGGCGTCCTGCAGTGTGAAATTGTTGCCAGTTCCATAAAATGTCAAACCCATTGTCCGGCCGTCACTGAAAACCAGCGCTGTTCGCTTGCACTACAACGTGGACAGCATTAAGCTGAGAGGCGGCCTTTATTCTGCTTGGCTATGTTTGATACAGTGCCATTGTTATATATGCAAAATGTTGTAACTTCTTATTTGATAAGCTGTGTATATTTTTGTATAGGTTAAGCTACGCTGAATAAAAATATTTTCTTTCTTTTTTTCTTTTTTGTAGGTGGCCCTTCAAATGATCCATTAGAATCTGTCGGTAATGATAATATGTGCTTCGAAACTGAAATTAAATTGGAAGAGCAACCACCAGCCCTTATCTATCCATCCAATTTTGGTGAGTAGACGCGCAAGTCGTCTGTGCCATTGAAATTTCTTATCAAAACTCCATTTCAATATTATATAATTTTTTGACTGCAACATATACATATATGGTAAATAAATTCAATTTTCTTTTTGCTGACGTTATTACAGATGAATCACAAAAGGAATATGATGATTTGAAGCATGACCACGCATTTATAACCATGAAGCTATAGATAAACATGGAGGCCTCACTTCCAATACCTACTTGATGCTCAGTCTGTATTTACTATCTTGCTCTCTGTGGGCCGACTTCTCATTCTAAGTATGATAACCTAAGCAAGAAATCACCATTTAAACAAGTTTAAACACTTACGCGTGGAATTTTATATCACATCCTTGATGCCACGTACTACCGCAACCACGCACTATACAATTTTGCACCATTTTTTGAGTTTATACTTATAATTAACTTTAAATATGTTAAAAACCAAAACAATAATAAACAACCGCCATATTGTTTATTGATAGTTGACATGTAGTACTAATGTTGCCACATTACGTACTGAATCCATAGACAATGGGAATTTAATTCACTGATTTCCTGATTCAACAACCCAATCATGCATAATAAATGGCATAAAATTATTCAATTTCCACATTAATAATCGTAGTCGAACTATAGAGTTATTTATAAATCATTTTACTTGCATTTTTGGTTAGTATGGTCTATTTCTATAATTTACTAGGAGATACTAATAAGAAGATAGCAACATTGTACAAATACACGAAAGAGAAGTCGGCCCACAGAGAGTGAGATACAGACATGTAGGTATTTGGATCAAGCTGTTCTTCCCGGTTTGGCCTCCATGTTTATCTATAGCTTCATGTTTATAACGTATTTAAACAGTTTATCTTTCTTGTAGGTGCTCCTTCAAATGAAACATTAGAATCTTTCAGTGAAGATATGTGCTTAGAAACTAAAATTAAATTGGAAGAGCACTCACCAACCCTTACCTATCTATCCAATTTTGGTGAGTAGACGCGCAAATCGTCCGTGCCATTGAAACTTCTTATCAAAACTCTATTTCAATTTTTTTTTTTTGTCTGCGACATTACATATACAGGGTGAATTTTTCAAAAGGGATTGGATGGACAAATCCGAAACTATAAGGAACAGCTAAAAATGGTCAAAGGGTCACGAGCCCGATTTTGATGAAACTTAAAACCTCATCATTAGATTTTTGAAAAACCAATTAACCTAGTTGAGAATCGAACCCGTTGATTTTTTGAAAAAGACACACCCTTTATTACACCATACGATAGTGTCGCTGTTAAGGAACAAATTCTGCGAAGTGATGATAAACGGCAAATTTAAGGAAAATTTGGAATTTAATAAAATTCATGTTTTATGTACCTACCTATTTGTTTCGTTCGAAATCCCAGAAAAGATCGTAACTATTCCGTGTTTTAAATTATACCCAGAATGATTATAATGATTGATTTTTTTCCCATAATTAAATAGCATTATTCGCTATTCCTTATAGTTTCGGTTATCTAAGCCCTTTTGAAAAATTCAAATTTTGAAATTTTGAAAAATTGAATTTATTTACTATAGTAAATAAATTCAATTTTCTTTTTGCTGACGTTATTACAAATAAATCACAAAAGGAATATGATGACTTGAAGCATGACCAGTGACCACGCATTTCTAACGTATTTAAACAGTTTATCTTTCTTGTAGGTGCTCCTTCAAATGATCCATTAGAATCTGTCGGTAATGATAATATGTGCTTCGAAATTAAATTGGAAGAGCACTCACCAACCCTTACCTATCCATCCAATTTTGGTGAGTAGACGCGCAAGTCGTCCGCGCCATTGAAACTTCTTATCAAAACTCTCTTTATTTCAATATTATATTAATGTTTTGACTGCAACATTATACATTGGCCTTTATTCTGCTTGGCTGTTTTTGATACAGTGCCATTGTTATATATGCAAAATGTTGTAACTTCTTATTTGATAAGCTGTGTATATTTTTGTATAGGTTAAGCTAAGCTGAATAAAAATATTTTCTTTCTTTTTTTCTTTTTTGTAGGTGGCCCTTCAAATGATCCATTAGAATCTGTCAGTAATGATAATATGTGCTTCGAAACTGAAATTAAATTGGAAGAGCACTCACCAGCCCTTACCTATCCATCCAATTGTGGTGAGTAGGCGCGCAAGTCGTCCGTGCCATTGAAACTTCTTATCAAAACTCTCTTTATTTCAATATTGCTGCTAATTCTGTTGTTACATCTCTAAACTTAAAATTCTCTCAAATTTTCTAACTGCATCTGTTTCTTTCATTATCAGATAGAAAAGGACAGATGATTTATGTTAGTGAACACCTGTCAAATTAAGTCGGCGCCTTGACGGTACCCTTCAATTTTAGTCGACATCTACGAACATGCGACTTAACTTACTACGCACCAACAAGGCGCTGTCTTAATTTGACAGGTCTTAACTTAAATAAAATCATCTGTCCTTTTCTATCTGATAATGAAAGAAACAGATGCAGTTAGAAAATTTTAGAGAATCTTAAGTTTAGAGATGTAACAACAGAATTAGCAGCATTATATAATGTTTTGACTGCAACATATATACATATCACTACATAGTATAAAACAAAGTCGCCTTTTCTGTCCCTATATCCCTATGTGCGCTTAAATCTTTAAAACTACGCAACGGATTTTGATGCGGTTTTTTCCAATAGATAGAGTGATTCAAGAGGAAGGTTTATATGTATAATACATGCATCATATACTAAGGCTAATTTAGTATCAGCATTGCACCCGTGCGAAGCCGGGGCGGGTCGCTAGTAGTGAATAAATTACATTTTCTTTTTGCTGACATTATTACAAATAAATCAGAAAAGGAATATGATGATTTGAAGCACGACCACGCATTTCTAACGTATTTAAACAGTTTATTTTTCTTGTAGGTGCTCCTTCAAATGATCCATTAGAATCTGTCAGTAATGATAATATGTGCTTCGAACCTGAAATTAAATTGGAAGAGCACTCACCAACCCTTATCTATCCATCCAATTGTGGTGAGTAGGCGCGCAAGTCGTCCGTGCCATTGAAACTTCTTATTAAAACTCTATTTATTTCAATATTATATAATTTTTTGACTGCAACATGTATAAACATAGTAAATAAATTACATTTTCTTTTTGCTGACATTATTACAGATAAATCAGAAAAGGAATATGATGATTTGAAGCATGACCACGCATTTCAAGCCCTAAATAAAAAAAGAATCGAATATAGGATTAGGCATGATCATTGTTATGAAAATACTCCGGAATCATCAAAGAGGACATTACACATAGTAAAACAACATTTGACACAATCACAAAAAAAGGCAAAAAAATTGTCACAGGAAGTAAAAAGATTGAAAGCCAAAGTAGATTCTCTTAAAACTGTTATTGCCGATTTAAAAAAAAGTAAAAAATTGGATGGATAACTTTGAAACCTAAATATAGTGAGTAACCAGTGAAGTTATATTACGTTTATTTTTATTTTTTCTACCTCCTCCTCACTGACCTGTATAAGTACTCTGGACTGGTGATCCGTCCCATTAAAGTGTGCCTAATTGAAAATCGCCATTTTGGCGCTGACAGCAGCCGTGAGTGTACTTGGAACTAATACTAATGATGGACAACTGACAACTGTCTTGATATCGATGAAACTTATTCAAATGTCACTGTTTCGATTACCTACTTCAATTTGAAGTGTTTATTAATGATAAATACCATTTTAATATGTTCATAAAATTATTTATAGTACATATACAAAGCCTTTTGTTTTTAAAAGTATACCTACGAATTTTGGCATTGGATAAAAAACTATCGATATACATTTTGACATCCCTATTAAACATTATTGGTTATGAAAATATTTTTAAAATTCCCTAAACTCGAAAGGTATTCGCTTATTATAGTAAAAATAACTAAATTACGGTTTCATAATAATAGTTTAAGTGTTAAATTCTTATATTTACTTACTTGTGACAAGAAACACCACTGCCCTTCTCTTATCTGGTTTTTACAATACACACACGATCTCATAACGAATACCTACTTAATTATCTAACATAAACCAACTTTATACATTAAAACACTTCAATTTGTAGCACAAACACAATAATTACTTAAAAAACTTCGAATTTCACACAGATTCCTTTTCAGATAGGTAAACAAACAACGGCCATTTGCAAACTAATTAGTTCTCAGTACACTCGTCTGTCAAAGGCGGCGCTTCAAATCGGCACAAAAAATATCTGTCATCTACTATGGAATAGCCAGTCTAGCGATTATTATTTCAGATCAGTGCTCCTCCTATACAACTCCCTTTCTATGATGCATGTAAACCATAATATTACCTGCAATTTTGCGTATACGAGTATGCAAAATTGTAGATAAATATCATTTAATTTAGATACGTATAGCAGACACCATTTTGAACCAAACATAAATTAAGAGCATTATTAATTTAAGCGTCGATAAGTAAATTCGGTTGCTAATATTCTTATATAGTATTACATTATTATAATTTATTTATTTTAAAACATTCTAAAAATGTTTTATTCAATTTAAAATTAAATCTATCGATACGCGTCACATCAAGAAAGTTTGGCACATCACTAATTTTAGTTATCATAACCGACGCTACTGCATTCAGCGCCACAATGGCGAGAATCAAGAGGGCTTTAGGGTTGTAACGGAACTTCGCTTCCGCCTCCGTTACTGCGGAAGTTCTGCAAGAAATCGTTCCTCCTCCTCCTTCCTACTCCTCTCGTATAAAAAAAGTATAATAGTAGTTATAAATAGTATAACTGACATTCTAAATTACTTGTAAAATTTATGTTCATCTTGTCTTAATTTCGGGTACAGTATTTTTTTTTTATTGGTAATAGGCTCGCGTTTGACCACGATCTCACCTGTTGGTCAAATGATGATGTGGTCGACGGTGGAGCACGCTTGGCTAGAAGCAACCTATTCACACTAGACTTGAAGACTCCCAGGTTGTAGCTTTCCGGACAGTATGCAAATATTACAGATACCGGCACGTAAATTGGCCAGACGCGTCATATGCGCAAAGGTCGATTTTTAGGTCTCCTTTGAGGTATGAGCGGGTCGCGGGAGACGCGGTTGCGCCGTCGCGGACATATGATTGGTCCGTCACTTGACGGACCAATCAGATGTCTCCGAGAGACGTCTTGTTGCGAATCAACGTTCCGTTCGTTCGTACTTTGAATCATTTGATTGGCTCAAAGTGCACGATGCGCGAACTTACCCCAAACCTGGCCAAGTTATGTGCCGATATCTGTACCTACAGATACCGATCAGTTACAAATTTATTATATGTAATAGAAGAAAAATACGAAGAGCTGTATGGCGCGGAGAAAGAGAGAGAAAACAGAGGAACCGAACAGTTTATTTTTGTACATATTTGATCTAAAATAAATGTTTCGTACTGTTGATAGTTTCAATAAACTATTATTTTTACTACATCCACTTTCACTTCCGTTAACCTCTGTAATCCAACTCCGGTTAGCTTCAGAGTTCAGCCTAATCCGATCAGACCTAATCTATTCTATTCGATAGCGATTTAGACTTTTGCCACTTGGCTACAGCCACAGCTCGTGATTCGACTCCGAGCTCGAATGTGATTGGTCGACCTAATCTATTTGTTTCCTTAGCGATTTAGACTTGTGACACTTGTCTATTGTCTGATGGGAAGCCGTCACCGTGGCCTATGGACGTGTGCAACACCAGGGGCGTCACACTCACGCTGCTGACCTTGGAAGGGGGGGGGGGGTAGTTGAGTGCTGTGTTGAAAACGCAGGAGACTGTTAGGTCACCTCGCTGAAAGTACAGAATCCCTCCACTGAGCTCTGGAGGGATATTCTATCTTTTACTCTGTTCCAGTCCGGTACACCTTCAGGGAGCTCAGTGACGTCACAAATGGACAAGCCGCGGAGTTCTTTGCCAGAGGTACGTTATAAAAGAAACCTTAGTTATAAATAAAGCATTAGCTCCATTAAAAATCTTGCCAAAATCGGCCCAGTCATTTCGGAGATTACCTGGAACAGACAGACAGACAAAAAAATTTTTTGCTAAGTAAATTTTTTTTTTGCTATACCACGTAGGTGGCAGACAAGCACACGGCCCACCTGATGGGAAGCTATCACCATGGCCTATGGACGTGTGCAACACCAAGGGCGTCACCCACGCGCTGCCGACCCTGAAGGGAATGGGCGAGGGTAGGAAAGGATGGGGAGGCTAGGAAGGGCCGGGGGAGGAGGGGTACAGTCAGCTCTGGCTACCCTACTTACCGCCGGGATAACAGCACGATGGTTATTATGGCCGCGGTCTTTAGCTTACCATCAGGCGAGGTGAAGTCATGTTGACGTGCCCAATATAAAAAAATCACTACCCGTGCCCCGATCAGAGGTATCGAGTTCGAATCCGGCCGGACAGTACCAATGTGATTTTCACTTTGTGGAATTTATATGTGCTAATCACATGATTTACCATCTGCTGACGGTGAAGGAAAAACATCGTGAGGAAACCCACATGTCCTAGAAGAAATTCTAAGGACATGTCCGATCCACCAACCCGCATTAGGCCAGCGTGTGTGGATTAAGGTCTAAACCCTCTCAGCTCTCTCGTTAGAGGAGAGGAGACCCGTGCCCAGCAGTGGGACATCAATGGGTTGCTATCATAACACTTATCTCTTATCCGCCGCACATAAGCCGCGGTAGCCTAGTGGTCTGGGTAATGGACTGCTGAGACGAGGTCTCGGGTTCGATCCCAGGTTCACCATGGCACACACCAATGACTTTTCGATTCTTTTCGAAGTTATGTGTGTATTTATCGCAGGTTTATAAGTGCCCGGTTAATGGCAATAGGCTCGCCACCTATTACATTGGGACCTAAACATAAACTGGCGAAATGTGGGTGCTAGCACCTCTGCCTACCCCTTCGGGGATATAGGTGTGAGTTTATGTTATGTTATCTCTTATCCAGGGAAAAGTCATCATCGCAAACGTGTACAAGTTTCTCAAAGCTGAGTACGAACACTTGAAGTACTCTACCGGGCACAGTTGCGATGTGACCCCTTTAGCGGACGTCCTCCGACGGACCGCTGACGCCACTGGGGTCAGCGAACAGACCGTAGCGGCCATTCTAGGAGAGCGGGAGCTAGGGGACACATCAAGACTCGAGGGTCTTGAAACTGTTAGAAAGAAGCGAGCGAAGACGGGTGTGAAGCCTAATGAGGAAGACGATGACAGGTAATTTGGATACTTTAACTTACCATCAGGCAAGGTTTTTTTATTGTTATTAGTAGGAGGTAGGACATGAGGGTATCTCCCGTCCGAACTGAGCAGTCCGACTGGGGTAGTACCTCCGCGCTACAGAACACCGCGCACATAATAACCATCGTGTTGTGTTCCCCAAGGTAAGTAGGGTAGCCAGAGCTCACTGTACCCCTCCTCTTCCCACCTCTTCCTAGACTCACGTCCCCTTTCTAGCCCTCCCCACTTTCCTGCCGGGTAGGCAGCGCGTGTGCGACACGCTGGTGACCGCTTCCCATCAGGTGGGCCGTGTGCTTGTCTGCCACACGTATAAAAAAAGGAATGAGCAAAAACCGATAAAAGTTTTTCTTTTATATGTATATACAAAGACGATTTTCGTCTCTGGTATATAGCATATAGGACACATCAATTTGACTTCACCTCGCCTGATTGTAAGCTGAAGATAAAGTCTCAGGAAAGAGTACACATACATACACGTACCATGTTAACAATAACCCGCCTAACAATTGATAAGACCGCCATGCTGAGTGCCACCAGCACTCAGCCTGGCGGTCTTATCAAAATTTTGGTTTATTAAAAAAAATACTTTTCTGTGCAGCCCAACAGAGGAAGACTCCAATGCTGTAGACTCGTATGGAGATGAAAATGCAAGTGAAGACGGGTGAGTATTATAATATAATAATATAATAATAATGTTTATTGTCTCATAATAACAAGATATACATGGGATGTAGCCCTAGAACCCACACTAGGATTCCCTGTGTTGTGGGTTCCAGTCTCTTTCATACCGTTAAGTAATACATTGCACTGAAGCGAGCCTACCTACCTGACGGTAAGCGGTCACCGTGGCCTATGGACGTGTGAAATACCAGGGGGTATCACACTGGGTGCGGGCCGGTACCTTCAAGTGGTGCACCTGGGTAACAGAGGCGAGCAGTGCCTCCCACTCGCCACGGGAGACGCTGCTGCCTGCGGCCAATCCGGCCGGGGTGGGAGTGGGCCTTCAGAGGGCTGCTCCGAGGCTCTCCATGTGTTCCTCAGACTAGCAGAAGGCACAGTGGGGAGCGAGCTGATTGTCTGCGTGCCGACGGTTGGGTGATGGCCGCCTGTCACCCTACACCCCACCGTCAGCTAAGTGGCGCGATGCTCGCCTCGCCCCCTCTAGTGTGGGGAGATGTTGGGGGAGAGGGGGGGGGGGGGATGCGGTTGAGAGAATTTCTTTTGCTGACAAGGTCTGATTGATGGTTGAGACTGGTCTCCCTGCTGACAGCATAGAATAACGATTACTGCAGGTAATCGCAGGCAAACATCCATACGTACAAACAGTGTATTCCCTTTTGAAGTCAGTTAAAAATGCAAGTCGTCACTTTCAGAGAAATGGAACCTGATCTAGAAACAGTCAAGATGGAAATTGAAGAAGATAACCTGTCGGCGAAGCGCTCGGCGCCACCAAACTCAGTCAGGAAAAGGATTAAAGTGGAGAATGGACCCACAGAGTGAGTGAATATTTTTTTTTAACCACTTAGGTGGCAGGCAAGCACACGCCCACCTGATGGGAAGCGGTCACCGTGGTCTATGGACGTGTGTAACACCACCAAACACAATAAAAAACTAAAGGCTTTATTTCAAAAACCAAGCGGTTCGGTGCCTCTTTTATTTGCCGCACCATAAAGACTTGGAATTCTTTACCAGCGCATGTGTTTCCTTCCACCTATAGTCCCGGGGCCTTTAAGCGGGGCGTGAAGCAGCATTTGAGGATTTTATTTTGATTATTATTCCGGTTCGACTCAACCGATTGTGATGAAACACCCGGCGAATCAATCAAATCAACAAAAAAGTCGGATCAAAATCCGTTCAGTAATTTTTGCGTCCATCGGGCACACTTTTCTGCGCACATTTTACTGATGGTAGAAATTTGTTGGCACAAATTTTATCACAAAATTGGGCCGGGTAGGTACCACCGTGCACGATTGCGAAATCCCTCCATAGTAATCCAATCTCGTTTGAATTGCGTTCAGGGGTCAGCAAGTGCATAGCCGGACAGGGGGGATTGTGGTCGCAGCACTAGTGGGACCGGTGGGTGTCACGCGATGCTGCGACGACAATCCTCTTTTGTTGAGGCCGTCAAGCTGAGTGCCACCATTGTTAACATGGTACGTGTATGTAATGGTGACCCTCTTTCCTGAGACTTTACCTTCAGCTTACCATCAGGCGAGGTGATGTCAAATTGACGTGTCCTATATATAAAAAAAATCGGGCACAAACAGATAAGAATTCCAAGTAATATATTTTTGTGTTCAAAATCGTTATAATAGTCATAGGTATACCAACTCGTAACCCATGTTGTATTTTAATTCCTCAGCTCGACCAACGCTGTTCAACAGTTACTGCCTACAATACACGTTACGGTCAAGGCAGAACCCGGCGATAGCGAATACCAACAGTTAGTAGTTACCCAGTATTACCCGAACTGTTTGTGAAATAACTGTATTTTTTTGAGTGTGAAGTTTGTGTGGTTGGGAAGTCGGATGACGTCATGGTCAG
The DNA here is from genome assembly GCA_963576445.1 of Lithosia quadra. Taxonomy (NCBI): domain Eukaryota; kingdom Metazoa; phylum Arthropoda; class Insecta; order Lepidoptera; family Erebidae; genus Lithosia; species Lithosia quadra. The sequence continues at coordinate 1,176,578 of OY754897.1, forward strand.
ATTCTAACCAATTCAGCTTAATTTCTCAGTATTTTTCTGAATAAATAATGCAATGTAAAATTAGATACTTAATCATCTAACTAAACCGAAATTATGATTTTCTATTGTTTTTAGTTCACAAAATAGGTCGAAAAATACACCTACCGCCTATTATACCTACGACGACCACGGTAGCCTAGTGGTTTGGGTAATGGACTGCTGAGACGAGGTCTCGGGTTCGATCCCAGGTTCACCATGGCACACACCAATGACTTTTCGATGTTTTTCAAAGTTATGTGTGTGTTTATCGCAGGTTTATTAGTGCCTCGGAGAGCACGTTAAGCCGTCGGTCCCGGTTGCCATACAAACATCTATGGCAGTCGTTACGGGTAGTTGAAGCCCACAAAAGTCCAACCAGTCTAACTTGGAACTTCAATATCGCCATTGGTCATAATGACCATTGGTTATGGAGGTCAGATGGCAGTCGCTCCACGGAAAATACATCGAAGTTCAGCCGCATCACAGTTAGACTGGAGAGCCGACCCCAACTGAGTTGGGAAAAGGTTCAGAGAATGATGATGATGAAAATAATTAAAAAAAATATTCGTCATCCCTATTATCATTTTCCGCAGGTCACAATATTGGTAATGAAGTAGGCTTGTATCTTCCACGTCTTGGTAATCCCATACCTGGCGAAGTATGTATACCATGATAACCATTATGTCTCCCACAGGTCCAGTTCCAAAGAACAGAACCCCACACCTTGCGGAAGGCTCGTAGTTGTGAAAATTGAGCCTCAGGACGATATAAATGAGACGTGAGTATAGCTTATAGACTTTGTTAGGAAAAAGTGATCATTATTTATTTTCTTTTTACAACTTTTTGACGTCAAAAACTACTTAATACTAAGTTTACCACCGCTTCCTAGGCGCTAGTGGAGAAGAAACGGCGCAACAAACTCCACTGCTGCATTTTCAGACGTCAGATTATACATAGATATCTTAAGACTAAATATGGACGAATGTACATTTTTGTCTCGTGTCAATATAAATAAAGGTATAAAAAAAGTTATAATAAAATTTTTACCCATGTTAAACGATAAAATATTGGAAAAGTCAAAATATAGTAAAAAAAAAAACAAGGACGGGAGTTGAACCCTCGACCAATCCCTTACAGGAGGGAATGCTCTAACCAACTGAGCTATCTTCGAGCTTGATTTATCTTATTTGGGCTTATGGGGCCCAACCAAGGTCTAAGGGGTCAATACGTTACTGAAATATGACGTCATCATTTGACAAAAAAAATTATACAACTTAGGTGGCAGACAAGCACACGGCCCACCTTTTTTTATTACTTACATATAACATAAACTCACGCCTATATCCCTGAAGGGGTAGGTAGAGGTGCTAGCACCCACATTTCGCCAGTTTATGTTTAGGTCCCAATGTAATAGGTGGCGAGCCTATTGCCACTAACCGGGCACTTATAAACCTGCGATAAATACACACATAACTTCGAAAAGCATTGAAAAGTCATCGGTGTGTGCCATGGTGAACCTGGGATCGAACCCGAGACCTCATCTCAGCAGTCCATTACCCAGACCACTAGGCTACCGCGGTCATTCTCAATTTTTATTTATTATCGTGCGGAAATCCCTATGGATCACTGGATCAGTATTATAATGTTATTACAACTTACAGCATGGAGCGGTCTCCGGTGCCACCTTCCGAGGCTGACCCTGGTGAGGATCTCGCAGCCAAGTCACCTGAAGACACTAGATGACTCGCGAAACTGTCTAACTGTTTGTTACTTATGTTATATTAAATATTAAAAGTATTTTTTTTAATAAAAAAAATTATTGTTTCATTTTTATTTTTTACACCCAATGATTTTTTTTAATGCACCCTATTACCCATTTGTGATAGTGGTAGGCTAATACTAGTGTTTAATAATAGTATCGGCTACTAGTTTCTAATACTAGAGTCTGTTACTAGTAATTGTTTAATAAAAAAAATAGTTTCATTTTTATTTTTTACACCCAATGATTTTTTTTAATGCACCCTATTACCCATTTGTGATAGTGGTAGGCTAATACTAGTGTTTACTAATAGTATCGGCTACTAGTTTCTAATACTAGTATCTGTTACTAGTAATTGTTACTAGTATCCGTTACTAGTATTTACTAGTAACTGCTACTAGTATCCACTACTAGTGTCTACTACAAGTTTCTCCTATTAGTAGTAGTAGTAGGTATATTTATGTAGGTAGTTTCAATTTCAATTTCAATTTCTTTATTTTTCAAAATAGTGTAACGTAATTACATCTTTTTGACGTCAAAAACTACTTAATACTAAGTTTACCACCGCTTCCTAGGCGCTAGTGGAGAAGAAACGGCGCAACAAACTCCACTGCTGCATTTTAAGACGTCAGGTTATACATAGATAATATCTTAAGACTAAATATGGACGAATGTACATTTTGTCTCGTGTCAATATAAATAAAGGTATATAAAAAAAAAAAATATAATAAATTTTAACCGAAGTTAAACAATAAAATAATTGAAAATGTCAAAAATATACTAATGTCAAAAAAATAGCAAAAAGGTCGCGTGCCTACCACAATATCAATATATTGTAGTAGGCAAATGCCACAACTTATATCTTAATTATGTAGTTGTAGCACTTTAGCATTCTAGGAGGGGCCTGCACCATGCTCAAGCCAGACATTTTTGTCTTCAAGGTAATCAGCAGTCCTATAGTATGCTTTTTTGCATAAGGTGGCCTTAACAAATGTTTTAAATTTATTGTCAGGCATACCAAGGACCGATTCAGGCAATTTATTGTAAAAACGTATACCTTCCCCCCTAAAAGAACCACTAACTTTGCTAAGCCGATAACAAGGAAGTTATCACTATATTACAGTGATAACAATTTTCGTCAAAAAATCCGCTAGCTGATAAAAGGCATCTTGTTCCCGTCAAAGCCGAACCCAAATCCGTCAGATTGACGGAAAATCCGCTAAGCGGGTAACACCAATCGTACGATGGCGCGAAGCGTATAATTTCGTCTCCGATTGAACGAGCCTACTGAAATTTATTGAAGCACATGATCCGTTTTCCATACTGAAATAGCAACTTAAAGTTAACAGCTTGATAAAAACTTCCAAACTGTTTTTAGCAGACAATCTTAATATATATAAATCTCTTGTCACAATGTTTGTCCTCAATGGACTCCTAAACCACTTAACCGATTATAATAAAATTCGCACACCATGTGCAGTTCGATCCAACTTGAGAGATAGGATAGTTTTTGAAACGGATTTCGACATCCACGCGGGCGGAGCCGCGGGCAACAGCTAGTATTTTGTGAAATTATCCGATATTGGACAAAAATATCCGATAGGATAGAATAAAGTTCAGTTTAGGATATTTTCGTGTTTGACTGCCGGCAACATTGAACAGGTCATACGTCTCTTTGACATACGTCAATTTCGGCACGTTTGACGTTCGCGCGTTCGCGGCCGGCGGCCAAATGTCATTTTGTGTTTTCATTTTTTTAATTGTTGTTTTTGTTTGTGTGAAGCGTTTACCGATTCGTTTAAATACAAGATGACATTCGAAGAGGATTTAATTAAACAAGTGCGTTTACATCCTGCTGTTTGGAATAAACAGAGCGAGGACTATAAAATCAGGTTGAAACGTGCAAGAGCATGGGATATAATAGCGAGAAACTTAAATAAAACAAGTAGGTACTAAACTAAAAAGAAAAAAAAAACAAGCACTTAGATGTCCTGTGGTCTAGAAACAATTTTTTTTATACTACGTGGGTAGCAGACAAGCACACGGCCCATCTGATGGGAAGCGGTCACCGTGGCCTATGGACGTGTGCAACACTAAGGGTGACCTGGGTGACACACACGCGCTGCCTATCCTGAAGGGAAGGGTAGAGTGCTACGAAGGGGTGGGGAAGCTAGGAAAGGGTGGAGGGAAGAGGGGTACAGTAAGCTCTGGCCGGCGGGAACACAACACGATGGTTATTATGGCCGCGGTGTTCTATTAGGCGGAGGACTACCCCAGTCAGACTGCTCAGTTCAGACAGGAGAATATACCATCTTGTCCTCCTTAAAAAAACCTGTAAATATAATAACACATTTTTTGTTATTTATTACAGAACAAGACGTTAAAACTAGATGGCAGCAGTTAAGGGATATCTTTCTAAAAGAAATGAAAAAAGTTCGTAAGCCTCGCTCTGGAGACCCAGGAAGTCCAAATGAACAATACTACTGGGGAAAGTGGGACTATTACCAACCTATGTTGTTTTTAAAGGAGGTTTCAATGCCTCGGCTAACCGAAGTTAATATTTATCAAGAGACTGCAAATAATGATGCCTGCCTACCATCCACTTCAAGATCAGAACAGAATCCTCGGTTTGCTGATGAAGAGAATTCTACCGATGAGGATCCACTGTCTACCAGCCCGCACAGTACAATGACACAGACCACGAGTGCTTTGGCAACTGAAGCATCAAATAATAGATTACAAACTGGATCCCAAAAAAGAAAACGTAAGGACGATCAATGTTTAACCGAATATCAGCGTCGAATGCTCCAAATCGAAGAAGATAAAATTAAAGCGTTTAAAGAAGTTGAGAATGAAGACGTTCTATTTTTGAAATCGCTCGCTCCATATTTTAAAAATATGAATCCAGTACAAAAATTAAGATTGAAAAGTAAATTACAGAATACGATTGCAGATGAAATTGATCTAGCTATGCCGTCACCACCTTCCAACTCTTCAGTTCAACCTTCGTCAGTGCACGCACCCTCAACGTCAGTTCCTTTTACTGTTGTATCACATTCTACACTGCACTCTCTAGACCCAAAGCATAGATTAAAAAAGTTACCCAAAGTAAGCATAGTTTAATAGCCCGTGTTATGGGTCTAGAATGCGGATATTTTTTTTAAATACATGAGACACTTTGACCAATACAAATAGACATTATTTGCACTGACCGGGAATCGAACCCACACTCCCTGTTGTGTAAATAAAAACGTAAAACTATGGCAGTGTGTATAGGTTGAAGTCATAAAATGATTTATTCTGTATAGATCATTAAGACCGCGATAACCGCCGTAGCCTAGTGGTCTGGGTAATGGACTGCTGAGACGAGGTCTCGGGTTCGATCCCAGGTTCACCATGGCACACACCAATGACTTTTCGATGCTTTTCGAGTTATGTGGGTATTTATCGCAGGTCTATAAGTGCCCGGTTAATGGCAATAGGCTCGCCACCTATTACATTGGGACCTAAACATAAACTGGCGAAATGTGGGTGCTAGCACCTCTGGCTACCCCTTTGGGGATATAGGCGTGAGTTTATGTTATGTTATGTAGATCATTAAAAGACACTTATAAAACGTCAATAAGTTCGAAAGGCGGCCCAGACCTGAGAAGACTATTAATATTATTATGTATCCTTTATATGAAAAATACTTTCCTACAGCCCTGTGGAGGAAGACAACAGTTCTGAAAACTCAGACGGAGATCCAAATGCAGGCGACGACAGGTGAGTTTTGAGATTATATAACTGCCAGTAGCGAGTTGGAATCTCAGTAGTACGTTTTTTTTTTCGTTTTGGAACGAATAATGGAGTTGGAACACGACGGTATCTCCCGTCCGAACTAAGCAGTCCGACTGGGGTAGTACCTCCGCGCTACAGAACACCGCGCACATAATAACCAGCGTGTTGTGTTCCCCAAGGTAAGTAGGGGAGCCAGAGCTCTCTGTATCTCTCCTCCCCCCACCCCTTGCTAGCCTCCCTCTTCGCTTCAGGGTATGCAGCGCGTGTGTAACACCCATAGTGTTGCACACGTCCATGGGCCACGGTGACCGCTTCCTATCAGGTGGGCCGTGTGCTTGTCTGCCACCTACGTTGTATAAAAAAAATACTTTCAGAAAAATGGAACACACATCTTTTTACAGTTGTTATGTTTCTAGACCACCGGACACCGGATCTAAGTGCTTATTTTTTTCTTTTTTTTAAGGTTTTTTTTTTAAATATGCAGTCTGTCAATTGACTTAACCCCGCTGGATGGTAAGAAGCAAGGGTAAAGTCCAGAGGGTACGGGCCGCCATTCCAGACACCATTCGTCCCAAAACGGTAGTCGGGTTTTTTTATTTTTTATTTCATCCAGCGCTTCAAGGCCAGACATGACGATCCATGACAGCAGGTCTTATCATGAAATCATCATTATAACTTTCAGAGAAATGGATCCTGAGCCAGAAACGGTCAAGATAGAAATTGAAGAAGACAACCTGTCGGCGAAGCGCTCGGTGCCGCCAGACTCGGTTAGGAAAAGGATTAAAGCGGAGAATGGACCCACAGAGTGAGTGAATTTTATTTTTTTAAAGAATTGTATTCTTTTTTAATGTCCCACTGCTGGGCACGGGTCTCCTCTCCTCTAACGAGAGAGCTGAGAGGGTGTAGACCTCAATCCACACACACTGGCCTAATGCGGGTTGGTGGATCGGACAAGTCCTTAGAATTTCTTCTAGGACAGAGGGACACCCGGAGAGCCTCAGAGCAGCCCTCAGTGTGTTATCACTTACTTGATTACATTCAAATATCTACCCTTTTTTTTGTAGACTTCCTTCGTCCAGTGGCAAACCCCTTCGTGATCGTACAATACATTCCACACTTAATTATGGTAAGTGCATTATCACATCAACTTGGTTCCGATAAGCTTTACGAAACTAGTCCCACTGTTGCAGTCAAAACTTTTAACCAGTCAAAAGTACTTTTAACTAGCAAAATCAGTCAAAAGTAGTTTTAACCGTAAGCTTGCAGTCAAAACTCTTAACCAGTCTAAAGTACTTTTAACGGATAGGGTCGATGTTAAAATTGAATAAAACAAGATGTGTGACTAGTGGGACCGGTGGGTGTCACGCGGTGCTGCGACGACAATCCTCTTTTGATGAGGCCGTCAAGCCTCTCGTAATTGATTGAAAGACCCTATAGATAGCCAAATTAGATTAAAATTAAAATGAAATCAAATTGTCACAATTATAATTAAAAACACCTAAACTTTTTTTAAAAAAAAATTGTACATACTTAATATTTTCTAAGATAGTTTAATAATAATTCAGTATCTACTATATTTTGTCATTAAAAACTAGATAAAATAAATTGAAAATAAAATAAAATAGTATATTTATATTAAATCACTATCTTCCCTTTTCATTTTAACGGTGTATCGGTGAAGTTTAACAATTTTCACAATTTTTTTTACTCTTTTCCTTCCAGGTAGCGAGGAAGAATCCGATGTAGACGAAGAAGGATTTCCCCAGACATTCGTAGTGCCCCGGTCGGTACGAATGTTCTTGGACGAAAACGAGGACTTTGAGGAACATGACGTCCATATAACTTTAGAATGGCCTCCTCAATCATTCCGTCTACCAGAGCCCTCCTTACCAACGCCTGACACATCTGTATTGACTATTGAAACAGATAATAAATTTAAATTTCAATGGCGAGGGTTCTGTACACCTCAAATTGAACCACATTTGAGGCGAGAACCATTTTCACACATTAATGGACCTAAGTTTTCTTACACGAGTCCATACGAAGCGTTCACTGCTATATGGAATCGGGATATAATGGAATTAATAGTAAATGAAACCAATATTTATGCGCAGCAACTTACAACAGATTTGCTGGAAAATGGAGCAATTTTTCCCAACAGTCGTATAACAAGATGGCATACTACAGATGTCAATGAACTTTACAGGTATTTTGCTATCGTGTTAGCTATGGGGGTAGTTGCTAAAAGTCGTTTAGAAGAGTACTGGAATCAGTCAAAAGATATCCTTAGTACCCCTGGTTTCTCGACCGAAATGTCTTATGACAGATTTCAACTCTTATCCAAATGTCTCCACTTCAATACCAATGATTTTGACCATACCATGTTCACACATCCCCAAGCCAAACTTTTTAAAATTAAACCGGTAGTTGAACATTTGAATCGCAAATTCTCCGAGTTGTATCATTTATCACAAAATGTAGCTATTAACGGAAGTGCCTGGTTGGATGTAAATCAGTTTGTCCATAATAAAGCAGCAACAGTTGGGATCAAGATGTTCGAAGTCTGCGAAACCCAAACTGGATATTTGTGGCGATTGGAAATCCACTCCGGCCATGACACCTTGGTAACGGATGATCCCATTTCAGGCACTGTACCAGCCCTTGTGCTTAGACTTTTAAAAGGCCTTGAGCATAAAGGCCACACAATCTGGTTGGACAATTTTTTTAACTCTCCAGCGTTAGCCCGCGAGTTGAAAACCCTAGGGTTCGATTGTGTAGGAACGCTCCGGACAAACCGGCAATTTGTACCAACGGAATTGGCTAGCATCACCAAAAAAGATATGGCATTCGGACAAGTATTGGGTTGCACGTCGGGAGATGTTGATATCTTGGTGTGGAGAGATAAAACTCTCGTGACATTTATTTCCACTTATCATGGTATCGCGGCTTCCAGGTGTGGCGATACACTAAAACCGAGTATCGTTCAAGACTATACCGTTAGTATGGGCGGAGTAGACCGCAAAGACCAACAGCTGGCAATGTACCCCATTGAGAGACGTAACACTAGAGTCTGGTACAAAAAAATTTTTAGAAGATTATTAAACGTTAGCGTACTGAATTCTTACATAATTTTAAATAATCCGTTAATAACACACCGGAATTTTCGAAAAGTGTTAGTAACGGATTTGTTGAAAGCACACAGAATACCTACAATCGCCCCAATACCCGTTGCAACATCCGTACATTGTCCGGGACAGTACGAGTTTATTAAGCCAGGAAAGCCAGACCGGTTAAAACGCCAGTGTGTCGTGTGCAAGAAGCGTACTGTTACGTACTGTAGAGCTTGCCAACTGGCAATGTGCGTTTTTACTTGCTACGAACCGTACCACATTTCACACTAGCACTTGTAACGGATGTAGGACACGACGGTATCTCCCGTCCAAACTGAGCAGTCCGACTGGGGTAGTACCTCCGCCCTACAGAACACCGCGTACATAATAACCAGCGTGTTGTGTTCCCCAAGGTAAGTAGGGTAGCCAGAGCTCTCAATCCCCCCCCCCCCCCTCCAGGGACGGCAGCGCGAGTGTGACGCCCCTAATGCCACCTAAGTAGTATTAAAAAAAATAGACTGATTTTTTTTTTTGTTTTTTTTTCACTATCTACTACTCAGGTGGCAGAAAAGCGCACGGCCCATCTGATGGGAAGCTGTCACCGTTTTTTGAAATGTAAGCGTCTGTAACTCTTACATCCTTTTCAATAATCCGTTAATGAAATAACATACCGGAATTTCCGAAAGGACTCCTTCCAAGTCTGACCCTGGCGATGATCTCGCAGCCAAGTCACCAGGGCCTCGATTCTGCTAAAGGCAAACCGCTGTAATACCACTGACACTCTAAAAATGCTATCTAATTGTCGACTTTACCGTTATACAGTTAAAGTCTAAAATCAAATGAAAATAATTCATTTAACCTTTTCATTCGCTGTACAAAATATCATTTGACTTAAGACTTTAACAGTATAACAATAAAGTCTACAATTAAATGGCATTGTTTAGAGTGTCAGTGGTTTGTCTTTAGCAGAATCGAGGCTCTGGACACACGAGATGACTCGCGAAACTGTCTAACTATTTGTTACTTATGTTATGTTGAATATAAAAAGTTTGTTTTTTTTTAAATAAATATTTAATAAGGGTTTTTGTTTTATTTGAATATACCTTTTATGATAGCATAAATATTTGATGAACTTTCTTTGTAATGCCCTCCAGTCTTTTAATGTTAAAACTATTAACTAGGATTTCAGACCTCTGACCCATAATAGTATAATCTTAATCTTAATATATATAAATCTCGTGTCACAATGTTTGTCCTCAATGGACTCCTAAACCACTTAACCGATTATAATAAAATTCGCACACCATGTGCAGTTCGATCCAACTTGAGAGATAGGATAGTTTTTGAAACGGATTTCGACATCCACGCGGGCGGAGCCGCGGGCAACAGCTAGTTTATTTATATAATATCATTGTCTACAATAATATTGTTCAAAATGATCGAAATCAATCTTTGCTGTTTTGAAAATTCCTACTATTTCGTTGCACTTTTTGAAACAAAAATTTTAATAGTAAATCTTGACATAAAAGTACAAATAATCTTAGATTATTAATATGTCTAGGTCTAGATCACGGGTCTAGATGGACAGTCAAAGCGTTGAAAGCGGCCAAAAAAATAGTCACCATAGGTTGGTGTCTAAACGATTTTCCTGCTTTAGTGTCAGACGAACTGTCAGTGGGCACGCACGGTCAATAATTTATGATTTTAACAATGACGATTTGTGTGATAAAACTGTGTAAAAATTATCCAGGACGTAATAAAACGATAAAAAAAGTTACATATCATCAGTAAGTACCATTGTATCGTACCAATTTTAGCAAAATAAGCCATTAGCTTTTTTCTAAAATAATTAAATATTGTTGTCACCATTTTGTACTTAACGGGTGTGTTGCTAGTTACTCAAGTCAAAACTCCCATAATAAAAAGTGGCCTAGCGGGTATATTATGCAATAGGCATGTGCGAAACATGTCCGGGAGCGGATTGAACATGGAACGGTTCCTTATACAGTCGGCACCATGTTCAGGAACCATGTCCGCGGACACGTTTCCCGGACATAGTTCATGCAATCCACGCTGATATAACATGTGCAGATATATATGAAAAGGTTCAATTTTTTTTATATAGTTACTACTGAGGTAGCAGACAAGCATGTGTTTAAGTATATAGTTAATATTTAAAATGAGATCAGTTCAGAACAGTACCAATTGCATTTTCCTTTTTTTGAGTCCTTTTGTTCAATAAAATGATCCCAAAGTATGCTGATTTTTCTATGAGATGGCATTTTCAGATGAAGTAAATAATTAGAAAGTTCTCAAAGCCTTATTATTTTCGAAATAATTGTCATAAATAAAAACTGCACTACCTAGGTATGTGCAAAGTAAATTACTAGGTACCTATTTAAATCTATTCACTTATTCACTATAGAACTCAATAAACTATTATTACTTATCAAAGACAGTGTAATTTGTTAAAAATAATCGGAAAGTATGGTGTATAAAGTATTCGGAACACGCACGCATTCGCAACTAATAAATAAATGCACCTAAACGCTAAAATACGAACGTTGCCGCAGTCACTGCGCAAGTAGATAATTTTATTAGGTAACACGAAATGCGACTCGGTCCGGTTCGGCTGCTGTTCGCAAACCCGAACCGCTCCGGCCGAACCTGCACATGCACATTGGAGTATACTCCGCGCTCCACGCTCCGCGCGCCGCGCGCCGCGCGCTCTATTCATTCCATGCTCCGAGTTCGCTTACTCGTTCCGGACATGAACATGGTGGAACTGTTTAGGCGGAGCGGTCGGATCGGAACTATATAGCTCCGGGAAAGGACATAGTTCCTGGAGCTATAACGGTCCGGAACTACTCACCTCTATTATGCAATTTAATACAATATGAGTATCCTATGAGGGGTTTTTCAGCATGCTGAGTACGAATTTGATGTCATTTTTGCAAGACAATATAATAATATATGGCCACCACGTCGAATTCAGAATGGACTTGGTAATATGGGTTTTTGGTTATATTTTTTCAGAATACCAAGCGATCCAGTATTAAGAAACCGATGGATACAGATAATACGAAATAGTCGTAATGAGGAATTCTGGCAACCATCGAATCGCTCAGTTGTTTGCTCTGACCATTTCAGTAGGAAAGATAAATATTTGGTCAATGAGCAGGGCCGCCTAAGATTGAAGAAGGGAACGGTGCCTCGTAAGGCAAGTTTATAAAATAATAAAAAACATATTCTATAAAAACGGGTAGAATTTTATAATTGGTAGAACTTCGGATTGTCGCCACACGATTTAAGGGCTGTGAGTGGGTGGAGGGCGGGGAGGGGGCTGTAGAACCTCCCCCCTGTGAAGGAAAAATTGCGATAGCCTCCCCTTTTTGAGATACGATTTTTTTAATATTCTAACCTAAGTTTCGCAAAAAACAAACAAGATTTCTTGGTGGTTTGAAAAAAAAATAACTACGACGGCTAAGGCGGGAGCTCCGCTCCGCTTCTCTCCCGCCTTACATACCTACATGTATTGTGTGCAAAAGTAGACTTGTTTTTTATCCGTTGGTAGTAGGGCGACACTCCATCTAGACACTTGTATATAATCAAAGTACATTATAACTTAGAGTTTAAATGTAACATTTGAACGAGATTTTCGAAAAATATACATACATTTATGTATGGCCCGACGTTTCGCATAAATCATATTTCATGCAACGTAATTTTCTGAATGTTAATATTACAAATAAAGTTGGTAATGATTTAGCTTTTTCAGGCTTTGTTTTTATCGTCAATTCAATCTGATGAAAGTGCTGTTTCGGATGAGGAAGTAGATACAAGTGATGGCGCCGATAAAAGAAATACTTTCAAGAAGACAGTAAGTGAATTTGCCTTTTTACTAACCTACTCTCAGACCAATAAAAAAGTATAGACACTGTACTAATGTTTGTGGCAAAATGCATCGCATAGAAACAAATATAGTGTACGGCATCTAACTTGACAAGGTTTTGGAGTAGTGGAGTCCACACTACTCCAAAATCTGGCCAAGTTAGATGCCGCGCACTATATGGGTTAAGACGAAGTAGTGGTAAGTCCAGAAGCGTAAAAGAGGTGTCTAATAAAACAGTTTTTGGATATCAACCGCTAAAATACATGAAATGATAATTCCTACTATCGTAAAGGTAAAGAAATGCTTTGTATTGTTATACAATTCGAAACACGATTATAGTGATTTGACTCGATAGAAAAAAATCGGGAATATCGTAATAATGCGTCGCATAGAAACAAGTATAACTTGTCTAATTTAGGATGATAATTTTGACAGCTCCAAGTAGGGTACCCCATATAGTATAATCGAAAATGAATCTTTCGATTTTCGATTATCGTTCCCATAGAATATGGAATCGATAGTTACAAAACTACAAAAGCATTTATTTTTAATTATTTTAGGTAACTTCAGGATGACAAAAGAGAAGTTTTATAGTATAGTACTTATGTTTTGTATTATACTTAGTAAATTATATTATAAAAAATTGTAGTAGATAAGTACTTAGTCATTTCAATAAATTGATTTAATTTCGATTCATTCGATTCATTTGTCTACAGTCAATTGTGCTGATTTCTTGCAAGTCGCTTCACTACGGCAAGTGGGCGGTACCTGTCTATGTGCTACGATAATTTTTGAGGTATTATCTCGTTTATAAAAATATGATACTTCATAGACGTGAACTGTCAAAATTATCATCCTAAATTAGACAAGGTATAGGTATAGTGTACGGTACGGCATCTAACTTGGCAAGGTTTCTATTTCGCATACAACAGTGTGGTGTCGCGACAATTATTATTTTTATTTAATTAGACTTTTTCTTATTTTATTAGTTTTATTTAACTTGACCTGTTTGTTTGGGTGAAATCTAGTAGGTAATTGAAATTTTCCCCCTTTTATTTGTGTAATTGATCTGATATTTGGCGGAAGCCTTTAGTTCTGATGACAATACAATTTAAAACCGTTTAATTTTAAAAAAGATTTTTTCATAATTTTTTGTTGAGCACGTAAAGGATTTTTGTACATAATAAATAATTTATCGAGCAAGGCCAAGTGGGTGTAGCACCCGTGCCAAAAAGGACGCAATATATTGCATGTTTTCCTAATCGCGCTCTCACTAAGCCACGAGCTGGCTTTCGCGTACGACATAAAAAAGTGAACAAATTCATAAAAATATGCCATATTGTGCTGTGACAAATTGTAGAAACAAAAGTGGTGAAACAAATATGAAGAATGGAGATATTTCTTATCACCAGTAAGTATCGAAATTCTGTAAAATATTTTTTTTGAGAAGCAAAAATAATTGTCTGTCTTTATGTTATGCATTTACCATGTTCATTGAATACGAACCTAAGTTGTATTAATTCCTTTCTTATACTTACTTAGGTACATATCTATCCATTGCTGTCCACATTCAACGCTTGAATACAGAAACTGCGCGCTCAAATAGTGCACGCAATGTACATCGCACTGATTCGCTGCATCATGTGATCTTGGTCATCGAAAGCTAGGGATTGACGCTAATGTATCGTTCGTTAGAAGTTATCGATGAATTTATTCAATATTCATTTGGCTCTCTGTTCAAGTCTTGTTTTAAACGACAGGGTGTTAAAAGTTGGATTTTTTTCACAATACCCTCAATATGCGTATCAAATCAAAGGGCTAGACTAGTAGAATAGGTACAAATTTAAAATCCAAGATGGCCGCCACCACAAAATACCGAATTAAATTAGGTATAATTTGCCATTATAAAAGGTTTATATTTCACTACTTTTTCAATATAGGTATCAAATAAAGTGTAACACTGAATCTAATGTGGCGCCCTCTAGCGGTCAAAAAGCACTGTTTAATGGTATGGTATCTTCTGATATGTCACTATCGATAAATTCATTATAAAGTAGTATTAATAGTTATAATATATTATTTTAGTTTTCCAAAGGATCCAAACATTAAAGAGAAATGGATCACAGCAACGGGACGAAAAAATTGGTTTCCCACGAAATACAGCACTATTTGTTCCTCTCATTTTACACAAGATGATTTTGATAGTACGAAAAAAATCAGAAGACTGTATCCGAATATACACCCGACAAAGGAAGTTTGGGTGAACAAAGTAATTATATTCATTTACTAGCTTTCGCCCGCGTGGAATTCGGTATCACCACCAATAAAACGACTCTTCACTCGACTCCCTACTCCACTTTCCACTTCCACTCTCCTCTCCAATCCACTTCACTCCACTCTCCACTCTCCACTCCACTCTCCACTCTTCTCCACTAAAAAAAGGATAAAAAGTATTCCATGTCCGTCTCTTGGTTCTAAGCAACCTCCCTACTAATTTTCAGCCAAATCGGTTCAGCCATTCTTGAGTTATAAATAGTGTAACTAACACGGCTTTCTTTTTACAAGCTATTATTTAGTTTCACCAGTTCCGTTGTCTGTTATCAAATCTTGCAAGCCATTTTTCTGGTTATCCGATCGAGCTGAAATTTGGCATACTTATGTAAGTCCCATGACAATGTAATATTGCAAATAATAAAAGCTTGTTTTTCAAAAGGTTTTTTTTAAACAGCAGCTTGTATATAAATAGATTAAAACCATGTTCTAGTTGAGTAACAGTAAATTTTACATTTTATATTTTCAGGAACAACTGGAACAACATGACCATAATTTTGCGTCTACGTCTTGCAAAAGACAATTTTTTAGCCCCGAACTTGGCAATAATAGCGTGAGTAAAATGTCATTTCCTGATAAGTACTTAATACGAAAAATATAACGCACTACTTGCATGAACAATTTTAAATATGTATGTATTCTTACTAATGGATCACCTACTTACTGAACATTTTTTTGACGTTTTGTAAGTGCCGCTTTTTATGGTCTATACAGAATAAATCATTTTTGCCTTTAGCTATATACATTTAAATGTGATTAAATAATTTTAAATAGCTAATATTATCATTAAAGACGTTCTTATTAAAATATTAATCAGTACGCAAAATGAATAAGTAAAGTACCTTTATAAAATAATTCAACATCCATAGCAGATATGAATATCGATAATCTCATGTGTGTGTCCCCTCACTTTTTTTCCCGCCACACCACGAAAATGACGTCACATTTTCGGTGTTGGCTTGTTGAATTTTGAAATAATCTCTTTGAAATGTGACGCGCGCGAAATGTAAGCGATTATGACATCATCATAATCGGTCTATTTCGATAATATTTTTCTGTGCCTTGTTTATAAACGCGGTCGATGACCGTATCATACTACCAAGAATATTAGAACCAATGGATACTGCAAGGCCATACATTGCAGTGTCTCCATCTAGTTGGTTGGGTTGCGTACCTTTCTTTGCGGTGACCATGTTTAATTGCAAGGTTGGGATATATGATGTAGTTTACGTCTATGCTCATGAAAATATATGGTATAGTCTACGTTTCCATATTTACTAATATTATAAAGAGAGGCCAAATTCATTGAAAAGGTTATTTTACTATAATATATTTAAAAGCTATTAAAGATGAAAACAGTAATTTTGTAACTTATTTATTTATTAATTGAGACTTACTTATGTAAGCATGTAATAACAAAATAAATTATTGACATTAAATGAAGGATTATGTATTTATTTATTTTATACATACAGTGTCATTACAGGCAAACCCAATGCGACAGAGTAGCAACAAAAGGGTGTTTCCTATAGTAGCGTCACATTAATAGGTAACATTTGACGTTTGTCAGTTTTATATTCATAATGAGGTGACCTGTTAAAAAAGGTCGATTAAAACGAATAAATCGATACGGACTTGAAAGATAATGTGAATTTTAAAAATCGTCAGGTGAATCCCTGTCCCATTATTATACTTTCTTTCGTAAATTTAAGGAACAAAATAAGACAAATACATGATCTATACTTATAATAAAACTGTAGAGAGGTCAATTCTGTTCTTTGCATATATAAATTTACAAAATAGCTATTGGGGGATGATTGGTGATCGATACTAATGCAAAAAATGCAAACAGTAAATTTTTTGTCTTTCTATCTGTCTGTATGTGAAGAATAATAAATATATAATAATATTTTGAGTCAACCTGTATACAGTAAGTTTATACTACCGTGGTCTAAGTATGTACAGTCGTGAACAAATAAAAAAGTGTAGTGGTTTTTAGAAACGATAACTTAATACCTACTTGAGTAGGTATAGGTTATGTCTAGAAAGCAATAAATAATAAGCGTCAAAGTTGAAATTATATACTTATTATGACCAGCTTCCTAGCAATGGACGTAAAAAGTACTGAACGAATTTTGATGCGGCTTTTTTATTAGAAAGGTCTTACTTAGACTCAAAATTTATCGTATGTTTGCTTGCAATTGGTTAAGTACAACCGGAGATATGACCAAAAGCGACCTAAAAACGAAGCGCGGGTGAAGCCATGGGTATATCAGCTTGTATAAAAAGTAGCCTATATGTTGCCCAGAAGTATAAACTATAATCTTATCAAGTTTGATCAAAATCCCTCCAGTAGTTTTTCATCCATGCGTGCACATACAAGTAGACAGACAGAAAGACAAAAAAAATACTGATTGCATTTTTTGCATTAGTATCGATCACTAATTATTTCCCAATATGTAGTTATTTTTTAAATATATTCAACTAGCTGCTGCCCACGGCTCCGCCCACGTGGATGTCGGTTATCGCAACCAAACATAGCCTATGTTCATTATCTAGGTCTAATCTACTCCTATACCAAGTTTCATCAAAATCAGTTTAGCGGTTCAGGCGTGAAAGCGTAACAGACAGACAGACCGAGTTACTTTCGCATTTATAATAATTTAGTATGGATGTATAGAATTGACCTCTCTACAGTTAATATTGTAATATATTATGATGGATATTGTAAACGTGCGGAAAGCATTTGACGTTTTGTGGGATTATGCTATGTATTTATTGCAATGCAGGAGCTTCTAGTAGGAGACTATCCCGCAAAATACGGATGGTTGGTCACCTTACGAATTTTTGGTAAACAGTGTTGCTTCTTTATTAAAATGGCTGTCACCCACAATCTAAGAAGCGAATATGTGTCAATTTTTTTATTAATTTCTATAAATATTACTCAATTAATAATAATTGATATGTACGGTGTTCTGTGAATTTTCATAAAGCTCAACTAGAATCAAAATGAAGCTCCGAAGAACTCAGCCTTTGCGTAAATTTGACTTTGACAGGTTTGGATTGGGAAATTTTAACGTATCATGGCAATTTTAGGCAGTGTGCGAGAGAGATGACCGCCGGCCGAGATTCAAAAATCCTGGAGACAACCGCTCGTTCGAAATGAAACGTCCAGCTAAGTACAAGGAAATTTCTAATGTTCTTGCATACTACCATACGCGTTCAATACACTTCACGGCTGGCTGTCCGATCCGAGCCCGCGCACGTTGCCATTCTTCTCATTCTTCGATTTTTCGCAAGCGCTCACCTGACATCATAACAATGGTTTATAAACCAGAAATTAGACCTTAACACAATGGCCATAAATTAGAAATTTCAATGATGCTTATCGTAAACACATGATTATGCTACACGGCATGAGAGATTTTTAAACAACAAAAAGAAATTGACCTTTATGCTAGTAAGAATAAATTCTAAATTTCAATGATCTTCTTCTTTCGTGTCAATGATTCATCAAATTGTACGGGCGTAGAATTCTGCCATCTTGACCGCGCTATTAGTGGCCTTGTTAAGGTCATCTTGACTGCAGGTGGTAGGGCATAAGGGGCAGGAAAGTAGGTGCGACATTGACTGCACAGGGGCTCCGCAGATTTCAATGATGAATTTTCGTAAGCACATGCTGACATTATGAACATCATAACATTGCGATTTGCATTTTATTATGAACTAGCCTACGCCCGCGGCTCTGCCCGCGTGGATCTCGGTAGTCACGTTTTTGACTATAATATGTTATATCCGGTTCTACTCAACCGATAGATTTGATTGATACTGAACGGATTTTGTTCCGTTTAGCCCGTGTGCTTGTCTGCCACCTAAGTGGTATAAAAAAACATTCATTATACATAAACTTTTGCGTTTATTGTATTAGTGTAGGAAGTAGGGTTATTTGATTTGAAGCAAGTCAAGACAAAATGGTCATTCCGCGCCGAGCGCTCTCAACGTGTACATGTATCGCTCTATGCTTCTGAAAAGCCCGCGTTCTTTATTCAAAGTTTTGATTTAAAACTACCACCAAACGTGGATCTCAAAGTTTTGATATATAATAAGTAATAATTTCGATATATTTTTATGATTCAATTATGTTTTGGTGAGATTATTTTTATTATGTATATCTACGTTATCCATTTATACCTAAATAGAAAAAAAAACAACCCGCTGAGTTTCTTGCCGGAATTTTCTCAGATTCTCAGGTTCTGGGCCGCGTTTCGAACTGGCGCGGCGGTGGTCCATTTTGCTTGTCTAGTTTTAAAATTTTTAATTTTGACGTTTTTTAAGTGTCGTCTTTAGATGGCACTTACAAAGACTAGAGACTTACCTACTTAGACTATGAAGTCAGTAAACTAGTATAAATGATTTTTGACTTTTGATTTTGGCCGACTCTAGTGCTGTCAGTGTGCTATTAAAACTCGTTATACTTAGTATAATAACACCTTTGCACGTAGAGGGAGAATACCTATAGTTGTCACAAAACAAAATAAAAGGCCCACTTTGACAGTTCGTGCCCATGAAGTTCTTCATTTTTCATTGACAGGTACCGCCCGCTATAGCTTCATGCCGCCCACTCGGCTAAGTGCTGTGCATAACGATTTTTTCATGTAGTCCACAGACTATTTATAATCAGTTAAGGAAAGAAAATATCGAGTGATATATTTTCTTTCAAGTCCGACGCGCACTTTTATTTTTATTTATTTTAATATTTGTGTTTAGATTCTGAAGACTGATTTAATTATTCTTGTTGTTTTTGTGATTGAGTGAATGTTATTGTAAAAAAAATATTAAATATAAGTAAATTGACCTTTAATAACATTGTATCGTTTTAAAATACCTACAAAATCAAAGGTTAAGCTAATTTTTCTAATCAGAACTTTAATCCAATGCAGTTTACATACATATTCAAATCGATTAAATCCCCACGCAAACTGGATTCGATTCATCGTGAGAATCGAATACCGAATCGTATAGGTACATAACTAGTTATGCCACGAGGACAAACGTCAAATCACATTTTATTTTGTGTTGAGTATAGAGAGGACACTACGATTTATTATTTCAGGTCAGTGACACTAGCCAATAATCTTAGTAATGAGTGAAAGCGACACACATATAATATTCAAACAAGAGTAAGCGAGACAGACGCCATCTTTTTTGTCTCATGTGCCGTATGCGGTTTGGTTTGTTTGGAACCTCGTTCACTTGGCTACAAACAAACATTTTGTGAGTGTTTTGTCGAAAAACTGGTGATTGTGACTTATTTGTGTAATTAGAAGTTGTTTAGATATCTCCTGTGCGTAAACCATACCCTAATAATGGGGCGTTGTTGTGTAATATCGTGCAAAAATCGTCCAGAACGGCAAAAACCGAACATAACCTTTCATCGGTAAGTAAGCCGATTTAATGTTGTTTTATATGTATTTACTTATATAATTTATTTCGTAGATTAGTATTCACTATCTTTGCGCCCTAATTTACATACTTTGGTGTAAATTTAAAGTATAATTTTCGAATTTAATTTTTGTATTATCCGACTGATTTATGTAGCACTGTTTATATATGACGGCCATGTTGTTTAGGGGACCATCTTCAATGTCAGTATATTCGGGGCAGTGTGACCAGTGTTTGGTAAATTGTACCCAAATATATTCTAGCTGTTAATTTATATTATAGCTATGGTTTTATTTAATTTCAGGTTTCCACAGGCAGTCACTATGAGAGATTTATGGATTAAAGCAACAGGCAGAAAAAATTGGCAACCTGACGTGAATGCTCGGATATGTTCTGAACACTTTGCAACCCGTTGTTTTCGGACGGCAAAAACAAGGACTTATTTGAATCCAAATTCGATTCCTTCACTCTCTGTTTTTCATGTAAGTTATTAATCTATCTACCTGTACTAATAATCATCACTATCACTATCACTACATAGTATAAAACAAAGTCGCCTTTTCTCTCCCTATATCCCTATGTGCGCTTAAATCTTTAAAACTACGCAACGGATTTTGATGCGGTTTTTTCCAATAGATAGAGTGATTCAAGAGGAAGGTTTATATGTATAATACATGCATCATATACTAAGGCAACATTGCTAATTTTAGAGGTTTCTAACGTGATGTCGTAAATTAACCTATTTTTTTGGGCTTATTTAGCAATTTAGCAAAAACGCTGCCTAAACCCTACGAGTTAGATCAAATTAATGTACTATACCTTGTCTAATTTAGGATGATAATAATGACAGTTCATGTCTATGAAGTATCGTATTTTTTTTACAAACTTAAACCCATAAAATTATTGTAATTCATAGACAAGCCCCGCCCACTTGTCATAGTGAAGCGTCTTGCAAGAATATAGCACAATTGACTTTACACAAATGAATCGAATGAATCGAATTTAAAATAATTTATTGAAATTATTAAGTACTTATACTACTAAAATTTTTGTGATATAATTAGCTAAATATGATACGAAACATAAATACTATACCATAAAACTTCTTTTGTCATCCTGAAGTAAGTTACCTAAAATAATAAAAAGTAAATGCTTTTGTATTTTTGTAACTATCGATTCCATATTCTATGGGAACGATAATCGAAAATCGAAAGAACCATTTTCGATTATACTATATGGGGTACCCTACTTGGAGCTGTCAAAATTATCATCCTAGATTAGACAAGGTATACAGTATTGTACACCATAAAAAGGTCTACAAAAAAGTCCGCGATGGTATATGTTTATCTTTTAGGGATAACCCACATTAACCATTTTTATTGTTTACTTTTTACGTGAAAAAATGGATTATTTACGAAGCTATTTTAAGCAATACGGCATTAATCCTTATCGAATTAAGTACCTTAAATACAGTGTGCAATTAATATAGATCAATATGGTTCCTTACAGCATGTAAATTAAACAAACATTTTTGGAGATATTACAAATTTAAAATTTGCGTTTGCGGCGGGCGGTACCGGTCGGACGGGGCAGTGCGGGGAGGCATGCCTATAATTCATTGAGTGACATAGGCATTATAATATTTTATGCCCGTGCAAAGTCGGAGCGGGCCGCTATGTTTTTATATACAACGTTCATAGTTTTTCTGTAGTGTATTTAATTTAGTATCAGCATTGCACCCGTGCGAAGCCGGGGCGGGTCGCTAGTATATTATAAAAACCAGAGGTTTTTTGTTTATTTGTAATAAATAAGCTCTGAAACTACTAGACTTCTACATTATCTATATAATATAGAATTATATAAATTTATAATAATGATTAATGCTACATTATTACTGAGTAACATAGGCTATATAAAATATCACGCTACGTCCTACCAGCAAGGAGCAGTGACCATAAATACTGGCGAAGCACTGACCTGAAATAATAATCGCTAGACTGGCAATTCCATAGAAGATGACAGATAGTTTTTGTGCCGATTTGAAGCGCCGCCTTTGACAGACGAGAACTAATTAGTTTGCAAATGGCCGTTGTTTGTTTACCTATCAGAAGAGGAATCTGTGTGAAATTCGAAGTTTTTTAAGTAATTATTGTGTTTGTGCTACAAATTGAAGTGTTTTAATGTATAAATTTGGTTAATGTTGGATAATTAAGTAGGTATTCGTTATGAGATCGTGTGTGTATTGTAAAAACCAGATAAGAGAAGGGCAGTGGTGTTTCTTGTCACAAGTGAGTAAATATAAGAATTTAACACTTAAACTATTATTATAAAACCGTAATTTAGTTATTTTTACTATAATAAGCGAATACCTTTCGAGTTTAGGGGATTTTAAAAAATATTTTCATAACTAATAATGTTTAATAGGGATGTCAAAATGTATATCGATAATTTTCTATCCAATGCCAAAATTCGTAGGTACCTATACTTTTAAAAACAAAAGGCTTGGTATATGTACTATAAATAATTTTATGAACATATTAAAATGGTATTTATCATTAATAAACACTTCAAATTGAAGTAGGTAATCGAAACAGTGACATTTGAATAAGTTTCATCGATACCAAGACAGTTGTTGCCCATCATTATACCTACGGCACGATATAATGGCCGGTTTGACGTTTGTCCGCTCATGAAGTTTCGTAGTAATTATTGTGACATTTTGAAAGAGCAAATTGCTGTTCTTTATTGTCAATAGTGACGTACAGTAAGTCATAAAATTTTATCGAATGTAGGTCCTGTATAATTTTAGGACACAATATTTATTTATTACATTGATTTCTGAATTATATAATGTATATTACTGTCCCACGATCATTTATTTTTTATTTTTATAAGATTATAATTACCTATTGGTGTACTTATTTCACACAACTCGGTATTTGTTTTTCGAAATTCAATTTTTTTTTAATAAAATCTATATAATCGACACTAAGATCACTGGCAAGCACAATTAATACCTCCGGCAAACTTGCGTCAAAACAAAGCAGTTTCGACTTGACGTTGCTTCGAAAAGTACAAACTAGGAGTGCACTGCGATTGCGATATAGTTTAGACCTCCTCGCCTGATGGTAAGCTAAATGGTAAATCTCGCCTGATGGTAAAGTCTCAGGAAGGGATCCCCATTACATACACTAACAGTGATAATTATAATGGTGGCCCTCAACTTACTCTTTTTACGCCTTTTGTTGTGGAATTCGTCGATATGGCCGAACGTACGCAGAGCTGTTCTAAACAGTCAGGCATGTGTGTTCGTTATAGGTACGCCTTCGTAAAATTTCGATCGTGAATCTCAAAATGGAAGGTCAATTTTACCTATAACTGTTAGACGAATAGATAACTAAAGAAAAATTTGGCGAGACTGGCACAGAAGAAAATAAACTTCACACATTAAAACAGAAAAAAACGAGCAAAACCAGTCGAAGACCATGTGTGTAGCAACTATTTACGGAAGGAGTATCCAACGAGAAAAAAGTTAGTGCAATTACTGAAGGAAGCTGGATTAATATATAGTACTCATTTTCATTCCTAAATCCAATATTCAGTTCGTTCAAATGTATTTAGTAGGTAAAAATTTATATTTTTTACTAAAGTTTTTGAATCAGGTATTGTACTGCTTGCAATAAGAACTTATAGATTTGATTATATTTTTATCGAGAGTAAATTGACATTTCACATCACTATTGTAATGTGTCAAACCGGCCATTATATCGTGCCGCTACTGTAGTATTAGTTCCAAGTACACTCACGGCTGCTGTCAGCGCCAAAATGGCGATTTTCAATTAGGCACACTTTAATGGGACGGATCACCAGTCCAGAGTACTTATACAGGTCAGTGTGGCGAAGTCACACGTGGAAGGCTAAACTTTAGATTAGCCGCCCACGAGTTTGGAGTCTGTATTTGTTGAAATTACTGAACATTTTAGAAGCCAGGCTTTTCTAGATTGCCATTTTCCTCTTTTAATCAAATCTATTTGTTTGAAATATTTAAAAGTTAGGGTATTTTTGCGCGCACAAAAATTTGCGGACAAACAGACAATCATACAATATTATAATTATTATAAATCTCGCATTCAAAATTAAACTCATTTAGAAATCTAGTCGCACTAAAAACACAGCTTCGTTTTGTGAGCTTCGACATGAGTTTGCCGACGCTACGGCTAGCCCGCGGCCCACGTACGTCTCAGTTCCAAAAGGTCGCATCACATTCTGATCGCGCGCGGATTATACGCGTTTGTAAGTAAGCCCCGTGACACTTGGGCCTGCCTGTTGTGAAGTGAGCGAAGTGGGCGGGGCCGTAGTCAGTGTGCTATTGACGGTCGTCCCAAATAGTCGTGTACTACGCTAATATTTACATTCGTGAAAAAAATAATTGAGAACCTCCTTTTTGAAGTCGGTTAAAAAGATACTATACAAGGACGATATGAAGTGTTCTGTGCCGTTGTGTAAGAACTATTCGGATAAACGTTTTGGTGCTATTAGTGACATCACATTTCATTTGTAAGTGAATTCATTTTAATTTATTAGATAACTAGCTGTTGCCCGCGGCTCCGCCCGCGTGGACGTCGATTTTCGCGTTTTTTTACATATCTAATCAGCGGATTGCGATCAAATATGCGTAAGATTTTGTGTCTAACCAAGATCTTTCTAATAAAAAAAGCCGCATCAAAGCCCGTTCAGTACTTTTGACGTCCATCGATGAAAAAATAAATAAAAAATACCGAACGGAACCGGAGATATCACCAAAAACGACCTAAAAACGAAGCGCGGACGAAGCCACGGGTATCAGCTTGTATAAAAAGTAACCTATATATTATGTTGCCCAGAACTATGAACTATAATCGTACCAAGTTTGATCAAAATCCCTCCAGTAGTTTTGTTCACAGTCTCTGATCGGTGTCTGTACATGGAATAAATATGAAAAAAAAAATATTAGGGGACTTTATGAATGTAATAGACGCCAAAACAATGATTTTTAGAATTTTTGTCTGTAATTCTTTTTGTCTGTTTGTCCGCAAATGTTTGTGCGCGCAAAAATCAAAAACTACTGGAGGGATTTTGATCAAACTTGGTACGATTATAGTTCATAGTTCTGGGCAACATATTGGCTACTTTTTATACAAGCTGATACCCGTGGCTTCGCCCGTGCTTCGATTTTAGGTCGTTTTTGGTCATATCTCCGGTTCTACTTAACCAATTACAACCAACCACGGTAATTTTTTCAGATAGTCTTGGTTAGACTCAAAATCTTACGCATACCTATTTGATCGCAATCCGCTGATTAGAACCGGCGATATAGTAAAAAAAACGCGAAAATCTACGTCCACGCGGGCGGAGCCGCGGGCAACAGCTAGTCTATAGTAAAATAAAAATATAAATTATAGATTCCCAGTCGATATAAATGTGAAAGAACAATGGATCAACAAACTCAAGAGACGAGATTGGAAACCAAGCAAATATGCAAAAATTTGTTCCGACCACTTCAGAGCCGAAGATTTTATAGTAACAAGAATGGGCCTTCGAATGTTGAAGAGAGGGACTTTGCCTTGTTTGAATCTAAATATACCGGTGCGTTTCATTTAATTTCATTTACTGGCGAAAGATAACGAAAAAAAACACTACCCTAAACTGGCGCAGTCGAGTAAAATATTATAATTAAATTATAATGTCTTCCGTTAGCGTCCTTGGTCCATCCTACCTCAAGCGGGCGACGACAGCGCCCAGCGGTCTGGCAACGTCGCACTTACCTATATTATGAACTAGCTGTTGCGGTAGCCTAATTAAATGGTCTGGGTATTGGACTGCTGAGAAGAGGTCTCGGGTTCGATCCCAGGTTCACCATGGCACACACCAATGACTTTTCGATGCTTTTCGAAGTTATGTGTGTATTTATCGCAGGTTTATAAGTGCCCGGTTGATGGCAATAGGCTAAGTTCTTTAGTGGCAATAGTTCTTTTATAGTAAGAAAAGTATAGTAAGAAAAGATAAACGATCCCTCATTATTCATTTCATAAGGTCGAACGGGAACTGAATGCATCAGTTGCATCGCTATTACTGAATATAGCAACATTATTTGACGGAGTGACTATCGTTTAATTAAAAATTCGACTATAGTTACTGCATACGCTCCTTGCTCTCCCGACTACTGCTCACTTTGAATGCGTCTGGCAAGATGATAGAACCTTCGAAACTGTCCGGCTACTACGTAAACATAGTTTAATAGGCCCCCAAAAAATTATATACAACGTTAGATGTTATAATAATTATAACGTAAGTATAATTATAAATTATAATAGTTATATTAGGCAGAGGGTTGGAACCATACTAACTGTCTGGCAATGAGCAACGCGAGTTTTGATATTAATATGAATCAAATATAAAAAAAATAAGTTTTATACTATGACGAATTTGAGATGGAATTTTACACACCTTTGTTACCCGTTACCTGCCAAAGCTACCGCTGCCTTAGCTTCATGGGTGGGGATCATTCTTACCTGTAGGTACTAGGGACACACCTCAGGCTAGAAGAATATTATTATTCTCTTATTCTTGTAGTCTGAGGGACACACATAGAAGAACTATCAGCTTTTATAAAAATACCAAGGTCTGGCACTCATGGGCTTTTGCTCCGTCGAATGACCGAAGTGCGCACATATAAATGTGTTTTGTCTTTTTATTACAATAAGTGCTAAAAAGCCCGTGTATTGTAACAAAAATGCCTGCATGTGTGTTTAGAAAGTGTACAAATCACTCAAGAAGCATGAACAAGGCACAAGGAATTACTTTTCATTCGTAAGTACCCAATTAAAACTTTTATTTAAAAAAATATTTGTCCTGCCAAACAAATATGACTGAAACTGAGACAAATACCTATAACTCCTATAAGTACGAAATTCCACAAGAGTAAAAAAGATGCAAAGTGTAGCACCAACAACAACCGGCTAGAGACATGTTTGGTTCCGCCCGCCATGTTTTGGCATTTGTTATTCTAATAGGTACGGTCGGCATACTAAGTTGATTTATTAATTCACTAGCTGTTGCCCGCGGCTCCGCCCGCGTGGACGTCGATTTTCGCGTTTTTTTTTACTATATCGCCGGCTCATTAATATGCGTAGGATTTTAAGTCTAACCAAGACCTTTCTAATAAAAAAAGCCGCATCAAAACCCGTTCAGTACCTACTTTTGACGTAGGTACAGTTGTATGTTTGGTTGTAATTGGTTAAGTAGAACCGGAGATATGGTCACAAACGACCTAAAAACGAAGCGCGGGCGAAGCCACGGGTATCAGCTTGTATAAAAAGTAGCCTATATGTTGTCCAGAACTATGAACTATAATCATACTAAGTTTGATCAAAATCCCTCGAGTAGTTTTTGATTTTAGCGTGAACAATAATTTAGTGCGGACAAACAGAGGCACAGAGACACAGACAAACAGACAAAAATTCTAAAAATCATTGTTTTGGCATCTATTACATTCATAAAGTCCCCTAATCATTTTTTTTCTCATATATCTTCCATGTACAGACACCGATCAGTTACAGATTTATTAGGTATATGTATAGATAATCCCAAGTTATCAAAAAATTGTTTCGTAAAGACAGAATAATTGTATCGAGTTTTTTTTTCTTTTAGATTCCCAAATGACGAGATTTTAATTGAAAAATGGACTCGTTTATTACGAAAGCAAAGATCGGAACTAGATTGGATTCCTACAAAGAACAGTAGAGTGTGTTCCGATCACTTTACTCCTGAGGATATATACACAACCAAAAAGGGTTTAAAAAAAATAAAGAATGGAGCTGTACCTTATATTACGGTAATTTCGTATCGTATTTTACTTTCTATATTTTTATTATTTGTGATTTTAAATATTGCACACGTCAATAGGCCACGGTGACCGCTTCCCATCAGGTGGGCCGTGTCTTGAAATAATTTAACAGACACCTTCTTAAACAAAAGTGAAACATTACTTTGCTACACACATTAAAACTTAGCATTCAAGATTTGAGAATTTGATTCAAGATTGATTTGAAAAAGTTTTGTTGCCAATCCATAGTCACTCGCCAGTCCCGAGGATTTAAACAGATTTTTTTTTAAACTTTATTTACCGTATCTGGAAGCATGCTAACGGTACTGCATCGGCGGGAATTTCTACGATCTTAGCGGTCGTCACCCGAAGCATAACCGAACGTTTACGAAAACGCACGAGAGCTAAGCGGTAACGCTTCTTGTTCACTCTTATTCAAGTCATATATTTATGTCACTTTCGCGCATTTTTATTGAATAGACGACGATGTGTGAAGTAGGCGCGTTGTCTCTGGTAAGCGTAGCGTCGCATGACTGCAAGAATTTGACGCTTAGTCATGTTTAACATGACAGTGAAGATTGAAGTCTCGCGGCAGTTTTATTTAAAATTATTTTACAGCAAATATGCCTTATTGTGCGATTTTGCAATGCAAAAATGATAGTAGGAGAAGTAATCGCAAGAACGCGGGTGTTTCATACCACCGGTAAGTACCTACAAATCAAAGAAAGACCATGATAGTTATCATGGTCTTTGGTACAAATCAAATGTTATTGAATTCCGTTTAATTAAAATTCAGTAATAATTTAAACCTATATCAACCTTTGCAACGCAATAAAGCTTGTTTTGAATTGCCAAATGCAAATATAATTTTTAGTATTATAATATTAGTGAGGTAGTCAAATTGGATGACAGTTTTATCGATATAGATCTACATTTTATGCTATTTTATGTTGGAGTTCTTAGAAAAATTTACAAACATTTGTGAAATGTTTTTTTTTTTAAATAGGTACTTATTTAAAAGACTGCGGTAGCCTAGTGGTCTGGGTAATGGACTGCTGAGACGAGGTCTCGGGTTCGATCCCAGGTGCACCATGGCACACAACAATGACTTTTCGATGCTTTTCGAATTTATGTGTGTATTTATCGAAGGTTTATAAGTGCCCGGTTAATGGCAATAGGCTCAACACCACATTGGGACCTAAACATAAACTGGTGAAATGTGGGTGCTAGCATCTCTGCCTACCCCTTCGGGGATATAGGCGTGAGTTTATGTTATGTTATTTAAAATAATTTTAGGTTTCCCAAAGACGCCGCTGTCAAATGGAAATGGATAGAAGCAACTGGTAGAGTTGATTGGATGCCAACCCCATCCAGTACCATATGCTCTGTACATTTTTCGGAAATCGATTTATGTATATCTAAAAACGGCTTGCGATTCACCAAACCTACCGCAATTCCAACTTCAAGAGTTGTTAGATTTTTAAATAAGGCAAGTAAATATTTTTTTTAAGTAATTCTGTCACAAAATAAATTTTATTGAAGGTAAGACACGACGGTATGTCCCGTCTGAAATGAGCAGTCCGACTGCCTCCGCCTTACAGAAGACCGCGGCCATAATAACCATAGTGTTGTGTTCCCGCCACAAAAAGGCACCACATAATGGGGCGGGCCTTAAAAAAAAGGGTACCGCGCAATGGCGCGCCACAGTCAGTCCGCGCTGTCACGCGTATCGTACGGTTGTGTCGTTGGAACAAATCTGTCAGTGATTTTTATTGTGTTTTCGCGTTAAATACATTTCAAATATGCCGTCGTGTGCTGTGAAGTGGTGTAGAAGTCATACGGATATGAAAAACACTGGAATTACCTTCCACAAGTAAGTAAATATTCATTTTAAAAACATGTGACTAGTTTGGCGAAGTTGAAAAGTGATATTATGCAACGTGAACGCAATTCCAAAATTAAATTATTTTTTATGCTGTGTTCATAGTATGTTAAGCGCTAAGGTAATATTGTTACTATGATCTATACTATATACTATACTATTACTATAATTATAAAAAGAGGTAAAGTTTGTGTGTTTGTTAGGGGTAATCTCGGGATCTACTGAACCGATTTTAAAAATTCTTTCACCAATAGAAAGCCACATTATCCGTGAATGTCATAGACTAAATATCATCACGCTACTGCCCAAAGGAGCGGAGCAATAATCATAAATGTGAACATTTCCGGTAGATTCCCATACATTTAGGAAAACTGATAAATTATGAGCATATTATGTGAGGTTCGCAATACGCCACGGGCGAAGCCGTGGTGGGTCAGCTAGTATTAGATATATTAGTAGGATGATAAATGCATAGAAATTAATTTATAATTTGAATGTCACAGATTCCCAACAAATAAAGCCCAGCGTGAAAAATGGGTGAATGCGGTTCGTTTGGAAAGAAATAAACGTGATTGGATGCCTAGTCGAAGCAGTGTCATATGCAGCATACACTTTCGAACTGATGACCTGTACATACCAAATGATGGACATGTTAAGCGATTAAGAAAAACTGCGGTGCCTATTTGCACTGTAAGCTATTTTATATATTTGCAATTTCTAAATTTAATGGAAAGTTAAACTGCTCTTTTATTATTTGTTTTTAATTTTTTTTTCAGATGGTTAGTCCCTTACATTCAAATGTAGAATCATCTGGGCCATCGTCTATCACCATAATAAGTAGAAATAAGCATGATAAAACAATAAAACGTATATTAGAAGAACCTGGTTGCAGTTATGTGCGAGGAAAAAAGCGTAAAGTGGTAAGAATACAAAAAAACCATGCTAAATTTGGAGCTCTGTTCAAAATTTACAGGAAATTGCATATCAGATAACATGATTAAATTGCAGTTCTGTTATAAAAAAAACTAAAATTTTGTCATCTGCCAGGCGACGGCCACGGATTGGATGGGACGGGGAACCGTAGACTATACCTGTATCTATGTGCGGCCGTAGACAGAGAAAACTTTCTCTGTCTACGTGTGCGGCATGGAGCTAAGTTTGATTGTCTGTCTTGTCTGTGGTCGCGTAAAAAAACGAACAAATTCACATTCCATTCAGATGCTGTTATTGTTATTATTATATATATAAATATATATTTTTTTTAAACTTTGTTTTAAGATTTCGTTTATTTATATGTGTGCATGTTGAGTCATCCGCAATAGAAAACATTTTCTTTTTTCTTTCTTTCTTTAACCCCGGTTTTTGATATACGTTGCTTGAGAGCAACAATAATTCAAGCCCTAATGTTGAGACAGAGATAGGGAACTGTATGGCGTTGTCAAATATGCGGGATGTGCAACATCAATTTTCAGACACAGTTGAGCAAATTGTGAGCTAGAGTTTGTCTAATGAAAGCTGAACCACGACATTTATTGATTTGCAACACCAGTAGACTAGAAATGTCACCTCCTGTCATTTCTCTGTGATTGTGCGTTTACATTATGATTTTGATACTTTGTAGTATGTATGTATTCACATCAAATATTAACGAGATTCAGATCAGATGCGATATCCAAAAATATTCGCTTTTGTATTAGATATTTGTAGTTTTCGACAATTTTATTTAATTATTATAATTAATTATAAGTGTGACTGATGATGGATCAAGCAGCTCGGATGATGGTGAAGAATATTTGGAATCTAATTTTGATTATAATTAATAATATTTTTTTCTAATAAATGAATTCCGTCTGATTCCTATAAGCCCGCTTGAAGATAGTTTTTAGTCTGGAATAACACAGGCAATATATCTTGCACACGTTCATAGGCCACATTTTGTCCGTGAAATATATTCCCAAGGGTAGCGGGAACGGGAACATAATTTCACGCAGGCAACAGCTAGTCTTAGTCTATATCTTCACTACATCTGCGGTTTTAGTCGGTTCGATTCCGACATAACCATCCCCAATGGCCAACGAGGGTGGTATTCGTGGGGATTTCAACATGAATAAACCTGCTACCTTTTCCCCCGATATTCCCACAGTACCAAACTCCCACGCAGGCGAAGTCGTGGGCAAAGGATAGTATTTAATAAAGAAATCAATATAAATAAGAATAACACCAAATAAAGCGCAATAAAATTCTTTAAAAATATCAGTTAAACTATAATAGGTACATACTTTTATTTCACGATCAAAATGTTTTTATCCAACTATAACTGGTGATACCTGCCCTAATTTTTTTAAATTTGCCGCGGTTTTGTTGGTCCAGCTTTCATTAGTCAAACTCTATATATCGCAGGGTTCGTAGCAAAAGAGTTATAGAGTTATAAACCTAAATATAATGTTCGTCCTGCATCACTCTAATTCATAAACTGATTTGTGTTAAAAATTTTGGAGGATGAGTTTATCCTTCATTCATTGTTTTTAAAATATATGTCTTAGATGTGAAACATTACACACAATTTGAAAGTTATAGTAACAAATGTTTTACCAAAATAATAGAACGAAATGACGTCACGAAGCCCCTTAAAGAAAGCCATTCTATAGAAAGTAATCACGACGTTATGTTGTTGTTGTTAAAAGCTATAATCGAACAATTTCTCATAATTCGTTTCATTATATTGCTAAAAAGGAGTCTACTAAATTCCAACAGCCATAAATAAATTAAATAAACTAATTTTATTATTTTCCGAGGTACATAATTGTGAAAAGAAACAATTTATTTTAATTTGTATGCGAAAAAAATAATAACAATCCAGTTATTATTTTTCTATTGATTGATAGGTTCAATCAATAGAAAAATAATAACTGGATTGTTATTATTTTTTTAAATGTTATTATTCAATAAAAAGTAAACTTACACGTGAATAAGCTTTTTTATTATTGTATAACACCATCCACGCATTTATCACGTGTTAACAAAGCCCGCTTCGCCATTGACGGGAACCTAGGGCGGGCGCCAAGCCGGCATGACCTTGGGGCGACCAACCGCGTGCAAGTGTCTTTAATTTTTTTTATTTTTGTTTTTTTTTCCCCGACTACCAAAAAGGATTAATGTAATATGTTTTTTTTTATAATATTTTAGAACTTTTTTACGCCGCGGAATGATTATTATAAAACTACTAGCTGTTGCCCGCGGCTCCGCCCGCGTGGATGTCGAAATCCGTTTCAAAAACTATCCTATCTCTCAAGTTGGATCGAACTGCACATGGTGTGCGAATTTCATTATAATCGGTTAAGTGGTTTAGGAGTCCATTGAGGACAAACATTGTGACACGAGATTTATATGTATATATTAAGATAAAAATGGTTGTATAAATATGAATATTTTTTATATAAATATTTCAGCGGTAGGTAACTTTATAGAAGTTACATTTTACATAGGTACCTAATTTATCTATAGGAAACATTAATATCGTACTTCCAGACTTCCACTTGTGTATTTCTATCTTTAATATTCTTTACATAAAATTTTCAGATACCATAATACAAAGTGGTAAAAACGTATAGTGCACGGCATCTAACTTGGCAAGGTTTTGGAGTAGTGGGGTCCACACTATTCCAAAGCCTTCCTAAGTTAGATAATATGCGGTACACTAAGTACCTATCTATAGTATAGTTGTCACAAAATAAAAGGCCCACTTTGACAGTTCGTGCCCATGAAGTTCTTAATTTTGTATCAATTTAAATGTTCTAAAGGTTAACATTTTTCATTGACAGGTACCGCCCACTCGGCTAAGTGCTGTGTATAGCGATTTTTTCATGTAGTCCATAGACTATTAATAATCAGTTTAGGAAAGATAATATCGAGTGAGATATTTTTTTTCAAGCCCGACGCGTACTTTTATTTTCATTTATTTTAATACTCGTGTTTAGATTCTGAAGACTGATTTAATTATTCTTGTTGTTTTGTGATTGAGTGAATGTTATTGTAAAAAAAATATTAAATATAAGTAAATTGACCTATAATAACATTGTATTGTTTTAAAATACCTACAAAATCAAAGGTTAAGCTAATTTTTCTAATCAGAACTTTAATCCAATGCAGTTTACATACAATTCAAATCGATTAAATCCCCATGCAAAGTGGATTCGACTCATCCTGAGTATCGAATACTGAATCGTATAGGTACATAACTAGTTACGCCACGAGGACAAACGTCAAAACGGGCCTTTTATTTTGTGTTGAGTATAGTTTCGAATTGTTCGAAATGACACATATACACACATACATTCTCTCACACAAACATACATTCACACATACGCAACGCATATTGTCTACAGACACACTTATGAAGAGAAGCAGACTTTAAAAAACTATTGCCATCACACTCGGGTGAACTCTGACAGCGCGTCTATTTCCTTCTCTGTCTACGAGGAGCAGACTAAACATAATTATACGCACACATTAACCATGTAAAAAATTACCGTTGTCACTTTCACTCTAACCTAATATAGTATATCTTTATCTCTTTTTTTTCCTGTATGGCTACAATAACTCCCACATAGACACATCGGAGATCGTGTCCTTTTGCTGCAAAATAAGCCACAGATATATTATCTATGGCCACAGAATAAGCTACACAATGGCGGCTTGACGTTGTGCTGTGGTGTTTTTATTTTATTTTGTAACTAAAACTGCAAAAAGAACTGAAATATAATGGTGAAGTGTTGTGTCCCGAAGTGTGCCAACGCATCGTACAAAAAATCTGCAGAAATAACCTTCCACCGGTATGTATATATCGTTTTATTATTGTTTACCTATTATTTGTGTTTAAATAGTTAGCCATGCCTTGGTTTCCCTTGAAATTGGAAGATACGTTAGGTTCTTTAGAAAAAAAGCTGCTGTAACTAGATTACTATGTGAAATACATAAGATTTTATTAAAGAAATTTCTTAAAGACGTAGTTTGACATTTTAAGTACTAGGGCATTTAAAAGGGTCGAACTCGGAGTGAATTTTTAGGTTTATTGATATTTTGGTACCTACTATAAGTAGTTAGCTTGTGTAGCGTCTTCGGTAAAGCAGAAAAAACCGTATGTTATATGTTATACTCACTATACTTACCTCTTTACAGATTCCCCAAAAATGAGCACTTAAAAAACCTGTGGATTAAAAATCTAACTAAAAATGACTGGCAGCCTAAATCAAGCAATGTGATATGTTCAGCACATTTTGAATCGAAGTTATTAAGTAGAAAAGGCCACCGCACAATTTTGGCTCCTAGTGCAATTCCAACATTATTTATAGACAAAACCATACAAGATGTGAGTTTATTTAACTACTATGTACTTACTCATATTTAATTACTGTACACTTTACTGTTACATTATAAACATACAAGCTGCGGAAGATGTTTGACAAGAAAATCATTTGAATAATCTGTAACTTGTATTGTTTTTTTTTTATTTACAGAATAAAGAAAATGTGCAGGAAGCTCCAGCTAATTTGATGACAAAAAGGACAGCCACTCAGGCTTCCCACTCTCAAATTCACAATTTATTACCTGTAGCATCAGAGACAAAAGGAATAGATCAACCCAGCTGTTCTTACAAGTCTATTGTAATACCAACCTCGGATGCTACTACGGCACATGTAAGTTTATATGATATAAAACATTTTATAGGTGCAGTAGTTGTAGCTAATGTATAAATTTGAATACTGATATTATGTTTTACTTGATTAATATTTTAAGATTTTATAAAATGTGTATACACACCCACGGTGGGTATATGTGTATACACATACTCGAGCGTTATGATCAAGTCCCACACACTTTAGCTTGTTGAGACAGACTTGTTGGGGATATCAAATTAATCTAAGAAAGCATTTTCTTCTTTTAGATTCTCAGTAAACACTTATTTAGAAATCTTTTTAATGAGATGTTAATAAAATCATCCCTTTTCACACAGAAAAGAGAAGTGAGTAGAAATGGTAAGTGGACGTGGTACGCGTAGCTATGCGTATAATATCTATATTATCCTATAGTCCCGGGGCCTTTAAGCGGGGCGTGAAAAAGCATTTGATGAGGCCGTCAAGCTGAGGGCCGCCACTGTAGCACTACCGGTGTATGTGGTGGTGGCCCCAGTCCTGAGACTTTGCCTTTCGCTTACCATCAGGCGAGGTGGAGTCATTTTGACGTGTCCTATACAGGGTGTATTTTTGAAACGGGGCAGTAAGGGCAAGTACCTTAACCGTTGCAGTTACAGCAAAACGTTCATAGAAGACCTTCCCTAACTTTTTGACATATTTTGAACTGCATTCACAGATTTTGTAAAAAACTTACAGTTGGCAAAAAAAATGCAAAAAGTCCAAAAAATTTTTTTTTATGCCAATCGATTCTATTTCATGTGGGGATCAAAAAACTCTATGAGACCATTTTAGCTTTCAGTACTAGGAAAGACAGAAATCGCCAAAAACGTTTCCCATACATTTCGGCAACAGAAACAAATTTCTACGATGGTCTAACTTTTTGTTATGGCCAGGAAGTGGGTAGAATTGACTGTAAAGTAAATAAAAAGAATTTGATTCGAAAAAAACGAGATGGACGAATGGCCCCTGTCGGAATTGCGAAAAGTTCATTTTCAACAAGATGGTGCTCCGCCACATAACAGTCACCTTTCACGTTCCAATTTGAGCCGCCTATTCGGTACACAGTGGATAGGTACACATGGTCCAACACAGTGGCCACCTCGTAGCCCCGATCTAACACCACTTTATTTTTTTTTATGGGGCTTCGTGAAAAACGAGGTGTATAAGACGACGTACGCCAGTGTTCAAGAGCTCAAAGATGCATTAATGAACATTTTACGTAATATTCATCCCAGAACATTATTAGCCGCCATTCGTTCAGTGCAAAAAAGGATAGACTTATGTATTCGTGAAAATGGCAATCATTTTGAGCAATTTATTTCATAAACCAATTTCTTAAATGTTTAAATGATTTTTTTTATTTAAAAAAGTTCAAAATTTTACCTGACCTATGAGTTTCGAGTTGATTTATCATATTTCCGTACGAAATGTATGGGAAACGTTTTTGGCGATTTCTGCCTTTTCTAGTACTGAAAGCTAAAATGGTCCCATAGAGCTTTTTGATCCCCACATGAAATAGAATCGATTGGCATAAAAAAAAATTTTTTGAACTTTTTGCATTTTTTTTGCCAACTGTAAGTTTTTTACAAAATCTGTGAATGCAGTTCAAAATGTACCAAAAAGTTAGGGAAGGTCTTTTAAGAACGTTTTGCTGTAACTACAACGGTTAAGGTACTTGCCCTTACTGCCCCGTTTCAAAAATACACCCTGTATAAAAAAGTAAAAAGTAAAAAATTAAAATTTTGACGCTTAGTCATGTCTAACATGACATTTTAGATGGTAGTCTTGCGGCAGCTTCTTTTAATAATAAATTATAGCAAATATTGTGTATTGTGCAATATTACAATGTAAAAATGATAGTAGGAAAAGAAATATCAAGAACGGAGGTGTTTCATACCACCCGTATGTACAGATATAGTAGATTTCCTAACAAATTTTATTGAATTCCGTTTAATTAAAATTCAATAATAATTTAAACCAATATCAACCTTTGCTACTTAACAATAAAGGTTGTTTTGAATTGCACATATAATTTTCAGAATTATGTAAAATTTTTCGCTATTCAATTAGTTAGGTAGTCAAATTGGATGACAGTTTTATCAATATAGAATGTATGTAATAGTGACCATCTTTCCTGAGACTACATTTCGCTAACCATCAGGCGAGGTGAAGTCAACTTGACGTATCCTATATAAAAAAAAATATTCTCGAAACTAAATACTAATTTGAAGTGCATAATAATAAAAAAAAACTAAATATGCATAGAACTAAGTGTTGTTTTATTTTTTAAAGTGGCAAGTATTTTATGTGAATGTTGTTAATTAATATAAATACCTATTTGATTAAAAATTATGTTTTTTCTTCATACCTACCAAACAATTTGCATGTAAATACTCTGAATTAAACATTCGAAAGATCAATCCATCGATTAAAAAATATTTGAAAAATCGTTCAGTCGAAGCAGCGTTTGGCGACAAAAAGTTGTTTCGCAGTAAACTCTATTCGCACAATCGTTCAGTCGATATTCCAATAATCTAACTTAGTGTCTCTCGAAATTAAGTTACGGACCCCTTATAATGCTGAATTCGGCCCTGTGTTTTGTGTCTGTGTGAGTAATGTTGGTTTGTAGTGAAATTTGCCACGCATTTTCATGGGTTGTGTTTAGTCTGCTTCTCTTCATATGTCTGTGTGGGGTCCACACTATTCCAAAGCCTTGCTAAGTTAGATTATACTTAACGTTCGAAATGACACATATACACACACATACATTCTCTTACACACATTTACATTCATACAGACGCACAGTCTACAGACACGAACCTCACCGAACCTCACCGGCTCTCACTGTGTTGTCATTCGCGGGGTTGCCGTGGTCGCGATTATATATCTGTTGCGTCGCGTCTACATAAATATCGCCATTTTAATAATGCCGCGAGTGTATTGTGTAGTGTACGGCTGTTTAAACTCAAATGCTTCAAAACCTGAGCTTTCGTTTTTCACTCTCCCTGCTAATCTTGAAAGGTAAGTTAGGTATTTGTCAAAATGTAAATTATTAGAAATGGCTGCCATCATCGACCTATTATAACCTGTAGATGGAAAGCCAATGATATTCCGTAACTCCTTTTTATATTTAATACTAGCTTTAGCCCGCGACTTCGCCCGCGTGGAAGTCGGTATCACCACCAATGAAACGACTCTCTACTCCACTTGCATTTCACTCTCTATTTCCACTGTCCACTCCACTCCACTCCACTCTACCTCTCTACTCCACTCTCCACTAAAAAAGGTTAAAAGTATCCTATGTCCGTCGCCTGGTTCTAAGCAGTTCAGCCATTCTTACGTTATAAATAGTGTGACTAACACGACTTTCTTTTATATTTATATTTAATTAATTCCAGTTTGCCAATAAAATATATAGCCTATGACACTTACGAATAACGTGGCTTTCTATTGGTGAAAGAATTTTTAAAATCTGTTCAGTAGATCCCGAGATTACCCCTTACAATTTAACAAACACACAAACTTGACCTCTTTATCTTAATATATAGAATATAGATATAGAAGTATAGATATCATTGCGGAAAGCGTTGAAAACAAGACTGTCATAAAATGGCGGGGACTTATCACGTGTGACTTAATTTCGGGTAAAGAATTCCAGGTCTTACGGCGCGTCTATTTTGTTATTTTTCTTTTTCAGACGTTCACAATGGCTTAGTTTAATATGTCGCGAAGATTTGGCGCACAAACAGCCAAAAAACTATACCGTCTGTGAGGAACATTTTGATTGTATGGACATTTTGGCGGGAAGTCATCGAAAGACACTCAAAACGAATTCTTTACCATCGCTCCATCTACCGGAGGTTTCGAAGTCCGTTGATATTTGTACGCAGACAGAAGATGTTAAGGTACGATTCTGGCAAAAGAGGGCGCAGCTATCGACTTAAGGCAGTTGTATACGTGACGGCTTTTTACACGTACGGGACGGGAAGTTTTGGAAATGACTTTTTTTTCACATTCACTAGCCTTCGCCCGCGGCTCCGCCCTCGTCGATGTCGCGGGCACAGGTTAATCTCTCGGTGTTGGGAGATGTACGCTCGCCTCCGCAAAATTCAAGATTACAGGAAACTGGAATAAAAATAGAAATAATGTCATTAATTGCACATTTTTATTGTTTTGTTTCTTTACCCCTTTTTTATCCCAAAAATCTTTGAGTCAACGGCTAAATCTATATTAAAATTATTAAACTTAAAATTGTCAAATTAAATTTAAATTTTCCGCCCAAACCTTGACCACTGCTACAACGTTTTCCGTTGCCCCATACAGGTCCTCGGTGGTACAGTTGGAGAGGCAAAGTGGGCAAGAGATCAAATGACATATGGACTGGAATGACGCATTTCCAACTGGTCAATATAGCACAATTTAACCATATTTTCATTACAGCGGCCAATTAGGACTGCAGGTGAATTAATTACTCCCAAGTTGGCCATTGGAGATATCCAGGCGGCAGGTTTTAAGCTAAACAAATCAGGAGAATAAAAAAATT
This sequence comes from Lithosia quadra, assembly GCA_963576445.1. Classification (NCBI taxonomy): domain Eukaryota; kingdom Metazoa; phylum Arthropoda; class Insecta; order Lepidoptera; family Erebidae; genus Lithosia; species Lithosia quadra. The sequence goes on from OY754897.1 coordinate 1,216,892, forward strand.
CATTCATAGTAAATTTTTTGTTTTGTCTTTTTACCCTCTTTTTACCCCGAAACTAAAAGCTGGCAACCCTTGTACCCACATGACGCAATATTATTCTGTAGGAAGTAACTTTTTAGAGTGTGATGTGGTGCGATAGTTAAATGTAGTTGTAAGCATTCGTTCATTTGAACAGATACCATCTTTTTTTTGTACCTACGTACCTCGAGTAATAAAATATTGCAGGTCGGCAACCCTATCGCGTGTACAATATGCCTACCGCGCGACTGTAGGCAGATATTGTTACAATAGGGCCAAGTTACAAGGGTTGTCTCGGCGTAACTTGTGTGTATACACCCCGGCGTCTGTAAATTCAAAAGGCGTGCAATTTGTCGGTCCCAATCAGACATAACCAACCCGATGGCGATGGCCAAAAGGGTTGGTAGCCGTGCAGTTTTCCGCACGTAAAAAAATGTAGCTTTTTTAGGAGGAAATCTAAAAAAACCGGTTGTTTGATTGAAAGGAATCCTCCACGACCAGCAGCAGTGGTTCCTTTCAATCAATTACATATTATATACTACCCCACTCCCACGAGTGACTTTTTGAATGATTGAATGATTGAAATTCAATCATTGTTCAAAAAGTCACATGTAGCAAAAACAACACTACTGTTAGTTTCGAAAAGTGTCGCAACAGTAGCACAACTTTTTGTCTTAAAAGTGTCGTTACAATTTTTGGTCCCAGTTTTTCCCCAACTCAGTTGGGGTTAGCTTTCCAGTCTGACTGTGATGCGGCTGAACTTCGATATGTTCCGTGGAGCGACTGCCATCTGACCTCCACAACCAATGGTCATTATGACCAATGGCGATATCGAAGTTCCAAGTTAGACTGGTTGGACTCGGGTTTGGGAAGTGGTTGTTATAGTACCAATTTCCTTAAATTAAACTTGTATTTTGTTGTCCAGCCCAAGGAAGTGGCAACCCTTGAAGCCGTGGAGGCCCTGGACGCGGTAGCAACGTGTCAAGTTGGTACAACACCACCCAAAGTGGCGCTGTTAACAGACCTCAATAATTTACCGCAGGTAATGTACTTTTTTACTTACTACGTAGGTGGCAGACAAGCACACGGCCCACCTTTTTTTTATCGTGCGGAAATCCCCATGGATACTACCCCTGTCGGCCACCGGGGGTGGTTATGTCAGGATCGAACCGACTAAATCCGCACGCCGTCTCGGGTCTTAACTACCGGGGTGTAAGGTTACCCAATAGGCATATCGCTCGCACCCCAGCTGACCCTGGGCCATCTACGGTTTTAAGATAGCTTCCTCGACCCCCCGAAAGGGGTTCGCCGACGGTGGGGTGTAAGGCGGCTATCCTGTCACCCAACCGTCGGCGCGCGGACAATCAGCTCGCTCCCCACTGTGCCATCTGCTAGTCGGAGGGACACGTGGCTCACCTCGGAGCAGCCCTAAGGGCCACTCCCACCTCGGCCGGATTGGCCGCAGGCAGCAGTGTCTCCCGTGGCGAGTGGCACGGTGGAGTGGAGTGCTCGTCTCCGTTACCCGGGTGCACCGCGTGGAGGTACCGGCCCGCACCCTTGTCTCTGCCTACCCCTACGGGAAAAAGGCGTGCGCATATGTTATGTATTATTATTTAAAGCCTGGTAATCTGTCTGACAGGATCTTCCTAGTTCAGATACCAGTCTCTCACAAAGGTATTGTGCTGCAAGAACCATGTATGTAGTCATATTAATTTTAAGAAACCTTTGTGAAAGAAAATAATAAACTACTTATTATTATTATTATTATTTGAGGTACGGAACCTTTCATACGCGAATCCGGCTCACACTTCCCCTTTTTTTCTACTCACCAAAGTTTTCTTTACAGAGTAAGACAATCATTGCCAACGTCTACAACTACCACCAGGGCGAGTACGAAGCCCTGAAAAGTCTGGGAGACAACCCGATCCTCTCCGGCCTGGCGGACATCCTCGAAAGGACGGCAGCCGCCACCGGGGTCAGCCAGGAGACCGTCTCCGCTATCCTGGAGGAGCAAGCCGCAACAGCTAAGAGGAAAAGGAAACGCGCCAAACGGAGTCGAGTCGTTGAAAGTGAAGAGAGGTTAGTTGCAGTTTTTTTTTCACTACTGAGGTGGTAGACAAAGCACACGGACCATCTGATGGAAAGCGGTCACCTTGACCTATGGATGTATGCAACATCATGGGTGTTCTCCGGGGACACTGTAGTTCCCAAACCCGAGGGGGCCATCTCGAATCCGGAGATGGCCCGGATCAAGCCGGGGTGTGAGGGAAATGCTCTATAGGCCACCTTATACCCTGGCGTCAGCAGACCCTAGACGGCGTGCGGTTTCAGTCGGTAAGATTCCGACATAACCTGCCCCGATGGCCGACAGTGGTGGTATCCATGGGGATTTCCGCACGATAAAAAAGGGGTGTTACACTTGCGCTGCCGACCCTGGAGGAAAGAGGTTGGGGTGTTTGAGGAGGGGGGAGTTGTAAGCTCTGGCTCCCCTACTTACCTTGGGGAACGCAACACGCTGGTTATTATGGCCGCGGTGTTCTGTAGTGCGGAGGTACTACCCCAGTCGGACTGCTCAGTTCGGACGGGAGATACCGTCGTGTCCTACCTCTATTGGTAATATTACTTATACTTTTTTATATACTACTTGGGTGGCAGACAAGCACAAGGCCCACTCGATGGGAAGCGGTCACCGTGGCCTATGGACGTGTGCAACACTAAGGGCACACACGCGTTGCCGACCCTAGAGGGGGAGGGTTAGGAAGTTTAGGGGGGGGGGGGCGGTGTTTGAGCTTCTGGCTACCCTACTTACTTTGGGGAACACAACACGATGGTTATTATGTGCGCGTTCTTATAATAATACTTTTCCTCTGCAGGTACAGTCCGATCGCAGAAGAAGACCCTTGTGGAACCGTTGCAGACACGTACCATCATGCGGGCGATGACGTGTGAGTATTTATCATTAACTAGCCTGCTGGATGTCGGTATCCGCGTTTTTTTACTTGACTGTATCTCTGGTCCTACCAAGCATAGTTTAACCAGCTTGCGTCATGGGTTCTAGAATGCGGATAAACATACTTATCTTCTTTTTCTTCTTTAGCCTAACGTTAATCCCAGTCTCATCCAAAGCTCGAGAGTCTGGGGTCCGCTTTACCAGTCTTAACTGCGGATTTGGCTGGACCTCGATATTTTCCGTGAAGCGACTGCCATCTGACCTTCACAACCCAATGGTGACATTAGGCGATATCGAAGCATTGCAGCTAGACCGTTGTTGTTGGACTGTTTAGGGCTCCAACTACCCTATAAACATACTTATATATACACTTAATATAAAATACCAAACGGATTTTGATGCGGGTTTTTTCATTAGAAAGGTCTTGCTTAGTCAAAAAATTTACCGTATGTTTGGTTGTAATTGGTTAAGTAGAACCGGAGATATGACCAAAAACGACCTAAAAACGAAGCGCGGGCGAAGCCGCGGGTATCAGCTTGTATAAAAAGTAGCCTAAATGTTGCCCAGAACTATGAACTATAATCGTACCAAGTTTGATCAAAATCCCTCCAGTAGTTTTTGATTTTAGCGTGAACAAAAATTTGGTGCGGACAAACAGAGACAAACAGACAAAAAATCATTGTTTTGGCATCTATTACATTCATAAAGTCCCCTAATATTTTTTTTTCTCATATACATCTTCCATGTACAGACACCGATCAGTTACAGATTTATTATATGTATAGATATGTTTCAGGGAAATAAAACAAGAGGACCCTTTAATCGAGTGTTTGAAGATCGAAGTGGATGATGACTACGACCAGGCCATGAGGGAGAGGTTAAATGCTGATCCAGAGGTGACACAGTAAGTACCTATTGGAGTTCATTATAGTATGTCATTTTCCTTCTGCGTAGTCAGGATAGAATTTATCTGTCCCCCCCCCCCCCTGGGTGGCTTCTACGCGGTGCCCCCTCGTCAGGGGAGACGCTGCTGCCATAGGCTAATCCGGCCGGAGTGGGAGTGGCCCTCCAGAGGGCTGCTCCGAGGTGAGCCACGTGTCACTCTGACTAGCAGAGCACAGTGGGGAGCGTGCAGGTTCTCCCTACCGACCCCTCGACTCTTCTTCGACGATCTTATAACCATAGATGGCCCGGGGTCAGCTGGGGTGGGATATGGTACTACTTGGTTACTCTATTTCCCGGTAATTAAGACCCGAGACGGCTTGCGGTTTTAGTCGGTTCAATCCCGACATAACCACCTCCGATGGCCGACGGGGTGGTATCCGTGGAGATTTCCGCACGATAAAAAAAAAGTTGGATATTGGACAACGCGAGTGTGACGCCCCAGGTGTTGGACACGTCCATAGGCCACGGTGACCGCTTACCGGTAGGCCGTGTACTTATCTGCCACCTAAGTTGTATATAAAAAAAAGAAACTTATATTGGATTGCTCCGAAAATGAACTAGGCCTCGATTCTGCTAAAGGCAAACCACTTTAATACCACTGACACTCTAAAACTGCTATTTAATTGTAGACTTTACCGTTATACAGTTAAACTCTAAAATCAAATGAAAAGAATTCATTTAACTTTTTCATTCGCTCTACAAAATATCATTTGACTTTAGACTTTAACCTGATAACAATAAAGTCTACAATTAAATGGCATTTTTTAGAGTGTCAGTGGTATATCAGTGGTTTGTCTTTAGCAGAATCGAGGTCCAGTTGATAAGTCTTCATAAGTCCCAGTACTAAAACATGTCCCGTCCCGCAGGTTGCACTCCACCGTGTACCAGCTGTTCTCATCAGCGAACATCGCGGATATCTCGCTGGTCAAGACCGAGCCCGGCAATATCGAGAACACACCGTGAGTACCTGCTGGATTTAATAGGAAAGGAATGTGTGTGTTGTAAGTGAAAGTATTGTGTAGTGAGTGTGTGTGTCTAAGTGTGTGTGTGTGTGTGTCAATCAATCAATCATTTATTTATTTGTGAATATGGGTACAGAGTAATGGTGTTATAACTATATAAATACTAGCTGTTGCCCGCGGCTCCGCCCGCGTGGATGTCGAAATCCGTTTCAAAAACTATCCTATCTCTCAAGTTGGATCGAACTGCACATGGTGTGCGAATTTTATTATAATCGGTTAAGTGGTTTCGAGTCCATTGAGGACAAACATTGTGACACGAGATTTATATATATTAAGATAACCAGCCACATTCCACCTCAAGGCGTGCAAATCTGTCTGGCGCTAATGAAATTTGATTACAACCAAAATAAATTAATTACAATTTTATGATTAAATGTCAAAAAATGCAGGATTTGAAATTAGCAAAAGAAAAATAACAAATTTAAAAGTCAATAATAAGTCACACTATGTCAGAATATAAATGCAATGTCAATAGGTATTAATTAATAATGTCAATACTTCATTAACAATGGTATGATAATTCTTAAAGATAACCCATCCGACCTTACTGCTGCAGGTCCACGACTGCGATACCCCAGGTGACGTCAGCTGGTGACCCCTTCCTACTAATTAAGACTGAGCCAGGAGCACATAGCGGCGGACAGACGTAAGTACTGATTCTTTGTATATATACTCCATTCGATTAGGTACTTAACTAAACAATCTCGATGTGTCTATTTAATCTGTTTATTTTAAAAACTTAGTTTATTAATATTTATGACTTTACAAACTCATTTTCAATTCCATCAAGAACCAAGCGGTTCGGTGCCTCTTTTATTTGCCGCGTCATCAAAACCTGGATTTCTTTACCAGCGCATGCGTTTCCTTCCGAGGGTGGTATGGGACCATGGGGATTTCCGCACGATAAGATAAGGTGCGTTACACTCTCGCTGCCGACCCTGGGGTGGGGAGCTAGGAAGGGGAGGGGAGGAGGGGGTGTTGAGAAAGTCAAAATCAAAAATCATTTATTCTGTAAAGACCATTTTAAGCGGCACTTACAGAACGTCAAAATTATAAATATTTAAAACTAGAAGCAAATGGACCACCGGTTCGAAACGCGGCCCAGACCTGAGAAGACTCCGGCAAGAAACACAGCGGGCTGTTTTTTTTTGGTCTATTTACAACAATTGGCTTAGTCTAGACACTAGGGGGCGTCCATAAATTACGTGAGATGTTTAAGGGGGGGAGGGGGTCGAGTCAAATCTCATCCAATCTTACGTTAGAGAGAGGGGGTCTCGGCAAATATCACACAATTTTTTTCTGATTGAAACAAAAAGAATAGATACTATTTTGGTCCATTTAATCCAGATTGTACATGCTAAAGATTTTTTTCTTTTTACAATAATAATCCAATGGACTAAGAGCCCGTGAACCCCAGACTTTCGTTATTTTATAAAAGCTGAAAGTTTGTCAGCGCATGCTCCCAATACAGGTAAGAACGATGGCCCATTATGTAGTTTGGGTCATAGTGGCTTTGGCAGATAAACGGTACTAAAGTGTAGCAAGCGCAAGGCAGTGGGTGTGAGTGAGACGGCGAGTCAGGTCTATTGCGACCCCTCCCTGCGCATAATATGGAATTATAAAATTGGAATTCTAATTCCAATTTTAGGTTTATTGCGATCCCTTACTGCGCATGTATTGGCATTATATAAATGGAATTATAATTCCAATTGTGTAATTCCAATACATGGGCTGTGAAGGATCGCAATAGACCTGACTCACCATGTCACTCACACCCACTGCCCTGCGCTCGCTCCTACAGCTACCCTTTAGTACCGTGTATCTGCCAAAGCCACTATGACCCGAACTTCATAATGGGCCATCGTTCTTATCTGTATTGGGAGCATGCGCTGACAAACTTTCAGCTTTTATAAAATAACGAAGGTCTGGGGTTCATGGGCTCTTGCTCTACAACGCGTTTACGTAAGAAACCCACATTTTGAAAAATCTCACGTGAGATTGGAAGATAGAGGAGGGGGTTGAATAAAATCTCACAGCATCTCACTATGGGGGAAGGGAGGGCCAGAAAATTTAAAAAAACACCTCACGTAATTTATGGACGCCCCCCTAGAGATGCGAGAGTTTCTATGCTAACAAAACGCAGAAGGCTTTGGTCTTCCTGCTGCTATCAGGTTCCCTCTAGGAAGCTCTGGCTCCCCTACTTACTCTCGCCAGTCTCCAGCTAGTTAAAGGATATTATAATCAGTTCTGGTATTGACTTGCAGAGAAGCTCAAAGCTGCCTCGGGACCCTGGATCCGTTGAGGGTAGTTCCTTCATCACACAAGTAAGTGGCTATTAATTGTTGCGCTTGCTTCGACCGCCATCTTAATTGTTTCGTAACCGGTTACGATCGAAGTCTTTTTGACGTGACAACGTCTTATAAATTGGTTTGCCGGGTGACACTTCAAGAAACTGCGTTACGCTCCGCTCACGTTATGCGCTCACAATGAGAGCGAGTGAGAGGCACGCGTCCCTTTCACTCGGGCATGGTTAGCCCGCCTAAGAGCGAGAGAGACAGACATAAAAAGTGAAAGGCACGCGTCCCTTCCACTCGAGCACAGTTAGCCCGCCTAAGAGCGAGAGAGACAGAGCGAGAGAGAGAGAGTGAGAGAGATAGGCATACACACCGGTTCATGTCTTGCGCTTCTATTTCGCTTAGGCGCCTGCATACAAGTTTACACGTTGCCAGTTAATTGTAAAACGATTGTGTAGTGATAATGTGAAGGTACTTTCGTCCATCGCAACAATTCAAACAGCAAAGGTAAATAATTTCAGACTGATAATATAACATGATGAAATAAATGACTAAGACATAAGTGAATAGGTTATGTTGTATACCTTGTCTAATTTAGGATGATAATTTTGACAGATCCAAGTAGGGTACCCCATATAGTATAATCGAAAATGAATCTTTCGATTTTCGATTATCTTTCCCATAGAATATGGAATCGATACTTGCAAAAATACAAAAGCATTTATTTTTTTATTATTTTAGGTAACTTACTTCAGGATGACAAAAGAGAAGTTTTATAGTATAGTACTTATGTTTTGTATTATACTTAGTTAATTATATTATAAAAAAATGTTGTAGATAAGTACTCAATCATTTCAATAAATTAATTTAATTTCGATTCATTCGATTCATTTGTCTACAGTCAATTGTGCTGATTTCTTGTAAGTCGCTTCACTACGGCAAGTGGGCGGTACCTGTCTATGTGCTACGATAATTTTTGAGATATCATCTCGTTGATAAAAATATGATACTTCATAGACGTGAACTGTCAAAATTATCATCCTAAATTAGACAAGGTATAGTAATCACAATGTTGTGGTAGTTTTCAATCAAAAAAGTAGTATAAATCTTTTCTCAACCTATAATAATTTGTTTAACTTGAAAAAATGAGCGCGACTTGCTATGTAAAAAATTGAAATAACAATGTTTAACCTCCAACCTGTCAAATCGAAACTTTCAAACATTCAAACCGAGACGACCAATCACTGCGCAAGTAGGTAAGGTAGTAAGCGCGGTTTTTACACATTCAAAGATCAAATGTGAATTTGTTTTCTCCTTTTAGAAAATACACTTTGAATTAAAATCGATTGATATTAACAATTAATGTGATTTAAATAAATGTTCTAACTTTTAAATTTAGTTTTTATATTTATAACAATGTAAAACAAGTTAAATTTATTAATAACTTATAACAACTGATTGATTTAACATAAACCAATTTTGTGAATTCTCGAATTTGTTATTTATATTAATAACTGTTTCAACAAACTTCAATTTATGCAAAAATTTGAAATAAAAAATGAATTTAACATACACAAATTTTGTGAAATTTCAAATTAATTATTTATATTAGTAACTTTTTAAAACTACTTTTATTTTTTAAAAATTCTTGAAACAAAAAGTTAATTCAACAAAAACAAATTTTGTTAATTTTCAAAATTATTATTAATTCATAACATGAACCAAATTAGGTATTTAACACAAACAAATTTTGTTCATTTTAAATTGACTATTCATATTCATAAGTACAGTGTAAACTCTTTATAACGTAACTCAAGGGACCGATCTTTTTTTATCGTTATAGAGAGTTATTGTTATATGGAGTGAAGAAAGAAAAACAACCAAATTAACTATAATCTTTAATATGTTTTTGATAAAATTAATACATATAGTCAGTTAACTTTACCTGACGTTTTTTGCTTTGCCAGTACTTCTGATAATAGGTACGATTCGTAGATGTTTAGTTCGAGACCATCATTTTCAAGTAAACCAAGCACGTGTTCAAGGCAATTAACAATAACAAAAGCGAAACGGCTGTTTACGACCTCAGCAGTTTCGGGACCTCAAAGGTTTAGTCGGCGTCTTTTGTAACTTGATAAGATAACATAAACAATAACACCGATAATGACGGTTTTCTGTGTCTAAATATAAACACATTTCTTCGTAATAGTGAATGGCTGCTGCGCTATAAGGAGTGTATCAATGTTTTTTTTTTTTTTTTTTTTTTTTTTTTTTTTTTTTTTTTATACCACTTAGGTGGCAGACAAGCACACGGCCCACCTGATGGGAAGCGGTCACCGTGGCCTAGGGACGCGTGCAACACCAGGGGCATCACACTCGCGCTGCCGACCCCGCAAAAACCTTCTAATGCCCTTCTTGATGTATGGGTTTTAAGGTAAACCAACCAAATTGTGATCTTTTCTATGTTATAGAGAGTTTATCGTTATAAAGAATGATGTTATAAAGAGTTTACACTGTATTTGAAAACATTTAAAAATATGAGAAACAATAATTTCTAATTTGTTCAATTTTAGTACAACGGAGCCAGATGTGCAAATTCCTTCAACGTCCAGTACACCGATGGAGACTGATGATATCGTGCCACCAACGTCTGCCATACCTTTCGCTGTGCCACACACACCCCATAACGGCAAAGCGCGACGACAAAGTATGTATAGAAAACGTAAGGCCGCGGAAAGAACTCCTGCAGAGGCAGCAGATTTTGCAAAAGCAGCCGCCGAAAGACAACGTAGATTCAAGCAACGTAGACTCGCCAACTCAGCTCTTGACACCGGCACACTAGACTCAGCCACAGTGTCTGCTCCTGTGATAGTGGAAAGAACAGTTCCTGCCCAGACCAGCGCTCAGCGACAACGTGCTTACAGACAGCGTAGAGCTGCTCAAATTGTTTCACAAATAAGTACTCCACCGACTCACACAGCAGTGCAACCGGAACAATCAACCTGGAATAACAAATGGTCGTTGTCAATAAAGAGGTTTAAAACTACATTTCTGGACAACGAATTTGGCCACGCTTGCTCTGTTTGCGACCGATTGTGGTTCAAGAATGACCTTAAAATCATCACTGCTGCACAACTACAGGTCATATCGGATTGGTTCGTTAAGGAAAATAGGCAACTACGCGACGAGGATTATACGCATATTTGCAACAGCTGTAGATCCTCGCTGAACAAACATAAGCTTCCTGCCCTTGCAAAACTGAATGGCTTCTCATATCCAGAAATACCTCCTGGCTTACCGCCACTGGATCCAATTAGTGAACGATTAATCTCACCACGTCTGCCATTCATGCAAGTGCGTCGTCTCCGGCATGACTTCTCTTATGGAATTATTGGTCAAGTGATCAACGTTCCAGTCGACGTAGAAGACATGGTAAAATGCTTGCCCCGGCATTTAGATGAGGACGACGTCATTAATGTCAACATCAAACGGAATCTCGCACACAAAACAAATTACATTAGTGGCTACATGTCCAAAAGGACAATCGAAGAATGGTTGGATGTACTTCAAAATTCAAGTCTATATCGCTTGTACGATATCGAAGTAGATTTGTCAAGGCTGCAAACTGTCGTGCCACCAGAGGAAGATTTTCAGGATGACTCGGCTCATCGAATCGAAACAATCGCCGCCGAGTGTACTCCGGAGTCAGAAATTCTTGCTTCCAGGCAGCATACACTACTGTGGGACGAAGAGGATTGCCTCGACATCGCACCAGGACATCGGGCCATGCCTCTGAACATCATTTACGACCGTCATGCTGAAGAACTATCATTTCCTGCAATATACTACGGCCAGCCTCGTCGCTTCCACACGGGAGTTTCAGTGACACCTTACATGATGGCAACCAGTGAATTACGACGAAGTGACAGACGCGGAGCCACGCCTCAAAAAGTCTTGTACGTTGCTATGAAGATTCTACGTCTCCGCATGGTGGATGGCATTTACAGCACATTTCGGAATGTGTCAACCACGGAAAACGTAACTCGACGCATGTTGGAGGACCCGGAATTTCTTAAAGAATTTGTCGTTCAAAATCTTGCCTTCATGAAGTCAGTACCCAATTCCGTCCAGTGTTGGGCCTCTCGCAAACGAGATCTGCTTGCGATGCTCCGTCAACTGGGTAAACCGACCATATTTCTCACTTTAAGTGCAAACGAAGTACGCTGGTTGATATTACTGAACTTACTCCTCAAATTGAGTAACAAGCATCCTGGAAAAGTTGCTGAAGATCTAAACACGTCAGAGCGGTGCGACTTAGTGAGCGACGATCCAGTTACGTGCTGCATATATTTCCACAAACTCGTCGGTACATTGATGAATATGCTGAAGGCAAAACAATCATATAATCCATTTGGCCAGTACTTTGTTAAAGATTATTTCTTTCGCATTGAGTTCCAGCATCGAGGAAGCCCCCACGCACACATTTTGGTGTGGTTGAATAATGATCCACACGAGGCCGTGTCAGAAAATATGCCAATGACCATCGAGCTCGTGGAGAAGCTGAGTTCTGTCGCCAAAGAAGATATGCCCAACGAGACCATCTACGCCAATCAAATTCACAAGCACACTTTCACCTGCACGAAGCGAGGTGAGACGACTTGCAGATTTGGGATCCCGTACTGGCCAATGCCTGCTACTCGAGTCTTGGTTCCAATGCCTCAGACTGATGGACGCCGGTCAACATTCCAAAAAAAATCCAAGGAGCTACGAACGTGTCTCAGCGAACGTACATACCCTAGCATGGATGACTTTTTGAGGGAACATGGTCTGACATTTGATGCATATCTTGATATAGTACGTTCAACCCTTCGCAGGCCAACTTTGTTGTTTAAACGTAACTTCGATCAACTTATGACAAACACGTTCAACCCTTACCTTGCTGGTCAAATTAATTCCAACATCGATATTCAGTTTATCTTAGATGAATACAGCTGCGCACAGTACGTCGTGGAATACGTGAACAAATCAGCTCGTGGAATGGGTAACTTGAATCGAGAGTTGACTAAGATGATGGAAGAACATCCTGACCGCGATTACACTGGTCAATTAAAAGCATTGAGTGTCAAACTTCTCAATGCAGTTGAAATGTCGGCGCAAGAAGCAGCATGGTATTTGTTACGACAGCCGATGAGCGAAGCAAGCCGTCAAATTGTGTACATACCAACAGTGTGGCCCTCAGAGAGACAACGGTGCCGCAAACGTCGGAAACAATTGGATCGCGAAGGAATCGCAGAGGACAGCACAGACGTGTGGACCAAAAACATCATTCAGCGGTATGAAGAAAGACCTCCATCTTTGCAAGATGTATATTTGGCCGAGTTTGCGTCGTGGTATGCTAACTCTCGTGATTTCATTGACAATGAAGACGACTTGAACGTGCATGAAGATGACGATCCTGAACCGCCGACTGGAGAAAGAACGACATCGAGAGGATATCGCAAACGTCTGATCGGTCGAATCATACGATACAGATGCTACGACATAGATGAAACTGTCGATTATCAACGTGAGATGGTACTGCTGTACTTGCCCTTTCGCAACGAAGTCGCTGACATTGTTGATTGTAATAAATTTATACAATTATTCAATGACAACAAGGAAACTATCATGGAACGCAGAAAACTTTATGAGAACAATATTGACATCGACAAAGTGATGCAAGAGCTAGAAGCAATGATGATTTTGCAAAATTCAGACACCACAGAACCAACGGAAACAGAGTCAAGAAGAGTGTTTGTAGAACAGCTGTTAGGAGGAGAGGGAGCTGAAAATAACGATGATGTTAATGAAATCGTGCCGCAAAACGGATTGTCAGTTGTAAAAAACTCGAGTCTTGGTTCCAATGCCTCAGACTGATGGACGCCGGTCAACATTCCAAAAAAAATCCAAGGAGCTATATACTTTTATGGACATTATGTATGGGCCTGAGTGGCACATAGACATGCTAGATGTTGGAAGAGCTAGTCTGTTCTTAGGTTACGGGGTTGGCTGTGATGGTCTTTATTGCGAGTATAAAACGAGTTATGTTTTCTGACAAAAATGCATAGTTAATAATAGCGGTTCGGTGCCTCTTTTATTTGCCGCTTCAACAAAACCTGGAATTCTTTACCAGCGCATGCGTTTCCTTCCGAGGGTGGTATGGGACCATGGGGATTTCCGCACGATAAGATAAAGTGCGTTACACTCTCGCTGCCGACCCTGGGGTGGGGAGCTAGGAAGGGGAGGGGGGGGGTGTTGAGAAAGTCAAAGTCAAAAATCATTTATTCTGTATAGACCATTTTAAGCGGCACTTACAAAACGTCAAAATTATAAATATTTAAAACAAGAAGCAAACGTACCACCGCGTTCGAAACGCGGCCCAGACCTGAAAAGACTCCGGCAAGAAACTCAGCGGGCTGTTTTTTTGGTCTATTTACAACAATTGCCTTAGTCTAGATACTAGAGATGCGAGAGTTTCTATGCTAACAAAACGCAGAAGGCTTTGGTCTTCCTGCTGCTATCAGGTTCCCTCTAGGAAGCTCTGGCTCCCCTACTTACTCTCGCTAGTCTCCAGCTAGTTAAAGGATATTATAATCAGTTCTGGTATTGACTTGCAGAGAAGCTCAAAGCTGCCTCGGGACCCTGGATCCGTTGAGGGTAGTTCCTTCATCACACAAGTAAGTAACTACTACTAACTAAGTATTTATTACTTTTTCTAATGCTCACGATGTTTTTTTATTCTTTAATACAAGACGCACAAACCAACGGAAAAAATAGCTTACTTATTAATAAATAAATAAATGTTTATTTTCATTCTGGTAAGTTACATTAGATACATTTCGTAGAGTACAAAATTATTAGCTCCCGATCTACATCAGTATATTAAGTTAGTTTATATGAATGTATCTTAACGTCTATTTTACATTTTATTTACCTTTTACACATTAGCATTTTAGTCAGATTTATATTTTTTTTTTTTTTTTTTATGTCGGTCACGTCAACATGACTTCACCTCGCCTGATGGTAAGCTGAGGCAAAGTCTCTAGAATGGGAGTCACCATTGCAAACACCGATAGTGCCAAAATGGTGGCTCTCAGCTTGACGGCCTCATCAAATGCTTTTTCACGCCCCGCTTAAAGGACCCGGGACTGTATGAGGAAGGAAACACGTGAGCTGGTAAAGAATTCCAGGTTTTAATGGTGCGGCAAAGGAAAGAGGCTGTTTATGTGTTATATAATGAGATGTACTTGAAGATCAACTTGACTAAACTGGGACCAGCCTGATCTAGGTTTATGTCAAACCTGTGTTTCAGACCTTCTCAGTTCTCATTTTACATTATCATAGTGCTAGTGTATGTTAATTTATATAATATCTGGAATAATAAAAATTAATCCAGACTAGATGCAATAAGCTTACAGTCAAAATTTTACTTTACAATCTCCAACAAGTGGTTATTTATTTTTTGCGCTTGCTTCGACCGCCATTTTAATTGTTTCGTAACCGGTTACGATCGAAGTCTTTTTTTTTTCTCACCTTTGGTGGCGAGACGCGTTCTTATTTAATACATTTTTACTTAAAAACATAACATAAACTCACATCTATATCCCCGAAGGGGTAGGCAGAGGTGCTAGCACCCACATTTCACCAGTTTATGTTTAGGTCCTAATGTAATAGGTGGCGAGCCTATTGCCATTAACCGGGCACTTATAAACCTGCGATAAATACACACGTAACTTCGAAAAGCATTGAAAAGTCATTGGTGTGTGCCATGGTGAACCTGGGATCGAACCCGAGACCTCGTCTCAGCAGTCCATTACCCAGACCACTAGGCTACCGCTTGCTTCTTATATATATTTATATATATATTACCGGCACTTATAATCTGTTGTTTGTTCCAGTATGGCGCAGCATCAAGGACCATCTAGCTTGCCTGACCGGGGAGACCCTAGCTAAAGGACCATACACCCATCGATCTATCTAAATTATATAACCTTGTGATAACTATTTATAAACAGTTTTATTTAACTTGACCTGTTTGTTTGGGTCAAATCTAGTAATTGACCCCCTTCCAGTGGTCTGATTGGTCTGACATTTGGCAGAAGTCTTTAGTTCTGATGACAATACAATTTAAAACCGTTTAACTTGAAAAAGATTTTTTCACAATTTTTTTTTATACTAAAGTGGCAAACAAGATTTAAATTCCATTCAGTTGATTAGATTTAAGTGTCATTGAGTTGATCCAAGAGAAGAATTCTCATTTTATGTTGAAGTTTTTTTAAATAAATATGTACCTGAGTGAATGGTAATATGAATTTTATTTCGGAGTTTCCCATTACGGATTCGGATGCTGTCACTACTATGTACTATTTCTACTTCTTAGGTGGCAAACAAGCACGTCGGTGCTTGTTTGCCACGGTGTCATGTAGAATATTATTTTAAAGTAATTATCATAAGTGTCAGACACTTTTAATGGACCAGAACTTTTATCAGACGCTTTAAAGCTACCTGCTGACATTTATGATAATTACTTTAAAATAATATTCTACATGACATATATAAAAATCAGCCATGTGAAAATAAGTAAAGTTCATACATTTTTTGGGTAGCTTTAAAGCGTCTGATAAAAGTTCTGGTCCATTAAAAGTGTCTGACACTTATGATAATTACTTTAAAATAATATTCTACATGACATATATAAAAATCAGCCATGTGAAAATAAGTTACATAACACTTATTTTTAGTCACCTTTCTCACCTGGTACCTGCCCAGGTGTCACTCGGCAAGTTTCAACAAGCGCGTAGGTATTCAAGGCACTCGAGACGCTACTGAAAACTGCAGGTTTCATCCGTGTGAAAATAAGTTATGTCTGATTGCTCTGGGCTCTTGGACTAATATGGACTAAAGGAGACTGACTTGGCTATTGACTATGAAGACCTTGACTGTGACTAAATAACGAAAACGCTGCAATATAATATTGCATTCGTAAATAACTGGATTTATCAAAATTACTTGACACTGGCATTCATACAATAGTGGAACGGGCGGTGCGCTGACTATTCGCCGTAGCTATTCGCTTTATTTGCAATCATATATAACGCGTGCGCTATAAGTTGAGACCTGGGCTCTCCACCTACTTCCTCCTGCACTGCCCCTCAGTCGCCCGTGATGCACTGTTCGCAAAAAAATAGGTAGACAGGTAGGTAACGACTCGGGCAGAACCTTGTTTATGATATTTTTTTGTGCGCTGTACAAACAAGCGCCGGTTACATCTAGCGCTCAGGTCTCAACTTATAGCGCACGTGTAGTATACATATATCAAAAATGGCTGGCATTTGCTCCATGTGACACATCTCTTTCCATAAGGCATAATTATGCATATTATAGCTGGTTGGCGGATCACATGGCGGCTTTGGCTATGGCTGGCTAATACGTAGGCTTACGTTACGTCCGTTACAATAGTTTGAAATAAATATTTTTTTTTTTTTGCCAAAATAGGATATAAAAAAAGACATGCTGTATTTTTGTATTCGCAACTTAAACTGACTGAATCGAATGATGTTTGCCGCGCAATGGCTAGTTCTATCCACAGGTTTTATAGTTACAAAATAAAACGGCCATTAGTAGACATTACTTGTAATATATTTTATTTACATTAATTTTTTTTTTTTTTATACCACTTAGGTGGCAGACAAGCACACGGCCCACACTGATGGAAAGCGGTTACCGTGGCCTATGGACGCGTGCAACACCAGGGGCGTCACACTCGCGCTGCCGACCCTGCAAAAACCTTCTAATTTATTACTACACTAATTAATACACTATTATACAAGTAAAGTAGCTGTGTTTGTACATTGGGGATATTAAAAAAAATACTTGGGGGTTATGTTACCTATATGAACGATTCTAAACACGAAAAAAAACTCTTAGAGGTCTTGTCTGTATGTGCACGATGGACGCAAAAACTACTCAACGGATTTTGATGCGGTTTTTTGACGTGACAACGTCTTATAAATTGGTTTGCCGGGTGACACTTCAAGAAACTGCGTTACGCTCCGCTCACGTTATGCGCTCACAATGAGAGCGAGTGAGAGGCACGCGTCCCTTCCACTCGGGCATCGTTAGCCCGCCTAAGAGCGAGAGAGACAGACATAAAAATTATTTTACCACTCAAAGTCGTTGTCACGTAAAACTTTCACCCGTATACCGACTTTACAGGCAACCAATTTTTGTTTTCCAGATAGGCTTACGTTAGACCACTGTCTAACCTGATGGTAAGTGACGATTTTTTTTTAAACTAAGGTGGCAGACAAGCACACGGCCCACCTGATGGGAAGCGGTCACCGTGGCCTATGGACGTGTGTAACACTAAGAGTGTCACACACGAGCTGCCTACCCTGAAGGGAATGAGGGAGGGCAAGGATGGGGTGGGGAGTCTGGAAAGGGGTGGGGGGAGGAGAGGTACAGTGAGCTCTGGCTACCCTACTTACCGGCGGGAACACAACACGATGGTTATTGTAACCTTACGTATATTTGATCACAATCGGTTGAGTAGAACTGGAGATATGGTCAAAACTTTGCGTTGCAGGTGTAGTGTATAAATAAGGTTTCACTCCATCGGATGGTGTGTCTTCAAATGTCCTTTTAAACTACACTTTTGTACAAACGCCTGCCCGCAGACAGGGCAAGAGAATCTCCTATCATTATTATGTATACGCATATGCTCCTTCAAAGTCTTCTGCCTTGCATATGCTTTCTTGCATACCGCACACTCATATATGCGTTCCCCGGTATGCTTTATCATATGCACATGCAACTCATTCTTAGTAAAACACTTATAAGAACACAATTCACACTGAAAATCTCTTTCTTCCAAATGATCCCGTTTCATATGTCTTGATAGAGTGTATCTTCGATCAAAATTTTTATCGCACACATTACATTTGTATCTTAGAGGGGCCAAACCGTGGACTTGTACCATATGCTTCTGTCTCCTAAAGTACTCAGCGAAGCGTTCAGGGCATTTTGTACATTTGAAACGTTTCATTTGCTTGTGGACTGTATTTACATGATTTTTATGTTTCTGCGGAGTTGAAAACACCTTTCCGCATACCTCGCATGGATGGATTCCTCCTGCATGCATGCTTTTCACGTGAACTTTTAATCTGTATCTGGTAACAAATCCAGTACCACATTCTTTGCATACATAATTTCTAAAATGTACGTTCATATGCCTTTCTATAGCTCCAAACGTTTCATACATACAACTACACATCTGACATTCATACATACAATTGTCTGTCAGTTTAAACGGTATGATTCTATCCGTAAATTCCATATGCATTTTCTTTTTGTGAATATTTATTAAGTGATTTTTTAATTCGTTCAGGGTAGCCATATTTTTATTGCATATACTACATTTTAAGTCCGTTACGTCAACATATACTACAAGGGATTCCGCTCCGTACGTTTTCAATATTTTATTGATTTCGTGCGGTTTATGTTGGGTGCTGTGCTCTTGTAATTTATAAAGAGTTTCGAAGATGTTTCTACAGTAGAAACATGGGAATCCCTGTCGGCTTTTGCTTCTAAAGGGGGTTACATTGGAATATTCTAAAATGGTCGCTGCATTCACTATGTGCGCTAATTTTTCTGTGACATATTGGCGGCGTACGTTTCTGGTTTCCCGCCCAATTTCGTGGTCTTCTACCAGTCTAGTTATTGTGTGTGGAAACACTTTTGTATCTGAGGAAAAAAAAACAATATAATAAATTATATTATAAATATTAATATTTATCCTATTTTATCGGTTTTATATGAATTATAGATAACCTACAAATATCTGTACTTCTTCTTCTTTCTTGTCAATGATTCGCTTCTTCAAATTCATTCTCTGAACCTTTTTCCCAACTCAGTTGGGGTCGGCTTTCCAGTCTAACTGTGATGCGGCTGAACTTCGATATTTTCCGTGGAGCGACTGCCATCTGACCTCCACAACCAATGGTCATACCAATGGCGATATCGAAGTTCCAAGTTAGACTAGTTGGACTTTTGTGGGCTCCAACTACCCGTAACGACTTCCATAGATGTTTGTATGGCAACCGGGACCGACTGCTTAACGTGCTCTCCGAGGCACTAATAAACCTGCGATAAATACACACATAACTTCGAAAAGCATCGAAAAGTCATTGGTGTGTGCCATGGTGAAACTGGGATCGAACCCGAGACCTCGTCTCAGCAGTCCATTACCCAAACCACTAGGCTACCGCAGTTGATTCGGTAGTAGGTACTAGGAGTAGTATTCGGTCATAACTATCTTGACTTTATTTTATCGATAACATTCGATAACTTTCGAGACTGGTGGCACATGACTATTTTTTAATTGCAAAAAACCGGCAATACAGGTAATGTCAATTTAGTATCTCTAATTAAAAAACAGACTATAGGTACCTTTTAATAGTAGCAGTTGCTTGCAGTACTCCGGACATACATCGGGCAGGGACGCCCTGGTCGGCAGAGGCGGTACAACTTTGAACCTCGTCAGGAGTGCCGCCTCCCCCTGCACCAGACCCTCACCCTCCTCATACTGGCTGTCTGATCCGTAATCTGGCAACATAGTGAGATATTTAAGATTAGATAGATTTTTAAGGAGGCAGGACACGACGGTATCTCCCGTCCGAATTGAGCAGTCCGACTGGGGTAGTACCTCCGCCCTACAGAACACCGCGCACATAATAACCATCGAGTTGTGTTCCCGCTTTTAAGTAGGGTAGCCAGAGCTCACTGTACCCCTCCTCCCCCCACCTCTAGCCCTCCCCCTTCCCTTCAGGGTAGGCAGTACGTGTATGACACTCTTAGTGTTGCACATGTCCATAGGCCACTGTGACCACTTCCCATCAGGTGGGCCGTGTGCTTGTCTGCTACCTGGTATAAAAAATACTCACCGCTGACAAAGTCTGATCCATCATCTGCGTTGTCAAGTGCTGTGTCACATATGACCGTTTCGGTCTTGACCAGCCGTGGAGATTCTATGGTCAGATCCGTATGGCTGTTGATGGTGCCCTCACCCAGTACTGGAATATAAGACAATCTATACTGTTTTTTTTTTTTTTTTAACTTTTAAACTTTCGCGTTCCATAACTTATTATACGTAAACGGGACTAAACGCGATACACGTTAAAGGTATATACATACCTTTGGATGCGCGACGATTTAAATATTAACGCGATACACGTTAAAGGTAGGTATATATATACCTTTAACGTGTATCGCCTTAAGTCCCGTTTACGTATAATAAATCTATACTGTATTATTATTATTCACTTTATTTTAAATATAGACATATAAATTATATTTTTAAATATATAAAAAAAAGTATACATTTAAAAATATAAAAAATAGTGTTCCACCGGCGTCGGGTACAGGGACCAAGCCACCGGTGGTTAGGGCTCCAGGGAGAGGAACTTATTATTATTATTATTATTTATGTTGAACACACTAGCAGCCATTAGGCTGATGCGTGTGTGTCTCATGATCCGGAGATTTTGTCAAGTCTGTTTTTGAAACTATCAACACTGGGTGCCAAAACAACTTCAGGTAGGCTGTTCCACTCTCTAACGACACGGTTGGGTAGAGAATGTTTCCGAGGTTCAAGTCTAGATCGCATTGTACACAACTTTAATGGGTGACCCCTCAGGTGCTTGTTCTCATTGAGGCTGTATATGTCGTGGATAGTATCGATATCATAATAGTTGTGCAGTATTTTGTAAGTTTCGATAAGACTTCCTCTCTGTCTTCGTTTTTCGAGTGATGTAAGGCCAAGGAACTTAAGGCGTTCATCGTGTATATTAAATGTTAATATTAATTATAATAATATTTTGCCCCATCCCTTCAGGGTAGGCAGCGCGTGCGTGACGCCCTTGGTGTTGCACACGTTCATAGGCCACGGTGACCACAGGTGGGCCGTGTGCTTGTCTGCCACCTATGTGGTATAAAAAGAAACTGTATGTATTGGATTTACTGAAAAAAAAAAAGAGGATGCTATACAATACCTGTGCCTATCTCTTTGTGTATTGTCAGACCTGGTCGAACAAAATGGATATGTAGGTACAGATGCCGGCATGTAAATTGGCCGGATTTTTAGGTCCCCTTTGAGGTATGAGCGGGTCGCGGGAGACGCGGTTGCGCCGTCGCGGACATATGATTTGTCCGTCACTTGACGGACCAATCAGATGTCTCCGAGAGACGTCTTGTAGCGAATCAACGTTCCGTTCGTTCGTACTTTGAATCATTTGATTGGCTCAAACTGCACGATGCGCGAACTTACCCCAAACCTGGCCAAGTTACGTGCCTGTATCTGTAACATTTGTGAAGCTTTTGAATGCATATTAAAACACATCTCCAATCACAGAAATTCTTAGCATTACAATTTAAAATAGTTATATTATCTTGGACAACCTCCGTAGCATGGCGGTAGATCATTCAACTGCTAAGTCAGAGTTCACTGTTTCGATTCCCGCTCAGTGCAAATATTTGTATGCATAAATAATATATGTCTTGGCTAGCTTGCCACCTAAGTAGTAAAAAAAAAGAAAAAAAACAGGAAATCTTTACCGTCCACAAACTCAGTTTTCTGATCATCTTCAGGTTTTATAGCATCGAGGAGTTGCTTCTCCGTGCTGGCTACCATCATGCGGAAGCTCGTAGCGTCCCGTAGACGATGGATACATGTTGTACATATCAGTGTGGTCAGTTGAGTATTGTTCGATAGCTGAAAATATATCATGTATCAATTCTATACTGATATTATAAAACTGGTTAAGCCGTCGGTCCCGGTTGCCATACAAACATCTATGGCAGTCATTACGGGTAGTTGGAGCCCTAAAAAGTCCAACAACAACGGTCTAGCTGCAATGCTTCGATATCGCCTAATGTCACCATTGGGTTGTGAAGGTCAGATGGCAGTCGCTTCACGGAAAATATCGAGGTCCAGCCAAATCGCAGTTAAGACTGGTAAAGCGGACCCCAGACTCCGAGGTGAAAGCTTTGGATGCGACTGGGATTAACGCTAGGTTGTAGAAGTATAGGTACTCTTCCCATTTATAATTTTAGTAGGATTCGTAAATATTTCCTGAAGAAAAATCACATCATAGAAATGTAAGGGGCAGTTAAATTTCTTTGTCAAACTGTTATTCTGTAAGTTAACATATCAATTAACAAGTAACGAACATCGAAAACACAATTTCGAAGCAAAACGTACCAATAAATTGAAGATTTCTGCGAAAATTTCACGATACACTTCGCGTATGCCATTATAGAAGTATTCTATCGTCAAATCTCGGTGATGACCTCTTGCTAAACAACAGCGGCATTGCCCATAAGCTGTTACACTTGGATTATTCGTATCCATTAGCTTTTGATTAATCAAATTTTAATTAAACAAAACAATATTTATCCAAAACAAAACACGATTTTAGAAAGAATGAATGAAAAAATTTGACGTTTTGCGTTTTGTTTGTTATTGATTTCACTTTTTTTCATTTGTTTGCATTAGCGGCTTTTGAGTTAAATGTATCACTGGAATTGCCAGTTTAAAAATTGTATTGTTATCGCTGTTATATACTAGATGTCGCTACTTTGAAAATCCTTTCATAATCCATATTTATTATTGTAAATGCGAAAGTAACTCTGTCTGTCTGTTACGCTTTCACGCCTGAACTGCTGAACCGATTTTGATGAAATTTGGTATATGAGTAGATTAGACCTCGAGAATGAACATAGGCTATGTTTGGTCGCGATAACCGACATCCACGCGGGCGGAGCCGCGGGTAACAGCTATCTAGAAAAAGGTGGAATTTCATATAATATTGAAGCATCCAAAAATTACAATGATATAATTTTTGGATGTTACAATAATTATATATAAATAATAAAATTTATGTAATACCAAAAAAACAGTAATTTATTACATAAAAAATAGAGAATGTAATCTTGGTGCACCTAGAAATCAAATAATAAATTTCATTCAGTCGAAAAAAAATCAGTTGTGAACCTCCTTTTTTGCAGTTGGTTAAAAAGAAAATTATTTTTTGATGGCATCCAATAAGTCTACATAAGCACATTGAATAAGATCCTCATCTTTGACTCCAAGTTTGACCTGCAGGTCCTGAGCGATCTTCTGTCCTTCTTCTAATGTCTGTTCAGGTCTCAGCACCACTTCCAGTTCCATATAATAACCGAGGTCCTGCACAGTGTCTATGTGTATTCTAGTTTGCTCGACCATGTATAATTTACTGAAAAATAAATTAAATTATAAAGTAGTTCCTCGGCTTTCAGGTGTCCAATTAAAAAACCTAATATCTGCCAAAGACCATGATAACTGATATCATGGTCTTTGAATCTGCGAAGTTTTGAAAAACATTTTACTGGTGCACAATTGCGAAAACCCCTTCATAGTAATTCAATCTCGGTTGGATTACATTCAGGGGTCAGCAAGTGCATAGCCAGGCAGTGGGGGTTAGTGATCCCAGCATTAGTGGGACCCGTGGGTGCTGCGAAGACAATCCTCACTCCATGAGGCCATCAAACTGTGCTGTAAAATTTAATTATAAGCAGATTCTCATCATGATTGAGAGATCATGATCCTTGCTTCGTCCCGGTTGCATCCAAGATCATCCCCTTGGAGTCTAGGAGCTGCTTTATGTCATTTACTTCTCCACTTCGCACAGTCTTGGGCATACATACTCACCGTTCCTTCACAACTCTGCCTCTAACACCTAAACATTTTTTTAACATTGTGTCAATGAGTTTGGCTTTTTCACTATCAAAGTCCAGTAACTCGTAATTACTGAGCTTCGGGCCTTCTTCATCAGCTCGGTCGTACCTCACAAGGGTTGCCGAGGCATTTCCATATGTTCTAAGCTTCAATCGGCCTTCTTTCAAATTGTAAAAAGTATCATCTTGTTTTATCAAAGTTGGCGGTTGCCCGCTCAATTCCTCTGCTACTTTGCAAATGTGATCGTAGTCGGTGATTTTAGCTTTTATTTCCACGTTTCTGCGAGCCATAGTTACGTTATTTATGCTATATTTTAGCCTTGGATTAAATTAAACTTTCGTATGACTGAAACAAAGTGAGATACGTATCAAAATGTTAATTAATTAATTTTGGGGGGGAAATTTTTAACCATAAAATTGACAGGCAGAAGTTCAAAATTCAAAATACTGTCACTTTCAGTCAATCAGCTGTTGTTTGTTGTTGTTTTGTTTTGTCAGCAATAAGAACGTTCAGAAATTCTAGTGGATAAAGAGTAAGATAAGAAATATTATTTTAATAAAATTAATTTAACTATCGGAGTTGGAGCATGGAGCGCGGAGCTAATTTATAGTATGAAAATGTAAAAGATTAAAATTTTCAACACTTTCACCACATAAAAAAACTATACAGCCTGCACTAAATAAGAATTTCAGAGAACAAACCAGAACCAATTTTTGTACTGATCTAATGAAGCAGTTTTAAATTAGTTTTTTTTTTTTTTTTTTTTTTTGTACTTTAATCTGCGATCAGTCCCATTTTTTTTTTATCAACTATGAGCAGATGTGTATGGTCAGCAGGTATGTGGGGAAAGGGATCCTTTGATCTCTTCCTCTTTCAGTCACGTATCCAGCTCGATTATGTGGTTCCTTTTCAGCCGCTTGGCATAGTTTATATTCGTGAGTTCTACAGCCAGGGGGTTTGGATGCATAGTTATTCGTTGTTTGTAGGTGGCTGATGATATCTTTATTTCTTCGCTGACTGTATTTATTTTGAGCTCATCGTGCAGTTCACTATTCCTCAGGAACCATGCAGCATTTGCCAAGCTTCTCAGAATGCCATTCTGAGCTCTCTGTATGATTGCTACATTGGATTTGCATGCGGATCCCCAGAGCTGGATGCCATATGTCCAGACAGGCTTCAGTACCACCTTATATACAAGGAGTTTGTTGTCTATACTCAGTGCTGAGTTTCTTCCGAGCAACCAATGGAGGTTTCGAGATTTCAAGTTCAATTCTTCTCTTTTTTTTTGAATGTGTGTTCTCCAGGTGAGTCTCCGATCCAGGTGCATACCCAGGTACTTCACTGAGTCCTTGTGCGGCAATGTTGCGTTTCCTAGGTGTACAGGGGGACAGTCTCCTGTGCGTAATGCAAACGTGATGTGAGTAGACTTTGTGGCACTTGGTTTTATTCGCCACTTTTTTAACCACTGCTCTATTTTATCTAGCTCTTGTTGGAGGATTTGAGAGGCGGTGCTGCGATTACTACTGCTTGCAAGGATGGCAGTGTCATCTGCGAATGTAGCAGTTACTACAGCTGGTGATTCTGGTAGGTCACATGTGAAGATAGTATACAGCACTGGCCCCAGTACTGATCCCTGCGGTACTCCCGCCTCCATTTCGTGGAACCTGGAGGTGTATTCGCCATCTTTAACTTGAAATATTCTTCCAGAGATATAAGATTTTATTAGCTCGAAGTACACATGGGGTAGCAGGGTTTTGACTTTGCAGAGTAGTCCCTTATGCCAGACCTTGTCAAACGCCTGTTGGATGTCCAGGAAAGCTGCCGAGCAATATTCCTTATGTTCTAGGGTCTTCCTTATATGGTCAACGACTCTGTGCACTTGTTCTATAGTGCCGTGCTTCTGTCTGAATCCGAATTGGTGGTCTGGGATTACATATTTTTCCTGCATGGTTTTGAGGATTCTTACCAGCAGAACCCTTTCAAAAAGTTTGGAGGTTACAGGTAGGAGGCTAATTGGTCTATATGAGCCAACTTCGTGGATCGGTTTTCCATATTTGGGGATCATTATGATTTGGGAGATTTTCCATATGGTTGGATAGTAACCTACTCTCATAATACTATTGAAAAGGATCGTAAGGAAGACTATCCCTTTTCTTGGCAGTTGAAGAAGAACCTCTTTGGTAATATAATCAAATCCCGGAGATTTTCCGTTGTCAAGTCGAGATAGGAGTTTAAATATCTCTCGTGGGGTCGTATATTTTATGGGAATGTCTAACTGGAAGTCCTGATTCAGTATGTCATTTATGTCAGAGTCATTGCCAATGCCTTCATTGGGTTGGAATACCTTAGCTAGGTGGTTTGCAAAGGTATCTATTCTTTGTTGTGGAGTTCTAGCCCACATACCACCTTCTAGTTTGAGGGGTGGTCTGGTGTATTTTGGCTGGTCTAAGTCTGACGTTGCCTTCCACAATGAATAATTTGTAGACTTGGTCGCTGTTAATGATTCTAGTCGTTGTGCTAAGGTTTCGTTTTTGGCATTTCTTAACAGTTCCCTCAGTTCCTTAATCGCTTTGTTATATGCTTGTTTGTCTTCACGGTGTCTAGTGTTGTGAAATTAGTAATTAACACAAGCTACAGGCTACACTGCACTGACCTTTAATAATAATCGCTACACTGCCACTTTAGGGATTTTTGACTTTATCTATTGAGGGTAAATAAACCTATAATAATAATCGGTAAATACTTCTATAAAAAAAGTATAGGTAAAAACACTGCACCCCCCGCCCCCACTCCACACCAAACCAAATCAATAACAATAACAAAGGATGCATGTTGTCAAATCTGTCAATTAATTCATCTGTTCTTGATCAGAGTTATGTCCGAGATTATTTTCTAAACTTATTAAAAGCATGCAAAATGAACTTACCAAAGTTAAAAGTCCTCAGTGACTCTGAGAGTTGGATATCACGTCCCGATGTTTGCAGATTTTGTTTAACACATAATGGGACTTGGGATGTTACTGCTACTTACATTACCGAAACCGGCGGAAAGGAGGTGTATGCGGAGATGTTACAAGAATGCTATGGAATAACAGTGAGTTTGTATTTTGTTGTAGTCTAAGAAAATTGACGACTAGCAAGATTCTTAACACAATTTATTCGTGAATTTTCAAAGTGTTACAGTCCCGGGTCCTTTAAGCGGGGCGTGAAAAAGCATTTTGATGAGGCCGTCAAGCTTAGAGCCACCATTGTGGCACTATCGGTGTTTGCAATGGTGACTCCCATTCCAGAGACTTTGCCTCAGCTTACCATCAGGCGAGGTGAAGTCATGTTGACGTGACCGACTTAAAAAAAAAAACAGGTGTGTGGGTGTGTGCTATTTTCGAACGAATTACTTTTGGTTATTGTTTTTTTAAATATGTATAAAATAATTACCTAATTATTATGTCACAGCCCTAACATTAATCTGTACTTTAATTTTATTCATGAAATTAATATTATAAAGCTGAAGAGTGTTTGTTTGGTTGAACTCATTAATCTCAGGAACTAATGGTCCGAATTGAAAAGTTCTTGAATAGCTCATTTATCGAGGAAGGCTATAGGCTATAAATCATCACGTGATGGCTCTGGTGCTGCACATGTTCATAGGGCCACGGTAACCGTTTCCCATCAGTTGGGCTGTGTGCTTGTCTGCCACCTAAGTCGTTTAAAAAAAGTATTAATGAATTGAAAAAAGTTTTGAACAGTTAAGTATATCTAAAGTATTTTAAATTATAATAACTCTGCCTGTGGCATATTTTCTCCCCATGGCAGGATAAAAAGTATCCTATGTCCGTCTCCTGTATCTAAGCTACCTCCCCACCAATTTTCAGCCAAATCGGTTCAGCCATTCCTAAGTTATAAATAGTGTAACTAACACAACTTTCTCTTCTATTTTTTTTAAATACTACTTAGGTGGCAGACAAGCACACGGCCCACCTGATGGGAAGCGGTCACCGTGGCCTATGGATGTGTGCAACACTAAGGTCCTATAAATAGATTTAATTAAATATTATTCATTGTTATATGGCCTCCTTGGGCAAAAGCATTCTCTATGGTGTTCCACCTCTCCCTGCCTTTGGCCTATTTATTTGCATCCCAAACATTCTGTTATGGTTTTATTACTTTTGTATAGATCATTTACAGAATTTAATTCAGCATCATCATCATCCACGATCATTAAACTCATTATCTTCTATCACTCTCTCACATTAGGTCTTTTTCAGAATTTGATTATCTCATCACTTAACCCATCAATCAATTATGTCACCTTTATTTCACCTTGACAGCCTTATTATGTATATATTTACAAAAAAAGGAGGTATGTAAGTATGTTTATCCGCATTCTAGAACCCATAACACAAGCTATCTAAGCTAAGCTTACTTCGGGTCTAGACAGCGATGTGTAGAATTTCGTAGAATATTTATATTTATAACTTCCTCCTGAAATCAATTCACTCTTACACTATTCACACTTCACACAAGGTCATTTTCAGAATTTCATTATCTCATCATCATCATCATCTGCGATCATTTAACTCATTATCATCATCAATCACGTCCCCTACCTACACATTGTCATTTTCAGAATTTTATTATCTCAAATTCATTTTCATCATCTATATGTATACATTAATTATCATCAATCAATCAATCACGTCACGTTTATTTACTTTATTTAATTAATTATCACATCTTTCCTAATTCCTAACACATTCTTGCATCTGCATCATGAAATGAAATTTATAAATCACAATAATAAAATTTGTAAATCACATTATTTTATTTATTTTCTGTCAAAGTTTCATTTCATATTATATATTAATTAATATTATTTGAAATATTTGATTTGAATTAAAAAATAATAATATTAATATTATTTCATTTTCTTTTTATTTTGTTATTTTATATAATTCAAAATATTCAAATCAAATTCTTTATCAATCAGTGAAATGAGTGAAATAAAAAATGTTTAACAATGATAAAAATATTTGATTTGATTTGAAAATATTGAAATTTTAATTAAAAATCATTAGATTGTTATTTTTTATTCTATTTCTCTTCCCTTCCCTTTCATATAAATTTTTATCAGTGAAATGTCTCAATTTATTATCAAGACACCGCCACTCTGCAAAAATAATGGTAGAAGCTAAACTACCATCTGACCAAAGAATAATTGTTTACCTTAACCATTTATGTACTCTGAAGAAGCAAACGATAGCTTGAATTTAAATCGAACAGCGCCATCTAGTTACAAAACTGTAACTAAAAAGCTAACTCTCCAATGTGACTTTATTATTATAGACGGGAGCTTCGCTAACAAAATAAAATATTTCTGGTTGGAACTAAGTTCCGGACTTCGTATCCTCAATTTCCGGGTTTTTTTTTTTAATTTGTTATCGGTCACAATACGACTTCACCTCGCCTGATGGTAAGCTAAAGGTAAAGTCTCAGGAATGGGGGGCACTATAACATACACCGATGGTGCTACAGTGGCCGCCCTCAGCTTGACGGCCTCATCAAATGTTTTTTCATGGCCGGCTTAAAGGACCCGGGACTGTAGGAGGAAGGAAACACATGCGCTGGTACAGAATTCCAAGTTTCCCTAACACCCGGTACCTATAGGTTTTTTTTATATACTACTCAGATGGCAGACAAGCACACGGCCCACCTGATGGGAAGCGGTCACCGTGGCTTATGTACACACTCGCGCTGCGGACCCTGGAGGGGCTAGGAAGGGATCCAGTGAGCTCTGGCTCCCCTACTTACCTTGGGGAACACAACACGCTGGTTATTATGTGCGCGGTGTTCTGTAGCGCGGAGGTACTACCCCAGTCGGACTGCTCAGTTCGGACGGGATATACCGTCGTGTGCTACCTCCTCTACTTTCTCCCTTAATTGTTCACAGCTCTCAAGCATACTACAGTGGGCCCCTAACATGGTCTGTGGCCCATGCGTGGGCCATTTGCGGACGGCCGCCGACTTCCGTAGGCAAGTTGTAGCGGCAGATCAAAAATTCCTTACATACTGCAATGCAAAATTACGTGAGTATTGGTTTTCGTATATGTACAGAAAATGACTGCTAAGTCGGAGTTTGCGGGTTCGATTCATGATCAGTACAAATATTTGTATGCATGAATATGTCTATATTTATTTGTCTGGTTGTTTCTATGTATGTATGTATTTATAAAACAAGCTACTGTTTAAAAAAAAAACTTTTTAAAAACAAGCTTTTATTATCCTTACTAATATTATAAATGCGAAAGTAACTCTGTCTGTTACGCTTTCACGCCTGAACCGCTGAACCGATTTTGATGAAATTTGGTATAGGGGTAGATTAGATTAGACCTCGAAACATAGGCTATGTTTGGTCGCGATAACCGACATCCACGCGGGCGAAGCCGCGCGCAAAGGCTAGTTTACAATATTGCATTGTCATGGGACTTACATAAGTATGCCAAATTTCAGCTCAATCGGATAACCAGAAGTGGTCGAAAAATGGCTTGCAAGATTTGATTACAGACAATGGGACAGAAATTGAATAAAAGCTTGTAAAAATGGTATACCAAGTGTTAATTTACATCTGAGCATCCTTCACAGGGGGGTTTGAGCTACTTATAGCCATCACAAATTCACCAGTGCATTGAATGTTAGGACTTCGTTCACGTAATTCTCGGGCGATAACATTGATCAGCTGACGCCTACCTACTTGTATGGACTTAGCACCGGCAGAATACCTTAGTAACTAGTAGATAAGTAGGTACTAGTCAGTAAAGTAGACTGATAATGCAAATATCGTCTGGAAGTTGTATTTATTTATTTATTTAAAATTTTAAAATCAGGTTATTTACTTACAGAAAGAGAATAAAGAGAATAAAGACGGCCTCTGTGGCGTAGCGGTAGTGCATGCGACTGCTACGCAGAGGGCGCGGGTTCGATTCCCGCTCAGTACAAATATTTGTATGCATGAATATGTCTATTTGCATTGGTCTGGGTGTTTCTATGCATAATAAGTATATATTTACAAAAAAAAGTAAGTATATAAGTATGTTTATCAGCATTCTAGAACCCATAACACAAGCTAGTGAAACTAAGCCTTTAAGTTTAGCCTACCAGATTTGGCTTTCCTATGGCTGTCCCTTGCAAGGTAACATCTACGATGATATGTATTTTACGAGGAAAGAGTTTAAAAATAAATTAAAATGGTGCCAGCAAAATGAAAAGAAAATTAAAGCGGATATAATCGCTATGTATCGTCATAAAAAAGATTTTGGTAACTTCTGGAAGGAAACGAATAAACTTAAATTTAAAACTTGTATTCCATTATCAATTGAGGGGAGCTATAGTCAAACCGAAATAGCAAACATATTCTTAACAAAATTCAAATTAGGTAGCCAACTATTGTCCACTAGTAACTATAATAATACTAATAATAGTAATCAGTCGGCTGCGCTGGGACCGCCGCGGCTGGAGCCTGCGCGAGCGCCCCCCGCCGCCGCGCCCCGCCATCGCCACCTCGCTGCCTACGGTGAGTCTCGACACCTTTATGTGACGGCGGACGAGTTGTTTACTCGTGTCCGAAGCATGAAATGCGGTAAGTCACCCGGCCACGACGGTCTCAGTGTGGAACATGTATTATTTGGAGGCACCTTGTTGTACGAAAAACTATGTCAGATGTATAATTTGTGTATTGAATATAGCTATCTCCCTAGGGAATTAATGAAGACTATTGTAGTCCCGATTGTAAAGAATAGAACCGGTGACGTTTCTACTACGTCAAATTACAGACCCATCTCACTCGCAACAATAGTCTCTAAAGTATTCGAGCGAATATTAAACACGCATTTAAATGAAACTATACCTACGGCACGATATAATGGCCGGTTTGACGTTTGTCCGCTCATGAAGTTTCGTATTAATTATTGTGACATTTTGAAAGAGCAAATTGCTGTTCTTTATTGTCAATAGTGACGTACAGTAAGTCATAAAATTTTATCGAATGTAGGTATAATTTTAGGACACAATATTTATTTATTACATTGATTTCTGAATTATATAATGTATATTAGTGTCCCACGATCATTTATTTTTTATTTTTATAAGATTATAATTACCTATTGGTGTACTTATTTCACACAACTCGGTATTTGTTTTTCGAAATTCAATTTCTTTAAATAAAATCTATATAATCGACACTAGGACCACTGGCAAGCCCAATAATACCTCCGGCAAACTTACGTCAAAACAAAGCATTTTCGACTTGACGTTGCTTCGAAAAGTACAAACTAGGAGTGCAGTGCGATTGCGATATAGTTTAGACCTCCTCGCCTGATGGTAAGCTAAATGGTAAATCTCGCCTGATGGTAAAGTCTCAGGAAGGGGTCCCCATTACATACACTAACAATGATAATTATAATGGTAGCCCTCAACTTACTCTGTTTACGCCTTTTGTTGTGGATTTCGTCGATATGGCCGAACATACGCAGAGCTGAGTTCTAAACAGTCAGGCACGTGTGTTCGTTATAGGTAGGTACGCCTTCGTAACATTTCGATCGTGAATCTCAAAATGGAAGGTCAATTTTACCTATAACTGTTAGACGAATAGATAACTAAAGAAAAATCTGGCGAGACTGGCACAGAAGAAAATAAACTTCACACACACAGAAAAAAACGAGCAAAACCAGTCGAAGACATGTGTGTAGCTACTATTTACGGAAGGAGTATCCAACAAGAAAAAAGCTAGTGCAATCACTGAAGGAAGCTGGATTAATATATACTCATTTTCATTCCTAATTCCAATATTCAGTTCGTTCATATGTATTAAGTAGGTAAAAATTTATATTTTTTTACTAAAGTTTTTGAATCAGGTACCTAGGTAAGTACTGCTTGCAATAAAAACTTATTTGATTTGATTATATTTTTATCGAGAGTAAATTGACATTTCCATCACTATTGTAATATGTCAAACCGGCCATCATATCGTGCCGTAGGTATAATATACCGTTAAATAATGCACAATTCGGTTTTCGTAAGGGCTTGTCCACAGACCTCGCAATATTTGCATTGAAAAATACTGTAAAGTACTATACAACCAAAAATACTTCGGTATATGCATGTTTCTTGGATATAAGTCGCGCTTTTGACTCAATAGACTATTCTATATTGTGGAACAAGCTAAGACGTACCGCAGTTCCAGAAAACGTTACCAATCTATTACAATACTGGTATAATACACAAGAAAATCATGTCAGGTGGGGTGAAGCGCTATCAGAACCGTATAAACTCGAATGTGGGGTCAGACAGGGTGGATTGACGTCACCGGCACTGTTTAATCTTTATGTGAACAAGCTGATGGAGGAGCTCAGCTGCACGAGGGTAGGCTGTCACGTAGGCGACGTATGCGTCAATAACTTGAGCTACGCTGACGACATGGTGCTGCTGAGCCCCTCCCCGGCAGGGCTTCGTAAATTAATAAACATATGTGAAAGGTATGCGTGCGCTCACGGCCTTACCTATAATGTTAAAAAGACGGAAGTCATGATTTTTAAATCCGGACGTGGTCCGCATAAGATGCCCAAATTCAGTCTTTGTAACAGCCCCCTAAGTGTAGTATCCAAATTTAAATATCTGGGACACATTGTAAACAGTGCCCTTAGCGATTATGATGATATGGAAAGACAGCGGCGTGCACTGTCAGCTCGCAGTAACATGCTGGCGAGGCGGTTCACGCTCTGCTCCAAGCAGACGAAGCTGACCCTGTTCCAGGCGTACTGTCAGGCGTTCTACACCAGCCAACTGTGGAGCAACCACACGAAGGGTACCTACAACATCCTACGTGTGCAGTACAATAACGCCCTCAGGCTTATGCTCGGTCTGCCGTGGCGGTGTAGCGCATCTGGCATGTTCGAGGAGAACGGGGTCAAAAATATGACAGAATTGTTAAAAGGACTGAGAGTCGCATTTCACCGACGCTTGTGCTCCCTCACAGAACGAAATTATTCACACGGTGTTTAAGCATAGTTACGTATTTGATATCTACTATGTTAGGTGGAATGCGTGACTGTGTTTAGACTTTAAACTTTAAATTTTCAATCTTAAATCTTAAATGCCAAATACGACCTTGCTGTTCATAATTAGTATATAATAATTAAATATAAATAAATTTAATATGATCATAATATTCTTTTATGATTATTATGTGAATAATTTAATATAATTTAGACGAATTATAATAATAATAATAATAATCGTTTATTTGCCAAGAAAATAAATTACATTTTACATTCGCTTTGATCAACATTGTAGTTCCATTTCTGACACAAAACATCGCTAAAAATCATAGATACAAAACATAGTAAGGTCAATTTACCATTACAGAGAAAAGCGAAGTTTAGCTATCAACCCCACACTAGGTCTAGCCTGTCTCGTGGGGTTTTTAATGAGTGTTACCATTTGTAGTTGTAGGTACCATTTATACATTTAGAAAATAGTTGTTATAAATAAACATTATTGTAATACTGACAAATTACATAATACAATAGCATTGAACTCCAATTTTTAGGTAATTTATTTGCTTCATGCATATTTGAGACGTAAAAAATAAAAAATAAAAAAATAGAAGAAACCCTCAGAGATAGTAGCTCTGAGTGCATGCATACTACATAGAAATAATGACAAATAAGGACCACCACAACGAGTGTGCGCGCGCGCGTGTGTGTGTGTGTGTGTGTGTGTGTGTGTGTGTGTGTGTGTGTGTGTGTGTGTGTGTGTGTTGGTGGCTGAGTGCGTCTATGTTACGAAAGAACCTTTACCAGAGATTCTGAATCTGAGTATGACTGTGACAGAAGGTATTTATGAACGATGATTTTGACCTGACTGGTTCTACAGTGCTTAATGTTGCATACTTTTGTAATGTTGTTATATATATTACATAGCTGGAATTCCTGCATGTGCTGTGCAAAATTAGTACAAACTCGGACTGGTGTGGTTCTATAAACCCTACGCTCAAGAAGTTGAGGATAATCTTGTGATTCTAGTACCCTCTTGTGTTGCTTTTGAACTAACTTAAGGATGTATAGTTGCCGAACGTTAAGTGTTGCTGTTTCTTTGTACAGAGCGTCGGTGCCGAATCTGAAAGGTTTTTTGTACATGGCTTTCAAGACCGATCTTTGTGCTCGTTCGAGGGGCAGCATAATAGTGGGACCAACGCCTCCCCACACCGCTATGCAGTAACAGATAATTGATTCACACAATGCAGTATAAACCAGCTTTAGAATTTTGTTGCCAGCTGAATTACTTAGCAGCTTCATTATGTGAATCAACTTTCTGACTCGCTTTGCCACTAGTTCGATGTGGGGTTTGA
Source organism: Lithosia quadra (assembly GCA_963576445.1). Lineage (NCBI taxonomy): Eukaryota > Metazoa > Arthropoda > Insecta > Lepidoptera > Erebidae > Lithosia > Lithosia quadra. The sequence continues at coordinate 1,252,328 of OY754897.1, forward strand.
ATGAGAGTCTATGGTCAATTAATACGCCCAGGTATTTGACGCATTCCGCCTTTTGAATTGAGTCACAGGAGCACGTAGATGGAATGCATTTTCCTGAATGTATTTTAATTGTGTAGGGTACTTTAGGCGCCGACGCTTTCGTTTTGAAAAAACATACGTAGTTTGTTTTTTTAATATTCATTGAAAGCAGGTTGTAGTCAAACCATTGTTTTAACTCTGTCAATGTTTTTTGGGCCTTTTCATGCACCGACGCCCAGGAACTACCGTGGAACAGAATAACCGTGTCATCAGCATAACAGACAGATTCCACTTCAGGTCCGAATGTGTTGTGTATATCGTTTATGTACATAATAAACAATGTAGGGCCCAGGACACTACCCTGCGGCACTCCAAAAGTGGTGGTTGTTGTAGAACTAAAATATTCTCCTACCTTTAATCGTTGTCGTCTATTCGTCAAATATGATTCAAACCATTTTAATGGCAGGCCTCTAATTCCAAATATCTCAAGTTTTCTCAAGAGTATCGGAATGGCCACTGTGTCGAATGCCCTTGCTAGGTCAACAAAAACTCCCAGGCACTTTCTTTTGCCATCCAGGTGTCTGGTCACATGATTAGTCAGGAGGGTCACTGCATCTTCTGTAGATATACCGCGTCTGAATCCAAACTGTTTGTCAGAAATCAGCTTGTGTGTGTCAAGGTAGGATATAAGACGTTTGTTTACAATTTTTTCCAGAATTTTGGAAAAGGCTCCCAACAAGGATATGGGTCTATAATTTGCTGGGTCTTGTTTTGTTCCATTTTTATGAATGGCAATCATCTGTGCCTCTTTCCATTTGTCAGGAAAAGTCCCTGAGCTAAGACTAAGGTTGATGATGTGTGTTAACGGAGTTATTATTTCTCCACGGATTTCCTTAATAAAACGCGGTGTAAGTGTGTCTATGCCTGCGGCACTATCGCTGTTTAATTTGCCTATAAAACCATCCACTTCACAGACGTCGGTAGGCTGCAGGAAGAAGGAAGTAGCAGCTGGTTCGCCCAATTTCAGGCTACTGGTCGCCGACTCCAGGGTTTCATTCATATTAGCCAGAATTTGTGCTGCTAGATTCTTACCAACCGTAGAAAAATATTCATTACAGTCGTTGATCGATACTTGGGGCGTAGATTTGTATTTAAGAAGGTCAGCGTTAGCATTTTTATTCGTGTCTAGATCCGTGATATCTTTAATAGTTTTCCATAGGTTCTTCGTATTGTTTTTATTTTCTTCAAGTAATTTACTCTCATACTCGTGTTTTATTTTACGTAACAAATGGGTAAAAAAGTTCCTGTAACGAGTATATATTAATTTTTTGACCTTGTCATTGGGATCCTTACTGGATGCCTGATGAAGTTTATCTCTGTGGTTAATGCATTTTATGAGACCTGGGGTAATCCACGGCTTCCATATGAATTTTGAGCGACCGATTTTTTTTTCATAAGTATGTGATTCTAACTTGCTATCTAAACATGAGTGAAAAACATTAGTTGCTCTGTTCACATCAACTTCTGACAGAACTCCGGACCAATCACAGCTCCTCAGGTCGCCAATGAGCGCTGGGAAATCAACTTTTTTGATTGTGCCCTGTATGAGCTTTGATCTCCTTGGAGTGTCCGTGTTACATCCCATCATAACCATGCGGTGATCAGTAATAGCGACATCACAGATAGTCCCGATCACTTCTCGTTGCCTCGTGTCGATAAAGATGTGGTCCAGACACTTGTTTAACCTGGTTGGACCCGAAATAACCTGTGCCAGACCATGTTCAGCCATAAGGCTTGAGTACATTATCACTTGGCTGTCCGACGTGTCCAACAGGTTTATATTAATATCTCCGGTCACTACAATCGTAGAGCGTTTATTTAAGGTATTGAAGATTCTGTCAAGTGAAAAAATAAAATTATCTATTTGTCTATGTGAGGGGGAACGGTAGATGGCAATCAAAGTCATGTCAGTGGAGAGACTCGCAATGAGGCATTCCGCGTCTTGTATAGCGGGCTCAGTGACGATTGGGCTCCAGCAGTCACGGACGTAGACTATAACTCCTCCACATCTGTTGAGGTTATTTGCCGTGGCATATGAATTATAACCCTGTATTTGCCTCACTATTGGGTTAATTAAAAGATGGCATTCGGTAAGAACTATGACGTCATACACTATGTTTAATCGCTTTAGCGCCACGCAAAATGAATCAAAATTTGGTTGAGTACCTCGTATGTTAAAAGTCAACACCTTAAAGTTGAATTTAGAGTTCAAAAAGACACTGCACTGCTCCAGTTTGTCGAGTTCATGACATTCCAGATTGGACATATAATCTATTTCATTCGTTAGAAAGGCTGTCATTACAGTATATTAGTTATTTTATGGCGAATATATAGCATGTAAGGTGTCATGAACTTGGTATAGAGGTTTCGGGACAGTAGCAGGTCTATCACAGCAAGGGTATGCGTCATGATTATTTTGCAGCACATAGAGAAACACGCGTATATAGAGATATTAAGGTGAGTACTAATATTTTTGTTTATGTATGTGTCTAGATTATAGTAATATGCGTAGTGAAGTGTATGTGTTGTGTATTTAGTGTTGAGTATGTGTATGTAGTCAAAGTAATAAGTGTTGAAATTCGTGTGGTTCATGCGTTTGTTGTAGGTCTGAGGTCTGTCATTAATGGTTATCATGCAGTGGGCGTTAAGAAGGTCAACGAACATTCGGTGCAAATATACAAATGATACTAGGAACAACTGAAACAATACATTAAGCCTGAGAGAGATCGGCTGTTGGAGAAAGAAAAACGGTGTTATTCCGTGGGGAGTCTTCACTGGCTGCAGCACCAGGGGGTCCGATCTTCTCGTCAAGGTCCCTCGGTGTTCGGATGGGCAAAGCTGGCAACTTTTCGGCTTTTCGCACGTAAATCGTACTGTTACGAACCCAGCAGTAGCGAAAGCGATGTGCTGCGGCACGTTTTCGAGCTTCATGAAACAATTCCTTATTGCTTACCGATAAGTGCTCATTAATATAAACCTTGTTTGAGACGGTTCCTTCGGTAATGTCCTCAGATGAAAGCGGGCGTCGGACTTTTGCGGCTTTTAAGATTTTGGTGCGCAGTGTACGGCGAGTGAGTCTCAACACAATGGACCTTGGTTTATCCGTCAAGTTGGTACGACGTTTTCCCCGGCGATAGACTTCATCTATGTCAGCTTCGGTTAATTGGACCCCTACCTTACTGGCTGTCAGCATCGTGATGTGGATGAGATTCTCGTTGTTCTCTTCTGGAATACCCATTATCTCCAGTTCAGACTTCATCTCAGATTGCTCATACTTATTTAATTTAATTTGAAGATCGTTGATTGATTCCTTCAGAAGTAGAATTTCATCATCCTTATTACACAATTTTCTATTTAGCAGATCAAGTCTTTGGCCGAGTGTATCAGAAACATAGGACAGTTTGGTCCCGATGTCTGTATTTTGTTGCCTTAGGTCACTAATCTGTTGGCTTAGAAGGCGTATTTCCGATAGCAGTATTGATGTGTCCGCAGCCTCTGGTGAACCAATTGTAGGACTTTCCTTTCGTGCACGTTTGGTTTGGCGGTTGGTTTTATCTGTGATAATCGGCGAGTTCAAGAGTGCCCTCTGTGAGGTAAGATCATGCTGTTCGTTCTTTGGGTTTGACGGCACCGTGACTGCAGTGGACGTCGGGGGTGGTGTGCGTCTCATAATGTGAATAATGTAAATATGGTCGAGGTTCCAGGCAAGAAAAGGAGATAAGTTGGTTTATTGCGGGTCACTATTCCTTTTTAGGCAGGCGCTTACTTAATGATGATCAATTATATGATTTTGTAATAAACAATCTCCTGTGTGTCGTATAATAGTTGACAATTATAAATAAATTGTAGGGAAGGTCCAAAAAGTGATGCCAGCAAGTATTGGTGCCGGCAGGATTCGAACTTGGTAACTTTAAAATTTCAAAAAGTGCAGCGACGTTAACGCCACTAGACCAGCAAGGTAAACGTATTACGAAGCGAAATTACCAATTACGTTCGTACACTTAGTTGATGTTCGCTTGTTTTGATTTTATATAGATGTTTATATAGATGTCTCTGGCTGAGGTCACTCACAATTTTGAATAAAAAACGACTTTTTATTTGAGTTTTTCTTTGATTATTCACAAACACCACATTTTTTTGAAATAATGTTTATTTATTCGCACAGAGCTTAGAATCCCGCACAGATTGATATACGGTACTAGCACAAAGATAAACTTTTTACAACTTTTTCCGATTAAAATTTCTGAGTCAAACTTAATACGGACCTACTTCGCTCGTAGGCACATGGGTCACTAATTATGTAATGTTATTACGAATTGTAATTGTGTAGTTTATAATTTTTGACATGTTACACGTGTAATGTTTCTATGAGCTTCTTTTTGCTTGAAATAAACGTTTATTATTATTATTATTATTATTATAAGCTTACTTTGGGTCTAGGGAGCGATGTGTAGAATGTCGTAGAGTATTTATTCATTTATTTATTTACCAGTTATTTTTTTCATGAAATCTTGTAGGGTATAAATAGCTCAAGCCCCCTTGTGAAGTGTGAAGGATGCTCAAATGCAAATCAACTTTTTGTATAAGTACTTATGTTTGTCCATATTCTAGAACCCATAACACGGTCTAGTTAAACTATGCTTACTTTGGGTCTAGAGGGCGCTATGTAGAATGTCTTAGAGTATTCATTTATACAGGGTGAATTTTTCAAAAGGGCTTGGATGGCCAAATCCGAAACTATAAGGAATAGCGAAAAATGCTCAAAGGAGTTACGAGCCCGATTTTGATGAAACTTAAAACCTCATCATTAGATTTTTGAAAAACCAATTATCCTAGCTAGGAATCGAACCTGTTGATTTTGAAAAAAAAAACACACCCTATATTATTACACCATACGATAGTGTTGCTGTTAAGGATCTTTTTCTGGGAAGTAATGACATACGGCAAACTAATGGAAAGAGCTCATCTTTAACAAAATACATTTTATTTTTCTTACATTAACTGATTATTTGTTCAAAATGTAGACCATTGTTTTCAATACATAGCTGGATTTGAAACCTCAAGGATCGTACTGCATTTAATATTAGAATGTTATTGATTCCGTTTAGAATATAAGTCATCAACTGTATCTCTGTATCATAAATATGGGTCTTGGTAAATTTCGTTTTTGACATACCCCCAGAGAAAGTAATCTAAGGGAGTAAAATCCAGGGATCTCGCTGGCCAAGGCACAGGACCATGCCTTGCAATAAAATTGTCGTCAAACTGCTGAATCAAAATCTGTTTTACGGCTATTATGGGCTGGAGCTCCATCTTGTTTAAAATAAAACATCAATCATTATAATCATTCTGAGTATAATTTAAAGCACGGAATAGTTACGATCTTTTCTGGGAATTCGAACGAAACAAATTGGTACATGAAACATGAATTTTATTGAATTCTAAATTTTCCTTAAATTTGCCGTATATCATTACTTCGCAGAATTTGTTCCTTAACAGCGACACTATCGTATGGTGTAATAATAAAGGGTGTGTTTTTTTTTCAAAATCAACGGGTTCGATTCTCAGTTAGGTTTATGGGTTTTTCAAAAATCTAATGATGAGGTTTTAAGTTTCATCAAAATCCGGCTCGTGACTCCTTTGACCATTTTTTGCTATTCCTTATAGTTTCGGATTTGGCCATCCAATCACTTTTGAAAAATTCACCCTGTATAATAGTGTAATTTTATTTTACCTCTATAGTCCGGCGATCTGATACAGAAATAGGACCAACCACATCAGCAGTTGAAGAGTCGGAGACAGATGCTCCCCTGGCGGTGATATCGAGGCAGGATCATACGCCTAGCGGTGATGAGAGCCGCGAGGGTGCTGGTGATGACTGCGAGGTGGAAAGTGATGGCGACAGGGAATATACTACACTTACAAGTACGTATTTAATTTTTTTTATACAACTTAGGTGGCAAACAAGCACACGACCCACCTGATGGGAAGCGGTCACTGTGGACTTTGGACGTGTGCAACAACAGGAGCGTCACACTCGGTGCGAGGGAAATGCTATATGGGCCACCTTACATCCTTTTTTTTATCGTGCGGAAATCCCCATGGATACCACCCCCGTCGGCTATCAGGGGTGGTTATGTCGGGATTGAAGCGACTAAAACCGCATGCCGTCTCGGGCCTTAATTACCGGGGTTTAAGGTGCTACCGTGAACCCCGGCTTGACCCGGGCCATCTCCGAATTCCAGATGGCCCCACGTATTTACTGTTCCTGAGATTAACACGTTCAACTAAACAAACTCTTCATACATACATACAAATCACGCCTTTTTCCCACTGGGGTAGCCAGAGACAACATCTTTCCACTTGCTACGATCTTGGCATACTCCTTTCGCTTCTTCAACTTTCATAATTGTTTTCATACATGCACGCCGGTTGCGGGTACTCTTGACCTGGCCTTTCTCCAAAACGTCCTGGATCTGATTAGAATATGTACGCCTAGGTCGGACTTTACCGGGTTGCCCAGTCACCCTCGCCTCATATCTGTTTCGTCAATCTTGCTTCATCCATCCTCTCTACATTACCGAATCATCTAAGCATCCCTTTCTCTATCTAGGTCACTACATCTTTAATCATACCGCAATGTAAACCTTATCACAAACTCTTCAACTTTATAATATTAGTATATATTTATTTATTTTTTTCATAGAATGGGTGACCAAGGCAAAACTAAAAGGTACAGGAAAGGAAAAAGGAAAGAATATGAAACCAAAACTTGCGCCAAAAGATAAGAAAAGATCTCCACTATCTGATACAGGCGAGGACTTGAAGGCTCCAACTTGTTCAGACGAGGAGTCGGAGTCCGATCAACCAGTAGCAAGAATATTGAGAAAGAAACGTACCCTACAGAGAACTGATACAAAAAGTCCGATTAAAAGTACGTTATGATTTTTTTTATACTAGTTAGATGGTCGACAAGCAAACGGCCCACCTGATGGGAAGCGGTCACCGTGGCCTATGGACGTGTGCAACACCAAGGGGCATCACATTTGCGCTGCTGACCCTGAATAGGAGGGGCGTTTAGGAGTTGGGGGGGGGGATTGGGAGATGGGGGGGGGGGACAAAATGATGGTTATTATGTGCGCGGTGTTCTGTAGGGCGGAGGTACTACCCCAGTCGGACTGCTCAGTTCGGACGGGAGATACCGTCGTGTCCTACCTCCGTAAGTACCCAATTCTAATTTTTTTTTTTTCTAGGTTACATCATAACGAGACCACAGAATGAAAAGCAGGTATCGGAGCGAAAACGCGTCATACTCACTTGTGATATCGTCCTTAAAGACACCAACGCCTGCCCTTTTAGACACCACAAGAGCTGGTTCCAATGTTTTTACTGCCAACAGGACTTCATGGAGATAAAACCTCTCAGGACTCACACCCTGACAACACACGCCAACATAGAAGACGAATTAAAAAAAATAAAACGTTTCCCGCGTTCTCTACAAATCGAAATTACAAATCTAGAATGCCGCCATTGTAATTTGACATTGACAGATGTCAGTTCGATGCGCCGCCATTTTGTCGACGTTCACGAAAAGGTTATATACAAAGAGTGTATTGCTGATTATAAAGTTAACGGCAGTCCGTATTCTTGTCATGTATGTGAGCAAAAATTCCATGTTTTTAGGAGTTTGACCACACATTTGAACGAACACTACGCGAATTGCATATGCGATGTTTGTGGCAAATCGTTTTTGAATACAAAACGTTTAAAAGTTCACAAAAGAACTCATGAAAACGGTCAATTTCCTTGTAACGAGTGTGGAAAAGTACTCAAAACTAAAATTTCTAAAGCGAATCACATAGAAAGTGCACATTCCAAGCGTATTATAAAATGTCAGATATGTTTTAAGCCTATGAAACACTATAATGATAGAATAAAACACATGTCAGAGGTACATAACATTACGCATGTATTCAAATGTCATATTTGCAGCCGTGAGTATAATATTAAGCATTATTTAGCTACCCACATACGACAAACACACGGACATAGGAATAAATGTTGTTTAGAATGCGGTATGGCGTTTATAACTAATCACGGTTTGAAGAAACACATGTTAAAACACACGGGCGTAAAGCCGTACACTTGTGCCGTGTGCTGTAAGTCTTACGCGAGGAGTTATACTTTGAGAGAGCATATGAGGGCTCATGATAATGAGGTGTTTATATCACCTGAGTAATTTTAATAACCGGTTATATGCCCCCCAATTCCCCCTACACTGCTTCCCCCCCCCCAATTTGCAACCTTCGTCTCCAACTTCTGCCCCTCCCCAAATCCCCCACTACACTGCTTCCCCCCCCCCCAATTTGCAATCTCCGTCTCCAACTTCTCCCCCTCCAATTCTTTAACATTTAAAAGAGATAACCTAACCTAACCTAACTCAAATTTGTTGAACCTGTTATTATTGTGAACCAGAGCTCACAATCCCCCACCCAACTCCTCCCCCCCCCCACACAAACTCCAATCCCCACATCCATAGGCCACGTTGATCGCTTACCATCAGGTGGGCCGTGTGCTTGTCTGCCACCTAAGTAGTATACAAAAAAGTTTTTTTTAATACTACTTAGGTGACAGACAAGCACACGACCCTCTCGGAATCTCCTCCAGGAATGGCAGTCTCTACGGTTTTTTGATGGATAATTTAAAATAAATAAAACGCACATAATTTTCACCATTCTATAATTTTCTTTATTTAATAAGCTCTGTTAAACATTTTATTTTCACTAAGGAAAGTACCCAATTGACAAGAGCGGACAACACAACCCATCTAATGGTAAGTGGTTACAATATACTATGATATGACTTATTCTTAATTTTTTCTAGAACTTAGGTGGTAGATAAGCGCCTTCTACCGAATAAAAAACAATCGGTTCACACAGGCGAAATTCCTGAGGTAAAAACCATCGAATTAAGAACCTCTTTTTTTGAAATCGGTTAAAAATCTGAAAATGATCATCAATTTTTGGCGCTGACTAAGGTCGAAAAATGCCAAAACTCACTTCTTTTTAACAAGTCAGATACTAGGTTATTAAATTGAACAGCCGAATGGTCTACAGACTATCAACTCTCTTAATTTACAACATAATAAATACTATAACTAGTACATTTTATACAAATTTATAACTTATTTACTTATAAATAAGGTAGACAGTTCAGTGTATTATTATGCAAAGCATAAAATATTATCTAAAAGCGATGAGAGATTATCTAAAAGTAACTATCACGATAGTTGAATATCAAGATAGGTGACTATCACGATAGGTGACTATCACGATAGTTGAATATCAAGATAGGTGACTATCACGATGGTTGAATATCGCGATAGCTGACTATCACGATATGTGACTATCAAGATAGTTGACTCTCACAATAGTTGAATATCTCGATAAATAATAGTTGACTATCACGATAGATGAATGTCAAAATAAATGACTATCACGTTGGGTGACTATCGTGATAGTTGACTATCATGATAGTCACCCAACATGGCGTGCAATCGGAATGTAGCAAGGAATTCGTGTCCACTGTGCAATGACGTAATACTATTGACTAGCGTCCTTCAACGGAAGACCATACAATTTGTATCATGATTAATTTAAATAAAATCATAATTTCCTCATAAAATGTTGACGATTGGGTGTTTCTAGGTTTTTTATGTATTTACAAAGAAAAAAGTATATATATATAAGTATGTTTATCCGCACTCTAGAACCCATAACACGCAGTTAAACTATGCTTTAGGGTCTAGAGAGCGCTGTGTAGAATGTTGTAGACTTAATGATACAAATTTTTTTTATAATTTGCATATTTATTTAAAAAAATACATCTTTTAACATTTCTTTACCAAATAAAAATGAATACTAGATCGGCTCATTAGAACGAAATCAACTATACTATTATAAAATTTTGGACTTGACTCCAGCTTACCATCAGGCAGGGTGAAGTCAATCCGGCGGACAATTTTCTTTTTCAAAAATTTTAGTGATTACTTTTGGACTTAAACCCCCCCCCCCCCCCCCCCCAAGGCTACCATCAGGCGGGGGAGCAGTCAATCCGGCGCGGACTATTTTTTTTTTTTAAATTCAGGTGAAAACGTTCTAGAACCCATATTAATAGTTAGTTAAGCTTTGCCGGTCTAGATTCTGTTGTAGTAGCACTATCCTATATTATATTATTAGTATTTTTCAGTCGATTTAAACTTATTAGTTTCTTGAATTAGCTTAAGGGTCTTACCATAGCGTCTTATTAGCGATTCAATAGGCTATTTGACTAATTTTGGAAAACTACATACTTAAAATGATTCCTTACATCATTACTAGCTGTTGCCCGCGGCTCCGCCCGCGTGGATGTCGAAATCCGTTTCAAAAACTATCCTATCTCTCAAGTTGGATCGAACTGCACATGGTGTGCGAATTTTATTATAATCGGTTAAGTGGTTTAGGAGTCCATTGAGGACAAACATTGTGACACGAGATTTATATATATTAAGATAAACATACCCCAATAATATTTCAGTTAAAACCAATTCATTATGTTGAAAAATCAATGATAAAGTTTAAATTATCGAAAGCGCGGGCAAAACGCTATTCTTGAAAAAATGGCGTACGTGACGTCACTGGCCAAGAGACGTTTGTTAACAATAGTGAAAATTGATTGCTAAAAGAAGTAATTTCAACATTATAGTGGGCCAAGTGATCTATAAAGTTTCACATTAGGAATAGTTGATTATTGCTTAAAAAAATTAATTGTTTTTAAATCGCCACGGTAAGGCCGCAATACAAAATAAATTATTATTTTTACATTATTATAAAGTTATATGTACAACCATAGTTTCAATATTGAAACAACTAACATATTATATACAAAATGTTGATTTTTTTCGACAGCTACTTATAGCCATCACAAATTCACCAGCGCATTGAATATTAGGACTTCGTTCACGTAATTCTCGGGCGATAACATTGATCAGCTGGCGTCTACCTACTTGTATGGACTTAGGACCGGCAGAATACCTTAGTAACTAGTAGACAAGTAGGTACTAGTCTGTAAGACGAGGTAGACTAGTGGTCTGGGTAATGGACTGCTGAGACGAGGTCTCGGGTTCGATCCCAGGTTCACCATGGCACACACCAATGACTTTCCGATGCTTTTCGAAGTTATTTGTGTATTTATCGCAGGTTTATAAGTGCCCGGTTAATGGCAATAGGCTCGCCACCTATTACATTGGGACCTAAACATAAACTGGCGAAATGTAGGTGCTAGCACTTCTGCCTACCCCTTCGGGGATATAGGCGTGGGTTTATGTATGTATGTTTTTTTTTTTCATGAAATCTTGATGGCTATAAGTAGCTCAAGCCCCCCTGTGAAGGATGCTCGAATGCAAATTAACAAGATGTTTAAATGGCGATATTTCTAAACGCTTTTAATCGTTAGGGTGTTTCGTAATACTATATCACACTTTTATCTACTGCTGCGTAGTTTAAATTCTGAAAAGAAAACAATATTATTGATTATTATTATGAAATTTGTAAAGTATAAACTTTATGGAGGTAGATGGTATCTCCCGTCCGAACTGAGCAGTCCGACTGGGGTAGTACCTCCGCGCTACAGAACACCGCGCACATAATAACCAGCGTGTTGTGTTCCCCAAGGTAAGTAGGGGAGCCAGAGCTCACTGTACCCCTCCCCCAGCCCTTCCTAGCCCTCCCTCCTTCCCTTCAGGGTAGGCAGCGCGTGTGTGACATCTTAGGTGTTGCACACGTCCACAGACTACGGTGACCGCTTCTCATCAGGTGGGCCGTGTGCTTGTCTGCCACAAAAATAGTAATAAGTGTGCGTACTTACACGCGAGGTGCCACACGGGCAGGCGTCTCTCGACCACGCACCGGCCTGCCTCCTTGATGTGCATCACTTTATATGTGGCTTGTTTGACGGACGGCGCGAACCTGCATACAAACATACAAACATATCTGTACTAATATCATAAAACTGAAGAGTTTGTTTGCTTGGTTGAACGCAGAAACGGGTTTGACGTATTTGGTACATATCTCAACTTGTACAGATACCGGCACGTAAATTGGCCGGACGCGTCATATGCGCAAAGGTCGGTTTTTAGGTCCCCTTTGAGGTATGAGCGGGTCGCGGGAGACGCGGTTGCGCCGTCGCGGACATATGATTGGTCCGTCAAGTGACGTCACTTGACGGACCAATCAGATGTCTCCGAGAGACGTCTTGTAGCGAATTAACGTTCCGTTCGTTCGTACTTTGAATCATTTGATTGGCTCAAAGTGCACGATGCGCGAACTACTCCAAAACCTGGCCAAGCTACGTGCACCATATCTGTACACCATACTACAACTGGTGCACTTCTCATATGGCACACTTTGCAAAAGGAGCACTTTTTAAGATGAATGGAGATTTGGAAAAAATGTCTAAACATGAAAGACTACCTACTTTGAAAGGTATTTGTTGATTGTATTTATAAGAAAACTAGCGACCCGGGACCCGGCTTCGCCCGGGTGTAAACTCCAGTTTTCCAATAAAATAATATAGGCTGTGACACTCAAATATGACGTGGCTTTCTATTGGTAAAAGAATTTTTAAAATCAGTTCAGTAGATCCAGAGATTACCTCTTACAACGTCACAAACTCACAAACTTTACCTCTTTATAATATTAGTATAGAAGTATAGATAGTAGCTTATTATAAAATTCAAGATTATTTGGATGATAAAGAAGCTTGGAAATGAACTGTTCACTCAACTATGTTACTCGAAATAACATTGTATCTAGACTAAGGCAATTGTTGTAAATAGACCAAAAAAAAACAGCCCGCTGAGTTTCTTGCCGGAGTCTTCTCAGGTCTGGGCCGCGTTTCGAACCGCTGGTCCATTTGCTTCTAATATATTTATAATTTTGACGTTTTGTAAGTGCCGCTTAAAATGGTCTATACAGAATAAATGATTTTTGACTTTGACTTTGACTTTGACTATAAAATTGTAAAGTGGCTTCGTCTGTACATTGGATATAAAAAAACAAAAAAAAAGTTAACCGCTTTTATGCACTAAAAGCAGCAATGTTGGTTTTATTTTCACAGTGAACTATATCCAAGTCAAGCCCTTTCATTTGATATCCACATTGCGATAGTTGAGAAAAAATACGTAAGCCGCTATTATTTGTTTCGTATCAATGTCTGGAATCCATCAATAGAGTCAAGCACTTGTATTTCCGCCATAATGTCAACGTATTTCCGGTTTCCCCTCCATATTTAGCGCCCTCTGTGGTGACTTTTTGGTATTAAGCGCTCGCTCGCGGCGGGCAACGACCCGTCTTAGTGTCATTATAGCGTCGTTTTTCGCGCCGTACGGTTGTCAACGTTAATCGAAATACTTGCAAAAAACTTTTAAAAAGTATATACTTATATACGTTAACGATATAAGAAATAAGAAAAGAATACTAAACTTAACTTTAATTTCTAGTTATTGTTTCTGAAATTAAATAATTTCCTCTCCGTTAGTGATATAAAGGTAACCTAGTACCCGCTAATGTTATACAAACGTTCTCGTTTTTCGTCTACACATTGATTAGTTACATTACGCGACAATAGTGCCTTGATATGAAATGAAGTGAATCCAGCTGGGAAGGCGTAAGGCGAAAAAGCGCTCCGAAACTGTGAGTCATGTACAATTTGAGTCTTTAATTTATCACCAGTGGTTTTGTTCGAATAATCTTCTTTGAAAACTTACTGAGGTGTTCAATACCTATATACCTACCTTCCCAACCTGTGTATCGGTTACTGAACATACGAGATTGGGCAGTGCATAAGAATAATCAATTCTTAAATTTTCATAGTACCCACACAGAAATTCAATTATAATGTATTGTGTTAATTATTAACATTGATACCTATTGATAAGATGTTCGCATGCACAGAAATAAATATGCTACTACCCCCAGTTGTGCAAATAATACTAACGACGAATCGAAATAGTTTAAATCGGCAATACTATAGGAAGATTCTCAGTCGTATTTAGTAGATTGTTTCTTCGTCGCATTAACCAACGTGTTAATTGGTCAAAAAGTTTTACAAATACCTTACAAGTATTAGTAGATTGGGGCTTATGAATCGAAACAAATTTACCCCCAAATGGGTATTTGAGAAAATTGACTACTTATTTTGTGAAAAGTCTGCCTATAGCGAAATCCAAATCCGAATCCAAAATACCGAAGCGGATGATTTGTTACAAATAAGTAGTGTATGGTAAAGAAAAATTCATTCACATACTTCGTAAGGCTTTTTTCTTCGACAAATTGGTGAAAGTTTCCACCGCGATGTATAACGCAAAAACTCCCCCTGGCACATAGTGCCTATTTATTAATGAAGAGTCTATTTCAAATTTCAAAAATTTACTTTAAAGAGGGGGGGGGGGGGGGTAATTTAGTCTTCACAACCGACCAAGTGGAGCAACCTCACGATTGTTTCTCATAATTGCAATAGAAGTATAACGAAATCCTTTCCTTACTGTTGCACGCAGTGAGGCCAAGTACTTGTATAGCGGTACTTATGTGATAAACATGTACCAACCCTCTACCTACATTTGCAAATGAAATAAATAAATTATATCGATTCGGTTATCCATAACAAGGCATTCATTCTGAAGCCTCTTCTGTTCCTGTTCTCAATGTAAACTCAGTGCTAAATCACAAAGCCGCTTTAACTATTCAACCGCTTTCGGGTACCAAGCTTCTTGCAATCTGGATGACAAAAGTAAATTTCGTGTCGGGCATATTTTCTAACATCGATTGCACAGTAACATCGAAGGTTCCTTTTGTTTATTCCTTCGTGTCGATGGCTGATCAAATTTTGCTTGCCTGGTGTACCGCTACCTTAATTGCGTTCTCAGGCGCTTATAAGTTCCTCCCGTCTACATGTTTGGGCATGCTGCATACGTTAGTATGGGGCCATGGACGGTGGATTAACTCCACATTCACACCACATGTCCGCTCCATCTAGGCAGCCTCCTAGACCCATTTTCAGTGCTGCGACAGACCTGGGACAGAAGTCTCTTTAAAGACTTCATTTGCTCCAGGCTAGGACATTTCCAGCGGGAAGTGTCTCTGATAACGCGAAAGAGTCTCGGTAGTGAGCTCTGTGCTCACCAGAGAGGGTGGAATATACATAAAACCTCGTGTGGCTTTCAGTCTTTGTGGTACGTATGGGGACCATGCGTGAGATGTCGTTGATCCTGTTCAAGCTTATACCTATTGATGGGTGATGTTATGGTTTTGCAAACATTGGAAGGTGCACGGCCGGCCAGCGGATATTCGTCATGTTTCGTTCAATGCTATATCCAACATTCAGTTCGCAACATTTGCGGTGAGGCACTTAGGTTGTGCCTTTCAATCCTTTTTGAGGGGCAAAGTTCTTTGACCTGACATTTTCAGTTCTTCTTAAATGTAAGGGTCCGGTTCTTAAATATTGGAGTTACTGGTAATAATTGATGGAAGCACGGTGCCACCAGATGCTTAACTCTGTTGGCCTGCCCGTTATTCAGGTTCCTAAAGCTCAATTTACCATCTGGATCTTGGTACACAAACACCAGTTACTCTGGATGACCAGTTTGGCCTAGCCTCGGTACTGAGAACATTTGCCTCAATAACCATTAAAGTGGCGAAATTTCTAAGAGGTCATCATATCAGATATGTAAGTAAGACTTTTGTAGTGTTCAGAGTTGAACGATTACTGTTTTTGTTTAGTTTTTTTTTTAGATTTTATAATGGATTTTATAAATCTGGGCTTGCTCTGACTCATGCCTTGGGACACAAAACGCAAGGCGAAGTCCCTGTCAGAGCAGAAGTGCTTAACGCTACGCAAAGCACTTCAGTAACCGCTCCAGAAAAGGAAGTGATCCCTCAAACACTATCAAATACTATTGGAGAAAATCACTTTTGCTACAAAAGTAATTCGAAGAGGCGGGCTTCATTGTCGTACACCGCAACACTACGGCCGACAGCTACCGAAAGAAGCAAGTGATCCCTCAAACACTACCTATCAACCACTATTGGAGAGAATCACTTTTGCTACGATGGTGACTCGAAGATGCTGGCTTCACTGTCGTACACCGCAACACTACGGCCGACAGCTACCGAAAGAAGCAAGTGATCCCTCAAACACTATCAACCACTATTGGAGAGAATCACTTTTGCTACGATGGTGACTCGAAGATGCTGGCTTCACTGTCGTACACCGCAACACTACGGCCGACAGCTGTTGAAGGAAAACCCTTATCAACATTGTGTGGGGTTCGCCAGCAATAGACTTGTTCGCACCAAAGGTGGTTCACGTAGTACCAAGGTATGTTTACCTGAACATTAATGCCGCTTGTATTTGTCATCAATAGCCAATGACTATAGATACCCATACTCTGAATAGATAGCTAGTTTTTCATAAGGAAATAAGACTGGCTCATTTTCATAAGGACTTGCATATATCACTATATTGATTCATAAAACTGTCATTTGAATATTTACCTACCCATTTAAATCTTAAATCGAATAGTCTTCTACTTAAGCATTTTCCGTTGCACGGGAAAAGCAGTCAAACTGGCAGTAAATAAATTTTATAAATATATATTATACTAGCAACCCGGGACCCGGCTTCGCCCGGGTGTAAATTCCAGTTTCTAATAAAATTATAGCCTATGACACTCACGAATGATGTGGCTTTCTATTGTTGAAAGAATTTTTAAAAGTAATTACTTGTCGTGTCCATGATTTTACATTGTTATGCATGTGTTATATTAGCAGCATTCGGATCTAAAAACTGATATCTGAGATGGACTCAGTCTCGGGAAGTCAATGCTTGCTGACTCATTGTCTCGAGTTCCTCGGCATAACTTGGGTTACATGACACAATGCTAAGCCCTTATGTCAGAGCAAAAGTGCTTAACGATACGCAGAGCACTTCAGCAACAGCTCCAGTAAAGCAAACGGTCCCTCAAACGGTATCAAATACTAACAGGGAGACTAAATTTGGTTTAGTCCATGACTCGGTCGACGGCTGCCGAAGGAAATTCCTCAATATCTCGTGAGGAATACTCAATCAGTACGCTCGGAGATGGAATAGTGCCAGGCCATATATTTAAAGTCTGTGACATACTTGCTGACTACGGCATAGGCAGTCGGGGTAGAGGCTCGGAGAACATTAATTGTCTGGCTCTGACATTTATTTAACCTGACTGTTTAGGTTTTCACCTCGGAGTTCGGGGCCCGCTCGCCGACTTTTACTTCCCCACTTCAGTCTTGGGCAGTCATGGCAGTGAAAATTGGCACGCATGTCATCTTCGGCAACGTCAAGCTAAGCACTTCTCTCGGGTCTACCCGTTCTACCAGGGCTCGGAGACGGTGGCATGGCCAGTCATTTGTTTCCCATGAAGGCTGGCGGTCGCCGCAGAATGTGTTAATCGTAAATCGTATTCAAAATATAATTTTCCTAATAATCACACCTATAGGTGATGTTATGATTTTAGAATTGTATAGGACTTTAGATTGACATGGTCATCTAGAATTGATCGCTGTCACCAGTCACTAACCGCAGTAAAACGCATGTCCATTCTTTACTCGCTTTATGGACTTAAAATTACATCTGGATGGACTTGATTACATGTCTATCAGTTGAAAAGGTAACAAGTTTTAATTATTATTTATTTAATGCTTACCATTAATATCTACACATTATAGCATCGTGGATTAAGCGCACCAGGAGATAACAAACATATCACTCTATTGATGGATTCCAGACATTGATACGAAACAAATAATAGAGAGTTTTTCCATAAAATAAAACTTACCTATTATTTTTTCTTCAATGTCTGGAATCCAGGTAAGGCCTACCTGGTACATCATGAGTGCAATAATGACACTAAGACGGGTCGTTGCCCGCCGCGAGCGAGCGCTTAATACCAAAAAGTCACCACAGAGGGCGCTAAATATGGAGGGGAAACCGGAAATACGTTGACATTATGGCGGAAATACAAGTGCTTGACTCTATTGATGGATTCCAGACATTGAAGAAAAAATAATAGGTAAGTTTTATTTTATGGAAAAACTCTCTATTTTGTGGCGGCGGCCATCTTGGATTCACAATAATCTTTATAAATAAAAATAAATCCCCATTTCCCTTGGTCACGGCATCACGCGCGAGCGGCTGGACCGATTTAGCTGAAAATTGATGGGGGGTAGCTTATAACTAGGAGAGGGACATAGGATACTTTTATCTTGCCACGGGGACGAAGTATGCCACGGGCGAAACCGCGGGACACAGCTAGTACAAAATAGACTTGTATTGTCACCAGAACTAAAGACAGTGCCAAATAGAACAACCCGTCTACAGGAGGTCAAAAATTACTAGATTTGACCCAAACAGGTAAAGTTAAATAAAAGCGTTTAAAAAAATATATAATTTAAAAAATCTAAAAACCCGACCGCGTAAAAAACTAAAAAGAAAAAAACAACACTTAGATGTCCGGTGGTCTAGAAACATAACAACTTACCAGTCGGGATCCATTGAAAACTCAGATTGGCTGTCGAATAATGCAAATATACACACCATAATACAGATACAGGCACGTAACTTGGCCAGGTTTGGGGTAAGTTCGCGCATCGTGCACTTTGAGCCAATCAAATGATTCAAAGTACGAATGAACGGAAAGTTGATTCGCTACAAGACGCCTCTCGGAGACATCTGATTGGTCCGTCAAGTGACGTCAAGTGACGGACCAATCATATGTCCGCGACGGCGCAACCGCGTCTCCCGCGACCCGCTCATACCTCAAAGGGGACCTAAAAATCGACCTTTGCGCATATGACGCGTCTGGCCAATTTACGTGCCGGTATCTGTACATTCATACCATACATACATACCATAACACAAGATACGCGCGAAAACCATAACCCTTCTTGGCAGTCGGGTAAAAAATAAAAGCATTTTGGTAAGAACACTTAAAAAGCAAACACTTACAAATGAGTATCATCAGTCGCATGTTCGACCTCGATATTACAATGGAGCGCCTCGGACACTTCTTGCGTGTGGGTATTGTCGGGCCTGCAATAACAACCATTGTAAGTATATCTATACTAATATTATAAAGAGGAAAGATTTGTACCTATCTACACTAATATTATAAAGAGGAAAGATTTGTACCTATTTTTGTATGTTTGTATGTTTGTAATGAATAGGCTCAAAAAGTACTGGGCAGATTTAAAAAATTTTTTCACCAATAGAATGCTACATTCTTCCAATTTGACATAGGCTACATTTCATTTTGAAAAAAATTAGGGATCCTTGGAAAAACTGGAATTTACACCCGGGTCGCTATTCTATATATATAAAAGAAAGTCGTGTTAGTTACTCCACTTATAACTCAAGAACGGCTGAACCGATTTAGCTGAAAATTGGCAGGGAGGTAGTTTAGAGCCAGGAGAAGGACATAGGATACTTTTTATCTCGGAAAAGTATATACAATAAAAAACAAACTTAACTTTGCGGTTCGATCCCTAAGTTTGTCGTAGATTACGTCACCTGCAGTGGTGTTCAGTAGGATTAGTGGATAGTGGTGTTATTAGTTTTTAGGGATTTTGAGTTTAGATTAGTTATCATAAGAAATAGGTTTATGTGAGTGGGAGTGGGAGTGGGAGCGGGAGCGGGAGTGGGAGTGGGATCGGGAGTGGGAGCGGGAGCGGGAGTGGGAGTGGACGCAATAAGCGACTTCCACGCGAGCGGAGCCGCGGGCAACAGCTAGTTATAGAATAGATATAATATATAGTATAGAGGAGGTAGGACACGACGGTATCTCCCGTCCGAACTGAGTAGTCCGACTGGGGTAGTACCTCCGCCCTACAGAACACCGCGCACATAATAACCAGCGTGTTGTGTTCCCCAAGGTAAGTAGGGGAGCCAGAGCTCACTGTACCCCTCCTTCCCCACCCTTTCTTAGCCCTCCCTTCAGAGTAGGCAGCGCGTGTGTGTGACCCTTAGTTTTGCACACATCCATAAGCCACAGTGACCGCTTCCCATCAGGTGGGCCGTGTGCTTGTCTGTCACCTGAGTGGTATAAAAAAAATAGTTTTTATAAGTACATTGACGGCCTCTGTGGCGTAGCGGTAGTGCATGCGACTGCTACGCAGAGGGCGCGGGTTCGATTCCCGCTCAGTGCAAATATTTGTATGCATGAATATGTCTATTTGCATTGGTCTGGGTGTTTCTATGCATAATAAGTATATATTTACAAAAAAAAAGTATATAAGTATGTTTATCAGCATTCTAGAACCCATAACACAAGCTAGTGAAACTAAGCTTACTTTGGGTCTAGGGAGCGATGTGTAGCTGTAGAGTCGTAGAGTATTTATTGATTTATTATTTATTTATTTACATTACCGTCTCGATGGTATTTCTCCAAGTCTCTGTATACTCTGTGCGTTCAAAGATGGCGTCGATGGTAGCTCATCTACTCTATGGTCGGGCGTTTCTTCATTGAACCAGTCTATTTCAGTATTCAACCATTTTGCGTACAGACATAAAAGCCTGGTCTCGTTGCGACATTTTTTCTTTTTGGCTCTTAACCCATCAATAAAGTTTGTTACTTTTCTTAATATCAATCTAAAAATGGAGAAAATTCATATCAAATCAGAAAAATTCAATGAAATTTTAAAGCAATATGTCTTTTTTATAGTTGGCAGATAAGCACAGGGCCCACCTGATGGGAAGCGGTCGCCGTGGCCTATGGATGTGTGCAACTCTAAGGGTGTCAAACGCGCTGCCTACCTTGAAGGGAAGGTGGGAGGAGGGGTACAGTAAGCTCTGGCTCCCCTACTTACCTTGGGGAACACAACACGCTGGTTATTATGTGCGCGGTGTTCTGTAGGGCGGAGGTACTACCCCAGTCGGACTGCTCCTATAATCTAATACTATAAAAGGAGGTAGCACACGACGGTATCTCCAGTCCGACTGGGGTAGTACCTCCGCCCTACAGAACACCGCGCACATAATAACCAGCGTGTTGTGTTCCCCAAGGTAAGTAGGGTAGCCAGAGCTCACAATCCCCATCTCCAACTCGATGACGCCCCTGATGTTTCACACGTCCATAGGCCTAAGTGACCGCTTTCCATCAGGTGGGCCGTGTGCTTGTCTGCCATCTAATTGGTACTAAAACTGGGGTAAATAAACTTACGTTTTGTTCTCAGGCGATAGTGTTTTAGGCAGTAAGGAGATAATTTTTTTTATAGCATTCTGACGACTCCTCAAGCGATCTTTTAACAGCGCGTACAAATCTCTGTAACTTTAAAATATATTTCATCTATACTAATATTATAAAGAGGTAAAGTTTGTGTGTTTGTTAAATTGTAAGGGGTAATCTTGGGATCTACTGAACCGATTTTAAAAATTCTTTCACCAATAGAAAGCCACATTATCCGTGTACGCCATGAGCTGAATATCATCACGCTACTGCCCAAGGGAGCGGAGCAATAATCATAAATGTGAACAATTCCGGTAGATTCCTATACATTTTAGGAAAACTGTTAAATTATGAGCATATTATGTGAGTAAAAAAGGGTGCATCGGGGTTCGAAATACGCCACGGGCGAAGCCGGGGTGGGTTAGCTAGTTTACAATAAAAACCATTTAGGGCTTGCGCAGACGAGGGATTTTTGTCCGCGGACTTTTTTGTCCTCTAAAATATATCGCTTACAATAGGCTTTGTGTCCTATATTTGAAAAAAAAAATGGTTAATACAATACTTCTATACCCAAATGACCCCAAAAATATACCATTTTGATTTAAAACAATCATTTACATATTTTATTTTGAGATTTTAAAAAGTCGATTTGAATTTATGTCGAAAACACTCCAAACTGTCATGGCGTTTTTTGTGACGTCACGACCTCCCAAACGAACTTTTGAACTCTTAAAGTGGAATCATGTTGTTATTGTACATAAGCTGACAAACACCACAGACCCCTCTCTGATTGGTGTTTGATGTCAGATGACTGAATGTCTATAATAGCAACCCATTAATGTCCCACTGCTGGGCACGGGTCTCCTCTCCTCTAACGAGAGAGCTGAGAGGGTTTACACCTTAATCCACACACGCTGGCCTAACGCGGGTTGGTGGATCGGACATGTCCTTAGAATTTCTTCTAGGACATGTGGGTTTCCTCACGATGTTTTTCCTTCACCGTCAGCAGATGGTAAATCGTGTGATTAGCACATATAAATTCCACAAAGTGATATTCACATTGGTGCTGTCCGGCCGGATTCGAACTCGATACCTCTGAGTAGAGGCCGCGTCCTCATCCATTCAGCTTTTATAGCGCTGCGGGCATTGGCTAGTAATAAATATAATAATACAACTCACTTTTTAGGTACATCTATGGAGTCTATATTCTTCTGGCCAGCATCTGGTCTGTTCAGTCTGAAAAAGAAATAATAGCGCATTTAGTCAACATTCCAGTTATACTATATGTATATATATATACTATATATATATAGTAATAAAATTATAAAGAGGTAAAGTTTGTGTGTTTGTATATTTGTTAAATTGTAAGGGGTAATCTCGGGATCTACTGAACCGATTTTAAAAATTCTTTCACCAATAGAAAGCCACATTATTGCTGAGTGTCATAGGCTATCAAAATAATCAATATCATCAATATATCACGCTACTGCCCAAGGGAGCGGAGCAATACTCATAAATGTGAACAATTTCGGTAGATTCCCATACATTTTAGGAAAACTGATAAATTATGAGCATGTTATGTGAGTTAAAAAGGGTGCATCGGGGTTCGAAATACGCCACGGGCGAAGCCGGGGTGGGTCAGCTAGTAATATTATAAAATTGTAAAGTAGCTGTGTCTGTACATTGGACATATAAAAAAATATTTGGGTAATGTTATGAACGATTCAGAATACAAAAATATTTATCTGTTTGCGATGGTCGTAAAAATCCGAGCGGATTACCACACGAAAAAAAAAATCATCATTCATCATTCTCTGAAGCTTATTCCCAACACAGTTGGGGTCGGCTTTCCAGTCTAACTGTGATGCGACTGAACTTCGATATTTTCCGTGGAGCGACTGCCATCTGACCTCCACAACTAATGGTCATTATGACCAATGGCGATATCGAAGTTCCAAGTTAGACTGGTTGGACTTTTGTGGGCTCCAACTACCCGTAACGACTGCCCTATGGCCGCCGTCCCCGTTAAGCCGTCGGCTTAACGTGCTCTCCGAGGCACTAATAAATCTGCGATAAATACACACAACTTCGAAAAGCATCGAAAAGTCATTGGTGTGTGCCATGAAGAACTTGGGAGTATCGAGAGGTACATCTTACCTTAGCTAAAGTCTTCCTCCTCCTGATCGAGTTGGACTGCTATTTGGAGGTTGTGGGTTCGATCCCCGCTCAGTGCAAATAATTGTATGCATGAATATATCTATCAACATTGATCTGTGTTTCTATTTAATATATATTATCTATATTGTTGTGATATTATTATTTGTGCTTGTCGTAAATAATATAAAAAAAAAACTTAACAAAAAAAAATTATCCGTAATCTAGAACCCATATTATTAGTTGGAGTCTAGATAGCTTTGTATTTTCTTAAAGCACTTACTCAACTTATTTGGTAAAAGCATCAAGTTTTTCCCTTTTTAATTTGATTGCACCCCATCCGATGGTAAGGTAAATTCCAAAAAATAAAAGCCACCATATCGGAAGCTATTTCTTAATTTACATTTCTTATATATATAGATAATTATTTACATTTATTACACATATTTATTGCAAATTCAACCCAACAATTGTTTATAAATAAATTAATTAATTACAAATATCACCAGGCATGGTGACGGACGGTTGGAGACCCAAAACGGCATGCGGTTTTAGTCGGTACAATTTCGACATAACCACCTCCGCCAGCCACGGGGCGAAAAAAGGCACGATGAACGGGGCGGGGTTAATATATTACACCTCATATACTTTGTGGAATTTATATGTGCTAATCACATGATTTACCATCTGCTGACGGTGAAGGAAAAATATCGTGAGGAAACCCACATGTCCTAGAAGAAATTCTAAGGACATGTCCGATCTACCAACCCGCATTAGGCCAGCGTGTGTGGATTAAGGTCTAAACCCTCTCAGCTCTCTCGTTAGAGGAGACCCGTGCCCAGCAGTGGCACATTAATAGGTTGCTATCTTAATGTATTACTTTTAACATTGTTATTTAAAAAAAAATATAATAAAACAACACAAATATTGATTCAATAAAAAAATATTTACATAACAAAAAATTTTAAAATAACAAAAAATATTAATATAACAAAAAAAAAAAATCAATTAGGCAAATTGAATTCCTTCTTCAATATTCTCAATATTTTTTCTGCTTTATTCTGCTTCTTCCTATCAGCTGATTTCCCATATATTATAGAGTACTCTCTACTCTTAGCACTTCTTAACTCTTTCTTCTCCTTGGTCAGTCTCTTTCCTTTCCTCCTCGTATAACCCTCAATGCCTCCGTAAAACCTCCTCTCATCCAATACCCATTTATTTTCTTCTGTAGCTGAAGAGTCTCTATTTAAAAAAGGATATAAGTATACCATTACCAAAGCGATGAAAATGAGTTTGCTAAAGAAAGCAGTTAGAAAAAAAATCGTCATTTCGGGAACGTCCACGTCATTTCGGGAACGTTGGCAAACTAAAAACGAACGTTTACGAAATGAAGATTTGAAATACGCCATTTTACTCGTCATTTCGGGAACGTTCAATGATTGACGATGACGGACGCGGTTTTCTCAGTAATTACTGGTTTGGCTTGAAAAATGATTTGTAAGTTGGAGAGAGAGTTTCTGTGCTGACAACGTATGAGACTGGTCTCCCCGCTACAGCACAGGATACCTCTAGTGTGCTCTGGACAATTTATGGTACTTTTTAATGTTTTAGGTTAGTAGTGATTAGTAATAGATGTATGTTCATATAATTAAAATTGGGAAATAATTGGGACAAGACAAAGAGACAAGGATGATGATGATGGTGGTGATGTATGCTCAGTGCAATAATTGGTACTTACCACAAAATCATGTATTTTTGTACAAAATTGTACAAAAACACACTGACAGTTGCTGATATTGTTTTCGCCTAACACTTTATAGATGCGCTCGCTTGTTAATATTTTCGACCGATGGTAGGCGCGTTCACGGGCATGATGCTAACGCTATCGCACAAAGTACACTAGCGAATTTGTCCAAAATATTTGGAAAAATTCCATCAAAATATATTTTGTGAGGTTTTAAAATAAATAATAGATGCTTACATCCTTAAACTATAAGTCCTTCTAATATTGTAAATGTTTAAGTAATTAAGTTTATGAGTATGTATGGTTGTTACTCTTTTCCGCAAGAACGGCTGAATAGATCTCTTTTTTTATATAACTTAGGTGGCAGACAAGCCCACGGCCCACCTAATGTCGATGTTTGGCACAGAGGTAGACTATAGTCTATAATAACACCCCGACTATAGATTCCCATGGATTATGGGTACAAGATCTGAATGCCATGCGGGCAGAACCGCGAGCAATAGCTAATCTATACTAATATTATAAAGAAGTAAAGTTTGTGTGTTTGTATATTTGTTAAATTGTAAGGGGTAATCTCGGGATCTACTGAACCGATTTTAAAAATTCTTTCACCAATAGAAAGCCACATTATCCGTGAATGTCATAGGCTGAATATCATCACGCTACTGCCCAAGGGAGCGGAGCAATAATCACAAATGTGAACAATTCCGGTAGTTGTCCATACATTTTAGGAAAACTGATAAATTATGAGCGTATTATGTGAGTTAAAAAGGGTGCATCGGGGTTCGAAATACGCCACGGGCGAAGCCGGGGTGGGTCAGCTAGTACTTATAATATAAAAATATAACTTACTTAGAAGGTCGAGTATCTATTGAATCTGTATTAATTTCTTTATCCATATTTTCTATAGGCTCCTTTAATCTGAAAATTAAATCATAAAATTGTATTGTAGCTGTGTTTGTACATTGGAGATATTTAAAAAGAAATATTTTTTTTTTACTACGTAGGTGGCAGACAAGCACACGGCCCACCTGATGGGAAGCGGTCACCGTGGCCTATGAACGTGTGTAACACTGAAGTGTCACACACCCGCTGCCTACCCTGAAGGGAAAGGAGGAGAGCTGGGAAGGGGTGGGGAGGCTAGGAAGGGGAGGGGGAGGAGGGGTAAAGTGAGCTCTGGCTACCCTACTTACCGGCGGGAACACAACACGATGGTTATTATCTACGACATTCTAGACCTCTAGACCCAAAGTATAACATAACATAACATAAACACACGCCTATATCCCCGAAGGGGTAGGCAGAGGTGCTAGCACCCACATTTCGCCAGTTTATGTTTAGGTCCCAATGTAATAGGTGGCGAGCCTATTGCCATTAACCGGGCACTTATAAACCCGCGATAAATACACACATAACTTCGAAAAGCATCAAAAAGTCATTGGTGTGTGCCATGGTGAACCTGGGATCGAACCCGAGACCTCGTCTCAGCAGTCCATTACCCAAACACAAACTACAAACGTAGTTATTTTTTATTTTTTACTTTTTAGTGTACAGAAATAGAAAAGTACCTATTGAATGAAATTTTAAGCAATTGCATGCTAACTATTTCCAATGATTTTCTGATCGGAAAAAATGATCATCCAGGACGGGACTTGAACCCGTTGAACCAGGTAGCTCAGTTGGTCAGAGCATTCCCCCTGTAAGGGACTGGTCACGGGTTCAAGTCCCGTCCTGGATGATCATTTTTTCCGATCAGAAAATCATTAGAAAAGTACCTATTTATGAGGTTTATTATGTACAAAGGCATCAAAATTTGTTTATATGTTTATATGATTAAATGATTAAATGATGATGATTAAAAACAGAATTTTTGCCGTAAATTTAATAAACAAAGTGCCCGTTTATTACATTGGGACCTAAACATAAACTGGCGAAATGTGGGTGCTAACACCTCTGCCTACCCCTTCGGGGATATAGGCGTGAGTTTATGTTATGTTATGTTCCTGTAAACTTTTGGTATACTATATATATTCATCTATCAAACTCACCTGCAATTTTCAATATCTATGGGATATTCCTTAATTTTATAATCATGTTCATAATTTTCCTCTGGCCTGAAACAGATTAATATTATCTATTAAAGGGATGTTTTACAAATGTATGGAGACCTTGGGCCCAATAATTGTACACTACTTAGAAAAATATCTAGGCAATGTAGTTTTCATTTTTCACTATTCAATTCTTATAATATTGCCTCGTATTATGGGCGGAATCTAACTAAATAAACACTTTCTTGCAACACAACAAACATGGCGGACTAAAACTTTAAAAATGTATAAAAATATTCTACGACATTCTACACATCGCTCCCTAGACCCAAAGTAAGCATAGTTTAACTAGCTTGTGTTATGGGTTTTAGAATGCTGATAAACATACTTATATACTTTTTTGTAAATACATACTTATTATACATAGAAACACCCAGACCAATGCAAATAGACATATTCATGCATACAAATATTTGCACTGAGCGGGGATCGAACCGGCGACCCCTGCGTAGCAGTCGCATGCACTACCGCTACGCCACAGAGGCCGTCAAACAAAATGTATGGTAGTGAAGTAAGGATAACTCACTTAATATATAACTATACCTTGTCTAATCTAGGATGATAATTTTGACAGCTCCAAGTAGGGTACCCCATATAGTATAATCGAAAATGGTTCTTTCGATTTTCGATTATCGTTCCCATAGAATATGGAATCGATAGTTACAAAAATACAAAAACATTTATTTTTTATTATTTTAGGTAACTTACTTCAGGATGACAAAAGAGAAGTTTTATGGTATAGTATTTATGTTTCGTATCATATTTAGCTAATTATATCACAAAAATTTTAGTAGTATAAGTACTTAATAATTTCAATAAATTATTTTAAATTCGATTCATTCGATTCATTTGTGTAAAGTCAATTGTGCTATATTCTTGCAAGACGCTTCACTATGACAAGTGGGCGGGGCTTGTCTATGAATTACAATAATTTTATAGGTTTAATCTTATACTATATAATTCAAAGTCCTGACTGACTGACTGACATAGAGACAACGCACAGCCCAAACCGCTGGTCGTAGAGACTTGAAATTTGATGGGGGTGTTCGTTTTGACGCGTAGAGGTGTACTAAGAAAGGATTTTTTAAAATTCAAACCCTAAAGCCCTAAAAATGGGTCAAAAACGAGCTTTTGTGAGAACTCAAGAACGGCTGAATGGATTTTCATGATCTATGATTTTTTGGATTTGTCTGCGCCTCAAATAGCATATAAGAGATTTAAAAAGATATGATTAATTCATGAAATATTAGAAATAATAAGAAAATTAAACGTTGCAGACGTTTTTATCGCCATCTATAATTGTTGCCATGGCAACAGGAACTAAAAGTGACTTAGTCTAAATTTTAATAGAGCCCTTTGTTTTGTTTCTTTTTGCTCAGAGGAAAAGAGGATATATTTATTTTTAGGGTTCTGTGCCTCAATAGGAAAAAACGAAACCCTTATAGGATCTCTTTGTTGTCCGTCTGTCTGTCTGTCAAGACCTCTTTCTAAGGAACACGTAGAGGTATCAAGTTGAATTAGATCAAAGAAATATTGCGGATAGGCTTGGCATTACACGAAGCATAATATCCAGACTGTGGTCTCACTATCGACTAATAGGTGGCCTAACCTACCAACCCCAGGCCTGCGCTCATGGAGGATGAAGTTCGTTGAGTGACCTTCGGCCACGTGAGTGAGTCACCTGCACCGCGACCGGAGAGTTTTAGGAATTCGTACCTTATTTTTCGTGCAGAAATCCCTACGGATCTCTCCCATTCCCTGGCCAGTAGGGACGTAATATCGGACTTGACCGACGAAAATCGCACTCCGTCTTGGGTCTACAGAAATTAAGGTGGCCCATGACCCTGAGCTATCCAAGGCTCACTTATGGGTGACTGTTTTGGTAAGTTCCTGCATTGTGTAGGCCGGGAGTTGACACCCGAATGCCACTGTTACCGGGGCTGCTCCGTGGATACTTCGCCACTTCATACACTGGCAGAGCGTCCAGATTGGATAGAGTGGCGCCATGTCCTCGAATATTGAAATATTTAAATAATTTCCTTTTTTTTCTTCCGGAATGTCACCGCTTTTTTTGCGAGGCAGTAATGCGCTTAGAAATGGCGGCGAAAAAGCTACGGGAGAGATCCAGCACTCCCCCGTGCTGGTAAAGG
Source organism: Lithosia quadra (assembly GCA_963576445.1). Taxonomy (NCBI): domain Eukaryota; kingdom Metazoa; phylum Arthropoda; class Insecta; order Lepidoptera; family Erebidae; genus Lithosia; species Lithosia quadra. Next base: position 1,281,854 of record OY754897.1, read on the forward strand.
CACACCGGGTGGCATAGTTCGCAGAACCATCTCCGTCCTCCATGAGTGCGGGCCTAGGGTGACGCGGGGCTAACCGTTACCCTAGCAGAAGCAGGCCCACGGTAGCAGGGCGTTTTGTTTCCACGCGTGCTTTTTTATAGAGAAAGGGGATTCAGATTTCTAATAACACCTTGAGGTCGCCAGTGATGATGGCCAGAGTCGGCCGAGGCTTCTGGGATATCCTTTCTAGGACACACCAGATTCCTTGGTCTCACAGGCCGATGTGACGAAATACCGTGCGATTTTAGTCAGTAGGAGTCCGAAATACCATCTTTTCTGTGGTGAAGCCTGACGGGGGTTTCGCACGAAAAAAAAAGAAAGGATACTTCCCTTTTGGCTAGAATATTTTGCAGAAAGCAAAATCTTACAGCATGAATAAAGGTAAAAGTCCTGAAAGCGTAAATATTACCCACATCACCAAAAAGAATCTGTATGGCTGTCAGTCAAGACAAGAAACGCTGCAACAGCAAAGTTAAGTTCGTCCCTCAACCCAGTGTTATCCGGAATCCTGCGAGCACGAGCCCAATTCGCACTTGACCAGTTTTTATTATTCTATACTCTTTCTTTAGTTTCATGAACTTTTTGAATGTTAAATCAGTTTGTCAAACGTCAATGTCTGTAGCAAGATTTCAATAATAAAATCATTTTCGGAAATAAATAATGTTTAACTAAGGAAATAGTGGACCAAATGTGCAATGCAAGTATGGTGTAATGTAAAGGTTTATCAAAGGGCCCTTTTCCGAGTCACACATACTTTGGAGCATAAAATCTAGAAGACAATAAAAAGGACAATGATGGTAAATAGACTGGCATTGGCTGCGATGCACGGTATATACGTTTAGCTGCAACTACCTACTGTTTGCCAAGGAATAGACATTGTAAGTTAGCACGGGCAATCCCTCTGCTTAAAAGAGACTTGGTGGCGAAAGCCAACATTCACGCGGGCGGAGCCGCGCGCGGGTAAGCTAGTGTTGTATAAAAAAATACGATACTTCATAGACATGAACTGTCATTATTATCATCCTAAATTAGACAAGGTATAGTATGGGAACACAACTCACTCGGACTCGCGACAATCGTCGCTATCGTCTATCACCAACACTCTGTCCTCCAAGTCGTCTTGTCTGTGAATTATTAAATAATAGTCATTAATAACGATTTTTTTTTACCACCAACAGACGCAAAAGCCCACGATCCACGACCCACCAGCCAATAGACTAATCCGTCTATGACCTGTTTGTCTATGGACGCCGCGCCTGAGTTGGTGGGACGCGAACTGAACATAGTGAACATAATTAAATGACATTTATGACACGTGTAGTATATTAAAGACTAGCTGACCCGACAGGCGTTGTCCGGTCTTAATGTGCTAACAACTAATAGCGAGTTCAAATTGGTCCACTGAAACTCCCATTGACTACCAACAACCCAAACTACCAAAACTCCATATTAAACTGAACTTTTGACAGCTAAATATTGAAACAACTGACATGACACATTAGAAAAGTGTTATTGTCAAAAGCACCAAGAAGGTTGAATTAGAAAAGTTAATATTATGGTCGTTAAGTTTTCTTAAATTTTCTAATGTCCCGCGCAACTTTCTCAACTTTTTCTTCCATAAGAACCTTCTCCTGACAATAACAAACACAATAAAAAAAGAATTAACGAAATCGGTCCAGCCGTTCACGCGTGATGCCGTGACCAAGGGAAATAGGGATTCATTTTTATATGTATAGATAAGTAATATCATATGGCAGCCACGTGGCAACTTGCAAAGCACATGTTCAACATTACGTTACGTTAATTCAGTTAAAAATACTTTTGACTGGTTAAGAGTTTTAACTGCAACATTATACACGAACACGCTCAAATTGACTGAACGGATTTTGATAAAATTTGAACTAGAGATAGATATTATAGTATAAACTAACATAAGCTCTTTAGCCTCTTTATCCAGACTCATAGCTAGTATAGGAATACAACTCACTCAGATTTTGGACCTTCATCAGCATCGTCGATCACCAATTTGCTGTCCTCATAGTCGTCTTGTCTGCAAATAATAATATTTTTAATAGCAACCCATTAATGTCCCACTGCTGGGCACGGGTCTCCTCTCCTCCAACGAGAGAGCTGAGAGGGTTTACACCTTAATCCACCCACGCTGGCCTAACACGGGTTGGTGGATCGGACATGTCCTTAGAATTTCTTCTAGGACATGTGGGTTTCCTCATGATGTTTTCCTTCACCGTCAGCAGATGGTAAATCATGTGATTAGCACATATATATTCCACAAAGTGAAATTCACATTGGTACTGTCCAGATTCGAACTCCATACCTCTGAGTAGAGACCTTATCCAATCAGCTAACCATCGCTTCCTAATAATGATATAGATCTATACAAATATTATGTTTGTAATATTAAAATAAGCGCGACCGTAGGAGGTAGCACACGACGGTATCTCCCGTCCGAACTGAGCAGTCCGACTGGGGTAGTACCTCCGCGCTACAGAACACCGCGCACATAATGACCAGCGTGTTGTGTTCCCCAAGGTAAGTAGGGTAGCCAGAGCTCACTGTACCCCTCCCCCAGCCCTTCCTAGCACACCCCCGTTCCCTTCAGGGTAGGCAGCGCGAGTGTGACGCCCCTGATGTTGCACGCGTCCATAGGCCACGGTGACCGCTTCCCATCAGGTGGGCCGTGTGCTTGTCTGCCACATAAGTGGTATAAAAAAAAACTCACCCAGAAGTTCGACAGTCTTTAGCATCTATCACCAAGTTTCCTTCTTCAAAGTCTTCTTGACTGAAAATTATTGAAAAATAATTATTAATATATATTATTTTTGCTATCCTACTAATATTATAAATGTGAAAACTTGTGAGGAAGAAATAATTATTAACATACGATTCCTACTTCTTCAACCTAGCGTTAATCCCAGTCGAAGAGAGAGTACCCGGAACCGGCGTGCGTGTATGAAAACTATTATGAAAGTTGAAGAAGCGAAAGGAGTATGCCAAGATCGTAGCAAGTGGAAAGATGTTGTCTCTGCCTACCCCCATGGGAAAAAGCGTGATCTGTATGTGTGTTTGTAACTCACCCAGTAATATGACATTCATTAGTCTCGTCGATCACCAAGTTGCTGTCCTCATAGTCCTCTTGACTGAAAATAATAATAATCTATATATATAATTGCTTGCCGCGGTAGCCTAGTGATTTGGGTAATGGACTGCTCAGACGAGGTCTCGGGTTCGATCCCAGGTTCATCATGGCACACACCAATGACTTTTCGATGCTTTTCGAAGTTATGTGTGTATTTATCGCAGGTTTATAAGTGCCCGGTTAATGGCAATAGTCTCGCCACCTATTACATTGGGACCTAAACATAAACTGGCGAAATGTGGGTGCTAGCACCTCTGCCTACCCCTTCGGGGATACAGGCGTGAGTTTATGTTATGTTATGTTATGTTATTAGCATTTTTCAAAATTTCAATCATGAATTGAATTTTAGCTACTTGCATAGATTTGGTCCTTGATTTCCTTTATAACATAACATAACATAAACTCACGCCTATATCCCCTAAGGGGTAGGCAGAGGTGCTAGCACCCACATTTCGCCAGTTTATGTTTTAGGTCCCAATGTAACAGGTGGCGAGCCTATTGCCATTAACCGGGCACTAATAAACCTGCGATAAATACACACATAACTTTGAAAACCATCGAAAAGTCATTGGTGTGTGCCATGGTGAACCTGGGATCGAACCCGAGACCTCGTCTCAGCAGTCCATTACCCATTTTCTTTATATACTTGTAAAATAATGTAAACTCAATAATTACCATACTCTAATAAGTGGCACTTGAGAGTAGTTGAGAGTATAATATATCATGTTATGGTGTGAACTGTACATGCCTCTAATTGGTCTACATATAAGAATATTTTTACTCTGTACCTATTATATTAAGACAAAGTTGTATAATGGAGACTGTTGGTGTCTAAATAAAAAAAAAAATTGAATTGAATATAGTTTGGAATTAACACATAAGTTAGTTTTTATCCCGGGAACAACTTCCCGGGGGTAGTACGGTCTATAACTAGTATGGGAACACAACTCACTCGGACTCGTGACAATCGTCGCTATCGTCAATCACCAACACTCTGTCCTCCAAGTCGTCTTGTCTGCGAATTATTAACAATAATTATTAATATAATAGTATTGTAACATTATTTGAAGGACTTCCATTAAATAACGTGAAGGGGGAGGACAAGAAAGGGGTGGGGGGAGAGGTACAGTGAGCTCTGGCTACCCTACTCACCGGCGGGAACACGGGAATTGTAGGAGGTATGACACGACGGTATCTCCCGTCCGAACTGAGCAGTCCGACTGGGGTAGTACCTCCGCCCTACAGAACACCGCGCACATAATAACCAACGTGTTGTGTTCCCCAAGGTAAGTAGGGTAGCCAGAGCTCACTGTACCCCTCCTCCCCCCACCCTTTCCCTTCAGGGTAGGCAGCGCGTGTGTGACACCCTTAGTGTTGCACACGTCCATAGGCCATGGTGACCGTTTCCCATCAGGTGGGCCGTGTGCTTGTTTACTACCTAAACGGTATATTAAAAAATTATACTCACTGGTCAAAATCATCTTCCAATATCTCCACTTCAACGGATTTAATTAAAGATGCGTTTTGTTGTAGACGTCTGAAATACATATATTTTATTTGATAAAACTATTGAATTAATTTATGAATTAGGGAATAATAATAATCCATTAACCATTATCTTATATATTTACTAGCTGTTGCTCGCGGCTCCGCCCGCGTGGATGTCGAAATCCGTTTCAAAAACTATCCTATCTCTCAAGTTGGATCGAACTGCACATGGTGTGCGAATTTTATTATAATCGGTTAAGTGGTTTAGGAGTCCATTGAGGACAAACATTGTGACACGAGATTTATATATATTAAGATTATCTATTATTATATTATGTACATACAATAAATCTGTAACTGATCGGTGTCTGTACATGGAAGATATAATTATGAGAAAATAATTATTAGGGGACTTTATGAATGTAATGTAATGTATGATGCCAAAACAATGATTTTTAGAATTTTTGTCTGTTTGTCCGCAAATTTTTGTGCGCGCAAAAATTAATAACTACTGGAGGGATTTTGATCAAACTTGGTACGATTATAGTTCATAGTTCTGGGCAACATATAGGCTACTTTTTATACAAGCTGATACTCGCGGCTTCGCCCGCACTTCGTTTTTAGGTCATTTTTGGTCATATCTCCGGTTCTACTTAACCAAATAGAACCAAACATACGGTAAATTTTTAGTCTAAGCAAGACCTTTCTAATAAATAAAAACCGCATCAAAATCCGTTTGGTATTTTATACGTCCATCGCTATGGCGATAGACGTATAAACCAACAGCTAGTATAAAATAAAGTCGTGTTAGTTACACTATTTATAACTCAAGAACGGCTGAACCGATTTGGCTGAAAATTGGTGGGGAGCTAGCTCAGAACCAGGAGACGGACATTCACATTTACAATATTAGTAGAGATAAACTTGGCTGCGATACCGACTTCCACGCGGGTGACGCCGCGGGCGAAAGCTAATAAAGATAAGTACTCACTCAAAGTCTGTGTATTCAATGTTGATAGAAAATCTAGGAACAACAGCTTCTTCGGCATCACCGTTCGTAGCCGCGGTGGCGCTGTGGACAATGATGTAGTGTTTAAGATAAGTCGTCAGTTCAATCCTACAGTCCCGGGTCCTATCATTCTCTGAACCTTTTTCCCAACTCAGTTGGGGTCGGCTTTCCAGTCTAACTGTGATGCGGCTGAACTTCGATATTTTCCGTGGAGCAACTGCCATCTGACCTCCACAACCAATGGTCATTATGACCAATGGCGATATCGAAGTTCCAAGTTAGACTGGTCGGACTTTTTGTGGGCTCCAACTACCCGTAACGACTGCCATAGATGTTTGTATGGCAACCGGGACCGACGGCTTAACGTGCTCTCCGATAACTTCGAAAAGCATCGAAAAGTCATTGGTGTGTGCCATGGTGAACCTGGGATCGAACCCGAGACCTCGTCTCAGCAGTCCATTACCCAAACCACTAGGCTGCCGCGGCTCTAAAAGTAAAATAATCATTATAAACAAAATGCACATTACACTCGGAGTTTGAGGCTTACACCGTAATAAAAGCTCTTATGATAAGAACCGAGACGGCGTGAGTTTTTAGTCGGTTCGAACCCGACATAAACTCGATGGCCAAAAAAGGGGAGGAGTATACAACGAATGTGGTTTTTTCGTTGCCTTTGCTGGATATAAATACTTCGATATCGCCATTGGTCATAATGACCATTGGTTGTGGAGGTCAGATGGCAGTCGCTCCACGGAAAATATCGAAGTTCAGCCGCATCACAGTTAGACTGGAAAGCCGACCCCAACTGAGTTGGAAAAAGGTTCAGAGAATAATTAGCTGGATGTCAATATTAAAGTAAGATACTCACTTGGCAGGCGCGGTGTCTTTTAAATTCGTTGGAAATTTTTGGACGCCATCTTGAATTTTTTCATTTCTGAAAAGTAAATAATATTTAAAAAAATTGCATATTAGACAGAGTAATAATAGCTTAGTGGGTCAGTACTGGGCGTAAAATATTGGTGTTTTTTTTGTATACCACTCAGGTGGCAGACGAGCACACGGCCGACCTGATGGGAAGCGGTCACCGTGGCCTATGGACGTGTGCAACACCAGAGGCGTCACAATCGCGCTGCTGACCCTGTAAAAACCTGATGTAGCGGTCAGGGTGACCCGTTGCCAGGGGGGGGGGAGGACTGGGGGCTGTTCTGCACCAGCCCGTCTGTTGCCTTCTGCGTTGTCAGCACCAAAACACTCTTAACCTTCCTAGCCAATCCTAAATTTGAAGGAATTAAAAAATAATTACCTCCAATTATTCAACTGCGTTCTTTCCTTGTGGTCCCACGCGACAGCCCTGAAATATAATAATTCATAATAACCTAATCAATATTATGATATTAATTAGACCTGTACACACTTGGCCGTGAGCCAAAATGTAAACAAACCATAAAAAAGGTTCTTTTAGGTGTCATTTTTTTATCAATAATAAAACATAATAAAAATAATTCAGTTATCTATATAAGGTGAAGATAAATTAGAAACACAAGATAAAACAATATAATATTATAGGTTATTTTTTTTAAATCACAAGCTGAATATTAATAAAACGAATACACCATATTTTTAAGTCACATTTAAATATTCATAATAATTGACCTTATAAAAGACCTAAAAATGTTGTGAATCTCAAACTATTAACGCATTTTAATACTACTAGATGAAAGTGAACAGTCATTTTAAGTAATGAAAGTAGAATTAATAGTTTCCGTATTTAGCCGGGTTATACCTGCCATTTTTACAAATAGAAAAGTCGACTAAAAAGTTTGACAACTACCGTCAAGCGGGGTGAATAGGAATGAAGGGGTGAATAGGGATAAAATGGCCATTAGAATTTGTTAAATAGTTTATTTTAGAAACTTTCAAGTATTTAACCGGATATTCGATGATACTTTTCATCGTGACGTGAAAGTGGTTTATAGTTTCGCATAGAATATAATAACTGCAAAATTTAACTGACCATTTCGTTCCTATTCACCCCTTAGTCCCTATTCACCCCGTTTGACCCGGTACTGTTTTCTTTGTTTATGTTTTGTCTCACGGCCAAATGAGTACAGTATAGACTCGTCGAATAACGAAGTGTGGCGCCGCCACGCGCCATAATAAACAGGGGGGGTGAGGGGGGGCTGGGGGGTAACAATAAACGAGGTTTTTTGCTTGTTATATAAATAGAAAGATACTTACTTAGCAGGTGCAGTGTCTATTAAATTCTTCTGAAAATTTTGGACGCCATCTTTGACTGGTTCATTTACTCTGAAAAGTAAATGTAATCATTAGAAATAAAATAAACAAAGGGTGTATAGAGCCCAACCAAAAACTTTATTATCAGAGGGACTTTTGGATAAAAGGTGACCCTTAGCGCTCTTGTTAACGAACGTTTTTGTCAACGGGTAACGGGCCGACGCGAAACGGTTACCTTTGTACACGATCCGCTAAATATAACGTGAACGCTTCCGTTGTTGTCGATATCAGTTCTATATTTGAAGGGCGAAGAAGTGCACGTATGTCGAGTGCAAAGAAAAAGCTTATTCTAGCCTACTATTTATACAAAAAATAGAGAGTTTTTCCATAAAATAAAACTTACCTATTATTTTTTCTTCAATGTCTGGAATCCATCAATAGAGTCAAGCACTTGTATTTCCGCCATAATGTCAACGTATTTCCGGTTTCCCCTCCATATTTAGCGCCCTCTGTGGTGACTTTTTGGTATTAAGCGCTCGCTCGCGGCGGGCAACGACCCGTCTTAGTGTCATTATTGCACTCATGATGTACCAGGTAGGCCTTACCTGGATTCCAGACATTGAAGAAAAAATAATAGGTAAGTTTTATTTTATGGAAAAACTCTCTATTATTTGTTTCGTATCAATGTCTGGAATCCATCAATAGAGTGATATGTTTGTTATCTCCTGGTGCGCTTAATCCACGATGCTATAATGTGTAGATATTAATGGTAAGCATTAAATAAATAATAATTAAAACTTGTTACCTTTTCAACTGATAGACATGTAATCAAGTCCATCCAGATGTAATTTTAAGTCCATAAAGCGAGTAAAGAATGGACATGCGTTTTACTGCGGTTAGTGACTAGTGACAGCGATCAATTCTAGATGACCATGTCAATCTAAGGTCCTATACAATTCTAAAAGCATAACATCACCGATAGGTGTGATTAATAGGAAAATTATATTTTGAATACGATTTACGATTAACACATTCTGCGGCGACCGCCAGCCTACATGGGAAACAAATGACTGGCCATGCCACCGTCTCCGAGCCCTGGTAGAACGGGTAGACCCGAGAGAAGTGCTTAGCTTGACGTTGCCGAAGATGACATGCGTGCGAATTTTCACTGCCATGACTGCCCAAGACTGAAGTGGGGAAGTAAAAGTCGGCGAGCGGGCCCCGAACTCCGAGGTGAAAACCTAAACAGTCAGGACAATTAATGTTCTCTGAGCCTCTACCCCGACTGCCTATGCCGTAGTCAGCAAGTATGTCACCGACTTTAAATATATGGCCTGGCACTATTCCATCTCCGAGCGTACTGATTGAGTATTCCTCACGAGATATTGAGGAATTTCCTTCGGCAGCTGTCGACCGAGTCATGGACTAAACCAAATTTAGTCTCCCTGTTAGTATTTGATACTGTTTGAGGGACCGTTTGCTTTACTGGAGCTGTTGCTGAAGTGCTCTGCGTACCGTTAAGCACTTTTGCTCTGACATAAGGGCTTAGCATTGTGTCATGTAACCCAAGTTATGCCGAGGAACTCGAGACAATGAGTCAGAGCAAGCATTGACTTCACGAGACTGAGTCCAGCTCAGATATCAGTTTTTAGATCCGAATGCTGCTAATATAACACATGCATAACAATGTAAAATCATGGACACGACAAGTAATTACTTTTAAAAAATTTTTCACCAATAGAAAGCCACATCATTCGTGAGTGTCATAGGCTATAATTTTATTAGAAACTGGAATTTACACCCGGGCGAAGCCGGGTCCCGGGTTGCTAGTATAATATATATTTATAAAATTTATTTACTGCCAGTTTGACTGCTTTTCCCGTGCAACGGAAAATGTTTAAGTAGAAGACTATTCGATTTAAGATTTAAATGGGTAGGTAAATATTCAAATGACAGTTATGAATCAATATAGTGATATTATATGCAAGTCCTTATGAAAATGAGCCAGTCTTATTTCCTTATGAAAAACTAGCTATCTATTCAGAGTATGGGTATCTATAGTCATTTGCTATTGATGACAAATACAAGCGGTATTAATGTTCAGGTAAACATACCTTGGTACTACGTGAACCACCTTTGGTGCGAACAAGTCTATTGCTGGCGAACCCCACACAAGTTGATAAGGGGTTTCCTTCAACAGCTGTCGGCCGTAGTGTTGCGGTGTACGACAGTGAAGCCAGCATCTTCGAGTCACCATCGTAGCAAAAGTGATTCTCTCCAATAGTGGTTGATAGTGTTTGAGGGATCACTTGCTTCTTTCGGTAGCTGTCGGCCGTAGTGTTGCGGTGTACGACAGTGTAGCAAGCATCTTCGAGTCACCATCGTAGCAAAAGTGATTCTCTCCAATAGTGGTTGATAGTGTTTGAGGGATCACTTGCTTCTTTCGGTAGCTGTCGGCCGTAGTGTTGCGGTGTACGACAATGAAGCCAGCCTCTTCGAATTACTTTTGTAGCAAAAGTGATTCTCCCCAATAGTATTTGATAGTGTTTGAGGGATCACTTCCTTTTCTGGAGCGGTTACTGAAGTGCTTTGCGTAGCGTTAAGCACTTCTGCTCTGACAGGGACTTCGCCTTGCGTTTTGTGTCCCAAGGCATGAGTCAGAGCAAGCCCAGATTTATAAAATCCATTATAAAATCTAAAAAAAAAACTAAACAAAAACAGTAATCGTTCAACTCTGAACACTACAAAAGTCTAAATACTACATATCTGATATGATGACCTCTTAAAAATTTCGCCACTGTAATGGTTATCGAAGCAAATGTTCTCAGTACCGAGGCTAGGCCAAACAGCAAGCTGGTCATCCAGAGTAACTGGTGTTTGTGTACCAAGATCCAGATGGTAAATTGAGCTTTAGGAACCTGAATAACGGGCAGGCCAACAGAGTTAAGCATCTGGTGGCACCGTGCTTCCATCAATTATTACCAGTAACTCCAATATTTAAGAACCGGACCCTTACATTTAAGAAGAACTGAAAATGTCAGGTCAAAGAACTTTGCACCTCAAAAAGGATTGAAAGGCACAACCCAAGTGCCTCACCGCAAATGTTGCGAACTGAATGTTGGATATAGCGTTGAACGAAACATGACTAATATCCGCTGGCCGGCCGTGCACCTTCCAATGTTCGCAAAACCATGGCATCACCCATCAATAGGTATAAGCTTGAACAGGATCAACGACATCTCACGCATGGTCCCCATACGCACCACAAAGACTGAAAGCCACACGAGGTTTTATGTATATTCCACCCTCTCTGGTGAGCACAGAGCTCACTACCGAGACTCTTTCGCGTTATCAGAGACACTTCCCGCTGGAAATGTCCTAGCCTGGAGCAAATGAAGTCTTTAAAGAAACTTCTGTCCCAGGTCTGTCGCAGCACTGAAAATGGGTCTAGGAGGCTGCCTAGATGGAGCGGACATGTGGTGTGAATGTGGAGTTAATCCACCGTCCATGGCCCCATACTAATGTAAGCAGCATGCCCAAACATGTAGACGGGAGGAACTCATAAGCGCCTGAGAACGCAATTAAGGTAGCGGTACACCAGGCAAGCAAAATTTGATCAGCCATCGACACGAAGGAATAAACAAAAGGAACCTTCGATGTTACTGTGCAATCGATGTTAGAAAATATGCCCGACACGAAATTTACTTTTGTCATCCAGATTGCAAGAAGCTTGGTACCCGAAAGCGGTTGAATAGTTAAAGCGGCTTTGTGATTTAGCACTGAGTCAGTCAGTTTACATTGAGAACAGGAACAGAAGAGGCTTCAGAATGAATGCCTTGTTATGGATAACCGAATCGATATAATTTATTTATTTCATTTGCAAATGTAGGTAGAGCGTTGGTACATGTTTATCACATAAGTACCGCTATACGAGTACTTGGCCTCACTGCGTGCAACAGTAAGGAAAGGATTTCGTTATACTTCTATTGCAATTATGAGAAACAATCGTGAGGTTGCTCCACTTGGTCGGTTGTGAAGAGTAAATTACCTCCCCCCCCCCCTTCTTTAAAGTAGATTTGAAATTTTTGAAAATTTTTGAAATTTGAAATAGACTCTTCATTAATAAATAGGCACTATGTGCCAGGGGGAGTTTTTGCGTTATACATCGCGGTGGAAACTTTCACCAATTTGTCGAAGTAAAAGCCTTACGAAGTATGTGAATGAATTTTTCTTTACCATACACTACTTATTTGTAACAAATCATCCGCTTCGGTATTTTGGATTCGGATTTGGATTTCGCTATAGGCAGACTTTTCACAAAATAAGTAGTCAATTTTCTCAAATACCCATTTGGGGGTAAATTTGTTTCGATTCATAAGCCCCAATCTACTAATACTTGTAAGGTATTTGTAAAACATTTTGACCAATTAACGCGTTGGTTAATGCGACGAAGAAACAATCTACTAAATACGACTGAGAATCTTCCTATAGTATTGCCGATTTAAACTATTTCGATTCGTCGTTAGTATTATTTGCACAACTGGGGGTAGTAGCATATTTATTTCTGTGCATGCGAACATCTTATCAATAGGTATCAATGTTAATAATTAACACAATACATTATAATTGAATTTCTGTGTGGGTACTATGAAAAATTAAGAATTGATTATTCTTATGCACTGCCCAATCTCGTATGTTCAGTAACCGATACACAGGTTGGGAAGGTAGGTATATAGGTATTGAACACCTCAGTAAGTTTTCAAAGAAGATTATTCGAACAAAACCACTTGTGATAAAGACTCAAATTGTACATGACTCACAGTTTCGGAGCGCTTTTTCGCCTTACGCCTTCCCAGCTGGATTCACTTCATTTCATATCAAGGCACTATTGTCGCGTAATGTAACTAATCAATGTGTAGACGAAAAACGAGAACGTTTCTATAACATTAGCGGGTACTAGGTTACCTTTATATCACTAACGGAGAGGAAATTATTTAATTTCAGAAACAATAACTAGAAATTAAAGTTAAGTTTAGTATTCTTTTCTTATTTCTTATACCGTTAACGTATATAAGTATATACTTTTTAAAAGTTTTTTGCAAGTATTTCGATTAACGTTGACAACCGTACGGCGCGAAAAACGACGCTATAATGACACTAAGACGGGTCGTTGCCCGCCGCGAGCGAGCGCTTAATACCAAAAAGTCACCACAGAGGGCGCTAAATATGGAGGGGAAACCGGAAATACGTTGACATTATGGCGGAAATACAAGTGCTTGACTCTATTGATGGATTCCAGACATTGATACGAAACAAATAACAGCAGCTACAAAATTAAAGGAAAAAGCTGTGGGTGCATCCTATTTTATTAGAAAGAGAGCCTTGTCCCACAACATAGGCCTATTTTGAACAAGGCTAATTAATAAGTCCATATCAATGGTAAACTCCATATTCACAATGAGCAGCACAGGGTAGGTAGCTAGAAATATAAACGTGCGCACATCCGTCGTCGTCAACACACTTCTATGAAATGACGTAGTTCACTGCATCGGACAGTCCGCCGTCGCGCCGAGGGGCAATGTGCGCGCATCCGTTGAGTCGCGTTGCAACGGGTATGAGCCCGTCGCGTTAACAAACATTCACTCTAACTTATTGAACACTGCGCGTCGGCCCGTCGCCCGTTGTAAAAATCGGGCCGTTGGCCGTTGTCGTTAACAAGAGCTCTTAGGCGTTAAGCAGACGGCGGGGTGGGCAGGTCTTTTTGACCGCGAAGTAATAATGACCGCGTCTGCCCGTACGATGCCCGCGACTGCCCTTCGTGTGCGTTGGTAGTATAGGATTCCTTTTGCGATATAGTTCGCGGTGAAATTGACCGGCCCTGCCCACGCCTCCGTGTGCTCGATGCCTTATGAATCCTTTTTATCGTGCGAATATCCACACGAATACCACCCCCGCTAGCCGGCGGGGACGTAGAAGGAATATATCACTGTAGGAGGCAGGACACGACGGTATCCCCCGTCCGAACTGAGCAGTCCGACTGGGGTAGTACCTCCGCCCTACAGAACACCGCGCACATAATAACCAGCGCGTTGTGTTCTCCAAGGTAAGTAATGGAGCCAGAGCTCACTGTACCCCTCCTCCTCCTACACTTTCCTAGCCTTCCCGCCCCTTACCCTTCTCTTTAGGCTAGGCAGCACGTGTGTGACAACAGTAGGAAGTAGGATACTCACTTGGCAGGTGCAGTGACTTTTAAATTCGTTGGAAATTTTTGGACGCCATCTTGAACTTGTTCATTTCTGAAAATTAAATAATCATTATAAATTAAATATCATCGGGTGGGCGGTGTGCTTGTCTGCCACCGACATAGTATAAAAAATAATTACCTCCAACTGTTCAAAAGCGCCCTTTCCTTGTGGTCCCACGCGACAGCCCTGAAATATAATAATTAATAATATTACTTAATTAATATTAATTAGACAGAACCCAATATAAGCATAGCGCAACTAGCTTGTGTTATGGGCTCTAGAATTCAGATAAACCTAATATGATACGAGAAAGGGTGGGGGCAGAGGGGAAGGTCGACAATAAACAATATCAATATGAGTAAGAAAATACTGTGCGAGGGAAATACTCTATGGGCCACCTTACACCCTAGCGTCAGAAGACCCTAGACGGCGTGCGGTTTTAGTCGGTAAGAGTCCGACATAACCTGCCCTGCTGGCCGCGGGATGGGTATCCATTAGGTTTGCCGCACGAAAAAAAAAAGTAGGAAAATACTAACTTGGCAGGTGCAGTGTCTATCACATTCGTTTGAAAATTTTGGACGCCATCTTGGACTGGTTCATTTACTCTGAAAAGTAAATGTAATCATTAAAAATAAAATAAATATAAAGGGTGTATGAATACTATGAATCCCCACCGAAAGCGTCGGTATCCGAGGGACTTCCCATTTTCGCTTAATATTCAAATTAGTATATATAGGAAGTAGGATACTCACTTGGCAGGTTTAGTGACTTTTAAATTCGTTGGAAATTTTTGGACGCCATCTTGAATTTGTTCATTTCTGAAAATTAAATAATCATTATAAATTAAATCATAATAATGTGTTTTCTCCAGTGTCTACCATTTATGGGGATTTTCCTTCTTAAAGAACCCCATTAGAATGGTTTGTGGTGATCGGCAGCACGAGTGTGACGCCCCTGGTGTTGCACACATCCGTAGGACACGGGCACCGCTTACCATCAGGTGGGCGGTGTGCTTGTCTGCCACCGACATAGTATAAAAAATAATTACCTCCAACTGTTCAAAAGCGCCCTTTCCTTGTGGTCCCATGTGACAGCCCTGAAACAGTAGTAGTAGAAATTAATGATATAAGATAATTAATATTAATTTGACCAAACCCAATGATTGTAACCGTTAAACAAGTCAAATTTTAATCCGTTGGACCACGGGTCAAAGATAAGGTGCCATAGTCCGACTATTTTTTTCGTTGGACCACCACCTCTATTAGAGGCCTGTGGTCCAACTGATTGGACAAAGTAGTCGGACTACCACCCCGAAAGGGCTTAAATAGCTTTTGTTATGAGCTCTAGAATGCAGCTAAACTTAATATAAATAAACTGGGGATTTTCGCACGAAAAAAAAGGAGAGGAGATTGGGGTGGGGGCACCAACAAACGTGGTTTTTTGGTCGTTTTTACTTGATATCAATATTATTAGTAAGTTCTCACTCACTTGGCCGGTGCGGTATCTGTTGAATTAATTTGTAAATTTTGGACGCCATCTTGCACTGGTTCATTTAATCTGAAAAGTAAATAATCATTATTAATATTTTTTTTATTGATATAATTTTTTTTAAGAAGCGGTCACCGTGGCCTATGAACGTGTGCAACACTAAGGGTGTCTCACATGCGCTGCCTACCCTGAAGGGAAGGGGTGAGGAGGGGTACAGTGAGCTCTGGCTCCCCTACTCACCTTGGGGAACACAACACGCTGGTTATTATGTGCGCGGTGTTCTGTAGGGCGAAGGTACTACCCTAGTCGGACTGCTCAGTTCGGACGGGAGTTACCATCGTGTGCTACCTCCCTCAATATAAGAAAGACGTAGAATACTCACTCGGCAGGTGCGGCATCTTTTAAATTCGTTGGAAATTTTTGGACGCCATTTTGAGCTTGTTCACGTAGTCTGAAAAGTAAATGATTATTATAAACTAAATGAATGAAAACGTCACTTCGCCGGTGGGGTGTAGGGTGACAGGCGGCCGTCCTGTCACCCAACCATCGGCGCGCAGATAATCAGCTCTCCCCCCCCCCCCCCACTGTGCCCTCTGCTATTCAGAGGGACACGTGGAGCAGCCCTCTAGAGGGCCACTCTCACCCCGGCCGGATTGGCCTGTGGCAGCAGCGTCTCCCGTGGCGAGTGGGAGGCGCTGCCCACACCCCGGAAAGCTATAACCTGGAATTCTTTAAGTCAAGAGTGAATAGGTTGCTTCTAGGCAACCATCAGGTGAGACAGTGGTCAAACGTAAGCCTATCTTAAATAAAAAATAAATTAGAACACTCACTTGGCAATTGCAACGTCCATCAATTTCATTTGAAAGTTTTGGATGCCATTTTGAACATTTTCATTTACTCTGAAAAGTAAATACAAATTATTATAAATAAAACAAATAAACGGGATATACCGTAGGGTCCTACCACGTGGTTTTCCGTCGATTCTTGCTTGATATCAATATTAGTAAGAAGTAAAACACTCACTTGGCTGGTGCAGCGACCGTCAAATTCATTGGAAATTTTTGGACGCCATCTTCAATTGGTTCATTTACTCTGAAAAGTAAATGTAGTCATTAAACATAAATGAAATATGAAGGGTGTCTGGAGGCCGGGACACCGTGGTTTGCCAAACCCGAGAGGGCCATCTCGGCCTCCCACTCGCTACCGGCCGGGGTGGGAGTGGCCCTATAGAGGGCTGCTCCGAAGCTCTCTATGTGCCCCTCTGACTAGCAGACGATTTAGTGACAGGACAGTCGCCTGTCGCCCTACACCACACCACCGTCGGCGAAGTGGCGCGATGCTCGCCCCACCCCCGAGGGTCGAGGGGGCCATCTTAAAACCGTGGAGATAATAGGATATGCCTATTGGGTAACCTTACACCCCGGTAATGAAAACCCGAAACGGCGTGCGGTTTTATTCGGTTGGATACCGACATACCCTCCACCGATGGCCGACGGGGGTGGTATCCATGGCGATTTAAGCACGATAAAAAAAAGGGATTAAGATACTCACTTGGCAGGAGCGACGTCTTTTAAATTGGCTTGACATTTTTGCATTTCATTTTGAACTTGTTCATTTCTGAAAAGTAAATAATTATCATAAACAAAATGCATATTACACAATGTGTATAGTATAAGCTCCATAGAGTAAAAATAGCTAGGAGGTAGGAGGTAGGACACGACGGTATCTCCCGTCCGAAATGAGCAGTCCGACTGGGGTAGTACCTCCGCGCTACAGAACACCGCGCACATAATAACCAGCGTGTTGTGTTCCCCAAGGTAAGTAGGGTAGCCAGAGCTCACTGTACCCCTCCTCCCCTACCCCTTCCTAGCCTCCGTTTAGCCGGAACATACAGACAGACAGACAAAATTGTAGAGAACGTTGTTTGGTATATACCGTGTATGTATCCAAATGGACTTTTACCTCCAATTGTTCAACAGCGTCCGTTCCTTGTGGTCCCATGGCACATCCCTGAAATACAATAATACATATATATATATATAATTGCTTGGCCCGATGACTGACTGACTGACTGATTCATCAACGCAGAGCCTAAACCGCTGGACTCACAAACTTGAAATTTTGACAGTAGATACTTTGATTTTCTGATCGGAAAAAGTGATCATCCCGGACGGGACTTGAACCCGTGACCAGTCCCTTACAAGGGGAATGCTCTGATCAACTGAGCTACCTGGACCCATCTTAGATGCTTGAAATTTTCCGATATATTCTACGGCTTAGGGCGCCGGGTGGAGCCATCTACCGTAATTCGTTCGAACTACGGAAACTTTCAATTCAATTTCAATTTCTTTATTTTTCACAATAGTGCAACGTAATTACAGATACCGGCACGTAACTTGGCCAGGTTTGGGGTAAGTTCGCGCATCGTGCACTTTGAGCTAATCAAATGATTCAAAGTACGAACGAACGGAACGTTGATTCGCTACAAGACATCTCTCGGAGACATATGATTGGTCCGTCAACTGACGGACCAATCATATGTCCGCGACGGCGCAACCGCGTCTCCCGCGACCCGCTCGTACCTCAAAGGGGACCTAAAAATCGACCTTTGCGCATATGACGCGTCTGGCCAATTTACTTGCTTGGCATCTGTAAGTCTTTTTGACGTCAAAAACTACTTAATACTAAGTTTACCAATTGCATTGTTAATTGTTTCCGTAGTTCGAACGAATTACGGTTGGAATGTAAAATTGGAAATATTTTCATGCAATTGCTTAAAAATTTCATTCAAAGTAGATGCTTTAGCATCTTTTGCTTTAGCAAGATACTTACTTGGCAGGTACAGTGTCTATTATATTCATTTGAGATTTTTGGACGCCATCTTGAATTGGTTCATTTACTCTGAAAAGTAAATGAATACGAAAGGATAACTGTATGGAACACACCGAGTAATAATAGCTAATAGAAGGAGTGATATTGAAGCGTTATTTGGCAAAGTCAAAGTATTTATTTGTTGAATCGTCATTGTCTGAACCTTTTTCCCAACTCAGTTGGGGTCGGCTTTCCAGTCTAACTGTGATGCGGCTGAACTTCGATATTTTCCGTGGAGCGACTGCCATCTGACCTCCACAACCAATGGTCATTATGACCAATGGCGATAACGAAGTTCCAAGTTAGACTGGTTGGACTTTTGTGGGCTCCAACTACCCGTAACGACTGCCATAGATGTTTGTATGGCAACCGGGACCGACGGCTTAACGTGCTCTCCGAGGCACGACCAGACCATACAAATACATGCATAAAAATATTTGCACTGAGCGTTCACTACCGCTACGCCACAGAGGCTTATCTGCTACCTAAGTAGTATAAAAAAAGAACTGAAGCATTACCTATCATTATTAGCCAATTGCTCTGTTCCGTTCTCCACATAATCATGCTCCATAGAAACATGGTTCTCTGTAGGCCTGATCTCCGGAATCACAGGCAAATTCTGGTGCAAGTCCCCTGCCTCTCGGGTCTCATCCTGCAGGATGCTGGAGATGGTCTGTTCGCAGACCCCTGTGGCTTCAGCTGTCCGTCGGAGTACATTCCCCAGCAGTACCAAGTCATTGCTCATTTTCATGTACTGGTATTCTTTTTGGAGGTAGTGGTATACCCTGGTGATAACTAGCTTAGCCTGGAATATAATTGTATGAAAGAAAAGTTTATTGACACTATAACATTTCTCGCACACATATACATATCTCTGAACCACGTTAGCCTAGTGGTCTGAGTAATGGACTGCTGAGACGAGGTCTCGGGTTCGATCCCAGGTTCCACACCATTGACTTTTCGAAGTTATGTGTGTATTTATCGCAGGTTTATAAGTGCGCGGTTAATGGCAATAGGCTCGCCACCTATTACATTGGGACCTAAACATAAACTGGCGAAATGTGGGTGCTAGCACCTCTGCCTACCCCTTCAGGGATATAGGGTGTAATTCTATAATAGCAAACAATTACCTCTAATTGTTCAAATGCATCTTTTCCTTCTGGCCCCATGTGGCAACCCTGAAAACAATAATTAATCATTAAGTAATTAATATTAATTAGACCAAACTTTTTTAAATTACATAGAGTGTGTAAGCATGGCTTAACTAGCTTGTATTATAGGTTCTAGAATGCAGATAAACCTACTAAGATATTTCTTTTTTGCAAATAATACATATTTTTTTTATTTATTTATTGATTTAGATAAAAATGAGAGAGAAATATTAAGGGACATTATTATTATTACATGCCTTTTTTTTTTTTTTTTTTTTTTTCCGTGCGGAAATCCTCATGGATACCCACCCCGCGGCCAGCGGGGCAGGTTATGTCGGACTCTTACCGACTAAAACCGCACGCCGTCTAGGGTCTTCTGACGCCAGGGTGTAAGGTGGCCCAAAGAGCATTTCCCTCGCACCCCGGCTTGACCCGGGCCATCTCCGGATTCAAGATGGCCCCCTCGGGTTTGGGAACCGAGTGGTTCCCGTCATACCCCCGGAATAGGGGGGGGGGGGGGCGCGCTTTCGCGCGCATTATTATTACATGCCTAGCATATAATATGGGTTCTGAAATACAAAATACATAGAAATATTCAGACATATTTGCAGTGATTTCAAATCTACCTTCTTTTTTTTTAAATTAATTAATTAACGATATAATAATAAACCAGCCGACTGGGCCTCGATTACACTCTAAAAAATGCCATTTAATTGTAGACTTTATTGTTATCATGTTAAAGCCTAAAGTCAAATGATATTTTGTAGAGCGAATGAAAATGTTAAATGAATTCTTTTCATTTGATTTTAGACTTTAACTGTATAATGGTAAAGTCTACAATTAAATAGCATTTTTTAGAGTGTCAGTGGTATTATAGTGGTTTGCCTTTAGCAGAATCGAGGCCCTGGACAGACTTTGTCCTGGATGCCGACTGCAGCGCCATCTGCCGGGTTGATTTGTGAATCTAAATCATCCAGGGTCCCACCCAAACGCATAAAAAAAATCTTTCAAATGTTCTCAGCCGTTTAGGAGGACATAAGTGACATACACACGTACAGTAAAATTATTGTATATAAAGATAACCACTACCTGCACTTTATCACGCAGTACTGACAATCACCTCTTCTTTCATGAGGCCGTCAAGTTGAGGGCCACCGTTATGGCACTGTCGGTCTATGTAATGTGGACTCCCTTCCTGAGACTTTACCTTTAGCTTACCATCTGGTTGTGAAGTGATATTGACGTGACCAATATAAAAAAACATTAAATCACATACCTTAATACATATACATGTATGTTGACGCGTATTGGTCAAACTTTTCTTTAAGCCCGGATGCCTAGATCGGAACCTCAAAAACCAATCCATGCTGGCCATATGCTGATCATCCCATTTCTTCGGGTAGACGCAGTTTGGCAACTTCTTTGCGTACTCATATGTCATCTTCCTAACGATTATATTCGTGATTCCGTACTGAGTTTTGCAGCATTTTATTATGTGATCTTTTAACGTTATCTCCTGTTGTCTAGTGAATACGAGGATAGGACACGGTTCATTTGTATGGAGGATGTTGCAGATCATACATTTTAATCCCTCGCATAAGCTGTTATATGAGATTTGGAACCTCTCCACGGCTTCCTCTATGGTAAATTCTCCGTCTCGTATTTTCTTAACAACGGTTTCAAATAAATTATGTTCTTTGCAGCCATTTGCAACTGGAAATGAAAAAATTTTTAGTTGGCTCAGTCCATGTGGAATTGAGATCCGGTGTATCTGCGGTTCTACTTGACCGATTGTGTTCAAACATCATAAAAATTTAAGTCTGAACAAGACCTTTAAAACGAAAAAAAAAAAACAACTCCAGAATCCATTTAGCAGTTTGGGAGGAGGTAGGGGTTTAGGACTTGAGGGAGAGGTAGGGGGTGTGAAAACCCCATGTGAAGGCAAAAGGACGCCCTTTTTGAGATACAATTTTTTTTAATATTCTAACCTAACTTTCGCAAAAAATAATTTGAGTTACTTACAATACAAAATGAAAAACTTTCTGGGTGGTTTGAATAAAAAAATAACCATGATGGCTTAGCCTTCTAACGAAAATCTGACATGACTGTATAGACCATTTTAAGCGGCACTTACAAAACGTCAAAATCAAAATTATAAACTAGAAGCAAAATGGAGCACCGGTTCGAAACGCGGCCCAGACCTGAGAAGACTCCGGCAAGAAAGTCAGTTGGCTGTTTTTTTTTTGGTCTATTTACAATAATTGGCTTAGTCTATTATTATTATTATTATTATTATTATTAGGTAATAGAAGAGCAGCATTTGTTTGCTGATGTGTCTATGTCACAGTTCACACTTGTCGAAGAACAGTTCAATTCATGTAGTCCACTACACTTGATTATGCACAGAGTTAAGTTTGTTATTACGTAACCAGTTGTCCAGTCTGTTCTTAAAGTTGTTAACTGAAGTGGCAGTCACAACCTCCTCAGGTAGTCTATTCCAGTTGTGGACTACTCGGTTGCTTAGAAAGTGATGAGCAGTGTTGGTGTTTGCTGGTGCACGGGTCAGTCTCAGGCTGTGTCCTCTGGATGATTTAGTGGGAACTTTTGGCGTGTAAATTGCATGCATCTCAGGTAGGTTATACTGATGGGCAATGATCTTATACGTCTCTATAAGGTCACCTCGAAGGCGTCTTTCTTGCAGGGTCGTGAGGTGTAACGCTTCCAGTCTCTCCGCATACGATCTACGGCGCAGGCCAGTAGGAAGTTTCGTGGCTTTCCTCTGCACACTCTCCAAGAGGTCGATATCTTTTTGGAAGTATGGGCTCCAAATTTGGAATCCATACTCCAGGAGGGGTCTTATGTAAGTCTTGTAGATTTTCAGGAAGACTTCCACGGTTAATGTCTGGAATGCTTTTCTGATGACATATACAAAGGAGTTGGCTCTTTTCACTATTCCTGTGATGTGTTCCTCCCACTTCAAGTTCGAGGTTATCACTACCCCCAGATCTCTTTGTTGGTTAACTGAGTTAATAGGCGTGCCATCCAAGGTATATATGAGTTTGGGGTTAGTTTGCCCAAGGTGGAGTACACTACACTTCGATCGGTTCAACTGGATAATCCACTCCTTAGTCCATTCGTGAACTCGATTTAAGTCACTTTGTAGCTGGCCGGAGTGAATGAGTGGATTGGCATAGAATTTACCATCATCAGCGAAGAAGGATGATTTGGAATCGATGCGTTCTATTAGGTCTGTCACATATATACCGAATAGATGAGCAGAGAGGACGGATCCCTGGGGGACACCACTCAGTACTTGTTTCATGCCAGATAATGTGTCACCTATCCTTACCTGGAATGATCTATTGGAGAGGTAGGTTTCAATCCAGTTCAGCAGTTTTCCTCTAATTCCATACTGATTTAGTTTTATGAGCAAACGCCTATGGGGAACCTTGTCAAATGCGCGTTCAAAGTCAAGGTAAAGGACGTCTAGTGGCCTTTTGTTGTCGAGATCGTTTGTCCATGTATGCAAACAAGATAGTAGGTTAGTGATCGTCGATCTCCTTTCAACAAATCCGTGTTGGTTTGTGGATATTATGTTTTCCTTGTTTAGGTGGTGTGTTAGGTTTTAGCAGATAATTTTCTCCATCATCTTGACAAAAGTCGAGGTGAGGCTGATCGGCCGAAAGTTCCCAGGAGCAGTTTTTTCACCCTTCTTGTAGACAGGCGTAACCACCGCATGCTTCCAATCTTGAGGTATATATCCGTTTTGGAAGGATTTATTCATTAATGCAGAGAGAGGCCCCACAAGGCTTGGTGTGCAGTTTTTGAGAACACAGTTCGGGATACGATCGGGTCCGGGGGAGGACTGGACGTTCAAATTGCAGAGTACTTTAGTCACATCATCCACAGTAAAATCAATATTGGACAGATCATTCTTAACATGTGTAACATAGTGCTGTCCAGTCAGATCAGGTTCCTTGGAGTATGCCTTCTCAAATTCTTCAGCGAAGACATTGGCAATGTCATAAGGATCCGTCACCAGGTCACCATTACCATTCCTTATTGCAGGTGGAATGCTGACTTTAGTTGAGGTGCAACGGCGAATATGTGAGTAGAATGCTTTGTCACCATTTTCCAGTATTTTTTTTTCAAATAAGCTTCTTGCTCTTCTAGTCAGTGCCACACATTTGTTACTAGCCTCTCTAAAGTTTGTGTAGTGTGCTGCTGTCCCGCTTCTTCTGTAGATATCCCACTGCTTTTTCTTGTCTGCCACCAATTTGAGGACATCATTGTTTATCCACGGCTTATTGTAAGTTCTGCGCTTAGTTATCCTTTCTGGTGCATGTTTATCGGTTGCGGAGCGAATCGCATGCAAGATACCTTGCCACAATTCCTCAGGGTCTGATGAGGGGTTCAGAGTGTCTATATATTTGTGTAAATCATTGTTAAAGTCAGTGTAGTTAATCAAATGGTAGTTTCTTTTTACCTTGTGTCTTGCCTTTGCATTTTGAATCAAGCATTGAACACTAAATTCCAATACACAGTGATCACTCTTGCCTATGGGTGCTTTGTGTTTAATATTGCCAACTAAAGTCTCGTCGTTCACCATTACTAAGTCAAGGAGTGATGGTTTATTGCCTTCCCTAAATCTCGTAGGTTCAGATACTAGTTGGTACAGGTTACTTTCAAGAAATTTGTTAGCAAATAGTTCAGCTGGCCCCGAGTGTTTTTGTTCTGCGTGGATTGGCCATTCTATAGTGGGATAGTTGAAGTCACCTATTAAAATCAATGGGTTCCCATCAGAGGCTGCGGTCAGTTTTGTCAGTAAGTTCGTATCGTGAGGTCTCCACAAGCGCTCATTCTCATTTTCCGAACGGTACACACCTGCCACAAGGAAATGTTGGGTACCCAATTGTATATCTATATATAGTGCTTCAACATCCTCACACATGTAAGTCTTGTTTACTCTGGCAATAATAGGGGTACCATTTACGCTGTTCCTGATATACATAGCAACACCTCCGCCTCGGGTCTTACCTTCTACTTTATTATTTTTGTGTTTACGGTCAAGTCTGTATAGAGTATATTCTGGAATACTGTAGGCACTGCTGCGGTCCTTGTAGTTTAGCCAGGTCTCTGTCAATATTACTATGCATGGTTTGTGTTATGTGGGTATTTAATAATTAATATTTACTCAAGTAGATGTGGGTACTCGGGGATTGTCACTGTGATTTAGGCTTATGGTTTAGTAAATATGTGTTACGAATCATAAATATTGTTTAATTGATAAACAACCTGAAAACACTATATTGGCGACGAGTTAATCGCGAAAATGGCGGTCGCTAACGTGACTAGTATTGTGCTACCTGGGAAATTCGACCCACACCAGGATAAGTGGGAAAATTATCGTGAGCAGTTATACTTCGCGTTGGAGGCGGCAGGGCCATTGGAAAGCGTGCAGAAACGTGCCTTATTCCTATCACAGTGTGGCAAAGAAGCTTTCTCTTTGATCGTCTCATTATTGTCACCATCAAAAGCAAGCGAAATTCCGTTCGAAGATATTATAAAAGTTCTGGATAAGTTCTTCATTCCGACACAGCATCCTATATTGGAAACACAGAAGTTCTACCTAAGGAAACAGAAAACTGGCGAGTCGATTACGAGTTATATGGCTACATTACGTGATATCAGTTCACGTTGTAAGTTCGATGATTTAGATCGCCGGCTGGTGGAACAAATAATCTTAGGAGTGCGTGACGAAGCCTTGAAGAAGGAGTTACTCAAGATTAATTTGAAGGAATTGACATACGAGACAGCAGTACAAAGAGCATTAAATTTCGAATCCTTACTACAAAATAGTGTACCCTCACATGATCATTGTGAAGTGGCCAGGGGAGTCATTGTTGGACAAAATAGCTCCCACACCAAATCCGATAATATGGGCGAACCGATGGATGTGAACGCAGTCAATACTGAAAAACCTTGTGTACATTGTGCAAAACGCCACGGAAACAAATTATGCAAGTTTCGGAACGCAACTTGTTACAAGTGTCAAAAAAAAGGACATACTCGACCGGCTTGTAATGAGAAAATAGCAACAAACAATAACAAACAAAAAATCAGTGTTCATGAGTGTTGTGAGAGCGTTTCAGGACACAATAAGGTTGATTCTACTGGTGAAGACAATTTCGGTGTACGCGTACACGGGGTCGTAGCCACAAGTGCGCCGCGAGTGGAACCGTACATGGTAGAAGTGCGTTTGAACAGTGTACCAGTCGTTATGGAGGTTGATTCGGGATCCGCCCGGTCGATCTTACCACATAAACTATATCTACAGCATAAAAGTGTATTTCCAGAACAGTTACAACAATTTAACAACAAATTAGTTACATGGACAAATGATGTTTTGAAAATTCAAGGCGAAATGACAGTTAATGTGTTGTACAATGGAATAAATACACAATTACCGTTGCTAGTCAGCTGTGGCAAGGGACCAGCGTTACTTGGACGCGCCTGGTTTGACGCGCTGGGCATATCAGTACAAGGAGTGAACTCAGTTACTGACTGTAAAATAACTCACTTCATCACTAAGTTTCCTAGATTGTTTGATAATGACATGAGCCAGTATAGTGGGCCAGAAGTGCATATTAATTGCCCCAAAGAAATGGCTCCAGTATTTCAGCGTGCTCGACCCGTTCCGTTTCCATTGAGGGAAAGAGTTGAAGAAGAATTGAAAAGGATGATCCGTGAAGGTATCATAACTCCAGTTAAACACTCTTTGTGGGCAACACCATTGAGAATTGTGCATAAACCAGATGGAAGCCTGAGACTTTGTGGAGACTATAGGAGTACTGTAAATGCTGCTTGTTGGGCTGACAGTTATCCACTCCCCACTGCTAATGAGGCATTTTTTAGATTGTCTGGAGGCAAATACTTTACCAAGGTAGATTTGAAACAAGCCTATAACCAACTGAAAGTTGATGATGAAACTGCACAGCTCTTAACACTTAATACACCATTAGGTTTAATGAAGATGAACCGTTTAGCATACGGTGTGAATGCGGCTACTGCAATTTTTCAAAGGCTGATGACTAATATATTGGTCGATATTGAAGGAGTAGCTTGTCTGCTTGATGATGTGGTCATCAGTGGGTCTACTATGGAAGAACATGATGAGAGAGTCAATATGGTTTTACATAGACTAGATAAAATTGGGCTCAAGCTAAACAAATCTAAATGTGTGTTTGGATCAGTAAAAGTTACTTTTCTAGGATATGAAATAGATGAACATGGAATTCACCCTACAAAAGAGAAGATCAAAGAAATTGCAGACAAGCCACCGCCAACCGATAAGACTTCACTCAAAGCCTTCCTTGGCTTATATAACTTTTATGAGAGATTCACTAATACAGCGGCTGCAGTGTTACATCCTCTGTATAGGCTGTTGAAAGATAATGTTACATGGAGATGGAGTGATTTAGAGCAACAAGCATTTACTAAAGCAAAGGCACTGCTTACTTCAGACTTGACACTGGTCCATTACTCTCTAGAAAGAGATCTAATCATGATTTGTGATGCTAGTGAATATGGAGTTGGTGCAGTCTTGGCGCACAAAATGGATGATGGGTCAGAAAGACCTGTAATAATGAGCTCCAGGACACTTCAAGACCATGAGCGGCGCTATGCTCAAATTGACAAAGAGGCTTTGGCCATTATGTTTGGTTTGAAGAAGTTCAGACAATATCTAATAGGACGCGAATTTAATATATTCACGGATCACAAACCTTTGTTGGGTATATTTGGCCGAGAAAAGCCTATTCCAGAATTGGTATCTAACAGAATGCTTCGTTGGGCTTTAATATTGAACTCATTCAATTACACAATTCAGTATCGACCCGGTAAACACATGGGCAATGCAGATAGCCTCAGTAGATGGCCAACACCATATATGAAAGAAGATTGTGAAGTAGATGGTGGAATATTTTTACTTGAACAGGCAGAAATAGCAGGCATTAATTCAAAGAAGATTTCTGAAGAAACAGATAAAGATAAGATACTCAAAAGTGTAAAATTTCACTTATTACATGGTTGGCCTGAAAAAGTAAATGATGATTTATTACCATATCAAAGACGGAGAGGGACCTTATCCTTAAGTAAAGAGTGCATATTGTGGGCAAATAGAGTAGTAATCCCCAGAGCTTTACAAAAGCAAGTTTTGGAAGCACTCCATGAAGGCCACAGTGGAATAATACAGACAAAGATGTTGGCTAGAGCGTACATATGGTTTCCTACTCTAGATAGTGACATAGAAACCATGATACTTAATTGCGATGCCTGCCAGTTAAATAGGAACAACCCCCCAGTGACAGAGCATACGTGGACAACAGCAACCAGACCTTGGTCCAGAGTCCATATTGATTTCATGGGTCCATTCATGAACAAAACATGTTTAGTAATTGTGGATGCCTTCAGCAAGTGGCCTGTGATTAAAACTATGTCATGCATGTCAAGTAAAGCTGTTGTCCAAGTACTAAGGGAAGTCTTTACTGACTTTGGACTCCCGGAAATCATTGTTTCTGATAATGGACTAGCATTTACAGCCAGTGAGTTCAGAGAGTTTGTAAACAAGAATCATATCAAGCATTTGACTGGAGCCCCGTATCATCCTGCTACAAATGGGTTAGCGGAGAGAACTATACAAACAATTAAAAATAAAATTAAGAAGTTTGCTGATTTACCCTGGCCAGAGAAAGTAATGAAGGTGTTACATTATATGCGTACTACCCCAAGTACAGTCACAGGCAAGACACCCGCCGAAATGCTTAATGGCAGGAGATACAGAACAGCTCTGTCAATGTTACACCCAGATTTGGACCATAACGAAGACCATGAAAAGGATGAGGAAATGATAAGGAGAGAGGTAGGAGGAGCTGTAAGGAAACAGTTTAATAATGGAGATCATGTTTTATTAAGAATGTACAACTTGAATCAAAAGTGGCAGCGTGGGGTAGTAACTCAGAAGCTTGGTCCAGCATTGTATGAGATACATGCCGCAGATGGAACAACACACCGCAGGCATGTTGACCAGCTATACAGAACCACTCCACCTGTGCAGACAGATGATAAAGATGATGAATCTGAACCTGCAAGGAGCGACAGTCAGAGAGATGATGAAAATGTGATTATCCCACCACAAGAAGAATGGGCAGAAATTATTGGTTGTTAAATTGTTTTGTGATTATGTAATTGTGACACTTGGGGGGAAGGTGTTATGTGGGTATTTAATAATTAATATTTACTCAAGTAGATGTGGGTACTCGGGGATTGTCACTGTGATTTAGGCTTATGGTTTAGTAAATATGTGTTACGAATCATAAATATTGTTTAATTGATAAACAACCTGAAAACACTATAGTTTGTTTGTGTTTATGTACAGGAGAAGCAAATCAAACTTGGCCGGTAGGGAGCATAAGTTAGTATAGCAAAGTGTAAGGTCTGTGTATGGGTTAGCATTCTGGTCATTTAGTTTTTTTGATGTACAATTTTGGGGTTACCCTTAATATATCTGATGGTTAAGTTAGTTTCCCCCTTCTCGGTCCTAGCCTTTAGGGTCTCCCGGAGCTTGTTGAGTTCCTCGCGCTGTAAGGGTGTCCTATCATTGTAAATCCTCACCTCTTTACTGGCCTTACTCTTGTTTTTGTGTATCCAGACAGCATCTTCTCGAGTCTTAAGGACCACCTTCACAGGCCGAGGCTTTTGGCTTTCGGGGTCACGTCGGCCTAGACGTTGTATCACTAACACTTTGTTCGAATAGTCATTACCACTGTTTATATTTCTTAATATATGCTTGACAGCTGATTCATCGTGTGATTTTCTGTTTACACCCATCTCGTCATCACTTTCCTTGACACCCACGAGGATTATGTTGCTTGCCCTCTGCTCTCGCTCCGCAATTTCCTCGAGAAGTGCATTTGTATTGCCAGGGGCTATCGACGCCAATGCTATTGCTGGTAGCTCAGTTGCCGTTTCAGATGTTGCTGCCGCGGTTTTCAGCGATTCGGATATGTGCTGCTTAACTTCGTTTAGTTCCTCGCGGAGACTATCATATGATTTAATAAGCTTTGGCACCTGGAACAAAGCCTCCCGACACTGTGGGCATAGGTATAGCAACGTACGTTTGCCCTTGAGACCCATTACGCGCGCTTCGCTACTCGTCAGGTTACTACATGGCTGACAGATATTTCTCTTACAGCCATCACACTGCACCATGTTCTCATCACTATGCTCGTTATCACACTTGAAGCACTTCATTTTTTATTATTGTTAAGGACAGGTACTGGTACGTCTAGGCGAGACACAAACTTTTTCACAGTTTATCGCTTACTTTTATATCACAGTTATTAGTTAGGGCACAATCTGTGGTTTTTCACTGTTTTCGGACTTATTTGCGCACAATATGTATTTTAATTGTAAAAAATCAGACACTGCAAAGTTTTAGAGCTGTTACTTCAACTGAGGGTAGATAGGAGGGTAGAGAGGTAGGTCTAGATACAATATTAGTTCGTGTAACATAATAGTTGAGTGAACGGGCGTGTGAGAGGGCGGGAAAATCGAGCAGTGAAGGTGAGTGTTGATGCGCATCTTAAAGGGGGCCTCCTTAAACCTACACCTAGGTCGCAAGTCCTGGGAACTGCTCGGAGTTTCTCCCTCTGCTACACGATGGACCCGGCACCCGCACGGTGAATCCATGGAACGCTAAGAAGTTCGTCTCTTTCATTGTTCATGTTTAAATGTTGTACATTTCATCCTTTCTATATTTCTAGTTGCTCACTCGGTGACATAGTCACTGTTCCGTTGATTTCTTGTCACTCGTTCACTTACTAATACAGTCGCTTGTTTTATTATGCCTCAAACTTTACGTGGAGACATCTAATAATTGAACTCCGCAACTTAAAACTTTAGATGGAGGCTTCTAATAATATTAGCTATGTATAAAAGCAAATATAGACTCCAAACTTGTGGGCGGCTAACCTAAAGTAAAGCCAGCAGTTTTTATATCCATCGCGCACAGCCAGACAAACAGAAAAAGGTTGCAAAACAAAATTTTGTGTCCAGTTTTGTTCTTATAACATAACCCAAGTATTTTAGCTAGGAAGAAGTGGGGGAAGGAGGGGTACAGTGAGCTCTGGCTACCCTACTTACCTTGGGGAACACAACACGCTGGTTATTATGGCCAGATTATGCTCAGATTGGACGAGGGATAATAGTATGGGTGCGCTGGTGAAAAGGACACAAGAAAACTTACTGGCTTTCCGCTTAGAGCGTTTACTCTGCACGATAGCAGTAGGATCATATCGTGTCGTCCTGGCTCGTTTGAGAGTGCTCGGGGCCGACGCCATGGCGAAAATACGATTACCACTTCTTATTAATTAACTTTCATAGTTTACCCCCCAAAAAAAATAATAGACAAGAATGAACTGAGTTAATGTAGCGGAAACTTTCATTGAGCTTCATATTGTTTTATTATTGACATTTTTATTTAAATCCATGCAAAATGTATTGAAATACGGAAATAAACAAAGCAGACACCATAATATTTTTAAATAAATCAATAAACGATAGAGGTTATAAATGTTATCGACAGCTGAGCCCACAGAGTAAAAACAATGACTAGAGATGGCGATATGTGTTGTATGCGATGTATATGTATCGCTGTTATCGAATTAATAATAGTGATAAAATTTCTATAATGATGATATGAATGATAGAATTTCTATTTAGAATCCAGCGCGAAACAAATCGTATTAATAATTATAAAACATACCTACTAAACTTTTAAAAGTGTAAAATTATATAAATACGGAAAAACTATACATAAGTACAATATTAGCACCTTCTCCAGAACGTAACATATGTTTTTGCAAACCCCATACAAATTTCTTTAACCAAACGAGAGATAATCGTGGACAAACATTGAAGTTGGTTAAAAATAAAAGTTAAATTTCAATTGACGTTTCACAATGACATTGCTTCAACTTCAACTATTTGATAGTGGCTATGGGGGATACCACCATAATTTCGCCAATGTCAAGTGTCAGAAAGACAAACTGTCGAAAGGTTTTTTGTAGCAAAAACAGGAGCCAAAGGTATTAAAAGAAAAAAAAGGCGAATTCTGAAAAAAGTTAATCATTTTAAGCAAAAAGCAACAAGTTAATAAATAAATAGGGAAACCACAGTAAGGGAAAATATATATAGGAACATTTAAACAACAAATCGCGATAACCACAAAATATAAACATAAATATAGAAAATAATAACTATCGTGTCGATGAAATGCGTAATGATAACAATTTAAAGTACGTATAGATTCAATATATTCATATGAATTTTCGAATTGAAATGATGTATCGATACTAAATATATAATATGTCTACCCATCTCTAATTCTCTTCATATGTCTGTGCTTTGACATAACAAGATTTACCACAGATAAGCAAGCAGTGATAGAATAAAATAATGAGGCGTATAAAAGCAAACCCGCATCAATCACAAATTCTTAGACTGAGATAAGAAGTGTTATTTGCAAACTTTTGATTTTGCCATTGCGTGTATTATAGGTTTATTATTAGAAATATGGATTATTGCAAATAGATTCTGGTTTAATCACGTTGGAATTTATATAGGCGGCTTGCTTTTAATCTATGCTCTGTCTAATTAAGGAATTCTTGGCTGATTGTCTGTTTGTGATCGATGGACCAAAAACCACTGAATGGATTTTGATGCGGTTTTTTTTGTTTACGCAAAACGCCATCTATCCATTCATATTCTTACTTTATTCGTGTCCTTGATTGTCGTTAGATGTCACTTATCGATTTATAAACAAACAAGCGTTGTTCGCATGGATATGGGATTTATAAGGAACCAGTGTCTTCTAGATCGCGAGCTGAGGAAGTCAACTTCCTCTCAACTCAAATCGTTCGGAAATATAAAATTCAATTTTTGAGAAGTTGTCGCCTTTTACGCAGCAACTGATTATTGAATGAATTCAACCAAGTAATTCACTGAAATGTCAAATATTACAATAAAAGCTTTTCCAACCGTCAAGTTAACTATTGACTGTTAATATTTAAGATGTGTTGTTGCAATAGCGATAGTTTAGCTATCGATAGTTGACCTTGAAAAATAGTCGATAGCGCGAATAAGCCTATCGAAAATATCGAAATTCTGCAATAGTATCGATAATATCGATAGTATCGATAGTGAAAATTAGGGAATACTATTGAATTTTGTCGATACTATCGAAATACGATACTATCGATAGTATCGCGTCAAATTAGTCGATACTATCGATACTATCATGATATATCTACGCGCTTCGATAGTATCGATAGTTATGGTTTAGTAACTATCGATGTATTATCGATACTATCGATTGAGAATAAAACGACACCTGGTCCGGTAATAAATATACATCAAGTCCAATTCATTGCGGCGAAAACTTAAACGGCAGCCTATCCCGTGTGTATAGTTTTAGTGCAGTCTATCCCGTGTGTATTGTTTTAGTGGTTTTCTGCGCGTATATTTGAGTTTTTATTTTTTTTTCGCAAAAAATACTGAATATTTTTTTGTTTTTAGAATCAAAATCCCTAGAGCTACAAAAACCGATACTTCAGTATTTTTTGTTTATTTTATTTTATGTTAATTAAAAAGTTATGACCTATCAAACTTTAGAATTGATCAAAGTAACCCCGGTTTACGGTAACTTAGTATTGTCAATATAATAAAGGAACTTATAATGAACTGCGAACATAAAATAACATGAATAATGTGATAGATGAACTATGTAATCACCAGCTATATTACTTTTTAGAGCAAGCAATAGTATCGTAAAATGTTAGACTATCGATAGGGCAAAACTATCGATAGTATCGATACTATCGATAGTATCGATACTATCGACACGCTTTCTTTCGATAGTATTGATACTATCGATACTATCGTTTGTGTCTGTAATGATACTATCGATAGTATCGATACTATTGATCTAAAGCAATAGTATTATTTATTATTATCAATCGATACTATCGATAGTATCGATAGTATCGTCCAGGGTCGATATTTTCGATAGGACAATCGATAGTATGACTGATTCTCAAGGCCACGATAGTATCACGATACTATCGATAGACTATCGCTATCGCAACAACACTATTTAAGATAGATTATTTGATTTGATTTTGAAATCATACATTTATATCATACATCTGAGCTCTACCCGCCAACCCCGGCTTCGCCCGGCCCGTGGCATATTTCGAATCGAACCCCGATGCACCCTTTTCCCTTTTTAACTCACATAATAATTATATAATATTCTCTTTAGTTTACAATGATTTTACAAAAACAAATTATAAATTTCATAACATCGGTTGTTGGCAAAACTGAATAATGGTCATCTCGTCGCGTCGCATAGCTCAAACATTAGCGGTTATCCATGTGCTAAGGTTACAGGAAGTAATGGAGTCGATGGAATCAACAAATTATTCATTTTTTAAAGTAAATAATGGTTATTAGCTTGTTATTAGAAATACTTCAGGCTCATCCAGATTCACCGCGAGAACCTCCGAGAACACCCATCATCTACCTGCCCTTGTCCCAATTATTTGGGGTCGGCGCAACATGTATTTTTCCTCCATTCATTCCTGTCAGATGTCATCTCTTTGGTTACCCCCTTCCTTGCCATATCCTCTTTCACGCACTCCATCCATCTTTTCTTAGCCGAGCAGCGTGAATGTGGATGAGTGGCACCCGAGTCAAAGGATGTCTCGGGCGAGACAAGAGAGCCTATATCCACATTCTCACTCAGTCTCGGTACTTTTTATTTATTAAAAGTAAAGAGATCTACGTACTTTGTTCTATTTTTATGTAGGTACTTGTGTCATCCACTGGGCTTCCTTTTTTTAGTAATTCTATTTTTTATATTAATATTACACCATTAAAATGTGCTAATGCACACATTAATAAAACCTCTGTTCTGTCGTGTCGTTGCGTGTCGTCCATTCCGGAATACGGTCGGTAACGAAGTGAGAAGGTCGTGAGTGTGGATGACCGTCTCGCTTCTCGCGCAAAATCTCGCCGCGAGTCTGGATATAGCATTAAAAATATCCTACTGTTCCTATGTTTGATAGTTTATGAAGATGTTTATAATGTTTTGACGTTTTTTCCTCTTTCACGCAAAAACGGCTGAATGGATCTTGTTGAAATTTGGTACAGAAATAGATCAGTACCAAATTCAACATAGCTACTTTTTATGCCGGGAACAGGTACAGGTGGGTCGTGGTATTAGTGGTACAGAATTTGACGCGAGCGGAGACGCGGGCAACAGCTAGTAGTTAATATATTAAACAACTGTCGCTTAGGAGTAATTATTTCTATTTATACTGCTAGCCTTGCCACGAGGTTCCACCAACGTTACTCGTGTTTTCGGCGGAATATCTACAAGAGGGTAAGCTCTGCTACTCAGAGATAACAATGCAGCAATAAGGCACAAAAAAATTTCTTCCGTGGTAATAAAATCAATCCATTCACTTATAAAAACGCATTCTAATGGTTAGACAATTTTTGAAATCGATTCAATAGTATTCAAATAAATAAATAAATAAATAAATAAAATAAAATAAAAATAAAAATCATTTAATTCAGGCAGTGCCCATAAAATAGTTACAGAGTTTATCGATTACAAATAAACCAATCTATTTCTTCTATATGATAATATTAAGCATAAAATTATCCATCATGTTACTCAAAAAAGATATAAATAATATTTAAAAAAAAACAAATAATGACGACTCCATATCTTTGAGTATGAGCCTTGTTCTAACGGCGTGGTGTAAGCGAGATGGCGTTATACACAACGTATGCGAGTGACAAGAGCATCCGAGTCTGTCTTCACGCAGCTCAATCGAACCGAATATCTTTCTAAACTCATACACAACCGATTGATTCCTGATAAACATTCAGAAACACCGGAATTCTATAGAATTTATTGATATTATACACACGTAAGGAATATTTATTATAATTTCAAATCGCGCCCGCGCGTAACTCCATCATTCCTACATTATTTTAAATAACACGGAACTTATTACATGTCAGTGACGGAACCTCACAGATGACAGAACACATAAAGTGCTTACT
This sequence comes from Lithosia quadra, assembly GCA_963576445.1. NCBI lineage: Eukaryota > Metazoa > Arthropoda > Insecta > Lepidoptera > Erebidae > Lithosia > Lithosia quadra. The sequence continues at coordinate 1,317,731 of OY754897.1, forward strand.
GGAATCAGATTATGAATAACTTCAGTCGGTAAAACGCGCGGTTGCTTTCGGTCGTGTCGTGAAGTCCTTAAATTATTATTGTGAAGTGAATAAATTGTGATCAGGCGGCGCCATGTTTTTTGAAATGGAAAATTTAATATTGGAAATTAAAAGCCGCCCTTGTATATGGGATAATTCTTGTGAGGAATATCACGACAGGGATAAAAAAGAAGCAGCGTGGTTGGAAATATATCAATTTTTTATAATTAATTGGGCGAAATTAAATGATGAACAAAGAAAATTAAAAAGTAAGTAGCGTCTTTGTTATCTATGCTCTTTGATTGTAAACAATATGGCGATCCTAGAACAGTTATTTACTGACTGTGTTAAATAAACAATATGTTATTATTTGCTGTTCATTTACTTAGATTTTAGATTAAATGCCTGCTACAGTTACTTAGAAGGTACTATAACTAAATCCAAACATCATCTTTTACTAAATTCAAGAATTAGATTCATGCTTTTGACAGCTCAATGTGCTCAACTTTTAATAAAATAGTGAGGTGACATCCTATAGCTTAAATGCACAACGTCGATAAATGCTAAACAATCGACTTATCAAGAAACTGCAATCGATTACAAACATAGATATTTCATTTTTGTTCGATATTTCTATTTCTTTATGAAACTTGTAAATAAAGAGCGATTTTTAAATTTTTATCTGCCTTGTCGTCTGTTTGAATGAGGTAGTCTCTAGAACGGCTAGGTCGATTTTGAAGCGATTCGCTGACAGATAGGTCGTGACTTTACCCGCGTGGGTTTAAATTTTTAAGCTTTTATTTTTTTGCCCGGATAATGTAGAATAATTATTTTCCTTAACAGAAGAAGCTTGTGTTACGCCTTATAATATTAACTATCTGCCTCATTATTTAACATTTTTTGTCTGTTTGTTTGTGCCGGGTAATCTTCGAAGTGCCTTGCCTAAGCTAATTATAACGGGATACCTAATTACTACAGATAGCAGTATTTAGGTATCTCAGAAACTTTGATTACCTACTAATATTTTATTATGTGTATATATATTAAATAAAATAAATAATAAAATACTGTTTTACTTACAGGCCAAGAACTTAAGAGAAAATGGAGTAACTGTCGAGATTATTACAAGAAAGATAAACAGAACACATTAAAGAAGTACTCTTCAGGTAGAGGAAAAGGTAAAAAATATGTTTACGCACACCTTTTAGGGTTCTTAGACAAAGTGTTAATAAAGGTAGAAACCGATGACCAGTCGGAGGAAGACGAAAATGATGTGCTGTGGCTACCGATAACAGAAAACATAGACGATGAGGTGGACGAAGAGGAAGAAACGGTTACACTAAAAAGCGAAATTATAGAAAGCGAAAATACTGAAGAACATCAACCAAAAAAGAGAAAACTACAAACGCGAGAAACACCAAACGTATTCGAAGCAATAAAAACTGCTACAGAATACGACGACGATGAGAAATACCTATTAAGTTTTTCTAGCGATATGAAAAAGATGACGCATATGCAAAAGATCGATTTCAAGTTAGCCATGATGCAGTTGTTAAAAGATACGTTCACTCAAAATGATAGCTCTTCACCTTGTTACAGTAATTCTAGTACTGACCGGCCAAAGTTGTTATACTGATCCACAGGACAAAAAAACTCTGAAACAGTTGGACCGATTTTGACAGTACTTTTACTGGCAGATGGCTACTTAAAAAGGAGTAGCCTACTTGATTTTTAGAAAAATAATTAGGGTTTCGGGTAATACCACGGGAACGAAGTCGCTGGCGCAGGTAATATAATAAAGCTGAAGAGTTTGTTAAAAAAAACTGGTATCCGGACTTACATACTGACAAGGTCACCCCTTGCATGTACTACTTTCGAGTAATAAAAATGTTCAGTTGAAATTTTTTGCTTAATTTTTCATTCATACCTACATACATAATATGTCCACGCACTTTTCAACAGCAGGCAGAGTCAAAAGTCCACCAACTGCTTCTGTCCTTAAATACTTCACGCACTTCCTCTACTGTCATTAAACCTTACATACAAACGCCGGTACAGTGCGTTTGACCTACCATTTTTTCAATACCAACTCATTAATTTGGGCAGTGTATATGTATTCTGCGAGTTCGACCCGGCTTGCCTGTCCACTTATAGTACGGGAGGTAGCGTTAATTCTAACAAGCAATCGATAGCCAGTTGATATTCTCCACGATAATAGAGCTTTATTAATACATAACAGAGTTGACCGTCAACCGGTCTGGTAGCGGTCTGGTCGAAGGTGACACCATGGTAAAGTTGTCAAAAAAAATTACGCTCCGAGCAATCATTTGACACGTGAAACTTTATATGGTGATTCCTGAGGTCATTTTCAACTGAGAAATAACCGTCAGATGTGGTGTAGAGTAGTGGTTATACGTCAGTCGCGTATATATTAGACCAGTGCCGATAGTCTTTGAGACAAAATAAATTTATAGTAGGATGAAACCTGTTGGAAAAGGATCAGAATATGACAAAAATGAAAGGAAAAATAAATTACGGGTGATCTGAGGTCGGGAAGTGGGGAGGGGGGTGAGTTTTAAGGGTAAAAACGGTTTATCTCGATTTCTGGCAAAACTACAAGTCCTATGGAAAAAAGTTAAATGACAAAGTTGTAGGTAATAAAGAGACCTACAACTTTTCATTTACACTTTTTTCACATAACCTCAAAATGTATGTGAAAAATTCAAATAATCAAGTTTTTGGTTTTTTATTTTTATCTTAAGCAAAACAAATTTGTTTTCCACGAAATTTGGTGAAAACTTAGCTTTTTATGTCTTACAGACAATTTACCATAGCCATGTCCTGAGAAAATTTACCATAGCAATGTATATATATTTTTACATCATCAGAAAGAAGAGATTTCAAAGAACAAAAAAATTTTTGACTTTTTTTAAAAAGCTGATATTTTGACGTGAGAATTTTCGATTGAAAATTAGGGTGGTTTTTCGATATTTAGTCAAAATAAGCTGAAAAAAAGAGTATTTCAAATAAAAAAAATACAGTGTCTGTAGGACATAAAAAGCTAAGTTTTCACCAAATTTCGTGGAAAACAAATTTGTTTTGCTTAAGATAAAAATAAAAAACCAAAAACTTGATTATTTGAATTTTTCACATACATTTTGAGGTTATGTGAAAAAAGTGTAAATGAAAGTTGTAGGTCTCTTTATTACCTACAACTTTGTCATTTAACTTTTTTCCATAGGACTTGTAGTTTTGCCAGAAATCGAGATAAACCGTTTTTACCCTTAAAACTCACCCCCCTCCCCACTTCCCGACCTCAGATCACCCGTAATTTATTTTTCCTTTCATTTTTGTTATATTCTGATCCTTTTCCAACAGGTTTCATCCTACTATAAATTTATTTTGTCTCAAAGACTATCGGCACTGGTCTAATATATACGCGACTGACGTATAACCACTACTCTACACCACATCTGACGGTTATTTCTCAGTTGAAAATGACCTCAGGAATCACCATATAAAGTTTCACGTGTCAAATGATTGCTCGGAGCGTAATTTTTTTTGACAACTTTACCATGGTGTCACCTTCGACTGCTCCGCGGGTGCGGGTTCTGACGGTCAATTCTGGTATGTATCAATAAAGATCTATTATCGTGGAGAATATCAACTCGCTATCGCTTGCCAAAAAAAATTAACGCTACCTCCCGTACTATTACATGTGCCTTACATAATTATAAGTAACTGCTTTTTGCTTAATTTTATCGACAAAAAATAAGTTGTAACCGTCACAGCACTAGTGAGAAGTGTCACTGTCAGCCATCCAAGAATTTTATTTTTAATGACTTCATTGCTTTGCAATTTGCGATAGAGGTGGGGAGGCTAGGAAGGGGTGGGGAGAGGAGGGGTACAGTGTGATCTGGCTACCATACTTACCGGCGGAAACAACACGATGGTTATTTTGGCCGCGGTGTTCTATAGGGCGGAGGTACTACCCCAGTCGGTCAAGAGATACCGTTGTGTCCTACCTCCTCTTAAAATTCCTAACATGCTAATATTCAATGCACTGGCGAATTTGTGATGGCTATAAGTAGCTCAAGCCCCCCTGTGAAGGATGCTCAAATGAAAATCAACACTTTGTAATGTGGACCGTGATAGCCTAATGGTCTGGGTAATGGACTGCTGAGACGAGATCTCGGGTTCGATCCCAGGTTCACCATGGCACACACCAATGACTTTTCGATGCTTTTCGAAGTTATGTGTGTATTTATCGCAGGTTTATAAGTGCCCGGTTAATGGCAATAGGCTCGCCACCTATTACATTGGGACCTAAACATAAACTGGCGAAATGTGGGTGCTAGCACCTCTGCTTACCCCTTCGGGGATATAGGCGTGAGTTTATGTTGGTATGTAATGTGTTGTTTGCATTTTAAGAGATAAAAGCAAAATAAAATACTTTTGTTTTGTACTTATTCTTTAATTAATCACTTATTCTATCGTATATTAGTTGTACATCTACTGAGTATATCGTGGGTTCAGTTCCCGGGCGGTTCCCTCGTGACGTCAGCGCGCGTCGCCTCACACACCTCGCTGCTGGCACACGGCACCACACTGGGACAAACACCATGATGTTTATAATAGCACAGCATTATTCTCAATACCACTTAGGTGGCAGACAAGCACACGGCCCACCTGATGGGAAGCGGTCACCGTGGCCTATGAACGTGTGCAACACACGCGCTGCCAACCCTGAAGGGAAGGGGGGAGCGCTGCCTACCCCAGTCTGAACTGAACAGTCCGACTGGAGTAGTACCTTCGCCCTACAGAACACCGCGCACATAATAACCAGCGTGTTGTGTTCCACAAGGTAAGTAGGGGAGCCAGAGCTCACTGTACCCCTCCTCCCCCCACCCCTTCCTAGCCCTCCCCTCTTCCCTTCAGGGTAGGCAACGCGTGTGTGACACCCTTATACTCAACACAAAATAAAAGGCCCGTTTTGAGGTTTGTTCTCGTGGCGTAACTAGTTATGTACCTATACGATTCGGTATTCGATATTCAGGATGAATCGAATCCAGTTTGCATGGGGTAGTTTGAATAATCAAATCAGTCTTCAGAATCTAAACACAGGTATTAAAATAAATAAAAATAAAAGTGCGCGTCAGGCTTGAAAAAAAATATCTCACTCGATATTTTCTTTTCTTAACTGATTATTAATAGTCTGTGGACTACATGAAAAAATCGTTATGCACAGCACTTAGCCGAGTGGGCGGTACCTGTCAATGAAAAATGTAATTATCTTTAGAACATTTCAATTGATACAAAATTAAGAACTTCATGGGCACGAACTGTCAAAGTGGGCCTTTTATTTTGTGACAACTATAGTGCTGCACACGTCCATAGGCCACGGTGACCGCTTCCCATCAGGTGGGCCGTATGCTTGTCTGCCACCTAAGTAGTATAAAAAAACTATCGATATTGCGGCAACGATAATCTCTAGTCCCATGTGATGTATAGATACTTACTGCGAGCAGCCACTGCCCGCGGCTGTGGACACACCACTTCGCTTTGTATGTGTGAAGATCAAAAAGGTGTCCATCCTGGAAAGAAAAAAACAGTTAAAGATATTCTACAGATACCGGCACGTAAATTGGCCGGACGCGTCATATGCGCAAAGGTCGATTTTTAGGTCCCCTTTGAGGTATGAGCGGGTCGCGGGAGACGCGGTTGCGCCGTCGCGGACATATGATTGGTCCGTCAAGTGACGTCACTTGACGGACCAATCAGATGTCTCCGAGAGACGTCTTGTAGCGAATCAACGTTCCGTTCGTTCGTACTTTGAATCATTTGATTGGCTCAAAGTGCACGATGCGCGAACTACTCCAAAACCTGGCCAAGCTACGTGCCGGCATCTGTATCTCACGAAGGCGGGTGAACTTTTAAATAGTAGTATCTGTGTCTTGTAAACCGCGGTAGCCTAGTGGTTTGGATGATGGACTGCTGAGACGAGGTCTCGGGTTAGATCCCAGGTTCAACATGGCACACACCAATGACTTTTCGATGCTTTTCGAAGTTATGTGTGTATTTATCGCAGGTTTATTAGTGCCTCGGAGAGCACGTTAAGCCGTCGGTCCCGGTTGCCATACAAACATCTATCATGGCAGTCGTTACGGGTAGTTGGAGCCCTAAACAGTCCAACAACAACGGTCTAGCTGCAATGCTTCGATATCGGGTTCACCATTGGGTTGTGAAGGTCAGATGGCAGTCGCTTCACGGAAAATATCGAGGTCCAACAAATCCGCAGTTAAGACTGGTAAAGCGGACCCCAGACTCCGAGGTGAAAGCTTTGGATGCGACTGGGATTAACGCTAGGTTGAAGAAGAGTTTTGTGCTAAAAAAAAAGAGAGAGAAAGCAAATACATAAAACAGCGTGTGTGTGTGTGTACGTGTGTGTGTGTGTGTGTGTGTGTGTGTGTGTGTGTGTGTGTGTGTGTGTGTGTGTGTGTGTGTGTCTGTGTGTGCGTGCCAAACATCAGAACAAGGTACTCACGGTGGGTCCTCTTCATCAGTGGGCTCCGTCTTCACCTCCGCGACTGTTGTAGATGCCACATTGTGGACAGGAGTGCTCGCCCTGACAAGTCACAATTTAACTTTACTATTATGAAATTGCAAAGTATTGGAGATATTTAAGAAAAATACAACACCATTTTTTTTTGGAATTACTGTGCTTGTTCACAATGCAAAAACTCCTGAACGGATTCTACTATGGAAAGGTCGACACTCAAAAATGGTATTTAATTGTAGACTTTACCGTTATACAGTTAAAGTCTAAAATCAAATGAAAAGAATTCATTTAACTTTTTCATTCGCTCTACAAAATATCATTTGACTTTAGACTTTAACGTGATAACAATAAAGTCTACAATTAAATAGCATTTTTTAAAGTGTCAGTGGTATATCGTGGTTTGTCTTTAGCAGAATCAAGGTCCAGTAGGATGGTGCCGGAGACTCACCCCTGAAACAGTGGATCCTGTGCGTCCATCCTCATTCTGTCCTGCAGAGCAGTGCACTGGGCCTCGTCTTCTTCCTCCAACTCCACCTTCAACGTTTCCACCTCAGGCTCCTCTTGGTTCATTTCTCTGTAAGTTATAGCATGAAAATCAGGCCATCTGCAACTTGAGTTTTTTTTTTACCTCTACTTTGGCAAATATTTTATGAATGCTAGTTTCTTAATATTACTATATTTCGTGGATGAATTATTTTTTCCATTTTTTCTCACCGTAAAAACCATTCTTGGACTTCAACGAACATTTAAAAAAAATACCCCCCCCCCCCCCCCCGGGAATGGCGGGAGACCTTCTGAAACTTATGAAGAACTAACCTTTGCCCGCGTGGATGTCGGTTATCGCGACCAAACACGTCGTATGTCTCGAGGTCTAATCTAATCTACCCCTATACCAAATTTCATCAAAATCGGTTCAGCGGTTCAGGCGTGGAAGCGTGACAGACAGACAGAGTTACTTTCGCATTTATAATATTAGTATGGATGCACTATCCGGCAATAATACAACACTTGCCTCTCGACTCCGCCCTCTTCTGTGCTTTGGTCTTTTGGTTCAAGGTGGTCTTCTCCTATACTCTCGGCACTAGACTCTTCCTCAATTGGACTGTAAAGACAAAATACATTTATGAAATATATGTGACCGCTTCCCATCAGGGCTTCGATTCTGCTAAAGACAAACCACTGTAATACCACTGACACTCTAAAAATGCCATTTAATTGTAGACTTTACCGTTATACAGTTAAAGTCTAAAATCAAATGAAAATAATTCATTTAACTTTTTCATTCGCTCTACAAAATATCATTTCACTTTAGACTTTAACATGATAACAATAAAGTCTACAATTAAATGGCATTTTTTAGAGTGTCAGTGGTATGTCAGTGGTTTGTCTTTAGCAGAATCGAGGCCCAGGTGGGTCGTGTGCTTGTCTGCCACCTGCCTTCCTTCGACTTACCTGACATCAGAATCCTCAAAGTATGAACCCCGTTTGGGGCGCTTTGCTGGATCAGTCCCATCTTGGGAAAGTTCCGAGGGTCTTTTCCGTCTCTTCTCCAAACTCAGGCTGACTGTCTCCTCACTCACTCCAGTGGCTTCTGCAGTCCTGGTGTGGATGTCCGCCAGGAGGCTCAGGTCGACGCTGTCTCCGAGGATCCTCTTCAAGTTTTCGTACTCTTGGCGTAGATAATGGTACACGTTGGCGATGATGTTGAGACTCTGTACAAGAGATTCGTAATGCGTTTTTTTAGACTACATAAGTGAAAGACAGGCACACGGCCCACCTGATGGGAAGCGGTCACCGTGGCCTATGGACGTGTGCAACACTAAGGGTGTCACACACGCGCTGCCTACCATGAAAGTAAGGGGCGGGGGTAGGAAGGGGTGGGGGGTGGAGGGGTACAGTGAGCTCTGGCTACACTACTTAACGGCAGAAACATAACACAATGGTTATTATGGCGGAGGTACTACCCCAGTCGGACTGCTCATTTCGGACGGGAGATACCGTCGTGTCCTACCTCGTTAAGGAGGCGTATTTTAAAACATAGTTATAATTATTTGTAGCTATGATGAGGCTGACATGGTTTTTGACAAAAAAGAATCCTCAAAGATAAAAAAAAAATTGTGAATGAATATAACCTTACCGAGGGGAACCTCTCTGGCTCCTTGGAGCTGGAACTCCCTGCAGCATCATGCTCCTGGAACAAAAAAACATTTTTATTTTTAACTAGCTTCCTAGCAGCTTCGCCCGAGTGGGAAATTTAAAGAAAATAAAAAGATAGAAAGAAAAAATGTTTATTGTGAAACACACATCGATATCTTATTATAACAATGGAGATCAATGGATACACAATAAAAAAAAAGAGGAAAGGAGTGAAACCTTTTTTTTAACGTGCTTTATCCCCATGGATACCACCCCCGTAGGATGATAAGGTAGGACACGACGGTATCTCCCGTCCGAAATGAGCTGTCCGACTGGGGAAGAACCTCCGCCCTACAGAAGACCGCGGCCATAATAACCATCGTGTTGTGTTCCCGCCGGTAAGTAGGGTAGCCAGAGCTCACTGTACCCCTCCTCCCCCTCCCCTTCCTAGCCTCCCCACCCCTTTTCAGCTCTCCTCCTTTCCCTTCAGGGTAGGCAGCGGGTGTGTGACACTTTAGTGTTACACATGTTCATAGGCCAGGGTGACCGCTTTCCATCAGGTGGACCATGTGCTTGTCTGCCACCTACGTAGTATTAAAAAAAAAAAAAATTATAATGTCTGCCACCTACGTAGTATAAAAAAAATTAGTTCGAGGTTTGTTAAAAAGTTAATTCCAACGAATTTTCAACTGGGCTTTTTTCCTACACTACCTGCAATATAATCATTATGTTTCTTTTTTTTTAAATGTTCAATGACATTCTACACATCGCTCCTTAGACCCAAAGTAAGCTTAGTTAAACTAGCTTGTGTTATGGGTTCTAGAATGCTGATAAACATACTTATCATACATAGAAACACCCAGACCAATGCAAATAGATATATTCATGCAGACAAAATAAATATTTGCATTGAGCGGGAATCGAAATCAAAGTCTGTATGAAAGACGAGTTCCTTTTCTGTTAGCGGTGTGCTTTATGTTGAAATCTTTAATTTTGTTTTTAATTCTAGGCTAGTAGTCTTTGATGAACCAATTTTTATTTTTTAAAATTAGGACAGACAAGATTTCCAAGGTGTATCAAAAATAGTGTCCATATCCGTATCACTTATTGATCCATGAATAGAAGACCATGGTGCATCCAACCATGGTATATGGGGACAGAACGCTTGACAAACGAGTACCGTATCTACTCAATAGTATGCCCGCAGATATTAGAAATGAAACTAATAAAGGCAAATTTGCCAAATTGCTTCGAGACCATTTATTAAAACACATATAATTATGCACTGTAAAGTATCATAATATGCGTAATATTACAATTGTCCGCATGCAAATGTAGTAAATTGTGTTGTTCTGTTCCCACAGTCAAACCGTGGAAACGGTTTTGTGGGGCCTTGTTTAGATTTAAGTTTTATGCTCAGGTTTTATGTATACTCCGATTTTTAATTCTAGGCAAGAAAATGACATTTGCAGTGTTGCAGGTTTTTTGTATCAAATAAATAATGATGTGGTTGAATCGAGTTTTCCAATTATAAGTTAGTCGTGAGTCGAGATTATAATTCTTTTATTTTGCTTTGTTGGTTTGCTCGATGTACGAAACAAGTTAAGGTCACTTTATTCAAAGCTTTTTGCCAGGTCTTCTACACGAGCGCCCTGTGGGTCAGCTATACTCGCAAGGCTTACGATGCCCTCCGAGTACAGTATAACAATTCCTTTAGGGCACTGTTGGGGCTACCCCGTTACTGTAGCGCGTCGTTAATGTTTGCACAAGAACGCACGGATGACTTTTACGCTATACGGCGTAAGAGAATATCTTCCCTGTGGCGCAGGATACGGGCGAGCTCAAACAGTGTCCTGAAGGCAATTGTTGCAAAAATAGACTGTCCCATGCTAAATCATTGGGTGGGACAGATAAGTAGTAACTGTATCAAATGTAACAAATAATAATTAAATTTAATTTTATTTGAGATAATTTAATTTAATTTCATTGCATTTAATTTTATTGATTTTATTTTATTTTGATTATATTTGAATCAATTTGACTTAATTTTATTGAATCGCATTTAATTTTATTGATTGAATTTCGTTTTATTTGTTTAATTTGATTTGAATTTAATGTTATTTGATTGTATTTAATTTAAATTTACTAACATAGGTTAAGCACTTAAATGTTACTAACAAAATGGACCTAAGTAGTCTAAATGAATAAATGAATTGAATTGAAATTTTATTAAATATATAAATAATTTTTTTATATAAATAAAAATATGTAATTTACGGTAATTAAACAGAAAACATACACAGTAAGTAATTAAATCTATATATTTATAAAATCAATTGCTGTTCGTTAGTCTCGCTAAAACTAGAGAACGGCTGGACCGACTTGGCTGAAAATTGATGGGGAGGTAGCTTAGAACTAGAAGAAGGACATAGGATACTTTTTATCCTGCCACGGGGACAAAGTATGCCACGGGCGAAGCCGCAGGACACAGCTAGTATTCTATAAAAAATATTTCCGTCGTGTAATGTACTAGGCGAGCATAAACTGCAAAGAGGTTCATTCACTGATAAAAATAAAGAATGACTAAAGTATCTAGTCTATTGATTGCCGAACATCACTATTGTAGCGGGTCACCCTTTTTTGTATCAGTGACAGTTGCAGTTGTCATTTTCTTGCCTAGAATTAAAAATCGGAGTATAACCATTTCTTAATAAAAATACAAATAAATAATAATATTAATATCACAACAGAAAGACTACCAAGAACTGGAAATCAAAACGGTTAGAGAAGAAATATGGGAGAGAGTCACATTATAAAGAGACTACGGCTACACCCCAACATATCAAATTGGCCTATCACCTATGGACGATATATTCCCAGGGTGAGGAGACTGAAGAATAGGCCCTCAGGACTTTGACTAAGTAGGTGGCAAACAAGCAGACGGCCCACCTGATGGGAAGTGGTAAATAAATATTCTACGACATTCTACACATCGCTCCCTAGACCCAAAGTAAGCTTAGTTTAACTAGCTTGTGTTATGGGTTCTAGAATGCTGATAAACATGCTTATATACTTTTTTTTGTAAATACATACTTATTATACATAGAAACACCAAGTGGTCACTGTGGCCTATAGACGTGTGCAACACTACTTAGGTACTCTAAATATTATTTTTAAAAAGTGTGCTATAGCAAGCTAATGTGCACATGCACACGTGTTCATTTTAACTTATTTGCATTTTTTTATATATTTCCGTGTATAGTAAGCGGCATCTAATGTGGCCACATTTTGGAATAGTGTGGACCCCGCTACTCCAAAACCTTGCCAAGTTAGATGCTGTACACTATAGGTACTTGTTTCTAGGCGACGCATTTTGCCAACAAGTATAGTGTACAGCATCTAACTTGGCAAGGTTTTGGAGTAGCGCGGGGTCCACACTATTCCAAAATGTGGCCACGTTAGATGCCGCACACTATACCTGTGGTGTTTACAAAAATGAATGAAGTTTTGCCGCGCGTTCGCGAATTAAGAAAAAAAAAGAATTCGCCGAATACCTTTCTCTTGGAACAAATTGGATGTATCTGCATTTTAACTTTTTTTTCGTCTTGTCTATGCTGTTCTTCTTCTTCTAACAGCAGGCAAATAAATAGTTCTTCGTCAGAGCTATCCATAACGTAGAGTTCAACACAAATTCTGATAGTGCACTGTTCTCAAAAACCATCTATTGCGCTGCAACCGGCCCGTCACTAATTTATAATTTATAATTTTGCGCGGCGCTGCGGCCCGACATAATGAGCTCCAAGTTTCATCTAACAATAATATTAAACAAAACAACAAGTGGTGATGTGTTTTACACGAAAATATGACATGCTTTGATGTACTTACAAATGAAATGTGTTCTCCGAATGTTTGTGACGATGTCCTGATGAATTATATCCTATAGCACTTTTCACAGCACAGTACATTTTTTTAGATTAAAAACTCAGACCAATAAAAAAGTATAGACGGAGCCATTGTGAACAATGGCGATAGTTTGTCCACCTGGAAGTACCCGACGAAATAAGTGAAGCCTGTGAAGCCAATCTTCGGCTTTGTATACGTAATTCGGTGTATTGACAAATTGACATGACAGTCGTAAATTTGCGCATGCGTACAAAATAAAATGTGGCAAGCGTTGTGCTGCAATTCCCAAGTGCGAGATACTTTTTAGGGAAAAAATGTTATTGTCTTACTTTTATTTTTTTATCATCTCTACCCATCAACATCTCGATAATCGACAGATGATCAAAACACTTACCATAATTTATTTGACTTGGTGGTATGTAATTAAAAAGACATTTAGTTTTATGAGTAAGAGTAAGTGTGAAGAATTATAAATATAAAAAAACAAAAACTCGTCAATAATAAAATAATGTATTATTATTGTAATATGTAATTTTTTTTTCCTCCTCCGCCCTACATAACACCGCGGCCATAATAACCATCGAGTTGTGTTCCCGCCGGTAAGTAGGGTAGCCAGAGCTCAATGTACCCCTCCTCCTCCCATCCCTTCCTAACCGCCCCACCCCTTCCCAGCCCTCCCCCCTTCCCTTCAGGGTAGGCAGCGCGTGTGTGACACCCTTAGTGTTGCACACGTTCATAGGCCACGGTGACCGCTTCCCATCAGGTGGGCCGTGTGCTTGTCTGCCACCTAAGTAGTATAAAAAAAAATTACAAAAGGTTTAGACATTCATATATCACTACATAGTATAAAACAAAGTCGCCTTTTCTGTCCCTATATCCCTATGTGCGCTTAAATCTTTAAAACTACGCAACGGATTTTGATGCGGTTTTTTCCAATAGATAGAGTGATTCAAAAGGAAGGTTTATATGTATAATACATGCATCATATACTAAGGCTAATTTAGTATCAGCATTGCACCCGTGCGAAGCCGGGGCGGGTCGCTAGTATATGTATATAAAAATATCAAGGAATGCATAATACCTATAAATATTAGAACAAGCTACCTGAGGGGCTCTGCCCGCATGGTGCTACGATAATAAAAAATAAGTTATTAAGATATGAATACTATTATGCGTTAAGTAAAATTACACAAACCGATAATAATTCATGTAGACATTAACCTCTGTGTTAGATCCTAGTATTGAAGATTTAGGCTGAATAGAACTATCAGACGCTTTTATTTCCTGACGCCACTCCGAGTTCACAAGATATATCTTAAAAAAAAATCAGTGTTTTAGAATAAAATTAAATTTATTTACGACAGTAAAATAGCTACAATGATTACAATAAATGTTTAACCTTCTTTGGTAAAGCGTTTTTCTTGATTCGACGGTGACCACCATTTGTGTTGTACATGTCCATTTCTTCAAAATGTACAGAACAAACAACACTAAATTTTGAAGGGAGCCACTCGACATCATTTCTGCTATCCCGTACAGCTTCAATCCAATTCTCTTTCCACGTTATATCGGCTGGTAATCTGAAAAATATAATATCAAACATAGTGTATAATGGAGGTAGGACACCGAAGATATCTTCCGTCCGGAATGAGCCGTCCGACTGGGGTAGTACTACAAAAGACCGCGCACATAAAAACCATCGCGTTGTGTTTCCGGTTCCACTGATTGTAATAATAGTAATAATAATATTTTTTATATTTTTAAATGTATTGTTTTTTTTATATATATAATATATTTAAAAATGTAATTTATATGTTTACAAAATAAATAAAGAGAGTAATAATAAATATATTTAAAAATCTCATTTTATGTATGATAAAAAATAATATTGGGCAATCTTTTATAATTACTTATCAAACAAATAACATACTTTGCCTACCTTATGTACTCAAAATTTAAATGCCTATGCAATATTAAAATTTAAAAATGCAATTGTAACGTGTCCGAACAAACATCACAATTACCCTTATTTTTGGGAAAAATGAAAGGTTCTTAACTTGCAACACTGATACAATGTCGAAAAAATATGTCAAATATTTTAGTAATTTTGTTAAATAAAACAGAAAATCGGTGACCTACCTATGAAAAGTAATCCCAGAAGCCTTGTTTTGAAAACATGAATTGTTTTTACACAACTTCACTACGCAGGACGGCATATTTTCGCTGGTATTATTACGAGAAAATTTTGTCACACGCTGTCATAAGATCTTCGGCAGACTAACGACCGTCCGTCATAAGATTACCAAATCGTCATATGTTGGTCGGCTTCAAAAAAAGTATGCAATACTCTATAGCTTCATGGCAATACTCCGTCTATACTTTTTTATTGGTCTGAGATTAAAAATAATAATTCTGCGAGCTCTTCACTTTGACGTTTGAGCACAATGGAGTAGGTAGGAGCATGAGTGTTCGGAACGGCTACTTATTAGTATCGTTACGTGAAAAATAAATAACGTTATTTTTTTACGTTATAATAAAAAATATATCAGAACGTGCGTCGCGTTACGTTACTTTGTATCTATTAAAATAATATTTTTTTTTTACGATAATATAGGTAATAAAGCTAAGTGCATTTGGATGCCTTTGGCAGTATGGTATAAGTTACAGGTATATTATAGGCCAGGGTAGGCGAACCAATGGCACGCGTGCCATTGGTGGCACGCGGCACAATATTTTGGGCACGTCGCCGATCATAAAACTTGTGTAAAAAATGTGTTTAGGTATTTTATGACGATCTAACGAGAATGATCCTATGCTACGGAGTGTTCAAATATGTTATAAAACGTCATATGACACTCGTGAGGTATGAAAATTACTCATCCTCGGCTTCCTATAACCCTCGCCTACGGCTCGGGCTAGCAATATCGCCTCTGCCGTAATTTTCAACTTACCTCCCTTGTATCTTAATGCGTGTAATAAAAGCATTTCAAAAATATACCTCTTTTGTTTACATTATTTCATAAAAAAAATTGTGAGGTTTGAAAGGAATTTTATTCCGCGCACGCTTAGGCTGTGGAATGATATCCCTGCCGTGGTTTTCGCTAGCGACTACAATAAGGGGTTCTTCAAGAAGGATATTACTTGTAGGTTTTTGCGGGGTCGGCAGCGCGAGTGTGATGCCCCTGGTGTTGCACGCGTCCCTAGGCCACGGTTACCGCTTCCTATCAGCTGGGCCGTGCCGTGTGCTTGTCTGCTACCTAGGTTGTATAAAAAAAAAAAGTTTTGATGGCACGCCAGTGACCCCATAAAACATGTTTTAGAAAAAAATGGCATGTTGATGCATAAAGGTTCGCCTACCCTGTTATAGGCAATAGGCATAGGTATCTTTTATACTACTTAGGTGGCAGACAAGCTCACGGCCTACCCAATGGGAAGCGGTCACAGTAGCCTATGGACGTGTGCAACACCCGGGGCGTCACACTCGTGCTGCCGAACCTGGAGGGGGGGGGGAGGGGGCGTGTAGGGGGGTTGGAGGGGGAGTTTGTGAGCTCTGGCTACCCTACTCACTGCCGGGCAACACCAAAGAATATTAAAAAATCATGTCTCAAAAAGGGGGGGGGGGGCGTCCGCAACCTTTCCTTCACAGAGGTACTCAGGAGAATTTATCTATCCACAGTAAAACCAACGAAATATAGGTATACAAAACAATGACAAATTAACTCTATTGGCATCACATTTACATTATTAGTAGGTACAAATTTTAAACGAAGTGGCAATATCGCCTATCCTAATTTAGGATAACACACTAACAACTTTATATTTATTTACACACACGAAAAATATATATAATGTACGAATAATAAATAATTAATAACAAGACAACAATAAACAAGAAATATCGCTCGCACTCACAACATAAATCAAAACTTTGAAGACGTCACTCCATCTATACCTAGATCACAAAAAATAATCCGTATATTAAAATTTCACGTACCTATCATTTAATTTCACTCTTCAAAAAGAAAGACGTTAAGTTATTTATTAGAACGAGAGAACTTATCTTTCACTCTTCAAAAAGAAAGACGTTAAGTTATTTATTAGAACGAGAGAACTTATCTTTCACTCTTCAAAAAGAACGACGTTAAGTTATTTATTAGAACGAGAGAACGTATCTTTCACTCTTCAAAAAGAACGACGTTAAGTTATTTATTAGAACGAGAGAACTTATCTTTCACTCTTCAAAAAGAACGACGTTAAGTTATTTATTAGAACGAGAGAACTTATCTTTCACTCTTCAAAAAGAACGACGTTAAGTTATTTATTAGAACGAAGAAATTATCTTTCACTCTTCAAAAAGAACGACGTTAAGTTATTTATTAGAACGAGAGAACGTATAAAATATAATAAAACATATAAAAAAATAATCCTTATCGGCTTGTGCATAGAGGATAATTTCACAAAACTATAAAGTTCTTGAAGCTCGTCGCCGCCGCCGCCGCGCCGCTACATTGTTGCCAAGTACCTACTCCGATGCTACGATGGATAAATAATATATATCAAACAATGATTTTTTACACAAGATACGTTATGTTCATAGTAACTGACTTCTCAAATCTGATCCAACTGTCTATGACATAACTATGAAGTGCACAATAGTTGTCAATTATACCTACGGCACGATATAATGGCCGGTTTGACGTTTGTCCGCTCATGAAGTTTCGTAGTAATTATTGTGACATTTTTAAAGAGCAAATTGCTGTTCTTTATTGTCAATAGTGACGTACAGTAAGTCATAAAATTTTATCGAATGTAGGTATAATTTTAGGACACAATATTTATTTATTACATTGATTTCTGAATTATATAATGTATATTACTGTCCCACGATCATTTTTTTTTATAAGATTACTAGCTTCCGCCCGCGGCTTCGCCCGCGTGGAATTCGGTATTGCCACCAAGTCTATTTGAATGAAACAACTCTCCACTCGACTTTCCAAATCAATCGACTCCCACAGGCAGAGCCGCGGGTTTTAGCTTGTATAAAAAGTAGCCTATATATTACTCCAGACTATAATCTATCTCTGTACCAAATTTCAACCTGATCTATTCAGCCATTTTTACGTGAAAGAGTAACAAACATACATCCAGATATCCCGACTGATCGACTCCATGGGCGAAGCCGCGGGCATTAGCTTGTATACAAATTAGCCTATAAGTTATTTCACACTACACTCTATCTCTGTACCAAATTTCAACCCGATCTATTCAGCCGTTTTTGCGTGAAAGAGTAACAAACACACATCCAGACAGCCCGACTGATCTACTCCATGGGTCGACTGATCGACTCCGTGAGCGGAGTCGCGGGTATTAGCTTGTATAAAAAGTAGCCTATATGTTATTTCAGACTATAATCTATCTCTATACCAAATTTCAACCCGATCTATTCAGCCGTTTTTGCGTGAAAGAGTAACAAACATACATCCAGACATACATTCTTACAAACTTTCGCGTTTATAATATTAGTAGGATAATTACCTATTGGTGTACTTATTTCATCCAACTCGGTATTTGTTTTTCGAAATTCAATTTTTTTAAATAAAATCTATATAATCGACACTAGGATCACTGGCAAGCACAATTAATACCTCCGGCAAACTTGCGTCAAAACAAAGCAGTTTCGACTTGACGTTGCTTCGAAAAGTACAAACTAGGAGTGCACTGCGATTGCGATATAGTTTAGACCTCCTCGCCTGATGGTAAGCTAAATGGTAAATCTCGCCTGATGGTAAAGTCTCAGGAAGGGATCCCCATTACATACACTAACAGTGATAATTATAATGGTGGCCCTCAACTTACTCTTTTTACGCCTTTTGTTGTGGAATTTGTCGATATGGCCGAACGTACGCAGAGCTGTTCTAAACAGTCAGGCATGTGTGTTCGTTATAGGTACGCCTTCGTAACATTTCGATCGTGAATCTCAAAATGGAAGGTCAATTTTACCTATAACTGTTAGACGAATAGATAACTAAAGAAAAATTTGGCGAGACTGGCACAGAAGAAAATAAACTTCACACATTAAAACAGAAAAAAACGAGCAAAACCAGTCGAAGACCATGTGTGTAGCAACTATTTACGGAAGGAGTATCCAACGAGAAAAAAGTTAGTGCAATTACTGAAGGAAGCTGGATTAATATATAGTACTCATTTTCATTCCTAAATCCAATATTCAGTTCGTTCAAATGTATTTAGTAGGTAAAAATTTATATTTTTTATTACTAAAGTTTTTGAATCAGGTATTGTACTGCTTGCAATAAGAACTTATAGATTTGATTATATTTTTATCGAGAGTAAATTGACATTTCACATCACTATTGTAATGTGTCAAACCGGCCATTATATCGTGCCGCTACTGTAGCGATAAGTAGTACGAAAGATGGGATAGGCACGTGAGTAAAAAGGATAGCTATAATTCTCACATCAAAAAGTATCTCTGTCCCGTTTTTATCGCGTTTTACCGCCGCCATTATTTTAAAAATATTATTAAACACATTTTATTAAAATACACTAATAAATCGGTAATATTGTATGTACTTACATGTGATAGGAAATCCCTTGTATTTTATAATTTTAGTGTCGTAATTTGTACACTTTTCAAAAACACACGATGGCATTTTTATTGCAATTTTAATAAGCGCTTTACAAAATTACACGCGTGTCAACTTGGCGTTTGCAAGACATGTACTAAAGACAAAATGTCCCAATTGGGACTTTTTCGCGTCTTCACCAGGCGCGCTCTAATGACATATCTGCCTCTTTTTACATATATAATATCATTGATATCAAATATTTTAACGTTAACTTGATTTAATAAATATTAGTAGCAATGATTATTTTTTAATAATAGGTGATTTTATCAGCTATTTTATAGTGGATAGGGTCGTTTTCAAATTGAGGGCCAAACACGTATGTATAGTGTCGGACAATTATTTTGTTCTTTTTACAAATTATGTGTATTGATATTATACCTAATAATAATGTTCTTTACGTACCGGTGAAAGGTAATTCCATCTGTACTGTAATTTGAGCTTCCACTATTCAATCCACACCACTTTATAGAACAAAAGGGCATTTTGGGTGCACTCAATAACGTTTTTCAATAATTTGCTGACAGTATCATGTCATGACAGCTCTATGGCCTGGCCGGTACCATGAAGCTATAGATAAACATGGAGGCCTCACTTCCAATACCTACTTGATGCTCAGTCTGTATTTACTATCTTGCTCTCTGTGGGCCGACTTCTCTTTCTAAGTATGATAACCTTCTAAGCAAGAAATCACCATTTAAACAAGTTTCAACACTTACGCGTGGAATTTTATATCACATCCTTGACGCCACGTACTACCGCAACCACGCACTATACAATTTTGCACCATTTTTTGAGTTTATACTTATAATTAACTTGAAATATGTTAAAAACCAAAACAATAATAAACAACCGCCATATTGTTTATTGATAGTTGACATGTAGTACTAATGTTGCCACATTACGTACTGAATCCATAGACAATGGGAATTTATTTCACTGATTTCCTGATTCAACAACCCAATCATTGCATAATAAATGGCACAAAATTTTTCAATTTCCACATTAATAATCGTAGTCGAACTAGAGTTATTTATAAATCATTTTACTTGCATTTTTGGTTAGTATGGTCTATTTCTATAATTTACTAGGAGATACTAATAAGAAGATAGCAACATTGTACAAATACACGAAAGAGAAGTCGGCCCACAGAGAGTGAGATACAGACATGTAGGTATTTGGATCAAGCTGTTCTTCCCGGTTTGGCCTCCATGTTTATCTATAGCTTCATGGCCAGTACTAATTTGAGCGCACTTCTGTCATTCTGTGCAGTGACATTATTAAGTGCAAAACCACATACGGCCTCCAGACTCACGGCCATGGCGAAAGAGTATCGTAAGGCAACTGATCAAATAATATCTTAATCTCAGAATAAAGTAAAGCATAGAAACCGTGTAAAAATAACAACAAAGTACAATACGCTGCACTCTTTTTTACATATCACATTGTCAAAGCATTAGAAAGAGATGCATATACGATGCTATTTGCGTAAATGTGCAGGTTGTCACAGGGTATTGAAGTGCTAGGGATTGACTATGTCGATGAAATATATTTATCAACATAATGTATCGTCCTAAGAAAATCATCCAATGTACAGTTTGAATTTATGAATAACCGTTAATTCGGTTGACATGATTAAAAAATATATATTCTGCCGTTCGCCCAGTATTGGGTAGGGCCCTACCCAATCTTCAGCAGTGGACGTTCGGTGAGTGATGTAATTTTATGTTAAATACTATAGTTGAAATGGAATACAGTTTTCGATGGATAGATAAAATCTGATATTTTTTTAACAGATCAAAGCGTTTAAAATAACAATAGAAGTGAAGTACAAAATATACAAGATTTACATGCTCACCCCGGGATATCCATGTACGTCTAATTCGCAGAGATGTGCCCGACTCGTTATTGATGGGAAACTTGGAACATTAATCTGTTCTGTCGCACAAATGTCCATTTGTACTTCTTTTGAAGTCTAAAATATACAAGATTATTATTATAATTTTCATAATTAAAATTTTAAATGAAAATAATAAACTGTTCCCGTAAATTTTCTCATTACCATTGATCTAGAGCTCGGCAAATATAACGTAGGTAAAGCATTGTGTTTCAATCGCCTCCATTTAATATTTATATTCGACACAAATGAATCTGCAGTGAAATGTTTAGAACAAATCCGACTATGTGATTTTACTGCCCAATGTCGCTTGGAACTTCGTCGAATCCACTCCTTCCTAATTGCTTCATCCTTCGGGAAGCTGTAATGAAATATTCAACATTATTTTTCTACATAATATTACAAAAATGTGCCCGAAACTAATGACTGTCATAAAAAATATCGATATTATGTACTTAGGCACGTAATTTTAGCACATCACTAGCAAAAAAGCTAACCTAATTTTGAAATAAGGAAAAAAATATAATTTAATAGATAAGTTGAAATTTAAACAATACAATATAGAATTGACACTATTATTATAATACTAGGGCGTATTTTCTGATTATTTCATGCACTTAGAATTGAAAAACTTACCGATGAAATGTAATTTCTTCAGAACTATTTTCTTTTCGTCCTGAATGGGATTTACATCCTTCAATCACACAAGACATTGTTCAGTTAGATTGCCACTTCATGACGCACAAACACAACACCGATTAACACCTTTTCCCGTGGGAATTACAGCACAATTTTATTCCTATTTCGCAATTCCTCCGCAAAAACTTTTTGCCATTATAACCCGGCCAAGTGAGCAAGATGCATATGTGACAGACAATGAACTTAGATACGTTATTTTGAATTTAGTCGTCTAAAAAGGAGTCCAATGGAGTCCGTTGACATTTCAACTCGTGACCAACATGAAAATAATAGAAACAGAGTGAAGTTTTTGTCTCATTCCACCATACGCGAAAGCTCATAAGCAAAGTACGTGTCAGCTATCTGTTTTCAGTTGCTATTTTTACGTGGTTTCTATCTTAATACTTTCGATCAAAGTGAATATTGGTCTATTAGGTTCCTATTACAACAAGCCACGGCGAGCGGTATCAATCGTACTGGTGATTGTGCTGCCCCAGCTCTAATTATATCAAAGTGTGGCAACTTCCTACAAAATCGCTTATTTTTTTCAAAATATTTTATTCTCCTTTTTAGGGTTCCGTAGCCAAATGGCAAAAAACGGAACCCTTATAGATTCGTCATGTCTGCCTGTCTGTCTGTCTGTCTGTCTGTCCGACCGTATATCACAACCACTTTTCTCCGAAACTATAAGGCCTATGTTGTTGAATTCTGCGGATTTGACTAGCGGATTTTGATATTTTCCATGAAGTGACTGTCATCTGACATCCACAACCCAATCAGGGCAGAGCAGGGATCGAACCCGCGTTTCTTGCACCGCTTCACTATTGCCACGCCAGAGAGGCCAGTATCTTAGTGGTATGAAAAAAAGCAGTGTCTACAATCTTACTACGCATTTCAAAATCTTTTTCATAATATATTTTTTTAAATAAAATACATCACTTTTAGTCCTAAAAGTTGAAATACCTGGATAACAGGAACAGCATTCTGCCTGAGCATTGTTCGACCTTTTTTCGAAGTATACATCTCAGTGGCTTTGAAATGATTGCTACAAATTCTACTGCTTTTTGAAGGTGTCCAGTCAAACTCATTTCGTTGTTCCCTAACAATGGCAATCCACTCTTGAAGTCGAAATCCATTAGTCGGAAACCTTGAAAAAAAATTTGGATAATATAATTATTTCAAGAACAACAAATAAATAAAACAAATATGTCGTTACTAACAAAATGAAACTGAACAGCAGGTCAATTATTACTTTAGTAGGCAGTAAAGTAAAAATCACCCTATGTCGCATCTGTAGGTACTGATAATTTAATCTATGCACGCAGTGTTATTGACGTCTTTGTCATGCTCACATCAAAAAGTATCTCTGTCCCGTTTTTATCGCGTGTCACCGCCGCCATTATTTATTAAACTAATTTTATTGGAATACACTAATTTATCGGTAATATTGTATGTACTTACACGTGATAGGAAATCCCATGTATTTTATTAATTTTAGAGTCGTAATTTGTACACTTTTTAAAAACACACGATGGCATTTTTTACAATTTTAATAAGCGCTTGACACAATTACACGCGTGTCAACTTGGCGTTTGCCAGACATGTACTAAACACAAAACGTCCCAAACGGGACGTTTTCGCGTCTTTACCAGGCGCGCTCTAATAACATATTCTGCCTCTTTTTACATAATATCTATTAGCATTGCATTATGTACCTATTTAGAATTACCGTTTACTCTATGTTAATTATTGTTACCTTTTTTGTTATGTTCTCATGTAAGTGTGACTTTGTATGTCTTTTTGAGAATAAATTCTTTAAACCTTAAACCTATTTAGAATTTATGCTCCACTGAATGGATTTTGAAGCGGTTTTTTTTCGTTTGAAAGGTCTTAGTCAGACTTAGAATGTTACGCATTTTTGATCACAATCGGTTGAGTAAAACTGGAGATATAGTAAGAAATGCGAAAACCGATCTCAACGTGGACTGTGAGCCGCGAGCATCCACCTAATCACCTATTTGAGGAAATCTAAAATAAAAAACAAAATTAATATTTTTATTTGAAACTTATTTATTTTCTTTATTGCTCAGAGAATTTTATTGGCATTGATTGCCATCCAACGTGGCAATGCCGCCAGCCTTTTGGGTACGTTACCAGTTGAAATCGATGGGGAGGAATTCTTCGACACCTAAACTTTTGTTAATTGTACATATTTAATATTTTCTCATAATGTAAATATTTTATTTTGTAATTACCTAAGATGAGATAGTTTAATAAAATAATTCTGTATAAATAAAAAAAAAATATGTTCATTCCTTTCTCAGAATGCCAACCGCTCGCAAATAGCCAATTTCTTGAAATGCCAACTTCGCGAAATACCAATTTCGCGAAATGCCAACTTCTCAAAATCATTTATTTATTTATAATTTATTTATTATTTACTTAATTAATTACTAATTATCTATACTAATATTATAAAGAGGAAAACTTTGTTTGTTTGGTTGTAACGAATAGGCTCAAAAACTACTGGACCGATTTCAATAATTCTTTCACCAATAGAAGGCTACATTATCCACGAACAATATAGGCTATAATTTATCTCTAAAAAATTTAGGGATCCTTACTAAAACTTCAATAATATAACCCAAGGTGTAAAAAAATGACCTAAACAAATTACTTACATCGCGTGCGCTGCGAAAACTATTGAAGATAGAACAAAATAATGTACTGTGGAAATGTATAACTTAAAAAGGTCTACATAAAAGTCCGCGATAGCATATGTCTACCTAATAAGGGTGTCCCACAGTAACCATTTTTATCTTTACATACTATAATAATAATATTATAAAAAGGAAAACTTTGTTTGTTTGGTTGTAAGGAATAGGCTCAAAAACTACTGGACCGATTTCAATAATTCTTTCACCAATAGAAAGCTACATTATCCACGAACAATATAGGCTATAATTTATCTCTAAAAAATTTAGGGATCCTTACTAAAACTTCAATACGTAACCCAAGGTGTAAAAAAATGACCTAAACAAATTACTTACATCGCGTGCGCTGCGAAAACTATTGAAGATAGAACAAAATAATGTACTGTGGAAATGTATTATTTTAAAAGGTCTACATAAAAGTCCGCGATAGCATATGTCTACCTAATAAGGGTGTCCCACAGTAACCATTTTTATCTTTACAAATTACAAAAAAATCATGTGTCATTTTCGAAGCTAATTTTACCAATACAGTATTATTTTTTATCCAATTAAATACATTAGATACGTTGTACGTTTAATGTAGATCAAAATTGCCATTCACACTATATAATTACCATAAATAGTTTGAGAGCTATCGCAATATGAAAAATAATGCGCGGCGAAATAAATACAAGTTGAAGTGCGACGTAAATCAGACCAATATACTTCGGGACATTATAGGTACGTAGGTAGGTATCTAAACTGTGCTCAAAATATTATGCAGAAAACTGTTACTGCGTGTACAGTAACAGTTTTCTTGGGTGCCTTTGAGGATAGCACGGGGTGCTACAGCACTGGACGAGCTTAAATTCACCAATCATGGATTATTGCAAAACAATCCACTCGCACCAGGACGTCGTTTGTCTCGCGAATTATACCTATCTAAAATTATGTTTCCTGAGGTATATCTTTGTATTCCCATCCCAATAAATTATATCTTAATCAAGACTTTCAATTGTGTAAAAATTATTTAAAGACTGTTTGAGTTATTGAAATCGGACGTCAGAGGAGGGGATTGGGGAGATGGGGAGGAGGTGTGAGCTCTGGCTACCCTTCTTACCGGCGAGAACACAACACAATGTCTATTATGGCTGCGGTCTTCTGTACCCCCTGTCACCCCATCCCCTCATTTCCGGGGTTCGGTAGGGACATCATGTTTTTTTATACCACTTAGGTGGCAGACGAGCACACGGCCCACCTATGTGACCTATGCACCTATGGACGTGCGCAACACCAGGGGCATCACACTCGCGCTGCCGACTCTGCAAAATCCTTCTAATGCCCTTCTTGAAGAACCCCATATTATAGCCGCCAGGGAAAACCACTGCAGGGAGATCGTTCCACAGCCTAAGCGTGCGCGGAATGAAATTTCTTTAAAACCTTACAGTACGTACTGCAGGTGGATGCAACGTGTGGGGACGAATTTCCCTGCCTGTGGCGAGCGGTGCGATGATAGAAAGTGGCTGTAGGCATCAGAAATCAAACAATTCCCATCCCAGGGTCAACTGGGGAGCGCGGGATATGCACTAAGTAATCTTACACCCCGGCAACTGAAGACTTGAGACGGCGGCGTGCGGTTTTTATCAGGTCTGAGTGAGACTTAAGCACTCCTGCTGGCTGACGGGGATGATATATGAAGGAAATTCCGCACGAAAAAAGGAATTTGAAACAGAATTCGAAATCCACGCGGGCGGAGCCGCGGGCAACAGCTAGTTATAGTATAAGATCCCGTTAAGAACGACCTTCACCGAGATGCTTATTTAATGAAACATATTTTATATTTAATTTAATATGTCAATAAATATAATCCATATGGGTTGCCTAGCAAATTTCAGTCCAGAGTATGTTTAATTAATAATTAAAAAAAAATATTTTTTTAAACATTTCACCGGTATGATTATTAGATAAATTCTATACCAATCGAAAGTATGAAGCCCATAGAATACACAAACGTTAGGTTGCCTATTCTTTTCCGGTCACAACTATCGGGTTGCCAGGTATAAACAGGTAAATCTGTACTAGAATTTTGCAACGTTCTGTTTATTGGATGAAATTTCAATGAAATTAAAGATTATTTTATTCTGAACACGGTGGTGTAGGGTTGCCTGCGAAAAATAAGTCCAGAATTGCGGTTGTCGAATTTTAAAAAGTTAAATATTGCTCCGAATGTGTGCGACTGAGAGGTCCCAACCAACCATCCCATGCGATAGAAGAGGACACAGCATAGCGGCTGTTTAAAGTCCGGCCATTTATTATTATTATTATATATACAGGATGAATTTTTCAAAAGGGATTGGATGGCCAAATCCGAAACTATAAGGAATAGCGAAAAATGGTCAAAGGAGTCACGAGCCCGATTTCAATGAAACTTAAAACCTCATCATTAGATTTTTGAAAAACCAATAAACCTAGCTGAGAATCGAACCCGTTGATTTTGAAAAAAAAACACACCCTTTATTATTATACCATAAGATAGTGTCGCTGTTAAGGAACAAATTCTGCGAAGTAATGATATACGGCAAATTTAAGGATAATTTAGAATTTAATAAAATTCACGTTTTATGTACCAATTTGTTTCGTTCAAAATCCCAGAAAAGATCGTAACTATTCCGTTTTTTAAATTATACTCTGAATGATTAAAATGATTGATGTTTTTTTTAAACAAGATGGAGCTCCAGCCCATAATAGCCGTAAAAAAGATTTTGATTCAGCAGTTTGACGACAATTTTATTGGAAGGCATAGTCCTGTGCCTTGGCCAGCGAGATCCCTGGATCTTACTACCTTAGATTACTTTCTCTGGGGTATGTCAAAAACGAAATTTACAAAGACACATGATACAGAGATACCTACAGTCTGTTGATGACTTGAAACGTTCTTTTGAGAACATTCTAAACGGAATCAATAACATTCTAATATTGACTGCAGTACGATCCTTGAGGTCTCAAATCCAGCTATGTATTGAAAACAATGGTCCACATTTTGTTCAATTAATCAGTTAAATGTAAGAAAAATAAAATGTATTTTGTTAAAGATGAGCTCTTTCCTTTATTTTGCGGTATGCCATTACTTCCCAGAATAAGATCCTTTATAGCAACACTATCGTTTGGTGTAATAATATAGGGTGTGTTTTTTTTTTCAAAATCAACAGGTTCGATTCCTAGCTAGGATTATTGATTTTCCAAAAATCTAATGATGAGGTTTTTACTTTCATCAAAATCGGGCTCGTGACTCCTTTGAGCATTTTTCGCTATTCCTTATAGTTTAGGTTTTGGCCATCCAAGCCCTTTTGAAAAATTCACCCTGTATATATATATTAATATACAGGGTGAATTTTTCAAAAGGGCTTGGATGGCCAAATCCGAAACTATAAGGAATAGCGAAAAATGCTCAAAGGAGTCATGAGCCCGATTTTGATGATACTTAAAACCTCATCATTAGATTTTTGAAAAACCAATAATCCAAGCCAGGAATCGAACCTGTTGATTTTGAAAAAAAACACACCCTATATTATTACACCATGCGATAGTGTTGCTAGTAAGGATCTTATTCTGGGAAGTAATGACATACCGCAAACTAAAGGAAAGAGCTCATCTTTAACAAAATACATTTTATTTTTCTTAAATTAACTGATTAATTGTTCAAAATGAATAGCCACTTAGCCATTGTTTTCAATACATAATCGTACTGCATTCAATATTAAAATGTAATTGATTCCGTTTAGAATATTCTCCAAAGAACGTTAAGTTTCAAGTCATCAACTGTATCTCTGTATCATTATGTGTCTTTGTAAATTTCGTTTTTGACATACCCCCAGAGAAAGTAATCTAAGGGATTAAGATCCAGAGATCTCGCTGGCCAAGGCACAGGACCATGCCTTACAATAAAATTGTCGTCAAACTGCTGAATCAAAATCTCTTTTAGGGCTATTATGGGCTGGAGCTCCATCTTGTTTAAAAAAAAACATCAATCATTATAATCATTCTGAGTATAATTTAAAACACGGAATAGTTACGATCGTTTCTGGGATTTTGAACGAAACAAATAGGTACCTACATGAAACATGAATTTTATTAAATTCCAAATTTTCCTTAAATTTGCCGTATATCATTACTTCGCAGAATTTGTTCCTTAACAGCGACACTATCGCATGGTGTAATAATAAAGGGTGTGTTTTTTTTTCAAAATCAACAGGTTCGATTCCTGGCTAGGATTATTGGTTTTTCAAAAATCTAATGATGAGGTATTAAGTTTCATCAAAATCGGGCTCGTGACTCCTTTGACCATTTTTCGCTATTCCTTATAGTTTCGGATTTGGCCATCCAATCCCTTTTGAAAAATTCATCCTGTATATATAATAGTATTATATATGTATCACTATAACCTTCTTTTTTACTAAAGATGTATATATACTTTAGTGTCACATAAAAAATATACATATAAATAATTAATTGATAAAAAAAAAATAATCGCTATCCTTTTCTTTTCCAAGCCCAAATAGCATGCACACTCTCTTTCTTTAAATGGCCGGACTTTAAACAGCCGCTATGCTGTGTCCTCTTCTATCGCATGGGATGGTTGGTTGGGACCTCTCAGTCACACACATTCACTCGGAGCAATATTTAACTTTTTAAAATTCGACAACCGCAATTCTGGACTTATTTTTCGCAGGCAACCCTACACCACCGTGTTCAGAATAAAATAATCTTTAATTTCATTTAAATTTCATCCAATAAACAGAACGTTGCAAAATGCTAGTACAGATTTACCTGTTTATACCTGGCAACCCGATAGTTGTGACCGGAAAAGAATAGGCAACCTAACGTTTGTGTATTCTATGGGCTTCATACTTTCGATTGGTATAGAATTTATCTAATAATCATACCGGTGAAATGTTTAAGAAAATATTTTTTTTTAATTATTAATTAAACATACTCTGGACTGAAATTTGCTAGGCAACCCATATGGATTATATTTATTGACATATTAAATTAAATATAAAATATGTTTCATTAAATAAGCATCTCGGTGAAGGTCGTTCTTAACGGGATCTTAGACTATTATTTAATATAATTGAAATTTATTTTATTTTATTTTATTTACTTATTTTGAGTGAAGTGTCTCAATCGAGGTGATCGCGACTCTTTCACATAACAAAAATACGGTAGAAGCTAAACTACCATCTGACCGGCGAGAGATCGTTGACCTCGACTATTTACGTGCTCGGAAGAAGCAAACGATAGCTTGAATTTAAATCGAGCAGCGCCATCTAGTAACTAAACTTTAACTAAACCAGCCTGACCATCACCAAAGACGATGATAACTAAGTTATCATAATTATCGTCTTTGCTATCACATTTACAGGCGGGTGTTGTCGGTTCATCTGTTTGTTCATGTTCGACGCAAAAACTATTGAACAGATTGTCTTTTTTACCCGACTGCCGATGAAAGGAGGGTAATGTTTTTAATGGAAAGAAAGTTTTATATTTTTCAAACTTAAAATGATACGTATGTTTGATACCAATCGGTTGAGTTTTTTTTTTATATAGGACACGTCAAAATGACTTTACCTCGCCTGATGGTAAGCTAAAGGCAAAGTCTCAGGACAGGGGTCACCACTACATACACCGGTAGTGCTACAGTGGCGGCCTTCAGCTTGACGGCCTCATCAAATGCTTTTTCACGCCGCGCTTAAAGGCCCCGGGACTATACGAGTAGGAGGAAAGAAATAATGCGCTGGTAAAGAATTCCATGTATTTATGGCAAATAAAAGAGGCACCGAACCGCTTGGTTCTTGATGGAATCGACTCCACCGTGAGAGGGTGATACCTCAATCTGGCACGTGTAGTTCTGTGAGTATGGAAAAAGTCCCACTTGTTCTACTGAACAATTCTACGGTAGAACAAATGGGACTTTTTTCTCACTAGTTCTACGAGTGGAGACGCGAGCATTGAAAATAAATAATTAAAAATAAAAACCCCGACAGCTTTTGAAAAGATCGAAACAAGTTTGATAGCAGGTGGTACCAATTTGAAAATAAGGGGTTCCCGCCGTGAATCTGGATGAGTCTAATGTTGCGTTCTCGCTGTAAATTCCACAGGCTTGTCATGTAATTACCAAAATTATGTTACGGCCTCATTTACTTAACTAGCCATAATATATTAAATCTTGTTTTGTTAAAACAGAACCGGTTTTTTTTAATCTCCGCTCTCCTGTATACCAGTTGTGGTATATTAGAAAATATTAGAAACTTAATCGCATACGAAATTTAACTCCATTCGAGGAAAAACTTACGCACGCGGTGATAGGTGCTAAAATTTTGAACTTTAAAATATGGAAATGAAAATAGCATTGTATTTTTTTATAGCTGGAGTTATATTTTCAACTATATGTTTTATATTACAAAGTATACTTTTCATACTCCGGCCCGAGATAAGAAAATTGGATCAAAAAATTCTTATGCAGTTATCAGTAGCGCGGTTAATATTTTCAATCTGCAATAATCATGTATTAGTACCTAGTGTCTTAAGAGAAATCGCGGATACGACTTTAAGATGGTGGATGTGTGTTTATACGAAGAATCTATACGATAGAATAGTGAAAGTGTTTGTACAAGAAAAGTGGAGTTTTTTAAAACTTTCGTTGATTATCTGGCTTGTGTCTATAATAGCGTGTTTACTACATGCTGTAGCATTTAACTGGAAACCAAACCAAGCTGATAGACTTACATTTTATACAATAACGGCTCACCAATGGTTGTGGATTATTGTGAAATTCCTCGCTCCGTGTGTAAACTTAATTTTGTTCTGTAGAATATTTTACGTAATTATAAGTAGGAAATTAAAATACAATAGTGTTGATGCCCTTACGAACTTCGCTGTTGGCGTGAAGATATGTCTAATCTCTTTTGTTTTGGTGAGCATAACAAGTTTACAGCTGTTGACCGATGATGTTATGGCCATTATAGGGGTGATTGAGGTACGATATTTGGATATGAATAACGTGTATGAATATTATAAATATTTGCAAGTTATAGGTTCTTTCCAAGGTGTTGAAATAACAGCTATTTTTCTTGTTTTAATGCAAAATTCTAAATAGATATCTAATGATTTTCTGATCGGAAAAAATGATCATCCAGGACGGGACTTGAACCCATGACCAGTCCCTTACAGGGGGAATGCTCTGACCAACTGAGCTACCTGGACCCATCTTAGAAGCTCGAAATTTTCCGAAATATTCTACGGCTTAGGGCGCCAGTGGAGCCATCTAACGCAATTCATCCCGTCTTGGATGATCATTTTTTTCAGAAAATCATTGGAAATAGCATACAATTGCTAAAAAATTTCATTCAATAGATATCTAATGTTTATATATTGTATTATTTATTTCCTTTCCTTCGCAACTTCCCAACCCTACCCCCTCCAGGGTCGGTAGCGCGAGTGTGTCGCCTCTGAGGTTGCACACTTGCATAGGCCACGGTGATCACTACTTCCCATCAGGTGGGCCGTGTGCTTGTCTGCCACCTAAGTAGTATGAAAAAAAACTTTACAGACTATTCTCAACTATGTGAATCTATTAAGCGAAAGGAGTATGTCAAGATCTCAGGTCAAGATCTAGCAAGTGGAAAGATGTTGTCGCTGCCTACCCCAATGGGAAGGCGTGATTTGTATGTATGTATGTAAATCGAAGTGGTGAAGGCTTGTTCGTGTAGGTATATTTACTTTATTCGCACGAATATTCGCCTTATTCACACTTCTATGAAGAATTGTGGAGGGTTTAGCCATCTATAACAATTACCTCGAATACAGTATAGGCGAATAGCGAATAGCAAAGTGTGGTTCCGCCATTACTATATATCTTCAAGAAGGGCATTAGAAGGTTTTTGCTGCGTCGGCAGTGCGAATGTGACGCCCCTGGTGTTGCACGCGTCCATAGGCCTCGGTAACCACTGCCCATCAGGCGGGCTCAGTGCTTGTCTGCCACCTAAGTACATAGTATAAAAAATATTTATACTATGTACTTAGATTATTCTCAACTATTTGAATCTATTTATTCTGTAGTGAGGGATTCTTGTCTTCGATAAGAGTCAAAGTCAAAGTCAAAAAAGTCAAGTCAAAAATCATTTATTCTGTGACCATTAGACGGCACTTACAAAACGACGAAATTAAAAATATTTAAAACTAGACAAGCAAAATGAACTAGGTACCAGTTCGAAACGCGGCCCAGACCTGAAGATTCCGGCAAGAAACTCAGCCGGCTATATTTTTTTTGGTCTATTTATAACCATGAAGCCACGTCTTATCTTTTTGAGTCTCATCTTCCTTGGTGAAGACATACTGTGACTTAGGCTATACTCGTAGTAGGTAAGGTAACAGTATTCCCCCCTTGATTAAGGTTTAAGTACCTGTTAAATGGTTGGTTAGTTGTTTTATATAAATAAACAATGATATTATAACATAGATATGTCATATGCTCACAAATCAAGCTAAAAAATGTTCCGAACACATTTTTCATTCATCTACATTTCACTCCCAAACCAATCGATTGAAAAGAGATGACATGAAAAAAACCATATAAAAAAAGAAGAAAGCTAGTGTTTGTCATTTCGATTTAATGTTATCACACTACACTCAACGCACCAATCATTGCGGTTGCTACATCGGTGTACATAGACTAACAAAATTATTGAGAAAGAAGGTACAAAGCTCTCTGAATTGAGGTAATTGCCTATTTTTAGACAGATATGTTTTTAGTTGAAAACAAATTATGGAGAAATCAAACTTCACTCTACAAAATTAAATATATATATTTATTGAAGAATGGTCGTGACATCCTCTTTCATTATTACAGAATCATGTAGAAATTGACTTTTGCAGATAATATCTTTAAAAACTGACATATTTTTACTTACAATACAAAGTATGACAAAGTGTATATTATTACTTTTCAACACATATAATGTAGCGTAACACTTAATTTCGCCAATAAATTATCTCTGCGTCATATTGATTTCAGAAATCAATCAGTAAAACTTGCCACTCAGTTATTCAGTATGAGTGTTACAAATGCACTCAAACCAGGCCTCCGTCACTCGCTCAAGGCCGCGCGCTATTTACCTACCGCTCGGTGCATCCCCGGGGACACAACTAGCAGAGGGCTGCCGAACGCCCGCCTGAGCGCTCGCATCGTACCGCACCGCACGTTTCCCGCGCTTACGCTTCGCAATGCCAAAACCACGTAATTAATGTGCAGTAGATGGGTGTAAAAGTAAAAAAAACAAAGGAAAATTTGTCGTTTATATCGTAAATTAAGAAGTTTTTTGAGTCAGGTATTATAAAAGTTTTATTTTATAGGTAATTCTATTACTGTAGTTACCTAGTAGGTACTTACGCACTAGGTAATGTCCGTTAATATTATATTTCTTTGATATTTTTACCTATGGGTAGGAATAAGCGTCTATATATAGGTATACCTACCTACTGTAAATGATTTCCTAATTTCCAATCGGGCGAGTAGACCCAAAGATATAGTCAAAAGACGTGCAGACTGACATCCGCGCGGGCGAAGCCGCGGGCGTAGCCCAGTTGTATTATAAAAAAAAGCTATATTATGACAGTAGAGGAAGCGCGTGAAGTATGCAAGGACAGAAGCAGTTGGCGGGCTGCCGTTTTTTTATACTGCCAATAGTACAACTTTAACAAGTACCTAGGTAGGTACTTGCCAGTGAAGTGAAGTTCGCACTCATTAACTTATTTGAACCACATAGTTTTAGTACACACTTACAAAAAATAACAATTTAGAATTGCGAGGTAGTGTAGTGAGTTTACTGCCTACGATATTCTCATCTGTACTTTAATCTATGTTCGGAGTACACGCGTCCTTGTCGCTCACGTACCAAATTATATCATGCTGTCTCCAGTGGCGTAACTATACCATCTGGGGCCCGTGGCAAATTCTGTTGATGGGGCCCTGTCAGTAAAAATCGTCACTTTGTACTCAGTTTAATTTTAATAAACTTTGAGATTTTCAGCGTAACCAAAACCAATGTCAAAATAATTACACAAAGAATACGCAGTCAGTACCTAGAGCCCTTTTTTACATACATACATACATACATACATACATACATACATACATACATACATACATACATACATACATACATACATACATACATACATACATACAAATCACGCCTGTTTCCCATTGGGGTAGGCAGAGACAACATCTTTCCACTTGCTACGATCTTAGCATACCTCTTTCGCTTCTTCAACTTTCCTAATTTTTTATACACGCACGCTGGTTGCGGGTACCTACTCTTGACCTAGGCCTTTCTCCAAAACGTCTTGGATCTGATTAAAATATGTACACCTAGGTCGGCCTTTACCGGGTTGCCAATTCACCCTCACCTCATATAGGTATCTGTTTTTGTCAATCTTCTTTCATCCATCCTCTCTACATGTCCAAACCATCTAAGTATCCCTTTCTCTATCTTGGTCACTACATCTTCAAATATACCGCAGCGTTCCCTTATCACACTGTTCCTCACTCGGTCCATCAGCTTTACTCCAGCTATCCTTCTTATACTTCTTATTTCTACAGCATTCAATCTGCTTTCATGCTTCTTCTGCCACACCCAACATTCACTACCATACATACCCATACATCGATGTGGGAACGAGAACTCCTCTATGTACAGCAAGTCGTGCCTCTTTAGACATTTTCTGTTCTGACTGCTCATAAAATTATGCAGTGCGCCATTCACTTGATTACCTGCCAAAACTCTTCGCTCAGTTTTTTCCCTTTTTTATGGTGCGGAAATGGATACCACGGAGATGGTTATGTCGGGATCGAACGCCGTCTCGAGTCTTAATTACCAGGATGTAAGGTTACCTAATAGGCATATCCCTCGCACCCTAGCTGACCCTTTCTCGTCTCCTGTGGCGAGTGGGAGGCACTGCTCGCCTACGTTGCCCGGGTGCACCACGTTCCCTCATGAAAAAATATAAAATTTGGATGCCCGGGATTCCCCTTTTTTTCCGTGCGGAAATCCTCATGGATACCCACCCCGCGGCCAGCGGGACAGGTTATGTCGGACTCTTACCGACCAAAACTGCACGCCGTCTAGGGTCTTCTGACGCCAGGGTGTAAGGTGGCCCAAAGAGCATTTCCCTCGCACCCCGGCTTGACCCAGGCCATCTCTGGATTCGAGATGGCCCCCTCGGGTTTGGGAACGACGTGGTTCCCGTCAAGCACCCGGAATAGGGGGGCGGCTCCACCCATCACCCCCAGGCCAGCGCTCATGGAGGACGGAGGTCGTTAGACCTCCGACGGCTTCGACGTCCGCGCCCGCCGCCGTCCGGGAGAGCTCTGTGCAGCCTCTCCCGAACCTTTTCCGCCGCCTCGAGTATCACTTTGCTCGCAGAAGGAGGCGGCGGCCAACCACGCGTCCGCACTCGGCATCATCGCTGCGATCAGCACCGGCAGTGTGAGGACTCCCACCCCGAGGGCTGCCAGAAGGGCCTGTCTCGGCACCTCCCACGCCGGACACTCGGCCAGCGTGTGCAGCCCTGAGTCCTCGCCCGCATCGCAGTGATGGCACTCGGGCGTTGGCTCCTTCCGAATCAGACACAAGTGATCCCCGAAGCACCCCTTAACAGAGATCACCTGCGTCAGCCGGTACGAGAGGCCCCCGTGAGGCGTCTCCAGCCAGTCCCTCATGACGGGTCTTACCGCCGCTACAACGGCGTGCCCCGCGCATGGTTGCCCAAGTCGGTCCTTCCACTCCAAGTCGGTCCTTCCACTCCATGCCCGGGATTCCCCTAACATAGTGTTTGCTAGCTCGCCTGCGCTACCAACGGCAACGTACTGCGACAAAATATTTATAGAAACCTATGGATGCGTTCTAAAATGAATAGAAATGTGCTATTTACAGGTATTTTGATTGACGTTTTTTGACGGTCATAAGTAAAATTACTCGTCACTGGTAATATGTAGGTACAAATGTACAATTGTACATCTCTAAAAATGAATCAACATCTTTTTGTTGATGTTGGTTGAAATGCTTAACCATTAACTTGAAATTGTATGATCTTTAGTTGTCTCACTTTAGATTTAAACAGGGCCTCGATTCTGTTAAAACAAGCTACTGTCATACTACTGACACTACAAAAAATGCCATTTAATTTTGGTCTTTATTGTTATCAGGTTAAAGTTTAAAATTACTTAAATGATATTTTGTAGAGCGAATCGAAAAGTTAAATGAACTCTTTTCATTTGATTTTAGACTTTAACTGTATAAAGGTAAAGTCTACAATTGAATAGTATCAGGGACATGACCGTGGTTTGCCTTTAGCATAATCTAGGCCCAGAACTTATAAAAATATACTTTTCAAATAAAATAAAATACTCAGGTACAATGCTAAGAAATATTTTTGCGCTCGCGGCCTCTTGGGCCGGGGCCCCCTTGGGTCGGGGGCCCGTGGCATTTTGCCACCCCTGCCACCCTATTGTTACGCCACTGGCTGTCTCCTTTTATTTTCGTGCTGACATTTTTAATTTGAATAACAAGCAAGTTAGAAATATAATCTTA
The DNA here is from genome assembly GCA_963576445.1 of Lithosia quadra. NCBI lineage: Eukaryota > Metazoa > Arthropoda > Insecta > Lepidoptera > Erebidae > Lithosia > Lithosia quadra. The sequence continues at coordinate 1,354,909 of OY754897.1, forward strand.
ATAAGTTGAAATAAGTAATACTTACAGGTGATATGAAATCCCTTGTGATTTATTAATTTTAGAGTGATAGTTTTTGCAATGTCTATACACACACGATGGCATTTTTGTTATTTTAAACCAAAACGGTTTTGTTTCACTGAAGCTCTCGCTCTACGTTCGACCGGCGCCGGTCGGTATCGCGGACTAGAGACAAAACGTTCCAATTGACTCGTTTTCGGATCTTCACGTTTCTCGCGCAATAACACATCTACTTCTTTTTATATGTAATATCATTGTAAATAAATAAGAAATAAATTGATGAAATGTTTTTCTTCTCGCTGCTGTGCTGCGGTTATGGCCGTGCTGAGGTGATTTAATTTATGGTACTTCTGTAGACTATTTGGCTGCTATGTATCCATTGTCTTGTCGATAACTGGTACGGATGCTAATTCATGTGTCCATTTTACCGTCTCTCCTCTTCTATGTTTGTAACATTTCTTGATGATTTATTCCTGTCTAGCCTCTTGAAATTTCAGTGGTGAGACCCGCTTGTGGGAAGCCAACTGAAATGTGCTATCGTGCAACTTAACGAACACATTATTTATCATCTATTCGTTTATTAATTTAATCTTGAACATTAGAGTATGGGTGAAAAGCCAGTGTTCGCCATTATTAAAAAAAAAATGACAAATACAATCAATCATAGACTAAATATTTGTTTGTTTCTCCCTCTACGGTGTGTTTTTGTTTGGTGGGGATTTGGTTTGGCGTTGTTCATTGTTGTTTGGCGTCGCGTCGTTGCTTTCTTTTCCTTCTTTCTTCCTTTCTTTGTTCACGGCCACCTACGCTTCCTCACATTTTACATTTCTTAGTTTATTGTTTGTTTAATATCAATAATCACCGATCAGTCAGTAGTAGTAAAAAGAAGTAAAGAAGCACTCATAAGAAAGATCACATTAGAAGCAGCGGAATCGAATAAATTGTGAGTAAACCACTCTTATAACACCCGTACATACAAAATGGCTCAAATCCCAGCATTAGTACAGCTGAGTGCCGAAGAATTAGTGAGATATGCCAGAACTGACGACAAAATTCGTGAATATTTGAAGACATTGAAGTATCCAAAGCTTACAATAGCATATATAAAAAGAAAATGGTACAAAACGTGTGATCTCACAAGATTTATACGACATGATGATAATAAGGTCACCATTATGCCGACTCTACCTACAATGCATGCGGATTACGACTTTAAATTGACCATCGGACCTAATAAAATGCTGTATGTCGCGGTACTTCACGACCTAGGCATAGAATCACTGGAGTTGGACTTTCCTATGGGCGAATATAGATTGTCAGCATTCGACAATGGGTATGTACTAAAAGTTAACGAGTATACCCCAACAGCACAAGACGCATTATTCTTGTTCAACTCGTGCAGTGGTGCTGATGGAAGATGTCGTAATTTCCGTCATTCCATTATTATGACTGCTGAACACACGAGGATATTTAACCAATACATCAATGCCTATATGTACGATGACGACTTATCTTGCGATAATTTACATGAAATTCACAGCGATATACCAGTAGTTTTTTATTCAAATGTAGAAATTGATTACGAAGATTTAGACAAATTATCACTTATATGTCCGTCCTTGATAACTGCCTGTAGCGGTGTCCAGGTGTGTTGGTATGTGTCACATGCAGACCAAGGGATAATAGGGATCGCTGTAAAACAGGAGAGGGGTCTGGAAAGTATAGCCACTGAGAAAGGTATTGGTGTGTTCGCATCCAACGGGTATCGTGCTATAGGCAATTTTTATTTCTTTTCCGATTCAACGATATTTGAACGTGATATGTACGATTGTGAATTTGATCCGTGCAATTGTGATTTTGCACAAGGCTTTATGGATGGACGTCATAGATGCACAGTACGATATATCACGTGATTTTTTTTCTCACTACAATTTTTTTGTATTTGATATTTTAACATGACTTCACCTCGCTTGATGGGAAGCTAAAGGCTCAGGAATGTGGATTACAATTAAATACACCGATAGTGTCACAACGGTGGCCCTCAGCTTGACGCCCTCAACAAATGCTTTTTCACACTCCGGTTAAACAATTTGCATTTGCCATTAACAAATTACATGAAAGGTTGAAAGACAGTAGAGGAAGCGCATAATGTATGCAAAACACAGAAGCAGATGTCGGGCTGTTGTCTCTGCCTACCCCTGAGGAATCAAGCGTTGAGCATATTTTTGTTCGTTGTATTAACCAATATAGTCAATTAGTTTATCGTATATGACCCACACTCCATTGACCATGACGAGAAGATAGCTGTCAGTCTGCGGGCAATGTCCGATATGTCACACTTCTTCAGGTGTAATCTCTTTTTATTGCAAAGTAGTGCTACACCAGCGAGACAGCTCGTTGCTCCAGTTTTCTGCCTCTCAACATTGGAAATGGCCCTTGCTAGATTATCAACCTCAATTTTCAATAACCGTACATGTTAATTTCCATTTGAGCATCCTTCTCAGGGGCTTGAGCTACTTATAGCCATCACAAATCTTATTCCTCAACACTGGTAGTTGATAGCAACCCATTAATGTCCCACTGCTGGGCACGGGTCTCCTCTCCTCTAATGAGGAAGCTGAGAGGGTTTAGACCTTAATCGACACATGCTGGCCTAATGCGGGTTGGTGGATCGGACATGTCCTTAGAATTTCTTCTTCGACATGTGGGTTTCCTCACGATGTTTTCCTTTACCGTCAGCAGATATATGTTCCACAAAGTGAAATTCACATTGGTATTGTCTGGCCGGATTCGAACTAGATATCTCTGAGTAGAGGCCGCGTCCTTATTCAATCATTTCTGGTAGCTGATCACTTTAGGATTTTTTTCATCAATTTTAGGTACCTACGCCTTTTTCAAATTTTAAAACATGCGGCCATTTTTGTTAACAAGGCAGTGAATGGTAGTTCAATTTTACACTAAAAGTACATAATCGCGAGAGTTATTGGTTGATAACACTTTCACTATTGTTTTAGTCCTAGATTTACGTAGTGACACTAAATTCTAAGCAAAAAAAACTAAATAAACTAATATTTACGATAATTTTCGTTAGCTGAGAAAAGTGAAGTGCACTGTTTAAGTGAGGGTAGACGAAAAAAAATGATTCTAGAATCTCGGCAGTATTTTTTACCCGATTATAAAAAAGGAGGCGGTTCTCAATTCGACTATTTTTTTTATGTTTGTTACCCCAGAACTTTCGACTGGGTGAACCGATTTTGATGATTCTTTTTTATTTGATAGCTGGCGTTTCCCGTGTGGTCGTTTTTTTTCCAGAGTCGGCAGCTCGAATATGACGCCCTTAGTGTTACACCGGTCCATATCATGGTGACCGTTTCCCATCAGGCGGGTAGTGTGCTTGTCACATAAGTTGTGTTAAAATTAAAAATGCGTTTATTGAAAATTTCGACTATTGAATTAGTAATGTAACAAATATGAATTTTATTATGATAAGACTGAACTGAGATTTTATAAATAATTTAAGTTATAAGAAACTTAGTTAACTTAGTTATTAGTGTCATTAGTGTAGTGTAAATAGTAGTAGTATTAACTTAGTGTAAGTAGTATTTGTAACACACAACCAACTTTTTTTTATATTCAGTTGGTCAATTGCCTTTACCACGCTGTGGTAAGAAGCTAGGGTAAAGTCCAGAGGGTACGGGCCGCCATTTTAGACACCATTCGTCCCAAAACGGCGGTCCCTACCTTGACGGTCTAAACAGATGCCTTTAGCATGAAAAAATAATGTTGGCATTTAGGTGAAGTCAGTTTAAGATATGCATTTATTAAACTAACTAAAAAGACTTATTATAAGACTGATTTAATTGTAAATAGTGTTAAAATATTCCAAGTATGTACTTGTACCTGTTTTTTTTTTCTTTTTAATTTCAAACAGAATGTAAAAATTGCTAATTATTAAATACTGACTGATTAAAATAGAATTAAGATTTAGAGAATACTTACGATTTTTAAACGGTTTTATTTAACTTGACCTGTTTGATTGGGTCAAATCTAGTAATTGAAATTTGACCCCCTTTTAGTTGTCTGATTGGTCTGATATTTGGCAGAAATCTTTAGTTCTGATGACAATACAATTTAAAACCGTTTAACTTAAAAAAGATTTTTTCACAATTTATTATTTAATTTAATAAACGAATACTTGATTTTAACTTGTCATAAAACAGATCTGCAATTTTTAGGTGAATTAGAAAGTATTATGTTAAAACAATCTGCGTATTTTATAAAAACCGGCCAAGTGTGAGTCGTATTAGCGCATACAGTAATGGGTTTGTGCCCTAACACTTCGGGCATTTTTTTAGTTATGCCCAAATATGCTATAAAATGCCCGGCATTAATCGAGTGGATTGTATAAATGCCCGATGCCCAGTGACATCCATCACTGGTTCTGTACCATTATTTATACATACAATACATCAGAAATACCAAATTTGTTGTAAGAAATTTTCAAGTTAAATGTTCATTTTTAACCGAATTCAAAAAAGGAGGAGGTTCTAGTTTATATAAATGTTTGTAATGCATGTCACAAATAAAATATTTTACTGTATTTCTATCTTTCTTTACAATCCTACTTTCCTATCTAGGTCCTACGGTCCTATAAGTACTAATAGAGGTGAAGTTTGTTTGGTTGATGGCGCTAATCTCAATAACTACTGGGCCGAATTGAAAAAATACTTTCGAGTTAAATAGCTCATTAATCGAGGAAGGCTTTTGCCTTATACATCATCACGCTACTGCCCAAGGGAGAAGAGTAGTAATCATTATAATATCAACGAATCGGGCCAATTTCCATACCTACATTTTATGGCAAGAAGGACCAAGAGGAAGAAACAAACACATGCGCTGGTAAAGACTGTATTATGCAGCAGTGGAGTTTGTTGCGCCGTTTCTTCTCCACTAGCGCCTAGGAAGCGGTGGTAAACTTAGTATTAAGTAGTTTTTGACGTCAAAAAGATGTAATTACGTTACACTATTTTGAAAAATAAAGAAATTGAAATTAAATCAATGCATATGAATATTTATGATTAATCAAGCATTTTTTGTCTGTATGTTTGGAGGAGGTTATCTCTGGAACAGCTGGGCCGATTTAGACAGGACTTTCGCTGGCAGATAGGTAGTTTTAGAAACCCTAACTTAGGTTACTTTAATTTAACAAAAAAATAGTAGTAACCTAAGTTACTTTAGGGTTTGGGTTACACGTAAAAATCTGAATCTATGTAGGCGAAGCCGTGGACACAGCTAGTTACACAATAAAACACTCAATAAATATCACATCGTTTATTAATTATTTAAAAAATACAAAAGATACTGGTCGTGAGAGAATAACCGAATGGAGTATAGACAGACATTCCTTACAGTTATTATAATATTAAGTACAATAAAAACAACAAATCAAAGTCCTTGAATCTATATACAAATAAATAAAAATGGAATGTCTGTGTGTATTTAAAATAACAGCTTATTACTAAGTGTATGTATATACAAACGTAAACATGCATATTATACCGGCTAATCTTTGGAACGGCTGAGCCGATTTTGATGGGAGATAGCTGATGTAACAAGGGCTAACTAGGGCTACTTTAATTTTGGAAAATGAAATGCAGTCTCCTGCATTGTCAGCATAGAAACTCCCTCACCCCCTTCTTCCCCTCCAGGAGCGGCAAAGCGATTGTGACGCTCCTGGCATTGAAAACGACCATAGGCCACAATGACCGTTTACCAATAGATAGGTCGTGTACTTATCAGCCACTTGAGTGTTATAAGATATCAACGCATTGATGTCCCACTGCTGGGCACGGGTCTCCTCTCCTCTAACGAGAGAGCTGAGAGGGTTTAGACCTTAATCCACACACGCTGGCCTAACGCGGGTTGGTGGTTCGGACATGTCCTTAGAATTCTAGGTCATGTGGGTTTCCTCTCGATGTTTTTCATTCACCGTCAGCAGATGGTATATGTGATTAGCACATATAAATTCCACAAAGTGAAATTCACATTGGTACTGTCCAGATTCGAACTCGATACCTCTGAGAAGAGGCCGCGTCCTTATCCATTCAGCTACCATCGCTCTAATGGTATAATTTTTTTTTAAATTCTCAATCATCGCTATCAGAATCCATCACCGTTTCATCTGATGATGAGAAAAGTATTTCATCATCTTCCAATTCTATAACATCAGTTAAAGTTGGTGGTAACTGGCCACGGGTGGAAACTCTCGAAGGTTTCTCTAACATGAAACCAACAGCTTCTTCATCAGACGCTTGATTCTCCATTATTTGATTAGATCTAATCATATCAGCTACAACAGTTGATTGCGTGGAAGTTTTTAAACATTCTTCAACGACAAACTCAAAATTTTTAGCACAATTTTTTTTCAGTTTAAACGATTTTTTTACTGTATTTGTGAAAACTTTAATCAAATCCTCTTTAGATAATTCTCCAAGGTCTTGCTCAAGAGTTCTTTTTACAAGTTTCTGACTGTTTCTTAAGTTTTCAATTTTAGAATCACACCGATCACTTGGTGGTAAGTCTCTTAACTGTCTCTTACGATGGTTTAAATTTACATATTGATTTAAGGTAGTTACATCTTGTATTGTACATATTGGTTGTATATGTCCATCATCTATTTCTTGGTGCATAGAGTCAGTCCTTAAATGAAATATTTTCGACAGCCAATTCTTATGTTTCATTTCAAACCAACCATGATTTCGATTACAAGCTCTATATAGCTTTTCACATTTACTGAGACAAGTCATAATACATTTTGCAACGCTGTGAGATTTAAGAAGCATATCCGGTATACCTTTTGGGTACATAGCGTTTAAGACCACAACGGTTCTCTCCGCTGGAGTCAAGTCATAGGGTCGTTTATTTACTCCTTTTAAAGACGCTGCTTTTTCTAGAGTTATGAATACTTCTAGACGCGTCATTGCTATAGGTCCATCATGGCTTTCTCCTAGCATATTCATAGACACACTCGGAGAGTGAAGAGTGTCTATACTTGCCACTCGCTGACCAACGTGAGGGTTGGCGCCCTCACATCCCTCTAGCATTAAGTCACTCGATCGAGGCTCGAGACGACATCCCCCAGCAGGACGGGTCAGTTCCTGCTGAAGCGAAACAGCGCCATGGGTCTTTAACGGGTCCATGACGCCTCACCCCCGCTTCTCCAGACATTGTGTAACGGCGAGGGTTTTAGCGAAGGCCTATCGAGGGCGGACCCCTTCCCAACACCACACAATGCCCTTCATCGAAGATATACCACCATCGAAGGATCGCTCCTGGTGTTGCACACGTCCATAGGCCACGGTGACCGCTTCCCATCTGGTGGGTCGTGCGCTTGTCTGCCTAACCTAAGTGGTATAAAATAAAAATAACATAGTTTTTGGTCTGACTAGTGATGGATGCCCAGACACTTTGGGCATTTAGAATTTATGTCCAAAATGATAGGGTATAAATAAGCCCATCTGTATAAATTGGTTTATGCCTGACGTAAAAAGGGTAGTTTGAGTAAATACCCGCCATAAATCGGGTAGTTTGAGTAAATGCCCGCCATAAATTAGATAGTTTGAGTAAATGCCCGCCATAAATTGGATAGTTTGAGTAAATGCCCGCCACAAATCGGGTAGTTTGAGTAAATGCCCGGCATAAATTGGATAGTTTGAGCAAATGCCCGCCATAAATTGGATAGTTTGAGTAAATACCCACCACAAATCGGGTATTTTGAGTAAATGTCCAGCATAAATAGGAAACAATTATGAAAGTTGAAGAAACGAGAAGCGTGTGCCAAGATCGTAGCTAGTGGAAAGATGTTGTCTCTGCCTACCCCAATGGGAAAAAGGCGTGCTTTGTATGTATGTATGTATGTTTCATAGGCGTCAACGAAACAATCGGTGTTGAGGCGGGGGCCAGTGAGGCGGGCGTTGAGGTACAAATAGATGGCCGAAGTGGTCGAGGAGTTTGACGAGGCTTCTCCAATTTCCTCATCTTCTTCATACGTGAACATCCTCACCACCCTGGGCACCACTAACTTCTGGGTAACTCCGTCTTCCTCTAACTCTCCCTCGTTTCCTGAAAAGAAAACAGTTCTGTCAGAAAGGAATAAGACCAGGGCCTCGATTCTGCTAAAGACAAACCACTGATATACCACTGACACTCTAAAAAATGCCATTTAATTGTAGACTTTATTGTTATCATGTTAAAGTCTGAAGTCAAATGATATTTTGTAGAGCGAATGAAAAAGTTAAATGAATTCTTTTCATTTGATTTTAGGCTTTATCTGTATAACGGTAAAGTCTACAATCAAATAACATTTTTAGAGTGTCAGTGGTATTACAGTGGTTTGCCTTTAGCAGAATCGAGGCCCATACCACTGCTGCTAATTCTGTTGTTACATCTCTAAACTTAATGGCATCTGTTTCTTTCATTATCAGATAGAAAAGGACATATGATTTATGTTAGTGAACACCTGTCAAATTAAGTCGGCGCCTTGACGGTACCCTTCAATGTTAGTCGACATCTACGAACATGCGACTTAACTTACTACGCACCAACAAGGCGCTGTCTTAATTTGACAGGTCTTAACTTAAATAAAATCATCTGTCCTTTTCTATCTGATCATGAAAGAAACAGATGCAATTAGAAAATTTTAGAGAATTTTAAGCGATACTCTAAAAAATGCTATTTCTTTACAGTTGTACAGTTAAAGTCTCTGTGGCGTAGCGATAGTAAACGCGGCCGCTGCGCAGAAGGCGCGGGTTCGATCCCCGCTCAGTGCAAATATTTGTATGCATGAATATGGGTATTTGCATTGGTCTGGTCGTGCCTCGGAGAGTTAAGCCGTCGGTCCCGGTTGCCATACAAACATCTATGGCAGTCGTTACGGGTAGTTGGAGCCCTAAACAGTCCAACAACAACGGTCTAGCTGCAATGCTTCGATATCGGGTTCCAGACTCCGAGGTGAAAGCTTTGGATGCGACTGGGATTAACGCTAGGTTGAAGAAGTATATGTTGGGTTAAGGCTTGGACGATGGCACAAAGGTACTCACTGTTGATATCTGGGGACGCTGGGCTCCAGCTGAACTTCAGAGTATGTTGGAGACAGCGCGTGGTGGACGGCAGGGGGGGGCCTGAGGGGTGAGAAAGTACTGGAATTATATCTTAATAGCTTTTGACCGCGGCTTGCCCGCGTGGAAGTCGGTATCTCCACCAATTAAATGACTACACTCCACTCTCCACTCCAAAAATAAAGGATAAAAAGTATCCCATGTCCTTCTACAGGGCCTCGATTCTGCTAAAGGCAAACCACTGTAATACCACTGACACTCTAAAAATGCTATTTAATTGTAGACTTTACCGTTATACAGTTAAAGTCTAAACTCAAATGAAAAGAATTCATTTAACCTTTTCATTCACTCTACAGTCGTTCTTGAGTTATAAATAGTGTAACTAACACGACTTTATATTTAAATATATATATATAGATAGATAGATAACAATGAGCATTGGGGTTATCCACATTCTAAAACAAATATCACAAGCTTATTGTTGTACAATTTGCTTCTCTATACTACTTTTTTTTATACTACTTAGGTGGCAGACAAGCACACGGCCCACCTGATGGAAAGCGGTCACCGTGGCCTATGAACGTGTGCAACACTAAGGGTGTCACACACGCGCTGCGACCCTGAAGGGAAGGGGGGAGAAGAGGTACAGTGAGCTCTGGCTCCCCTACTTACCTTGTGGAACACAACACGCTGGTTATTATGTGCGCGGTGTTCTGTAGGGCGAAGGTACTACCCCAGTCGGACTGCTCAGTTCGGACGAGAGATACCGTCGTGTCCTACCTCCGTAAATGTATGATGTATGGATACTCACGGTCTGTACTTCACTTCTTCGGGCTCCCAACTGACCACACACTCCTCGACGTACCCTGCAGATAGGGGGTGGTCGTCAGCGGAGGTGGTCCTGAGAGGAACAAAGTGTTTACAGTTGAGTAAAAATACAAAAATTTCATCATCATTCTCTGAACCTTTTTCTAACTCAGTTGGGGTCGGCTCTCCAGTCTAACTGTGATGCGGCTGAACTTCGATATTTTCCGTGGAGCGACTGCCATCTGACCTCCACAACCAATGGTCATTATGACCAATGGCGATATCGAAGTTCCAAGTTAGACTGATTGGACTTTTGTGGGATGTTTGTATGGCAACCGGGACCGACGGCTTAACGTGCTCTCCGAGGCACTAATAAACCTGCGATAAATACACACATAACTTCGAAAAGCATCGAAAAATCATTGGTGTGTGCCATGGTGAACCTGGGATCGAACCCGAGACCTTGTCTCTAGGGTAAAGTCCAGAGGGTACGAGCCGCCATTCCAGTCACCATTCGTCCCAAAATGGCGGTCCATACCTTGACGGCCCCCTTTTTTTTTATACTACTAAGGTGGCAGACTAGCACACGGCCCACCTGATGGGAAGCGGTCACCGTGGCCTATGGACGCGTGCAACACTAAGGGTGTCACACACGCGCTGCCTACCCTGAAGGGAAGGGGGGAGGGCTGGGAAGGGGTGGGGAGGCTAGGAAGGGATGGGAGGAGGGGTACATTGAGCTCTGGCTACCCTACTTACCGGCGGGAACACAACTCGAGCCTTGTACGAATCGGGAAGGAACCCGGGATTGTAGGAAGAAGAAAACACGTGTGCAGGGTATGTTGTTTTTACCCGACTGCCGAAGAAAGGAGGGTAATGTTTTTACTCACTCTAATAATAAAGGATCAGGCATCATCTCATCTCGCCCCCTCACAGCATCCATATAGACATCTTCTTCGGCTTCAAACTCCAACTTCAACGTTCCTCTCTCAGGTTCCTCTTGATTTATTTCTCTGAAATTGGTAACACTTAAAATGGCAACACTGAATAATCACATTTTTTAAGGTAACTGAACCAACAGTTAGCTCAGCCGGTGGGCCCAGTTGACCACTGTGTAAATAGACCAAAAAAACCAGCCCGCTGAGTTTCTTGCTGGAGTCTTCTCAGGTCTGGGCCGCGTTTCGAACCGGTGGTGGTCCATTTGGTTCTAGTTTTAAATAATTTTGATTTTGACGTTTTGTAAGTGCCGCTTAAAATGGTCTATACAGAATAAATTATTTTTAACTTTGACTTGACTGCCAGTTTTACACAGGCTAACTCGGCCCAATTTTCAGTAACTCAGCCTGTGGGTCCAGTTAACCACTGCCATTTTATATTGATTGACTCGGCCCACTTTCAGTAAATACAGGCTATATAGACAATTTTTATACGGGCTGATTCGACCCAATTTTCAATATCTCAGCCCACGGGCCCAGTTGATTCCTACCAACCATTTAGGGCCTAAAGCTCTATAAGCCTAGAGTTTAGGCTCTTCAGCCCGTCGCGTAGGCTGAAATATCTAAAAGTGGTCCGAGTCAATCAATATAAAAACTAGCAAATTGGTCAACTGGGCCCGCGGGCTAAATCAACTGTGGGCTCAGTTAATCACGACACGACGACACGACGAAAATAATTGCATGGGTAAACTCATAATATACAATACTCACCCCGCGGCATCGCCTGCATTGCAATCATGTTCTGTAGTTGTACAATTAGAATCTTCCTCAATCGGACTGTAAGAGAAAACAGAAATAAATCATCATTCTCTGAACCTTTTTCCCAACTCAGTTGGGGTCGGCTCTACAGTCTAACTGTGATGCGGCTGAACTTCGATATTTTCCGTGGAGCGACTGCCATCTGTCCTCCACAACCAATGGCGATATCGAAGTTTCAACAGAAATAAAACAGAAATAAATATTACGTGGAAATTGTAGAACCTTACATCCCTGTAATTAAGACCCGAGACGGCGCGCGGCGGCGGCGCGCGGTTTTAGTCGGTTCGATCCCGACATAACAACCCCCGATGGCCAACAGGGGTGGTATCTATAGGGATTTCAGCACGATAAAAAAAAGGGGGCACCTAATCGCGAACTATATACCAAAAGAAAATGAATATATATACAGGATGAATTTTTCAAAAGGGCTTGGATGGCCAAATCCGAAACTATAAGGAATAGCGAAAAACGCTCAAAGGAGTCACGAGCCCGATTTTGATGAAACTTAAAACCTCATCATTAGATTTTTGAAAAACCAATAAACCTAGCTGAGAATCGAACCCTTAGATTTTAGACCATAAGATAGTGTTGCTGTTAAGGAACAAATTCTGTGAAGTAATGATATATGGCAAATTTAAGGAAAATTTGGAATTTAATTTTCCTTAAATTTGACATAATATCATTGAAACTCACCTTGAAACCTCCTTCTCAATCTCCCGACTCAATTTCACACGTTTGTGACTACCATCAGCCCTCACGGGTCGTTTCAACCGTTTCCTCTCCCTCAGGATCTTGGAGACGGCCTGCTCGCTGACCCCGGTAGCCTCAGCAGTCCGGCCCAGGATGTTGGCCAGCGGACTCAGGTCGCAGTTGTGGCCCGTAAAGGTCTTCAAATTTTTGTACTCGTTGTGGAGGAAACGGTAGACGTTGACTATGATCCGTTTAGCCTGTTAAGAGATGGACTTTTAAAAAGGAGATGTTTCATAAATGTACGGACCTTGGGCCCGATAATTGTACACTACTTAGAAAAATAGCTAGCCAATGTAGTTTTCATTTTTCACTATACAATTCTTATAATATTGCTTCGTATTATGGGCGGAATCTAATTAAATAAACACTTTCTTGCAACACAACAAACATGGCGGACTAAAACTATAAAAATGTTCTCATATTTTATTAATTTATGCCCTTGAATGTCAGAGACGAATAAATATAATTGTATTTTTGCCAATAACCGGTATTATTTTTCTCTTTTTCTGTATTGTGTACAGCGCGTATGTAACACCCTTATGTTGCACACTTCCATAGGCCACGGTGACCGCTTCCCACCAGGTAGGCCGTGTGCTTGTCTGACCTACGTAGTTAAAAAAAAATAGAATCACCCAGACCAATGCAAATGGGCATTTTTGTGCATAAAAATATTAGCACTGAACGGGAATCGAACCCGCGCCCCATGTCGTAGCAGTCGAACGCACTACCGCTACGCCACAGAGGCTTCTAAAGAGATAAATAGAACTCATTGTTATGAGGAGACGATTACCTCAGGCAAGTCACTCGGAGTAACATTTTGCTTTGTTGGCTCGGTGCTCCGGGGTGGAACCTTAGGGTGCACCAGGGGTACGCTAAGATATTCGGTATCAGCATCTGGCTCTGACGTCGTAGAGCTCCCTGGTGTGATGGGTACCTGGAGAACAATAGAACGTTTATTTAGAGTAGAAAAATTTTTTTTTATACCACTTAGGTGGCAGACAAGCACTTAGAACTTCGATACCACCATTGGTCATAATGACCATTGGTTGTGGAGGTCAGATGGCAGTCGCTCCACGGAAAATATCGAAGTTCAGCCGCATCACAGTTAGACTGGAAAGCCGACCCCAACTGTGTTGGGAAAAAGGTTCAGAGAATGATTAGGTGGCAGACAAGCACACGGCCCACCTGATGGAAAGCGGTTATAAATGATTAAATATTAAAAATCCCGACTTCAAGTGACCAAATTGAAATGGGACCATACGGGAAGCGTCAGCTATCAAATAAAAAAAGAATCATCGGAATCGGTTCACCCAGTCGAAAGTCTCGAATCAAATCAAATTCGTTCATTTTTTTTTTATTCAAGACAGGCTTACGTTTGACCACTATCTCACCTGATGGTAAGTGACGATGTGGTCTACGATGAATATAACATAACCCAAGTATTTTTTCTTAATATTTCACTCCTAAGGGGGCAAGTAAGGGTAGAGCGATATGGAAGTCCGTTATATAGGAAGTGCTTAAGTTTTGAAGTAAGAAACATGAAATTAAAGGCCCGGTGGGTATTGGTGCAATCGGGTTATAGAATTTATGCCCGGGCGAAGTCGGGTCACGGGCTGCTAGTATCCATACTAATATTATACATGCGAAAGTAACTCTGTCTGTCTGTCTGTTACGCTTTCACGCCTGAACCGCTAAACCGATTTTAATGAAATTTAGTATAGGGGTAGATTAGATTAGACCTCGAGACATAGGCTATGTTTGATCGCGATAACCGACATCCACGCGGGCGAAGCCGCGGGCAAAAGCTAGTATAATATAAAGAAAGATAGAAAATATTACCTCTGGTAAATTATATTGTTTCCTCGGGCCAATGGCCTTAGATGGAACCTTTGGGTGCAGTGGGGTCACCACGTGCTGTTGGTGATCAGCGTCTTGCTGTGGTTTTGAGGAGTTCTCTGCAGTGATGCATACCTAGAAAACAAACATAATTGGTCAGTGCTCGCAATAACATATACCTTCAACCTAGCGTTAATCCCAGTCGCATCCAAAGCTTTCACCTCGGAGTCTGGGGTCCGCTTTACCAGTCTTAACTGCGGATTTGGCCGGACCTCGATATTTTCCGTGAAGCCACTGCCATCTGACCTTCACAACCCAATGGTGACATTAGGCGATATCGAAGCATTGCAGCTAGACCGTTGTTGTTGGACTTGAACATTGAACCTCCTTTTTTGAAGTCATATAAATCAGTCGGATAAAAAATCAAAAACCCATCTGCATCACAATCCGTTCAGGAGTTTTTGCTTCAATCACTTAAATTTTTTTCACGTAGGTGGCAGACAAGCACACGGCCCACCTGATGGGAAGCGGTCACCGTGGCCTATGGACGTGTGCAACACCAAGAGCGTCACTCACGCGCTGCCTACCCTGAAAGGTAAGAGCGGGGGTAGGAAAGAGTGGGGAGGAGGGGTACAGTGAGCTCTGGCTACCCCACTTACCTTGGGGAACACAACACGCTGGTTATTATGTGCGCGGTGTTCTGTAGGGCGGAGGTACTACCCCAGTCGGACTGCTCAGTTCGGACGGGAGATACCGTCGTGTCCTACCTCCTTACAAATATATTTTAACCCAAGTTTTTTTTTAATAACTCCAATGTACAAATACAGCTACTTACTACAAAATTTTATAATAGTTTTTTTTAACTATTTTTTTAGGTTTTTATCAATAACTAGCGACCCGCCCCGGCTTCGCACGGGTGCAATGCTGATACTAAATTAGCCTTAGTATATGATGCATGTATTATACATATAAACCTTCCTCTTGAATCACTCTATCTATTGGAAAAAACCGCATCAAAATCCATTGCGTAGTTTTAAAGATTTAAGCGCACATAGGGATATAGGGACAGAAAAGGCGACTTTGTTTTATACTATGTAGTGATGAAGAAAGACATGTCAACCCCATCATGCCTTGTAACAATATTCCTTAACAGCGCTTACTACTTAAAAACTAACAAGCTAAATAATAGTTAAAATATAAGATTTAACCTCAGGCAAATTATATTGTTTCCTCGGGCCAATGGCCTTAGATGGAACTTTTGGGTGCAGCGGGGTCACCACGGGCTGCTGGTGATCAGGGTCTTGCTGTGGTTTTGAGGAGTTCTCCGAAGTGATGCAGACCTGGAAAACAAACATAATTGGTCAGTGCTCGCAATAACATTATAACATATAACATAAACTCACGCCTATATCCCCGAAGGGGTAGGCAGAGGTGCTAGCACCCACATTTCGCCAGTTTATTTTTAGGTCCCAATGTAATAGGTGGCGAGCCTATTGCCATTAACCGGGCACTTATAAACCTGCGATAAATACACACATATATAACTTCAAAAAGCATCGAAAAGTCATTAGTGTGTGCCATGGTGAACCTGGGATCGAACCTGAGACCTCGTCTCAGCAGTCCACTACTCAGACCACTAGGCTACCGCGGTTATTATATAACATTATACAATACATTAATACAAAAATATAATGTTTTTTTTATGTCGGTGAATATGACTTCACTATGCCTGATGGTAAGCTAAAAGTAAAGTTTTTTTTTTTATGTCGGTCACGTCAACATGACTTCACCTCGCCTGATGGTAAGCTGAGGCAAAGTCTCTAGAATGGGAGTCACCATTGCAAACACCGATAGTGCCAAAATGGTGGCTCTCAGCTTGACGGCCTCATCAAATGCTTTTTCACGCCCCGCTTAAAGGACCCGGGGCTGTATGAGGAAGGAACATGTGAGCTGGTAAGGAATTCCATGTCTTTATAGTGCAGCTTACTTAATTTAAGAACTGACTTCTTAACCTTTTTTTAAAATGGGTTAAGTATAAAAACCTTCTCCAGATTATAATTTTTTTTTCAGAAAAGCGCATCACAATTTGTTCATCCAAACACGTGATTATCGCCGAAAATATACATAAATAGTGCACGCTATCTTACTTGGCAAGATTTTGGAGTAGTGTGGACCCCGCTACTCCAAAACCTTGCCAAGTTAGATGCCGTACACTATACTGGTTTCTATGAAACGCATTTTGCCACAAACAAGTATAGTGTACGGCATCTAACTTGGCAAGGTTTTGGAGTAGTGGGGCCCACCCTACTCTAAAATCTTGCCAAATTAGATGCCGTGCACTATACAAATAAAAACCATTGTTACAGATACAGGCACGTAACTTGGCCAGGTTTGGGGTAAGTTCGCGCATCGTGCACTTTGAGCCAATCAAGTGATTCAAAGTACGAACGAACGGAACGTTGATTCGCTACAAGACGTCTCTCGGAGACATCTGATTAGTCCGTCAAGTGACGGACCAATCATATGTCCGCGACGGCGCAACCGCGTCTCCCGCGACCCGCTCATACCTCAAAGGGGACCTAAAAATCGACCTTTGCGCATATGACGCGTCTGGCCAATTTACGTGCCGGTATCTGTATTTCGACACAATCCATTTGTGACCTCAAAGTTGTGTCACAAACATACCAAAAAAAAAACAATTAAATATCTCAGCAATTTATTTATCAGTCAAAGAACGTATATATCCATTGGTCATGTTGACCGCTTACCATCAAGTGGGCCGTGTGCTTGTCAACCTAAGATGTATAAAAAAACAGTTTTTTTTTATTATATAGGACACGTCAATTTGAC
The DNA here is from genome assembly GCA_963576445.1 of Lithosia quadra. Lineage (NCBI taxonomy): Eukaryota > Metazoa > Arthropoda > Insecta > Lepidoptera > Erebidae > Lithosia > Lithosia quadra. The sequence goes on from OY754897.1 coordinate 1,372,037, forward strand.
TTCACCTTCACCTGCTGGTAAGCTGTAGGTAAAGTCTCAGGAAAGAGGGTCACCATTACATACACGTACCAGGTTAAGTTAACAATGGTGGCACTCAACTTGACGGCCTCATCTAAAGAGGATTGTCGTCGCAGCACTGCTGGACACCCACCGGTCCCACTAGTGCTGCGACCACAATCCCCCTCTGCGCGGCTATGCACTTGCTGACCCCTGAATGCAATCCAACCAAGATTGGATTACTATGGAGGGTCATTACCTCTTCACACATAAAGATACATTGACATACATTATACATATAAAAATGAAAAATATTAATATATATAAAAAAAAATGGCTGATGAGTTTCTTGCCGGAGTGTTTTCAGGTCTGGGCCACGTTTCGAACCGGTGGTCCATTTGCTTCTAGTTTTAAATATATTTAATTTTGACGTTTTGTAAGTGCCGCATTTAATGGTACATACAGACTCAGACCAATAAAAACGTATAGACTGAGTATTGCGTAATTTTTTGAAGCCCATCAACATAAGACGAATCGGTAATCTTATGACCGACTTAGGACGGACGCTCGGTTCGGTAGTCTTTTGGTAGTCGGCCGAAGAGCTATTGTTAGCGTGTGACGTGTTTTGACTTATGAACAAGAAGATTCACTTATTTCATCGCTATTGTTCACAACGGCTCCGTCTATACCAGGGTAGGCGAACCAATGGCACATCCGATCATAAAATTTGTGTAAAAATGTGTTTAGGTATTTTATGACGATCTAACAAGAATGATCCTATGCTACGGAGTATTCAAATATGTTATAAAACGTCGTATGACACTCGTGAGGTATGAAAATTACTTATCCTCGGCTTCTTATAACCCTCGCCTATAGCTCGGGCTAGCAATTTCGCCTCTGCCGTAACTTTCAACTTACCTCCCTTGTATGTATGTACTATGTAATATGCGTGTAATTAAAACATTTCAAAAATATACCTCTTATGTTTACATTATTTCATAAAGAGTTTTGATGGCACGCCAGTGACCCCTTAAAACATGTTTTAAAAAAAAATGGCATGATGATGCATAAAGGTTCGCCTACCCTGGTCTATACTTTTATATTGGTCTGAGCCACTGACCTGAATAAGTACTCTGGACTGGCGATCAGTCCCAATAAAGTGTGCCTAATTGATAATCGCCATTTTGGCGCTGACAGCAGCCGTGAGTGTACTTGGAACTAATAATAATGATGGACAACAACTGTCTTGGTATCGATGAAACTTTTTCAAATGTCACTGTTTCGACTACCTACTTCAATTTGAAGTGTTTATTAATGATAAATACCATTTTAATATGTTCATAAAATTATTTATAGTACATATACCAAGCCTTTTGTGTTTAAAAGTATACCTACGAATTTTGGCATTGGATAGAAAATTATCGATATACATTTTGACATCCCTATTTACAACGGCCATTTGCAAACTAATTAGTTCTCAGTACACTCGTCTGTCAAACGCGGCGCTTCAAATCGGCACAAAAAATATCTGTCATTTGCTATGGCATAGCCAGTCTAGCGATTTATTATTTCAGGTCAGTGGTCTGAGCATACAGAAATAATTATTTTTGACTTAGACTTTGACAGTGTCATTTTACCTCTTCACACATAAATATACAATCGCATAATTGCTCTTCATAATGTGGGTTAGCTCCGGGGAGAAGGCGTGGAGGCCTATATCTGTAGTCATAATCTTCTGGTTTGAAATGCAAGTTGCAGATCCTGGCGTTCTGGAAGAATTTCCCCTTAATCGGTGCCAGCGATAGCCAAGTCTTGATTCTTTCCTCATTTTTTGGGTACCTGAAATATGAATTATCATGTATTATATTGTGTTAAGTAGATACATACATACATACATACATATAATACATACATACTACACGTGCGCTATAAGTTGAGACCTGACCGCCATGACGTCACCGGCGCGTGTTTGTACAGCGTAGAAAAAAATATCGTAAACAAGCTTTCGTCCGAGAAGTTACCTACCTATCTACCAATTTTCTTGCGAACAGTACGTCACGGGCGACCGAGGGGCAGTGCAGGGAGAAGTCTGCGGAGAGCCCAGGTCAGACTTCCCCCTGTGAAGGAAGAAGCGCTGACGCCCCCCCCTTTATTTATATTCTAGATTTCTTGGTGGTATGAAAAAAAAATAACCACGAAGGCGGAGCCGAGCTCCCGCCTTAGCCTTCGTGGTTATTTTTTTTAAACTTCTAACCTATACTCTGACTAATGTAGGATGATAATAATGACAGTTCATGTCTATGAAGTATCGTATTTTTTTATACTAAAATTATACCCCAAAAATTATCGTAATACATAGACAAGCCCCGTCCACTTGTCATAGTGAAGCGTCTTGCAAGAATACAGCACAATTGACTCTACACAAATGAATCGAATTAAAATAATTTATTGAAATTATTAAGTACTTATACTACTAAAATTTTTGTGATATAATTAGCTAAATATGATACGAAACACAAATACAATAAATAAATCTTCTCTTTTGTCTTCCTGAAGTAAGTTACCTAAAATAATAAAAAATAAAAAAGTTATGTTTTTTTGTAAATATCGATTCCACATTCTATGGGAACGATAATCGAAAGATTCATTTTCGATTATACTATATGGGCTACCCTTTTCAGAGCTGTCATTATTATCATCCTACATTAGACAAAGTATAATCTATCCGAGTCGGGGTGTTAAAAATGTTATATACATTAATACATAATATAATAAAATATATATAAAATTTAACTTAGTCACTCGTGTCTGCAGCATAATTGCTTGTTTTAGGCGAAATTTAGGTTAGAATATGAAAAAAAAGGGGGGGCTTCCGCGATTTTTCCTTCACAGAAGGGGGTCTACACACTCCCCAACTCCCAGCCCTTAAATCGACGGCCAGTATAAGAAAGCAAAGGCGAAAAAAGCACTGGAAACCGGCGGGCTTGATTAAAAAAAATAATGACAGTAGAGTAAGCGCATGAACTTTGTAAGGACAAGCAGATGGCGGGCTATTGTCTATGCGTACTTTGGAGGGAAAAAGTACGTATTAGCATAAAAAAACATAATTAGGTACCTGTGAAAACTTATGCCACCCTTAGGACTCCAATAACTTCTGCAGTTTTGAACTACACAATACATTGTGCGTATCGAGAATTTCAACACGTAGCGTTAGCAATAATTTAGCAACATAGAAACAGAATGACTTTTTAATAATTAATTGTACTAATTCATAAGAAATAATATAAACAAATCAATCGCAGTAAACAAAACATACACCAAACGGCAAACTGTCAAGTGTCATGTCATTCACAATTTGTGGTATTGTGACAGATAGCTTTTTTAAATTTACTTAACAGCTATGGATATGGATGGATACAGGTTATTGAAACTTGAGTGTGGCAGAAAGTACAAGTGAGCTTTTAAATGTACAGTACTAAGTACCCAATCAGTATTGCTACACTAGTAAAGGCAAACACCCATCACAAACAACTAACCTCAATACTTTAGGCATAGCAAGAGGTGCGATGATAGAATATAGCTGTGGGCATCATATCGAATATTCTTCCGAACACAAACTGTTGTAAAGGTGGTAAAAGACCATAAAAGACACACAACGAGGCAAAGTATTATAAAAATTAATAATAGGTACTCACTTGAGATTCTTCAGATGTACTCGGCTCATCTCGTGGCTTAACTTTAGATTATCCCCACACGGGTTCGGAGTCCATATTTTTTTTACACAACACTAACTTTATTAGCACCCTGACTCGGATAGATTCGGTTAGGTTAGGTTAGGTTGGTATTTTTTTTTAAACTATCAAGAAATCTTGTTTTTACGAAAGTTAGGTTAGAATATTAAAACAATCGTATCTCAAAAAGGGGGGGGTTTCTCAACTTATCCTTCAAAGCGGGGGTTTTACACCCCCACCCTCCCTCCCCAACCCCTCACAGCCCTTATATCGTGTGGGGATAAACCGAAGTCTACCCATCTCGTAAACGTGTCAAAAAGGGGGGGGGGGGGGCGTCCTCACTTTTTCCTTCAAAGGGGGGTTATATACCTCCCTCCGCACTGACAGGTTTGGGGTTGACACTTGGGATTAAAAATACCCGACTATATTTCATGGCGCCATGCATATTCCTTATCATTACGATTGAGTTTTATTTTGGTCTATGTTACTTCCGAATTATAATCGTAAACTTTTTTGTATGTATGTTTATTGTGATTATCTCGCGTATGCTTGTTTCTTTCAGAAAAATATCTTCTACATTCTGGATAAGGTTTTAGTATACTTTTAGTTTTTATTATGATAAAAATACAATGAAAATTCAATAATGTTTACATTAAAATAAAAACTAAAAACTAAACAAAATGAATATTTACATTTATATTTATTTTAATTTAATTTTTAGTATACATGACTTATAAAAAAACAGAACTTCAATTTATCCTCACGAATTTGTTTTTTTTTTTCATGATATTATTATTTTATAAATAAATTAACATACCTGTGGTAATAGTAAGGATGAGCGTATAGATTTGGACTGCACTATTGCGACTGGCTGTGTACCGCTTGATGGTGATACTCTTATCACTGATGTAATCTAAAAAAGAAATGTACAATATAAAACCATATAACGAACATAGGATCTTTTTTTCTTTTTTTTAGAGTGGAGTAAAGTGTAGTTGATAGTGGAAGAGGTGTGTGGGGTGGAGAGTCGAGTGGAGAGTCGTCTAACTGATGGCGATACTGACTTCCACGCGGGTGAAGCCGCGGGCGAAAGCTAGTATATCTAATATATAAAAATGAATCACTATTTCCCTTGGTCACGGAATCACGCGTGAACGGCTGCACCGATTTGGCTGAAAAGTAATTAGGAGGTAGCTTAGAACTAGGAGAAAGACATAGGATAGTTTTTATCCTGCCACGGGGACGAAGTATGCCACGGGCGAAGCTGGGGGCACAGCTAGTTTTTAAATAATTAAGTAACATACCTTAGGTAATGGGAAGGATGAGTTTAGAGAACCAGACTGTCCTGTTGGCTTTGGGTTGCTTGAGGTTGGTTTTTCGACCACTGATGGGCTCTAAAAGAAAAATAATACGCTTAAAATAAAACAGCAAACCAATAGTCAGAATAAATAAATAAAATAAATAAATATTCTACGACATTCTACACATCGCTATCTAGACCAAAAATAAGCTTAGTTTAATTAGCTTGTGTTATGGGTTCTAGAATGCTGATAAACATACTTATATACGTTTTTTTGTAAATACATACTTATTATACATAGCAACACCCACACCAATGCAAATATATATATTCATGCATACAAATATTTGCACTGAGCGGGAATTGAACCCGCGTCCCCTGCGTAGCAGTCGCGTGTACTACCGCAACGCCACAGAGGCCGTCAAATAATAACCGTCAATAGTGACTGAATAATAGTAAGTTTAATGTATACCCTAAAAAACACATCGAAATCTGTTCAACCTTTTTGAAGATGAGTCGGAATAAAGAGGCATTTTGATATAGTTTTGATTCACATACCTTAAGAAAAGTGAGTTTAGTCGGTTTTTGATCAATATCCATATTTGGTGACTGATATAAAAACTGAAAATTAAAATACTAAGTTAAAATAGTTCAATTAGTTGGGTGGGCAGCGCGAGTGTGAAGCCCCTGGTATTGCACACTTCCATAGGCCACGGTGATCGCTTCCCATCAGGTGAGTCGTGCACTTGTCTGCCACTTAAAGAGGTACAAAAAAATAGTTCTCTCCTAGTCCCAACGTCAAATTAAATAATCCATCCAAAAAAACCATCGTATTGTGTTCCCGCCGCCGGTAAGTAGGGTAGCCAAAGCTCACTGTATCCCTCCCCCCCCCACTCCTTCCCAGCCCTCCCCCCTTTCCTTCAGGGTAGGCAACGCGTGTGTGATATGACACCCTTAGTGTAGCACACGATCATAGGCCACGGTGACCGGTGACGGATTTCCGCACGATAAAAAAAAAGGATGAAATAAAAGAATGGGATTTTTTCACTAAGTACTGATCAGTGGATTTTTTACACTGTTCACCTTTTTGGGTACTGCATAGGTCACAACACGGAATAGCCCTCCTTTAGTTTCGTACAAGTCCTCAGTTTCAAAATGCACGCTGCATATTTTACTTGAATTCGAAGGAACCCAGTCATATTGGCCTCTACATTCCCTTATTATTTTAATCCAATCTTTTCTCCATACTTCATTCCCTGTAGGAAAACTAAAGAAGAAATATTTTTAATCTATATTTAGAATTAAAGTTATGTTGATATAATTAGTCTAAACAAATAATTATTTGTGCAATTTGAAACAAATTATTACAATCATCCCCTTTTAGGGGTAATTTATCCTTTAAATAATTGACAACACTGGTTTTGTTGTTGTTTGAGGTCATGCGTCCCAATATCGAAACATTTTTTTTGTCAAAAATATTGAATAAATTATTGTCTTACCCATGAAAAGTGATTCCTTGACATTTTGTTGTAATACGACTGTGGCTTTTACAACATTTCACGACACAACACGGCATATTTGAATTTTATTTTGTCTCTCACAAGCTCCCCGCTATTGACTTCACTCGAACGAAATCACACTCGTAATGGCGGCCATTGGACCAGCTATTGTGTGAATGTGTGTGAGGGAATATTGATCGTCAATGTACAGTCACCGTCAAATGTAGCTATAACGCGTGCGCTATAAGTTGAGACCTGGGGTCTCCGCCTACTTCCCCCTGCACTGCTCCTCAGTCGCCCGTAATGTACTGTTCGCAAAAAAATAGGTAGACAGGTAGGTAACGTCTCGGGCAGAAGCTTGTTTACGATATTTTTTGTGCGCTGTACAAACAGGCGCCGGTGACGTCTAGCGATCAGGTCTCAACTTATAGCGCACGTGTAGTATGTTCATAATATTTTCCCCTTTTTGCCCGTGGTACGGTACAATCAGATAAGTATTTGAGCAATTTGATCTTAACCAATAAAAAGTATCTACGTAGGATTGCGTAGGTACTTTTTTTTTATTAACGGCTCCGTCCGTCCTACTTTTTATTGATCTGAGAATAGGTATGATTTATATTTCATAAATAACTAGGTACTGACAAATACTGTGCAATGACTTTGTATTTTATAAACTTTTAAAAATTCTGTTTTGTGTAAAAAAACTTTGATTAAGATATAAATAGGTAAGTGCCTACCTAATATTTTTATGGAGATTTTTCATGTATTTTGACTTGAAAATTATCGTATAGGTAGGTACTTTTGACACTGACTGTACCTATGTGTGGATGGAAATTGGATAATTTTATTTTTGTACCTACTTTTTAGGTTTATAGCGAGCTTATATCCATCTAATTCTAAACAATTAATGTGATTGACAAAATAATCAAAAATTAAAAGTGGGAAACGCTAATTATTTTGACAAATCTAAAGTAGCCTAATTTACATCAGCTATCGGCCAGTGAAAGTCCCATCAAAATCGGTCCAGCCGTTTAAGAGATTAGCCGTAACAGACGGGCAAAATTGAAAAAAAAATGTTGTTTTGGTCTATGTACCGTGTACACATCCAAATACACTTAGTAAAAAGCGGGTATTTTAATAATACTACACAGGAGGCGCGGGTTCGATCCCCGCTCAGTTCAAATATTTGTATGCATGAATATGGGTTTTTGCATTGGTCTGGTCGTGCCCCGGAGAGCACGTTAAGCCGGTCCCGGTTGCCATACAAACATCTATGGCAGTCGTTACGGGTAGTCGGAGCCCTAAAAAGTCCAATAACAAAGGTCTAGCTGCAATGCTTCGATATCGGGTTCACCATTGGGTTGTGAAGGTCAGATGGCAGTCGCTTCATGGAAAATATCGAGGTCCAGCCAAATCCGCAGTTAAGACTGGTAAAGCGCACCCCAGACTCCGAGGTGAGAGCTTTGGATACGACTGGGATTAACGCTAGGTTGAAGAAGAAGAAACACTCCAAGACATCATTTTCATAGGTCGTAAATAAAAATGCATTTGTTTATTAAATAACTTAATTTTTATTTATAACGGATAAAAATAATGCATACATTGTGCACTTCACAGACCAGTTTCAGAATTGAGAAATTCAATTTGAGGCATGTCAAAACTTCGCTGCGGCAAATACTGGCCGAGGTGGCCCTCTAGAGGGCTGCTTCATACTTTTATAACTTCATAGACGTTCATTTTTTTCATTGTCATAGTTCATGCTGATGATGACGTCATCATCACATTAGCGATGATCTCGGTTGCATCCAAGTCTTTCACCTCGGAGCACGGTTTCCGTCACCCATTTTGTTTTTTTTTTAATGGCTTTGCTTCGCATTTTGCCACAAACAAGTATTATAATTTGCATATAAATGTATTATGCAGCGTTTTCGTCATTTAGTCACAGTCAAGGTCTTCATAATCAATTGTAAAGTCAGTCTTCCTTCATAGTCTTGCCCCAATAAAATAGTGGAGACTTTACTAGAGGCTTGGGATCAACGTTGAAAAGCACAACTCACGGTACTATACCACTTTCTCAAACTTGTGCACGTTGTCGAAGATGTTATGTTTAAAAATCCACTGTTTTGACACATAATAACTACATGTTACACTAATTTTAGAAAACTATACAATGCCCCGATGTGTTTGTTTCCGCGTTGGCGCCAAAACTCCATTTTGTTTCAATTTCGATATTATTAGACCAATCTCTTCCGTTATGCAGCAGGTTTGCTGACTTGCTGGCGAGGTTTGTTCTGGCCTCGAAGCCAGCGATACCTTTGAGATATGACACACTGAAGGCAGCGAACGAGCTTAAACTCCTTGCTTTATAGTCGATGGGCTTGCGTTTGACCACAATCTCACTGATGGAAACTATGTGGTCGACGATGGAGCATGCTTGCCTAGAAACAACCTATTCACTCTTGACTTAAAGACTCCCAGGTTATAGCCTTCTGAAAACACAGACTAAGGCTTATAATAGCAACCCATTAATGTCCCCCTGCTGGGCACGGGTCTCCTCTTCTCTTACGAGAGAGCTGAGAGGGTATAGGCCTTAATCCACACACGCTGGCCTAATGCGGGTTGGTGTCAGCAGATGGTAAATCATGTGATTAATACATATAAATTCCACAAAGTGAAATTCACATTGGTACTGTCCGGCCGGATTCGAAGTCGATACCTCTGAGTAGAGGCCGCGTCCTTATCCATTCAGCTACCATCGCTTTTCACTCCTTAGCTGTACGCATAATGAACGTATTGCTGAAGCGATTCGTACGTATGAGCGGAATGTCCACCATGTAACGATTTAACTGCGGCGCTACTTCGTCAAAACCAGCCACGCGGTATTAAGTAGGTACTTGTTGGGACACGCTTGAGGCAGCCGACGCGTCAGCTTCTTGCCCAGAAGTTTTAAGCTTGGCGGCGTTACGTTCCTCTCTACGCTTTCGACGCTCAAGGTATTTGCACCGGCGTTTTGCTTTCCTCTTACTGATGACGTATGCCTTCAAATCGTTTTTAAAAGTCTTCCAGGTTTTGGTATCACCGTTGTTAAGAGCTTCTAAAGCAGCTTTGCGTATTTTGTTTGTCTCTTTTTTTATTACCACGTGCCAAAGCGGTTTCTTCTTTTTTGGGGGATTTTCTGGAACTGGGCTTGGCGTTGTTGGTTTAGAGGGTTTTTTACGAGGTTGATTGGAGCTAACAGTTCTTTCTAGAGCTTCGTCAATGATATGATCTCCTAGTAAGTTTCTTGTCGCGTGGATAGGACATGTAGCTACGCATGTACAGTTAGCTTCAGGCTGTGTATGTTCATAGCTAAAAATCCGGAGATGTAACTTTGTAGCCTGATAATCAACCCAGACATCACCTATTGGTATATCCTGAGGAACGCCCACAAAAAGCCGTTCACCCAAGGGTAGTGCTTTCCTCCGCATGAGGGTCCACTCGGCAAGTTTCAAATCCTCCCTGTGAGTATTTTGAGTCTTGATATACTTCAGGGGATCTAGTGGAAGATACCCTGTGCTGCTCGGGAGCCAGATAGTAGTCATGTGGGCAACCAGTCTTTTAACCCTCAAGGGAACGCCACGCCAGTCTCCAAAGTCACATTTGAGCAACCACGTCATTGCTTCTTCACAACTTGGTCGTACAAGGAAGAATCCTGCCTCCACTAAGCCAGAGGCCGTAAATGTCAAATTGCGTCTCCGTTCTCTATCCCGGAGGGCCTCAAATATTTGGCCTGCTAGGTTCTCGCTTATATGAGCAGCTGCAGCTTTATCTAAAGCCAGTCCATCCTCCCGTTGGATCATAACACTGAGATCGCTTCGACCTATAACTGGTCTTCGTAATTCCTCATACTGGGTGGGTGATACTTCGAGGCATTCTGGTAAAGGTTCCTGGTTTTCAAATACAGGGATCACCGAATCTTCCCTTTCCTTAGTATCTATTGCTTCACAATGATCGGAGCTTTCAATTTCTTGCGTGTTTTTTGGTTTATGGATGTGACACACGGCTGTACATTCACATTTAATTTTAGGCTGTGTGTGTTCATTGCTAAAGATCCGGACATGTATCTGCATGGCCTGATAATATAGCCAGACATCCCCTGTAGCCACTTCCTGAGGAACGCTCACCAGAAATCGCTCACCCTGGGGTAATGTCTCCTTGCGGATAAGGGTCCACTCCGAAATTTTCAGTTCCTCAATATGATGATTATGGGCAATGATAAACTTCAGGGAGTGATATGGGTGATATCCAGTGTTGTTCGGGAGCCAGATAGTCGCTCTGTGGGTATCCAATCTCTTAGCACTCAAGGCAACGCCATCGCGGTTTCCAAAGTCACAACCAAGCAACCATGTTACCGCCTCCTCAGTGCTTGGTCGCAGGAGAAAGTATCCCTCTGGTACTAAGCCAGCGGCTGTGAATGCCATGCTAGGACCGCATACACCGTTCAGTACGGCTGCCAATACTTGGGCAGTCAGTTTTTGCTTTATATCAGCAACTGTAGCCTCCTCAAGCGGCACTCCGTCATCCCGTCGGACCATTACAGAAAGATCTTTTACAGCCACAGCTGGGCTCTCTGATCTGGGAGGATCTGGGGGTTTTACGGGAGATTTCTGCACCTGTTCTACGGGATCAGTATTCTTTACGGGGGCTGTCGAATCTGCCTCTCCTTTCGATGTCTTTCCGACTGATGATTCATTTGGATTGAACTGCTTCTCTGGGTTATTTTGTATCTTGACTATAGGAGCCATGGAATCTATCTCCTCTTTTGATTTCACCGTTGCTGTACTTGCAGAGGGTTCATTCGGATTGACCTGGTTTGCAGCGGCCAGCAGCTTACTCCGTTTAGCTTTCATTCTTCTCTTTTTAGATTTTGAGATTCGCTCTTCAGGAATAACGTCACTTTGTGAGTTATTCTCTTTGCGTTTAGAGTCACCTTGTATCTCGCAAACGTTTGTTGTTGATAGATCATTCTCAAGAGATTCTGGGGCAGACTCACAGGGATGTACCTGACTGTTAGATGGTCCAGCCAATCGCCAGTCAGGGAATCCCTCTTCTTTGATAGCTTCATGAGGAAATTTTCTTTTACCAGAGGTCTCCATTTATCTGATTCTGTTTAATTTTTTTTTTATTTTCTTAAAATTTTGACCATGGTCATATTACAGTGACATCATGCTATGGGTATTGGAAGGATGTATCTCTAAGCTGTAACTGAAAATCGATTGACCGTTGTGTAAGTCAGAGTCTCTGATAGCACAAACTTTACCTGAAACAATAAAAAATAAATGACTTCATGTGGACTGGCAGTACATACTATGCGATTCAAGTAAGAAGATAATCGCGTTCGCGGCAACTTCATTCCGTACTCATCAAAATTGTACAGCTAGCAACAAAATTTTCACGGCGCGTCGGATGGTTCATACCTGTTATGGTAACAACGACTTAATTTTTATTTTCTTTCCTTAAATACATAACATATTTTCTTAGTAATAGTTTATAATAATAGTTCATAATTGATTGGTGTCATAGTGTGCCGCTAGCTACGCTTCCAAAGCCATTGATATATATTTCCGATTTTTCTCCATTTTGTTGCGTCCTTGTTGACTTTTGATGTTACATTGTGTTTGTTATAGACTTTTGTTATTGTTTTGATAAGTTTATTTTGTTAGGTACAGTTAAATTTGCTTAAAATGAGTAGGGAAGGCACAGTGGTACATTCACGAGCACGTGAAATTGTTCGTGCGGCTCCGATAGCAGTGCAAACTATAAAATAAGCGGCTTCGAAGTGTTACCGCCCGATTAAAAATAAATAAATATAAAAAAAACCGATAGTTTATTTCGTAATTATCATTGTATGTACTTATCTCAGATGGAATAGTGATGTAAAAAAATGTATTTGCTGACCTTACTTTATGCAATGAAGTAAGCAACGGGAATCAAAATGTCATCATGACAGTTATCAACTTACGTGAATCGCATAGTAGATGTCTACTGAAGATATTTAACAATACACTCCATTGGCTTTCCTTTTGCTATTGTTTTTTTTTAAGAATTTGCTTATTGTTTTGAAAAAATATTTGTTTATTTGTACCAAAATTTTTAGGCAATCGATTTTGATTAGGTAACATTTTTATTCATATTCATATTTATTTATTTGCAAAAAATAGGCTACAAAAGCACTGTTGTAGATTTTTTTCCAATAAGTGTAGTGGCATAACCACTGATATGTAAACAAACTAATAAAATATGTGACCTCTATATTAGAATTCAATTAATAAAATGAGTATGGTACTGGCGTTCAAGCTAGGCATCAATTCTATAATAGGCCCAGGGCTTATGCAGAATATCGCTGGGATATTAACAATATCAGGACAATTAACAGTTCGGCGAGAAAAGAAAACAGACAAATGTATATTGTTCAGTGAATAAAATAAATTAAAAAAAAACTCAGCACAAAATATTCCAACAGAGACGCCGGTAACCAGACGAGTGACCAACTATACCTGAGTGAGCCATTTCACCTGGTCCTCCTTTTCAATTTAAAACATAATAGGTACCGATGCTTTTATAAAATTACTTGTTCAGACACTAAAAGCGTAAATAAATGCACACACCTACCAGTCTTTATCGTTTCACTATCCAAATACTTCTGTAATACTGGTAATACACAGTTACTTAGTATTTTAGAATATTTTCCGTTCTTACTTGTAGTAAAACTGTACTACACCTAAACTTGAAACTTGTACTAAAATAATTAATAATGTTTGCTTTTTTTCACGATGTGATGTGTGTGACTTTGTTATCATTGAAATGTCATTTAGTTTTTTTTTTAAATTATTAATGTATCGGCCATGGATAAAGGTCCTTATAGCTTATGTACTGTATGTTTATGTTTTGGGCATTAATCGTGCGCAAATTACAGAAAATAATAACCGATTAATGATTGTCATTGATAATGTAAAGTGATATTAGAGAAGTATAATGGTATAATAGTACGGGAGGTAGCGTTAATTTTTTTTGGCAAGCGATAGCGAGTTGATATTCTCCACGATAATAGATCTTTATTGATACATACCAGAATTGACCGTCAGAACCCGCACCCGCGGAGCAGTCGAAGGTGACACCATGGTAAAGTTGTCAAAAAAAATTACGCTCCGAGCAATCATTTGACACGTGAAACTTTATATGGTGATTCCTGAGGTCATTTTCAACTGAGAAATAACCGTCAGATGTGGTGTAGAGTAGTGGTTATACGTCAGTCGCGTATATATTAGACCAGTGCCGATAGTCTTTGAGACAAAATAAATGTATAGTAGGATGAAACCTGTTGGAAAAGGATCAGAATATAACAAAAATGAAAGGAAAAATAAATTACGGGTGATCTGAGGTCGGGAAGTGGGGAGGGGGGTGAGTTTTAAGGGTAAAAACGGTTTATCTCGATTTCCGGCAAAACTACAAGTCCTATGGAAAAAAGTTAAATGACAAAGTTGTAGGTAATAAAGAGACCTACAACTTTTCATTTACACTTTTTTCACATAACCTCAAAATGTATGTGAAAAATTCAAATAATCAAGTTTTTGGTTTTTTATTTTTATCTTAAGCAAAACAAATTTGTTTTCCACGAAATTTGGTGAAAACTTAGCTTTTTATGTCCCAAAGACACTGTATTTTTTTGATTTGAAATACTCTTTTTTTCAGCTTATTTTGACTAAATATCGAAAAACCACCCTAATTTTCAATCGAAAATTCTCACGTCAAAATACCAGCTTTTTAAAAAAAGTCAAAAAATTTTTTGTTCTTTGAAATCTCTTCTTTCTGATGATGTAAAAATACATATACATTGCTATGGTAAATTTTCTCAGAAAATGCAAAGAAGAAAAACTCGAATTCGAAATTAATATTTTTGTATATTTTAGTCATTTCCTCGCTGAGGTGGGATGAAAAGTTACATGTTGCACTATAACTTCATAGTTGCACTCGAGTGCAAAGATTTTTCACCTTGTGCACTTTTGATTCCCTCGCTAAAGCTCAGGGTACTATTTTGTGAATCGCTCGCTGCGCTCGTGATTCAAATTAAGAACCCTTCGCTTGCTCGGTCATTAAAACTGAGCACGCGAAGAGTTCTAAAAATTGAACCCAGATCTTTAGCGAGGGAATCAAAAGTGCGCAAGGTGAAAAATCTTTGCACTCGAGTGTAACTATGAAGCTATAGTAGTGCAACACGTAACTTTTCATCCCACCTCAGCGAGGAAATGACTAAATACAATAATTACAAAATAGAACCCTGAGCTTTAGCGAGGGTATCAAAAGTGCACAAGGTGAAAAATCTTTGCACTCGAGTGCAACCATGAAGTTATAGTGCAACTTGTAACTTCTCATCCCACCTCAGCGAGGAAATGACTAAATACAAAAATATTAATTTCGAATTCAAGTTTTTCTTCTTTGCATTTTCTGAGAACATTTACCATAGCAATGTATATATATTTTTACATCATCAGAAAGAAGAGATTTCAAAGAACAAAAAAATTTTTGACTTTTTTTAAAAAGCTGGTATTTTGACGTGAGAATTTTCGATTGAAAATTAGGGTGGTTTTTCGATATTTAGTCAAAATAAGCTGAAAAAAAGAGTATTTCAAATCAAAAAAAATATAGTGTCTTTGGGACATAAAAAGCTAAGTTTTCACCAAATTTCGTGGAAAACAAATTTGTTTTGCTTAAGATAAAAATAAAAAACCAAAAACCTGATTATTTGAATTTTTCACATACATTTTGAGGTTATGTGAAAAAAGTGTAAATGAAAAGTTGTAGGTCTCTTTATTACCTACAACTTTGTCATTTAACTTTTTTCCATAGGACTTGTAGTTTTGCCGGAAATCGAGATAAACCGTTTTTACCCTTAAAACTCACCCCCCTCCCCACTTCCCGACCTCAGATCACCCGTAATTTATTTTTCCTTTCATTTTTGTTATATTCTGATCCTTTTCCAACAGGTTTCATCCTACTATAAATTTATTTTGTCTCAAAGACTATCGGCACTGGTCTAATATATACGCGACTGACGTATAACCACTACTCTACACCACATCTGACGGTTATTTCTCAGTTGAAAATGACCTCAGGAATCACCATATAAAGTTTCACGTGTCAAATGATTGCTCGGAGCGTAATTTTTTTTGACAACTTTACCCTGGCGTCACCTTCGACTAGACCGCTACCAGACCGGTTGACGGTCAACTCTGTTATGTATTAATAAAGCTCTATTATCGTGGAGAATATCAACTGGCTATCGATTGCTTGTTAGAATTAACGCTACCTCCCGTACTATAAGTATTAAGGCCGCCATAATTTCTATTTTTTTCTTTAAGCAAAATGGAAACGCATGTTTCGTAACAGTTTTATATTTTTTTGTGTTATGTAGACTCTGTCTAAGGAAAGCTGGACCAAGAAAACGCGGCAAATTAAAAAAAAATAGGGCATTATGTGGTGTGGTTAGTGTTCAGAAGTTGGGGAATTCTACACTACTTCATTAGTTAGTCATTAAAACCACGACATAGTCTTAAATCATCCATTTAATTAAATAAAAAAAAAACAAGACTTTAGTCCTATCATACTGTTCACATCTACTACTCGTTCGCGCTAAGTTTGCCGCTGCCAACTGTCACGCGTTAAGCGTTGTCTCACTTTCTAGTTCCAGTGAGACAACGCTATACCACCGTCATTTGACAGCGGCAAACTTAGCGCGAACGGGTTGTAAAACACTTCAACTCAATGGATCTTCTTCTTTCATCTGCCAACTTTGTAGATGCTGTTCATCACAGCTTGTCTCCTGTAACTCCAGTTTAAGAGGATCTATCGTGAAGTCCTCGTGCAGGGAATGCTGGTCTTGTTCCTCGTTTTCATTTAGAGTTGGTCCAGGTGGATCGTTGGGCGGGTCCGGTTCTGCCTCAGTGGGTGATGACGGTTTACGATCAGGAGAGTGAGATCTGTAAGTAGATAGGCAAATATACATAACATAACATAACATAAACTCACGCCTATATCACCGAAGGGTAGGCAGAGGTGCTAGCACCCACATTTCGCTAGTTTATGTTTAGGTCCCAATGTAATAGGTGGCGAGCCTATTACCATTAACCGGGCACTTATATACCTGCGATAAATACACACATAACACATAAAAAGCATCGAAAAGTCATTGGTGTGTGCCATGGTGAACCTGGGATCGAACCCGAGACCTTGTCTTAGCAGTTCATTACCCAGACCACTAGGCTACCGCGGTCTTTTAGGCAAATATAAAGTACTTGTAATGATTTTGAACAACACTTTCATATTGCAGGGGAGCAAATATAACATGGCTAGCTGGCTATTTACTTTCTCCTATTTATCTATACATTACTAGCTGTTGCCCGCGGCTCCGCCCGCGTGGATGTCGGTTATCGCAACCAAACATAGCCTATGTTTATTCTCGATATAATATTAGTATGGATGGTAGGAAAGTCAAAACTATACATTGAATATTTTTTGAAAAGAATACTTGAGGTGTGATCTACAATCGATACCGAAGCCAAAAATATAATTTTTAGAATTTTTGTCTGTTTGTCTGTATGTCCGGGATAAACTCATAAAGTACTGCATGGATTTCCTTCGGCACGAATATTATTAAGGAGTCGGGTCAACATATAGGCTACATATTATCACGCTATCACCTACGGGGAACGAGCAGCAAACCTTTAAGCGCGTAAAAAGTACTGAACGGTTTTTGATGCGGTTTTTTTTTATTAGAAAGGTCTTGGTTAGATTCAAAATCTTACGGATATTTGATCAAAATCAGCTGACTGGAGATATAGTAAAAAAACGCGAAAATCGACGTCCACGCGGGCGGAGCCGCAGGCGAAAGCTGGTTTATAATATAACATGGTCATGCACCATAACTCACTCGAGGTTATCAATGTCCATAGGTTCCAATTTGACGTCAAAACTGCCTTCTTGTGGCTCACTGAAACAAATTAAATATATCTTTAATTTTTAATTTGAGACACTAACTTACTTGGTCCACCTTACACCCTGGCGTCAGAAGACCCTAGACGGCGTTCGGTTTTAGTCGGTAAGAGTCCGACATAGCCTGCCCGGTGGGTATCCATGTGGATTTCCGCACGGAAAAAAAGGGCCGCCACAGTAGTACTACCGGTGTGTGTAGTGGTGAACCCTGTAGTACTACCGGTGTGTGTAGTGGTGAACCCTGTAGCACTACCGGTGTATGTAGTGGTGAACCCCGTAGCACTACCGGAGTATGTAGTGGTGAACCCCGTAGCACTACCGGAGTATGTAGTGGTGAACCCCGTAGCACTACCGGTGTGTGTAGTGGTGAACCCCGTAGCACTACCGGTGTATGTAGTGGTGAACCCCGTAGCACTACCGGTGTATGTAGTGGTGAACCCCGTAGCACTACCGGTGTATGTAGTGGTGAACCCCGTAGCACTACCGGTGTATGTAGTGGTGAACCCGTAGCACTACCGGTGTATGTAGTGGTGACCCCGGTCCTGAGACTTGGCCTTTAGCTTACCATCAGGCGAGGTAAAGTCATTTTGACGTGTCCTATATAAAAAAAACCGACGTTATTACTATTTTTAAACTCACCTAGTCATATTAACTGCCATATAATCTGTTGACTGTTGAATTCCAGTTACTTGACTCGCCTCTCTCCCATAACCCAACACTACAGGCCCAACATCACAATACTCTTCATTACAAAACTCAACTTTTACTTCACTGTTTACATCCAAAGTCACTTCACTGGAATTGTCACTGTTAACACTAGTCACTTCACTGGCACAACAATTTTTTTTAACTTTTTTATTTTTTCTCCGTTCTTTTGATTTAATTTCTTCTTCTAACTCTGATCTTCTTTCTTCTTGCAGAAGTGCTTTATGTTGGCGTTCTTCTAGTAGCTTCTGCCGTCTCAACTCCTCAGCTTGTACGATGGCTGTGACGGTCTTCTTAGGGAAGCCGGTGGCGTCTGCTGTTCTTTTCAGGATGTTGGAGAGAGGGCGCAGGTCACATTTGTTCTCAGTGTAAGTCTTGATGAACTCGTACTCCCGTTCGAGGTAGTGGTACACTCTGTTGATGATGCGGTAAGCCTGAGGAGACAAGAGTTTGGGTTTAAATTCTCAAGGAGGTAGGACACGACGGTATCTCCCGTCCGAAATGAGCTGTTCGACTGGGGCAGTACCTCCGCCCTACAGAACACCGCGCACATAATAACCAGCGTGTTGTGTTCCCGCCGGTAAGTAGGGTAGCCAGAGCTCACTGTACCCTTCCTCCCCCTGCCCTTCCTAGCCTTCCCACCCCTTCCCAGCTCTCCTCCTTTCCCTTCAGGGTAGGCAGCGCGTGTGTGACACCTTAGTATTGCACACGTTCATAGGCCACGGTGACCGCTTCCCATCAGGTGGGCCGTGTGCTTGTCTGCCACCTACGTAGTATAAAAAAAAATTCCATTTTTTTAGGCATACTACACAGAGCTACGGGTCTTGGTTAGACTCAAAATCTTACGCATAAACATACATATTAATAATATAATAATAATAATAAATATTCTACGACATTCTACACAGCGCTCCCTAGACCCAAAGTAAGCATAGTTTAACTAGCTTGTGTTATGGGTTCTAGAATGCTGATAAACATACTTATATACTTTTTTTTTTTTTTTTTTTGTAAATACATACTTATTATACATAGAAACACCCAGACCAATGCAAATACACATATTCATGCATACAAATATTTGCACTGAGCGGGAATCGAACCCGCGCCCCCTGCGTAGCAGTCACAACATGCACTACCGCTACGCTACATACATATTACATATGTTTATGCCGTAAGATTTTGATAACCGCGGTAGCCTAGTGGTCTGGGTAATGGACTGCTGAGACAAGGTCTCGGGTTCGATCCCAGGTTCACCATGCCACACACCAATGACTTTTCGATGCTTTTCGAAGTTATGTGTGTATTTATCGCAGGTTTATAAGTGCCCGGTTAATGGGAATAAGCTCGCCACCTATTACATTGGGACCTAAACATAAACTGGCGAAATGTGGGTGCTAGCACCTCTGCCTACCCCTTCGGGGATATAGGCGTGAGTTTATGTAAATCTTACGCATATTTGATCACAATCGGCTGATTAGAACCGGCGATATAGTAAAAAAAAACGAGAAAATCGACGTCCACGCGGGCGGAGCCGCGGGCAACAGCTAGTACATAATCCATATCTATACTAATATTATAAAGAGGTAAAGTTTGTGTGTTTATATATTTGTTAAATTGTAAGGGGTAATCTCGGGATCTACTGAACCGATTTTAAAAATTCTTTCACCAATAGAAAGCCACATTATCCGTGGATGTCATAGGCTGAATATCATCACGCTACTGCCCAAGGGAGCGGAGCAATAATCATAAATGTGAACAATTCCGGTAGATTCCCATACATTTTAGGAAAACTGATAAATTATGAGCATTTTATGTGAGTTAAAAAGGGTGCATCGGGGTTCGAAATACGCCACGGGCGAAGCCGGGGTGGGTCAGCTAGTATATTATTCACAGAAACACCCAGACAATTAGACATGTTCATGCATATAAATATTAGCACTGAGCGGGTATTGAACCCGTGCCCCCTTTTTTTATCGTGCGGAAATCCCCATGGATCAAAGTCAAAGTCAAAGTCAAAAATAATTTAAGATACCACCCCCGTCGGTCATCGGGGGTGGTTATGTCGGGATCGAACCGACTAAAACCTCACACCGTCTCGGGCCTTAATTACCGGGGTGTAAGGTTACCCAATGGGCATATCCCTCGCACCCCAGCTGACCCCGGGCCATCTACGGTTTTAAGATGGCGCCCTCGACCCCCCGGAGGGGGGGTGGGGCGAGCATCGCGCCACTTCGCCGACGGTGGAGTGTAGGGTGACAGGCGGCCGTCCTGTCACCCAACCGTCAGCGCGCAGACAATCAGTTCGCCTTCCGCTCGCTCCCAACTGTGCCATCTGCTAGTTAAAGGGACACGTGGAGAGCCTCGGGGCAGCCCTCTAGAGGGCCACTCCCACCCGGCCGGATTGGCCTTTGGCAGCAGTGTCTCCCGTGGCGAGTGGGAGGCGCTGCTCGCCTCCGCTGAACCCGTGCCCCCTGCATAGTTGTCCCATAAAACAAACTAAGTTATCACCTGAGTTGACCTGACTATGCATTTTGTCTTCGATTTCGCGGCGGGAGCTCCTTTACTCTGTGGAAGTTTAAAATAAATAATTAAAAAACATAAATATTCTACATCGCGCTCTAGAGACTTTGCCTCAGCTTACCATCAGGCGAGGTGAAGTCATGTTGACGTGACCGACATAAAAATGAAAAAAAAAAAAGACCCAAAGTAAGCTTAGTTTAACTAGCTCGTGTTATGGTGCTAGACACCATAACACGAGCTAGTTAAACTGCCGATAAACATACTTAAGTATATACTTTTTTGTAATTTTTTTTTATACTACGTAGGTGGCAGGCAAGCACAAGGCCCACCTAATGGGAAGCGGTAACCGTGGCCTATCAACGTGTGCAACACTAAGGGTCTCACACACGCGCTGCCTACCCTGAAGGGATACATACTTATTATACATAGAAACACCCAGACCAATGCAAATAGACGTATTCATGCATACAAATATTTGCACTGAGCGGGAATCGAACCCGCGCCTCCTGCGTAGCAGTCGCATGCACTACCGCTACGCCACGGAGGCCAACAAAACATGCGTCAGAGCATCTTTATCAAGAGTTAATGTTTTGAAATTTAGGTTAAGCTATTATAGTTAGGTCAGCCTTAGGATGGGTGACCATTCTTAGTATATTGAGACACTACAGTGGCGTGCATTGGGAAGGGGGGGGGGGAGGTGTACAGTGAGCTCTGGCTCCCCTACTTACCTTGGGGAACACAACACGCTGGTTATTATGTGCGCGGTGTTCTGTAGGGCGGAGGTACTACCCCAGTCGGACTGCTCAGTTCGGACGGGAGATACCGTCGTGTCCTACCTCCGAAATACTTCCATAATAACCATCGTGTTGTGTTCCGCAAGGTAAGTAGGGTAGCCAGAGCTCACTGTACCCCTCCTCCCCCTCCCCTTCCCAGCCCTCCCCCCTTCCTTCAGGGTAGGCAGCGCGTGTGTGACACCCTTAGTGTTGCACACGTTCATAGGCCACGGTGACCGCTTCCCATCAGGTGGACCGTGTGCTTGTCTTCCACCAACGTAGTATAAAAAAAATAGCACTCCGGGAGTGCCGGCAGAAGTGAAAACTTCAATATTAACGTTGTGTTTAATTATAAGTATAAAAGTACTATCATTTATGAGGTAGAATACAATGTTTATTTATTGCGCTATCGTACACAAATATGACAATTTATATGTTGTTATTTATTCACATTTACGAATACACAACAGTGTATTTACTACACAACAGTCAAGCAATCAGCTGTCACCATCCTTGGATACGCGTGGGACGCTGTACATAAACACACACGGTCATTCGCGCAAGCGCCCTGTGCCGCCTAAACAGAGCAGCACACTCAGGCACGGTAGAAAGAGTGGGAGATACTAGTTCCTCTCTCTTCCCCTCGATCTTACGCTTTTTCGATCAGCATCACGTGACCCTGACGCGAGTTTGAAAGTTTTTACCCATACAAAAAAAGTGCTCAGCGCCGCTAAAGAAGTTTTCACTTCAAAAAATTACGAGCGAAACCGCAGGATACAGCTATATGTGTTGTAATACCTGTATTGCATCACCTGTCGGACTGAGGACCCTTTCGCTGTCCACATGGCACCCTTCGTCGTCTCCCTGGAGACCCCCCTCGTCCGTCCAACAGGCATCCATGGTATCGCTGCCATTATCCGATAGAGGTGTGGATTTCAACTGGAAAAGAAATCTATCTATATATAAAAATGAATCGCAAAATATGCGTAAGCGCATAACTCAACAACGCTTGGATCAATTTGGACTATTCTTTTTTTTAATGTTCATTGAAGCCCAAGGGTGGTGGAAAAAATGGAAAAATGAATTAATTCACGTAATATAGTAATATTAAGAAAAAATATTTGTAAGGAAACCAGAACGCCATCTATATTTGTTGTCATGGCAACGGGAACTAAAAGTGACTTTGTGTAAATTTTCATTATCATGGAGTAATAAAATCTCCTTTGTTTCTTTTTGCTCAAACACAAAGTTTACCTGATTACGAAGAAAAATATTGGATCATTTATAGTTTCAATGGTCCCCTCAGGTGTAGTAATCACGGTGTCCTCATATTGTTAAAAGCCATGATGAGGTTGATACATATGAAAAAAACTGGTAAAAAACCTCCAAATAAAAAAATAGTAAAAAAAAATAGTAAGGCTAGCCAGAAATACTTACAGGTTCAATAATAGAGCTAGACCCACATCCAACAACATTATCTTGAATGTCGACTTGGGATTCCAGCGATTCCATCACAACATTTGGAATATTTGAACGGATTCTTTGCCAGCAGGCATTGCAGGCCAGGGCATCAGCAGGCATCTGGAATAAAACTTTATCTCAAATTAAAAAGAAAAAAAAACTCATATTTGCTATTATACAATGTTTTTTTTTTTTTTTTCATAGGCCACGGTGACAGCTTCCCATCAGGTGGGCCGTGTGCTTGTCTGCCACCTACGTAGTATAAAAAAAAAGATAGTAGTATGGATTAATTAACAGTATATTCACCTCACGGGGTGCTATGATGGTAGCAACATATTCTCTCTCAGGACTGCCATCGAGCAAGGGATGGGGACGTCTGCCAGACTGCCTCAAAAGAGATATGCCACAAGACACACACACTGACAGATGTCCCAGTTGCCGACCACCGATATTGCCTGCATTCCTGTTATCCAGTTCCACCAGCAGCAACTTGACACATTCTGGGCAGACATAATCTTCAACGGTGACCTTGAAAATAAAAAAATATTTTTTTATGGTGGCAGGTAGCCGCGGTAGCCTAGTGGTTTGGGTAATGGACTGCTGAGACGAGTTCTCGGGTTCGATCCCAGGTTCACCATGGCACACACCAATGACTTTTCGATGCTTTTCGAAGTTATGTGTGTATTTATCGCGGGTTTATAAGTGCCCGGTTAATGGCAATAGGCTCGCCACCTATTACATTGGGACCTAAACATAAACTGGCGAAATGTGGGTGCTAGCACCTCTGCCTACCCCTTCGGGGATATAAGCGTGAGTTTATATTATGTTATGTTACGATTCCCAAGGTCCGATACGAGGCCCAAGGTCTCCTGCGTTGTCAGCATAACTATCTCACCTCTCATCAGAGTCGGCAGTGCAAAGTGACCGCTTACCATCAGGTGGACCGTGTACTTTTCTGCCACCTAAGTTTTTTTTTAAATAGGACACGTCACCAGAATCGGAATCAAATCGACTAAAACCGCAAAACCGTCTCGGGTCTTAATTACTGGGTTGTAAGGTTACCCTAAGGCTGAGGTTACCTCCGGCTCCAGCCATCTACGGTTTTAAGATGGATACAATAATGTTTTTCACCTCCTGAGTAGTCCACTCCTCAAGAATTGAGATCAGCTCCGGACCCATGCCGATAGCTTTGTACTGGAATTGTTGGATAGCCCGAATAGCTATATTACAATTTATGCACTGCATCTTCGTATTTGTGGTACTATGATCTGAAAAATAATAGAAAGATTTTTAACCGACTTCAAAAAGGAGGAAGTTCTTAACTTTCAAATGAGTGAACGGATTTTGATTTTGCAATAATTAAATAAATAAATAAATATTCTACGACATCCTACACAGTGCTCCCTAGACCCAAAGTAAGCTTAGTTTAACTAGCTTGTGTTATGGGTTCTAGAATGCTGATAAACATACTTATACAGGGTTATTTGTAATTAACTAGCATCCTCGCAGGGGTAGGAGTTAATAACTTTTAGACGCAAAACTAAACTAATATTTATGTATGTATGAAAATAAAATTTAGCGAATTATAAAAAGTCGTAGAACAAAAATGGTCAGTTATGATGTCAGCTATCTACCCCTGCGAGGATGCTAGTTAATTACAAATAACCCTATATAGTTTTTTTTTTGTAAATACATACTTATTATACATAGAAACACCCAGACCAATGCAAATAGACGTTTTCATGCATACAAATATTTGCACTGAGCGGGAATCGATCCCGCGCCCCCTGCGTAGCAGTCGCATGCACTACCGCTACGTCACAGAGGCCTTCGAAAAATTTGTGTGTGGCTGATAGTGACTTCGAAGAAAATGAGAAAATTTACATTATCATAGTCATAGATAATAAAGTTAGAAAATTTTTGAAAAAAAAAAAATACATCTTCGATATTGTATAGAACCACTGTATAGTTCACGGCATCTAACTTCGCAAGATTTTGGAGTACTCTAACACCATCATACTCTACATCTAACTTCGGTTAAAATTTATTATATCTTTTTTTTTATATAGGTACCTTTATTTATATTGACACGAGACAAAAATGTACATTCGTCCATATTTAGTCTTAAGATATCTATGTATAACCTGACGTCTCAAAATGCAGCAGTGGAGTTTGTTGCGCCGTTTCTTCTCCACTAGCGCCTAGGAAGCGGTGGTAAACTTAGTATTAAGTAGTTTTTGACGTCAAAAAGATGTAATTACGTTGCACTATTTTGAGAAATAAAGAAATTGAAATTGAAATTGAAGTAGTGTGAGCCCCACTACTCCAAAACCTTGCCAAGTTAGATGCTGTGAACTGTAGGTACTGATATTAAATAAAAAGCAATTATATATTTCTTGTTCGTTTTATTGAAATTAATAATTCTGATCTTGATAGAATTGTTTGCACGGTATGGCCACGTTCACACGGCGACCATTCGATTCGATTTTTTGACTTATAATAGGCCACGTTCACACGGCGACCATTTTTCACGATACGATTTTACCGTATACGACAGTGGCGGATTTACCAGTAGGCTGAGTAGGCTGGAGCCTAGGGCGGCAGATTTTAGGGGGCGGCAATTTTGAGCCAATTTTTTTTTTCTTTCATAAATAAAAAAAATAACTTTATTATATACACAAACGAGTTTTGGGGAGCGTTTTCTTGGAGAGGCATATCTTATTCCACCTTCTAATTAGTACGCGCCGCTGTTTTTAGCTCTTCAATAGCAGGTATACTCTTCACTAGGGCACGTCACAATTACGCGTGGTCAGTCGCCGCCTCCTACTGCGACGCGTGGTCGGCCGCCGCCTCATTCTGCGAGCAAGTGATGCTCGAGAAGGAGGCGGCGGAATGGGTTCAGGAGAGGCTGCACAGAGCTCACCCGGACGGTGACGTGCGCAGACGCCGCAGGCGTCGGAGGTCTGACGACTTCCGTCCTCTATGAGCGCAGGCCTGGGGGTGACGGGTGGAGCCGTCTATCACCCTAGCAGAAGCAGACCAAGGCGGCAGCGTGCACAAGCACGGCCGAAATGCGAATACCGTGGTTCCCAAACCCGAGGTGGCCATCTCGAATCCGGAAATGGCCCGGGTCAAGCTGGGGCGCGAGGGAAATGCTCTTTGGGCCACCTCACACCTTGGCGTCAGAAGACTCTAGACGGCGTGCGGTTTTAGTCGGTAAAAGTCAAACATAACCTGCCCCGTTAGCCGTGGGGTGGGTATCCATAAGGATTTCTGCACGGAAAAAAGGGCACGTTACAATTATATTAAAATTAAGGCGACTAGACCCGTCATGGAAGAATCATGGAGCTGTCACAAGAATACCGCGCTCCACACTCTTATGGAGTCACAAGAGTGTAGAGAGCGGTGTCCTTGTGATAGCTCCCGCAGTGATGGCACGCGGGCGTTGGCTCCCGGCCTATGCGACACAGGTACTTCCCGAAGTAGCCGTGCCCGGTGAGTACCTGCGTCAGCCGGTAGGAGAGGCTGCCATGTCGCCTCTCCAGCCAGTCCTCCATGACGGGTCTTAGCGCCTCAATTATGACGTGCCCTAGAGAAGAGTATACGTACTATTGAGCTGGGCAAGAGCCCGCATAGGCTCGGCAACGCTACGACATCGTGACAGCTATTGGTGTGGGAAGCCTCTCGCTTGAAACCATGGTTCTGTCTATGGTACAAATTAAATAGGATTCCGCTGCTTCGTTTTGTGAGGAGGCGATGAACGCAAAAGAGGCGGCGGTATGGGCACGGGAGAGGACTACCAGTCTCCCATCACGCAGACGACGTACCGTGCGTCGGAGAGCGTTGAGCGACCTTCGTTCTCCATGAGCATGGGTCTGGGGGCCAAAGGGAAGGGCTAACCTTAGCCCTAGGAGATGCAGTGACGGTGGCGCCATGTGTTACATGCGTGCCTTATCCAAAGAAAGGGGTGGCGGAGGGGGGGGGGGGGGGGAGGGCTAGTCTCCCTGCATTTACGGTGAGGCCGCCTGTTGCATGATGGATGGTCAATGCCTAGTGGGGTTTCTGGGGAATTTCCTTCCTTAGGGTACACGCGGGTTCCCCCCGTTGTAGGTACCCTAGACGGTACACTAACACCTAGTGTGGTTTAATTCGGTTCGATTCCGACATAACCACCTCACCGTTTAGTCTCGATGAGGGGTACCCGTGGATGCGTGCGAGTCAGAACCTCTACGCGGTGCACCCGGGCAACGGAGGCGAGCAGCGCCTTCCATTCGCCACGGGAGATGCTGCTGCCTTCGGCCAATCCGGCCGGGGTGGGAGTGGCTCTCTAGAGGGCAGCTCCGAGGCTCTCTACGTGTCGGGGCGAGCTGATTGCCCCCGAGCCAACGGTTGGTTGACAGGACGATCGCCTGTCACCCTACACCCCACCGTCGGCGAAGTGGCACGATGCTTGCCCAACCCCCTATCGGGGGCTCGAGGGGGCCATCTTAAAACCGTAGATGGCCCAGGTTCAGCTGGGGTGCGAGGGATATGCCTATTAGGTAACCTTACACCCCGGTAATTAAGACCCGAGACTGCTTGCGGTTTTAGTCAGTTCAATCCCGACATAACCACCCCCGATGGCCGACGGGGGGGGGGGGGGGGGTAGTCATGGAGAATTGTATAGCCTACTGGCGGCAAATTTGTAAATCCGCCACTGGTATACGATGCAATTGTTCACACGGCAACCATTCGATTCGATTTTCGCCGATTCTCGAAGCGAGATTTCGGGCGAGTCGTGTGAACGAGACAACATGAACATAAGCGCCACTGCGTGTCGTATTCGATAAAATCGTTTCGAGACGCGGCGTTCCAGTGACAACTTCGCACGGTATACGTTAAAATATATTTCTCGAACACGGGATTTTCCCGTATGAACGCCGTGTGAACAATTTTTAAGTTTTCATATTTATATTCTGTTGTCACTACTCTATTCGATAAAATCTCGTATACGGTATACGGGAAAATAATCACCGTGTGAACGTGGCCTGAGAGGGTGATATCTCAGCCTCGCACGTGTTGTTCTGTATGACATACCTTCCCGTTGAATGACTTCTTGTAGCATATTGTCATCTACTTGAGTGTTTTCAATGTGTGTTTCATTATCATTTTGAATTTGCCGACTTTCATCAACAATATCGTTCCGTTGCAAACATTCCGTGACAATATCTATTTGTTGCCGTTTAAGGAATACTGCTCTAGAAGGTGTAGGATCAAGTAAGCGTTTTCTGCGGTCCTCGTGACAATGAAATTTTGTTGGTACAGCATCTTTTGTCAAAAGTAAATATTTACTGAATCCCATTTGGTATTTTAAAAAATTAGTTGTATCCTTGTCCAACTGCAATTTGAAATTAATACTATTACAACCAATGATGCAAGTGAATTTCGTTTAACAATGCCATAGATATTTACAAAATAGGTACAAAACTGTGGTAGAACACGACGGTATCTCCCGTCCGAACTGAGCAGTCCGACTGGTGTAATACCTCCGCCCTACAGAACACCGCGCACATAATAACCATCATGTTCCCCAGTGGTAAATAGTGTAGCCAGAGCTCACAACCCCCTCTTCACATCTCCCTAATCCTCTCCTCTAAGCCCCCCCCTCCCAGAGTCAGTAGCGCAAGTGTAACACACCTGAAGTCACACACGTCTATAGGCCACGGTGACCGCTTCCCATCAGGTGGGCCATGTGTTTGTCTGCCACTAATAGTAGTATATTAAAAAATAGCAACATAACTAAAAGATAGGTAGCTAAACAAAAATAGCAGCTAATAATGTTAGATTATTAGCTGCTATTTTTGTTTAGCTACCTATCTAAACTTCAAGTTAAGCCGATGAATTACTATTTTATTATGGTACAAAGATTAAAATCATCATCATTCTCATCATTCTCTGAACCTTTTCCCAACTCAGTTGGGGTCGGCTTTCCAGTCCAACTGTGATGCGGCTGAACTTCGATATTTTACGTGGAGCGACTGCCATCTGACCTTAAAATAAAAGATAAAAGATTAAAATAAAATATTAAATATTACTCACATCAAAGTGATCTTCACACATATATGCATGTGTGCCAGGGGATAAGCTGTTAGGGTCTCTTCGAGCTAACTTTAACCACATTTTTCGTCTCTTTGGATTGGTTGGCACAGAAACAAACTTTTTATCTGGTGTTCTTATAGACGTATTTGGACACTGTGGCACTATACACGATTTATACGACATTTTCTTACCAAAATCTTGAAATTACTTTTTCATCAACCGATTATCACTGTCACTGTTTACAAAACAAAACCACAGATTATATTGAATAATAGGGAAAAGAATAACGAAACAAACGTCAAGCGTTTTATTTTCATTCCGTTTTTAACTGGTGAAAATTAATTTTAACACGAAAATTGAAGTTTATCTTCATGGTTAATCCACGCGAGAGTGCCTGCCCCGTCGCCCTGTAATCTCCCGCGAGCCCTGCCGGCAGTCCGTTTCGGTATTTCATCGAGAGTGGACTGCGCGCCGGTTTCGGAGCGACTTCAGATAAAGTTTTATAGATTTTGACGAGTTTACACTCATTTGTACATATATTTATATATATTATAGTCATTCCACTCCTTATTTTTGCGTTTGACAGCAGTTTTAGAATGTAACTGTTGCATTAATCCTACAAGTAAACTTGGAAATGCGTGACCAAGAAATTATATAAACTGGCGTATCATATGTATCTACCCTATTTATAACTCATTACCAAAATTAAAAGGCTTTAATTGTTTTGGTTGATTTAAAATTTACGATTATTTGCTCACACAATGAAAACGGCTACACTCTACCATGTCTAGTGTTGGGATCGAATGAAATCGCTGCAAATTACGAATCTAAAATAATCGTTCAAACTTACTAACATTTACGTCAACACAAAAGTTGTTGTAACATGTAAGCTTTGTTTTTATAGCGTATTATGGATTCTTGTACGTGTTTTCAATGGCTAATCATCTCATCAAAATATTTAAGTTGTGTTGTGTAGGGTAATAGTTTTCATTAATATTATACGTAGGTACGAAAAGCACTGAGCCCACTCGTCTTCGACGGCCTTTTGAAACGCAGCCACAGCTTCTTCGGCATCCATAAAACGTTTATCTCGGTATTTTCTTCCTTTTTCGGAAATAAATAAAAAACGCAAGGTCAGGGCTATTATACGGCGGGTGACCCAGTAATTCCGCAAATTGTTTTTACCATGACAAAACAATGGAGCCTAAACTCGATAGGCTTATCTTATTGGCGTAAACCCATGACAGATGATCGGTATGAACAGCCTATAAGTGTCGTCGAATAATTGATACATTCAGGACGAGGAGGATGGACGTAAAAAGTACTGAACGGGGTTTGATGCGGTTTTTTTATTAGAAAGGTCTTGGTTAGACTCAAAATCTTACGCATATTTGATCACAATCGGCTCATTAGAACATGCGATATAGTAAAAAAACGCGCAAATCGACGTCCACGCGGGCGGAGCCGCGGGCAACAGCTAGTACAGAATATAAATGATTTTTGAATTTGACTTTGACATTGTACACGAAAAAAGAATGTTTATTACAAAACATAAAATTTTGTAGGAAGATCCAATAATAGCCATTATTTAATATTATCATTATTATAAAAATAAAAACATTTTTAACAGATTTTATTGCGAATTATTTTATTCAATTATACGCCTGGCACGCAAAAGAAGTATTAAAATTTGAATATCGAGCAGAAATAAAATAAATTGAAGTTTGAAATCGATTGCAACCTCTTCAGAGACTAAGTCGATTATTGTTTGAAATCGGTCAGGTTACGCATTTGGACATAACTATTTGACAGAAAATTGAAATGTCAAACGCAAAATAAAGGAGTGGATTGACTATAATAGAAATACTTAGTTAAGTTCATATCTTTA
Source organism: Lithosia quadra (assembly GCA_963576445.1). Taxonomy (NCBI): domain Eukaryota; kingdom Metazoa; phylum Arthropoda; class Insecta; order Lepidoptera; family Erebidae; genus Lithosia; species Lithosia quadra. The sequence goes on from OY754897.1 coordinate 1,403,017, forward strand.
GGTTAATACTACACGTTCGCTATAAGTTGAGACCTGACCGCTAGACGTCACCGGCGCGTGTTTGTACAGCGCACAAAAAAATATCGTTAACAAGCTTCTGCCCGAGTCGTTACCTACCTGTCTACCTATTTTTTTGCGAACAGTACATCACGGGCGACTAAGGGGCAGTGCAGGAGGAAGTAGGCGGAGAGCCCAGGTCTCAACTTATAGCGCACGCGTTATAGCTATAAATACTGCTTTTATGCTAAATTTATTGTTTGTCATTAATCATAGAATAAATAAGATCAGACGTTTTAAAACTGTAAAGTGCTGTACTGTGGGACTTTGATAAAATGCCAAAACATAAGAAAAAATATCATGTTAAAACAGGACGTGGACTACAAAACTATTGGTGAGTACCTACATAATTTTATTAACTTAGTAGGTACCTGCCTAATTTTATTTACGAAGTAGGTACCTATCTACCTTATTTTATTTACAAATTTAGCTAGGCTCCTACTGAGAGAAGGAAAAGGTACCTATCTAGAATGTACTACGTGAGTTCGACAAATGGAAGTGCGATTAACGTTTGTGTGACAAAACTGTAGGTAGGTATTGGGCTCAGCTTTACATTAGCCTCCCACGAGTTTGGAGTCCACATGCGTTATTACACAAAACTAATGTTATTATAAACTTCCACGTAAAGTTCTGAGGTGCGGAGTCCAATTTTTAGAAGCCTCCACGTAAAGTTTTAATTTGCTTAGTTTAAAGGTTAATGGGTGAAAATTTTTCAAAGTCAGACATTTTTATCAATATTTTGACACTTTTGACAACAGAACACACACTCATAACGTTTCGTTTTTCATAAGGTTAACGCACAATAAATTAAATTTTATGCATATTTTATGCATATTCCCTTATATTACGTGTATATTTCGCTGATTTAAATGATTTCTATTAAATTTATACTTACAATAATTTACCGACTTACCGATAAGTGAAACTAAACGTAAAATGGCGTAAAACGTAAATTAGGTTTAGGTTATTTTTTTTTTAAACCACCCATAAAGCTGGTTAGGTTACCCCGACTCGGATAGATTAGGTTTAGGTTATTTTTTTTAAGCCACCCATAAAGCTGGTTAGGTTACCCCGACTCGGATAGATTAGGTTTAGGTTTTTTTTTTAAGCCACCCAGAAAACTGGTTAGGTTACCCCGACTCAGAGTACCCCGACTCGGATAGATTAGGTTTAGGTTATTTTTTTTTTTAATCACCAACGCACGAGCCGAGCGAGCGAAGCGAGCGTGCCGCGGCAGCGGCCGGCGAAGTGCCACATTCAAATTATACCACTGCGTATCTCATAAAAGGAGAGGAGTCCGCACTTTGCTTGTTTTTTGACAAAGTTAGGTTAGAATATTAAAAAAATCGTATCTCAAAAAGGGGGGGCGTCCGCACTTTTTCCTTCAAAGGGGGGGTCCTACACCTCCCCCCCTCCCCTCCCCCTCCCAACCCTTATATCGTGGGAGGCTAATGTAAAGTTGAACCATTGATTGACGACCTGTTTGGCGCAGGGGTACCTACTATACCGTGCCGATGCCGGCCGCCCGTACTTACCTATCGAAACTCGACAAACCCGGCCGTACAAGCCGCGGGCCGGTACAGAGCGGTGCCGATGCCGGCCGCCCGTACTTACCTACCGAAACTCGACAAACCCGGCCGTACAAGCCGCGGGCCGGTACAGAGCGGTGCCGATGCCGGCCGCCCGTACTTACCTACCGAAACTCGACAAACCCGGCCGTACAAGCCGCGGGCCGGTACAGAGCGGTGCCGATGCCGGCCGCCCGTACTTACCTACCGAAACTCGACAAACCCGGCCGTACAAGCCGCGGGCCGGTACAGAGCGGTGCCGATGCCGGCCGCCCGTACTTACCTACCGAAACTCGACAAACCCGGCCGTACAAGCCGCGGGCCGGTACAGAGCGGTGCCGATGCCGGCCGCCCGTACTTACCTACCGAAACTCGACAAACCCGGCCATACAAGCCGCGGGCCGGTACAGAGCGGTGCCGATGCCGGCCGCCCGTACTTACCTACCGAAACTCGACAAACCCGGCCGTACAAGCCGCGGGCCGGTACAGAGCGGTGCCGATGCCGGCCGCCCGTACTTACCTACCAAAACTCGACAAACCCGGCCGTACAAGCCGCGGGCCGGTACAGAGCGGTGCCGATGCCGGGCGCCGCGCCCCGCCCGTACTTACCTACCGAAACTCGACAAACCCGGCCGTACAAGCCGCGGGCCGGTACAGAGCGGTGCCGATGCCGGGCGCCCCGCCCGTACTTACCTACCGAAACTCGACAAACCCGGCCGTACAAGCCGCGGGCCGGTACAGAGCGGTGCCGATGCCGGGCGCCCGCGCCCCGCCCGTACTTACCTACCGAAACTCGACAAACCCGGCCGTACAAGCCGCGGGCCGGTACAGAGCGGTGCCGATGCCGGGCGCCGCGCCCCGCCCGTACTTACCTACCGAAACTCGACAAACCCGGCCGTACAAGCCGCGGGCCGGTACAGAGCGGTGCCGATGCCGGGCGCCCCGCCCGTACTTACCTACCGAAACTCGACAAACCCGGCCGTACAAGCCGCGGGCCGGTACAGAGCGGTGCCGATGCCGGGCGCCCCGCCCGTACTTACCTACCGAAACTCGACAAACCCGGCCGTACAAGCCGCGGGCCGGTACAGAGCGGTGCCGATGTTGGTCGTCGCGTCGGCGTCGTCCGCGGTCCGCGCCACACCGAACTATTACGAACGTGGTGGTGCTTCGATTATTTAATTACAATCTTTTAGATACAAGTTGGTTAAGTACTAACTAAGTCTATGAATTATTTTTAGGGAACAAAGAAGACGTAAACATGGTGGTGATGATGAAAATGCCAAGACCATATTGAGCGTCACATCAGTGAATCCTTTTCAAGACTTAGATGATAGTGAAAACAGTTCTGTGTAAGTACCTTGACGTACCTAAACAAAAACTTAAAGTTAAATGTGAAGTAGATATACCTATCCACATTAATTTACATGAACATGATGAAATTATTACCCGACTGCGCAACGCAAAGGAGTGGTAATGTGTTTAACAACGTATGTATGTATGTTTGTATGTTCCTTTGAAGCACTATACAGACCAAACGCCTGGGCCGATTTTCATGATTCACACGTCAATCGATTCCTCTTAGCCCGGCGAGTGTCACTAAAGACATGACGTCAGTGAAAATTCGTTGATGAAATGTGTAAGGCATGAATTTGATACATTTATACGTTCATAACGTACATTTATAATTTATACATCAAATTAAAGCTAATTTTCTTCTGTTTATTATGATATACGGTGGCTCAATTTAACCTGGCCGCAAATAAGGCTTGCTGTCCGTTAAAGATGCTAATTATTAAGATTAAATATTTAAGATAGAGTGAAAGAGAGCTAGCGCGTAACGTCACTAGTTAGATGAGGATAGCGATTCCCAGAAAATTCGAAATTAAAAGGTAGTTCTGTAATATAACACTCTCCGAGAATGACATCCTCTGAGGCTGCAATCTCGACATTTATCGCTACGACTATGCTAAACTTCGGTTGCAGTAACGATTCTTGCGTCGAACGGTAGTCTGTACATTAAGGATGGTCAGCAATATAGAGATACCCATTAATCATTAAGTTTGCGATGATATTCGTTAAGATACCGACAAAAATCGTTCGTTTGGAAAGTAGAGACTACCAAATATCGTTATGTTTGCGTAGCTACGAGTTCATCGACTGAATTCGGTAGCTAAGGCGTTGCGATATATTAGGTATATCGAGGCTGCCGCCTCTGGAGTTTGATTACCTGGCAGATTCGTTCGTTTCTTTATAAAGTCTCGCAATTCGTAAGCGACATCTCTGCATCGATTCTTCCCATTTGATTCTAACTTAGCTATTTCACCAGCTAATCGTGTCGTGTTCCTATCACACTGGTAGACAATTTTCTTTTTTGGTGTCCCCATGGATTTCTCTACAGTAATCCGATCGCCAAAAGCTTTCATAATTTTATTTTCTAAGTTTTCACCACGATAATCTTGTACATCTTCAGAGCATACTTCACCTTCAGCAAATTCCAATAGCAATGATTTATAGTGATATAACAAATCAGTTAGATACATAACGCGATTATTCTCAATAATTTCCACCTTTATAATATCTGAAATAGCATTGAATGCTAACTGGTGAAATTGGCGGTTTTTGTGCCAATATCTTGGCTCTGGACGTTCCTCAAATTGCCGTTTCATTGAATTCTGATACGTAGACAAACAAGTTGAATGATAAGCAACATATTGAGCGCTTTCTAGTTTCGCTAATAGTTTTGAGTCATTTGATTTTTCGGCCATTGATTTTATTGTATCAACCGTTGCTTCTGATCGCGGGAAAGTTACATAAATTCTTCTCTTACCGACTTTTTTCTCAACATGATCACAAAAAAGGCAGACTGACTTTTTATTTTTCGTAGTTGATGAAATAGCTTGCTGGGATATTGTACCAGATGACAAATTTTGAAAAGAATGATCATCCTTATGCGCAGATGTACTAGGCTCGTTTGAAGCAGTCGTACTAAGCTGTTCGTCTACTGAAAGTGTAGTAAGTTTATCGTTCAATGTGTCCCTTGATTCTTGCTGCAATGTAAACGTATGCGTTGAAAGACAATTTTTATTAAAAGCTTGGTTCTCGAAATGTTTTTGATATTCGATTAATATTATTACTGCTGTATATACATACCAGATCGCAGCTTACAGTAGGAATACTTTGTTCATGAGGGAGGCTCGGAATCTGTAAATTTTAAGAAATACGCTGTTCCGAGTTACAGTTAAATATTCCATTGCCATTCAATAGCAATGTTTTCATTGTATTTAAATTGAATTAAAATAATAAGCCAATCTAACAGAATATAAATAAATGTATTTTTTTTCGAATATTGATAATTATATATTTTTTCGTAAAGATATAACGCGTAGTTAACAGAGAAAGTCGATAATAGTATTTATTTCTCCACATTATATTGCTGAAGACGAACCACGAAAATGAATATGAAAAAGGGGGGGGGGGGGGGCGTCCGCCTATTTTCCTTCACAGGGGGGGTCAACACACTCCTCACCCCCCACCCCACCGACTCCCAGTCCTTAAATCGAAGGCAAATAATGTAAAGACGTTTTTCCAAAAAAAAAATTAAAAAAAAAACAATTTTTAACAAAAACCTCATAGTTAGCACTGTATTATTTATTATCGTAACATAACCTCTATTATTCTTAAGTTTAATTGAAATTTTACTTACGGTTTGTGTTTTGCAAAAATCTTCGAATTCTTCTTTATCTGTTTGCCTCAGAACTGTAATTTTTTTCAGACACTCACTATGATATCCAAAATCATCAGTAGATTCAATTGTAAATAAAGTGTCATGATATTTATATTTCTTCTTACGACGAAACAATAACATTAGTAAACACTTTTTAAATGATGCATGATTAAAGTCAAGTACATTGGATTTTTTGGCACACAATAAACACGCCTTCATCTTTATTACAGATCACTTACAGATGCACAAATAAAACAACAATAATTAACCTTATATTAATAAACAATCTAAGATTTGACACATGCCCAATGTTTGGCTTTAAAGCGTCGTACAGCTGACAATCGCTGCCTCGTCTGATTAGTGATGTATGCGCTAGCTCTCTTTCACTCTATCCACTGACCTGAATAAGTACTCATTATTTCAGGTCAGTGACTCTATCTTAAATATTTACCATCTTTAACAGCCAGCAAACCTTATTTGCGGCCAGATTTAATTAAGGAACTGTATATCATAATAAACAGAAAAAAATAAGCTTTAATTTGATACGTAAATAATAAATGTACATTATGAACGTACAAATTTATCAAAAACATGTATTATTAGTATTTTATTGCACAAATGTATGATCCGATCCGACCGATTTTGGCCACGGCGACCTCTTGGCTAGTCTATTATAGCCGATTTTCGTAGTAAAATGGTATGAACATTCAGCGTACGTGAGTACAACACCGTCCATCAGTTATTTATAGCTGGCAGCAGAGTACTGGCTTTGAGCTCGTCACGTTTAGCAACTTATATGACACAAAACGCATGAATTCATCTACCGAATAATAAATAATAACAATGCGCATTCTCGCTTGGTTCATTCATGTCATGTTCGTGTAAATAATATATACAAACAAACTCGATTAAGAAGAATCCAATTCGATTTAAGTCCAACTCGGGTTAGTGACTCGAGAGTCGAGATGCCAACATGCCCCACATCACTAATTCATTTTGACATTCGGTGCGCGACGGGCCGTGTAGTTTTATTATTGCGCGTATTTTACGTTGTTTGAACCTCTCCCCGCACCCTGCCCGCTTGTGTTCTATCAGTGTCGTAAGATCAAAGAATTACAAGTATTTTTCTTTATTCCAACAAGATTTACAGCGAATCCAACAAAATTGTTTACAAAATACAATAACATTATTTTCTACGCACATTTGAGTTTTGACATTGGCAGAATTTGTTGACGCAAAAATCGGCACAGCTTGCCATACCTAAAAAATCGAGTAGAATAGTATATTTCTGTAGACTTTATTTGCGTGAGTGTCAATCAGTGTAATCTAATATATAATTATGATAAGGAAGACTGAAATTATTAACCCCCGACGCAAAACAACTCGTTATAACAACTTATAGTTTGACTGTATGTCCGTGGCATCGTAGCTCTTGGAACGGATGAAGCGTTTTTTTTTGTTTAGGCTTTAGAAGCGGATAATATATTGTTACGGTTTGTGTTCAAAATGGCAAATAAAAAGCAACGAAGACGACGAAGTCTAAAGAAATATTACAGATTGTGGGGCCAGAGTTTACAAACGATGCAAAGCAAACTAATTTTTTTTATACCACTTACGTGGAAGACAAACACACGGCCTACCTGATGGGAAGCGGTCACCGTGGCCTATGGACGTGTGCAACACCAGGGGCGTCACGCTCGCGCTGCCGACCCTTTAGAGGGGGGGAGGGGTTCAGAAAATTTTGTCGAACTTTGGAAACAAGATGTTTGATTTGCTTTATATTTTTTCTGGTTTTCAAGTTCACTTTTACGATTAAGGCTGGGTATTCCAACAGAAGTCGCGTTTTTGAGTTATCTATCTACTATCGATAGTATTGTTGCTCACAAAGAATAAACTATAACGACCATCGATAGTTCTAGACTATCGATAGTTATTTCTTCGCGAGCAACAATACTATCGATAGTCATTAAATACCCTCGTTCTGAGCTATCGATAGTATCGATTACAGACTATCGAAAGGCCTATCGATAGTTGAGTGATTTCTTGGCTATTGATAGACTATCGATAGTCGACTATCGATCATGAGTCGCGCGCTGGCAGCGCTTACAGAAGTAGGACAAGCCCTCGTAGACAAATGTTAAACGTCTAAATCGCTAACGATCGCTAAGCAAACTAATAGATTAGGTCGACCAATCACATCCAAGCTCGTCGCCGGCGTACGATGCGCGCGCCGCGGCGGAGTCACGAGCTGGAGTGTAATTGGTCGACCTAATCTATTCTATTCGATACGATTCGATAGCGATTTAGACTTGCCACTTGGCTACGGGCACTGTGTCAGCTTTGCGCGACAGTTTCGTGAACCGCTAGACGTCACCGGCACGTGTTTGTACAGCGCACAAAAAAATATCGTAAACAAGCTTCTGGCCGAGTCGTTACCTACCTGTCTACCTATTTTTTTGCGAACAATACATCACGGGCGACTGAAGGGCAGTGCAGGAGGAAGTAGGCGGAGAGCCCAGGTCTCAAGTTATAGCGCACGCGTTATATTTTTAATAAATTGTTGCAAGATAATCAATATGGGCAATAAACAACGCAAGAAAAAAAAGTCAAGCAAAGTCATAAAAATGACAAACAAAAAGAATGCTCTCCAGAGATATGTGAAGAAGTAAGTAAATCTTAATATATACACCAATATTTTATAGTCGTTTTGGAGCGAAAAGTTTTGAGCACAGATTCGATAACTGGAACCTCTGGAAGTGTTTATTTCAAAAACAAAAAATATTTTTTTATAAGAATACGAAACTTTATCACATTTGCGCAAAACAAATGCGAACTCGTAGTAACTCCTTTAAATTTAACGTAATACGCTTTACTACACTTTACGCAAAGATTTTCATTCACAAATTGATGCATTTGGCAAACAAAGACGTGCCGCGCTGAATTATCCAATCACAGCGCGTCCCGGGCGCGGCGAGACCGACACGTCGCTCAAGGACATGCGTTACCAAGCAACCACCAACCACCTTCCCTGCGCGGCTGCGCCAGCGCCACCCGCTCTCTCTTTCTCCTATCTCTTTAGTACGGCAGTGACTCTCGCGCGTAAACATGTACCTAATTTCGTTCGTGCAAAAATGAGTCGCCATTACGAATTTACTAACGGAGAGTACTTAGCAATGATGCAGCTTTATGCCATTACAATCTTGAAGAGGTCAGGCGATTGTATTCCTGGCCGGAAGACTTGGATAGGTTACGGCTACGAGGGATTGCCAATCCCCAAGTTCCGTCAACACCGGCCATCTTGGTTGGTACCCAACGCTTACTAGACCACGGACAGTTTCGAACACCGCGGTACACGCACAAGGTCATCGAGTACTTCGAGCAAGATCCCCGACGAAGAACTAGTAGGTATGGTAGCACCATTGTTCAACGTATGCCAATACTTCGTTTGGCAGACATTGGGCTCATGCGATTTACGAGAATGATGGCCCAGCAAAAGGATCACCATGTGTCAGTGGTCAGTGGTTTGGTTGGTGAGAAACAGTGAGAAGTGAAATAGTGCGAAGTGACAGAGACATTTAATAAGTTAAAGACAATACCTAACATGAAACGTGCCCTCTTACGTAGGTATCAAACGTGTTGGTGGACTGCATTTCGAGCAGTTGCTTCGTACAGGGAAGTGTAAATAAACTGTTAATTAGGTACGTAAGACGTAATTTATTCTTTGTAAATAGCTGCAATTTTTTAAATACACGTGAATACCTACTCGCAGTTTGTTATTGTTGTGTTTCATTTTATTACTACGTCATAAAGTTTAATAATATCCTAATTAAAGTATTTCCGACGTTCCTAAGCCCGTATGAAGTAATGAAGTATGAAGGAGAACTGCAGGAGTAGTTTATTTCATATTGTTTTTGCGCGCGTGTGGTCAGTGATCCTTACAGCTGTTCATGCGGTCACGTGGTGCGCTGCCGCTGCGGGCCGAGCGGCTCGTTGCGGCGCGTCGCTTCAAATTCAAAATTGCCGCGCAGACAAGAACAAGCCAATTCATTGACAATTTTGAATGAATAAAAGCGTTTATTCATTCAAAATTGTCAATGAATTCTTCAGAGCGCTAATAATGTTCATACTCGAACGCGTGAAAAAAATTACAGAAAGTCAACTTTTTTATTATAACCGGTACAGCAATTTAGACATCTCAAAACCATACCATATATTATTCCGAGTAACCCCCTTTCGGGTCCAAAACGACTATAAAATCATGGTGTATAAATCTCGTGTCACAATGTTTGTCCTCAATGGACTCCTAAACCACTTAACCGATTATAATAAAATTCGCACACCATGTGCAGTTCGATCCAACTTGAGAGGATAGTTTTTGAAACGGATTTCGACATCCACGCGGGCGGAGCCGCGGGCAACAGTTAGTATTTATACAATTTGGTCTTTATCGTTTATTGAAATAATTATGTTCGATTTCACTACATTCCTATCTCCGATTGGTAAAAAAAAAAAACTAAAAAATTATCATACCTACCTAAATATTACGTTCATAGCGCCGTAGTATTAGAACATACATGGTGCAACTGGGCAACGGAGGCGAGCAGCGGCTCCCACTCGCCACGGGAGACGCTGCTGCCTACGGGAAATCCGGTCGGGTGGGAGTAGCCCTCTAGAGGGCTGCTCCGAAGCTCTCCACGTGTCCCTCTGACTATTTGACTAGCAGAGGGCACAGGAGCAGGCGAGGGGCGGGCTGATTCTCCGACAGTTGTCAAACTCATTTTTAAATTTCCTATTTATTACTTGCTTATTTTATTATTAAACTGCATTTAATTTTCTTTATCAAATCAAGTTTTCATACTGTTTTTTATTTTTGTATTGTGTCGCTTGGGGGGTCAACACCGAGTTCGCCGTCACTGCGGCTGAGCAAAATATTTTTCGACCGAGCGGGATAGCGATAAATACATTCTTTTGCAAGAATAAATGGCCATAATGCAACAGACATTTGAAACCGCTGTCAAACGGTTGAAAGGAATATATTTATTATAGCTGTTGCCCGCGGCTCCGCCCGCAGTAAAGATGTATGGAAATTTGCCCGATTTATTGACATTAATGCTCACTGCTCCGCTCCCTTTGGTAGTAGCGTGATGATATATAGCCTATATTACTCCCAGATAGTGTAGCTTTCTATACTTAAGTGAAAGAATTATTGAAATCGGTCCAGTAGTTTCGGAGCCTATTCATTACAAACATACAAAAATAGGTACAAATCTTTCCTCTTTATAATATTAGTATAGATATAGATAAAAATTATAAAATTATAAATATTTTTTATAAAAATGTAAGTATTTTTTTTATTACAGAATGACTACAAGATTGGCTGAAGAAGGTGAAATTGCTTCAGGATCTCACGAGGGCGAAGCAAATATATCTAACAATATCCGAAAAAGAAAGGTAAGTTTTTAAATTTCTAATTTAAAAAGTAATTGTAACTTAAACTAACTTCTTCATAACCACGGAATAAAGAATACCTACCTACTACAATGGAAGTGTGATACTACTTATTCATAAGGGGAACCGCTGTCGCCAAACTCACATACAACCAGTCGCATATCTTCCATACCAAATGAACCTAAATTATGCATACTGCAAAACGAAAATACACCTTACTAGTTCGTGTTAGAGATTTCTTTGCTATAGATAAAAAAAATATTTACGGCGATTCGTATTTTGAATCAAACAAACTTTGACTTAAGAAAATCTTCAGATAATCTCTCTCTCTCTCGCTCTATCTCACTATGCAAACCTTGCGAAACAACGCGTACAAGTGACACGCGTGCCACGCCCACTTACCACTTCGATATACTTACTTCTCTTTTCTGTGTTCATAACCATGTACAATGAAACATATAGATTTTAAGTCTGATCGAGACCCTTCTTATACAATTACCGGATCAAAACCAGTTCAGTAGTTTTGCGCACTCGTGGAAGACCACCCGCGACATATCAGACGAAGGTTTTATGAAAGGATGTTCATTTATTTCATATGGCAACACATTGGCAAATTGGGACCATAAGTGTCAGGATACTGCCTTTTTGGCAGTTTTGGCTTTTTTATCACTGGCAGGTTGTTTTAAGTTTTCATTGTAATTGATCTCTCATCATCTGTCTCTCTCTCACTGGTGCTTCACATAAAAATTGTCTGTAATGGTGATATTCCTTTCCTTTTGACGTATCTAATATAAAAAAGACGCTGTGTAATAGGACCAGAATATATGTTAATTTTTTTAATTTCATGTTTCATTGCAGGCAGAAGTACCACCGGCGCCCAAACCTGTACCAGTAAGTCGCACAAATTTCAGTTTTAATACTGGTAACATTCAGTTTTATGTAGTATGCATGGCTGTACAGAAAAAAAAATGCGAGCTAACTTTTTCTATAGATTTAGAGTAAATTTAAATCCAGAACGGGACTTGAACCCGCCACAGGGTGTGTGTGTGTGTTACAGGGGGAACACTGAACTATCTGGACATGTCTTAGATATTCGAAACTCTGATATATTTTAGGTCTTGGGGCGACGCTGTCGCCATCTACAGTCATTCCTGCGAACTACGTTCGTAGTTGCAGGTTCAAACCCCCATCCAGTATATTCACTCTTTCTGAAATGTTAAAATTTTATTGAATCAATAAAACTTATTAAAAACGTATACCGTAAAACTACGGTGTTGACTTCAGTCCTGAGACTTTACCTTTAGCTTACCATCAGGCGAGGTAAAGTCATTTTGAGTGTCCTACATAAAAAAGTACATAATTATATGCACTTTTTACCCTTCATGGTAGGCAACACCCTTAATGCTGCACACATTCATAGGCCACGGTGACCGCTTCCCATCAGGTGGGCCGTGTGCTTGTCTGCCACCTACGTAGTATAAAATAAAACTTACACTTTAACATAAAGCAGCACTAGAGGGACCGGCGAGTGTCACGCGGTGCTGCGACGACAATCCTCTTTTGATGAGGCCGTCAAGCTGAGTGCCACCATTGTTTACATGGTATAGTGTACGGCATCTAACTTGGCAAGATTTTGGAGTTGGCCCCATTACTCCAAAACCTTGCCAAGTTAAATGCCGTGCACTATACGTGTATGTAATGGTGACCCTCTTTCCTGAGACTTTACTTTCAGCTTACCATCTTTTTTTTTTCTTTTTTATTAATTCTAGCATCTCTGACATGGTCAAAGCCTACTCTCGTTAGTTTTTAATGCCCTTTCTAGTCTCTAGATTTTTGAAAGTGTAACCCACTCAGGGTTTTATATATTTATCTACATAATAATATACTTATTGTCGCTTTCATTCCGTCCTATAGTACCATACCAGTTCTCGCTTTTATGCCTCTCGCACATTCATTCCATACCTTTCATAATTGGGATATCTAAGGGAACTGGGGATTTTTGTCATCCGTACTTTATTTATATATTTATCTACAATCAGCTTACCATCAGGCGAGGTGAAGTCAAATTGACGTCTTATATATAAAAAGAAAAACGTAAACTGTTTTTGTTACAGACGGAGCAGGAATTGGAAGAGCGAAAATTGAAAAAGAAACTACGACTTGATACTGTTCACTTTGTGGTAAGTTAACATAACATAACATAAACTCACGCCTATATCCCCGAAGGGGTAGGCAGAGGTGCTAGCACCCACATTTCGCCAGTTTATGTTTAGGTCCCAATGTAATAAGTGGCGAGCCTATTGCCATTAACCGGGCACTCATAAACCTGCGATAAATACACACATAACTTGGAAAAGCATCGAAAAGTCATTGGTGTGTGCCATGGTGAACCTGGGATCGAACCCGAGAGCTCGTCTCAGCAGTCCATTACCCAGACCACTAGGCTACCGACAGATTTATCACTATTATAACACTCTACCTATCCCTCTTCATCACAGCGCCAAGCCCGCTTGCATCCTAAGCTTGAATTTCGTAGACCCAGGAATTCCTATAGATACTAGGGAGGCTAGGAAAGAGCGGGGGGGAGGAGGGGTACAGTGAGCTCTGGCTACCCTACTTACCTTGGGGAACACAACACGCTGGTTATTATGTGCGCGGTGTTCTGTAGGGCGGAGGTACTACCCCAGTCGGACTGCTCATTTTGGACGGCAGATACCATCACGTGCTACCTCTAGGTACTAAAGGCACTCTACTAAAACGCGAAAGTCTCTAAGAATGTAAATGTCTTGATGCATGTTTATAGCTCTTTCACGCTAAAACGACTTCATGGATCTGGCTGAAATTTGGTACAGAAATAGATTATAGTCTGGAATAACATACAGCATAACATAAACATAAACTCACGCCTATATCCCCGAAGGGGTAGGCAGAGGTGCTAGCACCCACATTTCACCAGTTTATGTTTAGGTCCCAATGTAATAGGTGGCGAGCCTATTGCCATTAACCGGGCACTCATAAACCTGCGATAAATACACACATAACTTCGAAAAGCATCGAAAAGTCATTGGTGTGTGGCATGGTGAACCTGGGATCGAACCCGAGACCTCGTCTCAGCAGTCCATTACCCAGACCACTAGGCTACCGCGGTCTTCATAACATACAGGCTACTTTTTATCCCGGGAACAGGTTCCCGTGGGTGGGTAGCGTGAACAAAATTTAATGCGAGCGGCAATAGCTTGAGCTGTTAAAGTCAAAGTCAATTGTTTCAGGGAAGTTTGGAGTCAAGAACGCTGAGGGTTAGACCGGAGCCTCCACTCGTACCGGAGAAAGTGGTAAATATTCTACTCTATACCCTCTTCTCTTCAACCTAGCGTTAATCCCAGTCGCATCCAGAGGGGTATAAAAAATATGAATTCACCACGCCTGGCGCTAAGCTAGTGTTAGGAATTTTTTTTTTTTTGTATACCACTTAGGTGGCAGACAAGCACACGGCCCACACTGATGGAAAGCGGTTACCATGGCCCATGGACGCGTGCAACACCAGGGGCGTCACACTCGCGCTGCCGACCCTGCAAAAACCTTCTAATGCCCTTCTTGAAGAACCCCATATTATAGCCGCCAGGGAAAACTACTGCAGGGAGATCGTTCCACAGCCTAAGCGTGCGCGGAGTGAAATTTCTTTCATACCTTAGATTATAAACTTAGATTTTGACGTGACAACGTCTTATAAATTGGTTTGCCGGGTGACACTTCAAGAAACTGCGTTACGCTCCGCTCACGTTATGCGCTCACAATGAGAGCGAGTGAGAGGCACGCGTCCCTTCCACTCGGGCATGGTTAGCCCGCCTAAGAGCGAGAGAGACAGACATAAAAATTATTTTACCACTCAAAGTCGTTGTCACGTAAAACTTTCGCCCGTATACCGACTTTACAGGCAACCAATTTTTTTTTTCTCTTTGTCAGATGAAATCGGCATCTGTTCCGGAAGATGGCAGTGCTAATTCAGGAGTGTGTCGGACGAATGGCGAGGGGGGTGCTCAGGGGGACGGGGCTGGGAACCAAATGGAAACCAGCGAAGGGGGTGGCGCAGTACAGGTATGTTACAACACCATAAGCAGTATAGCAAAAAGAAAAAAAAATAATACAAGTATGTTAATCCGCATTCTAGAACCCATAAAACACGCTAGTTAAACTGTACTTTTTTTTTTAACTAATTAGGTGATAACAAGCACACGGCCCACCTGATGGGAAGTGGTCACCGTGGACTATGAACCTGAAGGGGAGAGGGTTGGGGGGTTTGAGGGGGTTTGGAGGTGGGGATTGGGGGATTGAGGGGGTATTGTGAGCTGTGGCTACCCTACTTACCTTGGGGAACACAACACGATGGTTATTATGTGCGCGGTGTTCTGTAGGGCGGAGGTACTACCCCAGTCGGATTGCTCAGTTCGGACGGGAGATAACCGTCGTGTCCTACCTCCGTAAAACTTAGTTTGGGTCTAAAACGCGCTGTGTAGAATGTCGTGGAATATTTATTTAGATTCATCACACCTTATTGGTAACAGGTCAGAGACCCTCTGGACCCTGGGGAAGCTCCTCAACTTGGTCCCGATGGGTTGCCGGTGGCGAAGAAACGCGTACGGACTAAAGGTTCCTCTAAGTCAAAACCAAAGAAGGTAATTAAATTTATATTTCTACACTTTTTTCTACACACAAGTACCGCGGTAGCCTAGTGGTCTGGGTAATGGACTGCTGAGACGAGGTCTCGGGTTCGATCCCAGGTTCACCATGGCACACACCAATGACTTTTCGATACTTTTCGAAATTATGTGTATATTTATCGCAGGTTTATTAGTGCCCGGCGGTTAATGGCAATAGGCTCGCCACGTATTACATTGGGACCTAAACATAAACTGGCGAAATGTGGGTGCTAGCACCTCTGCCTACCCCTTCGGGGATATAAGCGTGAGTTTATGTTATGTTATGTTTTTTTCATAGGTCCCGGTATGTAGTTCAAAACATTCCACTTAGTAAAGCTGGTAAAGCGGTTCCAACTCTCTGACGCATGTTTGTTAATTAATTTATTTCAAACTTTACAGAAAAAGGGCCCTCCAGCCGCGAAGCCGACGACAAAATTTATTCCCAAACCAACTCAGGTTAGTACTTGCTATCTTTTTTTTTACAGCTTTTATGGGATACTTTTTTTTAAAAGGACCCGTCAAAATGACTTCACCTCGCCTGATGGTAAGCTCAGTAAGTGTCTCAGGACTGGGGTCACCACTACATATCTACACCGATAGTGCTACAGTGGTGGCCCTCAGCTTGACGGCCTCATCAAATGCTTTTTCACGCCTCGCTTAAAGGCCCCGGGACTATAGGAGGAAGGAAACACATGCGCTGGTAAAGAATTCCAAGTCTTTATGGTGCGGCAAATAAAAGAGGCACCGAACCGCTTGGTTCTTGATGGAATTGATTGCACTGTGTGAGGGTGATACCTTAGCCTGGCACGTGTAGTTCTGTATAGGAAAGGAGAGGGTGGGATTAATTGGAACCTTAACGACTAACCTACTGACGCTAGTATAAGTCATCATTCTCTGAACCTTTTTCCCAACTCAGTTGGGGTCGGCTTTCCAGTCTAACTGTGATGCGGCTGAACTTCGATATTTTCCGTGGAGCGACTGCCATCTGACCTCCACAACCAATGGTCATTATGACCAATGGCGATATCGAAGTTCCAAGTTAGACTGTTTGGACTTTTGTGGGCTCCAACTATCCGTAACGACTGCCATAGATGTTTGTATGGCAACCGGGACCGACGGCTTAACGCACTCTCCGAGGCACTAATAAACCTGCGATAAATACACACATAACTTCGAAAAGTCATTAATGTGTGCCATGATGAACCTGGGATCGAACCCGAGACCTCGTCTCAGCAGTCCATTACCCAAACCACTAGGCTACCGCGGTGTGACGCTAGTATAAGTATTCGAATTTTAACCCAATCTCCTCTCCGTAGGCTTGCCGCATCATCAACAGAGTATACCACTACCTCGAAAGGGAGTACGAGTTCATCAAGACTTACACTGAGAACAAATGTGACCTGCGCCCTCTCTCCAACATCCTGAAACGAACAGCAGATGCCACCGGCTTCCCAGAGAAGACCGTCACCACCATCTTACAAGCTGAGGAGTTGAGACGGCAGAAGCTACGAGAAGAAGCAGAACGCCAGCATTTAGCACTCCAACGTGAAGAGAGAAGAGCACAGCGGGAGTTTGACAAAAAAACACAACCTAAACGGCGGAAAAATACTAAAATAGTACAGAAAAACAGTGAAGTGGCTAGTGTTAGTGTTAACAGTGAAACTCCCAGTGAAGTCGCATGTAGAGTTAATGTTAACAGTGAAGGTTCCAGTGAAGTGACTTTGGTTGTGAACAGTGAGCCGGTGTTGGAAACGTTGAAAGTTGAGATTCCTGACGAGGAGTGCAGTGATGTTGATCCTTTAGTGGAGGTTAATGAAGAGCCGTGTCAAGTAACTGAGGTACAAGAGTCAACAAATCCTTCTATGGGTATCAAGATAACAATACCGACTAGGTGAGTTTGAAAATATTACGAAATCTATACTAATATTATAAAGAGGTAAAGTTTGTGAGTTTGTGACGTTGTAGGGGGTAATATCTGGATCTACTGAACCGATTTTAAAAATTCTTTCACCAATAGAAAGCCACGTCATTCGTGAGTGTCACAGGCTATATATTTTATTGGAAAACTGGAATTTACCGGGCGAAGCTGGGTCCCGGGTCGCTAGTATAGAATATAGTTAGGTAGGTAGGACCCGACAGTATCTCCCGTCCGAACTGAGCGATCCGACTGGGTTAGTACCTCCGCCCTACAGGTGAGTAGAATAGTCAGAGCTCACAACCACCCCCTCCAACCCCCTCCCTTTTTACATACACTGTTGGGGTCAGCTTTTCAGTCTAACTACCAAGTGCCGTACTTCGATATTTTTTTATACGTGATGGGCATACGTTCGACCTCAACCCCACCTGATAGTAAGTGACGATGTAGTCTGTAGTTCTGTAGTTAGATCAGTTTTCAGACTTTTTAGGGCTCCAGCTACCTTTAACGACTGGTATAGATTCTTATAGCAACCGGGATAGATGATTCATGCTCTCCAAAGCGCGAATCGAATCTTTTATTGTATACTAGCTGTTGCCCGTGGCTCCGTCCGCGTGGATGTCGGTTATCGCGACCAAACATAGCCTATATTCATTCTCGAGGTCTAATCTACTCCTATACCAAATTTCATCAAAATCGGTTCAGCGGTTCAGGCGTGAAAGCGTAACAGACAGACAGACAGAGTTATTTTCCATATAAGTATGGAGTATAGATGGATTTTTTTTCATATAGAGGACATGTCAATTTGACTTCACCTCGCCTGATGGCTTGGAGATGACGTTGGCTTAAGCCAGACTTCCATTGATAGAGCCTCATGAACTCTACATGGCTTATATTATTATATATGGCTTAAATATTATATTATTATATCTTATTGTCTATCTACTTACAGATTTCTCCATCCTGCTGGCGTTGTACCAGACCCAGCCAACGAGCCAACTCGATCAAATCTGAATAGGAGCGAACTACATGACCAGCTTCCACCAAACGTGGATGCCAACGCAGATCCTTTGCGAATGGAGATGCGAGACAATGCGACAGAGTTCCTACGACTTCTTATGAAGAGAGATATAGATCCCTTGAGTTAATTTTTATTAGATGTGAACATTATACCGCTCTTCCTTACCTTCAGGGTAGGCAGCGCGTGTGACACCCTTAGTGTTGCACACGTCCATAGGCCACGGTGACCGCTTCCCATCAGGTGGGCCGTGTGCTTGTCTGCCACCTAAGTAGTATAAAAAAATTATACAAACTTGAACTGTAGTACAATGCCACAGGGGCCTTCCAAATGAGCCATTATTAGGAATAGCCTATTTGATAACATTGAAAATAGAATACAAAACATGGCCGCGGCTCGCGGTGGACATTTCAATAAATAAATAAAATCATTAAAAGATTTTTGGTATTTTCTTTTTTATTATTTTTAATTTACTTTATTTTGCGTTCTACCCTTCATCCCTACAACGCTTTACACAGAGGCGCAGAACCGGTCGTCGTGGAGATCCTTGGGGGAGGCCTTTGTCCAGCAGTGGACGTCTTTCGGCTGATATGATGATGATGATGATGATGATGATGATCTAACTTGGCAAGATTTTGAAGTAGTGTGGGCCCCACTATTCCAAAATCTTGCCAAGTTAGATGCCGTACACTATACTTGTTTCTATGTGACGCATTTTGCCACTAACAAGTTTAGTATAGTGTACGGCATATAACTTGGCAAGGTTTTGGAGTAGTGGGGGCAGCGACTATATAAAAGTGGGGCCCACACTACTCCAAAATCTTGCCAAGTTAGATGTCGTGCACTATATACTTACCAGCTAAATCAAACTTACCTTCAAAAAACAGCCAAATACCCAATACTTCTGCCAAAAATAAATTGGTAACACTGACAACTCAAAATGTCACCTTGTAAATATGTCACAGAGATCATGCTATATTTAACGGAGTACCTAAAACAATAATAAATAAACATAACCTCACTCAAATCAATCCTTGTTGCGGCGTTTCTTTTCTTTTATTTCAATTCTATTGCAGCAGCCATTAACGTAAACAACGTATAAATATATATTAAGTGCTATAACAGGCTATAACAATGAGAAAGTGCTTTGTTCCTACTTGCAAGAACGATAGTAATAATAGTCCAGACAAAATGTTTGTACGTATTCGAGAAGACTTGCGAGAAAAGTGGTGTCGTCAAGTGAAGGCGGAATATTTTAAGGTTTACACAATGTATTGTTGTGAAGACCATTTAGAGGTAAGGATTTTTGTCAGATTTCTTTCCTACCTGATAATTACGATTTCGAGATTAGGTTACATAGGGATACGGCCTGTCATTAATACAATTTTTTTTTTTTATTGTAGCCCTTGGAAGATTTGACAAACTATTACCAGAGTAAATTAATGCATCGAGAACCCAGGCTAAAAAGTACGGCTTTACTGCGCAATATTACCCCAAGTGAAGATACATCAGTATTACAGGAGTTGTTACAACCTGCAAGTACAAATAACTCATCGAAAAGAAAAAATGAGAAGATTATGATGCCTAGTACATCTGGTGCAATGACGCCTAGTACATCTACGTGTTCTACATTACCAATAGAGGTATATTTTAATAAACTTAAATCTATGTCTTACGCCTTTAATTCGTTGGATAAAAGTAAAGTGATCGCAAGCTTAAGAGTCCATGCTGAAAGGGTTATCAAACGTGTGTGAGAGTATGTTCTACTGAAACCTCACTCCGTTGTCAACTATAAATATGTACCATATTTAGATGAAATTGTTTTAATTTTTGGGCTTTTTTTGTGGCTGAGGTGTTGACCACTATTGTCTAAATGTCTAAACTAACCGGACTAATATTAGGTACTTATATTACTTGTTATAGACACAGCAAGTTTGTAAGATTGAAAACGAGGAATATTTTACACAAGATGTACCCGAGTACCCACCTACCTCTCCGCAGGAGGACAGTTGTAGCGATACAAGAGACAATTGTGAATTGAATGAACAAGTATCTTTAAACGATGATCCGTTGGCTGAGAGTGCACAGACGAAGCCGTATGAAAAGGTATGTATTCTTTTCAAATTAGGACACGTCAAAATTACTTCACCTCGCCAGGATGGTAAGCTAAAGTCTCAGAACCCGGGGTCACCACTACATACACCGATAGTGCTACAGTGGCGGCCCTCAGCTCGAGCGCCTTGTCCAATGCTTTTTCACGCCCCGCTTAAAGGACCCAGGACTGTAGGAGGAAGGAAACACATGAGCTGGTAAAGAATACTAAGTCTTTATGGTGTGGCATAGAATTGTTTGCACTGTGTGAGGGTGATACCTCAGCCTGGCACGTGTAGTTCTATATCTTTGGAACGACTGGGCCGATTTTGACAGCAATTTCACAGGCTGATGATATAACGAGGCGTAACTTAGGCTACTTTAATTTCCCACTCGCCACGGGAGACGCTGCTGCCTGCGGCCAATCCGGCCGGGCTGGGAGTGGGCCTCTAGAGGGCTACTCTCCCTCTAGAGCCACGTGTCCCTCTGACTAGCAGAGGGCACAGAGGGGAGCGAGCGGGGGCGAGCTGATTGTCTGCGCGGCGACGGTTGGGTGACAGGACGGCTGCCTTTCAACCTACATCCCTCCGTCGGCGAAGTGGCGTGATGCTCGCCTCACCTCCCCTTTTAGGGGGTCGAGGAGGCCATCTTAGAACCGTAGATGGCCCAGGGTCAGCTGGAGTGCGAGGGATATGCCTATTGGGTAACCTTACACCCCGGTAATTAAGGCCCGAGACGGCGTGCGGTTTTAGTCGGTTCTATCCCGACATAACCACCCCCGATGGCCGACGGGGGTGGTATCCATGGGGATTTCCGCACGATAAAAAAGGCTACTTTAATTTAAAAAAAACTTTTAGGGTTCTGCATAAAAAATTGCATTGTGAATTGTTGTCCTATTGTCGTCAAATAGACATAATATTACTCATATTACTTGTTATAGGCACAGCAAGTTTGTAAGATTGAAAACGAGGAATATTTTATGCAAGATGTACCCGAGTACCCACCTACCTCTCCGCAGGAGGACAGTTGTACCGATACGAGAGTTAATTGTGAATTGAATGAACAAGTATCTTTGAACCAAGATCCGTTGGCTGAGAGCGCACAGGTTAAGCCCGATGAAAAGGTATGCAATTTTTTTTATACCACATAGGTGGCAGACAAGCATACGGCCCACCTGATGGGAAGCGGTCACCGTGGCCTATAGAGATGGCCTATTGAGTGGAATAGGCTAGTTTAATAAATACGTCAAGCCATGAATACATTCATCTAGGCAAGCGTGATTCATCGTAGACCACATCGTCACTTACCATCAGGTGAGATTGAGGTCAAATGTAAGCCTATCATGAAAAAAAAAAAATACATTCTGTATTTCTCTTCCCAGGTGTACGCCATCATTTTAAACGTGTACCGCTTCTTAGAGAAAGAGTACAAGTTGTTAAAAAGTCAGGGTTGCCAGTCTTGTGACCTGCAACTGCTTGCCAACGTGTCGGAACGGACCGCGGCCGCCGTGGGGGTCTCGCCGGAAGTCGTGGCAGACGCCCTGAAGGGGGGGAGGCGTCCTGCGAACAGCGTCAGTTTAGACCATGATTATGATGTCAGATTGTAAGTAATTTTTTTATACTATATAGGTGGCAGACAAGCCTCTGCCAGCCTGACAACGTAGCCGCTGCGCAGGAGGCGCGGGTTCGATCCCCGCTCAGTGCAAATATTTGTATGCATGAATATAGGTATTTGCATTGGTCTGGTCGTGCCTCGGAGAGTTAAGCCGTCGCGGTTCCGGTTGCCATACAAACATCTATGGCAGTCGTTACGGGTAGTTGGAGCCCTAAACAGTCCAACAACAACGGTCTAGCTGCAATGCTTCGATATCGCCTAATGTCACCATTGGGTTGTGAAGGTCAGATGGCAGTCGCTTCACGGAAAATATCGAGGTCCAGCCAAATCCGCAGTTAAGACTGGTAAAGCGGACCCCAGACGCCGAGGTGAAAGTTTTGGATGCGACTGGGATCAACGCTAGGTTGAAGAAGAAGATTGTTGTGATATTAAAATACCCTTTTTTTTTACCCGAAAATTAATGACCGGCAATATGGCTTCAGGCCGAAACGGTCAACGGGTGATCTTCTGGCGTACGTCACCCATCTATGGGGTGAGGCTATGGACAAGCATGGCGAGTCATTGGCTATCAGTCTTGACATCGCCAAAGCTTTCGATAGAGTCTGGCACAAGTCACTTCTTTCCAAGCTGCCTGCTTTTGGTCTACCTCCCCTATTATGCAGCTGGGTTAAGAACTTCCTGCAGGAGCGCCGCATCCGAGTGCTCTGTGATGGGCGGGCATCGGCTTTCTTGCAGATCAATGCAGGTGTACCGCAGGGGTCCGTTTTATCGCCTACTCTGTTTCTTCTGCATATCAATGACATGTTGTCAGCAGGCAGCATTCATTGTTATGCAGATGATAGCACCTTGCACGGACGATATCACGGTCAAGCTGCGGACAAGCAGGCTGACGTAGGGGAAAAAAGACAGCTTCTTGTCACTGAGCTTGATCGGGTCTTGAATCTCATTTCGCAGTGGGGCTCTGAGAACCTGGTCGAGTTCAATGCCAAGAAGACGCAGGCTTGTGCGTTTACAGCAAAGGTATCTCCTTTCCTTCCACTTCCTACTCTTCAGGACACTCCACTGCCACTTCGGGATAACCTAGATATACTTGGCATGGATGTTCGCTGCAAACTGAATAATAAAAACTACATCGAGAGCATCATCAAAACGGCCTCGCGGAAACTCGGAGTCCTGAACAAGGTGAGACGGTTTTTCACGCCGGAGCAACGGTGTCTTCTGTACAAGGCACAAATCCGTTCCGGCGTGGAATACTGTTCTCATCTCTGGGATGGCTCTGCTCAGTACTTGTTAGATGCTCTCGACAGGTTGCAGCGACGCGCGGCCCGTATTATTGGGAGTCCCGAAGTTACCAATACTCTCGAGCCCCTGCAATTGCGCAGAGATATAGCATCTTTTGCAGCTTTTTACCGCATATACCATGGGGAGTGTTCCGATGAGCTCTACCAACTAGTCCCACCCTCTCCATTCCTATACAGAACAACACGTGCAAGGCTGAGATACCACCCTCATATGGTGCAAACAATCCCATCAAGAACCAAGCGGTTCGGTGCCTCTTTCCTTTGCCGCACCATCAAAACCTGGAATTCTTTACCAGCTCACGTGTTTCCTTCCTCATACAGTCCCGGGTCCTTTAAGCGGGGCGTGAAAAAGCATTTGATGAGGCCGTCAAGCTGAGAGCCACCATTTTGGCACTGTCGGTGTTTGCAATGGTGACTCCCATTATAGAGACTTTGCCTCAGCTTACCATCAGGCGAGGTGAAGTCATGTTGACGTGACCGACATAAAAAAAAAAAAAAAAAAAAAAAACCCGCTTTTTACTGAGTGGATTTGGATATTACCAAAACAATATTTTAAAAAAAAAATCTGTCTGTCGAAAAATTCATTGTGTGTGTATACATTTCAGGCAGGAAAACCAGTCGCATGCTTCAGAATTAAAAGTTCGTAAACGAAAAAGGCCGAGGAGAGCAAGTGAACAGATGCAGTAAGTACATTAATCATTAATTCATGTATGTATGTGACATAACATAACATATAACATAAACTCACGCCTATATCCTCGAAGGGGTAGGCAGAGGTGCTAGCACCCACATTTCGCCAGTTGACGTTTAGGTCCCAATGTAATAGGTGGCGAGCCTATTGCCATTAACCGGGCATTTATAAACCTGCGATAAATACAATCATAACTTCGAAAAGCATCGAAAAGTCATTGGTGTGTGCCATGGTGAAGCTGGGATCGAACCCGAGACCTCGTCTCAGCAGTCCACTACCCAGATCACTAGGCTACCGCGATGTATGTATGTATGTTACAACTATTATGAAAGTTGAAGAAGCGAAAGGAGTTTGCCAAGATCGTAGCAAGTGGAAAGATGTTGTCTCTGCCTACCCCAATGGGAAAAAGGTGTCATTATTCATAATTTTTTTTACATTATGTTGAATGAGGTGGAGCGATGCTCGCCTCAACCCTCTTCGGGGGGTCGAAGGGGCCATCTTAAAACCGTAGAACGGCCCGGGGTCAGCTGGGGTGCTAGGCATATGCCAATTGGGTAACCTTACACCCCGGTAATTAAGACCCGAAACGGCGTGCGGTTTTAGTCGATTCGATTCCGACGTAACCACCCCCGATGGCCGACGGGGGTGGTATCCATGGGGATTTCCGCACGATAAAAAAAGGGTGCCTCATATCGATGCGACATTGAGGGTAGCCAGAGCTCACTGGAGGGATTCCAAAGACTTGGAATACTTTACCAGCGCATGTGTTTCCTTCCTCCTACAGTCCCGGGGCCTTTAAGCGGGGCGTGAAAAAGCATTTGATGAGGCCGTCAAGCTGAGGGCCGCCACTGTAGCACTACCGGTGTATGTAGTGGTGACCCCAGTCCTGAGAGTTTGCCTTTAGCTTACCATCAGGCGAGGTAAAGTCATTTTGACGTGTCCTATATATATAATATACAAAAAAAGCACATCTTTTTGTCTTAAAAGTGTCGTTACAATTTTTGGTCCCAATTTTTTCGTTCCAAAATCTGGGCCATGGGTTTGTCTGCCAGCTAAATAAAAAAAAAACATTTATATTGCTTACAGGCACAACTCGCCTTCCCACCAAGAAATGCTGGATGCAACGGAGACTAAATTGAAGACTGAACCCATTGACGACAACTGGCAGTACGCGCCGGAGGACCCACTCAGTACAGAGTAAGTCTTATCATCTGCATTTTATAAAAAGCGTTGATTTGCATTGAGGGGGGAGGGGGGGAGATACTTATATACTCTTCAAAATTTCATAAAAAAATACTAGGAAAAAATTTTTTTTACGGCAATTAATGGATGGACCGATTTGAATTAATTGGGTGTAACCTTCCTACTGGTTGGTAGGTTACACCTGATTGGGTGTATGTAACCTTCCCACTGGTTGGTAGGTTACACCTGATTGGGTGTATGTAACCTTCCCACTGGTTGGTAGGTTACACCTGATTGGGTTTAACCTTCCTACTGGTTGGTAGGTTACACCTGATTGGGTGTATGTAACCTTCCCACTGGTTGGTAGGTTACACCTGATTGGGTTTAACCTTCCTACTGGTTGGTAGGTTACACCTGATTGGTTGTAACCTTCCTACTGATTGGTAGGTAACACCTGATTGGGTGTAACCTTCCTACTGGTTTGTAGGTTACACCAAGTATACAAACCAGTAGGAAGGTTACACCCAATCAGGTGTAACCTAGCCACTGGTAAAAATACAAGGTTGTAAGGTCATTTTTTGTATGCGTTTGGGTGGCGCCCTGAATGGTTTAGATTCACAACTCAGCCCGGCAGATGGCGCTACACAGTCGGGCAGAACAACTTCTAAATCTGTTGAAAAAATTGTTAAATTAATTTAAAATTAAAATCAAATTTAATTTAATTTTCTAAATCTATAAATAGTTTCTAAGTGTAAGTTGATCGGCTTACAGGTCTTTGGGAGTGTTGCACTACGAAGCGCCGGACGGAACGAGTACAGTGCTACACGTGGAGCCAGAGGACAGAGGGCACACAGAGGAGGCCGACCCTCTTGACTCAGAGTGAGTGGTATCTATACTAATATTTAACAAATATACAAACACACAAACTTTACCTCTTTATAATATTAGTATAGAAGTATGTATAGATATCGTGCGGTACACGATAAAAGAAAAGGTGGGCCGTGGGCTTGTCTGCCACCTAAATTGTATAAAAAAACACATTATTTATAATGCTTACAGGCACAACTCGCCTTCCAACCAAGAAATGCTGGATGCAACGGAGACTGAACTGAAGACTGAACCCATTGACGACAACTGGCAGTACGCGCCGGAGGATCCACTCACTACAGAGTAAGTCATATCATCTGCATTTTATACAAAGCGTTGAATTGCATTTGAGCATCCTTCACAAGGGGGCTTGAGGTACTATACTCTTCAAAATTTAATGAAAAAAAATACTACTTTCCTACTGGTTGGTAGGTTACGCCCGATTGAGTGTAACCTTCCTACTGGTTGGTCGGTTACACCTGATAGGGTGTAACCTTCCTACTGGTTGGTAGGTTACACCTGATTGGGCGTAACATTCCTACTAGTTGGTAGGTTACACCTGATAGGGTGTAACCTTCCTACTGATTGGTAGGTTACACTTGATTAGTTGCAACCTTCCTACTGATTGGTAGGTTACACTTGATTAGTTGCAACCTTCCTACTGGTTGGTAGGTTACACCTGATTAGTTGCAACCTTCCTCCTGATTGGTAGGTTACACCTGATTAGTTGCAACCTTCCTACTGGTTGGTAGGTTACACCTAATTGGGTGAAACCTACCCACTGGTGAAAATGCTTGATAGTAAGGTTGGTCCGAGCTCATTTTTTGTATGCGTTTGGGTGGCGCCCTGGATGGTTAACATTCACAAATCAGCCGGCAGATGGCGCTGCAGTCAGGCAGAACAACGTATCTATAAAAAGTTTCTTAGTGTAAGTTGATTGGCTTACAGGTCTTTGGCAGTGTTACACTACGAAGCGCCGGACGGAACGAGTACAGTGCTACACGTGGAGCCAGAGGACAGAGGGCACACAGAGGAGGCCGACCCTCTTGACTCAGAGTGAGTAGTATCTATCTTAATATATATAAATCTCGTGTCACAATGTTTGTCCTCAATGGACTCCTAAACCACTTAACCGATTATAATAAAATTCGCACACCATGTGCAGTTCGATCCAACTTGAGAGATAGGATAGTTTTTGAAACGGATTTCGACATCCACGCGGGCGGAGCCGCGGGCAACAGCTAGTAATATTATAAAGAAGTAAAGTTTGTGTGTTTGTATATTTGTTAAATTGTAAGGGGTAATCTCGGGATCTACTGAACCGATTTTAAAAATTCTTTCACCAATAGAAAGTCACATTATCCGTGAATGTCATAGGCTGAATATCATCGCGCTACTGCCCAAGGGAGCGGAGCAATAATCATAAATGTGAACAATTCCGGTAGATTCCCATACATTTTAGGAAAACTGATAAATTATGAGCATATTATGTGAGTTAAAAAGTGTGCATCGGGGGTCGAAATACGCCACGGGCGAAGCCGGGGTGATATCGTTGATCCCAGTCGCATCCAAAGCTTTCACCTCGGAGTCTGGGGTCCGCTTTACCAGTCTTAACTGCGGATTTGGCTGGACCTCGATATTTTCCGTGAAGCGACTGCCATCTGACCTTCACAACCCAAAGGTGACATTAGGCGATATCGAAGCTTTGCAGCTAGACCGTTGTTGTTGGACTGTTTAGGGCTCCAACTACCCGTAACGACTGCCAATAGAATGTTTGTATGGCAACCGGGACCGACGGCTTAACTCTCCGAGGCACGACCAGACCAATGCAAATACCCATATTCATGCATACAAATATTTGCACTGAGCGGGGATTGAACCCGCGCCTCCTGCGCAGCGGCCGCGTACCGCTACGCCACAGAGGCTGTGTGTATTCCTATTCTAATATTGAAAGTAATTTGTCTAATTATCACAGCTCCATCGCAGTTTTTGGCGAGTCAAGTGTACCATCAGGCGGGGATGTGAAGATTGAACCGGCGGACATTGAGTGAGTCACTTTGCTTTCTTATCCACAGACTAGTTGTTGCCCGCGACTCTGCACGCGTCGGAATCTGGGAAAGTATTCAAGAAAAAAAAAACTGGCCTGTTATTTATATTTTCCCGTCAATATGACTTCACCTCGCCTGATGGTAAGCTAAAGCTAAAGTCTAAGGTGTGAGGAGTTAGCTTTGCATACACCAATAGTACCTATTATTCTGTTCCACTTATTTTTTATATTGTTCACGTCAATATGGCTTCACCTCGCCTGATGGTAAGCTAAAGCCAAAGTCAAGAGTAGGGGTCACCACTAATAGACACCGATAATGTTAATGGTGACCCTCATTGCTGCTAATTCTGTTGTTACATCTCTAAACTGAAAATTCTCTAAAATTTTCTAATTTCAATCTATGTATCTATCCCATCTAGCTCAGCAAGTTCAGTCGTTTGAGTAACAAACATACATACTTTTAAATTTATAAAGCCCTGTTGCCATTTGTTTTTCGTGACCAGCGGGGACGGTTATATCGGAATCGAACCGACTAAAATCGCACGTCGTTTCGGGTCTTCTAAACGCTGGGGTGTAAAGTGGCCCAAAGGGCAACTCCGGCTTCGAGATGACCCCTTTTTTCGTGCGGCAATCCCCATGGATACCTCCCCCATCGGCCATTGGGGGTGGTTATGTCGGTATCGAACCGACTAAAACCGCACGCCGTTTCGGGTCTTCTAGCGCCGGGGTGTAAGGTCGCCCAGGGCCTCGATTCTGCTAAAGACAAACCACTGACACCCTAAAAAATGCCATTTAATTGTAGACTTTATTGTTATATTGTTAAAGTCTAAAGTCAATTGAATATTTTGTAGAGCTAATGAAAAAGTTAACATAAACTCACGCCTATATCCCCGAAGGGGTAGGCAGAGGTGCTAGCACCCACATTTCGCCAGTTTATGTTTAGGTCCCAATGTAATAGGTGGCGAGCCTATTGCCATTAACCGGCCACTTACAAACCTGCGATAAATACACACATAACTTCGAAAAGCATCGAAAAGTCATTGGTGTGTGCCATGGTGAACCTGGGATCGAACCCGAGACCTTGTTTCAGCACAGTCCATTACCCAGACCACTAGGCTACCGCGGTTGTCTCTTAATTCTTTTCATTTGAGTTTAGACTTAAACTGTATAACGGTAAAGTCTACAATTAAATAGCATTTTTAGAGTGTCAGTGGTATTACAGTGATTTGCCTTCAGCAGAATCGAGGCCCTGAGGTCATTTCCCTCGCACCCCGGCTTGACCCGGGTCATCTCCGGATTCGAGATGGCCCCCTCCGTTTTAACAACTGTACTCTATTTTATAACTTTGCCCGCGGCTTTTTTTTTTTTTTTTTTTATACCACTTAGGTGGCAGACAAGCACACGGCCCACCTGATGGGAAGCGGTTACCGTGGCCTAGGGACGCGTGCAACACCAGGGGCATCACACTCGCGCTGCCGACCCCGCAAAAACCTTCTAATGCCCTTCTTGAAGAACCCCATATTGTAGTCGCCAGGGAAAACCACGGCAGGGATACTACTAAGGTGGCAGACAAGCACACTCGCTTTAAATTTCTTTGAATATTTGTTGCAGAATGGATCCGTTTGCCGATTACTCTGTCTGTGACGCCACGCCTTTAGATGTCAAGTGTGAGCCGCCCGTGCACTGAAGGGCACAAGAACTTATATAATGGGAATATTGTATATGCATCCCAAAGATGCGCATATTACACACCAAAGTGACCTCAAAATTATTTTTATTTCTGGTCAACTACAGTAGTAATAACGGCAATTAAATTACCGGTGTTAGTTTTAGCTGACAAGCACACGGTCCACCTGATGGCAAGCGGTCACTGTGGCCTACGTGTGCAATACCGAGGGTATTACACTTGCGTTGTCGACCCTGTAGGGGGTGAGTTGAAGGGAATTGTGGAAGGCAAATACCACCTTGACTATATGGCCAGTCCTACGCTGATCCTACTTAAGTAGAAGTAAGATTGGTAGGAACACGGGCAATAATTACATAGGTCATTGGGACTTGTCTAGTTGACGAAAGATTAATTATTGTTAGATTGATTCTGATCTGAAAATAAATACAAGTACAAAAATTATGTTTGCGTTTTATTTTGTTCTGGCTTTATTATGAAGTACTTTATTACTGCTGCTAATTCTGTTGTTACATCTCTAAACTTAATATTCTCTAAAATTTTCTAACTGCATCTGTTTCTTTCATTATCAGATAGAAAAGGACAGATGATTTATGTTAGTGTACACCTGTCAAATTAAGTCGGCGCCATGACGGTACCCTTCAATAAAATCATCTGTCCTTTTCTATCCGATAATGAAAGAATCAGATGCAGTTAGAAAATTTTAGAGAATTTTAGTTTAGAGATGTAACAACAGAATTAGCAGCAATACCTAAATTATGGGTTTATGCCCTAGCGTTTTAGGCATAAATAATTAATGCGATTAATCCGGTAACGTCCCTTTCTCGAAACGGCCCGTTCCCAAAACGGCCCATTCTCGAAACGGCCCGTTCTCAAGTTTGAATGTAGAACTTTTGTAGTTAGGTACCCACATTTTTTGATCCTGATAATGGTTTATTTGACAGGAGACAAATTAATTTACAGATATTTATTGTTATAATTGAGTAGATTCACAAACATACCTATTCAGGCAATAAAGAAATTTCATTTTTTCAATTGGAGTTGAAGTGTTAACTCAATAACCGGTATATTTCCTTAGAAATCATTTCATGCTCACTATTTTTTTTACATCAGTCACGTCAATATGACTTCACCTCGCATGGTGGTGAGCTAAGTGTAATGGGACATTTCACGAATGGGACTATTTTAACAAAGGGACGATTCACGAAAAACCTAATTTTTTAGCAGCGGGCCGTTTCAAGAAAGGGAATTTACCGGACTAATCGAATTAATTCCCAAAGTGTCAGGGCATAGACCTATCACTGGCTCCAAGGTTACAAGGACCAAGCTACCGGTGGTTAGGGCTCCAGAGAGAGGCACCTCACAATACCTACCGAGTCGAGGAGTACGGCCTTCTGCATTGCCCCTATTGAGTGAGTCTTTTGAGATATTGGTTGAGGCTCTTGGCGATCAGTCCATTCGGCAACCACCTGAACACAATAAAAAATTCGGGGTTCCTTCCCCCTCCCGTATTTAGGACAGGAAAAAAAACATTTTCATCAATAACATGTATTTACTTAACATTATTTTATATATATTTAACTAAAATTACAATAGGTACATAGCCGCATTGTTTTACTACTAACGACAACATTTTTGCAACGTTTGCCATAATTATGGGTACTCACATACATACATACATACAAATCACGCCTTTTTCCCATTGGGGTAGGCAGAGACAACATCTTTCCACTTGCTACGATCTTGGCATACTCCTTTCGCTTCTTCAACTTTCATAATTGTTTTCATACACGCACGCTGGTTGCGGGTACTCTTGACCTGGACTTTCTCCAAAACGACCTGGATCTGATTAGATCACATACAGTTGATAGTTTTACTCTAAAACAAGTAAATTATTAACGTGTAACAAAACTCGCGATTATTGTACTTTTTCCCATAGTTTCTAAAAATCCATCTCCACAACCTACAGTAATCTTTAGCGAAATCGTACATCGTGGTACGAATATATTAAGTTGTAGGATATTTTTCAACAAAACGCTTTTTAAAAGATCTGGAAGGAGGTTAGAAGGAGCGAAGGGATTTAATTGGGGTGGTCAGGTAAATTGAATAAAGGTTATGTGTGCCCATTTGAATGTCAGCATTGCCAGCCCAGAAACTGGATTTCTCCTTTCAAGAATCACGTTTCTTATGATAATTATAATGATTTTTCAAAGAGTTCTGTGATATGAATCGCTTGCTGCATAATTTGCAAGGGAACTTTTTCACTCCCGCGTGCCTCAGCATGTGCTCCTTCAACTCGGAAGGTTTAAAGAACTTCTTGTCACACTCTTCACACTTAAATTTCTTCGCACCTTCAGTGTGTTTCTTCTTCACATGCGTCACGTAGTACGGTCGCCACGTAAACGTCTTCCCACACACTTCACAAGTGATAGTTTTAACTTTTTCCTTGTGTTTCTCTAGTACATGTAAATGTCTTAAATATTCCCGCGGGAACCGATCTTCACAATACCTGCATTTGAATTTCGCAACCAACTGATGTACTATATCAACATGTTTTTTTCTATATTTGTCTAGACTAAACACTTTTGGGCATAGATCACAGCGGTATTTTCCAACTTCATGTATCTTTTTATGTTGTTTTAGCCTATTGGCTGCTAGAAACGTGTCACCACAGTCGTCGCACATGTAATTATTGTAATGTGAATTCATATGTCCATCCAATTGCATGAAATTCGTAAAACTTCCCTTACAGAGCGCGCAATTAGGTTCATTTCTCAACATGTAGGGAATAACTCTGGTGTACGCTTGATCTAGTACGATTTTATGATGTACCTTCAAGTGTCTGAACATCGCATTCCACGATGATATGGGCAGACAACACACGTTGCATATTAAGTTTTCGATATCTAACTTTACTGTTTCGTTCACCCAGTAAGGGCGTAACGCGAATTCTATTTTCATAGTTCTGTCTATAACATGTTGGGTTCTCGTGTGTGTTCTAAGATCGTCTGCCTCATTGAAGTAAGGTCCGTCTGTGGAGCAGTAGGCGCAGTAGATGTTATTTGCCTTGGATTTAAATGGAGTAGCGTTCGTATATGTTAGGATAGTTTTAAGTTCCTGAATCAGTTGGAACATTTTTTCCTTGTGAACAGTTCTCTTGTCCGAGGATTCCGCTTGTTCTGTAAAGATAAATATAGTATAGATGAAAATCTTTCATGTTTATTCTTTCTTTTTAACTCCCAGGTCAGGTTTTCGATACAAGTAAGGATTACCTCGGCAGTAGGTACGCATAATGAACGTGTTGACAAAACGCCTTGTTGGGAAATAATATATTTGTAAGGTATAAATGGAAAAACACATGCAAAAAATATTCGTATTGTGTAAAATCTAGAAATTTAAATTTTTGCATATTTAATTTTTTGGTCAAGCGTAAGCTCGCCATATAAATGAGTTATTTTAATCATAAATTTAAAAAAAGAAGAGAAAAAATGCCGGTTATTGTAAGAAATACACATTTTTTCGACTACGAAATACAATGTAATAAGTAAATAAAATATCAGTAGGTACATTTTGCATTATGACAACATTAAATACATACAGCCAATGATTTTATATATACAAGATATGTTACGTTCATAGTAACTGACACCTCAAATCTGATCCACATTGACAATTGTTGACAATTAGCGTTAAAGTAGTAGGTATGAAAGATGGGATAAGCACGTGAGTAAAAAAGATAGCTATAAACATTATCCGTCAAAAAACGTCCCTGTTGGGACGTTTTCGAGTCTTCACCTGGCGCGCTCTAGTAACATATCTGCCTCTTTTTACATGTATAATATCACTGCATACAGCACTAAAATGATAATTATAATCAGAGAGGGACATATAATACACATTGATGGTAAGAGTAAGCAGGACAGACATAATATCTGTTTTCCTTATTATTATTAGCACAGAATAGAATTTTGCTGGTTTGAAGCCCAGGTGCCAAAACTGGCACATGAAAACTTTATTGCCTGGCTATATTTTAAGTAGGTAACTACTGTAGGTACAATTTTTGCCTAGACTCCATACATTTATGAATCATCTCCTTTGTTTATACGAAAAATTCCACTGCTTCTTCAGACAAGTTCCTTGCATATACTATGATTTAAAATCACTCCACACCGTCCCAGATAAAGGAAATCCTGTATATATTATGGGCAAAACAAAATGTCTTCAGTTATTAAAACTCATGTAAACCGAAGCGAGGCGAAGATAGGTTGCTAGTTAAGCATTATAATGTAATAAATTAAATAATCCAGGTAGCAGCACACTGGGGAAGTAAAATCTGAGTACAGAAATGCCATCGATACGATAGAAGAAGAAGAATTAAATACATAATGTTTGAAGGTAAACGCTTTTAAGAACGGCCATATTGAATTTTCCCTTTTTTTTCACAGTCCAATAGTCAACCACTTTCATTTAATATCCATATTACGGTAGTTGTAGAAATATGTAAGCCGCCATTTTGTAGTGGCGGCCATCTTGGATTTACAATGATACTGAATAGATTAACTTGTATTGTCACCAGAATTAAAGACATACTTCTGCCAAATATTAGAACAATTCCATCCTCAGGAAGGGGGTCAATTTGCAATTACTAGATTTGACGCAGGGTCAACTTAAATAAAAGGGTTTAGAGGTTTATGGGTTGGTTGGTATCAGTAACTAGCCGAAAAAAAATATTTTATTGAGTATTCATTTGTGGTTAATACTGAAATAAAAAATAATGAAAGTAATGTATCACTCAGAATGTTTTTATTTTTTTTTTCATTTTTCATTTTTGTTGACTCTTAAAGTTGTTTTATTTATATACCTACTTTTTATACTAGTATGTTTTATGGATAATTGTCTAAACATAAAGTTATTCACCGACTCTCAACCAGTGATGGGTTTATGGCCTATCACTTTGAGCATTTATAATTATTTATGTCCAAAATGCCAGGGCATAAATCCAACTATGCAATGTGTTAAACATTTAATTATGATCTCCATCGAGGAGACGTGTATTGTATATTTCTCTCTCTTGTACGACATATACTGCGACTACAACGGCTTTTGAAATTGTTATTAAATATTTTTTTTCAATTTCATCATCTTCATCATGGTTATTCCTCAATTGTCGTGCCCAAGCACACTTCTGAACAAATCCGTGTCCACACGTCATACTATTGAACCTCTTTTCTCTGCCGTGTCTCCTCACATAAACTGTCAGGGACTTAAACACACTTCATTAGAATTCTCTCGTCCCCAGTATTCTTTACTACGTCTACCTTAATTTCTTTCCTAAAAACCCTTACGACAATCGGTACAAGTGTGTGGTATTAACATCAAATAATGGTAGAGGTTCACATGGAGACTTCAGGGGTCTTTGGCTGTCACATTATTTCCCACAAAGCACTTACAAAGGTTTCTTATTCTTAAGATTTCTTTCCACAATCAACTATGAAGAGATCGGCTAAATTGTGCATCATTTTTGTACTTTTTTAAGTTGGTTTTTTTTTTGGTAAAAAGCTTACAAGCATGAGACTTACTTTGGGTAGTCAGATAAAATATGTTTTTTTTTATGTAGGTATACCTGATTAGTGGATTGTCAAACCGGCAACTGGATTTCTCCTTTCAAGAATCAAGTTTCTTATGCCGATTACAATGGTGTTTTAAAGAGTTTTCTGACAAAAATTTCTTGCTGCAAAATTCACAAGGGAACTTTTTCACTCCCGTGTGCCTCAGCATGTGCTCTTTCAATTCAAAGGCTTGGAAGAACTTCTTGTCACACTCATCGCACTTAAATTTCTTTGGATCTTCAGTATGTTTCTTCCTCACATGCGTCACGTAGTACGGTCGCCACGTAAACGTCTGCCCACATACTTCACAAGTGATAGTTTTAACTTTTTCCTTGTGTTGCTCTAGTATATGTAAATGTCTTATGTACTCTCCTGGGAACCGATCTTCACAGTACCAGCATTTGAATTTTGCTACCTGTTGATGAACTAGCTCAACATGTTTTTTTCTGTATTTGTCTAGGCTAAACACTTTTGGGCATAGATCACAGCGGTATTTTCCAACTTCGTGGATTTTTTTATGTTGTTTTAGCCTATTGGCTGCTAGAAATGAATCACCGCAATCGTCACAAACATAATTATTATAATGTGCATTCATATGTCCATCCAACTGCATGAAATTCGTAAAACTTTCCTTACAGAGCGCGCAATTAAGATCATTTCGCAACATGTAGGGAATAACTCTGGTGTATGCTTGATCTAGTACGATTTTATGATGTACCTTCAAGTGTCTGAACATCTCATTCCACGATGATATAGGCAGACAACACACGTTGCATATTAAGTTTTCGATATCTAACTTTACTGTTTCGTTCATCCAGTGAGGCCGTAACGCGTAATCTATTTTCATAGTTCTGTCTATAACATGTTGGGTTCTCGTGTGTGTTCTGAGATCGTCTGCCTCATTGAAGTGAGGTCCGTCTGTGGAGCAGTAGGCGCAGTAGAAGTGATTTGCCTTGGATTTAAATGGAGTAGCGTTCGTATATGTTAGGATAGTTTTAAGTTCCTGAATCAGTTGGAACATTTTTTCTTTGTTAACAGTTTTCTCGTCCAAGGATTCCGCTTTTTCTGTAAAGATAAAATAAAGAGTATGGATGATAACACTCCTTTTTTATTTTCTGAAGTCTTTTTTCTCAATGCTCATAAAAGACTCAAGCAAGGAGTCCCACTCTTCAGTAGTGCGCACAACTTGCTCAAAATGTTTTATAGAATTTCAGATTGACAAAGTCATTTCAATTACTTTTATAATAGTGAACGAGATATTTACCATAATTTGTTCGTTTTGTTGAATATCCGATATTTTGGCGCTGTTGTAAGCGCCATGATCATAGACGTATATACTCATCAGATCTGATACTCAATAAAAAAAACAAACATGGGAAATGTCCCATCAGCTATTATAATAGTAAGCTAACCACCAATGGGGTGAAAATATCATTAAAATTCATAAGTACATTCTAAGATCCTGGGAAACTTATATGGTGAAAAGCATGAACGAATGAAAATACCATGGTACTTTTCGTAAGTCTTGAAGTAAATTACTTATGAAGAGTGTTAAGATATTTGGGGTAATAATTTGTTAGTCGACTACTGCCTGTCTCTATAAAGAGAAACTAATCTTAATTAGTATTTTTGGATTTATGTGAAGCGTTCGATTCTGTCTCTGTCCCAATACTCTAGTTCAAAATAGAACGCATGGAAATATGTGGGATCAAATTTGACATATTCACAAGTTATCTAAGGTAGGTATACATGTCAGCATGTCAATATAGGCGAAGTTGTGAGTGAAAATGTAAAATTGAACATGGAGTACCACAAGGATGTATTTTGGGACCACACTCTTTGAAATTAAATTAAAAAGAAAACAACAAGTGAACCTTATAATTTTGAATGCATAGCAATTGTTTTATTATTAATAATTAATTAAACTTTATTGTCAGACCAAAATTTGTCCATAGTGTAACAATAATAACCTTATTCTATTAAAAATACACAAATACAAAATGATGATTTTAAACAATTAAAAAATAGGTACAGTCACGACACTAGGATACCGTCTACGTCACAATTTGTACTCGTAGCCAGTGTCCTAGCATCGGACTGTCCCACTTGTCTGTTAATGAGCTCAGGATACTGTGGGAGCTCCGTCGCATACTGAAGACAACGGATGCGCATCCCTTTCGAATGATGGCTTCTTTTTAAAAAGATACAATATTTTATTACTAAAATTTTATTATTTTCAGCGGCATTCCCAATTTCAGTTTACATTTTATTTAAATAGACAAAAAATTATCATTCACATGACGTGTGCTTGGCACACATAACACATTTCAACTCTTTATAACTTTCGTACAACCTCATGACAAAATTTTCACGTGGCAGAAAAGAAATTGCAGCACGTTTTTTATCCCTGCCTGGCCGAGAAAGGAATGAGTATACAAATATTACAAAATCTACGCTATGTCCGCAGTAATGGATGGTACTTAGCATTCCTGCGATGGATATCAACCACCAGAGTGATGGTTTTCAGTGGCAACCTATCGTGACACAAGACGTTGTAAGGAAAGGTTTCTATGGACCCATCTCCATAAATATCATTAATAAAGAGATCTACAGCTAAATCGTGCATGATTTGTGGTAGGTACGGATTAATTTTTCGACAAAATAGAAAAAGTTGGCAGGATTCTAAGATTACTTTGGGATGGTCAGAATTTTTTTTTTTTGTTATGTTTAGGTACCTAATGGACTATCAGAAACAGGATTGCTCCTTTCAAGAATCACGTTTCTTATGATAATAATAATGATATTTCAAAGAGTTCTGTGATATGAATTGCTTGCTGCATAATTTGCAAGGGAATTTTTTCACCCCCGCGTGCCTCAGCATGTGCTCCTTCAACTCGGAAGGTTTAAAGAACTTCTTGTCACACTCATTACACTTGAATTTCTTTGGATCTTCAGTATGTTTCTTCCTCATATGCGTCACATAAAACGCTCGCCATGTAAACGTCTGTCCACACACTTCACAAGTGATAACTTTAACCGTTTCCTTGTGCTTCTCTAGTACATGCAAATGTCTAATGTACGCTCCTTGAAACCGTTCTTCGCAGAACGCGCATTTGAATTTAGCTGCCTGTTGATGAATCATCTCGATATGTTTTTTTCTGTATTTGTCTAGACTAAACACTTTTGGGCATAAACTACAGCGGAATTTTCCATTTCCGTGGTGCGATTTATGTTGTTTTAGCCTATTGGCTGATAGAAATGTATCACCGCAGTCTTCACACACATAATTACTATAATGTGCATTCATATGACCATCTAAATACATGTAGTTCGTAAAACTCTCCTTACAGAGCGCGCAATTAAGTTGATTTTTCAATATGTATGGAATAATTCTGGTGTACGCTTGATCTAGTACGATTTCATGATGTTCCTTCAAGTGTCTGAACATCTCATTCCACGATGATATAGGCAGACAACACACGTTGCATATTAAATTCTCGATATCTAACTTTACAGTTTCGTTCACCCAGTAAGGGCGTAACGCGAATTCTATTTTCGTAGTTCTGTCTGTAACGTGTTGGGTTCTCGTGTGCGTTCTGAGTTCGTCTGCCTCATCGAATTGAGGACTAACTGGGGAGCAGTAGGTACAATGAAAGCTGTTTCCTTTGGATTTATACGGAGTAGCGTTCGTATAAGTAAGGATAATTTTTAGTTCCTGAATCAGTTCGAACATTTTTTGCTGGTAATAAGTTTTCTCGTTCGTTTCCGCTTGTTCTGTAAAGATAAATACAGTATTGATAAACACGACTATTGCATAGCTTTTATCGCGGGCTTTGAGCGCGACCGATACAAGAAATTCCGTTAAGAAAATAAAAAACCTAACACCTCCCATTGTGTCGCATAAGTTTCAACTTTATTTCAATTATAATAACAATCATAATTAAATGACTTTTTGAATGATTGAATGGAATGTGGTACGATACGTGCCACATTCCATTCAATCATTGCTATACAATATCTTTACCGCGGCAGTCCCCGAGTGCTACGAAATAATAAATAATTATATGAACCATTGTTGTTTTTCTTAAGAAAATATTCATTTATTCATCGTTAACAGACCTAAGCAAAGAATCGCAGTCCACAACTGTACCGTTAAGTGAACGTGTGGACTAATCGCCTTGTTGAAAAATATACGTTTTAGGTATGATTAAAAAACAAAGTTTCTTAGTTAATTTATTTTTTTATTTATATATATTATTTACATCCATTGACACATCGCCCTTACAGAATAGGTCCAATACGACAATGTACTTTATCTTATCTATACTTATAATAAAACTGTAGAGGTCAATTCATTAATTTACTACATTATTTATTTACATTTTTTATGCCATTTTTTATTAGAAAGGTTTTGGTGAATCGTGTGGAGACCGGTAGAGTGAAGAGTGGAGTGGAGACCGGTAGAGTGAAGAGTGGAGTGGAGTGAAGAGTGAAGTAGTGAGTGGGGTAGTGAGTGGAGTGGTGGGTAGTTTTTTTTAAATAGACTTAGTGGCGATACTGACCTCCACGCGGGCGAAGCCGTGACCGGAAGCTAGTTTATAATAATATATAGACATAATTTTTAATTTAAACGATATGTCATCGGATTTATTTTAAAACTAGAATTTATCAGATAAATATTAGTTTCCACATTATATAAAATTAGAATAGCAATATTCTTCTATTATGTGACACTAAAATAAATTTTTCACTCATATATTGTAATGGTGTATCCACATTTTTCTATTCGCTATTCGCCTATATTTGTATTCGAGGAAATTCTTATACATGACTAAACCCTCCACAATTCTTCATAGAAGAGTGACTGAGGCGAATATTCGTGCGAATAAAGCAAATATACACGCATAAGCCCTCCCCACTTCGATTTATACACGCGAATAAAGGCGAATAGCGAATGTTAAGAAATAGTCAAATTCGTAAAGCATCAACAAGATCATTATCAGTCTTCGTGAATACGTACAAACATTACATCAGCTATCTGGGAGGAAATCCTCTAAAACTCGGTCCAGCCGTTTTAGAGACTAGCCGGCACAAACAGACAAAAATTGTAAACAATATTGTTTCGGTATATATACCGTATATCCCATCCAAATGGACTTAGTAAAAAGCTGTTTGTTACAAACAGAAACTTTAATTTATTTGTATATGTTACGGCTAATACCCGAAGTGCGGCTGCACCTAGTTTTAGCCGGTTAGGTTAGGGTAAGTGGCTACACCTAGTTCTAACCGGCTAAAACTAGGTGAAGCCGCAATTCGGGTATACTAGGTTTAACCAAGAGTAAGTGGCTACACCTAGTTCTAACCTGCTAAAACTAGGTGCAGCCGCACTTCGGGTATACTAGGTTTAACCAAGAGTAAGTGGCTACACCTAGTTCTAACCGGCTAAAACTAGGTGCAGCCGCATTTCGGGTATTAGCCGTAACATTAAATTAATCAATTGTTTTGTTATGCTTACTCCTCATATGCCGAACCCAAGCAACCTTTTGAACGAACCCCTGTTCGCACGGCACACAATTAAACCTTTTTTCACTATCATGCGTCCTTTTATGGACCTTCAGAGATTTCCTCGTGCTATACCACTTTAAACACAAATCACATTGAAACTCCCTCGCACCAGTATGCTTAACCGAATGCCTTTTCAATTCGTTTTTATAATAAAAACCCTTCTTACAAACACCACAAGTGTGTGGTTTCATCATCAAATGGTATTGGTTTGTGTGAGACTTCAAACCTCTTTGACTGTCGTATTTTTTACCACATGCTTTACACTCAAAGGCTGGCATTTTAGCCCCATGCACCGTCACTTCATGATAAGATTTTCTCACTGGATCCATAAATTTCTCCTCACAATATCCGCATTTACGAGTTTTAGACGATTTAATATGAAGCACTCTTTCGTGTTCTCTCATTTTAATTCTCGTATCGAACACTTTTGAGCAATACGAGCAGATAAATACGCCAGTATTGTGCCGGATAAGATGAGTTTTTAACGCTCTTTTGTTGATAAAACCTCGGTCACAAACATTGCACGAATAATTCCGATAATGTTCATTCATATGTTCGGTTAAACGTTTGAAATAAGCAAACTGCTGCGCACATATAACGCATTGGAGGTACTCCGTGTCGAATTTGAAAGGGATAATGTAATTCATAGGGTCTGAATACATTTCCAAATCGTGAAAGAGACTTAGGTGATCAATAAATTTATTGAGGAACTCAAATTTTTCGCTGCAAATTTTGCATTTGAGTCCTGTTATATCCAATTTGATGATGATATCGGCATAGTTTGTAATTTTAAGAACTTCTAGTACATTAAAATGTGATTTAAGAGTATGCGCTTTCAATTCTGCAGGCGAAGAGTTTTGGTATTTACAGTAGGCACATCCGTAGCCAATTCCCCAATGCCCTTTCACGGGTGTAGCGTTCGAATTTTCCAGAATATTCCGTACGTTATTCTTGTATTTGTGTATAATATCCCTGTTAACTATTTTGCAGGTGCCTGTACGTATTTCTGATGTCGTGGTTTCCCATTGTCCATCTACAACAAGAGGATCTCCTTTAATTATATTTATATAGCCACTGGTTCACTATTTTAGTCAAGAATTGACAATTTTAGTCAATAGTTCAGAATTTTAGTCAGTAATTCAGAATTTTAGCCAATAATTCAGAATTTTAGCCACTGATTCAGAACTTTAGCCACGGTCACATCCTTTTTTTTATAATCTAGTACTGACAGAAATATCTCCAATATATTATTGAGATCATTTTTATGAATGTTCTTCTTGGTGAAAATTCCTTCATTGTCCAGTTTCTTGCTTTAATTTAACCAGAATGTCTTCTGCACTGTTAACCTTCTCCTAATAAAGTGTCCATAATATTTTAAGATAGCAAAATAAGAATAAATGTTTTTGAAGAGTATTTTTTTATACTAGGTGGCTAACAAGCACACTGTCCACCAGATGGGAAGCGGTTACCGTGGGCTGCCGACCCTGAGGGTGTGTGAGTTGGCAGACAAGCACACGGCCCACTTACTGTGGCCTATGGACGTGTACAGCACTAGGGG
Source organism: Lithosia quadra (assembly GCA_963576445.1). NCBI lineage: Eukaryota > Metazoa > Arthropoda > Insecta > Lepidoptera > Erebidae > Lithosia > Lithosia quadra. The sequence goes on from OY754897.1 coordinate 1,445,653, forward strand.
TGGCACACTGGAGGGGAGAGGTGGGATACTTCACTTAAGCAGTTCAATTAACTATTAAAATGTTCATTTTTAAACAAAAAAAATGCAGTCATTCCTATTTTTTTTATACTACTCAGGTGGCAGATAAGCACATGGCCCACCTGATTGGAACCAGTCACTGTGGCTTATGGACGTGTGCAACACTAGGGGCGTCACACTCGTGCTGCCAACCCTGGAGGGAGGAAGGTTGGGAGGTTTAGGGGGGTTGGGGAATGAGGGAGGGGGATTGTGGGTTCTGGCTACCCTACTTACCGCCGGGATCACAACACGCTGGTTATTATGTGCGCGGTGTTCTGTAGGGCGGAGGTACTACCCCAAACGGACTGCTCAATTCAGACGGGAGATACCGTCGTGTCCTACCTCCGTTAATTATACAATCTTTCCATGTTTACTTCTCATATGTACTTTAAAAGCAGTTCTATGGACAAACGCACGCTCACAACAATCACATTTGAACCTCCTGTCGTCCAAATGTCCCCTGACATGTTGATTTAGACTACATCTCGTGCCAAAAGCTTTATGACACATATCGCATTTAAACTCCCTAGATTTTGTGTGTGTGACAGTGTGCGACCGCAATTCGATACGAGAAAAGAATGCCATATCGCAGTAACTGCATTTGTGTGGTCTATGCATTAGATGGAAACGTTTCCTATGCGTCATCAAGGAACTCTGGCTATTGTAAGATTTATTACACGCTTGGCAATTGAAGACAGGAATTTCCGCACCGTGAACCTTAGTTTCATGACTCTGTACCAAGTCTTTAGTCGAAAATTTTTCGTCACAATAATTACATTTTCGAGTTTTATTTAAAAGTGTATGTGTCACTCGCTCGTGTACGCTCCGTTTAGGTTTTGTGTCGAACACTTTAGGGCAATGCGAGCATTTGAAAACGCCACTTTTGTGTCTATAAGAATGTGATTGCATTGATTGTTTGTTTATAAAAGATCTTTCGCACACAGCGCATTCGTAATTCCGATAATGATCACTCATATGTTCAGATAAAAGTTTAAAATATTTAAATTGTTTCCTACATTTGACGCATTCAAGTGTGTTGGAATCAAATTTGAATGGTATTATATGATTTTTTATATCTTTGTGTATAATTTTATCATGATTTGTAATTAAATGTTCGGTAAATGTTTCTAGACTATCTATATTCGTTTCGCATAATTGACATTTGAGATTGGTAATATCCAAACGTATCACGAGATCGGACACATATTTAACTTTTATAACATCATCTCTTATACTGCTATGTGCTTCTATATTATGTGTTTTCAGCTCTGAAGGTATTTCTTTCTGTATATTACAAAAGTAACACGAATAACCATTTCCCCAGAATCCCTTAATCATTGTAGCGTTAGAACATTCCAGAATATTTCTTAAATTGTCCTTATGTTTGTGCATTTCGGTAACATCATTCTTTTCACTTTCCTTGCATTCTTTTTTAAAATTAGCTTCGACTATAGCCTTATATTTGCTTCTAACTTGTTCTGCGTTTACCGGAACACCAATTAAACCACTTTTTTCACTTTTAATATTCATTAACAGTTCTGTTAAACTATTTTTTTGTATATCAACGCCATCTTTTGGTCGCAAGTCTTCAACTTTGATGTTTATTGTTTTAATCCTCTTTACGATTTTAGTTTTTAATTTGTCCGTACGGAACACAGTGGTTTTTTTCCTTGGTATCGTTTTTATGGTTTCCAATTTGTATTTTTCCGTTGTAGTATTGCCTTTCTCGTTATCTACAACAAGAAATTCATATATTGTAGGACATCTGTGTTATTAACCGACTTTTAAAAGGAGGAGGTTCTCAATTTGACTGTTTGTTTTTTAGTTTATTACCCCAGAACTTTCGACTGGGTGAACCGATTTTGATGATTCTTTTTTATTTGTTAGCTGGCGCTTCCATGGGGGTCCTATTTCAATTTGGTCCAGTTAATGTCAGTTTTCTAAGCACATATTCTTGTTATATTACGAAGATTGTCGAATTATTCTTATACGTGGTTCTTCCAAATTCGACAGTTTTTTTTATTCGATAGGCCCGCGTTTGACCACTTTCTTACATGATGGTAAGTGATGGACGTTGGAGCACTCTTGCCTAGAAGCAACCTATTCTCCTCTTGGCGAGAGAAGACGAAGACTTCCAGGTTTCCAGGTCTCGTCTGGCTTCTCTATTAATACATTTTCAGGTTTCAATGGTTTTTTTTTATATTGGAAACGTCAACATGACTTCACCTCGCCTGACGGAAATATTATCTAGCTACAATGGGCAAGTGGGCGTGGCACTCATGAGGATTTCCGCATTATGATTATGCGGATTATGTTTATCCGCATTCTAGAACCCATAACACAAGCTAGTTTAACTAAGCTTACTTTGGGTCTAGGGAGCGCTGTGTAGACTGTCGTAGAATATTTATTATTTATTATTATTCTGCACGAAAAAAGCATAATTTTCGTAACCACTGCACTTATTGGAAAAAATATTTCAACATTTATAAAGTAAGGTACAGTTAGCGTAGTCGGACATGAAACAGTGTGCGGTTTTAGTCGGTTCGAGTTCCGCATAACCAGTTGGTATCAATTTTTGTTGTATATTTGTGCTAAATCTCACGTATTAAGTCTAGTTTTAGTTATTTAAATGAGGTAATTTTTTTTATACCACTTAGGTGGCAGACAAGCACACGGCCCACCTGATGGGAAGCGGTCACCGTGGCCTAGGGACGCGTGCAACACCAGGGGCATCACACTTGTTGTACTTTTCAATGTTTCATGTAAACATTTATACATGTACCAATACAAGTTGTGTATTATAAATATCTAATAAATAATTTGTTTCCAAAAGTTTCCTGTCATGCAAAGATTCTATGTATGTATTTACAAAAAAAAAAGTATATAAGTATGTTTATCAGCATTCTAGAACCCATAACACAAGCTAGTTAAACTAAACTTACTTTGGGTCTAGAATATTGAAAAAAAAAAAAAGACGACCACCATAAAGTTAATAAAAATACCTAAAATGTGTAGTGGTCGTGCCAGAAAGGTACTACAGGGCACCTACGTTATATCAACGAAAATCAGAGTACATATATTTTATTCTATGGTACAAAAAAGTACATTTGTTTTCATGAATTTGTACTACATGAAAGTTAAGATAATCATCCGGGGTCGTGCTAGGTAGAATCACACGCATATTTGATGATAAGTACGTCAACTTGACATTCAAATTGCGCGCGAAAATTTGAAAAGAAAAATAACATTCCAGGTACATTAAAACATATTTGCTAGACAAATTATGAAATATTTACAAGACAGATCAAACCAACGCTGTTTGCCCCGCAAAAACCTTCAAATGCCCTTCTTGAAGAACCCCATATTGTAGACGCCAGGGAAAACCACAGTAGCACAATTTTTTTTTATATATCGTTCACGTCAATATGACTTCACCTCACCTGATGGTAAGCTAAAGGTAAAGTCTCTGAAGGGGGTCAACATTAAGAACACCAAATGGTGCTATAATTAGGTATATAATAATGCTAAATTAATTTCACTTTTAATTTATTTAAATATACCTTATCAACTATTTATAGGAGTGTGCTAAAAACTTAGATATAACCAGGTAGGTTCCAGTATAAAAGAGACGAGACCCTAGACGGCGTGCGGTTTTAGTCGGTAAGAGTCCGACATAACCTGCCGCACGGGCCGCAGGGTGGGTATCCATGAGGATTTCCGCACGGAAAAAAAGGTAGGTTCCAGTATAAAAGAGATTATAATAACGCTAATGAAAAAATAATGTACATGACCTTTGCCTGTGTACAATAAATAAATGAAGTAAAAAATATTTTAAGTTAAACGCTTTACAATAAAAGTGGCCATATTGGATTTCCTATTTTTTTACAGAGTAAACTATATTCAACTCAAGCCCTTTCATTTGATATCCATATTGCGGTAGTTGTGGAAAAATACGTAAGCCGCCATTATGTAGCGGCGGCCATCTTGGATTTCCAATGATACAGAATACATTAACTTGTATTGTCACCAGAACTAAAGATATGTGCCAAATATCAGAACAATCCGTCCACAGGAAGGGGTTCAACTTTCAATTACAAAATTTGACCCAAACAAACAGGGCCTCGATTCTGCTAAAGGCAAACCACTGTAATACCACTGATATACCACTGACACACTAAAAATGCCATTTAATTGTAGACTTTACCGTTATACAGTTAAAGTCTAAACTCAAATGAAAAGAATTCATTTAACTTTTTCACTCACTCTACAAAATATCATTTGACTTTAGACTAGACTAGAAGGTTATTAAATGGCATTTTTAGAGTGTCAGTGGTATATCAGTGGTTTTTTTTTATAATGGCTTCTTTGCTTTGAAATTTTCCACAAACAAGTATTGTAATTTGCATTTATAAATGTATTATGCAGCGTTTTCGTTATTTAGCCACAGTCAAGGTCAAGTCACGGCCTTCATAGTCAATAGTCAAGTCAGTCTTCCTTCATAGTCTTGCCCCAGTAAAATAGTGGAGACTTTACTAGAGGCTTCTATGGAGTTTTGGAATCAACGTTGAAAAGCACAATTCACGATAATAAACCACTTTCGCAAACTCGTGCACGTTGCCGAAGATGTTATGTTTAAAAATCCACTGTCTTTACACATAATTACTACAATTTACGCTAATTTTAGAAAATGATACAATGCCCCGATGTGTCTTTTTCAGCGTTGGCGCCAAAACTCCATATCAGTGATTTGTATAGAGCATAATCGAGGCCCAGGTCAAGTCCGCAAACGTCATTCCATTTTCAAACTGAAAAAGAATTTTAAAAAAAAACATATATAGGTTACACTTACCGCTAGGATCCTTGAGCCTCTTGGTTTTGGCGCAAATCGTCTTTTTCGGTATGTTGAATTTGACTGACGCTTCTTGCGGCGTTAACTCCTCGTTCTGCACAGCTTCGACACACTTTCGTAGATCTTCCTCTGTGTATTGCTTATAAGTCTTATATCGTTCAGATTTTGGCAGCTTTTGCGGCCATTTCCCTTTTGGCGGGATTTTGGATGGCGTTTTAATGCGACGTTCTTTTGTGTTCGCTGTTGTTGGATTTTGTTCTAGAATATATTTAGTGATGTTATTAATTTTGATTGAGCATGGCATGAAAATCTTAAATATTCAACGACATTCTACACAGATCTCTCTAGAACCAAAGTAAGCATAGTTTAACTAGCATGTGATATGGTGGTTCAACTTTACATTAGCCTCCCACGATATAAGGGTTGGGAGGGGGAGGGGAGGGGGGGGGGAGGGGGTTTAGGACCCCCCTTTGAAGGAAAAAGTGCGGACGCCCCCCCTTTTTGAGATACGATTTTTTTAATATTCTAACCTAACTTTCTTAAAAAACAAGCAAAGTGCGGACGCCTCTCCTTTTATGAGATACGTAGTAGTATAATTTGAATGTGGCACTTCGCCGGCCGCTGCCGCGGCACGCTCGCTTCGCTCGCTCGGCTCGTGCGTTGGTCTAAAAAAAAAAAATAACCTAAACCTAATCTATCCGAGTCGGGGTACTCTGAGTCGGGGTAACCTAACCAGTTTTCTGGGTGGTTTTAAAAAAAAAGATACGTAGTAGTATAATTTGAATGTGGCACTTCGCCGGCCGCTGCCGCGGCACGCTCGCTTCGCTCGCTCGGCTCGTGCGTTGGTCTAAAAAAAAAAATAACCTAAACCTAATCTATCCGAGTCGGGGTACTCTGAGTCAGGGTAACCTAACCAGTTTTCTGGGTGGTTTTAAAAAAAAGATACGTAGTAGTATAATTTGAATGTGGCACTTCGCCGGCCGCTGCCGCGGCACGCTCGCTTCGCTCGCTCGGCTCGTGCGTTGGTCTAAAAAAAAAAAATAACCTAAACCTAATCTATCCGAGTCGGGGTACTCTGAGTCGGGGTAACCTAACCAGTTTTCTGAGTGGTTTTAAAAAAAAGATACGTAGTAGTATAATTTGAATGTGGCACTTAGCCGGCCGCTGCCGCGGCACGCTCGCTTCGCTCGCTCGGCTCGTGCGTTGGTCTAAAAAAAAAAAAATAACCTAAACCTAATCTATCCGAGTCGGGGTAACCTAACCAGCTTTATGGGTGGTTTAAAAAAAAATAACCTAAACCTAATTTACGTTTTACGCCATTTTACGTTTAGTTTCACTTATCGGTAAGTCGGTAAATTATTGTAAGTATAAATTTAATAGCAATCATTTAAATCAGCGAAATATACACGTAATATAATGGAATATGCACAAAATTTAATTTAGTCACTAAATATACGTATTTATTCAATTATTAAACGTGTAAAACATTTTGTGCGTTAACCTTATGAAAAACGAAACGTTATGAGTGTGTGTTCTGTTGTCAAAAGTGTCAAAATATTGATAAAAATGTCTGACTTTGAAAAATTTTCACCCATTAACCTTTAAACTAAGCAAATTAAAACTTTACGTGGAGGCTTCTAAAAATTGGACTCCGCACCTCAGAACTTTACGTGGAAGCTTATAATAACATTAGTTTTGTGTAATAACGCATGTGGACTCCAAACTCGTGGGAGGCTAATGTAAAGCTGAGCCGTTATGGTTTCTAGAATGCGGATAAACATTTACTTTTTTTTTGGTAAATAAATACATATTATACATGGAAATACTAGTAATTACTACTCATTCGCGCAAAGTTTGCCGCTGCCAACTGTCACGCGTTTAGCGTTGTCACACTCACTCAGTTCTAGTCCCAGTGAGACAACGCTATACCGATGTCATTTGTTAGCGGCAAACTTAGCGCGAACGGGTAGTACTAATGATTGCGGTTACTACGCCACTTGTATTGCATACGTCCATAGGCCACGGTGACCGCTTCCCATTAGGTGCGCCGTATGCTTCTCTGCCAACTACACGGAAAAAAAAAAAATAAGTGTTGCCAACTTACGGATAGCAAGAGCTTCTTTATTATCCTCAATATCCAAATACTCCACTTCCTCATAATCCATATCATTGTAGTCCGGATCGTCGGGGTCATCGACCTCCCCAGGGTCGTCCGGGTCCTCAAGGTAATCAGGGTCTCCATATTCAGGGTCATCTGGTTCGTCTATATAAATGCTGGTGGAAGCAGTGGCCTCGTTTTCGGAACCGTCTTGGGACAAGTAGTCAGGTTTTTCTAATTTGACAGGGAGTCCCATTTCTGTACAGAAAAAAAAATTGGTTAGACGCTACTATTATAACTAGCTGTTGCCCGCGGCTTCGCTCGCGTGAAATTCTGTTCCCGCTAGCGTGTGCCAAGGGATCCTATTCCCGGGATAAAAAGTAGCCTATATGTTATCGAGACTATGATCTATCTCTGTACCAAATTTTAGCTAGATCCATTCACCCGTTTTTACGTGAAAGAGTAACAAACATACATCCAGACATCCAGACAGTAGGATATTATAAAGTTAAAAAGTTTGTTTGTTTGAATGTGCTAATCTCAGGAACTAATGGATTGAATTGAAAAATTCTTTTTGTGTTAGACAGCCTGTTTATCAAGGAAGATCACAGGATATATATCATCACGCTACTGCCTAAAGGAGCGAAGCAGTAATGATATAGATCAACAAATCGGACAAATTAACGTACTACCCGTTCGCGCTAAGTTTGCCGCTGTCATCTGTCACACGTTTAGCGTTGTCTTACTCACTCAGTACTAGCTCCAGTGAGAAAACGCTATACTGACGTCAATTGACAGCGGCAAACTTGGCGCGAACTGATAGTATATTATTAGAAAGCTAAGAAATTACAGGCATTGTATGGTTTAATTAGGAATGCCACTGGCGAAGCGGCGGTGGACTGAACAGCTGGAATTTTTTTTTATACCACATAAGTGGCAGACAAGCACACGGCCCACCTGATAGGAACCGGTCACCGTGGACTAGGGACGCGTGCAACACCAGGGGCATCACACTCGCGCTGCCGACCCCCCAAAAACCTTCTAACCTTGAATTTATTATTACGTACCTTCATTCTCATCTCCCAATAGCTTCTCCTGTGACTCTAAAATAGACTTCTTAAAACTGTAAGCATCCCGCAGCCGTAAGACACAGGCATCACATATCTGGTCATGCTCCATCGAGTCATCTGAATGCTCCCACTGAAATATTTTACTTTGATATTATTACTAAATAATAAACCATTTGCACTAAGGACTACATGAAAATTGAGGATGAATTGCTCCTTGGCCGTTTTCCCGTTGACATCTCATTTTGAAAGGAATAACCCATTCAAAAGACATTCAGCTTCGAAGACCTTCTGCTCAAAATTGGTATATTCAGATCTATATACATAATATGCGGCACTGAATTTAGGAGGATATCCAGAGGCACAGCCCTGCGGCCTCCACAGAGACTTCAGAATAATTTTGGTTTTATTTGGTGACCTTTGGGTATAGATCCTTAAAAAGTACCTCCTTCATGGACTTCATATACCCATCTTATTATAATGAGAAGTATTTATATTTAGTAATAAATCATCAGTCAGAAACCTATATTAGAAGCTAGACTTAGGTCTACAAAGTCTAAAAAGCCATGTAGTCAATGTTCCATATTTTTGTTAAACTACTAAACTCTAAAAACCAAAAACTCCAACAACAACGGTCTAGCTGCAATGCTTTATGCTTCTATATCGCCTAATGTCACCATTGGGTTGTGACGGTCAGATGGCAGTCGCTTCATGGAAAATATCGAGGTCCAGCCAAATCCGCAGTTAAGACTGGTAAAGTGGACCTCAGACTCAGAGGTGAAAGCTTTGGATACGACTGGGATTAACGCTAAGTGGAAGAAGAATAAGCATATTGTTTTTCTGTCAGATATGGCATTTGCTCTAAGGGCATTTGCGACTTTTGGCTTTTTTGAAAATCCCATGTGTAATGCAACTTTATTAAACATAATTTCTTATTCGAAAAGATTTCAAATTCTATAACGAACATGGGATTAACGTATTATAGACCACGTGACGCCACGCCATGGGTTGTAATGGCGTATGCTAAATATGTCTTCGAATTTTTAAAATAAAGTTACGTTGAACAATCAAACAAATTCGTCGTATAGTGGAAAGACAACATCTGAGACTTTGGAATAAAAAAAAAGTGGATGTTGAATAGATTTGGATCAATAGGCTGATGCCCAAATTACTTACCGACAGAGCAAAACACTGGACAAGCATCTCGACGTAAATTTCCTTTGCTCCTTGCCATTCATGTTCCGCCCACATGTTCTTTAGGTAACCATAGTCGAGACAACACCTACACCTTCCGAAATAGGTATTTATTTCAGCACTTTTCGACGACATTTTCACAATTTTGCTATAAAAGCGATTACAGACATATCAACTGAAAGAAACACCGCCATTTTATGCTTTTTAAAATACAGATTATAAATAAAATAAATCAAGCCGCTTACTGCCGTCCTGCAGCGTTGACTGAGAATAACAACTATACTTACTCGGTCTATGACATGCAGGGCGGCATTTGGCTAATGTTTCATCAGCGGACGATGGTAGTGCTAAGGATAGCATAGCTACAAGAAAAGCTACAAGTAACAAGTATTTCCATATATAATTATTTATTTAATTTGGAAAAACTTTATTATTCACTGTTTTCAATGAGCACGGGAAATCAATTTATGTGGTGCAATAACCAGACGTCACCTTTATTGACATTTTTTACTCTGTGCTGTAATATTGACAACTTAGCGTGAGAAAGCTTTCATGGCTTTCCCTAAATAAAAATATTAGCTCAAAAAATGCTAAATTATAATTAATTCTGAATGTACATAATGTAAAAGTACTGTCGGAATCAAAGATCATACTGAAATGGCTACTATAAAGAATAACGGGCCAATAATTGACCCAGCGTTGTGTAGATGTTGTCGTGCAATTAAAAAATGTAGAGTCCTAACAGCAGAGTACATTTGGATGGAGAAAAAAGAAGTGTATGCCGACATGATCATGGATTGTTTCGGTATTTTAGTAAGTAAAAAAAAAAAAAAGTCTAGCCTAGCCTTCATTCTGTTAAAAGTTCTATTTAATTTAATAAATTCGCCGTCACTTAACTCTATGTACACAAGTGTCATTTTCTTTTACGAGTATCCTTGACCTATAATATTCTCTTGGAATAATTTCTTTGATATATTTGAGTTTCCTAATAAATTGTTATCATCCTCATTTCTGATTATTGATTTACCAGCAGCATCAATATGCTAAAACTACTGAACAGTTTTATATGTAGCTTTTTCTATTAGGAACGTCTTGGTCAGACTTAAAATCATGCTTGATTATCATCACGGTTCGATTCCCGCTCAGTGCAAATATTTGTATGCATGAACATGTCTGGGTGTTTCTATGTATAATAAGTATGTATTTAAAAAAAAAAGTATATAAGTATGTTTATCAGCATTCTAGAACCCATAACACAAGCTAGTTTAACTAAGCTTACTTTGGGTCTAGGGACCGCTGTGTAGAATGTCGTCGAATATTTATTTATTTATTTATTGGTTAGGTAAAACCGAAGAAGATAGTCTATCATTGAGGCGTCTTAGAAGTTAAAGTGGGTAATATTTACGCTCAGACTGTATGATCTAGAGTGCAGGTTGGTTCAGACGGAAATGTCTTAATGTTCTGTTTTATATTAGAACCTCGAGCTTCTAAAGTTACATACGAGATATCACTTCTTTGGCAGATTTTACCGGCTCTACCATGGCGAGTGTTCCAATTGAACCCACCCTCTACATATGCCAGGCTGAGGTATCACCCTCACACAGTGCAATCAATTCACCAGGAACCAAGCGGTTCGGTGCCTCTTTTATTCGCTGCACCATAAAGACTTGGCATTCTTTACCAGCAAAGAACCTAAAACAGCCCAAGTGCATTAAATCACTAATCCATATTGTGACCCAATGTCGGCAGTTGGACGGACGTTCCACCCGCAGGGCTGAGAATAGGAGTTCTCCAATATTTGGTCCGGCTGTCCTCAGTCTTAGTGGCTGCCACCTTCCCAATTGACTTGGATCCTCCTCACCCAAGCCATAATAATAATAATAAATGTTTTTTTTTACATTACTTTACATACTAAACATAATATAATTGGTCTTCCTCAGCTATCGCACGTAGACGACAATGAAAAAGATAGTGGTGTGTGTGCAACATGCGTTGTGCGTCTCAGGGATGCTTGCGCATTCAGGCACCAAGTTCTCCAGTGCGAAGAGATGTTCCTTAGTGCCAAGCTTCAATGTAAAGATCCTGACGGTAAGTGCTTGAAGAGGGGAACCAGGGGAATGTATAATTTACCTGATATGCACAGAATTTACAACAACCCATTTATGTCCCACTGCTGGGCACGGGTCTCCTCTCCTCTAACAAGAGAGCTGAGAGGGTTTACACCTTAATCCACACACGCTGGCCTAATGCGGGTTGGTGGATCGGACATGTCCTAAGAATTTCTTCTAGGATATGTGGGTTCCCTCACGATGTTTTCCTTCACCGTCAGCAGATGGTAAATCATGTGATTAGCACATATAAATTCCACAGATTTCGAACTCGATACCTCTGAGAAGAGGCCGCGTCCTTACACACAAAAGTGCTAAATAAATCAGCCCGAGGACATATACTGAACCTTGATGATGGAAAAATAACACCTTTAATGAAATTTTTAAGCAACTGCATGCTAACTATTTTCAATGATTTTCTGAATCCATTCAATTAATCGTGCGGAGAATCTAAAAATAATGTTTAAAAACAATTGCTATATTCTTCATTGTTTCCGTAGTTCGAACGAATTACGGTAGATGGCTCCACCGGCGCCCGAAGCCGTAGAATATATCGGAAAATTTCGAGCATCTATGATGGGTCCAGGTAGCTCAGTTGGTCAGAGCATTCCTCCTGTAAAAGACTGGTCACGGGTTCAAGTCCCGTCCTGGATGATCATTTTTTCCGATCAGAAATCAAAATAACACCTGCTATGACATCATAACTTTTTAATTGTTACAGATACAAAAGTTGACAAGGTACCGTTGGAAATAGAGTTGAAGACAGAGCCGAAAGATGACGCCAGCGACCATCACTCTGTGGGAGCAGACCTGCCGGACCACGATGATGATGTTGATGACAATATGGATGAGCGCGGCCCCGACTGGATCATGGAAGGTGATTTTTTTTTTACTACGTAGGTGGCAGACAAGCACACGGCCCACCTGATGGTAAGCGGTTACCGTGGCCTATGGGCATGTGCTGTTCCAAGGGTGTCACATACGTGCTGCCTACCCTGAAGGGAAGGGGGGAGGGCTAAGAAGGGGGCGGGGGTACAGTGAGATATGTGTGGGGGCCTTCCCACCTTCCGTTAACCGACTTGTGGTGTCCTAGGCGCACACTTGGCGACGTGTCGCCTGTCGCCCAATGTGCGTCTAGTGTTAGACTCGTTTTTTAAAAAGGGCTTTCTGTAGTTTAGCGTGCTATCGCTAGATGGCGCTGGATACATGTAACATCGGCATCGGCATTGCTTTTGACCTGCCCTTTTTGCAATAACTCTTTAATTTGGTCAGTCAAGGGACAGTCGACCCCGGCTTGCCTGCCCACTTACATGTGCCTTACATATTTGGTGTGTCATTCGCTCTACGTGCCCAAACCAAACGATCTTTTACACTTTCAGAAGTAAAACCCCCCAAAAAAGAAGAATCCCAGAAGGATAAAGAAGACATCCCTCCCGTGGACTTCTCTAAACTGCTAGATGGTGATGATGATGACAGCGACTGGTCGGCATCCTCATCGGACTCCGACAAACCTATCAAGAAGAAAGCCAAGAAGAAAAGCAGTAAAGCTAGCAATGGATCGACTAAGAAGAAAAAGATTTCTAAGAAGCAGAAAGCAGGTGAGGTCTTATAAAGACTTTTTTTTATACACTTAGGTGGCAGACAAGCACACGGCTCACCTGATGGGAAGCAGTCACTGTGGCTTATGGACGCGTGCAACACTGAGAGCGTCACCCACGCGCTGCCGACCCTGAAGGGAAAGGGCGGAGGGAGGAAATGGTGGGGAGGCTAGGTAGGGGTGGGGAGGAGGACGGTACAATGAGCTCTGGCTACCCTACTTACCGCCGGAAACACAACACGATGGTTATTATGGCCGCGGTCTTCTGTAGGGTGGAGGTACTTCCCCAGTCGGACAGCTTATTTCGGACGGGAGATACCGTCATGTCCTACCTTCAATAACATTTGTGAGCTCTGGCTACCCTACTTACCGCCGGGAACACAACACGATATGGTTATTATGGCCGTGTTCTTCTATAGGGCGCTGTCCTTTATATAATATATTTGTGTAAATATGTGATATATCTTTGATTCCAGGCACTTCACCCAAAAAAGGTACAACAAAAGCCATAAAAAAACCTCCAGTCGAAAAGAAAAATACATATGACAGAGATCTAGACTGTATGTCCGAAGAGAATTTACTCACTATCATACAATACTCCTACGTCTGCCCCTTCAAGAACCGCCGCAATAATTACTACTGCTTCTACTGTAAAGACTACTATCCAAAACCCGAAGACTTAAGAGAACACACCATCGGACACGACACCAAGCCTTTTCAGCTCCTAATGGGATATAAAAAAATGATTAAAATGGATATTACTCGAATAGATTGTCGCTTATGTGAAACAAAAATTGATGATTTAAACGTATTCAAACAACATATCGATGAAATACATCACAAGAAGATATATTTTGAAGCTCCGGACAAAATGTTGTTGTTCAAGTTAACTTGGAACGATTTGGTATGTGTGATGTGTAGCGATGTGTTCGAAGACTTCAATACACTTAACACACATATGGTGGAACACTTTAGTAACTACACATGCGATATTTGTGGTGTGTGTTTCCTAGAAAAACCTCGGTTAGATGCACATTTGAAACGGCACAAAGACGATGAGAGACATACTTGTGAGGTCTGCGGCAAAGTATTTAAGTCTAACCATTATAAAGATATGCACGTTGACATAGTTCATAAGAAAAAGGCTATCATCCGTTGTCCGAGATGTGATGAATGTTTCATGTCATACGCATTAAAAAATAAACATCTGACCGAGGCTCATGGCCAAAAGAGAACTTACCCGTGTAACTTGTGTGAGAAAGTATATAACAGACAGAAAACGTTGACCGAACATCAACGTAGAAACCATCAGAAAGTTTTAAAGCACCAGTGCGAGTACTGTGACCAACGGTTTTATCTGCCTTCGAGGTTGAAAGAACATATGGCAACGCACACCGGTGAGAGGAACTTCCGTTGTGAGTACTGTGAGAAGAGTTATCCGAGGCTGAAATCGTTGCAATATCATATACGGACACATACTAATGATAGAAGGTATCGTTGTCATATATGTGGACAAGCGTTCATTCAGAACGCTAGTTTAAAATCTCATATAAAAAGCCATCATCCTGAATGTGATATTGAAGGGTGTTTTTTCTAAAGCTTTAAGGTTATAATAAGACTATTTAGAGAGCACGATAAGCCGACGGTCCTGGTTACAAACATCTATGGCAGTCGTTACGGGTAGTTGGAGCCCTAAACAGTCCAACAATAACGGTCTAGCTGCAATGCTTCGATATCGGGTTCACCATTGGGTTGTGAAGGTCAGATGGCAGGCGCTTCATGGAAAATATCGAGGTCCAGCCAAATCCGCAGTGAAGAATGGTAAAGCGGACCCCAGACTCCGAGGTGAAAGCTTTGGATGCGACTGGGATTAACGCTAGGTTGAAGAAGAAGAATAAGACTATTTGAACCCTGTAATCTCTGAAACTAGGAGTACATTTTTTTAGCCTGATTTTTTAGGTTTTGGGCTATAATACATTACTTTATGACTATTAGGACTAGCAGCCTCAGTATGACATCCATAGAAAAATGTAGAAGTTTAGGTGATGTTTTGGTCATTGACAACTTTTTGCTGCGGACGCCATGCTAAGGGGGCTAAGTTATAAGAAAGGGTTCTTTAGATAGCTAAAATAGTGTTGCTGTAGTGCGAATTAAAAAAAAACTTTTGACAGCTGTCAAATGGAGAGGCAATAAAATCATTATTATTATTATATTGTTAACTGGCAGGCAGTCGTTACGACTGATAACACCTGTATTCAGATTCCCTTATTCTGATTCAGTTGCCGGTTAATTTATATGCATCCAATCTGCCCTCGTAGACAAGTGTCAAAAGTCTAAATCGCTAACGATCGCTAAGGAAACGAATAGATAAGGTCGACCAATCACATCCAAGCTCGTTGCCGGCGTACGATTCGCGTGCCGCGGCGGAATCTAGAGCTGGGCCTCGATTCTGCTAAAGGCAAACCACTGTAATACCACTGACACTCTAAAATACTATTCAATTGTAGACTTTATTATGTCAATTTAAAGTCTAAAAGCAAATGATAATTTTGTAGAGCGAATGAAAAAGCTAAATGAATTCTTTTCATTTGATTTGCGACTTTATCTGTATAACGTTAAAGTCTACAATTAAATAGCATTTTTAGAGTGTCAGTGGTATTACAGTGCCTTTAGCAGAATCGAGGCCCTGGAGTGTGATTGGTCGACCTAATCTATTCTATTCCTTAGCGATTTAGACTTTTACACTTGTCTACGTGTTCTTGAACTGTATGGTGCTAAGACACTACGTATTCCGGAAGCTTGTTCCACATTCTGACCATGTACCCGGCTTGTGTTTGCTACACAAGACATGCTATATGTATACATATTGTTACGCCACTTAAAATGACTGAATCGAATGACACGTTTGCCGCGACTATGTGAGTGTGGGCGTGCCGACTTGTACGTATAAGGAAGTGGGCCGACTCTAGCGTCGTCTGTTTGTATTCTTCAACGCGTTCATGCCATAAGTTTTATACATCCAGTTCCAAAAAATAGGCATGTGTTATTTCCATTCTGTAATCGCGCTATTACAAAAGCCGCATACTGCTGTAGTACTGTATTTTCATTTTAAAAATCTTAAAAATAAAATTTTAACTCTAGATGGCGCCACTTGTCTGTAACAAGTGGCGCCATCTATGTTAATAAATGGCTACTATTGGTATTAATGATCTCAATTTTATAAATGGATATATTAAAATTGCAATAATTTTATATTAATTATGTATTATTTTACTTTATTGGACGAAAACAATGGTTTTTAATGGAACGATTCTGAATATAAAAGTATTTTTTTATGGAATTCTTTTCTGTTGCGCGATGGACGCAGAAACTCCTTTGGTTTTCCCTGACGGCTACAATATGGGGTTCTTCAAGATGGGCATTAGAAGGTTTTTACAGGGTTGGCAGCGCGCATGTGACGCTCCTAGTGTTGCACACGTCTATAGGCCACGGTGACCGCTTGCCATCAGGTGGGCCGTGTGCTTGTCTGCCACCTAAGTGGTATAAAAAATAATCAAAATCCGTTCAATAGTTTCTGCGTTCCTCACGCAAAAACAGACAAGAATTCAATAAAAAGTATTTTTGTGTAGAGAATCGTTCTTATAACATCACCCAAGTATTTTTTTTAATAACTTCAATGTACAGATACAGCTCATCATCATCTACCTGCCCTTGTCCCAATTATTTGGGGTCGGCGCAACATGTATTTTTCCTCCATTCATTCCTGTCAGATGTCATCTCTTCGGTTACCCCCTTCCTTGCCATATCCTCTTTCACGCACTCCATCCATCTTTTCTTAGGCCTACCTCTGCCCTTATAGCCCTCCACATTCATACTTAGAACCTTTTTAACAACATTGCTTTCATCTCTTCTCATAACATGTCCATACCACGAGTCGCTCGCTTCTCAATTTTTCATTTATTGGTGCAACTTTCAAACTTCCTCTAATGTACTCATTCCTTATTCTGTCCATTCTTGTCACACCACACATCCATCTTAACATTCGCATCTCCGCTACATGTAGTTGTCTTTCTTCCTTCGCTTTCAAAGCCAAGCATGACGACCCATACAGGGCGGCAGGTCTGATAGTGGTTTTATAAATTTTCCCCTTAAGCTTAAGGGGAAACTGCGGGTCACATATCGTAGCCTTGACCTGCCGCCATTTCATCCAACCTGTGTCAATCCTGTGCTTCACTGCACGATCAATTTCCCCATCGGCCTGAATAATACAGATACTTTATAATTTTATGATAGTATAGATATGTAGTGTTATTTAGCAAGAAGAGTATTTGCATAATATAATAGAATCACAATTGTATTTAATGTAATTATAGCTATAGTTATTTATTAAGTTTTATATAATTATACATTATACAGTAATCAACATTTTGTGGTTTTATTTCAATACTAGCTTTCCCGGCAAACTTCGTTCCGCCTTACAATCAAGTTATGTTAGTTGCCTTATATAGTTGAGTTAGATGAGGACACCGTAGTTACTACAACCGAGGGGACCGTTAAAACTGTAAATGACCCAGGGTAACAATAAACGACATTGCAATATTTTTTTTGTAATCAGGTAAAAAATAAATATAATCTCTTTGTGTTTGAGCAAAAAGAAACAAAGGAGATTTTATTACTCAATGAAAATTTACACAAAGTCACTTTTAGTTCCTGTTGCCATGACAAAAAATATAGATGGCGTTCAGGCTTTCTTACAAATATTTTTTTCTTAATTTTTCCATTTTTTCTCGCCGTGAAAACCATCCTTGGACTTAAACAAACATTAAAAAAAAATTGGCCAAATTGATCCAAGCGTTGTTTTTTGCAATCCATTTTTATAGATATAGATTAATAATAAAAATAAATAATAAAAATAAAAATAAAAATAAAAATTGTTTATTATCAAGCTACAGGGGCTCATAGTGTGTTAGTACAATTGCTTAAAAACTATGTTAGTAACAACAGGGTATAAAATTAATTATTACAATTCACTGAGAGTACCTACCACAGGCAAATTCATAAAGATGCCGATAGAACATGCAGCTTGATGAACCTACCAATGATTGGACCATCCAACCTCTCAGCATATACATTCAGGATGCTGTTAGTGCTTCCTCTCACTCTGCGTAATATTGAGGCCACCTTCTTACGCATAATCGCGCCGTAGTCATCCGTATGCGCGTCAGCGAACATTCCAGATGCACTACAATATCGTGGAAGCCTTAACAGCGCCCTGAAAGCATTATTATACTGGATTCGTAGGGTGTTGTCTGATTTTTGGGTATGATTAGCACAGAGTCCGCTGGTGTAAAATGTTTGGCAGTACGCCTTGTATAGTGTTAATGCCCGCGATGTCAGTTTTCGTGTTTTTTTACTATCTCTGGTTCTACTCAACCGATTGTGATCAAACATGCTTAAAATTTTAAGTCTGACCAAGACAAACAAAAAAAAACGCCCGTCCCGCACAAACAGACAAGAATTCCATAAAAAAAATGCGTGTTCAGTATCGTTCGTATAATTATTATTGTTTATATATTGTTTTGAGCATGAGGCTCTCCACGTGTCCCTCTGAGTAGCAGAGGGTATCACTGTACCCTCTGCTAGTCAGAGGGACACGTGCTCCCCACTGGGAGCAGACGGGGGGCGAGCTGGTTCGCTTAATGCAAACTGCGGTTGACGGGACAGCCGCCTGTCACCCTGCATCCCACCGTTGCACACTGTGAGATTTTCCTAATCTATCTCGATTTAATTATTTATTATGACAAACTAACGATTTTACAAATGTTTTAGTTATTTAAGATGAATGAAACATTAAATTCGTGAACTAAAAGATATTTACTAGATTTAAATATTTTTACTCGAAACTGAAAACAAGATTTTGAAAAAAAATTAATAAAACGCTACAGAATTTTTTTACAAATGAAAAAAATATTTTATTAATTACTATCTGGTCGGCTGTGTAAGGGAATCATTCAATTGACCTACTTGTATTACACCATACATCAAAACATTATTTTCTTGTTATTTGTACAGCCGTTCTAAAAAATGAAAAAAAATGTTCGGGTGTCACAACTATGCGCAATAAATTCTAAACGAATGCAAAAGCTCAGGGTTCTGGCTAAATTATTAAATAGTTAAGAGAGGTGAATAACCCTGAATAACTATTTTTTTTGTCCAATTTACTTTGACGATTTTTTATGAAAATGCCCTTATTTTATCATTACCAATAAGATATTAAATGCAGTTAAAACAATTATCCTTTTAATGTAATATGTCGCACATACCTTAAAGTATCCAATAACAGAAGTTTTGTAACAATAACATTAATGAGGATATTTATTTTGACTCAACTACTATCATCTAGTGAACACGTATTACTAAGAACAATAAAATGTACTGAGTTTAGAAGTGTGTTATTTATTTTCCTGACTATCCAGCATCAAAAATAAATTAGTGTCTTTACGAAGAACTTATCTGCTGTATAATATAAAATTTCTACGGAAATTGGAGCAAGTACCTAGACATTATCAATTAAATAGAGCTAGATTAGGAAAATCTCACAGTGTGCGTTGGCGAGGCAGTGCGATGCCTTTGAATGGTCAAGTGGGCCTTAACCTAGTAAATCAAAATCACTCACTTATTTTATTATCATAAATTTATTCATAAAAAATAGTATAAATATAGATACTGGTAATGTTGAACACTTGTTGAACATATAAAAAGGAATTATCCGTAGGTAATACGGTAATACTTATTGAATGAAATTTTGATGTATAACCCAGATATTCACCCAGACTTCCGCCAATGTGCGTGGATAGTGAAATAAACGGCGGAGTTTGATTGGTGCTAAATAATAAATGATCGGTGAATCCTGCAACCTAACATGGTCCGCACACTGGGCGACAGGCGACAACGACAGCTTGGCGTTTAGACGCGGCGACAGGCTGCGACCGAGAATTTCATATATTGTGTTCTAATCTCCGCACACTTGGCGTCAGAGACGCCGAGTCGTGACGACAAGCTAGGGGAGTCGCCGCGTCTCGTGGCGCTATGAAATTGCCGGCCGCAGCCTGTCGTCACGTCTAGACGCTGAGCTGTCGTTATCGCCTGTCGCCAAGTGTGCTCTTATGGTAATACTTATTTACTGTCGTTCGAAGGGTGAATTTGACGTAAGTATTCAGAGAATGAATTGGTATGTATCTACTTACGTCACCCCTTGGCGCCCACCACATTGAAGATTTTACAACAAATAAATAAGAATATTTTGTTAAATTACGATTTCTAGATTCGACCCAAACAAACAGATCAAGTTAAATAAAACCGTTTAATAATAAAAATGGCGGTAGCTAACCATGTCTGAGTTTGAAATGTGGTTCATGGATATTGTTTCTTGCTGTCACTATTGTTTTTACATCAATTCACTAGACAATACATGCAGTTTTTAGGTAAGTTTTTTTGCTACGTAAATTAACTGAATCGAATAACGTCTGCAGCATAGTGGCTATTTTGTGTGAGTGTGCGTGAGTCAGTTGTATTCTTCAACGCATTCCGTCCGATACATAGTATTTTTTATAGGTTAACGATCAAAGATATTATTATCATTGTTAACGATCTTACACTCCACAGATTTACAGGTGAATTTGAATCTTATCAACATGGGCCTTGACTTCCGCGCAAAACAGAGATTTCCACGAACCAGCTGACACATAAACATCCAAATATACTTTATCATTACTAAAGAACTTTGCTGTCAACTCTATTTCGACGATTTGCGATGCCCACAAAAAGTATGATTCCATTTTCCAATTCCCTTTAAAGACTTTGAGGTCTGCAGACAATGATGTTTGTGATAATACCATTTCAGTTTTAGGCACCCAGCCTCTCTTCTTGGTCCTCATTTGCAAATCGCCTTGGGCTACTACTGTAGTGGTTGAAGTAATATCTCCGAAAGCGATGTTAGAATCAGAGAGTTTTCCCAAATCGAAGGTGTTTAAGTTATGGTGTTCGCCTTCACATAAACAAGACTGAATGTCGTTCTTCCAGCCAGGTCCGGATACCGTGTGTACTGAAGCTTGAACTCCAATTGTCGCCAGAACAATTGTTAAAACTATAATCGGATACATTTTGACACGAAATTGTTCAACGCTGAGTACTGAATACGGAGGTGAACGTTGGTGTAAGATCTTTTATATCGGTAACCTTTGCAGGTTATCAACTTGTTGTTAAACTAGCAAATAACTTCACTTCTCTTTATTTAAGGTTATTTTAAGTCAAGCCCCGTAACGAGAGCTACTGATAATATATATACTAGTTGTACCGCGGCTCCACCCGTCTGAAATTTTGGCACTAATTCCGCTACCTATGGGGAGTCCATTATGGACGTAGGACACGACGGTATCTCCCGTGCGAACTGAGCAGTCTGACTGGGGTCACCTTTCATCGCTATAGCGATAGACGTAAAAAGTACCTAAAAATGCCGAACGGATTTTGATGCGGTTTTTTTATTAGAAAGGTCTTGCTTAGACTAAAAATTGACCGTATGTTTGGTTGTAATTGGTTAAGTAGAACCGGAGATATGACCAAAAAAGACCTAAAAACGAAGCGCGGGCGAAGTCACGGGAATCAGCTTGTATAAAAAGTAGCCTATAATAATGTTGCCCAGTGACAATGAACTATAATCATTTAATAGTTTAATCAAAATCCCTCCGTAGTTTTTGATTTTTGCGCGCACAAAAATTTGCGGACAAACAGACAAAAATTCTAAAAATCATTGTTTTGGCATCTATTACATTCATAAAGTCCCTTCATTTTTTTCTCATATATCTTCCATGTACAGACACCGATCAGTTACAGATTTATTATATGTATAGAAGATTATCTTTTAGGTACCTAATAAAATAATTTATTATGATTGACCCCATGTTGGTAAAACTTGGTTGTGGGGAATACCGATATTGGTCAGTTGTTTGCGTTATTTTCAAGGTTCGACCTCCGTTATCACGTTGTACCTACTTGTATCAGTAAACATAACATAACGTAAACTCACGCCTATATCCCCGAAGGGGTAGGCAGAGGTGCTAGCACCCACATTTCGCAAGTTTATGTTTAGGTCACAATGTAATAGGTGGCGAGCCTATGCCATTATAAACACTGTGCACTTATAAACCTGCGATAAATACACACATAACTTCGAAAAGCATCGAAAAGTCATTGGTGTGTGCCATGGTGAACCTGGGATCGAACCCGAGACCTTGTCTCAGCAGTCCATTACCCAGACCACTAGGCTACCGCGGTTATTATTATTGTATCAGTAAACAGCCAATAAAACATAGATATGACTGGGCTTCAAGTCGACATACAAATTTTTCATTTGCATATCAGCATCCTTCATAGGGGGCTTGAGCTACATAAATATTCTTAACGAAATCATGAAAAAAAAACCAGCCAAGTGCGAGTCGGACTGGCCCATGAAGGGTTCCGTAGCAGCAAGTAACTATATACGAGCCCGTATAAGCTTGTGATAGCTAAACAAGCTAATATATAATACCAGTTTCACAAGAAATATTTGAACCAAAAATATTGTCAATTAATTGTGGTTTATGACTTAAAAAAACTACTTAGTAGATCTGGTTCAAACCAATTTTCGGTGTGAAATTCTTAATGCGGTTCACAGAATACATCTACCTACCAAGTTACAACAGCATAGGCCTTATAGTTTTGGATACGGATTCCGTTTTTTGCCATTTGGCTACGGAACCCCAAAAATGGCATTTAATTGTAGACTTTATTGTTATTAGGTTAAAGTCTAAAGTCAAATGATATTTTGTAGAGCGAATGAAAAAGTTAAATGAATTATTTTCATTTGAGTTTAGACTTAAACTGTATAAGGGTAAAGTCTACAATTAAATAGCATTTGTAGTGTCAGTGGTATTACAGTGGTTTGCCTTTAGCAGAATCGAGGCCCTGATCAATGTTATCGCCCGTGAATTACGTGAACGAAGTCCTAATATTCAATGCACTGGTGAATTTGTGATGACTATTAGTAGCTCAAACCCCCCCACCTCCCCCTGTGAAGGATGCTCGAATGCAAATGAAGACTAGAGGTATACCTAGTCGACTAGAAGCCCAGTCATATCTATGTTTTATTGACTGTTTACTGCTACAAGTAGGTACAACGTTATAACGGAGGTCGAATCTTGGAAATACTAGGTACTCTTCGAGATTTCATGAAAAAACGTGTTTTTTTTTAATCAGGTCTTGGTTAGACTCAAAATCTTATGCATATTTGATCGCAACCGGCTATTAGAACCGACGATATAGTAACAAAACGCGAAAATTGACGTCCACGCGGGCGAAGCCGCGGGCAACAGCTAGTTGTTCATATATTGTTTTGGGCTCGAGGGTCTCCACGTGTCCCCCTGACTAGCAGAGGGTATCACTGTACCCTCTGCTAGTCAGAGGGACACGTGCTCCCCACTGGGAGCAGACGGGGGGCGAGCTGGTTCGCCGAACGCAAACTGCGGGTGACGGGATTTGAATGGTCAAGGGGGCCTTAACCTAGTAAATCAAAATCACTCACTTATTTTATTATCATAAATTTATTCATAAAAAATAGTATAAATATAGATACTGGTAATGTTGAACACTTGTTGAACATATAAAAAGGAATTATCCGTAATACTTATAGTATGAAATTTTGATGTATAACCCAGATATTCACCCAGACTTCCGCCAATGTCCGTGGTTAGAGAAATAATTTATTAATTAACGATCTTACACTCCACAGATTTACACGTGAACTTGAATCTTATCAACATGGGCCTTGACTTCCGCGCAAAACAGAGATTTCCACGAACCAGCTGACACATAAACATCCAAATATACTTTATCATTACTAAAGAACTTTGCTGTCAACTCTATTTCTACGATTTGCGATGCCCACAAAAAGTATGATTCCATTTTCCAATTCCCTTTAAAGACTTTGAGGTCTGCAGACAATAATGCTTGTGACAATACCAGTTCAGTTTTAGGCACCCAGCCTCTCATCTTGGTCCTCATTTGCAAATCGCCTTGCGCTACTACTGTAGTGGCTGAAGTAATATCTCCGAAAGCGATGTTAGAATCAGAGAGTTTTCCCAAATCGAAGGTGTTTAAGTTATGGTGTTCGCCTTCAGATAAACAAGACTGAATGTCGTTCTTCCAGCCTGGTCCGGATACCGTGTGTACTGAAGCTTGAACTCCAATTGTCGCCAGAACAATTGTTAAAAGTATAATCGGATACATTTTGACACGAAATTGTTCAACGCTGAATACTGAATATGGAGGTGAACGTCGGTGTACGATCTTTTATATCGGTAACCTTTGCAGGTTATCAACTTGTAGTTATACAAGCAAATAACTTCATTTCTGTTTATTTAAGATTTTTTTTAACCTAAGCCCCGTAACGAGAACTACTGATAATATATACATAATATTATGATTTACTCCATGTTGGTAAAACCGGTGGGAAAACTTGGTTGTGGGGAATAGGTACCGATATTCGATATTGGTCAGTTGTTTGCGTTAGTAGTTCAAGGTTCGACCTCCGTTATCACGTTGTACCTACTTGTAGCACAGCAATGAAATTTTGATGTATAACCCAGATATTCACCCAGACTTCCGCCAATGTCCGTGGTTAGAGAAATAATTTATTAATTAACGATCTTACACTCCACAGATTTACACGTGAACTTGAATCTTATCAACATGGGCCCTTGGTTGTGGGGAATAGGTACCGATATTCGATATTGGTCAGTTGTTTGCGTTAGTAGTTCAAGGTTCGACCTCCGTTATCACGTTGTACCTACTTGTAGTACATTACATATTTTTTTTAGATTTATCATTCTCTTATTTTAGAAGTTAGGGGGGGGGGGAGGGAAACACATTTTTCCACTTTGGACGTGTCTCTCGCGCAAACCGTTCTGGGGGGCTAAAAAGGCCACATTGGCTGTTTCATAATATGATCATCTTATCTGTCAGGGGGGCTAAAAAGGCCACATTTGCTGTTTCATATTGTGTTCATCATATCCGTCAGTTGTCATATTTTGACATATTTTATATGTAAATTATGTCAAAATATGACAACTGACGGATATGATGAACACAATATGAAACAGCAAATGTGGCCTTTTTAGCCCCCCAGGTGACATAATTTACATAATAAAATATGTCAAAATATGTCAACTGATGGATATGATGAACACAATATGAAACATCAAATGTGGCCTTTTTAGCCCCCCTGTTTAGAGAATTAGAAACCTCAATAGCATTTTTGAAGACCTATCTATAGACACGTATAGGTTTGATGAAAAAATAAAAAGTGAGTCTCAGTATGGGGACCCCAAAAATTTTATGCTTTTATTCATTTTTTTTTATTATAAATGTTTATTATGATAAAAATACAATGTCAATTAAATAATATTTACATTAATATAAAAACTATAAACTAAACAAAATAAATATATTTCTATTTTTGTGTGAAATTCTTAATGCGGTTCACAGAATACATCTAGGTACTTACCAAGTTTCAATAGCATAGGCCTTATAGTTTCGGAGAAAAGTGGCCGGACATACGGACAGACAGACAGACAGACAGACATGAATATATAAGGGTTCCGTTTTTCCATTTGGCTACGGAACCCTAAAGTGTTATTTTTTTCTTTCTGTAAATAAGGTCATTTAAAAAATTTTACAACGACAGAAACGACCTACAACTTCCAGGCGATATTTGCTATATCAGTTGAGCTACTAGTTACTAAGGTATTCTGCCGATCCTAAGTCCATACAAGTAGGTAGTGTGCGCGTCAGCTGGGCCTCGATTTTGCTAAAGACAAACCGCTGATATATCCCTGACACTCTAAAAAATGCCATTTAATTGTAGACTTTATTGTTATCACGACAAAGTCTAAAGTCAAATGATATTTTGTAGAGCGAATGAAAAAGTTAAATGAATTCTTTTCATTTGAGTTTAGACTTAAACTGTATAACGGTAAAGTCTACAATTAAATAGCATTTGTAGTGTCAGTGGTATTACAGTGGTTTGCCCTTGGCAGAATCGAGGCCCTGATCAATGTTATCGCCCGTGAATTACGTGAACGAAGTCCTAATATTCAATGCACTGGTGAATTTGTGATGACTATAAGTAGCTCAAACCCCCCCACCTCCCCCTGTGAAGGATGCTAAAATGCCAATCAAAACTTTGTATAAGGAAATTAAATATAGAATGATGATTTATGGGGTTTATGGGGTTCATGGGAGTTCGTACTTTGCTAGGTACTTTTTTTATCGTGCGGAAATCCCTACGAATACCACCCCCGTCGGCAATCGGGGGTGGTTATGTTGAAATCGAACCGTCTAAAACCGCATGCCGTCTCGGGTCTTAATTACCGGGGTGTAAGGTTACCAAGTACGCATTATCCCTCGCACCCAGCTGACCCCGGGCCATCTACGGTTTCAAGATGGCATACTCGACCCTTCGAAAGGGGTGGGGCGAGCATCGTTCAACCTCGCTGATAGTCGACCAACCCGCCCCCCGCCCGCTCCCCATTGTGCCCTCTGCTAGTCAGAGGGACGTGGAGGGCCTCGGAGCAGCCCTCTAGAGGGCCATTTCCACCCCGGCCGGATTTTCCGCAGGCAGCAGCGTCTCCCGTGGCGAGTGGGAGGCGCTGCTCGCCTCCGTTGCTCGGGTGCAGCGCGAGGCACAGCTAGTAATAACATAAAATTTTAGGTATGAAATGAAAGACGGACATAAAATTAATAGCATACACATTTAATACTGTCACATTAATAAATATAAATAAATAAATATAATCTAACATACAATTACGGTTTAAAATTCGGTTGCAATATAACAAAGTCGTTAATTGAATTTTTCAACGCGCTCCGTCCATGAGTTTGATAGGTTTGGGGTGTCCTGAAGCCCACGATAACTACAAATCAGTTATCTCCCACTAAGGTGATTGTTTTTTTCCTAATGCTAAATAGGTGGGAGACAAGCACACGGCCCACATGATGGGAAGCAGTCATCGTAGCCTGGACGTGTGCAATAGTGTTGCCGATCGATAGTTAATCGATAGTCAATCGGTAGTCTATCGATAATTAATCGATAGTCTATCGATAGCCAACAATTATTCAAATATCGATATCAATACTTTCGATAGTTTATTCTTCGTGAGCTGCAATACTATCGATAGTATTGCACTCAATAGTATTGCCTCGTTCTGAGCTATCGATATTATTGATACTATCGACAGTATCGATAGGCCTATCGACATTTTAGCTTTCTGAAATTACTATCGATATTATTATTAATAGTAAATAGTAATTATCGATAGTAAACCTATCGATATTTCGGCAACAATAGTGTGCAATACTAGGGGTGTCACACTCGCGCTGTCAATCATGGAGGGGGTTTCTGTGCTGTCAATGCAGGAGACTTTGATCTCCCCGTTGACAGCACAGAATCTCTCCAGTGAGCTCTGTCTCCCCTACTTACCTTGGGGAACACAACACGATGGTTATTATGTGCGCGGTGTTCTGTAGGGCGGAGGTACTACTCCAGTCGGAAGGGAGATACCGTCGTGTCCTACCTCCATTGTACTTAAGAGCCGTCGATGTTTCAATAACTGGCCTCCATCTCATACGCCCCATGGTGAGATTTCATATGATTTTTTAAACTCCCATTTTGGGTGAAAGTCGAATTGCACACATCACACTTATATCTACGTTCATTGCTGTGAGATCTAATATGTTCCTGCAGCGATTGTAATCTTGGATAACTTTTATCACAAAATTCACATCGGAAGTTCCTTTCCCCGGTGTGGGTAGCCATATGTTCCTTTAACCGAGACGGTAGGTAAAATCTCTGATCACATAAATCGCATTGATGTCTATAAACTTTTAAATGATTCCTTCGATTATGCTCCATTAATGTTTTTCTCCTATTATACACTTTATCGCACAATTTACAAGCAAAAGTCCTTTTATCTCCATGCACTTCGATTAAATGGCGATTTCTCAAGGCGTAAGACAAGAAACTAGCTTCACATTTATAACAGTTCACTGTTGGTTTTTTTTCGTGTACCGTAGCAACGTGTAAATACCTACTATATTTAGATTTTAGATTTTTACCGCAAATCTCACAAGGAAAACTCTCTTCGACCTTACTGTGGGATTTTATATGAGTTCGTAGTGAATTTCTTTCTAAAAAACAAGCGCCGCACACATCACAAATATAAGTACCAAAATGGTCGATCATATGTTTTTTTAAAACGTCAAAATAAGGAAACGCGGCATTACACTCCGTACAGATTAAATTATCCATAGTCAACTTGAATTTCAAAAATTCGTTCGAAACTGGATACATGATTTTATCGTGCACTGTAGATATATGATTTCTGAACGTTTCTAAATCATCGATTTTGACGTTGCATAGTCGACAATCGATTCTAGTGATGTCTATTTTCGGTATTTTACGGTTTTCCATTGTTGATTGGAAAAGTTCGATTGGATTGTGGGTTAGTGTGTGTTCTCTGAGTTCGTTCGGGTTCGTGAACTGGTCCCTGCAGTAGAAGCAATAGTATATGCTTATGCGGTTTTGGAAGGGGCAGACGTACGAGTTATGTACGATTGTGACTGCATTGTTGTATACCATGTAGTCATGGTCTAACTCTTGTTGCTGCTTCTTTTTTAATTTTGTCTCTTTCTTGACTGTGGTTTTCACTGAAAAGAAAGAAAAAAAAATTAGGACATTGAATGAAATTTTAAAGCAATTTCACACGTCAATAGGCCACGGTGACCGCTTCTCATCAGGTGAGCCGTGCACTTGTCTATCACCTTAGTAGTTTAAAAAAAAATTAGTATGCTAACAACTATTTCCAATAATTTTTAATCAGAAAAAGTGATCATCTAGGATGGGACATGAAACCACGACCAGTCCTTTACAGGGGGAATGCTCTGACCAACTGAGCTAGCTGGACCCGTTCTAAATGTTCGAATTTCTCCGATATATTACTACGGCTTACGGCACCGTTGGGTTCAAATCTTGGATGTAACTTTTTCCAATCAGAGGTAGGACACGACGGTATCTCCCGTCCGAACTGAGCAGTCCGACTGGGGTAGTACCTCCGCGCTACAGAACACCGCGCACATAATAACCAGCGTGTTGTGTTCCCCAAGGTAAGTAGGGGAGCCAGAGCTCACTGTACCCCTCCGCCCCTTCCCATCTCCCCAATGCCCCCAACCACGCCCAAACTCCTCAATGCCCTCCCCCTCCAAGGTCGGTAGCGCGAGTGTGACACTTCAAATTTTACACACGTTAATAGGCCACGGTGACCGCTTCCCATCAGGTGGGTCGTGTGCTTGTCTGCCACCAATCTTCTTCTTCAAGCTAGCGTTAATCCCAGTCGCATCCAAAACTGTCACCTCGGAGTCTGGGGTCCGCTTTACCAGTCTTAACTGCGGATTCGGCTGGACCTCGATATTTTCCTTGAAGCGACTGCCATCTGACCTTCACAACCCAATGGTGACATTAGGCGATATCGAAGTATTGCAGCTAGACCGTTGTTGTTGGACTGTTCAGGGCTCCAACTACCCGTAACGACTGCCATAGATGTTTGTATGGCAACCGGGACCGACGGCTTAACGTGCTCTCTGAGGCACGACGACGGTTGTCTGCCACCTTTGAAAGAAATTTTATTCCGCGCACGCTTAGGCTATGGAATGATCTCCCTGCCGTGGATTTCCCTAGCGACTACAATATGGGGTTCTTCAAGAATTAGCAGGATTTTGCGGGGTCGGCAGCGCGAGTGTGACGCCCCTGGTGTTGCACGCGTCCCTAGGCCACGGTGACCGCTTCCCATCAGGTGGGCCGTGTGCTTGTCTGCCACCTAAGTGGTATAAAAAAACCTATGTGGTAAAAAAAAAAGCTAACATACCAGGCTTGTCCAACATGTGGTCCAACTTAGCCCTCAACTTGTTCATCTTGTGGAGTATCTCTCTCTTGACGCGCACCTTGTGTTTCCCGCGGGTTCGCTTGCAAACCGGCTCAGCATCCGGCTTCACCTCTATCTTATCCACTTTTATATCTACAGTTTCTGTGGATGAGAAAATATTATTTGTTACTAGCTGTTGCCCGCGGCTCCGCCCGCGTGGATGTCGAAATCCGTTTCAAAAACTATCCTATCTCTCAAGTTGGATCGAACTGCACATGGTGTGCGAATTTTATTATAATCGGTTAAGTGGTTTAGGAGTCCATTGAGGACAAACATTGTGACACGAGATTTATATATATTAAGAAGATGTGGTGAAGTGGTAGAGACAGAGGTTACGGGTTCGATTCCTGTTCAATGCAAACTTTGTTTTTTTTTAATTATTTTGAGCATGTTAAAATGACTTCACCTCGCTTGATGGTAAGGTAAAGTCTGGGTGTTTTTATGTATAATGTGTATGAATTTCCAAAAAAAGTAACTAAGTATGTATATCCGCATTCTAGAGCCCATAACATAAGCTAAATGAACTATGCTTGGGTAATAGTGTTGTCTAAAATTTCGTAGAACCTTTCTTTTAATGCTACTTACGATTGATGGCAGTTGAGCGCACGGCCCATCTTTTTTTTTAATACTACTGAGGTGGCAGAGAAGCACACGGCCCACCTGATGGGAAGCGGCCGCCGTGGCCAATGGACGCGTGCAACACCAAAAAAAAAACCCATACTTGCACTTGCAACCCTGGGGGAGGATTGGAGGAGGGGATTGGGGCTGAGGGGGAGACTGTGAGCTCTGGCCCCCCTTACTTACCTTGGGAACACAACACGCTGGTTATTACGTGCGCGGTGTTCTGTAGGGCGGAGGTACTACCCCAGTCGGACTGCTCAGTTCGGACGGGAGATACCGTCGTGTCCTACCTCAATTAGATGAATATAGCGTATGGTGATGATCATACCTGTCATATCATTAGGGAGATCATCTCGGTCGTCCATGCCTTCATCAGAGTCATCACCGCCCATCGGTTCTCTCTTCACTTCCAGTTCCGATTTATTGGAACTATCTGAAAAAATATACATATAGGTATCTAAGTGGTGGTTGTTAGACTTTAGATGAAATTTTTCCTGAGTTCTAAATTAATTCTGACCTTAAGAAATGATTCCAAAAAAATTCTCTAAATTTTTTTTCACTGATTTAGTTATATGTAGGTACATTAAAATTACTCCACTATAAACCCCAATAAAAATTAAAAAGAAAAAATATATACAAAAAATTTAATTGACATTTTTAGGTTGCTATAATAAGCTCAGTTTATTGACAATTTAATTTTTTTAAAGTAATCCAGAACAAATCCTTTTTTTTTTCATGCGGAAATACCACCTTATACCACCCCAACTGAGCCAGCAGCAAAAGTGATATCGGACTTGAAACGTCTAAAACTCTATAATTACCGTATTCTAATAAGTGGCACTTGAGAGTATAATATATCAGGTTATAAGAATATTTTTACTCTGTACCTATTATATTAAGACAATGTTGTATATGAAGACACGGTGTGTGGTGTTGGTGTGTCTAAATAAATAAATAAATAAATAAAACAGCATGCAGTCTCTCCAAATGGCGTTTTCCTCACACCCCAGCTTGCCATCTCGCACTTTAAGTGACTCAAATTAAAAAAAAAAAGTTGTTTATCAAGGAAGTTATATATCGTCACACTACGACCCAGAGCAGTGGTCACATATATGTTAACAAATGGGGTTAAATGTCTACACATTATTGCAAAACTACCAAATTAATGGGATCTATGGCTTTTTTTTATACATGATAGGCTTACCTACGTTTGACTGCAATCTCACCTGGTGGTAAGTGACGATGTGGTCTACAATGAATCACGCTTGCCTAGAAGGAACCTATTCACTCGTGACTTGAAAACTCCCAGGTCATAGCTTTGCAGATTATGGCTTCAGCAGGGTGAAGTTGTGGGACAGTTAGTCTTAAGATAATAGTCAACTCACCTTCTTTCTGCATCTTAGTGCTAAGCAAGGCCTCCTCGCACTGCAGTACTTGTTGGCGGAAGGCGCAGGCGTCGCGGAGACGTACCACACAAGTCGCACACACGCAGCAGTCTTTGCTGTCTCCATCCAGGTGCGATAGCTGCAATATACAAATCCATACTCTAAGAAACGAAGGCCTCGCATCCCGGAATTGCCAGTTGAATATAACAAAACACGAATCTGGCAACATTTTCAGTTACTGGTCTGTTCAAAAATTGTATAAACCATTTAGATTGTTGTTTGGTTTGAACGACATAGTTTTTTTTTTATTTAAAAGTATATGAATTGGGATGACGACAGGGTCGTCAGATTGTAACCAATACTGCTTAATTATTATTATTATTATTATTTTAACAGGCAGGCAGTCGAAATAACTGATAATGCCCGTATCCTGCTTATGCCCACTAGTGTTTATTTTTTTGGTTAATGTGTTGGTCTAATCTATTTTTAAATTGGTTTATGTTCTGGGCTGTCACAACGTCATGTGGCAGCTTATTCCACTTTCTCACTACCCTATTACTTAAAAATTTAATTTTTAATGTCTCATTTTTTTCTGATTAAATATGATTTTATATTAAAACAAACAAAACAAATATATGAATGCCATTTAAAACTTATAAGTAAAAACCTCTTTTTTTATTAAAGGCATAAAGTTTGTGTGTACACACAATAAAAATAAATTTCTAATAATTTATTTCACAAATTGAAATTTAAGTTCGAATTTAATACGCCAACCGAGTAAATAAAATGATTTCAGTCTAAAAATTGTAGTTACAATATGACCAAATGCAATATAATCAGCATTTTAAATGAAGAAACTTAATTAACTGAATCGCTTTTCGTAATTGGAGTAATTATAAATACTTACGAGAAGTCCAAAACAGTCCATAAACATATCGGAATAGATTTCCTTGTTGCCCATCCATTCGTACTCCGCCGTCAAAATTCGACATTTTTTAATTGATCTGCAACAACGGCACAGCGCGGGGTCTATTATAGGGCCTTTGCCCTTACCTGAAGCTGCTGAAGTCGCCATTTGGCTATAAACCAGTTATCTTTATTCTTTACATTTATTCCATTTAAATATAAATAATGAATCTCAAACTCTACCACGACAATTAAAGCGACTCTACGCTGTGGGCTGCCAATAAAAAAATCTTGATTTCCCCTTCCGCGATGTCAAGTCCCCACTTTATTTATTCAACACATACAAATTCTCCAAATTATTATTTTGCCTTTAACATTGAAAGTAAGGATCACGCCACGGAGGGAAGGTGTGGGTGCTTCGGAACTCAGTGCAGTTTGCAATGCCCTCGCAACCTCTTTTTCTGGGGTTCCCCTTTGAACTCTAGGACCGTGGATAGCCAAAGGTCAGCCGGGATCCGGGATAATTTCCCATAAATCAGGGATTTGCCCCACGATTAGCAACACTTGTAAGGTTACAGTTTTTGATTAGACCACAGATTATTAATTTTTGAGTATGTAGCTGTTTTGACGTTTGCGTTTTGCATCAACTACACTCAGCATTTTATTTTCTTATTGGGAGTACGTCTCATTTTAATCTTCTTAATCACGGACATACCATAGGTACCTACCCTTCTTCATAATAATGCACTTGCAGTTGCAGCATAGCAATAAACGTTCACATACTGTCCGTGTTCCCATCACCGATGGAGCGGCCTATAATAGGACAATATTAAAAATATCTATAAATAAGTCGCAATAACGAAACGCAATCATTGACATTTGACAATAGTTAATTTATGACATGACGTTTTGTTTGATTTCCTTTTTATTTAATAAACCCAAGCATTATCGATAATTTAATAATGATAAATAAATTAGAAATAAAGTAAAATGAGTGTTAATAAAAAAGGCCCTATTGTGGACCCTGGCAAGTGCCGGTGTTGCGGCATAATGAAGAAGTGCCGATTACTAAATTTCGAGTATGAATCGTTGGGCAAAAGAGAAGTTTATTCCGAAATGTTTGTGGATTGTTTTGGTCTCGTGGTTGGTATTTAAACATTCTTTAATAAATTCTTTTGAAAGTAATGTTGTTAAAGAAGTTCAAAGTATGAATGTGGAGGGCTTCAGAAAACGTGAAACAGAAACACCCAGACCAATGCAAATAGAAATATGAGGTTGTCAAAATAATTTATTGTTGTAATGAGATTATATATAGCTATGAATTTAATTTTATTAATGTTGCACACACTCACTTCGTCCCTGTAGCAGTTACTTGACCATAATTTCTTGGGTTTGCAATAATGTATGGTAATTTGCCCGATTCATTGAAATATATTATTACTACTCTGCTCCCCTGGGCAGTAGCATGATGATATATAGCCTATAGCCTTCTTTGATAAATGAGCTATTCAAGACAAAAATATTTTTTTTAATTCGGACCATTAGTTCCTTAGATTAGCGTGTTCAACCAAACAAACAAACACTTCAGCTTTATAACATCAGTATAGGTGATACAGAAAGAAAAAACCAGATCATATCGCCATTGCTCTGGTAACTTCCAACTAAACTAAATGGAGGCAGAGAATCCATCCTCACACCTTGCATCATCGTTGCGTGAGGAATTTTAATGCTTAGGCTGTGGAATGACCTCCTTGCTGTGGTTTTTCCTAGCGTCTACAATATGGAGTTCTTCAAGAAGGGCATTAGAAGATTTTTACAGGGTCGGCAGCGCGAGTGTGAAGCCCCTGGTGTCCACCTGGTGTCCACCGTCCGGTGACGGTTGTCTGCCACCTAAGTGGTATAAAAGAAAACTAACTAACGAGTTGGCGAAGAGTAGATTCATGGCTTTTTAAAAAACATGCTTTAACGTTTCAGCTGTCTCATCTTGATGCGGACGAAGCTGAACGTCTGATCTGTGCGACATGTGTAGTGAGACTGAGGGACGCTACAGCATTCCGGCAACAGGTTCTCCAGTGTGAGGAACAGCTGTTAACTGCCAATGTGCATATACATGAAGGTAATATTGTTATTACTCCTAACGAGCACGCTTCGCTCAAGTTTGCTATTTTGTGTTTGCATACCACTATCATTCCACAGCCACCCTTTTTTTATCGTGCGGAAAACCCCATGGATATCACCCCCGTTGGCCATCGGTGGTGGTTATGTTGGGATCGAACCGACTAAAGCCGCACGCCGTCTCGGGTCTTAATTACCGGGGTGTAAGGTTACCCAATAGGCATATCCCTCGCACCCCAGCTGAGCCCAGGCCATCTACGGTTTTAAGATGGTCCCGTCGACCCCCCGAAGGGGAGTGAGGCGAGCATCGCGCCACTTCGCCGACGGTGGGGTGTAGGGTGACAGGCGGCACTGTGCCCTCTGCTAGTCAGAGGGACACGTGGTTCACCTCGGAACAGCCCTCTAGAGGGTCACTCCCACCCCAGCTGGATTTGCCGCAGGCAGCAGCGTCTCCCGTGGCGAGTGGGAGGTGCTGCTCGCCTCCTTTGCCCGGGTGCACCGCGTGGAGTTTCCGGCCCGCACCCTTCCTAAAAACGTTTTTATTTCCACAGTGGGCGAGGAGAACATGATAAAAGTTGAAATAGAGGTTAAGCAGGAGGTACCGTCCGATGGCACTCCTCCAGGGAGCGATGACATTGATAACTTGATCGGAGAACCAGTAACAAATGATCACAGTGACGATGATGATGATCACAGAGACGCTGATACAGGACTTACAGATTTGAACACTGATACAGGTAATTTTTTTTCTTTTTATTCAAGACTAGCTGTTGCTCGCGGCTCCGCCCGCGTAGACGTCGGGTCGGCAGCGCGAGTGTGACGCCCCTGGTGTTGCACGCGTCCCTAAGCCACGCCGCCACGGTGACCGCTTCCCATCAGGTGGGCCGTGTGCTTGTCTGCCACCTAAATGGTATAAAAAAAGTCGATTTTCGCGTTTTTTTACTATGTCTCCGGTCAGCCGATTGTGATCAAATATGGGTAAGATTTTGAATCTACCCAAGATCTTTCTAATGAAAAAAAAAACCGCATCAAAAACCGTTCAGTACTTTTTACGCCCATCACTTAAAGGTTCACTGCTTGTTCCCCGTAGGTGATAGCATGGTAATATTAGGCCGAATGTAAACGAGATTCTATAGCTGTCCCTACTGGCGCATGGTTATGCGTATGAGGGCAGGCATCGCTATCGATCGGTGTGAAGTGGTCGATGGGACACAATTATTCAGGAGTTCTTGGGAGTGTGATGTGTTATACCTTTGTTAATCAATATAATCATTTATCAGTATTCAGTGTTTAATTTCCAGTTTAAATGTAGCCTATAATGTTGACCCCACTTCTTAATAATATTCGTGCCGAAGTAAATCCATGCAGTACTTTTTGAGTTTATCCAGGACATACAGACAAACAGATTAACCTTGAGAAAGAAAAAAAATATATATTGTTCTAGGATCACTGCAACTTAAACCGGACTCAAAATCAGTCGATAAAGTTAGACAAGTGAAATCTTCACGGCGTTTACGCAAGGGGCTGGCAGGGAGCTCGAGCACTATGAAACTCCACACGTCACTACAGATGGACATGCTTGATAAACTGCAGAGAATGAAGGATAAACTTAAGAGAACACGAAAAGGTATGCCAATATATTTCCACACTTCGAAGATGTTTCACAAATGTATGGACCTTGGGCCGATTGGGTGTTACACGCAAACTTAAAGAATATTATTTAAATTCATTGTAGATGTCATTTATAATATTTTTTGTTAATAGTGTTTTATCAATTTATTCAAATTTTTTATGTTTTAAAAAACATGTTCTTTTTCTTTTTGAGTTCTGTGTGGGTAGGTGGAGATTTATTTATTCTGTTGATTATTGCCTTAAGCACCGATTACCTAATAGTACGGGAGGTAGCGTTAATTCTAACAAGCAATCGATAGCCAGTTGATATTCTCCACGATAATAGAGCTTTATTAATACATAACAGAGTTGACCGTCAACCGGTCTGGTAGCGGTCGAGTCGAAGGTGACACCATGGTAAAGTTGTCAAAAAAATTTCGCTCCGAGCAATCATTTGACACGTGAAACTTTATATGGTGATTCCTGAGGTCATTTTCAACTGAGAAATAACCGTCAGATGTGGTGTAGAGTAGTGGTTATACGTCAGTCGCGTATATATTAGACCAGTGCCGATAGTCTTTGAGACAAAATAAATTTATAGTAGGATGAAACCTGTTGGAAAAGGATCAGAATATAACAAAAATGAAAGGAAAAATAAATTACGGGTGATCTGAGGTCGGGAAGTGGGGAGGGGGGTGAGTTTTAAGGGTAAAAACGGTTTATCTCGATTTCCGGCAAAACTACAAGTCCTATGGAAAAAAGTTAAATGACAAAGTTGTAGGTAATAAAGAGACCTACAACTTTTCATTTACACTTTTTTCACATAACCTCAAAATGTATGTGAAAAATTCAAATAATCAAGTTTTTGGTTTTTTATTTTTATCTTAAGCAAAACAAATTTGTTTTCCACGAAATTTGGTGAAAACTTAGCTTTTTATGTCCCAAAGACACTATATTTTTTTTGATTTGAAATACTCTTTTTTTCAGCTTATTTTGACTAAATATCGAAAAACCACCCTAATTTTCAATCGAAAATTCTCACGTCAAAATACCAGCTTTTTAAAAAAAGTCAAAGAGTTTTTTGTTCTTTGAAATCTCTTCTTTCTGATGATGTAAAAATATATATACATTGCTATGGTAAATGTTCTCAGAAAATGCAAAGAAGAAAAACTTGAATTCGAAATTAATATTTTTGTATTTAGTCATTTCCTCGCTGAGGTGGGATGAGAAGTTACAAGTTGCACTATAACTTCATGGTTGCACTCGAGTGCAAAGATTTTTCACCTTGTGCACTTTTGATACCCTCGCTAAAGCTCAGGGTTCTATTTTGTAATTATTGTATTTAGTCATTTCCTCGCTGAGGTGGGATGAAAAGTTACGTGTTGCACTACTATAGCTTCATAGTTACACTCGAGTGCAAAGATTTTTCACCTTGCGCACTTTTGATTCCCTCGCTAAAGATCTGGGTTCAATTTTTAGAACTCTTCGCGTGCTCAGTTTTGATGACCGAGCAAGCGAAGGGTTCTTAATTTGAATCACGAGCGCAGCGAGCGATTCACAAAATAGAACCCTGAGCATAAAAAGCTAAGTTTTCACCAAATTTCGTGGAAAACAAATTTGTTTTGCTTAAGATAAAAATAAAAAACCAAAAACTTGATTATTTGAATTTTTCACATACATTTTGAGGTTATGTGAAAAAAGTGTAAATGAAAAGTTGTAGGTCTCTTTATTACCTACAACTTTGTCATTTAACTTTTTTCCATAGGACTTGTAGTTTTGCCGGAAATCGAGATAAACCGTTTTTACCCTTAAAACTCACCCCCCTCCCCACTTCCCGACCTCAGATCACCCGTAATTTATTTTTCCTTTCATTTTTGTTATATTCTGATCCTTTTCCAACAGGTTTCATCCTACTATACATTTATTTTGTCTCAAAGACTATCGGCACTGGTCTAATATATACGCGACTGACGTATAACCACTACTCTACACCACATCTGACGGTTATTTCTCAGTTGAAAATGACCTCAGGAATCACCATATAAAGTTTCACGTGTCAAATGATGGCTCGGAGCGTAATTTTTTTTGACAACTTTACCATGGTGTCACCTTCGACTGCTCCGCGGGTGCGGGTTCTGACGGTCAATTCTGGTATGTATCAATAAAGATCTATTATCGTGGAGAATATCAACTCGCTATCGCTTGCCAAAAAAAATTAACGCTACCTCCCGTACTATAAAGGTGATTATAGCGCGCAAGTACATACAGTGCGTTAGGCCTGCCTTAAGTGTAATATTATATGAGCTACTGTTATTGTCAGGCATAGCACAGGTATAAACCTACGTGGTTTTTTATGTGCTAGCACTAATAATGTATGTAATGTTTTGCTTTTAATAATAAAAAAAAAAAAAAAAAAATTATTGTACACTACTTAGAAAAATAGCTAGGCAATGCTGCTAATTCTGTTGTTACATCTCTAAACTTAAAATTCTCTTATATTTTCTAACTGCATCTGTTTCTTTCATTATCAGATAGAAAAGGACAGATGATTTATGTTAGTGAACACCTGTCAAATTAAGTCGGCGCCTTGTTGGTGCGTAGTAAGTTAAGTCGCATGTTCGTAGATGTCGACTAAAATTGAAGGGTACCGTCAAGGCGCCGACTTAATTTGACAGGTGTTCACTAACATAAATCATCTGTCCTTTTCTATCTGATAGTGAAAGAAACAGATGCCATTAGAAAATTTTAGAGAATTCAATTCTTATAATATTGCCTCGTATTATGGGCGGAATCTAACTAAATAAACACTTTCTTTCAACACAACAAACATGGCGGACTAAAATTATGAAAATGTACTCATATTTTATTAATTTATGCCCTTGAATTTCGAAGGCGAATAAATATAATTGTATTTTTGCCAATAACCGGTATTATTTATCTTTTTTTCTGTATTGTGTACAATTAGGGGGCCCATAATGAAACATCTCCTTTCACAGGTAATGAATCCGCATTCTAGAATCCATAACACAAGCTAGTTAAACGATTTTTTTTATACTACTTAGGTGGCAGACAAGCGCACGGGCCACCTGATGGAAAGCGGTCACCGTGGCCTATAGACTTGTGCAACACAGGGGCGTCACACTCGCGCTGCCGACCCTGTAAAAACCTTCTAATGCTCTTCTTGAAGAACCCCATATTGTAGACGCTAGGGAAAACCACAGCAGGGAGATCATTCCACAGCCTAAGCGTGCGCGGAAAAAAAAAAGAAAAATAAAAGTTTTTTAAAACATTTTTATGTATTAAGGTTAGCTTAATATCTACCTGTGCTTACCTGTGCTTGTGTGTAAGTGTGCTTCTATCTACCTGTGACAAACAATAATTAAATGAATTTGAATTTGAATGAATGAATTTGAATTTGACTTTGAATAAATTGTTTAGTTTTGTTTAATTATAAATTGATTAGTTGTAATTTTTCGATTAATGAAGACCACGGAAATATACATAACATAAACATAAACTCACGCCTATATCCCGAAGGGGTAGGCAGAGGTGCTAGCACCCACATTTCGCCAGTTTATGTTTAGGTCCCAATGTAATAGGTGGCGAGCCTATTGCCATTAACCGGGCACTTATAAACCTGCGATAAATACACACATAACTTCGAAAAGCATCGAAAAGTCGTATATATAAATATAAGTAACTATTATATTTTCCAGAATTGAAACCTACATCCAAACCAGTACAGCAGGAAATCTACCAACCGAAATTCAGACGGCCTCCGATCTTGGACAAGGAATTCAACACACTTCGGAATACCATCACTATTATAGAAAATTCGTATGTCACGCCGTTCATCAATATGTTCAGCGACTACCACTGCGTCTACTGCCGAGAGATGTTCATAGAACCGGAGAAACTTCGAGAACACACTCTAGAACACGATCCGAGAACATACCAAGAATTCTTAAACCCAAAAAAAATGTCTTTAGTCGATGTAACGAGAATCGATTGCAGATTATGTCAAACTCAAATAGATGATATCAATATTTTTAAAGAGCACATCACTACGGTACACAAAAAGATTATATATAAAGACGTTGATACGGAATTTATTAAGTTTAAATTAAAAATGGGGAAATTGAATTGCGTTGAATGTGAGAAACCTTTTAATTTTTTTCAAGCTTTAAAAAAACATATGGCGGAACATTTTGGTACATATATATGTGACGTATGCGGAGCGCATTACTTCGAAGAAAGACATTTGATATTCCATAAGAAAACGCACGCCTCGGACCGAAATATCGAGATGTTTCCATGCTCGGAATGCGAAAAATCGTTTCGTTCAAAAAATTCTAGAAATTTTCACATAGCGAGAATACACAGGAATGAAGCTGCATACCCCTGTAACAAATGCGATGAGGTTTTCATATCATACCATATGAGGTATCGCCACAAAATCAACGTTCATGGCGAAAAACGGGAATTCCCCTGCGAGAATTGTGATAAAGTCTACGATTGTCGAAAAACCCTTAGAGAACACTATCAAAGAACACACCTACAGCTGTTAAGACACGAATGCACTCTTTGCGACAAGAAATTCTACCTCCCATCGGCGTTGAGGGATCACATGACCTCTCATACGGGTGAGAGGTTATATAGATGTGATTATTGCGGGAAAAACTACCCTAGGAAGAAGGCATTAAAGGTGCATTTGCAATCTCATAATACTGAAAAGAAATATAAGTGTAGTTTGTGTCCGTCGGCGTACACACAAGCGAATAATTTTAAAAATCATATGAAGAGCAAACATCCAGTACAGCCTGACTATAGTGAGGGATATAGTTAGTAAGGAAACGTTGCAAAAGAAGGGGTAGGCAGAGGTGCTAGCACCCACATTTCGACAGTTTATGTTTAGGTCCCAATGTAATAGGTGGCGAGCCTATTGCTATTAACCGGGCACTTATAAACCTGCGATAAATACACACATAACTTCGGAAAGTCATTGGTGTGTGCCATAGTGAACCTGGGATCGAACCCGAGACCTCGTCTCAGCAGTCCATTACCCAGACCACTAGGCTACCGCGGTTAAGAAGTACTTAAGAAGATACTAATCAAATACGGGGCTTATCGCACGCATAAATGCAATTCTTACCGTTCACGTACGATAATTTTGATGTTGAAAGCGGGGCTAAATGCACGCATCAATGGACAGGAACTCCTATGCGTTAGACAACAAGAAAATACCAATCAAATACGGGGCTAAGCGCACGCATAAATGTAAATCCCACTGCGATAATAATTGACATTGAAAACGGGGCTATACGCTTGCATCAGTTGCATCAAATGGACTACAACTCCCATGCGTCAGATGTAATAAAAATGCTGATAAAAATCGGGGCTTAGTAGCGCACGTATATATGCAATTCCTACTGTTATGTAGACAGCGGGGCTAAACGCAATCAAATGGATTTGATGTATATATAGGTACCTACTACTCGTGCGCTATAAGTTGAGACCTGACCGCTAGACGTCACCGGCGCGTGTTTGTACAGCGCACAAAAAAATATCTTAAAAAAGCTTCTGCCCGAGTCGTTACCTACCTGTCTACCTATTTTTGAAGTGAAAACTTCTTTAGCGGCGCTGAGCACTTTTTTTTGTACGGGTAAAAACTTTCAAAGTCGCGTCAGGGTCACGTGATGCTGATCGAAAAAGCGTAAGATCGAGGGGAAGG
The DNA here is from genome assembly GCA_963576445.1 of Lithosia quadra. Taxonomy (NCBI): domain Eukaryota; kingdom Metazoa; phylum Arthropoda; class Insecta; order Lepidoptera; family Erebidae; genus Lithosia; species Lithosia quadra. Next base: position 1,488,061 of record OY754897.1, read on the forward strand.
GAGAGGAACTAGTATCTCCCACTCTTTCTACCGTGCCTGAGTGTGCTGCTCTGTTTAGGCGGCACAGGGCGCTTGCGCGAATGACCGTGTGTGTTTATGTACAGCGTCCCACGCGTATCCAAGGATGGTGACAGCTGATTGCTTGACTGTTGTGTAGTAAATACACTGTTGTGTATTCGTAAATGTGAATAAATAACAACATATAAATTGTCATATTTGTGTACGATAGCGCAATAAATAAACATTGTATTCTACCTCATAAATGATAGTACTTTTATACTTATAATTAAACACAACGTTAATATTGAAGTTTTCACTTCTGCCGGCACTCCCGGAGTGCTATTTTTTGCGAACAGTACATCACAGGCGACTGAGGGGCAGTGCAGGAGGAAGTAGGCGCAGAGCCTCAACTTATAGCGCACGCGTTATACGTCTGCATACATGAATGCATGCCGGCGGCCGCGCTCAGCGCGCAACCTATGCAAGCTATGTTCTTTTGCCAGTAATAAACTAGCGTTAAACTTGTGAACTTGTTTCATTGCTTCCGCATACATATCGAAAACTAGTGCTTATTTGAGACATTTACCCATTTTTACAACCAACTCCCAAGCTAAAAGAAAATTTTGATCACATACGGGGCTTAGCACATATAACTTTAATATTTGTGGTGACAGTGGTGACTGTACTGCTGAAAGTGGCGCTGAAACGCATTTCAATATTTAATATTTGGAATCCGGAGTGGTTAATCTTTGTAACTTATTGAATTTAATAAATGATTACATATGTTTGAGTTTTTTAATAACTTTATTCTAGATCTGGTTCAAAACTTTATACTGCACCTGATTTAATAGTAATAAAATTATGACTGCATAATGTTTTATTTTATCAACTAATTTTCTTAACTTCTAGTATCAAAATCATTTTAGTCACACTATATAGGGTTGCTACATGAATTCAACAGCGCCCTCATTTAATTTCACAACTTTATAGACAAACTGTACGCTATTTTTTCGAGAATAGCGTTTTGCCCGCACTTTTGATAATATAAACTTTATCATTGATTTTTCAACATAATGCATTGTTTTTTAACTTAAATATTAATGGGGTATGTTTATAATGATACAAGAAATCATTTTAAGTAGTTTTCCAAAATTAGTCAAATAGCCTATTCTTCCGGAAGTGAGTTGTGCAATGTTGCCAACTCCGGCGTATTATATAAATAAAAAATTTAAAGTCTTTCATTGCCATTCTTTATTCTACATCACCACAAGACGCGTGAAGAAGCTTCATATGTTTATCAAACTGACTTTTAGAATTAAAACTTGCTTTGCATTCGCTACAAACAAATTTGAAAGCGCTATGTGATATCATATGTTTTTTCAACGATATTTTATGCATGTAACTGTTTTTGCAGACGGTACAAATGAAATTTCTTTCCCCAGTGTGTGCGGGCATGTGTTGTTTCAATTTAGATTCCATCGCGAAACATTTTGAACAAAATTCACATTTGTATTTTTCTGTATGGAATTTGTTCACATGTTCAGTCAAAGTTCTTCGTGTGTTAAAAGTATTTTTACAAATATGACAAGCGAAACTTTTCGTAATACCATGGACTTCCCTCAAATGTGTCATTTTACTGTAATGTTCTTTGAAAGTTAATGAACATTTAGGACATTTCTTCGGTCTAACTCTTTCTTTTCCTTTATGCACTATTTCTGTGTGATATTTTAATTTACTTCTTTTAAAGAAAATTTTGTCGCAATGTATGCAGTTAAATTTTTTAGCCATGTGTGTTTCTTTATGTTTTATCAATAAGTGTTGGTAAAGGAAGCCTTCACCGCAGGTTTCACAGACAACTTTACCAACATGATTATTCATATGAGAATTTAATAAATTAAAATTATGAAAATCTTTATCACAAAGATGGCATACAAACATATTATTTATTAATTCCATTTTATATTCAGTCATACCATTGCCGGCCGAATAGAAATGTTTCCCGTGCCTGTTCACTAAATGTTCTCTAATAGTGCTGAGGTCTTGAAAGTGTTGATCGCATAATCGACATTTTAATTTCGAAATATCGACTTGCAAAGATCTTTTGCATCTAGGGATATATTTCTTCAAAATAACGTCTTTACTTTCAAATACATGAGTCAGTGTGTGTTCTAGTAATGAAGCTAAGTCGTAATTATAGTCCATACAGAAGAAACATTTAAAGCTATAGCCCATAAAAATGAACGGACGGACTGTTGTGCATTGTATCAATATGGCTGCGTTTTTTCTCTCAGATGCTGTCATCTGCCATACGCTTGTTCCTGCTGTGAAGTTTTCGCCTGAAATCAAACAGTGGGTATATATTTAAACTTGCTCTTAATGTATTAAGATGAATAATTACCTGCTTAATTAATTAAATAAAAGTTTTAAATGAACACTTCTCAACACACAACTTTTAGAACAGATGCATGGGGCAGGCGTCAAATATCAGCTTCAAAACTGATGGTCGCATAATTAGTGATGAGGTTCATCATCGTAAGAACCTTTTGGTCGGTCGATTCGCTGACGTGGGTATCTGTTTTTTTAATTGTTCCCATAGGGACGCAAAAAAAATTACTGATAACAACTACATAATAGTATCCACATTGGATAGCTAAAGAATCAAAGAATTTTTTACGCTTTTTCTACCTCTTAGGTAGCAGGCAAGCACACGGCCCACCTGATGGGAAGCGGTCACCGTGGCCTATGGATGTGTGCAACACCAGGGGCGTTACGCTCGCGCTGCCGACCCTTATTAAGCTAAGTAAGGATCAACAACAATTTGCTAACGGTGACTTCTTGCTTGCACAGGCATAATAAGTAAACCAGGATAATCCTAAGCAACTTGCTCAGTTCTTATATTCTGCAAAGTCTGCAAATCAATTTCAAATTCAGTATACAAACTTATGGAAATCGAAGTGCCATTTTTAGTTTAGATTATGTTCCTGACGATCTCCGGCCTCTATGAGCGCAGGCCTGAGGGCGAGGGGTTGATCGTCACTCTAGCAGAGCCGGGTCCGAGACGGTGGTGCGATATGTTCCACGCGCGCCTATCTAAACGGGAAGTACCGGCCAAAATTAGTTGCAAGCGATAGAGTCTCTCCTGTGATGTGAGGGGGGGCGCTACCGCGGCCTTGTCAGTCGCCGTAACTCAATACCAGTGGCACTCTGGTTTTTATATTTTTTTCAAATTATGTTCTTTTTTATTTTTGTAAATCAGTATAAAAAATTAATAAAGAAAGTGAATAAAAAGACTAATAATAATACTTATATTTTTATTTCCAACTTGATTCTTATTTGTTAGTGGGTAGGTACATGTCAAAAAAACTTACAGACTATGTTAGTAACTTAACTATGTAACTTATCATGACACTAAGCAGTAATAAATCAATTAAAAACACAAATACAAAAAAATACAATCAAACTTTTTTGCAGTAATAAATCAAAAAACACAAAAAAATACAATAAAATTTTTTTCTGGAGCCACATACCTCCTTTTTAAGTCGGTTAAGTATATCAAAACCTCTTGTACAAAATATGCTTTTGATGAAAACAGCATTAAAATTAGTTCAACCAAATGCAAGATGTCTAATCACTTTTAAACATACATACTTACCTACTTTTTAGGTAGATTAAGTATGTATCTATATTAAAACAAGGTGAAGTCATGTTGACGTGACCGACATAAAAAAAAAACATTTTTCAGAATGTAATAGATATTTTTCTGAAACCGCATCGAAATCGATTCAACTAGGAAAAAAGTAGCCTAGGATATGTTATGCCAGGCTTTATCAAACGGGCGAATGGAAATACCAAATAGCCATATCCAGAGAGATGATTTTATCGATAAATAAAATAGTTTAACTTTACTGTTTCGAGTGTCACTCGATGTTTTGTGGGTAGCGTTGCGGGAATGCAGGTGGAATTCAAATACTGACTATATTTGGGTAACTTAGAAGTGGATTGAAGGATGAACGTATGAAATCTACGGATAGAACGAGCTAAAGACAATAAAAATGGCGGCGGCAAACATGGCCTCGATTATTTATTCCACATCACTAACTGGGTGTTCAAGCTTCATATGCGTATAACACTCACTTTCCGAACAAAAACTTTCCTTACATTCGCTACAAACGTATTCGTAAATGGGTCTGTGAGTTACCATGTGCTTCTGCAACGATACGCGTTGCCTAAAACGTTCATTACAGACCTTACAAACATACAGTTTCTCATTAGTATGTATCGCCATGTGTTGCTTCAATTTAGACGCCATCGGGAAACACTTCGCACAAATTTCACACTTGTATTTCTCTGTATGATATTGATTCACATGTTCGGTCAACGTCCTTCGATTATGAAACAGTTTGTTACAAACATAGCAAGTAAAATTCTTAGTTACACCATGGACTTCTTTCAAATGTAACATTTTGGCGTAATGCTTTTTAAAAGCCAAAGGGCATTTAGGGCATTTTTGCGGCTTAGTCTCTTTGCCTTGATGTACGATTTGTATATGGTATTTTAACTGACCACTTTTAGAGAAAAATTTGTCGCAATGCATGCAATTGAACCTTTTTAGATGTGTATCTTTATGCTTTAACAGCAAATGTTGGTAAAGGAAACCTTCGCCACAAACTTCGCAAACTATTCTACCTATATGGGAATTCATATGAGAATTTAGTAAATTGAAAGTGTGAAAATCTTGACCACAAATATGACATACAAACATGTTATTGATTAATTTCATCTTGAATTCTGTCATTCCATTGCGGGCCGAATAGAAGTGTTTCCCGTGCGTATCAGTCAAATGTTCTCTGATAGTGCTGAGGTCTTCGAAGCGTTGATCGCATAATCGACATTTTAAAATCGAGATATCGACTTGCAAAGTTCTTTTGCATTTAGGCATGTAGTTTTTCAGAATATCTTCTTTGCTTTCCGCTGTGTGGTTAAGTGTGTGTTCTAGTAAAGAATCTAAGTCGTAGACAAAATCCCTGCAGAAGAAACATTTGAAGCTGTGTCCTAAAAATATGAACGGCCGGACTGTTGTGTACTCAATCAACATGGCCGCCGTCTTCCTTTCAGCTACTGTTAACTGCCATACACTCGTATCTGGTGCTGAGTATCTTCCTGAAATCAAACAGTGTGAATGTTAAATTATAATGCTAAACAAAAAAGCCTAAGGATATAAGTAATTAATTAAATATTACTTTTATATACTGTAGTCTGTAGTAAGTACTTCTCATGAGGAACAATTTTTAAGACAAGGAAGTACTTCATATAGTACCACAACAATGCACGTGTAAAATAAAAACCGATAAAAACGAAACGCGTTGAAGGATCTGTCAAAACAAATGTTAAACAAATGTTAAAAATGGTAAAAAAATACCTAAAATAGGTACTTATGGTTTGATTAGTTTGCAACTAAATTTAGAAATTGCAATTTTATAGAATCGCAAGCTTTGAAAACACACGCTTGCAAAACGTAATTTAGCGAATTGCGATTGTCTTGTGTTGTGGTAAAATGGTGCAGAGCGGCCGAACTTTGATTATGTTCCGTGAAACGACTGCCATCTGCCCTCCACAAGTTCCACAACCCACTCGAATACCACACCCACAGCGATATCGAAGTTCTGTAGTTAGACTACTTGTCGGACCTTTTAGGGCTGCAACTACATGTAACGACTGTCATAGATGTTGGCTTAGCGTGCTCTCCGAGGCACGGAGGAGTATCAGTGTGTTAAGCTTGGTCAACCATCTAGAGACTGACATGGAAAGCATTGCTTAACTTAGCAGTGTGATCCCCATCCCCCCGAATCATACTGCTCCCAACCCTCTCCTCCTCCCCCAACCTCCCAATCCCCTCAACGTCCTACCAGGTGGGCCGTGTGTTTTTCTGCCACCTAAGTAGTATAAAAAAACCTACTCTAACCTAACCTAACCGAACCTAACTTAACCTAACCTAACCCAACCCTCTCCTCCTCCCCCAACCTCCCAATCCCCTCAACGTCCTACCAGATGGGCCGTGTGCTTGTCTGCCACCTAAGTAGTATAAAAAAACCTACTCAATGTCCACTTAGCCAAGTCCCTTCATTTAAACACCGCTATGATAAAAATTTATGTAGGTAGTCATAATTTTGAGTGAGATTGAGAAAAAAAAACTTTTTCCTTTTTGAAGTTGTTTTAATTTTTATCACATTTTATATTTAAAAAAATATCTAATCGAGCTTACTTAATTACCGAAATAAAAGTAGTAGACATGTACAGATGCCGGCACGTAACTTGGCCAGGTTTTGGAGTAGTTCGCGCATCGTGCACTTTGAGCCAATCAAATGATTCAAAGTACGAACGAACGGAACGTTGATTCGCTACAAGACGTCTCTCGGAGACATCTGATTGGTCCGTCAAGTGACGTCACGACGGACCAATCATATGACCGCGACGGCGCAACCGCGTCTCCCGCAACCCGCTCATACCTCAAAGGGGACCTTAAAATCGAACTTTGCGCATATGACGCGTCCGGCCAATTTACGTGCCGGTATCTGTACCGGAATTCTATTTTTTTTTTGGATTTACTCATTTCACTACAGTCATTATAGACACGTAAGGCAAAAGAACTTAATTGACTTCAGTTGTTTTTCAATGAAATTTTAAAGTAATTAATGTACTGACTATTCCTAATGATTTTTAAACGGTTGCGGATTCAAGTCCCTGGATGTTCACTGTTTCCGATCAAAAATGATTCAGTTGTTTTGCCTATTGTGTCTAGAATGTTATAAGCCTAGTATTAACAATTAAAAAGTAGTCAGTACCTAAGTAGGTATATCAATTCCACAGTACCTACATACAAGTCTTTTGGCAATAAATATTATGGTTAGGTAACATTGATTTCTTGGTATAATTAATATACTTAGCCAAGAATGGCATTATTCATATGAACGAGACAGCGGTCACGTAGAGACACAAAACTACGTCATCACCAAAAATGTTGCCAGTAGTGAAAGAAAAACGAGGAGAAAATTAAACACACACACATACACACACACCGCACACGCGACATCGCTAACAAACATATAAGAATTTAAAAAAAAATCTCGTTTGTGTTCACTTTAATCCAAGTATTTTTTTGAAATATCTCCAATACCAACACAGCTGCTTTAAAATTTTATAATTGTATAAAAAATCCAACATTAGGCCGCGGTTCATCGGGTGTGACCACGTTTGTAGTCAGGACACGTGGAGAGCCTCGGAGCAGCCCTCTAGAGGGCCACTCCCACCCCGGTCGGTCGCAAGCAGCAGCGTCTCCCGTGGCGAGTGGGAGACGCTCGCCTCCATTGCCCGGGGGCACCGCGGGAGGTCTTTGAGGATCCTCCTTTAGTGTCAGCAAGCTCAATGAACAGAATAGTCAAAATAACTCCTGTGATGCCATTCTTTAGTGTGCCTATTATAATCATTTCTATTTGGAAATCCATTACCGCATTCCGCGCAAATAAATTTGATGCATTCGTCTCCCTGAATATGCGTTCGCATATGCTGTTTCAAGCTTTTCTGATGCCTATAAGCTTTTTGACACAAATTACAAATGTAATTCCTCTCACCGGTATGTGAAATCATATGTTTTTTTAATGTGGTTTTACAGGTAAAAGTCTTTTTGCAAACTTCGCATTGAGTTTTCTCTGAATGGAATTTATTTGTGTGCATCGTCAGGGCTCTACGGCTAGGAAACGTAGACTTACAAACATCGCAATGATAAGTGAAAGTAATACCATGAATTTCTTTTAGATGTTTCAACTTGCGGAAATGTTCTTCAAACCTTTCAGGACAGTGTGGACATCGAAGCATTCGCATCTTTGTGGCGCCTTCATGAGCTTTTTCTACGTGATACTTCAAGTTAGAACTTGTTGTATAAACTTTATCACATCGCGTACAAGGATACCCTCCAGGTAGATGTATTTCTTTATGAAGTATCAATCTCTGATGCGTCATAAAACCCGCCCCGCAAGTTTCACAAACAGCGTTGCTAAAATGTACGTTCATATGCCGATTTAACAGTATAAACGTTTGGAATATTTTATCGCAGATATGACAAGAGAATTGTCCATTTTTTAACGTCAAATCGTACGCAACTAAACCGTTTCCAGCTTCAGTAAATACTTTACAGTGTTCTGAAGCTAAATGTTTTCTAATATCGTCAACATTTTTGTAAGTTTGCTTGCAAATTCGGCATTTAAGGTCCGCGATATCGACTTTGACTGTTCTTTTTCCTTTTGGCAAGAATTCTTTGAGTAACGTCGATTGTTCTGGTATATTGTGGGTCAAGGTATGTTGTAATAAGGGCTTTATTTCGGAGTACTGTTCTCTGCAGAAGAAACATTTGAAGTAATATCGGCAATAAACAAAAGGTACCGCCGTCGTGTTCTCTAGTAGAATGGACGCGTTTTTTCGCTCCGAAAGGGTCATTTCCCAGATGCTCGTGAGAGCTGCTTGTCGACGATTTGCTTCAGTTCCTGAGGAAGAATGTTCATGGTTACGTTTTTGACTTTCAATTCACTTGATCCTCTATTACTAAACAACTATTGATTATTTACTGAAAGCATTTCATATAGCATCTATAAGTTTATCAAATTGATTCGTCATAGTCGCTCTCGACCCGTCAAAGTAATCATTGTTGCTTCAACTTTTTCACAATTTTGTTTTATTTTATTGATTGTTCTCTTTATTCCTTGGTTGACTGAAGTTCTGCCTGTATTAAGTGTTATTTGGTTTCTATAAAACAGATTATAACAGCAGCATAGGTAGGTACATAAGCCTGAAATGAGCCAGCCAGATAGACTGCAATGCAATGTGTTTGCTTCGTGTCGGCTGTCGGCAGATGTGGGTGTAATTAAATGTTTTTTGTAATTGAAATAATATCCTTTGGTAGAGAATTTGCTACTATTTGCTTCACTTTGAGTTCGTATAATACTTTTCTATATTTTTAGGTTAGAGGTACAATTATTCCCGCACGGAGTTCCGTCGAAAAAAAAATGTAGGTATGTAGGTAATTTGGACATTTTAATAATCTGTTTGACCGAAGTTCAATTGTTTTAAATGAAGTAAATAAAATAAGTAAGCACTAAACACAGCTCCAATAAAACATAGTATACGTACAGTCATTTTGGGTAACTTTGAACAATTTTACCGGATTATTAACGTATACTCACTGATTATATTTATTACATCTTTATTTTATTGAATAAATAGTGTCCTTTTGAGTTGTTTTATGTTTCTAAACCCACAAATTTATGAAAAAAACAAAAAGACTGCCCAAAATTTGCCCCAAAACACACATTCAAAGTTAGCACGAGTTTTGGGTAACTTTGAATATATATTTTTTTGGATTTAAAAACCTTTATTATCCAAACATTTTAAGATTTGGATAAAATTGAATGATGTATTCTTGTAAAAAAAAGTCCAATCTATGAAAATCATGACTAATTTGATGTACCTACCTGTGAAAAATAGCGTGGTCTTGCCATATGAAACAAGGTGGACCAATTTGGTGAAAAAAAAAACATTGTTATTTTTATATTTTTTAATAAAGTAAGATAAGTAGGAACGTAGTGTACAACATAATAAATTATATGTTTATTTGGCTATCAGATGAGATCAAAATCGTAATGACTGCTAATAATTTTTCTGGACATTTTATTTTTTAATCTAAAAACCCTCCCCTTTCCATGAACAAAATTACATCGTCAATGCAAATTTTTCCACCTTTTTAGGGCCAAATGGTCAAAAACAGAACCCTTATAGATTCGTCATGTCTGTCTGTCTGTCTGTCCGTCCGTCCGTCCATCTGTCCGTCCGTATGTTACAACCACTTTTCTCCGAAAGTATAAGGACTATGCGGTTGAAACTTGGTAAGTAGAGATATTCTGTGAACCGCATTAAGAATTTCACACAAAAATAGAAAAAAAGCAATCAATTTTAGGGGTCCTCATACTAACTTTGAGTTACTTTGAACCATTCAATGTTACCCAAATCACTTCGATTTTGATCGTCGTTACAACTTTATCAGTTTTAGACAATTTATGTAACACCATGTCCGGACAGCGATTTAAAAATAATAATTTTTTTAGTAGTTTTTAAAGATAAACACCAAACATACCTGTTTACAGCAAGTTTTGTACAAATAATTCCGATATTAAATTCAACTAACAAACACTGCTAAGAACTTCACTCGAAAAAGGCGGTTAAATTACAAAATTATGACTTTGAAAGCTTAATATTTTACGTTTCGTTTGTTAAAAAACATTATGGCGATCCGTTTATGCAGTTATAATATTGAAACAATAAAACATTTGCATCAAATAAATTTTTAAATCTTTTTCACAACTTCATTCAAAGTTACACTGCGATTCAATGTTACCCAAAATGACCGTATCCATTTTATAGATTTATACCTATTAAATTTTTTTTTTCGTGTGGAAATCCTATGAAGCTCAATTAATATATAATCTGTATCGTTAAAATTAGTTTTTTTTTGTAGGTTGTCAATTTTGTTATGGTTGATTTTAATAACGAACATCGTTCGTGTTCATCGAACAAGTATCTACTATTATTTAGATTAAGTAGGTATTGATCATTCATTGTCTTTGAATAAATAATGCAAACTCTCGAGATAAAATACTGTTTATTTCAATTATCAAAATAATAAATACACAAACCTATTTACACAGTAGGCAGCCGTTTACGGTTTTCAGTGAAATAATAATGTCTAGTGTGGTGATGGTTGTCGCAGCACTTGTGGGACCAGTGGGTATTGGCGTAGTTTAAACAATATCTGCGCTTTGTCACGCAGTGCTGCGATGACAATCACCTCTTCTTTCATGAGGCCGTCAAGTTGAGGGCCACCATTATGTCACTGTCGGTGTATGTAATGGGGACCCCCTTCCTGAGACTTTACCCTTAGCTTATCATCAGGCGAGGTGAAGTCATTTTGACGTGACCGATATGTAAAAAACATATTTTCCTAAAGAAGCAGTGTCTTGTGTTCATAGATATATTGGGATTGCGATAGATAAAATACATAGGTAATGATTTCTGATATGTAGGTAGGTTCCACCTTCTCCCTTCCTGGGGACTACACGAGGTTCTCTAGTGCCATACAGTAGGTACATCCTATTATCCTACTAATACCATCATTAAACAAACGGTTAAATACTTTCTTTACTTGTGGTAAGATAAACAGAGCCTTGCGCTTACAACCAGGCGAGGTAAAGTCAAATTGACGTGTCCTTTATACACGTAGATTTTATAGTCGTTTTGGACCGAAATATTTTGAACACAGTTTCGATAACAGAATCGATTGAAGCCATTTATTTAAAAATCTAAAATTTTTTTTGGAAAAATTTCAACACTGACCACACAAAGCATCCCGGACGAACGCGACAATGCCAGCACCGACATGTTATGACTCGAAATAATTATGCATGCGAGCGCACACTCATTCATTAAAAATTGACAGTGAAACTTAATCGAAGCTCTAATAATGCTTTCACTCGAACGAGTCAAAAAGATTACAGCAAGTTATTTTTTTTATTATAACTCGTACAGCAATTTGGAATCAAAATGGTATCATTTATTATTCCGAGTAACCCTCTTTCGGGTCCAAAACGACTATAACATCACGTTGTATAAAAAAAATATACAGAAGTACGTAACTAAGAAATCGACTAGACATTTGACTAACTATACGCAGGTTTATAAGTGCCCGGTTAATGGCAATAGGCTCGCCACCTATTACATTGGGACCTAAACATAAACTGGCGAAATGTGGGTGCTAGCACCTCTGCCTACCCCTTCGGGGATATAGGCGTGAGTTTATGTTATGTACGCACTGGTTCTGGCTTGAGCACCAACCCTATTCTTTGAGCTGAATCAATTAATGATATCACCACCAAAATTCTTAACGATAGTCTTAAACTGCCACTGGGGATGCCATTGCTTCATATGCTTATTGTAATCGTTTCTGTTATGGAATCCACTGCCACATTCCGAGCATGTGAACTTCCATACCGGTCCATGCACCCTCATATGCTGTCTCAGCGTCCTCTCATGCATGTAAGCTTTTTGGCAAATAGCACAGAAGAAATTTCTCTCCCCTGTGTGCCCTCGCATATGCATCTTTAGCAACGATTTTGTGCCAAAACATTTCCCACATATTTTACACTGGATTTTCTGCGTGTGGAGTTTAGTTGTGTGTTCTGTTAAAGCTCTTCGTGTAGGCAAAACTGCTTTACACGATGGGCATTCGAAAGTAAAAGAGATTCCATGGATTTCTTTTAAGTGAGTCATTTTTCTGTAATGCTCTGAAAATCGTTCTAAGCAGTGCGGACATTTGAGCGGCTTTATTTTCTTAGCATTTGTCACTTCATGCTTCTTGAATAAGTGATAACGGAGTTTTAGTTTAGTGGGGAAGACTTCTTGGCATTTATCACATTTGTGAATACCGTTTTGATGTACAATTCTATGGTTAATTAACCGCTGATGCGACATGAAACCCAAACCACATGTTTCACATACCACGCTAAAGTGCACATTCATATGTCTGTTCAAAAGAAAAAAGGAGTTGAAAGTTTTTGAGCACTTATGACATGTTAACTGGCCATTGTTTGTGCTTAAATCATAAGCCATAAGTCCGTTCCCAGCGGAATTGAATTCTTTTTTATGTACGGCAGCTAAATGCTTCCTAATATCATCTAAATCTGAGTACTTTTGCTCGCAAAGTCTACATTTTAATCCAGAAATATCAACTTTAATGACTCGTTTCCCTTTTCTCAAATACTGTTTGAGTAAGCAGCATCTTTCTGGCGTTACGTGAAAAGCGGAGTGTTGGAGGACAGAGTGGATTTCGGGAAACACTTCATTACAATAAAAACACTTGAAATTAGCTTGCTGATAAAAGAACGGCCTCACTGTGGTGAATTCAAGAAAAGTAGCTGCATTTTGCCTCTCTGATATAGTCATTTGCCATATACTGGTCCGTGGGCCCGGCCGTTGTGACGCCAGTAGTCCTGGGGAAACAAAACGGTGCCTATTTAAAATAGCTTCTTCAGAATAACTGTTGGTGCATGTAAAATGTATACAAATGCATGACTACACACCTAGTGGTTACCTACTTAATTTGCAAGCACTGGCGGAATATAAAACGCTGAAAATCTACAAAATTATTCGTGTCATAAAATTTATTTATAAGTTTCACAAGTGAATAATTCTGAATATCGTAAAAGTTTCTACGTAAAAGGAATAAATTTACATCACTCCATGAGCACTATTGACATGAGCAACTAAATGATTTTGATCTCCGAAACTTTGACCACATATCGAACAAACACCGGCTTCATGACATCTAGAATGTTCTCTCAAATTCTTGCGCCTTGCGTATGCTCTTCCGCAAACCTCACACTTGAAGTTCTTCTCTCCTGTATGTATAACCATGTGTCTTGATAGACAGTATTTGGAAAAGAATCTTGCATGGCAAACAGGACATTCTTGGTTCCTTTCTTGTAAGTGAACCGATCTTATATGTATTAACAGGTGATATTTTAAGTCGTATTCGCGTCCACAAGTGTCGCATCGAAATAAACCAGTTGTTTGGTTATGAACTATACGCAGATGTTTAGTTCTTTGATAGTTGGAGTTGAATCTTTCAGAACAAATGGGGCACCTGCGTGGAAACTGCTTGAGATGCACGCCTCTAGTATGTAAAGTCCGTTTAGCGGCATTACTGAATACTTTGTCACATTTGTCGCAAGGGAAACTCCCAGATTCATGTGTTTGCAAATGTCTTTTCAGCAAATTGAGGGAAATAAATACCGCTCCACAAAATTCGCAGCTGTAATTATTAAAATGTTTACTCATATGGATTATGAGCAGTCTTAGTTTAAGGAATCGTTCTCCGCAAACTTGGCAATCAAAATTTTCTCCTCCTAATTTAAAAGGTATAATATTGTCCTGTAGATTCGGTTCTATATTTTTATCATGAGTATCTTTTAGGTGTGATTTTAACGTCTGTAAGTTAGACAGGGTTTGGGAACATATTCTACATTGCAAGTACGTGACGTCAACTTTTAAATTTTTATCTCTGACTCTATTATTCAGTTCACGTTTCATTTCTTTAATACTATGCTCATTTATAGTATGTTGGTTTAAAAGACTTGCATCTAAAAACGGCTTTAGACAGACGAAGCATTTATACTTATTGCCAGCATGTATGAATGGATAAACATAAGAAAATTCAAATATCGCTAAGGCATTCTGTTTCCACGATTGATACTCGTCACTTTTGCTCCTTTTTCTCGAAGGTCCACATAGGAATCCTTGTACAGTCTTCACATTAAAAGTGACAGAAGTCTGAATTTCATGTTTTTCGTTTTTCCAATTGATATTGTCCAAAGAAATGGGCTCCTTTAATAAACATAGATTTCCTGTTTTTACGTTAGGATTATTAGTTAAATCTTTAATGAATTTTACATCATAGTTATCACCCTTCTTTTTTACAAATCCAAGCTTGTTTTTAGCAACTTCTTGGATTTTTTCTTTTTCATTTACATCACTTGATTCGACCTCATATTCTAAAGTTTCTAAAGATATTGGACGTTTGAGGAGAGTCAGTTTGATTTCTTGCCCGTCCTCCGCTTTCACTGTGATAGTCGAGTTTGATTCTTGAATTATTCCTAGAATAGAAAAGGGATGATGTATTTGTGCGCCGAAGATGTGGTTGAAAGAGATTCCCTTAAGATACTGAACGTACAAGTATATATGATTAATTTAAGACAAAAATCAGAAATAATAGTATGAAAGATTAGAAATAATCAAATCAAATACTGTAGTTTGACGACACGTATGTTCATCTAATTTTTTTTTAAATCATGATTCTAGTAACCCCCCCGTCTTCGATTCGGTATTTAAAAGTTTTTCTTTTATATAACTCCAGCTATTGCAAAATGGTTAAAGAATTTTTTCAAAGTGCAGCGGTTACGATGATTCAGAATTCAGGTTGTCCCTAGAATGGTGACCTTTTCATACCCAAAGGTTCTTTTTTCATGGCCCGCTTAAAGAACTTGGGTTTGTAGGTAGAAAAGAACACAAGTGCGGGTTGAGAGTTCCTGTTCTTTATCATTTCTTGTTTATGGTATCTTGTACCGTATAAGGATGACACTCAATTCCTGCACGTGGTTTCAGCTTTTTATACCGCCTCGGTGGCAAACAAGCACACTACCCACCAGATGGAAAGCGGTCATCTTGGCCAATAGTCAATAGTTCGTGTTGTCTCAAGTGGAGCAAAGGACTTAGTAAAGAAAAGGAATATTTTATTCTTATAATTTATTATTTATAATTATTTTACAATAGTGATTTAAGTAGGTATATTAATGTAAGTAGGTACCTCACATTTTTAGTTTTTGATAATTTCATTATATTTAGCTGTCAATTCATACTTGCAATATTTTTAAAGGTAAGATCGCGAACGCGACATTGTAAAAAAAATGTTACCTATATATTGCAAAACAAGATGGCGGTTTAAAAATTTTTTCTGATTTGAAACCTAGGTCCTTCTCAGAACTTCTTGAACACTTGTTGAAACGATCTTTCTATACATTGAAATATATTAATTGTACTGTAAGTATAAAAATTATTTGTATAAAAGTATATTTTTGAAATATAGGTTAAAGTAAGTATGTGCCTGCACAAAGAAAAAACATAAAATGATGGTGGGAAAAATGGACAATGATGTTTTATTTCATGTTTTGTTTCCTATTTTATGTAAAGTTTTAGATCTGAAGTCATCTCTAACGGAATGTGTTAGTTAATAAGGGCAACTGTACCCACCCCGGCGTCTGAAGACCTGAGGCGGCGTGTGGTTTTTAACTATTCGAGGCCGATATAATTAGGGGTATCCCGGGGGATTGCCGCATGAAAATAAGTGCATATACAGATATGGGTGTAAAAGTCCAAAGCGACGTTTAGACATTGCATACCTATGCTAAATTATAAAAAATTACAATCAATAACATGAAATCACTTGATTTCGCTATTTATAGCTGGATGTCGATATGAGGTCAAAGGTCGTTGACTCTTAAGTTGCACACGGGGTCAACGATCGGTTTCATTTAGCTGTGCAAATAGTAGCAGTATGAAATTTTAAAAAACATTCAAACCTATCGAAATAAAATCTATTAAAACATTATTTATCTTCAGTACTATCATCTATCTTCCTTTTTGGAAGCGTTTTCCTAACACCCGGTATTTGAATGTGGAATTTCATCAAGATCACAACTAATTTGCCTTTAAAATATGTAATTATTACTGCCCGTTATGCAAACGCATATGGTCCTTCAAATTCTTCCTTCTCAGAAACGCCATACCGCATACATCACATTTATGCTTCTTCTCTCCAGTATGGATAACCATATGACGCTTCAACGATTCCTTATTACAGAATCTTTGCATACAAACTGCGCATTGTTGATTCCTCTCTTGCAAATGCACAGATCTCGTATGACAAATCAAATGATACTTCAAATTAAAGCCCCTTCCACACGTTTCACATTTATGCACTCTTGTGGACTGGTTATGAACATCTTGCAAATGAATAGTCCTTTTATAATTCGAATTAAATCTTTCTGGGCAAATAGGACATCTTCTTGGATACTGTTTTAGATGCACGCCTCGAATATGCAACGTCCTTTTGTAAGGAGTGCTAAAAACTTTATTACAGCGGTCGCAAGGGAAGTTGCCAGTTTCGTGGACCTCCAAATGCTTTTTCAGAAGCCGCAGCGTCATGAAACCCGAACCACAAATCTCGCAGCTATAGTTATTGAAATGTACGCTCATATGGATGACTAATATACGGACTTTGATGAAATTCTCCTCACATATAACACATTTATAGGACCCGTCGACTAATTCCAGTTTAAATGGAATTAAATTGTCATTGATATCCAAGTTTACAGATTTGCTGTGAGCTTCTTTTAGATGATGTTTTAATTGGAGCAAATCTGTTGGTTTAGCAGAACATATTTTACATGTGATGTCACTCACGTCGACTTTTAAAACATTTTCTCTTCGGTTATTAAGTAACCTTTTGAGAGGAGCGAAAGTGTGGTTTTCGCTCATGTGGTCCTTTAGCAAGGGAAGGTCCAAAAAGGGTTGTGAGCATATAAAACACTTGAACTTATTGTTTCCATAAACAAAAGGATATACAGTCGAGAATTCGAATACAGCCAAAGCGTTTTGTCTTACATCCGGATTCTTCTTAGGTCTAGGATATACTGGTTTAATAGACTCTGTTGTTTCAATTAACGGGGATGGAGATCTTGGCATACAAATAGGCGAAGGACTTCGAGACGGAGTTTGAGGTATAGTAATCTTTTTGCAAGCTTTATTGAATGACTTGAAGTCCATTAAGGTGCCAAGTGGTTTACATAGACTTCTGTCGTAAGCCACTTGAAATAACGGCACAATTCTTCGCTTCGATTCAGGTATGGGCGAGACGGATCCTAGAAAACAGAAATAATAATGTATTCGCCTTCATCTTGAAGTTATTGCTGATAAGTGTTTTGTTGTTTATTTGTTATGAAGGTAGGCTTATAAATTAAAAATAGGTTTATATAGATCACATTTTATTCAGTTCTGGTATGTTTATACTATTTTGTGTAAAATATCACACTATGTTTATATGTTAATAAGAATACTTGTCAGATAATCTCATGATTGAAGTTAACTTTGCACTTAAATCTATTTTTCATAAAACAAAAGCTTCAATTTTACTCTGCCCTAAACTAGGATGATGTATCTTGGTATGATGTTTTAAACTACACTTTTGGACGAAAGAAGCACCGCATGTAGCGCATACGAAACGTCTATCATTCTCATGTATCCTCATATGTTCTCTCAAGGTATGTTTCCTTGCGTAAGCTTTCTTGCAAATACCGCACTGAAATTTCCTTTCTCCACCATGTCTAATCATGTGCTCCTTCAATTCGGATTTCGAATAAAACTTCCATTCACAGACTTCGCATGCATGTCTCTTCATTTTCAAATGAACTGTCCTGACGTGTACACCAAGTTTACCACTTAACGTGAACACTTTCGGACACATTGTGCACTTAAATTCTTTTAGCTTTACACCATGAACTGCTGAAATGTGTTTGTTCCGTTGGAAGTAGTTTCTAAATGTCTCGGGACATTGCGGACATCTATGTCGTTTCACTTTCATGTGTACTGTGGCAAAATGTTCATTCCTTGCGTTTGTCGAGCGGAATATTTTATTGCAGCTATCACAAGGGAAGGAACCAGTTTCGTGTGAGAACGCATGAGTTCTTAAACGCTCTGGTGTTACGAAACCAGTGCCACATTGCTCGCAAATGAAATTCTGGAAATGTACATTCACGTGTTGATTTAACGATTTGAATTCTGTATATTTTTCTATACATAACACACATTGAAATTCTTCTGCAGTAACTTTGAAAGGCAGTAAACCATCAGCTGATTTAGGATCTAGAGGTTTGTTGTGCTTTTCTAGCAGATGCCATTTTAACGATGGATAATCAGGAATTTCGTCCTCACAAAGTCTACATTTGACATCTGTGACATCTACTTTAACTAATTCGTATTTCCTTAGTTTAGACATAGCAACTTTTACTTCAGAACTTTTCAATGGAGAATGCTCAAGATTATGGAGTCTAAGCTTAACAGGGTCAGTGAATTGCCGATCACAGTAAAAGCAAATGTACAAATTCTTCATCCATTTAAACGCGCATATATGAGAAGATTCCAGAAGTATAACTGCATGTCGTTTCCTAGCTTTAATATCGTCGTCAGTGAAATTTTTCGTTCTTTCTGCAAACTGGGCCGTCGTTTCATCGATACTTTCTTTAGCAAAATTCTTGTCAGGTGAGGGAGCGTCACCTAAAAATCAGAAATCAGCATGTTATCTTTTGAATAGCATTTCATGCGTCATCTTCTCTTCGGTTAGCCAAAACATGCTTTATGAATAAGTTCTGTGTATTTTAATTTTATTGCTGTAACTATTTTAGATAGTAGTTGTTTTGTCAATTATTTTATCCGTGCCATACACTCAATATAGCAATTTCGTGACGAAATTAAATAGAGGCCATTGTTTTAATTTCCAGTTATGTACTCGTATATTACTCGTAGATATATCTGATTCATGACTGATGTACTGACCGTAGGATCAGTAGCATAATTTAATCTATAGACTAAGTTCTTTCTCCGTATGCTTTCCGCACAGGGTTGGGGGCAGTCGCTCCCACAAAACAGCTATGAGCGGACGATTGCCTTTTTATCGACAAAATAAAATATAAATATCAAACCATTAATGTCCCACTGCTGGGCACGGGTCTCCTCTCCTCTAACAAGAGAGCTGATAGGGTTTAGGCCTCACACACGCTGGCCTAATGCGGGTTGGTGGATCAGACATGTCCTTAGAATCTCTTCTAGGACATGTGGGTTTCCTCACGATGTTTTTCCGTCAGCAGATGGTAAATCATGTGATTAGCACATATAAATTCCACAAAGTGAAATTCACATTGGTACTGTCTGGCCGGATTCGAACTCGATACCTCTGAGTATAGGCCACGTCCTTATACATTCAGCTACCATCGCTCGACAAAATACTGGTACTCAAAACGTTTTGTAGAAAGATTTACGTCAACAATACATATTATTCTCTCACTTTTATCACAAATCTAGGCATAAAACTAAAACAAATGTGTTATATATAACTTTTATTACACTAAAATACGTCTTTCAGTGACGTGGGATGATGGACACGCATATGTTGCTTTAAGCTACAATTCTGTATAAACGACTGTCCACACACGGGGCAAATGAACCTCCTGTCGTTATTATGTATCCGCATATGTTCCCTTAAAGTTTTTAGCCTGGCATAAGACTTTTTACAAACATCGCATTGGTATATCCGTTCACCTCCATGCTTGATGGAATGTTCCTGCAACTCGTAATTGGTAAAGAATTTCATGCCACATACGGAACACACGTGATTTCTTTCTTGCAAATGCTGGAATCTTATATGAGCAGTTCTTCGGCTGCAGAGGTCAAAAACTCTTGGACAAGACGGACAAGGAAACACGGCTGTCTTTTCTCCGTGAATTGTGTTCAAATGTTTCAGTCTGTGTTTGTACGAAGCAAATTTCTCATCACATATCGGGCATTTGTATCTTTTGTTAGATCTGTGTATTTTAACGTTATGGGCGTATAGAGAAGCGTAAGAAGGAAATGTGTCTGTACACTTTTTGCAAGGGAAATCCCCTCTTTCATGAGTTCTACCGTGGTTTATCATTCTTTGGGATGTAGCAAATCGTTTTCCACATTTCTCGCATATAAAATGCTCGTAATGGTCGTTCATGTGTTTATGTAAGCTTAAAAACATTTCATATGTTTTACCGCAAATTTGACAGCTATGCTCCTCTTTATTCAATTTGTAAGGTAAAATGCTATCTCCATAAGTGCAGTCTATAATTTTTCCATGTTCCACTGTAAGATGGATCTTTAACATCGCGTAATCTTCAATTTCAATATGGCACATCTTACAAATGGTGTTTTGGAAATCCATTTTTAATGGTTCGTACTTTCTAGGTTTGAGGAGTTGTTTAACTTCTGTGTGATGCAAATGATTGTGTACTCGCAATTTCTCAGGCTCTAGGAATGTGCTTTTACAAAAGAAACATAGGTAGGTCCCTTTTCTGTATTTAAAAGGGTACGCAGTGCAGGATTCCAGGATGATAGCTATATTATTTCTGAAGATAGCACGCCTCTCGAAACCTGCTCTCGTGGTTGTCATCATAGACTCCCTGTTATTTTCCGTATCTGATTCCACTTCCTGCTTTATCACAGTTTCTTTTGGTTCTTCTATTTCAGTTTTTCTTCCTAAAAATAGAAAAATGTCCGATATAGGCTCTTGACGTTCCATTTATTCCGTTATCCTTTAAACGTTGTGGACTACAGCTACAAGTTCTAAATACCTACTTTATTAAGAGTTTAGTGTTACGAGTAAATATGTACCTACTTTTTTATTACAGATGCAAATAGTATGTTAAATCTTTTGTTTGAAGACGGTAAAACTGGTGTGAGAACAAGTTGTCCAAAAATAGTCAAAATTCGACCAATATGAATTAAAGTGGCTGTTCTGGACATTGAAAAAAATTCAATAAATAAATTGATGCATAATCATGTGCATAATTATATTCATTCTCTTTAGATACCATATTTATCGTTTTAAAACTTTTGTTTGTTGTTTATTGAAAAGTTTTAGCGTTAATGTCGTTGGTAAATTAGAATGTGTTAAGCTAATACCGATGCCGACTGTACCAGCTGGCAGGTGAAGTTTAATTGGAACGCAAAGATCTTATAAAGCCATTGTATAAATATTATTTTGGATGACATTGCTCCCAATTCTGTTGTTACATCTCTAAACTTAAATTTCTCTAAAAAAAATCTAATTGCATCTGTTTCTTTCATGATCAGATAAAAAAGGACAGAATGATGTTTTTATTTGAGTTAAGACCTTTCAAATTAAGACCGCGCCTTGTTGGTGCGTAGTAAGTTAAGTCGCATGTTCGTAGATGTCGACTAAAATTGAAGGGTACCGTCAAGGCGCCGACTTAATTTGACAGGTGTTCATTAAAATAAATCATCTGTCCTTTTATATCTGATAATGAAAGAAAAAGATGCCATAAGAAAATTTTAAGTTTAGAGATGTAACAACAGAATTAACAGCATTGACAACTGAACTTTATTTATCGTAAAACTCTAGTGCTATGCTCAAAAAAGGAAACAACTTCTTATAAAATATTACTTTATTCAAAAACTTAATACATATTATATAACTTGACTCTTTTCAACGGTTCCGCACTGGGATGATGAGTTCTCATATGACTTTGTAAACTACATTTTTGTACATACGCGTTATTACAATACTCACAAACAAATCTCTTATCATTATTATGTATACGCATATGCTCTCGTAAGGTCTTAGACCTGGCATAAGATTTTTTACACACCTGACATTGAAACTTCCGTTCCCCCCCATGTTTGACTAAGTGTTCTCTCAACTGCGCTGCAGTAACAAACTTGTATCGACAAAAATCGCAGGAAAAAGTTTTATGCCGGATATGAACTTGTTTAATATGTTTAGTTCTTTGATTGCACATAGCAAAAACTGCTGGACACAAATTACATTGATACTCTATTTTCCTACCATGGGACTCTTTCAAATGCTTCCCCCTATCACCATAATTTTTAAAACAATCGTTACAATACGGACACCTATACCTAAACTTTTTACCATGAGCGGAAACATGATGACTGTTTCTTTTCGCTTTAGTTGCAAATACTTCTGTGCATTTACTACATTTAAATTGTTCTGTTTCATTAGATTCGTGCATAACGAGATGCGCTTTCAATCTATGTGTAGTCGAAAATGCTTTACCACACAAAAAGCATATACTATTCGGATAATGTTTATTTAAGTGAGTATTCAATTTAGTGAACAGTTCGAAACTTTCGTCACAAAGGGTACAGTTATATTCGTCTCCGTACAACAGAAAAGGTGTAATTCCTAAACCCTGGTCTTTGTTTATCGATTTATTATGGACAGATATTAAATGATCCATAAGAACATCTAAGTTTTCCATTGGTATGAGGCATAATTCGCATTGAAGACCCGTGATTTCGACTTTGAGATTAGCAAAGGTGCGGGCTAGTCGCATCGCTTCTACTCTATTAGGGTGGTCGATTACATGGTCTCTAACACCACTGAAATCTCCGAACGAGAGGGGGCAGTAGGCGCAAGTGAAGGCCCCCCTCTTCCACCTAAAGGGACAAACGTTGGAATACTCAAGTATGATAGCAGCATTATCTCTGTGATCGTTAAACTTGCGCTTCGGCCGCCATTTTACTTTGTGTTCGACGGTCCCTAAAAACAAAAAGAAAATAATCACTATGAAGCGAAGTATCACTTTTGAATTTGAATTAATAAATGAAAAGTTAATAAGTAATGTTTAGGTGTCTTTTTAAATTGAAACTAGTGGCAATACGTGAGTCATTTGAATAGAGACCGTCAAAGAATATGTACTTACAGGTTTATTTGGAATGGATGATGACTGATTTGTAATTCTAAATTGAATAGGTAGGTAAAATATGTAGATTTTACATAATCTTCTAAGGGGAATATCTTCTAAGACAAGGATTAGTGTCAAGTTAAATTCAAATTAGGTTCGATAGGTTTTAGCTATCGGACTAGTTGTTTGTCGTATATAAAAGTTGTAAGAACCCAAAAAGTCAACCGTTTATAAAGCTCGTATCTATCTATTTTTGGGTACTTACAATTTCATATTGACTGCTAAGCAATTTTCTTTAGGTACCTCAGTATATTTAAATTTCTTATCTCAGAGCATAAACAGCTATAACTAATAAATATTACTAAAATCGTTTTATTAATCACAAGTTCCTCTAACTTATTTTAGTTTATTTTCATTAATCGGTAAATCAGTGGATAATTTTCATGTGGTTTTACTTCTCTTCTTCAAATGTACAGTTCGAACATGCGAGTACCTCAAGTTTGCAGACCCAAACACGGCAAGACACACGTTACACTTATATTCAACTTTCTGACCGTGAGCTCTATCTAGATGCCTCACTCTGGCATGATAAGAGCCAAAACGTTCATCACAAATTGGACATTTATTCCGATCCTTCCTTCCATGTGTGGCTGACATATGGCCATACTTCGCAGCACGTGTTAGGAAAACAGAATCACATTTTGGACAATCGAATTTTCCAGACTCGTGGATTGTAAGGTGACCTTTCAATTTTTGCCGGTTAGAAAAACTTTTACCACATATGGAGCATATATGATATCGATAATGCTCGTTCATATGAACGGATATTGTCATGAAGCTTTCGCAAAGTAAGTTGCAATGGACGCATTTGTAGTCTTTACCAGTTAAAATAAAAGGTATGACACCGTCAGAAAATTCTGGATCTATACTTTTAGAATGTTTTTGTGATAAATGTTCTTTTAATTCATCCAATTTTAAGGTAGTGTGACCACATATTGTACACTTCAAGTTCGTTATATCAATTCTAAGAGGAAAGGAATTCCTCACGCATGGCTTCTCAAATATTAATAGCTTATCATTCTCGTGAGTTTTGGAATGGATCCTAAGCCCTCCTGCATTTGCGAATATTGCCGGGCAATACGCACACATGAAATTGCCCCTTTGAAACCTAAATACCACCGCATTGGAATTATTTATAATGATAGCTGCATTTTTTGCATCTCCATCAACTCTTCGCTTTCTCTTCCAAATTACTGTAGCTGATGGTTTTGTTTCGGTTTCCTTATCACTTGCCCCTAAAAATAGAAAGACGTTCTGTAATTTTGGAGGTCTACTCTTCAAAATAATAATATTATGACGAATTCCGTCCTCTATCTGGCTTAACAAACGAATACAATCAGTTTGTGATAATTATAATCTAACCTGTTCGGTATTTCTATTGGTTTTTTTATGTAGACGAGTCACTCGAAATCAACACTAGCGCGCAAAGTGAGAAGCAAATGATACGCAGGCGTGACTAGTCGTCTGCCTTGCGTAATGAAGTCTGCAGGATATCGCAACGTGGCAATACGACTTTACATTGCTCATGTAGCGATATAGTTTCTTTTAAATATGTAGTGTAGGTAATACTACGAGCGAGCGTATAAAATAACGGGGATCTACCGTCGGAAGTCATTTTAGTCAGACAAAATTACGATTTAAATGAAACAAATAACGTTTAAAGATCAATTTATTCTATCGGTCATCAGATTAATAAAAATCTTTTAAGGGATAGGCCATTATTTTATCTTTCTACAAACTTATTATGCAGTCACTAAAACACAATAATACTTTAGAATTTGTTAGAATGTAAATAAACATTTATGACATATATCTACCCTCCATTTTTGTTCCAGAAGAAATCTTCCTTCTTTTTTTAATCACTTGATGAAAACATTTTTCACCTAAACTAATTTTCAAACAACCTTTGATTTATGAGTTTTCAAATGCCGCAACAGTTTGGATTTAGTCACAAAAGTCGATGAACACTGAACACAGTTATGTCTCTTTTCAACATTAGCATGAGTTAGACGCACATGGGCAGCACGTTTCGAACTTGTTTCAAAACATTTATCACACGCGATACAATAATATTCAATTCTTTGTTGTCCATGTGTATCTACTAAGTGTTTGGCTCTAGAGTAATACGTTGTGAAGACATCTGGACATCTTGGACAAGCGTATCTCACACCTTTCTTATGTACTTTCAATCTATGACAAGATCTAGCTGCTAATGTTTCCAAAACTTCATCACAAATCCCGCAAGGGAAATTACCTTTTTCATGAGATTGGATATGTTTACGAAATCGTGATCTAGAAACGAACGCCTTACCGCAAGAATCGCATACGTAATTCTGGTAATGCTCATTCATATGTTCGTTCATTTTGGAGAAACTAAGAAACTGAGCAAAACAGATCTGACAAGTGTAGCGTTCATCATCCAATTTGAAGGGTAACACTCCATCACTGTAATTTATATTTAACGTTTTTCCGTGTATCAATAAATGGTCCTTTAAAGAATCAATCCCGTTTAGAACTCTGTTACATAACCTACAACTCAATTCGGCAATATCAACTTTAACCATATTATTTTCAGTTAATTTTGAGAATATTTTCTTATTCGGCATTTCGTGTAAATGATTAACTTTTACGTGTGTTCTTAATAAATGCACATCAACGAACTTTGCATCGCAATAGGAGCAATAAAAAGCGCTATGGAACCATCTAAAAGCCCAAGCTGTAGAGAATTCTAGAAGGATCAGAGCATTTCTCCGCATCATGGTTTTTGAGATTCTTTTCTCTGACTCTTCTGGGAGCTCGTTGTTCGCTCTTCGGCGCCTGCGCAGCTGCCGTGCGCTAACGTTCTCCTTTAACTTCCTAACGCGTCTAACGCCTATCCCCTCCGAAACATTAGTCGAACCTAAAAACAAGAAACACTACATTATTGTATAACTGTTGACACACCAACCCCCCGGGAAGGCACACGCAAGTATAAGCTGTTTTAGATAGATATTGATTGATATTATTATTTCATGTTGGACAGAAGCAGATGGCGGGTAGTTGTCTCTGCTGCCTCGGAGGGAAAAAGGCGTTATCATAACGTAACCTATGCATTATTTTAGAAATGTTTTGTACTAATATAATAAGGATTGTATAGCAGAATCTTAGGTATTCGCTCACAGTATAGTTCCATCAGGTCACCCTTACTTTGGTTGTGTTCAGTACAAGTCGGCCTAAAAGTAATTCTGGGGTCTTAGCACGACGCTCATATTGTTAGTTCACCTGAGGAAAAGAGATGAAGCTCTTGGCCCTTCAAATCATAATACGGTAATGGTTACCATATTATGCATTAGCCGTAGCTCATGAATAATGGCCGATGAATAATCAGAGCAAAAGCTCTCTTGCATCGTAATTCACCACAAAAAATCTATTTATGTGCTTATGTTTTGATCTAGTACCTTCCCTGAGTATCCTCGTTAAAATTGATGTATCTACCTACCTATTGTGGACATCGTTCAAAGTATCGCAATCTGAAGGTTTATTCCTAAAACTTGAAAATGAGTAGAGACGCAAATTGATTAAAATATTTATTAAAAAAATTATGATGGCAAGATCATCTCACATTATTCATATCATCACTAGGAACTAAATCAGTCAAATCCAGATGACTCCTCAACTGCGGAGCCCTTTGAACCCTTTGCTTGTTGACAGTCCCACGCCATTTACAATTGACATCCAGATGAGTCTTCAAATGAACAGTTAAAGCCCGTTTTCTCGGAAAAGACTTTCCACATGTCGAGCAATGGAAGTTCTTTTCGCCAGTATGCCGAACCATATGTCTTTTCAACTCATAATTCGTTTTAAACTGCCACTCGCAATAGTTGCATCCAAAGTCCAGTTGAGGGGGAAAATGTACTGACCGGACATGAATAGCTCGTTTTCCACTTGTTTTAAAAGACATTTCACAATGCGAACACTTGTAAGACACTTCCAGTTGGCTGTGTTCATTTTTCATATGCTCCATTCTACTATAATACTCATCGAAACGCATTTTACAATGGGGGCATTCATATCTAGGCCCTTTAGCATGTGCTGACGCTTTATGCGAGTCTCTTGCAGCTCTCATAAGGAAGATTCTTCCACATTCATTGCATGGGAACGATCCAGAAACGTGGACTTCGGAGTGCTTCCTCAATCTAGGTGCTGTCATATATCCTTTACCGCAAGTAGCGCAAATGTAATGTTGGTAATGAATATTCATGTGCTCGTAAAGCTTTAGGAAATTGTTGAATTTTTCCGCACAAATTATACATCTCCAAGATTGCTTATCTAAAGAGAAAGGCAGGACGCCATCAGGGTGGTTTGTATCAATTTCAAAACCGTGTTCAATGGCGTGCTTTCTCATGTCTGCTACTTCAGTAATCGGCATGGAGCAATAACAGCAAATAGCTTCTGTGACGTCAACATTGATTAAAGGCATTTCTTTGTATTTGTTGTAAATATCTTGGAATGTGTGCTGAGTGGAACATATTCGGACGTGATCTCTGAGATCGGAGCATTCAGTGAAATAATCTTCGCAGTAAGCACATTTGAATTTATTTGTCTGCCATCTAAACGGGCATAGGGACCAGCATTCGAGTATAGCGGTAGCATTTTTCTTGGTGATAATTCTGGCTTCAGCTCTAGCGCTTCTCGTGTATTTCGGTTTGGACAACTTTTCTAGTTGTACAACTGCTTTGGTGCTGGGTTTTCCTAAAAATAGAAAATTATCTTGTCAAATCTCTTGAGTCTAATAATGTTCCACGTTACTCCGACTTTCTTTTTTGTTCTCTATGAGGGAATGTTATAATCAACAATACCCATGGAGGCTTTTTGTTAGCATATCGTTATATATTAATTTATTCTAATCTCACTGAGTAAGATTTTCCTCTAATGAATAAATAAATGATGCTTCACAGATTCATCTGGTCTAAAGTTACAAAATCTTTACCTTGACAAAACAAATTATGTAGTTTGAATTAAACATAACCTATTGAGTTAACGTCAAAATTAGTAAGCCTAAGGTCTAACCACGATGCAATTACAGCAATTTAATTCAATTTAGTGGTGCCGAGGAAAAGAGAAGAAGTTATACACCATGTATAGCCCCATCACTCTCTCTCTCACGGATCCACTGCTCATAATTGAATTGTTAGAATTTGTGTAGCCCGAGGGAAAATATTGAAGAGAAGGAAAATATGTTTCGTAAAATTCGGTCTTCTATTTCTACTAATAAAAACCAATATAAACTATAATCTCTTTATTGGCCTTACGATATTGAACTAAATATACACAATAAATTAGAAATATACATCTACTTAATAACTAGATTATGCTGGAACGACGCATGGTGAAAATGGATGAAAAAAAAAACATGAATTTTGTGAGAATCGGTAGTCTATCACACAATGATTTTATATACAAGATATGTTACGTTCATAGTAACTGACACCTCAAATCTGATCCACATTGACAATTGTTGACAATTAGCGTTAAAGTAGTATGAAAGATGGGATAAGCACGTGAGTAAAAAAGATAGCTATAAACATTATCCGTCAAAAAACGTCCCAATTGGGACGTTTTCGAGTCTTCACCTGGCGCGCTCTAGTAACATATCTGCCTCTTTTTACATGTATAATATCATTGGTTGTAAGAAACTACAAACGAGAGATTTTTTAAAATTTCACCCCTAAGGAGGTAAAATATTAAATTTAGCAACTATTCTAATACGGTATCATTCATTTTCACCACGCATCTTCTTCATATTAAGTAATATTGGGACAGGTTTACTTTTTTGTTCGTTGCTCAATTCACTTACTTATTTAAAAATCGAAAAAAGTCAACCTTCACGGGACTTGAGCACACGGCCCAACTGATGGAAAGCGGTCACCGTGGCCTATGGACGTGTGCGACACTAGGGGCGACACATTCGCGCTGCCGACCCTTTAGGAGGGGGGGGAGTGAGTATAGGTGGCCTAAGAAAAGGATTGTTGTGAGTTGATTTTTTCCGATTTATAAAAAATTAATTTAGGTATAGTTACGATTATAAGTATTTCTATTCAAATATAATTAAAACGTGGCTTGACTTATACTTCGCCATCTAGTGTGTGTATTGGTATATGTGTAGGTATTTATAGTCAGTGTCAAAAGTAGATGATCATTTTTAGATTTTTAAAATTATTTTTTGTAAAATCATTTATGTTTTTTTATAAACATGCTTTCCATGTATCTTTAAACTTTGGTTACAATACAATGAATGACTTTTAGACTAAAATCTTACGCATGTCTGATCACAATCGGTCGAGTAGAATCTGATAAAGTAAAAAAAAAACGCGAAAACTGATCGAATCGGCACCTAGATACTATCTACAAAGTTTCCTAAACATCAGACCTTAAGAAAACTGCTGAAAATATGAGATCCTTTTTTCTTATACCTAATAATATTACTCACTAATTTATTATGTGTACTACATCTAGAGTTATACATACGTATTTTCGAAGCTCTATTTCAACATTTACTCAAATACATAGAAAATGCTCAAAATTCCATTATTTCCATACACTATTATTTGCTGGAATTTTAATTCCTTAATTATTGCACTCTAAAAATCCTTAGGCGATAAACCGACGGCGGGGCGGGGTGATAATGGGCCACCTGATAATCTAATAGTATCAAATATGAAAATGCTTCTTCGCGATATGTTTATCTAAAGACAACTTCGAAGCGAACGCTCTAGAACAACTACCGCATGGATAACTATATTCTGTCTCTTTCTTCGTCCTATGAGCTTTGACATTATGATGATATTTCTGTGAACGAGTTTTGAATGTCATATGACAAGTTGTACACTCATACATCTCTGCTCCCGGTTTGTAATTATGGAACTCCATTAGGTGTCTCTTGCGGAGTTCCCAAGTCGCGAAACGCGGTTTTTCTTTACAATACATACACATATAAGGTAATGTTGTATGCTGAGTTTTTATATGTACATTTCTTTCTTCTAAAGTCGTAAAAGTAGCTACACATCGGCTGCAATTGTATTTATTATCATGCGGGATCTTTGTGTGAGCTTTTAATGCAGATTCTGTGATGAATCCTTCTCCACATGTGTCGCAAACATAATTCTGGAAATGCTCTGACGTGTGTTTTTTAAGAGATATAAAATCTGAAAACTGAATCTTGCAAATCGCGCATTTCCAACTAGTGCCATCGTTTAGTTTGAAGGGTAACACTCCAGGTTGTACGTCAGCGTTGATAGGTTGCTTATGATCGTTCTTTAGATGCAAAATAAGATCATCTAAAGTATCAATATGCATAAAACATAGCTTACATTGAAGATCCGTTATGTCTACTTTTAAGAATTCCTTTCGTATCTTTCTACTAAAGACTAGTTGGATATCAAAATTTGCGTGTCTGGATGCCATATGAGCTCGTAAGCCTATTGGATCATTAGATTGCACTCTACAAAAGACGCAGTTGAAATTCTGCCCCCAAGTCCTAAAAGGACAAGCTGTCGAACATTCTAGAATAATTTCTGTATTACTTTTATATTTCATTGCTTTTCCAAATCGTGGGTTGTATGAAGACTTGTAGCAGCGGAAATTTCTTTCATGTTGTCTCAAACCATGATCGGATAAAAATGTAGCACCGCATTTTTCACATGTAAAAATCTTCATATGAGTCCTTAAATGGCCGTTGATTTGAGAGAATTTTGGAAACGTTTTATCGCACTCCAGGCACATCCATCTTCCTGAGGCACCTTGCCGGTATGGAAATACACCAAATGGCACTTCAAAATTGACATGTATGGAGTGTTCTCGAGAAATGTGGGACATGAAACTGTCGACAGTTTGTAACTCCTGAGAGCACATTTTGCACTTAAGATCCGTGATGTCAACTTTCAACGCGTCTGTGACCTTATAGAAAGCACTGTTAAAGTCAGCATTACAATGATCTGTTTTCATATGGTCCCTCAAAATATTCATTGTTTCGAATTCATCGTGACAATAGGAACACACGATTCTATTAAAACGTGTTTTAAACGGAAACGCACTGGAATGTTTTAATACGAGAACAGCGTTTTGCCTTTGCGGGTTCTGGACAACGGATCGTTCAAACAGTCTTTGTTTTGGTTTACTTTCGTTCTCATTTAGTCCGATATTCTTTGTGGATCCTAAAAAAAGAAAAGAAGTTTCATCAGTATTATATTCTAGTACATCTTTTCTCGTGCTTTTCTATGAAGAAATACATTTTTGTCATAACTAGATATTGACATCGCAGGTTTAATTGGATAAAAATAAATAAATATTCATGAAATTCTCAATGATTTTTGGAAAAAATTTTCATCACATTGTAATTAGTACGTACTTGAATTTATTTATACATCAAAATGCTTTTTGGCAATGTGCTTGTCCAAGAACAGTTTAGTGGTGAAAGCTCTCGGGCACCTGAGACAAGGGTAACTTAGTTCGGAATCTTTCTTTATTCTGTGGACTCTCGCCATATGATTGTATTTTCCAGATCTCGTCTTAAAAATCTTCTGACAAGTCGTACACTCATACTTATCAGCTCCACTTTTGTAATTATGTACTGTCATCAAGTGTTTTTTCCGAACCTCCCAGTTCGCGAAACGCGGTTTGTCCTTACAGTACATACACATGTAAGGCATCGACGTATGCTGAGTTTTGACATGTAAATTTCTATCGTCCAGCGAAGAAAACGTAGCTACGCAACGACTGCAGTTATATTTGTTTTCGTGGGGTACTTTCGTATGAGCTATCATTGCAGATTCTGTGATAAAACCTTCTCCGCAAGTGTCGCAAACGTAATTCTGGAAATGTTCTGAAGTATGCTTTTTAAGGGACACGAAATCTTTGAATTCGTTTGGACAAATAGTACACTTCCATAGCGATCCGTTGTTCAATCGGAAAGGTAGGACTCCAAATTGCGCGTCATCATTGATTGGTTGCTGATGATCACTCTTTAGATGGTAAATTAGACTTTCAAAAGTAGCTATTGTCATAAAACAAAGTTTACATTGGAGATCGGTTATATCGATGTTTAGAAAATCTTTTCCTAGCTTCTTGTAAAATGCCGCTTTGACGTCGTAATTTGCGTGTGCTGTAACCACATGTAGCCTCAAACCACTAGGATCATTACTCTGTACCCTACAAAACACGCAATTGAAATTACTCTTCCAAGTTCTGAAAGGGGAAGCTGTTGAGCATTGGAGAATGATTTCTGCGTTCGTCCTGGGTTTCAAGACCCTCCCGTTTCGAGCCTTGTAAGCCGTTCTAAAGCATTTAACCTGGCGATGGTGATCTCTTAAGGCGTGATCAGATACAAACGTCGTTCCACATTTATCGCATGTATAATTCATAAAATGCGTTACAATGTGACGCTTAAAAGATATAAACGCGTTGAATATCTTGTTGCAATATACGCAACTCCATTGGTTTTCAGAATTTTGTTTGTAAGGAAGAACGCCATATCGAGCATTGAATCTGACTGGTTTGTTATGTACGCTATATAAATGACTCATAAGACCATCGACATCTTGGATCTCCTCGACGCAAATTTTACATCTTAAATCGGTTATATCAATTTTGATAAGGTTATCTTTAGCCCTGTAAAATACATTTTTATAG
Organism: Lithosia quadra; assembly: GCA_963576445.1. Classification (NCBI taxonomy): domain Eukaryota; kingdom Metazoa; phylum Arthropoda; class Insecta; order Lepidoptera; family Erebidae; genus Lithosia; species Lithosia quadra. Next base: position 1,520,964 of record OY754897.1, read on the forward strand.
TCGGAATTGATATGTTCAAGTCTCATGTGATATCTTAAGTCAGAGAGCGTGTTATATTCTTCATGGCAATAAGAGCAAAGTATTTGACTAAACCTAGTTTTGAAAGGGTACGCGGTAGAATATGTTAGTATTAGTTCAGCGTTTCGCCGCTGCGGCGGCTGGTATACAAGGATAATTTTCTTTTTTGGTTCAAGCTCAATGTGTCTACGTCCACGAATTCCCAATCTGGTCCCTAAAAACAAAAAAGAAAACTGTCAGTGTTATACCGAAAGCTAATCTTCAACTAACTAATAGACAACGTACTAGAAACGACCAAAAGCCTACAAGATTACTCAATTCGGTATAATCCAAATGAAGCTATAGCATTCAATAAAAACACATAAGTGATCATGCAAGGTTTTATTCAGTTCATACAGAAGACAATTTAGAAGTCTAAAGGAACGTCTGGGTGAAAGGCGTTCATATGGCTCTTAAGACTTAGCTTCTGTGCAAACTGCTTATCACACAACATACAAATAAATCTCTTAGTGTCACTATGAGTCCACATATGTTGCGTAAGAGTCTTATTTCGACTAAAACTTTTCGAGCACACTTTACATTTAAACTGTTTCTCTGCAGTATGCAATATCATATGATGATCTAAATCTTTCTTGGTGAAATATTTCAAACCGCATTCCGAACATACGAATCCATCATCAGTATGCATAACTTTATAATGATGAAAAAAACGTTTTCTAGACTGAAAAGTGCTATCACAATCTGGACAAGGATAGCTGGTCTTTGGACAGTCGTGTTTCTCGACTAGATGTTTTTGTTTCAGTTCCCAGGACTGAAATCTCTCCCCGCAGTGAATACAAACAAAACCCCAGCATTTTTTCGATACGCTTAAATGTTCCTTTTTCGCATCGGCAGTAGGGAAATCCGTCCAGCATTTACGGCAAACGAAATTCCCAGAATGACTGCATCTCTTATGGTATTTCAAAGCCTCGTTCGTTATGTAACCTCTATCGCACACATCACACTTGTATTGCTGATAATGCGACGCCATATGGCGACAGAGTTTAGTAACGGTAGGGAACTTTTTATCACACAAGATGCAAATCCATTTGTCTTTCACCAACTTGTAAGGTTGTAATCCTATATCGAAGTTGAGGCGTAGCTGCCGAGTTTCTTTGCTTCCATGTTCTGTTTTGAGATGTTTGGCTATTTCTTCCAGGTTCGGGAAAGGTTTGGAACACAGCCTACACTTTAAGTTAGTACAGTCGACTTTGAGGTAGTCTTTTCCGCTGCCCACATGGGCGAATGCCGTAGAGACTGTGAACTTTTTATGATTACAATCGATATGTCTCCTAAAATGGATGGGATCTTCGTAACCCTCGCAGCAGTAGACACATAGGAAGGCATTCCCTCTGAACCTGAACGGATACACTGTCGAGTATTGCAACACAATCGCAGCGTTCCGTTTCGCCATTAAATGCGGTTCCAATTCTAGAAACAAAAAGAAAGAAACCCTTTGACTCGTCAGTTTAATTTTATGCATTTCAGAAGTTGTTTGAGGAGAAATAGAAATAATATTTGTGTGTGAATTAATTTATTTAAATTTTTATCTTAAAGTTATACCTGTATTAACTTCAAATTGCTACAATTCGTTTTTAGTACCAGATAAATCACAATACTAAAGTGAAGGAAACGTGGAAGGACAAACCATTATTAAGTAGCAAAAAGGAGTTAATAGTTACAATTTCACACCAGCTTTAAACAAATCACTACGACAGTTACAGATGAGATCAGTTACATATAAAACATACCCTGACGAAAAACAGAACACAAACAATCAAATATAAAACGAACTCTATTGCAATCGGAACACTTGTTTGAAGTCTTTCTACTCAATTATAGAATGATGCACTTTCATATGAGACCTATAACTGACTTTCTGATTAAACTGTTTATTGCAAGGTTTACATTCAAAACGCTTAACTTCGCTATGAATCCACATGTGCTGGGAAAGACTCTTATTGCGAGTAAAGGCTTTCGAACACACCAAGCACTTAAATTGCTTCTCTCCAGTATGTCCTAACCTATGATCTTCTAGCTGATTCTTAGCCCCAAACTTCAATCCACAACAAGAACAAATATATCCTTCGTCAGTATGTGCCATCTTATAGTGGTTATAAAATCGTTTTCTAGTCTGGAATGTTCTGTCGCAATCAGGACACGGATAACTCGTCTCCGGACAGTCATGTTTATCAACCAAGTGTTTCTGTTTTTGCTCCCAAGATTGGAATCTGTCTCCGCAATTAACACATCCAAAAGCCCAACAGCTCTTAGAAATTCTTACATGTTCTCTCTTTTCTTCTATGGATGAGAAGTCTTTCCAACATTTTCTGCATGAGTAGTTGCCTGAATGACTGCATTTTATATGGTATTTTAAAGCATCGTTGGTCATATAGCTGCGTCCACAAATATCACAGGTGTATTGCTGATAATGCGATGTGGTATGACGACAGAGTTTTGTCACGGTTGGAAGCTTTTTATTGCAGTGGAAACAAAACCATTTATCTTTCTCCATTTTGTAGGGTTGTAGACCAATATCAAAATCGAGACATAATTTTCTAGTTTCCTTGTTATTGTGTTCTTTTAAAAGATGATCAGCAACTTCTTCGACGCTGGAGAAATCTTCGAAACATAATCTGCACTTAAGGTTAGTGCAATCAACTTTGAGATAGTCTTTCGCGCTGCCGACATGGGCAAACGCTGTAGATACAGTGAATTGTTTGTGATTATCGTCGACGTGAATCCTAAATTCGGATGGATCCTCGTATTCCTCACAGCAGTAGACGCATAGCATGGCCTTTCTTCGCAACCTGAACGGATATACTGTTGAGTATTGTAATACAATCTCCGCGTTCCGTTTCGCCGTTAAATGTGGTTCCATTTCTAGAAACAAAAAGAAAAATTCCCTTTGACTTGTCGTCGGTTTAATTCTGTCATTTATAAGTGTTTTATAATTCCTTAGGTTTGAATGTATGTTCAACATACTAGCCAAAAATGTAAAATATCGAGTTGTTAAAAAATGGGTATCGAGATTCTATTTCATAAATGAATAAAATTATTATGTAATTCTCTGTTTCAATGTTTATCCAGAGGGATTTGGTAAATGTCCACCTATTCGTGAACTCCTAACTGTCAATTGCCAAGCGAATGTGACTACTATGTATGTCGGTACACGTTCGTCTCTCAAGCCGGTCTTAATAGCAACAGTGTGCGAAACGTTGGTCACCTCTGCTGACTCCTTCAGTATAATTATTTTATGAATCAAAAATAAAATATACGACAAAACTTTGGAGATAATAATGAAACAAGAATTGTTAAAATCACATACTACAATTTCACTTTTAAGTTTTTTATTGAAAAAGCATTGGCGAAATACAATAATTTTTAACATAATATGAAGATCAATAACATAAATTTAAAATTTAAAATCCTCCCCCAATAGCTAAGCTCTCTAACAATCCCGACAGTTTTTTGTTTGGCATTCACTTGATATGACGAAAAACAAATACGAAAAATAAAAAAAGGTGAAAAGACAGAGAAACAGAGAGAGAATAGAATGACGGTATCTCCCGTCCAAGTAATTAGGGTAGCCAGAGCTTACTGGACCCCTCCTCTCACTACTTCTTTTCTTTGCCCCTCCTCTCTCAGGATCGGCAGCGCGAATGTGACAGGTGTGTCAGGTGGGCCGTGTGTTTGTCTGGTTAAAAAACTGCAGGTTGGGTCCCGATTCGAAGGAATTTATAACTTTCCAAATTTTCTTTATTCAATAGTAATAGAATGATGTACTTTCATATGCGTCTTATAACTAACTTTTTGATTAAAATGCTTATTACAAGTAATGCATTCAAAGCGTTTAACCTCACTATGAATCCACATATGTTGATTTAGAGTAAATTTCTTTGGGAAAGTCTTTGCGCAGACAGGACACTTGTGCCCCTCTACCCCCGCGTGAATAGTCCTATGTTCTTTTAACTCCGTTCGTGTCGCAAATCTCTTTCTACAGAACGAACAAACATAAGCTTCATCAGTATGCATTTTTCGATAGTGATTGTTGAAGCGTTTCCTACTTTGGAACACAGAATTACAGTCCGAGCACGGATATTTCACTTCTGGACAGTCATGCATCTCAACTAAATGTTTATTTTTGATCTCCCACGACTGGAATCTTTCTCCACAGTAAATACAACCGAAATTCCAGCAAGGTTTCGATGTTTTCTGATGCTCTATTCTGGCTTCGGAGGTGGGGAATTCTTTCCAACATTTTCGGCACGAGAATTTTCCTGAATGGCTACATCGCATATGGTATCTTAAGCCCTCAATTGTCATGTAAGTTTTGCCACAAACATCACACGTACACTTCTGGTAATGAGCTGTCACAGTATGACGACAGAGTTTCGTTATGTTTGGTAGCTTCGCATCGCAGAGGAGACAATACCATTTGTCCTTTTCTAACTTGTAACATTGTAACGCTATATCATAATCGAGGTTTACCTTCAGATTGTGCTCTTCTAAAAGATGCTCGGCCGTATCTTTTACATTGGAGAAAGGTTCACCACAAAACCTGCATGCAAGGTTCGCGCAGTCGACCTTTAGATAGTCTTTGCCCTTAGCAACATGCGCAAACGCTGCAGATACGTTAAACTTTTTATGGTTACAATCTATGTGTCTCCTAAAATGTGCGGGATCTTCGTATCCTTCGCTGCAGTAGACGCATAATAAAACTCGCCCGCGTAACCTGAACGGGTACACTGTTGAGTATTGTAAGACTAGCGCCGCGTTCCGTTTCGCCATTTTATGTGGATCCAATTCTAGAAACAAAAAGAAAAATATCTTCTTGACTCGTGGTTTTAATCTCGCTTTCATGTTTTTTTAAGCTAGATGGATTCTTGTGACTTGGTTAATTTTTTTTGTAACATTATGAAATTGACTTTTGTTTTTAAAATTCGATGTCATGTAGTCGATAATAGGTTATTTATATATCGGGTTTAAATAAAAAAAAGATTATGATTTTTAAATAATTCTATTCAAATGCATTTATCAAACAAATAGTCTCATTATATTTAACAGTTTAGCAGCTATACTCCGTTATGTGAGGATGATGTACTTTCATATGTGATTTATAACTAACTCTTTGATTAAATTGTTTCTTACAGGGTTTGCATTCAAACCGTTTGATTTCACTGTGAATCCACATGTGCTGAGCAAGGTTACTTTTCCTGGGAAACGCTTTCAAGCATACCGCACACTGATGTGCCCTTTCCCCAGTATGAACCAGCGAATGTTGTTCCAAATATCTCTGGCAGCCGAATTGATGGCCACAAATTGAGCATACAAATTTAACGTCTGCGTGGGTAGTATTGAAGTGAGTTCGGTATTTGCTTCTCGTGGCAAAAGTTTGTTCACATTCAGAACAGGGATAAGTCTTTTTGGATTTTCCGTGAATTTTTACATGATGTTCTTCTTTTAGTTGCCATGTTAGAAATCTCAAATTACACATTCTGCAAACATACCACCAACAGCTGGATGTAGTAGCAACATGTTTCTTTTTCTCTTCCAAAGTTTTAAAAGTCCGATTGCATCTCCTACAAATTCTACCTTCTGTTACGTGAACATATCTAATATGTTTCTGTAGGGATGAATTAGTCGTAAACGATTTACCGCATAAATCGCAAGTGAAGTTCTGAAAGTGGACCGTCATGTGTCCACTTAACAGTCTCATGCAAGAGAAGTTGAGATCGCAGACGCCGCACATGATCTTATCTTGAAGAAATTTGTACGGATGGACACCTAAATGGGCGTCGAAATTGATTTTGACATCGTGTTTGTCGGCTAAATGGTGTGCCAATTGGTCTATTTTATCAAAATTTTCTGAGCAGGATCTGCATTGTAGTTCAGTGCAATCGATTTTAAGATATAATTCATTTTTGCAGTGTGCGAAAGCGCTTTTGGCTGCAAAAAATTGGTGTTTTTCTCTCATGTGTTTGCGAAAGGTTGCTGCTTCATTGTAGTCTTTGCAACAGTATACGCACATTATACTCGCGTCCGGCAGTCGAAAGGGGTAAGCAGTGGCGTGTGTGATAAGAACCTCCGCATTCCGACGCGCGACAGCTAGCTGAGGTATCGCGTGATCGTCTAGAACAGACAAATGCCCTGGGTCACATTTCTCTATAATTACCTCATTTTCACTTAAGGAAGTTTAAGGTGTCAATTTCATGAAGGCATTTAAATTCGCCTAAAGCTCAATTTATTTAAAAGGCCAATTTGGGCTTTTGCGAACTGGATATAAAACCATGCACAAGAGTGTTATCCGTCGATCAGGGTCTCGATTCTGTTAAAACAACCCTTTGTCATGCCACTGACACTTAAAAATACTATTTAATTTTGGACTTTGTTGTTATCAAGTTAAAGTCTAAAATGAAATGACTTTGTAGAGCGAATGAAAAGGTTTAATAAATTCTTTTCATTTGATTTTAGACTTTAACTGTAAAACGGTAAGGTCTACAATTAAATTGCATTTTTGTGTTAGTGGCATGACAATGGTTTGCCATTAGCAGAATCGAGGCCCAGGTCTTGCAACGGCCTGCAGGTAAGATTTAGCTTGGGCACGAAGATCTTGGTGGAGCCCCACACACCCTATGTCTATCAATTTTAGAGCAAAATGTCTGTACGAATAAAAATTGAGTTACGTAGGAACCGTTTAGTGGATCCGATTCACACAACACAGCAAGTTAGTAAACTGGGGCTTTACCGCTGCGAGATATGAGAAAGAGATGGAGCTATACACGGCTCTCTCCCTGTGTCCAACGAGGGAGCGAGGTTGGGAGTAGATGGAATAATACAAGTTTACTTGGTAGTAATCTATGTATTCCGCGGTGTAACCATATTGTTTTTTTACAAAATTGTCTTTATTAACACTGGCCAGGTAACGAAACCATAGCGCGATGTAAAAATATTTATTACAACGCCATCTAGTTTACCTTGCGGTACTAAAATTACATAAATGAATTCACCCAAAATATGGCGCTGCATGTACGGTTAACATCGGTTAGAGCGTCAAAGTAGGGCACCTGACCATGTAAACTGATGCATTATTTGAATTTTAATAATTCTTTAAAGGACGAAAATGAGAGTCAAAAATGTATAGTATCCATTTATTAAACACTAGGTTTAACTTATTTCAATACAATATTATACTATAAAATGAACAACGAAAATATCTATAACTTATGTTATCATAAAATATAGCAAAATATAACAATTAACTTTAATTAAGGAGATGCAGCTATGCACGGTATACAGGGTGAATTTTTCAAAAGGGCTTGGATGGCCAAAACTGAAACTATAAGGAATAGCGAAAAATGCTCAAAGGAGTCACGAGCCCGATTTTGATGAAACTTAAAACCTCATCATTAGATTTTTGAAAAACCAATAATCCTAGCTAGGAATCGAACCTGTTGATTTTGAAAAAAAAACACACCCTATATTATTACACCATACGATAGTGTTGCTATTAAGGATCTTATTCTGGGAAGTAATGACATACCGCAAACTAAAGGAAAGAGCTCATCTTTAACAAAATACATTCTATTTTTCTTACACTAACTGATTAATTGTTCAAAATGTAGACCATTGTTTTCAATACATAGCTGGATTTGAGACCTCAAGGATCGTACTGCATTCAATATTAGAATGTTATTGATTCCGTTTAGAATATTCTCCAAAGAACGTTGCAAGCCATCAACTGTTAGTATCTCTGTATCATGTTGTCTTTGTAAATTTCATTTTTGACATACCTAACCCCAAAGAAAGTAATCTAAGGGAGTAAGGTCCAGGGATCTCGCTGGCTGCCAAGGCACAGGGCCATGCCTTGCAATAAAATTGTCGTCAAACTGCTGAATCTAAATCTCTTTTACGGCTATTATGGGCTGGAGCTCCATCTTGTTTAAAAAAAACATCAATCATTATAATCATTCTGAGTATAATTTAAAACATGGAATAGTTACGATCTTTTCTGGGATTTCGAATGAAACAAATAGGTACATGAAACATGAATTTTATTAAATTCCAAATTTTCCTTAAATTTGCCGTATATCATTACTTCCCAGAATTTGTTCCTTAACAGCGACACTATCGTATGGTGTAATAATATAGGGTGTCTTTTTTTTTTTCAAAATCAACGGGTTCGATTCTCAGCTAGGTTTATTGGTTTTTCAAAAACCTAATGATGAGGTTTTAAGTTTCATCAAAATCGGGCTCGTGACTCCTTTGAGCATTTTTCGCTATTCCTTATAATTTCGGATTTGGCCATTCAATCCCTTTTGAAAAATTCACCCTGTATAGCTCTTACAGCTAAGTGGCCCGAAACTGAACGGTTTTTAGTGCGTCGTGGTTAGGCCCCAAAGCACGAAGTAACTTAGTAAATCGTTTATTCGGTCAGACGCAAAATAACAAAACGTGTTTTAGATTGCCCGTGAATCGACAAACCACATTTCGGAATTCCGTGGTAAACTCCATTAAAAAAGAGACAGGGTCAAAAATACCTCTTATAGGCACCAAAATTCTTTACTTTGTTTAAAGTATTTAAGAAAGTTATGCCTGTGCTGCCGTCGTGAAAAAAACATCGACAGAAAGAAATTAAGAAACAAGAATCCGTAACAATGATTTAAACTAAATTACAGTACAATTACAGTATCTATTTTGAAATATGCTGCAAATTAACATAACACCTATATATTTTACACTCTATATATAACAATTTAACAGCTGTAGTTACCAACTAACATTGCTTAACAAAACGAAAACCAAAAAAAAAAAAGTTTGCGCAACCCTTTTTTTTACAGTATTTAACCCGCTTCCCTTCCCCTTGTGACCACCCGTAGTATTTGCCGAACCCCCTCCCCCTAGTTTTGAAATGGAAAAGTGCCCATATAGTGCACGGCATCTAACTTGGCAAGGTTTTAGAGTAGTGCGGCCCACACTACTGCAAAATCAACCATCTAGAGAATAAATTTTCACATTTGCGTAAAGGCGAAGGTTTTTGACTAAACTCATCCAGACAACTTTACGTTGCCTGTAAGAGATTTTGTATAACAGATCTATATGAATGGTTCTCGAATTGTCCAGTTATCGACTAACAGCCCTAGAAACGAGATTTATGATCATGAAGAAACCTAAATCTTAAAAATCACACAGATTTGGATGATACGACTTCATATGAGTTTTCCAGCTGACTTTTTGATTGAACTGCTTATCACACATCTTACATTCGTACTGTTTGACCTCACTGTGTATCCACATATGCTGCCTCAAGGTATACTTTCTCGGAAACGACTTTGAGCATACATCGCAAAAGTATAACCTCTCGTTTGAATGGACTACCATGTGCCTGTCCAAAACGTACTTAGAATCAAATTTGCGCTCGCAACTTGGACAGTCAAAATGTTCATCTGTATGGACGATCTTAAAATGCGCTCTGAACTTATTAGGCTTTTTGAAAACCAGCCCGCATTCAGGACAAGGATATACCTTTTTAGGTATCCCATGAGCATCTTCCATATGACTCATCTTTAACTTCCAGTTACTGAATCTTTCTCCGCAAACCGAGCAAAGGTGTTGTCGGCAATTTATGGATATTTCAAAGTGCTTTTTCTGGTCTTCTGAAGAGTATAAAGGAATTTTACACTTTCTACATCTTCGTTGTTTAGGTAATAAAGGACAGGCAAACTCTATATGCTTTTGAAGAGACGTAGAAGTGGCAAAAGATTTTCCGCAAAGCTCACAAGTACACTGGAAGAAGTGCTCTTGTATATGTCTACTAAGACTCCGAATATTGGAACATTTCGTTCTACAAATTGCGCAAGAAAGCCTATCTTTTTCCATCCAAAATGGTTGTATGCCTATACCGAATTCGAAGTCTATTCTTTTGTTGTGGACTTCGTTCAAGTGCTTAGCTGCCTCATCAATGCTATCAAATGTGTGAGAGCAGATTCTGCAGTGGATATTAGTGCAATCTGCTTTTATAAAGCCTTCATGCAAATGAGCGTATGCCACTCGGACATTGACGTCGGTATGATCGGAATCCATATGGTTCCTGAAGAGTGGACCGTCGTCAAAGCTTTCGCAGCAGTACACGCATACGATGGAACTCTCCGGCAGTCTAAACGGATAAGCAGTGGTATATTGTATTACAGTCTGGGCGTTCCTTTTTGCGATGTGCATCGGATTTAGTTCTAGAACAAAAGAGAAATTCGGGTCACTTCTTGCTGAACTTCTACTGGACAGTATTGGTTAGGGTACTTTAATTGTTATCTACATCAAAATATATTTAAATAACAGAATTAAGCCTCTAGATGCGTAAATGTGGAAAGTTTAATGAACTAGAATCCGTATTTTTGGAATGCCAATCTTTTAATTACAGGCGTAGCTGAATGGATAAGGACGCGGCCTCTACTCAGAGGTATCGAGTACGAATCCAGCCGGACAGTAACAATGTGAATTTCACTTGGCGGAATTTATATGTGCTAATCACATGATTTACCATTTGCTGATGATGAAGGAAAAACATCAAATTCATTCAAATTAAAATTCATTTATTGCAGAAACATGGTTAATCACATAGGTATTACAATAACGTTTGTCCACCACATTTCGCCGTTTATAGCAGCATGCAAAATGTATGTTCATAGTGACGAATTTCTAGAATAATGAACGTGAACGTGAAATTAAAAGAAATTCTAAGGACATGTCCGATCCACCAACCCGCATTAGGCCAGCGTGTGTGGATTAAGATCTAAACCCTCTCAGCTCGTTAGAGAGGAGACCCGTGCCCACCAGTGGGATCCATAAATGGGTTGCTAATCTTTCAAAAATTACAAAATTCAGGATGTCGCGATTTCATATGAGTTCTCCAGCTAACTTTTTGGTTGAACCGCTTTTCACATATTTTACATTCATGTTTCTTTACTTCGCTGTGTAACCACATGTGCTGGTCAAGTGTCGATTTCCTAGGAAATGCTTTAGCGCATACAGCACATACAAAACTCCTTTCTCCTGTGTGTACAACAATATGTTCCTTCAAACTCCGGTCGTTTTCAAATCTCTTTTCACAATAGGAACATTCCACGAAATCTGTCGTGTGATATATTTTAAAGTGGGCTCTGAGCTTATCGCGTTGCGGGAATACTTTCGAGCATTCGGGGCAAGGGTGCGTTTTCGCTGGTACATTATGGGCTTCAGTCATATGAGACTGTTTAGTAGACCACGTTCCGAACCTCTCACCGCAAATGTTGCAAACGTGCTGACAGCATCTCCTGGAAACTTCCAAATGTGCCTGTCTCTCTTTCAAAGTATTGAATACACTCTTACATCTACGGCATTTCTTTGTCGAAGGTCCAGTACCGCAGTTATACCTAAGATGGCAATGCAGGGACGTTTTCGTCGCGTAAGATTTGCCGCAAGCATCGCACGTATACTGCACGAAATGTCTATGCATATGTTTGCTTAATAGAGATAGAGTTGAATGTTTTTCATTGCAAATAGTACATGAAAATTTATCCTTTTCGATGACGAATGGATGGATACCCAAGTCGTTGTCTAGATTGATGGGTTTGTTATGTTTATTTACTAAATGATCAGCCGCATCTTGTACGTTTGAGAAATTTAGGGAGCATATCCTACAGTTTAATTCTGTACAGTCGACTTTAATGTATCCCTCTGGTATATGCGCGAACGCAATGTGCATTTTGAAGTTCTGATGTTCCAAGCGCATGTGGTTTCTAAATTGTGAGGGATCGTCATAACTTTCACAGCAATACACGCAAACCATGGAGCTATCCGGGAGCTTGAACGGGTAAGCTGTGGTATATTGTATGACCATGCGTGCGTTCCGTCTTGCGGCGATGAACTCTTTTTCTAGAACAGAAAAAAACGTCCGATCACTATTTCGTTGATTTTTTTTATATAGGACACGTCAAAATGACTTCACCTCGCCTAATGGTAAGCTAAAGGTAGTCTCAGGACTGGGGTCACCACTATATACACCGGTAGTGCTACAGTGGCGGCCCTCAGCTTGACGGCCTCATCAAATGCTTTTGCACGCCCCGCTTACAGGCCCTAGTATAGAAGGAAGGAAACACATGCGCTTTTGTTTATCAATTCTTTCAATTTTTTCATTGCGGACAAAAATGTGTTCTATAAAATATGTATGACTATATAATAAACTTTTCTTCGAAAGTGTTAAAAGACGTAAGCTATCCAATTCTTCGCTTCAAGGATTGCTTTCAGTGCACTTTTTTTTATATTGTTTTATGATTGTGATAGACCAGTGCCGATAGCTATGAAAATGGTAAAAAGTAAAAGAAATTTATAGTAGGATGAAACCTGTTGTAAAAGGAAGAGAATATAATAAAAATGATAGGAAAAATAAATTACGGGCGATCTGAGCTCGGGAAGGGGGGAGGGGGGTGAGTTTTAAGGGTAAAAACGGTTTATCTCGATTTCCGGCAAAACTACAAGTCCTATGGAAAAAAGTTAAATGACAAAGTTGTAGGTAATAAAGAGACCTACAACTTTTGTATTTACACTTTTTTCACATAACCTCAAAAAGTATGTGAAAAATTCAAATAATCAAGTTTTTGGTTTTTTATTTTTATCTTAAGCAAAACAAATTTGTTTTCCACGAAAACATTGATTAATTTATTTTTCCTATCATTTTTATTATATTCTCTTCCTTTTACAACAGGTTTCATCCTACTATAAATTTATTTTGTCTCAAAGTCTATCGGCACTGGTCTATGATCCGATCGCCTAAATAATAGTAAACCTTTTTTTTACCAGGTAGACAAGCACACAGTCCACCTGATGCCTGTGGCCACGTGGTTCGACCGTATGGTTCGATCAATCGCACTACATGAACTTTTTTTTCCATTTGGTTCGATTTTACAATCTTGCCAGATGAACTACTAAATCTTAGGACCACGTAGTTCGACTCAACAGTCGAACCACGATTACCAGTTCACCTGGTTCGATTCACGAAATATATAACCCTCTGGCCACGTGATTAAGCCGCATGGTTCGATCAATCGCACTACGTGAACTTTTTTTTCCAGCTGGTTCGAATCACAAGTTTTCAACAAATTTCGTGGAAAACAAATTTGTTTTGCTTAAGATAAAAATAAAAAACCAAAAACTTGATTATTTGAATTTTTCACATACTTTTTGAGGTTATGTGAAAAAAGTGTAAATACAAAAGTTGTAGGTCTCTTTATTACCTACAACTTTGTCATTTAACTTTTTTCCATAGGACTTGTAGTTTTGCCGGAAATCGAGATAAACTGTTTTTACCCTTAAAACTCACCCCCCTCCCCCCTTCCCGAGCTCAGATCACCCGTAATTTATTTTTCCTATCATTTTTATTATATTCTCTTCCTTTTACAACAGGTTTCATCCTACTATAAATTTATTTTGTCTCAAAGTCTATCGGCACTGGTCTATGATCCGATCGCCTAAATAATAGTAAACCTTTTTTTTACCAGGTAGACAAGCACACAGTCCACCTGATGCCTGTGGCCACGTGGTTCGACCGTATGGTTCGATCAATCGCACTACATGAACTTTTTTTTCCATTTGGTTCGATTTTACAATCTTGCCAGATGAACTACTAAATCTTAGGACCACGTAGTTCGACTCAACAGTCGAACCACGATTACCAGTTCACCTGGTTCGATTCACGAAATATATAACCCTCTGGCCACGTGATTAAGCCGCATGGTTCGATCAATCGCACTACGTGAACTTTTTTTTCCAGCTGGTTCGAATCACAAGTTTTCATAATCGGACTATCGACCTCTATGCAATAGGTTATCAAATCTCCTTAGAAAGTAATAATTGGATGTTAATGATAATGATAGATGTCTAGTTCATCATCAGATATTAGATATTGAATACAATTATGTCGAATGAAGAATTATTATATATTCATCGGAAACGCGGAATTGTACTATTGTATAATGGTCACCAGTTTTACCGCAATAAAGGTTTTAAAAACGGGTCATTTTTATGGATTTGCTGAAATAAAAAATCTGAAAAATGTCGTGGATCTATAACCATGAAAGTAAGTTGGTATCTTTTGATAATAATGTATCTATGACTGAATATGTTTTCATGTGAAGTTATTTACGAGTATGCCTATATTTCTTTAACAGGAATCACAGATAACAAATACAAACGATCACTCATGTGTTCATGACTACAGTAAAAATGATATCGACAAGCAGCTCTATTTGATGAAAAAGGCTGCATCGGAAAACTTAACGTCTATAAAAAGTATATATATTATGACGATCACGTTATTCCGTTAAAAAACTCAGGTATAGATTTAATCGCGAAAATACCAACCTATAGTTCTGTTAAAAGTAGTTTATTCAATAACCGAAAAATAAGTATGTATAATCAGTATGTATTTACAAAAAAATTCTAGAACCCATAACACAAGCTAGTGAAACTAAGCTTACTTTGGGTCTAGGGAGCGATGTGTAGAATGTCGTAGAGTATTTATTTATTTATTTATAATGCACACAATATACCAAAGTTAATATTCGAAGACCCTATGGAGGTAGTGGTTCCGCTTGATTTTAAAGCATTCATATTGGGCGATTATTGTCACGATGAAACGCGCATCATTGCGTTTTGTTCCGATGAAGCACGAAAAATGTTATCCACAGTGAAAGTTTTTTTTGGGGACGGAACATTTCAAAACTCAGTAGTATCAATAAAAAAGTTAATTATTGCCAGAAACTTATGATAATTGAAATAAAAACTAAGTTATTTGACTAACTTTAATAGTCTTGTAAATTTACAAGATTCAACCAGGATCAATAATCGAAAAAATTGGAAAAAAATCGGGTAGTCGTAGTCCGAATGACTATTATATATTATTTTCTCAAAAACATATGATCAATCGAACCAAGTGGAAAAAAAGTTCATGTAGTGCGATTGATCGAACTATCAGGAATCTTAAAAACACATCTCGAACCAGTTGGAAAAAAAAGTTCATGTAGTGCGATTGATCGAACTATCAGGAATCTTAAAAACACATGGTTCGATCACTCGAACCAGTTGGAAAAAAAAGTTCATGTAGTGCGATTGATCGAACTATCAGGAATCTTAAAAACACATGGTTCGATCACTCGAACCAGTTGGAAAAAAAAGTTCATGTAGTGCGATTGATCGAACTATCAGGAATCTTAAAAACACATGGTTCGATCACTCGAACCAACTGGAAAAAAAAGTTCACGTAGTGCGATTGATCGAACCATACGGTCGAACCACGTGGCCAGAGGGCACCTGATGGGAACCGGTCACCGTGGCCTACGGACCTACTGTGAGAGTAACATTTACGTTTGAAAACTTCGTTAATCCCCAGGTCGAACTCTGAACTTTCGAAAAATTACATAAAAATCCCCTGTCTTACCGCGGTCATACATAATATAGATAAAGTTTTATCATATAATTAACCTACTTAATACACCTACAATATTGCTAACAAAAATATAAAAATTCAAATCTTTATTAAACATCATTAATAAATTTATCTTTCACTTAATAACAGACCAATCCAACAACTGAAGGGGGGAGAAATTTCAATTACTAGATTTGACCCAAACAAACAGGTCAAGTTAAATAAAACCGTTTAATTAAAAATTTAGGCTGTTGCCGTCACCGAGAAAGCACCGAGAACGAGATTATTTCAGGTCGGTTTTGTATTGGTCACATCGGCCCATCATTTTTTTTTATATAGGACACGTCAAAATGACTTTACCTCGCCTGATGGTAAGCTAAAGGTAAAGTCTCAGGATTGAGGTCACCACCACATGCACCGGTAGTGCTACAGTGGCAGCCCTCAGCTTGACGGCCTCATCAAATGCTTTATCACGCCCCGCTTAAAGGCCCCGGGACTATTAATTAGGTCATCGGTGAGTGGCGTGCGGGTGGACACCATGGCCATAGTAAATGAGTATATCGCTAAATCGGCGCCGTTATCACTTTCTCGATGACGTCACGGTCACGGCGGCGGTGGACTATCAGCCTAGGGTTCTGGTTTTTGGTTCCCCACTGACAAACAGCTGACGAAGTGAATGTGTATATATTATGCAATACCTTCAGTAAGGCGTTAAGGAGATGGAGGCGCGGGGCGGTCAAAATGACCGCGAGGTACTCTTATTATTACTAACGAAAGATCGCATTTAGCCCGCGTATGTCTGACAAGTGACAGGAGCTTTTGCGCGGACAAATGCAACCTTATCGTACAAATAAGAGTGCGTCGCGGTCAAAAAGACCTGCCCCGTCTAGATCAGCCTAATTTTTATAAAGGTTTTTCATGCTTAATATTATTTTTCGATTTATCAAAGTTAACTATATCCGGGTGATACGATTTCATATGCGTTTTCCAACTAACTTTCTGGTTAAACTTTTTATTGCATAACGTGCATTCGAATCGCTTCTGTTCCCTATGTATCCACATATGCTGGTTTAGATTCTTTTTCCGAGGAAACGATTTAGAACAAACCGTACATGGAAAGAGCTTTTCCATTGTATGAGTGACTTTATGATCATCTAACGTCCGCTTCGTTTCGAACTTCATACCACAACAAGAACAGGTAAAATTATCATCCGTGTGACGTATCCTAAAGTGTATTCTATAACGTTTCCTATCGATAAAAACTTCCCCACATTCCTGACAAATGTACGTTTTCTTTTTAACTTCGTGGACTGTGGATAAGTGCTGCTGTTTCATGTGGTACGTCATGAACCTATCACCGCATATACAACACAAGTGTGACCAACATTTCGGCGATTCGCTCAAATGTTTCCTCTTTTCCTCCAAACTGCTAAAAGTAGATTTACATTTCCGACAAATCCGTTCGTTATTTATATGTGAATATCTTATATGACTCCTCAAAGTCGTGTTGGTCGCGTACGATTTTCCACAAGCGTCGCACGTGTATTTAACGAAATGAGTCTGCGTATGTCGACTAAGTTGTCTTAAACACAAACATTTAGCGTTACAAATTGCGCATAAAAGTTTATTTCTTTCGAGTTTAAAGGGCTGTAATCCACACTCAACATCTAAGTTTATAGACTTGTGATGTTGAGATCGTAAATGCTCAGATATTTCTTCTAAATTCTCGCACTTTTCGGAACATATCCTGCAGATAATGTCAGTGCAATCGACTTTTATGTAGCCTTCTGAGCAATGTGCAAAAGCCATGCGTGGGTTAAAGGTTTTGTGATCCTTGTGCATGTGAGCCCTGAATTCTACAGGGTCATTGAAAGGGTCGCCACAGTAGACGCACACCATGTTCTCCTCAGGCAGCTTGAAGGGGTAAACGGTGGAATATTTCACGACAATCTCGGCATTCCGTTTAGCGACGTTATTCATGTCGTTTGTGTCTAGAACAAAAAGAAACGCCCAGTCATTCAATGCTCTTCTCTTCTCTGCTTTTGCTCATGACGGTTGTGACTGCGGGTGGTCTTTGGAGGATGATAGTTGCAGTTGTTCTGACATTATCACTATTGAGATACTTGAATTGATCAGATACAGGACTTTTTGGAGAAAAGCCAGGTCAAGAGTACCCGCAACCGCGGAAGTAGTATGCCAGGATCGTAGCAAGTGGAAAGATGTTGTCTCTGCCTACCCACTTGGGAAAGGAGCGTGATTTTTTTTTATTCAGTCCGTCAATTGACTTTACCCCGCTGGACGGTATGAAACTAGGGTTAAGTCCAGAGGGTACGGGCCGCCATTTTGGACACCATTCGTCCCAAAACGGCGGTCCCTACCTTGACAGATGCCATTTCACGTTGTATTTATGTATGTAGATACTTGAGAGTTCGTCGTGGTATGAGGGTAGTTGACAATCAAATCGAATACCTTTCCGAGACGAGAACTTGATGAGGCGTACTTTTTAATTGTATCAAAGAAATCATTATTAGTTACTGTGTGGATAAGTAGAAACGATGAAATAAGACCGGACGTAAGTTTTAATCACTCTTTTTCTTTTTTATCTAGTCTACTTTGTGGCCCTGTTCTTTTACATTTTTTTCATTATTCGGCTCAGGGTCCTAACCACGACGCGCTAACAATTTAATTAAATCCAACGGTGCCGACGAAGAGATAAAGATATACACCGTATAGAGCTTCATCTCTCTCCCTCAGCTCAACTGTCCAAAAACTGAATGACTATAAGCGCGTCGTTGTTAGATAATGTACTAAACAATTTATTAACTACCCACTAAATTGTGGATTAACATACTTCTACCATTTCTGTCCTTCATATTGTTTCCATTTGTATATTATTATCTCGTTTCTTGTGACCCAGGAAAAATCCTGTAGTACCTACAGAATACTCGAAGAAAATCTTATGATTGAATTAAGAATCTGATGTGGTAGGTAATTTTCTTTTATACAGGATAGGAAACTTCTTATAATAATGAAAATAATGGATATTGGACATAAACTTTATTTAAATATAAATACAAAAACAGATAATCATAAATTCTTAAAGATACTTCCGGCCATATTGGACGCGACAATCAACTCTTGGCGATTACACTATGTAAGTCAAGAAGCGACAACTAATGGAGTTCATAAATCAATCATTCATCTGCCAGATAAGCCGTCCGCTGTTGGCTGGCTGGCTGTTTCAGGCAAATAGTATTCAATTAATTTCGTGCAAATAATTTGCAAAACTTCGTGTAAATTATACGCAAAATATCGTGCAAAAAATCTATACGATTTGCACGAACTTTGAGCGCGGTTATTCTCGCCCCTCTCGACTACATAGTATTCAATCACCGATAAAAAAAAATTATAGGAAGACAATATAGTTCCTAAAATGTATAATAAAAAACCTTGCTTTAAAACTCAAATTGTAAATAACAAATTAATGTAGACTTTATTAATACTTAACAATATTGCACTAAAAGAATTAGTATCTATATATTCCCGTCTTTGAACAAACAGGATATCATTTTTGATTCAATTATGCAAGTTCACATCAGTCAAGTCATCAACATCATCATAATGATCATCACCACATCATCACTATTGCTGACGATTACTTGAACGCCAAATATAACAAGCTCAATGCCCATAGGATTGAAAGCAGTTACCTACTATTGCCAATAAAACGATATATAATTATTTCCGAGTCTACTAACTAGTAAGAACACAACACTAAGGGTCAATTTGTACCTACTAGCGCAGAGTCAAAGCGCATCGAAGCGTCTATCCAAAACTGAACATAAGAAATTCAACCTTAACTCCACAGCGTAACGCACACATTACTTCTAAGATTTTAAAAAGACGCACGCATTCTTCGGAATTCGCGCGTCTGCGCGTAACATTAGCTGATATAATCTCAGAAGTACCTAATGTGTGCGTTACGCTGTGGAGTTAAGGTTGAATTTGTTATGTTCAGTTTTGGATAGACGCTTCGATGCGCTTTGACTCTGCGCTAGTATAAATTGACCCTAAGGAGTAATTTATACAGAAAAGGCATAAAATCGTATGTATTGATACCACAGAGAACACTTATAGACTTGTTATAGTAATTCATAATACCGACAGCCAGCGATGGATTTGTACCGACACTTTCGTCATTTATTAATTGGGATGACGACCACCGTCAGATTCTAACCAATACTGCTTAATTTCTCACTTTTTCTGAATAAATATGCAATGTAAAATTAGATATTGCCTAACTGTGTGGCTGTGTGGCAATAAAGGTCAAAATCCTTCCTCTAAACGTGTCTAGGCTAAAAAATTATTACCCTACATACTTTAAAAGCCTCACTCCAGTACCCTAACTACGTAACATTCAAAAATCAACCAACTCCGGGTGGTAAGACCTCATATGCGTTTTCCAGCTGACTCGTTGGTTAAATTGCTTATTACACGGTATACACTGAAACCGCTTGTGTTCGCTATGAATCCACATGTGCTGAGAGAGATTTTTCTTCCTCACAAACGATTTCGAACACACAGTACAGTGGAATAATTTTTCTTTAGTATGAATCACTTTGTGGCTTTCCAGAGCGCCTTTATTGTCGAACTTTATGCCGCAAAATGGGCACACATAGTTCATATCTGTGTGAGATATTATGTAATGAGCTCTGTATTGCCTCCATTCGTCGAAGCATCTTTGGCATTCTGGACAAGTATGACTTTTTTTAGTTGTGCCAACACTATGAACATCACTTTTGTGAGCAAATTTGAGCTTTCTAGACACGAATCGCTCCCCACATAAGTTGCAAGCAAAAGGCCAACAGCGTCTAGTCGCTAACACGTGTAGACGCCTCGCCTCGCTATTCGGAAATGATTTGCGACATTTGATACAAATTTTCTCCTGCGAATGCCCAAATAGTATATGCTTGTTCAAGTTTTCTTTACTGATGTAAGATTTTCCACACGTCTCGCAAGTATATTTGTGATAATGACAGCTATTATGTCTGCTGAGAGCTCTTAGCGAGGGGAATTTTAGGGAGCAAACCGCGCACACCCAACGCTCCTGTCCAAGTTTGAATACTTGTAATCCCACTTCTGCAGTGAGATTTATCTTTTTATCGTGTTCTAAATGAAGGTGTTCAGCCATAGAGTTGATTGTATCCAGCTGTGTGGGACAGAGTCTGCACTGCAGCTCCGTACAATCGACTTTGATGTATTCTTCCGCGCTGACGGTATGCGCGAAAGCCGTGTCGACGTTGAAAGAGTTATGGTCGCGTTTCATGTGGTCCCTGTACCGTCGGGGCTCCTCGAAGGCCTCACAGCAATAAACGCACACCATGTCATTGGCGGGGATCCTGAACGGATACGCCGTTGAGTATGTTAATACTACCTTAGCGTTTTGTCGCGCTTCGACCAACGGATCGAACTCTAGAACAAAAAGAAATTCTCCTTTGTCACATTTGATTTGGAAGGTGACGCTTAATACGTGTTGGTTATAGTTCAATTTCCAGTTTCGAATGAAGAATTTCGAACGATGGGCTTTTGTTTCATATAAAGCACTGCTGTTTTAAAATGTGTATCTACCCTCAGCACATGGAAATATTGTAATTAAAGCATTATGATGATGTTATTTATATACAGAAACTTAACTGCTAGAGATAGTTTTGTTAGTATATCGTTATTGATGACACTCAGGTAGGTATTTGTGGTTAAAAAATGGAACCTCTGTGGCTGAAGTTCGTTGAATTCACAGATTAGGAGATGTCAATGTTTTGACATCTCCTAATCTGTGCCTAATGAGCCAGTTAAAATAACTTTATTCAAGGCGTTTTGTCAGTCCTTCTACACGTGCAGTCTGTGTATCTCCTGTGTAACTCCACACGTAAATTGTTTACTAACACTAGATCCTAAGTTTATTGTTACTAACAAGATATGGGCTTGCCTGAAATAAAGAATATTATTATTATTATTTAGGTTATATTTCAAATATGAGGTCACGTAAGAAAATTTGAACTCACGCTTAAAATTACGTCAGAAGCTTGGTCCAGGATTCCAGAATTCGAGGTTCCTCTGAACTTCAAAATTTAGTATTTAATATTGTCGCGACGACGATTCATTGCTACAGTGCTTCGTTTTGCCGCCAGATTCAGTACTATCGTTAAAATTGGACAAAAAGTAGTATCTAGCCGTAGTTTACTGACAAAGAAGTTTCATTAAAACGCAATATTTATCATGATATCGTAGCATTGATGAGACAAGTACGATTGAAATAGTTTATTAAAACGCTCTATTAAAAGATATAAGATAAAATATTATATTAAGATACATTCTTATATAACTATAGCATTATTATGAGATCTACTTATTAGTTTAATAACTACACATTCGCTTCAATTCACACAAAATTATGCCACTGCGCACTTCATTCTACAAATCGACGAAAACGTGAAGTATTTTGATTTCACAAAAACAGTCTTATTTTTCGACTCTTAAGACCCTAGAATCCCTTGTGTCGACTTAGATTGGCTTCCAATCTAAACTCTGATAAGTATATTTCCGTGCTGACTAATTTCGATGCAAATTCCAAAACAGATTAACTTTCTCTGGGACTTTATGAATGATATCACCCGGTGTGTTCGTGGGCCACTACTATTGGTCTTGGTGTATAAGAGTTACAGTAGCGGGAATGAGGGTGGAAATCCCGTAAACGCAAGCTATACAGAATCACCAGTCATCACCGTTAAACATATGCGCATGTTTCGACATATGCCTTTTCAAACGGAACTCAGAAACGAACTTCGCACCGCAAAACTTGCAAACGATACAGTCTTCTGAATGATTCAGCTTAAAGTGTATATAGTAAGCATTTTCGTTCGTAAAATCGATATTACACTCGGCGCATTTATAAGTCTTTTTCGTTAGGCCGTGAGCAATTTCCATATGTCGCCTTCTGGATTTCCAATCAAGGAATCGTTCTTGGCACTTCGGACAACAGTACGGCATGCAGGATTTTTCTGTTCGTGTATGTTTCTCTTTAGCTTCCATAGTTGGGAATATTTTCCTGCATCTCTTGCAGGACACTTCATAAGTTTGATGCTTTGATCGCATATGTTTGAGAAGGCCGGTAGTTGCCACGTAACTACTTCCGCACACATCGCACACATAACTAAGAAAGTGCGAAATCGTGTGTCGATTTAAATGGAAAAGTGTTGGAAAGTTTTTCTCGCAGACAGCGCAATTAAACACATCCTTCTGTAAGTAATACGGCATAACTCCTAATTTTCCATTCGGGTCTGTTTTTTTGCCGTGAACGCTCGCGACATGTTCTAAAACAGAATCCAAATCCGGAAATGGTTGTTTACAAGTTCTGCATCTCAAATTAGTCAAGTCTGCTTTGATGAATTCGTTTTTCGGCAAGTGATGGAACGCGACTTTGATGCTGAAATAGTCGTGTTCCACTTCCATATGCTGTCGGAACATGTCCGGATCTTCGTACAGCTCTTGGCAGTAGACGCACAGTATAGACTTGTCGTTCACTCTGAACGGATAAGCTGTTGTATTGCTTATAATCGTCACGGCGTTAGCTCGCGTCGCATCGTAATTTTCCGCTAAAAAAGAAAAGATTTCTTTTGTAGGTAAATTATCTTGCAGTACGTAGTTTTTTTGGGCACTGGTGAACTGAAGCGAATGCGCTGTCAAAGAACTTAAATTTGGTTAAATAGTATATTTCATGATAACTTCGAAGGTTATGGGTTAAACCTAGAGTTTGTATAGGTAAATTCTCGCATTAAATAGCCACATTACAGTGCCATTAAAATTTAAGGGCCCATTCATGCAAGCGAAAAGTCAGGTCAGGCCTCTTGACGCTGTGACGATAGGCATATTTACTAACATTTAAAGTTAAAAGTAGTGGTCCTTTCCGACCAAATCGGATAATTTGTGATAGATAACCATGGCCACCTACAAACCAATTATAAAAGTAAGACCAAAAATATGGCCCAAAAGTCTACTTAGATTCATTTTTGTCAAATTTAACGAATAAAATGCTGCTGTCCTATATTTTTTTATGTAATGTTGGGTCTGTAATATTGCGGCCACATCTATGTTGAACGCCATTTAACCGCGATAATAGAGGCTGCCCATCATAATTCTCAGTAGCAGCAGGGATGTCCATAAACTGCTTTACAGACCAAAATATCGTGGCCCTCCGCTACCTCATGTGTGCTGCACATGCAAGCCAATTTCGTGCAAATAATACATAGGTACGATTTGTCATGAAGCAGCGCGCCCGCATGCATGCACAAGCATAAGGCAGCGGACAGTATTGACTAAGACTTTCATGGCACTGAGAATGTAATATATTTAATTACGAGAATATTCGGAATCTTTAGAAAAATTCAAGTGGTTTAGCTTAGTATGTTTGTCTTCTGTCATAACCTCATGACTTGTGGAAAGAATGGATAAATGAAACCTACTGGTATAATTTTGGGATTTTTTTTGAAGTCAAAGTATAAATGTTCAGTATTATAGAATATCAAAGTGTTTTTCTGCACGTACAAGAAATTTAGAAAAAAAAATAGTGATATTTTTTTTCCTGTTTCAAAAAAAATCTTTCTATCATCAAACGTAAAAACACTCTTCAAAGTATTTACTAGCATAACCGAAATAATTATTTATTTTTCTAACACTCAAGACGTTGGAATTTATTTTCCAAAGAATTTTTTTTTAGGTTATTTAAAGTGAGTACTTAGGGCATAAAGCGCTAAGCATTTTTATATAGTCCCGTTAAATTTAAAAGAAATGTAGGTAGTATGGTTAGGTCATAATTTCTTAATTCTAGGTGCATATTACATATAACGTCAAAAACTTATTGTAATTTACATTACTGAAAATTAAAATAAATATAAAAATTACAATAAATTCTTGACATTGGTTGGGCAATAGAATTTACGTGAAAGAATTTAGAAATAAATAATACGTTCTATATTATAATAAAACATATAATATAGAACAAATTGTAAAAAAAATGATGTTTTCAAAAAAAAAATATAACAAAAAAATCTTTTTACAAAAAATTTATTTTCTTTCACGTGAATTATTAATGTCTCAGAATGGAAACATGTAACATATGGATATATCTCAATAACTCTTTAAAAATATTACAAAATTATTGAAGCAATTACTATTTAATTATTTAGAGCCACTTATTCATAAAAAATTTAGTAACATTTAATATGAACATTAAAAACATTTATGCATTTTTTTGTAGGGTAGTTTAAAAAAACAAATGCAATTTGCTTTCATGTTTTCAATGTTCCTTTATAATTCACAATCACTTACCTGCACACCCTGTAGAGTAGAAAACAATATGCAAATGGGATTCGAACCCAAATTATAGCCGACACACTCGCCGAGAAGGCACCAGCTGAGAATACGCTATTGAAATAATTTGCTAAAAAAACCTAAACATTATACAGGGGATGGTCATTTATTGATAGCTGAATGGAAAAGGACGCGGCCTCTACTCAGAGGTATCGAGTTCGAATCGGACAGTCAATATGAATTTCACTTTGTGGATATGTGCTAATCACATGATTTACCATCTGCTGACGGTGAAGGAAAATCATTGAGAGGCAACCCACACGTCCTAGAAGAAATTCTAAGAACATGTCCGATCCACCAACCCGCATTAGGCCAGCGTGTGTGGATTAAGGTCTAAACTCTATCAGGTTACTTGTTTATCCCAGTATTAGTATCCGTAATTCACCAGTTACTAATGTCCAATCCGGGCATCGAATCCGGGACCTCATGCACAGCAGATGCACTAGCCAACGCTGTGCCATCGAGGCAGTATTTATTTTTAAATATATTCATTGTCTTTTTTTTATATTTTAATAGCGGATTCAACAGACGTTGTCCTGGATGCCGACTGCAGCGCCATCTGTCGGGGTGATTTGTGAATCTAAACCATCCAGGACGCCACACAAACGCATGCAAAAAAATTCATCCAAATCGGTCCTGCCGTTTACGATGAGTTTGTTTCATATTATAAAGATATTGGTTTATATATTAACTACTAGCTGTTGCCGCGGCTCCGCCCGCGTGGATGTCGGTTATCGCGACCAAACATAGCCTATGTTCATTCTCGAGGTCTAATCTACTCCTATACCAAATTTCATCAAAATCGGTTCAGCGATTCAGGCGTGAAAGCGTAACAGAGAGACAGAGTTACTTTCGCATTTATAATATTAGTATTAGTATGGATTCTAGTGTAACAAAACATTAATTTATTTAAAAAAACTTCTTTTCTTGAAAATGGTTAAAATATTTTTTGAAATCTTCCTCAAACTGCTGCTTTATCTAAAATCTAAAAACCTAAGGGAAAAAACACACAAAATACACAACACTAAAATAGTACACAAAATGAGAATTTTAACGGCTCTTTCAGTTCACCTCACTATTATGGACGAAAAATTCAAACACTGGCATGTGATTAATACCTGATACTGATACAAGAGGGCTATGTTAATTGGCAAAAAATAAAAATAAAATTTAGTACACTTGGTTTAAAATAAAACGATAACAATTTTCAAAAACTTATAGGAAGTTGAAATAGCTGAGACAAAACTTACAAAAATTTAAATTTTTTTGCAATGGTTTTGTAATTTTTTATACATTTTTAAGTTTTACTTGAAAACTTACGTCACCCTAAAATGTATGTAGATATTGTAGACGAAATTTTTAATTACCTAGGTAAGATAGTTCGGTTAGTTGAGTTTTTGCTTAAAAAGAAAACATTTTTAGAAGTTCATTGATTTTTGCTATATAATTTACTAGCTGTTGCCCGCGGCTCCGCCCGCGTGGATGTCGAAATCCGTTTCAAAAACTATCCTATCTCTCAAGTTGGATCGAACTGCACATGGTGTGCGAATTTTATTATAATCGGTTAAGTGGTTTAGGAGTCCATTGAGGACAACATTGTGACACGAGATTTATATATATTAAGATTAGATTAGGGCCCGCTTCGATATTTTCGCGAGCGGATCCGTGGGCTAGGTTTAAATAAAATCTACCATGCCAGTGTCAATTTTACGTCCATATATAGAGAAATGAAGCATTCGGGAGATATATCCATATGTTTCTTACAGCTAAAAGTACTCTCATGCACAATTATTTAGTTCGTGTTGACAGGTTTCTTACTGGAAACGTGAATACCAAAAAAATATAGATTTTCGTGTAATTATTGTATAAAAAAAAACTTCTTCGAAGGTAAAATCAATTTTTTTTGCCACTGCTCAGACGCAAGTATAACTAGTCCACCAAGAGGCTAAATAAAGGGAGCTCTTTGAGCCCGTGATTATTTGTATTATCTATGATTGCAGTGTTGCAAGCGTTGAAGTTTTTTTCCTTATTAGTAAAAAGATCAAAACTTTAGATTCAGATAATTATGATTTTTAAAAACCCTCATACTTCTAATTGTATGCTAATAATTAATTAATAATAATATTAATCAATATTTACATGGCGTCATAAAATTTAGTTTTTAGTTTTGATTTTAATGTAAATATTATTTAATTTTCATTCTATTTTTATCATAATAAAATTTATTCTAATAATGCAAATTTATTATGGGTAGTATATGGAGTCCTAAAAAGGTCAACAACTGGTCTAATTACAGGACTTCGATATCGCCAGTGGATTTTGGAGGTCAGATGGCAGTCGCTTCACAGAAAACATCGAAGTTCAACCACTTGGTTGGGAAAAAGCTCAGAGGATGAGAATAGATGAAAAATTTGCTCATGCATGTAGCCAGTACAGTATAAATTTGTACATTATAAAATAAACAAATAATCCAGTATGAAACCTGTCAAACATAATGTTGGTTAGCAGAGTTGTCAAAGAGTTTATTAACAAAGGTGCTTGCTTCGGTCCTTTTATTACAACAATAGAATCATCAAAATGTCAAAAACCCTCAAGAATCCCACGACAAATTCAAAAACCCTCAAGGCTAACCTCGAAAATGTCAAAAACCCTAAAGAAGCCTTCGAAAATATCGCAATAAACCCTTGAAAAAGATTTATAAAAAATTTCGGTTACGGTTGTCATTTTGTCTCAAAAATGCCCAACGCGCCTAAGGGTCCCTTGACACAGACCGGCTCATAGAGCATCGGCGCGCATTGTTTTTTTCACACTGAAAAATGATTTTCATAATGTCAAAAGCAGTGCAGATGCAAAAATAAACCTTATTACATATACTAAAAACTCTGTTTTCAACGTGATAACAATCTGCTCTCCTCTCCGAGCCGGTCTGTGTGAACGGACCCTAAGAAGTTTTCATGCCAAACTGTTGGATGACGTAAGCTTATCCTGAATCATTGAATAGGTGTGGACAGATTACAATATTTTCCAAAAAAGGAGCAGGTTCTCATTTCAAATGTATTTTTTTGTATGTTACCTCAGAATTTTTGACTGGGTGTACCAATTTGGTTCATTCTTTTTTTATTTGAAACCTGGTACTTTCCGTGTGGTCCCGATTTAATTTGGTCGGCTCGGCTGATGTTCGGTTTTTTTTTGCAAGAATTATACAGATCCCTTTCGTGACCACCAAGTTTAAAATGAAAAATCTTCAACAACTCGACTACCCAACTCTTAGTAACCCCAATCAGATGCCTACCTTTTTTCTTCTTCTCCGGTTTAGGTGTCACTTTGCTAGCGGAAGCTTTCACCGGCTCCTTCTTCACGAGTTTAATTTTTTTGGACGGTGACGCTTTAACTTTGGTGGTTGATTTCCTTTTCTCAGCTGCCTTCGTGTTGTCTAAAAGGTCCATTAGGTCCACGGCTTCTTTTTTAGGTATTTTACTTGCTAGTTTTGTTAGCGGTTCATCATCCACTGAAATAGATTATGTTTGAATTATTCGCATAATTTAAGAGCTTTTTAGTTACATCCCATCGGCTATCGGGGGTGGTTATGTCGGGATCGAACCAACTAAAACCGCACGCCGTCTCGGGTCTTAATTTCTGGGGTGTAAGGTTACCCAATAGGTATATCCCCGCACCCCAGCTTACCACAGGCCATATACGGTTTTAAGATGGCCCCCTCGACGACGCCCCGAAGGAGGTGGGGCGAGCATCGCGCCATTTCGCCGACGGTGGGGTGCAGGGCGACAGGCGGCCGTCCTGTCACCCAACCGTCGGCGCGCGGACAATCAACACGCCTCCCGCTCGGTCCCCACTGTGCCCTCTGCTAGTCAGAGGGACACGTGGAGAGCCTCCGGAGTAGCCCTCTAGAGGGCCACTCCCACCCCGGCCAGATTGGCCGCAGGCAGCCATCTGCTTCTGACCTACACATACTTCATTCTTCATATTTTATAGATAGATTATAAACAACCAGTGTTTTAATACTCCATAATAATTCGATTAATGCAATAATAAACGGGCAAATGAACAGGTTGCTTCTAGGCAAGCGTGCTCCATCGTCGACCATATCGTCACTTACCATCAGGTGAGATAGTAGTCAAACGCGAGCCTATCGACTATAAAAAGTCAGTTTACTGACGATAGTTGAACGTGACAACGTCATAAGAAAATACTGATGGAATGCTTTCATTTTTTAAAATATCGCAGATGTCCACGCAGGCGCATCGCTCACTCAAGTATGAGAGAAATTGTGCCTCTTTTTCGCTCGTTCCGCGCTCTCGCTTGCACTTCAAGCCTTAAATGGAACGCCTCAAAGCGAGGTAACGCCGCATGAGTCATGTTTTTCGTGCGTGCAGCCGGCTCCATCGAATTATAAGACGTTGTCACGTCAAAAAAGTAAAATATTATTATGTAGGTATATCTTCTGGTTGGCTATTGACTATAAAAAAAAAACTTACTATCATCATCATCGTCGTCATCCTCATAATCCCGTTCATCAAAGTCATCATCGCTGAGTCTCTTCTCCAATTTGATGCGTTCCAACTTCACATCATCCAGAGTCTCGACAGGAACTGTCAATAAAATATACAATAAATTATATGACATTCTACACAGCGCTCACTAGACCCAAAGTAAGCATAGTTTAACTAGCTTGTGTTATGGTGTCTAGAATGCGGATAAACATACTTATATACTTTCTTTTTTATACATACATATTATACTTATATAGAAAAATCCAGAACAATGCAAATACAAATATTCACACATACAAATATTTGCACTATGCGGGCATCGAACCCGCACTCCTTGTCATAGCAGTCAAATGTACTACCGCTATTCCACAGAGGCCGTCAATACATCAATGTCAAGTATAATTGGCGCTGTAACTGTTGGCTGCGTTCTCTAATAGACAACCAGACCAGGAGTCCAGTGGAATATCCTAAAAGAATGATCTTACCTTCCGAATCTACACTACTGGAAGTGCCAGGATCAAGATGTTGCATGAACGTCTTCTCACACTCCAATACCTGCCGCCTGAAGTCGTTGGCGTCCCGGAGCCGAGAGATACAGGGCTCGCATATCAGCCTACTGTTGCTATTCGGACCGCCAGATTGGGAGTATGCAATCTGGAGCAATAGACTCTATATTAGTAACTTCTTTAAGAAGGGCATTAGATAGTTTTTAGATGGTCGGTGTAGGGTGACTTGCCCCGCTGTAACAGAAACATCATCATCTTCGTCCACCTGCCCTTGTCCCAATTATTTGTGGTTGGTGCAACATGTCATTCTCCTCCATACATTCCTGTCAGATGTCATCTGCTCAGTCACTCCCTTTCCATATTGTCTTTCATGCATTCCATCCATCTTTTCTTAGGCCTAACTCTGCCCTTGGAGCCCTCTACATTAGGTATTCAAGACTCCCAGGTTATGTATAGCTTTAAAAAATCAATCTCAGGCAGGGCATTCCACTCCTTAGCAGTATGCATAATGAATGTATTGCTGAAGTGATTGAAATGGTATGAAGTGGTGTTGTTATAACTCCACTAGATTTTAATTACTGAAAATTGAACCCAGTACAAACAAATACAGCTCATTACCAATCAGAACCGACGATACTTATAAATATTTTTAATCTGGTCCAACATGGGACAAAAATGAACATAAACCCAAGTATCACATAGGTATAAGTTCGAAATATTTCATTTTGATCTTCTACAGCTGAGGTTTATTGAGAAAAATAATAAAGCAAAAACCATTCTCAAAAATGCAAAATTCTCATCAAAAAAGCCTCATCGATTTTGTTTATACCCAGCCAAAACAAAGAAACC
The DNA here is from genome assembly GCA_963576445.1 of Lithosia quadra. Lineage (NCBI taxonomy): Eukaryota > Metazoa > Arthropoda > Insecta > Lepidoptera > Erebidae > Lithosia > Lithosia quadra. Next base: position 1,551,767 of record OY754897.1, read on the forward strand.
CCAACAAGGTTTGGGGAAAAAAGAAAACCCGTCTTCCCAACATAGCCGGGTAATACTAAACTTGTTCTACGCCGAGAAAATGGCTGCCGTGGCGTCTTCCCTTAAATTCATTATTAATTACTTAATTGTTACACTTACGGTGACATTGAAGGTGTCTAGAAGCATTTCGCCGTATACTTCGCGCTTTCCCATCCAAAAATATTCGGTGGAAATATCCTTGTAACAGCCTTCGGTCAAACAACAACGGCATACAGTTGGACCGGGTCGCCATTCTGAACTTTTCGCACTCATTATCACTTTATAAACTAAAAGGATTTTCACTTAAAATATGTCTATCATAATAATAATTATCAATTAACTTAGATTATTAGGCGAAATTTTAGTAAAACTATTTATTTTCTTGTGACAAACGCCAAGGGACGCCATGGAGCGAAGCGGTGATTTTCTAGTGATGGGAAATGGAAACTTTAGGGCCGCTACTTGAGGACTCGAGCATGCGCACTAGTTACGAAATCAAAAATCGATAACTCATTTTGATTAATACATTTTATTTTGTTACATGTTGTAGCCGGCGCGGCGCGGTAGAATACCGGCATTTTCTTCGTCTTTATTTTTAGAATCTACAAGGATTAATGCTAGGACATTCCGATTTAAGTACACATAAATTAAAAATTAAAACTTATATAATTTTGCTTGAACTTATTTCATATAATAAGTTGCCTTTATTTTAAAAACTTATTTTCAAAATTACCGGATTGATGATTTAACTTTTGTAATGAAAGTCTTAATTAAAGGTTCCACAGGTTCTATTATGATAGTCTACCATTTTGAGTCATTTGACCTTAAAGCATCTCTACAAGTCTTTGTACATATCTTTGTTCCCAATTTGTTTGTTGCCCATTTTCATGGAGTACACCATAATTTGAAACGTAGTACATAACTATTAATCTGTTATTCACCTGTGCGATGCGATAATATAATAGAACTGTAAAAATTCAATAACTATTAATTATCTTATTAGAAATTGATTGACAGAAAACAATTTATGAAACACGCCATCTATTCTCGAGTAGAATTTACTATTTCATTTTGTGATTTATATTGCGTTTAGTTGCATTGAATTGCATTCGATGGTAATATCACTATACGTCAATATCAAAATGACAGTTCAATCGATTTTTTTTCTGATCTGACAAATTGTGGTCAAAATATGGACTCAGAAACTTTAAAATTGTAAATATTTCGTATTACTTAACTAATAAGATGAGTACAAGCAACCGCAAGGGTCCTATAGTGGACCCTGGGCTTTGCAGATGTTGTGGGGCGATTAAAAAATGTCGCATACTGACCGTGGAATATGAATATTTGGGTGTGAAGGAAGTATACTCGGAAATGTTTGTGGATGGTTTTGGACTAATGGTAAGTTTGCTAGTTTATAGTTTTAAAAGTATTAAAAAAAATCTTATTGTTTACACAATTCTGTCAATAAATCGCCAGCGTGATGTGATAGTAATCGCTTTAACAAATATTTATAACCACTTTTTCTCTTGTGGGGTAATATTATTAGTAACCTTATGACCGCCACGACAAATGCATGAATTGCCCTACACCAAACAAGTATTATTTGCAAAGCAAATTCGTTGTAAAGACAAAAATAACAAGGTTTTAGTGAATCCTATACTTTCCAATCAAAATTATTTATGGATTTTCTGAAATAAAAATATTCGATTTTATCGATTGTAGATCACACCCCAAGTATTCTTTAAAAAAATATGTAGTATACAGTTTTGACTTTCTTAAGATTTTATTATATTACTATCGACCCAGGACCCGGCTTCTGCCGGGTGTAAATTCCAGTTTTCCAATAACATATAGCCTATGACACTCATGAATGACGTGGCTTTCTATTGATGAAAGAATTTTTAAAATCGGTTCAGTTGATCCCGAGATTACTCCTTACAATTTAACAAATATACAAACACACAAACTTTACCTCTTTATTATATTAGTATAGATGTATAGGTTAGTATGTTTGTCCCAATTATAGAACTATAAATGTCCACAGCTCTCGCATTTAGATGGGCAAGAGTCAGAGAGACTTATCTGTGCAACATGTGTGGTCCGACTGCGGGATGCGTGCGCCTTCAGGCTGCAAGTACTGCAGTGTGAGGAGAGGTTGCTCAGTGCTACGGTACACATCCATGAAGGTATATTCTATATATATAATATTATAATGCATTTGGCATTGCCACCAATTCACACATCTTAGAGGTCACCACCTGAAGCTGAGTTCCAGTTTGTCTCATAACAATCCACATAAATACTTTTTGAGCAATAGAGTTGTCAAAGCATGGAACAGACTGCCAGAAGACGTAATATCTTCACAAAGTGTGAATCAATTTAAGAACAGACTGGACAAGCATTTGAAGTCTAAGTAGAATCTGGCAGAGAACAATGTGATATAGGCATTATCCGTTGAATCAACTGCTGCCTATTACCAATAATAATAATAATAATTCATTTTATGGCAAGTTTTTTCATACCTTGGTTTACATTATTGCAGTTTTAGTAGGGATTCCTATTTTTTTTAATACAATGTAAATATAGTCTATGTTACTTACAGATAACAAGTATATATGTATGTATGTACTAGCAGCCCGTCCCGGCTTCGCACAGGGTTTTAAAATGAAAAAAGTTGTTGTAGTGACATAACTACAATAGTTGGACATATGCTACCGCGGAGTTTTTTATAGACATTATGATGTTCTTCAATATTGTTGTACATTATTTTGTTCTATCGCTAATAGTTTCGGCAGCGCATTCGACGAAAGACATTTTAAGACTCATTTTTCTACACCTTCGGTTACATTGTTCAAATTTTACCAAGGATCCCTAATTTTTTTCAAAATGAAATGTAGCCTATGTCAAATTGGAAGAATGTAGCATTCTATTGGTGAAAAAATTTTTTAAATTGGCCCAGTACTTTTTGAGCCTATTCATTACAAACATACAAACATACAAAAATAGGTACAAATCTTTCCTCTTTATAATATTAGTGTAGATGTATTAAAAAATTAAAATTAAAAATTAAAAATTAAAACATGACTTTCTTTATAAAGAAGAGAAGAAGAGATATAGATATTCTGGAGGTTTTAGTATTCTTAACCGACTTAATAAAGGAGGTATGTTCTATTTTTGTTTAATTTATTTATTTAATTCGTGATTACAGATGAAATTGACTTAAAAGCGGAGCCTGTTGTGAAAGAGGAAGAGGTGGAAGTACCTCCACAGCAAGGATCCAATGATGCTGAGCTGGTCGATGATGTACCAATGGATGATGGTCTGATGGACAGCTGCTCGGACCATAGGGATGATGGTAAGTTTATTACATACATATGCTCACGCCCTATTCCCTCCGGGGTAGGCAGAGACAATAGCCCGCCATCAGCTTCTGTCCTGACATACTTCACGCGCTTCCTCTACTGACATTAGACCTTTCATGCAAGCATACTGATAACATTTTAAGTTTTTTTTTATACCACTTAGGTGGCAGACAAACACACGGCCCTCCTGATGGGAAGCGGTCACCGTGACCTAGGGACGCGTGCAACACCAGGGGCATCACACTCGCGCTGCCGACCCCGCAAAAACCTTCTAATGCCCTTCTTGAAGAACCCCATATTTTAGAATATTAAAAGTGCCACACCTTTTATCTTGCGGAAATCCCCATGGATACCACCCCCGTCGGTCATCTGGGGTGGTTATGTCGGGATCGAACCGACTAAAACAACACACCGTCTCAGGTCTTAATTACCGGGGTGTAAGGTTACCTAATAGGCATATCCCTCGCACCCCAGCTGATCCTGGGCCATCTACGGTTTTAAGATGGCCCTCTCGACCCCCCCCAAATTTCATTGAATCCTCTGATTATTGTCATAAAAATTTCTTACCAGATGCAGTCACGCAAAAAGCCCCAAAGTTAAAAGTTAAAAAATCACCGAAACAAAAGAAAAAGTTGGTGAAGACTACCATTGGTCGGAAGACTCGTCTGCAAGATGCAGCCGCTAAGAAGCTTCTTAGAAGAAAACCTCAGGAGGCATGGAATACAGGTGAGTTTTAGTATCAACGGTCCTCAAATACAATTTTTTTATACCAGTGGCAGACAAGCACATGACCCACCTGATGAGAAGCAGTCACCGTGGGAGAGAGGTAGGACACGACGATATCTCCCGTCCGACTGGGGTAGTACCTCCGTCCTACAGAACACCGCGCACATAATAACAAAAAATTGATTCAGTAGATCCAGAGATTAACGTCACAAACTCACAAACTTTTTTTTATACTACTTTGGTGGTAGACAAGCACACGGCCCACCTGATGGGAAGGGGTCACCGTGGCCTATAGACGTGTGCAACACTAAGGGTGTCACACACGCGCTGCCTACCCTAAAGGGAAGGGGGGGAGGAGGTGTACAGTGAGCTCTGGCTATTCTACTTACCTTGGGGAACACAACACGCTGGTTATTATGTGCGCGGTGTTCTGCAGGGCGGAGGTACTACCCCAGTCGGACTGCTCAGTTCGGACGGGAGATACCGTCGTGTCCTACCACCTAAGCAATCTTTACAATATTAGTATAGATGATTTACTTGTTACAGGCAGCGATCAACGGTATCCCATCAAGAAATCAGACGCAGAAACCGAATACAAATCGTTTACGAATACCATAACTATAGTAGAAAACTCCTTCGTATGTCCGTTCTTCACGTCATATAGCGATTATTACTGTATATACTGCAGAGAAGTGTTCTCCGACCCTAACCTACTCCGAGACCACACCTCCAGTCATGATCCAATGACTTTCAAACACAATCTTGCTGATAGAAAACTCCTTTTAATCGATATTGTCCGAATAGACTGTCGCCTTTGCCAAACAAAAATCGATGACATCAATTCATTAAAAAGTCACTTAACAAGTTGCCATGAAAAAAAATTCTACGAAACTACCATGGATTGTTTGAAATTCCGTTTAACTGCCAATAATTTGACGTGCACCGAATGCGGAAGTACGTTTAGTTTTTTTCACGCGTTGAAAAAGCATATGGCGGAACATTTTGGTCCGTGTATATGCGATATATGTGGAGCTCATTATTTTGAAGAGAGAATGTTGATTTTACACCAAAAGTCGCATCAGAAAATTGAGGAGACATTTCCTTGTAAAGATTGTGGTAAGACTTTTAAATCTAAGCATAGTAGGTATTTACACGAAACTAAAATGCATAAAAAATTGCCCGCCTATCCTTGTTATAAATGTGATGAAGTTCTATTTTCTTATTCTCTACGATATAGACATATGATAGATGTTCACGGCGATAAACGTATGTTTCAATGTGAGCATTGTGACAGGGCTTATGACAGTCGGAAGTCCCTTCGAGAACATAACCGGCGTTACCATTTAAAAATATTAAAACACCAGTGTGACTTATGCGATAAAAGATTCTACCTTCCATCGAGGTTAAAGGAGCACATGGCAACACACACGGGGGAAAGAAATTTTAGGTGCGAATATTGTGGGAAATCTTATCCTAGATTGAGGGGTCTCAAAGTTCATATGCAGTCTCATAATGATGAAAAAAAATATCGGTGTGTTATGTGTAATGCTTCTTTTACTCAAAATGTTAATTTAAAGAATCATATGAAAAGGCAACACCAGAGTTTGGACTTAGAGGAAGGATATCCGGAGTGACTTAAATAAATGAAAATATTAAAACATTCGCTGTGTCTGTGACTTCGCTTAACTTAGATCTGGGATTTATTTTTTTTCGTGGGACTCTAAAACTTAAAAAATACCACCTGATGTCCGTGGTATAATCGCGCCTGTGTGACTATGAAGAGGAAAGTAGAGGCGTTTCTGAATAAGGTTGAACCTATTGCCGTCAGCCGGGCATTTCTACATAATCTGTAAGTTTACTATCGAATAGAGAATACTCCTAAAACTAGCACACTGCAGCCCAATGGGCAACAAAATTGTGATGTTTTTTAAATGTAAGAAAAACTTCTATATCGTGATTCAGAATTAGAAGTTAAGTAGTTTAACTTATTTCCGCTAGATGGCGGTGTGTATTTATCGACTCATCGTCTGATAACATACACACGTATTAGGCCCAATACTTTAATTTCTGACGGTGTATTTAATTTATATTTTATTAACAGTGGCAACAAGAATCTGTAATTTATTTATTAACTAAGCGATCTTCATTATTAATAATTAATAATTTTATAATAAAAGTAAGTTAGCTATTTTAGAATAACGTGCAATTTGGGATAGAATTACATTGAAGAGTAAATTTGGTGATAGCAGACTTCATCTACGTGTTTGTAAATTTTTAACGAACAATTTGTTATGTTCAAAATCCCGAGTTTGGGATAAGTATTTGGTCCGTTGATGTCGGTTCTTTTGTAAGAATTATATGCGACAAGCGACAATTATTACAATATTGAATTTCAACTACTAAATGCAATTATTCTATATATTGAGATTAATTTATTGTCCTCATACCTTATTATTAGCCCTTAGTTTCAGCTAGAGTGTTATGGAATGATTTTTATTCATAACCAACATAATAATAAATATAATTGAATTGACAGATTACACGATTGTATAGAAAATATAGTCAAACGTATAGCTAAATTGTACTTAATTTGTTATAAAGTAATAAATTATCTGTAATTTTCCTTTGTTATTTATTTCAAATGATTTGGCGCGAAGAATCGCGCGCCAATGTTGATTGTATCCGGGACTTAGGCCCGTATTAATAGATGACATCTCTGAGATATGTCTCAAGCAAGCATTTGAATTTTTTTTTATACTACGTAGGTGGCAGACAGGCATACGGCCCTCCTGATGGGAAGCAGTCACCGTGGCCTATGAACGTGTGCAACACTAATGGTGTCACACACGCGCTGCCTACCCTGAAGGGAAGGGGGAAGGTTAGGAAGGGGTGAGGAGAGGAGGGATGCAGTGAGCTCTGGCTACGCTACTTAACGGCGGGAACGCAACACGATGCTCTGCGAATTGCTTCATTGGTGTAGAGCATCTCAAGTGCACGGACTCAGACGTAAGTGTATCTATCTATTCTATTAATACGGGCCCTACTCTCCTGAGCTCCTCCATTTCAAATTTGATTCTAAGTTTGGGACAGTGGATCAGAGCTTCAGCCAATAATCAGTAGGTGTACAGGCTTGCAGGTGAAGTATTTTTTTTATACTACTTAGGTGGCAGACAAGCACACGGCTTAGGTGGCAGACAAGCACACGACCACCTGATGGAAAGCGGTCACCGTGGTCTATGAACGTGTGCAACACTAAGGGTGTCGCACACGCGCTGCCTACCCCGAAGGAAAGGGGGGAGGGCAGGGAGGCTAGGAAGAGAAGGGGAAGGAGGTGAAGTATTGGGTGCCTTAGATCTTGGTGGGACCCCAGTGCCCCAGATACATTACATCCATTGTCAAGATGTCGAACACAGCCTCCATGACATCGTGGAAACTGCAGGATTGTCTGGATTTTCAAGCTATGTTGCATATAATATGCAAGCAATGTTGCACACGTCCATAAGTCACGGTGACCGCTTCCTATCAGGAGGGCCGTGTGCTTTTCTCCCACCAAAGTGGTTTAAAAAGCAATAATTTCTTATTTTTAATTACCTAAATTAAATTTTAAGAACGCTAAATATCTGCAGAATTTTAAAACAATGAAATAGACGATCTCTACGCTGTTGTTGTTTGTGGGTGTATAAGACGATATTATATTTATGTGTGTTCAGCTATCACCCTTCAAAGTTAGTAGTAAACTAAGTTATGGAGAGGGCTTTAAAGCTTTTAGAGCTATGGATACAAACAGGATTGGATAACAATGATTATCCTTAAACCGTACGTTACTTTCCTGTTAAAACTACTACGCCATTCATACTATTGAAACAAAATCTACCATTAGTAAGTAATTAGGATTTTTATGGCAACACAGTTGTTGTCACGTCAAATCTGTCAATAAATAAAGATTGTTTTGTTCCCATTGCTGATGCTATTGAATACCTGCGATTTAATTAAAATAATATTATTTACACTAACAACGAAAATGTGATCTTCTCAGTTATATATTACTATCAACCTTGTGAAGCCTTTTCCCTAAAAAATGGCTGCGGTTAAGGGAAAAGGGCCGATATTCGATCCAGGGTTGTGTCGATGTTGTGGAAATATGAAAAAATGTCGAGTTCTGAATGTGGAATACGAAAGTTTAGGCCAGAAGGAGGTCTATTCAGATATGATAATGGACTGCTTTGGATTACTGGTAAGGATACCTTTTACTTAGTTTAAAAACAAATGATTATCTTCGGAATGCCTGCACTGCCCTGTGTATAGTCTTCGAAAGTAGCGTAACACATTTCGACGGCCTCTGTGGCGTAGCGGTAGTGCATTCGACTGCTAAGACTGAGGCGTGGATTCGATTCCCGCTCAGTGCAAATATTTGTATGCATGAATATGTCTGTTTTTAAATATAAAATAAAATATAAAATCATTTATTTGCAAATTTTATATACTATTGTAAGAATCAGATGGTCATAAAATATCTAGACCAGGGTAGGCGAACCTTTATGCATCAACGTGCCATTTTTTTCTAAAACATGTTTTATGGAGTCACTGGCGTGCCATCAAAACTCTTTATGAAATAATGTAAACAAAAGAGGTATATTTTTGAAATGTTTTTATTACACGATACAAAATAATTAAAATTTTTCATGTTTTGTCACTGAAACACGGTTGAATTTATTGTCAATATCAATGAAATTATAGGGATGAAAGGGATGAAACGTTTAATGATTAGATCCTACCTATATTTTATCTCCCAAAGTATTTTTTTCATAAAATAATGATCATTTTTCTGACATAAAACCTCTTTGTTAAGATTTAAAAAGGCATTTTTCGTTATAAGACGGAGCTAAATTTTGTCTGATCGGCGACGTGCCCAAAATATTGTGCCGCGTGCCACTGGTTCGCCAACCCTGATCTAGACCGATTCTAATAAATTTTTCTGTGCATATTTGGTAGGTCTGAAAATAGGCCATTATATGCCCCGAGGTGTAGGGGATCACCACAGAACAGTTAAAGGACCTCCTTTAACTTGGGGATCACGCATTGGTCCACGTCAGCCAGGGTCAAAGGAAATTTTATTTTATTTTATTTTTATTTTAAACTCCTCTAATGGCAGTGGTGGTATCCGTAGGTAATTTTCCGCATGTATAAAATGGTGTACAGGATCAAAATTTCACACGAGCGAATCTGCAGAAAATACTACCCGTTCGCCGTCAGCAGATGGTAAATCATGTGATTGGCACATATAAATACCACAAAGTGAAATTCACATTGGTGCCGGCCGGATTCAAACTCAATACCTTATCCATTTAGCTACTATCGCATTACTAGTAACTGATAAATTAAGTTACCGTTTCCAATGATTTTCTGATCAGAAAAAATGATCATCCAGGTCGGGACTTGAACCCGTGACCAGTCCCTTACAGGGGGAATGCTCTGACCAACTGAGCTACCTGGACCCATCCTAGATGCTCGAAATTTTCCGATATATTCTACGTCTTAGGGCGCCGGTGGAGCCATCTACCTAATTCGTTCGAACTGCGGAAACAATGAACAATATTGCAAATTGTTTTTAAACATTATTTTTAGATTCTCCGCCCGATTAATTGAATGAAATTTCGAAATGAAAAAATATTAATTTCTTAAAAATTTTACAGCTATCCCACTTGGACGGCGTGCCATCGGAGCGGTTAATCTGCGCGATGTGCGTTACACGCGTCCGCGACGCTCTCAACTTCCGTCGGCAAGTCCTGAAGTGTGAGGAAGCCTTCTTACATATGAAAATATATGATTCGAAAAGTGAAAGTAAGTCTGTATATTTAAATATTTACTTGTATAATACCTTCATTCGACCTTAAAGGAGGTAGGATATGACGGTATCTCCCGTCCGAACTGAGCAGTCTGACTGGGATGGTTCCCGTCCCCTTCCTAGCTTCCCTCTTTCCATTCAGGGTAGGCGTATGGGGTGCGGGCCGGAACCTCCACGTGGTGTACCCGGGCAACGGAGGCGAGCAGCACCTCCCACTCGCCACGGGAGACGCTGCTGCCTGCGGCCAATCCGGCCGGGGTGGGAGTGGCCCTCTAGAGGGCTCGGGAGTCGAGGGGGCCATCTTAAACCAGGGTCAGCTGGGGTGTGAGGAATATGCGGGTAACCTTACAACCCGGTAATTAAGACCCAAGACGTGCGGCTTTAGTCGGTTCGATCCCGATATAACCACACCCGATGGCCGACGGGGGTTATATCCATGGGGATTTCCGCATGATAAAAAAAAGGTTATAGCTTTCCGGAAACACAGTTCTAAGAAATTTTCCTTGCATATGCAGTTCTCGCGAATTCTGGTGACATGGTAGACGCTCTGATGGACGGCTCACCGAAGACCACATTGATTGAGGTGCAGCATCTGAAGACGGAGCCGTTGGATGACCTGGATATGGACGACAGGAGCGACGCTGGGGAGTCCCCTTGTGATGCGTTAGGTAAGTTTAGTCTTTAATTAACCGCGGTAGCCTAGCGGTCTGGGTAATGGACTGCTGAGACGAGGTCTCGGGTTCGATCCCAGGTTCACCATGGCACACACCAATGACTTTTCGATGCTTTCCGAAGTTATGTGTGTATTTATCGCAGGTTTATAAGTGCCCGGTTAATGGCAATAGGCTCGCCACCTATTACATTGGGACCTAAACATAAACTGGCGAAATGTGGGTGCTAGCACCTCTGACTACCCCTTCGGGGATATAGGCGTGAGTTTGTTATGTTTAAGCGGGGCGTGAAAAAGCATTTGATAAGGCCGTCAAGTTGAGGGCCACCATTGTGTATAGGGACCAACTCTACTTCTTTTTCTATGTTAAAGAGAGTTTTAAGTGTGAACACTCATAATTGGCCTTCAATATGTTAGAAATAATCTCATTGTTAATTGATAGCTGTAAGTTTTCTGAAAACAGTAAAATAAAAAAATAAAAAAATTATGGCACTGCTGTGTATGTAATGGGGACCACCTTCCTAAGACTTTACCTTTAGCTTATAACATAAACTCACGCCTATATCCCCGAAGGGGTAGGCCGAGGTGCTAGCACCCACACTTCGCCAGTTTATGTTTAGGTCCCAATGTAATAGGTGGCGAGCCTATTGCCATTAACCGGGCACTTATAAACCTGCGATAAATACACTTAAAACTTCGAAAAGTATCGAAAAGTCATTGGTGTGTGCCATGGTGAACCTGGGATCGAACCCGAGACTTCGTCTCAGCAGTCCATTTCCCAGACCACTAGGCTACCGCGGTTATGTTACCTTTAGCTTACCATCGGGCCAGGTGAAGTCATATTGACGTGACTGACATAAAAAGAAAACAATTTTTCAGATGATGACAGTAAACCCGACATCAGCCAGGATTCGAACTCGAACGATGATCTAAAACTACTTCCAAAACCGTCTACACGTTCAACAGTTCAAAAGCCCATGGAGACACGAAGCCGTGGTGCTGCCAGCTTGGCGCACCAAATGATGAAGACCAAGCAGAGTGAGTCTTCCCCATTCTTCAACCTAGCGTTAATCCCAGTCGCATCCAAAGCTTTCACCTCGGAGTCTGGGGTCCGCTTTACCAGTCTTAACTGCGGATTTGGCTGGACCTCGATATTTTCCGTGAAGCGACTGCCATCTGACCTTCACAACCCAATGGTGAACCCGATATCGAAGCATTGCAGCTAGACCGTTGTTGTTGGACTTTTTTGGGCTCCAACTACCTGTAACGACCATCGTGTTGTGTTCCCGCTGGTAAGTAGGGTAGCCAGAGCTCAATGTACCCTTACCCCCCACCCCTTCCTAGCCCTCCCCTTCCCTTCAGGGTAGCCAGCGCGTGTGTGACACTCTTAGTGTTGCACACGTCCATAGGCCACGGTGACCGCTTTCCATCAGGTGGGCCGTGTGCTTGTCTGCCACCTACGTAGTATAAAAAAAACTATAATAATAGCAACCTATTAATGTCCCACTGCTAGGCACGGGTCTCCTCTCTGACGAGAGAGCTAAGAGGGTTTAGACCTTAATCCACACACACTGGCCATAAGCGGGTTGGTGGATCGGACATGTCCTTAGAATTTCTTCTAAGACATGTGGGTTTCCTCATGATGTTTCCCTTCACCGTCAGCAGATGGTAAATCATGTGATTAGCACTTATAAATTCCACAAAGTGAAATTCACATTGGTGCTGTCCGGCCGGATTCGAACTCGATACCTCTGAGAAGAGGCCGCGTCCGTATCCATTCAGCTAAATACTATATCTAGTTAATTTTCCAGGTTTTGCTGAAAAACTAAGGCAGAGAGCTAGATGGTCGGCTGGTCGTGGACAACGGACCGTCTCTGGAGCAACTGGGTCTTGTGAACCCCCCGCAAAACCTGGTATGAAATTGAATGAAATTTTTAAGCGCTAACTGTGTGGCGTAGCGGTAGTGAACGCGGCCGCTGCGCAGGAGGCGCGGGTTCGATCCCCGCTCAGTGCAAATATTTGTATAGTATAATCATCAATGTAAGTACAATCAAAAAAAAAAAAAAAAAAAAAAAAAAAAAAAAAAAAAAAAAGTATAATAGTATAATCTTTATTTTCAAAATAGTGCAACATGATTACATCTTTTTGACGTCAAAACTACCTAATACTAAGTTTACCACCGCTTCCTAGGCGCTAGTGGAGAAGAAACGGCGCAACAAACTCCACTGCTGCATTTTCAGACGTCATACATAAATTAATATCTTAAGACTAAATATGGACGAATGTACATTTTTGTCTCGTGTCAATATAAATAAAAGTATATAAAAAAAAAGTTATAATAAAAATTTAACTCAATTTAAACGATAAAAAAATTTCAAAAAGTCAAAATTAGTAAAAAAAAAAGGTCGCGTGTATGCATGAATATGGGTATTTGCATTGGTCTGGTCGTGCCTCGGAGAGTTAAGCCGTCGGTCCCAGTTGCCATACAAACATCTATGGCAGTCGTCACGATTAGTTGGAGCCCTAAAGAATCAGCCCTCCACCCTCCAAATTCCTCAATCCCTCTCCTCTCCAAGGCCGGCAATGCGAGTATAAAAGCAAGGCGGTTCTATTTCTTTTCTTAAATATTTATTGATATTATTTTTTTACAGAACTCCAAATGTCAAAACTGCAACAGCAGATGCGAGAAAAGGACCCCAGCTATAAGAGAGAGACAAATATACTAACCATAGTGGAGTTCTCATACGTCTGCCCTTTCAAATGCAGACACAACCACTTACTATGCTACTACTGTGGAGAAATATTCTCAGATCCCATCATACTCCGTGAACACACCCAAAAAAATCACCATCCAAAGAAATTTAAAGTTACCGAACATAGAAGCATGATAAAAGTCGATTTGACACGAATCGATTGTCGATTGTGTGCGGTTAAAATCGATAATTTAGACGATTTTCGTAGTCACATCACTAGTGTGCATTGCAAGATGTATTATTTTGACTGTAAAGATTCGGTGTTGCCATTTAAATTGACTAGGGATGAGCTTAAATGTGCTATGTGTGAGAAGTTGTTTCCGTATTTCCACGCGTTGAACAAGCATATGAACGAACATTTCCGTAATTATGTGTGCGAAACTTGTGGATTGGGTGAGTTATTTAAATCCTTGCAGTACTTTTTTTTTTTTTTTTATATAGGACACTTCAAAATGACTCCACCTCGCCTGATGGTAAGCGAAAGGCAAAGTCTCAGGACTGGGGCCACCACCACATACACCGGTAGTGCTACAGTGGCGGCCCTCAGCTTGACGGCCTCATCAAATGCTTTTTCACGCCCCGCTTAAAGGCCCCGGGACTATAGGAGGAAGGAAACACATGCGCTGGTAAAGAATTCCAAGCCTTTATGGTGCGGCAAATAAAAGAGGCACCGAACCGCTTGGTACTTGATGGAATTGATGCCACCGTGTGCGGGTGATACCTCAGTCTGGCACGTGTAGTTCTGTGTAGGAAAGGAGAGGGTGGGATTAATTGGAAGAGCTCATCGGAACACTCGCCATGGTAGAGACGGTGAAAAACTGCCAGACACGCTATAACTCTACGTAGCTGTAGAGGCTCGAGGGTGTTCGTGATTTCTGTTGACTTTTTGAGTTTATCCCGGAAGAATTTTTGTCTGTTTGTTACACACAAACAGACAAAAATTCTTCCGGTCAAAATTCTAAAAACTACATTTTTGGCTTCGGTATCGATTGTAGATCACACCCCAAGTATTCTTTTAAAAACAATATTCAATGTACAGTTTTGACTTTCCTACCATTTTATTATAAATATGTATAGGAATTTGGAGGGTGGAGGGCTAATTGGGTGAGTTATTTAAATCCTTGCAGTACTTTTTTAGTTTATCCCGGACATACATACAGACAAACATACAAAAATTCTAAAAACTACATTTTTAGCTTCGGTATCAATTGTTTTTTTTTTATACTTGATAGGCTTACGTTTGACCTCAATCTCACCTGATGGTAAGTGACGATGTGGTCTACGATGAATCACGCTTGCCTAGAAGGAACCTATTCACACGTGACTTGAAAACTCCCACTCCAAGTGACCCACACTTGTAGATCACACTCCGAGTATTCTTTAAAAAAAATATTCAATGTACAGTTTTGACTTTCCTACCATTTTATTATATGTATAGGTAGCAATGGATTTGCTAGAAGTGGTAATTAAATACTTGTTTCAAAGACATTTTTCCTCAAAACCGCGGTAGCCTAGTGGTCTGGGTAATGGACTGCTGAGACGAGGTCTCGGGTTCGATCCCAGGTTCACCATGGCACACACCAATGACTTTTCGATGCTTTTCGAAGTTATGTGTGTATTTATCGCAGGTTTATAAGTGCCCGGTTAATGGCAATAGGCTCGCCACCTATTACATTGGGACCTAAACATAAACTGGCGAAATGTGGGTGCTAGCACCTCTACCTACCCCTTCGGGGATATAGGCGTGAGTTTATGTTATATGTTATGTTTCAAAGAAGTTTTTCCTCAAAAATTGTATTCGTTAAATATTTTCAGGGTTCGTGGACCATGCCCGGTTTATGATGCATCAGCAGCGCCATGAGGAGGGGGAGTTCCCTTGCGCCACATGCGGCAAAGTGTTCAAGGTAGTTACAGATACCGGCACGTAAATTGGCCAAACGCGTCATATGCGCAAAGGTCGATTTTTAGGTCCCCTTTGAGGTATGAGCGGGTCGCGGGAGACGCGGTTGCGCCGTCGCGGACATATGATTGGTCCGTCACTTGACGGACCAATCATATGTCTCCGAGAGACGTCTTGTAGCGAATCAACGTTCCGTTCGTTCGTACTTGGAATCATTTGATTGGCTCAAAGTGCACGACGCGCGAACTTACCCCAAACCTGGCCAAGCTACTTGCCGGCATCTGTACAGCTATAATATTCAGACCTATCTAATAAATGTTATTGTTACAAATACAACACAATTTTTTTTATACTACTAAGGTGGCAGACAAGCACACGGATGGTAAGTGGTCACTGTGGCCTATGGACGTGTGCAACATCAGGGGTGATACACTTGCGCCGCTGACCCTGGAGGAGGAAGGGTTGGGAGGTTTGAGGGAGGGGGTTGTGAGCTCTGGCTACCTTACTCACTACCGGGAACACAACACTATGGTTATTATGGCCGCGGTTATTATGATTTACGGAGGTAAATCGATAAATCAATAAAAAAACAATAAATAAAAAGAAACTAAAAAAAAACTAAAATCAAATCAAAAATCAAAAATCAAAAATCAAAAATCTAAAATCTAAAATCTAAAATCTAAAATCTAAAATCTAAAATCTAAAATCTAAAATCTAAAATCTAAAATCTAAAATCTAAAATCTAAAATCTAAAATCTAAAATCTAAAATCTAAAATCTAAAATCTAAAATCTAAAATCTAAAATCTAAAATCTAAAATCTAAAATCTAAAATCTAAAATCTAAAATCTAAAATCTAAAATCTAAAATCTAAAATCTAAAATCTAAAATCTAAAATCTAAAATCTAAAATCTAAAATCTAAAATCTAAAATCTAAAATCTAAAATCTAAAATCTAAAATCTAAAATCTAAAATCTAAAATCTAAAATCTAAAATCTAAAATCTAAAATCAAAAATCAAAAATCAAAAATCAAAAATCAAAAATCAAAAAATCAAAAAATCTAAAATCCAAAATCCAAAATCCAAAATCCAAAATCAATGAATCAATAAACATTTTGGTGTTCCCAGGCGCAGTACAACCGCGACCTCCACGTGGACAGGGTGCACAGGAAGAAGGGGCGCGTGTACTGTCCCAAATGTGACGTCAAACTCATGTCCTACCCGCAGAAGTTGAAACACTTGGTCGAGGTATTATTTTTATTTTTATATTGATTTGCTGATAATGTACAAGTTCATATTGTCTTCAGTACAATGTATTACTTAACGGTATGAAAGAGACTGGAACCCACAACACAGGGAATCCTAGTGTGGGTTCTAGGGCTACATCCCATGTATATCTTGTTATTATGAGACAATAAACATTATTATTATTATAGGTATGGAGAGATTTCCTAATACGTTTGCTTATCTATATTAGTGTAACAGAAACTGTCTGAAACTTCCTCCCTTTCTAGCCCCAAACTCTTCCTAGCCCCCATACCTTCCTAGCCTCATCCCTTCCTAGCCCCCATACCTTCCTAGCCACCATCCTTTTCTAGCCCCCAGTCCCTTCCTTAGCCCCTATCCCTTCCTAGCCCCCATACCTTCCTAGCCCCCATTCCTTCCTAGTCCCCAGCCCCTTCCTAGCCCCCAGTCCCTTCCTAGCCACCATCTATAAGTAGCCCCATCCCTTCATAGCCCCCATCCCTTCATAGCCCCCATCCCTTCATAGCCCCCATACCTTCCTAGCCCCCATAGCTTCCTAGCCCCACCCCTTCCTAGCGCACAGTCCTTTCCTAGCCCTATCCCTTTCTAGCCCCCATCCCTTCCTAGCTTCCAGTCCCTTCCTAGCCACCATACCTTCCTAGCCCCCAGCCCCTTCCTAGCCCCCACCTCTTCGTATCCCCAGTCCCTTCCCAACCCCCAGTCCCTGCTTAGCCCCCAGTCCCTTCCTAGCCCCCCATCCCTTCCTAGCCACCATCCCTTCCTAGCCCCCATACCTTCCTAGCCCCCAGCCCCTTCCTAGCCCCCACCTCTTCGTATCCCCAGTCCCTTCCTAGCCCCCATTCCTTCCTAACCCCCCATCCCTTCCTAGCCCCCATTCCTTCCTAGCCCCATTCCTTCCTAACCCCCATCCCTTCCTAGCCACCATCCATTCCTAGCTCCCATCCCTTCCTAGCAACCTAGCCCCCCACGTCAATAGGTGGTTATATGAACGATTATATTTTTTTAAATTCTTGTTTGTTTGTGATGTAATATTTTCTTTTACAGGTGCATGGCGAAGAGCCGCTAAGTTTCCCTTGCGACTTGTGTGAGAGGGTGTTCGATTCCCGGCGTATACTTACTATACATAAACGAAAGGAGCATCTCAAAGACTACAGGTGTGTATAGAACCGTCTGTATATTATAATATACACGGTATGTATGTAATCTGACAAAAAATTGAAGAATAAGTATAAAAATGATTATTATAAGTTGTTTAAAGTATGTGAAATATTACCGGTTAGTGTGAAACATAAATACATTTTGACCTCTGTGGCGTAGCGGTAGTGAACGCGGCCGCTGCGCAGGAGGCGCGGGTTCGATCCCCGCTCAGTGCAAATATTTGTATGCATGAATATGGGTATTTGCATTGGTCTGGTCGTCTTACAAAAAGTGGGCCGTACGGTATACCGTACAACACATACGTAGATTACATACATCTTTCTTTATTTCAATCTAGCGTTAATCCCAGTCGCATCCAAAGCTTTCACCTCGGAGTCTGGGGTCCGCTTTACCAGTCTTAACTGCGGATTTCGCTGGACCTCGATATTTTCCGTGAAGCGACTGCCATCAGACCTTCACAACCCAATGGTGACATTAGGCGATATCGAAGCATTGCAGCTAGACCGTTGTTGTTGGACTGTTTAGGGCTCCAACTACCCGTAACGACTGCCATAGATGTTTGTATGGCAACCGGGACCGATGGCTTCACTCTCCGAGGCACGACCAGACCAATGCAAATACAAATATTTGCACTGAGCGGGAATCGAACCTTCAAGACACCTTGTATAACGCAATTTTTTTTTATAGATACGAATGTCAATGTTGTGGTCAAAAATTTTTCACAAGATTCGCTTTAAACAACCACATGCCAACTCACACGGGCGAGAGGAACTTCAAGTGCAAAGTCTGCGATAAGTCGTACCCCCGACTAAAAACACTCAAAGACCACATGCGTATTCACACTAACGACCGTCGGTACCGATGCCATGTGTGTGGCCAAGCCTTTATACAAAACTGCAGTTTGAAAGGGCATATGAAGAGCCAACATCCAGAGTACGGGTAATGTGTAGGCAGAGGTTAACGTGGTCTACTTCGTCCTACTGATCAGACGAACTGGAAATTTTTTCCTGTTGGTCCGATTGATCGGACGAAGCGGAATTTTTTTCCTGTTGGACCGACTGATCGGACTAGGCGGACTTTTCCTGTTGGTTCAATCGGATAGGGCGGACAATTTTTTTCTGTTAGTCCGGTTGGTTGGACGAGGCGGACGTTTTTTTCCTGTTGGACCGGCTGATCGGACGAAGCGGACCTTTTTCCCGTTGGTTCAATCAGACAAGACGGACTGTTTTTCCTGTTGGTTCGATTGATCGGACGAAGCGGACAATTTTTTTCCTGTTGGTCCGACTGATTGGACGAGGCGGACGTTTTTTCCTGTTGGTTCGATTGGACGAGGCGGACAATTTTTCCTGTTTGAAATTTGACGTTATCAGTTGATTTGCCAATCTATATCGTACATACACTCATAATATATGCATTGATTTACTTATTTTTTGAACAATACAAAAAGACAGTTTGAAATTTTATACTATAGAAAATCTTCAAAGCGCCAAGGGAATAAATAAATATTCTACGACATCCTACACAGCGCACTCTAGACCATAAGCATAGTTTAACTAGCTTGTATTATGGGTTCTAGAATGCGGATAAACATACTTATAATCTGTAAAATATAGGATGAGCTCTGTGACAGTTAGCAACGACATTTCATGAAATCTTGAAAAATATAAGTATCTCAAGCTGAAAAAAGGATGAAAATGCTGCTAATTCTGTTGTTACATCTCTAAACTTAAAATTCTCTAAATTATTCTAATTGCATCTGTTTCTTTCATTATCAGATAGAAAAGGACAGATGATATATTTTAGTGAACACCTGTCAAATTAAGTCGGCGCCTTGACGGTACCCTTCAATGTTAGTCGACATCTACGAACATGCGACTTAACTTACTACGCACCAACAAGGCGCTGTCTTAATTTGACAGGTGTTAACTTAAATAAAATCATCTGTCCTTTTCTATCTGATAATGAAAGAAACAGATGCAATTAGATTTTTTCGAGAAATTTAAGTTTAGAGATGTAACAACAGAATTAGCAGCAATGTATACTATTGTAAATCTCCATGTAAGCTATCAGTATAAGTGTTATTTATTGACAATTAATTAAGTTTATATTAGCCCCTCTTGTATAAACGTGAGAATATTGATAGCGCGATTCAGAATGGATAGTTCTGTAGAAGTTCGGCTTAACTTCGCTAGATGGCGCTAGGTATATATGGCGTTGCCACAATTAGTGGCGAGACAGTTATTTAAATAAATTTGTACATCACTAGTATTATATTTATTGTTTTTTTTTTTATATACAGGGTGAATTTTTTAACTGGACTTGGCTAAATTCGAAACTATGAGGAATAGTGAAAAATGCTCAAAGGAGTTCTCGGGGCCGATTTTGATGTAGGTAAATTTAAATAAAGTTAGTATTTTTTTTCTTTACAAATTCATTATTTTCTCGACACGATGGTTATTATGGCCGCGGTCTTCTGTAGGGTGGAGGTACTACCCCAGTTCGACTGCTTAGTGCGGACGGGAGATACCGTCGTGTCCTACCTCCGTCATTAAAATGAGCTGTCCGACTGGGGTAGTACCTCCGCCCTACAGAACACCGCGGCCATAAAACCATTGTGTTGTGTTCCCCAAGGTAAGTAGGGTAGCCAGAGCTTACTGTACCCCTCCTCCCCCCACCCCTTTCTAGCCTCCCCATCCCTTCCAAGCCCACCCCACTTCAGGGTAGGCAGCGCGTATGTGATACCCTTAGTGTTGCACACGTCCATAGGCCACGGTGACCGCTTCACATCAGGTGGGCCGTGTGCTTGTCTGCCACCTTCGTAGTATAAAAAAAATTGAAACTTATAGAAAGACTTCATTATGGCCATCCACTCCGATTTTTTAAATTCACCCTGTATATAACATTAGTATCTAATAATAGCTGTATTGTAAATACATTGAAATAAATACAATATAATACAAAAATAAAATATGATTTTTCATTCATCTTAGTGGTCTGGGTAATGGACTGCTGAGACGAGGTCTCGGGTTCGATCCCAGGTTCACCATGGCACACACCAATGACTTTTCGAAGTTACGTGTGTATATTTATCGCAGTTTTATAAGTGCCCGGTTAATGGCAATAGGCTCGCCACCTATTACATTGGGACCTAAACATAAACTGGCGAAATGTGGGTGCTAGCACCTCTGCCTACCCCTTCGGGGATATAGGCGTGAGTTTCTGTTATGTTCATCCTTCAAGTCTAAATACTCACCGTCGAACTTCGATAATGTTTCATGAAGTGACTGATCTCCACAATCCACCGGCGATATCGAAGTTGCCGGCCTCTGTTAGGTGATAAGCAGACGGAGGCGCGGGGCGGTCAATATGTCCGCGACGCACTCTTATTATTACTATCATTAAATCGCATTTAACCCGCGTATGTCTGACAAGCGACATGAGATATTGCGCGGACAAATGCAACCTTATAATCGTACAAATAAGAGTGCGTCGCGGACATTTTGACCGCCCCGCCCCGCCATCTACTTATCTACATAAAGGCAAACCACTGTCATGCTACTGACACTCTAAAAGTCATACAGTTATACAACCATACATTCGAAATAACATTGTATCTAGACTAAGGTAATTGTTGTAAATAGACCAAAAAAAAACAGCCCGCTGAGTTTCTTGCCGGAGTCTTCTCAGGTCTGGGCCGCGTTTCGAACCGGTGGTCCATTTGCTTCTAGTTTTAAATATTTCTAATTTTGACGTTTTGTAAGTGCCGCTTAAAATGGTCTATACAGAATAAATGATTTTTGACTTTGACTTTTGACTTTGACATATTTGGTAAAATTAAACATGGCCATGTAATTATTTGATAAACAATAATTTGCAGAAAATAGTATTGCTAACTGTAAATTTGCGAAGTTATTTTGCCAAATGAAGATTTGGGAAAACTTTGGCATGTGTCGCTTTGAGAAAAGTTTTTTTGCCAAATATTAGTAAACCTACTGCTAGGATCATTGCAGGTTTCACCGATCATGTTATTTAGCACCGATCAAACTCCGCCGTTTATTTTTCAAACCACGGACATTAGCGGAAGTCTGGGTGAATGTCTGGGTTCGCCATAAATCAAAATTCAATTCAATTTCAACATAACATAACATAAACTCACGCCTATATCCCCGAAGGGGCAGGCAGAGGTGCTAGCACCCATATTTCGCCAGTTTATGTTTAGGTCCCAATGTAATAGGTGGCGAGCCTATTGCCATTAACCGTGCACTTATAAATTTAAGAGCGGGCATTTTTCTGTATAGAGTAGAATAGGGGATCCAAAATGAAACATCTCCTTTTGATTCAATTTATTTCTTTATTTTTCGATATATTTTGTGAACTAAAAATAATGAAAAGTCACAGTTATAATTCAGTTAGGCAACATTTAACTTTATTATGCACATTATTTCTGACAAATCTAAGACCATACGCAGTATTGGTAAGAATGTAACGACCCCAGAACATTAAAAAAGTTTTTCTTTGTTCTGTGTTAACGACGATGTCGTCATACTTATTTTTAAATGCATAACCATAATTTTTTGCCTTAATTTTTACGTGGCAACTATTCACTATACTGAATTTTGACTGTCTCTATGTTAGCGCTACTTTCCGCACAAGTAACTGCCAACCACGCCCCAGCGGCAACATAAGTTACCAAAAACATATTACCGTGATTATAAATCCTAAAGCCAAAGTCCATTCGCACAGCTTGCGCGGCGAATCCAATCTCAGTATTTCCTCCCCAACCTCCCTTAAATTGTTTGTAATTATTTCCTACCGAAAGCTGATCCAAAGTTAAATAGGTCTTCAACAACTGGTCACCTGACGCTTTCAAGGACAAATTTCCTGTAATCTGCACCTTCGTTTTTCCTATATCAATATCCGAGTAACTGGCGTTATAATCTGATAATTTTCCCAAGCGGAATAGATAAGAACGTTCATGCTTTCCACCTGAAGCGCACGATTCAATTTCACCCTGCCATGGTCCGATTATGGTGAACTGCTTGGCTTCTGCTGCGACTGCCGCCAGAAAGACTGTTGCTAATATTAGTCGAAACATTTTGTCACTTGTGATCTCGCCGGTGTGCACTGACTGAGTATTCAGTACACTTACTTGACGATTTAGGATTTTATCTTGTGAGTTGCGACCTTTCGGGTTATCTATCATCTTTGAAGTTTTAGAGGAAGGTAGGGAAGTCATTCTTTGTTCTTCGCAGACTAACTTAATACTCTGTCTAATGTAGGATGATAAAAATGACAGTTCACGTCTATGAAGTACCTATCGTATTTATTTATACAAAATTATACCCATAAAATTATTGTAATACATAGACAAGCCCCGCCCACTTGTCATAGTTAAGCGTCTTGCAAGAATATAGCACAATTGACTATACACAAATGAATCGAATGAATCGAATTTCAAATGATTTATTGAAATTATTAAGAGGTACTTATACTACTAAAATTTTTGTGATATAATTAGCTAAATATGATACGAAACATAAATACTATACCATAAAAATTCTCTTTTGTCATCCTGAAGTAAGTTACCTAAAATAATAAATATAAAAAGATTTTGTGTTTTGTAAATAGGTATCGATTCCATATTCTACGCCGAACGATAATCGAAAATCGAAAGATTCATTTTCGATTATACTATATGGGCTACCCTACTTAGAGCTGTTATTATTATCATCCTACATTAGACAAAGTATAGGTGTAGTCTTCTGAAAGTATCGATACTCTGTGACGGCTTAGCTAAATACCAACTGGAAGCGCTTGAGTCGATTGAGAGAAGAGCCAAGAGGCTCATCAACAACGATGCGCTCGTTGAGGCTAGACTCCAAAGTCTGGAGCATCGGCGCAGACTTGCTTGAAATTGTGATCAAATATGCGTAAGATTTTGAGTCTATATTTAGTTTGATCAAAATCTCTCCAGTAGTTTTGGATTTTTGCGCGCACAATAATTTGCGGACAAACAGATAAACAGACAAAAATTCAAAAAATCATTGTTTTGGCATCTATTACATTCATAAAGTCCCCTAATATTTTTTTTTTCATATAAAGACACCGATCAGTTTTAGATTTATTATATACCTACATATAGATTGAAGATGCCACCTTTGGTGAGAGTGTTACATTTAAAAAATGTTTTAAGCCTCCCCCCCCCCCCTCCCGTTTATTTAAATGAACCTTAAAAACAAAAATGGTGGCGGCTAACCAAGTGTGAGTGAATTTTGAATTGCTATTGTGCTACCCTATGATTGAAATGTGATTCCTAGATATTTTTTCTTGCTGTCACTACCACAGAAAAGAGAATTAAGCTTTATTCCGTGGTGACTACCACAGCACAATTTCACCACACAAAACCTGCTGCATTTTTATTATTCTTCGCTACTAGCCGCGTGGTGGCTGACGAGTGTGTGTCATACAACAGTGGACCGAATCCAGTGTCATCAGTTGTATTATTCAACACGTTCCATCCATGGGATTTTTAGGTTCATGCTTGTTTAGAATAAATTATTAGGTATAATATTTATTGATTTATATTTAACAGCAGTAAGACAGCATTGTTATGACTTTGCGGCAGGTATGCAGGTAAATAAAATTATAACATAAAGTTATTACCATGTATTTAGATCACAAATACTCGATACAACAATAGGTTATACCTAAATAACAGATTTTAATACCCACTTGAGTTATAAAATTGTTTCTAAATAACTATTAATAAATTTTTATTTCTTCCGTTTTCACCGTTGAGTCTTAAATTTAATAGTTAAAACGAAATACTGATCCCGCTTACGAAAACCATAGATTTGGCACAAGAAACAGACCACCACGCCCCAGCTGCCATAGAAATGAACAAATATATCTTTTCATTCTTCTGAAAGTATATGCTAAAAGTCACATGTGCATGTTGCGATGCCAATCCAATATTTGTATTCTCTGCCCAACGACCCTGAAAATGCTTGGTGTCCTCTTCATCAAACGTCGCATGCGTATCTAAGATCAGGGAGCTCTTCGTCCGCCAAGTACCGGACGCCTTCAAATTGAAATCTCCTTCAGCTTTAACCACTGCTGTATCTACATCAATTTCCGAGTAACTGAGGCCATAGTCGGATAATTTTCCCAAGTAATGTTTAGTAGTATCGCTTTTTAATCCTGCCCAACCGCACGATTCAACCTCCACGGGGCCTGTGGGTTCTATTATGGTGAACGTTTTGCCATCTGCTGCGACTGCCGCCAGAAAGACTATTGCGAATATTAGTCGAAACATTTTGTCACTTGTGATCTCGCCGGTGTGCACTGACTGAGTATGCGGTACACTCACTTGACGAACCTTTTATTAGGATTTTATCTTGGAGTTGCGACCTTTCGGGTTATCATATAGAACAAACTAGCTGTTGCCCGCGGCTCCGCCCGCGTGGATTTCGGATTCTGTTTCAAATTCCTTTTTTAGGAGCGGTTAAGTCTCGCTCAGACCTAATGAAAACCGCACGCCGCCGTCTCAAGTCTTCAGTTGCCGGGGTATAAGATTACTTAGTGCATATCCCGCGCTCTCCAGTTGACCCTGGGATGGGAATTGTTTGATTTCTGATGCCTACAGCCACTTTCTATCATCGCACCGCTCGCCACAGGCAGGGAAATTCATCCCCACACGTTGCATCCGCCTGCAGTACGTACTGTAAGGTTTTAAAGAAATTTCATTCCGCGCACGTTTAGGCTGTGGAACGATCTCCCTGCAGTGGTTTTCCCTGGCGGCTATAATATGGGGTTCTTCAAGAAGGATTTTGCAGAGTCGGCAGCGCGAGTGTGATGCCCCTGGTGTTGCGCACGTCCATAGGTGCATAGGTCACATAGGTGGGCCGTGTGCTCGTCTGCCACCTAAGTGGTATAAAAAAAAAACATGATGTCCCTACCGAACCCCGGAAAAGAGGGGATGGGGTGACAGGGGGTACAGAAGACCGCAGCCATAATAGCCATAATAGAGAACACATTGTGTTGTGTTCTCGCCGGTAAGAAGGGTTGCCAGAGCTCACAACCTCCTCCCCATCTCCCCAATCCCCTCCTCTGACGTCCGATTTCAATAACTCAAACAGTCTTTAAATAATTTTTACACAATTGAAAGTCTTGATTAAAATATAATTTATTTGGATGGGAATACAAAGATATACCTACCTCAGGAAACATAATTTTAGATAGGTATAATTCGCGAGACAAACGACGTCCTGGTGCGAGTGGATTGTTTTGCAATAATCCATGATTGGTGAATTTAAGCTCGTCCAGTGCTGTAGCACCCCGTGCTATCCTCAAAGGCACCCAAGAAAACTGTTACTGTACACGCAGTGACAGTTTTCTGCATAATATTTTGAGCACAGTTTAGATACCTACCTGAGTACCTATAATGTCCCGAAGTATATTGGTCTGATTTACGTCCGCATTTCAACTTGTATTTATTTCGCCGCGCATTATATTTTTCATATTGCGATAGCTCTCAAACTATTCATGGTAATTATATAGTGTGAATGGCAATTTTGATCTACATTAAACGTACAACGTATCTAACGTATTTAATTGGATAAGAAATAATACTGTATTGGTAAAATTAGCTTCGAAAATGACACATGATTTTTTTGTAATCTGTAAAGATAAAAATGGTTACTGTGGGCCACCCTTATTAGGTAGACATATGCTATCGCGGACTTTTATGTAGACCTTTTTAAATTATACATTTCCACAGTACATTATTTTGTTCTATCTTCAATAGTTTTCGCAGCGCACGCGATGTAAGTAATTTGTTTAGGTCATTTTTTTACACCTTGGGTTACATGATTGAAGTTTTAGTAAGGATCCCTAAATTTTTTAGAAATAAATTATAGCCTATATTGATCGTGGATAATGTAGCTTTCTATTGGTGAAAGAATTATTGAAATCGGTCCAGTAGTTTCGGAGCCTATTCGTTACAACCAAACAAACAAAGTTTTCCTCTTTATAATATTAGTGTAGATAAAAATTGGCAATCATCATAGAAGTTTTTAGAGGAAGGTAGGGAAAACTAGAAGGCTAAGTTAACTAATTTTTTAATTTAGGTAAGTGAGTAATTAGAGACTTTGTGATTTTGCTGCAGAGCCATTAATAAAAAGTGCTAGATGAAATATATTACCAAAATAGCTTATCGATTTTCGCGTTTCTTTTACTATATCGCCGGTTCACTAATATGCGTAGGATTTTGAGTCTAACCAAGACCTTTCTAATAAAAAAAGCCGCATCAAAACCCGTTCAGTACTTTTGACGTCCAAAATTCTAAAAATCATTGTTTTGGCATCTATTACATTCATAAAGTCCCCTAATAATTTTTTTCTCATATATCTTCCATGTAGGTACAGACACCGATCAGTTACAGATTTATTATATCTATAGATAGATGCGTCTCGACAAAACTGTGTCAAATAATTTCTAATTTCACTGGAATCCATCCTGCAGTTTCTGCGTGGTTCCCTGAGAAGTAATTGGTAGCTAACTTTTCCATCCGCCTCCTTCTGCGAGCAAGTGATGCTCGAGAAGGAGGCGGTGGAAAGGGTCCGGGAGAAGCTGCACAGAGCTCTCCCGGACGGCGACGGGCGCAGACGACGCAGGCGTCGCGCCCCTCCCTATTCCGGGGGCATGACGGGAACACCGTGGTTTTAAAACCCGAGGGGGACATCTCGAATCCGGTGATGGCCCGGGACAAACCAGGATGCGAGGGAAATGCTCTATGGGCCACCTTAAGCCCCGGCGTCAGAAGACCCTAGACGGTGTGCAGTTTTAGTCGGTAAGAGTCCTTAATAATCTGCCCCGCTGGCCGCGGGGTGGGGATCCATGAGGATTTCCGCACGGAAAAAAAAGGTAGCTTTTCAGAAGACCGCGGCCATAATAACCATAGTGATGTTTTCCCGGCGGTAAGCAAGGGAGCCAGAGCTCACAATCCCCCCCTCCAACCCCCTCAAACCTCCCCCTCCAGGGTTGGCAGCTTGAGTGTGACGCTCCTGATGTTACACACGTCACAGTGACCGCTTCTCATAAGGTGGGCCGTGTGCTTGTCTGCTACCTTCTTCTTCAACCTAGCGTTAATCCTAATCGCATCCAGAGCTTTCATCTCAGTAAGCATTTATACCTAATTACTCTGCGTTTGTGTTAACCCCGCAGTTATATATTTTCGTTGGTTTTTCCAAGTGTTCGAGTTTGCCCCAACTTACCTTAGTTTTTTTTAACATCAGATAAATTAATAGATCTTGTGGTCTATTATATAATTTATTATCTGATGTTAAAAACCAAATTGTGTCATCATCTTGTGATGATGAAGAAAATTTCCTAGTCATTTTGTTCCTCTACGGTGACTTTCTGGCACAACTTAGGTGGCAGACAACCACACGGCCCACCTGATGGAAAGCGGTCACCGTGGCCCATGGACGTGTGTAAAAACGATAAGAGGAAGCAAGTTATAATAATATTGTATTGTTTTATTTAACACCAGTGAGACAGTATTGTAGGTAAACACTTCGAGGTAGGCATGCGGGTAATGTATCTAGATCACAAATACTCGATATAGCCCAGTCATATTAGGTAAAAAAAGGGGTCAACCTCGGAATGAAAGATAATAAGCTGCAAATTGGTATGAACCTTTGTTTTGTCATTTTAAATGTTGTCTCAAAAGTCACAATCGTTATCGTGTCCGCGTCTCAAGATATTCAAGGTCAAAGGTCACAAAAATCGGTTTTTCGCGAATATCTGGCTTCCTATCGGTTAAATGAGATTTGCATTTACTATAAAAGTTGTAGGCTATAAAATTCCCTACAACTTTTGTTTAAACTTTTTTTTCATACGACCAACCGTTTTGAAGGTAGAGCGCGAAGAGTGCACATCGTACAGTCATATACGGCCTAATGCAAGGTCAAGCGTGAGTTATGGTTATCAGTACGTTATAAAGTCAATTATTTACTTGGAAATTATAATTATTAAACAATGCCTATTATTTATGTACTAACTATTAATTATTTATATTTAATTAAAGTAAGTAACTTGATTATTTATATATAATTATTCATATTTAACTATTTAAGTATAAAATATTATTAATTCTGGATTATATATTTTAGTTTTATTTTAAGTTAACACGACATTATATATCTTTTCTTTAAAACGCGTAGGTTAGGGAAGGACTTAGAACCTCAAGAATGGGGCTGGATGCTTGAAAATGAAATCCTGGAGCCCATACGAACGTTATTACCTCCAGCACCAGCCGAACTACTAAACGTAATATTTTGCAATTGCAAAAATGGTTGTGGTTCCCGCTGTGGATGCAGAAAATCAGGGCTAAAATGTTCTTTAGCTTGCGG
The DNA here is from genome assembly GCA_963576445.1 of Lithosia quadra. Classification (NCBI taxonomy): domain Eukaryota; kingdom Metazoa; phylum Arthropoda; class Insecta; order Lepidoptera; family Erebidae; genus Lithosia; species Lithosia quadra. The sequence continues at coordinate 1,580,880 of OY754897.1, forward strand.
CCAGTGCAACGGACAAGCTTGCCTCAACGCTTCACTGTATCCAAGTAATCCCGATGAAGAAAATACATATGATCCCGATATTCTGGAAGGTTTGGAGATGAACATGACAGATAATGAGGATGATGACAATGAATCGAACATTTTTGAGCGACAAGAAGAAGAAGACGACGAAGAAGAAGAAGATAATTAGCTTCCATTTCCAATTTCATTACAATTAAAATCAACAAAGATACTTTTGATATTTGAACTCACATTTTGATAAATGTATATTATGCCGTATTTAATAATAAATAAAAATATGTGTAAAATATATACTCTTACTATCATTTTAACTTAAAATAAAACTAAAATATATAATCCAGAATTAATAATATTTTATACTTAAATAGTTAAATATGAATAATTATATATAAATAATCAAGTTACTTACTTTAATTAAATATAAATAATTAATAGTTAGTACATAAATAATAGGCATTGTTTAATAATTATAATTTCCAAGTAAATAATTGACTTTATAACGTACTGATAACCATAACTCACGCTTGACCTTGCATTAGGCCGTATATGACTGTACGATGTGCACTCTTCGCGCTCTACCTTCAAAACGGTTGGTCGTATGAAAAAAAAGTTTAAACAAAAGTTGTAGGGAATTTTATAGCCTACAACTTTTATAGTAAATGCAAATCTCATTTAACCGATAGGAAGCCAGATATTCGCGAAAAACCGATTTTTGTGACCTTTGACCTTGAATATCTTGAGACGCGGACACGATAACGATTGTGACTTTTGAGACAACATTTAGAATGACAAAACAAAGGTTCATACCAATTTGCAGCTTATTATCTTTCATTCCGAGGTGAAAGCCCTAATATGACTGGGCTAATACAGCAATAGGTTATACTTAAATAACAGATTTTAATACCTACTTGAGTTTTTTTTTTATACTACTTAAGTGGCAGACAAGCACACGGCCCACCTGATGGGAAGCGGTCACCGTGGCCTATGAACGTGTGCAACACTAAGGGTGTCACACACGCGCTGCCTACCCTGAAGGGAAGGGGGGAGGGCTGGGATGGGGTGGGGAGGCTAGGGAGGGATGGGAGGAGGAGGGGTACAGTGAGCTCTGGCTACCCTAATTACCAGCGGTAACACAACACGCTGGTTATTATGTGCGCGGTGTTCTGTAGGGCGGAGGTACTACCCCAGTCGGACAGATCATTTCGGACGGGAGATACCGTCGTGTCGACCACAAGAAATAGACAAATTTAAAATTGTTTTAATAATTGCTAAATTTTTATTTCGTCATCGAGTCTTAAATAATTAATAGTATGAAATCTCGATCCGCTCTACGTAAGCCACCGCTTTGGCACAAGTAAGAGACCACGACGAGCCAGCTGTGACAGACATTTGCAAATATATCTTGTCGTCTTCGTAAAACTGGATTATAATTTTCAAACCGGCACGTTGCGATGCCAATCCATCATCTGTGTTCTTATCCCATCTACCCAATAACTTCTTCGAATTGTTCCTTGAAACATCTGTAAGTAGGCCCAGGTACTTACTCGTCCACGAAGTACCAGACGTCCACAAATTAAAATTCCCTGCAGCTATAACCGATGTTTTAGCTAAATCAATATCGTAGTAGCTGCTGCCGTAGTCGGATAATTTTCCCAAGTAAAATCTATGTAACTGGCCTTTTTGTCTACTTGTACCGCACGATTCAACCTCCAGCTTTTGTCTGGGTTCGGTTATATTAAACTCTTTGCCGTCTGCTCCGACTGCCGCCAGAAAGACTATTGCTAATATTAGTCGAAACATTTTGTCACTTGTGATCTCGCCGGTGTGCACTGACTGAGTATTCAGTACACTTACTTCACGAATCTTTTATTAAGATTTTATCTTGGAGTTGCAACCTTTCGGGTTATCAAAGAACAAAAAAAATTGGCAATCATCGTAGCAGTTTTTAGAGGAAGGTAGGGAAAACTATTAGAAGGCTAAGTTAACGGTGAAATAACTTATTAACTTTATTATGATAAAAATACAATGAAAACTAAATAAATATTTACATTAAAATAAAAACTAATACCTAAATAAAAAACCGCATCAAAATCTGTTCGGTATTTTATAATAAGTACGTCCATCGCGACAACGATGGACGTAAAAAGTACTGAACGGGTTTTGATGCAGTTTTTTTTTTATTAGAAAGGTCTTGGTTAGACTTAAAATCACAATCGGCTGATTAGAACCAGTGATATAGTAAAAAATCGACGTCCACGCGAGCGGAGCCGCGGGCAACAGCTAGTGAACATAATATGCCCTTTTAACCAACTTTCACATTCATAATACTAGTAGAATCATCATCTACCTGCCCTTGTCCCAATTATTTGGGGTCGGCGCAACATGTATTTTTCCTCCATTCATTCCTGTCAGATGTCATCTCTTCGGTAATATACTAGTAGGATATTTATGTATATTACTTGTAAGAGCATCGAAGCTCTCATTGCTCTTCTTATCCTTTATCTCGTTCTCTTGTTCTACGTCCCAACCCTCCTGAAAAGGCCATGCGTATCTGTTGTTGCAATCATTTATGCCCTTTTTTTCCGTGCGGAAATCCTCATGGATACCCACCCCGCGGCCAGCAGGGCAGGTTATGTCGGACTCTTACCGTCTAAAACCGCACGCCGTCTAGGTGTAAGGTGGCCCAAAGAGCATTTCCCTCGCACCCCGGCTTGACCCGGGCCATCTCCGGATTCGAGATGGCCCCCTCGGGTTTGGGGTTAATCAATCATACCCTACGGTCGCCCCTTACCATCACGTAGGTGAAAGTAGACTCGATGTAAATAGTTCCTTAAATAGTAGGTAAGGAGTTAGGACACGACGGTATCTCCCGTCCAAAATGAGCTGTCCGACTAGGGAAGTACCTCCGCTCTACAGAAGACCGCGGCCATAATAACCAACGTGTTGTGTTCCCGCCTGTAATTAGGGTAGCTACTGTAGCTAGAGCTCACTGTACCCCTCCCCCCACCCTTTCCTAGACTCCCCACCCCATCCTAGCCCTCCCCCCATCCCTTCAGGATAGGCAGCGCGTGTGTGACACCTTTGGTGTTGCACACGTCCATAGGCCACGGTGACTGCTTCCCATCAGGTGGGCCGTGTGCTTGTTTGCCACCTACGTGGTATAAAATAGTTCCATTCTTCACTCAGCATTTGTGTTTACCCCTCCACTCCCCGCAGTTATATTTTCGTTGGTATTTCCCAGTGTTCCAGTTTATCCCAACTTAACTAAACTATTAATTTATCTTTAGGTGTTAAAAACCTCGGTAGCCGTCTGGGTAATGGACTGCTGAGACGAGGTCTCGGGTTCGATCCCAGGTTCGCCATGGCACACACCAATGACTTTTCGATGCTTTTCGGAATCATGTGTGTATTTATCGCAGGTTTATAAGTGCCCGGTTAATGGCAATAGGCTCGCCACCTATTACACTACAAGTACTACAACCTAAACATAAACTGGCGAAATGTGGGTGCTAGCACCTCTGCCTACCCCTTCGGGGATATAGGTGTGATTTTATGTTATGTTATGTAGTTTTAACAGTTTTATTAACCTTTCGGGTTATCATCACATTTGTTTTTTGAAAAAAATATTTCGATAACTAAGTATTCGCGGACGAATTGATTACTTAACAGCATAGTACACTAATATTTAGGTACTTGAAGAGGCCCATGTTGGGAGGTTGGGTTTAACTAAAGACACAGCACACATTGTAAGGCGGTTGTTAAATAAATAGTCTACGACATTCTACACATAGTAAGCTTAGTTTCACTAGCTTGTGTTATGGGTTCTAGAATGCTGATAAACATACTTATATACTTTTTTTTTGTAACATACTTATTATACATAGAAACACCCAGACCAATGCAAATAGACATATTCATGCATACAAATATTTGCATTGAGCGGGAATCGAACCCACGCCCTCTGCGTGCACTACCGCTACGCAACAGAGGCCGTCAAGGTTGTTATCGCTATAGAAGAGCGAGCAGCTTTTAATTAATTTCAATCTACTACAAAACGGTGTACTAAAATATTTTCTGTAAGCGACTGCCATCTGACCTCCACAATCCTTTGGTGATATCGAAGTTTTGTAATTATTTTTATCGCGTGGAATTCCCCCGGATGCCACCCCCGTCGGCCATAGGGGGTGGTTATTTCGGTATTAGACCGACTAAAACTGTAAAATTCAAATTCATTTAATTATTGTTTGTCACAGGTAGATAGAAGATGTTGTCAATTACATAGAAGTATCACCGTAGCATGTCTGATAAGACGTACAATATTATATTATGAACCACATCACACTAGGTACAAATTAAATTGTGAAATATAATAATTATTTGGATTAAATTATTATTTAAGTCATTTCATTATAATTATCATTATATCATCCAAAAAAAAACATTAATTATCAAATAATAATAATAGTACAAATAACAAATGAATTTATAGGTGAATGTCAAAGTAAGAAAATCAAAGAAAAGTTAGATGTATGGCTGCATGTTACCATACATCTATGATGAAGTGTGTAATGTGTGTATGTCCTTCGATGTGGACTGTAGGTATTTGAATTATAGGGTATGGCTGAAAGTGCAATGGGGAACGATGGAAATGAGTAGGTACCTACTTACAATGCAATTTCGCTGCTCGTTCCACTGGCGCTCCACTGAATGTATGTTTCAATGTTGTCTGGGACGTCCCTGATATGGTTAAAGCAATTTAACACACACTAATCACTGGTTTGCTTGAGTTATGAATTATTTTGCGGAGCCGACATGAAAGTTCGCCATGGCGCCACGAGTTTTCTTCCGAAAGTGTTGTGCAATGTTGCCAACTCAGACGCATTGTATTGTGGGAGCGGAAAATGGGAAGTTGAATGAGTAAAGGACTGGAGCATTGTCCTTTCAGCCATATGATTGCTTATGATACTTTAACAAAAACCACAATCCGTCTCGGGTCTCAATTACCCCTACCCCATGTAATGGTACGTATGATTTTTTGAACCCAAACCTCCATACATTACTGTACAACTATTAAATAACGGGCATGTATGAGATTAATGGGTGTCGCTGTGTCGAAGCATGCCACGGGCGAAGCCGTGGGCAAGGTAGTAATTAATCAATCAATTAGTCTATTGCAGTCCACTGCTGGCCCCTCCTCTCCCAATGAACGCCATAGCACCCGATCCTCCGTCTTAGGCATGCAGTCTATCCCAGCCACCTTTTTCAGGTCGTTCGACCAACGCGCTGGGCGACGTCCTTTTTTTTTTTTTTTTTATCGTGCGGAAATCCCCATGGATACCACCCCCGTCGGCCATCGGGGGTGGTTATGTCGGGATCGAACCGACTAAAACCGCACGCCGTCTCGGGCCTTAGTAACCGGGGTGTAAGGTTACCCAATGGGCATATCCCTCGCACCCCAGCTGACCCCGGGCCATCTACGGTTTTAAGATGGCCCCCTCGACCCCCCGAAAGGGGGGGTGGGGCGAGCATCGCGCCACTTCGCCGACGGTGGGGTGTAGGGTGACAGGAGGCCGTCCTGTCATCCAACCGTCGGCGCGCAGACAATCAGCTCGCCCCCCGCTCGCTCCCCACTGTGCCATCTGCTAGTCAGAGGGACACGTGGAGAGCCTCGGAGCAGCCCTCTAGAGGGCCACTCCCACTCCGGCCGGATTGGCCGCAGGCAGCAGCGTCTCACGTGGCGAGTGGAAGGCGCTGCTCGCCTCCGTTGCCCAGGTTGCTGGGCGACGTCCTACTTTCCGTTTGCCGGTTCGCGGTCTCCACTCTACGACTCGCTTGCTCCACCGGTCATCAGTCCTTCGGCAGATGTCGCCAGCCATTGCCACATCAGCTTGCTTATTCTGCGAGCTATGTCGGTAACTTTAGTTCTTTGTCGGATGGCCTTATTTCGAATTTTATCCATCAGAGAAACCCCAAGCATAGCTCGCTACATAGCCCGTTGGGACTAGTCTTATGTCAATGTCCACCTTTCGGCGCCGTAGGTCAACCAGGTAGGACGCACTGATCAAAGACCTTCTTCTTGCTGGGAGGGTACACCCGACGTAATATAACAGCGAGTAGAACAAAAGTAAAATAAAAACAAACATTCATATATTGTACCTATTTATTTCAATGTATCATACATAAATATAGTAAAATGGTAGGAAAGTCAAAACTGTACATTGAATAAAAATATACTTAGGGTGTGATCTACAATCGATACCGAAGCCAAAAATATAGTTTTTAGAATTTTTGTCTACTTGTCTGTATGTAGGTATGTCCGGGATAAACTAAAAAGGACTGCATGGATTTAGTTAAATTAAAGTCGGGTCAACATAATAGGCTACATATTATCACACTATCGCCTACGGGGAACGAGCAGTGAACCTTTATTTGTTCAACGCATTCTGAAACAACGTGTAGATAATCTAACGACGCATATTTGAATGTTGTTATTATGTTAACCATGCTATAAGTGTTACTCCTTATAATTAAATACGTTAGATAGGTTTATATCTAATGTAGATCAATAAGCTATCGCTATATGAAAAAATAATGCGCGGCGAAATAAATGCAAGCAGAACAATCAGACTAATATACTTCGGGACAAATAAATAATATCTAAAATGTGCTCAAAATTCAAAATCCATGCGGGCGGAGCCACGGGCATCAGCTAGTTGACAATACAAATATTCTATAAAACAATAGGCCTAAATATTTTACTACCTACTTCAGTTATAAAATTGTTTCTAAATAACTACCTACTAATAATTCCTTTTTTTCTTCTGTTTCTACCGTCGAGTCTTTAATATTTAACTAGTATGGTCCGGAATATTGATCTTTTCTATGTAGACTTTAGTTTTGGCACACGACCCAGACCACCATGCCCCAGCTGAGACTACGCTCTCCAAATTTATGTTGCCACTCTCAAGAATCTCGACTGAGACCAGCCACGCGGCTGAATGCGATGCCAATCCTATTTTTGAATTCTTCTCCTCATTGCTCCAAAACATTTTGAGATTTCGATTTTCCAAATTGTTGCCTAAGATTATAGTGTTGAAACTTTTCTGTTCGCCGAATGCCTCCACAAGAAAATACCCTTCGGCCGTAACAACAGCGTCAGTTGCAATGTGCGTGTAGTTTATGCCATAGTCGGATAATTTTCCCAAGTAAAATTTGTTAAGGTTGCCATGATTTCCACTCCAACCGCACGATTCAACCTCGTTCTTCCATGTGGGTCCAGTTATGGTGAACAGCTTGGCTTCTGCTGCGACTGCCGCCAGAAAGACTATTGCGAATATTAGTCGAAACATTTTCTCACTTGTGATCGCGCCGGTGTGCACTGACTGAATATTCTATGTAAGTAGGTATACTCTCTTGACAAACACTTGATTAGGATGTTGTCTTGTGATTTGTGACCTTTCGGGTTATCATACAGACCATAAAAAATTGTTTATCATCGTAGGAGTTTTTACCCGACTGCGCAACGCAAAGGAGTGGTAATGTGTTTAACAGCCTATGTATGTAGGTATGTTTGTATGTTCCTTTGAAGCACTATACAGACCAAACGCCTGGGCCGATTTTCATGATTCACACGTCAATCGATTCCTCTTAGTCCGGCGAGTGTCACTAAAGACATGACGTCAGTGAAAATGGCGGCCAGTAGTCGCCATATTGTGAAAATTAAAAAAATGAAAGTCAGCAAACTATGTCAAGTGAGGTATCGTTGAATAGGTATTTAAAAATCATTTTTAGTTTCCTTTCAACATTTTTCGATTCCAGTGACCATTTAGGATCTATAGCGATTTAAAGTTGCGTAACAACAATTCATAGGTTATTATTAGACAGTAGAAAGTTCAATCGGGTAAATAGCTGGCTAGGACACATATAACTAAAAAGTATAAATAAAATAAAAAAATATAATTTAGAAATTAAAAAACCCGACTGCGTAAAAAACTAAAAAGAAAAGAAACAAGCACTCAGAAGATGTCCGGTGGTCTAGAAACATAACAACTTAATAGTCGGGATCCACTGAAAAATAAGATTGGCTGTTGAATAGTGGATCCCGACTGTTAAGTTGTTATGTAGGTACCTATATCTTAATACTAAATATGGACGAATGTACATTTTTGTCTCGTCACTAGGTACATAGTATAAAACAAAGTCGCCTTTTCTGTCCCTATATCCCTATGTGCGCTTCAATCTTTAAAACTACGCAACGGATTTTGATGCGGTTTTTTCCAATAGATAGAGTGATTCAAGAGGAAGGTTTATATGTATAATACATGCAGATATAGTATCAGCATTGCACCCGTGCGAAGCCGGGGCGGGTCGCTAGTGTCAATATAAATAAAGGTATAAAAAAAAGTTATAATAAAAATTTCACCCAAGTTAAACGATAAAATAATTGAAAAAGTCAAAATATAGTAAAAAAAAAGGACGCGTGCCTACTAAAATATTATGCTGCAGTTGTAGCATTTTAGCATTCTAGCATTTTTAGCGATGTGTCAAATCGCGTATTAGGTATGTCGATCTGCGTATACGACGAATAGTGTTTGTATCATACCTACAGCGTGTAATTAATTAATTTTAATTACCGAGCGAGCGAAGGGTTCTAAATTTGATTCTCAAAATAGAACCCTGAGCGTCGAGGGAGTCAAAAGAGCACAAGGTGAAAAATCTTTGCACTCGAGACTCGAGTGCAACATTCAAATATGAATTTAATCTTATATCTGAGTCTTTATATAAAATTCTCGTGTCACAGTTTTCGTTCCCGTACTCCTCCGAAACGGCTTGACCGATTCTCATGAAATTTTGTGAGCATATTGAGTAGGTCTGAGAATCGGCCAACATCTATTTTTCATACTCCTAAGTGATAAGGGTTGTTCACCCTTAAAATGCAAAACAACATTTGCCGGGTCAGCTAGTTTCAAATAAATGTCATCGTTCAAATACTTATTTTAAATTACCTACTTAGATACTTATTGTTATTTTAGAACAAAAAAAAAACAGAAAGAAATCCTTCTACTATTCCTCTTTATTTGAAAAAAAAATATATATTTTGGCCCAAATGTTATCAAAATCCAGTTCTGTGAATAATATTTATTGAATAAAACAGATGATTTAATAACAACTGTTAAATTTTTAAAACTTCCATACTTAAATTATTGTATAAACAGGGGCGAGTTGTGCCACGGGAGAAGCCGAAGGGGGAGCAAAATAAAAACACAATTTCTTTTCATTTCAATATATTGACAATACAAATTTTCTATAAAACAGTAGATAATTAACCTAAATATATACCCATTTGAGTTATTAAAGTTGTTTCTAAATACCCACTAATAAATCCTTTTTATCTTCTGTTTCTACCGTGGAGACTTCAATTAAAAAGTGGTTATAACGAAATCTTGATCCGATCTACATAGGCCCTAGACTTGGCACAAGAAACAGAACACCACGCCCCAGCTGTGACATAGGTCTGCAAATACATTTTGCCATCTTTATGAATCTCGACTGTGATGTCCATCGTCGCTCTTTGCGACGCCAATCCAATATCTGATGCCGCATCAAGACGCCCCCAAAAAACTTTTTTATACGTTGGATCCGAATATTTCGGAAGGCGGTCTAAGACCAGATACGTTGCCTTTGAATGGTCACCGGATGCCGTCAATAACAAATCCCCTAGAGCCATAACTTCAGTTTTACCTTCAAAAATATCCGAGTAACCGACACCATATTCGTATAAGTGGCCCAAGTTAGTTTCTTCATATTTCTCATGACTGCCAGCCCAAACGCACGATTCAATCTCGTTCTTCATTGCGACTCCGGTTATGGTAAACTGCTTGCCATCTGCTCCAACTGCCGCCAGAAAGACTATTGCGAATATTAGCCGAAACATTGTGTTACTTGTGATCTCGCCGGTGCGCACTGACTGAGTATTCAGTATACTCATTTGACGAACGCTTTAATAGGATTTTATCTTGTGAGGTTATCATACAGATCATAAAAAATTGGTTATCATCAGAGTTTTTAGTAGAGGAAGGTAGGGAAAACTATTAGAAGGCTAAGTTAACTAAATAAGTATTTTTAGTAAGTAAGCAAGTAGAGACGTTGTTATTTTGCTGCAGAGCCATTAATAAAAATTGCTAGATGAAATATATGCGCTGCGTCTCGACAAATGTCTTAGAATATTTATTTATCAAATATTTTTGCCCGATTGCGGCACCGAGGGTAATGTGTTTTGCACTTGTGCCGGAAATTAAAAGCAGATTTCAAAAATATAATGGTTTATCGTAACTACAAACCTACAAAGTATAAAATAATATCGGTATCTACCCATTAATTTCGATGAAGCCTTTCGAAAAAGAAAAAAAAAATTTTTTTTTTGCACCAATAGTTACTAAACAGCTAAACAGCGATAGGAAAATCTGCTCTTGTACACAGTTTAGGTGTATTTAGTTACCAAAGTAGAATAATAAATTCTTCTCTCATAACTAGTTACCAAACCACGAAAACTAATTATTTTCTTGTAACTGGTTAGGTACGAGATTTCAGTTACGAATACGGATGAAGGGGTCAAGACATGAAGCTATAGATAAACATGGAGGCCAAACCGGGAAGAACAGCTTGATCCAAATACCTACATGTCTGTATCTCACTCTCTGTGGGCCGACTTCTCTTTCGTGTATTTGTACAATGTTGCTATCTTCTTATTAGTATCTCCTAGTAAATTATAGAAATAGACCATACTAACCAAAAATGCAAGTAAAATTATTTATAAGTAAATAACTCTATAGTTCGACTACGATTATTAATGTGGAAATTGAAATTTTTTATGCCATTTATTATGCATGATTGGGTTGTTGAATCAGGAAATCAGTGAATTAAATTCCCATTGTCTATGGATTCAGTACGTACTGTGGCAACATTAGTACTACATGTCAACTATCAATAAACAATATGGCGGTTCTTTATTATTGTTTTGGTTTTTAACATATTTAAAGTTAATTATAAGTATAAACTCAAAAAATGGTGCAAAATTGTATAGTGCGTGGTTGCGGTAGTACGTGGCGTCAAGGATGTGATATAAAATTCCACGCGTAAGTGTTTAAACTTGTTTAAATGGTGATTTCTTGCTTAGAAGGTTATCATACTTAGAAAGAGAAGTCGGCCCACAGAGAGCAAGATAGTAAATACAGACTGAGCATCAAGTAGGTATTGGAAGTGAGGCCTCCATGTTTATCTATAGCTTCATGGGTCACCAGTACCCAGTACGTACAGTCCCACAGTCACACGTAGAGTACCCACAGTCGACGAGCATGTATGTAAAAACAATAATGAAATTATGAAAGCAGCAGAAACCAGGTTAGCAGCAAGTGGAGACATGTGATCTCTGCCTACTCTTTTACGAAAGAGGCGTGACTATGTACTATGTACTAAGGGTTTATTATGTGGCGTATTAAAACTACTTTTAAACGAAAACACCTGTGGTAGCAGGCTTACGTCACTCGGCCATGCCTACAGCCTATCCACACTGGCACCATCCACTGAGACTCACTAACTGAGGTATTGAGTACAGTAAAACCCGCTTAAGTCGATTTCTCAGGGACCCTACCAAAAACGCGTCTTAAGCGGGAAAGCGTATTATGCGGGATAGGGAAAATACGATTTTTAAAACGATCTATCCCGTTAAAATTAGTGATCTGTAAGCTTTCAGCAATCTTACGTGCTTTCTCGCATATTATGGGGCCACTTATGGGCAGTTTTCAAGCTCGTGCTTGATGAAGCCATTCCACTAAAAAAAATTCCAATTTATCAAACTTTCCTACCTTTTGCTTTTTTCTCTGCACACCTCCCAATCTGTATTTTTCTTTAATTTCTTCTCTATTCTTCTAAATGGTAGGTACATACTTTCAATATCTCAATTTTTTCTTGAAGTGACAATGCCTTTCGCTTAATTGTAGTCATATTGTAACTAGGGCTCGCAGGCGTATTAAACGGGATGCGAATCGTATTAAGCGTTAAGAAATGTATGAAATATGTCTCCAAGTTGCAGGGACTGGCGTAAAGTGGCGTATTATGCGAGAAATCGTATTAAGCGTGATCGTCTTAAACGGGTTCTACTGTATATGAATTATTGAGAAAGCTGGTACAATAAACGAGTGAAAATGCACATATTGTATTGACATACCTATATCTACCTAAATATTATTCGAAACTCAGTATATTGATTTATATCTGAATAAAGATCGCCGTACTAAATTTTCTGTGTATACATTATGTGTGTTACAACGACAACACTGTGATACAACTAGCCCCCCGTGAAGGATGCTCAAATTCTAATCAACTCGTGTTTGTATAATGTTCACGAGCGCCTACGAAATGAGCCATAGCAAAGTGCAGGCTACGTGAAACATTGCTCGCAACCAATTATGATTATACTCTGTCTAATTTAGGATGATAAAAATGACAGTTCATGTCTATGAAGTGTCGTATTTTTTTATACAAAATTATACCCCTAAAATTATGGAAATACATAGACAAGCCCCGCCCACTTGTCATAGTGAAGCGTCTTGCAAGAATATAGCACAAATTAACTCTACACAAATGAATCGAATGAATCGAATTTAAAATAATTTAATGAAATTATTTTATACTTATACTACTAAAATTTTTGTGATATAATTAGCTAAATATGATACGAAACATAAATACTATACCATAAAAATTCTCTTTTGTCATCCTGAAGTAAGTTAACTAAAATAATAAAAATAAAAAGTTTTTGTTTTTGTAAATATCGATTCCATATTCTACGGGAACGATAATCGAAGATCGAAAGATTCATTTTCGATTATACTATATGGGCTACCCTACTTAGAGCTGTCATTATTATCATTCTACATTAGACAAAGTATAAGTTTCTCACTTCCATTTTGTACATCGTTACTAAAAGTACACACGCATCACTTGTACCATCCTTAAACAATGTTCTCGCAAATAAAGAATATTATTATTATTATTATCAAAACGATAATAAATTCACTGTTTAATTTCAGTACTCCAGCCACCCATTTGCACATACTTAATACTTACCACTTAAAGTATTCAACAATGAATAGGTACTCCCAGGTGGTGTTGTGAGGTTATGGTGAAGCGAGGAGTTGGAGAACTCCTCTGGACTGCCAAGCTCACAGCAGGAGATCGCTCGACGACCTCCGTCGTCCATCAGTTAACATTTTGATGTTAAGATTTATGTATGCATGTGTATTGTGTATGTATGTACATGTATATATTTGCCTAACGGGTACTTTTTATTATATGTATCTATTGTAGTCACTTGTCTTTGTACACTTCTAGCCCTCTCGAACTATTCTTCCTCTATTACTCAAAGGTTTGCTGGGAGAGAACTCATTTTGAGTTAAGCTCGCCTTTGTACATCATTTTTGTTTATTTAATGTACTTACTTATAATACAAGTTTGTGTACAATAAAGAATAAATTAAATTAAATTAATCGTCATAAAATAGGTGACGTCAGGTGGCCCTGGGTTCCATAGGTAGGTTCATGATTCTAAAACTAAACATTACGGGCGCATAGGTAGGTATGGGCTAAATGGGTGCTTCGGGAGATCGGAGTAGCTATGTCACGGCCGAAGCCGCGAAGCGCAGCTAGTGGAACAAAGGCAACATAAAAACATCTACATCATGTTCTAATATTGTAGCTATTTATTTCAATGTATTGTAACAATACAAATATTCTATAATACAATAGGTTATAAAAAAAAACTAAATATTTTCATACCTACTTGAGTTATAAAACTGTTTCTAAATAACTACTAAATATAAAACTGTGCCGTTATGTATGGATCGTCATGTTTGGCTTTGAAAGCGACGGAAGAAAGACAACTGCATATTGTAGCGGAGATGAGAATGTAAAGATGGATATGTGGTGTAACAAGAATGGACAGAAAAAGGAATATCTAAGTATATTAGAGGAAGTCTGAAAGTAGCACCAGTGAATGAAAAATTGAGAAGCGAGCGACTGTCGTAGTATGGACATGTTATCAGAAGACATGGATGTATGTTGTTAAAAAGGTTCAAAGAATTAATGTGGAGGACTTAAAGTGCAGAGGTAGGCCTAAGAAAAGATGGATAGATATGACAAGAGGAGTGACTGAGGAGATGACATCTGACAGGAATGTATGGAGGAGAATGACATGTTGCGCCGACCACAAATGGTCGGGAGAAGGGCAGGTGGATGGTGATGAAATACCTAAATCCTTTTCTTCTTCTGAATATTTACAACGATATCTTGACCCGCTCTACGTCAGCCTTAGATAAGGCACAAGACAGAGACCACCACGCCCCAGCTGTGAGATGAGAGTCCAATTGTATGGTGCCATCCTGATAAAACGACACAGAGAGCTGCATTTCGACGCTATGTTGCGATGCCAATCCATTTTGTGTTTCAGCTTCCCAACTTCCCCAAAACTGTTTATATTCTGTTGTTTCCGTATGCTGTTCTAAGGTCATAGAGGTATCCTCATACTGGTCACTTGACGCCGTCAAACGAAAATCCCCTTCGAGCGTAACCACTGTTTCAGCTTCATCGATTTCCGAGTAACTGATGCCATAGTCGGATAAGTTTCCCAAGTTAAAAGTATATCTACTCTTTTGTTGTCCATACGAAGGGCACCATTTAACTTCGGCATTCCGTGTGGGTCCGGTTATGGTGAACTGCTTGGCTTCTGCTGCGACTGCCGCCAGAAAGACTATTGCGAATATTAGTCGAAACATTTTGTCACTTGTGATCTCGCCGGTGTGCACTGACTGAGTATGCGGTACACTCACTTGACGAACCTTTTATTAGGCTTGTATCTTGTGAGATAACCTTTCGGGTTATCATCTTTGGAATTTCAGAAGGCAGGAAAATCCATTTCTTGTTATTCGTAGGCTAAGTTAATATGACTAGCCTACGCCCGCGGCTCTGCCCGCGCGGTTGTCGGTTTTCGCGATTTTTGACTCTGGTTCTGCGACGCTTTCACAGCCAAACATGAGGATCCATACAAAACGGGATGGTTTTATTTTTAGTAAGTACTTGGGTACCTAGTTGTTGTAGAGCGTGCAAGACAAATTTTCAAAATTTTCATTTTGGTGCCATAAGTCCCCCATTTTGATTTTCTAGGAATTTTAATATTCCTGGTGTCACTCACACAATCACGACGAATCAAATGATACCTTGTATGTCAAAATCCGTCCAGCCGTTTAGGATGTAGGCCGTGACAAAGAAATGGACATACATACCTACATAGTCTCGAAAAATATTACCCTCCTTTCTTCGGCAGTCGGGTAAAAAGTAAAAAACTTTAGTTTGTGAAGTCGGTTTTTTAAACGTAGTCATAATTATTTGTATATCAGCAGAGCATCGCTCTTCATATCCTTTGTCTTGTTCTCTTGGTTTACCTTCCAACCCTTCTGCAAGGGCCAAATACGCTACGGTCGCCGCTTTCCATCACGTGCAGGCCGTTACTAGTGGGCTCGCTGTAAGTAGTGTAAGCCCTTCCTCCCTAATAGATTATTAATATTGTTTAGAATAATTAGGTACCCACTCAATTCTGGGCATTCCACGCGGTTGTTTGCGACGATGGAATTTACACCAAATTCCCTTTGTTTACTAATTTTAGATAAAAATACCTACCTAATAACAAAGTCGAAAGATAACTCAGTTATCTATCGTCTTTACTAATAATTAACATTCGATAAATAATAATATTATACAATGAAACATACATTTATTTCAATGTGTTTATGATACATATTTATTATTTACTAGCTGTTGCCCGCGGCTCCGCCCGCTTGGACGTCGATTTTCACATTTTTTTACTAACTATATCGACGGTTCACTAATATGCGTAGGATTTTAAGTCTAACCAAGACCTTTCTAATAAAAAAAGCCGCATCAAAACCCGTTCAGTACTTTAATACAGAACGGGTTTTGATGCGTTTTTTTTTATTAGAAAGTTCTTGCTTTTAGACTGAAAATTTACCGTATGTTTGGTTGTAATTGGTTAAGTAGAACCGGAGATATGACTAAAAACAACCTAAAAACGAAGCCCGGGCGAAACCACGGGTATCAGCTTGTATAAAAAGTAGCCTATGTGTTGCACAGAACTATGAACTATAATCATACCAAGTTTGATCAAAATCCCTCCAGTAGTTTTTGATTTTAGCGTGAACAAAAATTTAGTGCGGACAAACAGTGGCACAGAGGCACAGACAAACAGACAAAAATTCTAAAAATCATTGTTTTTTTCTCATGTATCTTCCATGTACAGACTCCGATCAGTTACAGATTTATTATATGTATAGATTTATGATACCAAAACAATACATTTAAATACTATGGAGGTAGGACACGACGGTAGGTATGTCCCGTCTGAAATGAGCTGTCCGACTGGGGTAGTACCTCCACCCTACAGAAGACCGCGGTCATAATAACCATCGTTTTGTGTTCCCGGCGGTAAGTAGGATAGCCAGAGCTCACTGTACCCATCCCCCTCCCCGCCCCTTCCTAGCCTCCCTACCCTTTCCTACCCCCGCCCTTTCCCTTCAGAGTCGGCAGCGCGTGGCTAACGCCCTTGGTGTTGCACACGTTCATCGGCCACGGTGACCGCTCCCCATCAGGTGGGCCGTGTGCTTGTCTGCCACCTAAGTGGTGTAAAAAAAAATATAGGACACGTCAAAATGACTTTACCTCGCCTGATGGTAAGTTAAAGGCAAAGTTTCAGGACTGGCGTCACCACTACATACACCGGTAGTGCTACAGTGGCGGCTCTCAGCTTGACGGCCTCATCAAATGCTTTTCACGCCCCGCGCCCTTAAAGCCGACGTACCCGTAGGACCTCCAAGTTTCGACCCCATCTAAGAATAGGACTCGTAAGACCCTATTTCAAAAAATGGGGCCCGTACGACCTTATTTATAAACTTTCGTATGTAAAGCCTTCCAACTCCTGAGGCATCTTAAAACCGTAGATGGCCTAGGGTCAGTTGGGGAGCGCGGGATATGCTCTAAGCAATCTTACAACCCGGCGTGCGGTTTTTATTATATCAGGTCCGAGTCAGACTTAACCACTCCACTGCTGGCTGACGGGGGTGGTATGTGAAGGAATCTTCATACGAAAAAAGGAATTTGAAACGGAATTCGAAATCCACGCGGGCGGAGCCGCGGGCAATAGCTATCTAGTAAGTAATAAGTATAAGATAATATAAAAATTTAATATCTACTTGAGTTATAAAGCTGTTTCTAAAATAACTAGGTACTTACTAAAAATAAAACCATGCCGTTTTGTATGGATCCTCATGTTTGGCTGTGAAAGCGTCGCAGAACCAGAGTCAAAAATCGCGAAAACCGACAACCGCGCGGGCAGAGCCGCGGGCGTAGGCTAGTCATATTAACTTAGCCTACGAATAACAAGGAATGGATTTTCCTGCCTTCTGAAATTCCAAAGATGATAACCCGAAAGGTTATCTCACAAGATACAAGCCTAATAAAAGGTTCGTCAAGTGAGTGTACCGCATACTCAGTCAGTGCACACCGGCGAGATCACAAGTGACAAAATGTTTCGACTAATATTCGCAATAGTCTTTCTGGCGGCAGTCGCAGCAGAAGGCAATACGATCACCATATCCGAACCCACATCCACCGTGGAGGTTGAATCGTGCGGTGCGAAAGGATTAAGAAGCCAGGCTACTAAACATTACTTCGGAAAATTATCCGACTATGGCCTCAGTTACTCGGAAATTGATGTAAATACAGCGGTGGTTATAGTTGAAGGGGATTTCAATTTGGAGGCGTCCGATCATTGGTGGATGAAGAGCTCCCTGATCTTAGATAAGCATGAGACGCTTGATGAAGAGGGTATCAAGCGTTTTTGGGGTCATTGGGAAGAGAATACAAATATTGGATTGGCAAGGCAACATGCACATGTGCTTTTTAGCATCTACTTTCACAAGAATGACAAGATATATTTGCGCATTTCTACCGCAGCTGGGGCGTGGTTGGCTGTTTCTTGTGCCAAATCTAAGGTTTCCGTAAGCCGGATCAGGATTTCGACCGTGAAAACGGAAGAAATATGTCGGTATTAAAATCTGTTATTTATGTATTAACCTATTGTTGTATCGAGTATTTGTGATCTAAATACATGGTAATAACTTTATGTTATAATTTTATTTACGTGCATACCTGCTAGACCAGTGCCGATAGACTTTGAGACAAAATAAATTTATAGTAGGATGAAACCTGTTGTAAAAGGAAGAGAATATAATAAAAATGATAGGAAAAATAAATTACGGGCGATCTGAGCTCGGGAAGGGGGGAGGGGGGTGAGTTTTAAGGGTAAAAACGGTTTATCTCGATTTCCGGCAAAACTACAAGTCCTATGGAAAAAAGTTAAATGACAAAGTTGTAGGTAATAAAGAGACCTACACCTTTTGTATTTACACTTTTTTCACATAACCTCAAAAAGTATGTGAAAAATTCAAATAATCAAGTTTTTGATTTTTTATTTTTATCTTAAGCAAAACAAATTTGTTTTTGCACGAAATTTGGTGAAAACTTAGCTTTTTATGTCCCAAAGACACTGTAATTTTTTTGATTTGAAATACTCTTTTTTTCAGCTTATTTTGACTAAATATCGAAAAACCACCCCAATTTTCAATCGAAAAATCTCACGTCAAAATATCAGCTTTTTAAAAAAAGTCAAAGAGTTTTTTGTTCTTTGAAATCTCTTCTTTCTGATAATGTAAAAATATATATACATTGCTATGGTAAATGTTCTCAGAAAATGCAAAGAAGAAAAACTCGAAATCGAAATTAACATTTTTGTATTTAGTCATTTCCTCGTTGAGGTGGGATGAAAAGTTACATGTTGCACTATAACTTCATGGTTGCACTCGAGTGCAAAGATTTTTCACCTTGTGCTCTTTTGATTCCCTCGCTAAAGCTCAGGGTTCTATTTTGTGATTATTGTATTTAGTCATTTCCTCGCTGAGGTGGGATGAAAAGTTACGTGTTGCACTATAGCTTCATAGTTACACTCGAGTGCAAAGATTTTTCACCTTGCGCACTTTTGATTCCCTCGTTAAAGATCTGGGTTCAATTTTTAGAACCCTTCGCGTGCTCAGTTTTGATGACTGAGCAAGCGAAGGGTTCATAATTTGAATCACGAGCGCAGCGAGCGATTCACAAAATAGAACCCTGAGCTTTAGCGAGGGAATCAAAAGAGCACAAGGTGAAAAATCTTTGCACTCGAGTGCAACCATGAAGTTATAGTGCAACATGTAACTTTTCATCCCACCTCAACGAGGAAATGACTAAATACAAAAATGTTAATTTCGATTTCGAGTTTTTCTTCTTTGCATTTTCTGAGAACATTTACCATAGCAATGTATATATATTTTTACATTATCAGAAAGAAGAGATTTCAAAGAATAAAAAACTCTTTGACTTTTTTTAAAAAGCTGATATTTTGACGTGAGATTTTTCGATTGAAAATTGGGGTGGTTTTTCGATATTTAGTCAAAATAAGCTGAAAAAAAGAGTATTTCAAATCAAAAAAATTACAGTGTCTTTGGGACATAAAAAGCTAAGTTTTCACCAAATTTCGTGGAAAACAAATTTGTTTTGCTTAAGATAAAAATAAAAAACCAAAAACTTGATTATTTGAATTTTTCACATACTTTTTGAGGTTATGTGAAAAAAGTGTAAATACAAAAGTTGTAGGTCTCTTTATTACCTACAACTTTGTCATTTAACTTTTTTCCATAGGACTTGTAGTTTTGCCGGAAATCGAGATAAACCGTTTTTACCCTTAAAACTCACCCCCCTCCCCTCTTCCCGAGCTCAGATCGCCCGTAATTTATTTTTCCTATCATTTTTATTATATTCTCTTCCTTTTACAACAGGTTTCATCCTACTATAAATTTCTTTTACTTTTTACCATTTTCATAGCTATCTGCACTGGTCTATGCCGCAAAGTCATAACAATGCTGTCTTACTGCTATGAAATAAATCAATAAATATTATACCCTACCTAATAATTTATTCTAAACAAGCATGAACCTAAAAATCCCACGGATGGAACGTGTTGAATAATACAACTGATGACACTGGATTCAGTCCACTTTTGTATGACACACACTCGTCAGCCACCACGCGGCTAGTAGCGAACAATAATAAAAATGCAGCAGGTTTTGTGTGGTGAAATTGTGCTGTGGTAGTCACCACGGAATAAAGCTTACTTCTCTTTTCTGTGGTAGTGACAGCAAGAAAAAATATCTAGGAATCACATTTCAATCATAGGGTAGCACAATAGCAATTCAAAATTCACTCACACTTGGTTAGCCGCCGCCATTTTTGTTTTTAAGGTTCATTTAAATAAACGGGAGGGGGGGGGGAGGCTTAAAACATTTTTTAAATGTAACACTCTCACCAGAAGTGGCATCTTCAATCTATATGTAGGTATATAATAAATCTAAAACTGATCGGTGTCTTTATTATGAGAAAAAAGTTATGACTTGAGGACTTTGTAAATGTAATAGACATGGGTCATTCTCAGCCGGCTCAAATAGGCGAGTCCGCGTCGAAAACCAATACCTATAGATTACTTATCAATATGATTATTTTTTTTATAAAATGTAAGGTCAAAAATAGCAGGGGGGCCTGCGGTATTTTTTAGATAAATTACGTAAAAGTTAGTTTAAAAAATTTAAAACTACGAAAATATTGACCTCGGTGTCGCGTCCGGTCCTGTATTGCAGCGAAAATAATATTTTATCTTTTTGCTCCAATAAAGGTGATATATGTACTTACATATATTCACAAACAACTTGATAACTACCTATTTACTTAATTTATAACATTACTAAGCCATTATAGGCATTACTAGACAAGTTACAACTGGTTGTCTTTACGTCCGACGTTCAGAATTGACTTAGTGGCGTGCACCGATTCGTCCATTGCTCTGTACTCTATACCTCGATTTTTAATTCTAGGCAAGAAAATGACAAGTGCAACTGTCACTGATACAAAAAGGGTGACCCGCTACAATAGTGATGTTCGGCAATCAATAGACTAGATACTTTAGTCATTCTTTATTTTTATCAGTGAATGAACCTCTTTGCAGTTTATGCTCGCCTAGTACATTACACGACGGAAATAAAGAATACTAACTGTGTCCCGCGGCTTCGCCCGTGGTATACTTTGTTCCCGTGGCAGGATAAAAAGTATCCTATGTCCTTCTCCTAGTTTCAAGCTACCTCCTTATCAATTTTCAGCCAAATCGGTCCAGCCGTTCACGCGTGATGCCGTGACCAAGGGAAATAGGGATTCATTTTTTACCCGACTGCCAAGAAGGGTTAAGTTTTTCGCGCGTATCTTGTATGTATATGTTTTTATTTATATAAACGCGAGAAAATTTTTACTTATTAAAACGGGCGGTAAATAAAAGTAACAGAACGCTGACTATTCGCTTTATATTTGCAATCATATATCAAAAATGGCTGGCTAATGGCTGGCATTGGCTCCATGTGACACATCTCTTTCCATAAGGCATAAAAATATATGGCTGGCTGACATACTGGCTGGCTGGCGGATCGAGAAGGTCACATGGCGGCTTTGGCTTTGGCTATGGCTGGCTAATACGTAGGCTTACGTTACGTCCGTTACATTATATATTTAATAAAATAATTATAATCTCGACTCACAACTAACTTATAATTGTAAAACTCGATTCAACCACATCACTATTTATTTGATACAAAAAACCTGCAACACTGGAAATGTCATTTTCTTGCCTAGAATTAAAAATCGTAGTATAGTGACTGCGAGAGTAGTTGTTCGAGTAGTAGGTACAGTAGACGTCAAGGTAATAGAATCACCCTTGATAATGACATGAAAGTATAGAAGGTTTTTGGGACCTTAGGTATATGGCATGTTGGTCTAGCGGTTATGACCAATGCTTTATGATTACTACAAGCGGGGCTTCAAATCCTCTGACGAATGATAAATATATACATCTACTTTGATATAAAAATACCTCAGAATAGTAAAATAACCTTTAATGAATTTGGTCTCTCTTTATAACATTAGTAAATACGGAAACGTAGACTATACCATTTATTTTCATGAGCATAGACGTAAACTACATCATATATCCCAACCTTACAACTAAACATGGTCACCGCAAAGAAAGGTACACAACCCAACCAACTAGATGGAGACACTGCAATGTATGTCCTTGCAGTATCCATTGGTTATAATATACTTGAGCGGGTCACCCTTTTTTGTATCAGTGACAGTTGCACTTGTCATTTTCTTGCCTAGAATTAAAAATCGAGGTATAGAGTAAAGAGCAATGGATGAATCGGTGCACGCCACTGAAGTCAATTCTGAACGTCGGACGTAAAGACAACCAGTTGTAACTTGTCTAGTAATGCCTATAATGGCTTAGTAATGTTATAAATTAAGTAAATAGGTAGTTATCAAGTTGTTTGTGAATATATGTAAGTACATATATCACCTTTATTGGAGAAAAAAGATAAAAAAAATATTTTCGCTGCAATACAGGACCGGACGCGACACCGAGGTCAATATTTTCGTAGTTTTAAATTTTTTTAAACTAACTTTTACGTAATTTATCTAAAAAATACCACAGGCCCCCCTGCTATTTTTGACCTTACATTTTATAAAAAAAATAATCATATTGATAAGTAATGTATAGGTATTGGTTTTCGACGCGGACTCGCCTATTTGAGCCGGCTGAGAATGACCCATGTCTATTACATTTACAAAGTCCTCAAGTCATAATTTTTTTCTCATAATAAAGACACCGATCAGTTTTAGATTTATTATATACCTACATATAGATTGAAGATGCCACTTCTGGTGAGAGTGTTACATTTAAAAAATGTTTTAAGCCTTCCCCCCCCTCCCGTTTATTTAAATGAACCTTAAAAACAAAAATGGTGGCGGCTAAACAAGTAGTGTGAGTGAATTTTGAATTGCTATTGTGCTACCCTATGATTGAAATGTGATTCCTAGATATTTTTTCTTGCTGTCACTACCACAGAAAAGAGAAGTAAGCTTTATTCCGTGGTGACTACCACAGCACAATTTCACCACACAAAACCTGCTGCATTTTTATTATTGTTCGCTACTAGCCGCGTGGTGGCTGACGAGTGTGTGTCATACAAAAGTGGACCGAATCCAGTGTCATCAGTTGTATTATTCAACACGTTCCATTCATGGGATTTTTAGGTTCATGCTTGTTTAGAATAAATTATTAGGTACCTATAATATTTATTGATTTATTTCATAGCAGTAAGACAGCATTGTTATGACTTTGCGGCAGGTATGCAGGTAAATAAAATCTATACATATAATAAAATGGTAGGAAAGTCAAAACTGTACATTGAATATTTTTTTTAAAGAATACTTGGGGTGTGATCTACAATCGATACCGAAGCCAAAAATATACTTTTTAGAATTTTTGTCTGTTTGTCTGTTTGTCTGTATGTATGTCCGGGATAAACTCAAAAAGTACTGCATGGATTTACATCAAATTTGGCAAGAATATTATTAAGAAGTCGGGTCAACACATAGGCTACTTATTATCACGCCATCACCTACGGGGAACGAGCAGTAAACGTTTATATCTTCAACGCATTCTGTAACAACGTGTAATCTAAAGACGCATATTTGAACGTTGTTATTATGTTAACCATGCTATAAGCTAGCTTCACACTATAAGTAACTTGACCGATAATGTATACAGTAAAAAACAAACTTAATTTTGCGGTTCGATCCCTAGACCCGATTACTGTACCAACCGCAAATAATAAGTTTGTCGTAGGTTATTACTTCTATAAAACTGTTAGAGAGGTAAATTCTTTACATTTAAATATTTACAACATAACTATTCGGGGATGATTGGTGATCAATACCAATGGTAAAAATGCAATCAGTATTTTTTTTTGTCTTTCTGTCTGTCTATCTGTATTTGATCAAACTTGGTGCGATTTATAGTTCATACTTCTGGACAACATAATAATATCAACCCATTTATGTCCCACTGCTGGCACGGGTCTCCTCTACTCTAAAAAGAGAGCTGAGAGGGTTTAGACCTTAATCCACACATGCTGGCCTAATGGGGTTTGGTGGATCGAACATGTCCTTAGAATTTCTTCTAGGACACTATGTTTTTCCTTCACCGTCAGCAGATTCTGATGGTATGCCTCTGAGTAGAGGCCACGTCCTTACCCATTTAGCTGCCCACCTTACACGCTTTTTTTCGTACAAAATCCTCATGAATACTCACCCCGCGGCCAGCGGGGCAGGTTATGTCGGACTCTTACCGACTAAAACCGCACGCCGTCTAGGGTCTTCTGACGCCAGGGTGTAAGATGGCCCATAGAGCATTTCCTTCGCACCCCGACTTGACCCGGACCATCCGGATTCGAGATGACCCCCTCGGGTTTGGTAACCACGGTTTTCCCGTCATGCCCCCGGAATAGGGGAGGCGCGCTTTGGTGCGCCGCCGCCTCGGCTTGCTTCTGCTAGGGTGACAGGCAGCTCCAACGGAGGTCGTTAGACCTCCGACGCCTTCGTCGCCGCCGTCCGGGAGACCTCTGTGCAGCCTCTCCCGAACCCTTTCCACCACCTCCTTCTCGAGCATCACTTGCTCGCAGAAGAGGGCGGCATAACCTGCCCCACTGGCCGCAGGGTAGGTATCCATAAGGATTTCCGCACGGAAAAAAGGCTATTTTTTATACAAGCTGATAGGGGGCGTCCATAAATTACGTGAGGTGTTTTTTTAAATTTTCTGTCCCTCCCTTCCCCCCTGGTGAGATGTTGTGAGATTTTATTCAACCCCCTCCCCCATCTTCCAATCTCACGTGAGATTTTTCAAATTGCGGGTTTCTTACGTAAACGCGTTGGATTATTATTGTAAAAAGAAAAAAATCTCAAGCATGTACTGTACAATCTGGATTAAATGAACCAAAATAGGATCTATTCTTTTTTGTTTCAATCAGAAAATAAATTGCATGATATTTGCTGAGACCCTCCCTCTCTCCAACGTAAGATTAGATGAGATTTAACCCGACCCCCTCCCCCCCTTAAACATCTCACGTAATTTATGGACGCCCCCATACCCGCGCGTCGTTTTATGGTAGGTCATCATTACAACCAAACATAGGGTAAATTTTAAGTCGTCTTGGTTAGACGAGTGGAGACCGGTGGAATGAAGATTAGAGTGGAGAGTGGAGAGTGGAGTAGTGAGTGGAGTGGAGAGTTTTTTATTAAAATAGACTTGGTGGCGATACTGACCTCCACGCGGGCGAAGCCGCGGGCGGAAGCTAGTTATAACATAAAGTTATTACCATGTATTTAGATCACAAATACTCGATACAACAATAGGTTAATACATAAATTAACAGATTTTAATACCCACATATTTCTTCCGTTTTCACGGTCGAGTCTTCAATTAATAGTTATTTATAACGAAATCCTGATCTGGCTTACGGAAACCTTAGATTTGGCACAAGAAACAGCCAACCACGCCCCAGCTGCGGTAGAAATGTGCAAATATATCTTGTCATTCTTGTGAAAGTAGATGCTAAAAAGCACATGTGCATGTTGCCTTGCCAATCCAATATTTGTATTCTCTTCCCAATGACCCCAAAAATGCTTGATACCCTCTTCATCACGCGTCTCATGCTTATCTAAGATCAGGGAGCTCTTCATCCACCAATGATCGGACGCCTCCAAATTGAAATCCCCTTCAGCTCTAACCACCAATGTATTTACATCAATTTCCGAGTAACTGAGGCCATAGTCGGATAATTTTCCCAAGTAATGTTCAGTAGCCTGGCTTCTTAATCCTTTCGCACCGCACGATTCAACCTCCACGGTGGATGTGGGTTCGGATATGGTGATCGTATTGCCATCTGCCGCAACTGCCGCAAGAAAGACTATTGCGAATATTAGTCGAAACATTTTGTCACTTGTGATCTCGCCGGTGTGCACTGACTGAGTATGCGGTACACTCACTTGACGAACCTTTTATTAGGCTGGTATCTTGTGAGATAACCTTTCGGGTTATCATCTTTGGAATTTCAGAAGGCAGGAAAATCTATTCCTTGTTATTCGTAGGCTAACTTAATATGACTAGCCTACGCCCGCGGCTCTGCCCGCGCGGTTGTCGGTTTTCGCGATTTTTGACTCTGGTTCTGCGACGCTTTCACAGCCAAACATGAGGATCCATACAAAACGGCATGGTTTTATTTTTAGTAAGTACCTAGTTATTTTAGAAATAGCTTTATAACTCAAGTGGGTATTTTTATTTTTATATTATCTTATACTTATTACTTACTAGATAGCTATTGCCCGCGGCCCCGCCCGCGTGGATTTCGAATTCCGTTTCAAATTCCTTTTTTCGTATGAAGATTCCTTCACATACCACCCCCGTCAGCCAGCAGTGGAGTGGTTAAGTCTGACTCGGACCTGATAAAAACCGCACGCCGGGGTGTAAGATTGCTTAGCCGCTTAGAGCATATCCCGCGCTCCCCAGCTGACCCTAGGCCATCTCTACGGTTTTAAGATGCCTCAGGAGTTGGAAGGCTTTACATACGAAAGTTTATAAATGAGCTCGTACGGGCCCCATTTTTGAAATAGGGTCGTACGAGTCCTATTCTTAGATGGGGTCGAAACTTGGAGGTCCTACGGGTACGTCGGCTTTAAGGGCGCGGGGCGTGAAAAGCATTTGATGAGGCCGTCAAGCTGAGAGCCGCCACTGTAGCACTACCGGTGTATGTAGTGGTGACGCCAGTCCTGAAACTTTGCCTTTAACTTACCATCAGGCGAGGTAAAGTCATTTTGACGTGTCCTATATTTTTTTTTACACCACTTAGGTGGCAGACAAGCACACGGCCCACCTGATGGGAAGCGGTCACCGTGGCCGATGAACGTGTGCAACACCAAGGGCGTTAGCCACGCGCTGCCGACTCTGAAGGGAAAGGGCGGGGGTAGGAAAGGGTAGGGAGGCTAGGAAAGGGCGGGGAGGGGGATGAGTACAGTGAGCTCTGGCTATCCTACTTACCGCCGGGAACACAAAACGATGGTTATTATGGCCGCGGTCTTCTGTAGGGTGGAGGTACTTCCCCAGTCGGACAGCTCATTTCAGACGGGACATACCTACCGTCGTGTCCTACCTCCAGTGGCGTAACTATACCATCTGGGGCCCGTGGCAAATTCTGTGGATGGGGCCCTTTTTTTTTTTTTTTTTTCGTGCTGATATCCTCATGATACCTCCTCCGCAGGCCCTATCAGTAAAATTTGTCACGTTGTACTCAGTTTAATTTTAATATTTATGTAACCAAAACCAATGTCAAAATAATTACACAAAGAATACGCAGTAAGTACCTAGAGCCCTTTTTTACATACATAGGTACATCCATACATACAAATCACGCCTGTTTCCCATTGGGGTAGGCAGAGACAACATCTTTCCACTTGCTACGATCTTAGCATACCCCTTTCGCTTCTTCAACTTTCATATTTTTTTTCATACACGCACGTCGGTTGCGGGTACCTACTCTTGACCTAGGCCTTTCTCCAAAACGTCTTGGATCTGATTAAAATATGTACGCCTAGGTCGGCCTTTATCGGGTTGCCAATTCACCCTCACCTCATATAGGTATCTGTTTTGTCAATCTTCTTTCATCC
This sequence comes from Lithosia quadra, assembly GCA_963576445.1. NCBI lineage: Eukaryota > Metazoa > Arthropoda > Insecta > Lepidoptera > Erebidae > Lithosia > Lithosia quadra. The sequence goes on from OY754897.1 coordinate 1,608,716, forward strand.
ATCCTCTCTACATGTCCAAACCATCTAAGTATCTGTCACTTCTCTATCTTGGTCACTACATCTTCAACTACACCGCAACGTTCCCTTATCACACTGTTCCTCATTCGGTCCATCAGCTTTACTCCAGCTATCCTTCTTAGACTTCTCATTTCTACAGCATTCAATCTACTTTCATGCTTCTTCTGCCACACCCAACATTCACTACCATACATACCCATACATTGATGTGGGAACGAGAACTCCTCTATGTACAGCAAGTCGTGCCTCTTTAGACATTTTCTGTTCTGACTGCTCATAAAATTATGCAGCGCGCCATTCACTTGATTACCTGCCAAAACTCTTCGCTCAGTTTTTTCCCTTTGTTTATTGTGCGGAAATGGATACTACGGAGATGGTTATGTCGGGATCGAACGCCGTCTCGAGTCTTAATTACCAAGATGTAAGGTTGCCTAATAGGCATATCCCTCGCACCCTAGCTGACCCTTTCTCGCGCCGAGGCGCTGCTCGCCTACGTTGCCCGGGTGCACCACGTGCCCTCATAAAAAAATTTAAATCCGGATGCCCGGGATTCCTCTTTTTTTTCCGTGCGGAAATCCTCATGGATACCCACCCCACGGCCAGCGGGGCAGGTTATGTCGGACTCTTACCGACTAAAACTGCACGCCGTCTAGGGTCTTCTGACGCCAGGGTGTAAGGTGGCCCAAAGAGCATTTCCCTCGCACCCTGGCTTGACCCGGGCCATCTCCGGATTCGAGATGGCCCCCTCGGGTTTGGGAACTACGTGGTTCCAGTCAAGCCCCGGGAATAGGGGGGCGCTTTCGCGCACCGCCGCCTCGGCCTGCTTCTGCTAGGGTTCCACCCATCACCCCCAGGCCAGCGCTCATGGAGGACGGAGTTCGTTAGACCTCCGACGCCTTCGGCGTCCGCACCCGCCGCCGTCCAGGCGAGCTCTGTGCAGCCTCTCCCAAACCTTTTCCGCCGCCTCGAGCATCACTTGCTCGCAGAAGGAGGCGGCGGTCGACCACGCGTCCGCACTCGGCACCATCGCTGCGAACAGCACCGGCAGTGTGAGGACTCCCACCCCGAGGGCTGCCAGGAGGGCCTGTCTCGGCACCTCTCACGCCGGACACTCGGCCAGCGTGTGCAACCCTGAGTCCTCGCCCGCATCGCAGTGATGGCACTCGGGCGTTGGCTCCTTCCGAATCAGACACAAGTGATCCCCGAAGCACCCCTTACCAGAGATCACCTGCGTCAGCTGGTACGAGAGGCCCCCGTGAGGCCTCTCCAGCCAGTCCTCCATGACGGATCTTACCGCCGCTACAACGGCGTGCCCCGCGCTTGGTTGCCCAAGTCGGTCCTTCCACTCCAAGTCGGTCCTTCCACTCCATGCCCGGTATTCCCCTAACATAGTGTTTGATAGCTCGCCTGCGCTACCCACAGCAACGTACTGCGATAAAATATTTGTAGAAACCTATGGTACGTTCTAAAATGAATATAAATGTGCTATTTACAGGTATTTTGGTTGACGGTTTTTGACGGTCATAAGTGAAATTACGCGTCACTGGTGGTAATATGTAGGTACAAATGTACATCTCTAAAAATGAATCAACATCTTTTTGTTGAGGTTGGTTGAAATGCTTAACCATTAACTTGAAATTGTATGGTCTTTAGTTGTCTCACTTTAGATTTTAAACAGTTCCTCGATTCTGTTAAAACAAGCTACTGTCATAAACTACTGACACTACAACAAATGCCATTAAATTTTGGTCTTTATTGTTATCAGGTTAAAGTTTAAAATTACTTAAATGATATTTTGTAGAGCGAATCGAAAAGTTTAATAAACTCTTTTCATTTGATTTTAGACTTTAACTGTATAACGGTAAAGTCTACAATTGAATAGTATCAGTGACATGACAGTGGTTTGCCTTTAGCACAATCTAGGCCCAGAAATTATAAATTTATACTTTTCAAATAAAATAAAATACCTACTCAAGTACAATGCTAAAAAATATTTTTACGCTCGCGGCCTCTTGGGCCGGGGCCCCCTTGGGTCGGGGGCCCGTGGCATTTTGCCACCCCTGCCACCCTATTGTTACGCCACTGCCTACTTCCATAGTATTTAAATGTACCTATTGTTTTGGTATCATAAATCTATACATAATATAATAAATCTGTAACTGTTGAACTGTTCGGAGTCTGTACATGGAAGATACATGAGAAAAAAACATATTAGGGGACTGTAGGAATGTAATAGGTGCCAAAACAATGATTTTTGTCTGTTTGTCTGTGCCTCTGTGCCACTGTTTGTCCGCACTAAATTTTTGTTCATGCTAAAATCAAAAACTACTGGAGGGATTTTGATCAAACTTGGTATGATTATAGTTCATAGTTCTACTACTTTTTATACAAGCTGATACCCGTGGTTTCGCCCGGGCTTCGTTTTTAGGTTGTTTTTAGTCATATCTCCGGTTCTACTTAACCAATTACAACCAAACATACGGTAAATTTTCAGTCTAAAAGCAAGAACTTTCTAATAAAAAAAAACGCATCAAAATCCGTTCTGTATTAAAGTACCTACTGAACGGGTTTTTATGTGGCTTTTTTTATTAGAAAGGTCTTGGTTAGACTTAAAATCCTACGCATATTAGTGAACCGTCGATATAGTTAGTAAAAAAATGTGAAAATCGACGTCCAAGCGGGCGGAGCCGCGGGTAACAGCTAGTAAATAATAAATATGTATCATAAACACATTGAAATAAATGTATGTTTCATTGTATAATATTATTATTTATCGAATGTTAATTATTAGTAAAGACGATAGATAACTGAGTTATCTATCGACTTTGTTATTAGGTAGGTATTTTTATCTAAAATTAATAAACAAAGGGAATTTGGTGTAAATTCCATCGTCGCAAACAACCGCGTGGAATGTCCAGAATTGAGTAGGTAATTATTCTAAACAATAATAATAATCTATTAGGGAGGAAGGGCTTACACTACTTACAGCGAGCCCACTAGTAACGGCCTGCACGTGATGGAAAGCGGCGACCGTAGCGTATTTGGCCCTTGCAGAAGGGTTGGAAGGTAAACCAAGAGAACAAGACAAAGGATATGAAGAGCTACGTTTCAAAAACCGACTTCACAAACTAAAGTTTTTTACTTTTTAGTATACTTTCTAGACCACCGGACATTAATCTAAGTCCTTGTTTCTTACCTGACTGCTGAAGAAAGGAGGGTAATGTTTTTTGAGACTATGTATGTATGTATGTAGGTATGTATGTATGTCCATTTCTTTGTCACGGCCTACATCCTAAACGGCTGGACGGATTTTGACATGCAAGGTATCATTTGATTCGTCGTGATTGTGTGAGTGACACCGGGAATATTAAAATTCCTAGAAAATCAAAATGGCGGACTTATGGCGCCAAAATGAAAATTTCGAAAATTTGTCTTGCACGCTCTACAACAACTAGGTACCCAAGTACTTACTAAAAATAAAACCATCCCCACTTTGTATGGATCCTCATGTTTAGCTGTGAAAGCGTCGCAGAACCAGAGTCAAAAATCGCGAAAACCGACAACCGCGCGGGCAGAGCCGCGGGCGTAGGCTAGTCATATTAAGTTAACCTACGAATAACAAGGAATAGATTTTCCTGCCTTCTGAAATTCCAAAGATGATAACCCGAAAGGTTATCTCACAAGATAGGTACAAGCCTAATAAAAGGTTCGTCAAGTGAGTGTACCGCATACTCAGTCAGTGCACACCGGCGAGATCACAAGAGACAAAATGTTTCGACTAATATGCGCAATAGTCTTTCTGGCGGCAGTCGCAGCAGAAGGCAATACGATCACCATAACCGGACCCACATCCACCGTGGAGGTTGAGTCGTGCGGTGAGCAAGGATTAAGAAGCCAGACTACTAAACATTACTTGGGAAAATTATCCGACTATGGCCTCAGTTACTCGGAAATTGATGTAGATACAGCAGTGGTTAGAGTTGAAGGGGATTTCAATTTGGAGGCGTCCGGTTATTGGTGGACGAAGAGCTCCCTGATCTTAGATACGCATGCGATGCTTGATGAAGAGGGTATCAAGCATTTTCGGGGAAGTTGGGCAGAGAATAGAAATAAAGGATTGGCATCACAACATGCACATGTGATTTTTAGCATCTACTTTCACAAGAATGACAAGATATATTTGCACATTTATACCGTAGCTGGGGCGTGGTTGGCTGTTTCTTGTGCCAAATCTAAGGTTTCCGTAAGCCAGATCAGGATTTCGTTATAAATAACTATTAATTGAAGACTCGACCGTGAAAACGGAAGAAATACCTATGTGGGTATTAAAATCTGTTAATTTATGTATTAACCTATTGTTGTATCGAGTATTTGTGATCTAAATACATGGTAATAACTTTATGTTATAATTTTATTTACCTGCATACCTGCCGCAAAGTCATAACAATGCTGTCTTACTGCTATTAAATAAATCAATAAATATTATACCTAATAATTTATTCTAAACAAGCATGAACCTAAAAATCCCATGGATGGAACGTGTTGAATAATACAACTGATGACACTGGATTCGGTCCTCTTTTGTATGACACACACTCGTCAGCCACCACGCGGCTAGTAGCGAAGAATAATAAAAATGCAGCAGGTTTTGTGTGGTGAAATTGTGCTGTGGTAGTCACCACGGAATAAAGCTTAATTCTCTTTTCTGTGGTAGTGACAGCAAGAAAACATATGTAGGAATCACATTTCAATCATAGGGTAGCACAATAGCAATTCAAAATTCACTCACACTTGGTTAGCCGCCACCATTTTTGTTTTTAAGGTTCATTTAAATAAACGGGAGGGACGTAAAGACAACCAGTTGTAACTTGTCTAGTAATGCCTATAATGGCTTAGTAATGTTATAAATTAAGTAAATAGGTAGTTATCAAGTTGTTTGTGAATATATGTAAGTACATATATCACCTTTATTGGAGAAAAAAGATAAAAAAATTATTTTCGCTGCAATACAGGACCGGACGCGACACCGAGGTCAATATTTTCGTAGTTTTAATTTTTTTTTAACTAACTTTTACGTAATTTATCTAAAAAATACCACAGGCCCCCCTGCTATTTTTGACCTTACATTTTATAAAAAAATAATCATATTGATAAGTAGTCTATAGGTATTGGTTTTCGACGCGGACTCTCCTATTTGTGCCGGCTGAGAATGACCCATGTCTATTACATTTACAAAGTCCTCAAGTCATAATTTTTTTCTCATAATAAAGACACCGATCAGTTTTAGATTTATTATATACCTACATATAGATTGAAGATGCCACTTCTGGTGAGAGTGTTACATTTAAAAATTGTTTTAAGCCTCCCCCCCCTCCCGTTTATTTAAATGAACCTTAAAAACAAAAATGGTGGCGGCTAACCAAGTGTGAGTGAATTTTGAATTGCTATTGTGCTACCCTATGATTGAAATGTGATTCCTAGATATTTTTTCTTGCTGTCACTACCACAGAAAAGAGAAGTAAGCTTTATTCCGTGGTGACTACCACAGCACAATTTCACCACACAAAACCTGCTGCATTTTTATTATTGTTCGCTACTAGCCGCGTGGTGGCTGACGAGTGTGTGTCATACAAAAGTGGACCGAATCCAGTGTTATCAGTTGTATTATTCAACACGTTCCATCCATGGGATTTTTAGGTTCATGCTTGTTTAGAATAAATTATTAGGTACCTATAATATTTATTGATTTATTTCATAGCAGTAAGACAGCATTGTTATGACTTTGCGGCAGGTATGCAGGTAAATAAAATTATAACATAAAGTTATTACCATGTATTTAGATCACAAATACTCGATACAACAATAGGTTAATACATAAGTAACAGATTTTAATATCCACATATTTCTTCCGTTTTCACGGTCGAGTCTTCAATTAATAGTATTAATTAATCATAGTTATTTATAACGAAATCCTGATCCGGCTTACGGAAACCTTAGATTTGGCACAAGAAACAGCCAACCACGCCCCAGCTTCGGTATAAATGTGCAAATATATCTTGTCATTCTTGTGAAAGTAGATGCTAAAAAGCACATGTGCATGTTGCCTTGCCAATCCAATATTTGTATTCTCTTCCCAATAACCCCGAAAATGCTTGATACCCTCTTCATCAAACGTTTCATACATATCTAAGATCAGGGAGCTCTTCGTCCACCAATAACCGGACGCCTCCAAATTGAAATCCCCTTCAACTTCAACCACCGTTGTATTTACATCAATTTCCGAGTAACTGAGGCCATAGTCGGATAATTTTCCGAAGTAATTTCTAGTAGCCTTTCTTCTTAATTCTTCCCCACCGCACGACTCAACCTCCACGGTGGATGTGGGTTCGGATATGGTGAACGTTTTGCCATCTGCTGCGACTGCCGCCAGAAAGACTATTGCGAATATTAGTCGAAACATTTTGTCACTTGTGATCTCGCCGGTGTGCACTGACTGAGTATGCGGTACACTCACTTGACGAACCTTTTATTAGGCTTGTATCTTGTGAGATAACCTTTCGGGTTATCATCTTTGGAATTTCAGAAGGCAGGAAAATCTATTCCTTGTTATTCGTAGGTTAACTTAATATGACTAGCCTACGCCCGCGGCTCTGCCCGCGCGGTTGTTGGTTTTCGCGATTTTTGACTCTGGTTCTGCGACGCTTTCACAGCCAAACATGAGGATCCATACAAAAAGGCATGGTTTTATTTTTATTAAGTACTTGGGTACCTAGTTATTGTAGAGCGTGCAAGACAAATTTTCAAAATTTTCATTTTGGCGCCATAAGTCCGCCATTTTGATTTTCTAGGAATTTTAATATTCCCGGTGTCACTCACACAATCACGACGAATCAAATGATACCTCGCATGTCAAAATCCGTCCAGCCGTTTAGGATGTAGGCCGTGACAAATAAATGGACATACATACATACCTACATACATACATACAATACATAGTCTCGAAAAACATAACCCTCCTTTCTTCAGCAGTCAGGTAAGAAACAAGGACTTAGATTAATGTCCGGTGGTCTAGAAAGTATACTAAAAAGTAAAAAACTTTAGTTTGTGAAGTCGGTTTTTTTAACGTAGTTATAATTATTTGTATATCAGCAGAGCATCGCTCTTCATATCCTTTGTCTTGTTCTCTTGTTTTACCTTCCAACCCTTCTGCAAGGGCCAAATACGCTACGGTCGCCGCTTTCCATCACGTGCAGGCCGTTACTAGTGGGCTCGCTGTAAGTAGTGTAAGCCCTTCCTCCCTAATAGATTATTATTACTCAATTCTGGACATTCCACGCGGTTGTTTGCGACGATGGAATTTACACCAAATTCCCTTTGTTTATTAATTTTAGATAAAAATATATCATACTAGCTGTTGCCCGCGGCTCCGCCCGCGTGGATGTCGAAATCCGTTTCAAAAACTATCCTATCTCTAGAGTTGGATCGAACTGCACATGGTGTGCGAATTTTATTATAATCGGTTAAGTGGTTTAGGAGTCCATTGAGGACAAACATTGTGACACGAGATTTATATATATTAAGATATCGTCTTTGTTATTAGGTATGTATTTTTAGGTATTTTTGTAGGTATGTCTTTACTAATAATTAACATTCGATAAATAAGAACAATATATCAATGAAACATACATTTATTTCAATATGTTTATGAGTTAATAGCATATTTATTACTAGCTGTTGCCCGCGGCTCCGCCTGCGTGGACGTCGATTTTCGCCTTTTTACCCGACTGCCGAAGAAAGGAGGGTAATGTTTTTCGAGACTATGTATGTATGTATGTATGTATGTATGTATGTCCATTTCTTTGTCACGGCCTACAGCCTAAACGGCTGGACGGATTTTGACGTGCGAGGTATCATTCGATTCGTCGTGATTGTGTGAGTGACACTGGGTATATTAAAATTTCTAGAAAATCAAAATGTCGGATTTTTGGCGGCAAAATGAAAATCTTGAAAATTTGTCTTGCACGCTCTACAGCCTGAACTGCTTGACGGATTTTGACAAACAAGGTGTCGTTTGATTCGTCATGATTGTGTGAATGACACCAGGTATATTAAAATTAATAGAAAATCAAAATGGCGGATTTTTGGCGCCACAAACATTTGACTGCAATGGACGCAAAAACTGCTGAACGAATTTCGATGCGGTTTTATTTGTTTAAAAGGTCTTGGTCAGACTTAAAACCTTACGTTTGTTCGATTACAATCGGTTTAGTAGAACCGGAAATATGAGCAAAAATATAATAATTAAGGTTGAATTTCGGTGATGTCCCTTCACTACACGAAAATTATTAACTCCATAAAAGATACATTTTATACTTCATTATTATCCGGGTAGCTATGTAAATAACTAAAAAGTATAAAATAAAAAAAATAAATTAATAAATTCAAAAACCCGGCTGCCTAAAAACTGAAAAGAAAAAAACAAGCACTTAGATTTGATGTCCGGTGGTCTAGGAACATAACAACTGAACAGTCGGGATCCATTGAAAAATTAGATTGGTTGTCGAATAATGGATCCTGACTGTTCAGTTGTTATGTTCCTAGACCACCGGACATCAATCTAAGTGCTTGTTTTTTTCTTTTCAGTTTTTAGGCAGTCGGGTTTTTGAATTTATTTTATTACTAGCTGTTGCCCGCGGCTTCGCCCGCGTGGATTTCGAATTCCGTTTCAAATTCCTTTTTTCGTGCGAAAGTTCCTTCGGATACCACCCCCGTCACCCATAAGGAGTAGTTAAGTCTGACTCAGACCTCATAAAAACCGCACGTCGCCGTCTCAAGTCTACAGTTATAAGATTGCTTAGAGAATATCCCCAGTTGACCCTGGGCCATCTACGGTTTTAAGATGGCCCCCTTGACCCCCCGACCATCGCGCCACTTCACCGACGGTGGTCACGCGTCGATGGTTGGGTGACAGGATGGCTGCCTGTCACCCAACCATCGACGCGTGGACAATCAGCTTGCACCCCCGCTTGCTCCCCACTGTACCCTCTGCTAGTCAGAGGAACACTTATGGAGCCTCGGAGCAGCCCGCTAGAGGGCCACTCCCACCCCGGCCGGATTGGCCGCAGGCAGCAGCGTCTAGTGAACTCCACTGCGGGTGACGTACCTACGACAAACTTATTATTTGCGGTTGGTACAGTAAGCGGGTCTAAGGATCTAACCGCAAAATTAAGTTTGTTTTTTATTGTATGTATTTTTCCGGGATAAAAGTATCCAGTGTGCTGCCCAGGATATTGAAGAATAATTATACCAAGTTTCATCGTAATCGAACCGGTAGTTTTTGCGTGATGCCTGAACCAACAGACAGACAGACAGACAGACAGACAGACAAAAATTTTTTTGATCACATATTTGGGATCGGTGTCGGTCTAGTAACACCCCCTGCTACTTATTTTTTTGATATTTTCAATGTACAGAATTTTCACTTCTACAGATTTATTATAAGTATAGATATCGCCGGTTCTAATCAGCCGATTGTGATCAAATATGCGTAAGATTTTGAGTCTAACCAAGACCTTTCTAATAACGGTCATTCTCACGACATGGTGTTCTTCGTATAATTTCCGTCACGATTTTTATTTTTTATTAAATTCTATAAGGTAGTACTTTAATTGAAAGAACACGTCATTCTGTATGAATTGGTATATTGGGCACTGCATTCAAACACTTAGTTTTTTATTTATGGAGCGATATATTTTTGAGGGTGACGGAAATTAGGTATGCGGTGACAGAAATTAGAAAATTAAACAATAATTCATAATTTCTTTTAGTTACGTAATAAAAAAATATTATTAAGTATTTTCATTCTTGATCTTTTCTCTTCTCCGTTGCTAAGTTTTTGTTGCTCCAAAATCTCTTCCTTAAGTTTACCCATTTAAATATTATATTCGAAAATAATCGAGTTTATTGTTCAAAAACATACATGTAGAATTATAATTTTATTCGGTGGGTAGGTATTTACCTACCTACCAACAATTAAGAACTGATAGAAACAATGATTACAGGGAGTTTTATAATTTCGGTCACTTTCAGCGTGATGGAAATGTGTGACGGAAATTAGGGAAAATGGTTATTTTTAATATTTAAAAATTATTAGAACATAATTTTGATAACTATTTCATTCCGTACCATAAAAGATATATAATTACGTAAGAATTGTTTGATTGATAGTTATATCGAGCAAGAAATCATTATTTAAACGAGCGAACAGAAATTAGAAGACTTGTAAACCATGCGAAGGGAAATTAGGAACTTAACTCACTGAGACGCCCAGAGAACATGTAGTACGCGTGCAGTTCGCTGTATGTCTGTGGCACTACTAACGCTTGCCATACATGCGATAGGGATGGGTACAATTTACTTAGCTAGGGTTTTATTCACGAATTTTTAGTGGGTGACAGAAATTAGGTATAATGAAAGGACAAATATATTTTACGTTGTACAACTAAATAAATAGTCATGTTAACGTAATTATATAGCTAGATTAATCTGTCTAATTTATAAATAAAGGGTAATAAATGTATAAATTAAAGCTTGTCTTGCACTTTTTAGGCTTAGAAAGTATTATTCTGGGTTCTGGACAGTGAATGGAAATTAGGAGAATGAATCAAAAACAACTATTCTGAGGTATTTTTATATCAAAGTAGATGTATATATTATCATTCGTCCGAGGATTTGAAGCCCCGCTTGTAGTAATCATAAAGCATTGGTCATAACCGCTAGAGCAACATGCCATATACCTAAGGTTCCAAAAACCTTCTATACTTTCATGTCATTATCAAGGGTGATTCTATTACCTTGACGTCTACTGTACCTACTACTCGAACAACTATTCTCGCAGTCACTATACTACGATTTTTAATTCTAGGCAAGAAAATGACATTTCCAGTGTTGCAGGTTTTTTGTCTACACTAATATTATAAAGAGGAAAACTTTGTTTGTTTGGTTGTAACGAATAGGCTCCGAAACTACTGGACCGATTTCAATAATTCTTTCACCAATAGAAAGCTACATTATCCACGATCAATATAGGCTATAATTTATTTATAAAAAATTTAGGGATCCTTACTAAAACTTCAATCATGTAACCCAAGGTGTAAAAAAATGACCTAAACAAATTACTTACATCGCGTGCGCTGCGAAAACTATTGAAGATAGAACAAAATAATGTACTGTGGAAATGTATAATTTAAAAAGGTCTACATAAAAGTCCGCGATAGCATATGTCTACCTAATAAGGGTGGCCCACAGTAACCATTTTTATCTTTACAGATTACAAAAAAATCATGTGTCATTTTCGAAGCTAATTTTACCAATACAGTATTATTTCTTATCCAATTAAATACGTTAGATACGTTGTACGTTTAATGTAGATCAAAATTGCCATTCACACTATATAATTACCATGAATAGTTTGAGAGCTATCGCAATATGAAAAATATAATGCGCGGCGAAATAAATACAAGTTGAAATGCGGACGTAAATCAGACCAATATACTTCGGGACATTATAGGTACTCAGGTAGGTATCTAAACTGTGCTCAAAATATTATGCAGAAAACTGTCACTGCGTGTACAGTAACAGTTTTCTTGGGTGCCTTTGAGGATAGCACGGGGTGCTACAGCACTGGACGAGCTTAAATTCACCAATCATGGATTATTGCAAAACAATCCACTCGCACCAGGACGTCGTTTGTCTCGCGAATTATACCTATCTAAAATTATGTTTCCTGAGGTAGGTATATCTTTGTATTCCCATCCAAATAAATTATATCTTAATCAAGACTTTCAATTGTGTAAAAATTATTTAAAGACTGTTTGAGTTATTGAAATCGGACGTCAGAGGAGGGGATTGGGGAGATGGGGAGGAGGTTGTGAACTCTGGCAACCCTTCTTACCGGCGAGAACACAACACAATGTGTTCTCTATTATGGCTATTATGGCTGCGGTCTTCTGTACCCCCTGTCACCCCATCCCCTCTTTTCCGGGGTTCGGTAGGGACATCATGTTTTTTTTTATACCACTTAGGTGGCAGACGAGCACACGGCCCACCTATGTGACCTATGCACCTATGGACGTGCGCAACACCAGGGGCATCACACTCGCGCTGCCGACTCTGCAAAATCCTTCTAATGCCCTTCTTGAAGAACCCCATATTATAGCCGCCAGGGAAAACCACTGCAGGGAGATCGTTCCACAGCCTAAACGTGCGCGGAATGAAATTTCTTTAAAACCTTACAGTACGTACTGCAGGCGGATGCAACGTGTGGGGATGAATTTCCCTGCCTGTGGCGAGCGGTGCGATGATAGAAAGTGGCTGTAGGCATCAGAAATCAAACAATTCCCATCCCAGGGTCAACTGGAGAGCGCGGGATATGCACTAAGTAATCTTATACCCCGGCAACTGAAGACTTGAGACGGCGGCGTGCGGTTTTCATTAGGTCTGAGCGAGACTTAACCGCTCCTAAAAAAGGCATTTGAAACAGAATCCGAAATCCACGCGGGCGGAGCCGCGGGCAACAGCTAGTATCAAATAAATAGTGATGTGGTTGAATCGAGTTTTACAATTATAAGTTAGTCGTGAGTCGAGATTATAATTCTTTTATTAAATATATAATGTAACGGACGTAACGTAAGCCTACGTATTAGCCAGCCATAGCCAAAGCCAAAGCCGCCATGTGACCTTCTCGATCCGCCAGCCAGCCAGTATGTCAGCCAGCCATATATGTTTATGCCTTATGGAAAGAGATGTGTCACATGGAGCCAATGCCAGCCATTAGCCAGCCATTTTTGATATATGATTGCAAATATAAAGCGAATAGTCAGCGTTCTGTTACTTTTATTTACCGCCCGTTTTAATAAGTAAAAATTTTCTCGCGTTTATATAAATAAAAACATAATATACATACAAGATACGCGCGAAAAACTTAACCCTTCTTGGCAGTCGGGTAAAAATGAATCCCTATAGCCCTTGGTCACGACATCACGCGTGAACGGCTGGACCGATTTGGCTGAAAATTGATAAGGAGGTAGCTTAAAACTAGGAGAAGGACATAGGATACTTTTTATCCTGCCACGGGAACAAAGTATACCACGGGCGAAGCCGCGGGACACAGTTAGTATTCTTTATTTCCGTCGTGTAATGTACTAGGCGAGCATAAACTGCAAAGAGGTTCATTCACTGATAAAAATAAAGAATGACTAAAGTATCTAGTCTATTGATTGCCGAACATCACTATTGTAGCGGGTCACCCTTTTTGTATCAGTGACAGTTGCACTTGTCATTTTCTTGCCTAGAATTAAAAATCGAGGTATAGAGAGCAATGGACGAATCGGTGCACGCCACTAAGTCAATTCTGAACGTCGGACGTAAAGACAACCAGTTGTAACTTGTCTAGTAATGCCTATAATTTTTATTTTATTTTATTTTTATTTTTATTTTTTAATGGCTATAATAATGGCTTAGTAATGTTATAAATTAAGTAAATAGGTAGTTATCAAGTTGTTTGTGAATATATGTAAGTACATTATATCACCTTTATTGGAGAAAAAAGATAAAAAAATTATTTTCGCTGCAATACAGGACCGGACGCGACACCGAGGTCAATATTTTCGTAGTTTTAAATTTTTTTAAACTAACTTTTACGTAATTTATCTAAAAAATACCACAGGCCCCCCTGCTATTTTTGACCTTACATTTTATAAAAAAAATAATCATATTGATAAGTAATGTATAGGTATTGGTTTTCGACGTGGACTCGCCTATTTGAGCCGGCTGAGAATGACCCATGTCTATTACATTTACAAAGTCCTCAAGTCATCATTTTTTTCTCATAATAAAGACACCGATCAGTTTTAGATTTATTACATATAGATTGAAGATGCCACTTCTGGTGAGAGTGTTACATTTAAAAAATGTTTTAAGCCTTCCCCCCCTCCCGTTTATTTAAATGAACCTTAAAAACAAAAATGGTGGCGGCTAACCAAGTGTGAGTGAATTTTGAATTGCTATTGTGCTACCCTATGATTGAAATGTGATTCCTAGATATTTTTTCTTGCTGTCACTACCACAGAAAAGAGAAGTAAGCTTTATTCCGTGGTGACTACCACAGCACAATTTCACCACACAAAACCTGCTGCATTTTTATTATTGTTCGCTACTAGCCGCGTGGTGGCTGACGAGTGTGTGTCATACAAAAGTGGACCGAATCCAGTGTCATCAATTGTATTATTCAACACGTTCCATCCATGGGATTTTTAGGTTCATGCTTGTTTAGAATAAATTATTAGGTATAATATTTATTGATTTATTTAATAGCAGTAAGACAGCATTGTTATGACTTTGCGGCAGGTATGCAGGTAAATAAAATTATAACATAAAGTTATTATTATGTATTTAGATCACAAATACTCGATACAACAATAAGTAGGTTAATACATAAATTAACAGATTTTAATACCCACATACATATTTCTTCCGTTTTCACGGTCGAGTCTTCAATTAATAGTTATTTATAACGAAATCCTGATCTGGCTTACGGAAACCTTAGATTTGGCACAAGAAACAGCCAACCACGCCCCAGCTGCGGTAGAAATGTGCAAATATATCTTGTCATTCTTGTGAAAGTAGATGCTAAAAAGCACATGTGCATGTTGCCTTGCCAATCCAATATTTGTATTCTCTTCCCAATGACCCCAAAAATGCTTGATACCCTCTTCATCAAGCGTCTCATGCTTATCTAAGATCAGGGAGCTCTTCATCCACCAATGATCGGACGCCTCCAAATTGAAATCCCCTTCAGCTCTAACCACCAATGTATTTACATCAATTTCCGAGTAACTGAGGCCATAGTCGGATAATTTTCCCAAGTAATGTTCAGTAGCCTGGCTTCTTAATCCTTTCGCACCGCACGATTCAACCTCCACGGTGGATGTGGGTTCGGATATGGTGATCGTATTGCCATCTGCCGCAACTGCCGCCAGAAAGACTATTGCGAATATTAGTCGAAACATTTTGTCACTTGTGATCTCGCCGGTGTGCACTGACTGAGTATGCGGTACACTCACTTGACGAACCTTTTATTAGGCTGGTATCTTGTGAGATAACCTTTCGGGTTATCATCTTTGGAATTTCAGAAGGCAGGAAAATCTATTCCTTGTTATTCGTAGGCTAACTTAATATGACTAGCCTACGCCCGCGGCTCTGCCCGCGCGGTTGTCGGTTTTCGCGATTTTTGACTCTGGTTCTGCGACGCTTTCACAGCCAAACATGAGGATCCATACAAAACGGCATGGTTTTATTTTTAGTAAGTACCTAGTTATTTTAGAAATAGCTTTATAACTCAAGTGGGTATTAAATTTTTATATTATCTTATACTTATTACTTACTAGATAGCTATTGCCCGCGGCCCCGCCCGCGTGGATTTCGAATTCCGTTTCAAATTCCTTTTTTCGTATGAAGAATCCTTCACATACCACCCCCGTCAGCCAGCAGTGGAGTGGTTAAGTCTGACTCGGACCTGATAAAAACCGCACGCCGGGGTGTAAGATTGCTTAGCCGCTTAGAGCATATCCCGCGCTCCCCAGCTGACCCTAGGCCATCTCTACGGTTTTAAGATGCCTCAGGAGTTGGAAGGCTTTACATACGAAAGTTTATAAATGAGCTCGTACGGGCCCCATTTTTGAAATAGGGTCGTACGAGTCCTATTCTTAGATGGGGTCGAAACTTGGAGGTCCTACGGGTACGTCGGCTTTAAGGGCGCGGGGCGTGAAAAGCATTTGATGAGGCCGTCAAGCTGAGAGCCGCCACTGTAGCACTACTGGTGTATGTAGTGGTGACGCCAGTCCTGAAACTTTGCCTTTAACTTACCATCAGGCGAGGTAAAGTCATTTTGACGTGTCCTATATTTTTTTTTACACCACTTAGGTGGCAGACAAGCACACGGCCCACCTGATGGGAAGCGGTCACCGTGGCCGATGAACGTGTGCAACACCAAGGGCGTTAGCCACGCGCTGCCGACTCTGTAGGGAAAGGGCGGGGGTAGGAAAGTGTGGGGAGGCTAGGAAGGGGCGGGGAGGGGGATGAGTACAGTGAGCTCTGGCTATCCTACTTACCGCCGGGAACACAAAACGATGGTTATTATGGCCGCGGTCTTCTGTAGGGTGGAGGTACTTCCCCAGTCGGACAGCTCATTACAGACGGGACATACCTACCGTCGTGTCCTACCTCCATAGTATTTAAATGTATTGTTTTGGTATCATAAATCTATACATATAATAAATCTGTAACTGTTGAACTGTTCGGAGTCTGTACATGGAAGATACATGAGAAAAAAAAATATTAGGGGACTGTAGGAATGTAATAGGTGCCAAAACAATGATTTTTGTCTGTTTGTCTGTGCCTCTGTGCCACTGTTTGTCCGCACTAAATTTTTGTTCACGCTAAAATCAAAAACTACTGGAGGGATTTTGATCAAACTTGGTATGATTATAGTTCATAGTTCTACTACTTTTTATACAAGCTGATACCCGTGGTTTCGCCCGGGCTTCGTTTTTAGGTTGTTTTTAGTCATATCTCCGGTTCTACTTAACCAATTACAACCAAACATACGGTAAATTTTCAGTCTAAAAGCAAGAACTTTCTAATAAAAAAAAACGCATCAAAATCCGTTCTGTATTAAAGTACTGAACGGGTTTTTATGTGGCTTTTTTTATTAGAAAGGTCTTGGTTAGACTTAAAATCCTACGCATATTAGTGAACCGTCGATATAGTTAATAAAAAAATGTGAAAATCGACGTCCAAGCGGGCGGAGCCGCGGGCAACAGCTAGTAAATAATAAATATGTATCATAAACACATTGAAATAAATGTATGTTTCATTGTATAATATTATTATTTATCGAATGTTAATTATTAGTAAAGTCGATAGATAACTGAGTTATCTATCGACTTTGTTATTAGGTAGGTATTTTTATCTAAAATTAATAAACAAAGGGAATTTGGTGTAAATTCCATCGTCGCAAACAACCGCGTGGAATGTCCAGAATTGAGTAGGTCATTATTCTAAACAATAATAATAATCTATTAGGGAGGAAGGGCTTACACTACTTACAGCGAGCCCACTAGTAACGGCCTGCACGTGATGGAAAGCGGCGACCGTAGCGTATTTGGCCCTTGCAGAAGGGTTGGAAGGTAAACCAAGAGAACAAGACAAAGGATATGAAGAGCTACGTTTAAAAAACCGACTTCATAAACTAAAGTTTTTTACTTTTTAGTATACTTTCTAGACCACCGGACATTAATCTAAGTCCTTGTTTCTTACCTGACTGCTGAAGAAAGGAGGGTAATGTTTTTTGAGACTATGTATGTATGTATGTAGGTATGTATGTATGTCCATTTCTTTGTCACGGCCTACATCCTAAACGGCTGGACGGATTTTGACATGCAAGGTATCATTTGATTCGTCGTGATTTTGTGAGTGACACCGGGAATATTAAAATTCCTAGAAAATCAAAATGGCGGACTTATGGCGCCAAAATGAAAATTTTGAAAATTTGTCTTGCACGCTCTACAACAACTAGGTACCCAAGTACTTACTAAAAATAAAACTATCCCGTTTTGTATGGATCCTCATGTTTGGCTGTGAAAGCGTCGCAGAACCAGAGTCAAAAATCGCGAAAACCGACAACCGCGCGGGCAGAGCCGCGGGCGTAGGCTAGTCATATTAAGTTAGCCTACGAATAACAAGGAATAGATTTTCCTGCCTTCTGAAATTCCAAAGATGATAACCCGAAAGGTTATCTCACAAGATACAAGCCTAATAAAAGGTTCGTCAAGTGAGTGTACCGCATACTCAGTCAGTGCACACCGGCGAGATCACAAGAGACAAAATGTTTCGACTAATATTCGCAATAGTCTTTCTGGTGGCAGTCGGAGCAGATGGCAATACGATCACCATATCCGAACCCACATCCACCGTGGAGGTTGAGTCGTGCGGTGGGGAAGAATTAAGAAGCCAGGCCACTAAACATTACTTCGGAAAATTATCCGACTATGGCCTCAGTTACTCGGAAATTGATGTAAATACAACGGTGGTTGAAGCTGAAGGGGATTTCAATTTGGAGGCGTCCGGTTATTGGTGGACGAAGAGCTCCCTGATCTTAGATAAGCATGAGACGTTTGATGAAGAGGGTATCAAGCATTTTTGGGGTTATTGGGAAGAGAATACATATATTGGATTGGCATCACAACATGCACATGTGCTTTTTAGCATCTACTTTCACAAGAATGACAAGATATATTTGCACATTTATACCGAAGCTGGGGCGTGGTTGGCTGTTTCTTGTGCCAAATCTAAGGTTTCCGTAAGCCGGATCAGGATTTCGTTATAAATAACTATTAATTGAAGACTCGACCGTGAAAACGGAAGAAATATGTGGGTATTAAAACCTGTTATTTATGTATTAACCTATTGTTGTATCGAGTATTTGTGATCTAAATACATGGTAATAACTTTATGTTATAATTTTATTTACCTGCATACCTGCCGCAAAGTCATAACAATGCTGTCTTACTGCTATTAAATAAATCAATAAATATTATACCTAATAATTTATTCTAAACAAGCATGAACCTAAAAATCCCATGGATGGAACGTGTTGAATAATACAACTGATGACACTGGATTCGGTCCACTTTTGTATGACACACACTCGTCAGCCACCACGCGGCTAGTAGCGAAGAATAATAAAAATGCAGCAGGTTTTGTGTGGTGAAATTGTGCTGTGGTAGTCACCACGGAATAAAGCTTAATTCTCTTTTCTGTGGTAGTGACAGCAAGAAAAAATATCTAGGAATCACATTTCAATCATAGGGTAGCACAATAGCAATTCAAAATTCACTCACACTTGGTTAGCCGCCACCATTTTTGTTTTTAAGGTTCATTTAAATAAACGGGAGGGGGGGGGGGGAGGCTTAAAACATTTTTTAAATGTAACACTCTCACCAGAAGTGGCATCTTCAATCTATATGTAGGTATATAATAAATCTAAAACTGATCGGTGTCTTTATTATGAGAAAAAAGTTATGACTTGAGGACTTTGTAAATGTAATAGACATGGGTCATTCTCAGCCGGCTCAAATAGGCGAGTCCGCGTCGAAAACCAATACCAATAGATTACTTATTAATATGATTATTTTTTTTATAAAATGCAAGGTCAAAAATAGCAGGGGGGCCTGTGGTATTTTTTAGATAAATTACGTAAAAGTTAGTTTAAAAAAATTTAAAACTACGAAAATATTGAACCTCGGTGTCGCGTCCGGTCCTGTATTGCAGCGAAAATATTTTTTTATCTTTTCTCCAATAAAGGTGTTATATGTACCTACATTATATTCACAAACAACTTGATAACTATTTACTTAATTTATAACATTACTAAGCCATCATTACTAGACAAGTTACAACTGGTTGTCTTTACGTCCGACGTTCAGAATTGACTTCAGTGGCGGGCACCGATTCGTCCATTGCTCTGTACTCTATGCCTCGATTTTTAATTCTAGGCAAGAAAATGACAAGTGCAACTGTCGATGATACAAAAAAGGGTGACCCGCTACAATAGTGATGTTCGGCAATCAATAACCTCTTTGCAGTTTATGCTCGCCTAGTACATTACACGACGGAAATAAAGAATACTAACTGTGTCCCGCGGCTTCGCCCGTGGTATACTTTGTTCCCGTGGCAGGATAAAAAGTATCCTATGTCCTTCTCCTAGTTTTAAGCTACCTCCTTATCAATTTTCAGCCAAATCGGTCCAGCCGTTCACGCGTGATGCCGTGACCAAGGGCAATAGGGATTCATTTTTACCCGACTGCCAAGAAGGGTTAACACTTTCACAGCGGAGCATTTAAAGCGCCGTTTGATACGGTACGCGGGCGATTTTCTGCTATTTTGTGAATTTCATAGAAACATAACTAAAATGAGTACACAGATAATTATTTTTGTGTATATAAGATACGCTATTGTAGTTTATGAATAATGAATAAAAATACATTATATTATTTATGTTATAGTTATAAAAAAAAAACTAAAATAGTCATTTTTTCAACAACAAAAAAAGTCTTACATGCAACAAATGCCTTTTTTTAGATGGTAATTCTTTACCGTGTGATATTTTTTGAAACACGGGTCATTGCACAATGTCAAAATCAGCATTCTTGCGCACAGACATCGAACGATTATGCTGCGATGTATCGATGAAGCCATTTCGCGCCAAAATGCAACCCCATTCACCCTGTTTACTCGCCGGCGGCAGACTGAGCGGGCGGCGCGGGGGATTGCATATTGTAGCTGTCCTGTTCCCGCTACGTACTTGTATTGCATATGTGTGTATAGCTTATAAACTCAGCTACAAACGCGTACTAAGCGAATCCCGATTAGGCGACGTGATTTTCTAATAAACAGTATGAAAGGCGGTAACGTGTGCTGCTCGTGGTTCGCAAGTTGGAGAAAAGTATGAATGCCGAGCGGCACTCGTGGTTAGCTGTGAAAGTGTTAAGTTTTTCGCGCGTATCTTGTATGTATATGTTTTTATTTATATAAACGCGAGAAAATTTTTACTTATTAAAACGGGCGGTAAATAAAAGTAACAGAACGCTGACTATTCGCTTTATATTTGCAATCATATATCAAAAATGGCTGGCTAATGGCTGGCATTGGCTCCATGTGACACATCTCTTTCCATAAGGCATTAATATATATATAGCTGCTCGTGCTGATTCACTCACTCATTGGTCACCTCTCCTGAACAATTTTGTATGAAATTTTTTTTTGTCACCGATGGTTACGTATAGAGGATGGAAATTCATTCGGAGGAAAAATATGGAGAGAGCTGACGATGGAGGATTTCGGAGACGGGTGAAGAGCACGCTTAAGGTATTGAAGATAGGTTGGTGGTGCTTGAGCAAATGTCACTCGAAACGTCATTCAATTGCCAGTGACCTGAAAAAAAATTCAAAATGGCGAAAAAAAAATGGCCGCCATAGAAATTTCCTCGGTGTCCATCTCGGAGAGTATAAAAGATGGAAGAGTAGTTTCTTCGCAAAAGATGATCAGGATCCAAAGGTCTACTCGATGAATAGAAAAAAAAATTCAAGATGGTGGAATTTATTTTTCTATAGTAGAAAATGTATGGCGAACATTGAATAGACTACAAGTTTTGAACTATGCAAGACTTTGATTTATACATGGTTTCTTTTTAAAATGTTTTTGTGGAAGAACTCTTAGTCAGAAATATGTAGATAGATGATGATCGAGGGTTTGGAAGATGGGTGAGAAGCACGGCCAAGGTATTAGACATAGGTGAGGGCTGCTCAAACAAAAAATACTTGGAACCTCATCCAATTGGCAGGGAGATGGAAATAAATCCAAAATGGCGGATTCAAGATGGCGTCAACACAAATGTCATGGGTGTCTCTCAGAAAGTATTAAAGATGGATGAATTGTGTTTCGGTTCACCTCTGCTGTATTTTTTTTCCCTGATGCTTTCATATAAAGGACGAAAATTCATTCGGAGGAAAAGTATGGAGATTTTGGAGACGGGTGAAGAGCACGGCCAAGGTATTGAAGAGAGGAAGGGAGTGCTCAAATAAAAACCACTCGGAATCTCATCCAATTTTATTGTCAGTGAGCTAAAAATATAACCAAAATGGCAGATTCAAGATGGCGCCCATACAATTTTCGACAGCGTCTATCTCACAAAGTATAATAGAAGATAGAAGAGAGGTTTTTTGGCAAAAGATGATAAGGACCTAGCCTAGAGGTCTACTCGATGAATAGAAAAAACATTCAAAATGGCGAAATTTATTTTTCCATACAAAATATAAGGCGAATATTGAAGAGACAAATGTGCAAGACTTTGATATGCTTTTAACCGACTTCCAAAAAAGAGGTGGTTCTCAAAACGGCCCGTTTATTTTCATTTTTTTGCAAAGATTTTTTAAATAAATAGTAGAAGTTTTCGTCTTGGTCCCATAAAAAAATCTGGATCCAACTCCTTAATCCTGATGCTGAAAGATTACTGCCCGCCTAGGCCCTAGAGGTTATCAAGATTCAGAAAGTGTTCATTGTGAATTAATACTTATTATAGGTACCAAGCAACGACTTCATGGTTAGATTTCAAGTCCCAACCCCTCAACCCTGATAATGCAGGGTACAGCTGCGCTCACAAACTATAGTGATTCAGAAACTGCGGATGGTGCAATGCAATAATATTTTAAGTACCAAGCATAGACTATTACATAATTGAACTTCGGATCCCGACTCCGCAATCTTGATGCTGCAAGGTGCTGAACTCTTAAACCATGGGGATTCGAGAATTTCTTATATTTTTATTTATTTATAAAAACTTCATGCACATAATTATGCAACAGGCATTCTCTACCAGTCAACCTTATAGGTGGTGTAGAGAATAACATAGCATAGCATAGCATAGAGAACACACAACAGCATTTTAGGCATCAAGCAACAGCTTCATGATTACACTTCAAGTCTGAATTCCACAAACCTGATGATGCAGGGTACAACACTCCTAAACCATAGAGAATAAGGAACTGTTCCTGGTGAAATAATAGGTACCTATTGTAAATGCCGAGCATAGACTTTTGTTAGGTATGGAATTCCAAGTCCCAACTTTTCAATCTAACCACAAATTCACGGTTTTCAGATTTTTCCCCCTATGTCTGCTAGGCATACCGATAGGTAGATATGTCAAAGTGGAAAGAAGAAAGAATTTGTGGCTACATTACACAAAAAGAATTAAATTGTGGTCATGAACTAATAATTAGTATTTTAAGTAAGATAACTATATCAAGTGGAGTATCATATGAAAGGGCTTCACCTGTGCATTCTGAAACAGCTTTTTGTTTATTTTTATACGTCATAGTTTTTGAATTATCGTGCAAAATGTCGAAAAGGTGTGTGTGTATTTAAAGGTGAACCATGAACCGTACTTTTGACATGATAGTTGACCCATAGAGTTAAAATAGCGGGTGAGAAGTTATTTTTTACGCATTAAAAACACCTTTCTTAAGTTACCCGTGACTACTGTAGTAGGTACCGCTAGCGGTACTTTAGTGTTTCTTGAAAAGAATCAGTGCTGGCAAAATAATGGGTAATTGTTATCCTACCGGTTGCGGCAATTTAATAATTAGCACTAAAGGACCGCTGTTTAGCCCAATAAAATCTTCAGAAAATCAGAATTCTTTTTTTGGCGTTAATATATTGAAAAAAAAAAAGATTTAATTTAAAAAAATTGAATAAGCACTATAAAACGACAAAGTGTTAGAGTGAACAAAAATTGTCAGGATTGAATGAAATTTTAAGCAATTGCATGCTAACTATTTCCAAATGATTTTCTGATCGGAAAAAATGATCATCCCGTCCTGGATGATCATTGTTTCCGATCAGAAAATCAATTGTCAGGATGATTTCGAAAATCGAATATTTAAATGTCTAAGTAGGTATTTATTATTTTGTTGATAATAATAAAAACGGTTTTAAATTCTAACATTTAAAATAATAGGTTTATAATATTATGCTTAGAACTAGCTTCCGCCCGCGGCTTCGCCCGCGTGGAATTCGGTATTGCCACCAAGTCTATTTCAATGAAACGACTCTCCACTCAACTTTCCACTCCGCTGTTCACTCCACTCTCTACACCACACTCCACTCCATTATTCACTCCACTCTCCACTCCACTCTCCACCTCCACTCTACTGTCCAATCCCCTCTCCCGACTCCACTCTACATTCCACTCTCCACTTCAATCTCCACTCCACTCCACTCTCCACTCCACTTTCCACTCCACTCTCCATACCACTCCCCACTCCACTCTCAACACCACTCCCCACTCCGCTCCACTCTCCACTCCACTGGTCTCCACTCGTCTAGCCAAAACCTTTCGGATAAAAAGTACTTACTAAACGGATTTCAGTGCGGTTTTCTTGGTCAGACCTAAAATTTGGAGATACGACCAAAAGCTTTTTTTCCTTATTAATTGGTTTCACCTTACACCATCTTTACAGGGTTCACCTAAGGCGACAGTGTGGACATCATATCCCTTTATAACAGTACTTTTAGTTGTAATAATCGATATTTGAAAAAAAAGACTTGGTTATGTTGACCACAAATATCTATTTTTTGCAATCCTTGTCTGTTTGTTCGTGATGGACCCAAAAACTGCTGAACAAATTTTGATGCCGCCTTTTCATTAGATAGGTCTTGGTTTTACATAAAATCTGCCGTATGTATTGCATTTGGTTAAGTAGAACCGGGGATATGACCAAAAAACGATTACCAACCAATCGACTCCCACAGGCAGAGCCGCGGGTATTAGCTTGTATAAAAAGTAGCCTATATATTACTCCAGACTATAATCTATCTCTGTACCAAATTTCAACCTGATCTATTCAGCCGTTTTTACGTGAAAGAGTAAAAAACATACATCCAGATATCCCAACTGATCAACTCCATGGGTGAAGCCGCGGGTATTAGCTTGTATACAAATTAGCCTATAATATGTTATTTCACACTACACTCTATCTCGGTACCAAATTTCAGCCAGATGCATTCAGCCGTTTTTACGTGAAATAGCAACAAACATAATATTTAGACATCCCGACCGATCGACTTTGCGAGCGGAGCCACGGTATTAGCTTGTATAAAAAGTAGCCTATATGTTATTCCAGACTATAATCTATCTCTATACCAAATTTCAACCCGATCTATTCAGCCGTTTTTGCGTGAAAGAGTAACAAACATACATCCAGACATCCCGACTGATCTACTCCGTGGGTCGACTGATCGACTCCGTGAGCGGAGTCGCGGGTATTAGCTTGTATAAAAAGTAGCCTGTATGTTATTCCACACTTTAATCTATCTCGTTACCAAATTTCAGTCAGATCTATTCAGCCGTTTTTACGTGAAAGAGTAACAAAGATATATCTAGAAATCCCGACCGATCGACTTTGCGAGCGGAGCCGCGATATTAGCTTGTATAAAAAGTAGCCTATATGTTATTCCAGACTATAATCTATCTCTGTACCAAATTTTAGCCAGATCCATTAAGCCGTTTTTGTGTGGCAGAGTAACAAACATACATCCAGACATCCAGACATCCAGACATACATTCTTACAAACTTTCGCGTTTATAATATTAGTAGGATTATACATAGTACATAACACTTAAGTAGAATGTTTGTTAATTTTTAGACGAATACGGACGATGTTCTTTTTTTAAATCCGGAGTGAAAAAAATAAAAGGCGGTACAAATATTTTACCTTTCAGATTTCGTTCTACGTTGTATTTCTTCTGCGTGGAGTGTTCTAATTGTTCTAAACATATTTTTAGAGATTTATCAATCTCAAGAAGTTATTTATTATTGTTTAATTAATTACATAATACATATTTCAATTTGGTAGTATTTCGTATTAAACTTTTAAGTGTTGGAGGCTTAGTAATGGGGCCCGGTTGGAACCTTTCTGGTACAGAACCAAGAAAAACTGTTACATAATTATTTACACACCAAAACTTTAAATCCAAACGGACCCCTGTTCCAGGTTCCTGTTGTCCACTCATCTACGTGGTCCGCTTTAGCGGGCCGCGCACCCACGCGCCCTACTAGTAAACATATATGGCTGGCTGACATACTGGCTGGCTGGCGGATCGAGAAGGTCACATGGCGGCTGAAAGAAATTATGAATTATTGTTTAATTTTCTAATTTCTGTCACCGCATACCTAATTTCCGTCACCCTCAAAAATATATCGCTCCATAAATAAAAAACTAAGTGTTTGAATGCAGTGCCCAATATACCAATTCATACAGAATGACGTGTTCTTTCAATTAAAGTACTACCTTATAGAGTTTAATAAAAAATAAAAATCGTGACGGATATTATACGAAGAACACCATGTCGTGAGAATGACCGTTATTAGAAAGGTCTTGGTTAGACTCAAAATCTTACGCATATTTGATCACAATCGGCTGATTAGAACCGGCGATATAATAAAATAAATTCAAAAACCCGACTGCCTAAAAACTGAAAAGAAAGAAACAAGCACTTAGATTGATGTCCGGTGGTCTAGGAACATAACAACTGAACAGTCAGGATCCATTATTCGACAACCAATCTAATTTTTCAATGGATCCCGACTGTTCAGTTGTTATGTTCCTAGACCACCGGACATCAATCTAAGTGCTTGTTTTTTTCTTTTCAGTTTTTAGGCAGTCGGGTTTTTGAATTTATTAATTTATTTTTTTTATTTTATACTTTTTAGTTATTTACATAGCTACCCGGATAATAATGAAGTATAAAATGTATCTTTTATGGAGTTAATAATTTTCGTGTAGTGAAGGGACATCACCGAAATTCAACCTTAATTATTATATTTTTGCTCATATTTCCGGTTCTACTAAACCGATTGTAATCGAACAAACGTAAGGTTTTAAGTCTGACCACGACCTTTTAAACAAATAAAACCGCATCGAAATTCGTTCAGCAGTTTTTGCGTCCATCGCAGTCAAATGTTTGTGGCGCCAAAAATCCGCCATTTTGATTTTCTATTAATTTTAATATACCTGGTGTCATTCACACAATCATGACGAATCAAACGACACCTTGTTTGTCAAAATCCGTCAAGCAGTTCAGGCTGTAGAGCGTGCAAGACAAATTTTCAAGATTTTCATTTTGCCGCCAAAAATCCGACATTTTGATTTTCTAGAAATTTTAATATACCCAGTGTCACTCACACAATCACGACGAATCGAATGATACCTCGCACGTCAAAATCCGTCCAGCCGTTTAGGCTGTAGGCCGTGACAAAGAAATGGACATACATACATACATACATACATACATACATACATACATACATAGTCTCGAAAAACATTACCCTCCTTTCTTCGGCAGTCGGGTAAAAAGGCGAAAATCGACGTCCACGCAGGCGGAGCCGCGGGCAACAGCTAGTATGATATATTTTTATCTAAAATTAATAAACAAAGGGAATTTGGTGTAAATTCCATCGTCGCAAACAACCGCGTGGAATGTCCAGAATTGAGTAGGTAATTATTCTAAACAATAATAATAATCTATTAGGGAGGAAGGGCTTACACTACTTACAGCGAGCCCACTAGTAACGGCCTGCACGTGATGGAAAGCGGCGACCGTAGCGTATTTGGCCCTTGCAGAAGGGTTGGAAGGTAAAACAAGAGAACAAGACAAAGGATATGAAGAGCTACGTTTAAAAAACCGACTTCACAAACTAAAGTTTTTTACTTTTTAGTATACTTTCTAGACCACCGGACATTAATCTAAGACCTTGTTTCTTACCTGACTGCTGAAGAAAGGAGGGTAATGTTTTTTGAGACTATGTATGTATATATCTAGGTATGTATGTATGTCCATTTCTTTGTCACGGCCTACAGCCAAAACGGCTGGACGGATTTTGACATGCGAGGTATCATATGATTATTCGTGATTGTGTGAGTGACACCAGGAATATTAAAATTCCTAGAAAATCAAAATGGTGGACTTATGGTGCCAAAATGAAAATTTTGAAAATTTGTCTTGCACGCTCTACAACAACTAGGTACCCAAGTACTTACTAAAAATAAAACTATCCCGTTTTGTATGGATCCTCATGTTTGGCTGTGAAAGCGTCTCAGAACCAGAGTCAAAAATCGCGAAAACCGACAACCGCGCGGGCAGAGCCGCGGGCGTAGGCTAGTCATATTAACTTAGCCTACGAATAACAAGGAATGGATTTTCCTGCCTTCTGAAATTCCAAACATGATAACCCGAAAGGTTATCTCACAAGATACAAGCCTAATAAAAGGTTCGTCAAGTGAGTGTACCGCATACTCAGTCAGTGCACACCGGCGAGATCACAAGTGACAAAATGTTTCGACTAATATTCGCAATAGTCTTTCTGGCGGCAGTCGCAGCAGAAGGCAATACGATCACCATAACCGGACCCACACGGAAGGCCGAAGTTAATTGGTGCCCTTCGTATGGAGAACAAAAGAGTAGATATACTTTTAACTTGGGAAACTTATCCGACTATGGCATCAGTTACTCTGAAATCGATGAAGCTGAAACAGTGGTTACGCTCGAAGGCGATTTTCGTTTGACGGCGTCAAGTGACCAGTATGAGGATACCTCTCTGACCTTAGAAAAGTATACGGAAACAACAGAATATAAACAGTTTTGGGGAAGTTGGAAAGCTGAAACACAAAATGGATTGGCATCGCAACATAGCGTCGAAATGGAGCTCTCTGTGTCGTTTTATCAGGATGGCACCATACAATTGGACTCTCATCTCACAGCTGGGGCGTGGTGGTCTCTGTCTTGTGCCTTATCTAAGGCTGACGTAGAGCGGATCAAGATTTCGTTATAAATATTCAGAAGAAGAAAAGGATTTATGCATTTCATCACCATCCACCTGCCCTTGTCCCGACCATTTGTGGTCGGCGCAACATGTCATTCTCCTCCATACATTCCTGTCAGATGTCATCTCCTCAGTCACTGCTCTTGCCATATCTATCCATCTTTTCTTAGGCCTACCTCTGCACTTTAAGTCCTCCACATTTTATTCTATGAACCTTTTTAACAACATACATCCATGTCTTCTGATAACATGTCCATACTACGACAGTCGCTCGCTTCTCAATTTTTCATTCACTGGTGCTACTTTCAGACTTCCTCTAATATACTTAGATATTCCTTTTTCTGTCCATTCTTGTTACACCACATATCCATCTTTACATTCTCATCTCCGCTACAACATGCAGTTGTCTTTCTTCCATCGCTTTCAAAGCCAAACATGACGATCCATACATAACGGCACGGTTTTATATTTAGTAGTTATTTAGAAACAGTTTTATAACTCAAGTAGGTATGAAAATATTTAGTTTTTTTTTATAACCTATTGTATTATAGAATATTTGTATTGTTACAATACATTGAAATAAATAGCTACAATATTAGAACATGATGTAGATGGTGTTTTTATGTTGCCTTTGTTCCACTAGCTGCGCTTCGCGGCTTCGGCCATGACATAGCTACTCCGATCTTCCGAGGCCCCCATTTAACCCATACCTACGGTTACAATCATGTACCTACGGAATCCAGGGCCACCTGACGTCCCATAAAAGAAACATGGTTTATATGTTATATGAATGATACTGAACACAAAATATGTTTTTTGGAGTTTTAATTTTATAAATCTTTTTACGTGATAACTAGATTTAACCATAGAACTGGAGTTTGATAATAATTGAAACAATCTAAAACATTATCTTGTCAAATAAAAAACTTGTGAGCAAGGTTTTTGCCGAGTTTTTCAATATCAACTTTTAAACTTTCGCGTTCCATGATTATACTAATACGTAAATACTAGTAGGTATGTTAAAATAAAATAATATAAAAAATGTCGAAAATGTGCGGGTAGATGAACAACCGGCTACCTCACGGACTCGACGACGGAGGGCGTGCGCGGCTGAGACAGTCAGCCTGTGACCACGGCCGGTGTAACCGTCGAAACGTCAGGCATTCCAAAGGTATGTACCTATACCATGATCGCAGTTTTTCAATAGCGATGGACGTAAAAATACAGAATGAATCGCTTCAGCAATACGTTTATTATGCGTACAGCTAGGGAGTGGAATGCCCTGCCTGAGCCTGTGTTTCCAAAAAGCTTTACAACCTTTTTTTTTATCATGCGGAAATCCCCATGGATACCACCCCCGTCGGCAATCGGATGTGGTTATGTAGGGATCGAACCGACTAAAACCGCACGCCGTCTCGGGTCTTATTTACCGGGTGTAAGCTATAATAACCTGGGAGTCTTTAAGTCTAGAGCAACCTATTCATTGCTTCTAGGCAAGCGTGCTCCATCGTCGACCACATCGTTACTTACCATCAGGTGAGATTGTGGTCAAACGCGGGCCTATTAACTGTAAAAAAAAGAACGGGCTCAGAACTTTTGATTGGGTGTACCGATTTTGATGATTCTTTTTTATTTGACAGCTGGCGCTACCGGTGCGCGGTGTGGTCCTACTTCAATCGATATATTTTTAAACAGTTTTATTTAACTCGACCTGTTTGTTTGGGTCAAATCCACGTCAAATCTAGTATATAATTGAAGTTTGAACCTCTTTCAGTTGTCTGATTGGTCTGATATTTGGCAGAAGTCTTTAGTTCTGATGACAATACAATTTAAAACTGTTTAACTTAAAAAAGATTTTTTCATAATCTATTTTTTTGCGCTAGCAATGCCAATTTTATGGTTAGATTTTTTATAATTCATGGCACCGCCTTCAAACCTATCAATAGTTACCAACATGCAAAAAATAATAGTAGACCGGTATTTTATTAATAAAACCTGTTTTTAAATACTTTTAACTTTTTTAGTTTTTGCAGTCGGTATTCTTTGATAGCAACCCATTGATGTCCCACTGCTAGACACGGGTCTAAGTGTAAGGGCTAAGACCTCTCCTCTAACGAGAGAGCTGAGAGGACCACCTTAATCCACACACGCTGGCCTAACGCGGGTTGGTGGATCGGACATGTCCTTAGAGTTTCCTCACGATGTTTTTCGTCCACCGTCAGCAGATGGTAAATCTTGTAATTAGCACATATAAATTCCACAAAGTAAAATTCACATTGGTACTGTCCGGCCGGATTCGAACTCGATACCTCTGAGAAGAGGTATCTTATCCATTCATCAATCGTCGCGGTATTTTTTAAACGTAGTTTTTTTCGCAATTGGGCCGTCAGTACCAGCGCTATGACCATCTTTATCCCTTTCGTCATTAGGTTAGGTATGTAGAGTACTTAAGACTCATCAATAGTAGCCATACAGGAACACAATGACCAGGAAATTTGAACATTACAAGATGATGACAAAATTTTATTTTTCAACATCAGATGATTAATTAATAGACGAAGGTCTATTAAATTATCTGTAGCTAAAAAAACCAAGGTAAGTTGGGGTGAACTCGAACACTGAGAAATACCAACATAAATATAACTGCGGTGATTCAAAATGTTAGAATTGTATTAAGGACTAGCTGTTGCCCGCGGCTCCGCCCGCGTGGACGTCGATTTCTGCGTTTTTTTACTATATCGCCGGTTCTAATCAGCGGATTGGCGTAAGATTTCGAGTCTAAGCAAGACCTTTCTAATAAAAAAACCGCATCAAAATCCGTTCGGTATTTTTTACTTTTCATTTTGTTGTAATTGGTTAAGTAGAACCATGGAGATATGACCAAAAACGACCTAAAAACGAAGCGCGTGCGAAGCCACGGGTATCAGCTTGTATAAAAAGTAGCCTATAATGTTGCCCAGAATTATGAGCTATAATCGTACCAAGTTTGATCAAAATCTCTCCAGTAGTTTTTGATTTTAGCGTGAACAAAAATTTGGTGCGGACAAACAGAAACACAGACAAACCGACAAAAATTCTAAAAATCATTGTTTTGGCATCTATTACATTCATAAAATCCCCTGCTAATTTTTTTTCTCATATATCTTTCATGTAGTAAAAAACCGCGGTAGCCTAGTGGTTTGGGTAATGGACTGCTGAGACGAGGTCTCAGGTTCGATCCCAGGTTCACTATGGCACACACCAATGACTATTCGATGTTTTTCGAAGTTATGTGTGTGTTTATCGCAGGTTTATTAGTGCCTCGGAGAGCACGTTAAGCCGTCGGTCCCGGTTGCCATACAAACATCTATGGCAGTCGTTACGGGTAGTTGGAGCCCTCAAAAGTCCAACCAGTCTAACTTGGAACTTCGATATCGCCATTGGTTGTGGAGGTCAGATGGCAGTCGCTCCACGTAAAATATCGAAGTTCAGCCGCATCACAGTTAGACTGGAAAGCCGACCCCAACTGAGTTGGGAAAAAGGTTCAGAGAATGATGATGATATCTTTCATGTAGGTACAGACACCGTCGGGGTACAAGGGAAATGCCTTATGGGCCACCTTATACCCCGGCGCATATAGACCTAAGACGGCGTGCGGTTTTAGTTGGTAGGTACAGACACCGATCAGTTAAACAGATTTATTATTATGTAAGTATAGAAGACTGGAACTATTTACATTGAGTCTACTTTCACCTGTTAACTTAGCCTTCTAATAGTTTTCCCTACCTTCCTCTAAAAACTCCTATGATGATAACCAATTTTTTTGGTCTGTATGATAACCCGAAAGGTTATCTCACAAGATACAAGCCTAATAAAAGGTTCGTCATATGATTAAACTATAATACTCAGTCAGTGCACACCGGCGAGATCACAAGTAACAAAATGTTTCGGCTAATATTCGCAATAATCGTTCTGGCGGCAGTCTCAGAAGGCAGATTGTACACCATAACCGGACCCACATGGAAGAATCAGGTTAGATCGTGCGTTTTAGGCGAAACTCGTGGGAACAGTTCCAAATTTTACTTGGGAAAATTACCCGACTACCGCCTCAGCTACTTGGACATCGAAGATGCAAATACAACTTGGGTTTCGGTCATAGGAGATTTTGATTTGGAAGCGAAAGAAGGTGTCCTGACGAAGAAATCACATCTGATCTTAGACAACCATACTGACCTAAATGATTCAATACTGTATTCGGGGGGCTGGCTAACGGCAACAGATACTCAAGAACTTGGTATGAGTGTCACAGTCCAGTTTCAGAAGGATGGCAACATATATCTGGACACTAGTGTCACAGCTCAGGCGCACTGGGCTGACACTTGTGCGCAGTCTAGAGCTCACGTAGAACAAATAAAGATTTTCGGAGTGACCTATTAATGGAACAAAAATAGAAGAACATAGCCTTCTAATAGTTTTCCCTACCTTCCTCTAAAAACTCCTATGATGATAACCAATTTTTTTTCGATCAGTAACCCGAAAGTTCACTCACAAGATAAAATCCTAATAAAAGGTTCGTCAAGTGAGTGTACCGCATACTCAGTCAGTGCACACCGGCGAGATCACAAGTAACAAAATGTTTCGGCTAATATTAGCAATAGTCTTTCTGGCGGCAGTCGCAGCAGATAACAAAATTTACACCATAACCGGACCCACATGGAAGAACGAGGTTCAATCGTGCAGTTGGAGTGGAAAACATGAAAACCTTAACAAATTTTACTTGGGAAAATTATCAGATTATGGCTTAAATTACTCGCACATTAATATACTGACGCTGGAATTATGGCCGAAGGGGATTATCTTTTGGAGGTATTCGGCAAACAGTCAACTGGAACCTATATAATCTTAGGCGACCATTTGGAATTACCAGATCACAAGACATTTTGGTGGATTTGGGAGAAGACTTCAAAAATAGGATTGGCATCGCATGAAGCTGGCTGTGCGGTCACACTCCAGTTTTATAAGAATGGCAACATATATTTGGAGAGTGCAGTGGCAGCTGGGGCATGGTGGTCTGGGTCTTGTGCCAAAACTAAAGTCTACATAGAACGGATCAATGTTTCGTATAGACGTTATTAAAGACTCGACGGCAGAAACAGAAGAAAAAAAGGATTTATTAGTACCTACCTAGTTATTTAGAAACAATTTTATAGTTAACTCATATAGGTAGTAAAGTATTTAGGTCTAAATGTTTTATAGAATATTTATATTGTCAATTCATTGAAATAAATAGCTACAATATTAGAATTTTTGATATTCATCATCCAGGGGAATTCCACGCGATAAAAAAAAGTTCTATCTACGGAACTTCGATATCGTCAATGGATAGTGGAGGACAATAGCAACCCATTTATGTCCCACTGTTGGGCACGGGTCTCCTCTCCTCTAACGAGAGAGCTGAAAGGTTTAAACCTTAATCCACACACGCTGGCCTAATGCGGGTGGGTGGATCGGAGATGTCCTTAGAATTTCTTCTAGGACTTGTGGGTTTCCTCACGATGTTTTTCCTTCACCGTCAGCAGATGGTAAATCATGTGATTAGCACATATAAATTCCACAAAGTGAAATTCAAATTGGTGCTGTCCGGCCAGTTTCGAACTCGGTACCTCTAAGTAGAGGCCGCGATCTTATCCATTCAGCTACCATCGACTCACGGGGAGGACGTGGAGGTCAAATTGCAGTCACTCCACGGAAAATATATTATAATACGTCGCTTCTAAAGACTGAAAAACTGCTCGCTCTGTAGCGATGACAACCGTCCGCACAATGCCCAACCGCCCAACATGGGCCTCTTCAAGTAAATATTAGTCTAGGCTCTTATCAATTCGTCCATAAATTGATAGAATAGTTATCTAATTATTTTTCTAATAAAGAATTTCCCATCTTAAAATATTATTGATGATAACCCGAAAGGTTAAAACTAACGAGATTTAATTATCGCCAAACGAATACGTTATCTCTCGTCGAGAACACAAGTTAGAAATGTTTCTGATAATATTTGCAACTGTCTTACTGGGAGTATTTTTTTATACTACGTAGGTGGCAGACAAGCACACGGCCCACCTGATGGGAAGCAGTCACGGTCACCGTGGCCTATGAACGTGTGCAACACTAAGGCAACACACGCGCTGCCTACCCTGAAGGAAAGGCGGGAGGGCTGGGAAGGGCGGGGAGGCTAGGAAAGGGTGGAGGGAGGAGGGGTACAGTGAGCTCTGGCGAACCTACTTACCGGTGGGAACACGCTGGTTATTATCAGCGCGGTGTTCTGTAGGGCGGAGGTACTACCCCAGTCGGACAGCTCATTTCGGACGGGAGATACCGTCGTGTCCTACCACCTTGAAAATAATCCCTGAATGTAATCGGAGCTGATGGTGAATTGTTCATGTGGATGGAAGACCGAGGTTTCATCGTACGGTTTTTAGAGGAAACATGGACGCACTTACACATTCTACGTGGGAAAATTGTCCGACTATGAAATTAGGTGCCACGAAATTAATAACTCCAGAATGGGAAAAATCCCATCCTCATTTCCACTACAGACCGCGGTAATGGACTGCTGAGATGAGGTCTCGGGTTCGATCCCAGGTTCACCACGGCACACACCAATGACTTTTCGATGCTTTTCGAAGTTATGTGTGTATTTATCGCAGGTTTATAAGTGCCCGGTTAATGGCAATAGGGCAAAAGGGCTATATGGACCAGTATCCATTCCCGTTATAAATTTAAAAAACTAAAATGTCAATGTCAATTATTGTCAAAATGAAAACTGAAAAAGAGGATTTGTTTACATACTATTTATTTTATCTTGGTTAAACTGTGAATGAATATCTATTTACATTACACATTACAGTTTTATCCATTAATATTTGTATGTATTTTACTAATAATGAAAGATAAAGATTTCTGCAGATGTTGCCTCGCCGTAGTGGCCTGCAAAAATATGTACGATGAATATTTTAATAACAAAAGGAAAGAAACATATGCTGACATGTTGTTAAAAACCTTTAATATTAATGTAAGTACTAGTCATGAATTACTTTTTAACCGCTTTTATTGGTGGGCAGTTGTGACGGCTTAGAAAACTGTGGTCCTTCAATAATATACCTGTTTTTTAAGGCCTTCGCTCACGTCAGCTGGAGTACTTAGTATTTTCTTTTTAATGTATTTATCTCATAGCTGTCTATCTATCTATACTATAAATTGCAAACTGGCTGTGTCTGTACTGCTATACTGCTCTGGCTCCCCTACTTACCTTGGGAACACAACACGATGGTTATTATGTGCGCGGTGTTCTGTAGGGCGGAGATACTACCCCAGTCGGACTGCTCAGTTCGGACGGGAGATACAGTCGTGTCTTACCTCACTTATAATTTTTACAGGTGTTAAAACCTTCATACAACTCAAGTTTGATCTGCAATGCCTGTATCCTTAAACTAAAGAACGCTGCCCTATTCAGAGCCCAAGTTATCAAAACGCAACAGATTATAATAAAAGGATGGGATATTTTAAAAAATAATGCAGAATATAAAATTCAATTGAATGATATCTATCTGTTTGATGATGAAATTGATCATTTTAGCGACGGTGACTTTGCTTGGGATGATGAAACTTCAGACAAAACAGGTAGGTAAACACTAATATTATAATGTTTAAGAGTTTGGTTGAACGCGCTAATCTCAGGAAATACTGGTCCGAATTGAAATTTTTTTTATGAGTTTGATAGCTCCTTTATCGAGGAAAGCTATAGGCTATAATTATCATCATACTACTGCACAAGGGATTAGAGTAGTAATCATAAATGTCAACGAATTGGGCCGATTTTTGGCTATTATAGTACCATCATACCCATGGACATTCCAAAAATTTTCTTTCATACAAACCTTGTTCTGACAATAACAAACACAAATAAAATAAGTATCTATCCAATTTGGTGCAGTCGTTCCAAACTTATGTAATAATATTGCATAACTTTGTAACAACTGCACCAAATTGGATAGATACTTATTTTATTTGTGTTGACTGCACCAAATTGGAATGCTTATTTTATTTGTGTTGACTGCACCAAATTCGATAGATACTTATTTATGTTGACTGCACCAAATTGGATAGATACTTATATTATTTGTGTTGACTGCAGCAAATTGGGTAGACCTTAGTTTATTTGTGTTGACTGCACCAAATTGGATAGATACTTATTTTATTTGTATTGACTGCACCAAATTGGATAGATGCTTATTTTATTTGTGTTGACTGCACCAAATTGGGTAGATACTTATTTTATTTGTGTTGACTGCACCAAATTGAATAGTTACTTATTTTATTTGTGTTGACTGCACCAAATTGGATAGATACTTATTTTATTTGTGTTGACTGCACCAAATTGGATAGACACTTATTTTATTTGTGTTGACTGCACCAAATTGGATAGATACTTATTTTATTTGTGTTTACTGCACCAAATTGGATAGATATTTATTTTATTTGTGTTGACTGCACCAAATTGGATAGATACTTATTTTATTTGTTTTGACCGCACCAAATTGGGTAGATACTTATTTTATTTGTTTTGACCGCACCAAATTGGGTAGATACTTATTTTATTTGTGTTGACTGCACCAAATTGGATAGATACTTATTTTATTTGTTTTGACTGCACCAAATTTTATTTTTTATTTTTATTTATTTATTTTACACACATAACAGATTACAACTATTACATGAACTAGGTATGTATAATAATAAAAAGTATGAGCTAGGTTGCAATCCACAAAAATGCGTTTACATGGAAATTAAAGGAGTTTAATACATCAACGAACTAAAATGATTGATTATTATACTAAATTATTATACATTAATTTAGGTACTTATATATAGCTGCTTATGTATACAATATGGCAAGAAACTATGAAAATGACAGATACTCTAAGCCGAATAATTATTGGGTATAAATTGGATAGAGTTTGTCTAATGAAAGCTGAACCACGACATTTCTTGATTTGCAACACCAGTAGACTAGAAATGTCACCTCCTGTCATTTCTCTGTGATTGTGCGTTTACATTATGATTTTGATACTTTGTAGTATGTATGTATTCACATCAAATATTAACGAGATTCAGATCAGATGCGATATCCAAAAATATTCGCTTTTGTATTAGATATTTGTAGTTTTCGACAATTTTATTTAATTATTATAATTAATTATAAGTGTGACTGATGATGGATCAAGCAGCTCGGATGATGGTGAAGAATATTTGGAATCTAATTTTGATTATAATTAATAATATTTTTTTCTAATAAATGAATTCCGTCTGATTCCTATAAGCCCGCTTGAAGATAGTTTTTAGTCTGGAATAACACAGGCAATATATCTTGCACACGTTCATAGGCCACATTTTGTCCGTGAAATAATATTCCCAAGGGTAGCGGGAACGGGAACATAATTTCACGCAGGCAACAGCTAGTCTTAGTCTATATCTTCACTACATCTGCGGTTTTAGTCGGTTCGATTCCGACATAACCATCCCCAATGGCCAACGAGGGTGGTATTCGTGGGGATTTCAACATGAATAAACCTGCTACCTTTTCCCCCGATATTCCCACAGTACCAAACTCCCACGCAGGCGAAGTCGTGGGCAAAGGATAGTATTTAATAAAGAAATCAATATAAATAAGAATAACACCAAATAAAGCGCAATAAAATTCTTTAAAAATATCAGTTAAACTATAATAGGTACATACTTTTATTTCACGATCAAAATGTTTTTATCCAACTATAACTGGTGATACCTGCCCTAAATTTTTTAAATTTGCCGCGGTTTTGTTGGTCCAGCTTTCATTAGTCAAACTCTAGTTATTATTTTATTCATGTGTGTTATTGTCTTTTTATAGATTTGTGACATGATTGTGTTTATGTAATTTATTACCAGAAAATAAAATAAATTTCTTAATTATTCAAAAAAAAAATACTTTTCTTTCAGGACAAGTGTTGTTTATAAAATCAGAACCAATACAAGAAATTGGTGTCGAAATGCCAAGTCCCTCTATTATATGTAAGAGAATGCCTGCTACTCCCAGTTATAAAAAAAAAGTGTCACACACTCACACTAATGCTAATAAAAGTAATGAAAAGTCTATGGTAAGGAAAGGAGTGACCACAGCTAAAAAAGCAAACAAGAATGTTACCACTGTTAGAAAATTTACCAAAATATTCAAAGGTATGTATGATTGAATAATCCTACTAATATTATTAATAAATGCAATTTTTTTTCCAAAAACATTATTGCGAAATCAAGAGGATTCTGTTAGTCTTTAATGATTTGATAAAAATTACCAATAAGTCAAAAAATTCCGAAGTCTATTATGAGGGCCCCTTTTTTGTAGAGGCCCCAGGGTTATAGTCCCGACTGGTCTCTCCTAAATCCGACCATTTCATCAAATTTATGAATGTAATTTGTGAACTTTGAAAAAAAATTTTTTTTTCAGCCATCCCTAAAAAAGAAAATCAAAGCAACAATTCTGTAATAACCCAACCAGAAATAGATAGCCGTGAGAACACGTGCAAATTAATATTAAACTCGAACCTGTGTCTCTTTCGATCACAAAAAACTAAATACGGATGCTTTATGTGCAAAGCAAGCTTCGTAAACTCAACGGACCTGAGGGAGCATTCCGTCACCCACACAAACACGACATTCTTAGCATACCGAGTCAGAAAATGGCGGGGTTTATCGTACAAAAACGCGGACATTTCTAACTTGAAATGTAAAGAATGCTTCCAAAAACTGAACAATTTAAATGAGCTAAAGAATCATTTGGAAGAAAAACATAATATACAATTCCATGGAGAGAATCATTTGTTAATTCCATACAGGTTAGCGGGCGAAAATCAATGTGAATTGTGTGAATTAAAGTTTAATACGTTTTTGCGTTTATCTATACATATGAATTCGCATTACGCGAATAATGTATGCGAGATCTGTGGTTTATCATTCATTAACCGACTCAGTCTTCGTACGCATGTCCAATCGCAGCATAAAGAAAAAAAATGCTCATTTTGTCCCGCCATTTTTTTGACAGTCTCATCAAAAGCGAAACATTTGAAAAATATTCACAAAGTTTTTAATATGAAAAGATATTGTAATTTGTGTGATAAAACGTTCCCTTACACGTATATATTAGATAAACATAAAATTGAAGAGCATGGCGCGAAAAAAACGATTGTAAATTGTAATGAGTGTGGAAAATCATTTTTTCATGAAGCAAATCTTCGTGTTCACACACGATCCGTGCATATAAAGGAACGTAACTATCCTTGTGATGTTTGTGGGACGAGATTCTTCACAAAATGCGATCAAAAACGCCATGAAAGAACACATAATGATGTGCGTTCATTTTTATGCAGTTATTGCGATGCTAAGTTCAAATCTAAAGATTCTTGGCGGAGACATATGAAGAGGCAGCATGGCCATGTTTTTACTTAATTTTTTTTTATAGTCTGTAGGCCATGCGGGC
The DNA here is from genome assembly GCA_963576445.1 of Lithosia quadra. Taxonomy (NCBI): domain Eukaryota; kingdom Metazoa; phylum Arthropoda; class Insecta; order Lepidoptera; family Erebidae; genus Lithosia; species Lithosia quadra. The sequence continues at coordinate 1,648,778 of OY754897.1, forward strand.
CTATAAAGAATGGAAATAGGATAATAAAGACGTGCAATGAAATTTTGTTTCACTTCCAATGTTCCAAGATCCCAGGGCCACCAGACGTAAGCCGGGGTGCGGGGAAATGCTCTTTGGGCCACCTTACACCCTGGCGTCAGAAGACCCTAGACGGCGTGCAGTTTTAGTCGGTAAGAGTCCGACATAACCTGCCCCGCTGGCCGCGGGGTGGGTATCCATGAGGATTCCCGCACGGAAAAAAAAGGGCCACCAGACGTCATGTATTTAGGGACGAACGATTTTTTTTTATTTATACATCCTAGGTGGCAGTAAAGCACACGGCCCACCTGATGAGAAGCGGTGACCGTGGTCTATGGACGTGTGCAACATCAAGGGCATCACACTCACGCTGCCGATCCTTTTTTACCGACTAAAACCGCACGCCGTCTAGGGAAGAATTTCTATGCTGACAACACAGGAGACTTCGGTCTCCCCGCTGATAGCACAGAATACAGTGAGCTCTGGCTCCCCTACTCACCTTGGGAAACATCACGATGGTTATTATGGGGCGGGGTGCTACCCCAGTCGGACTACCCGGCCGAATTGATCAGTTCGACTTGGGGTAGTACCTCCGCCCTACAGAACAACGCGCCCATAATAACCATCGTGTTGTGTTCCCGCCGGTATTTAGGGTAGCCAGAGCTCACAAACCCCATCCTCCCAATTCCCACCTCCGACCTAACCCGTCCCCTTCAGGGTCGTTAGCAAGACTGTGACACTCCTGATGTTGCACACGTGCATGGGCCAAGGTGGCCGCTTCCTATCGGTGGGCAGTGTGCTTGACTGCCACCTCAGTACTCAGTAGTTCTTATCTGTGCTCAGCAGTATAAAAAAGACAAATGAGTTTGTACCATGAAGCTATAGATAAACATGGAGGCCAAACCGGGAAGAACAGCTTGATCCAAATACCTACATGTCTGTATCTCACTCTCTGTGGGCCGAATTCTCTTTCGTGTATTTGTACAATGTTGCTATCTTCTTATTAGTATCTCCTAGTAAATTATAGAAATAGACCATACTAACCAAAAATGCAAGTAAAATGATTTATAAATAACTCTATAGTTCGACTACGATTATTAATGTGGAAATTGAAAAATTATATGCCATTTATTATGCATGATTGGGTTGTTGTCTCAGGAAATCAGTGAGTTAAATTCCCATTGTCTATGGATTCAGTACGTAATGTGGCAACATTGGTACTACATGTCAACTATCAATAAACAATATGGCGGTTGTTTATTATTGTTTTGGTTTTATTATTATTATTATTATTATTTTAACAGGCAGGCAGTCGAAACAACTGATAATGCCCGTATCCTGCTTATGCCCACTAGTGTTTATTCTTTTGGTCAATGTGTTGGTCTAATCTATTTTTAAATTGGTTTATGTTCTGGGCTGTCACAACATCATGTGGTAGCTTATTCCACTTTCTCACTACCCTATTACTTAAAAAGTTTTTGTGTGGATTGTTATTCGAGAAGCTGGTGGATAGTCTTAGGTGGTGGCCTCTGAGGTGGTTATTATTGTTGCGTGTGAACAATCTGTCAAAGTCTTCAATGTCATAATGTCCACTTAAGATCTTGAAAGTCTCTATCATGTCACCTCGGTCTCTGCGTTCTTCCAGAGTTGTAATTTTTAAAACTGCCAGGCGCTCATCATAGGGTCTCTGTTTCAATGTACGTGGAATTTTTGTGAAGCTACGTTGTACCTTCTCCAGGAGTTCAATATCTTTAAAAAAGTAAGGATTCCAGATTTGAAATGCGTATTCTAAAATTATTATTGGTCTGACAAAAGTTTTGTGGATCTTAAGCATCATATCTGGCGTTAGAATATTAAAGGCTTTTCTAATTAAATAAATTAAACTTCTTGCTTTTTTGACGATTGATGTAATGTGTTCATCCCACTTTAAGTTTTCTGTAATTTTGACTCCCAGGTCCGTTTGTACCTTGACTTCTGTTAGCGACACGTCATTCAATTTATAGTTTAGGCAAGGATTTCGATTACCTATGTGTAGTACTGTACATTTGGAGGTGTTGAGGTTTATGAGCCACTCCTTGGACCAGTTGGCTATTATGTTTAAATCGTTTTGGAGCTTGTCATAGTCAGTTAATGGGTTGGCGAATATTTTAGTATCATCAGCGAACATACTGACATCGCATTCTAGACAGTGTTGGAGGTCAAAGGTATATATGACGTACAGAACTGGGCCCAAAACTGATCCCTGTGGCACGCCACTATGCACTTCCATATGATCTGACTTCTCATCACCGATTCTCACTTGTAGTGTTCTTCCACGGAGAAAGGATTCTATCCATGTTAGAAGTTTTCCACGTATGCCTATATGTTCTAATTTGTAGAGAAGTCTTTTTATAGGCACTTTATCAAATGCCTTTTCATAATCGAGATAGATGACGTCAATAGGTACTCGTTCATTAAATTTCTCAATCCAGGATGATAAGCATGATAATAAGTTGGAGACCGTGGAACGACGAGGGCAAAAACCATGTTGTTGTTGGGAAATAACTTTATGGTGAGAAAGAAATTCCCTGACGTGCTTGACTATAATTTTTTCCATTGCCTTGCAAATGACGCTAGTTAAGCTGATGGGTCTATAGTTTACTGGTTCTAGTTTACTTCCCTTTTTAAATATTGGTGTCACCAATGCTGTTTTCCATATATCTGGTAGGTTGCCAGTTTCATAAGAAGTTTGCATTATCGTTGATAAGTAACTAGTTATATCGCATCTTTTTAATATTGCAACTGGAATGTCGTCGGGTCCTGGGGATGAGTCAATTTTCATTTCAGCGATAACATTGTTAATTTTTTCAGTAGTAAATGAAATTTCTTCAATGGAGTCCACCACTCTTAGTGATGGATGAAGGGCAGGTAGATGGTCATTCGGTTCTTTCTGGAAGACACTTGCAAATTGGTTAGCAAATGCCATTGCAATGTCACGAGGCTCTGTCACAGTTACTCCGTGCTCATTATGTAAAATGTTAGGTATACTGACTTTGGACGTGACTTGCTGCCTGATATACGAGTAAAATCTCTTGGGTCCTGCGTTTATTATGTCTTGCTCATAAGCTATGCGATTTTTTCTGTTGTGATTTATTAATTGATTGTTTGCCTTTCTATAGTCCTTATAATGTTCATTGAGGCCTGTTAGCTGATATCGATTCCACAATGCTATTTTTCGATTTATAAGTATTTTGCTTTCGTTTGAGATCCATGGCTTGTTCATAGTATCTTTACGTATTTTTCGGGGTACATATACATTAATAGCTTCTTTAAGGGCTTTATGTAAGACGTTGAATTGATAGTTAACACAATGTTTGTCCGTAATATTGCCCGGCAATGACAATCGGAGATGGTCGTTTATTTTGTCGTAGTTCGCTTTGTTGTAATTTAGTTTAGTTTTTTGTTGTGTTTGTTGTATTGGTGCTTGTAGTTCTATGGTGGCTAACAAGCACGTATGATCACTTTTGCCGATTGCGGCCTGGTAATCAATGGTGGCTATGAGCGAGTCATCGTTTGTTAATACAAGATCCAAATATGAAGGTTGGTTTCCCTGCCGAAATCTAGTATGTCTGTCGACTAGTTGCCTAAGGTTACTGTTATTATACCATTGCACAAAGTTGCTTTCTTTTGGTGTCAGGTATCCACTATTTTGCAGTGGCCACTGCACTCCCCCGTAGTTGAAATCACCCATTATTATCACAGTATTAGTCTCAGAAACATGGTGCAGTTGATCCAGTAAACAATTGTCTTGGTCCATTGAAGATCCATGTCCTCTATACACCCCACAAAGAGAAAACTTGGTTGCTCCCATATTAATATCCAGCCATAAACATTCAGAAGCTTCATATTTTTTGTTATAGATGGTATTTTGTTTTATTGTCATTTTTGTTTTATTTTTAACATATTTAAAGTTAATTGTAAGTATAAACTCAAAAAATGGTGCAAAATTGTATAGCGCGTGGTTGCGGTATTACGTGGCGTCAAGGATGTGATATAAAATTCCACGCGTAAGTGTTTAAACTTGTTTAAATGGTGATTTCTTGCTTAGAAGGTTATCATACTTAGAAAGAGAAGTCGGCCCACAGAGAGCAAGATAGTAAATACAGACTGAGCATCAAGTAGGTATTGGAAGTGAGGCCTCCATGTTTATCTATAGCTTCATGGTTTGTACTACCTTATGTCATGTCATGACTGACACTGATGACAACGTAATGAATTTCTTCACTCTGACATTAGATCATGTTGTGTTATCTGTGATCATTCATTCATTTTCATATTTATTTTATAATTTTATATACTCGTGGTCGTAGGTATATTTCTTCATTGTAATTATTGTATTTATTAGTGATATTCAAGATGACTGAGCCGTGTCCACCACGAGTTGAACCTTATTTTGACAACAGCCCAGGTAAGTACCGGGTTACGTGAAGACAGAATCTTTTTAGGATTTATTGCCGAGCGGTATTGGAATTGGAAACACACATTCGAATATAATTTAGAGAAAGATAAGAAGCTTTCGCACTTCCATTCACATTTTAATGATTTCCACACCCAAGTTATTGACTTCATCGACAATGTTTCGACTTCCACACACAAATTATTGACTTCCGTCGACAATGTTTTGACTGCCACACACTAAATTATTAGTTTCCATCGACAATATTTCGACTTCCGCACACAAATTATTGACTTCCGTCGACAATGTTTTGACTTCTACACAAATTATTGACTTCCATCGACATTTTTGTTTGCTTCCATACATGATTAATTGTCTTTCACCACCACTTGAACTGATTTCGACACTAAAAAGTTTATTTTTCATCCATAACAGAAGTGGTGGAGCACATTGCCGCGAACGCACGGGTCGCACCTCTATACGAAACGGGATTGTACGATCACGTCCTTCGCAAACATTACTCCTTACAACGTAACGCAAATTTGAAATGCAATTTAGAGAAATATAAGAGGAATCAAAGAATCAAAGAATCAATTTCATTTATTCAATTTAGGCACACAAGGAGCACATATGAACGTCAAAAATTTACAGCAAAAAAAAATATGTCAAGAAATATAAATACAATAAATAATAATCATTAGAAAATGATTCTTCCGCTGGTTCAGTATGTTGGTTCTACTGAGAAGATACCAGCAAGAAACTCAGTGAACACGATTATCCATTATTTATTTTTATATTTTTTTATGTTTTTATTTAATACAATTTTTAAAGTGCGAGCGAGCAAGAGATTAGGATGACCATGCATTTTTATCTTGGAATAGGAATCTTGATGCGGGGAAGTCACCCATGCAATTTCCTAACGACAGGTAGGTCTGTCTTGTATGGATCGTCACGGATTGGCCTTGAAAGTGACGTATAAAAACAACTGCATGTAGCGGAGATGCGAATGATAATATGAGTATATTAGAGGAAGTTTGAAAGTTGCACCAGTGAATGAAAAATTGAGAAGCGAGCGACTGTCGTGGTATGGACATGTTATGAGAAGAGATGAAAGTAATAGTGTTAAAAAGGTTCAAAGGATGAATGTTTATCAACCCGCCCCTCGCCTGCTCTCCACCGTGCCCTCTGCTAGTCAAAGGAAAACGTGGAGAACCTCTTACAACTCACACAAGTGCTTTCTGTGTGCAGCAATTAATACTAGGCGCTTTCAGTAGGATGTAAAGATTGAAATATATATTTACAGAGACACACATTTCTACAATTGTACGATAAGATTCAAGCCATCTGAGACCGTCTATACAAGGTCTAGTTTTCGTAAAACTATGAAACCAGGCCCTGGTGTTGACTACGGCGGCCAGATGCCCATCCCTCAAGAATTGCACATGAAAAGAAGTAGTTCTGTCAAAGAAGAAAAAGGAAAAGATATAAAAGAAGACTCTAAGAAACACGAGAAAAAGATAGATAGTAATACGTAATTAGGTAGTTATTTTACGTCTTTAAAATTGCTTACATATGAGGGTCGCAATTAAAAAAAAACGAACGATAACAAAACCGGGGGATGTCCCCCAGGTTCATTAAGTTCAATGTCGTAGCTAGATATCTATCCTCCCTATCCAATTTTTAATTACACCACTGGATAGCTAAAGAATCAAAGAATTTCTTACGCTGGTAAGGACGTAAAACAACGCGTGTGGTAGAGGGGGAAGCCCGCCGCCATTTTAAAGGTGATTCTGCTGTGTGTCGAGATTTCCATCCACCTTACTGACAGACTGGCGGCCGCCCTGTCACCCCCGCTCGTGGAGAACCAACCTGCCCTCTGCCTGCTCCCCACTGTGCCCTCTGCTAGTCAGAGGGACATGGACGGCTTTTGCACTTTGGTTGCCCGAAATACTATTTTATTATTTACTTCATACTATTTTTCATAATTATTTTTTTAGCATATTATTGTACTAAGTTTGTTATCTTCTTTATTTAAAATATATTTTGAATTAAAAGCAATACCGAATTTTGTTTGATTGCCAATTACGTAGTCTCTGAAATTCCTTGACCGGCAATGGGCTCAGTTGCAAGAAGCTGGAAGAGGTAAACTTCTACTGTATATCGGTCTGATATTGATGGGCTAGGCAGGGCTAGCATGGGTACTAGAAGTAAGACAGTATACGAATCTAGCTGCTCACTTTCTTTTTTAAAGTGATTTCGCTGCCGTTATTTTTTTCTTTTTTTTAATGGTTAGAGGTAAAACCGCGTGGTAGCGGGCCGGAACCTCCACGTGATGAACGCGGGCAGTGGAGATGGCAGCGCCTCTCACTCGCAGGGGAAACGCTGATTTCTGCAGCAAATTCAGGCCGAATTGGGAGAGGCCCTATAGAGGGCTGATCGGAGGCTCTCCACGTGTCCTCTGACTAGCAGAGGGCACATTAGACGAAGGGGTGATACATCCACGTGATGCTCTCTCCAACCCCATGTCGAGGGGCCCATCTCAAACGTTGATGGCCCGGGGTCAGCTGCCTATTGGGTAAACTTACACCCCGGTAATGAGGATCAGTCACTTTTTTAGCTGAGTATGCAGTTTTATAGACCTAAAAAAAACAATAAATTCTGTAAAAAAATTATTTGAATCGGATCAAAAATGACGAAGTTATAGCCATTTTAGTGCGGTAATCTCAAAAACGCTCGCCACCGCGTAGAAATACCCTGTGACGTCATCGCTCGCCTCGTCGTGCGTCGCCGCTGCGCCGCGCCGCGCCGCCATGGAGAATATAGGGCTATTCGGATAAAACATTTGATGATTTTTTTTAAATTATAGAATTAAGTATTTTTTCTTTTTTTTATACTACGTAGGTGGCAGACAAGCACACGGCCCACCTGATGGGAAGCTGTCATCGTGGCCTATATGGACGTGTGCAACACCAGGGGTGTCACACGGGGTGTCACCAGGGGTTCTGCCGGAAGGGGTGGACGGAGGGCGGACTAGGAAGGGGTGGAGAGATAAAGATAAAGATAAAGATAAGGATAAGGATAAGGATAAGGATAAGGATAAGGATAAGGATAAGGATAAGGATAACGATAACGATAACGATAACGATAACGATAACGATAACGATAACGATAAAGATAAAGATAAAGATAAAGATAAAGATAAAGACCTCGGCGCTAGAAAACCCGAGACGGCATGCGGTTTTAATCAGTTCGATTCAAACATAAAACGCCCCGGTTGGGGGTGTTTTTATATTTGTCAGTCCGCCGAATTGACTGCACCCCGCCTGATGGTAAGCTGAGGTGCAGTCCTCAAGTAATGGACATCATTTCATCGAAACTTGAACACTTTCCCAAATAACGGATGTCTAGGTATACAACCACTCTACCCTTATTTGCCCCCTTAGGGGTGGATTTTTGAAAAACCGCGATTCCGGGGTACGTTTATTTTTAACCAGAAGCAGCTGTATCAAATTTCGTGCTTCTTACTTTCAAAATAACGGACTTTCATGCAACCAGCCATCGCCTATTTTACGCCTTTAGTAGTGAAATTTTGAAAACGCTGGTATACATGTATATTTATTTCTAATCAGAAGTAGGTATATGAAATTTAATGCGTCTAACATTGAAAATGAAGAACTTATAAAATATAAAATGTTTATGCCTTATTTTGCCACCTTAGGAGTAAAAATTCTAAAAATCCGTTTTTAGTGGATTCCTACAACATAAAAAGCATCTACTGTCAAAATTTCAAGTTTGTAGGTCCAGCGGTTTAGGCTCTTCGTTGACGTATCGGCCTGTTTATCATAGGGCATCGCACACGAGGCGAGCCATGACGTCATCGACAAAAATCCAGCGAGAGTGTGCGTTTTAAAACAGCCGATTTTAAATCTTCGATAACTTCGTCATTTCTTGTCGGATTTTAATCATTTAAAAAACAAAATGCTTAGAAATTTGTAGCGCATACGTTTCATTAATTAAAAATTAAAAGTTCTGTTATGTGACTGATCCTCATTGAGACCCGAGACGGCGTGCGACTTTAGTCGGTTCGAATCCGATATAACCATCCCCAATGGCCGACGGGGATGATTACGTGGGGATTCTCCACACGAAAAAAAAAACAGTTAATATCACGTTCCTTCTAAAGTATTATCACATTATATTGCTCATAATATTTCGTATTTTTTTTTTTTTTTATATCTTTAATGATTAGTAAATGAAGACCTTCATAAGGAAGGTTCTCGGAAATATAGAAGCAAAAACTCACACGGTCCAGTAGTTATATTCATTGTTAAAATTATTATTACAAGCGTGTGAATTTGTACTGCATACAATTGTGGTGTAAAACTCCTTACTTTTTCTAGGAAGCAGTTCATTTTACATAATATTGATTTTCATGGCTGTTATTTTTCATGGAAATCAAATATTTGATGAAACAAAACGTAGCCGACGGATCAAAAGCTTTATGTTGCCCGTTGTTGTTCTTATTTGTTATAAACAGTCTACTGTACGTAAAGCAAACAGATTTTAATTGCGATATCCGACATTCACGCAGACGGAACCGCTGACATCAGCTAGTAAATTATGTAGGCAAGTTAAAAAAGTGCTTTTTTTGAACAAATTCGCACTAAACAAACATTTTATAATTTAAATTCTTTTTAATATACAGAATAACGTAGGAAGAAAATCGCAGTTTTCGTTTTTGGAACGCAATCAAAAGATGTCATTTCTGTCAATCATAATGAAAATGTCATGATCGTCATGTCACTGTCAGTCACAGCCCAATTTGTCAAATTCGGGTTTTGTCTAACACAGTCGTAAATATCACAAATTATAATGGAAACCTAATTATTTATTACAAGAAATAAACCAATTAGTTAACAATGGATTCGGAGATAATGGTGGAAGCGCTGCCTATGCTGGGCATGTGCAGCTTATGTTTGGACGAAGGCGTTGTTAAAAGTATGATATTGGCGCATACATACAATGGAAACATTGAAATTTATTCGGATATGCTGATAAAATGCTTCTCGATAGACGTAAGTTATACGAAATAACGTGTTATATATTCTATAATAGGCTGTTTTTTTTTATCTGAAAGTGTAATCTGAAATCTACACAATATTGATTTCAATATTGTAAATAAGCAGTTGGAATATTCTATTACATTTATATGACTTCAGTTTCGTGTTTCTGTTATTGGTACAGGTACGTAAGTAAATTAAAGGTTTTTTGGCGCCAACGCGGAAAAAGTCACATCGGGGCATTTGTGTCATTTTCAAAAACTAGTGTAAAATGTAGTTATTATGTGTAAAAACGGTGGATTTTTAAACATAACATCATCGACAAAGTGCACAATTTTGGGAAAGTGGTATATTACCGTGAATTGTGCTTTTCAACGTTGATTCCAAAACTCCATAGAAGCCTCTAGTAAAGTTTCCACTATTTTACTGGGGCAAGACTGAAGGAAGACTGACTTGACTATTGACTATGAAGACCTTGACTGTGACTAAATGACGAAAACAACTAAATAAATACTTGTTTGTGGCAAATTGCAAAGCAAAGAAGCCATTAAAAAAAAAGTAAATTAAAAATTACTATGGTCATGTTTTAGCATCTATCTACACTATTATAAAATTGTAAAATGTGTGCTGTGTATGTACATTGGAGATATGAAAAAATAACCGATTCTGAACACAAAGATCTTTCTTAGAATTCTTTTCTGTACGTTTGTGCGCGATGGACACAAAAACGACTGAACGGTTTTTGATGCCGTTGTTTTGATTGTAAGGTCTTGGTCAGACTTCAAATCTTACGCATGTTTGATCACAATCGGTCGAGTAGAGCCGGAGATATGTCTGTCTGTCTGGCAAGACCCTTTTCTCAGGAACGCGTGGAGGTATCAACAAACTTCTAAGGCAACACAATCAAAAGATATATAGATCCGTTTATGCTGCAAATTTTTAACTCGCATGGGAATACAATGGGGTTCTTCAAGAAGGGCATTAGAAGGTTTTTGCGGAGTCGGCAGCGCGAGTGTTATGCCCATGGTGTTAAACGCGTCCGTAGGCCACGGTGACCGCTTCCCATCAGGTGAGCCGTGTGCTTGTCTGCCACCTAGGTGGTATAAAAAAAAATCAAAACCTATCCCGTACTTCCCTGAACTCAGAATCTTGTAATGTCGTACGGAGCAATGTAGCACAAATAACTAGGCTAGGCAGGGCGGGAAACTCGAGCAGTGAAGGTGAGCGTTGATGCGCATCTCAAAGGGGGCCTCCTTAAACCTACACCTAGGTCGCAAGTCCTGGGAACTGCTCGGAGTTTCTCCCTCTGCCACACGATGGACCCGGCACCCGCACGGTGAATCCATGGAATGCTAAGAAGTTCGTCTCGTCTCTCTAAAAAAAAGTGGGGGGAGGGAGGGAGGAGGAGTTTTCAGTACAGACATGTCTACTACTATCCCAATGTTGCTAACTAATGTTTATTTTATCAAAATTTCAGATCACGACTGTTCAACTTGGTGATACAAAACGTTTGATATGTAACACGTGCGTTGCGAAGCTCCGTGACTCTGTTTCATTTAAGGAACAGGCTCTGACATCACTCAAGAAACTGGAGAGTACATTGAGAAATCATAGTAAGTGTCCGTCTGTCAATAAATATTACCTTTAGTTGCTGAGTACCTAAAACGCAGTTTGTCAATTGCCCGTAATATGTGTAGCAAGTTTTTTTTCTGGCTGACGAGCACACAGCCCACCTGTTGGGAAGCGGTCACCGTGGCCTTATATACGTGAGCAACATTAGGTGTGTCACACTCGCGCTGCTGACCCTGGAGGGGAGGGGGGTTTGGGGAGATGGAAAGAGAGGTCGTGAGCTACCCTACTCACCTTGGGGAACAACACGCTGGTTATAATGTGCGCGGTGTTCTGTAGGGCGGAGGTACTACCCCATTCGGACTGCTACAGTTTGGACAGGAGATACCGTCGTGTGCTACCTCTGTAATAAGTTCCACCAAGTACAGTATAAATATTCATAATTTGTAGATGAGGAGAAGTTTCCCGTTGAAGAGGGAGTGAAGAAGGAGAACTCGGAGGGGTCGTTTGACTTGGACGATGACTTCCACAATGATGATACCACGGATACAGGTGAGGTGTAGATTTGTAGTTTATTAATTTTTTTTTTTTTTTTTTTGTACTTTAATCTGCGATCAGTCCCATTTTTTTTTTATCAACTATGAGCAGATGTGTATGGTCAGCAGGTATGTGGAGAAAGGGATCCTTTGATCTCTTCCTCTTTCAGTCACATATCCAGCTCGATTATGTGGTTCCTTTTCAGCCGCTTGGCATAGTTTATATTCGTGAGTTCTACAGCCAGGGGGTTTGGATGCATAGTTATTCGTTGTTTGTAGGTGGCTGAGGATATCTTTATTTCTTCCCTGACTGTATTTATTTTGAGCTCATCATGCAGTTCACTATTCCTCAGGAACCATGCAGCATTTGCCAAGCTTCTCAGAATGCCATTCTGAGCTCTCTGTATGATTGCGACATTTGTAGTTTATTAATAATGAAGATAAAACTAATGCACCTTTCGGTGTTAGGGAGAGGGAGTCTTTAAGTCTAGAGTGAATAGGTTGCTTCTAGGCAAGCGTGCTCCATCGTTGACCACATCGTCACTTACCATCAGATGAGATAGTGGTCAAACACGGGCCTATTAACTATAAAAAAGGATCATCTTTTTTTTTATTCATGATAGGCTTACGTTTCAATTTCAATTTCAATTTCTTTATTTCTCAAAATAGTGTAACGTAATTACATCTTTTTGACGTCAAAAACTACTTAATACTAAGTTTACCACCGCTTCCTAGGCGCTAGTGGAGAAGAAACGGCGCAACAAACTCCACTGCTGTTTGACCTCAATCTCATCTGATGGTAAGTGACGATGTGGTCTACGATGAATCACGCTTGCCTAGAAGCAACCTATTCACTCGTGACTTGAAAACACCCCTATAGCTGGTGATTTGAATAGTATTTTTTGTATTTTTTTTATCTCAGACTTATAAATCTGGATGTAAATGTAACAATCGTTTTGACGTTCATAAGTGTTACTTGTGTCCTACATTCGTGTAGTTCTATATAAAAAATTACCTAATTATTTACAGATTTGAAAAGTATAATCAAAATAGAAAAAGAACCGGAAGATTTCAGTCGAAAAACTCGCAGTAAAACAGTTGCTACGAAGAAGTTAAAATTATCCAAGTATCCTTTGAAAAAAACGCCTGATCTATCTGAAACTGAAGCTATGTTAAATATAGGATTATTCCCTTTCAAAATTAAGAAAAACCGAACGTTTTCTTGCTCAATATGCCCAGAGAAATCCACGAATCTAGATGATATAAAAACTCACATAGTCGATCACACTAAATCAAATATAAATTTGGCATTTAAAAAAATGATGTTCTCAAATTCGCATAGATTTTATAAATTTTCCAAAAACTTAAGATGCAAAATATGTACTATAGATGTTTTCAATTATGATGAATTGAAACAGCACATAGAAAATTGTACAAGATTAAAATTTGGGAACCGCAAATGGAATAATTTACCGTTCAAACTTGAAAAGGATCAACTCGATTGCCCGGTGTGTAAAAAAACTTTTCTAAACTACGTTAGTCTGAACACGCATATGAATATACACTATCCAAATTATATATGTGAAAATTGTGGTAAGGCCTTCGCCTCAAAAGCAAGACTCAGAGGCCATATGCGGACTCACGAAGTTGGAAACTTTCCATGCAGATATTGTGAACAAGTTTTTGACCGTGTAACGAAGAGAGAAAACCACGTTTCAAAAGAACACAAGTCCGGAGTCCGTTATGCTTGCAAACGATGTAATATATCTCTAACATCATTCTACGCTAGACAGAAACATTTAGCTGAAGTTCATAACGAAGAATTAAAAAGATACAAATGTAAAGCTTGTCCGCAGTCTTATATAACTCCGGGACACCTATCAAGTCATGTTCGGAGGGATCACTTAAACGAACGGAACCATCAATGTGATAAATGTGATTTAGCTTTTTACACCAAGAACGCTTTGAAAATGCATATGATTAAGCATGATGGTGAAAGGATACATACTTGTCCGGTATGTCAGAAATCGTACCAACGGAAAAAAACTTTACGGGAACATCTAAGAATTCATAATAACGATAAAAGGTTTGTTTGTCCTGTTTGTGGGAGGGCTTTTACTCAAAAGTGTACTTTGAAAGGGCATTTGAAGGTCCATGATAGGAAAGTTGACTTAGATGAGAGAGTACCGCAGCCTCTGCACTCTATTTAGAATTTTTTAAGATAAAAGATGTTTCATTTTTGGCCCCCTAATTGTACACAATACAGAAAAAAAGAGAAATAAAACCGGTTATTGGCAAAAAAAAAAAAATTATTCGCCTCAGAAATTCAAGAGCATAAATTATTTTAGTCCGCCATGTTTGTTGTGTTGCTATAAAGTGTTTATTTAGTTAGATTCCTCCCATAATACGAGGCAATATTATAAGAATTGAATAGTGAAAAATGAAAACTACATTGGCTAGCTATTTTTCTAAGTAGTGTACAATTATCGGGCCCAAGGTCCATACATTTTTGAAACATCTTTATGCATTCAATGAAATTTTAAAGCGAATAGTATCTATACAACTATTCCTAATGGCTTTTGTTCGCAAAAAGTGAACTTCCAGGGCTTCGATTCTGCTAAAGACAAATCACTCTCATGGTACATGCTACTTAAAAGTCAAAACTGGTTGTACATACATAGTTGGTCCATGGGGAAATCGCGGTGTAAAGTGGGGTAAATTCGACTTCCTAACGCAGTAACACCTACAAGAGAATTGACTAATATTTACCCTAATAAATCATAGCTAATATACGTACGTATAATAATGTAAAAAGTATAATAATAATTATTATGGATAAATTTAACGGTGCAACCACACTTCGCTATTCCCCTATATTCTATTCGAAGAAATTCTTACAGATGACTGAAATCTCCACAATTCGTCATAAAAGAGTTACTAAGGCGAATATTCGTGCGAATAAAGCAAATATACACGAATAAGCCATCCCCACTTCGATGTATACACGTGAATAAAGGCGAATAGCGAAGTGTGGTTCCGCCATAATATAAAATAATTGTTACTTATAATATAAGTTATATGTTTATCATCACACTATTACCATGTTTTTTTATGTAACATAAACCTAAAAACCTACGCGACGGGTAGCGTCGTCATTTTTGTGACACAGTCCCGATTTCAGCTCAATCTCTCCGAAGTTTTAACACATTCGTTTTTGGATGTTAGCTAGCAGTTGATTTATAAAAATGTTGATATTGAAATTGTTTGTGCATGAAGCTATAGATAAACATGGAGGCCACACTTCGAATACCTACTTGAAGCACAATCTGTATTTACTATCTTGCTCTGTGTGGGGTGACTTCTCTTTCTAAGTATGATAACCTTCTAAGCAAGAAATCACCATTTAAACAAGTTTAAACACTTACGCGTGGCATTTTATATCACCTCCTTGACGCCACGTACTACCGCAACCACGCACTATACAATTTTGCACCATTTTTTGAGTTTATACTTATAATTATCTTTAAATATGTTAAAAACCGAAACAAACATAAACAACCGCCATATTGTTGGTTGATAGTTGACATGTAGTACCAATGTTGCCACATTACCTACTGAATCCTTAGAAAATAAGAATGTAATTCACTGATTCCTGATTCAACAACCCAATCATGCATAATAAATGGCATATAATTTTTCAATTTCCACATTAAATAATCGTAGTCGAACTATAGAGTTATTTATAAATCATTTTACTTGCATTTTTTGTTAGTATGGTCTATTTCTATAATTTACTAGGAGATACTAATAAGAAGATAGCAACATTGTACAAATACACGAAAGAGAAGTTGGTCCACAGAGAGTGAGATAGAGACATGTAGATATTTGACTCAAGCTGTTATTCCCAGTTTGGCCTCTATGTTTATCTATAGCTTCATGGTTGTCAGCACAGTAACACTACCCCCACACCCCTCCAACCACCCTCCCTTGACTATCCTCCTCCCAACTCCCCTCCAGGGTCGGCAGCGCAAGTGACACCCCTGGTGTTGCACACGTCCATAAGCCACAGTGACCGCTTCCCGTCAGGTGGGCCGTGTGCTTGTCTTCCACCTAAGTGGTATAAAAAAGATGAGTTAGATAAAAAACTGAACGTTGTTGAAATTATTTTGTGCAATAATATAATCGTCCTCCATTTTTAATGTAAAATATTAAATAATAAAATTATAATTTATTTCAAGTTATACATATTAATTTTATTCCTGCATTATAAATATTGATAATAAAATATATTAATTAATTATTTGTCGAGTTTCTTTTCACCCTTCTTTATGATTGTCACGTCATGGTTGCACCTGATGGTAAGCTGAAGCACAGAATATATAATAGTACTCACGTAGCTAAAGTTTCAGAAATGAGGGTAACCTTATAATGGATACGTCATTACTTCCCGTCGCCTGATGGCAAGTTAAAGGAAAAGTTGCAGAATTGAAGGTAACCATCTTTTACCTCATTATTATAATGATCACGTCAAAACTTCCCCTCACCTGATGGTAAGCTAAAGGTAGTCCCAGGAATGGTGACCCATTACAAACACCGATAGTGCTACAGGTGGGCCCTCAGCTTGACGGCCTCATCAAATGCTTTTTCACGCAAGCATGCCGAGGTAGCGGCCGCCGAGCGGCAGATTCCCTCGTAATCTAATATCGTAGAACTAGTGAGAAAAAAGTCCCATTAGTTCTACCGTAGTACTGTTCAGTGGAACTAGTGGGAACAAACGGTTTTATGTAGGGTGAAAGGCGGTCGTCCCCCCTCCCTGCTCCCCACTGTAGTCAAAGGGACACGTAGAAAGCCTCCGAGCAGCCCTCTAGAGGGTCACTCCCGCCGGAGGGAGGTTCCGGCCCGTATTTTTTTATGCTACTTAGGTGGCAGACAAGCACACGGCCGACCTGGTGGTAAGCGGTCACCGTAGCCTATGGACGTGTGCAACATCAGGGATGTCCCTGGGGAGGGGGAGGGGTTGGGAGTTGGAGAGCGGGGATTGGGAAGATGGGGGAGCTTTTACAATTGTGTAAAATTAAACTAAATATACCTTTTTATAATAAATTTAATGGATGCCATGCGTTCTCCTCATGTGTCTTCTTAAAGAATCTTTGCTTGCAAAAGGATTGTTACACATCTCGCAAGAATAGTTTTTTTCTCCTGTGTGTGTGACCATGTGTCTTGAAACACTGGATTTTGTATAAAAAAAGTTATGACAAACTTCACACTCGTGTCTTTTCTCCTTCAAATGTACGGTTTTTAAATGGTTATTACATAAACTTTTAGTTATAAACACTTTTGAACAAATACTGCATCTGAATTCTGGCCTTTTGAGACCATGTTTCTCAACTAAATGTTGTACCCTAATATTTTCTTGGTAAAATCTATCATTACAATATGGGCAAGGAAACCTTAATTTTCTTACGATTTTCACATTATGTACTAAAATATCGTGATTTTTTTTATCTATTTTATTGATAAAATCCAAATCGCAAATTTGACATTTCAACGGTTTATGGTATCTAGTTTTGTGTAAATTGAGAAATACTAAATTTGAAAATGCCGCGCCACAAATATGGCAGACCTGTTTTTGGAAGTGCTTATTCATGTGTATATTTAAGAGTCTAAATACATTGAATTTTTCTTTACAAATTTGACATGTTAGATCCTCGTTTATTTTGAAAGGAACTAATAAATTTTCTTTAGATTCAAATTGTATATTATGGGATAGAATTAAATGTTCTGTCAAATTTTCTAAATTGGTTTGACTTTGAAAGCATAAATTGCATCTCAACTCGGAAATTTCAACTTTGACTAATCGATTTTGTTGATTTATAATTTTCTTTTCTATTGATTTCAAATTGTGTTTGGTATGCGTATGTTCTCGAAGTAATTTAACATCCGAAAATGG
The DNA here is from genome assembly GCA_963576445.1 of Lithosia quadra. Taxonomy (NCBI): domain Eukaryota; kingdom Metazoa; phylum Arthropoda; class Insecta; order Lepidoptera; family Erebidae; genus Lithosia; species Lithosia quadra. The sequence continues at coordinate 1,666,346 of OY754897.1, forward strand.
TTCTTTGCAACAAAAACATCTATAACGACTTTTGTTCCACTGAAAAACGAAAATAGTCGAATTTGCTAACATTTTTAATGAATTTTCTCTTAATATAGGACCGTTGCCTCTTCGCTCTGCTATCTTAGACCAATCTTTTTTTGAACCTGAAAAAAATACATAAGTATACAGTCGCTCTCGTAAAAGGCAATAAATCAATTCATAATGGACGGAGTAGGAGAACTATCGGTAGTCAATTTTATTTATTTATCTTTATTTCTATAGGTAAAATTACTTCACCTCGCCTGATGGTAAGCTAAAGTCCGGTCACTACTACATACACCGGTAGTGCTACAGTGGCGGCCCTCAGCTTGACGGTCTCGTTAATACCACCCCCCTCGGCCATCAGGGGCCACGCCCAGCCCTCCCATCCCAGCTAACTCTGGGCCATCTACGGTTTTAAGAACTCCCCCTCGAACCCAGAAAAGGAGGTGTGCTGAGAATCGCGCCACCTCCGCGGTGGGGTGTAGGGTGAGCGGCGGCTGTCCTGTCCCCCCCCCCCTTCCTCTGCGCTCAGAGTCTGCGCCCGCATGCTGACCACTGAACCCTCTGGTAGCTAGAACGACACGTGGAAAGCGGAACAGCTTTCTAGAGGGCTACTCCCCCTTGCGAGGGAGGTGTGTGTGTGTGTATGTGTGTGTGTGTATGTGTGTGTGTGTACATTGGCCAGACGCGTCATATGCGCAAAGGTCGATTTTTAGGTCCCCTTTGAGGTACGAGCGGGCCGCGGGAGACGCGGTTCCGCCGTCGCGGACATATGATTGGTCCGTCGCTTGACGGACCAATCATATTTATGTCTCCGAGAGACGTCTTGTAGCGAATCAACGTTCCGTTCGTTTGTACTTTGAATCATTTGATTGGCTCAAAGTGCACGATGCGCGAACTTCTCTAGCGTCGTCAGGCGTTCCGAACATACGTCTTAAAGATTCAAGTCCGATACTTACCCAACTCAGATTTAATCTTGCACCTCTTCAACTTTGATTTCGTTTCGTCGGTATTCTTGATAACTTGTGGTTCTAAATCACAGTTCTGAGATAATTCCAGTTTAATATCAGATAGAATTACTGAAACGTAAATAAATAACATATTAAATGGAGATAGGACACGACGGTATTTCCCGTCCGAACTGAGCAGTCCGACTGGGGTAGTACCTCCGCCCTACAGAACACCGCGCACATAATAACCTTGAGTCATGTTCCCGCCGGTAAGTAGGGTAGCCAGAGCTCACTGTACCCCTCCTCCCCTCCTCCTTCATAGACGGATGGATAAGCGCCATCTAGCGGCAGTTATGGACATTAATTTAGTTACAAGATTTACAAATAGATGGCGCTTCTTGTTATCTTCTATAGAAGCGACATTACCGCCCCCACGGTCAACGGGGGGACTAAAAGTGCGAAAAAGGGTTATTTTGTAGCTAAGGGTCTGTCTCCACGGGCGAGAGAATCGCGGCGATATAATCGTCGCGCCACGTATTTCCATACACTTTCTATGGAGCCGTCGCCGCACGGCGATATTATCGCGGCGATGCGACGAGTGGCAACGAGCGCGCGAAACGTCATAACATCGCCGCGAGCCCGTCGCGACTAGCAACGGGCCCGCGGCGTCTCGTAACGGAATCGCCGCGGATACGCTGCGATTCCGTAACGACTCGCAACGATACGTGGCGGAATTATCTCTCGTTCGTGATGATTCTCCGACGATAAAAGCGCGGACTCGTCGCGATTCTCTCGCCCGTGGAGACAGCCCATTTTTTTTTTTTTTCCGTGCGGAAATCCTCATGGATACCCACCCCGCGGCCAGCGGGGCAGGTTATGTCGGACTCTTACCGACTAAAACCGCACGCCGTCTAGGGTCTTCTGACGCCAGGGTGTAAGGTGGCCCAAAGAGCATTTCCCTCGCACCTCGGCTTGACCCGGGCCATCTCCGGATTCGAGATGGCCCCCTCGGGTTAGGGAACCGCGTGGTTCCCGTCATACCCCCGGAATAGGGGGGGGGGGGGGGGGGCGCGCGAAAGCCTCGGCCTGCTTCTGCTAGGGTGACAGGCGGCTCCACCCGTCACCCCCAGGCCAGCGCTCATGGAGGACGGAGGTCGTTAGACCTCCGACGCCTTAGGCGTCCGCACCCCGTGGAGACAGCCCCTAAGGGTTATTTTGTAGCCTAGGTCTTTGACAAAGAATTGTGAACCCACCATTGTCATCCAAACTGTCATCACAATAGTCCATCACCGTTGATGATTGCGACTTTATATGCCCAATTTCGAAATCATCACCTGTCGGATGAATTTCTGTAAAAGAAACAAAACAGGTTAACGACAGTATAGAGTTATACCACTTGGGTGGCAGATAAGCACACAGGCCACCTGACACTAGGGGGACGTCAGACTCGCGCTGCCAACCCTGGATGGGGAGGGAATGGGGGGTGGTTGAGAGGAGCAGGAGACTGGTCTCCCCGCTGACAGCAAAGAATCCCTCCAGTGAGCTCTGGCTACCCTACTTACCTTGGGGAACACAATACGATGGTTACACGGTCAGTGGATGGTTATTATGGGGCGGTGTTCTGTAGTGCGGAGGTACTACCCCAGTCGGACTGCTCAGTTTTTTTCGCCCGAATTTTTATAATCAATACTCAATAGCCTTAGTCAAAGTCTAGTTAATATAGTTATTGCTAAAAACGCAATAACCAACAAAAATACATCATATTTTACTATTAAGCTATAACGTATGGTTTTCTAACGGTTATAAAAAGAAACCGTCTTTTATTCCAAAGCCGTGCAAACAACGATAGTGCGTTTATAAACCGCAAACCGTCATCTAGCGGCAGTTATGGACATTAATTTAGTTACAAGATTTACAAATAGATGGCGCTTCTTGTTATCTTCTATAGAAGCGACATTACCGCACCCACGGCCAACGGGGGGGACTAAAAGTGCGAAAAAGGGTTATTTTTTAGCTAAGGGTTATTTTGTAGCTAGGGGTTATTTTGTAGCTAAGGATTATTTTGTATACATACATACATACATAAACTCACGCCTATATCCCCGAAGGGGTAGGCAGAGCTGCTAGCACTAACATTTCGCCAGTTTATGTTTAGGCCCCAATGTAATAGGTGGCGAGCCTATTGCCATTAACCGGGCACTTATAAACCTGCTATAAATACACACATAACTTCGAAAAGTCATTTACGAAGTAAGCCTATTCTATTCTGTGGTCATCATGTGATCACGAAGTAAGCCTATTCTAAGTATATTTATTTTGTAAAGACTAGGACTAGGCGCACCTAGTCTCTGATTTACCTAGTCCAATCAAACCCATCTCTAAACCCTGGGGGGGAGGGAATGGGAAAGTCAAATTAGTTATTGCTAAAATCGCAATAACCAACAAAAATTGATAAGTGTTTCAGAAGTTTCTAGCGGTTATATAAAGAAACCGTCTTTTATCCCAAAGCCGTGCAAACAACAATAGTGTGTTTATAGACCGATAACCGCCATCTAGCGGCAGTTATGGACATTAAGTTAGTTACAAGATTTACAAATAGATAGCGCTTGTTATCTTCTATTATAGAAGCGACATAACCGCCCCTGCGGCCAACAGGGGGGACTAAAACGGGTGCGGACCGGAACCTCCACGTGGTGCACCCGGGCAACGGAGGCGAGCAGCACCTCCCCCTCACCACGGGAGACGCTGCTGCCTGCGGCCAATCCGGCCGGGGTGGGAGTAGCCCTCTGACTAGCAGTTGGCACAGTGGGGAGCGAGCGGGGGGCGAGCTGATTGTCTGCGCGCCGACCCCACCTCTCGGGGGGTCGAGGGGGCCATCTTAAAACCGTAGATGGCCCGGGGTCAGCTGGGGTGCGAGGGATATGCCCATTGGGTAACCTTACACCCCGGTAACTAAGGCCCGAGACGGCGTGCGGTTTTACTCGGTTCGATTCCGACATAACCACCCCCGATGGCCGACGGGGGTGGTAACCATAGGGATTTAAATATTTTAATTATATATAATTAATAATTTAACGATAAAAAAAGGGGGGGACTAAAACTACAAAAGAATTCCGCTGGGGGAGTGGGGTGACGGGACGGTCACCCGTGACCCTACACCCTACCGCGTCGGCGCGGCGCGATGATCGCCCCACTTTCTGGAGTTCGAGGGGGCCGTCTTAAAACCGTAAATAGTCCGGAGTTGAGGGACCTCTTGGGTAACCTATACCCGGTCAGTACTATTATATATTCTCAGCTTACACCCAGATACAGATACAGGCACGTAACTTGGCCAGGTTTGGGGTAAGTTCGCGCATCGTGCACTTTGAGCCAATCAAATGATTCAAAGTACGAACGAACGGAACGTTGATTCGCTACAAGACGTCTCTCGGAGACATCTGATTGGTCCGTCAAGTGACGGACCAATCATATGTCCGCGACGGCGCAACCGCGTCTCCCGCCACCCGCTCATACCTCAAAAGGGACCTAAAAATCCACCTTTGCGCATATGACGCGTCCGGCCAATTTACGTGCCGGTATCTGTAATTGAGACCCGAGGCGGCGTGCGGTTTAGTCGGTTCGATTCCGACATAACCACCTCCGATAGCCAACGGGTTTGGTATCCCCGGGGATTTCCGCACGAAATAAATAAGGGGTGGCGATTTACTATGGATTCTGTAGTCCAAAATAAATAATTTGAATATGAATTTGATGATCAATCAATAACGCATGAAAAAGGGTTATTTTGTAGCTAAGGTAGCTTCAGAGCTCACTGTACCCCTCCTTCCCCCACCCCTTCCTAGCCTCCCCGTCCCTTCCCACCCATTCCCCCTTCCCAGGGTAGGCAGCGCATGTGTGACACCCTTAGTGTTGCACACGTCCATAGGCCATGGTGACCGCTTCCCATCAGGGCCTCGATTCTACTAAAGACAAACCACTGATTTACCACTGACACTCTAAAAATGCCATTTAATTGTAGACTTTATTGTTATCAGGTTAAAGTCTAAAGTCAAATGATATTTTGTAGAGCGAATGAAAAAGTTAAACAAATTCTTTTCATTTGATTTTAGATTTAAACTGTATAACGGTAAAGTCTAAAATTAAATAGCATTTTTAGAGTGTCCGTGGTTTTACAGTGGTTTGCCTTTAGCAGAATCGATGCCCAGGTGGGCCCTGTGCTTGTCTGCCACCTACGTAGTATAAAAAAAAACACAGCTACTTTACAAAGTAATAATAGCAAAACTATTTACCTTTATCACCAAATTGGAGCCTCTTCATCAGCTTCTCAAATCTCTCTTCACTGTCAAGCACCATATGTTTGAACGCAGCGGCCTCTTGTATCTTTCCTGTACAATCCTTACACATATCTTTTGTATATCCATCTATCTCATATTGAGAAAACTGTGAAAAAGAAAAGGAAACCTATGTGGCATAAAAGAAAACAAAATTCCAAGTTACCTCTTTTTTTATGTTGGTTAATAACATAAGCGATGGTAGCTAAATGGATAAGTTCGGCCTCTACTCAGAAGTATCGAATTCGAATCTGGCCGGACAGTGCCAATGTGAATTTCACTTTGTGGAATTTAATGTGGTTATCACATGATTTACCATCTGCTGAGGGTGAAGGAAAAACATCGTGAGGAAACCCACATGTCCTAGAAGAAATTCTAAGAACATGTCTGATCCACCAACCCGCGTTAGGCCAGCGTGTGTGGATTAAGGTCTAAACCCTCTCAGCTCCCTCAGGAGAGGAGACCCGTGCCCAGCAGTAAGACATAATGGGTTGCTAGTTGCTATAATAAAATTATAATAAACATAAAAATAACAGGGTGCGGTTTAAACCTATGTTATATGATTCAGATCTCACAGACTTACAAGTTTTTCCACCGAGTGAAACGTACAAAGTACAGTACAAAAAATAACATTTTGATAAAAAATTTACAGTGGTTTCACCGGCCTGCCGTGTCTAGTTACCATACCTGGACATTTAATGTGTTCTTCAACACCTCTTCATAATTTTCCTTCGGTATAGTCAAGTAATTATCCCCCAAATCGTTGTTACAACCATACTGAACGCTTCTTAGACAACATCGGCAAATATGCGCTTGTATCAATTCAGCAACGCTGTTCAAGTTCAAATCCATTTTAAATAATATAGCAGTTACTGTGTGTGTTTTATGAAATTATAGATTTATACTTTTCATTTAGAAATATTGTTTATATTTGTAATTTTCATCGATCGATTTGCGAATAACAAAAACAAAACAATGTTTGACTGTTTTGACAGATTGTTCAACAGTTTAGAAATGTTTAACTAAAGTGTGGAAGTCTATTGTAAGTTTGAATAATATACAAAATTCTTTATTTCAGGCCATTTTGACCATGATTTTGACCCATAGTTTATCAAATTTAAAAATTTTACATGTTGAGAACTTTTAAATTCGATAAAATATTATTAGGTAGGTACCTACACAATATAAATTACCACTCTTTTGCGTTGCGCAGTCGGGTAATAATAAGGTTAAATTATATTACCTACATTTTCATTCTCACATTTTAAGATTTATATTAAGTATATTAGTGCAAAGTTATGTATTTACAGTATACTAGTTTTCGACAACCACCACCTCAAGCCCCGGCTATGCACCTGCGCTGAACCCTGAACGCAACCCAACCGAGGTTGGATTACTACGGAGGGTTTTTCGCAAAAGTGCATGGTGGTACCTACCCGGCCCAATTTGAGGCAAACTTGTGCCATTAAATTGCACCCATTGCACCACCTAGTAAAGTAAATGTACGGATAAATTATGCCTATCCAATAATCTTATCTGTAACGATCGGTTAGACAGGTGCTGTAATTCCCATTAAATTGCGCTCTTCAATGAATACGTGACTAGATAAAATTTAACGATTGATTGATGTTTACCCACTCATAAACAACAAATAGAGAAGCAGCAGGCAGATATGACATAACAAGGTTATGAGTGCCATTATGACTCATGCACTCATGCATGATACTTACCACAGTTGCCACGCCATAAGAGACGGGGCTCGTGGCTAAGTGCTAACCGAGTAGGTAAGCATCGTAAGCATTGTAAGGTAATCTACTTTTTTATTGGTAATAGGCTCGCTTTGGCCACAATCTCACCTGTTGGTAGGTAAGTGACGATGTGGTCGACGGTGGAGCACGCTTGCCTAGAAGAAACCTGTTCACTCTAGACTGGAAGACTCCCAGGTTGTAGCTTTCCGGAAATATAGACTCAGGCAGGGCATTCCACTCTTTAGCAGTTCGCACTACTGCTGCTTACTGCTTGACCCTGTCGTAGCTAGTTCGTTTAAATGTTCGTCGTAAAAAGTTCGTTTAAATGACGCATATGTGCGTCACATATGCGTCATTTAAACAAACTTTTTTTTTGTGAGAATCGAGTCTCACTCGAAGCTCTTAATTGTCAGTAACTGTATCGCTCCCAGTATACCTACTAATTTTCCTATCCACTGTGATGCAATATTATATACCTAAATAGTCTACGACATTCTACACAGTGCTCTCTAGACCCAAAGTAAGCAATTGTTAATGGTTTCTAGAATGCGGATAAACATACTTGCGGTCTTTGCGGAGTATATGTGAAGTAAGGTTAGTGGATTGGACTGGGAATACGGATATAAGAGAATGGTGCGGCCTGCAAGAGAATGTTGTTTGGGCACAGAGCGAATGACACACCAAATGTAAGGCACATGTAAGTGGGCAGGCAAGCCGGGGTCGACCTCGCAGAGTTTATTTATTTATTTATTTTTATTTATTTATTTATTCATAAACAATTTTTACATTGTGTTTGAACTCCTTATAAAACTAAAACAAAACAAAAGCAAGCATGAAACACACAACACTATAAATTAAATTAACATTCTGTGATCAAGATTATCTAGATTACGTAAAAAAAAAGTTATAATAATAAAAATTAAAAATTAAAAAAAAAAAGAATGTCAAAAGGAATCGAAATGTCAAAAAAAAAATTGTTTAATAATCTAAGTATGTCATAAAACGTCATTAATTTATTTAGTTACTATCGTTATTAAAATAAATGAATCAACCATCCTATAATTATTATTTTGTCATCTCATCGACGGAATAGTAACACCCTTTCAATAAAAATTCCTTCAATTTGGTTTGAAACTCTCTTTTGTAGATCATCATTTTTAGGTCTAGAGGCAGATTGTTGAATATTCTGACAGAACTATAAACCGCACCATGCATAACGATGTGGAGACGCGGTACAAATTTGCTCTGAAAGTCTTTTCGACGTGTGTTCTCTCGTTCCTTTCTCTCATCGTCAGATTCAAATTCATGTATGTGCTTAGCAAAATAGCATAACAGAACCAATATATACAGGCTGGGGACCGTCAATATACCCAAGTTTTGGAAATGGGTCCTGCACGACTCATCCTGTCGTATACGTACCATTATTCTAATGGCTCTTTTCTGCAAGATAAAAGCTCGCTGAATGTTATACTCATAACTACCTCCCCAAAAAAGAATACTATACCTAAGCCTTGATTCCACCAAAGTAAAGTAAACCATTTTCAAGTGTTCCAGGTTCACTTCATCTCTAAGACTACGTAGGACATAGCAAGCTGAGCTTATACTACCTTCCAAATATGAGAGTTCATGTTTCCAATTCAGATGTTCGTCCACATTCACCCCCAAAAACCTAACCACATCTACATTTTCAACACGTCTGCTGTTTAGAACACAATCCAAAGTACCATTGTTTTTGGCCGTTGTTTTGAATAATATGGCCTTGGTTTTACTCGGATTTAATTTAAGACTGTTTACTGAGAACCAAGTTAAAAATAGATTTAAAATTTCATTGGCTTTTGAACTGAGCGCAGTTACGTCGTCCGCAGATATCACCGCATTGGTGTCATCAGCGAACATTACTAACTGTGTTTCCACTGGCGTCATTTGAGTTACATAATTAATTAAGTCATTAACGAAAATTATAAATAGTATTGGACCTAAAGTTGAGCCTTGCGGAACACCAGTTTTTATTTGTGTCATTTTGGACGTATGAGATTCTTCACACCTACCATTTCCATGAGTTTTGGTTTCTCTAGAGGTTGCTTGGATCTCAACAAACATCTTTCGATTTTGCAAGTACGATTGTAAAAGATTCCCTGCTTTGCCTGTTACACCGTAGTGATTAAGTTTTAACAATAGCAACTCATGGTTTATCGTGTCAAATGCGGCGCTTAAATCTAAGAAAAGCCCAGCAACTTTCTTTTTTTTATTTATTTGACTCACTACATCTTCGATTAGCGCCCCTACTGCGTCTTGTGTACTAACATTCTTTTGGTATCCGTACTGCCTACTATTCAATACCTTATTCAAATTGAGATGTCGCACAAGTCTAGCTTTAATCAATTTTTCAAAAATCTTAGATAGTGTAGGCAGGAGTGAAATGGGTCTGTACATAGCTGGATCAGTTTTTGCTCCGTTTTTATGTATGGGAGTAACCTTAGCAATCTTGAACTGATCTGGGAAAACACCCTGTTCAAAGCAATTATTGTACAGAATGCTAAGGGGCTTCGCCAGTAAGTCGATGTTATCTTTGATCACGGGGATTGGAATATCATCATATCCACATGACAATTTATTCTTCATTATGCTTACAGTTTTCTGCACTTCTCTAGGGGTAATAGGATCCCATTTAATTTCAGTTTCAACTTTTGCTGTACTTCTCCTTAATATATCCAAAGCCAGTTGCGAGTAACCTTGGTCCTGACCAAAGGTCTTACAAAATTCATCTGCCAGTATATTGACCACTTCAGATGGATTATCTGTCACGCCCCGGTTGGATTTTAAAATTAGTTTTTGTTTTGATTTCAGTCCTTTATTCCTATGTCGATTCACAACTTTCCATATATTTTTCGAGACATTATTGTATCTAGATATTTCATTCTGTATAGTTAATTTTTTCGCCTTCTTTATCACTCTTCTATATATGTTTATGTATTTATGTCTGTAATTGACTATACTTGAGTCATCTTTATTACTTTTACTAGCAACTAAGAATCGTTTCATCTTACTGGAGACTTTGATGCCTTGTGAGACCCAGCGTAGGCCCGACATAGAATTGACACGCAGTTGTTTTTTGCGTTTTTTAAAGGACTGTCTAAATGTTACCACAAATTGTTTTATAAAAGTGTTTATACCCATGTACTCCCAATTCAGATTTGTTAATTTTTCTCTATAAATGCTATTACTCTTAGGATCAAAATTCCTTCTACTAATAAATGTCACTGATTTGTTATGTTTATTGAAATTAATTGTATTCAATGTCATATTGCATATCAGCGCCGCATGTCCGTCTCCTAATCCATTATGGTCAACCTCACAGTTTTGAAAGCTATCGTCAGGAATATTTGTCAAAAAGTTGTCAATACAAGATCGCTGATCATTTCTAATAAAAGTTACTGAGTCAACAAGTGGCCTGAAGTTATAACAAGTCAATAGACTTATAAAGTTCTGCCTTTTTGATGTATTTGAAAGTAAATCGATGTTAAAGTCGCCACACAGACAGCAATTCCCATTGAAAAGGTGTTCCAATAATTGCTCAAGTTGAGCCATAAAAGTATCTAAGTTTGCATCATAAGGGGTACGATAACAACAGCATATTGTTACTCCAGTCGACACATCCCTTACTCCGCAAACCTCGAAACTATCCATCTTGTACAATTTTTTCACAATAGGCAATTCTATACATTCTCTATCTTTGAGAGCTAGAATAGCGGTGCCTCCTCTCAACTTATTTACTCTCGAACTATAGGATACTACTTTGTAGTGAGTCAAGTTAAGCAGTGACATTTGCTTTGAATTATAAAAATGCTCACTTACACACAAAAAATGTACCTTACTCTGAATGTTTTCTACATATAATTCAAATTCACTTATCTTATTACCTATACCACACAGTAGGTATACACTGGCCAAATTAAGGAGTTATTGCAAAAAGGGCAGGTCAAATGCACTTGAAACCGGCGGGCTTGCATGAAAGGCTTAATGACAGTAGAGGAAGCACCTGAAGTTCCTATGTCAGGATAGAGGCAGATGGCGGTCTCTTGTCTCTGCCTACCCCGGAGGGAAAAGGCGAGGGCAAATGTATTTAGGTATGTATATGTACTTTTTTGTAAATATGTACACATGCTACACCCGCCCAGACCAATGCAAATAGACATAGGTATTCATGCATACAAATATTTGCATTGAGCAGGAATCGAACCCGCGCCCCATTTCGAAGATTTTAGCGTCCATCGCGAACATACAGACAAACAGATAGGACTTCCAAAAAGTATTTTTGTCTTCCAAATCGTTCATATGACATAACCCAAGATAGATAGATACACAGCCAGTCTAGTATCCCTTTCGTGGCTAATGACGCATATATGCGTCATTTGAACAAGTTGTTTTTTTAACACATTACCTGCTGATTCTCACACACGGTTGTGTTTTTAAAAGTTTTCCTTCTGTGAGTGTTTTGTTGGTCAAGTGCGTCTTTTACACACCGTATGTGTGACGTTCCTCTAGTGCGTTATTACGCGCTAAGCGTGTTTTCTTATAAATGCTACAGCTGTGCGTCCCTCACACATACCCTGTGATTTCAACATCTCACCCTCAGTACGAAAACCCACATCATGTTATGTGGTTTTTTTTATTCAGAGGCCCCAAGCAGCACAAGCGACTTTCGAAAAGTATCTAATTGTATTACAATCGACCAAAGAATTTATGACAAAAGTTTATTAAGAATCGCTGCTCGCTCGCTCGATGCTCATCTCATATTTTGTCATTATAACTCCTAGTAAACTAGTTACCTACAATCTAATATTTGTGGCAAGTGGTAGTAATTTAAAAAAAACTAAGGTAGCAATATTAATCGGTCCGTCGGCCTACATAGAAGTCTTTTATACTGGCGGGTATAGCGGTATGAGTACAGTGATGAATGTGTAAAACCTACAGACAAAACGAGATTGTCGCAAAAAAGGCGGCAGCTAACCATGTGTGTTAGGAAATTAGTGAATTTTGAGTTGCAACAAGAAGTCACACAGATTCCCCAGACTGCCCCCCTCCCCCCCCGGCCAGGCTGACCAGCGGGGACGGTTATGTCGGACTTGAACCGACTAAAACCGCACGCCATCTTGAGTCTGCAGACGCAAGGGTGTTAAGGCATTTACCTAATTTACCTTGTACTCGTATGTACCTATAAGCTAGTGGCCTATGGACGTGTGTTATTTTAACATTTAGTAACAGAGTATTCATCATTTAATCTAAATTGTTTGTGTTAGGTTAGTCACGTCCGTAATACGTCTAGGATTCGAACTTGGGACCTCTTGATCACAAGACTGACTGACTGATTATGTACTCTTCGTTCCTGTCCACCCTAAGGTTGCCTGGAAGATATCACTTTGTAGTGATAAGGGCGCCCATTGTGCGTTCTATTGTAAATGTTCCGAACTATTCATTATATTGGTGTACAAAGAATTATCTATCTATCTATATCCACTAAGCTACTGACGCTTTTTTCTGCCACGCAAATCCGACGGAAAAACTACCAGTGGCGTAACAATAGGGTGGCAGGGGTGGCAAAATGCCACGGGCCCCCGACCCAAGAGGGCCCCGGCCCAAGAGGCCGCGAGCGCAAAAATATTATACCGGAGTATTTTATTTTATTTGAAAAGTATATTTTTATAAGTTCTGGGCCTAGATTGTGCTATAGGCAAACCACTGTCATGCCACTGATACTATTCAATTGTAGACTTTACCGTCATACAGTTAAAGTCTAAAATCAAATGAAAAGAGTTCATTAAACTTTTCGATTCGCTGTACAAAATATCATTTAAGTAATTTTAAACTTTAATCTGATAACAATAAAGACCAGTAGTATGACAGTAGCCGGGCCTCTCGTACCGGCTGACGCAGGTGATCTCTGGTAAGGGGTGCTTCGGGGATCACTTGTGTCTGATTCGGAAGGAGCCAACGCCCGAGTGCTATTACTGCGATGCGGGCGAGGACTCAGGGCTGCACACGCTGGCCGAGTGTCCAGCATGGGAGGTGCCGAGACCTGTCTCGGCACCTCCCATGCTGGACACTCGGCTCACTCACCTGCCACCCCGAGGGCTGCCAGGAGGACCTGTCCTCCTGGCAGCCCTCGGGGTGGGAGTCCTCACACTGCCGGTGCTGATCGCAGCGATGGTGCCGAGTGCGGACGCGTGGTCGGCCGCCGCCTCCTTCTGCGAGCAAGTGATGCTCGAGGCGGCGGCAAAGGTTCGGGAGAGGCTGCACAGAGCTCTCCCGGACGGCGGCGGGCGCGGACGCCGAAGGCGTCGGAGGTCTAACGACCTCCGTCCTCCATCAGCGCTGGCCTAGGGGTGTTGGGTGGAGCCGCCTGTCACCCTAGCAGAAGCAGGCCGAGGCGGCGGCGCGCGAAAGCGGCCCCTTATTCCGGGGGCTTCACGGGAACCACGTAGTTCCCAAACCCGAGGGGCCATCTCGAATCCGGAGATGGCCCGGGTCAAGCCGGGGTGCGAGGGAAATGCTCTTTGGGCCACCTTACACCCTGGCGTCAGAAGACCCTAGACGGCGTGCAGTTTTAGTCGATAAGAGTCCGACATAACATAACCTGCTCCACTGGCCGCGGGGTGTGTATCCATGAGGATTTCCGCACGGAAAAAAAAGGAGAATCCCGGGCATCCGGATTTTATATTTTTTATGAAGGCACGTGGTGCACCCGGACAACGTAGGCAAGCAGCGCCTCCCACTCGCCACAGGAGACGAGAAAGGGTCATCTAGGGTGCGAGGGATATGCCTATTAGGTAACCTTACATCCTGGTAATTAAGACTCGAGACGGCGTTCGATCCCGACATAACCATCTCCGTGGTATCCATTTCCGCACCATAAAAAAGGGAAAAAACTGAGCGAAGAGTTTTGGCAGGTAATCAAGTGAATGGCGCACTGCATAATTTTATGAACAGTCAGAACAGAAAATGTCTAAAGAGGCACAACTTGCTGTACATAGAGGAGTTCTCGTTCCCACATCGATGTATGAGTATGTATGGTAGTGAATGTTGGGTGTGGCAGAAGAAGCATGAAAGTAGATTGAATGCTGTAGAAATGAGAAGTCTAAGAAGGATAGCTGGAGTAAAGCTGATGGACCGAGTGAGGAACAGTGTGATAAGGGAACGTTGCGGTATAGTTGAAGATGTAGTAACCAAGATAGAGAAAGGGATACTTAGATGGTTTGGACATGTAGAGAGGATGAATGAAAGAAGATTGACAAAACAGATACCTATATGAGGTGAGGGTGAATTGGCAACCCGGTAAAGGCCGACCTAGGCGTACACATTCTAATCAGATCCAGGACGTTTTGGAGAAAGGCCAGGTCAAGAGTACCCGGAACCGGCGTGCATGTATGAAAACAATTATGAAAGTTAAAGGAGTATGCCAAGATCGTAGCAAGTGGAAAGATGTTGTCTCTGCCTACCCCAATGGGAAAAAGGCGTGATTTGTATGTATGTATGTGTAAAAAAGGGCTCTAGGTACTGACTGCGTATTCTTTGTGTAATTATTTTGTAGTTGGTTTTGGTTACACTGACAATCTCAAAGTTTATTAAAATTAAACTGAGTACAACGTGACGATTTTTACTGACAGGGCCCCATCAACAGAATTTGCCACGGGCCCCAGATGATATAGTTACGCCACTGAAAACTACCATTCCATTGTTTCAGCATAGACTTAGGAAAAGTATGGACGGAGTGCCTAGAGTAACTAGTCTGTGTCTCAAAATGGCGGGCATCAATCATTGTGTGAGTAAATTGTAGGGATGCGAGGTTTTACCTAAATTTCCCCATTTTTTATTATTTTAGTTGAGGAATAGGGAGAATTATTTGGTAAATTTTAAAATATATAAATGAACAATCATTAAAGGTGATTCGTGCATTATTATTAAAAATATTATTTTATCATAAATTAATGAAAATAATATTTCAGTTATTTTTTACATTATTTTTTTCATTATACCTATATAAAAAAAAACTTACATGGATGGTAACCGTGGGGAATATTCACACGATTAAACTAGGTACCTAATTAACAAAAAAAGTTAAAAAAATCATATTAGTTAGAATTTGTATTTTTGCGATTCCTAATCCCATGTATTTATTAAAAAGAAGTTAAATCACTACGGTTATCACTACTAATAAATAGTTTATGCTATTTCATCATAAAGTCACACAATTTACAGATTTCCCCAAAATATGGGGAAATTTGCACACTTTTATGTTGGGATCACTGGTTTTATACCGAACAATTGAATTTTGTTTTGAAAATATTGAATGAACATTTATGTATAATTATTAGATAAACATTAAGTGATTGAAATATTGATTAACCTGTGAAATGTGATCCCTGGATTTATTTTCTTCCTGTCACTACGGTTTTTACACCATTTCACTGCACAAGACATGTTGTATTTGATTTTTTTTTCTTCCCGCTTAAACTGACAGATCGACCGATTCGGCCGACGTTTGCCGCGAAGTGGCTGACTATGATGTGAGAGTGTGCGTGGCGACTGTATACGTATATGAAAGTTGGCTGACTATGCAGCGTCACTTTTTTGTTCCCATGGCTCCGTCCATAGTTATTCCTAGGTCCATGTGTTTCAGGTTGTCTCTCACTTGATAAGTGGCGCCACATGTCATGTATAATACAGATGCCGGCATGTAAATTGGCCAGACGCGTCATATGCGCAAAGGTCGATTTTTAGGTCCCCTTTGAGGTATGACCGGGTGGCGGGAGACGCGGTTGCGCCGTCGCGGAAATATGATTGGTCCGTCGCTTGACGGACCAATCATATGTCTCCGAGAGACGTCTTGTAGCGAATCAACGTTCCGTTCGTTCGTACTTTGAATCATTTGATTGGCTCAAAGTGCACGATGCGCGGACTTACCCCAAACCTGGCCAAGTTACGTGCCGGTATCTAATTAACTTGTTATGCTGGCTGGCAGAGTAAATATATTTGGTGATTGAAGAAACCATTGAATAAAACTCTGATATACTAATGTACGGATCAACTTTATTTTACGAAATAACTAAACAAAATAATAAACAGCCATATTTTTGTGGATTACAAACTTTTCATTACTAAAAAGTTATTATAATGATTACTAATTACAATAAAACGTGGGAAAAAACGCGCCATTTTTGACATGTGCAGTGCTACCACTCGTCAGAAAAAAATGGCGCGCATTGACTGTTACAAAATATTTATAGTGGAGAATGATTTTAATATATTCTTAAACTTATTATTTGTACATAATACCTACAAGGGCAGCTAATTGATGATAATTACGTCCTAACCATAATATTATGGCTCTAATAAACTTTCGTTGACGTCTAAAACATTTTTATAGATAACCATAGATAACTTGATTTTATTTTTAACAATTTTTTCAATCAAATATCATTATAAAAAAGGTTAGGTAGTATGGAAAAGTTTCCTAGAGGTAAAGAGTTTTGGGAGTATTTTTTTTTCTAAACATGGCGATCAAACAAGGATTACATAATTAAAGTAAGGATTTAAAGGACTATGTTGGATTTAAATATCCATTCCAAGGAGTTTCTTGTCGAAAAGGAACTCTCCGAGGGCTCCATGACGCTCCATCATCTTCTTGAGGGTGGAGGCCTTGCCGGCGAGGTCGCGTTGACCCTTGTACTGCTCCTCAAGGAATTCACCGGTGAGGTAGTCAACAAGCTGTAAATAAATAAGTATATTTAATAAGTGTCTAAAGGCATTTATAAGATTATAAGTTAGGTGGGCCAAGCACACGACCCACCTGATGGTAAGCTGTTACCATGGCCTATGGATTTCAGCTCTCTCGTTAGAGGAGAGGAGACCCATGCCCGGCATTGGGACATAAATGGATTTCTATTACGTTTTTATTATTTTTTTATCATCATTATTATCATGAAGCTATTATTATGCCCTAAAAATTTGGTGACTCGATTAAATTATTTTATAATACTATATAGAGACTTGTAAACCATTGATCTGATAAAATACAAAGTCAGCTGTCACTAAGCTGGGTGTGGGCTGGATCTACGAGCGCTGATGGAGGGGTGACAGTCACCCTACACCCCACTATCGATGAGGCGGCGCTATGCCTGCCCCATCCCCTTTCTGGGAATAAAGGGGGCCATCTTAAAACCGTAGATGCCTCGGCTTCAGCTGGGTGCGAGGGAAATGCCTTTTGGGTAACTTTACACCTCGGCGATTGAGATCAGCGTGCGGTTTTAGTCGGTTCAAATCCGACATAACCATCTCCAATGGTCGATGGGGGTGGGTCATATAGACCCTTAAGTATTACCATCAAAATATACTTACGTGGTAGTCGTTGAATTTGCCAGGGTCGCTGTCTTCCTTAGCTCCGTCCTCGCAGTCGATGATGACTCTCCTGATGCTTTCGGTGACCTGGTGCTCCAAGCGAAGGGCGTGCTCCAGAGCCTCTACTCCCGTTTCTGGTTTCTTTTCACCGAAGTGTGGTGGCTGTCGATCGAAGTTGGAAATAAGCAATGATTTGACAATCTCGTCTTGATTACAAGAAAAAGGGTTGTTTTCAGTTTGCCCCGACAGTGGAATTCCACTTTGCCCCACTGGCGGGGCAAACTGGAATGTTCATAAAATTTGCCCTAGCGAATTACACCCATACATTGATGACTTTAAAAATTGAAGAGATTTACAAATGCAGCAAGAATTTATACGGGTATAAAATACCCCAAAGCTCCACGGGGCATAGTGGGTGTTAAAAAATTTTACTTTCCACTTTGGCCTAAAGAGGGGGGGAGGTAGCATCTAGGACAATCTAGGTGTTCCATGGACACACCCATGGAACACCTAGATCAGGTGAAGACCGCAGCCATAATAGCCATCACGTTGTGTTCCCGCCGGTAAGTAGGGTAGCCAGAGCTCACTGTACCCCTCCTCCCCCGAACCCTTCATGCCTCTCCCCTTTCCTTCAGGGTAGGCAGCGCGTGTATGACACCTTTAGTGTTGCACACGTCCATAGGCCACGGTGACCGCTTCCCATCAGGTGGGCCGTGTGCTTGTCTGCCGCCTGCGTGGTATAAAAACTCACCCTGATCTGCAGAAGAGTGCTGACTTCCGAGGTGAGTTCTCCTCTCATCAGGAAGTACTCCATGAGCTTGATGGCGTGCTCGCGTTCCTCTCCAGCCGCGTCGAAGAACAGCTTAGCGAACCCTGGACGGTTTACCTGTTCACAGAGAAAATGTTAAAAACCTTTGCCGCACCATCAAGATATGGAATTTTTGATAGCAACCCATTTATGTCCCACTGCTGGGCACGGGTCTCCTCTCCTCTAACGAGAGAGCTGGTAGGGTTTAGACCTTAATCCACACACGCTGGCCTATCGGGTGGATCGGATATGTCCTTAGAATTTCTTCTAGGACATGTGGGTTTCCTCACGATGTTTTTCCTTCACCGTCAGTAATTGGTAAATCATATGATTATTATAATTAATACGAAACTTCATGATCGGACAAACGTCAAAACGGCCATCACATCGTGCCGCGACTATAGCACATATAAATTTCAAAATTCACATTGGTAGGTACTGTCTGATCGGATTCGAACTCGATACTTCTAAGAAGAGGCCGCGTCCTTATCCATTCAGCTACCATCGCTTAGGTAACATTGCAATCCAAAATTTACAGACACATGTTTAGCAGCCGCCATTATTATGAGCCAGTCTCATCTTCAACGCTATCCGACCTTCGCTTTTTAGTTTAATGTCAAAATACTTACACCTCTGTGGCGTAGCGGTATAGTGAACGCGGCCGCTGCGCAAGAGGGTTCGATCCCCGCATAGTGCAAATATTTGTATGCATGAATATGGGTATTTGCATTAGTCTGGCATACAAACATCTATGGCAGTCGTTACGGGTAGTTGGAGCCCTAAAAAGTCCAACAACAACGGTCTAGCTGCAATGCTTCGATATCGGGTTCACCATTGGGTTGTGAAGGTCAGATGGCAGTCGCTTCACGAAAAATATCGAGGTCCAGCCAAATCCGCAGTTAAGACTGGTAAAGCGGACCCCAGACTCCGAGGTGAAAGCTTTGGATACGACTGGGATAAACGCTAGGTTGAAGAAGTCAAAATACTTACGATATCCTTTGAGAAGTGGGCGCCCAGCGCAAGGTATTGCAGTGAGGCAGCGACCTCCATTTGGATCTGTCTGCGCATCGAGGACCGGCAACGACTGACCATAGACACCCATTCGCGGGGTACGGTCACTGGCTTGACATGGCCTGTGGACCAAAAATAAATAACATAAAAATCTATCTTTTTTACACTACGTAGGTGGCAGAAAAGCACACAGCCCACCTGATGGGAAGCGGTCACCGTAGCCTATGGACGTGTGCAACAAAAGAATGTCACACGTGCTGCCTATCCTGACGGGAAGGGGGAGGGCTAGGAAGGTGTGGGCAGGGTAGGAAGGGGAGGGAGAGGAGGGGTACAGTGAGCTCTGGCTACCCTACTTACCGGCGGGAAAACAACACAATGATTATTATGTATATCCGTATTCTATAACCCATAACACGCGGTCTAGAGAGCGCGGTGTAGAATGTCATATGTTTTGTCAAGTAAATTTCATCCAGATCAGTTCAGCCGTTCTGCCGTATGTCAGTACATAAACATCCAATCTTATACCTTGTCTAATTTAGGATGATAATTTTGACAGCTCCAAGTAGGGTACCCCATATAGTATAATCGAAAATGATTCATTCGATTTTCGATTATCGTTCCCATAGAATATGGAATCGATTGTTACAAAAATACAAAAACATTTATTTTTTATTATTTTATGTAACTTACTTCAGGATGACAAAAAAGAAGTTATATGGTATAGTATTTATGTTTCGTATCATATTTAGCTAATTATATCACAAAAATTTTAGTAGTATAAGTACTTAATAATTTTAATAAATTATTTTGAATTCGATTCATTCGATTCATTTGTGTAAAGTCAATTGTGCTATATTCTTACAAGACGCTTCACTATGACAAGTGGGCGGGGCTTGTCTATGTATTACAATAATTTTAGGGGTATAATTTTGTATAAAAAAATACGATACTTCATAGACATGAACTGTCATTATTATCATCCTAAATTTGACAAGGTATAACAAGCTTAACTTCTGCATTTATTTTATAAATAACAGTCAGATTATATCCTACTTAAAAAATGATTCTTCCTTGTAGTTTTTTGATATGGCAACATCATCTTAATTGTTTATTAAAATAGAAGTATTTTCAACAGTTTTTATCGCGATTTCTTTTCATGCAGTTTTTTTTATTATAAGGAAGATTTGGCTACATATTTAACTAGCTGTTGCCCGTGGCTCCGCCCGCATATATAGCGTTTCGTTTATATATCGTGTGGACTGTGGACGTCCATCCATGCGAAATGTCATTGTCTATCTTATCCTGCCACAGGTCTTTTCATTTTGGGCCACCTTACAGAAAAAAAAAAAGAAAAAATGCCGGCTATTGGCAAAAATACAATTACATTTGTTCGACTTCGAAATACGATGCAATAAAATATCAGTACCTACATCTTGCACACAGAACAAAGAAAAATCCTTAGGACTAGAAATCGTATGGGGGCGTGTTTGTGTCGCCAAAAACCTAAGTGTAATTATTAAGTGCATTTACCTCACACATATACACTTGTGTATGTGCACAACGCAGGCTAAAATAATCAAAAAACAAGTTTATGCGATTGATTTTAAGGTTTATTTTCCTATAAGTTTTCACGAAATATTTACTTCAATATTCTAGAAGTTTCTATACCTGTCCAATTCAGGATGCTAAATGATAATTTTGACAGTTCACGTCTATGAAGTATCGTATTTTTATATACAAAATAATACCTCTAAAATTATCGTAGCACATTGACAAGTACCGCCCACTTTTCATAGTGAAGCGTCTTGCAAGAATTCAGCACAATTGACTATGACACACAGGAATCGAATGAATCGAACTTAAATTAATTTATTGAAATTTTTAAGTACTTATCTACTACAATTTTTTGTAATATAGCTAATAATAATATAATATAATAATAAAAGTGGCTAAGTATAATGCAAGACATAATTACGGTAGGTACCATAAAACTTCTCTTTTATCATTCTCAAATAAGTTACCTAAAATAATAAAAAAATAAATGCTTTTGTGTTTTTATAACTATCGATTTCATATTCTACGGGAACGATAATCGAAAATCGATTAGATTCATTTTCGATTATACTATATGGGGTACACTACTTAGAGCTGTCAAAATTATCATTTTAGGTAAGTTTGTGAAAAATGTACGACAGAATGTGGTGTCCGTATTTTGAGTTAAGTTAATTTCATCCATACCATTGTTATATTTAAGGACTGATTTGCAATACAATACAATTTTAGACATCTATTGGTGAAAAGCAAAACTATAATGTACATTGATTTTGCTATTGACCGCTAGATGGGGTATTATTGGGATAAATAAATGTGTACTCTATTCCAACGTGGCTTAAACATAATTTTGTTGTATATTACTTTAAAATGGGGGCAGATTTGATGGTACTCTGTAAGCATCATTGAAGTTTATACCTTGTCAAAACGTACTTTAAATTCATTTTCAGTAAAATAAGGTGTGTAGTTCTGCTCTTCTTATATTTTAAGGTAAAATGTATGCAACCAATAAGACGTCCTATAAGTCTGTGTGAGTGTATTTTTTGGCGACAGCTATTCCTTTGTATTTTTACATAATTACTACTTCTATGGTTTTTTAATGTTCTGTGATCTTGCATTATGACAACATTAATACAAGCTGGCTAACATCGTAGACAGAGTAAATAGTTTGTAGAGTTTTAGACACAGTCGTGTCAACTACTATTTACTTACACGACACTAAAGTATAGGTAGATAGATTCAATAGTCAATACACAACACAAAATACGAAATAGTCTGTCAATGTGGCCATTGATCACAGATAAATACATTACAACAACATTTGTGAGTATATTCTGGGAAGAAGACATGTTATCATTGTTCTCCGAAACAACTAAACACGATATTAATTTAATTCTTTTTATTTATCATGCCATGTTTCAAACATTATCCTTCGTTTTGCTTCGGTATTATTTTTAGGGTTCCTTTTAGGATCATTTTGTGTTCCGATCGTCTGTCTGTCTCAATTAATCAATCAATTAGCCTGTCGACGTCCACTGCTGGACATAGGCCTCTCCCAATGTGCGCCATACCACGCGATTCTCCGCCTTCCGCATTGTGCTTTTTTGGAGCTATACAACTGTGAAACTATTTTGAGTTCTTATTACGTAAAGAAGTCTAGATAAAAATCTAAGTTTTTTATACGGGAAGCAATAAATAATAAAGGAAATAGAATCTCTTTCATTCGATTTTTTACAAATTCTTTGCCGTAATATTGCGATGTAATAAAACAAGGCATAACAATGTGTCTGCCTTTGTCACAATTTATTCACATTACAAAGGTCAACAACACAATGGCTGCCTATTGGAACAAGATGGCGGCTTACGAAGTAAAAATGCAATGTTATTATAAAAACAACTGTTACAAATAAATAAAAGAAATATTCTACGACATTCTACACAGCGCTATCTACACCAAATGTAAGCCTAGGTTAACTAGCTTGTGTTATGGGTTCCAGAATGCGAATATACATAGTACCTACTTAGATACATTTTTTTTATAAATACCCGGGATTTTTGAATTTGGACCCGCGAAAATCTTAAGGAATAGTGTTTGCTTTAAATTTTCATTGAATTAATCTGAAAATATTATGTTTAAAAACGATTGTAGCATCTTTCATTGTTTCCAGTGGTTTCTAGAGTCATACATACATACATACATACATAAGCGCGAACATTTACCCTCACTGACGCAGTCGGGTAAAAAGCAATTCGATGTCCCATTACAGAATAGACTCCCTAATTTCGAGAACATTCGTTTTAATTTTTGGCACTTAACCAAAAGAGAATGACAAGCGAATATTTATTTATAAACACGTTGTTTATGTATTATAAATAAATTCAGTTTTAGGAATAATTAAATTTAAAACTTACATTATTCATTACGATGGTTAATAATATCGAAATTTAGCATAAAATACTTAGAAGTATTTATTTGTTTTTGCGGCAAAAGTTGTGTACGGTAAGATCCAGTTCAATGCCAAGAAGACGCAGGCTTGTGAGTTTACAGCAAAGGTATCTCCTTTCCTTCCCCTCCCTACTCTTCGGGACACTGCACTGCTACTGTCTGGGATGGCTCTGCACAATACTTATTAGATTTTTTTTAATACCACTTCGGTGGCAGACAAGCACACGGCCCACCTGATGGGAAGCGGTCACCGTGGCCTATGGACGTGTGCAACACCAAGGGCGTTACCCACGCGCTGCCGACCCTGAAGGGAAAGGGCGAGGGTAGGAAAGGGTGGGGAGGCTAGGAAGGGGCGGGGAGGAGTATGGATACAGTGAGCTCTGGCTTCCCTACTTACCCTACTTACACAACACGATGGTTGTGCGCGGTGTTCTGTAGGGCGGAGGTACTACCCCAGTCGGACAGCTCATTTCGGACGGGACATACCGTCGTTTCCTACCTACCTAATTGAGAACCTCCTCCTTTTTTTTAATTCAGTTAAAAAAACATGATCTATCTTTTATCTAATATGATAACAGCAATTAAAAGTATGTAATACATGTCTTGAAACTAAACAAATAAGGCTACTAGTTCTTAAATATTATTTGTGTATGGATTGAATGATAAAATCAAATGATTCACACACGTGTAGAGGTTTTGTGTTCCAACAAAACAAGGCCTTTTTAATAGAAAAAAAAAATTGAAAAATAGTTTTTGCGTCCATCGCAAACAAACAGAGAGACGGTGAATTCCAAAAAAAAATTTGTGTCCACAATCGAATATACGAGTAATATTTAGGTACGTACCTAACCCAAGTTTTTTTAGTCTCCAATGTATTTTTTTATTAGTATAGTTGACGTCTTGACAAGCCGTTTATAAAAAAAAACACTACCCTGGGTGAGGTGGGAAGGAATTTTGAATTTCGAATTTGGAACGCGACGCACACACCTACCTACCTACCTACCTACTATAAATGGGTTAGTGAATTTTGACACCTATTTGCACTGATGTCACTGTGTCGCGTAATCCCCATGGACCAACAATTTTGGCACAATTAGTTGTGCTATGGGTAAATCACGCCTTTTTAAATTTGTCATTTGTATGACGGTTTTGTTTTTTTTCGTACAGTCTAGTTAGTACACATAATATTACATAATTATAATAAGTCTTTCGTTCTTTAATACTTCAAAAATTATTTTGTACAACCTAAATATTGAAATATTGTTTGTTTATGAATTACAGAATGAGTCATAATATACAAAAAGTTGGAGGTTTTGTGTTCCGACAAAATGTTATGTTAGTACCTACTTATAATACCGAATGCCTACTATGTTTGCTTATCTCGTTCATCTGAATGAGTAATTGAGGTTTTGGGTATCAACTTCTCTCGTGTAATTTATATTTTTGGCATAGAAAGTTACAGTACGAGGCCTGGTGTAGGTTTTCCCCTCTAGATAAGGGGTTATTTGTGCCTATTGTGTCCCATTTTGCTAAGGAGGGAAGTGGGTCTATTATATTTCTAAATCCGCCAATTTACTTCTGGATTAATTTTGATGTTCCCGAGTGTTGTACAGGAGATACAGTGGGAATATAGGTGGGATTAATCCCGTATAAAAAAGATGCTTTTTAAAAGTAGCTTTAAGAATGGAGGTTTTGTGTTCCAATTTTATGACTTTTTTTAAATTTTGTTATGGCATTGGTTACAAGTGTTACAATATAGGACCGTGTCCCTGCTATGGCTTTTATAGCCTGTTTATTAATTCGGCATTATTTTATGTAGACATTTTGCCATAAAATATAAATTCCCTAAAATTGCTCGTGCTACTTCGAAATAACATGTGTCTTTTGTTTGTAGCTTTTGTTAGAATCTACCCACAACACAATGACAGATAAGGCTAAGGCATGATATAGGTAGCGACGTTCTGCAATCTGTCTAGCACTTCGACATAACTAATGCTATGATATTATGTATCGATAAAGAATGAGTTATAGAGGTTTTGTGTTCCTACTTCTATAAGAAGACAAGGACTTTTTTTTTAACGTGGAAATGTAAACCCCCAACGGGTAACACCTCACCAGGGTTAGTGAAGCGTTTATGTAGGGATCGAACCGACTAAAACCACACTGTGTTCCGTCTACCCGAGTCTTTCACCAGGTACACCGGGTATGCCCATAGAAGGAACTCCCCAGGAAAAGCAGACATGAGACTATGTGGCGACCGACGTTCAATGAACCTACGTTCTGTCTAGGACTTCGATACAACTAATGCTATGATTAGTTATCGATAAACAATGAGTCATAGAGGTTTTGTGTTCCTACTTCTATTGTTTACGGTTTAGTAAATTGCTGCTTTATGCTTTTATGATATTGACTTAGAACTATAAAAGAAAATATCCAGGACGGTATTATCTTTATTTGACGATCAGGGGAGATTCATACCCAACAACACTTCGGAGGGGGGGGGGGAGCTTATGTACCAGATTCGATTCAGCGCCGTGCAATCAAGTCACATTAGCACTGATGAGGTGAATATAGCTTATCCCCATTTTTTGTACTTGTTAAAACACCTCCTGTTTTAGTAAGTATAAAAAATGGGGAAGAGCTGTATATATCTATAACATAACATAAACTCACGCCTATATCCCCGAAGGGGTAGGCAGAGTTGCTAGCACCCACATTTCGCCAGTTTATGTTTAGGTCCCAATGTAATAGGTGGCGAGCCTATTGCCATTAACCGGGCACTTATAAACCTACGATAAATACACACATAACTTCGAAAAGCATCGAAAAGTCATTGGTGTGTACCATGGTGAACCTGGGATCGAACCCGAGAACTCGTCTTAGCAGTCGATTACCCAGACCACTAGGCTACCGCGGTTTTTTTCCTATAACACTCCAATTATGAAGCAAAACATCTGGGCCTCGATTCTGCTAAAGGCAAACCACTGTAATACCACTGACACTCTAAAAATGCTATTTAATTGTAGACTTTACCGTTATACAGTTAAAGTCTAAAATCAAATGAAAAGAATTCATTTAACTTTTTCATTCGCTCTACAAAATATCATTTGACTTTAGACTTTAACCTGACAATAATAAAGTCTATAATTAAATGGCATTTTTTAGAGTGTCAGTGGTATTACAGTGGTTTGTCTTTAGCAGAATCGAGGCCCTGAAAAGTTACCCTAACGCAGCGGCGACCATACATCGTATGTTCGTTGACTTAACGACATAATATGAATGTACTTATTTTATTTTCTAGTAGCGAATAGCAATAATAAATAAACTAACATTATGATGCATTCAGATAAAACAACTTTGTAAATAATTACCGTGTCATTCATATGTCTTTAATAATGTAGTCTCATACACATGTTAGCGGTTTATTGATTTTCTATAGGTACATTGTTATATAATTAATTGTGATCGGGTAAGAATCACGTCACTCAGTGTCGCTGTTGCGAAGCGGTCGAACTGTAGTTGGGGTATGGCTTAAGATAGCTTCTGTTATAAAAAGCGCCCCACAGCAGCGAGTAAGAGTGTAAATGTGGGCAGATAAACTCCCAATTCCGACAGGTTTCATTAGACCAGATGAAATCCTGACGCCTGAACATCATCAAAGACCAACTTGGAAGTCATTAAAGTTGGCAGCTGTAAGGAAAATATGGCAAAATAGGACTATATGTATTGACGTGCCAAGTTTCCTGCGATTGTAGAGCCAGTCCAAAGTTAGATTTCTACTCAATGCAATTATCTATCTATATTTACGAATGTCTTTTGCGACAACCTGGGTGTTTCTGTATTTATACTTAATAATATAAAGCTGTTAAGTTTTTTTGGTTAAATGCGCTAATCTGGGGAGATACGTGGGGATTTCCGCACGAAAAAAAATGTCGTCATTTTTCTCCTCTTGCCTTTCAATCACGCACGTCAATGAAGTCTTAATGTCAGATAATGATGTACGTGCCTCTCAACACATTTATCATAAGATTAGATAAATACTTGAATAAACAAATTGCAACATTGTCGGATCAGCTAAACAAGTTGAAACTACTTATTTATTATCTATAGAAGGCCGTATTGTATTTGAATTATGTTCTTAAAAATGAATCAAAGGTGTACTTGAGCCTATGATTAAAGGTATCTTTTGGCGGCAAATTACGTGCTAGATAATAGCAACACTCATTTCTTTTCACGTATTACGGCTTAATACCTTTATTGGCACTTAAAATACTTATTTAACATTATCGCTACTTACAAATCCTATTATATCCTTAAGTTATATGATAAAGTGTTAAGCACGTAGGTATTTACACTATGTGTCTGTCTGAGTGGAAATCTTCTGTAACCGTCTAGCAACAGTCTCAAGTTAGTTAC
Source organism: Lithosia quadra (assembly GCA_963576445.1). Classification (NCBI taxonomy): domain Eukaryota; kingdom Metazoa; phylum Arthropoda; class Insecta; order Lepidoptera; family Erebidae; genus Lithosia; species Lithosia quadra. Next base: position 1,694,026 of record OY754897.1, read on the forward strand.
AGAAACCTATGGAAAGAAGAGATTGTGTCACAAAAATGGTGGCGGCTAAATATGAATGAGTTAATTTTCGGTTGCAGTTTTGAATAATGTAAAACTATTTAATAAACAATGCGGCAATACTGCCAGTATTTTTGGGCAAATCCGAGGATTACGGATTACTTTTAACTTTGCTCGAATACGAACATGAACATAGACATGAAAAAAAAAATACTTTCAGTATTTTAAAGTAGTGGAAAACTATACGTAAGTATTAGATAATAAAAACGATCATTGGCGGCTTTGTGTGATAGGCAATATCAGTAATTTCTTTTTATGTAATATTATAGCTTAACAGCTTTATATGTAGGTACTCAAACAACGATATTAACTTTTATATCGCTTCATGCAATCCGAGTATGTACAAAGGTTGATAACCCATGAATACCTACATCTCTGAGTGGCAATTATGTTTTCCCTTTAGCACTAACGGTCCAGTAGTACAATCGGTAATAGATGACCCGTGGGTCAACTCGTGGGGCTCGTCTTGCATAGTTGTACACCGGTACACGGACTCTAGTCAAACATTATACTGGTTTGCCGTATTTTTTGCGAAGGTTTCCATATTTCGTAAACCATTAAATGAGATTTTATTATCTAATGGATGGATGATCGGCCGCGAGAACATTGACCTTCTGCGCTTGATATTTTGATGACTTGATATTCTACGCGCAGTAACTATACTGCGCACACTAGTGCATTTTATACCTACTATATCTTTAAAAGGTTACTAACGCGGTGTAGTAGGTCACATAAAACTAGTCAACTCATTAACCCGGTTAATGCTTGCGGGTTCTCATTAGTAGTGCTGGTGGAAAGTTGATCAAACAACAATAAGAATAAAAATAATTTTGACATTGTTGGTTTGTGCAAAAATTGTGCCGGAACTGTGGCTTTTCAGCGTAGCTTCACAAAAGTTGTGGTTTTGTTTCCGTGAATAGTGTAAAATATTGCATAGTTACGCCTCTTGCACATTGGGGTAGGCAGAAAACACGTTAACACTTGCAGTGATGAAATATGTCAATAAATCGGGTAAATTTTCGTACATTATTGTAGTACTAATAAATTATGGACATATTTGGGATTAATTGTTGTCAAGGGGACAAAGTATGCAACGGACGAAGCCGCGGGGGACAGATGGTCGTATAGTGGTGATGTCGTGATCGAACCGACTAAAACCGCACGCCATCTCGGGTCTTAATTGTAATTAAGTGTGTAAGACATATCTCTCGCATCCAGCTGACCCCGTGCCATCTACGGTTTTAAGATGGCCCCCTCGACTCCTCCAATGGGGGGTGGGTGCCGCCTCGCCGACCGGTTTGGGTTGTAGGGTGACAGGCGGCCGTCCTGTCACCCCTCGTCGGCGAAGTATAATAAAGACGTAGCTGAAAACTTCCATGATATTCTAGAAGGACTTATATCGGAATAGATTGCCCAAAATTTGTTGTTCTTTCATAGAGTGAGTCATTTCATGACATGTTGATACGAATCAATGTATGTGACTGTTGATTTTATTGTGGTACACATTGCATTGTTATGATTGCTATATTTAACGAACTTAAAAAAGGAGGCGGTTTAGATTTTTTTCATTAGGAGGGTTGCAGGGACCTATAAATGCATTTTGACTTTTAACAGACGCGGTTTTTTTATACTAATTAGGTGGCAGACAAGGACACGGCCCACTTGATGGAAAGTGTCACTGTGGCCTATGGACGTGTGCAACATCAGGGGAGTCACACTCGCACTGTCGACCCTGGAGGAGGGAGGGTTAAGAAGTTAGGGAGGGGGGAGGGATACTTTCATAAAATTGTATAGTAGCTGTGTCTGTACATTGTAGTTATGTATGTTTGTATAAGTAAACGATTCTGAAAACAACATTTTTTTTGGAATTTTTGCGATGGACGCAAAAACTGTTGAACTGATTTCGATGCAGTTTTTTGTATTTGTAAGGTCTTGGTCAGACTTAAAATCTTAAGATCTTACGATCACAATTTGGTCGAGTAGAACCGAAGATGTAATAAAAAAAAAACGTAAAAATCGACGTAAAAGCGGGCGAAGCCGCGGGCATGGGCTAGTAGTAAGAAAACTAGGATAAAATATTGTAGCCATACCAATAGGCACTAAGCACAATAGCATGTACCTACTTAATATGCAGCGCTGCGGCCTTTTGACCGCGAGTATATTACTTCCTATAGAGATTACATACTTGTGTCACATTTTTACCACAAGTATCTGAATTTCGCGACATTTGTATTTATATACCAGAAGTACTTAGGTATTAACTACAGGCCAATTTAATGAGCGCGCAAAAAATCATTAACAATATAATTTATTTTATGGTACTTAGCATAGATAGCAAAGGTATTTTTCTTTTTTGGAATGTTATGACCTGGCAACTAAGACCTTTAGTCCTATATTTTGTAACAACACAACTGTATTTCTCCAATATTTGAATAGGGGTTCGTAGGAGATAGCAAAAAGACATAAAATATTTGTCTTTAAATAATATATGTAGCAACAAGTGAAAAAGTTATCAACAAAGATAAAATTCATAATAAACAAATTAACTGGAAGTATAGTAATAGACCCAACAAATATGTTATGATAAATGAAACATATTTCAAAAATCAAAATAAAATAGTATTTTCAGGGTGCGAGCGAAATGCCTTTTGGGACACCTTACACCCCAGTGCTAGAAAACTCGAGACGGCGTGCGGTTCTAGTCGGTTCGATTCTGTTCTGACATACACGCCCCCACTGGCAAAGAGGGTAGTATCAGTGGGAATTTCCGTGGGAAAAAAGGTATATCTGTGGTGAGTAAAAATAAAAATGGAATCTTTTAAGTTTGAAACTTGAATCAAACTGGGGGTGAGGCCTGAAAATTCGTATTTTGCTATTTTAGTATATATGTACACCAAAAGCATTTAAAAAAAGTTAAATGACAGTAGAGGAAACACCTGAAGTATGTAAAGACTGCCTACCCCAGAGGAAAAAAGGCATGAGATATGGATGAATGAATACACCTAATTGCAAATAAAAGGTATAGAAGTAAGGAATTAAATAGATTCTAATGTCCAAAGGAACTCATACATCATTGTTAGCAACTTGATTTCTAAGATTACCCTCCTAGAAGAATACAAGGGCCAATCCATCTTCTTATTATATACCTATAAGGCGACTAAGGAATTGAGCTGTCATACATCAGCCTGTATGTATTATAGTGTATACTCCGCCTTAGATGTTGGATCATGAAACAGTGCCCAAAGGCTTCTCTCCTATTATGTGCGTCCAAATACCAGGATTGGTGAAATGTAGGTGTTTAATGACTTCCTATTTGGAATGTAGATTTAATTCCAATATTTCCATACTTATAACAAAAAAGAAGTATTGGCTATGATTAACAGAATTTTACATTAATAATATTTAAAAAAAAACATTCAGGATCCTAGATTATACTAGTTTCACAGATAACTTTACCTCTCATTCTATCTGTTACATAATAAGTGAAAAAAGGCCACATTTATGAATGAAAATATTCCTAATGCATAGTAGAACGCATGCAGATTCTATTTTCAATTCGAAATAATTACTTAGAGGAAGTTTGGCTGAAAGACAGTTATGTGTAAGTATTATCATTTTTAGCCATTCCGTTCTGACCTTATAGCACACATAACAAGAACAGGCCTGTATTTTGATAGCATAGTGATAATTATGTAAATACATTTTATCATTTTGACCTTCTCATCTTTATTACATTTTAATATAATTGCGGTAGATGGCGGTACAGTACATTGCATTAAACAAAGATCAACGCAAAACATCTGTCTACATATTGACAGTAAAGTAAAAATAGTTAACTGAACAGTTAGTTTGTGAATTGTTTATAAATCGTAGCATAGGTAAGTTATTATAAATTAATATGACACTTAATTTGACGATTTACGAAGCAGACTTTGTTATAATCAATCGTAAAATAGAGATAAGTACCGTCATTATTTAATTTTAGAAAAATAAACAATGACTGCGACATAGTAAAATTGAAGAAGTGCGTAAATCACCCTTGCACAATTAAAAAAAACTCACATTGTTTTGTAGCAGAAGCAGGCAGACATACGGCCAGGAACCCGGCGATGACAAAGAGTATGGACTTCATGTTTTTTATTTTCTTTACAATTAAATTATGATCACAGATACTTTGACGATAATATGACAAGCAGTTCCGTAACGTACGAGTACTCGCGAAAGTCTAGCCTTTACACACACTGGCGTAGAAGGCGACTTATCATCGGCAACAAAATTCAATAACAAGAGCTATTGGCGTTGATGCTTCGGATTTTACGAAAATAATGTACTACGCAGCGATAACAGAACCATCTCGTGTTGACAAGAGCTCGGGGAATGACATTGCAGAGCGAGAGGCACGATACCTCCGGCCGTTACACAACATTATTATCCTCATCGAGGTTTCGTGTTCCAAATCAGCTCATGGAAATATTTTTCGACCTATTCTACGAATTTAGGTCACTAGTATTGTATATTTCTATTAAAACTATTCAAATATCATCCATAATGATATTTATAAGCCTCATTTGATTTAAAAATAAGGGTAAATGGGGAAATAAACAAAGGAAAGAAATCTCTAGAAACACAAAACCTCAACATTTCTTTTATGACAGAAATCATACGTCATTCGAGGGCGTATTGCGGGAGGGTTAGCGTAGAGGGGTGAGGGGAGATAATACTGCCAACATTACAAATTTGCTAGTTTTCATGGAATATTTAACGCAATCAGTTATTACTTTTTACGACTTTTGCTACTTATTTTTCAATTGAAAGTCACTAATAATAGTCAGATAATAATTTTTATTAACATTCTTTGTTTATTCATCGTCGTATACAATCGGAAAATTGAAAATAAAGGTAAATTGGAGTATAAACTAGCCACCCCGAAAGTTGTGTAGCAAACTTCACGTGACAGATATTTTTTGGCGTAATATTATCATTTTGTTGTTCACTTTCCGTCGCATATATCGCAACGCAAAGCCATCATTTTTAATTACGTGTTCCGTACGCTCTCGAACGGAGGTTTTATCAATTCAATCGTCTTTGTTGGAAGTCGCCTTCTGCGCCAGTGTGTGTAAAGGCGCCTCTTTCGACAGGACTGAAATCTCGTCGTAATATTTTCGCTAGAAGTTTTTCTATTTTAAATCATCTCACAAGTTTCTGGTGAGTAAGTTTTTACTTTATTTCCGCGTAGTGTTAATTCGTGTTTCTTTTCTCAATTGTTATTTTATTTCTAATTAGTTTTGAACAATATTCAGCATGTAAGTCACTTCGAATATTTTTTGTTTTGATTCTTTGTTCAATGTTCAGTTTTCAATCTATCTGTTCTGAGGTTTACGTCCTTCATAAAAACAATTTGTATTTGTTTATTAAACGTGCTTACCGATAATTAGTGTCATCTGACACCTAACTCATTTTAAATTCAATACCCTCATATATTTAGATTGACCTTTCAAAATTTGTAACATTTTTTTAACGACGCAGTTAGGGTTACCATCCGTCCGGATTAATCCGGACATGTCCGGACTTTTAGGCACTTGTCCGGACTTTTAGGCACTTGTCCGGCTTTTTAATTTGTCCGGACTTTTTAAATTAGATGGTATATCATCTTCTAAAACTGTAGAAAGGTCAATTCTGTACATTAAAATATAAATGTACAAAATAACTATTGGGGGATGATTGGTGATCGATACAATACTAATGCAAAAAATAAAATCAGTAAGTAAGTTGTTTGTCTTTCTGTCTGTCTGTATGTGCACGCATGAATCAGAAACTACTGGAGAGATTTTGATCAAACTTGGTACTATTATAGTGTTCATACTTCTTGGCCTTTAATATATTATATTACCCAGAAGTATGAACACTGTAACTACTTTGTATACAAACTTATACCCGTGACTTCAGCCGTATTAGTTTTTAGGTCGTTTTTCGCCATATCTCTGGTTCTACTTAACCAATTACGGCAATTACAACCAAACATACGGTAAATTTTGAGTCTAAGCAAGACCTTTCTAATAAAAAACCGCATCAAAATCCGTTCGGAAGTTTTCGGTCGTCGCGAGAAACGATGGACGAAAAGACAACTCTTAGAATCGCGATATCTCAGGAATGGTAACTCTTAGGAAAAAACCATGGAGACTATTTTTGTAGATAATTTTAAGATCTACAACTTTGGTCACATGTTTTTAATAAAATTTCCGTTTTGGACCAAAATTCAAAAAACCTGAAGTTTTGACTTACCTATTACCCCGAATAAATTTTGTAGCACACACAGGATCGATGAGCATTTGTAAAATATGGGAATTTATCTAATTTTTAGCTATGTGACAGGCGTTTCAAGTCAAACCCTGCACCACGCATCCTACCCCCCCCCCCCCCCCCGTGCTACTTGCAACGAGGGGTCCGGACTTTTATCGAAATGTCCGGCTTTTTGTCAGGACTTATCAAATTCCCTAGACGCAGTTAACATTAATTTCATTTACCGACGGCTTGTTTAAATTTCGAATACATTACAAAATAACAATAGAGAAGAGAAAAACAAACCTTTTTTATTTTAATCTGTGTTCTGTGGTTCAAAATATCTTGTAACTTTTTTTTATCAAATCATTTTTCATATTGATTAGCAGATTATGATTTAAATAATGTAAATATTGATTATTTATCTTTAATCAGTTGTTTATAATAATTAATGACTGATTAGTTACATATTAATTGTATCTATAGCAACAAATCTAATCACAATATATTGTAAGCCAATTTATCTGTGTAAGTGTAATATGGCCAAGCATTATGACTATTCAAATATTTGTAGGTGAAATCTAAATGCTACATCAATAAGACTACTACATTAAATTTTAAACAGACATAAACACATTTTGTGATTCATTTATCAACATGTGTGTCAATAGGGCTGTTCATTTTCACTGTCAATCAACATATTATGTTTAGAATCATGCATAGAACATAAACAGTTTTTTTTTTAATATTCTATGTACAATTCTTGTACAGCTACTTTATCTAGAATAGTGAAGCAGTAATTGGAGCATTATTGCAATATTAATTAATTATTACACTGCAATTAATTGATGAATTAATAAACTAGGTACTAGGTTAAACGTTAGTTGTAGTTGTGAGGTTTTTTTTAATAGGAGTTACCGTTGGAGAAAAATCCAATAAACCTCAAATTTTGACCCTGATAATTGTTGTAGCACACATAGGATCGATGGAGATATTTAAAATATTATTTGTAACAGTAAACCCTAGCTCCCCACCAAAGACTCTGTGGGAATTTTTGTTATTTACCTACTATTTTTATGTCTAAATTGACCGGACCGAAATTGCAAATCCTAGACCTGGACCAGAGAAACTAAACTCATTATTTACATTCTTTTGGTTCCTACCAATGTATTATGGTGCCGTTTAATGAAACTGCACCCAATCCACCTAACAAAACCATAGCAAATATCTGATTATGGCTAATGGCCGGTTGCAGAAAGATGGAAGAGGAAAAAAAAAAATTTACTGGACTAATTTGTTCTAGAATATACCTAAATAAACGGAGAAAAACATTTTGTGATTCATTTATCAACATGTGTGTTCGGGCATTTAACTAGGGCTGTTATTCTCTTCAGACTTAATTACATAGGGCGTTTTTTTTTTTTAAATAATTATTTTTAAATATAATGCAGATGTAGGTATTGTAATCTAATTTCGTCACAATGGCTGTCATTGTGTTACATAAACCTAAGAACTCATTCAACATAAGGCTTAACAATTAGTGTTTCTTTTTAATACTACTGAGGTGGCAGACAAGCACACAGCCCACCTGATAGGAAGCTGTTACAGTGGCCTATGGACATATGCAGCATTAGAGGTGTCACACTCACACTACTGACCCTTTTTTATCGTGTGGAAATCCCCACGGATACCACCCCGTCGGCCATCGGGGGTGGTCATGTTGGGATCGAACCGACTAAAACCGCACGCCGTCTCGGGTCTTAATTACTGGGGTGTAAGGTTACCCAATAGGCATATCCGTCGCACGCCAGCTGAACCCGAGCCATCTACGGTTTTAAGATAGCCTCCTCGACCCCCGATAGGGGTGGGGCGAGCACCGTGCCACTTCGCGGACAATCAGCCTAGCCCCCGCTCGCTCCCCACTGCACCCTCTGCTAGACAGAGGGACTGCCGACTCTAGTGTCGTCAGTTATATTTTCAACGCGCCATGATAACAATTGATTGAACGTGATATGTCACAATTTAATCTCATGGTGCAATATACCGAGATCGGTATTTAACAACTGAAGTGGTTCAAGTTCGATCCCCGGCCTTGTACCTTTGAATTTCAGAGTTTTTATACTGCTGCGGTAGCGAACAATTACATCACACCATGGCCTCGATTCTGTTAAAACAATCCACTGTCATACCACTGACACTTCAAAAAAATGCCATTTAATTTTGGACTTTACTATTATTAGTTCTAAAATTTAAAAAAAGTTCAAACCCCGACTGCGTAAAAAAGAAAAAAAAAACAAGCACTTATGTCCTGTGGTCTAGAAACAAAACTAATAAGTCGGAATCCATTGAAAAATTAGATTGGCTGTCGATTATTGAATCGCGACTGTTCAGTTGTTTTGTTTCTAGACCATAGAACATCTTAGTGCTTGTTTTTTTTTTGTTTTTTTACGCAGTTGGGATTTTTAACTTTTTAATTTTTTTTTTTTTTTTAAACTTTTTAGTTTTCGTGTAGGTACGTTCATCACTATACCTTGTCTAATTTAGGATGATAATTTTGACAGTTCACGTCTATGAAGTATCATATTTGTATAAACGAGATAATACCTCAAAAATTATCGTAGCACATAGACAGGTACCGCCCACTTGCCGTAGTGAAGCGACTTGCAAGAAATCAGCACAATAAAATTGACTGTAGACAAATGAATCGAATAAATCGAAATTAAATTGATTTATTGAAATGATTAAGTACTTATCTACTACAATTTTTTATAATATAATTAACTAAGTATAATACAAAACATAAGTACTATACTATAAAACTTCTCTTTTGTCATCCTGAAGTAAGTAACCTAAAATAATAAAAAATAAATGCTTTTGTATTTTTGTAAGTATCGATTCCATATTCTATGGGAACGATAATCGAAAATCGAAAGATTCATTTTCGATTATACTATATGGGGTACCCTACTTGGAGCTGTCAAAATTATCATCCTAAATTAGACAAGGTATAAGTTCATAAACCTCAATCCGCGTGTAACTTGTATATAGATAAACGTTTCATTTTTTTAAATTAAAATTGGTCATGATATTTATCGCAGGTTTATAAGTGCCCGGTTAATGGCAATAGGCTCGCCACCTATTACATTGGGACCTAAACATAAACTGGCGAAATGTGGGTGCTAGCACCTCTGCCTACCCCTTCGGGGGGGATGTAGGCGTGAGTTTATGTATGTATGTATGTATACCTTTTTGAAATCCTCGTGATAAGCCCTTTAATTTGATACCCATATTGCCGTATTAAATTTTTTTCCCCTTTAAATTACAGCGGCCATGTTGGTTTTTTTTTTCGCGTCACCTATCCGAGAACAACGAGGTTCTCAATTCGTACGCTATTTTTTTTTGTATGTATGTTAAGCGATAGCGGCGCCAATTTATGGATGGATTTTGAATTTTTTTTTGTTTGAGAAAGGCTACTTCTGAGGTGGTCCCATACCCAGGGTCTCCAATGCTGGGATCTTAGCAAAATCGACGGGAAATCATCATATTTACGGCAAAAATCCTGTTTTTGATGCCTTTGTACATAATAAACCTCATAAATAGGTACTTTTCTATTTCTGTACACTAAAAAGTAAAAAATATTAGTTTTTGCAGTCGGTTTTTCAAACGTAGTAAATATATAATTATTTCCTATCAAATCTAGTCAATTAAATAATATCTTTTCTATTTCAGCAAAATGAAGGCTGTGATATTATTCTGCTTGCTGGCCGTGTCCGGAGCCCTAGCGGCTGACTCCTGCTACCAGAATGTTGAGATGGACTGCAGTCCAGTCTCCAACAGTTTCGGTGAGTTGTCTTTTTATTTATATGACTTCACCTCGCCTGATGGTAAGCTTAAGGTAAAGTCTCGTTAATGGGGGTCACTATTACAAACGTTAATGCTATTATGGTGGCCCTCAGCTTGACGGCCTCATCAAATGCTTTTCCACGCTCCGCTTAAAGGCCCCGGGACTGTAGGAGGAAGGAAACACGTGAGCTGGTAAAGAATTCCAAGTCTTGATGGTACGGCAAAGAAAAGAGGTATCGAACCGCTTGGTTCTAGATGGACATGTTTGCACCATGTGGGGGTGATATCTCAGCCAAGAGTAATACCAGTCTATATAAACATCAAAACAATATGGGGTTCTTCAATAAGGGCATTAGAAGGTTTGTGGCGCGAGTGTGACGCCCCTGGTGTTGCACACGTCCATAGGTCACGGTAACCGCTTTCCATCAGGTGTACTTGTCTGCCACCTAAGTAGTCGTGAAAGGAGGTAGGACACGACGGTATCTCCCGTCCGAACTGAGCAGCCCGACTGGGGTAGTACCTCCGCCCTACAGAACACCGCGCACATAATAACCAGCGTGTTGTGTTCCCCAAGGTAAGTAGAGTAGCCAGAGCTCACTGTACCTCTCCTCCTCCCCAATATTAAAAAGGTATTTTTTGTTTATTTTAGTTGGAGTGGGTACGTATAGCCCTATTATTGAATAAAACTGAGCTTCTAATTTTACTATCAATTATAATTGCTTCCCATCAGGTGGGCCGTGTGCTTGTCACTTCAATAGTATTAAAAAAAATCGTGGTTATAATATCTACTTGTCCTTTTCTAAAAGAAAGTATTCAATAAATAGGGTCGGCAGCGCGAGTGTGACGCTCCTGATGTTGCACACGTCCATAGGCCACGGTGACCGCTTACCATCAGGTGGACTGTGAGCTTGTCTGCCACCTAAGTGGTATAAAAAAAATTCTAATGACCATTTTATCCCTATTTACCCCGTTTTACTTTATATTAAATAACGATATTTAGTCATCATTCTCTGAACCTTTTTCCCAACTCAGTTGGGGTCGGCTCTCCAGTCTAACTGTGATGCGGCTGAACTTCGATATTTTCCGTGGAGCGACTGCCATCTGACCTCCACAACCAATGGTCATTATGACCAATGGCGATATCGAAGTTCCAAGTTAGACTGGTTGGACTTTTGTGGGCTCCAACTACCCGTAACGACTGCCATAGATGTTTGTATGGCAACCGGGACCGACGGCTTAACGTGCTCTCCGAGGCACTAATAAACCTGCGATAATACTAAATAACGATATTTAGCATTAAATAATAAATAATTGGTATTTGTTTTTTTGTAGTTGGAGTGGGTACGTATAGCCTATTGCCACCTAAACCAGCATTGATGATTATCAGCATTTGATGAGGCCGTCAAGCTGAGGGCCGCCACTGTAACACTACCGGTGTATGTAGTTATGACCCCAGTCCTGAGACTTTACCTTTAGCTTACCATCAGGCGAGGTAGTCATTTTGACGTGTCCTATATAAAAAAATCCAGTGGCTTAGCAATAGGATGGCAGGGCTGGCCACGGGCCCTCGACCCAAAAGGGCTCCGGCCAAAGAGGCCGCGAGCTCGAAAATATTTTTGACAATTGATTTTGGTTACACTGAAAATTTCGAAGTTTATTAAAATTAAACTGAGTAGGTACCTAAGTACAACGCCGCCCTAAGGATGACCGCGGCCATAATAACCATCGTGTTGTGTTCCTGCGCCAGTAAGTAGGGTAGCCAGAGCTCACTGTACCCCTTCCCCCTTCCCTTCAGGGTAGGCAGCGCGTCTGTGACACCCTTAGTGTTGCACACGTCCATAGGCCACGGTGACCGCTTCCCATCAGGTGGGCCGTGTGCTTGTCTGCCACCTAAGTAGTATAAAAAAGGCCCACTGATGGTACAGTTACGCCTGGTTACGCCACTGACCAAAATAAAGATTTATGTGCCAAATATCAGAACAATCCTTCCACAGGAATGGGGTCAATTTTCAATTACTAGATTTGACCTAAAGGAATAGATCAAATTAAATAAAAGCGTTTAAAATAGCATTGTTTTGCCCCCAGGTCTTGCCCGTTGTAACGCAAAGTACGGAGAGTATGGAAGCCATGGAAACGTAGCGTCTGAAATGCAGGCCTACGCCAACCTCCACCTGGAGCGGTCCTACGAGTACCTGCTCTCAGCAACTTACTTTAACAACTTTGAGACGAACCGAGCGGGCTTCAGCAAGCTGTTCCGGAAACTGTCTGACGATGCATGGGAGAAGACCATTGATATCATCAAGCATGTCACTAAGAGAGGTATGTTAATCGAATATCTATACTTCTATACTATTACTAGCTGTTGCCCGCGGCTCCGCCCGCGTGGATGTCGAAATCCGTTTCAAAAACTATCCTATCTCTCAAGTTGGATCGAACTGCACATGGTGTGCGAATTTTATTATAATCGGTTAAGTGGTTTAGGAGTCCATTGAGGACAAACATTGTGACACGAGATTTATATATATTAAGATTATAAAGAAGTAAAGTTTGTGTTTGTATATTTGTTAAATTGTAAGGGGTAATCTCGGGATCTACTGAACCGATTATAAAAATCCTTTCACCAATAGAAAACCACATTATCCGTGAATGCCATAGGCTGAATATCATCACGCTACTGCCCAAGGGAGCGGAGCAATAATCATAAATGCGAACAATTCCGGTAGATTCCCATACATTTTAGGAAAACTGATAAATTATGAGCATATTATGTGAGTTAAAAAGGGTGCATCGGGGTTCGAAATACGCCACTGGCGAAGCCTGGTGGGTCAGCTAGTCTATCTTCTATCTATATATATAAAAATGAATCCCTATTTCCCTTGGTCCCAGCATCACACATGAACGACTGGACCGATTTGACTGAAAATTGATGGGGAAGTAGTTGAACTAGGATACGGACATAGGATACTTTTATCCTGCCACGAGTGAAGCCGCGGGGCACAGCTAGTTAAATTGGTTCTGTGCACTGCGTAGCGATCGCACTATCTGTCGCTTATGTTATATGCCCGTGTACCTGCTTATGAGTGCCTAAATCTGTGGGTAGTTGTAAATCTTTATTGGTTGCTTCATAATATCAGACTAATTTATTTTATTTTTTTATTTATTTAAAAGGCATATCAACAGTATATACACAAGCATTTTCATAAGTAACATATAAGATTTTACAATAGGCATGTGCTACACCAATTAAAGATATGCACAGCATTGTCTGATTGTCTTACAAAATAACAATTGAAATTAAATCAGAACTAAGAACAGAAAAAAGACTAATATCAGTATTATATCCTTTTTATTTAACTAAGCCAAATGTTCGCTGTACTATAATATTATTCTATAGGTACCTATAAGAAAGGTACAGCATTCCAGACAAGCTCAAGTAGCTTATCGTTTGCTTTCTAATTATTGAAACTATGTTTTTAATGTAAATAAATAAAAAAAAAAATCAAGAATTGTTCTAAGTTTTACGCTGTTATGCACTAAAAGCGGCCATATTGTTTTTGAATGGGGGGATATTCGTTAAATATTTTGAATGCATTATAACTATGTACTTATAATCTGCCACCTTCATAACCCATCTCCCATCATCAGGTGACGAAATGGACTTCGCAAGATCCAGCACTCAGAAGTCCGTCCGCAAGAACTACACGGTGGAACTCCACGAGCTGGAGTCCCTCGCTAGAGCCCTGGACACACAGAAGGAGCTGGCCGAACGCGCCTTCTACATCCACCGCGAGGCCACCAGGAACAGCCAGCATCTCCACGACCCTGAGGTAAGATGGACTTCCTATCGGTGTCTTGGAACTTGGGTAAAACTCAGTTAAACTGACCTATTGATACATGGTAAAAATAAATAATAAAAAATACTTGAGAGGTGTCAAGGGATACCCGGATGGAACGGAATTACTTTCAATTAATTATATATATATATTACCCCACTCCCCCACCCACGCCCACTCCCACTCCCAACAGTAGCACAACTTTTTGTCTTAAAAGTGTCATTACAATTTTTAGTCCTAATCTTTTCCGTTTTTTGCCCAAAGAGCATTTCCCTCGCACCTCGGCTTGACCCGGGCCATCTCTGGATTCGAGATGGCCCCCTCGGGTAGCCGTTTGAGCCTAAAGAATATCTAACCATCTTTGCACTGGGCCTGCTGGCAGTCTCGACATTTATCGCTACGATTTTGCTACCGAAGTAGCAAGTTAAGATAGCGAAAAACATCGTTGCAGTAACGATTCTTGCGTCAAACGGTAGTCTGTAAATTTATACCATACACATATATGGAGATACCAATGAATCGTTAAGTTTGCGATGACATTCGTAAAGATACCGACAAAAATCGTTAGTTTGGAAAGTAGAGACTACCAAATATTTGCGTCACTACGAGTTTAGGAACCGAATTCGGTAGCTAAGGTGAGATGAGACGCGATAAATGTCGAGACTGCCGGCCCTGGTATAGTAGAATCTAATCAATTTTTATTTTACAGGTCGCACAATATCTGGAAGAAGAATTTATTGAATACCAGGCGACTAAGATCCGCGACCTGGCCGGTTACACCAACGACCTCAAGGGATTCGTCAATGGGCAAGACCTGCCACTTGCCCTGTACTTGTTCGACGAGTACTTGCAGAAGAACGCATAAATATACATATTTAAATCTTAAATATTATATAAAACATCTGTCATACTCTTAATTTTATAAATATTAAATAAAAAGAAGTTAAAAATGGTTGATTTTTACGCGGGCGTTTTTCAACTCCACAGATAAAGGAACGTTTCCATACTATGTGAGGGGGTTTTCAAAATACCACGTTTGGTCACAGGGGGGAGGGAGGGGGTTTAGGATTTTGTCATGTAGTCAATATTCTCTAGGGAAATCTCACGCTTTTTCGAGAAAATATATGAAATTACAAAGAAAAAAATACTACGGGGGTCAAAAATTGTTCGCAATAGTATGAAAACGTTCCGTATATGGATTTGTGGCTATGTTACCTTTGCCATTTAATAGTATCAACGCCATCTTGAAATTAAACCTAGAACACATTTGAATTTAGAATGTTTTGCCACCATTTTAGAAATGTATCAAGAAAATGTTTGAATATATAGCAAAACAGCTTTCTTTATTATAAATTACTCCACTAAAATATATATGTTTAATATTATGGCCATTATTAACCGATTCTGTACAAATTAGGCTGTTATTATTGTGATTTTCTCCATTTATATTGTAAGCGATATAATTTCTATGGTTAAGTATAACAAAGATAGTCGTACCTATTCAATTATTTTCAATAAAAGTTTTGGTTATAATACAGTAATTTTGCTTTTTATTACTAAACTTCTCCTGTAATCATTTTCAGATTTTCCAAATTAGTTGAGAGGTATGAAAGAAGTTTCATTCCACACACGCTTAGGCTGTGGAACGATCTCCCTGCAGTGGTTTTCCCTGGCGGCTACAATATGGGGTTCTTCAAGAAGGGCGTTAGATGGTTATTACAGGGTCGGCAGCGCGAGTGTAACGCCCCTGGTGTTGCATAGGTCCATAGGCCACGGTGACCGCTTTCCATCAGGCGGGCCGTGTGCTTCACGGCCCGCCTGATGGATCACACTGCTGGGCACGGGTCTCCTCTCCTCTAACGAGAGAGCTGAGAGGGTTTACACCTTAATCCACACACACTGGCCATAAGCGGGTTGGTGGATCGGACATGTCCTTAGAGTTTCTTCTAGGACATGTGGGTTTCCTCACGATGTTTTTCCTTCACCGCCTTTTTGTATACATAAATAAAACACCAATCCAACTTATAAATCATTTATTAATCAAGACCAAGCCACTCAATCCTCATCTTCGGAGTCGGAGGCGGCTTCCTGGACATCCGCGGAGAACTTATACTCCTGGTCAGCTCCCAGGTAGGCGTCCGACATGAAGTACAGCGTATACGTGTGACGGCCCGACACGCCGCACACGAAGTCTAGACGCACCTGTATGGACAGACAGACAGACGTTACACATGATTCCTCCAGATAAATAATTTTTTGTCGTGCGGCAATCCCCACTAATAGCACCCACGTCAACCATGGAGAGTGGTTATGTAGGAAGCGAACCGACTGAAACCGCACGACATATCGGGTCTCAATAACCAGGCCCCCTCGATCCCCCGATGGGGGGTGGGGGGTCCGTATTGAGCAGTCCGACTGGGGTAGTACCTCCGCCCTACGGAACACCGCGCACATAATAACCATTGTGTTGTGTTCCCGCCGGTAAGTAGGGTAGCCAGAGCTCACTGTACCCCTCCTCCCCCCACCCCTTCCAAGCCCTCCCCCTTCCCTTCAGGGTAGGCAGCGCGTGGGTTACGCCCTTGGTGTTGCACACGTCCATAGGCCACGGTGACAACTTACCATCAGGTGGGTCGTGTGCTTGTCAGCCACCTACGTAGTATAAAAAAAACTCCCGGCGCGGCCCGAGGCGGCGTTCGATTTCAGTCGGTCATATGACCAACAAGGGTCGTATCCAATAAATTCATGATGGCTGTTATCTTACCTTGGCAGTGCGCGCGAGGGAGACCCTCTTGATGGACAGCAGAGTGTTACTCTTGGGGTCTCCGATCACCACCCACCAGCCCTCCTCGCGTTTCTGTACAAATACATACCATTATAATTTAAAAAAATATTCCACGACAAACGCACACCAATATAATTTAACAAATAATAATAATAAATATTCTACACAGCGCTCTTTAGACCCAAAGTAAGCATGGTTTAACTAGTGCGTGTTATGGGTTCTAGACTGCGGATAAACATACTTTTATACTTTTTTTTTGTAAATAGGTAAATACATACATATTATATATAGAAACACCCAGATCAATGCAAATAGACTTATTCGCGGTTTGTTTTATTAGAAAGGTCTTGCTTAGACTAAAAAATTACCGTATATTTGGTTGTCATTGGTTAAGTAGAACCGGAGATATGACTAAAAACGAAGCGTGGGCGAAGCCACGGGTATCAGCTTGTATAAAAAGTAGCCTATATGTTGCCCAGAACTATGAACTATAATCGTACCAAGTTTGATCAAAATCCCTCCAGTAGTTTTTGATCCCAGTGTGAACAAAAATTTGTTGCAGACAAACAGACAAAAATTCTTAAAAATCATTGTTTTGGCATCTATTACATTCATAAAGTCCCCTTATAATTTTTTTTCTCATATATCTTCCATGTACAGACACCGATCAGTTACAGATTTATTATATGTATAGATTCTGACCAGTTCCTGAGATTGGCGCGTTCAACGAAACAAACTCTTCAGTCTTTTAATATTATAGATTATCTCACCTGTGGGAAGAACGGTGCAATAACAGGCCCAACGATATCGTCTTCTCTCTCCAACGATACTTCGACCACTATCGGCTTGCCCGCGCGCAGGCGACGCTCGTTCTTGACCTTGAACACAGACAAACATACATATTATTAAAAATCAGTTCATAATGGTGTTTGAGAAACAATATTTTACAAAATAAAAAAATAAATACAAAAATCCCTATTAATAATAACCCCCCCTCTCCCCCCCTCCCACTCCGATACAAATATCACCTTAATCCCAGTCGCATCCAAAGCTTTCACCTCGGAGTCTGGGGTCCGCTTTACCAGTCTTAACTGCGGATTTGGCTGGACCTCGATATTTTCCGTGAAGCGACTGCCATCTGACCTTTACAACCCAATGGTGACATTAGGCGATATCGAAGCATTGCAGCTAGACCGTTGTTGTTGGACTGTTTAGGGCTCCAACTAGCCGTACGGTAAGACCGCGGTAGCCTAGTGGTCTAGGTAATGGACTGCTGAGACGAGGTCTCGGGTTCGATCCCAGGTTCACCATGGCACACACCAATGACTTTTCGATGCTTTTCGAAGTTATGTGTGTATTTATCGCAGGTTTATAAGTGCCCGGTTAATGGCAATAGGCTCGCCACCTATTACATTGGAACCTAAACATAAACTGGCGAAATGTGGGTGCTAACACCTCTGCCTACCTCTTCGGGGATATAGGCGTGAGTTTATGTATGTATGCAACTACCCGTAACGACTGCCATAGATGTTTGTATGGCAACCGGGACCGACGACGGCTTAAACGTGCTCTCCGAGGCACTAATAAACCTGCGATAAATACAGACATAACTTCGAAAAGCATCAAAAAGTCATTGGTGTGTGCCATGGTGAACCTTGGATCGGACCCGAGACCTCGTCTCAGCAGTACATTACCCAAACCACTAGGCTACCGCGATTCTCTCTAAATACTAGATGGCGCCACTTTGTATGTGAGTACGTGCTGTTGCATGTAGCGACATCTAGCGACAGTTACCTCGTAAGTAAGCTCCACGTTGGGGTACCGGTTACAGAACCGCGCGACGTCCGCCATCTCTGTCGGTGACAGCTGCAACAGTTTGGCGCGAGCATTGTCCTCCAGCTCCATCACGTCGAACACTGTTTCGACACCCTGGCAAATGTTATAATTTATTATTATTTGAAATCTTTATAGATACCAAAATCCCTACAGGAACCAAAATAGCTACAGATACCAAAATCCCCATAGATACCAAAATCCTCATAGATACAAAAAGCACCAAACACTAAAATCCCTGTGGATACAAAAAACCCAAGAATACGATAATCCCCACAGATATTAAAATCCCCACAGATATTAAAATCCCCACAGATATCAAAATCCCCACAGATACAAAATCCCCACAGATACCAAAATCCCCACATAGCAAAAATTCCCACAGATACCAAAATCCCCACATACCAAAATACAGAACCCCTTTGAGCATTTTTCGCTATTCCTCATATACATATTCTGTGATCGGACACTAGTTTTGTTACACATTATTGGTGACAGTTGAGGGTGGGGGGGGGGGTACTGACCTTGTCGGAGCAGCGCTGCACCAGGTCGGAGGTGAAGTGCGGCAGTTGCCTGAGGTAGGAGTCCTTGGCCCACATGGCCTGCGTCACCATCTGCGCCAGCTCCATGGCGGCCACGGCCGGGGCCAGCCAGCCCGAGCTCGACACTACGTCCACGCACGCTTGGATCAGACGGATCGCCTGTGGATCAATCATGGTAGGGCTATAGGGATGTTCCGATATCGTGGATATAAATAATGTGTTTGAAAATAAAAAATGACCATGTCAAAATAGAAAATGTCCATGACAAAATTACAAATGTTCATGACAAAATAACAAATGTTCATGACAAAATTACAACATAAAGTTCTTTCACCTTAAAAAAAATGTTAACGTTAAAAACGCGTCCACTGAACTCTTAAAGCCTTATAAAACTTACATGGCGGCCAAGTCTTTGATGATATTCTACTTTTAAACTAGATATTCATTTCAAAACAAAAAAGTACTTGTGAAAATAAAAATATCCATGTAAAAAATTGTCTCAAAAAAGAAACATCCATTACAAACAACAAAAAATGTCCATATCACAAACTGAAATCGTATAATATCATTTTTATTAATAATACTTTCAACAACACCAGGGGCGTCACACTCTTGCTGCACACCCTGGAGGGGGGGAGGGTGAGCTCTGGTTCCCTAACTTACCTTGGGGAACACAACACGCTGGTTATTATGTGCGCGGTGTTCTGTAGGGCGGAGGTACTACCCCAGTCGGACTGCTCACTTCGGACGGGAGATACCCTCGTGTCCTACTACTTACTATATTATGAAGTAAGTACTTGGCTTTTTTTCGTGCGGAAATCCTCATGGATACCCACCTCGCAGCCAGCGTGGTAGGTTACGTCGGACTCTTACCGGCTAAAACCGCACGCCGTCTAGGGTCTCATCTAGTGGCCCATAGAGCATTTCCCTCGCACCTACATAGGAGGTTTAGTAAGTACGTACCCTAGTGAGTACGAGCGCGGTGTCGGCCTGCAGTTCTGCCGGCAGCTGCATGCGGGACAGGTGCGCCTGCAGCAGCACGTGCGCCTTCACGTGAGGGTCGTTGTACTTCACAGCTCCGCCCGTTGCTGCTGCTGCAGCCGGCTTGTGGGGCACCCTGGGGGTAAGGTAAAGGGTTTAGTGCCTGGGTTGATCATCGTCCACCTGCCCTTGTCATTCTCCTCCATACATTCCTGTCAGATGTCATCTCCGTAAAAACGTCCATATCAAAACAAATAATAAATTGTGAAAAAATATTTTTTAAGTTAAACAGTTCTAAATTGTATTGTCATCAGAACTAAAGACTTCTGCCAAATATCAGACCAATCAGACAACTGAAAGGGGGTCAAATTTCAATTAGTATATAACTGAAATTTGACCCCCTTTCAGTTGTCTGATTGGTCTGATATTTGGCAGAAGTCTTTAGTTCTGATGACAATACAATTTAGAACTGTTTAACTTAAAAAATATTTTTTCACAATAGATTTGACCCAAACAAACATGTCGAGTTAAATAAAACTGTTTAAAAACCGGCCAAGTGCAAGTCAGACTCGCCCATGAAGGGTTCCGTAGCAGCATGTGACATCAGCAACTAACTAGATATGTTTATGACGTATTAAAATAACTACTTAGTACATCTGGTTAAAACTAATTTTCCGTGGAAGTTTGCATGACAATGTACCTACATATATATTTTTTAAATTTATCATTCGCTTATTTTGGAAGTTAGAGGGGGGCGAGAGGGGGCGGAACCGCGAACCACTGTACTCGTAGGCCCCTATTAAAGATGACCTTTGAGATAATGTCTCAAGCCTGCGCTTGAGATACTCTGCGAATTGCGCCAATAGCCGGCTTTACACGGGCAGTCAATCGCGCGTTCTAGGAGCGTCCATGATTGCGCAACGGAATACTCGTGCGCACAATCGTGCGCGATTATAAGTTAATCTATCGCGTGCGATTAGGTGTGATCCTTTTTGACGTATCGGACAAACTGTGTACAGGGAAAAGAGACAACAACATAGGACGCGATTGCGTGATTCGCGCGTGTATGACATTCCTGAAGAGCGAAGTTTCCCTCTCTCTTCCAAAAACTTTACACGCGCGTTCTTTCACACGCGAATCGGTTTTCACTCGCGATAGACTGCCCGTGTAAAGCCGGCTATTGGCGCAGAGCATCACAAGAACTATCCGGGTCATAAATGAGACGCATCAGCAGATAGATTCTTCTTTTCTTTCAGTGAATTCGCAAGGGTTCCCTTAAATGTAATTACGTATAGATTTTAAGTTTAGGTAAGTACTAGATATATATGGTTTATAGTGTTTGTTATAAATGTTGAGTTTATGTTAAAAAAAATTATGTTTTTGTTACATATTTATAAATATATATAATACCAAATATGGCCACACTATCGCATTAGGTAAGCTAACAACCTGTCATGATAGTTTTTAAGGTTAAAATGAATAAATAAATAAATAAAAATCTCAAGTGCACGCTTGAGACATTTCCAAGAGATAAGTGTCATCTAATAATACGGGCCTAAAGGTCTTAACACTTACTTGGCAGCCAAAGCCTTGATGATATTCTCTTCACGATGCCTGATGCTGAGCTCCGAGTACTCCGCCGCAGAGGATATGATCTCCAACAGTCCCCGGATCTTGGTCTTGTTGGTGAGTGACAAGCTAAATAGTTCTGTGGACAATTTATAACGTACTTACTAACATTGTACTATGGTAGACAGGTTACATTTGGGAAAATAATTCGATTTTGAAAATATTAAAATTAAAAACATTAAATAATTCTTGTGAATGTTGCCTAGCGTTTTTTCTATGGTTTATGGCGCGGTGTGAGGTAAGTGATATTTGTGGGCGGAGGTGAGTTTCCGTTCTGTACGTAGTTACATATTCTGTGCCTATAGTGATGTAATTAATATATTAGTCTAGTCAGTCTTCAGATACATATTATTGTATACTACCGAATACTAAATATCCGAAAGGTCCGGAGAAAGGCCGAATACTGCATACAAGGCCGAATACTGTATCCAAGGCCGAATACTGCATTCAAGGCCGAATACTCTTAACACTTTCTTACCTATAGTGGTATAATTGATATAGTAGTAGGACGCGATCATGCCCAGGTTGAGCGGCTGCACATCCATGTCGTCTTCTATGGCGATGCACTTGGACTGCTCCAGGTCTGTGAGGGTCGTCTCCACCAGCTCCGACAGGTGGTCCGACAGATGTCTGTGTGGAAAGCAATAATGTCGGTAAAATAATACCGTACTCTATACTATTATAAAATTGTTAAGTAGCTGTGTCTGTACATTGGAGATTGAAAAAAAAACTTGGGTGATGTTATATGAAATTTTTTATTTTTTGTAACTCTTATCTGTTTGTTAGCAATGCACGCAAAAAATACTGAACGGATCAGAATTGCAATTAAAGATACGGCAGATTTTAAGTCTGACCAAGACCTGTCTTAAAAAAAACTTTGTTCAAATCTGTTCAATACATTTTTAAAAATCAGTCCAGCCATTTCAGAGATTAGCCGGCACAATTTGGAATTTATATGTGCTAATCACATGATTTACCATCTGCTGATAATGAAGGAAAAACATCGTGAGGAAACCCACATGTCCTAGCAGAAATTCTAAGGACATGTCCGATCCACCAACCCGCGTTAGGCCAGCGTGTGTGGATTAAGGTGTAAACCTTCTCCGCTCTCTCGTTAGAGGAGAGGAGACCCGTGCCCAGCAGTGGGACATTAATGGGTTGCTATCAAGTGAATTCATCTCACCTGTGTGTGACTCCCTGTAAGTTATAATAGTTAGGGTTCTGTGTGAGCCTTCTATATAAGAACGTCCATGTTAAGTAATCCACGGCGTCTTGTTTGTTCTCTATGGTCTTTGTGACGATCTCAGCGTTCATGTGGTCGTGTAGCCTATGGTCTAAGTGACTCTGTGAAAGAAAGTTTTAGGTTGACAAAATTGCAAATATAAATGAATTTTTTGATTGACAAAATTGCGAATGAATTTTTTTGTAAATTAAAAATTCAAATCTACTAGAATTTTTAATTCACAAAATTGCTAATCGTGTGTAGATGTTATCGCAAATGTACCTTCATTTTTTTGATAGACAAAATTGCAAATCTATCTGAATGTTTCGATTGACAAAATTGCAAATCTACTTAAATTTTTTGATTGACAACATTGCAAATATACCTTAATTTTTGATTGACAAAATTGCAAATCTACCTGAATTGTTAAATTACAATAAAATATCAGATAAAAGGCGTATATATATAAATACATATCATACATAATATATATAAACAAGTATCAAAATTCATTTCTCTACTTTTTTTGTTCCACGACACAATTTTTGTTCTAAACAGCTTATCTAATATACAAGTCATTGGTTCTAGAATCCCATAATGGTACACGTGGCTGACCTCTAGCGGTAGACAGTCGTTGAGCAGCTTGGTGAAGAACGTCTTGTGATGAGCCACGCACATGAGGACGGCCACCGCATGCTCGTCATCCAATGGTCTGCAGGCTCTCCCCACCATCTGCAGCACTGTACTGATGGGGTACTGCTCATACGCATGGAGCTTGCCGTTGTATCTGGCAACACAGACAGATTGATAATAATAATTATAGATAGAATTTGATGTGATAATAATAGATGTGGGGATGGTAGAGGGGTACAGTGAGCTCTGGCTCCCCTACTTACCTTGGGGAACACAACACGATGGTTATTATGGCGCGGTGTTCTGTAGGGCGGAGGTACTACCCCAGTCGGACTGCTCAGTTCGGACGGGAGATACCATCGTGTCCTACCTCCCCAACCCCTCAACGCTCCTCCCCAGGGTCGGCAGCATGAGTGTGATGTCTCTGGTGTTGCACACGTTCATAGGCTACGGTGACCGCTTCCCATCAGATGGGTCGTATGTTTGTCTGTCACCTAAGTTAAAAAATAGCACATTTGCCGGGACACTGTGTCAGTAGCGAGGTATTCCAGCTGGGGGCGAGTGTACGGGTACGTACGTGTGCGTGTCCGCCACGATGACGGTGTGCACGTGCGCGGCGAAGGCGAAGGCGAGCTCGGCCGCCACCACGCACAGCTGCACGGCGCCCGACTCCACCAGCTGCTGCACCACGCGCCGGTCGGCTGCCTCCACGCCCTCATGGAGATATGCCACTCCCGCTGACAGCGTCTCCTTCAGCATCTGAGTAAAATATCACAGAATATAGCTTTGTACAGATGCCGGCACGTAACTTGGCCAGGTTTTGGAGTAGTGGGGTAAGTTCGCGCATCGTGCACTTTGAGCCAATCAAATGATTCAAAGTACGAACGAACGGAACGTTGATTCGCTACAAGACGTCTCTCGGTCGTCCGACCCGCTCATACCTCAAAGGGGACCTAAAAATCGACCTTTGCGCATATGACGCGTCTTCGAAAATTGCAAGTGAATTTTTTCACTGACAACATTGCAAATATTGATTGACAAAATTGCAAATCTACCTTAATTGTCAGATGACAATAATTCATTTCTCCAATTTTTGCGTCCTGTTCCAAATTCATTGTACCTCATCCATTGTACAAAAATCACAAAACATGACACAATTTTTGTTCCAAACATCTTACATTCGCTTTCCAAACGTCGCTTTAAAAACATCTTTGTTTTTGAAGCGACGTTTTTAATTCAAATACCTATTGACATGACATTTATATTCGGACATAGTGTGAATTATTATTGACTTTTAAATTTGTTATTTTTTCTTTTGCTATAATTTCTAATCCTGCATTTTTTTGACATTTAATCATAAAATTGTAATTAATTTCATTGGTTGTAATCAAATTTCATTAGCGCCAGACAAATTTCCACGCCTTGAGGAATGTGGCTGGTCATATTTATATTGTTTATAACACCATTACTCTGTACCCATATTCGCAAATAAATAAATGATTGATTGAAGTATTGCGCGTTTCCACGAACGAATCGGCTCGCGTAGGAATTAATTGCGTCCGAATTAAGC
This sequence comes from Lithosia quadra, assembly GCA_963576445.1. Classification (NCBI taxonomy): domain Eukaryota; kingdom Metazoa; phylum Arthropoda; class Insecta; order Lepidoptera; family Erebidae; genus Lithosia; species Lithosia quadra. The sequence goes on from OY754897.1 coordinate 1,719,230, forward strand.
AGAGCCGCGCCCTCCCCCCTTCCCTTCGGGGTAGGCAGCGCGTGTGTGACACCCTTAGTGTTGCACACGTTCATAGGCCACGGTGACCGCTTCCCATCAGGTGGGCCGTGCGCTTGTCTGCCACCTACATAATATAATTTTTTTTTTTTTCATAATTTATTTAAGTTCACGCTAAAACCACTCACCTTATCTTGAACTCTCTTCAAAAACGGCTGTATCATATCGGGTCGGGCTCTTAAAAACCTCGTAGGTCTTCCGTTAGCGGCCGCGAGCGCCAGTAGATCAGCGGCCAGGAGACGGGAGTGTCTCCTAGAGGGCACAAACACGGCGCAAGGTTTGGTTCCCGCGTAACGCAACACCGAGTTGTATATAGGTTTCGTCATAGCGGCTAGACGGGAAGCGGCGTGGGAGATGTTGAAACCCTGTGAAGGAATATTATATAGTTAAAATCCAAAATGTTCAAAAATGTTTTTATTACTAAGGTGGCATACAAGCACACGGCTCACCAGCCTCTATTCTGCTAAAGGCAAACCATTGTCACGCTACTGACACTCTTATGGAGGATCCACACTTCACTATTCGCCTAGATATTGTCTTCTTCAACCTAGCGTTAATCCCAGTCGCATCCAAAGCTTTCACCTCGGAGTCTGGGGTCCGCTTTACCAGTCTTAACTGCGGGTTTGGCTGTTTTATAACTGTTGCCCGCGGCTCCGCCCGCGTGGACGTCGATTTTCGTATTTTTTTTACTATATCGCCAGTTCTAATCAGCCAATTGTGATCAAATATGCGTAAGATTTTGAGTCTAACCAAGACCTTTCTAATAAAAAAACCGCATCAAAACCCGTTCAGTACATTTTACGTCCATCGCTGTTGCGATGGACGTTTGAGACATACCAAGTTTGATCAAAATCCCCCCAGTAGTTTTTGATTTTAGCGTGAACAAAAATTTAGTGCGGACAAACAGAGGCACAGAGACACAGAGACACAGACAAACAGACAAAAATTCTAAAAATCATTGTTTTGGCATCTATTACATTCATAAAGTCCCTAATAAATTTTTTTCTCATATATCTTCCATGTACAGACGCCAATCAGTTACAGATTTATTATATGTATAGATATGTTTTTTTCTTTCTTTTTTCGTTCTGTGTTTTTTTTTATACCGCAGATTACACAATCTGCGGTACAATCCACTGTTCTCCATTGTTATTATCTATGTATGTATCACAATAAAAAAAAAATCTTTCTTTCTGTCTTTCTCTCTCGCCGGGGAGCGGGGGCCAAAATATATCGGGGTCGAACCGACTAAAACCGTCGTATTGTAGGAGGTAGGACACGACGGTATCTCCCGTCCGAACTGAGCAGTCCGACTGGGGTAGTACCTCCGCGCTACAGAACACCGCGCACATAATAACCAGCGTGTTGTGTTCGCCAAGGTAAGTGGGGTAGCACGAGCTCACTGTATCCTTCCCCTCCCCGCCCCTTCCTAGCCCTCCCCCCTTCCCTTCAGGGTAGGTAGCGCGTCTGTGACACCCTTAGTGTTGCACACGTCTAGGCCACGGTGACCGCTTCCTATCAGGTGGGCCGTGTGCTTGTCTGCCACCTAAGTAGTATAAAAAAAAACCGCACGGAGCCTCATCACATTGGCCTACGTGGCCGGGGAAGTGAGATTACTTACCTGTATATGAAGTTCTAAAGGCATCGGTCTAACACTTGGATGGAAGTTGAAGCAGGCGTTGGTATTGCAGCCCAGCCATTGAGAAACATCGCGAGCGTCCGCCAGGGGGAGCGAGAGAGCTACTATGCGGATCTGACGACCTGTGGGAGAAAAATATTATGTCAAAGTCAAAAATCATTTATTCTGTATAGAACATTAAATGCGGTTAAAAAACGTTCAATGCATACTAATATTATAAATGCGAAAGTAACTGTCTGTCTGTCTGTTACGCTTTCCCGCCTGAACCGCTGAACCGATTTTGATGAAATTTGGTATAGACGTAGATTAGATTAGACATCGATATATAGGCTATGTTTGGTCGCGATAACCGACATCCACGCGGGCGAAGCCGCGAGCAAAAGCTAGTAAAAATATTTTAATACTAGTAAGCAAATGAACCACCACCGGTTCGAAACGCGGCCCAGACCTGAGAAGACTCCGGCAAGAAACTCAGCGGGCTGTTTTTTAGTTTAGTATATTTACATTTATAAATGGGATAACACGGGAAGCGTCAGCTATCAAATAATAGAATAATCATCAAAATCGGTTCATCCTGTCTAAACTTCTGAGGGAACATGCAAAAAAAACTGTCGAATTGAGCACCTCCTCCTTTTTATGTATTTATTTACAAAAAAAAAGTATATAAGTATGTTTATCAGCATTCTAGAACCCATAACACAAGCTAGTGAAACTAAGCTTAGTTTGGGTCTAGGGAGTGATGTGTAGAATGTCGTAGAGTATTTATTTATTTTTGAGGTCGGTTCTTTTGCTTGTCTGCCACCTATGTAGTATAAAAAAAAACCATAAACACCTTAAAAAAACTTACCAATTTGTGATGAGATGTACCGCATTCTAGAACACACAACTTCTAGCACCGGCCCTTCTTCTCCGCCGAGGAGTTGGAGAGCGTCCACAATGAACAAGGAGACGCTCTGGACGCTCTTGCGGACCTTCCATCTGCCAATAGAACAATTATTATGACCCTCTTTGATAACTGGACACATAGCACCCCCGTCGGCCTTCGGGGGTGGTTATGTCGGGATTGTACCGACTAAAACCGTACGCCGTCTAGGGTCTTCAGGGTGTAAGGTGGCCCAGAAATCCCCGGCTTGACCCGGGCTATCTCCGGATTAAAGATGGCCCCCTCGGGTTTGCGAATCATGGTGTCCCCGTAATGTCTCCGGAATAGGGGGGGGGGGGGGGGGGCGCTTTTGTTAATTGTCATCAGCCTCTTTGATAACTGGACTTGCAAGTGAGGTTCGTGATAGGGTGGATTGCCAGATTTCCCACTTCAGTCTCAAAGAGAAAAATATATTATTGTGTATAGACGGAACTTACAAAACGTCAAAATTAAAAAGATTCAATACTAGATAAGCAAATGGACCACCGGTTCGAAACGCGGCCCAGACCTGAGAAGACTCCGGCAAGACACTCAGCGGGCTGTTTTCACTCGCAGGGGAAACGCTGCTTGTACAAGCGAATCCCGGCCGATGTGGGAGTGTCCCTTTAGATAGCTAGAGGGGGAGGGGTGACAAGACAACCCCCATCACTCTATCGGCCAACCCCACGGAGGCAAAACGGGGACACCAAAGCAGTCCGACTGGGGTAGTACCTCCGCCCTACAGAACACCGCGCACATAATAACCATCGAGTTGTGTTCCCCAAGGTAAGCAGGGTAGCCAGAGCTCACTGGAGGGATTCTGTGCTGTTAGCGGAGAGATCGAAGTCTCCTGCGTTATCATCAAAGAAACTTCTCCCCCCCTCCCCAATGCCTCCAACCTGCCTCCCCCCTCCAGGGTCAGCAGCGCGAGTGTGATGTTGCACACGTCCATAGGTGACCGCTTCCCACCTGGGCCTCGATTCTGCTAAAGACAAACCACTGATATACCACTGACACTCTAAAAAATGCCATTTAATTGTAGACTTTATTGTTATCACGTTAAAGTCTAAAGTCAAATTATATTTTGTAGAGCGAATGAAAAAGTTAAATGAATTCTTTTCATTTGATTTTAGACTTGAACTGTATAACGGTAAAGTCTACAATTAATTAGCATTTTTAGAGTGTCAGTGGTATAACAGTGGTTTGTCTCTAGCAGAATCGAGGCCCAGGTGGGCCGTTGCTTGTCTGCCACCTAAGTGGTATAAAAAAAATCTCACCTTCTAGACAGTATATCCCACTTGTCAGCTGTCGTGATGATAATCTGTCCCTTGTTTAGTAATTTATGATCCGTTGCCGTCTCACCCGTTAATTGAACTACCTGTGAAAGAAAATAAATAAAGATGTTAATCCCAGTCGCATCCAAAGCTTTCACCTCGGAGTCTGGGGTCCGCTTTACCAGTCTTAACTGCGGATATGGCTGGACCTCGATATTTTCCGTGAAGCGACTGCCATCTGACCTTCACAACCCAATGATGACATTAGGCGATATCGAAGCATTGCAGCTAGACCGTTGTTGTTGGACTGTTTAGGGCTCCAACTACCCGTAACGACTGCCATAGATGTTTGTATGGCAACCGGGACCGACGGCTTAACGTGCTCTCCGAATATGAACCATGAATCTATGAAATCGGCGGGTTCGATTTCCGTTCAGTGCAAATATTTGTATGCATGAATATGTCTATTTGCATTGGTCTGGGTGTTTCTATGCATAATTTTACAAAAAAAAAGTATATAAGTATGTTTATCAGCATTCTAGAAGCCATAACACAATCTAGTTAAACCATGCTTATTTTGGGTCTAGAGAGCGCTGTGTAGAATGTCGTAGAATATTTATTTATTATGGGTGTGTGTTGAGACGTGGTCTCGGGTTCGATCCCAGGTTCACCATGGCACACACCAATGACTTTTCGATGCTTTGTATATTTATCGCAACTTTATTAGTGCCTCGGAGAGCACGTTAGGCCGTCGGTCCCGGTTGCCATACAAACATCTATGGCAGTCGTTACGGGTAGTTGGAGCCCACAAAAGTCCAACCAGTCTAACTTGGAACTTCGATATCGCCATTGGTCATAATGACCATTGGTTGTGGAGGTCAGATGGCAGTCGCTCCACGGAAAATATCGAAGTTCAGCCGCATCACAGTTAGACTGGAGAGCCGACCCCAACTGAGTTGGGAAAAAGGTTCAGAGAATGATGACTATACCTTGAGATGGAAGTTATTGGTAAACTTGTGGTACCAGTCAGCGAACACGATGTCGGCCAGCGCGTCCTTAGGCAAGACATACACGGCCCGCGCTCCGGGGCTTTGTGACAGGAGACGCAGGAGCGCCAGCTCGGCTATCACGGACTTGCCGGAGCCCGAGGGGGCTCCAACGAACACGTTGTCGTCCGAGTTGTACACTGCGTTGAATACCTGGGGGACATACGTGTTACAATTAGTAATAATTTAAAAAAAAAATCGGCAGTGCGAGTGCGGTTCGAGACGCGGCCCAGACCTGAGAAGACTCCGGCAAGAAACTCAGCGGGCTGTTTTTTTTTTAGTATATTTAGAATCATTGCCTTAGTCTAGATACAATATTAGTTCTAACCTAACCTAACCTAACCTAACCGAACCTAACCTAACCTAACCTCAATCAATCAATCAATCAATTAGCCTGTCGACGTCCACTGCTGGACATAGGCCTCTCCCAATGTACGCCATACCACCCGATTCTCCGCCTTTCGCATCCAGTCCATCCCAGCTACCTTTTTCAGGTCATCGGTCCATCTGGCTGAGGGGCGTCCCACCTTCCGTTTGCCGACTCGTGGTCTCCACTCTAGGACTCGTTTGCTCCAACGGCCGTCGGTCCTTCCCTAACCTAACCTAACCTCGAGTAACATAGTTGAGTGAACAGTTCATTTCCAAGCTTCTTTATCATCCAAATAATCTTGAATTTTATAGTACGCCTTTTGGGAGAGTTTTCTTTTAACATTTTTAAATTTACTTACACGTAAATCTCTAATTTCGCTTGGGAGTTTGTTAAAAAAGCGTATACAGTTAACCCGGAAAGAATTACTAATTTTTTGGAGCCTACTATCACAGGCTACAAGGTTGTTTTTGTGCCTGGTATTTATATTGTGCCTAATACAAAGTCCTGGAAATTGTGCAACCTCAGATTAGGGAACCACGATGCCTCCGTCATGCCCTCCGAAAAGGGCGTTTACGCCTTCAAGTCCCGTCCTGAAAGTTCACTTTTTCCTATCTAAATCTATAGCAGTACCTTTTTTTTTTTATCGTGCAGAAATCCCCATGGATACCACCCCCGTCGGCCATCGGGGGTGGTTATGTCGGGATCGAACCGACTAAAACCGCACGCCGTCTCGGGCCTTAGTAACCGGGGTGTAAGGTTACCCAATGGGCATATCCCTCGCACCCCAGCTGAACCCGGGCCATCTACGGTTTTAAGATGGCCCCCTCGACCCCCCGAAAGGGGGCGGGTGGGGCGAGCATCGCGCCACTTCGCTGACGGTGGGGCGCAGACAATCAGCTCGCCCCCCGCTCGCTCCCCACTGTGCCATCTGCTAGTCAGAGGGACACGTGGAGAGCCTCGGAGCAGCCCTCTAGAGGGCCACTCCCACCCCTGCCAGATTGGCCGCAGGCAGCAGCTTCTCCCGTGGCGAGTGGGAGGCGCTGCTCGCCTCCGTTGCCCAGGTGCACCACGTGGAGGTTCCGACCCGCACCCAATATATAGCAGTACCTAGTGATCTTACCTGAGTCTGCACAGGGTTGAACTGCGGGAAGGTCTCGTTATACAACTCCTCGTACTTGGGGTTCCGTAGGGCCGATATGGGCAACGGCTGAAGGTCCAGCAGTTCTGTGGGGGGCAGGTTCTTCTCTGGCAGAATTAGGTGGCGGAATGAGACCGGCAGTTGAGTTTCAGCTGCTATCCACCTAAGTAGGGATGATAATATATATATAATTTTAAAGTAGCTGTCTCTGTTCATTGGAGAAATTTAAAAAAAATACTTGGGTACTTTTTTTTTATACTACGTAGGTGGTAGACAAGCACACAGCCCACCTGTGTTACAACTCTAAACTTAAAATTCTCTAAAAATTTTCTAATGGCATCTGTTTCTTTCATGATCAGATAAAAAAGGACAGATGATTTTATGTTAGTGAACACCTGTCAAATTAAGTCGGCGCCTTGACGGTACCCTTCAATGTTAGTCGACATCTACGAACATGCGACTTAACTTACTACGCACCAACAAGGCGCTGTCTTAATCTGACAGGTCTTAACTTAAATAAAATCATCTGTCCATTTCTATCTGATCATGAAAGAAACAGATGCAATTAGAAAATTTTAGAGAATTTTAAGTTTAGAGATGTAACAATAGAATTAGCAGCAATAACTTAAAAATCTGTCAAAGACACTCCAAGGTGGACTCACCTATCAGAGACGAGTCTGAGGAAGTACTGAGGGGGGAGGGGTTCGAAGACAGGAACGAACAGCTTGACGTGGTGCTCATCGCGGCAGTACTTCTGTTTCAGGAGGAAGTACTCGTGGTGGAGAACCACTTCAGAGTCCACGTCCTCCACCAGGATCCAGAAGGCTTCTGATTGGCCGTGAATCTGGAATAAAGCGGCTGTTAGTATAGATATGGCAGACAGGCACACGGCCCACCTGATGGGAAGCGGTCACCTTGACCTGTGGACATTATGTAACATCACACTGGGTGCGGGCGGGAACCTTCACGCGGTGCACCTGGTTAATGGAGGCGAGCAGCACCTCCCACTCGCCACGGGAGACGCTGCTGCCTGCGGCCAATCCAGCCGGGGTGGGAGTAGCCCTCTAGAGGACTGCTCCGAGGTGAGCCAGGTGTCCCTCTGACTAGCAGAGGGCACAGTGGGGAGCGATTGGGGGGCGAGCTGATTGACTGCGCGCCAACGGTTGGGTGACAGGACGGCCGCCTGTCACCCTACACCCCACCGTCGGCGAAATGGCGCGATGCTCGCCCCAACACGTGGAGAGCCTCCGAGCAGCTCTCTAGAAGGTCACTCCCACCATTTTTTTTAATACTACGTAGGTGGCAGAAAACACACAGCCCACCTGATGGAAAGCGATCACCGTGGCCTATGAACGTGTGCAACACTAAGGGTGACACACACGCGCTGCCTACCCTGAAGGGAAAGGGGGAGGAGGGGTAAAGTGAGCTCTGTCTACCCTACTTACCTTGGGGAACACAACACGCTGGTTATTATGTGCGCGGTGTTCTGTAGGGCGGAGGTACTTCCCCAGTCGGACTGCTCAGTTCGGACGGGAGATACCGTCGTGTCCTACCTCCTTTTTCTTGACTGGCATTTACAGCAGGGTCTCCCCGATGAGTGGGAAGCGCTGCCCTTTTCTTAAGTAATAGTTACTTTTTTTTTTATTGGTAATAGGCTCGCGTTTGACCACGATCTCACCTGTTGGTAAGTGGTCGACGGTGGAGCACGGTTGCCTAGAAGTAACCTGTTCACTCTAGACTTGAAGACTCCCAGGTTGTAGCTTTCCGGGGTGCGGGCCGGAACCTCCACGTGGTGCACCTGGGCAACGGAGGCGAGCAGCGCCTCCCACTCGCCACGGGAGACGCTGCTGCCTGCGGCCAATCCGGCCGGGGTGGGAGCGGCCCTCTAGAGGGCTGCTCCGAGGCTCTCCACGTGTCCCTCTGACTAGCAGATGGCACAGTGGGGAGCGAGCGGGGGGCCAGCTGATTGTCTGCGCGCCGACGGTTGGGTGACAGGACGGCCTCCTGTCACCCTACACCCCACCGTCGGCGAAGTGGCGCAATGCTCGCCCCACTCCCCCTTTCGGGGGGTCGAGGGGGCCATCTTAAAACCGTAGATGGCCCGGGGTCAGCTGGGGTGCGAGTGATATGCCCATTGGGTAACCTTACACCTCGGTTACTAAGGCCCGAGACGGCGTGCGGTTTTAGTCGGTTCGATCCCGACACAACCACCCCCGATGGCCGACGGGGGTGGTATCCATGGGGATTTCCGCACGATAAAAAAAAAAAAAAGGTTGTAGCTTTCCGGAAATATAGACTCAGGGTATTCCACTCTTTAGCAGTACGCACGATGAACGTACTGCCAAAACGTTGTCTTACCTTCTCGTCCCAATGGAAGTCCGGCGTGATGGTAAGCTCGACCCTGAGGGTAGACCTTGTGATGGGCTGGATATGCGTACTAAGCTCCAGTTTGGGGAACTGGTGCACGTATTTGTGGATCATCTTGCCCAGTTTGGGTGCTCGGACCAGCTCGCCAATCTCGTTCGGCCCCAGTTCGTATAGCTTCTCCCATGGGAAGTTTTTCTTTTCTAGTTTTTTTATTACCTGGAGATAGGAAAGGATAGTTTTTAGAGGTTGCAATACTATCGATAGTCTTGTTCAATTTTATCGATAGATTTTATTTACGGGCAATATTACAATCGATACTATTGTTGCGTATTTATCGATCGTTTTTTTATTTAGGAGCAACAATACTATCGATAGTATTGTCGCGCTTTTATCGATAGTTTTATATTTACGAGCAGCAATACTTTCGATAGTATTGTTCCGATTTTATTGATAGTTTTTTTATTTACAAGCAACAATACTATCGATAGATCGACAGTTTTTTCATTTAGGAGCAACAATACTATCGAATGTACTGCAGTCAATCAACAGTATTGCTTCGTTCTGAGCTATCGATAATATCGGTACTATCGATAGTTGAGTGATTTGTGGCTATCGATAAACTATCGATAGTCGACTATCGACTGGCAACACTACTAAGAATCCCATACACAATGTTAAAACTAAGAAATTAAAACAGTTGGGCGAGCACGAATTTTCTTTCGAATCGAGTTCGTAACGTGTACGATAGAAATTATATGAGATTCGTACAGTACCTTTTACACACGACAGGGGCGCTGTACAATGTCCGAAGGGCAAATCTCATACAATTTTTGTCGCACACGTTACGAACTCGATACGAAAGAAAATTCGTGCTCGCCCCACAGTTCCAAAGACTACTCACTTCTTCGGGCATTTTCCTAAATTGTCTGAGCGGTGACATTGACTGCCACATCCTTCGGTCCACCATCTTGCATAGAGCTAGCGTCTTGTCTACTAACTGTGCCCAACCTGGGAACAACATAATTACAATTTGAAACTAAGTGTGTTTGTCTATGGATTTTATCAGGGCCAGAGGTCACAATCCCCCCCACATTACTTAAGCTGTGGAATGATCTCCCTGCCGTGGTTTTCCCTAGCGACTACAATATGGGGTTCTTCAAGAAGGGCATTAGAAGGTTTTTGCAGGGTCGGCAGCGCGAGTGTGACGCCCCTGGTGTTGCGCACGTCCATAGGCCACGGTGACCGCTTACCATCAGGTGGGCCGTGGGCTTGTCTGCCACCTAAGTAGTATAAAAAAAACATCCCTTTATCTTCATTCCCAACCCCCCACTGCCAAACTTCCCAACCCTTCCCCCTCCAGAGTCGGCAGCGCGAGTGTGATGCCACTATTTTTTTTTATCGTGCGGAAATCCCCATGGATACCACCCTATCGGCCATCCGGGGGTGGTTATATCGAGATAGAACTGACTAAAACCGCACGCCGTCTCGGGTCTTAATTACCGGGGTGTAAGGTTACCCAATAGGCATATCCCTCGCACCCCAGCTGACCCCGGGCCATCAACGGTTTTAAGACTTTAGGCCACAGTTACCGCTTCCCATCAGGTGGGCCGTGTGCCTGTCCGCCACCTAAGTAGTTTACAAAAAAAAATACTCTTTTCTTTTTTTTAAAAAAAATCTCTACGACATTCTACACATCGCTCCCTAGACCCAAAGTAAGCTTAGTTTCACTAGCTTGTGTTATGGGTTCTAGAATGCTGATAAACATACTTATATACTTTTTTTTATAAATACATACTTATTATACATAATACAAAAAAAAAAAAGAATTTTGTCACAAAGTTCTAAGCTTCTAGAACCCCCACCTCTGTGTAAGACGATCTCGAAGATAGCCCTGAGGAGGCGGCAGGCGGACTGCGTGACGTACACCATGTCGGCCATCAGCGCGAAGCCCTCCAGCTTCAGCTGTGAGATGTACGCCTGGAGGAGCACGTTGATCTTCGCTGACGGCTCCTCAATACTCTCCTTTATGGGGATTGGGACCTGGAGGACAAAATATACATATATAACTAGCTTTTGCCCGCGGCTCCGCCCGCGTAGACGTCGGTATTACAAAAAATGTTATATACTCGTAAATGAACCGCGGTAGCCTAGTGGTTTGGGTACTGGACTGCTGAGGCGAGGTCTCTGGTTCGATCCCAGGTTCACCATGGCACACACCAATGACATTCCGATGCTTTTCGAAGTTATGTGTGTATTTATCGCAGGTTTATTAGTGCCTCGGAGAGCACGTTAAGCCGTCGGTCCCGGTTGCCATACAAACATCTATGGCAGCCGTTACGGGTAGTTGGAGCTCACAAAAGTCCAACCAGTCTAACTTGGAACTTCGATATCGCCATTGGTCATAATGACCATTGGTTGTGGAGGTCAGATGGCAGTCGCTCCACGGAAAATATCGAAGCTCAGCCGCATCACAGTTAGACTGGAAAGCCGACCCCAACTGAGTTGGGGAAAAGGTTCAGAGAGTGATGATGAATGAAAGAAACAGATGCAATTAGAAAATTTTAGAGAATCTTAAGTTTAGAGATGTAACAACAGAATTAGCAACAATATTGCAATTGTTTTTAAATACTATTTTTAGATTCTCCGCCCGATTACTTGAATGAATTTTTTTTAAACGCATTACGGTAGGTGGCTCCACTGGCGTCCTAAGCCGTAGAATATATCGGAATCGGATTTTTTAATAAGCTTCCCGATGACTTGAAAATGTTACTGTACAAACGGGAATTTATGTCTAATCTAAGTTTTAGTGTGAAGGCAAGCAGAACTAAAACTGCTTTAGTTTGACTGCATTTGACTTAAATTTGACCTTAAAATGATTCGGATATTTCTTAATTTATTTATTGTTTGCATTTTTTTTTGTTTATTTTTCTTCGCTATATATGACATTCAACACAATGTAAAAATTGTTATGACTAAATGATTATGATTATGTGCGCGGTGTTCTGTACTCACCCTTTTTTTTTTTTTTATCGTGCGGAAATCCCGATCGAACCTTCTAAAACCGCACGCCGTCTCGGGCCTTAGTAACCGGGGTGTAAGGTTACCCAATGGGCATATCCCTCGCACCCCAGTGTCCCTCTGTTCTGTACTCACCCTCTCCATAAGCTTGCACAACTCCAGCTTCTCCTCTTCTCGCACGGCGATGTGCTTGAACTCGGCGGATAGCGAGAACACGCGGAAGATCTCGATCTCGCCGAGGCTGGGCTTGAGGAGCTGGTTGTAGCACTGCATAGTCTCGTAGGTGCAGTAGAAGTGGGACGCAATACGGCCCAGCTCCGTCGGTTGGAAATGGCCGGATTTGCGTTCGTATTTTATAAGACCCGCCCTAGAGTAACATAATATATTAACTTTTAAACTTTCGCGTTCCAAGGTAATAAAAAAAAAAAAGGTATGTATATACCTATACCATGATCGCGTTAATTCCCGTTTACATATAATAAACATCTTAATATATATAAATCTCGTGTCACAATGTTTGTCCTCAATGGACTCCTAAACCACTTAACCGATTATAATAAAATTCGCACACCATGTGCAGTTCGATCCAACTTGAGAGATAGGATAGTTTTTGAAACGGATTTCGACATCCACGCGGGCGGAGCCGCGGGCAACAGCTAGTAATATATATGTTGGAGTTTGCACAGTGCTGCGACGACAATCACCTTAATTATTTATTGTACACACAGTAAATAATTATCTACAGCCTCTGTGGCGTAGCGGTAGTGAACGCGGCCGCTGCGCAGGAGGCGAGGGTTCGATCGCCGCTCAGTGCAAATATTTGTATGCATGAATATAGGTATTTGCATTGGTCTGGTCGTGCCTCGGAGAGCACGTTAAGCCGTCGGTCCCGGTTGCCATACAAACATCTATGGCAGTCGTTACGGGTAGTTGGAGCCCTAAACAGTCCAACAACAACGGTCTAGCTGCAATGCTTCGATATCGCTTAATGTCACCATTGGGTTGTGAAGGTCAGATGGCAGTCGCTTCACGGAAAATATCGAGGTCCAGCCAAATCCGCAGTTAGGACTGGTAAAGCGGACCCCAGACTCCGAGGTGAAAGCTTTGGTTACGACTGGGATTAACGCTAGGTTGAAAACACAGAGTAAATAATTATCATACACTAGCTGTTCCCCACGGCTTCACCCGTGGCATACTTCGTCCCCATGGCAGGATAAAAAGTATCCTATGTCCGTCTCCTGGTACTAAGCTACCTCCCTACCAATTTTCAACCAAATCACAACAATTGACAGTAGATGCTTCTTATGTTGTAGGCATCCACTAAGAAAGGATTTTAGAAATTTCACTTCTTAGGTGGCAAAATAAGCGATGAACGTTTGTATGAAAATCCGTCACTTTCAAAGTTCATGAGATCTCATATACCTACATCATGAAATTCCATATACCTACTTTTAATTATAAATGTATCAGTTGTATCAGAACAAGTGTATCAGTTTTCCAAAATTTTACCCCTAAGGGGGTGAAAGTTTATAGTTACGCAATCGGGTTAAGGGATTTTTTTAAGAATTTATGCCCGGGCGAAACCGGGACCCGGGCCGCTAGTATTTTTTTTTATAGAGGACCCGTCAAAATGACATTACCTCACCTGATGGTAAGCTAAAGGCAAAGTCTCGGGACTGGGGTCACCACCACATGCACCGGTAGTGCTACAGTGGCGGCCCTCAGCTTGACGGCCTCATCAAATGCTTTTTCACGCCCCGCTTAGAGGCCTCCGGACTGTAGGAGGAAGGAAATACATACTTGTCCAATAAGCTGGCCGCTGTATGCACCAGGTCAGCTCGGTGCAGTTCTAGAAGAGTGTCTTCTTGCAGTTTCTCTGGCGTCACGCCATACAGCTGCGGTTGGCGGAGCATTCGGATGTACAGGTAAGTGTAGCCTGGAGGCAAACATGTATTATAAGTTGGGAATATGCCATAGACCTTGGTAGTATAATTTGAGCTATACCAGATTTTGTGATGATGCATAAAAATAATGTGATGATTGTACAAAAATAATGTGATGATTGTATAAAAATAATGTGTTGATTGTACAAAAATAATGTGATGATTGTACAAAAATAATGTGATGATTGTACAAAAATAATGTGATGATTGTATAAAAATAATGTAATATTGCATAAAAATAGTGGGATAATGCATAAATAATGTAATGATGCATAAAAATTATGTGATATTGCTTAATAATAATGTGTTGATGCACAAAAATAATTATGATGATGCATAAATAGTGAGATGATGCATAAAAATAATGTGATAATGCATAAAAATAATGTGATAATGCATAAAAATAATGCGATCATGATAATGATAAGTTGACTTACCCAGCCACGTGACGGCGTCTCTAACCGACTGCACAGACCCCAATACGATCTCCGCGTTGAGCATGTCAGGCAGTTTGCTGACCAGCTGCGATTCTATCGGCAACTGCTGGTTCAGCAGCGACAGGTAGTACTGCAGCTCTGAGTGGTTCGTGATCAGGATACCTGGGGGGGAGTAGTTAGCTTCGTATTTGTCAACTGTCTCACATAAAAGTGGGGGGAGGGGGGTCCAGCACGAAAATGGCATTTTGTTGAGAGAGACGAACTTCTTAGCGTTCCATGGATTCACCGTGCGGATGCCGGGTCCATCGTGTAGCAGAGGGAGAAACCCCGAGCAGTTCCCAGGACTTGCGACCTAGGTGTAGGTTTAAGGAGGCCCCCTTTGAGATGCGCATCAACGCTCACCTTCACTGCTCGAGTTTCCCGCCCTGCCTAGCCAAATTTGGAAGGAACCTGTTAATGCAGCCTTAGATACTCGTTCTAAAACAGAACTTACTGCAGTTCTCGACAGGCCAAGGTCTTTCAGAAGGTTATAGAGAGATTTTGCTGGTATACCTCTCGCTCCTACTTCTACGAAAACTAGTAAGAAAATGGGTAAAAATGCCATCCGTTTTGGGTTATGTTCAAATTTTGGAGGTAGGACACGACGGTATCTGCCGTCTGAAATGAGCTGTCCGTCTGGGGTAGTACCTCCGCCCTACAGAACACCGCGCACATAATAACCATTGAGTTGTGTTCCCGCCGGTAAGTAGGGTAGCCAGAGCTCAATGTACCCCTCCTCCTCCCATCCCTTGGGTGTAAAAATACCGAACGGATTTTGATGCAGTTTTTTTTATTAGAAAGGTCTTGCTTAGACTAAAAATTTACCGTGTGTTTGGTTGTAATTGGTTAAGTAGAACCGGAGATATGACCAAAAACGACCTAAAAACGAAGCGCGGGCGAAGCCATGGGTATCAGCTTGTATAAAAAGTAGCCTATATGTTGCCCAGAACTATGAACTATAATCGTACCAAGTTTGATCATAATCTCTTCAATAGTTCTTGAACCCAGCGCGAACAAAAATTTGGTGCGGACAAACAGAGACACAGACAAAAATTCTAAAAATCATTGTTTTGGCATCTATTACATTTTTTTTTTCTCATATATCTTACATGTACTTACAGACACCGATCAGTTACAAATCTTAATATATATAAATCTCGTGTCACAATGTTTGTCCTCAATGGACTCCTAAACCACTTAACCGATTATAATAAAATTCGCACACCATGTGCAGTTCGATCCAACTTGAGAGATAGGATAGTTTTTGAAACGGATTTCGACATCCACGCGGGCGGAGCCGCGGGCAACAGCTAGTATGTATATATAGATAGATGAACATTTACAACTTACACTCACGAACTCTCAAATCAAATCAAATCAAATCAAATCAAATCAAATCATTTATTTGTGTAAACACGAGTCAATATACATATGCATGCAAGATGGTAAGTCCTCAAACCCACACACTCGTCGTATCCTGGACAATGAACTCACCTTCGCCCTTGGTGTCGTACTGGGGTCTACCAGCCCGGCCCAACATCTGCAATACATCCAACGCTCCCAGTTCACTCCAGCGCCCCTTCTCTGGCGAGTACACTTGAGTACCCTTGACGATGACAGTGTGGGCCGGCAGGTTCACACCCCAGGCTAGAGTTGCGGTGGAGACCAGCACCTGTTGGTCATAGGATGGTCAGATAGTAGGTGTTAGACAAGCATACGGCTCACCTGGGCCTAGATTCTGCTAAAGACAAACCATTGATATACCACTGACACTCTAAAAAATGCCATTTAATTGTAGACTTTATGTTATCAGGTTAAATATATCGCCATTAGTCATAATGACCATTGGTTGTGGAGGTCAGATGGCAGTCGCTCCACGGTAAATATCGAAGTTCAGCTGCATCACAGTTAGACTGGAAAGCCGACCCCAACTGAGTTGGGAAAAAGGTTCAGAGAATGATGATGTTATCAGGTTAAAGTATAAAGACAAATGATATTTTGTAGAGCGAATGAAAAAGTTAAATGAATTCTTTTCATTTGATAATGACCATTGGTTGTGGAGGTCAGATGGCAGTCGCTCCACGGTAAATATCGAAGTTCAGCCGCATCACAGTTAGACTGGAAAGCCGACCCCAACTGAGTTGGGAAAAAGGTTCAGAGAATGATGATGTTATCAGGTTAAAGTATAAAGACAAATGATATTTTGTAGAGTGAATGAAAAAGTTAAATGAATTATTTTCATTTGATTTTAGACTTTAACTGTATAAAAGTTAAGTCTATAATTAAATAGCATTTTTAGAGTGTCAGTGGTATTACAGTGGTTTGTCTTTAGCAGAATCGAGGCCCGGATGGGAAGGAAGGAGGTAGGACACGACGGTATCTCCCGTCCGAACTAAATGTTAATACACCCTAAATGTTGCACACGTTCATAGGCCACGATGACCGCTTCCACTGTGGCCTATGGACGTGTGCAACACTAAGGGTGTCACACACGCGCTGCCTACCCAGAAGGGAAGGGGCGGGGAGGAGGGGTACAGTGAGCTCTGTCTCCCCTACTTACCTTGTGGAACACAACACGCTGGTTATTATGTGCGCGGTGTCCTGTAGGGCGGAGGTACTACCCCAGTCGGACTGCTCAGTTCGGACGGGAGATACCGTCGTGTCCTACCTTATTTACGTAAAGCTTACCTGTATATGTCTGTCCGCGAACAAATCTTCAACAAGAGTTCTGTCTACCCTGGACATGCCGGCGTGATGGATGGCGAACCCGTACGGCAGCAGCTCGCGGAGTTCAGGGTTCTTGACCTGTTCAGCCTCTGTACGGAGGACTTCCATACTCGCTGAACCCTCCCTGTGAGAGTATTAAGGGGTTAGAACATGGGGATATGCCACACCATGGAATTTAAAGAATTATTAATTTTTTTATACAACTTAGGTGGCAGACAAGCACACGGGCCACCTGATGCGAAGCGATCACCGTGGCCTATGGTGCAACACCAAGGGCGTCATGTCAGCTTAATTATAAGTCAACTTTCTATTACTTTTTAGATGAGAAATAACATTTTAAAAATAATTACTCCCCCCCTACAGAAGAAGCACATTTTTGTTGTTTTGATCTTGCTTCCTTGTCCACAGCCCCCCCCCCACCCCCAAGGATGGGTGGGGGGGAGTGGTTGTGAGCTCTGTCTACCCTACTTACCTCAGAGAACTAAACACGCTGGTTATTACGTGCGCGGTGTTCTGTAGGGCGGAGGTACTACCCCAGTCGGACTGCTCAGTTCGGACGGGAGATACCGTCGTGTCCTACCTCCTAAACTAACGTATATGTGTCCACTAACCTCAAAAACTGTCCAAGCGTGTCTTTCTCCAAGCACATGTCTCTTATAGCGCGCGCCGTCTTGCCGGTCTCCTTACGAGAGTGAACGAACACTAATATCTGTGGGCATAGACAAAAGAGTTAAAAAGACATGTTTGTGTCAGTCAAGGCCAGTGATTTTTGTGATTATGTATAGATTGATAGATAGATAGATAGATAGATAGATAGATAGATAGATAGATAGATAGATAGATACTCTTTATTGCACACACCATCAGGATACAAACAAAGCGTATACATAAAAAAAAATGTACAAAGAGTGGTCTTATTGCTGTCTGCTGTTTCTTCCAGACAACCAGTATGGACTGTATTATCTGTATATGTATCTGAGATTTATGTCTGTCGTTTGTGTCTATGGTCTGTGATCTATAGTCTATGGTCATGTTTATAATCTGTGGTCTATGTTTATAATCTGTGGTCTATGTCTATATCTATAGACTGTGTCTATAGCATCGAACTGTGGTCTTCTCTTTTTTTTTTTATTCATGATAGGCTTACGTTTGACCTCAATCTCACCTGATGGAAAGTGACGATGTGGTCTAAGATGAATCACGCTTGCCTAGAAGGAACCTATTCACTCGTGACTTGAAAACTCCCAGGTTATAGCCAGGTCTATTTCTGTTGCCTTCACCTACGGTCTCCATATGACCTCATGCAGAGACCACACTATACACCTACACTGTTTGTGGTCTGTATTTGTTTCTGTGATCTATATTTTTGTCTGTGGTTTGTATTTTTGTTTGTGGACTGTGGTATATATATATATTGATGTCTGTGGTCTGTATTTTTGTCTGTGGTTTGTCTGTGGTCTGTATTTGTGTCTGTGGTCTATATCTACGTCTGTGGTATCTCTCAGTACGTAATCTCACCTGGTTCCTGCCAGCGTGCTCCATGGTCTTCTCGTACACAATGTCGTTCATGACCTGGAACCTCTTGAGCGCCTTCTTCTCTGTCACGCCGATGTATTGCTGTTCCAGAGCTACAGGTCTGCATACAAACAAGATTTTTTATTTTATGCCACGTTTAATGATCTATACAGAATAAATTATTTTTGACTTTGACTTTGCAATCGTCATAGACTTTTGTTGCTGACTGTACCTACATGTAAATACACAAAAGACTATACTTTGTCTAATGTAGGATGATAATAATGACAGGTCTAAATAGGGTAGCCCATATAGTATAATCGAAAATGAATCTTTCGATTTTCGATTATCGTTCCCGTAGAATATGGAATCGATTTTTAGAAAAACACAAAATCTTTTATTTTTTTATTATTTTAGGTAACTTATACTTCAGGATGACAAAAGAGAAGTTTTATGGTATAGTATTTATGTTTCGCACCATATTAAGCTAATCGTATCACAAAAATTTTAGTAGTATAAGTATTTAATAATTTTAATAAATTATTTTAAATTCGATTCATTTGTGTATAGTCAATTGTGCTATATTCTTGCAAGACGCTTCACTATGACAAGTGGGCGGGGCTTGTCTATGTAAAATACAATAATTTTAGGGTACAATTTTGTATGAAAAAATACGATACTTCATAGACATGAACTGTCATTTTTATCATCCTAAATTAGACAGAGTATAGATTACACAATAATATTATGAGAGAGACTTACCTGAATGAGTTGTCAAAATAAAACAGGCCATGTTCGGGTCGTACTCTCAAGAAGGCTGCCACATCAGTATAGTTAGGAAGTGTGGCGGACAGACCGACAAGACGAACCTATGGAGCAACAATTTATTTTTTACGACATTCTACACATCGCTCCCTAGACCCAAAGTAAGCTTAGTTTCACTAGCTTGTGTTATGGGTTCTAGAATGCTGATAAACATACTTATATACTTTTTGTTTGTAAATACATACTTATTATACATAGAAACACCCAGACCAATGTAAATAGACATATTCTTGCATACAAATATTTGCATTGGGCGGGAATCGAACCCGCGCCATCTGCGTAGCAGTCGCATGCACTACCGCTACGCCACAGAGGCCGTCAACAATATATGTTTTAAAACTAAATCTAATTTCATTTTCAAAGTACCAATTAAGCTTGCATTTTTAGATCTTTTCCGTAATTTTGGCCATCAACGCTCAGTTGAAAAATTCACCTCATATATCCACAGGAAAAATAAGTGTTGAATTTATTAGACTATTTGAAGAATTATCGACATCCCGAACTTTTTCACAAAAATTTTCCCTTCACTATCCGCGACTATCAGTCATTTGTTAGTTTTGGTCTAGATGGCGCTGTGAAATATAATTTCACAGCGCCATCTAGACCAAAACTATGGAGAGCTCGTCATATTTTCTAGAATGAGGAATAACATTTTTATTTCGTAACTAAATAAATATTAACTATAGAAACACTCACTTCAAACACACATATTTACACTGAGCAGGAATCAAACCCGCTACAGTTGACCGGTCTACCACTTCGCTTCATAGGCCAAACTGTATGATACTAATCCCACTATGGGATGGCTGGCTAGAATAACCGACTCACCTCCTCCTGAGTCTGCTCCACTGTCCTGAGGGTCCTGGCTACTAGGGCCTCCAGAACAGGTCCTCGCTCGTCATGGAGTAAGTGGACCTCGTCGATAATGATTAACCGGACCAGGTTGGTAAAGGAACGTTCTCCACCTAAACAAGAGATAACATAGGATTAAAAATGGGGCAACGTTGACAACATTTTTGGGGCAAAGTTTTATAAACATACTAGCTTTTGCCCGCGGCTTGCCCCGCGTGGAAGTCGGTATCGCCACTAAAAGTATCTTATGTCCGTCTCCTGGTTCTAAACTATCTCCCCACTAATTTTCAGCCAAATCGGTTCAGCCGTTCTCGAGTTATAAATAGTGTAACTAACACGACTTTCTTTTTAGATAAATACATCCTTAAAGGAATAGGCAGAGACATTTCAATACCTATTTTTATACCACTAAGGTGGCAGACTGGGCAGCGGTAACCGTTTCATTGTACATTGGTATTTATGGTTTATACGCCCTATGTCAGATACGCAAAATGTCAGATGTGCATATTGTCAGATCGGCAGACTTCGACGCAAAATGTTAAATTCGCAAATTGTCAGAATCTCATAATGACAAATACGCAAAATGCCATGAACGCTGAATGTCAGATACTCATTATGTCAAAAACGCATAATGCCATGATTGCATGACAAATGGTTTAGTCGTTTTTAGTCCAATACGCGTTTGGTTCAATCTACCTAGTCCAATTTGCGGATTGGTCAATTTTTTTCTGTTATATTTTTAATATTGTAACTATAGCTGAAAACTGTCTAGGGTTAGGTTAGGTTATGTTAAAATAGTGACCTGTAAAGCGCGAAGGCGAGTGATCGAAGCGAGCGTGCCGCGGCAGTGGCCGCCGAGCGGTAGATTCCCTCTATTTTCATGTTACACAATCCAAATGAAATAATGTATACCTGATTATGATTTATCATGACCATGAGACATTACAAAAAGTAATAATAAATGAAGAACGTAAGTGAAATTATATTACTTCGTAGCAAAAAACGCCAGAAAACTAAATGAGTAAGAATCACCAACGGAGAAGGATAGAAAATGATAAGATAAAGTAGCCTAGAAAAAGATTCTGAGAGCGAAGAACAATGTATCGATACATTGTTCTTCGCTCAATTGGCCAATGTTCACAGGTATAAAAAACCTCAAGCAAGCTTTAAAAAAGTGATGTAAATTATCAATTCATACTTTTCTGGCTTTATGTGGTTCTCGCTTTTTGCGTATCAGACATTCTGCGTTTCTGACTTTTTGCGTATATGACATTTTGCGTTTCTGACTTTTTGCGTATTTGGCAATTGGCGTTTCTGACTTTTTGCGTATTTGGCAATTGGCGTTTCTGACATTTTGCGTATCTGACATAGGGCGTATGAACCGTATTTATTTTTGACTATATCTCTGGTTCTACTCAACCGATTAGTGTGTGTATGTACATTGGAGATATTTTAAAAAAACTACCAAGGTCACGTGATACCATCGATTCTGAAAACAATGTAGGAGGCAGGACAAGACGGTATCTTGCCCCTCCCCCCCCCTATTCCGGGGGCATGACGGGAACACCGTGATTCCCATACCCGAAGGGGCCATCTCGAATCCGGAGATGGCCCGGGTCAAGCCGGGGTGCGAGGGATATGCCTATTGGGTAACCTTACACCCCGGTAATTAAGACCCGAGACGGGGTGTGGTTTTAGTCGGTTCGATGCCAACATAACCACCCCCGATGGCCGACAGGGTTGGATAAAAAAAAAGGGGTAGGTAGAAGATGGTTACTTACCTTTCCTAGTGATAATATCCCACTTTTCAGGAGTGCAGACGATGAGTTGGGTCGCCTCAATCTGTTCCCTGGTCAGCTGATGGTCTCCGGTCAACTCGGATACCTTCATATTGTAGGCGGCTAATCGTTTGCTGAAGCTGCCCACCTGATGGACGCGAAATAAAAAGAAATTTAAACCAGTGTGGTTTAAAAGAATTTTAATTAAAAAGAAAAAAAATTGTCCATCTTTCTCCACACTCACCATCTCCTGTAGGTGTGACTTCATAGACGCTAAGTCTTTAACATTTTAATTATTCAACTTTGCCCACAAACTGTAAACTTGCCCATAAACTGCAAACTTTGCCCACAAACAGTAAACTTTGCCGACAAACTGTAAAATTTGCCCACAAACAGTAAACTTTGCCCACAGTTAGTAAACACTGCCTGTACTCACCATCTCCTGTACGAGCAAACTCATAGGCGCTAAATCTTCAAAATTTTACTACAGACCATCCAAAAACATGGTCCATCTTTGCCCACAAACTGTTAACTTTGCCCACAAACGGTAAACTTTGCCCACAAACAGTAAACTTTGCCCACAAACAGTAAACTTTGTCCACAAACAGTAAACTTTGCCCACAAACTGTAAACTTTGCCCACAAACTGTAAACTTTGTCCACAAACTGCAAACTTTGCCCACAAACAGAAAAATTTGCCCACAATCAGCAAACATTGCCTGTACTCACCATCTCCTGTACGAGCGACCTCATAGGCGCCACATATATCATCTTGAAGTCATTGACGTTGACGGTGCCGTCATCGTTGACATGTTTCCCCACTTCCCTCAGGATGCACAGGAGAGCTACGTTGGTCTTGCCCGCGCCGGTGGGGGCGCACACCAGAAGGTTCTCGTCCGTTTCTAGGGCTGCTTTCGATATGCGACTCTGGGGGACAAAGACAGAATATTCTTAACTAGCTGAACAGATAGTACAGATACCGGCACGTAAATTGGCCCGACGCGTCATATGCGCAAAGGTCGATTTTTAGGTCCCCTTTGAGGTATGAGCGGGTCGCGGGAGACGCGGTTGTATGATGGGTCCGTCACTTGACGGACCAATCATATGTCTCCGAGAGACGTCTTGTAGCGAATCAACGTTCCGTTCGTTCGTACTTTGGATCATTTGATTGGCTCAAAGTGCACGATGCGCGAACTTACCCGAACCTGGCCAAGTTACGTGCCTGTATCTGTAATAGATAAGTGTCACAGCGTAAATCGCTAAGGAAACGAATAGATTAGGTCGACCAATCACATCCAAGCTCGTCGCCGGCGTACATGGCCCCCTCGAACCCCGAATGGGGGGCGGGGGGGAGGGGGGGGGGAGCATCGCAGAGCGAGGCGGATCGCTGACACGGCGGTTTTGACGTCCGCCGGAGAATCAGCCCGCCCCCCACCTGCTCCCCACTGTGCCCTCTGCTAATCAGAGGAACACGTGGCGAGCCTCGGAGCAGCCCTTTAGAGGGCCACTTCCACCCCGGCCAGATTTGCCGTGTGCACTGCGTAGAGATCCCTGGCCGCACCAGGAGTATAAAAAAAACATACCTGTATCCTATTCAGAGTCTTGAACCCGTCGAAGGCTGGCTGCACATACTTGGGCAGTTTCTCAACTGGTACGAGGGTCTCCCCTTCATCGAAGGCTTTGGGCTTCAGCGCTGGTACGTGCACCTCTTCATATCCTGGGGATGGAGAGCATATGGTTAGAAAACATTTTATTTAATATAGTAAGTTTGTTGGAGAGATTTGATCATAATTATTGACCAATGATTTACTGATCGGAAAAAATGATCATCCAGGACGGGACTTGAACCCGTGACCGGTCCCTTACAGGGGGAATGCTCTGACCAACTGAGCTACCTGGACCCATCCTAGATGCTCGAAATTTTCCGATATATTCTACGGCTTAGGGCGTAAAAGGAAAATTTCGAGCATCTAGGATGGGTCCAGGTAGCTCAGTTGGTCAGAGCATTCCCCCTGTAAGGGACTGGTCACGGGTTCAACTCCCGTCCTGGATGATCATTTTTTCCGATCAGAAAATCATTGGCAATAGTTAGCATGCAATTGCTTAAAATTTCATTCAATATTATTGACCATTTTCAATTGATGCAATAAAATACAGGACCTCGATTCTGTTAAAACAAGTCACTTCGAAAAAATAACATTTGATTTTGGTCTTTATTATTATCAGACTAAAGTTTAAAATTTAATGATATTTTGTAGAGCAAATTAAAAAGTTTAATGAAAAGGTTATATAGCTTTCCGGAATAGACTTTTCATTTGATTTGACCTGATAAGAAGCGGTCACCTTTTTTTTTTTTTTAATTCAGGATAGGCTTACGTTTGACCACTATCTCACCTGATGGTAAGTGACGATGTGGTCTACGATGAATCACGCTTGCCTAGAAGGATCCTATTCACTCGTAACTTGAATATTCCGAGGCGTTTCGTGCGTATGATCACCTTGATCTATTCTATAAAAGTGTGCAACATGAGGTCACACTCGCGCTGCCGACTCTGGAGGGGAGTGGTGTCGAGGTGTTTGGAAGGGGGGGGGGGGGTTGCCGGAGATTTACGTATACAGATACTGACCTTTCCGCTGCTTCCTGAAGGATCCAGGTGGCAGCTGGCATCGCTTATTCGCCATGAAGTGAGCGCCGGCCGCGAACATCAACTCGTCCAGCTGTAGCACCTTTCTTGAGCCCGACACCTGCGCCTGCGCCGAGCCTGCACCTTCCACCTTCTGGCGCTTGCGCGGAGCCTCCGACTGTTGCGCCGCCTGCCGATACAGATTTTTTGGTTATCGATTCATCATCATCATTCTCTGAACCTTTTTCCCAACTCAGTTGGGGTCGGCTTTCCAGTCTAACTGTGATGCGGCTGAACTTCGATATTTTCCGTGGAGCGACTGCCATCTGACCTACACAACCAATGGTCATTATGACCAATGGCGATATCGAAGTTCTAAGTTAGACTGGTTGGACTTTTGTGGGCTCCAACTACCCGTAACGACTGCCATACATGTTTGTATGGCAACCGGGACCGACGGCTTAACGTGCTCTCCAAGGCACTAATAAACCTGCGATAAATACACACATAACTTCGAAAAGCATTGAAAAGTCATTGGTGTGTGCCATGGTGAACCTGGGATCGAACCCGAGACCTCGTCTCAGCAGTCCATTACCCAAACCACTAGGCTATACCCAAAGTAAGCATAGTTCAACTACCTTGCTTTATGGGTTCTGGAATGTGTATTACTAACCTCATCATCACCCTTCCCAGTCTCCAGTTGAGCCAGGATCTTCTGCAGATGTGGCTGTTTAGACATCTCCTCCCTGATGGTAGCCCGTTCGCTCTCCGACTGCGATGATGCCAGCTTCGTACAGTACAACACTGTCAAAAAGAAATAGTTATTTAGCTTCAGAATTCCAATCCAAAATTTCTGCTTCAGGGTCTTCCCCATGTCAACACAGGAGACTCTGCTGTCTGCGGCCAATCCGGCCGTGATGGAAGTGGCCCTATAAAGGGCTGCTCCAAGGCTCTCCACGTGTCCCTCTGACTAGCAGAGGGCACAGTGGGGAGCGAGCAGGGAGCAAGCTGATTGTCCGCGCGCTGACGGTTGGGTGACAGGACGGCCGCCTGTCACCCTACACCCCACCGTCGGCGAAGTGGCACGATGCTCGCCCCAACTTTCAGGGAGCCGAGAGGGCCATCTTAAAACCATTAATACTAGGGTCAGCTGGGGTGCGAGGGATATGCCTATTGGGTAACCTTACACCCCGGTAATTAAGACCCGAGTCGCCGTGCGGTTTTAGTCGGTTCGATCCCGACATAACCGCCCCCGATGGCCGACGGGGGTGGTATCCATGGAGATTGCCGGACGATAAAAAAAAAGGGTATTAATAAACGATATGGCAATAATTTTTTCGTAATCAGGTAAACTTTATGTTTGAGCAAAAAGAAACAAAGGAGATTTTATTACCTACTCTATGATAATGAAAATTTACACAAAGTCACTTTTAGTTCCCGTTGCCATGCCAACAAATATAGATGGCGTTCAGGCTTTCTTACAAATATTTTTTTCTTAATATTACTAATATTTCGTGAATTAATTTAAATTTTTCCATTTTATCTTAAAAAAAACCATCATTGGAATTCAACGAACATTTAAAAAAAAAGAATTAGTCAAATTGATCTAAGCGTTGTTGAGTTATGCGCTTACAAACACTTTTGCGATTCAATCTATACTAATATTATAAAGAGGAAAGATTTGTACCTATTTTTGTGTATGTTTGTATGTGTAATGAATAGGCTCAAAAAGTACTGGGCCGATTTAAAAAATTTTTTCACCAATAGAATGCTACATTCTTCCAATTTGACATAGGCTACATTTCATTTTGAAAAAAATTAGGGATCCTTGGAAAAACTGGAATTTACACCCGGGCGAAGCCGGGTCCCGGGTCGCTAGTTTATAGATATAGATAACATAAAACTCACCAGTATATCTATATTTGTTCAACAACTTCACAAACTCGAAGCAGTCGTACCCGAGTAGCAGCACTAGTCTGTTCTCCAGGTCTCTGTCATCCGCCGCGTCGGCCAGCGCCAGCAGAACCTCGCTGGACTTCGCCTGGGACACCATGGCGTCGGGGAAGTGGCGGGAGAGGCGCCGTTGAAGCCAATAAGCATCGATATCCATGGGGTGGAGGGTGGTAGCATGGCGTTTCTGGGACTGTTCTTCGGTCAGCTGAGGGGGGAGAAAGATGGTTGTGAAGAGAAGTAGTTTCTAGTTTAGGAATTGTTAACCGACTTCAAAAATGGATCGCGTAACCTCCTCCTTTTTAAAGTCGGTTAAAAAGTCATATTAACGGTGAATAACATAACATAAACTCACGCCTATATCCCTGAAGGGGTAGTCAGAGGTGCTAGCACCCACATTTCGCCAGTTTATGTTTAGGTCCCAATGTCACCCACACTTCCCCATGTCACCACGGGAGACGCTGCTGCCTGCGGCCAATCCGGCCGGGGTGGGAGTGGCCCTCTAAAGGGCTGCTCCGAGGCTCTCCACGTGTCCCTCTGACTAGCAAGGTGGTAACACCTATTGGTGGCGAGCCTATTGCCATTAACCGGGCACTTATAAACCTGCGATAAATACACACATAACTTCGAAAAGCATCGAAAAGTCATTAGTGTATGCCATGGTGAACCTGGGATCGAACCCGAGACCTCGTCTCAGCAGTCCATTACCCACACCACTAGGCTACCGCGGTGTCAAATTAACGATGAATACTGTAAAATACTCACATTAGTGTGTATGGCATTCTTCTTGCCCTCGCCGTCGCTGTCCTCGTCGGCACTGCTGTCTTTCTCCTTCTCATTCTCCGACCCTTCCTCACCATCTTCTTTATCTTCTTCTCGTACCTGAGGGAGAGTTAATATGAGTTGAAGGTGAAAAAAATAAATCACTTTTAGGCAGACACTGACTACTCTATGCCTTTGTTGATTCTGTATTCTATGCTAAATTTTTTAAGTTTTTTTTAAGTTTAAATGACACTGGACTTTGACTGCGCTACTATCGAAGGAAATAACGCAATGTCAATGCAAGTTATTTTTTATTGAATACTACGTAGGTGGCAGAAAAGCACACGGCCCACCTGATGGGAAGCGGTCACCGTGGCCTATGGATGTGTGCAACACTAAGAGTGTCACACACGCGCTGCCTACCCTGAAGGGAAGGGGTGAAGTTATTGCAATAAATTACGATTTTTTGACGTTTTCTCTGGTTGTTCTCAACCAATTGTGATCAAACATGTTAGATTTGGTGTGTATCCTTTAAAAAATGTGTGTCCCACTGGGGTAGTACCTCCGCCCTACAGAACACCGCGCACATAATAACCAGCGTGTTGTGTTCCCCAAGGTAAGTAGGGGAGCCAGAGCTCACTGTACCCCTCCTCCTCCCCGCCCCTTCCTAGCCTCCCCACCCTTTCCTACCCCCACCCTTGGTGTTGCACACGTCCATAGGCCACGGTGACCGCTTCCCATTAGGTGGGCAGTGTGCTTGACTGCCACCTAAAAAAAAATTAAAAATATTGTCTTACCTCTCCATAGGCATCCTCATCGTCTTCCTCCGAAGACTCCTCGAACTGCACATTGATGCCATACGTTTCATCTATCTCCGTGTTACCTTCTGCAGCGCTACCAATATTGAAATCAGTAATCTTCTTACCTGTACAATGTTTTAAAGTATTAATTTCAACACTTTTATATAGTTTTATAACCTGGGAGTTTTCAAGTCACGAGTGAATAGGTTCCTTCTAGGCAAGCGTGATTCATCGTAGACCACATCGTCACTTACCATCAGGTGAGATTGAGGTCAAACGTAAGCCTATCATGAATAAAAAAAAAAAAAAAAAAAAAAGTTCACGGCATCTAACTTGGCAAGATTTTGGAGTAGTGTGGGCCCCACTACCGTCGGTCCCGGTTGCCATACAAACATCTATGGCAGTAGTTACCGGTAGTTGGAGCCCACAAAAGTCCAACCAGTCTAACTTGGAACTTCGATATCGCCATTGATCATAATGACCATTGGTTGTGGAGGTCAGATTACAGTTATTCCACAGAAAATTGGACAAACAGTTGGACTGGAAAGCCGATCCCAACTGAGTTGGGAAAAGGTTCAGAGAATGATGATGTGGGAGTCGTACCTGAATTTTACGCGGGTGGAGCTACAGGCAACAACTAGTCTACAATAATAAAAATACACACAGAAGTAAGAAGTAGGAATCTAAAACAGCAGACATATGATGAGCGACTGTCCATGCTGAAGCTCACAACTTTGAAGGAACGCAGGGAGCGTGGAGACCTTATTGAGACATTTAAGATCTTGAATGGACATTATGACATAAGAGATTTTGACAATCTGTTTGTACGTAATGAGAATACGCATCTTCGAGGACACCATCTGAAGTTGTGCACCACATTCTCTAAAAACAACCCGCACAAGCATTTCATTACCAACAGAGTGGTCAGAATGTGGAACAAGCTTCCAGAACACGTAGTGTCGGCTGACAGCATCATACAGTTCAAGAACAGATTGGATGCATACAAACTAACTGGCAACTGAATCAGAATAAGGGAATCTGGATACGGGCGTTATCAGTCGTAACGACTGCCTGCCTGTTAACAATATAATAATAATAATAAAAGTACTCACCTAAATTAACTAAGAGAGCGAACCTCTCATCGGCCACTGGTCCAAGAAGAGTTTCAATTTCTTTCTTCTTCTCTAGGTCTTTCAATTTGTCATTCTTTAATACCACTAATACCTGAAAATAATTGTATTTTTTTAAGATATTTTTAGACCTACAAACTTTACTTCTTTATAATATTAGTATAGATTGGCTTTACGTTTGACATACAGCCAATCTATACTAATATTATAAAGAAGTAAAGTTTGTGTGTTTGTATATATAGGATAGGCACAAAGCTATCATGGACAAAGTTCTCGCTTGCATCTACTATTCTCTGTTCCTTTATATAAAACTATTTATACTAGTAACAACTTTTTTAGGTGCAGTGTTGCTTATTATAATGGTGAATGTAATGATTTGGACATGTTTAATAATAGTATTTTTTTTATTATTATAATAATAATAGTATTTAATAATAATAAGAATATAAATGTGTATAAGCGTGCATTACAGGCGATGTTTACAATGGAATAATCTCTTTTCCTATCTCGTTCATATTGTGATCATGATGGCAGATATTTTATTGTAATTATAATAGTTTATGGAACTCTAAGTCTTGTAGAATTAGTTGTTTTTAGCAATAAAAGTGTAAGACTGTTTGTTTCCTGAATAAATAAATAAATAAATAAATAAAAAAGTTATTGGAAACATTTTTTTTTAGGTTAGGTTCCCAGGTTAGCTGTAACGCTGATGGACCCTTCGGACTCAACACAGAGACTGAAAAGGAAGCAAATAGCAGGAATTGCTATCCCAGCCAGCACATATAATACTTTAAAAATATATAGGTTGACACATTGCTGGATGTGAATAAACTTAAACTGTCAAATTATAAGAATCAGCTAATCTGGCTGATGGCAGATGGAAATAGAGAAAAAAAAAAAGAAAAAAGGTTAGGTCCCCGCCGCGGCGCGCCGTCCTGGAGAGCTCTGTGCAGCCTCTCCCGAACCTTTTCCGCCGCCACCTTCTCGAGCATCACTTGCTCACAAAAGGAGAGGAAACAAGACTACTGGGAATAAAAATATTTGGAACGACGCTGAGATAAGAAACGATAATAATTTACCTCATCACAAGCTCCACACAGAATATCTCTGGGTTGGTCCCCTAACGCACTCTGCATGAATGTCAACAACATTTCGTAAGCGTGCCGCGTGTGCTGCGCTCTCGGTCTGTACATTACCCCGGGGGTGTCATCGGCCCATGCAACTCGGGCTGTCTTGGATTTTGATAACTCGTAAGACGCTTCATCACGTTTCTGTCGTCTGTAATATAAGGGTTATGGTTTAAGGTTCTACTTCACATGACAGGACATTACAAGCTCAAAAAACTCAGTTGCCTGGTTTTAAATAGAGTTTTCAAAATTGCAACGGGTGTCAATGGCCTAATGCAACCCGGGACCCGAGTTTGTCATTTAAAGCAATACATATCATTAGCAAATCTTTTAGTACATTATACCCCTTCTATAATAATGATAGCAGTATGTTTATAGCAACTTACTTGACTTTTTATACCCCTTCTATAATAATGATAGCAGTATGTTTATAGCAACTTACTTGACTTTTTATACCCCTTCTATAATAATGATAGCAGTATGTTTATAGCAACTTACTTGACTTTTCGCTCCTCTGTTTTATCAGGCTTAGTCCGCTGAGCTCTGTCGCCCATTCGGGTTCCTGTGAGCTTTCCTGACAAGGACAGCACCTCACCCGTTGCCTCATCGCGACCACGACGTTCAATTAGCCTTACATCGGCTTGCAATACAAGATTTGAGTTCTACAAAAATCAGAAAAACAACAAAGTTGGGTTAACTTTCAGAAGTTCAAAAACACCTCCAAATTATATTGCAGTATGATAATAGATGCACTATTTGATGCATTTACTTTTTACATTGGGTTATGTTAAATATTATTTCGTGTAAAACATTACATTACACAATAGCAAGCAATAATACAAACACAAAAATAGTTTTGACAAATTTCACTTACAGCTTTGTATTCATATTGCAACTGTCTGGCTGCCGCATCAGCCATTGCGATCGAAGAATTTTACACTTATTTCACTAACATAAAATCACTTCTTAAAAGGATATTTGGGAAACACTATACAAATTACAACACAAAACAATGTTGGAGAGGTTATGCCGCCGTAGCCATGTTTGACATAGATTATGCCAGATTGTGCCAGATTATGCACAGCACAACAAATTGCCATAAAAAAAAATACCAGGGGTTTAAAGACACTATAGTAATGATGAAAGTTGATAATGAGAATCGAGTGAGATTTTATAGTAGGTGAAAATAATCAATGATGTGAAAAATACTACATCATCGTTTTTACGTCATTATGTTGGTAGTAAATATTTTAGTTTTGTACCTATTTTGGTCTCAAATAGACACTATTTGCTTCAGCAAGTAGTAATAAATTTCCATTTTGAGATCTATGAATCATAAATTATAGTAACACATTATATTACCTAAATAGCTTCATCAAAATAAAAGAAACTATCCCATAAAAGAAAAAGGCTAATGTTATCAATCTATACACGATATTTTAATCTGAGATTTTAATATCTTGATTTGGTACTTTATATCAGTAGTTCATTAAAAAGTATTCATGATTATAAATAGGTATTATAGGTATTAAATTCACTTCGGTCTATACATCAATGAGAAGTTCGAATAAAATTAAGACATCAATTTCTGGTTGTTTAATAATGCGATTTAGATCTAAGCACTAAGGACGTGAATCTTTGAAGTATTCGCTAAAGTCAGCCGTGTTGATGTCAATAACCTCTCAAGGTCATATCTCAAGTTCATTGGTCTTTTACATAATTCATCATGCTATTCATTTCTGCGAATTTCTGTTCTGTATTCATTTTCATTTATTTATTTATATTTGAATACCGAGTTTAGACTATGGGACCATCAAGGAGTACGTCATCCGTGTTTTGGCACACTTTCATAGCCTATGAATCGCAGGCCACGTTAAACGCTTCCCATCAGGTAGGCCGTGTGCTTGTCTGCCACTTATGTGGTATAAAAAAAACTAAACTGAGTTCTCAAAGGGTAAATATGATATCGCAAATGATCACAGTAACTGCAACCTCTTTTTTCAAGCCATTTTTTGGCCGTCAAGTTGAGGGCCACTGTCAGTGTATGTAATGGAATGGGTACCCCCTTCCTGAGGGCTTTACCTTTAGCTTACCATTAGGCGAGATGAAGTCATATTGACGTGACCGATAAATAAAAAAAAAAAACATTGGTGAAGTTCGCTCTTATAAACCCCTAAAAAAAATTGTGGGAAATCACAGGTGTAGTCAGGTTTTCGTTTCGGTATGGGCAGCGAGGGGGCGGGGGTTAAGAAAATAAATAAATAAATAAATACTCTACGACATTCTGTGCTTGTCTGCCACCTAAGTGGTATAAAAAAAAAAAAAATTCTACACATCGCTCCCTAGACCCAAAGTAAGCTTAGTTTCACTAGCAAAACAATAAAGGAGTCTTTTCTATAATGGACACGTCAACATTATTTCACTTTGATGCCTGATGGTAGGTCTCAGGAGTGGGCATGGAAGTGGGAATGGAGGACCACCATTGTAGCACCATCGCGGCATCGGTGTATATAATAGTGGCCTTCACCTTGACAGACACACGTCAAATGCTTTTTTACGCTCCGCCTAAATGTTTATTTAAAAAATGTTGTCATTTCGCCGTGTCACAATACAATTATACTACTCGTGATAGGGGTAAACTTTTTTTTAAAGAATATTCCTCCCAATCCCTAAGCAGAATCGCTTTTTTTAATTGGATCTAAGTCAGTAGTGTAATGGTCAGGATTCGAACCTCGGACCACTCGATCGTAAGCCCGACTCTTTAACCACTGAGCTATCGCCGTGTTAGTACTACAAAGTTTACAAACAAGACCACGTGATGTAAACATTGGCATGCGCTCGCACAGTTCTGTCTGGCGCATATCGATACAGTTAACATTTTTCTGAAGGTTGCCATCACTGCATTCGCCGATGGATTTTTATTTCATGAATGTTTTGAATCTTATTACCCTTTATCGGTCTAGCCTTATTATATAACGTATTATGATATATTTATATTGAAGATACTTGGCTAATGAACCAAATCTTTTCCCCTCCTAGGACTGTATTATAGTATTTCCATCGGAAAAATCGGCACCCGGGTGACGCCGGGTGCGACCTACTAGTTTATATTTACACAAAAGTAGGATAATTTTTAATTGTGTATAAAAAATAGATTAACTATTATTGTACAAAGACCATGATAATGTTATCATGGTCTTTATATTGTAGAACAGAAGTTGGCAGAGTCGAATAAACTGATTAGAAAGAGACAGAGAGAGAGATAGACGAAAAAACTGTTTTTAATAAGGGTCCTTTTAAGACGACCTTTCTTTTGATTTTATTAAACATGGCACTAACATAATTAAAAATGCGTTGATTATAGTTTGAATAGTCATTTACAGAAATGGAAATTGCTCAAAAACCACCTGAAACTCTCAGCAACCCTAATTTATTGATTTACCGGTCCCCGTTAGAGAGATAGGTCGTGAGCATCCCATAAGAGCAAGTGAGATAGATATATAGTTGTATAGTTGTATGTAGTAGTGATGTGCGTGAATCACGCCTTCGTTCACAAACATAAAGCTCATTTCTGTCACGGAGTGATATAAACAAACAGTGCAGACTTAACTGTGGTAAAAAAATGGCGGCACCATCAAACGGCAGTGGTAATCTAGTGGAGGAATTTGAAGAATCCTTTCAGGTGAGGATGAATTAACGTTATTTAGCTGTTGTTAAAATATATCTACAGCAAAATTTCATTTTATTCATAACCTCAAAGAAATAAGTTTGTGATACAAACGTCAAACTAGCATGTAATACCAACATAACAAATCTACTAAACTAATCGTGGCCGGTGTTGCTATTTAGTAGAAGCTTCGTATGCTAACTAAATATACCGAACTTCAATACGCAAAGAATTTTAGTGTGTACGTGACCCACATTTCCTTATGCAGCTTCGACTTTCTATGTCTCTCGTTTGTCGCGAAGGGATTTTGTTGCAAGCGCATCTCCATCAAGTCGGCCATTTTACTGATAATGTTTTCACATAGTTACGAAAGGTTTATCGCGTGTTTGTTAACTCAATTAGTGAACTGAGACGAATAGTTAAAAATGTGGCGTCGCGTAATTTATCAATAACAACGTGGACATCAATGACCGATGGTGTAATAGTGATGAAAGTGTAATGAAACTTTTTGATTGATTTTCGTGTTTGTGATCGTGAAAAAACAATGTCGGTGGCCGGGGATGACTTTGTAAGCTGTGCGGGTGGAGTATCTATACAGGTATTCCGCCCTACATGGGAGGAATTCAAGGATTTCAATAAGTATATTCAGTACATGGAGTCGAAAGGCGCTCACAAGGCTGGGCTCGCTAAAGTGATTCCACCGCCTGAATGGGTGCCTCGTAAAGGTGGTTACGATCTTGATCAACTGAACGTAACAATACCCTCGCCGATATGCCAGGTAGTGACTGGCAAACAAGGTTTGTTTCAACAAATTAATATCCAAAAGAAATCTATGACCGTAAAACAGTTTGCAGTGATGGCAAACTCTGCCAAATACTGCACCCCTCGTCATACCAGCTTTGAAGATTTAGAGCGGAAATACTGGAAGAATGTGACATATGTAGCTCCTATCTATGGAGCTGATGTCAATGGCAGCATCACTGACCCAGATGTCAAAGAATGGAATATAAATCATTTGGGAACCATACTTGATTTTGTGAACTCGGACTACGGCATAGAAATTGATGGAGTAAATACTGCTTACCTATATTTTGGTATGTGGAAAACAACATTTGCATGGCATACTGAAGATATGGACCTATATTCTATCAACTACCTCCACTTTGGTGACCCAAAAACTTGGTATGCAATACCTCCGGAACACGGTAAAAGATTTGAACGTATCGCAGCCGGTTTCTTCCCAACGTCAGCCAAAACTTGCCAGGCATTCTTAAGACACAAAATGACATTAATTTCACCGCAGATTTTAAAGCAATACTCGGTACCTATTAATAAGATTACACAAGAAGCGGGCGAGATCATGATTACGTTCCCATATGGTTATCATGCTGGCTTCAATCACGGTTTTAACTGTGCCGAGTCCACAAACTTCGCAGCTCCTCGATGGGTTGAGTACGGTAAACGGGCTACTCAGTGCACGTGCAGCAATGATATGGTGAAGATTTCAATGGACACATTTGTAAAACGCTTCCAACCTGACCGCTACGACCTGTGGTTGAAAGGCCAGGATATTGGTTGCCACCCTGAACAGCCAGAGAAAATGGTGCCAGCCCCACACCCATCAGGCCAAGATATTCTTTGTAACAGGAATAATACCGAGCTGCCCGAATCCTTCATTGAAGCGGAAGTTGAGGGTTTAAAGAAGAAAAAGCGTCATCCTTTACACTTGAAGAGGGCTATGGCTAGCAAGAGCATATCGGAAGGGGCTATTGCAGTCTCTATTCTTGGTCACGATGTTATGGACGATGATGAAATGACTATGGCAGAAGGAGACCTCGATATGATGACTTCTATGAAAAGACCCAACTTACCGTTACAACCAGATGAAAATCAGCTAGATGCTTTGGAGGATATCTGGCTGAAAGGTGATGAAATGGATCCATCGGAAGCCCAACTACCTGACGTAGGCTATATAGATTCTGATAAGGACTCTGATTATGGAGCACCAAAGACTAAGAAGAGTTCAAAGACTAGAAAAAAGAGGAAAGAGGGTATCAAAAGAGAAGGAAAGGTTAAGAAAGAGAAAGAAACCAAAGATGAGGAGGACTCGAAGCCCAAAGAAGGTGATGAAAGTCAGGAAATGGAAAAAGATGGTAAAGAAAAAGATAGCCCAGGCAATGAGAAGAAAAAAGCAACTCCTAAGAGAGGCAAGAAAGTGAAGTCGAAGAAACTTTCAGAAGAACAGCTAGAAGATATGGCAGCAGTAGTCTCAAACTGGGAATCTCCCCCTCATGTTGAAGAGGAGATTCCGATTCTCAAACCTGCACCAACATCTGATGATCCTTTAAACCCAAATTCGGAAATGAAAGTTGACACTACACCATCTAAAGTCCAAACAGACGCGAAAACTCCTGTCAAAAAGGAGCCGAAGAAACGAAAATCATCTTCTAAAGTCGACGGAGAAAAAGTAGACAAACCGAAAAAGGAAAGAGTCAAAAAGGAACCTAAAGCACCTAAAGAACCCAAAGTACCAAAGGAACCGAAGCCACCCAAGCAACCCAAGCCTCCAAAACAACCCAAAGCACCTAAACCTGACACCCCTTTGAAAGAGAAGAAGCCTAGAAAACCTCGGACACCGAAAAAAGCAATCCTTGCTGCTCCAGCTCCAGCCTATGAATACAACTCTGTAGTCGAACCAGTAATGGCGAAACCACCACAATCGTATCGGCCTATGACATACAGACAACCGTACACAGCCCCACGTCCCTCAACGTCCTTTACTATGTCAACGCACACTTCTCCCCCACCAAAAATGATACCCAAATCGGCAATACCATCGCCTATATTCCCTAAAACAGAAAAAACTTATTCGAGCATATTATTAGATGCTAACTTAAGAGTTCCAAAAGTAGTACCACCGTTGAATAAGAATCCTAGTGCGTTTGAAGGGGAGTTCCATAAATTCATGACAAGCAAGCAGAACGAACCGTTACCTACACAAAAACAGTCAGCACCGAGAAAACGGTCACCGAAATCTGAAAAAGTTGTTGTTGAACCCGTAGAATCGGTTGTTCAGCCCGTTGCTCCAAGAGAGGAGTATCCAGTGCCCGTTGGGCAATATAACGACTCAATATTCCTTAACGTACCACAACCCTTAGATTATAGAAGATATACGAATAATCATGAGAGAATGCAGCATCCTATGGATAGGAGTCAGTGGAGACCCGACTTTTATCAACCGAATGTTATGCCACCAATGCATAACGTACCTCATATGTATGGTCAAATGAACACTAATGATTACTACAGAAGTCCATACCAATCTCCGTGGTACGGCTATCAGAAATAAAACAGTATTTTTAGGTTTAGAATTAGGTAAAGTACGTTTTCATCTCATAATAGCAATGTTTTGGAAATCGAGTCAGTGTACGAATACGAACTGTAATAGAGAATTTTTAAATGTTTTTTTTATGTGACCAACTGGTAAAATTGGCTTCGTCCGCACTGCGAAAATTCACCGCGCGATTTTTTTGCCGTTTTCGACATTAGATTTCAACAAGATAGAATTTTTTACGGTTTTTGTGCACCTACGAAAAAAAAAATCCTCACGAAAATAATTACGCTACCAAATTTATGGTATACCACAGATAGACAGTGCGATTTAAAACCGCAATAATGGTTTGTTTCCAGAAACCTACAAAAATTTCACTGCCGTGTGTGTAAGTTCATTTATTCGCGGATAAAAAACCGCCAGATAAAAAATCGCCGCGGTGAACTTTTGCGGAACGGATTTAGCCATAATGTTTTTTTATGTGACAAGCTGTTAAAGTCTAAGCAATAAAGCACTATGATGCCCAAATATAAGATTTTAAACCTTTGATTTATTGTTGCAAATAATTGTAGCGGTAATGGACATGTTATCAAAAGAATCAAATTCGATTCATAATTTATTTTTCGTTGTAAGTATCTATCCTGATGATAGAAAATGTATTTGATTGAAAAAAAAAAACTGTTTAAATAATAAGCCACAAGTCTGATATAATGAAGTCAATACTGACTGAAGGTCCTGTAACAAAATAAATGTGAGACCTGAAAGAAATTAAAAATGTATTTTAATTTTGTAATTTAATATTCTAATTGGAGCGTCTAAGGTCTTGTGTTTATTCTGTTACAGGATTTACATATAAGGCTCACGCTACACTTGACGGTAATTTCGTCGAGGAATTTTCGCATCGGAACTACAACTAATTTTATTGCATTATACTAAATGCCGATTCAGTCCTATAGTCCCGGGTCCTTTAAGCGGGACGTGTAAAAGCATTTGATGAGGCCGTTAAGCTGAGGGCCACCAATGTAGCATTATCGGTGTATGTAGTGGTGACTCCCCGATCCTGAGGCGTTTAGCTTTCCATCAGGCGAGGTGAAGTCATGTTGACGTGTCTAATATAAAAAAAATCTAAACTTTTTACGGCTCCAAGTATTGTTATCCAATATAAAAAAGCGAACGATCAACCGCGCAGTGTGCCCATGATTTGTTATTTCTATGCAATAACCTGTATTAGCTTTCCGACGCAGAAATTCCGCGACGGAATTTGCGTCAAGTGTAGCGTAGGCCTAACAGTTGATTCATGCTAGCGCCGAGTCGAAGTTATAGTAGCTAATTCAACCCTATCTCGACGATATAACGCTTATATTACTTTGAATAAAAAATACACGTGCATTCTACCGGTAACATGCGGACTGTGGTCGATCAACAATGGTTAGCGGGTTGATATTAGGTGGGAAGAATGTTACGCTTCGATGCGCTTCGAT
Source organism: Lithosia quadra (assembly GCA_963576445.1). Lineage (NCBI taxonomy): Eukaryota > Metazoa > Arthropoda > Insecta > Lepidoptera > Erebidae > Lithosia > Lithosia quadra. The sequence continues at coordinate 1,758,027 of OY754897.1, forward strand.
TCTACGCTACGCATTAAAATTGACACTAAGAAGAAAAATTGTCACATTGTTTTAGTCAAATGCCCAATTCACTATTGTAATTTCTATTATATTTGTGACCATCACTTGTGTATGTGTGTTGACTTAAGACATTTCTAAAAAAACTATAATAAAAGTCATTTAATTTTCTGAATATTTGTATTGTTGTTATCTTATTAGGACGCTTTCACACTGGACGTATTGTGAGCCGCCGACTGTATTTCATATGACCCAAATTATAACGTAAACACCACTAGTACCATATTCAATAAATAAGGAATTTGATCAGACTCAAAAGTTTCTAGAACACGGAAAAACAAACTTAGAAATTAGACTGAATTTTTAGTTCATCCTATACACGGTTTCACGTAAAATACGCCAATGTCAGGTTCAAGGCCGTAGCAATTACGAATAACGAGGTACAAAGTGCGCCCACGCTTAGCGTATCGTGAACCTCAGTGTGAATGAAACATTATAAGCGGATTTATATCAATAGCTGTAACTGCGATCACTTAGAGCGGGTACACATTGGGCGCTCGGCGTTGCGTTCGGCGAGCGTTGCATGTGTACAATGCGCCCAATGTGTACACATCAATTGAAACTCTTAGTTCTTAAAACGCTCGCCGAGTGCCCAATGTGTACACATCAATTGAAACTCTTAGTTCTTAAAACGCTCGCCGAACGCAACGCCGAGCGCCCAATGTGTACACATCAATTGAAACTCTTAGTTCTTAAAACGCTCGCCGAACGCAACGCCGAGCGCCCAATGTGTACACATCAATTGAAACTCTTAGTTCTTAAAACACTCGCCGAACGCAACGCCGAGCGCCCAATGTGTACACATCAATTGAAACTCTTAGTTCTTAAAGCGCTCGCCGAACGCAACGCCGAGCGCCCAATGTGTACACATCAATTGAAACTCTTAGTTCTTAAAACGCTCGCCGAGTGCCCAATGTGTACACATCAATTGAAACTCTTAGTTCTTAAAACGCTCGCCGAACGCAACGCCGAGCGCCCAATGTGTACACATCAATTGAAACTCTTAGTTCTTAAAACGCTCGCCGAACGCAACGCCGAGCGCCCAATGTGTACACATCAATTGAAATTCTTAGTTCTTAAAACGCTCGCCGAACGCAACGCCGAGCGCCCAATGTGTACACATCAATTGAAACTCTTAGTTCTTAAAGCGCTCGCCGAACGCAACGCCAAGCGCCCAATGTGTACACATCAATTGAAACTCTTAGTTCTTAAAACGCTCGCCGAGTGCCCAATGTGTACACATCAATTGAAACTCTTAGTTCTTAAAACGCTCGCCGAACGCAACGCCGAGCGCCCAATGTGTACACATCAATTGAAACTCTTAGTTCTTAAAACGCTCGCCGAACGCAACGCCGAGCGCCCAATGTGTACACATCAATTGAAACTCTTAGTTCTTAAAACACTCGCCGAACGCAACGCCGAGCGCCCAATGTGTACACATCAATTGAAACTCTTAGTTCTTAAAGCGCTCGCCGAACGCAACGCCGAGCGCCCAATGTGTACACATCAATTGAAACTCTTAGTTCTTAAAACGCTCGCCGAGTGCCCAATGTGTACACATCAATTGAAACTCTTAGTTCTTAAAACGCTCGCCGAACGCAACGCCGAGCGCCCAATGTGTACACATCAATTGAAACTCTTAGTTCTTAAAACGCTCGCCGAACGCAACGCCGAGCTCCCAATGTGTACACATCAATTGAAACTCGTAGTTCTTAAAACGCGCGTTAGCAAAGCGCGCGTTTGAAAGCGCCTAAGAGCTTGTCCAGATGAAGCGATTTACGCGCGTACCGACACGCGCGCTTTAGTTTTTATTGCGTCCAGATGCCGCGTTTTATGCGCGAGTAAATATGGGACAAATTCAGTCAGTTACAATTATGGATTGCGACAAAGCGGTTGTGTTGTGGCTTGCGTACCGAAAATGGAAACGACGGAAGCAAAGAGAAAATTTCTACCAACTCTTCCAAACTTTTACGTTTGACGTTTCGATTAGAATAGTCTGGAGATTCCATATTCCATATCGCCACCCTCTTTTCTACTTCGTCGATAAATAATTCTGTGTCGAAGTTTTCACGCTCCATTTTTTAATTCTTAATACGTCCTATCGCGGCAACTACGCGCGTTGGACTGGACGCAAACATGGCCGCTCTAGGATCTCGACTCGCGCGCAACACGCGCGTGTTTTACGCGAGTCGAGAGTCCGGCGGCTGCACGCGATTTACGCGCGAGTGGAACAGTCGCGCGTGTGCATGTGGACGGCATGTATAGGCACCTGGTATCTCGCCAACGCGCGTGTAGATACGCGCGTATCGGCACGCGCGTAAATCGCTTCATCTGGACAAGCTCTAATGTGTACCCGCTCTTAAAGGAAGCTGGGTTATCGCAGTTTACTCAATGAACTTGATTAAATATTATGTAATAAACTAATTTAAATTAAAATCTGCTATACCATCAAGATGCGCGTAAACATAGTGCAAATACGACATTTACGACGCAACACACGTTCGCTTACAGTTTGCGGCTGAAAATACGTTTAGTTTGCACGCGGACTTAAATAGCACCTATGAACAATGTAGTTTTAATTAATTACACTGATTTTATTGAATACGTGTATTTTATTACAACAAGCAATCAAAAACTAATGAATACATTCTTATGTCATTTATGAGCTAAGTATATTCAAAATTTTTGGAAACCTTTCAAAGATTTGGGATTTTGTGTCTTAAACTATTTACATAAGGTTGTTATTTACTTTTGAGTATTTAGCCTAAGGTGATGCCTTACACTAGGCGCACACTGAGCGACACGCTACAGCGACAGCTCGGCGACAGGTTGTGGCCGAGGATTTCAGCACCGCGAATCGGCAAACGGAAGGTGGGATGCCCCCCTAACTGCTGACACGTAATAGTATGTCAAGTCAAAAATCATTTATTCTGTATAGACCATTAGACGGGACTTACAAAACGTCAAAATTAAAAATAGGCGAACGTAGGTGGCAGACAAGCACACGGCCCACCAGACCTAATCGACGGTTTCGTTTGCACCATTGATGGTGCAAACGAAACTAATTAGTCTCACCTGTCAATGGTGCATACGGTACAACGGGGATGGGAAGCGGTCACCGTGGCCTATAGACGTGTGCAACACTAAGGGCGGCACACACGCGCTGCCTACTCTGAAGGGAAGGGGAGAAGGCTAGGAAGGAGGGGTATAGTGAACTCTGGCTACCCTATCGTGTTGTGTACCTTGGGGAACACAACTCGATGGTTATTATGGGGCGGTGTTCTGTAGGGCGGAGGTACTACTACCCAGTCGGACTGCTCATTTCGGACGAGAGATACCGTCGTGTCCTACCTCCTTGAACATTATATTCAATGCGAAACCATAAACCACTTCCACGTCATAATGAAGAAAAAGTGAAAAAGCATTTGATGAGGCCGTCAAGCTGAGGGCCGCCATTGTGGCACTATCGGTGTTTGCAATGGTGACTCCCTTTCCAGAGACTTTACCTTTAGCTTACCATCAGGCGAGGTGAAGTTATATTGACGTACCGACATAAAAAAGTGTAATTTCTTACATCGCAACTTGTACTAATAGAAAAAGTTAGCATAGGTACTATGAATGTCATTGAATATAAAACTATTTTTTATAGGTATATAGGTATTTCTAAATATGGTAACAGAATTTAGGAAAATAATGTAAATCCCACACAAACATATTACATACTTTATCTAATAACAAATATATCTAATACTTAGGCATTTTATCTTAATTTCTTGACAAATAGATTGTTATTAGTATCTATAATTTTATCTAAAGTAGTCTTGTACTATCACAGAATAAATTATTTTGTGGGCATTTTCGTGCAAATGACTACCAACTACCAACCCACTCATGTGATGTCCCATAATATTAATTCCAAATAACTGACGTTTTTATTTACATAAAGTGTTATCACTTGACTATACCAAGAAATTAACTAAAATATCTAAAACAACATGTACCTACGTAACATCGGTAACGTTTTTTCCCAGATAGGTAGCAGTTGAAACGAGAATGCCCTTGTGTATCTGTGCCGGATTTATTAAAAAAATTATATAACTGGTTTTTTTGTAATGTATTCATCGTGGAAGTCTGATCCAGATCCCGTTTCCCATGGGAACCGATTCCCGGGATAAAACCTATGTGTTATTCCAGTGTACCAAATTTCAGCCAGATCCGTTCAGCCGTTTTTGCGTGAGGGTAACAAACATCAACATTATTAGGAAAGAAACAAATACACATATTCTTACATACAAATTTTGCCCAGATCGGGAATCGAACCCGCGACACACAGTTATCCTCAAATTATCAACCAATATCTGCGCTTTGTCACGCAGTGCTGCGACGACAATCACCTCTTCTTTCATGAGGGCCACCATTATGTCACTGTCGGTGTATGTAATGGGGTCCCCCTTCCTGAGACGTCACCTTTAGCTTACCATCAGGCGAGGTGAAGTCATATTGATGTGACCGATATAAAAAAATACTAAAATAATGTAAAATAAAAAATATATAATTAAGTATTTGAAAATAAAAGAAAATAATATAATTATATGTGCAAATAGAGAAGTATAGTTTATTCTACTGGTAGGCTAATTCGCCGCGATTTAATCGCAATTAAATAAAGTAGAATTAAACTAAACTCGTTCAACCGATAAAAGATATCGAATTTTATTTAGAAGTTAACAGACCGGCAACTTTTAGTTGTCATGTCCATATCGCTACAAAGGTGTTTTTTTTTAAATTACAAGATAGACTTACGTTAGATCTTTATCTCACCTGTTGGTAAGTGACGATGTGGTCGACGGTGGAGCACGCCTGCCTAGAAGTAACCTGTTCACTCTAGACTCGAAGACTCCCAGGTTATAGCTTGTCAGAAACAGACTCAGGCAGGGAATGCCACTGCTTAGCTGTACGTATAACGCATGTGTCGGTTTTGTGCGTCTGTCTGTCTGTCCCTTGTTTCAGTACGAAAATAATATTTCTTAGTAATTTTTTAATACCACTCGGTGGCAGACAAGCACACGGCCCACTCCATCCTCCACAACTCTCTCCCTCCAGGGTTGACAGCGTGGTGTTGCACACGTCCTTAGGACGGTGACCGCTTGCCATCAGGTAGGCCATGTGCTTGTCTTAAATTTCAAGTTAGTACTATTTATTTAACTTGTCTTAAAAGTAATGCCTACTTTTTACCTGACTACCGAAAAAAGGAGGGTATAATGTTTTTTGTAAATTGATTCGCCATTTACTACGACTGATAGAAGGAATATTAAGATCCATACCATTTTATTTTAACTTGTAACATATTAGGTTAAGTTAGATTTAAGCAGGTTACGTGTATATAATACGAGAATAACTTCAAAGTATGTTTGTTTATTAATGATCGGACCCACTCAAGTCAGTCATATAGACCTTTATTCGTGCGAAAATCCAATCGGATATGACCCCCGTCGGCCATCGCGGGTGGCTATGTCAGATTCGAACCGACTAAAACCGCACGCCGTCTCAGGTCTCAATTCTTTGTTATCTCTCAAAATTACGCGTAACCCGCTCACACCAGCTTTATTTTAGGATACTTATTGTAAGACACTTTTTATACATAATGTTGCAATATGGCCGTATGTAAAAGCACGGGTATATTGCGCTTTAGACAAAGTCACATTTTACCTGTGCAATCGGTTCGAAATGAATTGTCTGAAGTCCGAAATGTATGGGACTGACATATACCTACACATGACATGTCGACAAATAATGTCGCTCCCATACTACAGTAAATATATAAACTGAAGCGGTAAACAAGGTCTAAATGTTAAAACAATGACGGAAGCACTGTATTTAAGCGTTAGGGTTTACAACTATAAATAAAATTTGCGAAATGCATGCGCGTCTCAAGAGATAACCCGCTTATTGAGATCCGGTGAGGTTCGTGTAGACGCGTGCGTCTGTGTGTGTAATTTTGAATGTTAAGTGCGCAGTTTGTTTCGTCGTGCCTCGGAGAGCACGTTAAGCCGTAGGTCCCGGTTGCCATACAAATATCTATGGCAGTCGTTACGGGTAGTTGGAGCCCTAAACAGTCCAACAACAACGGTCTAGTTGCAATGCTTCGATATCGCCTAATGTCACCATTGGGTTGTGAAGGTCAGATGGCAGTCGCTTCACGGAAAATATCGAGGTCCAGCCAAATCCGCAGTTCAGACTGGTAAAGCGGACCCCAGATTCCGAGGTGAAAGCTTTGGATGCGACTGGGATTAACGCTAGGTTGAAGAGAAGAAGTGCGCAGTTTGTTTACTGCTTTAGCTTATATATTTACGGTGCCCAGAGCATATAATTATAACCTCATTAGAGAAGTCACATCACATTACTTAAGCGATTTGGAGTGAAATTAATATTAGTAGCATAATTAAATTATAAAGAACTTTGTAAAATTATATTAAAAACGTGAAATTGTGCGTTATCTTTCACTTTTATAAACATCTACTCGAATATAAGGAGCAGGCCATCTTCGGCTTCGAGATGAACCTCTCGGGTAGCGCTGTAAAGAAAAGTAACGTGCTAACGTGCTCGAAATCAAATCCTGATGTATGCCTACAAAGGAATTCTATGAGATCAGAGTAATCTCAGAAATGTGTAAATATTACGAGATTGTATTTAAAACTACTATTTTATTTATAATTAATGCTTGCATTGGCGTAAAATATAAATGTGAAATGCTAAATTGCACTTAATTTATGCTAAATTTATGAATAAAAATTATCAATAAATCAATGAATTGATTGATTGATTGAAAAACTTAATTTGGCGCCACTGTGTACAGAATACAGATATTTAATTTAAAATAAATAGTCATACAATAAATAAATTATATTATAATATTCGTAACTTTCTGAACTAACTGTAAATCTCAATTCACGTGTCTTTATTTCTGTGAATTTATTGTGATATAAAAATTAAAGTGGGTATTTGAAAGTTTTTGCATGATTGGGCGATAAGAACTTATGAAAATTGATTAATCTTTATCCGTTTTAGACTGGAATTCACCAATGACATTCCGTTCCACCAACCTGTGTTTTATTAAATGATATTCATTGAATAAAATGGACCGTGTTCCATCAAATGGTCGAAATTAAAACATTGATGCTATACCATCAAAAGTAAACCCTATTCTTATGTAACTAAGACTCAGTTTGTTCTAATAACTAGAAGTAAATTTTTATACGTACCCATAAATACGTATTAATGATTTTAGATGATTAGTGCCTCGGAGAGCACGTTAAGCCATCGGTCCCGGTTGCCATACAAACATCTATGGCAGTCGTTACAGGTAGTTGGAGCCCACAAAAGTCCAACCAGTCTAACTTGGAACTTCGATATCGCCATTGGTCATAATGACCATTGGTTGTGGAGGTCAGATGGCAGTCGCTCCACGGAAAATATCGAAGTTCAGCCGCATCACAGTTAGACTGGAAAGCCGACCCCAACTGAGTTGGGAAAAAGGTTCAGAGAATGATGATGATGATGAGATTGGAAAAAGTTCAATCCAGGACGGGACATGAACCCACGACCAGTCCGTTACAGGGGGAATACTCTGACTAACTGAGTTATCTAGATTTATTCGAATTTCATTAGATACTTATTGATGTGTATTTATCACAGGTTTATAAGTTCCCGGTTAATGGCAATAGGCTCGCCACATTGGGACCTAAACATAAACTGGCGAAATGTGGGTGCTAGCACCTCTGCCTACCCCTTCGGGGATATAGGCGTGAGTTTATGTATGTATGTACTTATTCATGGTTTGGCATCAATATTTAATTTTCGGCCAAATGATGGGTTGACTAATTTCTCCACAACACGATTCAAATGCTAGAACTCAGTTTAGTTGTCATTGGTGAAACTCACTTAAAGGATAACATTACCGCTATCTTTTATTTTTAAATAAATTGATTTTTAAGAAATTGTGAATATTTTGTTTCGGTGTCACGGCGGCGACTCAAAGTTGCCGGACTACTCGCTCACAACAAAAAGTTGCGAGTAAATTGTTCATAGTAGGTTTAAGTGGTAGCTAATAATTTAAATGCTGTTTTAAAAATGAAGTTCTATCAATAAAAGTAATGATGAGTATTCAAGTCTTTTTTTACCTATTTTCATCTTCTAGAACATTCTAGATCAGAACACAACTCTATCTACACCTAAAGGTAAGCATAGCTAACTAGTCTATCTAATCTCACCAAAAACATATCTGTTAAAAAGGGGGCCAAGTTCCTAATCTGCTAAAGGTTCGTCTAAAAAAGGATTGAAATCAAATCCAATGCCAAGTTTAGATGCACTTTAAAATCGATCATAATCATCTAAAGGAGATGTTTCATTTTGAGCCCCCTAATTGTACACAATACAGCAAAAAAGAGAAATAATACCGGGTATTGACAAAATACAATAATATTTATTCGCCTCCGAAATTCAAGGGCATAAATTAATAAAATATGAGTATATTTTCATAGTTTTAGTCCGCCATGTTTGTCATGTTGCAAGAAAGTGTATAATTAGTTAGATTCCGCCCATAATACGAAGCAATATTATAAGAATTGAATAGGTAGTGAAAAATGAAAACTACATCTCCTTTCTTCTAAATTTGAACTTGGCAGGTTAATTTAATCATACAATAAATCAAGTCAATAACCGCGGTAGCCTAGTGGTATGGGTAATGGACTGCTAAGACGAGGTCTCGGGTTCGATCCCAGGTTACCATGGCACACACCAATGACTTTTCGATGCTTTTCGAAGTTATGTGTGTATTTATCGCAGGTTTATAAGTGCCCTGTTAATGGCAATAGGCTCGCCACCTATTACATTGGGACCTAAACATAAACTGACGAAATGTAGGTGCTAGCACCTCTGCCTACCCCTTCGGGGATATAGGCGTGAGTTTATGTTAAGTATATGTTACGTACAGCACGAACCCTCCCCCCCTCCCCGGATCTTTGAGTAGATCCAAAGTGCCTAGGTAATGGTTACCTTCCAACTTGTAGTTCATAGTCACCATGGGCTATTGCAGGCATGTCTGAACGTGCTGACGAAGCAGGAGTCTTCTCCGTGCGTCGAGAAGGAGGAGGTCAAAGTGGAGGTTGAGAGGTTCATCGATTTGGCTCGCCAGATGGAGGCCTTCTTCCTACAAAAGAGGTTAGTCAACATAATGATGGATGTATAAACCAAGGCTCCGAAACGGTCCACCGCGTGAGGCGTGGAAGCATTCAGCGCTTAGCGTACAGCGCACTGTGTTTTTTGATACCAAAAAGTTTGACCATTGTAGATGGGAAACGTTTTTGGCGATTTCTTCCTTTCCTAGTACTCAAAGCTAAAGTGGTCCAGTAGAGTCTTTTGATCTCTACATGAAATAGAATCGATTGGCACAAAAAATTTTTTTAGGACTTTTTGCATTTTTTTTTTGCTAACCGTAGAATTTGCAAAATCTGTGAATGCAGATCAAATTATCTCAAAAAGTTAGGGCAGGTCTCCTAAGAACGTTTCGCTGTAACTACAACGGTTAAGGTACTTGCCCTTACTGCCCCGTTTCAAAAATACACCCTGTATAAAAATTCCCAGGTTCCTCCTCTCAGCGATGCGTCCAGAACTCCTCGTGAAGGAAGACAACAATGAGCTCAAGTGCGAGCTGCAGAGGAAAGAGGAACTCCTGAGGAGGCACTACGACAAGATCAGCCAGTGGCAGAACCTGCTGGCGGACCTGCAGGTGGGCAAAGTATGGCAAGCACTCTGTACTATAAGGTTCTGTAGTTTGGGTCCTGGGTCTTGGGTCTTGGGTCTTGCATGAACCGTGGTCTAAGAAAAGACTTTTGAACGACAGTAGAAGCTCATGAAGTGAAAGGATAGAAGCAGATTCGGGAACCACGTGGTTCCCAATCCCGAGGGGGCCATGTCGAATCCGGAGATGGCCCGGGTCAAGCCGGGGTGCGAGGTAAATGCTCTTTGGGCCACCTTACACCCTGGCGTCAGAAGACACTAGACGGCGTGCGGTTTTAGTCGGTAAGAGTCCGACATAACCTGCCCTGGGTGGGTATAAGGCCTCGATTCTGCTAAAGGCAAACCACTGTCATGCCACTGATGCTCTAAAAAAGCCATTTAATTGTCGACTTTATCGTTATCAAGTTAAAGTCTAAAATTAAATTATGTTTTGTAGAGCGAATGAAAAAGTTAAATGAATTCTTTTCATTTGATTTTAAACTTTAACTGTATAACGGTAAAGACTACAATTAAATAGCATTTTTTAGAGTCGCCTTTAACAGAATCCGCCCGCCCCTTGCTCACTCTACACTGTACCCTCTGCTAGTTAGAGGGACATGTGAAGAGTCTCAGGACCACTCCAGTCTCGGCTGGAGTTGACCTTCGGCGGCAGCATCTCTCTTGCGAGTGAGATGCACAGCCGTCTCTGTTATCCAGGATTGTACCACGTGGAGGTTCCGGCCAACGCACTACTCTGCCTACCCCCGACGGAAAAAATCGTGTATGGTATTTTTTGGGTGACAGTTCTAAGGTATAAGGTGTTAGCATGTTGGTAGATTTTTGTATAGGTAGTCGAGGAGTTGGCACATTGCAAGGTTAAGTAATACTAGCAAGGTCGGTTTTAAGATGGGTGCCCAACAAAACAACCGTAATGATGTGTATGAAGTATATTGCTGCTAATTCTGTTGTTACATCTCTAAACTTAAAATTTTCTAATTGCATCTGTTTCTTTCATTATCAGATAGAAAAGGACAGATGATTTTATTTAAGATAAGATCTGGATCTGGAATAAAACCTCAAATTGGACCAATAGCGGATTGGACTAACCGCGAATTAGGTGGATTGGACCAAACACGACTAAACCATGATATTGTCTTGCAATCATGACATTATGCGTTTTTGACATAATGAGTATCTGACATTCAGCGTTCATGGCATTTTGCGTATTTTTTTTTTCTCCTACTTTGGCAAATATGGTATGAATGTCAGTGTCAAGTAAATTGATAAATCAAGTTATTATATTACAAAAATGCAATAAGTTGCAGCGTTTTCGTCATAGTCAAGGTCAGTCAATAGTCAAATCAGTCAGTCATAGTATTACCCCAGTAAAATAGTGGAGACTTTACTAGAGGCTTCTATGGAGTTTTGGAATCAACGTTGAAAAGCACAATTCACGGTAATTATACCACTTTCCCGAACTCGTGCACGTTGCCGAAGATGTTATGTTTAAAAATCCACCATTTTTACACATAATAACTACATTTTACACTAATTTTAGAAAATGATACAATGCCGCGATGTGTCTCTTTCAGCGTTGGCGCCAAAACTCCCATTTTGCGTATTTGTAATTATGAGATTCTGACAATTTGCGAATTCGACATTTTGCGACGAAGTCTGCCGATCTGACAATATGCAGATCTGACATTTTGCGTATCTGACATAGGGCGTATTAACCCAAACACCGTGTTTCAGGGTCACACAGTGTACAATAAATGCCAGCAGCAGCAACAGAACACGCAACAGCAACAAGCCGCGCAACAGGTTGCTGCGACACAGCAACAACAGCAACAGCAACACGTTGTGCAACAGAGTGTACAGGTACTTACTTGAATCATAATAATATTTCACTATCACTATGGAACCGCGGTAGCCTAGTGGTTTGGGTAATGGACTGCTGAGACGAGGTCTCGGGATCGATCCCAGTGTCACCATGGCACACACCAATGAATTTTCGCAGGTATTTATCGCTGGTTTATTAGAGCCTCGGAGAGCACGTTAAGCCGTCGGTCCCGGTTGCCATACAAACATCTATGGCAGTCGTTACGGGTAGTTGGAGCCCACAAAAGTCCAACCAGTCTAACTTGGAACTTCGATATCGCCATTGGTCATAATGACCATTGGTTGTGGAGGTCAGATGGCAGTCGCTCCACGGAAAATATCGAAGTTCAGCCGCATCACAGTTAGACTGGAAAGCCGACCCCAACTGAGTTCACACAACAAGGAACAAGGTTCAGAGAATGATGATGATGATGATAAAATTTCACTATCATTATACTTCAAGGCTATTCCCAACTCAGTCGTGGTCAGCTTCAGTCTAACTACGAAGCGACGTACTTCGCAACAAGTTGCTGCAACACAGCAACGGCAACACGAGTGCAACAGATAGCCATGGTTGATTGATAGCTGAAACTTTACCTTTAGCTCGCCAATAGGCGAGGTGTAATAAATAATAGAAAAATATATATTTTACGACATTCTACACAGCTCTTTCTAGACCCAAACTAAGCATAGTTTAACTAGCGCGTGTTATGGGTTTTAGAATGCAGATAAAGGTCAATTATTAGTTTTTTTTTGTAATTACAATAATGGTAGATAAAAACACCCAGACCATATTCATGCATACAAATATTTACACTGAGCGGGAATAGAACCCGCGCTCTCTGTCGTAACAGTCGAATGATAGTACCGCTAGACCACAGAGGCCGTCAAAATATAGCTTTACCACCCTTACCGGAATACAAGGAGGTAGGACACGACGGTATCTCCCGTCCGAACTGAGCAGTCCGACTGGGGTAGTACCTCCGCCCTACAGAACACCGCGCACATAATAACCATCGTGTTGTGTTCCCCAAGGTAAGTAGGGTAGCCAGAGCTCACTGTACCCCTCCTCCCCTCCCCTTCCTAGCCTTCCCACCCCTTCCCAGCTCTCCCCCTTTCCCTTCAGGGTAGGCAGCGCGTGTGACACCCTTAGTGTTGCACACGTCCATAGGCCACGGTGACCGCTTCCCATCAGGTGGGCCGTGTGCTTGTCTGCCACCTACGTAGTATAAAAAAAAAAACTACGTGCTATTGAAATATATTTTTTTAACTTTCCAGGCTCAACAAATGGCGGCAGCAGCGGCCGCGCAACAAGCCGCGTTGCAGCAACAAGCGGTCCTGCAACAGCAACAACAGGTACCCCGCCCCCCGCACCCGCCTGCCTACCCCGCCAACGTGCCGCGCCGGTAGGACTGTGGGAGTAGGGGATCGAGGATTATAGGGGCATGTGTTTGCCCCCTTCAATTTAGAGGGGGTACTATTTTTGTAAGGCGAAGGAGATCTTAGACGGGGTAGTCTTTTAATGTACAAAAAATGGGGGGGAAGTGAGGAGATTATAGAGGCATGTGTTTGTTGAGTCCCCTCTATTTTTGGGGGGAGGGGGGTTATATTTGTGAGGGGAAGGTCTTAGAAGATGGAAGCCTTTTAATATGCACAAAATTTGAGGGGAGGGGGGGAGGAGATTATGTTTTTGTTGCCTCAATTTAGAGGGGGTACTATATTTTGTGAGAGTAAGGGGGGGGGGGAGACGGGGACGCCTTTTAATATACAAAAAATGGCGAAGGGGGATTTGTGAGGGAAAAGGGGTTTTAGACGGGGGAAGAATTTCAATATTCACAAAATTGTGGGGGGTGGGGTATATTTGTGAGGGGAAATGGGTCTTAGAAAGAGGCCTTTCGAAATTCACAAGATTAGGTATGTTTGGGGAGGACGGGGGGGTCTTAGTACAGCCCTTTCAATATTCCAGGCTCTTCGAGCCTTACTATAGGAGTAGGGTTCTCAAGAGTGTTGCCCCCCTCTCAATTTAAGGGGGTATATTTGGGGAGGAAGGGGTCCCTCCCAATATTTACATAAAATTTAGGTACTTGGCAACAGGCTCTTAGTCTTACTATAGGAGTAGAGTTTTGAAATGTGGGCATGTGTTTGTTGCCTCCCCCCCCCTCCTAGCTTAAGAGGGGGAGTGTTTAGATCTTATTAGTGCCCTTTCATTTCATTCATTTGGCGTTAGGCAACAGGTTTTGAAGAGTGCGGTATATTTGGGGAGGAAGGGAGGTTTTAGTACTGCCCTTCTCTCCGAACGTCACCCCCCCTTACTACTGCCCTCCCAATATTCAAGACGCATTAGTACAAGACTCATGGAGTCTTTTACTGACAAGGAGACAGGGGGGGGGGAGAGTTGAAAATTACAAAAGAAGTGAAATCAAATTTCTTCAAAGTTGTTTTATTTTTATACTCTGTCTAACCATTTATTTATCTTTTGACAGTTACAGTTCTCTTTATCAAATAGTCATGTTCTAATGCGTAATCGATTCGATTTCAAATACAATAAACTATTCCGCGCTTTTCTAAGATTAGTTTTATAATTAACCCTCACACGGTGGAATCAATTCCATCAAGAACCAAGCGGTTCGGTGCCTCTTTTATTTGCCGCACCATAAACACTTGGAATTCTTTACCAGCGCATGTGTTTCCTTCCTCCTATAGTCCCGGGGCCTTTAAGCGGGGCGTGAAAAAGCATTTGATGAGGCCGTCAAGCTGAGGGCCGCCACTGTAGCACTAACGGTGTATGTGGTGGTGACCCCAGTCCTGAGACTTTACCTTTAGCTTACCATCAGGCGAGGTAAAGTCATTTTGACGTGTCCTATATAAAAAAAAAAATTGCTTGTTCCCGGGATAAAAAGCAGTCTATATGTTATTCCAGACTATCATCTATGTCCCAACCAAATTTCAGCCGGATCCATTCCGCCGTTTTTGCGTGAAAGAGTAATAAACATACATCCATACAAACTTTTAATTTGTGTTTATAATATTAGTAGGATGCAACGGTTACATTCTAAAGCCGCTGTCAAAAGTTAAATAAATGGTTGGACAGTTTAAAGTTAAGGATAAAAAAAACTTTTTTAGTATTATGTAAATAAAAATCTCGTCTAGTTTTTATTTCTTTATTATTTCGCACTTTAAGTAATTTTTTTTTTCAATTAATTAGCACTTACTTTTTAATATGTTTAGTTTTTAAATTAAATTTTAGATTTTGAACATTATTTTTTGTTTCATTTATTTTTTTCCCGCTTCAGATTTTATTTTTTGGTATGGCAACTTAAAAGGTATGTTTTATTTTGTTTATTATCATGAATGTATAAACCTTACGGACGGAACTCTTTAAAGACAGTAACAAAAATGGTGAACTGTATGTATGTTTATTCGCGATTATCTCGCGTTATACCAATTTTGATTCCATTCAGAAAAGTATTTTTATATTTTGGAGACGATTTTAGTATACTTAACCGACTTAAAAAAAGGGGGAAGTCTATGTTTAAGTCTCTGTGGCGTAGCGGTAGTGCATGCGACTGCTACGTAGGGGACGTGGGTTCGATTCCCGCTCAGTGCAAATATTTGTTTCTATGTATGATAAGTATGTATTTACAAAAAAAAAGTATATAAGTATGTTTATCAGCTTTCTAGAACCCATAACACAGCCTAGTTCAACCAAGCTTACTTTGGGTCTAAGGAGCAATAAATTTAGAATATCGTAGAATATTTATTTATTCATTTTTATTTATAAGTACAAAAAATACTACTTACTCAAATAATTTATTTGAACTATAGGTACAGATACCGGTACGCAAATTGGCCAGACGCGTCATATGCGCAAAGGTCGATTTTTAGGTCCCCTTTGAGGTATGAGCGGGTCGCGGGAGACGCGGTTGCGCCGTCGCGGACATATGATTGGTCCGCCACTTGACGGACCAATCAGATGTCTCCGAGAGACGTCTTGTAGCGAATCAACGTTCCGTTCGTTCGTACTTTGAATCACTTGATTGGCTCAAAGTGCACGATGCGCGAACTTACCCCAAACCTGGCCAAGTTACGTGCCTGTATCTGTACCCAATTTGATAGCTCAATGTGAACTTATTATTCCGCTAGCAGATGCAGAACAGTCTCGCCCAGGGTATGTTCCTGGCAGGCGGGAGGGGGGCGTACGCCGCTACCACCCTACAGGGCCCCCTGGCCTACTTGGAGAAGACCGCCACTAATATAGGTAAGTACACCTTACGCTTAGGCTGTGGAGTTCCAAGTCACGAGTGAATAGGTTCCTTCTAGGCAATCGTGATTCATCGTAGACCACATCGTCACTTACCATCGGGTGAGATTGAGGTCAAACGTAAGCCTATCATGAATTAAAAAAAAAAAATGATCTGCTAAGGTTTTCCCTAGCGCCAACAATATGGGGTTCTTCAAGAAGGGCATTAGAAGGTTTTTACAGGGTAGGCAGCGCGAGTGTGACACCTTTAGTGTTCCACACGTCCATAACCCACGGTAACCGTTAACCATCAGGTGGGCCGTGTGCTTTGTCACCTAAGTGGTGTAAAAAAATCCTTACGACCACAATCCTTGGGTGATTTTTATTTTCACGATATACATTTTAGCACCAGAAATCAAAACTATGGTTATGCATACCTTTCATTTGAGACCTCATTCATCGAAATCTGTCCAGCCGTTAGGCCTATAGAGGGGAACAAAGAAAACTACATACATACATACCGAGCTCCATACGTTTTACGAAATTTTTTTTTCGTATTTATATATTTCGCAAGTGTCGCGACATACATAGATACACATAGCTGGGCATTAACTCGTTAATCCGTTAATCGTTAATTAACGAAGTTAACATTTTGAGTAACGGATTAACTTTTAAGTTAACTTGAAAATATGTTAACGGATTCGTTAACTTCCGTTAAATTTCCCTAAGTCCGTTAATCGTTAATCCAACATGTTCTAACACGTACGTTCGACAACTGCTGCAACGCTACCGAAATGTCAGTACACAAGTAGTTGTTCAAATATTCGCGTGTAAATCCCGAGACTATGTATGAGTACCTATAAACCGCGAAAGCCTAAGAATAACATCTCAAAATTAGTTCGTTCGATTAGTATTTCGTCTAAAGCGCAACTAGTCAATCATCCAGTTGAATGAAAAATAATTGTTTGTCAACATGCCTACCCGTCTCTTTTTGTTTCTAGCTTGTTAACTTCCAGAACCAACAGTTTTTTTTTTTTTTTTTTTTTTTTAAATGCACAAAACACATCACAATCATATGCATATTATATCTTAAATACAATATTTAGATCTGGATCGTAATGTAAAATACTATGTGCACACATAGAGAAACAAAAAGTTTACACAATAAGAATCTCTGATCTATAAATACACGCTAAAATACAAGTTTACATTTGGATGAGGATCCAATCAAGAACCATCCAAACCCAGCCCTCTATGAAGGATGTCTTTTACAATTTTGATATATCTGTTATATTTGCAATCAAAAACATCAAGTGATTTTGGACTTTTGCCAAATCATTATATTGACGGGCCATTCTTGTTAATGGATTATAATAAGAAATATTATTTTTATATATCAAGAGGGCAAATATGTTCGTATCATTTGCCCTACGGGTACTAAATTTAATATTGAAACTAAACTGAGAAAGTAACTCAGGTGAATCAATGATATAGTTTATAATTTTATAAAGGTAAACTAAGTCAAAATATATACGTCGGCTTTCTAGTGGCTGCACCTTGTATTTGATGAGTCTACTTTCATAATTAATACTTGAACGGCCTGGGTCTACGCGGTAGTTGAGAATTTTAAGGAATTTTCTTTGAATACGTTCAATATCATCAATATGGACCTTGTAATTGGGTGACCAAATGGGGCTACCATACTCCAGAGTACTCCTCACCAGAGCAAAATAAAGGTACACGGCACTGCTGGGTTTTTTGAAACCTTTTGTAGACCTCAGAACAAACCCTTGGGTTTTTACAAGGAGACTAGCTTTCCGCCCGCGGCTTCGCCCGCGTCAATGTCGATTATCGCCACAAAGTTTTTTTAAGTGACGGAGTTTACTTCACTCTCCACTCCACTCTCTACTCTACAGTCTACTCAACTCTCCACACCACTCACCACTCCTCTCTTCTCCCCTCCTTCACTGATGTACCTATTTAATGTTCGAATCTGTAACATTACAGGCGAGTGCTCGCGATTAGGGAGCATTTTAGAACAAATCTTTGATTTACCAAATTGTACTACCAAAATAGCGTTAATTCTGTTGCTCATCTCACTAAACTAAACCAATCTATCTTTAAAACTATTTTATTTGAATTTCGAAATTTAGGTAGTTCTATGTGCCGTCGGATAAACTTTATTAAAAACTAGCTGTTGCCCGCGGCTCCGCTCGCGTGGAAGTCGCTTATTGCGTCTACTCCCACTCCTGTTGCTCCCACTCCCGCTCCAGTTCCCACTCCCACTCCCACCCCCGCTCCCACTCCCACTCCCACTCCCACTCCCACTCCCATAAACCTATTTCTGATGATAACTAATCTGAACTCAAAATGTAATATTTTTGATACAAATACAAAAAAAAACTCAAAATGCCTAAAAATTAATAACACCAGTGACTATCCACTTAATTAATTACTTGAACACCACTGCGGGTGACGTAACCTACGACAAACTTATTATTTGCGGTTGGTACAGTAATCGGGTCTAGGAATTGATCCGCAAAATTAAACATGTCTTTTATTGTATGTACTTTTCCGGGATGAAAACTATGAAAAGTATCCAGTGTGATGCCCAGGATATGGAAGGATAATTATACCAAGTTTCATCGTAATCGAACCGGTAGTTTTTGCGTGAAGCCTGAACAGACAGACAGACAAAAAAATTTTTAATCACAGCTTCTTTCCAAGCTGCCTGCTTTTGGTCTACCTCCCCTATTATGCAGCTGGGTTAAGAACTTCCTGCAGGAGCGCCGCATCCGAGTGCTCTGTGATGGGCGGGCATCGGCTTTCTTGCAGATCAATGCAGGTGTACCGCAGGGGTCCGTTTTATCGCCTACTCTGTTTCTTCTGCATATCAATGACATGTTGTCAGCAGGCAGCATTCATTGTTATGCAGATGATAGCACCTTGCACGGACGATATCACGGTCAACCTGCGGACAAGCAGGCTGACGTAGGGGAAAAAAGACAGCTTCTTGTCACTGGGCTTGATCGGGTCTTGAATCTCATTTCGCAGTGGGGCTCTGAGAACCTGGTCGAGTTCAATGCCAAGAAGACGCAGGCTTGTGCGTTTACAGCAAAGGTATCTCCTTTCCTTCCACTTCCTACTCTTCAGGACACTCCACTGCCACTTCGGGATAACCTAGATATACTTGGCATGGATGTTCGCTGCAAACTGAATAATAAAAACTACATCGAGAGCATCATCAAAACGGCCTCGCGGAAACTCGGAGTCCTGAACAAGGTGAGACGGTTTTTCACGCCGGAGCAACGGTGTCTTCTGTACAAGGCACAAATCCGTTCCGGCGTGGAATACTGTTCTCATCTCTGGGATGGCTCTGCTCAGTACTTGTTAGATGCTCTCGACAGGTTGCAGCGACGCGCGGCCCGTATTATTGGGAGTCCCGAAGTTACCAACACTCTCGAGCCCCTGCAATTGCGCAGAGATATAGCATCTTTGGCAGCTTTTTACCGCATATACCATGGGGAGTGTTCCGACGAGCTCTACCAACTAGTCCCACCCTCTCCATTCCTATACAGAACAACACGTGCAAGGCTGAGATACCACCCTCATATGGTGCAAACAATTCCATCAAGAACCAAGCGGTTCGGTGCCTCTTTCCTTTGCCGCACCATCAAAACCTGGAATTCTTTACCAGCTCACGTGTTTCCTTCCTCATACAGTCCCGGGTCCTTTAAGCGGGGCGTGAAAAAGCATTTGATGAGGCCGTCAAGCTGAGAGCCACCATTTTGGCACTATCGGTGTTTGCAATGGTGACTCCCATTCCAGAGACTTTGCCTCAGCTTACCATCAGGCGAGGTGAAGTCATGTTGACGTGACCGACATAAAAAAAAAAAAAAAAAAAAAACATTATTTGGGTTCGGTGTTAGTCTAGTAGCACCACTTGCTATGTATTTATTTTTTTGATAATTTCAATGTACAGAATTTTCATTTCTACAGATTTATTATAAGTACCTATAGATATAGATGTTAAAGATTTCTTGTAAGTATTTGTAAGTAAATGCTAAAAAAAATTAAAATCGAAAGCGTAAAATAACTTCCTACCTATTTTTGACTCCGTTAAGGAGTGTTTTCTTATACAATTCTATACACGTGTCCCATCAATTTTGTTAAAACATAAGGATTTGCATTGTTCCATATTAAGCTTTGCCCCCTTTTTCACACCTTTAGGGAAAAAAATTCGAAAAATCCTGTCTTATCGGATGCCTACGTAACACGAAGAACACTATCTATTTCAGGTTTCTACGATCAGCAGCGGTTTAGGCTGTGCGATGATCCGTCAGTCAGTCCGTTATATCATTCAGGACAAAGCATTTTACGATGTATAGGTAGATGCAAGTTTTATCACGTGTTAACGGATTAACGATTAACGTTAACTTGCGTTAAATTTTCTGAAAAGAAACGCTTTAACTGTTAACGAAGTTAAGTTTTTCAGTAACGGATTAGTGGTTAACGAAGTTAACCATTTGATTAACGGTGCCCAGCTATGTAGATACATACATACATACATAGGCGTGAAACACATTACCCTCGCTGGCGCAGTCGGGTAAAAATTAGAATCAATTTCTGAAATTATTTTTATATAAATTGCAGATATGGTGGGTCTTGGCGATGGACGCAGGTGACGCGGCCGCGGGAGGGGCAGGGGCAGGGGCCGCGGCAGAGGCCGAGGTGAGTCCAAAAACCTATAGGTACTAATATTATAAAGACCTGAAGACTTTGAAAGAAACAAAAAATATTTATTGACACCCTAATTATACGGAACATGCACATTTTATTAAAAAAGAAAACAATTTATTTTAGAAAAAGTCAAAGTCAAAAATCATTTATTCTGTATAGACAATTTTAAGCGGCACTTACAAAACGTCAACATCAAAATTATTTAAAACTAGAAGCAATTGGACCACCCGGTTCGAAACGCGGCCCAGACCTGAGAAGACTCCGGCAAGAAACTCAGCGGGCTGTTTTTTTTTGGTCTATTTACAATAATTTATGTATGTGGTGGTGACCCCAGTCCTGAGACTTTGCCTTTAGCTTACCATCAGGCGAGGCAAAGTCATTTTGACGTGTCTTATACATATAAAAAAAATTGCCTTAGTCAGATACAGTATTAGTTTGAGTAACATAGTTGAGTGGATACAGTGCCAAAGGGACTTTATTTGGTTGAACGCGCTGACTTCGAAAACTACTGGTTTGAATTTAAAAAATCTTTGTTTTGGATAGCTTATTTATCGAGGATACCTATTTAAAGGTAAGCGTCCATGTCCGCGTCGTACGCAACGGACGCATCGCATTAAACGACTCCTATACTTTGTCTAATGTAGGATGATAAAAATGACAGCTCTAAGTAGGGTAGCCCATATAGTATAATCGAAAAAGAATCTTTCGATTATCGATTATCGTTCCCGTAGAATATGGAATCGATATTTACAAAAACACAAAAGCTTTTTATTTTTTATTATTTTAGGTAACTTACTTCAGGATGACAAAAGAGAAGTTTTATGGTATAGTATTTATGTTTTGTATCATATTTAGCTAATTATTATATTATCACAAAAATTTTAGTAGTATAAGTACTTAATAATTTCAATAAATTATTTTAAATTCGATTCATTCGATTCATTTGTGTATAGTCAATTGTGCTATATTCTTGCAAGACGCTTCACTATGACAAGTGGGCGGGGCTTGTCTATGTATTACAATAATTTTATGGGTATAATTTTGTATAAAAAAATACGATACTTCATAGACATGAACTGTCATTTTTATCATCCTACATTAGACATAGTATAGTATTTATGTGATGCGTACGATACGTTTGGTGGACACACTTGTTTGACTTTCTATACAAAGAATATTACGATCCTCTAACGGGTCTCCTCTCCTCTAACGAGAGAGCTGAGAGGGTTTACACCTTAATCCACACACGCTGGCCTAACGCGGGTTGGTGGATCAGACATGTCCTTAGAATTTCTTCTAAGACATATAGGTTACCTCACGATGTTTTTCCGTCACCGTCAGCAGATGGTAAATCATGTGATAAGCACATATAAATTCCATAAAGTGAAATTCGTTTACCTTTAGCGTAAATTAACTTTTGTCGTTGACTTTACATATTATGGTTTTGAAAATTAAAATCTATAGAGACTTAATTTGTGTTGTCTGTCTGTGTGCAGGTCGTGGAGCATCCCCTGAGTATGGCGGCAGTATGACGCCGCCATAGCGCGAACCCCTCCCGGCGGAGCCGGCGTTAAATACATACCATACATTCTAATCATACAACCACCGATGAATTTACGCCCAGGCATTTTGGCTATTAACCGGGCGTTTTATCCAATCTAATAATCAAATAATCGCCCGATTAATTTCTAAAATGCCTGGGCGTAAATTCGTATATTTTTTTGTGTTTTTATTTTGCCCTGGTTTCTTGGGCATTTCGGGTGTTTATTCAATTCAATCATCAAATTATTACCGATAATCCCTGGGCATAAACACATATAATTTATATAACCCCCTCCAGGGTCGGCAGCGCGTGTGTGACGCCCCTGGTGTTGCACACGTTCATAGGCCACGCTGACCACTTCCCATCAGGTGGGCCGTGTGCTTGCCTCCCACCTAAGTTGTATAAAAAAATACACGGGTTTTGCCATGGAACTTTGAGCGAATTGAATAAAAACCCGATTAATCCCACCATTAAAAACAACACATACAAAAATTACATCAATATTTTGGATCAGATACAAAATTATACTTAAAACTATATTTAATGCCAGAGTTTGACAGAGAAATATAAAAAAAATAGATATGAAAACTACTTACGGGCTCAAAATGCATCTTATTATTGATTTTTTGGCCGTCTGTTCAAAATTTTTGACTCAAAGTATGCTAGCAATTATATTTTTAAACGCTCTTATTTAACTTGACCTATTTGTTTGGGTCAAATCTAGTAATTGAAAACTGACACCCTTCCTGTGGATGGATTGTTCTGATATTTGGCACATATCTTTAGTTCTGGTGACAATACAAGTTAATCTATTCTGTATCATTGTAAATCCAAGATGGCCGTCGTTACAAAATGGCGGCTTACGTATTTTTTCACAACTACCGCAGTATGGATATTAAATGAAAGGGCTCGACTATTAGAATATGTTCATTGTGAAAAAAAAAGAAAGCCAATATGGTCGCTTTTAGTGCATAGAACTAACTTAACTTATTAAAGACTTGGAATTCTTTACCAGCGCATGTGTTTCCTTCCTCCTACAGTCCCGGGTCCTTTAAGCGGGGCGTGAAAAAGCATTTGATGAGGCCGTCAAGCTGAGGGCCGCCACTGTAGCACTATCGGTGTATGTAGTGGTGACCCCCGGTCCTGAGACTTAGCTTATCATCAGGTGAGGTGAAGTCTTGTTGACGTGTCCAATATAATAAAAAAAATCTGTCTGTCGAGGTGTAAAAAAAAGCATTTGATGAGGCCGTCAAGCTGAGGGCCGCCACTGTAGCACTATCGGTGTATGTAGTGGTGACCCCGGTCCTGTGACTTTACCCTTAGCTTACCATCAGGCGAGGTGAAGTCATGTTGACGTGTCCTATATAGGACAGGAGAAAATTATGTCTGTCTGATCACTTTATTTACCTATGATCACTATTTAAGTATTCACCCTTAATTTTAATTATCAAATATTATAAACTAATATCACATAGTTTTTAAGTAGTGTAACTAGTGGCTAAGAAATTGAAATTGCAGAGGTAGCAGGTTCGATCCTACGTAATACAACTGTGAACTTGTAAGCGCCTGCGTTGCGTCGCGCTAATGCACGAAGCGGGCGATAGTTTCGTGCAAATAATACTGAGGTAGATACCGGCACGTAAATTGGCCAGACGCGTCATATGCGCAAAGGTCGATTTTTAGGTCCCCTTTGAGGTATGAGCGGGTCGCGGGAGACGCGGTTGCGCCGTCGCGGACATATGATTGGTCACTTGACGGACCAATCAGATGTCTCCGAGAGACGTCTTGTAGCGAATCAACGTTCCGTTCGTTCGTACTTTGAATCATTTGATTGGCTCAAAGTGCACGATGCGCGAACTTACCCCAAACCTGGCCAAGTTACGTGCCTGTATCTATACTTCGTGGAGATAAGTTGCACAGAATCGTGTAAAAACATTCATAAAATTTGCACGACGTCTTGTGCGGGCGCTAAAACTACCTCGCTGAAATTGCAAATTTAATGCATGAGTTATTGTAAATTATAGTGTTTATAGAATTTGTTCGGGCCTGACTAAAATATTATATGCGAATGCTGCCGGTGAGGTACCTTAAAACAAATTTTTTGTGTAGTTAGAAGGTAATATATGACCTACTAGTATTGTATGACTCACGTTACTAGTAATAATAACCTACGTTACTAGTAATATAGACCAACGTTGCTAGTAAGATTGACTAACGTTACTATTAATATATATGACCCATATTACTAGTAATGTATGACTCACGTTACTAGTAATATAATGAGTCACGTTACTAGTAATTAAATACCCACGTTACTAGTAATAGTATTTAAAATAAAGAAAATATAGTGCAAATTTATTAGCTATACATTTTAGGTATAATTAACATTTAATAAAAGATATTAATTTGTATATTATTGTTTTATTTCTCTAATGTAACTTCCATGCCCCGCGGTTTCGCCCCTGACATACTTCGTCCCCTTGCCAACAATTTATCCCACACATGTTCGTAATTTATTGTTCTATAATAATGTACCTATGGAAATTTGCTCGATTTGTTGACATTTATGATTACTGCTCCGCTCCCTCGCGTAGAACCGTGATGACATACGTCACTACGGTTTCTACACAATTTTACTGATGGTGGAACCACACTTCGCAATTCGTTATTCGCATTCACGTGTATAAATCGAAGTGGGGAGGGTTTATTCGTGTATATTTGCTTTATTCGCACGAATATCCACCTTAGTCACTCTTCTATGACGATTTGTGGAGGGTTTAGTCATCTATAAGAATTTCCTCGAATACAATATAGGCGAATAGCGAAGTGTAGTTCCACCATCAAGTATACCTAAGTATTTTAAAAATTACAAATTATCCGTAAACATAATTATTAAACGCTTTTATTTAACTTAACCTTTGTTTGGGTCAAATCTAGTAATTGAAAATTGACCCCCTTCCTGTGGACGGATTGTTCTGATATTTGGCAAATATCTTTAGTTCTGGTGACAATACAAGTTAATCTATTCTGTATCATTGTAAATCCAAGATGGCCGCCGCTACAAAATCGCGGCTTACGTATTTTTCCACAATTACTGCAATATGGATATCAAATGAAAGGGCTAGGCTAGTAGAATTATTAACCTTTAAACTTTCGCGTTCCATGATTATAATAATAATGTAAACTTGGTATAGGTATATACATTCCAAAGGTAATGTATATAATATACCTATACCATGATCGCGTTAATTCCTGTTTACATATTAGTAGACACTGTGAAAAAAAAAGTAAATCGAATATGGCTGCTTTTATTGCATAACAGTGTTTAAAACATTATTTTACTTAATTTATTACTATTTAGAATTTCGCATTAAAATAAGAAAAATAGCGATTATCTCTCCACCTTGGAAAGTGGCTACAGCAGATATATAATTATCTACAATAAACAAATATGAATTCCATTCCATACTTTTCGGCAAAAATATTGCATATAAAAACGCATCTTCAATCAAAAGTTGCAAACTGGTTATGCTCACCAAAATGAATGAGATTACACAAATTTTTACACTGACAGCCAAATTTATAACTGCGTCACCTTTATTATGCTTTATTTTACTCCTAATAATAATATAGAAAATTCTACAAAACATTAATAAGTTGATAAACGGAACAGAAGCCCGTATTCCTATATATAACCAGTTATTAGCTTCCATAACTATTTCTGTAACTTCAGAAGATTTATCCGGATACCAAATATATGCCATATAGTTATAAAAACTTACGATTAGTGACACAAGTCCGACAATCACCGAAAGTTTTGTAAAACTCCACTTGTCAGTCACAAACACTTTCACAATTTTGTCATACAAACTCTTCGTGTAGATAAAGGTCCAGCATCTGAGACTGATGTCTATAAAACTGTTTAAAATATCAGGGACAAAGAAGTAAATGAAAATAGTGAATAACCATCGGGACACTGCTAGTTGCATGAGAATTTTTTGATCCAGTTTCCTTATCTCCGGCCGAAGTATAAAGAGTACGGTTTGAATAATTAAGCAAACTGTTGAAAAAGTAGCACCCGCTATGTAGATAATAGTCCAGATTTCCAGCATCTTGTAGATATGTACTTTGTCAAAATTTATAGGTATACAATAACTCAGTATTTGACTTGCACTACTTCTCGAAGCGTGGTTCAAACTTTATATAAGTTTTATCTCATTTAGTGGGAATGCGCTTCTAATACGTCATATACTGGTTGCAATAATAAGGAAAAATATAAGTGAACTTAGAGCCACGTCGATATTATTAGGTGCTCGGGTCAGTAGACCGGTTTATAAAAATAAATAAAATAAATTTATTCCAGACAACATAAACCTGTCTTATAATATGTAATATCTATTCTATAAATTTATTAAAACTGTAGAGGTCTCTCGTAAATTATTATTATGCAGTTTGGGTCTAGAGAACGCTGTGTAGAGTCGTAGAATATTTATTTTATTTAAGACTAGCTGACCCACCCCGGCTTCGCCCGTGGCGTATTTCGAACCCCGATGCACCCTTTTTAGTGTACAGAAATAGAAAAGTACCTATTTATGAGGTTTATTATGTACAAAGGCATTAAAAACATTTTTTGCCGTAAATTTGATGATTTCCTTTCAATTTCCCCAAGATCCCAGCATCAGATCCTGATACCCTGGATATGGTACCTCAGAAGTAGCCTCTTTCAAACAAACAAAAATCCAAAATCCATCCATAATTGGCGCCGCTATCGCGTAACATACATACAAAGAAATAGCGCACGAATTCAGAACCTCCTCCTTTTTTGAAGTCGGTTAAAAAGAAACACACAGTTGATGCTAACCGCATACATTTATTTATATATTTATAAAACAAATACTGTACTTTGTTTTGTTCTTATATTACATTAAAATAAAACAGTCAACATTATCTAAAGCTACCGACACCAGGCGCATTTCTTATTATAAAACACAGACATTTAATAAATAAAAAAATAAATGCAATATACATTTCTTTTAGTTGCACACGTGAATCGTAACACAAAATCGTAAGGTATCCTAAATAGACAGTGCCTTTTTTTATACTACGTAGGTGGCAGACAAACACAAGGCCCACCTGATGGGAAGCGGTCACCGTGGCCTATGGACGCGCTCTCTACTCTCAATGAAAGAGAGGAGGGCTAGGATTGGGTGGGGGGAGGAGGGGTACAGTGAGCTCTGGCTACCCTACTTACCGGCGGGAACACAACACTATGGTTATTATGGGCGCAGTGTTCTGTAGGGCGGTATTTCCAGTCCGACTGGGGTAGTACCTCCGCCCTACAGAACACCGCACATAATAACCAGCGTGTTGTGTTCTCCAAGGTAAGTAGGGTAGCCAGAGCTCACTGTACCTCTCCTACCCCCACCCCTTCCTAGCCCTCCACCCTTCCCTTCAGAGTAGGCAGCGCGTGTGTGACACCCTTAGTGTTGCACACGTCCATAGGCCACGGTGACCGCTTCCCATCAGGTGGGCCGTGCGCTTGTCTGCCACCTACGTAGTATAAAATTTTAGTAATTTAAATGACCTACTCAATTTAAAATCTTATATATTTTTATTTATTATACATTATTCGCTGTATCGTTATTATAGAATATAATTGCCTTAGACACTATAAATTTTTATTATTTATATTTCGATAATATGACTAGCTTCGACCATAATAGCGGCCTTTACACGTGCAGTATATCGCGCGTTCTAGGAGCGTCCAACATTGCGCAACGGAATGATCCTACGCGCGTAAATTAGTATGTTAAATTCTAACTATAATGGTGGGACCACACTTCGCTATTCGCCTTTACTCACGTGTATAAATCGAGGTAGGGAGGGCTTATTCGTGTTTATTTATTTTATTCGTACGAATATTTGCCTTAGTCACTCTTCTGTGACGAATTGTGGAGGGTTTAGTCATATATAAGAATTTTCTCGAATACACGGCGAATAGCGAAGTGTGGTTCCGCCATAAAATTGTGAGGTAAGGGGCAACCCGGTAAAGGGTGATCTCGGCGTACATATTCTAACCAGATCCAGGACGTTTTAGAGAAAGGCCAGGTCAAGAGTACCCGCAACCGGCGTGCGTGTATGAAAACAATTATGAAAGTTGAAGAAGCGAAAGGAGTATGCCAAGATCGTAGCAAGTGGAAAGATGTTGTCTCTGCCTATCCCAATGGGAAAAAAGGGCTTTGATTGTTTGTATGTATGTATGTATGTAAAGCTATTGTTAAGTGATTACTGAAATAAGTACAACCGCATTTGTTTAGTAAGAGAGAAATGGACATTGGACATACATACATACATAGCATCAAAAAACATTACCTTCCTTTCTTCGGCAGTCGGGTAAAAAACATAAATGACTGCACAGTGTATAGACATCACATTTCGTCTTTTTCCAAACGAAAAGTACCTACTTTTTAACAATTATTTCATAATCAATAATTAAATTTCATAATAAATGAAGTTTCAAAGGAGATGTTTCATTTTGGGCCCCCTAATTGTACACAATACAGAAACAAAGAGAAATAATACCGGTTATTGGCAAAAATACAATTATATTTATTCGCCTCCGAAATTCAAGGGCATAAATTAATAAAATATGAGAATATTTTCATAGTTTTAGACCGCCATGTTTGTTGTGTTGCAAGAAAAGTGTTTATTTAGTTAGATTCCGCCCATAATACGAGGCAATATTATAAGAATTGAATAGTGAAAAATGAAAACTACATTGCCTAGCTATTTTTCTAAGTAGTGTACAAATTATCGGGCCCAAGGTCCATACATTTGTGAAACATCTCCTTTAACCAACCAAATTTGTAATTTCACTGCTTCACAATTTAATATTCTCAAAATCTACACACAAATTATAATCATAATAACTTAATTAAACACTCATATCGAGACTAGAAATAATCAGCTGTACTTTAAAATAACATTATTAACTTAATAATAATACTTTGTCGTCGTGAAATTAAAATTTTCATCATAAGGAAAAGCATAATTGTCTAAGATCTAGAATTTCTAGACTAAACCACACAGACTTGGGTCCATAGGGTACCTATTAATAAATTGTTTAATAGCGGTCTTAAGTGCAATAGTGTAGTCTATCGATAGCCAACAAATCACTCAACTATCGATAGGCCTATCGATAGCTCAGAACGAGGCAATACTATTGAAAGAATGCAATATTATCGCGCCCAGACTATCGATAGTCTAGAACTACCGATAAAGTCAAAAAGTCAAAAGTCAAAAATCATTTATTCTGTATAGCCACAATACCATTTTAAGCGGCACTTACAAAACGTCAAATTATAAATATTTAAAACTAGAAGCAAATGGACCACCGGTTCGAAACGCGGCCCAGACCTGAGAAGACCCCGGTAAGAAACTCAGCGGGCTGTTTTTTTTTTTTGGTCTATTTACAACAATTGCCTTAGTCTAGATACAATGTACATAGTATTGATAGTTTTTTATTTACGAGTAACAATACTATGGCCCTCATAAGAAGGCTCAAGGCCACCCAAAGGGCAATGGAGAGGGCTATGCTCGGAGTTTCCCTGCGTGATCGAATCTGAAATGAACCAGGGTCACCGACATAGCTCTCCGAATTGCGAAACTCAAGTGGCAGTGGGCGGGGCACATCGCTCGTAGAGCCGACGGCCGATGGGGCAAAAAGGTTCTCGAGTGGCGACCACGAACCGAAAGACGTGGTGTGGGCAGGCCTCCGACAAGGTGGACCGACGACTTGGTAAAGGTCGCGGGAAACCGCTGGATGCGAAAAGCGCAGAACCGGTCGTCGTGGAGATCCTTGGGGGAGGCCTTTGTCCAGCAGTGGACGTCTTTCGGCTGAGATGATGATGATGATGATGATGATGATGATGATGAACAATACTATCGATATTTTATTCTTCGTGAGCAACAATACTATCGATAGTATTGAACTCAATGAATAGTATTGCCTCGTTCGATAGGCCTATCGATAGTTTGGCATTTTCAAAAGAAAACTATCGATAGTTTTACCATTCGGCAAAAATAGTGCAAACCTCAGTTGATACTCTCTCAAGCTAACAATAGCTACACAAGATTATCACCTAATAATAAAACAATATTGAGAGTGAGAGCTGGTTTGACATCACTCTAATATAAGGCTGAGAGATCTCTCGTGAGTGCAGGATTTGATTTATTAATACGAACGCCAGACAACTGAGTGAGTAAACTGAGCAACATCGACGCTCAGGCTCAGAATGTCCCTTTCCCAAAATGTCCCTAGGTTTCCGAGTTCGTTCTATAAAATTTGCAGAGGATCTCAAGTGCACGCTTGATAAATATCTCAGAGGTAAACGCTTGAGACATAATTATCTCAGAGGTACATGCTAGATTTATCTCAGGAGGTACTTACATGCTTGAGATATATCTTAAGGTACATGCTTGAGACATAATTATTATCTCAGAGGTACATGCTTAAGATTGAGACATTTATCTCAGA
Organism: Lithosia quadra; assembly: GCA_963576445.1. Taxonomy (NCBI): domain Eukaryota; kingdom Metazoa; phylum Arthropoda; class Insecta; order Lepidoptera; family Erebidae; genus Lithosia; species Lithosia quadra. The sequence continues at coordinate 1,788,795 of OY754897.1, forward strand.
GGTACGTGCTTAAGATTGAGACATTTATCTCAGAGGTAAGTGAAATCATTAAATTGATACGGCCTTGTCTAATTGGAGAGAGACATTCAATGATTAAAATATTTAAAATTATTATGTACGTAAAAGATTTCTATCCGACTAAAATTATGGTTGAGTTTTATAAGGGGGACAGCGCGTACGCAGTCCCCACTACCAAAAATTACGCATCCGAGTTATCCACATTAGGGATAATCGCAGGGGTCAGCCATACCGCAGTGCAATGGTTAGGCCTCGCCCTGGGGGAACCGCCTTCATGATCACGGTATCCCCTATGCCAGGTAAGTATGCTTTGATCAACGCAGGCCGGGGTAGTGGTTCCCTTGCGGAGAGTCTTAACACCGCAGTGCAGAAAGTGACGTCATCAACGCAGCGCCATCTAGTTTTTCTATGTATACTAAATCTATGTCATTTGGGTCTGAGTTTTATTGAACACAGCGCCACCTAGTTTCCCTATGTGTACTAGTCTGGGTCATTTATTTTAGGCTATAGAATGGTTGAATTTGGGAAAATAATATTTTTATAGTATTATTATGGTATAATGTTCTTATTTATTTGTAAAATTATCGTTGGATTATAAAAATGTTATTTCATGCTAGGAAAGAACCCATAGAACACTAAATCTTGTATACTATTAAAATAAATATCTTTTATAATACTATTATTATCATTATATTATACTATATTTCTCTTTGTCTTGGCGGTTTACTTGTGGACCTATATTCAACATCCAGAGGCCTTATGAGAACTTAATAATAATAATTATTAAATATAATAATTCTATGTAGTTTTATTCTGTACATTTTAGCATGAAAAAATAAGTGATTAAGTAGAAATTTGGGCAATAATGTTGAAATCTAAATTGACTGGTTTATAGTTGTCACAAAATAAAAGGCCCACTTTGACAGTTCGTGCCCATGAAGTTCTTAATTTTTTATCAGTTAAATGTTCTAAAGGTAATTTACATTTTTCATTGACAGGTACCGCCCACTCGGCTAAGTGCTGTGCATAACGATTTTTTCATGTAGTCCATAGACTATTAATAATCAGTTAAGGAAAGAAAATATCGAGTGAGATATTCTTTTTCAAGCCCGACGCGCACTTTTATTTTTATTTATTTAAATACTTGTGTTTAGATTCTGAAGACTGATTTAATTATTCTTGTCGTTTTTGTGATTGAGTGAATGTTATTGTAACAAAAATATTAAATATAAGTAAATTAACCTTTAATAACATTGTATTGTTTTAAAATACCTACAAAATCAAAGGTTAAGCAAATTTTTCTAATCAGAACTTTAATCCAATGCAGTTTACATACATATTCAAATCGATTAAATCCCCATACTAACTGGATTCGATTCATCAAGAGTATCGAATACCGAATCGTATAGGTACATAACTAGTTACGCCACGAGGACAAACGTCAAAACGGGCCTTTTATTTTGTGTTGAGTATAGTGGGAGTTATGGGCAGAAATGGCGTCCATCTTCAACTATTATTATTGTTCTGTATAATCTGACATTATTATTACTGTTATAATTGTTATATTATCATAATATAATATGAATACAAATCGTGAATAAGTTCACTGGCAGATAACTGCGGTGTTACCACAAACTCTTAAAGCAGTATTATTTCAATAACTCAACTTTCATAGTGTGAATCAGACCATCGACGTCGACGGATCGTCATAATAATATTGAAACTATCACCTGTCTGTTGGTCAGTTGGGACAGCGTCCATACATTTTTTGCATGGTCCTTTGTTTAGCAGATTTACAAGACAGAACACTTATATAATAACGGACGACGTTTGACCGGTTCCGACACTTAGAAAGTTAAGTAATATTGAAATAATACTGCTTATGAGTTTGTGGTAAGGCCCCTGATGTAACTAAGGAATAATTTGAATTTTGGAAACATAATTAGGGTCCCGATCAAAAAAAAAAGCCTTAAAATCGGAAACTACATTGACGAAGTCGGGAACAGAGCTAGTTGTAGTCTAAAAATTAACGTACCTATTGTAGAATATTATATATAGGTTCACATGTACGAAGTGACCGGTACAGTGAGAGAAGCTTTGTGTTATTTCAACAATTTTTCCTGCTCGTCGGCGCGGTAAAGGTCTCCGTTGCGTTCCACGCGGGAGAAGGACGACCGTGTGTGGGGGGAGGCCGACACCGGCGGGTGAGGGGACACCTGCCGACACATAAATATTCACATAAGTTAGGTATATTTTAATGTGTAATGTGGGGTAATAAGCGAGTTTGTAGCGTATTTTGACGTTGGTGGGGTAAGAAGTGCGTTTTTGGTGATCTAGAAGTGTGTTTGTGGGGTAAAAAGTGAGTTTAAAGTGTGTTTGAAGTGCGTTAATGGGGTAAGAAATGAGTTTGTGGAGTATTTGAAGTGTGTTGGTGGTGTAATAAGTGAGTTTTTGGAGTATTTCAAGTGAGTTGGTGGGGTAAGAAGTGCGTTTGTGGTGCGATAGAAATGTGTCGATGGGGTAAGAAGTGAGTTTGTGGTGTGCTAAAAGAGCATTGGTGGGGTAAAAAGGGATGTTATTTGAAGTGCGCTGGCAAGGTAAGAAATTATTTTATATTGTGATACAAATGCGTAGGCGGGGTAAGAAGCAAATTTCGTGGTGTATTTGAAGTGAGTCTGTAGTAGGAGTGTAATGAGTTTGAGATCGAAGTGTATATTGTAGTAAATCCAATTTTAATTAGATTTTTGTTGGAATATATCTATTACCTGTCTGGAGGGAGTTTTGTGTTCACCGCTGATGCTCATATCCTCGTCCACAGACTGCAGCAACTGAAAAAAAAAAAGGAACATTATTATGATAGTATAATTAAACAGTTAATTGTCAGGTCTTTGGGAGACACCGGGGTTCCCAAACCCTAGGGACCATCTCGAATCCGGAGATGACCTAGGCCACCCCAGGTGACCCTGGGCCATCTACGGTTTTAAGATGGCTCCCTCGAAACCCCGAAGGGAGGGTGGGGCGAGCATTGCGCCACTTCGCTGACGGTGGGGTGTAGGGTGACAGGCTCGCCCCCCGTTCGCTCCCCACTAGCAGAGGGCTAGTCAGAGGGATACGTGGAGAGCCTCGGAGCAGCCCTCTAGAGGGCCACTCCCACCCCAGCCGGATTGGCCGCAGGCAGCAGCGTCTCCCGTGGCGAGTGGGAGGCGCTGCTCGCCTCCGTTGCCCGGGTCGCCTCTGCGACCTGGGGTTAAATAGAGGGGGGGAGGAGGGAGGGGTGAATATCCGAGGTTATAAAGTCTATTTAATGTGACAGTAGCTTGCTATAACATAAAATACCAGACCGTAATGTGTTATTTCCAAAATAATGAACGATTTGTTAACATATATGATTACTGCTCCACTCTCCTGGATAGTAGCGTAATGATACATAGCCTATAGCCTTCTTTAATAAATGACCTATCCAACAAAATAATAATTTTTCAATTCGAACCAGTAGTTCTTGAGATAAGCGCATTCAAACACAAACTCTTTAGCTTAAGTATATATATATATATATTATTAGTAACCGAATCATCAAGGTAGTTTCCTCTCCAGCATCGAAATGATCTTGGACAGCTGCACCAGCATCAGTTCCTCAGTCTCCACTCTTCTCCTCTCAAAGTCCAACCTCTCAACCTCCCTATTCTCATCTCTTTCGAACTCCAAGAACCTCTCATATCGGTGGCGGTCGGAGTCGATAGATTTGTAGTCGTATTCCAAATTTGAAATATCTATAACTTGGTCCTGTTCATGTGCGGAGAGGTTGTGGAAGGTTAGGAGGGAGGAGTCGGTGTGGAAGGTAGTTTTTTTGCGTTTGCTGTGGTCTGGTTCTATAAATTAATAAGGTGATTAAAGATGGGAGAAAGGTTTGTGCGATTTTTGGATCGAGAAAAAAAGATAATAGATTTTTTTATACCACTAAGGGGGTAGTCAAGCACACGGCCCACCTGATAGGAAGCGGTCACCGTGGCCTATGGACGTATGCAAGGGTGTTACCCATGCACTGCCGATCCTGAAGTGAAAGGGCGGGGGTAGGAAAGGGTGGGGAGGAGGTGTACAGTGAGCTCTGGCTCTACTTACCTTAGGAAACACAACACGCTGGTTATTATGTGCGCTGTGTTCTGTAGGACGGAGGTACTTCCCTAGTCGGACAGCTCATTTCGGACGGGAGATACCGTCGTGTGTTACCTCCATCAAAAATCAATAGCTATAATAGGATAACAGACCCCGGGCTCCTAAATACATGTGATTACCCATAACGATAATTCAACTAACCATTAAGTTTAGAATCGTCCCCACTTTTCGCCAACATGGAACTATTGATCAAGAAATTATTTCTTATACATTCAGCGCAATCGTTCGCATCGATATCTGGCACAAGTTTGGTCGCATCACTATTATACTTCCCTTGGAGTTCATAGTTGACCCAGTATTTGGCAGAATCGCAAGCGTTGGAGTAAGACTTAGATGGTCCAGTTTTCGTCATGTCGTTGTATGACTTTGTGGTTATACCTGGGTTGGGTAAGTATTATTCAATGAAAGGTTCACAAATGTATGGACCTTGGGCCCGATAATTGTACACTACTTAGAAAAATAGCTAGGCAATGTAGTTTTCATTTTTCATTATTCAATTCTTATAATATTGCCTCGTATTATGGGCGGAATCTAATTAAATAAACACTTTCTTGCAACAAAACAAACATGGCGGACGAAAACTATAATAATGTACTCATATTTTTATTAAACAGTTTTATTTAACTTGACCTGTTTGTTTGGGTCAAATCTAATAATTGAAATTTGAACCCCTTTCAGTTGTCTGATTTGTCTGATATTTGGCAGAAGTCTTTAGTTATGATGACAATACAATTTAAAAATAGATTTTTCATAATTTATATAAATTTTTGAACTTGAATTTTGGAGGCGAATAAATATAATTGTATTTTTGCCAATAACCGGTATTATTACTCTTTTTTTCTGTATTGTGTACAATTAGGGGGCCCAAAATTAAACATCTCCTTTTAAAGTAATTAGTATTCTAACTATTCCTAATGATGTTTGATAGGAAAAAATGATCATCCAGGACGGGAATTGAACCCGCGACCGGTTCTTACAGGGGGAATGCTCTGTCCAGGTAGCTTAGTTGGTCAGAGCATTCCCCCTGTTAGGGACTGGTGGCGGGTTCAATTCCCATCCTGGATGATCACTTTTTCCGATCAAGAATCATTGGGTAGGTTTTATTTTTTAATTTACAGTTATTTCAAAACTATAATATTTGTGTTCGAAACTGGCGGGCTTGCATGTAAGGCTTAATGATAGTAGAGGAAGCGCGTGTAGTATGTCAGGACAGAGGCAGATGGCGGTCTGTTGGCTCTGCCTAACCCAGAGGGAAAAAGGCGTGAGCATATATTTTTTTTATACAACCTAGGTGGCAGACAAGTACACGGCCCGCCTGATGGGAAGCGGTCACCGTGACCTATGAACGTGTGCAACACTAAAGGTCTCAGCACACATATGGGATCGGAAAGGGATCGTAACCGTAACGCCTTTCGCCTCGCTGGCAACCAGGCGTCAACCTGCCGTATGCACGTAACGAAAGCGTATCAGCAGCGCCTGTACGTCAACACGGCTACGGTTAGGCGACACCGCGCTTACGCCTCGCCGCCCGCTGGCTGACCTGGTTGGCACCAGATCAGTCTCAATCCAAACGTTAAGTGTAGCGCACGGTTATGTCTTGGTTTACCATACGTGAGTTGGCTATCATAGCCATAGCACTTGATGAAGAGGAAAAAGAAAATAGCAAGCAAAAAAGGCAAGTCGTGGGAGGGGACAGGGGCAAGGGTGGACGAAGAGATGTGAGCGCGGGGACGGAGAGACGTAAGCGCGGGGACGATGAGCCGTAAGCGCTGGAGTTGCAAGTTCGGAGCCTGTTCCGAGGGGAGGCGATTACGTTACGATTCCGATTAGTGTGCGTTGCAGTAGGGAGTTTAATACAAACCATTCTGAACGGCTCGAGGCGATACGATTACGATCCCTTTCCGTTCCCATTAGTGTGCGGACTCCTTAAGGGTGTCGCACACGCGCTGCCTACCCTGAAGGGAAGGAGGGAGGGTTAAGAAGGAGTGGGGGGAGGAGGGGTACAGTGAGCTCTGGCTACCGTACTTGGGGAACACAACACGCTGGTTATTATGTGCGCGATGTTCTGTAGCGCGGAGGCACTACCCCAGTCGGACTGCTCAGTTCGGACGGGAGGATACCGTCGTGTCCTACCTCCTATAGTGTATATATATAATACAACTAGCTGTTGCCCGCGGCTCCGCCCGCGTGATGTCGAAATCCGTTTCAAAAACTATCCTATCTCTCAAGTTGGATCGAACTGCACATGGTGTGCGAATTTTATTATAATCGGTTAAGTAGTTTAGGAGTCCATTGAGGACAAACATTGTGACACGAGATTTATATATGTATATTAAGATTAAGATTACCCAGTGGTCTAATATTGTCCGAAAGTGACCAATGGCGGTCGCAATTGGACTGTTTTGACTGCTTTTCCGAGAACGCATCAAGCCGCTCTGACGATTCATAATTGTGTGCGATTTGCATCAATTCGATTATATTCAGTCTTGAAGGGCGCTGTAAGTTGGTTCCATTAGATTCTTGGACCTCATTTAGCTGTCATGGTTACTTAGTAAAAACAATATTAATATCTATCTATACATATAATAAAATGGTAGGAAAGTCAAAACTGTACATTGAATATTAATAATATTGAATGAAATTTTAAGCAATTGCATGCTAACTATTTCCAATGATTTTCTGATCGGAAAAAATGATCATCCAGGACGGGACTTGAACCCGCGCCCTAAGCCGTAGAATATATCGGAAAATTTCGAGCATCTAGGATGGGTCCAGGTAGCTCAGTTGGTCAGAGCATTCCCCCTGTAAGGGACTGGTCGCGGGTTCAAGTCCCGTCCTGGATGATCATTTTTTCCGATCAGAAAATCATTAGAAAATCATATTAATAATATGCTTTATTCGCACAAATGTTCGTCTTATTCGCTCTTCTATGACGAATTGTGGAGGGTTTAGTCGTCTAGTATCGAATACAAGATAGGCGAATAGCGAATAGCGAAGTGTGGTGAAATTAAAACCATGAACATAGACTTAAGTATGGACGGAGTGCCTAGAGTAACTATTCCGTTTGTGATCCGTCATGCCCCCCTATTCCCCTAGGCCTGCTTCTGCTAGGGTGACAGGCGGCTCCACCCGTCACCCCCAAGCCTGCGCTCATGGAGGATTTGCCACTGCAGACTATTAAAATCGGCCCAGCCTTTTTATAGATAAGTCAACTCAACTATATAGAAAGAGATATACACTTACTCTAATTAAATACTACAAGAAGACACTATATAGATTATAAACCTTATTGACATTGGAGGTAGACCCAAAATCCTCTGTGTTCCTAGTGGAGGCGGAGCTGGCCGACCTGCCAAGCAGTTTCTTTGAAATCATCGATATTGGCATATTGTTCGGAGAGTTACATAGGTGCTGAAAAGAGTGTACGGCTATCAAATAGTGACTAGAGGTCCTATAATACCTATGCGAACGAAGCGAAACCTCACATTTTTTAGCCAACTGCAAAAAATTAGGCAGTTCTTAATTCAATAATTTTTTTAAGACGGGAGCCGAGTTAAGAAATTCCGTAACCAATATAAAAAACCTAACACCCCCCATTGTCGCACAAGTTTGAACCCTATTTAAAGTATACTAAAAATCATAATTGAGTGATTGCTATACAATAGCTTTGCCGCGGCAGTCTGCGAGTGCCCTCCCCTCCTTTTTATTTAATTTAGGTGGCAGACAAGCATGGTACCAACCAGATGGCAAGGCGACTTATGAACGTGTGCAATACCAGGGGCATTATACTTCGCTGAAGACCCTGGAAAGGGGGGGGGGGGGGGGGTTGAGAAAGTTTCTGTGCCGATAGTTTTTATCTGAAAAACTATCGATAAGCTTATCGATAGTCTAGAACTATCGATAGTTTAGCCTTTTCAGATAAAAACTATCTATAGTAAAACTATCGGAAGGGCCGCCCCCCCCCCTTCCTCTAGCACCAGGTCTGGTCAGTAACGATAAGTCAAGCCTTCGATCTCCCCACTGTCAGCACAGAATCCCTCCAGTGAGCTCTGGCTCCCCTACTTACCTTGGGGAACACAACACGCTGATTATTATGTGCGCGGTGTTCTGTAGGGCGGAGGTACTACCCCAGTCGGACTGCTCAGTTCGGACGGGAGATCTCTCATCAGATTCTCTCTAATAAAAAAAAAACGATCTACCTGCCGTGGTTTTCTCTAGAGACTACAATATGGGGTTCTTCAAGAAGGGCATTAGAAGGTTTTTACAGGGTCGGCAGCGCGAGTGTAACGCCCCTGGTGTTGCACGCGTCCATAGGCCACGGTAACCGCTCTCCATCAGGTGGGCCGTGTGCTTGTCTGCTACTTAAGTGGTATAAAAGCTACCGTCGTGTCCTATCTCCTCTCTTCACCAGCTCCTACGCCGCAGTAAGGAATATAAAGAGGAGATAATTACCTTATCAACTTCTGTATCAAATTGTTCGTTAGTTGCTCCTTTGGATAGCGCCCCCTTCTCCATAAGCGTGGCTCTCTTCGCCGCTAGGTACAGAGACCTGGAAATCAAAACACACTTGTATTATAATCCCACTTATACTATATATTTTTAATACCACTTAGGTGGCAGATAAGCACAAGGCCCACTTGATGGGAAGCGGTCACCGTGGTCGGCGTGGTCTATGGACATGTGCAACATCTAGAAATGGGTCTTCAACCTAGCGTTAATCCCAGTCGCATCCAAAGCTTTCACCTCGGAGTCTGGGGTCCGCTTTACCAGTCTTAACTGCGGATTTGGCTGGACCTCGATATTTTCCGTGAAGCGACTGCCACCTGACCTTCACAACCCAATGGTGACATTAGGCGATATCGAAGCATTGCAGCTAGACCGTTGTTGTTGGACTGTTTAGGGCTCCAACTACCCGTAACGATTGCCATAGATGTTTGTATGGCAACCGGGACCGACGGCTTAACGTGTTCTCCGAGGCACGACCAGACCAATGCAAATAGCCATATTCATGCATACAAATATTTGCACTGAGCGGGGATCGAACCCGCGCCTCCTGCGCAGCAGCCGCGCTCACTACCACTCCGCCACAGAGGCTGGCTTGAACTACTTATAGCCATCAGAAATTCACCAGTGCATTGAATATAATGATAACATTGATCAGCTAACGCGCACACTACCTACTTGTATGGACTTAGGACCAGCAGAATACCTTAGTAACTAGTAGATAAGTAGGTAATAATGATTTTCTGATCGGAGAAAATGATCATACAGGACGGGACTTGAACCCGTGACCAGTCCCTTACAGGGGGAATGCTCTGACCAACTGAGCTACCTGGACCCATCCTAGATGCTCGAAACTCTCCGATATATTCTACGGCTTAGCGCACCAGTGGAGCCATCTACCGTAATTCGTTCGAACTACGGAAACAATGAACAATAAAGCAATTGTTTTTAAACATTATTTTTAGATTCTCCGCCCGATTAATTGAATGAAATTTTTAAGCAATTGCATGCTAATTATTCCCAATGATTTTCTGATCGGACTGGTGTGTTGTAAGGGACTGGTCACGGGTTCAAGTCCCGTCCTGGATGATCATTTTTTCCGATCAGAAAATCATTGGGAATGAGCATTGAAGTCAACTGATAATGCAAATATCGTCTGGAAGTTGTATTTATTTTAAAATATGTGTGTGTGTTTATGTGTGTGTGTGTGTGTGTGTGTGTGTGTGTTTGTGTGTGTGTGTTGTGTGTCAATTTTTTGCGTACATAGCGTTTAACAACGGAAGGAATCTCAATGTGTTAGGAATGGTAACCCATCCTGAGACTGACCTGGCCAGCCTTGCTTAACCTTACAATTAATACATACCGTTTCACGGTGAGGTAGAACAGCTCGGTGATGGCTCTGACGGAGTAGTCAGGTACGAACGTGTGACGCAGCATCGCGTCCATATTGATGTTCTGGAGGGAGCCCATAGCCGATGGCGTCGGAGACTCCGCTGTGGATGAGAGACAATTATGAATATTTATCACACATATAGACAGAAAAATATATATTTATATTCGATCGTAGATATATAGATAAACTTATGGCTAGTATGTAAACTATATTCAGCTAAATGAATACTATATTATACACATAAAGTCAAAGTTTTATAAAGGACTAGCTGTTGCCCGCGGCTCCGCCCGCGTGGATGTCGGTTGTCGCGACCAAACATAGCCTATGTTCATTTTCGAGGTTTAATCTACTCCTATACCAAATTTAAAAAAAAATATGTCAAATATATGTATATAGTAAGTAAATAAGGGCTATATTTATTTATTTAATAAGTTAACATTTATTTGTGACTAGTTATTGCCTGTGGCTCCACCCGCGTGAATGAATAATAAATATTGTACGAATTCTACACAGCGCTCTCTAGACCCAAAGTAAGTTGTGTTATGGCTTCTAGAATGAATGCGGATAGACATACTTATATAACTTTTTATTATACATAGAAACACCCAGACCAATGCAAATAGACATATTTATGCGTACAAATATTTGCACTGAGCAGGAGGACTCCGTGGTGAAAGCTTTGGAAGCGACTGGGAATTAACGCTAGGATGAAGAAGACGTTCCCAGGAGTTTCTAGAACGAAGTCACAAGTAACAACTAGTTAATTTTAAAAACTCACCGACGCCGACGTTCTGCGTGAGCGCCTGCACTCCGAAGTACGTGAAGGGTCCAGCTTCGAACACCAGGTTCTCTCGCCCCACCGTCACCTCCACGCGCCCCTCCAGGATCAGCACGAAGTAATCGACCTGGAGTAAGACAGGAATGTGAACAGAGTACTAATTATAAATAAATAAATATTCTACGACATTCTACACATCGCTCCCTAGACCCAAAGTAAGCTTAGTTTAACTAGCTTGTGTTATGGGTTCTAGAATGCTGATAAACATACTTGTATACGTTTTTTTTGTAAATACATACTTATTATACATAGAAACACCCAGACCAATGCAAATAGACATATTCATGCATACAAATATTTGCACTGAGCGGGAATCGAACCCGTGCCCCCTGCGTAGCAGTCGCATGAACTACCGCTACGCCATAGAGGCCAATTATGAAAGTCTAGAGTGAACAGGTTACTTCTAGCCTAGAAGCAACCTGTTCACTCTAGACTTTCTAGAAGTTCTAGGCAAGCGTGCTCCACCAAGCAAGCACCCACAGATAGCACCTCTGCCTACCCCTTCGGGGATATAGGCGTGAGGTTATGTTGTGTTATGTGCTCCACCGTCGACCACATCATCACTTTTCAACAGGTGAGATTGTGTTGAAACGCGAGCGTATTATTGATACGCTCCGGCTGTAGAATGATCTCCCTTCAAAAGGTATTTTGTGAAATATCTCTCTGCCGTGGTTGGAGGCAGACAAGCACATGGCCCACCTGATGGGAACCTATCCCAAGTGACTAACAATATGGAGTTCCTCGAAGGGAATCTAATTCAATATTCATACGCCCAACCCTTCCCGCCCTTGTAAAGCCCCTGGTATTGCACACGTCCATAGGCCACGGTGACCGCTTACCATCAGGTGGGCCGTGTCAAGTCAAAGTCAAAAATCATTTATTCTGTATAGACCATTTTAAGCGGCACTTACAAAACGTAAAAATTATAAATATTTAAAACTAGTAGCAAATGGACTACCGGTTCGAAACGCGACCCAGTCCTGAGAAGACTCACAGCGGGCTGTTTTTTTTTTGGTCTATTTACAACAATTGCCTTAGTCTAGATACAGTGTTAGTTCGAGTAACATAGTTGAGTGAACAGTTCATTTCCAAGCTTCTTTATTATCCACATATTTATCATACACCTGTGTGCTTGTCTACCACCTAAGTGGTACAAAAAAAAAATGAACGTACCGGTTTCCCTTGCTGGAAAACGTAAGTGCTAGGATCCTTCTTCGTCTTCCCTTTCAGTTTTATATGGTGTATCACATCCTGCCTGAGAAGACGTCGTAGCACAGTCTCCGAGACGGTGTCAGGACGGAAGGCATCCACGCCTGTAAGAGAAAAATGATTTAAAGGTAGGACACGACGGTATCTCCCATCCGAACTGAGCAGTCCGACTGGGGTAGTACCTCTGCCCTACAGGGCCTCGATTCTGCTAAAGGCAAACCACTGGAATACCACTGACAGACCAAAAATGCTATTTAATTTTAGACTTTATCGTTATACAGTTAGTCTAAAATCAAATGAAAAGAATTCATTTAACTTTTTCATTCGCTCTACAAAACATCATTTGACTTTAGACTTTAACCTGATAGCAATAAAGTCTACAATTAAATGGCATTTTTTAGAGTGTCAGTGGTATATCAGTGGTTTGTCTTTAGCAGAATCGAGGCCCAGAACACGGCGCACATAATAACCATCGTGTTGTGTTCCCCAAGGTAAGTAGGGTAGCCAGAGCTCACTGTACCCCTCCTCCCCCCACCCGTTCCTGGCCCTCCTCCCTTCCCTTCATGATAGGCAGCGCGTGTGTTACACCCATAAGTCCATAGGCCACGGTAACCGCTTCCCATCAGGTTGGCCGTGTGCTTGTCTACCACATACGTCATATAAAAAAAAGGTCTTGGTCAGACTTAAAATTTTACGCATGTTCGATCACAATCGGTTGAGTAGAACCAGAGATATACTCCCATAACGCGAAGACGTCCAAGCGGGGGCAGCCCCGGGCATAGACTATAGTACAACGATAGTGACGTAAGCTCAATTTTATATCTGTCAATGTACTCGTAATCATTTTTATCGACTTAATTATTCGAAATCGTGTTTATATCTTTAGTTTTAAATGTTAAACTTCGATAAGATATATTTTACACTAGACTAGCTGTTTCCCGCGGCTCCGCGTGGATTTCGAATTGGGTTCCATTATTGAAGTTTTAGTAAGGATCCCTAAATTTTTTGGAATTAAATTATAGCCTATGTTACTCACAGATAATGTAGCTTTCTATTGGTGTAAGAATTATTGAAATCGGTCCAGTAGATTCGGAGCCTATTCGTTACAAACAAACAAAAAAAAACAAATCTTTCCTCTTTATAATATTAGTATAGACTAGCTGTTGCCCGCGGCTCCGCCCGCGTGGATGTCGAAATCCGTTTCAAAAACTATCCTATCTCTCAAGTTGGATCGAACTGCACATGGTGTGCGAATTTTATTATAATCGGTTAAGTGGTTTAGCAGTCCATTGAGGACAAACATTGTGACACGAGATTTATATATATTAAGATTATGCCCGCGGCTCCGCCTGCATGGATTTCGGTTTTGCGTTTTTTGATTATATCTCCGATTCTACTCAACAGATTGTGATCAAACATGCGTAAGATTTTAAGTCTGACTAAGACCTTTTCAACAAAAAAAACCGCATTAAAATCCGTTTGGTTGTTTTTGCGTCCATCGCCAATAGAAAGACAAGAATTGGAAAAAAGAAATTGAAATAAATAAAAAAAAAATTCGTGTTAAGAATCGTTCATACAGCATAACCCAAGTTTTTATCAGACTGCCGAAGAAAGGAGGGTAATGTTATTTTAAATACCTCCAATGTACAGACACAACACAACTACCGGGGCCTACCGTGGGCAGTGTGCTTGTCTGCCACCTAAGTGGTATTAAAAAAAAAACAAAAAATATATTTTTGTATTCAGTGTCGTTCATATAACATAATATAACATAACCCAAGATTTTTTATTAAATACTAGCAACCCGGGACCCGGCTTCACCCGGGTGTAAATTCCAGTTTTCCAATAAAATATAATATAATAGCCTAGGACACTCACGAATGACGTGGCTTTCTATTGGTGAAAGAATTTTTAAAATCGGTTCAGTAGATCCCGAGATTACCCTTACAATTTAACAAACACACAAACTTTACCTCTTTATAATATTAGTATTAGTATAGATATAAATCTCGTGTCACAATGTTTGTCCTCAATGGACTCCTAAACCACTTAACCGATTATAATAAAATTCGCACACCATGTGCAGTTCGATCCAACTTGAGAGATAGGATAGTTTTTGAAACGGATTTCGACATCCACGCGGGCGGAGCCGCGGGCAACAGCTAGTAATATTAGTATAGATTTCCAATGTACACACACAAGTACTTTACGACCTTATAATATTAGGTATGTATATAGGAATGTTAAACTTCGATTAGGTGTAATTTACATTGATTGTATATTATCAGTAGTCATTACGGTTTCCGGTGCAATTTTGTAGATCGGATAAGCGGCTTATATTAATACCGGATGCTCCTAGTTCCTGCTATACGATTGATCCTTTTTTATATTACTTAGGTGTCAGACAAGCGCACGGCCCACCTGATGGGAAGCGGTCACCGTTTTCCTTCCACACCCTAACACACACGGGCATTCTACAGCCTAAGCGTGCGTGGAATAAAATTTCTTGCGCACCGATCCTTCAGCTGTTTTTGCGTGAAAGAGCAACAAAACAAACATACATCCACACATCCATTATTACGTATCTTACAAACTTTCGCATTTATAATATTATTAGGAATAGGAAGTAAAGTTTAAGAAGGTAGGACACGACGGTATCTCCCGTCCGAAATGAGCTGCCCGACTGGGGAAGTACCTCCGCCCTACAGAAGACCGCGGCCATAATAACCATCGTGTTGTGTTCCCACCGGTAAGTAGGGTAGCCAGAGCTCACTGTACCCCACCTCCCCCTCCCCTTCCTAGCCTCCCCACCCCTTCCCAGCTCTCCCCCTTTTCCTTCAGGGTAGGCAACGCGTGTGTGACACCCTTAGTGTTGCACACGTTCATAGGCCACGGTGACTGCTTCCCATCAGGTGGGCCGTGTGCTTGTCTGCCACCTAAGTAGTATAAAAAAAAAGTAAAAGTAGGATAATTAAGATATTCTGGACTTTTGTATTATTACCCGACTGCCAAAAAGGGTTATGTTTTTCGCGGGTATCTTGTATGTATGTATGTTTGTAAGATTCTTTAATACCTCATATCTTCCAAACCACTGGACGGATTTCTTTGATTAACATATCGTTAGATTCGTCTAGGTAAACCAAGTGTTCTTATATACGAAAAAAAAAACCAACATGGCCGCTGTAATACGCTATAGATTAAAGGGGAAATAAATAAATAAATTTTATTATCATCATGGGTATAAAATTCAAGGGCTTATCACAATAATTTCAAAAAGGTGACCAAATTTTAATAATTAAAAAAATGAATTTTTTAACTATACGTGAACTTATAATGTAAACGAAAACTAAAAAGTATAAAATAAAAAATAATAATTTAAAAAATCAAAAAATAAAAAAACTAAAAAAGAAACAACAACCTGAGTCTGTGTTTACGGAAAGCTATAACCTGGGAGTTTTCAAGTCACGAGTGAATAGGTTCCTTCTAGGCAAGCGTGATTCATCGAAGACCACATCGTCACTTACCATCAGGTGAGATTGAGGTCAAACGTAAGCCTATCATGAATAAAAAAAAAAAAAAACAACAGTCGGGATCCATTATTCGAAAGCCAATCTAATTTTTCAATGGATCCCGAGAATCCCGACTGTTCAGTTATGTTGTTTCTAGCTAGACTAGACCACAGGACAGGACATAATCTAATGAAATCTAAGTGCTTGTTTTATTTTATTTCTTTTTATTTTTTTCCTTTTCATCACTTTTTTTACGCAGTCGGGTTTCTTTTCTTGATTTTTTTTTTTATAAATTATTTATAGTGAAATGCCCTCGATCTTAACAATCGGGACACTTCCACGCAAAAAAATAAGATAGATTATAGTCATCTATCTGGCCAGAAGAGCAATATTGGCCTTAACTATTTATGTGCTGTGAAGAAGCTAACGATAGCTTGAATTTAAATCGAGCAGCGCCATCTAGTTACGAAACTGTAACTAAAAAACCTAATAGGGGGGAGCTCCGGTACCAATTTTTTTTTTGGGAACTTTACCTGCGTAACTTTGCAATTTCTGTTATTAATTTTTATTTTTTATGTGTGAATAATCAGGCATATTTATAACATATTTTAAATGGTTAATCCCACCTTCTCCTTTCCTATACAGAACTACACTACAGGCTGAGGAAAAAATATTTCAAAATCCATCCATAATTTGCGTCGCTATCGCGTAACATACATACAAAAAAATAAAAATAGCGTATGAATTGAGAACCTCCTCCTTTTTTGAAGTCGGTTAATAAAAAGTACTTTAATCGATTGTACACAATATAAACATGACATGATATGAATATAGTCTATATCTAATAGATATGATAAGCCATCGCATCTATATCTTTATATGTATAAATTCTTTTGTACGTGTGTTTGACAGTGAACTCCTAAACAGCTAGACCGATTTGAATGAAATTTTGGATGATTTAGATTCTCAAATCAGCCCGGCAGATGGCGCTGCAGTCGGGCAGAACAACGTCTGTCGGATCCGCTAGTCTTAATATATATAAATCTCGTGTCACAATGTTTGTCCTCAATGGACTCCTAAACCACTTAACCGATTATAATAAAATTCGCACACCATGTGCAGTTCGATCCAACTTGAGAGATAGGATAGTTTTTGAAACGGATTTCGACATCCACGCGGGCGGAGCCACGGGCAACAGCTAGTACTATTATAAAATTATAAAGTAGCTATGTATGTACATTGGAGATATTTAAAAAAAATACTTCTGAACACAAACATATTTTTTCTGTTATCTGTTTATGCGTGATAGACACAAAAACTACAGAATTTTGATGCGGTTTTTTTAAACGGTTCTTGGTGAGACTTAAATCTTGCGCATGTTTGATCAAAATCGGTTTAGTAGAATAGTCAAAAAACGGGCATAGCCGCGAGCATAGGATAGTCAAATAATACAAATGCAAAAATACTTATCATTATTATCATGCATTGCTTATCAAAGGAAACTATGTATAAATAATACACTACATGTATGTCACCAGTCAAAGTCATTTCGCGATATCAAATAAACGTCTTTTTAATGTGTGGAAACCCTCAAAGACTACCTTACGAGGGTTAGTGAAGAAGAAGTGAAGCAATCAAACAATTAGCTTTTTAACGGGTTTTTAACGTGTGGAAACCCTCAAAGACTACCACCTTACGAGGTCTAGTGAAGAAGAAGTGAAGCAATTAAACAATTGTCTTTTTAACGGGTTTTAACGTGTGAAAACTCTCAATGGGTACTACCTTCTGAGGGCTAGTGAAGAAGAAGTGAAGCAATTAAACAATTGTCTTTTTTAACGGGTTTTAACGTGTGAAAACCCTCAAAGAGTACCACCTTATGAGGGCTAGTGAAGAAGTATTGAAGCAATCAAACAATTGTCTTTTTTAACGGGTTTTAACGTGTGAAAACTCTCAATGGGTACTACCTTATGAGGGCTAGTGAAGAAGAAGTGAAGCAATTAAAAAATTGTCTTTTTTAACGGGTTTTAACGTGTGAAAACCCTAAAAGAGTACCACCTTATGAGGGCTAGCGAAGAAGAAGTGAAGCAATTAAACAATTGCCTTTTTTAACGGGTTTTAACGTGTGGAAACCACTAACGAGTACCACCTTACGAGGGCTAGTGAAGAAGAAGTGAAGCAATCAAACAATTAGCTTTTTAACGGGTTTTAAACGTGTGAAAACTCTCAATGGGTACTACCTTATGAGGGCTAGTGAAGAAGAAGTGAAGCAATTAAATAATTGTCTTTTTTAACGGGTTTTAACGTGTGGAGTCCCAAAGGGTTCCCCATCAAGGCTAGTGAAATAAAACGAGACGGAAAGCTATAACCTGAGTCTTTAACTCAAGAGTGTATGCTCCATCGTCGACCACATCATCACTTACCATCAGGAGATAGTGGTGGTGGATAAAAAAAGTACTGAAGCAGTCAAACAATTGCTCGAGAAAATGGCGTCTTCAAAAACTTTAGAAAAGGATAAATATGTGAAGTTTTTAGAATATACTGCGAGAGAATTTTTTGATACAAATTTTTTTGCTGTGAGCGATTTAAACGAAAATAGGGTATCAACACAACATCAGGAACACTTTGACAAGTACATCACTAATTTTTTCATACATTCTTTATATCCATTAGAATATATACAAAATCAAAATTTCATAAATGTACTAGAAAATTTGGGTATAAAAAAATTAGGCTTAAACATAATGAGCAAGACATTACTAGAAGCGAATATCAACGAAACGTACATGAATATGAAGAAAAAAATTAGAATAGATTTATTAAAGATGAAAACCGCAGCGTTAACGACAAAAACGTTTACAAGAAAAGTTAATAAAAAGAGATATGTAATTACTGTATTGTATGTAATAGATACAGATTTGAAAAGAAAAACATATGTATTATCGTGTTCACATTTTAAAGGAACAACAGATATAACTCCGTCTATAGTAAAAAATCAATCAAAGTTAGCCGGTATAAACGAACTAAAAAAATTCATACAAGAAGATATTTATAATAACGTTATTGAAAAAACTAAAACCGATAATAACGATTTAGTACATATAGTAGACGGAATTATCGTTATACCTGATATAAGAGACTTATATAACAGTTATATACAACCATCTTGTATAACTGATCTATCAGAATTCGGTAAGAAATACAAAGACACTTTAATAGTACAAGATGTGGTCCAAAAATGTCGTTTTCTATGGGAAGCCGCTAAAAAACCGAATACAGCAAATATATTACAACGTATTATCCAAATCAAAATCAGTATACCACGTAATGGATATCTAGAAATGTGTACAACACTAAAAGAAATTTTATCTATAAGAGATGTTAGTACAAAAATATTCCAGACTTTGGGTGTGGAAGATGCTTTGACGGAAAACGATTTTGAAATCATATCACGATATTTGGAATGCTACAAACCAGTTATAGACGCTATGGGAGTTCTCCAAAATGATGGTGAATCATTTTATGGGATCACGTTACCGTGTATATTGTCGTTAAGGAATAAGGTATTCAAAGCTCTGAATAACAATAAAATAAGTCCTGATTTACGTTCATTAAACGAAGAAATTTATATGGACGCTGTACGCGCGGAGTGTAAATTTTTAGATTTGAATACAAATACTGGATTGAAAGCTATCATTGCTGCCATATCTAATCCGAAATTTAAAACTGATTGGCTTAACTGTTTAGATATTGAAGCGCAACATACAATGAAAGAAGCATTTCTTGAAGCAATTATTGAGGAGATTATATCACAGAATGATGGCAATAATGACGATTTCTTTGATTTCTCTAGACAGATAGAAAGTGAAGAGAAATATGTACCAAATGTAAGTAAAAGAAATTATATTAGAGAAGAATCGAAACAAGAATATGAAGAAGAAAGTGATAGGAATGATAAACAAGATGAATTTGAAAAATATATGGGTGATAGGAGTAGTGTTACTAAAGAATTTGAAAAATATATAGGTGATAGGAGTAGTGTTACTAAAGAATTTGAAAAATATATAAGTGACAGGAGTGTTAACAACGAAGAATTCGAAAAATATATAACTGACAGAAATGCTAAAGAAGAATTCCAAAAATATATAAGTAATAGAAATATAAGTACAGAAGAATACGAAGCGAGAATATTAATGAATCGTTACTTTAATGATAAAGATAAGAATGTATATATGTTGCATAGACATCCTGAAGTTAAGAGTGTATTTCTAAAATACAATACAGCCGTGTCGGTACATAATACAAATTATAGCAGGTTGAACGAAGACTTGGCTAGCATTGACGATGCGTATGAGTCTGATGATATATTTGAGAAAATGGTTGTCCTCAAATGCAACCATATTAGTTAACGCTTAGATGGTTAATAAAATATTTTTATCTAAATTGTTTTTTTTTTAATACCCTTTAGGTGGCAGACAATCATGGCCCACCTGATGAGAATCAAATTCGAATCCGGCCGGATAGTACCAATTAGAATTTCACTTTGTGGAGTTTATATGTGCTAATCACATGATATACCATCTGCTGAAGGTTAAGAAAAAACATTGTGAGGAAACTCACATGTCTTGGAAGAAATTCTTAGGACATGTCCGATCCACCAACCCGCGTTAGGCCAGCGTGTGTGGATTAAGGTGTTAACTCTCTCAGCTCTCTCGTTAGAGGTGAGGAGACCCGTGCCCAGCAGTGGGACATAAATAGATTGCTATTATTAGGATAACCGCGGTAGCCTAGTGGTGTGGGTAATGGACTGCTGAGACAAGGTCTCGGGTTCGATCCCAAGTTCACCATGGCACACACCAATGACTTTTCGATGTGTATTTATCGCAGGTTTATAAGTACCCGGTTAATGGCAAAAGTATCGCCATATATTACCTTGGAACCTAAACATAAACTGGCGAAATGTGGGTGCTAGCACCTCTGCCTACCCCTTCGGGGATATAGGCGTGAGTTTATGTTATATATGTTATTAGGATATGGACTTACTTGTACTCAAAAACTGGAAGGTAGCGAGCGTTAGCTGCGGTGAAATATGTATTCGTTGATTCTCGTGTCTTTCGGCGAAGGCCGCGAAGTCCTGCAGCTTGTGTTGCGGCTTATTGCGACGGCGCTTCGACCGGTTGTCCACTGGTGGGCAAAAATATTGCTATATACACCGGTCTACTGGTCTATTAATAATACTTAGGTTTTATAAATCAGTTGTGGTCTTCTCGTCTATTACATTTTAAAGTACTTGCGAAAATATAGGTTTCTATTTTGGTATTCTGGTCTACTGGTCTATTACAAGGTATTTACGTAAGAAGTTGGTTTCATGAAACAATTTTAGAGTAGTTTTAAATTAGTAGTTCCAAAATAAATTCCAGTCAGTTGTTCCATATATGGCAAAATATGGTCTACTGGTCTATTACAAAATACTTAGAGTTGGCTTCATATGGCAAAATATGGTCTATTGGTCTATTACATAATACTTAGACAGATTTGGCTTCATATGGCAAAATCTGGTCTACTGGTCTATTACAAAATACTTAGAAAGAGTTGGCTTCATATGGCAAAATATGGTCTACTGGTCTATTACAAAATACTCAGACAGATTTGGCTTCATATGGCAAAATCTGGTCTATCACAAATTACAGACATTGTTTTCAACACTAATTCTAGTCTACCTGGTCTACTACAAAATACTCACAAAAGACGTCTGTTTCGTCCACGATCTCGGCTTGTATCATCTCCTCTATAACATCTTCTAGAGTGACCAAACCAATGGTCTCGTAGAAGGGGTCTCCTTCGCCCTCGTTGTTGATGCGGTGGACGAACGCCATGTGGCCTTTGTGACCTGGTGAGGGAAAAGTGGGGGTTTATGTATGACGTCATAATGTATCTAGCGTCATTTACTGGGGACCATTTTATTTAGGAGGTAGGACACGACGGTATCTCCCGTTTGAAATGAACTGGGCCTCGATTCTGCTAAAGGCAAACCACTGTAATACCACTGACACTCTAAAAATGCTATTTAATTGTAGACTTTACCGCTATACAGTTGAAGTCTAAAATCAAATGAAAAGAATTTAAACTTTTTAATTCGGTCTACAAAATATCATTTGACTTTAGACTTTAACCTGATAACATTGAAGTCTACAATTAAATGGCATTTTTTAGAGTGTCAGTGGTATATCAGTGGTTTGTCTTTAGCAGAATCGAGGCCCTGTCCGACTGGGGTAGTACCTCAGCCCTACAGAACACCGCGCACATAATAACCAGCGTGTTGTGTTCCCCAAGGTAACTAGGGTAGCCAGAGCTCCCTGTACCCCTCCTCCCCACCTCTTCCTAGCCCTCCCCCTTTCATTCAGGGTAGGCAGCGTGTGTGTGACACGGCCCACCTGATGGGAAGCGGTCACCGTGGCCTATGAACGTGTGCAACACTAAGGGTGTCACACACGTGCTGCCTACCCTGAAGGGAAGGGGGGAGGGCTGGGAAGGGGTGGGGAGGCTAGGATGTATACTCCGGGATCACAACTCACCCTCCTTAAACTGTCTGAACATGACATCCAGGGTGACATCCTCGAAGACGAAGTTGCATGGGTTCTGGTAGTACTGGCACAGGGTGCGGAGGGGGGTGTTGTCGTCTGGGTCCACGAACGCCAGGTCCTTGATGAACAGCACCGTCACTATGTTGGTGCGCCCGCCTTCGTATACCGGTATGCGGGAGTACCCTGGAAAGATTGGACACCATGGATAAATCTATACAATTTTTTTTATATCCGTCACGTCAATATGACTTCACCTTGCCTGATGGTAGGTAAAAGTAAATTCTCAGGAAGGGGGTTCCCATTACATACACCGACAGTGCCATAATAGTAGCCCTCAAACTTTTTCAAAAAAAAAATTAGGAAGTTGAGGAGTTTGGGCGGGGTTGGAGGAAAGGATGGGGGGGGGGGGTTGTAAGCTCAGGCGTTCGACATTCTACACAGCGCTCTCTACATCCAAAATAAGCATAGCTACTAGCTTGTGTTACGGGTTCTAGAATGTAGATAAACATGCTATAATTTTTTTTTGTAAATGAACACAATCATATTACACATAGAACTATGTCTGTTGCCTACCAACACAAGTAGATATATTGATGTACTTATACAAATGTTTCACTGACCGGGAACCGAACCCGCGCCCCCTATAGCAGTGACAGTCTTGTACTCATACCAATGGAAACAGACACAATTCTCTATGCATTAACATGTTTTTAATTGAGCGGGAATCGAACCCACAATCCCAATCTCTATCATATCCAAAGTAGGACTAAACTATCGTGTACATATGTTTATTATAAATAGCTTCGTTTTGGCCATGGTCCAAACAAGACTGGCCACAACACCGTACTGCACCTACCTTACACGATTGGGTTATATTTAGACCATATTATTATATCAAGGTCACTTTTGTGATGGTGTATTGAGAAATGAACTTCGATTTTACACAACTGAGCAAAAAATGAGAGTAATCTATACATATAATAAAATGGTAGGAAAGTCAAAACTGTACATTGAATATTTTTTGAAAAGAATACAAAAAAAGGGTGGGTATCCATGAAGATTTCTGCAAGGAAAAGGATCGGCAGCGCGAGTGTGATACCGCTTATGTTGCACACGTCCATAGGCCACGGTGACCGCTTGCCATCAGGTGGGCTGTGTGCTTGTCTGCCACCTAATTGGTATAAAAATAATTATAACTACGTTTAAAAAACCGACTTCACAAACTAATATTTTTTACTTTTTAGTGTACAGAAATAGAAAAGTACCTATTTATGAGGTTTATTATGTACAAAGGCATCAAAAACAGAATTTTTGCCGTAAATTTGGTGATTTCCCCTCGACTTTCCCAAGATCCCAGCAACAGATCCTGATACCCTGGATATGGGACCACCTCAGAAGTAGCCTCTATCAAACAAAAAGAAATTCAAAATCCATCCATAATTGGTGCCGCTATCGCGTAACACACATACAAAAAAAATAGCGTACGAATTGAGAACCTCCTCCTTTTTTGAAGTCGGTTAAAAAACTCACCAGACTTGATGATCTCCGACATGGTCTCGAAGTCCAGGACAGAGCTGATGGGCAGCATGAACACATCTTCCAACTTCGTCATAACATCGGAGACGGTCTTCTTGCGGAGCTCCAGGGCTCCAGAGATGATGTTCACCTCGTCCTTGTCAAGGTCATTGACGTCTGTAGTTACCTGTGCGAAACATATCTATACTATAATATTATAAACCTGAAGTGTTTACTTGTTTGTTTGGTTGAACGCACTAAATCTCAGAAACTACTAGTCCAAATTGAAAAAATATTTTTGAGTTGAATAGCTCGTTTATCGAGGAAGGCTTTAGGCTACATATCGTCACGCTACTGCCCAGGAGAGCAAAGTATAGTTGAGTCAATTTAATAGGCCACATTTGACGTTTGTCAGTTTTATATTCATAATGAGGTGACCTGTTAAAAAAAGGTCGATTAAAACGAATGAATCGATACGGACTTGAAAGATAATGTGAATTTTTAAAATCCTCAGGTGAATCCCTGTCTCATTATTATTTTTTCTTTCGTAAATTTAAGGAGCAAAATAAGACAAGTACATGATCTATACTTATAATAAAACTGTAGAGAGGTCAATTCTGTTCATTGAATATATTTACAAAATAACTATTGGGGGATGATTGGTGATCGATACTAATGCAAAAAATGCAATCAGTAACTTTTTTTGTCACAACGTGGTTACTAATTTTATGATGATATTTCTTCACAAGTAATCATTGCATTCGATTCTACTTATCAGCTTTCGATTTTTAGAGTAACATGCCTAATTTTTAAAAAGAAAAAGGATTAACTGACACAATATTGTAATGACAAGGTAATGACGTTCAGTTCTATAAATCAGAAATTGTTTATTATGTTTAGAATGGTTTATTGGTGAAAGCAAAACGTAAAATTACTTGTATCTGTCATTATTACAATAAATATGTAATAGTAATTGAAAGAAGTTAAGCAATTGTGCAGTTCTAACAAAACGAAAAATATATAATTTGATGCCCACCGCGGCGCGTCGCGTAAAAGGTTGCGATGTTGAATTTTGATGAATTGTCAAATGTGGCCTATTAAATTGACTCAACTATAGTAATGATAATATTATGTCAACGAATCGGATAAACTTCCTACACTCCTACATCGGATAAACTAATTACAGATTAGCACGTAACTTGGCCAGGTTTTGGAGTAGTGGGGGTAATTTCGCGCATCGTGCACTTTGAGCCAATCAAATGATTCAAAGTACGAACGAACGGAACGTTGATTCGCTACAAGACGTCTCTCGGAGACATCTGATTGGTCCGTCGCTCGAATCATATGTCCGCGACGGCGCAACCGGGAGACGTCCCGCGACCCGCTCATACCTCAAAGGGGACCTAAAAATCGACCTTTGCGCATATGACGCGTCTGGCCAATTTACGTGCCGGCATCTGTATGGGTTAAATAAGTGCCACGGGGACGAAAAATATCACGGGCGAAGCCGCGGGGGACAGCTAGTTATTTTTTGAATAAGATAAAATATCATTTGTCGGGATTTTCAGTTTGCCGTGACAGCTAGTTAATAAAAAAATATAAAGAAGGGTCAATGTTAGCTGAAGCGATGGTAGCTGAATGGATAAGGACGCGACCTCTACTCAGAGGTACCGAGTTCGAATCCGGCCGGACAGCACCAATGTGAATTTCACTTTCTGGAATTTATATGTGCTAATCACATGATTTACCATCTGCTGACGGTTAAGAAAAAACATTGTGAGGAAACCCACATGTCCTAGAAGAAATTCTAAGGACATGTCCGATCCACCAACCCGCATTAGGCCAGCGTGTGTGGATTAAGGTTTAAACCCTCTCAGCTCTCTCGTTAGAGGAGAGGAGACCCGTGCCCAGCAGTGGGACATCAATGAGTTGCTATCAATGTTACCAACCTTTACAAGTTCCTTGAGCCGCTCCCTGTTGTAGACGCTGCCGATCTCCTCGCCTAGGAAGTAGTCTAAGAGCTTACTGACCGGGAAAGCTAGAGGTGCTGTCAATGCCATTACTGCCTGTTAAAAAAAAGAAGTAAATTAAGTGGGATTGAACTGTCTCGATGGCGGTTGTAATACCATATTCTAGCTGTTGCCCGCGGCTCCGCCCGCGTGGACGTCGATTTTCGCGTTTTTTTATTATATCACCGGTTCTAATCAGCTTGTGATCAAATATGCGTAAGATTTTGAGTCTAACCAAGACCTTTTTAATAGAAAAAACCGAATCAAAACCCGTTCAGTACTTAAAAAAATTACCGTATGTTTGGTTTTAATTAAATAAATAAATAAATACTCTACGACATTCTACACATCGCTCCCTAGACCCAAAATAAGCTTAGTTTCACTAGCTTGTGTTATGGGTTCTAGAATGCTGATAAACATACTTATATACTTTTTTTGTAAATACATACTTATTATACATAGAAACACCCAGACCAATGCAAATAGACATATTCATGCATACAAATATTTGCACTGAGCGGGAATCGAACCCACGCCCCCTGCGTAGCAGTCGCATGCACTACCGCTACGCGACAGAGGCCGTCAAAATCCGTCATATAACTTCCATGTACAGACACCGATCAGTTACAGATATATTATATGTATAGATGTATAGATAGAATGATACCAACTCACCTTAGTCACCATAATACTCTTGGCCCCTACCATAAGTCCATGTCGAGAGCATATCGCCTGCGGAGTTATCTCACCCAACAAAACAATCGCCAGAGTCGAAAATATCACCGCAAATAACCCAGACGTCAACTCATCCAATAAAATAGTAAACGTCGAATTAACAGCCACATTTCCTAACAGAATACTGCATAGGAGATAATTCCCATGGTCCCGTACTGGCATTATCGCCCTTGCATATTTTCTCTCCTGCTCAGTCCCCGTATTGGATATTATCTTCAACTCGGTTCGATCCAGCGACATTAAACCAAGATTAAGGCCGGAGAATAGCGCGGAGAATGTCAGGCAGGTCATTATAAGTGTCATGGTAGCCCATAGGGGTAATAGCTTTTTATGTGATTCGAGCATTTTGAATGTATCGGTGCCTTGGTGGAGGTATTTCTCTTCGTCTTTGAAAGGGTCTTCGATTCCTGGTTTAAGGTTTTTGGCACATATGTATAGGTTCCCGTTTGGGTTCGGAGGGGGGGCTGTGATGTCGAATAGAGCTGTTCTTGGTCCTAAAGAGCCTGCTCTTACCTGTAAATAAATAAATTACGTAAAAAAATGTTTTAAGTTAAATGCACTAAAAGTGGCCATATTGGATTAACGCTTTTTTTTTCACAGTGCCGTTTTTTTTACTAGCCAAGTCCTTTCATTTAATACCGGTAGTTGTGGAAAAATACATAAGCCGCCATTTTGTAGCGGCGGCCATCTTGGATTTACAATGATACACAATAGATTAATTTATATTGTTAACTAAAGATATGTGCCAAATATCAGAACAATCCGTCCACAGGAAGGGGGTCAATTTTTAATTACAAGATTTTACTCAAACAAACAGGTCAAGTTAAATAAAAGTATTTAATAAAAATAATAACTGTTTACGGATTTTTTTCTTTTTTTATACCATTTAGGTGGCAGACAAGCACACGTTCCACCTGATGGGAAGCAGTCACCGTGGCCTATGGACGTGTGCAAAACCAAGGGCGTCACCCACGCGCTGCCGACACTGAAGGGAAAAGGTGAGGTAGGAAAGGGTGGGGAGGCTAGGAAGGGGTGGGAGGAGAAGGGGTACAGTGAGCTCTGGCTACCCTACTTACCGGCGGAAACACACTTACCAGATACTCTCCTTTGACAAGAAACTTGCATGGCTGACCAGCTTCATGCATCTCATGCGTGAAGGCTATAACTGTTCGAGTCGTTAGACCACCACCGAATAATCTAGAACAAGTTTTAATTTATTGTGGAGGAAAGAATCGAAACCGGCGGGCTTGCATGAAAGGTTTAATGACAGTAGAGGAACCGCGAGAAGTATGTCAGGACAGCGATTATTTTTTGTATTGGACACGTCAACATAACTTCACCTCGCTTGATGGAAAGCTAAAGGTAAAGGCTCAGGAACGAGGGTCACCACTACATACACCGATAGTGCTACAGTGGCGGCCCTCAGCTTGACGGGACTATAGGAGGAAGGAAACACATGTGCTGGTAAAGAATTTCAAGTCTTTATGGTGCGGCAAAGAATCTCAGAATTATCTTAGAATATTTTAATTACTATTTACGTACCTTAAAGTAACCCTAGAATCAGCTAAAATACTAGGAACACCACTATCAGTTATTTTAGGGTCCTTTTCAGACTCTTCAATCCTCAACCCTTCAATATTGACATCCATATTTACATCTATATAATCCGCTCTAGAATTGAAATCCGTTTCACGAGTCACTTGCCGAGGTTTCCTGTTCATCTCCTGAAGATCCAGGTCTGCAGAAACACCTCCCAGGATATCGGGAACTGTTCTAGAAGATTCTGTTGAAGTTAAGTTATCTAGAACACTCCGTCTAACCCATTCGATGGAATTATCCGCTTCGGCAAAATTTTCGACACTGAATTCTAGAGCTATTTTCGGATTTCCGATTATTTCGGTATCTTTTCTCCTGTCAAAACCAGTTCTGGAAGATTCTGTAGTAGTTACTACATCAATTGTTACATTCTCTGAAATATTCTGTTTAAATCTTTCAATGGAATTGTCTGCTTCGGCAAAATTTTCGTCCCTAAATCCAGTTGCACCTGTTTTCTGATTTTCGAATTTACTTAGCGGTACGTAGTCATCGTTATATACTAATTCGATATCTTTACTGTCTTCCTTTCTATTAGTAATCGTTCTAGAAGCTTCTGTTGCAGTTACTACACCAATAGTAAAATTTTCAGGAATACTCCTTCTAAAACGTTCGATAGAATTGTCTGATTCTACAAAAACTTCTCCACCGAAGCCTGGATCCATTTTCGGATCTCCGATTTTGTTTAGCGGTACATAGTTATCTTTATATAATATTTCGATATCATTTCTTTCTTCCCTTGTAAGTCTTGGTGTGTTCTGGAGATAATTCACGTCAATATCATGAGAAAGGTCCCATTCTTGGTTTATAGCTTCGGTTAAAGGTGTTGGAGTCCTGTGGACAAGCAATACAGGTTATTTATTGGCAAATTGCGACGCAGAAAGTAAACAGATTCATTAATTTTTACCCGACTGCACCAGGGAGGGTAATATTTTAATACATATCCATTGCGCTAATAGCGCGCCTTTTAGCAATGTCATCTGTATGATTTTAAAAAGAAGTTGCGCATTGTTGTTGTCCAAAAGATGCGCAACTTTTGTGCAAGAACACTTGTGTGGTTAATTACTTAGTGGATTTCCACGATATCAAATTTTTAGTTTTATTTTATTTAAAGCCAACTTAGTAGACAGAATTATTGCCAATAGGTGAGATAGTGATCAAACGCGAGCTTATCAACGACAGCAAAAAATTACAATAGCATTCGAAATCGGCGAGCTTCTAAAAGGTTTAATAACAGTAGAGGAAGCGCGTGAAGTATGTCAGGACAGAAGCAGATGGCGGGCTGTTGTCTCTGCCTGTCCCGGATGGAAAAAATCGTTAGCATATATGTATGTATGTATGTATGAACTTAGTTTTCTTTTGTTGATCCACGTTTGACCTTTATCTAACCTGCTAGTGACGAATTACGCGCGTCTAGAAGAAAGCACCTTTTTTTTAGACTAGAAGATTCTCAGGGCTTAGATTTCCTGAAAAAGAGTTAGGCCAGTATTTCCTGCCTAAACCTTTTTTTCCCCTATGCCTTAGGGGAATATATAAATGTGATAGCGAAACGGTACTACATAACTACGAGTCTACCTATCTAACTCAAACTAAAGTGTGCTAATCCATTAGCTACCTACATCAATTCGCTGCCCAATTTGGGTCAAAGGTTCTCGCAAACCTCTTTAGACCGGCCGATAAAAGGGTTCGTTTGCGACCTATATGTTACACATACTACACATGTGTAACTAACATATGCCCGCGGCTCCGTCTGCATGGATGTCGGTTTTTACGTTTTTTGATATATCTTCAATACTACTTCTCTCTCTCTTATCTTCAGTAGGTACTCAACTTCACAATTTCCAAGACTTTGTGATAGGCACAATATAAATACCAGGCACAAAAACAATCTTGTAGCCTGTGATAGTAGGCTCAAAAAAATTAGTAATTCTTTCCGGGGTAACTGTATACGCTTTTTTAACAAACTCCCAAGCGAAATTAGAGATTTACGTGTAAGTAAATTTGAAAATGTTGTTAAAAGAAAACTCTCCCAAAAAGCGTACTATAAAATTCAAGATTATTTGGATGATAAAGAAGCTTGGAAATGAACTGTTCACTCAACTTTGTTCATCGAACTAATACTGTATCTGGACTAAGGCAATTGTTGTAAATAGACCAAAAAAATAGCCCGCTGAGTTTCTTGCCGGAGTCTTCTCAGGTCTGGGCCGCGTTTCGGACCCGCGGTGGTCCATTTGCTTCTAGTTTTAAATAATTTTGATTTTCACGTATTGTAAGTGCCGCTTAAAATGGTCTATACAGAATAAATGATTTTTGACTTTGACTTTGAACCGATTGTGATCAAATATGCCTAAGATTTTAAGTCTGATTAAGATCTTTCGAAAAAATGTCATGTCCGCAAGGTCCTTACACACAGCTGCACTTAACTAATCTCCAGTGGCAATGATACTTATCATACGATTTCAATTACGGTCATAAGCATCATAGCTCACAAGCTGCTTTTAGTTTAAGCGTCTGGCGAATTTCCAACTGCTCCTCGAACATCATCATCCATAGTTATATCATATCCATAGTTAGTCCTGGACGCATCTAAGGGTATCACCTCTGAGTCCGGGGTCTGCTTTCCAACTTTTAATTTACCACTTCGAAAGTTCTTGGTTCAGGGGTGTCACACTCGCGCTGCGGATCCTTTTTTTTATACTACGTAGGTGTCAGATAAGCGCACCTGATGGGAAGCGGTCACCGTGGCCCATGGGCGTGTGCAACACTAAGAGTGTCACACACGCGCTGCCTACCCTGAAGAGGAGGGGGAGGAGGGGTACAGTGAGCTCTGGCTACCCTACTTACCGGCGGGAAAACAACATGATGGTTATTACGGGGCGGTGTTCTGTAGGGCGGAGGTACTTCCCCAGTCGGACAGATCACTTCGGATGGGAGATACCGTTACCGCCTGTAAAATCCTTGGTTAGTGTGCAAAGGACTTAGGTCGCGGGAAATCGATCGAGCAACTGTAGATACAACAATTCCATTAAGAACCAAGCGGTTCGGTGCCTCTTTCCTTTGCCGCACCATCAAAACCTGGAGCTCACGTGTTTCCTTCCTCATACAGTCCCGGGTCTTTTAAGCGGGGCGTGCAAAAGCATTTGATGAGGCCGTCAAGCTGAGAGCCACCATTGTGGCACTATCGGTGTTTGCAATGGTGACCCATTCCAGAGACTTTGCCTCAGCTTACCATCAGGCGAGGTGAAGTCATGTTGACGTGACCGACATAAAAAAGAAGATACTCCATCGTATTTCCCCCCCTTCTGTTTCCAATGCTAGAGGTAGCAGTTGTGTGTTGACCCTTAAGGGTAAATTGACCATTATTCTCAGAATAGTCTTTTGCAGAAATGAACGTAAATTGCCGGATATACTATCTGAGAGCCAACGGCATTATTACTCGCCTCACAAAAATACAGCAATTCGATTTCAGCGCCCCCCTTTTTTATACCACTTAGGTGGTTGACAAGCACACGGTTCACCTGATAGAAAGCGGCCACCGTGGCCTATGGATGTGTGCAACACCAGGGGCGTCACACTCGCGCCCCTGACACTAAAAACCACAGAAATATTATCTAGATAGAATGGGCAAGTGGGCGTGGCACCCGTGCCATGATATATTGCATGATATGAATATCAATATTATTCGCAGGTTTATTAGTGCCTCAAGAAAGCACGTTAAGCCGTCGGTCCCGGTTGCCATACAAACATCTATGGCAGTCGTTACGGGTAATTGGAGCCCACAAAAAAGTCCAACCAGTCTAACTTGGAACTTCGATATCGCCATTGGTCATAATGACCATTGGTTGTGGAGGTCAGATGGCAGTCGCTCCATGGAAAATATCGAAGTTCAGCCGCATCACAGTTGGACTGGCAAGCCGACCCCAACTGAGTTGGGAAAAAGGTTCAGAGAATGATGATGAATATCAGTATTATTATTATCTTGTGGTGTGTCCGATATTTTTCCCGCCACAGCATGAAAATGACGTCAAATTGTGGGTGTGGCTTGTCGAAATGTGACACGCGCGAAATGTATGCGAAGATAAAGACATCATAACTGTTCTATGGATATAATAATAATAATAATCTTTATTCGTGAACATGGTTTACATTGGTGTTATATAACATGGTTAACATGTGACGGTTCGGCATATTCTGCCATTCGTGGCGTACAAATAATATAATTAGTGTGGAGTGTATAAGTGTTCTCTGGTAAAAACCTTCTAATGCCCTTCTTAAAGAACCCCATATTGTAGCCGCCAGGGAAAAGCACAGCAGGGAGATCATTCTACAGCCGGCGCGTGCGCAGAATGAAATTCCTCTCATACTTTCGGATGAGTGCTCGGCCGATGATGGTAGTTTTTAAATCCATCTGCATACCATTTTACGATTCAGCTATTACTATTTATTGATTTCTTTATTCGCGTCTGACGTTCAGTTAAACCTTGGCTAGCAATATTCATAAACGCGATATAAGTGTACTGAAATGACGCACATCAGTTAAATATGTACTTGAACTAGTTTAAGGATTTTATGAGATTTCACAAATATTTGGATGACTGTAAGCGAAATCTATTCTATTATAAAATTTGTAGACAGTAGCTGTCATCATTCTCTGAACCTTTTTCCCAACTCAGTTGGGGTCGGCTTTCCAGTCTAACTGTGATGCGGCTGAACTCCGATATTTTCCGTGGAGCGACTGCCATCTGACCTCCACAACCAATGGTCATTATGACCAATGGCGATATCGAAGTTCCAAGTTAGACTGGTTGAACTTTTGTGGGCTCCAACTACCCGTAACGACTGGCATAGATGTTTGTATGGCAACCGGGACCGACGGCTTAACAGCTGTGTCTGTATATTGGAGGTGTTAAAAAAATACTTGGATTATGTTATATGAACGATTCTGAACAAAAAATATTTTTTTAAATTTTTGTATGTTTCCAAATGATTTTCTTTTTTTCTTTTTTTTTTTTTTTGTATGTTTGTCTGTTTGTTTGCGATGTACGTAAAAACTAGGTACTGGAAGGATTTTGACGCGTTGTTTTTTGCTTGAAAGGTTTTGGTCAGACTTAAAATCCTACGCATGTTTGATCAGAATCAAATCAAATCAAATCAAATCAAATCAAATCGATTTATTGCGATATATGGGTACACAGGTTACAGGCAATACATTTAAGTTCCACCATATTTCAGCCAGATTGGCATGCAATAACGTCATTCATAATATGACGAGAATTCAATCTCTAAAAATTTAATTAGAAATTAAGAATGCAATTTAATATAAAAGTTAAGATATTTCATGTCCAAACATTAGATGTCAGTATTTCCGTGCTAAACATACTCGTAA
The DNA here is from genome assembly GCA_963576445.1 of Lithosia quadra. NCBI lineage: Eukaryota > Metazoa > Arthropoda > Insecta > Lepidoptera > Erebidae > Lithosia > Lithosia quadra. Next base: position 1,822,257 of record OY754897.1, read on the forward strand.
TAATCACTCTCTCATCAATCGGTTTGGCAGAACCAGAGGTATAGCCAAAAAATCTTGCAAATCGACAACCATGCGGACGGAACTGCGGCCATGCTCACGCGTGCCTTGCTCAAAGAGGTGCTAAGCCACTTACAGTGAGGCCGCCTGTTGCATGATGGGTTGGCCAATACCTGGGAGGGTTCCTGGGGCATCTCCTTTAGGGTTTACCCAGATTTTCCAACGTATTTTTTTTTTTTTTATGTCGGTCACTAGTATAGTACTACTAGTATAGTATAGTAATAGGTATCCGTGACGGAATACCGTGTGGTTTTAGTCGGTCCCTCTCCGACATATCCACCTCACCGTCTGGCCTCGGTTAGGGGCATCCATGGGGGTTACCTTGCGTAAAAAAGGGGTTGTATCACCTAAATACGACCCTATATGTCTTCTTCTTCAACCTAGCGTTAATCCCAGTCGCATCCAAAGCTTTCACCTCGGAGTCTGGGGTTCGCTTTACCAGTCTTAACTGCTGATTGGCTGATGATTTGGCTGAACCTCAATATTTTCCATGAAGCGACTGCCATCTGATCTTCACAACCCAATGGTGACATTAGGCGATATCGAATTGCAGCTAGACCGTTTTGTTGTGGACTTTTTAGGGCTCCAACTAATCGTAACGCCTTCACTACCGCTACGCCACAGAGGCTGTATGTGCGAATTCTTATTAAAATGTATGACGTAAGTAGAGCATAGTCTAAATAGTTCCCAGGCATATGTTTCTGAACGTAATTAGGATATTCGTGCTAAAAGGAAAGGGCAATTTTAACTGTCGAACATGCATTAGCTGTGCGCTAAATTGAATTGTATTTCATTACACTGAAAGACGCTTTTACTTTGCTAATAAAAAGACATGGTCCTTGTAATAGAGTGATCCCTGTCTGTAGTATTTATTGTGAATAATGGTTTCAGTTTAATGTTTTATAATAAAACTAGCGACCCGCCCCGGCTTCGCACGGGTGCAATGCTGATACTAAATTAAATACACTACAGAATTTACGACATCACGTTAGAAACCTCTAAAATTAGCAATGTTGCCTTAGTATATGATGCATGTATTATACATATAAACCTTCCTCTTGAATCACTCTATCTATTGGAAAAAACCGCATCAAAATCCGTTGCGTAGTTTTAAAGATTTAAGCGCACATAGGGATATAGGGACAGAAAAAGCGACTTTGTTTTATACTATGTAGTGATAGTGATTAGCTCTTTTTTATATTCATTCCGTCAATTTACTTTACCCCGGTGGATGGTAAGAGCTAGGGTAAAGTCCAGAGGGTACGGGCCGCCATTTTGAAATCATAAACCGAAGGAAACTTAATGGGTACCGCCTGCTATCAAACTTGTTTGAGGCTTTTCAACAGCAGTGGGGTTTTTAATTCTGTAATCATTTATTTTATTTTATCCTTTTTACCTAATTACGACATATGACCATAAGTTATATTTTTGAATCTCCTTTTAATTTCCTTCATTTTGTTACCCCGCTCGATAAGTTTGAGTAGGTAATTTTTTTTGACAACAGTCATTTTAGCACGAGAAATCAAAATTATGTTTTTTCTTCACATTTAATGTACCCTATGACACTCGGGATATGCTTATCTTTCATTTGAGACCTCATTCATCGAAATTCGTCCAGCCGTTAGGCCTATAGAGGGGAATAAAGAAAACTACATACATACATTATACGCGCGAAATACATTACCCTCGCTGGCGCAGTCGGGTAAAAAGTAAACTAAAAGTTGCGATTACTGCCGCGATTCACGCGGGCAGAACCGCGGGTCTCAGTACTAAGTAAAGCCATCGTACTATCCTCCATAAAAAAGACCCCATTTTCCCCAAGTCAATAGAAAAGAATTCGCAGAACTTGTTTATATCGTTTGGACAGACGCCATGTCTGGGTACCGTGCCAAACTGGATAGTGCCTCCCATTATAAGGTCACGGGAGGAGGGGGATGGGGTGGTGAAATAATAGTTCACTCACCCCATATAGGTCGATGTTTACGCGTGTAAACCTATAAAACTATGGACGGAACTGACGACACAAAGGCCCGTTTAATAAATGACACTTGGTATCTGAATGGATAAGGACGCGGCCTCTACTCAGAGGTATCGAGTTCGATTCCGGCCGGATAGTAACAATTTGAATTTCACTTTGTGGAATTTATATGTGCTAATCGCATGATTTACCATCTGCTGACGGTGAAGGAAAAACATCTTGAAGAAACCTACATGTCCTAGAAGAAATTCTAAGGACATGTCCGATCCACCAACCCGCATTAGGCCAGCGTGTGTGGATTAAGGTGTAAACCCTCTCAGCTCTCTCGTTAGAGGAGGGAGACCCGTGCCCAGCAGTGGGACATTAATAGGTTGCTATCATTACTTAGTACCTCTGAGTCCGTACACTTGAGATACTCTACACCAATGGCGCAATTCGCAAAGCGTCTCAAGTGCACGCTTGAGACATATCTCAGAGGTATGTCTCATCTATTAATATGGACCTAGATGGTTCACTAGCTTATACGCACAAGTACGGCGGACTTCGGCCGGGTTTCCACTGACGCGGAGCGGGACGGAGAGGAGCTTAGCGGTGCACGAATTGACCAATCACTATGCTCGAAATCTCCGCTTCGCTTCAATGGAAACAGCACGAGCGGGGTGGAGCAGAGCTGAGCGGATATCTATATATATAAAAATGAATCCTTATTTCCCTTGGTCACGGCATCACGCGTGAATGGCTGGACCGATTTGGCTGAAAATTGATGGGGAGGTAGCTTAGACAGCGGGCGGCAGATTGAGTGTAACTCAGCGCGAAAATGCGCGATTTCAAAAATATGCTCCGTTCCGCTCCACTCCGCTCCGCTTCAGTGAAAACACTGACCACTTTTCACCGCTTCAGTGGAAACGCGGCCTTTCCTCTCCCCCTCCAACCTCCAGGGTCAGCAGGGCGAGTGTGAAACCCCTGGTACTCCCCACTTGAACCAACCCCAAATTCATCACACATGGTAAGCCGCCGCCATTTTTGTGACAATCTCGTTTTCAGTACGTTCTGTCCATAGGCTTTATACGTTCATGGTGGTGAAATGATAGTTCACTCATTCCATGTAGGTCGATGTTTACGCGCGTTGGCGGGAAATATTAATGTCATTACTCGATAGAGGAGTTACGCAATGTTGGCATTTACACTAGGCGACGCGCGACAGCGATAGCTCGGCGACTAGACGCGACAACAGGCTGCGGCCGAGAAATTCATGTATTTTAGGCGCTGCGCAAACGTAGACACTTTTGTTTCTTGTGTCCGACACAAGCTACCGATGAATATTTGAATTCTATAGAACATGTATGAAATCATTCAACTCCCTGCGCATACGTGAGTCCAGTTGCTTCCACTTAACACTATATTCAGGACGATCAAAAAGTGTTCGGTGTCGGTAACTGGAAACTAAAAGTCGTCAGTTGAAGACACAAGCAACATTCACAAACGTCCATCATGAGACTACGGAAAACAAGCAGATACAGCAACTACAACTACAGTTTCTTGTGGTGTGCCGTGTCGGTGACAGGGAACAGGTAACTGTGTCTGATTGTCGATACGGAACACAGCAACTACCTACGGTTTCCTGTGGCGGTGGGCCGTGTCGGCAACACGTTTGCGCAGCGCCTTACGCCGCAGCCTGTCGCTAAGTGTGCGCTTAGGGTAAAGGCACATATATCTAGTACCTTCTATCGTAGGGTTATTTGATGTTTGTTACTTTTTTTTTGTCGTGTGAAAATCCTCATGGATAACCACTAGCTAGCGGGGCGGGTTATGTCAGACTCTTACCGACTAAAACCGCACGCCGTCTAGGGTCTTCTGACGCCAGGTTGTAAGGTGGCCCAAAGAGCATTTACCTCGCACCCCGGCTTTTTCCCTAGCACCCCTGCTTGTGATGTTTGTTACCCTTGTACACAAAAAAGGTTGAAGATTGGGTTGAAATTCGGCAATGATTAAATCATAGTGGAAGATTCGAAACCATAGTAGATCAAAGAACCATTAGCTCTTGTTTTAAACAAACAATTTAGGCATAGGAGGTGAAATTTGTACCTACATTGAATATTATAAAAAAAAATATGTTCGAGGTGCGATATGCAAGAAAAACCATTTATTTTATTTGGGTACCTAAACAAACAGTGGTATAATTGTATTATTAGATAAAGAGCAAGATTGAAGCTTTTTTTATTAGGTATCCACATATACAGGGTGAATGTTTGAACTGGGTGTGAATGGACTAATCCAGAACTATGAGGAGTAGTGAAAAATGCTCAAAGGAGTCTCAAGGCTGATTTTTATGAAAACTAAAATTGCATTCATTCAATTTTTAAACCATCAATGCCAGCCAGGTATAATATGTGTGCTATAAGTTGAGACTTGAGCTCTCCGCCCATCTCCCCTGCACTGCCCCTCAGTCACCCGTGACATACTGTTCGCAAAAAAATAGGTAGACAGGTAGGTATCATCTTGGGCAGAAGCTTGTCTATAATATTTTTTTTTGCGCTGTACAACACGACGTCGTAACGGTCAGGTCTCACCTTATAGAGCACAAGTAGTATTGAACTCATTGATTATGGAAAATAAAAACACCTTGCATAATTTTTTTTTTATACCACTTAGGTGGCAGACAAGCACACGGCCCACACTGATGGAAAGCGGTTACCGTGGGCTATGGACGCGTGCAACACCAGGGGCGTCACACTCGCGCTGCCGACCCTAATATTAATAATAATAAGTATTATTACACCATTTGATGGTAGCATCTAATAAGGATACACCTGGTCAGGTGTATTGATTTTTTACAATACTAGGTGAGTCAGAAACTGTTTTTTTTTTTCATTTTAGAAAACAAAAACATTCTGTTTATTAAACCATTCCATAGTGCCCCTAAATGTTTTTCAAGAATAATTTTCATACATTTTTTTAATCACTAATTACTTTGATTTTTTCTTTCATCTTTCAGCTATATCACGAATAGTTAACAAAAACACGAATGCCTAATTAAAATACGATCATGTTTGCTGTGTAATCAATCACAGTAAAAAGGTGAAAGTTGTGTTCATTAAAATACTTACAATTGTTCGACATTCTTGCTGTTTGTGTCCAAGAAGTGTTGAGCACCTAAATGCACCCATTTTCCAGCGAACGGACTAATTTTTACATCATTTTTATAGAAACAAAAATATAATTTTACATCCGTAACAGGCACTAAAATTTCAAGTTTCGTCAACCATTTCGTAGTTAACACCTCTTTCAACTCGTAATTAGGGTAGATTACGTCACAATTACCACCCTCTAGGGCTTCGTTAGGGGTTAATCTCCATGAATAATGTCCTAGAAACTCACCACCCTCTAAGTTTAGTAAATATTTACAATTGTTTTTAACACATATTTTGTTGTCAATTTTTAACGATATTATCCTTGGTTTGGACAAATTATTGTCCATAGCGTACACATAAAATATTAAATAAATTAATACACCACAAGTCCGTAACATATTCACCACTGTAATCATTTTCGCGAATCGCAAATTGTGAAAGAAAACAAGAAGTAGACGCGACGACTACAGCGACATGTTTTGACTCTTAGCAATTTGACAGTTCGGCGGCAATTTGTTGCCGGAACTGCAGAGGTTCAAAAAAGATGTTGTCATATCCTCTCCTCTTCTTTGAAATTGATTCTACTCGCCATAATATCGTGAGGCGCCTTGTTATAAATAACATTTATTAAAAGTTGATACCAATATTTTTTTAAGAATTAATCATGCTAATGTCCTTATGATAATCTAAATAAAAAAATCGATATTTGAGTACACAGCAGCTGATCTTATGCGGGGAACTTTTCTCTTCCAATCTGATTTCTGAACGCATCTGTCATTTCGTCTGCAATGTTGGCAATAGTGTGTATTTTGCAATCGGATACATATATAAAAAATTATAAGTGAAAACTAATGAAACTATGTATGGAAATGCTTCTTCATTCATGAACATTCAATGCCTGTTTTATTTTATTTTAACTTAAATGTTTGGTTTAAATTTTATGTCAAAGCTTTCAAGTAGGAGAATTAAAGAACAATTTACAAAAACTTTGAAGAATCCGAACACATGACACATGAAAACTCACTCCTTTCTCACTTTCACACACACCTCTGTATAAAATCGTAAACAGGTGATGTCTATTCATGAAGCTATAGGTCTAATTTGATGTGTTTTCTCTTTCTAGTTTTTATCCTTTGAGCGTGATATAAGATATTTCCTGTTTTACTCGGCAATACAATGCAAGTGAATTCGATCTTGGTACCCGTAGTAGGGCCCAGATCGGTCAGCGACCATTTGGCAAGACAACTATAAGTCAAAAACGAGTGTGTTGGCCCTATTTTTAGTGAAACAAAAATCAAATCAATATCATTTCGTTATTATAATGAGATCTTCATTTAAATAATTATTTTACTAGTTGAATTACGCGTCAAAGTGCACACGAATACCGTTCTTTGTTAAATCATGAATAAGAATTTACGAAGGGAAAAAAATTGATTTTCATTGAGAAAAGATTGATGGAATCTGATATTATGGAAGTGAGAGGAGCCGGAGATGGAGCTGCGTCTGGAGAATACATTCGACCTCCCTCGAAACGATATTCTTGGGCGGAAGTTAGACAAGCTGTTCACGATTTACGAAAAGAGTTATCATGTCTTTCTACAATGGTTCCTTTGGCCATCAGTTTTCGCAAACTGAGCAATGGAAAGACGAGGATATATTTCTTACGGAACCCACAAAATGGATGGGAAATTACACTTTTGTATACTGACGTTACACCAACACAACAGCCAAACACTTCCAGGTACATTTTTTTTTTGTCAAAGCAAAGGCAGCAAGTTTCTGTCATGAAATTGGTTGGAATCTGTCCAACTATCCAAACAGTTTTAATTTTAGTGACAATCATGGTTATTAAATTAATGTGAATTTTATATGATACAGTTGGTTATCTTATTGTTATTAAATATCTGTTTTGGATAGATTGTTGCTATATCAACTGTGTTTGAATGAGACTTGAGGACACATTATTATCAAGATATTTACTCAAAACATCCTGTTCCATTTTTGAATTCTATCGGCAATATTTTCATAAAGTGCACAACTTTTATAAATAAATCAAATATTTGGAGGCAAACTAGACCAATATAAGTATAGCTTGTATTATCATTCCTAGCCCTCCCCCTTTCCCTTCAGGGTAGGTAGCGCGTGTGTGACACTCTTAGTGTTGCACACGTCCATAGGCCACGGTGACCGCTTCTCATCAGGATGCCCGAGTGCTTGTCTGCCACCTACATAGTATAAAAAAAGAGCAAATGCTTCCTTTCCTGGCTAATGATGCATTTATGTCATGTGTTCAGATTTTCATAGCTTTTTTTTTTCATAATGTATTCGCCAACATGCGATGAGTTTTTGTTAAACTATAAGCAGTTGTGTTATAAGTACTTAACATGTTGGGCATGCCCTCCCATCGTTAGGCTGCCCTCTTTCCACTCTCTATTCTTTGTTACCCCATGTGTGCAATCTCTTCAGCCTTCTTTTTTTTTTATAAAGGATACGTCAAAATGACTCTACCTCGCCTGATGGTAAGCTAAAGGCAAAGTCTCAGGACTGGGGTCACCACCACATGCACTGGTAGTGCTACAGTGGCGGCCCTCAGCTTGACGGCCTCATCAAATGCTTTTTCACGCCCCGCTTAAAGGCCCCGGGACTATAGGAGGAAGGAAACACGTGCGCTGGTAAAGAATTCCAAGTCTTTATGGTGTGGCAAATAAAAGAGGCACCGAACCGCTTGGTTCTTGATGGAATTGAAGAATTCCTACAAAAACCACATAAGTCACCACCAGAACAGGCGCAGTGTCTTGGTGCCCAATTGGCAGCAAGAAGACAGTCCCATTGGAAATTGAATCACTACATAGTATAAAACAAAGTCGCCTTTTCTGTCCCTATATCCCTATGTGCGCTTAAATCTTTAAAACTACGCAACGGATTTTGATGCGGTTTTTTCCAATAGATAGAGTGATTCAAGAGGAAGGTTTATATGTATAATACATGCATCATATACTAAGGCTAATTTAGTATCAGCATTGCACCCGTGCGAAGCCGGGGCGGGTTGCTATGTACAATAGATTTAATTGTAATTCTAACTTGTGCTTATCATTAATTTTTTAATTAATTGAGGTTAGTTTACAATGCAAGGAGGTAATTACATTGTTTGGAGGTCATGAGAACACTTTTGTTTTACATAAATATGAGGATAGTAGACTTTGAGTACTGTTGTGTAAACTATTATGTATTTATAACAGACTAGCTGTTGCCCGCGGCTCCGCCCGCGTGGAATTCGGATTTTGTTCCAACATTTTTTCGTGTTATTAGTAAAGATGTATGGAAATCTGCCCGATTTATTGACATTAATGCTCACTGCTCCGCTCCCTTTGGTAGTAGCGTGATGATATATAGCCTATATTACTCCCAGATAGTGTAGCTTTCTATAAGTGAAAGAATTATTGAAATCGGTCCAGTAGTTTCGGAGACTATTCATTACAAACATACAAAAATAGGTACAAATCTTTCCTCTTTATAATATTTATAACAGACTAGTGGGCCTCCCTGGCTTCGTCCGTGGCGTATTTCGAACCATGATGCACTCTTTTTAACCCATATAAGTATGCCCATAATTTATCAGTTTCCCTAAAATGTATGGGAATCTACCGGATTTGCTCACATTCATGATTATTGCTCCGCTCCCTTGGGCAGTAGCGTGATGATATTCAGCCTATGACATTTAGCAATAATGTGGCTTTCTATTGGTGAAAGAATTTTTAAAATCGGTTCAGTAGATCCCGAGATTATCCTTACAATTTAACAAATATACAAACACACAAACTTTACTTCTTTATAATATTAGTATAGACTAGTGGGCCACCCTGGCTTCGTCCGTGGCGCATTTTGAACCCCGATGCGCTCTTTTTAACCTTTATATAGTAGAGTAGTAGAGAGAGGGTAGACAGGTCACCATTCTAAGGGCATCCCCTGGGAATGGTGACCACTACTTTTTGGACTCCCCCTCAGCTCACCATCATGTGGGGTGCAGTCAATCCGGGTCCTTCGGCGATCTGAGGGCCGCCACTGTAGCACTACCGGTGTATGTAGTGGTGACCCCGGTCCTGAGACTTTACCTTTAGCTTACCATCAGGCGAGGTGAAGTCATTTTGACGTGTCCTATATAAAAAAAAACTATACATGAAAAATAGATGCCCATAATTTATTGGTTTTCCTAAACTGGCAGTTTAGATAACTGATTAATAATAATCCCTTAGCCAATGAGAAAATGTCATTAGAATCGCCATTTTATACTTAGGTATGTCATAAGAATCAAAATGAAGGCCCCGTCCGTCGGTCAGATGATTTGAATTTTAAATTGTGTGTCCAGACGCTAACAAATCACATTTCCATATATTATTTGAAAATTTATTTGTGTTTTTAAATTTAGGGGGCAAAGTAAGTTCTAATAGTCTAGATCTTTCTAATAATATACATGGCTGTTGCCCGCGGCTCCGCCCGCGTGGATATCGGTTATCGCGACCAAACATAGCCTATGTACATTCTCGAGGTCTAATCTACTCCTATACCAAATTTCATCAAAATCGGTTCAGCGGTTCAGGCATGAAAGTGTAACAAACAGACAGACAACACTAATGGTGTCACACACGCGCTGGTTACCCTGAAGGGAAGAGGGAGGGCTAGGAAGAGGTGGGGGAGGAGGGGTACAGTGAGCTCTGGCTCCCCTACTTACCTTGGGGAACACAACACGATGGTTATTATGTGCGCGGTGTTCTGTATTACATACACCAACAGTGACATAATGGTGGCCCTCAACTTGACGTTCTTTTCTTATGAAAGCGCAGATATTGGTTTAGACTACGCCAATAACCACTGGTCCAGAAACGTGTGCATTAAAAAAGAAATGTATTCTATTACAGATTAGATTGGAAACCTCTGATAGAATCAAATGTAGCGCTCGGAGTGACCTCCGGCAAGTGGTCCAGGGAGGAACAGCTCCTCTGGGAGAGGCAGAGGGTTGCCGCATGGGGTATAGCGTCGTACGAACTCCACCCTCCGACCGGGAGGATCATGTTTCCTTGTGCTTCTTCCTTATTTGTTGCTGACGAGGGCATTGGTCAGGTAATATGCTACAATTTTTTTTATACCACTTAGGTGGGAGACAAGCACACGGCCCAACTGATGGGGAGCGGTAACCGGGGCCTATGGACGTGTGCAACTCCAGGACTCCAGGGGTTTTACACGCCATCGTTATAAGGTGGACATTCCGCTCATACGCACGAATCGCTTCAGCAATACGTTCATTATGCGTACAGCTAAGGAGTGGAATGTCCTGCCTGAGTCTGTGTTTCCGGAAAGCTATAACCTGGGAGTCTTTAAGTCTAGAGTGAACAGGTTCCTTCTAGGCAAGCGTGCTCCATCGTCGACCACATTATCACTTACCATCAGGTGAGATAGTGGCCAAACGCGGGCCTATCGACTATAAAAAAAAACTTGCGCTACCTACTCGGTAAAAACCTTCCCTTGAAAATTTCATGCTTACCCCAATTTATTTCTCCGTATTCCAGGCACCTCCCCTAGTACCTCGTTCGCTGAACACAGGCGGGGGAGCTCCCCTAACGCCAGCTATGTGCCCTAGAGCACCCGAACTGGTGGCCCACGCGGCCCGGGGTGATATCTGGCTGGCGGGCGGACACCTGCGCAGGCCTACCAGACTCACGTACGCGTGTAGGGGGCATGAACCAGAAAGGTTAGTATGCAATGGTGCTCAAGAACCTTTTTTTTTATCGTGCGGAAATCCCCATGGATACCACCCCCGTCGGCCATCGGGGGTAGTTATGTCGGGATCGAACCGACTAAAACCGCATCGCGCCACCGGTACATGGTGGATATCCCACTCATACGCACAAAACGTTTTGGCAGTACGTTCATCGTGCGTACTGCTAAAGAGTGGAATGCCCTGCCTGAGTCTATATTTCCGGAAAGCTACAACCTGGGAGTCTTCAAGTCTAGAGTGAACAGGTTACTTCTAGGCAAGCGTCCAACCACCGTCGACCACATCATCTCCAACAGTAGAGAACGCGAGCCTAGTGGTATCGGTAATGGACTGCTGAGACGAGGTCTCGGGTTCGATCCCAGGTTACCATGGCACACACCAATGACTTTTCGATGCTTTTCGAAGTTATGTGTGTATTTATCGCAGGTTTACAAGTGCCCGGTTAATGGCAATAGGCTCGCCACCTATTACATTGGGACCTAAACATAAACTGGCGAAATGTGGGTGCCAGCACCTCTGCCTACCCCTTCGGGGATATAGGCGTGAGTTTATGTTATGTTGTATGTTATGATGCAATAAAATTATTTACACGGAACCCTAATTATTTTTCAAAAATTACCCTCAAAAATACTCGTAGAAATATAAAAAGCCTGTTAGTAATAGCTATGCTTTCCAGGTTAGCAGACGACCCTCGGCAGGCCGGAGTACCATGCTACGTCACTCAAGAGGAGTTCTCAAGGTATACGGGCTTCTGGTGGCAGCCTCAGGCCGACGGTGAGTCAATCTCAATAGGTACGCGCGGCAACCCATCACGCCCAGTTTATTTTTTATACTACTTAGGTGGCAGACAAGCACATGGGGCCTGATGGGAAGTAGTCACCGTGGCCTATGGACGTGTGCGACATTAGGGGCGTCACACTCGCGCTGCCTACCCTTTTTTTTATCGTGCGGAAATCCCCATGGATACCGCCCCCGTCGGCCATCGGGGGTGGTTATGTCGGGATCGAACCGACTAAAACCGCACGCCGTCTCGGGTCTTAATTACCGGGTTAAGGTTACCCAATAGGCATATCCCTCGCACCCCAGCTGACCCTGGGCCATCTACGGTTTTAAGATGGCTCCCTCGACCCCCCGAAAGGGGGGGTGGGGTGAGCATCGCGCCACTTCGCCGATGGTGGGGTGTAGGGTGACAGGAGGCCGTCCTGTCACCCAACCGTCGGCGCGCAGAGAATCAGCTCGCCCCCCGCTCGCTCCCCACTGTGCCATCTGCTAGTCAGAGGGACACGTGGAGAGCCTCGGAGCAGCCCTCTAGAGGGCCACTCCCACCCCGGTCGGATTGGCCGCAGGCAGCAGCGTCTCCCGTGGCGAGTGGGAGGCGCTGCTCGCCTCCGTTGCCCAGGTGCACCACGTGGAGGTTCCGGCCCGCACCCGGCCACCTTACACCCTGGCGTCAGAAGACCCTAGACGGCGTGCGGTTTTAGTCGGTAAGAGTCCGACATAACCCGCCCCGCTGGCCGCGGGGTGGATATCCGTGAGGATTTCCGCACGGAAAAAAACAAGGGGCGTCACACTCGCGCTACCGACTTGGGGCGGGGATTGGGGGATGTAAAGGGGATTGTAAGCTCTGGCGCCCCTACTTACCTTGGGGAACACAACACGCTGGTTATTATGTGCGCGGTGTTCTGTAGGGCGGAGGTACTACCCCAGTCGGACTGCTCAGTTCGGACGGGAGATACCGTCGTGTCTTATCTCAGTAAACCCAGTATTTTTTAATGTCGGACACGTCAACATGGCTTCACCTCGCCTGACGGCAAGCTTAAGTCTCTGTAATGGGTGTCACCATTGCAAACACCGATAGTGCCACAATGGTGGCCCTCAGCTTGACGGCCTCATCAAATGCTTTTTCACGTCCCGCTTAAAGGACTCGGTATAAAAGGAGAGTTGAAAAATTCACCCTGTATAAGTTTTTTTTAAAATTTATTTATTTATATATTGAGTAGACATTACAAAATAATTTAGTACCAGTAAACCGGAATGGTTTGTATTGGTACTCACATTCGTACAGCTACTTATTTTGCACATGATAACAATATTCATTGACATTAGTAAGATACGAGGTCTCGGGTTCGATCCCAGGTTCACCATGGCACACACCAATGAAGTGCTCGCTTTTCGAAGTTATGTGTGTATTTATCAGGTTTATAAGTGCCCGGTTAATGGCAATAGGCTCGCCACCTATTATATTGGGACCTAAACATAAAGTGGCGAAATGTGGGTGCTAGCACCTCTGTCTACCCCTTCGGGGATACAGGCGTGAGTTTATGTATGTATGTATGTATTGTAAGTGAAATATTGTTTCAGATGATGTGTACAGGATAGTTTATGAGGAAGTGGATGAAAGCGAAGTCAAGATCTTCAGCTTCCCCTCCTCACAGAGCAGCAGCGGGGAGGTCGAGGAGTTCAGGTAGAGTTTGTGGCCACCTTTTTTTTTATACTACGTAGGTGGCAGACAAGCACACGGCCCACCTGATGGGAAGCGGTCACCGTGGCCTATAAACGTGTGCAACACTAAGGGTGTCACACACGCGCTGCCTACCCTGAAGGGAAAGGGGGAGAGCTGGCAAGGGGTGGGGAGGCTAGGAGGGGTATAGTGAGCTCTGGCTACCCTACTTACCTTGGGGAACACAACACGATGGTTATTATGTGCGCGGTGTTCTGTAGGGCGGAGGTACTACCCCAGTCGGACAGCTCATTTCGGACGGGAGATGCCGTCGTGTCCTACCTCCTTGAAAACCTCACAAAGAAACCTGCAACGGGTACCTCACTAGGGCTTGTGAGGTAGTTATGTCGGGATCGAACCGACTAAAACCACATGGTGTTCCGTACACGTGAGTCTTTCATCAGGGATTCTGGGTATACCCTAAGAAGGAACTACCCAGGAACCCTTGAATATACCAGTTTCTAAGATTAATCATAAAAATCCGACTTACTAATAGGGAACTTACCTAACGCCATCTAGCAAAACTTGATTGTACTACGACGAACCATCTGATTCTGCATCGCGCTATAGAAATTTATAATTAAAACTATTTTTTTAAATGTAACAGATTAAATAGACACAAAGATTGTTTACGTTTAGTTAAGTACCTATTAGGGGGCGTCCATAAATTACGTGAGGAGTTTTTTTAAATTTTCTGTCCCTCCCTTCCCCCCTGGTGAGATGTTGTGAGATTTTATTCGACCCCCTCCCCCATCTTCCAATCTCACGTGAGATTTTTCAAAATGTGTGTTTCTTACGTAAACGCGTTGGATTTTTATTGTAAAAAGAAAAGAATCTTAAGCATGTACTGTACAATCTGGATTAAATGGATCTATTCTAGTTGTTTCAATCAGAAAAAAAATTGCGTGATATTTGCCGAGACCCCCCCTCTCTCTAACGTAAGATTAGATGAGATTTGACTCGACCCACCCTCCTCCCCTTAAGGTGGAGAGAGTGGTTGGTCAGTTAGTAATAGAGGTAACATCTCACGTAATTTATGGACGCCCCCTAACCGAATGAAGTTTAGCTATTAATATTATATATGTGTGTTTGTTTGTAGATTCCCGCGCGCCGGCACACCCAACGCTAAGTCGTCCCTCAAAATGGTGACGTTCAGGTTACAGAAGGCGTCGCCCACAACTGTCTTAGATTACTACCAGGAAGCTGCGGAGAACTGTGAGTACCATTCTGTATTTATTTTTATATGCAGGCCGCCGCCGGGTTGACTGCACCCCGCCTGATGGTAAGCTGAGGTGCAGTCCTAGTGGTCACCATTCCCAGAATAAAAGAAGAATTCGAAGTAGGGACTATTTCCAAGGGGGGCCATAATTCTCCCAAGGGGGCCGTAATTCCCTGAGGGGGCATAATTTTTCCAGGGGGCTGGTGTTCTCCCGACAAGGTCATAATTCTCCCTAGAGGGCCATAACTTTCCCGAGAGGGCATTATTCTTCCGAGGGGGCCATAATTATTCAGAGGGGGACAGCATTCACCCGCGAGGGCGATCTAGAAACCCGAGGGGGCCATCTCGATACCGGAGATGGTCCTCGGTCAGCCGGGGTGCGAGGTAAATACCGGAGGTAAAATTAATATTTAGGTATTATTAAACGGTTTTATTTAACTTGACCTGTTTGTTTGGGTCAAATCTAGTAATTTATAATAAAAATAATAATAATTTGACCCCCTTTCAGTTCAGTTGTCTGATTGGTCTGATATTTGACAGAAGTCTTTAGTTCTGATGACAATACATTTTGAAAACGTTTAACCTGAAAAAGATTTTTCACAATTTATTTTGTAGTTATGAATAAACGCTTTCATTAACCGACTTCAAAAAGGAGGATATTCTCAATTCGTACGCTTTTTTTTGTATGTATGTTACGCGATACCGGCGCCAATTATGGATGGATTTAGAATTTTTTTTTGTTTGAAAGAGGTTACTGCTGAGGTGGTCCCATATCCAGGGTATCAGGATCTGATGCTGGGATCTTGGGGAAATTGAAAAGAAATCATCAAATTTACGGCAAAAATTCTGTTTTTGGTGGTATTGTACATAATAAACCTCATAAATAGGTACTTTTCTATTTCTGTACACTAAAAAGTTAATAATATTAGTTTGTGAAGTCGGTTTTTTAAACGTAGTTATGATTATTTTCATTCATTTTCATTTCTCATTCTAAACACTAAGCAATTGCAATCTGTTATAATGACTGTTACATTGTCTGTCCTCAGCCGCGGAAGTGAGTCACGGGTCCATGGAAGTGACGGACATCCGATGGTACGAACTGCGCCAGCCGCTGAAGGACACATTCCCATGGTTCGAGTACCTGGCGAGGGTGGGGTGGACGCCTGATGGTCGATAGTAAGTACTATGGATGCCATATATTATGATATTCTTTTCCCAGGAGGTAGGACACGACGGTATCTTCCATCCGAAATGAGCAGTCCGACTGGGGTAGTACCTCCGCCCTACAGAACACCGCGCACATAATAACCAGCGTGTTGTGTTCCCCACGGTAAGTAGGGTAGCCAGAGCTCACTGTACCCCTCCTCCCAAGGGGCGATATTAGAAGATGGAGTAAGGGTTTCGACGTCAAAGCCGCGAAAGAAACCTGGAACGGCTTTTATAGGATTGTTCCTATAAAAGCCAACAACTGTTGTCTGACCTCTTAACCCACAAAAGGAAAGCCTGCGTATTGCGAAAGTATACCGGCTTGCAAATGTACCGGCTTGCAGGTCTAATCGTTTGCGGATTAATCGGCTTGCAGGTGGACCGGCTTGCAGATCAATCGGTTTGCAAGTGTACTGGTTTGCAGATTAACCGGCCTGTAGGCGAGGTTGGTTTGAGCCTCCAAACACCCAAACCAACTGAATTTTAAACTTACTAGCTCACCCCCGAATACCTTCTTACAGTGTGTGGGTCCAACTCTTGGACCGCAAGCAGCAGCACCTGGAGCTGGCGTTGATCCCGCTGGAGCAGTTCTCGTCTCCGACCAGCTACGAACACGCCCCGAGTACCCTCAACACGAATATCAACCAGCACCACGCGAGAAGCGACCAGGTGAGGAGTTTCAAGTTTATCCCGGCGGTAAGTAGGGTAGCCAGAGCTCACAATCCCCTTCTCGTCTTGCAACTGGCTCCACCGGCTGACGCAGGTGATAAGGGGTGCTTCGGGAATTACTTGTGTCTGATACGGAAGGAGTCGACGCCCGAGTGCCATCACTGTGATGCGGGCGAGGACTCATGCCTGCACACCCTGGCCGAGTGTCCGGCGTGGGAGGTGCCGAGACAGGCCCTCCTGGCAGCCCTCGGGGTGGGAGTCCTCACACTCCTCCTTCTCGAGCAACTGATGCTCGAGAAAGAAGCGGCGGATAGGGTCCGGGAGAGGTTGCACAGAGCTCTCCCCGACGGCGGCAGGCGCTGACGCCGCATGCGTCAGAGGTCCGACGACATCCGTCCTCCATGAGCGTAGGCCTTTTTTTTACCCCCGTCGACCATCGGGCGTGGTTATGTCGCACTACTACTACTGTACTACTCTAATTACCGAGGTGTAAGGTTACCCAATAGGCATATCCCTTGCACGGTGCACCCCAGCTGACCCCGGGCCATCTACGGTTTTAAGATGGCCCCCTGGACCCCCCCCGAAGAGGGGGTGGGGCGAGCATCGCGCCACTTCGCCGACGGTGGGGTGTAGGGTGACAGGCGGCCGTCCTTTCCAGAACCGTCGGCGCGCAGACAATCATCAATGCTAGTCAGAGGGACACTTGGAGAGCCACTATAGGGCCACTCCCACCATGAGCGCAGGCCTGGGGGTGACGGGTGAAGCCGCCTGTCACCCTAGCAGAAGCAGGCCACGAAAGCTAAAGTATGCTTCGCAGTTTACTCTACCACAGAGTTTTACAGCCTTTTTTTAATTTCCAGCCCATCCAAGAAATCCAGGTCCTCATCTCGGAGTCAGCTCCAGACGCCTGGATCAACGTGCATGACATCCTACACTTTTTGCCCGCCGCGCCCCCCCACGTGTCCTTCATCTGGGCCAGCGAGGAAAGCGGTCACCTGCATCTGTATCTAGTCACCTGTGCGCTATTACCGGCTGCCAGCGAGAGGATACGATGTGAGTACATAGAAGGCAGATATAAAGAGGAGGTGGTCTAAGTACAGTCAGTCTTGGGCCTAATCTGACGTCATCACTTATTTTTTAATACTACTCAGGTGGCCTAGTGGTCTGGGTAATGGACTGCTGAGACGAGGTCTCGGGTTCGATCCCAGGTTCACCATGGCACACACCAATGACTTTTCGATGCTTTTCGAAGTTATGTGTGTATTTATCGCAGGTTTATAAGTGCTCGGTTAATGGCAATAGGCTCGCCACCTATTACATTGGGACCTAAACATAAACTGGCGAAATGTGGGTGCTAGCACCTCTGCCTACCCCTTCGGGAATATAGGCGTGAGTTTATGTTATGTTATGCTCAGGCGGCAGACAAGCACATGGCCCACCTGATGGGAAACGGTCACCGTGGCCTATGGACGTATGCAACACCAGGGTATCACACTCGCGGTAACACCGTGGTTCTCAAACCCGAAGGTGCCATCTCGAATTCGGAGATGGCCCGGGTCAAGCCGGGGTGCGAGGGAAATGCTCTATGGGCCACCTTACACCCTGGCGTCAGGAGACCCTAAACGGCGCGCGGTTTTAGTCGGTAAGAGTCCGACATAACCTGCCCCGCTGGCCGCGGGGTGGGTACCCGTGAGGATTTCTGCATGGGAAAAAGGGGATTTCTGGGGTTATCACCATCGAATATCTTGGTAGGACCCTAACCCCCCCCCCCCCCTTTTGTATTTATAAGACAGTATGGTTGTTATACTCCACAGCGGTGATAGAGATGATCGCGGAGGACGAGAGCAACGCCGTGGGGCCCAACGTGGTCAGCAAGGAGGCCATCACCGCCGGCGAGTGGGAGGTCATGTCCAGGAAGATATGGGTAAGTTACTCTCTACTCACCTCCCTGGCCTGGGCCTTTTTTTTTTCTGGCCCTCCAGAGAGCTCTGGCTACTCTTCCCACCGCTACCCTGGCCACCTTGGGCCATCTATGGTTTTAAGATGGCCCCTATGAACCCCTACAAGCGGGAAGCGAGCGTCAGGTCTTTATTTTCTTGATCTTGATCTTCAAAGTATTCTGTGTATTGATTATTCTATGAAACGAAATTATGAGAAAAGAATTATGTGAAACAATTAGCTATCAAACAACGCACACCCGTACTAACACATCGTAGTACAGATGCCGGCACGTAAATTGGCCAGACGCGTCATATGCGCAAAGGTCGATTTTTAGGTCCCCTTTGAGGTATGAGCGGGTCGCGGGAGACGCGGTTGCGCCGTCGCGGACATCTGATTGGTCCGTCACTTGACGGACCAATCAGATGTCTCCGAGAGACGTCTTGTAGCGAATCAACGTTCCGTTCGTTCGTACTTTGAATCATTTGATTGGCTCAAAGTGCACGATGCGCGAACTTACCCCCACTACTCCAAAACCTGGCCAAGTTACGTGCATCTGTAGCGTGTTACTGTAACCTACTGTACTGTAATTTGTGGATGATTGACATATTGTATTTACCTTGACATACTTTATCTATCTTGACATAATATATTATACAGACATTTTATTTTTTTATAATACTAGCTGTCTCAGCGAACTTCGTACCGCCATATTTTCCACCCGCGTGCAATTCCGTTCCCATTCCTGTTCCCGTTCCCATTCCCATTACTATTCCCATTCCTATTCCTATTCTCATTCCCATTCCCATTCCCATTCCCATTCCCATTCCTACTACTACCTACTACTACTAAATACTAATCCCGTAACGTAAACATAAACTTCTCTCACATAATAGAAAAAGTTTGTATGAGAAAAAGAAAAGTTACTTTCTGAAATTTTCTGTACAACTGTTTTATTATTTTTTTTCGTAAGAACCTTCTCCCGATAATAACAAACACAACAAAAAAAGAATTAGTGAAATCGGTAGAGCCGTTGGTGAGTTATGCGCTTACCAACACATTTTGCGAGTCATTTTTATATTATAGATTATTTAATTTGACTACATCACTGTGACATTATTATTTATTATTCTGACTAGAAACAATGTTGACATTCACCTATAGATTCATTTGTTATTTTTACTATTATTATTTGATTATTGATTTTTAATTTTTTTATTTTTTTGGTTGATATAATGATAATTGTACCTAGTGGGATGTGATTCATATATGATAATACTATTGTACGTCTTATCAGACATGCTACGGTGATACTTTTATGTAATTGACAACATCTTCTATCTACCTGTGACAAACAATAATTAAATGAATTTGAATTTGAACCCCCCCCCCCCCCCAGGTGGACCGCTTGGCGCAGCAGGTGTACTTCGTAGGGCTGCGGGAGACGCCGCTGGAGCGCCACCTGTACGCCGCGCCCCTCGCCCCTCCGCGCCCTCACGCCGTCACGCTGCTTACCGCCGTCGGACACTCGCGGAGCGTTGACATCGACGAGGTACTGCTGACACGAGGTCTCGGGTTCGATCCCACCTTCACCATGCCACACACCAATGACTTTTCGATGTTATGTGTGTATTTATCGCAGGTTTATTAGAGCACGTTAAGCCGTCGGTCCCGGTTGCCATACAAACATCTATGGCAGTCGTTACGGGTAGTTGGAGCCACCAAAAGTCTAACCAGTCTAACTTGGTACTTCGATATCGCCATTGGTCATAATGACCATTGGTTGTGGAGGTCAGATGGCAGTCGCTCCACGGAAAATATCGAAGTTCAGCCGCATCACAGTTAGACTGGAAAGCCGACCCCAACTGAGTTGGGAAAAAGGTTCAGAGAATGATGATGACTCATAGTTTCGGATTTGTCCATCCACACCCAGTTGAAAAAAAATAATTTTGTTTATTGTTCTAGGACTGCACAATGGCGGTGATCACATCTTCAAACATCAGCACCGTACCCGTCACGAGGGTATACAGGATCTCAGCCTTGCCCGTACCCAGCCTGTACCCGCTAGGGACCATCACTGACCGGCCCCCATCAGGTACAGATATTCAAAAGTTTCTTACTACCACACTTGTATTAGATTCCCGATAGGAGCCAGTGATAATTTTGTCGAAATATCGATGGTTTTCATCTGAAAAAGCTAAACTATCGATAGCTCAGAATGAGGCAATACTATCGATACTATCGATAGTATTGTTGCTCACGAAGAATAGACTATCGATACTTTCGATAGTTCTAGACTAACGATAGTTTGCGAGCAACAATACCATCAATAGTATTGCAGTAATTCAATAGTATTGCCTCGTTCTGAGCTATCGATACTATCGATACGCTTATCGATATTTGAGTGATTTGTTGGCTATCGATAGACTATCGATTAATTATTATGTTGTGTCATCCGCAATAAAAAAAACATTCTTTCTTTCTTTCTAACTATCGATAGTCGACTATAGATCGGCAACACTACCCAGTGACCCGCTCTTGTAGATTTTTTGGCTTTTACGAGAGCGATTACTGTCTGATCTCCCCGAGAGGAAAAACTGCGCCGGAGCCTCGTCCGTCAAGTCCGAAGTGTGGTTCCGCCATAAGATCCATACAAATATTATAAATGCGAAATTAACTCTGTCTGTTACACTTTCACGCCTGAACCGTTGAACCGATTTTGATTAAATTTGGTATAGGAGTAAATTAGACCTCGAGAATGGATATAGGCTATGTTTAATCACGATAACCGACATCCACGCGATAACCGACATTTACGCGAGCGGAGCCGCGGGCAACAGCTAGTAGCCAATAAATATAATTGTGTATGTATGTCTGTTCAGCTGACTCCATAGAGTCGAGATACAACGGGTCGTGGGAGAGCAGATGCGATGACAGCGATGACACGGACAGCGAGACTGGACCCCTAGTCAGAGGTTGGTTGTGTTCACTACCATAGCTAGACCCCATAACTCAGTCCTCGCCTGACGCCCACCCCCCCGCTTCGCCCTTTCTTAACTTACCTTACCGTACCGTATACCCCCGTTCTCACCTTACCTCCCTGCCCGTACACCCCCGTTCTCAACTTACCTCCCTGCCCGTACATACCCCGATCTCACCTTACCTTCCCTGCCCATACACCACCCGTTCTCATCTTACCTCCCTGCCCGTACACCCCCCGTTCTCATCTTACCTCCCTGCCCGTACACCCCGCGTTTCACCCTACCTTCCTGCCCGTACACCCTCGTTATTAAATTTACCTCCCTGCCCGTACATCCCCCGATCTCAACTTACCTCCCTGCCCGTACACCCCCCGATCTCACCTTATCTCCTTGCCCGTACACCCCGCGTTCTCACCCTACCTCCCTGCCCTACACCCCCCGTTCTCACCCTACCTCCCTGCTCGTACACCCCCGTTCTCACCCTACCCAGGACTGTAGGAGGAAGGAAACACGTGAGCTACTAAAGAAGTCCCGTATGTATTTAGCAGCATTTTTAAAAATTCTACCCCTAAGAGGGTAAAATAATTATTCAAAGTTTATTAGTTAGTTCATCATATTTTGAAAATATATGCATTTATATAAACAGTTAGAAATAAACTTACGGGTAATATACCTACGTTATTTCTTTAAATTTCACTCCTAAGGGGGTAAAGTAAGTGATATACTATTGTAAGAAAGTCCATTAACCCAATAAATTCAATAAAAAACTTAATATTAGAAAAAAAAACTAAAAACCTTACAATGATCCCCTCTCTTCCAGAAAGATCCTTCAGCATATCGAAGGTGCCCCCCCCTCAAATCTACTCGACGCGCCTGTCTTGCGGGGCGACGGCCTACTGTACGCTGTGGCGCTGCGCCCGCGCAGGGCGGAGCCCTACCGTGCTACACGTGTACGGAGGACCTGAGGTGCAAACCGTCACGAATAGCTACAAGGTAAGTCATTATCATTCTCTGAACCTTTTTCCCAACTCAGTTGGGGTCGGCTTTCCAGTCTAACTGTGATGCGGCTGAACTTCGATATTTTCCGTGGAGCGACTGCCATCTGACCTCCACAACCAATGGCGATATCGAAGTTCCAAGTTAGACTGGTTGGACTTTTGTGGGCTCCAACTACCCGTAACGACTGCCATAGATGTTTGTATGGCAACCGGGACCGACGGCTTAACGTGCTCTCCGAAGCACTAATAAACCTGCGATAAATACCATAACTTCGAAACGCATCGAAAAGTCATTGGTGTGTGCCATGGTGAACCTGGGATCGAACTCGAACTGTATATGCTATCATATCTTTTCTAAGGGTATCAGACAACTCCGCATGCATATGCTGGCAGCTCGGGGCTTCAATGTGGTGGCCGTGGACTCCAGAGGGTCCAAGCACCGGGGCAGGGCGTGGGAGGCAGCCATCAAAGGGAAACTGGGCCAGATAGAACTTGATGACCAGGTACGTTGATCAGTCTACAGTTGGTACAGTTTATAGATTTTTTTATATACCACTTAGGTGGCAGACAAGCACACGGCCCACCTGATGGCAAGCCGTCAGCGTGGCCTACGAACGTGTGCAACACCAGGGGCGTCACACTCGCGCTACCGACCCTGCAAAAACCTTCTAATGCCCTTCTTGAAGAACCCCATATTGTAGACGCTATGGAAAACCACGGCAGGGAGATCATTCCACAGCCGGCGCGTGCGCGGAATGAAATTTCTTACCTCACAGTGCGCACTGCAGGCGGATGCAATGTGTGAGGATGAATTCCCTGCCTGTGGCGAGCGGTGCGATTATAAAAAGATTACTGGTGGTAGAAATTTGATGGCACAAATTTGTCACAAAATTCGGCCGGGTAGGTACCACCGTGCAATGTGCATGATTGCGAAAAACCCTCCATAGTAATCCAATCTCGGTTGGATTGCGTTCAGGGGTCAGCAAGTGCATAGCCGGGCAGGGGGATTGTGGTCGCAGCACTAGTGGGACCGGTGGGTGTTTAGCTTTTCCAGATGAAAACTATCGATCGGCAACAATAACATGATCTAATATTTAATACATTTTATAATATGTGTTTCTAGGTGGAAGTATTGCAGTGGCTGGCGAAGGAGACAGGTTGTATAGACATGGAAAGGGTGGCGATACACGGGTGGAGTTACGGTAAGTTGGGACCCACCCTTTTTAACCGACTTCAAAAAAGGAGGAGGTTCTCAATTCGTACGCTATTTTTTTTGTATGTATGTTACGCGATAGCGGCGCCAATTATGCATGGATTTTGATTTTTTTTTTGTTTGAAAGAAGCTACTTCTGTGGGGGTCCCATATCCAGGGTATCAGGATCTGATGCTGGGATCTTGGGAAAATCATCAAATTTACGGCAAAAATTCTGTTTTTGATGCCTTTGTACATAATAAACCTCATAAATAGGTACTTTTCTATTTCTGTACACTAAAAAGTAAGAAATATTAGTTTGTGAAGTCGGTTTTTTAAACGTAGTTATAATTTATCATTTTAATCGTGTGCATATCCAAACGGATACCACTACCGTCGGCCATCGAGGGTGGTTAAGTCGGAATCCAACCGACTAAAACCGCACGCCGTCTCTCAATAACTAGGGTGTTAGATTATTCAGCGCCTCCCACTCGCCACGGGAGACGCTGTTGCCTGCGGCCAATCCGGCCAGGGGGAGTGGTCCTTTAGAGGGTTGCTCTGAGGCTATGGTTATGTTATAGTTATGGTTATGGTTTCAAGGCCGGGAGGCAAGCATCGTGTCACGTTGTCGACGGTGGGATGTGTAAGAATAAACAACAAAAAAAAACATTTTATATTTGCTTTTTCTTTTTAATTTGAAATTTCGTCATTGGTCATAATGACCATTGGTTGTGGAGGTCAGATGGCAGTCGCTCCACGGAAAATATCGAAGTTCAGCCGCATCACAGTTAGACTGGAGAGCCGACCCCAACAGAGTTGGGAAAAAAGGTTCAGAGAATGATGATTTTTCTTTTTAATTTCTTCATTATATTTGTCATTGACTTACAAAACAGCATATCGGCGAACTCGCGGGTACAGCTAGTTCAAAAATATAACTATGAGCAATATCTTGTCAGTTTGTTTGGTCGCTAAGCGTGTCCCCGCCCCGCAGGAGGCTACCTGTCCCTGCTGGGGCTGGCGACGCGGCCCAACATCTTCCGCGTGTGCGTGGCGGGCGCTCCGGTGACGTGCTGGCGGCTCTACGACACCGCCTACACCGAGCGCTACATGGGCGCCCCGGCCCGCGCCCCACACGCATACACGCGGGCCAGCGTGTTAGCACACGCGCCGTTCTTCCCCGACCAGTGAGTACACACACACACACACTTACACCCATATCAACAATCACACTCCCACTTACACACGGTATGGTATGGTATGGTTTAACGGGCTGTTATCCGCAACTCCACGTCCTGGCGCGGTTTTTGCGTGTGGGTGGGCACGTTATTCGATCCACCCGACCTCTTGGAAGAACGCCAGCAGATTTTTAATACTGCTGGTGATCTCCCGGAGCGTACCTGTATTGTTGAAGTACTTGACCCTGTATGTGGCGGTTGCAGGGCAGTGCAGGAGCACATGTGCTGCCGTTTCCTCCTCCCTCATGCAGGCTATGCATAGAGGGCTGTCCCACTTACACACACACCTACACTCAAGAAAGATAGAAAGAAAACTAACTTTATTTATGAACACAAAACGTACACAGGTTTTTATAAGCAAATACAAAAAAAAAAATTATCACCAACAGACGGTAAAGTCCACGACCCACCAACCAATAGACTAATCCGTCTATGACCTATTTCCCATGCCCCTACACTCACTCCCACTATCACACTCCCACCAACCTGTTACTATGTTTCTCACAAACGAATATTCTTATTCTTCTTAATACCCACACCTTCATCCACACCGACACTTACCCTTGTACCCACATTCACGACCACACCCACGTTCACCCACGTTCACCCACACTTTCACCCACACCCCACATCTACACTATCAACCACACCCACCCCTTCACTCACAACCATCCCTACACACACACTTACACCCACACTCATAAGCATACCCACATTCACCCACACTTACACCCACACTCACACCTACACCCTTACCCACCCCTACACTATCAACCACACCCACTCCTACACTCACAACCAGCCCTACACGCACATTTACAACCACACCTACATTCCATTCATATTCATACCCACACTAACATCCTAATAATAATGTGAAACTATTGTCAATATATATAAACCACTGGTGACACTAATGCACGGTAAAACTAATGAGTTTCTTATTTTTATTTATTATACATCTTACACTAACCTTACAGACGAGTCCAATTCGCTAGTGTAGTACCAATATCAAATTACAAAAACAATTACAGAAATATTTGAAAAAAAAAATACAAAGTCAGATATAAGAAAAAGTCACTACTAGTCAAAGATTTTCAAACAAACCACATTACAGTTTATGTGGCATTTTTATGTAAATACTTTTTGTGTACCTACCTACTTTTTTATTTAAAAAAAAACCCACCCACACCTACACTCACCCCACACTTACACCCACACCAACACCCACACTCAAGTGCTACTATAACAAGAAACGTGAAACTCCACAGGGAAGGCCGACTGCTTATCATCCACGGGCTGGCTGACGAGAACGTCCACTTCTGCCACACGGCCGCGCTCACGGCCGAGTTGGTACGACTCGGGAAACCGCACAGAGTACAGGTATATACTCCACTCGTACCGACTAAAACCGCACGCATTTTGTGTCTATAACCGCTAGAGTGTAAAGTACGACCAAAAATTTAGTTATATTTCAAACTAGATTAAAAAAAAGCGATGGTAGCTGAATGGGTAAGGACGCGGTTTCAGAGGTATCGAGTTCGAATCCGGCCAGACAGTACCAATGTGAATTTCACTTTGTGGAATTTATATGTGCTAATCACCTACGCGGCCGCTGCGCAAGGGCGCGGGTTCGATCCCCACTCAGTGCAAATATTTGTATGCATGAATATGGGTATTTGCATTGGTCTGGTCGTGCCTCGGAGAGCACGTTAAGCCGTCGGTCCCCGCAGTTAAGACTGGGAAAGTGGACCCCAGACTCCGAGGTGAAAGCTTTAGTTACGACTGGGATTAACGCTAGGTTGAAGAAGATATGTGCTAATCACATGATTTACCATCTGCTGACGGTGAAGGAAAAACATCGTGAGGAAACCCACATGTCCTAAAAGAAATTCTAAGGACATGTCCGATCCACCAACCCGCTTTAGGCCAGCGTGTGTGGATTAAGGCCTAAACCCTCTCAGCTCTCTCGATAGAGGAGAGGAGACCCGTGCCCAGCTGTTCCGTGCCGTGCTTTGAGTAGAGGCAGTGTCCTTATCCATTCAGCTACAATCGCTTTATAATAGTATAGTTAAAAATTCTTACTTTTTTTAAATTCCATAGGTATACCCTGGCGAACGGCATTCCCTACGAGCGATGCACGCAGCGAAGCATTACGAAGCGACGCTGCTACACTTTTTACATGAAAATCTCTAAAAAAAAACCTATGTTGTGATGTAAAAAACATACGAAATGAAATACCACTGAGTATGCTATCAAAAACATCAACCTATAAAACATTTAGACTGAATGCGTTGAACACTATGGTCGAATTTTTAATTAAACGATATCAATTCATCATTTTCTGAACCTTTTGCCCAACTCAGTTGGCTTTCCAGTCTAACTGTGATGCGGCTGAACTTCGATATTTTCCATGGAGCGACTACCATCTGACCTCCACAACCAATGGTCATTATGACCAATGGCGATATCGAAGTTCCAAGTTAGACTGGTTGGACTTTTGTGGGCTCCAACTACCCGTAACGACTGCCATAGATGTTTGTATGGCAACCGGGACCGACGGCTTAACGTGCTCTCCGAGGCACTAATAAACCTGCGATAAATACACACATAACTTCGAAAAGCATCGAAAAGTCATTGGTGTGTGCCATCTAATTATAAATCCGACTATAGACTGTGTCACAAAATTGGCGGTGGCTAACCCCCCCCCCCCAACTTCCCCTCTCCAGGGTCGCCAGCGCGAGTGTGACGCCCCTGGTGTTGCACACGTCCATAGGTCACGGTGACCGCTTTCTATCTACCTAAGTGGTATAAAAAAGTCTATTTCCATCCTATCATGTTTCCTTCCTTTCTTTCTTTCTTTCTTCCTTTCATTATCAGGAGCGTTTCTCTAACACCCTGTATAATTCTGGATATTATTGTGTTACGATTTTAATGGCTGATGTGTGAATTTTAGCGCTTTTGAGCTAAGAATTAATTAAAATATACTTTATTGTGTGTAGGACGAATACTGTGCGATGATAATAATCTGCTAGACTCATCTCCAGTGCAGTGGACTCACCCTGAAGGTGAACTCACCCTACAGGTGAACTCACCCTACAATTGAACTCACCCTACAGGTGAACTCACCCTATAGGTGGACTCGCCCCGAGCGTGGTATCATTATTAAAATTAATTCACCCAAAGGTAAATTCCTCTCCGGAGGGTGGACTTTATGAAAATGAACTCAATCTAAGGTGAACTCGCCCTATAGGCGAACTTATCTTGAAAAAGAACTCACCCTAAGGTGAACTCATAACGAAAATGAATTAACTCATCCTGAAGGGGCACTCACCCTGAAGGTGAACTCACCTTGAACATTAACTCACCTTGAAAATGAACTCACCCTGAAGGTGAACTGACTTTACATATAATGACGTTTTTGCTTTGAATAGCTATATATACTGGAGTAGGCGATATCTGTCGAGACGCGAAGTGCTGTTGCTTTCTATCGCGATATAAAAGAAAGAGATGGCTATAGGTTACGTCATTGAGCTGTAGCGGTGTAATCGAGACCCTAGTAATATTTTTTTAGTAATAATTGTATTAGCCCATTACTTATTATTATTACGAAATGTAAATATTTTTTAATATTAATAAAAAATATATGTTTTTAAAAATCCTTTTTGAGTTTTATTTTTAAGTAACGCGCCCGGTGTTGCGCCGATAGGCCACGGTGAACGCCTATCAGGTGGGCCGTGTGCTTGTTTGCCACCAAGTTGCATACAAAAAAAGTGAAACCATGCATGCATACAGCTAGAATACTCACTCTAAGACCTTGCCCAAACGAGGGATTTTTGACTGCGGACTTTTTTGTCCTCTAAAATAGATCTCTTACAATTGAACGGTACGTACGCGGTACTTTTAAGTTGAAATAGTCTCGAACTGGGTACATCCTTTTTTTTTATCGTGCGGATACCACCCCCGTCGGCCATTGGGGGTGGTTATGTCGGGATCGAACCGACTAAAACCGCACGCCGTCTCGGGCCCTAATTACCGGGGTGTGAAGTTACCCAATGGGCATATCCCTCGCACCCCAGCTGACCCCGGGCCATCTACGATTTTAAGATGGCCCGGAAGATAAGATGGAACATGCGACTTAACTTACTACGCACCAACAAGGCGCTGTCTTAATTTGACAGGTCTTAACTTGAATAAAATCATCTGTCCTTTTCTATCTGATCATGAAAGAAACAGATGCAATTATATTTTTTTTAGAGAAATTTAAGTTTAGAGATGTAACAACGGAATTGGGAGGAATATTAACGACTCCTCGTCCTCCGTGGCGTAGCGATGGAGCGTTCGACTACTACGTCGGAGGTCGCGGGTTGGGTTCCCGCCCAGTGCAAATATTTGTGTGCATGAAGTTAGTATTGATACTATCGATAGCTCAGAACGAGGCAATATTATTGAACGATGCGTTATAATAATATACCTATCGTAACTACACAATCTATTATAAAGTCTACTATATCTATACTAATATTATAAAGAGGTAGTTTGTGTTTGTATATTTGTTAAATTGTAAGGGGTAATCTCGGGATCTACTGAATTGATTTTAAAAATTCTTTCACCAATAGAAAGCCACATTATCCGTGAATGTCATAGGCTGAATATCATCACGCTACTGCCCGGGGGAGCGGAGCAATAATCATAAATGTGAACAATTCCGGTACCTAGATTCCCATACATTTAAGGAAAACTGATAAATTATGAGCATATTATGTGAGTTAAAAAGGGTGCATCGGGGTTCGAAATACGCCGCGGGTGAAGCGGGGGGGGGGGGGGGGGTTAGCTATCCTATCCTACTAATATTATAAACGCGAAAGTTTGTAAGAATGTATGTCTGGATGTATGGATGTATGTTTGTTACTCTGCCACACAAAAACGGCCGAATGGATCTGGCTGAAATTTGGTACAGAGATAGATT
Organism: Lithosia quadra; assembly: GCA_963576445.1. Lineage (NCBI taxonomy): Eukaryota > Metazoa > Arthropoda > Insecta > Lepidoptera > Erebidae > Lithosia > Lithosia quadra. Next base: position 1,852,103 of record OY754897.1, read on the forward strand.
ATAGTCTGGAATAACATATAAGCTACTTTTTATACAAGCTAATACCGCGGTTCCGCTCGCAAAGTCGATCGGTCGGGATTTCTAGATATATCTTTGTTATACTCTTTCACGCAAAAACGGCCGAATAGATCGGGTTGAAATTTGGTAACAAGATAGACTAAAGTGTGGAATAACATATAGGCTACTTTTTATACAAGCTAATACCCGCGACTCCGCTCACGGAGTCGATCAGTCGACCCACGGAGTCGATCAGTCGGGATGTCTGGATGTATGTTTGTTACTCTTTCACGCAAAAACGGCTGAATAGATCGGATTGAAATTTGGTATAGAGATAGATTATAGTCTGAAATAACATATAGGCTACTTTTTATACAAGCTAATACTCGCGGCTCCGCTCGCGAAATCGATCGGTCGGGATGTCCATTTTATGTTTGTTGCTATTTCACGTAAAAACGGCTGAATGGATCTGGCTGAAATTTGGTAGGTACTGAAATAGATTGTAGTGTGAAATAACATATAGGCTACTTTTTATACAAAGTCAAAGTCAAAGTCAAAAATCATTTATTCTGTATAGACCATTTTAAGCGGCACTTACAAAACGTCAAATTATAAATATTTAAAACTAGAAGTAAATGGACCACCGGTTCGAAACGCGGCCCAGACCTGAGAAGACTCCGGCAAGAAACTCAGCGGGCTGTTTTTTTTTTTTTGGTCTATTTACAACAATTGCCTTAAGTCTAGATACAATGTTATTTCGAGTAACATAGTTGAGTGAACAGTTCATTTCCAAGCTTCTTTATCATCTAAATAATCTTGAATTTTATAATAAGCTTTTTGGGAGAGTTTTCTTTTAACAACATTTTTAAATTTACTTACATGTAAATCTCTAATTTCGCTTGGGAGTTTGTTGAAAAAGCGTATACAGTTACCCCGAAAAGAATTACTGATTTTTTGGAGCCTACTATCACAGGCTACAAGATTGTTTTTGTGCCTGGTATTTATATTGTGCCTATCACAAAGTCTTGGAAATTGTGAAATATTTTTCCGCACATACATGAGATTTTCAAATACATATTGTGAGACTACAGTAAGAATGTCTATTTCTTTGAATTTTTCTCGGAGGGAGACTCTTGGGCCCAAGTTATAAATAGCACGCACAGCCCGCTTTTGCAAAACAAAGATCGTGTTTAAGTCTGCGGAATTACCCCAAAGGAGAATTCCGTAGCTCATGATGCTATGGAATGCTACATGCTAATACCCGCGGCTTCGCCCATGGAGTCGATCAGTCGGGCTATCTGGATCTATGTTTGTTACTCTTTCACGTAAAAACGGCTGAATAGATCGGGTTGAAATTTGGTACTGAGATAGATTATAGTCTGAAACAACATATAGGCCACTTTTTATACAAGCTAATACTCGCAGCTCCGCTCGCGAAGTCGATCAGTCTGGATGTCATATCTCCAAATTTTAGGTCTGACCAACATATCGTATTTGGCCTGACCAAGAAAACCGCACTAAAATCCGTTTAGTACTTTTTATCCGAAAGGTTTTGGCTAGACGAGTGGAGACCAGTGGAGTGGAGAGTGGAGCGGAGTGGGGAGTGGTGTGGAGAGTGCAGTGGGGAGTGGTGTGGAGAGTGGAGTGGATATGGGAGTGAAAAACAGAGTGGAAAGTCGAGTGGAGAGTCGTTTCATTAAAATAGACTTGGTGGCGATACTGAATTCCACGCGGGCGAAGCCGCGGGCGGAAGCTAGTATAAAATAAAATAATTAAATAATCAAAAACCTGACTGCTGAAATTAATGGGTATCGCCTGCTATCAAACTTGATTCAGGCTTTTCGACAGCAGTCGGGTTTTTTTTTATTTTTTTATGAATTATTTACGAGCAAAAATACTATCGATAATAACGATAGTTTATTTTTCGTGGACAAGTACTATCGATAGTATTGGCTCATGTGTGTGTGACACCTTCAATGTTGCACTGCAACGTCGATAGGCCACGGTGACCGCTTCTCATCGTCTGGGCTGTGTGCTTGTCTGCCACCTACGTTGTATATAAAAACAATTCTGAGTTATCGATAGTATCGATGGGTACTCGATATAGTTTAGCTTTTTCAGATGAAAACATTGTAAACTTAGAAAACTATCGGCTTTCGGCAACAAAATAAATTAATCGATAAACAAATTTCAATACTACCACCGATTACCTAAGTACTACGTACAATAAAATAAACTTAGTTTTCTTATCTATTTTATATTGTTTTTCTTCATATTGAAATGCTATTATTACTAGCTGTGCCCCGCAGCTTCGGGGTGTATCCCATCTGCCCCGGTGACTTGGCCCGGTGTCGGGCCACATGGGAAAAAAGTTTTAACTGGCCCGTTGATAGGTTTACCGGGCCAGATGACACAAATCAAGTGCCATCGTCCCCGGTTAAAGGGAAAAATAGAGGATACGCCTCGTAATTATTTTTCTTATTTAGAGGACTTGTCAATTTGAATTCACCTTGCCTGATGATAACTTTACCTTCAGCTTACCATCAGGCGAGGTATATAAGCTATCTCCCCATCAATATTCAGCCAAATCGGTACAGTCAGCCGTTCGCGCGTGATGACGTGACCAAGGGAAATAAATTAAATAGGGAATAGGGATTCATTTTTATATAAAGGAAATTTCTAATATTCTTGTTATAATATAATATAATTATTATAATAGATTTTCTTTATATTATTATTTTATTTTTTTTATTCTAATTTTTAATAGTGAAATAATCTCAAACCAACGTCCGAGATAATTCACATAGAAAAAAGTAATGGGAGTTTAGAATTTTATTCTAAACTGCCGTCTGACCAACTACCGACAAAACGCCTTTTCTAGTCATGCGCTCTACAGAAGCAAACGATAGCTTGAATTTAAATCGAGCAACGCCATCTAGTTACGAAACTGTAACTAAAAACATGGCAATTTGGAATATTTTTTTTGTAACTACATACATACTTACATAGAAACACCCAGACCAATGCAAATAGAACACAACTTGCACTGAGCGGGAATCGAACCCGCGCCACAGAGGCCGAGAAACAAAGATATTCAGACAATCAGATAACATCCATACATTCTTACAAACTTAATTATATTAGCAAACATTACACTAAAAAGCGATGGTAGTTGAATGGATAAGGACGAGGCCTCTACTCAGAGGTATCGAGTTCGAATCCGGCCGGACAGTACCAATGTGAATTTCACTTTGTGGAATTTATATGTGCTAATCACATGATTTACCATCTGTAGGAAAAACATCGTGAGGAAACCCACATGTCCTAGAAGACATTCTAAGGACATGTCCGATCCACCAACCCGCGTTAGGCCAGCGTGTGTGGATTAAGGTGTAAACCCTCTCAGCTCTCTCGTTAGAGGAGAGGAGACCCGTGCCCAGCAGTGGGACTTTAATAGGTTGCTAAAATAAAACATCAAAAATAAATGATAATAAAAAATATTTATTTATTTAATTATAGTTTAATTTATTAATTATTATTCGAACGATTTATATGACGTCACAATTAATCCCCAGTCTTGCATTTTCCTGTCAATCCAGTTCCTGAATTTGGGCACGTTGGTGTACACAGCGGGGACGTCCCTCTGTCCACAGCCGATCCCCCAGGCCACCAGCCCTGTGAGCTTATAGCGGTCGTTCCCTATAGGGCACGCTAACGGGGCTCCACCATCACCCTGTCAATCAAAAATAAGCAGGTAAGTAGGGTAGCCAGAGCTCACAATCCCCCCCCCCATCCTTCCCTCCAACCTCGCCTAAACTCCTCAACCCTTCCCCTCAAAGGTCGGGAGGGCGAGTGTGTGTACATGTTCAATGAAATTTGAAAGACCGCGGTAGATTACTGGTCTGGGTAATGGACTGCTGAGACGAGGTCTCGGGTTCGATCCCAGGTTCACCATGGGGAACACAACACGCTGGTTATTATGTGCGCGATGTTCTGTAGGGCGGAGGTACTACCCCAGTCGGACTGCTCAGTTCGGACGGGAGATACCGTCGTGTCCTACCTCCAACAAATCTTTTATTTATACTACTACTAGCGACCCGCCCCGGCTTCGCACGGGTGCAATGCTGATACTAAATTAAATACACTACAGAAAAACTATGAACGTTGTATATAAAAACATAGCGGCCCCTCCCCCGCTCCCCCCATCCACTCCCCGCACTGCCCCGTCCGACCGGGACCGCCCGCCGCAAACGCAAATTTTAAATTTGTAATATCTCCGAAAATATTTGTTTAATTTACATGCTGTAAGGAACCATATTGATCTATATTAATTGCACACTGTATTTAAGGTACTTAATTCGATAAGGATTAATGCCGTATTGCTTAAAATAGCTTCGTAAATAAGCCATTTTATCACGTAAAAAGTAAACAATGAAAATGGTTAATGTGGGTTATCCCTAAAAGATAAACATATACCATCGCGGACTTTTTTGTAGACCTTTTTATGGTGTACAATACTGTAGTACATTAATTTGATCTAACTCGTAGGGTTTAGGCAGCGTTTTTGCTAAATTGCTAAATAAGCCCAAAACAATAGGTTAATTTACGACATCACGTTAGAAACCTCTAAAATTAGCAATGTTGCCTTAGTATATGATGCATGTATTATACATATAAACCTTCCTCTTGAATCACTCTATCTATTGGAAAAAACCGCATCAAAATCCGTTGCGTAGTTTTAAAGATTTAAGCGCACATAGGGATATAGGGAAAGAAAAGGCGACTTTGTTTTATACTATGTAGTGAAGGTGGCCGAGGTGGGAGTAACCTTCTAGAGGGCTGTTTCGAGGCTCTCCACGTGTCCCTTTGACTAGCAGAGGGCACAGTGGGGAGCAGGTGGGGGATGGGCTGGTTCGCCGAACACAGAGAGGGGTGGCAGGATGGTCGCCTGTCACCCTGCATTCCACCGTCGTCCTACCTCTATACATCGCTCATTACCTCCATACATTAGTGCGATGCTCCCCTCATTACGGGTACCCCACACATTGAGGGTGGTCCTCTATCCTCTACGGGTACCCACCTGGCAAGTATCCTTCCCCTCCTCCCCCCCGGCACAGACGAAGCTGTCGTGCAGTTTAAAGTTGTACCCGAGCCTGGTCTTCTGCAGGAGACTATTGCAGCGCCTGTGGGGGACCATGTCCACCTCCACCTTTTTAAGGATTACGGCGTAACGGCCGGTAAGACCTGGAAGCGAAGTTAACAAATAGATAAATAGTTAATTAATTGAATAAAGAATTAATTAAATGAATAAAGAATTAATTAAATGAACAATTAATCGATTAATTAAACGAATATTTATTTAATTAAAGGAGTAATAATCGAAAGGGTAATTAAGTAATTTAATGGATACTACATTTAATTACATGAATGATCAATTAATTTGCAGAGTATTTATCGCAGTCTTATTAGTGCCTCGGAGAGCACGTTAAGCCGTCGGTCCCGGTTGCCATACAAACATCTATGGCAGTCGTTACGGGTAGTTGGAGCCCACAAAAGTCCAACCAGTCTAACTTGGAACTTCGATATCGCCATTGGTCACAGTGACCATTGGTTGTGGAGGTCAGATGGCAGTCGCTCCACGGAAAATATCGAAGTTCAGCCGCATCACAGTTAGACTGGAAAGTCGACCCCAACTGAGTTGGGAAAAAGGTTCAGAGAATGATGATGGTCTACTTACCGAAGCGGTCCTTGCCCCATCCATTGGCGATGCAGTTCTTATGGCTCTCGAAGTTCTCGTCCTGCTCCGGGAGACAGATGGTGTTGATGTGTTCCGCTAAGACCAGAGGCTGGTCTAGCCGCAAAAGGGCGATGTCATTGTTTAAGTTTTTATTGTTGAAATCTGCAACAAATTACGAATAACATAACATAAACTCACGCCAATATTCCCGAAGGGGTAGGCAGAGGTGCTAGCACCCACATTTCGCCAGTTTATGTTTAGGTCCCAATGTAATAGGTGGCGAGCCTATTGCCATTAACCGGGCACTTATAAACCTGCGATAAATACACACATAACTTCGAAAAACATCGAAAAGTCATTGGTGTGTGCCATGGTGAACCTGGGATCGAACCCGAGACCTCGTCTCAGCAACATCAAAGTGAATCGGCAGTTACAAAACGGCAAAACAATGGAATTCAAGGTTTTTTTCAAGTTAGACACTTCAACATGACTTCTCCTCGCCTGATGGTAAGCTAAAGGTAAAGTCTCAGGACTGGGGTCACCACCACATACACCGGTAGTGCTACAGTGGCGGCCCTCAGCTTGACGGCCTCATCAAATGCTTTTTCACGCCCCGCTTTATTTTAAAATTTTTAATTTTTACAGACGGCCTACGTTTTTAGTCGGCTCGAACTAGGCTAGTACCTATATAATAAAAATGGTAGTCACTCACTGTTATGCGCGACAATCTGGCTGACCCCCCTCTCCTCAAACGGGAATATCTCCTTTTCAGTCTGTGTGTCCCACTCCCCTGCTCGCGCCTTAATCGTATGGGGGGCGTACCTGTTCACAAAGAAAGAAAATCAATTACCATGGTACCTATAAGATATTCTATGTGAAATTCTTCTTGAAGAACCTCATTTTGTGGGCGTTAAGCACAACCCCCCTTTTCCGGGGGCCATCTCAATCCCGGAGATGGCCCGTGTGAAGCCGGGGCGCGAGGGAAAGTCAAAGTAAAAAATCATTTATTCTGTATTGACCATTTTAAGCGGCACTTACAAAACGTCGAAATCGAAATTATTTAAAACTAGAAGCAAATGGACCACCGGTTGGAAACGCGGCCCAGACCTGAGAAGACTCCGGCAAGAAACTCAGCGGGCTGTTTTTTTTGGTCTATTTATAATAGTTGCCTTAGTCTAGATACAGTACCTATTATTTAAATGCTCTATGGGCCACCTTACACCCCGACCCTAGAAGACCCAAGACGGCGTGCGGTTTTAGTCAGTTCTAAACCGAGATAACTGACTCGGCCGGTGGATGTGGTATCCATGATGATCACCACATGAAAAAATGTGCGTCACACTGCCGACCTTTCTAATGCCCTTCTTGAAGAACCCCATATTGTATACGCTAGGGAAAACCTTACAACAGAAGACCAGAGGTGACTTGCGGTTTTAGTCGGTTCGGCCGACATAACCACCCTCATTGACCCTAATAACTTACTTGACAATCTATGGACAACTTACACATTAAAGACCAAATGGCGTGCGGTTTTAGTCGGTTCGGCCGACATAACCGCTCTTATTGGCCCGCGGGGGACATAAAGGCTAATCATTTACTTCGCAATCTATTGACAACTTACACATTAAAGACCAAACGGCGTGCGGTTTTGGTCGGTTCGAGTGTGACATGACCGCGGGGGCGAAAAGTGATGAAGACTTACTTGGCAATCACATGAGCTCCTGTCATCACAACTTCAGGGTTGATCAGGACCCCGACTCCGATGTAGGAGTTGTTCTGCGAGTTGATCAGAGCGACCACCCATGGGAACTCGCCGAACTGGGTGTCTGCACCCTGGGAATTAAAAAATTATAAGTCCGAACTGAGCAGTCCGACTGGGGTAGTACCTCCGCCCTACAGAACACCGCGCACATAATAACCAGCGTGTTGTGTTCCCCAAGGTAAGTAGGGTAGACAGAGCTCACTGTACCCCTCCTCCCCCCTTCCCTTCAGGGTAGGCAGCGCGTGTGTGACACCCTTAGTGTTGCACACGTTCATAGGCCACGGTGACCGCTTCCCATCAGGTGGACCGTGTGTTTGTCTGCCACCTTAGTATAAAAAAGACAAAATGAACTCATTTCTGACTTTTGGATTGAGGAGGGCACACGGCTACACCTGATGGGAAGTGGTCACCGTGGCCTATGGACGTGTGCAACACTAAGGGTGTCACACACGCGCTGCCTACCCTGAAGGGAAGAGGGAGGGCTAGGAAGAGGTGGGGGAGGAGAGGTACAGTGTTCTGTAGGGCGGAGGTACTACCCCAGTCGGACTGTTCAGTTCGGACGGGAGATACCATCGTGTCCTTTATAAATATTTGCATTGGTCAGGGTGTTACTATATAATTTACAAAAAAAATTGGCATATCCGCATTCTAGAACCCATAACATAAGCGCTAGAAAGCGGTGTATAGAATGTCGTAGCATATTTATTTATTGCAAAATACTTACATTAAAAATAGCACCAACTCCGTTAGGGTTCCTGTAGCCACACCCCTTGACTTTAGAGGGGTCTGGCTGCGGCTTGGGGGTCTCGGGGTCTGAGGGGACCGTGCAGCAGATCTCCACGGACTCCTGACATGTTATCAGATTGTCTTCTCCGAACCTGGAAATTGTGTATAGTCCTCTGGTTGTACACCATGTAAATTATATATTATTATCTATTCTAGATTCAAGATTCAAGATTCATTTATTTTTTGTATAAACATGTGTTACAAAGTTGATGGTATTACAATATATAGGTAAGAAAGTGCCAACATGTTTTGCCCATACGGGCGTACAAAAATTTACAGTGAGTCGAACAAACAAAATTCAAATTAAAGTAAAATTAATTTAACGTCAATATTACAATAATGTCATCAATAATAAAAATAAAATGTCAATGAAATATATTAAAAATAAAAACAGAAATGTCATTTATGTACCGTTTCAAAAAATGTCATTAAAGAAATCAGTAACATTGTAATAACACCTACAACCTAATACGTTGCCTAAGCTTTTTTTAAAAGCATTCATGCCCAGATCTTTCATGGTTTTAGGTAGTTTGTTATATATCTTAGGAGCTAGGCAAAAATACTCTTGTTCATCAGTGTAGTTTTGGCACTTTGTATTCTTAGCCTACTGGTATCCCTTTGACTGCGTGTAGAACCATCAGCTAATCGGGGAAATAGTTCTGAATTGGACTTTACAAAAATGGCAGTCTCATATATATATAGGGACGGAATATTCTATACTAATATTAGAAGTAAAGTTTGTGTGTTTGTATATTTGTTAAATTGTAAGGGGTAATCTCGGGATCTACTGAACCGATTTTAAAAATTCTTTCACCAATAGAAAGCCACATTATCCGTGAATGTCATAGGCTGAATATCATCACGCTACTGCCCAAGGGTGCGGTGCAATAATCATAAATGTGAACAATTCTTGAGATTCCCATACATTTTAGGAAAACTGATAACTGAGCATATTATGTGAGTTAAAAAGGGTGCATCGGAGTTCGAAATATGCCACGGGCGAAGCCGGGGTGGGTCAGCTAGTATATGTATAAATCTATATCTATAATTACCGGGGTGTAAGGTTACCCAATAGGCATATCCCTCGCACCCCAGCTGTCCCCGGGCCATCTACGGTTTTAAGATGGCCCCCTCGACCCCCCGAAAGGGAGGGTGGGGCGAGCATCACCGCCACTTCGACGACGGTGGGGTGTAGGGTGACAGGCGGCCGTCCTGTCACCCAACCGTCGGCGCGCAAACAATCAGCTCACCCCCGGCTTGCTCTCCACGTGTCCAACTGCTAGTCAGATGAACACGTGGAGAGCCTCGGAGCAGCCTTCTAGAGGGCCACTCCCACCCCGGTCGGATTGGCCGCAGGCAGCAGCGTCTCCCGTGGCGAGTGGGAGGCGCTGCTCGCCTCCGTTACCCAGGTGTACCACGTGGAGGTTCCGGCCCGCACCCAATAATCTGCTACCTCACCTCACGGACTCGACGACGGAGGGCATGCGCAGCTGAGACAGTCAGCCTGTGACCACGACCGCCGGTGTGACCTGGTCAGACATTCCCATACCAATATACCATATACCATAATCGCGTTAATTCCCGTTAACATGTTAGTAAACGCATTAAAGGCATCCTCCATCGTAGGTTAAGTGCTGACCCTTGTGGCCCGGGTTGCTATACCTAAATGACTTGACCCACCCTCATCGTTAAACTGGTGTCGAGGAACTTCTTATTTTTTTTTTTACTATGTTACCTTTAATAGTCATGAGCTTTTTCATTATTGCAACATTAATTTTGCAGTGTGTTTTACGTTAGAATCCAGTTCAAAACTCTTAGTTTTAAGTTTATTTTTGTAAAGATTGTACCTAATGTGTTTTGTGCATCAAATAAATAAATAAAAAAAAAAAAACGTCCATGGGGTCAAAAGGCTCATCAGCTCCTCACCTGACGTCCAGTTCCCCATACCCTGTGACACTGGCGTTGTTAACGTCAATTGCTACCTTATTACTATCACAGAGGTAGTACGGTAGACATTTGCAAGGTTGTCCCTCCTTGTTCACAAGTGTAGTAGTGCTGTCAGTCGAGCTAACTATGATCTGAAAGAGAAAGAACGATTAGAGAACCCTGTGTGTGGAGTGAGGTTTTTTTTAAGACGTAGGTGGCAGACAAGCACACGGCCTACCTGATGGGAAGCGGTTATTGAGGCCTATGGACGTGTGCAACACTAAGGGTGCCACACGCGCTGCCTATCCTGAAGGAGGGCTAGGAAGGGGTGGGGGGGGGGAGGAGGGGAACAGTAAGCTCTGGCTACCCTACGACCAGACCAATGCAAATACCCATATTCATGCATACAAATATATGCACTGAGCGAGGATCGAACCCGCGCCTCCTGCGCAGCGGCCGCGTTCACTACCGCTACGCCACAGAGGCTGTCTGCCACTTAAGTATGTAGTATAAAATAAGGAACTTCCCCCCTCCAAACCCCCTATTTCCCTTGGCAACAAGTGTGTGACGCTCTTAGTGTTGCACACGTCCATAGACCACGATGCGGTGATAGCTTCCCATCAGGTGGGTCATGTGCTTGTCTATATAATACCTATAAAAATAAATAATAGCAACCCATTTATGTCCCAATGCTGGGCACGGGTCTCCTCTCCTCTAACGAGAGAGCTGAGAGGGTTTACACCTTAATCCACACACGCTGGCCTAACGCGGGTTGGTGGATCGGACATGTCCTTAGAATTTCTTCTAGGACATTGTGGGTTTCCTCACGATGTTTTCCTTCACCGTCAGCAGATGGTAAATCATGTGATTAGCACACATAAATTCCACAAAGTGAAATTCACATTGGTGCTGTCCGGCCGGATTCGAACTCGATACCTCTGAGTAGAGGCCGCGTCCTTATCCATTCAGCTACCACCGCTTTTTTTATAAAAGAGCCGTTATACTTACATCATCTAGTCCTTTAGTGGTACCTCCGATGGGCTGGGTGGGGGTGGGCGGCGTGCCGAAGATGCCGGTCAGCACATTGGGGTCAATGGTGGTGCCTTGCGAATTGACCAGCGTCACCAGGAGACTGAGCAAGTACACCTTCATGGTTCTGGAAGAGAGAGTGAGAAATAGTTATCATTTTATGGTCATTTTATTTTTTTATTTTTCATACCACTTATTTTTGTATCCCAAACCCTCTCAACTCTCTCGTTAGAGGAGAGGAGACCCGTGCTCAGCAGTAGGACATCAATGGGTTGCTATTACACCACTTAGGTGGCAGACAAGCACACGGTCCACCTGATGGGAAGCGGTCCCCGCGGCCTATGGACGTGTGCAACACCAAAGGCGTCACCCACGCGCTGCCAACCCCGAAAAGAAAGGGCGGGGGTAGGAAAGGGTGGGGAGGCTAGGAAGGGGCGGAAAGGAGGAGGGGTACAGTGAGCTCTGGCTACCATACGTACCGCCGGGAAAACAACAGGATGGTTATTATGTGCGCGGTGTTCTGTAGGGCGGAGGTACTACCCCAGTCGAACTGCTCATGGACGGGAGATACCGTCGTGTCCTACCTCCTCTTAACCTCTCTCCCTCCGCTCCTCTGCCCAAAGAATTGTTATAAAAGCGAATATTTATCTCTTCTCCGCCGTAATACCAGATTAGCTATTATAACTTTATCTACCCGTAAACAAATAACAATGGCTGACTCATAAGATGTTATAAACTTGATACGTTACTAATACCGGCGCGTGCGACTGGCCTCGAGACCGTACCGGTTTTTTGTATGAGGTCGAATTACTCGCGAAGTTTCAATATTGATAACTAAAATCTAGACATGAAGTACGTTTTTAGTTTTTTTTTTATAGACAGGCCCGCGTTTGACCACTATTTCACCTTATGGTAAGTGAGGATGTGGTAGACGATGGAGCATGCTTGCCTAGAAGCAAGCTATTCACTCTTTACTTAAAGACTCAGTTATAGCTTTCCAGAAACACAGACTCAGGCATTCCACTACTTAGCTGTACCTACGCATAATGAACGTATTGCTGAAGCGATTCGTGCGTATTAGCGGAATGTCCACAGTCCAGTTTTTTTCTTTTTTTAGTGTACAGAAATAGAAAAGTACCTATTTATGAGGTTTATTATGTACAGAAGCATCAAAAACAGAATTTTTGCCGTAAATTTGATGATTTCCCCTCGATTTTCCCAAGACCCCAGCATCGGATCCTGATACCCTTCCTCCTATAGTCCCGGGGCCTTTAAGCGGGGTGTGAAAAAGCATTTGATGAGGCCGTCAAGCTGAGGGCCGCCACTGTAGCACTACCGGTGTATGTGGTGGTGACCCCAGTCCTGAGACTTTGCCTTTCGCTTACCATCAGGCGAGGTGGAGTCATTTTGACGTGTCCTATATAAAAAAAAATCCACCCCAGAAGTAGCCTCTTTCAAACAAAAAATTTTTTTCAAAATCCATCCATAATTGGTGCCGCTATCGCGTAACATACATACAAAAAAATAGCGTACGAATTCTCCTTTTTTGAAGACGGTTAAAAAGTTTAGTTTAATTAAGTTTTATATTATCCTTTTAATTTACTGTGTCTGTGCAGGTACATACATAATGGCGTCTTATCATATTTTTTATATTATGTTAACCAGACAGTAATGCGACAATCGACTTTAGTTCAACCTTATAACTTTAAAATACTTTAACCTTCGTACTAACGACCTCTGTGGCGTACTGGTAGATCGCTTGACTGCTAATTCAGAGGTTACAGGTTCGATTCCCGCTCAATGCAAATATTTGTGTCTGAACGAATATTTGCATGTGTCTTGGTGTTTCTATGTATGTGTTATGTTATAATATGTATGTGTTTACAAAAAAAGGTAAGTAAATTTATGTATGATTATCCGCATTCTAGAACCCATAACACAAGCTAGTTAAGCTATGCGAAGTAGGGTAGGTAGTAAAGTAACTACAATTTCTAAAATTCCCCCTAACCCCACTTGCTAAATTGCTTGTATTACGAATAATTAGGTAGGTAACGTATGATCCCGGCCAGGATATGAACCCGGGACTTCTCGAACATGAAGCCGACCCCTTAATCACTGAGCTACACACGTGTTAGTTTACCCCGGTTGAAAACCTCCAAAAAAGATTCTAACCTAACGTATCGATAACTTTCCTTTATTTGGCAGTCGGTTAAAAACTAGCAGCATCGCATGCAAACTAAAAAAAAAACAACTTCAAAAACTTGAAATAATTTGTGTTGTAGATAATAATAGTTTTATCATTGGCTAGCTGCTCATAATTTATCAGTTTTCCTAAAATGTATGGGATGGGAATCTATCGGAATTGTTCACATTTATGATTATTGCTCCGCTCCCTTGGGCAGTAGCGTGATGAAATTCAGCCTATGACATTCACGGATAATGTGGCTTTCTATTGGTGAAAGAATTTTTAAAATCGGTTCAGTAGATCCCGAGATTACCTCTTACAATTTAACAAATATACAAACACACTTAAAATTGTAAATTAACTGTGTCTGTATATTGAAGATATTTATAAAAAAAATACTTGGGTTATGTTATATGAACAATTCTGAATACAAAAATACCTCCCTGCAGTGGTTTTCCCTAGCGACTACAACATGGGGTTCTTCAAGAAGGGCATTAGAAGGTTTTTACAGGGTCGGCAGCGCGAGTGTGACGCCCCTGGTGTTGCACACGTCCATAGGCCACGGTGAACGCTTCACATCAGGTGGGTCGTGTGCTTGTCTGCCACCTAAGTGGAATAAAATGCGATTCTTGTCTGTTTATTCGCTTTTTTCGTTTGATGGGTTTTGATCAGACTTAAAATCTTGTTCACCATGGCACACACCAATGACTTTTCGATGCTTTTCGAAGTTATGTGTGTATTTATCACAGGTTTATAATTGCCCGGTTAATGGCAATAGGCTCGCCACCTATTACATGGGGACCTAAACATAAACTGGCGAAATGTGGGTGCTAGCACCTCTGCCTACCCCTTTGGGGATATAGGCGTGAGTTTATGTTATGTTATGTATGTCATGTTAAAGTCTTGATCACAATTGGTTGAGTAGAACCGGAGATTAATTAAAAAACGCAAAACCCGTCGTGCACGCGGGCAGGGCCGTGGACATAAGCTAGTTGCTTCTAATGATATATGTATTTGAAAGGTTATTAAAAAAAACCTGTTATTTTTTGCTTGGTTGATTACAAATTTTGCGGTTTTTACCCGTAAATATAATGTTTATATGCGTACATAATGTATACATACATACATTATGCTCACGCCTTTTCCCTCCGAGGTAGGCAGAGACAACAGACCGCCATCTGCTGTCCATACCTATATCCTTCACGCGCTTCCTCTACAACTATATAAACCTTTTCCAAGCCCTATCACTCTTACACGGTGGAATCAATTCCATCAAGAACCAAGCGGTTCGGTGCCTCTTTTATTTGCTGCACCATAAACACTTGGAATTCTTTACCAGCGCATGTGTTTCCTTCCTCCTATAGTCCCGAGGCCTTTAAGTGGGGCGTGAAAAAGCATTTGATGAGGCCGTCAAGCTGAGGGCAGCCACTGTAGCACTACCGGTGTATGTGATGGTGACCCCAGTCCTGAGACTTTGCCTTTAGCTTACCATCAGGCGAGGTAAAGTCATTTTGACGTGTCCTATATAAAAAAGCCCGCCGGTTTCGAGTGCTTTTGACCTGCCCTTTTTGCAATAACTCATTAATTTGGTCATTGTATATACTCTGCGAGGTGGAAGCGTTTTGGCAGTACATTCATCGTGCGTACTGCTAAAGAGTGGAATGCCCTGCCTGAGTCTGTATTTCCGGAAAGCTACAACCTGGGAGTCTTCAAGTCTAGAGTGAACAGGTTACTTCTAGGCAAGCGTGCTCCACCGTCAACCACATCATCACTTACCAACAGGTGAGACTGTGGTCAAACGCGAGCCTCTTACCAATAAAAAAAGGTGGACCCCGGTTTGCTTGCCCACTTACATGTTGCCCTGGGGGTTTTAATTTTTCACTAAGACCCCATTTTTTGTGCGCAAATCCTTATCCCCCGCCCCAACAGGGTAGGTTATGGAGTCTTACCGACTAAAACCACACGCCGTCTAGGGTCTTCTGAGGCTAGGTGTAAGTAGGCCCATAGAGCATTTCCCTCGTATCCCGGCTTGAACCGAAAATTCTTGTTACAACCTTTACCAAATTTGAGGGTAGCCAAACAATGTTTTTGGCGGTTACCGTAAAAACATCTACGGCAGTCGTTACGGATAGTTGGAGCCCTAAAGTCTAACAACTAGTCTAACTACACAACATCGAGTTTACTAAAAGCAGAGATATGACCAAAAAAACAACATCTGACCTCTTACTTAGGTAAATATTTAGGTACTACCTATTACAAATTAACCGCAATGCGAATGTTAAGATGGATGTGTGGTGTGACAAGAATGGACAGAATAAGGAATGAGTACATTAGAGGAAGTTTGAAAGTTGCACCAGTAAATGAAAAATTGAGAAGCGAGCGACTGTCGTGGTATGGACATGTTATGAGAAGAGATGAAAGCAATGTTGTTGAAAAGGTTCTAAGTATGAATGTGGAGGGCTTTAAGGGTAGAGGTAGGCCTAAGAAAAGATGGATGGAGTGCGTGAAAGAGGATATGGCAAGGAAGGGGGTAACCGAAGAGATGACATCTGACAGGAATGAATGGAGGAAATATACATGTTGCGCCGACCCCAAATAACTGGGACAAGGGCAGGTAGATGATGAACATTGATTATACCTTTTTTACGGAAATCCCACAATCAGAGTGGGGAGCGAGTGATGGGCGAGCTGCTGATTGATGGCCGCCTGACTAGGAAGAGGTGGGGAGGCTAGGAAGGGGTAGGGAGAGGAGGGATACAGTGAGCTCTGGCTACCCTACTTATAGATATTAGCGTGGATATAAGGCCCCAGTTACGTTTTCCGGGGCTCCAAGTCAAACTCACCTGCTGGCTGGTACTGCTTGACAAATGTGAATCTGAAGCAAGTTTTTTTCATAAAGGCAGTCGCTCTCATAAAAGCCCAGATAAACAATGAAGAAAGGAGGAGTAAAATAGCGGACCCCGGGCCCTAAAGTTTTAGATGTAGGTAGTGTTGACCCCGATCCTGAGACTTTACCTTTAGCTTACCATCAGGCGAGGTGTAGACGTGTGTAACATAAAAAAAGAATGTTGGCCTTCAAGTGATGAAGACTACACTTATTAAAAAAAAACTATTAAAAAGTAATACCGACCTACCTTCTTATTATGTCAGTTAGGTATACTAAAACCTCCAAAATGTGGCAAATTCTCTTGTAAAAATCGCATCAAAATCGGTTCAACCAAACGCTAGATAATCGCGAACAAATATACATAAACACACAGGTCAGGGTCAACAGATTTTTTTATCGTGCGGAAATCCCAACGGATATTCCCGCCGGGTTATCCCCAATAGGCATTATCCCTCGCACCCCAGTTGACCCTGGGCCATCTACGGTTTTAAGATGACCCCCTTTTTTTTTTTTACGTGCGGAAATCCCCATGGATACCACCCCCGTCGGCCATCGGGGGTGGTTATGTCGGGATCGAACCGACTAAAACCGCACGCCGTCTCAGGCCTTAGTAACCGGGGTGCAAGTTTACCCAATGGACATATCCCTCGCACCCCAGCTGACCCCGGGCCATCTACGGTTTTAAGATGGCCCCCTCGACCCCGCGAAAGGGGGGGTGGGGTGAGCATGGCGCCACTTCGCTGACGGTGGGGTGTAGTCGTCCAACCGTCGGCGCGCAGACAATCAGCTCGCCCCCCGCTCGCTCCCCACTGTGCCATCTGCTAGTCAGAGGGACACGTGGAGAGCCTCGGAGCAGGCCTCTAGAGGGCCACTCCCACCCCGGCCGGATTGGCCGCAGGCAGCAGCGTCTCCCGTGGCGAGTGGGAGGCGCTGCTCGCCTCCGTTGCCCAGGTGCACCACGTGGAGGTTCCGCCCCGCACCCAAGATGACCCCCTGGTGTTGCACACGTCCATAGGCCACAGTTACCGCTTCCCATCAGGTGGACCGTGTGTTTTTCTGCCACCTAAGTAGTATGAAAAAAAAACGTCGGTTAAAAACTAAAAAAAAATAGTACCCTCATTATAATATTATTTGTTAATCTCAAATTCTCACGAGTTCACATTACAGTAAATTTTATTATTCATAACGTATTTAATTATATTATTTCCAAGAATTATATGTTTCTTAGAAACGCTGGGACGGACGCCCCCTAGCTATATTGGCTATGAACTAGCGTCTTGAAAAACGTTACTTTTTAAATCTTTTTTTTATATTCGATAGGTATGCGATGGTAGCTGAATGGATAAGGACGCGGCCTCTTCTCAGAGTTATCGAGTTCGAATCTGGCTGGACAGTACCAATATGATTTAACATTCTACTGACGGTGAAGGATAAACATCGTGAGGAAACCCACATGTCCTAGAAGAAATTCTTCGGACATATCCGATCCACCAACCCGCATTAGGCCAGCGTGTGTAAGGTCTAAACCCTCTCAGCTCGCTCGTTAGAGGAGAGGAGACCCGTGCCCAGCAGTGGGATATCAATAAGTTGCTATGATCATCAGTTGATAGATGCTATTATGACAGACTTGAACCGATTAAAACCGCACGCCGTCTCCGGTCTTCGAGCGATGAGTAAAAGATAACCAAAAGGCATTTCGCTCAAACCCAGATTGAAAAACGTAGCTGGGATAGATTGGATGCGAAAGGCGGACGTTAGATATTTCACCCTCATTTTTAAAAATATTGGCAACATCAATATGACTTTACCTCGCCTGATGGTAAGCTAAAGGTAAAATCTCAGGATCACCACTACATTACCGATGGTGCTTTAATGGTGGCCCTCAGCTTGACGGCCTCATCAAATGCTTTTTCACGCCCCGCTCAAAGAACCCAATGTCTAACACCGGACTATGATAGTCAAATTAGTTAATTTAAACGTTACTTGCAATTAATTTAATGTCTTTTATATCAAAATATGTAATATAAAACTTACCTAAATTATAAATAACCTATAAGAAAACTTTAATCCCGTCAAAAACTTAAATTAATAAAACACTTATTATGTAAAAATAACACAGATAATAAAAAAAAATACTTTTCAACTTTTTAAACCACTGACCGCTATCGCATCTTCGCGCGGACTGACATGTCAAACCAACATTAAGTAAATAAAACCGGACATACTTAGCTTACGTCATTTTACGGAAAACCCGTTGCGAACAAGGTTGACTTGAGTGCAGAGATTTGATTGCTAATAAAATATTGACATTTTGTGAACTTGTGACGTTTGAGTCAAGATGTTGTGTGTTTTAGCATTAATTGTTATTAGAGGTGATTTTAGATATGAATTAATTAAAAATTGTATATTTTGTAATGGATCAAATTTCAAATGGATTCTATCGCCTTTTTTATTTGAACTACGTTTTGGTTGCGTTTCAGCAGTATGTTTTGCCTGGTTGCCTGGTAGAGATCGCTATAAGCGATAAGGGAACTTCTTTTCACTTGCTGCGATCCTGGAACACCTTTGTAGAAATTAATAACTAAGTATATTAAAAAGTAGCGGTTCTGAATGAAATACGGATCCAGTTCCAGAACCCATAGAATGTTATTCAAGGACAAACAGCAACTAGCTGTTACATAATCTATCTTTGCATAATGTCAAATATTATTCATATCAGTTCAGCCGTTCTGGTGTGATTTGAGTTACAAATATCTACGAATCTTTAACGCATATTTGACTTGTGTGCATTGTAAAATAGAATAGTAGTTCAGTAAATAAATAAAAAATAAATAAATATTCTACAACATTCTACACATCGCTCCCTAGACCCAAACTAAGCTTAGTTTAACTAGCTTGTGTTATGGATTCTAGAATGCTGATAAACATCATAAGTTCAGTACATTTATCCATCAACAGAAGTGAGATAATATTAATTAAATGGTGATGTCATATATTGAAATTAATTACATCAATAAATTAAGCCAAGTCGTAAACCATTCACAGACTTAATTGAATCGATGGGTAACCATCGATTCAATTAAGTCTGTGAATGGTTTTTCTTGGATGAAGCAATTAAATCATGTTGCAATTTGCAATCGACCTCTGTAGCGTAGTGGTAAAACGTTAGACTGCTGTGTGAGAGTTCGCGGATTTGATATCCACTCAATAGTCAGTACAAATATTTCTATTGGTCTAGGGAAGCTACCATCTGAGCTTCACCACTCATTGGCGATATCGAAATTCTGTAGTTAGACGTATTAGGGTACCAACGAACCGTAATGACTGCAGAAGATGTTCATACGGTGACCGGGAACGACGGTTTAACGTGCTCATCAGGGCACGGATAGGTCCCAAAATGGTTGGATGGTTACCCATCTTATGACTGGACCCGGCCATGATTGCTTAACTTTGCAATGTTTACCACTTAGCTACGAGCCCCTCACTTTATATATAAATTTGAAATGGGTAAGGTACTTACCTAAAGCTTTTTTTTGTTTACACCTAAGTGGCGATGGCAACGCTACATACTTGTTATAATGAGACGTAGGTACAATTGAGCTCAGGAATAGCTGAACACTAAGAAATATTTATTGAAGCAAAAATATTTTTGAAATATTCAAAGCATATAATTTGGATTTTTCATTATAATATGGAACGTGCTAAGCTAATATACCAAGGGTGTATCTAATAAATATCTAATAAGTCATTAGCAATTATTTCATATTTTTTACTTTGCTCTTTTATGCATTTTAATTTATTATGTATTTTTGGTAGTCAATTTTTTAATTTGTTTTGAAGTGCTCCAAAATCCAGTTTTGTTACATACAAACATGCTTAACAAACTAATGCAAGCGTGTTAAAAACACTGAAGCTGCGTATGACGTCTGATGCCATAACGTAAGTTATGTATATTGATTGCCTCATTAACGAAGACTAGAGGTTACATTAACCTGTTTTCCTTATAACACTCAGATGACATATTGGCAATCTACCTATTGTGTCAGTTCTGTGAGATAAGTAATTCTTTATGTGACCTCGTTTATTTTATGCACAATGCAAATTAGGTCGTTGTATTTAAAAACTACATAACAACAATATATCATAGTTGTCACAATTGGCATCAGAGGCTTTTCAGGGTCCCCCTCAATGATCCGCCAATGCCTGCGGCTCCACCTGGGTGGTTGTAGGTTTTCGCGATTTTTGACTATAATGTATTTACTGTTCTACTCAACCGGTTGTTATCAAACATGGTAAGATTTTAAGTCTAACTAAGACAAAAAACAGAACATAAACTACAGCAATAAATGATTTAATTATACAAACAACATATTATAGGTTATAAGATTTATCAATGAACTTTTTGAACCGTGATTACTCTCTCTCGAAAGAAACATTGATAAGAAACAAATAGGTAACTAAGTAACTATTATATCAAAATAATAAATTTGCAGAACAAATCAGTTGATAATGTATTCTTTATAATGTTGTTGTTTTGTTTTTATGCAAATAAATACATATTCTACGACGTTCTACACAGCTCTATCTACACCCAAAGTAACCATAGTTTAACTAGTTTGTGTTATTTTATTGCGGATAAATATGCTTATATACTTACATATGAAAATAAACATACTTATATAAATGAAAATAGACATATTCATGAATATACAGAAGACTCTCCATTCCTATACAGAACAACACGTGCAAGGCTGAGATATCACCCTCATATGGTGCAAACAATTCCATCAAGAACCAAGCGGTTCGGTGCCTCTTTCCTTTGCCGCACCATCAAAACCTGGAATTCTTTACCAGCTCACGTGTTTCCTTCCTCATACAGTCCCGGGTCCTTGGGTCCTAAGCGGGGCGTGAAAAAGCATTTGATGAGGCCGTCAAGCTGAGGGCCACCATTTTGGCACTATCGGTGTTTGCAATGGTGACTCCCATTCTAGAGACTTTGCCTCAGCTTACCATCAGGCGAGGAGAAGTCATGTTGACGTGACCGACATAAAAAAAAAGAAAAAATATAAATATTTGCACTCAGCAGAAATCGAACCCGAGCCCCCTGTATGTCAAAACTATCGAATTCACTACCACTACGCCACGGAGGCTATCTAATCTACTATGTATTTAGGTATGTAATGTGCGCTATTTACAATTCACTATCAATGTGACATGCTTAGCTAGACATCAAATCGACATATTTATTTAATGAAATTTTGCAGCAATTTCTTCTATAGATTTCAAACGGAAAATGTGAACAAAAAGGACGGGACTTGAACCCGCGACCGTATGGTGGAGTAATCTAGTAAAATACATACATACCTACATAATGCTCACGCCTTTTTCCCTCCAGGGTAGGCAGAGACAACAGACCGCCACCTGCCTTTGTCCTGACATACTTCACGCGCTTCCTCTACTGTCATTAAGACTTTCATGCAAGCCCGTTGGTTTCGAGTGTTTTCGACCTTGCCCTTATTACCCGAGTGCGCAACGCAAAGGAGTGGTAATGTGTTTAACAGCCTATGTATGTATGTATGTATGTTTGTATGTTCCTTTGAAGCACTATACAGACCAAACACCTGGGCCGATTTTCATGATTCACACGTCAATCGATTCCTCTTAGTCCAGCGAGTGTCACTAAAGACGTGACGTCAGTGAAAATTCAATATGGCGACAACTGGCCACCATATTGCGAAAATTAAAAAAATGAAAGTCAGCTAACTATGTCAAGTGGGGTATCGTTGAATAGGTATTTAGAAATCATTTTTAGTTTTCTTTCAACATTTTTCGATTCCAGTGACCATTTAGGATCTATAGCGATTTAAAGTTGCGTAACAACAATTCATAGGTTTTTATTAGACAGTAGAAAGTCCAATCGGGTAAATAGCTGGCTAGGACACTTATAACTAAAAAGTATTAAATTAAAAAAATATAATTTAGAAATTAAAAACCCGACTGCGTAAAAAACTAAAAAGAAAAAAAACAAGCACTCAGATGTCCGGTGGTCTAGAAACATAACAACTTAACAGTCGGGATCCATTGAAAAATAAGATTGGCTGTTGAATAGTGGATCCCGACTGTTAAGTTGTTATGTTTCTAGACCACCGGACATCTGAGTGCTTGTTTTTTTCTTTTTAGTTTTTTACGCAGTCGGGTTTTTTAATTTCTAAATTATATTTTTTTGAGAGTTGTGTAGTACCTAATAACAATTTAAAAAAAATATTGTAACATCATTAATTGTTTATGTAGTACTTACGTATAAATTACGGTAGGTGTCACTACTGTTGCTTCAAGACGTAATGAATTGGAGAAATTCGAATATTATTAGGACGTGTTCAGGTAACTCAGTTGGTCAGAGTATTTCTCCTGTAAGGGACTGGTCACGGGTTCATATCCTATTCTAGACGTTCAATTTTGGAGGGTAGTTAAAGGCCCTAGCCTGCAATGCCAGTTGCCAAATAATGAAACGAGAGTTACAAAATAATTGGACCAGTGTAACGGGGGTTGAAAGTAGGATTTCAACCCCCGTTATACTCGTCTAATAATTTTTTTTATATCGGTCACGTCAATATGACATCACCTTGCCTGATGGTAAGCTAAAAGTAAAGTCTCAGGAATAGGGGTCACCATTACAAAAACAATAATATAGCATTCTTGTTTTTGCAATAGTGGCCCTCAGCTTGACGGCCTCATCTTAAAATGCTTGTGAATTTAATCTGCCGGGTTATTTAAATTCATGATTATTGCTCTGCTCCCTTGGGTAGTAGCGTGATGATATTAAGCCTAGTACACTGACAAATAAATTGGCTTTCTATTGAGTAAAAGAATTTTCAAAATCGGTCCAGTAGAATCAGAGATAAATAATATTATTACATTCATGCTAAAATCTAATAGACCTAAATATAATAAAATTAACTTGAATTTTAAAATTTATAATATCAGGTAATTATGCAAATCACGAGAAGAATCTAAGTTGTAACTCGGTACATTAACCTTGAATGAGCTTTCCTTGTAGTGACGTATACTAAAACTGTTCATTCATACACTTTATAAGTAAAGTTAGTAGATTTTGAGTTGTCTTTGCGAATACAAGGTAAAAAAGTAAAAAAAAACCCTTTCGTTTACATTTAGTGCCTTTATTTAATAGTGAATACTTATTATAAATTATTGTTTTAAGGTGAGTTTTTTAACATAATGTAGGTACATAATTTTGCTATTTATCTCATAATAAGAATTCTAATTAGATTGCTTCGTGGGAATGTTTAAGGCGCGTAAAAGGTCATACGTGTCTCTCAATGCTACAAAATGAGTTTGACAGTAATGACAGCGCGGTAAAGTAGTCTTTCTCAAACTTTTTTTAGCAATGACCACTTCGAGTCGGAGGCTATTGGGCTCTTTGAAACCCGGGTTTTCTACCAATTTTTCTCATCATCATTCAGCGATACGCTACGGAGGTAGGACACGACGACATCTCTCGTCTGAACTGAGCAGTCCGACTGGTGTAGTACCTCCGCCCTACAGAGCACCGCGCACATAATAACCAGCGTGTTGTGTTTCCCAAGGTAAGTGGGGTAGCCAGAGCTCACTGGAGGAAATCTGTGCTGTCAACTGGTTAACCTAAGTCTCCTATATTGTCAGTACAGAATCTCTCCTAACCCTCCTCCTCCCATAACCCCTCCTCCATCCCCCCAACCTTCTCTTCCACGGTCAGCACCATGAGTGTGATACCCCCTTTTTTTTCCATGCGGGAATCTCCATGGATACCCACCCCACGGCCAGCGGGGCAGGTTATGTCGGACTCTTACCGTCTAAAACCGTACGCCGTCTAGGGTCTTCTGACGCCAGGGTATAAGGTGGGCCAAAGAGTGAGTGTGATACCCTTGGTGTTACATACGTCAATAGGCTACGGTGACCGCTTCCCATTACGTGGGCCGTGCGCTTGTCTGCCACCTAAGTAGTATAAAAAAAAATTTCGAGTAATGGCCAGGATTCGAACGCGAGACTTCTCAATCGTAAGACCGACTCCTTAAACTAACCTACTGACCCTTCAATATTAGAATGCCCCTACTCTATCTCTCTTACAGAATGATGCTGCTATACATTATCTCCTTTCTCATGGCGTTCACCAGCTCGCAGCTGACCGTGGAACCCTCAATTCTTCAGACCATCTTCTTCAATACACCCCGTACACCCCGTCTAGACTACTCTAATACCGTAAGTTATATACATCAGAACCGAATCTAATATTTGTGGGGAAGGGGATTAGCAAAAAATGGCAGCTAAATGGATAAGGACGGGCCTATACTCAGAGGTATCGAGTTCGAATCCGGCTGGACAGTACCAATGTGAAATTCACTTTGTGGAATTTATATGTGCTACATGATTTACCATCTGCTGACGGTGAAGGAAAAACATCGTGAAGAAACCCACATGTCCTAGAAGAAATTCTAAGGACATGTCCGATCCACCAACCCGCATTAGGCCAGCGTGTGTGGATTAAGGTCTGAACTTTCTCAGCTCTCTCGTTAGAGGAGAGGAGACCCGCGCCCAGCAGTGGGACATCAATGGGTTGATGATCAATCTATCACAACAAACACACGTCATACTTATAACACCCCGTCGCTATTTTATCGAGTGTTTAAAATTATTCTCAAGGTTGGAGTAACAACGTTTTTTTGTTGTTGATAGGCTCGCGTTTGACCACAATCTCACCTGATGGTAAGTGACGATGTGGTCGACGATGGAGCACGCTTGCCTAGAAGCAACCTATTCACTCTTGACTTAAATAATTCCAGGTTATAGCTTTCCGGAAACATAGACCAGACAGGACATTCCACTCCTTAGCTGTTCGCATAATGAAAGTATTGCTGAAGCGATTCGTACGTATGAGCAGAATGTCCACCATATAACGATGGCGCATTGCCGTTCGTCTGGCCCATCATCATTCTCTGAACCTTTTTCCCAACTCAGTTGGGGTCGGCTTTCCAGACTAACTGTGATGCGGCCGAACTTCGATATTTTCCGTGGAGCGACTGCCATCTGACCTCCACAACCAATGGTCATTATGACCAATGGCGATATCGAAGTTACAAGTTAGACTAGTTGGACTTTTGTGGGCTCCAACTACCCGTAACGACTGCCATAGATGTTTGCATGGCAACCGGGACCAACGGCTTAACGTGCTCTCCGAGGCACTAATAAACCTGCGATAAATACACACATAACTTCGAAAAGCATCGAAAAGTCATCATCAGCCGTTCGTCTGGTCCAATTAATAACTTAAATCAAATCTTTTTCAGATCACTGTAAGATTAAAAGAAGGCATCACCACATACGTCGACGCTGAAGGTCGAAAATACGTATGTGCCCCACAGTATCCGTACGATCCTAATATAGCCGCCAGTGAAATGAATGATACCCTCGTCACTGGCTGTGGACTGATACAACAGAGGTAAGGAATATGCTGCAGTATGTGGAGGAACGGGATGTGACGTCCCTCCAACACAAAGGGAGGATCCTCCGACCAGGCAAGGTGATCACGCCTGGCTGGCCGCGGCCCTACGGTTTATCGTTGGGATCTTGTATATATGCTACACCAGTGTGCTATCGGCACTTTCGCGATTCAGGATCGTTGACGTAGTTGTGACGTAGTTGTAGTATCGAAGTAGTTCGTCGTGCTGTGACTAGATGGCGCTGGATGGCGCTGGATATTTGTGGTATCATATTTGTGGTATCGCCACAAGTACATTCCACTCAGAACAGTACCAACCAGCTGAATTATCCTCAGATCGCGCGTTGCGAAAGTAGACGGAAAAACTTGGGACCAAAAATTGTAACGACACTTTTAAGACAAAAAGTTATGCTACTGTTGCAACACTTTTTGCTGCTGATGTGTTGTTTTTGCTACATGTGACTTTTCGAAGGACGAAAGTCATTCGTAGGAGTAGGAGTGGGGGGAAGAGTGTGAGTTGGAGTGGGAGTGGGAGTATGGTAGTATACCTACATATTATATATATAATTAATTGAAATGAACTTCGTTCCATCCGGGTGTCCCTTGACACCTCTCAAGTTTTTTTTTTATCCTTCATGCACCCTTTTTTTTCGTGTGGTAATCCCCACGGATACGACCCCCGTCGGCTATTAGGGTGGTTATGTCGGAATCGAAGTTACCCAATTGGCATATCCCTCGCACCCCAGCTGACCCCCGGCCATCCACGGTTTTAAGATGGTCCCCTTTGTGATCAAATAAATAAATTATGTTATTACATGATCTATATAAATATACCTTTCAGGAGTGAAGATGATGATGACGAATGCCAACAGTTTGTGGATTCAGTCTGCACTTTGGTGATGGAGCCAGTTGAACCCAGACCCCCACCTACTAATGAGTCTAGACCCCCACCGAGCGAGATCAATGTGACGAAACCTCTACCGACGGTGTCCAATTTTAGTGATATATTCAATACACCCCGTCCAGGCTACTCCGATACCGTAAGTTATATACACCATAAGAACATAATCTCCCTCCCCTTCCCTTCAGGGTAGGCAGCGCGTGTGTGATACCCTTGGTGTTGCACACGTTCATAGGCCACGGTGACCGCTTCCTATCAGGTAGGCCGTGTGCTTATCTGCTACCTATGTAGTATAAGAACTAGGATGATGGTGACGACGACCAAAATTACGTCAATTCCTTTTAAAATTTAAAACACTCCTTACATATTTAAGAACATTCGAGTAATTCACTTTTTCATAAAAAAAAAACTTGGTGCATCCGTTTGGGAGCTGTGATACAACATAAACATACTGATACGTCAAACTTATAACACCCCGTCTATTTAGCGTGGAGTGTTTAAAATTAAAATGATTCTCAAGACTCAAAAACTGACAAAATTTAAAATATTAAAATTCAAAGTCAAAGTCAAAGTCAAAGTCAAAAATCATTTATTCTGTATAGACCATTTTAAGCGGCACTTACAAAACGTCAAAATTAGAAATATTTAAAACTAGAAGCAAATGGACCACCGGTTCGAAACGCGGCCCAGACCTGAGAAGACTCCGGCAAGAAACTCAGCGGGCTGTTTTTTTTTTTGGTCTATAATTTACGAGTACAACAATTGCCTTAGTCTAGATACAATGTTATTTCGAGTAACATAGTTGAGTGAACAGTTCATTTCCAAGCTTCTTTATCATCTAAATAATCTTGAATTTTATAATAAGCTTTTTGGGAGAGTTTTCTTTTAACAACATTTTTAAATTTACTTACATGTAAATCTCTAATTTCGCTTGGGAGTTTGTTAAAAAATTCAAAAAGTAATTACTATGCTAACCACTCCTAATGATTTTCCCGTCCTGAATGCACACTATTTCTGATCAAAAATCATCAAAATTATGACCTACACCAAATCTATTCCAGATTTTCATAAGATTAAAAGAAGGCATCACCACATTCGTCGACGCTGAAGGTCGAAAATACGTATGTATCCCACAGTACCCGTACGATCCTAATATAGCCGCCAGTGAAATGAATGATACCCTCGTCACTGGCTGTGGACTGATACAACAGAGGTAAGGAATATGCTGCAGTACATTCCACTCAGAGCAGTACCAGCTGAGTGACATTCAGAATATAAACGAAAGAGCATATTAAGCCGGTCCTTGTTGCCATTCAACACATCTATGGCAGTCTTTTTGAAGGAGGTAGGACACGACAGTATCTCCCGTCCGAAATGAGCTGTCCGACTGGGGTAATACCTCCGTAGTAATACAGAACACCGCGGCAATAATAACCATCGTGTTGTGTTCCCGCCATTTTTTTATACTACTTAGGTGGCAGACAAGCACACGGCCCACCTGATGGGAAGCGGTCACCGTGGCCTATGAACGTGTGCAACACTAAGGGTGTCACACACGCGCTGCCTACCCTGAAGGGAAGGGGGGAGGGCTTGGAAGGGGTGGGGAGGCTAGGAAGGGATGGGAGGAGGAGGGGTACAGTGAGCTCTGGCTACCCTACTTATCGGCACTTAAACATGATACGACATAAGTAATGTCGGACTATGACGCAACCTCATTTCACGATAATTATAATATTGCGGGGAAACCAAAGTCGCCGGCGTTGTAAAAACGTCTTTCTTCCCAACGGGAAAAAGGCGTGATTTGTATGTATGTATGTACTATGTACATTCATTCCTGTCAGATGTCATCTCCTTAGTCACTCCCTTCCTTTCCATTACATCTTTCACGCATTCCATCCATGCCCCTGAAGCCCTCCACATTCATACTTTGAACCTTTTTAACAACATTACATTCATGTCTTCTCATAACATGTCCATACCACGGCAGTCGCTGGCTTCTCAATTTTTCATTTGCTGGTGCAACTTTCAAACTGCCTCTAATGTACTCATTCCTTATTCTGTCCATTCTTGTCACACCACACATCCATCTTAACATTCGCATCTCCGCTACATGCATTTGTTTTTCACCCGTCGCTTTCAAGGCCAGACATGACGATCCATACAAGAGGACATACAAAACTCTCTCAACTATGTAATGTTAATTCAATTATGTTATGATAATGATTTATATCAATATACATTTCAGGAGTGAAGATGATGATGAAGAATGTCAACAATTAGTGGATTCAGTCTGCACTTTGGTGATGGAGCCAGTTGAACCCAAACCCCCACCGAGTGGGACCAATGAGCCCAGACCCCCACCGAGTGGGACCAATGAGCCGAGACCCCCACCGAGTGGGACCAATGAGCCCAGACCCCCACCGAGTGGGACCAATGAGCCGAGACCCCAATCGAGTGGGACCAATGAACCGAGACCCCCACCGAGAGATTACAAGGGATGCGGTTACAGGAACCCTCAAGGTTTGGAATCCAATGTGAGTAGCTTTTAGTACAGAGTTTTTGAGTCCACAAAGGGTAATATTTAACTGGAGTATTGAGTACAGTGAGTAGTACCTACCATGATTTGAACCTGCGACCTTTTTTTTTGCTGTGCGGAAATCCTCATGGATACCCACCCCGCGGCCAGCGGGGCTGGTTATGTCGGACTCTTACCGACTAAAACCGCACGCCGTTTAGGGTCTCTGACGCCAGGGTGTAAGGTGGCCCATAGAGCATTTCCCTCGCACCCCGGCTTGACCCGGGCCATCACCGGATTCGAGATGGCCCCCTCGAGTTTGGGAACCACGGTGTTCCCATCATGCCTCCAGGACTTGAACCTGAGACCTGGACCTCGATTCTGTTAAAACAACCACCGTCATGTTACTGACAATTCAAAAAAAACACGGAGGTGCGGTCCCGGTTGCCATATTGCTACGGGTAGTTGGAGCCCTAAACAGTCCAACAACAACGGTCTAGCTGCAATGCTTCGATATCGCCTAATGTCACCATTGGGTTGTGAAGGTCAGATGGCAGTCGCTTCACGGAAAATATCGAGGTCCAGCCAAATCCGCAGTTAAGACTGGTAAAGCGGACCCCAGACTCCGAGGTGAAAGCTTTGGATGCGACTGGGATTAACGAAGTTTGAGAAACTTTTTAATTTCAGGATACAGAGACGCAATTTGGGGAATTCCCCTGGGTGGTGGCATTGTTGGACTCAACTCAACGGCAATACGTGGGTGTTGGAGCGATAATCAGCCCAGAGGTTGTGGTCACCACAGCGCATGTAGTTTGCAGGTAAATGAAGCCATTAGTATCTTCATACTAATTTAGTGGCAGACAAGCACACAGCCTACCTGATGGGGAGCGGTCACCATGGCCTATGGACGTGTGCAACATCAGGGATGTCATACTCCCGGGCAACGGAGGCGAGCAGCGCCTCCCACTCGCTACAGGAGACGCTGCTGCCTGCGGCCAATCCGGCCAGGGTGGAAGTGGCCGTCTAGAAGGCTGCTCCGAGGTGAGTCCCTCTGACTAGCAGAGGGTACAGTGGGGAGGGGTGCGGGCCGGAACTTCCACATGGTGCACCTGGGCAACGGAGGCGAGCAGCGCCTCCCACTCGCCACGGGAGACGCTGCTGCCTGCGGCCAATCCGGCCGGGGTGGGAGTGACCCTCTAGAGGGCTGCTCCGAGGCTCTCCACGTGTCCCTCTGACTAGCAGATGGGTCGAGGGGGCCATCTTAAAACCGTAGATGGCCCGGGGTCAGCTGGGGTGCGAGGGATATGCCCATTGGGTAACCTTACACCCCGGTTACTAAGGCCCGAGACGGCGTGTGGTTTTAGTCGGTTCGATCCCGACATAACCACCCCCGATGCCCGACGGGGGTGGTATCCATGGGGATTTCCGCACGATAAAAAAAAAAAAAAAGGGTACAGTGGGGAGCGAGCGGGGGGCGAGCTGATTGTCTGCGCGCCGACGGTTGGGTGACAGGACGGCCGTCTGTCACCCAACCGTCGGCGCGCAGATAATCAACTGCGTATTGAGCGGGCGTCGAAGCCACGACCTGTAATTTAGCAGTCGAACACTTTACCGCTATACCACAGTGCAATA
Organism: Lithosia quadra; assembly: GCA_963576445.1. Lineage (NCBI taxonomy): Eukaryota > Metazoa > Arthropoda > Insecta > Lepidoptera > Erebidae > Lithosia > Lithosia quadra. Next base: position 1,882,953 of record OY754897.1, read on the forward strand.
TACAGGGTGAATTTTTCAAAAGGGATTGGATGGCCAAATCTTCATCGGTATGTCATTACTTCCCAGAATAAGATCCTTAAAAGCAACACTATCGTATGGTGTAATAATATAGGGTGTGTTTTTTTTTTCAAAATCAACAGGTTCGATTCCTAGCTAGGAGTATTGGTTTTTCAAAAATCTAATGATGAGGTTTCAAGTTTCATCAAAATCGGGCTCGTGACTCCTTTGACCATTTTTCGCTATTCCTTATAGTTTCGATTTGGCCATCCAATTCCTTTTGAAAAATTCATCCTGTATATCGTCGGTGGTTAAATATAACTTCACCTGCAACTTTAGGACGATCACAAGAGATTTTTTGTTTCCAGACGGAAAAGGAAAAGTTGGGCTTCCATCAAATACCCGAATTGGCTCAAAATCCGCGCTGGGGAGTGGGACCTGAGTGCTCCAAAAGAGATGTATGGCAGCCAGGAGAGGAATGTCAAGGAAGTCTACATTCTTAATGGTAAATATTTTTTTTATACAACGTAGGTGGCAGACAAGCACACTGCCCACCTGATGGGAAGCGGTTACCGTGGCCTATGGACTTGTGCAACACTAAGGTGTCACACACGCGCTTAAGGGAAGGAAGGAGGGCTAGAAAGAGGTGGGGGGAGGACGGGTACAGTGAGCTCTGGCTACCCTACTTACCTTGGGGAACACAACACGATGGTTATTATATTATTATGCGCGGTGTTCTGTAGGGCTGAGGTACTACCCCAGTCAGACTGCTAAATCCGTAGCTAAATGGCAAAAAACGGAACCCTAATAGATTCGTCATGTCTGTCTGTCTGTCTGTCTGTCTGTCTGTCTGTCTGTCTGTCTGTCTGTCCGTCCGTCTGTCCGTCAGTATGGCACAGCCACTTTTCTCCGAAACTATAAGGCCTATACTGTTGAAAATTGGTAAGTATTTTATCGTGCGGAAATCCCCATGGATACCACCCCCGTCGACCATCGCGGCTGGTATGTCGGATTCGAACCGGGGTGGCAGCGATCAGCGCCCCCAGGACAGAAACTCTCTCAACTCAGCCCCCCAATCCATGGGCCAAGGTGACCGCTTCCCATCAGATGGCCCGTATAGTGCACGGCATCTAACATGGCAAGGTTTTGGTATAGTGGGGCCCACACTACTCCAAAATCTTGCCAAGTTAGATTCTGTACACTATATACTTGTTTGCCACCTCAGTGGTATAAAAAAAAACCCGAAGCAGCTATTTCATAATCGGATTCAGTCGGCCATAATATAACATAGTATAACTGGGTAATGGACTGCTGAGACGAGGTCTCGGGTTCGATCCCAGGTTCACCATGGCACACACCAATGACTTTTCGATGCTTTTCGTAGTTATGTGTGTATTTATCGCAGGTTTATAAGTGCCCGGTTAATGGCAATAGGCTCGCCACCTATTACATTGGAACCTAAATATAAACTGGCGAAGTGTGGGTGCTAGCACCTTCGCCTACCCCTTCGGGGATATAGGCGTGAGTTTAATTTTCTTTACAGAATTTAATAAAACAAATCCAAGACACAATATCGCACTGCTTCTCTTGGAGGAGCCGTTGGAACTGGGTGACAGTGTCAGCGCCATCTGTCTCCCGGAGCAGGACGAGGTCTTCGATAGGCATAAGAACTGTGTAGCCAATGGATGGGACAAGGAGGTTCCTGGTAAATAATAAAACCTTTTTTTTATACCACTTAGGTGAATTTTGGGTATGGCAGAAGAATCATGAAAGTAGACTGAATGCTGTAGTAAGTTCATCACGCTATCACCTACGGGGAACGAGCCGCGTAGCCTAGTGGTTTGGGTAATGGACTGCTGAGACGAGGTCTCGGGTTCGATTCCAGGTTCACCATGGCACACACCAATGACTTTTCGATGCTTTTCGAAGTTATGTGTGTATTTATCGCAGGTTTATTAGTGCCTCGGAGAGCACGTTAAGCCGTCGGTCCCAGTTGCAATACAAACATCTATGGCAGTCGTTACGGGTAGTTGGAGCCACCAAAAGTGACTTATGAATGTAATAGATGCCAAAACAATGATTTTTAGAATTTTTGTCTGTTTGTCTATTTGTCTGTTTGTCGGTTTGTCTGTTTGTCTGTTTGTCGGTTTGTCCGCAAATTTTTGTGCACGCAAAAATCAAAAACTATTGGAGGGATTTTGATCAAACTTGGTACGATTATAGTTCATAGTGCTGGGCAACATATAGGCTACTTTTTATACAAGCTGATACCCGTGGCTTCGCCCGCGCTTCGTTTATAGGTCGTTTGTGACCATATCTCCGGTTCTACTTAACCAATTACAACCAAACATACGGTAAATTTTTAGTCTAAGCAAGACCTTTCTAATAAAAAAAACCGCATCAAAATCCGTTCGGTACGTCCATCGCGACACACTATAAGTAAACTTGGTGGCAATACCGACCTCTAATACCTCTAAGACCTCTAATACGACCGAATAATTTGAATGTGGGTGGAATAAAAAATATAATTTGAATTTGAATTTGATGGCCGATAGAGACAGCCGCAGGAATTTCCGCACAAACAAAACTATTTATCTATTTTCGTCGAAATATCAATATGTTTGTGTATAGTTACTCGGCGTTGGTTATTTCCCGGGCATTCCCCACAGATGCAGTCATTTGATTGGTCAAGGGCGAACAGTATAAAGGTCAAAGGCTTGTCTGGTGATAGTGAGGCAGCATTCGGAAACAACAGAATATAAACAGTTTTGTGGAAGTTCCATAGGTTTTTTCATGGGTACATAAATGTAAATCCGTCCTATAGAACACCGCGCACATAATAACCATCGTGTTGTGGTCCCGCCGGTAAGTAGGGTAGCCAGAGCTCCCTGTATCACTGTCCCCCCCTCCCCCCACCCCTTCCTAGCTTCCCACCCCTTCCGCCAAGGCAGCGCTTGTGATACCCTGGTGTTGCAAACGTCCACGGTGACCGCTTCTCATCAGGTGGGCCGTGTGCTCGTCTGTCACCTACGTTGAATAAAAAAATGGCCCGTAGGTATGTGTTAAATTATGGGTGCCTCGGGAGATTGGAAGACTTGAGACGGCGCGGCGTGCGGTTTTTATCAGGTCCGAGTCAGACTTAACCACTCCTGCTGGCTGACAGGGGTAGTATGTAAAGGAATTTCCGCACGAAAATGTGTTGTTTTATGTGTTAATCATATGATTTACCATCTGCTAACGGTGAAGAAAAACATCGTGGGGAAACCCACATGTCCTAGAAGAAATTCCAAGGACATGTCCGATCCACCAACCCGCATTAGGCCAGCGTGTGTGGATTAAGGTCTAAACCCTCTCAGCTCTCTCGTTAGAGGAGAGGAGATCCCAGCAGTGGGACATAAATGGGTTGCTATGACAATGGCCTAGCACCCAGTTCAGATTTCATAGTAGTTAGTATCTACCTGTGACAAACAATAATTAAATGAATTTTGAATTTTGAATTTTGAATTTAGATAGATCCCTGCCCCCAGACCCCAAAAGCCAGAACACCAAGACCCTCAAGAAGGTGGAAATCGACATAGTTCCATACACTCGCTGCTCCACGTTGCTGAAGAGGACCAGGCTGGGATCCAACTTCAAACTTCACTCCAGCTTCATCTGTGCTGGTGGGAAGGAGAGTAAAAATACCTGTCAGGTGAGACATAATGCTGCTAATTCTGTTGTTACATCTCTAAACTTAAAATTCTCTAAAATTTTCTAACTGCATCTGTTTCTTTCATTATCAGATAGAAAAGGACAGATGATTTATGTTAGTGAACACCTGTCAAATTAAGACAACTAACCTCAGGGCTCACTTTAGGGCCCGTAGACAAGTGTCAAAAGCCTAAATCGCTAAGGAATAGAAACGATGGATGCCAAAACAATGATTTTTAGAATTTTTATCTGTTTGTCTGTTTGTCTGTTTGTCTGTTTGTCTGTTTGTCTGTCTGTCTGTCTGTCTGTCTGTCTGTCTGTTTGTCTGTTTGTCTGTTTGTCGGTTTGTCTGTCTGTCTGTCTGTCTGTCGGTCTGTTTGTCTGTTTGTCTGTTTGTCTGTTTATCGGTTTGTCTGTTTGTCTGTTTGTCCGCAATGTTTTCTGCGCGCAAAAATCAAAAACTACTGGAGGGATTTTGATCAAACTTGGTACGATTATAGTTCATAGTGCTGGGCAACACATAGGCTACTTTTTATACAAGCTGATACCCGTGGCTTCGCCCGCGCTTCGTTTTTAGGTCGTTTTTGTTCATATCTCCGGTTCTACTTAACCAATTACAACCAAACATACGGTAAATTTTTAATCTAAGCCAGACCTTGCTAATAAAAAAACCACATCAAAATCCGCTCGGTATTTTGTACGTCCATAACCCTTCTTGGCAGTCGGGTAAAAGAAAATGCAATATGGCTGCTTTTAGTGCATAAAAGCGTTTAACTTTAAGCATTTTTAACTTTATTTATTGTTTTCTCCACAGGGTGACGGTGGGGCTCCCCTAGCTTGTCCAATAGGCAATAACCAGTACAAACTCACAGGGCTAGTCTCCTGGGGCATAGGTTGTGGACAGACGGACATCCCTGCGTTGTACACTAATGTGCCGAAATACAGACATTGGGTGGACACACAGATGAAATATTGGGGACTGCAGACTTCGTGGTATACGATTAAAGAATATGATTACAATGATTACTACTAAGGTTTTTTAATCGATTTCAAAAAAGGAGGAGGTTCTTCTTTCATTTGATAGCTGGCGCTTTCGCACGGAAAGCGCCGAAATTATGTTGTTCACGAATTTGACAAAGACTATACTCCGATTTTTAATTCTAGGCAAGAAAATGACAAGTGCAACTGTCACCGATACAAAAAAGGGTGACCCGCTACAATAGTGATGTTCGGCAATCAATAGACTAGACACTTTAGTCATTCTTTATTTTTATCAGTGCATGAACCTCTTTGCTATTTATTTTCGCCTAGTACGTTACACGACGGAAATATTTTTCATAGAATTTTATCAGTTAAGAACCTCAACGCAGTTTTATTTATCTTGCAATTTTTCCATATTTTCTCACCGTATAAACCTTCTCTGTACTTCCAAGAATATTTCAAGACTAAAATTAGCCAAATCGGGTCAGCTGTTTTGTAGTTTTAGCGGACTAACGAACAGCAATTGATTTTTATCTTATACTATATAATTCAAAGTCCTGACAGGCTGACTGACTGACTGATTACAACGCACAGCCTAAACCGCTGGTCGTAGAGACTTGAAATTTGTAGGGAGTGTTTGTTTTGATGAGTAGAGGTGTACTAAGAAAGGATTTTTTAAAATTCGAACCCTAAAGCCCTAAAAAGGGCTAAAAGCGTGCTTTTGCCAGAACTCAAGAACGGCTGAACAGATTTTCATGATCTATGATTTTTTGGATTTGTCTCCGCCTCGAATAGCATATAACATAATTAAAAATATATGATTCATTCAGGAAATTTAGTAATAAAAAGAAAATTTGATGTTGCAAACGTTTTTATCGCCACCTATAATAGTTGTCATAGCAACAGGAACTAAAATTGACTTTGTCTAAATTTTCATAGAGTAGTATCCTTTACTTCTATTTCCTCAAAAGTAAATAGAATGTAATAATTTTTAGGGTTCTGTGCCTGATTAGGAAAAAACCCTTATATCTTCGTTATCCGTCTGTCTGTCTGTCAAGACCTCTTTCTTAAGAACACGTAGAGGCATCAAGTTGAATTACATAAAAGGAATGTTGCGGATAATGCTTGGCATTACACGAAGCGTAATATCCGAACTGTGGTCTCACTATCAACATTATCGATAAAGGTGGCTTGACCTACCATCTTCAGGCCTTAGGCCAGGCCTTAGGAAGCCGTACCTTATTTTTTGCGCGGAAATCCCCACGAATCTCTTCCCTCCTCTGGCCAGTAGGGACGTAATATCGGACTTGACCGACTAAAGTCGAACTCCATCTTGGGTCTACAGACGCCGAAGTTTAAGGTAACCCTTGACCCTGAGCTATCCAAGGCTTACTGATGGGCATGGCTGTTTTGGTGAGTTCCTGCATTGCGTAGGCAGAGTGCTGACGTTTGAATGCCACCATTGCCGGGGCTGATCCGTGGGCACACCACCTCTTCATACACTGGTAGAGTCTCCAGAGTGGATAGAGTGGCGCCATGTCCTTGAAGCAGACGTCGGTGGGGTAAGCCTGGTGAGGTCCCTGGTGCCGACCATGGTCACCATAGAGAGTATGTGGAACGCCACCGCTTTTTTTGCGAGGCAATAATGCGCGCAGAAGTGGTGGTGGAAAAGCTACGGGAGAGATCTAGCACTCCCCCGTGCCGATGAAGCGCACCGGGCGGCGTAGTTCGCAGAACCATCTCAGTCCTCCATGAGTGCGGGCCTAGGGTGACGGTCGAGGCTAACCGTCACCCTGGCAGAAGCAGGCCCAGGGTGGCAGGGTGTTATATTTCCACGCGCGCTTTTTTATAGAGATGGGGGATTTAGATTCCTAATAACACGTCGAGGTCGCCAGTGCTGATGGCCGGAACCGGTTGGGGTTTCTGGGATATCCTTTCTAGGACACACCAGAATCCTCGATCACACAGGCATTGGTAGGACTCCGACATACAAACCTCTCCGTTGGCTCCGTTGAGGTGAAGCCCGACGGGGTTTTTGCGCACGAAAAAAAGGGGTAGGTATATCCCTTTGGGCTAGAATCCAGATATTTTGCAGAAAGTAAAATCGTATAGCATAAGTACAGGGAAAAGTCCGGCAAGCGTAAATATTACCTACATCACCAAAAAAAATGTATGTCTGTCAGTCAAGACAAGAAGCACTGCAACAAAGTTAAGTTCGTCCCCTTTTTTGTCGTGCGGAAATCTCCCTCAACCCAATTTTGTACGGAACCCTGCGTGCACGAGCCCAATTCGCACTTGACCGGTATTTATTAGTATATCCTCTTTCTTTACTTTCATGAACTTCTTGAATGTTAAATCAGGTTGTCAAATGTCAATGTCTGTAGCAAGATTTTGATAACAAAAAAATCAGATTTTCGGAAATAAATAATGTTCACTAATTTGAAATAGTGCATCGAATGTGATAGTGCAATGCAACTATGATGAAAGGGTTTTTCAAAGGGCCTCTTCCGAGTCACACATACTTTGGTCAGAGCAGCTATCTAATCCCCATAAAATCTAGAAGACAATGAAAAAGGATAATGATGGTAAATAAACGGGCTTTGGCGATGCATGGCACTGTACTTGATAGAACTTGAGATGAAATGAATACGTTTAGCTGCAACCACTGATTGCGAAGGAATAGACATTGAAAGTTAGTACGGGCATTCCCTCAGCTTAAAAAAGACTTGGTGGCGATAGCCTACATTCACGCGGGCGGAGCCGCGCGCGGGTACGCTAGTATAATATATGCAGATTTAATTACTTACCATGTATGTTTTCTGTTTAATTACCGTAAATTGCATATTTTTATTTATATAAACGCGGTTTGATATTTAATAATAAGAATTATAATCTCGATTCACGACTAACTTATAATTGTAAAACTCGATTCAACCACATCACTATTTATTTGATACAAAAAACCTGCAACACTGGAAATGTCATTTTCTTGCCTAGAATTAAAAATCGGGGTATAGGTTATATTTGAAGTCAATAGGTATGGTCGAAAGTTACAGATACCGGCACGTAAATTGGCCAGACGCGTCATATGCGCAAAGGTCGATTTTTAGGTCCCCTTTGAGGTATGAGCGGGTCGCGGGAGACGCGGTTGCGCCGTCGCGGACATAATTTATTATTGGTCCGTCACACGTGTCTCCGAGAGACGTCTTGTAGCGAATCAACGTCCCGTTCGTTCGTACTTTGAATCATTTGATTGTCTCAAAGTGCACGATGCGCGAACTTACCCCAAACCTGGCCAAGTTACGTGCCTGTATCTGTACTGTTTTTGTGTGATAATTTAAGGAAAACAATAATACTCATTCATATAAACAAATAAATATGGTGATACCCCGTTTAGTACCTAAGTAATTATGTTATAATAGTAATAAAAATATTCTTATTGAAAAGTTGCATTTTATTGTAAAAAATAAAATTTGAGGAGGAATTTTTTTTATACCACGTAGGTGGCAGACAAGCACACGGCCCACCTGGTGGGAAGCAGTTACCGTGGCCTATGGACGTGTGCAACACAAGTAGCGCTGTAATAAAAATCTTACTCTTAATAACATACATTTTAAACTCACGCCTATATCCCCGAAGGGGTAGGCAGAGGTGCTAGCACCCACATTTCGCCAGTTTATGTTTAGGTCCCAATGTAATAGGTGGCGAGCCTATTGCCATTAACCGGGCACTTATAAACCTGCGATAAATACACACATAACTTCGAAAAGCATCGAAAAGTCATTGGTGTGTGCCATGGTGAACCTGGGATAGAGCCCGAGACCTCGTATCAGCAGTCCATTACCCAAACCACTAGGCTACCGCGGATTTCTCGGATACTCTTAATAAAAAGTAAATAGGTACTCATTATTTTATTATCATCTAAACATTTTTGATTGCCGACAAGCCCCATGCTTCCATTTTGTCGTCCAGCCATTGCCTGAATTTGGGTACGTTGGTGTACACTGCTGGGATACCTTCACGGCCACAGCCGATACTCCAGGCGACTAGCCCCGTCAGCTTGTACCGGTTGTCGTCAGTAGGACATGCTAACGGAGCCCCGCCGTCACCCTGTGGAATAGTTATTAGCTGTATACTAAAATTGTGTAGAATGCTAGTGAAAAATGCTACTATGCAATAGATGAATATTTACTTATGTGACAAAATAATATTACTTTTCTAACTTCAACCTAGCGTTAATCCCAGTCGCATCCAAAGCTTTCACCTCGGAGTCTAGGGTCCGCTTTACCAGTCTTAATATTATCCGTGAAGCGACTGCCATCTGACCTTCACAACCCAATGGTGACATTAGGCGATATCGAAGCATTGCAGCTAGACCGTTGTTGTTAGACTTTTTAGGGCTCCAACTACCCGTAACGACTGCCATAGATGTTTATAATAGAAACACACAAATCAAAGTTCGGTTCGGCGGTTCGGTGCCTCTTTTCTTTGCCGCACCATAAAGACTTGGAATTCTTTACCAGCGCATGTGTTTCCTTCCTCCTACAGTCCCGGGGCCCTTAAGCGGGGCGTGAAAAAGCATTTGAGAGTCTGTCAAGCTGAGGGCCACCATTATGGCACTGTCGGTGTATGTACCCCCTTTTTGACTTCACCTTCAGCTTACCATCAGGCGAGGTGAAGTCATATTGACGTGACCGATATAAAAAAAGGTGGCAGACAAGCACTCGGCCCACCTGATGGGAAGCCGTCACCGTGGCCTATGGACTTGTGCAACACCAGAGGGGCGTTACACTCGCGCTGCCGAACCTGGAGGGGGGAGGGTTGCTAGGTTGGGGGGGGGGGGGATTGGAGATGGGGATTGGGGAACTCTGTCTACCCTACTTACCTTGGGGAACACAACACTATGGTTATTATGGTCGCGGTGTTCTGTAGGGCGGAGGTACTACCCCAGATGGCTTACCGTACAACTATCCCTGCCGTCCACACTGGCACAAACGAAGCTGTCGTGAAGGTGGAATCTGGTGCCGAGCCTGGTCGTCTTCAGTGAACACTCGCACTGACTGTGAGGAACGATGTCCCGTTCTTCTTTCTTGAGGATCACGGCATATCTACCTTCTCGACCTGCAGGTGATAATAATAATTATAATATATCTTCAACCTAGCGTTAATCCCAGTCGCATCCAAAGCTTTCACCTCGGAGTCTGGGGTCCGCTTTACCAGTCTTAACTGCGGATTTGGCTGGACCTCGATATTTTCCGTGAAGCGACTGCCATCTGACCTTCACAACCCAATGGTGAACCCGATATCGAAGCATTGCAGCTAGACCGTTGTTGTTGGACTGTTTAGGGCTCCAACTACCCGTAACGACTGCCATAGATGTCATCCAGGACCGACGGCTTAACGTGCTCTCCGAGGCACGACCAGACCAATGCAAATATTTGCACTGAGGATAGAACCCGCGCCTCCTGCGCAGGGCCGCGTTCACTACCGCTACGCCACAGAGGCTGTAATATATCTATACAAATAAATAAAATTAAAGCGTCTGTGTATAATATTAAAACGGGATTTAATTAATAATGAGTGTATGTACGATAGTGTGAGTGTGCACGCGCACGCGCATGTGCGTGTGCATATGTGTGTGTGTGTGTTAAACTATCTGATAACATACCGAAAAGATCTTTGCCCCATCCGTTTACGATACAATTTGTGTAACTGTCAAACTTTTCGTCCTGCTCTGGTAGACAGATGGCGTTGATGTGTTCTGTCAGCTCTAGCGGCCTCTCCATGCGCAGGAGTGCGATGTCGTTGTGAAGGGTTTTCTTTGTGAAGGTAAATTCTGAAATAACATAAATAAGACAAATTTTATTTGATTCGACTGGTGCCCGATTCAGTAACGCCACGTTTTCAAAGGAAAAATGGAGAAAAAATAATTTCATGATCTGTCAAAACAAACGTTTCCGTGATATTATTAAACCCTCGGAATCACTCATAGTTTGATTCGTTTTCAAATAGTTACATTTTAGTGAATCAGGCAGTGGATATTTGGTCTAGAAACATAACAACTTAACAGTCGGCATCCATTGAAAAATTAGATTGGCTGTCGAATAATGGATCCCGACTGTTCAGTTGTTATGTTTCTAGACCACCCACAGAACATTAAAAAACCGAATCGTCCTAAGGATTTTTCTTTGTTCTGTGAGACCACCGGACATCTGAGTGCTTGTTTTTTTCTTTTTAGTTTTTTACGCAGTCGGGTTTTTTGATATTTTTAAATTATATTTTTTTTATTTTAAAATGTTTAGTTTTCGATGTACTCATCATTAAGTTCACAAACCTGAATCCGCGTGTAATGGCGTGTAACTTGTACAGATATTTTTTTAAAATTAAAATATGGTCAATAACATTGACCATATTAGTATAAGTGTACATTATACACTTTTTTGAAATCCTCGTGATAAGCCCTTTAATTTGATACCCATATTGCAGTATACAATTTATTTTTATTTTTTTCCCTTTAAACTATACCGTATTACAGCGGCCATGTTGGTTTCTTTTCGCGTCACCTATCTAAGAACACTTGGGTTACCGAGACGAATCTAACGATATGTTAATTAAAGAAATCCGTCCAGTGGTTTGGATGGTATGACTGTATGAGGTAATAAAGAATCTTATAAACATACATACATACATACATACATATGTAACGGCTAATACCCGAAGTGCGGCTGCACCTAGTTTTAGCCGGTTAGAACTAGGTGTAGCCACTTACCCTAACCTAACCTAACCTAACCTAACCTAACCTAACCTAACCGGCTAAAACTAGGTACAGCCGCACTTCGGGTATTAGCCGTAATACATACATACCTACATACAAGATTCCTTCTTGGCAGTCGGATAATAAAAAGAGATGCTGACCTTTATGAACATAGATATCTTCTACTTCTCTCTCTTGATGGCTGTAGATCTCATTCTCGGTCTGAGTGTCCCACTCCCCTGCCCTCACCTTGAGAGTTCCTGTAGTGAACCTGGAGGAGGAGAAACGTTTTACCATCACATCGCTTTCCACAGGCAGGGAGGGAATTCATCCTCACACGTTGTATCCCATAACGGTACGCACTGTGAGGTATGAGAGGAACTTCATTCGGCGCACGTGTCGGCTGTAGAATGATTTACCACTGTGGTTTTCCCTAGCGTCTACAAGCAGTCTAAAACCTCATAAGGTTCTTCAGATTTTTACAAGGTCGGCAGCGCTAGTGTGACGCTCCTGGTGTTGCACACGTCCATAGGCCACAGTGACCGCTTCCCATCAGGTGGGTTGTCAATTAACGTCAATGGGGCCGTCCTCCGGTAAGCCGCTACCCTCGTCGCTGGCGACCCTAGCTAGGCCTCTTTGAATACAGTCTCACCCGGCTGGGGTCGACCGCCGGACCAGCGTGAAGTCGGAGGCGACCAAACCTTCATACATTACTATCCTTACTTCAACCTAGCGTTAATCCCAGTCGCATTCAAAGCTTTCACCTCGGAGTCTGGGGTCCGCTTTACCAGTCTTAACTGCGGATTTGGCTGGACCTCGATATTTTCCGTGAAGCGACTGCCCAGCCATCTGACCTTCACAGCCCAATGGTGATATTAGGCGGTATCAAAGCATTGCAGGTAGACCGTTGTTGCAGGGCTCCAACTACCCGTAACGACTGCCATAAGTGTTCATATGGCAACCGGGACCGACGGCTTAACGTGCTCTCCGAGGCACGACCAGACCAATGCAAATACCCATATTCATGTATACAAATATTTGCACTGAGCGGGAAAATCCCGCGCCTCATTCACAGAGACTGTCTGAAGAAGGTACTGTTAGCATCAAAAGTTGATAAAAAATCCTTAATGATGGTGCAATGGAACAACCCGTCATTTATTATACAGGAACAATCACCAGGGCCTCGATTCTGCTAAAGGCAAACCACTGTAATACCACTGTCATTCTAAAAATGCTATTTAATTGTAGACTTTACCATTATACAGTTAAAGTCTAAAATCAAATGAAAAGAATTCATTTAACTTTTCATTCGCTCTAAAAAATATCATTTGACTTTAGACTTTAACCTGATAACAATAAAGTCTACAATTAAATGGAAATTTTAGAGTGTCAGTGGTACATCAGTGGTTTGTCTTTAGCAGTATCGAGGCCCAGGAGTCTTACTTGGTAGCTATGTGCGCTACGGTCATCACAACGCTGGGACTGATGAGGACTCCAGCACCTGCGTATGAGGAGTTACGCGAGTCCAGAAGAGCGACTACCCAGGGGAACTCCCCGAATTGAGTGCTTGTATCCTGAAAGAAAAAAAAATCATTTTAGTTGATTGACCAGGATAACCGCGGTAGCCTAGTGGTTTGGGTAATGGACTGCTGAGACGAGGTCTCGGGTTCGATCCCAGGTTCACATTGGCACACACCAATGACTTTTCGGTGCTTTTCGAAGTTATGTGTGTATTTATCGCAGGTTTATTAGTGCCTCGGAGAGCACGTTAAGCCGTCGGTCCCGGTTGTCATACAAACTTCTATGGCAGTCGTTACGGGTAGTTGGAGCCCACAAAAGTCCAACCAGTCTAACTTGGAACGTCGATATCGCCATTGGTCATAATGACCATTGGTTGTGGAGGTCAGATGGTAGGTAGTCGCTCCACGGAAAATATCGAAGTTCAGCCGCATCACAGTTAGACTGGAAGGCCGATCCTAACTGAGTTGGGAAAAAGGTTCAGAGAATGATGATGATTTTATTGATTGACCAAATTGGGAAGTTGTTGAAAAAAGGGCTGGTTAAAAGCACTCGAAACCGGCGGGCTTGCATGAAAGGCTTAATGACAGTAGAGGAAGCGCGTGAAGTATGTCAGGACAGAGGCAGGTGGCGGTCTGTTGTCTCTGCCTATCCCGGAGGGAAAAAGGCGTGAGCATATGTATGTATGCATGTATGTTTTATAGAGATACTAGCTGTTGCCCGCGGCTCCACCCGCGTGGATGTCGAAATCCGTTTCAAAAACTATCCTATCTCTCAAGTTGGATCGAACTGCACATGGTGTGCGAATTTTATTATAATCGGTTAAGTGGTTTAGGAGTCCATTGAGGACAAACATTGTGACACGAGATTTATATACACTCGAGAGCAATGAATCCGGGTCACTTAAACGAAGAAACTGGTTCTAACCTACGCAGACCAGGAACGGGCAGAACCAGGTGTACCACAGCACGAGAAGACCGATACTTGGTGAACACCATGCTTCGAAATCGCTTTCTCACAGGAACTGAACTCACCAATCAGTTTCGACGCCTCGGAGGAAGTAACCCAAGTGCATGGACAGTAAGACGTCGGCTTGCTGAATCTAACTTAAAACCCCTTAGACCTGCAAACGGCCCTAAACTGGAGCGTGGGCATCGTATTTCGAGACTAAGATATGCCCTGTTTCCTATTTTTGTTTTAAGGAGAGATCAGCAGTTTTTTTCTTTATGTAATTTTGTGTTAATAAAATGTATGGTGACTCATATTTTTTTTACTTTCATTTAAGGAGTATTACATTGTCTATTAAATACAATTTATTGCATTAACCTATCATTTTTAGTTTCCGAGATTTTTAACATTCTTTAAGTGACCCGGATTCATTGCTCTCGAGTGTATATTAAGATATATGTCCGTGGCTCTATTGCGTGAACGTCGCGTTGGTATTCGCGTTTTTCCACTATATCTTCGGTTCTACTCAACCGATTGTGATCAAATGTAATATTATGTGTTTCGAACAAAGAATAAAACTGCATTAAAATCCGTTCAGTACTTTTAGCGTCCATCGCGCACTGACAAAAAAACACATTTTTCACGTGGAACGCTCTTCCCAAATTAAGGTAGCCTAAGTTACTCCTTGTTACATTTAGCTATCTGCCAGTGAAATCCCCATCAAAATCGGTCCAGCGATTTCATAGGTTAGCCCGAACAAATAGACACAGCTAACTTGCTACTCACTTTTTGTGTGCGTCCTAAGCCCTTAGGGTTCCTATAGCCGCACCCTTTGACCTTGGTAGAGTCTGGTTGTGGCCAATTCTTAGGGTCCTTCGGTGTGGAGCAGCAGACCATCGAGTAATGATCACATAGTTCGTCATACCTGCAAATCAAATTTAATGACAGTTAACTTTTTTACCCGACTGCCAAGAAGGGTAAAGGGTAAGGGGTTGAGAAACATAACAACTGCCACCGTAGACAAGTGTCACAGCGTAAATCGCTAAGGAACAACACGTGCAAGGCTGAGATATCACCCTCATATGGTGCAAACAATTCCATCAAGAACCAAGCGGTTCGGTGCCTCTTTCCTTTGCCGCACCATCAAAACCTGGAATTCTTTACCAGCTCACGTGTTTCCTTCCTCATACAGTCCCGGGTCCTTTAAGCGGGGCGTGAAAAAGCATTTGATGAGGCCGTCAAGCTGAGAGCCACCATTTTGGCACTATCGGTGTTTGCAATGGTGACTCCCATTCTAGAGACTTTGCCTCAGCTTACCATCAGGCGAGGTGAAGTCATGTTGACGTGACCGACATAAAAAAAAAAATTGGTTGTCTGTAAAGTCGGTTTACGGACGATAGATTTACGTGATAACGTCATAATCATTATTTTATGTAATACTAGCGACCCGCCCCGGCTTCGCACGGGTGCAATGCTGATACTAAATTAAATACACTACAGAAGCGGAACCTTACTATTCCACGCGAGAAGAGAGATACATGTGTCACAAGCCAACGCTTTGACTCTGGCCTCACTGCTTGGGCCTCTCTATCGCTTGTTGCGCGCTCTCGCTTGCACGCACAGGCTCAGGTGGAACGTTACTATGGAACGTTACTATTTTTCATGAGTGTTGCTGGTATTATCAATTTATAAGACGTTATCACGTCAAAAAAAAAAAAAAAAGAAACGAATAGATCAGGTCGGCCAATCACATCCAAGCTCGTCGCCGGCGTACACGCGCTGAGCACCAAAACGGAAGAGAAGTGACAATGCTAGAATTAAGTAAAGGAAAACTTACCTGCTATTCACTAAATAGTCTTTCGTTTTGAAATCGTCTGTACCCTCGGAGTCACACTGGTGGTATGGGACGCACTGACAGCGGCGACTTTCCTTGTCAACTAGGATAGCAGTACTGTCTGTCGGTTTAGCTGTGAACTGTGTACATTTAATTATATTTCTGCCTACCCCGGAAGGAAAAAGGCATGAGCAAATATGGACGCGTTATGCCTGAAGCACAATAAATATATTAAGCTAAAGCAAAAAAACTACGTACTTATAGTTCAAAATCACACACTCACACAGACGCACGCGTCTACACGAACCTCACCGGATCTCACTGGGCTATCAGTTGCAGTTGTCATGGTCAAGGTATTTTATCTCTTGCTTGACCTCGGCTAGTATAAAAAGTAGTCTATATGTTGCTCAGGAGTACGAACTATAATCGTACTAAGTTTAATCAAAATCTCTCCAGTAGTTTTTGATCAGACAGACAGACAGACAGAGTCGGGATCCATTGAAAAATTTGATTGGCGATCGAATAATAGATCCGACTGTTCAGTTGTTATGTTTCCACATATGGTTTTATGTTTACCACAGGACATCTAAGTGCTTGTTTTTTTTTTGTTTTTTGTGCAGTCGGGTTTTTTAACTTTTTTAATTATTATTTTTTATTTTATACCTTTTAGCTTTCGTACATTCATTACTAAGTTCACAAACCACAATCCGCGTGTAACTTTATACCTAAAAATTACACTTTTTTTAAAATTAAAATTTGGTCATGATACACCTTTTCGAAATCCTCGTGATAAGCCCTTTAATTTGATACCCATATTGCAGTATACAGTTTATTTTTTTTTTCCCCTTTAAAGTATAGCGTATTACAGCGGCCATGTTGGTTTTTTTTCGCGTCACCTATCTAAGAAAATTGGGTTGCCGAGAAGAATCTAACGATAACATGTTAATTAAAGAAATCCGTCCAGTAGTTTTTAAGATATGAGGTAATAAAGAATCTTACAAACATACATACATACAAGATACGCGCAAAAAACATAAACCCTTCTTGGCAGTCGGGTAAAAAGTGTATGTAAATATTTCATATTAGGTACCTACGTTGGTATTTGTATGCTAACGCTATCGAGGGGCTGCAACTCCGGACTGGGAGCTCCCTTGATGCGCTGTTAACTGCATTTCGCATAATATATTTCGCGTGTTTCGCGCCAAAATGCAGCTAACAGCTGATTCAAGTGGGGGTCAATGTACCACTCGACGCGGTGCAATGTACCGTACTACCAGTCTGCATAATTCATTAATGATGTTACGCAAATATCTTCGTAGTGGATTTTTGAAAGGTTAGTGACCCGATTTTTTTTTCTTCTTTTGGTACAAGTTGCCGATATCAATCTTCATCATACTCTGAACCTTTTTCCCAACTCAGTTGGGGTCGGCTTTCCAGTCTAACTGTGATGCGGCTGAACTTCGATATTTTCCGTGGAGCGACTGCCATCTGACCTCCACAACTAATGTTCATTATGACCAATGGCGATATCGAAGTTCCAAGTCAGACTGGTTGGAATTTTGTGGGCTCCAACTACCCGTAACGACTGCCATAGATGTTTGTATGTAAGTTGCCGATATCAATAACCGCACTAAATTCAGAGACATAATTTCGTAACATTTTTGCTGTGATATGTTTACCTACTTACTTTTTCAGCTTCTGTCGTTGGAGGAGTGAAATAATCTTTAATTAAAAGTCCTGGAGGATCTGTCTCCGAGCTCACCACAGCGAAGAGAAGACACAAAACGAAGATCTGCATGTTTCTAAAAAGAGCATAGTAATATGGTAGCAATGTAAAACCAGCCAAATCCGCAGTTAAGACTGGTAAAGCGAACCCCAGATTCCGAGGTGAAAGTTTTGGATGCGACTGGGATTAACGCTAGGTTGAAGGAAGGTATATGGTGGATATCCCACTCATACGCACAAAACGTTTTGGAAGTACGTTCCTCGTGCGTACTGCTAAAGGGTGGAATGCCCTGCCTGAGTCTGTGTTTCCGGAAAGCTACAACCTGGGAGTCTTGAAGTCTACAGTGAATAGGTTACTTCTAGGCAAGCGTGTTCCACCGTCGTCGACCACTTACCAACAGGTGAGATTGTGGTCAAACGCGAGCCTATTACCAATAAAAAAAAATTCTATGCGCTGGTGAATTTGTGATGACTATAAGTAGCTCAAGCCCCCCTGTGAAGGATACTCAAATGTAAGTCAACACGTTGTACTTATCTAACGAAAAAAATGCGTAGATGTACCTACGTAGATTACTTTAATAGGTGGGTTAGTTTCTATCTATGCGTAAATACCCATATCAAGTTATAAGGAAAACCTCAGTACGAATGCATTGTAGAACAAGAAAATTATGGAGCTGGTTTTTTTTATTTAACATATCATAATTCATTTATAATTGCCATAGTTATGTATAGGAGCAGCTTTGTTTTATAATATACGTATGTGGCAGACAAGCACACGGCCCACCTGATGGGAAGCGGTCACCGTAGCCTATGGACGTGTGCAAACTTAGGGTGTCACACACGCGCTGCCTACCCTGAAGGGAAAGGGAGAGGGCTAAGAAGGGGTGGAGTGGTTGCGAAAGAGTGGAGGGAGGAGGGGTACAGTGAGCTCTGGCTACCCTGGGGAACACAACACGCTGGTTATTATGTGCGCGGTGTTCTGTAGGGTGGAGGTACTACCCCAGTCGGACTGCTCATTACGGACGGGAGATACCGTCGTGTCCTACCTCCTAAATTTTTTTTATAAATATGTTATAAAAAAGCTGCTCCCACCCGTGTGGACGCCGGTTTGCCCGTTTTAAGACTAGGTATACAGCGGTTCTAATCAACCGATTGTGATCAAATATGTGTAAGATTTTGAGTCCAACCAAGACTTTTCAAATAAAAAAACTGCATCAAAATCCGTTCAGCACTTTAAAAACTTTGATAAAAATTTTGATGCGGTTGTTATTTTTTTTTAAAGGTCTTGGTCAGACTTAAAATCTTAGGCATGTTTGATCACAATCGGTCAAGCAGAACCGGAGATATAGTCAAAAAATGGGAAAAACCGGCGTACACGCAGGCGAAGCCGCAATTAAAATTAGAGTTCATGTGTTATGCAACCATAGTGATTCCACTATAAGATAATATAATTTTTGAGGAAAATTGTTTTCATATTTGAAACCGGTAAAAAAATGAAATACTTAGTTTTTCCCACTTTGACTCATAGGGTGTGGAAAAAACTGTTTCAAATTCTTTTTTATCGGTTTCTGAAAAGAAAACGATTTTCCTTTCAATACTATGGTAAAAACCGTAAAGATATTAGGTAAGTATGTAATTCCAAAAACGTTGTTAAGTAAAACGTGATAAAATCGAAATTTAACGAATTTTAAAGCAATCAGTAACTATTATTAATGGTTTTTCATTGATCCAGGACGGGACTTGAACCCGTGACCAGTCCCTTACAGGCGGATGCTCTGACCAACTGAGCTACCTGGACCCGTTCTAGATGTTCGAATTTCTAGGATATATTCTACGGCTTACGACACCGGTGGACCCATCTACCGTAATTCATTCGAACTACGGAAACAATGAACAATATTACAATTGTTTTTAAACATTATTTTTAGATTCTTCGATTTTTTTTCCGATTACTTCAATGTTAAAAAACAAACCATTAACTTAACGGTTTTTTTTATACCACTCAGCTGGCAGACAAGCACACGGCCCACCTGATGGAAAGCGGTTACCGTGACCTATGGACGTGTGCCGGTGTGCAACACCAGGGGCGTCACACTCGCGTTGCCGATCCCGTAAAAACCTTCTTGAAGAACCCCATGTTGTACTTTCGGTCAGAGCATTCCTCCTGTAAGTCAAGTCCCGTCTTGGATGATCATTTTTTCCGATCAAAAATCAATATTACAATCGCTTTAAAACATTTTTTTAAAACTCACCTTTATCCAAACGTAAACTTACACAAAATTATTTTTCACAAAAGACTATTTTGTTCAATCGCCTTGTATTCTTGTTGTCGTCACGATATCTCTGATCACACTGTCGTGGAACTTGCTTCCTAAGGTCATTATAACCATAAGTACTCACACGACATCGCTAGAGACAAAATAAATTACAAATTTTAGTGCTTCCACTAATTTAATTGTATTTCATTTATCTGATGTACCTATGTAATGTTATTTCGTCGGTATTAAAACATGTTAATTAAACTAAATTTTTATTGTCTAAAACTACCAAAATTGTTGTAAAAGCATGTAGCTAAATAAAAATTCGCAACTTAAACTTTTTATACATAAGTTTTCCTCAAAATGACGTCACAGCTGTCCGGTTTTGTTCAACAAAGTAGGTTGGATTCACCAGTCGATGTGAAGATGCCTTTGCGAGTTCTAGTTTAAAAAGTTTAAATTATATATTATCTGTATTCATTCTTGTTATCAATGTGTTGAGTTTTTGTTTTAGTTATTTTATAATTAAGGTGAGTTTATTTACATTAAAATGAACTAATTATATAATTTATATTTGAGTTAATGTAAATTTGAGTTGATTGATCTTGTACCACTTATTTATTGAGTCATAAGAATGTTATCTTACAATATATTTGTTGTTTTTCTTGCCTATATGCGTGTCAACAATGTACAAAACTTGTAACAGAGTAAAAAAAATTCTAAAAGTAATTTATTCAGTAGCTAATAAATTCGTTTCTGAATGAAGTTTTGTCTCAAAAAACTTTTATATAATTCAAATTGCCATTACCGTGTTATATCAAGTTTATAATGTATGTCATTTAAGGTAATTTAAGCCTTATCGCGGAGACATAAAGTTCACTTCAAACGCATAATCAAATTTATAGTTTTGAAATTGGAGGACCACTATTTTTTTGTAAGTAGGTATACCACTTAGGTAGCAGACATGCACACGGTCCACCTGATGGTAAGCAGTCACCATGGCCTATGTAATGGTCGTGTGTAACACCAGGCCCGGGGTGTCACACTCGCGCTGTCGAGCCTGTAAAATATTTTAGTTTAGTTTAACTAAATTAAGTTGTTTTTATTAAGTATTTTAGTTTTATAATTTAATAGGGTTGTCTATATTGCGATTTGGAATGTTACAAGTATTTTGACTACAATATAGGTAGGTATGTCAAAATTTTATAAAATTTTGCGTTTTGGTTTTCCACAGATAACTAATTAGGTAAGTAGGTATGCAATTTTTTGCGAGTTTCATTTTCAAATTGTAGTAAATTAACATAAGTAATTGTTAAATAAGTGTTTTTAAGATACAATGTATAATTACTGGGTAAAATGCTTAATGGCTTAGATATTAAGTAAGTACAATGAACGATAAAAGTTGAATATTTACAAACCTTTTTGAAATCGAAATCGATTCGACATCCCCGCGAATATCATCCCCGTCGGGGGTCATTAATGTCGGATTCAAAACAACTAAAACCGCATGCCTTCTCAGGTTTCAATTACCAGGGTGTAAGGTTACCCAATAGGCATTTGCCTCGCATCGTACCCCAGCTGACCCCGGGTGATTTAGGGTTTTATGATGGATTCCTCGACCTCCAAAAAGGGAGCTGAGGGGAGCATCGCGTCGCCACCGGTGGGGTGTAGGGTGACAGGCGGCTATTCTGTCTCAGGAAAGAGGTCCCCATTACATATACCGACAGAGCCATAATAGTGGCCCTCAACTTGACGGCCTCATCAAATGCTTTTTCACAGCTTAAAGACCCGGGACTGTAGGAGGAAGAAAACACTTGAGCTGGTAAAGAATTCCAGGTCTTTATGGTGCGGCAAAGAAACTACTCCTATCCTTCTTTTTTTTATCGTGCGGGAATCCCCATGGATACCACCCCCGTCGGCCCTCGGGGGTGGTTATGTCGGGATCGTCCCGACTAAAACCGCACGCCGTCTCGGGCCTTAATTACCAGGGTGTAAGGTTACGCGATGGGCATATCCCTCGTACTCCAGCTGACCCCGGGCCATCTACGGTTTTAAGATGGCCCCCTCGACCCCCCGAAAGGGGAGGGGGGTGGGGCAAGCATCACGCCACTTCGCTGACGGTGGGGTGTAGGCTGACAGGCGGCCGCCCTGTCACCCAACCGTCGGCGCGCAGACAATCAGCTCGCCCCCCGCTCGCCTCCCCGCTCGCTTCCTACTGTGCCATCTGCTAGTCAGAGGGACACGTGGAGAGCCTCGAAGCAGCTTGGCCGCAGGCAGCAGCGTCTCCCGTGGCGAGTGGGAGGCGCTGCCCGCCTCCGTTGCCCAGGTGCACCACGTTGAGGTTCCGGCCCGCACCCAAACTACTCCTATCCTCTAAAGATGTTTACCAGCACTTATTACTCTTCCAGAAAAATGAAGATCTTCTTCGCTGGTCTACTTTTGATGGCGGTGGTCAACTCGCAGCCGCAATTAGACCCTGTACTTCTAGACACTATCTTCTCGAAACCCCTGCCGTCTAACTTTGGAAATGAAGACATTAGCAGTATCTTCGTACCACCTGCATCTCGGACTGGACCTGGACCGACAACAGAAAAAGATATAGGTTTTATATTTGATAAGCCTATGCCAACTGTGCCTTCCTCTACGATCGCAGTCGACCAGAAGGTGGTTGATTCGATTTTCAAGAATCCTCTTACGCCCACCCCTACGCCGGTAACCATAGCAACAGAAAAGGTATGTATTTTAACGATTTTTAACCGACTTCAAAAAAGGAGCAGGTTCGCAAATCGAACGCTATTTTTATTTTTTTGTATGTATGTTGCGCGATAGCGGCGCCGATGGATGGATTTCGAAAGTTTTTTGTTTGAAAGAAGCTACTTCTAAGGTGGATCTATATCCAGGGTGTCAGGATCTGATGCTGAGATCTTGGAAAAATCGAGGGGAAATCATCAAATTTACGGCAAAAATTCTGTTTTTGATGCCTTTGTACATGATAAACCTCATAAATAGGTACTTTTCTATTTCTGTACACTAAAAAGTAAAAAATATTAAGTAGTTTGTGAAGTCGGTTTTTTAGACGTAGTTATAATTATTTTATAAGAACACGTTAATTTGACTTGACCTCGCCTGATGGTAAGCCGAAGGTAAAGTCTCAGGAAAGAGGGTCACAAATGACCGCTGACGCGTCGCAAGGTGGTCACCTTAAGCCTACTTCTGGGTCGCTAGTCCCAGGCACCGTCACGGGGTTCCTCTTTGTACCACGCCATGGACCCGGCGATCGCACGGTGAATCTATGGAATGCTGAAAATCTTCTTTGAATCTCTTGCAGGCTTCTACCGATGGGAATCCATGGAATGCTGAGAATCTTTGATAAATCTTTGAATCCTTTTCAGGCTTCTACCGAAGGGAACACTATGCTCATGCACCAGGGTCAGAATACCAAGACCTGTCATGGGTACTGCACTCCATTCTACCTATGTAACAAGGTTGAAACTCCGGTCAAAAATCCAGACTCCGAAAATGTCATCACTTTTGGATATGGACAATTGGACATCAGGTAAGGTAATACTTTACGTGGAGGTAGGACACGACGGTATCTCCCGTCCGGACTGAGCAGTCCGACTGGTGTGTAGTACCTCCGCCCTACAGAACACCGCGCACATAATAACCAGCGTGTTGTGTTCTCCTGCAATTGCGCAGAGATATAGCATCTTTGGCAGTTTTTTACCGCATCTACCATGGAGTGTTCCGACGAGCTCTACCAACGAGTCCCACCCTCTCCTTTCCTATACAGAACAACACGTGCAAGGCTGAGATATCACCCTCATATGGTGCAAACAATTCCATCAAGAACCAAGCGGTTCGGTGCCTCTTTCCTTTGCCGCACCATCAAAACCTGGAATTCTTTACCAGCTCACGTGTTTCCTTCCTCCTACAGTCCCGGGTCCTTTAAGCGGGGCGTGAAAAAGCATTTGATGAGGCCGTCAAGCTGAGTGCCACCATTGTGGGACTATCGGTGTTTGCAATGGTGACTCCCATTCCAGAGACTTTGCCTTTAACTTATCTTGGGGACAAAAACTTATCTTGGGGAACACAACGCGATGGTTATTATGTGGTTAATGATAGGAGGTAGGACACGACGGTATCTCCCGTCCGAACTGAACAGTCCGACTGGGGTAGTACCTCCGCCCTACAGAACACCGCGCACATAATAACCATCGTGTTGTATTCCCGCCGGTAAGTAGGGTAGCGAGAGCTCACTGTAACCCTCCTCCTTTCCTTCAGGGTAGGCAGCGCGTGTGTGACACCCTGTATTGGACACTTCCATAGGCCACGGTGACCGCTTCCCATTAGGTGGGCCGTGTGCTTGCCTGCCACCTACATAGTTTTTTTTTTAAATTGTAGATTCAGTGAGGACGAAGAGCAAGTGTGCCCGACATCAGTGGAAGTCTGTTGCACAGAGAAATGGGACTCTAAGAAGCCCACCACACCGCTAGTACCAATGAAGGCCCAGAAATGCGGCTACAGGAATCCAAAGGGCGTTGGAGCCACTTTCACCGTAAGAACCTTTATTACACTAGGTGACCCACCCCGTCTTCGCCCGTGGCGTATTTCGAACCCCGATGCACCCTTTTTAACTCACATAATATGCTCATAATTTATCAGTTTTCCTAAAATGTATGGGAATCTACCGGAATTGTTCACAATTATGATTATTGCTCCGCACCCTTGGGCAGTAGCGTGATGATATTCAGCCTATGACATTCACGGATAATGTGGCTTTCTATTGGTGAAAGAATTTTTAAAATCGGTACAGTAGATCCCGAGATTATCCCTTGCAATTTAACAAATATACAAACACACAAACTTTACCTCTTTATAATATTAGTATAGATAATATAACTTGACAGCCTCTGTCGCGTAGCGGTAGTGAACGCGGCCGCTGCGCAAGAGGCGCGGGTTCGATCCCCGCTCAGTGCAAATATTTGTATGCATGAATATGGGTATTTGCATTGGTCTGGTCTGGTAAGCCGTCGGTCCCGGTTGCCATACAAACATCTATGGCAGTCGTTACGGGTAGTTGGAACCCTAAAAAGTCCAACAACAACGGTCTAGCTGCAATGCTTCGATATCGCCTAATGTCACCATTGGGTTGTGAAGGTCAGATGGCAGTCCCTTCACGGAAAATATCGAGGTCCAGCCAAATCCGCCAATTTCTCTGTTTTAATAATTCCAGCACGCAGATACACAGTTTGGTGAATTCCCCTGGGTGATTGCTGTCTTGGATGCTGACGAGTACACCTATCTTGGAGTTGGGGTCTTGATTAGCCCCCAAGTTGTGATGACCGCAGCCCATATAGCTTCCAAGTAAGTAGCAGTAGGGGGGGGGGGGGGGGCTTCGACAACAATACAACTGTGTACAATTATCGGGCCCAAGGTCACACATGTGAAACATTTTTTTTATACTACTTAGGTGGCAGACAAGCACGGCCCACCTGATGGGAAGCGGTCACCGTGGCCTATGAAAGTGTGCAACACTAAGGGTGTCACACACGCGCTGCCTACCCTCAAGGGAAGGGGAGAGGGCTGGGAAGGGATGGGGGAGGGTGGGTAAAGTGAGCTCTGGCTACCCTACTTACCTTGTGGAACACAACACGCTGGTTATTATATGCGCGGTGTTCTGTAGGGCGGAGGTACTACTCCAGTCGGACTGCTCAGTTCGGACGGAGGATACCGTCGTGTCCTACCTCCTAATAAAAATATCTCCTTTATCTTTCGTTTCATTCCCACAGTTACAGTACTGGTAATGGGAAACTCAGGCTCCGAGCTGGTGAGTGGGACACCAAGACCCCGAACGAGATCTTCCCTTACCAGGAGAGGGTGGTGAAGGATATCTACATACATGAGGGTGAGTCACTTATACTTTGTCTGTACTATACTAGCCTAGCCTAGTGGTCTGGGTGATGGACTGCTGAGACGAGGTCTCGGGTTCGATCCCAGGTTCACCATGGCACACACCAATGACTTTTCGATGCTTTTTGAAGTTATGTGTGTATTTATCGCAGGTTTATAAGTGCCCGGTTAATGGCAATAGGCTCGCCACCTAACATTGGGACCTAAACATAAACTGGCGAAATGTGGGTGCTAGCATCTCTGCCTACCCCTTCGGGGATATAGGCGTCAGTTTATGTTATGTTAAGTTAATATTATAAAGAAGTAAAGTTTGTGTGTTTGTATATTTGTTAAATTGTAAGGGGTAATCTCGGGATCTACTGTAGCGATTTTAAAAATTCTTTCACCAATAGAAAGCCACATTATCCGTGAATGTCATAGGCTGAATATCATCACGCTACTGCCCAAGGGAGCGGAGCAATAATCATAATTGTGAACAACTCCGGTAGATTCCCATACATTTTAGGAAAACTGATAAATTATGAGCATATTATTATGTGAGTTAAAAAGGGTGCATCGGGGTTCGGAATACGCCACGGGCGAAGCCGGGGAGGGTCAGCTAGTGTTATTATAATTCGGACAAACCCTTACAGATTACGATAAGTTGGACAAACGTAGCAATAACATCGCTCTGCTCCGCTTCGACGAGCCGTTGGAGATGTCGGAGTACATCAACGCCATCTGTATGCCGGAGCAGGACGAGGTGTTCGACACTGCCGAGCGCTGCATCGCTAACGGGTGGGGCAAGTATACCTTTGGTGAGTAAGTACAGTTTTTTATACATACATACAAACATACATAAAAATATACATAAAAATCAGAAATTACGTCTTTTTCTCTACCAATTTTTTGTTCAAATATCAGTCATTTCAATAATGACTTCACCTCGCCTGATGGTACGCTAAAGGTAAAGTCTCACCTTTACACGGCGGGCGCGGACACCGAAGGCGTCGGAGGTCTAACGACCTCCGTCCTCCATGAGCGCTGGCCTGGGGGTGACGGGTGGAGCCGCCTGTCACCCTAGCAGAAGCAGGCTGACGTGGCTGTGCGCCCCCCCGTACTCCGGGGGCATGACGGGAACCAGGGCCGACTCGAATCCGGAGATGGCCCGGGTCAAGCCGGGGTGCGAGATAAATGCTCTTTGGGCCACCTTACACCCTGGCGTCAGAAGACCCTGGCCTGGAATAGGGACGGTTATGAAGCTGGGAAGGGGGGAGGATTGAAGGAGGGGATTGGGAGATGAGGAGGGGGGGAGGTGATTTTAAGTTCTGGCTCCCCTACTTACCTTGGGGAACACAACACGATGGTTATTATGTGCGCGGTGTTCTGTAGGGCGGAGGTACTACCCCAGTCGGACTGCTCAGTTCGGACGGGAGATACCGTCGTGTCCTACCTCCATTGAATCTCTATCTTCGGTTGCCAGGTCAGACGGACCGCTTCGCCGTGATCCTCAAGAAAGTGGAATTGAACGTGGTACCTTACAGCCGCTGCAGCATCTTACTGAAGAATACCAGGCTCGGATCCCGGTTTAGACTCCATCCGAGTTTCCTCTGCGCTGGAGGGAAGGAGGGTGAGGACACCTGTGAGGTAAGACAATATCATATCATAGCTCCCTATGGCGTAGCGGTTTTCAATTGCTACGATAGAGGGTGCGGGTTCGATTCCCGCTCAGTGTAAATATTTGTAACATAACTTAAACTCACGCCTATATCCCCGAAGGGGTAGGCAGAGGTGCTAGCACCCACATTTCGCCAGTTTATGTTTAGGTCCCAATGTAATAGGCGAGCCTATTGCCATTAACCGGGCACTTATAAATATTTGTATGCATGAATATGTCTATTTGCATTGGTCTGGGTATTTCTATGTTTAATATATGTAAGTATGTATTTTTTGTTTGTTCAAAAAGATAATAAAAGTATGTTAATCCGCATTCTAGAACCCATAAACTAAGTTAGTTAAACTATGCCTTACTTTGGGTCTAGAGAGCGGTGTATAGAATGATGCGAGGGGGGGGGAGTGTTGGGGGGGGAGTGTTGGGTGGTAGTGTTGGGGGGAGAGTGTTGGGGGGGGAGTGTTGGGGGGGAGTGTTGGTTAAAAATTACCTACCACCGCAACTGTGGGATCACTTTTTTTTATACCACTTAGGTGGCAGACAAGCACACGGCCCACCTGATGGAAAGCGGTCACCGTGGCCTAGGGACGCGTGCAACACCAGGGGCATCACACTCACGCTGCCGACCCCAAATTTTTTATATTTCATCGGCCGGATAGACTGCACCCCGCCTGATGGTAAGCTGAGGTGCAGTCCTAAAAGTAGTGGTCACCATTACCAAGGGATGCCCCTAGAATGGTGACCTCTACCCAGACATGCGTTTTGAAAACGTGACGTATGAATCTGGGGCTAGAAGTTTCTGAGATTAACGGGTTCAACCAAACAAACAATTTCTTCAACATTATAATATTAGTAATTTTGTATCTTTACAGGGCGATGGTGGGGCGCCATTAGCGTGTCCCATTGGCGACAACCGGTACAAGTTGACAGGACTAGTCGCTTGGGGGGTGGGCTGTGGGCAGAAAGACGTCCCGGGGGTGTACACCAACGTACCCATGTTTAGGAAATGGGTGGACAACAAAATGGCCGACTGGGGCTTATCCACAATGTCTTACAATATATAAGATAGGACAGTTAGCAACAAAAGTTGATGATCATAGCTATAGTCATAATTCTCTGAACCTTTTTCCCAACTCAGTTGGGGTCGGCTTTCCAGTCTAACTGTGATGCGGCTGAACTTCGATATTTTCCGTGGAGCGACTGCCATCTGACCTCCACAACCAATGGTCATTATGACCAATGGCGATATCGAAGTTCCAAGTTAGACTGGTTGGACTTTTGTGGGCTCCAACTACCCGTAACGACTGCCATAGATTAATTTTGGAGTCAGAATCAAAAACTAAACAGCATTTTTAGTTTCAGGGTCTAAAAAAATTCAAATGCCCGCGACTTCGCTCACGTTAATCTGTGCCTCGGAGGGCACGTTAACAACCAACTAAGGGTCATCGTGCCCTCCAAGGCACGGATTTAAGAACACTTTCTATTGATTTTATATTTCGAGGTTATATTCAAAATAAATTGTTAAATTAAGCTTATTGGATAAAGAATAATAAAACAATATTATTATTATTTTTCGTTTTTTTTTTATTATACACCCTACCTTATGGGAAGCGGTCACCACAGTCACTAATGGACATGTGCAACACAGCTTCTAACCTTGAGGGGAGGGGGGGGGGGGGGGGGGGGGGGTTGGGGGTTACTGACAACGCAGAAGTCTGCTCTCCCTGCTGACAGCACAGACCATTACCATATCTGCTGACGGTGAAGGAAAAACATCGTGAGGAAACCCACGTCCTAGAAGGAATTCTAAGGACATGTCCGATCCACCAACCCGCATTAGGCCAGCGTGTGTGGATTAAGGTCTAAACCCTCTCAGCTCTCTCGTTAGAGGAGAGGAGACCCGTGCCCAGCAGTGGGACATAAATGGGTTGCTATTATTATAAATTAACCAGTCGGTAGTATCTAGTAAAATATAATTAAGCTAGAATAATGTATGAATGAATGAATAATTTATTAATAAAAACAACAATGGTTCAATATTTGTTAGAATCACTATTCACTTATATACATACTAGCTGTTGCCCGCGGCTCCGCCCGCGTGGATGTCGAAATCCGTTTCAAAAACTATCCTATCTCTCAAGTTGGATCGAACTGCACATGGTGTGCGAATTTTATTATAATCGGTTAAGTGGTTTAGGAGTCCATTGAGGACAAACATTGTGACACGAGATTTATATATATTAAGATGAATAATATGAAGGAAGTCATTAAATTTGAAACTGTTTTTCTTAAGCGCGCAATCACTTATGGTTAGCAATCACTCCTGGTTTTCATTAATATAAAATTGTAAAGTAGCTGTGTACATTGGAGATATTTACAAATATAGGTAACTTAGGTTATGTTATCTTGGGTACGGGCAGGAACCTCCACGTGGTGCACCTGGGCAACGGAGGCGAGCAGCGCCTCCCACTCGCCACGGGAGACGCTGCTGCCTGCGGCCAATCCGGCCGGGTGGGAGTGGCCCTCTAGAGGGCTGCTCCGAGGCTCTCGAGGGAGCGAGCGGGGGGCGAGCTGATTGTCCACGCGCCGACGACCTTCGGGTGATAGGACGGCCGCCTGTCACCCTACACTCCATCGTCGGCGAAGAGGCGCGATGCTCGCCCCACCCCCCTTCGGGGGGTCGAGGGGGCCATCTTAAAACCTTAAAGAGTTGATTATAATCGAGAATAAATTGACATTTCACATCACTATTGTAATATGTCAAAACGGCCATCTTATCGTGCCGCTACTATAACATACTCAATCTTCAACATGGACACTATCTTAATATATATAAATCTCGTGTCACAATGTTTGTCCTCAATGGACTCCTAAACCACTTAACCGATTATAATAAAATTCGCACACCATGTGCAGTTCGATCCAACTTGAGAGATAGGATAGTTTTTGAAACGGATTTCGACATCCACGCGGGCGGAGCCGCGGGCAACAGCTAGTATTATTATATGCAAGCCACTATTTGATGTCATGAGCAGTGCTATCAATAAGAGGATGGAGGAATTTGAACTGCAAAAGTCTCCAAATGCATTTACTACTCTACCTGGGTTGGCGACTGAGTCTGCCGTAGGTACAGATACAGGCACGTAACTTGGCCAGGTTTGGGGTAAGTTCGCGCATCGTGCACTTTGAGCCAATCAAATGATTCAAAGTACGAACGAACGGAACGTTGATTCGCTACAAGACGTCTCTCGGAGACATATGATTGGTCCGTCAAGTGACGGACCAATCATATGTCCGCGACGACGCAACCGCGTCTCCCGCGACCCGCTCATACCTTAAAGGGGACCTAAAAATCGACCTTTGCGCATATGACGCGTCTGGCCAATTTACTTGCCGGCATCTGTATATAGGTATAATTAATTGCAATTGGTTGAGTAGATCCGGAGACACAGCCAAAAATTATGATGTGTTTCCTTCCTCATACAGTACCGGGGCCTTTAAGCGGGGCGTGAAAAAGCATTTGATGAGGACGTCAAGTTAAGGGCCACCACTGTAGCACTACCAGTGTATGTAGCGGTGACCCCTAGTCCTGAGACTTTGCCTTTAGCTTTCCATCAGGCGAGGTGAAATCATGTTGACGTGTCCAATATAAAAAAACGACTATAACGCGAGCGGAGTGGGCATTGGTTAGTTATAAATATCTCTGAATATATTATATACCCAGTTCTGAGGTCTGCGTATGCGTCATTTCGATTCAACACGTTGTTTGCTTCATTGCATGCCAAACAGGGGGCATTCCAAAATCGTAAGCTTCGGTTTTACGCAAATCTCATAATAATAAATCTGTAACTGATCGGTGTCTGTATATGGAAGATATATGAGAAAAAAAAATATTAGGGGACTTTATGAATGTAATAGATGCCTAAACAATGATTTTTAGAATTTTTGTCTGTTTGTTTGTCTGTTTGTCTGTTTGTCTGTTTGTCTGTTTGTCTGTTTGTCTGTTTGTCTGTTTGTCTGTTTGTCTGTTTGTCTGTTTGTCTGTTTGTATGTTTGTCTGTTTGTCTGTTTGTCTGTTTGTCTGTTTGTCTGTTTGTCTGTTTGTCTGTTTGTCT
This sequence comes from Lithosia quadra, assembly GCA_963576445.1. Lineage (NCBI taxonomy): Eukaryota > Metazoa > Arthropoda > Insecta > Lepidoptera > Erebidae > Lithosia > Lithosia quadra. Next base: position 1,914,337 of record OY754897.1, read on the forward strand.
GTTTGTCTGTTTGTCTGTTTGTCTGTTTGTCTGTTTGTCTGTTTGTCTGTTTGTCTGTTTGTCTGTTTGTCTGTTTGTCTGTTTGTCTGTTTGTCTGTTTGTCTGTTTGTCTGTTTGTCTGTTTGTCTGTTTGTCTGTTTGTCTGTTTGTCTGTTTGTCTGTTTGTCTGTTTGTCTGTTTGTCTGTTTGTCTGTTTGTCTGTTTGTCTGTTTGTCTGTTTGTCTGTTTGTCTGTTTGTCTGTGTCTCTGTTTGTCCGCACAAAATTTTTGTTCACGCTGAAATCAAAAATTACTGGAGGGATCCGGCTTTTTTTATTAGAAAGGTCTTGGTTAAACTCAAAATCCTACGCATATTTAATCACAATCGGCTGATTAGGACCGGCGATATAGTAAAAAAACGCGAAAATCGACGTCCACGCGGGCGGAGCCGCGGGCAACAGCTAGTTAGTAATATATGTACAGAGTGTTTTTTTGTTGACTTCATCTCGGCTGATGGCAAGCTGAAAGTAAAGTCTCAGGAAAGAGGTTCACCGTTAGATAAACGTATCATCATCATTCTCTGAACCTTTAACCCAACTCAGTTGGAGTCAACTTTCCAGTCTAACTGTGATGCGGCTGAACTTCGATATTTTCCGTGGAGCGAATGTCATCTGACCTCCACAACCAATGGTCATTATGACCAATGGCGATATCGAAGCTCTAATTTAGACTGGTTGGACTTTTGTGGGCTCCAACTACGCGTAACGACTGCCATTAGATGTTTGTATGGCAACCGGGACCGACGGCTTAACGTGCTCTCCGAGGCACTAATAAACCGTTAGATACACGTACCAAGTTAACAATGGTGGCACTCAGCTTGACGGCCTCATCAAAAGAGGATTGTCGTCGCAGCACCGCGTGACACCCACCGGTCCCACTAGTGCTGCGACCACAATCCCCCTTGCCCGGCTATGCACTTGATGATGCTAAACTCATACATATTAGTTACTAGTTGTCCCCCGTGGTTTCGCCCGTGAGACATTTCGTCCCCGTGGCACTTATTTAACTCATACATGTCCGTAATATCTAAGTTTTGCGGATTTGGCTGAACCTCGATATTTTCCGTGAAGCGACTGCCATCTGACCTTCACACCCCAATGGTGACATTAGCCGATATCGAAGCATTGCAGCTAGACCGTTGTTGTTGGACTGTTTAGGGCTCCAACTACCAGTAACGACTGCCATAGACGTTTGTATGGCAATCGGGACCGACGGCTTACCGTGCTCTCCGACCAATGCAAATACCCATATTCATGCATAAAAATATTTGCACTGAGCGGGGATCGAAGGAGGCGCTCCTGCGCAGCGGCCGCGTTCGAATTATTAAGGCCTGGAACCACTCACCTGTTTATCACCTAAGCAGTTCGCAGTATCGCAGTGACGAACGCAATAATGTGTCCTTAGAGAATAACACTGCAGATATTTAGGTAAGGATCGAAGCATTCAAAATAAGGCTCTAAAACGGTCGATCGCGTCACTGTTTGCTCAATTTTCTGCTGCATTTTTCCTTAAACATGCATAATTGAACATTGCATCTAAATTATTTAAATTTGCGAGCAACACAAATTGATTCTCTTTTGATTTTTTCGAATTTTTTTCAACTATCTTTTGCTAGTAAAAATGAGACATGTCTGCAACATTGTCTAAATATCTGTACCTTCACAATATAACCAGGGGTTTTCGTAAATATTCTAATTATCGAATCATCCCATGACATAATACCTAACAACAGAGTATTTTTAAAACAATGACGACAGTGATATAAGTTGTTCTTGCAATAACCGCATTTTGTGTTATACTAGGTCCAACCATCGCTCTAACAGGACCTCGTAGCAAAATGTTTGAAATTACAGATTACTTGTTCATAAGTGGCATTATATTTTCAACAATATGTTTAATTATACAAACCGTACTCTTTATTCGTCGGCCGGAGATAAGGAAACTGGATCAAAAAGTTCTTATGCAGCTAGCAGTGTGGCGAGTTTTATATTTGATATATTTTTTCATTTTCGTGCGCCCAGTCCACACAATTCCAAAATTAATTGGTCATAATCGCTATAGTTTGTGCATCCACCTATACATGCACCATCTTTCACACATGCATCTCAGATGGTGGATGTGTGTCTACACGAAGAATTTGTATGACAAAATTGTGAAAGTGTTTGTGACTGACAAGTGGAGTTTTCTAAAACTTTCGATGGTTGTCGGATTTGTGACAATATTTACAAGTGTATTTTTAGTAGCTTATTGGATTGTCGTACTTCGTCCGCAATTGGAAGAAAGGTCACATACATTTGTAATATCACTTGCTACATGGTCAGTTATGAAATTCACTGTTCCGTTAGTCAACCTATTGTTTTTCTTTAGAATATTTTACGTAATCATTAGCAGTAAAATTAAGCACCAAAAGGGTGACCCAGTTAGGGGAAAGGTGTACAAAACGATCCCTTGAGGTCAAATGATTCCCAACTGTTTAAAACAAATCACTAGTGCCATCTGTTTAAAATCGCCAAAAACGTATTCCCCGCATCCCGCTCAGTTGTTCGGCGAAGTTTCATGGCGGTTTGATTACTATTGGTAAGTAAATTGATAAAAAAAAGAAAATCAGTGTGCTCGATCTAAGTTAAGCTGAATATTAATATTAAATTGCTGCTAATTTACTGTGATTTGGAAAATAGCTGTTTTATTAACGGTTTCTATAGCATTTCAATAACATTTTGAACAGGTGTTGGTTCTCAATATGATAGCTGTTTCAGGTTATTTTTACGAAGTTTTCGAAATAATACGATTGGGGTCAAATGATTACTCATTGCGGGTATAAAATGATCCCAGTGATCATTTTACCTACAACATTTTGTCAGTTTACAAAAATAGAAGGATACAATATATGATTTAATATATTGGGATACCTACTTACTATAATTTATACTTAGTACCTAGTATAAGTATAATATTATCTATAAAGCCACATTCAGCTATAAATTTCATAATGTTGCCAGTACAGTTAAATCCACTGCATTGTATTATGGTATTTTTTTGGTATTAGTTACCCTGTTGTTTCTATATCTCCTTCTATATACTTATAATAAAACTGTAGAGAGGTCAATTCTATCAGGGGGACGAAAATACCTATTGGGGGATAATTGGTGATCCATAAAAATGCAATTTTTTTGTCTTTCTGTCTGTCTGTCTGTATGCGCACGCATGATCAAAAACTACTGGAGGGATTTTAATCAAACTTGGTAGATACGATTATAGTTCATAGTTCTGGGCAACATATTACAGGTTACTTTTTATACCATCTGATACCCGTGGCTTCGCCCACGCTTCGTTTTTGGTCATATCTCCGGTTCTACTTAACCAGTTACAACCAAATACGGTAAATTTTGAGTCTAAGCAAGACGTCCATCGCTGATCTCGATGGACGTAAAAGCTACTGAACGGATTTTGATGCGGTTTTTTTTATTAGATAGGTCTTGGTTAGACGAGTGGAGACCAGTAGAGTAAATAGTGCTGTGGAGAGTGGACTCAAGAGTGGAGTAGAGAGTGGTGTGGAGAGCGAAGTGGAGAGTGGAGTGGAGTGGAGTGTGAAGTTTGGAGTAGTGAATGGATACTTAATTCTTGTGTTGTGTATTCTCAATCAATAAATCTTTATTTCTTTCTTCTACGAGTATATGTCTTTATTCTTTTACAGATCATGCCACGTAATTAGGTACTGTAGAAAAAATACTCGACAAAACTAGAGTAAGGATGTCTAATTAGAAGACTTTAGTTATATTAGAATATATTTAGAAGAATATTACTAGAAGATAACAAAGGCTTTTAGTTAAACTATATAATTCATATATTGTTATAGAGAATGTTGATCTGAGACTGTGATGATTATGATTATAGAATAATAACTTCATAAGGAGGCTGTAATAAATAATTATTGTTAAAAATAATAATATTTTTGTTCCTATTAACTCTACTTTTGGTAATAAATATGATTATAATACACAAATATTTTATTAAAACTGGGAGGGTAAAATGATCCCCGGGATCATTTAACCCCTACCCTTGGGATCATTTTGTACACCCAGGTGTACAAAATGATCCTTTAGTAAACTTCTGAAAAATGTCTAATAAATTGGAAAACGTAAATAAATTACAAAATTGTGGTTTGCTAGTATATGTATAACTAAATGGTTTAACTAAAATTTCTTAAATGGTTACTATAGGTTTAATATTTTTGACACAGCAGGCATTTTCCCTTAGGGGGATCATTTTGTACACCTTTCCCCTACAACCTTTGCTGTTAGTGTCAAGATATGTGTCATCTCATTTATTTTGGTAAGCATTACTAGTGTACAACTTATGACTGAAGACATGATGGAAATGTCATATACTTTTGATTTTCTGAACCGTATACGTAAAACGTACACTAGTACATATATGCAGTTATTTGAATACTTGCGCGTCATAGGTTCTTTCCAAGGTGTAGAAATAATTGCTATTTTTATCATTATATCACGAAATTCACATGATTAAGGTAAAATCACTAATGGTGGACATTGAACTAAAACATAAACAAACTCACGAAATTCCACCGCACTCTTAGTATTTTTAATGACATTATAACCTTTTCTAAAATTAAAATTATTGTGTCATTCCGCTTTTCTGTAAACCAATTATGTAGTGGATGATATAAAATTTGTTCTTATCCAGAAACAATGAATTCAGCGTACATTTTTTGCAGCGCACGCGATGTTAGGAATTTTTAGGTAATTTTTTTACACCTTGGGTTACATTATTGAAGTTTTAGTAAGAATCACAATTTTTTTGAAAATAGATTATAGCCTATGTTACTCCTAGATATTGTAACTTTCTATAGGTGAAAGAATGATTGAAATCGGTCCAGGAGTTGCGGAGCCTATTCGTTACAAACAAACAAACAATAAAACGAATCTTTCCTCTATAATACTAGTGTAGATTTATTATATTTGCAAGTTCTAAGTATTAACTTAGATCTAATACATGTAAGTTTTTTTATTATTTGGTAATAATTATTTATTAACCTATTATTGACACATCGCTATATTTCTGATTTGTTGATTTACTGCACCAAATGTTTACTTTATTCTTATTTAATTAAATTTAAACCTAATTATTGACATATTCGTGATTTGTTTACCGATTGCAATAATTTTTCAAATGTAATTTAATACATAGGTACACCTGGTTTAATCAATTTTCTCACGAATGTATTGAGTGTATCTCTCATTGTATGGATTTCACTTTTTTTTCAACATTTATTGTTAGATAGAATAGAATAATATTTTTATATTAATTGTAAATTAACTTATGTTTGTTCATAGTTAATGACCGTATGATGTGACGGTTTTGTAAACAGTAAACGTGCGATTTTTGAAATTTTTATTTACCTACAAGTACCTACGTAATTTGATTTTCTGATCGGAAAAAATGATCATCCAGGACGGGACTTGAACCCGTGACCAGTCCCTTACAGGGGGAATGCTCTGACCAACTGAGCTACCTGGACCCATCTTAGATGCTCGAAATGCTGGATGATCATTTTTTCCGATCAGAAAATCATTGAAAATAGATAGCATGCAATTGCTTAAAATTTCATTCAACCTACGTAATTTGTTTTTTTTTCTTAATTGTATTCCTTTCGCATTTATGGATTTATGGAATTAGAGGAAATATCATTGTAAAATGATTATAAGAGTAAAAAGAAGTTCTACCTAGTAAGAAGAAGTTCCGCAGTCACATGCAATTAGGCCCGGGTCTCGCATTCATGCGCGGCAACTTCATACCGATCGTGGAAGGTAATATCTGGGAGGTAGCGTTTCCTGGGGAGGTAAGTAGTCAGAATGTGGTGGGAATTTCTCTGATTCAACGCAGTAGGATGCCAGTAAAATTAAAACAATACATGTCTGCAAGGATGCGCACGTGAATATTAAGATTATCGAGTCATCCTACGTCATAATACCTATATGTATAATACATAGTAGCAATGACGATGAACATGGTGAGTGGTTCTTGGAATAACTGTATTTTGTGTTAGATTAGGTCCAGCCGTCGCACTAGCAGAACCTCGTCACAAAATGTTTAAAATCACAGATTACTTGTTTATAAGTGGCATTATATTTTCAACAATATGTTTAATAATACAAACCGTACTCTTTATACGTCGGCCGGAGATAAGAAAACTGGATCAAAAAGTTCTTATGCAACTAGCAGTGTGGCGAGTTTCATATTTAATATATTTTTTCATTTTCCTGCGCCAATACAACTCACTCGAAAGTTTAATAGGTAGTCAGTGGTACAAGGTGTGCATACAACAGTTCTTTCATTATCTTACACACATAAATCTCAGATGGTGGATGTGTATATATACGAAGAATTTGTATGACAAAATTGTGAAAGTGTTTGTGACTGACAAGTGGAGTTTTACAAAACTTTCGTTGATTGTTGGATTAGTGTCATTACTTGCAAGTGTGTTAATAGCAACGGTTTGGATCTTCGTACTTCATAAACAATTGGAAGAGAGATCGTATGCAGTAATATCAACACTTGCAGTAGGGACAGCTATGAAATTCAGTATTCCGTGTGTGAACTTATTACTTTTTCTTAGGATATTTTACGTAATCATTAGCAGTAAAATAAAGCAACAAAATGGCGACCCAGTTACAATCTTTGCTGTTAGTGTTAAGATTTGTGTAATGTCATTTATTTTGGTGAGCATCACTAGTTTACAACTTATGACCGAAGATGTCATAGCATTGTTGTATACTTTGAATTTTCTGGACGATACAGATTATATAAAAGACACTAGTACATATATGCCTATATTTGAATGCACGCATGTTATAGGTTCTTTCCAAGGTGTTGAAATAATTGCTATTTTTATCATTATATCAAGAAATTCATGATTATGGTAAAAGCACTAATGGTTGACATTAAACTAAAACATAAACACAAAATTCCACCGCACTCTTAGTATTTTTAATGACCTTATAACCTTTTCTAAAATTAGTAGCCTAGTGGTCTGGGTAATGGACTGCTGAGGCGAGGTCTCGGGTTCGATCCAAGGTTCACCATGGCACACACCAATAACTTTTCGATGCTTTTCGAAGTTATGTGTGTTATTTATCGCAGGTTTATAAGTGCCCGGTTAATGGCAATAGGCTCGCCACCTAATTACATTGGGACCTAAACATAAACTGGCGAAATGTGGGTGCTAGCACCTCTGCCTACCCCTTCGGGGATACAGGCGTTATGTTATGTTAATATTAAAATTATTGCGTCATTCCGCTTTTCTGTAAACCAATTATGTAGTGGATGATTTAAAATTTGTCGTTATCCAGAAACAATGACTTCAGCGTACATTTTTCGCAGCGCACGCGATGTAAGCAATTTTTAGGTAATTTTTTTTACACCTTGGGTTACATTATTGAAGTTTTAGTAAGAATCACAATGTTTTTGAAAATAAATTATAGCCTATGTTACTCCTAGATATTGTAACTTTCTATAGGTGAAAGAATGATTGAAATCGGTCCAGGAGTTGCGGAGCCTATTCGTTACAAACAAACAAACAATAAAACGAAACTTTCCTCTATAATATTAGTGTAGATTTATTATATTTGCATGTTCTAAGTATTAACTTAAATCTAATACATGTAAGTTTTTTTATTATTTGGTAATAAATATTTATTAACCTAAATACTTACCTAGGTATTGACACATGGCTATATTTCTGATTTGTTGATTGACTCAAATCAAATCAAATAATTTTATTGTGAAAATGGGTTACAATGTGAAGCAGTGTAAAGTACAAAGTGACTGCACCAAATGTTTACTTTATTCTAATTTAATTCAATTTAAACCTAATTATTGACACATTCGTGATTTGTTTACTGATTGCACTAATTTTTCAAATGTAATTTAATACATAGGTACACCTAGTTTAATCAATTTTCTCACGAATGTATTGAGTGTATCTCTCATTGTATGGATTTCACTTTTTCAACGTTTATTTTTAGATAGAATAGAATAAACTTATTGATAGTTTTTAAGGTTAAGATGAATAAATAAATAAACGAATAAATAAATAAATACATTTTTTATATTAATTGTAAATTAACTTATTTTATGTTTGTTCATAATTAGTGACCGGACGATGTGACGGTTTTGTAAACAATAAACGTGCGATTTTTGACATTTTTATTTACCTACAAGTACCTACGTAATTTGTTTTTTTTTTTTATTGTATTCCTTTCGCATTTATGGATTTATGGAATTAGAGGAAATATCATTGTAAAATGATTATAAGAGTAAAAAGAAGTTCTACCTAATAAGAAGAAGTTCCGCAGTCACATGCAATTAGGCCCGGGTCTCGCATTCATGCGCGGCAACTTCATACCGGGATACCAATATCTGGGAGTTAGCGTTTCCTGGGGAGGCAGGCAGTCAGAATCTGGTGGGAGTTTGTCTGACTCACCGCAGTAAGATGACCTGTAAAATTAAAACATGACTGCAAGGATGTGCACGTGAATATTACGATTATCGAGTCATCCTACCTCATAATACCTATAATGTATAATACTTAGTGTTAAAGGAATGACGATGAACATGGTGAGTGGTTCTTGGAATCCACAAAATGCAGTATTTTGTGTTAGACTGGATCCAGCCGTCGCACTCGCAAGCAGAACCTCGTCACAAAATGTTCAAAATCACGGAATACTTGTTTTTAAGTGGCATTATATTTTCAACGATATGTTTAATAATACAAACCGTACTCTTTATACGCTGGTCGAAGATAAGAAAACTGGATCAAAAAGTTCTTATGCAAATAGCAGTGTGGCGAGTTTTATATTTATTATACGTTTTCATTTTCGTGCGCCAATACAACTCACTGGAAAAATTAATACATGATAATGTTTACAATGCGTGCATCCGCTTATTTTTTTACTTTCTTACACACATAAATCTCAGATGGTGGATGTTTATCTACACGAAGAATTTGTACGATAAAATTGTGAAAGTGTTTGTGACTGACAAGTGGAGTTTTCTAAAACTTTCGATGATCGTCGGATTTGTGACAATATTTGCTAGTGTGTTATTATTAATGTATTGGATCTTCTTACTTCGTCCAAATTGGAAAGAAAGATCATATTTAGTGATTGTATCGCTTGCGGTATGGACAGTTATGAAATTCATTGTTCTGTTTGTGAACTTATTTTTCTTCTTTAGAATATTCTACGTTATCAAAAGTATTAAAATAAAGCAACATAATTGTGATCCAGTTACAACGTTTGCTGTAAGTGTTAAGATTTATTTAATCTCATTTATTTTGGTAAGCATTACTAGTTTACAACTTATGGCCGAAGACATGATAGGAGTGTCAAATACTTTTGATTTTCTGAAAGGTGTATATAAAAGAGAGACTAGTACACATATGCAAATATTTGAATACTTGCGAGCTATAGGTTCTTTCCAAGGTGTTGAAATAATTGCAATTTTTATCATTATATCAAGAAATTCATGATTAAGGTAAAACCACTAATGGTGGACATTGAATTAAAACATAAACAAACTCACAGAATTGCACCTCCCTCATATTAATATGCATTTTAATGACATTATAACCATGATTATAACCTGTTCTGAAATTAAAACTATTATGTTTACTTTTTTTTTATATAGGACACGTCAAAATGACTCCACTGATCATCATTCTCTTAACCTTTTCCCAACTCAGTTGGGGTCGGCTTTCCAGTCTAACTGTGATGCGGCTGAACTTCGATATTTTCCGTGGAGCGACTGCCATCTGACCTCCACAACCAATGGTCCAATGACCAATGGCGATATCGAAGTTCCAAAATGACTCCACTGATAAATTATGTAAAATGTAAAATGTAAAAAAAATGTTATTTAAATTAAACTTAAGTATTGACAAATTTGTGATTTATTTATCGGATGCACAATTTTTTTAAATGTAATTTAATTCATACACCTTTAAACAATTTTCTTAACGTATTAAGTGTATCTCTCTATCTCTTATTGTATGGATCTCACTTTATTTTGTTAGAATAGAATATAATAAAATATTTAAATGTAAATTATTTATGTATCATGAAGGAACCACCTTTTTAGAGTACCTAACTGCCAATTTATGATAGTAGGTAAGTAGGTTCATTCTATAGTACGTTTGCCATAGGTGAAACTCTGTTATAAATAAATAGGTATTCTACGACATTATCTCGTGCGCGATATTTATAAGGACCGTATTGATCTGTCCATGAAGGACGACGCCAAGCAACTAGATGGCGCTGCTCACAGAATTTTAAATGGGATGATGATGCGAGCGTCCGACGCGTCGGCACGTGGAGAATCAGCGCGCCCTCCACCTGCTCCCCACTGTGCCCTCTGCTAGTCAGAGGGAAACGTGGAGAGCCTAGGAACAGCCCATTAGAGGGCCACTTCCACCTCCTGCTCGCCTCCGTTGCTCGGGTGCACCGCATGGAGGTTTCGGCCCGCATCTCCGAAACACATTAATAACCCTCGCTAGCATAACATAAACTCACGCCTATATCCCCGAAGGGGTAGGCAGAGGTGCTAGCACCCACATTTCGCCAGTTTATGTTTAGGTCCCAATGTAATAGGCGGCGAGCCTATTGCCATTAACCGGGCACTTATAAACCTGCGATAAATATATACACATAACTTCGAAAAGCATCGAAAAGTCATTGGCGTGTGCTATGGACGCTAGCGTAGTCGCATAAAATGTAGGTAGTTGAAACAAGAGAAACAAAATAATTGTGAACGTATAACAAATGGCCAACTACGTGCTAAGATAAACATAATTATGATTTGTTTTGATGTAATTAATATTAGACGTGTTATCATTAGGAGCCATATGGCTTAATTTTCTACAGAGTAGGAATTAACTTAGGTCAGCCTCTGTGGCGTAGCGGTAGTGAACGCGGCCGCTGCGCAGGAGGCGCGGGTTCGATCCCCGCTCAGTGCAAATATTTGTATGCATGAATATGGGTATTTGTATTGGTCTGGTCGTGCCTCGGAGAGCACGTTAAGCCGTCGGTCCCAGTTGCCATACAAACATATTATAATGACAGTCGTTACGGGTAGTTGGAGCCCTAAAAAGTCCAACAACAACGGTCTAGCTGCAATGCTTCGATATCGCCTAATGTCACCATTGGGTTGTGAAGGTCAGATGGCAGTCGCTTCACGGAAAATATCGAGGTCCAGCCAAATCTGCAGTTAAGACTGGTAAAGTGGACCCCAGACTCCGAGGTGAAAGCTTTGGATGCGATTGGGATTAACGCTAGGTTGAAGAAGAAGAGGAATTAACTTAGGTAGTTACGGCAGTCTTTTTTTATCGTGCGGAAATCACCACGGATACCACCCCCGTCAGACCGATTAGAACCGATTAAAACCGCACGCCATCTCGGGTCTTAATTACTGGGGTGTAAGGTTACCTAATAAGCGTATCCCTCGCTCCCCAACTGACCAAGGTTCATCCACGGTTTTAAGGTGACTTGAATTATGACCATGAACCTTAAAACCGTGGGGGCCTCCACTCCACTAACTAGTCGTTTTATTAAAATAGACTCGGTGGCGATACCGACCTCCACACGGGCGAAGCTGCGGGCGGAAGCTAGTATAAAATACTTTTCATCCAATAACCAGGACGGTGTAGCCTGTGATAGTAGGCTCCAAAAAATTAGTAATTCTTTCCGGGGTAACTTTATACGCTTTTTTAACAAACTCCCAAGCGAAATTAGAGATTTATATATGTAAGTTTAAAAATGTTAATATAATAATAATAATAATAACATTATAGTTTCTGAAAAAAGTAGCTGTGACATACTGGCGGACAGACAGATAAACATGACGATACCTACTATATGGGTTCGTTTTTGTTGCCATTTGGCTACGGAACCCTAAAAAGGATGACGATATAATATGATGAGTGACTCTTTGATTAGCCACATATCATGTTAGACTAGACCCAACCGTCGCACTAGCAGAACATCGCCACAAAATGTCGGATATTTCAGATTACTTGTTTCTAAGTGGCATTATATTTTCAATAATTTGTCTAATAATACAAACCGTACTCTTTATACGCTGGCCGAAGATAAGAAAACTGGATCAAAAAGTTCTTATGCAGCTAGCAGTGTGGCGAGTTTTATATTTACTACGGTTTTTCATTTTCATGCGCCAATACAACTCACTCGAAAATTTGATAGACGATAATTTTTACAACGCGTGCCTCCACATATTTTTTTACTATCTTATACACATAAATCTCAGATGGTGGATGTGTATATACACGAAGAATTTGTATGACAAAATTGTGAAAGTGTTTGTGACTGACAAGTGGAGTTTTCTAAAACTTTCGATGATCGTCGGATTTCTGACAATATTTGCTAGTGTGTTATCATTAATGTATTGGATCTTCATTCTTCAGCCAAATTGGAAAGAAAGATCATATACAGTGCTTGTATCGCTTGCGATATGGATAGCTATGAAATTCAGTGTACCGTTTGTAAACTTATTTTTCTTCTTTAGAATATTTTACGTAATCATTAGAAGCAAAATTAAGCGCCAAAATGGCGACCCAGTTACAACCTTTGCTGTTAGTGTCAAGATATGTGTAATCTCATTCATTTTGGTAAGCATTACTAGTGTACAACTTATGACCGAAGACTTAATAGGAATGTCAAATACTTTTGATTTTCTGAAAGGTATATATAAAATAGAAGCTAGCACGTATATGCAATTATTTAAATATATGCGTGTCATAGGTTCTTTGCAAGGTGTGGAAATAATTGCTATTTTTATCATTATATCAAGAAATTCATGATTAAGGTAATTTAACTAAAGTAATCATGAATTTCGTGACATAATGATACAAATTTAATGTCCACTATTAGTACTTTTACCTTAAGTACATTGAACTAAAACTTAAACAAACTCCCTCTGTATAATATTAGTATGCATTTGTAATGAAATGACATTATGGCCATCAACAACATTAACATGGCCGGGCCATCGTCCACGGTGGCCATGGCCCCCTCGGGTGTATAATATATTTGCATGTTTGTTTCAAGTATCAATTTAAATCTTTAAGTCTTTTATTAATTAGTAATTAATTTTATTTACCCAACGTAAGTTTAGCTTAACTAACTTGTATTATGGGCATGGGTTACAGAATGTGGATATACATACTTATATACATTTTTTTTGTAAATACATATATTATATACTTAATAACAGTATAACACCCAGATCAATGCAAATAGACAATATATTTCAATTTCAATTTCTTTATTTTTCAAAATAGTGTAACGTAATTACATCTTTTTGACGTCAAAAACTACTTAATACTAAGTTTACCACCGCTTCCTAGGCGCTAGTGGAGAAGAAACGGCGCAACAAACTCCTTACTCCAACTTATTCATGCATACAAATATTTGCACTGAGTGAAAATCGTAACCGCGCCCTCTGTCGCTACGCCACAGAGGGCGTCTGATATTTCAATACAATGGGTAGGTATATTTCTGATTCGTTAATTGATTGCGCCAAATGTTAACTTTATTGTAATGTAATTTAATTTGTAGGTACAACTTAATCAATGATACGTTCATGATTCATTTATTAATCAATGTTTATTATGTATTGAGTGTACCTCTCATTGTATGGATCTCAATGTATTTTTGTCCAACATTCATTTTTAGTAATTGCAAATTACTTCTAGTAGCAACCCTCTGCTGTATTTCTTGCAATAACTTGTGGCTACAAATAAAAAATTAAATTCAAAATTGTATCTCAATAGGTAAATTAAATTGTATTAAACATAAAATTATAAATTAATTAATTATGTTCGAAATAAAATTGTATGAATTAAGAACTAGAAATTAATTAGATTAATTAAGTAAATTAACAATTGAATCCTACTAATATTATAAACGCGAAAGTTTGTAAGAATGTATGTCTGGATGTCTGGATGTCTGGATGTCTGGATGTCTGGATGTCTGGATGTATGTTTGTTACTCTGCCACACAAAAACGGCTTGATGGATGTGGCTAAAATTTGGTACAGAGATAGATTATAGTCTGGAATAACATATAGGCTACTTTTTATACAAGCTAATACCGCGGCTCCGCTCGCAAAGTCGATCGGTCAGGATTTCTAGATATATCTATGTTACTCTTTCACGCAAAAACGGCTGAATAGATCGGGTTGAAATTTGGTACAGAGATAGATTATAGTCTGGAATAACATATAGGTTACTTTTTATACAAGCTTATACCGCGGCTCCGCTCGCAAAGTCGATCGGTCGGGATGTCCAAATATTATGTTTGTTGCTATTTCACGTAAAAACGGCTGAATGGATCTGGCTGAAATTTGGTACCGAGGTAGAGTGTAGTGTGAAATAACATATAGGCTAATTTTTATACAAGCTAATACCCGCGGCTTCGCCCATGGAGTTGATCAGTCGGGATATCTGGATGTATGTTTGTTACTCTTTCACGTAAAAACGGCTCAATAGATCGGGTTGAAATTTGGTACAGAGATAGATTATAGTCTGGAGTAATATATAGGCTACTTATACAAGCTAATACCCGCGGCTCTGCCCGTGGGAGTCGATTGGTTAGTAATCGTTTTTTGGTCATATCCCCGGTTCTACTTTACCAAATGCAATCAAACATACGGCAGATTTTATGTAAAACCAAGACCTTTCTAATGCAAAGGCGACATCAAAATTTGTTCAGCAGTTTTTGCGTCCATCACGAACAAACAGACAAGGATTGCAAAAAAATAGATATTTGTGGTCAACATAACCAAGTTTTTTTTTTCAAATATCGATTATTACAACTAAAAGTACTGTTATAAAGGGATATGTTGTCCACACTGTCGCCTTAGGTGAACCCTGTAAAGATGGTGTAAGGTGAAACCAATAAATAAGGAAAAAAAAACTTTTGGTCTTATCTCCAAATTTTAGGTCGGACCAAGAAAACCGCACTAAAATCCGTTTAGTACTTTTTATCCGAAAGGTTTTGGCTAGACGAGTGGAGACCAGTGGAGTGGAGCGGAGTGGGGAGTGGTGTGGAGAGTGGAGTGGGGAGTGGTGTGGAGAGTGGAGTGGAAAGTGGAGTGGAGAGTGGAGTGGAGTGGAGATTGAAGTGGAGAGTGGAATGTAGGGTGGAGTGGAGTGTGGAGTGGAGAGTGGAGTGAACAACGGAGTGGAAAGTCGAGTGGAGAGTCATTTCATTCAAATAGACTTGGTGGCAATACCGAATTCCACGCGGGCGAAGCCGCGGGCGGAAGCTAGTTTTAAATAATAATTGTATTAATTTAATCGACCCAATAACAAACTTTACCCAGTATGACTGGAGGTAGGACACGACGGTATCTCCCGTCCGAACTGAGCAGTCCGACTGGGGTAGTACATCCACCCTACAGAACACCGCGCACATAATAACCATCGTGTTGTGTTCTAGGCGCGCGGCGATGACGACGACACGCTGTGCTATGAGTAATCACAATAATTATGCATCGCTTGTGTTGCGGTGAGAAATCCTTCAGGCACTTCTAGTCCTGAACAACTGGCGTATTGAAAGAAATAAAAGAAAGAAAGAAAGAATATTGCGGTCCAACTAACACTAGACGGTTGGCTTCACACTCAATATGGCACTCTCTTATTATGTACAAAAATTTTATTTGTGCTGATCGAGTACCTAGAATTGATCACAAAATATAGAATGTTAATATAAATATTTTCTGTTCGTTTGATATTTGCAATATGAAACTGAACGATTTAATGCGATAACATGGCATGAGTAGGTACGAAACTATTCAGTTTAGGTCTACAATTGAATTTATATTGAGAGGTTATGGTCAAGTCCCTGTTCCGCCGAATAATACGTCTGTTACGCTGCAAGCTTTCTTGTGTTCCGTGAAAGAATCATAACATCGAAACATTCAAAACAAGCTACCTCACGGACTCGACTACGGAGGGCGTGTACAGCTGAGATAGTCAGCATGTGACCACGGCCGGTGTAACCTGTGGGGCGAGCACGAATTTTCTAACGTATCGCCTTCGTATCGAGTTCGACAAAAAATGTATGAGATTTGGTACAGCGCCTCTATCGTACGTTAAACGGAACTAAAACGACAGCACGAAAGCATTCGTAGCGTCTACGTATCGACAGACTAACGTAAAATTCGTGAGGCGCCATACATCATGCCGAATTTCGGCAGCACGAACCCAATTTTGACATCTACTAATGTAAAATTCGAAAGGCGCGCTAACGAGCTTGTCGAATGTTTTGTCACTTGAAATTTGTCGGTGAGACAATTATCGAATTAGTGTTAACTACGTTTGAAATTGTTAAATTGGTGATATTTTGATTAGTTACGATGCAAAGACTACCGCTTTTTCACCGGAGTTCGTTCTTTTACGTTTTTACCGCAAGTTTAGTTGTAAATAAGAGCATTTTCAAGAGGCTATGTGAGTACCTTGTTTTATCCAATTACTTCAAAAATGTCTTGGGATATTATAAAGATAACTAAAATTAACAAAGTTTTAAATAAACATAGTATGCTTAAGGCATAAAAACCAGATACGCGCAGGATACGCGTTATTTTATAACATAACCTATCAAAATACTTATAAAAATCTAATAAGTAAATCTATCAAAGATACACACTTGTTGTGCAATACAAATCTGTCGTAACAACCAATATATAATTTTAAATATCCTCAGACAGTTTTGAGGTATAAAAATGTGATGTTTAAACTAGAATTATACAGAAATATTTGACTAATATCAACTAACATGAAACAATTTTTGTTTGTTTTTCTCGTGTTACAAATAGGTACTTTAATTGTTACAGATTCTCTGTGACCTGTCTTTTTACAACACTGGATCATACTAATGCATCAATGTATCATTGGATTGGCACCATATCTGTAAAAACTTCAAAATAGTGCAAACTACGTTTGAAAATGATTTTTAATAGTGATTTGTTAATCCACAATGCCCACAATGCAAATATTACCGCTTTTCCAACGGAGTTCGATGTTACACTCTTGCCGCAAGTTTAGTTATAAATAAATGAAGAAATGAGACCATGTAAGTAAATACCCAATGTATATACAGTGATAATATAAGAGATACTTAGCTAAATTAATAAACAAAGCAGGTACATAATGCAGAAGACATGCTTATATCAAAATACGCATTCTTTTATACCTTATATATTATATTATAACCTATCAAGATACCTAGTTTGTTTATAATATCTACTATATAAAAATAAGTCGGGTTTTCCTTCCTGACCCACGAACTGATTTCCACGGCTTTGCATGCGTTGGAAAGGTCTCGGGCTCCGTGAGGTTTATAGCAAAGAAAACTGGAATTTACACCCGGGAGTATTTAGTATATCTATAAGGATACTTGTATGACACAAATCTAGCATAATTATTTAGATATGTTGGTACTAATTGTTAAATATAGAAAGGTTTGAGGTTTATAGGTAATACTTAATAAGTGAAAACTAGAAATTCATAGAAATATTTGATGAACATGAAACATCCAACAATTATTCTATCTGCACCTGAATCATACCAGCATATTGCAAATATTTAGGTAATGTACCAGAATCAGATCTCCACAGTGGTTCAGATCAGCTTACACTTTTGAGCCTGGGGCTCGCTTACCAACTAATTATCTTGGTTTAGCATATGTGGGAGTCACTACTGTCTGGGCCAGATAATAACAAAAAGCAATAAATAACATCCAAATTCTGTAATAATATTACAGTTAATTTTTATGTCACAGGTTCTACATGAAATATGGTTTCATACCGGACTGATGCCCAGAAACTCATTACTTTACCATTGGACACTGGACACTAAATGCTGCTGAAGAACCTAATATTCTGTCTACACCATGAGCTTAATATGGCTGTACCCAAATGGAGTCATCTTACACACTTGTCGCAGTTTAGTTAAAAATGAAGAATAAAATGAGACTGTAAGTATCTACCTAAGTCTTGTTGTATCAAAACACCTCAATAAGGTGTAGGGATAATTGAAGTTAACTCAAAGATGGCTTATTATATACACATTACTGTACAGACTTCACTACTCATTACATTCATAATGTTAAATAGCCATTGTTTTATAACATTATAAGTTATCAAAATACCTAGTTTGTTTATATATCTAGGATATCTATCAATATACTTGTATGACACAAATCTAGCATACTATTAAGATGTGTAAGTACTTAGCTTTAGCTTTTACTGGAGCGACTGCCCTCTGGCCCCTAACACTGAGAGCACTGTACCATGTGCTTTAATGTTATAACAGTAATATCAAATAATTTATTTTTATGTTACAGATTCTACGTTAAATATACATACTTAGTATCATACCGGACTGATGCCCAGAAACTTGTTGCTTCACCATGAGACATTGTGTCATGCTGACGACCTTGTATCTACACCATGAGCATAATATGGACAGCCCATTTTTTGAATGATATTAATGATGTACAATAATAATAAAACAAGAATATATTTCAAAATGTAATTTATATGTGTATATTTAAAATAAAGAGTAAACAATAGGTATATTGCAATTGATTTTATTTTATTTAAATCCATCCTGTTCTGTCCTCCATCAATACAAACTCTGGTAATAAATGTTGAAGAGTAGGTATTAATTAATTAAACCTTTATTACCAACACTTTTACATTATACAACAAAAACAATGGTAAGTAAAGTAGTATATTAAGTTATGAGGTGTCAGCGTGTCGCAACACAAAGGCCTCCTCCAGCTCTTTCCAGTTTGCTCTCAGTGCTGTTAGTCTATGTCATAGTGGTCCGGCAATCTTTTTAATATCGTCAGAACAAAGTTTTTTCTGTCTTCCACTTTTTCTCTTTGTTTGGAATCTAGGTGTCCACTCAGTTATGTCTTTTGTCCACTTGTTTCTAGTTTCTCTCATCATATGGCCTACCCACCTCCATTTGAGATTCTGGGTTTTGACTACAACATAGGAAGAGTAGGTATAATGATTAATAAGTATTTTATTCAGGAATTAAAAACTTCATAGATATACACTTTCACACAACTATTCCCATTTGGTAGTAACTTTGCCAATCGGCAGAGGCCTCCCCCAATATTGTCAAAACACAGATGGCTATGGCCAGTGATTCTGGTCACATGCTACCTTGATCTCATCAGCCAACTTCTGGATGTTCTGCTGTTTCCTTACTATTCTGTTAGGATTTGATTTATCATTGTCTCTGATTCAAAGTCCTAAGTAATTCTATTGTATTTTTCTGACTGAGGTAACTTTCCAGTCTGGTATGCTACTTATACTTTGCACAGGCAAGACACTGTTTTGAAGAGTACACGTAACACATATTATGTTCACTTTTGCATTTCTCATGACTTCTTTCAGACCGGTCCTATATGTCTATCTAATTATTTTGTAGTTAGGTTGCTGCTGGTGAGATTATTTGCCCGAGATACATCTATTCATTGAAATACTCAACTATAATCCTGTCAATGTAGATAAAAGGCATTTGTTCACCATTTGCCTTAACTTTTGTTTTTCTGGATTCATGACTTGCGCACTAGTATGCAGTAGGTATAATAGCAACCCATGAATGCGCTTTACTATTGGAAAATGATCTTTTCTCGATCTAGTAAGATAAGGGATATCATTATGATGTTTCGTGCATAGATGATTTCAAGGGAACACGATGACTTCCACGTACAAATTTATGCGTTCGCCATAGTAAGTATTGTTAATGTATCGTTCCAGTCGTCCTCATTGTTCAAGAATTCGACTTTAAATCACGATTAAATAGGAAAATCATTTTGTAAACAATAAGACGAATCGGAGATGTAAGATGGCTGCCAAGTCTGTTCAAATGTCAAGTGCAGCGATATTGCTTAGAAACACATTTATATTTTTTAAACGTATTACTTTTATTTTTTTACAAATATATTGCATTTTACAAGCTCCCATATAATATTTAATGATTTATCTTTCTTCACAGAACTATATTTCGTTGTAATTGCCAATAAACAGGCCGTTTAGCCATAAGTTATAAAAAGATAATTATTTCATTTAATTTTCGAACGTATAGTTCATTCAATGCATCGTTCATTTTGCTCTCAAAGGCCCGTCCCTATTTCGCGCTAGGATGACGTCAGTACGTTTTTCTATCGAGCTCACCAGAGTTTAACTTTCTGTCAAAATGAGCTACGTAACGTTTTCGTATCGAGTTCTCGCTAGCGAACGATTCGATAGTTAGAAAATATTCGTGCTCGGGCTACTGGTCGAAACGTCAGGCATTCCAAAGGTATGTAATACCTATACCAAGATCGCGTTAATTCCCGTTAACATAATACTAGTATAATTCAAAACAAGACTCCGAAACGGTCGACTACTTCACCTTTGTGCACGCAGACGCGCGTCAGCCATGACTGCCTAGACAAATTTCAGTCATCGCGCGCTGTAGTTATGGACGAGTGACGGATGCCTGCTACTACGCCTACGCTCCTTGTGTTCATTGAAAAATCCAACAAAATGATGGATTGCGGTGCGCACGAGTTGTAACACTTGTAACACTTTGTTCGAGTGCGGTTTGCGTGCATACTATCAGAATTTTTCTAACATTGCGACGTTGTGTACGGTAATTTGTACTTATTATATTTTATTTTCATGTTACGTTACAGTAGTATGTACGCGGCATAAGGCGAAACGAAGATTCTATGGTCAGCTAATATTCTATAAATAATTATGCATCGGAACTTTTCCACTGCAATTTTTCTTAAACATAGACGTCACAATGCATCTAAAGTATCTCAATTTGCGTGGATGGGAGGAGGAGGGGTACAGTGAGCTCTGGCTACCCTACTTACCAGCGGGAACACAACACGATGGTTATTATGTGCGCGGTGTTCTGTAGGGCGGAGGTACTACCCCAGTCGGACTGCAACAAAGTGGCGGGCAGAGCTAGTTATGTAAGTATATATTATGTTGTTTATGAGTCACTATCAATATTATGTACGCGGGTCAAATACCTTTAGGTAATACGATTCAATAAATTATTATTAAGTATTAGTCATAAGTTTCGTCATTTAGTAAACTGAATTAGTCATTAATTTTCGGAGACACTCACAAGGAAGGAAAACCGAAAGGACGGGGGAAAAAGTGGTTGTTCTGTCATCCCTTCAAGCTCAACTCCCGCCTGCTCCCTACTGTGCCCTCTGCTAGTCAGAGGGACACTTGGAGAGCCTCGGAGCAGCCCTCTAGAGGGTCACTCCACCCCGGCCGGATTGGCCGCAGGCAGCAGCGTCTCCCGTGGCGAGTGGTAGGCGCTGCTCGCATCAGTTGCCCGGGTGCACCGCATCGAAATACATTACCCTCGCTGGCGCAGTCGGGTAAAAAGAAAAAATAATAATAGTTAAGTAATACAATTTATTTGAAAATACCAAAGATACAATGTTTAATTTTTGCCCGTAATTTTGTACGAAGCGGTAGGCAAGCCCCATTCGGCCATCTTCTTGTCTACCCAGGCACTGAACCTGGGCACGTTGGTGTACACTCCTGGCACGTCCTTCTGCCCGCACCCTATCCCCCAGGCGACTAGCCCCGTCAACTTGTACCGGTTGTCGGCAATAGGACATGCTAACGGAGCCCCGCCATCACCCTGAAAACACAACTTATTATTTACAAGCACACGGCCCACCTGATGGGAAGCGGTCACCGTGGCCTATGGACGTGTGCAACACCAAAGGCGTCACCCACGCGCTGCCTACCTTTAAGGAAAGGAGAGAGGGCTAGGATGGGGTGGGGGGAGGAGGGGTGACAGTGAGCTCTGGCTACCCTAATTACCGGCGGGAACACAATACGATGGTTATTATGTGCGCGGTGTTCTGTAGGGCGGAGGTCCTACCCCAGTCGGACTGCTCATTTCGGACGGGAGATACCGTCGTGTTCCTTTTTTTTATCGTGCGGAAATCCCCTAGTCGGACATCGGGGTGGATATCTTGGGTCTCTATTGCCGGGTGTAAGGTTACCCAATAGGCATATCCCTCGCACCCCAGCTGACCCCGGGCGATCTACTGTTTTAAAATGCCCCCCTAGTCTTTCGGGGCGTGAAAAAGCATTTGATGAGGCCGTCATGCTGAGAGCCACCATTGTGGCACTATCGGTGTTTGCAATGGTGACTCCCATTCCAGAGACTTTGCCTTTAGCTTACCATCAGGCGAGGTGAAGTCATGTTGACGTGACCGACATAAAAAAAAGGTATCCTCCAGAGCAGCCCTCTGGAGGGCTACTCCTGCCTTTACAAATAGGAATGGCCGTGGAATAAGGAATAAGTGTGGACTCACTTCACAAGTATCCTCGCCTTCCTTCCCTCCAGCACACAGGAAACTATCATGAAGCTTGAAATGGTGCCCAAGTCTGGTATTCTTCAGCAAGATACTGCAGGCTTTCCAAGGAACTATATTGACCTCCACTTTCTTGAGGATGACCGGAAATCGGCCTTCTAGACCTGCAAGAAGAAGACGGATGAAAAGAATTGATACTTCTTCAACCTAGCGTTAATCCCAGTCGCATCTAAAGCTTTCACCTCGGAGTCTGGGGTCCGCTTTACCAGTCTTAACTGCGGATTTGGCTGGACCTCAATATTTTCCGTGAAGCGACTGCCATCTGACCTTCACAACCCAATGGTGACATTAGGCGATATCGAAGCATTGCAGCTAGACCGTTGTTGTTGGACTGTTTAGGGCTCCAACTACCCGTAACGACTGCCATAGATGTTTGTATGGCAACCGGGACCGACGGTTTAACGACCGAGGCACGACCAGCCCAATGCAAATACCCATATTCATGCATACAAATATTTGCACTGAGCGGGGATCGAACCCGCGCCTCCTGCGCAGCGGCCGAGTTCACTATCGCTACGCCACAGAGGCTGTCATGAAAAGAAATGATACTATCTTCAATTTTTTTTTATACTACGTAGGTGATAGATAGCACGGCCCACCTGATGGGAAGCGGTCACCGTGGCCTATTGACGTGTGCAACATCAAAGGTGTCACATTCGCGCTGTTGACCTTGGAGGGGGGGTTGAGAAGTTTGAGAAGATGGGGGGGTTTGTAAGCTCTAGCTACCCTACTTACCTTGGGAAACACAACACGCTGGTTATTATGTGCGCGGTGTTCTGTAGGGCGGAGGTACTACCCCAGTCGGACTGCTCAGTTCGGACGGAAGATACCATCGTGTCGTAAATCCGTTAATTCTGGATGATGAGGGTGGGGGGAGGGGGACTCACCAAAGATATCCTTGCCCCATCCGTTGGCGATGCATTTCTCGTGGTTGTCGAAGACTTCGTCTTGCTCTGGCATGCAGATGGTGTTGATATACTCTGACAGTAGAAGCGGACTGCGCAGGCGCAGGAGTGCGATGTTGTTGCGTAAGTTTTTATTGTTGTATTCTGTAAAGGAATTAATTTATGTAGGTATACTATTTATTTATTTATTTATTCATTTACAACAATGCAAGCTAACAGTTAAAAAAACCAAAGCGCTTATAATGCTATGCTAATTCTATTAACTAGAGTTAACCTAATCTACTAGGTACAGATACAGGCACGTAACTTGGCCAGGTTTGGGGTAAATTCGCGCATCGTGCACTTTGAGCCAATGAAATGATTCAAAGTACGAACGAACGGAACGTTGATTCGCTACAAGACGTCTCTCGGAGACATCTGATTGGTCCGTCAAGTGACGGACCAATCAGATGTCCGCGACGGCGCAACCGCGTCTCCCGCGACCCGCTCATACCTCGAAGGGGGCCTAAAAATCGACCTTTGCGCATATGACGCGTCTGGCCAATTTACGTGCCGGTATCTGTACATTACATGCAAATATTAAAGTAAATATAATAATCATAATAATTCCTAATTACATTAATGATACCTTATAGTCTATCCATCTACACCTACACTATTACAAAATGGTAAAGTATTGTTAAATAAAATTGGAGACATTAAAAAAAAACTTAGGTTATTTTTTTTACCACATAGTTGGCAGACAAGCACACGGCCCACCTGATGGGAAGCGGTCACCGTGACCTATAGACGTGTGCAACATCAGGTATCACACTAGTTCGCGCTGCCGATCCTGGAGAGGAGTGGTGTTGAGGAGTTTGGAGGGGAAGGGAGGGAGTTAGAGAAGGGGATTGGTTATATCATTATATGAACGATCCATAATACGAAAAGATTTTTTTTTAATTTTTGTCCGTTTGTCTGTTTGTGTGCGATGTACGAAAAAACTACTGAACAGACTTGAAATATTATTTTGATAAAAATGAGTAGAACCAGAGAAATAGTAAAAAAAAAACGCTAAAATCGACGTCCACGCGGGCGGAGCCGCGGGCATAACAGCTAGTACAAAATATGTACAGATACCGGCACGTAAATTGGCCAGACGCGTCATATGCGCAAAGGTCGATTTTTAGGTCCCCTTTGAGGTATGAGCGGGTCGCGGGAGACGCGGTTGCGCCGTCGCGGACATATGATTGGTTCCTTGACGAACCAATCATATGTCTCCGAGGGACGTTTCGTAGCGAATCAACGTTCCGTTCGTTCGTACTTTGAATCATTTGATTGGCTCAAAGTGCACGATGCGCGAACTTACCCCAAACCTGGCCAAGTTAAGTGCCTGTATCTGTACCTACATACAAACACATGCATACGAAAGTGACTTACGTTCATGAATATAGATCTCCTTCAACTCTCTCTCTTCGAAACCAAATATTTCGTTCAAAGTTTGAGTGTCCCACTCCCCAGCTCGGACCTTAAGCGTGCCGGGAGCGTACCTGTAATGATAACAAGACTACAACTGCTTCCTGGGTCTCACTGGACCCCTCCACCCCCTTCCTAGCTACCCTTTTTTATACTATGTAGGTGGCAGACAAGCACATGGCCCACCTGATAGAAAGCGGTCACCGTGGCCTATGGACGTGTGCAACACTAAGTGAGACCCTTAGTGTTGCACACGCACTGCCTACCTGAAGGGAAGGGGGGAGGGCTAGGAAGTGCCAGGAAGGCTAGGAAGGGGTGAGGAGAGGAAGGGTACAATGAGTCCCAGGAAGCAGTTGTAATCGTCCCCCATTCTTAGCGCCCCACCCAATTCCTAGCGTGATTTTTTTATTATTCGATAATATTTTCTTGTACATGTAGTACCTCCGCCCTACAGAACACTGCGCACATAATAACCAGCGTGTTGTGTTCCCCAAGGTAAGTAGGGTAGCCAGAGCTCACTGGAGGGATTCTGTGCTGTCGGTGGGAGACCAGTCTCCTGCGTTGTCGGCATAGACACTTTCTCAATCCACTCCAGAGTCGGCAGTGGGATGCGGGCCGGAACCTCCACATGGTGCACCAGGGCAACGGAAGCGAGCAGCGCCTCCCACTCACCACGAAAGACGCTGCTGCCTGCGGCTAACCTTACACCCCGGTAATTGAGACCTGAAACGGCGTGCGGTTTATCGGTTCAATTCCGACATAACCAACCCGGATGGTCGACAGGGGTGTTATCCGTGGGGATTTCCGCACGATAAAAAAATACTCACTTGGCAGCTATGTGGGCTCCGGTCATCACCACTTCGGGGCTGATCAGGACCCCGACACCAAGGTAAGTCTGGTTTCTGGAGTCCAGCAAAGCGACCACCCAGGGGAATTCTCCGAACTGGGTGTTTGCGTACTGGAATTGGTCAAAAGCTGATTAGTAGAAATCTAAAAAGACTTGTATGTTTGTATGTATGTTTGCTCGCGTTAACTTATCTCATTAATTACCGTAGGAGGTTTTAGTATACTTTACCGACGTAAGTAGGTTCTATTTTTATATTTTATGCTATTGGCCCTCAGCTTGACGGCCTCATCAAATGCTTTAAAGGACCTGAGATACATATATGAATAATAGGAATACTTCCTGCACACGTGTTTCCTTCTTCCTTCAATCCCGGGTTCTTTAAGCGGGGCGTGAAAAGGCATCTGTCTAGGCCGTCAAGGTAGGGGCCGCCATTTTGGGACGAATGGTGTCTGGAATGGCGGCCCGTACCCTTTGGACTTTGCCCTTGCTTCTTACCATCCAGCGAGGTTAAGTCAATAGACGGACTGAATATAAAAAAAAAATTGATCACAATCGGCTGATTAGAACCGGCGATATAGTAAAAAAAAACGCGAAAATAGACGTCCACGCGGGCGGAGCCGCGGGCAACAGCTAGTTATATTAATAACGGTAGTAGGATTTTTTTTTTATACTACTTAGGTGGCAGACAAGCACACGGCCCACCTGATTGGAAGCGGTCACCGTGGCCTATGAACGTGTGCAACACTAAGGGTCTCACACACGCGCTGCCTACCCTGAAGGGAAAGGGAAGGGAAAAAGGAAAGGGGAAGGACTTACGGTGAAAACAGCCCCCACTCCGTTTGGATTCCTATAGCCACATCCTCTGACTGTGGTGATGTTGGGTTGTGGTTTCCGCCTCTCAGGGTCCACGGGCAGTGTGCAGCAGATCTCCACAGACTTCTGGCATGTTCTTTTGTCGTCTTCACCGAATCTGGAATTGAAAGACGACCACGGATTGTCAAAAGTATATTTGATGGAGGTAGGACACGACGGTATCTCCCGTCCGAAATGAGCAGTCCGACTGGGGTAGTACCTCAGCTCTACAGAACACCTCGCACATAATAACCATCGTGTTGTGTTCCCACCGGTAAGTAGGGTAGCCAGAGCTCACTGTACCTTTCCTCCTCCCCCCCTTTCCAGCGTTACTGTAACTGCTTCCTCACTGTCGGTGTATGTAATGGGGACCCCCTTCCTGAGACTTTTTTTTTATTGGTAATAGGCTAGCGTTTGACCACAATCTCACCTGTTGGTAAGTGGTCGACGGTGGAGCACGCTTGCCTAGAAGTAACCTATTCACTCTAGACTTGAAGACTCCCAGGTTATAGCTTTCCGGAAACACAGACTCAGGCAAGGAATTCCACTCCTTACTGTCGGTGTATGTAATGGGGACCCCCTTCCTGAGACTTTACCTTTAGCTTACCATCAGGCGAGGTGAAGTCATATTGAGTAATAGATAAAAAAAAACAATCGCTGAAGCTCCTCACCTCTCGTTCAACTGTCCATATCCTGTAACGGTCACATTGTTGATGTCCACCGCCACGTGATTAGTATCACACAAGTAAAATGGAACGCATTTGCATTCTTCTTCCTTCTTGCGATTTATCAGGACAGTGTTGGTAGGAGTGGCTTCGCTAAAGCTTGTGGTGACCTGGGCGAGAAATTTGCAGATTAGTTTTTTTATATACTACTTAGGTGGCAGTTCCAACCCGTTCCATGTCTGCTCTCCATTGAGCCCTCTGCTAGTTAGAGGGACATGTGGAAAGCCTGTAAACAGCACTATACAGGAACACTCCCGCTTTGGTCGGCATTCGTCGCAGGCGGCAGCGTCGCCCTTGCGAGAGAGAGGCGTTGCCGGAGATTTGTTGACATTTATGATTATTGTTCCGCTCTCCTGGGCAGAAGCCTAATACCCTTCCTCAATGAATAAGTTATCCAACAAGAAAAAAAATGAATTTTAAATAGCAGTTTCTGACATTTCTTATGAGGCTTACTAGACACAAATTGGGTCGGGTAGGTATCACCGTGCACCTTGCGAAAAAGCCTCCATAATAAACTAACCTCGGTTGGATTGCGTTCAGGGTTCAGAAGGTGCATAGCCGGGCTTAAGGTGATGGTTGTCGCAGCACTTGTGGGACCAGTGGGTATTGGCGTAGTCTAAACCAATATTTGCGCTTTGTCACGCAGTGCTGCGACGACAATCACCTCTTCTTTCACGAGGCCGTCAAGTTGAGGGCCACTGTTATGGCACTGTCGGTGTATGTAATGGGGACCCCCTTCCTGAGACTTTACCTTTAGCTTACCATCAGGCGAGGTGAAGTCATATTGACGTGACCGATATATAAAAAAATATTTACCGTACTTCCTGGCGTGGTACCAGGACTAGTAGCAGGCGTAAGGGGTTTGTCGAAGATACTATTAAGAAGTGCAGGGTCTATTGTTGTCTGCGATTTGGCGACGGCCACCAGAAGACCAAAGAAGAACAGCTTCATGCTTCTAGAAGATAAATCAGAGTATGGTAAGAATACTGTTAGTGGTGAGATGATAAAATGGCAATCGCATTGGTCTGAGTGTTTCTATGTATAATATGTATGTATACACAATATCATCATTCATCATTCTCTGAACCTTTTTCCCAACTCAGTTGGGGTCGGCTTTCCAATCTAACTGTGATGCGGCTGAACTTCGATATTTTCCGTGCAGCGACTGCCATCTGACCTCCACAACCAATGGTCATTATGACCAATGGCGATATCGAAGTTTCAAGTTAGACTGGTTGGACTTTTGATGGCTCCAACTACCCGTAACGACTGCCATAGATGTTTGTATAAAATACCTACGGGCCCGTAGGGCGGATTTACATAATATATTATATGTAGGTACCCATGAAAAAACCTATGGAACTTCCACAAAACTGTTTATATTCTGTTGTTTCCAAATGCTGCCTCACTATCACCCGCCAAGTCTTTGACCTTATATACTGTTCGCCCTTGACCAACCAAATGGCTACATCTGTGGGGAATGGCCGGGAAATAATAAACGCAGAGTAACTATACAAACATATTGATATATCCATACATTAAAATGATAACGACGTAAATAGATAAATAGTTTTTTTGTGCGGAAATTGGGATAGTGGGAAATTCCGCACGAAAAATAAAGACGGAAAAAAATTGCTTTTTACCTTATTTAAAACCAGTTACTTTAATAAAGAAGCTTAAATTTTATTTAAGTAATTGTTTACTTGTGGTAAACCCGAGTTTATTTATATGGTCAAGTTTTTCCTTATTTATGTCTGCCCCCTATAATAAAATTGTAAAACGTTGTGTCTGTACATTGAAGATATTTAAAAAAAATACTCGGGTTATTTAGACTAATATTATAAAGAGGTAAAGTTTGTGTGTTTGTATATTTGTTAAATTGTAAGGGGTTGAGTAGAACCGAAGATATAGTTAAAAAACGCAAACGACATCCCCGCACGCGGAGCCGCGGGCATAGGCTTGTTTATTTAAATTAAGATAAGTCCCAGACTGGTCAAGAGCCAGCTCTGAGTCACACACAACCATTTATTTAAATAATACCTATTTATTAATAGGTAAATAGTTACGAGGATGTGACCATAGAACTATTTGGTTGTGGTCATAGGGCTTGTTATTTTTTTATATTAAACTAGCTGTTGCCCGCGGCTCCGCCCGCGTGGATTTCGAATTCTGTTTCAAATTCCTTTTTTCGTGCGGAATTTCCTTCATATATCATCCCCGTCAGCCAGCAGGAGTGGTTAAGTCTCACTTAGACCTGATAAAAACCGCACGCCGCCGTCTCAAGTCTTCAGTTGCCGGGGTGTAAGATTACTTAGTGCATATCCCGCGCTCCCCAGTTGACCCTGGGATGGGAATTGTTTGATTTCTGATGCCTACAGCCACTTTCTATCATCGCACCGCTCGCCACAGGCAGGGAAATTCATCCCCACACGTTGCATCCGCCTGCAGTACGTACTGTAAGGTTTTAAAGAAATTTCATTCCGCGCACGCTTAGGCTGTGGAACGATCTCCCTGCAGTGGTTTTCCCTGGCGGCTATAATATGGGGTTCTTCAAGAAGGGCATTAGAAGGATTTTGCAGAGTCGGCAGTTCGAGTGTGATGCCCCTGGTGTTGCGCACGTCCATAGGTGCATAGGTCACATAGGTGCTCGTTTGCCACCTAAGTGGTATAAAAAAAAACATGATGTCCCTACCGAACCCCGGAAATGAGGGGATGGGGTGACAGGGGGTACAGAAGACCGCAGCCATAATAGACATTGTAGTTGTGTTCTCGCCGGTAAGAAGGGTAGCCAGAGCTCACAACCTCCTCCCCATCTCCCCAATCCCCTCCTCTGACGTCCGATTTCAATAACTCAAACAGTCTTTAAATAATTTTTACACAATTGAAAGTCTTGATTAAGATATAATTTATTTGGATGGGAATACAAAGATATACCTCAGGAAACATAATTTTAGATAGGTATAATTCGCGAGACAAACGACGTCCTGGTGCGAGTGGATTGTTTTGCAATAATCCATGATTGGTGAATTTAAGCTCGTCCAGTGCTGTAGCACCCCGTGCTATCCTCAAAGGCACCCAAGAAAACTGTTACTGTACACGCAGTAACAGTTTTCTGCATAATATTTTGAGCACAGTTTAGATACCTACCTATAAAAAAAATACGTACCTATAATGTCCCGAAGTATATTGGTCTGATTTACGTCGCACTTCAACTTGTATTTATTTCGCCGCGCATTATTTTTCATATTGCGATAGCTCTCAAACTATTTATAGTAATTATATAGTGTGAATGGCAATTTTGATCTACATTAAACGTACAACGTATCTAATGTATTTAATTGGATAAAAAATAATACTGTATTGGTAAAATTAGCTTCGAAAATGACACATGATTTTTTTGTAATTTGTAAAGATAAAAAAGGTTACTGTGGGCCACCCTTATTAGGTAGACATATGCTATCGCGGACTTTTATGTAGATCTTTTTAAGTTATACATTTCCACAGTACATTATTTTGTTCTATCTTCAATAGTTTTCGCAGCGCACGCGATGTAAGTAATTTGTTTAGGTCATTTTTTTACACCTTGGGTTACATTATTGAAGTTTTAGTAAGGATCCCTAAATTTTTTAGAGATAAATTATAGCCTATATTGTTCGTGGATAATGTAGCTTTCTATTGGTGAAAGAATTATTGAAATCGGTCCAGTAGTTTTTGAGCCTATTCGTTACAACCAAACAAACAAAGTTTTCCTCTTTATAATATTAGTATAGATATAGATTATGTCATCGTACAGGTAAATATCTACCTATTTTTATACCACGTAGGTGGCATACAAGCACCCGCACAGAAGCGGTCACAGTGGCCTATGGACGTGTGTAACAGCAGAGGCGTTACACACGCGCTGCCAACCCTGAAGAGATGAGGGAGGCTAGGAAGGGGTGGGGGGCAGGAGGGGTACAAAGAGCCCTCAAATTACAATTATCTACATCTGATATGTAGTTAATCTAAGTTATGTCCACGAAAAAATACTACCTATCTATTTCATAATTAACAAAATATACAATGCGTTGATTAACAACGAAAGGACGGCTGCCTGTCACCCTACAATCCACCGTCTTCCATCACCGGGCCATCTTAAAACCGTAAATGGCCCGGAGTCAGCTGGGGTGCGAAGGGATATGCCCATTGGGTATTAACCTTACACCCCGGTAATTAAGACCCGAGACGGCGTGCGGTTTTAGTCGGTTCGATCCCGACATAACCACCCCTGATGGTCGACGGGGGTGGTATTCATGGGGATTTTCGCACGTTAAAAAACAGGGTGTGCAGTTAGTCAGATAATAATTAAACTTACCTACCTTGTAACCAAAATTATATTACACGAAACAAATACTATTTCATCATTAACACAATACAATACAGATATTAAAAAACTGTTTTTAACTTTTTAAACTAGAGGTCGCGTTGACATCTTTACACCAACTGGACTTGTTATTATCTTGTTCATCAACAAAACCGGACTCTGCTCATAAACGTACCTATAAAACATGTAGATAGAACGTGCTGAAGACGGGACTGGGTGTTCATTCAGTAAGTTGTATTGAATTCAAATGCCAGTGTCAAGTAAATTGATAAATCAAGTTAGAATTAATTACGAATGCAATAAGTTGCAGCGTTTTCATCATTTAGTCATAGTCAAGGTCAGTCAATAGTCATATCAGTCAGTCATAGTCTTGCTCCAGTAAAATAGTGGAGACTTTACTAGAGGCTTCTATGGAGTTTTGGAATCAACGTTGAAAAGCACAATTCACGGTAATATACCACTTTCCCGAACTCGTGCACGATTGCGAGCATTCCGTCGCGCAAGCCTACGATCATAGATAATATAAATATACGGGTCCTACGATCGTAGAACTCACGATAGATTGTACGTGTAAAGACCGCTAATGCGTTCCGTCCGTAGGTATTATAGGTATATTCATGAAGCAGCTTACGTCATTTTAAGGAAAACTTTATAACAAAAAGGTCTATACCCCTAGAACTTGATCCTGCAGTTTTAAAACAGGTACCTAAATAGTAAACAATTTTAAAACAAGCTTTCTTTTTTATACTACTTAAGTGGCAGACAAGCACACGACATACCGTGATAAGCGGTCACATTGACCTATACCTATACAGGGTGCATTTTTCAAAAGGGCTTGGATGGCCAAATCCGAAACTATAAGGAATAGCGAAAAATGGTCAAAGGAGTCACGAGCCCGATTTTGATGAAACTTAAAACCTCCTCATTAGATTTTTAAAAAACCAATAAACCTAGCTGAGAATCGAACCCGCTGATTTTGAAAAAAAAACACCATATATTATTACACCATACGATAGTGTCATTGGTACTGTCCGGCCGGATTCGGACTTGATACCTCATAGTAGAGGCGGCCGCGTCCTTATCCATTCAGTTACCATCTTTTCCCTTTTGCAGTCGGTTAAATTTATACTAAGCTTATTGACCTTTTTATTGAGATGAGGTATAACCGCGGTAGCCTAGTGGTCTGGGTAATGGACTGCTGAGACGAGGTCTCGGTTTCAATCCTAGCTTCACCATGGCACACACCAATGACTTTTCGATGCTTTTCGAAGTTGTGTGTATTTATCACAGGTTTATAAGTGCCCGGTTAATGGCAATAGGCTCGCCACCTATTACATTGTACCTAAACATAAACTGGCGAAATGTGGGTGCTAGCACCTCTGCCTACCCCTTCGGGGATATAGGCGTGAGTTTATGAGTTTAGTATATTGAGATGAGACGGTTAGACAATAACGATTTATGGCGCGCAAATAGGTCAATAGTCGCTAGAACCGGTGTGATGTTTGTTGCTCCTTTTTTACCTGACTGCGCCAGCGAGGGTTATGTTTTATGCAAGTATAATGACCTATACATGTATACTATTATACAATTGTAGAGTCGGTAGCCTCCGGGTCTGTGCATTGGAGATATTTGATTTTGACTCTACTGTACGGATTTTGATGTTTTTCTTGTATTTTTTTTATACTACGTAGGTGGCAGACAAGCACACGGCCCACCTGATGGAAAGCGGTCACCGTGGCCCGTGGTTTTTTGTATATATGTCACGCGATAACGGCGCCAATTATAGATGGATTTTGAAACTTTTTTTTGTTTGAAAGAAGCTACTTCTGAGGTGGTCCCATATCCAGGGTATCAGGATCTGATGCTGGGATCTTGGGGAAATCAAGGGGAAATCATCAAATTTATTCTGTGTCCGTTTATTTCCGTGGAGCGACTGCCATCTGACCTTCACAACCAATGGTCATTATGACCAATGGCGATATCGAAGTTCCAAGTTAGACTGGTTGGACTTTTGTGGGCTCCAACTACCCGTAACGACTGCCATAGATGTTTGTATGGCAACCGGGACCGACGGCACTAATAAACCTGCGATAAATAGGTACACACATAACTACGAAAAGCATCGAACAGTCATCGGTGTGTGCAATGGTGAACCTGGGATCGAACCCGAGACCTCGTCTCAGCAGTCCATTACCCAAACCACTAGGCTACCGCGATAAAAAAAAACAATGCTTTTGTTCATTTAATTTTAATATTAGGTAAGGCAGTTTTGCAGTTCGCTTTCTCCAGCTCCCCGTGGAGTTGCTTGAGGCGAGCGCGAGCCAGGGTCAGGTTAGCGTTGGTCGATCTCATACACTCCTGTAACACAAAATATATTATAATCTTAATATATATAAATCTCGTGTCACAATGTTTGTCCTCAATGGACTCCTAAACCACTTAACCGATTATAATAAAATTCGCACACCATGTGCAGTTCCATCCAACTTGAGAGATAGGATAGTTTTTGAAACGGATTTCGACATCCACGCGGGCGGAGCCGCGGGCAACAGCTAGTATATTATATTATAAAGCTGTTGCCCGCGGCTCCGCCCGCGTGGATGTCGATTTTCGCATTTTTTACTATATCACCGGTTCTAATCAGCTGATTTTGATTTTAAGTCTAACCAAGACCTTTCTTGCTTAGACTAAAAATTTACCGTATGTTAGGTTGTAATTGGTTAAGTAGAACCGGAGATATGACCAAAAACGACCTAAAAACGAAGCGCGGGCGAAGCCACGGGTATCAGCTTGTATAAAAAGTAGCCTATATGTTGCCCAGAACTATGAACTATAATCGTACCAAGTTTGATCAAAATCCCTCCAGTAGTTTTTGATTTTTGCGTGAACAAAAATTTCGTGCGGACAAACAGAGACACAGACAAACAGACAAAAATTCTAAAAATCATTGTTTTGGCATCTATTACATTCATAAAGTCCCCTAATATTTTTTTTTCCCATATATCTTTCATGTACAGACACCGATCAGTTACAGATTTATTTATATGTATAGATAATAATAATAGCAACCCATTTATGTCCCACTGCTGGGCACGGGTCTCCTCTCCTCTAACGAGAGAGCTGAGAGGGTTTACACCTTAATCCACACACGCTGGCCTAACGCGGGTTGGTGGATCGGACAGGTCCTTAGAACTTCTTCTAGGACATCCTCACGATGTTTTTCCTTCACCTTAGCCTTGCAAATACCACCCTCGATGGTTGATGGGGGTGGTAAATAGTGGCTAATCTATACATATAATAAAATGATAGGAAAGTCAAAACTGTACATTGAATATTTTTTGAAAAGAATACTTGGGGTGTGATGTACAATCGATACCGAAGCCAAAAATATAGTTTTTAGAATTTTGTCTGTTTGTCTGTATGTCCGGGATAAACTCAAAAAGTACTGCATGGATTTACTTCAAATTTGGCACGAATATTATTAAGAAGCCGGGTCGACACATAGACTACATATTATCACGCTATCACCTACGGGGAACGAGCAGTGAACCTTTATTTCTTCAACGCATTCTGTAACAACGTGTTATCTAACGACTCATATTTGAATGTTGTTAGGTATTATGTTAAAACCGTGTTATAAGCTAGCTTCACACTATAAGTAAACTTGGTGGCGATACCGACCTCCACGCGGGCGAAGCCGCGGGCGGAAGTTAGTAGATAAATAAAGACATGTCACCTGTACATTGAGCAGAGTCTTATCAGCACGGGTCAGCTTCTCTACTGATATGTCCGTAGTGTGCTTGATCAAGCCCTCCAGGGTTGCCCTGAAGGATACATTGCATTCCCCTGGAACGAAAATGTATACCTACTAATTAAAGCGAAAGTAACTTTTAACCGACTTCAGAAAAGGAGGAGGTTCTCAATTTGTACGCTATTTTTTTTGTATGTATGTTACGCGATAGCGGCGCCAATTTTATTATGGATGGATTTTGAAAATTTTTTTTTTGTTCTAAACACAAAAAATTCAAGAGGCTACTTTTGCGGTGGTCCCATGCCGAAGGAAGGGACTGATGCTGGGATCTTGAGAAAATCGAGGGGAAATCAAATTTACGCTCTTTAGCTCTGGCTACCCTACTTACCTTGGGGAACACAACACGCTGGTTATTATGTGCGCGGTGTTCTGTAGGGCGGAGGTACTACCCCAGTCGGACTGCTCAGTTCGGACGGGAGATACCGTCGTGTCCTACCTCCATTAATAAATCTATATTATCTATATTATCTATATAAAAGAAAGTCGTGTTAGTTACACTTTTTATAACTCAAGAACGGCTGTACCGATTTGGCTGAAAATTGGTAGGGAGGTAGCTTAGAACCAGGAGACGGACATAGGATACTTTTTATCCTTTATTTTTGGAGTGGAGAGTGGAATGGAGAGTCGTTTAATTGGTGGCGATACCGACTTCCACGCGGGCGAAGCCGCGGGCAAAAGCTAGTTGCTTATAAAGGACATGATTATGAGTTAATTACATAACATAAACTCACTCCTATATCCCCGAAGGGGTAGGCAGAGGTGCTAGCACCCACATTTCGCCAGTTTATGTTTAGATCCCAATGTAATAGGTGGCGAGCCTATTGCCATTAACCGGGCACTTATAAACCTGCAATAAATACACATAACTTCGAAAAGCATCGAAAAGTCATTGGTGTGTGCCATGGTGAACCTAGGATCGAAGCCGAGACCTCGTCTCAGCAGTCCATTACCCAGACGACTAGGCTACCGCAGTATGAGTTAATTAACTTATAATAAAGATATACTTACACAACTTTTGATGTAACAAAGAGTTGTAGATCGTGGCATGCGTAGGAGACGCTTGGCGATGCAAGACGCTGTGCAGTGGGCTGTCCAGCTCATCAAGACCTGGAGTAATGTTCAGCTTCGTTTCTGAAAAAATAAATATTATAGGATTAGTATATAGTATAGTCTACAGCCTCTGTGGCGTAGCGGTAGTGAACGCGGCCGCTGCGCAGGAGGCGCGGGTTCGATCCCCGCTCAGTGCAAATATTTGTATGCATGAATATAGGTATTTGTATTGGTCTGGTCGTGCCTCGGAGAGCACGTTAAGCCGTCGGTCCCGGTTGTTATACAAACGTCTATGGCAGTCGTTACGGGTAATTGGAGCCAAGTCCAACAACAACGGTCTAGCTGCAATGCTTCGATATCGCCTAATGTCACCATTGGGTTGTGAAGGTCAGATGGTAGTCGCTTCACGGAAAATATCGAGGTCCAGCCAAATCCGCAGTTAAGACTGGTGAAGCGGACCCCAGACTCAGAAAGAAAGCTTTGGATGCGACTGGAATTAACGCCATCCTATATTTTTTTCTGAGACTTTCCCAGTAAAATAGTGGAGACTTTACTTTGGCTTCTATGAAGTTTTGGAATCAACGTTGAAAAGCACAATTCACGGTAATATACCACTTTCCCAAACTCGTGCACGTTGTCGAAGATGTTATGTTTAAAAATCCACATTTTTACACATAATAACTACATTTTACACTAATTTTAGAAAATGATACAATGCCCCGATGTGTCTTTTTCAGCGTTGCCGCCAAAACCCCCATAGTAGACTTAACCGGTACTAATTACATATTATGAATACAAATCTCAATTACCATCATCAGATTCAGGTGCTTCTCCAGCTATCACAAAAGCTTCGGAGTTTGTAGACATTTCTACCTCCTGGAAAATATATAATTGAATATATTTTTATGTTTGTATACATGTAGGTAGGGTAGGGTACAGTCGCCAACAGATATATTGTGGCAGACAAGGTGACCAAACACTTCGGAACAGTTTAAAATGTCACTAACTTCCATTCACTAATATAATAGATATATATTATAATAGATAAACCGCGGTAGCCTAGTGGTTTGGGTAATGGACTGTTGAGACGAGGTCTCGGGTTCGATCCCAGGTTCACCATGGCACACACCAAAGACTTTTCAATGCTTTTCGAAGTTATGTGTGTATTTATCGCAGGTTTATAAGTGCCCGGTTAATGGCAATAGGCTCGCCACCTATTACATTGGAACCTATACATAAACTGGCGAAATGTGGGTGCTAGCACCTCTGCCTACCCCTTCGGGGATATAGGTGTGAGTTTATGTTATGTTATGTCACTAATCTGAACTTTCATTACCTCGTTAATATCTGAGCAGATGCTTGCCAATAATTTCTATACAAACTACTGACCAAAAATATGTGAACACTTAGGAATAGGAACTACTTAGGTAAGCTCAACGTTTGCTGCGTAGATACACTTGACTTAAGTGTTCAGATATTTTTGGTTACTAGTTTGTATACAAATTATTTAGTAGTAGTATTTGGTCACCTTGTCTGCTACAATATATTGGTGACTGTACCTACCTAATAAATCATCATCATCATCATCATCTTCCTGCCCTTGTCCCAATTATTTGTGGTCGGCGCAACATGTAATTCTCCTCCATACATTCCTGTCTGATGTCATCTCCTCAGTCACTCCCTTCCTTTCCATATCGTCTTTCACGCATTCCATCCATCTTTTCTTAGGCCTACCTCTGCCCCTGAAGCCCTCCACAATCATACTTTGAACCTTTTTAACAACATTACTTTCATCTCTTCTCATAACATGTCCATACCACGACAGTCGCTCGCTTCTCAATTTTTCATTTACTGGTGCAACTTTCAAACTGCCTCTAATATACTCATTCCTTATTCTGTCCATTCTTGTCACACCACACATCCATCTTAACATTCGCATCTCCGCTACATGCATTTGTTTTTCATCCGCCGCTACCTAATAAATATATAAAAAAATATTCCACGACATTCTACACAGCGCTCTCTAGACCCAAAGCACATTTTAACTAGCTTGTGTTATCTCGTCTAGAATGCGCATAAAAATACTTATAAGTAAGTATATATACTTTTTTTTCTAAATGAATATTCATAATATACATAGAAACACCCAGTTTGTGAAAATGTTTTGGATTTGAGTAACAATAATACTTATTTATAAAACGTTTAACAAGTTTACTACCTATATTTAGTGCACAGTTGGCCAGCGTAAGTTATAGATTTTAATGGATTGGATTACTAACCGGAGATCTGCCAATTTCTATTTCAGAATCTGACTCTGAAGCTTCACCGTCAACTACATGAGCGTTTTTTGACATATTCTACATTAAATTATCATAATCTGATCAATTTTAAGATAAAAAATCTATTAGATAAAGTTTCGAAACAATTTTGTTTACAAATTTACAGCTGACTTTGAGTACTTTGACATAGTTGGCAATAGAAGCAGTGCTGCCAACTAAACAAATCAGCAATGTTGGCAGCGGAAAAAATGTTTAGTGCTGGGCCAAGCTCATGAGTGTGCTCCGTTTCCGGATTAAGTTTCAGGAATACAGATTCGGAAATCTAACTATTTCATTTAAAGATAAAGATAAAGATAAATTTATACGTAGAAACATGCGTACAATATGATGTTACAAAATATGTATAAAGTATGGCGAGTTTCAACATGTTCTGTCAATGTAGACGTACAAAATATTAATATTCGTGAACTTCTTTATGAGCACGAGACATATTATTAAATGCGTATTAAATGCCACTTAACAATTAAGAAAATAATTAATTTAATGTCAGTATACAGAGATTTTGAGTTTAGATTAGTTATTATCAGAATCTTATTAGATTTATGGGAGTGGGAGTGGGAGTGGACGCAATAAGCGACATCCACTCGCTTTTTACATACAATTTTATATATTTACATACAAAATGTTCAACAAGGTGCACACGTCCTTACTATTTCCGAAAGAAAAAAAAATCGTGACGTTTGTTTCGGAATTCGTTCCGTGCTTTTGAGTCGTAAGAACGCAGCGTTCGTATTCATTTCGCATCTTTCACCGTACTGAATGGAAATTTTCTAAACTAGCAATTTGATAAATGGACGTGTTCCTACGATTTTGCTTTATAACAAAATGCGTGTGGCCCGAAATGTAATAATGTCTGTGGAACAATTTCACTGTAGGTACAGGTTGTACCTACTTTATTTCTTTTTTTCATTTATATTTTAAGTCTTTTACTTTTTATGTACCTATTTACTTAAAATAAGTTTGACGGTGTAGGACACGGCGACGACGGTATCTCCCGTCCGTACTGCCCCCGTAGACAAGTGACACAGCGTAAATCGCTAACGAAAGGAATATAATCACATCTAAGCTCGTCGCATCACGAGCTTGGATGTGGTTGTTCGACCTATTCTATTCCTTTCGTTAGTGATTTACGCTGTGCCACTTGTCTACGGGGGCTGAGCAGTCCGACTGGGTTACTACCTCCGGACGTCCGCCCTACAGTCCACACCCTCATTTATAACCATCGTGTTGTGTTCCCCAAGGTTAGTAGGGTGCCAGAGTTCACAATCCCCCCTCATCCCCTAATCCCCATCTCCAACCCCCCAAACCTCCCAATCCTCCCCCTCCAGGGTAGGCAGTCCGAGTGTGACACTTCTGATGTTGCACACATCAATAGGCCACGGTGACCGCTTCCCATCAGGTGGGCCGTGTGCTTATCTGCCAAGTCCTAACGGGTAAATAAAACACACAGAAAACATGAAGAACTTTTTTTACTATCAGATTTAACGTGGACGTATTGACACAGCGACAAAATATTATTATTTACATTATAATAATAATAATTATACACATCACTAAACGCCTTGCGGCACATCACTCCCTTAAAAATAACACACCACAATTATACAGAGGGACTTACATTATTGTAATTAAAAAATCATTCTGTATAAATATAATTAAGGTATTGGTTGATTTGAACATTTAAAGGTGAGTACTCACCGGCATTAATTGGCGTAATGTAAAATGTTACAAAGCGGCTACTTGTAACATTGAAACAAGCGAAAGGTAAAAAAAAATGTTGGCTCGGGTCAGCCGGTATGCGAAGGAAATTCCTTTTGAGCGTGCGCTTTTAGTCGGTCAATTCCGACATAACCATCCCCGCTGACGCCGATCCATGAAAAAAGTGAGAAAAATGCAACAATGCTGGCTTTGTAATGGTACATTACGCCTCATAATTCCAGTTAGAAACCACCTAATATTTAAAAAAATTGCATTGAACTAATCTTTTATATCTGAAAATGATCATCAAGTTTTGAGGCTAACTATGCTTATTTTTTATTTATTTTTATTTTAGACATAATTTAAAACTTAAAAGTATTGCATCTTCAAATCCAAAATTTAGACAGTAGGCTAACTTTGACGTTACGTATAAAATATGCATCTTAAAATTCAGAAATAGGAGGGAATCACTCATCTTATCGTAAATTAAACGCTAAATTAATAATGGGCTTAGCAATTTAGCATTTTTAGTTTTTATAATTTAACCTAGGCATATTTATGAAAAATTTAGTAATTTAATTTTTTTGATTCACTTCAAACAACTTCTCATACATGTATGGTTTCAAATATTTATGTTGAAAATATTAAAAAAAAATAACGAGCTTTTTTCAACTGCGTTATTTTATCTAGCTGTAATTTTAGGATTTGGCGCCAAATAATGACGTTTAAATAAATAAAAAAAAATTTCGTCACCGCAAGATGGGGTTGTTATCTTATAGGTGAAAATGCTGAATATTGTATAGATGACAATGAGTGCGATATTTTTAAATATAAATAAATATTGGTACTTATCAATTCCTTAAAAGCTCTTAAACTAGCAAGCAAAGTCGATTTGATTTTATAAAATACCGAAATAAGTAGGTAGGTACAAAATTCTTCAGTGAAATTTTTGAAAAAATGGTTAGCATACTAATAAAATTATGAATGCTTATCGGAGAGTCCCGTTCACTTTTGCCGAAATATATAATTAATAAGTATAATTTTATTCTTTAGGTGAATGCTACGGCAACTTATTTACCATAAGAGACATACTAAGTAATGCCAGGTACACACCAACCTAAAGAAGGTATGAATGTATAAAAACGAACAAGTAAAACATAGCTTGCTGTGATACATAATAATTAATTTGCGGTATGCCTACATTTGTTTAATATGTATCAGTTATAAAACACAACTATATAGGTATAGATGTTCTATTTTACGAAGGCGGTTCAACTGTCATTGTAGTAAAACATATATACACATTGCTTTTAAAAATGAATTACTTGCAATCATACTTGCAATGCAATTATTGTTCTACTAACTGCTACATGAATTTCTTTTGACGTGACATGAACTTTCGTACACACATGTACGCGTATTTACAAGACACAGGTATTACTATTTAATTGTTCACCCACCTTCGTGAGATAGTATATCTATACTTGATAATTAAAATACAACACTTTCTAACAATAATTAAAAACCTCCAACATTACAACAACCGTCAACGCTGATAGTATTTTTGATAAAACCATTACTATAGACTAGACTATTAGTAACTATAAAATGTTAAAACATTTTTAATGGATTTTCTTGATTTCTTTAGCTAGTCACTATTTTTTAATAGGCTTTCTAAGCGGTTGGTGACTTCT
Organism: Lithosia quadra; assembly: GCA_963576445.1. Classification (NCBI taxonomy): domain Eukaryota; kingdom Metazoa; phylum Arthropoda; class Insecta; order Lepidoptera; family Erebidae; genus Lithosia; species Lithosia quadra. The sequence goes on from OY754897.1 coordinate 1,956,632, forward strand.
TTGAATTTAATTTAAATAATTATTTCAAAAACAAACCTGCTTAGAACAATGGAAAGTAAATTTTTAATTGAAATGGAAACACGGGAAGCGCCAGCTATCAAATAAAAAAAGAATCATAAAAATCGGTCCACCCAATCGAAAGTTCTAAGGTAACAAACATAAAAATACAGTTGAACTGAGAACCTCCTTTTTTGAAGTCGGTTAAAAAATATCAATTTTCATTTAATAGAATAGAATGGAATATACTTTATTGTACACCAGTAATACATGATAATAATTTAACACAATTAGTATGGTAGCTACAATGGGTGGCCTTATCGTAGGCTGTATAATAATAAAATATATATGTGTGTGTAGGACTTATGGTTTTAGCATCAAAGAAGTCACCAAACCATGAATATGGTATAGAAATATAAAGAGAATTATTTGCATAATAAAACTAAATGAATATGTACCTACATAAAACCAGCTCCTAACAACAGGTGATAACGCACCCACTTGTATTACAAAGTTAGAATTAGCAACTTAAATTGTTGGGCGATTAAGGTAAATATAGATATCCCGGTGGAAGGGAGGAATGAGGGCTCCAAGAATTTTAGAGCCCAAGAGCCTGAGGGCTTTGGTGCAGACTTTAGCCAAAATATACCAAATCAAGAAAAAGAGTAGTAAAGCAAACCATTGGCTCCAAAGTCTATGTATTGCATGCGACCAGGGCTATCGCTGTAATGATAATTAAATGGGCTCTCGTTAATGAAAAAGGGGTGCTTTGACTTTGTTGTAAGAAGCCGGTCTTATACAACAATTTATTTCGTGTTCTAATGTATGCAGAAATCAGTCGAATCAAATAATTGCTGTATATACGTATTTAACACTATACACTAAGATTCATAAGATATTTCGTCTAGAATATACTACGACATAGTCTATAATATTAGGTTAACGAGCGTTTAAAATATTAACAGAAAGATGTTGAAAGTAAATTATTTGCGTACTAAGGTAGGGATACACCGTCAGTATTCGCGTGTTATGTAACAATGTAATATTCGTTTTGGGCATTACATTACAGTAGTAAAACTTTGAGGTATGTTACAAATTAAAAACGTTACAAATTGTAAATATTTTGTAGATGTTACTTCAATTATTTTAATAAAATGGTGTATAATGTAACGCCCGATTGAATTGCTACCTTTAAATGAGGATAAAATTTTAAAATTTATTAAAATCCATAGAAATATAATGGTATATCTATAAGTAATGATAAAATGTCTATGTTTTACAATTATTTCAAAAAATATCTATTGGGTAAAAGTCTGAATGTGTGTATAAATGACTGAAATGAATGTTATAAACTTCATACAAATTGGTTATCAATGTGTTTTAAGCATGTTACTTTTTAATTAATAATACGATGTCCATGTATAAAGAATGTGTTTATTAAACGACAAATTCTTGCCATCTACTGAGTGTATTTTTATTAAAATAAGAAATTTCAGTGCACACATGCTCTCTGCGAATGTTACATTACGCCCTGTAACACTTCACATTATTTCCTTTGATGTGTACCAGGTATTATACATTGATAACCATTTTTATAAATTTTATAAAATGGATGAACGGAAATTCGTGATAACCATTTTATACGATGTACTTACTAAAAAAACATTATATTATTTAAATCCCGGTGAGAGCCAAAGTTGTGAACCAGTGGCTTATTTGTTACATTATATTTTTATTTGACGTTTTGCAAATTCCATTTTAAGTTCCGGTCTATACATATAACAGATGAATGATTTCTGACTTTATAATTAGATATTATAAAAAAAGTTTACATAATTTAAAATATTGAGTCTTAGCAATATTTAGTTAAAAATTAAAAATAAATTGTAGAATTCATTAAGGTCATAAATATCTATTTGTGGTATCACTATGTTAAGATTTGTTTTTAAATTTATTTTTAAAGGAACTATTACACCTATTGCTATTTTGTAATTATTCATTATTTCAATTCTCAGAATACTAAAATGTATTTATTTTGGGGTGAGCGTAGATTTGAGACGAGGCAGTCTTAAGACAGACTCTGAGACACCGCGGTTCTTATACCCGAGAGGGCCACCTAGAAGCGATAGATGGCCCAGGGTCAGTCGTGGTGCGAGGGAAATGGCTTATGCGCCACCATATAGGTACCCCAGCTTCGCGCCGTCGTGGCGTATAGTTTTAATCCGTTCACGTCTGACATAACCCTCCCTGGAATCAGTCAATATATATCGCGATCCGGTCAATAATATTGATATAAGTACAAACACGATAATATTGATAATCAAAGGATGTGCAAATAAATGCCATTGGTCATACACCGAATGACGGTATAGGATTTTAATATTGACTGTCTTCAGTCTTCCCCTGTCTTAAGACAGTTTGTGTCTTGTCTCTAATAAGCGCTCAGTCTTCTAAACTAGTGACATTATGGTTTTGTATTAAGGTGCCCATGTATTTGAACTTTTTCAGAAGCATTTATTGAGTCTAGGCAACTAATTTATTGGCTAAAAGACCTTCTACTAAATCTTTTATTGAGTTTAGGAATTTTTTGGGTTAAAAATTAGTTATTTGTGTAAAAACATTATCCTCCTTTTTTCGGCAGTCAGGTAATAATAAATATACTTTATTACATTTTATTCATGTTCCTTTCATATCGGTCACGTCAATATGACTTCACCTCACCTGATGGTAAGCTAAGCTAAAGGTAAAGTCTCGACAAGAAGGTGTCCATTGTCCATTACATACACCGACAGTGCCATAATGGTGGCCCTCAACTTGACGGCCTCATTAAATGCTTTTCCACGCCCCGTTTGGGACTGTAGGAGGAAGGAAACACGTGAGCTGGTAAAGAAAACCAGGTCTTTATGGTGCGGCAATTTCAATTTGCCAGCCTTTCGATACAACAAGAACAATTAAATATTTTTTCTTATGTAGGTATCAAGTTGTACGAACAACAACATATTCTTACAAGCACAGTCAATTTTAAAAAATCCTTATAATATCAGCTTAATCAATTTCAAATAATCCTAATTACATTTTCACTAAAAATGCCTTAGTTCAATAAATAGGTAAATGCAAGCTTAACAACTAATCAAAAACTAATCTACTAAAACGAATAAAACTTATGTGATATGATAGATGATTGCTTGAAGTTCATATCTTTATTTAAAATTTAACAATATTTAGCTTAATAGTGGCACCACACTTCGCTATTCACTATTCACCTATATTGGAGGAAATTCTTATACATGACTAAACCCTTCACAATTCGTCATAGAAGAGTGACTAAGGCGAATATTCGTGCGAATAAAACAAATATACACGAATAAGCCCTCATTTCGATTTATGCACGTGAATAAAGGTGAATAGCGAATAGCGAAGTGTGGTTCCACCATAATACATTCATTCTGCTGCTACCAATCATTACAACATTAGACAAGAGTCATCACAAAATGTAAATCCCTACTTGCTTGTTTAAATATTCCGTGGCAACTATAGTAGCCAAGTAAGTATTGGTTAAATTGGTCAAAATAAAATTGTATTTCCGTAGTGCTACTGGCAGTGTGCGAAGCAGATTGGATGAATATAAAATATAACCGGATCGGATCGATGGAATAGCTAATAGTCATGCTTGCTGGATTGCTAAATATACATAAAACCCTTCATCTTGTCTTCGGTGAGGCAATAGGTACAAAAGAATACTAAAGATGCTTCGAAAATTGTAATTTTATTTAAAATATAACAATATTTAGCTTAATAGTTGCACCGCACTTCGCTATTCGCTATTCGCCTATATTGTATTCGAAGAAATTCTTATATAGATGACTAAATCCTCCACAAATCGTCATAGAAACTCTTCTATGACGATTTGTGTATCACGAATGATTTATGTGTCATGAATATTCGCCTTAGTCACTCGACTAAGGCGAATATTCGTGCAAATAAAATTGTAATTGTAAAAGCATTCCAAGTTTGCATTCATGATCAGTAACTTGCCAAAAAATCTGAAGTGTAAATTAAGGTACCTCCGCGGATATGGATCCAAATATGTGGTATAAGATCTGCGGATACGAATACTGCCTTCCCTTTGATTTCAATCGGTAATATAATAGAAGATGGCGTCACTAGACGCTTCGCGTGACAGAATATAAATATCGACTTGCGTGCGCGGTTTTTATTTTGTTTATAGTTTATCAGTGTTGCAAAAGTTTCTTATTTCTCCCAATTTATCGGGATATTTACTGATTTTGGTTATTGTCTCTGTTTCTTCCTAATCTTTTTTAAAATCTTTGCAAACGGCCAAATCTTTTGGAGACTGAAATGGCAAGACATGACGTCATATTGTACTATTGTTAAATAGTTTCCTACTAGTAGTTGGGTGGATGATAAAGAAATAGGTACAGTCGAATTGAGAACCTCCTCCTTTTTTGAAGTTGGTTAAAAATAATAAAAATGATAAAGTAAGAACGGACATTATGTTAACAGCTCTTTTACTATTACTTTATAATAAGCTCAGTGTAACAATTTATTTTAACTATTGCAACTAATCAATTCTTGTATTTTTTTATTTTGTGTTTCCTGAAAAGTCACATTACCTACCTAAGCGTTTTTTTATTCTAAATAATTTAGCACAGATAAGTTAAGTTTAAGTGTGATAGTGTTTCTCTGTTATACCACTAGAGGCGCCACCAGTTACATTATTTATATCCCGGTAGCGCCATCTATGTTTAAGGTTGTGTTCGACATTTATTTTAGTTTTATATGCTACTTTTTACTATTTATCTCTGAAATGCTATGAAATATATATGTTTTAATAATAATTAATAATTCCATCTAGAGGTATATTGCTATTTTTTATTTTATTGCATGTGTACTTTAAAACACAATTAAAAAGTTAATTTTAAAAACATTTTTGTTACTTACAGTCCTAGTTATCAAAGTTTTGTATGACTTCACCTCGCCTGATGGTAAGCTATAGGTAAAGTCTCGAATAGGGGTTACCATTACATACACTGATAGTGCTATATTATGGCCTCATCAAATATTTTAAAATGTATGGTCTGTGGTGATTTATGGTGATTTTATGCGATGCGATTGTGATTATATAAAAAAAAATAAAAAAAGTGGTTAGGACGGTAAAACAAAGACCTCTATGATGTTAATCTACAATAGACAAACAGATCTGAATTAAAATTCGATATTTTTTAGGTGGCAGACAAGCACATGGCCCACCTGATGGAAAGCGATCACCGTGGTCTACAGACGTGTGCAACACCAGGGGCGTCACACTCAGAAGCCATTTTAAAATTATGAAAGAAAAAATGTAAGTATATTTTCCCGCGTAATTTATGAAAAAATGTATTTGACGCCATTTAAAAAAAAATACGATTCGAATATTCTGATTCTATTCGAATGTTGAATTTCGTTCAACATTCGACACCTATTTTTTTACGGTTTACGGAATGCTTTACTGTAATTTTTATGTGATATTTAAAAAAAATTACTTTAAAAATAGTCTTAATAAATAAATAAAATTGAATCACTGAAATATAAATTTTGAACGACTGCAACAAATTGGATAAATCTTTTTATTGTGTGTTTGTTATTAGAGTTTGACTAATGAAAGCTGGACCAACAAAACCGCGGCAAATTTAAAAAAATTAGGGCAGGTATCACCAGTTATAGTTGGATAAAAACATTTTGATCGTGAAATAAAAGTATGTTCCTATTATAGTTTAACTGATGTTTTTAAAGAATTTTATTGCGCTTTATTTGGTGTTATTCTTATTTATATTGATTTCTTTATTAAATACTATCCTTTGCCCACGACTTCGCCTGCGTGAGAGTTTGGTACTGTGGGAATATCGGAGGAAAAGGTAGCAGGTTTATTCATGTTGAAATCCCCACGAATACCACCCTCGTTGGTCATTGGGGATGGTTATGTCGGAATCGAACCGACTAAAACCGCAGATGTAGTGAAGATATACCTAGACTAAGACTAGCTGTTGCCTGCGTGAAATTATGATCCCGTTCCTGCTACCCTTGGGAATATATTTCACGGACAAAATGTGGCCTATGAACGTGTGCAAGATATATTGCCTGTGTTATTCCAGACTAAAAACTATCTTCAAGCGGGCTTATAGGAATCAGACGGAATTCATTTATTAGAAAAAAATATTATTAATTATAATCAAAATTAGATTCCAAATATTCTTCACCATCATCCGAGCTGCTTGATCCATCATCAGTCACACTTATAATTAATTATAATAATTAAATAAAATTGTCGAAAACTACAAATATCTAATACAAAAGCGAATATTTTTGGATATCGCATCTGATCTGAATCTCGTTAATATTTGATGTGAATACATACCTACCTACAAAGTATCAAAATCATAATGTAAACGCACAATCACAGAGAAATGACAGGAGGTGACATTTCTAGTCTACTGGTGTTGCAAATCAATAAATGTCGTGGTTCAGCTTTCATTAGACAAACTCTATCCATACAAGTTTATATAAAATATTTTTTTTTTAATATCCACGGGTATGTTGCCATAATTGCACTGAGCGAAGCCAGGGTTTTAAATAATATAATAAGTTTAAATAAATTTTTATATTCTTTAGATCGAGTTCAAATCTGTTTGTCTAAGTAGTCTCATAGAGGCCATTGATAAAAAGTGATAGCTCAAAAATATATCGAAGCTTTTTAAAGACAGTTTATAAAAATCGATAAAATTGGACCAAAAACAGCCAAAATTAAAAACCTTAACAAGAAATAAGATTACTTTTCGAAAAATATCCTTTTAGGTATGTAAGCACATCCAAAATTTTTATCTCTTGTATAACATACGTCAAAATCATGGACCTAAGAAAATCTTGGACGGAACGCGTTGTACAATAATACACTTGAATCGACTCATTTTCGTATCTCAAGTCACACATACACTAGTCAGCCATTACGCGGCAATCGTCATTCAATTCAGTCAGTTAAGTAGGTGTAAAAAAATACTGTATTTTTTTATAGAAACTACATAGGTACATACATACAGATCATGCCTTTTTCCTATTGGGGTAGGCAGAGACAACATCTTTCCACTAGCTACGATCTTGGCCTAGGCTTACTCCTTTCGCTTCTTCAACTTTCATAATATTGTTTTCATAAACGCACGCCGGTTGCGGGTACTTTTTATAGAACACGTTGAAAAAAAAAACTGACTACACTTGAGTCGGCCCACTTTCACATACGTGCAATTTGACACGCACACACTCACATACTAGTCAGCTGCTGCTACTACGTGGCAAACGTCATTCGATCCAGTCAGTTTAAGTAGCGAAAAAAAAATACAGCATGTCTTGTATAGTGAAATGGTGTAAAAACCGTTATTTTTTATACTACGTAGGTGGCAGACAAGCACACGGCCCACCTGATGGGAAGCGGTCATCGTGGCCTATGGACGTGTGCAACACTAAGGGTGTCACACACGCGCTGCCTACCCTGAAGGGAAGGGGGTAGTCTTGGAAGTGGTGGGGAGGCTTGGAAGGGGTGGGGGGATGAGAGGTACAGTGAGCTCTGGCTACCCTACTTACCGACGGGAACACAACACAATGGTTATTATGTGCGCGGTGTTCTGTAGGGCGGAGTACTACCCCAGTCGGACGGGAGATACCGTCGTGTCCTACCTCCTAAAACCGTACCGTAGTGACAGCAAGAAAAAATATCACACATGGTTAGCAGCCGCCATTTTTTGTGTCACCGTTTTCAACGCTCTCCGTCCATAGGTTTTTTTAGGTCCATGTTCAAAATTATATCCAGACGTCACCACGCATTCGGCTTAATACCCTGTTGCTTCATAAAAAAAAAGGTTGAAATTAAAAAAAATAATAAGTTCGAATACACAACCATACATACATAGTTATTAAAAAAAACTTTTAAGAAAAAGCTGGAATTCAATGAAATTTTGAATTCTAATAATATATGATCAGAAAAAGAGATCTTCCAGGACTTGAACCCGTGACCAGTCCCTTACAGGGGGAATGCTCTAAGCAGGGGTGCGAGGGAAATGATCTATGGGCCGCCTTACACCCTGGCGTCAGAAGACCCTAGACGGCGTGCGGTTTTAGTCGGTAAGAGTCCGACATAACCTGCCTCGCTGACCGCGGGGTGGGTATCCATGAAGCTTTCCGCACGGAAAAAAAGGGGAATGCTCTGACCAACTGAGCTACCTGGACCCGTTCTAGATGTTCGAATTACTCCGATATATTCTATGGCTGGTAATAAAGGACTGGTCAAGGGTTCAAGCCCGTCGTGGATGTTCAATTTTTCCGATCAAAATTCATTAGAAAAAGTTGGAAAATTAAAAAAAAACCGGTATAAATCTAAATGACGTCATAATTTTTTTTTCTATACTATTTCACTTTTTTTAATAATCTAAGGTTTTAAGTTGAAGACACTACATAACTCTTATTATTAATTTCAATATTATTGTAAAATCATTAAGTGAGGGACCGATTTTTAACCCATTAATGTCCCACTGCTGGGCACGGGTCTCCTCTCCTCTAACGAGAGAGCTGAGAGGGTTTAGACCTTAATCCACACACGCTGGCCTAACGCGGGTTGGTGATTATAGTTTAAGATTGAGATATTAATAAAATCATAAAACTATTAATAATTTGAATCGAGACCGAAATGGATAAGTTAAGTTATATAGTTAAAGGAGATGTTTCACAAATGTATACCTTGGGCCCGATAATTGTAAACAACTTAGAAAAATAGCTAGGCAATGTAGGTTTCATTTTTCACTATCCAATTCTTATAATATTGCTTCGTATTATGGGCGGAATCTAACTAAATAAACACTTTCTAGCAAAAAAACAAACATGGCGGACTAAAACTATAAAATGTACTCATATTTTATTAATTTATGCCCTTGAATTTCGGAGGCGAATAAATATAATTGGATTTTTGCCAATAACCGGTATTATTTCTCTTTTTTTCTGTATTGTGTACAATTAGGGGGCCCAAAATGAAACAACTCCTTTTGTATAAATTTTTTAGGATCCATTATAATCGTAGTTTAAAGTTGACTATCCATAAATTTTCAACCATTGGTATCAGTCCCAGATGTATTTCAACTTCTATAATACGTTTAGAAACTGTAAAATGACTGATGATAATTTATTTAGCAGGCGAGTGAACCAGCATGAACAAACTAGTAAGCTGGTATATTAAACGAAGCATGGGATGACGTCACGCTACATACGTCATATTTTAAGGGTCTAAACACACTATGTCGAAATTACGCGACCGAAATCCCGCAGTTGATTTTACGTTTTTTTTTATATACGACACGTCAATTTGACTTCACCTCGCCATACGTTAAGCTGAAGGTAAAGTCTTAGGAAAGAGGGTCACCATTACATACACGTACCACGTTAACAATGGTGGCACTCAGCTTGACGACCTCATCAAAAGAGGATTGTCGTCGCAGCACCGCGTGACACCCACCGGTCCCACTAGTGCTGCGACCACAATCCCCCCTGCCCGGCTATGCACTTGCTGACCCCTGAACGCAATCCAACCGAGATTGGATTACTATGGAGGGAACGTTCTGACGTATTCGGCTAATATGACACACCTTATGTACCAAACTTGAAGTTCGGTTGCGCCGGCGTTACTGCCTCCCCGCTGCTCCCCACCCAGGGAACTTCGTTGGCAATCTAACCTTTTATGTGCTAGCACTAATAATGTGATGTTTTGCTTTTAATAATAAATAAATAATAAAAAAAAAAACCGAACTTCGGTCACATATAATGTGTGTCCACATAATAAGTTGCCGCTTAACTTACGCCCGACCGAAGTTAGGCTATATGCTATGACGGGACGTAATTTCAGCTTAATGTATCAGTAATTCAAATAGCATGGGGTTCTTCAAGAAGGGCATTAGAAGGTTTTTGCGGGGTCGGCAGCGCGAGTGTGATGCCCCTGGTGTTGCACGCGTCCCTAGGCCACGGTGACCGCTTCCCATCAGGTGGGCCGTGTGCTTGTCTGCCACCTAAGTGGTATATAAAAAAAAAGCATTGCAGGCGTAATTATGCTAAACTTCGGTCGCGTAACTTCGGCATAGTGTGTTTAGACACTTATAGCATAATTCATATGCTTCGTTTAAGCACCAATCTACTATCACGCTAAACACTCGCCTTCCACAAAAATCCCAACTAATTCCAACAGCAAATTTAACATCCACATTTTGTAACCCCAAAATCCAAATTATTCTAATCCAACTTGGTGCCCGATTCAGTAATGCTACGTTTTCAAAACGCGCGATTTCAAATCCAAAATTGAGAAATTATTTCGATATTCTGCATGATCTGTCAAAACAAACGTTTCCGTGATATTATTAAACTTTCAGGATAACTCATAGTTTGATTCGTCTGCAAAAAAAATGTGGAAATTTTAATTTTGTAATCTTTTGCAAATTTTGAAAACACACGTTTTCAAAAACGTAATTTTAGTGAATCGGTCACATGGGCCTCTATTCTGCTAAAGGCAAACCACTGTCATGCCACTGACACTCAAAAAAAATGCTATTTAATTGTAGACTTTACCGTTGTACAGTTAAAGTCTAAATAAAAAGAATTCATCAACCTATTTCATTCGCTCTACAAAATATCATTTAATTTTAGACTTTAACCTGATAACAGTAAAGTCCAAAATTAAATAGCATTTTTTGAAGTGTCAGTGGCAAGTCAGTGGTTTGCCTTTATCAGAGTAGAGACCCTGGTCGAATCGTCAAGCATTCCAAATGTATATATTACGGCTAATACCCGAAGTGCGGCTGCACCTAGTTTTAGCCGGTTAGAACTAGGTGTAGCCACTTACCCTAACCTAACCTAACCTAACCGGCTAAAACTAGGTGCAGCCGCACTTCGGATATTAACCGTAACATAATATATACCTATACCATGCTAAATGCATGCAGTCTAACTTGGAACTTCGATATCGCCATTGGTCATAATGACCATTAGTTGTGGAGGTCAGATGGCAGTCGCTCCACGGAAAATATCAAAGTTCAGCCGCATCACAGTTAGACTGGAAAGCCGACCCCAACTGAGTTGGGAAAAAGGTTCAGAGAATGATGATTGACCATGCTCGCGTTAATTCCCGTTTTAGTATGACATGGAACGCTTTAAAAGTATTCTAATCCAATCCAATCCAACCTAAGCAAAGAATCCAAGAATGATCTTGAAGGTTCTAGAAATGCAGCAACAACACGCTCCTTAACCTGGGCCGGACCACGCGGGAGTAGAAGTCATCGACCATCGCCAGATACTGCGTGTACCGGCGAGCCCTGAACCACTCCGCGGCGGACCGGAGCAGCCCGTCCTCGCAACGGCAGAGCGGTGGGGGTTGGACGCGCTTGGCTACGGTCCTGGAAGGCACAGAGATGTATGTCTAAGAATTTGACCCTGAAAGTCGATAATTTCTGCCCTTCAGTAATTTTGTAGGAAGTAGGACACGACGGTATCTCCCGTCCGAAATGAGCTGTCCGACTGGGGTAGTCGGACACCTTCCGTCCTATATAAGACCGCGGCCAAAATAACCATCGCGTTGTGTTCCCGCCGGTAAGTAGGGCAGCCAGAGCTCACTGTACCCCTCCTCCTCCCACCCCTTCCTAGCCCTCCCCGTTCCCTTCAGGTTAGGCAGCGCGTGTGTGACACCCTTAGTGTTGCACACGTCCATAGGCCACGGTGACCGCTGCTGAGACGAGGTCTCGGGTTCGATCCCAGGTTCACCATGGCACACACCAATGACTTTTCGATGCTTTTCGAAGTTATGTGTGTATTTATCGCAGGTTTATTAGTGCCTCGGAGAGCACGCTAAGCCATCGGTCCCGGTTACCATACAAACATCTATGGCAGTCGTTACGGGTAGTTGGAGCCCACAAATGTCCAACCAGTCTAACTTGGAACTTCGATATCGCCATTGGTCATTGAACCATTGGTTGTGGAGTTCAGATGGCAGTCGCTCCACGGAAAATATCGAAGTTCAGCCGCATCACAGTTAGACTGGAAAGCCGACTCCAACTGAGTTGGGAAAAAGGTTCAGAGAATGGTAATTCGTTCACCTGGCTGGTGTGCGCGGCTGCGCTGCGTCAGTCTGACGTCATAGCCCTGTGTCGAACATCTGCAGTGACCGAGTGATGACGTCATCCTTCAAACATGACTCCAGGAACTCCTCGATGGTGATCACGCCGTCCTGGTTGAGATCCAGCTTCCTGAATACACGGTCCACCTGAAGATGTTTAAGGTTTAGTCATTTATTGCTCTGGGTCAGGTCGGGTGCGAGGGAAGTACTTACGCCAACTTACACTTTAATTATTTATCTATACCTTTTTTTCTATCGTGCGGATACCCACCACCCCAGTCAGTCACCGGGGGTAGTTATGTCGGGATCGAACCGAGTGGCCCTCTAGAGGGCCACTCCCACCCCGGCCGGATTGGCCGCAGGCAAAGTGGATGAGGCCTCATCAAAATCTTCGGGGCCGTGTGCCACCTCACCCACAAGCCGGTCATCATCTTCCTGTTAGCGATTTGGAGTCATAGGTCCACTTATGGTTTTTGATTGATATGTCGAGTTTTCTGATCGCGACTGTCTGACCTTCCAATCTTTAGAGGAAAATCTTTGCCAGGACCTTCTTCATTGCTTAGCAGGTGCATCGACTTGCAGGTGATATTGATTTGGGCTGGCAGATGTTAAGTAGGGCTCTGCAAACCCTGCAAGCCGGTATACCTGCCAATTATCGAATGCCGGTATAAGCTTGCCTTTAGGGATTGAGTAGTCAAATGGCAGTCGTTTCAAATCCAATCAAACTAAATAATAGACCTTGAGTTCCAAATCACATCATGAATTAAGAGGTGAGGATCTAGCGCTGCCTAAACTGAACATGGAGATTCTACTACAGCTTCAACTTACCTGTTCATTAGCCTTTGCATCATCCAACCGCGCAGCAGGAGACCCTGGTGGTGCCCGCCTGCCTAGAAGCTCGTGTACTGCCACCACGACCTCAGCCAGCTCCTGTCTAGTGATGGCTCCGTCCCCATCCACATCGTATAAACGGAATGCCCACCTAAGACGTTCGTAGACGGAACCACGGAGTAGAGTTGAGAGGGTTACCAGCAATTCCTGGAAATGGGGGATAAAAAAATGGTGAGAAATAGAAACCGGTGGCTTGAAAATTGCCACCTTTAAGGTATTTGAAGGTTCCTTTTACCTCTTGAACACCCTGGGCCTAGGGCTAAGTTAAGTTAGTAAAAAAATTATGGGAACATAATATAGGTTATTCAATGGCACTTAGTGTATGCAGGACCTTTTTAAGTTATATGAACTAGTGGGTACATCATTGCTACCTTAGGGTCCATGGTGTTTGCTGGTCCCTTTTTACCCTTGGATACTCTGCGCCCTAGGATAGGACCCCAAGGTCCATAGCACAGCCTACCTACCTAGGTCCATAGGTCTAACATAAGATGGTATTGGAAAGTAAATAGTTTTGGAAACCTGTGGGTTATCATTGACGCTTTAAGTAGTTTTCTTTTTAACCCTTTTTAAACCGACTTTAAAATAGAAGAGGAAGGGGAGGTTCCATGTACTAACAACATCGATGAATTTTTATTATCTATCTATACTTCTATCTGTTTGTATGTTTGTAATGAATAGGCTCAAAAAGTACTGGGCCGATTTAAAAAAAATTTTCACCAATAGAATGCTACATTCTTCCAATTTGACATAGGCTACATTTCATTTTGAAAAAAATTAGGGATCCTTGGAAAAACTGGAATTTACACCCGGGCGAAGCCGGGTCCCGGGTCGCTAGTACTATTATAAAATGGCACAGTAGCTGTATCTGTATGTACATTGGAGATAGGCGATTTTTTTTTGTTTGAAAGGTCTTGGTCAGACTTAAAATCCTAGGCATGTTTGATCACAATCGGTTGAGTAGAACCGGAGAATAGTCAAAAACGCGAAAACCGACGTCTAGCATAGGCTAGTTTTGATAATAAATTGAACGTTGAAGTCGTAAACTCTAAAAATGGTGATATTTTATCGATATTCAGATGATATAATATGTAAGTGGGACGCCTCATATGGACTGATGACCTCAAGAAGCGGACTGACCTAATCTATTTATGTAAAATGGAACATAGATTAGATTCAATACTACCTCCAAAAATACAACCTGAGGCGTAATTTTTTTTATATCGGCCACGTCAATATGACTTCACCTCACCTGATGGTAAGCTAAAGGTAAAGTCATGGAAGGGGGTTACATACGCCGACATTGCCATAATGGTGGCCCTCAGCTTGATGGTCTCATGAAATACTTTTTCACGCCCCGCTTAAAGGACCCGGGACTGTAGGAGGAAGGAAACACGTGAGCTGGTAAAGAATTCCAGGCCTTTATGGTTTGTAATTGCGTTTGTAAAACGTGTGATTTCAAAGTTTGTGAAAACTTATAATTATGTAGTGTAGATATTTTTTTTTTTTTTATACAACTTAGGTGGCAGACAAGCACACGGCCCACACTGATGGAAAGCAGTTACCGTGGCCTATGGACGCGTGCAACACCAGGGGCGTCACACTCGCACTGCCGACCCTGCAAAAACCTTCTAATGCCCTTCTTGAAGAACCCCATATAGTAGCCGCCCGGGAAAACCACTGCAGGGAGATCGTTCCAAAGCCTAAGCGTGCGCGGAATGAAATTTCTTTCATACCTTACAGTACGCACTGCAGGCGGATGCAACGTGTGGCAAAATTTAATTGAAAATGAATCAAACAGAGTGATTCATTTTCGAGAACACAACGCGATGGTTATTATGGCGCGGTGTTCTGTAGGGCGGAGGTACTACCCCAGTCGGAATGCTCAGTTCGGACGGGAGGTACCGTCGTGTCCTACCTCTTTTGGACCTGTGGTTAATCTATAGTTGGCACGGAACGCCAGGACTGTTCTTCACTGAGTTATTTTGTTGGCAGTGCGATAACCTATAATCATAACAACGAAACCACCGATAGTTTATGGTCTAACGGGGTACTCTGGCCGCATGCCAGACTGAGTTATGGTCAGGTTCAGTTTAGTTTGACAGTTAAATTTGAAATACAATGGCTTACGGCCAATCGGGGATTAGAGTTCGACACGAAAACGACCCGATATGTATCAACGACCGTTTTATAGATACTTAATGAATATTAGTAACAATAGCTAGTTACTTCCGCCCGCGGCTTCGCCCGCGTGGAAGTCGTTGTCGCCTCTAACTTTATTTTTATTAAACACTTTTATTTAACTTGCACACAACAGCCTTTGTGGCGTAGCGGTAGTGAACGCGGCCGCTGGAGGCGCGGGTTCGATCCCCGCTCAGAGCAAATATTTGTATGCATGAATATGGGTATTTGCGAAGTCTCGGGTTCGATCCCAGGTTCACCATGGCACACACCAATGACTTTTCGATGCTTTTCGAAGTTATGTGTGTATTTATCGCAGGTTTATTAGTGCCTCGGAGAGCACGTTAAGCCGTCGTCGGTCCCGGTTGCCATACAAACATCTATGGCAGTCGTTACGGGTAGTTGGAGCCCTAAAAAGTCCAACAACAACGGTCTAGCTGCAATGCTTCGATATCGCCTAATGTCACCATTGGGTTGTGAAGGTCTGATGGCAGTCGCTTCACGGAAAAATTAAGGTCCAGCCAAATCCGCAGTTAAGACTGGTAAAGCGGACCCCAGACTCCGAGGTGAAAGCTTTGGATGCGACTGGGATTAACGCTAGGTTGAAGGGACTTTTATTTAACTTGACCAGTTTTTTGGGTCAAATCTAGTAATTGAAAATCGACCCACTTCCTGTGGACGGATTGTTCTGATATTTGGCACAAATCTTTAGTTCTGGTGACAATACAAGTTAATCTAGGTAATTTGTATCATTGTAAACCCAAGATGGCCGCCGCTACAAAATGGCGGGTTACGTATTTTTCCGCAACTACCGCGATAAGGATTTCAAATGAAAAGGCTTGTCTAGTAGAATATAGTTCACTGTGAAAAAAAAGAAAATCCAATATGGCCGCTTTGCAAGCGTTTAACTGACGGCCTCTGTGGCGTAGCAGAGAGCGCGGGTTCGATTCCCGCTCAATGCAAATATTTGTATGCATGAATATGTCTATTTGCATTGGTCTGGGTGTTTCTATGTATAATAAGTATGTATTTACAAAAAATAAGTATATAAGTATGTTTATCAGCATTCTAGAACCCATAACACAAGCTAGTGAAACTAAACTTACTTTGGGTCTAGGGAGCGATGTGTAGAATGTCGTAGAGTATTTATTTATTTATTTAACTTAAAACATTTTTTAATAAAATGGCTCTAGTTGTAGACTTGTAACACTCCACTGTTACTCTACTGTTTATCTGTTTGTTCGCGATAGACGCATAAACTACTGAACAGATTTTGATGCGATTTTTTGTTTGAAAGGTCTTGATTAGGCTTAAAATTTTACGCATGTTTGATCACAATCGGTTGAGTAGAAACGGAGATATAAAAAAACGCGAAAATCGACGTCCAAGCGGGCGGGGCCGCGTGCATAGGCTAGTTTAAAATAGATGTTGAATAATGCTTTCAATATTATAACCACAGTAGCCTAATGGATAACCACGGTAGTCTAATGGTCTGGGTAATGGACTGCTGAGACGTGGTCTCGGGTTCGATTCCAGGTTCACCATGGCACACACCAATGACTTTTCGATGCTTTTCGAAGTTATGTGTGTATTTATCGCAGATTTATAAGTGACCAGTTAATGGCAATAGGCTCGCCACCTATTACATTGGGACCTAAACATAAACTGGCGAAATGTGGGTGCTAGCACCTCTGCCTACCCCTTCGAGGATATAGGCGTGTGTTTATGTATGTTATGTTATTATTACCGAAAGCAATAAATATTGTAGGTGTACCACGGATTAAATTACCATACTTAAATTCCCCTTGAATATATAAAATTTGGATTAGTTCCAAAATTGTTGAAAATCGCAGTACCTTGAAAAATGTTTCGCCGCAACAACTTGTATTATGGTGACCATGGTTTGGATATAGATTTACTAATACACCGAAATAAAAAAGAAAAAATACCATTTAAGCAGTTAGAAAAAAAATACAATTTTTTTTTGGAGATAATTGTGTAATGACTCCTTGACTCAAAAATGCTGAACGGATTTTGATGTGATTTCTTGTTTGAAAAGTCTTGGTCAGACTTAAAATCGGGTAGAACCGGACACAAAAAAAAGTGAAAACGGCCAAGTGCGAGTCGGATTCGCACACGACAATAGAACAAAAAAATCACGTTCCTCTAAATACTTATTTATTTTATTCTGTTTTTAATATTAAGTTAAAGCAACAAAAAATACATCATCGTGTTTTTTGGGCAATAGAAAATTTCGACTTCCTAGCTATCACGGTTCATGAAATACAACCTGTTGACAGACAGACAGCGTAGTCTTAGTAATAGGGTTCCGTATTTACCCTCTGGGTACGGACCCTAAAAAGGATTAATTTTAAAATACAAGAATGAGTCCAGTATTTTGGCGAACATAAATCTGAGGGCCACTACTGTAGCACTATCGGCGTATGTAGTGCCATCCCGATCCTGAGACTTTACCTTTAGCTTACCACCAGATGACGTAAAGTCATGTTGACGTGTTATATAGGACACGTCAAAATGACTTTACCTCGCCTGATGGTAAGCTAAAGGCAAAGTCTCAGGACTGGGGTCACCACCACATACACCGGTAGTGCTACAGTGGCGGCCCTCAGCTTGACGGCCTCATCAAATGCTTTTTCACGCCCCGCTTAAAGGCCCCTGGACTATAGGAGGAAGGAAACACATGCGCTGGTAAAGAATTCCAAGTCTTTATGGAGCGGCAAATAAAAGAGGCACCGAACCGCTTGGTTCTTGGTGAAATTGATTTAATATTTTAAAAAAGTATTAAAAAAACACGTGAAAAACAAAAAAAATCCGAGATATTTAATAAATCATGGTGCACTTAGCTACTAAATTATGGTATAGCGAAGTTTCAAAGTTTTTAACTGTAGCGACTATAAGCCAAGAACGCTTCGAGTTCCATTATTTTAGCATTACAGTGTAATATTTCATTCGTTTCAGGTAGCCTATATTTTAGATCGGCTATGTACCGTCAGAAAAAAAAGTAAAAACAATAACAAATCCGACTAATTTTATAAACGTGAAAGATGTCTGAACGCTCAGACAGTTCGACGGATCTGGCTGAAACGAGGCTCTCCACGTGTCCCTCTGACTAGCAAAGGGCACAGTGGGGAGCGAGCGGGGGCCGAGCTGGACGCGACGGTTGGGTGACACGTCGACGACTTCACGTCATTCTTCAACGCGTACCGTCCATAAGTTTTACACGTCCATTATACCAGATAATATATCTACATAAAAATGTACGAACGTGCAATACGTATGTATTATGTGTGTTGATCTATCAACTTGAGCCATCCGATCTAACAGAAGTTTCCCCATAAATGCGCAGTGATACTGCTAAAACTTTTAACTTAGGCAATGTTATTTTTTTTATTGGAAATAGTGGGGAAGTCCCCAGGACGGGACTTGAACCCAGGAATAATTAACATAATAATTGCTTTAAAATTTCATTGATTTTTTTTGTCATTTGTGTGTGTGTGATATTGATATTGATTGATAGGCCACGGTAACCGCTTCCCATCAGGTGGGCCGTGTGCTTGTCTGCCACCTACGTAGGTAGTGTAGGTACCTAATATAAAAAATAAAAAAATTAAATGTTATTTGTGTCTCAAAATAATGTATCAGGATTATAGTATGTATGGATGAATTTGTCTATTTGCATGGGTCTGGGTGTTTGCATGTATAATAAGTATGTATTTACAAAAAAAAAGTATACAGGGTGAATTTTTCAAAAGGGATTGGATGGCCAAACCTGAAACTATAAGGAATAGCGAAAAATGGTCAAAGGAGTCACGAGCCCGATTTTGATGAAACTTAAAACCTCATCATTAGATTTTTGAAAAACCAATAAACCTAGCTGAGAATCGAACCCGTTGATTTTGAAAAAAAAAACACACCCTTTATTATTACACCATACGATAGTGTCGCTGTTAAGGAACAAATTCTGCGAAGTAATGATATACGGCAAATTTAAGGAAAATTTGGAATTTAATAAAATTCATGTTTCATGTACCTATTTGTTTCGTTCGAAATCCCAAAAAAGATCGTAACTATTCCGTGTTTTAAATTATACTCAGAATGATTATAATGATTGATGTTTTTTTTTAAATAAGATGGAGCTCCAGCCCATAATAGCCGTAAAAGAGATTTTGATTCAGCAGTTTGACGACAATTTTATTGCAAGGCATGTCCTGTGCCTTGGCCAGCGAGATCCCTGGATCTTACTCCCTTAGATTACTTTCTCTGGGGGTATGTCAAAAACGAAATTTACAAAGACATTAAAACATTCTTTGGAGAATATTCTAAATGGAATCAATTACATTCTAATATTCAATGCAGTACGATCCTTGAGGTCTGAAATCCAGCTATGTATTGAAAACAATGGTCTAAATTTTGAACAAATAATCAGTTAATGTAAGAAAAATAAAATGTATTTTGTTAAAGATGAGCTCTTTCCTTTAGTTTGCGGTATGACATTACTTCCCAGAATAAGATCCTAAATAGCAACACTATCGTATTGTGTAATAATATAGGGTGTGTTTTTTTTTTTCAAAATCAACAGGTTCGATTCCTGGCTAGGATTATTGGTTTTTCAAAAATCTAATGATGAGGTTTTAAGTTTCATCAAAATCGGGCTCGTGACTCCTTTGAGCATTTTTCGCTATTCCTTATAGTTTCGGATTTGCCCATCCAAGCCCTTTTGAAAAATTCACCCTGTATAAGTATGTTTATCAGCATTCTAGAACCCATAACACAATTATTATTATATACCTAGTAGCTAAATAAAATAAACTATCCATGGGGATTTTCTTACAAAGTAGAGGTTACACAATATTGTACCTAATTCCACAGTTTTAGTACTCGCACACATCCAATACTACACTCGCTGTAATGCTCTTGTTTTGATCATAGATACAGCGTGTTCGCCTCCCCCTGGGTGCTACGCTTTGTACGCTCGATTTTTTTTTCTTAAATAATGATTTCATCGCGCTTACGTAAGCCGAGAGAGGCTGTCCGTAACTAAATTTGCTAAAGAGGTACTGTAGACTCTTAAGGATATTAGATGACAGCGGAGGTTTAGTCGCGGCAAAAGTCGATGAACATAATTCTGCATTTCATTTTATACGCCCGCGGCTTCGCCCGCGTGGAGGTCGGTATCGCCACCAAGTTTACTTATAGTGTGAAGCTAGCAAAAGCATGGTTTTAACATAATACCTAGCAACATTCAAATATGAGTCGTTAGATTACACGTTGTTACAGAATGCGTTGGAGAAATAAAGGTTCACTGCTCGTTCCCCGTAGGTGATAGCGTGATAATATGTGGTCTATGTGTTGACCCGACTTCTTAGCAATATTCATGCCAAATTTGAAGTAAATCCATGCAGTACTTTTTGAGTTTATCCCGGACATACAGACAATCAGACAAAAATTCTAAAAACTATATTTTTGGCTTCGGTATCGATTGTACATCACCCCAAGTATTCTTTAAAAAAATATTCAAAATACAGTTTTGACTTTCCAATCATTTTATTATATGTATAGACAATGTGTTAATTTCCATTTTAACATCCTTTACAGGGGCGCTTGAGCTACTTATAGTTATCAGCTCAGAAGGGGTACAGTGAGCTCTGGCTACCCTACTTACCTCGGGGAACACAACACGATGGTTATTAGGGCCGCAGTGTTCTGTAGGGCGGCGTACTATTATTACTGAAATATCGATAGTTTTGAATTAAATAAAAAGTAATTAAATTTGGCACGAATATTATTAAGAAGTCGGGTCAACACATAGGCTACATATTATCACGCTATCACCAACGGGGAACGAGCAGTGAACCTATATTTCTTCGACGCATTCTAACGACTCATATTTGAATGTTGTTAGGTATTATGTTAAAAACGTGTTATAAGCTAGCTTCACACTATAGGTACAGATACCGGCACGTAACTTGGCCAGGTTTGGGGTAAGTTCGCGCAACGTGCATTTTGAGCCAATCAAATGCTTCAAAGTACGAACGAACGGAACGTTGATTCGCTACAAGACGTCTCTCGGAGACATATGATTGGTCCGTCAAGTGACGGACCAATCATATGCCCGCGACGGCGCAACCGCGTCTCCCGCCACCCGCTCATACCTCAATGGGGACCTAAAAATCGACCTTTGCGCATATGACGCGTCTGGCCAATTTACATGCCGGTATCTGTAAACTTGGTGGCGATACCGACCTCCACGCGGGCGAAGCCGCGGGTGGAAGCTAGTCAGTGAATAGATGAAGATACTTACTCTAAAGCTGATGGCTCCACTGCAGTTGACGTCGAAGGCCTTGAACACATAATGAGCGTACAGCGCGGAATCTGTAACAAATAATATTTTTTTTTATACTACGTAGGTGGCAGATAAGCACACGGCCCACCTAATGGGAAGCGATCACCGTGGCCTATGGACGTGTGCAACACTAAGGGTGTCTCACACGCGCTGTCTACCCTGAAGGGAAGGGGGAAGGGCTGGGTAGGGGCGGTGGGATGGGGTACAGTGAGCTTTGGCTACCCTACATACCGGCGGGAACACAACACGATGGTTATTATGGCCGCGGTGTTCTGTAGGGCGGAGGTACTACCCCAGTCGGACTGCTAATTTCGGACGGGAGATACCGTCGCGTGTCCTACCTCCTTGATAAACGTAGGTATACTATCCTCGTTGTAGCAAACAAGTCCTGGAAATCGCCGTCAGCCAAAGAAGCCTCAGCGTTGTCAGCTCAGAAACTGTGCCCCCCCCCCACCTCCCCCTTCACTTGGACAGCGCGAGTGTGACGCATCTGGTGTTGCACGCATCCATTGACCACAGTGACCGCTTCCCATCAGGTGGGCCCGTGCTTATCTGCCACCTAAGTGGTAGAAAAAACCTTTAGCTTACCATCAGGCGAGGCAAAATCATGTTGACGTTTTCAATATAAAAAAACATAGTAATTTTTGAATTCTAAAAAAAAATTCTGAGCTCTGCATAATTTTGTCCATCTTAGATCATCGATAAAATAATCATATTTGAACGTGAACATGTATTGAATTTTTATGTAGGTACTTACTGCCGTGAGGGAAAAATTTGGCATAGATGTCTTTAAAAGACTCCTCTTGGACCACGCCTTCAGGACACTCCTGCGAACAAAGGATTATAGATTTATCTTTCTTTGCATGATATGGTAGCAACCCATTTATCTCCCACTGCTGGGCACGGGTCTCCTCTCTCAAACGAGAGAGCTGAGAGGGTTTAGACCTTAATCCACACACGCTGGCCTAACGCGGGTTGGTGGATCGGACATGTCCTTAGAATTTCTTCTAGGACATGTGGATTTCCTCACGATGTTTTACCTTCACCGTCAGCAGATGGTAAATAATGTGATCAGCACATAATTAATTTCACAAAGTGAAATTCACATTGGTGCTGTTCGGCCGGATTCGAACTTGATACTTCTGAGTAGAGCCTCTGTGGCGCTGTGGCGTAGCGGTAGTGAACGCGGCCGCTGAGCAGGAGGCGCGGGTTCGATCCCCGCTCAGTGGAAATATTTGTATGCATGAATATGGGTATTTGCATTGGTCAGATTGGTCTGGACGTGCCTCGGAGAGCACGTTAAGCCGTCGGTCCCGGTTGCCATACAAACATCTATAGCAGTCGTTACGGGTTGTAGGAGCCCTAAAAAGTCCAACAACAACGGTCTAGCTGCAATGCTTCGATATCGCCTAATGTCACCATTGGGTTGTGAAGGTCAGATGGCAGTCGCAGTCGAAAATATCGAGATCCAGCCAAATCAGCAGTTAAGACTGGTAAAGCGGACCCCAGACTCCGAGGTGAAAGCTTTGGATGCGACTGGGATTAACGCTAGGTTAAAGAAGACTACTGAGTAGAGGCCGCGTCCTTATCCATTCAGCTACCATCGCTGCACAATTTTAGAATAGTATACAAGTATAAATATTTTTCATCCCGTTATGTCGATATGAAAGTTCATTTCGGTACAAAAGCACACGGAATACGCCTCATAATACCAGTCAGTACTCAGCTAAAAGTTCAAAGCCTGACATTTTTGTCAGCGTCAGGAGCAGCGACGATGCGGCACATAAATGGAAAACAGTCTCCTATTGTATGTGTGTACGTATATATGTACCGACGTATGTAATGTCGAGGGCAACAAAAGAGCGCATTTGAAGCCCCTACGTCGTAGGGTTTAAGTTACGAGCGACTTTTTTCATAGGTTTTTTTTATTGGTAATAGTAGTGGTAAGTGGGCGTGGCACGCGTGTCACTTGGTATGCGTTGTTTCGCTAGGTTTGCATAGTGAGATAGAGCGAGAGAGAGAGATTATCTGAAGTTTTTCTTAGGTCAAAGTTTGTTTGATTCAAAATACGAAACGTCGTAAATATTTTTTTTATCTATAGCAAAGAAATCTCTAACACGAACTAGTAAGGTGTATTTTCGTTTTGCAGTATGCATAATTTAGGCTAATTTGGTATGGAAGATATGCGACTGGTTGTATGTGTGAGTTTGGCGACAGCGGTTCCCCTTATGAATAAGAAGTATCACACTTCCATTGTAGTAGGTATTCTTTATTCCGTGGGTAATAGGCTCACGTTTGACCACAATCTCACCTATTAGTAAGTGATGATGTGGTCGACGGTGGAGCACGCTTGCCTAGAAGTAACCTGTTCACTCCAGACTTGAAGACCCCAAGGGTGTAGCTTTCCGGAAATACAGACTCAGTCAGGGCATTCCACTCTTTAGCAGTACGCACGATGAACATACTGCCAAAACGTTTTGTGCGTATGAGTGGGATATCCACCATGTACCAGTGGCGCGTCGCCGTACGTCTGGTCGTTCGGTGATGAAAGGGGCTTGGAGGAATTAGGTTAATGTAACTCCAGCGCAAATCTCCCGATTTAAAAGTGGAACACATTGGGAGAGGCCTATGTCCAGCAGTGGACGTCGACAGGCTAAATTGATTGATTGATTGAAAGGATTTTTTTCGTAGGGCGTCAATATTAGTAAATCTCGTCTGATGGTACGCTAAAGGTGAAACTCGGGAATAAATCAACCCCAGCTTGCCTGCCCACTTACATGCGCCTTACATAATTTGGTGTGCCATTCGCTCAGTATTCATTCTAAAAATACTAAAATAAAATCGCTATCTCTTATCGCTTACGCCTCCAAACAGAAACGTGTAATGTTATATGTAAGACTTTTTGACACCCTGTCGATTTTTGTTGTAGAAAAGGGCGACGTATATATTTTAGTCTAAAAATAGAACTCTCCCATGAGTCTTTCCTATACAGAACTACACGTATAGGATGAGGTATCACTGGATTTGATCATGGAGGTAGGACTCGACGGTATCTCCCGTCCGAACTTAGCAGTCCGACTGGGGTAGTACCTCCGCCCTACAGAACACCGCGCACATAATAACCACCGTGTTGTGTTCCCCAAGGTAAGTAGGGTAGCCAGAGCTTACTGAAATCATGTTGACGTGTCCAAAATTAAAAAAATACTTTAAGCTCATCAGCTACCTACTTTATATGCGCTCCCTCTCACCCCCTCTTTGTGGGAAAGGGGCTTGAGATTTATACCATTAGGTGGCCATAAGCTTTACATATTCACCCCAACCAATTTCAAGATGACTGCTTTTGATTAGCCAAAGATCTCTCGATGCGGCCATCTTAAAAAAACCATAGATATAAATATAATAAATAAATATTCTATGAAATACTACACAAACTCCTTGACCCAAAGCAAGCATAGTTTAACCAGCTTGTGTTATGGGTTCTAGACTGCGGATAAACATAACTTATATAGGTACCTACTTTTTTTGTAAATATAACTCATTGTTATATAGAAACATCAAATAGACTGCTACGACAGGAGGTGCGGTCGATTCGATTCCCGCTCAGTACAAATATTTGTGTGCATAAAATCTATTTGCATTGGTCTGGATGTTTCTATGTATAATAATATATATATGTTTATCCACATTCTATAACCCATAACGCGCTAGTTAAACTATGCTTACTTTGGGTCTAGAGAGCGATGTGTCGTAATTTTTTTTTATTTGCTCTTAATGTCTTCAATGTACAGGCACAACTACTATACAACTTTATAATAGGTGCGGTCTGAAAGAGAATGTTGTAAGGAGAATTGAAAAGGGTATGCTAAGGTGGTTTAGGCACATAGAGCGAATGAATACTGAGCGAATGACACACCAAATATGTAAGGCACATGTTTTTCATCACCGAACGACCAGACGTACGGCAACGCGCCACCGACCGGTACATAGTGGATATCCCACTCATGCGCACAAAACGTTTTGGCAGTACGTTCATCGTGCGTACTGCTAAAGAGTGGAATGCCCTGCCTGAGTCTGTATTTCCGGAAAGCTACAACCTGGGAGTCTTCAAGTCTAGAGTGAATAGGTTACTTCTAGGCAAGTGTGCTCCACCGTCGACCACATCATCATTTACCAACAGGTGAGATCGTGGTCAAACGCGTGCCTATTACCAATAAAAAAAAAAAAAAAAAGTGGGCAGGCAAGCCGGGGTCGACCTCGCAGAGTTTACACTGACCAAATTAATGAGTTATTGCAAAAAGGGCAAGTCAAAAGCACTCGAAACCGGCGGGCTTGCATGAAAGGCTTAATGACAGCAGAGGAATCGCGTGAAGTATGTCAGGACAGAGGCAGGTGGTGGTCTGTTGTCTCTGCCTACCCCGGAGGGATAAAGGCGTGAGCATTTATGTATGTATGTATGTAGTAACTATAGATATAGATAATAGATGCTCTACGTAAACACCCGCTAACATTGCAACGTATTTCAAATCCGGTACAAAACAACATTACATCAATTTGATTCATAGCCCCTCTCGAAATAGCCCCGTCCTATAAAGTCCGGGGCTGTCCCAACGCCGCGCTATTTATGTCGCCTAAGGGCGGCTACACAGCGTCGACGGAAGGACCCCTCAACGTCGCTCGTGTGTGACAGGGCATTATACGCCCGTGTGCCTTGTTATTATGGAGAATAAATGTATTTTTGTAGGCTTGTATTTAACTTTTAATGATTAAGAACTGAAATGCTGTCAGTTTAAAAAACCGCGGTAGCCTAGTGGTATGGGTAATGGACTGCTGAGACGAGGTCACCATGGCACACACCAATGACTTTTCAATGCTTTTCAAAGTTATGTGTGTATTTATCGCAGGTTTATTAGTGCCTCGGAGAGCACGTTAAGCCGTCGGTCCCGGTTGCCATATAAACATCTACGGCAGTCGTTACGGGTAGTTGGAGCCCACAAATGTCCAACCAGTCTAACTTGGAACTTCGATATCGCCATTGGTCATAATGACCATTGGTTGTGGTCAGATGGCAGTCGCTCCACGGAAAATATCGAAGTTCAGCCGCATCACAGTTAGACTGGAAAGCCGACCTCAACTGAGTTGGGAAAAAGGTTCAGAGAATGATAAAGAACTGAAATACTCTCCCCGCACACGTCGTGTTTCCTTCTTCTTCAAATCCCGGGTTCTTGAAGCGGGGCGTGAAAAGAAATCTGTCTAGGTAGGTCGTCAAGGTAGGGACAGTCATTTTCGGCCGAATGAAATCTGGCGACCCGTATCATTTGGACCCCTAGCTTCTTACCATTAAGCGGGGTAAAGTAACTAACGGACTGAATATTAAAAAAAACTTTGACTATATCTTCGGATCTACTCAACCGATTTTGATCAAACATGCATAAGATTTTAAGTCTGACCAAGATATTTCTAAAAGTAAAAACCGCATCAAAATCCGTTCAGTAGTTTTTGCGTTAATCGCGCACAAACAGACAAGAATTCCAAAAAAATATATTTTCGTGTTTATACATACATACATACAAACATACATACATATATATACATACATACAAATCACGCCTTTTTTCAATTGGGGTAGGCAGAGACAACATCTTTCCAATCTTGGCATATACTTACTCGTATTCACAATCGTTCATATAACATATTCCAAGTATTTTTTGATATCTACAATGTACAGACCGCGGTTAGTAGCCTAGTGGTCTGGGTAATAGACTGCTGAGACGAGGTCTCGGGTTCGATCCCAAGTTCACCATGGCACACACCAATGACTTTTCAATGCTTTTCGAAGTTATGTGTGTATTTATCGCGGGTTTATAAGTGCCCGGTTAATGGCAATAGGCTCGCCACCTATTACATTGGGACCTAAACATAAACTGGCGAAATGTGGGTGCTAGCACCTTTGCCTACCCCTTCGGGGATATAAGCGTGAGTTTATGTTATGTTACAATGTACAGACTACTAAGAAAGCAAACAAGCTCTACATATCTAATGATAAGTGGTCACCTGCATCTATATTATACAACTCTCGCAAACTTGTCAGGCCATGTTATTTTCGGCGGGATCGGTCGTCGACACTCACCTACTGACCTTTTAATAGAAGCAGACACAATAGACTTGCACTTATCTCGCTCCCGCTTACTTAACACGTATAGTGCTGTCTCTTTCTCATTCATTAGTACGAGTTGTATGGATTTTCAGACGAGATTGTTTGAGTATCTCGTGTAGCGGAATGTTAATTTCGAAAATGGTGTTTTTAATTATTTTGGAGTGCGAAATCTTACTTTTTTTATACCACTACGGTGGCAGACAAGCACATGGACCACCTGATGGTAAGCGGTCACCGTCGCCTATGAATGTGTGCAACACCAGAGGCGTCACGACCATAGGCCACGGTGACCGCTTCCCATTAGGTGTACTTGTCTGCCACTTACGTAGTATAAAAAAAAATAGGAATTATAGTTAGCATACGTACTAACTGTTTTAAAAGAGATGTTTAATTATGGGCCCCCTAATTGTACACAATACAGAAAAAATATAAATAATACCGGTTATTTACAAAAAGACAATTATATTTATTCGCTTCCGAAATTCAAGGGCATAAATTAATAAAATATGAGTACCTACTTTTTTATTACGCCAACATTTTTTAATCCGCCATTTTTGTTATGTTGCAAGAAAGTGATTAGGTATTTAGTTAGATTCCGCCCATAATACGAAACAATATTATAAGAATTGGATAGTGTAAAATGAAAACTACATTGCCTAGCTATTTTTCTAAACTAGTAGTGTACAATTATCGGGCACAAGGTCCATAGGTACATTTGTGAAACATCTCCTTTCATTGAATTTTCCTGTAAATATTGTAGCCCGTTCTACCATTTTGCTTTTCAACCGAGGCTATTGTAGCCGAAGTTTTCATAAGTTTAGCAACTGTCGCCTGGATTGAGGCACGAAAATACCGCGCATACAATTCGTCGAGTTCCAGGCAAAGTTGGATGTTAAACTTTGCTCGAAAATTTGGTTTAAAACGCAAGTTGGAAGACGAAAACCACGTAATAGCAAAGACGATATGATAACTATAGACTGCTAATGTCTAAGGAAAAATCGTATGTCGATAATTAGCAACGTCAACTAGATGTCGCTGAGTGTATCAAATCTCACTGACCTGAATAAGTACTCTGGACTGACGATCAGTCCCAATAAAGTGTGCCTA
This sequence comes from Lithosia quadra, assembly GCA_963576445.1. Taxonomy (NCBI): domain Eukaryota; kingdom Metazoa; phylum Arthropoda; class Insecta; order Lepidoptera; family Erebidae; genus Lithosia; species Lithosia quadra. Next base: position 1,985,513 of record OY754897.1, read on the forward strand.
ATTGAAAATCGCCATTTTGGCGCTGACAGCAGCCGTGAGTGTACTTGGAACTAATAATAATGATGGACAACAACTGTCTTGGTATCGATGAAACTTTTTCAAATGTCACTGTTTCGACTACCTACTTCAATTTGAAGTGTTTATTAATGATAAATACCATTTTAATAAGTTCATAAAATTATTTATAGTACATATACCAAGCCTTTTGTTTTTAAAAGTATACCTACGAATTTTGGCATTGGATAGAAAATTATCGATATACATTTTGACATCCCTATTTACAACGGCCATTTGCAAACTAATTAGTTCTCAGTACACTCGTCTGTCAAACGCGGCGCTTCAAATCGGCACATAAAATATCTGTCATTTGCTATGGCATAGCCAGTCTAGCGATTTATTATTTCAGGTCAGTGATCAAATCTTTTTAGGGATATTACACTCAAATACCTACAAAGCTTTTGTTCCTTGCAAGTGCAGAAATAATACACCAGATGTCACTAACTACTGAACGTCTATTTCTTCCCTAGGATCTCTTGTAATACGACCTCCGTCCTCCATGAGCGCTGGCCTGGGGGTGACGGGTGGAGCCGCCTGTCACCCTAGCAGAAGCAGGCCGAGGCGGCGGAGCGCGATAGCCCCCCCCCCCCCCCCCCCTATTCCGGGGGCATGACGGGAACCACGCGGTACCCAAACCCGCGGGGGCCATCTCGAATCCGGAGATGGCCCGGGTCAAGCAGGGGTGCGAGGGAAATGCTCTTTGGGCCACCTTACACCCTGGCGTCAGAAGACCCTAGACGGCGTGCGGTTTTAGTCGGTAAGAGTCCGACATAACCTGCCCCGCTGGCCGCGGGGTGGGTATCCATGAGGATTTCCGCACGGAAAAAAAAAAAAAAGATCTCTTGTAATAAGTTAATAATGTGCCGTTATAAAGTATGGTAATGAGCTAATTTTATTGTGAAATGTTTTTATTATACTTATCATATCGTCTTTGGTAATAGGGATGATTTTTTTAATATATCACTTAGGTGGAAGACAAGCAAGTAGGAGGAGAGAGAGTACGCTTTGCCGATACATTCATTATGCGTACAGCTAAGGAGTGGAATTCCCTGCCCGAGTCTGTGTTTCTGGAAAGCTATAACCTGGGAATATTCAAGTCACGAGTGAATAGGTTCCTTCTAGGCAAGCGTGATTCATATACATCGTCACTTACCATCATGTGGAATAGTGGTCAAACGTAGGTTTTTTTATGTCGGTCACGTCAATATAACTTCACCTCGCCTGATGGTAAGCCAAAGGTAAAGTCTCTGGAATGGTAATCACCACGTCCTCCACCCTTTTTATAATATCATCAGTAAGTTAATAATTATGTTTGTGTTGTTCAACGCGTTCCGTCCATAATTTTATAGGTCCATTTCTTGAAATATGTTCAAGCAATAGGTATTTAAGCCAGCACTTTCATTTATCTTGCAGTCTAGTAAAGTATGTTCTACCTAAATTATTATTTTGTACGGACGGAAAAGCTATTTATTATGAAATATATTTTACGTAGATAATATCTAGGTAGGTACCTATATAGACTGACTACTGCTCTCACATGGAAAAATCGCCGTTTAATTAAACTCTATTGGATTCAGAAAACCCTGTCCATTAAATTAACCATAAATCGTATGGGAAAGGCTTCATAAAGTACAGGCCGAACCGCCACGCGGTGCGCCCGGGTAACGGAGGTGAGCAGCGCCTCTCACTCGCCATGGGTGACGGGAAAAAAATATAAGAAACAGGCTGTAAATGAGAAATTTTATTCTCTAGGTACCTAGGAACAACCTGGGCCTTTTTGTTTTTTTTTTCCGTGCGGAAATCCTCATGGATACCCACCCCGCGGCCAGCGGGGCAGGTTATGTCGGACTCTTACCGACTAAAACCGCACGCCGTCTAGGGTCTTCTGACGCCAGGGTGTAAGGTGGCCCAAAGAGCATTTCCCTCGACCCCGGCTTGATCCGGGCCATCTCCGGATTCGAGATGGCCCCCTCGGGTTTGGGAACAGCGTGGTTCCCGTCATGCCCCCGGAATAGGGGGGGGGCGCGCTTACGCGCGCCGCCGCCTCGGCCTGCTTCTGCTAGAGTGACAGGCGGCTCCACCCGTCACCCCCAGGCCAGCGCTCATGGAGGACGGAGGTCGTCGGACCTCCGACGCCTTAGGCGTCCGCGCCCGCCGCCGTCCGGGAGAGCTCTGTGCAGCCTCTCCCGAACCCTTTCCGCCGCCTCCTTCTCGAGCATCACTTGCTCGCAGAAGGAGGCGGCGGCCAACCACGCGTCCGCACTCTGCACCATCGCTGCGATTAACACCGGCAGTGTGAGGACTCCCACCCCGAGGGCTGCCAGGAGGGCCTGTCGCGGCACCTCCCACGCCGGACACTCAGCCAGCGTGTGCAGCCCTGAGTCCTCGTCCGCATCGCAGTGATGGAACAACCTGGGCCTCGATTCTGCTAAAGGCAAACCACTGTCATGCCACTGACACTCTAAAAAATGCTATTTAATAATAATTGTAGACTTTACCAGTCTTAAATCAAATGAAAAGAATTCTCTAAACTTTTTCATTCACTCTACAAAATATCTTTTAATTTTAGCCTTTAACCTGATAACAATAAAGTCTACAATTAAATAGCATTTTTAGAGTATCAGTGGCATGACAGTGGTTTGCCTTTAGCAGAATCGAGGCCCTTAAAGTTCAGTTTTTCCGATCAAACATCATTAGGAATAGTTAGCATACAAATTACTTTAAAATTTCATTGAATATTGATATTCAATGAAAATTTAAATGATCTATACTAATATTATAAAGAGGAAAGATTTGTTTTTTTGTTTTTTTGTTTTTTTGTTTGTTTGTAACGAATAGGCTCCGAAACTACTGGACCGATTTCAATAATTCTTTCACCAATAGAAAGCTACATTATCTGTGAGTAACATAGGCTATAATTTATCTCCAAAAAATTTAGGGATCCTTACTAAAACTTCAATAATGTAACCCAAGGTGTAAAAAATGACCTAAACAAATTACTTACATCGCGTGCGCTGCGAAAACTATTGAAGATAGAACAAAATAATGTACTGTGGAAATGTATAACATAAAAAGGTCTACAAAAAAGTCCGCGATAGCATATGTCTACCTAATAAGGGTAGCCCACAGTAACCATTTTTATCTTTACAAATTACAAAAAAATCATGTGTCATTTTCAAAGCTAATTTTAACAATACAGTATTATTTCTTATCCAATTAAATACGTTAGATACGTTGTACGTTTAATGTAGATCAAAATTGCCATTCACGCTATATAATTATCATAAATAGTTTAAGAGTTATCGCAATATGAAAAATAATGCGCGGCGAAATAAATGCAAGTTGAAATGCGGACGTAAATCAGACCAATATTACTTCGGGACATCATAGGTACGTAGGTAGGTATCTAAACTGTGCTCAAAATAATTATGCTCTATACACGCAGTACAGTTTTCTTGGGTGCCTTTAAGGATAGCACGGGGTGCTACAGCACTGGACGAGCTCAAATTCACCAATCATGGGCAACAATCCATTCGCGCCAGGACGTCGTTTGTCTCGCGAATTAGGTATACCTATCTAAGATTATGTTTCCTGAGGTAGGTATATCTTTGTATTCCCATCCAAATAAATTATATCTTAATCAAGACTTTCAATTGTGTAAAAATTATTTAAAAACTGTTTGAGTTATTGAAATCGGACTTCAGAGGAGGGGATTGGAGAGATGGGGTGGGGGGTTGTGAGCTCTGGTTACCCTTCTTACCGGCAGCGGGAACACAACACAATGTCTAATATGGCTGCGGTCTTCTGTACCCCCTGTCACCCCATCCCCTCTTTTCCGGGGTTCGGTACGGACATCATGCTTTTTTTTTTATACCACTTAGGTGGCAGACGAGCACACGGCCCACCTATGTGACCTATGCACCTATGGACGTGCGCAACACCAGGGGCGTCACACTCACGCTGCCGACCTGCACCGAAAATGCTTCTAATGCCCTTCATGAAGAACCCCATATTTAGCCGCCAGGGAAAACCACTGCAGAGAGATCGTTCCACAGCCTAAGCGTGCGCGGAATGAAATTTCTTTCAAACCTTACAGTACGCACTGCAGGCGGATGCAACGTGTGGGGATGAATTCCCTGTCTGTGGCGAGCGGTGCGATGATAGAAAGTAGCTATAGGCTGATGCCATGCTGGGATGGGAATTGTTTGATATTATGATAATATCAAACAATTCCCATCCCAGGGTTAACTGAGGGGTGCGGGCCGGAACCTCCACGTGGTGCACCTGGGCAACGGAGGCGAGTAGCGCCTCCCACTCACCACAGGAGACGCTGCTGCCTGCGGCCAATCCGGCCGGGGTGGGAGTGGCCCTCTAGAGGGTTGCTCCGAGGCTCTCCACGTGTCCCTCTGACTAACAGATGGCACAGTGGGGAGCGAGCGGGGGGCGAGCTGATTGTCTGCGCGCCGACGGTTGGGTGACAGGACGGCCTCCTATCACCCTACACCCCACCGTCGGAGAAGTGACGCGATGCTCGCCCTACCCCCCCTTTCGGGGGGTCGAGGGGGCCATCTTAAAACCGTAGATGGCCCGGGGTCAGCTGGGGTGCGAGGGATATGCCCATTGGGTAACCTTACACCCCGGTTACTAAGGCCCGAGACCGCGTGCGGTTTTAGTCGGTTCGATCCCGGCATAACCACCTCCGATGGCCGACGGGGGTGGTATCCATGGGGGTTTCCGCACGATAAAAAAAAAGGGTAAACTGGGGAGCGCGGGATATGCTCTAAGTAATCTTACACCCCGGCAACTGAAGACTTGAGACGGCAGCGTGCGGTTTTTATCAGGTCTGAGTGAGACTTAACCGCGCCTGCTGGCTGACAGGGATGATATATGAAGGAACTTCCGCACGAAAAATGGAATTTGAAACAGAATTCGAAATCCACGCGGGCGAAGCCGCGGGCAACAGCTAGTAATTGATAATTGATTATTTTTTATTGGTAATAGGCTCGCGTTTAACCACAATCTCACCTGTTGGTAAGTGATGATGTGGTCGACGGCGGAGCACGCTTGACTAGAAATAACCTATTCACTCTAGACTTGAAGACTCTCAGGTTGTAGCTTTCCGAAAATACAGACTCGGGCAGGGCATTCCATTCTTTAGCAGTACGCATGATGAACGTATTGCCAAAACGTTTTGTGCGTATGAGTGGGATATCCACCATGTACCGGTGGCGCGTTGCCGTACGTCTGGTCGTTCGGTGATGAAAGAGGCTTGGAGGAATTAGGTTATGTAATTCCAGCGCACATTCCCCGAAGTGCAACCGATAAAAAACAGAGAGGCTAGCAATTCTATGCCGATGTTCCAAGCTCTGAAGCTTAGTCTCAACCAGCGCATATTGATATTTCAGTGTACAGATCTTTTGTTTTGTAAGTGTTCAGCAATATCTAGCGTCGTTCCTTCCTCAGTCAGGCATAAACATTCTAAGCACATAAGGTAAAGGTGTCTAATTCCGTGGGGTTCAGAAATTGAGTTGTTTTATTAATTTAACAGTTTAATGAACTTTTAAAATCAAATTGATGGTATTTTTCAAAAATAAGATATATTACACTTCTAATAAAAATAGCCTTATGTAGGAAAAGGCACAATGAATACTTAATTTTTGAGGTTTTTTTTTTTATACTACTTAGGTGGCAGACAAGCACACGGCCCACCTGATGGGAAGCGGTTATCGTGGCCTATGAACGTGTGCAACACTAAGGGTGTCACACACGCGCTGCCTACCCTGAAGGGAAGGGGGGAGGGCTGGGGAGGGTTCTTTCGAGATTTGGTGAAAATAACACGGAATTAGGTGCCTTTACCTTAGCATTCGTGCTTCTAAATATTACTTCCTCATGGTAAGCAGTTAAAAGGCATACTTGCTAATTATGTCAATGCCGATTCGGTATGAGCCAGTGGCGTGCATAAACCGGTGTGCCCTAGAGAACACAGACAAAATATGGCTTAGGGAACGACTGCTCCGAAAGCTATGCTATATGTCAAGTTTTTCTCTTAACAATTGCAATATTGTTCATTGTTACCGTAGTTCGAACGAATTACGGTAGATGGCTCCACCGGCGCCCTAAGCCGTAGAATGTATCGGAAAATTTCGAGCATCTAAGATGGGTCCAGGTAGCTCAGTTGGTCAGAGCATTCCCCCTGCAAGGGACTGGTCACGGGTTCAAGTCCCGTCCTGGATGATCATTTTTTCCGATCAGAAAATCATTGGAAATAGTTAGCATGCAATTGCTTATATGTAAAGTTTTCATGCTGAACTTTTTTTTATACTACTTAGGTGGCAGACAAGCACACGGCCTGATGGGAAGTGGTCACCGTGGCCTATGGATGCGTAACATCAGAGGCGTCACACTTGCACTGCCGACCCTGTGGAACACAGATTGACCTGTCGTCCTTCCTGTCACCCCCGTCTGCGCTCGGATAACCAGCCCGTCCTTTTTTTATACTACGTAGGTGGCAGACAAGCACACGGCCCACCTGATGGGAAGCGGTCACCGTGGCCTATGGACGTGTGTAACACTAAGGGTATCACACACGCGCTGCCTACCCTGAAGGTAAGCAGGGAGGCTAGAATATGTGAGTACAGGTACAGTGAGCTCTGGCTAAGTGGCTACCCTACTTACCTTGGGGAACACAACACGCTGGTTATTATGTGCGCGGTGTTCTGTAGGGCGGAGGTACTACCCCAGTCGAACTGCTCATTTCGGACGGGAGATACCGTCGTGTCCTACCTCCTTGTAATATTATAGCTTCACCTAGCATAGCTATTGATGGATAACCAAATATTAAAATTCGTTTGTTTAGAGTTTGAGCACGCAAAATGGCGTGTTTTGTAAGAACTTAGTTTCATTTATTGTTATATACACTGTTAGTGGGTTAGTTGCATGCGGGTTTATTTAAATTACTAGCTGACCCACCCCGGCTTCGCCCGTGGCGTATTTCGAACCCCGATGCACCCTTTATAACTCACATAAATGCTCATAATTTATCAGTTTTCCTAAAATGTATGGGAATCTACCGGAATTGTTCACATTTATGATTATTGCTCCGCTCCCTTACTTAATGACAATAAAGTCCAAAATTAAATGGTATTTTTTTAAGTGGTATGATCAGTGGCATGACAGTGGCTTGTTTTAACAGAATCGAATCCCAGGGATACAGGTTCGGAGTTGGACGACCCATTTTCAGGCGTCCAACCTTAGTAAATAAGCGATAGTAGCTGAATTGATAAGGACGCGGCCTCTACTCGGAGGTACCGAGTTCGAAGCCGGCCGGACAGCACCAATGTGAATTACACTTTGTGGAATTTATATGTGCTAATCACATGATTACCATCTGCTAACGGTGAAGGTAAACATCGTGAGGAAACCCACATGTCCTAGAAGAAATTCTTAGGACATGTCCGATCCACTAACCCGCATTAGGCCAGCGTGTGTGGATTAAGGTCTAAACCCTCTCAGCTCTCTCGTTAGAGGAGAGGAGACCCGCGCCCAGCAGTGGGACATTAATGGGTTGCTATTTAACCTTAGTAAAACCGCTGAGTACCTACAGCTAGTTGAATTTAGATACCATTTGATCTCTTTAATTAGACAAAGTGGAATTAGTTAATGAATTTCCAAGTCATTGATTCTTACGACGCTCGTAGCTCCAAAGCTTAAATGGTAAAATAGTGAAGGTCCTCGCAACTTAATCGAGAATTAAGCTGGGCTTGGTCGATAGAGCTTTGATGGACGTACTTTTTAGGGTTCCATACTTGAAGGGTAGTCGAGAAAAGGCTCCAAAGCCTCGCCCATCGGCGCAAAGTTGCAGGTCTCTCGGTGTTCTATCGGATACAGTTCGGGGAGTGCGCTCTGGAATTGCACAACCTGATACCTCCAAGTCCTTTCCATCAACGAACGACCAGACGAACAGCGTCACGCCACCGCTATATGGTCGATATTCCACTCATACGCACAAAGCGCTTTGTTGACACGTTCATCGTGCGTACAGCTAAGGAGTGGAATTCCTTGCCTGAGTCTGTGTTTCCGGAAAGCTATAACCTGGGAGTTTTCAAGTCACGAGTGAATAGGTTCCTATGCGGACCCTGGGCTTCAAAGACCAAGATTAGCAAGGCCTTTTTTGCAGAAACACTCCTCCTCCCTGATACTATCCCCGTTATCCATCGGGCATGGTTATTTTGGATTCGGATCGACTAAAACTGCACGCGGTCTCGGGTCTCAATTACCGGTGTGTCAGGTTACCCAAGAGGCATTTCCCTCGCACCTCAGCTGAGCCCGGACCATCTTTAGTTTTAAGATGGCCCCTCAACTTCTTAAAATGGAGAGGGACGCCGACGGTACCGTGTAAGGTGGCAGGCTGGTCAGGTAGGCATAAGTACCCCTAATTTGCCCTCATTTACGAAATTGAGAAATCCCTCAAGAATAACAACATACAGTATGAGTAAAAAATTTAAATATTAAATACTTCCTATCGTTATAATTATCGGAACAGTATCAGTAACACACGCGATGAGTACTCGGTAAATACTAGGTACGGATATCGGTATGTCAGTATCGCACCAATTACACTCGCTCATAGATACGATCTAACAAAGCTATTATTTGATCGACTGACCGTATGAAGTCAACAGAATTAATCACAGAATCGCTACTGTTTACTATTCGATTTGTATATTTATTTACTTGATTCATAATGTACCTCGGAGATTTAAATAGAGCAGTTCCGGTTATTATACGAATATCTATATTCTTCTTCAACCTAGCGTTAATTCCAGTCGCATCCAAAGCTCGAGAGTCTGGGCTCCGCCAAATCCGCAGTTAACTGCGGATTTGGCTGGACCTCGATATTTTCCGTGAAGCGACTGCCATCTTACCTTCAACTGGTAACTTAGGCAATATCGAAGCATTGCAGCTAGACCGTTGTTGTTGGACATTTTAGGGCTTCAACTACCCGTAACGACTGCCCTAGATTTTCGTATGGCATCCGGGACCGACGGCTTAACATGCTCTCCGAGGCATCGTCGACGACGGATAATGTATATTATAAATACCTAAAGAAATATTCTACGAAATTCCATAGAACGCTCTCTAGACTCAAATTAAGTTAAACTAGCTTGTGTTATGGCTTCTAGAGTGCGGATAGACATACTTAAATACTTTTTTTATATACATGTTATACATAGACGCCTAGATCAATGCAAATAGACATATTCATGCATACGAATATTTGCGCTGTGCGAAATCGAACCCGTAGCAGTTGAATGCACTATCGCTACGCCACAGAGGCCGTTGCGGCTGCCGTATATGGCAGTCATTACGGGTAGTTGGAGCACTGAAAAGTCCGACTAAGAACTTCAACGCTGCGTCGTTAGACTGAAAAGCCTATGATGGGAAGCGGCCACCATTGCCTATGGACGCGTGCAACAACAATATACCGCGGTAGCCTAGTGGTCTGGGTAATGCACTGCTGAGACGAGGTCTCGGGTTCGATCCCAGGTTCACCAGGGCACACACCAATGACTTTTCGATGCTTTTCGGAATTATGTGTGTATTTATCGCAGGTTTATAAGTGCCGCTAATGGCAATAGGCTCGTTACCTATTACATTGGGACCTAAACATAAACTGGCGAAATGTGGGTGCTAGCACCTCCGCCTACCCCTTCGGGGATATAGGCGTCTGTTTATGATGATGAGATGAGCAACAACAGAGGCATCACACTCGCGATGCCGACCCTGTAAAAACCTTCTAATGCCCTTCTTGAAGAACCCCATATTATAGCCGCTAGGAAACTACTTAGCCATGTCAAAATTACCGTGACAAGTGGGTGGTGCGTTTGTATATCGAAAGGGAAGCCATGGTAAATGATCTACTTCCTCTGTTGAACGTCGCGTGACGTTTGAAACGAATAAATCATTTTAATACTAATGGATGCCGTTTACTCGAGTTTAGGTTTATTAGTGCCTCGGCGAGCACGTTAAGCCGTCGGTCCCGGTTGCCATACAAACATCTATGGCAGTCGTTACGGGTAGTTGGAGCCCTCAAAAGTCCAACCAGTCTAACTTGGAACTTCGATATCGCCATTGGTTGTGGAGGTCAGATGGCAGTCGCTCCACGTAAAATATCGAAGTTCAGCCACATCACAGTTAGACTGGAAAGCCGACCCCAACTGAGTTGGGAAAAGGTTCAGAGAATGATGATGGATGCCGTTTACTCGATGACTTTCAGGGCTTAACATGTCAACATTTTTATATTGGCTAGTTAAGCATCGGTAAGTTGGCGGTTAGTCGGCTTTAGAATCGAGAGGTACTAAGTTCAAATCTTGGTCATACATACATACATACATAAACTCACGCCTATATCCCCGAAGGGGTAGGTAGAGGTGCTAGCACCCACATTTCGCCAGTTTATGTTTAGGTCCCAATGTAATAGGTGGCGAGCCTATTGCCATTAACAGCACTTATAAACCTGCGATAAATATACACATAACTTCGAAAAGTCATTGGTGTGTGCCATCAGTGGCGGATTTAGAAATTTGCCGCTAGTAGGCTATACAATTTTTGCCGCCCCTGCTGACCCACGGGTACCTACTCCTTATTTTTTTTTAAAGTGCGGAATTCCCCCCAGCCCCATCGGCCATCGGGGGTGGTTATGTTGGGATCGAACCGACTAAAACCGCACACTATCTCGGGTCTTAATTACCGGGGGGTAAGGTTACCTAATAGGCATATCCCTCGCACCCCAGCTGACCCTAGGCCATACGGTTTTAAGATGGCCCACTCGACCCCCCGAAGGGCGGTGGGGCAAACTTCGCGCCACTTCACCGACGGTGGAGTGTAGGGTGACAGGCGGCCGTCCTGTCAACCAACCGTCGCCTCTCGGACAATCAGCTCACCTCCGTTGCCCTGGTGCATCGCGTGGAGGTTCCAGCCTGCACCCACACACGGGTATCCCTCATCGAGACTAAACGGTGAGGTGGTTATGTCGGAATCAGACCGACCTAAACCACACGGTGTTCCGGCTAGGGTACAAGGAAAGGGAAGGAAATTGCCCAGGAACCCCACTAGGCATAGACCATTATCGTGCAACAGGTGGCCTCGTCGTAAATGTAGGGAGCCCCCCCCCCACCCCCCGTTCTTTGAATATGGCACGCGTGCAACACATCGCGCCACCGTCTAGGGCCTGCTTCTGCTAGGGCTAAGGATAGCCCCTCCCTTTGGCCCCCAGACCCGCGCTCATGGAGGACGCAGGTCATTCAATGCTCTCCGACGCCCGGTACGCCCTCTGCGTGATGGGAGACTGCTAGTTCTCTCCTGTACCCTTTACGCGGACTCTTTTGCGTTCATCGCCTCCTCACAAAACGAAGCGCCGGAATCCTATGCACTCTCACTTTGAACCATAGACAGAACCATGGTTTCAAGTGAGAGGCTTCCCACACCAATGGCTGTCACGATATCATAGCGTTGCCGAGCCCATGCGGGCTCATGCCCGGCTCAATAGTAGGTATACTCTTCACTAAGGCACGTCACAATTGAAGCGGTAAGATCCGTCATGGAGTCCTCCATGACGGAGGCGACATGGCAGCCTCTCCTACCGGCTGACGCAGGTACTCACGGGCACGACTGCTTCGGGAACTATCTGTGTCGCATAAGCTGGGAGCCAAGTTCGCGTGCCATCACTGCAGGAGCGGTCACAAGGACACCACGCTCCACACTCTTGTGACACATAAAAGTGTGGAGTACGGTGTCCTTGTGAAAGCTCCATGTTTCCTCCATGACGGATCTTTGTGATGTGCCATTTTTCCTCATGGATACAGATACAGGCACGTAACTTGGCCAGATTTGGGGTAAGTTCGCGCATCGTGCACTATGAGCCAATTAAATGATTCAAAGTACGAACGAACGGAACGTTGATTCGCTACAATACGTCTCTCCGTCCTGCGCCGTCTCGACGTCCGCGACGGCGCAACCGCGTCTCCCGCGACCCGCTCATACCTCAAAGGGGACCTAAAAATCGACCTTTGCGAATATGACGCGTCCGGCCAATTTACGTGCCGGTATCTGTACCCACCTTTTTTTTTTCGTGCGGAAATCCTCATGGATACCCACCCCGCGGCCAGCAGGGCAGGTTATATCGGACTCTTACCGACTGAAACCACACGCCGTCTAGGGTCTTCTGACGCCAGGGTGTAAGGTGGCCCAAAGAGCATTTCCCTCGCACCCCGGCTTGACCCGGGCCATCTCCGGATTCGAGATGGCCCCCTCGGGTTTGGGAACCACGTGGTTCCCGTCATGCCCCCGGAATAGGGGGGGCGCGCTTGCGCGCGCCGCCGCCTCGGCCTGCTTCTGCTACGGTGAAAGGCGGCTCCACCCGTCACCCCCAGGCCAACGCTCATGAAGGACGGAGGTCGTTAGGAGGAGGCCTTCGGCGTCCGCGCCCGCCGCCGTCCGGGAGAGCTCTGTGCAGCCTCTCCCGAACCTTTTCCGCCGCCTCCTTCTCGAGCATCACTTGCTCGCGGAAAGAGGCGGCAGCCAACCACGCGTCCGCACTCTGCACCATCGCTGCGATCAGCACCGGTGGATACCCACCCCGCGGTTCGCGGGGCAGGTTATGTCGGACTCTTACCGACTAAAACAGCACGCCGTCTAGGGTCTTCTGACGCCGCCAAAGAGTAAGGTGGCCCATAGAGCTTTTCTCTCGCACCCCGGCTTGACCCGGGCCATTTCCGGATTCGAGATGGCCCCTTCGGGTTTAGAAACCACGGTGTTCCCGTCATGCCCCCGGAATAGGGAGGGGGGAGGCAGTTTCACGCGCCGCCTCGGTCTGCTTCTACCAGGGTGACAGGCGGCTCCACTTGTCACTCCCAGGCCTGCGCTCATAGAGGACGGAGGTCGTCAGGCCTCCGACGCCTGCGGCGTCTGCGCCCGCCGCCGCGCGCCGTCCGGGAGAGCCTTGTGTAGCCTCTCCCGGACCCTTTCCGCCGCCTCCTTCTCGAGAATCACTTGCTCGCAGAAGCAGGCGGCGCGGCCGACCACGCGTTGCAGAAGGAGGCGGCGGCCGATCACGTGTAATTGTGACGTGTCCTAGTGAAGAGTATACCTACTATTGAGCTAAAAACAGCGGCGCGTACTAATTAGTAGGTGGGTTAAGATATATTATGCCTCTCCAAAAAACACTCCCCATACTCGTTTGTGTATGAAGAGACTTATTTATGTAAAAAAAAAAAACAAATTGGGTCAAAATTGCCGCCCCCTAAAATCTGCCGCCCTAGGCTCCAGCCTACTCAGCCTACTGGTAAATCCGCCACTGTGTGCCATGGTGAGCCTGGGATCGAACCCGAGACCTCGTCTTAGCAGTCCATTACCCAGACCACTAGGCTACCAGGGTCACCTAAGTAATATAAAAAAAATAGTATAAAATCAAAATAATACTCACAGTTTTAAATCCTCTATACATAACTCGTATTTCCTGCTTCGAGAACTTTGTCTGTCGGCACAACTCCTCCAAGGCAACAGGAATAGGTTTCGGCGTTCGACTCGGCTCCAACTCATATGCATGCTCCTCAACCGGAGACTCAGGCGGCGTCGCCATTTTTCACTATATCACCTCTTAAATTCACCAAACAGTTATAATTTTCTCGATATCATTATTACTTTTGATATTAACGTCCACACTATGATGTAACAGGTATTCAACGCATCACTGTTATTGATAACTGTTATTTATTAGGTGACCAATTTGACAGGTCATTTTAGCGGGAAATTTTGACAGATGTTTTTGAAATGGAGGGTTAGAAGGAAGGATTCCGGTTCTGAAACAAAAAAAAGTTTATTGTCCTAATCATCATCTATCCTAGAGGCACTAATGACTGATTTGCAGTTAAACAGGCTAGATGTGGGGTAGGTTCAGACTATACTGTCCGAACAAACCTCAGATGTGGCAAAGAGGTTGTTTCTTGGTTGCAGAAGCCAACAGTCTGGAAAACACTGGGGAGAGTTAGCTTGTTAGATTTTAAGTTAGCTGTTAAGGAATATTGTCAAAAGGCATGATCGGGTTGACATGTCTTCATCACTACATAGTATAAAACAAAGTCGCCTTTTCTGTCCCTATATCCCTATGTGCGCTTAAATCTTCAAAACTACGCAACGGATTTTGATGCGGTTTTTTCCAATAGATAGAGTGATTCAAGAGGAAGGTTTATATGTATAATACATGCAGAAATAGTATCAGCATTGCACCCGTGCGAAGCCGGGGCGGGTCGCTAGTTATTGATAAAAACCCCAGATACTAAAAAAAATAATTTAATAAAATCTGTCCTTGTCCTTATTTGGGTTCGGCGCAACATGTCATTCTCCTCCATACATTCCTGTCAGATGTCATCTCATCAGTCACTCTTCCTTTTATTTATAGTAATTTACCATATACCTAACACGACTTTATCTCCCGTCCGAAATGAGCAGTCCGACTGGGGTAGTACCTCCGCCCTACAGAACACTGCGCCCATAATAACCATCGTGTTGTGTTCCCCAAGGTTAGTAGGGGAGCCAGAGCTCACTGTACTCCTTCCTAGCCTTCCCCCCTTCCTTTCACGGTAGGCAGCGAATGTGTGACACCCTTAGTGTGCCACACGTCCATTAGGCCACGGTGACCGCTTCCCATCAGGTGAGCCGCGTGCTTGTCTGCCACCTACGTAGTATAAAAAAACCCTATTGAACCAGTGCATTCATTACCAATACAATTTTAACGATAGTTCGTTTGATAGAACCACATCTAAAAAAACACTTTTCAAAATGACTTCACCTCGCCTGATGGTAAGCTAAAGATAAGTCTCAGGACCGGAGTCACCACTACATACACCGATAGTGCTACAGTGGCGGCCTTCAACTTGACGGCCTCATCAAATGCTTTGTCAGCCATCCGTTATTTTTGTGACATAGCCTTGTTTTCAACACGTTACATCCATAGGTTTTTAGGGTCACGATCGGACCGTACAAATCGCGAGCACTTAATAGGCTACTTATCGATTCTATTATAGTACAGTCGACAAGCAAAATCGATATAGCAAGGCGTTACCTGGTCGCGTTCTAATTCTACTCAAATAGGTGATTCCATTTTAGGTCACAGAATTCAATATTATTTGTGGTACAGTCAGCGGCAAAAGTCTTTTATTTATATAGGTACACACTTCACGTCAATATGACTTCACCTCGCTTGATGGCAAGCTAAATGTAAATTTTCAGTAAGTGAGTCCCTTACATGCACCGACAGTGACATAATAGTGGCCCTCATCTTCACGTCACGTTAATATGACTTCACCTCGCCTGATGGTAAGCTAAAGGTAAAGTCTCAGGAAGGGAGTCCCTTACATGCACCGACAGTGACATAATGGAGTGACAGGCGCTGCTCGCCTCCGTTGTCATCAGAGGTCGTCGGCGTAATCTTAATATATATAAATCTCGTGTCACAATGTTTGTCCTCAATGGACTCCTAAACCACTAAACCGATTATAATAAAATTCGCACACCATGTGCAGTTCGATCCAACTTGAGAGATAGGATAGTTTTTGAAACGGATTTCGACATCCACGCGGGTGGAGCCGCGGGCAACAGCTAGTTCTGATATATATTAAATGGCTCTATTAAATGATACGTTTATTCAGTCATGTTGGCAACTGACACTTGTATTAAGACAGCGCAGGTGGCCACTGTAAGTGCCAAGTGTCAGAAAAATAACTGTAATGTATCAAAATGCAAGACGGTGAATGAAATTGCAAATGTGTCGAGGTTGTAATCGAAAAGATTTTTTATACCACTTAGGTGGCAGACCGGTTGCCATACAAACATCTATGGCAGTCGTTACGGGTAGTTGGAGCCCACAAAAGTCCAACCAGTCTAACTTGGAACTTCGATATCGCCATTGGACATAATGACCATTGGTTGTGGAGGTCAGATGGCAGTCGCTCCACGGAAAATATCGAAGTTCAGCCGCATCACAGTTAGACTGGGAAATCGACCCCAACTGAGTTGGGAAATAGGTTCAGATAATGATGATGATGATTAGGTGGCAGACAAACAGACGGTCCATCTGATGGGAAGCGGTTACCGTGGCCTATTGGACGTGTGCAACACTAGGGGCAATACACTCCGAGGCGAGGGTGCGCTTAAGTCCCCCTCCCCCCATCCCCCCAATTCCGGGAGTATGACGGGAGCATTGTCGTTCTCAATCCCGAGGGGGCCATCTCGAATCCGTAGATGGCCCGCGTCAAGCCAGGGTACGAGGGAAATGCTCTATGGGCCACCTTACACCCTGGCGTTAGAAGACTCTTGACGGCGTACCGTTTTAGTCGGTTCTATCCCGACATCACCACCCCCGATGGCTGTCGAGGGTGGTATCCATGGGATTTCCGCACGAAAAAGGGGCGTCACACTCGCGCTGACGACCCTGTAAGAACCTTCCAATGCCCTTCTGAAAGAACCCCGTATTGTATTCGTAATAATATTATTTATTCGTGAAAACTTGTTAATGGTGGTCAGCTATACCTACCTCTATTTTATTTGTGAATTTCAACTGTAAAATTTTCAAATAAAAAAGTACATTATGTGTTGACATTCAACTCCCTGACTAATAAAGACGAGTGTTGACAAAGGACTGTGAACTCTATTTCAAAGAACAAAGAGTTTAAGGTCACGATATGAACTTGACCTTTTGGGTTCAAAAGTTTTTTTTTTCTCCTACTTTGGCAAATATTGTATGAATGCCAGTGTCAAGTAAATTGATAAATCAAGTTAGAATTAATTACAAATGCAATAAGTTGCAGCGTTTTCGTCATTTAGTCATAGTCAAGGTCAGTCAATAGTCAAATCAGTCAGTCATAGTCTTACCCCAGTAATATAGTGGAGACTTTACTAGAGGCTTCTATGGAGTTTTGGAATCAACGTTGAAAAGCACAATTCACGGTAATATACCACTTTCCCGAACTCGTGCACGTTGCACAAGATGTTATGTTTAAAAATCCACCGTTTTTACACATAATACTCGTAACTACATTTTACACTAATTTTAGAAAATGATACAATGCCCCTATGTGTCTTTTTCAGCGTTGGCGCCAAAACCCCGGTTCAAAAGTTAAAATAATAGAGTTGCAATTTATAACTTTGTTTATGAAAAAAATAAGCTATAATACAATGGCATGAATAACGGGCGGTGTTAAGGGTGACTCAAGTAATTAATTAGTGGATGGGGGTGAAATGTGACTGTTACTTTACACCCAGGGGGTGGGTTAGGACACAATCCTCTTTTGATGAGGCCGTCAAGCTGAGTGCCACCATTGTTAACATTGTACGTGTATGTAATGGTGACCCTCTTTCCTGAGACTTTACCTTCGGCTTACCATCAGGCGAGGTGAAGACAAATTAACGTGTCCTATATATAAAAAAAAAAGTAGTAAAACTTTGACATGAACGTGTTGTGTTCCCGGTGGTAAGTAGGGTAGCCAGAGCTCACTGGAGGGATTCTTTACTGTCAGCGGGGAGACCAAAGTCTCCTGCGTTGTCACAGAACCTCTCAGCTTTCCGCTTCAGGGTCAGCAGCGCAAGTGTGACTTCCCCTGATGTTGCACACGTCCATAGGCCACGGCGACCACTTCCCATCAGGTGAGCCGTGCGCTTGTCTGCTACCTTAGAAGAATTGACGGCCTCTGTGGCGTAGCGGTAGTGCATGCGACTGCTACGCAGGGGGCGCGGGTTCGATTCCCGCTCAATGCAAATATTTGTATGCATGAATATGTCTATTTGCGTTGGTCTGGGTGTTTCTATGTAAAATAAGTATGTATTTACAAAAAAAAAGAGTATATAAGTATGTTTGTCAGCATTCTAGAACCCATAACACAAGCTAGTGAAACTAAGCTTACTTTGGGTCTAGGGAGCGATGTGTAGAATGTCGTAGAGTATTTATTTATTTATTTATAAAAAAACCCGCTCTGATACCCAGTGCATATAACTGCCTGACAATGTTTTACACCGTTGGCTAATCGCCAAATACAAAAAAAAATACATATTTTTCGCGAAACAATTCAATGGCTATGATTATAATTAAGTCCTCTACGAAGTTTTTATTTATAAAGCTAGCTATTGCCCGTGGCATCGCCTGCGCAGATTTATATTTGTTCGGTATTTTTGTGCGGCACCCTAATTCTATTTCCAAATTTTTTTTTATACTACGTAGGTGGTAGACAAGCACACGGCCCACCTGATGGGAAGCGGTCACCGTGGCCTATGGACGTGTGCAACACTAAGGGTGTCAACCACGCGCTGCCTACCCTGAAGGGAAGGGGGATGGGCTTGGAAGGGGTGTACAGTGAGCTCTGGCTACCCTACTTACCGGCGCGACGGGAACACAACACGCTGGTTATTATGTGCGCGGTGTTCTGTAGGGCGGAGGTACTACCCCAGTCGGACTGCTCAGTTCGGACGGGCGATACCGTCGTGTCCTACCTCCTTTTGTGCCTTACGTTGTGCGTTTTGTGCCTTATGTAGCCTTACGTTACTCCTTGTCACATCATCTATCTGTCAGAGAAAGTCCAATCAAAATTGGCCTAACCGTTCCAGAGATTAACCGGAACAAACAAACTGATAAACAGAATGGTCATTATGACCAATGGCGATATCGAAGTTCCAAGTTAAACTGGTTGAACTTTTGTGGGCTCCAACTACCCGTAACGACTGCCATAGATGTTTGTATGGCAACCGGGACCGACGGCTTAACGTGCTCTCCGAGGCACTAATAAACCTGCGATAAATACACACATAGCTTCGAAAAGTCATTGGTGTGTGCCATGGTGAACCTGGGATCGAACCCGAGACCTCGTCTCAGCAGTCCATTACCCAAACCTACCGCGGCTAACACGAAAACATAAAAAACATTAAAAAATACGTGTGATAACAATCTCTTTGGTTCACATCCAGGGCCAAAGTTAAACAACATCATAAATCTTCATGTGTTTATGCGAATAACTGGCCGAAAGCGACATGTAAACATTTTTAAAATGGCCATAAAGGGGCTGTAATGGCGGGAAAGAGTGAATGGGACGCGGGCCGCCATTTTGGGAAGATAAACATTGAAACATGAATGTCATATTTTTGCTTGTGTTTTGAAATGGCTTATTTTATGTTGTTAGGGGTTTGAATATTACAATTATAAAGAGATAGGCTATGTGAGTATGCCTTTTTTATATCGGTCACGTCAATATGACTTCACCTCGCCTGATGGTAAGCTAAGTATCTGGAATGCGAGTCACTATTATGAACACTGATGCTATAATGGTGGCTATAGTTCGGACGGGAGATGCCGTCGTGTTCTGCCTCCGTCTAAAATGGCGGCGGTATCTATCTTGGAAACTTATGCAAAGCATACAAGATTGTAAACATAAAACCACCAATCCACTTCAGAAAGCAACAATATTTTATTTTTAGTATGACAATCAACTAAAACGCTGCTGGTATAAAATTTATTTTTTGTTATTACAACACCGCGTCTAGCATAAAAACCCGGCCAAGTACGAGTTGGACTCGCGCACTGAGGGTTCCGTAGAAACCTGTACCCCTCCTCCCCCCTCTTCCTAGCCTCCCCACCCCTTATTAACCCACCCCCCTTCCTATCAGGGTAGGCAGCGGCGCGTATACACCCTGTGTGGCACACGTCCATAGGCCACGTTGACCGCTTTCCATCAGATGGGCTGTGTGCTTGTCTGCCACTTAAGTAGTTTTTTTTTATGTCGGTTACGTCAACATGACTTCACCTCGCCTGATGGTAAGCTGAGGCAAAGTCTCTAGAATGGGAGTCACCATTGCAAACACCGATAGTGCCATAATGGTATAAAAAAAAGATCCTATAAGGGTTCCGTTTTTTCCTTTCTAGATACGGAACCCTAAAAAGTAATATATGTTCCCAGTGTTGCCATACTCGATACACGTTATTACTACACAACATCGAGAGTGTATCCGATCGTAAGGAGTCGTAAAGCGAACCCTTTTTTAATAAAACCTTGCTTACACGAGTCGCATTATTTTTTATCTATTTATATTTTTTTAGGATTTTGGAGGTAAAACAGGTATTATGGGGTTCACCAAGATGTTCGAGGCCCAAGTCAAGCTCATCTGCAAACCGGTATACCAGCTGATTGAAGAACTGGGCATTTTCGTTTAAACTGCTACCTATCTTTGAAAATACGTTACTGATGTTGTTTTAGATATTTTAGTTAATTCTTGGTTTAGTCAAGTGATAAATTTAATAAATCATGATTCAATATTGTTTTACTATCATTATTAGCCCGTTATTTCAAGTAATCTAAGTAAATAAATAGTAACCTAGATACTTTTAGGTCCTGACCGTTACCAAAAAAGAGGACAGTAGTGCAAGACTTAAGATGGCGCATTTCTGGATTTAATTTTATTAAGTACTTTGTTTTAAATTTATGTTCACAATTTAAGTAAAAAAAGGAAGCTTTAGTCATTTGGAAATACTTAATCAAAAATAACTCGACACTTTATGTAAATTAAAACGTCAGTTATTTGGAATTTATATTAAGGGACATCACATGAGTGGGTTGGGTTGGTAGCCATTTTAACGAAAATGCGCAACTAGGAAATTATAGAATTCTGTTGTAGAAAATAGGACGCCAGGCTCCAAAAAATAATCGCTCCTACGGATGCGATGTGTGTGTAAATAGTACCTATGTATTTTTTGCATGATTTTTTTCAAATTATTTGCACAAAATAAGCTTAGTATTATTGCACAAAATTGGCAGCATGCGTGCGACGCAACGTAGATCCTAAGGTTATCACCTGAGTCGCCTCTGAAGGTAGCCACACACGTTCCAGTATACTCACTTAAGCAAGTATAGTCTTGTACAAGTATACTAGAACGTATGTGGCTTCAATTTTGCGCAAGTATCGTCCAATACACATTTCAGTATACTTGTGCAAGTCTAAACTTGTCCAAGTAATACTTGAACGTGTGTGGCTACCATAATGTCGATGACCACAATAATTGTCGGGTCTTGCCCCGGACGCCCCGTTGCAAAACCATCCCGTAGAAATAATGTCCTAAGTCCATTGTTTTCGTAGGTATTTGTTACTTATCTAAAATTTTCAATCATATTTTGTGGTTAACTGCCTATTATTTTTTTATACCTGCATTCGAGTAATAAAACGTTAAGTATGCCCCTTTATTTGGGGCGTAAAAATATAATTTGTGATTATATGCTATACGTCATGATAAGAATCAAGAGTTGAGGGGGTGACGTCATCGCATTACGAAAACTAGCAACATTTACCTACATACTGATAAGTGTATTTTATTAAGGCGCGATTCAGTGTACAATGCTTGTTGTTTACATGTACCCTATGACACTCGGGCGATGTACCTTTCATTTGAGACCTCCTTCATCGCAATCCGTCCAGCCGTTAGGCCTGTAGAGGGGAACAAAGAAAACTACAAACATACATAGGGTCATTTCGCCTGTTCGCGTCCACTTAGCGCAGTTGGCAAGTTTGACGGAGAAAATAAAAATGTACTAGTACTAATTTCAATTAAAAGTTTATTTAATCGGTTCATAATAATAGTCTAGTTTAAGGTAACCTTTAGTTTTATACGAAATATCTTGTAGTTTTTTTTCTAAAAATACAAACTTCAGAAATAGGCGATTTACCCAGTTCGCGTCCATAAAATCCAATTTGCGTCCACCTGCTGGACCAGTTTGCGTCCACTGGAAATTTGAATTTTTCACAGGAAATTTGAATTTTTCACTGGAAATTCACATTTGAAGATGTTAAGAAGCCATTTAACAACCTTGTTTTTTACCATCTACTCCTATTTTTCACGCGGAAATTTCTACGGTTACCACCCACCAGTGGGGGCGTTATGTTGGAATCGAACTGATTAAAACCGTACGCCATCTCGGGTTTTCTAACGCCAGTGTGTCGCCACCGCCACCTCAGCCTGCTTCTGCTAGGTTGACAGGTGGCTCCACGCGTCATCCCTAATCCTGCACTCATGGAGGACAAAGTTCGTTGAACGACCTCTGACGCCTGAATCGCCTGCGCCTGTTGTGGTCGCCTCTCCCGGACCTTTTTCGTCGCCTCCTTCTCGAGCATGACTTACTCGCAAAGTGAGGCAGCGGCATCGCCCGCCCGCTCTGCAGCATCGCTGTGAGTCAGACTCTCAGTGAGAGGACTCCCACTTCGAGGGCCACCACGAGGGCTCGCCTCGACACCTCCTACGCCCTGCATTCTGTCAGTGTGTGCATCCCTAAGTTCTAACTTGCATCACAGTGATGACATTCAGCCGTTGGCAGGAGCCAACGGCTTCCTGATCAGACACAAGTGATCCCCGAAGTATGTGTTCATGGAGATCACCTGCGTCAGGTGTAACGAGAGGCTCCCGTATGGCCTCTCTAGCCAGTCCTTATGATGGTCACCTACTAAACCTAGCGCAGGTTCTGTGACCGGTTTCTTTACTCCATCTGGCCTGCGCCCACTGATTTTGTCGTTTTGGGAATAGCATATTTGTCTTACCGATTTCTGCTTCTCTCGAATTTCACTCAATGCTTTCCTTAAATCGTCTTCTGTGTATGTTCTTTATCCTTCTTGCTTATATTAGCAGTAGGAAATTAATTTTAATAATGGACGCGATTTGTTCTTGTCATTATTCCCTGCAGGTATAGTTTGCGTCCATTGTGGACGCAATCTGGAAGTTCTATAAATTCGGTGTAGTAATTCGCGTCCACCTTATTTTAATTGGTAATTATCAAAAAAAATTGCAAATTCATAATGAATATAATTCCTTTTATCATTATCGACGTCTAGAAACAGCTATGTATCCAAAATACACATAAAACAATAAAAGACTTGCCTTCAAACGCACCGCTGTCCACTACCTTTTTTCTTAAAATTTCGCGGATTCGCGCTCTCTCGTTGAACAGCCGTCACTAACTATTTTTTTACACAGGATTGGTTGGGCGCACAGAACTTTTACCTATGCGTACGTGGCTCTTATACAATGAGGTATTGGTGGTAACGACTTTTCGACTAATTGATGTGTTAGTATACTTAATTTCGAGAGTTTTCAAAGAGAGGTCCGTAAAATGGACGCGAATAGGGCGATGGACGCGAACAGGCGAACTAACCCTACATACGCGCGAAACACATTACCCTTGCTGGCGCAGTCGGGTAATAACATATACTAATATTATAAAGAAGTAAAGTTTGTGTTTGTATATTTGTTAAATTGTAAGGGGTAATCTCGGGATGTACCAATAGAAAGCTACATTATCCGTGAATGTCATAGGCTGAATATCATCACGCTACTGCCCAAGGGAACGGAGCAATAATCATAAATGTGAACAATTCCGGTAGATACCCATACATTTTAGAAAAACTGATAAATTATGAGCATATTATGTGAGTTAAAAAGGGTGCATCGGGGTTCGAAATACGCCACGGGCGAAGCCGAGGTGGGTCAGCTAGTCGAAAATATTCGTACAACGAAATACCTATCACTGGTGACCTTGTAAACTACTGAAATAAAAGTCCGAACAGTTGTATAATTATAAATACTGTGAGCTATACGCGTTCCGTATATAATTTATTCGACGAAACTATTTGTGTTAGACGTGAAGTTTGCTTCCTAGTTCATGGAACGGTTTGGAAGGTTACAGAGTTGAAACTCGCACGCGATTTTGTTTCAATAAAATTTGTAACATACTTGTTACATTATGATTACATGATGTGTAGCGGTAGTGAACGCGACCGCTGCGCAGGAGGCGCGGGTTTGATCCCCGCTCAGTGCAAATATTTGTATGCATGAATATGGGTAGGCACGACCAGACCTATGGTCGTGCCTCGGAGAGCACGTTAAGCTGTCGGTCCCGGTTGCCATACAAACATCTATGGCAGTCGTTACGGCCGTAGTTGGAGAATTCCAACAACAACGATCTAGGTGCAATGCTTCGATATCGCCTAATATCACCATTGGGTTGTGAAGGTCAGATGGCAGTCGCTTCACGGAAAATATCGAAGTCCAACCAAATTCGCAGTTCAGACTGGTAAAGCGGAACCCAGACTCCGAGGTGAAAGCTTTGGATACGACTGGGATTAACGCTAGGTTGAAAAAGAAGATTACATGATGACGTTCATGGTTCAGCAGGTGCATAGCCAGGCTTGAGGAGATGGTTGTCGCAGCACTTGTGGGACCAGTGGGTTTTAGCGTAGTCAAATAACTGCGCTTTGTCACACAGTGCTGCGACGACAATCACCTCTTCTTTCACGAGGCCGTCAAGTTGAGAGCCACCATTACTGTCGGTGTATGTAATGGGGACCCCCTTCCTGAGACTTTACCTTCAGCTTACCATCAGGTGAGGTGAAGCCATATTGACGTGACGTGAATAGTGTAAATCGGAGCATCGACGTCGACAGATACTAGTGTTAGGTATGTGGTCTAGCATTCTCTTACTTTTATGGTATGTTGTGGATATATTTATTTCATTAAATTTGTTAGTAGATTTACAAGACACAGAACACTTATGTAATAACGGACGACGTTTGACCGAGTCCGATTCACACTATGAAAGTTAATTTTCAATTCAATTTCTTTATTTTTCAAAACAGTGTAACGTAATTACATCTTTTTGAAGTCAAAAACTACTTAATACTAAGTTTACCACCGCTTCCTAGGCGCTAGTGGAGAAGAAACGGCGCAACAAACTCCACTGCTGCATTTTGAGACGTCAGGTTATACATAGATATCTTAAGACTAAATATGGACGAATGTACATTTTTGTCTCGTGTCAATATAAATAAAGATATATAAAAAAAAAGTATAATAAATTTTAACCGAAGTTAAACAATAAAATAATTGAAAATGTCAAAAATATACTAATGTCAAAAAAAAGTAAAATTGAAATAATACTGCTTTAAGAGTTTGTGGTAGGGCCCCAGTGCCCCAAGTAGTAGTGTGAAGAAACTTGTAAAATATTTTAATTACTCAAATAAAAGTACTAGGTAGCCATTTTAAAGTGTGAAACTTGTTTTTGTGGCGTCGTATTCGTGTCGTGGTCGTGAGCTAATAACATAGTTTTCATATTTCATGGAATAATTAACGTAATGGTTTGGCACTTGAACTAATTAACAGTTAGAATGTGATATTTTGGAGCAAATGAGTCCTAGAGTGCAGACCAGGAGACGGAAAATGGAAGGCTGACGACCTAAGTTCCTACCTAGAGGTTCGGTGCCTCTTTTCTCTGCTGCACCATAAAGACTAGGAACTTTTTATCAGCGCATATGTCTGAAATCAAAAGAGTTTAACAAGCTATCACCGTATTCACGGACAAATAAATGTTTCCGCGTCTATAAAGATGGCAACACACTCGAACTTCACCGAATCAAGGGCGAAACTATTTATTCGGAAGTTCGGAACAAAAATAAACATGTTTATAACTCTCAACAACTGGTCGTGTGGCGTGTTAGATACTAGGAAAATGAACCTATAAAATATATGAGCGGAACTAGTATGCCTAAGAGACTCGGATTTAAAGAAGAGAGCATAGGAATTGATTCACTCAACTGGTACGTTGTGGGATACTCGGAAAATGAACCTATAAAATATTATATTTTTTTATTTTTATTTTTTTATTGAGGCGCACAAAACACAATACAATCATTAAAAATAACAATAAGTACAAAATCAGTTCCGTTCTGGATTGTAACATAACCACATGTGCACACAGTTAAAAGAATGTTAAAAACATGAAAGTTCTAAATTAACTAAATAATGACAAAACGTATTTAAATTTAAATATTTTTTAAAGTCACTTTTAAGGTAAATAGATGGGCGGAACTAATATGCAGACTTGGAATCAAAGAAGAGAGCAAAGGAATTGATTCAGGAGTTTTATTAATACATATTTTTGTTTAAATTGCACACGTCCTTATAGGCCACAGTTACCGCTTCCTATCAGGTGTGCCATTGTGCTTGTCTGCCATCTAAGTTTTATCAAAGACGATTATAATAACTGGTAAAAGTGTTAAAAGTTGTTATATCGTCTTTGGTTTTATAAAAGCGTTGAAGAATACAACTGACGACAATACAGTCGGCTCACTTGTTTATACGTTATTGTGGAACCAAACTTCGCTATTCGCTATTCGCCTATATTGTAATCGAGAAAATTCTTAAATCGGCGCACATACACACTAGTCAGCCACTACGCGGCAAACGTCATTTAATTCAATCACTTATGTACCTAGCGAGAAAAAAATACAGCATAATTATATCTTATGCAGTGAAATTGTTTAAAAACCAGAAAAAATCAAAAAAAAAATCCAGGAATCACATTTCAATAAATGAATTGCAGCCCAAATTCACATGGTTCGCCACCGTCATTTTTGTGACAAAATTTCAAGGAGTTTCGTCCGTAAGTTTTATAGAGTCATATGAGTTGGAAAGAATGTCTATGATAAAATTTTTGGCAATATATCTAATGGAAACATTTTAAATTAGTTGGAGATGATATTTTAAACGGCTACATAATAGTTTCTGGCGCTTATAACGTTTTAATGAAATGTTTCAATTTACCTAGGTTTCACTCAAAGTTTTTCATGAGCAAGAAATTTGCTAAGACTTCACAAACTAATATTTTTTACTTTTTAGTGTACAGAAATAGCAAAGTACCTATTTATGAGGTAATTTATGTATAGAGGCATCAAAAACAGAATTTTTGCCGTAAATTTGATGATTTCCCCTCGATTTTGCCAAGGCCCAGCATCAGATCGTGGACTCATAACATAACATAACATAAACTCACGCCTATATCCCCGAAAGGGTAGGCAGAGGTGCTAGCACCCACATTTCGCCGGTTTATGTTTAGGTCCCAATGTAATAGGTGGCGAGCCTATTGCCATTAACCGGGCACTTATAAACCTGCGATAAATACACACATAACTTCGAAAAGCATCGGTGTGTGCCATGGTGAACCTGGGATCGAACCCGAGACCTCGTCTCAGCAGTCCATTACCCAGACCATTAGGCTACCGCGGTTTCGTGGTATCGTGGACTCCACCTCAGCTTACCATCAGGCGGGGTGGGGTCAATCCAGCGGACTGTATATAAAAAAAACTGAGTTGAATTCGTGAAGTGAGTGAAATTCGTTAGGTCATCCATACATTTTAACGACTTGTCTATTCTTGGTCCAACGTGCACATTCGCGTATTACAACTAAATTCTAAATATATTTAACGCTCACTTTGATGTTACAATAACTTAACAGCCTGTTTACGTTAGTTTCTCACAAGTATATTTATTTATGAATCGTAAAATGACTGAGCGAACATTAACAGTGGGAGTTATACATCACATAACTGCAACTAAAATATTTACGTACGTAACGCACACACACACACACACACACACACATAAATCACGCACGTACACACGCACACACTTCTTCAACCTAGCGTTTATCGCAGTCGTGTCCAAAGCTTTCAGCTCAGAGTCTGGGGTCCGCTTTACCAGTCTTAACTGCGGATTTGGCTGGACCTCGATATTTTCCGTGAAGCGACTGCCATCTGACCTTCACAACCCAATGGTGACATTAGGTGATATCGAAGCATTGCGGCTAGACCGTTGTTGTTGGACTTTTTAGGGCTCCAACTATCCGTAACGACTGCTATAGACGTTTGTATGGCAACAGGGACCAGAGGCTTAACGTGCTCTCCGAGGCACGACCAGACCAATGCAAATACCTAGCTATGGCTAGGTATTTGCATTGGTCTGGTTCATGCATACTAATAATTAATCAGATTATCTATATCTATACTAATATTATAAAGAGGAAAGATTTGTACCTATTTTTGTATGTTTGTATGTTTGTAATGAATAGGCTCAAAAAGTACTGGGCCGATTTAAAAAATTTTTTCACCAATAGAATGCTACATTCTTCCAATTTGACATAGGCTACATTTAATTTTGAAAAAAATTAGGAATCCTTGGAAAAACTGGAATTTACACCCGGGCGAAGCCGGGTCCCGGGTCGCTAGTTTAATATAAAATTGTTTGCACGTGTACAAATATTTACATACAAAATGATACCACGTTCTTAGTATTCTGGCCGAATGCCACGCGTTCACCAAAGAGTTTGTATGCTAATTGAATTTTATACTATAAAGAGGTTTAATAGTTTTGGCGGGAACATGGCGTGTGTAATCTGTGGTCGTTTTTAAACGAAAATGTTTTTGTCGGTGCCAAATTGCATGGAAATAAATTGCATTGTCAGTCTGTTTTGAGAGAAATTGTTTAGGAAATGGGATTGCATAATAACTATCGCGTACAGCTTTGTTGATAATAAATATCACGGCTGTATATGCCGAAAGGAGTATGTGTATGTAGTGGGTGGCCTCCGATCCTGAGACTTCACCTCGCTTGATGGTACCATCATTTTTTTAAGTTTATTCAGATTACAGATACCGGCACGTAAATTGGCCAGACGCGTCATATGCGCAAAGGTTGATTTTTAGGTCCCCTTTGAGGTATGAGCGGGTCGCGGGAGACGCGGTTGCGCCGTCGCGGACATATGATTGGTCCGTCACTTGACGGACCAATCAGATGTCTCCGAGAGACGTCTTGTAGCGAATCAACGTTCCGTTCGTTCGTACTTTGAATCATTTGATTGGCTCAAAGTGCACGATGCGCGAACTTACGCCAAACCTGGCCAAGTTACGTGTTGGCATCTGTACACACTCCGTCATACTCATACACACATTCCGTTAACACACACACTAATTCTCTATCTAACGCGCACACAAACATACACACACACACTTTCAAATTTATACCAGTGGCACATAAATCCCGTTGATATAAATTTGTACCCGCAAATTCTTACGACTGTTATAATACAGTCATAATTATTTTGCGGACTTTCAAATTAACATAAAACTTTATTTTTAGGTCATAGCCCCCGGTTCGTTCTGCGGCAAGATTATAAACAGAATTTATGTGACGTGGATTGTAATTTATGATTATTAAGCCTCGTCCTCGAACAGAGGTGGCGGAAGGAGAGTTGCGCGATAGCTAAGACGATTTATAATAAGACAGCGGTTCTTAAAGTTTAAAGCCAGGGGTTCACTCACACCCTAGGGCAGGGTAGGCGAACCAATGGCACGCGTGCCATTGGTGGCACGCGGCACAATATTTTGGGCACGTCGCCGATCATAAAACTTGTGTAAAAAATGTGTTTAGGTATTTTATGACGATCTAACGAGAATGATCCTATGCTACGGAGTGTTCGGTGCGCGGGGCGGTCATTAAACGTTTCATCCCTTTCATCCCTATAATCTCATTGATTTTGACAATAAATTACAACCATGTTTCAGTGACAAAACACGAAAAATATTAATTATTTTATATTTTTAGTGATACCTACTGGCTGTTTAGTTTTTGTGCTTTTGCATAAAAAAAGGACCGCTAACGCGCGCGTAGAAAAATAAAATCTAGTTAATCTGTGCACAAGTAAAAAAGCAATTACTATTTTCTTTTCGTTGTGCTGTTGTTAATTAAGTCGGTGATGGCACGCCAGTGACCCCATAAAACATGTTTTAGAAAAAAATGGCACGTTGATGCATAAAGGTTCGCCTACCCTGCCCTAGGGGGCCATCTCGATGCTGGAAATAGCCTATTTTCTCTCGGCTTATTTAAAGGCGCATATAAGTGGGCAGCCGCGGTAGCCTAGTGGTCTGGGTAATGGACTGCTGAGACGAGGTCTCGGGTTCGATCCCAGGTTCACCATGGCACACACCAATGACTTTTCGATGCTTTTCGAAGTTATGTGTGTATTTATCGCAGGTTTATAAGTGTCCGGTTAATGGCAATAGGCTCGCCAACTATTACATCGGGACCTAAACATAAACTGGCGAAATGTGGGTGCTAGCACCTCTGCCTACCCCTTCGGGGACATAGGCGTGAGTTTATGTTATATTATGTAAAAAGATAGTTAGAAGATGTGAGACAATGCAAAAACTCAGTCTTATTTTCCTAAGAATCTTTTAAAGTCGTATCGATTTTATTAATTAGCCAATAAGAATGACGTATACGAAACATTGTTGGAGGGAAACAAAACAGCTGTTTGATTCTCACCGGAGACCATAGACAATAGAATGCAGCACAAAATGGCGGGTCGCCGGCTTGCTCGTTAATTATTTATAGGACAGCACCGTACCAATTGAAATATGGAGTGTAAAAAAGTCACTCAAAAATCAACCGTTATATCGTAAGTGGACCGGAGAGCGGTACAATTTATCTAGGAAAATTTTTGCAGGGTAGGCAGCGCGAGTGTGACGCCCGGTGTTGCACGCGTCTATAGGCCACGGTAACCGCTATCCATCAGTGTGGGCCGTGTGCTTGTCTGCCACCTAAGTGGTATAAAAAAAAAACCTTTTTGGGTGAATTTTTGAATTGCGTTTTGATTCGTCTGGCGCCCAATAACTTGGAAGAATTTTAAGATATAAGCATTACTCATTACAAGTGTTATAAATGTAACAAATTAACACAGAGAATGATAATTTACTGTCCTTTAAAGTGACATACAAGTGTGTGTGTGTGTGTTTGTGTGTGTGTGTGCGCGAGTGTGTGTGTGTGCGTGTGCGCGTGTAGGTATGTGTGTGCGCGCGTACATGTGTGTGAATACCAACACTGTAGACTAACCCACACACGTGTGTGTGTGTGTTAGTCTACAGCAATATCTAAGGGCAACTATACCTACAGTCTAATTGAAGAATTCCAGCCTAACTATAACTACCTATGCACAGTGTACAGCTATCACCTTGGGAAATCGTTGAGTCGGCCATTACTTAAGTGAAGGCGCGACCAACAAATGTACACTGCATTGGCTTATTCAAAGATTTACGATTATTAAGACATTTATAATAAATCGCTCTCAATACTTATCTTGAGTGCAAACTCAGTTGGTACGCTCTCAAGCTAACAATAGCTACTTACTCAAGATTGTCACGAATAATTGGCCTCTTCTTAGAGGTATCGAGTTCGAATCCGGCCGGACAGTACCAATGTGAATTTTATTTCGTGGAGTTTATATGTGCTAATCCCATAATTTACCATCTGCTGACGGTGAAGGAAAAACATCGTGTGGAAACCCAAATGTCCTAGAAGAACAGCCGCCTACACTCCACCGTCGGCAAAGTGGCGCGATGCTTGCTCCATTCCCCCCCCCCCTTTCGGAGAGTTCGAGGGGGCCATCTTAAAACCGTAGATGGCCCAGGGTCAGCTGGGGTGCGAGGGATATGCGTATTGGGTAATCTTACATCGAGGTAATTAAGATCCGAGACGGCGTGCGGTTTTAATCGGTTCGATCCCGACATAACCACCCCCTACGGCCGACGGCGACGGGGGTGGTATCTATGGGGATTTCCGCACGATAAAAAAAGGGGCGTCACATTCGTTCTGCTTATTATCCCGGTATGCCGATATCTATCATATCTAGAGACTTTGCCTCAGCTTACCATCAGGCGAGGTGAATTCATGTTGACGTGACCGACATAAAAAAAAATCCCAATTCAAAACATTACAATCATTCTATAAACAAAAAAACAAATCGCACAAAAGCCTTCGTTTCAAAGTCGATTAAAACTGAAACATTTATGAAACATCCGGACGAAATTGCAAGCTCGATCGTATAGCCTTGATGGTTCAGGGCACGACGGAGCGGAAATAGGAAAATGTAATGACCCTTGTTCACAGGCAGACTTAGCGTGCCACGCTCGTTGAGTGCAGCTCAAATTATAATTGCAGGTTATGAAATATGCTGTTGTTTTGTTTAGTGTAAAAACCTATTATTTGTAGTGTTAGTACTTAAGTCAAAATGTATTAAATACTAGCTGACCCACGCTTCGCCCGATGCACCCTTTTTAACTCACATAATATGCTCATAATTTATCAGTTTTCCTAAAATGTTTAGGAATCTACCGGAATTGTTCACATTTATGAATATTGCTCCGCTCCCTTGGGCAGTAGCGTGATGATATTCAGCCTATGATATTCACGGATAATGTGGCTTTCTATTGGTGAAAGAATTTTTAAAATCGGGTCAGTAGATCCCGAGATTACCGACAATTTAACAAATATACAAACACACAAACTTTACCTCTTTATAATATTAGTATAGAATGTTTGACCACTATCTCACCTGACGGTAAGTGATGATGTCGTCGACGACGGAGCATGCTTGAAGCAACCTATTCACTCTAGACTTAAAGACTCCCAGGTTATAGCTTTCCGGAAACACAGACTCAGGCAGGACATTCCACTCCTTAGCTGTACGCATAATGAACGTATTGCTGAAGCGATTCGTGCGTATGAGCGGAATGTCCATCATATAACGATGGTGCATATATTTATTTTATTAAATTTGTTAGTAGATTTACAAGACACATAACACTATAATAACGAACTAAACAATGATCGATAAATTAAATAGAATTATGTAAAATATCTACCTATTTTATGCGAACATCTTCTGTATCTACCCATTTTCGCAAATAAATGATTTGATTTGAGAATTGGCATTGCCATCCAACGTGGCAATGCCGCCAGCCTTTTGGGTACGTTACCAGTCGACATCGATGGGGAGGAATTCTTCGACACCTAACCTTTTGTTAAATTTGTACATACTTAAGTAATATTTTCTCATAATGTAAATATTTTATTTTGTAATTACCTAAGATAGTTTAATAATAATTCTAATTCTGTATTAAAAAAAAAAACCAATCCCTGTTCGGTAAGTCATTTTAAATGATTTGATTTGATTTGATTTGAACTACGTTTGACCGAGTCCGATTCACACTATGAAAGTTAAGTACTTAATATTGAAATAACACTGCTTTAAAAGTTTATGGTAAGGTATATTGTGTACTTTATGGATTTTTAATGACTAATCTTATATTTAACGGCATGTCATGACTAATTATATAATATTTTATGACGCGTGTGACATTATACCGTTCATGTTAAGCAAAATCCCGTTTAGCATGAATCAGATTATGGCGGCTTTGCATGATTTGATGGCAACATGTTTACTTTGTAAATTATATGCATACATAATTATGATAAATTCTCAACGATAGGGTTAATACCGGTGGGGTAATATATTTTACGATGTTTTGGGCTCACATATTTTTTTTATACCACTTAGGTGGCAGACAAGCGCACGGCCCGCCTGATGGGAAGCGGTCACCGTGGCCTATAGACGTGTGTAACACCAAGGGCGTTACCCACGCGCTGCCGACCCTGAAGGGAAAAGGCGGGGGTAGGAGGAGGGAGGGGTACAGTGAGCTCTGGCTACCCTACTTACCGGCGGGAACACAACAAGATGGTTATTAGGGTTCTTCCAGGTGGACAAACTATTTTGTCAAACTGATTTGACCACGAGGAAAAAAATTCCTGTTGGTCAAACTTCTTGGATTGAGTCCACGTGATCAAACTATTTAGTCTAACTGATTTGACCACGGGTAATAGTTCTATCTCGCTCGTGGTAAAACTTGATGAAGTTTAAGGAAAGTACAGTCATTTTGAAAATAGACTTATAGCAACAATATACCCTTTTTTTTCTCCGTTATTAGAATTCCAAAAAAATAGAATTAAAAAACTGAACAAACTAGTAACTTATTATCTTTATTAAACCTTTTCAAAATAACGTCCAATCCGTAGACAGGAGTAAGAAATAGACACGCTGTCAGAGTATACCCGAGAGTGATGGCAATAGTTTTTTAAAGTTGCCAGGTTATGAATTTGGATGAAACTCCAGACTCCGAGGTGAAAACTTTGGATGCGACTGGGAATTAACGCTAGGATGAAGAGAAGAATAAATTTGAAAATACACAAAAGTACAGTTACTGCTCATATCTTACAAAATAAACAATACAGACTAACATTATAGGTAGGTACACATAAATTTATCTGCACTGCATTCTCAGTTTATAATTTGACAGCTCTATATTTTTAAAAGGATATTTGGGAACTTTAGTTTTTACATACCGAACACCATCGTGGTTGTGATAATATTTTAAATCGATCGTCGTTCTGGGCTCCGTTTCTTCTCATTTTAGTCGGATCAACCGAATCCGAATTGTCATTTTAATGTCTTATCTATTACTATACTCTATGTACGGTTGATTCAAAGTCAAAGTTAAAGTCAAAGTCAAAGTCAAGTCAAAGATTTCGTCACCTTACATTACGGGTAAAATTCATAATCTGGCAACTCAAAAACCTATTGCCATCACACCCGGGTATACACTGACAGCGCGTCTATTTCTTACTCCTGTCTACGGATTGGACATTATTTTGAAAAGGTTTAATAAAGATAATAAGTTACTAGTTTGTTCAGTTTTTTAATTCTATTTTTTTGAAATTCTAATAACGGAGAAAAAAAAGGGTATATTGTTGCTATTTTCAAAATGACTGTACTTTCCTTAAACTTTATCAAGTTTTACCACGAGATAGAACTATTACCCGTGGTCAAATCAGTTAGACTAAATAGTTTGATCACGTGGACTCAATCCAAGAAGTTTGACCAACAGGAATTTTTTTCCTCGTGGTCAAATCAGTTTGACAAAATAGTTTGTCCACCTGGAAGAACCCAAAAAACTGTGTGCGGTGTTTTGTAGGGCGGAGGTACTACCCCAGTCGGACAGCTCATTTAGGACGGGACATACCGTAGTGTCCTCCTCAATTCCCTATTACTAGGTCTCCAAAAGCACCGTTTTTCGGTAGTTAAGTTAATGAATGTTTACAAAATAAGCGACCCCACAAGAACTTATAGAATTATGAATGCAGTTAGCTAGTTGCTATCCCGAGGGAACTGTTAGCCATTACACTTAATTTAAAGCCATCTCATAATTTAAATGTATATAGGTACTATTATGAAGTTTAGGGCGTAATTGAATCATATTACTTGCTTGTCGCTAAATTTTCGAAGTCCCGTCGGTATTGGTATCCATAAAAAGACGCTGTTGCCCACTTATTTTTTTTTATACAGACAAGCACACGGCCCACCTGATGGGAAGTGGTCACCGTGGCCTATGGACGTGTGTCACACACGCACTGCCTACCCTGAAGGGAAGGGGAGAGGGCTAGGGTGGGGTGGGGAGTCTAGGAAGGTAGGC
Organism: Lithosia quadra; assembly: GCA_963576445.1. Lineage (NCBI taxonomy): Eukaryota > Metazoa > Arthropoda > Insecta > Lepidoptera > Erebidae > Lithosia > Lithosia quadra. The sequence continues at coordinate 2,020,838 of OY754897.1, forward strand.
AGACTTTTGCGCTGTCGAGTACCTCCCCCCCCCCTCCTCCTACGTCAAAATTTCAAAACCGACCATTTGATTATTATACTATAAATTATGATAATTCGATTTTTACAAGATTCCTCTTTGCTACGCTTATCTCTACGTGCGTAGAAGCATTATAGAGGTTCCTCTACGCGAAGAGGCTACGCGAAGTGGCTACGTGATAAGCCTACGAGAAGAGGCTACGCGATTCGTAGACTCTTTAAAACTATGCTAAGCTGAGTAATGATTATAATGCGTAGCGTATACATACAGATCTATAAAAATAAATAAAATTGAGTGTCTGTTTGTGATATCAAAATAACAGGTTTTTAAAATTTTTGCAGAGGTAATATAGGACAGAGGTATAATAACACTAGCTGTTGCCCGCGGTTCCGCCCGCGTGGATGTCGAAATCCGTTTCAAAAACTATCCTATCTCTCAAGTTGGATCGAACTGCACATGGTGTGCGAATTTTATTATAATCGGTTAAGTGGTTTAGGAGTCCATTGAGGACAAACATTGTGACACGAGATTTATATATATTAAGAAGAAAGATAAACCGAGTGGTTTTTTTTAATATCTCCAATGTACAAACACAGCTACTTTACAATTTTATAATAGTATGATAGTATAGAAGTAAGAAAGTAGGTAGGTAACAGTAAAGATACGTAAGAAAACAAATAATATTAAAAAACTTTCAATAAAATAATACTATGATTTTAATGATATAGTAACAAATTCATAGCCAATGTATCTTGATCAAAGACGATAAAATAAAACAACTATAAATTATTTTCTCTATGGTAATAATTTAAAGGATAAAACAGAAATCGAACATGTTTTATTAGTGAAGCGATTACGGAAAAAAAGAATCGAGATTTCAAAGATTCAGATCGAAACAGTTAAAAATCTGCATGAAAATGATTCATTATTTAAATAAAAAATTAAAAAGTTTCATAGAGTCCACTACTTATGGTTTAACAGGATTTTCATTAAGTAACTAGCCTGCTGTGCCCCGCGGCTTCGCCCGTGGCATACTTCGTCCCCGTGGCAAGATAAAAAGTATGCTATGTCCATCTCCTAGTTCTAAGCTACCTCCCCATCAATTTTCAGCCAAATCGGTCCAGCCGTTCACGCGTGATGCCGTGACCAAGGGAAATAGGGATTCATTTATCTTAATATATATAAATCTCGTGTCACAATGTTTGTCCTCAATGGACTCCTAAACCACTTAACCGATTATAATAAAATTCGCACACCATGTGCAGTTCGATCCAACTTGAGAGATAGGATAGTTTTTGAAACGGATTTCAACATCAACGCGGGCGGAGCCGCGGGCAACAGCTAGTAGATATATAGATATGAATTAATTTGCTCAAAAATCTGATAAATGGTTCTCTACTTTTGATTATAAATAATACGGAATCATTTTTGAAATCGTAAATAAAGAAAAAATAGACAATTTAAATACCTAAGGAATTTCATTTAAAGAGGCCGTCAAGCTGAGGGCCACCACTGTAGCACTATCGGAGTATGTAGTGGTTGAACCCCGATCCTGAGACTTTACCTTTAGCTTACCATCAGGCGAGGTGAATTCATGTTGACGTGTCCAACATATATTTTTTTTAACAAAACACAAGCAATAAAAAAAATAAATTAGGAAAAAATATACACGAGCAACAGATAAGTTATGTTATAAAGAATGTTACGTAAATAATACCAAAATAAAATGTCGAAATTGCAAAAACAAAAAGCTATGAACAAATTAATTATTTTTTCTGTAATATTTTACGAGAAGTATGTAAATAAAAAATATTTTTGAATTATACTTACATTTAGATTTAATACGAGTAAACTAATCACAATAGAATAAAAAAAAATCACTTTCGAAAGTCAAATCTTAAACCACGTCTTAAGAAAAAAAAAACTACTACAACCCAGCTCCTTCAAATTGTCTGAACACAAAATATCGCGACACTTAACGGTATTTAAATCGTTCGGTTATCTCACAATATACATTTTATATGATATTTTCTTAAATTTTATACATCTTTATTTTATTTTTGCCGTGTGACTTTACCGCGGATATTTTTTGTGTTCAATGTCGGTGAAATTACGGATAAAATGGAGTCACACACGTCTATCCGAGCCCGGGAACGGGCGGTAACTGGCGGTGGGGTTGCTCGCTCCCTGATTTAAAACTCCCAAATAGTAAGACAATGTTTTTTAACTCTGATTTTAACATTTTTTGTTGCATTGGGATTAATTATGTCGTTATATATAGGTAATATTACGCAGTGCAGTGGTGAATTTTCTGGATCAGAAGCGCGAGTGTAACGCTTCTAATGTTGCACACGTCCATGGATCACGGTGACCGCTTCCCATCAGATGGGTCGTGTGCTTTTTTGCCGCCTAAGTGGTATAAAATTTTTTTGGAAATTTAAGAAAATACAAGTATGTGTACAGTTATCCGTAAGTATCAATTCGACCATTTTTAGCTAGAGCGTAGATTGTAAATAAGAAATCTAATATGTCACTGACCACAAGTCTCTTCATCCGAGCACCACTTGTACTTTGGAGCTCAGGATCCACTCCTCCAGAACTCCATTATTTGGCTTTTACGAGGGCAACAGCCATCTGATCCCCTGAACCTTCTTCGTTAGTCTAACTTGCTTGCAGGCATGGTCGGCTTGGACCTCAAAATCTTTATGGGACCCCATATATTATATTATACTCAAACTTTTAATAAACATTGAAAGTTTATTTAAAAGTCATTTCAAAAGATCCAATACGCAAATTGAAGTTTTCCTTTAGACAGAAAGTAAGAAATTATTAACACAGACATCTTAACTATTATGTGGGTAGTTACAATATAATAAGTAGATATAATTATACTTCAAATGAAGGAAAGTAACCATTAAATTATGTCGCAAATCATTTCTGAAATTTTCCCACAAAACATGGGAAAATGTTGACAATGGAAACTCTCATCAAGGTACGCGGCGCTATCAACGTTTATCGATATTCCACAGATTATAGCTACGGACGGGGATGCAGTTGCGTTTCGTTTCTGCTTTGAATTTACGCGGATTGATATACATACGTTAATTTTCGATGTAAAGAAAACGGAAAAATAGATAGCAAATAAAATCTTTATTGTACAATTAATGTATAAAACCCACGGGCAAAAAGCGTTGAAAACAAGACAATAATACAAAAAAATGGAGGCTAACCATGTATGAGTGAATTTTGGACTGCAATGTGTTAGGTACTCATTTAGTGGAATAATAAACACCATTTCTCTATACAATAATAAACAGGGTACCTACAGGGTACAATACAGGGTAGAAAATTTAATATAGATTAGGAAAAATACAAGTTAAGTGAACAAAGTTTAACTATGTTTCGAATTCAAAGAAACTTGAAATACCGTTGTGAAAACTAGGTTAACCTGTACTATAAGGACAGTGATTCGGCCTGATTCGGCATTAAATTTATAAATTACTAGCAACCCGGGACCCGGCTTCGCCCGGGTGTAAATTCCAGTTTTCCAATAAAATATATATAGCCTATGACACTCACGAATGATGTGGCTTTCTATTGGTGAAAGAATTTTTAAAATCGGTTCAGTAGATCCCGAGATTACCCCTTACAATTATTATTTAACAAACACACAAACTTTACCTCTTCATAATATTAGTACCTATAGACAATATTACAAAAGAGTTACAAGACATGCTGTATTTTTTTTTCGCTACTTAAACTGATTGAATCTAATCACGTTTACCGCGTAGTGGCTGACTAGTGACTTCAACTTCAACACGCTCCGTCCATAAATTTTTTAGGGTCATGCTGTAGTCATAGAAAATTTAATTAGTCCAATTTACTATATGCTTAGAAGCCTATGTAATGCTATTGAAGTTGAGCGACTAAGTAGGTAGGCAAGTATGTACCTAACACACTTGTTGAATCTGGGTTAAGATAATTACGGAATGGTATTGTAGTTACAAGTAGGTTTAATAAAGCGTTTATTGAAAATAAATATATATACTTACTAGCTGTTGCCCGCGGCTCCGCCCGCGTGGCTGTCGAAATCCGTTTCAAAAACTATCCTATCTCTCAAGTTGGATCGAACTGCACATGGTGTGCGAATTTTATTATAATCGGTTAAGTGGTTTAGGAGTCCATTGAGGACAAACATTGTGACACGAGATTTATATATATTAAGATGGTAGTTTCGATACACAACTTTTATCATACAGTTAGGTACTTTTGATTTTGAGTCGTTTCCGGAAAGCTATAACCAGAGAAATTTTTTCAAATCACGAGTGAATAGGTTCCTTCTAGGCAAGTGTGCTTCATCGTAAACCACACCGTCACTTACCATCAGGTGAGATAGAGGTCAAAGGTAATAATAATAAAAGACTTTTAGACCAGTAAAATAGATTTAAACTTTGCATTTTCTTACCGATCCAATTTTTTGGGGGAAGGTTTAGGATCACTGAATACGGAACCGCACCCGTGCAACAAAAGCGAGCAGCGCCTCCCTATCTTTCCACATGAGTCGCTGCTGCCTGCGGCAAATACTGGCCGAGGAGAGAGTGGCCCTTTAGAGGGCTGCTACGACTGTTACGAGTTCTCATTTTTCTATCTCGACCTATAACCCCTAAAATATTGGATTAATAAAAAATGCGTCTAATTAGTTTTAGAGATCAACAAATATCCACAATTTTAAGCTGAAACTTTTTTTCTAATGTCCATACTTTTTGAATGAATGAATCTTTGATGGAGGTAGGTATCTCCCATCCGAAATGAGCAGTCCGACTGGGGTAGTACCTCCGCCCTACAGAACACCGCGCACATAATAACCATCGTGTTGGGTTCCCCAAGGTAAGTAGGGTAGCCAGAGCTCACTATACCCCTCCTCCTCCCCAACCACTCCTACCCTCACCCTTTCCCTTCAGGGTCGGCAGCGCGTGGGTAACGCCCTTGGTGTTGCACACGTCCATAGACCACGGTGACCGCTTCCCATCAGGTGGGCCGTGTGTTTGTCTGCCACCTAAAAAAATCTTATTGAAACTTGTGCGACACAGGGGGTGTTAGGTTTTTTATTTTCGTTACGGAATTTCTTGCATCGGTCGCCGCGCTCAAAGCCCGCGATAAAAGCTACAATAGTTTAAAAAAGAATCATCAAAATCTGTTACCCCTTAAACAGAGTTCTCAATAAAATCAATAAAACAATATAGTTGAATTGAGAACTTCCCTTTTTTTTGTAGTTAGTTAATTAAAATGCACCTATGTTATGTAAAATAAACTTTATTATGAATAATTCGGAATGCTGTACAATCTCCGCAAAATGGCGCTCACAATAGATGCCCTTCCTCCTGCGAAGAAAAATATAGTCATTTCAGTATTTCTTGACTCCAAACCACGTTTATGGGATATAGGTATGGTAATGTCAAGCTGGGGTGCGAGGGAAATGCTCTACGGGCCACCTTACACCCGGCGTTAGAAGACCCTAGACAGCGTGCGGTTTTAGTCGATAAGAGTCCGACATAACCTGCCCCGCTAGCCGGGGGGGCAGGGTATCCATGAGGATTTCCGTACGGAAAAACCCTCCCGGGAAAAAAATCTCGCCAATCCCCTCTTTCAACCCTCCCCTCCCCAAACTCCTCAACGCCCCTCCCCTTTAGGGTCGACGGCGCGAGTGTGACGCCCCTGGTGTTGCACACGTCCATACATCACGGTGACCGCTTACCATCAAATGGGACGTGTGCTTATCTGCTACCTTAGTGGTATAAAATAAATAGATATTTTATGAGGAATGAATATAATTAATATAGACAGGTACATGGGTACATACAATAAAAACGGATAATAAAATATTGGTGCCCAACATGGGACCAACATAAAATATTTATATAATATCATAAAGTTATAATTATAAAAGTTACTTACATATACTTATAAAATATATATATATTATATAGTACCAAATAAAGGTGAACAGATTTTAATGCAAGTCTAATCTAATAATACTATTCTAGAAGTTACGACATAGCTATTTAGACCAAAAGTAAGCACAGCTTATCTTTTAATTGTGTGTAGAATGCAAATATATGATTTAAATTGATGGAAATACATGATTTATTTTAAATTACTAACTTCTTATGTAGGTGCCCTGAAATATTTTTTTCAATTTTGGCGGGTATTTTCCGGATGGTACAAAAAATTGCCAATGAGGTTTTTCTGTCAGCGATTTTTCACTAACAATACAAAGTAATAAAATTCCCGATGGAGTTTTGGCGCCAACGCAGAAAAAGACACATCGGGGCACTGTATAATTTTCTAAAATTAGTGTATAATGTAGTTATTATGTGTAAAAACGTGGATTTTTAAACATAACATCTTCGACAACGTGCACGAGTTTGAGAAAGTGGTATATTACCGTGAATTGTGCTTTTCAACCTTGATTCTAAAACTCCATAGAAGCCTCTAGTAAGTCTCCACTATTTTACTGGGGCAAGACTATGAAGGAAGACTGACTTGACTATTGACTATGAAGACTTGACTGTGACTAAATGACGAAAACGCTGCATAATACCTACATTTATATGCAAATTATATTAAACTTGTTTTTGGCAAAATGCGTCGTATAGAAGCAATTAATAACAAATAGCTCCCTATAGATGGCCATAGGTTCGTTTCCCCAGGACTCTAGGGGCTCAAAGCTAAATGGTAACCGAGGCTAAGCTATACTAGCCAAGCAATCTCAGGATGGGTGACAGTTTTTAACACATTTAAATTCAAAAGCAAAAGCAAAACCGCGGTAGCCTAGTGGTTTGGGTAATGGACTGCTGAGACGAGGTCTCGGGTTCGATCCCAGGTTCACCATGGCACTCACCAATGACTTTTCGAAGTTATGTGTGCATTTATCGCAGGTTTATTAGTGCCTCGGAGAGCACGTTAAGCCGTCGGTCCCGGTTGCCGGTCATAATGACCATTGGTTGTGGAGGTCAGAATGATGGCAGTCGCTCCACGGAAAATATCGAAGTTCAGCCGCATCACAGTTAGACTGGAAAGCCGACCCCAACCGAGTTGGAAAAAGGTTCAGAGAATGATGATGTGTTTCAAAAGCACTTTATATTGTCGGTCCGGGTTGCCATATGAACATCTATAGCAGTCGTTACGGGTAGTTGGAGCCCTAAAAAGTCCGTCAACTGGTCTAACCCCAGAACTTCGATATCGCCAATGAGTTGTGAAGGTCAGATAGCAGTCGCTTCACGGAATATATCGTTCAACCACTTTGTATTTAGATAGCCGAGTCGGTAGAATGGTGAATTTTTTTTTTATAACACTTAGGTGGCAGACAAGCACACTGATGGAAAGCGGTTACCATGGCCTATGGACGCGTGCAACACCAGGGGCGTCACACTCGCGGTGGCGACCCTGCAAAAACCTTCTAATGCCCTTCTTGAACCCCATATTGTATTGATTAAGTCAGCGATTTTTTTAAGGTACCTGTCACGTCAATATGACTTCACCTCGCCTGATGGTAAGCTAAAGGTGAAGTCTCAGGAATGGGGGTCACCATTACAAACTTTGAAAGTACTATAATTGTGTCCCTCAGCTTGACGGCCTCATCAAATGTTTTTTCACGCCCCGCTTAAAGGACCCGGGACTATAGGAGGAAGGAAACACGTGAGCTGGTAAAGAATTCCAAGTCTTTGAGGCACAGAACCGCTTGGTTCCAGATGGAATTGTTTGCACCGTATGAGGGTGATATCTCATTTCGTTTTGTTAAGCTATAGGTCACATCAGGTCGGAGCGTGAATAATGATTTTTTTGAAATCACTAAATATTTTTACCATCAGTGTACGGCATCTAACTTGGCAAGGTTTTGGAGTAGTGTGGGCCCCACTACTCCAAAACCTTGTGAAGTTAGATGCCGTACAATATACTTGTTTGTAGTAGTACCTATAGCACATCTTCGTTTTCAAGAGCGTAGGTATCCCAACACCCGGTAGGTATATAGGTATTTCTTGAATACTCACGTGTTTTTCCCTCGGGGGTAGGTAGACAGCTTCCTCCATTGTCATTAAAGCTTCTATGCAAATCCGATTTTTCATATACCTACCTAACCTTTGATGTTGGTTGGTCCTGGTTGCTCCCGAAGCTTCACCTCAGAGCCTGGGGTCCGCTTTTTAAAACGGGACTAATCCCACCCTTTTATTTATACTAATTAGGTGGCAGACAAGCACACGGTCCACCTGATAGGAAGCAGTCACCGTGGCCTATATGGACGTGTGCAACATCAGGGGCGTGACATGGGTGCGGGCCGGGACCTCCACGTGGTGCACCTGGGCAACGGAGGCGAGCAGCGCCTCCCACTCGCCACGGGAGACGCTGCTGCCTGCGGCCATTCCGGCCGGGGTGGGAGTGGCCCTCTAGAGGGCTGCTCCGAGGCTCTCCATGTGTCCCTCTGACTAGCAGAGGGTACAGTGGGGAGCGAGCGGAAGGCGAACTGATTGTACGCGCGCCGACGGTTGGTTGACAGGACGGGCGCCTGTCACCCTACACCCCACCGTCGACGAAGTGGCGCGATGCTCGCCTCACCCCCCTTCGGTTAAATGGCCCGGGGTCAGCTGGGGTGCGAGGGATATGCCCATTGTGTAACCTTACACCCCGGTAATAAAGGCCCGAGATGGCTTGCGGCTCGATCCCGACATAACCACCCCCGATGGCCGACGGGGGTGGTATCCATGGGGATTTCCGCACGATAAAAAAAAAGGATCCAATGTAGCAATTGTAGTAGTACTGTAGTAATTTTATTGCTTACTAATTTTCAACTATAGTAGTAACAACGGTAATTAAATTACCAATGTTACTACTGGTAGTCAGAATGGTAGTGCCACGGGCAATAAACGATGTAGAGTACGTTCTCAAGATTTTTTTTATATCACTTAGGTGGCAGACAAGCACTGGTTAGATTTTTGCCCCCGATGGTAAAAATTTGATAAACGGTTGAGGTGGTAAACATTTATATAGGTAATAGAAACTGCATTAAAATCTGTCCATCCATAATGAGAAATATATTACACAGACATAATTCCCAGCCAAAGTGATGGAGTTCGATTCTCGGGATGATCACTTCATATTTTAGGTCTGAATAAAGACCTTTTACACAAAAAAACCGCATCAATATAAGTGCAGTACCTAGTTTTAACGACCATCGCGAACAAAGGATTAAAAAAGAATTGTGTTCTTTTTTTTATGTCGGACACGTCAACACAACTTCACCTCGCCTGATGGTAAGCTAAAGGCAAAATCAGAAACGTTCATATAACATAACCTAAATATTCTTAAAATTACAAGTTTTTTCATATCTGTCACGTCAATATGACTTCACCTCGTCTGATGGTAAGTTAAAAAAAAGCTTAGAATCGAACTTCATACACTTAAATCGAAAAAAAATTTACAATAGAATACATGACACAGACATACACTTCACATACACTATTATTATTATTATTATTCATAATTATTATTATTATTATATTTCATAGTCTTTTGTTGTTACGCACTATCATACCATGTTGCGGCCGTTGTCACCGGCTATCCTGTCTACGATCTGAAAAAAAAATAGAAAAAAAAAAATTAGCAACCATTTTTTTTCTTGTGGTATTTGTACGAGTTATGTATAATTATTAATTACAAAAAAAATGCGGAATAGAATGGGGATAAACATACTTATAAACATACTAATACATACATATTATACATAGAAATTGCCTATACTGCGATGTGACTAAAGCGACCAGGTGGACATGGTGAGGTTTAGTGGGTATGCCCTTTAGGGAGAGTCCCACATAGGTCTACGGGTTTTCCCCAAACTCGAAGACATCATGCATAAGCACGCATTCCTCACTTAAAAAAAAAGTCCAATTAGACATATTCATGCATAAAATTTTTTGCACTGAGCGGGAATCGAACCCGCCATGCCAGATGCTGTCAAAACCAATAACTTACCCCTCTAATGATGGGTAGACTCAACACCGAACCCAGGACTGGAACCATTCTTAAGAAATTGATAGCCGCTGGCAGGAAACCCCTGAAAACACAAATAATCTTTAGTCTGCATTGTCTATACCCACCAATACAACAACATAACACTCGCGCTGCCAACCCTAGAGGGGGAGGGCCCCTCCAGGGTTGACAGCGCGAGTTACACCCCCGTTTTTTTTTTATCGTGCGGAAATCCCCATGGATACCACCCCCGTCTGCCATCGGGGGTGGTTATGTCGGGATCGAACCGACTAAAACCGCACGCCGTCTCGGGTCTTAATTACCGGGGTGTAAGGTTACCTAAGGGGTGGAGCGAGGGTGGCAGGCGGCGGCCCTGTCACCCACGCCCCCCGCTCGTAGAGCCTCGGAGTAGCCCTCTAGAGGGCTACTCGCACCCCGAGTGACTCCCCCTGGTGTTGCACACATCCATAGGCCACGGTGACCACTTCCCATCATGGACCGTGTGCCCGTGTGACATCGAATCAATATTCTAATAGTAATATGACCATATCAACCTAAAAGGCCCCTTTCATCACCGAACGACCAGACGTATGGCGACGCGCCACTGGTACATAGTGGATATCCCACTCATACGCACAAAACGTTTTGGCAGTATGTTCATCGTGCGTACTGCTAAAGAGTGGAATGCCCTGCCTGAGTCTGTGTTTCCGGAAAGCTACAAACTGGGAGTCTTCAAGTCTAGAGTGAATAGGTTACTTCTAGGCAAGCGTCCAACCACCGTCGACCACATCATCACTTATCAACAGGTGAGATTGTGGTCAAACGCGAGCCTATTACCAATAATAAAAAGACATTAGATCAAACCTGAACAGAAGAAGGAATCCGTAGATTTCAGCGATCATGCCAATCATCGGCCAGCCAAGAAGCACAATGCTGATCCCTCCAAAAAATGCCACGGACGCTTTGAGTTTGTGCCGTTGGAAGAAGAAGAAGAACGTCCTTTGCAGCCCTATGACACATCCTAACCCACTTATAAATAAGATCTGAAAGTAGAAAGCCAGGCATTATATAAGGAATATTCTTGGTGTTGTGCACGTCCATAGATCACGTTGACCACTCCCCATCAGGTGGGTTGTGTGGCACACAAGTGGTATAAAAAAAATTACATCATCGCTCAGGGATTTATGGAAGTAGGACACGACGGTATCTCATGGTCCGACTGGAGCTGTAGTACCTTTGCCCTACAGAACACCGCAGCCATAATAACCATTGTGTTGTGTTCCCCAAGGTAAGTAGGGTAGCCAGAGCTCACTGGAGGGATTCTGTGCTGCCAGCGGGGAGATCGAAGTCTCCTGGGTTGTCAGCAAAGAAATCCTCTCACCTTGTCTCTTGGGCTCTATTCAGTCTTATAAATAGATTTTCCTAGCTCTCACACCCATCCCTTCAGGATAGGAACCCTTAGTGTTGCACACCTCCATAGGCCATGTCAAAAGTCAAAAATCATTTATTCTGTATAGACCATTTTAAGTGGCACTTACAAAACGTCAGACTCAAAATTATTTAAAACTAGAAGCAAATGGACCACCGGTTCGAAACACAGCCCAGACCTGAGAAGACTCCGACAAGAAACTCAGCGGGCTGTTTTTTTTTGGTCTATTCACAATTGCCAATTTGCAACATGGTGACCGCTTCTCATCAGGTGGGTCGTGTGCTTGTCTGCCACCTACGTATTATTAAAAAAAATAGATATAATCTGTGCTAGTACTTACATTGCCTATGGCCAGTAGACCTTTATCAAATAATAGGATGACTCCGAGAAAAAGGAAGGTCATACCGAACCCCGCTAGACCCACTCCGATCTCTGAAAAATATAAATAACAAATTATTTTAGAAAATCGCATCTCTACCTGACCTGTCTATATTATTTAGAGATGGCACAACATTTCATTCACGGTCTTTCTATGTATATGTATTTTGTATTTACAAAAAAAAAGTATAATAAGTATGTTTATCAGCATTCTAGAACCCATAACACAAGCTAGTTTAACTAGGTTTAGTTTAGGTCTAAGGAGCGTTGCGTAGAATGTCGTAGAATATTTTATTTATTTCATTCTCCTCCATACATTTATATCAGATGTCATCTCCTCAGTCACTATCATTCTTCATATTCTTGCTATATCCTCTTTCACGCATTCCATCCATCTTTTCTTAGGCCTACCTATGCGACTAATGCCCTCCACATTCATACTTTGAACCTTTTTAACAACATTACTTTCATCTCTTCTCATAACATGTCCATAACACGACAGTCGTTCGCTTCTCAATTTTTCATTTACTGGTGCAATTTCAATGGTTAAAAAAACTAAAATATCTTGTAATTACTGCTATTAGTATTTCTTATTAGTAATTACGTCAATACAATCTTGTTAGGGCAGGTTCTTATTAAATATTTCTGATAATAAGTGAAACGAAATTTAATCAAAAAATCATTATCCAACTGTGGGATATGTTACTACATACTGGCATAATGATAACTAATTAAACACTACGTAAATGGTATAAAAATTAGGTAAAACAGATAATAAATCGTACAAGTTAGTCTTAAAACATGATTTGTTATTATTTCAACAAGTTATGGTTCTTGTTCTGTGACTTAAAAAATATAATACTCACTTTGCGTATCTGTTATTTCAATCATTTTGTGGTGTTTTATTTACTAATGAATATTTTAAATGTAATTATTATTACAATTTGTGTTAAAACATCATTTTTTTAATCAAATTCATAACCTCGCTCCACGTCAGTTATAGATATTTGTCAGTTTGTTTGTCAGCTTGACATTTTGTCAAAATAACTGGCGTTGCCAGTACTCAAATTTATATGACTGTCTAAAGCCTGCCATACACTGGAAAAAACCACAATTTTATGAATTTTATACATTACAACTACACAAGCAAGCCAACATCACTTCGCTTTGGTTTAATGAATTTTTATCATCCCAAGTCATCGCATAAAACATATGTCCATTAGGGATGCTGTACCATTTAAAATCGTGAAAGTATTTTTCAATACCTATGTGCAATAGTTCCAAGATTGCCATCCAAGTCTCAGTCATTACAAACACGCTGTGTAGATCTAGGTACTCACTAATTTTACTACACACATACATGCACATGGGTCTTTCCAATGATATTACATATAAAAAGAAGTAGATGTGTTATTGCGCGAGAAACGTGAAGATCCGAAAACGAGTCAATTGGAACGTTTTGTCTCTAGTCCGCGATACCGACCGGCGCCGGTCGAACGTAGAGCGAGAGCTTCAGTGAAACAAAACCGTTTTGGTTTAAAATAACAAAAATGCCATCGTGTGTGTATAGACATTGCAAAAACTATCACTCTAAAATTAATAAATCACAAGGGATTTCATATCACATGTAAGTATTACTTATTTCAACTTATTAAGATTATATTTCTAACTTGCTTGTTATTCAAATTAAAAATGTCAGCACGAAAATAAAAGGAGACAGCATGATATAATTTGGTACGTGAGCGACAAGGACGCGTGTACTCCGAACATAGATTAAAGTACAGATGAGAATATCGTAGGCAGTAAACTCACTACACTACCTCGCAATTCTAAATTGTTATTTTTTGTAAGTGTGTACTAAAACTATGTGGTTCAAATAAGTTAATAGATAATTATTCAAATAAGATAATAGTTAATAATAAAGTATAATCAAAGAAATATAATATTAACGGACATTACCTAGTGCGTAAGTACCTACTAGGTAACTACAGTAATAAAATTACCTATAAAATAAAACTTTTATAATACCTGACTCAAAAAACTTCTTAATTTACGATATAAACGACAAATTTTCCTTTGTTTTTTTTACTTTTACACCCATCTACTGCACATTAATTACGTGGTTTTGGCATTGCGAAGCGTAAGCGCGGGAAACGTGCGGTGCGGTACGATGCGAGCGCTCAGGCGGGCGTTCGGCAGCCCTCTGCTAGTTGTGTCCCCGGGGATGCACCGAGCGGTAGGTAAATAGCGCGCGGCCTTGAGCGAGTGACGGAGGCCTGGTTTGAGTGCATTTGTAACACTCATACTGAATAACTGAGTGGCAAGTTTTACTGATTGATTTCTGAAATCAATATGACGCAGAGATAATTTATTGGCGAAATTAAGTGTTACGCTACATTATATGTGTGTTGAAAAGTAATAATATACACTTTGTCATACTTTGTATTGTAAGTAAAAATATGTCAGTTTTTAAAGATATTATCTGCAAAAGTCAATTTCTACATGATTCTGTAATAATGAAAGAGGATGTCACGACCATTCTTCAATAAATATATATATTTAATTTTGTAGAGTGAAGTTTGATTTCTCCATAATTTGTTTTCAACTAAAAACATATCTGTCTAAAAATAGGCAATTACCTCAATTCAGAGAGCTTTGTACCTTCTTTCTCAATAATTTTGTTAGTCTATGTACACCGATGTAGCAACCGCAATGATTGGTGCGTTGAGTGTAGTGTGATAACATTAAATCGAAATGACAAACACTAGCTTTCTTCTTTTTTTATATGGTTTTTTTCATGTCATCTCTTTTCAATCGATTGGTTTGGGAGTGAAATGTAGATGAATGAAAAATGTGTTCGGAACATTTTTTAGCTTGATTTGTGAGCATATGACATATCTAATGTTATAATATCATTGGGTCTTTCTCAGGCGGCTCATTATTTGGTTGACTTCGGTGTCCACTTTTTTTCTTTCAATTAAGGTTTTACTTACATGAAATATCAAATCTAGTGTTAATTTAAAACATTTCAGTAGTTGAGGGAACTGTATAGACTGAATGGTTATGAAGATATTTCACTTTTTTTTAATAGTGTCCACCGAAATCAACATTTTTATCACCGAAATCAAATATATAAAATCCTATCCTATTCTACTTCCTACTTGATATTATAAACGCAAAAGTTTGTAAGAATGTATGTCTGGATGTATGTCTGTTACTCTGCCACATAAAAACGGCTTATGTCGGTCGTCGGGATTTCTAGATATATGCTAGTTTCTCTTTCACGTAAAAACGGCTGAATAGATCTGACTGAAATTTGGTAACGAGATAGATTAAAGTATGAAATAACATATAGGCTACTTTTTATATAAGCTAATACCCGCGACTCCGCTCACGAAGTCGATCACTCGACCCACGGAGTCGATCAGTCGGGATGTATGGATGTGTGTTTGTTACTCTTTCACGCAAAAACGGCTGAATAGATCGGATTGAAATTTGGTATAAAGATAGATTATAATCTGAAATAACATATAGGCTACTACCCGTGGCTTTGCCCACGGAGTCAATCAGTCGGGATATCTGGATGTATGTTTGTTAGTCTTTCATGTAAAAACGGCTGAATGGATATGGCTGAAATTTGGTACAGAGATAGATTATAGTCTGGATTAGTATTACTAAGTAGTACTAGTATAGGCTACTTTTTATACAAGCTAATACCCGCGGCTCTGCCCGTGGGAGTCGATTAGTTCGTAATCGTTTATTGGTCAATTCCCCGTTTCTACTAAACCAAATGCAATCAAACATACGGCAGATTTTATTAAAACCAAGACCTTGCTAATGAAAAGGCGACATCAAAATTTGTTCAGCAGTTTTTGCGTCCATCACGAACAAACAGACAAGGATTCCAAAAAATACTTAGATATTTTTTGTGGTCAACATAACCAAGTCTTTTATATCCTTATATCTACATATATCGTCGTCTCCAACGATGTGTGTAGTTGTATCGGGCCAAGTAATTTACAATTCTATAGTTAGTAGTAGTTACTAGCTGACGCCCGTAGCGCCGCCCGCGTGAATTTTGATTATTACAACTAAAAGTACTGTTATATAGGGATATGATGTCCACACTGTCGCCTTAGGTGAGCCCTGTAAAGATGGTGTAAGGTGAAACCAATGAATAAATTTAAAAAAACTTATTGGTCATATCTCCAAATATTAAGTCTGACTAAGAAAACCGTAAGTACTAAAATCCGTTTAGTACTTTTTATCCGAAAGGTTTCGGCTAGACGAGTGGAAACCAGTGGAGTGGAGAGTGGAGCGTAGTGGGGAGTGGTGTGGAGAGTGTAGTGGGGAGTGGGGCGTGGTGTAGAGAGTGGAGTGGAGTGGATTGGACATTGAAGTGGAGAGTGGAATGTAGGGTGGAGTCGGTAGAGAGGATTGGAAAGTAGAGTGGAGGTGGAGAGTGGAGTGAACAGTGGAGTGGAGTGTGGAGTGGAGAGTGGAGTGAACAGCGGAGTGGAAAGTCGAGTGGAGAGTCGTTTTATTAAAATAGACTTGGTGGCGATACTGAATTCCACGCGGCAGTAATACATTTCGACTTCCAGACCCACCGAATACACCGGAATCAAGGGCACTGAAATCAAAATATTTCACAAAATCCTATATATTTTTAAAAGTAATCTGTATTATGAATGCTTATGTTTTTTATTGAAATCTAATACATAAAAGACACACTTTTAATATAGCTTTACATTATTAGTTCAAATAATTGAGGATAAAATGGATTCACCGAAATCAGTTTTAGGTGTATACCAAGCCACCGAAAATGCTTACATAACTTAATAAAACAGTGGGGCGATAACATACAGACGTCTTGTCCTTACCACCGGTGCGGTGTAACTGATAGTTTGCACTACTCGAACCTCTATTCTCGCAGTCGCTAGAGTACAGAGTAATGAATGAATCGGTGCGCGCCACTGAAGTCAACTCTGAACGTCGGACGTAAAGACAACCAGTTGTAACTTGTCTAGTAATGCCTATAATGGCTTAGTAATGTTATAAATTAAGTAAATAGTTATCAAGTTGTTTGTGAATATATGTACATATAACACCTTTATTGGAGAAAAAAAGATAAAAAATAATTTTCGCTGCAAGGACAGGACCGGACGCGACACCGAGGTCAATATTTTCGTAGTTTTAATTTTTTTAAACTAACTTCTACGTAATTTATCTAAAAAATACCACAGGCCCCCCCTACTATTTTTGACCGTACATTTTATAAAAAAAATAATCATATTGATAAGTAATCTCCAAGTATTGGTTTTCGACGCGGACTCGCCTATTTGAGCCGGCTGAGAATGACCCACATACACAATAAAATTGTAGGTACTATCATAAATATATAAATCTCGTGTCACAATGTTTGTCCTCAATGGACTCCTAAACCACTTAACCGATAATAATAAAATTCGCACACCATGTGCAGTTCGATCCAACTTGAGAGATAGGATAGTTTTTGAAACGGATGTCGACATCCACGCGGGCGGAGCCGCGGGCAACAGCTAGTACTATTATAACCTACTGTTATTATTTTTATAGAGTATTTAATTCTTGGTTTTTTTGATCCTGGTGAGGAAAAATGTACCTAGCTATCTTGTGACGGAAACAAAACTAGTCTTTTTAAAACTAACTTTAATTTTACTTTAAGAATTACAGAAAGTTAAACTATAATAACTAACTAGACTTAATACAATTATTATGGAAATAGCGAACGAGAGGAATAGTAGTTGACAATAGTAAGATGTGTGTGGAATGGGCCAGGATTTGTGTTTATATAGGCTCCTATATTGAGGGTAAGAAATTATATTCATACTTGATCGTGGATTCGAGTGGGGCTCGAGAGTAGTTGCAACCTGAGGACTCCCAATAATACGGGCCGCACATCGCTACAACCTGTCGAGAGCATCTAACAAGTACTGTGCAGAGCCATCCCAGAGATGGGAACAGTATTCCACGCCAGAACAGATTTGTGCCTTGTACAGAAGACACCGCTGCTTCGGGGAGTTAGGTATTTAGAATGTAAAAAAAAAAGTCGGCACTAATCGAGCGGTTTGAATAAATGCTTGATTATTATAATTACTATAATAAAGTGACGGGAACATCACTGGTTTAGAATTGTTCATTATTCGAAGTAAGTACCTATTTTTTTATATCTCCATAATTGTACAGATACAGCTAATTTTATGTTAAAGTAAGGTACAATAAACAAGTTTAATGTTGACGTCACCATCATTTTTTTTTCATGCTTCCTTTTTATTATTTAATGTACAGTCTTTGCTTCGAGATATAATCTTATTATAATGTATCCAGTGGTTCACATCAAGGCCAGACGATTCCCTCTATCCAGGGAAGGTAGTGAGACACCTTGGTATAAACGCCTGCTCCGCCCAAGGAACCGCACGGCGAGCCAAAAGAAGTGACTCCAATGATTTTATATATGCAATCAGCATTTCTCCATTTTACTTGAAGTGGACCTCCACTATCACCCTGAAATAACAACATAATAGGTCTTTAATAGTTGCCTGTCACTCCAGCAGAAGCCCCTCCCCCCATATCCGGTGCAAGATGGGGAAACCTCTGTTCCCACACTCGAGGGGTCCATTTGGAAGCCGTTAGGAACCCAGGGGTGCGGGCCGGAACCTCCACGTGGTGCACCTGGGCAACGGCGGCGAGCAGCACCTTCCACTCACCACAGGAGACGCTGCAATCCAGCCGGGGTGGGACTGGCCCTCTAGAGAGCTGCTCCGAGGCTCTCCACGTGTCCCTCTGACTAGCAGAGGGCACAGTTGGGAGCGAGGGGGGGGGCGAGTTGATTGCCTGCGCGCCGAAGCGGCGACGGTTACGTGACAGGACGGCCGCCTGTCACCCTACACCCCACCGTCGGCTAAGTGGCGCGATGCTCGCCCCACCCCCCCTTTCGGGGGATCGAGGGGGCCATCTCAAAACCCTAGATGGCCCGGGGTCAGCTGGGGTGCGAGGGATATGCCCATTGGGTAACCTTACACCCCGGTAATTAAGGCCCGAGACGGCGTGCGGTTTTAGTCGGTTCGATCCCGACAATTACACCCCCGATGGCCGACGGTGGTAGTATCCATGGGGATTTCAGCACGATAAAAATAGGGTGCAAGGCAAATATCTTATATGGGTCTCCTCGGGTTTAGGAACCACGGTGTCCTCGTCTCTGAAAGGGGGAGGGGGGGGGGGGGGGGAACTTACCGGACACGTGTCGACAATCTTGTGTTTGTCGCCGTAACAGGATTGAGTGTCATGATCGAATCCTTTTTCTAAATTCCTGTACGCCGGGTACGCAGCACTGCATTCGTCAGCAGTGAACTGGTTTAAAATCATCTAAAAAATAAGTTATTGATATTAAAGACAGATCACAAGTTTTTTTTTTATACTACTTAAGTATACAAAAAAAAATGTCAATGGGCCGATGGGAAGCGGTCACCGTGGCCTATGAACGCTTGCAACACACTGCCGCACTCAGAGACGTTTAACGGATACTTAAGTTGTTCCTTAGTAAAATTTGAAAAAAGTTACCACTCAGAGTCAGTTAAGGATTCATTAACACCCCTAATGACACTTTAAAGTTAAGTGATACAAAACCCTTACTTAACTTTTAAGGATTGATTTTTACATCTAAAAAACAGAATTATCGTGAGGAAATCCTCATGGATACCCACCTCGTGGCTACTGTGGCTAGCCGTACCCCAATTAGGTCTTTACCTATGAAATTGCCGTTATGTACGAAAAAAATTAAACGATTTTATTTTCATGTATTTTTATTTGTATTAATCGAAGTAGTAATTACCCATACAATCAATGCATCTTTGCCAACGCAGCGGCAATTTATTGATGCGGTGAGCTTCTAACCCCAGTTCTTGCAACTTGGAGACCGTCTGTTGTGCAGTATAAGGTCGCACATTGTCGTGTAGGAGCAGCGGAGACGAGCGATTGAATGCTAGTTGCAGATGTGCCAGTTTCTTCATCATTGTGTTCAGTTCTTCACAGTATACATCTGCAGTAATGCTCACCCCGTTTGGTAAGAAGCTGTAATGAATCACACCGGGCGCTAAACCACCGAACAGTCACCATCACTTTTCTAGGGGTAAGTTTTCGTTTAGGGCATTGTTTAGGTGCTAAACTAGGATCCAACCAACTTTCTGAGCGCTTGCGATTATTAAACAGAATTAATTTTTCATCGCAACTAACAATATCATTTTAAAATGCCTTTATTTCTGTGTCTGTTGAACAATGCACAATAATTTGACGTTGGCTATATTGACATTAGCAGTTGTCAGTGATGCCATAGAATAAAAGAGTCCAGATGTTTTATTATCAGTATATGAAAATAGGTATTTAATTTCATCTATATATAAAAACTAACAGTAAAAGAACGGATTGTAATTTATATTACTATAAATAAAAGTTTTTAATATGTTTAATATTATTTTTCTACTTTTTACTGTTAACGCTTTTTAGGTGTGGCTACACCGACGCCTTATCGATGCCCTATCGATACTGTGATTTTGTCACTGCACCGCTCTACAAAACTTAAAGTTGTGATTAACTAATGTACCCTTAAATTATGACTCTGGGATGTTCCATCAATTAACAGATTTAATGATAATTAGTTAAGTATCATTTAGGACTAATTTAAGGAACCTTTCTGAGTGCGGCAGTAAGAGTGTCACACACGCGCTGCCTACCCTGAAGAGAAGGGGGGAGGGCTGGGAAGGGGCGGGGAGGCTGGGAAGGGATGGGAGGAGGAGGGGTACAGTGAGCTCTGGCTACCCTGCTTACCTTTGTGTGGCTAGTTGTGTTGGTTAAGCACCAGTCAGAGCTCACTGGAGGGATTATGTCAGCGGTGAGACCGAATTCTTGGGTTCTTATGATCACTGACTTGTATGGGCGTGAAATGTAATGTTGGTGTGGCAGCTTTTTTCACATAGGACACGTCAACATGACTTCACCTCGCCTGATGGTAAGCTAAAAGTAAAGTTAGAATTAATTAAGTAAATCAAGTTAGAATTAATTACGAATGCAATTAGTTGCAGCGTTTTCGTCATTTAGTCATAGTCAAGGTCAGTCAATAGTCAAATCAGTCATAGTCTTACCCTAGTAAAATAGTGGAGACTTTATTAGAGGCTTCTATGGAGTTTTGGAATCAACGTTGAAAAGCACAATTTTATTCACGGTAATATACCACTTTCCCAAACTCGTGCACGTTGCCGAAGATGTTATGTTTAAGAATACACCGTTTTTACACATAATAACTATATTTTACACAAATTTTAGAAAATGATACAATGCCTCGATGTGTCTTTTTCAGCGTTGGCGCCAAAAAAACCGAGTATATATCTTTATTTAGGTACTTATATAATTCTTCTGTACGATTTGTGTTGACAGTGAACTCGTCCTAAACTGCTGGACCGATTTTAATATTTTTTTTGTATATGGTGGCGCCCTGGATAGTTTTTAGATTCACAAATCAGCCCGGTAGATGGCGCTGGAGTCGGTATCCAGGACAACGACTGTCAGGTACGCTAGTATAGAATTATGTAAAAACACATTTAAGAACTCACCACTTGCAGAGTATCTGCCAGCTCCTCGCGGCGTCCCAGCGCCCCCCACCCCGTGGCCTCAGCAGTGGTGGAAGCACCACCGTCTAGTTCGAGACAAGCTGGCAACACTGAACTGCTGAACTTTATCCTGAAACATATTATATACTCACGCTCTTTCCTTCCAGGGCAGGCAGAGAAAACAGCCCACCATCATCTGTTTTTCTCCTTGCATACTTTTCGAGGTACCTCCTGTCATTAAACGTTTCAAGCAAGCTAGCCTTACAAGTGCTTTTGACCATAAAAACCCTCAACAAAAAATTGATTAAAAAAAGTGCTTTTGACCCTGGCCTTTTTTTAGTACTTACTCCATTATTTTGATCAGCGTAATCTTCTTCGAGGTCGACACCGCGGCATAGGCATATCTATTGGGAGGCCGAGTGGTGCCCTAGGGTTTTGGCTTACCGATTCAAAATACTGGTGATCATCTAAACAGCTTTACAAAAAAATCTGGCATTGGGACAATGCTCTCATAGACAGGGGATACCTTTTATCGAAACGTTTGCTAGAAAGTCTAAATATTCAGGATATGAATATGATGTCAATAGAGCACACCCCGCCCTCGCCCCGTCCCGTCCCAATAGGAAAAAAAGAGCCTACCGCGGCCATAATAACCATCGTGTTGTGTTCCCGCTAGTAAGTAGGATGGCCAGAGCTCATTGGACCCTCCCCTCCCCCCTTTCAAGCCTCTCCACCCCTTCCTAGGTTTCCCTCTACAGTAGCAGGTAGCACGAATGTGGCGCCCCTGATGTTGCACACGTCCATAGGCCACGGTGACCACTTCCCATCAGGTAGGCCGTATCTGCCACCTAAGTAGTATAAAAAACGGCTTACTTTGTGCTGACCTCTAGCAGAGCTATATCGTGGTACTTGCTTGGAGATCGATAGTCCGGGTGAATGTGAATATTCTTCACATCATACCGCTGCCAGGTGTTGGGAGAATCAGTTCGCTTCAAAATACCCAGAGCCACTAATCTTACTGGACCTCTGTGGACGAATTTTTCTTATACAGTCAATATTTTTTTATATTGGATACGTTCACATCGCCAGATAGTAACCTATAAAGTCTCAAGAATAGGGGTCACCATTACAAACACCGATAGTGCCATAATGGCAGCCCTCAGCAAATGATTTTTCACGCCCCGCTTAAAAGACCCGGGACTGTAGGAAGAAGGATATACGTGAGCTGGTAAAGAATTCCAAGTCTCTGTGGTGCGGTAAAGAATGTTTGAATTAAAACTGAATTTTGGAACGAATTTGTACATAAATAGTTAACATGACTCATGGCTAACTTAGGGATCATTCCACTTGGAACCATAGTCTAGAACCAAAATGGTTCTAGACTATTTTTCTCCTTAGAACCAAATATGGAGTTGTTGGTTCTACTGGGAACGATAATAAGTAGCTGGATCCATTAATGGTTCTACCAACAATGATATCGTCTCATCAGAACAGTAAGTAGGTGTATAAAGGACATTACACTTACAATTTCAAATTACTTGTACAGTGTGCGGCAGTCAGGATGAACCGGTCACTTATGACGGAACCCCCACACAACCATTGAACTGTATTCAAATCGTCACCAAAACCTAATAACGCCTGCGAAAAAAAGGAAATGAACCAAAATGATTATGAAATAATGATAATAATAATAATGAGTCAAAGTCAAAGTCGAAGTCAAAAATCATTTTATTCTGTATAGACCATTTTAAGCGGCACTTACAAAACGTTAAAATTATAAATATTTAAAACTAGAAGCAAATGGAGCACCGGTTGGAAACGCGGCCCAGACCGCGTTTTTTTGGTCTATTTACAACAATTGCCTTAGTCTAGCTAGATACAGTGTTAGTTCGAGTAATATACCTAGTTGAGTGAACAGTTCATTTCCAAGCTTCTTTGTCACCCAAATAATCTTGAATTTTATAGTACCTACGCTTTTTGGGAGAGTTTTCTTTTAACAACATTTTTAAATTTACTTACATGTAAATCTTTAAATTTCGCTTGGGAGTTTGTTAAAAAAGCGTATACAGTTACCCCGGAAAGAATTACTGATTTTTTGGAGCCTACTATCACAGGATCACAGGCTACAAGATTGTTTTTGTGCCTGGTATTTATATTGTGCCTATCACAAAGTCTTGGAAATTGTGAAATATTTTTCCGCTCGTACATGAGATTTTCAAATACATATTGTGAGACTACAGTTAAAATGTCTATTTCTTTGAATTTTTCTCGGAGGGAGACTCTTGGGCCCAAGTTATAAATAGCACGCACAGCCCGCTTTTGCAAAACAAAGATCGTGTTTAAGTCTGCGGAATTAGGTACCCCAAAGGAGAATTCCGTGGCTCATGATGCTATGAAAATAGCTGAAATAGACGATTCTTGCCGTGTCCACGTATGTTAAAGTCCTAATCCTTTTTACGGCGAAGGAAGCCGAACTTAGCCTAGCCTAGATGAATGATAATTATCACATCAGGACATTCTTTCAGCTTCTTTTAAGGTATGAGGCACAGAAATAGTTATTATGTAGATAGAATAGGCAAGTGGGTAGAGTGGATAGAGTGACATCATAACCGTTCTATGGATATTGTGTTCTGTGGTATGAGGGATGAGGCATGAAGCATGAAAATGAGGCCCTAGGTATAAATCCTGATTAACATCCTAGCGTTTATGTCCCGATTGCGTCCAAGGGACCCCAGAGTCCAGGGTTCGTTTCCCTGCCTCCCACTCGCCACCGGAGACGCTGCTGCCTGCGGCGAATTCGGCTGGGGTGGGAGTGGCTTTCCAAGGCTCTTCACGTGTCCCTCTGACTAGCAGAGGGCACAGTGGGGAGCAGGCGGGGGCGGGCTAATGCTCCGTGCCAGGACGGCCGCCTGTCACTCTACACCCCATCATCAGCAAGGTGGAGCGATGCTCGCCCCACCCTCCTTTCGGGAGGTCGGGAGGACCATCTTAAACCATAGATGTCAGACCATAGAAATCAACGTGTAATAGAAGTGGTAAGTGGGCGTGGCACGCGTGCCACTGGTTTGCGTTGGTTTGCAAGGTTTGCATAGTTAGAAAGAGCGAGAGAGAGATTATCTGAAGTTTTTCTTAAGTCAAAGTTTGTTTGATTCAAAATACGAAACGTCGTAAATATTTTTTTTATCTATAGCAAAGAAATCTCTAACACGAACTAGTAAGGTGTATTTTCGTTTTGCAGTAAGTATGCATAATTTAGGTTCATTTGGTATGGAAGATATGCGACTGGTTGTATGTGTGAGTTTGGCGACAGCGGTTCCCCTTGAATAAGTAGTAGTATCACACTTCCAATTGTAGTAGGTATTCTTTATTCCGTGGTAGATATAGATAAATATCTTACCATATGAGGGAATTGACTCCTAACAGCGTCCATTCCTCCTGTGCCAAATATTTGAAGTAAATCTTGATCGCTTTGACGCTTGTGCCTTCGACGATATTCCAATCGTTTAGGTCTATAAGTATAACATCTCAATTCATTTCCACGTTTTGTTAACACACGTTCTAATACTGCATAATGCAACGTGCAATTATAATCTAGGGTCACTATATATTCATTACATTCTGAAAATAAAATTATCGAATTTATTATATTACTAGCTGTTTCCCGCGGCTCCGCCCGCGTGGCTAAAAATTTACCGTATGTTTGGTTGTAATTGGTTAAGTAGAACCGGAGATATGACCAAAAACGACCTAAAAACGAAGCGCGGGCGAAACCACGGGTATCAGCTTGTATAAAAAGTAGCCTATGTGTTGCCCAGAACTATGAACTATAATCATACCAAGTTTGATCAAAATCCCTCCAGTAGTTTTTGATTTTAGCGTGAACAAAAATTTAGTGCGGACAAACAGAGGCACAGAGGCACAGAGCCACAGAGACACAGACAAACAGACAAAAATTCTAAAAATCATTGTTTTGGCATCTATTACATTCATAAAGTCCCCTAATATTTTTTTTCTCATATATCTTCCATGTACAGACGCCGATCAGTTACAGATTTATTATATGTATAGATATAGATAGATTCCACTAGCTTCCACCCGCGGTTTTGCCCGCGTGAAGGTCGGTATCGCCATCAAGCTCTCCACTCTTCACTCCACTGGTCTTCTATTCACTCGTCTAACCAAAACCTTCCTAATAAAAAAACCGTATCAAAATCCGTTCAGCGATCAGCGACGGACGTAAAAACTACAGAACCGTTTTTGATGCTGTTTTTTAAAAGAAAGGTTTTGGTTAGACGAGTGTAGACCAGTGGAGTGAAGAGTGGTGCTTAAAGGACCCGGGACTGTAGGATGAAGCTCATGAGCTGGTAAAGGGCTTCCAAGTCTTTATGGTGCAGCAGAGAAAAGAGGCACCGAACCGCTTGGTTCTTGATGAAATTGATTCCACTGTGTGAGGGTGATACCTCAGTCTGGCACGTGTAGTTCTGTATAGGAAAGGAGAGGGTGGGATTTACTGGAAGAGCTCATCGGAACACTCACCATGGTAGAGGTGGTAAAAAACTGCCGAAGAAGCTCAAGAACGAAGGCAAGCGTGCTCCATCGTCGACCACACCATCACTTACCATCAGGTGAGATAGTGGTCAAACGCGAGCCTATCGACTTAAAAAAATTACTCACTGGCTTTAGATTTTGGAGCAGTCTGCGGATAATAATATCCATCATTAGTGACTCGTAGCGAACTGAAATAATAAATTATTAACTTTAAAAAGAATTCTTTAAAAACCAGCTTTCTGTTATATATTACGGAGGTAGGACACGACGGTATCTCCCGTCCGAACTGAGCAGTCCGACTGGGGTAGTACCTCCGCCCTACAGAACACCGCGTACATAATAACCATCGTGTTGAGCTCACTGTACCCCCATCCTCATCTCCCAATCCCCTCCTTCAACCTCCCCCCTCCCCAACTTCTTAACCATCCCTCCTTCAGGGTCGGCAGCGCGAGAATACCTACATATTTAATGAGAGTAGAAGAAATTCGTCGAGTGTAGGTTTTTTTTATATACTTACTACTTAGGCGGCAGACAAGCACACGGCCTACCTGATGTAGAGCGGTCACCGTGGCTTATTGGCGTGTGCAATGTCAGGTGTGTCACACTCGCGCTGCCGACCCTGGAGGGGGAGAGAGTTAAAGAGTTTGGGTGAGGTTGGAGTTGCGGAGCATACCATCTATGGCGGAGGGGGTTGTGAGCTCTGGCTACCCTTCTTCCCGGCGGGAACACAACACGATGGTTATTATGTGCGCGGTGTTCTGTAGGGCGGAGGTACTACCCCAGTCGGACTGCTCAGTTCGGACGGGAGATACCTCCGTAAACTAAAAAAAAAGTAAATATAAAAGTAAATAGAGGGCTAATGTCTCTGCCTACCTCGAAAGTACTTAGTCGTACAGATGTATGTTAATATTTCTTACCTAATGTCATTGACCAGCTTACAGTCGGTACAGCAAATAATTGGTTCAGTACCATTGAATGAACAAATCTGGAAAAATATATATAACTAGCTGTTGCCCGCGGCTCCGCCCGCGTGGACGTCGATTTTTGCGTTTTTTTTACTATATTGCCGGTTCTAATCAGCCGATTGTGATCAAATATGCGTAAGATTTTGAGTCTAACCAAGACCTTTCTAATAAAAAAAACCGCATCAAACCCCGTTCAGTACTTTTTACGTCCATCGCTATCACGAAACGGACGTAAAAAATACCGAACGGATTTTGATGCGGTTTTTTTATTAGAAAGGTCTTGCTTAGACAAAAAATTTACCGTATGTTTGGTTGTAATTGGTTAAGTAAAACCGGAGATATATAAAAAACGACCTAAAAACGAAGCGTGGGTGAAGCCACGGTATCAGCTTGTATAAAACGTAGCCTATATGTTGCCCAGAACTATGAACTATAATCGTACCAAGTTTGATCAAAATCCCTCTAATAGTTTTTGATTTTAGCGTGAACAAAAATTTCGTGCGGACAAACAGAGGCACAGACAAACAGGGGGGCTAAAAATCATCTTATCTGTCAGGTGACATAATTAACATAATAAAATATGTCAAAATATGTCAACTGACGGATATGATGAACACAATATGAAACAGCAAATGTGGCCTTTTTAGCCCCCCAGATAAACAGACAAACAGACAAAAATTCTAAAAATCATTGTTTTGGCATCTATTACATTCATAAAGTCTCCTCGTAATTTTTTTCTCATATTATATCTTCCATGTACAGACACCGATCAGTTACAGATTTATTATATGTATAGATAGATTTCTTAAATCAGCTTATTTACAGAAAGGAAAGGCGGCCATCCTGTCACCCAACCGTCGGCGCGCAAACAATCAGCTCGCCCCCCGCTCGCTCCCCACTGTGCCATCTACTAGTCAGAGGGACACGTGGAGAGCCTCGGAGCAGCCCTATAGAGGGCCACTCCCACACCGGCCGGATTGGCCGCAGGCAGCAGCGTCTCCCGTGGCGAGTGGGAGGCGCTGCTCGCTTCCGTTGCCCGGGTGCACCACGTGGAGGTTCCAGCCCGCACCCGGGGGGGAGGGGGTAACTATAGGATTTTGTGACGTAGTCAATATCGTATCTAGGGAATTCTCGCGCTTTTTTGAAAAAATATAATATGTAAGTACTTTTCTAAGTCAGTATCGTATTCTGAAAAAAAAAATACTACATGAATATAGGGGGGAGGGGGGGAGACCCCCCATTGGGCCATAGGTACACCGGTGGGTGACGAGGGGGAGGGAATGGGGTCAAAATCTGTAAAACATCTATCATGTAGTACCTATGGAAACGTTCTCTATGTAGGTACCTACCTGCGGTTCCCTTCCCATTTTGATATCGTATAGGACGGAGCGACAACGACGTGCGCTGGCGCAGGTCCCTTTGTGGCCATCGCTTTTTGAAACACACTCGTCACCTAGACAAAGGAATATTAGAACGTAAAGCAAGGTATTAATAGTTCATATTTCTGAAGCACGATTCTACCAAATACAAATTTACACGAGTGTATATAACTACATACATGTACACATACAGATATAGGTATATCTACATAAATATTCTTACTTTTTTTTCGTACTTTTTCCGTTATGAGGTAGGCAGAGACAACAGAGGCCCTTAATCTGTTTGACAAATCGTACCGTATTAACCATCCACGTTCGTATTAGCCGACACATTTAAGTTGGTTTAGTTTTACACCGGTTCTTTCCTCTATGTTAACTTATTATATTGAAATCGACTGACTTCTCACGTTTATATATTACTAGCGACCCGCCCCGGCTTCGCACGGGTGCAATGCTGATACTAAATTAAATAGGTACACTACAGAAAAACTATGAACGTTGTATATAAAAACATAGCGGCCTCCCCGCACTCCCCCGTCCGACCGGTACCGCCCGCCGCAAACGCAAATTTTAAATTTGTAATATCTCCGAAAATATTTGTTTAATTTACATGCTGTAAGAAACCATATTGATCTATATTAATTGCACACTGTATTTAAGGTACTTAATTCGATAAGGATTAATACCGTATTGCTTAAAATAGCTTCGTAAATAAGCCATTTTTTCACGTAAAAAGTAAACAATAAAAATGGTTAATGTGGGTTATCCCTAAAAGATAAACATATACCATCGCGGACTTTTTTGTAGACCTTTTTATGGTGTACAATACTGTAGTACATTAATTTGATCTAACTCGTAGGGTTTAGGCAGCGTTTTTGCTAAATTGCTAAATAAGCCCAAAAAAATAGGTTAATTTACGACATCACGTTAGAAACCTCTAAAATTAGCAATGTTGCCTTAGTATATGATGCATGTATTATACATATAAACCTTCCTCTTGAATCACTCTATCTATTGGAAAAAACCGCATCAAAATCCGTTGCGTAGTTTTAAAGATTTAAGCGCACATAGGGATATAGGGAAAGAAAAGGCGACTTTGTTTTATACTATGTAGTGATGATGTAGTGATGATGTAATAAGTTTCGACTGTGATTAGAAGTCCTAAGGATTTTTCTTTGTTCTGTGTTAGAAATCAATGTCAAACAGAATAATGCCCCAGGTCGTCATCTGCCTCGGCCCTTACACACTTTACGAGTGTCCCTCTACTGTCTTTCAACCTGTTTTGAGTACTTATTATATTTTAGATTTTTTTTATTGGTAATAGGCTCGCGTTTGACCACGATCTCACCTGTTGGTAAGTGATGATGTGGTCGACGGTGGAGCACGCTTGCCTAGAAGAAACCTATTCACTCTAGACTTGAAGACTCCCAGATTTTACATATTATATTTTACATTCTTAAATTTACGATCTTACATTTTACTTTATTATAGGCACTTGATAATAAATAAATATTTTGTGTTTTGTCCGCGATAACTGACATCCATGCAGGCGCTGCTCAACTTGGATAAAACTTTTAAGAAACATTAAAAATATAACATGCCTTATGTAGTGAAATGGTGTAAAAACCATAGCAAAAATTTCGGTAACATTATTGCAACCCAAAATTCACTCACACATGATTAAGGTTCATTACACACATCAGGGCCTCGATTCTGCTAAAGGCAAACCACTAAAACCACTGATATGCCACTGACACTCTAAAAAATGCTATTTAATTGTAGACTTTACTGTTATACAGTTGAAGTCTAAAATCAAATGAAAAGAATTCATTAAACTTATTCATTCCCTCTACATTTAATTTTAGACTTTAACGTGATAACAATAAAGTCTATAATTAAATGGCATTTTTTAGAGTGTTAATGGTATGACAGTGGTTTGCCTTTAACAGAATCAAGACCTAGGGCTGTTCCCGGGACGTGGACCCACCGTGCCCCGTCAGGGGCTCAAAAAATTTGGTGTTAAGATTTTATAATAAAACCGTTCACACGTCCGTTTCCGAACCGGCGACGGAGCTTCCTTGCCTTGCTAAAGCACGGCCCGGCCAGCTCACGTCCCGGGCACGGCCCTGATGTGTGTGGGTAAAACCTTTCCTTCCTTTAAAGTTTCCTTTCAAGTAAGAATTAGCATAGCATTATAAGCGCTTTGGTGTCTTTCACTGTTAGCTTGTATTGTTGTAAATGAATAAATAAATAAATAAATAAATAAATAAATAAATAAGCGTCCACATTTCCGCATCGTACGCAACGGACGCATCGCATAAGAGCTAAGGGTCTAAGATCCCGATATACAACGACCTTCGCCGAGATGTTTATATCATGAAACGTTCTTTATATTTAATTTAATATGTCAATAAATAAATTGCATATGGGTTGCCTAACAAATTTTAGTCCAGGGTATTTTTAATTATTAATTTAAAAAAAAAAAATTAAACATTCCACCGGTGTGATTATTAGATAAACTCTATACCAATCGAAAGTATGAAGCCCATAGAATATGCAAACGTTAGGTTGCCCATTTTTTTCCGGTCACAACTATCGGGTAGCCAGGTAGAAACAGGTAAATCTATATACTAGCATTTTACAACGGTCTGCTTATTGAATTGAACTTAAATAAAAATTAAAGATTATTAATTATGAACACGGTGGTATAGGATTGCCTGCGAAAAATCAGTCCCTAATTCCGGTTGTCGAATTTTAAAAAGTAAAATATCGCAAATAAAAAACAAAATATAAGTATAAGTAGTCTGTGCATCGCATCAAGCGGATCGTAGGTAGTACGTTTTCTTTGTATAGAAAGTCAAATAAGTGCGTCTACCAATACGTATCGTACGATATTTTGTGCGTCGACATTCCGTATTATACTCGACGCTTACCTTTAAGCCGCCGGCGTGGCACCGCCATTTTCGTCACACAGCCTCGTATTTCAAGCGATTAATTAATTACCTACCTATATTAAAAACTTACCCTCGTAAAGCTGACAGTTCACTCTTAAAATATAAATAAACACAATATAACAAAAGAAAATAAGCACATTATTTGTACGCGTCATCGCACCGCAAAACTTAATAATAATACTGAGTAATTTGGATTTCTATGTTGTTACTGAAGGTCAACTCAAATGCGACCATAATTATATAGATACCTGTTTTTTTGGGTTGCGTAACTCAAAAGGAAAAACGAAGGAACGCTTTTATGATCACTTTTTTATATTACGTAGGTGGCAGACAAGCACACGGCCCACCTGATGGGAAGTGGTCACTGTGGCCTATGGACGTGTGCAACACTAATGGTGTCCCACACACGCTGCCTACCCTGAAGGGAAAGGGGGAGGGCTAGGAAGGGGTGGGGAGGCTAGGAAGGGATGGGAGGAGGAGGGGTAAATTGAGCTCTGGCTACCCTACTTACCGGCGGGAACACAACTCGATGGTTATTATGTGCGCGGTGTTCTGTCGGGCGGAGGTACTATCCCAGTCGGACTGCTCATTTCGGACGGGAGATACCGTCGTGTCCTACCTCCTGTGAATCCTCTTGTAATAGCAAGGACATAAATAATTAAAAGCATGCAGGACATATACCTACAATAATAATTAAAATGGAGATGAAAGTTTTAACTTACAATTTCAATTAAACTTATAGCTCCAACACAGCACGCTTTCTGTCAACCGTTTAGTAAATAATACACTTGCAATAAACTTACCGAGAGTAAGTACAGACGTAGTTTGGCCAGGTTTTGGAGTAGTTCGCGCATCGTGCAATTTGAGCCAATCAAATGAAACGAACGAACGGAACGTTGATTCGGTACAAGACGTCTCTCGGAGACATCTGATTGTGGTCCGTCAAGTGACGGACCAATCATATGTCCGCGACGGCGCAACCGCGTCTCCCGCGACCCGCTCATACCTCAAAGGGGACCTAAAAATCGACCTTTGCGCATATGACGCGTCCGGCCAATTTACGTGCCGGTATCTGTATCATAAGTGAAATCACACTTGTGATGGATTTAGTAAGAGCTTTCAAAGACTGATCGCCCTTACGATATCCTAAAGCAAGGCTCTCCTAAGTAAGATTTTTTTTTATAATGGAATGAGCCCGTAAGATGATTATTAATCTTAAAGAAAACCACTGTAAAATATACCTACATAAAAGTAAATTCCCTTATAGTACGAGATCCCGCTGCAAAATCATGCATGCATCGAATATTTGCTAAAAACCAAATTTTACGCATATTTATGATTAGGAGAACATATATTTACTAGGTTGCCTATCAAAATGTGGACGCTAATATGTTTACCTAATTCAATTATTGCTAATTCATATTTCGGAAAAAAAATCCGTGATTTTTCAGAGTCCTTATCTGTATTGCCGTGACGTGGATGATATTTTATTTAAAAACCATGTGAAGAATTTTTTTTCCGAAAAATGAGTTAGCTATAATTGAATAAACAACAAAGACATGTAACACATGTTTAAACAAATAAATTTGATTTGATTTGATTTGATTTGAATAAGTTAGCGGCCACATTTTGATAGGCAACCTAGTAGGTAAATATATGTTCTCCTAATCATAAATATGCGTAAAATTTGGTTTTTAGCAAATATTCGATGCATGCATGATTTTGCAGTGGGATCTTAGTCTATTATGAAGTGCGCCCAAAGCCACACTTACAGATTTCTGTACCTAGTGTATTATAAGTACCTAGCTATAACTTGTCTTGGGATAATTTAAAGACAACATTTTGCTAGTTGGAGGCTTTGTAATATATATTTTTTTTTATAATTTTTAGTCCATAAATAAGGCTGTATTTGCATTTGATTAGATACCTACTTTTTTACTACGGTAACAATGTTTTTCTGCCACAAGAACATCAAATACACTCGAGAGCAATGAATCCGGGTCACTTAAAGAATCCTAAAAATCTCGGAAACTAAAAATGCTAGGTTAATGCAATAAATTGTATTTAATAGACAATGTAATACTCCTTAAATGAAGGTATTAAAACTTCTTAGTTATTGTAAAGTTATATCATAAAAAAATCAAATTTGAAAAAGGGCCACTTTCGAAGATGGAACTACGAAATTACAGCATTTGGTTTTGCTTTTGTTTGTAATCTGTCATTTATGTGGGTACATAAACCATGTTGATAGTGCTCTATATTCATTATTCAAGCTGAAATTATGTCGCTTACGCCTGAAGAATGCACCAGAATACTTACAATGCTGGAAACCGGCCGGAGTCAGCGCGATACAGCCAGGACTGTCGGTGTGTCGCTGTCAACAGTACAAAGAGTTCTCCGACGTTACGAAGAAACTGGTTCTAACCTACGCAGACCAGGAACGGGCAGAACCAGGTGTACCACAGCACGAGAAGACCGATACTTGGTGAACACCATGCTTCGAAATCGCTTTCTCACAGGAACTGAACTCACCAATCAGTTTCGACGCCTCGGAGGAAGTAACCCAAGTGCATGGACAGTAAGACGTCGGCTTGCTGAATCTAACTTAAAACCCCTTAGACCTGCAAACGGCCCTAAACTGGAGCGTGGGCATCGTATTTCGAGACTAAGATATGCCCAGAGCCACGTAAATTGGAGTATTGAAGATTGGTCAAAAGTTATGTTCTCCGACGAATCAAAATTTATGCTCTACAAGCACGATGGAAGACACAGAGTGTATCGAAGACCAGGGGAAAGATTCAAGCAAGCATGCATCGAAGAAAAAGTAGCCTACGGTGGTGGGTCTGTACTTGTGTGGGCCGGAATTTCTTCTGAAAGTCGCACAGAGCTGGTGATCATAGAAAACGGCTCTTTAACTAGCGTAAGATATGTGGAAGAAATCCTCAATGATCACGTTGGTCCATTTATGGTCAATTTAGGTGAGGATGCTATATTTATGCATGACAATGCCCGACCTCATACAGGTAGGATTGTGAATGACTACCTTCAAGAGATGAACATTACTCGTATGGAGTGGCCAGCGCGCAGCCCGGATATCAACCCGATCGAGCATGCTTGGGACGAGCTAGGCAGATGCGTAAAACAACGAAACCCTCCCCCAATCACGCTTCGTGAGCTCAAAATTGCTCTCACAGAGGAATGGGAGAATATTCCCCAAA
Organism: Lithosia quadra; assembly: GCA_963576445.1. Classification (NCBI taxonomy): domain Eukaryota; kingdom Metazoa; phylum Arthropoda; class Insecta; order Lepidoptera; family Erebidae; genus Lithosia; species Lithosia quadra. Next base: position 2,055,394 of record OY754897.1, read on the forward strand.
ATCGTATAAGGAACTTGGTGTACAGCATGCCAAACCGCGTAAACGCAGTAATGGAAGCACGAGGAGGCAATACGAAGTATTAAAATTCAAGAAAATCGTAATAAAGTTCAAAAATTTCATGTTTCCTATTTTTGTTTTAAGGAGAGATCAGCAGTTTTTTTCTTTATGTAATTTTGTGTTAATAAAATGTATGGTGACTCATATTTTTTTTACTTTCATTTAAGGAGTATTACATTGTCTATTAAATACAATTTATTGCATTAACCTTGCATTTTTAGTTTCCGAGATTTTTAGGATTCTTTAAGTGACCCGGATTCATTGCTCTCGAGTGTATATTTGTGACTATTACATGCTGCATACTTTTCGTTACCCAGTCAAAAGATTAATTTTTTAACTTCAATGCAACGTTATTCACCTCTTTTATCATGAGTCCGTCAAGTTGAAAGCCACCATTATGTCACTGTCGGTGTATGTAGTAATGGGGAGGGGCACCCCCTTCCTGAGACTTTACCTTTAGCTTATCATCAGGCGAGGTGAAGTGAAGTCATATTGACGTGACCGATAGGTATATTAAAATAAAAATAATACATTGTACCTACTATGTAACAGCCTCTGTGGCGGAGCGGTAGTGAACGCGGCCGCTGCGCAGGGGCCAAGGGTTCGATCCCCGCTCAGTGCAAATATTTGTATGCGTGAATACCTATGGGTATTTGCATTGGTCTGGTCGTGCCTCGGAGAGCACGTTAAACCGTCGGTCGGTCCCGGTTGCCATACAAACATCTATGGCAGTCGTTACGGGTAGTTAGAGCCCTAAAAAGTCCAACAACAACGGTCTAGCTGCAATGCTTCGATATCGCCTAATGTCACCATTGGGTTGTGAAGGTCAGATGGCAGTCGCATTACGGAAAATATCGAGGTCCAGCCAAATCCGCAGTTAAGACTGGTAAAGCGGACCCCAGACTCCGAGGTGAAAGCTTTGGATGCGACTGGGATTAACGCTAGGTTGAAGGAAGGTAACCTACCTAAAATGAAACCCGAAATATTCAGGATTAAACGTTTTTATTTTCGCCTGTAAAGTTGTTATTTTTCGATTGCACGAGTATTCGATGGAGCCATCGAATTACTGCCAATGGAACGAAAGAACTACGCAGAATCTCGAACCAATATAAGAAAAATAACGACAATTTCAACCCCTTGGAAAGAACCTATGACCACTAAATACCTTGTATAATAGTAAACATAATTAATTAACGGCAATAGTTTCTCATAAAATAATGCAAGCAACCATAAATCTTCGCCTAACAATTGTAAACTGATAATGCTTACCAAAATAAATGAGATTATACAAATCTTGACACTAGCAACAAAGTTCCTAACCGTATCCTCACGGGTTTTCTCTATTCTATTCTTAATCACAACCGCAATGATCTTGCAAAAGGCCAATAGGTTCGCACACGCGGCCGCGATTCTTATTGCCAGAAGTATAACTATGAAATCATTTATTTTTAATAAGTTCAAAACGATTGGTATATACTTTTTATACGTAAACGGGACTTAACGCGATACACGTTAAAGGTATTACATACCTTTGGATGCCTGACGTAAAAAAAAAAAAAAAAAAAAAGATTGGTATATAACATAACACACTTATAGATGTCGGCAAAAGCCAGATAATCAACCAAAGTTTAAGAAAACTCCACTTAGTATCAGCCACAAACACTTTCACAATTTTGTCATACATAGACACACGTCCAACATCTTAAAATAAAATCTGCAGGCAATATTGATATGTCTGGGATATATGGAACTTCCGAAAGGCAAATTAAATACAACCACCGTGACACTCCTAGTTGCAAAAGAACTTTTTGATCCAAGTTTCTTTTCCCCGGCCAGATTATGAACAGTAGAATCTGTATTAATAAACACACTGTTGAGAATATAGTTCCAACAAAAAATAAGAAATCCGCCAATAATAACATTTTGTAACGATATATTTTCTGTCCAACGACTGCCCAAAACAGTACACAACCTAGTAGTATCAAGTAATTTTTTGAATATATACCTAGGTATTATTTCGTTCTATCTTGTCGGATGAGAATAGGTATAGTTTTAATATGCAATATTACTGGTTCACACTTCACAGGCATGTGGAATAAATGAAAAACAGGTTATGTCTAAAATAGATTCTAAGTTAAATCTACAAGCCTATACTAATAATATAAATACAATTCAATTCGATTTATTTCTGAACAAAAATAATTTGTGTTGTTCAATAATACAATAAATACATGCAAATAAATGAAAATTTCGAGTTATCTTAAAAACGACAACGCAGGAGACAATACTTAGGTAATACTAGATGCTCTCGACAGGTTGCAGCAACTTGAAGTCCGTATTATTGGGAGTCCGGACGTTACGAATACCCTCGAGCCTGTAAAGCTACGTAGAGATATAGTTTCTTTAATGTAAAATAATAGGAAAGTAAAATATAATAATGTAAAATACAATAATGTAAAATATAAGAATGTAAAATATAAGGATGTAAAAAATAAGAATGTAAAAAATAAGAATGTAAAATATAATATTGTACCATAATAATAATGTAAAACCAAAGACGATATTATTATGATAACATATCGTTATCATATCGTCTTTGGTAAAACTCATGATGCTATCTTCGAAATTAAAAACGACTTTGGCACTTAGATATCGAAGAGCAAAAGACCGCGGCCAATAACCATCGTGTTGTGTTCCCGCCGGTAAGTAGAGTAGCCAGAGCTCACTGTACCCCTAGCCCCCCTCCCCATTCAGGGTAGGCAGCGCGTGTGTGACACACTTAATGTTGCAGACGTTCATAGGCTACGGTGACCGCTTCCCACCAGGCGGGCCGTGTTTTCTGCCGCCTACGTAGTATATAAAAAAAAACTTTCCGATGTATTCCACCTCCTCGGAAAGTTTCTTTTTATTTTATTTTTTATATTCAGTCCGTCAATTGACTTAACCCCGCTGGATGGTAAGAAGCAAGGGCAAAGTTCAGAGGGTACGGGCCGCCATTCCAGACACCATTCGTCCCAAAACGGCGGTCCCTACCTTGACGGCCTAGACAGATGCCTTTTCACGCCCCGCTTGAAGAACCCGGGATTGTAGGAAGAAGGAAACACGTTTATAATGTACTCCTACTACGTATTTTTTATATCAATAACTTATTTTTTAAATGATTTTGAACCAGTTTTCTCCGCACGAGTGCAGTGCTGCGTGCCCGGCGTACTGAAACTTAGATTAGGGCTTCGAACACGAAACCCAAGACTGCTACGGCACAGAATAAAAAAAAATCTACAAGTAGAAGTAGCAAGGGGCGGGGTTGCGTCGCCAAAAAATTAAGTGTAATTACACTTAACTGCAGCAATAGGTCACATCTTTTAATGTTCTGTGTGCTACGGCGACTAGCACAAGTCGACACGTGTGATCAACGTAGGGCCTCGATTCTGCTAAACACAAACCACTGATACTCCAAAAACTGCCATTTAATTTTAGACTTTATTGTTATCACGTTAAAGTCTAAAGTCAAATGATATTTTGTAGAGCGAATGAAAAAGTTAAATGAATTCTTTTCATTTGATTTTAGACTTTAACTGTATAACGGTAAAGTCTACAATTAAATAGCATTTTTAGAGTGTCAGTGGTATTACAGTGGTTTGTCTTTAGCAGGATCGAGGCCCAGACTACAAAATAATACCATTGTTTATATTACTTAGTAAAATCTTTATTATATAGAACTTATATTAAATTCTCTCTTAAACTAAGCAGCCACGCCATCTTGTGCGTCATCCTCTGAAAAAAAAAAAGAAATATAATGTAGTGTAGGTACTAATTTGATAAAAAGTTATTAATTTTAACCTCTTTTTTTAAATACAAGCTTTTTAAGACGATATCAACTTCCATCGTTGCTCACTAGATGGCGCTGTGCCATTCTAAAATGCGATTGTGTTGTGTGCGGAAAGCTGTAAAAATACCGTTTTCGTTTTTCCATTTTGTCAGTCTGTCTTTATGATTGCACTTCCAAATAAAGTGAAATACCAAGATCAGGTGTCATTATTGAAAACCCCCCCAGAAATCCCCGCGGCCGCAGACACAACCCCCGTCGTCCATCGAGGGTGTTTATGTCGGAATCGAACTGACTAAAACCGCGCGCCGTCTCGGCTCAGTAAGGTTACCTAATAGACATATCCCTCGCACCGCAGCTGACCCCGGGCTATCTACGGTTTTAAGATGACCCCCTCAACCCTCACATCAGCATCACACCGACAACAGTGGAATGTAGGATGACAGGCGGCCGTTGTCATCTGCGCTCAGAGAATCAGTCCGCCCCCCGCCCGCTCCCCACTGTGCCCTCTGCTAGTCGGAGGGACACAGAGAGCCACGGAGCGGCCCTCTAGAGGCAGGCGGCAGCGTCTCCCCTGGTAATTAAGACCAGAGACGGGCGGTTTTAGTCAGCTCGATCCCGACAATTTCGGCACGATAAAAAAAAAGGCGTGAGTGGCACTGGCTTTTCCATTGCCTGAGGGCACCGCATGGAGATTCCATCCAGCTCTCCCCTCAAGCTAAATGAGTATTAAGTTAGAAGTACAAATACCTTTATCATCCGTGTCCATAGGTTCAGGGGTCTCGGTGTAGGCGGCCGCGAGGGGGGACACAACGACCCCGTCCCACACGGTGATCTCCGTGGAGATGTCCTTGCCCCCCTCAAAGGCTTGAAGCCCCAGGACGTACCGGTGACCGCCGCGGGCCACCACTCGGAGAAGACTGTCGAATAATTTGTATAAAGAGAAGATTACAGATTTTGTACAGATACAGGCACGTAAATTGGCCAGACGCGTCATATGCGCAAAGGTCGATTTTAAGGTCCCCTTTGAGGTATGAGCGGGTCGCGGGAGACGCGGTTGCTCCGTCGCGGACATATGATTGGTCAGTGGACATAATTATGACAATCATAAATGTCTCCGAGAGACGTCTTGTACCGAATAAACGTTACGTTCGTTCGTACTTTGAATCATTTGATTGGCTCAAAGTGCACGATGCGCGAAATTACCCCCACTACTCTAAAACCTGGCCAAGTTACGTGCTGGCATCTGTAATTCGTGTAAAAAATATATGTATTCAAAATTGAGTGTCGGTCTAGACTGCCCGTGTGTCATAAGATGTATTCTATTGGTTGCAAGAATACTTTTTATGAAATTTGGGAGATCGACATGATATCGAAATTAGACTAAATTTTGAACATATCTTTGAAGAGAATTGGCCTTCAGGACTAGGTAGGGTGATTTTTTTTTTGTATATAGAGACAAAAAGATATAGGAACAATTTTATTGGATACAAGTGTTATTAAACGGAGAGTTATACATAAACCGGTAAGTAGGGTAGCCAGAGCTCACTACCCCTCCTCCTCCCATCCCTTCCTAGCCTCCCCATCCCTTCCCAGCCCTCCCCCCTTCCCTTCAGGGTAGGCAGCGCGTGTGTGACACCCTTAGTGTTGCACACGTTCATAGGCCACGGTGACCGTGGTGTGGTAAACTTAGTATTAAGTAGTTTTTGACGTCAAAATGATGTAATTACGTTACACTATTTTGAGAAATAAAGAAATTGAAAAATTGAAAATTGAAATTGACCGCTTTCCATCAGGTTCGCCATGTGCTTGTCTGCCACCTACGTGGTATAAAAAAAAATTACTCTTGTGTGTAAGTGTGTTAGAGTGTGCGTGTGTGTGCGTGTGTGTGCGTGTGTGTGTGTGTGTGTGTGTGTGTTAGTGTAAATTGAGAGATTGGACGTACGTCTGGGCGGTGGCGGCGGCGAGGTCCTGCGCGGCCAGGTCCAGCGCGGTGTGCGCGCGCGCGTGGGCGGCCTCACACGGGTCCGCTAGACCCGCGCAGCCCGGCAGGAACAGCCCGCCTGCTAGCAGGGACAGCGCGCGTCTGCGGGTTAACAAAAAATACAGATATGTTAAATATTCTACGACATACACAGAGCGCCACAGAAGTCCAGAGACTTCGCCTTTGGAGTCCTGAGACTTTGTCTTTAGCTTACCATCAGGCGAGGTAAAGTCATTTCGAATTGTCCTATACATAAAAGAAAGTCAGTTGGAAATAACTACAAGTTGAACTTGTAATATTTTAGTTGGTCACATCACTATGACTTCACCTCGCCTGATGGTAAAATCTCAGGAATATATCTATACCAATATTATAAAGGGGAAAGATTTGTACCTATTTTTGTATGTTTGTAATGAATAGGTTCAAAAAGTACTGGGCCGATTTAAAAAAATTTTTCACCAATAGAATGCTACATTCTTCCAATTTGACATAGGCTACATTTCATTTTGAAAAAAATTAAGGATCCTTGGAAAAACTGGAATTTACACCCGGGCGAAGCCGGGTCCCGGGTCGCTAGTAAATTATAAAATTCCATTCTTACCTAAAAGCGACATTAATAGGCAGAGCCTGCCTCGCTGGGTTGTTCATTATGCAGTGGTGCGCCAACAGATCTATCATCCACGGGGTGAGGGGTTCGAGTCCCGCGTGACGCGAACACATATCGCGTAGCAGGCGGATTAGCACCTAAAATGTGATGAAACATGACAATTATTTACAATGGGCCTGGTAGACCACGTATTTTGGGATAGAAATCTTGAACAATTTACAAAAAAAGGGAAAATTATGTAAATTTTTAGGTACTTTAGGTTTTTCTACTTAGGTCACCATGGCCTATGAACGTGTGCAACACTAAGGGTGTCACACACGCGCTGCCTACCCTGAAGGGAAGGGGAGAGGGCTGGGAAGGGGTGGGGAGGCTAGGAAGTGATGGGAAGAAAGGATAGTGAGCTCTGGCTATCCTACTTACCTTGGGGAACGCAACACGCTGGTTATTATGTGCGCGGTGTTCTGTAGGGCAGAGGTACTACCCCAGTCGGACTGCTCATTTCGGACGGGAGATACCGTCGGGTCCTACCTCCTACTAACCTTGATAGAGGAATGATGAGCATTCTCTTCGAACCAGCGACTGTGACGAATGGCAGCCAGATGACTGCTGATGACCTTGTAGTCTAAATGGACCTCGGGCTCCAACTTCCTCAGGTTCTGATGCAGGGTTGTCACCAGGACCCTGACGGCTGCAGACGCCGCTGTGACGGTGAAGCCCCTCTCATGGCAAGCCGCAACCACGGAACCACCCCCATCAGCTCTCATTAGCTTGTTTAATTCCTCGTTAACCTGCAAAAATTATGACATAATATTTTTCCATTATAATAAACTTTTTTTTCCGTGCGGAAATCCTCATGGATACCCACCCCGCGGTCAGTGGGGCAGGTTATGTCGGACTCTTACCGACTATAACCGCACGCCGTCTAGAGTCTTCTGACGCCAGGGTATAAAGATGCCCAAAGAGCATTTATCTCGCACCCCGGTTTGACCCGGGCCATCTCCGGATGGCCCCCTCGGGTTTGGAAACCACGGTGTTCTCGTCATGCCCCCGGAATAGGGGGGCGGGGGGGGGGGGGGGGCTTCTGCGCGCCGCCGCCTCGGCCTGCTTCTGCTAGGGTGTCAGGCGGCTCCACCCGTCACCCCCAGGCCTGCGCTCATGGAGGACGCGCCCGCCCCCTTCCGGGAGAGCTCTGTGTAGCCTCTCCCGAACCCTTTTGGCCGCCTCCTTCTCGAGCATCACTTGCTCGCAGAAGGAAACTATATAGCTTTCCTCTCAGCTTCAACTGTGTGGAATCGATTCCTATGGGCACCTATTCTCGGGATAAAAACCGGTTAGGTACGAGACGGACTCGCCCATGAAGGGTTCCATAGGAACCAGTAATATCAGTAACTAACTGTATACAAGCCCATGGTCTTATAGATGCCGGTACGTATATCAGCCAGATGCGTCATATGCGCAAAGGGCGATTTTTAGGTCCCCTTTGAGATATGAGCGGGTCGCGGGAGACGCGGTTGCGCCGTCGCGTCCGTAACTTGACGGACCAATCATGTCTCCGAGAGACGTCTTGTACCGAATAAACGTTCCGTTCGTTCGTACTTTGAATCATTTGATTGGCTCAAAGTGCACGATGCGCGAACTTACCCCCACTACTCCAATACCTGGCCAAGTTATGTGCCGGGCATCTGTATAATTTTTGAGTTAATTGAAAGAAAGGCTCCTCTGCCTACCCCTTCGGGGATATAGGCGTGAGTTTATGTTATGAAAGAAAGGCGAAAATTACCTTATTAGATAGTCCTTCGACTGCCTCCTTAGTGGGCAGGGTCTTCATAATGACTACGATGTCGGCCACATTCTTGCCGGCCATCATGGTGCCCTTCTTGTAGGACCCAACCTGGCGCACTTCTTCCAACTGCTGAAAATTTGATAATGCTAAATTTAATATAAAAGAAAAATAAAATTATAATGTGTAAAAAAATAAAAAAAATGCAATAACTTTTCATGGTATTTAAGTATGTTTATCCGCTTTTTAGAACCCATAACATGCCTAGTTAAGTGATACTACACAATGTCATAGAATACCAATATTATGAATGTTGATCCCAGTCGCATCCAAAGCTTTCAGCCCGGAGTCTGGGGTCCGCTTACCAGCCTTAACTGCGGATTTGGCTGGACCTCCATATTTTCCGTGAAGAGACTGCCATCTGACCTTCACAACCCAATGGTGACATTAAGCGATATCGAAGCATTGCAGCTAGACCATTGTTGTTGCACTTTTTATGGCTTCAACTACCCGTAACGACTGCCATAGATGTTTTAATGTTTTTCATTATCATACGAGTAATAAAATCTCCTTTTTTTCTTTTTGCTCAAACACAAAGTTTCCCTTATTAGGAAAAAAAATATTATTGTAATATTGTTTATTGATTCATTCATTTATAGTTTTAATGGTCTTCTCAGGTATAGTAACCACGGTGTCCTCATCTAATTCAATTAATAAGGTAACTAACACAACTTGATTGAAAGGCGGAACGAAGTTTGCCGGGAAAGCTAGTATTAATATATACTCACACACGCAGCGAAGTCTCCTGGAGCTACCACAATATTGTCTAAGACAGTCTGTAGTTTTGTGACTATACTGAGCACAGCTGACTGTTCTGCCGGAGTGGGGCATAGTTCTGCATGTCTTTTGAGCAGGGCCTGCAATTGTATTGTTACTGTATTATTCCTCTTTAAACCTACCAGACCAAAAACAAGGTGGATGGACGACATTGTCAAAGTGGCTGGCACATACTGGCTAGACAAAGCAAAGAATAGACAGATTTGGAAGGAGATGGAGGAGGCATATACCCGGATGGGGTCAAGGCTCCAATAGTTTTTACTAACATAGTTTAAGAATTGTACTAACTCATTGTAAAATAATTTAAAAGCCTTGAATAAATATGCTTTATTATTATTATTATTATTATTAAACCTACACCTAGGTCGCAAGTCCTGGGAACTGCTCGGAGTTTCTCCCTCTGCCACACGATGGACCCGGCACCCGCACGGTGAATCCATGGCATGCTAAGAAGTTCGTCTCTCTCTTGTGAAGTAGTTGTACATTGGAGATATTTAAAAAAGAATACTTGGGTTAGGTTATATATAATGTGTTTCTAAACACAAACTTTTTTAAATTCTTGTCTGTTTGTTTGTGATGGAAAAACTATTGAATGGATTTTGATGTGGTTTGTTTCAAAGGTCTTGGTCAGACTCATAATCTTAATATGTTACTAAGACTGTATTTGAGTAGATACTTAACTCTTATTTGTACAGGCACAGTAAACAATATTGTCAAATTACAAATATAATTTAATGTAAGTACAAAGGCAATCAATATTGAGTTTTCTCTCAGCCCCATTAGGTTTGTATTTACCGTAATAATTGCTGATATTTATATCATTAATGTATGTTTTCACGGGGCAATGTCCACGAAAATGGAAAGTGCTGAAATGTAATTTTTTTAACTATACCCCGATTTTTAATTCTAGGCAAGAAAATGACATTTCCAGTGTTGCAGGTTTTTTGTATCAAATAAATAGTGACGTGGTTGAATCGAGTTTTACAATTATAAGTTAGTCGTGAGTCGAGATTATAATTCTTTTATTAAATATATAAATTTTTTTTTTCGCGCGTTTATATAAATAAAAACTGATACATACAAGATACGCGCGAAAAACATAACACTTCTTGGCAGTCGGGTAAAAAATGAATCCCTATTTCCCTTGGTCACGGCATCACGCGTAAACTGCAGGACCGATTTGGCTGAAAATTGATGAGGAGGTAGCTTAGAACTAGGAGAAGGACATAGGATACTTTTTGTCCTGCCACGGGGACAAAGTATGCCACGGGCGAAGCCGCGGGACACAGTATTCTATAAAGAAAGATAGATTTAGTATTCTATAAAAAATATTTCCGTCGTGTAATGTACTAGGCGAGCATAAACTGCAAAGAGGTTCATTCACTGATAAAAATAAAGAATGACTAAAGTATCTAGTCTTTTGATTGCCGAACATCACTATTGTAGCGGGTCACCCTTTTTTGTATCAGTGACAGTTGCACTTGTCATTTTCTTGCCTAGAATTAAAAATCGGGGTATAACTAATCTACGATTGATATAGGTTGGTTACGATCAATATCTGCATAATAAAGATAATTTAACCATTATTTACCTGGGTAAGGGCCGAATCGTCAGGGGCGGGCTTGCATCGAGGGAACGCCGGTTCAGCCAAAATTAAGTCAAAAGGGGGTCGTAGCATCAAAACCCGGGGCCTGTTGAATGGGGGCCGGCCCATTCCTCCTCTACCAGGCATTCCACGGCCTCCACGTCCGGCACCACGAACCATTTCACACTTTTAGATAAAACAAATTCGATTTGAATGTTAGGTTAACTTGGGTTGAAAATCACAATTTTATAGTAAATTCTTGTTAACACAACTATTATAATATGCTATAGTGGCTTAGTAACTTGTCTTTTATTAATATTTTGAGCCTAATTAATAACTTTGTGTGTAATACAAGTAATTGCGAAAACCAAAACAAAATGGCAGTGCAGACGCGCGGTTTCCAAATTTTCTCTAATAGGGACACCACCAGTTACCTTACCAACCACAATGTATCGATGTTTAATAAAATCGATTAAATTATACGATTATTGTGATATAAAATATTACTTATTAGTAATATTAAAAAAAACAATATTGAGTTAAGCTCGCCTTTGTACATAAAGCTTATTGTAATATATGATAAATTATTTACTGTGTGTACAATAAAGAATTAAAGAAAGAAAGAAAGAAAGAATTAAAAATCATTTCTTAAATTCAATTTTAAAAAATAGCTAATTACATACAACATACATATAAATAACAAAATAAGAAAATAAGTTGAATAAAGAGAATTTTATTTCAAAACAGCACATTTTGTAAAGTAATATTCCTCTCTCTTCTCTCTGGCATCCCATGACATGACATGACTGATAACATTGACATGACTTTAGGTTATGTTGATGTTATTGATGTTATTGTTGTTTTTTATTGCTTTGCTTTTAGTCTAATAAGCTTCTATTACTTCTTCAATATAAAGTTTTACATGAATTAACTACTTAACTTTAGTAATAGGTTTTAATTAAAAGCGACATGATTAATCCAGAAAAGTTTAGAGTGCTCATGAAATTTTTGGAACATTTTGTAAGCTTTTAATAAATAAACTGCATTATTTCACTGATTATATACATAAATGTAATCTTATATTATTCTTTCTTCTTTAAATTTGCAGGTCGAAGATGATGAAAAATTTCAATGTAAATATTGTCTTATACGCTTCGATAATACAGATTTATTAAAAATACATTCGATAACAGAACATTCGCAAAAGAGACTAGTTTGCGATTTTTGCTATAAAGAATGTACAACACCGTCAGGAATGCTAAATCACATTAGATCTGTACGTTTACCACTTGTTATGGTATGGTAGGTATGGTTTCACGGGCTGTTATCCGCAACTCCACGTCCTGGCGCGGTTTTTGCGTAAGTGGGTGGGCACGTTATTCGATCCATCCGACCTCTTGGAAGAACGCCAGCAGATTTTTTATACTGCTGGTGATCTCCCGGAGCGTACCTGTATTGTTGAAGTACTTGACCCTGTATGTGGCGGTTGCAGGGCAGTGCAGGAGCACATGTGCTGCCGTTTCCTCCTCCCTCATGCAGGCTCTGCATAGAGGGCTGTCGGTGATGCCTAAAGTGAAAAGGTGTTTATTAAAGGTGCCATGCAGTGGCGGATTTACAAATTTGCCGCCAGTAGGCTATACAATTCTCCATGACTACCCCCCCCCCCCCGTCAATTACCGTGGTGTAAGGTTACCTACCTATTATTATATTTTTTTTTATGCAAGAAAAAAAAAATTAGCTCAAAATTGCCGCCCCCTAAAATCTGCCGCCCTAGGCTCCAGCCTACTCAGCCTACTGGTAAATCCGCCACTGGTGCCATGTCCCATGATGGCAGCTGTAGCCGTGCGTAGTTGTTGCTTAGACAGGAGCCGGAGACGTTTACCACTTTAACTAGAGCTTTTTTACTGTAGGATTGTTCAAATACCAGAAATATATTTTGTAGTTATTGTGGGATTATGTTCAAAACATATCCTATTACTGACATATATATAAGTACCTATATTGCCAGAAAGTTGATCAGATATTTGCTTGAAGGAACAGCCTGCCCCTTGCCTGTTGACCAGTGACCTCAACCAGTGTGTATTATACAGTTACTTTTTTTTTAATCTTTACTTTACTTTATTTAGGAGCTTTTGGCCTGAATAGCCATGTCAGCTCCATCTTACCCTAAACTTACAATAGACTTAACATTAATTAAAAACTACAAATACACTATGCTTTTAATACCTCATCATCTACCTGCCCTTGTCTCAATTATTTGGGGTTGGCGCAACATGTATTTTTCCTCCATTCATTCCTGTCAGATGTCATCTCTTCGGTTACCCCCTTCCTTGCCATATCCTCTTTCACGCACTCCATCCATCTTTTCTTAGGCCTACCTCTACCCACAACATACTCCACATTCATACTTAGAACCTTTTCAACAACATTGCTTTCATCTCTTCTCATAACATGTCCATACCACGACAGTCACTCGCTTCTCAATTTTTCATTTACTGGTGCAACTTTCAGACTTCCTCTAATGTACTCATTCCTTATTCTGTCCATTCTTGTCACACCACACATCCATCTTAACATTCACATCTCCGCTACATGTAGTTGTCTTTCTTCCTTCGCTTTCAATACCTCATACATCATTTTATAAATTAGGATAGCATTTTACAGTTACATAGGTAACTATTCTTTTAGTTGTAAAATATTAGAATTTATTACTATCTATGCCAATAAATAAAATTTCAGTGTCTGTTTGTAATAATAAAATAACCGCTTCCACCAAGGGCATCTGGATGTATACACATCATCTGTCCATCTGTCTGTTTGTTCTGGCTAATCTCAGAAATGGCTGAACCTATTTTGTCTGTACTTTCACTGGCAGATAGCTGATGTTACAAGGAGGAACTTGGCTACATTAATTTTTGAAAAAGAATTAGGGTTCCATTTAAAATATTAATACTTCAATAATCTAAAGAAAAGTCGCGGGCATAGCTAGTATAAAATAAGTACTTAGGTATATTGTGTTATTATTACATACTTAAGAAGTACAGATACAGGCACGTAACTTGGCCAGGTTTGGGGTAAGTTCGCGCATCGTGCTCTTTGAGCCAATCAAATGATTCAAAGTACGAACGATCGGAACGTTGATTCGCTACAAAACGTCTCTCGGAGACATCTGATTGGTTCGTCAAGTGACGGACCAATCATATGCCCGCGACGGCGCAACCGCGTCTCCCGCGACCCGCTCATACCTCAAAGGGGACCTAAAAATCGACCTTTGCGCATATGACGCGTCTGGCCAATTTACGTGACATAATTACCTATATTTACAAATTTTTAAATTTACAGGCTCACATGTATATTCCTATGCAAAAAGTTATTCCCATAAAAAGACAACCTAAAAGAAATGATGAAAACGATTATGAACCAGAGTCGGAAAGTGAATCTGCAGATTCAGAATACGACCAGTATAATGATGAGGGAAAAAGGAATAGAAAACCCGACAGAGAATATCCGAGAAATTGTGACCATGTATGTATACATATAACATAAACTCACGCCTTTATCCCCGAAGGGGCAGGCAGAGGTGCTAGCACCCACATTTCGCCAGTTTATGTTTTAGGTCCCAATGTAATAGGTGGCGAGCCTATTGCCATTAACCGGGCACTTATATACCTGCGAGCTGAGAGCTGAGAGGGTTTAGACCTTAATCCACACACGCTGGCCTAATGCGGGTTGGTGGATCGGACATGTCCTTAGGATTTCTTCTGGGACATGTGGGTTTCCTCACGATGTTTTCCTTCACCGTCAGCAGATGGTAAATCATGTGATTAGCACATATAAATTCCACAAAGTGGAATTCACAATTTTATTCACGGTAATATACCACTTTCCCAAACTTGTGCACGTTGTCGAAGATGTTATGTTTAAAAATTCCACCGTTTTTTACACATAATAACTACATTTTACACTGATTTTAGAAAATGATACAGTGTCCCGATGTGACTTTTGCCGCGTTGGCGCCAAAACTCCTCAAAATTCATTCAGTAGTTTTGACGTGTTATTTTGTTTTTAATATTCACGACTGTCTTTTTTTTTCAGTGTAACTATGAAGTTCCAATGAAAAGAGTACATTACCAACATTATTTAATCGTACATAAAGATATCCTTGACCAATATCCATACCGAACAACTAATTATGTACCTTGTTCATTTTGTGGTATTCTTAAGGTAAGTATTGATTAATTTGAGTTTCATGTTTTTGTTGAATAATTAGCTGAATATTTAAAAAAATAATAGTACAGATACCGGCACGTAAATTGGCCAGACGCGTCATATGCGCAAAGGTCGATTTTTAGGTCCACTTTGAGGTATGAGCGGGTCGCAGGAGACGCGGTTGCGCCGTCGCGTCCGTCACTTGACGGACCAATCAGATGTCTCCGAGAGACGTCTTGTAGCGAATCAACGTTCCGTTCGTTCGTACTTTGAATCATTTGATTGGCTCAAAGTGCACGATGCGCGAACTTACCCCCACTACTCCAAAACCTGGCCAAGTTACGTGCGATCTGTAATATTTATTACAAAATATTGAAATCGGAATAATGTTGTTCTAGCCTCAATCGAAAATCTCTTATCATGAAGAAAAACACTCTGGAGTTAAAGTCAAATGCCCTCATTGTGACAAGCAGTTTGCCAGTCAGGTTCTTATGAGGTCTCATGCAAGGAGTGTGCATCCAAAATTCAAATTAGTGTGTGATTTTTGTTCCAAAGAGTTCAAAACAAGGCTTGAAATTACTAGACATATCAGGGTAAGTTTATAAACCGTATCTTATTGAAGCTTACAAAATACTGAATAACCGCTATGATATCAATGCTATCCAGGAGCCTGCTAGGGTGGGAGTGGCCCTCTAGAGGGCTGCTCCGAGGCTCTCCACGTGTCCCTCTGACTAGCAGAGGGCACAGTGGGGAGCGAGCGTGGGGCCAGGATCGACTTGAGAATCACTTTTATTTATGAGAAATATTTATTTTTATCTATATACTAGCTGACCCACCCCGGCTTCGCCCGTGGCGTATTTCAAACTCCGATGCACCCTTTTTAACTCACATAATATGCTCATAATTTATCAGTTTTCCTAAAATGTATGGGAATCTACCGGAATTGTTCACATTTATGATTATTGCTCCGCTCCCTTGGGCCGTAGCGTGATGATATTCAGCCTATGACATTCACGGATAATGTGGCTTTCAATTTGGTGAAAGAATTTTTAAAATCGGTTCAGTAGATCCCGAGATTACCCCTTACAATTTAACAAATATACAGACACACAAACTTTAACTCTTTATAATATTAGTATAGATTATAAAATCCTATAATTTATTTGAATTAATCTATTTCAATATTTTTTTTAGACCCATACAGGAGAAAAACCATTCAAATGTCACATTTGTGGTGCCGGGTTCGCTCACAGTGGTAACCGACAAATACATGTTCGCAGTGCTCATCAGAATCTGAAACAAGTTTCTTCAAAAGCTAAACGTAATAATGAGAAAAAAGATGAAAATAGGAAGAAAAAACATAGTAAAAAGGATAAAGAAAAAGAAAAGAAGAAAAAACAAAGAGAAAAATATGTGGAGAAAAGCGAGAAAGCAAAGAAAGTTTGTGTTAAACGCAGTAAAAACTTGAAAACAGTTGATTCTGATTCAGAATCGGACGATGAGACACTTAGTGTCATCCAGAAAAAGAAATCTAAGGGAATTTAAAAATAAATTATTATTATTATAATTTTGTAATGTCGGTTCTTTTCTCTTTTTACCCGACTGCCGAAGAAAGGAGGGTAATGTTTTTCGAGACTATGCATGTATGTATGTGTCCGATGTTTAACTAAAAAGTATACAAAAAAATCAAAAAACCCGACTGCCTAAAAACTAAAAAGAAAAAAACAAGCACTTAGATTAATGTCCGGTGGTCTAGAAACAACTGAACAGTCGGGATCCATTAAAATTAGATTGGCTTTCGAATAATGGATCCCGACTGTTCAGTTGTTTCTAGACCAATGGATATTAATCTAAGTGCTTGTTTTTTTCTTTTTAGTTTTTAGGCAGTCGGATTTTTTACATTTTTTAAGTGTATAGGTATGGGCCTCACCAAGTTCTTCGGGACCCAAGCTAGCCTCACCAGAAAGCCGGTACACCTACTTATTGACGAACAAGTAGGTACTAGGGGAATCACCAAAGAGTATAGAAGAAGAGTCATACAATCATACAATCGTACAATACATTACGATATCGATAGGAGTGTGGCCAGAGCGTGGACTGAGAATAACTTACTTTTTTAGTAGGTACTCCGAAATATTTGATCGAGGTGTCATTCGATTCGTTGATGATTTATATAAAAATTGTAGGACAGCTCGCAAAAATGCAAATTTATGCTTAAATATTTAAGTGAAAATTAACTTTATGAAAAACTAGCTGTTGCCCGCGGCTCCGCCCGCGTGGATGTCGGTTATGATTTTCCCGCTTTTCTGTTGAAAAATTTCCTGAATTTTCTTTGCTATAAACCTCACGGAGCCCAAGGCTTTCCAACGAATGCAAAACCGTGGAAATCGGTTCGTGCGTTCTGGAGTTATAGCGTCAGGAAGGAAAACCCGACTTATTTTTATATAGTAGATAAGAACTCGAAACATCTTTTTTTTGTCCTATGCGGACAAAATTCCCTCGGCCGCACAGGCCTTAAACAACTGCAAAAATATCTTACTTTAATTTGCTTTCATTAGATCAAAATCAAAGCGATTCAAGCTAGAATAAGTTTGTATTTATACTGTTATCTATGCTTATGAGTTTATGGTTGACGACATGAAGCTAAAGACACAACCCACCCAAGTCATCATTCATCATTCTCTGAACCTTTTTCCCAACTCAGTTGGGGTCGGCTTTCCAGTCTAACTGTGATGCGGCCGAACTTCGATATTCTCCGTAGAGCGTCTGCCATCTGACCTCCACAACCAATGGTCATTATGACCAATGGCGATATCGAAGTTCCAAGTTAGACTGGTTGGACTTTTGTGGGCTCCAACTACCCGTAACGACTGCCATAGATGTTTGTATGGCAACCGGGACCGACAACTTAACGTGCTCTCCGAGTAATACCCCACCCAACATAACCCACCTAAGTATTTTTTTTTAAATATCTCCAAATGCACAGACCAGACACTCTACTTTACAATAATTTTAATAGTAGGTACCATAGATAAAAGATCATTATTGCCGCTACGATAATTACTATACGTCAGAGCTTGGAGGAAATACCTAATAAATTAATAGCCAACCTTCTTGACCTTGAGGGGAGCCAGTTTTATATGACGCGTGAGATTAACGTTAAAAGTTATCCAGCGTGAACAAACAAATTCTATTATAAATTAAAAAAAAAAACAAACAAAAAACCTTAACTCATCAGTTTTTTTAAAAAGTACCTAACCAAAATTACTTTTTTTATATACTAAAGTGGCAGATTAGCGCGCGACTCACCTGTGAGAAACGCTGTTTGTTCTAGCCTAGCGGTCTTAGGGCAAGTGCTGACTTATGCGTATGCACGGTGCGGTTACCCGCCCACTCCCCTTTATCAGGACAAGGTGGGACACCGTGGTTCCCACGTCCGAGGAGGCAATCTAAAAACAGTGGAATTGCACAGATTTTAAACTTAAAAATTCGAATGAAAATGATTCATTTTTATATTGTAACTAGCTGTGCCCCGCGGCTTCGCCCGTGGCATACTTCGTCCCCGTGGCAGGATAAAAAGTATCCTATTTTTTTTATACTACTTAGGTGGCAGACAAGCGCCCGGCCCACCTGATGGCAAGCGGTCACCGTGGCCTATGAACGTGTGCAACACTAAGGGTGTCAAACACGCGCTGCCTACCCTGAAGGGAAGTGGGGAGGGGTGGGAAGGGGCGGGGAGACTAGGAAGGGATGGAAGATGGAGATGGGCTCTGGCTACCCTACTTACCGGCGGGAACACAACACGATGGTTATTATGGCCGCGGTGTTCTGTAGGGCGGAGGTACTAACCCAGTCGGACAGCTCATTTTGGACGGGAGATACCGTCGTGTCCTACCTCCTACAGCTACCTCCCCATCAATTTTCAGCCGAATTGGTCCAGCCGTTCACGAAAATAGGGAAATAGGGATTCATTTTTCTATAGATCAAAGTTTAAAGGAAGTTCAATTGAGCCAACTAAGTAATTAAACATCATTTTCATTACCTTTCATCTGGCGTACCCTGCGAGCGTAACTCCGGCACGTCTGACTGACGTCATCAGGTGGTACGCGGGGGGAAGGGGGAGGGGCAGATGCATTCTTTCGAAGATTTCTCGATAGATTTGTATGAATGCATAATAATATAGATGTTAATTTGGATTCCTTATTAATTATATATTGATTATTAAAATGTTAGAAAATTAGAGGGAAATGAAAGAAAACTAAGGTTAATAACCATAACTTACTTTGATCAAAACTACTGTTCAAAATCTGAAAATGACTTGACGTTGACTGTGCCAGCGTGTACCCGCGCTGTACATTCGCACAACACGACGCCAGCCCTAACAATTAACAGGTTGAATTCAAGTCTTAGCGAGATTGTACGAGTAGAAGACATTGGTTTTTTGCTTCAGTTATTATTCATTTTAACTTATAACTAGACGTGTGGCCGGAGACGCTAAAATTAAATAACTAACTAATAAATATTCTAGTATCGTATAAGTGTTGTGTTATGTTTATTTTGTGTATATATTGAGATAATAACAAGTTACATTTGACAATCGGTACCGAGTGAAAAGGGGTGAATAGGGATCAAGGGGTGAATAGGAATAAAGTTGTCATTAGAATAATGTTTCAAAAATTTCAAGTAACTACGTATTTAACTGGATATTTGGATGATTCTTTTCATTGTGACGTGGAAGTGGTTTAGAGTTTCGCATAAAAGACCAATAGTTCGCTCAACTAATGTTACTCAAACCAATAACTATATTTAGATTTAGATTAAGGAAATGATTGTAAATAGACCATAAAAACAGCTCGCTGAGTTTCGCCGCATTTCGAACCGCGGTGGTCCATTTGTTTGTTTTAAATATTTTTAAATTTGACGTTTTTAAGTGCACTATACAGAATAAAAAATGATTTTTGACTCGACCGTAAAATTTAACTACTTAGGTGGCAGACAAGCACACAGCCCACCTGATGGGAAACAGTCACCGTGGCCTATGGAATTATACAACACCAGTGGTGGCGCTGCCTACCCTGAAAGGCTAGGGCTAGGAAAGGGTAAGGTAGGGGAGCAAGGAAGGGGTAGGGCTCTGGCTACCCTACTTACCGCCGGGAACACAACACGATGGTTATTATGGCCGCGGTCATTTTGTTGCTATTCATCCCTTATTCCCTATTCACCCCTTTTTACTCATTCCAATCTCTTGCCAGTCAGCTACTGTAGAATGAACAGATGAAAAGGAACAGATTAGTGCAGCAACTATTGATCTAATAACTATAGTAGGTACAGATGCCGACACGTAAATTGGCCAGACGCGTCATATGCGCGAAGGTCGATTTTTAGGTCCCCTTTGAGATATGAACGGGTGGCGGGAGACGCGGGTGCGTCGCGGACATAGACGGACCAATCATATGTCTCCGAGATACGTCTTGTACCGAATCAACGTTCCGTTCGTTCGAACTTTGAATCATTTGATTGGCTCAAAGTGCACGATGCGCGAACTTACCCCAAACCTGGCCAAGTTACGTGCCTGTATCTGTAGGTAATATTACATCAATGTGTGTTTGTTCATGTTTAATGAGTGTTAGTGTATACAGTACAGTATTATAATTATGTATGCAAATTTAATAGCTTTTTTTATCGGATTTAAAAGGATAATAATGTTGAAGAGTATATTTTTTTTAGTGTTGTGTTGTAACGAATGTGTTATAAGTGAACTTATAGGCAAACGACTTGGTAAGTATTTAATCTTAATATATCTTAATATATATAAATCTCGTGTCACAATGTTTGTCCTCAATGGACTCCTAAACCACTTAACCGATTATAATAAAATTCGCACACCATGTGCAGTTCGATCCAACTTGAGAGATAGGATAGTTTTTGAAACGGATTTCAACATCCACGCGGGCGGAGCCGCGGGCAACAGCTAGTAGTCTATATATAAAATAAATATAATATTGTATTGTCTGTTTGTAATATTAAAAAAAAGGGATTCATATTACATAACATATACATGAACTCACGCCTATATCCCCGAAGGGGTAGGCAGAGGTGCTAGCACCCATATTTCGCCAGTTTATGTTCAGGTCCCAATGTAATAGGAGGCGAGCCTATTCATTCATACTTCATTAAATTCATTCTTTCCGGACGGATTCATACTAAGTGCATTTAACACGGTACATATAACAAAACAACATTAATTTCATTGTCTGTTTGTTCTGGCTAATCTCTGAAATGACTGGCCGGATTTTAAAGTCACTTTCATTGGCCGATAGTTGATGTAACATGAGCCATGTCGTATATTGGGTGGGTGAGCTTACCAGTTTCAAAATCAGATTTAGATTACGAAAAATTAAGAAAAATTAATACCTATCTACTTATCTGTAAGTTTCCACAAGCTTTGAAATCACAAGTTTTAAAAACGTTATTTTACTGAATCAGCATCAAGGTAAATAAATATGAATTTACTTGAGCGTCATGGGGATATCCCCATTGTATACTAAATTCATCAGGCGAGGTGAAGTCAAATTGACGTGTCCTATTATAAAAAAAATAGGTACCATCAGGCGGGGTGCAGTCAATCAGGCGGACCAAATGTGTAGGAAAAAAGTGACCTGGCCTTATCAAACGCTTCAGAGATTGATATTGTAATCTCTGATTTTTGAGGTAGGACACGACGGCATCTCCCGTCCGAATTGAACAGTCCGGACTTCGTGGAAAAGCATTTGATGAGGCCGTCAAGCTGAGGGCCACTATTGTAGCACTATCGGTGTATGTAGTGGTGACCCCCTTTACCTTTAGCTTACCATCAGGCGAGGTGAAGTCATGTTGACGTGTCCAATTTAAAAAAAGGTTTTTTATCCGATGTTAATTTTCAATGCCAGGTTTCCCTTGTGTTTGGGAGGGGCGTGCCGGCAAATGTGTTGAACTCCACAAATGCCGGAGTGCGATGGAAGATATCAGACAGAAGAATCCTCCTCCAGTAAGTATGGTAGTATTTTTAGGACACGACGGTATCTCCCGTCCGAACTGAGCAGTCCGACTGGGGTAGTACCTCCGCCCTACAGAACACCGCGCACATAATAACCATCGTGTTGTGTTCCCCAAGGTAAGTAGGATTGCCAGAGCTCAAAATACCCCCCCCCCCCCCCTCATCAACCAATCCCCTCCCCCAACCCCCCAAACTTCTCAACCCTACAAGGTCGGTAACGCGAGTGTGACACTCTATTTTTATCACCCCCGTCGGCCATCGGGGGTGGTTATGTCGGGATCGAACCAACTAAAACCGCACACCATCTCGGATCTTAATTACCGGGATATTAGGTTAACTAATAGGCATATCTCTCGTACCCCAGCTGACCCTGGGCCTTCTACGGTTCTAAGATGACCCCACTCAACCTCCCGAAAGTGGGGTGAGCATCGCTCCACCTCGCTGACGGTGGGGTAGGTATAGTCGCCGTCCGGAGAATTAGCCCGCCCCCACCTGCTCCCCACTGTGCCCTCTGCTAGTCAGAGGGACACGTGGGAACCTCGGAGCAGCCCTCTAGAGGGCCACTCCCACCCGGGTGTTGCACACGTCCGTAGGCCACGGTGGCCGTTAACATCAGGTGGGCGGTATGCTTGTCTACCATCTAAGTGGTATAAAAAACTTAACAAACGAATTTTTTTTTTCAGATATGTGCCTTCGAAGATATATTCCCAATAGTCTGCTGTACTGATTGTGCTGTGGTGGAAGACACCAGGTTGGTCCTAGACTTATTTTTTATATTGGGCACGTCAATATGACTTCACCTCACCTGATGGTACGCTAAAGACAATATCTCAGGACCGGTGGTCATCATAGATAGTGTCATTATGGTAGCCCTCAGCTTGACGACCTCATCGGGTGTTAAAATAAGAGGCGCTTTTTTACCCGACTGCCGAAGAAATGAAGGTAACATTTTTCGAGACTATGTATGTACTATGTCCATTTCTTTGGCACGGCCTACAGCCTAAACGACGGATTTTGACATGCGAGGCACATTTTTTTATTTATGTTTTTAATAAAATTAAAAACATAAATAAAAAAATCATGAAACCCGACTGCGCAAAAAACTAAAAAGAAAAAAAAAACAATCACTCAGAATGATGTCCGGTGATCTAGTAACATTCAATCAATCAATCAATCAATCAATCAATCAATCAATCATAATAAGTTTTATACGCAGTCGGGTTTTTGATTTTTTAATTTTTTTTTAATTTTTTTTTTCAGGATGACATTATATGATTCAGAGCTGGGTGTATTACAGAAAGTGGGAGCGAAGGCCGAAGACCGTGAGTATATTTATCATTTTGCCGGACTGATTTGTGCCTTTTTTTTTATCGTGCGGAAATCCCCATGGATACCACCCCCGTCGGCCATCGGGGGTGGTTATGTCGGGATCGAACCGACTAAAACCCAACTAAGGTTACCCAATGGGCATATTCCTCGCACCCCAGCTGACCCCGGGCCATCTATGGTTTTAAGATGGCCCCCTCGACCCCCCGAAGAGGGGGGTGGGGCGAGCATCGCGCCACTTCGCCGACGGTGGGGTGTAGGGTGACAGGAGGCCGTCCTGTCACCCAACCGTCGGCGCGCAGACAATCAGCTCGCCCCCCGCTCGCTCCCCACTGTGCCATCTGCTCTGTGTCAGAGGGGCACTGTGTCAGAGGGACACGTGGAGAGCCTCGGAGCAGCCCTCTAGAGGGCCACTCCCACCCCAGCTGACTGATTTTGTGCCTTGGATGGCACAAATCAGTCCGGCAGATCGCGCTGCAGTATACAACTAGGTATTAGTCGAACTGCTGAGTTCGAATGGGAGAATACCGTCATGTCCTATATTGACTGTAATATTCAATGTTTTTTCAGAATGCTACAACTATTTAAAGATATTAGACTATCCTTGTAAGAAGACCTATAACTATACGGAAACCAAGAAACCTCTAAGTTCGCAAGGAAATTGTTCCATGTATGTTGATACATATACCTATGCTAACGAAAGTTTTAGAAATAGTGTTGAGAAACATTTCCCTCATATGGTAAGTGGCCATTTACTATCTTCTTTTTAACTGACTTCAAAAAAGGAGGAGGTTCTCAATTCGTACGCTATTTTTTTTGTATGTATGTTACGCGATAGCGGCGCCAAAATTATGGATGGATTTTGAATTTTGTTTTTGTTTGGAAGAGGTTACTTCTGAGGTGGTCCCTTATCCAGGGTATCAGGATCCGATGCTGGTATCTTGGGAAAATCATCAAAACGGCTAAAAGTCTGTTTTGATGCCTTTGTACATGATAAACCTCATAAATAGGTTCTTTTCTATACACTAAAAAGTAAATAATAGTCGTGTCCTACCTCCTAGCTAGTGAAAAAAAGTGATTCTGGATATAATAATATTTTATGTGACATTTCTTTTGTTGCAGGCTTATTTGGGTTATGGAGAGAGTATAGATAAGGCTGATTGGTTGTGCGGCGGGGCATTGATCAGCGAGAAATTTGTCCTCACTGCCGCCGAATGCGTAAACCCTGACTTTGCAACGTAAGCAGTTATTACAAGCTTCCTTCTTAGGTCCTGGGGAGTTGAGCAGCGCCTCCCACTCGCCACGGGAGACGCTGCTGCCTGCGGCCAATCCGGCCGGGGTGGGAGTGGCCCTCTAGAGGGTTGCTCCGAGGTGAGCCACGTGTCCCTCTGACTAGCAGAGGGCACAGTGGGGAGCGAGCGGGGGGTGAGCTGATTGTCTGCGCGCCGACGGTTGCGTGACAGGACGGCCGCCTGTCATCCTACACCCCACCGTCGGTGAAGTGGCGCGATGCTCGCCCCACTCCTCCTTTCGGGGGTTCAAGTGGGCCATCTTAAAACCATAGATGGCCTGGGGTCATCTGGGGTGCGAGGGATATGGACCTGTAGTGGCCCGCACTCAATTGGAGCTATACCTTTTTTTTATCGTGCGGAACTCCCCATGGATACCACCCCCGTCGGCCATCAGGGGTTGTTATGTCGGGATCGAACCGACTAAAACCGCACGCCGTCTCGGGTCTTAATTACCGGGGTGTAAGGTTACCCAATAGGCGTATTCCTCGCTCCCCAGCTGACCCCGGGCCATCTACGGTTTTAAGATATATTTTTTTAATTGGAGTTATACCTAATTTTTTTTTCTCAGCGGAACAGTGAGGTTTGTGGCTTTCGGAATCCATGAACGCTGGGTGCCTCCCACGGAGTGGCAGAGGTACAATGTTAAGAGGGCTATCCCTCACCCGGAGTACAAAGCACCTTCTAAGTACCATGACATCGCGCTGCTTGAGATAGACAAGGAGTAGGTATTTTCTATCCATCTACATAACATACATCATAAACATAAACTCACGCCTATATCCCCGAAGGGGTAGGCAGAGGTGCTAGCACCCACATTTCGCCAGTTTATATATTTTAGGTCCCAATGTAACAGGTGGCGAGTCTATTGCCATTATCCGGGCACCTATAATTGGCTGAATATAACCTGCGATAAATACACACATAACTTCGGAAAGCATTGAAAAGTCATTGGTGTGTGCCATGGTGAACCTGGGAACGAACCCGAGACCTCGTCTCAGCAGTCCATTACCCAGACCACTAGGCTACCTTTTCTATTGGAAAGAAGTGAAAGTGATATTAAAAAAAAATGGTTTAAAATGTGTATCGTTGCTCCTTGTTGCTCCTGAATGGCTGAACCGATTTTGATTTTTGTTTTTTTTTTAGTTGAAAGCTGAATTGTCAGGAGTGTTGTAAGTTGTAAGCTATGTTAGATGGAAATCTGTCTGTGTGTTTTAATTATTTTTATCCATTCCAGGGTAATATTCGGACCGAACGTGTTACCAGCTTGCATTGATTCTGGAAATGAACATAATAATAATGATTTAGGCACAAATACTCTTATATGGAGCGGAGGAAAAAATGGCACACTAGATAAAGTGAGTACCACGTAGGTGGCAGACAAGCACACGGCCCACCTGATGGGAAGCGGTCACCGTGGCCTATGGACGTGTGCATCACCGCGTCATCCACGCGCTGCCGACCCTGGGGCCTTACTCCGAAAAACGAAAATATTCGTATCCGTTGACGTTTTGACCATTTAGCTGCCCCGAAAGTGTTTCGTTTCGGATTTCGGATCCGTCTTCGATCGTTTGACATTGAGGTTGTCGATCGTTATCAGTACACCTCCTACTCCCAAAATACATTTGACGTTTTCGCTGTCGTTGTTTGACAAATGGTCCGTTTTCGTTCGATCCGAAACGTTCATGTTCGATTTTCAGAGTAAGGTCCCTGAAGCGAAAGGGCGGGTATAGGAAAGGAAGGGATGGGGGGAGGGGTACAGTGAGCTCTGGCTACCCTACTTACCGGCGGGTACACAACACGATGGTTATTATCCGCGGTGTTCTGTAGGGCGGAGGTACTACCCCAGTCGGACGAGAAATACTGTCGTGTCCTACCTCCTTATAGGTGGCAGACAAGCACATGGCCCGACTGATGGGAAGCGGTCACCGTGGCATATGGACGTGGGCAACACCAAGGAACACCCACGCGCTACCGACCCTGTTCTTATACGTTGTCTAATGTAGGATGATAATAATGACAGCTCTAAGTAGGGTAGCCCATAGTTTAGTAGTAGCGATCAGGGGCGGGTTATTTGATTGACATAATATAAAATTTTGTTTATTTATTAATTTTGTGTATTATTAAGGTGACATATTTATTAAATGGAATGGCAAAAATAAATGGTAAAAATTTTAGTTAACTTACTTCAGAATGACAAAAGAGAAGTTTTATGGTATAGTATTTATATTTCGTAGCATATTTAGCTAATTATATCACAAAAAATTTAGTAGTAGGTATAAGTACTTAATAATTTCATTAAATTATTTTAAATTCGATTTATTCGATTCATTTGTGTATAGCAATAATTGTGCTATATTCTTGCAAGACGCTTCACTATGACAAGTGGGCGGAGCTTGTCTATGTATTACAATAATTTTAGGGCTATAATTTTATATAAAAAATTACGATACTTCATAGACATGAACTGTCATTTTTATCATCCTAAATTAGACAGAGTATAGGTCTTTTTCTGTTTGACCAATTAGTACTTTGGCAGTTTTAGTTGGAAAGTTTTCCGGGAGTTTAGGCACATGTTCGCTTTCAGGCATCCCTCGGCAGTTTTGATGAGCTGCTATGTTCAATATACTACCCTGCCCAGGAGACCCTGGCTGTAGGGTACAATCATACCATACAGTTGTGCCTTGGGGATAGAGAGAAGCCTAAGGATAGTTGTGAAGTAAGTTGACCTGCTTTGTTTTACGTAGGTATATATGCATGTCGCGGTAGCCTGGGTAATGGACTGCTGAGACGAGGTCTCGGGTTCGATCCCAGGTTCACCATGGCACACACAAATGACTTTTCGAAGTTATGTGTGTATTTATCGCAGGTTTATAAGTGCCCGGTTAATGGCAATAGGCTCGCCACCTATTACAATGGGACCTAAACATAAACTGGCGAAATGTGGGTGCTAGCACCTCTGCCTACCCCTTCGGGGATATAGGCGATGTTATGTATGTTATGTTATGTATGAAACAATCGTCTATCAACTACAACATGCATAGTTTGTGTACATGCATGGTGGTGTTGATGTGTGAGTATTCATGGTTAGTGTGCGATAGAGAGAACACCTTACAAGACCGACTCATGCTGTCCTTCTCTCTCTCCTGCTCGATGCGACGTGCGGTGCTGTATTCCGTACACAGCCACCCCCGTCGGCTATCGAGGGTGGTTATGTCGGGATCGAACCGACTAAAACCGCATGCCGCCTCGGGTCTAATCTAAGGTTACCCAATAGGCAAATCCCTCGCACCCCAGCTGACCCCGGGCCATCTACGATTTTAAGATGGCCCCCTCGACCCTCCCGACAAACTAAACTTTCAAACAAAAAAAAAATAAATCCATTCAAAGTTGCCGCCGCTATCGCGTAACATACATACAAAAAAAAACGTACTAATTGAGAACCTCCTCCTTTTTTCAAGTCGGCTAATAAAATACTATGCAATAGCTTTACCGGTAGTCTCCGAGTGCCACAATTTATTAAAATGTTTTTTTTTTAAAACAAAACAAAATAAACATAAACATTTAAAAAAATGTTGTTGTTTTAAATGTTGTTGTTGTTGTTGTTTGTTGTACATGTTGTTGTTTTAAATGTTTATTGTTTTTTTTTTCCAGGGAGAAATAGGATGGCCACTTCAATCTTCATTTAAAATGTGCTTCCATATAATATCAGGGGTGGCCTCGTTCAAGAGAGAGTGCAGAGAAGACAGCGGTTCTGGTCTTTTCACCAGAGTCTCTTACTACAGACCCTGGATTGAGAGCATTGTATGGCCTTGAGAATGGAACCCATCCATGACGGGACTTGAACCCGTGATCTTTTATATTAAGACAATGATTGTAAATAAACCAAAAATTAACTACGGAACCATAAAAACAGCCTTTTTTTTATCGTGCGGAAATCCCCATGGATACCACCCCCCGTCAGCCATCGGGGGTGGTTATGTCGGGATCGAACCGACTAAAACCGCACGCCGCGCAGTCTCGAGTCTTAATTACCGGGGTGTAAGGTTACATATCCCTCGCACCACAGCTGACCCTGGGCCATCTACGGTTTTAAGATGGCTCTCTCGACCTCCCGAAAGAGGGGTGGGGGGGGGGGGGGGGCGAGCATCGCGCCACTTCGCTGACGGTGGGGTGTAGGGTGACAGGCGGCCGTCCTGTCACTCAACCGTCAGCGCGTAGACAATCAGCTCGCCCCCCGCTCACTCTCCACTGTGCCTAATGACTTTCTTACCGGAGTCTTCTCTGGGACGCGTTTCGAACCGGTGGTCCATTTGCTTAACTAGTCTTAAGGTAGGACACGACGGTATCTCCCGTCCGAATGAGCAGTCCGACTGGGGTAGTACCTCCGCCCTACAGAACACCGCGCACATAATAACCAGCGTGTTGTGTTCCCCAAGGTAAGTAGGGGAGCCAGAGCTCACAATCCGTTTGTCACCCTACAACCCACCGTCCGCGTCGGTGAAGTGGCGCGATGCTCGCCCCATCCCCCCTTTCGGGGGGTCGAGGCGGCCCTCGTAAAACCGTAGATGGCCCGGTGCCAGCTGGGGTGCGAGGGATATGCCTATTGGTTAACCTTACACCCCGGTAATTAAGACCCGAGACGGCGTGCGGTTTTAGTCGGTTCGATCCCGATATAACCACCCCCGATGGCCGACAGGGGTGGTGTCCATGGGGATTTTCGCACGTAAAAAAAAAGTGGTGGTGCCCGTGTGCTTGATTTTTTTTCCATACAACTTAGGTGACAGACAAGCACACGGCCCACCTGATGCGAAGCGGTCACCGTGGCCTATGGACGTGTGCAACACCAAGGGTGTTACCCACGCGCTGCCGACCCTGAAGGGAAAGGGCGGGGGTAGGAAAGGGTGGGCTAGGAAGAGGCGGAGAGGAGGAGGGGTACAGTGAGCTCTGGCTACCCTACTTACCGGCGGGAACACAACACGATGGCTATTATGGCCGCGGGGTTCTGTAGGCCGGAGGTAAGTACTTCCCCAGTCGGACAGCTCATTTCGAACGGGAGATACAGTCGTGTCCACCAACAAAATGTAATATATTGTAATGGCTTGTCTGCCACCTGAGTAGTGTAAAAAAAGAGTAAGGACTGGTAGTGGTTTCAAGTCCCATCCTGGATGTTCGCTTTTTCCTAATTAAATCTATAGTTGAAACAATTTGTTGAGGAAATAGAAATAAAAATTCGATACCAAATTGTATTTATTTACTTTTCCTTATCAACTTTACTGTCTAATGAATCATAAATGACTCAAAATGAATTTTTGGAATAAGTTTGCGGAAGATGGCAGTCTGTTGTCTCTGCCTACCCCGCCTACCGCGGAGAGAAAAAGGCGTGAGAATATTATTATGTATGTACAATTATCATTTCAAAATAATTCATGCACATGTCATATCATAAGAAATAATAATTATTCAATTCATGATAACAAAATAATAATTCAATTAATAATATCAAACAATAATTTCATTATAATAATATCAAAATTAAATTAATAATGTCAAAATAATAACGTAGTACCTAGTTGTAAAATAATAACATCGGCCATACAATACAATTTATGTCCGTCAGTTTTAGCGTGGCCTATGGACGCGTGCAACACCAGGGGCATCACACTCGCGCTGCCGACCCCGCAAAAACCTTCTAATGCCCTTCTTGAAGAACCCCATATTGTAGTCGCTAGGGAAAACCACGGTAGGGAGATCATTCCACAGCCTAAGCATGCGTGGAATAAAATTCCTTTCAAACCTTACAGTGCAGGTGAATGCAATGTGTGAGGATGAATTCCCTCCTGTGGCGAGCGGAGAGAAATAAAAGCGATAAAAAATACCTTGAACTATTCTAAATTAAATGCAGGTATAGTCGCGGATAGCTGAATTTTTAATAATTTAGTGCTTACGGTTTATTTGCAATAAAACCTGTTCTGAAATTAATTGGTTTTTTGTGTGTCTGTCCCTAATAAACAAGTTATGTGGTATGTGAATATTATAAAACCTATGGACGGAACGCGTTAAAGAATACAACTGTCGACACTGGGACTGGATTCGGCCCACTTGCTTATTAGTCCAGGTTCCCTGGTACATTTTTGCACTTGATTACCTAATATCAAGCTAATTTTCCGTAAGTAGCTTCATTTTAATGAGACGCCCAACAATTTCTTGTACGCAACTCTAGATTGTTTTTTTGTAGCTAACAGTGAGGTAGCAAGGATAAACTGTTTTTTTTGTTAAACCTAAAACTTTGAAAAAATATTTTACCTACAAAATCTATGGTTTCATCAAAGAGTCACCTCCCTTCAACAGTATTAGTAATCATGCTAAGTACAAGGAAATTTCTAATATTCTTGGTAATCATTTATAATGACTTCGCTATGGGTAACTGTTTTTTTTTAAATCTACAAATATTACAAAACACAATATTTTTTCAAAGAATTTAGATAAATATCTAACCATGGATCCTGGACTATACACGCTGATTTCATAGTCGTTTTGGACCGAAGTATTTTAGACAGTTTCGATAACAGGATCGATTGGAGCCTTTAATTTAAAAATAGAAAAAAATATATAAAAACTAAAATATTAAAAAATAAAAAGTTTTTGTGTTTTTGTAAATATCGATTCCATATTCTACGGAAACGATAATCGAAAATCGAAAGATTCATTTTCGATTATACTAATGGGCTACCCTACGTAGAGCTGTCATTATTATCATCCTACATTAGACAAAGTATGGTTAGGCACTACGCGGCAAACATTATTCTATTCTAGTAGCTGGATTTTTGACACGGCTTCGTTCGTCTTCAATTCTTCTTGTCCGTAGATATTAGAGGTTCATGTTTGGTATGTTACAAACGATTCTAGTCCGTTGAAATAGATGTATAATTTAGTTTTGTGCAATCGCCAAACTGCTCAGACATCTCTACAAAATGGTTGATATCGATATTTTCTACAAATTAATTATAGCCGGAACCACATTTTCCGGAATATGTTTGGTTATTCAAACAGTAATCTTTATCCTCCGGCCAGAGATAAGAAAACTGGATCAAAAAGTTCTTATGCAGCTAGCAGTTACGCGGTGGTTATATACATTCGGCCGTTTTGAGTTTGTCCCTAGGTTCTTATTCGTAGTTGCAAATCTTAGTCTCAGATGCTGGACCTGTGCTTACACCAAGAATTTATACGACAAAATTGTGAAAGTGTTTGAACCTGAGAAGTGGAGTTTTTTAAAAATTTCCTTAATTCTTTGGATTGTCTCAGTATTTATAAGTGTGTGGCATGTTTTAGTATTTGACTGGTTTCGGGATAATCATTCTAAAATTACGGATTATATTATGTTTGCGAATTTTTGGGTGTATATGATGATAACATTCGTATCCCCGTGTGCAAATTTATTTTTGTTCTGCAAGATATTTTATGTAATTATTAACAGGAAAATGAAGCGGCAAAGTGTCGACACAGTTGCAAACTTTGCCGCCACTGTCAAGATTTGTGTAATCTCGTTCATTTTGGTCAGCATTACCAGTTTGCAACTTTTAGCCGACGATGCAATGCTGTTTATTATATCAATTACTGGGGGAGGAAACAATTTTATTCTGGATTATTATAAGTATTTACTTGTCATTGGTTCTTTTCAAGGTGGAGAAATAATCGGTATTTCCCTTATTTTGATGCGAAATTCTACATAGTTAAAGATAAATATTCTACGACATTCGACAGCGTATCTAGACCCAAAGTAAGCTTAGCTTAACTTGCTTGTGCTTAACATTTTTTTTATTGTAAATACATAATTATATTATACATAGAAACACCCAGACAAATGCAAATATACATATTCATGCATATACAAATATTTGGACTGAGCGGGAATCGAACGCACCTCCTGTCGTAGTAGTCGAATACACGAGTCGAAGACGTTTGGGACACAAATTCTACGGACACTGTGTCCCTAAGTGTACTTCCAAATTTATTTATTTTTTCGAAGACGTTACGGACACCAATATAAAACGATAGTTTTGTACAGTCGGATGGAAAACATCTAGTTGTTTATAAATACATTTCGCTTCAATGAAATACCTACAGAGGCGCTGAGTCGCGTGCGAGTCGCGCGTCGCCGCGAGGATTTTTGGAAGAGCACAACATGTTGTGAAAAGAAAAACGATGCAGTCGTTCATCTCTTTTGCTTGTATAGGTGTCTCGCTCGTATTGTTGTAGTACATGATTGACGAACCGCATGACATTCGTCCTAAGTCAAGGTCAGTGGAACTACGGCAGTATTAATTACGTATACCTACCTATTATTTAAAAAGTGAATAATGTGGCATTTATTGTTGTATTTTATGTACTGTGGAGGTAAGTCAAATAATTTTATATATTCTCTTGTTGTAAAGTTTGCTTCAAAAACTTAATTCAGAATACGATTTTAAGGTTAAACAAGTCAATCATAGTTTCATACAAACGCTCTTATACTTTGTC
This sequence comes from Lithosia quadra, assembly GCA_963576445.1. Taxonomy (NCBI): domain Eukaryota; kingdom Metazoa; phylum Arthropoda; class Insecta; order Lepidoptera; family Erebidae; genus Lithosia; species Lithosia quadra. The sequence goes on from OY754897.1 coordinate 2,088,450, forward strand.
TAATGTAGGGTGATAATAATGACATGTCTAAATAGGGTAGCCCATATAGTATAATCGAAAATGAATCTTTCGATTTTCGATTATCGTTCGGAGTAGAATATGAAATCGATATTTAGAAAAACACAAAAACTTTTTATTTTTTATTATTTTAGGTAACTTACTTCAGGATGACAAAAGAGAAGTTTTATGGTATAGTATTTATGTTTCGTACCATATTAAGCAAATTATATCACAAAAATTTTAGTAGTATAAGTACTTAATAATTTTAATAAATTATTTTAAATTCGATTCATTCGATTCATTTGTGTATAGTCAATTGTGCTATATTCTTGCAAGACGCTTCAATATGACAAGTGGGCGGGGCTTGTCTATGTAATACAATAATTTTAGGGGTATGATTTTGTATAAAAAATACGATATAAAAAAAAAGACATGAACTGTCATTTTTATCATCCTACATTAGACAGAGTATAGGTGATTACTCCTATATTACTCAATGAGTTTTTTAAATATTTTAGCGATAAAATTGTATTTTCCATAAAGATTTTACAATAAAATTAATAATTTTTCGAACTAGAGTCGAGCGAGTGAAGCGTCTGTAACATAATGGCGTCTTGCACTTTTTTGCATTAAATAATTCTAATTGAAAATCAAATCTAAATAACAAATATCAATTCAACGTGTTGCCAGGTGTTTTTAATGTGTTTTAATTTTTTGTAAAATCTAAAATAAATTCTCTTAGCAAAACATACAGTTATGAATATTCGAGGCGAGAATTGAAATCAAATATTTCATTTGTGTAAAAATATTTTATTTGTGTAAAAATGAAGAATATTGCTTCCAATATAGAGTATAAATTAATTTTGCAACAGAAACACGCTTCTCGTGAGAGGCTCGTTGCTACTTCTTCTTGCAATAAGTAGCAACGAGCCTCTCGTGAGAAGCGTGTTTCTGTTGCAAAGTTAATTTATACTCTATATTGGAAGCATTAAGGTTCATAAACAGCACTGAATCTAGGTATATCTTTATCTAACGAAGCCTACCAGCTGCGCGGCGCCGTAATTAATTATTGCCGGTGTTATTAATTATTTACAAAAAAGACATTGATTATTAATGTTTTTGTTAGTTACACCCATTTTATAATGTCCTAGTTACCCCTGGTTTAAAGTTATTTTTTTAAATGTTTATTTTAGAAATTTGTAACAAAAAACTGTTATTTTCATTCGTTGTCATGACAAAATCATGGTTAAATTTTCTTTTTTTTTATTATTAATATTTACAAAATCTACTATCAGATGTTCATTAATATTTACACCTTAGTACGCCTGGTTCTGAAAGTACTTTTACATTGTAGGTATGAGTTTCATTTTTATTTTTATAAGTTTTGAAGTGTCATGACAACTATTCTAAATACTGTAATTATTCTAGTCTAGGCTAAAATAATGTGGATAGATTTTATTTTGTTTGTTCTCATTATTATCTGTGATTTTTACATACGTTACATGTGTATTTTAGTAATAAGTACCAAATGAATCAATAAAACTGATGTTAAAATATTCAAAATTGATTTAATTACAGATCATGGTAACCCACTATATTTAAAATATACCTTACATGATACACATATGCCAAGTAATACATGCTACTGGGAGCTCCTGGCAATGCACAGGGGCCCCGGCCCATAGGTCGTTGAATACAAAAACTACAAGAAATGTACATATTCGATTTTCACATAACATAACATAACATAAACTCAAGCCCATATCCCCGAAAAGGTAGGCAGAGGTGCTAGCACCCACATTTCGCCAGTTTATGTTTAGATCCCAATGTAATTATAACACTTTTGTATGAGACTGTACTGAGCCGATTTAATAAAATGATAGTGTCCGTAACGTCTTCGAAAAAATAAATAAATTTGGAAGTACACTTAGGGACACAGTGTCCGTAGAATTTGTGTCCCAAACGTCTTCGACTCGAATACACTACTGCAATGCCACAGAGGCTATCAAAATTGTGTTTTAAATGGTAATGAATAATGATGCGTATATATATTTAAAAAAATATATATTATCACATAGCTATACCTACTCGTATTTTGTAAGATAACAATTTATGTATTGAGCGCTTATCTCGCCAACAAGCGTAATAGCTTGGCGAGTATTTAGTTTTAAGAATCATTGTAACATAATTTGTTATATAACTTAAAAAAAAGAAAAAGATAAATACATTATTGTACACCATATTGAGTAATTGATTGCAAATAACAATTTTTGTATGTATTGTGTACAATACGGACAAAAATTGTCGGCCTTATCGCTTACAGCGATTTCTGTCAGAAAACCATTGCATGGATAGAATCACAGAACAAAGAAAAATCCTTAGGACTGTGGATAGAATCATAGAGAGATGATAGGGCAGTGTACAATTACATGGGACATTAGAGATGAACCAAACAAATTAGTATTTAAGAATAAACTCAAAAAATATTTTATAGACCTACTATAATGGTTACCTTCTGTTGTCATAACGATGGTAGAATGTAGTTAATATTAAATTGTAGATAATTGCACGGAGACTAGATCCCCCAGTCAAACCATCTACTTGTGTATAATTAATAAAGAAATAAATAAATAAAATAAAAAAAATAAATTAGGTACAGATACCGGCAAGTAAATTGGCCAGACGCGTCAAATGCGCAAAGGTCGATTTTTAGGTCCCCTTTGAGGTATGAGCGGGTCGCGGGAGACGCGGTTGCGCCGTCGACATATGATTGGTCCGTCACTTGACGGACCAATCAGATGTCTCCGAGAGACGTCTTGTAGCGAATCAACGTTCCGTTCGTTCGTACTTTGAATCATTTGATTGGCTCAAAGTGCACGATGCGCGAACTTACCCCAAACCTGGCCAAGTTACGTGTCTGTATCTGTATATGGTTTTGTTGGATTTTCCTTTTAATTTTTTTTTATTCTTCTGTGTTTGTAAAGCGTGTTTGTATTTCAAATTGCTCAAATGTACTGTTTTGTGTGCTGCAGTGGCCGAAATAAATATACTTTTCTTTCTTTCTATATTATAGTTTTATTAATTCTGAAGGGATGACAGCGGGGAGACCGAAGTCTCCTGCGTTGTCAGTTCAGAAACTCTCTCAACCACCCTTCAACCCACCCCTCTCCCCCCTCTCCCATAGTAGTAAATAATATAATTAGGTACTTATTTTGATAATATTGTAATGTAATGTAGGTATTTGAATTGAATTTCATCGTATGACATTAAATTATTGTGAATTTGACATTTATTATGTAATTTTGACGATTGAATTGAATTATTACTTTGAAATTATACATAGAATTATTATTTTGACATTATTAATTGAACTATTATTTTGACATTATTAATGGAGTACTCTGTACCCATTAATTTTCAGGAGCGTTTCTCTGTCACCTAGTATGTGTCACCGCGGAAAACCTGCCTCCGATGATTGAAATTAAGAAAGAACGGGTCCGGGTAGCTCAGTTGGTCAGAGTGTTTCTCTGTAAGGGACTGGTCACGGGTTCCGTCGTGGATGATCACTTTTTCCGATCAAAAAATTATTAGGATTTTGATCCGTTTTTTTTTGTTTGTAATGTCTTGGTCAGACAGATTGCAATATTTTTAATATCAGTAGGTACAGATACAGGCACGTTACTTGGCCAGGTTTGGGGTAAGTTCGCGCATCGAGCACTTTGAGCCAATCAAATGATTCAAAGTACGAACGAACGGAACGTTGATTCGCTACAAGACGACTCTCGGAGACATCTGATTGGTCCGTCAAGTGACGTCAAGTGACGGACCAATCATATGTCCGCGACGGCGCAACCGCGTCTCCCGCGACCTAAAAATCGACCTTTGCGCATAATGACGCGTCGGGCCAATTTACGTGCCGGTATCTGTAGGTAGATGGTTATTTTTTTTCCTCTTAGAGATTTAATTAATAAAAATACAAGGAAAATTAAATAATACACTCGAGAGCAATGAATCCGGGTCACTTAAAGAATGTTAAAAATCTCGGAAACTAAAAATGATAGGTTAATGCAATAAATTGTATTTAATAGACAATGTAATACTCCTTAAATGAAAGTAAAAAAAATATGAGTCACCATACATTTTATTAACACAAAATTACATAAAGAAAAAAACTGCTGATCTCTCCTTAAAACAAAAATAGGAAACATGAAATTTTTGAACTTTATTACGATTTTCTTGAATTTTAATACTTCGTATTGCCTCCTCGTGCTTCCATTACTGCGTTTACGCGGTTTGGCATGCTGTACACCAAGTTCCTTATACGATTTTGGGGAATATTCTCCCATTCCTCTGTGAGAGCAATTTTGAGCTCACGAAGCGTGATTGGGGGAGGGTTTCGTTGTTTTACGCATCTGCCTAGCTCGTCCCAAGCATGCTCGATCGGGTTGATATCCGGGCTGCGCGCTGGCCACTCCATACGAGTAATGTTCATCTCTTGAAGGTAGTCATTCACAATCCTACCTGTATGAGGTCGGGCATTGTCATGCATAAATATAGCATCCTCACCTAAATTGACCATAAATGGACCAACGTGATCATTGAGGATTTCTTCCACATATCTTACGCTAGTTAAAGAGCCGTTTTCTATGATCACCAGCTCTGTGCGACTTTCAGAAGAAATTCCGGCCCACACAAGTACAGACCCACCACCGTAGGCTACTTTTTCTTCGATGCATGCTTGCTTGAATCTTTCCCCTGGTCTTCGATACACTCTGTGTCTTCCATCGTGCTTGTAGAGCATAAATTTTGATTCGTCGGAGAACATAACTTTTGACCAATCTTCAATACTCCAATTTACGTGGCTCTGGGCCATTTTTAACATTCTTTAAGTGACCCGGATTCATTGCTCTCGAGTGTATTTACATTAAAATAAAAATTAAACAAGAGAAATAATTACATGGCGTCATGGTTAATAGTATCTTGGTTTTTACACACTTCGACCAGTTCTACCAGTCTTAAGGTGCTTTCACACAGGGTAAAATGTATTTTTTTTCCTTAATTAATTTTTTACAAAATATAATAATAAATAAATAACAACAGGTATACATGTTGATTTTATAGTCGTTTTGGATCGAAATATTTTGGACACAGTTTTCAGGATCAATTGGAGCCATAAAAATTCCGAACTTTTTTATAAAATTTCGTACACCCACCAATCACTAAACTACACCCGCGAGTGCACCTTCAATCAGGAAAAATTGCGAAAAAAGAGCGGTAATAATGTTTTTACTCAAAATGAGTGAAAAAGATTACAGACAATTAAATTTTTTATTATAACTAGTACATCAATTTGGATAATGTCAAAATAGGGTAGTTCTGCCAGTTCTCGGCCAATTAAGCGGAATTTCACCTTCTGATTCGTATATCTTTGCAACCAAACACAAGAAATAAAAAAAATTAATACCGTGGGCACGGAAATTAAATTATACTTTTATAGTGTCTAGAAATTATATCGCCATATATTTCTACTTATTTTAAATTATAAAAATATAGAAAAGTAGTAAATATGCTAGTTTTCGGCCATCTATATGAGTTATCGACCGCACTAGGTGCTAGTTGTCGGCCGCATAGTTAAATTACAAAACTGACTAATTAACTAGTTAACATCACTTTTTTAATGAATAAAATAACAACAGTCTCAGCTCAGTCTTCGTGATCTTGGATAAACTTCAATTAGATATTCGGCCACTCAATTTAGTCACAACATTTAAATGAGTTTGTGTTAAAAATCGAATGAATAAGAAGGTTAATGATTGAATAAGAGATGAAGCTGTTGATAAGGATTATTTTAAAAAAGTATTCAAGAAAATAATAAATAATTGTTGTGTGTGTTTTCCTATAGATATACTTAGGCCGAGAAAAGGATACGTGAATGCCTCTTTTCGGCCGCTAAAATTTACCAAATTAAAATACTTTTTTCTCTGTTTTTTTGTATGAGTCCTTGTGGCCGGAAACTGAAATTGGATCTCGATTTTGTTTATACTCTCTACATTGGAACTGACAAACAAGAAAAAAATACAGTTGTTGAAGATATGAATTAATGAAAACCTTGAAGGAACTGCAGATTGTCGGCCACCTGGCCGAGAATTAAAAATCTTGTTTAATACGCATTGAGTTAGCCAGCCACGTAAATTTTATAAGTAAATTTTATTTATTCTTAAAAAAATGTATCCTACTGAAACTTTAACAAACTTTTAACACAATAAAATCAAATAGTCACAGAAATACATATAACTGACCGTTTAACTTAACTTTGAACAAAATGCTGCGCACTATTTTTTTCGTTGATTCCCGCACACGTTTACACTCTTTAAACTTCAAGGGCACACTGATGCGACTAACAAGATTTTATTAACCTAAAATTTGGCAAGGTCACGCGTAACTACCGTCTTAATAGTATAACATAGACTTTTCAAATTGGTGACGTGTATTTTTCTTATTCCTTTACAAAATATCCTAGATGGCCGAGAACTGGCAGTGGCCGGCAAACTGGCAGAACTACCCTAGTAAAATCTTATATCATTCCGGGGAATCCCGTTTCGGGTCCAAATCGACAATAAAAAAACGCTGTATATTCCACGACATTCTACACAGCGCTCTCTAGACATCTCTATGGCTTCTAGAATGCGGATAAACATACTATAATTATACTTATTATACATTTTTGAATAATGTTAAAGATGAACCCTAGTATAGAAGCATCTTTACAATAGCCGTCTCAAGGGCTGTTAATTTAGTAGGAAAACGAATGTGCTACAGAAAACACGTTTTATGTGGAAACTTCGAAAACATGTCTTTATATGTGTTAAGTGTTAGTGTCTGTGTATATATATTAATTATAAGTGCACATTGTCAATCGCAAGGTTTGTAAATATACCTACCTATATTATTTGAAAAACAATTTGATGAGGCACTATCGGTGCATGTGGTGGTGATCCCCGGTCCTGAGAGTTTACCTTTAGCTTACCATCAGGCGAGATGAAGCCATTTTGAAGTGTCCTTATAAAAAAAAAGTAATTTGATTTTTGTGTCTGTGTGTGTATTTATTTTACAATTTGACGGGAATTGAACCCGTGACCAGTTCCTTAAAGGGGTAATTAATACTCTAACCAACTGAGCTACCTAGGGTCTTATACCATAAACTCTTAAAGCAATATTATTTTAATATTTAATTTAAGCGAGCGACTGTACTGTGGTATGGACATGTTATAAGAAGAGATGAAAGTATAATGCACGGCATTTAACTTGGCAAGATTTTAGAGTAGTTTGGGCCCCACTACTCCAAAACCTTGCCAAGTTGGATGCCGTACACTATACTTGTTTCTATGCGACGCATTTTGCCACAAACAGGTATAGTGTACGGCATCCAACTTGGCAAGGTTTTGGAGTAGTTAAGCCCATACTACTCAAAAATCTTGCCAAGTTAGATGCCGTGCTAATGTTGTTAAAAAGGTTCAAAGTATGAATGTAGAGAGCTTCAGGTGCAGAGGTAGGTAGGCCTAGGAAACGATGGATGGAATGCGTGAAAGACGATATGGAAAGGAAGGGAGCGACTGAGGAGATGACATCTGACAGAAATGTATGGAGTAGAATGACGTGTTGCGCCGACCACAAATAATTTAAGAAGGTAGGACACGACGGTATCTCCCGTCCAAAATGAGCTGTCCGACTGGGGAAGTACCTCCGCCCTACAGAAGACCGCGGCCATAATAACCATCGTGTTATGTTCCCGCCGGTAAGTAGGGTAGCCAGAGCTCACTGTACCCCTCCTCTCCCTCCCCTTCCTAGCCTCCTCACCCCTTCCCAGCTCTCCCCCTTTCCCTTCAGGGTAGGCAGCGCGTGTGTGACATCCTTAGTGTTACACACGTTCATAGGCCACGGTGACCGCTTTCCATCAGGTGGGCCGTGAGCTTGTCTGCCATCTACGTAGTATAAAAAAAAAACGATGGATGGAATGCATGAAAGACGATATATGGAAAGGAAGAGAGTGACTGAGGAGATGACATCTGACAGGAATGTATGGAGGAGAATGACATGTTGCGCCGACCACAAATAATTGGGACTAAGGCAGGTGGATAATCTTATCTGATTCCAGGAGCTGCATGCGTGTCGAAGACCGACGGACTACCAGGCAGATGCGTCAAACTACGCCATTGCCTCTCAGTCCTTGTGGAGATTAAAAACAAAAACCAACCACAGGTATGTCTACTTCTCTGCGGCAAATGCTGGAGTGGCTCTCTAGAGAGCTGCTCCGAAGCTCTCCACGTCCTTTCGGCCACCTATGTAACTGTGTTTTGTAGCCCGTTACAAAAGAAGAAAATGAACTATTTGGGTAACCTTACACTTCGGTAATTGAGACACCGATATACCCCCGATGGCCAACGGGGTGATATCTCCGGGGATTTCCACACGAAAAAAAGAAAGGTATGCTATTCTTCTACTAAGTACATATTTACATACATACATACATAAACATCATGTCTTTTTCCATTGGGGTAGGCCGAGACAACGTTTTTTCACTTGCTACGATATTGGCATACTCCTTTTGCTTCTTCAACTTTCATAATTGTTTTCATACACGCACGCCGGTTGCGGATACTCTTGACCTGGCCTTACTCCAAAACGTCCTGGATCTGATTAGAAGATGTACGCCTAGGTCGGCCTTTACCATTCACCCTCGCCTCATTTATATCTGTTTCGTCAATCTTCTTTCATCAATCCTCTCTACATGTCCGAACCATCTAAGCGTCCCTTTCTCTATTTTGGTCACTACATCTTCAACTATACCGCAACGTTCCCTTATCAGACTGTTCCTCACTACACTACTGTGTATACATTCAACAACATTTATTCTTTTATAGCGCAACCACTTTTACGATATGCCGGAGAATCTAGTTCCAGTTCATTGCACCTCAAACCGGATCGTATATGAACGATCTCAAAGGAATTTGCCCTTTTGGTCAGCCAACCCGTTGTAATTTTTATGCAAATGCACGTTAGCAACCCATTGATGTCCCACTGCTGGGCACGGGTCTCCTCCCCTCTAACGAGAGAGCTGAGAGGGTTTAGACCTTAATCCACACACGCTGCCCTAATGCGGGTTGGTGGATTGGACATGTTCTTAGAATTCTTGCTTGGACATGGTGGGTTTCCTCATGATGTTTTTCCTTCACCGTCAGCAGATGGTAAATCATGTGATTAGCACATATATTTTTTTTTTATTTATTTATTTATATATTTAGTAAACATTACAAAATAATTTAGTACCAGTAAACCGGAATGGTTTGTATTGGTACTCACATTCGTACACCTAAATCAGAATATAATATAATAAGCATGTGGGTAGTTACTAATTTTGCACATGATAACAATATTCATTGGCATTAGTAAGATAAATTCTTCGTGAACCTTATATTATAGGTGTAAGCATCAATTCGCAACGGCAACCGGTCGGCTAATATCTTCTTACTTATCTAAATCCCACAAAGTGAAATTCACATTGGTACTGTCCGGCCGGATTCGAACTCGATACCTCTGAGAAGAGGCCGCGTCATTATCCATTCAGCTAACATCGCCTTTACGCCTTACGACGAAAGTGGCTTTACAAATTATAATTAGATACCTGGATATGATATAAAAATGTGAAAAAGCACTAAGTATTGGTGTATGTAGCCTGTGCTTTAGCTTACCATCAGGCGAGGTGAAGTTATATTGACGTGTCCAATGAAAAAGAAACCTGTTCATTTGACATTTGGAACGTGAAGTTGAACGACTTACCTTCGTAACCTTAATATGCGTCATGGTATGAGTGAGAAACAATTTTTTTTATTAATGGCTTCTATGCGACGCGTTTTGCCAAAATTTATTTTTATAATTATAAATTTGCATAATATGAATGTAGGTATTATGCAGCGTTTTCGTCATTTTAATCACAGTCAAGTCTACATAGCCAATAGTCAAGTCAGTCTTCCTTCATAGTCTTAACCCAGTAAAATAGTAGAGACTTTACTAGAGGCTTCTATGGAGTTTTGGAATCAACGTTGAAAGTACAATTCATGGTAATACCACTTGCCCAAACTCGTGTACGTTGTCGAAGATGTTATGTTTAATGAAATTATGAAAAATGTTCTTTAAGTTAAACGGTTTTAAATTGTATTGTCTTTAGAACTAAAGATTTCTGCCATATATATCAGACCAATCAGAAAACTGAAAGGGGGTCAAATTTCAATTACCTACCAGATTTGACCCAAACAAAGAGATCAAATTAAATAAAAAGTTTAAAAATCCACCGTTTTTACACATAATAACTAGGGGAAAGGTGTACAAAATGATCCCCCTAAGGGAGAATGCCTATTGTGTCAAAAATATAAACCTAATAGTAACGATTGAAGAAATTTTAGTTAAACCATTTAATAATACATACACTAGCACAGCAATATTTTGTAATTTATTTACGTTTTCCAATTTATTAGACATTTCCCAGAAGTTTACTAAAGGATCATTTTGTACACCTGGGTGTACAAAATGATCCCAAGAGTAGGGTTTAAATGATCCCGGGGATCATTTTACCAAGTACCAGATTTAATAAAATATTTGTGTATTATAATCATATTTATTACCAAAAGTAGCATTAATAGGAACAAAAATATTATTATTTATAACAATAATTATTTATTACAGCCTTCTTATGGAGTTATTATTCTATAATCATAATCATCACAGTCTGAGATCCACATTCTCTGTAACAATATATGAATTATATAGGTAGTTTAACTAAAAGCCTTTGTTATCTTCTAGTAATCTTCTTCTAATTATATTCTAATATAACTAAGAAAAAAGTCTTCTAATTAGACATCCTCACTCCAGTATTGTCGAGTATTTTTTCTACAGTACCTACCTAATTACGTGGCATGATCTGTAAAAGAATAAAGACATATACTCGTAGGAGAAAGAAATAAAGATTTATTGATTGAGAATACACAACACAAGAATTAAGGATCCATTCACTACTCCACACTTCACACTCCACTCCACTCCACTCCACTCTCCACTTCGCTCTCCACCCTACTCTCTACTCCACTCTTGAGTCCACTCTCCACTGCACTATTTACTCTACTGGTCTCCACTCGTCTAACCAAGACCTATCTAATGAAAAAACCGCATCAAAATTCGTTCAGTAGTTTTACGTCCATCGAGATCAGCGATGGACGTCTTGCTTAGACTCAAAATTTACCGTATTTGGTTGTAACTGGTTAAGTAGAACCGGAGATATGACCAAAAACGAAGCGTGGGCGAAGCCACGGGTATCAGTTGGTATAAACAGTAACCTATAAGTTGCCCAGAACTATGAACTATAATCTTACCAAGTTTGATTAAAATCCCTCCAGTAGTTTTTGATCATTCGTGCGCATACAGACAGACAGACAGACAGAAAGACAAAAATATTGCATTTTTATGGATCACCAATTATCCCCCAATAGCTATTTTCCTCCCCCCAATAGAATTGACCTCTCTACAGTTTTATTATAAGTATATAGAAGAAGATATAGAAACAACAGGGCAACTAATACCAAAAAAAATACCATAATTACAATGCAGTGGATTTAACTGTACTGGCAACATTATAAAATTTATGATGCTGAATGTGGCATTATAGATAATATTATACTTATACTTGGTACTAAGTATAAATTAAAGTAAGTAGGTATCCCAATATATTAATTCATATATTGTATCCTTCTATTTTTGTAAACTGACAAAATGTTGTAAGGTAAAATGATCCCTGGGATCATTTTATACCCACAATGAGTAATCATTTGACCCCAATCGTATTATTTCGAAAACTTCGTAAAAATAACCTGAAACAGCTATCATATTGAGAACCAACACCTGTTCAAAATGTTATTGAAATGCTATAGAAACCGTTAATAAAACAGCTATTTTCCAAATCACAATAAATTAGCAGCAATTTAATATTATATTAAGGCCTAACTTAGATCGAGCACACTGATTTTCTTTTTTTTATCAATTTACTTACCAATAGTGATCACACCGCCATGAAACTTCGCCAAACAACTGAGCGGGATGCGGGGAATACGTTTTTGGCGATTTTAAACAGATGGCACTAGTAATTTGTTTTAAACAGTTGGGAATCATTTGACCTCAAGGGATCGTTTTGTACACCTTTCCCCTACATTTTACACTAATTTTAGAGAATGATATAAAGCCCCGATGTGTCTTTTCTGCGTTGGCGTCAAAAGCCCCGTACGAAACCATTCTGTCTAAGTCTACAATCGAATTGCAATGAAGAGGGTCATGGTATGGCTAAGGCCCCTGGTTATATACTTCCTAAGAAAGCTTTTAAAGCAGGTAGGATACGACGGTATCTCCCGTCCGAAATGAGCAGTCCGACTTGGGTAGTACCTCCACCCTACAGAACACGGCGCACATAATAACCAGCGTGTTGTGTTCCCGCCGGCAAGTAGGGTAGCCAGAGCTAGGTAGCTATACGTAGTATAAAAAAAACTTGTTTTTAAAAAAGCTTGTTTAAAATTAACAATTTATTTTTCAGCGCTGTTCATTCGAAGGACGAGAACCAATCGTCTGCTGTACCGACTGCAAATTGGTGAACGATATTAGGTGAGGAATTCTAACCTACTTCCTACGACAGTTTGTGTATGATGGGTGTACGGGTGTACGGGTGTACGGGTGTATGGGTGTACGGGTGTACGGGTGTACGGGTGTATGGGTGTACGGGTGTACGGGTATATAGGTGAATAGGTGGTCACGGATTTCAAGCCAGTGAAGCTGTGATTATAAGTGAATCAAAGTGATAATTGTATATAATTAATTGTTTCAGCACTTTTTTAGTTGATAAATATGGATTCCATTATCGCAAAACTGGACGAAAAGCTGCAGACAGTAAGTATAAAAACAATAAGTACTTACCTACTCATATTTGATAAAAAAAAATATTTAAAAGATTATTGGTGCATAAACAACGGACATCGAACAGGCGTGATGTTATGTTATAGGTACAAATTGCATAAACAATGCCTTAATGTACGCTAGCAGTAATCGCAAATAGTTTGCTGAAGAGCATTTATTGAAGAGTCCTGTTGTCTGTCTCCGAGACTTGTCGTCAGATCTTGGTGAATTTAATGGGACCAGTTTAGAAATATAATGTAAGCTTAATAAACAAAGAATTTTGTGAATCTTTCATAGTCTAAATCTTCAGGATCCCGCTAACATCTTCGAGGCCCCGCTAAAATCTTCGAAACCCCGCTAACATTTTTAAGGTCGCGCTAAAATCTAAATCTTCGGGGTCCTACTAACATCTTCGAGGTCCCGCTAAAATCGTCGAAACCTCGCTAACATTTTCGAGGCCCTGCTAAAATCTTCGAAACCTCGCTAACATTTTCCAGGCCCCGCTGAGTTTAGCGGGGTTTAGCGGGGCACAAGCCAATAGCAGAAATGGTTAAAGATAAAATATTATTTTCAGAATGTTTAGAACACCTAGTAAATATACATTATCCTTGTGTGATGAGTGAGGCTCTACAGAGGGAAAGGGGTGTAGGCTCCAGTGCTAATTGTTACGAGTATGCTGTTGACAGACGGTCCTATGTTCCTGAAGTTATTGGGGGAACCAACGCCAAAAGGCGAGAATTTCCCCATATGGTAAGGCCATTTTTTATATTGTTATATAGGACACGTCAAAATGACTTCACCTAAGTAAGTAAGCTATTGTATAATTGCATAAATTCTTAAAAAATCCTATAACCCGATTGCACCAACACCCACTGGGCCTTTAATATTGAATTCATGCTTCTTACTTTAAAACTTAAGCACTTTCCATAAAATGGCTCTACCCTTATTTGCCCCCCTAGGAGTGAAATTATGAAAACTCGTGATTCACGCGTACGTTCAATAATTAACCAGTAGCAACTATATGAACTTTCATGCTTCTATCTCAAAAACTGACGAACTTCCCATTTTAACTTTCAACCCCTATTTCACCCTCTGGGGGGTGAAATTTCGACAAACACTGATGCACGTGTTTATTTATTTCTAACCACAAGTTGGTGTATGAAATTTCATGGGACTAGCTTTGAAAATGACTTTTTTTTTTTTTTTTTTTTATACCACTTAGGTGGCAGACAAGCACACGGCCCACCTGATGGGAAGCGGTCACCGTGGCCTAGGGACGCGTGCAACACCAGGGGCATCACACTCGCGCTGCCGACCCCGCAAAAACCTTCTAATGCCCTTCTTGAAGAACCCCATATTGTAGTCGCTAGGGAAAACCACGGCAGGGAGATCATTCCACAGCCTAAGCGTGCGCGGAATAAAATTTCTTTCAAACCTTACAGTGCGCACTGCAGGCGGATGCAATGTGTGAGGATGAATTCCCTGCCTGTGGCGAGCGGTGCGATGATAAAAAGTGGCCGTGGGCATCATGTCGAACAATTCATCTGAACACATACCATTATATAGGCGGTAGAAGACGCACAGTGAGGCGAAATCTCTCCTCAGGCTAAGCGGCTCCACACCGCCTAAAAGTATGGGATCGTCGACTATCCGCAGCGCACGTCTTTGTACCGACTCGAAGGGGTCAAGCTGGTATGCAGGTGCCCCGGCAAAAAGGTGACAGCAGTACTCCATGTGGGGCCGGACTTGTGACTTATAAAGAATAAGTCTTTGCCCCGCAGTGAAGTACTGCTTCGCCCTGTTGAGCACTCCAAGTTTCTTAGATGCCAACTTGACCTTGTCTTCGAGGTGATTACGGTACTGGACGTCACTGGAGATATCGACACCAAGGATCCCTATACTCGAGGAGATGGTGAGTGGTGTGTTCAGGAATTGTGGCGCTACAATGAATGGGGTTTTCTTAGCGGTGAATGCACAAACTTGTGTCTTAGTGGGGTTGAATTGGACTAGGTTTAGTCTTCCCCAATCGGACACTCCTGTGAGAGTAGTCTCGATTTCAGACACAAGTTGTTCGCGACTTTCCTCCACTGCGGACCGAGGGAGGTTAGCCCGGCCCGTGTAAAATGCATCCCCGGTACTGTCATCTGCATAGCAATGAACGGAGTCAGCAGACAGCATGTCATTGATATGCAGCAGGAACAGGGTCGGGGATAGCACGGAGCCTTGTGGAACGCCAGCATTTATGTCCATGCGGTCCGAGCAGCTGCCGTCAACAACGGCTTGAATGCTTCTGTTGGACAGAAAGCTGGCAATCCATTCGCAAAGTCCCTCGGGCAGTCCATAGGACGGCAACTTCGCCAGAAGACCTCTGTGCCAGACCCGGTCGAAGGCCTTCGCTATGTCCAGGCTGACCGCCAGTGCCTCACCCCCACTCTCGATGGCTTGCGCCCATCGGTGTGTGAGATACACAAGAAGGTCACCGGTTGAGCGACTGTGGCGGAAGCCGTACTGCCGGTCGCTCAATAAATCGTTTCCTTCTAGGTATCTCAGGAGCTGTGCGTTAATAACACGCTCCATTACCTTCGAGAGGAGGGAGGTGATAGCGATAGGCCTGTAATTGGACGGGTCTGTCCTGTCGCCTTTCTTAGGCACAGGGTGCACGAAAGCGGTCTTCCACGAAGCTGGGACTTGTCTCGTGGAGTAGGAAAGTGCGAAAAGACGTGTAAGCACAGGGCACAACTCTGGGGCACACTGTTTAAGCACCATTGCCGATATGCCATCAGGCCCACTCGACTTGTGAATGTCTAGGGATTTGAGCTCCCGCCGGACCACCCGTTGTGTGATTTTTATTTCTGGTAAAGAAACACCACACCAGGGTATAGTGGGTGGTACGGCATTCCCGTCGTTCATTGTCGAGTTTGACGCAAAGAGGTTTCCTAAAAGATCGGCCTTCTCCTTAGCGCCATGGGCCAGACTGCCGTCGGGTTTAAGCAGCGGCGGCAAACAAGGCCGACAGAAATTTCCCTCGGCAGCTTTGGCGAGCGACCAAAATGCACGGGTACCCGACGGGTATCGCGCCAGCCGTTCACCAATTCTGCCGATGAAATCAAATTTGGCCCTAGCCGTTGCTCTTTTACTGGACCTCGAGGCGGCATTCAATTTCCGCTTCACTTCAGCGATATTTGGATCCTTGTTCGCAAGAGCCGTGGTCCAAGCCTTATAAGCAGATTGCTTGTTAAGACTAACCTCTCTGCAAGGCCGATTAAACCACGGTCGCTTACTAGCCCCCGTAGCGATCCAGCGGTTAGGAATGAAGCATTCCATACCCGCTAGAATCGCCTCAGTAACTGCTGTTGCACAGGAGCTAGGATCTTCCGAAGTGAAGCAGAGCCGTCTCCACGGGTACGAAGCGAAATATTCTCGCAATCCATCCCAGTCCGCTGACCTATAGTGCCAAACATGCCGCCATTTAACTGGCCGAGGTGGTTCTGGCCGAGCGAGAGGCACTTGCGTCCGGATGAGGCAGTGGTCTGAAGTACCTAAGGGTGCTTCCACAGTTATGGAGTATTCATCCGGGCGCGTAGTCAGCAGAAGATCCAGTAGAGAGCTTTTATGGGACTCGACATCTGGTATTCTAGTGATAGAATGAACCACTTGCGAGAGCCCATAGGTCAAGGCAAATTTATGAGCAGCCCTTCCCGCAAAATCAGTGACCGAGGACCCCAGCCACTCAATGTGATGAGCGTTGAAGTCCCCTAAGAACACTAAGTCCGCGGTGGGGTACTGCTCAATTGCCTTGTCCGCCGATCGCTGCAGGTGGTCAAACAGTTGAGTCGTGCCCAAGTCACCGCTATGAGACCTGTAGAGGCACGCATAGATACGGGTGTGGCCACCGTAATCCACACGTACCCACAAAGTGGACAGGTCCCTGTCTTCCAGGCCATTAAGACGGCGACAACAAACATCATCCCGGACGTACAAACATACCCCGGCACGACTCAAAAAATTATGTTCGAGTTTGTACCCGGGGTACAGTAAGTAGGCTGTATCGGCAGGGGATGATATTTGTGTCTCCGTCAGGAAAAACAAGGTCGGCTTCGCGGTTTCTAAGTGGTAATGGACCGCATTCAGATTAGCATGTAGTCCCCTGATGTTGCATAAGTCCACTTGCAGTGTGGATGAGGATGCCGCTGTCACAACAGTTTTCCTTTTTCTTTTAATGGCCATTTTCGAAGGGTGGGTGGTATGTGGAAGGTTAAGAGAGTCTCTGTGCTGACAACGCAGGAGACAAATCAAGACTTCATGCCACCACCGACAAGTATGGGTTATGTGACCAGCTGATGCGGCGGGCGGAAGGGCCCCCGGTCCCCCCCTGGATACTGTAATCGGGTCCACTCCGGTCTCCTCCTCCGGCACGACCACAGCACCAGGGACTTTGCACAGACCGCTGGTTCAGCCTCCTGGGGCGGAGATTAAGTATTCCCCAAGTTCGGGAACCGTACGAGCCTGCGGGCGGCCAGCGGATAACCGTTTCACCGGGTCTCCCTGACCGCCACACCAACATTTCACGCCCACACAAGTCAGTGATGATAACCCAAGCCTACGGTCTCTCCGTTGGCAGCACAGAATCCCTCCAGTGAGCTCTGGCTACCCTACTTACCGCCGGGAACACAACACGAAGGTTATTATGGCCGTGGTCTTCTGTAGGGCGGAGGTACTTCCCCAGTCGGACAGCTCATTTCGGACGGGCGATACCGTCGTGTCCTACCTCACAAAGTTTCCATACAACCTGTCAACGCCTATTTTACCCCTTTAGTAATGAAATTTTGAAAAACGCTGATACACATTCATGTACATTTATTTTTAACCAAGAATCGTTATGAACGCGACCGCTGCGCAGGAGGCGCGTGTTCGATCCCCTCTCAATGTAAATTTTTGTATGCATGAATATGGGTATTTGCATTGGTCTGGTCGTGCCTCGGAGACCACGTTAAGCCGTCGGTCCCGGTTGCCATACAAACATCTAATGGCAGTCGTTACGGGTAGTTGGAGCCCCAAGAAAATCCAACAACAACGGTCTAGCTGCAATACTTCGATATAGCCTAATGTCATCATTGGGTTGTGAAGGTCAGATGGCAGTCGCTTCACGGAAAATATCGAGGTCCAGCCAAATCCGCAGTTAAGACTGGTAAAGCGGACCCCAGACTCCGAGGTGAAAGCTTTAGATACGACTGGGATTAACGCTAGGTTGAATAAGTGTTTACTCCAACACGTTTATTTTTGCAGGCCTTGTTGGGTTACGGAGATACGATGGAATCTGCTCAGTGGTTATGTGGCGGATCTGTCATCAGTGACCGGTTCATTCTGACAGCAGCTCATTGCATATCACGCGATAAAATGTAAGGCAATAAGTTAACATAAAGGTAATGTAGGACACGACGGCATCTCCCGTCCGAACTGAGCAGTCCGACTGGAGTACCTTCGCCTTACAGAACACCGCCCCATAATAACCATCGTGTTGTGTTCTCCAAGGTAAGTAGGGGAGCCAGAGCTCACTGTACCACTTCCCCACCCCTTCCTAGTCCCCCCTTCCCTTCAGGGTCGGCAGCGCGTGTGTGACACCCCTGGTGTTGCACACGTGTATAGGCCATGGTGACCGCTTCCCATACGGTGGCTTGTAGCTTGGCTACTGTGGCTTCTTTTTACCAACACACCGCTCGCCACAGGCAGGGAATTCATCCACACATGTTGCATCCGTCAACGGAGCGCACAGTGAGGTATGAGAGGAATTTTAACTAAAATCCTAAATTTGAATTTAGGATTTATGCCCTTCGATGGTCAGGGGAACACGTAGAGAACCGTCTCGGCCGGAACAGTGTGATAAGAGCACTTTGTGGTATGGGTGCCTGTTGCCTGATGTAGTCACCAAGATAGAGAACAAGGGATGCTTAGATAGTACGGACATGTAGAGAGGATGGATGAAAGCCGATTGATGAAACAGATATATGAGGCGAAATTTTATTCCGCGCACGCTTAGGCTGTGGAATGATCTCCCTGCCGTGGTTTTCCCTAGCGACTACAATATGGGGTTCTTCAAGAAGGGCATTAGAAGGTTTTTGCGGTGTCGGCAGCGCGAGTGTGATGCCCCTGGTGTTGCACGCGTCCCTAGGCCACGGTGACCGCTTCCCATCAGGTGGGCCGTATGCTTGTCTGCCACCTAAGTGGTATAAAAAAAAAGGCGAGGGTGAATGGTCAACCCGGAAAGGCCGACCTAGGCGTACATATTCTAACCAGATCCAGGACGTTTAGGAGAAAGGCCAGGTCAAGAGTACCCGCAATCGGCGTGGCTGTATGAAAACAATTATGAAAGTTGAAGAAGCGAAAGGAGTATGCCAAGATCGTAGCAAGTGGAAAGATGTTGTCTCTACCTACCCCAATGGGACAAATACGTGATTTGTATGTATGTAAAAATGTACATTCTTTTGTTTTTTTTTTTACATCACAGAGGTACAGTGAAATACGTAGCTTTGGGTATCCTGAAGCAGACGGATCCTGAAGGGACTTGGCAGAGGTATAACGTAAAGAGGACCTTTCGCCACCCTGGCCACGTAAATCCAAGTAAATATAACGACATCGCTCTGGTGGAGGTCGACAAAAAGTAAGTTACATTTGAAATAATTGGGTCCAAACTCGATCCATCTACCTTATAGTAATGTAAAGATAAGGAGGTAGGACACGACGGTATCTTCCGTCCGAAATGAGCTGTCCGACTGGGGAAGTACCTCCGTCCTACAGAAGACCGCGGTCATAATAACCATCGTATTGTGTTCCTATCGGTAAGCCTCCAGGGTTGGCAGCGCGAGTGTAACGCCCACGATGTTATATACGTCCATATTCCACGGTGACCGCTTCCCACCAGGCGGGCCATGTGCTTGTCTGCCACCTGGCATGGATGGGATTTTATACTACTTAGGTTAAGTAGTATAAAAAAATGGTGCCGGACCACGCACCCCAGATCTCTGGATGATTTAATTTTCATTTTTCAGGATTAAATTCAGCAAGGAGGTGTTGCCTGCTTGTCTGAACACAGGTGATGCTAATGAGGCGGTCGCCATTGCCACGGGTTGGGGAGCGCTGGGGTACCACGGGGATCGTGCTAACACTTTACAATTGGTGAGTTTAGAATGAATACAGTCAACATATAAGAGGTAGGACACAATTCCTTTTTTTCTACAATCTTTTACTTCTTGCTTTAGGAACTTAATAATGGTATTTATACATATTTATATTCTTTTTTTACATTTTCTTTTTTTTTCTTACAGTTTCTACGTTAAGATTAAAATAAAAGCATGACAGACATGTCTATGATACCTTTTTATACGCAGGAAAGAAGAAAACAGTGTGTTTGCAATATTCACCAATAACTTTGATATACTGTTATTCATGTTTTACACTAACATTATGAATATTTATAACTAAAAAACACCACAAAATCTTAACGGTGTCAAAATATTTCATTTTACCACGTGAACAAACATCGACTTGTCTTACTGGGGAACTCCCGTGAATGACGTTAAGTCAGACATGACCGCGTTTGTACCGAGTGGCGCGCATTTTAAAACATCGTACAAAGCGGTATGTATTAGATATCCGTATCTACGACACTTATTCGTTGAAATTCTAATACTTGTTCTCTTATACGATTTGTAAATGAAGTTAAATACATCATTTAAAAAAAAAATCTTATATAGGTATGTGCATATGGAAAGCCTAAAGCCAATAAGCAATTAAAAAAAATTGCCATTTTTGACATGTCTTTATGTACGTAGGGACCGTCGAAATGCAACCTTACAATCCCACAAATAATAGTGCGTCGCGGACATTTTGACCGCCCCGCCCCGCCGTCTGCCTATCGCCTTAACGTGCATACACAATACATACTGTAATTGTAATTTCAATTCAATCTAACATGAGTAAGTGGGCCTTCCAATACATACCTACTATCAAACGACTGACTCAGGACCGGGGCTCACCACTACATACACCGATAGTGCTGCAGTGGCGGCCTTCAGCTTGACGGCCTCATCAAATGCTTTTCACGCCCCGCTTAAAGGACCCGGGACTGTAGGAGGAAGGAAACACATGCGCTGGTAAAGAGTTCCAAGTCTTTATGCTGCGGCAGAGAAAAGAGGCACTGAACCGCTTGGTTCCTAATGAAACTGATTACACTGTGTGAGGGTGGTCATGTAGTTCTGTATAGGAAAGGAGTGGGTGGGATTAACTGAAAGAGCTCATCAGAACACTCTCCATGGTAGAGGCGGTAAAAAACTGCCATAGAAGCTAGATTACCCTTTTTTTTTCCGTGCGGAAATCCTCATGGATACCCACCCCACGGCCAGCGGGGCAGATCATGTCGGACTCTTACCGACTAAACCGCACGCCGTAGGGTCTTCTGACGCCAGGATGTAAGGTGGCCCAAAGAGCATTTCCCTCGCACCCCGGCTTGAAGCTAGATTACCCTTGGGAGCGTTGGTTCTGTGTCAAGAGTGGGGGCGGGGCACATCAATGAAACGAATGGCAGTGTGTTTAAGTTACATTATTTTTATTGTACAAATATCGACAGTAATTAAATAATGGAAGCGTTAAAAAAAATAAAACATAAATAAAAAAAAAAATTGTTTGATGGTTTTGCGCGTTGCGTTGATACGAATAATGTTAAGATGGATGTGTGGTGTGACAAGAATGAACCAAAATAAGGAATGAGTATGTTAGAGGAGGTTAGAGGCAGTTTGAAAGTTGCACCAGTTGAGACATTGAGAAGCGAGCGACTGTCGTGGTATGGACATGTTGAGGAAGTATGAATGTGGAGGACTTCAGGGGCAAAGGTAGGCCTAAGAAACGATGGATGGAATGCGTGAAAGATGATATGGAAAGGAAGGGAGTGACTGAGGAGATGACATCGGACAGGAATGTATGGAGGAGAATGACATGTTGCGCCGAACCCAAATAATTGGGACAAGGGCAGGTGAATGATGATGTTTGATGGTTTTAGGAAAGGCTTAAGCAAAATCAAGGCCACACTATGTCTTCTATCCAGGGTATGTAGGAAGCCACCTTCGTGTACATGCCCGTGCCGCCGAGCTGTCCACACGCTCTCCCGTAGGAAGTCACACCAATAATTTTGTATACGCAGCTCCCAAGTGGCGATACCACTTGAAGTGGGCCTCCGCTATCACCCTGAAATTATTAAAATATATTTATCAGAATTCATCATCATTCTCTGAACCTTTTCCCAACTCAGTTGGGGTCGGCTTTCCAGTCTAACTGTGATGCGGCTGAACTTCGATATTTTCCGTGGAGCGACTGCCATCTGACCTCCACAACCAATGGTCATTATATTTATTAGAATTGATTCCTAGTATTATCTTAGTTATTATATTAGTATTCAAGGAGGTAGGACACGACGGTTTCTCCCGTCCGAATCGAGCAGTCTGTCTGGGGTAGTACCTCCGCCCTAAAGAACACGGCGGCCATAATAACCATCATGTTGTGTTCCCGCCGGTAAGTAGGGTAGCCAGAGCTCACTGTACCCCTCCTCCCCCACCCCTTCCTAGCCCTCCTCCCTTCCCTTCAGAGTAGACAGCGAGAGTGTGACACCCTTAGTGATCAACAGAACAGGTGGGAGTAGACGAGTGTTGCACACGTCCATAGGCCACGGTAACCGCTTCCCATCAGGTGGGCCGTGTGCTTGTCTGCCACTTACGTTGTAAAAAATAAGTTACTCAGGAGATGAAAAACTTGTAGAATCTCGTTTACCTCACAAGTGTCAATAACCTTGTCCCTCTCGCCATAGCAGGATTGCGACGTGTGATCATACCCATTCACCAGATGTCTGTGAGGGGGATACGCTCCAGCGCACTCCAAATCCGAAAACTTTGTTAAGTATACCTGAAAATAATAATGAAGGTAATCACAGAGGTAGGACACGTACGATGTTATCTCCCGTCCGAATCGAGCTGTCCGACTGGGGTAGTACCTCCGCCCTATAGAACACCGCGGCCATGATAATTATCGTGCTCTCACCGACGGCTTAACGTGCTCTCCGAGGCACTAATAAACCTGCGATAAATACACACAACTTCGAAAAGCATCGAAAAGTCATTGGTGTGTGCCATGGTGAACCTAGGATCGAACCCGAGACCTCGTCTCAGCAGTCCATTACCCAAACCACTAGGCTACCGCGGTTATGATAATATTCATTATAAACTCACCACTTGTAAAGTGTCTGCTAGGGCCTTACGGTGTCCCAGCGCTCCCCAACCCGTAGCAATGCCAACGGACTCATCATTGTCACCCGCGTTCAGACAAGCTGGCAACACATCTTTGTTGAATTTAATCCTGTAAAAATGAAGATTAGATTATTCAGAGAACCGGCGTACGTGGTCTGGAACCTCCACACGGTGCACCTTGGGCTACGGAGAGAGCATCACTCTCCTTGCAGGGGATATGAGCTGCTACCAGTGGCCAATTCAAAAGTGGAGTAAAACACTCACCATTCCTCGTCTGAAGATCAGAGACAGTGTACGGTTTTAGTCGGTCCTGATGACCGACAGGGATGGTATCCATAAGTATTTCCGTTTTTTTTTCACAATGAATTATATTCTACTAGTTAAGCTTTAATGCGGTAGTTGTGGAAAAGTATGTAAGCCGCCATTTTGTAGCAGCGACCATCTTGGATTTACAATGATACAGACATAGATTTAGGAAAAGTATGGACGGAGTGCCTAGAGTAACTAGTCTGTGTCGCAAAATGGCGGGCATCAATCATTGTGTGAGTAAATTGTAGGGATGCGAGGTTTTACCTAAATTTCCCCATTTTTTATTATTTTAGTTGAGGAATAGGGAGAATTATTTGGTAAATTTTAAAATATATAAATGAACAATCATTAAAGGTGATTCGTGCATTATTATTAAAAATATTATTTTATCATAAATTAATGAAAATAATATTTTAGTTATTTTTTACATTATTTTTTTCATTATACCTATATAAAAAAAAAACTTACATGGATGGTAACCGTGGGGAATATTCACAGGATTAAACTAGGTACCTAATTAACAAAAAAAGTAAAAAAATTCATATTAGTTACAATTTTGTATTTTTGCGATTTCTAATCCCATGTATTTATTAAAAAGAATTTAAATCACTACGGTTATCACTACTAATAAATAGTTCATGCTATTTCATCATAAAGTCACACAATTTATAGATTTCCCCAAAATATGGGGAAATTTGCACACTTTTATGTTGGGATCACTGGTTTTGTACCGAACAATTGAATTTTGTTTTGAAATATTGAGTGAACATTTATGTATAATTATTAGATAAACATTAAGTGATTGAAATATTGATTAACCTGTGAAATGTGATCCCTGGATTTATTTTCTTCCTGTCACTACGGTTTTTACACCATTTCACTGCACAAGACATGTTGTATTTGATTTTTTTTCTTCCCGCTTAAACTGACAGATCGACCGATTTGGCCGACGTTTGCCGCGAAGTGGCTGACTATGATGTGAGAGTGTGCGTGGCGACTGTATACGTATACGAAAGTTGGCTGACTATGCAGCGTCACTTTTTTGTTCCCATGGCTCCGTCCATAGTTATTCCTAGGTCCATGGATACAGAATAGATTATCTTGTTTTGTCACCAGAACTAAAGATATGTGCCAAATATCAAAACAATCCGTCCACAGGAAAGGGGTCAATTTATCAATTACTAGATTTGACCCAAACAAACAGGTCTACTTATATAAAAGCGTTAAAAAATAATAACTTATTATAAACACTTCTTACTTGGTATCGACCTCCAGTAGAGCGATGTCGTTGTACTTGCTCGGAGGTTTGTGTTCTGGATGGCGGATCGTCCTCTTTACGTTGTACCTCTGCCAAGTCTCCGCAGGATCTGTCCTCTTCAGGATACCCAAAGCTACGTATTTCACTGTCCCTCTGTGATATAAATAACAACAAAAGAATGTACGATAAAAATATTGCATAGGTACAATAGCTGCGGTAGCCTAGTGGTATGGGTAATGGACTGCTGAGACGAGGTCTCGAGTTCGATCCCAGGTTCACCATGGCACACACTAATGACTTTTCGAAGTTATGTATGTATTTATCGCAGGTTTATAAGTGCCCGGTTAATGGCAATAGGCTCGCCACCAGGGCATTAGACTTAGGTACATTATTATATACGCCAGAAGGGCATAAGAAGGTTTCTCCGGGGTCGGCAGCGTGAGTATGTTGGCCTGGTGCTGCACGCGTCCGCAGGCCACGGTAACCGCTTCCCATCAGGTGTGTACTTGTCTGCCACCTAAGTGGTATAAAAAAATTGTGTTGTGTTCCCCAAGGTAAGTAGGGTAGCCAGAGCTCACTGGAGGGATTCTATGCTGGCAGCGGGGAGACCAGTCTCCCGCGTTATCAGTACATAAACTACTCTCATCCTACCAACTCCAGGGCTGCCAGCACGATTGTGACGCCCCTGGCACACGTCCATACGCTTTTCTACCACTTAAGTTGTATAACCTGGCACACGTCCATAAGTCACGCTCGTCTGCCACCTAAGTTGTATAAAAAAAATGCTTGGAAAATAAATTAAGTTAGATGATTGCCTTACACTGCATTGCTTGATATGCAATGAGCTGCTGTCAGAATGAACCGGTCACTGATGACAGATCCGCCACATAACCACTGAGCGGTTTCTAGCGTATCTCCGTAACCCAACAAAGCCTGCAAAAATAAATACCTAATGTTGTAGTTCTGGCAATATAATATATTGTAAACAGTGCCATCTATCGAAATCACGATAAACTTTTTTTTTATAGGACACGTAAAAAATGAGGTCATCATGAAATAATGAATGTATGGCAGAAGCGATTCGCATGTATGAGCGGAATGTCCACCATATTATAACGATGGCGCATCGCCGTACGTCTGGTCGTTCTGTGATGAAAATTGCTTGGATTAATCTTCAGCGCGCTCTTCATTGATTTTATAAGTTTATGGCCTTACCATATGGGGAAATTCTCCCCTACGCGCGTCGACTCCTCCAATGGCAGCAGCTATGTATTGTTTTTTATAATCATAACATTGTACGCCGGAGCCGTCATCCCTTTCTTCCAATTGCCTCTGTAACCCCTCCTTCATTGGACATGGATAATCTATGTTTACCAGGTGTTCCAAGCATTCTGAAAATAGTAAGTATGATTTTTGATAGGAAAAGTGATCGTCCAGGATAGGACTTGAATCCGTGAACAGTCCCTTATAGGGGGAATGCTCTCCGGGGGCATGACGGGAACCCTGTGGTTCCTAAACCCGAGGGGGCCATCTCGAATCCGGAGATGGCCCGGGTCAAGCCGGGGTGCGAGGGAAATGCTCTTTGGGCCACCTTACACCCTGGCGTCAGAAGACCCTAGACGGCGTGCGGTTTTAGTCGGTAAGAGTCCGACATAACCTGCCCCGCTGGCCGCGGGGTGGGTATCCAGAGGATTTTCGCACGAAAAAAAAACGTGAATGCTCTGACCAACTGAGCTACCTGGATCCGTTCTAGATGTTTGAATTTCTCAGATAATTATATACTATTTCATAATATTATTCAATATACTCTGTGTTCATACCGTAAGTTCGAATGAATTACGGTAAATAGCTCCACCGGCGCCCTAAGACATAGAATAATATCGGAGAAATTCAAATATCTATAACGAAGACTTGATAGCAACCCATTTATGTCCCACTGCTGGGCACGGGTCTCCTCTCCTCTAACGAGAGAGCTGAGAGGGTTTAGACGCTGGTCTAATGCGGGTTGGTGGGTCGGACATGTCCTTAGAGTTCCTTCTAGGACATGTGATTTTCCTCACGATGTTTATCCTTCACCGTCAGCAGATGGTAAATCATGTGGTATACTTACTGTCTATAGCTTTTCGTCCAGTTTTGAAATAATGGTGTCCATATTTATCGATCAAAACAGTGCTGAAACAATTAATTACAAGCTATTTAATAATTTAATTAACCAGTCTAACTTGGAACTTCGATATCGCCATTGGTCATAATGACCATTGGTTGCGGAGGTCAGATGGCAGTCGCTCCACGGAAAATATCGAGGTTCAGCCGCATCACAGTAAGACTGGAAAGCCGACCCCAACTGAGTTGGGAAGAAGATTCAGAGAATGATGATTCATAGTATCACTGGCTTGAAATTCATACCCGCGACCCACAAGAACCTATTTCCGGGGTGAAGTGTGACTGTATAGTCCAGACTATAATCTATCTTTGCCAATTATTATCCAGATCCGTTCAGTCGTTTAGGTGTTAGCGTGTAACAAACATTCAAATTATTCATCAACTCATCCGTACTTACATAACTTACATACATAAACTGACGCCTATATCCCCGAAGGGGTAGGCAGAGGTGCTAGTACCCACATTTCCCCAGTTTATGTTTAGGTCCCAATGTAATAGGTGGTGAGCCTATTGCCATTAACCGAGCACTTATAAACCTGCGATAAATACACACATAACTTCATCCGTACTACATACAAAATTTGTTAAAAATGTTATGGAAATAAACTAATTTTTATTTCATTTATTATTTTTATACATTCATCTTTTTACATACACACATACACATACACTCACATACCCAAACACACAAACTTTCGCAGGATTAAGATAGAATTTCTTACCTAGTGTCATTAACCAATTTGCAGTCGGTACAGCAGACGATAGGATCTCGATCTTTGAATGAACAGAGCTGAAAATAAATAAAAACATTTTAAATAAACTTTAAAAAAAATTTAAATTATAAATTTAAAAAACCCCCGACTCACAAAAAAGCACAAAAAAACCTTTAAGAAGTAAAAAAATAAACGTGTTGCGGTATCGTGATGTGTAAGTTATGACCTTTCATTTGATACCCAAATCGGATATATTTGAACACTTTCAATTTTTCATCACCGCTTTCACCCCTTATATCTTTGAAATGGCTTAACCGATTTTCATAAAACATAGCTAAGAACACTCTCCCCCAACTCATCTTTCAAACAAAAGAAACAGAATCAAAATCGGTTCATCCGTTTTGGAGCTACGATGCCACAGACAGACTTACACACACACACACACACGTCAAACTTATAACACCCCGTCCGGGTTTCCGTCGGGGGTTAAAAACAAGCTTTCTTAGTAAGTGTATAACCAGACAAATCAAATGAGCCCAAACATGAGGGATTTATCTTGTACAGTTCGACTGTGGACGTGGTCTAGCCTAGTATTTGCCACGACAATACGAATGAGCACACTCTAGAGCAGCCCTCTAGAGGGCCACTCCCACCTCGGCCGGTAATTGCCGTAGAGAAGACATACCTGTGGATGCTTTTTCTGTTTAATATCTTCAACGACTGAGAGGCAATGGCGTAAGCTAACGCATTTGCCTGGCAATCCATCGGTTTGCGACACGCATGTTGACCCTAGAATCAGTAAAGATCATTCATCATCATTCTCTGAACCTTTTCCCAACTCAGTTGGGGTCGGCTTTCCAGTCTAACTGTGATGCGGCTGAACTTCGATATTTTCCGTGGAGCGACTGCCATCTGACCTCTACAACCAATGGTCATTATGACCAATGGCGATATCGAAGTTCCAAGTTAGATTGGTTGGACTTTTGTGGGCTCCAACTACCCGTAACGACTGCCATAGATGTTTGTATGGCAACCGGGACCGACGGCTTAACGTGCTCTCCGAGGCACTAATAAACCTGTGATAAATACACACATAACTTCGAAAAGCATCGAAATCTCAGAATCAGTAAAGATATCCATTGATTTTTTTTTATACTACTTAGAAGTCAGACTAGTCAAATCCGCAGTTAAGACTGGTAAAGCGGAGCCCAGACTCCGAGGTGAAAGCTTTGGATGCGACTGGGATTAACGCTAGGTTGAAGGAAGGACTACTTAGATGTCAGACAAGCACATAGTCCACCTGATGGGAAGCGGTCACCGTGGCCTATGGACGTGTGCAACACAGTGGGCGTAACACACTCGTGCTGCTGACCCTAGAATCGAGTTCAGTGGGGTTGGAGGGGGATTAGGGGATGGGGGAGAGGGAAGTTTGTGAACCATGGCTAGTGGCTACCCTACTTACCGCCGAGAACACAACACGATGGTTAAGTAATTATGTGCGCGGTGTTCTGTAGGGCGGTGGTGTGGTACTACCCCAGTCGGACTGCTCATTCGGACGGGAGATACCGTCGTGTCTACCTCCTTCAGTTTTTTATATTAGACACGTCAACATAACTTCACCTCGCCTGATGGAAAGCTAAAGACAAAGTCTCAGGATCGGGGTTCACCACTACATACTTACACCGAAAGTGCTACACTGGGTGGCCCTCAGCTTGACGGCCTCACCAAATGCCTTTTCACGCCCCGCTTAAAGGTCCCGGGTGGGGGAGGGAGGGGTTGGAGGATTGGAGGATGAAGGGGTATTGTGAGCTGTGGCTCTGGCAGGTTAATGTACAAATGGCGGCCTTATCGCTATTACAAACAAGCACTTCCATTTTATTTATTCGTATGTGTAGAAAAACATAAAAATTAAATGCCCTCGGAAGTGGTTATAATTGATCGTGTTTAACAAAAAAATTTGACCTTCATGAAGATAACAAAACAAAACATTGTAATTATTTACAATATGAATAAAAAATTTATCAATTATTAAAAATAATTGACTAAAATAATAGCTGGTCATAAAAAACAAATATCATCGCCCCTATGAACTAATTGGTTTAACGGCCCTTTTAAATGAGTGCATCAACTCAACTACTTAGGTGGCAGACAAGCACACGACCTACCTAATAGACTTACTATTAGGTAGGTCGTGTGCTTGTCACCGTTGCCTGTGGACGTATGCAACATCAGGAGCGTCACACTCGCACTGCTGACCTTGGAAGAGGGGGAAGGGGATTGAGGGGCGCAGAAAGAGATAGATGGGATGGGGGGGGAAGGGGTTGTGAGCTCTGGATCCCCTACAAACCGCTGGGAACATAACGCGATGGTTATTATGGCCGCGGTGTTCTGTAGGGTGGAGGTACTACTCCAGACGAACTGCTCAGTTTGAACGGGAGATACCGTCGTATCCTGGCACACACTGACATTTCCTCTTCGTGGGTCGCTGTATCGGCAAGAGGACGGCTAACCCCGTCCCTCGCAGCCTCACTCAATCGCAAATACTCACGCCTCCACGTCCAGCCAAATCCGCAGTTAAGACTGGTAAAGCGGACCCCAGACTCCGAGATGAAAGCTTTGGATGCGACTGGGATTAACGCTAGGTTGAAGAAGAAGATGGTTTAGGTATATAAATACGTTTGGAATGCATGACGTTTCCTGTTTCCCCGATAACATAATAACTACTAGTATAATTCATGGAACGCGAAAGTTTTAAGTGTAATGGGAGTGATTCTGCCGGGTTCCTTGAGTACCTAATGGCATTTGTCTGGCTGGATGGTTATGCAAAGTACTATGTAAAAAAAATATATAATGGTTACCTACCTATCTAAATAAATGTTATTGAAGTTGTACCTACCTAATTTAGTAGACAAGTAGCATTAGGCACAAACCGTAGTGGTTTATAAATGCTACTATATTTTCACTGTACCTACATGTATAATTTGGTAATAAAAAAAAAAAAAAAGTTAGGAAGTACAGAACTGCGACCAAAACCACGGCAACATTTCGTTAAAGTAGGTAGTAAAAATGCATTTTGATGGGTCAAAACATGGTCAAAACAAATCATATTGACCTAGTTAAATATATTTACAAACCTTCTTCCAGTTGACAATGTGCACTTACAATTATTAAATACACACTTACACTAACACTAAACACATTTAAATACATGTTTTCGTAGTTGCACATGAAACGCGTGTTTACTGAAGCACATTTGTTTTGGTATTAAATTAAAATGTGGGTTTACCCGTAATTGCAATCCTTGAGATGGCTATTGTAAAGGGGCTTTCACACTGGGGTTAATGATACAAATTTTTGTACTAAACATTTTAATGTTTTAATCAAATTTATTTTTTCATTTATTTGTAACAATGAGACATTTTAAACAAAAAATGATTAAAAATTGTTCTATACAAAGCGAATATCTTACCTAAACAAAATTACAATATCTATATAAAAAATGAATCCCTATTTCCCTTGATCACGGCATCACGCGTAAACTGCGGGACCGATTTCGTTAATTCTTTTTTTGTTGTGTTTGTTATTGTCAGGAGAAGGTTCTTATGAAAGAAAAAGTCAAGAAAGTTGCGCGTGTTTCGCGCGAATTTTAGGAATCCCTATTTACCTTGGTCACGGCATCACCCGTGAACGGCGGGACGCTGAAATTTGATGGGGAGGTAGCTTGGAACTAGGAGACGAACATAGGATACTTTTTATCTTGCCAAGGGGACTAAGTATGCCACGGGCGAAGCCGCGGGGCACAGCTAGTTGTTTAATATAAGAAGCTCTCGTGAGTGTTAGTTATCGCAACCCTTTTTTTTCGTGCGGAAATTCTTATGGATACCCTCCTCCCCTGCGGCCAGTGGGGCAGGTTATGTCGGACTCTTGCCGACTAAAACCGCACGCCATCTACGGTCTTCGGACGCCAGGGTATAAGGGGTCCATAGAGCATTTCCCTCGCACCCGGCTTGACCCGGGCCATCTCCGGATTCGAGATGGCTCACTCGGGTTTGGGAAATATGGTGTTACCGTCATACCTCCGGAATAGGGAGGGCGCTTTTTCTGCTAGGGTGACAGGCGGCTCCACCCGTCACCCGCAGGCCTGCGTTCATGGAGGTTATCGCAACCTTTGTCATATTTTGTCATGGCTCTGGCTGAAAGCTTATAGCCGAATAGATATTGATTGATTCTTGGAATAGGTTCATGTAGGTTTCGAGGACGAGAACTGAATTTCACGGCAAGTAGCCAAACTCTTCTTCTCTCAAGCAACTTAACCAGAATCTCTAAATTTAAATTTCGATTTAATCTCGATTTACTTATTTCAGAACTTTTTTCATTATCATAATCATTAAACATTACCACGGCCTGTATCTGACTGTTTTTGCCAATATTGAAAACAAAAATAGCGTTTATATTGGTTATAAAATCAACACAACATTTAGAGCTTTAGTTAAGTTTAATGAAAATGCACAACAGAATCGAGATAAGTGTTTACTAAAATGTTTTAATCCCAGTGTGAAGGCACCTTAACAACCGGTTTCTCGTACAACTGGTTGCGGTTGTCTCGCCGTGACGTCATTAGGTACATCAATAGACTCTTTTGTATTATGTACAATATGTACATTGTGTACAATATTAAAGTTAAGTGAAAACCCGAGTTCAAAAAACCAAGGTATTATTGATTTTAATCTAAAATCCGGCCGGAGTGGGAGTGGCCCTCTAGAGGGCTGCTCCGAGGCTCTCCACGTGTCCCTCTGATTAGCAGAGGGTGCAGTAGGGAGCGAGTGGGGGGCGAGCTGATTGTCCGCGCGCCGAAGTTTGGTGACATGACGGCTGTCGGTCACCCTACACCCCACCGTCAGCGAGGTGGAGCGATGCTCACCCCACTTTCGGGGGGTTGAGAGGGCCATCTCAAAACCGTAGATGGCCCAAGATCAGCTGGGGTGCGAGGGATATGCCTATTAGGTAACCCAGTATTCTTTATTCCGTGAGGTAACCTTACACCCCAGTAATTAAGATCCGTTTTAGTCGGTTTTAGTCGGTTCGATGCCTAAATAGCCACCCCGATGGCCGACAGGGTTGGTATCCATGTAGATTTTCACATGATAAAAAAAAGGCGTCGTGCTTTGGTACATTCAATCTAGTAGTCAACAAACAGGTCTTTGACCTAGGTCATAACAAATAGATATCTCTAACTTTCATAGAACTAGTTTCAGCTATGTTTTGACGAGTCAGACACAGTAATCAGAGACCTTCATCTGTATCTATTAGCTATAAATCTTAATATATAGTATATAAATCTCGTGTCACAATGTTTGTCCTTAATGGACTCCTAAACCACTTAACCGATTATAATAAAATTCGCACACCATGTGCAGTTCGATCCAACTTGAGAGATAGGATAGTTTTTGAAACGGATTTCGACATCAACGCGGGCGGAGCCGCGGGCAACAGCTAGTATTTATTCAAATAAATGAATTGAAGTGTCTGTCACTGATATTAAAATAACCACTTTTTACTTTTTTTATATAGGACACGTCAAATCGACTTCACCTCGCCTGATGGTAAGCTAAAGTTCCAAAACCAGAGTCACCACTACATACACTGATAGTGCTACAGTGGTGGCCCTCAGCTTGACGGCCTCATCAAATGCTTTTTCACGCCCCGCCTAAAGGACCCGGGACTATAGGAGGAAGGAAACACATGCTCAGCGCATTCACATACATGGTATGGTACCAAAACAACATTTTTTCCAGTCAGTTCGTTTATTTCGGCTAATCTCTGAAACGGCTGGACCGATTTTGACGAGCCTTTCACTGGCTTAAATAGCATATACCTAATAAGGATTATAAATCGATATGAACCTAACATAGTTTTCAAGAGGGTGGGTGTGTGAGAATTTAAGTCTCCTACTAAAAAGTGAGTGTGAGTTTTGTATGTTTGTGGAAGGTCACACACGCACTGCTGCCTATCGTGAAGGGAAGGGGAGGGGGACTAGGAAGGGGTGGGAAGGCTAAGAAAGGGTGGGCGAAGGAGGGGAACAGTAAGCTCTGGCTACCCTACTTACCGGCGGGAACACAACACGATGGTTATTATGTGCGCGGTGTTCTATAGGGCGGAGGTACTACCCCAGTCGGACGGCTCAGTTCAGACGGGAGATACCGTCGTGTCCTACCTCCAGACTATGTAGAATTTCGCATCAAAATAAGGAAAATACCGATTATTTCTCCACCTTGAAAAGAACCTATGAGCCGTAAACAGTCATAACAGGCTTTAAAATAACTGGTTTGTTTCTCATCAACGAATGCTAAAATAACTCCCATTGCATCGTCGGCTATAAGTTGTAAACTAGTAATGCTGACCAAAATGAACGAGATTACACAAATTTTAACAACAACAGCAAAGTTTGCAACTGTGTCGCCACTCTGGTGTTTAATCTTCCTGCTGATAATTATATAAAATATCTTGCAGAACAGGAATAAGTTAGCACAGGGGGCTGCGACTCTTATTATTATATACACCCACATATATGCCGCCATAATGGCACTTGTAATATTTTCACCACTATCCGGGAACCATTTAAAAACAGCGAAATACAACACACTTGTAAATAATGATACAAACCAAATAATCAAGGATAGTTTTAAAAAACTCCATTTATCAGTCACAAACACTTTAACAATTTTATCGTATAAATTTTTCGTGTAAGCACATGTCCACCATCTTAAGCTTATATCCGCAGCTGTGAATAAGATTCTTGGCACAAATCCAAAATGGCCGATAGTATATAGCCACCTCGTAACTGCTAGCTGCATCAAAACTTTTTGATCCAGTTTTCTTATCTCCGGCCGGAGGATAAAGAGTACGGTTTGTATAATCAAACATACTCCTGAAAATGATATTCCAAATATAAGTAAGTAGTAGCTAATGCCAAGCATTTTGTAGTGATGTCCGAGCAATTCCACGATATACACAAAACTGAGCAATTATAGCGCCACCTCGCCTTGTGCGGTTCAGATTATTTCTTTAAATTATAGGTCTATTTCATCGGATTAGAATAATATAATGTTTGTTACAACCACTCATAATCCTATAAAATCTACGGACAAAAAGCGTTGAAGATGAGACTGAAAGAGACCCAAATTTGATTGAAATGGATATTTTTTCTTGCTGTCACTTTTTTTTACATAGGACACGTCAAAATGACTTTACCTCGCCTGATGGTAAGTTAAAGGCAAAGTCTCAGGACTGGGGTCACCACCACAGACACCGGTAGTGCTATAGTGGCGGCCCTCAGCTTTACGGCCTCATCAAATGCTTTTTCACGCTCCGCTTAAAGGCCCCGGGAGTATAGGAGGAAGGAAACACATGCGCTGGTAAAGAATTCCAAGTCTTTATGGTGCGGCTTTATATGCCACTGTCGTCGCGTCTAGATGCCGAGATGTCACTGTCGCCTGTCGCCTAGTATGCGTCTAGATTTAAACTGACTAAATCGAAAGATGTTTGCTACGTAGTGGCTGCTAGTGTGTGCGTGTAAACTATTAATGCAAGTGGGCCGACTCTTGTGTCGTCAAGTGTATTCTTCAGCACGTTACGTCCGTCAAATGTATTATAGGTTCATGATACCTCACAACTGGTTTATTAGAGATCCGAACAAAAAATAGTTAATTTCAAAACAGGTTGTATTTCATCGTAAATAATTTAACTAAGTATAAGAACTTTATTATTACAAATAGCTGCTATTTGCGACTATATGTCCGCTTCTGAAAAGGTCAAAGTATTTATTTTTATACATAACTAGCTGACCCACCCCGGCTTCGCCCGTGGCGTATTTCGAACCCCGATGCACCCTTTTTATCTCACATAATATGCTCATAATTTATCAGTTTTTCTAAAATGTATGGGAATCTACCGGAATTGTTCACATTTATGACTATTGCTCCGCTACCTTGGGCAGTAGCGTGATGATATTCAGCCTATGACATTCACGGATAATGTGGCTTTCTATTCGTGAAAGAATTTTTAAAATCGGTTCAGTAGATCCCGAGATTACCCCTTACAATTTAACAAATATACAAACACACAAACTTTACCTCTTTTTAGTATAGATTATAATTATTAAGATTATTATAACAAGCCACTGACATTTCAAAATTAAATACCATTTAATTTTGGACTTTAATGTCAAGTTAAAGTCTAAAATTAAATGATATTTTGTAGAGAGAATGAAAAAGATTCATAAATTATTTTCATTTGATTTTAGACTTTAACTGTACAAGGGTAAAGTCTTGTGGCGATACCACAAATATGATACCACAAATATCCAGCGCCATCTAGTCACAGCACGACGAACTACTTCGATACTACAACTACGTCACAACTACGTCAACGATCCTGAATCGCGAAAGTGCAAATCGAACACAGGTGTAGCATATATACAAGGTCCCAACGATAAACCGTAGGGCCGCGGCCCGCCAGGCGTGATCACCTTGCCTGGTCGGAGGATCCTCCCTTTGTGTTGGAGGGACGTCACATCCCGTTCCTCCACATTGGTGACCCCGACGTGATCTGAACACGTAACTTTCGCTGCGCTTATCAGCAGCATTATCGCCACCATACCTTTCACTTCTCCCGCATTAGCGGTAAATCAAATCTTCGCCATCCAGCACCTTCGGCCTCAACAGGGATACCACCTCCTGGAGCGATCGCTCCAGACTGGTTACCCTACGGCCACACGCACTGCCTTGTAATGAAGGGCACAGTACACTGCACGTACCTACGGTCAAGAAGAAGAGCGCATCTCTCCCGTCTACGCAGTATTCGCCCCGCTTCATTGAGGGCTTACCGAGGGCCGAGACAACTAACTCGACGCTTCGAGCCCGCACACTTGGCACTTCACCGCAGCACCACTTCACCGTCCCGACTCACTGGGACTAGCGAGGAAGACAGCGGCATCCAGTTCCGACGCAATGAAACACAGGACTGGCATTGGCACGCACCGCAAGAGAGCATCGCAATCAACCTCCGGTCTTGAAGGGGAGTGATGTGGCGATACTGTGCCGACCAATGTACTCTGTAACTATATAATTTAAGTGCGTGGAAAATGTAACCAGTATTGTCGTGACATTCATAATAAATGGACGCATCATAACACCTCTTTTATTCCACAATACTCAACACCAAATAAGGAACAGTGGTGACCCGACATTCGATCTGATACACGCGTACAAAGTGCAGTATTTTATTTTTGTATTCTAAATTTTCCACGAAATAATACAAGATGCCAGATGAAGAAAGCCCGAAAGCCGCTAACGGAGCAGAAATTGCTGTAGTTTCAGTATCGTCGAGGATTCCGGAGTTTTGGCAGGATCAGCCAAGGCTCTGGTTCGTACAATGTGAAGCTGTCCTTGGCCCGCAAAAACTCAGCGACGAGGCGAGGTACAACATGGTAATTACCAAATTAGGGAAAGATGTTGTACAGCAAGTCAGCGACCTCCTACTGAAGCCGCCAGAAACCAGAAAATTTAACACATTAAAGGAGCGACTACTAAAAATTTACGAAGAGTCAGAAATGAGACAGTTTCAAAAACTACTAAGCGAGATGCAGTTAGGGGATCAAAAGCCCTCCCAACTCCTACGAAGAATGCGAGATCTAGCACGTGAGAAAATTCCGGATGACACGCTTAAAATTATGTGGCAAGGCCATCTACCATCAGAAATACGAGGCGTCCTAGCGGTTACGGAGGTTAAGGATCTAGAAAATTTGGCCACTATCGCGGATAAGGTATTAGAAACAACAAGACCCTTACAACTTTCGGAAGTACAAGCAGTGCCCGGCAGTAGCAGTGACAATTCTTTTCTCCTAGCAGAGTTAGCAAAACTTAGCCTAAAAGTGCGCAATTTAGAAGAACAGAAAAATCAAGGAAGACATTTTAATCGGTATCGCTCTCGGTCGAGATCCCGATCGCGTGGAAGAAATATGAGCCGGCGCACGCCGAACAGCCCAGATTGGCTTTGTTATTATCACTTTAGATACCGACATAGAGCTAGAAAATGTATAGAGCCGTGTGCGTGGAAAAAAGACGGGAAACAGGAAAACTAATTCAGGTGCAATCGCAGGCGGAGATTTGTACCGTAACGCCAGTTCACCGCCTCCGTGTTACAGACAGTAAAAGTAGGTTAACATTTTTAGTGGACACGGGTGCCAATATTTCAGTACTGCCAGTGAATAAATCTCGTTATTTTAACACAAAGTGCGATGATTATAAACTGTATGCAGCGAACGGCACAGAAATTAAGACGTATGGTGTAAAAACTTTGAACTTAGACTTTAATTTACGTAGGCCGTTCCAGTGGACTTTTGTGCTGGCTGAGGTCAAGCAACCCATACTAGGTGCTGACTTCTTAGCCCATCATAAGTTGTTAGTGGATTTAAGTACGCGAAAACTTATCGATTCTGTGACGAACTTACAGGCGATCGCATCGGTAACAGTGCAAGAACAACCTACAGTGAGAACTATTGACTATAAAAATTCATATAGTGACATTTTATTAGAATTTCCGAATGTAACAAAACCTATGTGTTTTAAAACTACTCCACGTCATTCTGTAGTGCATTACATAGAGACTACGGGCCCAGCTGTTTACGCGCGCCCGAGACCTCTACCACCGGACAAATATGCTTTAGCAAAGGCAGAGTTCCAGAGAATGCAAGAAATGGGAATATGCAGACCATCAAAAAGCAATTGGGCAAGTCCGTTACACATCGTTATGAAGAAAAATGGTGAAATAAGACCGTGTGGCGATTATCGTAGACTAAACGCTATAACGAAACCAGACCGATATCCAATACCACGTATTCAAGATTGTACATATCTATTACATGGTAAAGCTATATTTTCACGAATAGACTTGCAGAGAGCTTATCATAATATTGCAATAAATGAAGATGACATTCCAAAGACAGCGATAACCACAAGCTTCGGATTGTGGGAATTTCTAAAATTAGGATTTGGGTACAAAAATGCAAGTCAAACATTTCAAAGATTTTTGGCTAATGATGTATTAAAGAATTTGGACTTTGTTTTCATATATATAGATGATATTATCATAGCGTCATCTATAGAAGATCATAAAAAACATATACGAGAAGTACTGAAACGTTTAGACGAGTATGGAATCACAATTAATTTGTCAAAATGCGAATTTGGTAAAACAGAGTTGAACTTTCTTGGATATCGTGTGTCAACTAATGGTCTAAGTCCAACAGAAGAACAAGTCAAGGTCATCTCGGCATTCCCAAGGCCGAATACTGTGGAAGAATTACGTCGATTTTTGGGGATGGTGAATTTCTACAGGCGACACCTTCCTAAAGCAGCCGAGATACACGCAAAGTTAAATGTTTATTTACATAATGCCAAAAAGAAAGATAAGAGTATTATTGCATGGAATGATGACACAATAAAAGCCTTCGAGGATTGTAAACAAAGCCTGAAAAGCGCTGTTACACTCTCCTTTCCGTCGGCGGATGCATCAATCGCTCTCATGACGGATTGTTCGAACACTTGTGCAGGTGCCGTATTGCAACAGCGTGAAGGTGACACATGGAAACCTTTAGGATTCTTTTCTAACAAATTAAGTGAAGCGCAACAAAAATATTCAACATATGATCGCGAGCTACTTGCGATTTATATGGCTATTAAGCATTTTAGACCATTTATTGAAGGGAGACCGCTTACAGTTTATACAGATCACAAGCCGATTGTGTATTCATTGCAGCGAAATACTGTCGGAAAGAGCGATACACCAAGGCGCATCCGACATTTAGACTTTATTATGCAATTTTGTAATGACATAAGACACGTCTCCGGCAGCGAGAATTTAGCCGCTGATTGTTTATCACGCATAGCAACTATAGATATGTCACCGTTACCTATTGATTATGAACAATTAGCAGAGTCCCAGGGAAAGGACCCGGAATTGCAATGTTTTTTGCAGAATAAGTCATTTGATTTTCAACAAATATCTATGAAGAATTGCAAGAAACCTATTTATTGCGAAGTGTCAAACGATAGAGCGCGTCCATATTTGCCCAAAGAATTTCGCATATCGGCTTTCAAAGCGTTACACGAGATTAGCCACCCAGGTGTACGGGCTACAAGAAAGATGATGCAAGAGCGATATATATGGAAGGAAATGAATAAGGACATAGGAATTTGGACGAAGTCATGCATAGGTTGCCAAAAGTCTAAAGTACATAGGCACACTGTATCACCTCACGGACATTTTATTCAAACCAACAGATTTGAATTTTTACATGCTGACATCGTGGGCCCCCTGAGGTATTGTCAAGGCTACAGATACATCGTTACTATGGTGGACAGAAAAACGGGTTGGCCGGAAGCATATCCGGCAAAGGATATTACATCTGAAACAGTGGCCGATATAATATACTCTGGCTGGATTGCTAGATTCGGAACACCGTTATACTTAACAACGGATCAAGGAGCAACATTTTTATCACACTTGTTTACCTCACTTGCGAATAGAATGGGAATCAGGAAGTTTCGGACCACAGCTTATCATCCGCAATCAAATGGACTCGTAGAAAGATGGCATCGTTCATTGAAAACTGCCCTTATGTGTAGAGGAAACACCGATCAATGGGTTTCTGAATTACCATCAGTTCTATTGGGACTGCGAGCCTGTTTAAGAGACGATACAGAGATAAGCGCAGCTGAGATGGTATACGGTGAAGGATTACGTTTACCAGGCGACTTCTTCAACCCACTGAGACAGGAGAATTGTGAAAACATTACGTTTTTAAAAAACCTGCGAGAGAAGATTTCGAACCTTGCTTCAGTTCCAAAGCGAGAAAATCACCAAGGCAAAATATTTATTCATCCCGATTTACAACATTGCAGTCATGTTTTTGTTCGTGTTGACAAGGTGACAAAACCTTTAACACAGCCATACGAAGGCCCTTTCAAGGTTTTAAACAGGACGGACAAATATTTTATGTTAATGCAGGCGGATACACAGAAAGTTGTTAGTATCGATAGATTGAAGCCCGCGTTTACGCTCAATACGGAATGTGCTGACGCGCAAAACAAGGCAGCGTCGGAGGCGTCGGGTGTATCTAAGGATTCTAAGGTGTCACGATTCGGACGTACCATCAGACCGGTCGTACGCTTTATGCAATAAGCTCATGTTGATAATGGGTGGATCACAGTCTAAGTCACCGAGTGAAGAGATAATTATTGCCCAAAATGGTGCGGGCAATAGCGCCGCCACTGCGCGTAGTACAACGGCGAGCGACAGCGACAAATTTGAGATGTACCTGTTATGCATAATTTTGTGCATTCTGGCGGGAGTTGTATATTTCATTTGGCGCAAATGTAAGAGGAAGTATACCTCTTTCATAAGGCGAGAGATGCAGCAACCCATCGAGCTCCGCTGCGGTGAGCTAGGCTCCCGCGGTGACCCTCCACAGCGGATCGTGGTTTAGGCAGTGCTTGTGTTGTTACAAAGAAGTGTTAAGTGATCGTTATCTGCGCATGAACTTGGACTCTAATATAAAGGTATTTACCAATTAATCTAATCAGGTTTACAGATATATTATGTACTCAGTTATCAGATTTTTTATATACACTTTTTATATTTTTTTTACTTTTTGTAACCACTATATTCTAAGGTTATTATTTTATTTTTATATTAAAATAAACAAAGGGGGATGTACTGTGCCGACCAATGTACTCTGTAACTATATAATTTAAGTGCGTGGAAAATGTAACCAGTATTGTCGTGACATTCATAATAAATGGACGCATCATAACACCTCTTTTATTCCACAATACTCAACACCAAATAAGGAACAATACCACAAATATGATACCACAAATATCCAGCGCCATCTAGTCACAGCACGACGAACTACTTCGATACTACAACTACGTCACAACTACGTCAACGATCCTGAATCGCGAAAGTGCAAATCGAACACAGGTGTAGCATATATACAAGGTCCCAACGATAAACCGTAGGGCCGCGGCCCGCCAGGCGTGATCACCTTGCCTGGTCGGAGGATCCTCCCTTTGTGTTGGAGGGACGTCACATCCCGTTCCTCCACATTGGTGACCCCGACGTGATCTGAACACGTAACTTTCGCTGCGCTTATCAGCAGCATTATCGCCACCATACCTTTCACTTCTCCCGCATTAGCGGTAAATCAAATCTTCGCCATCCAGCACCTTCGGCCTCAACAGGGATACCACCTCCTGGAGCGATCGCTCCAGACTGGTTACCCTACGGCCACACGCACTGCCTTGTAATGAAGGGCACAGTACACTGCACGTACCTACGGTCAAGAAGAAGAGCGCATCTCTCCCGTCTACGCAGTATTCGCCCCGCTTCATTGAGGGCTTACCGAGGGCCGAGACAACTAACTCGACGCTTCGAGCCCGCACACTTGGCACTTCACCGCAGCACCACTTCACCGTCCCGACTCACTGGGACTAGCGAGGAAGACAGCGGCATCCAGTTCCGACGCAATGAAACACAGGACTGGCATTGGCACGCACCGCAAGAGAGCATCGCAATCAACCTCCGGTCTTGAAGGGGAGTGATCGATACCACAAATATGATACCACAAATATCCAGCGCCATCTAGTCACAGCACGACGAACTACTTCGATACTACAACTACGTCACAACTACGTCAACGATCCTGAATCGCGAAAGTGCAAATCGAACACAGGTGTAGCATATATACAAGGTCCCAACGATAAACCGTAGGGCCGCGGCCCGCCAGGCGTGATCACCTTGCCTGGTCGGAGGATCCTCCCTTTGTGTTGGAGGGACGTCACAT
This sequence comes from Lithosia quadra, assembly GCA_963576445.1. NCBI lineage: Eukaryota > Metazoa > Arthropoda > Insecta > Lepidoptera > Erebidae > Lithosia > Lithosia quadra. The sequence goes on from OY754897.1 coordinate 2,131,074, forward strand.
CCCGTTCCTCCACATTGGTGACCCCGACGTGATCTGAACACGTAACTTTCGCTGCGCTTATCAGCAGCATTATCGCCACCATACCTTTCACTTCTCCCGCATTAGCGGTAAATCAAATCTTCGCCATCCAGCACCTTCGGCCTCAACAGGGATACCACCTCCTGGAGCGATCGCTCCAGACTGGTTACCCTACGGCCACACGCACTGCCTTGTAATGAAGGGCACAGTACACTGCACATACCTACGGTCAAGAAGAAGAGCGCATCTCTCCCGTCTACGCAGTATTCGCCCCGCTTCATTGAGGGCTTACCGAGGGCCGAGACAACTAACTCGACGCTTCGAGCCCGCACACTTGGCACTTCACCGCAGCACCACTTCACCGTCCCGACTCACTGGGACTAGCGAGGAAGACAGCGGCATCCAGTTCCGACGCAATGAAACACAGGACTGGCATTGGCACGCACCGCAAGAGAGCATCGCAATCAACCTCCGGTCTTGAAGGGGAGTGATGTGGCGATACCACAAATATCCAGCGCCATCTAGTCACAGCACGACGAACTACTTCGATACTACAACTACGTCACAACTACGTCAACGATCCTGAATCGCGAAAGTGCAAATCGAACACAGGTGTAGCATATATACAAGGTCCCAACGATAAACCGTAGGGCCGCGGCCCGCCAGGCGTGATCACCTTGCCTGGTCGGAGGATCCTCCCTTTGTGTTGGAGGGACGTCACATCCCGTTCCTCCACATTGGTGACCCCGACGTGATCTGAACACGTAACTTTCGCTGCGCTTATCAGCAGCATTATCGCCACCATACCTTTCACTTCTCCCGCATTAGCGGTAAATCAAATCTTCGCCATCCAGCACCTTCGGCCTCAACAGGGATACCACCTCCTGGAGCGATCGCTCCAGACTGGTTACCCTACGGCCACACGCACTGCCTTGTAATGAAGGGCACAGTACACTGCACGTACCTACGGTCAAGAAGAAGAGCGCATCTCTCCCGTCTACGCAGTATTCGCCCCGCTTCATTGAGGGCTTACCGAGGGCCGAGACAACTAACTCGACGCTTCGAGCCCGCACACTTGGCACTTCACCGCAGCACCACTTCACCGTCCCGACTCACTGGGACTAGCGAGGAAGACAGCGGCATCCAGTTCCGACGCAATGAAACACAGGACTGGCATTGGCACGCACCGCAAGAGAGCATCGCAATCAACCTCCGGTCTTGAAGGGGAGTGATGTGGCGATACCACAAATATGATACCACAAATATCCAGCGCCATCTAGTCACAGCACGACGAACTACTTCGATACTACAACTACGTCACAACTACGTCAACGATCCTGAATCGCGAAAGTGCAAATCGAACACAGGTGTAGCATATATACAAGGTCCCAACGATAAACCGTAGGGCCGCGGCCCGCCAGGCGTGATCACCTTGCCTGGTCGGAGGATCCTCCCTTTGTGTTGGAGGGACGTCACATCCCGTTCCTCCACATTGGTGACCCCGACGTGATCTGAACACGTAACTTTCGCTGCGCTTATCAGCAGCATTATCGCCACCATACCTTTCACTTCTCCCGCATTAGCGGTAAATCAAATCTTCGCCATCCAGCACCTTCGGCCTCAACAGGGATACCACCTCCTGGAGCGATCGCTCCAGACTGGTTACCCTACGGCCACACGCACTGCCTTGTAATGAAGGGCACAGTACACTGCACGTACCTACGGTCAAGAAGAAGAGCGCATCTCTCCCGTCTACGCAGTATTCGCCCCGCTTCATTGAGGGCTTACCGAGGGCCGAGACAACTAACTCGACGCTTCGAGCCCGCGCACTTGGCACTTCACCGCAGCACCACTTCACCGTCCCGACTCACTGGGACTAGCGAGGAAGACAGCGGCATCCAGTTCCGACGCAATGAAACACAGGACTGGCATTGGCACGCACCGCAAGAGAGCATCGCAATCAACCTCCGGTCTTGAAGGGGAGTGATGTGGCGATACCACAAATATGATACCACAAATATCCAGCGCCATCTAGTCACAGCACGACGAACTACTTCGATACTACAACTACGTCACAACTACGTCAACGATCCTGAATCGCGAAAGTGCAAATCGAACACAGGTGTAGCATATATACAAGGTCCCAACGATAAACCGTAGGGCCGCGGCCCGCCAGGCGTGATCACCTTGCCTGGTCGGAGGATCCTCCCTTTGTGTTGGAGGGACGTCACATCCCGTTCCTCCACAGTCTTATAAACTAAGTATGCTTACTTTGGGTCTAGACGCATTGTACATAGGTCTTCCAGTAGAGTCAGGTCAACGAAAAGAAAAAATACAACATTATAGACGAAGAAATATTTAATAAAAGCCATTAATATGCCATTAGTCTAAACCTATAATTACCTACTTATAATTTTAGTTCTAAATAATTAAACGTCGGCACTCAATCCGACAACCCAAGGCCGATAGTTTATTCAACAAGAACGTTATCACTTTTTGACTTGTTGGCGTATGGAATACTTTTGAAGATGCTAGTCTATACAAAGTAAGAAGTAGGACATGACGGTATCTCCCGTCCGAAATGAGAAGTCCGATTGCGGTATTACCTCCGCCCTACAGAAGACCGCGGCCATAATAACCATCGTGTTATAATAAACTGCGTGTTTAATCTAAAATATACAAATCACGCCTTTTTCCCTTTGGAGTAAGCAGAGACAACATCTTTCCACTTGCTACGATCTTGGCATACGCCACTCGCTTCTTCAACTTTCATAATTGTTTTCATACACGCACGCCGGTTGCGGGTACTCTTGACCTGGCCTCTCTCTAAAACGTTCTGGATCTGATTAATATATATTATGTACGCCCAGGTCGCCCATTCACTCTTCGCCTTATATATCTGTTTCGTCAATCTTCTTTCATCCATCCTTCTTACATGTCCGAATTATCGAAAACATCTACCGACTATCTCGAATCAAAATAAGAAAAATAGCGATTATTTCTGCACCTTGGAAAGAACCTATGACTCGTATGTATGTAAACCATTCTTGAAGATAGTTAATTTCTAAACCAAGTCTATTAAAAATGACCGCGATTATAAACGTGTCTTCACTCAAAAGTTGCAAACAAGTAACGCTCACCAAAATAAATGAGATTACACAAATCTTAACAGTGACAGCAAAATTTGTAACTGCGTCGTCATAATTACGATTTATCTTATTTTTAATGATAACATAAAATATTCTACAGAATAAAAATATGTTTGCCCACGTAACTATGAATTTAACTATTAGAAACGATAACAAATATGCAGCAGAAATGACTGCAGTGACATCATCGGCCTCTGGACTCGGAAACCAATTATAAATTGCACAATACAACACACTTGAAAATATTGACACACACCATACAATTATCGATAGTTTTAGAAAGCTCCATTTCTCAGTCACAAACACTTTCACAATCTTGTCGTACAAATTCTTCGTGTAGACACACGTCCACCATCTGAGATTTATTTCTTCAGCCAAGGATATCACTCGTGGTACAGTGGCACATTGTAAATAACCACCGAGACACTGCTAGCTGCATCAAAACTTTTTGATCCAATTTTCTTATCTCCGGCCGGCGTATAAAGAGTATGGTTTGTATTATTAGACATATTGTTGAAATTACAGCTCCAACTATATACACGTGTAATATGTATGCAAACATTTTGTATAATGTCCTGTTCGATAGCTAAAGAGGTACAAAAAATGCAGCATTCGACCAGCTTCGAGCGGTCGAAATCGTTTTAATAATAGTCTTATTTCATCTGATAATAATTTAGTTTTTAATACCACATAACTGGTTTTTAAGAGGAGGAATAAATAATATATGTGTTGCATAATTTTAAAAGTTTGTACCAAGCGCAGGTTCGATCCTGTATGGAGTACTGCTCGTATCTGTGTGATGGCTCAGTTAAATACCACCTTGACGCGCTGGAGACGATCGAGAGACGAGCCAAGAGGCTCATCAACGACGATGCACTAGTCGAGAAAAGGCTTCAGAGCCTTACCCATCGACGCAAAGTTGCTGTTTTTTCGGTGTACTATCGGATACATTTCGGAGAGTACGCTCTGGAATTGCACAACCTGATACCTCCAAGCCCTTTCCATCAACGAACGACCAGACGAACAGCGACGCGACACCGCTTTATGGTCGATATTCCACTCATACGCACGAAACGCTTTGCGGATACATTCATCATACGTACAGCTAGAAGTGGAATTCCCTGCCCGAGAATGTGTTTCAGGAAAACTATAACCTGGGAATATTCAAGTCACGAGTGAACAGGATCCTTCTAGGTAAGCGTGATTCATCGTAGACCACATCGTCACTTACCATCAGGTGGTCAAACGTATCCAGAATAAAAAAAAAGTAATCAACAAGATTTGACGATATTTTTACAACTAGTTGTTATCATGAACCGATGTATAGTGTCGATGTCAATCCTTAATTTTCCTTAAATAATCTTCTTAATCCATGTAGTATTATATAATACTCGTATCCGAAAACGTAGTTCATATACAGGGCAAGGCACTTAAAGCTTGGTCATCCTTGACGCGCACATTGCATACATGTCTAGTTCATTCATGTGTAGTTAGTAGTCAGTATACTTTATTATGCAAAGTCACACCCAGATAGCGAATGGCGAATTTTAAATTTTCATGTAGCAAACGACTGATGATAAGATTAACATAATGTATTTGAGGTGAATGAAGTTGACCTGCAAAGTAAGCCAGATTACTTGATTTTTGAATTGCCATGTCATGGACGTATAAAAAGAATAAATAGGGACCCAGCATAGATCCCTGGGGAACACCAACAGGAATAGGGCAATGATCAGATGAACTGTAATTGATTAGTACCGCGAAGTGGTGGTGTTAGTGATATGATTGTATGAGTTTTACAGGACAACGGAATACCAGGTTTCACCTTGAGAATTATGAAGAAAGCCATTATGCTAGACAGAGTCGAAAGCTTTCTAAACATCGAGCAATATTTTTGTAGATTTCTTGAGGTTCAGATTATGAGCAATATGTTAGTTGAGTGTGATTCACGGAAGCCAAATTGTTCGTTTCTTCTTTAAACTTCTTTATTCGCTTTACAAAATATCATTTAGTTTTAGACTTTAATCTGATAACAATAAAGTCTATATTAAATGGCATTTTTGAGAGTGTCTTTAGCAGATTTTAGGCCCTGATAGGGCGGCAATTAGCAAGATCTGTTCTTATTTCTCAAAAATGCTTTAGCCAGTGTCGTACACTGGTGGGTGCGGGCCGGAACTTCCACGTGGTGCACCTGGGCAACGGAGACGAGCATCTCCCACTCGCCACGGGAGACGCTGCTGCCTGCGGCCAATCCGGCCGGCTCTCCACGTAGCAGAGGGCACAGTGGGGAGCGAGCGGGGGGCGAGCTGATTGTCTGCGCGCCGACGGTTGGGTGACAGGACGGCCTCCTGTCACTCTACACCCCACCGTCAGCGAAATGGCGGGATGCTCGCCCCACCCCTCCTTTCGGGGGGTCGAGGGGGCCATCTTAAAACCGTAGATGGCCCAGGGTGACCTTATACCCCAGTAATTAAGACCCGAGACGGCGTGCGGTTTTAGTCGGTTCAATCCCGACATAACCACCCCCGATGGCCGACGGGGGTGGTATCCATGGGGATTTCCGCATGATAAAAATAAAAAAAGGGTCGTACACTGGTCTACATTATTATCCTTAAGCATATCTTTTTCATTACGCATTGCAGGAAATTTGTGTGGTTTAGGTTTCAAAAAATTACCTAATAAATAAATTATTAGAACGAGGTTTATCTATTTTCCTTGATTTAACCTTAAGTTTCACATTTGGGAATATGGTAAAACCATTTGGGCAAACAAATATATAAAATAATAGCAAACCATTTATGTCTGCTGAGCACGGGTCTCCTCTCCTCTAACGAGAGAGCTGAGAGGGTTTAGACCTTAATCCACACACGCTGGCCTAACGCGGGTTGGTGGATCGGACATGTCTTTAGAATTTCTTCTAGGACATGTGGGTTTCCTCACGATGTTTTTCTTTCACCGTCAGCAGATGGTAAATCATGTGATTAGCACATATAAATTCCACAAAGTGAAATTCAAATTGGTATTGTCCGCCCGGATTTCAACTCGATACCTCTGAGTAGAGGCCGCATCTTTATCCATTCAGCTACCATCGCTACATAAGCATAAGCTACCATTTTTGTCCTAAGCTGCCTTTTTAATAGGACCATTAGCAAGTTTAATAATAGTTAATAGTACTCCTTCATTTAGCACCATAATGCCTAATAATGTAGCCAAATAATGTACTACACTTCAATGAATATCACATTAAAAAAAAGGATTCTTTTGCATTAATTATTTTATTTACAAATCCAGCCACTATATTATATTCGTTTTTGATCTTAAATTTCGTGATATAATATAAAAAATTGCAATTATTTCGGCACCTTGGAAAGACCCTATGCCACGCACATATTTCATTAATAAATCTTGCATATATGTAGGTACATGTTCTCCATTTCGTTTTAAAACATGAGAAAAATATGTCATATATATTATGTCTTCGCCCAAAAGCTGTAAACTAGTAATGCTTACCAAAATAAATGACATTACACATATCTTAACAACACCAGCAAGGTTTGTCACTATTTCGCCATTCTGTTGCTTTATTTTATTGCTAATAATTTCATAAAATATCCTACAGAAGAACATAATATTCGCACACGGGGCTGTGAATTTTATAAACTCCCATGACGCAAGTAATATATTTGATATATGATATGAGTTCGTCGCTTCCGACTGAAAAACGAAATATACCGTACAAAATAATACAGACGAAAATGTTGTCACAAGTCCGACAATCATCGAAAGTTTAAAAAAACTCCACTGATCAGTCACAAACACTTTCACAATCTTGTCGTACAAATTCTTCGTGTAGACACACGTCCAGCATCTGAGGTTCATTTCCGTAAACTCCTGAAGGAATATATTGATGTACTTAATGTGCACATTTTCAGGTAAATCCACGATTCTTTTATCGAATGCGTAAGCGTAAATGCCATGCCACATCAAATATAAAACTCGCCACACTGCTAGCTGCATAAGAACTTTTTGATCCAGTTTCCTTATCTCCGGCCACCGTATAAAGAGTACGGTTTGTATTATTAAACATATTGTTGAAAATATAGTTCCAGTTATAAATGCGTATTTGTAAATATTCAACATTTTCCGATAATCCACCAGTCCGATGGATACCCGAAGAGTCACTGCATTGTCACGATTTTTATATGCTAATTTTATATTATTATGGGCAATACGTAGGTATATGCCGTACCATGACTCAATAATGTGCATTTGTAGGTAAACCATGCTTTTGGAAAAAAAGCGGATAAATTGATAAAAGGTTAGGCACACAGAAAAAAAAAACATCTACAAGTTACAAGTAGAACTAGCAAGGGTTGCGTCGCCAAAACATTAAGTGTATTTTTTTTATACTACGTAGGTGGCAGACAAGCACACGGCCCACCTGATGGAAAGCGGTCACCGTGGCCTATGAACATCTAAAGTGTCACACACGCGCTGTCTACCCTGAAGGGAAAGGGGAGAGCTAGGAAGGGGTAGGGAGGCTAGGAACGGGAGGTGGAGGAGGGGTACAGTGATTTAATGATGATAATGTAAAAAAGAAAATTTAAGTGGAATTGTAAGTAAGTATCCGCGTCTGGAAGTAAGAGTCTGTCCCACAGAATACGGAAGGTGGGTCACCTTACAATGGCAACAGATTTTTGTCAATCAGTGTTGCTTGTTTAATAAAAAGGTAAAAAGTCAAGGGAGCGAATACCTATGCGTGAATTATTGTTTTATCGACATCTAATAGGGAGTACATAATTATTTATAAAAAATATAATCTGTGAATTTTAATAAAATCAAAAATAGAATCGAAACGAAGCTCCAAAGAACTCTGCTTTTATCTAATTTTAACTTTAACCCGATTGGATTGGGAAGTTTTTGACTTATTATGGCAATTTTAACCAGTGTGCCTAGTGGCAAAAACACGTACGTTCTCCAGTGTGTAGTAGTCTTGTGTCGGATACAAGCTACCAATAAATATTTGATTTCTATACAACCATAATGAATTTTTATTTTTATTATAGGACACGTCAAAATGACTTCACCTCGCCTGATGGTAAGCTAAAGGTAAAGTCTCAGGACCGGGGTTACCACTACATACATCGATAGTGCTACAGTGGCGGCCCTCAGCTTGACGGCATTATCAAATGCTTTTCCACGCCCCGCTTAAAGGCCCCGGGACTATTAATAGGAGGAAGAAAACACATGCGCTGGTAAAGAATTCCAAGTCTTTATGGTGCGGCAAATAAAAGAGGAACCGAACCGCTTGGTTCTTGATGGAATTGTTTGCACTGTGTGAGGGTGATATCTCAGCCTGGCACGTGTAGTTCCATATAGGAAAGGAGAGGATGGGATTTATTGGAAAAGCTCATCGGAGCACTCGCCATGGCTGAGGCGGTAAAAAACTGCCAAAGAAGCAATATCTAGATATTGGTTCTTGGTGCTGGTGACTTCACGACTACCTATAATACGGCCTGGGCCTCGATTCTGCTAAAGGCAAACCACTGTAATACCACTGACACTCTTAAAAGTGCTATTTAATTGTAGACTTTATTGTTATACAGTTAAGGTCTAAAATCAAATGAAAATAATTCGTTTAACTTCTTCATTTGCTCTACAAAATATCATTTAATTTTAGACTTAATAATAATGTTTACAATTAAATAGCATTTTTTGCCTGCATGCATGGTTTGCCTTTAGCAGAATCGAGGCCCTGCACGTCCGCGTCGCTGCAACCTGTCGAGAGCATCTAACAAGTACTGTGCAGAGCCATCCCAGAGATGAGAACAGTATTCCACGCCAGAACGGATTTGAGCCTTGTACAGAAGACACCGCTGCTCCGGCGTGAAAAACCGCCTCACCTTTTTCAGGACTCCGAGTTTCCGCGAGGCCGTTTTGATGATGCTCTCGATGTAGTTTTTGTTAGCTTTTTGGTGTACACCACGGATCTGTACTTAATGTGTTTATGATCAGCGTGTTATCGGACAAAGAGCAACCTCTATAGCTGCTTACGTATGCTGGTGGCGTCGCGCCTACGGATGCAAACAGGGGCAGATTGGCTTGACGTATAGAATTTGCAATAGCATTATAACCCGTTCTAAAATTAAATGTTATGTGTAAATCAGTTTTGTGGTGTATGATATAAAATTTGGCTTTATTCAAAAAGGACGAATTCGCTACGGACAGACGGGCAGACAGACAGAGAGGTAAATAGACAGACTGTTCTGGATTATGAAAGAGTTATGGATGTTCCCTTTTTCTAATCGAAATTATTAGGAATAGTTGCTTTAAAATTTCATTGCAGAAAAAGTCCCTGATCCTTGCCATTTTTCATAATCATAGCTTAGTGGAACGTTTTGATTCTCTTTTTAGTTTTTCTTGCGTTTTTGCAAAAACCCTATCTTTTAGGTCTGATCTCTAGAGGCTCAAGGTCGTAGAGCAGGTTTTTTTAAGTAGGCACCTACTTTTAGAAAAGCACCATCTTAGCACGGTATTATTTCGGATAGGCCTAACCTTGAAATAGCGGTTTATTATGGAAATGAGATGTAAATAAATGTAAAGTTGTAAGTATGAATAACCGACAAAATGGCGAAAGACCTTGCTTCGTGCCAAACTTCATAATCATACTTAGCTTTTGATTCTCTTTAAATTTTTTCTTGTGTTTTTGCGAAAACCTTGTTATATTCAATTCAAATTACTTATTTCGGACTACAGAATCCATAGTATTTAGTTAGTAACAATATGTCTTAACCTAGAATTAGTATTCAACAAAATCAATAATATAATAATAATAAATAAAGTCAACAATTAAAATAAAATCAATAAATTAATGTCAATACTAAAATGAATTGCAAAATAAAATTGTATTAAAATCAAAATCAAAATTGGCATTGAAAATATAATTGAAATATTTATTTTTATTTATTTTTTATTTATTTATTGTTATACTGAAATTAAGAAATGTTTTCAACATTGTCTTAATTATGATGTAATTGTCGTGTTGTGTTTTCGAAATATCTCTAGGATTTTCGCGAAAATTCGAATTGCCTAATAAAGCTACAACGTGTGCCTACATAATACTCGGTATTAAATAAGTGAATGATGACGATGAATAATTTAGTGGTTCTTGATTAAACATTATTTTATTTTAGAATAGGTCCAACCGTCGGACTGGCAAAACATCGAGACATAATGTTGGATATTATTGACTACTTGTATTTAACTGGAACTGTATTTTCAATAATTTGTCTAATAATACAAACCGTACTCTTCATACGATGGTCGGAGATAAGGAAGCTGGATCAAAAAGTTCTTATGCAACTGGCAGTGTGGCGAGTTTTATATTTAATATGGTTTCTTAATTTCGTGCACCAATTTAATGTAATAATTGAAGATTTAATAGGTACGACCAAAAACTATTTTTACATGAAAATATTCTTAAGAGACCTTATAGACATAAACCTTAGATGCTGGATGTGTGTCTATATGAAAAATTTATACGACAAAATTGTGAAAGTGTTTGTGCCTGATAAGTGGAGTTTTTTAAAAGTTTCAACTATGGTAGGACTGGTGTCAGTATTTACAGCTGTGATATATTATTGCACGTATGCTTTCGGTTCATCTTTGCATGTGCGATCTATAGCAATAATATATATGACATTGTTAATTATAAGATCCATTGCCCCGTGTGTGAATTTATTATTCTTCTGTAGAATATTTTACGTGGTCATTCGCAGAAAGATTAAAAATAAGAATATTGGCACAGTAACAAACTTTGCTGTCGCCATTAAAATTTGTGTAATATCATTTATTTTGGTGAGCATAACCAGTTTGCAACTTTTATGCGAAGACACGATAAAGTTGTCTTATTATTATCATATTGTGAACGAATTGAATTATCATGATGGAGCAATTACTATGAATATGAAAACTCTGTTATATATAATGCGTATTATAGGCTCTTTGCAAGGTGCAGAAATTGTTGCAATTTTTCACATTATATCACGAAATTTGTAATCAAAATGCCAATGGAATATAGTGGTAGCATTTGTGAATATATTTATTAAATAAAATAGAAAGCTTGTTTTAATGTGACGTTAATTGAACTGTACAATATTTTATTTATAGTTTATATATTATATAAATACTATAAAATATATGTACTGTAGTATATTTTATTATCTATACCTACATATAATAAAATGGTAGGAAAGTCAAAACTGTAGGTACATTGAATATTTTTTTTAAAGGATACTAGGGATGTGATCTACAATCGATACCGAAGCCATAAATACCTATAGTTTTTAGAATTTTTGGATGTTTGTCTGTGTGTATGTCCGAGATAAACTCAAAAAGTAGGTGGATTTACTTCAAAGGTACGAATATTATTAAGAAGTAGGGTCAACATAATTATAGGCTACATTTATTATCACGCTATCACCTACGGGGAACGAGCAGTGAACCTTTATTATACTTGGTGGCAATGCCGACCTCCACGCGGGCGAAGCTGCGGGCGGAACCTAGTAATATTATAAATGTGGAAGTTTGTGAAGATGTATTGATGTTTGTTAGTTAATACCGCTTACACTGCTGAACGGATCTAGCCGTAATTTGTTAACATAACATAAACTCACGCCTATATCCCCGAAGGGGTAGGCATAGGTGCTATAGCACCCACATTCCGCCAGTTTATGTTTAGGTCCCAATGTAATAGGTGGCGAGCCTATAGCCATTAACCGGGCACTTATAAACCTGCGATAAATACACACATAACTTCGAAAAGCATCGAAAAGTCATTGGTGTGTGCCATGGTGAACCTGGGATTGAACCCGAGACCTCGTCTCAGCAGTCCATTACCCATACCACTAGGCTACCGCGGTTATTTTTTTATTTTATTTAGGTAATTTGTTACAGGTACAGATTAAGGTCTAATACCGCGGTAATATAATCACCGCGGTAACCTAGTGGTCGGTCCCGGTTGCCATACAAACATCTATGGCAGTCGTTACGGGTAGTTGGAGCCCAAAAAAGTCCAACCAGTCTAACTTGGAACTTCGATATCACCATTGGTCATATTGACCATTGGTTGTGGAGGTCAGATGGCAGTCGCTCCACGGAAAATATCGAAGTTCAGCCGCATCACAGTTAGACTGGGAAGCCGACCTCAACTGAGTTGGGAAAAAGGTTCAGAGAATGATGTTAGATTATGGTCTAAAATAACACATAAGTCACTTTTATCCCCAGACCAGGCTCCAATGGGTTACGGAAGACAAACGAGATCAGACCTCTACGTGGGCTAAACCGCAAAAACAAGTAAGTACTTTAGGTAATTAAAATGCAAAGAGATTGTAATCAGATTACATTAGTAGCATACCTACATAAAACAGCGTACGCAATGAAAAAAAAGTTGTTTGTAGCTCGCATTATGCTAAAAAAAATTATGTAATACGTAGGTGGCAGACAAGCACACGGCCCACCTGATGGGAAGCGGTCACCGTGGCCTATGGACGTGTGCAACACCAGGGGTGTCACATACGCGCTGCCTACCCTGAAGGGAAGAGGGGTAGGCTAGGAAGGGATGGGGGAGGAGGGGTACAGTGAGCTCTAGCTACCCTACTTACCGGCGGGAACACAACACGATGGTTATATGGCCGCGGTGTTCTGTAGGGTGGAGGTACTACCCCAGTCGGACTGCTCAGTTCGGACGGGAGATACCGAAGTCAAAGTCAAAGTCAAAAATCATTTGTTCTGTATAGACCATTTTAAGCGACACTTACAAAACGTCAAAATTATAAATATTTAAAACTAGAAGCAAATGGACCACTGCCACCGGTTCGAAACGCGGCCCAGACCTGAGAAGACTCCGGCAAGAAACTCAGCGGGCTGTTTTTTTTTTGGTCTATTTTACAACAATTGCCTTAGTCTAGATACAATGTTATTTCGAGTAACATAGTTGAGTGAACAGTTCATTTCCAAGCTTCTTTATCAACTGTCGTGTCGTACCTCCATTCGTAATGTATAAAACATTTGTAATGATATAAGATCGGACCTAAAAATAACCTTCAACTATAGCATTATAAGTTGAAAGGTATTTATTATATAACACTAATATTATACTAGTATGTAATAATTATTCCGATATGTACAATTTTAGGCAACCTGTTTTGAATACATTTTCTCACATTAAGGGCGGTCTCCACGGGCGAGAGAATCGTGGCGATATTATTTGTCATGCCACGTATTTTCTATACTCTCTCTATGGAGCCGTCCCCACACGGCGATATTATCGCGGCGATGTGACGAGTGGCAACGAGCGCGCGAAACGTCATTACATAGCTGCGGTAACGGAATCGCCGCGGACATGCTGCGATTCCGTTACGACTCGCAACGATACGTGGTGGAATTATCGGTCGTTCGTGGAGGTTCTCCGACTATAAAAGCGCGGACTCGTCGCGATGCTCTCGCCCGTGGAGACTGCCCCTAAGCGCACGGCCGTGCGTAGGACAAGTTCCAATAATACGTTACTATTTACACGAACCGTTTCGACCCACTTTTGACCCCCCTGGAGCTCAGTGCCTATTGCAAGTACAGAGATAAAATTATAGCTACGTAATTATATGCTTAGTACTGAAGCAGTATGCCAAATTTCTTAGATATAGCTTCAGTAGATCCTGAAATATGACCCTGTGAATATGTAATATATTAATACTGTAATATATTGGCACTGACTGACTGACCGGTAATCAAAACCTCTAGGCCACTTCCAATAATTATTGTCCTAGCCTTATAAAATTTGGTACACAGGTAGTGTGTTATATTTATGTAGATTAACCAAAAATTAAGAAATTTAAGAAATCGGTCAAGCGTGAGTTGGCTCATCAATCTAATATCGAATTTTTAATAAAAATATTTATGAACCAGTCATACAATGAGAATATGAAGAGGAGGGGGGAGGAGAGGGGGAGGGGTATAAAATATATCACAAGAAATTTAAAAAATCGGTCAAGCGTGAGTTGTCGAATCCTTGAAATTCTTGAAAAAAAAGTATTGAAATCTCACCAAAAACATACCTGTTAAAAAGGGGGCCAAGTTCCTATTGGCTAAAGGTTCGCCTAAAAAAGGATTGAGATCTACTCCAATACCAAGTTTAGATGCACTTTTAAATCTTTTTTTTTTTTTATATACCTAGGACACGTCAAAATAACTCCACCTCGCCTGATGGTAAGCGAAAGGCAAAGTCTCAGGACTGGGGCCACCACCCAATTAAATCGATAATAATCATATAAATTTCTTCTAATTTTGAAATAGGACATGTGGGTTTCCTCACTATGTTTTTCCTTCACCGTTAGCGGATGGATATTTTTAGTATTTTTTTTATACTGTGGCAGATAAGCACATAGTCCACGTGATGGGAAGCGGTCACCGTTGCCTATGGTCGTGTTCAACACCAGTGACGTCACACTCATGCTGCCAAACCTGGAGGGGTGGGGGAGAGGGTTTGGGAAGTTTAGGACTGCGTTGGAGGAGGGATTAGGGAGATAGGGAGAAATTTTGTGAGCTCTGGCTTCCCTACTTACCTTGGGGAACACAACACGATGGTTATTATGGCCGCGGTCTTCTGTAGAGCGGAGGTGCTGAATATTATTTTCTAATGCACCTATTTCCTGTTTTTGGGGTATATTTTTTATGTCGAACACGTCAAAATGACTTCAACTCGTCTGATGGTAAGCTAAAGGGTATAAAATTGAAACAAATAAGAATATTAAAAATATATTTATTATAGGTATTATGTTAAAACGTCAGCTAATACCTATTTGTAAAAAAATAGAAAATAAAATTGAGAAGAAAATTGATATCTGAAAACAATACACAAAATTATTTGTTTTTTCATATTTGAATTCAGAACCTTAACATTTGAAAACCTCATTATTAAATATTAAACGACATTTGACATCTTAAAATATATAAATCTCGTGTCACAATGTTTGTCCTCAATGGACTCCTAAACTTAACCGATTAAATTCGCACACCATGTGCAGTTCGATCCAACTTGAGAGATAGGATAGTTTTTGAAACGGATTTCGACATCCACGTGGGCGGAGCCGCGGACAACAGCTAGTAAATTATACCTATATTATTTTAATTTCGAGAAATTTTTCGACACCTCAACTTTTAATTAAATTTGTACATAGTTAATATTTTCTTAAACATTTTATTTTGTAATTACCTAAGATAATTTAATAGAGCAAAATTAAATTAAATATTTATATTCCTAACCAACATCTAAAATGGGTTGATATAGCCCATAAATAGATAACCAGCCTTTTTTTTAAATCGGTCACATCAATATGACTTCATCTCGCCTGATGGAAAGCTAAAAGCAAAGACTCAGGATCTCGGGAGTCACCACTACATACACCGATAGTGCTACAGTGGTGGCCCTCAGCTTGACGCCCTGATTTGTTGATTTGCTAATAATATTTACAAATATTAAACTTTACTTTTTATACTACTTAGGTGGCAGACAAGCACACGGCCCACATGATGGGAAGCGGTCACCGTGGCCTATGAACGTGTGCAACACTAAGGGTGTCACACACGCGCTGCCTACCCTGAAGGGAAGGGGAGAGGGCTGGGAAGGGGTGGAGAGGCTAGGAAGGGATGGAGGAGGAGGGGTACAGTGAGTTCTGGTTACCCTACTTACCGGCGGGAACACAACTCGATGGTTATTATGGCCGCGGTGTTCTGTAAGGCGGAGGTACTACCCCAGTCGGACTGCTCATTTCGGACGGGAGATACCGTCGTGTCCTACCTCCTATATAATTTGCCAGAAAATTATGTTTAAATTCAGAAAATGATCGTACGCTTTTGTCGCTGACTGTACATATATTAAATTTCTACAAGGTAAACAGATTATATCTTAATATATATAAATCTCGTGTCACAATGTTTGTCCTCACTCCTCAATGGACTCCTAAACCACTTAACCAATTATTATAAAATTCGCACACCATGTGCAGTTCGATCCAACTTGAGAGATAGGATAGTTTTTGAAACGGATTTCGACATCCACGCGGGCGGAGCCGCGGGCAACAGCTAGTAGGTACTATAATTTGCATAATATCTTTTCAGAAAATCCGTGTGACATTTATATAATAGGTATTTTTTTTTTTTTTTTTTTTTTTTTTTTAATTCCCTACCGCAGCAAAGTGCCGCGCTTTTATTAAGTTCTTTAAAATTAAAGACTTCTAATTTTTATTCCTATTCTTTCTTCCTCTTTTATTCTGGCCTCTTAAGCATACCGTTCTCGCGCTTATCCTTCTCGCACTTTCATTCTTATCCTTTCATACTCTGCGGGGAGTGAGGGCATCTGGGAGACAGTGTACCTACGCTAATTTGTTAACTAATCTTTTATATCTCTTTATTTATAAAAACAGTTTACATTTTTCTTAACATTAATTATAACTAAAACAATTGTATCTTAACTATTTAGATATATTCAATTACAACTATATTATTCTAATTCTTATATTAATCTAACACGATACAAACTTACTTATTATTCTACTTACAATATTATGGTATAATAATAATAGGTATATTAATTTAGCATGGTATGGACATTATTATGAGAAGATCTGAATACATCCATTATGCTCACGCCTTTTAATTTCCCCTCCGGGGTAGGCAGAGATTAGGTAACCTTACACCCTGGTAACTAAAGCCCGAGATTGCGTGTGGTTTTAGTCGGTTCGATCCCGATATAACCACCCTCGATGGCCGACGGGGGTGGTATCCATGGGGATTTCCGCACGATAAAAAAATAGGTCCAATTACAATGTTCATTTTTTTATTTTTTATTACTTACACTTTTTTTTTCTAATTTTCACTCATATTATGTGAATCATTTTCATCTATATTATTCAGTGGAATAAGAAATTGCGTAGAACTTCGCATTAACATAAGAAAAATAGTCAATATTTCTACACTTTGGAAAGAAACAATGCTTTGTAAATATGTATAACATATATTAAAGTTGACATTCAAAAATTCACCTTCAATAAATACCATAATCATTTTCACATCATACGCCAAGAATTGTAAACTAGTAACGCTCACCAAAATAAATGAGATTACACAAATTTTGACACCAACTCCAAAGTTTGTTAATCTATCGCTACTACCACTATAAAAAATAACTTTAAATAACTTGTAGAAAAATATAAAATTCGCACACACGATTAATAATTTGATAGTAATCCACAATATTTGACAATAACTCAGAAATAATTTCACAAAATCACTGTAGTCACTTCCAAACCAATCGTATGTTATCATATAAATTACACTTAACAAAATTGAAACAGGCCAAACAGTCATTGATAGTTTAAGAAAACTCCATTTCTCAATTAAAGACACTTTCACCAGTTTATCATACAAATACTTCGTATAAACATACATCCAAAATCTCAAAGCCATATATCTGCTATATAGAAAATAGCTATTGGCGCACCATTTATATTGGAAATTAATGAAATTATAAATAACCACTGCGATACGGCTAGTTGTAAAAGGATTTTTGAGTCCAAGTTTCTTAACTGCGGCCGGAGTATAAAAATCAGAGTTTGGAGTATAAAACATATCGTAGAAATTGTAGTTCCAATTATAAATAAATATGATGTGAAATCCAGCATCTTGTAACCATGTCTTGTTGGTACGACGGCTGCACAAAACTTAGCACCGGCTCGCCTCGCCCGGTTGACATCACTACAAATTAAGGCCCCTAGCACACTGCATATTTAAAAACGTGCGTCTTCCGTGCCATAGATTACAATTGTTGCGTTTGTATAGATTTAACCACGCGTAAAACGCGATATAGTCTTGGTAAGATTTTGGAGTAGTGTGGGCCCCACTACTCCAAAACCTTGCCAAGTTAGATGCCGTACACTATACTTGTTTATGAGCGACGCATTTTGCCACAAATAAGTATAGTGTACGGCATCTAACTTGGCAAGTTTTTGGAGTAGTAGGGCCCACACTACTCCAAAATCTTGCCAAGTTAGATGCCATGCACTATACAAACGCGCGGGTGAAGCGTGCTCGCTACTCGTTTGAAGCACGTACGAAGGGGTGGATGAAGCAGAGTAAGGGGAAAGCAAGCCTGGTACTTTGCATGAAGTACCAGGGTTACAGAAACACGTAGCAGATTTATGGAGGGAGGTAAGACACGACGGTATCTCCCGTCTGAAATGAACTGTCCGACTGGGGTAGTACCTCCGCCCTACAGAACACCGCGGCCATAATAACCATCGTGTTGTGTTCCCGCTAAGTAAGTATGGTAGCCAGAGCTCACTGTACCCCTCCTCCCCCCACCCCTTACTATCCCCCTTTCACACATAGGCCACGGTGACAGCTTCTCGCTTCAGGTGGGCCGTGTGCTTGTCTGCCACCGGTCTACGTAATATATATAAAAAAAATCCTATGGAAACCGTTTTTATGTTTTCTATGGTAACAACGGGTTTGTATAGTGTAGGAATGTATCTGGGAGTATACGCGCAGTGGATGAGCGTTTCATGGCTCTGTTGCGTTCGAATCTCGTTTGAAGCGCATATTATAATACGCGTGTCATCTGCGCGTCGACGGTGCGTTTAAAATACGCCGTGTGTTAGCACTCTAAGTTCAACCTTTCAGATAAGAATATGTCATTGAGACACAAAACTGGTTTACTAGAAAGCTGCAGGAATTTTAAAACAACATCATATAAAATCTATACAACATCTATACTTATAAAAAATCAAAAATCCGACTGTGTAAAAAACTAAAAAGAAAAAACACAAGCACTTAGATGTCCTGTAGTGTGGTCTAGAAACATAACAACTTAACAGTCGGGATCCATTGAAAATTAGATTGGCTGTCGAGTAATGGATCCCGGCTGTTCAGTTGTTATGTTTCTAGACCACAGGACATTATTTATAAGTTTTTGATTTTTTTCTGTTTCTTTTTTCACGCAGTCGGGTTTTTTGATTTTTTATTTTATAGTTTTTAGTTTTCATGTACATTAATCACTTAGTTCACGAAGCTCAATAAAATTTGCGTGTAACTTTTAATTTAATGGATTTTTTTTTGTAATTAGAATAACATTGCAAGCGTCTTGGTGCTCACTGTAAACTTGCAATGTTCACTATTTATATGATTAAATGATTAAATGATTAAACTTGTATAGCTAAAAAGTCATTATTTTAAATAAAAATTAGGTCATAATTTACCTTTTTGAAATCCTCGTGATCAGCCCTTTAATTTGATACCCATATTCCAGTATAGAATTTTTTTTTCCCCTTAAACTATAGCGTATTACAGCGGCCATGTTGTTTTTTTTTTTCACGTCACCTATCTAAGAACACTTGGGTTACCGAGGCGAATCTAACAATATGTTAATGGCGAATGCAACACCAAAGGTGTCACACACGCGCTGCCTACCCTGAAGGGGAAAACGTTTCTTATGTTTACATTAGAAAAGCGCCTGAAGGAAACGCATAAAAGCCAATTAACAAGTATTATATTATGCTCTTACAATTTTTATAGGCGTTTTTTGTTACGGTTTTATTTTGGAAGGGTCATTAATTGTTTTTTTATTAAAATTGCAGTTTTATAAGTATAACAATGATTCAAATGTAGTTATACTATATCGTATTAAAATTTGGTGTGGTTAGTTTAATATCACGCCATGTTTTTTCTTTAATTTAATAGTGATTCCGCGATTATGACGTCAAAATAGCGGGACCACTTTCTTTGTAGGATATTTTTAGTCATTTTATGGGTGTAGAATTTTATTATGAAGGTATAAAATAGTAGGAAATCTGTATTAAATCCTTATCACATGATATTCACAAAATCTGGCGGGGTCCCGCCATCTTGACGCACGAATTGGTGAACATCGAGATGGCGAGACCCCGCCAGATTTTGTGAATATCATGCGATAAGGATTTAATACACATTTCTTACTATTTCATACTTTCATTTGGCGGTCCGAGGTTCAACCTCTCACGGTCCGGACATGGACAGCGGTCCGCAGTTTGTCGACTGCAATATCTTACGTTTCGCTTTTACAAAAATCATTTTGTTCCTGTTTTTTTTTGCAATATCATGATTTTCCCGCAATTGTACATTATTGAATCATCTGACGACAGGTAACTTTGTATAACCCAGAATAAAAGCGTCAAATGATGACGTTCTATATAGTGACTTTACAAAACCACATTTTGACTTAGACTATGTCCAACCGTCGGACTGGCAAAACATCGTCACAAAATGTTGAATATTCACAAATACGTGCTTATTACTGGAACTATATTTTCAACAATATGTTTAATAATACAAACCGTGCTTTTTATACGGTGGCCGGAGATAAGGAAACTGGATCAAAAAGTTCTTATGCAGCTAGCAGTGTGGCGAGTTTTATATTTGATATGGCATAGCATTTACACTTACGCATTCGATAAAAGAATCATGGATTTACCTGAAAACGTACACATTAAGTACATCAATCTATTCCTTAGGGAACTTACAGACATGAACCTCAGATGCTGGACGTGTGTCTACACGAAGAATTTGTACGACAAAATTGTGAAAGTGTTTGTGACTGACAAGTGGAGTTTTCTAAAACTTTCGATGATTGTCGGACTTGTGTCAATATTTTCATCTGTATTATTTTGTATGTTATGGTTTTTAGTTTATCAGCCTAAATCGATGAATTCATACCATATACCAAATATATTACTTGCGTCATGGGAGGTTATAAAATTCACAGCTCCGTGTGCGAATATTATGTTCTTCTGTAGGATATTTTATGAAATGATTAGCAGTAAAATAAAGCAACAGAATGGCGAAACAGTGGCAAACTTTGCTGGTGTTGTTAAGATATGTGTAATGTCATTTATTTTGGTGAGCATTATTAGTTTACAGCATTTGGGTGAAGACATAATATTAATTTTATATTTTTCTCATGTTCTGAAACGAAATGGAGAACATGTTCCAACATATATGCAAGATTTATTAATGAAATGTATTTGTGGCATTGGTTCTTTCCAAGGTGCTGAAATAATTGCAATTTTTTACGTTATATCGCGAAACTTAAGATCAGAAATGAATGTAATATAGTGGCAGGATTTGTGAATAAAATAATTATTGAAAAATAATGCTTTTTTAATGTGATGTTCATTGAATTACATTATTTTGGTCTAAAGCTTCAACTTGTTGAAGCAGTGACTATACTACCTTGGGGAACTCCGTAAATAACAGGTAATTCTGTACTAACGTATTCATCTATTTTAATGCTTTATGCGCGACTGCTAAGTTAGTCTATGAATACTCTTCGTTGGACCTCCTTTATTCCAATAAGGTCTATCTTCTGTAAAAGGATAGGAATAGAGACCGAGTCGAAGGCTGTAGCCAGGTCTAAAAAGATGCCCAGTACTCTTTAGTCCTCATTCATTTTCCTCACTTTATGACTATATTGTAAGAAATTATGATTAGGTATACTTTTTGACAGACAAAAATCTGCTAAAGATTTTCGACAATTTGCTTGCCACACTTTGTAATTGAACTTGCTGAAACCGAAAAAATAAGATCCCATATTTATTTTTGTTTAAAGGACACGTCAATTTGACTTCACCTCGCCTGATGGTAAGCTGAAGGTAAAGTCTCAGGAAAGAGGGTCACCATTACATACACGTACCATGTTAACAATGGCGGCACTCAGCTTGACGGCCTCATCAAAAGAGGATTGTCGTCGTAGCACCGCGTGACACCCACCGGTCCCACTAGTGCTGCGACCACAATACCCCCTGCCCGGCTATGCACTTGCTGACCCCTGAACACAATCCAACCGAGATTGGATTACTATGGAGGGTTTTTCACAATCGTGCACGGGTGTAGGATCCGGCCAAACTTTGTTACAATTTTGTGCCATAAAATTTCTACCATCAGTAAAAAATCTCCATAGCGTCAATCGATTGGATCAATAATAAGAATTAAAAAAATCATAATGTATTGTTTATAATTTATATAATATATAGAATTATGTCGCAGACACTAATGTCTACCACAACAGGAAAAGATACACCGCGTCATTCGATCAGTCGAATGTAATTTGCTTTTTAGTCAATTTCAGTTTCGATCCAACCATCGGGCTAACACAACCTCGTCACAAAATGTTTAAAATAATTCAAATTCCAAGATACTTGTATATAACAGGAGTTATATTTTCAATAATATGTCTAATAATACAAACCGTACTCTTTATACGGTGGCCGAAGATAAGGCAACTGGATCAAAAACTTCTTATGCAGCTAGCAGTGTGGCGAGTTTTATTTTTCATATTATGGTATTACAGTGTCAAATCTGCCACAGACACCAGAGAGATAATTTACATGTAAATGAATATTTTCTTCTGCGAGTTTGCAGATCTAAACTTCAGATGCTGGACCTTTATCTACACGAAGAATTTGTACGACAAAATTGTGAAAGTGTTTGTGACTGACAAGTGGAGTTTTTTAAAACTATCAATTGCTGTATGGCTTGCATCATTGGTTTTATCTGTGTTATATACTACTTTAATGATCTTCGCTAACGAGATATATATACTACATATATCTGCGCTATGGAGGTTAATGATAGTCATTGCCCCATGTAGTAATTTGTTATTCTTCTGTAGAATATTTTATGTTATTATTAGCACTAAGCTAAGACATAAAAGGGACGAGCCAGTTACAAATTTTGCTGTTGTTGTTAAAATTTGTGTAATCTCGTTCATTTTGGTAAGCATTACCAGTTTACAACTTATAAGCGAAGACATTATATCGTTGCTAAGAAATTTAGGGGATCTGAACTATATACCTCATATATCTATTACCGGTTTACATGAATATAAACTATTATTGACATATATACGTATCCTAGGTTCTTTCCAAGGTGCAGAAATTGTTGCGATATTCTTCATTATATCACGAAAATCAAGATAGGGTTTAGATGTGGATAATTATACAGATTGGGTGCCAGCAAGCACACGGCCCACCTAATGGGAAGCGGTCATAGTGATCTATGGACGTGTGCAACGCCAGGGGCGTCACACTTACGCCGTCAACCTTCGAGGAGAGATTGGGGAGGAGGGATGGGAGAGGGTTGGGTTGGAGGGTTGTTGTGACAGTTTTTGTACTAACAACACAAGGTCTTTGGACTTTGGTCTCCCCGCTGAAAGCACAGAATCCCTCCAGTGAGCTCTGGCTACCCTACTTACCTTGGGGAACAAAACTACACTTGTCGGACTGCTCAAATAGGACGGGAGATACCGTCATGTCTTATTTCCTTTAATTTACAATGAATAATTTTATTGATTAATTAATAATTAATTTATATTTGGTACATAAACCATTTTAGTGATTTATGTGTGGATTGGAATATACTCGTAGAGGTGTTTATGAATAAAGTATTTGTTTCATTTCACCCCTTTAGGGGTAAAATTTAAAAAAAAACGCTGATATACGTGTACATTCATTTCAAATCTGAAATAGGTGTATGAAATTTCATGCGTTATACAACTAAGGTGGCAAGTACACATTTTCAACTTTGAAAATGTGAGACTTTCATAAAAACGTTCATCGCTCATTTTGCCACCTTAGAAGTGAAATTTCCAAAAATCCTTTCCTAGTTGATGCCTACAACATAAAAAGCATCTACTGCCAAAATTTCAAGTTTGTAGACTCTGCGTTGATGAATCAGTCTGTCAGTCTGTCAGTCTGTCAGTCTGTCAGTCTGTCAGTCTGTCAGTCTGTCAGTCTGTCAGTCTGTCAGTCTGTCAGTCTGTCAGTCTGTCAGTCTGTCAGACTGTCGGTCTGCCGGTTTGTCAGTCTGTCAGTTAACTGGAGTAGTTTATATCACAGGACCACTCGTCAAAGTTCATTGACTTCTGTCGGCGCCATAATATAACCAATTGTGGCATATCTACCTTTGTTGCTTTATAACATGATTTTAATTGCGCATACTTCTGTACCTAGTACCATTGGCATTATCTCATGACTCATGTTTAAATCCAAGATCCACTTTCCTGTTTACCAATTAATTAGTAGGTGCATCACAAATGTGTTGTCACCCGACGATATTGCGGTCTGCGAACCCTGGAGGCGATGTTGCTATATTTTAGATTCATGTATCAGTTGGCCGGAGAACAATGATGACCCTTTTACCCGACTGCCGAAGAAAGAAGGTTCAATTTGTTTGATTAGTTTGATTGAAAAATTAGATTGGCTGTCGAATAATGGATCCCGACTGTTCAGTTGTTATGTTTCTAGACCACCGGACTTCAATCCAAGTGCTTGTTTTTTTTACTATTTAGTTTTTAGGCACTCGGGTTTTTTGATTTTTCAAATTGTGGAATAGTAATTGTAACACGGAACAAATAGATAGTAGACCAACGTTTATTGCTTAGTACAAATTGACAGTTAATTTTTTTTATCGTGCGGATATCCCCATGGATACCAATTACCAACCCTGTCGGCCATCGGGGGTGGTTATTTCGGAATTGAAATGCCTAAAACCGCACGCCGTCTCGAGTCTTAATTACTGGGATGTAAGATTACCCAGTAGGCGTATCCCTCGCACCTCAGTTGATCCCAGGATATGTACGGTTTTAAGATGGCCTCTTCGACCCCCCGGGGTGGAGCGACTATAGAATGACAGGCGGCCGTCTACTCATCCCCGTCAGCGCGCGGAGAACCAGCTACTATTATATTAGTTATTCTGTGGTATTACGAGTATAGTACGTCTGATGATTCAATAATAATTCATGTTTTTGGGAAACCCCTAAGGAATTTTGCGAATACGTGAACAATGTCGCAAAGAAATCCAACAGGTTTTTTCCAAATAACAATGTTTTTTTTATACTAATTCGGTGGCAGACAAGCACACGGCCCACCAGACGAGAAGTGATCACCGTGGCCTATGGACGTGTGCAACATCAGAGGCGTCTCACTATACTCTGTCTAATTTAGGATGATAAAAATGACAGTTCATGTCTATGAAGTATCGTATTTTTTTATACAAAATTATACCCCTAAAATTATGGTAATACATAGACAAGCCCCGCCCACTTGTCATAGTGAAGCGTCTTGCAAGAATTAGTACAATTGACTCTACACAAATAAATCGAATGAATCGAATTTAAAATAATTTATTGAAATTATGGTAGTACTTATACTACTAAAAATTTTGTGATATAAATTAGCTAAATATGATACGAAACATAAATACTATAAAATTAAACTTCTCTTATGTCATCCTGAAGTAAGTTAACTAAAATAATAAAAAATAAAAAGGTTTGTGTTTTTGTAAATATCGATTCCATATTCTACGGGAACAATAATCGAAAATCGAAAAATTCATTTTCGATTATTCTATATGGGCTACCCTTCTTAGAGCTGTCATTTTTATCATCCTACATTAGACAAAATATAGCTAAAAACGCGCAAACCGACATCCACGCGGGCGGAACCGCGGGCATAGACTAATACAGGAAAATATAATAATTATAATATCGTATTAAAGTACGATTCCATACATGGCGGCCAATTGTAAGCCGCCTTGGTCAAAAGCGTGCGGCCAACGGGCGAGACTCTGTCGAAATATGGTGCAACCCCACTGTGCTATTCGCTAGACAAGTACGAGACATTATGGCCACAGAATAGACTAAGTACTGACGTCATCAAGTGGTATGACGCCGTATTGATGCCGTTGACCTGTGGTGTGACGTCGTCGGCCGACGCGCGACGATTGACGTCAGTCCTACGTTATACAATAGCAACCCTAGTATCACAAGGTCACTAGTACGGCCAAGCGGCTGCAAAGTAAAAGTAACCCTACGGTCGAGTATTAAGACACATATTTGCACGCAGCCGTTCGGTCACGTGGATGTTTAGGTATCGTTGATTTTCCAGGCAGTGCGTTATCTGTACGAACTATTAGGTAATCGGTGGTTATAATACGAGTTACGACATACGAGTACTTTGACACTCCCTGAGGAAAGATTTGTTTTTTGTTTGTTTGTAACGAATAGGCTCTGAAACTACTGGACCGATTACAATAATTCTTTCACCTATAGAAAGCTACAATATCTGGGAGTAACATACGCTATAATTTGTTTAAAAAAAATAAGGAATTCGAAATCCACGCGGGCGGAGCCGCGGGCAACAGCTAGTTTCATTATATACTGCTAAAATATACCTAGGTACTACACAGTTACATACCCAAATATCTCAATAACTTAACATTTTTTGTTGCCCTTTCTCTTCTATCTTAATTTTTATATCGGTTTTGGGATTCATTTAGAAATCCTGCATACTTTTTGTCAGTTTATTGTCCAAAAAAAGTTTTTTTTTTTGTACATTACGTCTTCGTCATAACGAACGAAGAAAGGTAATCATCATGATACCCACAGGACAGGCTTGCCTAGTGTGGGGTCAACGATTAATATTCAACCTTGTAGGTATATTTTCTTTTTGGCAATAAATTATTCATAATATTATTGTTATTCAACCGCGCGCAACTGCTATCAGTAATTATTTGATTACACAGGAAGTATAGTGCACGGCATCTAACTTGGCAAGATTTTGTAGTAGTGTGAGCCCCACTACTCCAAAACCTTGCCAAGTTAGATGCCGTACACTATACTTGTTTGTGGCAAAATGCGTTGCATGTGTGAGTGTGTAATTTTCTGTTGTTGAGTACCTAGTTTAATTTGGTGGTTGTTATTATACACATAATATTAATTAACTCCGCGTATAAATGTAACAAGGAAAATGTAACAGTCGCATTGTACCTATTGTATCATATTCTTAAATAGAAATATAAATGCGCATACGCCGAACAACGTGTTGATTTTTTTTTTTATACTACTTAGGTGGCAGACAAGCACACGGCCCACCTGATGGGAAGCGGTCACCGTGGCCTATGAACGTGTGCAACACTAAGGGTGTCACACACGCGCTGCCTACCCTGAAGGGAATAGGTGAGGGCTGGGAAGGAGTGGGGAGGCTAGGAAGGGATGGGAGGAGGAGGGGTAAATTGAGCTCTGGCTACCCTACTTACCTTGGGGAACACAACACGATGGTTATTATGTGCGCGGTGTTCTGTAGGGCGGAGGTACTACCCCAGTCGGACTGCTCAGTTCGGACGGGAGATACCGTCGTGTCCTACCTCCTGTAACTTTGTTAATTACTGTTGATTTGCAATTGAGCATCCTTCACAGGGGGGCTTGAGCTACTTATAGTATAAAGATAAGAAAGGAAGAAAATCAGTTTTATTATCTTGCACGCAACATACATACTTTAACAATATTTGAAATCAACATAATACTTATACTCTGTCTAATGTAGGATGATAAAAATGACAGTTCATGTCTATGAAGTATCGTATTTTTTTATACAAAATTATACCCCTAAAATTATTGTAATACATAGTGAAGCGTCTTGCAAGAATATATCACAATTGACTATACATAAATGAATCGAATTAAAAATAATTTATTGAAATTATTAAGTACTTATACTACTAAAATTTTTGTGATATAATTAGCTAAATATGATACGAAACATAAATACTGTACCATAAAACTTCTCGTTCGTCATCCTGAAGTAAGTTACCTAAAATAATAAAAAATAAAAAGTTCTTGTGTTTTTGTAAATATCGATTCCGGATTCATTTTCGATTATACTATATACCTAGGCTACCCTACTTAGACTACTTAGAGCTGTCATTTTTATCATCCTACATTAGACAAAGTATAAATTCGTGGACAACTGAACACTGAACAGCTAATCAAAAAACAACCTATTTAGAATTCCATGTTAAAATATAGAAAATAACAATCTGTACCTTGAAAAGAGGCAAGTGCACGTATATATTGAAATATTGGTGCATTCCCATATGACTCATAGTTGAAATGTAACGACATCAAAACAACATCATCAAACAATAATTTTACAGGAGGTAGGACACGACGGTATCTCCCGTCCGAAATGAGCAGTCCGACTGGGGTAGTACCTCCACCCTACAGAACACCGCGGCCATAATAACCATCGAGTTGTGTTCCCGCCGGTAAGTAGGGTAGCCAGAGCTCAATTTACCCCTCCTCCTCCCATCCCTTCCTAGCCTCCCCACTCCTTCCCAGCCCTCCCCCCTTCCCTTCAGGGTAGGCAGCGCGTGTGTGACACCCTTAGTGTTGCACACGTTCATAGGCCACGGTGACCGCTTCCCATCAGGTGGGCCGGTGCTTGTCTGCCACCTAAGTAGTATAAAAAAAAAAAAAAAAAAATTGTAAACTTGTAATGCTCACCAAAAGGAACGTAACCGCACAAATTTTAACAACAGCAGCAAAATTCTTAAAGTTATCGCCAATTCTGTGTCTTGACTTACTTCTAATTATAATGTAGACTATCCTGCTGAAGAACAATAAGTTCACACACGGGGCAATCACCTTAACAATTGTCCAAACGGTAAATAATAGCAAGGTAAATAAATAAACATTCTTAACCAATATTACTGCTATAAATATCAAAACAGAATATAACACAGAAAATAATATCGACACGATCCAAACAGTTATTGAAAGTTTTGTAAAACTCCACTTGTCAGTCACAAACACTTTCACAATTTTGTCGTACAAATTCTTCGTGTAGACACACATCCACCATCTTAAGCTGGAGTCTGCACTCTCGTGTAGGGCAGAAAATAGCCAACCGTACTCCGGTTTTTCATCGTCTGGAGGTAAAGTGTAACAACAAATCAAAATAGACTATATCAATCGCGTCACTGCTAATTGCATCAGAACTTTTTGATCCAATTCTCTCATCCTCGGTCGTAATATGAACAATAATGATTGTATTATCAAACATATAGTTGAAAATATAGTCCCAGCAACTGAAAGATATTTCACAATTTCTATATTGAAATCTACAAACATTTTATCTTGCATTTTAATTGTAGGATTATCATTGCTTTGATGCTATGTCGTGTTAGTTTGAATTTTCAACTCGCACTGGATGTTTACCTGTATGGAAACAATACAATTTATCAATACACATGAATCAATATACACGAATTGTTCTCATACTGCTCTTTGATGCCGGTTCAGGATAAAATAAAATACAATATCATAACGGAACAATATTTTAATGAGGCCCTACAAATAGTTACTTCTCATAATAAATTAACTAGAAGCGTGACCAATAAAAAGTTGGTAACACCAAGATTCAATAACCTACATGGAAAAAGAACATTGAACTATGTAGTACAGATACAGGCACGTAACTTGGCCAGGTTTGGGGTAAGTTGGCGCATCGTGCACTTTGAGCCAATCAAATGATTCAAAGTACGAACGAACGGAACGTTGATTCGCTACAAGACGTCTCTCGGAGACATCTGATTGGTCCGTCAAGCGACGGACCAATCATAATGTCCGCGACGGCGCAACCGCGTCTCCCGCGACCCGCTCATACCTCAAAGGGGACCTAAAAATCGAACTTTGCGCATATGACGCGTCTGGCCAATTTATGTGC
Source organism: Lithosia quadra (assembly GCA_963576445.1). Taxonomy (NCBI): domain Eukaryota; kingdom Metazoa; phylum Arthropoda; class Insecta; order Lepidoptera; family Erebidae; genus Lithosia; species Lithosia quadra. The sequence continues at coordinate 2,160,886 of OY754897.1, forward strand.
CGGTATCTGTACCTAACTACCTTAATCTTAATAAATATTTATTTACTCGTCATGTCACTCACACCCACTGCCCTGCGCTCGCTCCTATAGCTACCCTTTAGAACCGTGTATCTGCCAAAGCCACTATGACCCGAACTTCATAATGGGCAATCGTTCTTATCTGTATTGGGAGCATGCACTGACAAACTTTCAGCTTTTATAAAATAACGAAGGTCTGGGGTTCATGGGCTCTTGCTCTATTATGTAGGTACGTCACCGGTAAAATTCTATGATGATTTCAAAGCTGCTGAATTTCAAAGATTAGGACGTAAAAAATACCGAGCGGATTTTGATGCGTTTTTTTTATTAGAAAGGTCTTGCTTAGACTTAAAATTTACCGTATGTTTGGTTGTAATTGGTTAAGTAGAACTGGAGAAAATGACCAAAAACGACCTAAAAACGAAGCGCGGGCGAAGCCGCGGGTATCAGCTTGTATAAAAAGTAGCCTATATGTTGCCCAGCACTATGAACTATAATCGTACCAAGTTTGATCAAAATCCCTCCAGTAGTATTTGATTTTTGCGCGCACAAAAATTTGCGGACAAACAGACAAACAGACAAAAATTCTAGAAATCATTGTTTTGGCATCTATTACATTCATAAAGTCCCCTAATAGTATTTTTTCTCATATATCTTCCATGTACAGACACCGATCAGTTACAGATTTATTATATGTATAGATGTTACTATTATACTACATTGGCATTTTTTAGTGAATTTCGCGATATAATGCAAAAAATTGCAATTATTTCAACACCTTGAAAAGAACTTATGACATTTATTGTACGCATAATAAGGGTCAGTTTATGCATACTCGTAAAATATAGAGTAGTTGATTCAACATCTTTTATTATGATATGATAATTTATTGAAAGCCGTAACATATCTTCGCTAACAAATTGTAAACTGGTGATACTCACCAAAATAAATGAGATTACACAAATCTTAACAAGAACTGCAAAGTTTGTGACTGAGTCGCCACTCTGGTGCTTTATCTTACTGCTAATAATTTCATAAAATATCCTACAGAAGAAAACTAAGTTCATGCAAGGGGCAATGATTTTTATAACACAGTATACCGACAATAATAATGATAAAAACAACGAACTGATGAATGATAAATTCATCTGAAGGATGTACGCTTGTACGCCTCGTACGCACGTACTAAATAACGCTGATAGTATTGACACAAGCCCGACAATCACCGAAACTTTTGTAAAACTCCACTTGTCAGTCACAAACACTTTCACAATCTTATCGTACAAATTCTTCGTGTAGACACACGTCCAGCATCTGAGGTTCATTTCTGTAAGCTCCACAAAGTATGCTAAGATGTAGTTGATGTACCAATATTCTTGTTCTGTTGGTTGTGCGTACATGTAAATGCAAAAGCTAATTAAATGTAAAACTCGCCCCACAGCTAGCTGCATAAGGACTTTTTGATCCAGTTGCCTTATCTCCGGCCGACGTATAAAGAGTACGATTAGTATTAATAAACATATTATTGATAATATAGTTCCAGTTATCAACAAGTATTCGTAAATAGTATCAAATGCCATTATTTTGTGGCTATGTACTGCCAATCGGACGGTCGAACGGTCTCTAACACAAAATATGGTTACTTGACGAGTTATTATTACATTAACGGTTATCACTTATTATTACCATTGAGTAATATACTAGGAAAACCCAAAGGATATTGCGAAAATAAGAATAATTTGTTGCAAAACACGAGTCTTTTTATTCATATAGGCATAGACAGGCTCTGTGGCGTAGCGGTAGTGAACGCGGCCGCTGCGCAGGAGGCGCGGGTTCGATCCCCGCTCAGTGTAAATATTTGTATGCAAGAATATGGGTATTTGCATTGGTCTGGTCGTGCCTCAGAGAGCACGTTAAGCCGGCGGTCCCGGTTGCCATACTATGGCAGTCGTTACGGGTGGTTGGAGCTCTAAAAAGTCCAACAACAACGGTCTAGCTGCAATGCTTCAATATCGCCTAATGTCACCATTGGGTTGTGAAGGTCAGATGGCAGTCGCTTCACGGAAAATATCGAGGTCCAGCCAAATCCGCAGTTAAGACTGGTAAAGCGGACCCCAGACTCCGAGGTTTGGATGCGACTGGGATTAACGCTAAGTTAAAGCGAAGAGAAGTGCATCCGTCATTCCTCCATACTTACCTTTTTTACCCGACTGCCAAGGTTATGTTTTTCGCGCGTATCTTGTATGTATGTTTGTAAGATTCTTTATAATTATCTTCCAAACCACTGAACGGATTTCTTTAATTAACATATCTGTTGGGTTACTGAGAAGAATCTAACTATATACTGTTTTTAAATAGGTGACGCGAAAAAAAAACCAACATGGCCGCCGTAATAAGCTATAGTTTAAATAGGAAGAAATACGTGTGGCACTCGGAGACTGCCGCGGTAAAACTATTCCATACCATTTAATTCAAAATGCATAAATTTATTGTTTAATACCAAGTATGTGATGCGATGAGTAATATTGAATACTTATTACGCTTTTGTTACGATAAATTGTACATACAATTCAAATAAATAAATGATAAGTACTGTAGAAAAAAAAAAGTATCCGAATACTAACTACTTATTTGTAAAGTTGTACGCGTGCTCGATAGATGGCGTTGTGCCGATTTTTCGTTACAAGACCGACTGCCTACACTACATTGCCATTTAATCTTGAATTTCGCGATATAATACAAAAAATAACAATTATTTCTGCACCTCGGAATGAACCAATGACAATCATTGTAGACAATAGTGCGTATAGAACCAGAGTAGTTTGTTCAAAACCTTTTATCATCAAATGATGAAAGGTGAATTGTACCAAATCTTCGCTCAAAAATTGTAAACTGATAATGCTCACCAAAATAAATGACATTACACAAATCTTAATACTAACAGCAAAGTTTGTATTTGTCTCGCCATTTCGGCGCTTTCTTTTAATGCTAATAATTTCATAAAATATCCTACAGAAGAAAATTAAGTTCATACACGGGGTAATGAATTTTATAAGCACGTATATGTAGTATAACTCCATTAACAATGATCTTATACTTGTTAAAAAATATAACGAATTGAACCGAAAGTCGACAAGCGTACTAAATAACGCAAATATCATTGACACAAGCCCGACAATCACCGAAACTTTTATAAAACTCCACTTGTCAGTCACAAACACTTTCACAATATTGTCGTACAAATTCTTCGTGTAGACACACGTCCAGCATCTGAGGTTCATTTCTGTAAACTCCCCAAGGTATGCTAAGATGTAGCTGATGTACCAATATTCTTGATCTGTTGGTTGTGCGTTCAAGTAATTGCATAAGCTTATTAAAAAATATAAAACTCGCCACACTGCTAGCTGCATAAGAACTTTTTGATCCAGTTTCCTTATCTTCGGCCACCGTATAAAGAGTACGGTTGGTATTATTAAACATATTGTTGAAAATATAACTCCAGTTATATACAAGTAGTCGTGAATACTACCAAATGCCATTATTTTATGGCGATGTACTGCCAGTCCGACGGTTCAACCAAGTCTAACACAAAATGTGGTTTATTCCAATCGTCCCTGAACGGTGATTCATCTATTATAGAATCGCTGAAAGAATGCGTTCCTGACAGGTTGTGAGCGAACTGGCGATGTAACTTTAAGCTGGTGTATAATTTACGGTAAAATTTTAAATATCGCTTATTGACCTTTTTAACGAGTGATAACATTAAAAATTTAATTACTGTGCCAATTTACAATACACAGATTAATTTTGGGCTAAAATGATTAATAATTAATTAATTAAAAATATAAAATCAATAGTTTTTAAAAGTCATACCACGTCAAACTGCGTTGTTTCAAGGTTATGTCAAATGTTCGCTTTCATAGTGATGAGACAAAATAACAAGGCAATTGTAACCGCATATTTTAGTAATCTTAATAATAATAATCTGTTGGTTGAAAAATATAAAATAGTACGTTATAATTTTATAATATGTAATTTTGTAATAAGCCCCTACCCAAGCTAATAGAAAGAATGAATCATATTTTTATAATGAATGAAACGAATATGATTTTTTTTTATTATTTCAGGTAATAACCCATCATTACAATTAATAATCACATAAAATAAATAAGAATGAAACAAAATTAAAAATTAAAAATTGGAAAAACAAATAGGGCGGATAGATAGCCAAATTAGAATAAAATTAAAATTAAAATGAAATTACGTTGTCACAATTGCTGACTGTGATTATTATTATGTTATTGTAAGTTGGGAACAGGTTTAGAGAACGGTTCTAGGTACAAGTTATTTATTGTACATAACTAGTCATGACGAATTGACATGTGTCAGGAACGCATAGTCTCAGCGGCCAAACTGTAACAGGTTTGCAAGTTTTGAGTCATAGATCGTCAACATTTTGTGACTGTGTTTTGATTTCCATAATTTCAAAATAAAATGTGCAAGTTGCAACCTAAGCATCGCTGAAGGCGCGTGTGTTCAATGCACCGCTTGTGGAAAGTACCTCGACTTTGATTGTGCGAATATAATTGAAAATAGATGGAAGTATTTTTAAAGTACCAGTCTCCTACCAATCTCCAGTACCAACCACCATGCTGTATACTACTAATATGTATTATAGGTATGGTAATTTCTTAAATTAGCAATCGTATATAGAAATGTAGTGAAATCTATCATAATTATTCTAATAAATGATAAAGACTGAATTATATAAATATTTACCTACTTACTTCTTCACATATCCACAGAATATATAATAATGCACTGCAAAGATATGTTAATCTTTGCAGTGCATTCTTGTTATTCGTTATTTTTATGGCTTTGCACGACTTTTTTCGCTTGCGTTGTTTATTACGTACGTACGTAAAGCAGATTGATTGGTTCACGAAACTGTCGCGCAAAAACTGACACAGGTCCTGCTTCGGTAAGCGCCAGCGCGCGACTGGCACGACTGTTTGGGCCTCAGCGACACGAGCACCCGCGAATTTAGTGGGTATTTAAACATAGCATTGAAAATATTTAATAAACTCTGCGAAAATGTCTATATATATGTAAGGGCTTTAGTTGAGTACAAAAATTTAATAGAATACATCAGTAGTTTAGCCATAATGTTGTAAAAACAAACAACAACATCACGAAAAGGAGTAACTTTGGGATTTTTTTCTATCAAGTGAAGTTTATTGGATCTTGTAACTGAATACGAATTTGACTAGACTAGATCCTTAACTAGTATACCTATATCTTTTTTCGAAATCTAAAATGCTTTTTTCTATGACTCAGATTGTTTCAACGAACTCAAAAACGCGGCCTTTGTGGAAATACCCAGCCTTAACTACGAGTATAATTACATATTTGATTAATCTGTTGGACGGAAATTATAATGCTTGCCATAGGTTCTTTCCAAGGCGTAGAAATACTTAATTGCTATTTTTTTTAGTATTATTTCGCGCGATTTAAGATTATGCCAATGTGACATAGAGGTTGCATTGTGTGAATAAAATGATTAATAAAAAAGAAAACTTGTTTTATTGTGACGTTCATTGAAGTGTGTATTATTTTAGTCAAATATTTCAACTTTCTGAGCAAAATGTCCACCCTAGAGTTTAGAGTAGTGTGCACCCTTCGGCCATGTACGAAATCAAGTTTCTAAACTAGTTTCTATAGTAGAATAAATTTTCTTCTTTCAAAACTGGTTTCGGTAAAAATAATATTCTTTTATCGAAACTGGTTTTGACAAAAGAATATCATTTTATTCTAGCTTTATATGAGCTCTTAACCACATTTTGTGTTAGACTAGGTCCAACCGTTGAACTGTTGAACAAGTAGATACCGGTCTAGCACACCGCCACAAAATGTTGAAAATTGAAACTTCACAATTGTACTTGAATATTGTCGAATACTCGCATACTGTTGAACAAGTGTTTATAATTGGAACTATATTATCAACAATATGTCTAATAATACAAACCGTACTCTTTATACGGTGGCCGGAGATAAGGAAACTGGATCAAAAACTTCTTATGCATCTGGGTGATTATCAAAAGCAAAAAAAATACACGGCAATCCTGAAAACGGTAGTGCAATGTGTTGGTTTTACGGTTTTGATTACTTTTTATAGTAGAATAGGTACTTCTCTACCATGGCAAAAAAAATTGTTGAGTAATGTCCTCTATTACATAAAAAAAATTAATTACAAAGTGACATTTTATCATCACGGTGACCTGTCCTAAATCGAATTTCACTCGTAAAATATCTTATCCTGCAGTTGTATTTAATATTTGGACTAAAATCGACTTTTGTATGAATAGATTATAATATGACCCATAAAAAAAAACTAATATTGTTTGTTTATCTTATTTCTTATACATTTTATTAAACATTTACTTTTGTCCTGTAAAAAGTTATCATTTCAGTGGATAGTAAGTTTTAGTAGAGTAACTTCGTCAACATAGCGTTCTTGCGCTCCCCGTGCCTTTCCTTACTTTGAATCAGTCCACCTCCGTTCGTTGGAGCGCACAAACGCGTCACAACATCATCGTGGATGCCCGCCAAAAAGTAAGTATATCATCTCAGTGATATGGGGACAAAAATAATGTCATTTCAGTAGCCGTTATAACTCGTGTTAGGTTCATTCAATTTATTTCAAAATTGTGGTATAAATTCGCCGTAAGATATGTTTTGTTACAGCAGTGTTGACATTTTAATAATAATTGTAATATCGGAGTTAAATGTAAAAGTTATTACTTTTATCACCTCGGTGTTATCATTTCAGTGGATTCGGTGGACTGTAATACGGATAACAGTCCACCTAAATGAAATTTAAATAAAATCATACGTTTTAGAGATCCTTGAGTCTAAGGTTGAATCATAAAATTTGGTGAGATAATTCTAGATATTGTAGGTTTTGGTAGTATTAGTTTTCGAAAGTACATAATTGGATTATATAGCCAAACTGTTTGCCATAATTTACGATAACGTGATCTCAACTTAAGATGTTTTAGTTATATTTACGATTAAGTCTTTAACTCTTTTGAACATACTTACATTATTTTTATAATTTTTCTTATTAAATCATTGTGTCGTAAAAATATAAGAGTTGATTTAGTACATTTTGAAGTTTTACTTACAAAACACTATTATTATTACCAGTAAAAACAACACTCGTTCCGCAAAAAAATTAACTTTTTACCCGACTGCCGAAGAAAGGAGGGTAATGTTTTTCGAGACTATGTATGCATGTATGTATGTATGTATGTCCATTTCTTTGGCACGGCCTACAGCCTAAACGGCTTGACGAATTCTGACATGCAAGGTATCATTTGATTTGTCGTGATTGTGTGAGTGACACCAGGAATATTAAAATTCCTAAAAAATCAAAATGGCGGACTTATGGCGCCAAAAAGAAAATGTTGAAAATTTGTCTTGCACGCTCTACAGCCTGAACGGCTTGACGGATTTTGACAAGTAAGGTGTTGTTTGATTCGTCGTGATTGTGGGACTAGGTATATTAAAAATTCTAGAAAATCAAAATGGCGGATTTTTGGAGCCACATTGATCGCGATGGATGCAAAAACTGCTGAACGGATTTCAATGCGGTTTTATTTGTTTTAAAGGCCTTGGTCAGACTTAAAATCTTACGTTTGTTTGATTGCAATCGGTTGAGTAGAACCGGAGATATGAGCAAAAATATAATACTAATCTATATATACTAATATACTAATATAATACTACTCACTACTTGAACATTATTAACTCCATAAAAGATTTATTTGCACTTTATTACTATCCGGGCAGCTATGTAAATAACTAAAAAAATAATGGATCCCGACTGTTCAGTTGTTATGTTTCTAGACCACCGGACATTAATCTAAGTGCTTGTTTTTTTCTTTTCAGTTTTTAAGCAGTCGGGTTTTTGATTTTTAAATTTTTTTTTTATTTCTCTAATATAATAGTTTGATCTTATATTTAATAAATATCACAAATATAGTCTAGTGATATCTCTATGGAATTTATTTAGATTCGTTTCAGACAATCTACGGAATCCTCCTAAAAATAAATGACGTCCTTAGCTGTATCATTTCAGTGGGCTAATTTCATTCCGGTGCACAGTTTAGTCATTTTGGTGGACGATTTATCATTTCAGTGGACACTTTTCATTTCGGTGGACTCCTAAAAATTCAATCTTAAATATTTCGGTAAGTTTTGATGTTAGATGATGTCCACTCACGCATATGTTACAAATAAGATTAAAGTTTATTTTCGTTATAAAATATCTTAACAAACATTGTTATAAAAAAATCTCACCGAAATGATACAAAAAAATCACTTGTTGAAAATGACCCATCTAGCAGTGTGGCGAGTTTTATTTTTAATATCCATTTGCATTTTCGCATTGCACCGAGAAAGCAAAGATTTTCCTATGAATGCGGACATGGAGAGCATCTATATGTTCCCTCTCGAGTTTACGGAAATGAACCTCAGATGCTGGACGTGTGTCTACACCAGGGTAGGCGAACCAATGGCACGCGTCACAATATTTTGGGCACATCGCCGATCATAAAACTTGTGTAGAAAATGTGTTTAGAAATTTTATGACGATCTAACTAACGGGAATGATCCTATGCTGCGGAGTGTTCAAATACCTATGTTATAAAACGTATGACACTCGTGAGGTATGATGATGCCCCTGGTGTTGCACGCGTCCGTAGGCCACGGTGACCGCTTCCCATCAGGTGGGCTGTGTGCTTGTCTGCAACCTAAGTGGTATCTATAAAAAAAGAGTTTTGATGGCACGCCAGTGACCCCATAAAACATGTTTTAGAAAAAAATGGCACGTTGATGCATAAAGGTTCGCCTACCCTGGTCTACACGAAGAACTTTTACGATAAGATTGTGAAAGTGTTTGTGACTGACAAGTGGAGTTTTACAAAACTTTCGGTGATTGTGGGACTTGTGTCACTACTATCGTCTATGTTATATTCTACGTGTATAGCCCTCATTCCTCGGGTGCAATCGATAAAACCAATATATATATCATGTTCATTATTACTTACGTTATGGGTGCTTATAAAATTTATTGCCTCGTGTATGAACTTATTTTTATTCTGCAGAATATTTCATATAATTGTTAACAATAAAATAAAGCACCGAAATAGTGAGACGGTTACAAACTTTGCTGGTGTTGTTAAGATATGTGTAATGTCATTTATTTTGGTGAGCATTACTAGTTTACAACTAATGAGCGAAGATATATTGATAATAAGTAATCGTACGCTGACAAAATATATCGAAGAAACTACTATGTATTTCATATTCAAACTGTTCTTTATAATGCGTTGCATAGGTTCTTTTCAAGGTGCAGAAATAGTTGCTATTTTTTGTATTATATCGCGAAATTCAAGATTAAATGCCAATGTAGTGTCGCATTTGTGAATAAAATGATTAATCAAAAAGAAAACTTGTTTTGATTTTACGTTCATTGAAGTGTAGGTACATTATATTTAAGTCCAATATTTTAACATTTTAAGCAAAAAGACGTCTCTTAAATTACGCCGCATCAGAATAGAAAACAATAATTCATTTTTAGGAACAACTTTATTGGACAGGTAGACTTGAGTATTTTGATATAAATTTCAGCTTGATAACTTCATGCGTTCCTGAGAAAAGGTGATCTTAACCGACAGATAAGGTCAATTATTATGAATATTTAAATGTGATTAAAAAAGTATAAAAAGTGTATTCGTTTCATATGACAACTAAAAGAGCCTTTTATGGTTTGTTTACAATTTGTCTCTCAGTATAGTGGCTGGTACTGGAGATTGGTAGGAGACTGGTACTTTAATAATACTTCCACAAGTGGTGCATTGAACACACGCGCCTTCAGCGATGCTTAGGTTGCAACTTGCACATTTCATTTTGAAATTATGGATATCAAAACATGTAAGATCTTAAAATTTCATTTGTCGCCCTCTATGTTTTCTTAGCAGCGACGCTTGCCGCGATGCTTGCGAGACCGTGGTGGTTTCGCGTTGGTTGCCGCAGGATGGCGCTGGTATAAATCGATGGTGTTCATAGATTATTTATATTGGTTTGTGACTGCAGTTTTGATTTTTACGTCAAATATGACAGTACTGACATTATGTCGAATGCCAACCAGACCAGCTGAGAGATGTATTGAAGATAACCCATGTATTTTAAATTGTGTTTACTTCTAGACGTTTCTCAGTTTGGGTCTATATAAGTCATGATCGCAGCTCCCGGCGGTCATATCTTCAGTCTTCAGTTCTCGTGGTAACTCCTGCAAACTGTTTAGTTACTAAACTTTTTCTCTGTGTTCGAAAAGTATCTGTCATAATTTAAAGTTAGATTCAGTGCATTTCCCAACTATTGGTAAGTTTGCTCATGTTCTTCTGCGCCGATATAGTCTGCTTAGTTTAGTTAAGATGATTCTCATCGTATAATTTTGTCTGAAGGGCTCATAGTTCGGGGAAAGAACTGCACGGCCTGTGTCTGGCGGTCGAAGATAATCCACTTACCATCGGGTCTGCGGTGGCGGCCCAAGCATCAGCAAGGGTGTTTTCCCATCATCTCGCAGGGCATCCGAGTGGGCAGACAACTGTTAGCCTTCCATCCACGATCCAGGACACCTAGGTCACGTATAGTTACAGATTTTGACTTTTCACATATACCCTCATTTAATTTTTTTGTGTTGAACCCTAAAGTTCAACTAATAACTTAAGGAGTGCTTTGTCCACCTTGGGGCGAAGTCTCTTCCGGCTCTAATCTTAAGAAGACTATTGTATTCCTGAGCAACTTTCTCTGTGAACTTATTATATTTTAATATAAAACTAATTTGGAGGCAATAGAAAAGAGTTGTTTCTTTGAAGTGTCCCCTTACCTCTCACACACATAGCCGTACCATACCCGAACCCCTCTGAGACAAGGCGCCCTGGGATTGAGCTCGTGTTCCTGCCGCTGGGTAAGCCGGTGAGTAGCCGTTTATCATAAGGTAAAAGGTTACAAATGGCGCCCAACGTGGGGCTTAACCTCTGAGGGTACGCTTTGTGTGTGGGTCTTAGGGATTCTCGCTTCAGAGGAGCACTCCGTCTATCACTAGCCAGGACGTATTAGGTGTGCTTTGGTCAGTTAAGCAGTAATTTTCTACCTTTTCTGTATTTTTCTCGGCCCTACCTACATCACCTTGGTGGCGAGGAAAATATAACAAAATTCAAAATTCAAAAATTTAGAACTGACAGTATTTGGGTCACTTTGGGTAACATTTTTGGCAATCTTTTATTCTTCTTTTTTGTTTTTTTAGCTTCTTATTTTTTTAAACGTTTTTTTATTGCTTCCAAACTCTGTGTTTTTTGTAAGTGACATTGTCTGTTATTGCTCAAGGTCAGAAAGTTATTTTTATATATAATATAATTTTCTGGTAGTTACCTCACAAACTTTTAAATAGTAACAGTTGAATTCAGTATCTGCATTTAGGTAATCTTTTACCTTTTTTTAATTACTTTACAGCTTATTTTGTGAACATAGAATTATTTTCAACCTTGTGTTTGAAAATTATTGTTCAAACTTTTACTTGGAATTTCTGTATATCTTTGAATACTAAAGACTTTGAGTTGTCTTAATACCTAACCTTGGACTTAAAAGTTATATTTCAAAATTTAATTTGTAACTTCTGTATATCATACCTCATAGACAAAAGACTTTCAATTGTCTTAATACCCAAGTGGTTATTTAAAAGTAATGATTGAAAATCTACATTAGTAACTTCTGTTTATAGTGGACATAAAACACTTAGATGTTTTATTTCCTAACTGTGTAATTTGAAATTAATTATTCAATTTTTTATTTGTTATCTACCTCACAAAATTTTAACATTTTGCACTTTAAGTTTTTAAGCTAAATTGTACTTGCATTATAAAATTTAGATTGAACCTCACTCAGTAATTCGTTTACTGGTGATAACCATTGTAACAAGATCATACTTGGGGTAATTCTATTATAGATTTTTTTTTTATATACTGTTAACTGAAATTGAGTTGTGATACATCATGGCTCAACTGCTAAAATATATCAACTATTTAAGAAAGGATGAACTTTCTCATGAATTGTCTGCCATGGGTTTTCCAGTGGATCCTGAAGCCTCGGTTGTCTGCCTGCGGGGTGAACTGCGCACTGCGTTGCGGCTTGCCCGGCGCGGTAGCATAAAGGCCAGCGCGGCAGTGCCTGCTGTTGCCTCTTCTGAGTTGGGGGTCTGCGAGCCCAAGGTCGGCGAACTGGAGGGTATCATCTCATCAGGTGACATCTCTTTAGATAAAAATCGGAATAGGGTTGAAGTTAGGGCGAATTATCTCCTCGATAGGTTGGCTAGATGTGGTTTGGACTGTCCGGAGCTATCCAGCATCCGTAACCGTTTGGTAAAAGTTCTGTCTGTGGCAGAACCAGTAAGCGACTCTGACACTGATGGGTCAGAGAAGGAATCTGAGCCTATCCTTCGTAATTCAGTAGTATACGCCCCACCTGTAGTGGAGGGGGGCCGCTCGACACAACCCAACGCGATTAGTTCTGATAATTTTGGTAATTTTGTAATTAGGGATAAACCCATAAATTTAAATTCTTTTAATTTGAGATACGACGGATCTTCATGTATTCGTGTCTTTCTTGAGAGATTAGAAGAGCTTCGAGTTGCTCGTGAAGTCTCAAAAGAAAAAATTCTTGTTTCTTTTTCTGACCTATTGGACGGCCCGGCTTTGTCTTGGTTCCGTACCAATAAAAATAATTTTACTTCATATGAGGGTATGTTGGATGAGTTGAGAGAGACTTTTGACATACCTGATTATGATTACCGTCTCCGTAATGAAATTAGGCAACGTACCCAATCTCGAACTGAGACCTTAGGAGTTTATCTCGCAACTATGCAGGCGATGTTCTCTCGCCTTTCGTGTAGATTGCCCTGCGAGGAACAACTGGACATCCTTATGCACAATATTAGGCCCGAATACATGAAAGAACTGGCACTTCATGATGTCAACTCTATTGCTGACCTCAAGCGATTGGGGAAGCGACTGGAACTGGCACGTGCCAGGGCTGATGCATTCCAGGAACCGGTTTTAGAGAAATGTAGTATAACCTCTGACTTACACCCTAAAAAGAGTAAAACTGTAAAAAATTCTTCTCAGCAGGTCTCCGCCGTGACCAAACCATCGACCTCGAGCGAACGCAAATGCTTCCGCTGTGGTGAGACTGGCCACACTGCGTACAGTTGTACACAATCGAGGGATTTGGTGTGTTTCCGTTGTGGTCATAAGGGAGTGAAAGCACCCGAGTGCCCCAATTGCAAGGACCAGCCAAAAAACTAGTGAGTCAGGGCCTTATTAAAAAATCTTCTCGCGGTTCAGTACGAGCCTATCTCTCTGAGTCTGTCTCTGATAAGGTCCTGTTCTCTAAACGGGACAATGATGTTAGACCGTATCTAGTAGTAAAGATCCTAGACTTGAATGTTTTAGGTTTACTAGATTCTGGTGCGGCTTGCTCAGTGCTGGGTAAGGGGGCGCACCATACCTTCTTAGGATTAGGGTTTGAGCTTAAAGGCATCAACCCTAACTTTAGTTTAGTTACTGCAGACGGCTCTCTTTTGCAGTGCCTGGGCTGCATTTCTCTGCCGATTAAGTATAATTCTACTGTTAGAATTATTAAGTTTTATGTTGTCCCGGAGATCACTACTGCCATGATATTTGGTGTAGACTTCTGGCAACAATTTCAGTTAAGCGATAGATTGATTTCTCAGAATATCAATCTCTCCCACTTTAGTGACCGTAGTCCTGTAGACTCTCTGTCTCTTAACAGTGGTCTAGAGGATTATCCTATCCCTACCAATGCTGAGGAGGTGAAAAGATTCCTAGGCATGGCTGGGTGTTACCGGCGTTTCGTGAACAATTTTGCTAAGATTAGTAAACCTCTGTGTAAACTAACCACTAAAAATGTAGCGTTTGAGTGGTCAGCTGAAGCGGAGGAGTCCTTCAATTTATTGAAATCCGCTTTGGTTACCGTTCCTATCGTGAAAGTGCCTGACCATTCGTTACCTTTTAGGATTCTATGTGACGCGTCATCCTTCTCTGTGGCAGCTGTACTGACGCAGACTCTGGAAGGAGTAGAACACCGTGTCGCCTACCGTGCTCGTTCTCTCAACAAGAACGAAGTCAACTACAGTACCACTGAGCGAGAACTCCTAGCGGTGATTTTTGCTTTGGAACAATTCAGGCAGTATGTAGAGGAACAAAAATGTACTGTAGTCACAGACCATGCCTCACTACTGTGGTTCCATAAGCTTAAGAATCCAACGGGACGACTAGCAAGCTGGAGCAAGAGGTTAAGTCGGTTTGATTTCGATATAGAGCACCGAAAGGGTAAAACTCATGTATTGCCTGGTGGTCTATCTCGAATCCATATTGACACGATTGACATCAATGCTACCAAGGACTCGTGGTATCTCCACATTATGAAAAATGTGAAAACGAATCCTAGGCACTTTCCCAACTTCGCCATACGTGATAATTGTCTCTACCGATTATCAAAAAATAAATATGCTTCGACCTCTGACTTTGATTGGAAATTGGTTGTACCAATCGAGGACCGGTTGGCCCTGCTTACCAAGTTCCATGATGACGTACTAAGTGCTCATGGCGGGGTTTGGAAAACCCATAAACGCTTGGCTCTCGGTCATTACTGGCCTAAAATGTATCAAAGTGTTAAGGACTATGTTGCAAAATGCGAGACATGTAAGCAGTATAAACCTGTGAACACGGCTCGTCCTGGGTTAAAGGGTGGCCCAAAACGTGTGTCTAAACCATTAGAAGCCATGTCAGTTGATTTACTTAGTCCGTATTCCCTTGTCCACGGTAGGGAATTCATAGGAGATGGTGATCTGTATAGACAGGCAGAGATTCCTTGCCATCCTAACTCTGTCTCTATCGACAATCCCGCGCCCTTTGCTGAGAAGTTGAAGGAACTTCATCGAGTTTACGGTCAGGTGAGAAAACACTTAGATGTTTCTC
Source organism: Lithosia quadra (assembly GCA_963576445.1). Taxonomy (NCBI): domain Eukaryota; kingdom Metazoa; phylum Arthropoda; class Insecta; order Lepidoptera; family Erebidae; genus Lithosia; species Lithosia quadra. The sequence continues at coordinate 2,176,026 of OY754897.1, forward strand.
ACCGACGTAACGAGAAGTACTACAACCTCAGGAAAAGACAGGTGGAATTGAAGGTTGGGCAGATCGTTTACAAACGAACGTTCTATTTATCCAACAAGGCGAAGAACTTCACTGCTAAGTTGGCACCTAAATTTATGAAATGCATTGTTACCGCTAAGCGATCGCCTTTGGTTTATGAACTGTCGGATGTAGACGGGAAAGATCTGGGCGTGTATCACATTAAGGATATTTTAAAGTATAGTGAGGAGGAACCTATTACTGATCCTTCTCCCTCTACCATAGGGGCCTACTCTATGTCTTTCAACCGTTTGTGATTCCATTCATGTTGTGTCGAGCGGTTCAGTTCCACCCTACACCTACTTACTCGGTGCCTCTCATCCACGTGAGAATCACTCAGTGAGTCGGACAGTTAATTGGGTGTTAACTCATCTTTCTTTTGTTTTAGAATTTTATCTTTATTTAGTTGCTTATGTTATTTAGAATCTTTGTTACTGATTTGTTGTGACTTAACGAGGCACTTTTACGTGGTGATCTTCGTGAGTTGTGGTTGTTTACCTGATGGTCTTAATTTTTTTGTTATTTCTTTGATTTATTCCCTGCATTTACTATACAGGGAATACTCTAAGGGGAGGGGTGGTGTAAGATCTTAAAATTTCATTTGTCGCCCTCTATGTTTTCTTAGCAGCGACGCTTGCCGCGATGCTTGCGAGACCGTGGTGGTTTCGCGTTGGTTGCCGCAGGATGGCGCTGGTATAAATCGATGGTGTTCATAGATTATTTATATTGGTTTGTGACTGCAGTTTTGATTTTTACGTCAAATATGACAGTACTGACATTATGTCGAATGCCAACCAGACCAGCTGAGAGATGTATTGAAGATAACCCATGTATTTTAAATTGTGTTTACTTCTAGACGTTTCTCAGTTTGGGTCTATATAAGTCATGATCGCAGCTCCCGGCGGTCATATCTTCAGTCTTCAGTTCTCGTGGTAACTCCTGCAAACTGTTTAGTTACTAAACTTTTTCTCTGTGTTCGAAAAGTATCTGTCATAATTTAAAGTTAGATTCAGTGCATTTCCCAACTATTGGTAAGTTTGCTCATGTTCTTCTGCGCCGATATAGTCTGCTTAGTTTAGTTAAGATGATTCTCATCGTATAATTTTGTCTGAAGGGCTCATAGTTCGGGGAAAGAACTGCACGGCCTGTGTCTGGCGGTCGAAGATAATCCACTTACCATCGGGTCTGCGGTGGCGGCCCAAGCATCAGCAAGGGTGTTTTCCCATCATCTCGCAGGGCATCCGAGTGGGCAGACAACTGTTAGCCTTCCATCCACGATCCAGGACACCTAGGTCACGTATAGTTACAGATTTTGACTTTTCACATATACCCTCATTTAATTTTTTTGTGTTGAACCCTAAAGTTCAACTAATAACTTAAGGAGTGCTTTGTCCACCTTGGGGCGAAGTCTCTTCCGGCTCTAATCTTAAGAAGACTATTGTATTCCTGAGCAACTTTCTCTGTGAACTTATTATATTTTAATATAAAACTAATTTGGAGGCAATAGAAAAGAGTTGTTTCTTTGAAGTGTCCCCTTACCTCTCACACACATAGCCGTACCATACCCGAACCCCTCTGAGACAAGGCGCCCTGGGATTGAGCTCGTGTTCCTGCCGCTGGGTAAGCCGGTGAGTAGCCGTTTATCATAAGGTAAAAGGTTACAAACACAGTCACAAAATGCTGACGATCTATGACTCAAAACTTGTTAGCTGAATCACTGTCTTCGGACGATTGAAATAAACCACATTTTGTGTTAGACCATCGGACTGGCAGTACATCGCCATAAAATAATGATATTTGATTACTACACACTTTACATCTACTTGTTTAGAACTGGAGTTATATTTTCAACAATATGTTTAATAATACAAACCGTACTCTTTATATGTCGGCCGGAGATAAGGAAATTGGATCAAAAAGTTCTTATGCAGCTAGCAGTGTGGCGAGTTTTATATTTATTATGGAATTACTACTACGCATTACCAACAGGACCAGATTGGAAAATAAGCTATTACATCTTAGTATACATTGGGGAGTTTACAGAAATGAACCTCAGATGCTGGACGTGTGTCTACACGAAGAATTTGTACGACAAGATTGTGAAAGTGTTTGTGACTGACAAGTGGAGTTTTACAAAAGTTTCGGTGATTGTCGGGCTTGTGTCAATGATATTGGCGTTATTTGGTATGTTTGTAAACGAGATCATTCGGTTGGAATCGATAATATTAACAATGATCTTTTACGTGCTTATAAAAGTCATTGGCCCGTGCATGAACTTAATTTTCTTCTGTAGGATATTTTATGAAATTATTAGCAGTAAGATAAAGCACCAGAGTGGCGACTCAGTCACAAACTTTGCTGTTACTGTTAAGATTTGTGTAATGTCATTTATTTTGGTGAGCATTATCAGTTTACAATTTTTGAGCGAAGATTTGGTACAAATTTCAATGTATTATCATATTATGATAAAAGGTTTTGAACAAACTACTCTGGTTCTATTCTCACTATTGTCTTCAATGATAATCATTGGTTCTTTCCAAGGTGCAGAAATAATTGCTATTTTTTGTATTATATCGCGAAATTCAAGATTAAATGCCAATGTAGTGTAGTGGTTGTATTTGTGAATAAAATAATTTTTAATCACAGAACAATATTTCAACTTTTTTAACCTCTTGACCTTTTGAACCACGGAATAAAGAATACCTTGTTTTGAACGCATCGGCTTTTCGTTTCATATTTTTTAAATAAAATATTACTCGTTGCATTATTCTTTTATTTATTTTTACCCTATTTGGTATCATACTATCATTACACACCAGTTACAAAGTTCTAAATAACCTAAAACAGAAATTAGAACTATACTCCGATTTTTAATTCTAGGCAAGAAAATGACAACTGCAACTGTCACTGATACAAAAAAGGGTGACCCGCTACAATAGTGATGTTCGGCAATCAATAGACTAGATACTTTAGTCATTCTTTAATTTTATCAGTGAATTAACCTCTTTGCAGTTTATGCTCGCCTAGTACATTACACGACGGAAATATTTTTTATATAATACTAGCTGTGTCCCGCGGCTTCGCCCGTGGCATGCTTTGTCCCCGTGGCAGGATAAAAAGTATCCTATGTCCTTCTTCTAGTTCTAAGCTACCTCCCCATAAATTTTCAGCCAAATCGGTCCAGCGGTTCTCTAGTTTTAGCGAGACTAACGAACAGCAATTGATTTTATATACTAATATATAGATTTAATTACTTACTGTGTATGTTTTCTGTTAAATTACCGTAAATTACATATTTTTATTTATATAAAAAAAATATTTATATATTTAATAAAAGAATTATAATCTCGACTCACGACTAACTTATAATTGGAAAACTCGATTCAACCACATCACTATTTATTTGATACAAAAAACCTGCAACACTGCAAATGTCATTTTCTTGCCTAGAATTAAAAATCGGAGTTATACAAACGAATAAATTAAATAATTATAAGCTACATCACTAATCTCGTTGGTGACGTCATCCGCTGTCGGGTATATCCAAGAACATTAGAAATTTCCTTGTACTTAGCTGGACGATTCATTTCGAACGAGCGGTTGTCTCCAGGATTTTTGAATCTCGGCCGGAGGTCATCTCTCTCGCACACTGCCTAAAATTGCCATGATACGTTAAAATTTCCCAATCCAAACCTGTCAAAGTCAAATTTACGCAAAGGCTGAGTTCTTCGGAGCTTCATTTTGATTCTAGTTGAGCTTTATGAAAATTCACAGAACACCGTACATATCAATTATTATTAATTGAGTAATATTTATAGAAATTAATAAAAAAATTGACACATATTCGCTTCTTAGATTGTGGGTGACAGCCATTTTAATAAAGAAGCAACACTGTTTACCAAAAATTCGTAAGGTGACCAACCATCCGTATTTTGCGGGATAGTCTCCTACTAGAAGCTCCTGCATTGCAATAAATACATAGCATAGTCCCACAAAACGTCAAATGCTTTCCGCACGTTTACAATATCCATCATAATATATTACAATATTAACTGTAGAGAGGTCAATTCTATACATCCATCCTAAATTATTATAAATGCGAAAGTAACTCGGTCTGTCTGTCTGTTACGCTTTCACGCCTGAACCGCTAAACTGATTTTGATGAAACTTGGTATAGGAGTAGATTAGACCTAGATAATGAACATAGGCTATGTTTGGTTGCGATAACCGACATCCTCGTGGGTGGAGCCGCGGGCAACAGCTAGTTGAATATATTTAAAAAATAACTACATACCTATTGGGAAATAATTAGTGATCGATACTAATGCAAAAAATGCAATCAGTATTTTTTTTGTCTTTCTGTCTGTCTATCTGTATGTGCACGCATGGATCAAAACTACTGGAGGGATTTTGATCAAACTTGATACGATTATAGTTCATACTTCTGGGCAACATATAGGCTACTTTTTATACAAGCTGATATACCCATGGCTTCACCCGCGCTTCGTTTTTAGGTCGCTTTTGGTCATATCTCCGGTTGTACTTAACCAATTGCAAGCAAACATACGATAAATTTTGAGTCTAAGTAAGACCTTTCTAATAAAAAAGCCGCATCAAAATTCGTTCAGTACTTTTTACGTCCATTGCTAGGAAGCTGGTCATAATAAGTATATAATTTCAACTTTGACGCTTATTATTTATTGCTTTCTAGACATAACCTATACCTACTCAAGTAGGTATTAAGTTATCGTTTCTAAAAACCACTACACTTTTTTATTTGTTCACGACTGTACATACTTAGACCACGGTAGTATAAACTTACTGTATACAGGTTGACTCAAAATATTATTATATATTTATTATTCTTCACATACAGACAGATAGAAAGACAAAAAATTTACTGTTTGCATTTTTTGCATTAGTATCGATCACCAATCATCCCCCAATAGTTATTTTGTAAATATATGCAATGAACAGAATTGACCTCTCTACAGTTTTATTACAAGTATAGATCATGTATTTGTCTTATTTTGTTCCTTAAATTTACGAAAGAAAGTATAATAATGGGACAGGGATTCACCTGACGATTTTTAAAATTCACATTATCTTTCAAGTCCGTATCGATTCATTCGTTTTAATCGAACTTTTTTAACAGGTCACCTCATTATGAATATAAAACTGACAAACGTCAAATGTTACCTATTAATGTGACGCTACTATAGGAAACGGCTCAGTCGCATAATGTACCATTCGCAAAATGTACCCCACGTGCAAAACGTACCTTTCTCATAATGCACCTTTCTCAAAATGTACCTTTCTCACAATGCACCTTTCTCAAAATACACCTTTCTCATAATGTACCTTTCTCAAAATGTACCTTTCTCAAAATGCACCTTTTTACAACATGCACTTATCTATCGCAAAGATAAGTTTTTTTATATATTAACTCGTTTACAGGTGCTACAGGTCATGAAAAGTAAAATTAGGGATTGATTAATTTTTTTTTAATTTTTTAATTATGGCTTTTAAACATTAAATTTAATAAAATATTAAATTTCAAATTGAAAAAAAAAAAAAAATTAAGTCATAATGTGTTGTATTATACTCTGTCTAATGTAGGATGATAAAAATGACAGTTCATGTCTATGAAGTATCGTATTTTTTTATATAAAAAAGACTTCGCCTGCGTGGGAGTTTGGTACTATGGGAATAGGAATGGGAATGGGAATAGGAAAAGGTAGCAGGTTTATTCATGTTGAAATCCCCACGAATACCACCCCTGTTAGTTGGCCATCGGGGATGGTTATGTCGGAATCGAACCGACTAAAACCACCCTTTTGTTGCTACTCTATCGCATTGGGTTTGCCTGTAATGACACCGTATGTATAAAATAAATAAATACATAATCCTTCATTTAATGTCAATAATTTATTTTGTTATTACATGCTTACATAAGTAAGTCTCAATTAATAAATAAATAAGTTACAAAATTACTGTTTTCATCTTTATAATAGCTTTTAAATATATTATAGTAAAATAACCTTTTCAATGAATTTGGCCTCTCTTTATAGTATTAGTAAATATGGAAACGTAGACTATACCATTTATTTTCATGAGCATAGACGTAAACTACATCATATATCCCAACATTGCAATTAAACATGGTCACCGCAAAGAAAGGTACGCAACCCAACCAACTAGATGGAGACACTGCAATGTATGTCCTTGCAGTATCCATTGGTTCTAATATTCTTGGGTATATCCGACTGTGGCGTGGCTGGCATGACTTTTGACACATTCCTCGCATGCCAGGTAGGGATGGGAACATCTAAGTATATTTATACATCGAAAGCAGCCAATTCCATTTAGTTGCGGTTGTTATTATTATTTGTATGTGATAATAATATATTCACTTAACATTTAGTGTTTGTTACATTCAAATTGGTTCATAAATAAAGAAGTTGTGTCAATGAAGTACCTACAGATTATTTACCGATGTTTATATAATATTATATTATATTATACTAGCGACCCGGGACCCGGCTTCGCCCGGGTGTAAATGCCAGTTTTCCAATAAAATATATAGCCTACTTATGACACTCACGAATGAGGTGGCTTTCTATTTCAGATCCCGAGTAGATCCCGAGATTACCCCTTACAATTTAACAAATATACAAACACACAAACTTTACCTCTTTATAATGTTAGTATAGATAATAGATTATATTTTAAGATTATTATACTTTAGGAATATTCAGATGCGAACCACTGTTATTAAAAAAATAAGTGTTTCTTTTCAAAAAACAATAGGTACATTTAAAAATATAAAAAATAGTACCCCACCGGCATCGGGTACAGGGACCAAGCTACCGGTGGTTAGGGCTCCAGAGAGAGGAATCTCCGCACAATACGTAGTATTATTATCTTTATTTTCCTTATAAACATATAAATATTACATTTTTAAACATTATATCCAACCAATAAACCGCGGTAGCCTAGTGGTCTGGGTAATGGACTGCTGAGACGAGGTCTCGGGTTCGATCCCAGGTTCACCATGGCACACACCAATGACTTTTCGATGCTTTTCAAAGTTAGTGTGTATTTATCGCAGGTTTATAAGGGCCCGGTTAATGGCAACAGGCTCGCCACCTATTACATTGGGACCTAAACATAAACTGGCGAAATGTGGGTGCTAGCACCTCTGCCTACCCCTTCGGGGATATAGGCGTGAGTTTATGTTATGTTATGTTATATCCAAAAAAATATAATCATTATATTTCTTGGCAGACAAGCACACGGCCTACCAACAACGTTGTGACGTTTAGGGGGGTAGATAGGGATTGGGGGATGAGGGGGTATTGCGAGCTCTGGCTACCCTACTTACCTCCGCCGGGAACACAACACTATAGTTATTATGTGCGCGGTCTCCTGTAGGACGGAGGTACTACCCCATACGGACTGCCCAGTTCGGACGGGAGATACCGTCGTGTCCTATCTCCGGGACCTTAAATTTTGTATCATACGCCACATAACTGGTTTGAAGAAGAGCGGAGTCAAACAAAAGCGTCGTTTTTAGAACAGGTTTCGATTTAATTGTAAATTTAAACAAAAATGTCAAAAGGCGTCTGTATCTATACTATCTATCTATACATATAATAAAATCTGTAACTGATCGGTGTCTGTACATGGAAGATATTTGAGAAAAAAAATTATTAGGGGACTTTATGAATGTAATAGATGCCAAAACAATGATTTTTAGAATTTTTGTCTGTTTGTCTGTTTGTCTGTTTGTCCGCAAATCTTTGTGCGCGCTAAAATCAAAAACTACTGGAGGGATTTTGATCAAACTTGGTACGATTATAGTTTATAGTGCTGGGCAACATATAGGCTACTTTTTATACAAGCTGATACCCGCGGCTTCGCCCGCGCTTCGTTTTTAGGTCGTTTTTGGTCATATCTCCGGTTCTACTTAACCAATTACAACCAAACATACGGTAAATTTTTAGTCTAACCAAGACCTTTCTAATAAAAAAAACCGCATCAAACCCCGTTCAGTACTTTTTACGTCCATCGTCGATTTAATTGTAAATTTAAACAAAAATGTCAAAAGGCGTCTGTATCTATATACTATAGGTACTTATAATAAAACTGTAGAAGTGAAAATGTCTGTACGTTGAAAATATCAAAATAATAAATAGCGGGGGGGTGTTACTAGACCGACACCGAACCCAAAAATGTGATAAAAAAAATTTTGTGTCTGTATGTCTGTCTGTCTGTCTATCTGTCTGTCTGTCTGTCTGTTTGTTCAGGCATCACGCATAAACTACCGCTACGATTAGGATCAAACTTGGTATGAATATTCTTTAATAAATGCTGGACACCACACTGGGTACTTTTTATCCCGGAAAAGTACATACAATAAAAAACAAATTTAATTTTGCGGTTCGATCCCTAGACCCAATTACTGTACCAACCGCAAATAATAAGTTTGTCGTAGGTTACCTGGCCAGCCTGCGGCCTATCCGGGGTAGGAGTGGCCCTCAAGAGGGCTGCTCCAAGGCTCCCCACGTGTCCCTCTGACTGGCAGAGGGCACATTAGGGAGCGCGCGGGGGCGAGCTGATTGTCCACGCACCGATGGTTGGGTGACAGGACGGCCGTTCACCCCACCGTGGGCAAAGTGGCGCGATGCTCGCGCCACCCCCCTTTCGGGGGTCAAGGGACCATCTAAAAACCGTAGATGACCCAGGGTCTACTGGGGAGCGCGGGATATGCTCTAAACAATGTCACAACTGAAGACTTGAGACGGTGTGCGGTTTTAATAAAGTCCGAGTCAGATTTAACTACTTTTGATGACTGTTGGGGGTGGTATCCGAAAAAAACTTCCGCACGAAAAAAGGGATTTAAAACGGAATACGACATCCACGCGGGTGGAACCGCGGGCAACAGATAGTATACAATAGTGCATATTTGGCTGGACCTCGACATTTTCCGTGAAGCTACTGCCATCTGACCTTCACAACCCAATGGTGACATTAGGCGATATCGAAGCATTGCAGCTAGACCGTTGTTGTTGGACTTTTTAGGGCTCCAACTACCTGTAACGATTGCCATAGATGTTTGTATGGCAACCGGGACCGACGGCTTACTGAGTATAAAAACATAAAATGTGGAAAGTAGTATTGTATTGTATTTGAAGTAGGTAGGACACGACACGACGGTATCTCCCGTCTGAATTGAGCTGTCTGATTGGGGTAGTACCTCCGCTCTACAGAACACCGCGGCCATAATAACTATAAGTAGCCAGAGCCCACTGTACCCCTCCTCCTCCCGCCCCTTCCTAACCTCCCCACTCCTTCGCAGCCCTCCCCCCTTCCCTTCAGGGTAGGCAGCGCGTGTGTGACACCCTTAGTGTTGCACACGTTCATAGGCCAAGGTAATTGCTTCCCATCAGGTGGGCCGTGTACTTATCTGGCACCTACGTAGTACAAAAAAAAGTAGACCTCTCAGAATTCATGCCATAGCACCCGATCCTCCGCTTTGCACACCCATATACTTTTTTCAGGTTGCCCGTACACGCTAGTCATTATGTGCGCGGTGTTCTGTAGGGTGGAGGTACCACCCCAGTCGAACTGCTCAGTTCGGTCGGGAGATACCGACGCATCCTACTTCTGTCAAAAAAGCACATGCTTGCACATCGTACGCCGGGGCTCGCTCTTGTACATTTTCTGATCCTGATATGGCTTCTCTTCTTTTTCTTATCCCATCGATCTTACTTCTTATGGATCTTCAAAAAATTGAACCGTTTGACCAAAATAATGAACATCATTTTAAAACAAGCATTATACCCATTTCATTAATTTATTTATTCACAAATCCAGCCACTATATTACATTCGTATTTAATTTTAAGTTTCGTGATATAATGTAAAAAATTGCAATTATTTCAGCACCTTGGAAAGACCCTATGCCACGCACATATTTCATTAATAAATCTTGCATATATGTAGGAACATGTTCTCCATTCTGTTTCAGAACATAAGAAAAATATGATATCAATATCATGTCTTCGCCCAATAGTTGTAAACTAGTAATGCTTACCATAATAAATGACATTAAACAAATCTTAACAACACCAGCAAAGTTTGTAACTGCTTCACAATTAGGGCGTTTTATTTTACTGCTAATAATTTCATAAAATATCCTACAGAAGAACAAAATATTCGCACACGGGACTGTGAATTTTATAAGCCCCCATGACGCAAGTAATACATTCAATGTATATCTTGATGCCATCGATTTCGGCTTAAAAACGAAAAACCACACCGTACACCATAATACAGGCGGAATTATTGTCACAAGTCCGACAATCATCGAAAGTTTTGTAAAACTCCACTTGTCAGTCACAAACACTTTCACAATCTTGTCGTACAAATTCTTCGTGTAGACACACGTCCAGCATCTGAGGTTCATTTCTGTAAGTTCGCTAAGGAATAGATTGAAGTACTTAATGTACACATTTTCAGGTAATTTTACGATTTTTTCATCGAATGCATAAGCGTAAATGCTATGCCACATCAAATATAAAACTCGCCACACTGCTAGCTGCATAAGAATTTTTTGATCCAGTTTCCTTATCTCCGGCCACCGTATAAAGAGTACGGTTTGTATTATTAAACATATTGTTGAAAATATAGTTCCAGTTATAAACACGTATTTGTAAATATTCAACATTTTGTGACTATGTTTTGCCAGTCCGACGGTTGGACAAAGTCTAAATTAAAATGTGGTTAATTGAAGAGTCTTATATTCATCGTCATCATTTATTTACTACTGAGTAATATTAGGACTTACGTATTGCTCCCTATGTCGTAGGATTATTCGATAATCGAATTTCCAGGAAAGCCCTAGGGATACTGCGAAAATACTAATACTTAGATTACACAATGGTGTACCTAAACATTTATCAATCTTACTAAAAAAATTAAATATAATCAGAGATAAGGATTATTCTGTTACTAGCGCGTTTTTTGTTTTAGTATAAAGTAGAATTATCAGGTCATTATCATGACATAATATTGACTTGAGGACAGCCTCTGTGACGTATCGGTGAACGCGGCCGCTGCGCAGGAGACGCGGGTTCGATCCCCGCTCAGTGCCAATATTTGAATGCATGAATATGAGTATTTGCATAGCTCTAATCGTGCTTCGGAGAGCACGTTAAGCTGTCGATCCCGGTTGCCATATAAACATCTATAGCAGTCGTTACGGGCAGTTGGAGCCCTAAAAAATCCAACAACAACGGTCTAGCTGCAATGCTTCGATATCGCCTAATGTCACCATTGGGTTGTGAAGGTCAGATGGCAGTCGCTTCACGGAAAATATCGAGGTCCAGCCAAATCCGCAGCTAAGACTGGTAAAGCGAACCCCAGACTCCGAGGTGAAAGCTTTGGATGCGACTGGGACGCTAGGTTGAAGGAAAATCATGACATAATATTCCTTGTTGGATTGATACCCCTGCTTCACCTGGCGCATTTGAGATTGTTTTTTATGTAGGACACGTCAATATTAGTTCACCTCCCGTATTGATAAGTTTAACAAGAAGTCTCAAGAATGAGGGTCACCATTACAGATACAAAAAATGCTGTAATGGTAGTCCTGTGCTGGACCTCGATTCTGCTAAAAGCAAACTACTCTAATACCACTGACACTCTAAAAATGTTATTTAATTGCAGACTTTACCGTTATACACTTAAAGTCTAAAATCAAATGAAAATAATTCAGTTAACTTTTTCATTCACTCTACAAAATATCATTTGACTTTAGACTTTAATTTTATAACAATAAAGTCTACAATTAAATGGCATTTTTGAGAGTGTCAGTGGTATATCAGTGGTACCTGGACGGTCTCATCAGATGATTTTTGATGACATTATATAGGGGACTTCTTCAATTCGAATGATAATTTTTTAAAGCTAAAAACAATGATTTTGTTTAATTCATCATATTCTAGCAAATAAACTATTTGAATTTGAATTTGACTTGAACGTTAGTCATTTTTAGAGCTCTGTATCCAAGATTCATTCTTTTAAATTTTTTTAGCCATGATGATGTGTCTTATCTTATCTGGATATTCTGACTGCTTCAGAAACCTATCCACATTAAAACTAGCTTCCTTTTAAACGCATTTTTAATTCAAAAACGGCATTTAAAATTGATTTTCGTGATATAATGTCAAAAATTGCAATTATTTTCACACATCGGAAAGAACTTATGATTCAAATATTTCAAATTGTAAAAATACTGTGACTAATGTATAATGCTCACCAAAATAAATGGGATTACACAAACTTTACAAACAACAGCAAGATTTTTAACTGTGTCGCATTTTTGGTGCCTTATCTTACTGCCAATAATTATATAAAATATCTTGCATAAGAACAACATAATTATCACATGGGGCATTGGATTTTATAACCCCTCAAGACGCTAACTATTAATACATGCAATATTTAGACGTTTCGCGTTTGCAAAAATCCTCTTGTTGTAAATTATCTTATTATTCTTTTGTTTGCCAATTCATGGTTTTTCCTGTACATGCGATATATTGAATTATCCTGTGACATATACCTACGTATTATCCGGGATAAAAATGCTGGTATGGCGATGTGTATAGCGACTCTTTGATTAACCGTCGAACTGGCAGAACATCGCCACAAAATGTTGAATATTGGCGACCACTTGCTTATAACTGGAACTATATTTTCAATAATATGTTTAATAATACAAACCGTACTCTTTATACGCTGGCCGGAGATAAGGAAACTGGATCAAAAAGTTCTTATGCAGCTAGCAGTGTGGCGAGTTTTATATTTGATGTGGCATGGCATTTACGCTTACGCATTCGATAAAAGAATCGTGGATTTACCTGAAAATGTGTACATCAAGTACATCAATCTATTCGTTAACGAATTTACAGAATTGAACCTCAGATGCTGGACGTGTGTCTACACGAAGAATTTGTACGACAATATTGTGAAAGTGTTTGTGACTGACAAGTGGAGTTTTCTTAAACTCTCGGTGATTGTCGGGCTTGTGACAATATTTTCATCTATGTTATGTTGTACGGTATGGTTCTTTGTATATCGGCCGAAATCGACGTCATCAAGATATAAATTGAATGTATTATTTGTGATATGGGGGCTTACGAAATTCACAGCCCCGTGTGCAAATATTTTGCTCTTCTTTAGGATATTTTATGAAATTATTAGCAGTAAAATGAAGTCAGAGAATGGCAACCCAGTTACAAACTTTGCTGTTGTTGTTAAGATTTGTGTAATGTCATTTATTTTGGTGAGCATTACTAGTTTACAACTTTTGAGCGAAGACATAATATTAATGTCATTTTATTCTCATGTTCTAAAACCAAATGAACATATTTCTAAATATACACAAAATTTTATAATGAAATATATGCGTGTCGTAGGTTCTTTCCAAGGTGCAGAAATAATTGCAATTTTTTACATTATATCACGAAATTTAAGATTGAATGCTAATGTAACATAGTGGATATTATAATAATTTATGAATAAAATATTAGTGAAAAAGAATGTTTGTTGAATTATATTTTGGTGGCTTCCAAAAAGCCATGACTAAGGTAGGTAACTCTTTTTTTTTTTTTTTTATCGTGCGGAAATCCCCATGGATACCACCCCCGTCGGCCATCGGGGGTGGTTATGTCGGGATCGAACCGACTAAAACCGCACGCCGTCTCGGGCCTTAGTTACCGGGGTGTAAGGTTACCCAATGGGCATATCCCTCGCACCCCAGCTGACCCCGGGCCATCTACGGTTTTAAGATGGCCCCCTCGACCCCCGAAAGGGGGGGTGGGGCGAGCATCACGCCACTTCGCCGACGGTGGGGTGTAGGGTGACAGGAGGCCGTCCTGTCACCCAACCGTCGGCGCGCAGACAATCAGCTCGCCCCCCGCTCGCTCCCCACTGTGCCATCTGCTAGTCAGAGGGACACGTGGAGAGCCTCGGAGCAGCCCTCTAGAGGGCCACTCCCACCCCGGACGGATTGGCCGCAGGCAGCAGCGTCTCCCGTGGCGAGTGGGAGGCGCTGCTTGCCTCCGTTGCCCAGGTGCACCACGTGGAGGTTCCGGCCCGCACCCAGGTTCCGGCCCGTTCGACTCTAGCGTTCGACTGTGTTAACTCATGGGTCGCGGTTTCGAGGATCGCTCAGTGTACCTAAACATTTGTGTGCATAAATATGAATATTTACATTGATGTGGGTGTACGAGTATGTAATAATAATTATATTTGTTTTCACAAAAATGTATCGAAGTATTTTTATCTGCATTCTAGAACCCATAACATAAGTTAGATGAACTATGCTTACTTTGGGTCTAGATTAGTGCTGTGCAGTGTATCGATGAATGTATATTTATATTTATGTAGGTTTCCTCATTGCCCTAATATTGCAGCTGTTTTGCGACTTGAGGATAACATAAGCAGAATCTAATATTGACATAACATAATAATATATTATTATACTAGCTGACCCGACAGACGTTGTCTTGTCTTAATGTGCTAACAACAAATAGCGAGTTCAAATTGGTCCATTGAAACTCCCATTGACTACCAACAACCTAAACTACCAAAACTCCATATTAAACTGAACTTTTGACAGCTAAATATTGAAACAACTGACATGACAGTTAAGTACGCCATGAGGTTACATTAGAAAAGTCTTATTGTCAAAAGCACTAAGAAGGTTGAATTAGAAGAGTTAATATTATGGTCGTTAAGTTTTCTTAAATTTTCTAATGTCTCGCGCAACTTTCTTAACTTTTTCATAAGAACCTTCTCCTGACAATAACAAACACAATAAAAAAGAATTAGTGAAATCGGTCCAGCCTTTCACGCGGTGACCAAGGGTGCCGTGCCGCGGCCCTTTTTTTTCCGTGCGGAAATCCTCATGAATACCCACCCCGCGGCCTGCGGGGCAGGTTATATCGGACTCTTACCGACTAAAACCGCACGCCGTCTAGGGTCTTCTGACGCCAGGATGTAAGGTGGCCTAAAGAGCATTTCCCTCGCACCCGGCTTAACCCGGGCAATCTCCGGATTCGAGATGGCCCCCTCGGGTTTGGGAACCACGGTGTTCCCGTCATGGCCCCGGAATTGAGGGAGCGGGGGGGGGGGGGGGGGCTATACTAGCGGACCTGACAGACAGAAGAATTATATAATATACTAGCTGTTGCCCGCGGCTCCGCCCGCGTGAATGTCGAAATCCGTTTCAAAAACTATCCTATCTCTCAAATTGGATCGAACTGCACATGGTGTGCGAATTTTATTATAATCGGTTAAGTGGTTTAGGAGTCCATTGAGGACAAACATTGTGACACGAGATTTATATATATTAAGATATAAAGATAGATAATATACAGACACCTTTTGACATTTTATATTTAAATTAACAAAAACTAAAAAAAAGCAACCCGTTCTAAAATCCAAGCTTTTATTTTATTCCAGTCATCTTTAGACCAGTTTTGTGGCGTATGATACAAAATTTAACTTCAAGAAAGGACCAATTCACTTGCCAAATTTGAAGTAGTTTTTGACAAACAGATAACTAAAAATCTATCTTTTTGGCTTCGGTATCGATTGTAGATCACACCCCAAGTATTCTTTAAAAAAAACATTCAATGTACAGTTTTGACTTGCCTACCATTTCATTATGGGTACTGGCACCAGTAGCCAGCCTTTTAGTGGAAAGTCTGGCTTCAAACTCGTTCAATCTCAATCTCCTTTCCTCCCTCTCCCTACTCTTTGGGACACTCCCTGCCACTTCAGGATAACCTGGATACTCGGCATGGATGTTCGCTGCAAACTGAATAATGATAAAAACTACATCGAGAGCATCATCAAAACGGCCTCGCGGAAACTAGGAGTCCTGAACAAGGTGAGGCGGTTTTTCACGTCGGAGCAGCGGTGTCTTCTGTACAAGGCACAAATCCGTTCCGGCGTGGAATACTGTTCTCATCTCTGGGATGGCTCTGCACAGTACTTATTAGATGCTCTCGACAGGTTGCAGCGACGTGCGGTCCGTATTATTGGGAGTCCTGAGGTTACCAATACTCTCGAGCCCCTGCAATTGCGCAAAGATATCTAAGCATCTTTGGCAGTTTTTTACCGCATCTACCATGGGGAGTGTTCCGACGAGCTCTACCAACTAGTCCCACCCTCTCCTTTCCTATACAGAACAACACGTGCAAGGCTGAGATCTCACCCTCATAAATGGTGCAAACAATTCCATCAAGAACCAAGCGGTTCGGTGCCTCTTTTCTTTGCCGCGCCATCAAAACTTGGAATTATTTACCAGCTCATGTGTTTCCTTCCTCATACAGTCCCGGGTCTTTAAGCGGGGCGTGAAAAAGCATTTCATGAGGCCGTCAAGCTGAAAGCCACCATTGTGGCACTATTGGTGTTTGCAATGGTGACTCCCATTCCAGAGATTTTGCCTTTAGCTTACCATCAGGCGAGGTGAAGTCATGTTGACGTGTCCGAGATAAAAAATCACCGCCTGTCACCCTACATCCCACCGTCGCGACGGCGAAGTGACGCGATTCTCGCCCCCCTTTTTTTGGGGGGTCGAGGGAGCCATCTTAAAAAGTAGATGGTCCGGGTCAGCTGGGGTGCGAGGGATATGCCTATTGGGTAACTTTACACCCCGGTAATTAAGACCCGAGACAACATGCGGTTTTAGTCGGTTCGATCCCAACACAACCACCCCAGATGGCCGACGAAAAAAAGGTGGAAAGCTAGTATATACTTATGTTACATACGGTACGCTAAACTACGTACGTGAGCAAGGCCAGGTAGGTAGATACGGCAAGCTAAGAAGGAAAGAAAAGTTGTCTAAATGCACGGAGAGCGATGACTAGACTAGGTTTCTGATG
Source organism: Lithosia quadra (assembly GCA_963576445.1). NCBI lineage: Eukaryota > Metazoa > Arthropoda > Insecta > Lepidoptera > Erebidae > Lithosia > Lithosia quadra. The sequence goes on from OY754897.1 coordinate 2,193,043, forward strand.
AATTTTATAACGAATCACGTTTGGAGTGACGTAATTGTCAAACCACTTTGACGTAAACGTTTTAAGGATAATTTCCTCTTAATTATTAGGCGCTGCGCAAACGCAGACACTTTTGTTTCTTGCGTCAGATAAAGCTACCGATGAATATTTGAATTCTATGGAACAAGTATGAAATCATTCAACTCCCTGCGCATACGCGAGTCCAGTTGCTTCCACTTAACACTATATTCAGGACGATCAATAAGTGTTCGGTGTCGGTAACTGGAAACTAAAAGTCGTCAGTTGAAGACACAAGCAACATTCACAAACGTCCATCATGAGACTACGGAAAACAAGCAGATATAGAAACTACAGCTACAGTTTCTTGTGGTGTGCCGTGTCGGTGACAGGGAACCGGCAACTGTGTCCGATTGTCGATACGGGACACAGCAAATACGGTTTCCTGTGGCAGTGTGCCGTGTCGGCTACAAAAGTGTCTACGTTTGCGCAGCGCCTTAACTATGATGACACACTGACAGAAACTAACAAGGATATAATTATATTTTTTCCAATACTCAATTTTACTGCATCACCATATTCATGAGGTTTTGTGTTCCAATAAAATAAAATAAAAATAAGATTATTATACGTAAACGGGAATTAACGCGATCATGGTATAGGTATATATGACTATTTCAGCCACGCACGCCCTCCGTCGTCGAGTCCGTGAGGTAGCCGGTTCCTCTTCTACCCGCACATTTTCGTCATTTTTTATATTATTTTGTCTCCAGGTACCGTCACATACCACACTCACAGGGTCCCTATTATCTGAGCAAACGACTCGGTGTCTATCCGATCGCGCAGAAAAGCGAGGTAGCAAGTTTTTAATCACTGGATTCCATGTCGCAGATAACTTGAAACCGTCTTCCCGATTGAAATACTTGTACTTCTTGATTTCAATCGCTTCACGTACAGCAATGGTCCGCTTTGTTTGGCCTATATACGAACTACCGCAGCTGCAATCTATCTTGTAGACCCCTGGCGTCTGAAGCGGCAAGACATCCTTCGGTCTGCCCACGATGTTGTTTACTTTAATGCCTTTTTTTTTTTTTTTTTTTTATCGTGCGGAAATCCCCATGGATACCACCCCCGTCGGCCATCGGGGGTGGTTATGTCGGGATCGAACCGACTAAAACCGCACGCCGTCTCGGGCCTTAGTTACCGGGGCGTAAGGTTACCCAATGGGCATATCCCTCGCACCCCAGCTGACCCCGGGCCATGCCTGGTGTGTAAACTGTCGGGATGGAGTACTTTTTTAGCACGGAGCCGATTTTATCCGTTATTCCCCTGACACAAGGCATATACGCTGGCTGTCTGCTCACCTTTGGATGCCCCCGCCTCAATGTTTGCTGCTTCCGTCTTCCGTTCACAACAGCATATCCGTTATTTTTGAGTACCTCCTGAACATGATCCAGCCCTCGCTCCAGATATTCAGGGTCACAGAGATCATACGCTCTATTCTTGAGTGAGGTCATAACGGATTGTAAGTGTCGGGGGTGGTGATGAGACGTGGCGTGTAGGTACCTGTCCGTGTGAGTAGGTTTCCGGTACACAGTGTGACAAGGACCCATCTGATCTCACGGCTACTTTTACATCCAAGAAAGACAGCGACCTATCCTTCTCCATTTCATACGTAAAGCTCATCTTGGGATGAATGGAGTTGAGATGTTGTATATACTGATCTACTTCCTGTACACTTCCTTTCACGATACTGAAGATATCGTCGACGTATCGCTTCCAAAGTCTGATGGTCTTGGGGCCGAGACTCAGAGCCTTCTCTTCAAAATGTTCCATCCAGATGTTGGCAAGTACCGGGGCTACAGGTTAATTCCCGTTTACGTATAATAATCATGGAACGCGAAAGTTTAAAAGTTAATAAAAATAAGATTATGTTTTTTACGTGGAACCTTCATTATTTTTTTAAATTAGAGTTTATATTTTACGCCTTATCAAATTACCTATCTGCTATCGAAAGTCACTTCCAAATTTGTATAGATGTGTATGTAGATGTTTGATAATCTATTATAAATGGAAATTAAAGATCATATTTTTGTGGACAAAGTATTATTATAATTACTTTTTTTTTCTCCATCTTTGGCAAATATTGTACCTATGAATGCCAGTCAAGTTAATTGATAAATCAAGTTAGAATTAATTACGAATGCAATAAGTTGCAGCGTTTTCGTCATTTAGTCATAGTCAAGGTCAGTCAATAGTCAAATCAGTCAGTCATAGTCTTTCACAAGTAAAATAGTGGAGACTTTACTAGAAGCTTCTATGGAGTTTTGGAATCAACGTTGAAAAGCACAATTCACGGTAATTATACCACTTTCCCAAACTCGTGCACGTTGCCGAAGATGTTATGTTTAAAAATCCACCGTTTTTACACATAATAATACAAATGATACAATGCCCCAAGAATATTAGAACCAACAAGGAAATTTCTAATGTTCTTGCAATGCCCCGATGTGTCTTTTTCAGCGTTGGCGCCAAAACTCATAATTACTTCATGGGACAAGAGAAAAAACAAGACATATCAAAAAACACCGTCAATCTTTTTTAAATACATAGACTAGTTTTTTGTGAACCAGCCAGGATTAATGAAGGTTTACAATAAAACCTCCAACACGCCCTCTTAGTTTTTCATGGGAAAAATTTTGATGAATGATTTGTGACATATTTACAGTTACGTTAAACTGGTCGTCCTGGGCCCATAACCTATTATAAATGGAAATTTAAGATCATAATATTTGTGGATACAGTAAATTATATTACTTCTTGGGACAAGAGAAAAAAACAAGATAATCTCATTTAATTCCATTTTAATCTTATTTATTTTGACAAAAAAAAATTAATAAAATTATGTATAACCTAATAAAATTAATGACAATATTCGAAGTTTTTCCTAGCTTAAGGCCACACGATACTTTCAATCCATGGTACATAGTTGCTGACTCGTGTGTACATCCCGGCACCACCGCGGACCCCGCATGGTCGACCATAAGACGTCACACCCAGTATCGTGTACACACAGGGCGCATGGTCCTGTGACTGCAAGGGGCCACCACTGTCACCCTGGAGAACGGAACTAAATATTATCTAGGAACATCGGAGTGACCTAAAAGATCATTTTATCGTCGATCCCGCTTGGAACACATCAACTAATGGCAGTCGTTACGGGTAGTGACAGCCCTAAAAGTATAACAACTGGGCCTTTTTTATCGTGCGGAAATCCCCATGGATACCACCCCCATCAGCCATCGGGGGTGGTTATGTCGGAATCGAACCGACTAAAACCGCACGCCGTCTCGGGTCTTAATTACCGGGGTGTAAGGTTACCCAATAAGTATATCCCTCGCACAGTCGCACCCCAGCTGACCCTGGGCCATCTACGGTTTTAAGATGAACCCTTGACCCCCCGAAAGGGTGAGTGGGCCGAAACGGCCGTCCTGTCACCCAACCGTCGGCGCGCGAACAATCAGCTCGCCCCTCGCTCGCTCCCCACTGTGTCCTCTTCTAGTCAGAGGGACACGTGGAGAGCCTCGGAGCAGCCTTCTAGAGGGCCACTCCCAAACCGGCCACTGATAGTGCTACCCTCAGCTTGATGGCCTCATCAAATGCTTTTTCACGCCCCGCTTAAAGGAACCGGAGGCCACCTAAAAACTGAAGGTCGCCGAAGGTCAGCTGAGGAGCGAGGGAATATCCTTATTGGGTAACCTTACCAGAGATGGCGAGTGGTTTTGTCCAGTACGAGTCTAACATAACCACCCCTGATGGCCGAAGAAGGCGGTCTGTGGGAATTTCCACACAATATTGGTGGATTGCTAGTTATGCCTATTTTTAAACAACTTAGGTGGCAGATAAGTATACGGCCCACCTGATGGCCTATGGACGTGGGCAACATCAGGGACGTTACAGTCGTGCTGCCGTTCTTGGAGGAGGCGGTTAGAGGGAATGAGGAGGGTAAATGTGAGGGGGAGGAGTTGGGAGTTCCTGTGCTGATAACGCAAGAGACTTTAATATCCTTACTGACACTTATATGACTAATAAAACTACTTATTGACTTTGTCACGCAGTGCTGCGACGACAATCGCCTCTAATTCTATCTAGTCGAGAAAAGGCTTCAGAGCCTTACCCATCGACGCAAAGTTGCTGGTTTATCGGTGTTCTATCGGATACATTTCGGAGAGTGCGCTCTTGGAATTGCACAACCTGATACCCCCAAGCCCTTTCCATCAACGAACGACCAGACGAACAGCGACGCGACACCGCTTTATGGCCGATATTCCACTCATACGCACGAAACGCTTTGCGGATACATTCATCATGCGTACAGCTAAGGAGTGGAGTTCCCTGCCCGAGCCTGTGTTTCCGGAAAGCTATAACCTGGGAGTATTCAAGTCACGAGTGAATAAGATCCTTCTAGGCAAGCGTGATTCATCGTAGACCTCATCGTCACTTACCATCAGGTGAGATAGTGGTCAAACGTAAGCCTATCCTGAATAAAAAAAAAAATTATTATTCCTGAGACTACCTTTAGCTTACCGAGGACGTGACCGATATAAGTATATAAAATGTCCATTGATGAACACGAAGAAGGAGAAAGGTCAGGTCAAGAGTACCCGGAACCGGCGTGCATGTATGAAAACAATTATGAAAGTTGAAGAAGCGAAAGGAGTAGGCCAAGACCCCAGTCCTGAGACTTTGCCTTTCGCTTACCATCAGGCGAGGTGGAGTCATTTTTACGTGTCCTATATAAAAAAAAAAAATCGTAGCAAGTGGAAAGATGCTGTCTCTGCCTTCCCCAATGGGAAAAAGGCGTGATTTGAATGTATGTATGTATGATGGATGTCTGCTTACCTCACAAGTATCTGTTGGTATCATGGTATCGCTTGTGTCTCCATAGCATACTTGGGTGGTGCTATCGTAACCATTTCTCAGGTTTCTATGTACCGGGTACAGTGCTGAACACTGCGCTTCAGTAAACTGGCGTAGGAACACCTGAGAATAATATTAGTACCATAAAAGTAAAGTAAAAAACCGGCCAAGTGCGAGTCGAACTCGCCCATGAAGGGTTCCGTAGCAGCCAAGTAACATCAGCAACTAACTATATACGAGCCCATATTTATTGGCTTGTGATTACTATTACATCTCACCTAATAAAGGCAATACCTAATACTATTATACTATTAGGTATTGCCTTTATTAACTTTATACCATAAGTAGGCTGGTTCTGATTAAAAAGCTATACAGGCAGACCAGGTGCGGGCCGGAACCTCCACGTGGTGCACCCGGGCAACGGAGCCCACTCGCCACGGGAGACGCTGCTGCCTGCGGCCAATCCGCGGCCGCCTGTCACCCTACACCCCTCCGTCGGCGAAGTGGCGCGATGCTCGCCCTAACCCCCTCTCGGGGGATCGAGGGGGCCATCTTAAAACCGTAGATGGCCCGGGGTCAGCTGGGGTGCGAGGGATATGCCCATTGGGTAACCTTACACCCCGGTAATTAAGGCCCGAGATGCGTGCGGTTTTAGTCGGTTCGATCCCGACATAACCACCTCCGATGGCCGACGGGGGTGGTATCCATGGGGATTTCTGCACGATAAAAAAAAGGCCACAGGCAGACCTATTGCGCGTGCGTATTATTATTAACTTCCAACATGATTATCTTTCTAGGGTTAAACAAATGAGATGGCCCGCAGGCCAGCATGGCGCAAACCCGGTCTCTTCGAGAGGCTATGGTTGAGCGTTTAGACTTGTCCTTGAAGGCTGTCTCCGATTGGGGAGACGCTAACTTGGTCAACTTCAACGCGAATAAGACCCAGGCGTGTCTATTCTCCGCTAAGTGGAGCCAATTCCAGCCAAACTCTACTTTCCGAGGTGTACCAGTGCCGATAACCGACCACCTTGAGCTTCTTGGCGTGACTCTCACTCCTACCCTCAACTTTGGTCCATACATTGAGGCAAAGGCTCAAGTAGCTGCCAAAAAGCTGGGTATTCTTTCAAAGGTGCGGCAATATTTCACACCGGAACAGCTGCTCAACCTATACAAAGCGCAAGTTCGATCGTGTATGGAGTATTGCTCGCACCTCTGTGATGGCTCAGCAAAATACCAACTCGAGGCACTTGAGTCAATTGAGAGAAGGGCCAAGAGGCTCATCAACTGCGATGCGCTGGTTGAGACTAAGCTTCAAAGCTTGGAACATCGGCGTAGAATTGCTAGCCGCAGGGCATTCCACTCTTTAGCAGTACGTTCATCGTGCGTACTGCTAAAGAGTGGAATGCCCTGCCTGAGTCTGTATTTCCGGATAGCTACAACCAGGGAGTCTTCTAGTCTAGAGTGAATAGGTTTCTTCTAGGCAAGCGTGCTCCACCGTCGACCACATCATCATTTACCAACAGGTGAGATCGTGGTCAAACGCGAGCCTTTAACCAATAATAAAAAATTAAAAAAAACTTACAGACTGTAAGATGTCGGCCAGGCCTCCGTTGCGTCCAAGCGCGCCCCATCCCGTCGCATACGCATATATGTCCATCTCAGCCTTCACATGGACACAAGCTGGCAGGACTTTGGAGCTAAATGAGATTCTGTGGGAGAAAATAAATAGCTGTCGCGAGAATTCTAAGGTACGCAGTCAAAATATAGTTACATACGTACGTACATTCATAGGTAACTATAGTTATCATAAAATAAAAGACCTTTTAAAAGGACTTTTATTTTTATTTATTTAAATTTGTTTAGATTCTGAAGACTGATTTAATTATTCTTGTTGTTTTTGTGATTGAGTGAATGTTATTGTAACAAAAATATTAAACAAAAGTAAATTTACCTTTCATAATATTGTATCACTTAAAAAATACCTAGAAAATCAAAGGTTAAGCTAATTTTTCTAATCAGAGCTTTAAATCAATGCACTTTACATACATATTCAAATAAATCAAATCCCCGTGCAAACTGGATTCGATTCATCGTGAGTATCGAGTACTGAGTCGTATAGTGACATCACAAATTACGCCACGAAGATAAATTATGTCAAAACGGTCTTTTATTTTGTGATGAGATTTAGACATACATTCACATAATATCAACCATTTCTTTATCGTTCGGAAATCAAACCTACTACAATCATACGCATTTCGGGTCTCAATTACCGGGATGTAAAGTTACCCAATAGGCACGATGAACGACGAGAGGGCTATCTTGAATTCGGAGATTACCCCGAGTCAAGCCGGGATGAGAGGAAAATGCTCTTGGGCCACCTTACACCCTGGCGTCAGAAGACCCTAGACGGCGTGTGGTTTTGGTCAGTAAGAGTCCGACATAACATGCCACTAGCCGCGGGGGAACAGGGGATTCTATGAGGATTCATTCACCTCGCCTGATGGTAAGCTGAAGGTAAAGTCTCAGGAAAGAGGGTAACCATTACATACACGTACCATGTTAACAATGGTGGCACTCAGCTTGACGGCCTCACCAAAAGAGGATTGTCGTCGCAGCACTTGCCCCTAGTGCGGCGACTACAATCCCCCCTGCCCAGCTATGCACTTGCTGACCCCTGAACGCAATCCAACCGAGATTGGATTACTATGGAGGGTATTTCGCAATCATGCACGGTGCCGGTGGTACCTACCCGGCCGAATTTTGTGACAAATTTGTGCCATCAAATTTCTACCACCTTTTTTTTTTATCTTGCGAAAATCCCCATGGATACCACCCCCGTCGGCCATCGGGGGTGGTTATATCGGGATCGAACCGACTAAAACCGCACGCCGTCTCGGGCCTTAGTAACCGGGGTGTAAGGTTACCCAATGGGCATATCCCTCACACTCCAGCTGACCCCGGGCCATCTACGGTTTTAAGATGGCCCCCTCGACCCCCCGAAAGGGGGGGGGGAGCGAGCATCGCGCCACTTCGCTGACGGTGGGGTGTAGGGTGACAGGAGGCCGTCTTGTCACCGAACCGTCGGCGCGCAGACAATCAGCTCGCCCCCCGCTCACTCCCCACTGTGCTGCTCGCCTCCGTTGCCCAGGTGCACCACGTGGAGGTTCCGGCCCGCACCCAATTTCTACCACCTCTGGATACTTTTGCTATTTTGGAGTCGTGTCACTTACTCTTTATCAGTTGCCAACAGCGCGATATCGTTGTACTTCGACGGTGGTTTGTATCCTGGATGGTAGATGGTTCTCTCAACGTTGTAACGCTGCCACATGTCAGCCGGATCCGACCGCTTTAGTATACCCAAGGCGATGTATTTAACTGGACCACTGTCGGTAGAAAAATGGTACTTACGATTATTACTTACGACGGCCTCTGTAGCGTAGCGGTAGTGCATGTGACTGCTACGTAGGGGGCGCGGGTTCGATTCCCGCTCAGTGCAAATATTTTTATGCATGAATATGTCTATTTGCATTGGTCTGGGTGTTTCTATAAGTATGTATTTAGAAAAAAAAAGTAAATAAGTATGTTTATCAGCATTCTAGAACCCATAACACAAGCTAGTTAAACTAAGCTTACTTTGGGTCTAGGGAGCGATGTGTAGAATGTCGTAGAATATTTATTTATTTATTATTTATTTATTTATCTATCTATTTAAATTATTATAAAAACTTTAGTTAACATGGCACGCATTTGAAAAAAAAAAGGAAAAAATGATATAATTATGTAAAATATGTATTTATTACGATCTACGAGTATTATTATCTATCCCACCAAAAACATACCTGTTAAAAAGGGCGCCAAGTTCTTATCGGCTAAAGGTTCGTCTAAAAAGGATTGAATCCAATCCAATGCCAAGTTTAGATGCACTTTAAAATCGATCATAATCATCTGAATTCCTTCTCAATTAGAACTTGGCAGGTTAATTTAATTATACAATTAATCAAGTGTTACGTAGGTACAGCACGGAAAACCTGCCAAGTTCAAATTTAGAAGAAATAATTTAGATGATCGATCGATTTTAAAGTGCATCTAAACTTGGCATTGGATTGGATTTCAACCCTTTTTTTAGGCGAACTTTTTTATATACCACTTAGGTGGCAGACAAGCGCACAGCACACCTGTTGGGAAGCGGTCACCGTGGCGTCACAATCGCGCTGCCGACCCTGTAAAAACCTTCTAATGCCCTTCTTGAACCACATATTGTAGAAGCTAGGGAAAACCTTACAGCAGGGAGGTCATTCCACAGTCTAAGCATAAAATTCCTCTCATACCTTTTTTTTTTTTCGTGTGGAAATCCTCATGGATACCCACCCCGCGGCCAGCGGGGCAGGTTATGTCGGACTCTTACCGACTAAAACCGCACGCCGTCCAGGTTCTTCTGACGCCAGGGTGTAAGGTGGCCCAAAGAGCATTTCCCTCGCACCCCGGCTTGACCCGGGCCATCTCCGGATTCGAGATGGCCCCGTCAGGTTTGGGAAAAATTCCTCTCATACCTCACAGTGCGCACCGATGATGGATCTGTGGCGATACCACATATACCTAGCGCCATCTAGTGACAGCACGACGAACTACTTCGATACTACAACTACGTCAGTACAATCCTGAATCGCGAAAGTGAAGTTCGCGCGCTGGTATAACATAATATACAAGATCCAAACGATAACCGTAGGGCCGCGGCCCACCAGGCGTGATTACCTTGCCTGGTCGGAGGATCCTCCCTTTGTGTTGGAGGGACGTCATATCACGTTCCTCCACAGATCCATCATGGATGATGTATGGACAGCTAACAACAAATTCTCACTTACGTCGCTCGATTGGACAAGCAGTGAGCAGCAGTAAGGATAAACCTCTCACTGATGACCGTTCCTCCACATAGCCAGGCTGCTGTGTCCATTGTGTCTCCATATCCAAGTAATGCCTGCAATTATACCTAACAGTGATATAGTTGCTTAGAGAGGTAGGATACGGGTGCGGTTCCGGAACTTCCGGAGCCGGGCAACGGAGGCAAGCAGCACCTCCCACTCGCCACGGAAGACGTTGCTGCCTGCGGCCAATCCGGCTGGGGTGGGAGTGGCCCTCTAAAGGGCTGTTACAAGGCTCCCCACGTGTCCCTCTGACTAGCAGAGGGCAAGTGGGGAGCGAGCGGGGGGCGAGCTGATTGTCTGCGCGCCGATAGTTGAGTGACAGGATGGCCGCCTGTCACCCTACACCTCACCGTCAGCGAATTGGCTTGATGCTCACCCCACCCCCCTATTCGGGGAGTCTAGGGGGCCATCTTAAAACCGTAGATGGCCCGGGGTCAGTTGGGGTGCGAGGGATATGCCTATTGGGTAACCTTACACCCCGATAATTAAGACCCGAGACGGCGTGCGGTTTTAGTCGGTTCGATCCCGACATAACCACCCCCGATGGCTGACAGGGGTGGTATCCACGGGGATTTCCGTATGATAAAAAACAAAAGAAAAGGGTGGGTATCCATGAGGATTTCCGCATGGAAAAAAAGGTACTTTTTAGTACGATGTAAGGCCTCGCAAAGACCTGCCGCCCGGGGCCTCGCAATGGCTAAGGCCGCCACTGCCACTTACCATCATACTTAGGTGTGCTCATCTGCCACCTAAGTTGTACACACATATATACATACATACGAATCTCACCTTTTCCCCATTGAGGTAGGCAGAGACATCATCTTTCCACTTGCTACGATCTTGGCAAACTCCTTTCGCTTCTTCAACTTTCATAATTGTTTTCATACACGCATGCCTGTTGCGGGTACTCTTGACCTGACCTTTCTCCAAAACGTCCTGGATCTGATTAGAATATGAACGCCCAGGTCGACCTTTACCGGGTTTCCCATTCACCCTCGCCTCATATATCTGTTTCGTCAATCTTCTTTCACCCATCCTCTCCACATGTCCGAACCATCTAAGCATCCCTTTCTCTATCTTGGTCACTACATCTTCAACCATACCACAACGTTCCCTTATCACACTGTTCCTCACTCGGTCCTAATTTATACCTATAAACAAAAAACCTTTTAATAATGTCTTATTACCATATGTGGAAACTCCTCTCTTTGTGCATTTCTACCACCACTCGCGAAAGCTGCACCGCCATTATGAACTTCAATAGTGTAAAAACAATTTTTGTTTTCATCCAATATTTTTGTCCTATTCTTTGGAACTAAATTCTTCTTGCATGGATAGTCCAGAATATTGATATAGTCTAGGCATTCTGAAACAAGAGTTTTTTATACCACGTAGGTGGCAGAGAAGCACACGGCCCACCTTCAATCCATGCAGTACTTTTTGAGTTTATCCCGGACATACATACCTACATACAAACAGACAAAAATTCTAAAAACTATAAGTAATAGCTTGTGGATACTTTTATATTTTTGTCTAATTTGACCGGACTATAATATTTGAAAGGTTACTTACTATCTTTAGCCTTGCTGGTTCCTGTTTTAATCAGGGTTCCCAATAGTGGGTTGTAAATTATCAACCTGCAAATGATTGTATTATTAACAAGATGAACTATTTGAGTCTCAACGACGCTACATAGAAAAATTATTAATAAGTAAAGCATGTTTTTAAACAGTTTTATTTAACTCGACCTGTTTGTTTGGGTCAAATCTAGTAATTGAAATTTGAACCCCTTTCAGTTGTCTGATTGGTCTGATATTTGGCAGAAGTCTTTAGTTCTGATGACAATACAATTTAAAACTGTTTAACTTAAAAAAGATATTTTCATAATTTATTTCCCTCTACTTGTGAACAGATTTTGACAAACGACAATGTTATCAATAAAAAATAAGTAGGTACTAGTTTGTACCACTTAGTTGACGGACAAGCACGTAGTCCACTTGATGGTAGGCTGTTACTGCAATCTCTGGATGTGTATGAAATCAGAGGTAGGTAGATTAACACGCTACTTTCGCGCTGCCGACGCAATGGTATGTAATGGCTGACTACAATTGGACCATGGGACAAACACCAATCCTTCAACCTTCAACCTAGCGTTAATCCCAGTCGTATCCAAAGCTCCTCGGAGTCTGGGGTCCGCTTTACCAGTCTTAACTGCGGATTCGGCTGGACCTCGATATTTTCCGTGAAGCGACTGCCATCTGACCTTCACAACCCAATGGTGACATTAGGCGATATCGTTGTTGTTGTTGGACTTTTTAGGGCTCTAACTACCCGTAACGATTGCCATAGATGTTTGTATGGCTACCGGGACTGACGGCTTAACGACCGTGCCACGACCAGACCAATGGAAATACCCATATTCATGTATACAAATATTTGCACTGAGCGGGGATCGAACCCGCGCCTCCTGCGCAGCGGCCGCGTTCACTACCGCTACGCCACAATGAGGCTGTCCAACAAACACCAATATCAATATTAATAAATATAAAATGTGCTTATTTTTTTTTTTTAATTTATACCTCGTGTCATTAACCAAGTCGCAGTCAGTGCAGCATATTATAGGTGTGGTGCCATCAAATGAACAAACCTGAAAAAAGTTTATTGTAAGTACTTTGTCTAATGTAGGATGATAAAAATGACAGCTCTAAGTAGGGTAGCCCATATACTATAATCGAAAATGAGTCTTTCGATTTTCGATTATCGTTCCCGTAGAATATGGAATCGCATCGTCTTGTACCGAATCAACGTTACGTTCGTTCGTACTTTGAATCATTTGATTGGCTCAAAGTGCACGATGCGCGAACTTACCCTTTTTTTTTTTTTTTTTTTTTTTTTTCGTGCGGAAATCCTCATGGATACCCACCCCGCGGCCAGCGGGGCAGGTTATGTCGGACTCTTACCGACTAAAACCGCACGCCGTCTAGGGTCCGCGAACTTACCCTCACTACTCCAAAACCTGGCCAAGTTACGTGCTGACTCTGTACAGTTTAGAGATTTATTCAATTATACTCACCGGTGGGTAATTCTTTTCAGCGATGTCTTTCAAGGCACTTTCACACTTGTAGACACTCACACACTGCCCAATCGCTCCGTTCCAAGTACACTCAGACCCTGAAATGTACAAAAGTTTATATTATTAGTATATAGGAGGTAGGACACGAGGGTATCTCCCGTCCAAACTGAGCTGTCCGACTGGGGTAGTACCTCCGCCCTACAGAACACCGCGCACATAATAACCATCGTATTGTGTTCCCGTCGCCGCGTCGGTAAGTAAGGTAGCCACTAGCCAGAGCCCCTCCTTCAGGGTCGGGAGCGTGAGCGTGACGCCCCTGGAGCTATGAATCTGATTTATAATGAAGTCATGTCAATATGACTTCACCTCGCCTGATGGTAAGCTAAAGGTAAAGTCTCAGGAAGGGAGTACCCATTACATACACCGACGGTGCCATAATGGTGATCCTCAACTTGACAGCCTCATCAAATGCTTTTTCACGCCCCGCTTAAAGGACCCGGCGGGACTTAATTTAAGTATATGGACTATAACCTACTTACTGTGTAATCCATAGAAGTGGTAAGTGGGCGTGGCACGCGTGCCACTGGTATGCGTTGGTTTGCAAGGTTTGCATAGTTAGATAGAGCGAGAGAGAGAGATTATCTGAAGTTTTTCTTAAGTCAAAGTTTGTTTGATTCAAGATACGAAACGCCGTAAATATTTTTTTATCTATAGCAAATAAATCTCTAACACGAACTAGTAAGGTGTATTTTCGTTTTGCAGTATGCATAATTTAGGCTAATTTGGTATGGAAGATAAGCGACTGGTTGTATGTGTGAGTTTGGCGACAGCGGTTCCCCTAATGAATAAGTAGAATCACACTTCCATTGTAGTAGGTATTCTTTATTCCGTGGTGTAATCAAATAATTGTCGATAGCAGACGCGCGCGGTTGAAACCGAGTGACTGTCGGGAGGGACTGTCAATGTAGTCGTAGGTATGACGCGTAGTGACGTCAATCGCCGCGCGTCGGCCCACGTCACACCACAACGGCACACATATACGGCGTCATACCACAGTTTGTTTACGTCAGTACTTAGTCTAACCGAGTGACTGACGGGAGGGACTGTCAAAGTAGTCGTAGGTATGACGCGTAGTGACGTCAATCGCCGCGCGTCGGCCGACGTCACACCACAGGTCAACGGCACACATAAACGGCGTCATACTACAGTTTGATGACGTCAGTACTTAGTCTATTCTGTGGCCATAAACGAGACATATTATGTCTCGTACTCGTCTAGCGAATAGCACAGTGGGGTTGCCCCATACTCTGACTGAGCCGCGCTCGTTGGCCGCGCGCTATCAACCAAGACGGCTATGATTGGCTGCCATGTATGGAATTCTTCTTTAATACGATCATCATTCTCTGAACCTTTTTCCCAACTCAGTTGGGGTCGGCTTCCCAGTCTCACTGTGATGCGGCTAAACTTCGATATTTTCCGTGGAGCGACTGCCATCTGACCTCCACAACCAATGGTCATTATGACCAATGGCAATATCGAAGTTCCAAGTTAGACTGGTTGGATTTTTGTGGGCTCCACTGGGACTGTAGGAGGAAGGAAACACATGCGCTGGTAAAAAATTCCAGGTCTTTATGGTGCGGTAACAGCGTGTGACAGCGTCTGTGGCGTAGCGGTAGTGAATGCAGCCGCTACGCAGGATTCGAGGGTTCGATCCCCGCTCAGTGCAAATATGGGTATTTGCGTTGGTCTGGTCGTGCCTCGGAGATCACCGGTTGCTATACAAACATCTATGGCAGTCGTTACGGGTAGTTGGAGCCCTAAAAAGTCCAACAACAACGGTCTAGCTGCAATGCTTTGATATCGATTGAGTTGTGAAGGTCAAATGGCAGTCGCTTCACGGAAAATATCGAGGTCCAGCCAAATCCGCAGTTAACACTGGTAAAGCGGACCCCAGACTCCGAGGGAACTTATTACGCACCAACAAGGCGCCGACTTAATTTGACAGGTGTTCACTAAAATAAATCATAAGTATTATGTCCTTTTCTATCTGATAATGAAAGAAACAGATGCTATTAGAAAATTTTAGAGAATTTTACGTTTAGAGATGTAGGTAACAACAGAATTAGCAGCAATACCCTATTTTATCGAAGTCGATTAAAACTACAAGAATAACTTACTCACCTTCAGGCAGCATAAGGTTTTGAGTCGACTCATAAACAAGGCAAAGTATTAAAAAAACACCAAACATTTTAAAAAATTAACCACACACATCTGCGTTGAGGAAAACCCGACCATAAACTAACCAACGTACTTCCTAGCACGACATGACCTTTATAGTGTAGCGGTAAAACGTCTGACTGCAAAGTCGAAGGTCAAAGGTTCGATGCCCGCTCGGTGTAAATATTTGATTCACGAATATGTCTATTGATTGATCTGGGTGTGTCTGTATAATAATAATCATTATGTATTTATAAAAACTAGTCTATACCCGCGGCTCCGCCCGCGTGTTCGTCGGTTTTCGCTTTATTTGACTATATCTCCGGTTCTACTCAACCGATTGTGATCAAACATGCGTAAGATTTCAAGTCTGTCTAAGACCTTTCAAACTAAAAAAACCGCATCAAAATCCGTTCAGTAGTTTTTGCGTTCATCGCGCACAAACAGACAAGAATTCCATAAGCTACGATTCCGATGAGATCTTCCAATTAATCCCACTCTCTCCTTTCCTATACAAAACTACACGTGCCAGGCAGGTATCACCCTCACACAGTAAGTACAATCAATTTCATCAAGAACCAAACGGTTCGGTGCCTCTTTTATTTGCCGCACCATAAAGACTTGTTCTTTACCAGCGCATGTGTTTCCTTCCTCCTACAGTCCCGGGGCCGTTAAGCGGAAAAATGATGAGGCCGTCAAGCTGAGGGCCGCCACTGTAGCACTACCGGTGTATGTAGTGATGACCTCGATCCTGAGAGTTTACTTTTAGCTTACCATCAGGCGAGGTGAAGTCATTTTGTCGTGTGCTATATAAAAAAAAGTTATTTTCGTGTTCAGAATCTATCATATATCTAACAATTAGCCTAAGTTTTTTTTTTAATATCTTCAATGTACAAACACAGCTACTTTATAAATTATATAATATAACTAGCTTCCGCCCGCGGCTTCGCCCGTGTGGAAGTCGGTATCGCCACCAAGTCTATTTAATAAAACGACTCTTCACTCGACTCACCACTCCATTCCATACCATCGCTAATCGCGATGGACGTAAAAAGTACTGTACGGATTTTGATGCGGTTTGTTTTATTAGAAAGGTCTTGCTTAGACTTGAAATTTGGCGTATGTTTGATTGCATTTGGTTGCGATAACCTGCCTAAAACGACGTGCAGGCGGAGCCGCGGGTATCAGCTTGTATAAAAAGTAGCCTATATGTTGCTCAGAAGTATGAACTATAATCGTACCAAGTTTGATCAAAATCCCTCCAGTAGTTTTTGATCCATGCGTGCACATACAGACAGACAGACAGACAGAAAGACAAAAAATTTACTGATTGCATTTTTTGCATTAGTATCGATCACCAATCATCCCCCAATAGTTATTTTGTAAATATTCAATATTAAATATTCAATGAACAGAATTGACCTCTCTACAGTTTTATTATAAGTATAGATATAGGTATAATAGTATAAATAGATAGATTATTCTACGGTATGACCTTGAACATAACCAGTTTATTGCTTGGAGGTCAATATTATGCTGTATTTATCCATCATCTATTAGGTATGTTGTTATAGTAAACCGGTTTCTCTCAGATGATCGCTCTGAGACAACTCAGTTGAATAATAAACTTCACTGTTAAAAATAACTTATCTGATAGCCTCTGTGGCGTAGCGGTAGTGAACGCGGGTTCGATACCCACTCAGTGCAAATAAATTTGTATGCATGAATATGGGTATTTGCATTGGTCTGGTCGTGCCTCGGAGAGCACGTTAAGCCGTCGTCGGTCCCGGTTGCCATACAAGCATTATCATTTTTTTAGGTTTGCATTGGTATGCCATGGGTGTTTCTATTTATGATCAAACTACACATACCTACTATTTTTTTTAATTGGTAATAAGCTCGCGTTTGACCACAATCTCACCTGTTGGTAAGTGATGATGTGGTCGACGGTGGAGCAGTGGAGCACGCTTGCCTAGGAGTAACCTATTCACTCTAAACTTGAAGACTCTCAGGTTGTAGCTTTCCGGAAATACAGACTCAGGCAGGGCATTCAACTCTTTAGCAGTACGCACGATGAACGTACTGCCAAAACGTTTTATAACTATATACAGACACAGCTATTTTCCATTTTTATAATAGTCACACTTAGAAGAAGCTACGCTAACTTCACTCGCATGAGTCGCATGCGCCCGCACACACTTTAGTAGGAAATGTCAGTGCGCATAATACGCTGTCGGGTGGAGGGGAAATCGCGGTGGGATCAAGGTGTAGGCGGGGCGAGTGACTCAGCCGCCATTTTGTCATTTTTTTAACTGTCGTAGCGTGTTTTACTGGCCGGGACGGTACGGCTATCAACCAATCATAGATGATAACGTCAAGTTAGTACGAAGGGCTCACGTCATTGGTTGATAGTTGATAGTTGATAGTGTATGAATGTGTTCAAGGAAAAGTGTTACAGGGGCTTGAGCTACTTATAGTCATCACAAATTCACCAGCGCATTGAATAATTAGGACTTCGTTCACGTAATTCACGGGCGATAACATTGATCAGCTGACCTACCATAGATAGGTATATACCTAGATGATATAATAAATGACATTCTCTCTTTCTTTTTCGAGTCATACGAGAGCACGTTGTTTCATTTCAAATATAATTAATAATAAATTATTAATAGGTAGGTACTTGTATGGACTTTGTAATAAAAGTATCCTATGTCCGCCTCCTGGTTCTAAGCCAACTTCCCACCAATTTTCAACCAAATCGGTTCAGCCGTTCTTGAGTTATTAGTGTACTTAACTAACACGACTTTCTTTTATATCTATCTATACTAACGACCCTGGACCCGGCTTCGCCCGGGTGTAACTTCCAGTTTTCCAATGAAATATATAGCCTATGACACTCACGAATGACGTGGCTTTCTATTGGTGAAAGAATTTTTAAAATCGGTTCAGTAGATCCCGAGATTACCCCTTACAATTTAACAAATATTCAAACACACAAACTTTACCTCTTTATAATCTTAATCTTAATATATATAAATCTCGTGTCACAATGTTTGTCCTCAATGGACTCCTAAACCACTTAACCGATTATAATAAAATTCGCACACCATGTGCAGTTCGATCCAACTTGAGAGATAGGATAGTTTTTGAAACGGATTTCGACATCCACGCGGGCGGAGCCGCGGGACACAGCTAGTATTAGTATAGGTAGATATAGATGGGTAGTAGGTAGGTACCTACATACTAAACACGAAAATATTTTTTTTTTAATTCTTGTCTAGATAGGTATAGATATAGGTAGTTGTTTTATATGTACTTAGGTATAACTAGCTTTTGCCCGCGGCTTCGCCCGCGTGGATGTCGGCTATCGCGACCAAACATAGCCTATGTCTCGAGGTCTAATCTAATCTACCCCTATAACAAATTTCATCAAAAACGGTTCAGCGGTTCAGGCGTGAAAGCGTAACAGACAGACAGACAGAGTTACTTTCGCATTTATAATATTAGTATGGATAAGTATGTATTTACATAACAGTAGGTATTAAAGTATATTACTCGCCCCACCCCCCCTCTCGGGGGGTCGAGGGTGCCATCTTAAAACCGTAGATGGCCCGGGGTCAGCTGGTGTGCGAGGGATATGCCCATTGGGTAACCTTACACCCCGGTAATTAAGGCCTAAGACGGCGTGCGGTTTTGGTCGGTTCGATCCCGACATAACCACCCCTGATGGCCGACGGGGGTGGTATCCATGGGAATTTCCGCACGATAAAAAAAGTGTAGGCAGCGCGTGTGTGACACCTTTGGTGTTACACACGTCAATAAGCCACAGTGACCGCTTCCCATCAGGTGGGCCGTGTGCTTGTCTGCCACCTACGTGGTATAAAAAATAATAATTAGCCGGTAACACTGACCTGAATAAGTACTCTGGACTGGCGATCAGTCCCAATAAAGTGTGCCTAATTGAAAATCGCCATTTTGGCGCTGACAGCAGCCGTGAGTGTACTTGGAACTAATAATAATGATGGACAACAACTGTCTTGGTATCGATGAAACTTTTTCAAATGTCACTGTTTCGACTACCTACTTCAATTTGAAGTGTTTATTAATGATAAATACCATTTTAATATGTTCATAAAATTATTTATAGTACATATACCAAGCCTTTTGTTTTTAAAAGTATACCTACGAATTTTGGCATCGGATAGAAAGTTATCGATATACATTTTGACATCCCTATTTACAACGGCCATTTGCAAACTAATTAGTTCTCAGTACACTCGTCTGTCAAACGCGGCGCTTCAAATCGGCCCAAAAAATATCTGTCATTTGCTATGGCATAGCCAGTCTAGCGATTTATTATTTGGTCAGTGGCCGGTAAGGAAATGCGAATATTAAAACAATGGGCATTATATCTAACATTTTTTATTACGACAAATAACTTAGAAAGTGTATAGACAATATAATTATCTTAATATTTAATAAGAAGCGCATGCGACGCCCTCTAGCGTTGTATTAAGCAACACATTGTAATAGGTACATTATTCTTAACCTACAAGAAATTCACTAAAAAAAATTACAATGTTGCCAAGAAATAAATAGATAGTTTCTTTTTCAAGAGTCACAAAAACCACCGGCCAAATATATTTTTTTTATCGGTCACGTTAATTTATGACTTCACCTCACCTGATGGTAAACTAAAGGTAAAGTCTCTGGAATGGGAGTCACCATTACAAACACCGGTATTGCTATAATGGTGGCTCTCAACTTGACGGCCTCATTAAATGCTTTTTCACGCCCCGCTCAAAGGACCCAGGACTGTAAGAGGAATGAAACTCGTGCTATGCATTTCCATAAAATACCTATACAGAAATAGCATAAGCAGAATGGTTGGGCTAGCCGTCCGTCTAGAAGCAGACCCAGGTTGGTGGCACGTCATATTTATAACGGTCACGTCAATATGACTTCACCTCGCCTGATGGTAAGCTAATGGTAAAGTCTCACCATTAAAAACACCGATAGCTAAGATAGCGACAAAAATTGGTTGCAGTTAACGATTCTTTCGTCAAACGGTTGTCTGTACATTTGGTATGGTCAGCAATACGGAGATACCGAAAAAGCGTTAAGTTTGCGATGATATTCGTTAAGATACCGACAAAAAACGTTAGTTGGGAAAGTAGAGACTACCAAATATCGTTATTTTTGCGTCACTAATTCTGAGAAGTTGCCCTTATGCGAATAAGCCGCTACAAGTTAGCGACCGAATTCGGTAGGCGTTGCGATAAAATTGTCGAGACTGCCGCTCCAGAGCTTATAATTTACTTGCAGTAAATTAGAATACATCCTAAATATAGCAACATTGTAATATTTTCTAGTAATATTTCCAATTTCTAATATTACTCTGTTATTTTAATACTGATGATAATAATTAGGTCGTAAATGCGTTGATAAGTGTTACCAGTTAATCATTTTCTACCATTATGGTAGTAAATAAATAAGGAATGCTTTAGATTAATATATTCTCATAATTATATTTGGGCATTATACAGGGTGTTGTAAACATTTTGTTGAAAAAAATAATTTATTAACTGTATAAGCACATAAAAAACACAAAAAAAAACATTTTTTTCGTTTAATATCGGTTACCAGCACACTATATGATCCCCAAACCTTAAATCTAACTTTACAATGACTTAGCAACAAAAATAATAAATACAATTTAAATATATTTTACAAAAAAAAACTATCAAAGATATGAGGCTTCATATAGGGACGTATTATTGTTACATAATGGCTGAAAATGGATCAGTTTGAGCGCGCCTCTCAACAGGGAGGGGGGATTTCAACCCCCCAACAACATGTCGGGGTCTACACTGGCAGGCGGTTGGTGTCTCTGGGATATCCATTCCAGAGCGCACCGAATTCCCCGGCCACGCAGGCCAATGTGACGAGACACGGTGCGGTTTTAATCGGTTCCACTCGGACATAATCGAGTAACCGACATAAAAAAAGATCTGCTTCATTTTTGACTATAATTATATTATTCTGTAGTTTATTTCTGTAGACTTTATTCTAACTAAAATACTAAATTAAAATACTGCTAGGCTGCCTAATAATCGTTAGGCCTAGCAGTAGTAAACTGGCATTATTGTAACAATCGTCCCTATCTTCTAAGTCAATTCTTAAAGCTATACTTAATAAGTTTCTTTTATTTAAGTGGCAAGACTATAAAATATAAAATAAAATTAAATTGAGGACACGAAAAAAAAAGAAGTTTATAGTTTTTTATCTTTGTTAAATTGTAAAATTCATGATAATAATATAAAATGATTTATATTGTTGTCGAATGCATTAATTGGTTTATAAAAATGGGCACTTGATATGTTAGTAGGTACAGTTTAAAAGAAAAAATAAAAATATAAAAAAGTAACTTTCAATTTTTTCACCCGTCGAAAATTAAAGCACTTTACACACATTTAAAGCCGCCAATTTTAAGTTACAAAATTTTAACTTTTATTATCTAAATTGTAACATTAATTAATACAATGTTAAAATTAAATTAATATATGGCATAATTACAATGTTATATTAATTTATACTACGACTGTAATTTCTACTAATCGATAACTTATTAAAATTATTTTATTAACGTCAAAATACTTAGAAACTAACTTAAATAATAATAAAAATAACAACACAAAAAAATTCAAGATAAATAAATACTTTTATTACATAGAAATGAACACATTTTTATTTTTCTTGTTTTAAATAAGCTTCTACGTTGGACATTTTTGTCATGGATTACTTGGATTTTTTAATATAATGTCCATTTTCGTTATTAAATTTAAATCACTTTTAAATAAAATGTCCACTGAATGTTAACCTACGGAATCGTAGGCCAAACCGGGTCAAGTATCTAAAGACCAGAAAGTCAATAATTTAAATAAAATAATAATAAATTAAATGAGTTTTATATAAGCTTATTTAGATGATTTTAAACCTTGACAGTTCTATTTTCTTTATAGGTACATATATTATTATTACTATAATTATTATTTTAATTTACTTATTAAATGGGTATAGGTCTATGGGTACTAAACATTTAAAAATGTTTGTAATTTTAAATATTTTTTTATAGAAGTGAGGTTATTTTGCGAGCCGTAAACTGTCAACTTGACTTAATCTTTTGCTGTAATGTTTTTTTTGATAGTCTAAGAGTCGGCGACGATTGACCTTCACCCATCTGATAACCAGATGAGAATAATTTCTTCATCAAAATGTTATTCATCTATTAACATGTTTAAAATAACTTGTTGAAAAGTGTATACAGCTGTTATTAATTTTTCATGGCATGTTGACAGTTTTTGGCGCCCTTTCCTTTAATTACAGATTATAAAATGTTCGCACTACGTTTTTAGGCCGTGTCTACTCTTAGCGTAATCATTCACTATATAGGTCAATACTTAGAAAATTAGCGAACATGGGCATTGTTATAATGTGTTACGGCTAATACCCGAAGTGCGACTGCACCTAGTTTTAGCCGGTTAGGTTAGGTTAGAGTAAGTGGCTACACCTAGTTCTAACCGGCTAAAACTAGATGCAGCCGCACTTCGGGTATTAGCCGTAACATATGCATAAATAGTAGAATATTCCGTTCTCCCATCGAATACCAGTGTAACACGCCATTGCAGTGTGTTATATGCCAATGTAGGTAAGTCAAATTCTTTGGTTTAGACCTAACAGTTCACGATTAACGACATTTATATAATATTTGCCTTATCCAAAAATGGGGGAATAAATTCGTTTTTTGTGACACAAACTCGACATTTAAAAGTGTATGGATGTATTGTACGTCAATAAAAAAGCTTTCATTATTGTCTATTGCTGGGTTATAGCTCGATATTTGCTTAAGATATTTACAATCCTGTAATTAAATAAACGTGAGACCTCAGACACTTCAAAATTTAACTGACCATGTTGTTCCTATTCACCCCTTAGTCCCTATTCACCCTGAAAAGTATATTAGTCTAGGAGCCGGTGAATTTTGACCTTAGTGAATATAATAACCATATTAGGATAATATTTTTTATTGAATTTATTTAATAACATGCCTAAAAGCGATGGTTGCTATAAAGAACGCGGCCTCTTCCCAGAGGTATCGAGTTCGAATCCGGTCGGACAGTACCAATGTGAATTTCAATTTGTGGAATTTCTATGTGCTAATTACACGATTTACCATCTGCTGACGGTGGTGAAGAAAAAACATCGTGAGGAAACCCACATGTCCTAGAAGGAATTCTAAGGACATGTCCGATCCACCAACCCGCGTTAGGCCAGCGTCTGTGGATTAAGGTCTAAACCCTCTCAGCTCTCTCGTTAGAGGAGAGGAGACTCAACATATTTAATATGCCAATGAAAATGAACTCCTCAGGAAATAAAGTAAGGTCCAGCGATTATTTTGTTACAGGTTGTTTTAAAGATTGTTTAAAATACTTGAAATTATGAATGACCTCAAGGTTGAATAAATGAAATAAAATAACTAATATTCTTAACATTATTTTACATTTGTGACATTAATTTCTCCCATAATTATTGTAAATATTATTAAAGTATAAAATTGTATAATGATTAGTTGTAATCTAGTTTGAAGAGGATGAAAGTATATAAGATATTTAGAGATACTTGGGACATTTAATGATATTTGAGACATTTTATGATATTTGACTCATTTAATAGTATTTAGGACATTTTATGATATTTATGTCATTTTATGATATCTGGGACATTTTGTGATTCTTGGGACATTTATTGTAATATTTGGGGTAATTTAACGATATTTAGAACATTTAATTATATTTGGGACATTTTATGATACTTGGGGTAATATTTTAATGACATTTCGGACATTATTATGGTGGTGTCAGTCTTGGTTCAATGGTATGGTGAGTTGCGAGGACATTTTTTGCCACAAGCACATTTTCTGACTATCTCGATGTCTTTGGTGTATCTAGTACCATCGGCGCATACCAATCTTATCTGAAAAAAAAAAAAAACAAGTTTAAGTAATAATTTTAATGGAGGTGAGACACGACGGCGACGGTACCTATCTCTCGTCGTTGACAAATTAATATGACTTCAGCCTATCTGATGGTAAGCTATTGTATAGGTAAGTTAAGGTATATATTAAGGTATAATTTAAATTTAAAAATGTTGTTAAAAGAAAACTCTCCCAAAAAGCTTATTATAAAATTCAAGATTATTTAGATGATAAAGAAGCTTGGAAATGAACTGTTCACTCAGCTATGTTACTCGAAATAACATTGTATCTAGACTAAGGCAATTGTTGTAAATAGAGCAAAAAAAAAACAGCCCGCTGAGTTTCTTGCCGGAGTCTTCTCAGGTCTGGGCCGCGTTTCGAACCGGTGGTCCATTTGCTTCTAGTTTTAAATATTTATAATTTGACGTTTTGTAAGTGCCGCTTAAAATGGTCTATATAGAATAAATGATTTTTGACTTTGACTTTGACTTTGACTATAGTTCGTACCTTTCTCTTCTTGGTCTTCCTGGGCGCGCAGCAGTGCGGGGCGGGGCAGGCCGCGCGGCCTCCGCGCCACACGCAGCGCGCGCCCCGCACGGCGCGCCGGCTGCGGCACGAGCCTTCCGTGATCACTTCACGAGTTGCTTCCTACAACACCATTCAAAATACGTGTAAAGGACATACATACATACATGGAAGTGTGATACTACTTATTCATTAGGGGACCCGCTGTCGCCAAACTCACACATACAACCAGTCGCTTATCTTCCATACCAAATTAGCCTAAATTATGCATACTGCAAAACGAAAATACACCTTACTAGTTCGTGTTAGAGATTTGTTTGCTATAGATAAAAAAAATATTTACGGCGATTCGTATTTTGAATCAAACAAACTTTGACTTAAGAAAAACTTCAGATAATCTCTCTCTCTCGCTCTATCTAACTATGCAAACCTTGCAAACCAACGCATACCAGTGGCACGCGTGCCACGGGCACTTACCACTTCTACTTACTTCTCTTTTCTGTGTAAACAACTGACATGACCCATTAGAAAAATGTTATTGTCAAAAGCACTAAGAAGGTTAAATTAGAAAAGTTAATATTATGGTCGTTAAGTTTTCTTAAATTTTCTAATGTCCCGCGCAACTTTCTTAACTTTTCTTTCATAAGAACCTTCTCCTGACAATAACAAACACAATAAAAAAAGAATTAGTGAAATCGGTCCAGCCGTTCGCGCGTGATGCCGTGACCAAGGGAAATAGGGATTCATTTTTATATATATAGATAGATAGATATACCTAAGTATGTTCATCCTCATTCTAAAACCCATAACACAAGCTAGTTATTTTTGATCACTTCGGTCTTATTAATAAAAATCACCAAAGTCGTAGAATATTAATTATTTATTTATTAAATTGAATGTGTCCTGGTAACTCAGTTGGTAACAGTATTCCCCCTGTAAGACTGGTCGCGAATTCAAGTCCTATCCTGAATGATTTTTTTTATACCTCTTAGGTGGCAGACAAGCACACGGCCCACCTGATGGAAAGCGGTTACCGTGGCCTATGGACGTGTGCAACACCAGCGGCGTCACACTCGCGCTGCCGACCCTGTAAAAACCTTCTAATGTCCTTCTTGAAGAACCCCATATTGTAGTCGCTAGGGAAAACCACAGCAGGGAGATCATTCCACAGCCTAAGCGTGCGCGGAATGAAATTTCTTTCATACCTTACAGTACGCACTGCAGGCGGATGCAACGTGTGGGGATGAATTCCCTGCCTGTGGCGAGCGGGAAACTGTTGTTCACTTTTTTCTAAGTTCACTGATCGAAATCATAAGAAAATACCTTATTACCTTACACACTGATAATGGAGACCTTTTTTATTTTTTTTCCCGTGCGGAAATCCTCATGGATACCGGACTCTTACCGACTAAAACTGCACGCCGTTTAGTCTTCTGACGCCAGGGTGTAAGGTGGCCCAAAGAGAATTTCCCTCGCAGCCCGGCTTGACCCGGCCCATCTCCGGATTCGAGATGGCCCCCTCGGGTTTGGGTACCGCGTGGTTCCCGTCATACCCCCGGAATATGGGGGGGGGGGGGGGGCGCCTCGGTGATAATGGAGACCTATGACATAATATGGTATGTAGCCCTAACAGCTGGAATGTCAATTACCTTCCTACATGCCCCAGTAGCCGATGTGGGTTGTGAAGGTGCATGCTCCGAAGGCATCTGTTGTTTGTGAGATGGTGCCGCTGAAAAAAAAAGTGATCAGTCCATCAATTTATAGCCTACTAGCCTATACGCTTATTATTAAAAGAGGTAGGACATGACGGTATCTCCCGTCCGAACTGAGCAGTCCGACTGAGGTAGTACCTCCGCCCTACAGAACACCGCGCACATAATAACCATCGTGTTGTGATCCCCAAGGTAAGTAGGGGAGCCGGAGCTACCTCCTCCCTCCACCTCTTCCTAGCCCTCCTCCCTACCCCTTCAGGATCGGGAGCGTGAGTGTGACGCCCTTAGTGTTGCACGTCGTGTGGACGTCGCATCAGGGGCCTTACTCCGAAAAACGAAAATATTCCTATACGTTGACGTTTTGACCATTTAGCTACCCCAAAAGTGTTTCGTGTCGGATTTCGGATCCGTCTTCGATCGTTTGACATTGAGGTTGTCGATCGTTATCAGTACACCTCCTACTCCCAAAATACATTTGACGTTTTAGTCGTTGTTTGAAAAATGGTCGGTTTTCGTTCGATCCGAAACGTTCATGTTCGATTTTCAGAGTAAGGCCCCAGTTTTCGTGTTTTTTAACTATATCTCCGGTTCTACTCACCCGATTGTGATCAAACATACGTAATATTATAAGTTTGCACAAGAACTTTCAAACAAAAAAAACCGCATCAAAATCCGGTCAGTAGTTTTTGCGTCCATCGCGAACAATTAAACAAGAATTCCAAAAAATATTATTTCCGTGTTCAGAATCGTTCAATAACATAACCCAAGTTATTTTTTTTTATGTCGGTCACGTCAACATGACTTCACCTCGCCTGATGGTAAGCTGAGGCAAAGTCTCTAGAATGGGAGTCACCATTGCAAACACCGATAGTGCCAAAATGGTGGCTCTCAGCTTGACGGCCTCATCAAATGCTTTTTCACGGCCCGCTTAAAGGACCCGGGACCCTTTTATTTAATATTTGCAATGTACTAAAGACATAGCTACTTTACAATTTTATAATAGTACTAGCTGTTGCCCGCGGCTCCGCCCGCGTGGATGTCGAAATCCGTTTCAAAAACTATCCTATCTCTCAAGTTGGATCGAACTGCACATGGTGTGCGAATTTTATTATAATCGGTTAAGTGGTTTAGGAGTCCATTGAGGACAAACATTGTGACACGAGATTTATATATATTAAGATATACTAATTTTGTTACCTGGCGATGCTTGCACGTTGTTTATAGCCTGTTTCCGAGATGGCGTCTTACTCTGAGTAATAACTGGAGCGCCACCTGTGAATAAATAAATAAAAAATAAATATTCTACGATCCCAGGCCTCCCCCCTTCCCTTCAGGGTAGGCAGCGCGTGTGTGACACCCTTAGTGTTGCACACGTTCATAGGCCACGGTGACTGCTTCCCAACATGACTTCACCTCGGCTGATGGTAAGCTAAATATAAAATCTCAGGACCGAGGGTCACCACACCACTACCAACACCGATAGTAGGGGAGAGTTGGTTATATCGTACTACCATTTTAATCGTACCACTTCTAAATTTCCCTCTCAATGGGTATTTTTTTCTACACTAGTAACACCAAATCGTAGCCCTAGGCAACCCCCCGCCACCCGCCATTTGTAATTGATGTGACTTGACAACTGTGCGCGTGAGTGAAAAAACATTTTTTCGTGGAATTTTTTGCAAATTTTTTCGTAAATTCGTAAGGATATAACTCGTAAACAAGGTAAGATAGAGATACTCAGTTTTCATTATTTTATTACAATTTTATACTAGATTACTGGTGGTTTATGTTGCGTGTCTAAGTTTTGAGGTTTTGCCGGACTGTTGCTTTTTTTTTCCAATGGTCTAGTTCGCTAAATTGTACCACTCGCAGTTGGGTAAATTGTACTAGTACGATTTAGCCGACTAGTCTAAAACTACTTATAATTTTAGAAAATGTATTTATATTGTTATAGGTGACAGACCCAAAAGCTAAAATTAAATGTTATAATTGGAACAAGGAGGACCTAGAAAGAGCTATTCTGGCTTACAAAAACAAAGAATTAAGTTTGAACAAAAGGAGATGTTTCACAAATAATATAATATGAACCTTGGGCCCTATAATTATACACTACTTAGAAAATTAACTAGGCAATGTAGTTTTAATATTTCACTATCCAATTCTTATACCTAATATTGCCTCGTATTATGAGCGGAATCTGACTAAATAAACACTTTCTTGCAACACAATAAACATAGCGAACTAAAATATAAAAATGTACTTATATTTTATTAATTTATGCCCTTGAATTTCGGAGGCGAATAAATATAATTGTATTTTTGCCAATAACCGGTAATATTTCTCTTTTTTTCTGTATTGTGTACAATTAGAGGGCCGAAAATGAAACATCTCCTTTCAAAGACTTATTCTATTCCAAAACGTATAGTTCTATGGCACTTAGAAAAGAAAAATAAAATTGCTGTTGATGTGTTTTGGTCATCATTGATGTCGAAAAAGAAAAAAGTTGGTTAAGTATATTCTTCAATATGGAAACACTACTGTTTGGTCAACAATAAACGTGAATGTACATTCATAATATTTCTTTGGTACCTAAGAGTTAAAAATAAATAATTTGGTTAAAAAGTTTATTGTCTTTAATTCAGTGGTACGACTTAAACACTCATGGTACGATTTAAAAACTTGGTGGTACGATTAAAACGACTAGTCGGCTAAATCGTACCGATGGCAATCCTTTATAAAAAAACATTTTTAAGGATGTTAGAGTAAACATATAGAACTGATTTCTCGGGCTTAGCAAGGTAAAATATCAAACTTTATGTTGCATAGCCATTAATTATTCTAAGTCTTGTCATAGTCGAAATATTTAAGTTAAAGTAAAAAGTGGTCCGATATAACCGACTCTCCCCTACTACAGTGGTGGCCCTCAGCTTGACGGCCTCATCAAATGCTTTTTCACGCCCCGCTTAAAGGACCCGGGACTGTATGAGGAAGGCCATGGTGATCGCTTCCCATCAGGCGGGAGGAGTACTTGTTTGCCACATAAGTGGTATAAAACTTACCAATAGAAGCTCTTAGCTCACACTGAGGTCCAGCGGTACCAGCCCGACACTTGCATGTATAGTCTGAAGGAGACCCCTCCTCTCTAACACAACGACCGCCGCGTGCGCAAGGATTCGGTACACATGGATCCTAAACAAAAATTACAGTCACAATAAATAAAATAAATTAAGTAAAAAATATTTTAAGATAAACGCTTTTAAGATAAAAGCGGCCATGTTGGATTTCCTTTTTTTCACAGTGAACTATATTCTACTAATAAGAGGACCATATAAGAAAACCGCGGTAGCCTAGTGGTTTGGGTAATGGACTGCTGAGACGAGGTCTCAGGTTCGATCCCAGGTTCACCATGGCACACACCAATGACTTTTCGATGCTTTTCGAAGTTATGTGTGTATTTATCGCAGGTTTATAAGTGCCCGGTTAAAGGCAATAGGCTCGCCACCTATTACATTGGGACCTAAACATAAACTGGCGAAATGTGGGTGATAGCACCTCTGCCTACCCCTTTGGGGATATAGGCGTGAGTTTATGTTGTGTTATGTTATGTGGGAAAATACGTAGGTAAGCCGCTATTTTTTGGTGGTCTTAGATTTACAATGATACAGAATAGCTTAACTTGTATTGTCACCAGAACTAAAGATATGTGCCAAAAAAGAAATGGACATTCATACATACATACATACATACCTACATAGGCTCGAAAAACATTACCCTCCTTTCTTCGTCAGTCGGGTAATAACATTATAGGCTAATTTTTAGCCAGGGAACAGGGGTTCTCATGGTAGCGGGAAAAGAACTTTACGCGAGCGGAAGTATTTCTGGATGTATGTTTGTTCCTCTTACATGCAAAAAATGGCTGAATGAATCTGACTGGAAAAAATTTTTTTTCACTACAAATGGCACTGACCTGATTATGTCTCCCAGCATCTTCTTGAATGAAAATGGTAGCTGCTGAAGAAGTAGTAGGCTCATCTTCTCCACAGCCAGCTGAGGTTCTCTGCACCCTGACAGCGTTCACGTAGTCTACACGCTTATGGTTTATCCAAGCCTCCTTCAGACACCCTGCATTATGAGCATATATTTCAAAATGAGGTCATCCGACAAAGAACTAATGTTACCGGCATAGCTCGCAGAATAAGCTACAACCTGGGAGTCTTCAAGTCAAGAGTGAATAGGTTACTTCTAGGCAAGCGTGCTCCACCATCGGCCACATCATCACTTACCAACAGGTGAGATTGTGGTCAAACGCGAGCCTAACCAATAAAAAAAAGCAAGCTGAAGTGGCAATGGGCTGGTCACATCTGCCGAAGGAATGATGGCCGATGGAGCAAACGAGACCTAGAGTGGAGACCGCGAATTGGCAAACGGAAAGTAGGACGCCCCCCAGCATGATGGACGGACGACCTAAAGAAGGTAGCTGGGATCGGGTGCTATGGCGTACATTGGGAGAGGCCTATGTCCAGCAGTGGACTGCAAGAGGGTAATAATTGATTGATTGATATCTTTCAATCAGATTAAGTCATTAATTTTCAAGGACTTTCTTAAATATAAACCCTCCATAGTAATTCAACCTCGGTTGGATTGCGTTCAGGGTTCAGCAGGTGCATAGCCGGAGCTTGAGGTGATGGTGATGTTCGCAGCACTTGTGGGACCAGTGGGTATTGGCGTAGTCTAAACCAATATCTGCGCTTTGTCACGCAGTGCTGCGACAACAATCACCTCTTCTTTCATGAGGCTGTCAAGTTGAGAGCCACCATTATGTCACTGTCGGTGTATGTAATAGAAGACTTCCTGCGACTTTATCTTTAGCTTACCATCAGGCGAGGTGAAGCCATATTGACGTGACCGATATTTTTTTTTATAGGACATTTCAAAATGACTTTAACTTGCCTGATGGTAAGCTAAAGGCAAAGTCTCAGGACTGGGGTCACCACCACATACACCGGTAGTGCTAAAGTGGCGGCCCTCAGCTTGACGGCCTCATCAAATGCTTTTTCACGCCCCGCTTAAAGGACCCGGGACTATAGGAGGAAGGAAACATGCGCTGGTAAAGAATTCCAAGTCTTTATGGCGCGGCAAATAAAAGAGATATATTAAAAAAAAAGTTGTTTGTAATAATTAAGAAGACGAACCTTTGAAGCTGGTTATATTCCGTAAATGCCATTTGCTGAATGCTTCCTTGGCGATGTCCTCTGGCACTCCGCCGAGGTACATCGGTCTCTCCAATCGAAGGTACTCTTTAGTACCTAGAATTATAAGAATCATTATAGGTATTTATCGGGCGTCGTGTGCTTGTCTGCCACCTAATGGTAAAAAAAAATAAGAACTACATACCGTCATTAATGATTGATCTGGCTGGCCCATCATCCACCTTCAGGGTAAAGTTCTTCTTGACGGCAATCAGCTCTGCTTTGTGATAGCTACCGTCTGATACCATCTCAAAACTGTGGAAGAAAGAAAGAAATTAATTTTAACCGACTTTTGTTCGACCTGAGCCACAGAATATATTCGCCCTCCCCGGCGAATAATATGGTAATGTGCTATAACAACAGTTTAGGTTTTATTGCATTTTCGGTTATTAGAGCATCGAATACACATTGTAATTTTTTTTTGTAATTTTTGAGTGGATATTTATGAAAATACAATATTTCCCATAGGTCCATAATGAATATTACAATTTTATTCAGTTAAATTAGAAATACAATTTTTACACGAATAATACCGTAAACGATAATGCAAAGTTATTTTTTTCCGTTAGTATCGGTAATGCCTTTTTACAATAAATTACAGATTTTAATAAAAAATCATCAACTGGCTGTAATATTGTACATTATATGTAATTTAATTAATTAGTACTGTATTATTTGATGAAATATTGTATTTGCAATATAATATTACTAATAATCAGTTGACACTATATATTGATGAATAGTATTGCAAAGTTATATTACCGTAGATACTACCATATGAATTTCCCCGAATAATATGGTAATGTTCATTTGCCGTAGCTCCATATTTACCTGAACAATACTGTAATGCATTATTACCGACCACGACAGCAGTGGGAATAACGCGAATAAAATGGTAATGATACATTGCGTACTATACTTTTTATCTACAATTTCAGTAAAATGTTTTTCTTAAATAACTTTATTCCAATAACCTATTAAAATAAAATTAACATAGGAACTAGTCGGTACAAAAATTAGCTTTCTTTTGACATATAAATTATTGCCATGCAATCTACCTGCACTGAGATATAAGCATAAAACAGTTATTTGCTTCTCCTGTAAAATTTAGAATTTGCGATTACCATATTATTCGCCGGGGACAGCGATTATAATAGTACTAGCTGTTGCCCGCGGCTCCGCCCGCGTGGATGTCGAAATCCGTTTCAAAAACTATCCTATCTCTCAAGTTGGATCGAACTGCACATGGTGTGCGAATTTTATTATAATCGGTTAAGTGGTTTAGGAGTCCATTGAGGACAAACATTGTGACACGAGATTTATATATATAATAGTACTAACGTACAGAACGGAAACTCACCTCCTACGTCCCACCCGTCTACTCCCACCTGTTCTGTTGAGTTGTTCTGCTGGCAGAACTAGTGGGAATTTTTTTCCCATTAGTTCTGTGACTTATAAGACTATGCTTTGCACCGGACTTGTCTTAACTATTCCCACCTGTTCTGTTATCGTCTATTCCTACCTGTTCTGTTGAGTTGTGAAATTTGGCACACAGGTCGTGTGTTATTACCTCACCCTGCGCCAAGAAACATAGGCAACATTCACAAGGGCTGTGTACGGAGGGCCGGGCCGGAACCTCCACGTGGTGCACCTGGGCAACGGAGGCGAGCAGCGCCTCCCACTCGCCACGGGAGACGCTGCTGCCTGCGGCCAATCCGGCCGGGGTGGGAGTGGCCCTGCAGAGGGCTGCTCCGAGGCTCTCCACGTGTCTCTCTGACTAGCAGAGAGCACAGTGGGGAGCGAGCGGGGGGCGAGCTGATTGTCTGCGCGCCGACGGTTGGGTGACAGGACGGCCGCCTGTCACCCTACACCCCACCGTTGACGGCGAAGTAGCGTGATACTCACCCCACCCACCCTTTCGGGGGTCGATGGGGTTATCCTAAAACGTTAGATGGCCCGGGGTCAGCTGGGGTGCGAGGGATATGCCTATTGGGTAAACTTACACCCCAGTAATTAAGACCCGAGACGGCGTGTGGCTTTAGTCAGTTCGATCCCGACATAATCACCCCCGATGGCTGATGGGGGTGGTATCCATGGGGATTGACGCATAAAAAAAAGGTAGGCCGTGCGCTTGTCGGCCACCTAAGTAGTATAACCCCCAAATGAATTGGGAAAAGGTTTTTTTTATATAAGACACGTCAATATGACTTTACCTCGCCTGATGGTAAGCTAAAGGCAAAGTCTCAGGACTGGGGTCACCACCACATACACCGGTAGTGCTACAGTGGCGGCCCTCATCTTGACGGCCTCATCAAATACTTTTTCAGGCCCCCTTAAAAGGTTCGGGGATGATTATTTACATACCTGTACATAGTAGAGGTGGGATGGTTTCCTATATCGTAACTGATGCGGATTCTGCCGTTGAACAACTCGACAGCGAGATGTTCGTTCTCTCCAAAGTACATGAGAACACCATGGAGCTGTGTCGTACTGAACACTGCAAAAGATGGAAGTATTTTTATAGGACACGTCAATTTGACTTCACCTCGCCTGATGGTAAGCTGAAGGTAAAGTCTCTGGAAAGAGGGTCACCATTACATACATGTACCATGTTGGTAGTCAGCTTGACGGCCTCATCAAAAGAGGATTGTCGTCGCAGCACCGCGTGACACCCACCGGTCCCACTAGTGCTGCGACCACAATCCTCCTTGCCCGGCTATGCACTTGCTGACCCCTGAACGCAATCCAACCGAGATTGGATTACTATGGAGGGTTTTTCGCAATCGTGCACGGTGGTACCTACCCGGCCGGATTTTGTGACAAAATTTGTGCCATCAATTTTCTACCACCAGTAAAAGTAAAAAGTATGCTAACTATTATGAAATTGTAAATTAGGTTTGTATGTTGGAGATATTATCGCTTGTATGGAAGACGAAGGATTATGACAAAAAACAAAAAACCCGACTGCGTAAAAAGTCTAAAAGAAAAAAACAAGCACTTAAATGTCCTGTGGTCTAGAAACAACAATTGCCCCCCTAGACAAGTGGCAGAAGTCTAAATCGCTAACGATCGCTTAGAAAACGAATAGATTAGGTCGACCAATCACATCCCAGCTCGTTACCGGCGTACGATGCGCGTGCCGCGGCGGAATCACGAGCAGGGCCTCGATTCTGCTAAAGACAAACCACTGTAATACCACTGACACTCTAAAAAATGTCATATAAATGTAGACTTTATTATTATCAGGTTAAAGTCTAAAGTCAAATGATATTTTGTAGAGCGAATGAATAAGTTAAATGAATTCTTTTCATTTGATTTTAGTCTTTAACTGTTTAACGGTAAAGTCTACAATTAATTAACATTTTTAGAGTGTCAATGGTATTTCAATGGTTTGCCTTTAGCAGAATCGAGGCCCTGGAGTGTGATTGGTCCACCTAATCTATTCGTTTTCTAAGCGATTTAGACTTTTGACACTTGGCTACGGGCCCAAACAGTCGGTCTCCATTGAAAAATTAGATTGGCTGTCGAATAATGGATCCCGACTGTTCAGTTGTTATGTTTCTAGACCACAGGACATCTAAGTGCTTGTTATTTTCTTTTTAGTTTTTTACACAGTCGGGTTTTTTGATTTTTTAATTATATTTTTTTATTTCATACTTTTTAGTTTTCGTTTACATTCATCACAAACCTATAATATTTAAACTATATCGTATTACAGCGGCCATGTTGGTTTTTTTCGCGTCACCTATCTAAGAACACTTGGGTTACCGAAACAAATCTAACGATATGTTGATTAAAGAAATCCGTCCAGTGGTTTGGAAGATATGAGGTAATAAAGAATCTTACAAACATACATACATACATAACTTCATAACATAAACTCACGCCTATATCCCCGAAGGGGTAGGCAGAGGTGCTAGCACCCACATTTCGCCAGTTTATGTTTAGGTCCCAATGTAATAGGTGGCGAGCCTATTGCCATTAACCGGGCACTTATAAACCTGCGATAAATACACACATAACTTCGAAAAGCATCGAAAAGTCATTGGTGTGTGCCATGGTGAACCTGGTATCGAACCCGAATAATCTCACCCAGACCACTAGGCTACCGCGGTCTTTTTACATACATACAAGATACGCGCGAAAAACATAACCCTTCTTGGCAGTCGGGTAAAAATGGCTTTGAGAAAAATGTTAATGTCTTACCTAAAGTAACATTAGCTTGAGGTGCTGTCCTCAATGGCTCCAGCTCAACCAGGGAATCATTGTGGCTGAAGGTCAATGATGTCAAATATTCGCATAGGCGACCTGCGAACAAAATAAATACTAGCTAATAATTTTTTTTACATAGGACAGCCTCTGTGGCGAAGCGGTAGTGAACGCGGCCGTGCTCCGTGCAAATATTTGTATACATGAATATGGGTATTTGCATTGGTCTGGTCGTGCCTCGGAGAGCACGTTAAACCTTCGGTCCCGGTTGCCATACAAACATCTGTGGCAGTCGTTACGGGTAGTTGGAGCCCTAAAAAGTCCAACAACAACGGTCTAGCTGCAATGCTTCGAATATCGCCTAATGTCACCATTGGGTTGTGAAGGTCAAATGGCAGTCGCTTCACGGAAAATATTGAGGTCCAGCCAAATCCGCAGTTAAGACTGGTAAAGCGGACCCCAGACTCCGAGGTGAAAGCTTTGGATGCGACTGGGATTAACGCTAGGCTTAGGTTTTTTTACATATGTACGACTTAACAGGTGTGCGGTCGGGCACATAAACCCTCCAGGGTCGGTAGAGTGTGACGCTCTTGATGATGCACACGTCTATAGGTCCCACTTCCCATCAGGAGGGCCGTGTGCTTGTCTGCCACCTAAGTAGTATAAAAAAATGTATGCGGTAAATACCTGAATATCCCGGTGCGCATTTGCAGAGGTAGTCATTCGCAGTGCTGAGAAGTGGTCGTTCCATAATTATGTCATCCTGCAGAATAGAAAATGCATTTTGAAAACTAAAAACACCATAGGTACACATACATAATATATGCTCATGCCTTTGTCCCTGCGGGGTAGGCAGAGACAACTTGCCCAGCCAACAGCCCGCCTGGTCCATATTGGCTCATCTAAAGTTCTTTACCCGAAATATAGGAAAACTAATAAAAGTATAATAATAGATGTTTAATTGCTACTGACATTATGAAGTTGACCTTAGACGGCGTGAAGTGTTACTCAGTTTAAGCGCCAAACCTGTTAAAACCTAGGGGGTGCAGGCTGGAACCTCCACGTGGTGCACCTGGGCAACGGAGGCGAGCAGCGCCTCCCACTCGTTACGGCTGCTGCCAAGAGGGCTGCTCCGTGGCTCCTCACGTGTCCCTCTGACTAGCAAAGGGCACAATGGGGAGCAGGCGGGGGTGGACTGATTCTCCGCACGCGGATGGTTAGGTGACAGAACAGTTTCCTGTCACCCTACACCCAAAAAGAGTCTAATTTAGGGTCAGCACCGCGAGTGTGACGCCCCTGGTGATGCACACGTCCATAGATCACGATGACCGTTTCCCATCAAGTGGACCGTGTGGTAAAAAGTAACCACCTCCGCTGGCCAGGGGGGTGGAATGATGGATGGAAGACAATGAGTGATGATGCATACCTGTAAGGCCCTACGCTGCGGTAGATAGCACACGCCGTGCACGCAGTCGTGGTGCGCGCAGGGCGAGGTGCCGAGGGCGGCGTGCGGCGCCGCCTCGCAGTAGCGCCCCGCGTGCCCGCCCGCGCACGCGCAGCGGTACTCGTCCAGCCCGTCCACGCACGTCGCGCCGTTCTACAACATAACGTACAACACACATGTAAGTTAGGAGGGGCTTTAAGCGCCGGGGTTCGAGGGAAATGCTCTTTGGACCACCTTACACCCTGGTGTCAGAAGACTCTAGACGGCGTGCGGTTTTGTAGCAGAATACCCATCCATGAGGATTTCTGCACGGAAAAAAAAGAGGGTCTTTAAGTTTAGAGTGAACAGGCTGCTTCTAGGCAAGCGTGCTTCACCGTTGACTACATCGTCACTTACCATCAGGTGAGTGGACAAACGCGAGCCCATCGACTATGAAAAAAGGGTTAGGCCATGACTCCCATTCCCCACCTCCAATTCCCCGAATCCCCTCTAGGGTCAGCAACGCGAGTGTAATGTCCATAGGCCACACCGCTTTCCATCAGGTGGGCCGTGTGCTTGTCTGCCACCTAAGTAGTACAAAGAAATAGGAGTAAGGACCTGCGAGGATATATTTTATATACCTTTTTTATGTTGGGGAGTGGGTTGGGAAGTTTGGAGTTGTGAGCTCTGGCTCCCCTACTTACCTTGGGGAACACAACACGATGGTTATTATGTGCGCGGTGTTCTGTAGGGCGGAGGTACTACCCCAGTCGGACTGCTCAGTTCGGACGGGAGATACCATCCTACCTCCGTAATCTACTACTAACCTGACACATATGATTGATGCAGTCATCAGCATTGACGGTACAGTTCTGTCCGGAGTACCCTTTAGGGCACGAACACGTGTAGTGGCTATGGTGATCAGTACAGACCGCTCCGTTCTCGCAAGGGTTGAATTCCTTCGTACAGAAAGGAATTTTCTTTTCGCAGTATTCACCTGTGAAATATGAAAGAATAATCATTTGAATATACTGGGGAATTACCATAAGCTCTTAAAGCAGTATTATATTATATTCGATCCCAGGTTCACCATGGCACACACCAATGACTTTTCGAAGTTATGTGTGTATTTATCGCAGGTTTATAAGTGCCCGGTTAATGGCAATAGGCTCGCCACCTATTACATTGGGCCCTAAAACATAAACTGGCGAAATGTTGGTGCTAGCACCTCTGCCCACCCCTTCGGGGATATAGGCGTGAGTTTATGTTATGTTACTTAGGAGATGTTTCATTTTGGGCCCTCTAAATTGTACACAATACAAAAAAAAAGAAATAATACCGGTTATTGGCAAAAATACAATTAATATTTATTCGCCTCCGAAATTGAAGGGCATAAATTAATAAAATATTATGACCAATGGCGATATCGAAGTTCCAAATTAGACTGATTGGCCTTTTGTGGGCTCCAACTACCCGTAACGACTGCCATAGTTGTTTGTATGGCAACCGGGACCGACAGCTTAACGTGCTCTCCGAGGCACTAATAAACCTGCGATAAATACACACATAACTTCGAAAAGCATCGAAAAGTCATTGGTGTGTGCCACGGTGAACGTGGGATCGAACCCGAGACCTCGTCTCAGCAGTCCATTACCCAAACCACTAGGCTATCACGATGTTCAAACGAGCCTATCGACTACATATAAAAGAAAATCAGCAACTTACCCATGAACCCTGGCGCACATCTACACGAGTACCCTTCAAGGTGATCTACGCATGTCGCATTATTCTGGCACTTGTTTGCCACGCAATCGTCAATGTTAACTTCACAGCGTGCACCAGTATACCCTGCTTGACACGAACAGCTGTAACGATGACGTCATTGGTTTATTTATATTACCCCTCTCCCTCTCCCCCCTCCCCCAAGGTTGGCGGTGCGAGTGTGACGCCCCTAGTGTTGCACACTTCCATAGGCCACGGTGACCGCTTCCCGTCAGGTGGGTCGTGTGCTTGTTTGCCACCTAAGTCATAAAAAAATCGAAAATAAGGTTCAATCAGATTTTGCATAGAAATCTTAATTCCTACTATCGTAATTCCTACTATCTTAATTCCTACTAATATTATAAATGTGAAAGTTTGTGACGATAGGATTAGTAGGTAATAGAATACTAGGATAGTCGGAAGTAGTAAATAGGATAGTAGGATAGTGGGATAGTGGGATAGTAGGTTAGTGGGATGGTAGGATAGTTAGCATGGTAGGATAGTCGGATAGTAGGATAGTTAGCATAGTAGGATAGTAGAATAGTAGGATTTTAGGATGGTAGGATAGTAGGCTTGTAGGATAATGGGATAGTAGGCTTGCAGGATAGTACGATAGTAGGATTGTAGGGTAGTAGGATAGTAGAATAGTGGGAAGTAGTATTATAATACTTACCGGAACCTGCCCTCTTCCAGGACATGGCAGATCCCATTAGCGCATGGAGAACCGTAGCATGCATCAATCTGGTGCTGGCAGGAATCTCCATGGTAACCCCTCGCGCAGAGACACTCGTGGCCTCCTGCCCCCCTCGCTCGACAGGACCCACCGTTCCTACAGGGATTGCTGTAGCAGCTGTCGCATTTAGATATGATTTCAGCTGGAGGTGTACCTGGAAAAATATTTTTTTAAAGGTTTGAGTTCATAATCCTCACCATTTACCAACTCAGAAGGTTACTGACACTTAAGTTACCGAAGTTCTCCCCCAAATACCTATTGTTACCCTAAACATATAAACAAATGCGCAAAATTGACAAAAAACATCGTTTATATTCACAGCAAACGAGAGGGGTAACATATCTACTATTTACAGGTAACAAGATGGGTAATATCTCTACCATTAAGAGGG
Organism: Lithosia quadra; assembly: GCA_963576445.1. Taxonomy (NCBI): domain Eukaryota; kingdom Metazoa; phylum Arthropoda; class Insecta; order Lepidoptera; family Erebidae; genus Lithosia; species Lithosia quadra. The sequence goes on from OY754897.1 coordinate 2,233,215, forward strand.
GTAATTTCTCTAATATTTTCATGAAACGAGAGGGATAATATCTCTACTATATAAAGAAAATGAGAGGGGTAATATCTCTACTATATATAGGAAACGAGAGGGGTAATCTCTACTATATGAAGGAAACGAGATGAGTAACATCGCTACTATTTACATGAAACGAGAGGGGTAACATCGCTACTATTTACATGAAACGAGAGGGGTAACATCGCTACTATTTACATGAAACGAGAGGGTTAACATCTCTACTATTTATATGAAACGAGAGGGGTAATATTACTTCTATTTACAGGAAATAAGAGGGGTAAGATTACTACTAACTACTTACCTCTGCAAATAAAAGCGCTTGATTGAGTGCTTAGAATTAACTTGTCCCTCATAGCAACAGGTTCCGAGCACCTGGCGATACCAGGTTCAACGTATTCTCCAGCACTCTTCACCCATTCCGATAGCCAGCGGGCGTTGCAGTCGCAGTAGAGCGGGTTCGATCCCAGGGCACTGAGAAAAGGTAAAAATATGGAGGTTCTTGTACAAACGTGATTTTTGACGTGCAGACCCCATCCACCACTCCATCGTTCCCCCTCTTTCGGGGAGTTAAGAGGACCATCTTAAAACCGTAGGTGGCCCGGGGTCAGCTGGGGTGCAAAGGATATGCTTATTGGGTAACCTTACACTCCGGCAATTGAGATCAGGGGCCTTACTCCGAAAAACGAAAATATTCGTATCCGTTGACGTTTTGACCATTTAGCTACCCCGAAAGTGTTTCGTTTCGGATTTCGGATCCGTCTTTGATCGTTTGACATTGAGGTTGTCGATCGTTATCAGTACACCTCCTACTCCCAAAATACATTTGACGTTTTCGCTGTCGTTGTTTGACAAATGTTCCGTTTTCGTTCGATCCGAAACGTTCATGTTCGATTTTCAGAGTAAGGCCCCAGAGACGGCGTGTGATATTTGTCGGTTCGACCCCGATATAACCACCCCCGATGGCCGACGGGGATTCACCGTGCGGTCGCAGAGTCCAGGGCGTAGTACAGAGAGGAACTCCGTGACGATGACTGGGACTTACGACCCTGAAGTAGGTTTAGCGCGACCACCTTGCGTCGCGTCAGCGCTCACCTCCACCGTCAGTAGTGTTCCCCCCTCTACCTATCCAGATTTGGTACAACCCTATTAATGAATGTATGAATGTATGTATATAAAAATGTATTACTTACACATGAGATATTGATTCAAGGTCTCTGAAGACACCATCAGCGAGCATGGAAATATTATTCCCATGGAGGGAGAGTACCCTCAGCTGAGTTAAACCTTTTAGGGCATCCCTCTGAAAAAATAAACCTATTTCAAAAAACAAAATTGAAAATGCTACTTTCTTTCTTACCTATATATTGTAATACCATCAACTTTGTAACACATGTTTATACAAAAAATAAATGAATCTTGAATCTTGAATCTTGAATCTTGAATCTTGAATGCTTAAATTATTTTATAGTTTTAGGTACGAACGGTTCGAAACACTATTTTTTTTAATTCTTGTTAAAAAAATTCTTGTCTGTTTTTTCGTGATGGACGCAAAAACCACGGAACGAAATTTCATGCAGTTCTTTTGTTTAAAAGGTCAGAATTAAAATCTTATGCATGTTTGATCACAATCGGTTAAGTAGAACCGGAGATATAGTTAAAAAACGCGAAAAGCGACGTCCACGCGGGCAAACCCACGGGCATAGGCTAGTATACAATATCTGCACTTTGTCACGCAGTGCTGCGACGACAATCACCTCTTTTTTCACGAGGCCGTCAAGTTGAGGACCACCATTATGTCACTGTCGGTGTATATAATGGGGACCCCTCTTCCTGAGACCTTTAGCTTACCATCAGGTGAGGTGAAGTCATATTCAATTTCTTTATTTCTCAAAATAGTGTAACGTAATTACATCTTTTTGACGTCAAAAACTACTTAATACTAAGTTTACCACCGCTTCCTAGGCGCTAGTGGAGAAGAAACGGCGCAACAAACTCCACTGCTGCATTTTGAGACGTCAGGTTATACATAGATATCTTAAGACTAAATATTGACGTGACCGATGTATAAAAAAATGCTACTTTAATTACCTGCACACATCTCAGCTGATTATAGCTGACTATCAACGTTGACAGTTTAGTGAGCCCTTCGAAAGTGTCATTGGTTATAACACTGATGGCGTTATTGGACAGGTCCAACCTCGTGAGCTGCGTTAAGTGTCGGATCTGCTCTGGCAAAATGGTCGTTATGTCGTTTGATTCCAGATATCTGAAAAAAAAAAATTGCAAATTGTTTGTGGCAAAATTTATGCCGGGCGAACAGTTTGTGGCAAACTATAAATATGGTAAAAAAATACTTTTTTACGTGTAACAACTTCCATGGATATCACCTCTTCTAGGCTTGCTAGCGGATGCTGTATATTTAAAAACTTGGCAGAAGCAATTCAATAATACTAAACATTTTGTAGTACCAATAAATAGTTTTAAATTAAAAGCAAACAGTTTGCCACAAACTATAAGCACAGCAAACAATTTGTGGCAAATTATTTGCGAGAACACTCACAATTCCGTTGTCTGTTTGGGTATATTCTGCGGTACACTCGTCAGCTGCGCCCGCGAACACCTCACTACGGTCCCGGTACATATGCATTGAGAAGGGCAGTAGTCCGAAGAGAGACAACCCTTGTCTTCCGCTGAAAGTAAAATTATATTTATTAGTAGCTGCGCCCGCGCCATTGTTGGCGTAGTTTTATATTTTTTATACTACTGAGGAGGCAGACAAGCATACGGCCCACCTGATGGAAAGCGGTTACCGTGGCCCATGATGGACGGGTGCAGTACAGCACTAGGGGTGTCACACTCGTGCTGCCGACCATAGAGGGGCGGGGTTGGGTAGTTACCGCCGCTAACACAACACGATGGTTATTAAGTGCGCGGTGTTCTGTAGGGCGGAGGTACTACCCCAGTCGGACTGCTCAGTTCGGACGGGAGATACCGTCGTGTCCTACCTCCAGAGATTATAAGGTTTTAATTTTTTTACACGGAACCCTAATTTCTTTTCCTAAAAATTAAGTGGCGTATGGTTTCTCGGGCTGTTTCGCAACTCCACGTCATCCACCCCAACTCTTGGAAGAACGCCAGCAGATTTTTTATGCTGCTGGTGATCTCCCGGAGTGTACCTGTATCGTGGAATAAACTGCCACGGGGTTGAACACGTGTTCAACCCGTTCCTTCCATAGCTTTTATAGATACATGACCGTTTTTTTATACTACGTAGGTGGCAGACAAGCATACAGCCCACCTGATGGGAAGCGGTCACCGTGGCCTATGAACGTGTGCAACATTAAGGGTGTCACACACGCGCTGCCTACCCTGATGGGAAAGGGGGAGGGCTGGGAAGGGATGGGGAGGCTAGGAAGGGGTGGGGGAGGAGGGGTACAGTGAGCTCTGGCTACCCTGGGGAACACAACACGATGGTTATTATGTGCGCGGTGTTCTGTAGGGCGGAGGTACTACCCCAGTCGGACTGCTCATTTCTGACGGGAGATACCGTCGTGTCCTACCTCATTGAACCTTGACCCTTCCACCTTGTGACTCACCATTGCATTTGAAGTCAGACACCTCCAGGTGTTGAAGGTTAGCGTCTCTGAGTGCTGCAGGAGACCTGCAGGTAGCTGACGGAGACAGACGCCTGGTGCGAAGCCAGTTCGGTAGCCAGGATATGTGACAAGTGCAGTCCAGGGGGTTCGATTCCAAACTCCTGTTAAGGAAATATAAAAGATTTAGCTAGCGAAGTGAAAATGCAATTACATTTTCTATTCCAGGAGAATAATTTAGTAAACTTAAACGACTTCAAAAAGGCGGTAAGTCGGTTCTATTCTATTAACCAACTGCTAAAAGCCAATGCCCGAGGCTCCGCCCGCCTGGATGTCGGTTTTCACGTATTTTTACAACTTCAAAAAAGGAGGAGGTTCTCAATTCGTACGCTATTTTTTTGCATGTATGTTACGCGATAGCGGCGCCAATCGCTTCAGACCCATGGACATTGAAATATTTATTGTTTTGAAAGAGGCTACTTCTGAGGTGGTCCCATATCCAGGGTATCAGGATCTGATGCTGAGATCTTGAGAAAATCGAGGGGAATCATCAAATTTACGGCAAAAATTCTGTTTTTGATGCCTTCGAACATAATAAACCTCATACCTCATACCTCATACTTTTCTATTTCTGTAAACTAAGAAGTATAAGTATATAAGTTGCCATACAAACATCTATGGCAGTCGTTACGGGTAGTTGGAGCCCTCAAAAGTCCAACCAGTCTAACTTGGAACTTCGATATCGCCATTGGTTGTGGAGGTCAGATGGCAGTCGCTCCACGGAAAATATCGAAGTTCAGCCGCATCACAGTTAGACTGGAAAGCCGACCCCAACTGAGTTGGGAAAAAGGTTCAGAGAATGATGACACTAAGAAGTAAAAAAAATTAAAAATAGTTCTACGTTTTTAGTTTGTGAAGTCGGTTTTTTAAACGTGGTTATGTTATTTATAGTAAACTTTTTTAAAACTTACAAGGTAGACAGCATGGTTAGGTGATCAAAAGCGCCAGGAGTTATGCATTTGATTTTATTATCTGTCAGAGACCTGAAACAAACAAAATCAATTACTTCCAAATGATTTTTGATCCAAATGATGATGAAAAAAAAAAATCATTTGGAAATAGTTAGCATGCAATTGCTTAAAATTTCATTCAAAAAATCAATTACATAACACAATTGCTTTAAATCCGATCTGGATATTTTTATGGAGGTAGGACACGACGGTATCTCCCGTCCGAACTGAGCAGTCCGACTGGGGTAGTACCTCCGCCCTACAGAACACCGCGCACATAATAACCATCGTGTTGTGTTCCCCAAGGTAAGTAAGGGAGCCAGAGCTCATAACCCCACCCCTCACCCCCCAATACCATCATCCATCTCCCCCTTAAACTCTGCAATTCCCCTTACCCCCCCTCTTTAGGCTTTGGTGTTGCACACGTCCCTAGGCCACGATGACCGCTTCCCATCAGGTGGGCCGTGTGCTTGTTTGCCACCTAAGTTGTAAAGCTTGTAAAAAAAACGTGTGGCACTCGGAGACTGCCGCGGTAAAGCTAACTGTTCAATACCTTAATTAAAAGTATGCGAGTATTCGCATATACTTTTAATTATCTAACTACTTATTGTAATTTATACGTGTGCTCGCTAGATGGCGTTGTACCGATTTCCCACATCAAATTATGGTTTCGTTACATGATTGTTGCTATACTTGAAATAAGGTTGAATCTTGTACGACATTGGGGGGTGGTAAGTTTTTTTTTGTTTATATAGGTCACCTCGCCTGATGGTAAGCTGAAGGTAAAGTCTCAGGATAGAGGGTCACCATTACATACACGTACCATGTTAACAATGGTTAATTGTTTATTGTTATGGAATTTCTTGACTCGGTCCCCTCAAAGCCCGCGATAAAAGTTTTACAGTAGCTTAAAAATACAAATGCTTACAAAATACTCAAGCTGTGAAGTCCAAAGAACATCTTATCAGTGACAGTCTGCAGAAGGTTTCCATCCAGTAACAACTCTTGAATATTTGCTGCACCATCAAAAGCATTGTCTTCTATCATTGTGATACCTGCAAGGGAAAATAGACTTTATTGATTACATTTTTGAAGCATTTCCAATCTTAATTGCATAATAAAATTGTTGAAACTGACACACGCGCTGTTTTGAAGCGTTAGGGTTGACAACTTAATTTGTAAAATATAAGTTGCGAAATATACACGTGCGGCGCAAGAGATAAAAATAATGGTGACCACGGCAACCGCAACTGAAAGCCCAGTGAGATTCGGTGAGATTCGTATCGCTTCTATGCGACGCATTTTGCCACAAACAAGTATTATAATTTGCATATAAATGTATTATGCAGCGTTTTCATCATTTAGTCACAATCAAGGTCTACATAGTCAATAGTCAAGTTAGTCTTCCTTCATAGTCTTGCCCCAGTAAAATAGTGGAGACTTCTACTTCTAGAGGCTTCTATGGAGTTTTGGAATCAATGTTAAAATCACAATTCACGGTAATATACCACTTTCCCAAACTTGTGCACGTTTTCGAAGATGTTATGTTTAAAAATCCACCGTTTTTACACAACAAAACTACATTTTACACTGATTTTAGAAAGTAATACAATGCCCCGATATGGCCCCGATGCGTCTATTTCTGCGTACGCGCCAAAAACTCCCTGTTTTAGCTTATAATATTTAATTATTTACTGTGCCGGGTAGTTCTGTAGAAGTTCGGGTGATTTTCGTTAGATGGCGCTGAATATTGTCATGTCGTTATTTACCATTATTCCGAAGATCCAACTTGGTGAGGTCTGGCAACCTTCCAAATAGACCGTCGGATTTGATTTGACCCAAACTGTTGTCTGACATCAACCTGAAATTAAAAAGAAAAATTTCTATTACTGTTGGTAGTGTAGTGAAAGATAGTGAAAGAAAGAAGCACGTTAAGCCGTCGGTCCCGGTTGCCATATTAACATCTATGGCAGTCGTTACGGGTAGTTGGAGCCCTAGAAAGTCCAACAACAATGGTCTAGCTGCAATGCTTCGATATCGTCTAATGTCACCATTGGGTTGTGAAGGTCAGATGGCAGTCGCTTCACGGAAAATATCGAGGTCTGCAGTGCGAGTGTGATGTCCTTTTTTATTCCGTGCGGAAATCCTCATGGAGGAAGTTTATGTCGGACTCTTACCGACTAAAACCGCACGCCGTCTAGGGTCTTCTGACGCCAGGGTGTAAGGTAGTCCATAGAGCATTTCCCTCGCACCCCGGCTTGACCCGGACCATCTCCAGGTTCGAGATGGCCCCCTCGGGTTACACACAGTGGTCCCGTCATGCTCCCGGAATAGAAGGGGGTGGGGGGGGGGGACGCCCAGGTGCTGCTCACGTCCCTAGACCACGGTGACTGCTTCCCACAAGGGGCTGTGTACTTATCTGCCAATTATTAAGTTGTGTTAAAAACCCCAGGCGGAGCTGCGGGTAACAGCTAGTAGTGACTTACAGAGCATCGGTGTTGACGGGCAGGTCCCTGGGCACCTCGCTGAGCGCCTGTCGCGCGCACGCCACGCTGACTGCGCGCGCGCCGTACTCGCACGCGCACGCGCCCGGGCACGCCGCCGACGCGCCGCACGCGTTAGCCGACTCCTCGCCCGCTGGAAATTGACTTGACATTCAGAAACTAAAATGATTGTGGAGCGTTATTCGACTGCAACGTCGGAGGACGCGGGTTCGATTCTCGTTTAGTGAAATTTAGCCTAGCGCGGTAGCCTACTGGTCTGGGTAATGGACTGCTGAGACGAGGTCTCGGGTTCGATCCCAGGTTCACCATGGCACACACCAAATGACTTTTCGATACTTTTCGAAGTTATATGTGTATTTATCGCAGGTTTATAAGTGCCCGGTTAATGGCAATAGGCTCGCCACCTAACATTGGGACCTAAATATAAACTGGCGAAATGTGGGTGCTAGCACCTCTGCCTACTCCATCGGGGATATAGGCGTGAGTTTATGTTATGTTATGAAATTTTACGACCTCTATGGCGTTGCGGTAGGAACTCCGACTGCTTAGTCAGAATCGGGAGTTCAATCCCCTTGTGGATAACTATTTTTCCGAACATCTCGAACCCGGAGATGACCCACCTTACACCCCGGCACTAGAAGACCCTAGAAGATGGCGTGCGGTTTTAGTCGCTTCGACATAACATACTCCGCTGGTCGCGGGAAATGGTATCCGTGGGGATTTCCGCACGAAAAAAAAGCAAATATTTGTGTGCATCAATATGAATATTTGCATTGGTTTAGATGTTTCTATGCAATATGTTTATCCGTATTCTAGAACCCATAACAACACAAAATGGAGCAAAAAAAAAGGATTGCGTTCAGGGTTCAGCAGGTGCATAGCCGAGCTTGAGGTGATGGTTGTAGCAGCACTTGTGGGACCAGTGGGTATTGGCGTAGTCTAAACCAATATCTGCGCTTTGTCACGCAGTGCTGCGACGACAATCACCTCTTCTTTCACGAGGCCGTCAAATTGAGGGCCACCATTATGTCACTGTCGGTGTATGTAATGGGTACCCCCTCTTTATTTTTCCTTTTTTTTTCCGTGCGGAAATCCTCATGAATACCCACCCCACGGCCAGCGGGGCAGGTTATGTCGGACTCTTACTGACTAAAACCGCACGCCGTCTAGGGTCTTCTGACGCCAGGATGTAAGGTGGCCCAAGGTAATGGGTACCCCCTTCCTGAAACTTTACCTTTATCTTACCATCAGGCGAGGTGAAGTCATATATTGTGTCCGATATAAAAAAAAATCTTTATTTGCCCTTTTTCTTCCTGTTTCGTCCTGAACAAGCTAATAAAGTACTCACGTTTGCATTTGAAGTTCTCTTCTCGTAGGGCATCGATTCTCTTGCGGCTCATTCGTTTTGGCGAGTCACACTTAGCCCCAGAGGTCTCTATAGGGTTCTTCCTTAGGTAAGCCGCTAACCATCGCAGCGAGCAATCACACGCAAAAGGGTTCCTGCCTAGATGCCTGTGAAAATAATTATTATACTGTAATTTCAGTAAAACACTTGGACAAATCCTTTTTTAACCGACTTTAAAAAAGGAGGAGGTTCTCAATTCGTAGGTATGCTATTTCATTTGTAAGTATGTTACGCGATAGCGGCGCCAATTATGGATGAATTTTGAAATTTTTTTTTGTTTGAAAGAGGCTACTTCTGAGGTGTTCCCATATCCAGGGTATCAGGATCTGATCTGATATTCAGCCTATGATATTCACGGATAATGTGGCTTTCTATTGGTGAAAGAATTTTTAAAATCGGTTCAGTAGATCCCGAGATTACCCCTTACAATTTAACAAATATAGGTACAAACACAAACTTTACTTCTTTATAATCTTAATATATATAAATCTCGTGTCACAATGTTTGTCCTCAATGGACTACTAAACCACTTAACCGATTATAATAAAATTCGCACACCATGTGCAGTTCGATCCAACTTGAGAGATAGGATAGTTTTTGAAACGGATTTCGACATCCACGCGGGCGGAGCCGCGGGCAACAGCTAGTATTAGTATAGAATAATATACCCACTCAATTAACTTGTAAACCAGTATACTTAAATACTCACAAAGTCTGAATTCCTGTTAAAGCATCGAAGGTACCATTTGGTAGTGATCTGATGTTGTTGTCGTAAAGGGACCTGAAATAAAAAGTAATTTTATTTTATACTGCGCTTATTTTATATTGATTTCGTGACTATACTGCGGCGACATCTAAGTCAGAGATCACAGGTTCGATTCCCGCTCAATCAATCAATCATTAGCCTGTCAACGTCCACTACTGGATATAGATATCCCCCAATTCTCTGTCTTCCGCGTCCAGTCCATCCCAGCTAGCTTTTTCAGGTCGTCGCGTCAGTCCATCTGGCTGGAGGGCGTCCCACCTTCCTTTTGTCGACTCGTGGTCTCCATTCTAGGACTCGTTTGCTCCAACGGCCATCGGTCCTTCGACAGATGTGGCCAGCCCATTGCCAATACAGATTCCCACTCAGTGCAAATAATTATACGCATTGGGTATATTTGCATTGGTCTGGGTGTTTCTATAATAATTCTGTGCGCGGCGTACAGCGGGTAGAACAATGTCTCCTCCGTTGTCAGCACACAAACTCTCTCAGCACCATCCTCCCCCCCCCCCCCAATCCCTCAACCCCGCCTTCTTGGTCGGCAGCGCGAGTGTGACCCCCTTGATGTTGCACACGTCCATAAAACCAATCACATCTAAGTTGGGAAGGAGTAGAGAGGGGTAGAGTTCTGATCTAGCATCGAGTTTATTATACTAACTTTTAAACTTTCATTCCATTCCATTCCATTCCATGATAGGTATAACCAATATGTTAACGGGAATTAACGGGATCATGCTATAGGTATATTTGGAATGCCTGACGTTTCAACCAGGTCAGCCTGTGACCACGGCCGGTGTAACCTGATCGAAACGTCAGGCATACCAAAGGTATGTAATGTATATACCTATACCATGATCGCGTTAATTCTCGTTAACATTAGAGTTTATTATCTTTGGAGACGCAGTTATTTAAGCCTCCCCTTCTCTGTGTTTGCTGTTTCCAAATTGTTGAGATACTACCTACGTTAAGAGGAAAGAGAAGATATACTTACAATAACTTCAAATTCTGTAGATCTCGAAAGGTGTCCTTTCGTACACATGTAATTTCGTTCGAGTTGAGAAGTCTGTAAACCAAAAACGCAGATTATTAATAAAGGCAGGCGTACCCTTAATAAGAAAGGCAGGCGATAAGGTCTAAACCCTCTCAGCTCTCTCGTTAGAGGGGAGGAGACCCGTGCCCAGTTCGGGTCTATAGTGTCTATATTTAGTACTAGCTGTCTCGGCGAACTTCGTACTGCCATATTTTCCACCCGCGTGCAATTCCGTTCCCATTCCTGTTCCCATTCCTGTTCCCGTTCCCATTCCCATTACTATTCCCATTCCTATTCCTATTCTCATTCCCATTTCCATTCCTACTACTACCTACTACTACTAAATACTAATCCCGTAACGTAAACATAAACTTCTCTCACATAATAGAAAAAGTTTGTATGAGAAAAAGAAAAGTTACTTTCTGAAATTTTCTGTACAACTGTTTTATTATTTTTTTTCGTAAGAACCTTCTCCAGATAATAACAAACACAACAAAAAAAGAATTAGTGAAATCGGTAGAGCCGTTGGTGAGTTATGCGCTTACCAACACATTTTGCGATTCATTTTTATATTATAGATTTCATTTAATACTTACAACAGCTGCAACGATGAAAGTCCATGGAAGATTCCAGAAGGTAGATCTTTGATTTTATTCCCGTAGAGCACTCTGAAACATAAATGTAAAGATTTAGATAATATTCGTAGGTATAACCTACGAGGTGCGGGCCGGAACCTCCTCACAATGCACCCGGGCTACGGAGGAGAGCAGTGCCTCCCAGCCTACCACGGAAGACGCTGCTGCTACAGGCAAATGCTGTTAAAGGTGGACATCTGAAGGGCTGCTCCGAGGCTCTCCACGTACAGATGGCACAGTGGGAAGCAGGGGGTAGGGGGGGGGGGGGAGAGTTAATTCTCCGTGCGCCAGGACGGCCGCCTGTGTTGGTGAAGTGGCATGATACTCTTTCGCAATACGTGTAATGTTTCGTTGGTTTCGCTTATAAACATAGCAACTGTCAATGCAGTTGTTGACAAAATATTGCGCTCATAATGCGACTATACAATTTTAAAAAGTAGCGTAAACAATTAAGTTGGATAGACAATTTGACTGCGATTAAGGCGCTGCGCAAACGTAGACACTTTTGTTTCTTGTGTCAGATACAAGCTACCGATGAATATTTGAATTCTATAGAACAAGTATGAAATCATTCAACTCCCTGCGCATATGTGAGTCCAGTTGCTTCCACTTAACACTATATTCAGGACGATCAAAGAGTGTTCGGTGTCGGTAACTGGAAACTAAAAGTCGTCAGTTGAAGACACAAGCAACATTCACAAACGTCCATCATGAGACTACGGAAAACAAGCAGATACAGCAACTACAGCTACAGTTTCTTGTGGTGTGCCGTGTCGGTGACAGGGAACCGGCAACTGTGTCCGGTTGTCGATACGGGACACAGCAACTACGGTTTCCTGTGGCGGTGTGCCGTGTCGGCAACACGTTTGCGCAGCGCCTAAATTTTTCTTGCAAAGTAGGGATGCCCTTACTTGCCACCTGGGTGTAGGCAAGCAGGGACAATCTAGATAGGTGGCAATTAGGGTCATTCCCACTTTTACACCCTAAATAGCCCCTGCGGTAGGTGTGTGAGCACCGGTCTTATGCCTTTTCTGATCGGAAACCAGTTCTGTTTTGCTACATAGTATAATACAAGTATTTGACATTGTTTTTCACGGCTCAGCTTGACTTGACACCGAAGATTTAGGTCTCATACGGTATTATTTGATTAGTTCCACTCTTCACAAATAGATGGCGTTATTCTAACAATCATAACAATGTACAGATACCGGCACGTAAATTGGCTGGACGCGTCATATGCGCAAAGGTCGATTTTTAGGTCCCCTTTGAGGTATGAGCGGGTCGCGGGAGACGCGGTTGCGCCGTCGCGGACATATGATTGGTCCGTCACTTGACGGGCCAATCAGATGTCTCCGAGAGACGTCTTGTAGCGAATCAACGTTCCGTTCGTTCGTACTTTGAATCATTTGATTGGCTCAAAGTGCACGATGCGCGAACTTACCCCAAACCTGGCCAAGTTAAGTGCCGGCATCTGTAACTATCATAACAATTTACTAGGTACTTACAAAGACGTCAGATGTACCAAGCCGCTGAACGCGTCCGCGGCAAGTTTCGTAATCTTATTGTTTGAAAGGTCTATCCTGGCTACACGTTTGACAGATGAGAATGCACCAGTGGGAACCTCGGTTATCTCGTTCTGTTCTAGGCGTCTGAAAGGGAGACACATATTTGGTAATTCAGAGCAATTAACATCAACACTTCTTAACAATCTTTTTCAGTATTCTGGCGTAATTTTCTTGCGTTTCTGATTATCTATACTAATACATATTATAAAGAGGAAAGAGTTGTACCTATTTTTGTATGTTTGTATGTTTGTAATGAATAGGCTCCGAAACTACTGGACCGATTTCAATAATTCTTTCACTTATAGAAAGCTACACTATCTGGGAGTAATATAGGCTATATATCATCACGCTACTACCAAAGGGAGCGGAGCAGTGAGCATTAATGTCAATAAATCGGGCAGATTTCCATACATCTTTACTAATAGCACGAAAAAATGTTGGAACAAAATCCGAATTCCACGCGGGCGGAGCCGCGGGCAACAGCTAGTTTTAAATATTCTATCTTATTTCCTGTTATAATATTCCTTTCGGTACTTTTGAAGCTGCTTAAACTTGTTCATAAAGATCCTTGATAATCAAGGGGATGTAGTAAGCCTTCTCGAGGGGAGGGGGATTTACGCCGCGATACCAAATTACTACCACGATGACAAAATCTACACAAGAGAAGAAGAAGAACAGGGCCTCGATTCTGCTAAAGGCAGATCTCTGTCATGCCATTGATACTCTAAAAAATGCTATTTAATTATACACTTTACCGTTATACAGTTAAAGTCCAAAATCAAATGAAAAGAATTCATTAAATATCTCTATATTTCTATTATTTTTTTTGACATTTGAAATTTTAATTTGTACCTATATAATATTGTAATTAATTTAATTGTCTTGTATGTGAAATTTTATTAACACCATACAAATTAGCACGCCGTTAGACGGAATGTGGCTGGTCATATTTATATTTTTAATACCATTATTCTGTACATAACCGTGGTAGCCTAGTGGTCTGGGTAATGGACTGCTGAGACGAGGTCTCGGGTCCGATCCCAGGTTCACCATGGCACACACCAATGACTTTTCGATGCTTTTCGAAGTTATGTATGTATTTATCGCAGGTTTATAAGTGCCCGGTTAATGGCAATAGGCTCGCCACCTATTACATTGGGACCTAAACATAAACTGGCGAAATGTGGGTGCTAGCACCTCTGCCTACCCCTTCAGGGATATAGGCGTATTCTGTACCTACGTTCGCAAATAAATAAATGATTGATTGATTGATTGATTAAACCAATCGCTCTACAAAATTATCATTTAATTTTGGATTTTAATCTGGTAACCTTAAAGTTCAAAATTAAATGGTAAGTATTTTTTTGAAGCGTCAGTGACTTGTTTAAACAGAATCGAGGCCCAGGATTCCAAAGTACTTACATTTCCGTAGCCCTATGAGGTATGGTAACCGGCAGTTCTGATAGGAGCTTCTCCCGGCAGTCAACTGTGCCCTCAGGGGTACATCGGCAAGGCGGTGGACAGCGAGGTTCCGCTGAACACTCCAATGTCACCGATGTGGTTGGTCCTTGGAAAAAGAAATTAGAATCAAAATTACGCTACTGCTATTATTTTACTTAGGATCATACTATATAGAAATAAAGAAAAAGAAGGCTTTAGGAGGTAGGACACGACGGTATCTCCCGTCCGAACTGAGCAGTCCGACTGGGGTAGTACCTCCGCCCTACAGAACACCGCGCACATAATAACCATCGTGTTGTGTTCCCCAAGGTAAGTAAGGTAGCCACAGCTCTCTGTACCCCTCCTCGCCCCACCCCTTCTTAGCCTTCCCATCCCTTTCTAGCCCTCTCTCCTTCCCTTCAGGGTAGGCAGCGCGTGTGTGACACCTTTAGTGTTGCACACAAAAAAAGAGAAGAAAGAAAGAAAAAGAAGAAGGAAAGCACAATTCTTTCCGCCTTCCGTTCTGTATCATTCTATTTTATGTGCAAATCTTATATCTTAAATTAATAACTAAAGCAAAAAACAAAGAAAAAATCAAAGAAGAAAGAAGGAAGGCCAGAAAGAAAGATAGAAAGGTTTTCTTTATTTATCCGTCAACGCAAGAGCCCAGTGCGTTAACAAAATGCGGACTCTACGTGTAACGGAGAACCATCTGCTGGCAGAGGATCTGCATTATACTGACCTAAATCAGGGTTTTCAATGGTTACCCTTGAAGTACGGCATCTCAAAAAGTTAGGTGTAAACTTACCACTACATATCAGTTCATGCGCCTCCAATTCCGTGAGGAGTGCTCCTCTCAAAGCAGCTGGGGCCTGACATCTGGAAATTTAATTTAATTTATAAACCAAACCCACCCTTAATGAAAGTAGAGGAAGCGCGTGAAGTATATGATAATAGAAGCAGATGGCGGGCTGTTATCTGAGCATATTTATGTATGTACTAGCTGACCCACCCCGGCTTCGCCCGTGACGTATTTTGAACTCCGATGCACCCTTTTTAACTCACATAATATGCTCATAATTTATCAGTTTTCCTAAAATGTATGGGAATCTACCAGAATTGTTCACATTTATGATTATTGCTCCGCTCCCTTGGGCAGTAGCGTAATGATATTCAGCCTATGACATTCACGGATAATGGCTTTCTATTAGTGAAAGAATTTTTAAAATCGGTTCAGTAGATCCCGAGATTACCCCTTACAATTTAACAAATATACGAATACACAAACTTTACTTCTTTATAATATTAGTATAGATAGGTTAAAAAACATTACCTAGCACCCACTCCAAGGATCCCCGCAGCTCGTACGGTAGTCGACAGTCTTGCGACACGGCAGTCGCATACAACAGGGTTGTCGGTCAGTCGCAGCGTATTCAGTCGCGTGATAGCTGCTGGCTCCAGGGCTAAATATGTCAGGTTGTTGTTGTTTAGAGTTCTGTGAACAAAAGTTGTTAGTTAGTTAAGTTTTTTTATAGCAGTAGGTAACAGACAGGTCGTGTCTCGGAGAGCACGTTAAGCCGTCGGTCCTGGTTGCCATACTAACATCTATGGCAGTCGTTACGGGTAGTTGGAGCCTTACAACAACGGTCTAGCTGCAATGCTTCGATATCGCCTAATGTCATCATTGGGTTGTGAAGGTCAGATGGCAGTCGCTTCACGGAAGTAGAGCCTCTTCCATTGATCATCAGGTCTACCAACTTCTATTTATATTCAACCCGGTTAATCTAACTGCAGTCCATCCTATGGTAAGCTGAGGTGAAATCTTAAAAGCTTTCTGGTGCCCTATACTTACCCTCTACATCATCATCATTCTCTGAACCTTTTTTCCAACTCAGTTGGGGTCGGCTTTCCAGTCTAACTGTGATGCGGCTGAACTTCGATATTTTCCGTGGAGCGACTGCCGTCTGACCTCCACAACCAATGGTCATTATGACCAATGGCGATATCGAAGTTCCAAGTTAGACTGGATGGACTTTTGTGGGCTCCAACTACCCGTAACGACTGCCATAGATGTTTGTATGCCAACTTACCCTCTACCGAAGAGTAAATAATTTTATACCTACCCACGGGAAAACAGCCAATAGCTTTTCGAGGCCTTGTACCAATATGATTTAATAAGTCCAACAAATTGGGTCAGAGTATTCAATATCGTATTCAGTAATGAGTCAAGAGCTGAGGGGTCGAATCAATACCGTGGGGTCAGCTGAGGTCAATTTGTAACCTTGGTGTATTAAAACTAAATTTATTAACAGAACAGAAGGAGATTTAACTAACTTTTGCCCCGGTTTCTCCTTTTGTCCAATTGCTACGTTAGAAATCGCGGGATCCAGCGGGATATACAAGAATATTTGAATTTGTCTGGGTATTTACATTGATAATGTATAATTATGTACAATAAAAGATAGGGTATATAAATAAGTACATTTTATCGGCATTTGAATGGTCAGACGGCAGTCGCTCTCATAAATGCAGCGGTAACCCTTATGATCCTGCTGATCAATAAGAGGGATCGCGATGTTGCTGGCCGTCAGTTTCACTACTCATAAAGGACCATAGACCGCATGATCCTAGCGTTGATCCTCCTGCAGACCATTTAGTTTTTTTTATACCACTTAGGTGGCAGACAAGCCCATGGCTCATCTGAAAGGAAGCGATCACTGTGGCCTATGTACGTGTGCAACACCAGGGGCGTTACACTCGCCTGGGGATTGGAGGAGGGCAGGATTTGGAGGGGGTTGAGAGGGTTTCTGTGCTGTCAACGCAGGAGACTCTGGTCTACCCTACTTACCTTGGGGAACACAACACGATGGTTATTATGGTCGCGGTGTTCTTAAGGGCGGAGGTACTCATTTCAGACTGCTCATTTCGAACGGTACAAATTGAGTAGTACAAATAAAAAATGGTCTACTTACAGCACTTCCAAACTCTTTAAATTCTCGAACGCCTTCTCGTCGATACATTTGAGATGGTTTCCGTCCAGGTGTAGACTCTTGAGTGCTGTTAACCCTCGGAAAGTTCTTCTGCTGATAGCTGTCAGCTCGTTCCGACTTAAGTCCCTAGAAGATAATATATGTTATAGTTGTTACAAAATAGAAGACCTGTTTTGACAGTTCCCGCCCATGAAGTTTTCAATTTTTTATCAATTGAAATGTTCTGAAGGTAATTTACATTTTTCATTGACAGCTAGGTACCGCCCAGTGGCTTGCACGTAATTGTTTTGCCAATTTTGGAAAGAAAACAATGTTTGAATTGGCTTGAAAGTCAATATAACATTTAAGTTTAGTGAAAATGCACATTAGAATCGACACAGAAACAACCATTATTTTATTGATTGATTATTTGATATTAATTGATTAAAATTAATTTAAAAATTTTGAGTAATAAATTACATCCTGTAAATTGACCTCTTTGATAGCTTAATGAAATTGACGGTTTCTACGCACATTCAGCGGTAAAGTCGATGACAATAATTACACAGATTTTGAATATGAAAATTGGAATGAAAATTGTTCATAGTATTATTGTAATGAGAATTTTGAAATAGGTTAGAGTTTATAAGCAAGTTAAACAGAGTTTTCATTAAGATAATTATAGAAATAACTTATCAAAACTAATTTTCAAAATCTGCATTAAAAGTAAATGGTCAATTTACTTTGCTCAAACATGGCTCAAACTAAGCTTGAAAATCTTAAAATGAAAATCTACTATTTCCGCTGCTATGCTATGCTAGCGATGTCCAAAGTGTTTTCGGTGGTGTTATCTTGTTGAATGAAGTTATTGAGCAATAATTATAACTACGTTTAAAAAACCGACTTCACCAACTAATGTTTATTACTTTTTAGTGTACCGAAATAGACCTACCTATTTATGAGGTTTATTATGTACAAAGACATCAAAAACAGATTTTCCCAAGATCCCAGCATCAAATCCTGATACCCTGGATATGGGACCACCTCAAAAGTAGCCTCTTTCAAACAAAAAAAATTTCAAAATCCATCCATAATTTATTGACATCCATCCAAAAAAAAGCAACATACATCCAAAAAAAACCTCCTCCTTTTTTGAAGTCGGATAACAAAATTAGCTGATTATTTGGTGTGTCAATCGCTCAGTGTTCATTCGCTCTACGTGCCCACCATTCTCGTTACAACAATCTCTTTCAAGTCACATCATTCTCGTATATCCGTATTCCTCTTCCTATCAATATTACTCCACATAATACTTCGCAAAGTAACATTAGTATCTACATATTTTATACATCAATAAATTCAAAATTAATCCAATGCGAATTACTTAAATATTTAATCTAACATGAGGCCTGCTAGCGCCCCGTGTTAACAACTTGAAGGTACAGCTAGGGCTGTAAACAAATAATAATAGAGTATAAAGCGTCGTTTGAATGAGATACGGGATGTTAAATATTAAAGTTTAATGTGGCAACCCTAGTCACGAAAGAATAGTATGGATTTAAGTATACTGTTTTTTTTTCGATTTTATAGCTTTAGATGGCTGACAAACGCACGGCCCACTTGATGGGAAGCGGTCACCGTGGCCTATAGACGTGCGCAACACCATGAGCGTCACACTCACGCTGCCGAATGCCCTTGGGTTGGGTTATACTACTTTAAGAGAAGTGATTTTTGTGTAACTTTCTAACTTCGAGAGATGCGCCTGCACCAGAGCCTAGTTCGTTGTTAGCAGGTGCACCGACTTGCAGGTGAAGTTGGTTTGTGCCTCCAAGATGTTGGTGTGGATGACCAGCTGTTTTTGCGTGATAAATTTACAAACTTCCATCTATAGGTAGGTACTATTATAAAATTATTTACATTATTAATTATTGACATTGAAGTTATTTAAAAAAATAGGTTATGTTATATAAACGATTTTAATTCTAAACATAAAATTATACATTTTTTGAATTATTGTCTGTTTGTTTACAATAGACGCAAAAACTTTCTACTGAACGAATTTTTATGCGTTTCTTTGGTTTGAAAGGACTTGGTCAGACTAAAAATATTACGCGTGTATTTGTAAGAACCGGAGTTATAGAAAAAAAAAAAACAAAAACTGACATCTACGCGGGTAGAACCGAGAGCATAGGCTGGTTTTCATTATTCTTCAAAAACTCGTCCTGTATAATTCCTCCTAAGTCGTATCCTTACTAAACTAACGTTCGACTACAGGGCTATGCCAAATGGTTTTCTATCTGTTTCGCTTGAATTATTGATAGCGCTTTCAAATTGCCTCGCTGCACGCTTTCGATGGCCGCCATCTTTAGATATGGTTTCTTAGAGCCAGCTTAGAACTGATATTATTCGGTGTACAAGCGATGTTTAGTATCTGAATTCTATCCTACTATACTACAAATATTATAAAATGTGAAAGTTTGTTACTTAACTACCTCCTACTACCACTAACTACCCAGATTCGCCTAATACAGTCCATACTGGTTGTCTGGAAGAAATCGCAGACAGCGATAAGACCGCCCTTTGTACAATTTTTTTTTTATGTACTTATACGCTTTGTTTGTTTTTATCCTGATGGTGTGTGCAATAAAGAGTATCTATCTATCTATCTATCTATCTTAACCATGCTTTAACGGATCTGGCTAAAATTCGATACAGGGATAGATTATAATCTGGAATAACACGTCGACTTTCAAAAATGATTTTTTATACTACTTAAGAGGCAGACAAGCACACGGCCTACCTGAAGGGAAGCGGTCACCGTGGCCTACGAATGTGTGCAACTATGATGTGTTAATTTATGTTTATAATATTCCGCATTTTATAACTTATAACACAAACTAGTTAAACTGGGTCTAGAGAGCGCTGTGTAGAATAATTATATATTATAGAATAGGTATTTTTTTTTATATTCCGTCCGTCATATGACTTTACCCCGCTAGATGGTAAGAAGCTAGGGCAAAGTCTATCTAGAGGGTACGGGCCGCCATTCTAGACACATTCCAAAACGACGGTCCTTCACGGCCTAGACGGCCTATTCGCACGAAATACGGTACAATACAATTCTCATACAAGTTACTAACTTTCAAAAGTAACTTCCCTAACTTCTGTTCCACCACAATGAACCGGAACATGCCATCCCAAAGACTATAAGTCTCGAGAGCTCATTACGCTGTTCTTACATCCGCTCGCGGCAAGATGGCGGCGGTGTTATTTCCGGTTGAACTCAGTTGACGTCTGCACCTCATCCGGTACGGACGTGCCGCTTTGTGAAGTTACAGGCGTTTTATTGATATCTTTACATAATTGGGATATGCGAATCAATCTATCTAAACTATAAAAAAAATTGTAAAGTGGCTGTGTCTGTACATTGGAAATATTTTAAAAAATATTTAGGTTATAATGAATGATACTGAACCCAAATATATTTTTTTGGAATACTTGACTGTTTATCTGTTTGTCCGCAATGGACGCAAAACTACTGAACGGATTTTGATACGGTTTTTTAGTTTGAAAGGTCTTGATCAGACTTAAAATCTTACGTATGATTGATCACAATCGGTTGAGTAGAACCGGAGATATACCTAGTCAAAAAACGCAAACATAGACATCGTAGGCAGAGCCGTGGACATAAGCTAGTGCTATTATAAAATTGTAACTGCTATACATTGGAAATAATAATTATAAGAATAAAACTTCAGTTAAACGATTCAGAAGTCAAAAATATTTTTTTACGGAAAGACCATGACAAGCCTCCGACAAGGTGGACCGACGACCTGGTAAAGGAAACCGCTAGATGAAAAAAACGCAGAACCGGTCGTCGTGGAGATCATTGGGGCTTTTGTCCAGCAGTGGACGTCTTTCGGCTGATATGATGATGATGATGATGATGATGATGATGATGATGAAGACCATGATCACTAAGTTATCATGATCTTTGGTATCTATTTATTTTTGAGCGATAGACGTAAAAACGACCAAAAGTCGCTATTTTCGAAATCCATGCAAGCGAAGCCGTGGGTATTAGCTAGTATATAACGTGTCAATATTTCAACAGAGTATCTAGTTCACCCTTAACGCTTAAATATCTCACTGACACAATTCCCACCCATACCTCACTAGCGGGGTGAAATTAATTTAAGTTATTACCTCTAAGAGGGCGGAAGTGCCGCCATCTTGGAGCTTTGTAAGAGAGCGGAAGTAAGAGTTAATTAAGATAGTTCTAAAGTGTACACTGATTTAAATTTGAAAATTGCAACATTGAGTCGTTTGACTTTGAGTTAACTTTTGAAAATCAACCGATAAAAACACGATTTAAGCACACGGCCTACCTGATGGAAAGCGGTTACCGTGGCCTATATGGAGGTGTGCAACACCAGGAGTTTTGATATGTTAGAGACGCGTGTGTGTACACATGATACATACCATAACAACAATTTTTGTCTGTCTGTCTGTTTGTTCTAACTAATCTCTGAAATGGCTGGACCTATTTTGACGGGATTTTCACTGGTAAATAGCTTATGTAACAGGAAGTAACTTAGGCCACTTTAATTATGGAAAAAGAATCAGAGGTTCGCGTAAGAAAATTAAAACTTAAACTGTACCCCTCCTCCCCCGCCCCTTCCCAGCCCTCCCCCCTTCCCTTCAGGGTAGGCAGCGCGTGTGTGACACCCTTAGTGTTGCACACTTTCATAGGCCACGGTGACCGCTTCCCATCAGGTGGGCCGTGTGCTTGTCTACCACCTACGTAGCATAAAAAAAATCAGCTAGCAATAACATAGGTAAATAAAATTTTTACAGCAATTAAGAATATTTGGCTGAAACGAAAGTTTGAAGTCGCCATCTTTGTGTAAAAAGCGCGGGAAACTTTTGCAAATGGCGGCCGTTCTATTGTCATTGGAGGGCCATACACGAAATGTGGAGCTGAAAGTTTGTCTTTGTACGATTTTAGCTGAAGTAGTCAGCGACCTCAATACCAAATACACTCGAGAGCAATGAATCCGGGTCACTTAAACGAAGAAACTGGTTCTAACCTACGCAGACCAGGAACGGGCAGAACCAGGTGTACCACAGCACGAGAAGACCGATACTTGGTGAACACCATGCTTCGAAATCGCTTTCTCATAGGAACTGAACTCACCAATCAGTTTCGACGCCTCGGAGGAAGTAACCCAAGTGCATGGACAGTAAGACGTCGGCTTGCTGAATCTAACTTAAAACCCCTTAGACCTGCAAACGGCCCTAAACTGGAGCGTGGGCATCGTATTTCGAGACTAAGATATGCCCTGTTTCCTATTTTTGTTTTAAGGAGAGATCAGCAGTTTTTTTCTTTATGTAATTTTGTGTTAATAAAATGTATGGTGACTCATATTTTTTTTACTTTCATTTAAGGAGTATTACATTGTCTATTAAATACAATTTATTGCATTAACCTATCATTTTTAGTTTCCGAGATTTTTAACATTCTTTAAGTGACCCGGATTCATTGCTCTCGAGTGTATTATTTTCTAAAAAAATATTCTGGGGTTAACTCTAAAATACTCGTAGGTTCACCCAGAGAGCCACCATTTTGGCACTATCGGTGTTTGCAATGGTGACTCCCACTATAGAGACTTTGCCTCAGCTTACCATCAGGCGAGGTGAAGTCATGTTGACGTGACCGACATAAAAAAAAAGTCGAAAGTTGTGAAGTGACAACTCTCCTTTTTTAAAAGTAGTCGGTTAAAAAGGTCACGAGCCTTTGTATAAAAAAAAAACAATTATTTTTGTCTACCCTCGCAGGTACATACGAAAGGGGAGTTTAAAAAATGCAAATTAACTTGATTGATACAATTACTTGAGTATTTTTGTCCCTTTCTTAAGTCTATTACTGGCAAGGGACGTAGGGTTGTCTAAAACGTTTTTTGGGTACGTCAATATGACTTCTGCTCGCCTGATTGTAAGCTAAAGGATTAGGAATGGGGGTCACGATTACATAAACCGATATTGCTACAAATACTAATTACATGCATTTGGCATTTGACATTTTTTGACATTATTTGACATTGTTTGACATTATTTGATATTTTGATTTACCGAAATTAGAATAAAAATAAAATTTATTTATATCTTAATTTCAATTAACGTAACTTTATATTCCAATGATAGAATTATAATAATGTATCTACACCTAAATATAATAAAATGTAATACTTACCTACATTGCATGCAGAGAATTTATCTGCGAAACATGCTGAACTATATTTAATTGACACCCCATTGTAACTTATCGTGTTTCAAGCAATAAATGATATTATTATATTACAATGGTGGCTCTCCGCTTGACGGTTTCATCAAATGCTTTTTCAATCGAAGGAATCTCATTTATACATTGTAACTAACAATTTTTTTTTCCTTAATAATACTGAAGGAATTGAGTAGTATGCCAACTTTAATTTTTTTATAGAGTGCAAGAATTACGGTAGATGGCTCTCACAGCGCGCCAAGCTGTAGAATGCATTAGAGAATTTCGAACATGCGATCGAGTGCAAGTACATAACTTAGTTGGTCAGAGTACTCCCACTGTAAGGAAGTGGTCACGGGTTCAAATCCCATCCTGGATGTTCTATTTTCCGATCTAATTAATTAGAAAAATTTTTCCTTTTTTTTTTCAAATTTTAATCTACCGTGTGTAGTGACAACCCTAGCCTACCCTAGAAGGAAATGAAATGCCTTAATAAATTATATATCGCAATGCGTTCGTGAAACCCATGGGAGTTCTTCGAAAGGGGGAGACACTGACACTTTTTAGTGCCAAACGACACTTTCAGATAATTGGGTACTATGGAACTAGGTACCACTTGATATGAGAGATTCGTCAGTAAAGAGGTTGCATTTTGAAATCTTCGCATAAATTTGGATTTTTGTGGATTGACGGTCTCTGTGGCGTAGGGGTAGTGACAGGGGGCGCGGGTTCGATTCCCACTCAATGCAAATATTCTTGTATGTATTACGGCTAATACCCGAAGTGCGGCTGCACCTAGTTTTAGCCGGTTAGAACTAGGTGTAGCCACTCTACACAGCCACAAGTCGGTATCGCTACCAACGATATATAAAACGACTCTCCATTCGACTCTTTACTCCCACTTTCCACTCCACTTTCTTCTCCACTCCCCTCCATTACACTCTCACTAAAAAAAAAGGATAAAAAGTATCCTATGTCCGTCTCCTGGTTTTAAGCTACCTCCCTACCAGTTGTCAGCCAAATCGATTCAACCGTTCTTGAGTTATAAGTGAATAGTGTAACTAACACGACTTTCTTTTAATATACTCGTAAATTATGTATCTATTTTTTATCTATTTAGGTATGTATGTATTTATTTCTCAGACATGGTTAACAATGGCCATTTTTATGATACAGCCTTGTTTTCAACGCTTCCCGTCTGTAAGTTTTTTATGTTAATGTTCCATACTGTCTCATTTTATTTGACCGCGGTAGCTGCTGAGACGAGATCTCGGGTTCGATCCCAGGTTCACCATGGCACACACCAATGATTTTTCGATGCTTTTCGAAGTTATGTGTGTATTTATCGCAGGTTTATAAGTGCCCGGTTAATGGCAATAGGTTCGCCACCTATTACATTGGGACCTAAACATAAACTGGCGAAATGTGGGTGCTAGCGAGGTGCTACCTCCCCCCTTCGGGGATATAGGCGTAAGTTTATGAGTATGTTTATTCGAAAAAAGTTGGTCCACTCAGTTTATAAGTATGAATGAAGCCAGTTTCCATATCTTTCCCACTCAAAGAAAAGTATTTCAAAAAACCAAAATTACTAAGAAAATCACGAATTACGAGTTCTATAAAAGCACCATCACGCCAATTTAATGGTGTTAGAGCTGGCAGGGACAACGGTTACGCGTTATGGCTAAAAGGAATTCTATGTTGTAGAGTTAGATAACGGTTATGGGGAAAATGCCATCGTTTACAGAAAATTGGTGGGGCTGCTGATGTGTTAAATTTCTTCGGTATGGGTAGGGGGGAGGAGTAAGGGGAGAGGGAGAGGGGGTTAAGACGGTTTTTGTACCTCTTCTATTCATATAACTTCTATAGGTAGCGGTAATGCATTCGACTGCTACTGCAAATGTTTAAATGCATGAATTGAATATGTCTATTTGCATTAGTCTGGGTGTTTCTGTGTATAATATGTATTTGGATAAAGGATATAAGTATTTTTATTATTTAAAAAAAAAATCAATTTAAATTTTGGGTACCTATGTATTCATAGAATGTATTTTGTATAATTATTTATTTAGAATTTTAGCATGTTTGATCTTCAACCTAGCGTTAATCCCAGTCGCATCCAAAGCTTTCACCGCGGAGTCTGGGGTCCGCTTTACCAGTCTTAACTGCGGATTTGGCTGGACCTCGATATTTTCCGTGAAGCGACTGCCATCTGACCTTCACAACCCAATGGTGACATTAGGCGATATCGAAGCATTGCAGCTAGACCGTTGATGTTGGAGATTTTAGGGCGCCAACTACCCGTAAAAAAACAATAAATAAATAATATTGTACACTGTATTATGATGTATTTTTCGAGATACGGATCTCTAAAACCGGTTCAAATCAAAACTTCGACCGTAATGAAAGCTTTTTGGTAACAGACAATTACTCGCCAATTGATTGCTTTGACCCAATCAAATTGATTCGATCAAATCATTGTTTGCAACCGTTCAGCTCCGTTCTAGCGAATTAAAATCTGAAATAGAGAATTTTGAGGTACAATATATCAGTTTTTGAAGTTTTTATAATCGAATTAAAAAATTTTGGGTCGACTATGAAGTACGGATCAATTAAGTTTTTTTTGTATTGACATGTTAACATGACTTCACCTCGCCTGATGGTAAGCTAAAGGTAAAGTCTCAGGACCGGGGTCACTATTACCTACACCGATAGTACTACAGTGGTGGCCTTCAGCTTGACGGCCTCATGAAATGCTTTTCACGCCCCGCTTAAAGACCCGGGACTGTATGAGGAAGGAAACTCATGCACTGGTGAAGAATTCCATGTCTTTATGGTGCGGCAAAGAAAATAGACTTTTTATTTTATTTTAAGACGGTGTGTGGTTTTAATCGGTTCGTGGCTGACATAACCGCATAAAAATTGTGGATTTTTAAGCGGTTTTCTTTTGTTTAAAAGTTCTCGTTCAGCATTATTTCGTCACAATCGGTTGAGTAGAACTGGAGATAATAGTCAAAAAACACGAAACCTGACTTCCACATGGGCAGTACCGCGGGCAATTTCAATTTCAATTTCAATTTCAATTTCAATTTCTTTATTTCTCAAAATAGTGTAACGTAATTACATCTTTTTGACGTCAAAAACTACTTAATACTAAGTTTACCACCGCTTCCTAGGCGCTAGTGGAGAAGAAACGGCGCAACAAACTCCACTGCTGCATTTTGAGACGTCAGGTTATACATAGATATCTTAAGACTAAATATGGACGAATGTAAATTTTTGTCTCGTGTCAATATAAACAAAGGTATATAAAAAAAAAAGATATAATAAATTTTAACCGAAGTTAAACAATAAAATAATAGAAAATGTCAAAATATAGTAATGTCAAAAAATACATAGTAAAAAAGGTCGCGTGCCTACCACAATATCAATATATTGTAGTAGGCAAATGCCACAACTACAGCATTCTGTAGTTGTAGCACTTTAGCATTCTAGGAGGGGCCTGCACCATGCTCAAGCTAAGCAAGCTAGTTATAAAATATTAGTCTAAAGTTCAAGAAACTATTGTCTTGGCCATATTTCAAATGGTCCTAAAGGGCCCCGAATAGCCCAACTAGGGCAGTGTCATCTAATGAACAAATTCGATAATCATATCCGCTGTGCGTTCACATACGTATAAATCATATGCTGTCAGACGTGTAAGAAACGTGTACTATTAGGGAGGGGACATGGTTTGTCGATATCGATAAAATATATTTTTTATTTTTATTTTTTATTTTTCTTTAATAGGAAAACATACAGTTTTTTACAATTCTCATTTACGCTATACAGTAAACTAGCTGTTGCCCGCGGCTCCGCCCGCGTGGATGTCGAAATCCGTTTCAAAAACTATCCTATCTCTCAAGTTGGATCGAACCGCATATGGTGTGCGAATTTTATTATAATCGGTTAAGTGGTTTAGGAGTCCATTGAGGACAATATCTGTAAACCATTTACCAGTTTTCGCATTTTATGACTATGGTTACAAACAATATCTGTCTTACTTATTCACTAAACTAATTACAATGGAAGTAGGTACAAGCATAACTAAAGGTACGATATATCGATGTTTGTATGCCTCATTGCTATGATTTGAGTTACATTCGAGGCTTTAATCTTGGAGCTTGGGAGTCCGCTTTCTATGTGATGTCTTGCGAATTTAGCCTTTTATAGTAGCGACTGGCGTTGACTGATAGATGAGGTTTGCTTGGCCCCCATAGCAGTAGAACATCCTACTGTCACGATAAAGAAGATTAGAAAATTCAATAGATACATAATATCTTTGAAAAATACTACTTACTTACATTATTTTAATACGCCAAACGCGCATAATATGATTCTTTGCTACTTTTATTAAATCATTATTTCCACATAGTTATTTTGAAATGATAGCGTACGGTCCAATTACCACACATGTTACCGCGTCAGCGGATTTGATTGCCTTATTGTAAAGTCAGTCGCAAACAAGTCGCGCTGTAAAACTCGTGTATTTAGCAATAAATACTTTATAATCATCAAGGATTTATCATTTAAGTATCGATACATCAAGATCTATCAAGCAGGTTGTACGGCAGCATCAAGGCAGTCCCGTACAGATTGTGTAATTAATTATAAGGAAATTCTATTCAACGACTTCCTGATACTTCCTCTGCGCTTTTTAAAACGCACGTTATTAAAACTTTTAGTATTGCCATTGCAAGTATACACAAGCCGCTTACCACCAGGTGTTCCATTTACTTATACATTCCCTTAATAGAATAGAAAAGGCACATTAAAATTACATTCAATAAAACGTAAATACTACCGACTTATTACACACATTACACCACCATTTTATATTTACACACGAAACACTCCAAATCTGTACGGTAGCAACTTAGTCACGCGCCTTCTATTATTTTTATTTAAATGCCAAACAATTCCATAAAGACACCATGACCAAACATAATATAATAATATAAATAAAACTTCATTCATTCATTGGGTCTTTATCGACACACGCTGCCGACATAATCCCATCACTAGCTGTACTAACACGTACGTAGAACGAACTATTGTTGATTTGTTAATCCCATCTCTATAGTATAAAGAATGCATCCGGTTTTGCTTGTTGTATAGTTGAGACTGACGGTGTTTTAATATGGTTAAGTATCTGGACACTGGGTTAGTAGTTTTTTTATATTCACGCTTGTGTAGTTTTAGGTAGGCAGAGGTATATAAGTACTCACATTTTTTCAGGTAATTAAGAGATAAACTACCATTATCAACCGTTCGTCGTTCTCTGAACTTTTTTCCCAACTCAGTTGGGGTCGGCTCTCCAGTCTAACTGTGATGCGGCTGAACTTTATCAACCGTTGACTTTCGAAATTCATCGCTGTTATAAAATTTCCAAAAATCCAGTGACATTTTACCTAGCTCTGGAATTGAACCTAGTACTTCACCGCGGTAGCCTAGTGTAGTCTGGGTAATGGACTGCTGAGACGAGATCTCGGGTTCGATCCCAGGTTCACCATGACACACACCAATGACTTTTCGATGCTTTTCGAAGTTATGTGTTTATTTATCGCGGGTTTATAAGAGTACCCGGTTAATGGCAATAGGCTCGCCACCTATTACATTGGGACCTAGACATAAACTGGCGAAATGTGGGTGCTAGCACCTCTGCCTACCCCTTCGGGGATATAGGCGTGAGTTTATGTTATGTTATGTTACTACACGCAGCGAGGAGCACGTGACTGTTGGCCATAGTACTTCAATATCGTGAAATACTGATCCCGTTAAAGCAATCCATATTCACTATTGCACCATTTCTACGCTCCCCTGGATAGTAGCGTGATGATAAAATATATAACCTATAATCTGCCTCAATAAATGGGCTACTCAAAACAAAAATAATTATTCGTTTCGAAAAAAAGTAGTTCCTGAGATTAAGTTCAAACAAACAAACATACAAACTCTTCAGCTTTATAATATTACAAGCCCATGCCCGCGACTCCGCCCTCCTGTACGTCGGTTATCATCATTCTCTGAACCTTTTCCCAACTCAGTTGGGGTCGGCTTTCCAGTCTAACTGTGATGCGGCTGAACTTCGATATTTTCCGTGAAGCGACTGCCATCTGACCTCCACAACCAATGGTCCAATGACCAATGGCGTTATCGAAGTTCCAAGTTAGACTGGTTGGACTTTTGTGGGCTCCAACTACCCGTAACGACTGCCATAGATGTTTGTATGGCAACCGGGACCGACGGCTTAACGTGCTCTCCGAGGCACTAATAAACCTGCGATAAATACACACATAACTTCGAAAAGCATCGAAAAGTCATTGGTGTGTGCCATGGTGAACCTGGGATCGAACCCGAGACCTCGTCTTAGCAGTCCATTACCCAAACCACTAGGCTACCGCGGTTCTTACATTTTTTAAATTATATCTCCGGTTTTACTCAACCGATTGTGATCAAACAAACGTAAGATTTGGAGTCTGACCAAGACTTTTCAAACAAAAAAAAAACATCAAAATCCGTTGAGTAGTTTTTGCGTACATTGCCACAATCTGACAAGCATTTTCCAAAAAAATATTTTCGTGTTCAGTATTATACTCAAGTATACTTCATAAAAGTTAATAACCCAAGACGTATTTTTGTTATACTCTGTCCAATTTAGGATGATAATAAAATTATTTTGACAGTTCGCGTATCGAATGAATCGAACTTAAATTAATTTATTGAAATTATTAAGTAGTACTTATCTACTACAATTTTTTGTAATATAATTAGCTAAGTATTTTTTTTATATATAGGACACGTCAATTTGACTTCACCTTGCCTGATGGTAAGCTAATGTAGGTATAATACCAAACATAAATACCTACTATACCACAAAACTTCTCTTTTAACATCCTGAAGTAAGTTACCTAAAATAATAAAAAATGTTTTGTGTTTTTGTAATTATCGATTTCATATTCTAAGAGAACGATAATCGAAGATCGATTGGATTCATTTTCGATTACCTATTTACATAAAGCTGTCAAAATTATCATCCTATATTTGACAAAGTATAACATCTCCAATGTACAGACACCAGTTACTTTACAATTTTATCATAGTATAAATATATATTTATACTTATTCATACTTATATTTTTTGAAGTCATATTTGGTTCGATGTTATGTAGGTACCTAATTCGTTCAGAATGGCTTCTTGTAAGTGAAAGAAACCGTACAACGTACGCATGGGCGAGTCAAAGACGCCTTTGTGTTTGTACACTGCAGGCCAAAGTTATGTACACAGTATCGAAATCAATTTCTGCAAAAAAAATTTTTTTTGCATTTTCTCATTGCTGTGGTTTTCCCTTTTTTTTTTTTTATTGGTAATAGGCTCGCGTTTGACCACGATCTCACCTGTTGGCAAATGATGATGTGGTCGACGATGGAGCACGCTTGCCTAGAAGAAACCTATTCACTCTAGACTTAAAGACTCCCAGGTTGTAGCTTTCCGGAAATACAGACTCAGGCAGGGCATTCCACTCTTTCCCTAGCGTCTACAATATGGGGTTCTTCAAAAAGGGCATGAGAAAGTTAGAAAGTTTTTACAGGGTCGGCAGCGCGAGTGTGATACTCCTGGTGTTGCACACGTCCGAGGCCACGGTGACCGCTTACCATTAGGTGGACCGTGCACTTGTCTGCCACCTAAAGGCCTGTTCAAACATAAGCGGTATTCGCTACGCGGAATTTAGTAAGTATGAAGTTCCGCGGCTAGAATGGAATCGTGTACGCATAGGTAAATTTCGCTTGATGGGTAAAGGACAGTAATATATTACGGGATACCCACTCGGTTTTCTGTACCATAGATGGCAGTGAATACCGCTTATGTTTGAACAGACCTTAAGTTGTATAAAAAAAATCTCTGATCTCCAAAACTCAAGTGGCAGTGGGCAGGGCACATCGCTCGCAGAGCCGACGGCCGATGGGGTAAAAAGGTTCTCGAGTGGCGACCACGAACCGGAAGACATGGTGTGGGCAGGCCTCCGACAAGGTGGACCGACGATCTGGTAATGGTCGCGGGAAACCGCTGTGTGCGAGAGGCGCAGAACCAGTCGTCGTGAAGATACTTGGGGGAGGCCTTTGTCCAGCAGTGGACGTCTTTCGGCTGATATGATGATGATGATGATGATGATCTCCAAAATGCAAGTTTCATAAACTTAAGTAGAGATTTTTTCAGATAACTGGGATTAGTGTGGGAATCAATAAGAAAAATAAAGCTGTATCCATATTTTTGCACTACACTGTACCCTGAATCTTTTATCGCTTGCACGGTTGAGTAAAGTTGAAAAGCTTTCAAAGTTGCTCTTTTCAATACGTACGCGAATACCTTTATCTTAACGCTCCTTGTGAACGGGGCATGAGCAGAAATCTTTCTGGGAAAAATATGGTGTAAGATATACGAGTACTGAAATTATATGGAGGTGTTTTTTGTTCGAAAATAAAATATAATATCAATGACGTTAATGAGGGCAGTGCCGTTGGATTTTGATAAGAATGTGGAAATTAAAGACGAAAATTATTCTCCAAATCAGTTCTTAAAAGGCAGAGTTTTGTGACACATTTAAAAAAAATACAACCGGTTTGAGAAAATTTTTTGTATCTTGAACATGAATAATCTAATTTTTTCTTACTTCTTCTTTTTATAAATGGTCCACCGGAATCAACTGCACCCCGCTTGATGGTAAGCTAAGGTGGATTTCAAAAAGTAGTGGTCACTATTCTTAGGGGATGCCCCTTAAATTGCCTAGAATTATTTAAAATCCTGTTTTAATACTAATTGAAAAAATGAATAAAATACCAGTCGAAGCTGGAATTTAAGTTTACCGGTAAAACGTAGCCAAAATATTCACCGGTAAAAAAATTACCGGTTAATGTGGAAGTATTTTAAAAATACCTGCTTGAGTAAAGTATTTTTTTTTTACATAGGACACGGCAAAATGACTTCACCTCGTCTCATTGAAAGCTAAAGGCAAAGTCTCAGGATCGGGGGTCACCACTACATACACCGATAGTGCTACAGTGGTGGCCCTCAGCTTGATGGCATCATCAAATGCTTTTTCAACATTTTTTTAATCCAGAGTTTTAACTTTTAAACTTTCGGCGTTCCATGATTATACTAATATTATGTTAACAGGAATTAAGGCAATCATGGTATAGGTATATATGTTACGGCTAATACCCGAAGTGGCTAATAACCTAACCTTACCTAACCTAACCTAACCTAACCGGCTAAGACTAGGTGCAGCCGCACTTCGGGTATTAGCCGTATTAGTTTTAGCAGGTTAGAACTAGGTGTAGCACCCTAACCTAACCTAACCTAACTGGCTAAAACTAGGTGCAGCCGCACTTCGGGTATCAGCCGTATTAGTTTTAGCAGGTTAGAACTAGGTGTAGCCACTTACCCTAACCTAACCTAACCTAACCTAACCTAACAGCTAAATCTAGGTGCAGCCGCACTTCGGGTATTAGCCGTATTAATTTTAGAAGGTTAGAACTAGGTGTAGCCACTTACCCTTACCTAACCTAACCTAACCGGCTAAAACTAGGTGCAGCCGCACTTCAGGTAATTAGCCGTATTAGTTTTAGTAGGTTAGAACTAGGTGTAGCACCCTAACCTAACCTAACCTAACCTAACCTAACCGGCTAAAACTAGGTGCAGCCTCACTTCGGGTATTAGCCGTAACATATATACATATACCTTTGGAATGCCTGACGTTTCGACCAGGTTACACCGGCCGTGGTCACGGACTGACTGTCTCAGCTGTACCATACCACGATCGTGTTAATTCCCGTTAACATAATATTAGTATAACCAGAGCTTTAATTTTGAAATCTGTGCATTATGCAATCATCATCATGAGGTCAGGCACGTCTCATACATCAGTCACGTATTAAACCCAGATGGGATAGGCAGAAGCGAATAGACACTTTTTTTTTATATAGGACACGCCAAAATGACTCCACCTCGCCTGATGGTAAGCGAAAGGCAAAGTCTCAGGACTGGGGTCACCACCACATACACCGGTAGTGCTACAGTGGCGGCCCTCAGCTTGACGGCCTCATCAAATGCTTTTTCACGCCCCGCTTAAAGGACCCGGGACTATAGGTGGAAGGAGGAAGAACATTAACCGATCTTAGAATAATTATAACTACGTTTCAAAAACCGACTTCACAAACTAATATTTTTCACTTTTTAGTGTACAGAAATAGAAAAGTACCTATTTATGAGGTTTATTATGTACAAAGGCATCAAAAATTTTTTTTGCCGTAAATTTGATGATATCCCCTCGATTTTCACAAGACTCCAGATCCTGATACCCTAGATATGGGACCACATAAGAAGTAGCCTCTAAAAAAAAATTTGTCAACATCCATTCATAATTGGTATCGCGTAACATACTTACAAAAAAAATAGTGTGCGAATTGACAACCTTCTCCTTTTTTGAAGTCGGTTAAAAAATATCCATTTTATGAAGTTTGTAAATACACGCTGATAAGGACGTACGCATAATACACACAATATTTACATCGCACAAGCATACCGGAAGTCAGCCATCTTGTACAAGTAATTCCGTTTTAATTGATGACCTAAATGACTGACCGAACTTCGTATGAACTTTGTCACAAATTGTCACAAAATTGGTCAAACTTTTATCATATTTATCCATCCATCATTCGATAACAAACCATACAATTTAGTAATAAATTTTTCATGAAAATAGGTATTTAAAATGTACCGAATTTTCAACACATATACCGAATATGGTCATTTTCCTGTAGTAAAAAGTACAGACAAACATAGAATCCTTTTAGAAATCGGTAATAAATACAGGTTTTAGTATTAGTCTGTAGTGATCTTCATACCGGTAATACCGTATAACCGAATTGGGAAAAATAATTCGGTTAGTTTCAATTTCGTAACCTGAATATCCTGACCGGTTAATTTTAGTAAGTATTTTTTAAAATTTTTATTTGTAGATTTAAGATTATTTTAACAATGAAAGCGTTTGTTACGGGGTAGGTTAGCCCTGCTATGGTAGGGGTAGCACCATAGGTAGCTGAAGCCCATGAAATGAAAAACAAGCATAACTGTTAAGGGCATGGGGTTATGTGACGATTTTATAACGTTTTTGTGGGAAATACAGTCGCTATTATTTATAAAATGCAATATAATATGATTATTTGCCTAAAACCCTGTACTAGTGCAATTATGATGTCACAGTTACAAAGTATAATTCGGTATGATTCGGTAAAAAAGTAAATTCTATTTAAAATAATTCGGTTAACATTGAACACTGCGACTAGGTAGACACACTGGTTAAATCACGTGTAAAATATTGTTTTTCTTAATGATCCTTAAAACTTTTTCAATAAGATTATTTCTAGGGGTGATTTTATAAATACCTAGGTACTAATAATGATTAAAAATTAGTTTTTAGTGGACCAGAACTTAATATTTCCCACAAAAACTAAAAGGAAATCGTCATACAATGATTTGTTCATAAGATTATACTGTTACAAGCTAGCGTATGGGTAGAAAATTAATTATAAACAAAAGACATCGAAGAACCCATTTTAGGCACAAGCTGTTGGGGTGACGGACAAGTGCTGATGTTTTGCGGTACACTGAAGTCTTACCGAATACATTTAGTATGTCTTACCGGTTTTTAAAGTAAAAAAAAAAATAACCGTTAAACCGGTAATTAATTTTTATGGTGTATGTTTTTTTTAAATTTATTTTTACGATTTTATGAATGGAATTGTACAGCAAAAATAAAGCTGGCTAACCGGTTTTATATTTAAGTAAAAAAAAATACCGTTTATATAAACCGGTAATTAATTTTTATGGTGTACCTATGTTTATTTGTATTTATTTGTACGAGTTTATGAATGGAATTATGTAACAAAAATAAAACTAGCTAACCTGTTTTTGAATGCATAATTTTAACCGGTAATAGCTATTTATTACTAGCAATTCTTACATAAATTCTATACGATTTAAACCTGATACAAACAACTGATATGAGATAGTTTCTAGTATAAATTAAATTTCAAATTTCTTACCGAATTTGCGTTCATCTCTAACCGATTTCAGATTGATAAAATATCGGTTTGCGTTTTACAATCGATACCTATTAAAATTAGGTACTTATTTTTATACTTTCATAACAAAATGGTAAAAATCTTACCGAACTTGACCGAAAAAATAAATACACCTAACCGAATCACGCGTCAATCTAACCGGTAAAGACTTCAGTGTACCGCATATATCCCACTGTCCCGGATGGGTAAGTCAACACCAGGTACCGAAAGGACCGTACAGGGACCACACCTGACCTGACTAAGAGCCAGGCCATTACTCACAGGCGCTGAAGGTGCCTCAGTCTCAAAAAAAGACCGTCTGGCAAATGCCCCAAATGATTGTTGTTGAGTCTCCTGGAATTGGAAATATATATTTTATCCAGCGTTCCTTAACTAACAAAAAACTTGACCATCATCAGGTGAGATTATGGTCAAACACGAGCCTATGAAAAAAAAACTGGAGTGTCTATTTGCAAAAAAAAATTAAAAAGTAGATGTTCGTTTTTTGGATCCATGTTTTGCGCATTTGCATGAATTTGGTCACTTTATTGTCCAAAAATCCAAAAATTCTTGTGAGATTATGGCATGGGCATAACAATAACCAAGTTATAAAAAATAGGTGTCACTTTCATGTTTTAAATAGTTGTCCAAAAAGTTTTCTAAGTGAGATTACGTCATAATGATCACCAAGCTATGAAACTGGGCTAAGTTACTACCTTGCCCAAACTATGGGTACCATGAATTTTGTCATGGTAGCCATAGCTGTCTTGTCTAGTGTAGGGTTAACGGATATCCTCCAAAAAATTTTTTTGTACTTACTTAAAGAAATATTTTTTTATACCAGTCTCCTTATTAAGTGTATATTTTTTAGTTAAGGACTATTCTTTGGTCAATTACTTCAAAAAATTATTTTTAAGATTAATATTAGGTACACATAAAATAATCTCATAGATTTGTAAACACACCATATAAATCTTTTCTAACATCAATTTGTGCGAAGTTGAACCTTTGTTTAGCAACAAAACAGACAAACAATGGATCTGCAAAACTAAAATTATCTGCTAAAGTTAAGAAACGCTGAAAAGCTAAAAAGTTACGACGTCTTTGCAAAGTCACAGCTTGCAGAAACATTTCTACGGACAACTGTGATTGGTTATTTTGAATTAGGAATAAAAATAAATTCTGCACGATATGTCCTTGTACTGAGGTATTTAATAAATTGTAATACTACTTACAGTCGCTCTAACGCGTTGAGCTCCAGGAACGCATCTCTTTCGATGGTGTGGATCAGATTTTCTGATAATTGTCTGAAACAAAAAATAAATACTGAATTCACACCAGAACGAAAGAAAGAATAAAGAAGAAGGAAAAGCAACAAAGAAGAAAGAAGAAAGAAAATTTTATATCCCGTGGTCTAGACTTCTAATCTAAAGTATAGAGTGCAATGCGCTCGTTCAGTTATCGAAAGAAATGTATGTATGTTTATGTGTGTGTTCGGAAAAGCTAGACAAATTGAGCAATACGGCACCTCGTTACGTTGCGTCGCCGTTATTGAAAACGAAACCGCTTTCGACCAGTTAATAAATCAACTACAAAATACCGACTTGTATAATAACGTTGAGGTTATTGAAAACGATATTGCTTACTAAGTATGTAACGCGACGCGAACTATAATAATGCGCACCTTGGTGAGTTCGTTGGTTTTACATTTTTAAGGTTTTTTTTTATACTACGTAGGTGGCAGACAAGCACACGGCCCACCTGATGGGAAGCGGTCACCGTGGCCTATGGACGTGTGCAACACTAAGGGTATCATACACGCGCTGCCTACCCTGAAGGGAAGGGGGATGGGCTTGGAAGGGGTAGGGGGAGTAGGGGTACAGTGAGCTCTGGCTACCCTACTTACCGGCGGGAACACAACACAATGGTTATTATGGCCGCGGTCTTCTGTAGGGCGGAGGTACTACCCCAGTCGGACAGCTCATTTCTCATTTTTTTTCTCATCAAGTTATTTCAATCAGGACATTTTAGAGAAAGGCCAGGTCAAGAGTATTCGCAACCGACGTGCGTGTATGAAAACAGTTATGAAAGTTGAAGAAGCGAAAGGAGTATGCCAAGATCGTAGCAAGTGGAAAGATGTTGTCTCTACCTACCCCAATGGGAAAAAACATTACCCTCCTTTCTTCGGCAGTCGGGTAAAAAGGCGTGATTTGTATGTATGTATGAATGTAAATTTTTTACTCGGAAACCAAAATTCCAGGATTCCAAAATTAAGTAGTCTAATTTGCTCATTGCCGTTTTGGGACGAATGGTGTCTAGAATGGCGGCCCGTACCCTCTGGACTTTCCCCTTGCTTCTTAACATCCAGCGGAGTTAAGTCAATTGAGGGACTGAATATTAAAAAAAAAATACTTACAAAGTTTTCAGCTCCTTTAAGCTTTGGAAATCGCTCTGGAATACAATGCTGATGTTGTTTCCTTGCAAGTCTCTGGAACAATAGGAAAAAGTCATTAGTAGAGTAATATTGAGAGTTCTAACTCACTTCGTTCGTTGAACTCTCAATATTACTGATCTAGAACTCTCAATAGCACATGTACGATTGAGAGTTCTAACTCACTAATATTGTAATATTTACGAACGAAGTGAGTTAGAACTCTCAATCGTACATGTGCGATTGAGAGTTATAAATCAGTATTCGTAATCATCAGTACTCACTTCGTTCGTAAATATTACAATATTACAGGTGGTGGTGCAATATAGTCAATATTACATAACCTAAGTATAGCAACCTACATAGCACGTATGAAACGATGCCACGATTTGGTCTGTTGCTAGTCGCTAAGCCTTTGTCGGCACATCACTCCCAGTGAGGTCTCGTTACGCGCGCGGCTGTCGAGCTTCGCCGAATGCAATATGATAATGATATAAACAATAGCATTTCTCATACCTAAATGCACCTGCTACTGACCGCTAATAATATTCCATAAATGAAATTACTTGACTAGTTTTACCTACGACTTCACTTTTTAATATTTCATCTACGATCAATCTTTACATACAATAATATTTGTATAATAGATACCTACTTATTTAAAGTAAATAGTTAGATAAAAACTATATTGTAAGACCGTATTATATATTTGCACTTTGACTTTATCGAGATCGACTGTTGCCCAACTCTCTACCTTGAAATGAAAACCTGTGCTAAACACTAGCTTGTTATTTAGCGGATGCACTGCCTAGCAGGATCGGATGGCTTGGGGTCCAAAGGTGTTGATGTAGGTCGCGTGTAAGATATTGTTTTTAGCAATAAGGTCGCCATTTATGCATATCTTGTACCTAAATTGTATATAATTTACTGTATAATTATTATACATATAAACACCCAGACCAATGCAAATAGTCATATTCATGCAAACAAATTATTGCACCGTGCGGGAATCGAATCCATCACGCCACGGAGGCTGACATTTTCCTTGAAAAAATTTTAACCAGATCCGTTTAGCCGTTATAGTGTGATTGAATATAACATAATTTATTTTTATTTTGTTTATAGGTTTATCCACAGCAAATGCATTACAAATTGATATGTACCTACATATTAAGAAGAATATCTTTAAAAAACTTTCAAGTTTAAATATAACTATTAGTGCGATCAAAAATTAAGTTATTCGTTAAAATTATAATAATAATAATACAATATTGATACAGGATTGTACAGGTTGTAGGATTTTTACACGTGGAGTATGTAATTTTACTCCATGTGATTCTTTGAAGTTATGTGGGTCGAAAATGCTTACACGAATTACATTAGGGCTGCCACTATTAGTTAATAATGTACTATCTATAAATTAAAATTAATACAACATCTTATTTTTCGATACAATAAAATATTGTGTGAAGGATTTAATAGGTATCTACTTTGGTTTCAAATAATTTATTGAGATTACCTACTCTTTGAACATAATGAATATTATAATCCAGATAATTTAGTTTTTTAATCAAATACTTACCTCATTTCTGATCACATTTTATATCTAAAAATAAAATAAATTAAATGTTTACATTTTAATTAATATTGACAGCATATATTAATGCAATTTATTATTTCAAATACATCGGGAAAAATGAAATGCTCAAGTAGAACTCGAAACCATGACCTTTCCCTTACAGGGGAATGCTCAGCCGACTGAGCTATTGAGCGATTACAATTTGAGTTATTATTAAAGAATGAAATTATAAGAAAGACAATTTTTTATAATATGTATAATGTTAAGTTTAATTTTTATTTCCATTTCCTGTATTTACTGTATACAAACATAATAGGGGAATGTAAATATTAAGTAAACTTTACATCATACATAATATTTACATTATTATTAGATATGTATAACTTATTAATATTTTCATGTAGAATTTACATAACTTACTTAGGTATATCATAATTTGATTATTTCCATTACGTAACGTGACGAGATATTTTTTCCTATGTGTGGTGACAACCCTAACGTATTTTGCTAAATTATCATTAATTTTCTTATAAAATCCGAAATCATTCAGTCAGTGCTTCATTTTGACTTCGTTATTATACCGTTGAACGAATCCATTGGAGCAGCCACCATCTTGAAGACCTTCCACCTTGAAGACCAAGACCTTTCACCTTGAAGACTAAACACCTGGCTCCAGATTTTTTGTGAGTTTAATCGTCACTGTACCTACCTAAAAAATGTAAGTTCCTAAATTATAAAATATTCTATCCCATGTTCTATTGTTTTTAAGTGAGAAATCTTTTTAACCTTTAAACAAATTTGGCAGAACTAAACCTATCGTTATTTTGTGCACGGTGACGGTGAGTGATACTAACTAGTGATAGCGTATTTAGCGTATTAGTCTTGTCAAATTTTATTAGTTTGAGTGACTACCGAATTGTTGCAATTGGCAGACTAAACACTTCGTTTTCTGAGTTACTAGTCGCAATTTAATAACTATTCTGTTCATAATATTTACAGGTCGGATTCAGAGTACGATAGTGGTAACAGTGCGAGGGCGACGTCGATCGAAGCCGTCAAGTCAAATTCGAAGGCAGCAAAGGGGGCTGGAAAGCGCAAATCGTCACCAACTGTCAAAAGCGTTGCAAGCGATCGTATAAGGTACGTCCATATGTACCAGTACGTACATGTTCATTACTTATCTATACTAATATCATAAAATATACGAAAGTAACTCTTTCTGTCTGTCTGTAACAAGGTAAAGCGTAACAACGGTTTGACGTCTAAACCGCTTTACCTATTGATGAAATTGGATGTGGGGTAGACCAGACCATGAGAAAACACTAAAGCTATGTTGACATCTACACGGGCGAAGCCGCGGGCAAAAGCTGGTTATATTATAATTTACGACTGAAAAATCTAGTGCTGTTAAAAATAGTTTTTACGATGAGAAAGTTTTTGTGAAGATAATGTGATAGTTTTCTGAGTAGGTTTCTGTGTATTTATTTACTATTTGTAACTTATAATAGGTATTATGTTTTCAGAGCGGACCAAGAGTTCGATTGTGACAAAGTGATAAGGAGCGAGGCTGGGACGTTCAAAAAGGTCTCCGCCAAACGCAAGTCATCTGCTAGAAGTACCTCAAGCGAATGTCCAAGGTAATTATTACTCATTAGTATTCTTATACCCAGCTGATGTAAAGTGATGATAAGGTACTAATACTACCAATTAAAATACGTATAATCAATTACATTACGCAATAGGTATGTACCAAAATATGAGTGAGCGAGGTTACGTGTTAAATAATGCTAGTTTTGTTATTTTTGTTAATATAATATTATTATGAGAGATTTATTTATTTTTCTGGCTAAGTAGTTCAGTAATGAGTGACCGTAGTTGCAAATCCAGAAGTCTTGGGTTCGAGTTCCATTAGTATCAAACTTTGTGTGTCGTTCATGACAGTCATCTATTAATCTGTTCACGTAATATTCCTAACTAAAGCAAAACTGTTGTTGTCCAGTTCATAACAATATACATAATGATCATTTATTATTTATTTAATAAACATTATAAGTACTAAGGTACAATATTATAATATAGAAAATTTCCCTGTTTTAGAGCTTCAAAGAAAAAGGCTGCGCAAAAGGGATACGACATCTTCCACCTCGACAGTGAAACTCCCACCGTCAACACCGGCAGAGCTCCATCCACATCGGTGCTGTACAATCGGGTGGCTAACGGTCAAACGAGGCGTACACTGTCTACCGAGGGTCCCTTCCACATTGACTTGAAGGTATACAACTCGGTTGACGTCCAAGAAGGTGGCGACGACCTTTGGAAAAAATACCTGCTGTGGTTGAAGCTTCGGACTGACGAGGAATCTCCTCACTGGGCTCAACTACAAAAATTTGTTAGACAAGCCAGCGAGTTGTTCGCAGATTCTGAAGCCACTTTCTTTTCTAATAAAATTAATTTTAATCAAGTCCGTACCTACTAAAATTAATATAATTATCTATTTGTATGTAATACATAAAAATATTAAATAAATTTGATTAATCCATTGACCATCATAAATTTCAATTAAAAATTCCATCCTAATCTGTCTGTGTGTTTCACAAATTAATATGCCGTTCTGTGATAGCTGTGGTGTTGACGTAAATGGTAAGAAATGGATAGGACATTTAAGGAGTAAAATACACCGAAAGTCAGATAACGTAATTACTTTAGATCATGGCGTGGAGAAAGTGAACTCTGCTTTTAAAAATCGATTAGCAACATATAGATTACATACTCTTGACACGAACGAACAGACATCTTTACCTGTTTTCTTCAGACACCTTCACAGTAGGGTCAAATCTTTAATTGATCAATCTCTTGCAGCTCACACTTCCCTTAAGGTTAACTTTCATATATACTCAAAGTTTGTACTACTTAAACACGACATACCAGAAGTTAAATCATTTGAAACCAAAAATATTATTATATGTATGAACTATGATTTTACAAAGCTCTTTACAGATGTTGCTAATCAATTACTGAAAAAGATAGACGAATTTGAAGAGCGGGATTCTGGTTGGACTTTCCTTAATAACTGTTACATGGAGGTAAATATAAATAGATATCAACCGCTCCGTGGTTCAAGATTTATTGATTTACCTCTGATCATTAAAAATAAAAAGGCATGTGTAAATATTCGTAACAATGATATATATTGTTTCCTGTGGTCGGTCACGGCAGCTCTTTACCCTGCAAATAGGAACATTCAGAGAGTTTCTTCATATCCAAATTTTTTCAATCTGTTTAACATAGAAGGAATGTCATTTCCAGTAACTTTTACCGATATACAAATGTTTGAAAAAAATAATCCAAGATTACGAATAAATGTATATGGTTTAGAAAATAATAGACAGATCATAGGACCTTTATACAAATCACAGTTTAATAACGATAACAAAAAAACAGTTAATTTACTATTATTAGAAAAGAGCAGATATTCACATTACTGTCTGATCAAAGATTTATCGCGTTTGGTGAGAAAACAAATAACTAACCATAATGGGAAATTATTTTTTTGTGATGAGTGTTTGCTATTTTTTAGATCAAGCATGGAAATTGATTCTCATGTATGTGCCGGTGTAATGACTCAGCTACCGCAAAAAGGTTCAGTGATTGAGTTTAAAAACTACGAAAGGAAACAAAATGTGCCATATGTAATTTACGCAGATTTTGAAGCCATGTTGGTTCCAGTGCAAGGGTGCAACCAGGATCCCTCTGTTGCGAGTACCTCAGTATGTCAGGTACATATACCTATAGCATTCGCTTATTATATAGTTTGTTCGTTTGATGAAAGTAGAAATCGTTTTGTATCTTACCGTGGGGAAGATTGTGTAGATAAATTTGTTGAGAATATTTACAGGGATGTTCAATGGATTAACAACAATCTGTCGAATAGTGTACCAATTATATTTAACAACGAAGATTCTGTTAAATTCAATGAAAGCACTCGTTGTCATATTTGTCAAAACTTACTAATCACAGACCGAGTAAGAGATCACTGTCATTTGACAGGTCAATATCGAGGAGCCGCACATAACTACTGTAATTTGATGTATAAACTTCCGAAATTTATACCAATTTTCTTTCATAACCTTTCAGGTTACGATTGCCATCTTTTTATTAAAAAATTAGGAGAAGCTAGCGGTTCACTTAAAATCATAGCTAAAAATAAAGAGTCATACATTTCTTTTACAAAATTT
The DNA here is from genome assembly GCA_963576445.1 of Lithosia quadra. Lineage (NCBI taxonomy): Eukaryota > Metazoa > Arthropoda > Insecta > Lepidoptera > Erebidae > Lithosia > Lithosia quadra. The sequence continues at coordinate 2,276,840 of OY754897.1, forward strand.
ATACAAGTTTCTAGAAATGAATTTGTACAGCTTCGGTTTGTGGACTCCTTTAAATTTTTATCTACTAGTTTAGACAAATTAGTAAAAAGTTTGAAACCAGAAGAGTTTATACACTTAAAAAACAATTTCTCTTGTCCAAAACAATTTAAATTACTTACGCGAAAAGGTGTATATCCTTATGATTATATGAGCAACATAAATCGCTATAAGGAGACAGTTCTGCCTGAAAAATGTTATTTTTATAATTCCTTAAATAATCAACATATTTCATTAGCAGATTACCAGCATGCTAAATTAGTATGGTCTGAATTTAAAATAAAAAATCTAGGTGATTATACTGATCTTTACCTCAAAACTGACGTACTTTTGTTGACTGACGTTTTTGAAAACTTTAGAAATACTTCTAAGCGATTTTATCAATTAGATCCAGCTTTTTATGTAACAGCTCCTAGCTTATCATGGGACGCGATGCTTCTCAAAACGGGAATTAAGTTAGAACTTATTGATGATTTAGCAATAATAAGGTTAATACAAGAGGGTATAAGAGGAGGTCTTTGTATGAGTTCCCACCGTTATGTAAAAAGTAATAATAAATATATGGAAAATTATGACCCTCAACAAGATGATATATTTATTGTATACTTAGATTGCAATAATTTATATGGGTATGCTATGTGCCAACCTTTACCTTTATCAAACTTCAGGTTTCTTGATAAAAATGAGATAGAAAATCTAAATATCATGAATATAAAAGATGATGCAGATTATGGGTTCATATTAGAGGTAGATTTACTTTATCCTAAATATTTACACCGTTTGCATAATGACTTACCATTTTGTCCTGAGAAATGTGTGCCTCCTGGAGGAAAAATTTCTAAACTTGTCACAACTTTATATGATAAATATAAATACGTAATACATTACGTACATTTGAAAAATTGTATTAAGCATGGATTAATATTAAACAAAGTGCATCGCGTTATAACTTTTAGGCAAAAGGCTTTTTTAAAACAATATATAGACCTCAATACCGAGCTTAGACAAAAAGCAGTGACCGAATTTGAACAAGACTTTTTTAAATTGCTTAATAACAGTATATTCGGTAAAACGCTAGAAAATAATGAAAATCGTGTAAAAGTTCATTTAGTAAATCAGTGGAGTGATAGCGAAAATAAAACAAAAAAGAGATTAAGTGCAGATACCTTGGTTGCCAGACCTAACTTCCATAGTGTTTCTATATTTTCTGAGAATTTGGTTGCGATTCAAATGAAACCTGAAAAAATTGTTATGGATAAACCCCTATATATAGGTTTCTCTGTATTAGAACTATCAAAAAAACATATGTACGATTTTCACTATTCTATTATGCGCCCACATTACAGAGAACTTATCAAGTTATGCTATACGGACACAGACAGTTTTATTTATAAAATTGAAACTAACGACTTTTACAATGATATGAAAAACTACTTTATTAGTTATTTTGATACTAGTAATTATAGTACAAGTAATCCGTTTAGTTTACCAATTTTGAATAAAAAGGTGCCAGGTCTATTCAAAGATGAAATGGGTGGTAAAATAATCAGGGAATTCATTGGTCTACGTCCCAAATTATATTGTATTCAATCTGAGCAATGTACTTTAAAAAAAGCTAAAGGTGTTAAGAAATGCGTAGTGAGAGACTTAGTAAAAGCAGATTATAAAAAATCGTTAACCAATAATGAAATAACTCGTAAACAAAATTTATTATTTAAATCCTTGAAACACGAGTTAGTAACCCGTAGTGTCAACAAAGTTGTATTATCATCCAATGATGATAAGCGGTATATATTAAAGGACAACATTCACACTGTTTCTTGGGGTAATTGCTCAATTTTAGGCTGAATTTTAGAACGTTTAATTGAAATTTATGATGGGTTTTATTTTTTCATAACAATCATATTTGCCCTCATGAAAGTGTATTACATGAGTTACTTAATTAATTGCTACGAACGTTGGTGTTTGCAAAAACTTGATTTAATACCTAGTTGTTAAGATGTGCATGCAATTCTCTTCTTACTTGTCGGAAACTTTGTTATTGGCTAAGAGTCCTAAAGTAATCTTTAATCTTACTCATGATCTATGTAAAATAGCTGTTAAGTTTCCAATAAATAAATAAATAAATAAATAAATAAGTATGACATTGTGATGTTTAAAAATGTATTTAAGTACTTTAAGTTTTTATCTTATAAGAATGTACCTACCTACTTATGTCTCTTACTCTTATTTATAAATAAATACCTACATGATGTAATCATATTTTCGTTTTTATTATACTTACTTCATTCTCAACTAGTGACATAATAGAAAACTTTTGCGACACACATAGGTAAGTAAAGGGTAAACTGTACCTGAATCAGGTTTGTTCAAATTTTCATGTCTCAACCTGTTCTTAGTACCCTTATCTATATAATAATCATTGCAGTAGCGAGGTAACACGTCATAGAAATCTTTTTGCTTTGCTATGCACAATACATGTTTTTACATGATAAGATTTTCATGTTTCAACTTGTACTGTCGTAAGTATTTTGTTGTTTAAAGAAATATGTACCTTATTAGAAATAGTATCAATTTTCAGAAACTGTGGCTATATAATCCCGTTGTTAATTTTATAAGTTCATTGTTTCATTCTGAATTTATCACTAACGACGTGGACGTAAATTATACGTGCAACTTTAAATTTATCTATTAGTTTACAAATCGACAAACAACATGGTAAGATATTTGATTTGAAAAACTATTATAATATTGTGTTTATAGAAAAGGTAACACGTCACGTAACGTAAATAACATACTAACGTTTTTTTATTTTCAGAACACAAATGAGAATATATTCGCGATAGAAGACACTGAAGAAAGAAACGGTTTGCCAAATGGATTGTATTCACCAGAATCGCTTCCAAATGCGCAAGATCCATATGCATTTGACGAAGAAACTGAACGATTATGGATCGCAGCTCAAAGTACACACCGTGAAACACCTAAAAAAAACGCCGAGAGAAAAAAATCCACGCGCAAGTCAGAATCAAAAATAGTGAGTAAAATATTAAAGAAACATAGACAACCTTCATACATTATAAACTGTGAACCAACAAAAGGACGGCGTTTGATCAAAATTGAGATTAAGGACCTGAGCGGATCAAGTGAGAATGAAGAGGAGATAATAAAGGTACAATATATTGTCAAAGATCCAGTTGACGAAATTTCTGATCAAACCGAAAATTTAATACATAATATATCAAAAAAAATATGCGGCTATTCTTTCCTTAACATTTATTAATAATAGTTCTTGTTTTAAAATATTCCTAACTAGATTAATTTTATGTAAATAGTGGTGTAGTGTAAGTTTGTAAATAAATGTGATCGTCATTTGTATTGAAATTAATATTTCATAAATAATTTATATTTTAATATTATTTGGTGTAAAAATGATAATATATAGGTATTATGCATTAAAAGTGATATTAAGAAATAAAAATCAATGAAGATTTAAAGTTTGTTTTATTGAAATATTTATCAGTAAAATGTACTTACCTACATTTTACTGATGTATATTTATTCCATTTTTTATACAAATAATATTTGCTGATGTCATATTTATATTTAATTAAATTTTTATTGTGTGTACTGTGAAAATAATGTGTTAAAAATTATAGATAGATATTTAAAATGTGGGTTAAAAAATAAAAACCATTTACTTTAAAAAATTGTTTTATTTATTAAATCTGTGTATAGGAAGACAAATTACCTTTCTTGCTCTATTAAATAGTTCTTTAAACATAAAACATTTTTAAGTGCACATTGTTTAGTATGATTAATACAATTAAAACTTGTCTCATTATTTGAATATTTGTGATGCAACAGTGATAAATTTAGGCACTTATCTTCACCAAGATCTACGCAAATACAATTCATACAAAGATCTTGAATCCACTTAACTTTTTCTAAGCCCTTCACAATAATTTCTTTATTTTCTAGATAAGGAACAATTATGCGTCGAAATTCTCTATAGTCGATATAACCTTCATTCCAGTAAATCCCTCTGTTTCTCTCTAACCACTTAACTTGTTTTTTTTCATTCGTAGTTAAGTATTTAAATAAATATGGGGGCTTTATTAAGAACGTTTGGGTATAAACACGAGTGGCTAGAGCTAATTCCTTGATTATAAAGTTATTATAAGTGTCTTTAAACCCCTGGATATCCACTATAATTGTATTCGGGTTCATGATAATTTTCTCACAGTGCTGCTTAATGGTTTATACTCAATTATACAGTCGTTCAATATAAGACAATATGCCGAAGTTTGATCTGGGATATCAATATCACTTTCAATTTCCACTCTTACGTCCACAACAGGACCTGACTTAAGATTATCTGGCTGTCTAGAACAGTCTATGACGAATAACGGAGCAACGTTTTTAAATTGTTCCTCACTTAATAAAGGCTCAGCGCGACGCGCATAATAAGACTGTTGAAATTTAGCATATTTTTCATATATTAAAGCAATTCGATTATTCGAGAAACTTGTATTTATATTTTCATATGGGAAGTAGGTGGAGTTAAGGTATACCTTAACGTCACGAATCTCACAATGATCAAATCGAGACATATCAAATGTAGCATTATTTTTTCTATTTGTCTGTAAACCAATAATGACAAATCTTGGTTTCTCTATTTGCGAAGATGTTTTTATTGACCAAGTATGTTTGGTGGTTTTAGGCAACATTGGATATTCATACAAATCCCAATTCCTGAATATCATCTGAAGTGGTCGATCTTTTTCTAACAATTTTAGAATGTTTATTTTTTCTCTATCAGATACTTTAACATGCGGTACACGCCATATTATTTTGTTTATGATAATATCTTCTACAATTTCACCAGGGTTGAGTTTTAGTGCGTTCAGATTGGTATTACTTCGTAATAAGATTAGTTCATGTTTACTGTTTATTACTACTTTCTTAAAATCTTCTGCGAAACCAAGAATGTTGCGAAGTGGTATAGAAGCAGAAAAGCTACCTCCATTAGAACTTCTTATTCCCTGGATATTCCAACCCCAAGCATTAGATGTTTTAGCTTCGCTCTCATTCATTGATATAAATGATTTCATCGTGCTAGTTATACCAGCATTTTTTATTTTATCTATCTCCACTCCATTTATTTCGTACCTTATATCTTGAAACAAGTAAAGTAAACTATTGTTTGTGAAATGAACGTTACTGACTCTCTCTTTCGAATTTTCAGCCTTCTTTACAATAACAGTTCCTTCCAAAAACAAAGTGCTTTCTGATGGTAATATATACAAGTCTTGCTGATTAATGGGTATCCTGATTTCATCGCTTCTATTAAAACTTGTTACGTAAGGCTTGTAAGAGTGAATTTCAATTCCTTCCACAGAGTTGTCGTAGGCTGGAGAGGATAAAACATCTAGGATATTCATTTTAACAAACCAATCGCCTTAAGAAATGCTTTATTGTTTTTATTCAACTTTATTCTCCTTTTAGGTCGAGTTCTTACTTGATTGAGAGTTCGAGTAGAACTGCTATTTTGAATTGGAAGAAACATATTATATTTAGTATAGTCAATCATTTTTTCTTTTGAGGTGTAGATACAACTGTACTTCTTCACCTCGCAAATTTATTAAGTTATTATTTATATCCAAAAGTCTGATCTGTATGCAGCTGATGTTGGTTTGGTTGATTGGAAAGTAAATTGCGTTTTTTGGTATTTCTATAATTCTGTATCCAGGTGGGACATTAAGTGCGAATTCATGTAGAATGTGACTGGATTGTCCGTTTATATAGGAACCGCTAATTATATCACATTCAACTCTTATCACGGTTGTAGGCAAAATGTTGACTGGAAACTCTGATACATGATATTTATTGGCTTCCAAGACTTGTCTTTTAAACCCCAACAAACCTCCGAACGTACAATCTTTAGTAAAATCTATAGTTGATGTACAAAATAACGTGGTTTTTAAGGTGTTGTTATTGCAATGGAGCTTTATGGATGCATCCTTTACTTCAGATTTTAAATAATCACTGATATCTTGCAACTCATAAGTACCTTCAGGAATTTCAATAACATTATTTGAACCATAGTATAACTTATTATTTGTTTTATCAATATTTGGAATAGAATTATATGTGGATAAATGTAATAATGCACATTCATACTCTCCGATTAATTGTATCGTATTTGGATAGAAGGTAGTTAATACCGATGAGTTTCCAGTTATAGACAAGGTGAGTGTCATCTTGCAAATGATAAAAATTAAAGAACAGTATAAAATTTATAGTATTTATTCCAAAAAGATTGTAGATATTCTAAACACAAATGTCCACAAATTATTGTGTCAAATTTTTGATATCTTGTATAGTTATAATTAATATTGCAGTTTCTAAAATATCGTATCAATTCGATTGGTGGTCTTAAATCACCAAAACTATCAAAATATTCACAATAATTATTTACCTTGACATAAGCTACCCAATGCGTTCCATCGTTTTCTGAATTATCTAAGTTAACTATACCACATTCAATTCGTTTAGGGATTTTTGGTAACTGATCCTTCATGTAAACTCCTCGAAAATAAGGAATACCATATGCATAATTTTGAATATCGATATTAGTTAAGGCACGATTAGGTAGCTTATTACTTAGTTTTTTGACGATTTTATAAACAATCCTTTGCCTTTTTTGTGTGGTTTAATGTATAATCCGTTACCTAATGCTATAGCTTCCATAGTCTTATTATGACGTTCAGATTCTTGTAATTTTTTTTGACCTTCTTTATAATCATTCACTGTTTTTGCAATACCCGCTGCGCCACCAGCCAAAGCTCCTAAAGCTGATAAACCGGCAAAAATCGGGATTAAAGGCAGAATGCCTCCTGTTTTTGGTAAAGGTATGACTCGTGGTACTCGAAGTTTTGGAACGCACGGAACAATTTTTTTAGCAGCCATATAAGCTGCATGTATTAAAGATTTACCATCTTTGGGTACGCGTTTCTTGATTTTTTTTTTAATTTTTGTAACCAAATTATGAAATGTCTTAACACCAGCACCAGATTTGAGTTTCGCTTTCATAACTTTACTCACTACCCACGAACTAAGCTTTTCTCCTTTACTAGCATCTTTTGCTTTCATTCTTTGTTTGGCCATATTTAAAAGTTGTAAATCGGCTTTGTGACGATTAGACAAGTCTGTATAGTTTTCGTATGCAATGTCGTGATACATACATGCTTCGTCTAGCTTATTTACACCTCTATCACCACGCAGTAAACGTTTTGAAAGTTTTGTTCCAGGTCCGCAATAATTATAGCCGGGTAAGTGGAGTTCAAATGGCAAATGATTAATAACACTATTGAGTAGTCCACCACCTTGCATAGCTCATAGTATAATGAACAAAATATTATAATTAATAACTGTTATGTATATAATTTATTCCACTATTGCAGTCTTATCAATCCAACTATTCTCTTTATTACTTAAGCCCAACCATTTTACGAACAGTTTATTTCCTTTCCTTCGTAAAACTTTTTCTATCAAATAGACACCTGGACAAGATGATTTTTGAAGTTCGTGTTTGTAAAAGGTTCCTGATATAACTTGTTTGTGTTGATCTTCGATGTGATATGTTTCTGGTACAGTGTTATTGATACTTTTTATATTAAATAGTTCCGTTGACCAATTAGGTGTATAACCTTTCTCAAATAGTTGTTTGTATTTACTAATTCTAACTCTATCACCAATCATAAACTTGGGCTTATGTTTATAGGATACCGTTTTTATTGAGTTCTTAATATTATTTTTAACATCTGCTTCATTCAGTTTATTGACATCAACGGGTGCTAATTTAATAGTGCTATGTTTTGTGTTGTTATATGTCTTTACAACACTCTCCAAACCAAAATCTATCCATTTATAGTGCCCGCTGAGACTAAAGTACTTATACAATTTATTTTTAATAGTTCTGATAACACGTTCTACAATTGAAGCCTTTTTCGTTGAAAAAGTTGAGTAGTGATTAATATTATAGTTCTTTATAAGCTTTTGAAATGCTGAATTATAGAACTCGGTACCCAAATCAGTTTGGAGATGAGCTGGTATCCGATGGTTAGTCGATATCAATTTCTCGAATGCGTTAGAAACATCATGCTTATTTTTAGTTTTTAGTGGTTCTATCCAAACGTACTTTGAGAAGCAATCAATAACTATTAAAATATAGTTATAACCTTTATTAAATCTTTTCAAGTTTTGCATGTCGATTAAATCAGCTTGCCACAAATCATCAATACCTTTTAAAATTACAGATCGACGAGGATAATTTTTTCGTGCAGCTTTATGTATTTCGTTAACAATTTGTTGTTTTGTCATTTTGAGGAACTTTCAAGCTTATGCTTTTGATCTAATACAAATTTAACTGCGTTTTCAACTATCTCATCAACTGCTTTCCGACTATAAAATTTGTTTTCCAAGTGAACCACTGCCTCAGATACTATTGTTTTTAAAGCTTTCTCCAAATGGATCTGAACATCGTTTAACATAGTATTTTGCAGTTTTTGTAAGTCGGTTATTAGTTTAGTTCTCAATTCATCTACATATGCTTTGTTTACTGCATCATCTGCATCTTCAGGAGGTTTGACCCCTGTTAGCTTCGATGTCTTCAAATCGTAATCACCATTTTCAGATTTGAGCAATGCATTATCATAAAATTCCAGCAATTCTGATATACGTAATCGCTTATGAATATAATGACCAAATTTGTCTAAATTCATATTTAAGATGTATTGTGTTGAACGGTGTACAATAAAATGATAGACATTTCTTATTAGTAAGTCTATTTAATGATTTTGCTTTCACGTAGTTCTTCAACGATAGATATTATTTCATTATCTAGTCCTGTGTTGCCAGCATCTCGAGAAGCAATTAATAACTTTAATCTATCAACCAATTCATTTGGATCATCCCAATATACAAAATCTGTGTTTTTTTTCCACATTTTTGTTAAAGGTAATCCTTTTCCTACTTTTGGTTCACAGTTTGGACTTTTACTTTGTTGATCGAAAAGAGGTTTAATAACTTGCATATATTTTTGTCCTTTATTACTTTTAATTGGTTTTCTTGAATCAAAATCTCTACGATGTGCATTTGTTACAAGTAACATCGACTTATAATTTTGCATGTCATAATCTGTAACAAAGCTCAGATCAACGTCTTTTTTTAAGAGCAACTGTCGCAAGCCAGGTGTGCATTTGTATTTGTGTCCGGCTACAGTAATAACGTCATCACCAATCGTTATACTAGAGAAACCTAACATTAACTTTCCACGTTCATTTCTTACACCAAATGGTACATCCGCTAATATTTCTGAAGATAATGACCAAGATGAAACATCATGATCTGGATTAGTATCGACTATTGACTCAAATGAAGAGTCAATATCGGCTTCTGATTCATCATTGGCATCATTCTGTAAGTCGTGGTTGGAAATTTGATCATGAAATTCTCCTTTTTCTTCATTTTTTGTTAGAACTGGTTGATTATTGGTGTTGGCTATTAAATTAAGAGATTCTGTAACAGGCTTAAAAACTGTATCAAGCACTTGTCTGTTATTTTCTTCAAAATCCTTCATGTTACGTATTTTTTTTCTTACAGCTTGTGTTGCATCTACAATTTGTTTTTTCAATGATTTTTCCATTATGTAAAATAGATGGTAATCCAATAAGAGTCGATTAAAGAATGACGAGAAACTAAAAGCAGTCTATTTAAATATTCAAATTTTATCTAATTCTACAAAAGTGTCAAACTTTTTTCTATAACACCCGTTGTTTTTAGGACAGTCTTTATTAATCACAACATAGTCATAAGGCTCTTTCCATATTTGAGAACACATGTTACGAAATTCCAACCACGTCATGTCAGTGTTAACATGTTCTTCATAAACATGTTTCAAATTAATTTCGTCTTGCTTAAAAAGCACAATTAAGTTAGCGTTATCTCTTATTAGTTGTTTAGGTATTTTGCTATAAGTTTGATTTAAATAAAAACTGTCAATCAATTTATGTCTTCCCATGGCAAAATAATCACGCATATTACTTTGATTTTCACATGCTACATCGTCAAAAATAATTACTGAATTAGGTTTTGCATCTGAAACATTCATAACGTCATCATTTGCCTGATATTTCTGAAAACTGACTCCTGGTACTCCTCGTAAAACCTTTTCTAAAAAAATGTACTTTGGTTGATATAGAGTTTTAGAATATACATAAACATTTTGAAATGTCAATCCATTTTCGTGCAAAAGGAGACCAATTAACAAATTGGTTTTTCCACAATTTGATGGTCCGCAAATGATGCAACGTACTGTATTCGGCAATAATTCTCCATGGCGTAACTTGATTTTGGGTAAATCATTACAGATTATACTAATCTGTAACGATTGTGCTTGTTTAATGAATTTCATGTTTGATGCAATGCTGACGGACTGATTATGAACAGATGTAATTATGACATTATGTATTTATAACCGATGGAACGGTAGTGTATTGAAAGTGTATTGAACAGCATTAAAATGTCGAACGTTGGCTTAGGTAAATGATTTTACGAATACTGATTTATAACTCTCAATCGCACATGTACGATTGAGAGTTCTAACTCACTTCGTTCGTAAATATTACAATATTAGTGAGTTAGAACTCTCAATCGTACATGTGCTATTGAGAGTTCTAGATCAGTAATATTGAGAGTTCAACGAACGAAGTGAGTTAGAACTCTCAATATTACTCTACTACTGTCATTATTAATAATAATATTCTAGGAATCAATTTCATCAAGAACCAAGCTGTTCGGTGCCTCTTTTATTTGCCGCACCATAAAGACTTGGAATTCTTTACCAGCGCATGTGTTTCCTTCTATGCTAAGGCTTCATAAGGTTGGTAATTCGTTTGTAGGTAACTGGATAAAAATGTTCAATAAAATTCCTCAGGATCTGGTTGACATGCCACTTAATAAGTTTAAAATTGAAGTAAAAAATTGTTTAATGAAAAAAGGTTATTATAAATTAAATGAATATTTTGATGATAAAAATGCATGGTCATCCTAATCTCTTGCTCGCTCGCACTTTAAAAATTGTATTAAATAAAAACATAAAAAAAATATAAAAATAAATAATGGATAATCGTGTTCACTGAGTTTCTTGCTGGTATCTTCTCAGTAGAACCAACATACTGAACCAGCGAAAGAATCATTTTCTAATGATTATTATTTATTGTATTTATATTTCTTGACATATTTTTTCTTACTGTAAATTTTTGACGTTCATATGTGCTCCTTGTGTGCCTAAATTGAATAAATGAAATTGATTCTTTGATTCTTTGATTCTTTGATTCTTTGATTCTTTGATTCTTCCTCCTATAATCCCGGGGCGTTTAAGCGGGGCGTGAAAAAGCATTTGATGAGGCCGTCAAGCTGAGAGCCGCTACTGTAGCACTACCGGTGTAATGTATGGTGGTGGTGACCCCAGTCCTGAGACTTTACCTTTAGCTTACCATTAGGCGAGGTAAAGTCATTTTGACGTGTCCTATGTAAAAAAGGAGAGGTCTAGCGGTCTTCCGTGCTGCAAAAGACCCGAGGGTCACCGGTTTGAATCTTGACCATCTTACTACAGACGTAGACAAGCTATTTCATTTAGCTTACTTATTTACATAAACAGTTAGTAGGTACATAACTTTTTTTTTTTATTCATGATAGGCTTACGTTTGACCTCAATCTCACCTGATGGTAAGTGACGATGTGGTCTACGATGAATCACGCTTGCCTAGAAGGAACCTATTCACTCGTGACTTGAAAACTCCCAGGTTATAGCTTTCCGGAAACACAGACTCAGGCAAGGAATTCCTTAGCTGTACGCACGATCAAGTACTTCACCTCGCCTGATGGTAAGCTAAGGGTAAAGTCTCAGGAAGGGGGTCCCCATTACATACATTATGTTCTTTGATGTTTGTTAAACGATCTCTAGATGTCAATTAAGTTATTATAACCATTAGTGAATATAACCGTGTCACTAATTTGGTCTAGTGCCATGGCACTACTCACTTGAGTGCCGCTAAATGGCCCACACATTGAGTGCTTGGTTAGTTCTCAACTAGAGTGTACTTTGCGGCTAAAGTGTAGTTCCCACGGTCTAATACGGTCTCAGAGCTTATTAACATATTATATAGTACCTACTCGTGATATCACTCGCTAATAAAAAAAGTAAATTCAAAAATTCAAAAACCCGACTGCCTAAACACTGAAAAGAAAAAAATAAGCACTTAGATTGATGTCCGGTGGTCTAGAAACATAACAACTGAACAGTCGGGATCCATTTATATACTATAATAATAATAATAGCAGCTGAGGTCGTGCCTCGGAGAGCACGTTCGTCGGTCCCGGTTACGTTAAAACATCTATGGCAATCGTAAAAAGTCCAACAACAACGGTCTAGCTGCAATGCTTCGATATCGCCTAATGTCACCATTGGGTTGTGAAGGTCAGATGGCAGTCACTTCACGGAAAATATCGAGGTCCAGCCAAATCTGCAGTTAAGACTGGTAAAGCGGACCCCAGACTCCGAGGTGAAAGCTTAGGATACGACTGGGATTAACGCTAGGTTGAAGAATAATAATAGCAACCCATTTATTTCTGCTGGGCACGGGTCTTCTCTCCTCTAACGAGAGAGCTGAGAGGGTTTAGACCTTACTCCACACACGCTGGCCTAACGCGGGTTGGTGGATCGGACATGTCCTTAGAATTTCTTCTAGGACATGTGGGTTTCCTCACGATGTTTTTTCTTCACCGTCAGCAGATGGTAAATCATGTGATTAGCACATATAAAATTCCACAAAGTGAAATTTACATTGGTACTGTCCGGCTGGATTCGAACTCGATACCTCTTTGATGAGAGGCCAAGTTCTTATCCATTCAGCTACCATCGCAATTAGTCTCATAAATTTAATAATATCAATAAAATCCCCTCACTATCCACCTATATTTGTTAATCTAATAATTATTGCGACCAATTATTGTACCGCTCAATAGATTATTATCGTTCAAATTGCCCATCGATTAGACGTGAGAAACGCGCCGATTCGATTAGTAATAATCGTTAATTTTAAGTTTTATTGACTGGGGAATCGATTTTAATATCGGTTCAACACTAGTGATGTATCGATTGTTCATGGTATTAGTTAATTATGAGTTGTAAATGTTGAATGAGGAAGTTTTAAAATGTATTTTATTGGTTCAACAAACTCTGCATTAATTTCCGTACAAAAAAATGTATTCCATTTTAAATTGTAGGTACCTATGTATTCATGTGTGTAGAATGTATTTTGTATAATTATGTATTTGGAATCTTACGCATGTATGATCTTCAATCTAGCGTTAATCCCAGTCGCATCCAAAGCTTTCACCGCGGAGTCTAAGGTCCGCTTTACCAGTCTTAACTGCGGATTTGGCTGAACCTCGATATTTTCCGTGAAGCGACTGCCATCTGACCTTCATAACCCAATGGACATTAGGCGATATCGAAGCATTGCAGCTAGACCGTTGTTGTAGGACTTTATAGGGCTCCAACTACCCGTAACGACTGCCATAGATGTTTGTATAGCAACCGGGACCGACGGCTTAACGTGTTCTCCGAGGCACGACCAGAACAATGCAAATATCCATATTTATGCATACAAATATTTGCACTAAGCGGGGATCGAACCCGCGCCTCCTGCGCAGCGGCCGCGTTTACTACCGCTACGCCACAGAGACTGTGAGGTTGAAGACGCATGTTTAATCACAATCGGTTGAGTAGAACCGGAGATAATACTCAAAACATGCAGAAACCGACATCTACAGCCATAGGCTAGTAATTAGGTAATATTATAACGTTTATAATTATTCTGCTCACCCCATTTTTGCATTCAAAGCGTGCTGTTAATGGAGTTGAAAGTAAAACTTTGTAATAAAAACATTACCCTCCTTTCTTCGGCAGTCGGGTAAAAATAAAAACAGTAGAACCAACTTAGGCGCTGCGCAAACGTGTTGCCGACACGGCACACCGCCACAGGAAACCGTAGTTGCTGTGTCCCGTATCGACAATCGGACACAGTTGCCGGTTCCCTGTCACCGACACGGCACTCCACAAGAAACTGTAGCTGTAGTTGCTGTATCTGCTTGTTTTCCCTAGTCTCATGATGGACGTTTGTGAATGTTGCTTGTTTCTTCAACTGACGACTTTTATTTGAATGAAATTTTAAGCAATTGCATGCTAACTATTTCCAAATGATTTTCTGATCGGAAAAAATGATCATCCAGAACGGGACTTGAACCCGTGGTCAGTCCCTTACAGGGGGAATGCTCTGACCAACTGAGCTACCTGGACCCGTTCTAGATGCTCGAAATTTTCCGATATATTCTCCACCGGCGCCCTAAGCCGTAGAATATATCGGAAAATTTGGATCCCGTCCTGGATGATCATTTTTTCCGATCACAAAATCATGACGACTTTTAGTTTCCAGACACCGAACACTTTTTGATCGTCCTGAATATAGTGTTAAGTGGAAGCAACTGGACTCACGTTATGCGCAGGGAGTTGAATGATTTCATACTTCTGTTTCTATATATATATATTTTTTTTTTATTCTTATTTTTTTTTTACTTTTTTTTTTATTTTTTATTTTTATTTTTTTTTTATTATATATTATTTTATATATATATATATATATATATATATATATATATATAAAATAATTATATAATTATATAATTATAATAATTAATATGTTCTATAGAATTCAAATATTCATCGGTAGCTTGTGTCGGACACAAGAAACAAAAGTGTCTGCGTTTGCGCAGCGCCTTAAATAAACAGTATTACGTAAGCAATTACTCCGCACTCGGCAGTGACACTGTACAGAGAAATAGACAGTAGTTTAACTACGGACAAGACTAAGGCTAGTGGTCTGGGTAATGGACTGCTGAGACGAGGTCTCGGGTTCGATCCCAGGTTCACCATGGCACACACCAATGACTTTTCGATGCTTTTCGAAGTTATGTGTGTATTTATCGCAGGTTTATAAGTGCGTTAATGGCAATAGGCTCGCCACCTATTACATTGGGACCTAAACATAAAATGGCGAAATGTGGGTGCTAGCACAAGGCAACAGTTAATATTTTTTTAAATATATTAAAAGTAGAGTATTGTTATGCTGTGTCAATACATTGGACATAATTTAAAATACTTGGGTTATATTATAAGAATGATTCTGAACACAAAAAAATATATTTTTGGAATTATTGTCTGTTTATTCGCGATGGACACAAAAACTACTGATTGGGAAATCTTACGAATATTTGATCACAATCGGTTTAGTAGAACCGGAGATAATAACCAAAAATAGCTATAACCGCCATTCACGCGGGCGGACAACGTAACATAACATAACATAACCCCGAAGGGGTAGGCAGAGGTGCTAGCACCCACATTTCGCCAGTTTATGTTTAGGTCCCAATGTAATAGGTGGCGAGCCTATTGCTATTAACCGGGCACTTATAAACCTGCGATAAATACACACATAACTTCGAAAAGCATCGAAGTCATTGGTGTGTGCCATGGTGAACCTGCGGACAACGGCGTGCATCTTAATATTATAATTGATTAATACTTCTGCCAATCTTACTGTACATTGGCAATGTATAATAATGATTAATACGTCTCATAAAATTTGCATTTAGCGGGAGTGCATGTTTTACGAGTGAACAGCTAACTGGCATTCAGATCTTGTATCATTGCACCGGTGCCTAAATTTCAATTTCAATTTCTTTATTTCTCAAAATAGTGCAACGTAATTACATCTTTTTGACGTCAAAAACTACTTAATACTAAGTTTACCACCGCTTCCTAGGCGCTAGTGGAGAAGAAACGGCGCAACAAACTCCACTGCTGCATTTTCAGACGTCAGCTTACATAGATATCTTAAGACTAAATATTGACGAATCTATCTACATTTTTGTCTCGTGTCAATATAAATAAAGGTACCTATATAAAAAAAAGATAATAATTTTTAACCCAAGTTAAACAATAAAATAATTGAAAATGTTAAAATATAGTATTAAACTATCTTAGAAAATATTAAGTATGTACAAATTTAAAAAAAAGTTTAGGTGTCGAAGAATTCCTCCCCATCGATGTCGACTGGTAACGTACCCAAAAGGCTGGCGGCATTGCCACGTTGGATGGCAATGCCAATTCTCTGAGCAAGAAAGAAGCCAGCCCTTTGATCACGTGAAGCGTCGACCAGTCGCTTTGCGATTTCTTTATAAAGCGACCGTGCGCTCGGACCCCACGAACCTAATGTTTCGACCCCAAAATATAGTAATGTCAAAATATACTAATGTCAAAATATAATAAAAAAAGGTCGCGTGCCTACCACAATATCATTATAATATTGTAGTAGGCAAATGCCACAACTACAGCATTCTGTAGTTGTAGCACTTAAGCAATCTAGGATTCTAGGAGGGGCCTGCACCATGAAAAATAAAACCTATATGATTCAAATCTGGGAGTGGAGATTTCAAATATCGAACTGAGAATATTAATGAAGAAATCATGAACCTAAAAACCTATAAACGGAACGCGTTGAAGAAGGAGGTAATACACGACGGTATCTCCCGTCCGAACTGCGCAGTCCGACTGGGGTAGTACCTCCGCCCTACAGAACACCGCGTACATAATAACCATCGTGTTGTGTTCTCCAAGTAAAAGAGCCAGAGTTCACTGTACCCCTCCTCTCTCCCACTCCTTCCTAGCATTTTTATAAGTCGATTGGATTAAATACAAACATTATACCAATAATAATATTATGCTACGTCACGTCCTGATATATTATAGGTACTTATAATATCTGCATTAGGTATAATCCTCTTTGAGAATACACAGCGCTCTGTAACTCATGCATACACATAATACTCTGTGGCACTTGAAGGTTTATTTTTAATAATTATAATCTATACTAATCTGTACTAATATTATAAAGAGGGAAAGTTTGTGTTTGTATATTTGTTAAATTGTAAGGGGCAATCTCGAGATCTACTGAACCGATTTTAAAAATTCTTTCACCAATAGAAAGCCACATTATCCGTGAATGTCATAGGCTGAGTATCATCACGCTACTGCCCAAGGGAGCGGAGCAATAATCATAAATGGAACAATTCCGGTAGATTCCCATACATTTTAGGAAAACTGATAAATTATGAGCATATTATGTGAGTTAATAAAAAAAATAAGTTTTTTTCTTTTCAGTTTTTAGGCAGTCGGGTTTTTGAATTTTTAAATTTATTTTTTTTATTAACTCACATAACGGGAGATACCGTCGTGTCCTACCTCCATTAAAACATAATAATTATCTACTTCATCATATGTCTGCGTGCTAAACCCAACAGCGGGTTCAAACCCTCAAATAGAAGTTTCAAGAAAGATATTGGAAATAGTTCTCTGAACTAGTAATTAAGGGCACCGTTTAAACGATGGTAAGTTACGGAGATAGTTGGACAGTTGGGCGCAAGAATGTCTGGTACAGTCGGCGCGAAAAGTTTTAACTGACATTAGTCAAAGTGAATACCAACCTAACCACAAATACTATTTCCTATTGAGTTATATTCAAGTGACCGAGTAATGACCGTGGTTCGACCACTTGGACGTTCGGTTGTAAGGTTTTTTAACTAAGTATAAAAATTATCTCTATACTCTGTCTAATTTAGGATGATAATTTTGACAGTTCACGTCTATGAAGTATCTATTCTTCCTATAGTTCTTTAAGCGGTGCGTGAAAAAGCACCTGTCAAGGCCGTCTGGGTAGGGGCCGTCACTACTTTTTGGACTCCACCTCTGCTTACCATCAGGCTGGGTGCAGTCAATCCAGTGGACTAAATATTAAAAACAAATCGTTTTTTTATATACTTACATATTATTATTATTATACATAATACTCAAGCCTTTTTCCCTCCGGGGTAGGCAGACACAACAGCCCGCCATCTGCCTCTGTCCTTACAAACTTCACGCGCTTCCTCTACTGTCATTAAACCTTTCATGAGTTGATTATATATAATCAAAGAGTTGAAAGTACAATATTGATAAAACTCTCAAAGTTTAAATTCCCTGTATTTCAACTTCAAACGACTTTTGTGCCCGACTGTACAATCTCAGACGGATATTAATCAATTAAGTTAAGTTTTAATTAAAAGTTGAAGTCAAGTTGTATTTGCGAAGACCGGTGCGATCGTTAAACCGGCGGGACTTTAAGCGGATGATGCTTATTTAACCGTTTGTTCCCGATAGTTCACTGCACAGTAGGTACTACGGTAGAACTAATGGGATTTTTTTTTCTCACTAGTTCTACTATATTTGATGTAACAAAATAGTAGAACTAGTGGGAGTCTTTTTTCCCACTTGTTCTACTTGTTCCATCGGGTAGAACTAATGGGATATTTTGTTCCCAGTAGTACTACAATATTCGATGTAACAAAAAGTAGAACTAGTGGGAGTCTCCCTTTTACGATGTAGGTAAACCATGACCGTGTGAATGTGGCAGACAAGCACACGGCCCAACTGATGGGAAGCGGTTACCGTGGCCTATGGATGTGTGCAACCAGTGCAACACCAGGGACGTCAAACTCGCGCTGCAGACCCTGGAAGGTTCTTCTATCACGCCTTTTTCCCGCCGGGGTAGGCAGAGACGTAGAGAGAGTAGTTAGACGTAAAGTTGTATAATACGTATGTATTTACAAAAAAAAAGGATTAAAATATCCGTACTCTAGAACCCATAACACAGGCTAGTTAACTATGCTTACTTTGGGTCTAGAGAGCGCTGCTTTCTTCTTTCTATAAAAAAAAATGTTATCTATAGAACGGTATGATTATTTTGCTACCTTATCAGTACAAAAATACATCGCAATACCCCCCTCAATAAATCTCAATTATCACACATAAGCAGGTTCCTAATACCGTATTATTGCGCTATTTATCAAAAAGGAGGCGAGCAGGGAGGGAGAAGCAATTATTTAGAACATTACTCGTGAAACGATATCGCTGCGTTTTCAGTTAAAATGTACAGTCGCCGGCATTTATTTAGTCTACTATCTATCTATCTATACATATAATAAAATGGTAGAAAAGTCAAAACTGTACATTGAATATTTTTTTAAAAGAATACTTGGGGTGTGATCTACAATCGATACCGAAGCCAAAAATATAGTTTTTAGAATTTTTGTCTGTTTGTCTGTTTGTCTGTTTGTCTGTATGTATGTCCGGGATAAACTCAAAAAGTACTGCATGGATTTACTTCAAATTTGGCAAGAATATTATCAGGAAGTCGGGTCAACACATAGGCTACTTATTATTACGCTCTCACCTACGGGGAACGAGCAGTGAACGTTTATATCTTCAACGCATTCTGTAACAACGTGTAATCCAAACACGCATATTTGAATGGTGTTATTATGTTAAACATGCTATAAGCTAGCTTCACACTATAAGTAACTTGACCGATAACTTATACAATAAAAAACAAACTTAATTTTGCGGTTCAATCCGTAGACCCGATTACTGCACCAACCGCAAATAATAAGTTTGTCGTAGGTTACTTCAATAAAACTGTAGAGAGGTAAATTCTGTACATTGAAATATTTACAAAATAACTATTCGGGGATGATTGGTGATCAATACCAATTGTAAAAATGCAATCAATAATTTTTTTGTCTTTTTGTCTGTCTGTCTATCTGTGCACGCATGGATAGAAATCTACTGGAGGGATTTTGATCAAACTTGGTACGATTTATTATAGTTTATACTTCTGAACAACATAATAATATCAACCTATTTATGTCCCACTGCTGGGCACGGGTCTCCTCTCCTATAACGACAGAGCTCCGCACACGCTGGCCTAATGGGGTTTGGTGGATCGAACATGTCCTTAGAATTTCTTCCCACCCACATGGGGTTTCCTCACGATGTTTTTCCTTCACCGTCAGCAGATCAATGATTTTTTACACTATATAATATCATTGCAGCAGATGGTATAAATCATTTGATTAGCACATATAAATTCCACAAAGTGAAATTCACATTGGTACTATCCGGCCGGATTCGAATTCGATACCTCTGAGCAGAGGTCGCGTCCATTTAGCTACCATCACTTACAGGACAACTTAAAGGCTACTTTTTATACAAAGCCGGGGTGCGAGGGAAATGCTTTTATAGGCCCCCTTTTTTCCGTGCGGAAATCCTCATGGATACCCCCCCGCTGCCAGCAGGATAGGTTATGTCGGACTTTTACCGACTAAAACCGCACGCCATCTAGGGTCTTCTGATGCCAGGGTTTAAAATGGCCCATAGAGCATTTCCCTCGCACCCCGACTTGACCCGGGCCATCTCCGGATTCGAGATGGCCCCCTCGGGCTAGGCATCCACAGTGTTCCCGTCATGCCCGCGGAATAGGGGGGGGGGGGGGGGCGCTTTCGCGCGCCGCCGCCTCGGCCTGCTTTTGTTAGGGTGACAGGCGGCTCCGACGGAGGTCGTTAGACCTCCAACGCCTTCGTCGCCGCCGTCCGGGAGAGCTCTGTGCAGCCTCTCCGCTCCCGCGCCTCCTTTTGCCACCAATATAGGCATACCGCGCTGCAGCGCTCTCAATGTATGTACATACACCTGTTACGACTATTCAGGGCCTCCGCCCAGATCGGGTACGCCGCCGTAAAGAGCCATGGACCGCACGATCCCCGCGTAGAGCCTCCTGCGGGAGTCATCCGGCCCCCTCATGTTGAGCAACAGCCGCGCTAGAACGTTGGCCCCCTTACACCCTGGCTTCAGAAGACCCTAGACGGCGTGTGGTTTTAGTCAGTAAGAGTCCGACATAACCTGTCCCGCTGGCCGCAGGATCCATAAGGATTTCCGCACGGAAAAAAAAGCTATTTTTTATGTATGCTGATACACGCGACTCCGCCCGCGCGTCAAGGTTTAAGGTAGGTCATCATTTTTTGGTTATATCTCCAGTTCTACTTAGCCAATTACAACCAAACATAGGATAAATTTAAGTCTAAGCAAGAACTTTCTAATAAAAAAACCTCATCAAAATACATTTAGTACTTAGTTTTTACGTCCATCGCGATTATCGGCTGTTGATGGGGTCTTTTTAATAGGAAGGTATTGGTTAGACGAGTGAAGTGAAGAGTAGAGTGGAGAGTGGAGAGTGGAGGAGTGAGTGGCGTGGAGAGTTGTTTTATTAAAATAGACTTGGTGGCGATACCGACCTCCAAGCGGGCGAAGCCGCGGGCGGAAGCTAGTACTACTATAAAATTGTAAGGTAGCTGTGTCTATACATTGGAGGTGTTTAAAAAATATACTTGGGTTACCTATGTTTTATGTTTGTGCGCAAACAGCCAAGAATATTTTTTTTATATAGGACACGTCAAAATGACTTTACCTCACCTGATGGTAAGACAAAGGTAGAGTCTCTGGAATGGGAGTCACCATTGCAAACACCGATAGTGCTACAGTGGCGGCCCTCAGCTTGACGGCCTCATCAAATGCTTTTTCACGCCCCGCTTAAAGGACCCGGGACTGTATGCACTCTTATTTTTTCATTTGATAGCGTAATAAACATAAAAAGACCTCCTGTTTTTTGAAGTCGGTTAAAAATAATATGAAAATCGCATCACAAAAGGCAGTTTGGAGTGTAAAGCGGGCTATTTAATTCATTTATGGGCACGTGCAGTGGGCACTGCGGACTTGGCGTGGCTCCAACGCTGTGCTATGCGCTCGTTCATCACTTACACATTGAAAACTGGCCACTGATATATTGGCCAAACACGACAATGGTCAAAAATCATATTCATTTTTACCCGACTGCCAAGAAGGGTTATGTTTTTCGCGCGTACCTTGTATGTATGTTTGTAAGATTCTTTATTACCTCATATTTCTCAAACCACTGGACGGATTTCTTTAATTAACATATCGTTAGATTCGTCTCGGTAACCCAAGTGTTCTTAGATAGGTGACGCGCAAAAAAAAACCAACATGGCCGCTGTAATACGATAAAGTTTGAAGGAAAAAAAATAAAAAATAATTGTATACGGAAATTAAATATGGGTATCAAATTAAAGGGCGTATCACGAGGATTTCAAAAAGGTATATCATGACCAGTTTTTAATGTAAAATATAAATTTTCATTTGAGGTTTGTGAACTTGTAATTTTTACACGAAAACTAAAAATTATGAAATAAAAAAAAGTAATTCAAAAAATCAAAAAACCCGACTGCGTAAAAAACTTAAAAGAAAATAACAAGCACTTAGATGTCGTGTGGTCTAGAAACACACTGAACAGTCGGGATCCATTATTCGACAGCCAATCTAATTTCTCAATGGATCCCGACTGTTAATTTGTTATGTTTAAGTATTATAATTATGGTAGTAGGCGGTGTTCAGTTGACGTGTCCGACATAAAAAAAAAGATCAAAATCGGTTCACCCAGTCGAAAGTTCTGAGGTAACAAACTGAGAACCCCCTTTTTTGAAATCGGTTAAAAAAGCAAGCAAATATCGTAAACCCAATTTGCATAGACACCGAAGAAAACCGGAATTGTAAATTTTTCCTTTTATCTCAAACGGAAGCTATACTGGCGCCCTCTGGGGTCCTTTGTGCTATTAAGAGAAAGTGCTTTTTTATGAATATGTATTTTATTGCCCTTCCGAAAAGAATGTGTAGTTATAGCCCGCGGGTTTGCTTGCGATTTTCTTGAAACTTTGCTTACGATAAAAATACTACGTTATTCCTTCTACCTTCAATCCCGGGTTCTTTAAGCGGGGCGTGAAAAGGCATCTGTCTAGGCCGTCAAGGTAGGGACCGCCGTTTTGGGATGAATGGTCTGGAATAGCGACTTTACCCTTGCTTCTTACCATCCAGCGGGGTTAAGTCAATTGACGGACTGAATATTAAAAAAAAAACTACGTGTTATAAAACTAAGTCCTTCGTTCATCTGTTCGCCATGAACTCAAAAACGAAGGCACCGATTTTCATGTTGTTTTGTCAATCAATCATTTATTTATCTGCGAATGGGTACAGAGGGTAGGTATAAGATTTGTACCAATGGATAGAGTGGTTCTCGAGGAAGGTTTTAGTACGTTAAGCAAAAACTTCTGAACGAATTGTGATGTAGTTTATTTTAATGATTTTCTAATCGGAAAAAATGATCATCCAGGACGGGACTTGAACCCGTGACCAGTCCCTTACAGGGGAATGCTCTGACCAACTGAGCTACCTGGACCCATCTTAGCTGCTCGAAATTTTCCGATATATTCTACGGCTTAGGGCGCCGGTGGAGCCATCTACCGTAATTCGTTCGAACTACGGAAACAATGAACAATATTGCAATTGTTTTTAAACATTATTTTTACATTCTCCGCCCGATTAATTGAATGAAAATTGCTTAAAAATTTCATTCGGTTTTTTTTTGTTGGAAATTTCTTGGTCAAACTTAAAATCTAACGCATATTTGATCACAATCGGTTAAGTAGAACCGGAGTTATAGTAATATATATATACGCGAGCGGGGCTGCGGGGATAGATAACTATTGAAATATAACAACCGCGCAAATCTCGAAAATGAAAATGGCGGATTCATTTTCACCAATTTTATATTTCAAGCTGAATTAATTTTTAATAAAAAATGGAAGGGAATACAGTGGTTGAAACATTTTATAGTCTTTTAGCGTATTTTGTACGGTTGGAGGCTTTATTGCAGACAGCGGAGTTATTGGCCGGAAGCGTTCATTGACAGAGACGGAAGCCACGGGTGGGAGGTAGGGTGTCCATGGGAAGGGGGATTTAGGAGACAGTCTCGATATTATCATGGCGATTTACCAGTTGCATTTAAAGTGTGTCCATTAGAGCCGCGGTAGCCTAGTGGTCTGGGTAATGAATTGCTGAGACGAGGTCTCGGGTTCGATCCCAGGTTCACCATGGCACACACCAATGGCTATTCAATGCTTTTCGAAGTTATGTGTGTATTTATCGCAGGTTTATAAGTGCCCGGTTAATGGCAATAGGCTCGCCACCTATTACATTGGGACCTAAACATAAACTGGCGAAATGTGGGTGCTAGCACCTCTGCCTACCCCTATGGGGATATAGGCGTGAGTTCATGTTATGTATGTATGTTATTAGAGCCCATTCATTCATATTCGTAACTGAAATCTCGTAACCAGTTACAAGAAAAGAATTATTTTTAGTGGTTTGGTAACTAGTTATGAGAGAAGAATTATTATTATGCTTTGGTAACTAAACTCAACTAAGCAGTGGTACAAGAGCAGATTTTGCTATCGCTGTTTAGTAACTAGTTGCGAAAAAAGAATTATTATTCTACTTTTATATAACTTTTTGTTAGTTTTGGCAGTCGCTCCACGGAAAATATCGAAGTTCAGCCGCATCACAGTTAGACTAGAAAGCCGACCCCAACTGAGTTGGGAAAAAGGTTCAGAGAATGTATGTTTGTTAGTTACGAATGTAGAAATTAGTGAATTAGGTGGGTTTAGTTACCAAAGCAGAATAATAATTCTGCGTCACACTTAAACAACGACGTATTCTTCTTATAATAACTGTAGTTGCTTGTAACATAATGACACTTTTCCGAGACTGTCCACTAAAGCACTCATAGCTATGACACCCTACACATCGCCTGCGGCTCCCTACTTCATAAAACGTTTCGAGACTAAATCTTGCGATAGATCTTCGTTGAACCAGTACAATGTATATCGCTATTTATGATTCTGGGGGTAGATAGAACTGTGAAATGAAAGAATAGTGTTAACAGTTAGTTGCTGATGTTACTTGCTGCTACGGAACCCTTCATGGGCCAGTCCGATTCGCACTTGGACGGTTTTTTTAATTTTTCAGTAGGTATCTGTAGATCTTTTGGTTTATAAGTTTAGGAAGAATAGGGGAATATGCGAGGACCTATAATAGGCTTTTTTAAAGTCGAAAGGTATGCGTTTATGTAGGCTTACCACGCCCCTCCCCCCCATTCTTCTCCACGTGTAAGAGAGGGACACCGTAGTTCCCAAACCCGAAGGGGGTCAGTGGAAGTGCGGGAGAAATGCCTCTTGGGTAAACCTTACCCCAGTAATTGAGACGCGAGACTGCGTGCGGTTTTAGTCGGTTCGAATCCGACATAACGTAACCACCCGTTGGGCAGTACGGGAGGGGGGGAGAGACCATGGGGAATTCCACATGAAATAACTATTATACTATGACCTATCTACCCTAAGTATTGAACCTTTATTATTATTAGAGGTAGCTATATTATTTACGTATTCATATTTTTAACTAACAGTTTGTCTCGTCGGGGGGACCGCAAAACATCTACAGTTAAGGATCTTGCGAGACAGACGTACCGCTCACTCAGACAGAGGTGAGCGGTCCCCGACGAGACAAACTGTTAGTTAAAAATATGAATACGTAAATAATATAGCTACCTATAATAATAATAATAAAGGTTCAATACTTAGGGTAGATAGGTCATAGTATAATAGTTATTATTTACTTTTTACAGGTTTTTTATTGTTCTCTTTTTGTGAGTCGGGGGTTTTTTAAATTTTTAATTTATTTTTTTTATTTCATGCTTTTTATAGGGATAACTTAAGTATAATAGCTAATTCATTAATTAATATCAACATACGTATAGCCTATCAACAATTATTCAGAGCTAATACGAATTGCGCGGAGTGTGGTTACAGAATTAGAAATACATTCCACGCCTCATATCTTTCGAATGGCTAAACCGATTTTCATAAAACTTGCAGTATCGTAATGTAAAAGTTATGACCTTTCATTTGATACCCAACACGGGTATATTTGAACACATTCAATTTTTCATCACCACTTCCACCCCCCATATCTTTGAAATGGCTTAACCGATTTTTATAAAACATAGCTAAGAACACTCTCCCCCAACCTATCTTTCAAACAAAAGAAACAGAATCAAAATCGGTTCATCCGTTTGGGAGCTACGATGCCACAGACAGACTTACAAACACACACACACACACACACACACACACACACACACACACACACACACACACACACACACACACACACACGTCAAACTTATAACACCCCGTTCGGGTTTCCGTCGGGGGTTAAAAAGGTAGGTATACCTACCGAGAAAAAAAGATATACCGTGTAATAAATTTGAAAAGAGTGATTTAAATCAATAAATACTCATTTTGTGGTTCACAATATTACTTGGTTATACAATTATGGAGACATATTGGGCGCACACGTGTCGACTCAATATGACGCTAATATGAACCCACCCTTATGTACAATCGGTGACACAAGTGATTTGGTTAAATAAAATTTAATAAACTATCGCTCTAGACTATGCCATCTCTCTCCCTTTTTTCATGCTGGAATTATCACGAAGACCACTTCCGTGGTCAGCTGGAACGGTTATGTCGGATATGAACCGATTGAAACCGCACGCCGCGCCGTCTCGGGTCTTCAAGCGCCGAGGGTGTAGGATGATTTAAATGGCATTTCTCTCACACCTCCGGCCTCAAGGTGGCCCCTTCGGGCTTAACAACTACGGAAACTCGGCTTGCCCCCGGCAATACGGTGAAGGAAGGGCGGGGGGGGTTATCCTTTTGATTTCTTTACGTAACAATAACTTCACTTCGGTTTATGTGAGTTTTCTTTAACTTAAACCACATAAATAAGCATGTGTGTTCTTCGGGGAAATGTATCTACCTTTCAAATAGTAAAAGCTTTTTTATAGTGCCGAAGATTACAACAAACATGAAACAAACTCACAAAATTCTGCCTCTCTCTTTTTATAAGTAGGTATAGACTATCATTTATTACGTCACACATAATTGTCAATCAGAATATTTGGTAAAATTACCTACTTCTAAATCGCTACTGTTCTCTCTTTTCTATTAACCCCACTCAACGGCTAAGATGTTTATAAACATGCTAACACTTGTCTTGTTGAGTGTACCTTCAGTGAGGTAATCGCTACCCTATCGGATGTACATAGACCTATGAAAAGTACAGAATAGTTCATGTTTTTTTATGAATAAAACAAGCATAAAGTTTCAGCTGATGGCGAGCGATCACCCTGACATATATATTTCTAAGGAAATTAATTATTGTAAATAGACAAAAAAAAACAGTCCGCTGAGTTTCTTGCCGGAGTCTTCTCAGGCCTAGGCCGCGTTTCGAACCGGTGGTTCATCCAAGTGCTTCTAGTTTTAATTATTTTGATTTTGACGTTTTGTATTAGTGTCGCATATAATGGCTTTTTTTTTTTTATTTGGGATAACAACAGTCGTTTACAAGTTGGTTTACCAGTATAAATAATTACTATACAATGACCAATTATAGTTATCCACATGGTGCATGAACAGACTAACAAAATTAAATAAAACACACTTGTACAGTACGCTTGTACAGAATAAATGAATTTTGACTTTGAGTATCAACGCTTGCAGTTATTTTAACAAATCCATCAACTACCAAGCAGATCGGGTTATGTTAAATAAATGATTCTCAACACAAAATATGTTTTGCCATTCTTGTTTGTCTAACTAACGCAATGGAGGCAAAAACTACTGAACGGATTTTGATGCAGTTTTTTTCTATTACAAAGGTCTTAGTCAGACATAAAATCTGGCTTATAAATTGATTACCATCGGTTAAGTAGAACCGAAGATAATGACCAAAAAACGATGACCGACCTCCACGAGCACAGCCACGAGCATTAGCTAGTTATAAAAACGAAGAGTCCTACTAATCCCCCCCCTCATTCCCACTATGTGAACAGGGAACGTTAAACTGTCTTGGAACCCGCGTCGCAATTAATCAGAAGTAAATTGGAGGAGTTAGATATATAATAAATCGTAGAAAAAGAATAATAATAATAAATATTAAACATAGCGCTTTCTAGACGCATAGCATATAACGAAGTAAGCATAGTTTAACTAGCTTGTGTTATAGATTCTAGAATGCGGATATACATAAGTATGTTTATCCGCGTAAAGTATTATAAGTATAATACTTTTTTTTAAGAAGAGTTTTATACAAAATCTGAATTGCATACAAATATACAAAATTTGAAGGAGGCAGGACACGACAGTAATCTCCCGTCCGAAATGAGCAGTCTGTCTGGGGTAGTACCTCCGCCCTACAGAAGACCGCGGCCATAATAACCATCGTGTTGTGTTCCCGCCGGTAATTAGGGTAGCCAGAGCTCACTGTACCCCTCCTCCCCCCACCCCTTCCTAGCCCTCCCCCCTCCCCTTCAGGGTAGGCAGCGCGTGTGTGACACCTTTGGTGTTGCACTCGTCCATAGGCCACGGTGAACGCTCCCCATCAGGTGATATAAAAAAAAAACCTTATGGCCACGTCTATTATTTTCTCAATTCTATGCTCACTTTTATAGGGCTGGCTCCCCAAGGAGAGTGAAGAAAGGCACCGTTTTTATAATATTACAGTATATTACTATGGGTTTTCTCACCCCTATAATATAAGCAATAGGGTGTCAATAGAAAAATTGCGATGGAAATCCATAGTTTTGGTATATTTTGGTATCAATATGGTGTGGAAATGTTTAGAGAATACTGCGTTGCGATATTTTATGGATATTTTTGTAAACATTGATGTTTTTTGTTAAACGTAGGGTAAACTTTGTATAGTAAAATTTTGGGGTAGTTTTTTTTTATGTTCCGCGGGAAAATTGTATAGCGGGACATAGATAGAAACTATAAACATAGCTTAGTATGGGTTGTATAATGCGGATAGATCTATAATCTATAATTATTAATGTCTGTATTATTGGAGATATTTAAAAACAAGCTGCTGTTTAAAAAGACCTTTTTAAAAACAAGCTTTTATTATTTACAATATTGCATCTTACATAAGTATGCCAAATTACCGCGGTAGCCTAGTGGTTTGGGTAATGGACTGCTGAGACGAGGTCTCGGGTTCGATCCCAGGTTCACCATGGCACACACCAATGACTTTTCGATGCTTTTTGAAGTTATGTGTGTATTTATCGCAGGTTTATTAGTGCCTCGGAGAGCACGTTAAGCCGTCGGTCCCGGTTGCCATTCAAAAATCTATGGCAGTCGTTACGGGTAGTTGGAGCTCACAAAGTTCAACCAGTCTAGCTTGGAACTTCGATATCGCCATTGGTCATAATGACCATTGGTTGTGGAGGTCAGATGGCACTCGTTCTGCCATCCCTGGAGGGGAGGGGTTGGGAAGTTTGGGGGGACGTGTCCTACTTCCATAATTAAAGTTAAAAATACTAATTAAAGCAAACTTACAGCCGATGTGAATCCGTGGGTAATCTCTTCGGAACGTGCAACAGCCCTCTGTGCGCACAATCGGCAGCAGACGTTCTGCAACTGCAGGCCCAGGGGCAGCTGGCCCCGCGCGTTACGTGGGCCGCGACCAGGAGTACTGCGCACGCGACGATCGCACGTAGCGTATACATCGCGGCAGACCGCGGGATGGCTGGTTGTCGAATGTTGTTAGGTCATTGTTGATCCTGGGGAAGAAATATAATATATTTATAACTAGTCCTTTAAGCAGGGCGTGAAAAAGCATTTGATGAGGCCGTCAAGTTGAGGGCCGCCATTATGGCACTCTCGGTGTATGTAATGGGGACTCCCATCCTGAGACTTTACCTTTAGCTTACCAACAAGCGAGGTGAAGTCATATTGACGTGACCGTTATTTAAAAAAATGTTGTTATTGACGGCCTCTGCGGCGTAGCGGTAGTGCATTCGACTGCTAAGACATGGGACGCGGGTTCGATTCCCGGTCAGTGCAAATAAATATTTGTATGCATGAATATGTCTATTTGCATTGGTCTGGGTTTCTATGTATGCGTAATTTTAAAAAAAAGTATATAATAAGTACCTAAGTATGTTTATCAGCAATTTAGAACCCATAACACAAGCTAGTTAAACTATGCTTACTTTGAGTCTAGAGAGCGCTGTGTACTTAGTACGAAACGGCGTGCGGTTTTAGTTGTTTCGATTCCGACATATTCACGGGGATTTCAGCACGAAAAAATAAAGGTATACTAGAATTTTCGCATGAAAAAAATTGGTATCAGGTTTTTGATAGATAGGTGTTTTTTTTTAATATACTACGTAGGTGGCAGACAAGCACACGGCCCACCTGATGGGAAGCGGTCACCGTGGCCTATGGACGTGTGCAACACTAAGGGTGTCACTGCACACTTACAGCATAAGTAAACTTCACCGTGTCATTCTTTGAACCTTTTCCCAACTCAGTTGGGGTCGGCTTTCCAGTCTAACTGTGATGCGGCTGAACTTCGATATTTTCCGTGGAGCGACTGCCATCTGACCTCCACAATGGTCATTATGACCAATGGCGATATCGAAGTTCCAAGTAAGACTGGTTGGACTTTTGTGGGCTCCAACTACCCGTAACGACTGCCATAGATGTGCCATAAACTTCACCGTGTGTAATATATAAAGTTAAAAACCATAGCAACGCCATAAAACTGTAGCCGAACAAAATCACAATACAATAATTATTTCATACTAATAACAATGTACCGACCCGGGTATTGAACCCATAAATTTAATTCCAATATCGACAATTGATCCAGCGACCCGTTTGACCTTGATGTGGGCACTGGCCACAGAATTGGTTGTATACCTATAAACTTATGGACGAGACGATATGACGAGACTGTCACAAAAAAACTTTTCAAAGAAAAAAATACTGAGGGTAGAAATTTGATGACACATTTTTTTATTTATTCATTCATAAACAAACGGTCATGCATAATGAGTATTAAATAATATTTGTCACAAATTCGGCCGGGTAGGTACCACCGTGCACGATTGAGAAAAACCCTTCATAGTAATCCAATCTCGGTTGGAAAGCGTTCAGGGGTCAGCAAGTGCATAGCGGCAGGGGGATTGTGGTCGCAGCACTAGTGGGACCGGTGGGTGTCACGCGGTGCTGCGACGACAATCCTCTTTTGATGAGGCCGTCAAGCTGAGTGCCACCATTGTTAACATGGTACGTGTATGTAATGGTGTCCCTCTTTCCTGAGACTTTACCTTCAGCTTAGCATCAGGCGAGGTGAAGTCAAATTGACGTATCCGATATAATTATAAAAAAATCAACTGCAATGGACCAAATTAAAATGGGATCACACGGGAAGCGCCAGTTATCAAATAAAAAAGAACCATCAAAATCGATTCACTCATTCGAAAGTTCTGAGGTAACACAGTCGAATTGAGAACCAGCTCTTTTTTAAGTCGGTTAAAAGAGTTAACCACTGCTCTATATGTATAACCTATAATGAGTTATGAATAATTCTACGCATGGTTGGATGTATGAGTGCTTTAATACATATGAGTGATTTCTAAAGCGTTTTATTTATGTACAGGCTGCTCTGTTTCTGCGGTAAGCAAATCTATATAGGTACAGATACAGGCACGTAACTTGGCCAGGTTTGGGGTAAGTTCGCGCATCGTGCACTTTGAGCCAATTAAATGATTCAAAGTACCAACGAACGAAACGTTGATTCGCTACAAGACGTCTCTCCGAGACATCCGATTGGTCCGTCAAGTGACGGACCAATCATAAAGTCCGCGACGGCGCAACCGCGTCTCCCGCGACCCGCTCATACCTCAAAGGGGACCTAAAAATCGACGGCCAATTTACGCGCCGGTATCTATACTTATAATAAATCTGTCACTGATCGGTGTCTGTACATGGAAGATATATGAGAAAAAAATTATTAAGGGACTTTATGAATTTAATAGATGCCAAAACAATGATTTTTAGAATTTTTGTCTGTTTGTCTGTGCCTCTGTTTGTCCGCACTAAATTTTTGTTTAATAATACGATAACAGAAACATCCTGTATATATGAAAGTGCTTATAAAAATGTAGTTCTTAATTCACACTTCAAAAGTTTGAAAGACAAAAGAACAAAATTGTGCCAAAGGGGTGCGGGTTCGATTCCAACCCGTTGAAGTGAGAAACCGGCACCATATAGAGCCATTGTGATATTTATTGCTTTTAATTGTTTGGCAGTGTGTTCGACGCTTGGGTTGGTATTTTTTTATATGCAGACAAGACCACCGTGGTGTTTATTTTCTAGGCCCAAGCCAACTTCACTTGCTACTATGTTACTCCTTATAATATTACCTATCTGCCAGTGAAAGTCTTGTGCAAAACGGCCCAGCTGTTCGAGAGTTTACCTCTTTCAAACAGACAGAAAGGCAAATCTATACTAATATTATAAAGAAGTAAAGTTTGTGTGTTTGTATATTTGTTAAATTGTAAGGGGTAATCTCGGGATCTACTGAACCGATTTTAAAAATTCTTTCACGAATAGAAAGCCACATTATCCGTGAATGTCATAGGCTGAATATCATCACGCTACTGCCCAAGGGAGCGGAGCAATAATCATAAATGTGAACAATTCCGGTAGATTCCCATAAATTTTAGGAAAACTGATAAATTATGAGCATAATTATGTGAGTTAAAAAGGGTGCATCGGGGTTCGAAATACGCCACGGGCGAAGCCGGGGTGGGTCAGCTAGTACTGTTATAAAATTGTAAAGTAGCTCTGTCTGTACATTGGAGATATAAAAAAATTGGTTTTGTAAACGATTCTAAACATGAAAATATTTTTTAGGATTTTTTATCTATTTTTTCGCGTTGGAAACAAAAGTACTGAACAGATTTTGATGCGGTTTTTTTTGTTTGAAAGGTCTTGGTTAGACTGAAAATCTTACGCATGTTTGATCACAATCGGTTGAGTAGAACCGGAGATATAAAGAAAAAACGAGAAAACGGCGGGTTAGTTAAATACTAAAATCATTACACACCTTATCCACAGTTGTGTAAGACACAAAGGTCAGATGTGAACATATTTAGCTTCCATGTGCATCTTGCTCCATTAGCGTGGAGCGCAATGATAATATTAAGTGCATACCGTCGGTAGGGTTGCCACTCTCACTTATTTCTAAAGAAATATTTTGACAAAAAATAGTTTGTCAAGATCTTTACCCTTCTAAAACAAACTATTTCTATTTAATCTATTTTAGTCGATAGGCTCGCGTTTGACCACAATCTCACCCGTAAGTGATGATGTTGTCGACGATGGAGCAGGCTTGCCTAGAAGCAATAGGTTGCTTCTTGCCGTAAAGATTTTTTTTAATAACATGTAGGTGGCAGACAAGCACACGGCCCACCAGATGGGAAGCGGTCACCGCGGCCTATGAACGTGTGAGCAGGGAATGAGAGCAACACCAAGGGTGTCACACATGCGCTGCCAACCCTGTAAGGAAGGGGGTGGGCAGAGGAGGGGTACAGTGAGCTTTGGCTCCCCTACTTACCTTGTGGAACACAACACGATGGTTATTATGTGCGCAGTGTTCTGTAGGGCAGAGGTACTACCCCAGTTGGACTGCTACAGAGTCAGCTGACGCCCTTCGTGTTGCACACGTCCATAGGCCACGGTGACCGCTTCCCATCAGTTGGGCCGTGTGCTTGTTTGTCTAAAGTGGTATAAAAGAAATTCAGTTACCGTTTAGTCAAGCCCCTTTAATAAAAATAAAATAATATTTTTTTTTTAGTGACAACCCTAGCCCCTCGCATATCTCGAGTGTAGTGTTTTTTATCATTACGACTTGTATTATAGGCGCTTCGCATCTTAAATACGATATTCTACATATGTATGCCCTGATTCGTTTGATACACGTAATAATAGGTGCGTCTGCGCATATGCAGGGACGTGCATGCAATATGAAGACGTATACATGTAATCTCATAAGTTTTACGATTGTAAGGTCGTAAGTTCAATTTCTGGGTTGGGTAATGCGGTATTTACGTTTTGCTGTTAGGATATTTTCGGTTTATGATTTTAGACTTTAACTGTACAGCGGTAAAGTCTAGAATTAAATAGCATGTTTTAGAGAGTCAGTGGCATGGGTTTGCCTTTAGCAGAATTGAGGCCCAGCTCTTTTCGATGAAACCCCTTACAATGATTTAGCTCTTGTCAACTTCTTCAACCTAGTGTTAATCCCAGTCGTATCCAAAGCTTTCACCTCGGAGTCTGGGATCCGCTTTACCAGTCTTAACTGCGGATTTGGCTGGACCTCGATATTTTCCGTGAAGCGACTGCCATCTGACCTTCACAACCCAATGGTGACATTAGGCGATATCGAAGCATTGCAGCTAGACGGTTGACGTTGGACTTTTTAGGGCTCCAACTAACGCTTCCCGTAACGACTTCCATAGATGTTTACAGTATGGCAACCGGGACCGACGGCTTAACATGCTCTCCGAGGCACGACCAGACCAATACAAATACCCATATTTGCACTGAGCGAGGATCGAACCCGCGCCTCCTGCGCAGCGGCCGCGTTCACTACCGCTACGCCACAGAGGCTGAAATTGATTTAGCTCTTGTATCAGAAAAAAATCACCGGTTAACTCGCATAAAATTACAACTAAAAATATTACTTTTACACAAATTTAGCATGAAGCAAACAATAGGAATAACAATGCATACAGTAGCTTTCACCCGGCGTCGCCTGCATTGTGTAGTTCACTATTCAACAAACAAATAGACAAAAAGTAGAGAATTTAATTGAAATGTCATGTTTGACAGAATCCCGCTGAGCTGTCAGCGTTCCTTCAAAAAGTTGAAGAAACCATTATTTTTTTGTATTAGCTTACATAATAAGGAGATATCCAATGATTTTATATCCAAGATATGTTACGTTCATAGTAACTGACACCTCAAATCTGATCCACATTGACAATTGTTGACAATTAGCGTTAAAGTACCTAGTATGAAAGATGGGATAAGCACGTGAGTAAAAAAGATAGCTATAAACACTGTCCGTCAAAAAACGTCCCAATTGGGACGTTTTCGAGTCTTCACCTGGCGCGCTCTAGTAACATATCTGCCTCTTTTTACCCGACTGCCGAAGAAAGGAGGGTATGGCAGTCATGATCAGGTGACGTGATTTCTATAAGGAAATAAATTCAGTTCTTATTGACACCAATAAGAAATCACGTCCTCTGCCATAACAACAAAAGTGCAACAATGCAAAAACCTATGTTCGTGACACTTGTTGCCAGCCCCCACTCTATAGCTATAAAATAGTGTAGTATATAAGGTCTATGATGTAAATAATAAGATAGGAATAAACAAGTTAACCAACTGTGGTGTCTTACTACCACCTCCGCAATAGAGGGTAATGTTTTTACATGTATAATATCATTGGAGATATCTATACTTACCTACTATTAAAAAATTGTAAAGTAGCTGTGTAAAATTGGAGATGTTTAAAAAAACTTGGGTAATGTTATATTGACGATTCTGAACACAGAAATGTTTTTTCGAAATTCTTATCTGTTTGTTGGTTTGTCTGTTTGTTCGCGTCATAACATAACATAAACTCACGCCTATATCCCCGAAGGGGTAGGCAGAGGTGCTAGCACCCACATTTCGCCAGTTTATGTTTAGGTCCCAATGTAATAGGTGGCGAGCCTATTGCCATTAACCGGGCACTTATAAACCTGCGATAAATACACACATAACTTCGAAAAGCATCGAAAAGTCATTGGTGTGTGCCATGGTGAACCTGGGATCGAACCCGAGACCTCGTCTCAGCAGTCCATTACTCAGACCACTAGGCTACTTGGCTGTTTGTGCGCGATGGACGCAAAAGCTACATGAAAGAATGATGCGGCTTTTTATTTTGAAATGTCTTGGTCAGACTTAGAATCTTTCGCATATTTGATCACAGTCGGTTGAGTAGACCCGGAGATATTTATTATACAAAAACGCAAAAACCGACGTCCGCGCGGGCAGAGCCGCGGGTATAGGCTCATCATTCTCTGAACCTTTTCCCCAACTCAGTTGGGGTCGGCTTGCCAGTCTAACTGTGATGCGGCTGAACTTCGATATTTTCCGTGGAGCGACTGCCATCTGACCTCCACAACCAATGGTCATTTTGACCAATGGCGATATCGAAGTTCCAAGTTAGACTGGTTGGACTTTTGTGGGCTCCAACTACCCGTAACGACTGCCATGGATGTTTGTATGGCAACCGGGACCGACGGCTTAACGTGCTCTCCGAGGCACTAATAAACCTGCGATAAATACACACATAACTTCGAAAAGAATCGATAAGTCATTGGTGTGTGCCATGGTGAACCTGGGATCGAACCCGAGACCTCATCTCAGCAGTCCATTACCCAAACCACTAGGCTACCGCGGTATAGGCTAGTTTGTAAAATTAAATATAAATTAAAAACTCTCAACATTTCTGACAAAACACTAACCCGCATAATAAAAAGTTATTTCCACACGCGGAACCCACTTCACACCAACAGAACATCTTGACAAAAGAATTTAAGGCGCGAACTTTTGACAATGGCGTTTTGACAGCTCAATTGTATTTTTTACAAGCACAGGCACCTTGTCATTCGGCCTTTTTAATTAGTGGTTGAAAAAAAATAATGATTTATGGTACTTTATTGTGAATGACTTTATTCTTTGTGGTGTGTGGAACCGACTTTGATTGGAATGACTTGCTGGGGCTACCACGAATATTAACCTACTTTTTTTTTCAGGAGTCATGATTATAAAGGTAACTAGCTATCTCCCGCGGCTTCGCCCGTGATATACTTCGTCGACACTTATTTAACCCATACATGCCCGTAATTTCTTAGTTGTTTATACAACTTAGGTAGCAGACAAGCACACCATAACATTATGAAAAGCAAACCTGTCTGCTCTTTACGTATATAAATAAAATTAAAGAGTCTGTTTTTATATTAAAATAAAATAACAGATTTTAAACGAGTGTTCAGTTATGTATGGGATAAAATAAAAAAGCACCTTCCTAAAATTTTTGTATATTTGTTTCAATAAGGTAATCTCTGAAACGCCTGGTCCGATTTTGACGTGACTTTCGTTGACGGATAGATAATATTATAAGACATAACATAGATTACTTTGATTTTAGAAATAGAATTAGGGTTCCGTACAACAAAAAAACCTAAAACCTTAAAATTTTATGATAACTATGGTGTATACTTATAGTGGTGTCCCCCGGACCTGAGACTTTACCTTTAACTTACCATAAGGCGAGGTGAAGTCATGTTGACGTGTATGTACGTCAATTACGAGCTAGTTACCAATAATATCGTATTCTACTAAGTGGTACTTGAGAGTATAATATTATCATGTTATGGTGTGTACTGTACATGCCTTTAATAAAATTGGTCTACATTAACAATATTTTTACTCTGTACCTATTATATTAAGACAATGTTGTATATGGAGACTGTTGGTGTGTGTAAATAAATAAATAAATAAATAAATAAATAAATAAATAAATAGGTACATAAATAAATAAATAAATAAATATACATAAGTAAAACAGGTACTTGACCTATGAATGCCCATTCAACATCATTCTAGTAGCCAAGTCGTACAGCTGATTGATGGAGAATGGATCCCCCTCACAACCGTCTTAAGAGTACAGTTGTCAACAAAACGCTTCATGGTTTTTTAAGCTATTGTATAGCTTTTATCGCGGGTTTTAAGCGGGGACCGAATCAAGAAATTCTGTAACGAAAATCAAAAAACCTAACACACCCCAAAAAACCGCGGTGGTTTGGGTAATGGACTGCTGAGACGAGGTCTCGGGTTCCATCCCATGTTCACCATGGCACACACCAATGACTTTTCGATGCTTTTCGAAGTTATGTGTGTATTTATCGCAGGTTTATTAGTGCCGCTGAGAGCACGTTAAGCCGTCGGTCCCGGTTGCCATACAAACATCTATGGCAGTCGTTACGGGTAGTTGGAGCCCTCAAAAGTCCAATCAGTCTAACTTGGAACTTCGATATCGCCATTGGTCATAATGACTATTGGTTGTGGAGGTCAGATGGCAGTCGCTCCACGGAAAATATCGAAGTTCAGCCGCATCACAGTTAGACTGGAAAGTCGACCCCAACTGAGTTGGGAAAAAGGTTCAGAGAATGATGATGAATGATGACCCCCCATTGCTTCGCACAAGTTTCAAACTTATTTCAAGTATAGTAACAATCATAATTGAGTGACTTTTTGAATGATTGAACGGAATGGTGACATGTGTCACGTCCTTTCTTCCTTCAACTTGAATAAAACGCTATGCCATAGCTTTCCCGCGGCAGTCCCCGAGTACCTGTTTTTTGTTCAAAAGAAGTATAGGTTAGGTATATCTTAATATATATAAATCTCGTGTCACAATGTTTGTCCTCAATGGACTCCTAAACCACTTAACCGATTATAATAAAATTCGCACACCATGTGCAGTTCGATCCAACTTGAGAGATAGGATAGTTTTTGAAACGGATTTCTTCATCCACGCGGGCGGAGCCGCGGGCAACAGCTAGTATATATTAAATAAATACTTTCTTGCAACACAACAAATATGGCGGACTACACTTAACACTTTCTTGCAACACAACAAATATGGCGGACTACAATTATAAAAATGTACTCATATTTTATCAATTTATGCCTTTGAATTTGGGAGGCGAATAGGTACTTAAATATAATTGTATTTTTGCCAATAACCGGTATTTTTCTCTTTTTTTCTGTATTGTGTACAATTAGGGGGCCCAAAATGAAACATCTCCTTTAACCAAATGAATCTATTAAGCTCTGAATATTCATATTGTGGCTCACAGTACATGAATGGCGCGTGTGTCCTGTCCCTCTTACTTAGTGCCACTCAGGACCCTTCACGCACAATTTGTGTCCTTACCGCGGCAATTGATTCATGAACAGACATATATAACGACTCTACACTATTATTATACATAGACCTATTTTGTTCAATGAAATTTAAAGCAATTAATATAATTATGCTAACAGTTATCAATGATTTTATATCGGAAAAATTTAACATCCCGGACTTGAACCCGTGACCAGTCCCTTACATGGGGAATGCTCTGACCAATTGGGCTACCTGGAGACGTCCCGAGGTCATTTAGGTAATATATAATTGTAAAGTGGCTATGTCTGGAGATATTTAAAAAAATACTTGGGTTATGTTATATGAAACGTTTCTGAACACGAAAATATTTTTTTTGGATTTTTTTTTTATACTACTTAGGTGGCAGACAAGCACACGGCCCACCTGATGGGAAGCGGTCACCGTGGCCTATGAACGTGTGCAACACTAAGGGTGTCACACACGCGCTGCCTACCCTGAAGGGAAGGGGGGAGGGCTGGGAAGTGGTGGGGAGGCTAGGATCGTGTTTAAATTTGATATAATATATAAAATTATGAGATTCTTAATATAGGTACCTACGATTAAACACGAACGGGTGACTTTGAGAAGGATCTAAATATAAAAGAAATTCTGGTAAACAATATAAATACTGTTATTCCACTAATTCAACGATACAATTTTATTATTATTCTTGATCCCCTAGATGGGGGGTTCAAGTGTAATAGTAAGTGTCCATGGACCCCCCAGGGGGCTCCAAGTGAAATAGTGAGTGTCCATGGACCCCCCAGGGGGTTAAGCGGGGGTTCAAGTGGAAAGAACGGACTAGTCATGTTATAAAACTTAATATTCTCGTAATATGTCAAGTGTCGGGCTTATCTTGTTAAAGCTCACTTCGATAGCCATGATTGATCGCTTCCATGTTTCATGAGTAATAACTATTTACAGATAGATAGAGAAAAGCGATGGTAGCTGAATGGATAAGGACGCGGCCTCTACTCAGAGGTATCGAGTTCGAATCCGTTCAGACAGTACCAATGTGAATTTCACTTTGTGGAATTTATATGTGCTGCTGATTTACCATCTGCTATGAAAAACATTGTGAGGCAACCCACATTCTAAGAAGAAATTCTAAGGACATGTCCGATCCACCAACCCGCATTTAGGCCAGCGTGTGTGGATTGAGGTCTAAATCCTCTCAGCTCTCTCGTTAGAGGAGAGGAAACCCGTGCCCATGCAGTAGTGGGACATTCTGATGTTGCATACGTCAATAGGCCACGGTGAACGCTTGCCACCAGGTGGGCCGTGTGCTTGTCTGCCACATAACTCGTATAAAAAAGTAAGTATACCTACAGTAAGTAGGTGAGGTTGGCTTGACCTCGTATGTCTTCTTAAGACCCCGTATACCCAAAGCATTCAACCTTGTAAGATGTGATTTGACAAGTCCGTCCGTCTGTCCACTCCAGTGGTTTGGAAATGTTCCTTTTTTAGTTCACAATATTTGAAGAATATGTTTAGTTAAGTTAGGATAGTATGGATACGATATTTTACAAGTTCCCTTCAGGGTAGGCAGCGCGTGTGTGACACCCTTAGTGTTGCACACGTTCATAGGCTACGGTGACCGCTTCCCATCTGGTGGGCTGTGTGCTTGTCTGCCACCTACGTAGTATAAAAAAAAATTAACGTAAAATAAAACTATTTTTAAGTAGCCTATCGCGGTTTTTATTAACGACTATTTGTTTTAGATTTTGTTTATTGGACACTTCAACATGACTTCGACTCTCCTGATGGTAAGCTAAAGGTAAAGTCTCAGGATCGGGGGTCACTAATATATACGCCAATAGTGCAAACAGTTGGCTACAGTATAATGGCCGTCATATTTTTTTGAATTTTAATTTTTTTCGAGAAACCTCTAATATTTTTCTAAGATTAAAGCAGCCTTAGTTATTCCTTGTTACATCAGTTATCTGGCAGAGAAAGTCCCGTCAAAATCGGTCTAGCCAATGTAGTGGTTAGCTGGAACAAA
This sequence comes from Lithosia quadra, assembly GCA_963576445.1. NCBI lineage: Eukaryota > Metazoa > Arthropoda > Insecta > Lepidoptera > Erebidae > Lithosia > Lithosia quadra. The sequence goes on from OY754897.1 coordinate 2,317,801, forward strand.
AATACCGACAGACAGACAAAATTGTTTTGGTATATGCACCATGAATGTATACTTTAATTTTTAAAAGAATTACGGTTCTGCGTAATAAAATTAAAACCTTAAAAATTCCCAACTAAGTTGTAGGTAGGAACCAAATAAGATCAATCCAAGATGGCGGTTCTCAGTTCAATGACTTCGATATATCTTTTTGTGCCCCTCTCAAAGGACCCAGGATTGTAGGAAGACGGAAATATGATCGCATAGAGGTCGATGCTCGCTCAATGCAAATATTTCTATGCACACATATGTCTATTTGCGGCGGCTTAGATGTTTCTATACGTTTAAAAATACCAAAAAAGTATGTAAATATGTTAAAAGTACGGAGGATATCTACTTTAAAGAGTTTTAGTTGTATTTCCTTTATTTTTAAATGTATTTAATATAAAATAAGAGGAAGCAGGATACGACGATATCCGCCGTCCGAACTGAGCAGTCCGACTAGGGTAGTACCTCCGCCCTACAGAAGACGGCGGCCATAATAATCATCGTATTGTGTTCCCCAAGGTAAGTAGGGTAACCAGAGCTCACTGGATGGTTTCTGTGCTGTTAGCGGGGAGACCAGTCTCCTGCGTTGTCAGCACAGAAACTTAACCTCACCCCACCAACACTCCCCCTAACCAGGTCGAAAACGCGAGTGTTGCACACGTCCAATAGGCCACGGGGACCGCTTCCCATCAGGTGGGCCGTGTGCTTGTCCGCCACCTAAACCTAAACCACACGCCACCGTTTTCTGTCTTCTAAACCGCCGTAAGATAACCCAAAAGCATTTACCTCACACACAATGATAATACAACAAAGGTCGCCTATTTTGCCACATCCACACTATTCTTTCGTGAACATATTAGTTCTGTGTCTCCGTCCGTCTCTTATCTACTAACATGACAGGATAGTACGAGATCCCACTGCAAAATCATGCATGAATCGAATATTTGGTAAGAACCAAATTTTACGCATATTTATGATTAGGAGAACATTTATTTACTAGGTTGCCTATCAAAATGTGGCCGCTATATGTTTAATTCAATTTTTGCTAATTCATTTTTCGGAAAAAAATCCATCACATGGTTTTTAAATAAAATATCATCCACGTCACGGCAATACACAAAAGGACTCTGAAAAATCACGGTTGCCGTTGCGCACTTCGCCATACCTCTTCGCAGCCAGGTGTAAACAGGTATGATTTTGATACATTTATGCAATCATAACGGACATTTATTATTTTTACATCAAATTAAAGCTATTTTTTTTCTGTTTACTATAATATACGGTTGCCTAATTAAATCTGGCTGCAAATAAGGGTTGCTGGCTGTTAAAGATGGTAAATATTTAAGATAGAGTGAACGAGAGCTAGCGCGTAGCATCACTAGTCAGACGAGGATAGCGACTAAATAACGTCAGTATAGCGTTATCTCACTGGAGCTAGAATTGAGTGAGTGAGACAACGCCAAACGCGTGACAGTTGACAGCGGCAAACTTAGGGCGAGCGGGTAGTATATTGTTGTTTTATTTCTAAGAACTAACAAATAATTATTATAAAGATGAAGGCGTGTTTTCTGTGTGAGAAAAAATCCAATGTACTTGATTTCAATAATGCATCATTCAAAAAGTGTTCACTAATGTTATTATTTCGTCGTAAGAAAAAATATAAATATCATGACATTTTATTGACAATTGAATCTACTGATGATTTTGGATATCATACTAAGTGTCTAAAAAAAATTACAGTTCTAAAACAAAAGATAAAGAAGAATACAAAAAATTAAGAACATTTTTTAATTTTTATTTGCTTCAATGTTTAATTTTTTCAAACAGCACTTGTTCAATAAAATTTTCTTTTATATAAGTAACCTTGGTTTTATTTTTCACCGATATTAATTTTTTTTGTAATTTTCTTTGTCATTTTGAAAAAGAAGACATTTCTTTTGGAGTTTATTCAGTAGTCCCTATTACTGTTTGAACCGGTGGTTGAGAACCCTAGCATCCGACGCATGCGCAATGGTTTCAAAGCGTCATACAGCTGGCAATCGCTATCCTCGTCTGACTAGTGAGGCTACGCGCTAGCTCTCTTTCACTCTATCTTAAATATTTACCATCTTTAACAGCCAGCAACCATTATTTGCGGCCAGATTTAATTAGGCAGCCGTATATTCTAGTAATCAGAAAAAAATTAGCTTTAATTTGATATAAAAATAATAAATGTCCGTTATGATTGCATAAATGTATCAAAATTATACCTGTTTACACCTGGCTGCAAAGAGGTACGGCGAAGTGCGCAACGGCAACCGTGATTTTTCAGAGTCCTTTTGTGTATTGCCGTGACGTGGATGATATTTTATTTAAAAACCATGTGATGGATTTTTTTTCCGAAAAATGAATTAGCAAATATTGAATTAAACATATAGCGGCCACATTTTGATAGGCAACCTAGTAAATAAATGTTCTCCTAATCATAAATATGCGTAAAATTTGGTTTTTACCAAATATTCGATTCATGCATGATTTTGCAGTGGGATCTTAGTCTAGGACTTGTTTGAGCACGGCACGTACCTACACGATACACTCGGCGAGAAAAGTGTCTGGGTGTAATATTACATGTGTCAACTCACCAATATCACAAGTAATGTTTATGATAAATATTTTATTGGATACGATAGATAATATTTTATTCATGTAGTATGGTAAATTATGAAAGTGAAGAAACTAAATTTTGTATGAGGTTTTCAAATCAATAGATATAGCCACCAAGAGAAACAGAAAAAGAATAATTTAATCCGCGCACGCTTAGGCTGTGGAATAACCTCCCTGCTGTGGTTTTCCCTAGCGTCTACAATATGGGGTTCTTCAAGAAGGGCATTAGAAGGTTTTGACAGGGTCGGCAGCGCCAGTGTGACGCCCCTGGTGTTGCACACGTCCAATAGGCCACGGTGACTGCTTCCCATCGGCCGTATGCTTGTCTGCCACGGACGTAGTATAAAAAAAACTCCCGGGTCCCTCTTACCGAAAACAGAGACTCAAACAAGGAGTACCACGTTTTGGTCATACGCACAAAATCTTGTCAAAATATTTATTATTGTTGTGCGTATAAGCAGAAACCACTGTTGTTCGCGATTGTACATGAATGATTAACATGAATTAACCTAATTTTTGAATCAAATATTTTGAAAGACGCTGAAAGGGAACATCCTATATATAACTTGTGTAATGCAGTCTCTTTGCCCGCGACTTTGCTCGTATTGGTTTAGATTTTTAAGGCTTTATTTTATTGCATATTTAAATATAATATTATTTATATTTAAATACAAAGGAGGTAGGACACGACGGTATCTCCCGTCCGAACTGAGCAGTCCGACTGGGGAAGTACCTCCGCCCTTCAGAACACTGCCCCATAATAACCATCGTGTTGTGTTCCCACCGGTAAGTAAGGTAGCCAGAGCTCACTGTACCTCTCCTACCCCACCCCTTGCTAGCCCTCTACCCTACCCTTCAGGGTAGGCAGCGCGTGTGTGACACCCTCAGTGTTGCACACGCCCAATAGGCCACGGTGACCGCTTCCCATCAGGTGGGCTGTGTGCTTGTCTGCTACCTACGTTGTATAAAAAAAATTGCAAGAACTTAAAAAAATCTAAAATAGCCTTTTTTTTTTTTTTTTTTTTTCGTGCGGAAATCCTCATGGATACCCACCCCGAATCTAAAATAGCCTATTGTTATGACTTGTTATGCCTATGTTAGCCGTGTGAAGCCCCGTACAAATCGGTCCAGCCGTTAATGAGAATACTCCAATCAAACAGACAGATAGACAGACAAAAATGTTTTAAATACTTTTTTATTATTATTAGGTATTTATACAACAACCGCGGAAGCCTAGTGGTCTGGGTAATGGACTGCTGAGACGAGGTCTCGGGTTCGATCCCAGGTTCACCATGGCACACACCAATGACTTTTCGATGCTTTTCGAAGTTATGTGTGTGTATTTATCGCAGGTTTATAAGTGCCCGGTTAATGGCAATAGGCTCGCCACCTATTAAATTGGGACCTAAACGTAAACTGGCGAAATGTGGGTGCTAGCACCTCTGCCTACCCCTTCGGGGATATAGGCGTGAGTTTATGTTATATATGTTATGATATTGTTTGATGACGTCACGCATCACGCTTATCATTCAGTAATGATGGTCACCGTAAACAGAATCGCGACGCGTCAGTCAGCTCCATTCAACATTGACTAAAGTATCATTCTCTGAACCCTTTTCCCAACTCAGTTGGGGTCGTCTTTCCAGTCTAACTGTGATGCGGCTGAACTTCGATATTTTCCGTGGAGCGACTGCCATCTGACCTCCACAACCAATGGTCATTATGACCAATGGCGATATCGAAGTTCCAAGTTAGACTGGTTGGACTTTTGTGGGCTCCAACTACCCGTAACGACTGCCATAGATGTTTGTATGGCAACCGGGACCGACGGCTTAACGTGCTCTCCGAGGCACTAATAAACCTGCGATAAATACGTACTAAATACGACAATGACTAGAATTTTTGTTTGCTACTTCAGTAGTGTAAAGAAAACACTTGTAGCTACTTTGGTACGTATATGGTATGTGGCCCATGGGTTCGCCTAATAGTTTTCAACTAACGAAGCTTTGATGCTATCTACGTTGGTCAGCGGTTACCAACAGTTTTGTGAAAAAGTAGTGAGGGGAGTTGCGGGTTCGATGGACAAGAATAAGTATTTTTTAATATGTACATGTACAGAAAAAGCTACTTTTTTTAATAGTCAAATTTTTTTTTTTTTAAATAGGATTTTTTTGTTGGATGTATAATGTTTTAATAGTCATAATATTGATGGGTTTTATTATAACTTCACGTCGCCTGATGGTAAGCTAAAGGTAAAGTCTCAGGGTTGGGACCCCCCGGGTCCTGTTGAATGGGGACACCCGCTGTGCTTTACCTCTATTAGTGACAGCTGGCTTTTAATTTACCTGAAACAAAAACGAATATATCAATAAAAGTTAAATCATTTTAAGTCTTGCTTTTTTCTCTCTTTTCTCATCCCTAGTATAAAGTTAATATAATTAAACTAAAGAAGAATCTATAATAGTAAAGCTATTATAAAATTGTTAAGAAACTGTGTCTGTACAGAGATATTTAAAAATAGGCCACTTTTACGAGTAAATGAACGGTTCTGAACATAAAAAAAAAATATTTTTGGAATTGACGCCAAAACTACTGAACGGATTTTGATGCTGCTTTATTTGTTTGAAAGATCTTAATCAGATTTAAAATCTTACGCATGTTTGATCACAATCGGTTGAGTAGAACCGGAGATATAGTCAAAAAAACTCGAAAGCCGACGTCCACGCGGGCGGAGCCGCGTGCGTAGGCTAGTAATATCATAAAAAATAAGCTAATCGTTTGGATAGTACGTTTCAATGGGTTTGTAATAGATTTTTTATTAGGTAGAAGATTAAACTCAACCTTTGTCAAAAAGGTTGACAACCCCTGTCAGTAACCCGATCATTTGATCCTATCTTGGTACAGTCGTCGGCGGTTAGTTAGCATCACGCTATTGTGATAATAGGCTTGGCAGACCGTTGTGTTCCATTTATACATCGATATTTACAGATAGTGGCAAAAGTTGATGATCGTATTTAGGTTTCAAAAGTATGTGATTATATAGAGCGTCAAATATAATTATAAAAAATAAAATAAATAAATATTCTACGACATTCTACACAGTTCTATCTAGACTCAAAGTAAGCATAGTTTAACTAGCTTATGTTATGTTGTTATGGGTTCTAGAATGCTGATAAACATACTTATATACTTTTTTTGTAGTATATAGTATTATATACTTACTATAGTACTCTAAAATTGTATTTAAACTAGCTTTGTCTGTAAATTGGAGATTATTAATAAAAAAACATCTCGAATCCGGAGATGGCCCGGGTCAAGCCGGGGTGCGAGGGAAATGCTCTTTGGGCCACCTTACACCCTGGCGTCAGAAGACCCTAGACGGCGTGCGGTTTTAGGCGGTAAGAGTCCGACATAACCTGCCCCGCTGGCCGCGGGGTGGGTATCCATGTCCATGAGGATTTCCGCACGGAAAAAAAAAAGACGAAAATATTTTGTTTATGCACGCACGAGATGGACGCAAAAACTACTTAACGAATTTTGATGCGGTTTTTTTGTGTGTAAGGTACCTATACTTAGTCAGACTTAAAATCTTAGATACTGAACTTGAGCTGGGAAAAATACTAGGAGGATGAGGTCATCTCTTAATATATATAAATCTCGTGTTACAATGTTTGTCCTCAATGGACTCCTAAACCACTTAACCGATTATAATAAAATTCGCACACCATGTGCAGTTCGATCCAACTTGAGAGATAGGATAGTTTTTGAAACGGATTTCGACATCCACGCGGGCGGAGCCGCGGGCAACAGCTAGTTTTATATACAGGGTGAATTTTTCAAAAGGGCTTGGATGGCCAAATCCGAAACGATAAGGAATAGCGAAAAATGCTCAAAGGAGTCACGAGCTCGATTTTGATGAAACTTAAAACCTCATCATTAGATTTTTGAAAAACCAATAATCCTAGCTAGGAATCGAACCTGTTGATTTTGATAAAAAAAACACACCCTATATTATTACACCATACGATAGTGTTGCTATTAAGGATCTTATTCTCGGAAGTAATGACATACCGCAAGCTAAAGGAAAGAGCTCATCTTTAACAAAATACATTTTATTTTTCTTACATTAACTGATTCATTGTTCAAAATGTGGACCATTTGATTGTTTTCAATACATAGCTGGATTTGAGACCTCAAGGATCGTACTGCATTCAATATTGATTATTGATTCCGTTTAGAATATTCTCCAAAGAACGTTTCAAGTCATTAAATGTGTCTTTGTAAATTTCGTTTTTGACATAGGTAGGTACCCCCAGAGAAAGTAATCTAAGGTATTAAGATCCAGGGATCTCGCTGGCCAAGGCACAGGACCATGCCTTGCAATAAAATTGTCGTCAAACTGCTGAATCAAAATTTCTTTTATTAGCTATTATGGGCTGGAGCTCCATCTAGTTAATAAAAAACATCAATCATCATAATCATTCTGAGAATAATTTAAAACACGGAATAGGTAGTTACGATCTTTTCTGTAACTTCGACCGAAACAAATAGGTGACCTAATACCTACATTAAATATTAATTTTATTAAATTCCAAATTTTCCTTACATTTGCCGTATATCATTACTTCGCAGAATTTGATCCTTAATAGGTACTTACACTATCGTATGGTGTAATAATAAAGGGTGTGTTTTTTTTTTTAAATCAACAGGTTCGATTCTCAGCTAGGTTTATTGGTTTTTCAAAAATCTAATGATGAGGTTTTAAGTTTCATCAAAATCGGGCTCGTGACTCCTTTGACCATTTTTCGCCATTCCTTATAGTTTCGGATTTGGCCATCCAATCCCTTTTGAAAAATTCACCCTGTATATAAATAATGTCTGATTATTTTAAAAATTATATTTTACGCGCATTTTAACAATAGGTGAGAAATTTTTAAGTACCATTTAAAATTTAAAGTTTATACAAATTCAAATACATAAGTGTCGTATTTCAATAAAATAATGACGCCCCTGGTGTTGCCCATATGCCAACCGCGGCCACTGACCGCTTGCCATCAGGTGGGCCGTGCGCTTGCCTGCCACCTACGTGGTATAAAAAAAACATCATCATCACTTACCAACAGGTGAGATTATGGTCAAACGCGAGCCTATATCAATAAAAAAGCGTTAATATAACTCGCACTTGACCAATTTTTGGAAAGTCCTCCTATCTATGTCTGTTCCACTTCGGTTCAAAACATACCTTCACCATGACTTCGTGTAAACAAAGGGGGAATCCCTTAATACCCAAACAAAGGAATTTAAAATAACTCGACACATTTATATCGACAAACGCCCATCCCTAGCCGCTAAGTGATTTATCGTCATTCAACGCATTCCATTCCGATATTGCCGTCCTTGTCGCACCCGTTTATAACTAGCATCAGATAGGGATGGAAATATTCGAGAATATCTAAAATTTTTGTAATAGTTTGTTTTAAAATTACTCAGTATCTAGGGAACACTAGTTTTTCATGTGACTTTGCTCGCGTTTGTGTAGATTTTTTAATGGAGGTAGGACACGACGGTATCTCCCGCCCAAAATGAGCTGTCCGACTGGGGTAGTAACTCCGCCCTACATAACACCGCGCACATAATCATCATCATGTTGTGTTCCCCAAGGTAAGTAGGGTAGCCAGAGCTCACTGTACCTCTCCTCTCCCCACAACCCCTTCCTAGCCTCCCCACACTTTCCTACCCCCGCCCCTGCCCTTCAGGGTCGGCAGCGCGACGCCCTTGGTGTTGCACACGTCCATAGGCCACGGTGACCGCTTCCCATCAGGTGGGCCGTGTGCTTGTCTGCCACCTAAGTAGTAAAAAAAAAAAGATTTTGTAAAATGGAACCCTAGAGAAAGTCCTTTTCTGTAACCCTGACAACTTGTATACATAAATTTCATGATGTTAATGTTTACACTACTTAGGTGGCAAACAAGCACACCCCCCACCTGATGAGAAGCCGTCACCTTAGCCTATGGACATGTGCAACATCAGGGAAGTCACACTAATTTTTTTTCTACCGCCGGGAACACAACACGATGGTTATGTATGTAAAGAAACACACCTCTGCCTACCCCTTAAATGTAACATACAGGCGTGATGTATATATTAGCTTACCAGTTATGGATTTTATGACTTCCATTTCATTATCATCATATTATATTATTTACTAGCTGTTGCCCGCGGCTCCGCCCGCGTGGATGTCGAAATCCGTTTCAAAAACTATCCTATCTCTCAAGTTGGATCGAACTGCACATGGTGTGCGAATTTTATTATAATCGGTTAAGTGGTTTAGGAGTCCATTGAGGACAAACATTGTGACACGAGATTTATATATATATTAAGATAAAATATCTAATATCTAATAAAAACCGTTATATTCAATTTATAGTTAACCCGAAATCGCTACCTGACCTGTTTGGGGTACGTACGGACCCCAGGCGCCTTTGATGGACGATATTCGTTATTATCTGTTGCGGTTATAACCATTTTTTATACCCCAAAATACCCAAAGATTGTTTCAAATATCATTTTTGAAATTAACAAAAAAATATATGGACCCTTTGACCAAATGGTGCGTTGGGTATCGTGTTTGAGGTTCGATAATATATTTTAGATAGCTGTTGTTGCTCTCAACGACCCCAATGCATTCATTGGAGTCTTTAAAAGGTTGATGACTGAGATCTCCTGTGATGGAGACGGAGATGGAGGACGGAGAGAGGCCCATCTGACAGGAAGCAGTCACCGTGGTCTATGAACATGTTCAACAACAGAGGCGTCAAACTCACGCTGCCGACCCTGTAAAAACCTTCTAACTTCCTTCTTGAAGAACCCCATATTGTAGACGCTAGGGAAAACCATGGCAGGGAGATTTTTCTATTTTGTTAGCGAAAGACGCAAACACGGACGGATTTTGTTACGCTTTTTTCTATCATAACTAAAGGTCTTGGTCAGGCTTACAATTTGCCATAATATTTAATTGCAATTAGTTTAGTAGAACCGGAGATATGACCAAAAAAGGAAACCGACCTCCACATTGACAGAGACAGGGACATCGACTATTCCATACTAATAATTATATTATGGATGATCCCTAACATCTTACTTACTTATACAATATTTTTTTTGTCAAATTTTCAGCAAATCTACTAACGTATTGTGCGAGTAAAACCAGGGCTGAGGGCTAGTTCACAATGAGCGCATTCCCTAGAGACACTATTGTTCGCCGCCCTAACCTATCCTCAATTATTAATTTTATTAAAATGGGTTCGTCGAACTTTGACAATTGAGTAGTCAAGTAGCTATGACTGCTTTAAGATGATGTTCTCTCAAAGCGACGGTTTAACCGACTTCAAATAAGGAAGGAATTTGTGCGTTGACAGCACCTACCTATATTTGAAAAATAAATTTAAATAAGTACAAAAATAGAACTGAGTCGCCTCCGTTTTTAAGTCGGTTAAGTATGATGATGAAAGCAACCTATTTATGTCCCACTGCTGGGCACGGGTCTTCTCTCCTCTAACGAGAGAACTGAGAGGGTTTAGATTAGACATTAATCCACTCACGCTGGCCTAAGACGGGTTAGTGGATCGGACATGTCCTTAGAATTTCGCCTCCTTCCACTTGAATCCACCAATCTCGATCCACATGTGGATCTGGGGATACTTATTTTTCCACTTTAATCCACCGGTGGATTCATGGATACTTTTAATTCCTCAAGAATCCACCAGTGGATTCATTGAGTACTTTTTTTTCCTCATTAATCCACCGGTGGATCCTTGACTACTTTTTCTTCCTCATTAATACACCGGTGGATCTAGGGATATTTTTATTCCTTTTCAATCTACCTACGTACATAACGGCATGATTATAAATGCATTATTATTACAGTGTTATCTACAGTTAATAAATCTTTTGTGAGTATTGACATTTCTTCAACAAAATTCCCAAGGATATCATGACTTTACCTCTGTAATAAAATAAATTTAAAAATTATGTAAAGAGTCATTTATTAGGAAAGGACTAAATATATAATAGTTATTATTTAGATGACACAGAAGCATGGAATTAAGTTTGAAGATCTTATGTGAAGATTTTGATAGTGGATCCAAGTGGCATAGAAAATATATTAGTATTTTTGGATCCCCTCGCTTGTGGATCGAAGTGGCATATAATAATTATGTGTATTATTCGATCCACTTGATGGTGGATTCTTGAGGAATTAAAAGTATCCATGAATCCACCGGTGGATTAAAGTGGAAAAATAAGTATCCCCAGATCCACATGTGGATCGAGATTGGTGGATTCAAGTGGAAGGAGCCAGAATTTCTTCTAGGACATATGGGTTTCCTCACGATGTTTTTCCTTCTCCGTCAGCAGATGGTAAATCATGTGATTAGCACTTGTAACTTGCACTTCCACAATTGAAATTCACATTGGTACCGTCCGCGTCCGGCCGGATTCACGGTCACCGTGGCCTATGGACGTGTGCAACGCCAGGAGCGTCACACTCGCGCTATCGATCCTGTAAGAACCTTCTAATGCCCTTCTTGAAGAACCCCATATTGTAAACTTTCGTATCACAGTGTTCGCAATTTTTTTAAATCACGCGTTTTAAAAACTATTTTTACTGAATCATGCTCCTGAATCATGTCTCTTTCGAATTACATTTATATGAAAAATTTGCATTCTAGTTACTTCAAATTTTCTTGTCAAGATACAAACTAATTTAACACTTAATAACATGTAGATAGAGTTGTTAATGCATTAAAGATAATATGAGAATTAAAGAGTATCATATTTTACAGTTATACTCGTACAAATGACGTCACAAAGGTTTTGACTTGTACTTCACCTTGTCACGCGATGTCACTTCACCCCACTCTACCCTTTAAAGTATGACGACGTGGTTAAAGGAATCTATCTATACTATATAAAGAAGTAAAGTTTGTGTGTTTGTATATTTGTTAAATTGTAAGGGGTAATCTCGGAATCTACTGAATCGATTTAAAAAATTCTTTCACCAATAGAAAGCCACGTTATCCGTGAATGTCATAGGCTGAATATCATCACGCTACTGCCCAAGGGAGCGGAGCAATAATCACAAATGTGAACAACTCCGATAGATTTTCATACATTTTGGGAAAACTGATAAATTATGAGCATATTATGTGAGTTAAAAAGGGTGCATCGGGGTTCGAAATACGCCACGGGCGAAGCCGGGGTGGGTCAGCTAGTCCTTTTATAAAATTGTAAAATAGCTGTATCTGTACATTGGAGAATATTAAAAAAAAATACTTTGGTTATGTTATATGAACGATAGTGAATACAAAAATGTTATTTTTGGAATTCTTGTCTATTCGTTCGCGATGGACACAAAAACTACTGAACGGATTTTGATGGGGCTTTTATGTTTGAAAGGCCTTGGTATACTTAGACTTTAAGGTATGTTTGATCTACGGGCAACACCCCGTAGTTTAATTTTTTTAATATGACGTCACTTTTTGAGTCATCCTGCATTTTGTCACGCGATACCACTTGCCCCCTCTGTCCCCTGCAGTGTGGCGTAATTTGTGGGTGGCCCCTGGTGTACAATGAAATTATACTAAACTATTGTCTAATAAGCGTTTTCATATTACTATGTTGTTTATGTCGACTTTTTCGGGAGCGACAGCCAACCCTGAGGCGCGAAGAAGCCGTCAAGCTAAGGGTCTCCATTCCTGAGAATTTACCTTTAGCTTACCATCAGACTAAGTGAAGTCATATTGACGTGACCGATATAAAAAAACAAGTTACACTTTTCTTTCAAATGGGCAGATAAATTTTATGAGCTCATCCTCATACCTTTAAACTCGTTTAACCGCGGTAGCCTAGTGGTTTGGGTAATGGACTGCTGAGACGAGGTCTCGGGTTCGATCCCGGTTCACCATGGCACACACCAATGACTTTTCGATGCTTTTCGAAGTTATGTGGATATTTATCGCAGGTTTATTAGTGCCTCGGAGAGCACGTTAAGCTGTCGGTCCCGGTTGCCATACAAACATCTATGGCAGTCGTTACGGGTAGTTGGAGCCCACAAAAGTCCAACCAGTCTAACTTGGAACTTCGATATCGCCATTGGTCATAATGACCATTGGTTGTGGAGGTCAGATGGCAGTCGCTCCACGGAAAATATCGAAGTTCAGCCGCATCACAGTTAGACTGGAAAGCCGACCCCAATTGAGTTGGGAAAAGGGTTCAGAGAATGTGATCCTTATATAGATTACATCAATAAGCTTAAATACCAGGTTGACATTACTGCCTACCCCCTACTTAGTAAGGAATGTGTACAAAAGTGCTTACAACAAAAAGGCCTGATGCAATATCCCTGTTTTTCCCAATAGCCGAGTGAACGGACACGTGTTGTAGTGTGACTATGATTTTAGAATATTGTGGACAATCCTGTCTGATCCAAATTCCTATAAGTCGAAGATCGTCGACGATCCCATACTTGTAGGCAGTGTGGAACCGCTCAACCTGAGGAGAGACTTCGCCTCGCTGTGTTTGTTCTACCGCCTATACAATGGCGTGTGTTCAGACGAATTATTGTTTGAAATGATGCCAACGGCCACATTTTACCATCGCACCGCTTGCCACAGGAATGATAATCCATCCTCACACGTTGCATCCTTTATCGGTGTGGTATGAGAGGATTTTTATTCTACGCACGCTTCGGCTGTGGAATGACCTCCCTGCTATGGTTTCCCCTAGCGTCTATAATATGGGGTTCTTCAAGAAGAGCATTTATTAGAAGGTTTTTAATGGGTCGGCAGCGCGAGTGTGATGCCCCTGGTGTTGCACACGTCCATAGGTAGGTATAAAAAAAAAGATAATAATTCTTACTGAGAAAATCATTAGGTAGGTACTTCAAAAAATATCCGAATACTCACAACATGGTCACCCTACTCGTGCCCTAATCTTTTCGGCTAGGGTCGTAAAATCATGGGTCAATCAACACAAGTGCGCCCCCCGACGACGCTCGGTTTTATTATTCATAAATATAATGCTCAATTTAGTTGGTTTGTATTCATTACAATATTATTGTCAGTTTATATTTCAATGTTATTGACCTGATTTGTCAGATTTTTTGTGACACGCCCACATACCCTGTAAGCACCTTGGTACAGTCTACGTAAAAAATAGATGATCATTTTCAGTATTTGAAACTTAGTTTTTGAATAAAACTGATTTCTTCATAAAACGACGTTTAACTACTAAATAATTTAAATGTTATTAAAATATAATTTTCATTATTCTTTATGCAGATTTTTTTTTACTACCTAGGTGGCAGACAAGCACACGGCCCACTTGATGGGAAGCGGTCACCGTGGCCTATGAACGTGTGCAATACTAAGGGTACCCTACTTACCTTGGGGAACACAGCACGCTGTTATTATGTGCGCGGTGTTCTGTAGGGCGGAGGTACCTACTACCCCAGTCGGACAGCTCAGTTCGGACGGGAGATACCGTCGGGTCCTACCTCCATCAGAACAATCCGTCCACAGGCAGGGAGGCAACGTACCCGTAGGACCTCAAAGTTTGGACCCTTTTCAAAAGTGCCCTTACGACCTCTTTTTCCTTCAAAATCAAAATTAATAAAAAGGGCCCGTACGACCTCTTTTTTAGAACCCGTTGGACCTCCAAATTTTTTTTTTATGTCGGTCACGTCATCATGACTTCATCTCACCTGATGGTAAGCTGTAAAAGTTATAACTTCTAAATGTGGAATCAATTTTCAATTACTAGATTTAACTTAAAAACAAACAGGTGAAGTTAAATATGAGCGTTTAAAAACAATACAGCGAAACTCTCGATAAGTATAGATTGTTCCATGTTATAACTCGATTACATCGGCGATGGAGACCCCAGGGGGTAGTTCCACACCCCACAATTAAGATCTAATGCAAATATGTTCCGCGAAGGGTTGGACTGTGTGATGGAATTCGGCGATAGGGGGCGTTCTTTATCTATAAGCATTGTTATAGATAATGGGGTATTATAGTACGCAATAGCGAGTAACGGAAGCCAAATCTATTACTAACATAAAATTGTAAATTTGGTTGTGACTGTACATTGGAGATATTTAAAAAAAATCTTAGCTTATGTTTACGAAATTAACAGTGCCTCGATTCTGTTGAAAGTCAGTGGCATGGCTGTCATGCCACTGACACTTCAAAAAAATATATTTAATTTTGAACTTTATCGTTATCAGTTTAAAGTCTAAAATGAAATAGTATTTTGTAGAGCGAATGAAAAAGTTTAATGAATTTAATAGACAAACAGATACTTAGATTAGTCACCTGTGATCAAGACATGCCTCTGGAGACAAGCTCCCCCCCCCCGTTCGGAGTTCGACGGCTCAAGATCCAGCCGGGATGGAAAGCACTGTCGTCGGTGTATGTAGTGGGGACCCCCTTCCTTTAGCTTACCATCAGGCGAGGTGAAGCCATATTGACGTGACCGATAGGTATAAAAAAAGAACTCCGCGAGATTTGAATTCACTAATCTTCGTATTACGAGTAGGTACATAATATCTACTGAGCACAAATAATTAACAACGTTATGTTAATTAGCTTAACACCTACTTAAAACCAAACATCCGTGGGAATCGTATTCGGTACACCACGACAGAAGTGTTCTAAGTGAGATATTCACACCATAGTTATATTGCAGGCAATTTGAATACGCTGCGGTGAATATGCGGAGTTCACATCATCTATCAGCCAGTAAAAGTCCCATCAAAATCAGTCCAGCCATTTCAGAGAATAGACAGCATTTGCATGTGCGCTCTGAAATGGCTGGACCGATTTCGACGGGACTTTTAATGGCAGATAGATGATGTAACAAGGAGTGACTTAGGTTACTTTAATTTTGGAAAAAATTAGAAAAACAATAAAACGTTAAAAACCTAAAGAAGATTTATAAAATGAGGTAGTACGGGCACCGTTTTTAGAAATAGGGTCGTACGGGCACTATTTTCAGATGGGGTCGAAACTTGGAGGTCCTACGGGTCGACGGAATCGCAGGTACAGCTTGTATCAAATAAATCGATATAAAAGCCATCGGAAATATAACACCTCATGTAAAATATCTTAACAAGCCATATACAGTGTGTACCAGTCTTTATATCGTAAAACTACAAGATTAAGAAGTAAATTATATTTTTAACATTATGCTATAAAGTACTTGACACATTGCAGTTGCGGAGAAACGCACGCACATACATACATAGGTACACAATAAGCTTACGAGTCGTCGTTCGTGCAGTTTAGGCGATGCGTGGGCGCAAACGGTTTGTACGATGTTAAGGCGAAGTACAACTGTAGTTTTGTTTTATTTATTTCTTAAAATATAAAAGTGAGTCGTCTATTTTATAATAAGCAATGTAATGCGTCTTAATTTCCGCAATTTACTTAAAATATGGTGGCGATTAATTGAAAAAATGCTCGCGTTTTGTTAAATAAACGATTTTACCCCTCCCCCCCACTTCATTCCCCAATCTCCTCCTTCAATCCCCCCCCCCCCCCCCCCACCAAAACTTGACAACCCAGGTTTTTGGATGGGGGCCTCCAGAGTCGGCAGCGCGAATGTGACGCCTATGATGTTGAGGACTTCTCATCGGGTGGGCCGTGTTATACTAATATTATAAAGAGGTAAAGTTTGTGTGTTTGTATATTTTTTTTTTTTTTTTTTTTTTTTTTTTTTTTTTTTATTTATTCATTCAGAAACAAACGGTCATACATATGTGTATTAAGTATAAAAGTTAACCTTAAACTATAGACCTACAGTTTCCTTAATTTACATATAAGACTGTACTTATTTCTACACATTTTTACATTTTTATTTTTTAATACATTAACAAATTTTTATATAATCAAAAGTACGAACATAGTACGACTATACCTGCTCTGCGAGTCCCCCGGGCACCCCAAGAGCCCAGCTCCGGACTGACTAGTCCGAGAGACATTCCAGAGCCAGACCCCTAAAACGCCCAAGAGACTCGCAGAACAAGTCCACATGCAACATTCTTTCGTTGTACAACCTGCAAGCACGTCTCAAGAAAGAATTTCCTGCGTAACTTGTGCGACTGCGGGGTATCACAAATAGAGGTTTGTTCCGGCAGCTTCGCTCACGACGCAAGGGTACTCTAAATGACAATGAGTGCAATAAAAGGGGAGCATCAATAATATTATTAACAATTTTAAAAATGATTGATACATCGATGGCATTTCGACGACAACTCAGTGAAAACATGTTATACCTCTCCAGTGACGTCATATAACCCAAGTGTATGTGACCAATACGATAATCAAGAGCCCTTATAAATTTTTTCTGCACTTTTTCTATATTATTAATGTGATTATTAAAAAATGGATTCCAAATAGGACTAGCGAATTCTAGACGACTGCGAACATAACTGTTAAACAGCACTTTGTATGTCAAAATTCTTTTAAAGGGCTTGCCTACACGGAGTATGAAACCTAATTGTTTAAAAGCTTTATTTATAATGCTATCTAAATGAGGTACAAAGGTAAGCTTGGAGTCCATAATGACACCAAGATCACGAATTTGATCTACGCGTACTAATTCTTTTTGACAAAGTTTGTAATTGAAAATTAAAGGTTCTCTCTTTCTGCTGAAACTAATGACAGAACACTTATCTGTATTTAAAAATAAATTATTTTGTTTGCAGTAAGTTTCAAAGTTATTGACATCTTTTTGTAGGGCGTCACAGTCACTTATGTCTCGAATAACCCTAAAGATTTTTGTATCATCGGCGTACAATAGTAAATTTGAGCCATTTATACTCTCCTTAACGTCATTAAGGTATAATATAAACAATAGCGGCCCCAAATGCGACCCCTGCGGGACGCCTGATGTAATGGGTTTGTACTGAGAGGTAAATCCGCCCACTGCGACAGCCTGCGATCGGTTTTCAATGTAGGACTTTATCCAACGGAAAAGATCACCGTGTATACCAAGTTGCCAAAGTTTTGAAAGTAAAAGTTCATGACAAATTTTATCAAATGCTTTGGCAAAATCAGTGTAAATGGCATCCACTTGGTAACCCCTATCCAAGGCCTCGAGAATAATCTCTGTGTATGACAGTAGATTAGTTTCAACACTGCGCCCCTTTAGAAAGCCATGTTGATCTATAGCAATATGACGACGTAGAGCTGCAGACAGCTGGTCAGTAACAATCTTCTCTAATATCTTGCCAAATTGGCATAATTTTGAAATAGGTCTATATTTCTCAATATCACAGCTGACTTCACCCTTAGGTATCGGTGTTACCAATGCACACTTCCAAATAGAGGGCACACATCCTTCAAGAAGAGACTTCTCAAATAGCAAAGTGATAGGAACCGACAGCTCATGCGAGCATCTTTTTATAATAACTGGATGAATATAATCAGGACCAGCTCCCTTATTCACGTTGACTGATTTAAGATACTTAAGGACAAGTTTCCGAGTTAAAAATATTGTATTCATATCAAAAACTGTATTATTAACCGGGGGCAGATTACTTAAATCAATTGAGTTGGTACTAGGTTTCTCAAATACAGATTGAAAATGCCCATTAAACGTGTCACATATCTGAGCGCCACTTGAAACCGATACACCTCTGTAATACATTATTTGTGGTAAACCACTCTTAGCGCAGATTGACTTAATATAAGACCAGAAGAAATTTGGGTTTGTCGTGATCTTGTTTTCTGTGAAGTTTATGTAATTTCTATAGCATATAGGTTCCAATTTAGCAGCTCTTTTTCTTAAACACCTGAAACTGTCACGATCTAGGGGGTTACCGTACGTTTTCCACCGCTTATGATATCTTCTTTTTTCATTTAATAATCTCCTAAGTGGCTTTGTGTACCAAGGAGGCTTATTATGAGACGTACGCAGAGGGCGCTTAGGTACGTGCGTGTCCATCAGGCGATTCAAGATTTCGTAAAAATCTTTAATACACACCTCCAATGGACGCCCAGAAAATAGCAACGCCCAATCAATTTGAGACAGTTCGCGATTTATTTCACTGAAATTAGAGTCAAAAAAGCAATGTTTAAGAATGGGAGCAGGCTGAAGAGAAGAAGGTGAGTGAGTCAGATTTAATTCAATTTGTACGGCTTTATGATGTACTACTTCTTTTACAAAAGGGGAGTCGCTGGT
This sequence comes from Lithosia quadra, assembly GCA_963576445.1. Classification (NCBI taxonomy): domain Eukaryota; kingdom Metazoa; phylum Arthropoda; class Insecta; order Lepidoptera; family Erebidae; genus Lithosia; species Lithosia quadra. The sequence continues at coordinate 2,336,713 of OY754897.1, forward strand.
GAGCACAGTGCAATTTATATTGCATAATATAAGGTCTAATAGCCGCATATTTACATTAAAACCATTATTAAACTGTTTTAGGCCTGAAAAACATAGAAACTCTTGTAGTGACGTCACACTTGGATCAGTACTATCACCGAGATGCATAACATGACTATCTGTACAAGACCACTGAGCGTGAGTTACGTTAAAGTCACCCGTTATTAGGAAGAAATCATTAGGGTGTTCTATTACTATTTGACTACATATTTCAAAAAATTTCAAGAGTGTGTCTTTGTACAGTGGCCCATGCGGAATGTAAACACAACAAATATGCAGTGATTTGTATCCGCTGTTATATCGTGCTAACGGTATAGTTATCCACACGCAGTCGGAGGAGACGCGTGGGGGGCATGGCCAGTCGCGGCGCACAGGCAGATAGTCGCGATGCACTGCCACGATTACACCGCCACCTCGCTGTAACCCGCTCGCCTCAATAGATCGGTCGCACCGATACACTAAATATCTATTATCAAAAAGTTCCCCGTCGTAAAAATTTGTCGTTAGCCAAGATTCGGTAATACAAATAAAATCGTAATTAGACAGTGCAACCTGTGAATAAAATCTATGTGTTTTAGTACGAAGTCCTTGTACGTTTTGATAATAACCACTGAGGGTAAAACTAGACATACCTATTTAGCATCAAGAAGTATATTTATATTTAATATGAAAGTGTATGTACACGAGTAATTTGAGCTGCAGCTAGTGAGGACTTTTTGCGGTACATAATACTTATATAATACGAAATGCACAAGTATTTTAAACAGTAGTGAAAAATGCTTCGAGTACGAGTATCCTAATAATAAGTTTCTTTGTATGCGGTATACATTATTTGTATTGTACCTATAGTTTTTATTCAGATAGAATATAGATAAGAGTAAAGCAGCTTCATAGTCGGTGGTCGCAGGTTGATTCTGTAATTTAATGAATATTTGACACAATTTACATAAAGTCATGAGATAATATGTTATAAACAATAGGTATAGGTACGAGAGTAATTTGAAAGCACCATTAACTAGTCACTTTATCCTATCTAAGTCGAGATTGTTTTTAATTAACGTAACCTTTGATGTTTCCGTCTTTCTTGCAAGAATCTTACAATCCCGAACCCATAAATAGGCAAGTTTACCATCTTTCTTCAACTGACGAGCGCGTTTGAGCAACAGCTTGGTGGTCGGGGTTAGATGGTCTCCCACATATATGTTGATAGCTGGGCCGTCGAGACCTAATGAGGATGTTGTGATGCCCCTACGCGCGCGTACCGCCGACAGGAGTTGGTCCTTGAAAATACGTCGAGTGAACTTCACGATGATGGCCGGAGTGTTTGATGAAACAATATTATTTTCATCATTTCTGTGTCCCCCACCAGTGCCATATCGACGTACCCGCTGAATATAGTCGATGGAATTATCCTCCATTTTAAGCCCTACCACAGTAAACAGTGTTTGTAAGAGATGTAATAAATTTTCACCCTTTTTCAATGGCAAACCTGAAATTTCGACATTGTTAAGTCTGCTATACTGTTCTCGGCCGTCATTTTGTTGTTGAAGAATCTCTATTGTGTTCATTGACTTAATTAATTCAGCCTGTAAGGTAGGTATTTCATCACACCTATTTTCAAGCGTAGTCAATTTATCCTCTAAATCTGAGAAACGGTTTTCAAATTCCGTGAACTTTTTATTAATATTATCAATACCGTTAGTGCACGCTTGTATATCTGACTTGAGGGTAATCATATCTAATTTCATGGTACCAAAATCAGAACGAAAATCTCTTAATTCTTTTAGTACAGTCGCAATACTCTCCTGTGTCCCGCCTGAGGATGCAGGTGAAGATGCAGTGGCTGCATTAGGCATATTTCGGCAGGTCAAACACTTCCATGCAGCCTTCTTATCAGAGCTCATGCGTCGGTAGCCAGCCTCCGTGAGGCCCGCACAGGCATAATGCAGACACCCGCGACACACCGAGCACAAAACCGCATCAACCACCTCCTCCTTGCACTTAATACAGAACATTTTAAAATCTTAATTTAATTTGACGTACAATTAATTTAAAATAACGGAATGCTTGTTTACACAGCGACCGATGAACGATGAGTGATATTTGTTAAATTGTAAGGGGTAGGTAATCTCGGGATCTACTGAACCGATTTTAAAAATTCTTTCACCAAATAGAAAGCCTCGTGAGTGTCATAAGCTATATATTTTATTGGAAAACTGGAATTTACACCCGGGCGAAGCCGTCGCTAGTGAAAAATAAAAAAAAAGTTTGAAACGGAGCAACCTGCGCCTTAACTGCGTATGACTTTATCATTGAAGTGTTTACGTCCACACGATCATTTGATTGCGGCCAGCAGACACTTAAATGGAAGTAGTGTTTGTTTGCGTACCTATTCATACTTCCATATTTTACATCCTTAGGGATATAAAGAGCGAACACGAAATTACGATAAATAGCCTAGTGGTTTGGGTAATGGACTGCTGAGACGAGGTCTCGGGTTCGATCCCAGGTTCACCATTGTACACACCAATGACTTTTCGATGCTTTTCGAATGAGTGTATTTATCTCAGATTTATTGAGAGCACGTTAAGCCGTCGCGTCGGTCCCGGTTGCCATACAAACATCTATGGCAGTCGTTACGGGTAGTTGGAGCCCACAAAAGTCCAACCAGTCTAACTTGAAACTTCGATATCGCCATTGGTCATAATGACCATTGGTTGTGGAGGTCAGATGGCAGTCGCTCCACGGAAAATATCGAAGTTCAGCCGCATCACAGTTAGACTGGAAAGCCGACCCCAACTGAGTTGGGGAAAAGGTTCAGAGTAAGCGTATCGTATGGTATTCATAATGAGAGACTGTAGACCAGGGTAGGCGAACCTTTATGTATCAACGTGCCATTTTTTTCTAAAACATGTTTTATAGGGTCACTGGCGTGCCATCAAAACTCTTTATGAAATAATGTAAACAAAAGAGGTATATTTTTAAAATGTTTTTATTACACGATACAAATCTATAAGTACATATAATAAATCTGTAACTGATCGGCGTCTGTACATGGAAGATATATGAGAAAAAAAAAAAATTAGGGGACTTTATGAATGTAATAGATGCCAAAACAATGATTTTTAGAATTTTTGTCTGTTTGTCTGTGTCTCTGTGCCTCTGTTTGTCCGCACAAAATTTTTGTTCACGCTAAAATCAAAAACTACTGGAGGGATTTTGATCAAATTTGGTACGATTATAGTTCATAGTTCTGGGCAACATATAGGCTACTTTTTATACAAGCTGATACCCGTGGCTTTGCCCGCGCTTCGTTTTTAGGTCGTTTTTGGTCATATCTCCGGTTCTACTTAACCAATTACAACCAAACATACGGTAAATTTTTAGTCTAAGCAAGACCTTTCTAATAAAAAAACACATCAAAATCCGTTCAGTGTTTTTTACGTCGACAGCGATGGACGTAAAATGTACTGAACGGGTTTTGATGGGGTTTTTTTATTAGAAAGGTCTTGGTTAGACTCAAAATCTTACGCATATTTGATCACAATCGGCTGATTAGAACCGGCGATGTAATAAAAAAGGCGAAAATCGACGTCCACGCGGGCGGAGCCGCGGGCAACAGCTATAATTAATATTTTTCGTGTTTTGTCACTGAAACATGGTTGAATTTATTGTCAATATCAATGAAATTATAGGGATGAAAGGGATGAAACGTTTAATGATTATATTTTATCTCCCAAAGTATTTTTTTCATAAAATAATGACCATTTTTCTGACATAAAACCTCTTGGCTTAAGATTTAAAAAAGCATTGTTCTTTATAAGGCGGAGCTAAATTTTGTCTGATCGGCGACGTGCCCAAAATATTGTGCCGCGTGCCACTGGTTCGCCAACCCTGCTGTAGACAGTCTACCTATATCACAGAACAGTTAAAGGAGGTGTCTATATAATCGCGATCCGGTCAATAATATTGATGGTATTGATGCTAGCTGCTGGAATTCTAAATGGATTCAGTCACAATAAATAATGACAACCAATTTATGTCCCACTGCTGGGCACGGGTCGCCTCTCCTCTAACGAGAGAGCTGAGAGGGTTTAGACCTTACTCCACACACGCTGGCCTAACGCGGGTTGGTGGATCGGACATGTCCTTAGAATTTTTTCTAGGACATGTGGGTTTCTTCACAATGTTTTTCCTTTACCATTAGCAGATGGTACTATAAATTTCACACAGTGAAATTCACATTGGTACTGTCTAGCCGGATTCGAACTCAATACCTCTGAGAAGAGGCCGCGTCCTTATCCATTCAGCTACCATCACCTACTGAGATTTTATAATATCAGTTTTAAGATAATTCAATCTCTTACTGTATAAACACATCGTTTAGTTAACCTCAATATTAATAGAAACTATTATAGCTTTCGAAATGAGACGCCATTTTGATTCTTTCAAAGACATTTCTGAACGAAGTGTTGAACGACAAATAGATAGACAGGCGGAAGACGGTGTTTATCTTGGCACTAATTTTACTTTTCTGAACGTGACGATAGAATACGTTTTTGGTAGATTTTGAAAAGAAAAACAGGACTTATTTTGAGTTATTTTTAACATCCAAACAAATACTCTCCGTTCTTTATGGACCGGTAAAATTCATCCCACCAAAACATACCTGTTAAAAAGGGGACCAAGTTCCTATCAGCTAAAGGTTCGCCTAAAAAACGATTGAAATCCAATCAGATGCCAAGTTTAGATGCACTTTAAAATTAATCATAAACATTTGAATTTTTTTTAAATTTGAACTTGGCAGGTTAATTTCACGAAATTCACGAAACACGAAAAAGTTAAAACCAGAAAATTTGCCAGGTTCAAATTTAGAAGAAATTTATTGTATGTGATTGCTGCTCGGCTTCCCTGGCGTATAACGCCCCTCCTCCCGCTGATTTCCCCTCGATTTTCCAAAGATCCCAGCATCAGATCCTGATACCCTGGATATGGGACCACCTCAGAAGTAGCATCTTTCAAAAAAAAAATTTCAAACTCCATCCATAATTGGCGCCGCAATCGCGTAACATACTACAAAAAAAATAGGTAGCGTACGAATTGAGAACCTCCTCCTTTTTTAAAGTCGGTTTAAAATGCAAACTATAAATTATATAACATACTGCGTCTATCGTATTCAAATATGACATGGTTCATAACACGTTAATTTAAATGTAGGTTTCGTCCAGACTTGCGACTTTCAAAATGTGTTTTATATAGACTGTAATTTCTTATTTATGGCAAGGTTACTTTTTTTTTTTATACCACTTAGGTGGCAGACAAGCACACGGCCCACACTGATGGAAACCGGTTACCGTGGCCTATGGACGCGTGCAACACCAGGGGCGTCACACTCGCGCTGCCGACCCTGCAAAAACCTTCTAATGCCCTTCTTGAAGAACTCCATATTGTAGCCGCCAGGGAAAACCACAGCAGGGAGATCGTTCCACACTTTTTACTTTTACTTTTTAACTTGTAGGTACTTTTTAAATTTTCGACGCAAACGAGTGGTACAGGTGAGATAGCACATATCTTGGCCAGGTTTTGGAGTAGTGGGGGTAAGTTCGCGCATCGTGCACTTTGAGCCAATCAAATGATTCAAAGTACGAACGAACGGAACGTTGATTCGGTACAAGACGTCTCTCGGAGACATATTATACCTCAAAGGGGACCTAAAAATCGAGCTTTGCGCATTTATGACGCGTCTGGCCAATTTACGTGCCGGCATCTGTATTATGAGTTTAACCTGTGCATGTGTATGGGTACAATCAGCGTCAAAAATAGATAATCATTTTCAGATATTAAAAATTAGTTTTTGAGCTAATTAATTAACATTTCTTAATGAAAATGCTATTTAACTACTTTTGGAGATCCGTTTAGCTGGATTGAGTAACAAATAATTAAACATCCAAACATCCTCAAACCTTTCACAAATTATAATATTAGTTGCTTCCCGAAGCATCGCCGCATACAATTTCTGTTTCCGTGTCTGCTTGCCATGGAAACCTATTCTAGGGATAAAATTAGTCCACGCTAAAAACCATCTCTATTCCTATACCAAATTAAAGGAAAATCCGTTCAGTAATTAGAGCGCGATTGAGTAACAAACATCTAAAAAAAAATCACAAACTTTCACATTTATAATAATACTAGCTGTTGCCCACGGCTCCGCCCGCGTGGACGTCGATTTTCGCATTTTTTTAATATATCTCCGATCAGCCGATTGGGATCAAATATGCGTAAGATTTTGAATATAACCGAGATTTTTCTAATAAAAAAAACATAATAATATCAAAAACCCATCGCTTAAAGGTTCACTGCTCGTTCCCTGTAGGTAATAGCGGGATAATATTATGTAGCCTATATTGTTGATCCGACTTCTTAATAATATACGTAGATACCGAAGTAAATCCATGCAGTACTTTTTGAGTTTATCCCGGATATACAGACAAACAGACAAAAATTATAAAAACCATATTTTTGTCTTCGGTATCGATTTTAGATCACACCCCAACTATTCTTTTAAAAAATATTCAATGTACAGTTTTGACTTTCCTACCATTTTATTATATTTATGTAGGTAGTTATAGATTATTAAAATAAGAAGTAGTATAAACAAACCCACAAATTTCGTCTGCTCTCTTTATAATATTAGTTTACACGATGTGTGTGGCCCACATGTGGTCAACATAGACAACCTCTAATTGATAAACCAAACAAAAAAATCGCAAAAAATCTTGCGACAAAAAGTCGCACGTCCACATTTGGCCTTAGTTCACGGCCTGTTGTTAACAGGTCACACTGGCGTGTGAATTGTCAACATTCTTGGGTAATGACTATTGGAGTGATATAAATGTGTATAGGTACACAAACATACAGACAAATAAATTATAGACAGAAATTTTACGGTACTATATTTCATACTAATATTTTTAAGCTAGGTGAACCGCGGTAGCCTAGTGGTTTGGGTAATGGACTGCTGAGACGAGGTCTCGGGTTCGATCCCAGGTTCACCATGGCACACACCAATGACTTTTCAATGCTTTTCGAAGTTATGTGTGTATTTATCGCAGGTTTATTAGTGCCTCGGAGAGCACGTTAAGCCGTCGGTCCCGGTTGCCATACAAACATCTACGGCAGTCGTTACGGGTAGTTGGAGCCCTAAAAAGTTCAACAACAACGGTCTAGCTGCAATGCTTCGATATCGCCTAATGCCACCACTGGGCTGTGAAGGTCAGATGGCAGTCGCTTCACGGCAAATATCGAGGTCCAGCCAAATCCGCAGTTAAGACTGGTAAAGTGGACCCCAGACTCCGAGGTGCTTTGGATACGACTGGGATTAACGCTAGGTCACTAAACCGATTGTGATCAAACATGCGTGTCCTTTCCATCAACGAACGACCATACGAACAGCGTCACGCCACCGCTATATGGTCGATATTCCACTCATACGCACAAAGCGCTTTGCTGACACGTTCATCGTGCGTACAGCTAAGGAGTGGATTTCCTTGCCTGAGTCTGTGTTGCCGGAAAGCTATAACCTGGGAGTTTTCAAGTCATGAGTGAATAGGTTCCTTCTAGGCAAGCGTGATTCATCGTAGACCACATCGTCACTTACCATCAGGTGAGATTGAGGTCAAACGTAAGCCTATCATGAATAAACAAAAATGCGTACCTAAGATTTTAAGTCTAACGAAGACATTTTCTAATAGAAGAAACCGCATCAAAATCCGTTAAGTATCTTTGGCGTCCATCGCCATTTCTAAACACATTTTTCTTTCATTTAACATTTTCTAGGCAAAAATTACTGAACGGATTTTAATGCTCTCTCTTCTATTGGTAAGTTCTTGATCAGGCTTAAAATCTGCTGTTTATTTGCTATTGGTTAAATACAACCGGAGATATGACCACAAACTAAATAACCGACGGGTGATGGAGATAGGCTTACGTTTGACCACTATCTCACCTGATGGTAAGTGACGATGTGGTCTACGCTTGTCTAGAAAGATCCTATTCACTATCACTATCAGCTAGTAAGTAATTTATTATCTTAATGTATAAAATTCTCGTGTCACAGTTGTCGTTCCCGTACTCCTCCGAAATGGCTTGACCGATTCTCATGAAATTTTGTGAGCATATTGAGTAGGTCTGAGAATCGGCCAACATCTATTTTTCATACTCCTAAGTGATAAGGGTTGTTCACCCTTAAAATGCAAAACAGGCCGGGTCAGCTAGTTATTTATATTTCGTTGTAGTTCTAAATTGTTTAATTCATTCATTGAAAATTATACGTTAGATAAAACATCTGCCATTACAAACAGTTTTGTCCATCAAATCAAGTGTCTTATTAAACGCACCGCTCTATGTGTTGGCATTTAGACAGTTCACTATGATAGTGTTGTGACACTATCATAGTGAACTGACGCTAATAATAATTGTCGAAGAGTCAGACGTGAGTTTTTCACTCGAGGTAAATCCTATCCTACTGTCTATACAAGTTAATAAAAATAATTTATAAATAATAAAAGGTGTAATGGTGACCTCCATTGCTGAGACTTTACTTTTAACTTACCATCAGGCGAGGTGAAGTCATATTGACGTGAACGAATATAAAAAAATTGTGTATATTTGTTGTATTAAAATAAAAGGTTTTTATTAAACCTAAATAAACGCAAATAAGTGTAAGAACCGTACCATACATGTAAACATAGGTAAGTTATTTTTAGCATTTTTGTCTAAAAATATATAATACATAACTAACTAACTAAATATATACATACATATATACATACATTTATATATATATATATATATATGTTATCCTTTCAATAAGACATTAAAATCCTTACATATTTTAGTTACTCAACTCAGTTATTTATTAATTTTTTTCTCTTCATATTTTATTTAATCAAAAGTATAAATTACAATAGGAAGTGAAATGAGTAACTACGTACAAATAAAAGTTTATGGCCGACGGGGGTGGTATCCATGGAAATTTCCGCACGATAAAAAAAAAAAAGGTGTCGAAAAATTCCTCCCCATCGATAAGAGTGTATTTATCGATAGTCCCGTATATTGTCGCATCCCTATGCTAATAAACCGTAAATCCCAACACATTTTAGCTACCCAAATTATTTTTTATCGATTAGAGCATTTATCGATAGTTCCGTACATAATCCCATCACTATTCTCACAAGCCAATAAAAATACCCACATTTTAGTTCCAAACTAAAATTCCAGCACATTTTAGTCCCATAGCTTATCTTTTTATCGATAACCGTATTTATCGATAGTCCCGTCCACATCCCATCACTAAATACAAATATTGATTGTATCGGATGTCATAACGTGGACTCAAACATGTAACCGGTTTACATAAGCAAGCATATTACAGCGCTGAGTAAACGGGCATGAGAATTGTGGTATGTGAAACTAGGTGTTATTCAATAAAACGTTTAAAAATTTATAAAAAAAACTTTGACAGTTCCACGGAGAGCACGTTAAGCCGTCGGTCCCGGTTGCCATACAAACATCTATGGCAGTCGTTACGGATAGTTAGAGCCCTAAAAAGTCCAACAACAACGGTCTAGCTGCAATACTCCGATATCGCCTAATGTCACCATTGGGTTGTGAAGGTCAGATGGCAGTCGCTTCACCGAAAATATCGAGGTCCAGCCAAATCCGCAGTTAAGACTGGTAAAGCGGACCCCAGACTCCGAGGTGAAAGCTTTGGATGCGACTGGGATTAACGCTAGGTTGAAGAGAGACTGAAAGTTCCACCTGTTGGTAAGTGATGATTATGGTTGACGATGGAGCACGCTTGCCTAGAAGTATCCTGTTCACTCTAGACTTAAAGACTCCCAGGTTACAGCTTATATCTGTCACGGAAGACGCTGCTGCCTACGACCAAACCAGCCGGGGTGGCCCTCTAGAAGGCTGCTCCGAGGCTCTCCACATGTTCCTCTAACTAGCAGAGGGCACAGTAGGGAACAGGTGAGTGGCGGGTTGATTCTCCGCGCGCGCCCTTCACTCTACACTCCATCGTCAGTGAGGTGGAGCGATGTCGGGGGGTCGACGGCCATTTTTAAACTGTAGATGGCCCGGGGTCAGCTGGGGTCCGAGGGATATGCCTATTAGGTAACCTTACTGACCCGAGCACCGTGCACGGTTGTAGTCGATACGATTCCGACATAAGCGCCCCCAATGGATGACGGGGTGACATCCGAGGGTATTTCCGTATGATAAAAAAGGACATTGTCCCCATTCATCATTACCACTTACCAACAGGTGGAGATTGTGGTCAAACGGGAGCCAATGAAACAAGAATTATCAATGTACAGATATTTATGACAACATGTAAAAATTAATTATTAATTTACACTCCATCCAATAAATTTATTAACGATAATTTATCCTAATTAATTCCGCAATAAATAATAAATTTCAATATCGACATTAATATTTAAATTATTGAAGATTTGATTAAATTTAATGAAATTTTGGAAGTAGGCTAGCTTATTTGCTACTACAAATTTTAAAATCGCTGTCTTTAGGTACCGTCAGCATTAAAAGTAGATGATAATTAGATAATTTTTTCACGTCGGTCACGTCAATATGACTTCACCTCGCTTGATGGTAAGCTAAGCCTCTGGAATGGGTGTCACCATTACAAATTTTGAATCTTCTATCGATACTATTATAAAATTGTAAAGTAGCTGTGTCTGTATATTGGAGATATTAAAACACATTACCCTCGCTGGCGCAGTCGGGTAAAAAATACTTGGGTTATGTTACGAGTATAATTATGAACTAAAAAAAAATTTTTTTTTTGAAATCATTGTCAGTTTATGTGCGATGGACGCAAGAACTACTGAACGGATTTTGATGTGGTTTTCTTGTTTGAAAGGTTTTAATTAGACCTAGATTCTTACGCATGTTTGATCACAATCGGGTGAATATAAATGAAGATATACCGGAGCCGAGGGGTTGGGTTAGTTAAGAAACTCTTGCACTTAAAGAAACGAGAAGACCGCGGTAGCCTAGTGGTCTGGGTAATGGACTGCTGAAACGAGGTCTCGGGTTCGATCCCAGGTTCACAATGGCACACACCAATGACTTTTCGATGCTATTCGAAGTTATGTGTGTATTTATCGCAGGTTTATAAGTTCCCGGTTAATGGCAATAGGCTCGCCACCTATTACATCGGGACCTAAACATAAACTGGCGAAATGTGGGTGCTAGCACCTCTGCCTACCCCTTCGGGGATATAGGCGTGAGTTTATGTAATATGTATGCACTTATCGTAAACATTTAACACGAAACACGAACGAATCCGAATGAGGAGCCAAGTGGAATGTACTTTCGTTCAGAAATTAGCTTTCCACTCACAACAGTTCCACCGCGATGTTGAAGTTCTCAAAGAGCACGATCGATATGTCAACATTTGTAGTGCTAGGGGTGGGACATTATATATCGATAGTCTACCATCGATACTATTCTACATTGGAGATATCTACTATATAAAAATAAGTCGGGTTTTCCTTCCTAACGCTATAACTCCAGAACGCACGAACCGATTTCCACGGTTTTGCATTCGTTGGAAAGGTCTCGGGCTCCGTGAGGTTTATAGCAAAGAAAATTACCCGGGCGAAACCGGGTCCCGGGTTGCTAGTTAGGTATAAAAATATTTGGGTTATGTTATATAAATGATTCTGAACACAAAAATATATAATTTTGGAATCCTTATCTGTTTGTTCGTGATGGACGCAAAAACTAGAAAACGGATTACTTAAAATCTACCGTTTCCGTTTGATGATTTTCAAGTAGAACAGAGAGGAAGATTGAAAAACGAAAACCGACATCGTATAATTTAATATACCTTGTAACATCGGTGTTTTAAAGAAAAATCTAACGAAATAATAATCATTCATCAATAGTATATGTTTTTATACTACATAGGTGACAGACAAGCACATGACCTGATGGAAAGCGGGCACCGTGGCCTATGAACGTGAGGAACACCAAGAGTGTCACACACGCGCTGCGTACCCGGAAGGGAAGGAGGCCAGGAAGGGGTGGGGAGGCTAGGAAGCGGTAGAGGGAAGAGGGGTATAACAGTGAGCACTGGCTACCCTACTTAACTTGGAAACACAACGCGATGGCTATTATGGGTGCAGTGTTCTATAGGGCGGAGGTACTACCCCAGTCGAACTGCTCAATACGGACGGGAGAGATATGGCTCCACCACAGTCTGGTAAAAAAGTAGACTAGCTATGTTACTATTTCACGCAAAAACGGCTGAATGGATCTGGCTGAAATTTGGTACACAGATAGATTATAGTCTGGAATAACATATAGGCTACTTTTTATCCATTACCGGCATAAAAAGACAGAATTTCACGCAGGCGAAGCCGCGGGCAATAGCTAGTGTAAGTATAATTTTACTGTAAACGAAACAAGTAGCCAGCAGAGAGACGGCTAACCTCAATTAGGGTTAATTTACATATTTGATTAATGATCTGTCCGACGAAATCCATGTTAAACGACGTTTTAAATATATATATTTGTAAATATGAATAATTATTGCCATCATTAAATAAATGTGAAACATTAATTTAACATAATTCTTTGATGTTATGGTGGCAAACGAGTTCAGGGCCACCTGTTATTTCGCGTTTATGATAGTGATGATGTTTACCGCTGATCTTATCAATCAATTAATCGTTTAGCTTGTCTCAGCTGGATATAATAATATTATTTTTTTGTCAAAAAATCAGTCTGGTTCTGTGTTACATTTCAACAGTATTATATATTGTTGAAAAATAATACAAACCAAGCCAATATGAACGTATTTTTTATTACTATCTTTATTATTTTTTTGTGTGTGTGTATTTTTTTATATGTTTATATGGGTTTTTTACCTGCAATAAATTATTACTATTTTTATAATAGGCCTTTCCCAATGTTTTTTTTATATTCATTCCGTCTATTGACTTAACCCCGCTGGATGGTAAGAAGCAAGGGTAAAGTCCAGAGGGTACGGGCCGCCATTCCAGACACCATTCGTCCCAAAACGGCGGTCCCTACCTTGACGGCCTAGACAGATGCCTTTTCACGCCCCGCTTAAAGAACCCGGGATTGTACTTCATTACACTGGATCCTCCGTCGATATTAAGGGGTTCAGTGTCGCCGCACACGAGCCACACGCCACAGCCACAAACGCCGCCACAAGTGGCAAGAAGCGGCCACAAAAGAAGCTGAAGCGCGCGACAGCCACTTGTGGCCGATGGTCGACACGGTTGGTGGTTGCTACTTTTTGCTTGTTGTTACGCGCGTGTGGCGTGTGGCGGCGTTTAGTGGCCGGTGCGAGCCACAAGAAGCTAGCTGCGGCGATTTGTAGCGTGTGGCCGCCACCGGCTTCAACCCTGTGCGGCGAGTCCATATAAAATGTATGAAAATTACAGGAAATATGCCAGTGGCGGCGTTTTGTGGTTGTGGCCGGTGGCCCGTGTGCGGGAACCCTTACACACCAAAACCGCCGACATGAATCCGGCTGTTTGTTGTTAAAAACCGCCAGTAATCCCCGCTAACTACAGAAAATTGTGAGAAACAATTTTGTAATACTCTTGATAGACGTGGCAACTAATTGCCGTACTACAATCGGCGTGTATCTTGAATTATAACGACTGATTTTCAATAGGTATTCAATATGGATGGGAACGATAATAGTTGATAGCAACCCATTTATGTCCCACTGCTGGGCACGGGACTCCTCTCCTCTAACGAGAGAGTTTGGTTTACATATTAATCCACACACGCTGACCTAATGCGGGTTGGTGGATCGGACATGTCCTTAGAATTTCTTCTAGGACATGTGGGTTTCCTCACGATAATAGTGATCTAATATTATTATACGCACACGCTTAGACTATGGAATGATCTCCCTATGCTGTTTTTTTCCTAGTGTTTACAATATGGGGTTTTTCAAGAAGAGCATTTTAAAGTTTTTACAGGGTCGACAGCGCGAGTGTAACACTCCTAATGTTGCACACGTCTATAGGCCACGGTGACCGCTTCCCATCAGGTGATGCTGTTTTTTTCCAAGTCTCTACAATATGGGTTCTTCAAGTAGGGCATTGAAAGGTTTTAACAGGGTCGTAGGTCGAATGTGACACTTCTTATGTTGCACACGTCCATTAGGCCACGGTGACAACTTCCCATCAGGTGAGCCGTGTGCTTAGCTGCCACCTAAGTGATATAATATATGAAAAAAAATTGATTCTCTGTAGCAACCATGAACTCGCCTACTACGCCCTTTTTACAGGGTCGTAGGTCGAATGTGACACTCCTGATGTTGCACACGTCTATAGGCTACGGTGACCGCTTCCCATCAGGTGAGTCATGTGCTTATCTGCCACCTAAGTGATATATAAAAAAAATTGCTTCTCTATTAGCAACCATGAAGTCGCTTACTACGCCCTTTAAGTAAAGGATATTTATAGCTACAACGTTCATATAATTACTGCCCTGTCATCATCATTCTCTGAACCTTTTTCCCAACTCAGTTGGGATCGGCTTTCCAGTCTAACTGTGATGCGGCTGAACTTCGATATTTTCCGTGGAGCGACTGCCATCTGACCTCCACAACCAGTGGTCATTATGACCAATGGCGATATCGAAGTTCCAAGTTAGACTGGTTGGACTTTTGACTAGTGCCCTGTATAACATACAAAAACATCGATATCGACACCATCCCATCCCTACTCGTGTGAAGAGCCAATAAAGGACCGTGACACACACATTAACGCTCTACGACATTAACACTAGAGGTGTCCCTTTCTTTTTTTTTTAACCGTCTATACACTAATGACAATACCACGAGGACAGCTCTAATTTTGTTTGAAAGAAAAATAAATAAGCTCTTTTGGTAAAACCTTTTTGAAATGCTTAGCTCTTAAGCTGGGGAGACGTTAATTCCATTTTTGTTGATGTTTTTTTAGTGAAATACTTTTCTACATTGCCTTTAGCTTTCCATCGGGCGAAGTGAAGTCATGTTCACTTGTACATAGGTATATAATTGCTTATACATACAAGTTGGCACGCATATGGCCGACTTTTTCTCTCTCTTTACCAGCTCACGTGTTTCCTTCCTCATACAGTCCCGGGTCCTTTAAGCGGGGCGTGAAAAAGCATTTGATGAGGCCGTCAAGCTGAGAGCCACCATTTTGGCACTATCGGTGTTTGCAATGGTGACTCCCATTCTAGAGACTTTGCCTCAGCTTACCATCAGGCGAGGTGAAGTCATGTTGACGTGACCGACATAAAAAAAAAAAGGGGGGTTGAGGAGTTTGGGCGGGAGGGGAGGATTGGAGAGATGGAGGGGGGGGGGGGGGTTCGTCCATTCGTTTTGTTAGGGTCATGGTTATACTATTAAAGAATCTATAGCCTTTAACAAGTTGTAATAAACATTGAGATTTAATTAAAATATTCAAATTTGATGGGCGGAGTAAGGCGTCAAGTGTGTTTATGACCTATTGAGTGGGATTTTATTTAAAAACAAACTATTCAGTGGGATTTCAAGCTCGTTGTCGATGGGATCTGATGGGCTGGAGGTTTATGATGATGGGTACAGTCAACAACAAAATGTTTTTTAGTATTTTTTTACGAGATTTTATTTAACTTGATCTTGTGCCCCGTACTACAATAATTGGTACTACAATAATGTATGAAAATTAGTCCGATTTGTTGACATACACAACTGCTCCGCTCCCCACGGTATAGCATGATGATATATAACCTTCATCAATGTTTTTTAATTCCGACCAGCAGGTCTTTTTTTCATATCGGTCACGTCAATATGACTTCACCTCGCCTGATGGTAAGCTAAAGGTAAACTCTCAGGAAGAGGGTCCCCATTACATACACCGACAGAGCCATAATGGTGGCCCTCAATTTAAGTTCCTGAGATTAGCGCGTTCAACCAAACAAACAAACTCATCTGTTTTATAATATCAGTAAAGAAATGGCGGGCGTCTAAATAATAAATTGTTTAAATCCACCATAGAGATTGGGTGGATTACGAAATCCACCAGAGAGATTACATTAAGTGGATTAGGTATTTCTCTTAAATTCCGAATTTCGGGGATTTAAGAAATTTAAAGGACTCGGTATAAACCACTCCGTGTAGAGCCAGCATCCTACTTGTTTTATACTACGTAGGTGGCAGACAAGCACACGGCCCACATGATGGGAAGCGGTCACCGTGGCCTATAGACGTGTGCAACACTAAGGGTGTCACACACGCGCTGCCTACCCTGAATGGAAGAGGGGAGGGCTAGGAAGGGGTAGGAAGAGGAGGGGTACAGAGACCATTAAAAACCGCATCAAAATCCGTTCAGTAGTCTTTATAGCGTTCATCGCTCACAAACAGAGAAAGAATTATAAAAATAATAATTATACTCAGAATTTTTTATTTAACATAACCCTAGTATTTTTTTCATATCTCCTATGAAAAGTCACAATTTACAATTTTATAATAATACTAGCTGACCCACCCCGGCTTCACCCGTGGCGTATTTCGAACCTCGATGCACCCTTTTTAACTCACATAATATGCTCATGATTTATCAGTTTTCCTAAAATGTATGGGAATCTACCGGAATTGTTCACATTTATGATTATTGCTCCGCTCCCTTGGCCAGTAGCGTGATGATATTCAGCCTATGACATTCACAGATAATGTGGCTTTCTATTGGTGAAAGAATTTTTAAAATCGGTTCAGTAGATCCCGAGATTAATACCCCTTACAATTTAAAAAATATACAAACACAAACTTCACCTCTTTATAATATTAGTATAGAAGTATAGATAGATAGATTATGAATTAAAGAACACATTACAAGTTATATTTAGTTTGGTTCTAGATGGCAGTGTGTAGTATTTTCCTGGAATATTTTTTATTGGTTTAATAGATTGATGCGTCATAGAATTACACGAACAGGCGGACTTCACATGAAAATGGAAAAAAAGCAAATTTGATTAATTCTAAGAAGTGTAGTAGATACCAATGGTACTGTATGGAAGGGTGGAAGAATTTTTTTTATACAACTTAGGTGGCAGATAAGCACACGGCCCACCTGATGAAAGCGATCACCGTGACCGACCGACTCTATAGCCTCCACTTCACACGATCTTGGGCAACCAAGGTAGGAATCCCCCCTTCTATAGGTCAAATATAACCCTTCTTTTTCGCCGCAGTCGGGTATAAAATATAAATCACAAGCTTTACATTATAAACATATAAGTGAATATTCATGACGAACAAACAAACAAACAAGCCGTGTTTGTTAGTAGATAGTGTCTAATTATTCGTAGCTAGGGATGTGACATTGTCGATATTTCGAAAAAAATATTATTTCAAAATATACCTATCATGAATATTCGCTGGTTGTTTTCAGCCCAGAGACTTATTTCTTACTATTTCTTTTGATTCGACTTATATTAGCTTTCACGGGATTGACTGCTGCTCAAAGCTTTAACTAAAAGAGAGAACCTCGTCGGGTTTATGGGTTTACACCGGATACACTTACATAAAGAAACATCTTCGGTAGTTAAGAGGTTACGGTGAAAGTGCCTTACGATCGAGACGTCCCGTATTCGAATCTTGGCTATCATCACACACTAACACAAGCCATTTAGCTTAGCACTTAGCCGGAGGGAGTAATAATTTCGGTTCGGTTCGGTATGCGATGGTGGATGTGGATAGTGAATGTGAATTTCACTTTGTGGAATTTATATGTGCTAATCACATGATAATTATACCTTCTGCTGACAGTGAAGGAAAAACATCGTGAGGAAACCCAACATGTCCTAGAATAAATTCTAAGGATATATTATGTCCGATCCACCAACCCGCATTAGGCCAGCGTGTGTGGATTAAGGTCTAAACCCTCTCAGCTCTCTCGTTAGAGGAGAGGAGACTCGTGCCCAGCAGTGTGACATAAATGGGTTGCTATCACTAATATTCTTGATAAAATAGATCACAATTTACGAATATCGATAAACCGTGCGTTTCACATCCCTAATCGAGTAGCAACACTGCACTGTGCCGATAACTTGTTCAAATAGTGCTGCGCGTCCAATCTGCATAATTATAGGCTCACGGTTTCGTTTTGGGCCGGGGGTTGGCAGAGATACAAGATAAGTTGACAAACTTAGTCATGCTTACATTGCATATTATATCATGCACTTGTAGTGGAATGATTAGAGCCGAATGCATCTATACTATAATACTATAATATTATAAAGAGGTAAAGTTTGTGTATTTGTATATTTGTTAAATTGTAAGAGGTAATCTCAGGATCTACTGAACCGATTTTAAAAATTCTTTCACTAATAGAAAGCCACGTCATTCGTGAAAACTGGAATTTACACCCGGGCGAAGCCGGGTCCCAGGTCGCTAGTCTATTTATATAAAAGAAAGTCGTGTTAGTTACACTATTTATAACTCAAGTACGGCTGAACCGATTTGGCTGAAAATTGGTATGGAGGTAGCTTAGAACCAGGAAACGGACATATTCATGCCTAAACTGCTCATCTCCCACGGTGACCGCTTACCATCAGGTGGGCCGTGTACTTATCTGCCACTTAAGTACCTACCTACTATATATTTTTTTTAATTATACTGCTTTAAGAGTTTGTGGTCCCTGAACTTTTTCTTTTTTTTTGTGTGATGTTATATTTTCTTCAAAGACGTTTTAATACTTTCTCTATAGATGTCGCCCGGAATTCAATCGGCCTGTGTTTATAGCCATAAAACCGTTATACTTATATACCTACTTGTCTAATGAATTATTAATTGAATACCTGTTTCCGTGGCGACAGAACGACTGATTATAACATCAGACGGTTTAGCTTCGATTCCCGTTAAGAGATTTTTTTAGACCACTTAAGAGGTAGACAAGTACACAGACCACCTGATGGTAAGTGGTCACCGTGGCCTATAGACTTGTGTAACACCAGAGAAGTCACACTCGCGCTGCCGATCCTGGAAGGGAGTTTGGTGGGGATGGAGGCTGAATGGAGAGGGGGATTCGGGGGGAATTGAAACTGAGTTTGGGGGAGGTTGAGAGTTTCTGTGCTTCCAGTGAGCTCTGGCTCCCTTACTTACCTTGAGGAACATAACACGATGGTTATTATGTGCGCGGTGTTCTGTAGGGCGGAGGTACTACCCCAGTCGGACTGCTCAGTTCGGACGGAAGATACCATCGTGTCGTACCTCTATTACATACATACATACATACATACATACAGATCACGCCTTTTTCCATTGGGGTAGGCAGAGACAACATCTTTCCACTTGCTACGATCTTGGCATACTTCTTTCGCTTCTTCAACTTCCATAATTGTTTTCATACACGCACGCCGGTTGCGGGTACTCTTGACCTGGCCTTTCTCCTCTATTACATACAACATGTATGTATGATACATAAATATGCTCACGTCTTTTTCCCTCCGGGGTAGGTTCAACAAGACAACAGCCTGTCATCTGCTTCTATCCTTACATACTTCCTTCAATTTCTGATGTCCTTCTAAGTAATATGGACAAAACATGCTATGAATATAATTTTTCCGTATTTTAACAAATTCTTTGAATATCAGGCGATACGTGGGAAAGTAAATATTGATAAAGCGTAGATATGTAAACAATAAATATTGAAGATATCTTACACAAATATGATGTCGAATTTAGAGATAGATAGCAAGGTTAATAGTTTTATTTCTATGGCTAGCTATACCCCGCGGCTTGGCCCGTGATATACTTCGTCCCCGTAGCACTTATTTAACCCATACATGCCCGTAATTTCTAAGTTTTGCAATATCATCATTCTCTGAACCTTTTTCCCAACTCAGTTGGGGTCGGCTTTCCATTCTAACTGTGATGCGGCTGAACTTCGATATTTTCCGTGGAGCGACTGCCATCTGACCTCCACAACCAATGGTCATTATGACCAATGGCGATATCGAAGTTCCAAGTTAGACTGGTTGGACTTTTGTAGGCTCCAACTACCCGTAACGACTGCCATAGATGTTTGTATGGCAACCGGGACCGACGGCTTAACGTGCTCTCCGAGGCACTAATAAACCTGCGATAAATACACACATAACTTCGAAAAGCATCGAAAAGTCATTGGTGTGTGCCATGGTGGACCTGGGATCGAACTCGAGACCTCGTCTAAGCTGTCCATTACCCAAATCACTAGGCTTCCGCGCGCCACGCGGCTTCCGAAACAACACACAAAATAAAAATAAAAAATAATAACAATAACAGCAGCACTGATGAACGTGAATCTTACACAAGTTTGATCACAATTAGTTGAGTAGAACCGGAGATACAGTTAAAAAATGAGGAAACAGGACATCCGCACAGGCGGAGCCGCGAGCATAGGCTAGTATTATATATATATCAGATGACATTCAAATGTTATATTATACGGTGCACCTGGCTACAAACGTACATACCTACCTACAATTATCAGAATGCAACTGACCGCAACGGTTTCTTGGAGTAGGCACACAACATTGTGCCGCGCCCGGGTTCGAATCACGTGTTCAATGTCAGCAACAACAGACAGACAGAAAAACAAAAGCATTTATAAATTACTAGCATGTGCTAGTAATTAAATTAATAGCATGTACAGAGGAGGTAGGACATGACGGTATCTCCCATCTAAAATGAGCTGTCCGACTGGGGTAGTACCTCCGCCCTACGGGTGGGAACACCATCGTATTGTGCTCCCTGTATCCCTCCTCTCCCTACCTCTTCCTAGCCTCCCCACCTCTTCCTAGCCCTCCCCCTTCCCTTCAGGGTAGGCAGCGCGTGTGTGTCACCCTTAGTGTTGCACACGTTCATAGGCCACGGTGACCGCTTGCCATCAGATGGGCCGTGTGCTTGTCTGCCTACCTACGTAGTATAAAACGTGCACGCAGATCCACCAGCTCCACACGTTTTTTGACTACCTATCCATACTAATCCATATCCATACTAATATTATAAATGCGAAAGTAACTCTGTCTGTCTGTCTGTCTGTTACGGTTTCACGCCTGAACCGCTGAACCGATTTTGATGAAATTTGGTATAAAAGTAGATTAGACCTCGAGAATGAACATAGGCTATGTTTGGGTGAAGCTGCGGGCAACAGCTAGTAATATTATATGTCTGGTTCTACTCAACCGATTGTGATCATTGATCAAACATACCTATACTCCATTTGGTTATAAATAGTATAGATTATAGATGGATAGATGAGTTCTGTGGGTGTGCTATTTTGGGAAACCCTTCAACACAAAATATAAGTACAATTAGTTACTCCAATTATAATACGATTAATTTTAATCTCATTAAAAGTATGCATATCGGATTTCACTGGCTATTTAAGTGTCTGAAAAAATTGACGAGCAAGCGAACCATAGAACAGTTATACGAACTCGAAACAATCAATATAACTTCACCTCATCTGATGGTAAGTTAAAAGCAAAGTCTCAGGAATGAGTTTAGAGAGTGACTCTCTAAAGACACTCATAATGTAGGCACCTTTAGCCCTCTCCACCACTCAAGCACTAACCACCCCTTCCCTTCAGGGTAGGCAGCGCGTGTGTTGCACGCGTCCATATGCCACGGTGACCGCTTCCCATCAGGTGGGCCGTGTGCTTGTCTGCCACCTACGTAGTAAAAAAATAATACAATTCCAGCCAATCCCAGCACCGGCAGCTTTACTTTTTACACTTCACGTTTGGATAGATAAATGTGATTCCCTTAGGAAATTGGATTCGATCAAATTTTGCTGTCTAGACAGAGAATTTGTCGCGTAACGTCAGTTTTGCACCTTTTGGTCCTTAATCTTAACTATCTGTGAAACAAGAATTTTTATTCGCTTTTAACCGACTTCAAAAAAGGAGGAGGTTCTCAACTCGTACGCTATTTTTTTGTATGTATGTAACTTCAATTCTTCGGCTTCAATTATGGATGGATTTTGAATTATTTTTTTTGGTTGAAAGAGGCTACTTCTGAAGTGGTCCCATATCAAGGGTATCAGGATCTGATGTGATGGTCCCATATGATGGGATCTTGGGAAAATCGAGAGGAAATCATCAAATTTACGGCAAAAATTCTGTTTTTGATGCCTTTGTATACAATAAACCTCATAAATAGGCACTTTTCTATTTCTGTACACTAAAAAGTAAGTAAATAATAATTAGTTTGTGAAGTCGGTTTTTTAAACGTAGTTATAATTATTCTTAACTGGTTAAGGAATAAGAATATTTTATCCATTTTCCTAACTAGTTTTCTTAACAAGTGGTGGGCCGTGTGTTTATCTGCCACCTATGTGATATAAAAATAAGTGGGATAGCAGGACAACAGGAATGATGATGATGACGTCATCGCTCCAAAAATATAAAATAGCGAGCACGACCACTTAAGTCGTAAGGCAACGAAACAATTAAAGGAATCATTACACAATGATGATTATGAATGGGTAGGGTGACGTAACCAGTTACCATCCGAGCAATAACAATTAATTAAAATTGTTAGGAATTCTTTTTTTCAGGTTTTTACGGTCTGGGCCTCGATCCTGCTAAAGGCAAACCACTGTAATACCACTGACACTCTAAAAATGCTATT
The DNA here is from genome assembly GCA_963576445.1 of Lithosia quadra. Taxonomy (NCBI): domain Eukaryota; kingdom Metazoa; phylum Arthropoda; class Insecta; order Lepidoptera; family Erebidae; genus Lithosia; species Lithosia quadra. The sequence continues at coordinate 2,359,472 of OY754897.1, forward strand.
CAATTGTAGACTTTACCGTTATACAGTTTAAGTCAAAAATCAAATGAAAAGAATTCATTTAACTTTTTCATTCGCTTTACAAAATATCATTTGACTTTAGACTTTAACATGATAACAATAAAGTCTACAATTAAATGGCATTTTTTAGAGTGTCAGTGGTATATCAGTGGTTTGTCTTTAGCAGAATCGAGGCCCTGATGGTAGAAATTTGGTGCCACAAATTTGTCACAAAATTCGGCCGTGCTGCGACGATAATCCTCTTTTGATGAGGTTGTCACATGGTCAAGAAAGAGGGTCACCATTACATACACGTACGTGTATGTAATGGTGACCCTCTTTCTTGAGACTTTAACTTCAGCTTACCATCAGGCGAGGTGAAGTCAAATTGACGTGTCCTATATATAAAAAACTTATGGTTCCAACGAATCTAGGTAAAATATCGCTTCACTCCCATTTCAATTAAAAAACGTTCCTTGGGTTCTTCAAGAAGGGCATTAAAAGGTTTTTGCAAGGTCGGTAGCGCAAGTGTGGTGCTCATGATAGTCACCATTACGTAGGTACACCGATAGTGCTATAATTATACTACCAACGAAAGTTGTTTTATAATCAAACACTTTCTATAAGAGCATCATAATCAATCATAATACGCGAGTTATGTTTTTTGTATGTAGGTATGTCACCGTTGCATGGGTAGAGAGTTAGGCCTTGAACCTATAAAATCTACGGACGAATCGCTTTGCACACGAGGCCGCGTCACAACATCTTTTCATAGAAAAAACCTGACTTCAACTGACAATTTTTTTTATGCCATTTAGGTGGCAGACACGCGCACGAGCCACCCGATGGTAGGCGGTTACCGTGGCCTATTGACGTGTGTAACAACAGAGGCGTCACACTCGCGCTGCCGACCCTGTAAAAACCTTCTAATGCCCTTCTTGAAGAACCCCATATTGTAGACGCTAGGGAAAACCACAGCAGGGAGATCATTCCACAGTTTGAGCGTATACGTTAATTGGTATAGTGATGGTAGCTGAATGGATAAAGACGCGGCCTCTACTCAGAGGTATCGAGTTCGAATCCGGCTGGACAGTACCTAACTATGTGAATTTAACTTTGTAGAATTTATATGTGCTAATCACATGATTTACCATCTGCTGACGGTGAAGGAAAAACATCGTGAGGAAACCCGCATGTCCTAGAAGAAATTCTAAGGACATGTCCGATCCACCAACCCGCATTAGGCCAGCGTGTGTGGATTAAGGTCTAAACCTTCTTTGCTCTCTCGTTAGAGGAGAGGAGACCCGTGCCCAGCAGTGGGACATTAATGGGTTATTATTATTATTATGCAATTGACGTAATCTCATGGTTGAAATCTTCAGATTATAACAATAGATTATATGTATTTTTAATTTCCGTTGTAAGATAATAGTGTGTTAACTGCAATGGCTTTGTGTGGGATTATTTTGTTTATATGCAAATGAAGAGTTCCTTGTATTGCGATTATGCAACTATACATTCTTGTGAGTCGTATCATTTGCAGTCAAGTCTTCTTTGAATCATACCACATTGTAAAATATCAATTTCAATTAAATTTTATAGCAATTACATATGCTAACTTATATTATTATTTGAACGGAATACGGACGGACTTGAACCCGTGACCAGTCTTTCCAGGGGGAATACTCTGACCAACTGAGTTACTGGGATACGTCCTAGATGATCGAAATTCTACCATATTCTACGGCTTAGGGCACTAATATTACGATAGATGGCTCCAACGGCGCCCTTGACTGTAACTCAAGTATATCCCACTCCTGGGCACGGGTCTCCTCTCCTCTAACGAGAGAGCTGAGAGGGTTTAGCACGCTGGCCTAATGCGGGTTGGTGGATCGGACATGTTGTCCTTAGAATTTCTTCTAGGACATGTGGGTTTTCTAACGATGTTTTTCTTTCACCGTCAGCAGATGTTAAATCATTTGATTAGTACATATAAATTTCACATTGGTACTGTCCGACCGGATTCGAACTCGATACTTCTGAGAAGAGGCCGCATCCTTATCCATTCAGCTACCATCGCATCCTTATTATCAGAAAAAATTGTGTAAAGGGTGGAATCAGGTTTAGGACTGGTATTCAAGTCTTAACCGCGGTAGCCTAGTGGTATGGGTAATGGACTGCTGAGACGAGGTCTCGGGTTCGATCCCAGGTTCACCATGGCACACACCAATGACTTTTCGATGCTTTTCGAAGTTATGTGTGTAGGTATTGATCGCAGGTTTATAAGTGCCCGGTTAATGGCAATAGGCTCGCCACCTATTACATTGGGACCTAAACATAAACGGGCGAAATGTGGGTGCTAGCACCTCTGCCTACCCCTTCGGGGATATAATATGCGTGAGTTTATGTATGTTATGTTATGTATTATTCAGGTCTTCCACCCTATGCACCCATGCCAAAATCAGACATCTAATAAGATTTTTTTGTTGCAAATAGTTATTCTCCAAAATAAATAACACCTTAGATACCTATTCTTTGTCAGATATAGATACTATATCCTACTACCTCTATGACAAATTTCAACAAAATTGGTTTAGCGGTATAGATGTAAAAAGGAAACAGACAGACTCAGCTATTTTCGTATTTCTTATTACCTACCTAAGTATTGAAACGTTTTATACACGAAAGACGTCAAAACATAAACGAATAACACTAAATATTATTATTTTACTAGCTTCCGCCCGCGGCTTCGCCCGCGTGGAATTCGGTATCGCGACCAAGTATATTTTAATGAAACGACTCTCCACTCGACCTTCCACTCCGCTGTTCACTTCACTCTCCACTCCACACTCCACTCCACTCTCCACTCCATACTCCACTCCACTTTCCACCTCCACTCCACTCTCCACACCACTCCCCACTCCACTCTCCACACCACTCCCCACTCCACTCTCCACACCACTCCCCACTCCGCTCCACTCTCCACTCCACTGGTCTCCAGTCGTCTAGCCAAAACCTTTCGAATAAAAAGTACTAAACGGATTTTAGTACGGTTTTCTTGGTCAGACCTAGGAGACATGACCAAAAGTTTTTTTTATTTATTTATTGGTTTCACCTTACACTATCTTTACAGGGTTCACCTAAGGCGACAGTGTGGACATCATATCCCTTTATAACAGTACTTTTAGTTGTAATAATCGATATTTGAAAAAAAGACTTGCTTATGTTGACCACAAATATGTATTTTTTTGCAATACTTGTCTGTTTGTTCGTGATGGACGCAAAAACTGCTGAACAAATTTTGATGCCGTCTTTTCATTAGAAAGGTCTAGGTTTTACATAAAATCTGCCGTATATTTGATTGCATTTGGTTAAGTAGAACTGGGGATATGACCAAAAAACGATTACCAACCAATCGACTCCCACGGGCAGAGCCGCGGGTATTAGCTTGTATAAAAAGTAGCCTATATATTACTCCAGACTATAATCTATCTCTGTACCAAATTTCAGCCAGATCCATTCAGCCGTTTTTCGTGAAGTAGCAACAAACATGTATCTGGACATCCCGACCGATTAACTTCGCGAGCGGTGCCGCGAGTATTAGCTTGTATAAAAAGTAGCCTTATATGTTATTTCAGACTATAATGTATCTCTGTACCAAATTTCAACCCGATCTATTCAGCCGTTTTTGCGTGAAAGTGTAACAAACATACATCCAGATATCCCGACTGATCGACTCCATGGGCGAAGCCGCGTGTATTAGCTTGTATAAAAAGTAGCCTATATGTTATTTCAGACCATAATCTATCTTTGTACCAAATTTCAAACCGATCTATTCAGCCGTTTTTGCGTGAAAGAGTAACAAACATACATCCAGACATCCCGACTGATCGACTCCGTGGGTCGACTGATCGACTCCGTGAGCGGAGTCGCGGGTATAAGCTTGTATAAAAAGTAGCCTATATGTTATTCCAGACTATAATCTTTCTCTGTACTAAATTTTAGCCAGATCTATTTAGCCGTTTATGCGTGAAAGAGTAACAAAGATATATCTAGAAATCCCGACCGATCGACTTTGCGAGCGGAGCCGCGGTATTAACTTGTATAAAAAGTAGCCTATATGTTATTCCAGACTATAATCTTTCTCTGTACCAAATTTTAGCCAGATCCATTCAGCCGTTTTTGTGTGGCAGAGTAACAAACATACATCCAGACATCCAGACATCCAGACATACATTCTTACAAACTTTCGCGTTTATAATATTAGTAGGATAGGATACACAAAACACGTAACAATATAAAATTACATCAACCAGTTCGATTTCTCGGTAGGTCCTTAAATAAGTACATTGTTATCAAACCAACAACACAATATCGCACACCCCGTACAACAAAGGCGTATCTGGAAAACACCAACTTTACAGGAGAGCCAAAAAACAGTTTGTTTCTGGAATATTGCCTGAACTAATAATGATAGTACTTTGTATCATATATCATAAGAAACCTCAAAATGAGCTCTTTAATATGTATTTACTGAAATCAAAGATAGATTTACTATTTTCATACTACAGGGAAAATTAACAATTACCTATTTATTGTATTAGGGTTTTTCTTAAGTAACTGTTGGTAAATAAACATACACCTTTTTTGCTGTTTAGGTATAAACAAAACATGGATCTTATGTGTACATACGCTTTTATTGCTTATTTTTCCTCGTGATATAACCTCGGAGCTTTTAGTTTTAAGTACTTATAGCACGTTTATTTTTGAAAATAAATAATGAGTAAGTTTATATAAGTGTATATTGCAGTGATAATTTATTAATGTTTTTTAATGTATGTGACACACTCATTTATTGCACGAAGAAATATTTTACAGAGTAATACATATTTTCTTATATTTTCATAATAACAAAAAATAACTTTACATTTTAATTTAAGAATTGTGGGTATCTAATTTGTTATGATTTTACAACTACTGTACAATATATCAAAAAGAGTTTGGTGATTAATTGCAGGAATACAACGAGATTATAAATTTATATTACTAGAGACCCGAGACCCGGCTTCGCTCGGGTGTAAATTCCAGTTTTCCAATAAAATATAGACTCTGACACTCACGAATGACGTGGCTTTCTATTGGTGAAAGAATTTTAAAAATCGGTTCAGTAGATCCCGAGATATCCCTTTACAATTTAACAAATATACAAACACACGAACTTTACCTCTTTATAATACACTAGCGACCCTGGACCCGACTTAGCTGGGTGTAAATTCCAGTTTTCCAATAAAATATATAGCCAACGACACTCACGAATGACGTGGCTTTCTATTGGTGAAAGAATTTTTAAAATCGGTTCAGTAGATCCCGAGATTACCCCTTACAATTTAAGAAACACACAAACTTTACCTCTTTATAATATTAGTACAGAAGTATAGATATTTTTTAATAATTCTTTATTTTGTACTTATTTTGCTAACTATAAGTAATTTCTTACATCTATGAAAGTTACAAACCGAAAAATATGAATTCTTATTATTATATTTTCACAACCATAGCTATATTTAAACAATAACAAAATCAGAATGGCACGCAACGGTCTTTAAAACTGTGGTAAGTAACTTTTACATAATAATTATACTATAGCACGTCAATTAATCAGGTACCTACAATAATCAATACATTTTATAGATACCTAAAACCAATATCATTGCCTAAAACTCAAAGTCCTGACTGTCTGATTGACCTAGAGACAACGCACAGCCTAAACCGCTGGTCGTAGAGACATTAAAATTAGCAGAATGTCTGTGTTTTGATGCGTATGGGTGTACTAAGAAAGGGTTTTTTAAAATTCAAACCCTAAAGCCTTCAAACCCTGAAGATATATTATGTTAGAAGACGATACTATATAAGGAATTAAATGCATCTAAAGAGTACTTTCCGTTGATATAAAATCATCTAATTTGGTGTAAAGCAAGGTATAGTACAAATGTAGAAAAAAATCTATAATACCTGAGTATGTAGTTAGCCACCACACAAAAATATATCATTATGTAGATAGGCGTGGAGAAATTAAGTCGCTACTACTACTACTAGCATGAAATATTTAGGTCTGCACGTCTTGAAGCTATGAAAAAATCAAATCAATGCAAGCAAATTTAAAAATTCAGGCAGCATATTTCGACATTATTTACAGGATACTTCCTGTGCATAAAGGTTTGAGGTCTGCCACAAGAGAAATCGAGGTGCAGCGATCCCAATTCCGTTAGATGGAATGGAAAGAACGACTTGGGTAATCAAGCGTAGGGCAGGCCACGATTGTGGTGGTAAGACCGTTTATGAAGAAATTATCGGTGGGGCGAAACGATAGCCCCTTCTGTCAGGTGAGGCAGGTGCTCGCTGAGCATGGCTGTTCTGGTGAGTTCCTGTACTATATGGGAAAGGAGCTGACGTCCGAGCGTCACTGTTGGGGCTGCTCCGTGGACACATCGCCAATTCACACACTGGCAAAGTACCCAGGGTAGATGGATGAAATATCTTTGAAGCAGATTTAGATTTCTAATAACATGTCGGTGTCGGCAGTGCTGGCGGCTGGAACCGGTCGGGGTCTCTGGGATATTCTTACTACTTAGGACACACCAGATTCCTTGACCACACAGGCCAATATTGCGATAGACCTTGTGATTTTAATCGGTTAAAGTCCGACATGCCTACCTCAACGTTGGCTCCGGTGAAGTGAAGCCCGAGGGAGTTTTCGCTCGAAAAAAGAAAGAGCATATTCCCGTTGGCACAACTTTTTTTTATACTACGTAGGTGGCAGACAAGCACACGGCCCACCTGATGGAGGATGGTACTCAGTTGGACTGCTCATTTCGGACGGGAGATACCGTCGTGTTCTACCTCCTTTGCGAAAGGAAAAGTGCAGAGACCGTACCTTTACCCACATCACCAAAAAACGACGAAAACGACTTTCTGTCGCGATGCACGGAACTGTAAGGAACTTTGAAGGGTTTGACAGAACTACCTACTACCTACCACTGTTTACCAAGGAATAGACATTGAAAGTCAGTACGGGCAGCCCCTCGGCTTAAAAAGACTTGGTGGCGAAAGCCAACATCCACGCGGGCGGAGCCGCGCGCGGGTAAGCTAGTCATCACTACATAGTATAAAACAAAGTCGCCTTTTCTGTCCCTATATCCCTATGTGCGCTTAAATCTTTAAAACTACGCAACGGATTTTGATGCGGTTTTTTCCAATAGATAGAGTGATTCAAGAGGAAGGTTTATATGTATAATACATGCATCATTTAATTTAGTATCAGCATTGCACCCGTGCGAAGCCGGAGCGGGTCGCTAGTAATCTATAAAATTATAAAGGATTGAGTACACATACGTTTCAGAATAAGTTTAACAGTGACGCTTAAGTGAAGTTACGAAAAATTTATTCAAAAATATATTGTGCAATAAAGGAGTAAGTAAACTTACGAGTGCACATCTTTTAATTTGGCCTGAGCAATAAAGACAGGATTGCGATTACGTACATATTGTTAATGGTTTGAATAAATTATGCATCGAGCAATTATATTTACGTTTTTTTTGCCAGTTAATTATGATATTTCTTAAGGAAGTAGCTTTTGTGTTTTTTCTTAACCATTTTCTTAGTTTTGTAAGGAAAATTACGAAAAAAATATAGAACATGTGTCGAAGTATTTTACATCGATTGGCGAAATAAAAAAAAAATTGCATATGTGTATATACTCCTTTGTTGTACGGGGTGTGCGATATTATGTTCTAATACAGACTGTTTCTCTGTCAAAATGGAACTTAAAATCGTGTAAGTTAACAACCAAAGCCGGGGAAGGGATCTTGTAAATATCGCCACACAAAACATTTAACATAACACCATATTCTATAACATTCACTCGATCAATTCCAAAATAACACTTACCTCGTGTAAAAAACAGCAAGGAACACGCACTTTAAACACAGAAATACACAATGTACACACGGTAAATGAGTACAGTACACAAAATACACAGTTGGTACACACAACTCGCGTCGTTTTCGCCCGAAGGGTGAACGGAGACTAAATACACGCCCGAATGTTGTAGTGTTGCTAGTGCAAAACAAAAGCTCCCAATTTGGGTTATGCCATTGTATAAGAAAATAATGTGGAGTAAGTACCTATTTTGAAAGATATTATGTAGTCTATTTATTTAATTCATTAATTTATACAGAATTATTATTAAACTATCTTAGGTAAATACATATTTTAGTTTCTTAACCGAATCAAACAATTTGATCTGTATGTTTGTAAGTTATTATCTCGCATCTTGTCAAACTGATTTTAATGTGTTGTTCAGAAAAGTATTTTTTTACATTCTTGAGAAGTTGTTAGTATACTTGACCGACTTAAAAAAGGAGGGAAGTTGGTTATAATTGTGTATTATTTTTTTGTATCATCAAGTTGATGAAGAATTTAGTTACTACCCGTTCGCGCTAAGTTTGCCGCTGTCAAATGACATGTGTATAGCGTTGTCTCACTGGAACTAGAACTTAGCATGAACGAGTAGTTTAAGCGGGTATTATAATAAGCGGTTGAAAAAGGTGCTATGAAGGACTTTTGAAATTGCACGTCAAAATAGCTGGTGCGTTTGAACTGCACTATAATCTTTGCTACCCACCTGCAAACCGTGGTGATCTACGGACGAGACTCCAGTTCTAGCTTTTCTGTCGGGTCTGGAAGGTTAAACGGTAGTTACTCCCGATAAAACAAAAACGTCAAACCAAAAAAAATTGAGAGAGAAAAGTGAATGCAACTGAGAAATCGATATGATGATAAAGTAGCAATATGAACTCAAGAGAATGTTTATGTATTTCGTTCTATAAATCTGTACATCCATTTTTTTATACTAAGTATGTGGCAGACAAGCACACGGCTCACCTGATGGGAAGCGGTCACCGTGGCATATGTACGTGTGCAACATTTAAGGTGTCACACACGCGCTGTGTACCCTGAAGGGAAGGGGGGAGGGCTAAGAAGAGGGTGGGGAGGCTAGGAAGCCGTGGGGGCAAGAGGGGTACTATGAGCTCTGGCTACCCTACTTACCGGCGGGAACACAACACGATGGTTATTATAGCCGCGGTCTTTTGTACAGTAGGACGGAGACCCCAGTCGGACAGCTCATTACGAACGGGAGATACCATCGTGTCCTACCTCTTAACACCATCCATTCCATATAACCTTACTTTTAAACTTTAGCGTTCATAATATTAGTATGAAGTAATAAAACAAAACAAGAACATTTATATTATCCTAATTCGATATTTTTTTAAACATATTTTGACGCAAGTAGTCTGCCATTTTTTACAATTTTAATATACTCAATGTCAGTCAACCAATTAAAATAAATCTCACTACATTATATCTGTAATCAAAATTATGTTCAGTTGTCTAATAATGACCATATAACACAAGGATAGACAGACAAATGCTATAATACATACATAAATTTAAATACGGCATCGCATTGTAGTAATAAAAAAACATCTTATAATTTACCAACAACTTGGGTAATTTTTCCCCACGGCCACACTGCATCAGCTACCTGTCTCACACACACAAGTAGAAAGCTTTCACACGATCCGTGTACGTACGGTAGGGCGTCACTCACACATTCAAATATTATGAAAGAGAAAGAAATACAGGATTTGAATATGCCTGCGTTTAGGGGTGAGCGGTATAAAGTGGTTTTGTCAGGAATCAGGTATCAAGTGGTGGTCTGGTCATGCGGGCAGTGCGGGTTCGATTCTCGCTGGAGTAAAATCTTACTGTTAGGTTGCTATACTAGGCTTACCATTATACATACTTACATCCAAAGTTTTGAATCAAGCAGTGTCATAAATCGCAAAAATTTATATGACAACTAGTTTTTCCCCGCGGCTTCGCCTGTGTGCCCTAGGTGGCAAACAAGCACACGGTCCACCTGATTGAAAACGGTCACTGTGGCCTATGGACAACACCAGGGGTGTCATACTTGCGCTGCCGACCTTAAAGGGGGGGGGGGGGTTAGGAAGGGATCTTTGGGCTAGGAAGGGATTGGAAGACTAGGAAGGGGTGGGAGGAAGGGTTCAACTATTTCGATCTCATTGATAGTAGCGTGATGCGGTGATGATAATATAATAATTATATGTATAACACTTTATATGTATGAGACTTTGCCTTTAGCTTACCATCAGGCGAGGTGTGTCTCATCAAATTCTTTTTCACGCCCCGCTTAAAGGACCCGGGACTGTATGAGGAAGGAAACACGTGAGCTGGTAAAGAATTCCAGGTTTTGATGGTGCGGCAAAGAAAAGAGGCACCGAACCGCTTGGTTCTTGATGGAATTGTTTGCACCATATGAGGGTGATATCTCAGCCTGGCACGTGTTGTTCTGTATAGGACCCTACTTAGGTAAATTGGGGAACACAACACGATGGTTATTATGTGCGCGGTGTTCTGTAGGGCGGAGGTACTACCCCAGTCGGACTGCTCAGTTCGGACGGGCGATACCGTCGTGTCCTACCAACGACTAATTTATTAGGACTATGGATGAGAATAGATGAGAATTAAAACTACAAATTACGCGCGTAAAACATTACCCTCGCTTGCACAGTCGGGTAACAATATAAGAACGCCTGATTTTTATTTCAGAGCAATCTGTTGTAGCACTGTGCAGTTCCCAGCTTTTTTTGAGCTATTATATTACTTATAGCTTTTATCGCGGGCTTTGAGGGGACCGAGTCAAGAAATTTCGTAACGAAAATAAAAACCTAACACCTCCCATTGTCGCCCAAGTTTCACCCTTATTTCAAGTGTAGTAACAACCATAATTGAGTGACTTTTTGAATGATTGAACGGACGCACGGAAATGTGGTACGTTCAAAAAGTCACTCAAACATACCACTAGCGACGCACAGCGGCGAGTAGTGTCACTACACTTGATAACAATTTACTGAAACAATCGAACATTACATACAAATGTTCGTCATAAACGGGAATCGAACCCGCGCCCTCTCTCGTAGCAGTCAAATGTACTAACACTACGCCACAGATTTTTTTATACGTAAACGGGAATTAACGCGATCACGTTAAAGGTATATACCACCACGTGACCACGGCCGGTGTAACCTGGTCGAAACGTCAGGCATCCAAAGGTATGTATATACCTTTAACGTGATCGCGTTAATTCCCGTTTACGTATAATAATCATGGAACGCGAAAGTTTAAAAGTTACTGTTCTGGTGATTCTATATTCGTACTTTTTAGTTATACCTATTTTGTATTATTTATGTTTTATAAATAAAAGAATGCAGTTGTCAAGCGACACTCATAACATGGTGGCAGCGGTGAATTTATTTAGTATTAAATTAATTTATGGAAGTCTGAAATTAATAAATATTCATAAATAAATAAGTTTTCGGGCGTAACGCAAAAAATATATTTGGTATGGAGCACGCTAGACCGCCGGCAGAATTAAATTTGGTCGACGCCGGGGGGCCCGGGGCCCGAGCGGAGGTTTGGAAAAAATGGAAACAACAGTTCGAGTTATTTGTGAAGGCGTCTGGTGTAGACAAAGAAGCAGCTAGTGTTCAGGCAAGTTTATTGGTCAACCTAATAGGTTCAGATGGTTTCGACATTTATCAAACTTTTAGTTTTGCGAGTGACAAGGAGCGCGATGACATCCAAGTGCTATTAAAAAAATTTGATGAGTATTTTGGAACTGAAATAAACACAACACTAACGAGATACAAGTTTTTCACCCGTAACCAAGAGGAAGGAGAATCTATTCAGCAGTACGTGATTGCCTTGCGTCTTCTCAGCAAGAATTGCGAGTTTGCTTCGCTAGAAGAGAGTTTAATCAAGGATAGAATTGTATGTGGGGTCCGTCAGTCCTCGGTCCGGGACCGGCTGTTACGGACGGAAAAGTTAACTCTCGACACGGCAGTAAAAATATGCCAAGCTGAGGAGGTTTCACAGGAAAGCAGTCGGCAAATAGGTAGTCACGTTGGTAGTCACAGAGAAGGTGTATCTATGGTTGACAGTGTTGGTGTGAGACGCCGTGAGCGACTGAGCGCTCCTGCGCGGGTGAGCTACGGCAGCGCCCGAGATTACAATGCGACCGCGCGAGGCAACGCGGGCGCTCGAGGTGGTGCGAGAGGTGCCGCAACACGTATGCAGCCCTGCGACGGCTGCGGGCGCGTGCAGTGCGCGGAGCGTGAGCGGTGCCCGGCGCGGATGATCAGCTGTTTTGTATGCGGTAAGACAGGACACTACGCGCGCTGCTGTAAGCTGGGTCAACATTTTAAAAGTGGGGCTCGAGACAGGGTCCGGCGTATGTATGAGGTCGAGTGTGGCAACGAGGATTATGCTAGTGGTTCGGACACCGAAGGTGTTTTTTATGTTTCTATAATCGATTCGAAGGTAAATAATTCGGAGAACTGGTTTCAAGTACTGTGGTGTAAAAATGGACAAGAAAAGTTCAAATTAGATACTGGAGCCGATTGTAATGTCTTAGCATTTAACAGATTTTTAGAATTAGGGTTCAATGAGGATATGATAACAAAGAAAGTCATTCCTTTATTGTCATACACTCACAACGTTATTCCAACTAAGGGAGTATGCATTTTGCCGTGGATCTATAAAGACAAAACTCATAATTTAAAATTTGTTATTGCTGACATGCGCTGTAGCAGTGTATTGGGACGCGAATCGTGTGAAACTTTAGGGCTCGTCAAACGTCTTAGAGCTATTCAGATGTCTGACTTCAATGATCTATTTAAAGGCTTAGGGTGCCTACCGGGGAAATATCATATAGTAATTGATAAATCAGCTCCACCTGTAATTTGTGCGCCGAGAAAAGTTCCACACGGGTTACGTGATCGATTACAGAGTGAATTGAAGGATATGGAACAGAAGGGGGTTATCAGAAGGGTCAGTCACCCCACTAGGTGGGTTCATCCGTTAGTTATAGTAGCAAAAAAGGATAATGGTATTCGTGTTTGTTTGGACCCACGTGAACTAAACCGCGCGGTACAGCGCGCCCACTTTCAATTGCCCACTGTAGCGGAATTAGCCGCCCGCCTGCATGGCGCCCGGTACTTCTCGGTGCTGGACGCTAGAGCAGGGTTTTGGACTATACAGCTGGATGAAGAAAGTGCAGATTTGTGTACTTTTGCCACACCCTTTGGGAGATACCAATTTTTAAGGCTCCCTTTTGGGGTAAACTGTGCTTCTGAGGTTTTTCACGGCAAGGTGCGACAACTCCTGGAAGACCTGGAAGGCGTAGAGAATTATATTGATGACATAATAGTATGGGGTTCTTCGAAAGAAATTCATGATCAGAGGTTGAAGTGTTTACTTGAAAGATCGAGGGAAATTAATTTGAAATTCAATAAAGATAAGTGCAAATTCTGTGTTGAGGAAGTGACGTATTTGGGGCATGTTTTTGATAAAAATGGTATGAGACCGGATTCTAATAAAATAAAAGCCATTAAAGAGATGTCTATTCCGTCTGACAAAAAAGACTTAGAGAGGTTTTTAGGGGCTGTAAATTACTTAGCCAAATTTATTCCTAATTATTCAGAAATAGCTATCCCTTTAACGAGTTTGCTGAAGAAGGATAATGAGTGGCGTTGGGAGGAGAGTGAACGTGCGGCGTTTGATAGGTTGAAAGAATGTGTAACGGGTACGGGGGTGTTGGCGTTGTATAATCCGACGAGACCCGTGCGCCTCGCGGTTGATGCATCTGCGTTCGCGGTGGGCGCAGTATTGCTTCAGGACGGTCGTCCCGTAGAGTTCGCGTCGCGCACACTTACAGATGTGCAAAAAAGGTATGCACAGATAGAAAAGGAGCTTCTAGCCATAGTATTTGGGTGTGAACGGTTTCACCAGTACATTTACGGTCAGAGAGGTGTCGTTGTAGATTCTGACCATAAACCATTAGAGAGTATTTTTAAAAAGCCGCTTATGTCGGTCCCAGCACGGTTACAGCGTATGATGTTGAGAATACAGGGCTATGATTTAATAGTGAATTATGTCCCTGGCAAATTCTTAAAAATCCCAGACATGTTGAGTCGTGCGCCTTTGCCCGATTTGTACAGTGAGCAAGTAAGCACTGATATCCTTTATCAGGTAGAAATGGTGGTTAATTGTGTGCCCATGTCAAATGATAAATTAACTCTAGTTAAAAAGGAAACTATTAGAGATTCGGAGTTAAGCCAACTTTTAGACTACATTAAATCAGGGTGGCCCACCAACAAGCATGATGTAAGATATGAATGTAGGGACTACTGGTCTTTTAAAGACGAGTTATTCATTGTTGATAATGTGATATTCAGAAATGATTTAGTCGTTATACCAAAAAGTTTGCGTGCTCAAATGTTAAATATTATTCATGAAGGCCATTTAGGGATAGATCGGTGCAAGCGTCGAGCTAGGCAAGTGATGTTTTGGCCTCGTATTTCTAGTGACATTGAGTTATATATTAAGCGCTGTAAAATCTGTCAGGAGTTTTCAAACGTCCCTGCCAAGGAACCAATGATACTGTTACGTAACACTGGTTCCGGGATATCAAATTGGAATCAGCTGAGCTCGCGGGATTGCAACGCGCGTCGCGGCGCAGGCGAGCTGAACCAAAGATCACCAAATAAGGTAATCGAACGCGTCGCAAACGCATAAAGTGAATCATATGGAATAATGATACGGGGCCCTACGGGTCAAGAATAAAAAAACTTAATTCCGTAGGTCCGGTTTATTATTTTATACACAATTCAAATTCGAGTGTCGGTTTGGGTATAGGTACACGCCACTATTCACGGAAGGCTGAGCAATCCACTCAACTTGGGGTCCGGGCTGGTCCCGTGCGAGGGTGATGTGTCTTCCGCAGGAACTCCACTAGGCGTCTCGGCCGCTAGTCCGGTCCGCCGGTTGTCGCTTAACTGAAGTTGATGCCGGTATAAAGCTGAGCTGGTACAAAGTTCAGCCGGGGCGAAGTTCTGGGGAGACAATCACACAGTTAGGCACTGGTGCGTGAACCCAATGCAACAGCGCCGGGCCCCGAGCTATAATTTTCTACATGGGCCCTAAGGTCGGCGGCGCTGTACAATGGTAGGTACACATAACAAACACAATCACATGAAAACAAAAGGGTTGCGCAGGTCAGCCGGCACCCGATAAGCAATGTGATTTTTAAATTTTTGTCAACATTCTAGAACCCATACACAAGCTATTTAACTATGTTTACTTTGGTTCTAGAAGGCGCTGAGTAGAAGGGCGTAGAATATTTATATTTGTATTTAATTATATTTCGAATCCTTAATGTCGTTAACCACGGTTCCGATCAACCATAAACAAATGATTTGGAACTATTCCAGTTCCAACATTAATATATTCTGAACCGTGGATTTAAAACGATATTAAAATTCGAACATGTAATATTTTTACCAAATGTGGGTATCCGTACAATTTTATCCCGATCTAAATTTTATCTATCATAGGATACGAACCATCAGCTTTGCAATTAATTAAATAGTTCGTAAGCATTTATTATATTCGGCTGTCTGTCGACATGTATACGGGCGACATATAGTTTGAAAAACACCTCATACAATAACTGTCTTACGACCCGACCTTCTAGTGAATTCTATCTTAATAACAATTTAGTGAACCCGACTAAAACCGCACTTAATTTAATTACATTTATAAAAACAAAGACTACAAGTAATACTAGGTAACTACCGAACTCACGACCGAAGGTAGGCAGGTACCAACTAACGAGTTATCATCACGCTTAGTTCCTAGGGTTAAGCAGAAATGTCACACGCGACTGACGAAGTTATGTTCTCAGATTCTGATTATAATCTTCGCGCCTATCGTTTAACACTCGCGCACTATTTAATAAGGACACTAAGACTTACCCCTATTATAGGGAACAACAGCTTAGGCTTGTAGCTTCCGAAACTCGGCTATTATGCTATTTTGCGGACTTAGGTCTATTTGATAGTACCTAGGTTCTAAACTAACTCGGAGTACTGTAATCTTCTGCTATACTAGTTGTTTCGCTGCGAGGTGAGGCGATCGAATGAATCAGAGGTCCAAGCACCGTACCTCGCGCCCTCCCGCGCGCCTCAGCTAATGAGGCGCTCCGACCGCGGCGCGCGCTGATTGGTTACAATTCCATAGGATTCACTCGATCGTTCGCGCGTTCGATTACCTTATTTGGTGATCTTTGGTTCAGCTCGCCTGCGCCGCGACGCGCGTTGCAATCCCGCGAGCTCAGCTGATTCCAATTTGATATCCCGGAACCAGTGTTACGTAACAATACCTATTGAAATCCCGAAGTTACCGTGGAACAAAGTGGGTACAGATATTTTTGAATATAAAAAAAAATATTTTTTGATTATTGTAGATTATTATTCCAATTATATTGAAGTTTGCAAATTAAATTCGATTTCGTCTAATACGGTCATTGAAAGTATGAAGGAGGTGTTTTCTCGCCACGGTGTCCCAAATGTCGTAATAAGTGACAACGGGACACAATATAGTAGTCGAGAGTTCAAGCATTTCGCAAAGCAATGGGGGTTTGACCACGTGACGTCATCACCAAATTATGCTCAAGCGAATGGGAAGAGCGAGAGAGCTGTGCAGACAATTAAGTCATTATTAATGAAATCAATCAGAGGAGAAGGGGATTTCAACTTAGCTCTTTTAAATTTTCGCAATACTCCGAGGGATGGATTGAGTTCTCCTGCTCAGTTACTTATGGGTCGTAGATTGCGATGCCAATTGCCTGTTTGTCCAAGACTTTTAAAGCCGCAACCTGTAGACCCAGTAGAACACGAAACTATGATCAACAAACAAATAAAATCTAAGTTACTTTATGATAGAAACTGTAAGGTATTACCTAATTTAATGAAAGATGATTCGGTAATTTTAGTAGATGGTAAGAGGAGAAGCAGGGCCACGGTAGTCGGTCATGCGAATACTCCTCGGTCCTATATTATACAAAATAAGTTTGGGGTTAGGTATAGGCGTAATCGCCGCCACCTAATCAAATGTTTTCCTGATGAAAATGTTCGTCAAGGTAGGGAGGAATTTTGTGACGATCAATTTAGTGATGCGTGTGAGAATGTAAATTTTGAAGACGAGTGCGTGAGGTCACCATCAGGTGATGAAGGTCCTCTTGAGACCTCTTTAGATTCTTCAACGTCACACGTTCCACTCCGCAGAGCTAAGCAAGTTGCTAAAGAAAAAATAAAAAAAATGTTCATGTAGCATTTAATATATAATGCTATGTAGTTAAGTTTTTATTTCTTATTTTTGGTGTCATGATATTGTATCAGTGAATTTTAAGTTTTAAGTTTGTTTTTTTTTTTTTATGGGGAAGATGATCTGGTGATACTAATATTGTATCAGTTAATTTTAAGTTTTAAGTTTGTTTTTTTTTATGGGGAAGATGTTCTGGTGATTCTATATTCGTACTTTTTAGTTATACCTATTTTGTATTATTTATGTTTTATAAATAAAAGAATGCAGTTGTCAAGCGACACTCATAACAGTTACTTAACAGATTTTTTTGTTCCAATTTTTAAAACTATATAGAACTTAGCAGAAACCCCGTATTTTCAATTTAAAACGATAAATGCAGTGGAAAATTCTGCCTGTATATGAGAGGGGATAATAAGTTAAACAAAATGGCCGCCATCTGTCAAACGTCGCGCGCATCCCGCCATATTTACGATGGCACCCATAAAACGGAGTGTAGGTAATATTATCGTGGTGATTTATAAACATTTTTAAATTAATTGGTAGAGTTTTTGAATTTTTTTTTATGTCGGTCACGTCAACATGACTTCACCTCGCCTGATGGTAAGCTGAGGCAAAGTCTCTAGAATGGGAGTCACCATTGCAAACACCGATAGTGCCAAAATGGTGGCTCTCAGCTTGACGGCCTCATCAAATGCTTTTTCACGCCCCGCTTAAAGGACCCGGGACTGTATGAGGAAGGAAACACGTGAGCTGGTAAAGAATTCCAGGTTTTGATGGTGCGGCAAAGGAAAGAGGCACCGAACTAGATACATACCAGTAATCACGCCATTTTCTCGTTGGGGTAGGCAGAAACGACTTCAACTAAATAATTATGCTTAAATCCTACTTCCTTTTTTTATACTACGTAGGTGGCAGACAAGCACACGGCCCACCTGATGGGAAGCGGTCACCCGTGGTCTATGAACGTGTGCAACACTAAGGGTGTCACACACGCGCTGCCTACCCTGAAGGGAAGGGGGGAAGGGAAGGGAAGCTTAATATTATATAATTCTTACACAAAAAAAGGAGTTCAACTGAACCAAGTTTAAGTAACACGGGAAGCGCTAGCTATCAAATAAAATAAGAATCATCAAAATTGGTTCACCCAGTCGAAAGTTCTGAGGTAACATTATGGGGTTCTTCAAGAAGGACATTACAAGGTTTTGGGTCGGCAGCGCGAGTATGACACCCCTGGTGTTGCACACGTCCATAGGCCACGGTGACCACTTCCCATCAGGTGGGCTGTGTGCTTCTCTACCACCTAAGTAGAATAAAAAAAGTCTGTAATAGCGGTTAGTGAGTATGGTACTCAATTTTTTTTCTATCAAAGAAAATTGATTTATGGAAAAATAAATTACATGAGAACACATATTAATGAAGTATTCTTTTATATTTATAATACAAAATTCATTAATTCAGTACATACACAGCGCCATCTTAAATCAAATTAAACATCTATAATATAAAAATGAATCGCAAAATGTGTTGGTAAGCGCATAACTCACCAACGGCTCTACCGATTTCACTAATTCTTTTTTTGTTGTGTTTGTTATTATCGGGAGAAGGTTCTTACGAAAAAAAATAATAAAACAGTTGTACAGAAAATTTCAGAAAGTAACTTTTCTTTTTCTCATACAAACTTTTTCTATTATGTGAGAGAAGTTTATGTTTACGTTACGGGATTAGTATTTAGTAGTAGTAGGTAGTAGTAGGAATGGGAATGGGAATGAGAATAGGAATAGGAATGGGAATAGTAATGGCAATGGGAACGGGAACAGGAATGGGAACGGAATTGCACGCGGGTGGAAAATATGGCGGTACGAAGTTCGCCGAGACAGCTAGTATTTTATAAAACACATAATAATGGAGTATTCATTTATATTAGTAATAGCGCCATCTAGATTAAAATTAAGCATAGTTTGTAATATGAGTTCTAACTCAGATGAGATTAATACTTTTTACCCGACTGCCGAAGAAAGGAGGGTAATGTTTTTCGAGACTATGTATGTATGTATGTATGTATGTATGTATGTATGTATGTATGTCCATTTCTTTGGCACGGCCTACAGCCTAAACGGCTTGACGGATTTTGACATGCGAGGTATCATTTTATTCGTCATGATTGTGTGAGTGACACTGGGTATATTAAAATTTCTAGAAAATCAAAATGGCGGATTTTTGGCGGTAAAATGAAAATCTTGAAAATTTGTCTTGCACGCTCTACAGCCTGAACTGCTTGACGGATTTTGACAAACAAGGTGTTGTTTGATTCGTCATGATTGTGTGAGTGACACCAGGTATATTAAATTTTCTAGAAAATCAAAATGGCGGATTTTTGGCGCCACAAATATTTGACTGGGATGGACACAAAAACTGCAGAACGAATTTCGATGCGGTTTTACTTGTTTAAAAGGTCTTGCTCAGACTTAAAATCTTACGTTTGTTTGATTACAATCGGTTTAGTAGAACCGAAGATATGAGCAAAAATATAATAATTAAGGTTGAATTTCGGTGATGTCCCTTCACTACACGAAAATTATTAACTCCATAAAAGATAGATTTTATACTTCATTATTATCTGGGTAGCTATGTAAATAACTAAAAAGTATAAAATAAAAAAAATAAATTTAAAAATTCAAAAACCCGACTGCCTAAAAACTGAAAAGAAAAAACAAGCACTTAGATTGATGTCCGGTGGTCAAGAAACATAACAACTGAACAGTCGGGATCCATTATTCTATCTACAGCCAATCTAATTTTTTCAATGGATCCCGACTGTTCAGTTGTTATGTTTCTTGACCACCGGACATCAATCTAAGTGCTTGTTTTTTTCTTTTCAGTTTTTAGGCAGTCGGGTTTTTGAATTTTTAAATTTATTTTTTTTATTATTTACATTATACAATTTTATACTTATTTTTATTATTATTATATTTTATATACTATATATAATTTTGCAGTAAACACTGACATAACGCACGCGCACGCACGCACACACACACACACACACACACACACACACACACACACACACACACACACACACACATATTATAATGTATTTATAAACCTTTCCTGATTACATTCAAAATAGGCGTTGGATAAGGGTAAAGCCTTCTTGCGGACTTGAACTCCAGTACATCCGTAATGTACTCCGGCTGTATCGGAATTCTATCAGTATTTTGTGTAACCTCTTCTTTTTGTTCTTTTTCCTGCTTGACACCTTCTTCCGATGGCGTGGCGTTTTCCGCAGTTGAATCAGTGGTAATCTTAAGTTGTACTTCAATTTTATCAGTCTTCTGCGTCACTATTTTTTGTCCTTGTTCCGATTGCTTATAGTCTTCTTTACTAGTGTCCCCTTCTGCAAATGAATCCGTCATGATTTCCAGCTGTACCAGAATTTTGTCAGCCTTCTGTGTCAGTTTTGCATTTTGTTCCTGTTTCACTGAGTCGATTATTTTGTCATTAGCACCTTTATCTGTAGTCGAATCCGTGATATTTGTGGGCTGTAACAGAATTGTGTCAGTCTTCTGTGTAACGCTTCCTTCTTGCTCCTCGGACTTGAAATCCTCTGTACTGTAAATTTTTTGTCCCTGTTCCGTTGTTTTGCAGTCTACGTCTCTAGTACTCCTTTCCACAGTTTTATCTGTAGTAGTCTCCGGCTGTTGTAAAACTATATCAGCCTTCTGTGAGACATTTCCTTCTTGTTCTTTTTCAGTTGACTGCAAGTCTTTCTCACGAGCGCTACCCTTAGCAGTTAAATCTGTGATAACCTCCAATTGTAGCAAACCTTTACCAATTTTCTGCGAGTATTTTACATTTTGTTTATCAGCCATCTGCGTATTTATTACTATTTTTTCCTGTTCTACTGGCTTTAAATCTTCCATGCTAATATCGCCTTCTGCTGTTGAATTCGTAATAATCTCCGGCTGTAATTTGATTGTATCAGTCCTCTGCATGACTGTTACTTTTTGATTATGTTCCCCTGACTTGATGTTTTTTTCAGTAGTGTGCCCGTCTGCTAACAAATTGGTGTTGGTTTCCAACTGTGACATAATTATGTCAGCCTCCTGGGGGTTAGTTATTTTTTGGTCCTGATCCACTGGCTTGCGTAAGTTATTATTATTGTATTCTATCTCAGTTAATTTATTAAGAATCTCTTGCAATAATAAAATTGTATCATCCTTCTGCGTGACCTGTACTTTTTGTTCCTGTTCTATAGACTTGAAGTCTTCTACATTAGCGCTCCCTTCCGCAGTTGAATCCTTGATAATCTCTGGTTGTAGTAAAACTTTATCAGCTATCTGCGTCACTTTTATTTCTTGTTCCACTGGCTTAAAATCTTCTTTACTAGCAACCTCTGCAGTTAACTCCGTAATAATCTTTGAATGTAGTAAAACATCATCAGTCCCCTGCATGACATTTATCTTTTGTTCCAAAGGCTTGAAATCATCACTAATGCCCTTTACAGTTGAATCCGTGATAATGCCTGATTGCTGTAAAATTTTATCAAACTTTTCTTGCTCTTCTTCTGTTAACTTGAAGTCTTCTTTACCAGCATCTACTATTTCTGTTGAATCTGTTATAATCTTTAGCTGTAATTTAATTTTTTCAGTCTTCGGTGTAATACTTCTTTCTATTTCTAGTTCTTTTAGTTTGCTGTCTTCTTTATTTGTGCCTTCCGTAGCTAAATCTGTTATAAATTTAATCTGTAACTTAATTTTATCAGTTTTTTGTGTGACCTTTACTTCTTGTTTCTGTTCATTGGTGTCTTTTTCACTAGCACCCATTTTTATAGTTATCATCACGTTGATGGACGGTTCTGCGCAACCAGAAGAATCTTCGCTCAGGGGTTTCTATGATAAAAAGATTTTTATTATAAGCTTAGATTTCATTACAGTTATAACATAAAGAGTCGTTATAGTCGTTAAAAGTAGCTTATTGTTATTTGATGTTTTTTCTAAAATTGTTCATGAATATTCTGGACTAGATCTAGAAAAATGTTAATTTATTCTGACCTCTTTATCAACCTTCTGTGCAGGATTTTCTTCTTGTTTTTGGTCTTCTGACTTGGCGTCTTCTTCAGCAGCGTCCATCCTCACAGTTGTGACTTCATTGGGAGACTGTTCCACACAACCTGGAGAATTTTCGCTGAGGGGTTTCTAGAAGAAAAAAAACTCATCGTAGGATTGGCTAGGCAGAAAGAACATTTTATAATGTCACTGCAGTAGAGTACATGGAAAGAAAGTTTCTCAGAATTCCATTAATATTTCAAACTGAATTAATCAAATATTACAAAAAAGATAAACTTATTATCTGCTCACCTCCTTATAAGCCTTCTGTGTAGACTTTCCATCTTGTTTCTTTTCTGCTAGCTTCAAAACTTCTTGATTCTCTTCTGGTAAGTTCAAGTCTTCTTGTTTATTTCCTGCTAGGTTCTCGTCTTCTTGTTTATCTTCTGTTAGCTCCAAGTTTTCTTCTTCTTTTACTTCTGCTGGCTTTAAGTCTTTGTCTTGTTTTTCTTCTGCTGGCTTCAAGTCTTCTTCTTGTTTTTCTTCTGCTGGCTTCAAGTCTTTGTCTTGTTTTTCTTCTGCTAGCTTCAAGTCTTTGTCTTGTTTTTCTTCGGCTGGCTTCAAGTCTTCTTCTTGTTTCTTTTCTGCTTGTTTGGAGTCTTCGTGTTTAACGTCTGTTAGTTTCAAGTCTTTTTCTTGTTTTTCTTCTGCTGGCTTCAAATCTTCCTCTTTCTTTTCTTCTGGCAAGTTTTCTTGTTTATTTTCTGTTAACTTCAAGTCTTCTTTCTGTTTCTCTTCTGATGACTTCAAGTCTTCTTCGACGGGGCCTCCTTCCACAGTTGATATCACATATATGGATAGTTTTGCGCGATCAGAAGAATCTGTACCGAGGTATTCCTAGAACGAAAAATACGGAATAAAATGTTTGCTTCAGTGCTATCTAGGTTTATGAAACAAATAGACAAACAGACAAGGATTAAAAAAACTTACCTTGTAGAAAGTAATTAAATCTTGTTTAGTTATATCTTGTAGCACTAACTGTTGAACGCCCGTTCTGTTAAAATCGTAGACCTGAAAAATAATACTTCTCATCAGAACCCAAGTATTTTGTGGTCAAAATGGTGTCAAAATTAATTGCCAGTTAAATTTGACATCATTTTGAGAGATACACAACGGGGACAAGTAAAAAGTAACTAAAAAGTAAAAAATGTTTTAAGTTAAACGCTTTTGCACTAAAAGCGGCCATATTCCTTTTTTTCACCGTGATTTATATTCTACCAGTCAAACCCTTGTATTCGATATTTGACGGCCTCTGCGGCGATTGCTGCGACCGGGATGCGGGTTCGAATTTATCATAACATAAACTCACGCCTATATCCCCGAAGGAGTAGGCAGAGGTGCTAGCACCCACATTTCGCCAGTTTATGTTTAGGTCCCAATGTAAAGGTGGCGAGCCTATTGCCATTAACCGGGCACTTATAAACCTGCGATAAATACACACATAACTTCGAAAAGCATCGAAAAGTCATTGGTGTGTGCCATGGTGAACCTGGGGTCGAACCCGAGACCTCGTCTCAGCAGTCCATTTCCCAGACCACTAGGCTACCGCGGTAGCAGATATTTCTATGAATGAATAGGTATGTCTATTTGCATTAAAAATATATTCTAGCATTCTAGAACCCAAGCTAGTTAAACTATGCTTACTTTGGGTCTAGAGAGCGCTGTGTAAAGTTTCAAAATATCTCTCACCTGGCTCGTGATTTCGGACCACAGTTCATCGGTTATACAGGAGACTGATTTAGACTTCTCAGCTATGCATGTCCTCACAGTGTCTTTGTACTTCAATAACTCTTCGTCATCCAAGTTTTGAAGAGTTTCCTGCAAAAAAAAAAAAAAAGAATAATAAAGGCCATCTTGCAAACCAAACGGTTCGGTGCCTCTTTTCTTTGCCGCACCATAAAGACTTGGAATTCTTTACCAACGCATGTGTTTCCTTCCTCCTATAGCCCCGGGTCCTTTAAGCGGGGCGTGAGAAAGGGATATCCATTAAATTATCATAACATAACAACCTCACGCCTATATCCCCGAAAGGGTAGGCAGAGGTGCTAGCACCCACATTTCGCCAGTTTATGTTTAGGTCCCAATGTAATAGGTGGCGAGCCTATTGCCATTAACCGGGTACTTATAAACCTGCGATTAATACACACATAACTTCGGAAAGCATCGAAAAGTCATTGATGTGTGCCATTATTGCCACGAATTAAATTATCATCCTTACCAAGAAATTCTGCATGAACTCCTCGATCCTCTGATCCAGGAACTCTGGGTGCTTTTCACCCTGGACGCTGATTCTCAGACCAAACGAGCAGTTGTATGAAACCGTGTTAGTGAAAACTCTATAGCCTAGCTGCTCCTGTTAAAAAGAAACGTTATAACTAGGTATATCAATCATCATTCTCTGAACCTTTTTCCCAACTCAGTTGGGGACGGCTTTCCAGTCTAACTGTGATGCGGCTGAACTTCGATATTTTCCGTGGAGCGACTGCCATCTGACCTCCACAACCAATGGTCATTATGACCAATGACGATATCGAAGTTCCAAGTTAGACTAGTTGGACTTTTGTGGGCTCCAACTACCCGTAACGACTGCCATAGATGTTTGTATGGCAACCGGGACCAACGGCTTAACGTGCTCTCCGAGGCACTAATAAACCTGCGATAAATACACACATAACTTGGAAAAGCATCGAAGTCATTGGTGTGTGCCATGGTGAACCTGGGATCGAACCCGAGACCTCGTCTCCGCAGTCCATTACCCAAATCACTAGGCTACCGCGGTTTTTTTTATATCAATATGGTTTCCAAAATTCTACCTCCAAAGCAAGTTTGTATGGCACAGCAACAGTGAAATATTTTCTAGATAGAATAGGCAAATGGGCGTGGCACCCATGCGAAGAGGGTGCAATATATTGCATGCTTTCCTAATCGCGCTCTCTATAAAACGACTGCTCCCGTGTTGAGGACATAAAAATAGTAATTCAATATCCATGCAGATGTTAATTTCGAAAATTCCTTGTGTGTCTCCTCAATAGTCGGGGTGTTAAAAAATCAAAATTACCTTTGCCTATTTTATTTAGTTAAAAGTACTTTTGACTGCAAGCTTCCGGTTAAAAATACTTTGGACTGATTTTGCTAGTTAAAAGTACTTTGACTGGTCAAGAGTTTTGACTTCAACATAATAATATACGTTTAACTACAATCAAAGCTCAACCGCCTTCGTGAAATAGAACATTATTATGATCAGTAAATTACCTTAGTCCTAAGCGTAGTAAAGCAAGGTTCCTTGATCAATTCTGAGAGAAGATGCAAGATCAAGCCATCTTTTATTAAGTGCATCCCGCACGAGTAGTAAACAGAAGCACACGAAGCACGGTGCACGCTGGTTTGTATTTTGCGTACGTACCACTTGCCTGGAATAACATTGAAGGTTACACAATATAGGTGACAACAATACAATTTTAAATGACATGACATGACATGACATGACATGACATGACATGACATGACATGACGTGACGTGACGTGACGTGACGTGACGTGACGTGACGTGACGTGACGTGACGTGACTTGACATGACGTGACGTGACATGACATGACATGACGTGCCGTGACGTGACGTGACGTGACGTGACATGACATAATCGGAGCGTAAATATTAATTTGGATGTTCTCACCCCTCTCTAGTTCAATATCTCTGTGTAGTAGAAGTTGCGCAGCGAGAAGTGGAAATCCATCTTTAGGAAATCTGTAACCAATGTAATCATCATTGTTAATAACCATAAAACAAAAATGATGGCAGAAAGCCCTGTAGGGCTCTTGTTAATAGGGGTGCGGGCCGGAACCTCCACGTGGTGCACCCGGGCAACGGAGGCGAGCAGCGCCTCCCACTCACCACGGGAGACGCTGCTGCCTGCGGCAAATTCGGCCGGGATGGGAGTAGCCCTCTAAAGGGCTGCTTCGAGGCTCTCCACGTGTCCCTCTGACTAGCAGAGGGCACAGTAGGGAGCAGGCTAGGGGCGAGCTGATTGTCCACGCGCAGTGGTTGGGTGACAGGATTAGCGCCTGCCACCCAATCTAATTTTTCAATAGATCCCGACTGTTAAATTGTTATGTTTCTAGACCACCATGACATCTAAGTGATTGTTTTTTTTTTAGTAATTTACGCAGTCGGGTTTTTTGATTTTTTAAATTATTTTTTTAACTGGCCTATTAAGTAACTAATGACTTTTCGATGCTTTTCGAAGTTATGGGTGTATTCATCGCAGGTTTATTAGTGCCTCGGAGAGCACGTTAAGCCGTCGGTCCCGGTTGCCATACAAACATCTATGGCAGTCGTTACGGGTAGTTGGAGCCCACAAAAGTCGACCCAGTCTAACTTGAAACTTCGATATCGCCATTGGTCATAATGACCATTGGTTGTGGAGGTCAGATGGCAGTCGCTCCACGGAAAATATCGAAGTTCAGCCGCATCACAGTTGGACTGGAAAGCCGACCCCAACTGAGTTGGGAAAAGGTTCAGAGAATGATGATGATGGCCTATTAAGTGACAAAGTGATATCGGTGTACCTACTTCTCCTCAACTGTGTCCGCGATCTTGACGGCCATTTTTTGACTGAGATCACCACATATGAGACCTTCGATGTGGACTTTCCTGATGAAACTGGCCGTGAACTCGTTCAGCCGTTCTATGGTTAGGTCTGGAAGAAGAAAGAAGTACTTAGAAAAGATAGAAACACGCACGCTTAGGCTGTGGAATGATCTGGGTGCGGGCCATCGAGGGGACCATCTTAAAACCGTAGATGGTCCAGGGTCAGCTGCTCACTCCACCCACTTTCTGGGCCATCTTATAACTTTAGATGGCCCGAGGTGGGCTGGGGTGCGAGGCATTATGCCTAATGGGTAACCTTACACTCCGGTTAAGACTCTGTTTTAGTCGGTTCGATCCCGACATAACCACCCCCGATGGCCAACGTGGGTGGATAAGTGGTAAGGTGGATGTCTGAATATAAAAATCTACCTGCATCCTGACGGGTTTTATGCCTCTCCAAGAGTTCTTGTGTGAGGGTGAGATAACATGTTGACAGGCACCAGCCAGATAAACATGCCTCTTCTTCATCGACTGCAAGCTGCATATAAAAATACATTTTTTACATATTTTCGTACCATTAGACGGCAGATAAAGTCCACCTGGTGATTGACGAAACTTTGGCGTGGGCTTTCCTTTCAGGGTCAGACAACAGTCGCTTCTATTGAAAGCCGTATAAGCGCGTACCAAGACTACATTATACCCAGCGCCATCTAATGACAGCGAGTTGAACTACTTCGATACTACTAGACTTCACTACGATCCTGAATAGCCCTTTTGTATTGGCTATTCACCATATCCCGTTCTTCCACAAACGCAGAACAGCAGTGGACCCCTGGATCCGAGGCAAAAATTGGAAATACAACCGATTTCCTTGCTCTGATTTTCCCTAGCGACTACAATATGGGGTTTTTCAAGGAGGTTTTTACAGGGTCGTAAAACGTCCATAGACCACGGTGACTTCTTCCCATTAGCTGGGCCGTGTGCATTGTCTTCCACCTAAGTGTTGTAACCACCGGGAACAGCTCTTAGATGATGATAATTGGTACTTACATTATATGGGTGCGTA
Organism: Lithosia quadra; assembly: GCA_963576445.1. Classification (NCBI taxonomy): domain Eukaryota; kingdom Metazoa; phylum Arthropoda; class Insecta; order Lepidoptera; family Erebidae; genus Lithosia; species Lithosia quadra. The sequence continues at coordinate 2,387,541 of OY754897.1, forward strand.
TCGTTTATTCCATTCTCAAGGTTACTGTAAAACTCCGCTCTTAACGCTTCGAAGCGTTCCGGGTTCGCCTTGAAGTCCACCAGCTGATCAACGATCTTGTACAGCAATATATCTAGCTTATCTTCAAAGCCTTCTACGGAAATCTGTAATGGTATATGATTTAGGATGAGATGCTGAACATGGCTCCATCATCAAAAACCAAGCGGTCCGGTGCCTCTTTTATTTGCCGCACCATAAAGATTTGGAATTCTTTACCAGCGCATGGTGTTTCCTACCTCCTATAGTCCCGGGGCCTTTAAGCGGGGCGTGAAAAAGCATTTTTGATGAGGCCGTCAAGCTGAGGGCCGTCACTGTAGCACTACCGGTGTATGTAGTGGTGACCCCAGTCCTGAGACTTTGCCTTTAGCTTACCATCAGGCGAGGTAGTCATTTTGACGTGTCCTATAAGAAAAAATCAGTGCTGCTGGGGAACTCACAGGAACCTTTTCCGGGATTTAAAGTCGTTATTATACAAGATGTGGTGAAAGACAAGTTGGTTGGATGAAGTAACCCAAGTAGCTGGTTCTAACTGGATGGAAAAGGAGAAAGATCTATAAGAGTGGCTTGGAAAGAAATGGAGGAGGCGGAAGGCGCGGGTTCGATCCCTGCTCAGAAATTTATCATAAAAAGAGTAACTGTTCCTATTTACCCCAGTTGACGATAGGTAATTAAACTAAACTAAATCTAAACAAAAATGTAACTTACATGCATTCCATTCTCGTTAACTGATACGCTCCAGTCCAGTCCGGCCTGAGTTGCGCCATAAGTGACCTCCTGTAGGCCGTCGACGAGGAGATGTACCCAAAATGCAGCTAGAACTCGGTTCAAGGGTTCGTCGACAATAGGACTGTGAACAAAGAAGAAAATTCGTTTGTTTTATTGCAACAAAATTAAAAATATGATGATCATATCTAAGGCGGTTTAAAATAGGCTAGGCTAGGCAGGAGTACGGGAGTACCTGAACCGGGGTGCGAGGGAAATGCTCTATTAGCCGTCTTACCCCCCGGCATCAGAAGACGTTAGACGGCGTGCGGTTTTAGTCAGTAAGAGTCCGACATAAACTGCCTCGCTGGGGGGAGCGGGAGGGTTATTCAAACGAGTACGAGGGCATGGTGAAGATCAGGCAATCGGCAGCGCAGAACGGATTTTGATGCGATTTTTTTGTTGTTTAAATGATCTTAATCGGACTTAAATTTTTTTACCAGAAATAATAGTCAGAATGCGAAAATCGATGTACACGCGGGTGTGGTCATAAGCTAATTAATAAGTAGGGTAGCCAGAGCTCAATACCCCTCCCCCCTCCCCCACCCCGCCAATCTCCTTCAACCCCATACAAACTCCTAAACCCTACCTACCCCTCCAGTGTCGGCAACGCGAGTGTGACACCTCCGTCAATAGGCCACGGTGACCACTTCCCATCAGGTGAGCTGTGCGCTTGTCTGCCACCTAAGTGGTATGAAAAAATGACAGTGAAAAACTTACCTGACCAAACGAAACACGATCTTCGCTTTGCTATACGTAAATATGGTTAACTTCTTGAACCATAATCTCATTAATTTTGTATCCTGGAACAGAAGAAGGTGCTGCCTGAGACTGTGTAAAGCTACTATCGTGCGGATATCCCCATGGATGGCACCCCCGTTGGCCATCGGGGGCGGTTATGTCGGGATCGAACCGACTAAAACCGCATGCCGTCTCGGGTCTTAATTACCGGGAGGTAAAGTTGCCTAATAAGCATATCCCTCGCACTCCAGCTGACCCTGAGCCATCTACGGTTTTAAAAATACATACAAGATACGCGCGTAATAAAACATAACCCTTCTTGGCAGTCGGGTAAAAAAAGGGTGAGTTTTTTTTTTTTATGTCGGTCACGTCAACATGACTTCACCTCGCCTGATGGTAAGCTGAGGCAAAGTCTCTAGAATGGGAGTCACCATTGCAAACACCGATAGTGCCAAAATGGTGGCTCTCAGCTTGACGGCCTCATCAAATGCTTTTTCACGCCCCGCTTAAAGGACCCGGGACTGTATGAGGAAGGAAAAAAGGAGTTCTTACCTTAACTATGACTGTTTCTAAATTATCACCCAGGTACGATGGTATAAACTCATTAGGTGGCGGAAGGCGTAGTTCATTATCCAGCTGCACCTCTTTCCACTCCTACAACAGAAGAAGAAAAAATTATTAACCTTTTTACGCTTTTTTATACCAATCAATCAAGCAGAGCTTGCAAGCCCCCCCTAGTGTCAGCAGCGCGAGTGTGACATCCTTGATGTTACACACGTCCATAGGCCACGGTGACGGCTTCCCACCAGCTGGGTCGTGTGCTTGTCTGCCACCTAAGTAGTATGAAAAAAGATGATGATGATGATGATTATGGCATATTTGTGAATATTTATAATAATGGCAATACCTCTATTGTACTTTTGTCTATATCCTCGCATCCATATTTTGTTCCATACCACTGATCCGTCATTGTACATTTCTCTTCAAAATCCCTGTTTATATGAAACAATTAAAGAAAGTTATTAAATTCAAAGAATAAATTTTAAAAAACAAGATTTCTAGTAAGTGCATAACCAGACAAATCAAATGAGTCCACACATGACGGGTTTATCTTGTTTAGTTCAGGAGTTCCCATGACCACTTACCGTCGCCATCATCCGACTAGCTTTATAGTACCTATACCATATTATCGTATTGTCACCAAATTTGTGCCGAGCTAAAAATCAGCGAAATAAAAAAGTGTTTCAATATCCAAACTTTATGATTCAGGGTGTGGGCAGAAACCTTCACGCGGTGGCAACTTCACCGGCAATGGAGGCGAGCATTAGCTCCCACTTGCCACGGGAGACACTGGTGGCCCTCTTTAGGGTTGCTTCTAGGCTCTCCACGTGTTCCTCTAACTAGCAGAGGGCACAGTGGAGAGCAGGTGGGAAGTGGGTTGGCTTTTCGAGCGCAGACAGGGGGTGATAAGACCGCCCCTGGTCACCCAACATCCCACGCGATGCTCACCCCACCCCCCTTTCAAGGGGTTTTCGAAATTTGTGGTTTCAGAGCACACGAAAACTTTTACGTAGAACCATTTATGTTACGTACTTAGAAGTTATCGTCACGACCGCATTTTCTGGAGTAAGCAGTGATAATAGTTCTGTTATCAGTTCTGGTTTCCATTCTGTCATCGTGGTCTGGATGGTCAAAACATCCTCCATTGGATAGTGCTGAAAAATAAAAACAATAAATAATTATATTATAAGGTCATTAGAGGTTGTGCCTCGGAGTGCACGTTAAACCGTCAGCCCTGCGAAGATCTATGGTAGTCGTTACGGTTAGTTTTAGCCCTACTAAGTGGTATTCCCTAGCGACCACATTATAGGGTTCTTCAAGAAGGGCATTAGAAGGTTTTACCAAGGTCGGCAGCGCGGATGTGACGCCCCTGGTGTTACACACGTCCATAGGCCACGGTGACCGCCTCCCATCAGGTATGCTGTATGCTTGTCGGACACTTAAGTGGTATACAAAAGTCCGAAAAACTAAAAGTGGTTGAATTTCAATATTTCCCGTGAAGCGACTGCCATCTGCAGTGCTATTCTCTAAGGACACAGCGTTGCGCTCGTCGCTGCGACAGCGATGAACTGCATACGTGATAAAGATGTAGAAGGACCGGGATCACCACTACATAAACCGGTAGTGCTACAGTGGCGGCCCTCAACTTGACGGCCTCATCAAATGCTTTTTCACGCCCCGCTTAAAGGACCCAGGACTGAAGGGGGAAGGAAACACATGCGCTGGACGGTAAATAATTCCAAGTCCTTATGGTACGGTAAAGAAAAGAGGCACCGAACCGCCTGGTTCGTATGGTAGCCGGGACTGACGGCTAAACATGGTCTCCGGGCTGTTGTCTCTGCCCATCCCAGAGTGAAAAAGGCGTGAGTAGGTGTATATTATGTAATCAAGAAATTAATTACTTACAAGTAAAAGAGCCGCGTACTCTTTCACCCTTTCTATAGCCGGGTTTATACCCTGACCGTCCAATTCCAGAAGGTTCCTCTGTTCGTTCCACAACCATTCTTGAGGGCCTTCCTTCTTCAACATAGCTAAATACTAAAAATGGAGAAATATTTATTTATTATTGCAAAGAATCTTTATGAATTCAGCTATCTGGTAATCCCGTCAAAATCGGCTCAGCTATTTCGAAGATCGATCGGCACAACACAATATTTAATGGTCCCATCCCTCGGGTATGGTAATAACGGTGTCCTCATCTAATTAAACTGATGAGTCAACTAACTTATCTTGATTATAGGGCGGCGCTAAGTTTGCCGGGTAAGCTAGTACATTTAAATTTATTTTTGGAATTCTTTTTTTTGGCAGACAAGCACACGGCCCACCTGATGGGAAGCGGTCACCGTAGCCTATAGACATGTGCAACATTAAAGGTGTCACACACGCGCTGCCTACCCTGAAGGGAAGGGGGAGGGCTAGGAAGGGGTGGGGGAAAGAGGGGTACAGTGAGCTCTGGCTACCCTACTTACCGGCGGGAACACAACACGATGGTTATTATGGCCGCGGTCTTCTGTAGGGCGGAGGTACTACCCCAGTCGGACAGCTAATTTCAGACGGGAGATACCGTCGTGTCCTACCTCCTCCAAAAATTAGTGTTTATCTGTTTGTTCGCGGTGAACGCAAAAACTATTGAACAGAGATCTTAATGAGGTTTTTATTTTAGGTTAGAATTGATATACTGAGAGAGAGAAGGTCGTTAAAGAACTTTTTTTAAAGAATTTGAGTTTGAGTTTGAGTTTAAGTTTGAGTTTGAGTTTGAGTTTGAGTTTGAGTTTGCGTTTGAGTTTGAGTTTGAGTTTGAATTTGAATTTGAATATGAGTTTGAGTTTGACTTACCTGAAATATTAAGCCGACGATTTCATCAGTATAACCGATTCCTTCTTTGGTGACATCTACTTCAATGTAGAAAAATGCAAACCACCGGGCTGACATTTGGTCCCAACTGCTTATCCTGGAAATATTATGAAAAATTATTTAAATCGGAAAAAACATCCAGGACGAGAGTTGAACCAGTCCCATAAAGGAATAAGCGGCCTTTTCACGACAAAATAGCTGTCTGTCTAACCGATGTTAACAGTACATGCAACGCCATATTTTAGGAGAATTCATTAATGTAATTTTAGTACCGCAAGGTAAACTAGATGGCGTTGTAATGAATATTTTACATCGTGCTATGGTTTCGTTACCTAGCCAGGGTATATTATAGAGAATTTTGATGGAGGTAGGACACGACGGTATCCCCCGTCCAAAATAAGCTGTCCGACTGGGGTAGTACCTCCCCCCTACAGAACACCGCGGCCATAATAACCATCGTGTTGTGTTCCCGCGGTAAGTAGGGTAGCCAGAGCTCACTGTACCCCTTCTCCTTCCATCCCTTCCTAGCCTCCTCGCCCCTTCCCACCCCTCCCCACTTTCAGGTGCTTCAGGGTAGGCAGCGCGTATGTGACACCCTTAGCACACGTTCATAGGCAACGGTGACCGCTTCCCATCAGGTGGGCCGTGTGCTTGTCTGCCACCGAAGTAGTATAAAAAAAACACGTGAATCGGCTTTCACTCGTGATAGCTCGCGCAATAGATTGTGTCGTGTAAATACAGCTAAGGTGCCCTTTACAAGCACGTTCTATCGTGAGTACTATCACGAGTCTAGTCTCAAAATTTTACGAGTACAGCTAAAAAAACTGATAATAATATCTTCAGTCTTACCTATTACACCACCCACGTCTCTTGAGAGCTGACAGTAGACTTCCAGGACCCTTGTGGCTTATGAGGTGGGTCAGGTATTTCGCTGGCTGTGGAGTTACACAATATATCAGAATTTTCAAGATAAAGACTACCCTCTCCTTTCCTATAAAGAACAACACGTGCTAGCAAGGACCCTTATAATGGTGCAAGCAATTCCGAGTCCATCGCCATCGTGCACAAACAGACTAGAATTCTAAAAATATAATCTAAAATATAATTAACTAGCTGCGCCCCGCGGCTTCGCCTGTGGCATACTTCGTTCCCAATGGCAGGAGTTATGTACACTATGAGGTTATATTAGAAAATTGTTTATTATCAAAAGCACTAAGAAGGTTGAATTAGAAAAGTTAATATGGTCGTTAAGTTTTCTTAAATTTTCTAATGTCCCGCGCAACTTTTTTAACTTTTTCTTTCATAAGAACCTTCTCCTGACAGTAACAAACACAACAAAAAAAGAATTAACGAAATCGGTCCAGCCGTTCACGCGTGATGCCGTGACCAAGGGAAATAGGGATTCATTTTTATATATATTATATCTTATATATAAAATTCTCGTGTCACAGTTTTCGTTCCCGTACTCCTCCGAAACGGCTTGACCGATTCTCATGAAATTTTGTGAGCATATTGAGTAGGTCTGAGAATCGGCCAACATCTATTTTTCATACTCCTAAGTGATAAGGGTTGTTCACCCTTAAAATGCAAAACAACGTTTGCCGGGTCAGCTAGTAATATATAAGATTTGAATAAAAACATTATGAGCAAGTTAAAATAGAGATTGCAAAAAAGAACTAGGTGCATACCTTAGTTTTATATTGCTGTAGTGCGCAAGGTATTGCAAAATCAATGGTTAGTTTACGCGTATCGTTGACGGGCACACCATAGATTCTCTTGCGGCGCAGTTCTGATGGTATCGGGTGTAATGGCCAACTCGGGGCTATGACTGATTTGTCCTTGATTTTGGAGAAGAGTGGTGCCACCATAGCTTCTAGTTCGTCCAAAGATTCTGTGCAAAAATGACAAAATTGATGTCGAGCAAGCAGTCCTTTAGAGGGCCACTCCCGCCTCGGCTGGTATTTGCCGCAGAAAGCAGAGACTTCCCTGCGAGTGGTCTTCGTTGCCTGGGTGAACGGCGTGGAGGTTCCAGCAGACACCCTGAAGGGATACATCTGAAAGTGTGTGGCTTGACTCCAAGAATCTTTCTTTGAAGGTATGCCAGAAATGATGCTGAGTGAAAGAGAACACTATATAGTGGTGATCAATCCGTCATTTCTGGCTGCACCGTTAACTCATTATTAAATGGAAGTCATGTTATTGACGTACCAACATGCTTTGTACTAAAGAAAAACCGTACCCGAGCTGATGACGACCAGGGACATGATATTGGAAGAGTACCACGTCTCGTAGAACTTCAGCAGCTCCTTCCTGACATCTATACCTTTACTATCTGGTATGGTCTTCAGAGTTTCTTTGTTACCTGTAATTTACAAAGGTATATTAAAACCAGCAGTGTTAAGCTGGCTAATCACCAACCTCGTAGGCCATTGTGGATAGTTATGCTGGATTTGAACCGATTAAAGCCACACGTCACCTCGGGTCTTAATATTTACCGGTGTATAAGTTTACCCAAAAGGCCTCCGTCGCTGTATACCATATTCTCAAAAGACCACATTCGTAAAACATCACATTCGCAGCATTTACCTCGCAACCCAACTGACCACAGGCCATTTGAGGCTTCCTGTGTGCCCTAGAAGGTGTTGCCAAAGACCCCGACAAGCCCCTGCTGCAAAAACTAGTAACCCCGGTGCGTTTTTATACTGCTTAAATGGCAGACAAGCACACAGCGCACCTGATGGGAAGCAGTTACCTGACATACCGGACGACTGTAACACCAGGGGCATCACACTCGGAGTGCGGGCCGGAACCTACACGCGGTGCACCCGGGCAACGGAGGCGAGCAGCGCCTCCCACTCGCCATGGGAGACGCTGCTGCCTGCGGCCAATCCGGCCAGGGTGGGAGTGGCCCTCTAGAAGGCTGCTCCGAGGCTCTCCACGGGTTCCTCTGACTAGCAGAGGGCACAGTGGAGAGCGAGCGGGGCCAAGCTGATTATTCACGTGCCAATAGTTGGGTGACAAGACGGCCGATGGTTGGGTGACAAGACGGCCGCCGGTCACCCTACACCCCACATACTCGGCCCACCCCCCATTAGAAGGTCGAGAGGGCCATCTTAAAACCATAGATGGCCCGGGGTCAGCTGGGATGCGAGGGATATGCCTATTGGGTAACCTTACACCCCGGTAATTAAGACTCGAGACAGCGTGCGGTTTTAGTCGGTTCGATCACGACATAACCACCCCCGATGACCGACGGGGGTGGTATGGATTTCGCACGATCAAAGAAGGGGCATCACACTCGCGCTTTAGACCCCGTACCAAATGCCCTTCTTGATATTGTAGACACTAGACAAAACCACAGCAATCGGATCATTCCACCATAAAATGCCTCTCATACCTTGCAGGCAGATGCAACTGTGGCGAACGGTGCGATGGTAAAACGTGGCCATGGACTTTTTTTTTATACCACTTAGGTGGCAGACAAGCACACAGCGCACCTGATGGGAAGCGGTTACCGTGGCCTATGGACGCGTGCAAAACCAGGGGCGTTACACTCGCGCTGCCGACCCTGCAAAAACCTTCTAATGCCCTTCTTGAAGAACCCTATATTGTAGCCGCCAGGGAAAACCACAGCCGGGAGATCATGCCAAGCAGTTCATCTATGTTGTGAGACACACCTCTCTTTAAAGTACCTACCAGTTGAAAACTTCGTGTAGGGATGTGTAGGATCAGCAATGTGCCTGTTCAAGTTGGAGAGTCTCCGACTGTCTGAGCCCACGTTATCCTCATGTTCAGAGTTCACCGCGTTCAGCTCTCGAGTGGTTGCTGATTCGGTGAACAGTGGTGAGATGAAGAACTGAGCAAATCTGTGAAGATATTTTAGGCTTTACCAGCGCATGTGTTTCCTTCCTCCTATAGTCCCGGGGCCTTTAAGCGGGGCGTGAAAAAGCATTTGATGAGGCCGTCAAGCTGAGGGCCGCCACTGTAGCACTACCGGTGTATGTGGTGGTGACCCCAGTCCTGAGACTTTGCCTTTCGCTTACCATCAGGCGAGGTGGAGTCATTTTGACGTGTCCTGTATAAAAAAAAGGTGTAACACACTTTTCAGGTGGGGGACGGGCCTGGGCCTCGGTCCCGGTTCGGCCGGGTTCAACTCGGGTTCTTCGAGTACAGGAGTGCTTTACCATGGTTTACAAACACGACGAGGACAATGAGAAATACTTACATATCAAGCGCTTTCTTTAGATGCGCAGGAGCAACATTGAAATAGTATATGGTACGGTCAGCATAAGTGATTCCATTGCTATCAGTGTTTCCATGTTCTGATAAATACTTGCTGTATTCATTTTCCTGCAAAATAATATTAAATCTATAAGTACTATTATAAAATTGACAACCGCGGTAGCCTAGTGGTTTGGGTAATGGACTGCTGAGAGGAGGTCTTGGGTTCGAGCCCAGGTTCACCATGGCACACACCAATGACTTTTCGAAGTTATGTGTGTATTTATCGCAGGTTTATTAGTGCCTCGAAGAGCACGTTAAGCCGTCGGTCCCGGTTGCCATACAAACATCTATGGCAGTCGTTATGGGTAGTTGGAGTCCACCAAAGTCCAACCAGTCTAACTTGGAACTTCGATATCGCCATTGGTCATAATGACCATTGGTTGTGGAGGTCAGATGGCAGTCGCTCCACGGAAAATATCGCAGTTCAGCCGCATCACAGATAGACTGGAAGGCCGACCACAACTGAGTTGGGAAAAAGATTCAGAGAATGATGATGACTATTATAAAATTGTTAAGTAGCTGTGTCTGTACATTGAAGATAACACAACCTTTGGTTATGTTTATACTCGTAAACGATTCTGAACACGAAAATATTTTTTTGGAATTTCTATAATGTTTGTTCGCGTTAACATAAACTTATAAACTCACGCCTATATCCCCGAAAGGGTAGGCAGAGGTGCTAGCATCCACATTTCACCAGTTTAAGTTTAGGTCCCAATATAATAGGTGGCGAGCCTATTGCCATTAACCGGGCACTTATAAGCCTGCGATAAATAATACGCATAACTTCGAAAAGCATCGAAAAGTCATTGGTGTGTGCCATGGTGAACCTGGGATCGAACCCGAGACCTCGTCTCAGCAGTCCGTTATACATACCACTAGGCTACCGCGGTTCGCGTTTAACGAAAAACTACTGAACGGATTTCGATGCAGTTTTTATGTTTGAAAGGTCTTGGTCAGACTTATAATCTTATGCATGTTTGACCACAATCGGTTTAGTACAACCGGAGATATACCTACTCAAAAAACGTGAAAACCGCTGTCCTCGCAAAATGTGTTAAGTTGAAAAATTATACCTGTGGATATTTCTCGGTGCCAAGAAAAAGCATGTGCTCACAGAAATGAGCCAATCCAGGAATCTCGTCTGGATCACTGTAGCTGCCTGGAAAATATAAAAAAAATCGAAATAAAAATAAAATAAAAAAACAGCACCAAACTAATGTTTATAACATTTTTAAAAACTTGTTGGTATGTACATTGTTATAATTCAGGCATGCATATCTTGCCTGAATTTATCGGTATAAATAATTCTCTTTATTTTTTATTTTTTTTTATACCACGTAGGTGGCAGACAAGCACACGGCCCACCTGATGGGAAGCGGTCACCGTGGTCTATGGACGTGCAACACTAAGGGTGTCACACACGCGCTGCTTACCCTGAAGGGAAGGGGGTGGGCAAGGATGGGGCGGGGAGGCTAGGAAGGGGTGGTGGGGGGGGGACAGTGAGCTATGGCTACCCTACCCGCTTAAAGGACCCGGGACTGTAGGAGGAAGGAAACTCGTATACTGGTCAAGAATTTCAAGTCTTTATGGTGCGGCAAAGAAAAGAAGCACCGAACCATTTGGTTCTTGATGGATGGCGATGGCCTCTGTGGTGTAATGGTAGTGCATTCGACTGCTACGACAGGGGGAGCGGGTTCGATTCCCGCTCAGTGCAAATATTTGTATGCATGAATATATGTCTATTTGCATTGGTCTGGGTGTTTCTAAATATGTATGTAGAGGTAGTCTAGGGTCTGGGGAGCGCCATGTAGAATGTCGTAAAAAAATGTTTGCGCGGTATGATGAAGAAGTATAGGTACCTACTCCAGTTATGAGTTAGAAGTATACTACTCTAGGTTATGAGTTAAGAGTAATGAGTTACTTACCAACTTGCACTTCCAGTGCAGCTGCAGACCAAAGAACTCCAGGTTGGCTTATCAACAGCACTTTCAGTCTATTAGTTAGCAGCAAACCCCTGAAATAAATTTGACATTCATAATTGTTACTTTGACATTAATAAGTGTTACTTTGAAGGTCATGAGTATTACTTTGATGTTCATGTGTTACTTTGTCTATCATAATATATTTTCACAGAATAAAGAAAAATTAAGGGGGCGTGGTAGCGTCGCGGAAAGGTCACTGAACTCACACATACGCACTTGTGCATGTGCAAGAAACATTCAGCTATTTTTACATAGTTCAAGGAAATTTCATCCTTATTGCTAATATTATTAAGGATTAATTCACAAACACTATACAATTTTAGACATCTATTGGTGAATAGCAAAAAGTATAATGTAGTCTTAGACATTATCATTTTGGCCGATTTTGTTATTGACCGCTAGATGTCACTCACACCCACTGCCCTGCGCTCGCTCCTACAGCTACCCTTTAGTACCGTTTATCTGCCAAAGCCACTATGACCCAAACTTCATAATGGGCCATCGTTCTTACCTGTATTGGGAGCATGCGCTGACAAACTTTCAGCTTTTATAAAATAACGAAAGTCTGGGGTTCACGGGCTCTTAGTCCATTACTTTGAAAGAAAGAAAATAATATATTATAACCTGTAGTCACATGTTTCCAATTCTGGCTTCACAATATTGTCAAATCTCTCCTTCACTCCGGGAACCAAGTTATCTTCAGAATCTTCGACAGCACTTTTAGAGGTATCGTGAGACACCACAGGGATACTTGAGGTGTCTTTCAAGCCCTGGTCCCGTTCAGAGTTACCAGGAGAGGTCCCGGAAGATGCCATTGAACTCAGAGTAAGATCTGAAGTCATTGGCAAGAGTCCGTATTTTCCCGTACCTGAAAGCAAAAAAAAAGTAGAAAATTGTTAAATACATACATACATAAAAGCACTACCGGTGTATGTGGTGGTGGCCCCAGTCCTGAGACTTTGCCTTTCGCTTACCATCAGGCGAAGTGGAGTCATTTTGACGTGTCCTATATAAAAAAAAAAAACATAAATAAATATTGTAAGACATTTTAAACAGCGCTCTCTAAACCCAAAGTAAGCATAGCTCATCTTATATAATGGGTTCTAGTATGCGGATAAACATACTTAGATATATTTTTTAAATTATACTTACCTACACGGCTACACTAAATCCACGTGCGCATTCGCAGGCACATTAGTCACAATAATGAGTTGCGGAATCATTCGAAGTTTTGAAAAATAATTCCTAGAAATGTATCAAGTGCCAATGGCAATCATTATGTAAAATAATGTGTTATATATTGATACTTTTATATATTTATTAATAGACAATAAACGGTAGTCATCTGATTGTTAAATAATATGTTTGTACTTATAGAAGTTTATAGAGTTGTGTTTTTTATTAAGTTTAGTTTTTTGTAGGGAAGATGTTGTATATTTGTTATTTTTTAAGTTTTGTTTTTGTGGAGAAGATGTTATATATTGATACTTTTATATACTTATTAATAGACAATAAACGGTAGTCATCTGACACTTACTACATAATGTAATACTTAATAACTTACTAGCATAGGTACGCCCGCAATTCCGCTCGCGCGGAGATCGGTTTATCGTTTTTAAAGTTATTATACATACGTACAATAGAATTATTATAATATAGTTGTCCCCGCGGCTTCCCAGTGACATACTTTATCCCCGTGGCACTTCATCATCATCATCATCATCATCTCAGCCTATCGCTGTCCACTGCTGAACATAGGCCTCTCCAATTGATCTCCAGCGCGACCGGTCCATTGCCACCTGCATCCTACGAGACCCAGCAATTTTTACCAAGTCGTCGGTCCATCTGGCAGGTGGCCGTCCCACACTGCGCTTGCTGGTACATGGTCTCCATTCGAGAAGCTTTTTGCCCCATCGACCGTCCGATCTTCGCACAATGTGGCCGGCCCATTGCCACTTCAGCTTACTAATCCTATATAACCCATAATTTCTTAGTTTTGCAATAATGTACGGCAATTTGCCCGATTTGTTGGCATATAATGAGTGCTACCTACCCTGCTTCCCTGGGCAGTTAGCGTGATTATAATAGACTATAGCCTGCCCCGATAAATGAGCTATTCAACTCAAAAAGAATTTTTCATTTTTTTTATACCACTTAGGTGGCAGACAAGCACACGGCCAACCTGATGGGAAGCGGTCACCGTGGCCTAGGGACGCTTGCAACACCAGGGGCATCACACTCGCGCTGCCGACCATGCAAAAACCTTCTAATGCCTTTCTTGAAGAACCCCATATTGTAGTCGCTAGGAAAAAATTTCAGACCAGTACTTACCTAGTTCCTGAGATTAGCACGATCAACCAAACAAAAAAAACAAACTTTTCTGCTTTATAAATTAGTATAGATAAGATATACAAATATAGGAATACTATTTACCTACTCTTGAGTGTTTTAATAATTTTATTTGATGACTAATCCTTTATCTCGATTATAAAAACAGCAATGGGTTCAATCATAAGGTCATCGATATTACCAGAACTTTAAAACTGTGACAACATTTCAAAATTTCAACATGATTATATTATTTACGCAATTGAAAGGAAATCTAAAATGACGAGACCTATATTTTTATTTTTCCTCAATATATTATAGTATAGGTACAAATACAAAATATAAATCTCAATATACAAATTATAATACTTGTTTGTGGCAAATTGCAAAGCAAAGCCATTAAAAAAAAATAAAGAAAATAAAAATGATGATCGTCAGCCTTTGACATTTCATTGTTTATCAACAAAAACAAATAGGTAGGTAGGTATTTTTGTTGATAATTTTTGTCACGGAGTTATTCTATCTGTTTATTTCCTAGTTTCCGAGGGTTACCGTATTGCAGACAGCAGAAATCTACCTAAAGTAGATTATATTTTGATGTTATTAGAGTTGCAGGCAGAGTGATAGGCATCGGGTGGGCAGTGTGCTTGTCTGTCACCCCCCTCCCTCCCCGCGGGGTAGGTCATGTCGGACTCTTGCCGACTAAAACTGCACCCCGTCTAGGGTCTTTTGACACCGGGGTATAAGATAGCCCACTTTCGTACCCCAGCTTGTTTGCTACCTCAGTTGTATAAAAAAAGAAGATTCTGTTATAGTTGTACTAGGAGCGCATAGAATGACTAAGCTTTAAGGATAATGAAACCAATTAGTAGTGTGTAGGCGGCAGTGGGCAGAGTAGGCGGCGCTTAAACAGCGCAGATAGACTGTCAGCTGAGATGCGCGAGCGCCGATTCGCTAGTATTTGAATAAAGAACATCACAATACCTTATTGATAGATACGAAAGTACCAGGGCGTTATAACTGGCGCGGAGGTTGTATGATTCACGTACGTCAACAGATCTCTTCACAGCGTATGTTCTCCTAATATTTGTGAGCGAAATAAATTGATAGAATTTTGCTTTAATTATTATTTAAATGAGAAATACAGTTGTTACTAGACGCGATCACACTTGGCTGAGGTCCGGAGGGAAAGAGGGAAAGAGGTTCGGTGACGAAGTTTTAGTCGAGAGTTTGGTGGTTAAAAAGTCGGCTTTACGACTGCTGTTACGCTGTTGAGAACGTGAAGGTTATTTTTTTTTTTTTGTATAAGAGACATCAAAATGACTTCACCTGGCCTGATGGTAAGCTAAAGGTAAAGTCTCAGGACTGGGGTCACTACATAGTATGGCTACAGTGGCGGCCCTCAGCTTGACGGCCTCATCAAATGTCAAATGCTACATACCTACCAAGAACATTAGATATTTCCTATACTTACCTACTATAGGAGGAAGGAAACACATGCGCTGGTAAAGAATTCCAAGAATTCCAAATCCTACAAAAACCAGTTTACGTTAGATATTTGAGTCACACTTTGAATCACAAGTAATTATTGTGAATTTATTTTAATGATAACGGGAATTAACGCGATCTCTTAACCAGTCAAAAGTACTTTTAACGGAATAAAATAGGTTGGTCAAACGAAAACCGCCGTCCTCGCGGGCTTAGCCACGGTTTAGACTAGCAAATACATACAATTTATGCTCATGCCTTTCCCATCGGGGTAGGCAGAGACAACAGCCCGGCATCTGCTTCTGTCCTTACATACTTCACTTAAATAAATAAAATAAAAATTAGCAATAGTACCTACTAACGTTTCTTTATAACTAAAGTATTGATAGTGACAATGTATAAAAACATTATTTTATATAAACGGCTTATTATAACTTATCTTATCAGAAATTATCAATGAATTAGAGGAAAGTTACCTAATATGGAATATTATAAAATTGTAAAGTTGCTGTATCTGAAAAGTAAGAACTTGTGTTTATTATGTAAACGATTTTCTTTTTTGGGTATTCTAGTCTGTATGTTCGCGATAGACGCAAATACTACTGGGCCCGTAGACAAGTGTCACAAGTCTAAATCGCTAAGGGATAGAAAAGATTAGATCGACCAATTACACTCGTGATCGTGATTCCGCCGCGGCGCGCGCATCATAAACCGGCGACGAGCTTGAATGTGATTGGTCGACCTAATCTATCCGTTTCCTTAGCGACTTACGCTGTGATACTTGTCTATGGCTGAATGGATTTAGATGCGGTTTTTTCGGTTGGAAATCTTAACGTAATAACAAAGTCAAAAATTATTTATTCTGTATAGACCATTAAATGCGGCACTTGCAGAATAAAAAAATATTTAAAACTAGAAGCAAATCGACCATCGATCGGTTCGAAACGCGGCCCAGACCTGAGAAGACTCCGGCAAGAAAATCAGTGGGCTGTTTTTTTTACCGGAGATATTATTACTTATAGTCAAACAACGTGGACGCCGACATCCACGCAGGCGCAGCCGCGGGCATCAATTACTATGGAAAACAAAAAAATATTGTTAGTAGGTATTTTCTAATTATCTACTAGGTATCAAAATTTTAAAATTTTTATGCCAAAAAATATAACAGTATACCAATAATTATCACTAGGTATTGAAGGTTTTAAAATATATTTTATGCCTAAAAATATAGCAGTGTACCATATTTGATTACTTTCCTCTAACGATACCAAGAAATCAACAATCTGATATCAATAGAAACATTTTGATTGCGACTGTACCACACCCCGGATTCTCTCGCAGTCTCAAAAATGTATGAATCAGTTGCTTTCCAGTTAGAACATTATTTTAGTTCAAAGTTCAAAGTTCAAAGTTCTTTATTTGTTGAACATGGTACAAAAGTGATGTTTACATTATAGGGTAGGACCACATATTCTGCCGGTTCTGGCGTACAAATTTTACATTTTAGTTGAATGAAATAATTATTAAATACATGCAATACAATTTAAAATAATTCATGTCAGTGTTAAATTGTCATTCAAAAATTCGTCAATATTATAATAACATTTCTCAAACAGCATATTCTTTAAATTCCTTTTAAACATGTCAATACTTAAATTTTTCCAACTATCAGGTATCTTATTGTATATTTTTGGAGCTAAGCAAAATATACTACTCCACATAAGACTTGTCTTAGCTCTTCGAATACATAGTGCATCTCTACGTCTATTGCGGTTTACTAAATCAGACAGCTGTGGAAATAGATGAGTGTTACATTTAACAAAGACAGCTGTTTCAAAAATATATATAGACGGAAGTGTCAGAACTCTGTATCTTTTAAAATATGGTGCACAACTATCCGTTACCCGGAGACCAAACATAGCTCTGATACATCGCTTCTGAGATTTAAAGGCTATTTCTTTATTAGTTGAATTTCCCCAGAATATCACACCATATCTCAACACTGATGCAACCAGACCATGATACGCAGTTAGAATAGCATCTGTATTAACTATCTTTGAAAGTTTGTGTAGTGCATATGAAGAACTATTAAGTCTGCTTACGAGGCTTTCAATATGACTTTTCCAATTTAGTTTTTTGTCAATTAATAATCCTAAAAATTTAGCGTTGTCTGTGTCAAGAATTTTATTATTTTTATAGTTTATGTCCATTATATTTGAGGGGTATCTTTGACTAAACTGCATTATCTTTGTTTTCGTCAAGTTAATTATTAAGTTATTATTATTCATCCACGTGATGATGTCAGATAAAGTTTTATTGATTTCACATTCATATGAATCCATACTAGTGCATGGTATCGTTACTGTACTGTCATCAGCAAACAATGTTATTTTATGATCTGTTGCTTTTGGTAAATCATTGATGTATATTATAAACAATAAGGGGCCCAGTACACTACCTTGTGGGACGCCAAAGGATACAGTGCGTTTTTTTGATACATATGTAGTCTCATATTTAGTTTTTATGTTAAATTTTGTTATCGCAGTCAATTGAATTCTGTTAGTCAAATATGCCTTAAGTAAGTCCAAAATGTTTCCCCTTATACCATAGCAGTCCAGTTTATTTATCAAAATATTATGATCCACGCAGTCAAATGCCTGTGTCATATCACAGTATATAGCACATGTCGGTGTTCTTTTATCTAAATTTGTCATTATGGTATTAAGAAAGTCATATATAGCTTGGTTAATTGTCATATTTTTACGAAACCCTTTTTGTTCTTTACAAAGAATGTTACATTTCTCTAGATATATGTAGATTTGATTGTGAATGTATTTTTCATATATCTTTGAGAAGACTGATAATAGTGCTATTGGTCTATAATTTTGCATTTGCTCCTTGTCATCTTTCTTAAATAGGGGTTTTAAGATTGCGACCTTAAGACTTTCAGGATAGACTCCATTGCTTAGACATAAGTTCAAAATATAGCTTAAGTGCCCACATATCAAATCTCCTACTTGTTTTATTACATTTGTTGCTATTTCATCGTACCCTACACTTTTCGTATTTTTAAGGCCTCTTATAATTCTTAATATATCTATCGGGTCACAGGGATTCATGAACATGGAATTCTGTTGAGTCATTATGTTCGCAGTTACATTATTACCTCTATCTGCTATCGCTACAATTTTTTCAATAAAATAATCGTTAAATTTATTTGCTATAAGCTCAGGTTTCTCAATAATGTCATTTTGTATTTGAATTTTGCTTATCGAGTTCTCAGGCAGATTGAGTTTACGTTTATTTATCATTTGCCAAGTTGTCTTATTTTTGTTGTCAGAATTTTTTATGTGGTATTCATTTTGAGAGCGTTTAGTCAAATTAATAATTTTTTTATACAACTTTGTGTAATCCTTATATTTCAGTTTATTTGTTAGCGTAGGTTCTATACGAGATTTCCAAAGTAATTGTCGTTTTTTTATACTACATATTTTTAGTCCACGTGATATCCATTTCGGTTTTCTGTTTACTGTTATCTTTATACGTTTAGTAGGAAAACACAGATCGTACAATAATTTAAACTCATCATAGAAAATATTATATGCCTCATTTGGATCCTCTGTCTGGTATACTTCAGAAAATGTTAGTATTTCAATATAACTTCTAAACCTTACAATATTCTCATAAGCATAATCCCTTCGTAACTTGTATCGGAGAAGCTTCTAGTTAGAACATGAATGTATGTACAATATACATGAAATTACATGTACAAATTAGCGTTGATCTGTCACAAAATAAGGGCCTCGATTCTACTAAAGACAAACCACTTTTTTTTTATCGTGCGAAGATCCCCATGGATACCACCCGCGTCAGCCATCGGGGGTAGTTATGTCGGGATCGAACCGAATAAAACCGCACGCCGCGCTTTCTCGGGCCTTAATTACTGGAGTGTAAGGTTACCCAATAGGCATACCGCATATCCCTCGCACCCCAGCTGATCCCGGGTCATCTACGTTTTTAAGATGGCCCCCTCGATCCCCCGAAAGCAGGGTGGGGCGAGCATCACGCCACTTTGCAGACGGTGGGGTGTAGGGTGACAGGCGGCCGTCCTGTCACCCAACCGTCGCCGCGCAGACAATGCCCTCTGCTAGTCAAAGGGACACGTGGAGAGCCTCAGAGCAGCCCGCTACAGGGCCACTCCCACCCCAGCCGGATTGGCCGCAGGCAGCAGCGTCTCCCGTGGCGAGTGGGGTGTGACGCCCCTGGTGTTGCACACGTCCATAGGCCGCGGTGACCGCTTCCCATCAGGTGGGCTGTGTGCTAGTCTACCACCTAAGTAATAATAAATAAAGTCTGTAATAGCGGTTAGTGAGTATAGTACTCAATTATTTTCTATTGTAGAAAATTGGTTTATGAAAAAATAAATTACACGAAAACACCATGATATTGGAGTATTCTTTTATATTTCAATAATACAAAATTCATTAATTCAGTACATACATAGCGCCATCTTAAATCAAATTAAGCATATTTTATAAAACACATAGGTAATAATCCGTGGTAATAATGGAGTATTATTTTATATTTCAATAATACAATTCAATATTCTACACTAGAGTACATTCTAGTAATAGCGCCATCTAGATTAAAATTAAGCATAGTTTGAGTTCTAACTCAGATGAGAATAATAATACTTTTTATTATCATACAATTTATACTTATTACTATATTTATACCTAATAATTATTATACTTTTGCAGTAAATACTAACATAATTATGTGCCTGTAAAGAGCCTTCAGACCCTAGTCAACATCACCTACAAGCCGTTAGGTATACCTTCTGATTGGTGGACGAAACTCTGACGTAAGCTTCCCTGGTAGGTCAGTCGGCAGTCGCTTCCAGGAAAACCAATGCCAATCAAAAGTAATAAGCGGACCTCTGGCTTCAACACGCACACACACATACACAATCTCTTGTACTAACATTATATTTTATAAACCTTTCCTCAGTATTTTCAGGCTAGGAATTGGATAAGGGTGAAGCCTTCTTGCGGACTTGAAATCCAGTACATCCGTAATGTACTCCGGCTGTATAGGAATTTTATTAGGCTTCTGTGTAACCTCTTCTTTTTGTTCTTGTTCCTTCTTGACAACTTCTTCCGATGGCTTGGCATGTTCCGCGGTTAAAATCTCAAGTTTTACTTTAATTTTATCAGCCTTCTGCGTCACTATTTGTCCTTGTTCCGATGGCTTGTAGACTTCTTTGGTAGTGTCCCCTTCTTCAAATGAATTTGTCATGATTTCCAGCTGTACCAGAATTTTGTCAGTCTTCTGTGTAACGTTTCCTTCTTGTTCCTCGGACTTGAAGTCCTCTGTACTGTTTATTTTTTGTTCCTGTTCCGTTGTTTTGCAGTCTACGACAGCGTTCCTTGCCACAGTTGTAACTATAGTAGTCTCCGGCTGTTGTAAAACTATATCACTCTTCTGTGTGACATTTCCTTCTTGTTCTTTTTCAGTTGACTGTAAGTCTTTCTCATGAGCGCTACCCTTAGCAGTTAAATCTGTGATAACCTCCAATTGTAGCAAACCTTTACCAATTTTCTGCGAGTATTTTACATTTTGTTTATCAGCCATCTGCGTATTTATTACTATTTTTTCCTGTTCTACTAGCTTCAAGTCTTCCATGCAAGCACCTCCTCCTGCTGTTGAATTCGTAATAATCTCCGGCTGTAATTTGATTGTATCAGTCCTCTGCATGACTGTTACTTTTTGATTATGTTCCCCTGACTTGATGTTTTTTTCGGTAGGGTGCCCGTCTGCTGACAAATTGGTGTTGGTTGCCAACTGTGACATTATTATGTTAGTCTCCTGGAGGTTATTTATTTTTTGGTCACGATCCACTGGCTTGCGTAGGTAATTATTATTGTTTTCTATTCCAGTTAATTTACTAAGAATCTCTTGCAATAATAAAATTGTACGATCCTGTACTTTTTGTTCCTGTACTTCAGACTCGAAGTCTTCTATATTAACGCTCCCTTCCGTGGTTGAATCCTTGATAATCTCCGGTTGTAGTAAAACATTATCAGCTCTCTGCGTAACTTTCATTTCTTGTTCCACTGGCTTGAAATCTTCTTTACTAGCAACCTCTGCAGCTGAATCCGTAATTATCTCTGAATCTATTGAAACATCATTAGTCCAATCCATTTCATTTTCCTTTTGTTCCACAGGCTCGACAGTTGAATCGGTGATTATCCCTGATTGCTGTAAAAAGTTGAGGTCTTCTTTGATAAAATCTCCGTCTCTTGTTGAATCTGTTATAATCTTCAGCTGTAATTTATTTTTTTCATTCTTTGATGTAATACTTCCTTTTATTTCTAGTTCTTTTAGCTTGCTGACTTCTTTATTTGCGCTTCGTGTATCAGTCTTCTGTGTGGTCTTGACTTCTTGTTTCTGTTCATTGGAGTCTTTTTTATTAGCACCCATTTTTATACTTATGATCACGTTGATGGACGGTTCTGCGCAACCCGAAGAATTTTCACTCAGGGGTTTCTATGATAAAAAGATTTTTATTATAAGCTTATAATTTTTTAGTTAAATATGAAGAAAGTAAATAAAAGCCAAACTAAACATAACATAAACTCACGCCTATATCCCCGAAGGGGTAGGCAGAGGTGCTAGCACCCACATTTCGCCAGTTTATGTTTAGGTAATGTAATAGGTGGCGAGCCTATTGCCATTAACCGGGCAGTTATAAACCACACATAACTTCAAAAAGCATCGAAAAGTCATTGGTGTGTGCCATGGTGAACCTGGGATCGAACCCGAGACAGTCCACTAGGCTACCGCGCGATAAACTTATCATCTTCTAACCTCTTTATCTGCCTTCTGTGTAGATTCTTCATTTGGTCTCTTTTCTGCTAACTTCAAGTCTTCTTCTTGTTTCTTTTCTTCTGGCTTCAAGTCCTCTTTATCTTCTATTGGCATCAAGTTTTCTGGTTCATCGTCTGTTGACATCGAGTCCTCTCTTTGTTTGTCTTCTGCCAACGTTAATATTTCTCCACCGGCGCCCCTTGGCACTGTTGATATCACATATATGGATAGTTTCGCGCGATCAGGAGAATCTGGACTTAGGTATTCCTAGAACGAAAAACACGGAATAAGTGCTAGCTTCAGTGCTATTTATTTAGGTGCTAATATGGGGTTCTTCAAGAAGGGCATTAGAAGGTTTTTGCAGGGTCGGCAGAGCGAGTGTGACGCCCCTGGTGTTGCACGCGTCCATAGGCCACGGTAACCGCTTTCCATCAGTGTGGGCCGTGTGCTTGTCTGCCACCTAAGTGGTATTAAAAAAAAAAAATTAAAAAAAGGTTTATAGAAGTTTATTTCTCACAAGCCTGCGGCTCCGCCCACGCGGTTCTATTCAACCGATTTTGATATAATAACAATAATAGCAACCCATTTATGTCCCACTGCTGGGCACGGGTCTCCTCTCCTCTAACGAGAGAGCTGAGAGGGTTTAGGCCTTAATCTACACACGCTGGCATAATGCGGGTTGGTGGGTCGGACATGTCCTTAGAATTTCTTCCAGGACATGTGGTTTCTTCACGATGTTTTCCTTCAACGTCAACAGATGGTAAATAATGTGATTAGCACATATAAATTCCACAAAGTGAAATTCACATTGGTACTGTCCGGTCGGATTCGAACTCGATACCTCTGAGTAGAGGCCACGTCCTTATCCATTAAGCTACCATAGCCTTTTTTTTGATCGATTGTGATAAAACATGACATGTGTAAATCAAGTGTGACCTCTTGGTCCTCCTTTAAAAAAAAACCGCATAAAAACCCCTTCATCAGTTTTTCCATCCATCGTGAACTAATAGACAAACAGACAAGGATTCTAAAAAAAGCTTACCTTGTAGAAAGCAATTAAATCTTGTTTAGTTATATCTTCTAGAAGTTCCTTTTGAGCGCGCGCTCTGTTAAAATCGTACACCTGTAAAATAATAAATAAAATATTCTATGACAGTCTACTGTACATCATTCTCATTCTCTGAACCTTTTTCCCAACTCAGTCGGGGTCGGCTTTCCAGTCTACATAATAATAATATACCCAAAGTAAGCATGATTGAACTAGTTTGTGTTATGGGTTCTACAATGGTTATAAACACGCTTAGATTCTTTTTCTGTCAATACAAACATTATTATTATATAGAAACCCCCAGAGCAATACAAATAGATAAATATGTATTCATGCATACAATCCACATTCCAGAACACATAAGACCAGCTAGTTAAACTATGTTTACTTTGGGCAAAATATCTCTTTTTTTATACCACTTAGGTAGCAGATATAAGCACACGGCCCACCTGATGGAATGCGGTCACCGTGGTCTATGGACGCGTGCTACACAAGGGGCGTCACACTCGCGCTGCCGACCCTGTAAAAACCTTCTAATGCCCTTCTTGAAGAGCCCCATATTGTAGCCGCCAGGGAAAACCACAGCAGGGAGATAATTTCACAGCCGGCGCGTGCTCTTACCTGGCACGAGATTTCGATCCACAGATCATCGGCTATTCTGGAAACTGATTTAGACTTTTCAGCTATGCATGTCCTCACAGTGTCTTTATATATCTGTAACTCTTTGTCATCCAAGTTTTGAAGAGTTTGCTGCGAAAAATAAACAAGAATAATAGAGCCTGTAGGAGGTAGGACACGACGGTATCTCCCATCCGAAATGAGCAGTCCAACTGGGGTAGTACCTCCACCATACAGAAGTCCTCGGCCATATTATCCATCGTGTTGTGTTCCCGCCGGTAAGTAGGGTAGCCAGAGCTCACTGTACCCCTCCTCCCCCTGCCCCTTCCTAGCCTCCCCACCCCTTCCTGCCCCCCCCTTTCCTTATACCCTTAGTGTTGCACACGTCCATAGGCCACGGTGACCACACGGTGATGGAGGGCCGAGGGGGCCATCTTAAAACCGTAGATGGCCCAAGCTCAGCTTGGGTGCGAGGGATACCTATACCTATTGGGTAACCTTACACCCCGGTAATTAAGACCCGAGCGTGCGGTTTTAGTCGGATCGATCCCGACATAACCACCCCCGATGGCCGACAGGGGTGGTATCCATGGGGATTTCCACACGATAAAAAAAGGTACTACCCCAGTCGGACTGCTCAATTCAGACGGGAGATACCGTCGTGCGATACCTTCTCTGGATATCCATTAAAATAACATCTTCTCCAACCTAGCGTTAATCCCAGTCGTATCCAAAGCTTTCACCTCGGAGTCTGGGGTCCGCTTTACCAGTCTTAACTGCGGATTTTGGCTGAACCTCGATATTATCCATTAAATTATCATCCTTACCAAGAAATTCTGCATGAACTCTTCGATCCTCTGATCCAAATACTCTGGGTGCTTTTCACCCTGGACGCCGATTCTCAGACCATAAGAGCAATAGTGTGAAACCGTGTGAGTGTATACTCTATAGCCGAGCTGTTCCTGTTAAAAAAACGTTATAACTATCTCAATCTTCTTCAACCTAGATCCCAGTCGTATCCACTTTCACCTCAGAGCCTGGGGTCCGCTTTACCAGTCTTAACTGCGGATTTGGCTGGACATCGACATTTTCCGTGAAGCGACTGCCATCTGACCTTCACAACCCAATGGTGACATTAAGCGATACCGAAGCATTGCAGCTAGACCGTTGTTGTTGGAATTTTTAGGGCTCCAACTACCCGTAACGACTGCCATAGATGTTTGTATGGCAACCGGGACCGACGGCTTAACGTGCTTTTTGTAACCTGCCAAGTTCAAATTTAGAAGAAATTTAGATGATTATGATCGATGTTAAAGTGGATCTATTCTTGGCATTGGATTGGATTTCAATCCTTTTTTAGGCGAACCTTTAGCTGATAGGAACTTGGCCCCCTTTTTAACAGATATGTTTTGGTGGGATGGTTAATTACCTTTTTTTTATCGTGCGCAAATCCCCATGGATACCACCCCCGTCGGCCATCGGGGTGGTTATGTCGGGATCGAACCGACTAAAACCGCACGCCGTCTCGGGCCTTAGTAACCAGGGTGTAAGGTTACCCAATGGGCATATCCCTCGCACCCCAGCTGACCCCGGGCCATCTACGGTTTTAAGATGGCCCCCTCGACCCCCCGAATAGGGGGGTGGGGCGAGCATCGCACCACTTCGCCGACGGTGGGGTGTAGGGTGACAGGAGGCCGTCCTGTCACCCAACCGTCGGCGCGCAGACAATCAGCTCGCCCCCCGCTCGCTCCCCACTGTGCCATCTGCTAGTCAGAGGGACACGTGGAGAGCCTCGGAGCAGCCCTCTAGAGCGCCACTCCCACCCCAGCCGGATTGGCCGCAGGCAGCAGCGTCTCCCGTGGCGA
Organism: Lithosia quadra; assembly: GCA_963576445.1. Taxonomy (NCBI): domain Eukaryota; kingdom Metazoa; phylum Arthropoda; class Insecta; order Lepidoptera; family Erebidae; genus Lithosia; species Lithosia quadra. The sequence continues at coordinate 2,412,983 of OY754897.1, forward strand.
GTTGGAGGCGCTGCTCGCCTCCGTTGCCCAGGTGCACCACGGGGAGGTTCCGGCCCGCACCCGGATGGTTAATTACCTTAGTCCTAAGTGTAGTAAAGCAAGGTTCCCTGATCAATTTGTAGATAAGATGCAAGATCAAGCTATTCCTTATTGAGTGCACCCCGCAGGAGTAGTAAACGGAAGCACACGAAGCACGGTGCCCGCCGTTGTATATTTTGCGTATGTACCACTTTCCTGCAATAAAATTGTAGGTTACACAATATAGGTTTTTTTTTATGTCGGCCACGTCAACATGACTTCACCTCGCCTGATGGTAAGCTGAGGCAAAGTCTCTAGAATGGGAGTCACCATTGCAAACACCGATAGTGCCAAAATGGTGGCTCTCAGCTTGACGGCCTCATCAAATGCTTTTTCACGGCCCGCTTAAAGGACCCGGGACTGTATGAGGAAGGAAACACGTGAGCTGGTAAAGTATTCCAGGTCTTGATGGTGCGGCAAAGGAATATTATAGAAAGGAATAAGTGATATTAACCCAATGTTATATGGCATGATATGACATGACCGAAAGAATTTCGGAAAATTCTTTTCCCTAAAGGGGTGAAGAAGAGGGGCAAAGTTTGTATGGGACAACGCAATTCCTTGGTCCAACTAAATTTGTAACAAAATTGATGGAACATATTTGTATCGTATATTTGAGTAGCCAGAGCTCAACCCACACCCCACACCCCTATCTCTCCAGTCTTACCTCCAACCCTTTTCATACTCATCAGTCTTCGGGATTTACGCACCACTATTTAAACACTTATTTGACGTTTCGGTAGCATTGCAGTAGTTGTTGAACGTACGAGTCCGTTATCATAATATTTTCAAGTTAACTTAAAAGTTTTAGTCCGTTACTCGAAATGTTAATTTGGATGTTCTCACCCCTTTCCAGTTCAATATCTCTGTGCAGTAGTAGTTGAGGGGCGAAAAGTGGAAACGCATCTTCAGGAAATCTGCAACCAAAGCAGTCATCATTATTAATTCACCATCATTATCATCATCTACCTGCCCTTGTCCCAATTACTTATGTCATTCTCCTCCATACATTCTTATCCGATGTCATCTCCTCCGTCACTCCCTTCCTTTCCATATCGTCTTTCACGTATTCCATCCATCTTTTCTTAGGCCTACCTCTGCACCTGAAGCCCTCTACATTCATACTTTCAAATTCTCTTCTCATAACATATCCATACCACGACAGTCACTCGCTTCTTAATTTTTCATTCGTAACTTCCAAACATCCTCTAATATACTCATTCCTTATTCTGTCCATTCTTGTCACACCACACATCCATCTTAACATTGCGCTACATGACGATTCACCATGAATAAAAAATGGTGGCAGAAAGTCCTCTAAGGCCCGAATTGAGATTGATCAATCTCTGATACAGGTACGTCTCAAGCATGCACATTTTTACTCGACTGTGCCAGCGAGGGTAATGTGCTTCGCGCGTATGTATGCATGTAATGTATGTTGGATGGTAAAGAATTCCAGGTTTTGATGGTGCAGCAAAGAAAAGAGGCACCGAACCGCTTGGTTCTTACTGGAATTGTTTGCACCATATGAGGGCGATATCTCAGCCTAGCAAAGGAGAGAGTGGGACTAGTTGGTAGAGCTCGTCGGAACATTCTCCATGGTAGATGTGGTAAATCAAACTTGTTTCAGGTTTTTCAACAATAGTTGGGTTTTTGTTTTTCATTATTTATTTTTACTGGACTATTAATGATATCGTCTCCAGGATCAAAACTCGAAACCAATTCGCCTTCAGCGCGGCGTGAGACAGGGAGACGTTATATCTCCGAAACTGTTCTCCGCCGCTCTGGAGGATGTCTTCAAGCTTTTGGACTGGAGGGGTCTGGGCATCAACATCAACGGCGAGTACATCTCTCACCTTCGATTTGCTGACGATATTGTAGTCATGGCTGAGACCCTGGAGGACCTTAGCACAATGCTCTGCGACCTCAATAGAGTCTCTCAACAAGTGGGTCTAAAAATGAACATGGATAAGACGAAAGTTATGGCCAACATCCGTGTTGTACCCACTCCTCTGAAGGTTGAAGACTCTATTCTCGAAGTTGTAGACGACTATGTTTACCTGGGACAAACAGTCCAGCTAGGTAGGTCCAACTTCGAAAAAGAGGTCAATCGACGAATCCAACTCGGTTGGGCAGCGTTCGGGAAACTACGAGCTATCTTCTCGTCCCAAATTCCGCAGTGTCTCAAGACGAAAGTCTTTGACCAGTGTGTGTTGCCAGTGATGACGTATGGAACTGAGACGTGGTCGCTCACGATGGGCCTCATAAGAAGGCTCAAGGCCACCCAAAGGGCAATGGAGAGGGCTATGCTCGGAGTTTCCCTGCGTGATCAAATCAGAAATGATGAGATCCGCAGGAGAACCAGGGTCACCGACATAGCTTTCCGAATTGCGAAACTCAAGTGGCAGTGGGCGGGGCACATCGCTCGCAGAGCCGACAGCCGTTGGGGCAAAAAGGTTCTCGAGTGGCGACCACGAACCGGAAGACGTGGTGTGGGCAGGCCTCCGACAAGGTGGACCGACGACCTGGTAAAGGTCGCGGGAAACCGCTGGATGCGAAAAGCGCAGAACCGGTCGTCGTGGAGATCATTGGGGGAGGCCTTTGTCCAGCAGTGGACTCCTTCGGCTGAGATGATGATGATGATGATGATGATTAATGATATCAGTGTACTTAAAAAAAAAAAAAACTTACTTCATCTCGACCGTGTCCCCGATCTTGACGGCCATCTTTTTAGTAAGATCACCACATATAAGACCTTCGATATGGACTTTCCTGATGAAATTGGCCGCGAACTCGTTCAGCCGTTCTATGGTTAGGTCTGAAAGAAAAAAGAAGCATTTAATACAAATAGGCCATAAAGTCTGCATAAACTGCGCAGGAGGCGCGGGTTTGATCCCCGCTCAGTGCAAATATTTGTATACATGAACATGGGTATTTGCATTGGTTTGGTCGTGCCTCGGAGAGCACGTTAAGCCGTTAAGCAGTTGGAGCCCTAAAAGTCCAACAACAACGGTCTAGCTGCAATGCTTTGATATCGCCTAATGTCACCATTGGGTTGTGAAGGTCAGATGGCAGTCACTTCACGGAAAATATCGACGTCCAGCCAAATCCGCAGTTAAGACTGGTAAAGCAGACCCCAGACTCCGAGGTGAAAGCTTTGGATACGACTGGGATTAACGCTAGGTTGAAGAAGAGGCCATAAACTCTGACAGAACCTTTCATATAAAACCGCATTTAAATCCGTTCATTAGTTTTTGCGTACATCGCGAAAAAACAAACAAAACGGCGTGCGGTTTTAGTCGGTTCGATTTCGACTTACCCACCCCCGATAGGTGACGGGGGTGGTATTCGTGGGGTTTTCCGCAGGATAAAAAGTTGAGTTCTGGCTACCCTACTTACCGCCGGGAACACAACACGATGGTTATCATGGCCGCGGTCTTCAGTAGGGTGGAGGTACTACCCCAGACGGACTGATCAAAAAGGATGGGAGATACCGTCGTGTCCTACCTGGGTGTACCGCATTGAGGTTCCTGCCTACATCCTGCATGATGATGTCTGAATATAAAAATCTACCTGCATCCTCAAGGGTTTTATGTCTCTCCAAAAGCTCCAGGGTGAGGGTGTGGTAAGATGTGGACAGATACCAGCCAGATAAGCATTCACTTTCTTCTGCGACTGCCAGCTGTAGATAAAAAACACATTTCTGACATCTTTTTACCACTTAGGTGGCAGACAAGCACATGGCCTTCTTGGTGATTAGCGGCCTTTAATCGTACAATCTATCGACGGAATGCTCATACGCCCAATCGTGCGTGATTATCTTTGTGAACTAAATCTTTCGCGCGCGATTATGTACTGTTCTTTTTGACGTAAGTATCGGAAAATCGGTGTATGGGCAAGAGAGACAACAATATAGGACTCGACTAGAGCGCGCACTCTTTCCATCTCTCTTCCAACAACTTGACACGCCCTTTCTTTCACGCGCGAATCAGTTTTCACTCGTGAAAGCATTCGCGATAGACTGTGTGTGTAAAGGGCACCATGACGGACGAATGGTTGATCCCCCCATTGTTTTGGAAAAGCATCACATCCCGTTCTTCCATATAGAACGGCAGTGGACCTTGGGATCGGAGCCAAAAGTTGAAATACAACCGACCTCTCTGCTGAGGTTTTCCCTAGCATCTACAATATGGGGTTCTTCAAGGGCATTAAAGGGTCAACAGCACGGAAATGTCACTCCTGGTGTTGCACACGTCCTGGTGACTGCTTCCCATTAGGTGGGCCGTATGCTTGTCTACCACCTAAGTGTCATAACCACCAGGAAGAACTCTATGATGATAATTACTTACATCATGTGGCTGCGCATCATTTAATCCATGCTCAAGGTGACTATAGAACCCTGCTCTTACCGCTTCGAAGCGGTTCGGGTTCGCCCTGAAGTACACCAGCTGGTCTAGGATCTTGTACAGCAGTACCTCTATCTTATCTTCAAAGCCTTCTATGGACAACTGTAATGGTGCAATGATTTAAGATAAGATGCTGAACGCTTACTTATTACTTCGATATCGCCATTGGTCGAAATGACCATTGGTTGTGGAGGTCAGATGGCAGTCGCTCGACGGAAAATATCGAAGTTCAGCCTTATCACAGTTAGACTGGAAAGCCGACCCCAACTGAGTTGGGAAAAAGGTTCAGAGAATGATGATGCTGAACGTGGTTCCATCAGCGCCCCTGCGAAACTCACAGGAACCTTTTGCGGGATCTAATGTCGTTATTATACAAGCTATGACGAAAGATCCCGCAAGGAGATAGGACACGACGGTATCTCCCGTCCGAAATGAGCTGTCCGACTGGGGTACCTCCGCCCTACAGAACACCGCGCACATAATAACCATCGGGTTGTGTTCCCGCTGGTAGGTAGGGTAGCCAGAGCTCACTGTACCTCTCCTCCGGTAACACAACATGATGCTATTATGGCTGCGGTTTTATGTGGAGCGGAGGTACCTACTACCCCAGTCGTACTGCTCAATTCGGATGGGAGATACCGTCGTGTCCTACCTCCATATACACGCGAATACAAGATGTACGCTGTACGAGAAAAACAAAACCCTTCCTTGTAAGTCGGGTAACAAGTAAAACGAAACAAAAATGTAGTTTACATGCATTCCATTCTGGTTCATTGATAAACTCCACACCAATCCAGCCTGCTTTGCGCCATAAGTGACCTCCTGTAGGCTGTCACTGAGGAGATGTATCAAGAATGTTGCTAGAATTCGGTTCAAGGGTTCTGCGTCGATCATAGGACTGTGAATAAAGATTCAAAGAAGACATTTCTTTTATTTCATTGCAACAAAATTAAAAGTATGATAATCAGATCAGAAACGGTTTTAAAGAAAGGCTTATTCAGGTGTACCTGAACACCGGGGTGCGAGGGAAATACTCTATGAGCCACCTTACAGCCCGGCGTCAAAGACCGCAAAACCGTGGGCCGATCTACGCAGTGCATGCGGGCAAAGGAGGCGCAGTACCTTTCACTCGCCACGGGGGACGCTGCTGCCTGTGGCAAATCTGGCCAAGGCGACCTTCTAGAGGGCTGCTCCGAGGCTCGCCGCGTGTGCCCAAGACTAGCAGAGGTGGTTGAATCTTCGCGCGCGGACGGTTGGGTGACAGAACGGCCTCCCCTTACGGGGGGTCGAGGGGGCCATCTTAAAACCGTAGATGGCCCGGGGTCAGCTGGGGTGCGAGGGATATGCCCATTGGGTAACCTTACACGGTTACTAAGGCCCGAGACGGCGTGCGGTTTTAGTCGGTTCGATCCCGACATAACCACCCCCGATGGTGGCCGACGGGGGTGGTATCCATGGGGATTTCCGCACGATAAAAAAAAGGGTCGAGGGGGCCATCATAGCCCGGGGTCAGCAGGCGGGTAGGCTCTTCACGTGTCCCTCTGAGAAGCAGAGGGCACAGTGAAGAGCATGCAAGCGGCATAATGGTTCTCCGGACGCAGACCAAATTTTGATGTATTTTTTTGTTGCGTGAAAGGATCAGACTTAAAATTTTACGGGAAATATAGTAAAAAATCGACGTACATGCGGGTGGAGTCGCGACCATAAGCTAGTTAATAAACAAGAAATAACGTTAAACTCACCTGGCCAAACGAAAGATAATCTTTACTGTGCTATAGACAAACATGTTTAACTTCTTGAACCACAATCTCATTAATTCTGTGTCCTGAAACAAAAGAAAAATAAAAAAAAATAAAAAAAACCCGACTGCGTAAAAAACTAAAAAGAAAAAAACAAGCACTTGTGGTCAAGATGTCATGTGGTCTAGAAACATAACAACTGAACAGTCGGGATCCATTATTCGACAGCCAATCTAATTTTGCAATGGCAAGAGCTCGTTTTTTTCTTTTTAGTTTTTTACGCAGTCGGGTTTTTGACCTCCAACCTCAATGCACCCAACCCAACACGAGTATATATTTTGAACACATTCAATTTTTCATCACCACTTCCACCCCCCATATCTTTGAAATGGCTTAACCGATTTTTATAAAACATAGCTAAGAACACTCTCCCCCAACCCATCTTTCAAACAAAAGAAACAGAATCAAAATCGGTTCATCCGTTTGGGAGCTACGATGCCACAGACAGACTTACAAACACACACACAGACACACACACACACACACACACACACACACACACACACACACACACACACATACACACACACATACACACACACACGTCAAACTTATAACACCCCGTTCGGGTTTCCGTCGGGGGTTAACAAAGAGACTCGGAATGAGAGAGGAAAGATCTAGGTTTTAAGAATAGGGAGAGTTTTTATTTTAAAAAAGCAAAAATAGACAAAAAAAAAAAACCTAACCTAACCTAACCTAACCTAACCTAACCTAACCCTATATTTTTTTTTATTTGAATTTTTTTTTTTTTTTTATTTTTTTTTTTTTTTTAGTTTTCGTGTACATTCATCACTAAGTTCACAAACCTCAATCCTAATGTACCTAACTTGTATAGAAAAAAAAAATACATTTTTTTAAATTAAAATTTGGTAATGATAATACCTTTTTGAAATCCTCTTGATAACCCCTAATTTGATACCCATATATTGCCGAATTCAATTTATTTTTATTTTTTCGCCCTTTAAACTATATCGTATTACAGCGGCCATGTTGGTTTTTTTTTCGCGTTACCTATCTAAGAACACTTGAGTTACCGAGACGAATCTAACGATATATATTAATTAAAGAAATCCGCCCTGTAGTTTGGAACATAAATGAGCTAATGAAGAATCTTACAAACATACATAAATACCTATTGGTTAGAATACTTAGAATCTTACGGCCATGTAGTCATCTCAAAATTGATTGATTGAATACGAAAGAGAATGGAATAGTTCTTACCTTAACGATAACCGTTTCCAATGTCTCAACCACGTTCGAAGGCCTAAACTCGTTTGGTAGTGGCATGTGCAGCTCATTACACAGCTCCACCTCTTTCCATTTCTACAAAAGAACAATGAGAAATTTAATAACCTTCATTGCCATTACCTTCATTGATAACCGCGGTAGCCTAGTGGTTTGGGTAATGAACTGCTGAGACGAGGTCTCGGGTTCGATCCCAGGTTCACTGTAGCACACACCAATGACTTTTCGATGCTTTTCGAAGTTATGTGTGTATTTATCACAGGTTTATTAGTGACTCGGAGAGCATGTTAAGCCGTCGGTCCCGGTTGCCATACAAACATTCGTCGTCGTTACGGATAGTTGGAGCCCACAAAAGTCCAACCAGTCTAATTTGGAACTTCGATATCGCCATTGGTCATAATGACCATTGGTTGTGGAGGTCAGATGGCAGTCGCTCCACGGAAAATATCGAAGTTCAGCCGCATCACAGTTAGACTGGAAAGTCGACCTCAACTGAGTTGGGAAAAAGGTGCAGAGAATGATGAATAACCTTCATTGCGTAAAGTCTCCTGCGTTGTTAGCACAGAAATTTCTCTCCTCAACCCCCTGATTCCTCCCCTATCCCCCCCCACCCCTATAGTGTGTTGCACACGACGTCCATAAGCCACAGTGACCGCTTCCCATAAGGAATGTCGTGTAAAAGTTGTATAAAAAAAGTTGAAGATGTTACGAATTTTCGTAGCGTCCACAGGGGCGAGACTTTGCCTTTAACTTACCATCAGGCAAGGTCATATTGACGTGTCACGTGACCGATATAAAAAAAAAACGGGGATGAAGTATGCCACAGCGGAAGCCACGGGACATAGCTAGTAGCTATATGGGTGTCACGCGGTGCTGCGACGACAATCCTCTTTTGATGAGGCCGTCAAGCTGAGTGCCACCATTGTTAACATGGTACGTGTATGTAATGGTGACCCTCTTTGCTGACTTTCCAGCTTACCATCAGGCGAGGTGAAGTCAAACTGACGTATATAAAAAAATACCTTTAATGTGCCTTCATCTATATCTTCGTATCCATATTTGGTTCCATACCACCGATCCGTCATTGTACATTTATTTTCAAACTCCCTGTATATAAAATATACTTTTTAAACTTGCGGAAAAATATTTCTCAATTTCCAAGACTCTGTGATAGGCCCAATATAAATACCAGGCACAAAAACAATCTTGAAGCCTGTGATAGTTGATCCAAAAAATTAGTAATTCTTTCCGGGGTTACTGCGAGCAGCACCTCCCACTCGCCGCGAGAGATGCTGGTGGCCCTCTTGAGGGTGCTCTTTGAGGCTATCCCAAGTGTTCCTCTAACTAGCAGAGGGCACAGTGGGGAGCAGGCGAGGGGTGAGCTGATTCTCCGAGTGCAGGCAGGGGGTGACAAGACGGCCGTATATCACCCTACATCCCACCGTCGTAAGGCGGCACCATGCTCACCCCACCCCCTCTTTCGAAGGGCTTTCAAAACTAGTGGTTTCAGAGCATACGAAAACTTTTACGAAAAAACATTATAAATACGTACTTAGCAGTTATCGTCACGACCGCATTTTCTGGGGTAAGCAGGGATAATAGATTAGTTATTAGTTCTGGTTTCCATTCTGTCATCATGGTCGGGATGGTAACAACCCGTTCCATTGGATATCGCTGGAAAATTAAAACAAAATTATATTATTAGGTCAGCCTCTGTGGCGTAGCGGTAGTGAACGCGGCCGCTGCGCAGGAGGCGTGGGTTCGATTCCCGCTCAGTGCAAATATTTGTATACATAAATATGGATATTTGCATTGGTCTGGTCGTGCCTCGGAGAGCCGTCGGTCCCGGTTGCCATACAAACATCTATGGCAGTCGTTACGGGTAGTTGGAGCCCACAAAAGTCCAACCAGTCTAACTTGGAACTTCGATATCGCCATTGGTCATAATGACCATTGGTTGTGGAGGTCAGATGGCAGTGGCTCCACGGAAAATATCGAAGTTCAGCCGCATCACAGTTAGACTGGAAAGCAGACCCGCAAAGAACTGAGTTAGGAAAAAGGTTCAGAGAATGATGATGATGTAATCGAGAAATTAATTACTTACCTGCAAAAGAGTCGCGTACTCTTTCACCCTTTCTATAGCCGGTTTTACACCGTGATTCTTCAATTCTAGAAGTTCCTTCTGTTCCTCCCACACCCATTCTTGAGGGCCCATTGTCATCAACATAGCTAAATACTAAAAATGGACAAAAATATTTATTAATAGCTGACCCACTCCGGCTTCACCCGTGGTTATTTCGAACCCCGATGCACCCCTTCTAACTCACATAATAATGTTCATAATTTATCAGTTTTCCTAAAATGTATGGGAATCTACCGGAATTGTTCACAATTATGATTATTGCTCCGCACCCTTGGGCAGTAGCGTGATGACATTCAGCCTATGACATTCACGGATAATGTGGCTTTCTATTGGTGAAAGAATTTTTAAAATCGGTTCAGTAGATCCCGAGATTACCCCTTACAATTTAACAAATATACAAACACAAACTTTACTTCTTTATAATGATGAGTACCTAATTAATTAAATAATGGATCGGTCTGAATTCACCTATCCTGCCAATTTCATCAAAATAGGTCCCACTATTTTGAAGATCGAAACAAATGGGCAAAGGCTTTTGGGGGCTGAATCACCTGCGTCCGTAGGAGAATACCCTATTCTGAAACCCTACACGTAGTCCCTGGGTGGTGCTAAACAGGTGATACTCTGGTGGTAGGTTTCGACCGTCGGCTTGTGACCACCCACCGAGCAAAGACGTACCGCCAAATAGTCTGGCTTGCCTGGCTGTGTTCCGGTACGATGCTCGGTGCAGCCACTTGGGAGGATGGGTCGAGGTAGCTGTTCTACTGCAGGCTGACCGATCTGTGGCACTCTGGTATGGACGCATCGGAGTACTGGCCGAGGAGGGTAGCGGGATCCGAGGCACGGTGCACCGCTGGCCGACCGCAGGTAGTTGGGGGCCCAAGTAGTATGATAGCCACATACGAAAGGCTGCCCCGCCAACTGTCGAAAAATCCCGGGATGCCCCATCGTGCCGGTTGGCGACCGGATGAGAGGGCCCGATGGACATTCCCGGGGGGGCTCGGGCGTCCCCGCAGTCTCCAGTCCAGTATCCCATTAGTGCGTCCATCCATAGTGTACCTGCGGGTCACCAGCGTGGTACCTCACTTCACTGCCATTCTCTCACCTATCTTCACTCGCATCATAATGAAAAGGAACAAAAAGAGTAAAGTTAAACAGCGGCTGCACTCCCTCTCACTCAAAGTGCACCTCACCAATATCCGAGGTTTGCACTCCAATCTCGTTGCAGTCCATCACCACCTCGAGACTGAGAAGCCAGCACTCTTGTTCCTTTCGGAGACGAAGATCAGATGTCCGTCAGACGCCTCGTATCTTCAATACCCAGGGTTTACCCTGGAGCACAACTTTAAACCACAAGCGGGCGTGTGTGTATACGCACGGGATGACATCTGTTATCAGCGTCTCCGAAATCTTGATGATCCCAGGTTCTCTGCGATTTGGGTGATGGTGGATACAGGTATCGACAAAATTGTCTATGCCTGTGTCTATCGCTCTCATGGTGGAGACCAGGAGACGACTGGGCTCATGCAATATCTCAGTGAGGCAGCAGATACAGCTCAGCACCGGTACCCTTCTGCCCAATTGGTATTGCTGGGGGATTTCAATGCCCACCACAAGGAGTGGCTTTTCCCATACCAGCAAACTGACCACGCTGGGATAGAGACTCGTAAGCTGGCACTAGCGTTCGATCTCACCCAGCTGGTTCAGGGGGCAACGAGGGTACCGGATGTTGATACACATACAGCCAATTGCCTGGACCTTCTGCTGACAACTGATCCAGACCGCTACTCGGTGTCCATTTCTTCACCTTTAGGAACATCCGACCACTGTCTGGTGAAGTCTGTATCGGTTTACTCCCCGACCGACATCAGTCCTAGGGGCTCCCGGCGGGTATGGCGATACACGTCAGCAGATTGGGATGAGATGCGATCCTTCTTCGCATCCTATCCATGGCAGCCTACGTGCTTCTCTTCTTCTGATCCATCCGTCTGCGCGGATGCCGTGGTGGAAGTCTTGCGACAGGGAATGGAGTACTACATTCCATTCTCTGACGTAGATATGTCTGGCATGGCTCGACCATGGTTTAGCGCTGAATGTGGCCGCGCAGAAGCCCTTAAGCACGCGGCTTACCTAGCCTGGGTCGATGCCCGTAACCGCAAGACGGGGGACGTAACTCGGAAGAAGAGAGCCTTTAACAGGGCTGCCAAGTCTTGCAAGAAGACTTTGCGAAAGGCCCGCTTCGATCATATTGCCCGTATTGGGAGCAAACTTGCTTCATACCCAGCGGGCAGTAAAGCGTTTTGGGCCCTAGCAAAGTCGGTTGAGTCAAACTTCTGCTGCCCCTCACTGCCTCCACTGCAGAAGCCTGACGGGACGCTGGCCCACTCCGCGGAGGAGAAGGCAAATTTATTTGCTTCGCTTTTTGCGGAGTCTTCGCGTCTGGATGCTGGTACCTCCAAGCCTCCTGCTCCTCCTGCCAGTTGCGAGGCGCGCATGGCAGATATCAGCATCCGTCAGCGGGATGTACGTGGGGTACTACGTAATCTGGACGTGAACAAGGCCAGTGGACCTGACGGGATTCCTGCAATTGTACTGAGGACCTGCGCACCTGAGCTGTCTCCTGTATTGACGCGCCTGTTTCGTCTCTCGTATGAGGCTGGTCGAGTGCCGAGGGCTTGGAAGCAAGCTAACGTGCAACCTGTGCCCAAAAAGGGCAGCCGGGCAGACCCTGTCAATTATAGACCAATTTCGGTAACGTCCATACTTTGTAAAAGTATGGAGCGTGTGCTGAACAAAAAGCTCCTGGCATACCTCGAAATTAATGATCTCCTCAGTGACCGGCAATATGGCTTCCGTCAGAACCGTTCCACTGGGGACCTTCTTGTGTATGCCACCCACATATGGAGCGAAGCTATCGAGAAGCATGGGGAAGCACTTGCCGTCTCTCTCGACATCTCGAAGGCATTTGACAGGGTCTGGCACGATAGCCTAATTGGCAAGCTTCCGTCCTACGGCTTGCCCGCTGGCTTATGTATCTGGATTGCCGACTTCCTGAGGAATCGGGCCATACGTGTGGTCATTGATGGCTGCGCATCAGACCAGCTTGAGATCAATGCTGGGGTTCCTCAGGGGTCCGTACTCTCGGCTACTCTATTCCTGCTGCACATAAATGACCTGCTCAAACCCGGTACTTTTGGGTACGCAGATGACAGCACAGTGGTTGAGAGGTATGAGTCCAACTCTAGAGCCAGCGCGGCACACATCCGATCTCTCCGAGAGGCGATGGTTGGGCGCTTGAACTTATCCTTGAAGGCGGTCTCCGACTGGGGTGATGCTAACCTGGTTAAGTTCAATGCTGCTAAGACTCAGGCGTGTCTTTTTTCTGCCAAGCGAAGTCAATTCCAGCCAAATCCCTCCTTCCGAGGTGTACCCGTGCCGATAACAGACCGCCTCGAGCTTCTTGGCGTAACTCTCACATCCACCCTCAACTTTGGGACTTACATTGAGGCTAAAGCTCAAATGGCCGCAAGAAAGCTGGGCATTCTGTCAAAAGTGCGACAGTACTTCACACCGGAGCAACTGCTCAACTTGTATCAAGCGCAGGTCCGATCCTGTATGGAGTACTGCTCGTATCTGTGTGATGGCTCAGCTAAATACCAACTTGACGCGCTGGAGACGATCGAGAGACGAGCCAAGAAGCTCATCAATAACGATGCACTAGTCGAGAAAAGACTTCAAAGCCTTGCCCATCGACGCAAAGTTGCAGGTCTCTCGGTGTTCTATCGGATGCATTTCGGGGAGTGCGCTCTGGAATTGCACAACCTGATACCTCCAAGTCCTTTCCATCAACGAACGACTAGACGAACAGCGTCACGCCACCGCTATATGGTCGATATTCCACTCATACGCACAAAGCGCTGTGCTGACACGTTCATCGTGCGTACAGCTAAGGAGTGGAATTCCTTGCCTGAGTCTGTGTTTCCGGAAAGCTATAACCTGGGAGTTTTCAAGTCACGAGTGAATAGGTTCCTTCTAGGCAAGCGTGATTCATCGTAGACCACATCGTCACTTACCATCAGGTGAGATTGAGGTCAAACGTAAGCCTATCATGAATAAAAAAAAAAAAAAAAAAAAAAAAAGGCAGCAAGTCAAACAAACATAATATATGAGCTACATATGATGTAAATATATGTGGTTTATATATATATGAGGTAAACACATGAGCTAGTAAAGAATTCCAAGTTATCTGTTGGTTTGCAGTGAATACAAAAAAAACTATTGAACAGATCTTGATGAGGTTTTTGTGATAGAAAGAACGTCGATTTCATTGTATACTAGTTACCTATGATTTAGATTAATTTGAATTTAAATTTGAGACATTCAAATTTGATTTGAGTTCGAGTTCGAATTCGAGTTCGAGTTCGAGTTCGAGTTCGAGTTCGAGTTCGAGTTCGAGTTCGAGTTCGAGTTCGAGTTCGAGTTCGAGTTCGAGTTCGAGTTCGAGTTCGAGTTCGAATTTGAATTTGAATTAAAATTTGACTTAAGTAGGTACCTGAAATATTAAACTGATGATATCATCAGTATGGTTGATCCCATCTTTGGTGACGGCCACCACGATGTAGAAAAATGCGAAGCACCGGGCTGGGATGCTGTCCCAACTGCCTATCCTGGAAGCAATACGAAAAACATGGACTTATCTACCATACCTACCATAAGGAGGTAGGACACGACGGTATCTCCCGTCCGAAATGAGCTGTCCGACTGGGGAAGTACCTCCGCCCTACAGAACACCGCGGCCATAATAACCATCGTGTTGTGTTCTCGCCGGTAAGTAGGTTAGCCAGAGCTCACTGTACCCCTTCTTCCCCCACCCCTTCCTAGCCCCCCTTCCCTTCAGGGTAGGCAGCGCGTGTGTGACACCATAGTGTTGCACACGTCCATAGGCCACGGTGACCGCTTCCCATCAGGTGGGCCGTGTGCTTGTCTGCCACCTACGTGGTATAAAAAATAACTATATTGGGCGCACCTCAATGTACTTATACATTATTCAATGATTTTAGATCGGAACAAGTGAACACCCAGGACGGGACCTGAACCCATGACCAGTTCCTTACCGGTGGAATACCGGAGTTTTTTTCTTTTTTTATATAGGACACGTCAAAATGACTTTACCTCGCCTGATGGTAAGCTAAAGGTAAAGTCTCAGGTCTGGGGTCACCACTACGTACACCGGTAGTGCTACAGTTGCGGCCCTCAGCTTGACACGTAGACATAATCTGTGGCTTGACGGCCTCATCAAATGCTATTTCACGCGCCGCTTAAAGGCCCCGGGACTATAGGAGGAACAGAACACATGCGCTGGTAAAGAATTCCAAGTCTTTATGATGCGGCAAATAAAAGAGGCACCGAACTGTTTGGTTCTTGATGAAATTGATACTCCGACTAACTTAGCTACTCACACTTAGTTATAAAAAAAAATTAATAGCTTCATTAGTCTTACCCATCACACCAGCCACGTCTCTTGAGAGCTGACAGTAGACTCCCGGGACCCTTGTGGCTTATGAGGTGGCACAGGTATCTCACTGGCTGCGGAGGTATACAATACATCATAAAAAATT
Source organism: Lithosia quadra (assembly GCA_963576445.1). Classification (NCBI taxonomy): domain Eukaryota; kingdom Metazoa; phylum Arthropoda; class Insecta; order Lepidoptera; family Erebidae; genus Lithosia; species Lithosia quadra. The sequence continues at coordinate 2,428,272 of OY754897.1, forward strand.
TTGTCGTAGGTAGGACACGACGGTATCTCCCGTCCAAACTGAGTTAAGGACTACGATTTTTGTCGTAGGTAGGACACGACGGTATCTCCCGTCCGAACAGCCCCCGTAGACAAGTGGCAGAAGTCGATAACGATCGCTTAGCAAACGAATAGATTAGGTTGACCAATCACATCCAAGCTCGTCGCCGGCGTACGATGCGTGCGCCGCGGCGGGATCACGAGCTGGAGTGTGATTGGTCGACCTAATCTATTCTATTCCTTAGCGATTTAGACTTATGTCACTTGTCTACGGGCCCTGAGCAGTCCGTCTGGGGTAGCACCTCCGCCCTACAGAACACCGCGCACATAATAACCATCGTGTTGTGTTTCCTGCTTTGTATCATATATATATATATATATGTATAAAGCTCTATCAACCCAAGGGAATCCTCCTCAACACCCCTCAATCGCCTTCAAATGGCGCCCATCAGGTGGGCCGTGTGCTTGTCTGCTACCTACGTAGTATAAAAAAAACACTCCTTCTTGGCCCTGTTCCTCCCTTTAGTCGCCAGCGCGTGTGTGATGCCCTTAGTGCTGCACACGGCTATAGGCCACGGTGACCGCTTCCCATCAAGTGGGAAGCGGTCACCGTTTTACAGGAGGTAGGACAAGACGGTATCTCCCGTCCGAAATGGCCATAATAACCATCGAGTTGTGTTCCTGCCGGTAAGTAGGGTAGCCAGTGCTCAATTTACCCCCTTCCTAGCCTCCCCACTCCTTCTCAGCCCTTCCCCCCTTCCCTTCAGGGTAGGCAGCGCGTGTGTGACACCCTTAGTGTTGCACACGTTCATAGGCCACGGTGACTGCTTCCCATCAGGTGGGCCGTGTGCTTGTCTGCCACCTAAGTAGTATAAAAAAAAAAGTGGGCCGTGTGCGTGGTATAAAAAACATACCTTAGTTTTATAGTGCCGGTATTGACAAGGTATTACGAAGTCAATGGCTAGGCTTCGGTTATCAGTGAGGGGCAGGCCGTAGATTCTCTTTCGGCGCAGTTCTGATGGTATCGGGTGTAATGGCCAACGTGGGGCTATGACTGATTTGTCCTTGATCTTGGAGAAGAGTGGAGCCACCATAGCTTCTAGATCGTCCAAAGATTCTGCGCAAAAGTGATAAAATTGGAGATTTTTTTCAGGTCAGTCACCATTTTTTTATAAATTTTTAAAAATTAAGTAAAATTAAAAAGATTATAAACCATTATCGCAGGTTAATAAGTGCTCGGTTAATAGCAATAGGCTCGCCACCTATTACATTGGGACCTAAACATAAACTGGCGAAATGTGGGTGCTAGCACCTCTGCCTACCCCTTCGGGGATATAGGCGTGAGTTTATGTTATATGTATGAAAGAATCTTTCTTTCTTGACTGCTCGCCGTCAGGTATATGCCAAAAATGCGAAGTGAAGAAGACTTTATAATGGTGATCCGTCATTTCTGGCTGCACCCTTACCTCATCATTGGATGGAGGTCATTTGATTGAAAACGACGGCCTCTGTGGCGTAGCGGTAGTACATTCAACTGCTACGCTAGGGGCGCAGGTTCGATTCCCACTCAATGCAAATATTTGTATGCATGAATATGTCTATTTGCATTGGTCTGGGTGTTTCTATGTATAACTAGCGACCCGGGACCCGGCTTCGCCCGGGTGTAAATTCCAGTTTTCTTTGCTATAAACCTCACGGAGCCCGAGACCTTTCCAACGAATGCAAAACCGTGGAAATCGGTTCGTGCGTTCTGGAGTTATAGCGTCAGGAAGGAAAACCCGACTTATTTTTATATAGTAGATAAGTGTGTATTTACACAAAAAAAAGTATTATATATTATATATTATGTATGTTTATTTTATCAGTATTCTAGAATCCATAACACAAGCTAGTTAAACTAAGCTTACTTTGGGTCTAGGGCGCGATGTGTAGAATGTCGTAAAATATTTATTTATTTAAAGAAAAACCGTACCCGAGCCGATGACGACCAAATACATGATATTGGAAGAGTACCACGTCTCGTAGAACTTCAGCAGCTCCTTCCTGACATCTATACCTTTACTCTCTGGTATGGTCTTCAGAGTTTCTTTGTTACCTGTAATTTACAAAGCTATATTAAAACTTAATTAACTTAAGCTGGCCGATAACTCCTTTAACTTGTAGAAATTCCCGTGGATAACACCCTTGTCGGCCATTTGGGATGGTTATGTCAGATTCGAACCGATCAAAGCCACACGTCACCTCGGGTCTCAGTTATTGGGGTATAAGGTTACCCAAAAGGCATATCCCTCGCACCGCAGCTGACTCCGGGCCATCTACGGTTTTAAGATGTCCTCCTCGACCCCCCGGGAGGGGAGTGGGGCGAGCATCGCGTCACTTCACCGACGGTGGGGTGTAGGGTGACAGGCGGCCGTCCTGTCACGGAATAAAATTAATCTCACACCTCGCAGACATTGTTGATGGATAAATAACATAACATAAACTCACGCCTATATCCCCGGAGGGGTAGGCAGAGATGCTAGCACCCACATTTCGCCAGTTTATGTTTAGGTCCCAATGTAATAGGTGGCGAGCCTATTGCCATAACCGGGCACTTATAAACCTGCGATAAATACATACATAACTTCGAAAAGCATCGAGAAGTCATTGGTGTGTGCCATGGTGAACCTGGGATCGAACCCGAGACCTCGTCTCAGCAGTCCAATACCCAGACCACTAGGCTACCGCGGTCTTTGATGGATACAACGTGTAAGGATGCAATCCCTGCCAGTGGCGAGCAGTGCGATGGTAAAACGTAGCCATGGACATCATGTCTAACAGGGCCTCGATTCTGCTAAAGACAAACCACTGATTATACCACTGACACTAAAAAATGCCATTTAATTGTAGACTTTATTGTTATCAGGTTAAAGTTTAAAGTCAAATGATATTTTGTAGAGCGAATGAAAAAGTTAAATGAATTCTTTTCATTTGATTTTAGACTTTAACTGTATAATGGTAAAGTCTACAATTAAATAGCATTTTTAAAGTGTCAGTGGTATTACAGTGGTTTGCCTTTAGCAGAATCGAAGCCCTGTTCATCTGTATAATGAGACACTTTTCCTAACGTACCAGTTGTAAACTTCGTGTAGGGATGTGTGGGAACAGCAATGTGCCTGTTCAAGTTGGCGAGTCGCCGATAATCCAAGCCCACGTTGTCCTCATGTTCACAGTTCACCGCGTTCAGCTCTCGAGCTGTTGCTGATTCGGTGAAAAGTGGTGAGATGAAGAAATGAGCAAATCTGTGAAAGATATTTTAGGTTTGTTTATTTGCATTGGTCTGGGTGTTTCTATGTATAATCTTAATATATATTCAAATTCAAATTCATTCAAATTCATTTAAATTCAAATTCATTCAAATTCATATTTATTATATATAATTATATATAAATCTCGTGTCGCAATGTTTGTCCTCAATGGACTCCTAAACCACTTAACCGATAATAATAAAATTCGCACACCACGTGCAGTTCGATCCAACTTGAGAGATAGGATAGTTTTTGAAACGGATTTCGACATCTACGCGGGCGGAGCCGCGGGCAACAGCTAGTAAGTATGTATTTACAAAAAAAAAAGTATAGTATGTTTATCAGCATTCTAGAACCCATAACACAAGCTAGTTAAGCTAAGCTTACTTTGGGTCTAGGGAGCGATGTGTAGAATGTCGTAGAATATTTATTATTATATAAAAAAAAAACAAAAAAAAAACGTCCGCCAGTCGTCCATACCTACAGCGCGCAACAACTTATAGTTTTCTAAACAGTCAGGGCTACCACGCGCCTTTGAGCAGACTTGTGACGCGCTTGACCATCTCAGAGCCTTGTACTGAATATTTCAATTTGTGCTGTTGTTTGTGAGATCCTTATTTTTTATGTCCGACACGTCAACATGACTTCTCCTCGCCTGATGGTAAGCTAAAGGCAAAATCTCTGGAATGGGAGTCACCATTGCAAACACCGATAGTGCCACAATGGTGGCTCTCAGCTTGACGGCCTCATCAAATGCTTTTTCGCGCCCCGCTTAAAGGACCGGGACTGTATGAGGAAGGAAAAACGTGAGCTGGTAAAGAATTGCCTCCTTGGTTATCTTACACTCCAGCGTCTGAAGATATGAGACGACGTGCGATTTTAGTCGATTTGATTTTAGTGGAGGTAGGACACGACGGTATCTCGCGTCTAAAATGAGCAGTCCGACTGGGGTAGTACCTCCGCCCTACAGAACACCGCAGCAATAATAACCATCGTGTTGAGTTCCCGCCGGTAAGTAGGGTAGCCAGAGCTCACTGTTCCCTCCTCTCCCCACCCCTTCCCAGCCTCCCCACCTCTTCCTAGCCCTCCCCCTTCCCTTCAGGATAGGCAGCGCGTGTGTGTCACCCTTAGTGTTGCACACGTCCATAGGCCACGGTGACCGCTTCCCATCAGGTGGGTCGTGTGTCTACCTACCTACGTAGTATAAAAAAAACTGAGTCTGACATAACCACCCCTGATAGCCAAAGGTGGATCCGTAGGGATTTCCGCATGGTAAAAAAGAATTTGATCAATTTATACAACAGAAAACATTCCTACTATGGTTTAAATTTACCTTAGCTTTTCCATACTGGTCATTATGTTCCGAATAATTTCAGCCATAAATCGATAGTATCGCGCACCCTCAAGGTGAACCCATACACCATAATAGCTCTGTACTTTACATAATAACATAATAAAATAAAAAATAGACTTCACAAACTAAAAACGTAGTTGTTTTTTTTTTTTGCTTTTTATTGTACAGAAATAGAAAAGTACCTACCTATTTTTATGAGGTTTATTATGTACAAAGCGTGGTACAAAGGCATCAAAATTTTTGACATAAATTTGATGATTTCCGCTCGATTTTCTGACGATCCCAGCATCAGATCCTGATACCTTGAATATGGGACCACCTCAGAAGTAGCCATGTTTTGTGTTTTTTTTATATAGGACTCGTCAAAATGACTTTGCCTCACCTGATGGTAAGCCAAAGGTAAAGTCTCAGGGCTGGGTTCACCACTACATATCTACACCGTTAGTGCTACAGTGGCGGCCTTCAGCTTGACGGCCTTATCAAGTGCTTTTTCACACCCCGCTTAAAGGCCTGGGACTATAGGACAAACCTTTCCGGTTTTTGATACACTACTAAGGAATTTTAAACCAATGTATATTTTTCTGTTTAGTAAAAAAAATTTAAAAAAATAGGAGGAAGGAAACACATTGCGCTGGTAAAGAATTCCAAGTCTTTATAGTGCGGCAAGTAAAAGATTTTTATTGCTCAACTCGTTCCATCCATAGCTTTTATAATAATCTTGATCTAAATATACGTAACCCGCTGAGTCATCGGGTCACTTAAAATGTCCTTCGTTCGGCCAAGGTCAACGCCAAGGACTAAGGAAAGCTACGTGGTAAGACAGTTCATAGTGTACTGAAACACGTTCATCTGTAAACACGTCGACCGGTGTGTTTAACAAATATTACGCAACAGGACAAAAGAAATTATAGCATATAATTATGCATCAAGAAAATATCAACTAAATTATCACGTGAGTTCTTTTTTGCTATAGATAGATAGATAGATAGATAGATACTCTTTATTGCACACACCATCAGGATACAAACAAAGCTTAAAAGAAAAAGTTGTACAAAGGGCGGTCTTATCGCTGTCTGCGATTTCTTCCACACAACCAGTATGGACTGTATTATGGGAATCTGGGTAGTTCCTGGTGTACCTACGCTAATTTTTAACAAAGAGAGAGAAAGAGAAAGAAAGGAAAAAAAAATGAACAAAATATGAAATACTTACATTATTTCCTTAACCTCATAATATCATAGCTTTCAGATACTTATAATATATCTTATCTTAATATATATAAATCTCGTGTCACAATGTTTGTCCTCAATGGACTCCTAAACCACTTAACCGATTATAATAAAATTCGCACACCATGTGCAGTTCGATCCAACTTGAGAGATAGGATAGTTTTTGAAACGGATTTCGACATCCACGCGGGCGGAGCCGCGGGCAACAGCTAGTAATTTATATAAATATATACAAACAAACATACAGTAGTGACATAAAACTTGTAGTTATAGTGATAGGTAGTGGTTTCGAACCAATCTTTGGAAGGTTGACAACGATTGCGCCTGACTTTTTCCGGCAATGCATTCCACTATAATTACCCGACTGCCAAGAGGGGTTATGTTTTTCGCGCGTATCTTGTATGTATGTTTGTAAGATTCTTTATTACCTCATATCTTCCAAACCACTGGACGGATTGCTTTAATTAATATATCGTTAGATTCGTCTCGGTAACCCAAATGTTCTTAGATAAATGATGCGAAAAATAATCCAACATGGCCGCTGTAATACGCTATAGTTTAATGGCGGAAAAAATAGTGGTAATTCGTGATGAGTACAGTGAAAAATACTTACATGTCAAGAGCTTTCTTTAGATGCGCAGGAGCAACATTGAAATAAAATGTGGTACGGTCAGCATAAGTGATTCCATTGCTATCAGTACTTCCATGTTCTGATAAATACCTTCTGTATTCATTTTCCTGCAAAATAATAATAGATCTCTACTATTATTATAGAATTTATTATAGAATAGAACACAATAAAGATATTTGAATTTGAATTTGAATTTGAGAATTGTAAATTGTAAAAGCTTTGTCTGCACGGAGATAAGTATTTAAAAAAATACTTGGGTTATCTATACTACTATTATAAAGAGACAAAGTTTGTGTGTTTGTATATTTGTTAAATTGTAAGGGGTAATTTCGGGATCTACTGAACCGATTTTAAAAATTCTTTCACCAATAGAAAGCCACGTCATTCGTGAGTGTCATAGGCTATATATTTTATTGGAAAACTGGAATTAACACCCAGGCGAAGCCGGGTCCCGGGTTGCTATTTTTATATAAAATATATATTTATATAAAAGATTCAAATACGAAAATATTTTTTTGGATTTTTTTATTAATGTTTGTTCGCGATAAACGCAAAAACTACTGTACAGATTTCGATGTGGTTTTTACATTTGAAAGGTCTTGGTCAGACTTATAATCTTACGCATGGTTGACCACAATCGGTTGAGTGGAACCGGAGATATACTTAGTCAAAAACATTACCCTCCTTTCTTCGGCAGTCGGGTAAAAAACGCGAAAATCAACGCCCACGCGGGCGGAGCCGCGGGTATGTAGCGGTAAAATGTGGTTAAAATAAGTGATAAATATACCTCTGGATATTTCTCGGTGCCAAGAAAAAGCATGTGCTCACAGAAATGAGCCAATCCAGGAATTTCATCTGGATCACTGTAGCTGCCTGGAATAAAAAACCTAAAATGAAAATACCACGGTAGCCTAGTGGTCTGGGTAATGGACTGCTGAGACGAGGTCTCGGGTTCGATCCCAGGTTCACCATGGCACATACCTATGACTTTTCAATGCTTTTCGAAGTTATGTTTGTATTTATCGCAGGTTTATAAGTGCCTGGTTAATGGCAATAGGCTCGCGACCTATTACATTGGGACCTAAACATAAACTGGCGAAATGTGGGTGCTAGCACTTCTGCCTACCCCTTCGGGGATATAGGCGTGAGTTTATGTTATGTTATGTTATGTAAATGAAAATAGGGTGCCGCGTAAAATGTCGTAAAAAAATGTTTGCGTGGTATGATGAAGAAGTAATACCTACTCCATCTTATATGGTGGACATTCCGCTAATACGCATGAATCGCTTCAGCAATACGTTCATTATGCGTACAGCTAAGGAGTGGAATGTCCTGCCTAAGTCTGTGTTTCCGGAAAGCTATAACCTTTTTTTTATCGTGCGGAAATCCCCATGGATACCACCTCCGTCGGCCATCAGGGGTGGTTATGTTGGGATCGAACCGACTAAAACTGCATGCCCTTTCGGGTCTTAATTACCGGGGTGTAAGGTTACCCAATAGGCATTATCCTTCGCATCTCGGCTGACCCCGGGCCATCTACGGTTTTAAGATGACCCCCTCGAAGCCCTGGTGGATGAGCATCGCACCATTTCACCGACGGTGGGGTGTAGGGTGACAGGCGGACGTCCTGTCACCCAACCGTCGGCGCGCGGACAATCAATTCACCCCCCGCTCGCTCCCCACTGTGCCCTCTGCTAGTCAGAGGGACACGTGTAGTGTAGTAGCCCTCTAGAGGGCCACTCCCACCCAGGAAAGCTATAACCTGAGAGTAGTCTAGAGTGAACACGTTGCTTCCAGGCAAACGTGCAGGCTCCATCGTCGACCACATCGTCACTTACCATCAGGCGAGATAGTGGTCAAACGCGAGCCTATCGACTATAAAAAAACTCGAGTTATGAGTTAGAAGTATCCTACTGTACTCTAGTTAAGAGAAGTTATGAGTTACTTACCAACTTGCACTTCCAGTGCAGCTGCAGACCAAAGAGCTTCAGGTTGGCTTATCAACAGCACTTTCAGTCTATTAGTTAGCAGCAAACCCCTGAAATAAATAATAGCATAGCATATAAATATTCCTTGACATTCATAAGTGTTACTTTGACGGTCATAAGTGTTACTTTGACGGTCATAAGTGTTACTTTGACGGTCATAAGTGTTACTTTGACGGCCATATTATGTGTTACTTTGACTATCATGTATTTTACTTTGACGTTCATAAGTCTTACTATATTATGTGTAACTTTGTTAATTTGTGTGTTATTTTGATGCTCATAAGCATCACTTTGACGTTAATAAAACTTAATTTGCTGTCCATGTGTGTTATTTTAAATAAATATTTCCAAAAACAATTAAACATTTTGAAAGAGCGTTTTTTACAACAAACTGGCAAAATGTGGGTGCTAGCACCTCTGCCTACCCCTTCAGGGATATAAGCGTGAGTTTTTGTTATGTTATGTTGTGTTTTTCACAAGTGTATATTGGCGTTCAGGTGTGTTACTTTGTTGTTCATATGAATATGTTTTACTTCATCGTTCATATGCGTTACCATAGCGTTCTGGTGCGTTACTCCGTCGTTCATAAGTGTTACTTTGTACCTGTAGTCATCTATTCCCAGTTCTGGCTTTATGATGTTGTCGAATCTTTTTTTTACTCCAGGTGTGGAGTTGTTGTCTTTGACAGCACTTTTAGCGGTATCGGAAGACACCACAGGGATACTTGAGGTGTCTTGCAAGCCCTGCTTCCGTCCAGGGTTACCAGAAGTAGTCCCGGAAGATGCCATTGGACTCGGAATAACTCGGTCAGTTTTTCCTGGACTCAACTGAAAACAGAATTAAGAATTCAATGATTTTCTGATCGGAAATAGTGATCATCCAGGACGGGACTTGAACCCGTGACCAGTTCCTTACAGGGGGAATGCTCTGACCAATTGAGCTACCTGGACCCATTCTAGATGCTCGAAATTTTTTTTTTTTATTCATGATGATGATCACTTCTTCCGATCAGAAAATCATTGGAAATAATTAGCATGCAATTGCCTAAAAATTTCATTTACAATTAGGAATTGTTTATTCAACAAATATAAATATTCTATGACACAGCGCTCTCTTAACCCAAAGTATAGCTTAACCAACTTGTATTATGGGTTCTAGATTTTTTTTATTTTGGCAGACAAGCACAAAGCCCACCTGATGGGAAGTGGTCACCGTGATCTATGGACGTGTGCAACACCAGGGTGTCATACTCGTCCCAAGGGGGCATTACGAATCCGGAGATGGCCCGGGTCAAGCCGGGGTGCGAGGTTAATGCTCTATGGGCCCCTTACACCCTGGCGTCAAGACAAGACCCTAGACGGCGTGCGGTTTTAGTCAGTAAAAGTCCGACATAACCTGCCCCGCTGGCCGTAGTACTAACGCACAGAACGGAAACTCACCTCCGCCCACCAATATCACTTACCTTACCTCACCCCGCGCCTAGAACCATAGGCAAAATATTTGGTAACATTCAAAAGAGCTGTGTACGGAATACAGCACCGCACGTCGCATCGAGCAGGAGAGAGAGAAGGACAGCATGAGTCGGTCTTGTAAGACGTTCTCTCTATCGCACACTAACCATGAATACTCACTCACACATCAACACCACCGTGCATGTACACAAACTATCATTCTCTGAACCTTTTCCCCAACTCAGTTGGGGTCGGCTTTCCAGTCTAACTGTGATGCGGCTTGAACTTCGATATTTTATGTGGAGCGACTGCCATCTGACCTCCACAACCAATGGCGATATCGAAGTTCCAAGTTAGACTGGTTGAACTTTTGAGGGCTCCAACTACCCGTAACGACTGCCATAGATGTTCGTATGGCAACCGGGACTGACGGCTTAACGTGCTCTCCGAGGCACTTATAAACCTGCGATAAATACGTACACACATAACTTCGAAAAGTATCGAAAAGTCATTGGTGTGTGCCATAGTGAACCTGGGATCGAACCCGAGACCTCGTCTCAACAGTCCATTACCCAAACCACTAGGCTACCGCGGTTGTTGCATGCACACAAACTATGTATGTTGTAATTGATACACGATTGTATCATACATTTTATCGAGAGTTTCCGGGATGTGTTTGAACGTCAATCGTATTAGTAAATTGTATTTATAAGTTTTCCTTAACGTCACAGATAAGGAAAACCATAAAATTAATTCATAAATACATTGTCTCGATTGATTCATTGGCTGACTGAATGAATTGATTCATCAACGCTGAGCCTAAACCGCTGGACCAACAAATATGAATGGAGATGTTTCATTTTGGGCCCCCTAATTGTACACAATACAGAATAAAAGAGAAATAATACCGGTTATTGGCAAAAAATAGTGGTCTGGGTAATGGACTGCTGAGACGAGGTCTCGGGTTCGATCCCACGTTCACCATGGCACACACCAATGACTTTTCGATGCTTTTCGAAGTTATGTTGTGTTTATCGCAGGTTTATAAGTGCCCGGTTAATGGCAATAGGCTCGCCACCTATTACATTGGGACCTAAACATAAACTGGTGAAATGTGGGTGCTAGCACCTCTGCCTACCCCTTTGGGGATATAGGCGTGAGTTTATATGTTTATTATGTATATAATTACCCAATGGAAATTCAAGGGCATACATTAATAAAATATGAGTACATTTTTATATTTTTAGTCCGCCATGTTTGTTTGTGTTGCAAGAAAGTGTTTATTTAGTTAGATTCCGCCCATAATACGAAGCAATATTATAAGAATTGAATAGTGAAAACCGGCCAACTGTTCGGTTTAGAAAAAAAAAAGATGTTAGAAAACTCAATAGCATTTTTGAAGACCTGTCTATAAATACCCCACACGTATGGGTTTGATGAAAAAATTAAAAAAAAGTTTCAGTATGGGAACCCCCAAAATTTTATGCTTTTTTTCTATTTTTATGTGAAATTTTTAATGCGGTTCGTAGTCATAAAACCATATCAAAATCTGTTCAGTAGTTTTTGCGTCCATCGCGAACAAACAGACAACAATTCTAAAATCATCGTTCATTATAACATAATCCAATTTTTTTATTTATTTAGGACACGTCAATTTGAGTTCACCTCGCCTGATGGTGAAGGTAAATTCTCAGGAAAGAGGGTTACCATTACATACACGTACCATGTTAACAATGGTGGCACTCAGCTTGACGGCCTCATTAAAAGAGGAAAATTGTCGTCGCAGCACCGCGTGACACCCACCGGTCCCACTAGTGCTGCGACCACAATCCCCCCTGCCCGGCTATGCACTTGCTGATCCCTGAACGCTATCCAACTGAGATTGGATTACTATGGAAGGGATTAAATACCTATTTCCAATGTACAAACACTTTACAATTTTATAGTAGTGTACTACACGTGCGCTAAAAGTTGAGACCTGACCGCTAGACGTCACCGGCGCGTGTTTGTACAGCGCACAAAAAAATATCGTAAAAAAGCTTCTGCCCGAGTCGTTACCTACCTGTCTACCTATTTTTTGCGAACAGTACATCACGGGCGACTGAGGGGCAGTGCAGGAGGAAGTAGGCGGAGAGCCCAGGTCTCAACTTATAGCGCACGCGTTATAGATAGATAGAAAAGTATGAAAAAGTAAAACTTAAACTTACCGATAGTTTCAGCCGAATAATTTTCTAATTCCAATGCTGTATGCAACTGGTCTGCAGCTGCTGTATTAGATATTAAATATTTATTAATAATCTCGTCTTCAACCTAGCGTTAATCCCAGTCGCATCCGAAGCTTTCACCTCGGAGTCTGGGGTCCGCTTTACTAGTCTTAACTGCGCATTTTGCTGGACCTCGATATTTTCCGTGAAGCGACTGCCATCTGACCTTCACAACCCAATGGTGACATTAGGCGATATCAAAGCATTGCAGCTAGACCGTTGTTGTTGGACTTTTTAATACTCTCTATAAAACAATATTATAGCTTAGACTATTAGATAAATATACATACCGTTGGATTGACTGACATTTTGACCGTAGATTAGCTGGTTAATTGCTTAGATCGATAGACACTATGAGTGTGGTTTATGACCGTATTATACTCGTGTAAGACGGTACGTGGAGAAAAGAAAATATCAAAAAATAATGTTAAAAATGTGCGGGTGGATGAAAAACCTGCTATAGTGCCCGGTATCTAACTTGGCATAATTTGGAGTAGTGTGAGCCCTACTACTCCAAAACCTAGCCAAGTTAGATGCTGTACACTATACTTGTGTATGGCAAAATGCGTCGCATATAAACAAGTATAGTGTATGGCATCTAAATTGGCACGGTTTTGGAGTAGTGAGGCCCACACTACTCCAAAATTTTGCCAAGTTAGATGCTGTGCACTATACCTTACGGTCTCGACAACGGAGGGTATGTGCGTCTGAACCAGTCAGCCTGTGATCACGGCCGGTGTAACCTCGTCAAGCAATCCATAGGTATGTATATACCTATAGGTACCATGATCGCGTTAATTCCCGTTTACATTATTAATGGAACGCGAAAGTCTAGAAGTTGTTAAATACTTTTAACCAACTTCAAAAAAGGAGGAGGTTCTCAATTTGTACACTATTTTTTTTGTATGTATGTTACGCGATAGCGGCGCCAATTATAAATGGATTTTGATAAAAAAAATGTGTTTGAAAGAGGTTACTCTGACGTGGTCCCATATTCAAGGTATCAGGATCTGATGCTAGGATCTTAGGAAAATCGAAGGGAAATCATTAATTTTACCACAAAAATTATGTTTTTGATGCCTTTGTACATAATAAACCTCATGAATAGGTACTTTTCTATTTCTGTACACTAAAAAATAAAAAAAAAATAGTTTGTGAAGTCGGTTTTTTCAACGTAGTTATAATTATTAAAAAAATAATGAAATCGACTTCGAGATTGTTCCAGATTAGTCGCAACAAACAGGCAGACAGACAGATAGACAGACAAAACCATGAACGCGTTAATTCCCATTGTCATTATAGTTTAACATTATTTTTGTAATTCAGAGTATGACTCAAATATTTAACGTAATCTGGTTTTGTAACATAAGTAGACCAATGTATACTATTATAAAATTGTAAATTAACTGTGCCTGTACATTGGAGGTAAATAAAAAAAATATTTAGGTTCCTGGTTATTTTGATTGCGACTGTATCACACCCCGGATTCTCTCGCAAAAATGTATGAATGAATAATTGTTCTCCAGTTAGAACATGTGTATACTACCCTAAGGATTTTTCTTTGTTCTGTGATACTACCCGTTCGTGCCGCTGTCAAATGACGTCGGTATAGCGTTGTCTCACTGGAACTAGAACTGAGTGAGTGAGACAACGCTAAAAGCGTGACAGTTGTCAGCGGCAAACTTAGCGTGAACGTTTTGATAAATGAAAGAATTTACAATGTGATTAGGTATACTTACCTATCTAAGTACAAAAAGATTTTGATTGCGACTGTACCACACCCCGGAAAAAAATTTATGAATCAATTGACTTCTAGAAGCTTCTAGTTAGAACATGTATGTACAATGTACAAATTAATATTAGGTAATTGCATGTTCCTTCTAGGCAAGCGTGATTTATCGTAGACCACATCGTCACTTACCATCAGGTGGGATTGAGGTCAAACGTAAGCCTATCATGAATAAAAAAAAATGTACAAATATTTGATCTGTCACAAAATTAGAACTCTTTCAATTCCAAAAATCCCTCTCTTCCCCCTACCTAATTCCCTCCCTACCCCAGGCCATGGTGACGGCTTCCCATCAGGTTTACCGTGTGCCGTTCTGCCACCAAAGTCGTATAAATACCACTTTTTTTTTTCACAGAGTCATTTGAAATTAAAAATGGCGTTGCACGCTACTCCAACTAAGCTGTCTCCCACCAGCGACTCAATAGAGCCTTCAAGCATTTCTACAGGGTTAGCTGAACTCTCTCTTGAGTCTCCCAGGTGTGATTCCGAAGCTCCTGTCTCCAGCATCCCGGCTGTGGGAGTACTAGAAAGATATCACAACTTCGAGAAATCTCCTACTGATAAACATACCTACAGGTAGGTTACTACGGAACCCCTTGGGCAAGATGGGGACACCGTGGTTCCTGAACCCGAGGGAGTCATCACCGGAGATGATCCGGGTCATCCGGGGCCCGAGGGGTGCATTATTTCTTCTGATGAGGAGCGGTCACAGCGGTCTATGGCCGTGTGCAACCTTACACCCCGGTAATTAAGACCCGAGACGGCGTGCGGTTTTAGTCGATTCGATCCCAATATCACCACCCGCGATGGCCGACGGGAATGGTTTCCATGGGGATTTCCGCACGATAAAAAAGAGGTGTCGTGCTACCGAACCTTTTTTTCCCGTGCGGAAATCCTCATGGATACTTACCCCGCGGCGAACCGGGCTCGCCGCAGGGTTTGGGTTCGTGGTGTTCTGTAGGGCGGTGGTTCCTACTACCTACCCCCGTCGGACTGCTCAGTTCGGACGTCTTTTTTTATACTACGTAGGTGGCAGATGAGCACGGCCCACCTGATGGAAAGCGGTCACCGTGGCCTATAGACGTGAGCAACATTAGTAGACGCTGCCTACCCTGAAGGGAAGGGGGAGGGCTAGGAAGGGGTGAGGAGGCTGGGAAGTGGTGGGGGGTGCGGAAGGGTACAGTGAGCTCTGGCTACCCTACTAACCGGCGGCGGGAACACAACACGATGGTTATTATGGGCGCGGTGTTCTGTAGGGCGGAGGTACTACCCCAGTCGGACTGCTCAGTTCGGACGGGAGATACCGTCGTGTCCTACCTCCAAGTAATAGCTGGTTGAACGTGCTAATACTTGTTAATACTGTTACACTTACAGGCAATTATTATTATAACTCATAACTCATAACTCATAACTCATAACTCATTTATTCATAAGAATGTTACACGTCAATTGTTTGTATAATATTAACTTAGATTACAATTTATTACGAGTATTCTAACCTAATTAAATTTATCATTTATTCTTACTTTACATGCAATCTTTAGTGTTATCTTGTGAGTGAAAATAATATGTCATATATAATTTATGTCATACTTATACAATTACAAATTATGATAGTTTCACTGTTACCAGTTCGTCAAATGAGTAAAATGCTCGCTCGATTAACCAATTCTTTAATCGAATTTTAAATGACCCGAGACTAGGAGCAGAAGTTACGCCAACGGGTAACCTATTGTAAACTGTTGGCCCCATAACATGAGTTGTCTTTTCGGATTTCGTTAATGTCCTAGTAGCTGTTTTTAGGTTGTTACGATTCCGCGTGTTGTATGAATGCACGTCACTCAGTTTTGGAAACTGCTCGAGGTTCATCCTCACATACATCGCTACTTGAAATATTACCATCGAAGGCAATGTGAGGATGCCCAACTGTACAAAGTATGGCTTTACCGATACGTCCTGCGGGATCCCTACGATTATGCGTACGGCCCGCTTCTGCATACGAAACGCTCGCTCCCAATCCGCAGCGCGGCCCCACATCTCTGTACCATATTGGAGCAGAGAGTGCACCGTTGCAAAGTAGCAGGCTCTTACCTCCGCACCAGGCATCACCCGAGAAACTCGACGGAGTGCGAAGCATGCACTACCGACCTTGCCACAGACCGTCTGGATATGGTTCTCCCATTTAAGGCATCTGTCAATTTCAAACCCAAGAAAGGTTATCCTCTCAACCTGCGCAATAATTAGCCCATCCGTACCCACTGACATTGGTTTCATCGGTCGACCCGATAGGTCAAAGTGCATGAATTGCGTTTTTGTCAAGTTGAGTACCAGACCATTCACTTGGAACCACCGATGCAGCTGATTTGCGGTGTTATTTAGGTTGTGCTGTAACTGGTCCACCGACTTGGCTGTGACAATCGCAGCCACATCGTCCGCATACATGAATATGTCAGCGTCTTCTACCGCGCCCGGCAAATCATTCAATAGCAAGGAGAACAGGATATTAGACACCGATGAGCCCTGAGCTACCCCCATCTCAGACTGTAATGGATCCGATTTTACATCGCCTCCACATCCTACGACGACTTGCGACCTTTCCGACATTAACTCGGTCATCAACGCATGCGCCGTCCCACTAATGCCATAGTGTTGAAGTTTAACAGCCAGCACATCACGGTCAGCAACATCGAAAGCCTTTGACAGGTCGCAGCTTAATAATGCTACTTGCTGTTTGTTCTCGCGAGCGGTCATAACGCGATGTATAACCTCACGCGTTAACGACGTGGTTGAACGGCCCTCACGATACGCGTACTGTCGATCGGATAATGCATTTGCCGTCGTTAAAAACTTAGTTATACGCATACACAGACCCCTTTCAAATACCTTCGATACCGCTGGGATAATGGATACTGGTCTATAATTGTCCATACACTCTCTGCTCCCCTTGCCTTTATACAAAGGATTAATACTTGTTTCAGAGGTTTGCTGTTAACAAACGGACTGAAAGTGGTATTAGCAAGCAACCCTGCTGCTGACACGTCGGCAGCTGCCCTTGAGGTGCAAGTGGGTGAGAGACATACATCATCAATAATCATCATCATTCTCTGAACCTTTTCCCAACGCAATTGGGGTCGGCTTTCCAGTCTAACTATGATGCGGCTGAACTCCGATATTTTCCGTGGAGCGACTGCCATCTGACCTCCACAACCAATGGTCATTATGACCAATGGCGATATCGAAGTTCCAAGTTAGACTGGTTGGACTTTTGTGGGCTCCAACTACCCGTAACAACTGCCATAGATGTTTGTATGGCAACCGGGACCGACGGCTTAACGTGCTCTACGAGGCACTAATAAACCTGCGATAAATACACACAGACATTACTTCGAAAAGCATCGAAAAGTCATTGGTGTGTGCCATGGTGAACCTGGGATCGAACCCGAGACCTCGTCTCAGCAGTCCATTACCCAGACCACTAGGCTACCGCGGTTATTATATGGATATACATACTTTTTTATACTATTTAGCTGGCATACAAGCGCACGGCCCACCTGATGGTAAGCGGTGACCGTAGCCTATTGACGTGTGCAACATCAGAGATATCACACACGCGCTGTCGACCCTGAAGGGTTTTTTAAGCACCCACGCTAATGCAAATATTTGTATTCATGTACACAAATATTTGCATTGAGCGGGTATCGAACCCATGATGTCATTTAGCAGTCGAACGCTCAACTGCTACACCACAGAATTCATCTCTTCCTTCCCATAAAGAGGAAAGGTTTAATTGTTTGTTTGTCTCGAATAGGCTCCGAAACTACTGGACCGATTTCAATAATTCTTTCACCTATAGAAAGCTAGGTACAATATCTGGGAGTAACCATAAGCTATAATTTGTTTTCAAGAAATCCACGCGGGCGTCCATTATATATGATAGGTACTTATAAGCAAATATTTTTGAAATTATTTTCGACATTCCAGGGCACTACAGTGATCCAGATGAAATTCCCGGGTTGGCACATTTTTGTGAACACATGCTGTTCCTTGGCACCGAGAAGTATCCTAAGGTATTTATATTATCACTAACTATATTACTTAAAGTATAGCTAGGTATAGTCAGCATCATAAGTAGACGATTTCTGCTCTGCTCCGTTGAGTAATAGCGTGATGATATTGCCAATAACTTGCCTCGATAAATGAGCTATCCAACACAAAAAATTTCCGACTAGTAGTTTTGATGAGCTGATATTAACGACAAAAACTCTGCACAAAAATAATACAATATTTCGTTTTATAATACTTAATTATAAGACCCTGCGTTGCGTCGAGCGTGACCCGCCTGCGAGTGACCGCGTGTTATACGTACCTACGTATTTCTCTCAACATTCTTACCGTGTGTAGCCGTAACATTATGACAGCTACAAAAAGTTAGCGATTAGATTCTGGTCTTAAATCTAGTCGCTAGTCTAGAAGTATACATAGAAGTTCTTCATTATCATCATCTACCTGTCTTGTATCAAAAATCTATGGTCGGCGCAATATTATCATTCACCTCCATACATTCCTGTCCAATGCCATCTCCTCAGTCATTCCTTCACACATTCTATCCATCTTTAATTAGGCCTTCTACATTCATATTTTGAACCTTTTAACAACATTACTTTCATCTCTTCTCATAACATTCATGTCCATCCCACGGCAGTCGCTCGCTTCTCAATTTTTCATTCACTGGTGCAACTTTCAAACTACCTTTAATAATTATTTTGCAGGAAAATGAATACAAGAAGACTATTTCGGAGCATGGAGGCTCTTGTAATGCGTTCACCGCAACGGACCGTACTGTGTATCATTTTGAAACAACGCCACCTCACCTGAAAGAGACTCTTGATATGTAAGTTTTTGTTTTTTTAGAGGTTCGGAGAAATATTATAATAGAACATAAACAATAATTCGCACCTCAAAAGAAATAAAATGTAAAAAAAATTGATAAACAAACTGCTCTCTATTATGAGCGAACGCAAGCGGGCGTTCGCATAAGGCAGCTGGCGGCTTAAATGTAAATATAAATGCGAAACTAATAAGTGTGTATAGGAATTCTTCGCTGTCCGCATTTTGCGTTATTAGTTTTTATAGTTTATACTTTTTACCCGACTGCCGAAGAAAGGAGAGTAATGTTTTTATATAGGGCCCTACCTACCAATATCCTTAAAGCCCAAGCTGAGGGCTACCATTGTGGCATTAACGGTGTCTGCAATAATAGTAACTCCATTCCTGAGACTTTACTTTAAGCGGGGTGAAATCATATTGACTCATCCAATATACTTAGGTAAAAAAGTGGGTTAAGTATTAGTTTTCACTTTATTAACTTTTAAACTTTCGCGTTCCATGATTATTATACGTAAACGGGAATTAAAATCAGGCATTCCAAAGGTATGTATATACCTATACCATGATCGCGTTAATTCCCGTTTAGTTTTCACTTGTTCACAATATCAGTAAGTACATACTTAAGAAAGATGGCGAACATGATTCTTTGTTTAATTTCTTTTCCATTCTAAGGTTCTTCTTCAACCTAGCATTAATCCCAGTCGTATCCAAAGCTTTCACCTCGGAGTCTGGGGTCCGCTTTACCAGTCTCAACTGCGGATTTGGCTGGACCTCGATATTTTCCGTGAAGCGACTGCCATCTGACCTTCACAACCCAATGGTTACATTAGGCGATATCGAAGCATTGCAGCTAGACCATTGTTGTTGGAATTTTTAGGGCTTCTTCTCTTTTTCCATTCTAAGGTTGCCTGAAAAAATATCTAAATGCAATGACTATTATCCATGTTATGCATTGTCCTAATAACTAATGTTGGTGTATAATTAAATCTATCTGTAAATTTGGTTTTTCACACAGGTTCGCCCAGTTCTTCATATCACCACTTTTCACGGAGTCAGCAACCAGCAGAGAGCTGAACGCAGTTCACTCCGAGTATCAGAATCAATTATCTTCAGATACCTGGCGGCTATATTCGTTGGCTAAATGTATCTCCGATCCGAAACACCCGTTCAGGAAGTTTGGAACCGGTGAGTGAAGTTATGGAACTGATCCCACTCTCATTCCCACTCTTTACGAGGAGCAACAGTAGTGGGTGCTGGCCAGAACTTCCACGTGGTGCACCTGGGCAACGGATGCGAGCAGCGCCTCCCACTCGCCACGGGATACGCTGCTGCCTGCGGCAAATCCAGCCGGGGTGGGAGTGCCCTCTATAGGGCTGCTCCGAGGCTCTCCACGTGTCCCTCTGACTAGCAGAGGGCAGAGTAGGCAGAAGGTTGTGGGCGGGCTGATTTTCCGTGCGCGGACGGATGGGTGTCATATTAAACTCCACCGTCAGCGGTTTGATCCCGACATGACCATTCCGATGGCCGCAGGGAGTGGTATCCATGGGTATTTCGTCGATCTTCCTAGTCCCCTCCCCCCATCTCACTAATCCCCCAACCACGCCCAAAATCCTCAATCCTCTCCCCCTCCAAGGTCGGCAGCGCGAGCGTGACACTTCTGATGTTGCACACGTCAATAGGCCACGGTAACCGCTTCCCATCAGGTGGGCCGTGCGCTTGTCTGCCACCTAAGTAGTATAAAAAAAGATGATTGGTTATAATGCGTGCCTCCTTCGTCACGCAGTGCTTACCACCAAAGAGACTTTAAAAATCGTATTACACATCTAAAACACATTGTTAAGATTTCTGCTTATTGTTATTAAAACGTTCATTCATTACAGGCAATAAAGAAACCCTGCAGACCATACCAGAGAGTAAAGGCATAGACATCAGGAAGGAGTTGCTGAAGTTCCACGAGGAATGGTACTCCTCCAGTATAATGTCGCTGGTAGTCGTTGGTAAAGGTACGTGAAGAAAAAAAATCTGCATCTCTTCGTGTACGGAACCTCCACGCGGTGCACCTTAAACTAACGGAGACGGCTGCGCCTCTCCCACGCAAGGGAGACGCTGCCGCCTGCGGCTAAGTCCTGGAGCAAAGTGCTGGGTAACTCTCTGTGTATCCCTGTGATTAGCAGAGGGCATAGTGCTGCAAGTTAGGGGTAGGCTGGTATTACAAGCGCAGGGTGGGTGAGGGAACGGTAGTCTATCATCCTATCGGCAAATTTGACACGATGGCGCGATGCTCGCTAATTTCTAGTGTGGATCCTAGCCGCGGTAGCCTAGTGGTCTAGGTAATGGACTGCTGAGACGAGGTCTCGGCTTCGATCCCAGGTTCACCATGGCACACACCAATGACTTTTCGATGCTTTTCGAAGTTATGTGTGTATTTATCGCAGGTTTATAAGTGCCCGGTTAATGGCAATAGGCTCGCCAATATACATTGGGACCTAAACATAAACTGGCGAAATGTGGGTGCTAGCACCTCTGCCTACCCCTTCGGGGATATAGGCGTGAGTTTATGTTATAGATCCTAAATCCGTAGATGGCCAAAGGTCAGCTGGGGTGTTAGGTAATCTTATTGGGTAACCGTACACCCGGATAATTGAGACCCGAGACAGCGAGCAGTTTAGTCGGTTTTTAACCTACTTCAAAAAAGGAGGAAGTTTTCAATTCGAGTGTACTTTTTATGTTCGTTATCTCAGAACCTTCGATTAGTTGAACCGATTTTGATTCTTTTTTTATTTGATAGCTGGCGCTTCCCGCGTGGTTACATTTGTTTGAAGTCGGTTTTTTTCTTTGAAATGTTTTTTGTTAAAAAATTATTTCCTTACAGAATCTTTGGAGGAGCTAGAAGCCATGGTGGCACCACTCTTCTCCACCATAAAGAACAAATCAATTACGTCACCATCATGGCCCCTGAAT
This sequence comes from Lithosia quadra, assembly GCA_963576445.1. Taxonomy (NCBI): domain Eukaryota; kingdom Metazoa; phylum Arthropoda; class Insecta; order Lepidoptera; family Erebidae; genus Lithosia; species Lithosia quadra. Next base: position 2,450,130 of record OY754897.1, read on the forward strand.
CCAATCCCGTTGGAATTACGTCGCAAGAGACTCTATGGCCTACCCATTATGGACACTCGTAATCTGTACATAGATTTCGCAATTCCTTGTACAATTAAATATTATAAAACTCAGGTAAAGTAATCATCGTTGATTAGTAAGCTTAGTGGTGAAGGAGTAGGTGTGTGGCGATACCACATATACCTAGCGCCATCTAGTGACAGCACGACGAACTACTTCGATACTACAACTACGTCACTACGATCCTGAATCGCGAAAGTGAAGTTCGCGCACTGGTATAACTTTATATACAAGATCCAAACGATAACCATGGGGCTTCGGTCCACCAGGAGGGATTCACATCCCGTTCCTCCACAGGTGTTCCAATTGAAAGGTCCTGGGTTCGAATCATGCCATAATAACCATTGAGTTGTGTTCCCGGCGGTAAGTAGGGTGGCCTAAACAACTTTTCCCTCGCACCCCGGCCGATCTAGGGCCATTTCAGGTTCCTAGACTGCCCCTTCGGGTCGGCACCTACTTTAAGAGTAGTATCCAGAGTCCTAGCCCCCCTACCTCACCCATCCCTAACCCCTTTCAAAGTCAGCAGCGCGAGTGTGATACCCCTGGTGTTGCACACTTCCATGGACAACGGTAACCGCTTTCCATCAGGTGGGCCGTGTGATTATCTGCCACTAGTAATGTAAAAAATTCCTAACACAAGCAATTTAGTTAAGGTGGAGGGGTTAAGGAAATACTATAATTTCAGTTAAATTTTTATCTAAGATGTATTTTCTTATTATTTGTTTCGTATCAATGTCTGGAATCCATCAATCCATCAATAGAGTCAAGCACTTGTATTTCCGCCATAATGTCAACGTATTTCCGGTTTCCCCTCCATATTTAGCGCCCTCTGTGGTGACTTTTTGGTATTAAGCGCTCGCTCGCGGCGGGTAACGACCCGTCTTAGTGTCATTATAGCGTCGTTTTTCGCGCCGTACGGTTGTCAACGTTAATCGAAATACTTGCAAAAAACTTTTAAAAAGTATATACTTATATACGTTAACGATATAAGAAATAAGAAAAGAATACTAAACTTAACTTTAATTTCTAGTTATTGTTTCTGAAATTAAATTATTTCCTCTCCGTTAGTGATATAAAGGTAACCTAGTACCCGCTAATGTTATAGAAACGTTCTCGTTTTTCGTCTACACATTGATTAGTTACATTACGCGACAATAGTGCCTTGATATGAAATGAAGTGAATCCAGCTGGGAAGACGTAAGGCGAAAAAGCGCTCCGAAACTGTGAGTCATGTACAATTTGAGTCTTTATCACAAGTGGTTTTGTTCGAATAATCTTCTTTGAAAACTTACTGAGGTGTTCAATACCTATAATACCTACCTTCCCAACCTGTGTATCGGTTACTGAACATACGAGATTGGGCAGTGCATAAGAATAATCAATTCTTAATTTTTCATAGTACCCACACAGAAATTCAATTATAATGTATTGTGTTAATTATTAACATTGATACCTATTGATAAGATGTTCGCATGCTCAGAAATAAATATGCTACTACCCCCAGTTGTGCAAATAATACTAACGACGAATCGAAATAGTTTAAATCGGCAATACTATAGGAAGATTCTCAGTCGTATTTAGTAGATTGTTTCTTCGTCGCATTAGCCAACGTGTTAATTGGTCAAAAAGTTTTACAAATACCTTACAAGTATTAGTAGATTGGGGCTTATGAATCGAAACAAATTTACCCCCAAATGGGTATTTGAGAAAATTGACTACTTATTTTGTGAAAAGTCTGCCTATAGCGAAATCCAAATCCGAATCCAAAATACCGAAGCGGATGATTTGTTACAAATAAGTAGTGTATGGTAAAGAAAAATTCATTCACATACTTCGTAAGGCTTTTTCTTCGACAAATTGGTGAAAGTTTCCACCGCGATGTATAACGCAAAAACTCCCCCGGCACATAGTGCCTATTTATTAATGAAGAGTCTATTTCAAATTTCAAAAATTTTCAAAAATTTCAAATCTACTTTAAAGAGGGGGGGGGGGGGGGGGGTAATTTAATCTTCACAACCGACCAAGTGGAGCAACCTCACGATTGTTTCTCATAATTGCAATAGAAGTATAACGAAATCCTTTCCTTACTGTTGCACGCAGTGAGGCCAAGTACTCGTATAGCGGTACTTATGTGATAAACATGTACCAACCCTCTACCTACATTTGCAAATGAAATAAATAAATTATATCGATTCGGTTATCCATAACAAGGCATTCAGTCTGAAGCCTCTTCTGTTCCTGTTCTCAATGTAAACTCAGTGCTAAATCACAAAGCCGCTTTAACTATTCAACCGCTTTCGGGTACCAAGCTTCTTGCAATCTGGATGACAAAAGTATCGTGTCGGGCATATTTTCTAACATCGATTGCACAGTAACATCGAAGGTTCCTTTTGTTTATTCCTTCGTGTCGATGGCTGATCAAATTTTGCTTGCCTGGTGTACCGCTACCTTAATTGCGTTCTCAGGCGCTTATGAGTTCCTCCCGTCTACATGTTTGGGCATGCTGCATACGTTAGTATGGGGCCATGGACGGTGGATTAACTCCACATTCACACCACATGTCCGCTCCATCTAGGCAGCCTCCTAGACCCATTTTCAGTGCTGCGACAGACCTGGGACAGAAGTCTCTTTAAAGACTTCATTTGCTCCAGGCTAGGACATTTCCAGCGGGAAGTGTCTCTGATAACGCGAAAGAGTCTCGGTAGTGAGCTCTGTGCTCACCAGAGAGGGTGGAATATACATAAAACCTCGTGTGGCTTTCAGTCTTTGTGGTACGTATGGGGACCATGCGTGAGATGTCGTTGATCCTGTTCAAGCTTATACCTATTGATGGGTGATGCCATGGTTTTGCGAACATTGGAAGGTGCACGGCCGGCCAGCGGATATTCGTCATGTTTCGTTCAATGCTATATCCAACATTCAGTTCGCAACATTTGCGGTGAGGCACTTAGGTTGTGCCTTTCAATCCTTTTTGAGGGGCAAAGTTCTTTGACCTGACATTTTCAGTTCTTCTTAAATGTAAGGGTCCGGTTCTTAAATATTGGAGTTACTGGTAATAATTGATGGAAGCACGGTGCCACCAGATGCTTAACTCTGTTGGCCTGCCCGTTATTCAGGTTCCTAAAGCTCAATTTACCATCTGGATCTTGGTACACAAACACCAGTTACTCTGGATGACCAGCTTGCTGTTTGGCCTAGCCTCGGTACTGAGAACATTTGCCTCAATAACCATTACAGTGGCGAAATTTCTAAGAGGTCATCATATCAGATATGTAGTATTTAGACTTTTGTAGTGTTCAGAGTTGAACGATTACTGTTTTTGTTTAGTTTTTTTTTTTAGATTTTATAATGGATTTTATAAATCTGGGCTTGCTCTGACTCATGCCTTGGGACACAAAACGCAAGGCGAAGTCCCTGTCAGAGCAGAAGTGCTTAACGCTACGCAAAGCACTTCAGTAACCGCTCCAGAAAAGGAAGTGATCCCTCAAACACTATCAAATACTATTGGGGAGAATCACTTTTGCTACAAAAGTAATTCGAAGAGGCTGGCTTCATTGTCGTACACCGCAACACTACGGCCGACAGCTACCGAAAGATGCAAGTGATCCCTCAAACACTATCAACCACTATTGGAGAGAATCACTTTTGCTACGATGGTGACTCGAAGATGCTTGCTTCACTGTCGTACACCGCAACACTACGGCCGACAGCTACCGAAAGAAGCAAGTGATCCCTCAAACACTATCAACCACTATTGGAGAGAATCACTTTTGCTACGATGGTGACTCGAAGATGCTGGCTTCACTGTCGTACACCGCAACACTACGGCCGACAGCTGTTGAAGGAAAACCCTTATCAACTTGTGTGGGGTTCGCCAGCAATAGACTTGTTCGCACCAAAGGTGGTTCACGTAGTACCAAGGTATGTTTACCTGAACATTAATGCCGCTTGTATATTTGTCATCAATAGCCAATGACTATAGATACCCATACTCTGAATAGATAGCTAGTTTTTCATAAGGAAATAAGACTGGCTCATTTTCATAAGGACTTGCATATATCACTATATTGATTCATAAAACTGTCATTTGAATATTTACCTACCCATTTAAATCTTAAATCGAATAGTCTTCTACTTAAGCATTTTCCGTTGCACGGGAAAAGCAGTCAAACTGGCAGTAAATAAATTTTATAAATATATATTATACTAGCAACCCGGGACCCGGCTTCGCCCGGGTGTAAATTCCAGTTTCTAATAAAATTATAGCCTATGACACTCACGAATGATGTGGCTTTCTATTGGTGAAAGAATTTTTAAAAGTAATTACTTGTCGTGTCCATGATTTTACATTGTTATGCATGTGTTATATTAGCAGCATTCGGATCTAAAAACTCATATCTGAGCTGGACTCAGTCTCGTGAAGTCAATGCTTGCTCTGACTCATTGTCTCGAGTTCCTCGGCATAACTTGGGTTACATGACACAATGCTAAGCCCTTATGTCAGAGCAAAAGTGCTTAACGATACGCAGAGCACTTCAGCAACAGCTCCAGTAAAGCAAACGGTCCCTCAAACAGTATCAAATACTAACAGGGAGACTAAATTTGGTTTAGTCCATGACTCGGTCGACGGCTGCCGAAGGAAATTCCTCAATATCTCGTGAGGAATACTCAATCAGTACGCTCGGAGATGGAATAGTGCCAGGCCATATATTTAAAGTCGGTGACATGCTTGCTGACTACGGCATAGGCAGTCGGGGTAGAGGCTCAGAGAACATTAATTGTCTAGCTCTGACATTTATTTAACCTGACTGTTTAGGTTTTCACCTCGGAGTTCGGGGCCCGCTCGCCGACTTTTACTTCCCCACTTCAGTCTTGGGCAGTCATGGCAGTGAAAATTGGCACGCATGTCATCTTCGGCAACGTCAAGCTAGCACTTCTCTCGGGTCTACCCGTTCTACCAGGGCTCGGAGACGGTGGCATGGCCAGTCATTTGTTTCCCATGTAGGCTGGCGGTCGCCGCAGAATGTGTTAATCGTAAATCGTATTCAAAATATAATTTTCCTATTAATCACACCTATAGGTGATGTTATGCTTTTAGAATTGTATAGGACTTTAGATTGACATGGTCATCTAGAATTGATCGCTGTCACTGGTCACTAACCGCAGTAAAACGCATGTCCATTCTTTACTCGCTTTATGGACTTAAAATTACATCTGGATGGACTTGATTACATGTCTATCAGTTGAAAAGGTAACAAGTTTTAATTATTATTTATTTAATGCTTACCATTAATATCTACACATTATAGCATCGTGGATTAAGCGCACCAGGAGATAACAAACATATCACTCTATTGATGGATTCCAGACATTGATACGAAACAAATAATAGAGAGTTTTTCCATAAAATAAAACTTACCTATTATTTTTTCTTCAATGTCTGGAATCCAGGTAAGGCCTACCTGGTACATCATGAGTGCAATAATGACACTAAGACGGGTCGTTACCCGCCGCGAGCGAGCGCTTAATACCAAAAAGTCACCACAGAGGGCGCTAAATATGGAGGGGAAACCGGAAATACGTTGACATTATGGCGGAAATACAAGTGCTTGACTCTATTGATGGATTGATGGATTCCAGACATTGAAGAAAAAATAATAGGTAAGTTTTATTTTATGGAAAAACTCTCTATTTTGCAGCCAACTGACTATCTAGCTGAGCTCATAGGCCATGAGGGGCCTGGAAGTATACTGTCAGCTCTCAAAAGACGAGGGTGGTGTAACAAGTAAGCTGATTAACATTATTCACTAAAAAAATACTCTGAACCAAACTGTTTTTCCTTTAACACCGTCGCAACTGTGGCCTCTGTGGCGTAGCGGTAGTGCATGCGACTGCTACGCAGAGGGCGCGGGTTCGATTCCCGCTCAATGCAAATATTTGTATGCATGAATATGTCTATTTGCATTGGTCTGGGTGTTTCGATGTATAATAAGTATGTATTTACAAAAAAAAAAGTATATAAGCATGTTTATCAGCATTCTAGAACCCATAACACAAGCTAGTGAAACTAAGCTTACTTTGGGTCTAGGGAGCGATGTGTAGAATGTCAAAAAAAAAAAAAAAAAAACTTGCGAGACTAGGTTAAGTAGATAAACTTACCGTATGTTTGGTTGTAATTGGTTAAGTAGAACCGGAGATATGGTCAGAAACGACCTAAAAACGAAGCGCGGGCGAAGCCACGGGTATCAGCTTGTATAAAAAGTAGCCTATATGTTACCCAGAACTGTGAACTATAATCATACAAAGTTTGATTAAAAATCCCTCCAGTAGTTTTTGATTTAAGCGTGAACAAAAATTTTGTGCGGACAAACAGAGGCACAGAGGCATAGAGACACAGACAAACAGACAAACAGACAAAATTCCAAAAAAAATTGTTTTGGCATCTATTACGTTCATAAAGTCCCCTAATATTTTTTTTCTCATAATTATCTTCCATGTACAGACATCGATCAGTTACAGATTTATTAATGTATAGATACATAGATAGATAGATAGATAGATAGATAGATAGATAGATAGATAGATAGATAGATAGATAGATAGATAGAAGAAGATAATATTTCTTTCTAGTTTAAGTAGTACTGCAGTCACATACGGTCGTGGTTTCGAATTTTTTGGTATCAAAGTGGACCTTACCGAAGAGGGGATCAAGAACACGGATGACATCGTCAGCTTGATGTTCCAAGTAAGTTCTCATTTTTTCGTTACAAATAATCAATCATATCAATCAAACAATCATTTATTTACTCCGAAAAACGAAAATATTCGTATCCGTTGACGTTTTGACCATTTAGCTACCCCGAAAGTGTTTCGTTTCGGATTTCGGATCCGTCTTCGATCGTTTGACATTGAGGTTGTCGATCGTTATCAGTACATCTCCTACTCCCAAAATACATTTGACGTTTTCGCTGTCGTTGTTTGACAAATGGTCCGTTTTCGTTCGATCCGAAACGTTCATGTTCGATTTTCAGAGTAAGGCCCCATGTTTTACCATTTTGGTGTGCCAAAGTATCAACAAACTTATTAATGTAACATGTAAGAGTAATCTGTCATTAAACTTATACTTTTAACACGTTCAAAATTATTTGATTACCATTTAAACTTGGTTAATGTAATAAAATCATGTCAGAATATAAAATTTAAATTTAATGTCAATTAATTTTCTATTTATTTATAAGACACATCAAAATGACTCTACTTCGCCTGATGGTAAGCTAAAGGCAAAGTCTCAGGACTGGGGTCACCACCACATACACCAGTAGTGCTACAGTGGCGTCCCTCAGCTTGACGGCCTCATCAAATGCCTCTTCACGCCCGGACATATTATAATTAATGTAGAAAATAGAATCAAATATCACAATTAACTTAATTGTTTAGATGTCAATTACAATAATAAATAAATGAGGTACTAGTTTATGTCAAGAATATTATAGTATACTTATCTACAAGATAGAAAATAATATCTTTGAGTGATTCTTCTGTTAACATTTTATTCCATTATAGTATATAGCTATGCTGAAAACTGAAGGCCCACAACGCCGGATATGGGATGAACAAAAATACCTCTCGGAGTTGTACTTCCGATTCCAGGATGTATCAGAGTCTGGAGACCTCGCCTTAGGACTTGTACAGGTTTTACAGGTAATATTTAATCTAAGTTTAATTTTAATCTGTATATATATAATAAAAGAAAGTCGTGTCAGTTACACCATTTATAACTCAAGAACGGCTGAACCGATTTGGCTGAAAGTTGGTGGGGAAGGTAGCTTAGAACTAGGAGACGGACATAGGATACCTTTTATCCGGCCACGGGGCTGAAATATGCCACAACTAGTCTACAATGAATAAAATAGTATAGGGCTGGGTGTCTACAAATCGATATTAGAATAATCGATACAGGCTACAAAATTAATTTAAATTTAAGAACGATTTTCAAATTACGTTGTCTCTGTCAAGATTTTCATTCGTTCGTCATTCATTCGTTCACCATTGTTACGACACCTTTCACAGGAGGTAGGACACGACAGTATCTCCCGTCCGAACTGAGCAGTCCGACTGGGGTAGTACCTCCGCCCTGCAGAACACCGCGCACGTAATAACCATCGAGTTGTGGTCCCGCCTGTAAGTAGGGTAGCCAGAGCTCAATGTACCCCTCCTCCTCCCATCCCTTCCTAGCCTCCCCACCCCTTCCCAGCCCTCCCACCTTCCCTTCAGGGTAAGCAGCGCGTGTGTGACACCCTTAGTGTTGCACACGTTCATAGGCCACGGTGACCGCTTCCCATCAGTAGGGCCGTGTGCTTGTCTGCCACCTAAGTAGTATAAAAAATAAAACGACATTCATTTTATAATTATTTCCTTCTTCATTCATTCATTCTTTCGATTTCTCTATATCTTGTTTTATTTTAATTTACCCAGCTGTTTCCAATGGAAGAAGTCCTTGCTGCGACACACCTGAAGACTGTATGGAATCCAGAGATAATAACAGAAATACTATCTTTGCTTACACCAGAAAATGCGGTCGTGAATATAAGTGCTAAGTAAGTATGACTATATCCACATACATACACAAGCGGTAGCCTAGTGGTTTGGGTAATGGACTGCTGAGACGAGGTCTCGGAATCGATCCCAGGTTCACCATGTCACACACCAATGACTTTTCGATGCTTTTCGAAGTTATGTGTGTATTTATCGCGGGTTTATAAGTGCCCGGTTAATGTCAATAGGCTCGCCACCTATTACATTGCGACTTAAACATAAACTGGCGAAATGTGGGTGCTAGCACCTCTGCCTACCCCTTCGGGGATTAGGCGTGAGTTTATGTTATCCACAAAACAGATACATAGTACTAACCTACAGAATGACCAGGTTGAGGTATCACCCTCACACAGTGGAATCAATTTCATCAAGAACCAAGCGGTTCGGAGCCTCTTTTATTTGCCGCACCATAAAGACTTGGAATTCTTTACCAGCGCATGTGTTTCCTTCCTCCTATAGTCCCGGGGCCTTTAAGCGGGGCGTGAAAAAGCATTTGATGAGGCCGTCAAGCTGAGGGCCGCCACTGTAGCACTACCGGTGTATGTGGTGGTGACCCCAGTCCTGAGACTTTGCCTTTAGCTTACCATCAGGCGAGGTAAAGTTCATTTTGACGTGTCCTATATAAAAAAAAAATGGCAACTCACCCCCTCCAACCGACATCGGTTACCTTAACCGCTCCGACAATTGGTAGGCTGAAGGTAAAGTCTCAAGAAATTAGGGTTACCATTACTATACATATACGTACCATGTTAACAATGGTGGCACTCAGCTTGACGGCCTCGTCAAAAGAGGATTGTCGTCGCAGCACCGCGTGACACCCACCGGTCCCACTAGTGCTGCGACCACAATCCCCTCTGCCCGGCTATGCACTTGCTGACCCTTGAACGCAATCCAACCGAGATTGGATTACTTTGGAGGGTTTTTCGGAATCGTACACGGTGATACCTACCCGGTCGAATTTTGTGACAAAGTACCATCAAATTTCTACCACCATTATACCATTTAGTCAAGGGCTGTGCCGTTTTATGCATACAAATATTTGCATTGAGCGAGCATCGAACCCGCAACTTCTAACGTAGGTAGCAATATAACATTTATATTATTCTACAGGGCGTTTGAAGACAAATGTAGAATGACGGATCGATGGTATGGAACTAAATATGGGTACGAGGATATAGATGAAAGCACATTAAAGGTACGTAGATGTTGCAGTCATACATACATACATACATACAAATCACGCCTTTTTCCCATTGGGGTAGGCAGAGACAACATCTTTCCACTTGCTACGATCTTGGCATACTCCTTTCGCTTCTTCAACTTTCATAATTGTTTTCATACACGCACGCCGGTTGCGGGTACTCTTGACCTGGCCTTTCCGGGTACTCTTGCCGTAGTCATTTGCCAAAATTAGGCGGCTAATTAAAAAAAATGGTGATTACACCTCGTAACACGTAACCTACATACATATATACATACATACAGAACACCGCGGTCATAATAACCTTGAGTTGTGTTTCCGCCGGTTAGTAGGGTAGCCAGAGCTCAATGTACCCCTCCTCCCCTCCCATCCCTTCCTAGCCTCCCCACCCCTTCCCAGCCCACCCCCCTTCCCTTCAGGGTAGGCAGCGCGTGTGTGACACCCTTAGTGTTGCACACGTTCATAGGCCACGGTGACCGCTTCCCATCAGGTGGGCCGTGTGCTTGTCTGCTACCTAAGTATTATTAAAAAAAAAAAATACGCAGCAAAATAACTTTAAAATGGCGGTGCTTCCCTCCGCACGCGATATTTTGTCATAGTCCTTACTTATAGCAATAATTCCATTGATCCTTTAGCTCCCTATCTTGGGGCGGCAGTCTTGACATTTATCGCAATACTTAGCTACCGAATTTTTTATTTTTTTTTATACTACATAGGTGACAGACAAGCACACGGCCCACCTGATGGGAAGCGGTCACCGTGGCCTATGAACGTGTGCAACACTAAGGCTAATTACTCGTAACGACGCAAATATAACGATATTTGCTGTCTCTACTTTCCAAACTAACGATATTTGTCGGTATCTTAACGAATATCATCGCGAACTTCACAATTTATCGGTATCTCCATATTGCTGACCATCTTAAATATACAGACTACCGTTTGACACAAGAATTATTAGGTACTGCAACCGATTTTTGTTGCTATCTTAGTTTACGATTTCGGTAGCAAAGTCGTAGCAATAAACGGGTAGTTGGAGCAATAAAAAGGTCTAGCTGCAATGCTTCGATATCGCCTAGTGTGTCCATTGGGTTGTGAAGGTCAGATGGCTGTCACTTCACGGAAAATATCGAGGTCCAGCCAATTCCGCAGTTAAGACTCGTAAGCGGACCCCAGACTCCGAGGTGAAAGCTTTGGATGCGACTGGGATTAACGCTAGGTTTAAGAAGATTGATGGCACCGACTGGCAGATGAGGTTATCTTGGGCTCCGAAGGTTCAGAGGGTCCTATACACCATGTTATCGTCTTCAATAAAGGTAATAGTATTTTCCTTTCTTCTAGAAATGGAAAAAAGTTGAGTTAAATGAAGAATTTTTCTTACCACCGCCGAATGAGTACATCCCTTCTACCCTGGCGCTGGAGACAGCTGATGACCCTATGAGCAAGGAAATTGCACCGGCTATCGTTAAGGTCAGTTCTCCTGCATTCTTTTCTTATTTTAATCAATGATCATTCTCCTTCGATCCTCTTTCCATCCCAGTTCAATTAATCAATCAATTTATTAGATTGTCGACTTCCACTGTTGGGCAATCTGGACATAGGCCTCTCCAAACTGTCCCAGTTAAGTTTGACTTTTTAGTCTACAGAGCAACTGCAAAAGTAGTCTAAGAACAGCGCACTGTGAGTCTTGAGCCTAGTTAATATCATCACGGCAGACGTTTTCAACCATGCAGCTCTTTCAGCCTTAGTGGGGAAAATTTGTTTAGGTTGCTTCAATGCAAGCATGCTCCATCGTCGACCAAATCATCACTTACCAACTGGTGTGATAGTGTTCGAGCGTGGGTCTATCGACTATGAAAAATAACCCCTCTTTCACCACACCCTCACCCCTGTTAAGTTTCACGCATTCTTTCAATAGGGCAATCCAGCTACATCTTTTTATATTTGCTTTGTAGTTTAGATTCTCTGGAATTTGCTGGATTACAATTTTCATGGTAAACCACAGGTACATTAAGCACTTATTTTTCTGTTTCAGGACACAAAATTTATGAGATTATGGTATAAAAAGGACAATGAGTTTCTTGAGCCGAAAGCAGTGATTGTATTTGATTTGATCAGGTGAAGGATTTTATTTCAACGTAATAGTCAGTCAACGTCAAAAGGAAAAGCAATAGAAGTTGTAGAGGATTTCGTTTTTTTTTTGGAAAATAAAGTGTAACTTCTTAGAGGCCCTAAACATTTTAAAATTTGTATTAAAATATCCTTACTAATATTTTTAGCCCTAGAATAGGAACCTTTATTTATCGTGCGGAAATCCCCATGGATACCACCCCCGTTGGCCATCGGGGGTAGTTATCTCGAGATCGAAGTGACTAAAACCGCACACCGTCTCGGGTTTTAATTGCCGGGATGTAAGGTTACCCAATAGGCATATCCTTCGCACCCCAGCTGACCCTGGGCCATCTACGGTTTTAAAATGGCCCCTTCAACCCTCCGAAAGGGGGGGCTGGGGCGATGAACGCGCCACTTCGCTGACGGTGGAGTGTAGGGTGACAGGCGGCCGTTCTGTCACCCAACCGTCGGCGCGCAGACAATCAGCTCCACCGCTCGCTCCCCACTGTGCTCTACACTAGTTAGAGGGACACGTGGAGAGCCTCGGAGCAGCCCTCTAGAGGGCCACTCCCACCCCGGCCGGATTGGCCGCCTATGGGTTGTGGGAAGTGGATCAAAGTTCCAGCTATTGTTTAATAATATTCAAAGTCAAAGTCAAAGTCAAAAATCATTTATTCTGTAAAGACCATTTTAAGCGGCACTTACAAAACGTCAAAATTATAAATATTTAAAACTAGAAGCAAATGGACCACCGGTTCGAAACGCGGCCCAGACCTGAGAAGACTCCGGCAAGAAACTCAGCAGGCTGTTTTTTTTGGTCTATTTACAATAATTGCTTTAGTCTAGATAGTGTTAGTTCGAGTAACATAGTTTTCAGGGCGAATTAAACCAGGTACATTATCTGTTCACAGTCCCTTGGCCTTTGCAGACCCGGTACACGCAAACCTTACTGACCTGTTCGTAGAACTTGTTAGTGATAGTTTACAGGAGCTCGCATATGCTGCAAATTTAGCTGGGCTTTATTGGAGTGTGGCTCGGAACTCAGAATATGGAATCAATGTAAATATTATCATTTGAATGAAATTTTTAAGCAATTGCATGCTAACTATTTCCAATGATTTTCTGATCGGAAAAAATGATCATCCAAGACGGGACTTGAACCCGTGACCAGTCCCTTACAGGGGGAATGCTCTGACCAACTGAGCTACCTGGACCCATCCTAGATGCTCGAAATTTTCCGATATATTCTACGGCATAGGGCGCCGGCTTTTTTTTTCGATCAGAAAATCATTGGAAATATTATCATTATTTTTGACCGACTTCAAAAAAGGAGGAGGTTCTCAATTCGTACGCTATTTTTTTGTAAGTATGTTACACGATAGCGGCGCCAATTATGGATGGATTTTGAATTTTTTTTTTGTTTGAAAGATGCTACTTCTTAGGTGGTCCCATATCTAGGGTCTCAGGATCTGATGCTGGGATCTTGGAAGAATCAAGGCGAAATCATTAAATTTACTAAACCTCATGAATAGGTACTTTTCTATTTCTGTACACTAAAAAGTAAAAATATTAGTTTGTGAAGTCGGTTTTTAAAACGTAGTTATAATTCATTTATTTTATACTTTCTTAGGTGCATGGGTCACTTCAAGATCTTCAAGGTCAAGCTAATCTCAAACTGGCTTGCTGAGATTGCTCGCTTTTTTCTAGCACTAGAGCCTCGAGCTGCTGATTGTCACTCGAGACTCTGGTATAAGAAAAAACTTATCAACTGGGTCCTTCAATCGGGGCGTGAAAAAGCATTTGATGATGTCATCAAGTTGAGGGCCACTATTATGACACTGTCGGTGTATGTAATGGAAGCCCCTTTCTGAGACTTTATCTTTAGCTTACCATCAGGCGAGGTGAAGTCATATTATTATTATCGTGAAGGAAATAAAAAAAATCAACGTTACAATGGCGCCCAACGTGGGATCTAAGTTTATGTCCCAGGAGACGTAGAAGACAGAATATTCAAACCTAGCGTCAGCAATCCAAAAGATAATTAATGAATTTCAGTACTTAATACTTTTAATTAATACTTAATACTTTTACAGATATATGTGAATGGTTATGACGAAAAAATACATTTACTGCTAGACAAGATGGTTGATCAATTGGTGACGTACAAGACAGACCTAAAACGCTTCTACATTATAAAAGAAAACCGAGTCAGGTACCTCAAAAACTGTGCAGCTGACCAGCCAAGTGACGTAAGTGATCCTCCTTCTACCTAACGTTAATCCCAGTCGCATCCAAAGCTTTCACCTCGGAGTCTGGGGTCCGCTTTACCAGTCTTAACTGCGGATTTGGCTAGACCTCGATATTTTCCGTGAAGCGATTGCCATCTGACGTTCACAACCCAATGGTGACATTAAGCGATATCAAAGCATTGCAGCTAGACCGTTGTTGTTAAACGACGACGTGTTAGTGACGTAAGTGATATTCAGATATTCAAATAAAATTAAAAACACGGCTACTTGTTAAAAAACGAAATTTCTACACTCAGACTCACTTTACTAAAAATTTTCAGCCCTCTAAAAATGCGCATTGACCGATGAATCGAACTAACATACATTTCATATCTTCTTCAATTCATCCTAACTTCATACGTCAATTATTAATGGATGAAATATTAAAAAAAAAAGAAAAAATAAAGAAACCATTTATTCAAGAACACGCAATGTACAGAGGATCAAAAAAATACATTCAATGCACATTGTGCGCACTTAATCAATCAAATATCAAGTTAGATAAAATGCAAATACAGGGGCCTTACTCTGAAAATCGAACATGAACGTTTCGGATCGAACGAAAACGGTACATTTGTCAAACAACGACAGCGAAAACGTCAAATGTATTTTGGGAGTAGGAGGTGTACTGATAACGATCGACAACCTCAATGTCAAACGATCGAAGACGGATCCGAAATCCGAAACGAAACACTTTCGGGGTAGCTAAATGGTCAAAACGTCAACGGATACGAATATTTTCGTTTTTCTGAGTAAGGCCCCAGGTGTTAGAGATTAATAATATCCGTATTTTGATAAGACTCATTGGAAAGAAGAGAGAGTCCAGCTAAAGTTGGCTTACTTCGGTCTTGTAGAGTGTTCTCTCGTCTCTATAATAACAATTTTTGTCATATTTCAGCTTGCAATGGATGAAACCAATTCATGTTTATCTGGTGTCTACTGGACAATAAAAGAACTTCTAGAAGCAGCCCAAGGTACTACCATTAAATGTGACAGTTTTTTTAAAGCTTCCATACCGCAAAACTAAAAAAAAATACAATCCAAACGAGCTGGTCTGCAACCTTTTGAAGCTGCGAAAAAATCAAACATCTAAGTCACCATATTCAAAAAAGTTTAATTTGTAATGTATAGTTATACTCTGTCTAATGTAGGATGATAAAAATGACAGTTCGTGTCTATGAAGTATCGTATTTTTTACAACATCATACCCCTAAAATTATTGTATCACGTAGACAAGCCCCGCCCACTTGTCATAGTGAAGCGTCTTGCAAGAATATAGCACAATTGACTATACACAAATGAATCGAATTTAAAATAATTTATTAAAATTATTAAGTACTTATACTACTAAAATTTTTGTGATATAATTAGCTAAATATGATACGAAACATAAATACTATACTTACCATGAAACTTATCTTTTGTCATCCTGAAGTAAGTTACCTAAAATAATAAAAAATAAAAAGTTTTTGTGTTTTAGTAAATATCGATTCCATATTCTACGGGAACGATAATCGAAAATTGAAAGATTCATTTTCGATTATACCATATGGGCTACCCTTTTTAGACCTGTCATTATTATCATCCTACATTAGACAAAGTATAGTGCAGTTTAGTAGTCCCTTTCCTACCCTCTCTTTTCCCATACAGAATAACACGTGCAAGGCTGAGATTGATATCACCCTCATGGTGCAAACAAGTCCATCAAGAACTAAGCTATCGGTGGCTCTTTTCTTTTCCGTACCAAAAGACCTTTACCAGCTCACGTATTTCCTTCCTCCTACAGTCCCGGGTCCTTTAAGCGTAGCATGAAAAAACAGAGCCACCATTATGGCACTGTCGGTATGTGTAATGGGACTACCTTCCTGAGACTTTACGTTTAGCTTACCATCAGGCGAGGTGAAGTCATATTGACGTAATCAATATAAAAAAACTGTTTAGAAATAACTCTTCTTCTATCGTTTTCAGGTATAACTCCAGAGCAGTTAGATGACTTCACAGCAAAGTTTATCAGAAGACTCCACATCGAGGGGCTGATGCACGGCAACCTCAGTAAAGAGAGGGCTATCAAGATTGCAGACTCTGTAGAGGCGAAGTAAGTACTATACTCTGTCTAATGTAGGATGATAATAATGACAGCTCCAATAGGGTGGCCCATAGTATAATCGAAAATGAATCTTTCGATTTTCGATTATCGTTCCCGTAGAATAATTGGAATCGATATTTACAAAAACACAAAAACTTTTTATTTTTTATTATTTTAGGTAACTTACTTCAGAATGCCAAAAGAGAACATAAACAAAACATAAATACTATACCATAAAACTTATGGTATAGTATTTATGTTTCATATCATATTAAGCTAATTATATCACAAAAATTTTAGGAGTACGTATAAGTACTTAATAATTTCGATAAATTAATTTAAATTCGATTCATTTGTGTATAGTCAATTGTGCTATATTCTTGCAAACGCTTCACTATGACAAGTGGGCGGTGCTTGTCTATGTATTACAATAATTTTAGGGGTATAATTTTGTGTAAAAAAATACTGTACTTCATAGACATGAACTGTCATTTTTATCATCCTAAATTAGACAGAGTATAACTAATCATTTTTTGTATGTAAAAGTATAAAAGGAATGATGATTAATAAATATTGGTTTCAGATTTCCCAAAGACGCGATTCCACTTTATGCCCAACAGCTACTATTAAACAGAGATATTGAACTGGATAAAGGTAAGAACAATAGTATTGTAACTCTCATTACTTTTTTTTTACTACTCAGGTGGCAGACAAGACTAAAAAAAAGAGCCCGCTGAGTATCTTGCCGGAATCTTCTCAGGTCTTTGCCGCGTTTCGGATTGGTGGTCTATTTGCTTGTCTAGTTTTAAATATTTTAAATTTTGACGTTTTGTAAGTGCCGTCTAATAGTCTATACAGAATAAACGATTTTTGACTTTTTACTTTGACGGCCCACCTGATGGACCTGGCCTATAGACGTGTGCAACACCAGAAACGTCACACTCGTGCTGCCTACCCTGTAGGGAAGGAGGTTGGAGGAGGGGATTGGGGTGTAGGGGGATTTGTGAGCTCTAGCTACCCTACTCACCGGCGGGAACTCAATGCGATGGTTGTTATGGGAGCGGTGTTCTGTAGTGTGGAGGTACTACCCCAGTCGGACTGCTCAATTCGGACGGGAGATACCGTCGTGTCCTACCTCCTACTAAACTAATTTTACTTTTTGATCTCATTACGTAGATAGAGTAAATGGATTTGCACTTTCGTTTCGCATGCACTCACGATGTTTAATCTGATGTTTTTTCATCCTACTAAGGTTTTCTTTGTTTAGTTCGTCAATTTGACCATTCCAGCTTCCCTAGACTAGTGTCACAGCGTAAATCGCTAAGGAAACGAATAGATTAGGTCGACCAATCACATCCAAACTCGTCGCCGGTGTACGATGCGCGCGCCGCAGTGGAATCACGAGCTGAAGTGTGATTGATCGACCTAATTTATTCTATTCCTTAGCTATTTAGACTTTTGACACTTGTCTACGGGGGCTGGTGTCAAAAATTCGAAGTGTGTAGATTGCTACTGGCCAATAGCAATCAAACACCATCGTATGCCGATTGAGACAGAATTGGACGTGCAACAATGCGATATTATTTCATACAATTTTTTTTTTCATTTTTTTTATAAATATTAACTTGTTGAACTATAGATAAGTATAAATTACAATAGGAAGTGAAAGGAATAACTACAGTACAAATAAAAGTTTAGGTGTCGAAAAATTCCTCCCCATCGATGTCGACTGGTAATGTACCCAAAAGGCTGGCGGCATTACCACGTTGGATGGCAATGTCGATTCTTTGTCCAATATACTTGTTGAATTTTTTTTGTAGGAACATGGTACCTCCGCCAGATATACGCCAACGTGCACAAACCATCATGCGTGGCGTTATACTATGCGTGTGGAGTCAAGGAACTGAGGCAAAATATGGTCCTGTGCCTCCTCTCGAATATACTTGACGAGCCCTGCTTCTCCACGCTCAGGACTAAGGTAGCATTGACGTGCTTTTATTAACTTGGCTTGTGTGTTTATAGGTTTGATATTTATAGGATGATAGGAACCGCGGTAGCCTAGTGGTTTGGGTAATGGACTGCTGAGACGAGGTCTCGGGTTCGATCCCAGTTTCACCATGGCACACACCAATGACTTTTCGATGCTTTTCGAAGTTATGTGTGTATTTATCACAGGTTTATTAGTGCCTCGGAGAGCACGTTAAGCCGTCGGTCCCGGTTTCCATTCAAACATCTATGGCAGTCGTTTGGAGCCCACAAAAGTCCAACCAGTCTAACTTGGAACTTCGATATCGCCATTGGTCATAATGACCGTTGGTTGTGGAGGTTAGATGGCAGTCGCTCCACGGAAAATATCGAAGTTCAGCCGCAGCAGTGTAATGGTGACCCTCATTCCTGAGACCTTACCTTCCGCTTACCATCAGGCGAAGTGAAGTCAAATTGACATGTCCTATATAAAAAAATTCCCCGCACTTATCACCAGAAAGGTCTAAAACTATGTTCTGCGCATTTAGAGTGTAGTAGTCAAGATTTTTGCCATCGCCAACAGGAGCAGCTTGGTTACGTTGTATGCAGCACGGTATACTGTTTCAACGGCGCCCACGGGCTGATGATCTATATCCAGAGTGACAGACACCCGAAGTTCCTGGAACAGAGGATTGAGAAGTTCGTGCAGACGTTTTTGGTGAGTTAGAAACTTGGTTATCATTTTAGCGGCAATTCCAGTTGTACTCAAGGCCTTGAAGCCCACGAAAAGCTTTCAATTTAGTGTTTGCCTCATTAGATTGTTGTCTAACCTCCCAACACCCCTCCCAACAGGAAAGCCTACGCTAGAGTTTAGTCCACGCGCATTGCGCTGCCGCCAGAGTCTGCTTCTCCTAAGGTGATAGGCAGTTCACCTGTTACCTCAATACACATACACATTAACGTATCTGAACTTTTTCGCTATAAATACCTACTTTTATCTTGTCTTGTCTTGGTAGGCGATGGAATGGATAAGGAAGCGGCCTCTTCTCAGAGGTATCAATTTCACTTTATGGAATTTATACTCGTATGTGCAATAACATGATTTACGATTGAAGGAAAAACATCGTGAGGAAATCCACATATATCCTAGAAGAAATTTTAAGGACATGTCCGATCCACCAACCCGCATTAGGCCAGCGTGTGTGGATTAAGGTCTAAACCCTCTCAGCTCTTTCGTTAAAGGAGAGGAGACCCGTGCCCAGCAGTGGGACATAAATGGGTTGCTATCAATTTTGATTTAATTTTCAGGAAAACCTCCAAAACTTGAGTGAAGAAGAATTGACGAAGCACAGAGCGGCATTAGTAGCAGGCATACTCCAGAAGCCTAAACAAATAGCATCCATGGCCAGTCGACTATGGGCGGAAATCAGCGCACAGGTAGGTCTCCCACCCGGTGTCACTCCAGGGAGGGGATACGGGAATGCTGCTAGGGACTTTATCTGGATAGGTAGAGGAGGGAACACTACTGACGGTGGAGGTGAGTGCTGACGCGTCGCAAGGTGGCCACCCTAAACCTACTTCTGGGTTGCAAGTCGCAGGCACCGTCACGGGGTTCCTCTCTGTACCATACCATGGACCCGGCGACCGCACGGTGAATCCATGGAATGCTGAGAATCGGATTTCTTTTTATAGTTTATAGGTCCGCGTTTGACCACTATCTCACCTGATGGTAAGTGACGATGTGGTCGACGATGGAGCACGCTTGCCTAGAAGCAACCTATTCACTCTAGACTTAAAGACTCCCAGGTTATAGCTTTCCGGAAACACAGACTGGGACAGGGCATTCCACTCCCTAGCTGTACGCATAATGAACGTATTGCTGAAGCGATTTGTGTGTATGAGCGGAATGTCCACCATATAACGATGGCCTCTCTCCCTTTGAATGATCTCTCTCCTCTGAATGGGGCTCTTATTTATATATTGACATCATTTTTATCCCTGGAGATCGGAAAGGCTATTGCTGTGTCCGAAGGGAAAGTTTACAAACTTACTATTCTCGGAAAAAAAATAACCATCAGGATCTGAATTTCAATTAAAAAGTGAATTTTCCAGGTGTACAATTTCGACAGGGCGCGGCTAGAAGTGGAACAATTGAACACAGTAACTAAAGATGAATTGATACAGTTCTACAAGGTAATAACACTGGTT
Source organism: Lithosia quadra (assembly GCA_963576445.1). Lineage (NCBI taxonomy): Eukaryota > Metazoa > Arthropoda > Insecta > Lepidoptera > Erebidae > Lithosia > Lithosia quadra. The sequence goes on from OY754897.1 coordinate 2,470,645, forward strand.
TATGCCTCTAATGGTGGAACCACACTTCGCTATTCGCCATTCGTCTTTATTCACGTGTATACCTACAATGAAGTGGGGAATGCCTATTCGTGTATATTTAATTTATTCGCACGAATTTTCTCCTTGTCGCTCATAAATGGCGATTTGTGAAGGGTTTAGATCGTCTATAAGAATTTTGTCGAATACATTACAGGCGAATAGCGAAGTGTGGTTCCACCATTAGACACAATTTTTGGTACGTATAACAATTTTATATAGAAACATATTGCTATAATATACCTCTCGCTCCAACTGCTGCCTACCCTCCTATATTTTTGAAAAAAAAGCATGAATTTATCTAGTTTTCTTTTGCTCTAGAAATACTTTCTTGAAGATTCTCCTGATCGCGCAAAACTGTCTGTATATGTGATATCAACTGCTGAAGGAGGCGCCGGCGCAGGAGACTTGAAACAGAAGCAGCTGGAACTAGAAGGAGACACACAGAAATCTCATAAAGAGGTAAGAGAAATTTAAATTTGAATATCCACTGATCTTTTGATGATTGCTTTAACGTGTGATGGCTGCACCATGGGGTATAAGTTATGGTAGCTGGAGTAGTTTGTGACCTGGTCCTGAGACTTTACCTTTAGCTTACCATCAGGCGAGGTGAAGTCATGTTGACGTGTCCAATATAAAAAAAAACATGTTGGCATATATGTTATATAATCACTACCAGCGCATAATCAATATTAATTTTAAAATGTGTGCGGTTTTAGTCGTTTCGATCCCGACATAACCACCCCCGATGGCCGACATGGGTGGTATCCATGGGGATTTCCGCACGATAAAAAAGGGGTAGGTAGATGATGATGAATCCATGATTTTGTTACAGCCGGAGCTAATCACGGATCTGTTGGAGTTCAAATCCCGGAGGAGACTATACCCGCACTTAATCCCAGTTACCAATATACCCAGGAAAGGTTTATAGGTCCATAAACTGGGGCCTTACTCCAAAAAACGAAAATATTCGTATCCGTTGACGTTTTGACCATTCAGCTACCCCGAAAGTGTTTCGTTTCGGATTTCGGATCCGTCTTCGATCGTTTGACATTGAGGTTGTCGATCGTTATCAGTACACCTCCTACTCCCAAATACATTTGACGTTTTCGCTGTCGTTGTTTGACAAATTGTCCGTTTTCGTTCGATCCGAAACGTTCATATTCGATTTTCAGAGTAAGGCCCCTGGTTATGTGCGTACTGCTGGAGATGTGTCGACGAAAATAATTTTAAGGGAATGCATAATGTAACGACTTCATATAATTATGATTTTAAATTGACACTTTTTTTCATAAATATTCTACGACATTTTACACAGTGCTTTTTAGACCCAAAGCAAGTACCTATACTACGTAGGTAGCAGCAAAGACCATGATAACTAGTTATAGTTACTAGCTGTTGCCCGCGGCTCCGCCCGCGGCTCCGCCCGCGTGGACGTCGATTTTCGGCTTTTTTTAATTATATCGCCGGTTCTAATCAGCCGATTGTGATCAAATATGCGTAAGATTTTGAGTCTAACCAAGACCTTTTTAATAAAAAAACCCCATCAAAACCCGTTCAGTAGGTACATTTTACCGTATGTTTGGTAGTAATTGGTTAAGTAGCACCGGAGATATGACCAAAACGACCTAAAAACAAAGCGCGGGCGAAGCCACAGGTATCAGCTTGTATAAAAAGCCTATATTATGTTACCCAGAACTGTGAACTATAATCGTACCAAGTTTGATCAAAATCCCTCCAGTAGTTTTTGATTTTAGGGTGAACAAAAATTTAGTGCTGACAAACAGAGGCATAGAGGCACAGAGGCACAGAGACACAGACAAACAGACAAAAATTCTAAAAATCATTGTTTTGGCATCTATTACATTCATAAAGTCCCCTGATAATTTTTTTTCTCATATATCTTGAACACATATATATTATATGGAATACACACACTTGAAGAACAAATATAGACAAACAACTTGTGACTGAACCAACACTGTGACATAGGCACATCAGCTTTGAGCTGCTCGCCTATTAATTAATAATAATAATAATAATAATATCTTCCATGTACAGACGCCGTTCAGTTACAGATTTATTATATGTATAGATCATGGTCTTTAGTACCAGTTATTCCTAGTCAGAATTTTAAAGAATGAAAAGGTTATTATATTATTGAAATTAGTAGCTAGGTACTTAGGTGATTTGTGTGTAAGATAAAATAATAAATTTAAGTGTGATTAAAATAATTTCATGTTTTAAACTCAATTCATTTTCGGAGAACGGGTAAAAAAGCGAAGTAGGACTAAGTCACTTGCTTATTGTAATTTGTGATTTATTTTAAGGTATTTATTATTAAGTAGGTATATAACTTTATCAACAGTAGTGACGTCACAATAAAAATATTGTCTTTATTTTATTTGTTTTAATTAAGCTCCAAAAATTAGTCCCACCCTCCCCTTTCCTATACAGAACAACACGTGCAAGGCTGAGATATCACCCTCATATGGTCCAAACAATTCCATCAAGAACCAAGCGGTTCGGTGCCTCTTTTATTTGCGGGACCATAAAGACTTGGAATTCTTTACCAGCGCATGTGTTTCCTTCCTCCCACAGTCCCGGGACGTTGAAGCAGGGTGTGAAAAAGCTTCTGAAAACCACCATTGTAATACAATGAGATTTTACCTTTAGTAAATAAAAAAAGAATAATCAAAATCAGTGGTACACCCAGTCAAAAGTTTTGATGTAACAAACCTCCTCCTTTTTTAAAGTCGTTTAAAAAAAGAGCAAACAGCTCATATCCAAACTTGTATTATTAAGAGCCTGTTTAAAAACCTAAATCCATGCAGCCAGTCGCGAGCGCAGCTTGTTAAATATTCATAGCCATTGCATGAGTCACTACTTTTATACAATAACAACAACATACCACTGGAAGTTCGCAGACACAACAAGAATTTATCCTCATTGAACTTGTCTTACGACACAGTCTCGAATATTTACTGTGAGTCTCAAGACGTATAATCTGTCGTAAACACAAACCAGTCTGCCTGTGACCACGGCTGGTGTCTGGTCAAAACGTTAGGCATTCCAAAGGTATGTATAATTGTATATATCTATACCATGATCGCGTTAATTCCCGTTTACAATATAGTTGGAACGCCAAAGTTTAAAATATTATACTTCTCATCAGAAAAATCGAAACACTTTGCAAGTTTATTTATGTTTCTAAGGATTTATCAATAAAATGTGTATATTTAGGCATTATAATGTCAAATGTCTTTTAATAGTGAATACAATATATTTTAAGAGGTTAAAAATTCTAATGTTAAAGTTCTAAGTTCAAATTTAAATAAATAAAATAAGATAAAATAAAATTATAACATAAATAGGCATGTAATTTGTGTGTTTTCAAATACATATTTTATGATAAAACTTAAGTGTTTCGATTTTTCTAATGAAAAGTGTATAATATTATGTACCTATACCATGATCGCGTTAATTCCTGTTTACATTATAATATATAATTATCATGGAACGTGAAAATTTAAAAAATATATTATATAGTTAAAATAAGTTTAAAATAATTATGTATGTTTAATATTCTGTTGTACAAATATTGTGAAGTGATCTATATGTTTTGATAGATGTGATAAAGAGTAGGTGAATTTTGTGCGTTTGTGTGTTTGGTGAAAGCTTCGGCACTACTGCATTTATTGAGGAAATTCTTTCACTATCTATTTGAAAGGTAAGTGAACCCCAATATATAAAAATAAATAAATTTAGAATGTCTGTCTGTAATTATACAATAAACGCTTTTTTACTTAGTGCAATTTGGATGTAGGTATACAGTATCGGTACTATACCAAAGTAATATTTTTTACCATTTTGTCTCTCTGTCTGCCTGTTTGTTCCGAATAATCTCGAAAACGGCTGGACCGATTTTGACGGAACTTTCACTGACAGATAGCTGATGTAACAAGAAGTAACTTACGCTACTATGCTACTTTAAAATTATCATCAAAATCATCAAATTTACGGCAAAAATTTTGTTTTGATGCCTTTGTACGTAATAAACCTCATAAATAGGTACCTAGGTACTTTTCTATTTCTGTACACTAAAAAGTAAAAAATATTAGTTTGTAGAGTCGGTTTTTTAAACGTAGTTATAATTATGTTATAGTCGGTTCGAATCCGACATAACCATCCCCGATTGCGAACGGGGGTGTTATCAGTGGGGATTTCCGCATGAAAAAAATAAAGGATATTGATGATGTAATTTGTATTAAGTAGGTTTAAAACTTAATTGCAAAAGTGCTTCTCAAAAGTTGCATGAATCACCAAACCGACCTACTTACGAGTATTTACCGTGATTGTGCATAGAAAATACCAGACAGGAAAACAAACAATTAAAATTATATAATAATGTTGCGCTTTTCGAAAAACCATGTAGGTATGCAACTTATTTCCAAACTTGGGTCAGAGGCGCCGCCGGGCAATTGCCCGGTGCCTCGCTCTTGCAGGGGCCTCGCGTCAAGCAAATAAAAAAACAAATCTTTTTTATTTAAAACTTTTGATTTTGATTGTTAATTTTATTATTTATTAAGGTTAACATAACGGCAAATTAAAATAAAAGTTAGTTAACTTAATTCATTAATTCAAATCATAAATTGATAAATTCATTTTGTAGTAGTTGAATATCGCGCCTCGAAGTACTTGAAGATCGGTTTATTAAACGCATAACACTACTAGTAGGTATAGTAATTATATTAAACTAGCGGCCCGGGACCCGTCTTCGCCCGGGCGTAAATTCGTGAAAAAATTCTATAACTCGATCGCGCAGTCACCTACCGGGCCCAACAGAAATGTGAATGACTTCCTTTAGACTGCCCCCTTATGAGTGACATTATGAAAACCCGCGATTCACGTGCATCATGTATCATGTGGTAAGATCCGTCATGGAGGACTGGCTGGACAGACCTCACGGGGGCCTCTGGTAGCGGCTGACGCAGGTGATCTCTGGTAAGGGGTGCTTCGGATCGGGGATCACTTGTCTGATCTAATTTTGTGAATTCACACAGAGAATAAGTTAATTATATTAGGTTTGACGTGGCGGTAGGTACAGCTTTCAAAGGCAGACAAATTTAGATTCGAGGTCGTAGGTTCAATGCCCGCTTAATGCGAATATGTATGTACTTATTTAGAAAAAAAAATGTATCCAAATATTATGTTTATCCACATTCTAAAACCGACGTTACAAGTAATGCTTAGTTTGAATCTAGATGGCACTAAGTAATAAATAAATATTCTACGATCTAGACCCAAAGTAAATTTAGCTTAATTAGCTTGTGTTATGGGTTCCAGAATGCGGATATACGTAGGTACTTAGATAAAAAAAAATTGTCAATACATACATAGAAACACCCAGACCAATGCAAGTAGACATATATATGCATACAAATATTTGCACTGAGCGGGAATCGAACCCGCGCCCCGTGGCGTACCAGTCGAATACACCACCGCCAACGTCATAATACATCCAAGATTTTGTTTACAGAAGGTATTTGGAGAAGAATGGCGTTGTACGTTACTCCGGCTAGACAGTCACCTACCAGCGACTCAAATGCAGGTTCAAGCATTTCTCCAGGGTTATCTGAACCCTCTCCTGAGTCTTCTATGTGTGCCACCGAAGCTCCTGCCTCCAGCAGCCCAGCCCCTGGAGTGCTGGAAAGATACCACATCTTCAAAAAATCTCCTGCTGATAAACATACCTACAGGTACAAGATAAATTTTGCTAACGAAGTATAAGAATTTTTATATACAGGTCACGTCAATATGACTTAATCACCTCGCCTGATGGTAAGTTGAATACTTGTTTCAGAGGTTTGCTGTTAACGAACGGACTGAAAGTGGTATTAGCGAGCAATCCTGTTGCTGACACGTCTGCAGCTGCCCTTGAGGTTCCAGTAGGTGAGACCTTCAAAAATTGGCTTGGTCGGTACCTGCAGAGTAGGTTAGCATATCAAGAGACTAAGCATTACTAGTCGCAAACATCTGAGGCATTCGACCAAATCTTCGCTTACCAACCATTCGAAATTGATAAATAAATATTTTGTTTTAAATTATTGTCTACATTCCAGGGCACTACAGTGATCCAGATGAAATTCCCGGGTTGGCACATTTTTGTGAACATATGCTGTTCCTTGGCACTGAGAAGTATCCTGAGGTATTTATATTCTTGAAATCGATGGACGTGTGCAACACCAGGGGAGTGTGACGCCCCTAGTGTTACGCATGCCCACAGTAGCCCCGGTGACTGCTTTCCATCAGGTGGGCTGACTTTGGTGACGACAAGCACACATGCTTGTCTGTCACCAAAGTCAGTGGTCAGATTGTGGTTTCAAATCTTTTGTTACATACAGCCCGTCTATATAAAATATACATAGGTAGGACACGATGGTATCTACCGTTCGAACTGAGCAGTCCATCTGGGGTAGTACCTCCGCCCTACAGAACACCGCGGCCATAATAACCATCGTGTTCTGTTCCCGCCGGTAAGTAGGGTAGCCAAGCTCACAAACCCGCTCCCCGTCTCTCTAATCCCCTCCTCTAACCCTCCCTCCAAACTCCTCAACACCACTCCCCTCCAGGGTCAGCAGCGCGAGTGTTACACCTGATGTTGCACACGTCTATAGACCACGGTGACCGCTTCCCATCAGGTGGGCCGTGTGCTTGTCTGCCACGTAAGTCCTTTGAAAAAAAAATACATAGTAGTAGGTAATTGTCTAATATTTATTTTGCAGGAGAATTTGTACAAAAAGACGATCTCGGAGCATGGAGGTTCTTGTAATGCGTTTACTTCAACAGACTGTACTGTGTATCACTTCGAAACAACGCCACCTCACCTGAACAAGACTCTCGATATGTAAGTATGTATTATTTTTCTTCTTTATTGTTCCGTACCTTTTTTACGAGCGGAAAAATTCCCACAGATACTGGCCAGCGGGGGTGGTTATGTCGGACTTGGACCGACTAAAATCGCACGCCGTCTTGGGTCTACAGACGCCGAGGTATAAGGGCCCATAAGACATTTCCCTCGCACCCGAACTGAGGATTCCGTACCGTTTTTTTTTATCGTGCGAAAATTCCCATGATTACCACCCCTGTTGGCCATCGAGGGTGGATAAGTCGGGATTGAACTGTAATTAAGACCCGAGACGGTGTGCGGTAAAACCGCACACCGTCTCGGGTCTTAATTACCGGGTGTAAGGTTACCTAATAGGCATATCCCTCGTACCCCAGCTGACCTCGGGCCATATTCGAATTTAAGATGGCCCCCTCGACCCCCTCGAAATGGGGGTGAGGCGAGCACTACGCTGTAGGGTGCCAGGCGATCGTCCTGTCACCCAACCGTCACCGCTCGGAGAATCAGCTCGCCTCCCGTCTGCACCCATTGTGCCCTCTGCTAGCCAGAGGGGCACGTGGAGAGCCTCTTCTCTATATGTCCAAACCATCTAAGCATTCCTTTCTCTATCTCAGGCACTACATCTTCATCACGCTATACCTCATTTGGTCCATCAACATCACTCCAGCTATACTTCTCAGACTTCTCACTTCCACAGCATTCAATCTACTTTCATGCTTCTTCGGCCACACCCAACAGTTCCTACCATACTTATAGTACGGGAGGTAGCGTTAATTCTAACAAGCAATCGATAGCCAGTTGATATTCTCCACGATAATAGAGCTTTATTAATACATAACAGAGTTGGCCGTCAACCGGTCTGGTAGCGGTCGAGTCGAAGGTGACACCATGGTAAAGTTGTCAAAAAAAATTACGCTCCGAGCAATCATTTGCCACGTGAAACTTTATATGGTGATTCCTGAGGTCATTTTCAACTGAGAAATAACCGTCAGATGTGGTGTAGAGTAGAGGTTATACGTCAGTCGCGTATATATATTATTAGACCAGTGCCGATAGTCTTTGAGACAAAATAAATTTATAGTAGGATGAAACCTGTTGGAAAAGGATCAGAATATAACAAAAATGAAAGGAAAAATAAATTACGGGTGATCTGAGGTCGGGAAGTGGGGAGGGGTGTGAGTTTTAAGGGTAAAAACGGTTTATCTCGATTTCCGGCAAAACTACAAGTCCTATGGAAAAAAGTTAAATGACAAAGTTGTAGGTAATAAAGAGACCTACAACTTTTCATTTACACTTTTTTCACATAACCTCAAAATGTATGTGAAAAATTCAAATAATCAAGTTTTTGGTTTTTTATTTTTATCTTAAGCAAAACAAATTTGTTTTCCACGAAATTTGGTGAAAACTTAGCTTTTTATGTCCTACAGACACTGTAGTTTTTTTGATTTGAAATACTCTTTTTTTCAGCTTATTTTGACTAAATATCGAAAAACCACCCTAATTTTCAATCGAAAATTCTCACGTCAAAATATCAGCTTTTTAAAAAAAGTCAGAGAGTTTTTTGTTCTCTGAAATCTCTTCTTTCTGATAATGTAAAAATACATATACATTGCCATGGTAAATTTTCTCAGAAAATGCAAAGAAGAAAAACTCGAATTCGAAATTAATATTTTTGTATTTAGTCATTTCCTGAGAAAATTTACCATAGCAATGTATATATATTTTTACATCATCAGAAAGAAGAGATTTCAAAGAACAAAAAATTTTTTGACTTTTTTTAAAAAGCTGATATTTTGACGTGAGAATTTTCGATTGAAAATTAGGGTGGTTTTTCGATATTTAGTCAAAATAAGCTGAAAAAAAGAGTATTTCAAATCAAAAAAACTACAGTGTCTGTAGGACATAAAAAGCTAAGTTTTCACCAAATTTCGTGGAAAACAAATTTGTTTTGCTTAAGATAAAAATAAAAAACCAAAAACTTGATTATTTGAATTTTTCACATACATTTTGAGGTTATGTGAAAAAAGTGTAAATGAAAAGTTGTAGGTCTCTTTATTACCTACAACTTTGTCGTTTAACTTTTTTCCATAGGACTTGTAGTTTTGCCGGAAATCGAGATAAACCGTTTTTACCCTTAAAACTCACACCCCTCCCCACTTCCCGACCTCAGATCACCCGTAATTTATTTTTCCTTTCATTTTTGTTATATTCTGATCCTTTTCCAACAGGTTTCATCCTACTATAAATTTATTTTGTCTCAAAGACTATCGGCACTGGTCTAATATATACGCGACTGACGTATAACCTCTACTCTACACCACATCTGACGGTTATTTCTCAGTTGAAAATGACCTCAGGAATCACCATATAAAGTTTCACGTGGCAAATGATTGCTCGGAGCGTAATTTTTTTTGACAACTTTACCATGGTGTCACCTTCGACTCCTCCGTGGGTGCGGGTTCTGACGGTCAATTCTGGTATGTATCAATAAAGATCTATTATCGTGGAGAATATCAACTCGCTATCGCTTGCCAAAAAAAATTAACGCTACCTCCCGTACTATTAGAAAAGCTGATGTTTTTCCCGCAGGTTCGCTCAGTTCTTCATATCACCACTTTTCACGGAGTCAGCAACCAGCAGAGAGCTGAACGCAGTTCACTCCGAGCATGAAGGTCATTTGTCTTCAGATGACTGGCGACTATATTCGTTGGTGAAATGCATATCTGATCCGACACACCCCTTCCAGAAGTTTGGAACTGGTAAGTGTAGTTTAGGAAACTTATAGAATCCCCAGGATTGGGGTACAAAGTTATCACTTCACGAGTCAATAGGAGGAGTTAGTAATATAAATAATCCACTTATCTTCTTAACAAGCTCTCCTTTTTTTCTTATACTGACGTAGGTGGCTGACAAGCACACGGCCCATCTGATGCAAAGCGGTAACCGTGGCCTATGGACGTGTGCAACACTAAGGGTGTCACACACGCGCTGCCTACCCTGAAGGAAAAGGGGGAGGGTTGGGGACGGGTAGATGATATTGGGTTCCCGGCGGTAAGTAGGGTAGCCAGAGCTCACTAAAGGGATTCTGTGCTGTCAGCGGGAAGACTAGTCTCCTGTGTTTTCAGTACAGAAGCGTTCTTACTCCCCCACCCCCTCCAATACCTCAGGGTCGGCACCGCGAGTGTGACGCCCCTGGTGTTGCACACGTCCATAGGCCACAGTGACCGCTTCCCATCAGGTGGGCTGTGTGCTTGGCTGACACCTAAGTTGTATAAAACGAACGGAATATTATTATACTGTAATATCATGCTCCAATAATAACTTTATTCATTACAGGTAATAAGGAAACCCTGCAGACCATACCAGAGAGTAAAGGCATAGACATTAGGAAGGAGTTGCTAAAGTTCCACGAGGAATGGTACTCCTCGAATATAATGTCGCTAGTTGTCGTGGGCAAAGGTACGTGAAGAAAAGTTATATAGAGCATCATAGCTAGAGCTCACAACCCCTCCTCCCCATCTCCTCATCTCCTCAATCCCCTCCTCTAACCCCCCCCCCCCCCCCAACTCCTCAGCACCTCTCCCCTACAGGGTCGGCTTCAGGTGGGCCTTGCGCTTGTCTGCCACCTAAGTAGCCACCCAAGTAAAAAGTTCACTCAATTTTCCGATGACTACCCACTCGACTCAGCTCGACGGTTCGACGTCCGTGAGTCATTAGCTAACAGGTAACAGGGCCCGTAGACAAGTGTCACAAGTCTATATCGCTAAGGAATAGAATAGATTAGGTCGACCAATCACACACCAGCTCGTGATTCCGCCGTAGCGCGTGCATCGTAAGCCGGCGACGAGCTTGGATATGATTGGTCGACCTAATCTATTCGTTTCTTTAGCTATTTACGCTGTGACACTTGTCTACGGGGGCTGAATGTTATTAGACATTTATGGAGTGTCGCACAAAAAGCACAATTTTTTCAGTTTTTTTTCTGACCTAATACTTCCTAGGAGTATCCCTTCTGGTCTAGCAAAGCGAAAAGTATCTATTAACTTTCTTATTTCTTGACAGAATCTTTGGAGGAACTAGAAGCCATGGTGGCACCTCTCTTCTCCACCATAAAGAACAAATCAATTGCGTCACCATCATGGCCCCTGAATCCAATACCTTTGGAATTACGTCGCAAGAGACTCTACGGCCTACCCATCATGGATTTCCGTAATCTGTACATAGATTTTGCAATCCCTTGTACAAAACAATACTATAAAACTAAGGTAAGTAATCATCGCTTTTTTATAATACGTAGGTGGCAGACAAGCACATGGCCCATCTGATGGGAAGCGGTCACCGTGGCCTCATGTGTGCAACATGGGCGTGGGCGGGGTTGGAGGATTGGCGTAATTGGCAGGATTCGATCCTAGGACACTATTTTTCTACATACACACATACAAATCGTGTGATGTGTATGAAAACAATTATGAAAGTTGAAGAAGTGAAAAGAGCACCTATGCCAAGATCGTAGCATCTGGAAAGATGTTGTCTCTGCCTACCCAACTAGTAAAAAGGTCTGATTTGTATGTATGTATGTATGATTTCTCTTCTTCTTCTTCAACCTAGCGTTAATCCCAGTCGTATCCAAAGTCACCTCGGAGTTTGGGGTCCGCTTTACCAGTCTTAACTTCGGATTTGGCTGGACCTCGATATTTTCCGTGAAGCGACTGCCATCTGACCTTCACAACCCAAAATGGTGACATTAGGCGATATCGAAGCATTGCAGCTAGACCGTTGTTGTTGGACTTTTTATGGCTCCAACAACCCGTAACGACTGCCATAGATGTTTGCATGGCAACCGGGACCGACGGCTTGTATGATTTCTCTAAGATCATTATATTACTTTGCAGCCAGCTGAGTACCTGTCTCATCTCATGGGCCATGAGGGGCCCGGCAGTATACTGTCAGCTCTCAAAAGACGAGGATGGTGTAATACGTAAGATGTCATATCCATTTACTTTTTACCTTAATTAGATGGGACTTGTACTTTTTTTTCTTGCGGAAATCCTCATGGATACCCACCCCGCAGCCAGCGGGGCAGGTTATGTCGGACTCTTACCGACTAAAACCGCACGCCGTCTAGGGTTTTTCTGATGCCAGGGTGTAAGGTGGCCCAAAGAGCATTTCCCTCGCACCCCGGCTTGACCCGGGCCATCGCCGGATTCGAGATGGCCCCCTGGATGGGACTTGTACCTGAATGTAATTGTAGTTTTATTGACTTAAAACAGTCTAAAATCTAAAATAGAAAGTATTTGTTCATCGTTTTTTTTAACCGACTTCAAAAAAGGATGAGGTTCTCAATTCGTACGCTATTTTTTTTATATGTATGATACGCGATAGCGGCGCCAATTATGGATGGATTTTGAAAAAAAAATTTTCATTTGAAAGAGGCTACTTCTGAGGTGGTCCCATATCCAGGGTATCAGGATCTGATGCTGGGATCTTGAGAAATCATCAAATTTATGGCAAAAATTCTGTTTATGATGCCTTTGTACATAATAAACCTCATAAATAGGTACTTTTCTATTTCTGTACACTAAAAAGTAAATAATACTAATTTGTGAACTCGGGGTTTGTTAAACGTACCGGGTCAAACGGGGGTGAATAGGAACAAAATGGTCAATTAAATTTTGCAGTTCTTATCTTCTATTCGAAACTTTGAACCACTTCCAGGTCACGATGAAGAGAATCATCGAATATCCGGTTAAATACTTGAAATTTTCTAAAAGAAATTATAAAAAAAATTCTAATGACCATTTTTATCCCTATTCACCCCTACACTCCTATTCACCCCGCTTGACAGTTATAAATTATTATTAGGTTAAGTGCCGGTCCTGTCGTTTATGGTCGTGGGTTCCAATTTTTTGGCATCGAGGTGGACCTCACTGAAGAAGGAATCAAATACACGGATGACATCATCGGTCTGATGTTCCAGGTAAGTTGTGATCAGCATCCTTATAAATAACTAGCGCTTTATCTGCGAAATCCAGTACTGTATTTTTTTAATACATAGGTCAGTGATAAGTGACCGAAAAGCAGTCACCGTGGCCTATGGACGTGTGCATCACGAGGGGCGTCATACTGAGCAGCGCCCCCCACTCGCCACGGGAGACGCTGCTGCCTGCGGCCAATCTGGCCGGGGTGGGAGTGGCCCTCTACAGAGCTTCTCGGAGGCTCTCCACGTGTCCCTCTGACTAGCAGAGGGCACAGTGGGGAGCAAGCGGGGGGCGAGTTGATTGTCTACGCGCTGACGACGGTTGGGTGACAAAAGGGCCGCCTGTCACCCTACACCCCACCTTCGGCGAAGTGGCGCGATGCTCGCCCCACGCGATGATCTTAACTAATTCATATTAATAAGATCAAAGATTAATTAAGATTAAAGAAACTGTAGTCTGTTACATACATACATACATACAAATATGCCTTTTTCCCATTGGGGTAGGCAGAGACAACGTTTTCCATTTGCTACGATCTTGACATACGTCTTACACTTCTTCAACTTTCTTAACGTTTTATCTCAATATTTTTAGTATATAGCTACGCTGAAAACTGTAGGCCCACAACGCCGGATATGGGATGAACAAAAATACCTCTCGGAGTTGGGCTTCCGATTCCAGGACGTATCAGAATCTGGCAACCTCGCTGAAAATCTTGTACAAGTTTTACAGGTAATTTTAATTAAATAAATGCCCTCGCATAGGGACATTACAATTGAGTTTAGGAGTTGATTGACCCCTTGGATCGATCTGTCTTCTTGTAAGAGGTTTTAAAATAGTTCTCTGGCTGACATTATAAAAATGGAGCATCACAATTTTAACTATGTCAGTAATTAGTTTTTTTTTGTATCTGGAAATTGGCTACCTAAGCAAACTAGCAAGTAGGCATGCGACCATTGTACATTCTAACACAACTCAAGAGTCCAAATTTCGTTCGTCAGAAAATACGTGCCGTCTGGTAGCCATTTATTTTTATTGCAATTTCTAACAATTATGAACCGATTAATTTATCCCACACCAAAATAGAAAACCAAAGTTTTAGCATCCTAAAAAGGGATACATCCTTTTTAAGACGTCTCGAAATAAAGTATCATCTGGCATAGTTTCAATTATTATAATATTGTTGTTATTTACAACTTTGTTCTGTGTTTACAATAAGTAGTACATTTCTTTATTCTAAAACTAAATTATTTACATTAAGAGAAAGGAGTAGGTAACTATGTACAAATAAAAGTTTAGGTGTCGAAAAATTCCTCCTCATCGATGTCGACTGGTAACGTACCCAAAAGGCTGGCGGCATTGCCACGTTGGATGGCAATGCCGATTCTTTCTGCAAAAAGAAGCCAGACTTTTAGTCACGTGAAGCGTCGACCAGTCGCTTTGCGATTTCTTTATGAAGCGACCGTGAGATATATATTGGTTCTCATTGATTTGTTCGTTCATAACTTTTACATCATTCATTCTTTAGATTTCCTTTTTATATTTTTTGAATATTTTCAGATTTATCCGATGGACGAAATTTTTACTGGACCTAAACTGAGAGCAGAATGGAAGCCAGAGTTAATAACAGAACTATTATCTTTGCTTACACCAGAAAATGTGGTCGTGAATATAAATGCTCAGTAAGTATGACTATAACCACAACCATGGCTGTAAATATCAGAGTGTGCTATTGCAATCAGTGTGGCAATATAATACACCAGAGGAGCGCCTCTGAGAATGCAGTAAGGCGCTGCGCAAACGTAGACACTTTTGTTGCCGACACGGCATACCGCCACAGGAAACCGTAGTTGCTGTGTCCCGTATCGACAATCGGACACAGTTGCCGGTTCCCTGTCACCGACACGGCACACTACAAGGAACTGTAGCTGTAGTTGCTGTATCTGCTTGTTTTCCGTAGTCTCATGATGGACGTCTGTGAATGTTGCTTGTGTCTTCAACTGACGACTTTTAGTTTCCAGTTACCGACACCGAACACTTTTTGATCGTCCTGAATATAGTGTTAAGTGGAAGCAACTGGACTCACGTATGCGCAGGGAGTTGAATGATTTCATACTTGTTCTATAGAATTCAAATATTCATCGGTAGCTTGTTTCCGACACAAGAAACAAAAGTGTCTACGTTTGCGCAGCGCCTAAGGTAACAGCACACTGGGCAAATAAAATTTGATTTACTATTGACACGACAGAAGAAGTGTGGCCAAAATACCATTAGTATTTGGTATTAGTGCTATTAATGGTTAACCGTGGCGCCACTGTGTCCCGGCGATAGTTAGCAAAATCATGCTCTGACATACAAATATTAACACTAAATGGACATCGAACCTCGCGACCACTGACTTAACAACGCATTATAATTTTCCAAATTATTCCGCAGGGCGTTTGCAGATAAATGTATACTGACAGATCGATGGTATGAAACCAAATATGGGTACGAGGATATAGATAGAAGCACACTGAAGGTATGTAGATGTAGCCGCCTTATAAAATTAATTAGGGGTCGGCAGCGCGAGTGTGATACCCCTGGGTGTCGCACGCCGCTTCCCATCAGGTGGGCCGTGTGCTTGTCTTTTTTTTTGATACCACTTAGGTGGCAGACAAGCACACGGCCCACACTGATGGAAAGCGGTTACCGTGGCCTATGGACGCGTGCAACACCAGGGGCGTCACACTCGCGCTGCCGACCCCGCAAAAACCTTCTAATGCCCTTTTTGAAGAACCCCATATTTTAGTCGCCAGGGAAAACCACTGCAGGGAGATCGTTGGTCTGCCACCTAAGTGGTATAAAAAAAAATCTGCGGTCGTATTAATCTTTACTTCTATTATAGTAAGTACTTCTTTCTTTTTTTCTAGAAGTGGAAGGAAGTGGAGGTGAGTGAAGAATTTTTCTTACCACCACCGAATGAGTACATTCCTTCTACCCTAGCGATGGAGACAGCTGATGATCCTATGAGCAAGGAAATTGCACCGGCTATCGTTAAGGTCAGTTCTCCTGCATTCTTTTCGTGTTTAAATGCGATGGTAGCTAAATGGATAACTGGATGAAGGCGGCCTCTTCTCTCGAGTTCGAATCCGGCCAGACAGTATCAATGTGAATTTCACTTTGTGAAATTTATGTGTGCTAATCACGTGATTTACCATCTGCTGACGGAAAAATGTCGTGAGGAAACCCACATGTCCTAGAAGAAATTCTAAGAACATGTCCGATACACCAACCCACATTAGGCCAGCGTGTGTGAATTAAGGTCTTCTTAAACCTCTCGGCTCTCTCGTTAGAGGAGAGGAGACTCATGCCCAGCAGTAGGACATAAATGAGTTGCTAGATAATCATCCTTCGAACCTCTTTCCATCCCAGTTAGGGTCGCCTTTTCAGTCCACTGAGTATAGGCAGAAAGGAGGTAGCCCAAGTAACCCTGACATCATCATCATTCTCTGAACCTTTTCCCAACTCAGTTGGGGTCGGCTTTCCAGTCTAACTGTGATGCGGCTGAACTTCGATATTTTACGTGGAGCGACTGCCATCTGACCTCCACAACCAATGGCGATATCGAAGTTCCAAGTTAGACTGTTTGGACTTTTGAGGGCTCCAACTACCCGTAACGACTGCCATAGATGTTTGTATGGCAACCGGGACCGACGGCTTAACGTGCTCTCCGAGGCACTAATAAACCTGCGATAAATACACACATAACTTCGAAAAGCATCGAAAAGTTATTGGTGTGTGCCATAGTGAACCTGGGATCGAACCCGAGACCTCGTCTCAACAGTCCATTACCCAAACCACTAGGCTACCGCGGTTATTAACCAAGTTAACCCTGACATCTTCATAGCAAATGCGGCCTAGTTCTGGATTTCGTATTTCATGGCAGACCACTAAGTCTTGCACTCACGTGTTTTTCTGTTTCAGGACACAAAATTCATGAGATTATGGTACAAAAAGGACCATGAATTTCTGGAGCCGAAAGCAATGATTATATTTGATTTGGTCAGGTGAGTTATTTTTGTGGATGTGAAAATCGCTTCAATCGCTGAACGGATTTGACTGGTGTGACTTTGAAGGGATAGATGTGGAATATCTTATTGGTTCCCATAGCTTGTGGGAACCGGATTAGATAGCCAGTCTATACTAATATTATAAAGAGGAAAGATTAGTTTTTTTGTTTTTTTTTGTTTTTTTGTTTGTTTGTAACGAATAGGCTCCGAAACTACTGGACCGATTTCAATAATTCTTTCACCAATAGAAAGCTACATTATCTGTGAGTAACATAGGCTATAATTTATCTCCAAAAAATTTAGGAATCCTTACCAAAACTTCAATAATGTAACCCAATTCGAAATGCACGTGGGCGGAGCCGCGGGTAACAGCTAGTTATTAATAATGTTCAGACAGAATTTAATCAGGAAGATTAAGGGATGGTGTAAAATTTATGTCTTTTCACAGCCCCTTGGCCTACGTAGACCCGGTACATGCCAATCTAACTGAACTGTTCGTAGAACTTGTCAGTGATAGTCTCAAAGAACTTGCATATGCTGCAAGTTTAGCTGGGCTTGGTTGGAGTTTGACTCGGAACCCAGAATATGGAATCAGTGTAAGTACACCTTTATATACTTAGGTGTACGGAACCTTAAGCCAGGGTGTGAGGGAAATGCTCTTTGGGCCACTTTACACCCTGGCGTCAGAAGACCCTAGCTGTGTGTGGTTTTAGTCGGTAAGAGTCCGACATAACCTGCCCCGCTGGCCGCGGGGTGGGTATCCATGAGGATTTCCACACGGAAATCCAAAAAAAATAAGGTGTACGGAACCTTTAAGGTCAAACTAATCAAACAGTGCTAGCCAGTAGGTACACCTGTTGATAATTGTAGCATGAAGCTCTGGATAAGCTTTACGGCATCCACTCCCATGAAGGCCATATAAACCATACCAAGAAGAAGAACAGGATTAAGCATGATGTTGGAGTTGATGAAGATCCCAATAATAATGTCGTATGGCCGCGTTTAGACAGTCAAATAGATTGAATTTAAATGCAAGAGAAATTATCTATCGACGTTACAATGGCGCCCAACGGGGGGCTATAAACATAGGCCCCACGTTGGGCGCCATCTTCGTATTCAGTGTCCTAGCAACCCTAAAGGAAATAAATTAATTTCAGCCCACTAATTTAATGCTTTCACTTAATTTGCAGATAAACGTGAGTGGTTATGATGAAAAAATACATTTACTTCTGGACAAGATTGTAGATCAATTGGTGACGTACAAGGCAGATGCGAAACGCTTCCACATTATAAAAGAAAACCGAGTCAGGTCTCTCAAAAACATAGCAGCTGACCAACCAAGTGGCGTAAGTGATTTCAAAAGCAAACAAAATTAAAAATACGACTACCCTTTTTTATCGTGCAGAAATCCCCATGGATACCACCCCCGTCGGCCATCGGAGGTGGTTATGTCGGGATCGAACCGAATAAAACCGAACGCCGTCTCGGGTCTTAATTACCGGGGTGTAAGGTTACCCAATAGGCATATCCCTCGCACCCCAGCTGACCCCGGGCCAACTACGATTTTAAGATGGCCCCCTCGGCCCCCGAAGGGGGGTGGGGCAAACATCGCACCACTTTGCCGACGGTGGGGTGTAGGGTGACAGCGGCCATCCTGACACCCAACCGTCGGGTCGATCAGCTCACCGCCCACTCGCTCCCCACTGTGCCCTCTGCTAGTCAGAAGGACACATGGAGGGCCTCGGAGCAGCCCTCCAGAGGGCCACTCCCACCCCGGCTGGATTGGCCGCAGGTAGCAGGTCTCCCGTGGCGAATGGGAGGCGCTGCTCGTCTCCTTTGCCCGGGTGCACCGCGTGGAGGTTCCGGCCTGCACGCACCCTGTCAAAAAACGTACGCATCAACTGATTAGTTGAAGTAATAGGAAAAAGGTTCATGTTGTCCTATCAGTTTAATTGACCACGTAGGCGCAGCCGAAGAAGCATTGACGGAAACAAACTATATAATTATGATTTAATATCCAAACATTCTTCTCGTATCTTCTTAACTTCATGCTAGCTTCTTACTAGTAAATTAATGGACGAAACAAAAAAAATTATATCAATTTAGATAAAATACAAATAGGACAGAACCCGAAAGAAGAAGAGAGAGTCTGACCAAGATGGACTAACTTGGGTCTCGTGGAGCGTTCTCTCTTTTCTACTCAATTAAAAATCTTTTGTCATCTTTCAGCTTGCAATGGATGAAACCAATTCATGTTTATCTGGCATCTACTGGACAGCAGAAGAACTCCTTGAAGCAGCCCAAGGTAGTTACACCATTAAATGTGACAGTTCCTTTTTAGGGTTTCATACTTCAA
The DNA here is from genome assembly GCA_963576445.1 of Lithosia quadra. Taxonomy (NCBI): domain Eukaryota; kingdom Metazoa; phylum Arthropoda; class Insecta; order Lepidoptera; family Erebidae; genus Lithosia; species Lithosia quadra. The sequence goes on from OY754897.1 coordinate 2,489,974, forward strand.
AAGGAAATGGGACCACTTTATTGTCCGTCTGTCTCCCTATAAGATTTTATTTTCAGGAACTCGTGGCGGACTGAGTAGTTATTAATATCAAATTCTCAGGTCTGCAACCTCTTGATAATGAAAAACTCAAAATTATAAGCCACGGACTCAACTGGATTTATGACCGAATTTTCTGGACTTCACCCTAGCTTCTTACCATTCATTGGGGATCAGATCTCAGACGAACTCAATATAAAAACAAACAAAACGAACAAACATACAATCGATCATTTAGACAAAATGATTTTTTTAAAATGAAAATGGGTTTCTCCTTTCGTTTTTAGATATAACCCCGGAGCAGTTAGATAAGTTCACAGCAGAGTTTATCAGAAGAGTCCACATCGAAGGGCTGATGCATGGCAACCTCAGTAAAGAGAGGGCCATCAAGATCGCAGACTCTGTAGAGGCGAAGTAAGTACTCGGTACTCTATTTGGGGTTTTGATCCAAACCTTTGCCTGTCAGCTAGAATTTCCTCCATAAATACCTTCTAGAGATAATCCACCGAAACTTTCAACCCTCCATTCCGCCCCAATCCTTATCGCCACCACTCCTTTAGGAAAGACAGCGCGTATGTGACGTCCCTCCCATCAGGTGAGTCGTATGCTTGTCTGCTACCTAAGTAGCATAAAAGAATCCCGGTCACATTCAAGGCTTTAACTTAGAAGCCCAGGGTTCACTTACTCTTTCGCCTCCTTTGGCATAAACTTTTATAGGAACGATTTCTGTCTGTAAGTAAATAATTAAATATTTACTAAGCATAAATAAACCTGGACCTAACATAGTTCCTTGGGGTACTGTACACCTGTTTTTAAAGTTAGTATGGTACTTACTCTCTCCTATATGTACTGTCCCGATAGTAAAATTTTACTATCAGTTAATCAAATAAACTGTACGTGAATAAACGTATACACTGCTTACTACAGCCAAAGCTTTCAGTAAATCGAAATAAAATTGTATTCAAGCTGAAATGGAAGAGTAAGAATAATTACATTGGTTTCAGATTTCCTAAAGATGGAATCCCGCTTTACGCCCAACAACTACTTCTAAACAGAGACATTGAACTGGATAGGGGTAAGAACAACAGCATTATAAATTCTAATTTTTTATGCAACTTAGGTGCCAAGCACATGGCCCACTTGATGGGAAGTGGTCATCCTGGCCTATGGACGTGTGCAACACTAGGGGCGTCACTGCGGATCCTGGAGGGGGAGAGGTCTGAGTGGAGGAAACTTAAAGAACCTGCTCTTTCCGCAGGTTCGCTCAGTACTTCATATCACCACTGTTCGCGGAGTCAGCAACCAGTTCGGGAGAAAATAGGAAAGGGGTGGGTCGGAGGGTAGTTGAGGGAGTTTCTGTACAGACAACGCAGGAGATTACATTGAATTTTAGTATATTGATCTTTATAAAATTTTAGAATACTGGTTAGTAAGGTAGTTTGCGATGTTTTAGTTAGTACCGATAGTGACTATACTTGCCAATAGATGGTGCTATCAAATGTTGTATAAAACTTTCAATAGATGGCGCTATTTTCAATAATGTTTATGCTCTTATTTTGGTTTGTAGGAACTTGGTACGTCCGCCAAATATATGCCAACGTGCACAGACCATCGTGTGCAGCGTTATACTATGCGTGCGGAGTCAGGGAAATGAGGCAACACATGATCCTGTATCTCCTCTCGAATATACTTGACGAGCCCTGCTTCTCCACCCTCAGGACTAAGGTTTTTATTAACACGCTTTTATCAACTTGGCTTGTTATGTTTGTAAGTTGAACTCAATTTTGGAGCAATTTCAAATAACAGATTGATTTGAAATTTTGCATACTTATCAATAACCGATGATAGCTAATTTTGTTATACTACTTGGATTGCAGACAAGCACACGGCCCCCCGGATGAGAAGTGTCCTATGGACGTGTGCAACACTCGCACTACAGACCCTGAAGGGGGTAGGATGTGGGGTTGAGGTGGGGGTTGTGAGCTCGGGCTACCCTACTTACCTTGGGGAACACAACACGATGGTTTTTATGGCCGTGGTGTTCTGTAGGGCGAAGGTACTACCCCAGGCAGACTGTTCTGTTCGGACGGGAGATACCGTCGTGTTCTACCTCCTATAAATTTTATTATATGGCAAAGAAATTAGCTTGACTTATTTGTCGTTTAAAGGAGCAGCTCGGCTACGTCGTATGCAGTAGATTATATTATTTCAACGGCGCCCTCGGGTTGATGATCTATATACAAAGTGACCGACACCCAAAGTTCCTGGAACAGAGGATTGAGGCGTTCGTGCAGACGTTTTTGGTGAGTTAGAAACTTTCGTACGTTAGTTGATTTATTTATTACTAGCTTCCGCCCGCGGCTTCGCCCGCATGGAGGTCGATATCGCCACCAAGTTTACTTATAGCGTGAAGCTAGCTTATAGCATGGTTTTAACATAATACCTAACAACATTCAAATATGAGTCTTTAGATTACACATTGTTACAGAATGCGTTGAAGAAATAAAGATTCACTGCTCGTTCCCCGTACGTGATAGCGTGATAATAATTATGTAGACCCGACTTTTTAATAATATTCGTGTCAAATTTGAAGTAAATCCATGCAGTACTTTTTGAGCTTACCCTGGACATTTTATATACAGACAAACAGATGAAAGTTCTAAAAACTATAAATATTTTTGGCTTCGGTATCGATTGTAGATCTCACACCGAGTATTCTTTAAAAAAAATAAAATAATGTACAGTATTGACTTTCCTACCATTTTATTATATGTAGGTATAGATGTATAGATATTATATATAAGACATTTGCAAGCTACACTCATTTCTGTTGAAATGAGTTTTTTTAGTCATACAAGACCTGCCTGCTTGGATCGTCATGTCTGGCCTTGACAGCGACGGATGAAAAACCAGTGCATGTAGTAGAGATGCGAAAGTTTGTGACAAGAATGGACAGAATAAGGAATGAGTATATAAATTAGAGGAAGTTTGAAAGTTGCACCAGTAAATGAAAAATTGAGAAGCGAGCGACTGTCGTGGTATGGACATTATTATGAGAAGAGATGAAAGTAATGTTGTTAAAAAGGTTCAAGATATGCATGTAGAGGGCTTCAGGGGCAGAGGTAGGCCTAAAAAAAGATGGATGGAATGCGTGAAAGACGATATGGAAAGGAAAGGAGTGACTGAGGAGATGACATCGGACAGGAATGTATGGAGGAGAACGTCATGTTGCGTCCACCCCAAATAATTGGAAAAAGAGCAGGTGGATGACAATGATTTTTTTTTAATCCGTCTTGTTTCAATTTGGTAGGAAAATCTCCAAAACTTGAGTGAAGAAGAATTGACGAAGCACAGAGCGGCATTAGTAGCAGGCATACTCCAGAAGCCTAAACAAATAGCATCCATGGCCAGTCAACTATGGGCGGAAATCAGCGCACAGGTAGGTGTAAAAGGGATCGTGTCGTATGATGGCTCCCCTTTTTTTCCGTGCGGAAATCCTCATGGATACCCACCCTGCAGCCAGCGGGGCAGGTTATATCGGACTTTTACCGACTAAAACCGCAAGTCGTCTAGGGTCTTCTGACGCCAAGGTTGCCTTTAAAGCAGTTCCTTCACACTCCAGCTTGACCCGGGCCATCTCCGGATTCAAGATGGCCCCTCGAATTTGGGAAGCACGGTGTTCCCGTAATACCCTCGGAATAGGGGGGGGGGGGGGGGGGGGGAAATAAGCCAGTAAAAAATATTTCAAACTAAACGAAGGGTCATTTCTTTTCAAAATAATTTCTACCCCTTGAAATTTAAAAGACTGCCGGTCCTCATATTGTATTCAAGGTGAAATCAATTAAACCAAGAACCAAGCGGTTCGGTGCCTCTTTTATTTGCCGCACCATTAAAACTTGAAATTCTTTACCAGCTCACGTGTTTCCTTCCTCCTATAGTCCCGGGGCCTTTAAGCGGGGCGTGAAAAAGCATTTGATGAGGCCGTCAAGCTGAGGGCCGCCACTGTAGCACTACCGGTGTATGTAGTGGTGACCCCAGTTCTGAGACTTTACCTTTAGCTTACCATCAGGCAAGGTGAAGTCATTTAGACGTGTCCTATATAAAAAAAGTACACAAAATATTCGCCGAATAAATTAGAAAATCATCAGAATAATAATGTTATAAAAATTAAATTTTCCAGGTGTACAATTTCGACAGAGCGCGGCTAGAAGTGGAACAATTGAACACAGTAACTAAAGATGAATTGATACAGTTCTACAAGGTAAGAACACAACAGCTAAAAAATTTTTAGGAGGTAGGACACGATGGTATCTCCCGTCTGCAATGAGCAGTCCGACTGGGGTAGTACCTCCGCCCTACAGAACACCGCGCACATAATAACCATTGTGTTGTGTTCCCCAAGGTAAGTAGGGTAGCCAGAGCTCACTGTACCTCTCCTCCACACACGCTCGAATTCATCCCGTTTTTTGTTGCTCCAGAAATACTTTTTAGAAGATTCTCCTGATCGCGCGAAACTGTCTGTATATGTGATATCAACTGCTGAAGGAGGCGCCGGCGCAGGTGACTTGAAACAGAAGCAGCTGGAACTAGAAGGAGAGCCCACACAGGAATCTCAGAAAGAGGTAAGAGAACTTTGAATTGGATGGTCTTCTGATTTGATAGTTGCCTTAACTTGTGAATGCTGCAGCATCAGAGGTATACCATCTGTCAGGAGAAGATGGATCCATCTTTTAGAGGAGATAAGACACGACGGTATCTCCCGTCTAAAATGAGCTGTCCGACTGGGGTAGTACCTCCGCCCTACAGAACACCGCGGCCATAATAACCTTCGTGTTGTGTTCCCGCTGGTAAGTAAGGTAGCCAGAGCTCACTGTATCCTCCTCTCTCCACCCCTTCCTAGCCTCCCCACCTCTTCCTAGCCCTCCCCCTTCCCTTCAGGGTAGGCAGCGCGGGTGTGTCACCCTTAGTGTTGCACACGTCCATAGGCCACGGTGACCGCTTCCCATCAGGTGGGCCGTATGCTTGCAAACTCGCGGAGGGAAAGACTGATAGCCATTGACTTCGAGAAGAAGAAGAAGCATATTCTTGGGCATATGATGGCCAGAATTTGACATTCCTCTTTCATCGAGATCCGTCGAACCCTGTCAAACCATTCTGGCGTTACCAAGTAATAACACTCAACCATCCAAACTAATCAGAATCCATGGTTTTGTTGCAGCCGGAGATGATCACGGATCTGTTGGAGTTCAGGTCCAGGAGGAGACTCTACCCGCACTTAATTCCTGTTACCAATATACCCAGGAAAGGTTTATAGATAAGTACGTGACGGCGTCGATTCTGCTTAAGACAAACCCCTGTAATACCACTGACACTCTAAAAAATGCCATTTAATTGTAGACTTTACCGTTATAAAGTTAAAGTCTAAAATCAAATGAAAAGAATTCATTTAACTTTTTCATTCGCTCTAAAAAATATCATTTGATTTTAGACTTTAACGTGATAACAATAAAGTCTACAAATAAATGGCAATTTTAAGAGTGTCAGTGGTATTACAGTGGTTTGCCTTTAGCAGAATCGAGGCCATGAATGTGCGCACATCTAAAAATTCACCCTCAGCACCTGCCAGTATTTGGTGACAGAGCTTAACAGCACTGCCAGGGGACCTCCCTAGAAGAAGATGGTTCCTAGAGAATATTAGAATGTACCCAAAATGTGGGACTTGATAGGTATACCTACTTATAATTTAAGATTGACATAGGTACTTAGTTATGTTTTTTTTTTATGTCTGTCACGTCAACATGACTTCACCTCGCCTGATGGTAAGCTGAGGCAAAGTCTCTAGAATGGGAGTCACCATTCCAAACACCGATAGTGCCAAAATGGTGGCTCTCAGCTTGACGGCCTCATCAAATGCTTTTTCACGCCCCGCTTAAAGGACCCGGGACTGTATGAGGAAGGAAACACGTGAGCTGGTAAAGAATTCCAGGTTTTGATGGTGCGGCAAAGGAAAGAGGCACCGAACCGCTTGGTTCTTGCTGGAATTTTTATGTTAATTACTATCATAATAATACTTAATATTAAGAAAATGTTTGCCATATTTTTTAGTTATATCGAGTTGTCGATATTTACAGCAATGTATTTTTATTTCATTTTATTATTATAGTAGGAGCAAGCCGCGGTAGCCTAGTGGTTTGGGTAATGGACTGTTGAGACGAGGTCTCGGGTTCGATCCCAGGTTCACTATGGCAAACACCAATGACTTTTCGATGCTTTTCGAAGTTATGTGTGTATTTATCACAGGTTTATTAGTGCCTCGGAGAGCACGTTAAGCCGTCGGTCCCGGTTGCCATACAAACATCTATGGTAGTCGTTACGGGTAGTTGGAGCCCTCAAAAGTCCAACCAGTCTAACTTGGAACTTCGATATCGCCATTGGTTGTGGAGGTCAGATGGCAGTCGCTCCACGTAAAATATCGAAGTTCAGCCGCATCACAGTTAGACTGGAAAGCCGACCCCAACTGAGTTGGGAAAAGGTTCAGAGAATGATGAGTTGGAGCAAGTCATTAGTTTATAGTAAACAATTTGTAATTTATTTTAATATATTTTTAGGTAAATGTATAAAACTTTATCAACTGTAATGACGCAATAAAAAATGATGCCTTAGTTTCTTTGTTTCAATTTAAATACAACTATACATACCTTTTTAACCCACATATATAAATGTTTGTTCCTCTTTCACGCAAAAACGGCTGAATGGATCTGGCTGAAATTTAGTACAGAGATAAATTGTAGTCTAAAATAAACACACAGACTACTTTTTATCCCGGGAAAAGGTTCCCATAGGTCACGGTAGCGGGAACAGAATTTGATGCGAGTGGAGCCGCGGGCAATAGCTAGTGTTCAATAACGTCTTTACACTCATTAACTCATGTTATAAACTCCTGAGTCACTCATCATTATATTCCGATAAGTCAATAATAACTTTGTTTGCTATCTGTACGTAAGATAACGATTTCATATTTTTTCAGTCTGCCCTCATCCGTCCTCCTTTCATTACGTACCGAAGTGATTTTGTTTTGAGCAGTCCGACTGGGGTAATACCTCCGCCCTACAGAACACCGCGGTCATAATAACCATCGTGTGGTTTTCCCCAAGGTAATTAGGGTAGTCAGAGCACATTGGCGAGATTCTGTGCTGTCAGCGGGAGACCAAAATCGCCAGCGTTGTCACACACACCTACTGCCTCAAACTCCCTTAAACCCCCCTCCCCATCCCATCCGATCCCCCCTCCAGGGTCGGCAGCGCTCTCTAGAGGTCCACTCCTACCCCGGCCGGATTGGTCGTATATGATTCACCTGGGAAGTGACTGAACCCCATGACACAGGGAATCCTATTGAGACCGCATCCCATCAGGAGGGCCGTATGCTTGTCTACCACATAAGTAGTATAAAAAAATCATGTTCCTTATAAGAATGCAAATTTATTGTGCAATAAAGAATGTAGGTAATTATTATTAAAAGAAAATTGATTTCTTTATTTTTAGCATGCGGGAACCTCCACGAGATTTCTATCTCTGAAGATACGGTAGTATTATCTATTTTTTGCTAAAATAAGTTCCATTATATTAGTTAAAAATAATAATATATAAAAAAATAACCACGGTAGCCTAGTGGTATGGATAATGGATTGCTAAGACGAGGTCTCGGGTTCGATCCCAGGTTACCATGGCACACACCAATGACTTTTCGATGCTTTTCGAAGTTATGTGTGTATTTATCGCAGGTTTATAAGTGCTCGGTTAATGGCAATAGGCTCGCCACCTATTACATTGGGACCTAAACATAAACTGGCGAAATGTGGGTGCTAGCACCTCTGCCTACCCTTTCGGGGATATAGGCGTGAGTTTATGTTATGTTATATTGTTAAAAGTAATCTTGTATGATGACAATATTATGTAAAAATGCGCAGAAAACTGGTCTGACCACTGATAGTAAAGGTGAAGACATAGTGGAGATACAACTCCAGAATTCGGATTTAAAAAAACCCTAACTTGATCCCCACTGTCCTCTTTTTCCCCGCAGTCAGCGGAGGCGGTTATGTTGGACTCGAACCGACTAAAATCGCACGCTGTTTTATGTCAGTGCAGTGGTTTTCCCTGGCGGCTACAATATGGGGTTCTTCAAGAAGGGCATTAGAAGGTTTTTGCAGGGTCGGCAGCGCGAGTTTGACGCCCCTGGTGTTGCACGCGTCCATAGGCCACGGTAACCGCTTTCCATCAGGTGGGCCGTGTGCTTGTCTGCCACCTAAGTGGTATAAAAAAAAATGTCAACAGACACCGCACGGGTTGTAAGGTGGCCTAAAACGCATTTACCCTCGCATCCCGGCTAACCTGGGGCATCGCCAGCTTTGAGATGATCCCCTCGGTTTCGAAAACTACGGTTTTTGTATACTACTTAGGTGGCAGACAAGCTCACGGCCCACCTGATGGGAAGCGGTCACCGTGGCCTATGGACGAGTGCAACACTTAAGGGTAACACACACGCGCTGCCTACCCTGAAGGGAGGGTGGAGGGCTAGGAAGAGGTGGGGAGAGGAGGGATACAGTGAGCTCTGGCTACACTACTTACCGGTGGGAACACAATACGATGGTTACCTATTATGGCCGCGGTCTTCTGTAAGGCGGAGGTAATAAGTACCTACCCCAGTTGGACATCCCATTTCGGACGGGAGATACCGTCGTGTCATACCTCCTCTAAAAATGAAAATTGACTGCCGTATTTGCGAATATTACTGACAACATTGTGTAGACACCTTATGTACATGAATCACCGCTAATAAACTTTGTACCAAAACTAGCCACCACATCTTTTATTAATTTATTCTGTCAGTTGAGACTCGTCTGCGGTCAGTGGCGGTCAAGTGCAAGTCTTACCGTTAGCACACAGTTTAATTACTAATTAGTATATAAATAAAAACAATGATACTAAGAATTGTTTTATTATGTTGTGTTTTAGTGTTTTGTGAAACAGCTTTTGAAGGTAAGTTGTTGTTTTTGACCATGGTGTTTTTTTTATATCCGGTTTCATCAGACAAAGATGCATTGTCTTGTATCTACACAAACAAATTATACTTTGTCTAATGTAGGATGATAATAATGACAGGTAGGGTAGCCCATATTATAGTATAATCGAAAATGAATCTTTCGATTTTCGATTATCGTTCCCGTAGAATATGGAATCGATATTTAGAAAAACACAAAAACTTTATATTTTTTATTATTTTAGGTAACTTACTTCAGGATGACAAAAGAGAAGTTTTATGGTATACTATTTATGTTTCGTAACATTATTAAGCTAGTTATATCACAAAAATTTTATTAGTATAAGTACTTAATAATTTTAATAAATTATTTTAAATTCGATTCATTTGTGTATAGTCAAGCAAGACGCTTCACTATGACAAGTGGGCGGGGCTTGTCTATGTATTACAATAATTTTAGGGGTATGATTTTGTATAAAAAATACGATACTTCATAGACATGAACTGTCATTTTTATCATCCTACATTAGACAGAGTATAATTGAATGTCTGGTTGTTATATTGGATTATCAAGTTTTTAATGCATAATAATTCTGGAGTGTCAGTGAAGAGTGATATAACTCGAAAATCATAGTTTTGAGAAAATCGAGTTTAAAGTTTTAAAAAATTGTCATTCATTTTACAGTGAATTAAAATAAAAACTTGCTACTGCGATTAATGAACACCATAATAGCGAATGTTTTTATGGTTGAATTTGGGGATTAATATGTATAGTTTTTTTATAATTTACAAAAATATACAGTTATATCAATACACACATCAAACATTTATTAACCAATTTTGTGACCATTAATACAAATTAACTTATCTTACTTTACACATTTTCTATAGGTTTCGTGATAAATGGTACAATTTTTTTACAATCTATTGTTGTGCTCTAGACAAATGAAAAAATAGAAAGTGCTAAAATAAATATTATTCATTTAAGTAATAGTGAGTTGTATTGAACGTTTAATTACAAATTTGTCAGAAAAAACACATTTATATCATTAGACACCTTTAGAGTCTATAAAAATATGATGTGTACTTTGATACAAAGTGTGGTTAAGATGATACAACTGAACATAATCAGCGTGTATATTGATATTACTTAAGTGTATCGAGGGTTGAGTGGTTAAACCCAACGTAATTAAAGTTTGCTGGCAATAAAAAATAGGTAAATATATTAAATTAATGCAAATTATTAGTAACTTAGTAAAATTATATATCTGTGATAATATATTTTATGATTTTGTCTATGTTTTATAATAAACTTTGCATAAAATTGTAATTAGTAAATTGGGGACTCACTAAACTTATTGGGTTTTACCCCAGAAATTAAAAATATGTTTCTATTAATTAATTATTAGCTTTATTATTTGAACAAAAAGCAAGTGAATCACGATAATCCTTTTATAATAGTTAATCATTGTTGGTTTCAGATTCAGGTATGTTGTTGAATGTTTTCAGGCTGTGTATCCACCCATGAAATTCCTCGGGAATGATTTCTTTTTTGCACATCGTTTCTAGATCTTTTCTTTTTTGGCAATACTGATCGATATCTACATACATACATACATAGATACAAATGCTCACGCCTTTTTCCCGCAGAGACAACTAACAGACCGCCATCTGCCTTTGTCCTGACATATTTCACGAGCATCCTCTACTGTCATTAAGCCTTTCATGTAAGCCCGCCGGTTTTAAGTACTTTTGACCTGCCCTTTATGGAATAACTCCTTATTTTGGTCAGTGTATACTCTGCGGGGTCGACCCCGGTTTGCCTGTCCACTTCTCGTTACAACATTCTCTTTCAGGTCGCACCATTCTCGTATATCCATATTCCTCTTCCTATCCACTAACTTTACTCCAAATATACTCCGCAAAGATGTCATCTCAACTGCGTTCACTCTACTCTCATGCTTTTTCTGCCATACCCAACTTTCACACCTATACATTAATGTGGCAATTACCACGCTGTTATGAATCGCCAATCCTGCCTTTTTAGCACAGATTGACCACTCATGAAGGAGTACAGTGCACCATTCACACAATTTGCCGCAGTCACTCTCATTTCAATATCTCCATCGTATTTCTCATTCCTCGTAAACAGACTACCCAAGTAAACAAATTCTGCCACTTGCTCCACACGTTTACCTTTAATCATAACGTTACATTCAGTAATTTCTTGGTTCCTCTCAAAAACTATAACTTTCGTCTTTCTTGCATTTACTTTCATACCTTTCACTTTAAGCAAACAGCATGAATGAGGTTCATGCTGTTTACCGTTTTCTGCAGTTCCACCGCAGACGACGCAAGTATCACTTGGTCATCGGCGTATAGGAGGCGCTTAACATGCAGATCTCCCATTTTTATGCCACATAAACACCCTTTCATATCACTCATACAGCTATACATGAATAAATTGCACAGCCAAGGTGAGGCTCCACATCCCTGCCTGACACCTTTTGAGATGCCAAATCAGTCTGTGTAAGCACCATTAATCCTAACACAGGCTCTGGAGCCCTTGTACAATGACTTCAGAGCCCGCTTCCAAGTCCACAAATGCGCAAGACACTTTTTGGTTTTTGGCCAGGTGCGACAGTACTTCACGCCAGAACAGCTCCACAATAAATATTACATAGATTATCATAAATTCTTATTTAATAATGCATTTACTGGCTTATTTGGTTAGTATATCACATAAAATAGGGTTATCTGAAAACATCACTAGGAAAAGCAAAATATTCTGATTCCAGTGGGCTATTAAAACTACTTTCGTTTTTTTTACTTATCGGGTTTTAACACCAAACCCTCGATATTACCACTCCGTTCACACAGTGTTCAATGGGTAGGTATCGCGGGAGGTGTACGCTAGGTTAGTACCGCTGAGGATTTGTATCACTTTTCACTTAATTTTAAATAATGTAAATATTTGAATAAGCTTGTGTTTTTGGTACAACTATAATTGTATCACTTTTCACGAACGAATGTAAAGAAGTTTTAAAATGTATATTAATGGAAGTGTACTTATATTACAATGTACTAAATCTAATGTATACATTTACACTGTGTAAAACTCGTTGATTCAATTTGTATCATTATACATTGAATATTGCTTAGTTCAATTTGATATAATTTTAAAAGTATTATTTTACACAATTGAAATGGTAAAAAAACGTTCAGTTATATCATTATGCTCCAAATCAACTCGCTCATTTTAAACCTTAGAGATACGGGGATAAGAGTCAAAGATAGATAATTTTTTATAGATCCTCTTTATGAAAAAAAATTAAAAGTGATATAACTCGAGATGTATCACTTTTCACTGACGCTCCAGAATTATGAGTCGCAAACAATTCCATGAAAAACCAAGCGGTTCGGTGCCTCTTTTCTTTGTCGCACTGTAAAGACTTGGAATTATTTATCAGCGCATGTTTTTCCTTCCTCCTACAGTCCGGGTCCTTTAAGCGGGGCGTGACAAAGCATTTGACGAGGTCGTCAAGCTGAGGGTCACTACTGTAGCACTATCAGTGGTGACCCCCGATCCTGAGACTTTGCCTTTAGCTTTCCATCAGGCGAGGTGAAGTCATGTTGACGAGTCCAATATAAAAAATAGATTAACAAAAAAGCAATTATTTAAATTTTTATTTGCTAGCCGATGCTCGTGGTTCCGCCCGCGTGTATATTGGTAATTGAGACTTATTATAGTCATATTTCCGGTTCAACTCAACAGATTTTTATTCTGATCAAAAATTTTTTAATAAAAATAATTGCTTCAAAATCCGTTCAGTAGTTTAGCATCCATTACGAACAAACAAACAGACAAGAACTCCAAAAAAAAAAAAATATTTGTGTTCAACATTTATACCCAAGTATTTTAACATCCGACATAGTCTTCACGGAGAATTAACTCACCAAAACGTGAAGGTTTTTTATTGAAATTAAATGGCTATTATTATCATTAAGTTTTCAAACTGTGAATTTAATATTCATAAGGAAAACCCAGTTTGAAGGCTGACGAATCTGGTAATTCGGTCTGTCTAGCAATTACGTAAGTACACATAAAAAAATCTCCTTTACAGCCTCTGTGGCGTAGCGGTAGTGAACGCAGCCGCTGCGCAGGAGGGTTCGATCCCCGCTCAGTGCAAATATTTGTATAATTGTATATGGGTATTTACATTGGTCTGGTCGGTTATGGTGGTAGTTGCCATACAAACATCTATGATGGCAGTCGTTACGGGTAGTTGGAGCCCTAAAAAGTCCAATAACAACGGTCTTGCTGCAATGCTTCGATATCGCCTAATGTCACCATTGGCGACTGCCATCTGACCTTCGCAAGGTCAGATGGCAATCGCATCACGGAAATTATCGAGGTCCAGCCAAATCCGCAGTTAAGACTGGTAAAGCGGACCCCAGACTCCGAGGTGAAAGCTTTGGATGCGACTGGGATTAACGCTAGGTTGGGCATTAGAAGGTTTTTACAGGGTCGGCAACGCGAGTATGACGCCCCTGGTGTTGCACATGTCCATAGGCCACGGTGACCTCTCCCCATCAGGCCGTTTGCTTGTCTGCCACCTAAGTGATATATAAAAGAGGTCAGCCACCCAGGCCCTTGCCGCCCTGTCCGACCTTGGGAGACGCTGCTGCCTGAGGCATATGCCGGCTGAGGGGGTTAGTGACCTGCTAGAGGGCTGCTGGGAAGCTGGGTAGTGGTCATTTTATAATAGGTAGCATAACATATAATATAACATAAACTCACGCCTATATCCCCGAAGGGGTAGGCAGAGGTGCTAGCACCCACATTTCGCCAGTTTATATTTAGGTCCCAATGTAATAGGTGGCGAGCTAATAGGTAGCAATTAACAACATTAACAGCTTTTTTGTTTTATAGGTGAAAAATGCGCGCTTAAAGGAGTCGAAGGAGTTTGCACTATTATACTGAAGTGCAAATCAGCTATTGAAGATTTGAAGCAACGAAAACCACCTCAGGTAATTGGACGGAACTTTTATTATCGATAATTTACCTACTAAGGAGGTAGGACACGACGGTATCTCCCGTCCGAACTGAGCAGTCCATCTGGGGTAGTACCTCCGCCCTACAGAACGCCGCGCACATTATAACCATCGTGTTGTATTCCCGGCGGTAGGTAGGGTAGCCAGAGAGCTCATAATCCCCTCATCATCCCTCGATCCCACCTCCAACCCCCCAAAACTCCCCCGCCCTCCAGGGTCGGCAGCGCGAGTGTGATGCCCCTGGTGTTGCACACGTCCATAGGCCATGGTGACCTCGTCCCATCAAGTGGGCCGTGTGCTTGTCTGCCACCTACGTAGTATAAAAAAAAGGTAAGGTGAAGTCATATTGACGTGAGCGTTTTAAAAAATATACTATCTTGGCGTTTTTGCAGAACTGTGGATATAATGGTGCCACGCCTATAGTTTGCTGCGTGGAGAAGCCCATAACAACCACAACAGAACAGGCTGTAACCATCTCGACAGAACGGCCGAAATGGGGGGTCACGACACAGAGGTAAGTTTTTTTAATTATACCACTTAGATGGTAGACAAGCACACGGCCCACCTGATGGGAAGCAGTCACCTTGGCCTATGGACGTGTGCCACGTCAGGGGCGTCATACTCGCGCTGCTTCATGCGTCATACTTTTTTTTCATGCGGAAATCCTCATGGATACCCACCCCACGGCTAGCGGGGCAGGTTATGTGGGACTCTTACCGACTGAAACCGCACGTCGTCTAGGGTCTTCTGACGCCAGGGTGTAAGGTGGTTCATAGAGCATTTCCCTCGCACTCCGGCTTGACCCGGGCCATCTCTGGATTCGAGATGGCCCCCTATGCTGCCAACCTTGGCGGGGAGGAGGAAGATTTTAGGAGTTGTGGGGGGGTGGAGGAAAGGATTGGGACGATGGGGTGGGGGGGGTTGAGCTCTGACTACCCTACTTACCGCTGGGAACACAATACGATGATTATTATGGGCGCGGTGTTCTGTAGGGCAGTAGGTACTACCCCAGTCGGATAGCTTAGTTGGAACGGGAGATACCGTCGTCTCTAGTCGTCGTACCTCCATTAGGTTACTCTTAAGACCATTTAAGAGGAAATGAGAAGTCTGAGAAGCATAGCCGGAGTAAAGCTGATGGAACGAATGAGGAACAGTGTGATAAGGAAACGTTGCGGTATGGTTGAAGATGTAGTGACCAAGATAGAGAAAGGGATGCTAAGATGGTTCGGACATGTAGAGAAGATGGATGAAGGAAGAGTCACGAAACAGGTATATGAGGCGAGGGTGAATGGGCAATTCAGTAAAGGCCGACCTAGGCGTACATATTCTAATCAGATCCAGGACGTTTTGGAGAAAGGCCAGGTCAAGAGTACCCGCAACCGGCGTGCATGTATGAAAACAGTTATGAAAGTTGAAGAAGCGAAAGGAGTATGCCAAGATCGTAGCAAGTGGAAAGATGTTGTCTCTACCTACACCAATAATGGGAAAAAGGCGTGATTTGTATGTATGTATGTACTGTATGTACACTTACAAAGCAATTTAACATTTCAATGGACTAATACGGCAAATAAAATATACGGTTCGTTCAATTTTCTCCTTAATTCTCTCTCTTTTCCAGAATAGTTTCTAAACCGCATTATGTTCCGCCTACGTATCTTAATAATAAAAATGATGATAGATGTGAAAGAATTGAACCATCCTTGACTACAGCGAGAACAGGACAGAAGGCATTTGACAGTAAGTTCTTATTCGAGTCTACTTACTAGACCCTTCGTCTGATGGTAAGCTGACAGTGAAGTCTCAGGAATGAGGTCATCATTACAGATACCGATAATGCTATAATGGTGGCCCTCAGTTTGTTGGCCCGGCCTCATCAAATGCTTTTCCAAGCCCTCCTTAAAGGACATGGGACTGTAGGCGGAGTTTTAATATAGGATACGTCTAAATGACTTCACCTCGCCTGATGGTAAGCTAAAGGTAAAGTCTCAGGACCGGGGTCACCACTACATATCTTTCTTTCGGATCTTTAATAGAGCTGAGTGCCACCATTGTTAACATGGCACGTGTATGTAATGGTGGCCCTCTTTCCTGAGATTTTACCTTCAGCTTACCATCAGGCGAAGTCAAATTGACGTGTCCTATATAAAAAAAACTGCTAGCACCGTATAAGGGCGGCAAGCTACCTCCATTCCTTTTTATGATATTGAATTCTTATTCCAGAGTGCCTTGAATACCAGGAGCGATTCCTATACCCTTGCGAGAGATCGGTGGCCCTAACTGAAGGGTTCTCTAGAGGGAACAACTGTCACCACAACGTGGACAAACTGATCACCGGCGGGAATGATACCCACATCTATGAGTTCCCACATATGGTAATGATAACTTTTAAGGAAATAATTTACATAGTTATTATAAAACTAGCTGTTGCCCGCGGCTCCGCCCGCGTGGATCATATATCATCATATATAATCAGCCGATTGTCATCAAATATGTGTAAGATTTTGAGTCTGACCAAGACCTTTCTAATAAAAAAAGCCGCATCAAAATCCGTTCGGTATTTTATGACATCCATTGCGATAGCGGTTTTTTTATTAGAAAGATCTGACTGATATGTTTGGTTGTAATTGGTTAAGTAGAATCGGAGATATGACCAAAAACGACCTAAAAACGAAGCGCGGGCGAAACCACGGGTATCAGCTTGTATAAAAAGTAGCCTATATGTTGCCCAGCACTATGAACTATAATCGTACCAAGTTTGATCAAAATCCCTCCAGTAGTTTTTGATCCATGCTTGCACTTACAGAAAGACAGAAAGACAAAAAATTTACTGATTGCATTTTTTGAATTAGTATCGATCACCTATCTCCCAATAGTTATATTTTTGTAAATATATTCAACGTAGAGAATTGACCTCTCTACAGTTTTATTATAAGTACTTACCTATACTATAGATTGTAAAGTTGCTGTGTTGCTGGTTTTGTGAATGATTCTGAACACAAAAAATCTTATTTTGAATATAAACACAAAAGTTATGAAATTCTTGTCTGTTTGTTCGCGATATACGGAAAAACTACTGAACAGATTAAGATGTGGTATTTGTGGTTTGAAAGGTCTCGGTCGTTTTAAAATCTGACGTAGTTTGATCACAATCGGTCGAGTAAATTTGGAGGTATAATCAAAATGCCAGGGCATGGATGACAAATGGGTTTATTCCATTTACATAGATGGATTTATGCCCGGCATTAATCGGGCGTATTGGATAATTGCCCGATTGATGCCCTAAGTGACAGAGCATAAACCCATTACTGGGTAGGCCGTGTGCTTGTCTGCCACCTAAGTGGTGTAAAAAAGGAAAAAGACCTTTAATTATGAAACAGCTTCTGTATCAAATTTCCAGGTGATGTTGGGGTACGGAGAGGATGAACAATCAATCCAGTGGCTCTGCGGCGGGTCCATCATCAGCGAGAACTTCATCTTGACTGCAGCTCATTGCAATGAATCCAAAAGATTGTAAGTCACCATCATTGATGACCACTATGGTATAGTGAGAGTGTCCGACTGTCAATTCGGATGTCGCGGGTTCGATTCCCGTTCAGTGCAAATATTAGAATGTATGAATATTTGTATTGGGCTGAGTGTTTCTGTGTATGGTAATGTATTTATAAAAAAATGTATATAAGTATGTATTCAATACATTCAAGAACCCATAAAACAAGCTAGTTAGTTATGCTCACTTTGGGTCCAGAGAGCGCTGTTTAGAATGTAACCATGCAAAATGTCTCCAAAGATTTATAATACCTAGCATTTTATACATCTAGTTTTATAAAAAAAAAT
The DNA here is from genome assembly GCA_963576445.1 of Lithosia quadra. NCBI lineage: Eukaryota > Metazoa > Arthropoda > Insecta > Lepidoptera > Erebidae > Lithosia > Lithosia quadra. The sequence goes on from OY754897.1 coordinate 2,507,936, forward strand.
CTTTCATATGAAAACATTTTGTGTGTAAAAATATTTTCTTAAAAACATTGTTTTGTGTAAAGTCTGGTTTAAGTCAATACCAAAATATCTTTTTAGTGAAGTGGGATACATTCTAGTCGGAGCCCTAACGAGGAGCGATGCTGAAGACCCCTCCAAGATCTACAAAGTGAAGACAATTATCATGCACCCTGATTATGCATTACCCTCAAAATATAATGATATTATGTTATTGGAGACAGAGAAACCGTAAGTAGATAATTTATTCTATGTTCATCCAAAAAGAACCCCGGTAGCCTAGTGGTCTGGGTAATGAACTGCTGAGACGAGGTCTCGGGTTCGATCCCAGGTTCACCATGGCGCACACTAATGACTTTTCGATGCTTTTCGAAGTTATGTGTGTATTTATCGCAGGTTTATAAAGTGCCCGGTTAATGGCAATAGGCTCGCCACCTATTGGGACCTAAACATAAACTGGCGAAATGTTGGTGCTAGCACCTCTGCCAACCCCTTCGGGGATATAGGCGTGAGTTTATGTTATGTTATGCTATCCAAAAATTCACTTTCACCCGCCCCTTGCTAGGTTTCCACTGTACCCTCTGCTAGTCAGAGGGACACGTAGAAAACCCTTGAGCAACTACAGGGCCACTCCACGCTTAGGCTGAGACTCCTGCTGTGGTTTTCCTTAGCGTCTACAATATCCCCTACGATACACCCCACCGTCCGTCGGCGAAGTGGTGCGATGCTCGCCTCCTTCCCCCCCCCCCCTTTCGAGGGGTCGAGGACCATCTTAAAACCGTAGATGGCCCGGGGTCAGCTGGGGTGCGAGAGAGATGCCTATTTGGTAACCTTACACCCCGGTAATTAAGACCCGAGACGGCGTACGATTTTAGTCGGTTCGATCCCGATATAACCACCCCCGATGGCCGACGGGGGTGGTATCCATGGGGATTTCCACACGATAAAAAAGAGCGTCACACTCACGCTGCCGGTCCTGGAGGAGGGAGGGTTAGGAAGTTGAGGGTGGTTGGGGGATTGTGAGCTCTGGCTACCCTACTTACTTTGAGGAACACAACACGATGGTTATTATTGGCGCGGTGTTCTGTAGGACGGACGTACAACCCTAGACGGACTGCTCAGTCCGGACGAGTGTAATTTTCCACCCATTATATCATGTTGACAGATTTGCTTTAAGCCAGTTTGTGGTTCCTGCATGCCTGCACGTTGGTGACCCTGTCAATGACACGATGGTCATCGCCACTGGTTGGGGCCTTTTAGGAGCCAAGAGTTCGCTAGCTGAAGTTATGCAGAAGGTAATAAAGTTTATTTTTGAAGTGTACCCATGCAAATATACATAAAAATATTCAAATTTTTATCATCATTCTCTGAACCTTTTCCCCAACTCAGATGGGGTCGGCTTTCCAGTCTAACTGTGATGCGGCTGAACTTCGATATTTTCCGTGGAGCGACTGCCATCTGACCTCCACAACCATGGTCATTATGACCAATGGCGATATCGAAGTTCCAAGTTAGACTGGTTGGACTTTTGTGGGCTCCAACTACCCGTAACGACTACCATAGATGTTTGTATGGCAACCGGGACCGACGTCTTATCGTGCTCTCCGAGTAAATAGGTACATACAAATATTCAAATTTGTATGTATTTACAAAAAAAAGTATTTTATGTATGTTTATCCGCATTCTAGAAGCCATAACACAAGCTAGTATAACTATGCTTACTTTGAGTCTAGAGAGCGTTGTGTAGAATGTCGTAGAATATTTATTTATTTATGGTACTTTTGGAATTTTATGGTTTTATTTAAATCCAAGATGGCTGCCGCTACAAAATGGCGGCTTACGTTTTTTTCCACAACTACCGCATAACGGATATCAAATGTTCACAGTGAAAAAAAAAATTCCAATATAGCCACTTTCAGTGCGTAAAAGCGTTTAATTTAAAACATTTTTTATTAAATTTATTTATGTGATTGTATTCAAATATTTAGTTTTTTTTTTATTGGTAACAGGCTCGCGTTTGACCACAATCTCACCTGTTGGTAAGTGATGATGTGGTCGACGGTGGAGCACGCTTGCCTAGAAGAAACCTATTCACTCTAGACTTGAAGACTCCCAGGTTGTAGCTTTCCGGAAAAACAGACTCACGCAGGGCATTCCACTCTTTAGTCACGCAATGAAAGTAATTAATCTGTAAGCGTACCTACCTTTAAGAAATAAATAAATAAATACATTTATATTTTCAGGTTCGTCTGGAGAAGTTCAGCACAGAAGAGTGTACCATCCACTATCCAAAACATAGACTTATAGAACATGGCTATGACGCTCAAACTATGTTATGCTATGGCCATAGGACTAAGGCGATGGATACTTGCAAGGTACATAACTTTTAAGCTATTGTATAGCTTTTATCGCGGGCTTTGAGGGGACCGAGTCAAGAAATTCCGTAACGAAAATAAGAAACCTAACACCCCCCCTTGTCGCCCAAGTTTCACCCTTATTTCAAGTTAGGTAACAACCATATTTGAGTGATTTTTTGAATAATTGAACGGAAATGCGGCACATTCAAAAAGCCACTCAAACATACCACTAGCGACGCACAGCGGCGAGTAGTCTCACTACACTAGTCAATAATTTATTGAAACAATCCAAGGTATATTATTTTTTATATTGGACACGTCTACATGACTTCACCTCGCCTGATAAACGACAGCCCCGGCGATACGGCCTCGCTCATGTGCCTTTCTCAACGAAAGGGGGACTAGGCCCCCTACACTCCACAGTGAGGTCGCCTGCTGCTCGGTGGGTATGTTGTGACCAATGCCTGGTGGGATTTCCAGGGAATTTCCTTCTGTAGAGTATACCCGGGTTTCCTCCGTAATAGGTACCTACCCGAAAAACCGTAACTGTAGTTACCCATATAACATAAAAGCATCTGTCAGACTAGTATAGCTCTACAGCAATATTAAGTACACCCTTGTTTTCCCCCCCTCGGCGACCACTCGAACCGACTAAAACCGCACGCCGTCTTGGGTTTTAAAATACCAGGTTAATAAGGTGGCCTATAAGACATTTTCCTTCGCACCCCGGAAACGTTAAGTTAACCCCTCAATCTAGTTTTGTACGAAACACCCAGTGCGCGAGTCTGACTCGCACTTGACTGGTTTTTTAAGAGGCACCGCTCACCACAGGGAGGGAATTCATCCTCACACGCTGCATCCCAAAACGGTGCGTACTGTGAGGTATGAGAGGAATTTCATTCCACGCACGCGCCGGCTGTAGAATAATCTCTCTGCTGTGGTTTTCCCTAGCGACTACAATAAGAAGTTCTTCAAGGGTTTCTACAGGGTCGGCAGCACGATTGTGACGCCCCTGGTGTTGCACACGTCTATAATCCACGGTGCCCCTTCCATCAGGTGGGCCGTGTCTGCCACTTTCTTCTTCATCGTAGCGTTAATCCCAGTCGCATCCAAAGCTTTCACCTCGGAATCTGGGGTCCGCTTTACCAGTCTTAACTGCGGATTTGGCTGGACCTCGATATTTTCCGTGAAGCGACTGCCATCTGACCTTCACAACCCAATGGTGACATTAGGCGATATCGAAGCTACCTAAAGGTCTTTATTACATTATTAAACTCTTTCAGGGCGACAGCGGAGGTCCAATACAGATCAACACTCAAAAAATACACTGCATGTACACTGTGGTCGGAGTGACGTCATTTGGCAGGCAATGTGGATCGATTGCCGAGCCCGCCATCTATACCAGAGTCGCGCATTATGTACCTTGGATAGAAAGCATAGTATGGCCTTAAGGTATTGATTTACAATAAAACCCAAGATGCACAGTCAGGATGTCAAAACCGTCCACATAAAATGAATCCCACCAAAAACATACCTACTATTAAAAAGGGGGCCAATTTCCTATCGGCTACAGGTTCACCTAAAAAAGGATTGAAATCTACTCCAATGCCAAGTTTAGATGCACTTTAAAATCGATAATCTTAATATATATAAATCTCGTGTCACAATGTTTGTCCTCAATGGACTCCTAAACCACTTAACCGATTATAATAAAATTCGCACACCATGTGCAGTTCGATCCAACTTGAGAGATAGGATAGTTTTTGAAACGGATTTCGACGTCCACGCGGGCGGAGCCGCGGGCAACAGCTAGTAATCATCTAAATTTCTTCTAATTTTGTCCTTGGCAGGTTAATTTTTTTTTTGTATTGGGTAAGTATTTTATTCATTTAATTATATAAATAATAAATTTTAATTATACAAATAATAAAGTCTTACGTACAGCATGAAAACCTACTGTACTTGCAATAGGCACTGAGCTACAGGGGGGTCAAAGTGTGTCGAAACGGTTCGTGTAAATAGTGCACTGCATGCGCGCGGCCTGTTGCTGGAACTTGGCCTGCGCTCTGCCGTGCGCTTAGATGCTAAAGAACTCATTTCAAATAGTCGACGCATCGCTCGTGTTTATGTACACTGCTTTGTAAAAAGAACTTCAAATCATGTGTGTAAGGTTGAATTTGCAAAACAATTATGTTCTATAAATACTTAATTATGTGTGATTGAAGACAGATTCGAAAGTCACTTTAGTTCGAGACTGTGTATCTAGGGTTTTTTTTTTAATATATCAATGCCTTAAGGTCTATTCAAAAGTAAGGGCGGGTACAGACTTATGAAATATAAAGCTGGATACACAAAACTTGGCTAAGAAGCCCAAAACTGTAGGGCGAACACGAAATTTCTTTCGAATAGTAAGCGTATCGAATTCGTAACAAGAGATTAAACACAGTCAATATAATATTACCATCCTATATCGTGATACAAGCCTAAAGCGATGGTAGCTGAATGGATAAGGACGCGGCCTCTTCTCAGAGGTATCGAGTTCGAATCCGAAAAGAAATTTCGTGCTCGCCCTACTGAGTTCGTAGGGCTCTTGCTAATGTAAGTGTATGGATAATGTTTTTAGTCTGTTAGATTGTATTTATACCTGTGATACATACAAATAAATAATCAATTCAATAATTGCCGACCTTTTTTTTATCATGCGGAAATCCCCATGGATACCACCGTTGTCGGCCATCGGGGGTGGTTATGTCGGGATCGAAACGACTAAAACCACACTCCGTCTCAGGTCTTAATTACCGGGGTGTAAGGTTAACCAATAGGCATATCCCTCGCACCCTAACTGACCCCGGGCCATCTACGGTTTTAAGATGGCCCCCTCGACCCCTCTAAAGTGGGGTGGGGCGAGCATCGCGCCACTTCGCCGACGATGGGGTGTAGGGTGACAAGCGGCCGTCCTGTCACCCAACCGTCGGCGCGCGGATAATCAGCTCGCTCCCGCTCGCTCCCCACTGTGCCCTCTGCTAGTCAGAGGAACACGTGGAGAGCCTCGGAGCAGCCCTCTAGAGGGCAACTCCCACCCCGGCCGGATTGGCCGCAGGCAGCAGCGTCTCCCGTGGCGAGTGGGAGGCGCTGCTCGCCTCCGTTGCCCAGGTGCACCACGTGGAGGTTCCGGCCTGCACCCTGTTATTGCCGACCCCGAATCATAGGAGACTTTGGTCTCCTATAGGTAATGTCAACACTGAATCCCCCCAGTGAGCTCTGGCTACTCTACTTACCATATTGTTTATTGCCATACATAATCCATATAGTCAAAAATAATAGGATTTCACATTGACTCATTTCATTGATTATTATTTTATTATAATATCATTCAATTCTATCATAATATTAAAATTAAGTCCAGAAAAATGATATATAAGTATACTTACCTAATTTATAATTATAATATTCTAGAACCCATATTACAAATTATGCTCAAATTTGTGTATAGATGACGGTATGTTTTAGGATATTGTATTGTATTCCTTAGAAATAAAATAATAAGTACTTAATGTTCTTGAAATTTTATTTTTTTCATAAATTAAGTCATTATCACAATTTAGACTACTTAGCTCTAAAACTGTACATCAAATAATAAACAAAAAAAAATCTTTTCAGATTTTTTATTTTTTATTTTTTTATTTTATTTTTTTCAAACAAACAAAAATATTTAGTCCTATAAAGATTATTGACATTTTCATTGATTTTTCCACGATACAAATCATAATTCAGTTCCGATCTCATTTCGATCTCACAAAAGAAAAGATCCGGATCCGTTCAGCCGTTAGTGTTCAATTCACAAAGTTTCACATTTATAATATTACCTACTACGATAGCTGTTGCCCGCGGCTTCACCTGCGTGGAATTCCTTTGCCGTTTATGCTTCCCATGGGAACCTATTTCAGGGCTAAAACGTAGCCTATGTGTTATTCCAGACTATAATCTATCTCTGTGCCAGATTTCAGCCGGATCCGTTCAGCCGTTACAGCGTGATTGAGTAACAAACATATTCACATACTTTCGAATTTTGTAATATCAAGTTGTGGCATATAAGCACACGGCCCACCTGATGGGAAGCGGTCACCGTGGCCTATGGACGTGTGCAACACCTGGGCCTCGATTCTGCTAAAGGTTTGCCTGTCAGACACCTGACACTGCTATTTTAATTGTAGACTATACCGTTATACAGTTAAAGTCTAAAATCAAATGAAAAGAATTCGTTAAACTTTTTCCGCCGCGATAGCCTAGTGGTCTGGGTAATAGACTGCTGAGACGAGGTCTCAGGTTCGATCCCAGGTTCACCATGGCACACACCAATGACTTTTCGATGCTTTTCGAAGTTATGTGTGTATTTATCGCAGGTTTATAAGTGCCCGGTTAATGGCAATAGGCTCGCCACCTATTACACATTGGGACCTAAACATAAACTGGCGAAATGTGGGTGCTAGCACCTCTGCCTATTCCTTCGGGGATATAGGCGTGAGTTTATGTATGTTATGTATGTAAACTTTTCATTCGCTCTATAAAATATCATTTAATTTTAGACTTTAATCTGACGACAGAAAAGTCAAGACAGTAGCTTGTTTTCGAGGCCCTGCTGGAAGTAAATTAAGGCCACACAATACTTTCTATCCAAGGCAGATAATGAGCTACTCGGGTATAGATGGCGGGCTCGGCAGGTAGGCCACATTTTCTACCGAATGACGTCACTCCAATTATGACGTACATGCAATAGATATGCCTGCTCTTGATCTGGAGGGGACCTCCACTGTCGCCCTGGAAGAGACAAAATTAGATTAATACTATTAGCCTAAGGCGTCGGAGGTCTGACGACCTCCGTCCTCCATGAGCGCTGGCCGGGGGGTGACGGGTGGAGCCGCCTGTCACCCTAGCAGAAGCAGGCCGAGGTGGCGGCGCGCGAAAGCGCACCTCCCCCTATTCCGGGGGTATGACGGAAACCACGAGGTTCCCAAACCCGAGGGGGCCATCTCGAATCCGGAGATGGCCCGGGTCAAGCCGGGGTGCGAGGGAAATGCTCTTTGGGCCACCTTACACCCTGGCGTCAGAAGACCCTAGGCGGCGTGCGGTTTTAGTCGGTAAGAGTCCGACATAACCTGCCCCGCTAGCCACGGGGTGGGTATCCATGAGGATTTCCACACGGAAAAAAAGGGTGGCCAGAGCTCATTGTACCCTCCTCCCCCCGCCCCTTCCTAGCCTCCCCACCCTTTATTACCCCCGCCCTTTCCGTTCAAGACGGCAGCGTGTGAGGGACGCCATTGGTGTTGCACACGCCCGAAGGCCACGGTGACCGCTTCCCATCAGGTGGGCCGTGTGCTTGTCTGACACCTCTTCATCTTCAACCTAGCGTTTATCCCAGTCGTATTCAAAGCTTTCACCTCGGAGTCTGGGGTCCGCTTTATCAGTCTTAACTACAGATTTTGCTGGACCTCGATATTTTCCGTGAAGCGACTGCCATCTGACCTTCACAACCCAATGGTGACATTAGGCGATATCGAAGCATTGCAGCTAGACCGTTGTTGTTGGACTTTTTAGGGCTCCAACTACCCATAACGACTGCCATAGATGTTTGTATGTCAACCGGGACCGACGGCTTAACGTGCTCTCCGAGGCACGACCAGACCCATATTCATGCATACAAATATTTGCACTGTGCGAGGATCGAACCCGCGCCTCCTGCGCAGCCACCTACTTAGTATAAAAAAAAATTGAAAGGCTTGGACGCCACGAGGAACAAGGACAACATGATAGTTACCCTACAAGTATCCTTGGCCTCTGTCCTATGGCCATAGCATATCTGAGATTGAGAGTCATAGCCCTTGGTCAGGTGGATGTTATCCGCATACCTGGTGGCACATTCCTCGGTGGTAAACTTTTCTAGGATAACCTGAAATATAATTTACTTATAATAAAACTGTAGAGAGGTCAATAGGAATGACGAATAAAAAAATTTTATTGTTTAAAAAAGATCATCATTATAATATTATAATGATTAAAAATTAAAAATTATTATAATAAAAAGGAGGTAGGAAACGATGGTATCTCCCGTCCGAAATGAGCAGTCCGACTGGGGAAGTACCTCCGCCCTACAGAACACCGTGCCATAATTAACCATCGTGTTGTGTTCCCGCCAGTAAGTAGGGTAGCCAGAGCTCACTGTACCTCTCCACCCCCACCCCTTCCTAAGCTCCCCGCCCCTTCCCAGCCCTCCCCCCTTCCCTTCAGGATAGGCAACGGTGACCGCTTCCCATCAGGTGGGCCGTGTGCTTGTCTGTCACCTACGTAGTATAAAAAGAAAGAAATATTATCACCTTCTGCATAACTTCGGACAGCGAGCCCCAGCGGCCTAGGTTGCCCCAGCCGGTGGCGAGAACCCTCGCATCATCAATAGTGTCTCCAGCGTGTAAGCATGCGGGGAGCACGAACTCACTCAAAGCAATTCTGTAACATAGTAACTTAAAGAGTTTTTATACCACCCAAGTGGCAGATAAGCAGCGACTCAGGAGTCGGAGGTCGCTTAACGACCTCTGTCTCATTAATTGAATGAATAATTCGAATAGTTGATATAGGTACAACAATAATTAAATTCAAATTTGCCAATGGAGTTTGAGCGGGGTTGAAGCAACCCCACCCAAACTTCTCAACCCCCCTCGCCCCCCAGGGTCAGCAGTGCGAGTGTGACATCTCTGTTGTCAAAAGGCCAAGGTGACAGCTTCCCATCAGGTGGGCCGTGAGCTTGTCTGTCATCTAAGTAGAATAAAAAAAACGGATCTTTCTCCGTCTTAAATAACATGATGCCGTAATAGTTTATAGGGGGGTGATAGTCAAGGTGCGTCACGTCACGAATCTCTTTATTTTGTAAACGATGATCCCAATACTGGATGAGATGGTAATTAATTTGATGTGTCTAGGAATTGTGGCGCTACAGTAAATTGGCTTTTTAGGATAGTGGGTTAATGAGATAGTATGGATTTTTAGGATAGTGGGATAAAGGTATAGTGGGATAATGAGATAAGGGGATAGTGGGATAGTGGTATAGTGCGATAGTAGGATATTAGGTTACCGTAAGGAATAACAGTTTACAAACAATAATTAAATTTTTTAACTTACGGTTTCTCTGTCTCCAATAACATGATGTCGTTATAGTTTATGGGGGGGTCGTAGGCAGGGTGCGTCACCACCCTCTTTATCTTGTAGATTTTGGAACGGTCACTTGCGTCACTCCTCGTGTGGGCACCTGCTAGGACGTACTGCACTTCTCTGAAAAAAAAAACGTATTTTTTAATAGGCTCGCATTTGACCACTATCTCACCTGTTGGTAAGTGGAGCAGCCTGTCACCCTAACAGAAGCAGGCCGAGCAGCGCGAAGCCGCTCGCGCCCTCCCCACCCCCCTTCCTTTCCCCCCTCTATTCCAGGGACATGACAGGAACACTGTGGTTCCCAAACCCGAGGGGGCCATCTCGAATCCAGAGATGGCCAGTGTCTAGCCGGGGTGCGAGGGAAACGCTCTATGGGCTACCTTAAACCCTGGCGTTAGAAGACCCTAGACGACGTGCGGTTTTAGTCGGTAAGAGTCCGACATAACCTGCCCCGCTGGCCGCGGGGTGGGTATCCATGAGGATTTCCGCACGGAAAAAAAAGGGCGGAAGTAGGTACTACCCCAGTCGGACTGCTCAATTCGGACGGGAGATACCGTCGTGTCCTACTGTCAATAACGGTTCCTAGCAATAGCTACTTACATGCCTCTTGTGGAGACGCAATGCCCTGCAGTCAAGATGAAGTTCTCGCTGATGATGGACCCGCCGCAGAGCCATTGGATCGATTGCTCATTCTCTCCGTACCCCAACATCACCTGGAAATTATATATACATGATAGCAACCCATTTATGTCCCTGGCTGGGCACGGGTCTCCTCTCCTCTAACGAGAGAGCTGAGAGGGTTTAGACCTTAATCCACACACGCTGGCCTAACGCGGGTTGGTGGATCGGACATGTCCTTAGAATTTCTTCTAGGACATGTGGATTTCTTCACGATGTTTTTCCTTCACCGTCAGCTGCTTCACATGATATACTTCAGACTAATTTATTTGCTTGTGTTTAAAGTGTATTCACATCGGTAGTAGGGTAGCCAGAGCTCACTGTACCCCTCCTCCCCCGCACGCCTTCCTAACCTCCCACCCCTTTCCCTTCAGGGTAAGCAGCGCGTGTGTGACACCCTTGCACACGTTCATACGCTACGGTGACCGCTTACCATCAGGTGGGCGGTGTGCTTGTCTGCCACCAACTAAGCATAAAAAAAATACCAGGATTCGAACCCGAGACATTTCCATCATAAGGCAGACTTCTTACCCACAAAGCTACTGTTGCATTTATTACGTTTATCATTACCATTTTTTTATAGACGATAGGCTCGCATTTGAATCTCACCTGATGGTAAGTGATTATTTGGTCAAAAAATACCAGGATTCGAATCTGAGACATTTCCATCGCAAGGCAGACTTCTTACCCACAAAGCTACACTGTTGCTTTTATTACGTTTATCATTACCATTTTTTATAGTCGATAGGTTTGCGTTTGACCACACTCTCACCTGATGGTAAGTAATGATGTGGTCGACGATGGAGCACGCTTACCTAAAAGCAACTTATTCACTCTTGACTTAAAGACTACCAGGTTATAGCTTTCCGGAAAAACATAGCCGGGCAAGGGGGATTATGGTCGCAGCACTAGTGGGACCGATAGGTATCACGCGGTGCTGCGACGACAATCCTCTTTTGATGAGGCCGTCAAGCTAAGTACCACATTGTTAACATGGTACGTGTATGTAACGGTGACCCTCTTTCCTGAGACTTTACCTTCAGCTTACCATCAGGTAAAGTCAAATTGACGTCACCTCGCCTGTTGCGATGCGATTAAAAAAAGATCCAGGCAGGGCATTCCACTCCTTAGCAGTACGCATAATGAACGTATTGCCGAAGCGATTCATACTTACCATATGAGGGAACTCGTGAGCGGTAGTGTCGTTACCTCCACTTATGAGCTGATCAGCATTGTTATGACATTTATTGGATCTCACATACTCGTCTATAAGAGCTACAGATTTCTCGCAAGGAAACACGTATTTCTCCTGGTATTCGATGCATTCTGAAACAGAGCCATGCATTATTTATTTATTTATTTATTTTTTTATACTACGTAGGTGGCAGACAAGCACACGGCCCACCTGATGGGAAGCGGTCACCGTGGCCTATGAACGTGTGCAACACTAAGGGTGTCACACACGTGCTGCCTACCCTGCAGGGAAAGGGGGAGAGCTGGGAAGGGGTGGCGGAGGCTAGGAAGGGGAGGGGGAGGATGGGTATAGTGAGCTCTGGCTACCCTATTTACCGGCGGGAACACAACACTATGGTTATTATGGCCGCGGTCTTCTGTAGGGCGGAGGTACTTCCCCAGTCGGACAGCTCATTTCGGACGGGACATACTGTCGTGTCCTACCTCCTTCCTTATTATAAGGTACTATTTAAAGAAAGAAAAAAATGCATTTATTAAACATCCACACACTTGGCAGCTAAATGGATAAGGACGCGGCCTCTTCTCAGAGGTATCGAGTTCGAATCCGGCCGGACAGTACCAATGTGAATTTCACTTTGTGGAATTTATATGTGCTAATCAAATTATTTACCATCTGCTGACGGTGAAGGAAAAACATCGTGAGGAAACCCACATGTCCTAGAAGAAATTCTAAGGACATGTCGGATCCACCAACCCGCATTAGGCCAGCGTGTGTGGATTAAGGTCTAAACCCTCTCAGCTCTCTCGTTAGAGGAGAGGAGACCCGTGCCCAGCAGTGGGACATAAATGGATTGCTATTATTGCAAAACTAAGAAATTACGGCCATATATGGGTTAAATAAGTGTCACAGGGACGAAGTATGATTTTTTATACCACGTAGGTGACAGACAAGCACACGGACCACTTGATGGGAAGCGGTCACCGTGGCCTATAGACGTGTGCAACACGGGGAAAGGGCGGGGGTAAGAAAAGGTGGGGAGGCGAGGTAGGGGTGGGGGGAGAAGGGGTACAGTGAGCTCTGGCTACCCTACTTACCTTGGGGAACACAACACGATGGTTATTATGTGCGCGGTGTTCTGTAGGGCGGAGGTACTACCCCAGTTGGACAGCTCAGTTCGGACGGGAGATACCGTCGCCGTCGTGTCCTACCTCCTTCGACTTTATATCTATCGAACTTACTATCAAACGCCTTCTGCCCAGTTTTCGCTGACGTCATGGATGGTAATATGTCCTCACATCCCCCGGCTCTCTCCGAATTGACGACAACTGGTTTATCTGGCGTCGTAGAGGCACTGCAAGAAAAACAAAATCTTAATATATATAAATCTCGTGTCACAATGTTTGTCCTCAATGGACTCCTAAACCACTTAACCGATTATAATAAAATTCGCACACCATGTGCAGTTCGATCCAACTTGAGAGATAGGATAGTTTTTGAAACGGATTTCGACATTCACGCGGGCGGAGCCGCGGGCAACAGCTAGTATATCTATATATTGTGAATTAGCTGTGACCGTACATTGGAGATTTAAAAAAAAACTTAGGTCATGTTATATGAATGATTCTGAATGCTGAATTATTTTGGGACCAGTGGGTATTGGCGTAGTCTAAACCAATATCTGCGCTTTGTCACGCAGTGCTGCGACGACAATCACCTCTTTTTCCACGAGGCCGTCAAGTTGAGGGCCACCATTATGTCACTGTCGGTGTATGTAATGGGGACCCCCTTCCTGAGACTTTATCTTTAGCTTACCATCAGGCGAGATGAAGGCATATTGACGTGACTGATAAGTACCTATATAAAAAAATATATTCTTACGTCTGCAGCGTGACCTTGGGAGGCTGTTGTACCGAGGTGGTGGCAGCATTTTCCACACAGCATACTATGGGCATTAAACCCTTATAGCCACAGTTCTGAAACCAAAAAACCAAAAAAAAAAGATAAATTGGAAAGTGCCATAAAGGAACGCATAAGGCACCTTACGGAAGGTCGGCATCTCCACTCAGTACACCCGAGCAACGGAAATGGCAAGGGAGACACTCTCCAGGAGAGATGCTGCTGCTACGGCAACTGCCGAGACGGGAGTGACCCTCTAGAGAGCTACTCCGAAGCTCCCCACGTGTCCCTCAGACTAGCAGAGGGCACAGTTGGGAGAAGATGGGGCGGGCTGGTTTTCAGAGTGTGAGACGAGAGGACACCCTACATCTGACCCTTTTTTCCCGGGCGGAAATCGTCATGGATTTCCCGTGCGGGCAGCGGGGCAGGTTATGTCGGACTCTTACCGACTAAAACCGCACGCCATCTAGGGTCTTCTGACGCCAGGGTGTAAGGTGACCCATAGAGCATTTTCCTCGCACCCCGGCTTGACCCGGGCCATCTCTTGATTCCAGATGGCCTCGGGTTTTGGAACCTGTCTCCACAGGTCAGATGGCAGTCGCTTCATGGAAAATACACTGAAATGCCGACCACAACTGAGTTGGAAAAAGACTTGGAGAATGATGATGATTTTATAAGAAATGCTGATAAGGAGACAAAGAAAAATAACAACTTGAGGAAAACCATATTTCTTGGAAAGAATTATGTGACTGAATACATGGAACTGTGATGCGTCATTTAGGTACACCGTAACACAACACTGACTTGACTAACAATCGTCTTATTGAAATAATAAAATGGTATAATGAAATAAATAAATATAAGCGAGCGGCTGTCGTGGTATGGACATGTTATGAGAAGAGATGAAAGTAATGTTGTTAAAAAGGTTCAAAGTATGAATCTAAAGGGTTTCATTAAGGGCACATAGGCGTATCTAGAGGGAGGCTGGGTGGGCCAGGCCCACACCAGAATGTCCCAGTGCCCACCCCAGTAAAAATACTAGGGTGGTCACCTAAACAGCTTAAAAATTACTCTGGGGTCACGGCAGTGCTCCCGCCGAGATAACACAGCGGACACGGAATGTCTTTTCTCGAAGCACTTACTATAGTCTTAAATGTTCAGGATATGATGTCAATAGAGTACTTATTAGACATACCAAGCTGAGAATACCTACATGGCTATTCTGCTTTAGAATCACACCCCTCCCCCCACCCTCGATACGAAAAGAGAGGGCCTATCCTGGAAAATATCTGTAGATACCTACGCCAATGAAGGGCAGCTCCTGGTAGGCCTAAGAAAAGATGTTTTTTAGTGGAAATCCCTACGGATGCCATAGTAATTACGGATTCCATTACCTGAGGCTGTTTTTTTCTCTTGAACAATTCTATGGCGGACTTGCAGTCTGATATTATGGTGCAAACTCCTACCGCCCCACCAGCAGCAGTGCATTTTTCACCTAAAACGATAAAAAAATATGATTTAAATACTCCTGTTGCTTTAATAAGATGTTTCACAAATGTATGGACCCTGGGCCCGATAATAAAATTGTACACTACTTAGAAAAATAGCCAGGCAATGTAGTTTCCATTTTTCACTATTCAATTCTTATAATATTGTCTCGTTTTATGGGCGGCATCTAACTAAATAAACACTTTCTTGCAACACAACAAATATGGCAGACTAAAAAATGTTGACGTAATAAAAATGTACTCATATTTTATTAATTTATGCCATTGAATTTTGGAGGCGAATAAATATAATTGTATTTTTGCCAATAACCGGTATTACCTATTTCTCTTTTTTCTGTATTGTGTACAATTAGGGGGCCCAAAATGAAACATCTCCTTTCTAAACACTAGGGTTGTATTCCAGGGCTTCGATTCTGCTAAAGGCAAATCAGTGTCGTGCCACTGACACTCTAAAAAATGCTATTTAACTGTAGACTTTACCGTTCGGTATACAGTTAAAGTCTTAAAGTCGCATCCAAAGCGTTCACCTCGGAGTCTGGGGTCCGCTTTACCAGTCTTAACTGCGGATTTGACTGGACCTCGATATTTTCCGTGAAGCGACTGCCATCTGACCTTCACAACCCATTTTACACTTTAAGTAAAGTCCAAAATTAAATGATATTCTTTTGAAGTGTCAGTGGTAAAACAGTGGCTTAATTAACAGAATCGAGACCCTGGTCAGCCAGGGTGCGAGGGAAATGCCTACTGGGTCATTTTACACCCCGGCATTTGAAGACCCAAGACGGCGCGCGGCGTGCGGTTTACATAGTCAACTAAAAAATCTACTTATCTTAATATATATAAATCTCGTGTCACAATGTTTGTCCTCAATGGACTCCTAAACCACTTACTTAACCGATTAAAATAAAATTCGCACATCATGTGCAGTTCGATCCAACTTGAGAGATAGGATAGTTTTTGAAACGGATTTCGACATCCACGCGGGCGGAGCCGCAGGCAACAGCTAGTATGAGTATAAATGGGTAATTTAAATAAAGAAACCTTGATTTTTTTGCTCTGTTTAGAAATAAATGCCAAGCAATCATCACGGTTCATTTTTTCGTGCGGAACTTACCACGGAAGCATTTTTTTTTTAATATTATGATTTCTTATGATTTTACCAAATATTAGCCTTGCCCGTGTCTTCGCTTGCATGAACTTACACTCCATTCGGTTAGGTGAAGTGTTTCGTTAGCGCTTGGTGTTTCCTTCCTCCTACAGTCCCGCGAAAAAGGATTTGATGAGGCCGTCAAGCTGAGGGACACCAATATAGCATTATCGTTTTCTATATTAGTGACCCTCATACCTGAGACTTTGCCTATAGCTTACCATCAGGCGAGGTAACGTGAAGTCATATTGACGTGACCGGCATGTAAAAAAGATACATTACAAAAAAAGTATTTTTTAAATTGTCGTCTATCTGTAAGTTGACTAAATGATGTAATCTCTGGAATGGCTGGGACGATTTTGATAAGATTTTCGCTGGCAATCAGTTAACTAATATTCTAGATTTTATAATAAATAAATCGCGATAGATATCTACATGATAAATTGATATAGGATGAGTGATATTCGCTTAATCTTCTGATATTATCACAATAAGTATACCTTCAAAAGCTGCTTCACAAAACATTAAAACACAACACAACAAAACACTTCTAATAATCATTGTTTTTATATCCATTAGCACTCGATTCACGCGCTGAAGTCAAGGCGATCACACTTGACCGCCGCTGACCGCAAACTGGTCTGGACTGAGAGCATAATGTATAATTAATAACCATGTACCTAAAAAACGGATGGATGAAACGCGTTGGACAACACAACTGACGTCGCACACGTCAATAGGCCACGGTGAACGCTTCGCATCAAGTGCGCCGAGTGCTTGTCTGAAACCTAAGTAGTTGGTACAAAAAAAAAGTTACCTGCGGCTAATTACGGCGAGGCGAGTGGCCCTTTAAGGGGCTGCTCTGAGGCTCTTCGCGTGTCCCTCTGACTAGCAGAGGGCACAGCGGAGTATAGACAAGAGGCAGGTTCAAACTAAATAAGAAAATTATTAATATTAAGTTGCGAAGTCAAGAGGATTTGTTTTAAATAACGGTCACGTCAATATGACTTCACCTCGCCTGATGGTAAACTAAAGTACGAGGATTAAAAAAAAACAAGTTATTTTAAATCACTAAACTTGCGTAATATCGTATTGGTGGAGTAGAACCGGAGATTTTTTAAATTAATAATAGGCTTACGTTTGACCTCAATCCCACCTGATGGTAAGTGACGATGTGGTCTACGATGAATCACGCTTATATAGGTGGGTAGTGAAAAAATTGTAAAACCACAAATGTATGAACTTACCGACTTGTCAGCGACAGCTCGGCGTCGTTGTCGCCCAGTGTGCGCCTAGTGTTAGGTATTCTGTGGTATAAGCAAGCTGGGTGACTCTAGCGTCGTCAGCTGTATCTTTCAACTCGTTCCTTCCGTAGTTTTATTAGCTCATGTGAGCAAGTTTAAAATGATTCACAAATAATTATATATTCACTTAGTAATATAACTTGTTTTGAATATATAGTGAATCATGACAAGTTTGCACTCAGATAAGTTTAAGTAAAGACATTTTATAAGCTATACTCTGTCTAATGTAGGATGATAATAATGACAGCTCCAAGCAGGGTAGCCCATATAGTATGATCGAAAATGAATCTTTCGATTTTCGATTACGTTCCCGTAGAATATGGAATCGATATTTACAAAAACACAAAAACTTTTTATTTTTTATTATTTTAGGTAACTTACTTCAGAATGACAAAAGAGTAAAATACGGTACTTCAAAGACATGAACTGTCATTTTTATCATCCTAAATTAGACAGAGTCAACAAAGGGCAGGAGGAAAAAAAGGGCAGGTCGAAAGCACTCGACACCGGCGGGCTTTTTTTTAATTCAAGATAGGCTGACGTTTGACCACTATCTCACCTGATGGTAAGTGACGATGTGGTCTACGATGAATCACGCTTGCCTAGAAGGAACCTATTCACTCGTGACTTGAATACTCCCAGGTTATAGCTTTCCGGAAACACAGACTCGGGCAGGGAATTCCACTCCTTAGCTGTACGCATGATGAATGTATCCGCAAAGCGTTTCGTGCGTATGAGTGGAATATCGACCATAAAGCGGTGTCGCTTCGCTGTTCGCTTGCATGAAAGGTTTAATGACAGTAGAGGAAGCGCGTGAAGTATGTCAGGACAGAGGCAGGTGGCGGTCTGTTGTCTCTGCCTACCCCGGAGGAAAAAAGGCGTGAGCGATATGTATGTAACAAAGGAGGAGGTTCTCAATTCGACTCTTTTTTTAAATGTTTGTTACCTCAAAACTTTCGACTGGTTGAACCGACTTTGATGATACTTTTTTATTTCATAGCTAGCGATTTCCGTGTGCTCCCATTTGAAATTGGCTTCGTTGAAGTCGGGGTTTTTCCTAAAGTTTTTTTTATAGGACATGTCAATATGACTTCACCTCGCCTAATGGTAAGTTAAAGGTAAAGTCTCAGACTGGGGCTTTTTTATGCTAAGTAGGTGGCAGACAAGCACACGGCCCACCTGATGGGAAGCGGTCACCGTGGCCTATGAACGTGTGCAACACTAAGGGTGTCACACGCGCTGCCTACAAGGGGGGAGGGCTGGGAAGGGGCGGGGAGGCTAGGTAGGGATGGGGGGAGGAGAGCTACATGAGCTCTGACTACCCTACTTACCTTGGGGAACACAACACGATGGTTATTATGTGCGCGGTGTTCTGTAGGGCGGAGGTACTACCCCAGTCGGACTGCTCATTTCGGATGGGAGATACCGTCGTGTCCTACCTCCTTGAAAGGTACCACTACATACACCGATAGTGCTACAGTGGTGGCCCTCAGCTTGACGGCCTCATACGCACGAGGTATAAAAAAAATCACATGGCCTTATATGCCCTGGATTAAAGCATCGTTTGGCCCATTTAAAGGCCCGTTAAGGAGATAAATAAAACATAATTTCTTTGCAATTTTTTTTTTATATAACATTATAACATTAAGAACATAATTATTAATACTTTAACTTTTACAAAATTAAAAAACATAATACCTAATAATTTTATTCTCATACTACTCATACATAATACATCTACATGGATTAATTCATCCATGAGGATGTATGGATGTGTGGTTGTATGGGTGTATGAATGTATGAATGTATGAATGTATGAATGTATGAATGTATGAATGTATGAATGTATGAATGTTATGAATGTATGAATGTATGAATGTATGAATGTATAAATGTATGAATATATGAATGTATGAATGTATGGATGTTTGTGCATCACGCCGTGTTCCTGAAGGGCTCTTCCCCTTATACCCATGCTTCCCACCCTCTAGGGGTGATAGACAGTAATTTGGGATCCGTGCAATGCTGCAAGAGGTGGGAAACCTGTGAAAAAAACATTATTATTATTCTAACATAATATATTCTATACTAATATTATAAAGAAGTAAAGTTTGTGTGTTTGTATATTTGTTAAATTGTAAGGGGTAATCTCGAGATCTACTGAACCGATTTTAAAAATTCTATCACCAATAGAAAGCCACATTATCCGTGAATGTCATAGGCTGAATATCATCACGCTACTGATCAAGGGAGCGGAGCAACAATCATAAATGAGAACAATTCCGGTAGATTCCCACACATTTTAGGAAAACTGATAAATTATGAGCATATTATGCGAGTTAAAAAGGGTGCATCGGGGTTCGAAATACGCCACGGGCGAAGCCGGGGTGGGTCAGCTAGTTTTTTTATAATGAGGCATTACAATACATTCAACCATAAATTTTCACCCTTATATCATCAACTATTTTATAATAGTCATTTTAGTCATTTAGAAATACCAGCTAGTAAATTTCCGCCCCCCTTCCCTTCAGGGTAGGCAGCGCGTGTGTGACACCCTTAGTGTTGCACACGTTCATAGGCCACGGTGACCGCTTCCCATCAGGTGGGCCGTGTGCTTGTCTGCCACCTAAGTAGTATAAAAAAACGCAGAATCGTATACAAACACAAAAATCTTTTTTTGGAATCCTTGTCTGTTTGTCGGTTTGTTAGTTCAGACAATAACAAACATTTAAAAAAAAAAAAAATTGCGTATAAAAAATGCATACCCAATAGGCATGTTTATATTTACCTGTTCTTCAACGCTGTAAGTTGGTTTTTCAACTACATTCTCGAAAACTGAATCCAGTATATTGAGGTGTTCCTGTTTATTTCTTATGCTGGACTTGTCTATGACATCTCTCGTCACTTGGTAGGAGACCACACTGCCTTGGAGGATTTTTTGTATGTATGTCATCTGCAATCATGAAAATAAAGAAATAACTAGACTTGGCATATAGCCGCGGTAGCTTAGTGGTTTGGGTAATGGACTGCTGAGACGAGATCTCGGGTTATACAATGGCATCAAAAACAGAATTTTTGTCGTAAATTTGATGATTTCCTCTCGATTTTTCCAAGATCCCAGCATCAGATCCTGATACCCTGGATATTGGACCACCTCAGAAGTAGCCTCTTTCAAACAAAGAAAAATTCAAAATCCATCCATAATTGGCGCCGCTATCGCGTAACATACATACAAAAAAATAGCGTACGAATTGAGAACTTCCTCCTTTTTTGAAGTCGGTTAAAAACTAAGAAATTACGGGCATGTATGGATTAAATAAGTGCCTTACCTCACTGAAGTCACATTCTTTCCAATAAAAGGAAATTCTTATGTATGCTTCATAAAGTTTCCGAGATTGTCGCAAACATATCAACATACTCTGTAGACGGCTTTCTAGCACTGAAAAAGACACAAGCGGTTTTAAATATTCTACGATATTCTACACAGCGCTCTCTAGACCCAAAGTATGCATAAACTAGCTTCTGTTATGGGTTCTGGAAAGCGGATAAACACATACTTTAATTACTAAGGAGGTAGGACACGACGGTATCTCCCGTCCGAAATGAGCAGTCCGACTGGGGTAGTACCTCCGCCCTACAGAACACCGCGCACATAATAACCTTGAGTTGTGTTCCCCAAGGTAAGTAGGGTAGCTAGAGCTCACTGTACCCCTCCTCCCCCTCCCC
Source organism: Lithosia quadra (assembly GCA_963576445.1). Classification (NCBI taxonomy): domain Eukaryota; kingdom Metazoa; phylum Arthropoda; class Insecta; order Lepidoptera; family Erebidae; genus Lithosia; species Lithosia quadra. The sequence goes on from OY754897.1 coordinate 2,528,962, forward strand.
TTCCTGGCCTCCCCACCCCTTCCCAGCTCTCCCCCTTTCCCTTCAGGATAGACAGCGCGTGTGTGACACCCTTAGTGTTGCACACGTTCATAGTCCACGGTGACCGCTTCCCATCAGGTGGGCCGTGTGCTTGTCTGCCACCTACGTAGTATAAAAAAAAATTATTCACGACAACCTCTGTGGCGGTAGTGTATTCGACTGCTACGACAGGGGGCGCGGGTTTGGTTCCCGCTCAGTGCAAATTATATACATGAATATATGTCTATGTGTTTCTATGTATATTTATATATTTACCAAACAAAATAAATGTATCTAAGTATATAGATCTGCATTCTAGAACCCATAACACGCGCTAGTTAAACTATGCTTACTTTGGGTCTAGAGAGCGCTGTGTAGAATGTCGTAGAATATTTATTTATCTATACTAATATTATAAAGATGTAAAGTTTGTGTTTGTATATTTGTTAAATTGTAAGGGGTAATCTCGGGATCTACTGAACCGATTTTAAAAATTCTTTCACCAATAGAAAGCCACATTATACGTGAATGTCATAGGCTGAATATCATCACGCTACTGCCCAAGGGAGCGGAGCAATAATCATAAATGTGAACAATTCCGGTAGATTCCCATACATTTTAGGAAAATTGATAAATTATGAGCATATTATGTGAGTTAAAAAGGGTGCATCGGGGTTCGAAATACGCCACGGGCGAAGCCGGAGTGGGTCGGCTATTTATAAATTAGGCAATATCTTAATTTAAAATCCAGATTTTTCTTAAGTAGTATTATGCAAAAATCTAACCAAATGTGTCTATAATGGTGACCCCCCTTGTCTCTAGCTTTAGCTTACCATCAGGCGAGGTGAAGTCTTACCTCTGACATCGCAAACAGCCAGTAAATTGCCGGTCAGCCGGGCCGGGACGCACTCCCGCAGTCCAAACTCGAAGACCGACGCCATGTCGACGCCGCACACGCCGCCATCTTGTTTATTTATCATTATATTGTGTAGATGTCTGTCGCCGACCCCTGTCGAATAATAAATATATATTTATTTTTATTTTTTTATTTATTTATTTATTTAACCAACTTATACTTACTAGCTAGCTAGTCATATAAGTTATAGGTCACATACATAATTTCTCATTAGACTCATTGATCACAACCGTAATTATAATAATAACAATATTTCAATTATATTATAGAAGCAAAATACTTCAGCAAGCAAAATACATCAAATCTTACTTAGTACATCAAATCTTACAATTGTGTGTTAGCATAAAATAAATATATTTTAAGACATATTACACACTGATTTTCTGATCGGAAAAAATGATCATCCAGGATAGGACTTGAACCCGTGACCAGTCCCTTACAGAGGGATCGCTCTGACCAAACTGAGCTACCTGGACCCGTTCTACATGCTCGAAATTTTCCGATATATTCTACGGCTTAGGGCGCCGGTGGAGCCATCTACCGTAATTCGTTCGAACTACGGAAACAATGAACAATATTGCAATTGTTTTTAAACATTATTTTTTAGATTCTCCGCCCGATTAATAGAATGAACTTTTTAAGCAATTGCATGCTAACTATTTCCAATGATTTTCTGATCGGAAAAAAACGGACTGGTCACGGGTTCAAGTCCCGTCCAGATGTTAATTTTTTTCCATAAATAAATAAATAAAATTTCATTCATATTACACACTGTTCTGGGCGTATGAAGTCCTTTTTATTACCACATAGAAAAACCGTTACAGGGTCTAAACCGGTGACTCCCGCTCCGGCTCGTACCTGGGGCAACGGTTGGCCATAGCAATTCAACGGGGCAATGCCGCCAGCGTTATGGGCACCTTTGCACTAGGTACGATGAGGGGCGGGTTAATAGATTAGACTTTTGTTTTTTGGACTGTCATTTGGACTATGTATATATTATTTATAATTGAATGTACGAAAATAAATTATTATGTATAATTGTATACATATATTATGTTTCCAAAAGTATGGTTACTATAATAGTTTACAATATTGTATTGTATTGTATTGTATGTTTATCTGCATTCTAGAACCCATAACACGCGCTAGTTAAACTATACTTACTTTGGGTCGCGCTGCGCAGAGCGCTGTGTAGAATGTCGTAGAACATTTTTTTTTATACAAGCCAAGCACATGGCCTACTGGATGGTAAGCGGTCACCGTGGCCTATGGACGTGTTTTCTTTTATATTTATTTTATTTATTATTTATTTACTCACCAAACAACCAATTATTGATAGTCATTGAGGCGAGGGTATCCGTGAAGACCCGTTTCTTTGCTATGAACTCTTGCATAGATGCGCATCTATCTTCTATAGAAGACCTAAAAGAACGAAAAGAAATTATAGCAGATAGGAGACTGAGTCAGGGGTCGCGGGATAGATTCCCGTTCAGTGAAAAACCAATGCAAATACATATACATAATATCTGCCTTGGTTTCGGTGTTCGTTTTTTTATACAACGTAGGTGGCAGACAAGCACACGGCCTACCTGGTGGGAATCGGTCACAGTGGCCTATGGGCGTGTGCAACACTAAAGGTGTCACAAACGCGCTGCCTACCCTGCAGGGAAGGGCGGAGGGCTAGGAAGAGGTGGGGGGAAGACGGGTACAGTGAGCTCTGGCTACCCTACTTACCTTGGGGAACACAACACGATGGTTATTATGTGCGCGGTGTTCTGTAGGGCGGAGGTACTACCCCAATCGGACTGCTCATTTCAGACGGGAGATACCGTCGTGTCCTAACTTCTTCAAAGTATCTTAGGATACCCGCGGTTTGCCGGCTGGGGCGAGAGGGCGTGCGGTTTTAGTCGGTTCGATTTCCTCATATTATTTGACAACTAGTTTATAATATCAGTAGGATAGACTCGTGTCTCGGAACGTAGAGTCGCCGGTCCCGGTTGCCATATAAACATCTATGGCAGTCGTTACGGGTAGTTGGAGCCCTAAAAAGTCCAACAACAACGGTCTAGCTGCAATGCTTCGATATCGCCTAATGTCACCATTGGGTTGTGAAGGTCAGATGGCAGTCGCTTCACGGAAAATATCGAGGTCCAGCCAAATCCGCAGTTAAGACTGGTAAAGCGGACCCCAGACTCCGAGGTGAAAGCTTTGGATGCGACTGGGATTAACGATAGGTTTTAGAAGACCTTCAAACTTACCTCAATGTATAAACAGGTATTTTATTACATAATACATTGTATTGTTCCAACGCTAGAGTTGGCGACAGTACCAACTTGTCATTATTCAACCGCTCCACAGGAACTGCAGATAAGAAAATAATACTTATGAAATTACAGGTGGCAGACAAGCACACGGCCCACTTGATGATAAGCGGTCACCGTGGCCCATGGATGTGTGTAACACTAGCGGCGTCACACCCCGGCCGAGGTGGGAGTGGTCCTCTAGAGGGCTGCTCCGAGGCTCTCCACGTGTCTCTCTGACTAGCAGAAGGCAAAGTTAAAAAAAATATATATATGGGGTTAAATATGGAGTTCTTCAAGAAGGGCATTAGGTTTTTGCAGGGTCGGCAGCGCGAGTGTGACGCCCCTGGTGTTGCACGCGTCCATAGGCCACGGTAACCGCTTTCCATCAGTGTGGGCCGTGTGCTTGTCTGCCACCTAAGTGGTATAAAAAAAGTGGGGAGCAGGCGGGGGTAACAGGACGGCCGCCTGTCACTCTTCACCCCATTGTCAGCGAGGTGGAGCGATACTCGGGGGTCGGGGGGCCATCTTAAAACCGTAGATGGCCCAGGGTCAGCTGGGGTGCAAGGGTAATATATAACCAAATACCAATAACCATACACCCCGGTAATTAAGACCCGAGACGGCGTGCGGTTTTAGTCGGTTTGATTCCGACATAAACAGAAACGGCACGAAAAAGGGGGAATATTAGTAATTTCAATTACAATTTTTGTTTTTCAATAAATATTCTACAACACAGCGCTCTCTAAACCCAAACTAAACATAGTTTAACTAGCTTGTCTTATGGGTTCTAGAATGCGGATATATATATTTTTTGTAAATACATACATACATATTATATATAGAAACACGCAGACGAATGCAAATAGACATATTCATGCATACAAATATTTGCACAGAGCGGGAATCGAACCCGCACCCCCTGTAGTAGCAGTCTATATTATTGAGAAATATCGATTATAGAGACTCACTTCGAACCTTGTCGCCCATTAATTCTTGCAGTCTTTGATAATTCTCCAAGTACTCTATAATGGCACAGTCTTCTGAGAGAGTAGTCACCTTAAACAAAATAATCAAAGTCTAAATTCATTTATTTTGTACTAACCTTAACCTTAAATAGCCATAATGTTTCGTCTCATAACTGTCAGCGAAAGTCCCGTCAAAATCAGTTCAGCCGTTACAGAGGTTAACTTATTCAAACAGCTAGGAGGTAGGACACGATGGTATCTCCCGTCCGAAATGAGCAGTCCAACTGGGGTAGTACCTCCGCCCTACAGAACACCGCGCACATAATAACCAGCGTGTTGTGTTCCCCAAGGTAAGTAGGGTAGCCAGAGCTCACTGTACCCCTCATCCCCCAACCCTCCCTTCCCTTCAGGGTAGGCGGCGCATGTGTGATACCCCTGGTGTTGCACACGTCCATAGGCCACGGTGATCGTTCCCCATCAGGTGGGCCGTGTGCTTGTCTGCCACCTACATAGTATTAAAAAAGAAAACGGGAACGGGTGGGAACACAACACGATGGTTATTATGTGGCGATGTACTGTAGGGCGGAGGTACTACCCCAGTCGGACTGCTCAGTTCGGACGGGAGATACCGTCGTGTCCTACCTCCATTTCCTTTTAAAGTCGGTTAAAAAAATCTATACTCACATTATAACTTCTCACTTGGCCATCAAACAGTTTCGGGAGTACTGCAATAGCTCTTTGTACTGAGGCATCGTTGGCAAGGACTTCACCCGACTTGATGATGTACCTTTTTGTAACACCGTTGGATAATACGGCGGACAGCACACACGGCCGCCTTATCGCGTCCACGAATACTTGGATCTGGAAAAAAAGATTTTTAAGCTATTGTATAGCTTTTATCGCGGGCTTTGAAGGGGCTGAGTCAAGAAATTCCGTAACGATAATAAAAAAAATCTAACACCCCCCATTGGTGGTGCGATGCTCGCTTCAGTGGGGGAGGGGTCATGGGGGCCTACTTAAAACCGTAGATGGCCCAGGGTCAGCTGGGGTACGAGGGATATGCCTATTAGGTAACCTTACACCCCGGTAATTAAGACCCGAGACGGCGTGCGGTTTTAGTCGGTACTATCCCGACATAACCACCCCCGATGGTCGACATAATATCCTTGAGGATTTCGCAAGGGCTCTAAAGCCGAATTTACATTACTAAATTAGTGGCATGAAATTACTTTTATGACATAAATTTCACTAGCAATTTCGCGTCTAAACGTCAAGTTTCATATTGACGCAGACACGAAATTGCTAGTAGAATTAATGTCATAAAAGTAATTTCATGCCACTAGTTTCGTAATGTAATTTCGGCTTAAAGTTTAGGCCTCAGATACTATCGAGAAATAATGCTTAATTAATAATAACTCACTTGTTCATTGAATTTGACCACATAAACAGAAGGGGGAAGTCCCAACAACTTGCGGAGGTTCTCCTTCTGTTCCTCCAAAGTCTCGTCTTTGGACAGTTTCGGAGATAGCTGGGACAAACGCAGCACTGGTTTCATTAACTTTTTAAATAACTCTGTCGTTATGGCTTTTAATTGCTTTTCTCTGGCTCCTAAAAAGGTAAAATTTATATTATAGGTCAGGTCAGGTTGGACACGACGGTATCTCCCGTCCGAACTGAGCAGTCCGACTGGGGTAGTACCTCCGCCCTACAGAACACCGCGCACATAATAACCATCGTGTTGTGTTCCCCAAGGTAAGTAGAGTAGCCAGAGCTCACAATCCCCCCTCATCCCCCATTCGCCCCCCCTGTATATATATAATTTAATATGTAAGGCACATGTAAGTGGGCAGGCAAGCCGGGGTCGACCTCGCAGAGTATACACTGACCAAATTAATGAGCTATTGAAGAAAGGGCAGGTCAAAAGCACTCGAAACCGGCGGGCTTGCATGAAAGGTTTGATGACATTAGAGAAAGCGCGTGAAGTTTTTAGGACAGAGGCAGGTGGCGGTCTGTTGTCTCTGCCTACCCCGGAGGGAAAAAGGCATGAGCATATATGTATGTATGTCTATTAAGAACTTACGTGAATCAGTATTCTCCAATGCGAATAATTTTTTCTTGATCGTGTTCAACGATATATAATCAGTACCTCGGTATGAACTGTCGAATTTACTATTAATTCGGGTAAATATTGTCTGCACACAATTCCAATCTGAAAGAAAGAGAGAGTATGTACTAAATAGGTAGGACACGACGGTATCTCCCGTCCGAACTGAGCAGTCCGACTGGGGTAGTACCTCCGCCCAACAGAACACCGCGCACATAATAACCATCGTGTTGTGTTCCCCAAGGTAAGTAGGGTAGCCAGAGCTCACTGGAGGGGTGAAACCCTCTGCTATTCTCCTGCACTGTCGGCATAGAAATTGCCCCTCCCCCCCCCCCCCAATAACCCGCTCCCTTAATTCCCCGCGACCCTCTCCACCTTCAGCGCGATTGGCGGATTTGGCTGGACCTCGATAATTTCTGTGAAGCGACTGCCATCTGACCTTCACAACCCAATGGTGACATTAGGCGATATCGAAGCATTGCAGCTAGACCATTGTTGTTGGACTTTTTAGGGCTCCAACTACCCGTAACGACTGATATAGATGTTTGTATGGCAACTGGGACCGACGGCTTACAGACTAATGCAAATTCCCATATTCATGCATACAAATATTTGCACTGAGCGGGGATCGAACCCGCGCCCTTCGCCACAGAGGCTGTCCTGCAAAAATCAACAAGTACCTTTAGATAATTCCTCGCAGTACCGCGCCAGGGTGTACGCCGGGTCGCAGATCAGCTGCAGGTACTCCTTGCAGAGGCGCAAGGATTCCTCCCTCTCAACGTTGTATAACTCCCAAATATGCGCAGGAAACACATGGCTGATTTTCTTGATGTAGGCAATACTGTACGCGTCTAAAGATGGCAGCATCACTGTTATCTATACAAATATTAAAAAAAATATTTAAAAAAAAACCCAACCCCCCCCCCCCCCCTTGAACTCTACCCTCCTCTGTTAGCAGCGCGAGTGTACGACCCCTTTTTTTTTTTTTTTTTTATCGTGCGGAAATCCCCATGGATACCACCCCCTTCGGCCATCGGGGGTGGTTATGTCGGGATCGAACCGACTAAAACCGCACGCCGTCTCGGGCCTTAGTAACCGGGTGTAAGGTTACCCAATGGGCATATCCCTCGCACCCCAGCTGTCCCCGGGCCATCTACGGTTTTAAGATGGCCCCCTCGACCCCCCGACAAGGGGGGTGGGGCGAGCATCGCGCCACTTCGCCGACGGTGGGTGTAGGGTGACAGGAGGCCGTCCTGTCACCCAACCGTCGGCGCGCAGACAATCAGCTCGCCCCCCGCTCGCTCCCCACTGTGTCATCTGCTAGTCAGAGGGACACGAGGAGAGCCTCGGAGCAGCCCTCTAGAGGGCCACTCCCACCCGGCCGGATTGGCCGCAGGCAGCAGCGTCTCCCGTGGCGAGTGGGAGGCGCTGCTCGCCTCCGTTGCCCAGGTGCACCACGTGGAGGTTCCGGCCCGCACCCAGTGTACGACCCCTGGTGTTGCACACGTCCTTAAGCCACGGTGACCGCTTCCCATCAGGTGGACCGTGTGCCTGTCTGGCACCGAAGTGTTATAAAAAAACTTTTGTATGTGTGTGTATGTGTGTGTGTGTGTGTGTGTGTGTGTGTGTGTGTGTGTGTGTGTGTGTGTGTGTGTGTGTGTGTGTGTGTGTGTGTGTGTGTGTGTGTGTTTGTGTATATTTTTGTAAACATAATTAGATGTGTAGATGATTAAAAAGACCTGGTCTAATATTTTCTTCGCGGTCTCTTCACTCAGTAGACCATCGTATTGTGCCAGTCTATTCAATAATATAGAAATCAACAGATTGCAGTCTTTTGAGACATTGTGATCCAAAACGTTTCCTATTAATGTTGCCATATCAGAAATTATTTCAGCTTTAATACTTGAATCTGAAATATTATAACAATTACAATTTTTATTCATTTATAAAAAATAAAATAAATTATTCAACAACATTCTACATAGCGCTCTCTAGACCCAAAGTAAGCATAGTTTAACTAGGTTGTGTTATGGGTTCTAGAATACGGATAAACATTATACTTTTTTTTGTGAATACATACATATTATACATAGAAACACCCAGACCAATGCAAATAGACATTCATGCATACAAATATTTGCACTGAGCGGGAATCGAACCCGCGCCTCCTGTCGTAAGACCGTCGTTATAAATAGTGATTCCCTTACCATCGGTTTCCCATAAGTCATCATAGTGATCCATGGCTAAACCATACACAGATCTCAGGGTGTCGATATTTTGGTCAGAAAGTTCTGACCTATGACCATTTCCTATAGTTTCATTGGTAGAAACTAAAATTTCTTCCAATTTCGGTTTATCCAACACTGAAAAAGAAAGAATTCGATTTAAAAAAAAACAATAATATATATTTTTTAAACTACGTAGGTGGCAGACAAGCACACGGCCCACATGATGGGAAGCGGTCACCGTGGCCTATGGACGTGTGCAACACTAAGAGTGTCACACACGCGCTGCTTACCCTGAAGAGAAGGGGGGAGGGCTAGGAAGGGTTGGGGAGGCTAGGAAGGGATGGGGGAGGAGAGGTACAGTGAGCTCTGGCTACTCAGACTCAAAATATTACGAATATTTGATCACAATCGGTTGAGTAGAACCGGAGATATAGTCAAAAAGGCAAAAACCGCCGTCTCCACGGGCGGAGCCACGGGCTATGCTAGTATTCTATAAATGATAGCAACCCCAATACAAAGTGAAATTCACATTGGTGCTGTCCGGCCGGATTCGAACTCGATACCTCTGAGTAGAGGCCGCGTCCTTATCCATTCAGCTACCATCGATTGCATAAATTAATAAAATAAAAGATTACCTCCTAAATCTTTTCTTAACTGCAATATCAACTTCTTCAAACAAATAGACGTATTTTCATCTTCCCTCTCTGAAAAAAAAAATATAACACTTAGGGGGCAGACAAACACACGGCCCACCTCATGGAAACCGTAGATGGCCCGGAGTCAGCTGGGATGCGAAGGATATGCCCATTGGGTAACCTTACACCCCGGTAATTAAGGCCCGAGACGGCGTGCGGTTTTACTCGGTTCGATCCCGACATAACCACCCCCGATTGCCGACGGGGGTGGTATCCATGGGGATTTCCACACGATAAAAAAGGAGCGTCACAGTCGCGATTCCAAACCTCTAAAAACTTAAAACAGCCTTCTTGAAGAACCCCATATTTGCATCGAGCGGGAATCCAACCCGCGACCTCTAACTCAGCAGTCGAACATTTTACCACTGCGCCATAGGTAGTTTTGAATTCAATTAACTTACCAGTAGCATCTAAGGCCTTCTGCAGGTTTTTCGTGTCCTGTACCCTTAAAGCCATCAATCTCCGAGCCTTCACGTTTTCATGGAACCAGGATAGTGCCTCTTCTTCGAGCAAGGATCTGTTGAAAATTTTATTGACTATGTGCATATAATGCGATTATTACCCGTGTTACTACCAATCTTAGTAATAGTAGTAACATCGGTAAATAAAGCAAGGAACCGTTAAAAGATTTTATTGCCCATTTGTTGCTCTGGATATTATTATGTTTATTACCCGTGTTACTACCAATCTTAGTAATAGTAGTAACATCGGTAAATAAAGCAAGGAACCGTTAAAAGATTTTATTGCCCATTTGTTGCTCTGGATATTATTATGTTTATTACCCGTGTTACTACCAATCTTCCTACTGATAGTAACATCGGTAATTGAAGCTAGGAACCGTTAAACGATTTTATTGACCATCTGTTGCTCTGGATATTATATATTTTTTACCCGTGTTACTACCAATCTTATTAATAGTAGTAGCATCGGTAATTAAAGCAACCGTTAAAAGATTTTATTGACTATTATGTTGCTCTGGATATATGATACTTTTATTGCCCGTGTTACTACCAATCGTACTATTAGTAGTAACATGAGTACCTATTAATTTAATTACTTTCTATTAGTAATAAAAAATTGGCCTTGCTAACTACAAAATATGATGCAGGGTAGTGACAGGACGACCGCCTATCGGCCAACCCACCGCAGCGGTACGACCCCCACTCCTCCCCCCCTTGAGGGTGGGGTTGGGGGGTGTAGCTCTGGCTACTCTACTTACCTTGGGGAACACAACACGATGGTTATTATGGCGCGGTGTTCTGTTGGGCGGAGGTACTACCCCAGTAGGACGGAAGATACCGTAGCGTCCTACCTCCGTAGGTTTTTTTAGGTTCAGGGTTAGTGGTAAAACTCACTCTTTATTCCTTTCGATACACTGCAGTGCGAGACCCGGCAGCTGTCTCCTGTTCGCTTCGGAACAGAACTCCAGCTCATGGACACGGCAAGCCGCGCGCTTCCTCGGGTTGTCCTCAAAATATGATGCCCTGGAATCAAATCAAGAACTTTCTCATCATTCTCTGAACCTTTTTCCCAACTCAGATGGAGTCGGCTTTCCAGTCTAACTGTGATGCGGCTGAACTTCGATATTTTCCATGGAGCGACTGCCATCTGACCTCCACAACCAATGGTCATTATGACCAATGGCGATATCGAAGTTCCAAGTTAGACTGGTTGGACTTTTGTGGGCTCCAACTACCCGTAACGACTGCCATAAATGTTTGCATGGCAACCGGGACCGACGGCTTAACGTGCACTAATAAACCTGCGATAAATACACACATAACTTCGAAAAGCATCGAAAAGTCATTGGTGTGTGCCATGGTGAACCTGGGATCGAACCCGAGACCTCGTCTCAGCAGTCCATTACCCAAACCACTAGGCTACCGCGGTTTTCTCCATCTACAATGATGTAAGTACCTGATCATAAGTCTGGCTGCCCACTCGGCGAGACAATCTGAAGATTTAATATCGCAAGTGGCCAAGGTGTCGTCAGCCGGCCATCTTATAGCTTCGATCACCTGTCGAGCAAAGGAACATTATGAATGAAGGGGTTTTTGAAGGATTTGAAATTTTCAAGTTATTATTGGGAGTTTTTGAATTTTTCGTGGGGTTTTTGGGGGTTCTTACCACTTTCAAATTACAAATCACAAAGTAGTATAAAAAAATTGTGTATTTTTCACATTTTCAGGTTGTTATTGAGGGTTTTTTGGGTTTTTCGTGGGGTTCCTAAGGGTTCTTTGCATTTTAAAATCAATTCATGTTATTATTATGGGTTTTTGAGTTTTCTGTGGGGTTCTTAGCACTTTCAAATTACAAATCACAAAGTAGTATAAAAAAAATTGTGTATTTTTCACATTTTCTGGTTGTTAGTGAGGGTTTTTGGGTTTTTCGTGGGGTTCCCAAGGGTTCTTGACACTCTCAAATCAAATTAATCTCTATTTCCTTAGAACACGGTTAGATGCTTAGATTTTGTAAATTGTTTTAAGTACAGTATATTATTCTGCCGTGTGGCGTTGAAAACATTTTAATTGGTTAGCAAGTAAAATGTAGCTATATTATTCAGGTTGTTGTTAAGGATTTTTGAGTTTTTCGAGGGATTCTTAAGATTTTTGAGGGGTTTTTTGGGGTTTTTCAGTTTTATAGGGTTTTAGGGTTCTTGACATTTTGAGTGGGTTATTAAAAGCTCTCGAGTCTTTCGTTGGGTTCTGGAGGGTTCTTGAGATTTTGAGGGATTTTTCAGTTTTTATGGGGTTTTAGGGTTCTTGACATTTTGAGGGGGTTACTTAAGGTTTTTGACATTTTGGTGGTTCTAATAAATAAATGAACTCACAGCAGACGTGACGAAATCCCTCGAAGGCCACCGTTCGATGTCCCTCAACCAGTTCTCTTTAAACTGTAATACAGTTTTACCCAATTTGCTTGAAATATACGAACCCGCCATCTTGTTGAACCATAGGTTATAATCTGTAAACAAAATTATAAAATTCTAGAGCATACAAAGGTATACAGGATCATACCATGGGGTTCTTCAAGAAGGGCATTAGAAGGTTTTTGCAGGGTCGGCAGCGCGAGTGTGACGCCCCTGGTTTTGCACGCGTCCATAGGCCACGGTAACCGCTTTCCATCAGTGTGGGCCGTGTGCTTGTCTGCCACCTAAGTGGTATAAAAAAAAAAAAAAAAACCAATACCTTTGAGGTGCTTTCGCCGTATATTACGCCTACTATGAGTGTACCCTCATGACATCTCAAGATTGGGAACTCATACGGCAGTCGTTCGCGTAAAAGTCAAAAACAGGCGGTATCTCCAGTAAGCACTCCGTCTGGGGCAGTACCTCTGCCATACAGAAGACCGCGGCCATAATAACCATAGTGTTGTGTTCCCGGCGGTGAGTAGGGTAGCCAGAGCTCACAACCCCCCTCATACCCCAATCCCCATCTCCAAAAACCTCCCAACCCCCTCCAGGGTTGGCAGCGCGAGTGTGATGCCCCTGATATTGCACACGACCACTTCCCATCAGGTGGGCCTTCTGCTTGTCTGCCACCTAAGTACTATAAAAAAAGAACAATCAAAATAGATATAAAAATATTTGCACTGAGCAGGAATCGAACCCACGACTTCCGACGTCGAACGTCTACTACACCACAGTGGTTGTCTCACTCAATACTCACTTACCTAAATTACTTTGTCTCTCTTCGAAGTAGTGCTTGACACAGGAATCGAACTGCACATCGCCAGTCATTAAGGGGGGTAACTGTTTCTCGATACGATCTTTGTCCTGTATCCTCAAATCATTCCAATTGGAAAGATGGCCGAAGACATCTGTCAGACCTAGAATAATAATAATATTCTAGGACCAGCGCTCTCTAGACCCAAAGTAAGCATAGTTTAACTAGCGCGTGTTATGGGCTCTAGAATGCGGATAATCACACTTCTCCTCCCACTCCTCCCTAGTCTCCCCGCCCGTTCCTAGCCCTCCCCCTTCCCTTCAGGGTAGGCAACGCGGGTGTGACACCTTGAGTGTTGCACACGTCCATAGGCCACGGTGACCGCTTACCATCAGGTGGGCCGTGTGCTTATCTGCCACCTACGTGGTATAAAATAAATACCTTTTTTGCAAATATACACATATTATACAAAGAAAAACCCAGACCAATACAAATAGACATATTCATGCAAACAAATATTTGCAGAGTGGGAATCGAAGCCGCGCCCCCTGTCGTAGCAGTTGAATGCACTACTGCTACGCCACAGAGGCCGTCTTATTTCTTATTTACTTTAGCGCTGCATTGCGTCGTGCATGTGCACGAATCGGTTTTGTGTAAATAATATTGAGCTAATTCCGTGCAGGTAAATTGCACAAAACCGTGCAATAGCATTTATACAATTTGCACGACGTGCAAACTTCCGCAAGCCTGGGCCCGTAGACAAGTGTGAAAAGTCTAAATCGCTAAGGAAACGAATAGATTAGGTCGACCAGTCACACTCCAGCTCGTGATTACGCCGCGGCGCGCGCATCGTACGCCGGCGACGATCTTGAATGTGATTGGTCGCCCTAATCTGTTCATTTTCTTAGCGATTTAGACTTTTGACACTTGTCTACGGGGGCTGACACGACAAGCAACGCAACGACGACGGTGCTAATAGTTAACGTTTTTCGAAATCATACCTTCAATAGAGAATTGTTGATTTTCATCTCTCATTTCAATATCAAACTCTTCTTTAATTCTGAAACAATATAGATAAACAATAGTTAACAAAAGTATCAAAATCGTTAACGTTAGAGTTATGTAGTTTTAGTGTCCAGCCCCCGTAGACAAATGGAAAAAGTCTAAATCGCAAACGATCGCTTAGAAAACGAACGATTAGGTCGACCAATCACATCCCAGCTCGTCGCCGGTGTACGATGCGCGCGCCGCGGCGGAATCACGAGCTGGAGTGTGATTGGTCGACCTAATCTATACGTTTCCTTAGCGATCGTTTGCGATTTAGACTTTTGCCAGTTGGCAACGGGCCCTGTTCCACATTCGAGATTTTTTATTTACGTAACAGTTCACGTACCCGACTGACATGGGCCATTTTCGGCTTCAAGATGGCCGTCTTGCCCCCGGAAAAAGGGATTGACCATATCGATTGATGCCACATAAGTACAGAATCTAATTTTTCCAGATTTTAGGTTGTTCGATTACCGAGCGTTACAAGTGAATTTCTTAAAAATCTATGAATGTAATTTACAATTGTTTTTAAAATCAAATTTAAGTCTTCTATCAGTAATTAACTATGTACATTATTTAGGGTACTTCTCTACCAAATGGCATCGCCGTGGGACACTCTGTATACAGTATTTTTTTTTTATATTCAGTCCGTCAATTGACTTAACCCCGCTGGATGGTAAGAAGCAAGGGTAAAGTCCAGAGGGTACGGGCCGCCATTCCAGACACCATTCGTCCCAAAACGGCGGTCCCTACCTCAACGGCCTAGACAGATGCCTTTTCACGCCCCGCTTTAAGGGTGCCCCATGGTGATGCTGATGAAATCTTTTGAATAGGTACTTACCTATAATTGAACAAGTTTCTCCCTTCGCTTCTTAACTCTAAATCTTCAATCAATACATTATAGTACGCCAACGCTTCAGCATTTGCCAATCTGCATTTCAGCATGCTTATAGAGTCTTTCAACCTGAAAAAACACATTTTTTTTAATGGCACATCAACAGATTATGTATATCACGTTCATCGTGCGTACAGCTAAGGAGTGGAATTCCTTGCCTGAGTCTGTGTTTCCGGAAAGCTATAACCTGGGAGTTTTCAAGTCACGAGTGAATAGGTTCCTTCTAGGCAAGCGTGATTCATCGTAGACCACATCGTCACTTACCATCAGGTGAGATTGAGGTCAAACGTAAGCCTATCATGAATAAAAAAAAATAAATAAAAAAAATTACATTTCAAACGTTATGTATGTTTTAATGTTCAATGTTCAAATGTTATATAAGTTTGTTAAATC
The DNA here is from genome assembly GCA_963576445.1 of Lithosia quadra. Classification (NCBI taxonomy): domain Eukaryota; kingdom Metazoa; phylum Arthropoda; class Insecta; order Lepidoptera; family Erebidae; genus Lithosia; species Lithosia quadra. Next base: position 2,544,191 of record OY754897.1, read on the forward strand.
CTCAAATGTTAAAAAATTAGCCTATGCTCGCGGCACCGCTTGCGTGGATTTCGAGTTTTGCATTTTCGACTATATCTTCGGTTCTACATAACCGATTGTGATCAAACATACGTATGATTTTAAGTCTGACCAAGACCTTTCAAACAAAAAAACCCGTATTAAAATCCGTTCTGTAGTTTTTGCGGCCATCGAGCACAAACAGATAAATAGGCAAACCAACAAACAGACAAGAATTCAAAAAAAAATATTTTCGCGTTCAGAATCGTTCGTATAACATAACCCAAGTATTTTTTTCATATTTGCAATGTACAGACACAGCTACTTTAAAATTGTATAATAATATAGATTTCCAAAGTTATTTTACTGCAAATCCCTATAATCTGCACCTACGGTCAAAATTACTTACCCGACTACTGAATTAAGACTTTCAAGGAATATTCTAGAAGCTTCTAGAACGAAGGGAGTCAAGCTGTTAGGTGGTTCCTTCAACATGTCTGCTAGTAGCTTGGCCATCACTGAGTCGAGATCAAACCTGCCCCCGGGCGATTGGCCCTGAAGACACTTCATTACTTTCAAACAAAGATCTTGACATATCTGCGAGTCTCCCTAAAAATAGATAGGTTTGATTATAATCGAATTTTTTCGTGCAAATACTAAACTAAGTTCGTGCAGATAATTTGCACAAAATTGTGCAAATAGCATAAGAATTGTTTCGTGCAAATAATGAACTAATTTCTTCCATATAATTTGCACAAAACCGTGCGAAAGGTGTTTCGTGCAAATAATGAGCTAATTTCGTGCATATAATATGCAAAATATCGTGCAAAACTATTTAATATTTTTTTGGTGCAAATAAAAACGAGATAATTATTTTACTAGCTGATGCCCGCAGCCCCGCCCGCGTGGATGTTGATTATCGCTACTTTCGATCATTATATCCTGTTCTACTCGACCAGATTTCACGTCTGATCAAGACCTTTCTAATTGAAAACAACCTTCAAAATCCGTTCAGTAGTCTTTATGTCCATCGCGAACAAACAGATAAAAATTAATTGTGTGTTCAGAATCGTTCATATAACATAGGCCAAGTATTTTTTATATCTCCAATGCACAGACAACACTACTTTACAATTTTATAATATAGATTACCTTTGCAGATTGCACGAATATTTCAAAGATATCTCCCACAGGCATTTGTACGTCAAGTGCCCGGCGTTGACTCCCTGGAATATGTACAACTTTACATTATATTGCATTTCACATTACATACAGTACATTAGCTACCTATCTTTTTATAGTACTAGCTACTGCTATATATATTTTATATTTTAACAACATACCAAAGACTTGTTTTTGTCCGACCGTCATGTTAGATGCACCGTAAGTCATGTAGCCGATATTAATGACGTCACTGAAAAAAAAAGAATATTATCGTTAACAAACAGACAAACAAAAGAAACCCAAAAAAAATGTTACGCTATTGTATAGCTTTTATCGCAGGCTTTGAGGGGACCGAGTCAAGAAATTCCGTAACGAAACATTTTTGTGATACAGTGATCATTGTGTATTTAGGTACACAGTACCTAAATAAAGAGTTTACAAAATAAGTGTTTATGGGTGAACTTTGAATTATTTAAACTAGTATAAGATCGCAAGGTAAATTCTATAATGTTACACCGGTAATAAGTTTTGTTGTAAGTAAAAAATATCGTTTTATGACCAAAATTCTTTATTTTTCCAGTGTGGTTCCCGTTATTTATTTATTTATTTATTTATTTATCACACGTAACATTATTATTATCATTATATTAGTTTCTTAACAATGTCACCACCGACTCTAAAGTAATATATTGAATTATTTTGAACCAAATAAAGAGGACCAGAATAAAGCTAAAAATGTTAATAATTAAGTTATCATTGTTTTAATTTCTTCATTAATAGACTTTTTTACATAATATCTTAAACATCCGCATCCGCATCCGCGGATTTGAGCTTTCAAAAATCCGCATCCGCATTCGCATCCGCGGATGTGAAAAATCAGCATCCGCAACATCCCTGGTACAGACATAGCTATTTAATAATTTTATAATAGTATAGAATAACGGATTGTCCACTCTTAAGACTGTCTCACCTGGGAGCCAACGGCTGGTCGCTCAGCTTCAAATCGTTATACTCGTCATGTCGCTTCATATCCCTAAACAGTAACTCCAAGAATACATGTCCACACTGCGATAGTTCTATGCCATAGTTTCTTGCCAAGTAAAATATTATATAGAATAATTCGGCAAATCTATAAAAGAGAAAAATCCCTATAAGAACTTACAATATTGTCATCAGGTCCCCCCCACCCCTCTCCCCTTTTTGTGGAGGCCTAATAGGGACACCGTAGCGTAGCGGTAGTGAACGCGGCCGCTGCGCAGGAGACGCGGGTTCGATCCGCGCTCAGTGCAAATATTTGTATGCATGAATATGGGTATTTGCATTGGTCTGGTCGTGCCTCGGAGAGCACGTTAAACAGTCGTTACGGATAGCTGGAGCCCTAAGAAGCCCAACAACAACGGTCTAGCTGCAATGCTTCGATATCGCTTAATATCACCATTGGGTTGTGAAGGTCAGATGGCAGTCGCTTCACGGAAAATATCGAGGTCCAGCCAAATCCGCAATTAAGACTGGTAAAGCGGACCCCAGACTCCGAGGTGAAAGCTTTGGATGCGACCGGGATTAACGCTAGGTTGAAAAAGAAGAAGAATAGGTACACCGTGTTTCCCAAGGGTCATTTTGTATTTTTCGTGCGAAAATCACCGTGGATACCACCCCCATCGGCCATTGAGGGTGGTTATGTTGAATTCGAACCGACTAAAACCACACGCCGCCGCCGTCTCGGGACCCAATTACCGGGGTGTAAGATTACCCACGTTTGTGCTCGGAGAACCAGCCCACCCCCCACTGTGCCCTCTGCTATACAGAGGGACACGTGACTCTCCTCGGAGCAGCCCTCTAGAGGGCCACTCCCACCCCGGCCGGATTGGCCGCAGGCAGCAGCGTCTCCCGTGGCGAGTGGGGAGCGTCTCCGTTGCCCGGGTGCACTGCGTGGAGGTCCTGGCCTGACGCCCCTGGTGTTCCACACGTCCATAGGCCACGGTGACCGCTTCCCATAAGGTGGTGGTACTTGTCTGCCACCTAAATAGTATAAAAAAAAATGAAAAGAAATACCTGACAGTCATATCTTTAGAGAGACATGCTTCGATTCCCTCCCTCATCATTTTGGATATCTGTTCCTCCTTGTCGAACACTCCTCGAGATACCTCCTTCAAGACCACCTCGTGAATGTCAGTTGGAGACTCGAGGGTGTCAAGTATCGGAGTGCCTTGGAGGGCTCGCCTCTTAGCTGAGTGATCGTGCTTAACCATCATTAAATCTAAAAATGAGGGCATTTTAGCTTATAATTAATAATTTTTTTCTAGAGTGTATTTTAAGGCGGACGGTCAGCTGAATAGAAGATGCAACGTGAACGGGATCTGAGTGCTTGATCCAGAACGTCCATGCGATTCACTCTGGGCAACAGAGGGAGACGCTACTGTCCACGATAAATACTGGCCGTAATGGAAGCGATTCTGTAGACGACTCGAAGGCTTCCCACATACCCTCCTGACTACTAGAGGATACAGTGGAGTGCAGGCAAGGGGCGGGTTGGATGCCGAGCGCAGACGTAAGGGTTACAGGTACGTCCGCCTATTATCACGTCAGCCCATCCCCTCCTTTCCGGGGTTGTAGGGACATCGTGCTTTCAACTCCTGAGGGGAGACCTGAAACCGTAGATGGCCCAGGTCAGCTGGGGAACGTGGGATATGCTGTAAGCAATCTTACAATTGAAGCCTGGAGACGGTGTGCAGTTTTTATCAGGTCCGAGTCAGACTTAACCACTCCTAGGCCTCGATTCTGCTAAAGGCAAACCTCTGTAAAACCACTGACAAATGCTATTTAATTGTAGACTTTACCGTTATACAGTTAAAGTCTAAAATCAAATGAAAAGAATTCATTTAACTTTTTCATTCGCTCTATAAAATATCATTTGATTTTAGACTTCAAGCTTGCAACCATAAAGTCTACAATTAAATGGCAATCTTTAGAGTGTCAGTGGTATTACAGTGGTTTGCCTTTAGCAGAATCGAGGCCCTGATGGCTGACGGGGGTGGTATGCGAAGGAGCTTCCGCACGAAAAATGTAGTTTCAAACGGAATTCGAAATACACGCGGGCGGAGCCGCGGGCAACAGCTAGTATTGAAATCTATACTTCTATACTAATATCATAAAGAGGTAAAGTTTGTGTGTTTGTTAAATTGTAAGGGGTAATCTCGGGATCTACTGAACCGATTTTAAAAATTCTATCACCAATACAAAGCCACGTCATTCGTGACTGTCATAGGCTATATATTTTATTGGAAAACTGGAATTTACACCCGTGCGAAGCCGGGTCCCGGGTCGCTAGTACTACATATTTTAAGAGTTTGTGGTATGGCCCTAGACCATGCTTCATACTAGTTACAAAATTTTTGCGACTCGTAACCTGATGGTACGAATTTTATTTACAACTAGTATAGCCCGCGACTTCGTTAGTTCCCGTGGTTTTAGTTTTTAAGGTTATAATTTTTTACTCAAAACGTTAATTCTTTTTCCAAAATTCGAGTAGCCAAGTTACCGTAGGTACCCGTCAAAATCGGTCCAGCCATATCAGAGATTAACCGGAACGAACAGACGGACATAAATTTGGATAAATGTAATTTTAATATATGCATCGTGCATTTAGTAAAAATCGGGTATTTTAATATAACAAACGGACACTCCAATTGTATTTATTTGATATAAGTATATAGATGATACGAATATTATAGATCACACAGAATATTCAGAGAGTTGACTTGAAGGTTCGATAGATGGCGTTAGTTCGGTAAGCTCAATCGCGCTATAGTTTCGTTACCGCGGGGGTTATATAAAGCCCTGCTGAGCCTTGTTAGCTATTAGCTTTAAGAATATGTAACTGATCAGATCAGTTTACTTTACAATTCATAGTTAGTCCAGAATTTATTAATAAGGTACCTATTTTTTTTTGGAAAATCCAATCCATATAATGGTGCGGATTTTAATAATAACTAGCTCTTACCCGCGGCTCGGCCCGAGGCTCGCGTGAACGTCGGTTAAAGCGTTTGTTTACTATCTCCGATTCTACTCAACCGATAGTGATCATAATTATATGTAGTAGCTGTTGCCCACGGCTCCGCCCGCGTGGAAGTCCATTTTCGCGTTTTTTTACTATATCGCCGGTTCTAATCAGCCGATTGTGATCAAATATGCGTAAGATTTTGAGTCTAACCAAGACCTTTCTAATAAAAAAAAACCGCATCAAAACCCGTTCAGTACTTTTTACGATTTGTTACTAAAAAGTTACCGTATGTTTGGTTGTAATTGGTTAAGTAGAACCGGAGATATAACCAAAAACGAAGCGCGGGCGAAGCCTCGGGTATCAGCTTGTTTAAAAAGTAGCCTATATGTTGCCCAGAACCACGGAATAAAGAATACCTACTACAATGGAAGTGTGATACTACTTATTCATAAGGGGAACCGCTGTCGCCAAACTCACACATACAACCAGTTAATAATACATTGCATATCTTCCATACCAAATGAACCTAAATTATGCATACTGCAAAACGAAAATACACCTTACTAGTTCGTGTTAGAGATTTCTTTGCTATAGATAAAAAAAAATATTTACGATGATTCGTATTTTGAATCAAACAAACTTTGACTTAAGAAAAACTTCAGGCAATCTCTCTCTCTCGCTCTATCTAACTATGCAAACCTTGCAAACCAACGCATACCAGTGGCACGCGTGCCACGCCCACTTACCACTTCTACTTCCTTCTCTTTTCTGCCCAGAACTATGAACTAATACAATTATGGTTATAATTGTAACAAGTTTGATCAAAATCCCTCCAGTAGTTTCTGGTTCCAGCGTGCACAAAAATTTAGCGCGGTATAGCCCGCGACTTCTTCTTCTTCTAGTTTTTAAGGTTATAATTTTTTACTCGGAACCTTCATTCTTTTCCCAAATACCGTAGGTACCCGTCAAAATCGGTCCAGTGATTTCAGAGATTAACCGGAACGAACAGACATAATACATAATTTGTATACATCGAAATGTATTTAATAAAAAATCGGGTATTTTAATATAACAAACGGACACTCCAATTGTATTTATTTGATATAAGTATATAGACTGATGATACGAATAGATCACACAGAATATTCAGAGAGTTGACTTGAAGGTTCGATAGATGGCGTTAGTTCGGTAAGCTCAATTGCGCTATAGTTTCGTTACCGTAGGAACTATATAAAGCCCTGCTGAGCCTTGTTAGCTATTAGCTTTAAGAATATGTAACTGATCAGATCAGTTTATTAATAAGTCACACTATGTTAAACTAGGATCGCTTTGTAGAGAATATTTTTTTTGGAAAATCCAATCCATATAATGGTGCGGATTTTAATAATAACTAGCTCTTACCCGCGGCTCGGCCCGAGGCTCGCGTGAACGTCGGTTAAAGCGTTTGTTTACTATCTCCGATCCTACTCAACCGACTGTAATCATATTATGTACTAGCTGTTGTCCGCGGCTCCGCCCGCGTGGACGTCGATTTTCGCGTTTTATACTATATCGCCGGTTCTAATCAGCCGATTGTGATTAAATATGCGTAAGATTTTGAGTCTAACCAAGACCTTTCTAATAAAAAAAAACCGCATCAAAACCCGTTCAGTACTTTTTACGATTTGTTACTAAAAAGTTACCATATGTTTGGTTGTAATTGGTTAAGTAGAACCGGAGATATAACCAAAAACGAAGCGCGGGCGAAGCCTCGGGTATCAGCTTGTTTAAAAAGTAGACTATATGTTGCCCAGAACTATGAACTAATACAATTATGGTTATAATTGTAACAAGTTTGATCAAAATCCCTCCAGTAGTTTCTGATTCCATCGTGCACAAAAATTTGGCGCGGTATAGCCCGCGACTTCTTCTTCTTCTAGTTTTTAAGGTTCACTCGGAACCTTCATTCTTTTCCCAAATACCGTAGGTACCCGTCAAAATCGGTCCAGTCATTTCAGAGATTAACCGGAACGAAAAGACAGTATACATAAGACATAATGTGTATACATTGACGGCCTCTGTGGTGTAGCGGTAGTGCATGCGACTGCTACGCAGGGGGCGCGGGTTCGATTCCCGCTCAGTGCAAATATTTGTATGCATGAATATGTCTATTTGCATTGGTCTGGGTGTTTCTATGTATAATAAGTATATATTTACAAAAAAAAAGTAGGTATATAAGTATGTTTATCAGCATTCTAGAACCCATAACACAAGCTAGTTAAACTATGCTTACTTTGGGTCTAGGGAGCGCTGTGTAGAATGTCGTAGAATATTTATTTATTTATTTATTTATATAATAAACGGACACTCCAATTGTATTTATTTGATATAAGTATATAGATGATACGAATAGATCACACAGAATATTCAAAGAGTTGACTTGAAGGTTCGATAGATGGCGTTAGTTCGGTAAGCTCAATCGCGCTATGGTTTCGTTACCGCGGGGGCTATATAAAGCCCTGCTGAGCCTTGTTAGCTATTAGCTTTAAGAATTAGCTTTAAGAATATGTAACTGATCAGATCAGTTTATTAATAAGTCACACTATGTTAAACTAGATCACGTTGTAAAGAAATTTTTTTTTGGAAAATCCAATCCATATAATGGTGCGGATTTTAATAATAACTAGCTCTTACCCGCGGCTCGGCCCGAGGCTCGCGTGAACGTCGGTTTTCGCGTTTGTTTATAATCTCAAAATACATTGATCACTAAGTTCACTAAACCTCAATCTGCATGTAACTTTTATAGCTAAAAATTTCCTTTTATTAAATTATAATTTGGTCATAACATACGTTTTTGAAATCTTCGCGACAAGCCCTTTAATTTGATACCCATATTGCATACAATGTATTTTTTTTACAGCGGCCATGTTGGTTTTTTTTTCGCGTCACCTATCTAAGAACACTTGGGTTACCGAGACGAATCTAACGATATGTTAATTACAGAAATCCGTCCAGTGGTTTGGAAGATATGAGGTAATAAAGAATCTTACAAACATACATACATACAAGATACGCGCGAAAAACATAATCCTTCTTGGCAGTCGGGTAAAAACACCCAATTATGATTATTAAAATACTTGAAATAAGGTTGAAACTTGCAACGCCGCGGCGCGTCGTAAGTTTCGTTCGTAAATGTAGAACAACGCCATCTATGGTGTTGAGTGGAACTAATGAAGTTAATCTATGCATATTGAATAAAATGCTAGGCAATAGTTTTTTTGTAAATAATACATATTATTATACATAAAAACACTTAGACAGCAAATAGACATATTCATGTGTACAAATATTTGCACTTAGCGCGAGCGGGAATCGAACCCGCGCCCTTTGTCGTAGCAGTCGAATGCACTACCGCTACGCCACAGAACGATTTTATAGAACAGTAATAACATACATAACATAACATAAACTCACGCCTATACCCCGAAGGGGTAGGCAGAGGTGCAGGCACCCACATTTCACCAGTTTATGTTTAGGTCCCAATGTAATAGGTGGCGAGCCTATTGCCATTAACCGGGCACTTATAAACCGGCGATAAATACACACATAACTTCGAAAAGCATCGAAAAGTCATTGGTGTGTGCCATGGTGAACCTGGGATCGAACCCGAGACCTCGTCTCAGCAGTCCATTACCCAGGCCACTGGGCTACCGCGGTCTATATATATTTTTTTTATAATATATATTTTTTTATATATTTTTTTTAAATTTTATTTAAATAAAAAATAAAATTAAATAATTTATTTATATAGTTTATAGAACAGTAATAAATACCTTGAAATGCTTTCAATATGACTGCATAAGCTTGTTTTCGTATAGCGATAGAACTGTTTCCACAATTATAAGCCACCATGTTCACTAAATCGGCTTTCATAGCTTCCTCCATGAACTTAAGACCGCCGTTAACCACCTTTAAAAAAAGACGTATGTACAAAGGGTTGATTTGCGTTTGAGCATTTTTTTTTATGTCGGTCACGTCAACATGACTTCACCTCGCCTGATGGTAAGCTAAAGGTAAAGTCTCTGGAATGAGAGTCACCATTGCAAACACCGATAGTGCCACGATGGGCCCTCAGCTTGACGGCCTCATCAAATGCTTTTTCACGCTGTGCTTAAAGGACCCGGGACTGTATGAGGAAGGAAACACATGCGCTGGTAAAGAATCATTCTTCACAGGAGCTACTTATAGTCTTCAAGATTTCATGAAAAAAATGTGTTATTTTTTTTTACTTTTTATACTACATAGGTGGCAGACAAGCACACGGCCCACCTGATGGGAAGCGGTCACCGCGGCCTATGAACATATGCAACACTAAGGGTGTCACACACGCGCTGCCTATCCTGAAGGAAAGGAGGGCGGCTTGGAAAGGGGCGGGGAGGCTAGGAAGGGGTGGGGGGAGAAGGGGTACAGATAGCTCTGGCTACCCTACTTACCTTGGGGAACACAACACGATGGTGATTATGTTCGCGGTGTTCTGTAGGGCGGAGGTACTACCCCAGTCGGACAGCTCATTTCGGACGGGAGATACCGTCGTGTCCTACCTCCTTGAGCTGTGAAAACACTCCACCAAGCAAGACTTACCTTCATAGCCTCGACGGTATGCTCTCCATCCAAGAGTTCCTTCAGCCCTATGGTATCAAACACTTCGGTACAAGAGCTTTCTTCCACACAGTTGTCTAAATATACTGCGATTATAGATAGACATTTCGGCCTTTCAACTTTCGATGCCAAATCTGTTATGATTCTGAAACAATGAATAAATTAACATTACCCCATACAGGAACATTGCCCTATACCAGCTCCAATGTGCAAGCTTTGGTTAGGTCCAGTAGTATCCAAAGCTTGTAATAATTGATGATGATGATGATGATGATGATGATGATGATGATGATGATGATGAAGATGGTGGTGGTGGTGGTGGTGGTGGTGGTGGTGGTGGTGGTGGTGGTGACGGTGATGACGGAGACGATAATGATAGTGGTGATAATGACGACGATGATGAAAACGGGGATGGTGATGATGATGTTGGCGGTAGCGGTGATTATGATAGTGGTGATGATAACGGTGATAATAATTATGGTGATGATGGTGATAGTGATGATGGTGGTGGTGGTGGTGATGGATGTAGTGGTGATGGTGGTGATGATGATCTTGGTGGTAGTGGTGATGATGGTGTTTGCGGTGGTGTTGATGACGATAGTGGTGATGATGGACGTGGTGGTGGTGGTGATGATGATAATGGTGATGATGACATTGGTGGTTGTAATGATAGGGGTGAAGATGATGATAGTGACGATGATGGTGACGGTGATGATGATGATGATGATGATGATGATAACTTATGCTTATCTCTATACATACCTAAAATGCTGTCTATTACAACACTTCGAATCAGCTCGTTGCGCGTACATCAACACCTTAACATACGCACTGACATTCAGCGTCCTAACATTGGCCAGGGTCTGCCAGAACTTGGTCAAGGAGTTGTCCTTGAACCTCTCCAGGGATAGCGCCAGGCCGAACACCTCTGGTAACTTGGAGGTGGATATCCACAGCTTGGCGTCGAACTTGGTGAGTATGTGGTCCACGAGACCAGGTATAGTTACCCCATTCTTCAGGATCCGTTGGAATATTGGTATTAAGAAGTATGCTGTGTTTGGCATATCTGAAAAAAAAAGTTTTGATCCTTCTAGGCAAGCGTCATTCATTGTAGACCACATCGTCCCTTACCATCAGGTGAGATAGTGGTCAAACGTAAGTCTTGAATAAAAAAAAAATGAATAACTACCTAAGTACCCACGGAAACTTATTACTGGATCTTTGTGTTATATCAGACTATAATCTATCTCTGTTCCAAATTTCAGCCAGACCTATTCAGCCGTTTTTGCGTGAAAAAGCAACAAACACACATTCAGGGTAGGCAGCGCGTGTGTGTCACCCTTAGTGTTGCACACGCCCATAGGCCACGGTGACCGCCTCCCATCAGGTGGGTCGTGTGCTTGTCTGCCACCTATAGTGCGCGGCATCTAACGTGACCACATTTTGGAGTAGTGTGGACCCCACTACTCCAAAACCTTGCCAAGTTAGATGCTGTACACTATACTTTTTTCTAGGCAACACATTGCCACAAACAAGTATAGTATACAGCCTCTAACTTGGCAAGGTTTTGGAGTAGTGGGGTCCACACTACTCTAAAATGTGGCCACGTTAGATGCCGCGCACTATACGTGGTATAAAAAAATCTGACATGGAGATATTTAAAAAAAACACCGCGCCATAATAACCATCGTGTTGTGTTCCCGCCGTTAAGTAAGGTAGCCAAAGCTCACTGTACCCCTCCACCTCACACTTTCCTACCCCCTCCCCTTCCCTTCAGGGTAGGCAGCGCGTGTGTGATACCCTTAGTGTTGCACATGCACACGTCCATCGGCCACGGTGACCGCTTCCCATCTGGTGGGCCGTGTGCTTGTCTGCCACCTACGTAGTATAAAAAAAAATCTCACCATCACAATAGTTTTGTAACTCGCTCCAGTTAATATCGACCTTACTGCCATACATCTGCAGCAGGGTGTTCAGAGTATTCAACAATCTCCTAGAGACAGCCTCCTGAGATCTGTACTCTATACACGTCGAGATGAGATACTGTATACACAGACTCAGGTTGTTGTAACTAGATAGCTCTGGAATATTCCATTTTATTATCGTCCATAGCTGAAAGGAAGGCAAATTTATAATTAGGTAGTGGGATAGTGGGAAGTGGGATAGTGGGATAGTATGATAGTGGGATAGTCGTATATTAGTATTACTATACTATTATCCTATCCTACGGTAATGCCGGAAGTAATATAGTACTACCCGTTCACGCTAACTTTGCCGCTGTTAAATTACGTCGGTATAGCGTTGTCTCACTGAAACTAGAACTGAGTGAGTGAGACAACGCTAAACGTGTGACAGTTGGCAGCGGCAAACTTAGCGTGAACGAGTAGTAGTAAATAGTATAGTAGGACTTATGATATCAATATGAAACTGGACCAGCCGTTTCAAGTATTAGACCTAAGAAGTTGGCTAGGAAGATGTAGGATAGTGGGATAGTAGGATAGTGGGATAGCGGGATAGTAGGATAGTGGGATATTAAGATAGTAAGGTAGTAGTATAGTAGGATGGTAGTATAGTAGGATGGAAGGATAGTATGATAGTAGGATGGTAAGATAGTAGGATAGCACATATAATAGGATAGTAAGATAGTAGGACTTACGATATCAATATGAAGATTGTTTAACAGTTTCCTTCCGCCATCAGACCTTGGAGAGGCTGCCACAAGTTGTAGCAATGCCGGGGCCAACACACTGGCGTGAGGCTTCAGATCCTCTTCGACATTGCAGATGGCCTGAAACGGGAGACCCTCATAAAATAATATGACCTCCGTGATAAGTCAGAGGTCGTGAGTTCACGTCCCGCTTAGTGAAAATTTTCCACGCGGTTCCCAAACCCGAGGGGGCCATCTCGAATCCGGATATGGCCCGGGTCAAGCCAGGGTGCGAGGGAAATGCACTTTGGGCCACCTTACACCCTGGCATCAAAAGACCCTAGACGGCGTGCGGTTTTAGTCGGTAAGAGTCCGACATAACCTGCCCCGCTAGCCGCGGGGTGGGTATCCATGAGGATTTCCGCACGGAAAAAAAAGGACCATTGACTTTTGGGAAATCTAATGCCGTAGTGTTAGTTTTCATCAATATCGGGCTCGAGATTCCTGCGATCATTTTTCGATATTCTTCATTGTTTAGGATATGGCCATCCACGCCCAGTTAAAACATTCACTCTGTATATCCACAAAAAAAGTGTTTAATTCGTTAGACTATTTGAGGAATTGTCGATGCTCCGAATTATTTTTCAATAAATAAATACATATATTATAACCAATATAGATACATTACACTTTTTTTTTCCCTTCACTATCAAAAAACGCTTTACGCTTTACGCTTACGCTGTACGCTCATAGGCATAACCTATATTCACCCTTAGACTGAAAAGCCGACCCCAACTGGAAAAGGCTCGGCGGATTAAGACAAAAGTGCGTTGTAATATAAACGTTACTTACCTGCGCTAAGGTCCATTTTGCATTGACCGGTAAAGTCGAATTGAGTCCTTCTGCGACTGTGGTGACCCAGTCAGTGTGCTCTAAGGTGCTAGAGTGAGCTAGCAGTGACGTCAGCACTGACAGACAGCCATGTTTGTTCAACGGATGGTTGTCGTAACCGACTGGCTTCTCTTCTTCAAACTCCTATAGAAATACACATTTTATCTATATATTTATATTAGTTTTACTAATATTTTAAGCTGAAGAGTTTTGTTTGTTTGGTTGAACGTTGAACACTAATCTCAGGAACTACTGATCCGTATTAAAAAAAATATTTTTCAAATCAAATCAAATCAAATCAAATCAAATCATTTATTTGTGTAAACACGAGTCAATATACATATGCATGCAAGATGGTAAGTGATTTAGTTAATGTCCAGCGTGCTTAGCCGTAGTCATGCCGGCGTACAAATGTTTCAGTAATAATGTTAATTTATATAAAAAAGTCAAGTACCGAAAAACAAACAAAAAAAGAAAAATCAATTACATGAGTTATTAGAATGTCAAACTATAACATAGTCAAATAAAAATATAGCAAATATAATGTCAAAAAAAGAAGAACTATTAATATAAACTAATGTCATATGTATAATCTAATTTAATAATGTCAATAGTAATTTGTTAGTCAATCTTATCATTTAAATAGTCAGCAACACTGTAATACGCCTTTTTAATTAACAGTCTCTTTAGTACTAATTTCAACTCGCTGCTCAATCAATCGTTTATTTTGCTAAACATGGTTACAAAATATGGTGTTAGTAATTGTGATGATCCATGTTTTACCATTTACAACAAACTCAAAATGTCACATTAATTGTGACATTTTGAGTTGAATAGCTCATTTATCGAGAAAGGCTATAGGTTATCGTCACGCTACTGCCTAGAGGAGCAGAATAGTAATCATATATGTCAACATATTGGGCTAATTTGCATAAGAACTGACGGACTGATTGATCAACGCATTTGAACCGCTCTAGAATCATGAAATTTTAAACAAATATTTTTGACCCCTTTTAACCCCTAAAATAGAGAAAAGGGATTGCAAATTTTGCATGGAACAGCTGCAGTATCTATTTGTGGGGATACTGCCCCGACATCACCACCCCTGTCGGCCATCGGGGGTGGTTATGGCCCATTTAAGATGGCCGCCTCGCCCCCCTCCCCCCACTCCTAACCGTCTGCTGCACTCGGACAACCGGCCCACCCGCCACTGCGCTAGTCTGAAAGACACGACACGTGGAGAGTGATGGTAGGGTCCAAAGACCCTTTTTATAAGAACAACTTTTAGCATACCTCTTCTTCTTCTTCGTTGGGTATCATGTCATATTGTAACGGGTTCTCCGATAGGGTGGTCAGGAAAATTCTGGAACAAACATGGCTGTGTTTGTACATTGGAGATATTAAAAAAAATACTTGAGTTGTGTTAAGTATATGAATGATTCTGAACACGAAAATATTTTTTTTGAAATTAACATAACATAACATAAACTCACGCCTATATCTCCGAAGGGGTAAGCAGAGGTGCTAGCACCCAGAATTTTTTTTTATTTTATTTATTTAGTTTTTGAAATTCGATAGTTGTATCAGTCCACGGACTGATCGCCAAGAGCCTCGACCAACACCTAAAGAGGCTCACGTTGGGTGGCTGGGTTAAGGGACTGATGCAGAAGGCAGTACTCCTCGACACGGCACGTATTGTGAGGAGGTTCCTTTCTCTGGAGCCCTAACCACCGGTAGCTTGGTCCCTGTACCCGATGCCGGTGGGGTACTATTTTTTATATTTTTAAATGTATTTTTTTTTATTATATATTTAAAAATGTAATTTATATGTCTATATTTAAAATAAAGTGAATAATAATAATAATGTATATCGTTTTTATACATATTATAGATGTATTTAAAAATATAATTGATATGTATTGTTTGCAACTTAAATAAAGAGAATAATAATAAATAAATAAATATTCTGCGACATTCTACACAGCGCTCCCTAGACCCAAAGTAAGTACAGTTTAACTAGCTTGTGTTATGGGTTCTAGAATGTTGATAAACATACTTATATACTTTTTTTTTGTAAATACATACTTATTATACATAGAAACACCCAGACCAATGCAAATAGACATATTCATGCATAAAAATATTTGCACTGAGCGGAAATAGATCCCGCGCCTCCGTCGTAGCAGTCGCATGCATTACCGCTACGCCACAGAGGCTGTTTCGTATCTGTCTGTGCGCGATGGACGCTAAAACTACTAAACGGATTTTTTTTTGTTTTTTTTTTTTGTTTAAAAGCTCTCTAAGACTTAAAATCCTGCGCATGTTTGATCACAATCGGTTGAGTAGAACCGGAGATATAGTAAAAAAACGCGAAAACCGAAGTATCAATCGTTATCTGTATAGACCATGAAAGCGGCACTTACAAAACGTCAAAACATCAAAGTCAAAGTCAAAAATCATTTATTCTGTATAGACCATTTTAAGCGGCACTTACAAAACGTCCAAATTATAAATATTTAAAACTAGAAGCAAATGGACCACTGGTTCGAAACGCGGCCCAGACCTGAGAAGACTCCGGCAAGAAACTCAGCGGGCTGTTTTTTTTTTGGTCTATTTACAACAATTGCCTTAGTCTAGATACAATGTTAGTTCGAGTAATATAGTTGCAAATATCTTCATCGAGAGATATTATACTCAACACAAAATAAAAGGCCCGTTTTGACGTTTATCCTCGTGGCGTAACTAGTTATGTACCTATACGATTCGGTATTCGATACTCACGGTAAATCGAATCCAGTTTGCATGGGGATTTAATCGATTTGAATATGTATGTAAACTGCATTGGATTAAAGTTCTGATTAGAGGTCAATTTACTTATATTTAATATTTTTTTTACAATAACATTCACTCAATCACAAAACAACAAGAATAATTAGATCAATCTTCAGAATCTAAACACAAGTATTAAAATAAATAAAAATAAAAGTGCGCGTCGGGCTTGAAAAAAAATATCTCACTCGATATTTTCTTTCCTTAAAACTGATTATTAATAGTCTGTGGACTACATGAAAAAATCGTTATGGACAGCACTTAGCCGAGTGGGCGGTACCTGTCAATGAAAAATGTAATTAGCTTTAGAACATTTCAATTGATAAAAAATTAAGAACTTCATGGGCACGAACTGTCAAAGTGGGCCTTTTATTTTGTGACAACTATACCTGGTGCGTACAGTCCCGGTGTAGGTCAAAGTGGTTCCAACGCCACTCGTGCCCTGACCCTCACCTCGACCAGACCTTCGACTTTTGTTGTCAGCCTAAAAAATAATAAATGACTAAAAATGAATACTGTAAGAAAAATTATATAACGCCATCTAATGCCAAACTTAACAGAGCTTGTATATAAATAAATAAATATTCTACGACATTCTACACATCGCTATCTAGACCCAAAGTAAGCATAGTTTAACTAGCGCGTGTTGTGGGTTCTAGAATGTTGATATAGAATATATTTTTTCTGTAAATATATCCTTATTATACTTAAATACACCCAGATCAATGCAAATAGACATTATTCATGCATACAAATATTTGCACTGAGCGGGACTCGAACCCGCGCCCCCTGTCGTAGCAGTCGCATGCACTAACGCTACGCCACGGGGCTGTTTTTTTCGGCATTCTACAAAGCGCTCTCTAGACCCAAATTAAGCAAAGATTAACTAGCTTGTCTTATGGGGTTAGGATGACCGCTTCCCATCAGGTGGGCTGTGTGCCCATCTGACACCAAAGTGGTAAAAAAAGCGGTGCTACCGACCTAGGCGTACATATTTTAATCAGACCCAGGACGTTTTGGAGAAAGGCCAGGTCAAGAGTACCCGCAACCGAAGTGCAGTCCCAAGATCGTAGCAAGTGGAAAGATGTTGTCTCTGCCTACCCCAATGGGAGAAAGGCGTGATTTGTATGTATGTATGTATGTATGCTTACCCAATAAGCTCTTGGCGTGAAGTCGTATTCGATCTCGGGGTCTACAATGTTGGTCCACGGGGTGATACCGAACACCGCGTTATATTGCTTCTGAGATGGTCTTCTCTTGCAAATAGCTGTGACTAGACAGTTATATGCTGAGCAATGCAGACGGCTGGAAGGGAGGAAAAAAATACAGGGTGTGCTGGAAACGCCCTCGAAAAAGCTGAGGGCCACCAATACTCATCATTCTCTGAACCTTTTTCCCAACTCAGTTGGGGTCAGCTTCCCAGTCCAACTGTGATGCGGCTGAACTTCGATAATTTCCGTGGAGCGACTGCCATCTGACCTCTACAACCAATGGTAATTATGACCAATGGCGATATCGAAGTTCCAAGTTAGACTGGTTGGACTTATGTGGGCTCCAACTACCCGTAACGACTGCCATAGATGTTTGTATGGGAACCGGGACCGACGGCTTAACGTGCTCTCCGAGGCACTTATAAACCTGCGATAAATACACACATAACTTCGAAAAGCATCGGAAATTCATTGGTGTGTGCCATGGTAAACCTGGGATCGAACCCGGGACCTCGTCTCAGCAGTCCATTACCCAGACCTCTAGGCTACCGCGGTCTAACATGTTCTAGAGACAAAATTATACTTACAGGCATGCATCTCTAATACGATCACTTGCATTTTCTGGGCATCGAACATCTTTACTTAACGTAGCGTAGCCACGCATACAAACCACCTTTACCAGGTACCATGGGTCTTGGGACCCAGCCTTGATATTGATAGGACCGGACTCCAAACTCCTTAGTGGTAACTTAAATATAAAATTGAATTAAAATATTATTGGATCAATATAGGGTTCTTCAAGGCATTATAAGGTTGTTACAGGGTAGGCAACGCGAGTGTGACGCCCCTGGTGTTGTACGCTTTCCATCAGGTGGGCCGTGTGCTTGTCTGCCACCTTAGTGGTATATAAAAAACGGTGGCCCTCGGAAAAGTGTTATCTTTGGATACAACTGGGAAATCGCTATGATAATGACGATTTGTAGTTTGTTTTATACCACATAGGTGGCAGACAATCACACGGCCTGTCTGATGGTAAGCGGCCACCGTGTCCTGTGGACGGGTACAACACCAAGGGCGGCACACTCGCGATACCGACCCTGCAGGGGGGGGATTGGAGAGGGGAAATGGGGGAGATTTTAGGATTGAGAGTTTCTGTACTGACAATGCAGGAGAGTTTGGTCTCCTCGCTGCCAGCACAGAATCCCTCCAGTGAGCTCTGGCTCCCCTACTTACCTTGGGGAACACAACACGATGGTTATTATGTGCGCGGTGTTCTGTAGGGCGGAGGTACTACCCCAGTCGGACTGCTCATTTTAGACTGGAGATACCATCGTGTCCTACCTCCAGTTTGCCAATCTCCGGTATTTTCTCCTTTTTTCTGTATAGTGTACAATTAGGGGGCCAAAAATGAAACATCTCCTATATAGAACAATGATAGACCTGAAACTTTTACCTTTTCAATGACTACTTGTAGTATCAAGAATGCTTTGGCTTGAGATAAGACGCGTTCTCGATATATTTCCGTGTTGGTTGGCTCCTTGAAGCCAATTTTGAGGGTCGAGAGGACTTCTGGCACAATTTTTGACATGTACTCTTCACAGAATGCTCTGCTGGAGTGCCTGGTGACGAAGAAATATGGTGAAAATATAGTTACCAGGCAAAAACCTATAAAATCTAACGGAACGCGTTGGATACGAGGCGGATCTCTTCAACCTATAGTTGTCACAAAATAAAAGGCCCACTTTGACAGTTCGTGCCCATGAAGTTCTTATTTTTTTATCAATTCAAATGTTCTAAAGGTAATTACAGTTTTCATTGACAGGTACCGCCCACTCGGCTAAGTGCTGTGCATAACGATTTTTTCATGTAGTCCACAGACTATTAATAATCAGTTAAGGAAAGAAAATATCGAGTGAGATATTTTTTTTCAAGCCCGACGCGCACTTTTATTTTTATTTATTTTAATACTTGTGCTTAGATTCTGAACACTGATTTAATTTTTCTTGTTGTTTTTGTGATTGAGTGAATGTTATTGTAAAAAAAATATTAAATATAAGTAAATTGACCTTTTAAACATTGTATTGTTTTAAAATACCTACAATATCAAAGGTTAAGCTAATTTTTCTAATCAGAACTTTAATCCAATGCAGTTTACATACATATTCAAATCGATTAAATCCCCATACAAACTGGATTCGATTCATCCTGAGTATCGAATACCGAATCGTATAGGTACATAACTAGTTACGCCACGAGGACAAACGTCAAAACGGTCCTTTTATTTTGTGTTGAGTATAGCGTTAATCCCAGTCGCATCCAAAGCTTTCACCTCGGAGTCTGAGGTCCGCTTTACCAGTCTTAACTGCGGATTTGGCTGGACCTCGATATTTTCCGTGAAGCGACTGCCATCTGACCTTCACAACCCAATGGTGACATTAGGCGATATCGAAGCATGCAGCTAGACCGTTGTTGTTGGACTTTTTAGGGCTCCAACTACCCGTAACGACTGCTATAGATGTGTTACCCGATTGAAATGTGATTCCTGGATATTTTTTCGTGCTGTCAATGTCGCTACACAAACATGCTGATTTTATTTATTTTCGCTAATGAATCGAAAGTTTGCCGCGTTTTTTCGTTTGAGTGTGTGTGTTTGTGTGTGTGTTTGTGTGTGTGTGTGTGTGTGTGTGAGTGTGTGTGTGTTTGTGTTTGTGTGTGTGTGTGTGTGTGCGTACGTGTGGCACAAATTTACTTGTGCAACTTGTGTTATTCAACGCGTTACGTCCACAGGTTTTTAGGTACATATCCATAGTCCACCATACGGTCTCGAACCAAGCGGTTCGGTGTTTCCTTTCTGTGTCGCACAATTAAAAACTGGAATGCAATTCCTGCACACGTGTTTCCTTCTTCCTACAATCCCGGGTTCTTTAAGTGGGGCGTGAAAAGGCATCTGTCTAGGCCGTCAAGGTAGGGACCGCCGTTTTGGGACGAATGGTGTTTAGAATGGCGGCCCGTACCCTCTGAACTTTCCCCTTGCTTCTTACCATCCAGCGGGGTTAAGTCAATAGACGGACTGAATATAAAAAAAAGTCAGTATATTTTATCAAACCATAGCATTAATTACCTCAGTAAAGGAAGAAATATTCTTTGGCAGACTCCCAGACCAGTCCTCTCCATGACAGATTTGTACGCAGCATCATAGATGGTCTCATCTCGCCTGTCAGCCAGAGAAGCCATGCAAGCATCCATAGCATCATCCCACCAGCCTCTTGAGTCATCCGCTGCAATAAAGGGGAAGTGATGGTAACTGAATGGATAAGGACGCGGTCTTTACTCAGAGGTATCGAGTTCGAATCCAGCCGGACAGTACCAATGTGAATTTCACTTTGTGGAATTTATATGTGCTAATCACATGATTTACCATCAGCTGACGGTGAAGGAAAACATTGTGAGGAAACATGGAAACAACATGTCCTAGAGTGGTCCTAGTAGTAGTACCTAGTAGTAATAGTAGTGGTAGAGACCCCAGTCCTGAGACTTTACCTTTAGCTTACCATCAGGCGAGGTAAAGTCATTTTGACGTGTCCTATATAAAAAAAAATCTTAGGAAATGTCCGATCCCCCAACCCGCATTAGGCCAGCGTGTGTGGATTAAGGTCTAAACCCTCTCATCTCTCTCGTTAGAAGAGAGGAGACCCGTGCCCAGCAGTGGGAAATAACGGCGACCGCTTTCCATTAGGTGAGCCGTGTGCTTGTCTGCCACCTAAGTAGTATAAAAAAACATCAGGGGTGTAACATTCACCCTGCCTACGCTGGAGGGGAGGGGGGATTGGGCATATGGGACTTTGGAAGGAGGTTTAAACAGATGGGCGGGATTGCGAGCTCTGGCTACCCAACTCACCTTGGGGAACACAACACGATGGTTATTATGTGCGCGGTGTTCTGTAGGGCGGAGGTACTACCCCAGTCGGACTGCTCAGTTCGGACGGGAGATACCGTCGTGTCCTACCTCTGTCAAATCTATCCAGTTACCTGCTGCGAAGGTGCAGATGATCTCCAGCAGTAGAAGGTCCCCGCTGTTGGCGAGGGAGTCGAGTAAAGCGCGTAGTACTGCCGCATGTTCGCCTACCATCTCCGACAGTAGGACCGGCAGTGTACCGGCCATATGACGGTAACAGGCACTGAAACAAAAGATTTTTTTATAGCTTTCGTGGATATTTTCACACAAAAAGACAATAAGTGTCTAATACATGTATATTTGTACCCGAGACCCGAAACGATGTGCGGTTTTAGTCGGTTCGATTCCAACATAACCACCCCCGATGACCGACGGCGGTAGTATCCGTGGGGATTTTCGCACGATAAAAAATGAAAATTCCCTGCCTTTGGCGAGCGGTGCGATGGTATAACGTGGCCATTTTTTTTTATGTCAGTCACGTCAATATGACTTCACCTCGCCTGATGGTAAGCTAAAGATAAAGTCCCTGGAATGGGAGTCACCATTACAAACACCGATAGTGCTATAATGGCGGCCCTCAGCTTGACGGCCGCATCAAATGCTTTTTCAAAGCCCCGCTTAAAGGACCCGGGACTGTAGGAGGAAGGAAACACATCTTTAAGTCTAGAATGAATAGATTGCTTCACCACATCGTCACTTACCATCATCATTCTCTGAACCTTTCTCCCAACTCAGTTGGGGTCGGCTTTCCAGTCTAACTGTGACGCGGCTGAACTTCGATATTTTCCGTGGAGCGACTGCCATCTGACCTCCACAACCAATGGTCATTATGACCAATGGCGATATCGAAGTTCCAAGTTAGACTGGTTGGACTTTTGTGGGCTCCAACTACCCGTAACGACTGCCATAGATGTTTGTATGGCAACTGGGATCGACGGCTTAACGTGCTCTCCGAGGCACTAATAAACCCGCGATAAATACACACATAACTTTGAAAAGCATCGAAAAGTCATTGGTGTGTGCCATGGTGAACCTGGGATCGAACCTGAGACCTCGTCTCAGCAGTCCATTACCCAAAACACTAGGCTACCGCGGTTTTCCTCACATCGTCACTTACCATCAGGTGAGATAGCGGTCAGACGCAGGCCTATTGACTATTAACAAAAAATTCAAATAAATGGGTCCATCACCTGTATTCATCACCTCTTGGCAGAAGGGTGATCATCCTGATCTTGGGATCAAGCCTGGTGTCTTCAACGGTGATGGCGCTGATCATCCACCTTATAGGAGCTATGGGTCCAGGGTTCTTGGGGATTCGAAGTATATCTAATACCAGATTCAGTTTAATATCGAACTTCAAGTCTTCAAACTTTGGCCAGATCTAGAAGATAAATATATTCTAGAAAATTCTACACAGCGCTATTTAGACCAAAAGTAAGCATAGCTTAACTAGTTGTGGGTTCTAGAATACGGATAAACATACTTGTCACCGAAAATGATTAAATAAATTGTTAAACATTCTACACAGCGCTATCTACACCATAAAAATAAGTATAGGTTAACAAGCTTGTGTTATGGGTTCTAGAATGCGGATAAACATACTTGTCATCAAAAATAAATAAACTTTTAAACCTTGAACACAGCGCTGTCTAGACCCAAAGTGAACATAGCTTAACAAGCACATTATGAGTTCTAGAAAGCGGATAAACATCACTGAAGATACGCAAGTATGTATATCAAATTTGAGTCCAATCTGAAGTCAAAAATTGGGTTTCCAAGATTTGGTATTAACAAACTAACATACAAACTAACAACAGAGCAAGTTAACAAAAGCTTGTAAAAATTTAAGAAGATACATACCCTTTCAATAACATTTAACATGTTATCAAAATGCTTCTCATAATTTTTATAATTATTCACATAATATTTCAAAATATGATTAAATAATGACGTCTCCATGACAATCCTGTCCGACAATAAAACCCTCTCAAAATAAACATTCAAATACTTCATCACAAAATTTTCATTGTCTCTCAAAATTGTCTCAAAATCCGATTCTGAGACGCATTTTTCTGCCACCAATAGTAAGTTAGAAGCGATTATATATCTCAATCGGTGTTCATTCTCTAAAACCATTTGAGTCCATACTTCGGTATTCGGTATTGCCATATCAAAAATTTCTACCATTATTCTTAAAGCTTCTATTTTGGTAGCTATCTCGTCAACTATATCCGTAGTACCAAATAAATCTGTTGTATTAAATACTCTTTTCATTTCTACCGTAATATCTTCAATGTTTAATTTCTGGCAACACTTGTAGTAGCTGTTTTTTATTTGTGTTGGCAACTCTTTGAGAATTGTTTTGTAGGTACACAGACAGACTGATAGATCGTTTTTTATGACAGGTAAGGAGGTCGGTATTAAGTTTTCTATCAAATTACTTAAACATTTGAGGGTTTGCTGAAAAAAAAACATGTTTTAGATACATCTTAATATATAAAATTGTCGTGTCACAATGTTAGGTACTACGAGTATGCTCTTCCGAAACGGCTTGACCGATTTTGATGAAATTTTATAATCATATTCAGTAGGTCTGAGAATCGGCTCTTATCTTGTTCATACCCCTAAGTGATAAGGGTTGTCCACCCCTAAATTTTTTTTGCCAATTATTTTTTATTTTTTTTATTTAATTTAATTATAATGACCATTGGTTGTGGAGGTCAGATGGCAGTCGCTCCACGGAAAATATCAAAGTTCAGCCGCATCACAGTTAGACTGGAAAGCCGACCCCAACTGAGTTGGGAAAAAGGTTCAGAGAATGATGATGATTTTTTATTTTTTTTTATAATGTGGCATTAAAAATACATACAACCCTAAATTTTCACCCTTCTATCACCAACCCCTAGACGGCGTGCGGTTTTAGTCGGCTCAAGACTGATGTAACCACCTTCGCTGGCCAACGGAGGGAGGGGGGTTATACGTTGGGATATCCGCAAGAAAAAAAAAGTAGGAAAAGTACCGAGATTAGCTCTCAAACGATAACTATGAAAATACTAACCTCTTTATTAGCGTCGAGTAAATGAACAGCATATACGTTCAAAAACTTGCAAATATTTTGTTGAACGCGGACAGTCGCGTCCATATTAAGTAGTACATTAATTTTATTGACTAAATCATCTGTCGTAACGACTGTACTACTTATTTCATCGGTGAAATCCAACTCGTGTTTGGCTAGCGCTAATATTAGTAATGCATTCGTGAATTTCATGGAGTTATGTATGTTAGATGTGTCTTCAATCTGTAATTGAAACAAATGGAAAGGTATCTTGAGAGAAAAACGTGCTATTTTAACACGCTTTTGGAGAAAATAGCGCGCTATTTTGAGCTCGCGTTTAGAGAGAATAGTATGCTACTTTTAACACGCGTTTAAAGAGAATAGCGTGCTATTTTTAACACGCGTTTAAAGAGAATAACGTGCTATTTTTAACACGCGTTTAACAAGAATAGCATGCTAAATTTAACAAGCGTTTAGCGGTTTACGGTTACCGGGTTATTTTCAACACGCTGTTATTGTATATTTATTGAACTCGATGTTCATCATTTTAAAACGCCGGACTATTTTAAAATTTATCACATTTATTTAGGACAGGTGACAATACAATAATTTAATTTAAAAGACAGATAGACAAAATGTTTCAAAAATTATTTTAACAAACTTATTCACTTTCATTTGTCCGTTGCGAGCAATTATATTTCGATATAACCAGCCACGATGGCCGATGGCCGGCGGCCAATTCAATAAAATGTCTTCCTTATCAATTTTTTGGTTGTTAGTTATCACAAACTAGCTGACCCACCCCGGCTTCGCCCGTGACGTATTTCGAACCCCGATGCACCCTTTTTAACTCACATAATATGCTCATAATTTATCAGTTTTCCTAAAAATGTATGGGAATCTACCGGAATTGTTCACATTTATGATTATTGCTCCGCTCCCTTGGGCAGTAGCGTGATGATATTCAGCCTATGACATTCACGGATAATGTGGCTTTCTATTGGTGGAAGAGTTTTTAAAATCGGTTCAGTAGATCCCGAGATTACCCCTTACTATTTAACAAATATACAAACACACAAACTTTACTTCTTTATAATATTAGTATAGATAATAAGAATAAAATAGATTAAAAAATACTTACATAACCTCCAGTAGCGTCTAAACCGATTCCATCAAATAATTCACGAACAAACACCGACCCATCATAATCTTTCAACTCAAAAACTTTCCTCAAAATCTCCAACACATATTCAATATGAATTTTATTATCAATATTCAAAATATTTTTCACAACTCCCGATATAATTTCATTAACTTTTTCTTCCTCGAATATATCGATTTTATCGATAAATATGTCTGTAGCAACCTTATATAAGTCTATAGTGATGTGCTTAGATAGTAGAATTATAATCTGTGGTAAATAGTTTATGGCCAAGGAGTCGTTGTCTCGTAATGTGTTTAGGAAGATTCTTGTGATGTCTAAGCCTGCTTCGTAGTCTGGTTCTGAAAAATATAATTACATAAACTCACGCCTATATCCCCGAAGGGGTAGGCAGAGGTGCTATCACCCACATTTCGCCAGTTTATGTTTAGGTCCCAATGTAATAGGTGGCGAGCCTATTGCCATTAACTGGGCACTAATAAACCTGCGATAAATACACACATAACTTCGAAAAGCATCGAAAAGTCATTGGTGTGTGCCATGGTGAACCTGGGATCGAACCCGAGACCTCGTCTCAGCAGTCCATTACTCAGACCACTAGGCTACCGAAAAATAAATCGTTTAAATTATAGAGGGCGGGGGGGAGACTGGTGCCGGGGTGAGGGAGTTTTAGCGGGCTTGGAGGGGACCGAGTCAAGAAATTCCGTAACGAAAATAAAAACCTAACATCTCCCATTGTCGCCCAAGAAATTCCGTAACGAAAATAAAAACCTAACATCTCCCATTGTCGCCCAAGTTTCACCCTTTTAATTTTTTAACATAGTATAGATTATACTTACGCCCAGGACAGTTAATCATGAGGATGAGTTCATCCGCTACCATCGTCAGCAGTTCTCCAGCCCTCTCGGAGCCAGGGTCCTGGAGGAGTATCACCTCCAGACCGTCACAGAGCAGTCTTCGCACTTCAGGGTTCGTCTCGTCGCTTATAGTCTGTAACACAGAGGACATTTTGATACCAGTAACAAAAACTGTTGGAGGTTTTATTGTAAACCTTCATTAATCCTGCTTAGTGGAGTATACAGGGTGAATTTTTCAAAAGGGATTGGACTGCCAAATCCGAAACTATAACGAA
Organism: Lithosia quadra; assembly: GCA_963576445.1. NCBI lineage: Eukaryota > Metazoa > Arthropoda > Insecta > Lepidoptera > Erebidae > Lithosia > Lithosia quadra. The sequence goes on from OY754897.1 coordinate 2,570,872, forward strand.
TAGCGAAAAATGGTCATGGGAGTCACGAGCCCGATTTTGATGAAACTTAAAACCTCATCATTAGATTTTTGAAAAACCAATAATCCTAGCTGAAAATCGAGCCCGTTGATTTTGAAAAAAAAAACACACCCTTTATTATTACACCATACGATAGTGTCGCTGTTAAGGAACAAATTCTGCGAAGTAATGATTATAAGGAAAATTTGGAATTTAATAAAATTCATATTTCATTTTTTTTTTTATTCTTGATAGGCTTACGTTTGACCTCAATCTCACCTGATGGTAAGTGACGATGTGGTGTACGATGAATCACGCTTGCCTAGAAAGAACCTATTCACTCGTGACTTGAAAACTCCCAGGTTATAGCTTTCCGGAAACTTTCATGTACCAATTTGTTTCGTTCGAAATCCCAGAAAAGATCGTAAATATTCCGTGTTTTAAATTATACTCTACACTTTGAGGTGATCAACATAAAAAAGGTCTCACCTGTATAGCTTGTTGCACACAAGCCGCGGTGGCGCACATCTTCAATGTTGGCGATACATCCACTGAGCCACTGGTCCTGAATATCGCGTGGACCACTCGCCAAACAATGTTCTGAAGACCAGGGTCTGGCCTATCCCGCACTGAAACAACCATATAAATAAACTAGCCGTGAACCGCGGCTGCGCCCGCGTCGAAATCTGATCCCGTTACTACAACCCTTTGGAACTTATTTCAGTTAGCCGGTTATTTTAATATTGCTACGACAGGGGGCGTGGGTTCGATTCCCGCTCAGTGCAAATATTTGTTTGCATGAACATATTTATTTGTATTGGTCGGGTGTTTCTATATATCATATGTCACAAAAAAGTATATAAGTATGTTTATCGGTATTCTAGAACACATAACACAGGCAAGTTAAACTATGCTTACTTTGGATCTAGAGAGTGCTGTGTAGAATGTCGTATAATATTTATTATTCTTGTTATTTATGTATAGACTAGCTGTTGCCCGCGGCTCCGCCCGCGTGGATGTCGAAATCCGTTTCAAAAACTATCCTATCTCTCAAGTTGGATCGAACTGCACAAACATGGTGTGCGAATTTTATTATAATCGGTTAAGTGGTTTAGGAGTTCATTGAGGACAAACATTGTGACACGAGATTTATATATATTAAGAAGATATGAATCTATACTAATATTATAAAGAGGGAAAGTTTATGAGTTTGTGAGATTGTAGAGGGTAATCTCTGGATTCACTGAACCGATTGTGAAAATTCTTATACCAATAGAAAGCCACGTTATCTGTGAGTGACATAGGCTATTATTTTGTACTAAAAAAATAGGGATCCCTACTAAAACTGCAATAATGCAAACTAAGGTATGAAAAAACTTGCCATAAAATGACTTGGTGGCAATGCCGACCTCCACTCGGGCGAAGCCGCGGGCGGCAGCTAGTATAATATACAAATGAATGCCAGTTTTCGGTGTAATTTTATAACTCAAGAACGGGCTCACCTATCCCTTACCTATCCAAACCAAATGTTTAGGCTTTGTTCGAATTATTTAGTACATGTAAGTGGGCAGGCAAGCCGGGGTCGCCCACGCAGAGTATACACTGACCAAATTAAGGAGAGCAGTTAGAGACCGAAGATTTGATTGGTTTACTGGAGAGTTAACCTGTGTTATTTTCCCATTGCGGGAGCAATTGTTGCAGGATGGCCGACTGTAACGGACGTAACGTAAGCCTACGTATTAGCCAGCCATAGCCAAAGCCAAAGCCGCCATGTGACCTTCTTGATCCGCCAGCCAGCCAGTATGTCAGCCAGCCATATATGTTTATGCCTTATGGAAAGAGATGTGTCACATGGAGCCAATGCCAGCCATTAGCCAGCCATTTTTGATATATATGATTGCAAATAGAAAGCGAATAGTCAGCGTTCTGTTACTTTTATTTACCGCCCGTTTTAAGTTGTTGAAATAAGGGCAGGTCAAAAGCATCAAAACCGACGGGCTTGCATGAAAGGTTTAATGACAGTAGAGGAAGCGCGTGAAGTATGTCAGGACAGAGGCAGATGGCGGTCTGTTGTCTCTGCCTACCCCGAAGGGGAAAAGGTGTGAGCATATGTATATGTATTTAGAAGATGGTTTAGGTGAAGTTTGCACAAAATCGGTCTAGTGGTTTTTCATTTATCACATTTTTTTGTAATACCGACGTCCAGGCGGGCGGAGCCGCGGGCTCAAGCTAGTAAGATATATATGTTCTTATTTAAATACTTTATCAACGATACTCACACGCCGCGGTAGCCTAGTGGTTTGGGTAATGGACTGCTGAGACGAGGTCTCGGGTTCGATCCCAGGTTCACCATGGCACACACCAATGACTTTTCGAAGTTATGTGTGTATTTATCGCAGGTTTATTAGTGCCTCGGAGAGCACGTTAAGCCGTCGGTCCCGGTTGCCATACAAACATCTATGGCAGTCGTTACGGGTAGTTGGAGCCCACAAAAGTCCAACCAGTCTAACTTGGAACTTCGATATCGCCATTGGTCATAATGACCATTGGTTGTGGAGGTCAGATGGCAGTCGCTCCACGGAAAATATCGAAGTTCAGCCGCATCACAGTTAGACTGGAAAGCCGACCCCAACTGATTTGGGAAAAAGGTTCAGAGAATGATGATGAAAACTCACAGTTAACTGCGATTATTAACAGGATACAATACAACGCGTCGAACTCCTCACGCATGAGAGCCATCTGCAGGATTCTTACAAGGTCAATCTGAAAAAAATTATCATCATCATCATCTTTCGAACACCAATGGTACACCTGTTACACCAATTACAGGAGGTCGGACACGACGGTATCTCCCGTCCGAACTGAGCAGTCCGACTGGGGTAGTACCTCCGCCCTACAGAACACCGCGCACATAATAACCAGCGTGTTGTGTTCCCCAAGGTAAGTAGGGTAGCCAGAGCTCAATTTACCCCTCCTCCTCCCATCCCTTCCTAGCCTCCCCACTCCTTCCCAGCCCTCCCCCCTTCCCTTCAGGGTAGGCAGCGCGTGTGTGACACCCTTAGTGTTGCACACGTTCATAGGCCACGGTGAGCGCTTCCCATCAGGTGGGCCGTGTGCTTGTCTGCCACCTAAGTAGTATAAAAAAAAAAACCAATCAAAGGCACTTACTCAACGAAAACTCTCAATACTACCGCCTAAGTAGTAAAGAAAATAACTCACCTTATAATTTCTACCATCTGCAACATTAGGTATGGTTATATTGATGTTATTAAGATCCAAAGAGTATAGTTCATCGGTGAAATTTTCTTTTGGTATTAAATGCCCGTGTTCACCTTAAATAAAAAAAAAATTAGCGAAGTATATATAATAAAATACAGAGAGGATTGATCCCACCAAAAACATAAATGTAAAAAAGGACAGCCAAGTTCAATACAAAAAGTATGCTTGGCTATGGGCTCCGCCGCAAAAAGAATGGAGATCTAAATGAGTGCCAAGTTCTAAGCAAAATCGAAATATGTATTTATAGGAACAAAATAACATTATGAACAAGTATTAAATTCTATTTCTGTGCTTTATTAGAATTATTTAAAAATGTGAGATCTTAAAGTAGGCTAGATTTGACTTGGCCAGTTTTTATGCCAAAAATGTTAAAAACCTATAGGAATATAAGTTATGGTATTAGAAAGATGTTTGTACTTACCTATGAACAAAGACAGATCTTTTTGTAGCACTCTGTCATTTATGGTTACAATATTCCTTTTAGACTTCAACTTCGAAATTTGCTTTATTATCTGTGGATAAAAAAGTGTAAGTAACAAGAAATGAGTTTGACTAGTAAGACCTTCTAGAACCCCATGGAATACCCAGTACCTTCTAGAACCTAAGCCGGCCACCTTACACCCCAGCGTGAGAAGAGACCCTAGACGGCGTGCGGTTTTAGTCGGTAGAGTCCGACATAACCTGCCCCGCTGGCCGCTGTATCCATGAGAAAAAAAGCACCTTCTAGAACCCCTTTACCTATCCCTCTCATATTTTAAAAAAAACCCCTTTAAAAAAAATGACAAGAAGTTACAGTATCAGTGTCGCGAATTCAACTAAGATGGCGGTGATGACAATGATGTTAATATTACTACTTAACAGACAAGCACACGGCCCACCTGATGGGAAGTGGTCACCGTGGCCTATGGACATGTGCAACAACAGAGGCGTCACACTCGCGCTACCGACCTTGGAGTGGGGAGGGTTGGAAAAGAGGGGGGGAGATGGAACGGGATTGGGGATTAAAGGGGGGATTTTGAGCTCTGGCTACCCTACTTACCGTAACACAACACGATGGTTATTATGTGCGCGGTGTTCTGTAGGGCGGAGGTACTACCCCAGTCGGACAGCTCAGTTCGGACGGGAGATACCGTCGCGTCCTACCTCTTATAGAACTTACGTTTTTTTTTTTTTATTATTTATTTATTTATTTATATATTTAGTAAACATTACAAAATAATTTAGTACCAGTAAACCGGAATGGTTTGTATTGGTACTCACATTCGTACACTTAAATCAGAATATAAAATAATAAGCATGTGGGTAGTTAATAATTTTGCACATGATAACAATATTCATTGGCATTAGTAAGATAAATTCTTCGTGAACCTTATATTATAGGTGTAAGCATCAATTCGCAACGGCAACCGGTCGGCTAATATCTTCTTATTGTGCCGTACCTTTAACCGGTTTTGTATTACCGTGGTTTGTTATAAACGATTACATACGTGTGTTACTCGTTTGTGGTCCAAACAGTTCTTTGACTTCAACACACTGTCCAACTCTGCTAACGCCCTTATTTGTAGTTTGGCATCCACGGTATCCTTGCCAAATATTTCCTGAAAAAAAAAAGTATTTTTAGGCGAAAAGGCGACGGTAGCTGAATGGATAAGGACGCGGCCTCTACTCAGAGGTATCGAGTTCGAATACGGCCGGACAGTACCAATGTGAATTTCACTTTGTAGAATTTATTTATTTTATTTTATTTTTTTATTCATGATAGGCTTACGTTTGACCTCAATCTCACCTGATGGTAAGTGACGATGTGGTCTACGATGAATCACGCTTGCCTAGAAGGAACCTATTCACTCGTGACTTGAAAACTCCCAGGTTATAGTTTTCCGGAAACACAGACTCAGGCAAGGAATGGAAGGAAGGATGGAAGGAATGGAATATTACATGATTTACCATCTGCTAGGAAAAATATCGTGAGGAAACCCACATGTCCTAGAAGAAATTCTAAGGACATTTTCGATCCACCAACCCGCATTAGGCCAGCGTGTGTGTATTAAGGTCTAAACCCTCTCAGCTCTCTCGGTAGAGGAGAGGAGACCCGTGCCCAGCAGTGGGACATAAATGGGTTGCTATCAGGCTTGGTACGGAACCATAAAAATCAAACTTACTTGCATTAACGACAGTATATCATTACGCTTCACATCTTTAAACGTGGACAGCAGTTCCTTCAGAAGATTGTCATCTTTGAACATTTCCACACATACAAACTGAAAAAAAGGTTATTTTTATACAATTAAAATGTCTCTGCCTACCCCAATGAGTAAGAGGCGTAATATGTAGGGCACAACGTCTTGTTCGCGATGGACGCAAAAACTACTAAACGGTTTTTTTTTAATACTACTAAGGTGGCAGACAAGCACACGGCCCACCTGATGGGAAGCGGTCACCGTGGCCTATGAACGTGTGCAACACTAAGGGTGTCACACACGCGCTGCCTACCCTGAAGGGAAGGGGGGAGGGCTGGGAAGGGGTGGGGAGGCTAGGAAGGGATGGGAGGAGGAGGGGTACAGTGAGCTCTGGCTACCCTACGTATTTTACGTATTTTATAAATAAATAAATATTCTACAATATTCTACACAGCGCTCTCTAGACCCAAAGTAAGCATAGTTTAACTAGCTTGTGTTGTGGGTTCTAGAATGCAAATAAACATACTTATTTACTTTTTTTAATGTAAATACATACTTACAGATTATTATAGAAACACCCAGACCAATGCAAAAAGACATAATTATACATGCCTACAAACATTTGCACAGAGCGGGAATCGAACCCGCGCCCCAATCGTGGCAGTCGAATGCACTACCGCTACGCCAAAAAAGACGTAGAAAATTACTCTTCAACCTAGCGTTAATCCCAGTCGCATCCAAAGCTTTCACCTCGGAGTCTGAGGTCCGCTTTACCAGTCTTAACTGCGGATTTGGCTGGACCTCGATATTTTCCGTGAAGCGACTGCCATCTGACCTTCACAACCCAATGGTGACATTAGGCGATATCGAAGCATTGCAGCTAGACCGTTGTTGTTGGACTTTTTAGGGCTCCAACTACCCGTAACGACTGCCATAGATGTTTGTATGGCAACCGGGACCGACGGCTTAACGTGCTCTCCGAGGTACGCCTGTAGTAAATAAAATTACTGTACTGTACTGTAGTAAAAAAAAATAGTAAAAAAAATAAAGTAAAAAAAAGTTTTAAAAAAGTTAAAAAAAGTTAAAAAAAAGTAAAAAAAAAAAAGTAAATAAAACTAAAACCTTACCTTACAAGTAAGTAGTGTCGTAGGACAAATACAGAGGGCGTTAGCTAACTCGATAATGACCGGCCGTAGTAATTCACAATGCTGGGAACTGTTGTCTGTCTCGCTCACACTCAGGACGAATGATAGAACACATGACAGAGACAACATCTGGTCTGAGTCCTGAAAATATAATCGTCACTTGTAATCTTATCTTATATTTCCTATCAGGTGGGTCGTGTGCTTGTCTAACCCTGTAAATAAATTAATAATAGATATTCTACAACATTCTACACAACGCTCCCTAGACCCAAACTAAGCTTAGTTAAACTAGCTTGTGTTATGGGTTCTAGAATGCTGATAAACATACTTATATACTATTTTTTTGTAAATACATACTTATTATACATAGAAACACCCAGACCAATGCAAATAGACATATTCATGCATACAAATATTTGCACTGAGCGGGAATCGAACCCGCGCCCACTGCGTAGCAGTATTAAGTATTTTTTTAAGTTAAACGCTTTTATTGGCAGCCATTTTGGATTTTTATTTCACAGTAAACTATATTCTACTAGTCAAGCCCTTTCATTTGATTTCTATGTTGCGATAATTGTGGAAAAATACGTAAGCCGCCATTTTGTAGCGCGGCCATCTTGGATATAGAATAGATTAATTGTATTGTCACCAGAACTAAAGATTATGTGGCAAATATCAGAACAATCCGTCCACAGGAAAGGGATCAATTTAAAAATTACTAGATTTGACCCAAACAAACAGGTCAAGTAAAATAAAAGCGTTTAAAAACAGCTAGAAAGCCATGGTACCAATTTTATCCCAAACATACCCGTAATTTTTTAGTTTTACAATAATGTACGGAAATTTTCCCGATTTGTGGACATATTATATGATCACTGCTTCGCACTCTTAGGTCGTAGCGTGAAGATATAGTCTATAAGCTACCTCAATAAATGGGCTGCCCAACAAAAAAAAACATTCAATGATTTTACATAAACATACATATGCTCACGCCTTTTTCCATCCGAGGTAAGCAGAGACAACAGACCACCATCTGCCTCTGTACTTACATACTTCACGAGCTTTGTGGAATTTGTTTGGGCTAATCACATGATTTGCCATCTGCCTACACATATGAGTTTCCTCACGATGTTTGTAGAATGTCTTCTAGGACATCCTAGAAGACATATTTTGTATTATATCGCGAAATTCAAGATTAAATACCAATGTTATATAATGATTTTTCATTAATGAATTAAATAATTAACTAAATTTAAAATTGTTTCAATCTGACCTTCATTATTTAAGTCCAATATTTCAACGTTTTTGAGCAAAGGGTCATGGGGGCCATCTTAAAACCATAGATAGCCCAGGGTCAGCTAGGGTGCGAGGGATAAACATAGGGTTCTTCAAGAAGGGCATTAGAAGGTTTTTGCAGGGTCGGCAGCGCGAGTGTGACGCCCCTGGTGTTGCACACGTCCATAGGCCACTGTGACCGCTTCCCATCAGGTGGGCCGTGTACTTGTCTGCCACCTAACTGGTATAAAAAAAACACCTCGGTAATTAAGACCCGAGACGGCGTGCGGTTTTAGTCGGTTCGATCCCGACATAACCACCCCCGAAAAAAAAAAGGGTACACAGCTATTATTATTAATGTATGTAGATATTTACCTTGTCCAACCAGTCTAACTTGGAACTTCGATATCGCCATTGGTCATAATGACCATTGGTTGTGGAGGTCAGATGGCAGTCGCTCCACGGAAAATATCGAAGTTCAGCCGCATCACAGTTAGACTGGAAAGCCGACCCCAACTGAGTTGGGAAAAAAGGTTCAGAGAATGATGATGAGATATTTACCTTAACAGAAGTTTCTAGAAAAGTCTTTATTAACAGTACAATATGTTTCAAGGTATCTTCTAGTACACATTGCTTCATTGTCTCTGAATCCAACAGAGCGCGCCACAAGTCAGCGTACTTTTCTAGGCCGCCATCTTGTCGACTCAATTCTATCAGTAATGTTATCGCCACCTAAAATAGTGTCATTATAATTTTTATGTTAAACACGTCAACATGACTTCACCTCGCCTGATCGAAAGCTAAAGGCAATGTCTCAGGATCGGGGGTCACCACTATATATACCGATAGTGCTATAGCGGTGGCCCTCAGCTTGACGGCCGCATCAAATGTTTTTTCACGCCGCGGAGCTGTAGGAGGAAGGCACAGAACAAAAAAAACACAAGTAGAAGTAGCAAGAGGGTGGGGTTGCGTCACCAAAAAGTTAAGTGTACATACACTTAACTGAAGCAATCGCTCACTTGATATGATAGGGGTTCATATATTGGGTGCGGGCCGGAACCTCCACGTGGTGCACCTGGGCAACGGAGGCGAGCAGCGCCTTCCACTCGCCACGGGAGACGCTGCTGCCTGCGGCCAATCCGGCCGGGGTGGGGGTGGCCCTCTAGAGGGCTGCGCCCAGGCTCTCCACGTGTCCCTCTGACTAGCAGATGGCACAGTGGGGAGCGAGCGGGGGGCGAGCTGATTGTCTGCACGCCGACGGTTGGGTGACAGGACGGCCTCCTGTCACCCTACACCCCACCGTCGGCGAAGTGGCGCGATGCTCGCCCCACCCCCCTTTTCGGGGGGTCGAGGGGGCCATCTTAAAACCGTAGATGGCCCGGGGTCAGCTGGAGTGCGAGGGATATGCCCATTGGGTAACCTTACACCCCGGTTACTAAGGCCCAAGACGGCGTGCGGTTTTAGTCGGTTCGATCCCGACATAACCACCCCCGATGGCCGACGGGGGTGGTATCCATGGGGATTTCCGCACGATAAAAAAAAAGGGGTTCATATATTATATACATAGATTTATACATATTAAAAATAAGTTTGTTTCAGTAAAATAAGGTGTGAAATTATACTTTTCCTATATTTATGGTAGGTACACTATATGCATCCAATGAGTAGTATTAGAAATCTGTACCGGAAACCGCCGGTAAGTAGGGTAGCCAGAGCTCACTGTAGTCTGTACCCCTCCTCCTCCCATCCCTTCCTAGCCTCCCCACCCCATCCCAGCCCTCCCCCCTTCCCTTCAGGTTAGGCAGCGCGTGTGTGACACCCTTAGTGTTGCACACGTTCATAGGCCACGGTGACCGCTTCCCATCAAGTGGGCCGTGTGCTTGTCTACCACCTAAGTAGTATAAAAAACTTCTACTGTATTTTAATGTTCTGTGGAGGAAGCAAACACATGCGCTGGTAAAGAGTTCCAAGTCTTTATGGTGCGGCAAATAAAAGAGGCACCGAACCGCTTGGTTATATGATTGCACAGATTTGCAGTATATGATGATTGAATAGATTTCAAACTTAAAAATTCAAATGAAAATGGTTCATTATATTGTAATCACAGTTTAAAGATAGTTCAATAGTGCTAACTAAATTTAGAAGGAGGTAGGACACGACGGTATCTCCCGTCCGAACTGAGCAGTCCGACTGGGGTAGTACCTCCGCCCTACAGAACACCGCACAAATTAATAATAACCAGCGTGTTGTGTTCCCGCCGGTAAGTAAGGTAGCCAGAGCTCACTGTACCCCTCTTCCTCCCATCCCTTCCTAGCCTCCCCACCCCATCCCAGCCCTCCCCCCTTCCCTTCAGGGTACGCAGCGCGTGTGTGACACCTTTAGTGTTTCACCTTGAGGCGGTGGATACTCTGTGAACCACCTCCGGCATCGAGCATTCTCGGGCTGACCCTACTGAGCCAACTAAGTAATAAAACATCATTTCCAAAGAATCATAAGTTACTACTGTACAAAATCTGAAAATAATCATAGACCTTTTTTTTTATCGTGCGGAAATCCCCATGGATACCACCCCCGTCGGCCATCGGAGGTGGTTATGTCGGGATCGAACCGACTAAAACCGCACGCCGTCTCGGGCCTTAGTAACCGGGGTGTAAGGTTACCTAATGGGCATATCCCTCGCACCCCGGCTGACCCCGGGCCATCTACAGTTTTAAGATGGCCCCCTCGACCCCCCGAAAGGAGGGGTGGGCCGAGCATCGCGCCACTTCGCCGACGGTGGGGTGTAGGGTGACAGGAGGCCGTCCTGTCACCCAACCGTTGGCGCGCAGACAATCAGCTCGCCCCCCGCTCGCTCTCCACTGTGCCATCTGCTAGTCAGAGGGACACGTGGAGAGCCTCGGAGCAGCCCTCTAGAGGGCCACTCCCACCCCGGCCGGATTGGCCGCAGGCAGCAGCGTCTCCCGTGGCGGGTGGGAGGCGCTGCTCGCCTCCGTTGCCCAGGTGCACCACGTGGAGGTTCCGGCCCGCACCCAATGATCATAGACCTTTGACGCTGACCGTACAACGCCATCTATAAATACCTTATATAATGCCTCTTTTATTTGCCGCACCGCACCGTGAAGACTTGGAATTCTTTACCAGCGCATGTGTTTCCTTCCTCCTATAGCCCCGGGGCCTTTAAGCGGGCCGTGAAAAAGCATTTGATGAGGCCGTCAAGCTGAGGCCCACCACTGTAGCACTACCGGTGTATGTGGTGGTGACCCCAGTCCTGAGACTTTGCCTTTAGCTCACCATCAGGCGAGGTGAAGTAAAAAAAAAACCTACGAATAATGTGTCCTATACAGGGTGACTTTTTTGGATGGCCAAATCCGAAACTATAAGGAATAGCGAAAAATGCTCGAATGACTCACAAACCCGATTTTGATGAAACTTAAAACCTCATCATTAGATTTTTGAAAAACCAATAAACCTAACTAGGAATCGAACCTGTTGATTTTGAAAAAAAAATACACCTTATATTATTACACCATACGATAGTGTTTGTATTATGGATCTTATTCTGGGAAGTAATGACATAAGGCAAATTTAAGGAAAACTTGGAATTTAATAAAATTCATGTTTCATGTACCTATTCCTTTCGTTCGAAATCCCAGAATAGATCGTAACTACTCCGTGTTTCCGTCCGCCTTCCAGTCTGTGATGCGGCTGAACTTCGATATTCTCCGTGGAGCGACTGCCATCTGACCTCCACAACCAATAGTCATTATGACCAATGGCGATATCGAAGTTCCAAGTTAGACTGGTTGGACTTTTGTGGGCTCCAACTACCCGTAACGACTGCCATAGATGTTTGTATGGCAACCGGGAGCGACGGCTTAACGTGCTCTCCGAGGCACTAATAAACCTGCGATAAATACACACATAACTTCGATAAGCATCGAAAATCATTGATGTGTACCATGGTGAACCTGGGATCGAACCCGAGACCTCGTCGCAATACCTAATGTAATGCTAACTAATTAACACAACACGATGATTATTATAGCCGTGGTCTTCTGTAGGACGGGAGATACCGGCTCCGGCTATGAGAGTCAAGATATTACCTTTCTAATATCTTCGGAAGTCTCTGTCACTCCTTCAACGACGATGCCTTGTCGGAGCGAGACAGGTATATTGTCGTAGTACATGATGACCGTCACGAGTAATGACTTCACGTAGCTCTCCTGAGACGCAAGGCATAGAGATACCTGCAAACATACAAACTGATTTAATGACAGTATTATAGTGAAATGGTTCCTCGAGGGGAGAGGGGGAAGGGCTACCCCCTCCCCCAGGCCGATAACTATAGAGGGTATTAGTTTGAACCAGAGACCAAATAACCACACCATAAATTCAAGAACCTTTACTACCCTAACACACCCGCCCCCCTCACCCATATCAATAATCCTGAAAATCCCCGCGAAAAACTCAAAAAACCATCCATAACGTCCTTAAAATATCAAAATCGTAAAGAAGGAACCTCAAGAAAAAGTAATGTTCCCCCAAAACCCCAATAAAAAACTCAAGAACCTTCAATAACGCCCATAAAATGTCAAAATTCTTAAAGAACCCCACGAAAATTTTAAAAACCCCTACAAAATGTCAAAAACCTTAAAAAACCCCACAAAAAACTCAATAACCCTCAAAAACCCCCTCAAAATATCAAGAAATCCCTTCAAAAATCTCGTAAAAAAATTATCAGGGCCTCGATTCTGCTAAAGGCAAACCACTGTAATACCACTGACACTCTAAAAATGCTATTTAATTGTAGATTTTACCGTTATACAGTTAAAGTCTAAAATCAAATGAAAAGAATTCATTGACGTTTTCATTCGCTCTACAAATATCATTTGGCTTTAGACTTTAACCCGATAACAATAAAGTCTACAATTAAATGGCATTTTTAGAGTGTCAGTGGTATATCAGTGGTTTGTCTTTAGCAGAATCGAGGCCCAGGACGCAAATCCGGGGGTATGACGGGAACCATGCGGTTCCCAAACCCGAGGGGGCCATCTCGAATCCGGAGATGGCCTGGGTCAAGCCGGGGTGCGAGGGAAATGCTCTTTGGGCCACCTTACACCCTGGCGTCAGAAGACCCTAGACGGCGTGCGGTTTTGTCGGTAAGAGTCCGACATAACCTGCCCCGCTAGCCGCGGGGTGGGTATCCATGAGGAATTCCGCACGAAAAAAAAAAAAAAAAAAAAAGGACGCAAATTCTCAAAAATGAATTTTAAAGTTAAAACAATAAGGTATAATTTATGTACTCACAAGATCTGCTTCTTGATGGCTGATCGGCCTATGTCTGATTTGGTATTCCAGGGCATCCGGCCGGTATATGTTAGGTATGGATACCCCATGACATATTTTTGCTTGGAAAGCTATACGCAGCGCCGTATGTTTAGCTAAGCTAGATTCCGAACTCATCCTAGGCAGAATTTCCTTATTGATTATACGCTGAAATATAGGATTATTTTTACATAACATAACATAAACTCACACCTATATCCCCGAACGGGTACGCAGAGGTGCTAGCACCCACATTTCGCCAGTTTATGTTTAGGTCCCAATGTAATAGGTGGCGAGCCTATTGCCATTAACCGGGCACTTATAAACCTGCGATAAATACACACATAACTTCGAAAAGCATCGAAAAGTCATTGGTGTGTGCCATGGTGAACCTGAGATCGAACCCGAGACCTCATTATTTTTCAGTAAAAATAATAGGGTTTTGTCACCGCAGGGTAACCACGGTGCGGGCCGGGAACTCCACGCGACACGGCTGCCACAGACAAATCCGGCCGGGGTGGGAGTGGCCCTCTAGAAGGCTGCTCCGAGGCTCTCCACGTGTCCCTCTGACTAGCAGATGGCACAGTGGGAGCAGGCGGGGAGGGTGAGCTGATTCTCCGCGCGCCGACGGTTGGATGACAGGAATTCCAAAAAAATGTTTTTAGAATCGTTCATATAACATAACCCAAATATTTTTTCTTAAATATCTTTAACTAGCGACCCGGGACCCGGCTTCGCCCGGGTGTAAATTCCAGTTTTCCAATAAAATATATAGCCTATGACACTCACGAATGACGTGGCTTTCTATTGGTGAAAGAATTTTTCAAATCGGTTCAGTAGATTCCGAGATTACCCCTTACAATTTAACAAATATACAAACACACAAACTTTACCTCTTTATAATATTAGTATAGATATAGATATATACAGACACAGCTACTTCACAATTTTATAATAGTATAGAAGTTCAGGGCCTCGATTCTGCTAAAGGCAAACCACTGTCATACCACTGACACTCTTAAAAATGCTATTTAATTCTCGACTTTACCGTTATACATTTAAAGTATAAAATCAAATGAAAAGAATTCATTAACCGCGGTAGCCTAGTGGTCTGGGTAATGGATTGCTGAGACGAGGTCTCGGGTTCGATCCCAGGTTCACCATGGCACACATCAATGACTTTTCGATGATTTTCGAAGTTATGTGTGTATTTATCGCAGGTTTATAAGTGCCCGGTTAATGGCAATAGGCTCGCCACCTATTACATTGAAACCTAAACATAAACTGGCGAAATGTGGGTGCTTTGCACCTCTGCCTACCCCTTCGGGGATATAGGCGTGAGGTTATGTTATGTTATGTAAACTTTTTATTTCGCTCTACAAAACATTTAACTTTAGACTTTAACGTGATAACAATAAAGTCTAAAATTAAATGGCATTTTTTTGGAGTCTCAGTAGCATGACAGTGGCTTGTTTAAACAGCATCAAGGCCCAGGTCATACCTTTCTCTCCTCTTCAGCAACTAAATCAAATATAACCGTGTACACCGATAGCAAGGCGCCCTTCACGCTAGGGCTGTTAATCCCCCACAAGTACATGCGAAGGACCTGGTCTCCTGCCAGTTTCTCCTTAAATAGACCAGCATGGGACTTGAGAATGGACAGCAACGCTGCAACAGTTGAAAATTCAATGATATTGTAGATCGGAATAAGTTATTGATTTTAAAAAATGAGGTAGGACACGACGGTACCTCCCGTCCGAAATGAGCAGTCCGACTGGGGTAGTACCTCCGCCCTACAGAACACCGCGCCATAATAACCATCGTGTTGTGTTCCCCAAGGTAAGTAGGGGAGCCAGAGCTCACTGTACCCCTCCTCCCCCCACCCCTTCCTAGCCCTCCCCCCTTCCCTTCAGGGTAGGCAGCGCGTGGGGTGCGGGCCGGAACCTCCACGCGGTGCACCCGACCAATCCGGTCGGGGTGGGAGTGGCCCTCTAGAGGGCTGCTCCGAGGTTCCCCACGTGTCCCTCTGACTAGCAGAGGGCACAGTGGGGAGCGAGGGGGGGGCGAGCTGATTGTCCGCGCGCCGACGGTAGGGTGACAGGACGGCCGCCTGTCACCCTACACCCCACCGTCAGCGAAGTGACGCGATACGGCGAGACGGCGATCGGTTTTAGTCGGTTCGATCCCGACATGACCACGCCCGATGGCCGACGGGGGTGGTATCCATGGGGATTTCCGCACGATAAAAAAAAGGGTAGACAGTAGTAGACACCCTTAGTGTTGCACACGACCATGGGCCACGGTGACCGTCTCCCATTAGTTGGACGGTGTGCTTGTTTGCCACCTCAGTAGTGTAAAAAAAAAGTAAATAAATTGTACAAAAAAACTCACGTTCGATACATTTAGACATCTTAGCACACCTTCTTGAGAAATCGTTATAAAAATTGTTCAGCTCCGCCGTAGGCAAATCCCTGCCGAAGTTCTCAAATAGTCCATCTATACCTTGAAGAATAGAATTCACCACATTGTCCTACAATAAAACATTATTTAATTAGATCTTTTTTTATATAGGACACGTCAATTTGACTTCACCTCGCCTGATGGTAAGCTGAAGGTAAAGTCTCAGGTAAGAGGGTCACCATTTACATACACGTACCATGTTAACAATGGTGGCACTCAGCTTGACGGCCTCATCAAAAGAGGATTGTCGTCGCAGCACCGCGTGACACCCACCGGTCCCACTAGTGCTGCGACCACAATCCCTCCCTGCCCGGCTATACACTTGCTGACCCCTGAACGCAATCCAACCGAGATTGGATTACTATACTAAAAGAAATGGACATACATACATACATAATCTCGAAAAACATTACCCTCAATCACAATATGTATTTGAAAATCTCATGTATGTGCGGAAAAATATTTCACAATTTCCAAGACTTTGTGATAGGCACAATATAAATACCAGGCACAAAAACAATCTTGTAGCCTGTGATAGTAGGCTCCAAAAAATCAGTAATTCTTTTCGGGGTAACTGTATACGCTTTTTCAACAAACTCCCAAGCGAAATTAGAGATTTACATGTAAGTAAATTTAAAAATGTTGTTAAAGTAAACTCTCCCAAAAAGCTTATTATGAAATTCAAGATTATTTAGATGATAAAGAAGCTTGGAAATGAACTGTTCACTCAACTATGTTACTCGAAATAACATTGTATCTAGACTAAGGCAATTGTTGTAAATAGACCAAAAAAAAAAACAGCCCGCTGAGTTTCTTGCCGGAGTCTTCTCAGGTCTGGGCCGCGTTTCGAACCGGTGCTCCATTTGCTTCTAGTTTTAAATATTTATAATTTGACGTTTTGTAAGTGCCGCTTAAAATGGTCTATACAGAATAAATCATTTTTGACTTTGACTTTGACTTTGACCTCCTTTCTTCAGCAGTCGGGTAAAAAAGAGAATAACCAGGATTTGAACCTGCGACAAAGGCCTCGATCCACTAATACTCTAAAAAATGCTATTTAATTGTAGACTTTAACGCTGTACTGTTAAAGTCTAAAATCAAAGGAAAAGAATTCATTAATGTTTTTTATTCGCTCTAGAAAATATCATTTAATTTTAGACTTTAACCTCATAACAATAAAGCCCAAAATTAAATGGTTTTTTTAAGTGACTGTAGCTTGTTTTAACAGAATCGAAGCCCAGTACCTTAAAGATAGGATACACTATCTATGGATGTTCACTTTTTCCTATCAGAAAAAATGACAATAACTTACTGGGTTTTTATTGGATAGATTTTAAGTCTGACCAAGACATATTTAAAACAAAAAAAATCGCATCAAAATCTGTTCGATAATTTTTGCGTCCATCACGTACAAACAAACCGACAACAGACAAACACGCAAACAGACAAGGATACCAAAAAAATTTTTCGTGTTCAGAATCATTCATATAACATAACCCAAGTCATCATTTTCTGAACCTTTTTTCCCAACTCAGTTGGGGTCAGCTTTCCAGTCTAACTGTGATGCGGCTGAACTTCGATATTTTCCGTGGAGCGACTGCCATCTGACCTCCACAACCAACGGTCATTATGACCAATGGCGATATCGAAGTTCCAAGTTAGACTGGTTGGACTTTTGTGGGCTCCAACTGCCACAGATGTTTGTATGGCAACCGGGACCGACGGCTTAACGTGCTCTCCGAGGCACTAATAAACCTGCGATAAATACACACATAACTTCGAAAAGCATCGAAAAGTCATTGGTGTGTGCCATGGTAAACCTGGGATCGAATTTTCTTTAATATCGAAGTATTTTTTTTAATATCTCCAATGTGCATAGGTACTTTACAATTCTATAATAGTACAGATGTATACTCTAAGGATATAAAGACTCCTAATAAAAACGTAAAGTGAACAGTATATTTCTAGGCAAGCGAGCTCCACCTTAGACCACATCATCGCATACCAACAGGTGAAATCGTGGTCAAATGCGGGCCTATTACCAATTAAAAAACATACCGTTATATTTTGGTGTTGCAACATATTCAAATAGAGCCTCCATACTCTGTTGTACTCCTGGTCCACACCCTCGGGACAGTATCTACAGATGTTACCTAAAAATAAATTGAAATGAAAGCAATCTATACAGGGTGATTTTTAATTAAGTGGCATCCTCCCAGGGGTAGGTAGCAGACATCATAAGTAACAACATTTGTTCTACGACTTTCAATAAAACAGAACACATTACTCAAAGTTTTCAAGTTTTTATTGTAAGAACGCAATATAATAGTATTGCGTTCTATTCAATATAATAGTAGTCTATGTTTCATTCATAAAACAAACATAGGTATGTACGAGTAGGTAGATATAAAAGATCAATTTTTGATTTTTTAATGCAGGGTATTTGAAAAGTGGAATCAGCATATTTACAACAATTGAACTACTAGTTAATTTATTTTTGTATGAAAGTAATATTTAACGAATTATAAAATGTCGTAGAACAAACATTGTTAGTTATGATGTCAGCTATCTACCCCTGCGAGGATGCCAGTTAATTACAAATAACCCTGTATATTTAAAAGTCGTGTTCGTTACATTATTTATAACACGCTTAGGCTGTGGAATGATCTCCCTGCCGTGGTTTTCCCTAGCGACTACAATATGGGGTTCTTCAAGAAGGGCATTAGAAGGTTTTTGCGGGGTCGGCAGCGCGAGTGTGATGCCCCTGGTGTTGCACGTGTCCCTAGGCCACGGTGACCACTTCCCATCAGGTGGTCCGTATGCTTGTCTGCCACCTCAGTGGTATAAAAAAAAAACTTAAGAACGGCTGAACCGATTTGGCTGAAAATTAGTAGGGATGTAGCTTAGAACCAGGAAACGGACATGGGATACTTTTTATTCTTTTTTTTAGAGTGGAGTTGTGAGTGGAGTAAAGTAACGGCCTCTGTGGCGTAGCGGTAGTGCATGCGACTGCTACACAGGAGGCGCGGGTTCGATTCTCGCTCAGTGCAAATATTTGTATGCATGAATATGTCTATTTGCATTGGTCTGGGTGTTTCTATGTATAATAAGTATGTATTTACAAAAAAAAAGTATATAAGTATTTTTATCAGCATTCTAGAACCCATAACACAAGCTAGTTAAACTATGCTTACTTTGGGTCTAGGGAGCGCTGTGTAGAATGTCGTAGAATATTTATTATTTATTTATTATTATTATTATTAAAGTAAGAAAGAAGAGAAGTAAGATTTTAAATCTAGAGACTTGGTAGATGGCACTGCATACGCGTCAAAGATTTTTTATAAAATTCTCCCTGTGAGGAGCCCGGGTCCACTAATAAAAAGGAAGGCTTTTTATACAACTTTGGTGGCAGACAAGCACACAGCCCACCTGATGAGAAGCGGTCACCGTGGCCTCGTGTGCATATCTCACCATACTACCATAGTAAGTAGATATATACTTACCAACAAGAAGAGCCAATGGTGCCTTACAAGTAGTAGCACCTTCTAGAGCATCGATATGTCTCTTGGCGTTGCCTACATCCACTCCAGGGTTCTTGAGGATGTTGTTAAGGCAGTTAATTGCGTCCTTCTTAGTTTGGGCATCGTATGGCAGCATGCAGAGCTGAGGGGAAATAAAAGTTTAGTTTATAAAAATTTAGTATTTATAAAAAGTATATAAGCATGTTTATCCGCATTCTAGAACACATAACACAAGCTAGTTAAACTATGCTGCAAAGTTGCTGGTTTATCGGTGTTCTATCGGATACATTTCGGAGAGTGCGCTCTGGAATTGCACAACCTGATACCCCCAAGCCCTTTCCATCAACGAACGACCAGACGAACAGCGACGCGACACCGCTTTATGGTCGATATTCCACTCATGCGCACGAAGCGCTTTGCTGACACGTTCATCGTGCGTACAGCTAAGGAGTGGAATTCCCTGCCCGAGTCTGTGTTACCGGAAAGCTACAACCTGGGAGTATTCAAGTCATGAGTGAATAGGATCCTTCTAGGCAAGCGTGATTCATCGTAGACCACATCGTCACTTACCATCAGGTGAGATAGTGGTCAAACGTAAGCCTATCCTGAATTAAAAAAAATGCTTACTTTGGGACTAGAGAGCGCTGTGTAGAATGTTGTAGAATATTTATGTTCATAATACCTACTTTTCAAACCCCCCCCCCCCCCCTCTCCACCCCCAACCTCTACTCACCCTCTCCAATTACCCCTAGTTCCCCCCACAAGTCCCCTTGCTGCCCCCCCCCCCCCCTCCCTAATTTTACGCCCCAGGTGTTACTCACATCTATAAGTGACCGCTTCCCATCAGGTAGGCCGTGTGCTTGTCTGCCACCTAAGTGGTATAAAAAAAAATATCCGAAACATTTACCTTAACGATAGTTTCATGGTACTTTTCCAGAACATTCCAATATTTGCCCACAAGCTTGGATATAACTTTGAATGAGTCTGCAATGTTCTTCAACCATTCCTCGTTCGACTTCTTCGTTGCGATTGTATTGAGGACCTCCACTGGCTTGAAGAAAAGGGTTTGTATGAGCCATTCTGAAAAAAAAAACCACTTGTATGTAATATTGACAAGTACCTCTTCATACATACATAACATACATAAACTCAAGCCTATATCCCCGAAGGGGTAGGCAGAGGTGCTAGCACCCACATTTCGCCAGTTTATGTTTAGGTCCGAATGTAATGGCGAGCCTATTGCCATTAACCGGGCACTTATAAACCTGCGATAAATACACACATAATTTCGAAAAGCATCGAAAAGTTATTGGTGTGTGCCATGGTGAACCTTTTTTTTTTTTTTTTTTTTTTTCGTGCGGAAATCCTCATGGATACCCACCCCGCGGCCAGCGGGGCAGGTTATGTCGGACTCTTACCGACTAAAACCGCACGCCGTCTAGGGTCTTCTGACGCCCTTCCTCTTCAACCTAGCGTTAATTCCCAGTCGCATCCAAAGCTTTCACCTCGGAGTCTGGGGTCCGCTTTACCAGTCTTAACTGCGGATTTTACTGCTAGTACCTCCATTCACTTAATATTGTACATGGCCCTTTTTTTCTGTGCGGAAATGCTCATGGAAATCACCCTTCTTCCAGGGTCAGCAGCGCGAGTGTGATGCCCCTAGTGTTACACACGTCCATTGGATACGGTGACCGCTTTCCACTAGGTGGGCCGTGTGCTTGTCTACCACCTAAATTGTATATAAAAAAAACGTGTACGCAAAATCTTTAAGTCAAAGTAAAAAATCATTTATTCTGTTTAGACCATTAAACGGCAATTACAAAACATCAAAATTAAAAATATTTAAAACTAGGTAAGCAAATAGAGTACCGCACCGGTTTGAAACACGGCCCAGACCTGAGAAGACTCCGGCAAGAAACTCAGCGGGCTGTTTTTTTTTTGGTCTATTTACAACAATTACCTTAGTCTAAATACAGTTATCACAATGGCATGGGATTTTTTTTTTTAATGTTGGTCACGTCAACATGACTTCACCTCACCTGATGGTAAACTGGTAAGCTGCGGATGCGAAAAACGGTTATAAATATTAATGAACAAATACATATTTCTATTATGTACCCTTCACTGTACCCCTCCTCCTCACCGCCCCTTCCTAGCCTCCCCACCCTTTCCTACCCCCGCCCTTTCCTTTCAGGGTCGGCAGCGCGTGGGTAACGCCCTTGGTGTTGCACACGTCCATAGGCCACGGTCTGTTTGTTTGCCACCTAAGTGGTATAATAAAAAAAAATGAACAGTGCAGGTTAAATCTTATATATAAAATTCTCGTGTCACAGTTTTCGTTCCCGTACTCCTCCTAAATGGCTTGACCGATTCTCATGAAATTTTGTGAGCATATTGAGTAGGTCTGAGAATCGTCCAACATCTATTTTTCATACTCCTAAGTGATAAGGGTTGTTCACCCTTAAAATGCAAAACAATGTTTGCCGGGTCAGCTAGTAAATAATAAAAAGCTTGTAACATACCTATTTCAAACGGTGCCAGATCTGCTGAAAACAGTGTGTTGGCAGTGCGGAGTGCCTTTGCCAAGTTTTTGGGTTTAGGCTGGTCGGAGTATGATGACACCAGTTCACACCAACTCTCCATTTTGAACTGGAATAGACAATTATTTTTTAGAAGATTAATGCATTTATTAGACTAGACACACAATCCTAATATATATAAATCTTGTGTCACAATGTTTGTCCTCAATGGACTCCTAAACCACTTAACCAATTATAATAAAATTCGCACACCATGTGCAATTCGATCCAACTTGAGAGATAGGATAGTTTTTAAAACGGATTTCGACATCCACGCGGGCGGAGCCGCGGGCAACAGCTAGTATTATTATAGATAGAAGTCTCCCATGACTTCCTACCTATATGGTATACCTACTTCGTCCCTGTGGCACTTATTTAACTCATACATTGCCCGTAAGATCTTAGTTTTGCAATAATGTCAGGAAATTTGTTCAATGATTGCTACTGTGCTCCCCTAGGCAATAGCGTGATGATACCCTATAGCCTTTCTCGATAAATGAGCTATTCAACTCAAAAATAATTTTTCAATTCGGACCAATAGTTCTTGAGATTACTGCCACTCAATCAAACAAACAAACTCTTCAACTTCAAAATATTAGCATGAATAACAATTTACAATGGACCCCTTCGGCCATGTTCTCGTGCTCGCTGAACAAACTCACAAGAGTCACATATTGTGTAGTTAGTAAGTAGATTTGTTTAGTAGGTAGCTTTATACACCTAATAATAGTTTGTAATATTTATTTGTAAGGCTAGCTTTAAGATTTTATTTGTATACACTGTCGCATTAGGTGTTTATCTGTAATGATAGTGGTTTAAATAAATAAATAAATAAATAAATGTATGAAACCAAGTTTAGTAAGGATATTATTATACAGTTTTATTAATTTTTACTATTAGGTACAATCTACCGATTATAGGGATCAGCTGTTGTCCTTTTTTACCGAAATCTAAGTTCTGGACTTAGATTTAAAAGTAAAAGTTAACATTATAAATGCTAGAAAGTCTTATAAATAGGAAGTTTTTCCAATTGAAACTTGGAAGACAAAACTTCTTTTTCAGACTATAAATATGTTTTTTATCGATTTAGTGGTCTAGCAAGGAAAAAACAAATAAGATACATTGCATTTTTAATCATTTTTACGTTATGCCGGTTTCTCATATTAATATTTGAAGGTTTTAATACTGAAAATCGATAACAAATGAGATACATACATATAGTAGCAATAATTGTAAATTCGTCGGCGGTTTTATTTCAATTCAGATTACTTTTTCACAGTTTTCAATGGTATTCAAAATAACAACAAGGAACAAAACAAGTCCCAACTTGATTTTGAAGTTTCTCATCAATAAACTAGGGAGGTGAGAAATATTATCGATATTTATACGAAAACCTCACCTGGGGCGGCAGTCTGTACATGAATCGCTACGAGTTTGCTACCGAATTCGTAAGATAACATACCGACAAAATTCGGTTGCAGTAACGACGCTTGCGACAGACGGTAGTCTGCTCAATTGAGATACCGACGAAAATTGTTAAAATGTCTGCTTTACGATGACAGTTAGCTTAACGAAATTCGTATTCATAGTCTGGTAAATTTGAGCAAAAAATGTTGACGTGTAATAACATTTTCAGTCAGTGGGGAATATTTGTTACATACTAATTCATGATATTAATAGTTTTAAAGGAAAAGTTTTACAGAAACTATGTATTTTAACTTTGTGACATTGCCTTCTAATCAAATTGTTTAAGTTACTCAAACTATTTTAAAGGATTTAATTATTTTGTAAAATATGAAAGGAAATTAAGGTTTACGTCCTTGCAACATTTTTGCATGTCAAACAGAATAATAAAAAGAAACATGTCAGCTGTCAGCTTAAATAAACTTAATAAATTGTGAAATTGTTGGATACTTTACGAATTTAAAAATGTAAACTGTGAACTGCAATAAATATAATAATGTGTAAACCACAATCCGGCGTGATTTTTATATCAAAGCACGTTGGCTCCCGTCCGACGTGAATCAAGTAAGTAGGTATAGATTACAATCTTATTTTCAAATCCAATTTGTTAAACGTACTTGAAAGTATTAATATTAATGTTTTATGATTTAAATTTATAGATTCACTGCATTGTTCCACTGCATGGCAGCACCTAGCACATTTTGGAATTGGCTGATGAAAGGTTGCTACTGATTGGAAAGAAAAATGGAGAAAACTTCTCACCTAAAAGTAACACTGGCATCAATATTGAAGAGGTAAAGGATATCAAGGCAAGGTATCGTTTCTTTTAATTCACTCTTAATCAGAAGAGTACTATATACTTGTAACTAAATATTATGACCTATTGCAATACAGTAGCATCAAGGTTGTATCAAAAACATATATTTTAACTAATGCTAGTTAGAACATACCCAGATTGAAATTGTTTAATCTCATTGACACAAGAGACCCCTTGGGGACCAGTACTAGGTGGGAACGGTTGAAGTGCTCCGTTAATTTATATAGCTTAGACTTGCCTTGTTTCTTTCTGTTGTGCTGTCTTCCTCTTCAAATTTGTTATGCAAGTAATATTTATTTATACATATTTATGTACACACACACAACTAGATAAAAATACATAATAAGAAAAAGATGTACAGTAACAGACCTGCGGGAGGAGACTTTGAAAAGTGGAAAATAAGTGAATATTGTGTATAGAAGATAAGAGACAGTATATCATATATATAGATAATAATAGATATGTTATGTGTTATATAATAAAATTTGTCTTATCTTTATATTAAATCTTGTAACTGATCTTTTTCTTATAATTGTAATAATTATTGTACCTTCCTTATTAGCTGTAAGTTTTATATAGTAAAATAAAAATACTCTTTCATTACAGATGCCAGCAGCTGCTCCCCAAGCCCATGTAGTTAGTGGGTACCAAGATGTAGGCTGAGGTATCTGGCCCAAGTGAAGAGTGAGAAATTCTTATTGTCTGCGAAGGCTCTATATAAAGAAAATGACAGATACCTTTTATTTTGAAATAAAATAAGCATTTAAGATGTGTATACTAGTTTTATTTAATTCATGGAATAGCTATATAACACTAGGTACTACCTATATTTGTTTACAATCAGCAGTCACTGATTTTATGCTAGTAACTAGCCCTATAACAAAAACATGACAATTTAACATTTGTCTGATATTTTTATTACTGAAACTAACGATGTGATCTAAGCAGACCCTGGCACCTAGATGTAGGCTACAGATGCAATCGAGATCCAACGCTAAGATGATGAAACATTGTGATATAGCATAACACTTATTACCTAATGGAAAATAATCTTCTAAAGCAGACTGTCAGAAATACTTGAATTTGTATGGATGGATGTATTTTTACTGAATGAACCTGTGGTACTAGATAGATTATAGTTTGAAATAACACACAGATTACTTTAATCCCTAAAATAGGTGCCTGTGTATTGTGTAACCCACAGAAACCTATTTGGAGTTCCGTATACGTTATACCGGGCTCTAAAGTGCCAGCAAGTAGTAGTTAAATAATGTGATGATGATAGTAACGCGCCTGCGTTGAAGCACAATGAAATCCTGTACCAAATACATTTCTATTATGATTATATTGTTCAATTTCCATATTTAATAACCTAAAAATATCAACAAATTACATAGTTAACGATCGTAAAGCACTTTGCGGGCTGTCAAAAATGCTCGCAAAGAGTTAACGATGAATTGTTAAGTTTGCGATGAAATTTGTAAACTTAACGACAAAAATTGATAAGTTTGACAGTCGCGACTTGCAAATATTGATAAGTTTACGTCGCTACGAATTTAACGACCGAATTTCATCGCAAAGTCCTTAACGATCTGTCGAGACTTCCGCCCCAGCTGACTGATTGACGAATGAGGCCCGTTGTCATAGACTTTCTTCTCGGGATTGGAGTAGGGTTCAGACAGCAGTTACTCCCGTTAAAATCAAGATAAACTAATTATCGCAATCTAGATAAGGTAGTATTGAAGTTTTAATCACGACAAATAGATATTCGTTGATAATTTTTTCAAGCTATCGAATCCGTAATTATCAAATTATAATTTATTTTTTATACAAGCCCCGTTTCATATTAGGGGTAGGTTTCCTGCCGGAGTGAAAGGTGGCCCTCTAGAGGACTGCTCCAAGGCTCCAAGGCTGTGTCCCTCTGACTAGCAAAGGGCACAGCGGGAAGCAAGTGGGGGGCGAGCTGAATGCTGAATTTCCGCGCGCCGACGACGTTTGGGTGACGAACGGCCAGCTGGGATTGTGAGGGATATGCCTGTTAGGTAACCTTACACCCTAGTAATTGGGACCCGAGACGGCGTGCGGTTTTAGTCGGTTCAATCCCGACAACCACCCCCGATGACCGACGGGGAGGTATCCATGGGGATTTCCGCACCATAAAAAAGGGGTAGGTTTGGTGAACATTAGCACATCAGCATAGTATACTATGGTTATTCACGGAGATCGCTCCAGGAACTCCTGATGATAGGTACGAATGCCATAATGTGACTCCATATTATTATCGATGTTATCATTGTAAGTATCGATATATTTCTTTGACTCACCATCCCTAAAACAAACTGACACTTGACAGTTTGAAATTAATCTCCGTGCGTTTATGAAGCAAGTCATTTTGACTGTGTTAGTAAGTACAAGGAAATTTCTAATGTTCTTGGTGTTAGCTAATAGCCATGATCGCTTGCCTCATAAACCTTCATAAATATTATAAAAGTACTCTTTATCCAAAATCATGTAGAAATCCCTGGATTTAAAGCCAAAATCTTATTTTTTTTTACGGATTTACAGGTTTCAGTACATATGTAAACATGATGACTAATGGCTAAAAGCATGGACCTAGGAATAACTATGGACGGAGCCATGGGAACAAAAAAGTGACGCTGCATAGTCAGCCAACTTTCGTATACGTATACAGTCGCCACGCACACTCTCACATCATAGTCAGCCACTTCGCGGCAAACGTCGGCCGAATCGGTCGATCTGTCAGTTTAAGCGGGAAGAAAAAAAAATCAAATACAACATGTCTTGTGCAGTGAAATGGTGTAAAAACCGTAGTGACAGGAAGAAAATAAATCCAGAGATCACATTTCACAGGTTAATCAATATTTCAATCACTTAATGTTTATCTAATAATTATACATAAATGTTCATTCAATATTTCAAAACAAAATTCAATTGTTCGGTACAAAACCAGTGATCCCAACATAAAAGTGTGCAAATTTCCAAATATTTTGGGGAAATCTGTAAATTGTGTGACTTTATGATGAAATAGCATAAACTATTTATTAGTAGTGATAACCGTAGTGATTTAACTTCTTTTTTATAAATACATGGGATTAGGAATCGCAAAAATACAAATTGTAACTAATATGAATTTTTTAACTTTTTTTGTTAATTAGGTACCTAGTTTAATCGTGTGAATATTCCCCACGGTTACCATCCATGTAAGTTTTTTTTTTATATAGGTATAATGAAAAAAATAATGTAAAAAATAACTAAAATATTATTTTCATTAATTTATGATAAAATAATATTTTTAATAATAATGCACGAATCACCTTTAATGATTGTTCATTTATATATTTTAAAATTTACCAAATAATTCTCCCTATTCCTCAACTAAAATAATAAAAAATGGGGAAATTTAGGTAAAACCTCGCATCCCTACAATTTACTCACACAATGATTGATGCCCGCCATTTTTTGACACAGACTAGTTACTCTAGGCACTCCGTCCATTGGATACTTTTCCTAAGTCTATGGCTAAAAGCATATTTTTGCGAAATTGGGCATTAATAACTCTGGCTACTGTAGCTACTCCTTTTGAAATTCTTCTAGATAAAATTAAAACCATTGAAACAAATATTCAAAGTTAAATAGCATTTATTTACATGTAAATATCTACCATATTAGATTACAAATAGATATTCACTTAGGTATAATTTTATTATGCTCCCATACACCCACAGATGTTGTCTCTGCCTACCCCAATGGGAAAAAACGTGATTTGTATGTATGTATGTAGGTATGTACACCCACAACAGGCTCAAACCCAACACCCTCAAGTCCCAAAGAAAGAAGTCTTGGAACTCGCATCGAATCAAATACGATTTTGCATAAACGCCGCCGCTGTAAATAGAGGTACAGTCACCCTCAGATTTCGTTGATTTCGCTGAACACTTACAATGAATGATCAATAAATATATTGATGTGTGTGTACCTATATTATTTTTGTAATCTTCATAGGTCACATCTAACATTTTTCAATATTTATTAATTACTGTATGTGGAGCTAAGGTGGTCAGTAGTTTGGTATGGTGTTAAAATGGCGACTACACTGTACAGTCAAAAGCGTCAAAGGTCTATGATTAAGTATTTTCAGATTTTGAACAGTAGTTTTGAGCAACGTAACTTATGGTTCTTAATGAAAACAATGTTTAATTACTTAATTGGCTCTATTATATTATACCTTTAAACTTCGATTATACAATATAATAAACTATTTTCATTCGAATTTTTTAGTTCGAAATCTGTGCAATCATCATAGACTTTTGTCGCTGACTGTACATTCCACGCGGATTTCACTCAGATAAGTATTTAGTATAAAGTTCTGCGGCTAGAATATAATAGTTGGTGCCACAATAGTTTTAAAGCATACCTATTTTTTTTCTACCACACCGCAGCAGGTAACGAATACCGTTTAGTTTCAAGTATACCTTTTTATATCACTTAGATGGCGGACAAGCACACGGCCCACCTGATCGGAAGCGGTCACCGTGGCCTATGGACGTGTGCAACACTAGGCGCAACACTCGCGCTGCCGACCCTATAACAACCTTCTACATAATGCCTTTCTTGAAGAACCCCATATTGTAGACGCTAGGGAAAACCATTAAAGTATGTAAGATAGATAAATGTGAGTTTGTATGTGTGATCGTCACCCCGCCACCACCCAAACTATCACAGCTAAGACTTATCGTATATTAGAACAATTATAGTGACATAAAACCATAGAAATGCCTGATGCATCAAGTGTGCTACAACACTGTTGAAGCTACTCTCATCTATGTTGCATGATAAGAAGTATGAGTGAAAGAGAAAGAAAAGTAGGATGAAACGGTCTAAGGAACTTATGTCTAAATTGTGAATTTATAATATCCAAAATGTTATAAAAATAAATAATATTGGCGCGGCAATTTTTTTTTTAACTGGTAAACCTCATTCTTCGTTTTGTTCACGAAGACAGATATCAAATTGCTTTTTTTTAAATGTTTTTTTTTTGTAACTGGCTAACAGTAAAGTCAATATTTTTTTAGCTTAAGGTTTTCTTTTTTTTACTAAAAATATTATTAAATTATGCGTGAACGGACAGATTTCTAATATAATTGATGTTCGTCCGTCTCATATTGTGCGTTTATAAGGCTCGATAAAGACTGTCTGTCCGTCAGTCTAACTTCTGAAATGTTTCTCTCTACAGGAATGCTTGTCTCGGAGTTCTCGCTGTCCGGGTCTAAGACCACCTTTGTCATGTGTTCGACCGTCACCTTCACATTGTTCAGCATTTTTTGTTTGTCAGCTGTAATCAATATTAAATATTATTAAAGCTATAGATAAAGCAGACCGCCCGCTTCATGGGAAGCGATAGCGGTGGTCTATGGACGTGTGCAACAGCAGGGGCTTTACACTAGGTGCAAGCCGGGACTTCCACGTGGTGCACCCAGGCAACAGAGGCGAGCAGCGCCTCCCACTCAACGGGAGACGCTGCTGCCTGCGGCAAATCCGACCGGGGTGGGAGTGGCCCTCTAGAGGGCTGCTCTGAGGCTCTCCACGTGTCCTTCTGACCAGCAGAGGGCACAGTGGGGAGCAGGCCCGCGCGCGGGTTAATTACCCGCGCGCGGGCAGTTGGGTGACAGGACGGCCGGCTGTCGAGGGGACCATCTTAAAACCGTAGATGGCCCGGGGTCAGCTGGGGTGCGAGGGATATGCCTACTTGGTAACCTTACACCCTGGTAATTAAGACCCGAGACGGCGTGCGGTTTTATTCGGTATTGAACAATAATTTGTGCAAGAAAGAGACAGTGCATACCTACCTGGTATACAACTGGTAGGACAAGGACAGAAAGATGATATATCTGGCGTTGTGATACGAATGTTGGCGTAGGAGTGTTTCAGTGTGACGTCACTCTTGTCACATGGGCACTTCCCACAAGACCCCTTGCGTTTCACCACTTCTTTGGTGGAATATAATTTACCTGAGAAATACAAAATAGATAGATAGATAGATATTCTACGACATTCTACACATCGCTCCCTAGACCCAAAGTAAGCTTAGTTTAACTAGCTTGTGTTATGGGTTCTAGAATGCTGATAAACATACTTATATACTTTTTTTTTGTAAATACATACTTATTATACATAGAAACACCCAGACCAATTCATCCATACAAATATTTGCACTGAGCGGGAATCGAACCCACGCCTCCTGCGTAGCAGTCGCATGCACTTTACCGCTACACCACAGAGGCCGTGAAAATAGAAAATACCTGAGGGTATATTATTTTTGGGTGTAGGTCGGAACCTCCACGTGCTGCACCTGGGCAACGGAGGCGAGCAGCGCCTTCCAAAAGCCACGGGAGACGCTGCTGCCTACGGCAAATCCGGCCAGGGTGGGAGTGGCCCTCTAGGAGGCTGCTCTGAGGCTCTCCACGTATCCCTCTGACTAGCAGAGGGCACAGTGGGGAGCAGGCGGGGGGCGAGCTGATTGTCTGCGCGCCGACGGTTGGGTGACAGGACGGCCGCCTGTCACCCTACACCCCACCGTCGGCGAAGTGGCGCGTTGTTCGAGAGGGCCTTCTTAAAACCGTAGATAGCCCGGGGTCAGCTGGGGTGCGAGGGATATGCCTAGGTAACCTTGCACCCCGGTAATTCAGACCCGAGACAGCGTGTGTTTTTACTCGATTTGATCTCAACATACCAACACTCCCGATGGCCGACGGGGGTGGTTATCCATGGGAATTTCCGCACGATAAAAAAGGGCCGTCACACTCGCGCTGCCGACCCTGTAAAAACCTTCTAATGCCCTTCTTGAAGAACCCCATATTTTAGTGTGATAACGATTATGTTTTCTCATATTCTATTCTGTTCTCTTGGGTATTAGCGTGATGATATTTATGCGGATGACACTCACAAATAATAATGCTTTCTATTGATAAAAAAACTTTCAAAATCGGTTCCGCATCTAGATACAAAAAATGACTAACCAGCCTCTCCTCTGTTGAACGTGATAGGTATCTCCAGTTGCTGATTTTTTGACAAGCCACCTTTCCTCTTCCTGCTATCTGTCACCTTCGAAGAGAAACGATTTTCACAGTAGGAAGGTACAGTCGCCATCAGATATATTGTCCAGAAAAGGTGACCAAATACTTCTGAACAATTTGAAATGTCAATAACTTCCATTCACTACAAGTTACCATTAATATCTGAACAGATGCTTGTCAATAATTTCTTAGCAACAAAAATTGACATTTTAAATTGTACAGAAGCATTTGGTCACATGGCCTGTTACAATATGACTGATGACGACTGT
Organism: Lithosia quadra; assembly: GCA_963576445.1. Classification (NCBI taxonomy): domain Eukaryota; kingdom Metazoa; phylum Arthropoda; class Insecta; order Lepidoptera; family Erebidae; genus Lithosia; species Lithosia quadra. Next base: position 2,602,277 of record OY754897.1, read on the forward strand.
ACAACCTAGTAGTAGTTGGAGTCCTAAAAAGTCCGACAACCTGGCGCCTGATTCAGTAACTCCACGTTTAAACGCGTGATTTCAATTAGTGTTGCACACGTCCATATGTCACGGTGACCGCTTTCCATCAGGTGGGCCATGTGCTTGTCTGCCACCTAAGTGGTATAAAAGTATATAAGTCGCAAGCTTTAAAATCATGTTTTAAAACATAATATTACTGTCGAGTGGCTCTCTAGGGCTGCTCTGAGGCTCTCCACGTGTCTCTGAGTAGCAGAGGGCGCAGTGAGGAGCGAGCGGGATGCGAGCTGATTGTCTGAGCGCCGACGGTTGGGTGACAGGATGGTCCTGTCATCCAACCGTCGGCGCTCAGACACCCCACAGTCGGCGAAGTGGCGCGATGCTCGCCCCATCCCCCTTTTGGGGGGTCGAGGGGGCCATTTTAAAACCGTAGATGGCCCAGGGTCAGCTGGGGTGAAGGGATATGCCTATTGGGTAACCTTACACCACGGGTTTCCGCACGATAAAAAAAAGGACCCTGGTTATTTCAAATCGCCATCTTACCTTCGAAAAGCCCGCAAATGCCCGTTTTATCGACGATCTAAGACTTTTGCGATCGTCGTCGGGCGGCGCGAGGAGATTACAAATACATTCGTCGACCGGCCCTTTACCCTCCTGGACTTTCTCCAAAGAATCTTCATCCAGCTGTTTGATTTGACTGTAGTTCATTTTCAATCAATTAGCGACGCTGTGGAATTCGACATCGGCACGTTTTGTCCGTAGATTTTATAAATCCATGACTATGAACTTAGTAGGATGTTTAAAATTCTCATTTATCATCCGTTTCGGCTTCTCTATAAAAGCGATTCTGCAGTATCCTCTTGCATAGGAACAGTATAAGTATGAATATTAATATAGCATCGACCGGTTCTATCGTATAATTTGACTGACGAAAAATTTACAAATTATTTGTGTGTAAAGTTTGACGTGTGTCCAAGATATTGATAAATAAAATGGCATAGACAACTACAGTTTGTGTACCATTGAGCGGGTATGATGACGTAAATAGCAAAGAGTATTTTTACCAATTAGGTGGCAGACAAGCACAAATCCCACCTGATGCGAAGCGGTTACCGTGGCTTATAGACGTGTGCAATACCAGGGGTCACAATCGCGCGGGTGCAGGCCGGAACCTCCACGTGGTGCACCTGGGCAACGGAGGCGAGCAGCGCCTCCCACTCGCCACGGGAGACGCTGCTGCCTGCAGCCAATCCGGCCGGGGTGGGAGTGGCCCTCTAGAGGGCTACTCCGAGGCACTCCACGTGTCCCTCTGACTAGCAGAGGGCACAGTGGAGAGCGAGCGGGTGGCGAGGTGATTGTCCGCGCGCCGACGGTTGAGTGACAGGCTGTCACCCTACACCCCACCGTCGCGTCGGAGAAGTGGCGCGATGCTCGCCCCACCCCCCTTTGCGGGGGTCCATGGGGCCATCTTAAAACCGTAATGGCCCGGGGTCAGCTGGGGTGCGAGTGATATGCCTATTGGGTAACCTTACACCCCGGTAATTAGACCCGAGACGGCGTGCGGTTCTAGTCGGTTCGATCCCGACATAACCACCCCCGATGGCCGACGGGGGAGGTATCCATGGGGATTTCCCCACGATAAAAAAGGGGCGTCACACTCGCGCTGTCGACCCTGTAAAAACCTTCTAATGCCCTATGTAAGACTATCTATGGAAGTTATCGATGCAGCGGGGTCACAGTCGGCACAGCTGGAAACCCTAGATGGCCTAAGGTTCAGTTGGTGTGCCAGTTAAATGCCCTAGGGCTACCTTTACACCCCAGCGTCTATAGACCCAAGACGGCATGCGGCTTTAGTCAAGGCCGACATACCCACCCAATTATTTCATGCACCTACGAGCAAGACACGAAGAACTCGGGAGCTCCAAAGTCCTATACTTCTATTTTGTGCAGTCGGGTAATAAGAGGCGAAGGTAGAAATAAAACAATAGATACTTCAAGTATACTAATATAGAAATAAAAAAATACATTTATGTACATAAAAAAAAACAAAAATACAAAAAATACAAATTCTGATTAATGTATTTTTTAATATATATACTGAAACAACTTGTACTGAAGAGAAATACATTAATACTATCATAAAATTGTTAATTAGCCGTCTGTACATTGGAGAAATGATGAGATCCGCAGGAGAACCAGGGTCACCGACATAGCTCTCCGAATTGCGAAACTCAAGTGGCAGTGGGCGGGGCACATCGCTCGTAGAGCCGACGGCCGATGGGGTAAAAAGGTTCTCGAGTGGCGACCACGAACCGGAAGACGTGGTGTGGGCAGGCCTCCGACAAGGTGGACCGACGACCTGGTAAAGGTCGCGGGAAACCGCTGGATGCGAGAGGCGCAGAACCGGTCGTCGTGGAGATCCTTGGGGGAGGCCTTTGTCCAGCAGTGGACGTCTTTCGGCTAATATGATGATGATGATGATGACATTGGAGATAATAAAAAAAATACTCGGGTTATGTTATATGAACGATTCGAAACACAAAAATGGAAGTCTTGTCTGTTTGTTGATTATCTTTATAGACATTATCTTTAATATATATAGTTCCACACTGTACAGTCGTCATTCACCAACCCGCATTAGGCCAGCGTGTGTGGATTAAGGTCTAAACCCTCTCAGCTCTCTCGTTAGAGGAGAGGAGACCCGTGCCCAGCAGTGGGACATCAATGGGTTGCTATTATTACACCCCAGTGTTTGAAGACCCGATATGGCGTGGGTTTTAAATCGATGACTAACCCCAATGGCAGAAGGGGGTGGGTATGTGGGGATTTACTTAGGAAAAAAAAAGGTAGTTTTTTTTATATTCAGTCAGTCAATGGATGGTAAGAAGCCTAGGGTAAAGTCCAGAGGGTACGGGCCGCCATTCCAGACACCATTCGTCCCAAAACGGCGGTCCCTACCTAGACAGATGCCTTTTCACGCCCCGCTTAAAGAACCCGGGATTGTAGGAAGAAGGAAACAAGGAAACTTTAAGGTAGGTACTATTTAGGGCATACAACCATATATACACCCTTATAAATGGGCTTATGACCTATCACATTGGGCATTTCTTCCAGGCGATATTTGCATTATCAGTCAACTTTACATACTAGTACCTACTTATCTACTAGTTACTAAGGTACTCTGCCGGTCCTAAGTCCATACAAGTAGGTAGTGTGCGCGTCAGCTGATCAATGTTATCGCCCGTGAATTACGTGAACGAAGTCTTAACATTCAATGCACTGGTGAATTTGTTATGACTAGCTCAAGCCAAGTGAAGGATGCTCAAATGAAAATCAACATGTTGTATAGATGGATTTACGCCCGGCGTAAATTCGGGCAGATTGGATAAATGCCCTATTAATGCCCAAAGTCACATCTCTAGTACGGTGGGTAGGCAGTGGTAAAAATATGTATAAGGAATTAGGTAAATAACATTGCTACATGTGTACATTTATTTCTAACTAGAAACAGTTATATGAAATTTCGTGCGCTTTTGAAATTGACATTTTCCATACAACCGTTCGTCCCTATTTTACCCCTTTAGGAGTGAACAATTTTACCCCCTCAGGGGTGAAATTTCTAAAAATCCTTAGTGCTTACAACATAAAGACATTACTGCCGTCAGTCAGTTTGTTAGTCTGGCGAAGTAATTTTAATACAGGGTGTCCCAAAACGTCTTTTTCTACAAGTTTGTTAGAGATTTGATGCTTATGATTGACCCTATAAATTGATTCTATATAAGTACAGGGTGTTATTTTTCAGACTTTAGCCGGTTCGATTACCGAGCGTGGCAATCGAGTTTGCGAAAATCTTTGAATGAAGTTTAATTTTTTTTTAATTCTTTCATTAAATTTATCTATCTACATTATTTATGACACTTCTCTATATGGCATCGCCGTGGAACACCCTGTATACATAAATAAGAACTAAGAAACAATTCCTGTCTCTTTACAACCGTATACAGTAAAAACTAAGAAGTTTCACTTCGAGGGCTATCAGTTCGATGTCCGTGCGAGGCAACTACAGCTTGCAATGAGCGCCTTTCCTGGGTATATTTGTGAATGGAATCGGTTGAGGGTACAGCCTCCTGCGGGACTTGAATTCTACAAGGTCTGCAATCGTCACCGGCTGCAACAAAAGAATCTATACTTAATATTATAAAGCTGAATTTCCAATGATTTTCTGATCGGAAAAAGTGATCATCCAGGACGGGACTTGAACCCGTCACCAGTCCCTTACAGGGGGAATGCTCTGACCAACTGAGCTACCTGGACCCGTACTAGATGATCGAAATTATCCGATATATTCAACGGCTTAGGGCGCCGGTGGATGTCACTACTACACACACTGATAGTGCTACAGTGGTGACCCTCAGCTTGACGGCCTCATCAAATGCTTTTTCACGCCCCGCTTAAAGGGCCCGGGACTGTTCTTACCTCCTTGTCACTCTTCTCCGTGGTCTTATCTTCTGCTTCTTTCTCCGTCTGCGTGGACAGTTCCTTCCCGGCGCCCCCCTCAGCCGTTGATATGACGTACACAGACAACTTCTGTCGGTCTGGAGAATCTATGCTTATGTGTTTCTAGAATAAAAAATAGTTTCATTTTATTGGGAAATATTTAATTTACAGATACAGGCACGTAAATTGGCCAGGTTTAGGGTAAGTTCGCGCATCGTGCACTTTGAGCCAATCAAATGAGTCAAAGTACGAACGAACGGAACGTTGATTCGCTACAAGACGTCTCTCGGAGACATATGATTGGTCCGTCAAGCGACGGACCAATCATATGTCCGCGACGGCGCAACCGCGTCTCCCGCGACCCGCTCATACCTCAAAGGGGACCTAAAAATCGACCTTTGCGCTTATGACGCGTCCGGCCAATTTACGTGCCGGTATCTGTACGAAAAAAATTGATTGGGATGGTAACACCAAAGGATTTCCAGAATTAAATTTTAAATGAGCCTAAGCCCGCGGATCCGTTTTGCCACGTTTCGTTCGTCACTGAGAGCAACGCCATCTGTGGTGTTGAGTGCAGCTAATAAAGTTAATCTATCCATCTTAATATATATAAATCTTGTGTCATAATGTTTGTCCTCAATGGACTCCTAAACCACTTAACCGATTATAATAAAATTCGCACACCATGTGCAGTTCGATCCAACTTGAGAGATAGGATAGTTTTTGAAACGGATTTCGACATCCACGCGGGCGGAGCCGCGGGCAACAGCTAGTATTGAATAAAATGCTATGCAATAGCCTTTTAAACCGCTTTTTTTAACCGCGGCAGTCACCGAGTGCCACGCGTATTTTTTTCAACCTAGCGTTAATCCAAGTCGCATCCAAAGCTTTCACCTCGGAGTCTGGGGTCCGCTTTACCAGTCTTAACTGCGGATTTGGCTGGACCTCGATATTTTCCGTGAAGCGACTGCCTTCTGACCTTCACAACCCAATGGTGACATTAGGTGATATCGAAGCATTGCAGCTAGACCGTTGTTGTTGGACTTTTTGGAGCTCCAACTACCCGTAACGACTGCCATAGATGTTTGTATGGCAACCGGGACCGACGACTTAACGTGCTCTCCGAGGCACGACCAGACCAATGCAAATAGCTATATTCATGCATACAAATATTTGCATTGAGCGGGGATCGAAACCGCGCCTCCTGCGCAGCGGCCGCGCGACAATTTTATAAAGCATATAATATACATTTCGTTTACCTTGTAGAACTGTATCAATTCGTCTTTAGTTATTGTGTTCAACTGTTCAACTTCTAGACGCGCTCTGTCGAAATTGTACACCTGGAAATATAACAAAACAATAATTATATAGATCATCAGGGAAGGGAAGTAGTTATGTTGGGATCGTACCGACTAAAACCACACGGTGTTCCGTCCACACGAGTCCTTTATCAGGCATCCCAGGTTACGCTAAGAAGAAACTCCCTCGGACGCAGGTGGTCCTCACCGGAGTGCGGGTTGGGACCTCCACGCGGTGCACCCGGGCAACGGAGGCGAGCAGCGCCTCCCACTCACCACGGGAGACGCTGCTGCCTGCGGCCAATCCGGCCGGGGTGGGAGTGGCCCTCTAGAGGGCTGCTCCGAGGAGAACCACGTGTCCCTCTGACTAGCAGATGGTACAGTGGGGAGCGAGCGGGGGGCGAGCTGATTGTCTGCGCGCCGACGGTTGGGTGACAGGACGGCCGCCTGTCACCCTACACCCCACCCCCCTTCGGAGGCGGGGGTCGAGGGGGCCATCTTAAAACCGTAGAAGGCCCGGGGTCAGCTGGGGTGCGAGGGATATGCCTATTGGGTAACCTTACACCCCGGTAATGAAGAACCGAGACGGCGTGCGGTTTTAGTCGGTTCGATTCCGACATAACCACCCCCGATGGCCGACGGGGGTGGTATCCATGGGGATTGCCGCACGATTAAAAAAGGCCTGCGGTCATGGAATAGGTCCTTTTAACATCATGGAGGCCTAAGTCAACATCGCTAAACTAAACAACAGACGAGACTTGCGCAGGCGCACCTGCACCATATAAGGCTGAGATATCACTCTCATATGGTGCAAACAATTTCATCAAGAACCAAGCGGTTCAGTGCCTCTTTTCTTTGCCGCAACATCAAAACCTGGAATTCTTTACCAGCTCACGTGTTTCCTTCCTCATACAGTCCCGGGTCCTTTAAGCGGGGCGTGAAAAAGCATTTGATGAGGCCGTCGAGCTGAGTGCCACCATTGTGGCACTATCGCTGTTTGCAATGGTGACTCCCATTCCAGAGACTTTGCCTTTAGCTTACCATCAGGCGAGGTGAAGTCATGTTGACGTGTCCGACATAAAAAAAAACCTCTCAGGTTTGGCACTTCAAATTCAAAAATTCAAATAGCCTTTATTTCGGATAGTAAATTATTTTTCATCATCAAACTATTATACTAATAGCTCTTCAATATTATTGACATTCACTTTACATGCATTATTTTGGAATCGATTACTAACAATACAATAATAAATAGTAGTTAAATAATATTAATTAATAATAGTAGTTCTATTCCTCGACATCGGTAACATTATCCGCTTGCCCTTTGGCATAGGCCTCCCCTAAGGCTTTCCAATAGTTTCTGTTCCTGGCTTGTCTTTGCCATGTTGCTCCAGCTACTTTTTTGACATCGTCTTCCCATCTAGTTTTTTGGCGACCTTTCTTTCTTTTCCCATCTCGTGGGCACCATTCCGTAACATCCTTTGTCCATTTTTTCTTCTCGTTTCTGATCATATGGCCTACCCAGTTCCATTTACGTTTTCTCACCGTGTATGTGACATCTGCAACCCTTGTCATGTTTCTTATGTCTGTGAGGTTTGGCACTTACCTGTGCTGTTATTTCGGACCACAGTTGGGATGCTTTGCTCGACATCCGTTTGGGCTTTTCAAGTCTTTGCGCTGCGAGAGCGGACCTGTGCTTGCAGAACTCTTCCTCCTTCATATTTTGGAGGTATTCCTGTAAAAAAATAAATAAAATAAATAAATAAATATTCTACGACATTCTACACAGCGCTCCCTAGACCCAAAGTAAGCATAGTTTAACTAGCTTGTGTTATGGGTTCTAGAATGCTGATAAATATACTTATATACTTTTTTTTTGTAAATACATACTTATTATACATATAAACACCCAGACGAATGCAAATAGACATATTCATGCATACAAATATTTGCACTGAGCGGGAATCGAACCCGCGCCCCCTGCGTAGCAGTCACATGTACTACCGCTACGCCACAGAGGCCAAAATACATGTTATTAATACATTACTCTCCGGATATCCCCATGTATGTCTCGGGACTTAATTACCGGGATGTAAGGTTATCTAATAGGCATATCCCTCGCACCCCAGCTGACCCTGGGGCATCTACGGTTTTAAGATGGCTCCTCGACCTCCCCGATTGGAAGGGGGTTGGGCGATGCTCGTCCCACCCCCCTGGTGGGACGAGCATCGCCCAACCCCCCTCCATCAATCAAGTCCATAGGCTACGGTGACCGCTTCCCATCAGGTGGGCCGTGTGATTGTCTGCCACCTATGTAGTATAAAAAAAAACCTCGCTGACGTGGCGGTGGGGTGTAGGGTGTAAGGCGGTTTAATAACCTCACGTGAACCCAATTCCCCCAACCCCCCTCCCCAGGGCCGGCAGCATGCCCCTGATGTTGCACACGTCCATAGGCCAAAGTGACCGTTTTCCATCAGGTGGACATTGATAATGTGCTACCTAAATTGTATGAAAAACTAAATTTCACTGGACTGCGTGAAGCTCACAACCCCCCAACCATGCCCAAACTCCTCAATCCCCTTCCCCTCCAAGGTCGGCAGCGCGAGAGTGACATTTCTGATGTTGCACACGTTAATAGGCCACAGTGACGTCTTCCAATCAGGTGGGCCCTGCGCTTGTCTGCCGCCTTAGTAGTTTTAAAAAATTCGTCGATTCAGCGTCTATCCAATGGGGTCTCTAGCTTCCATCCATTATAAAACTCACCAGCGAGCCTTGTATGAAGGCCTCTATCCTCTGCTCCAGGTACTCCGGGTGCCTGTCACTCTGAACGATGACCCTCAGACCTTGGACGCCGTTGGAGCGCCGGACGCCACTGAACACTATGTACCCTAGTTGTTCCTGAGAAAATAAAACTTAGTATTGTAGGTGAAAGTGAAAAAAATATAATTAAAATATATTGGTATTACGTCGCCTACATTAGACGGGGTATTTATCGCAGGTTTATTAGTGCCTCGGAGAGCACGTTAAGCCGTCGGTCCCGGTTGCCATACAAACATCTATGGCAGTCGTTACGGGTAGTTGGAGCCCTCAAAAGTCCAACCAGTCTAACTTGGAACTTCGATATCGCCATTGGTCATAATGACCGTTGGTTGTGGAGGTCAGATGGCAGTCGCTCCACGGAAAATATCGAAGTTCAGCCGCATCACAGTTAAGACTGGAAAGCCGACCCCAACTGAGTTGGGAGAAAGGTTCAGAGAATGAGAATGATGATGATTAGACGGGGTGTATTAACTATAGGCGTGTATGGCCAAAATTTAAACAATGAAGAAGTGAACCCACATGTAGTGCGCCCAACTTAGTATTAAGTAGTCAAACTTAGTATTAAGTAGTTTTTTCGTCAAAAAGATGTAATTATGTTGCACTATTTTGAAAATAAAGAAAAAATAAATAAGTGCACTCAGTCCAGTGAACCCACCTTGGTGCACTCAGTCCAGTGAACCCACCTTGGTGCATTCATTCCAGTGAACCCACCTTGGTGCACTCAGTCCAGTGAACGCACCTCGGTGTACTAATTCCAGTGAACCCACCTTAGTGCGCAGGATGTTGAAGCAGGGCTCGGACAGCGCGTGCGCGAGCAGCTCCAGCGCCACGTTGCTGCGCGCGGCGCGCACTCCGCACGCGTAGTACAGTGACGCGCACGACGAGCGGTGGACGCTGTTCTCCGTACTGCGCTTGTACCACGCACCTGGGGGGAACGACACCATCTTACAGGGGGGAGACGACATCTCTTTAAGGGGGAGGGGGGAAAACACCACCTTAAAGGGGGAAACGTCACCACCTTAAGAGGAGAGGAACCAACACCACTTTAAGGGGGGGGGGGGAGCGATGAACAGCGCTATCTTAAAACTGTAGATGGCCCCAAGGTCAGCCAGGATGCGACGGAAATTCTTTTTGGGAAACTCGCACCCGAAACGGGTTGCGTTCTTTCGATTTGACGCTTAACACCCCTCCCCCCGAATATCACAATAAACTCCTTACCCTTCTCTAATTCCACCTCGCGGTGAAGTAACAACTGCTGTGCTAAAAGTGGGGTTCCGTCTTTAGGCAACCTGGAACCAACACAAATGCATTATAAATACAATTTCCGTTATTTATTGAAGTTAGTTATTACATGCGAGGACACATTACAGTCTTGGTTTTGATTAGACATTCGAATTTGGATATGAATTCGGCTTTGGCTAAAAATCTGGGCTCGGAAAATTCGACTTCGGCTAAGAATTTGGTTTTGGCAAAAAATTGGCCTCAGTTAAAACGTCAGCCTCGCTAGGAATTCGACTTCGGACAAGAATTCGGCCTCGGCTAAGATTTCGGCCTCGGCTAAGAATTCGGCCTCGGTAAAAAAAAGTGGCACACTTACTTCTGCTCTACTGAGTCTGCGATCTTGATGGCCCTCTCTCGGTTGAGGTTTCCGTATATCATACCCTCGATGTGAACCTTTCTGATCATCTTAGAAGCGAACTCATCAAGTTGCTCCGGGGTCATATCTGAAAAAACAAAGTCAAGTTTAATTGTGCCTTTTTTTTATCGTGCGGAAATCCCCATGGATACCACCCCCGTCGGCCATCGGGGGTGGTTATGTCGGGATCGAACCGACTAAAACCGCACGCCGTCTCGGGCCTTAGTAACCGGGGTGTAAGGTTACCCAATGGGCATATCCCTCGCACCCCAGCTGACCCCGGGCCATCTACGGTTTTGAGATGGCCCCCTCGACCCCCCAAAAGGGGGGGTGGGGCGAGCATCGCGCCACTTCGCCGACGGTGGGGTGTAGGGTGACAGGAGGCCGTCCTGTCACCCAACCGTCGGCGCGCAGACAATCAGCTCGCCCCCCGCTCGCTCCCCACTGTGCCATCTGCTAGTCAGAGGGACACGTGGAGAACCTCGGAGCAGCCCCCTAGAGGGCCACTTGTACCCCGGCCGGATTGGCCGAAGGCAGCAGCGTCTCCCGTGGCGAGTGGGAGGCGCTGCTTGCCTCCGTTGCCCAGGTGCACCACGTGGAGGTTCCGGCCCGCACCCAGTTTAATTGTGCCTTGGAGAGCACACGAACATCTTTGACGGCCTCTGTGGCGTAGCGGTAGTGCATTCGACTGCTATGATAGGGAGTGCGGGTTCAATTCCCGCTCAGAGCAAATATTATTATGCATGAATATGTATATTTGCATTAGTCTGGACTACGATGTTTCTATGTATAAATAAATATGTATGCATTTAAAAAAAAGTATGTAAGTATTTTTATCCGCATTACTAGTTAAACCTCTTTTGATGAGGCCATCAAGCTGAGTGCCACCATTATGGCACTGTCGGTGTATGTAATGAGGGTCCCCTTCATGAGACTTTAACTTTAGCTTACCATTAGGTGAGGTGAAGTCATATTGACGTGACCGATATAAAAAAAAATATGACTGATTCATTAGCGCAGTTGCAATCGCTGGGGTTAAAAATTTGAAGTTTTTGTTTGGGATGATTGTTAAAATTTTCACTCCTAAGGGGGTAAAATACTATGTCTTTCTGTGCAAAGGAGGATTTGCGTTTAGCAGGTCACACATACCTTTAGCTGCATCCAGGAGTTGGCATCTCGTCCACACCAGGTCGGACAAGCACAGTGCTTGCTGATAGACCGCATGCTGTAAACAAAACATTGATTTATATTTTCATTCGTTTTTCACACACACACATACATACATAATACTAAACTTGTTTTTTATCCTGCGGAAAACCACCCCTTAGTCGGCCATCAGGGGGTTGAAATGTCGGAATCGAACCGACTAAAACCGCACGCCGTTTCGGGTCTCAATTACCGGGGTGTAAGGTTACCCAATAGGCATATCCTTCGCACCCCAGCTGACCTCGGGCCATCTACGGTTTTAAGATGGCCTCCTCAACCCCCCGAAAAGTCGCTTGCATGAAAGGTTTAATGACAGTAGAGGAAGCGCGTGAAGTATGTAAGGACAGAAGCAGATGGGGGTCTGTTATCTCTGCCTACCCCGGAGGGAAAAAAGTGTGAGTTATATAATATAATATTTATTTTTATTTCATCCAAGCTAACAACTATTTTTACAGGCATCAATTACCCAATGCAATAGTTTAGAAACATCATATAACATACTTAACCAATTAAGTTAAAACCTAAGTCCTATAGTTATTTTTTTTTATATAGCGGTTTATAAGTGCCCGGTTAATGGCAATAGGCTCGCCACATATTACATTGGGACCTAAACATAAACTGGCGAAATGTGGGTGCTAGCACCTCTGCCTACCCCTTCGGGGATATAGGCGTGAGTTTATGTTATGCTATAGGTATAATATAATAGTTAGCTCACTTGGTAAGGCTGTTCCGCCTCAAAATTCTTGATAGCCCTGATGTGGTTCTCCTTCATGATATGGAACCGCTTCGTATTCGTCTTGAACGTCACCAGGTGGTCTATGATCTTGTCCAGAAGCACGTGTTGTTTGTCGTCGTAACCTTCGATGGTGACCTGGAGAAACAGAATCTATCAGATGCTATCCATCCTAGTTGCTCCCACACATTGAAGTCTGGGGTTAATTTTTGTGCTGGGTGCCACCTGTCCCCTTTTCCGGGGACAAAACTTGGACACCGTGGATGAAGCCGGAGATTGGCCCGGGTCAGTCGTAATGGGAGGAAAACGCCATTTGAGTCAGATTAGCGCTCGAAGTCCCAAGACCGCGTGGGATTTTAGTCGGTTCAATTCCGATATAACCTCTCTTGGAATCCCCAAGAGAGGTTGAGACAAGTACACGGCCCACCTGATAGGAAGCGGTTACCGTGGCCTATGGACATGTGCAACATTAAGGGTGTCACACACGCGCTGCCTACTCTGAAGGGAAGGGGGCAGGGCTTGGAAGGGGTGGGGGAGGAGGGGTACAGTGAGCTCTGGCTCCCCTACTTACCTTGGGGAACACAACACGATGGTTATTATGGCCGCGGTGTTCTGTAGGGCCGAGGTACTACCCCAGTCGGACTGCTCAGTTCGGACGGGAGATACCGTCGTGTCCTACCTCCTAAAAATGTCCCTAACACCCTGTATACTATAGTCCACGTACACTGATGCCATACTTGGCGTTGCCGATGTTCCACCGCAGGCCGGCCAGCTCAGCCGCGTACGCGAACTGCTGCAGGCTGTCCCTCAGCAGCAGGACCCACATGGAGGTCAGGTTGCAGTTGAGGGGGTCTGCGTAGGCTAGAGGGCTATAAACAAACAAACACTTTTTATACAGGGTCCTAGATACGACGAAAATCAAATCCAATTCCTTTGTTCACGTAATATGGATTTTTAAATAGACGGAGCAGATATAAAGTTTTTTGATAGAAAGAATACCAGTTTTTATTGTGGATACATAGTACCTACATAAAAAATATCAAAACTCGAAATGTCAAAATCCACAATAACCCCATCGAATTTGAGAAACCCCTCAATAACCGCCTCGAAATGTCAAAAACCCTTAATAACCCCCGCCGAAATGTCAAAAACCCCTCGACATGGTCAAAAACCCTTAATAGCCCCCGCGAAATGACAAAAACCACTCGACACGTCTAAAACCCTCAATAACCCCTCGAAATGTCAAAACTATTCAATAATCTCCTCTAAATGTCAACAACCCTCCAAAATTCTTTTGTTAAGACTATTTTTATAAAAAATCTCGGACGGTTACAGCAAACGCGTCACGAATTAAAATACTTTTCCCATTTTGAAACGACAAACGCGCATAAAGGATTTTTCACTTCAAAATGTTTTATAGGAAATTGACTAACCTGACAAAATCGAATGTTATCACCGCTTTGGGCAGTAGGAATTCATTGTCCTTTTTGTACCATAACCTCATTGACGGTGTATCCTGGAATAGAAGACAAATTACCATCTAGATCGAAAAAAAAATGGGTCCTAAAATGGGGTCTAGTTCATAATATCGACAGTCTCTAGATCGAGGGTCGCTGTATCGAAAACGTTCCATCGATGGTACGCTACATCGACAGTACACTATATCGATGGTGCCAACGATGGAACGTTTTCGATACATCGACCATAGATGTAGTGACTGTCGATATTATGAACTAGTATTACACTAGAATTAAACTATATTATGAACCCTAAAATGTGGAACGAAATGTGTGTGTTACTTGGAACTTCGATATCGCCATTGGTCATAATGACCATTGGTTATGGAGGTCAGATGGCAGTCGCTCCACGGAAAATATCGAAGTTCAGCCGCATCACAGTTAGACTGGAAAGCCGACCCCAACTGAGTTGGGAGAAAGGTTCAGAGAATGATGATGATCCCCTAAAATGTGGATAAATAAACTTAAAAATCTGATTTAAGATGGCTCCTTCGACCCCCAGAAAGGGTGTGGGGCGAGCATCGCGCCGCCGAAAGTGGGTCGTAGGTTAACAGGCGGTTGTCCTGTCACCCTCTGTCTGTGATCGGAGATTCATCCCACCCCCCACCTCCACAGTGCCCTCTGCTAGCCAGAGGGCACTGTGGAGGTTGGCCTCTGCCGCTCCTGAAAGTGCGACCTACCTTCACAATAGCTGGGGCCACGGCGTCACTTGTAGGGTCCTCGGCCTTATCCAGCGCCAAGTTCGACGGGATGAACTCGTTGGGGGGAGGCATGTGCAGTTCTGGGCACACAGCAGTACCCTGCCACTCCTGAAAGCATCATTAGGCGATGAGTTTTTATTGGTGGCAGACAAGCACACGGTCCACCTGATGGGAAGCGGTCACCGTTGAGTATGGAGCTGTGCAGCACCGGGGGCGTCACACTCGCGTTGCCAACTCTGAAGGTTTGAGGTATGTTTGGGGGGAAGGGATTGGGGAGGGTGACTTGGGGGGGACAGAATCCCTCCAGTGAGCTCTGGCTACCCTACTTACCTTGGTTATTATGTGCGCGGTGTTCTGTAGAGCGGAGGTACTACCCCAGTCGGACTGCTCAGTTCGGACGGGAGATACCGTCGTGTCCTACCTCCATGACTATCTATTATTGATGCTAACTGTATGTGATGATGGCCATCTCTGGCCACTGCGTACTGGACCTTGATTCTGCTAAAGGCGAACCACTTCATGCCACTGTCACTCCAAAAAATGCCATTTAATTGTAGACTTTATCGTTATACAGTTAAAGTCTAAAATCACATGACAATAATTCATTAAACTTTTTCATTCGCTCAACAAAATATAATTTAACTTTAGACTTTAACATGATAACAATCATCATTCTCTGAACCTTTTTCCCAACTCAGTTGGGGTCGGCTTTCCAGTCTAACTGTGATGCGGCTGAACTTCGATATTTTCCGTGGAGCGACTGCCATCTGACCTCCACAACCAATGGTCATTATGACCAATGGCGATATCGAAGTTCCAAGTTAGACTGGTTGGACTTTTGTGGGCTCCAACTACCCGTAACGACTGCCATAGATGTTTGTATGGCAACCGGGACCGACGGCTTAACGTGCTCTCCGAGGCACTAATAAACCTGCGATAAATACACACATAACTTCGAAAAGCATCGAAAAGTCATTGGTGTGTGCCATGGTGAACCTGGGATCGAACCCGAGACCTCGTCTCAGCAGTCCATTACCCAAACCACTAGGCTACCGCGGATCATTAACATGATAACAATACAGTCCAAAATTGAATAGCAATTTTTTGAAGTGTCAGTGGCTTGTTTTAAAATAATCTAGGCCTTGGAGGACAAGACTTACCTTCAGTTTAGCTGCATCTATATCTTCTTGGAAGTACTTGGTTCCGTACCAGGGTTCCGTTACTGTGCATTTGTCGGCGAACGCTCTGTGGAATTTCAATATAATTAAAATCTGTCTAGACCGTTAAGATAGGGACCGCCATTTTGGAGCGGATATCTAGAATAGCGCCCCATATCCACTGGATTTTACCCTAGCTTCTTACCATTGAGCGGGGTTAGGTCAACTGACGGACTGAATATAATAATTACATTTTTTTATAATAAAATTTGGTCTATATCTTTTTGAAATCCTCATGAAAGCCCTTTATTTGATACCCATATTGCCGCATACGATTTATTTATATTTTTTACTCTGTATTACAGCGGCCATATTGTTTTTTTTTCGGGTCACCTATTTAAGAACATTTGGGTTTACCGATACGAATCTAACGATATGTCAATTAAAGAAATCCATCCAATGGTTTTGAGAGATATGAGGTAATAAATAATCTTACCAACATACATACAAGATACGCGCGAAAAACATTTTTTTTTATTTTTTTTATTTTTTTTTTATACCACTTACATAACCCTTATTGGCAGTCGGGTAAAAAAAAGTGTGAATTTTATAAATGTAAAAATGTTTGTTACTTAATCATGCTTAAATCAGTCTACTGCGTTGTCAGCATAGAAATTCTCTCAACCCCCCCCCCCCCCCCCTCCCCCCTCCCACTTCAGGGTCAGCAGCGCGAGTGTGACTCCACGTCCATAGGCCACAGAGACCCATGTTGTAAGTGCTATAAACAAACTTTTTTTATATACCAGTTCCAACAGACAAGCACACGGCCCACTTGATGGGAAGTGGTCACTTTGGCCTCCAAACATTTTATCACAACACAAATTCTTATGTATGGTCAACAAAAAAAATACTCATATACTTACTTAGCGACGACCGCCACGCGCACATTTTCAGGGGTAAGCAGAGACAGTAGTTCAGTGATTAATTCTGGTTTCCATTCCGTCATTAAGTAGTAGGCGCTTAAGATATCTTCCATTGGGAATTCCTAAAAAAAATATGCAAGTGATTATTAAGGTTTTAATTTTTATAGGCGGAACCCTAATTCCTTCCTAATTACTCCTTGTCATCAGCGATTTGGCAATCAAAGTCCCGTGAAAATCAGTCCAGCCGTTTCAGAGATTAGCCGGAACAAACAGACAGACAAACATGTTGGTTTGGTATGTACCACCCAAAATGAACTTAGTAAAAAAGCTGTTATATTTATATCACAAACATACACTCCAATTTTATTTATTTGTATCAGATGAACACTTTTAAAAATAAAAAAAAATCACAAGCAAAAAAAAAGAAAGAGGTATCACCCTCACACAGTGCAATCAATTCCATCAAGAACCAAGCGGTTCGGTGCCTCTTTTATTTGCCGCACCATAAAGACTTGGAACTCTTTACCAGCGCATGTGTTTCCTTCCTCCTATAGTCCCGGGGTCTTTAAGAGGGGCGTGAAAAAGCATTTGATGAGGCCGTCAAGCTGAGGGGGGCCACCACTGTAGCACTACCGGTGTATATAGTGGTGACTCCAGTCCTGAGACTTTAGCTTACCATCAGACGAGGTAAAGTAATTTTGACGTGTCATATATATAAAAAAAATAGAATCTACTTATGGAGGTAGGACACAACGGTATCTCCCGTCCGAAATGAGCAGTCCGACTGGGGTAGTACCTCTGCCCTACAGAACACCACCACATAATAACCAGCGTGTTGTGTTCTCCAAGGTAAGTAGGGTAGCCAGAGCTCACTGTATCCCTTCTCCCCCCACCCCCCTTCTCTTCAGGGTAGGCAGCGCGTGTGTGACACCCTTAGTGTTACACACGTCCATAGGCCACGGTGACCGCTTCCCATAAGGTGGGCCGTGAGCTTATCTGCCACCTACGTGGTATAAAAAAAATCTGCCTAGTAGAGGGTACCTGTAGGAGATGCACGTGCCCGACCACTAAACTCCTGGGTTCCTGTGCATCCTTGAAGCGGAACTCCATCGCCATGAGGTCCCGCTGTTCCTCCCACACCCACAGTTGAGGAGGCTCAGTCTTCAGCATTGCTATATACTGAAAATTACACAAAAACTTAATGATAAGGTCGTGCGTTTGCGTCGTGCAAATAATACTGAGCTAATTTCGTGCAAATAATTTACACAAAATTGTGCAAAAAAACTCCATACGATTTGCACGTTACACATAAGTATCAGTACCAAATTATCGCTCCCGCTGTCTGGCAAGAAGGACATCGGAGGGAGTGGAGGTAAACGTGAGGGGGGGGGGGGGAGGGCATGTGAGAGATTGCATTGGATTTGATGGAGGTAGGGCACGACGGTATCTCCCGTCCGAACTGAGCAGTCCGACTGGGGAAGTACCTCCGCCCTACAGAACACCGCGGCCATAATAACCAACGTGTTGGGAGCTCACTGTACCCCTCCTCCCCACCCTTACCTACCCCTGCCCTTCCCCTTCAGGGCGGCAGCGTGTGGGTAACGCCCTTGGTGTTGCATACGTCCATAGGCCACGGTGACCGCTTCCCATCAGGTGGGCCGTGTGCTTGTCTGCCACCTAAGTGGTATGAAAAAGGTCGAAAATGACGGCACGGCTAGCGGGGACGTTTATGTCGGAGTCGAACCGACTAAAACCGCACGCCATCTAGAATCTTTTAGCGCCGGGGTGTAAGGTGGCCCATAGGGCATTGATCTCGCTCCCCGGCTTGACCCGGGCCATCTCCTGGTTCCAGATGGCCCATACACTTTTACACCATCATTCTCTGAACATTTTTCCCAACTCAGTTGGGGTCGGCTTTCCAGTCTAACTGTGATGCGGCTGAACTTCGATATTTTCCGTGGAGCGACTGCCATCTGACCTCCACAACCAATGGTCATTATGACCAATGGCGTTATCGAAGTTCCAAGTTAGACTGGTTGGACTTTTGTGGGCTCCAACTACCCGTAACGACTGCCATAGATGTTTGTATGGCAACCGGGACCGACGGCTTAACGTGCATACACCTTCACACCAAATAAAGTACTATCAGAAACTGACCTGGAACACAAGATTGATGATGTCATCAATGTGTGCCAGCCCTTCCTCCGTGAGGTCCACTTGCACGCCGAAGAATCCGAAGCCACGCGCCCCAATCCGTGTACCACCGACTAAACTATGAACAAATATAATGATAAGTTATCACAGACAACTCAACAAAAAAGTGAATATATAATACTAGTTGACCCCGACTTCGCCCGTGGCGTAATTCGAACCCCGATGCACCCTTTTTAACTCACATAATATGCTCATAATTTATCAGTTTTCCTAAAATGTATGGGAATCTACCGGAATTGTTCACATTTATGATTATTGCTCCGCTCCCTTGGGCAGTAGCGTGATGATATTCAGCCTATGACATTCACGGATAATGTGGCTTTCTATTTGGTGAAAGAATTTTTAAAATCGGTTCAGTAGATCCCGAGATTATCCCTTACAATTTAACAAATATACAAACACACAAACTTTACTTCTTTGTAATATTAGTATAGATTGTTGAATCATTTTAAACTTGCTCACATAAGCTAATAAAACCTACGGACGGAATGTGTTGGAAGATACAGCTGACGACGCTGGAGTCACCCAGCTTGCTTATACCACAGAATACCTAACACTAGGCGCACACTAGGCGACACGCGACGACAGGCTGCGGCCGAGAATTTCATAAATATATATTGTTCGGGCGTTTTGTCTACTTTTTATAAGTTTATGCTCATCTACTCAACATATCTAAACCATCTGGGGGTTTTCGAGAATACTAGTAACTTAGTATAAAATAATAGACTTACCTATTGCACCAGCCACGTTTCTTGAAAGCCGCCAGCAGACTCCCTGGACCCTCGTGGCCCAAGAGATGAGACAGGTAATGTCCCGGCTACGAAAAAAAAAAACAGTCATTGATTTATATTACACTAGCGACCCGGGACCCGGCTTCGCTCGGGTGTAAATTCCAGTTTTCCAATAAAATATATAGCCTATGACACTCACGAATGATGTGGCTTTCTATTGGTGAAAGAATTTTTAAAATCGGTTCAGTAGATCCCGAGATTACCCCTTACAATTTAACAAATATACAAACACACAAACTTTACCTCTTTATAATATTAGTATAGAAGTATAGATATACTAGCTGCCGCCAGCGTGGATGTCGGTTTTCGCGTTTTTTGACTATATCTCCGGTTCTACTCAACCGATTGTGATCAAACATGCGTAGGATTTTAACTCTGACCAAGATCTTTCAAATAAAAAAAACCGCATCAAAATCCGTTCAGTAGTTTTTGCGTCCATCGCGCACAAACAGACAAGTTGTGTTCCCAGCGGTAAGTAGGGTAGCCAGAGCTCGCAACTCCCTCCCTCCCATCTCCCCAAACCCCCTTCCCATCCTTCCTTCCATCCTTGATGTTGCACACGTCCATAGGCTACGGTGACCGCTTCCCACCAGGTGGGGCGTGTGCTTGTCTGCCATCAGCTAAATAGTATAAAAAATAAATAATAAAAGTATTTTTTTTAAATATCTCCAATGTATAGACATAGCTACATTAAAATTTTATAATAGTACTAGCGGATCCGAAAGACTTCGTTCTGTCAAAAAGATTTGGAATATGGCAGTTTTTTTCTTACATAAATAACATAAACTCACGCCTATATCCCCGAAGGGGTAGGCAGAGGTGCTAGCACCCACATTTCGCCAGTTTATGTTTAGGTCCCAATGTAATAGGTGGCGAGCCTATTGCCATTAACCGGGCATTTATAAACCTGCGATAAATACACACATAACTTCGAAAAGCATCGAAAAGTCATTGGTGTGTGCCATGGTGAACCTGGGATCGAGCCTGAGACCTCGTCTCAGCAGTCCATTACCCAGACCACTAGGCTACCGCGGTCTTTTCTTACACTTGTTAATTGATTGACTGCATTGATTGAATTTGAACTTCATGCAGCGGTAATACAAATTGATTTTTTAGGAATACACCTAATGTAGGTGTGCTTAGACAACGGTAAGTGTTTGTAATGTAATATTATGAACTTTATTGAATGGCAATAAAGTTCAAATTGAATCTACATTTTAGTTACAAAACGTATGTATGGGAAAAAGAAAATGGCTGTTTTAGGGTTTTCCCGGCAATTATTCGATTTTTTCTCACCGCAAAAACCATCCTTGGGCTTCAACGAATATTTAAGAAAAAAAATTGGCCAAATTGATCCAAGTGTTGTTGAGTTATGCGCTTACAAACACATTTTGCGATTCATTTTTATATTTATACTAGCTGTCTCGGCGAACTTCGTACCGCCATATTTTCCACCCGCGTGCAATTCCGTTCCCATTCCTGTTCCCGTTCCCATTCCCATTACTATTCCCATTCCTATTCCTATTCTCATTCTCATTCCCATTCCTACTACTACCTACTACTACTAAATACTAATCCCGTAACGTAAACATAAACTTCTCTCACATAATAGAAAAAGTTTGTATGAGAAAAAGAAAAGTTACTTTCTGAAATTTTCTGTACAACTGTTTTATTATTTATTTTCGTAAGAACCTTCTCCCGATAATAACAAACACAACAAAAAAAGAATTAGTGAAATCGGTAGAGCCATTGGTGAGTTATGCGCTTACCAACACATTTTGCGATTCATTTTTATATTATAGAAGATAAGAAAGATAACATTCTTACCCCACTTTTGTAATGTTTCCTTGTGTCCGGCACTGGGAAGTCAATGGAGAGTGACCGCATATCCTTCACAGGGTGACAGAAGGCCCTCTTCCTACGGAGTTCGGGAGGGAACGGGTGTTCAGGCCAGGTTGGCGCCGTGACCGATTTATCTTCGACAGCGGAGAACAGAGGGACTACCATAGCTTCCAAATCATCCAGCGACTCTGTAGAACATAACTCGATAAAGGAGATGTTTCACAAATGTATGGACTTTGGGCCCGATAATTGTACACTACTTAGAAAAATAGCTAGGCAATGTAGTTTTCATTTTTCAATTCTTATAATATTGCCTCGTATTATGGGCGGAATCTAACTAAATAAATACTAAGACTTTACCTTCAGCTTACCATCAGGCGAGGTGTAGTCAAATTGACGTGTCCTATATAAAAAAAAAACCACTTTCTTGCCACACAACAAATATGGCGGACTAAAACTATAAAAATGTACTCATATTTTATTAATTTATGCCCTCGAATTTCAGAGGCGAATAAATATCCTCCGCCTTACAGAACACCGCGCACATAATAACCATCGTGTTGTGTTCCCCAAGGTAAGTAGGGTAGCCAGAGCTCACTGTACCTCTTCCTACCCCCGCCCCTTGCCTTCAGGGTCGGCAGCGCGTGGGTGACGCCCTTGGTCTCGCACACGTCCATAGGCCACGGTGAACACTTCCCATCAGGTGCGCCGTATGCTTGTTTGCCACTTCAGTGGTATAAAAAAAATTATGCATATTTGAACTGAGCGGGAATCGAACCCGCACCACAGAGACCGTTGCAATTGGCTCTCAAATGATGTTGAGTACTCACCTTTACCCAAAACGACCAGGGTCATGATATTTGAGGAGTACCACTTCTCGTGGAACTTCAGCAGCTCCTTCCTGACATCGATGCCTTTAGACTTTGGTATGGTTTCCAAGGTTTCTTTGTTTCCTGTAATCATGGAGAGAAAATATTACTGCTTGATTTTCGTATGAGCTCTGTAGCTCATACGAAGGAGGTAGAACACGACGGTATCTCCCGTCCGAACTGAGCAGTCCGACTGGGGTAGTACCTCCGCCCTAAACACCGCGCACATAATAACCAGCGTGTTGTGTTCCCCAAGGTAAGTAGGGTAGCCAGAGCTCACTGTAGCCCTCCCCCCTTTCCTTCAGGGTAGGCAGCGCGTGTGTGACACCCTTAGTGTTGCACACGTCCATAGGCCACGGTAACCGCTTCCCATCAAAGCTCGCAAATCAACCTCAGTCAAAATTCATTTATTCTGTACTAGCTGTGCCCCATAAAATTCTGTATCTGTTCCTAGGGGGTGGTATAGTGCACGGCATCTAACTTGGCAAGATTTTGGAGTAATATGAGCCCCACTACTCCAAAATCTTGCCAAGTTAGATGCCATGCACTATAGCCGTTGGGATTTCTTCCGTGGGGATTTGATTTATGCCCGAATCGAGCTGACTAAAGCCGCACGCCCTCTCGGGTCTTCTTGCGCTGGGGTGTAAGTTGGCACAAAAGGCATTTCCTTCGCGCCCCGGCATATCTGGGGCCATCTCCGAGATAACCCCCTCGGGTTTGGGAACCACAATGTCCCTATCATTCCTCCGGAAAGAGGAGCGGGGTGGTACCGCCACCTCGGCCAGGCGGCTTCACCCCCAGGCCTGCGCTCATGGAAGACGGAGGTCGTTGATGTGCTTGTTCCAGGGGAGTTTTGAGGAATCTCTCACGGACCAGTTCCGCAGCCTCCTTCTTGAGCATTACTTGCCCACATATGGACACCGCACCGCCCGGTTGCCATACAAACATCTATGGCAGTCGTTATGGGTAGTTGGAGTCCACAAAAGTCCAACCAGTCTAACTTGGAACTTCGATATCGCCATTGGTCATAATGACCATTGGTTGTGCAGGTCAGATGGCAGTCGCTCCACGGAAAATATCGAAGTTCAGCCGTATCACAGTTAGACTGGAAAGCCGAACCCAACTGAGTTGGGAAAAAGGTACAGAGAATGATGATGATGATATGGACACCGCACCCAATCTATCCTAACTAGCTTTTACAAACCATCCGTCCATCTAGAAAGTATCACTTACCCGTGCCAAATTTATGGAAGGGATGCTTAGGATCGGCGGTACTCTTGTTGAGCTGATCCAGCCGCCAGGTGTCCGAAGATGTGTTCTTCTCATGTTCTGAGTTCACAGCGCTCAGCTCCCGGCCTGTGGCCGTCTCGGTGAAGAGTGGCGAGATGAAGAATTGGGCGAAGCTGGGAGAAATATAGACTGCTATATACAGTATGATAATTACAAAAGTAAAACTAATTTACTTACCTCTTTTTTTAAGTCGGTTAAATATACTAAAAGTGCCTTTAGAGTGTAAAAAGATTTTTGAAAGAAAAAGAAAGAAAACTGTCTTTATTTATATAGAACACAATGCACATCAGGTTTTTATAAACAAATAAAAATGATCACCAACCGTCTAAAACCGCACGCCGTCTCGGGTCTTAATTACCGGGGTGAAAGGTTACCCAATAGGCATATCCCTCATACCCCAGCTGACCCCGGGGCATCTACGGTTTTAAGATGGCCTCCTCGATCCCCCGGATGGGCGTGGGGCGAGTATCGCGCCACTTCGCCAACGGTGGGGTGTAGGGTGACCTCTGCTAGTCAGAGGGACACGTGGAGATTCTCGGAGCAGCCCTCTAGAGGGCCACTCCCACCCCGGCTGGATTGGCCGCAGGCAGCAGCGTCTTCCGTGGCGAGTGGGAGGCGTTGCTCGCCTCCGTTGCCGAGTGCACCGCGTGGATGTCCCGCCCTGCACCCCGGATACTACCCCCCCTGTCAGCTGGTGCATTTTTTTTTATACCACGTAGGTGGCAGACAAGCACACGGCCCACCTGATGGGAAGCGGTCACCGTTGCCTATGGACGTGTGCAACTCTAAACGTGTCACACCCGCGCTGCCTACCCTGAAGGGAAGGGGGGAGGGCTAGGAACAGGTGATTTATTTATTCATTTATTTATTTTATTTGGGATAGAAAACAGCAGTACATTATTTTACTTAATAAATATCTAGAACATAAATTACTAATCATACTACTAACAACATTATCGACTTATTACTAATAATATAATGTAAATTAAGTAGATCCCGCTTAGACGGGATTTTTATTAAGTTAAGCACAGAAGAAAAAAAAACCAAATTGAATCATGCACGAAACAACAGGTACACGCAAGCGCGAACTAAACACAGGTGGTTAAGGAATTGACAACACATTTTCTAAAATTGATGTTGTTTAAATAAAAAATATCTATGTTTTCAAATTTAGAATTATATGCATCTACAAGTTGGCGCAGAGGAGCATGCAAACCAGCATTGGTTTTACTGACGTGGCTGGTTTTAACAGATAATAAGCGGTACGGGCGTGATTGTCTACGCATTACTGTTCTCGGTACAATGTAGCACAGCTGATTAGTAACCTCAGGACAATCATACTTGTGAGGCTAGGAAGGGATGGGGGGAGGAGGGGTACAGTGAGCTGGGTCCCTACTTATGGCGAACCGCACGCCATCTGGGTATAAAATGGTACATAAAAGGACTTACATATCAAGTGCTTTACTTAGATGTGCGGGCAGAACATCGAAGTAGTATGTTGTGTGGTCTGAGGAGGTGGACGCGTTGGAACTGCCTCCGTACTCCGAGAGGAATTTACTGTATTCGTTCTCCTGTAACAATAACACACGTTATAACGACATCCTACACAGAGCTATCTAGAAGTATGCATAGATTAACTAGCGCGTGTTATGTGGTCTAGAATGTGGATAAATACATTCTTTTTTGCTTACTATATGTAAGGAAAAAAAATGTATTTTTGATGTATTTGCAGTAAAATATTACATTATAATATTGGATACGTCAAGATGACTTCACCACGCCTGAGGGTAAGTTAAAATGTAAAGTGTCAGGACCCGGGGTCACCACTACATACACCGATAGTGCTACAGTGGTGGCCCTCAACTTGACAGCCTCATCAAAATCAGTTATACATAGAAACACCATCATACCAATGTCAATATACATACTCATGCATACAAATATTTGCACTGAGTGGGAACCAAACTCATGACCTCCATCGTACCAATCAATCGCTCTACTAATATAATAATAATAATAGTACAATAATACGTTTGTATATATGTTTGTGTATATATAAATTGTTGGTATATAGTGAATTATTTAACTGGGTGTAGATGGCCAAATCCAAAGCTATGAGGAGTAACGAAATGCTCACATAAGACTCAGAGCCGACTTTGATAAAAACTACAACATTAGGTATGCGATTACTGTTCATTCAACTATGTTACTCGAACTAACACTGTATCTAGACTAAGGCAATTGTTGTAAATAGACCAAAAAAAAACAGCCCGCTGAGTTTCTTGCCGGAGTCTTCTCAGGTCTGGGCCGGTCGGTGGTCCATTTGCTTCTAGTTTTAAATAACTTTGATTTTGACGTTTTGTAAGTGCCGCTTAAAATGATCTATACAGAATGAATGATTTTTGACTTTGACTTTAAAAAAAATACTTAAGACAAGATCTCATTTTTGGTGATCTTTTTTAAGTTTAAGGTTCTTGAATACATACCTCCGGATACTTCTTGGTCCCAAGGAACAGCATGTGTTCACAGAAATGCGCCAAGCCTGGTAACTCGTCCGGATCGCTTAAGTACCCTGAAAGGGACATAATAAATTTGATTGCCTAAAAATTTATAATAACGTATAATGGTGGGATGGTAGCTGAATGGATAAAGACGCGGACTCTCCTCAGAGGTATCAAGTTCGAATCTGGCCGGACAGTACCAATGTGAATTTCACTTTGTGGAATTTATATGTGCTAATCACATGATTTACCATCTGCTGAAGAAAAAACATCATGAAGAAACCCACATGTCCTAGAAGACATTCTAAGGACATGTCCGATCCACCAACCCGCATTAGGCCAGCGTGTGTGGATTAAGGTCTAAACCCTGTCAGCTCTCTCGTTAGAGAGACCCGTGCCCAGCAGTGGGACATAAATGGGTTGCTATTATTATTATAATAAAAATGTATAGGAAATTGATACCTAGATACCACACTTGGATCCTGATCAAGGAGAGGCCCTATCGGCCATACCAGGTCGATCCCAGCCCACCCCTCCCCTCTTTCCCGGGGCCAATACGGGGACATTGTGGTTACCAAACTCGAGTGGGCCTTACACTCTGGCGTTTGAAGTCGCACAGACGGCGTGCGGTTTTAGACGGTTCCAGTGCAACATAACTGCCAGATATTCATGGGGATTTCCACACGATAAAAAAATTTATAAATAGTGTTAATACTAACCAACATTGACATCCATAGCCGCAGCAGACTTGTCGGTAGTTGGATCACTAACTAGTAGCACCTTCAATCCATTTGTCAATAGTAAACCCCTGGAAACATGTGCAAATATTACTTAGGAGTAGGAGTCCACCTATATTTACGCCTAGAAACTACCCCAAATTTTTTTTTTTACATACGACACCTCAAAATGACTTCACCTCGCCTGATGGTAAGCTAAAGGTTAAGTCTCAGGACCGGGGTCACCACTATATACACCGATAGTGCTAGAGTTGCGGATACACGGAATAAATGTTTGACCGAAATGTCACTTACATTTGAAGCCCCGAGGCAGTGTGCATATTTTTGGTTCAAATATGACATACAGTCTGAAGGGTAGGGCGAAAGAGGTGGTAAGTAAGGGGTAGGGGGGAAGGGATGTGGGACTGGCTGGCGGGGAGGTTTCAGACAGGGTTGCCACACGGAAAAAGGCCTATGTGTACTAGTTCATATTTTACCAACCTATAAACACGTTTATCTTCAGCAGACTTGACAATTTCGTTATATCTTTTCAACACTCCAGTCACAGCCATGTTACCGTTACTGCCTACTTCACCGGGAGGGGTTCTAGGGGAGCCAAGTGAGCCCCCGGGCGAACCAGCTGAGCCCCCAGGGGACCCTGTAGGCTCCCTCGGAGAGAACTGCGACGACATGCCAGAGATATGGCGCTTATTTCCAGGTGAACTAAAAAACATAAAATTATGGTCTAAAATGCAAACGGAAAAGGTCTATGATGATTGCACAGATTTTAAACATAAAAATTCTAATGATTACAGTTCATAATATTGTGAAAAGCGATGGTAGCTGAATGGATAAGGACACAGCCTCTACTCAGAGGTATTGAGTTCGAATCCGGCCAGACAGTACCAATGTGAATCTCACTTTGTGGAATTTATATGTGCTAATCAAATGATTTACCATCTGCTGATGGTGAAGGAAAAACATTGTGAGGAAACCCACATGTCCTAGAAGAATTTCTAAGGACATGTCCGATCCACCAACCCGCGTTGGGCTAGCGTGTGTGGATTAAGGTCTAAACCCTCTCAGCTCTCTCGTTAGAGGAGAGGATACCCGTGCCCAGCAGTGGGACATAAATGGATTGCTATTATTATTGTAACCAAAGTTTAAAGGTAGTTCAATAGAGCGATTAAGTAATTAAACATAATTTTCATTAAGAATCATAAGTTACTTTGCTCAAGCTACTGTTCAAAATCTGTAAATGATTTTAGACTTTAGCTGTTGACTGTACTATGTGCATCACACATTCGAATAT
The DNA here is from genome assembly GCA_963576445.1 of Lithosia quadra. Classification (NCBI taxonomy): domain Eukaryota; kingdom Metazoa; phylum Arthropoda; class Insecta; order Lepidoptera; family Erebidae; genus Lithosia; species Lithosia quadra. Next base: position 2,630,318 of record OY754897.1, read on the forward strand.
GAACCTTATACTGCTGATATTAAGGAGCTTACATAATTTTGTGAGTTCACTCGGAACCACTGCACTTATTGGAAAAAATCATTCATCATTTTATTATAATTTATCAGTTTTTGTTTAAATTATCTGGTGGCAGCATATAGCTTAATGTCTATCAGAGATTATATCTCTGATAGACATTAAGCTATATTATGTGTAAATTATGATGGCTTGAGTTAAAAAAAAATATATAAACCAAATTTGGCTGTGATCCAGCCAAAGAGAGAACTATCCATATACTTCTAGATTATAAACATATGGAAGAAGACCAGAGGGCTTGTCTGCCACCTAAGTACCTAGTATAAAAAAATATGAGAGAAGCAAGTTCCCTACAGTAAGCAGTGGGGCAGACATGTACTGTTAAAAGTAAATAGTAACCCATTGATGAACAAAGGTTTACTAAGGGTTTACTCCATATCTTTAGAATTCATTCGTTTGTACGCTATCGCTAGACAAACAACAACACTGAAGGTTTGAAAACCTTTATTTATAACATAAGCTTACCGATAGTTTAGACGAAAATCAAATCAATACCTACCTTTTAATAAAATCACTAATATCAATTTAAAATTAAAGCGTAACCTAACCTATTAGGACTTGCTCGGTGTAACAAAGGTGTATAGTAGTGGATTCCCACAAACAGAGCTCTTCTCGATGCCAGTTTGAATAAATCAACTTGTTATTTGTTATTTTCTAACTAAAAATTCTATTACGTTTTCATTTGATCCAGATTAAATAAATCAGTGATTAAATTATTGTAAGTTGTACTGTCATAATTTAAACCGAACAAGTTGAAATGGAACACAAAATAGCTCGAGATGATTGAAATAGGCGATTTTTAATTGTGTCGGACTATAATCGAAAAACTTTATAAACAACGTTTCATTATATGCAGCAGTAAATTTGTATTATAGCATTATCATGTTGTGCATACCGTAGAATACGCATAGAATAATAATGTTGGCTACAAGGATATAGTACAAGGAAATTTCTAATGTTCTTGGTTGGCTTTCAACTGGTTCTTTAGATTCAGAAAAAGAGGGCTACAAAAGCAATGAAAAATAAAAATATTTTCCCTAGTATTCATTCATGCATACTATCAATTAGGTAATCGGTGATACTATGCAGAACAAAACAAGAGTTTTGCCGTTTTTAATTCAGATAACAGAGACGTAGACCGAGTATAGTTAGGTATAAATCAATCAATCAATTAGCCTATCGAGACGCGATGTTCACTGCTGGACATAAGGCCTCTTCTAATGTGCGTCATATCATTCGATTCTCCGCCTTCCGCATCCAGTCCATCCCATCTACCTTTTTCAGGTCATCTAGTTGGGGGACTTCACGCCTTCCGGTAGTATTTAGTAGTATGGTAGAACACTATATTTTCTGACTGCCGGATCCAGATAATACCCTCTGCTTTGCTTGGATCGTGTGGTTGGTGTGAAAAAAAAAGGGTATTTACCTACTTAATCTAATTAGGTATCTTATCTACAAATACCTATTATATCTATCGATGTTTGATAATTTTGTTTAAATGTCGAATTTGTAGGTACCAATTTGCATTCAATTGCTTCATTTATTTAGGTATTGATGACTATTTTCATTCCTTCGTCATTTTTAGATGCATTTGAAAACCTTATCTGCCTGGCTTTTGGATTAGGTAGGTAGGTATTCTATAATTTGATTCCATAACGTAAAAAATATGCAAATACGAACAAATTGAGGATAATGGAGATATTAGTAGGTATAACCTTGAACATCTTCTTACTTAATGGAGATAGGTATTAGATACAAAGTAACGTTGATGGATTTGGCCTTGAACCGTTCACCAGCTGATTGAAATTAGGTGCAGAGATAAATTACAGTCTGATATAACATAACACATACACAGATACATGCCTGCGGTAATAAGGGTAGCCAGAGCTCACTGTACCCCACCTCCCCCCACCCTTCCTAGCCCTCTTCCCTTCCCTTCAGGGTTGGCACCGCGTATGTGATACCGTAGTGTAAGTTGCACACGTCCATAGGCCACGGTAACCGCTGTGCTTGTCTGCCACCTACGGTGTATATAACAAAAAATAATTATATTAGGAATGTGTGCCTGTTTAATATAAGAACCTGTATGTTGCTACAGCCAGCAAACTGGTTATCCATACTTCTATAATAACTATAGGTTGAAGTGTCTATTTGTAAAGGCGCTCCCTCACCGGGAGCATTCGCGTGTAATGTATCTTTACAGAGTCGAGCATTAAATCAGTGAGGGAGGAGAACTGCCACGGGAGACGCTGCTGCTTGCGGCCAATCCGGCCGGGGTGGAAGTGGCCCTCTAGAGGGCTGCTCCGAAGCTCTTCACGTGTCCCTCTGACTAGCAGATGGCACAGTGGGGAGCGAGCGGGGGGCGAGCTGATTGTCTGCGCGCCGACGGTTGGGTGACAGGACGGCCGCCTGCCCCACCATCACCGAAGTGGCGCGATGCTCGCCCCACCCCCCCTTTCGGGGGGGTCGAGGAGGCCATCTTAAAACCATAGATGGCCAGGGGTCAGCTGGGGTGCGAGGGATATGCCCATTGGGTAACCTTACAGCCCGGTTACTAAGGCCCGAGACGGTGTGCGGTTTTAGTCGGTTCGATCCCGACATAACCACCCCCGATGGCCGACGGGGGTAGTATCCATGGGGATTTCCGCACGATAAAAAAAAGGGAGGAGAACTGAGCATTACAGTGCACAAACTATAGGTGTGTCTACGCTAAGCAAGTCTAGCACGAGCGAAGCACAAGCAGAGAGAAATTACATGGAATTTAATTGTAATTACTTAAATTTAATTGAACATTAACATTTAACATAATCTCACGCCTATATCCCCGAAGGGGTAGGCAGAGGTGCTAGCACCCACATTTCGCCAGTTTATGTTGACGTCCCAATGTAATAGGTGGCGAGCCTATTGCCATTAACCGGGCACTTATAAACCTGCGATAAATACACACATAACTTCGAAAAGCATCGAAAAGTCATTGGTGTGTGCCATGGTGAACCTGGGATCGAACCCGAGACCTCGTCTCAGCAGTCCACTACTCAGACCACTAGGCTACCGCGGATTTAATTTTATTTAAAACTTATCTCAAAATTCTAAATATACGCAGCCAAAGTCGCGGGCAGGGTTAGTACTATAATAGACACAGGTTAAATTTGAAAACATCATTTTAATACCTATTAAGGTTTTCCTTGAGTCAGTTGTGTGATGAGTGGTTTTCATATCAAAATGTTTAGTTTTTTAATAATGTTTAGTATTTTTTATGTTTCGAGTCATAGTGTAATTTGGTTTGAAGGTGAGTGGGTTACATCATTTGTTTTATTATGTCTTAAAAAAAAAACAAACTGCGTATTATCGCGCATTCAACTTTGGTTAGGCGTGGCATAGAGGAGGGCAGGTCATGATAATTGCCGTGAGGCACGTCACAGCCTCTCAGTCCAATCATTTTAGGAATTTTTAAACCTCACGTGATAAGGAAACGTTGTGGTATTGGTGAAGATTTAGTGACCAAGATAGAGAAAGGGATGCTTAGATGGTTCGGACATGTAGAGAGGATGGGTGAAAGAAGGTTGACGAAACATAATATATTCGTATGCATGAATAATATCTATTTGCATTGGTCTGGGTGTTTCTATGTATAATAAGTAATGTATTTACAAAAAAAAAAGTATATAAGTATGTTTATCAGCATCCTAGAACCCATAACACAAGCTAGTTAAACTAAGCTTACTTTGGGTCTAGATAGCAATGTGTAGAATGTCGTAGAATATTTATAAAAAAAAAGAAAGAAAAGATTTTATGAGGTGAAGGTGAATTGGCAACCCGATAAAGCGCCTATAACCTCGGCGTATGTATGTTGATCAGATCCAGAACTGATCGGGGGATGTGTGCTCTGGCTACCCTAATTACAGGTGGGAACACACACGCTGGTTATTATAGGGTGGTGTTCTGTAGGTACTACCCCAGTCGGACTGCTCAGGCTTCAGACGGAAGATACCGTCGTGTCCTACCTCCGTTAATACTAAATTTAATGTGTAATAAGATGTTTTATTTCAGGCACATCAGCCGTTATGATACAAAACGAGGGTGCTCCGGGCAGGTAACACCTTTAGTTATACCTAGCAACTTTTTTCAGGATATGTGTACCTACAGCTAAGGAGTGGAATTCCTTGCCTGAGTCTGTGTTTCCGGAAAGCTATAACCTTTTTTTTTTATCGTGCGGAAATCCCCATGGATATCACCACCGTCGGCCATCGGGGGTGGTTTTGTCGGGATCGAACCGACTAAAGCCGCACGCCGTCTCGCTTCTTAATTGCCGGGGTGTAAGATTACCCAATAGGCATATCTCTCGCACTCCAGCTGACCCCGGGCCATCTAAGCCATCTAGGCCGGTTTTAAGATTGCCCCCTCGACCCCCCGAAAGGGAGGTAGAGCCGGTGACAGGCCGTCTTGTCACCCAACCGTCTGCTTGGGAAGGATCAGCCCGCCCCCCGCCCGCTCCCCAATGTGCCCTCTGTTAGTCAGAGGGACACGTGGAGAGCCTCGGAGCAGCCCTCTAGAGAGCGGGGCGAGTATGTTGCGGGCTTGGCGGGCCGGGCTAGTTCGACCTATTGTGCGTTCCTATTCTTGGACATGTCACGACTTCACGAAGCTTGAAGCACCTCGACACCAACGCTATGATATTATCCAGTTCCAGAGCAGTTCGCTCCACTAACACCTGCATCCTGCCTGCATACCCTGACCACGGGACATATGATGTACTGAACGTCAACAATACCCGCCCTGGTCAGTCCTTTGACACCTTGCTGCTGTCAGTCCGCTGTGACCATGGATACGGGGTGATTAATTCGAATTTAGTGCTATGTCAGTATGGACAATGGTTTAATACCATTCCCAAATGTGTACGTAAGTATATTTTTGATTAGCCTAGATTTTGCAGTTTTTGACCATAATAAATATCTCCGGTTATTACTCAACCGATTGTAATCAAATAAGCTGATAAGATTTTTATAAAACCGCATCAAAATCCGTTCAGTAGTTTTTGAGTCCATCCTGAAATACAGACAAACAGACAAACCGACAAATAATCAAACTGAAAAACAGATAAACAGACAAGAATTCCACAAAATGTAATATATTCAGAATCGTTCAAATAACATAACTCAAGTTTTTTTTTGAATATCTCCAATGTACACAAACAACTAAAGCCACTTTGACTACGAGTATTAGTGCAAGGCATCTAACTTGGCAAGATTTTGTATTAGTGTGGGTCCCACTTCTCCAAAAATTTTGCCAAGTTAGATGCCGTGCACTATACATACTATCTTATTCCCAAAAAATTTCAGGATATTGCAAGCTGGATCCGGACCCCAGCGTAGAATACACGTGCCATCCACCAGGCGAGGGGAAATCTTGTCCGCGGTATATAGCCCCGGGCACTTCAGTAACACCCGCCTGTAAGCCCGAATATTCCACTGACAGTGAAATCATTTTGGACATGGAGTGTGTGCTGGGACAGTGGAATTACATGGCCAAGTGTGAACCAGGTTTGATCCAATTTTAAACTCTTTGACCCGTTTTCACCAATATTTAACCATAGATTAATATACAACGTGTTAATTTGCATTTGAGTATCCTTCACAGGGGGGCTTGAGCTACTTATAGTCATCATAAAGTCACCAGCGCATTGAATGTTAAGACTTTGTTCACGTAATTCACGGGCGATAACATTGATCAGCTTGCAGCTTGCAGAATGCTTCGATATCACCTAATGTCACCATTGGGTTGTGAAGGTCAGATGGTAGTTGCTTCACGGAAAATATCGAGGTCCAGCCAAATCCGCAGTTAAGACTGGTAAAGCGGACCCCAGACTCCGAGGTGAAAGCTTTGGATGCGACTGGGATTAACGCTAGGTTGAAGAAGAACATTGATCAGCTGACGCGCACACTACCTACTTTTATGGACTTGGGACCGGCAGAATGTCTTAGCTACATTTTTTTATACCACTTAGGTGGCAGATAAGCGCACAAGGGTGCGCAACTTACACCAGGGGAGTCACACTCGCGCTGCCGACCCTGTAAAAACCTACTAATGCCCTTCTTGAAGAACCCCATATTGTAGACGCTAAGGAAAACCACTTTTTATAAGTAACAAGCTGTGGCTTCGCCATAATTCATCCCCATGCCAGGATAAAAAGTATCCTATGTCCGTCTCCTAGTTCTAAGCTACCTCCCCATCCGTTTTCAGCCAAATCGGTCCAGCCGTTCACGCGTGATGCCGTGACCAAGGGAAATAGGGATTCATTTTTATGTATTTAGAAGTGGTATTAAAAAACTATATCAGATGGCATTCGCTCCACGGCAAATATCGAAGTTCAGCCGCATCACAGTTAGACTGGAAAGCCGACCCCAACTGAGTTGGGAAAAAGGTTCAGAGAATGATGATGATTTATAAAAACTATATGGAGGGTAGCCATCAGAGCTCACTGTACCCCACCTCCTACCCACCCCTTCCTAGCCTCCCCACCATTTCCTACCCTCGCCCTTTCCCTTCAGGGTCGGCAGCGCGTGGGTGACGCCCTTGATGTTGCACACGTCCAAATGCCACGGGGACGACTTCCCATCAGGTGGGCCGTGTGCTTGTCTGCCACCTACGTTGTTTATAAAACTTGTTTATGTTTCAGACTGCGGTCGAGTAATACCGAGAGGCGGTATTGGATTAATTAGTGGAGGCCATTACAGCAGACACGGGCTGGTGCCGTGGCATGTCGGCCTCTACCGGAGGACATCAACTACTTACGAGCAGATCTGTGGTGGATCCATCGTTACCACCAAAGTTGTGCTATCAGGTAAGTAGGTAGCCTAGTGGTTTGGGTAATGGACTGCTGAGACGAGGTCTCGGGTTCGATCCCAGGTTCACCATGGCACACACCAATGACTTTTCGATGCTTTTAGAAGTTATGTGTGTCGTATTTATCGCGGGTTTATAAGTGCCCGGTTAATGGCAATAGGCTCGCCACCTATTACATGGGACCTAAACATAAACTGGCGAAATGTGGGTACTAGCACCTCTGCCTACCCCTTCGGGGATATAGGCGTGAGTTTATGTTTTATGTTATGTAAATAAATAAAAAAATGAGGGGGGGGGGATAGGGGGGAGGCAGAAAAAAAGAAAGAAAGAGCAACCATTGTGGCACTATCGGTGTTTGCAATGGTGACTCCCATTCCAGAGACTTTGCCTTTAGCTTACCATCTGGCGAGGTTAAGTCATGTTGACGTGACCGACATAAAAAAAAGAAAGAAAGAAGTAAGAAAAAATATAAAAATAAACAGTAACACCATTTTTTTTTATGTCGGTCACGTCAATATGACTTCACCTCGCCTGATGGCAAGCTAAAGGTAAAGTAAATGAGTTCTGTTGCAGGATAATGAAAGTGGCGACAAGATAATGTTAGCGATAAAACTTCTATTCTCTTATTATTAGTCCTGTGGTTTACAGCCGCGCACTGTTTCGTCAGCAGAAACCCATCTGAGTACGCAGTGGCAAGTGGCAAGATCTACCGAGCGTGGGCCGGCGATGGAGATGGCAATGCGCAGAAGTCTGATGTAAGTCAATTGCAAACACATAAAATAATCTGTATATCTATCTATTATATAAAAATAAGTCGGGTTTTCCTTCCTGACGCTATAACTCCAGAACGCACGAACCGATTTCCACGGTTTTGCATTCGTTGGAAAGGTCTCGGGCTCCGTGAGGTTTATAGCAAAACAACCACGCGGGCCGAGCCGCGGGCAACAGCTGGTAATATATAAAAGAAAGTCGTGTTAGTTACACTATTTATAACTCAAGAACGGCTGAACTGATTTGGCTGCAAATTATAGGAAGGTAGCTTAGAATCAGGAGACGTTCATAGGATACTTTTTATCCTTTTTTAGAGTGGAGAGTGGGAGTGAAGTGGAGAGTGAAGTGGAGTGGAGTAAAGTCGAGTAAAGAGTCGTTTAATTGGTGGCGATACCGTTCCGATCTAAATTAGGGATATAGAATTTCCTTATTCATCATTCTCTGAACCTTTTTCCCAACTGAGTTGGGGTCGGCTTTCCAGTCTAACTGTGATGCGGCTGAACTTCGATATTTCCGTGGAGCGACTGCCATCTGACCTCCACAACCAATGGTCATTATGACCAATGGCGATATCGAAGTTCCAAGTTAGACTTGTTGGACCTTTGTGGGCTCCAACTACCCGTAACGACTGCCAATAGATGTTTGTATGGCAACCGGGACCGATAGAATTTACTTAATATATACGTTTTTAGGTAAGAGAAATACACATACCACAAAAGTACCAAGGCGAAGCCGGTCGCCTCGGAGTGGACATAGCTGTCTTGATACTTGCCACACCGTTCGTTCTGACCAAGATTGTGAGGCCGGTGTGTCTCAGCTTCTCCGATAACTTCGACAGATGGCAGTTACAGCCTGGCAACTTTGGAAAGGTAAGTTGGCTGTCATAAACTTTGAAAAGGTAAGTTGATGAGGCCGTCAAGCTGAGGGCCGCCACTGTAGCACTACCGGTGTGTGTGGTGGTGACCCCAGTCCTGAGACTTTGCCTTTCGCTTGCCATCAGGCGAGGTAGAGTCATTTTGACGTACCCTATATTAAAAAAAAACGGCAGAAATAAGCTAACTTTTTTTTTGTATTTATTTTTTTTGTATAGGACACGTCAAAATGACTTCACCTCGCCAGGATAGTAAGCTAAAGGTAAAGTCTCAGGACCGGGGTCACCACTACATACACTGGTAGTGCTTAACCCGTCAATTGGGGTAAAGACTAGGATACGGGCCGCCATTCCAGAAATCAGTCACCCCAAAATGGTGGTCCCTATCTTGACGGCCCAGACAGATGCCTTTTCACACCCCTCTTAAAGAACCCGGGATTGTAAGAGAAGGAGATCCGTGTGTTGTTAGAGCATTCCAGTTCTTAATCGTGTGACAATGAAAGAAAATCGCTTAGTTCGGGACCGAATTGTCCAGGTGTTGACAGTCCAGCAGGTGTTGTCCTGGATTGGAAGAGAGACTGTGGGGATTATTTGAAAGAGAGAGAGAGAGAGAGAGGACAGAGAGAGAGATTCTTTTATACACTAAAATAATTTAGTCGGTGTAATCCATTTGTGATAGCTCAAATTTTTTTGCAGGTGGCTGGTTGGGGTCTAACATCAGCCAATGGCGCTCTTTCTGACATTCTGAAGGTCGTTGACTTCCCGTTCATCAGTGATGAGGCTTGTCTCCTCACTGTTCCACTGCACTTCAAGCCTTATATCACCGGAGACAAATTTTGCGCTGGATATACCAATGGTAGATCATTACGATTGAGTTTGATGTGAAGCGGTCACCGTGGCCTATGATCGTGTGCAACACCAAAGCATCACATGACTGCCGACCCTGGAGAGGGGGAAGAGATTAGGGAAAGGGGAGGGTTGGGTCGGAGGAGGGGAGAGTTTCTGTGAATCCCTCCAGTGAGCTGGCTACTCTACTTACCGCCGGGAACACAATACGATGGTTATTATACCGATGCATCCAGATTACACCTCCCTCAAAGTTTGGGAGAGGCGGCAAGATAACCCTGGCGAGGTGGGCAACAGACGGCCGGAGTGTTAGGGAGGTTGGCAGAGTAATTACCGGATTAAATTCGGACATGGTTGAGCAATATCGCCTCCTGCAATTTGGCTGTCACAGGACTTCCCACTTACTCTGAGCCTCTTAAGGTGGAGACGTTTTTTTTTTTTTTATTATTATTCAGGATAGGCTTACGTTTGACCACTACCTGATGGTAAGTGACGATTATACTACTTCGGTGGCAGACAAGTACACGGCCCACCTGATAGGAAGCGGTCACCGTAGCCAATTGATATGTGCAATATCAGGGGTGTCACACTTACGCTGCCGACCTTGGTGGGAAAGTGGAGGATAGGTGAAGGTGGGATTAGGAGATGGGGGTTTGGGGTTGAGTTCTGGCTACCCTACTTACCGGCAGGAACACAACACGATGGTTATTATGTGTGCGGTGTTCTGTAGGGCGGAGGTACTACCCCAGTCGGACTGCTTAGTTCGGACGGGAGATACCGTCGTGTCTTTGCTTATTATTATTATTATATAGCTGATACACTAATCAAGTTACAATGTATTGCAGGCACGGCGTTGTGTTTTGGCGACAGCGGCGGTGGACTCGCTTTCCCCGAGACAGACAAAGGAGAAGACCGTTTCTATCTCAGGGGCATAGTTTCAGCAGCGGCTAGGAGTGATGAACATAATGTATGCAACGACCATGCTTACACCGCGTTCACTAGGGTTGCAAACTTTCAAAATTTTATCAAAGAGTACGTAAAATTATTCATCATCATTCTCTGAACCTTTTTCCCAACTCAGTTGGGGTCGGCTTTCCAGTCTAACTGTGATGCGGCTGAACTTCGATATTTTCCGTGGAGCGACTGCCATCTGACCTCCACAACCAATGGTCATTATGACAAATGGCGATATCGAAGTTCCAAGCTAGACTGGTTGGACTTTTGCGGGCTCTAACTACCCGTAACGACTGCCATAGATGTTTGTATGGTAACCGGGATAAATAAACCTGCGATAAATACACACATAACTTCGAAAAGCATCGAAAAGTCCTTGGTGTGTGCCATGGTGAACCTGGGATCGAACCCGAGACCTCGTCTCAGTAGTCCATTACCCAAATTACTAGGCTACCGTGGTCGTAAGTAAAATTATTATGTAATGGTTAAACTGTTTCTAAATACCTACAGGAACGAATTTGATGTAGGTAGGACACGACGGTATCTCCCGTCCGAACTGAGCAGTCCGACTGGGGTAGTACCTCCGCCCTACAGAACACCGCGCACATAATAACCATCGTGCATCTGGTTATGCACTTACTAGAAAGTTTGTTTTGAAAAAATATTTTTAAAACTAATAAGTTACCTACTTATTTTATTTCTAGCGGGATCGCTGCAAGTGAGAGGAAGACTTGTCAAGATGCCAATTGTGATGGGGTAAGTTTAAATTATTATTTTTATATCACATAGTTGGTAGACAAGCACGCGGTCCACCTGATCGGAAGCGTTCACTGTGGCCTTTAGACGTTTGTGACACCAGGGGCGTCACACTCGCACTGCAGACCCTGTAAAATCCTTCTAATGCTTGAAGAACCCGATATTGTAGTCGCTAGGGAAAACTAATATTGTTATCATAATACTAAATTAATCTTCTGTTATAAACAATTAGGTACTTACTATTAGGCGTTAAGCAGACGGCGGGGCGGGCAGGTCTTTTTGACCGCGAAGTAATAACGACCGCGTCTGCCCGTCGATGCCCGCGACTGCCCTCACCGCGAAAACAAAGCGCCGCTAGTGCCCGCCGGGCACCCGCGGCGCGGTCTTTTTGGCCTTCGTGTGCGTTGGTAGTATAGGATTCTTTTTGCGCTATCGTTCGCGGTGAAATTGACCGGCCCTGCCCGCGCCTCCGTGTGCTCGATGCCTAAAGGACGAAAGTATCACAAGCTTTCAATAATTGGACCTTCTAATGGTAAATATATTTTTGTCAACAGAATTGTGCGGATGACTCCAACAAGTGTAACTCCGTGACAAGCTCTGACAAACCTGTGTTAAGCATGATGTAAGATCTCAGCTACTTTTTCACACATAAATATATATTTGTATATTTGCAACACATCTAATCTATTCTATCTATACGTACCTATTATAATAAGTCAGTAACTGATCGGCGTCTGTACTATGGAAGATATTATATGAGAAAAAAAATATTTATCTGGAAGCTGGAAACTGTTGTGCTATAAGAATTTTTTTCTTTTTATTTCAGGCCACCAAAACCGGGTAAGTATCGCAAGTGTATTCTTTCGTCGCATCTTGAAAGGACTGGGGTAGTACCTCCGCCCTTAGGACACCGCAGCCATAATTATATAAACAGAGTGACAGTGGGTACAGTGTACTGTATCTATGCAGGTATCCATCAACTCGTAGATCAAAATTCCTGTCCTATTTTCATGGTCATCATCATTCTCTGAACCTATCCCAGCTCAATTGGGGTCAGCTTTCCAGTCTAACTGTGATGCGGCTGAACTTCGATATTTTTCGTGGAGCGACTGCCATCTGACCTCCACAACCAATGGTCATTATGACCAATGGCGATATCGAAGTTCCAAGTTAGACTGGTTAGACTTTTGTGGGCTCCAACTACCCGTAACGACTGCCATAGATGTTTGTATGGCAACCGGGACCGACGGCTTAACGTGCTCTCCGAGGCACTAATAAACCTGCGATTTTCATGGTATTAAAATGTTAATATTTTACAGATGATGGATCCTGTGTGTGGGAAGGGCTTAAGGGCAAGTGCGTTCCTGCGAAACAATGTCTCACCACCCTTGATGAAACGAGTGAGAAGCACCCTGTGAGTAGGAGCTTCATCCATACTAATATTATAAACCAGCCAGTGCCCCTAACTCCGCAGTGATCGAATGTTACCGGCAGAGTATCTTGAGATATCGATACAATCTGATTTAGATGTCAAGTCTCTTGCTCATTGCACCGCAGTAGCCTAGTGGTTTGGATAAAGGACTGCTGAGACGAGGTCTCGGGTTCGATCCCAGGTTCACCATGGCATACACCAATGACTTTTCGATGCTTTTCGAAGTTACGTGTGTATTTATCGTAGGTTTATTAGTGTCTCGGAGAGCACGTTAAGCCGTCGGTCCCGGTTGAAATACAAACATCTATGGCAGTCGTTACTGGTAATTGGAGCCTACAACAGTAAAACCAGTCTAACTTATAATGACCATTGGTTGTGGAGGTCAAATGGCAGTCGCTCCACGGAAAATATCGAAGTTCAGCCGCATCACAGTTAGACTGGAAAGCCGACCCCAACTGAGATGGGAAAAAGGTTCAGAGAATGATGATGATGATGATGATGTCTCTTGCTCATTCCAGATGTGCCCGGACAAAGATGGACAGCTCAACAACATTTGCTGCACCGACTGCCAGCTTGTCAATGACACCAGGTTAGATTTATTCACACTTCCCTTCCCAAGCTCGCGTAGCTGACCTTGGTTGTTCACTCATCCTGTTTATGTTTCAGTAACTTCGTGATAAGTCCTGAAGCGAATCTGCTTTGGAAAGATGGTCGGAAAGCAAGGGATGGTCAGTATTCTCTTCTAATAGATAATGAAAAGGTACCTTTTTAGTATTCAGTAAAAATATACTTTTCTTTGCCGCACCATATAGATTTGGAATTCTTTACCAGCTCACGTGTTTCCTTCCTCCTATAGTCTCGGGTCCTTTAAGCGGGGCGTGAAAAAGCATTTGATGAGGCTGAGCTGAGGGCCACCACTGAGGCACTATCCGTGTATGTAGTGGTGACCGTGGTGACCCCCGATCCTGAGACTTTGCCTTTAGCTTTCCGTCTGGCGAGGTGAAGACATGTTGACGTGTCTTACTCACTCGCACTGCCGATTCTAAAGGGGAGGGGCGTTTAGGAGTTTGGGGAGGGGGGGTTGTGAGCTCTGGCTACCCTACTTACCGGCGGGAACACAACACTATGGTTATTATGGCCGCGGTCTTCTGTATCGCAGAGGTACTACCCCAGTCGGACAGCTGTCCGACTGTATCTCCCTGACTGTTTGTCCGACGGTATCTCCCGTCAGAAATGAGCTTATTTCTAACGGGAGATACCGTCGTGTCCTACCTCCGTTAAAAATAAAACTTTTTTATTGCAGCTTGTATCCAGTATTTGAAGGACTTGCCCAACGAATGTTACCAAAAAGGCAGTCGTGTTGGCATTAGAAGAAACCTGGTGGGTTCCTGCTATGAATACGAAACCTGGCAACGCATAGACAATGATCGTATCCAGGGTTGGGAACACGCTTATGTGGTAAGACAAATACATAATGCTCACGCCATTTCCCTCTGGGGTAGGCAGAGACAACAATGAAATTTAAAAATATTTAGACGATGAACAAGCTTGGAAATGAGCTGTTCACTATGTTACTTGAACTAACACTGTATCCAGACTAAGGAAATTTTTGTAAATAGACCAAAAAAAACAGCCCAATAAGTTTCTTGCCGGATTCTTCTCAGTTCAGGGCCGCGTTCCACGGCGTTTTGAACCGGTTGTCCATTTGCTTCTAGTTTTAAATATTTTTAATTAATCCTTTCATGCAAGCCCCCCCGTAAACATAAACCTAACAATTTAAGGACCCTTATATGTCCTATAGTATCCAGACATGGTATTCCTCTTCTTCAGGCGGTGCTTGGACCTGGCAACAGTCCTGAGACAACAGACTGGTATTACGTCGGCACTATTATCTCAGAGAAATTCATCTTGGGCAATGCGTATGCCACGTAAGTATAATTTAGACACACACGCATACACAAAAACAAGCGGAGGTTTTACGAACACACACACAGGATTTACGAAAGAAAAGTTATTCACGTGTATAAATCGAATTGGGGATATATTTTTGCTTTATTCGCAGGAATATTCGCCTTAGTCACTATTCTATGACGAATTGTGGGGAGTTTAGTCATCTATATAAGAATTTCCTCGAATAACATAACATAACATAACATAAACTCACGCCTATATCCCCGAAGGGGTAGGCAGAGGTGCTAGCACCCACATTTGAGTTTATGTTTAGGTCCCAATGTAATAGGTTCTCGAATAAAATATACGAGAATAGCGAATATCGAAGTGTGGTTCCGCCATTACATATTTTGGACATAATTTCACCAATATACCGCTAAGCGTATTATTGCTGTTTCGCAGTGAATATGCACCGTTGAAGTACGCCGCCGTGGGTGTTAAAGATGGCACGAAATATAACAAGTTCTGGCAGACCCACGCAGTGAGGAATGTACTTCTGCACCCGGGGTACGAGAGACCCAGGAACCATGCTAAATACAATGATATAGCATTAATCGAATTGGAATCGCCGTAAGTTTTGGAGAATCACCCTTACATAGTGCAATTAATTTCATCAAGACTCAAGCGATTCGGTATATTTCTTCTTTTTATACGACTTAGTTGGTAGACAAGCACACGGCATACCTAATGGGAAGCGGTCACCGTGGCCTGCAGATGTGTGCAACATCAGGTGTCAAACTCGCGCTGGGTGCGGGCCGGAACCTCCACGTGGTGCCTCTGGGCAACGGAGGCGAGCAGTGCCTCCTACTCGCCACGGGAGACGCTGCTGCCTGCGGCCAATCCACCCGGGGTGGGAGTGGCCCTTTAGAGGGCTGCTCCGAGGCTCTCCACGTGTCCCTCTGACTAGCAGATGGCACAGTGGGGAGCGAGCGGGGGGTGAGCTGATTGTCTGCCCGCCGACGGTTGGGTGACAGGACGGCCGCCTGTCACCCTACAACCCACCGTCAGCGAAGTGGCGTGATTTTCGCTCCACCCCCCCTTTCGGAGGGTCATCTAAAAACCGTAGATGGCCCGGGGTCAGCTGGGGTGCGAGGGATATGCCCATTGGGTAACCTTCACCCCGGTAAATAAGGCCCGAGACGGCGTGCGGTTTTAGTCGGTTCGATCCCGACATAACCACCCCCGATGGCCGACGGGGGTGGTATCCATGGGGATTTCCGCATGATAAAAAAAAGGTGTCACACTCGCGCTGCCCACCCTTAAGAACCTTCTAATGCCCTTCTTGAAGAACCCCATATTGTAGTCGCTAGGGAAAACCACAGCAAGGAGATCATTCCACAGCCTAAGCGTGCGCGAATGAAAATTAAATTTCTTTCGTACCATGTGTGCACCGTAGACAGATGCAACGTGTGATACCTACTTCGGAGTTAAAAATAAAAACTTTTTTTTTAATTTTGACAGAATAAGATTCAGTGTTGACGTCCTCCCTGCCTGTCTCCCTGATCCGGCTGAGGAGTTTGATGTTTCAAATGCGTGGTACTATGTTTGGGAAGATAATTTTACTGTGGTAAGTATTTGAAATAGATCCCATTATACAACAGTCCGACTGGGGTAGTACCTCCGTCCTACAGAACAGCGCGGCCATAATAACCATCGTGTTGTGTTCTCCAAGGTAATTAGGGTAGCCAGAGCTCACTGTACCCATCCTCCCCTCACCCCATCCTAGCCTGCCGTCCCCTTCCTAGCCCTCCTTCCTTCCCTTCAGGGTAGGCAGCACGTGTGTGACAACCTTAGTGTTGCACACACCCATAGGCCATAGTGACCGCTTCCCATCAGGTGGGCCGTGTGCTTGTCTGCCACCTACGTAGTATAAAAATGTAAGTGCCTTGTTTAATCCATACCGAAAGTAACTCGCTTTCACGCCTGAACCGCTGAACCGATTTTGATAAAATTTGGTATAGGAGTAGATTAGACCTCGAAAATGAACATAGGCTATGTTTGGTCGCGATAACCGACATCCACGCGGGCGAAGCCGCGGGCGGAAGCTAGTGGTCTATAATGATCTTTGACTTTGACTTAATAACATAACATAAACTCACGCCTATATCCCCGAAGGGGTAGGCAGAGGTGCTAGCACCCACATTTCGCCAGTTTATGTTTAGGTCCCAATGTAATAGGTGGCTAGCCTATTGCCATTAACCGGGCACTTATAAACCTGCGATAAATACACACATAACTTCGAAAAGCATCGAAAAGTCATTGGTGTGTGCCATGGTGAACCTGGGATCCAACCCAAGACCTCATCTCAGCAGTCCATTACCCAAACCACTAGGCTACCGCGGTCTAGCGACTTGTGACTTTGATATGAAATGTTTGTATTCTGTAGAGTGACGCTAAGGAGATTGATGTCGACCAGTGTAACACCCTTTCTTCAGAGGAACTGCCCCAGAAAATGCACGGTGAATCGCAACTGTGCTACCAGAGAGATGAAGAAACTTGCTTCCGATTGGTAAGTAACATTCGTGAACCTGTAAAACTTATGGACGAAACTCGTTCAAGAATACAACTGACGACACTAGAGGTGGCCCACTGGCAGCTTATTCGTACTACAAGTCGGCACGCACACACTCACATACTAGCTCAGAATAAATAGCGAAAAAAAGCATATTTTATTCAATTAAATTTTGAAGCCATGGAATGCTAACTATTCCTAATAGTCCGAGATCCCACTGCAAAATCATGCATGCATCGAATATTTGCTAAAAACCAAATTTTACGCATATTTATGATTAGGAGAACATATATTTACTAGGTTGCCTATCAAAATGTGGCCGCTAATATGTTTAATTCAATTATTGCTAATTCATTTTTCGGAAAAAAAATCCTTCACATGGTTTTTAAATAAAATATCATCCACGTCACGGCAATACACATAAGGACTCTGAAAAATCACGGTTGCCGTTGCGCACTTCGCCGTACCTCTTCGTACCTGTTTACACCTGGCTGCAAATGTTGCAAAAGGTTGGAGTCATAAGTTTTTTACCACCTCTACCATGGCGAGTGTTCCGATGAGCTCTTCCAATTAATCCCACCCTCTCCTTTCCTATAGAACTACAAGTGCCAGGCTGAGATATCACCATCATACAGTGCAAACCATTCCATCAAGAACCAAGCGGTTCGGTGTCTCTTTTATTTGCCGCACCATAAAGACATGGAATTATCACGGGTCCTTTAAGCGGGGCGTGAAAAAGCATTTGATGAGGCCGTCAAATTGAGGGACACCATTATGTCACTGTCAATGTACGTAATGGGGACCTCCTTCCTGAGACATTACCTTTAGCTTACCATCAGGCGAGGTAAAGACATATTGACGTGACGGACATAAAAACATACATACATAGACATACATATACTCACGCCTTTTCCCCTCCGGGGCAGGCAGAGACAACAGACCGCCACATGCCTCTGTCCTGACATACTTCACGCGCTTCCTCTACATTACTGTCATTAAGGCCTTTCATGCAAGCCCGCCGGTTTGTGTGCTTTTGAAAATGAAAAAAAACTAACAATTATGTTAACGGGAATTTTTCTTTCTTTCAACACCAATTTCTCAATTACAGTTTGACGAAAGCACTGCCCTTATGGTCAACACTCAGTACTCCCGGTGCATGAATACAGTGGTTGGAATCGCCAGCGTCAAGCTCCGATGCGAAACAGCTGTGTTCCTTAAAGTCAAGTACTACACACCTTGGATTGAGAGCATCGTTTGGCCTTGATAGCCAACTCTTAGCTGAACACCCAAGGCGTACAGTGCCCTACCAACACCTTCAAGACCCAAGTCAACAGCATCTGCAAGCCGGTGGATCTGCCGATTAAAAGACAAGGCTCTGGCGAAACGAGGATGTGGCTGTCGTGCCCAGAAATGCCAAAAATACCAAATAATAAGTTAGATAATTATAACCACGTTTAAAAAACCGACTTCAAAAAAAATGGGGTAGATAGATAGATAGATAGATACTCTTTATTGCACACACCATCAGGATAAAAACAAACAAAGCGTTTACATAAAATATGGGGTATGTTATATGAAGGATTCTGAACACGGAAATATGGAATTCTTGGCCCGTAGCCAAGTGGCAAAAGTCTAAATCGCTATCGAATAGAATAGATTAGGTCGACCAATCACACTCCGGCTCGTGATTCCGCGCGCATAGTACGCCGGCGACGAGCTTGGAAGCGATTCGTCGACCAAATCGTTTCTATTCCGTAGCGATTTACGCTGTGACACTTGTCTATGGGGCCTTGTCTGTTTGTGCGCGATGAACGCAAAAACTACTGAACGGATTTTTTTGTTTGAAAACTCTTGGTCAGACTTAGAATCTTATGTATGTTTGATCACAATCGGTTGAGTAGAATCGGAGATTATAGTCGAAAATGTGAAAACCGACATACACGCGGGCAGAGCCGCGAGCAACAGCTAGTATAGTGCACGGCATCTAACTTGGCAAGATTTTGGAGTAGTGTGAGTCCCACTACTCCAAAACCATGCCAAGTTAGATGCCGTGCACTATACTTGTTTGTGGCAAAATGCGTCGCATAGAAACATTATATTATAAGTATAGTGTGTAGGTACGGCTTTTTACATATATAATAAATCATTGAGGTACGGTATCTAAGTTATTTAACTTGGTAAAGTTTTGGAGTAGTGGGGCCCACTGACACTATTCCAAAATCTTGCCAAGTTAGATGCCGTGCACTTTAAAATAATAAAACAATTTTTTTCAATAAAATATAACTGTATTTTGTTTTCATAAAATATAAATATTACTTATTATGTCCAACAAAATATTTTTTTAGTGTCAACGTATTTATATAACATAATTTAATTATTTTCATCCATACAAAGAAATAGTAACAATGAAACCATGGAATTATAAAACTTACGGACAGAACGCGCTGAAAAAGAGACTGACAAAACGAGATACAATAAGAGCGTTTGTCCACTGCGTTATCATTCATTGCGTTTCGTCGATAGACTTTATACGTCCATACTGATTACAAAGTGAGAACTTAACTGTTACTTTCTAACCAACTTGAAAATGAGGTTCACTGACCTTGATTATTTTAAGTTTTGGAGAAGAAAAGTATTTTTTGCATTCTGGAGAAGGTCTTAGTATACTTAGGGCTGGCGTCCATTGCCGGCATGACACGGCATTGCATGGCAAAGGATTTAATTTAATCAAGTTTACCAATCAAGTTATTTTGAACCTTATTTCATTGACTTTAGAATTCATTTTATTTTATTTCGTCAACACGATGCCAAGGCATACCGTGGCGCGTCACGTCCTGCTACTGCTTTTTTTTCCATGAAATCTTGAAGAGTATAAGTAGCTCAAGCCTCTCTGTGAAGGATCCTCAAATGCAAATATCAACATTTTGTATATATTTACCAATGATATTATACATGTAATAAAAAGAGGCAGATATGTTACAAGAGCGCGCCAGGTGAAGACTCGAAAACGTCCCAATTGGGACGTTTTTTGATGGATAATGTTTATAGCCATCTTTTTTACTCACGTGTTTATCCCATCTTTCATACTACTTTAACGCTAATTGTCAACAATTGTCAATGTGGATCAGATTTGAGGTGTCAGTTACTATGAACGTAACATATCTTGTATAATAAAATCATTGATATTTACTGTGACAAAACTCTACAAGTTCTTTTATAATAATTTTGGTCTATCGTAATTTATTTATAGTATACATAATATTTTATTTTATAGTAAAATAACGGTAATTATTTAGAAATGTCTTCATAAGTTTCTCTTTATAAACTAATTAAAGTTATTGATTAATATATACTTGCACTTACTTTACAAAATTTTGCTAAGGGATCATGAAACTGTAAAATCTACGGACGGGACTAGTTGAACTAGTTGACTGACTGTGTGGTGTAGCGGTAGTGCATTCGACGTCAGAGGGCGCGGGTTCAATTCCCGTGCAAATATTTGTATGCATGAATATGTCTATTTGCATTGGTCTGTGTGTTTTTATGTAATGTATGTATTTAAAAAAAAGTAAGTATGTTTATCCGCATTCTAGAACCCACCACAAGCTAGTGAAACTATAATTACTTTGGGTCTAGAGAGCGTTGAGTAGAATAAGAGTAGAATGTCGTAGAATATTTAATTATTTATTACGAGACTGTCACAAAAATGCCGGCTTTTAGGTATTCATGTGTGCCGGCAAGCAGGCCGAGGCGGCGGTGCGCGTAAGCGCGCCCCCCCTATTCCGGGGGCATGACGGGAACCACTCGGTTCCCAAACCCGAGGGGGCCATCTCGAATCCGGAGATGGCCCGGGTCAAGCCGGGGTGCGAGGGAAATACTCTTTGGGCCACCTTACACCCTGGCGTCAGAAGACCCTAGACGGCGGCGTGCGGTTTTAGTCGGTAAGAGTCCGACATAACCTGCCCCGCTGGTAGCGGGGTGGGTATCCATGAGGATTTCCGCACGGAAAAAAAAAAGGTATTCATGTGTGATTGAATATTGTGTTGCAACGTGTTACCCAAATTTGATTAAAATGTGATTCCTAGATATTTTTTCTTGCTGTCATTACGGTTTTTACACAATTTCACTACACAAGACACGCTGTATTTTTATTTATTTTCACTATTTAAACTGCCTTAATCGAATGACGTGTAGTGATGTAGCTGACTCGTTTGTGAGAGTGTGCGTGCCGACTTTATAGGTAAGCGAGCCAACTCTAGTGTTGTTCTATTGTTCGACGAGTTCCGTCCGTAGGGTTTATAAGTCCATGTGAGGGATTTTGAAAACAATCGTAAAATTTCAAAATAAGTATGAAAACATTTAATCTATATACTTACATACAAGGATTTAACTGGTTCTCAATTATATAAGCTAGAAATTATAAGATATGTTTGTATAGATATTTTTTATCAGAAAATACTGATCAATTTCTAGGTAAGCGTGCTACACCGTCGACCACATCATCACTTACCAATAGGTAAGATTATGGTCAAACGTGAGCCTATTACCAATAAAAAAAAATTGTGTTAGTTGAAAAAAAATCATGCCTGTTTTGATGAACTTCAAGGTCATAGGCTAGCTTAGGTAAACAATGATAGCCCTTAAATTGGTAGATATGGTCTAAATATTAGCTTGACTCATCATCATTCTCCGAACCTTTTTCCCAACTCAGTTGGGGTCGGCTTTCCAGTCTAACTGTGATGCGGCTGAACTTCGATATTTTCCGTGGAGCGACTGCCATCTGACCTCCACAACCAATGGTCGTTATGACCAATGATGGCGATATCGAAGTTCCAAGTTAAATATTAGCTTGACTATAGTGGCAAAATATCTAGAATTCCAAAATAACCTCTCACCTTCAAGCAGCAGTTTTGTATGGACATGTTGTGAGAAGAGATGAAAGTAATGTTGTTAAAAACATCGTGAGGAAACCCACATGTCCTAGAAGAAATTCTAAGGACATGTCCGATCCACCAACCCGCATTAGGCCAGCGTGTGTGGATTAAGGCCTAAACCCTCTCACCTCTATTAATTGAGGAGAGGAGACCCGTGCCCAGCAGTGGGACATTAATGGGTGCTATTAAGGTTTAAAGTATGAATGTAGAAGGCTTTAGGCACTAAGAAGAGATGGATGGAATGCCTGAAAGAGGATATGGAAAGGAAGGGAGTGACTGAGGTGATGACATCTGACAGGAATGTATTGACATGTTTCGCCGAGTAATTGGGATCAGGGCAGTTGTTTCAACTTTGAGGCTATACCTTTAGCTTACCATCAGGCGAGGTGAAGTCATTTTGAATGTCCAATTTAAAAAAAAAGATTGTCTGATAAATCTAGGTTATAAAATGAGAAGATACAGTGAGTATAAAATTCTATAATTATTTGTTTGCAATATAAATTCAACTTCTGATATTATAGAGCTTAATATTTATTTTTAGAGCAGTTTTTATTGGAGTCAATGATTGGAAGATAATAATTATGGTCACACTGGATCCTATGGCCTCTGTGGCGTAGCGGTGCTGCATTCGACTGCTCCGACAGAGGGCGCGGGTTCGATTCCCGCTTAATGAAAATATTTGTATGCATGAATATGTCTATTTGCATTGGTCTGGATGTTTCTATGTATATTAAGTATGTAAGTATGTTTATCTGCATTCTAGAACTCGTAAGACAAGCTGGTTAAGCTAAGCTGACTTTGGGTCTAGATAGCGCTGTGTAGAATGTGGTAGAATGTTTATTTTATTTATAAATGTAAGTATTTATCTGCGTCATGTGTTTTTGAAATGATACCTAATTGTAAAAATAAATGTTGTCATTTTGTGAATTTAATATTTAAAATGACAACTTTCATATTCTCATTTTAATAAATTGTCACTTAATCGTTGTCATTTTGGGAATTTATCGATTTTGAAAGTTGTCATTTTTGAAAATTGTCACTTAAAAATATAATTTTATTATTGCCATTTTGGGAATTTATCGATTTTGAAAGTTGTCATTTTAGTAAATTGTCACTTAAATGTCATTTTGGGAATTTATAGTCTTTGAAAGTTGTCATTTTAGAAATATGTCACTTAAAAATGTTATCATTTGTGGAATTTATAGTTTTCGGCATAGGGAATTTGTTGTTCTCAACCTTAACATAAAATTTTCTATCATTGACTCCAATATCGAAGTATTGGCATAGAACGTACCATTCATTTATAGTTTAAGTATAAGCATTATTATTGAAATCCAAAACTACTTTCAATTAAAACTTTGGTAGGTACTTGCATTTTTTACTTTTTACTTAAAAAACTTTAAACTTGAAATTCGATTAAATGAAGTTGGTATTATAACTATTTAAATTATAAATGAATGGACATAATAATTACAACTATTAAAACCTATTAATTATTTTATTATTTAATTTTTTTTTATAAAATCTCACTATTTTGTTGCGTATCACTAAAAAGTGATAGATATCTAGACGATAAATATTCTAGAACCCCGGAAGGATCAAGGATTTATTGATTGATTGATGAATCTAAAGATTGATTGAGGGTTTATCAATCAGTTGATCATTTCGAGGTTCTTTTAAAGAGAATTTTGCAAAAACCATGCTGTACAAATCTACATTTAACGTTTTTTTCACTTTGATAATTTTATTTTAAAGAAGACAACATTGGTTATTTTGAATATTAGAAAATGGTGCTTTTGTGTATCTTTATTTTCGATTTTTGTGTTGAATATATCATCCATAATATTGATGAATGATAGAATTTGGGGTTGTTATTTTGTGTATATTATAAGATAACTAAACAAATGTATCTTTTAGTACATTATCTTTTATAATATCCGAAGGTTGTCTATTCCTGTTAATTTTTGAAACAGTCGCCTTCATTGCTAATGTTTCATCATTTTTCGTATCACATTTATCAATTTGTGTAACCATTTCATCTGATTCTGTTGCATTTTTACTAGTTTGATTATTACCAGCTAGTATTTGTAAATTGTCAAAATTATCATAATCATCGCCGATCATTTCATCATCGGTACTAAGATCTTCTTCAATTTCAATCACTTCTCTTTCTTTATTTTTATTGAAGGTTGTACACGTTATTTGGTAAGTTTCAGACTCTTCAACTGGGTTTTGGTTGATTTGCTCCAAACTGCCATCGGCATCACCGCAGCCTTTATCAACACAAGTTTTATCATCATCTTGTAAATCTTCTACATCATCTAAGCTTGCTTGACCAGCTTTATAATCAGCGGTGTTACTACAAGATCCAGAACTTAAGAATATTTGCTTTGGACTTTTAACTTTTTCATTATGTTCCTCATTTTCTACAATTATTTCTAATCTGGATCTTGAAAAGAATTTTTGTATAGATTCAATTTTTTCTAAAGCTCTTTCACTCCTTTCTGAGCTGGAAGAAAGAGTTGTATCTTCAGTCATACAAGCAGAGTCTATTCTTTTCGATAAATCTGATAAAGAATCAGAAATCTCTGTTGTTGATGTTGATTTATCAACTTTGACGACCCTGGGTTTGATTATCATACTGGGAGGCAAATCAGGTATATTTCTTAAATCGATTAAACTTATCGATGAACGTTTCAAACTAGAACTTATATCAAATTCATCGTCGGAATCGTAATCAAAGTGTTTTGCAACTTTATCTTCTATGTATTGGACTAATTCTTGCGCCATTTGTCTCGTTTGCGAGAGGCGATCATCTCTAGAAGACGGTTCATCCTCTTCAATGATATCTGATAACTCTACACTGTAGGGTAAACAGTATGAAAAAGAAGGTGGTTTAGTGTACGATTCAAAATTCTCTATATCTTCCTGCTCAGACATGGTATCATCCTCTAACTTCTTTAATAAATATATTCTTTCGATTGCTTCTTCGAATATGCTTTCTAAATCATTCTTTACGTTACTCAAATCAACAACAGTTTCAGATATACGTCGTTCTGTTGTCGAATCTTCGCCTCTTTCTATAACAGTATCTTGAGTATGTTGCGTCAATGTAGAGTCTGATTTAGTTTTACTAATATCACTAAATGTTTCTAGCTTACTAATAGTAATATCTGACTTGGATTTTTCAGAAAGAGATGGTGTTAGAGATTTTGAGTAGAATTTGTCTTTTGCTG
Organism: Lithosia quadra; assembly: GCA_963576445.1. Classification (NCBI taxonomy): domain Eukaryota; kingdom Metazoa; phylum Arthropoda; class Insecta; order Lepidoptera; family Erebidae; genus Lithosia; species Lithosia quadra. Next base: position 2,655,498 of record OY754897.1, read on the forward strand.
AATAATTTTCCATGTATTTTATTAGCATTTCGACTAAAGTTTCAGCTTCCTCTTCTGGCGTATCATCGATATAAGTTAGATCTTTAACGTTAATATTTGATTCCGTTAGACCGGCGTCTGCGTCTACCACTTCGATACTGGGACGAATATCCTCGGGACCAAATAAAAACTCCATTAAAGTAATTTTATTGTCACCTATATCATTTTCTTTTTCCATACATCCTGTAGAAGCCAAAAAATCCATCAAAGTTTCCATCTTAGCTTCCAATTCTGTATTCGCTTTACTTGTTATAAATTGCTTGGTCTCTTCAGGTGTAACTTCACTTTTAAAACAGCTCCCGCTGCTACCTTTTCTTTCTCCTCTTTGACTTTTTACTATAGTAAAGAAGAAATCAATCAAATTTGCTATTCTTCTTTCTGTACCTTCTTCTACTTCTGAGCTTAAATCGGACTCTTCTTTAACTATCGGACATCTTTTTGGAGTTTCCTCGAATTTCTTCGAGAATACCGTCTCTTGAATGACCTGCAGAAGGTCTCTAGCCAATCTCACGGGTGATTTGGAGTCTGTATGGATGGGTTCATAGCCAGTGGGTGCAGCAGGGGCGGAGCGCCTCCGGTCTCGGTCTATCCTGATGAAATCCCACAAGGAGCCCAGTTCTGAGGATAGCGACGCCCTGTGGTTGGCTAAACGGGTGCCTAGCCGACGGAATACCTGTAAGTTACAATTAAGATATTTAGAAATTGCCAAGTTTTCTTACATAAGTTTTCTGAAAAGAGTAGCTAAGACTAGATGCGCAAGATGGAGGACCGGGTATTATAGCGTACATTGAAAGAGGCCTATGTCCAGCAGGGGACTGCAATAGGCTAATTGATTGATTGAAGCTATCCCGATATATTTCTTAAAGAACTCTGTAAATTTAAGTTGGATAAGAGTTAAATCTAATTTTGATTTGGGTCACACACACGCGCACACACACACACACACACACACACACACACACACACACACACACACACACACACACACACACACACACACACACACTAACACACACACACACACTCACACACATGCACGCACACACACACGCACACGCGCACACACACACACGCATGCACGCACGCACGCGCACGCACGCACACACACACACACACACACACACACACACACACACACACACACACACACACACACACACACACACGCACGCACACACACACACACACACACAGTAATTTAGTAATTTACGCAGAGAGTTTCCTCACCTGCCACACTCAGGATCGCCAAGCCCTTAGTTTCCGTAACGATAGTCTCTTGAACCGCGCCACTTGTGCTGCCAACGCCTCCGCCCCTGCCGACATCCCTGGAGAATTGGTTTCTCCTTCAGAGTGGACCTGGGAATGATGTTAGTGTTTAATCCAACTTAAATTTCTCTCTTCCTGGCCACAAAAAAAACTGAAAATAGCAATAAAAAAACTAAATCTAGACTTAATAGAAGCGACTGCCGTTTGACCCCCAACTTTGGGAGGAAAGCCTCGTCCATCAATCAGCAGATGTACCGGCTTGCAGGTGTACCAGCTTGAAATATACCGGCTTGCAGGTGTATCGGCTTGTAGGTGTGCCGGCTTGCAGAAGTACCAGTTTGCAGGTGTACCAGCTTGCAGGTATTTAAACTTGCAGGAGTACCTGCTTGCTGGTGAACCAGTTTGCAGGTGTACCGACTTGCAATATACCGGCTTGCAATATACCGACTTGCAGACTTACTGGCTTGCAGGTGAGGTTATCTCGGGCCCCGAAAGCATTGGTGTGACCTTATAGAGCCAGAATGACTTATCCATTCAACTATCAAATCCCACAATTCTTACCTCACGAGTGCTGGTTCGTTTCTGCATATAACTCCTCATGTCTTTGTCCGAATGACCTTTGGCTCGTCCAATACCCTTGCCGAGTGGCGATGCTGATGCTCTTCTAGAAAAAAAAAACAAATACGTATTTTTTTTAGAAGAATATTGATACAAATACCGGCACATAACTTGGCCAGGTTTGGGGTAAGTTCGCGCATCGTGCACTTTGAGCCAATCAAATGATTCAAAGTACGAACAAACGGAACGTTGATTCGGTACAAGACGTCTCTCGGAGACATCTGATTGGTCCGTCAAGTGACGTCAAGTGACGGACCAATCATATGTCCGCGACGGCGCAACCGCGTCTCCCGCGACCCGCTCATACCTCAAAGGGGACCTAAAAATCGACCTTTGCGCATATGACGCGTCTAGCCAATTTACGTGCCGGCATCTGTAACAGAAATTACTTATATGCTCCCCCCCCAGCAAAGAAATTGTTAGGGTTAGAAGTGGGTTCACATTGATAGTGAAATTGTCAGGATTTAAACCCGGGATCTCTTGCGATGGCAAGAATCCCTTAACCATAAAAATACTAATGCTGCACTAAAATATCCTCTAAATTATCTTCCAGGTCCATGCCAGCCTCATCTGCAAGCCGGTCACCTGTTTATAGACGGACGACGCTCTTGAGACTAACTCATGTAACTAATATTCTCGCTGTTAGTAGGTAGACCACTTATATTTTTCTTTATCAAGTGGAAATCCCTACGGATACCACCTCCGTTGGCCATCGGGACTGATTAAAACCGCACGCCGTCTCGGGTCTTAATTACCGGGGTGTAAGGTTACCCAACAGGCATATCCCTCGCACCCAAGCTGACTCAGGGCCATCTACGGTTTTAAGATGGCCCCCTTGACCCTCCGAAAGGGAGGTGGGACGAGCATCGCACCGCCTACGGTCAGACTGTATGCCCCCGCTTCCCACTGTGTCCTCTGCTATTCAGAGGGACATGTGGAGAGCCTCAGAGCAGCCCTGTAGAGGGCCGCTCGGCCGAATTTAATAGATCACTTACCTGCAATGAGACGGGTCGCTGTAAGGTGCCTGAACTGGTGCTCTTACTTCAGCTATCGTTTCAGCTGTGTTGAACCCCCCCAGGGGGAAACCTGTGGTCCCTGTGAAGCACATACCCATGCTATTAGACCAGTGCCGATAGCTATGAAAATGGTAAAAAGTAAAAGAAATTTATAGTAGGATGAAACCTGTTGTAAAAGGAAGAGAATATAATAAAAATAATAGGAAAAATAAATTACGGGCGATCTGAGCTCGGGAAGGGGGGAGGGGGGTGAGTTTTAAGGGTAAAAAAACGGTTTATCTCGATTTCCGGCAAAACTACAAGTCCTATGGAAAAAAGTTAAATGACAAAGTTGTAGGTAATAAAGAGACCTACAACTTTTGTATTTACACTTTTTTCACATAACCTCAAAAAGTATGTGAAAAATTCAATTAATCAAGTTTTGGTTTTTTATTTTTATCTTAAGCAAAACAAATTTGTTTTCCACGAAATTTGGTGAAAACTTAGCTTTTTATGTCCCAAAGACACTGTAATTTTTTTGATTTGAAATACTCTTTTTTTCAGCTTATTTTGACTAAATATCGAAAAACCACCCCAATTTTCAATCGAAAAATCTCACGTCAAAATATCAGCTTTTTAAAAAAAGTCAAAGTTTTTTGTTCCTTGAAATCTCTTCTTTCTGATAATGTAAAAATATATATACATTGCTATGGTAAATGTTCTCAGAAAATGCAAAGAAGAAAAACTCGAATTCGAAATTAACATTTTTGTATTTAGTCATTTCCTCGCTGAGGTGGGATGAAAAGTTACATGTTGCACTATAACTTCATGGTTGCACTCGAGTGCAAAGATTTTTCACCTTGTGCTCTTTTGATTCCCTCGCTAAAGCTCAGGGTTCTATTTTGTGAATCGCTCGCTGCGCTCGTGATTCAAATTATGAACCCTTCGCTTGCTCGGTCATCAAGGGTTCTAAAAATTGAACCCAGATCTTTAACGAGGGAATCAAAAGTGCGCAAGGTGAAAAATCTTTGCACTCGAGTGTAACTATGAAGCTATAGTGAAGTATAGTGCAACACGTAACTTTTCATCCCACCTCAGCGAGGAAATGACTAAATACAATAATCACAAAATAAAACCCTGAGCTTTAGCGAGGGAATCAAAAGAGCACAAGGTGAAAAATCTTTGCACTCGAGTGCAACCATGAAGTTATAGTGCAACATGTAACTTTTCATCCCACCTCAGCGAGGAAATGACTAAATACAAAAATGTTAATTTCGAATTCGAGTTTTTCTTCTTTGCATTTTCTGAGAACATTTACCATAGCAATGTATATATATTTTTACATTATCAGAAAGAAGAGATTTCAAAGAACAAAAAACTCTTTGACTTTTTTTAAAAAGCTGATATTTTGACGTGAGATTTTTCGATTGAAAATTGGGGTGGTTTTTCGATATTTAGTCAAAATAGCTGAAAAAAAGAGTATTTCAAATCAAAAAAATTACAGTGTCTTTGGAACATAAAAAGCTAAGTTTTCACCAAATTTCGTGGAAAACAAATTTGTTTTGCTTAAGATAAAAATAAAAAACCAAAAACTTGATTATTTGAATTTTTCACATACTTTTTGAGGTTATGTGAAAAAAGTGTAAATACAAAAGTTGTAGGTCTCTTTATTACCTACAACTTTGTCATTTAACTTTTTTCCATAGGACTTGTAGTTTTGCCGGAAATCGAGATAAACCGTTTTTACCCTTAAAACTCACCCCCCTCCCCACTTCCCGACCTCAGATCGCCCGTAATTTATTTTTCCTTTAATTTTTGTTACATTCTGATCCTTTTCCAACAGGTTTCATCCTACTATAAATTTATTTTGTCTCAAAGTCTATCGGCACTGGTCTATATAGTTTAAGGCCATTTTTTCAGTCAAAATTACTTTACCTCGCCTGATGGTAAGTTAAAGACAAAGTCTCAGGACTGGGGTCACCACTACATACACCGGTAGTGCCGCAGTGAGGACCCTCAGCTTGACGGCCACATCAAATGCTTTTTCACGCCCCTCTTAAAGGCCCCGGGACTATAGGAGGAAGGAAACACATGCGCTGGTAAAGAATTCCAAGTCTTTATGGTGCGTCAAATAAAAGAGGCACCTAGAGGAATAGAGGAGAATTGAAGGAGGTAGGACACGACGGTATCTCCCGTCCGAACTGAGCAGTCCTACTGGGGTAGTACCTCCGCCCTACAGAACACCTCGCACATAATAACCATCGTGTTGTGTTCTCCAAGGTAAGTAGGGTAGCCAGAGCTCACTGTACCCCTCCTCCTCCCATCACCTAGCCTCCCCACCTCTTCCCAGCCCTCCCCCCTTCCCTTCAGGGTAGTGTGACACCCTTAGTGTTGCACACGTTCATAGGCCACGATGACCGCTTCCCATCACGTGGGCTGTGTGCTTGTCTGCCACTTACAAAAAATTGAGGATGAGATCTTACCTGCAATGGCACCTCTTGTCATGCTGAGTCCTCGCTGGATCCTTGCAAAAGCTGCCTTGTGACGAGGTACAGGAGCAGTACTGCCCTTTTCTTGTAGGACAAATCTGCCCAGGGTTTTCCAACCAGCCTGAAAATATAATATGTTTACTCAATCGCGCGTAGGAGGTATAAGGTGACCTTGAGGCATGTTACAAACAAATTTATTAAAAAAAATAATTATAACTACGTTTAAAACCCCACTTCACAAACTATATTTTTTACTTTTTAGTGTACAGAAATAGAAAAGTACCTATTTATGAGCTTTATTATGTACAAAGGCATCAAGAACAGAAATTTTGCCGTAAATTTGATTATTTCCCCTTGATTTTCCCAAGATCCCAGCATCAGATCCTGATACCCTGGATATGGGACTACCTCAGAAGTAGCATCTATCAAACAAAAAAAAATTTTAAAATCCATCCATAATTGGCGCCGCTATCGCGTAACATACATACAAAAAAAATAGCGTACGAATTGAGAACCTTCTTTTTTGAAGTCGGTTAAAAAAAATCAAAAACGCCTTTTTATTTCTACGGGCATCCCCGCGGATACGATCTTCGGGAACACCGTGGTTCTCAAACCCGAGGGGGCCATCTCGAATCCGGAGATGGCCCGGGTCAAGCTGGGGTGCGAGTAAAATGCTCTTTGGGCCACCTTACACCCTGGCGTCAGAAGACCCTAGACGGCGTGTGGTTTTAGTCGGTAAGAGTCCGACATAACCTGCCCCGCTGGCCACGGGCTGGGTATCCATGAGGATTTCCGCACGGAAAAAAAGGCTCCAAAGTACAAATTTTGGACGCAAATGGGAAATCGTTATGAGGTTCCCGGGATATTTATCCCACGTAGGGGAATACATTATAAAGCGTCTTACCTGAGCTGCATAAACCACTTCATCATCAGACAATGCTCTTTGCTGAGGACCTGTACCAGCTCTTCCACCCCATTCCAATTCTTCCACCAAAACAAATCTGGAAGGAGAAAATAATTTAAAAATCCACTTTTAAAAGCCAGAGCACACTGGAGGGATTATGTGCTGTCAGTGGGGAGACCGAAGTCTCCTGCGTTGTCAGCACAGAGATTCTCTCAACCCTTCCCCCCCCCATCCCTTCCTCCAGGGTCAGTAGCGCGAATGTGACGCCCGTTTTTTCGTCGTGCGGAAATCCCCGTGGATAACACCCCGGTCGGCCATCGGGGGTGGTTATGTCAGGATTAAACCGATTGAATTGAGCTTCGGAGCAGCCCTCTAGAGGGCCACTCCTACCCCGGCCGGATTAGCCGCAGGCAGCAGCGTCTCCCGTGGCGAGTGGAGGTTCCGGCCCGCACTCCGAATATGACGCCCCTGGTGTTGCACAAGTCCATGGTGACCGCCTCCCATCAGGTGGGCCGTGTGCTTGTCTGCTACCTAAGTGGTATAAAAAGTACTTACCTTTTAGGATCGTCTTGGCAGCGGGCTTTAGTCAAAGCTTGGTAAACCACATATGACGCAGTCGCGCTTAAAGGTACCTGAAACATTTTATTGGTTAATAGAATCTGATGTAATAGATCTGATCACCTCGCCTGATGGTAAGCTAAAGGTAAAGTCTCAGGAAGGGGTTCCTCATACACCGACAGTGACATAATGGTGGCCCTCAACTTGACGGCCTCATGAAAGAAGAGGTGATTGTCGTCGCAGCACTGCGTGACAAAGCGCAGATATTGGTTTAGACTACGCCAATACCCACTGGTCCCATAAGTGCTGCGACAACCATCACCTCAAGCTCCGGCTATGGACCTGCTGAACCCTGAACGCAATCTAAACGAGGAGGTACATCATACTACCTCAGTCGGTCGGGAGATACCGTTGTGTCATACCTCCTTATCTCATCATCATTCTCTGAACCTTTTTCCCAACTCAGTTGGGGGTCGGCTTTCCAGTCTAACTGTGATGCGGCTGAACTTCGATATTTTCCGTGGAGCGACTGCCATCTGACCTCCACAACCAATGGTCATTATGACCAATGGCGATATCGAAGTTCCAAGTTAGACTGGTTGGACTTTTATGGGCTCCAACTACCCGTAACGACTGCCATAGATGTTTGTATGGCAACCGGGACCGACAGCTTAACGTGCTCTCCGAGGCACTAATAAACCTGCGATAAATACACACATAACGTCGAAAAGCATCGAAAAGTCATTGGTGTGTGCCATGGTGAACCTGGTATCGAACCCGAGACCTCGTCTCAGCAGTCCATTACCCAAACCACTATTCATCCTCCTTATTTTCCTACTCTAAATCAGCAGAAGGTGAAATATTCAGTCTACCTTGAGGATAGCATAAGGTATCTCATGAGATACGTTATGGACGCACACAAGGAAGCTGTCTGGTCTTCTTGGCTCCTCATCTTGAGTGCTGGAGTCTTCGTCTGATGGTACGGAGCGGTCGCGACCGCGGTCGGTGGACCTGGAAGCAAACATATAAAGCTTTGGTCATGAACCTAAGAAACCTTTTATTATCGTGCGGAAATCCCCATGGATACCACCCCCGTCGGCCATCGGGTGTGGTTATGTCGGGATCGAACCGACTAAAACCGCACGCTATCTTGGGTTTTAATTACCGGGGTGTAAGGTTACTTAATAGACGTATCCCTCGCACCCCAGCTGACCCCGGGCCACCTACGGTTTAAAATGGACATCTCGACCCTCCGAAAGAGGATTGGGGCGAGCATCGCGCCACTTCGCCGACGGTGGGGTGTAGGGTGACAGGCGGCCGTCCTGTCACCCAAACGTCGGCGTGCAAACCCCACTCGCTCTGCTAGTTAGAGGGACACGTGGGGAGCCTCGGAGCAGCTCTTCTAGAGCCCCTACTTCCACCCCGGCCGGATTGGCCGCAGGCAGCAGCACCTCCCGTTGCGAGTGGGAGGCGCTGCTCGCCTCCGTTGCCCACACCCACGCGTTCCGTCCTTACGTTTTACAGGATCATGAATTACTATAACAAAACCTTACCTGATGCTGGTCAGCCAAGCTCTACTGCTAGGATCATCTCCAACTCGCTTCAGCAGTAACCTGGCACCAGGTCTGGCTGAAGCAGTTCTCAACACTCTCTCATGGGGAGCCAGGACTCGTTGAGTAGGAGCCCTTGAAGGTACTTCCTCCACCAGGACGTAGCTACCTCGAGCTGATCTGCAGACCCCTGCCTTGGTGAGGCATTGTGCGATAGCCTGGAATACAGAATTATGTTTTTTTATGTTATACTATTTAGGTGGCAGACAAGCACACGGCCCAACTAATGGGAAGCGGTCACCGTGGACTATTTTCTTTAATACTATTTAGGAGAGCTGGGGTATCATATTATGTACCTCCGCACTATAGAACAACGCGCACATAATAACCATCGTGTTGCGTTCCCCAAGGTAAGTAGGGTAGCCAGAGCTCACTGTACCCCTTCTCCTCCCCATTCTTTCCTACCCCCGCCCCTTCCCTTCAGGGTCGGCAGCGCGTGGGTGAAGCCCTTGGTGTTGCTCACGTCCATAGGCCACGGTGACCGCTTCCCATCACGTGGGCCGTGTGCTTGTCTGCCACCTACATGATATTAAAAAAAAACAAAAAAAGAGAGTCGTTAATGAAGTAATGCCCTACCTCATTGGCTGTCGTATCCTGAGTGACCTTCAGTATGGAGTAAGCCTCGTGTCTAGCTACAGCATATACCACGAGGAAGTGTATCTTCCTCCGTTCGTGGGGAGAAGTTGGCTCCAGATCTCCCCGGCAGCTCTCCCCGGCCTGCTCCTCAATGCACCGGGAGAAGATTAGTAGAGATGCCATGTTCAGAGCTTGGTTTGTTGGAGACCTGTGGCAAGAGTGATGAAGTGAATAATTATAACTATGTTTAAAAAACCGACTTCACAAACTGATATTTTTTACTTTTTAGAGTACAGAAATAGAAAAGTACCTATTTATGAGGTTTATTATGTACAAAGGCATCAAGAACAGTATTTTTGCCGTAAATTTGATGATTTCCCCTCAATTTTCCCAAGATCCCAGCATCAGATCCTGATACCCTGGATATGGGACCACCTCAGAGGTAGACTCTTTCAAACCAAAAAAAAATCAAAATCCATCCATAATTTTATTGTCGCCGCTATCGCGTAACATACAAAAAAAAAATAGCGTACGAATGGAGAACCTCCTCTTTTTTTGAAGTCGGTTAAAAATTAAGGAAAAAAGTTTTAAGTTAAACACTTTTATACACTTAAAGGGGCCATATTAGATTCTCTTTTTTTTCATAATTCTACTAGTCAAGCCCTTTCATTTGATATCCATATTGCGGTAGTTGTGGAAAAATACGTAACCCGTCATTTTGTAGCGGCGGCCATCTTGGATTTAAAATGATACAGATAACAACACAGGGGACTTTGATCTCCACGCTGTAAGACAGAAACCCTCCAGTGAGCTCTGGCTACCCTACTTACCTTGGGAAACACAACACGATGGTTTTTATGTGCGCGGTGTTCTGTAGGGCGGAGGTACTACCCCAGTCGGACTGCTCAGTTCGGATGGAAGATACCTTCGTGTCCTACCTCAATACGTCGTCAAGGTTTTAATTATTTTTTTTTATATTCAGTCCGTCGATTGACTTAACCCCGCTGGATGGTAAGAAGCAAGGGCAAAGTCCAGAGGGTACGGGCCGCCATTCCAGACACCATTCGTCCCAAAACGGCGGTCCCTACCTTGACGGCCTAGACATTTATACATATGGATAGATTGGACTTACCTAGATTGGACTTAAATAACCGCGGTAGCCTAGTGGTTTGGGTAATGGACTGCTGAGACGAGGTCTCGGGTTCGATCCCAGGTTCACTATGGCACACACCAATGACTTTTCGATGCTTTTCGAAGTTTTGTGTGTATTTATCTTAGGTTTATTAGTGCCTCGGAGAGCACGTTAAGCCGTCGGTCCCGGTTGCCATACAAACATCTATGGCAGTCGTTACGGGTAGTTGGAGCCCACAAAAGTCCAACCAGTCTAACTTGGAACTTCGATATCGCCATTGGTTGTGGAGGTCAGATGGCAGTCGCTCCACGGAAAATATCGAAGTTCAGCCGCATCACAGTTAGACTGGAAAGCCGACCCCAACTGAGTTGGGAAAAGGTTCAGAGAATGTGTGATAGATTGGACTTACCGTAATCTCACATGTCGGTATCCAGGTCTTAGGCAGTGCAGCGGTATGACGCGCTGGGACAGCATATAATTTGTATCAGCATCGTAAATGTCAAATCGGATGAACGCCAGTTCTGGGAAGTTTATCTGGAAAAGATAGATTTAAATCAGGTTTGCCGGTCACCAAATAATCTATTTTTTTTAATAGGACACGTCAAAATGACTTTACCTCGATGGTAAGCTAAAGGCAAAGTCTCAGGACTAGGGTCACCACCATATACACCGGTAGGATGGAATGTGGAGTCTAGCTGCAATGCTTCGAAATCGCCTAATGTCACCATTGGGTTGTGAAGGTCAGATGGCAGTCGCTTCACGGAAAATATCGAGGTCCAGCCGAATCCACAGTTAACACTGGTAAAGCGGACCCCAGACTCCGAGGTGAAAGCTTTGGATGCGACTGGGAATTAACGCTAGGTTGAAGGAATGTGGTGGACCCCCTCCTCCCTCCCTGCGTTCTAAGAACCAGTTTGCCCCTTGCCTGTTCTCAACTGTGCTCTCTGCCAGTCAGGGTGAAACGCAAAGACCCTCTGAGCAGCCCCATTAAAGACTACTCCTGCTTCAGCCATAGTTAGCCTTTTGTCTCCCATTCACTGGGAAGATGCTGTCGTCTCCGGTGCCCAGGTGTACCGTGGGGAAGTTCCAGCCCGCATACCCAATTGATACAGCAGCTTTTTTATGGTGCAGAAAACCCTACTGACACCACCCTTAGGCCACCAATCGCACGCCGTCTAGGATCTTAATGACAGGTGTATGGTTACCCAATAGGCATATCCCTCGCACCCCAACTGACCCCGGACCATCTACGGTTTTACGATAGACCCCCTGAAAGGGGCGAACAAGGGTGACAGGCGGCTGTCCTGTCACCCCCATCTGCACTCAGAAAACAATCCACCCTCCGCCAGCTTCCCACTGTGCCCTTTGCTAGTCAGAGGGACATATGGAGAGCCTCGGAGCAGCCTTAGAAGGCCACTCACTCCTCGATCGAGTGGATACAGCAGACTTGCACGTGTTGTTCCATAACTTTATAGACTCACCTTAAAAGTAAAAGTCTCATTCCAGATCGGGTTCAGCGCGTTCTTCCTTGCCACTTTCGTCCTTATCTTCTTGCAGTCAGCTGGCACGCCCAGGATCTCGACTTCCACGAAGGCATTATAGAAGGAATACACGTTCTCTGCCACATACTGTCCAGATATTACTGCTAGAGTCAGATGCGCTGCGTGGATGCCGTCAAATTCTTTATCCATTGGATTGAACCTGTAAGAAAATACAGGTCATTCTTCAGACTATTTTTTTATACCACTTAGGTGGCAGATTAGCACACGGCCTACCTGATGGGAAGTGGTCATCGTGCCCTATGAATACCAATACCAGGCAATACCAGGGGCGTCACATTTGCGCTGTTGACCCTGTAAAAACCTTCTAATGCCCTTCTTGAAGAACTCCATATTGTAGTCGCTAAGGAAAACCATAGCAGGGAAATCATTCCACAGTCTAAGCGTGCGTGGAAATTTTGTATTTCAGGAAGTAGAACACGACGGGATCTCCCGTCAGAACTGAGCAGTCCGACTGGGGTAGTACCTCCGCCCTACAGAACCCGCGCTCATAATAACCATCGTGTAGTGTTCCCCAAGGTTAGTACGGGTAGCCAGAGCTCGCTGAAAGGATTCTGTGTTGTCTCCTGCGCTAACAGCAATCAACACTCTACTCGCTCTCCTCCCCCCCCTCCCTTCCATTATAGTAGTAGGAATGAGGATGGGATTAGTCCCGTAAAAACAGACCAGTTATTGGTCGTGGCTCCCCCCGCGTGGAATGCTGAACTGGTTCTAGGGTATAAGCCATTTCGTTTTGATGCAGCGGGATTGCAAGCTACGGAATGATCTCCCTGCTGTGGTTTTCCCTAGCATCTACAATATGGGGTTCTTCAAGAAGCCCCTGGCCCCTGACGCCTCTGGTGCTGCACACGTCCATAGGCCAAGATAATTGCTTCCCATCAGGTGACCCGTGTGCTTGTTTATCCGCATTAAAATGACGCATTCATTTAAGTTTATATGGGCATTTTGAATTTACCTTCTATACGCGATGTGGCCAGGATCCCAGGTGACAGGGGGTTTCCTGACGAACCCCACAGATCCATTGCTCTCAAACATCGCAGCGTTCACCGCCATCGCAGCATCTTCTGTTTGATAGTTCAGCGCCACAAGCTGCACTCCGCAACTCCAAAAGGTCACAGGATCGAAGTTTGACGAGTCTATTCTTAGGCTGGAAGAGAAAAAGTTCAATATTACCAACACATATAGAAGTAAGACACGACGGTATCTCCCGTCCGAATTGAGCAGTTCGACTGGGGTAGTGCCTCCGCCCTACAGAACACCGCGCCCTTGACTATTGTGTTGTGTGCCCGCCGGTAAGTAGGGTAGCCAGAGCTCACTGTACCCCTCCATCCACCCCTTCCTAACATCCCTACCCCTTCCTAGCCCTCCCCCCTTCCCTTCAGGGTAGGCAGCGCGTGTGTAACACCCTAAATGTTGCACACGTCTATAGGCCAAAAAAAACGAAATTGGTTCACCCAGTCGAAATTTCTGAGATAAAAAACATAAAAAATACAACCAAATTGAGAACTCCTCTTTTATTGAAATCGGTTAAAAAAGGCTTGGAAAGTCATGCATTACAACAACCGACTTCAAAAAAGGAGGAGGTTCTCAATTCATAAGCTATTTTTATTTTTTTGTATTGTATGTTACGCGATAGCGGCGCCAATAATGGATGGATTTTGAATTTTTTTTTGTTTGAAAGAGGCTACTTCTGAGGTGGTCCCATATTCAGGGTATCAGGATCTGATGCTGGGGTCTTGGGAAAATCGAGGGAAAATCATCAAATTTATTGCCTTTGTACATAATAAACCTCTTAAATAGGTACTTTTCTATTTCTGTACACTAAAAAGTAAAAAATATTATTCTTTGAAGTTAGTTTTTTAAACGTAGTTATAATTTGACTCACCCAGCGGGGTAGGTTCTCACTAACTGAGTTTCTGTATGGGCTATCAAAGCCAGGGGATGTTTCCTGCAGATCTTCTTGCCAATAGCCTCATTGACTGAGGAGCATCGATAGCAGGGATGGTGGACTGCCGGGGCGTTGAGGCACCTGGGCCGAGGTTGTTGGGCTATTTGCTGAAAGTAATCACAATAACAAATGTTACATTTAGCAGTAGGTAGCAGATTCATTTTCAAGGAGGTAGGACACGACGGTATCTCCCGTCCGAACTGAGCAGTCCGACTGGGGTAGTACCTCCGCTCTACAGAACACCGCGCACATAATAACCATCGTGTTGTGTTCCCGCCGGTAAGTAGGGTAGCCAGAGCTCACTGTACCCCTCCTCGCCCTCCCATTCCTAGTCTCCCCATCCCTTCCCAGCCCTCCCCCTTCCCTTCAGGGTAGGCATTCAATGAACGAATGGTTCGGCATTCAAATTCTTTGATATTGAGTTCAAGTTTTAGATAAATCTTCTTCAACCTAGCGTTAATCCCAGTCGCATCCAAAGCTTTCACCTCGGAGTCTGGGGTCCGCTTTACCAGTCTTAACTGCGGATTTGGCTGGACCTCGATAATTTCTGTGAAGCGACTGCCATCTGACCTTCACAACCCAATGGTGACATTAGGCGATATCGAAGCATTGCAGCTAGACCGTTGTTGGTGGACAACAATTTTTAGGTATTATTAAAATAATAATAGTTTTTTGCTTTGCCATTGTTAAGTTCGGCGGATTGAGCGCACACCGTCTGATGGTAAGCTGAGGTGAAGTCCAAAAAGTAGTGACTACAATTTCCATTTCACCTGTTGAGGTCGTCTGGATGACCTTTCGTTCTTTCGTTCTTTCATTCTTTCGTTCTTTCGTTCTTTCGTTCTTTCGTTCTTTCGTTCTTTCGTTCTTTCGTTATTTCGTTCTTTCGTTCTTTCATTCTTTCGTTCTTTCATTCTTTCGTTCTTTCGTTATTTCGTTCTTTCATTCTTTCGTTCTTTCGTTCTTTCGTTCTTTCGTTCTTTCGTTCTTTCAGTCTTTAGTTCTTTCGTTCTTTCGTCCTTTGGTCCATTTTTTCTTTCTTTTCACGCTTCCTAACAATACTTACTGCGCCAGTGCTGTCACTGCTCTCCGAGGACTCGAAGCTGCTACAAGGTGCACTTTCTTTGGCCACGTTACTTGGCTGTTTCATTGAGCTACGAGGCGATAACGGACTCAAACCCCGGAATTTTATTGCCTGCAAATAAAATTGCTGTATAAATAAAATAGTAGAATAGTGGGATAGTGGGATAGTGGGATAGTAGGATAGTGGGATAGTGGGATAGTAGGATAGTGGGATAGTAAGATAGTAGGATAGTAGAATAGTAGGGTAGTAGGAAGTAGGTTAGTAAGAAGTGGTAGGATAGTAGGAAGTAGTATAGTAGGCAGTAGGATAGTAGAATAGTAGGACAATAGGACAGTAAAAATAGGATAGTAGAAAAGTAGAAAAGTAAAAAAGTAGGATAGTAGGATAGTAGGATAATAGGATAGTAGGATAGTGGGATACTAGGATAGTAGGAAGTAGGATAGTAGGATAGTAGGATAGTTGGATAATAGGATAAGAGGATAGTGTTGTAGTAGATGTATTTTATTTTATTGGCGTAAAGTTTATTTCTATTCTATTCTCTTCTGTTCTAAGCTTACCTGTACATAAGTAACCATATCACTCAGTTCTCTAGCGATTTGGTTGCTTCTCTTTCTAGTGGTCGCCTGCTTGACGCTTCCAGAAGTAGTTTCTGTGTCCCCCTCACTCCTTATGAAGCTCTGGTAGATAGAAAGAGACGCTCGACCACATTTATCTTCTAGAGAGTTTATAAGTTTGTGCAGTTCTTTTTCTGTAAAAGAAATTAATTAAAATTTTAACTGCAATTGTGTTCTCACTCCCTCAACGCAACACTGCCCATAACTGAATTGTTATAAGCACTTCATGGTTAGATTCCTGGGATATAGTTAACCCGGGGGACGGGTACCACGGTGACCACTAAGGCAATTGTTGTAAATAGACCAAAAAAAAAACAGCCCGCTGAGTTTCTTGCCGGAGTCTTTTCAGGTCTGGGCCGCGTTTCGAACCGGTCGGTGGTCCATTTGCTTCTAGTTTTAAATATTTATAATTTGACGTTTTGTAAGTGCCGCTTAAAATGGTCTATACAGAATAAATGATTTTTGACTTTGATTTTGACTTTGACTTTGACCGCTTACCATCAGGTAGGCCGTGTGCCTTGGCTTGCCTGCCATTTTAGTATTATAAAAAAGATCCTAGGATC
The DNA here is from genome assembly GCA_963576445.1 of Lithosia quadra. Taxonomy (NCBI): domain Eukaryota; kingdom Metazoa; phylum Arthropoda; class Insecta; order Lepidoptera; family Erebidae; genus Lithosia; species Lithosia quadra. The sequence goes on from OY754897.1 coordinate 2,671,450, forward strand.
CACTTACTCCTTCTACTCTTTTGGATTTGATTTGTACGGCTTTTATGGGAGCGACTGCCGTCTTATCTTCCAACGATACCCCCCACGGCCAGCGTAGCAGGTTATGTCGGACTCTTACCGACTAAAACCGCACGTCTAGGGTCTTCTGACGCTAGGGCCATAGGGCATTTCTCAACCTTATACCGCTTACAGGAACCTCATTGATCTTGGCCCCATATACCTGTTAATTAACTCCTGAAGAAAAGGTGGCTCCAAAGGGTTCTTACCATCCAGTTCCTCATCATCCTCATCATAATCTTCATCGCTGAAGTACTCTGTCAGAGAACTGCCTGCTGACTGATTGGACATGATGGAGCTGGTCCTGTTGCTCTGTTCTGGTAAAGAAGTACTGGTGTGGCGGTTTCCATTTGACCTGTGTAGGAGAGAGGTTTGATGAAAATTGAGGAGCTGCTTTTTTATACTACGTAAATGGCAGACAAGCACACGGCCCTCCTGATTGGAAGCGGTCACCGTGGTTTATGGACATGCAACACTAAGGGTGTCACACACGCGCTGCCTACCCTGAAGGGAAGGGGGAGGGCTGGGAAGGGGTGGGGAGATTAAGAAGAGGTGGGGGGAGGAGGGGTACAGTGAGCTCTGGCTACCTGATGGCTTAGTGCGATGGTAGCTGAATGCATAAGGACGCGGCCTCTTCTCAGAGGTATCGAGTTTGAATCCGGCTAGACAGTACCAATGTGAATTACACTTTGTGGATATAATGTGATATTTTCCGTGGAGCGACTGCCATCTGACCTCCACAACCAATGGTCATTATGACCAATGGCGATATCGAAGTTCCAAGTTAGACTGGTTGGACTTTTGTGGGCTCCAGCTACCCGTAACGACTGCCATAGATGTTTGTATGGCAACCGGGACCGACGGCTTAACGTGCTCTCCGAGGCACTAATAAGCCTGCGATAAATACACACATAACTTCGAAAAGCATCGAAAAGTCATTGGTGTGTGCCATGGTGAACCTGAGATCGAACCCGAGACCTCGTCTCAGCTGGTCCATTACCCAAACCACTAGGCTACCATGGTTATTATGACCAAGATAAGGATATCAGCACCTGAAGTTGGTCGACAGAACACCGCCATATCCTTGTGCTGAGCTGGCTCCTGTTAGACCGATTGTGGGGCTCGATTCTATTGGCAGCAGCTTCTTATTCTTGATCAAGACCTGGAAACGTGAATAAGAGGTGTTAAGGCCTGCATTAAATCATGCTTGGGGGGGGGGGGTTCTGTACACTTTTTTTATGCGGCTATCCCCACAGTTACCACCCCTTCAACCTCCAGGGGGTGGTTGTATCGGGCTTGAACTGACTAAAAACCGCAGGCTGTCTTGGGTCTTCAAGTGGTGGGGTGAAAGGTGACCCAAAAAAATGGGTTAGGTATGTTGTATGATTGATTCTAAGTACAAAAATATTTCTTTGGAATATATGTTTGCTCGCGATAGACGCAAAAACTACTGAACGAATTTTGATGTGGTTTTTTTTTAAAGATCTTGGTCAGACTTAAAATATTACGCATTTTTGATCACAATTAGTTGAGTAGAAGTGGAGATATACCTTTTTTTTTTATCGTGCGGAAATCCCTATGGATACCACCCCCGTCTGCCATCGGGGGTGGTTATGTCGGGATGGAACCGACTAAAACCCCACGCCGTCTCGGGCCTTAGTAACCGGGGTGTAAGGTTACCCAATGGGCATGTCCCTCGCACCCCAGCTGACCCCGGACCATCTACGGTTTTAAGATGGACCCCTCGACCCCCTGAAGAGAGGGTTGGGGCGAGCATCGCTCCACTACGCCGACGGTGGGGTGTAGGGTGACAGGAGGCCGTCCTGTCACCCAACCGTCGGCGCGCAGACAATCAGCTCGCCCCCCTCTCGCTCCCCACTGTGCCATCTGCTAGTCAGAGGGACACGTGGAGAGCCTCGGAGCAGCCCTCTAGAGGGCCACTCCCACCCCGGCCGGATTGGCCGCAGGCAGCAGCGTCTCCCGTGGCGAGTGGGAGGCGCTGCTCGCCTCCGTTGCCCGGGTGCACCACGTGGAGGTTCCGGCCCGCACCCAGTGGAGATATACCTAGTCAAAAAAAAGGCACATACATAGTCTCGAAAAATATTACCCTTCTTTCTTCGGCAGTCGGGTAAAAGACGCGAAAACCGACGTCCACGCGGGCAGTACGTACCTTATATTTCAGTTGTTCAGGACTTGGCAGCCTCGGCTCATCAGTATAATCCACTTCAAACAAGAATGACGTCACCAACTTGTCTCCGAACACTGCCTGGATGAAAATAGCATCAATAAGGGTCAATTGCCCCTGCCGCCGTAGACAAGTGACACAAGCGTAAATTACTCTTCTTCAACCTAGCGTTAATCCCAGTCGTATCCAAAGCTTTCACCTCGGAGTCTGGGGTCCGCTTTACCAGTCTTAACTGCGGATTTGGCTGGACCTCGATATTTTCCGTGAAGCGACTGCCAACTGACCTTCACAACCCAGTGGTGACATTAGGCGATATCGAAGCATTGCAGCTAGACCGTTGTTATTTGGCCTTTTTAGGGCTCCAACTACTCGTAACGACTGCCATAGATGTTTGTATGGTAACCGGGACCGATGGCTTAACGTGCTCTCGAAGCACGACCGAGCGTAAATCACTAATGAAAGGAATAGAATAGGTTGACCAATCACACCCAAGCTTGTGATTCCTTCGAGCGCGCGCTTTGTACGCCACCAGCAACGAGCTTGGATGTGATTGGTTGACCTATTCTATTCCTTTCGTTAGCGATATACGCTTGTATCACTTGTCTACGGGCCCTGGAAGAGCAGCGGCTGGCATTGGCTTTTTAAGGCAAAATGTACAAACGATTTTGAATCTTATCCACGTGAGTTAAAGTTCATTGTCATTCAAAAGCAAAGGCAAATTTTCTCGCAACTACTTTTGGTAAAAAATTCTGGTCGTTGCCGATCGCTGCTTTTTCAGTGGAAATTGAGTACTTATAAAAATATCATGAACTTAAATACATCTTAATAATATATAAATCTCGTGTCACAATGTTTGTCCTCAATGGACTCCTAAACCACTTAACCGATAATAAAATTCGCACACCATGTGCAGTTCGATCCAACTTGAGAGATAGGATAGTTTTTGAAACGGATTTCGACATCCACGCGGGCGGAGCCGCGGGCAACAGCTAGTAATATAATAATTTTATACTACTTAGGTGGCAGACAAGCACACAGCCCACCTGATGGAAAGCGTGGCCTATCATACGGACGCCATACTTAACATTAAACTACCGTCAGCTCAGACATCACACAGACACAGTATCATTTCTAAAGTTACACCCCTCTACCTACCCCGTTAAGGTTACACAGTCGTGGATAAGTAGAGAATAAAGTATAACTGACCTCAAAAGTCATGGCCATGACCTGCTGCTGGGGTAGACTGCAGTGGTTCTCGATGCTTAGAATCAGGGGATACGGAGACGCGACGAAAGCGCTCCTGTTGGCAACATGTAGGTATTTTAGTCAGCATTAAAAGTACTTAGATGATCAATTTCAAAGGCCCAGTACTCGTAAAAACCGCATCATAGGATAGGATAATAGGATAGTAGTTGTAGTGTGAAATAGGATAGAAGGAAATAATGATAGTGGGAAATCGGATAGCAGAAAAGGAGACATTACATCACTTATTTGATAATACAATAAAGGTATCTATCTCTCTAACATAAACCTCCCAATATCATCATAGACAGTAGGAGTGTAAAATAATATAGTAGGAAATAGGATGGTAGAAATGAAATAGTAGAAAGTAATAAGATAGTAGAAAATAGGATGGTAGGAAATGAAATAGTAGAAAGTAATAAGATAGTAGAAAATGGGATGGTAGGAAATGACATAGTAGAAAGTGATAATATAGTAGAAAATAGGATGGTAGGAAATGAAACAGTAGAAAGTAGAATTCGACCAGTTACCTAAACTTATTTGTATCACTTATTAGACGTAAAATGTAGTGTATGTATCTATCTATCACAAACCTCGCAATGGCCTCTACGACTCTCCGAAAAGGAATCTTTGTCGTGAAGGTATGACCGTGGTAGATTACAGGACTCCCGTCGTCTCCATCCCAGCAGTCCAGCTCCACACACCGACATCCAGTCAAAAGGACCTGAAAAAGAAAGGGTGCTTAATTAATAAGAACTAGATGTTGCCCGCGGCTTCACTCACCCCCACCCTTTCCTACTCCCGCCCTTTCCCTTCGGGGTCGGCAGCGCGTGGGTGACGCTCTCGGTGTTGCATACGTCCACATAGGCCACGGTGACCGCTTCCCATCAGGTGGGCCGTGTGCTTGTCTGCCAACTACGTGGTATAAAAACAAAATAAAACTCGGACTTCATGGAATTCTGTTCCCATAGGAACCTTGGGGGGAATGGAATGGGAATTTGGAGTAGGTAGGACTGTAGGACATGACGGTATCTCCTGTCCGAATTGAGCAGTCCGACTGGGGTATAGTAAGGTAGCCATATGCAGTACTATGTGTTATTTCAGATTATGATCTGCCCCTATACCTACTGTACCAATTTTCTTTCTCGTTATAAAATATATACTGATTTCTGTTATCCATTCCATTTTCCTAAAATTCAAAAAAAAAATCTATTCACCGAAATAAAACAGCACCATCTAACATCAGAACTAAAGAAACTCTTATGTAGATAGTCAAATATTTTTATAGCACGTTTAGATTAAATAATATTAAAACGTGCTTTAAAAATATTCAACATGCATCAAATTACCTATAAATAATTATTATTCAAGCACTAACGAAGAGTTATATTAGATAATACAGATCAGTGGTTATATTAAATTTGAGTGCTCCCGCGTTTGTACTCCAGGTCCTAGCGCGCATGCTCGGAAATGTAGACAATCAATAACTTAGGGCATGCGCAGAATTATTGATTTCAGTCCCCTAATTTCTGAATACCTTTGGTACTATTCATTCTGCTCTTAACTCTCTATTTTATTGCACACTCAGTTATTTTAAAATTCGCTATAGTAAAAAATCCTTGAAATAAGTTTTTTTAAGAAACGAATTCCGATTCCGGAACGAAACAACCATAGACACGAAAGAAAAAAATATAAACTGTCAAATCAATTGTTGTCAAACATAACCTCTTACGCGTTGAAGAACTTGTATTTATTTAATTTGCCGGTTCTAACTTTACAATTTTACTGTATTACATTAAATTTAATATTTCAAAATGAAGGAAAATTCAGGAGACGTAGATAGCAGGAATGTTGTAAAGAACCGCGAACTACTGTATCGTTTGATTATAAGGTAAGTGTTATTTGCCGATGTTCGATTATAGGTTTTTGACTATGATATAATGCTAAAAAAGACTGTAGAACTTGTTTAACTTGTAGATAACCGCTGTAAATAGAATATCTTACATTGAAATCACATACTAGGTACATTTTTGAGGTTATATTTAACACAAAACGTATGATAACTAAGTGATCATGTTTCAGTCAATTATACTACGATGGTTTCCAACCCATAGCTGCAACTCTTGCTGGAGCTGTTCATGCCGATCCGCCATGTCCGCCGAGCGACAGGTAATATTATAATGTTTATATTTATTATTGTTAGGTATGTTATTTTGGTTAATATATTATTTAGCGATGGACGTAGAAAGTACTGAACGGGTTTTGATGCAGTATTTTTTATTAGAAAGTTCTTGCTTGGACAAAAAATTTACTTTATGTTTGGTTGTATTTGGTTAAGTAGAACTGGAGATATTTTTTTTTTTTTTTTTAATATGGACGAGCAGCAACTTGCTGATGTGTCCACATCACTGCACTGAATAAAGGTCTCTTTAGCATTATAGATCATTATATTGTTCATTGTTCAGTCCAATGGGTTATTTTTCTCAAACCATTTATCTAGTTCACACTTAAAACCGTTCACTGACTTAGCGGTTACTACACATTCTGGGAGTTTATTCCATATGCGAACAACACGGTTGTTCAGAGTGTGATAAGCTACCAATGTGTGCGAAGGCATGCGATTAAGGGTCAGGGTGTGTCCACGTGATGAGTAAGCTTTTTGCTCTAACCAGAACATATCTTTGATATTGGGGAGATTGTATCTTGAGCTTAGTATCTTGTAGGTTTCAATAAGATCACCTCTCATCCTTCGATGTCTTAATGTTGGTAGCTTGAGTAATCTTAAGCGTTCCTCATAAGGTTTACGTCGCAGTCCATACGGTATTTTTGTTGCTCGTCTTTGAACACTTTCCAGTATGTCAATGTCCTTCTCAAAGTATGGGTTCCAAATTTGAAAGTTATATTCCAGCAAGGGTCTAACATATGTTTTGTAAATTTTGACAAAAACTGGTGGAGTTATGTGTTGGAAAGCACGGCATATCGCATATAGGAAAGAATTGGCCTTTTTGACTATGGTATTAATGTGGTCAGCCCACTTCAGGTTGTTGGTCATAGTTACTCCAAGATCTTTCTGTGTCATGACTGATTTAACTGTGGTGTCACCTATCCTATATGGCACTCCAGGGTTATTCTTGCCTAGTCTTAGGACAGTGCATTTGGTTGCATTAAGTTTAGCGATCCACTCCATGGTCCAGTCTTGCAGCTTATCCAGATCTGATTGCATTTGCCCTGACTGAGTGATGGGGTCACCGAAGAATTTACCATCGTCATATGACCAAAAACGACCTAAAAACGAAGCGCGGGCGAAGCCACGGGTATCAGCTTGTATAACAAGTAACCTATATGTTGCCCAGAACTATGAGCTATAGTCGTACCAAGTTTTACCAAAAACCTTCCAGTAGTTTTTGATTTTTGCGTGCACCAAAAACCACCACTACCTTCCCGGGATTAAAAATAGCCTGTGTTATTCTAGAGCACAATCTATCTCCGAATGAACAATCTACTTGAAAAAAAAAAACTAATTCCAATAATCATTATTGATTTATCTCGGCAGACTTTTGAATCTGATGGTTGTGGGATTACAACATGAGCCGGACCGTAAGGACCGATTAGCAGCATCCAGCGGTGCAGAGCATCTGCTCGGAACAACAGGTTTTGGTAAGTAACTGCACCTTACACCTGTTTTTTTATTTATTTTTTATATAGGACACATCAAAATGACTTTACCTCACCTGATAGTAAGCTAAAGGCAAAGTATCAGGACTGGGGTCACCAATACCCCGGTAGTGCTACAGTGGCAGCCCTCAGCTTGATGGCCTCATCAAATGCTTTTTCACGCCCCGCTTAAAGGCCCCGGGAATATAGGAGGAAGGAAACACAAGCGTTGGTATAGAATTCCAAGTCTTTATGGTGCGCACGGTAATAAAAAAAAAGGTTCGGGGCATTGAGGCGGGATTGGGGAGATGGGTAGTCTCAATACGAGTGTTAAAATAGTAATGTATGTATTTACACTTTAGATTTGGAGTATGAAATGGACGCGTCTTCATTGGCTCCTGAGCCGGCGACGTACGAGACAGCTTATGTGACGTCACACAAGATGGCGTGCCGCGCTGGAGCGTTCAGCGCTTGCGGTCAACTGGTCGCTACGGGGTCTGTCGACGCCAGTATTAAGGTATCCATATCCTACTTTTCTACTACTATTATAAACTATAATTTTTTTACGTAGAACCATAAATTCTTTGTCCAATTAAAACCTGGAATTCTTTACCAGCTCATATATTTTTTTTTATACTACGTTGATGGCAGACAAGCATACCGCCCCCCTGATGGGAAGCGGTCACCGTGGCCTATGGACGTGTGCAACACTAAGGGTGTCACACACGCGCTGCCTACCCTGAAGGGAAGGGGGGAAGGCTAGGAAGGGGTGGGAAGGCTAAGAAGGGGTGGGGGAAGGAGGGATACAGTAAGCTCTGGCTACCCTACTTACCTTGGGGAACACAACACAATGGTTATTATGTGCGCGGTGTTCTGTAGGGCGGAGGTACTACCCCAGTCGGACTGCTCAGTTCGGACGGGAGATATCGTGTCCTACCTCCGATTATACCTTTTCCTTCCTCATCCTTATCAGCTATCTGCCAGTGAGAGTCAAAATCACGATCTAAAGGGTGAACGGATCTGGCTGGAATTTGGTACAGGGATAGATATATTCTGGAATTAAATTAATAAAATTAATAAAGCCGCGGTAGCCTAGTGGTTTGGGTAATGGACTGCTGACACGAGGTCTCGGGTTCGATCCCAGGTTCACCATGGTACACACCAATGACTTTTCGATGCTTTTCGAAGTTATGTGTGTATTTATCGCAGGTTTATTAGTGCCTCGGAGAGCACGTTAAGCCGTCGGTCCCGGTTGCCATACAAACATCTATGGCAGTCGTTACGGGTAGTTGGAGTCCAACCAGTCTAACTTGGAACTTCGATATCGCCACTGGTCATTGGACCATTGGTTGTGGAGGTCAGATGGCAGTCGCTCCACGGAAAATATCGAAGTTCAGCCACATCACAGTGAGACTGGAAAGCCGACCCCAACTGAGTTGGGAAAAGGTTCAGAGAATGATGATAGATATATTCTGGAATAACACCTAGACTCCTGTTTATTCCTGGAATAATAGTGCAAACTGACATTATGTGGTTTTATTTGCAGATATTGGATGTGGAACGTATGCTGGCCAAATCAGCTCCGGAGGAAGTGGACCCTGGAAGGGAACAGCAGGGACATCCCGTTATTAGAACTTTGTGAGTATATTTATACAATCTATCTATCGATCTATAAGATAATCCCTATTTCCCATGGTCACGGCATCACGCGTGAACGGCTGGACCGATTTGGCTGAAAATTGATGGGGAGGTAGCTTAGAGCTAGGAGACGAATATAGCATATTTTTTATCCTGCCACGGGCAAAGCCGCGAGGCACGCACTAAATTAATTTTATTTTTCCAAATGGTGTACCATAATTATAGTTTCAATTTAAAAACCAACTTTTTAATTTAAAGGTACGACCACACCGATGAGATAACTGCTTTGGATTTCCACCCCCGGGAACAGATCCTCGTGTCAGCATCCCGGGACTGCTGTATCAAGCTCTTTGATATCACTAAGGCATCAGCGAAGAAGGCTTACAAGAGTATAACGGTAAATAATGCTATTATTTTTATAATCCAGCCACTTGGATAGCAGGAGACAGGATACGACGGTATCTCCCGTCCGAACTGGGCCTCGATTCTGCTAAAGGCAAACCACTGTAATACCACTGACACTCTAAAAATGCTATTTAATTGTAGACTTTACCGTTATACAGTTAAAGTCTAAAATCAAATGAAAAGAATTCATTTAACTTTTTCATTCGCTCTACAAAATATCATTTAACTTTAGACTTTAACCTGATAACAATAAAGTCTACAATTAACTGGCATTTTTTGGGTATCAGTGGTAACTCAGTGGTCTGTCTTTAGCAGAATCGAGACGCTGAGCTGTCCGACTGGGGTAGTACCTCCGCCCTACAGAACACCGCGCCCATAATAACCATCGTGTTGTGTTCCCCAAGGTAAGTAGGGTAGCCAGAGCTCACCAACCTTGTGTTTACGATTCTGTGGTGTTTACGTCAGCTTACATACAATAACAACACGATTCCACTTGAAAAGAGTTTCAGGCCACGTTCACACGGCACACACGTTTTCACGTATACGGTTTTACCGTATACGATGCAATTGTTCACACGGCAACCATTCGATTCGATTTTCGCCGATTCTCGAAGCGAGATTTCGGGCGAGTCGTGTGAACGAGACAACATGAACATAAGCGCCACTGCGTGTCGTATTCGATAAAATCGTTTCGAGACGCGGCGTTCCAGTGACAACTTCGCACGGTATACGTTAAAATATATTTCTAGAACACGGGATTTTCCTGTATGAACGCCGTGTGAACAATTTTTAAGTTTTCATAATATATTCTGTTGTCACTACTCTATTCGATAAAATCCCGTTTACGGTATACGGGAAAATAATCGCCGTGTGAACGTGGCCTAAAAGTTCGTTTGGGAGGTCGTGACGTCACAAATAACGCCATGACAGTTTGGAGTGTTTTTGACATTATATTCAAATCGACTTTTTTAATATCAAAATAAACTATGTAAATTATTGTTTTAAATCAAAATTATGTATTTTTGGGGTCATTTGGATATAGAAGTATTGTATTAACCATTTTTTTCAAGTTTAGGACACAAGCCTATTATATAAATAGCAACCCATTGATGTCCCACTGCTGGGCACGGGTCTCTCTCGAGAGCTGAGAGGGTTTAGACCTTAATCCACACACGCTAGCCTAATGCGGGTTGGTGGACCTATTAGGGGGCCCAAAATGAAATATCTCCTTTATTTTTTTTGATGCAGGATGCCGAACAAGTGCTATGTGTAGCATTCCATCCTCTAGGCGACCATATTATAGCTTCGACCACGCACCCGGTGATCAGGCTATATGACGTCACGACTAGCCAGTGCTTCGTGTGTCCTATACCATCTCACCACCATAAGAAGCAGGTCAACTCCATAAAGTAAGTGTTCTCCTATAGTTATGTTCCTTTTTTTATACGGAGGTAGGACACGACGGTATCTCCCGTCCGAAATGAGCAGTCCAACCGGGGTAGTTCCTCCGCCCTACAGAACACCGCGCACATAATAACCAGTGTGTTGTGTTCCCCAAGGTAAGTAGGGTAGCCAGAGCTTACTGTACCCCTCCTCCTCCCCCTCTTCCATAGACTCCACATCCTAGCCCTCCCCCCTTCAGGGTAGGCAGCGCGTGTGTGACACCCTTAGTGTTGCACACGTCCATAGGCCACGGTGACCGCTCATCACACACACATCACACGGTGATCGCATCAGGTGGGCCGTGTGCTTGACTGCCACCTACATAATATAAAAAAAGTTATGTGTCTTTTTTATACTACTTAGGTGGTAGACAAGCACTGTCCACCTGATGGGAAGCGGTCACCGTGGCCTATGGACGGGTACAACACCAAGGACGTCACACTCGGGCTGCCAACCCTGTAAAAACCTTCTAATGCTTGAAGAACCCCATTTTTTTTATATCGGTCATGTCAATATGACTTCACCTCGCCTGGATGGTAAGCTAAAGGCAAAGTCTCAGGAAGGGGATCCCCATTACATACAGTGCCATAATGGTTGCCCTCAGCTTGACGGCCTCATCAAATGCTTTTTCACGCCCCGCTTAAAGGACCCGGGAATGTATGAGGAAAGAGCGCTGGTAAAGAATTCCAAGTCTTTATGGTGCGGCAAAGAAAAGAGGCACCGAACCGCTTGGTTCTTGATGGAATAGTTTGCACTGTATGAGGGTGATATCTCAGCCTTGCACGTGTTGTTATTGGTAATAGGCTCGCGTTTGACCACAATCTCACCTGTTGGTAAGTGATGACGTACTAAATCTCCCACACTACCCTTGCCCCCAGGTTTTCCCCCAATGGAAAGTACTTCGCTAGCGGCAGCGCAGACGGGTCTGTCAAACTTTGGGACACCGTCTCCAACCGATGCTTCAATACCTTCATCAACGCTCATGATGGAGCGGAAGTCTGCTCTGTAGCCTTCACGAGGAACAGCAAGGTAAGCAAGGAGTCGGCTTTCGGGAGGTCCAGGGTTCAAATCCTTCCATGAGCCCAAGTCTGGGGGTCACGGGTGGAGCTTGCATCGTGTTGCATTACTGGTGTATGTCACTCAAGGAATGGAGTCAAGTCACTCAATCAAATTTGTCAAGTCACTCAATCATTCCTGAGACTTTACCTTTAGCTTACCGTCAGGCGAGGTGAAGTCATATTATCGTGTCCGATAAAAAAAATATTTTTTTTTTTTTCAGTACCTCATGACGTCAGGCCTAGACTCTTCTATAAAACTATGGGAATTAGCAAGCAGTAGATGTTTGATACAATACACCGGTGCTGGCACTACAGGTAATACTATAACGAGAGGTAGCGGGTTTGATGCCAGTTTAGTTTTTTTAGTCTAAAAAAAATTAAATTAATTAATAATATTAATTAAATAGGGCTGCCTTAAACCTACCCCACTTAATCTTCTGTATCCTCTGGCAGGCATAGCCCCACCAGAAGTCCGACGAGACATAGCTTGTGCAGTGGAGAAACATAAACAACAAACAGACTCTCGACACCCAATGCACAACCACGAAATGCCTCCTGTTCGTTTAAAAAGTCGCCAAAGCTTCTTAAGAGCGACCCATGCCATAGACAGCGCCCCGCAGCGGGCAAGAGAGCAAGTGTGGGCCGACAAACATCCAGTTCCGGTAGGTTTTATCACACCTAAAGAAAATCTGCCACCTGGACACCACCTCCAGTGGCCAACTTGGAAGTCATTGAATCGCCTGCGGTCCCAGGTTGGCCGCTGTAAGGAAAACATGGCAAAGTGGGGCTACACTGACCAGTCGCGAGTGTCCTGCGACTGCGGTGCCCCATGCCAGTCCATGTCGCACTTGCTCTCTTGCCCTCTGTGCCCTTCCACCTGCACTATCGGGGACTTATGTGAAGCAACGGACAACGCTGTGGCCGTAGCCAATTATTGGGCTGGCAAAATCTAACTGCAGGGAAGGACTGATAGCCATTGACTCGAAGAAGAAGAAGTCTAAAAAAAGTATAATATATAAGTATGTTTATCAGCATTCTAGAACCCATAACACAAGCTTACAATACTTTGGGTCTAGGGAGCGATTATGTAGAATGTCGTACAAAAAAAAACCGCTTCCCATCAGGTGGGCCGTGTGCTTAACAAAGCTAAATCTAAAGGAGACGGAGTAAACAACCCCTAGCCTTGGGCTTTCAGATGATAATAATGATTAACCGATTGTTTCTGATCCCCAGGGAAACAGGATCACCACGCCCAGGCAGTGTTCAACCATACAGAGGATTATGTGATGTTCCCGGATGAGGCCACCACTTCCCTCTGCACGTGGCACTCCCGGAGTGCCAGTAGATGCCAGCTGATGTCACTTGGGCATAATGGGGCTGTTCGGTAAGTATATCCTATAGTGATATAAAATTGTATTTATCGCAGGTTTATAAGTGCCCGGTTAATGGCAATAGGCTCGCCACCTATTACATTGGGACCTAAACATAAACTGGTGAAATGTGGGTGCTAGCACCTCTGCCTACCCCTTCGGGGATATAGGCGTGAGTTTATGTTATGTTATATAAAATTGTGAAGTAGTTGTGTCTGTATGTTGAAGATACGAGTATTTGAAAAAAAACTTGGGTTATGTTCTAAAGGTTCTGAATACGAAAATATTTATTTTGGAATTTTTGTCTGTTTGTACGCGATGGACACAAAAACGTCTGAACGAAGTGAAGTCTTGGTCAGACTTAAAATCATAAGATTTTAAGTTACTAAGTAAAATGTGAAAAGCGATATTCATGTTATATGATGTTATACATGGCACATTAAAACGCATTATTTTTTAAACTTTTGTATGTCTGTCGGTCTTTCTGTCTGTTTGAATTTGAAATTCCTGTTTCAAATTATGTAAAAGTATTTCAAAGTATGTAGTAAGTATTTCAAAGTATGTCAAATTCCTGTCAAAGATCGGTCCAGCCCGATCTTTGACAGGAATTTGACTAACAGATAGTTAATATTACAAAGCATGGAAAAATAAATTAATGTTTCGTGCAAAAAAACCAGATTGACTAGCTGTGTCAATCTGGTTTTTTTGCACGAAACATTAATTTATTTTCACATCAGTTAAAATATTTAAAAAATATCATACATATTCAATAATAAAATTTAAGTGCAATTTTTTCGATAACCGACATCCAAAAAAGAATCACAGTTTTAAAATAGAATATTTTTTTCGTAGGTTTATCGTCCACTCGGGCACAGCCCCTGCCTTCCTGACCTGCAGTGATGACTACCGAGCTAGGTTCTGGTATCGCCGTAACACACACTAGGATTAAACACGGCGTGTGTTGTGAGGGACCTCCTTGATACACATTTTATGCCCTTAGTTACTTGGGCATAATGAGTATGGCATAATTTTTGATGGCATACTTTGGCATGATTTTATTGAATATTGTTATAGGCATATTTATGGATACCTGGGTGGGTATGTTTGGCATAATTGTGAAGGGCATACTTTTTTAAATTATGCCATTATAAATTTATGCCATGCAACTTAATGCGATAAATAGGGATCCTTTGTGATGAGAATATATCACCATAATACACGTCGTTTTATGATTATTTCTTATTTTTAAGAATATAATATTAGTATGATGGACTTTCAAGCAATTTTCAAGTAAGCGTCGAAAGTAGATGAACATTTTCAGATTTTAAAAATGCGTTTTTAAGCAAAAAAGAAAATTCTTACTGAAAATACTGTTTATTTACTTATTGGACTTTAATGAAACGTTTTAATATAATAATTAAAATTTAATTATTAATTTTCATTCAGAATTTCAAGTTTGAAATCTGTTCAATCATTATCAACTTTTGAGTGTACTTCGTGTCATTATTACACGACATAACATGTTATGTTATGTCGTGTCATTATTACACGATTTGCCCAAAATAGGAGTGTAATGTTTTCTGAGCGTATGTGAGTTTCTATTTTTATTCGCACTTAATTCTGTATTCTTATATCACTACATGTTTATAGATACCGGTGACCGCTTACCATAGCGTGAGTTTGTATATTCTAGAACCATTGAATGTTGTAGTACATTCTCCAAAACGTATATAAAAAAGTGAAATGTAATTTTCATATCTGTATGTTACTACTTGTCCTAATAAGGATTGACTTAACTCATGGATTTGGATTTGACTGACTGACTTGAAACTGACCAGACCAGACTCATTTTGAACTAAGTAACTCGACCGAGTGAATTGGTTGAGTGACTTGACTAATTTGGTTGACTTGACTAAGTCACTTGACTGACTAATTTAACTGAGTGAATTGATTAACTTGACTAATTTGACTAATGAGTGACTTGACACTGAACAGACTAGACTCTCATTCTGGGCTGACTAGTGACTTGACTAATTTGACTGAGCGACTCGATTAATTTGACTAAGTGACTAAACTGAGTGACTTGACTAACTAGATTGGTCTAGTCTAAATAAGTTAAGATTTTTGTGATTATAAACAATAAATCTTTTTGGTGTTAATTATAATAATGTGTTTTTATTGCTTTATACCCTTTTTTTTTCCGTGCGGAAATCGCTTTATACCCCTGGCATCCTCCTATGCACACGTGAGTGTATTTGCAACCCATGCATGCTCGAAATTTAATAGTATTAAAATAATGTATGGAAATTTGCACGCTTTTTTACATTTGCAATTGATCCGCTCTCCTGGGTAGTAGGGTCATGATATATAAGTCCATAACCCTGGTCTTTATTTTGTGGAAAATGTAGTAGGTCTCACAAGGGTATTTTTTATCTTATTTGCGATTGTAATTGACTGTTTATTTTCCCAAATAAATAATTAATTATACTCTTATAGAAAGGGGTATGCCATTTCTCCGACGCAAAACGTAGACCTTCCAATCACGCTAACAATGTACGTTGAAAACTTTCAAAGCGCGATGCAGAAATAGTACCTAATTCAAACCAGTTTTCACTAGATGGCGTTACGTACATTCACGTTTGCAACTAGTTCGGCTTATTTTCACTAGATGGCGTTACTTACACATAGTATTGCCATACTAAAAAACTTAACTACCCACTTACTTGGCTGTACAACTCGACTGACGACTCGCCCTTGAGCTGATGTCCCGTGAGGTAGGTATTGTGGGAACTGGCTATGTAGTACTGGCTGAGAGGGCCGCTCATGTCCTTCGCTAGAGGCTTCTGGGCCTCCTCTTCTTCGGTATTCAGTTTCCTGTAGAGGAATAATAGGTGAAATGTTGCATGCCAATTTACCCTTTTTGAATTGGGTCTAAGACTAGCCAGCCTCTGTGGCGTTGCGGTAATGAACGCGGCCGCTGCGAAGGAGGCGCGGGTTCGATCCCCGCTCAGTGCAAATATTTGTATGCATGAATATGTCTATTTGCATTGGTCTGGGTGTTTCTATCTATAATAAGTATGTAGATATTTACAAAAAAAAGTATATACGTATGTTTATCAGCATTCTAGAACCCATAACATAAGCTAGTTAAACTATGCTTACTTTGGGTCTAGAGAGCGCTGTGTAGAATGTCGTAGAATATTTAATATTAATTTTAAAAACCGTGTTTTTTTTAGCTTTTCGATATTTTTGGTTCGGTTTTTCTTTAAGGTTGCCGCAAGCCAGGCCCATGGGGGGCCCGGGCAAATGTCAACCTGACTAAGCCAGTCAGACGCTGGATAAAATACTATTATCTTAATATATATAAATCTCGTGTCACAATGTTTGTCGTCAATGGACTCCTAAACCACTTAACCGATTATAATAAAATTCGCACACCATGTGCAGTTCGATCCAACTTGAGAGATAGGATAGTTTTTGAAACGGATTTCGACATCCACGCGGGCGGAGCCGCGGGCAACAGCTAGTAAAGTTATAAAAGGGAAGGGAAATTACCTGTTTAAATTGGCAGCTCTCATTTGTTCAGGCACGAAAGCGTAGTTGTCCTTATCGGTGAGGAATCTGACGAAACCTTCGAACGAGAGGCAGTTCTCCGCTCGCAGGTTTGGATCTGGTTCATGTCTCTAGAAAAACAATATATCTTAATAATTACTTAAAGGTTAAACCTAAATAAGTTGTTAATTTATAACAGAACTTTTTCTAAAACAATTAAAAAAAATGAAGGTAGGACACGACGGTATCTCCCGTCCGAAATGAGCTGTCCGACTGGGGTAATACCTCCGCGTTACAGAACACCGCGCACATAATAACCATTGTGTTGTGTTCCCCGAAGTAAATAAGGGTAGGTAGTGCGTGTGTGACACCCCTGGTGTTGCACACGTCCATAGGCCACGGTGAGTACGGTGACCGCTTCTCATAAGGTGGGTCATGTGCTTATCTGCTACCTACGTAGTATTAAAAAAAAACACGAACCGTACGCCGTTTCGGGCCTCAAATACCGGGGTGTAAGGTTACCCAATAGGCATATCCCTCGCACCCCACCCCGGGCAATCTACAGTTTTTAAGATGGCCCCCTCGACCCTCCGAAGGGGGGTAGGGCTAGCATCGCGCCACTTCGCTGACAGGTGGCCGTCCTGTCACCCAACCATCGGCGCGCGGACAATCAGCTCACCCCCCGCTCGCTCCCCTCTGTGCCCTCTGCTAGTCAGAGGGACACGTGGAGAGCCTCGGAACAGCCCTCTAGAACCCCGGACGGCATTTGCTGCAGGCAGAAGCCGCAGAAGTGTCACCCCTCCTAGTGAGAGGCGCCACTATCTCCATTGCCTAGAGTGTATCGCCTGGAGATGGACCAGGCTTCAGTAGTTGACCCTTACCTGTATAATATCCTTAAGTTGCTGTTCAGTCTTGGGCTCGCACTGCCTGGTCTCACAGAACTTGCCAAGAGTTGGCAGCGAGAGCACTCGTCCACTCACGTCTGGACATGCTCCTGATAAAAAACATTTTTTTATACAGGACACGTCAATTTGAATTCACCTCGCCTGATGGTAAGCTGAAGATAAAGTCTCAGGAAGGGGTTCCCCATTACATACACCGACAGTGACATAATGATGGCCCTCAACTTGACGGCCTCATGAAAGAAGAGGTGATTGTCGTCGCAGCACTGCGTGACAAAGCGCAGATATTGGTTTAGACTACGCCAATACCCACTGGTCCCATAAGTGCTGCGACAACCATCACCTCAAGCTCATGAATATTAAGTACCTATTATTCATGTTATTTTACATTAAGTCTGCCAGATTGACTGTACCCTATCTGATGGTAAGTTAAGGTGAAGTCCAAAAAGACTAGTTAAGCAAAAGGAATGCCCCAATAATGGCATAAATTAAAAATAGATTATATTCTTTTTTTCAGTCGGTTAATGCTCATTTCAAGGTACCTGGTAATGCAGCAGCAGCTAACAGGTCAAACGCCTTCTTCCTTCCAACCTTATCACTTGGTGGTTCCAGGTCCAGTGATCCGTTCCTTGTTAAAAGACCTGGATAGGAATAAAAAAAAATTATACTAGATGGCACGATGATTAGATAATGAGATGATGAGATGAATATGGGTTCTAGATTGCGGATAGATAGCGCTCTCTAAAGTAAGCATAGTTTATCTAGCTTGTGTTATGGGTTCTAGAATGCGGATAAACATACTTACTTACATACTTTTTTTCGAAATACATACATACTATACGTAAAGTAAATACATAATATTATACTTAGAAAACGACTCAGACAAGCATAGTTTATCTAGCTTGTGTTATGGGTTCTAGAATGCGGATAAACATACTTACCTACAAATTTTTTTTCGAAATACATACATACTATACGTAAAGTAAATACATAATATTATACTTAGAAAACGACTCAGACAAACAAACAGATATTCATGCGAATAAATATTTGCACTGAGCGGGACTTGAACCTGCGACCTCTGACGTAATCAGTTCAAATAAACTATAAGTTAAGAGACGAGGTTTCCTCTTGCGGTTGGGGAGTCAAACGGAAATCGCTCTCGTAAAAACCAAGATAGGAAAGAAAGGAAAAGTAGAGATGGGAAAACCAAGTAGCCTAGTGGTCTGGGTAATGGACTGCTGAGACGAGGTCTCGGGTTCGATCCCAGGTTCACCATGGCACACACCAATGACGTTTCGATGCTTTTCGAAGTTATGTGTGTATTTATCGCAGGTTTATAAGTGCCCGGTTAATGGCAATAGGCTCGCCACCTATTTGCGACATTGGGACCTAAACATAAACTGGCGAAATGTGGGTGCTAGCACCTCTGCCTAACCCTTCGGGGATATAGGCGTGAGTTTATGTTATGTTATGTTGAGAGATGGGACTCATGTGAAATTAGCTAAAACTTACCAGTCCGAAAAATGCCTCGACTTCGAAACAATTCGGGTGAACTTCGGCTTTTCTCGGCTCCGAATAGAGGTGATCTGTTCCGCGGAACAGCTAACTGCTCGAATATATCTCGCAGTTCTGATCGCATCACTAGGCTGGGGACAGAAGGGTTTTATTAACCACACGATCTGAATTAGAGCTTAATTTATACTAGAACTATCTTTTTGTAGGAGGTAGGTACGACACGACGGTATCTCCCGTCCGAAATGAGCTGTCCGACTGGGGAAGTACCTCCTCAGGGCCACCATTATGGTACTATCGGTGTATGTAATGGGGACCTCCTTCCTGAGACTTTACCTTTAGCTTACCATCAGGCGAGGTGAAGTCATATTGACGAGACCGATATAAAATTAAGTGTTGTCTTAACCATTTTGATTTCAACTCACTAACCTAAAACTCCTGAACAGCGCCACGAAGTCCATAAAATCCAGCTGGGTGTCGTACCCCACAGAGCCTGTTCTCAAGTGCTTCAGGTTCTCCCAGAACCGTTCGCTGGTCTCCAGTCTTCTAAGGCTAGAAAAAGATGTGGAAATTAGAAGAACAATTATAAGTAAGGTTCGCCACCCCAACGGTCAGCAGGGTGGGGTGCGGGGTTATGCCTATTTAGATAACCATACACCTCAGTAATTAAGACCCCAGATGGCGTACGGTTTTAGTCGGTTCGATCTCGATATAACCATCATTATATAGACCGAAGTGGTGGTATCCATGCGGATTCCCGCGCGATAAAAAAGAAAAAAGGGTCGGCAACGTGAGTGTGATACCCCTAGTGCATAAGTCCATAGGCCACGGTGACCGCTTCCCATCAGTTGGGCAAAGTGCTTGTCTGCCAAGAAAGTCATATAAAAAAAAATCTAGTAAGAACTTTGTTTCCACACTGAAAGGTATAATCTACAAGCAAATTTAAACCCTTTGCACCAAAAGATAATGTTCAAAACATCTTGCACATCAAAATGTAGGTACTACTTACATAAAAATTCTAAACTAAATTTTGTAAACAAATTTGAACCCTTTGTTGCCAAAAATAAAGTTCAAAGCTGTATGTTAAATGGACTAATTAGTGTCACCCTCTTTTCAGTTAGGGGTGAACGCCCCCATCTGTTAGGGTGACTAAAACCTAATTATCATTCGATCGTAAATAGGTCAAGGTCATGCAAATGGTGCCTGGTCTAAATTTAAGTGATGTTTTAAAAAAAAAATTGAACGAGGTTTGAGTCACATATTTTGCCGTTAGTAAAAAAAATTGGAAAAAGCCTCGCCTTTAAAGTCCCTGCGGTAAATTGCCCAGTGTTATTTAGAAAATTAGGGCTGACATAAAAATAGTAATTACATAGGTAAATAGACCGAAATAATTTAATCAATATTATAATTTCATTTCAAAGCATTGAAATAACAATAATTATATTTTTTATGTAAAAGTCGTATGAAATAAAAAAAAAACATGGTAGGCAGGTAGTAACCTAAATTAAAAGGTTGACAAGTTTTATAATAATTGTTAAAATTCACATACAATAAAATCGATAGATATTTGCACAAAGATATAAAATTGTAGCAACCTTGAAAAAAAAAATTAAGGTTGCTTCTATTTTTTTAATATTGTAGCCTGTAAACTGACTGGAGTGGTTTTAATTGTAATTATTATTGAAACTTTTTGTGAGTATTTTTTTTAGTTATTTTATTTCTACGCACATAGCCATTAGTTTAAAAATTTGTTACTAACCAGCAGCCTTAGCATATCGTCCGTAGACATCATTTCTTTTTTTATCTTTATAAGAAGATATAATGTCTACGGATGGACTAAGGGGACAGAATTTGAGCCTTAATCATTTGGAATAAAGTTTATTCAGATGTAACCTGGATTACAGTTAATACAATGTGAGATTTTTTTTATTGAACGCTTTTATTTAAGTTGACCTGTTTGTTTGGGTCAAATCTAGTAATCGAAAATTGACCCCCTGTGAACAGATTCTTCTGGTGACAAAAAGTTGATCTATTCTGTATAATTGTAAGTCCAAGATGGCCGCCGCTACAAAATGGTGGCTTACATATTTTTCTACAACTACCGCAATATGGATATCAAATGAAAGTGCTTGAATAGTAGAATATAGGTCACTGAAAATTCACTGAAAGAGTTCACACACAGAGTTCACTGAAAATGAAAAAATCCAATATGTCCGCTTTTAGTGCACAAAAGCGTTTAACTAAAAACAATTTTTACTTAATTTATTCACAACTTTATTCTGTCTAAATTAGGCGGGGCGTTATAAAGCATTATTTTGAAGAAGCCGTCAAGCTGAGGGTC
Source organism: Lithosia quadra (assembly GCA_963576445.1). Lineage (NCBI taxonomy): Eukaryota > Metazoa > Arthropoda > Insecta > Lepidoptera > Erebidae > Lithosia > Lithosia quadra. Next base: position 2,692,812 of record OY754897.1, read on the forward strand.
ACTATTATAGCACTATTGGTGTATGTAGTGGTGACTCCCATTCCAGAGACTTTACTTACCATAGCTTAACATCAGGCGAGGTGAAGTCATATTGACTGAGTGATACTGACCTACTCCTGTTGGGAGATCCTGCCATGATGCTGGTGGCAGCCGCCGTCAGACTACTGTGCCGGGGTCCGTACATGTGAGGGTGGCTTATCGTAGAGGAGTAAGAACTGGAAAAGATGTTATTAATGAGCTCATGAGCCTATAAAACGACGCATTGCTGGTCGCAATAGATTTAAAAACAACTGGCCCCGTAGACAAGTGTAACAGCATAAATCGCTACGGAATAGAAACGATTAGGTCGACCAATCACATCCAAGCTCGTCGCCGGCGTACGATGCGCGCGCCGCGGCGGAGTCACGAGCTGGAGTGTGATTGGTCGACCTAATCTATTCTATTCGATAGCGATTTAGACTTTTGGCACTTGGCTACGGGCCTTGAAGCGGTATTTTTTATTAGAAAGGTCTTGGCCAGACTTAAAATCTTACGTCAACTATGTTACTCAAACTAATCTAGATCTTCTTCAACCTAGCGTTAATCCTAGTCACACCCAAAGCTTTCACCTCGGAGTCTGGGGTCCGCTTTACCAGTCTTAACTGCGGATTTGGCTGGACCTCGATATTTTCCGTGAAGCGACTGCCATCTGACCTTCACACCTCAATGGTGACATTAGGCGATATCGAAGCTGCATTGCAGCTAGACCGTTGTTGTTGGACTTTTTAGGGCTCCAACTACCCGCCATAGATGTTTGCCACAACTTAGTTGGGAAAAGGCTCCAAAGATAGATAGATGGATGGATGGATAGATGAATTTTAATGGTACCTGTGTCTCGGCGATCCCTGCATGACCTCATCCTCACTCCTGGTACCAGATGTGTGTGAGGAGTGGAGGCTTCTAGGAGAACCGGTCTTCAGTTCTGATGTCGATTTATTCTTCTGGGAACAATGGGATTCTATGAGCTCTTGATACATTTAATTAACGTCATCTAGTGGAGTCAAACCGGACTACAACTAAATATTGTGGTATTTTAAACAGCGCCATCTAGACTCAAACTAAGAAGTAAAGATATAACATAATAATTGTTTCTAGATTGTGGATTTTTTTGGAAATACATATTTGTATAAAATCATCTAGATTATTCTAGATCAATGCAAATAGATATATTCATACAAATAAACATTATGATGTATGCCCCCCCCCCCCCCAATCTTTTGAGGTCCCTAGCCAACCTCACACTCAGTAAACCTCCTGATTAATGTACGAGGTTCTAGCGTATATATATTCCTCTGGGAGTTAAGAAACCCTTAACTCCCAGAGGAAAAAAGAGAACAAAAGAACCCTAAGAAAGATGGCAGTCGTCCAAAAGTCAAGGTAAGTAATATCAAAAGAAGCAGAAAGAGGAATCAAATTCTGGGCTCTAAGGCCTTGAATGCACCCAGAAATACTTTATGAAACTTGAAATAGCTACCTTAAATTTAATGCCAGATATTTTGAGTGAGTCACAATGTGAGTCTGTATAAGTGCCTTTCACTGGAGTGGAGTGAGATGAGCTGCCGCAGGTCGACTCCCGGCCTCCGAACACCTGGAAACAGAACTGCTTGAATTTTCTTTAACCAATATCTCGACAAAATAAGCTTTTTAGTAAAGTGCGTAATAAGACAAATCCAATGAGCCCAAACGGGTATACCTATCTTGTTTAGTTTAGAAGTGGCTTTGGACTCCCAACTCCATTATATAATGGTGGCCCTCAGCTTGAAGGCCTTATCAAATGCTTTTTCACCCGGGACTGTAGGAGGAAGGAAACACGTGAGCTGGTAAAGAATTCCAGGTTTTGATGGTACGGCAAAGAAAAGAGGCACCGAACTGCTTGTGGTTCTTGATGGAATTGTTTGCACCATATATGAGGGTGATATCTCAGCCTTGCACGTGTATTTCTGTATAGGAAAGGAGAGGGTGGGCTCAGCAGTGGACTGGCTATTTTTTTTTTTGGCTGTGGGATTGTTACACAGACCCTGGCTTACCCGAATAGCGTCCGAAACCAATGGCTCACAGCAGCAGCCTTCTTCGTAGTACAAAGCCGTATACTTGTTCTTCAGCCAGGCCAAACTCCTGTCTGCGAGCTTGGCTTGGCTCATCAGTGCTCTGATGACGGAGTGGAGGCCTACTGCCCATACCCTGGAAGGAAGCATTCTGAAGTAGCATCATATTGAAAATTTAACAGGTGTGCCTTAATAAGTTGGGCCCAAAGACCTACCAAACCCGAGAGGCAAGCCTGGGTCAGAGCTTCGTCTACCAATCAGCAAATGTAAGGTAAGGTTGGCATGGGTTCCAGCGATATATAAGTAAAGAGACACACCTATGTCATTGGAGGTCTACTGATGGCCATCACATTCTGTGGCGGCTATCAGGCTATGTGAGTAATAAATATCTGCCCATGCCACCTTTGCCTGGTCCCGGTAGAAGGGGTAGACTTAAGAAGTGCTGGCTTGATATCGGTGTAGATGGCATGCGTGCCAAAATGGTCTCACTAGCATGGATGCCCAAGACCGTGCGTAGTGGAGAAGTAAAAGTTGGAAAGTGGACCCTGGAGTCCGAAGTGAAGATTTCCCCAGGGTAAAATGATACTGCTGAATTATATAAGACCATACCTGTATGAATAAGCCGGGAGTACAAAATGTACTGTTCTGTTGTCACTCAGTGTCCTTCCGTACACCAAGGAGATGATGTAAGGTCCTTGAGGACACGCCTCCAGTCCGTGTCTCTTCGCACTGGCAGCCAGTTCTGTCAGGTCTCTTGGCTCAAGGAGTTTACCTCCGAGCCGCATGTCTTTTACACATTGAAGGTCGATAAATCTGAAAGAAGAAGAAGGATTTTTAACCATGAATGTGGTGAGGGGTTCCAGTAAGATCTTCAACGCCCAAATACGCTAGGTTTTCCTTAACTTCTACATCATCAAAAGGTTTTAACCGGGTTGATAGCACGAGTTTGTCGGCCCTTTTTTTTTCTTTTTTTTCCGTGCGGAAATCTTCATAGATCTCCCCGGTGCCCAGCGGGGCTGGTTATGTCTGACTCTTACCGACCCAAATCGCTTGCTGTCTAGGGTCTTCTGACGCCAGGGTGTAAAGTGGCGCATAGAGTTTTTTCCTCGCACCCCGGCTTGACCCGGGCCATCTCCGGATTCAGTGTTGCAAACGTCCAAAGGCCACGGTGATCGCTTCTCATCAGGTGGGCCGTATGCTTGATTGCCACCGAAGTTGTTTTCTCTCAGGGCTGAGAGGTAAGACGGTAGTTCCTCCCATATAAGTTAAAAGAAGTAGTAGCTTACTCCTTATAAGTGGATCCCGCGCTCCAAAGTGGAAGCATCAGATACAACCAGAAACAACGCTAAGATGGTGATGATTAATGGTACTTACCCTTCTTCGCCAACGATGCCTGCCTCATTCTCATGCGCTAGGTTGGCGGTGTATTTTAATGGTATCACTTCTTCTGGGTTGTAGGAAAGGCTAACTTCTGGTTGCTGTACATTTTCTGATGGGGTTTCTCCTGGAATGAAGAGTCTTATTTAAGTAAGTTAATATTATCGCACCGCTTGCCACAGGCAGGGTATTCGATCTCACATGGTGCACACTGTGAGGGAAGAAAAGAATTTTATTTCCACCAACTCGTTGGCTGTGGAATGATCTCCCTGTTGTGGTTTCTTCTAGCGTCTACAATATGGGGTTCTTCAAGAAGATTATTAGAGTTTTAATAGGGTCGGCAGCGCGAGTGTGATGCCCATGGCCGGGCGCTTGTCTACGTTGACATTTAAATAGATCCCACTGAGAAGTTAAATAGCATTTTCATTGAAATAATATAAACTACTTAACTCAAAAAATAATTTTGAAAAGTAAAAAATGATCATCCACTTTTTACACTGACCATTTTTTGGAGTGCAGCAGATATGCCTACAATGGGCTAATTGATTGGTCAACGTTATTTTTATACCAAAAAAATATGTACTCAATAGGTAATGATAACATTTATGTCAGTCATAACAGGCTCGGAGGACCATAAACATAAATTTGGAACTTTTTGAAGTCGATTTAAGTTACGGCTGTTCTACATTAAAACGACTTATTGAGCGGACGTTAAGTCGGTAATATAAAGGAACGAGGGAGATAAGCGATCATCATTAATCGTGTCCCAATTTCAGTAATTACTGCATTTGTCACATCGTAGGCATTGTGTAGACGTTTCGTAGGTGATTCGTAGACCCATCGTAGACGCTAATATGGACCCTTCAAAAAATGGTTTCGATCGTTTTATATTCTCGTATTAAACATTGTTGTGTTATTTTTATAAACGAATAGGTAGTTAAAGATTAATTTGACAAAAAATATCAGCAATTTTAAAATGTGTTTTCGACCTAAAATTTTGAGTTCTCGGAAAGTTATAAACCTGATTGCTTCATTGTCGACCATAATACCATCAGATGAGATATTGGTCAAACGCGGGTCAACCTATAGTATGTAGATTTATTATTTTATAGACGTATCGTAGACAATACGTAGAGTTATCGAAGACATCGAAGGCTCTGGGCACGTGCATCGTAGACATTGCATAAATGCTTTTTCGTGAAAGAAATATCATAAAACATGCTACGAAGTCGTAGAGCATTCATACGTCTACGTAAAGATATCTACGCAGTGTCTACAAAGTCTACGACGTGTAGATGATAAAATCTACAACACAGCTACACTACTCGTAGTACGTAGCGCATAAGAATAATCGTAGACGATGCGTAGACGTCTTCATAAAAGCGCTACGAATAATCTACGTATTTACTCTGTAGATGATTCGTAGACACTAGACGTTAATATGAATTCACCTCGCCTCATCATCTACCTGCCCTTGTCCCAATTATTTGGGGTCAGCGCAACATGTATTTTTCCTCCATTTGAATGAATTCACCTCGCCTGATGGTAAGCTATAGGAAAAGTAATTGCTGTAGCCTCTACGTAGATACTACGTAGGCAATGCGTAGACACTTTGTAGACAACGTAACCCACATAGCCACTACCTAGACTCTACGTAGATATTCCGTAGCACTAATCTAGACCTGATTTCGTTTGTGAATAACATAGAAAGCGTCGATATTTTGGTAGGTAAGGAGTCAAACTTACAATTGAGAAGTCCTAGGTTCGAACTAATTTCGATTACTAATATTCTTTAAGCTTACCGTGTTGTGTATGAGGCGTATGCGCTGTTCGACACCACGCTAACAGCGCACACGCACGTTCTAGTCTGAGCTGCGCAAGCGCACCTCCCCACTCTGGTTCTGCGACAACGCACGCCGTGCCGTGGTGCATTATCTAGAAAAAAATATTGAATATTGAATTTATGCGGACCGGGTGCTATGGCGTACATTGGGAGAGGCCTATGTCCAGCAGTGGACTGCAATAGGCTAATTGATGGATTGAATATAAGATTTGAGAATATAGAGATAATCTGGAACATATTACAAAATACCATCCAGATTCAAATAAGCGACTTGCAATATGGGTTCTAGGATGTGGATAACTGTGCTGTTAGCAGGGAGACCAAAGTCTCCTCTCACACGTCCATTAGGCCACGGTGACGGCTTCTCATCAGGTGAGCCGTTTTTTATTTATACCACTTAGGTAGCAGACAAGCACCTAATGGGAAGCGGTTACCGTGGCCTATGGACGTGTGCAACACCAAGGGCGTTATCCACGCGCTGCCGACCCCGAAAGGAAAGGGCGGGGGTAGGAAAGGGTGAGGAGGCTAGGAAGGGGTGGGGAGGAGGAGGGGTACAATATGCTTGTCTGCCACCTAAGTTGTACAAAAAAAGTAACAGAATTAATTTTCATACCTGTAGTATATGTCTGTCCATTCTCTCTCCATTTTGTGGCGCTAGCGGAAACATAGTGACCCCATGGTCGTGGGGGAGGGGCTGCACGGGACAGTAGCCCGTGCCCTCCAGCTCGTATAGGGCTTCGTTCTCGAAGCCACCGTTGGTCTTTACCGTGGGCTGCGCGAAGACCGGCTCGTCGCAGTTAGACATTACTGTTCTGAGATGAAAAGAGGAGAATTAAGTTCTGTTTAATTTTTTTTTTATATTTTTTGTGCCGTAATTTTCCTTATATTGTCCAACAACAACGGTCTAGTTGCAATCGATATCGCCTAATGTCACTATTGGGTTGTGAAGGTCAGATGGCAGTCGCTTCACGGAAAATATCCAGGTCCACCCAAATCCGCAGTTAAGACTGGTAAAGCGCATCCCAGACTCCAAGGTGAAAGCTTTGGATGTGACTGGGATTAACGCTAGGTTGAAGAAGAAGAATATTATATTCAAATGTCGATTTACTTGTGCTGTGCCTAAGCTTTAACAAAAATAATTCAATCATCGATGTAAAAATCAATTCAAAATTTGATCTCAATCACACTTCCAATAAAGATAGTAGTTATATTATATGTTATATCTTTGTTTTTATCTATAAATAGGTGTTGCTAACTACAACTGCACCTTAAATAGTCTCCAAATATCGGAGCGTTGCTTCTAGCTAATGCGTAATGGTGTTGGTGAAAACTTGCTATATGGTCCATGACTGCCTGTGTTCGGTAGACTTTTTCTAAATTGAGCAGACCTTCGGGCCCGACGCGCTTCCAACCAGGGGGTTGTTCTCCTTCCTCGTCAAAGGATGCTATATACTGGAACAAATACATTCAGATCAAATTACAAAAAGAAGTCTTTTGATTTTTAAATTAATGACTCCAATCGATCCTGTTATCGAAACTGTCCAAAACACTGATCTGTATCATTACCTACCACGTAAATATGTACATAAGGGTCACCGCACACGGGTCACACGTGACAGCTACAAACGCTGCCTCGAAAAGCTAGAGGCGGCTACAAAGGTAGCTGGGGCCTTACTCTGAAAATCGAACATGAATGTTTCGGATCGAACGAAAACCGACCATTTGTCAGACAACGACAGCGAAAACGTCAAATGTATTTTGGGAGTAGGAGGTGTACTGATAACGATCGACAACCTCAATGTCAAACGATCGAAGACGGATCCGAAATCCGAAACGAAACACTTTCGGGGTAGCTAAATGGTCAAAACGTCAACGGATACGAATATTTTCGTTTTTCGGAGTAAGGCCCCTGAAACGCGCGACAGCCACTTATAGCCAGTGGTCGACACTTGCGGTCGCAGGACGGGATTGAATCTCTGATATAGACAATTCTATATCCGTATTTATTTCAATCAATTACAGACTACATGAGTGCGTTGCCTCCGAATTGAACAGATTAACGGAAGAAACTTGAAGAGAGAGGTGGAGATTCGCGCGAGTGGCGCGTGGCGGCGTTTTGTATCTACTCTTGGTGGCCAGTGCGGGCCACAAGAAGCGAGCAACGACGATTGTAGCCTGTAGTGGCCACCGGCGTCAACCATGTGCGGCAAGTCCATATAAAATGTATAAAAACTACAGGAAATATGCCGGTGGCGGCGTTTTGTAGTTGTGGCTGGTGGCCTGTGTGCGGGAGCCCTAATACAGATCAGTGGTCCAAAATAATTCGGTCCAAAACGACTATAAAATCAACGTGTATAAGACCTGAATGATTTTAGTCATAAGTCTGTATATCTGTTTAGTGCTTACCACTTGCTTATTGGAATCGCTCAGCCTCGTGTCTCTCTTACAGCTATCTCTTAACGGACTGGTCGTGGTGCATTGGTCCACTCTCTTACTGTTTTCTCTTCTCATGTCTCGTTTTAGGGATCCTCTGTTGGATAAAGATATAAAATGAGTTTACTTGAGCTCAGTTTTGGTTAAGGGACATTAAAAATGTTTTTATTTTTATTAAAAAGTAAAACTGTTTAACACGAAGAAACCGCGGTAGCCTAGTGGTTTGGGTAATGGACTGCTGAGACGAGGTCTCGGGTTCGATCCCAGGTTCACCATGGCACACACCAATGACTTTTCGATGCACATATCGCAGGTTTATTAGTGCCTCGGAGAGCGCGTTAAGCCGTCGGTCCCGGTTGCCATACAAACATCTATGGCAGTCGTTACGGGTAGTTGGAGCCCACAAAAGTCCAACCAGTCTAACTTGGAACTTCGATATCGCCATTTGTCATAATGACCATTGGTTGTGGAGGTCAGATGGCAGTCGCTCCACGGAAAATATCAAAGTTCAGCCGCATCACAGTTAGACTGGAAAGCCGACCCCAACTGAGTTGGGAAAAAGGTTCAGAGAATGACAAATTTTGACTGCAATGCTATTGATAGCTATAATTAAGTGGCAGAGTATCGATAGTCTAGAATTATCGATAGTAACGACAGTATCGACAGTTTATTCTTCCTGAGCAACAATACTATCGATAGTATCTATAGTATTGCACTGAATCAATAGTATTGCCTCGCTCTGAGCTATTGATGGTATCCATACTATCGATAGGCCTATCGATATTTCGGAAACAATAGCTAATATTGCTTAACCTTTCAACGTACATTATTCAGTTGCCATTTATTCAAATGACAAATCGTATGTCAATAGTCATTAGAGATAATTAATATTCTACTATGCGTGCTATTATATCAAGGTTTCCATTACGGTACAACACATTTTAGGAAGTGGGAAGAGGGGTGTTTTCGTTCCCGCGGGCTTCCCGGCGGAATAGAATACAAGGACTTTAACGTATCCCTTCCCGTGGGTGTCGTTCAAGGAGATTAAGGGACATGGTCGCTCTATATTTGACAGTATCTTTATACTAATATTGTAAAGAGAGAGGTTGAATTTTGTGAGTTTGTTTGTGTATGGAGTAATATACGGAACCTCTGCATTTATCGGAAAATTCTTTCATCGTTTGAAAAATGCATTATCTCCGATTAAGATATATATTAACTGTAAATTATGATAGCTTGAGTCAAATATTTTGCTGACATTTTCAAATTATGAAGTAAAATAAAATTGAACATTCAAAAATATTATTTATTAAATCATAACTTCACCTAGTTGAGTTTTATAGAGTTTTATATATATAGAGTTAGATATAGATATAGAGTTTCATATATATATATATATAGAGTTTTATATATATATAGAGTTTATAGAGTTTTATATATGGCAGATTTTTTATAGAGCAATTTTTATGCTGCTATAAGCACAAATTTTTGTAGCACAAATTTTAAAAAGCACAATGTTTATTTTGTGCGTATAATTTTTATGTCGCACTATTTTTGTGCAGTACAATTTTTTTGTAGCAACATTTTCATGTAAGTAGCACAATTTTTATCAGTACAATAATTATTCTTACCTGTCATCTTTGAGAGAATCCCTTTTGAACTCCCTCCGGTGCGTAGGGGTGCCCCCCACAGAGTGCGGCGTGGTCAACGATGGTGCAGCCGCCAGGATTTCTCTGTAAAACAGGATAACTAGTTTATAATTGTACGTATGTGCATGATATACGTATGTTACTTATGTTGTGGAGTCCCATTATTAAATAAATGATTCTTTGAAATTGTATGTTTTCCTATTAAAGAAAAATACTATTATTAAATTGTAAGTTATTTGTGTCTGTACCTGGAGATATTTTTTTAATTATTTTAAATGAAAGATTTTTTTTGGAATTTTTGTCTGTTTTTTTGTGATGGACGAAAAAACTACTAAATGGATTTTGATGTAGTTTTTTTTATTATAAAGTATTATTTTTAATAAATCGGTCACGTCAACATGACTTCGCCTCGCCTGATGGTAAGCTAAAGGTAAAATTTCAGGAATGAGGGTATTAGATACACCGATAGTGTTTGATCAGATTTATAATCTGCTAAATGCTTAATCATAATCGGTTGAGTAAATTGATATGACCAATAAATCAAGATAAGCAAAATCCACGCGGGTGAAGCCACGAGTAACAGCTAGTTAACTAATAAAACAAAACAATATCTCAAAAACAATATCCCAAAAACAATATCGCATATTTTTATTAGAAGTCGGAATGTTTGCTAACAGTATACTCGGAGTCAAAGCCAAAGTGGAATATTTGAACGAAACATTTGCCTACTATAGCGCGCGACTGTACACTTACATAAACAGAACATTTCGGAGTATAATTAAAAAACAACGTACATCTAAACCGGTGAAGCGAGTATACAGAGATGATTGAAATATTTATAGAGTTGTTAATACCGAATTTTCTTGAAAAAATATAATCTTGTATTTATTCGAACATCGGTAGTTTAGTAGTTGAGAAGTTAGGCTTACTAACAGGACCTCGATTCTGCTAAAGGCAAACCACTGTAATACCACTGACACTCTAAAAATGCTATTTAATTGTAGACTTTACCGTTATACAGTTAAAGTCTAAAATCAAATGAAAAGAATTCATTTAACTTTTTCATTCGCTCTACAAAATATCATTTGACTTTAGACTTTAACCTGATAGCAATAAAGTCTACAATTAAATGGCATTTTTTAGAGTGTCAGTGGTATATCAGTGGTTTGTCTTTAGCAGAATCGAGGCCCCAGGTAAGATAGTGGTCAAATGCGAGCCTATTACTAATAAAAAACGGTTCATAAATAAAGAAGTTATATCAATGAAGAAATATCTGCAGATAATAATTTACCGATGTTCAAGTGAGTTCTTTTTTTATACTACGTAGGTGGCAGACAAGCACACGGCCCACCTGATGGGAAGCGGTCACCATGGCCTATGAACGTGTGCAACACTAAGGGTGTCACACACGCGCTGCCTACACTGAAGGAAGGGGGACGGCTGGGAAGAGGCGCGGGAGGCTAGGAAGGGGTGAGGGAGGAGGGTTTCCGTGAGCTCTGGCTACACTACTTACCGGCGGGAACACAACACGATGGTTATTATGGCCGCGGTGTCATTTTGGACGGGAGATACCGTCGTGTCCTACCTCCTTGGAAAGTTTCAAAATATATCAATCTATATCTATACATATAATAAATCTGTAACTAGTATATACAAGCTGATACCCATGGTTTTGTCCGCGCTTCGTTTTTAGGTCGTTTTTGGTCATATCTCCGGTTCTACTTAACTGTACTTAACCAATTACAACCAAACATACGGTAAATTTTTAGTCTAAGCAAGACCTTTCTAATAAAAAAAACGCTATCGCGATGAACGTAAAAAATACCGAACGGATTTTGATGCGGTTTTTTTATTAGAAAGGTCTTGGTTTGGCTCAAAATCTTACGCTAATTTGGTCACAATCGACTGATTAGAACCGGCGATATAGTAAAAAAAAACGCGAAAATCGACGTCCACGCGGGCGTAGCCGCGGGCAACAGCTATTAATAATAAAGACAAATGAAATATAAAAAGCTACAGATACAATTATAATAATTCATAGCTTTTTACGTTCAAAAGTAATATTTTTGACAACCCTACACTGATTTACATAAACCTATTGTCAATGTTAAATACCATTCAAAGGTAATATTAAATTTAATTTCGTTTGGACCAGCGGCGGCTTTGTTGGGACGGCTTTATTCTGCTCATCTATTCAAAATTAATAAGATCTAAGATGGTAAGCAGATCATTGAGTTAGATCTGTTTAAGATTTGATGGAAAAGAAAGAAGTCCCGGGTCCTTTAAGTGGGGCGTGAAAAAGCATTTGATGAGGCCGTCAAGCTGAGAGCCACCATTTTGGCACTATCGGTGTTTGCAATGGTGACTCCCATTCTAGAGACTTTGCCTCAGCTTACCATCAGGCGAGGTGAAGCCATATTGACGTGACCGACATAAAAAAAAAAAAAAAAAAAGTGGTATAAAGACTTGGAATTCTTTACCAGCGCATGGTGTTTCCTTCCTCCTATAGCCCCGGGTCCTTTAAGCGGGGCGTGAAAAAGCATTTGATGAGGCCGTCAAGCTGAGAGCCACCACTGTAGCACTATCGATGTATGTAGTGGTGAACCCCGATCCTGAGACTTTGCCTTTAAAATTTTCTATCAGGCGAGATGAAGTCATGTTGACATATCCAATATGAAAAATACTAGTATTTATTCTTAGAGACTAGACGCTATTTCCGAGTTAGGACACGACGGTATAGTGGGATAGTAGGATAGTGGGATAGTGGGATAGTGGGATAGTATAATATAAGGGATAAAATAGAATCGAATAATATACGAAATTATTATCATCTCTATAAATATATTGATATAATAATTTATGAATGTTTTCCGAATGTTATGGCTGACCGGAAATCCGGGACTGATAGCCGGGTATAGATAATAAATGGAGTGGAATGGATGCAATCATAACTTGTTCGGCAATAAACGGGCGATATGACGTCACTGATAACCTCTATGGCTCAGCGGTAATACGTTTGATTGCGAAGTCAGACGTCGCGGGTTCGATTCCTGTTTAGATCAAATATGTATATTTGTATTCTCGGTCTTTCTATAATGGCTAGTTGTGCCCGTAACTTCACCCGGATTTATATTGTATAGTTTTAGTTTTTTGCGCGTTTTTCGATTTTTTTCTAAATAAAAGTAACGTAAGTTACGCCTTGTAATCTTATCTATCTGAGAGCGAAAGTCTAGTCAAAATCTCTCTTGCCGTTCCAGAGAATACCTTATACAAACAGACATATGGACAGACAAAATGATAATCCAAAGGTATAAAATATACCTATGACATAATCATATTAATTTTCGTTAACATTATCAACTAGACTACGTCCGCGGCTCCGCCCGCATGGACGTCGGTTTTCCCGTTTTTGATTTTGATTGTGATCAAACGTGCCTAAGGTTCTAGGTCTGACCAAAGTCTTATAAACAAAAAAGGCATTAAAATCCGTTTCGCAGATTTCGCATTCATCGCGAACAAATAAACAAACACAAGACAAAAATTTCAAAAAGAAACTTGCAAATATCTCCAACATACTGAATACAGCTACTTTAAAATTTTATAATAGCACTAGCGGACCCGACAGACGCTGTCCTGGATACCGACTCCAGCGCCATCTACCGGGCTGATTTGCAAATCTAAATGATCCTTAAATCCACTAGAACGCACACAAAAAAATCATTCAAATCGGTCCAGCCGTTTAGGAGGTGTTCACTGTCAACACACGTGTACAGAAGAATTATTTAAATAATAATTATAACTACGTTTAAAAAAACCGACTTCACAAACTAATATTTTTTACTTTTTAGTATAGGTATATTTTTTTGTTTGAAAGAGGCTACTTCTGAGGTGATCCTATATCCAGGGTATCAGGATGCTGGGATCTTGGGAAAATCGAGAGGAAATCATCAAATTTACGGCAAAAATTTGGTTTTTTATGCCTTTGTACATAATAAACCTCATAAATAGGTACTTTTCTATTTCTGTAGTATTTCAAAATACATTCATAAATTGGCGCCGCTATCGCGTAACATACATAAAAAAATAGCGTACGAATTGAGAACCTCCTCCTTTTTTGAAGTCGGTTAATAAAGATAGAGAGATTTTTTTTAAATCTCCAACGTACAGACAAAGCTACTTAACAATTTTATAATAGTATAGATATCACATAGCATTCACTTCGTGAAGTAACACTCGCTACGGCAATAGAACGTAACTAATTGGATTCCTCAGCGCCAATCGACGCCATATTTGAAATAGTGCACAAATACCTACGGCATATTTAAACCGTGATTTCTTTTATTCATTTCCTTTTAGTACTTTTCATTGGTTTTACTTATAGCTAGTTAAATATGTGTGAATTTGTAATTAGTTCAGACTTTGTAGCGATGGTAGCTGAATGGATAAGGACGCGGCCTTTACTCAAAGGAATCAAGTTCAAATCCGGCTGGACAGTAATAATGTGAATTTCACTTTGTGGAATTTATCTGTGCTAATCACATGATTTACCAGTGAAGGAAAAACATCGTGAGGAAATTCACATGACTTAGAAGAATTTCTAAGGATATATCCGATCCACCAACCCGCATTAGGCCAGCGTGTGTGTATTAAGGTCTAAACCCTCTCAGCTCTCTCGTTAGAGAAGAGGAGACCCGTGCCCAGCAGTGGGACATAAATGAGTTGCTATTATTAATACTTATTAATATTACAATTTTATTTATTTTTATAGATTTTCCTTTAAAAAAGACTGCTACCAAAACTGACCTGAGTTCTCTTAAGAATGCCCCAAAAAACGGTATGAGCCGGCACTCTGGCATGGCGAGGGCTCTAGCCAATGCCCTCTCATACTCCGCCGACAGCAGAGCCGCTGAGAGGAAGTCCAGCGCTGGGAGAGGCTCATCGGAGATGCTGAACCAGAAAGACTTTAACTTGTTGGACCTGTGGAAGAAAAAACAGCTATAGTACATCGTTTTAAAGTCCATTTTTGGAGAGACAGCCTCTGTGGTGTAGCGGTAGTGTATTTGACTGCTACGATAGGGAGCGCGGGTTCGATGCCCGCTTAATGCAAATATTTGTATGCATGAATATGTCTATTTGCATTGGGCTGGGTGTTTCTATATATACGTATGCTCATGCCTTTTTCCCTTCGGGGCTGGCAGAGACAACAGACCGCCATCTGCCTCTGTCTTGACATACTTCACGCGCTTCCTCTACTGTCATTAAACCTTTCAAGCAAACCCGCCGGTGTCGAGTACTTTTGACCTGCCCTTTTTGCAGGAACTCCTTAATTTGGTCAGTGTGTACTCTGCGATGTCGACCCCGGCTTGCCTGCCCACTTGTGCCTGCACACACTAGTAGACTGTCAATGTATGTAGGTATTTATAAAAAAATGTATAATATAAGTCCGCATTCTGCACACAACATAAGCTAGTTAAACTATGCTCACTTTTGGGTCTAGAGAGCGCTGTGTAGAATGTTTATAATTATTATCTACTAGCGACCCGGGACCCGGCTTCGCCCGGGTGTAAATTCCAGTTTTCCAATAAAATATATAGCCTATGACACTCACGAATGACGTGGCTTTCTATTGGCGAAAGAATTTTTTAAATCGGTTCAGTAGATTCCGAGATTACCCCTTACAATTTAACAAACAGACAAACTTTATCTCTTTATAATATTAGTATCAGTTTATCTATACCTACTATTATAATTAGCTGTGTCACATTTTTTTATATACTTATCCAACAACAACGGTCTAGCTGCAATGCTTCGATATCGCCTAACCATTGGGTTGTGAAGGTCAGATGGCAGTCGCTTCACGGAAAATATCGAGGTTCACCCAAATCCGCAGTTAAGACTGGTAAAGCGGACCCCAGACTCCGAGGTGAAAGCTTTGGATGCGACTGGGATTAACGCTAGGTTGAAGAAGATTCTTGTCTGTTTGTTGATTTGTAGTTGAGTAGTTTTTGCGTTCATCACGGACGAACTACTGAACGAATTTTGATGTTTTCTTTTTCTTTGAATGGTCTTGGTCATACCAGAGACGATAGATAACTATGATTCGATTGTCATGCCACCTCTTAGAAATAGATAACAATAGCACGTAACCCATGTCAATAAAAAATAATAAAAACAAACGTTGGAAAGTGATATTTAAGTTAAAAAAAATACGACAATACTATGTGAGATGAGGGGAACAGAATCAAATCATGTGAACTGTTAAAGCAATACTCTTCCGGCTATTCAGCAACGCCATCTAGATATAGCCGGAATTAGCGGCGTACGAATTTTTCCAAGGGATTGTCAGTCTATAGTTATCTATCGTCTTTGGTCTTACTTAAAATATTACCTTATTTTGATCACAATCGGTTGAGTAGAACCGGAGATATAGTTAAAAACATTTAATACGACATCAATGCGAGCTAAGCCGTGGGTATAGACTAGTTTTTAAATGTACACGGGACCGATGACACAATATATATTTTACTTAACACTAGCACTCCTTAATATATTTTTAATTACGCATTTGGGGTGCAAGAGGGTGATAACGACCCCAAAACATCCGTTATAAAGAGATACTGCGTAATGAGTTAGTCAATTTAATATTAAAGGTTGTTCGTGTAACGACCTGTATCACGGGTTCGATTCCCGATCAGTGCAAATTGAACTGCACTTCCGCTAACTTCTTCTAATACTAACGTACATACATCTTTTAGTTAGGAGTATGCCAAGATCGTAGCAAGTGGAAAGTTGTTGTCTCTGCCTACCCCAATGGGAAAAAGGCGTGATTTGTATGTATCTTTTAGTTTGAGTCTATTAGTAGCTGAAATTACTAGTAACCCCTTTAGATAAAGTAAATTACTTGTAGGTATTAGGAGGAATGTAAATAATTATGTTTACCCGTGGCACTACTATATTTATATTTGACAGCGTGTGGTTTATTTAAAACCAGCGATGACTCTTATACGCAATTTAGATTTAATCGAACTATAGGTAAACAAGTTGATGTAGTACTATTGGTAGTGCTACGAATAATTTCATTTATTCGCGGTTCCATTGATATTACTACGCATAGTTTGATTAGTGCGAAATTCACTTTTATTTTGAACCAAAGGTAAACGCAGTTGAGGTAGTACTATTGGTCTATTAGTAGTGCTACAGATAATTTCATTTTTTCTCGATGCCATTATTAGTACTACGCATAGTTTGATTTGCCATTATACCACATAAGTGGCAAATCCCTGGTCCGATTAATAGAACCAAAGGTAAAAAAACACCTATAGATCAACTAGTAGAATTACGCGATCGGATTACAGGCAACAAACCAGTAAATTCATTCAACAATTCGATCCAAATTATTTACTACTCCTAATAAAATATTTACACACTCGAGCATCGAATGTGGGACGCCCTAATATCCCTTGACCACAATTCCATTTGTATCTTGTATAGTGATATGCCATTGGAGCGTCAGAACACGTGCGCTTAGGTCATGAAAATCGATATGTGACTAGGATACTACGTCACTAGATGTGACAATCCTTTTACCTATCTGCGCAGGTAAAAAGGATGGTTATGTATTTGACCTGTATGTATGTTTGTCCCACCCGTTGGTACTTGGCAACAATGGGGAGGTGTTAGGTTTTTATTTTCGTTACGGAATTTCTTGACTCGGTCCCCTCAAAACCCGCGATAAAAGGTATACATAGCTGCTAATTCTGTTGTTACATCTCTAAACTTATTTCTCTAAAATTTTCTAATTGCATCTGTTTCTTTCATTATCAGATAGAAAAGGACAGATGATTTTATTTTAGTGAACACCTGTCAAATTAAGTCAGCAGCTTGACGGTACCCTTCAATTTTAGTCGACCATCTGCGAACATGCGATTTAACTTACTACGCACAAATAAGGCACTGTCTTGATTTGACAGGTCTTAACATAAATAAAATCATCTGTCCTTTTTTATCTGATCATGAAAGAAACAGATGCAATCGGATTTTTTTAGAGAAATTTAAGTTTAGAGATGTAACAACAGAATTATCAGCAATAGGTTAAAAAGTTAACATAATAAATTATTGGTCTAGTAACTGTAGCCTAGTGGTCTGGGTAATGGACTGCTGAAACGAGGTCTCAAATTCCATCCCAGGTTCACCATGGCACACACCAAGGACCTTTCGATGCTTTTCGAAGTTATGTGTGTATTTATCGCAGGTTTATAAGTGCCCGGTTAATGGCAATAGGCTCGCCCACTAACATTGGGACCTAAACATAAACTGGCGAAATGTGGGTGCTAGCACCTCTGCCTACCCCTTCGGGGATATAGGCGTGAGTTTATGTTATGTATGTAATAAATTATTGGATATACCAAGCCGCTTCCAGCTGTCATACCTCTATCCATACATAAAATATTTTCTTTATTAAGCCCGTATGTTGGAGCGTGAGTCGACGGGAGACGCTCGGATTTCGTCGCCGTTGTCAGAGTCAGGCTCGTTATTATACATTTTATATAACAATCTTGTAAGACCCTTGTTAAATTTATATACACATACTTATATAGGGCGCTTTTATAATTTAGCTGACACGATAATATCACGGATGTTAACGGTATAGTGAAGAATCTTTTTTTTTATACTACTTAGGTTGTGGTAGTGGTCAAAGCGATGGTAGCTGAATGGATAAGGACGCGGCCTCTACTCAGAGGTATCGAGTTCGAATCCGGCCGGATAGCACCAATGTGAATTTCACTTTGTGGAATTTATATGTGCTACTCACATGATTTACCATCTGCTGACGGTGAAGGAAAACATCGTGAGGAAACCCACATGTCCCAGAAGAAATTCTAACTCCTCTTCTCTAACGAGAGAGCTGAGAGGCTTAGACCTTAATCCACACACGCTGGCTTAATGCGAGTTGGTGGATCGGACATGTCCTTAGAATTCCTTCTAGGACATGTGGGTTTCCTCACGATGTTTTTCCTTCACCGTCAACAGATGGTAAATCATGAAATCATAATATAAATTCCACGAAGTGAAATTCACATTGGTACTGTCCAGCCGGGTTCGAACTCGATTCGACCATTCAGCTACCATCGCTTCATATTAAAAGTTATTCCATATTGAAAGTTATTTTGATAAAAAGATAAAACTTGTGACGAAATTTTTAACAAAGAATTGGTTTTCAAAGGGCTGGCTTGTGATGTATTGATTTTTGTAAAGGGCCAATTGATAAGGCTTCAGGCTTATCTTTATTGAGAGTACCTTTGAAAAGGTAGCGCGGGCGATTTAATTCCGAGTTATCGCGATTTAGATTATTTACCTTATATTAAAGGGTGTACCCTCAAGGATATTGAAATCGTAGATTGGATTTTGGCTTGAAGCGCGTTTTATATTGATTATTTTAGACTAAATAAATGTTTTAAGACGTAGGTATAGATATTCTATCTCACGAAGGCGGGCGAACAATTAAAAACCGGTGTTGTAAATACGCGTATATGTGTGTGCGAAAGTTCATGTCACGTCAAAAGAAATTCATGTAGCAGTTAGTAGAACAAAAATTGCATTGCAAGTAATTCATTTTTAAAAGCTATGTGTATATAATGTTTTACTAAATTACAATGACAGCTGAACCGCCTTCGTGAAATAGAACATCTATACCTATAATGAAGAGCCATCTAGAGTTTTTTTTAATCATACTACTTAGGCGGCATACAAGCACACGGCCTATCTGATGGGAAGCGGTCACCGTGGCCTATTGACACATACATATATGCTCACGTCTTTTTCCCTCCGGGGTAGGCAGAGACAACAGACCGCCATCTGCCTCAGTCCTGACATACTTCACGCGCTTCCTCTACTGTCATTAAACCTTTCATGCAAGCCCGCCGGTTTCGAGTGCTTGTACTTCTCCTTATACTTATCTGCCACCTTAGTGGTATATAGAAATAATTATAACTACGTTTAAAAAACCGACTTCACAAACTAATATTTACTTTTTAGTGTAGGTACAGAAATAGAAAAGTCCCTATTTATGAGGTTTATTATATACAGAGGCATGAAAAACAGAATTTTTGACGTAAATTTAATGATTTCCCCTCGATTTCCGCAAGATCTCAGCATCAGATCCTGATACCCTGGATATGGGACCACCTCAGAAGTAGCCTCTTTCAAACAAAAAGAAAATTTTCAAAATCCATCCATAATTTGGCGCCGCTATCGCGTAACATACATACAAAAAAATAAAAATAGCGCACGAATTGAGAACCTCCTCCTTTTTTGAAGTCGGTTAAAAAGCATATCATGGAACGCCAAAGTTTAGAAGTTAGTAATATCTCTAGTATATAAAAATAAGTCGGGTTTTCCTTCCCGACGCTATAACTCCAGAACGCACGAACCGATTTCCACGGTTTTGCATTCGTTGGAAAGGTCTCGGGCTCCGTGAGGTTTATAGCAAAGAAAATTCAGGAAAAATTTCAACAGAAAAGCGGGGAAATCATAATCGACATCCACGCGGGCGGAGCCGCGGGCAACAGCTAGTTATATAAAAAATGTTTCAACACGAATAAACGCACTATCTTCAAATTTGTACAAAAATTCCTAAAACTCAGTTCAAAAGGACGACGCGTGTTCTCTCACGGAATGTTCCAGAAGTTGCGCTAATAATATAAAACGAAGGCGGAATGAGAAAGTTTTTCAATGCCCTTTTGAGTTCAGCAGTTAGGTAAAGTTTTTTTTTTAATATTCTCACGCTTCTGTACACTTATTTTGTACCTTTAGCTTTACTTTACCTTTAGATTACCATCAGGCGAGGTGAAGTCATGTAAAGAAAACCTTTTTTTTTAAATCTGACACATCAATATGACTTTACCTCGCCTGATGGTGAGCTAAAGATAAAGTCTTAGGAATGGGGGTCACCGGTCACCACTACCTACACCGATAGTGCTACAGTAGTGGCCCTCAACTTGACGGCCTCACCAAAATGCTTTTTCACGCCCCGCTTAAAGGACCCGGGACTGTAGGAGGAAGGTACAAAAAAATTATGTATTTTCAAAGATGAACCACGTTTTAATAATATAGGTATGGTATCACAGATCGTGAACATCTAAAAGCTGTTATAAAAAATAAATAAATGAATATTCTAATACATTCTACACAGCGCTCTTTAGACCCAAAGTAAGCATAGCTTAACTAGCTTGTGTTATGGGTTCTAGAATGCGGATAAACATACTTTTTTTTGTAAATACGCACATATTATACATAGAAACATACCCCAACGCAAATAGACATAATTATACAAATTTTTGCACAAAGCAGGAATTGAACGCGCGCCTCCTGACAACAGTCGAATACATTACCGCTACACCACAGATAGCCATCAAAGAATCAATCTTCGCCACATTTTACGACCATATGTGGGTCTATAAACCCCTCATACCGCAGATATCTGAACCAAATGCGGAAATTCTCGACCAACATGTTTTGAGAATATAAATACAAATCCAATAAGATTGTACTGCTGTCTGTAACATTCCGACATGTTTCTGAATCAGGGATAAGACCTTTAAGAGCGTATCTTAGGATTCGATAGCTGATTTATCTAAAAAAATATATATGGAGGTAGGACACGACTGTATTTCCCGTCCGAACTGAGCAGTCCGACGGGGGTAGTACATCCGCCCTACAGAACACCGCGCACATAATAACCATCGTGTTGTGTTCCCCAAGGTAAGTAGGGTAGCCAGAGCTCACTGGAGGGATTCTGTGCTGACAGCGGAGAGACTGGTCTCCTACGTTGTCGGCACAAAAACTCTCTAATTTTCCCCAACAAAGTAGCCGTGCGAGTGTGAGTGTGGTATTGCGCACGTCCATAGGCCACGGTGACCGCTTCCCATCAGGTAGGCCGTGTGCTTGTCTGCCACCTAAATAGTTAGTGCGTACTGTAATGTACGAAAGAAATTTCATTCCGCGCACGCTTAGGCTGTGAAACGATCTCCCTGCAGTGGTTTTCCCTGGCGGCTACAATATGGGGTTCTTCAAGAAGGGCATTAGAAGGTTTTTGCAGGGTCCGCAGCGCGAGTGTGACGCCCCTGGTGCTGCACGCGTCCATAGGCCACGGTAACCGCTTTCCATCAGTGTGGGCCGTGTGCTTGTCTGCCACCTAAGTAGTATAAAAAAACATTGCGATCTTGAAGCCATTTATAAGGTAACTTTAAGCATCGCTTGGAATCTAATAAAACTCATGATAATTTATTGAGGGGCAACATTCTTGGTTAATTGTGGCAATAAATTAGAACACAGAGGGCGTGCAGGGCCCTTTCAACATCCTTGGGGCCCAAGTCAAGCACTCTGTAAGTCGGTGCACTTTTTTATCATGCGGAAATCCCCACGGATGCCACCCCCTTTTTTTCGTGCGAAAATCCTCATGAATACCCCCCTGTGGCCAGCGGTTCAGGTTATGTCGGATGCTTACCGACTAAAACCGCACGCCATCAAGGGTCTTCTGACGCCAGGGTGTAAGGTGGCCCATAGAGCATTTCCCTCGCACCCCGGCTTGACCCGGATCATCTCCGGATTCGAGCTGACCCCCTCGAATTTAAGAACGGAGACCACCCCCGGAGACAGATGTTTGTATGGCAACTAGGTTGCCATACGAACATCTATGGCAGTCGTTACGGGTAGTTGGAGCCCTAAAAAGTCCAACAACAACGGTCTAGCTGCAATGCTTCGATATCGCCTAATGTCACCATTGGGTCTTGAAGGTCAGATGGCAGTCGCTTCACGGAAAATATCGAGGTCCAGCCAAATCCCCAGTTAGGACTGGTAAAGTGGACCCCAGACTCCGAGGGGAAAGTTTTGGATGTGACTGGGATTAACGCTAGGTTGAAGAGGTTGAAGACAGTTCATAACATTTACTAGGTCAACTACTATATTATAACTTCATCATACAGACCATAACACTAGAAACTTACCGCACTATCTATTAAAAAAACAGTCGGCCATCTTTTCCGTTGTCACTTGTCTAAGGAAAGATTGGACCTCTATAGCTTTTGTTTGGAGTACTTTACGACAATATTATCACACCTATCAACCGATATTCAACTTTATATAAAGCCCATAAAGTCCTTTAACATATAAATAAGACAGGTTTATTTTTGTTCTAACTTTCGTAAGAAGCCGTGACCACGATCCGTCTAGCTAGATTGGAATTCGAGGCGGTTGTTTACTGAGATTATGGAATAACAAAGACGTTTTTAGTGGGGAGAGGTTGGGAGGTTATATAAACAAGTGTTACTTAATGAAAAATGGTTTAAATCTTAACTTGTTTACATATTTTTAGGTACTTTCAGCGCCAAATGTTACGATTGCAAAGATTTCAAACTTTTTTTTTCAATTAGACATTTCAAAATGACTTCACCTCGCCTGATGGTGAGCTAAAAGTAAAGTTTTAGGAGTAGTGGTCATCTTTACATACACCGATGATGCTACATTGGTAGCCCTTAGCTTGACGGCCTCATCAAATGCTTTGTAATGAAAATGACCAATAATTATTATTGTTTTAAACTAAAATTTTGAAAGCATTTTTACTAGGAGACTAGCTGAACCTATTGCAATTAAGCATACAGCAGATTTTAAGTCTGACCTTTCTAATAAAAAAAAATCGTATCAAAATCTGTTCAGTAGTTTTTGCATCCATTGCGAACAAACATAAAAATTCGACATCAGAATTGTTCGATTTTTTTAATAATACCAATGTACAGATATATATACATTTACATACATATGTACATATTGCTCCCGCCTTTTTCCCTCCGGGGTAGGTAGAGACAACAGCCCGCCATCTGCCCCTGTCCTTACATACTTCACGCGCTTCCTCTACTGTCATTAAACCTTTTATGCAGTAGACTTGCATGAAAGGTTTCGAGTGCTAGTGAGTTCCTACAAAGGAGATGTTTCACAAATGTAAGGACCTTGGGCCCGATAATTGTACTCTACTTAGAAAAATAACTAGGCAATATAGTTTTCACTTTTTCACTATTCAATTCTTATAATATTGCCTCGTATTATGGGTGGAATATAACTAAATAAACACTTTCTTGCAACACAACAAACATGGCGGACTAAAACTATAAAATGTACTCATTATTTATTAATTTATGCCCTTCAATTTCGAAGGCGAATAAATATAATTTTATTTTTACCAATAACCGGTATTATTTCTCTTTTTTCTGTATTGTGTACAATTTAGGGGGCCCAAAATGAAACATCTTTAAGTTAATTCATTTTATCGACAACCCTAGCGCTCGACTCGTGAAGGTGGCAAGACGGTGGTAAGTTTTAAACAAAGGACTAACCACAATCACTTTGGAGGAAGCCACGCGTAGTTCTTGAAGGGTAGGCAGAGTACAAAAGCCACCCCATTTCTGCCTAGGGGTATTAAACAAAGCGAATGAGGTATAAGGTTGCTCTCCAACGTCTATAATCGGAAAGTGAAATGCATAGGTACCATTTTTTTTGTAGTAAGTATAAGTATTGATTATGCGATAGTAGCTGAATGGATAAGGACGGGGCCTCTACTCAGAGGTATCGTATGGAATCCGGCCGTACAGTACCAATGTGAATTTCACTTTGTAGAAATTATATATTATGTGCTAATCACATGATTTACCATCTGCTGATGGTGAAGGAAAAACATCGTGAGGAAACCCACATGTCCTAGAAGAAATTCTAAGGACTTGTCTGATCCACCAACCCGCATTAGGCCAGCGTGTGTGGATTAAGGTGTAAACCCTCTCAGCTCTCTCGTTAAAGGAGAGGAGACCCGTGTCCCACAGTGGGACATAAATGGGTTGCTATTATAGTATTGAAAAAAAAAAAACATAGGCTCCTTGACTATATGCCTACTCAATAGAATAAATCTATCCCGATTTGTTGAGATATGTGCCAAAAAGTCCGAAAGTGGGCTTAGAAGTTCAATGCGTGTTCGCTCACAAAGTATTTACTAAAGTTTGCTAATAAAACGGGATGGATAACAAAGTCCCAAGTTTTTTCAATCAGCCAATAAACACCCTTTTAAATAAAACATTTACAGTATATACGTATAAAGAATATGGACGGAATGCATTGAAGAATACAATTTGACGATACTTGAGTTGGCCCACTTGGTTTTACGTACAAGTCGGTACGCACACACTTACACACTACGCGGCATCCTGCCATCCTAATATCCCACTAACTCACTATCTCACTAACCCACTATCCCACTATCCCACTATCCCACTCTACAACTAGGTTACCTAAAACCCCAGATGTGACCAAAAGTCTTTATAACCGACATTTACGTGGGTGGAACCGAGGGTATTGGCTAGTGGGTAGAATGTTAGTATGTGTCCTTTAGGCATGGAGCAGACGAAGGCGCGGGCAGGGCCGGTCAATTTCACCGCGAATGATATCGGAAAAGGAATCCTATACTACCAACAGACGCGGTCATTATTACCTCGCGGTCAAAATGAACTGCCCGGCCCGCCCTCTGTTTAACGCTGGACAAAGCAAATGTGTAGTATGTACCTACCTATATCTACTTGTGAAAGTTTCAGTTGGAACTTAGACAGGTCGGGTGCGTGTTAAATTAGCAAACGGTGTATACATCGGTGTGAGTGTTTCGTTGTAGATATAAAGGTGGGTCTACGCTAGGCAAGTCGAGCACGAGCGAACGAAGTGGGGCGAGCATCGCGCCACTTCGCTGACGGTGGGCTGTAGGGTGACAGGTGCCCGTTCTGTCACTCAACAGCGCGGACAATCATCTCGTCCCCCGCTCGCTCCCCACTGTGCCCTCTGCTAGTCAGAAGGACACGTGGAGAGTCTCAGAGCAGCCCTCTAGAGAGCCAATTACCCCGGCCGGATTGGCCGCAGGCAGCAGTGTCTCCCGTGGCAGTACACCGCGTGGAGGTTCTGGCCCGCACCCCGTGTGCTAGCAGCCTTAGATAAAGTTATGTGTCTACTGCACAATTTCCTTGCGCTACAAAATTTCAATCTGTATCGTTATCATCTCTAGATCATCTAATATGATTAGATATTCAAAATTAGGGTCTGTGGCCATTACTGTGATGTCCAAAGTTACATGACAGCCCTTTGAGATGGGTACAATAAGATCTGACAGATATTGCTGACTGCGGTTCCCAAGGTTCATTCTCAACGTATTTCTATACTTACTACTATAAAATTATTAGTACGCAGGTTTATTAGTGCCTCGGAGAGCACGTTAAGTCGTCGGTCCCGGTTGCCATACAAACATCTATGGCAGTCGTTACGGGTAGTTGGAGCCCACGAAAGTCCAACCAGTCTAACTTGGAACGTCGATATCGCCAAATAAATTCACTCTAAAGGAAAGTTTCTGGTTTGCTCTGACTTCATTCACTCCACCCAAGGCGTTATCAGGAAGGACCCTAGTAGCCGCCTACTGGCTATTCGTGGTCCTCATGCTAGCTACCTTCTTTTTTTTTTATTCATGATAGGCTTACGTTTGACCTCAATCTCACCTGATAGTAAGTGACGATGTGGTCTATCATGAATAAAAAAAAAAAATTGTATAAGGTTAGAATACTGTATGTTAGAGTACTGTACATCTCACCTGATGGTAAGTGACGATGTGGTCTATCATGAATAAAAAAAAAATAAAAAAATTGTATAAAGTTAGAATACTGTATGTTTTAATATACTGTGTCATGGCCGTCCTGAGGTCCCCAAGTTAGAGGTATTAATGGACGCTACTTAAAATGCGGCGCTTGTGACCAAACTGGGCTGACCCAATTAAGATTGCTATTGACTTGTTAAGGATGAGGGGAATAACAATGATTGGGGAGGGATTTGTTTGGGTTTAGGTACTTATTGATACTTTTCACACGATTGTATTAGTTTTACTAGCTTATACCCGTGGCTTCGCCTGCTTGGTCGTCGGGGTTTTTTTTATACTACGTAGGTAGCAGACAAGCACACGGCCCACCTGATGGGAAGCGGTTACTGTGGCCTATGGACGCGTGCAACACTACGGGTGTTAAACATGCGCTGCCTACCCTGAAGGGAAGGGTAGAGGTCTAGGAAGGGGTGGGGGGAAGAGGGGTACAGTGAGCTCTGGCTACCCTACTTACCGGCGGGAACACAACACGATGGTTATTATGTGCGCGGTGTTCTGTAGGGCGGAGGTACTACCCCAGTGTCGGACAGCTCATTTCGGACGGGAGATACCGTCGTGTCCTACCTCCTTTATTTCACGTTTTTTAACATATCTCCGTTTCTGCTTAACCGATTGTGATGAAATATAGGTAAGATTTTAAGTCTGATCAATACCTTTCAAACGAAAGAAACCACATCAAAATCCGTTCAGTATTTTTTGCGCCCATCGCGCACAAACAGACAAACAGACAAGAATTCTAAAAAATATAGTTTTGTATTCAGAATCGTTCCTATAACATAACCTATTTTCGTGCGGAAATATCCACGGAGACTACCCCTGCAGCCAGTCAAAGTAAAAAATCATTTATTCTGTATAGACCATTAAATGCGGAACTTACAAAACGTCAAAATGAAAAATATTTTAAACTAGAAGCAATTGGACCACTGATTTAAAACGCTGAGATAGTGGAGTGGTTATGTCGGAATCGAACCGACTAAAACCGCACCCCGTCTCGGCAATATAACACAGGTATTTTTTTATATCTCCAACGTAGAGATACAGCTAATTTACAATTTTAGAATAGTACAGATTTTCCAGACATGCAATTGTATAAGAAATCCCACTATCCCACATACTAAGAAGTATTATATTTATTTCAATATCAAATAAATAAACTTATTCATAGTATTGGATCTAAACTTCTCTCTTGAACAACTAAGTTAGCAAGCAGAAGAATATACCGGCCGAGTTGCGAGAACTACCAGTTTGTATTGGCCTCTTGGGACTGCAGTTGTAAGTGGAAAGAAGTTTCAGTTTATATTGGTTCTGTTACAGCAGTCTCTATTGTGATTTATATTATTGAAACTGTAATTTATTTAGCTATTATAGTTACTGAAGTATGCTTTTATATTTAGACTAGTCTATACCCGCGGCTCCACACGCAGTGGTACAATTTGATGGCACGAAGGAGATGTTTCACAAATGTATGGACCTTGGGCCCAATAATTGTACACTACTGAGAAAAATAGCTAGGCAATGTAGTTTTCATTTTTCACTATTCAATTCTTATAATATTGCCTCGTATTATGGGCGGAATCTAACTAAATAAACACTTTCTTGCGACACAACAAACATGGCGGACTAAAACTATAAAAATGTACTCATATTTTATTAATTTATGCCCTTGAATTTCGGAGGCGAATAAATATAATTGTATTTTTGCCAATAACCGGTATTATTTCTCTTTTTTTTCTGTATTGTGTACAATAAAATTAGGGGACCCAAAATGAAACATCTCCTTTGCCTCTAATTGAGCCGGGTGGGTACCGCCCCGTGCACTTTTGCAAAAAACCCTCGATAGTGATCCAACCCCGGTTGGATTGCGTAGTCTAAATCAATATCTGCGCTTTGTCACGCAGTGCTGCGACGAAAATAATCACCTCTTCTTTAACGAGGCCGTCAAGTTGAGGGCCACCATTATGTCACTGTCGCTGTATGTAATGGGGACCCCCTTCCTGAGACCTAGATCTAGACCTTTAGCTTACCATCAGGTGAGGTGAAGTCACATTGACGTGACCGACATATAAAAAAGTTGGATTTCACGTTTTTCGATTACATCTCCAGTTCCATTTAACCGATTGTGATCAATGATCAGACATGCGTAAGATTTTCAAGTCTGTCCAAAAACCTTTCAAACAAAAAACGTATATAAATCCGTTCTGGGGTCTTACCACAAACTCTTAAAGCAGTATTATTTCACT
This sequence comes from Lithosia quadra, assembly GCA_963576445.1. Taxonomy (NCBI): domain Eukaryota; kingdom Metazoa; phylum Arthropoda; class Insecta; order Lepidoptera; family Erebidae; genus Lithosia; species Lithosia quadra. The sequence continues at coordinate 2,721,164 of OY754897.1, forward strand.
CAACTTTCATAGTGTGAATCGGACCATCGACGTCGACGGATACTAGAGTTATATGGTCTAGCATTCTCTTACTTTTATAGTACATTGTGGATATATATTTATTGTTAGTATATTTACAAGACACAGAATACTTATATAATAACGGACGACGTTTGACCGAGTCCGAGTCACACTATGAAAGTTAAGTAAAATATTGAAATAACACTGCTTTAGCAGTTTGTGGTAAGGCCTCAATAGTTTTTGCGTCTAACGTACCTAAAAGTTTGAGAACCGCTGGCGTTACAGAGATTTATGTAGTACGGTCAGTAGCCAACAAAAGCTAATATATTCATTTTCATATTAAATTTTACTAGTACATGCTCACAGCTCCGCCCGTCTGGTTTTCAGTTTTCGCGTTTTTTGCTAAATCTCCGATTCTACTCAACTGTTCATGATCAAACATGCGTAGTATTTTAAGTCTGACCAAGATCTTCTGAAAAAAACCGCATCAAAACCTGTTCATTAGTTTTTTCGTTTATTGCGCAGAAACAAAGAAACAGACAAATTAGCCTCCCCCTTCAGTTGGCAGTGCAATTGTGACGCCCTTAATATTACACACGTCCATAGGCCACGGTGACCGCTTCCCATCAGGTGGGCCGTGTCTGCCACCTAAGCGGTATAAAAAATGGCAGTCACTCTCATAAAAACCAAAACAAATGATAGTAAGTACATAATCACTTAAACTATTCTATGTTTAAATCGAGGTGTCTTCTATCTTCTGTTCTATTCTTTTCATTGGTGGTAGTGAGCGTAGTCAGCAAGTAGTTTCCGCCGGCCTACAGTCTACTAAAACAGCTGAAGGCCGAAAGAAACCCCTGCCGACCTTGCCTTTCCTTCTTTGTTCTCTTCTTGATTTCTTCTTTCTTGAGTTCCTAATTTATACATATGGGTCATTTTCAACAAGTGATTTTTTTGTATCATTTCGGTGAGATTTTTTTATAACAATGTTTGTTAAGATATTTTATAACGAAAATAAACTTTAATCTTATTTGTAACATATGCGTGAGTGGACATCATGTAACATCAAAACTTACCGAAATATTTAAGATTGAATTTTTAGGAGTCAACCGAAATGAAAAGTGTCCACTGAAATGATAAATCGTCCACCGAAATGACTAAACTGTGCACCGGAATGAAATTAGCCCACTGAAATGATACAGCTAAGGACGTCATTTATTTTTAGGAGGATTCCGTAGATTGTCTGAAACGAATCTAAATAAATTCCATAGAGATATCACTAGACTATATTTGTGATATTTATTAAATATAAGATCAAACTATTATATTACAGAAATAAAAAAAATAAATTTAAAAATCAAAAACCCGACTGCTTAAAAACTGAAAAGAAAAAAACAAGCACTTAGATTAATGTCCGGTGGTCTAGAAACATAACAACTGAACAGTCGGGATCCATTATTTTTTTAGTTATTTACATAGCTGCCCGGATAGTAATAAAGTGCAAATAAATCTTTTATGGAGTTAATAATGTTCAAGTAGTGAGTAGTATTATATTAGTATATATAGATTAGTATTATATTTTTGCTCATATCCCCGGTTCTACTCAACCGATTGCAATCAAACAAACGTAAGATTTTAAGTCTGACCAAGGCCTTTGAAACAAATAAAACCGCATTGAAATCCGTTCAGCAGTTTTTGCATCCATCGCGATCAAATATTTGTGGCTCCAAAAATCCGCCATTTTGATTTTCTAGAAATTTTAATATACCTGGTGTCAGTCCCACAATCACGACGAATCAAACAACACCTTACTTGTCAAAATCCGTCAAGACGTTCAGGCTGTAGAGCGTGCAAGACAAATTTTCAACATTTTCTTTTTGGCGCCATAAGTCCGCCATTTTGATTTTTTAGGAATTTTAATATTCCTGGTGTCACTCACACAATCACGACAAATCAAATGATACCTTGCATGTCAGAATTCGTCAAGCCGTTTAGGCTGTAGGCCGTGCCAAAGAAATGGACATACATACATACATACATACATAGTCTCGAAAAACATTACCCTCCTTTCTTCGGCAGTCGGGTAAAAAGTTAATTTTTTTGCGGAACGAGTGTTGTTTTTACTGGTAATAATAATAGTGTTTTGTAAGTAAAACTTCAAAATGTACTAAATCAACTCTTATATTTTTACGACACAATGATTTAATAAGAAAAATTATAAAAATAATGTAAGTATATTCAAAAGAGTTAAAGACTTAATCGTAAATATAACTAAAACATCTTAAGTTGAGATCACGTTATCGTAAATTATGGCAAACAGTTTGGCTATATAATCCAATTATGTACTTTCGAAAACTAATACTACCAAAACCTACAATATCTAGAATTATCTCACCAAAATTTTATGATTCAACCTTAGACTCAAGGATCTCTAAAACGTATGATTTTATTTAAATTTCATTTAGGTGGACTGTTGTCCATATTACAGTCCACCGAATCCACTGAAATGATAACACCGAGGTGATAAAAGTAATAACTTTTACATTTAACTCAGATATTACAATTATTATTAAAATGTCAACACTGCTGTAACAAAACATATCTTACGGCGAATTTATACCACAATTTTGAAATAAATTGAATGAACCTAACACGAGTTATAACGGCTACTGAAATGACATTATTTTTGTCCCCATATCACTGAAATGATATACTTACTTTTTGGCGGGCAACCACGATGATGTTGTGACGCGTTTGTGCGCTCCAACGAACGGAGTTGGACTGATTCAAAGTAAGGAAAGGCACGGGGAGCGCTAGAACGCTATGTTGACGAAGTTACTCTACTAAAACTTACTATCCACTGAAATGATAACTTTTTACAGGACAAAAGTAAATGTTTAATAAAATGTATAAGAAATAAGATAAACAAACAATATTAGTTTTTTTTATGGGTCATATTATAATTTATTCATACAAAAGTCGATTTTAGTCCAAATATTAAATACAACTGCAGGATAAGATATTTTACGAGTGAAATTCGATGCAGGACAGGTCACCGTGATGATAAAATGTCACTTTGTAATTAATTTTTTTTATGTAATAGAGGACATTACTCAACAATTTTTTTTGCCATGGTAGAGAAGTACCTATTCTACTATAAAAAGTAATCAAAACCGTAAAACCAACACATTGCACTACCGTTTTCAGGATTGCCGTGTATTTTTTTTGCTTTTGATAATCACCCATATAAGAATGAATCCCTATTTCCCTTAATCACGGCATCACGCGTGAACGGGTGGACCGATTTGGCTGAAAATTGATTGGGAGGTAGCTTAGAACACTAGGAGCATGCATTATTGAATACCAGCGACAATATAAACAAAGTTGAATACATTACGTACATAACATTTTAGTACCTACGAAATTAAAATTAAGTTAAAATTAAACATAAAATAGAAGACAGCACAGAGAGAAAAGGTATTTGTGTGTGTGTGTGTGTGTGTGTGTGTGTGTGTGTGTGTGTGTGTGTGTGTGTGTGTGTGTGTGTGTGTGTGTGTGTGTGTGTGTGTGTGTGTGTGTGTGTGTATGTTTGAGAATGGGAAAGTATCCGCCATGACTCATTCATTAATTCAGAGGTAAGAGAGGGACATAAGGAAGGGGGTTTATGAGCTCTGGTTACCCTACTTACTTGCAGGAACACAGCACGATTATTAAGGTTATTTTTTGAAAGGTCTTGTTCAGACTTAAAATCTTACGTATTTTTGATCACAATCGGTTGAGTAGAACCGGAGATATAGGTAGTTAAAAAACGCGAAATCGACATCCACGCGGGCGAAGCCACGGGTGTAGACTAGTTACATATATTTTATTAGGATTTACCTTCGCACTCACAAACAGACGGCCGGAACATATTAAACTAATTTGAACTGATGTGTTATAACAGCTTTGCACAGCAAATAAAGATTTATGACTAGGTGTTGACCGCGGCTGCGCTCACATGAAATACTCATTCCGTTTTATACCACTTAGGTGGCAGACAAGCACACGGCCCACCTTTTTTTCCGTGCGGAAAACCTCATGGATACCCACCACGCGGCCAGTGGGGCAGGTTATATCGGACTCTTGGGTCTAGGGTCTTCTGACGCCAGGGTGTAAGCTTGACCGCGGCCATCTCCGAATTCAAAATGGCCCCTCGGGTTTGGGGACCACGGTGTTCCCGTAATGCTCACGGAATAGGGGGGGGGGGAGGGGATTTCGCGCCTCGATCTGCCTCACAGTGGGCAACGTTGTGGGATGCTACGTGAGAGGATGAATTCCTTGCCTGTGGCGAGCGGTTCTTTTTTATAATTACATAAACTTAATATTTTCAATGGTAGAATATTTGTATGCATCAATTTATATGCATCATAATAATATACAGGTATTTGCATAAAAACATCTATGGCAGTCGTAACGGGTAGATAGAGCCCTAAAAAGTGCAACAACAACGGTCTAGCTGCAATGCTCCGATATCGCCTAATTGACATTAGACAACTTCTTCACAACCCAATGGTGACCCATTGGGTTGTGAAGGTCAGATGGCAGTCGCTTCACGGAAAATATTGACCAGCCAAATCCGCAGTTAAGACTGGTAAAGCGGACCCCAGACTCCGAGGTGAAAGCTTTGGATGCGACTGGGATTAACGCTAGGTTGAAGAAGTAGAAGAAATGAGATGATCACTTACTTCAGTCCAGCAACGATCTCCATGGCTCCGTTAAAGTTGCCTATGTTCCAGCAGCTCAGCGCCACCCTCAGGATGCAGGCCAAGGCCGCCTTCCGATCTTCGAGCGAAGATTGAGTGAGGACCAGTTCTGTGACCCACGCGGAGACCTGGTGACAAGAGTACTTAGCTGTTTATTATCCATAGGATATAGTGGAAGTGCAATGGCTAATGATAGTTGTAAGCACCCAAAATTTTTGTTAATTTTTTAAGATGGCCGCCTCTACAATATGGCGGCTTACGTATTTTTTTACAACTACCGCAATATGAATATCAAATGAAAGGGTTTGACTTGTAGAATATAGTTTACTGTGAAAAAAAAAGAAAATCCAATATAGCCGCTTTTAGTGCATAAAAGCTAGCCAGAACTCGCAACCTTTCTACTTACCGGCGCGGCGGTAACACAACACGATGGTTATGATGGGCGCGGTGTTCTGTACCTAGGTTGGAGGTACTACCCCATGTAGTCGGACTTTTGATTTGATTTGTCTGATTATGCACTTACTAGAAAGCTCGTTTAAATAAAGTCTTTTTAAAATTAATAACGTATTTTTCTCTCTCATATCTACCGCTGTAGCCTAGTGGTTTGGGTAATGGACTGCTGAGACTGGCTGGACTTTTCGATGCTTTTCGAAGTTATGTGTGTATTTATCGCAGGTTTATTAGTGCCTCGGAGAGCACTTTAAGCCGTCGGTCCCGGTTGCCATACAAACATCTATGGCAGTCGTTACGGGTAGTTGGAGCCCACAAAAGTCCAACCAGTCTAACTTGGAACTTCGATATCGCCATTGGTCATAATGATTATTGTTTGTGGAGGTCAGATGGCAGTCGCTCCACGGAAAATATCGAAGTTCAGCCGCATCACAGTTAGACTGGAAAGCCGACCCCAACTGAGTTGGTAAAAAAGGTTCAGAGAATGATGAATGATCTCTTCTCTTCTCATAAACTTATATAAAAAAAAAAGAATTACACAGTATCTATCTTTTGAGTTGAGAATTCGTTCCGTTCCACCGAAAAAATACGTTCAGTATTTTTCAAAGTGAAAAATTTCTTAGAAACTTTTTCAATTTTTCTTTCCATAAAACCCTAATTCGGGCTATAACGGATGTTTTAAAGAAAAAGCAGTCAAATAAGTAATAAGCTGTATTTCATTTTTATCGAAGAATAGCTGTTAGGCTGAATATGACCGAATAATAGCTAAATGACCGAAAATAGAAAAACAGTTAAGACCCGGCTTAACTGTTTTTCTATTTTCGGTCATTTAAGAATAAGAATAAGAAGAAACAGCTAACAGTTTATTATATAAGTTACAACAACTGAATGAATGATTGAATGAATGAAATAATTAATGATTTATTATTATTAGGTAAGTAGGGTAGTCAGAGCTCACTGTAGACCTCCCCCCCACCCCTTCCTAACCTCTCCACCCCTTCCTAGCCCTCCCCCTTCCCTTCAGGGTAGGCAGCGCGTGTGTGACACCCTTAGTGTTGCACATGTCCATAGGCCACGTTGGCCGCTTCCCATCAGGTGGACCGTGTGCTTGTCTGCCACCTACGTAGTATAAAAAAAAGGAACAACAATGTTTCATTTTCCCTTTTTACGAGAGCGACTGCTAACCCCATAAAAGCCTTTCTTTTCAGTCAGAAAAACATTTAGCTTTTTTGTCTCGTGCGAAAATCCCCACAGATAGCACCCCTGCGGCCAGCGGTAATCGAACCGACTAAAACCGCATGACGTCATGTGTCTTTAAGCACAGGGGTCGTAAGGTATCCCAAAAGGTATTCCCTCGCAACCCGGCTTAGAGTATTCCCCCTGTAAGGGCTTGTTCGTAAGTTCAAGTCCCGTGCTGGATAATCTTTTTTCCCGAATACTTCTTATTTAGGATCTTTAAACTTCTATCTTCTATACTATTATAAAATTGCAAATTAGCTGTGTCTGTATATTGGAGATATAAAAAAAAACTTAGGTCATAATTATATGAACGATACTTAACACGAAAATTTTTTTTTTGAAATTCTTGTCCCTTTGACTGTTTTCGCGCGATGGATCCAAAAAACTACCGAACGGATTTTGATGCTTTATTTTGTTTGAATGGTCTTGGTCAGGCTTAAAATCTTATGCAAGTTTGATCACAATCGGTACAGCAGAACCGGAGATATTGCCATCTGAAAACCGATGTCCACGCGGGTGGAGCCGCGAGTATAGGCTAGCTAACAAAGAAATAGACCAATGACGTCACAAGTTAAACAAAACCTATACAAATATAACTTAACACGCTGTGTAGTGAACCATTCTTAACGTGTTTCGGCAAGCCATTAGCATTCAGCACGCTCCCCTTTTAGAGAAAGCGTGACGTGATTTTCTCATCAGAATTCTGAGTTTCCCTACCTGGGGATGTATCTTACAGAAAACTCGGGTATAAAAGTATATATATATATATACTAGCTGTTGCCCGCGGCTTCGCCCGCGTGGATGTCGAAATCCGTTTCAAAAACTATCCTATCTCTCAAGTTGGATCGAACTGCACATGGTGTGCGAATTTTATTATAATCGGTTAAGTGGTTTAGGAGTCCATTGAGGACAAACATTGTGACACGAGACTTATATATATTAAGATATTGACAGCCTCTGTGGCGTAGCGGTAGTGCATGCGACTGCTATGACAGGGGGCGCGGGTTTGATTCCCGCTCAGTGCAAATATTTGTATGCATAAATATATCTATTTGCATTGGTCTGGGTGTTTCTATGTATAATAAGTATGTATTTACAAAAAAAAAAAAGTATATAAGTATGTTTATCAGCATTCTAGAACCCATAACACGCGCTAGTTAAACTATGCTTACTTTGGGTCTAGAGAGCGCTGTGTAGAATGTCGTAGATTATTTATTTATTTATTTATTTATTTATTTAAAAGTAATATTTTAGATCGGAAAAGTACAGACAAGGACGGGACTTGAACCTGCACCCTTTTTTCCCGAGATCTCGTCGGCCATCGGGGGTGGTTATGTCGGGATCAAACCGACTAAAACCGCACGCGGCCTTGGGTTCCGGCCGTCGGTCCCGGTTGCCATACAAACATCTATGGCAGTCGTTACGGGTAGTTGGAGCCCACAAAAGTCCAACCAGTCTAACTTGGAACTTCGATATCGCCATTGGTCATAATGACCATTGGTTGTGGAGGTCAGATGGCAGTCGCTCCACGGAAAATATCGAAGTTCAGCCGCATCACAGTTAGACTGGAATGCCGACACCAACTGAGTTGGGAAAAAGATTCAGAGAATGATGTTTCATTTTGTCGAGAGTTTCCGGGGTGTGCTAGTGTGAAAGTGTGTGCGTGCCGACTTGTATGAGCAAGTGGGACGTCTCTAGTTTTTGTATTGTCCATATGGTTTATAGGTCCATGGCGGTTAAGTTAATAAGCCGAATGATCGTCAGTCAGAAAGGTACACACATAAATATGTACCGTTAAGCCGCCCTTGTCGACAGAATATTATGTAAATAAATATGATATTTACGACAAACACTCTCTATCCGCTTTCGTAAAATGGGACACGTTTCAAACCGGTGTGTAGGGTGACCATGTATTAGGATAATTGTAACGGACGTGGCGTAAGCCTACGTATTAGCCAGCCATAGCCAAAGCCAAAGCCAAAGCCGCCATGTGACCTTCTCGATCCGCCAGCCAGCCAGTATGTCAGCCAGCCATATATGCATATGCCTTATGGAAAGAGATGTGTCATATGGAACCAATGCCAGCCATTAGCCAGCCATTTTTGATATATCTGATTGCAAATAAAGCGAATAGTCAGCGCTCTGTTACTTTTAATTTACCGTTTGTTTCATAATGTAGGATTTTCATCTATCTTTACTATAATACACGCAAAAATCGCGCCAAGACGTGGAGTTGTGGACCACAGCCCGTTAAACCATACCATACCATACTTTTATAAAATTGTAAAGTTGAAAAAAAAATGGAGATATTAATATAAAAAACTTGGGTTATGTCATTCAACGATTCTGTACACAATTTTTTTTGGAATTCTTTTCTATTTGTCGGTTTGTCTGTTTGTGTGCAAACTACTGAGCGGATTTTAATGTGGTTTACTTTTTTTTAAAGGTTTTGGTCAGATTTATAATATTACGTATGTTTAATCACAATCGGTTGCCACTCAACACTGGAGATATAGTCGGAAAACTTGAAATCGACGTTCACCGGGGCGAAGCAGCAGGCATAATATAGGCTAGTACCTACATTACATTTATATTTGAGTGTATGGGATTTTTAGGGTAACGTCACATCTAGATGCTAGCTGGTACAGCAGTTACTAGCAGCATAAGGTAGTAAGCATGGAGGTAGGTCACGACGGTATCTACCGTCCGAAATGAGCTGTCCGACTGGGGTAGTACCTCCGCCCTACAGAACACCGCGCACATAATAACCATCGTGTTGTGTTCCCGGCGGTAAGTGGAGTAGCCAAAGCTCACTATACGCCTCACTAGCCACCCCACACTTTCCTACCCCCGCCCCTCCCCGTCAGTGTAGGCAGCGTGTGGGCAACGCCAGACTACGGTGACTGCTTCCCATCAGGTGGGCCGTGCGCTTGTCTTTCACATAAGGGGTATGAAAAAAGTGGAATTAATAATTTTTTTTAACAAATTTAATAACAGGACTGTCCGATTAAATCCTAGAAAACATGGTCACCATAAGGGTAGGCTTATTTTCAGGCCGCGTGTTTGAATACTGATTATCATCCCACCGTTACATAATTTAGGGATACCCTACAAATATAACTGAAGCTCCAAGATTTTATGTCAGAGTGTATCAAGCTTGACTAGGCAACCTCTGTGGTGTAGCGGTGCAGCATTCCACTGCTAATTCAGAGGTCACGGGTTCGATTCTCGCTCATTTCTTTTTATGTCAGTCACGTTAATATGACTTCACCTCGCCTGATGGTAAGCTGGTAAAGTCTCTGGAATGGGAGTCACCATTACAAACACCGATAGTGCTATAATGGTGGCCCTTAGCTTGACGACCCCATCAAATGCTTTTTCACGCCCCGCTTAGGTAAATGACCCAGGGTCGGCCGGGGCTTTAGGAGGTATGAGCTTACGGCCTCTGTGGCGTAGCGGTAGTGTATTCGACTGCTACGACAGGGGGCGCGGGTTCGATTCCCGCTCAGTGCAAATATTTTTGTGTATGAATATGAATTTTACAATGGTCCGGGTGTTTTTTTTATTAGGTGGCAGACAAGCACACGGACCCCCTGATGGGAAGCTGTCACCGTGGTCTATGAACGTGTGCAACACCATTAGCGTCACACTCGAGGTGTATGTATATATGATGTATAATTATGTATAATTATGTACGTATTTACAAACAAAAGTACCTATCTAAGTATGCTGATCCGCATTCTAGAACCCATAACACAAGCTGATTAAACTATGTTAACTTTGTGTATATACAGCGGTGTGTAGAATGTCGTGAAATATTTTTTATTTAGAATAGCAGCATCGGTAGTACAGTGGTTATGAAGTAGGCCTTTCGACCGAGAATTCCCAGGTTCAAATCCTGGCCAATACCGTCTTGAACCCACTTCTAATACGAACAATTTAGCTTAGCTGCCGCTTTTAGAAGAAAAAAAACAACATTTGACTTTTTAATTTGAGACGCTAAAAGAAATTTGCATAAAAAGGGCTTCGTTCTAAGGGTTCCGTATACTTTAAAAAGAAAAAGGAACCCATATAGGATCACTTCGTTGTCCTTCTGTGAAAAGGGCTTGTTATTTAGAAAGGTTGTAAGCTTTTTAAGGTTTCATATTTTAAAAAGAAAAAGCCTTCTAATCAAAACGAGAATGTTTTTAAGATTTGGATGTAAGTATGTTTGTTGCTCTTTCACGCAAAAACGGCTGAACGGATCCGGCTGAAATTTGGTACAGAGATAGATTATACTCTGTAAAACATACTATTCACTAAGATACAGGCTCTGAGTTTAGGTAACAGGGTTTAATTTTCTGTGTAATTCTCCGTAATTTAAAAACATTTGTGTTCAAGAATAAAATTGTTCCCATATCTTTTTAACCGACTTCAAAAAAGGAGGAGGTTCTCAATTCGTATTTTTTTTGTGTGATTGTTACGCGATAACGGCGCCAGTTATGGATGGATTTTGATTTTTTTTTTGTTTGAAAGAGGCTACTTCTGAGGTGGTCCCATATCCAGGGTATCAGGATCTGATGCTGGGATCTTGGGAAAATCTTCAAATTTACGGCAAAAATTCTGTTTTTGATGCCTTTGTACATGATAAACCTCATAAATCGGAAGGTACTTTTTAATTTATGTAGGTACCTACACTAAAATGTAAAAAACATTAGTTTATGAAGTCGGTTTTTTAAACGTAGTTATAATTATTTGTCTCGCCATGTAAACTAATTTAACCTATTTTTTTATGAAATGAATAAAAAAAAAAAATAGCACTCCGGGAGTGCCGGCAGAAGTGAAAACTTCAATATATTAACGTTGTGTTTAATTATAAGTATAAAAGTACTATCATTTATGAGGTAGAATACAATGTTTATTTATTGCGCTATCGTACACAAATATGACAATTTATATGTTGTTATTTATTCACATTTACGAATACACAACAGTGTATTTACTACACAACAGTCAAGCAATCAGCTGTCACCATCCTTGGATACGCGTGGGACGCTGTACATAAACACACACGGTCATTCGCGCAAGCGCCCTGTGCCGCCTAAACAGAGCAGCACACTCAGGCACGGTAGAAAGAGTGGGAGATACTAGTTCCTCTCCCTTCCCCTCGATCTTACGCTTTTTCGATCAGCATCACGTGACCCTGACGCGAGTTTGAAAGTTTTTACCCATACAAAAAAAAGTGCTCAGCGCCGCTAAAGAAGTTTTCACTTCAAAATGCGTAGGTTTTTTATCCCTGGAATAGGCTCCCATGGGAAGCGGGAACGAGAACGAAATTCCAGGCGGGCAAAATCTTAGGTGCTGTGTTTTATAAATACATACATACATATTATGTCATAAGAGATTGTCAATACAGTTTCAACTCAAAAGTTTAATAAATACGGTTGAATTTCGAGTGCCCATAGGAGCAATTGTGTAGGCTATTACAAGTAATAATATTGAATAATAAAAACACAACAGATGGCGTTTCGTATCCAAAATGGCTGGTCTGTGTCCAATTATGACAGCTTTGAGCCGACACAAAAAACAAACGCTTTGTTTTTGGCCAAAACTGTCATATCTCATTGTTTGATTACATGAACCTTAAAATTTTCCGGACAGAAGGCGTTGAATACGAGGCTGTGTTACAAATGAATAATTTGATGGTGAATCCACACTTCGCTATTCGTTATTCGCCTTTATTCACGTGTATAAATCGAAATGGGCTTATTCGTATATATTTGCTTTATTCGCACGAATATTCGCCTTAGTCATTCCTTTGTGACGAATTGTGGAGGGTTTAGTCATCTATAAGAATTGTCTCGAAATTTTAATAGTGGTAAAGCGGACCCCAGACTCCGAGGTGAAATCTTTGGATGCGACTGGGATTAACGTTAGGTTGAAGATATGGCAACCTAAAATTCATTCACACATGTTTAGCCGCCATTTTTGTAACACAGCTTCGTCTTCAGTTCATATTCGCTCTATAGATTACTTAACAGTTCACGAAAAAGAAAAAAAAATTAAAAAGAAAGAAATACAATCAAAACAAGTTAATTAATCCGATTGAATCGATTAAGACTTACAGAACTTAATAATTGTTAGAAATAATAAGAGTAGGTATTATGAGAGAAAATGAAAACGATGAATCGAGAACTTTAATTTGATTCGATTCATTGTTATTGGAGCACATCGAATTTGTCTATTGTTCAGATAGCTGTTTGCTTTTAAAAGTCTATGTCCCTTCCCTAGAGGGCGGGAAATTTTAGATCTTTAGCGCGGTTTAGCCTTAAAATAATCGTTTTATCTGTAAAGCTTCCACTGAAAAGTTTTTTTTTTATACCACTTAGGTGGCAGACAAGCGCACGGCCTACCTGATGGGAAGCGGTCACCGTGGCCCATGGACGTGTGCAACACCAGGGACGTCACACTCGCGCTGCCTAACCTGAAGGGAAGGGGATAGGATGGGGTGGGGGAGGAGGGGTACAGTGAGCTCTGGCTACCCTACTTACCTTGGGGAACACAACACGATGGTTATTATGGCCACGGTGTTCTGTAGGGCGGAGGTACTACCCCAGTCGGACAGCTGTTACCGTATTGTTGTATAAAATATTGTATGGGAGAAAAATAAATAAATAAATATTATTATTATTTCGGACGGGAGATACCGTCGTGTCCTACCTAAGTAAAATAAAAACCGGCCAAGTGTAATTCGGACTTGCCCATGAAGGGTTCCGTAGCAGCAAGTAATATCAGCCAACTACGAGCTTTTTGGCAGTCGGTTAAAAATATTGTCAATTAATTGCGGTTTAAGACGTTTTAAAAAAAAACTACTTAGTAATTTTTGGTGGAAGTTTGCATAGCGATTCACACTATGAAAGTTAAGTAATATTTAAATAATACTGCTTTAAGAGTTTGTGGTAAGGCCCCTATAAACGTAAGTCTTACGTAATGGCCTATATACTTGCTGTATGTATTGAATTAGGTTAGCAGGTAACCTGGATATCTGTGACAAGCTGCGAGAGGACCTATCCGTGTAGATTTACTAAGGAGTAATACTCTTGTTAAAGAAGCTTTGAGAATATTTGTAACACGTTGTGAGTAGTTGATAAAACCATTATACTTGTTGTACTAATAATTCTACACAAATTTTTTTGAGAAGAGACTCTTTGTAACACAGTGCTGCGACGACAATCACCTCTTTTTTCATGAGGCCGTCAAGTTGAGGGCCACCATTATGTCACTGTCGGTGTATGTCGTAGACAGAGAATTTTCCTTCTCTGTCTACGACAGCAGCGCTAAGAAGTTGCCTCAACTGAGTTGGGAATAGGCTCGGAGGATTTTTTTTATACTACTTGGGTGGCAGCCTCAGTGGCGTAGCGGTAGTGAACGCGGCCACTGCGCAGGGGGCGTGGATTCGATTCCCGCTCAGTGCAAATATTTGTACATGAATATGGGTATTTGCATAGGTTTGGTCGTGCCTCGGTGAGCACATTAAGCCGTCGGTCTCGGTTGCCATACAAACATCTATGGCAGTCGTTACGGGTAGTTGGAGCCCTAAAAAGTCCAACAACAACGGTCTAGCTGTAATGCTTCGATATCGCATAATGTCATCATTGGGTTGTGAAGGTCAGATAGCAGTCGCTTCACGGAAAATATCGAGGTCCAGCCAATCCGCAGTTAAGACTGGTAAAGCGGACCCCAGACTCCGAGGTGAAAGCTTTGGATATGACTGGGATTAACGCTAGGTAGGTTGAAGAAGACTACTTAGGTAGCAGAAGAGGATTAGGAGGTCCCTTACTTGGTTAAACCTCCGGATCAATGCTCGAACAGTACTTTTGCTCTGCTGCGTATGAGTGGGAGGCGCTCTTCTGATCATGTGCCGTTCAGTCACTGCGCCGAGGACACCTTCTCCTCCAAGGTCGAGGGTCACCTGCCTCAGGTAGTCGATCGGTGGGACCTGGTGAAGAAAAAAAAGAATAAGGTTTCTCATACCATAATTGATTCACGGAGCAAAGTTGGTAAAGTTGACAAAGTGGGCAAAGTTGACAAAGTAGGCAAAGTTGACAAGGTTAGTAAACTTGTCAAAGTAGGCAAAGTTGACAAAGTTGGTAAAGTTGGCAAAGTGGGCAAAGTGGGCAAAGTTGACAAAGTAGGCAAAGTTGATAAAGTTGGTAAAGTTATCAAAGTAGGTAATACTCTGGTAACTATCATACTTTGGTAATATCTGATGAGGCCGTCAAGCTGAGTGCCACCATTGTTAACATAGTAAGTGTATGTAATGGTGACCCTCTTTCCTGTGACTTTACCTTCAGCTTACCATCAGGCGAGGTAAAGTCAAATTAACGTGTCCTATTTAAAAAGAAACCTTGAGCAACTTCGCCAACTCAATATGAGTTAACAAATCTTGAAACTTATTTGTATAGGCATAGTGTGCCTTTTTATAATATCTTAAAATACGTAAGATTATAAATCTATCCCTGTAGCAAATTTCAGACCAAATCTGTTCAGCTGTTTGAGTATTATTGAGTAACACATATCCAAACTTCACAAACTTTCACTTCTATAATATTAGTATAGGTTAGGATAGAAAAGGCCAGAGCAATGTAAATAGACATATTTAATCGTTTCTGGAAGACTCATAATACCCTAGTTGGTTTATATTTAAACACTGACTCATGGTAGAGCCACTATGTACCCATTTAGGCACGTTCAATTCTCGTACGATCGTAAAAAGAGGCACGTATAAACAGTATTACTTACAATTTCGACAGTTTAACTAATAATATATACAGAACATCTTGGTAGGACACGACGGTATCTCCCGTCCGAACTGAGCAATCTGACTGGGGTAGTACCTCCGCCCTACAGAACACCGCGCACATAATAACCAGCGTGTTGTGTTCCCAACGGTAAGTAGGGTATAAAAGAAGGTCGTGTTAGTTATGAGAACAGCTGAACTGATTTGGTTGAAAATTGGTGGGGAGGTAGCTTAGAACTAGGAAACGGATATAGGATACTTCTTATCCTAGGGACGAAGTATGCCATGGGTGAAGCCGCGGGGCATAGCTAGTTTAGATATTTTTTTTATACAACGTAGGTGGCAGACAAGTACACGGCCCACCTGATGGGAAGTAGTTACCGTGGCCTATGGACGTGTGCAACACTAAGAGTGTCTCACACGCGCTGCCTACCCTGAAGGGAAGGGGGGAGAGCTAGGATGGAGAAGGGAGGCTAGGAAAGGAGAAGCATAGTGAGCTCTGGCTACCCTACTTACCGGCGGGAACACAACACGATGGTTATTATAGCCGCGGTGTTCTGTAGGGTGGAGGTACTACCCCAGTCGGACAGCTCATTACGGACGGGAGATACCTTCGTGTCCTACCTCCTAAAGACTACTCTTCAACCTAGCGTTAATCCCAGTCGCATCCAAAGCTTTCACCTCGGAGTCTGGTGTCCGCTTTACCAGTCTTAACTGCGGATTTGGCTGGACCTCGATATTTTCCGTGAAGCGACTGCCATCTGACCTTCACAACCCAATGGTGACATTAAGCGATATCGAAGCATTGCAGCTAGACCGTTGTTGTTGGAATTAGGGCTCCAACTACCCGTAACGACTGCCATAGATGTTTGTATGGCAACCGGGACCTCCTAAAGACTACCATAGATATAAAAACCACCACATTTTGTTTCGATGTTAAACGAAAATGCTCGAAATAAAGTGATCAAAGGCTTATGCAATGCCCTCAAAACCCCCCTAAGCTCTTTAATGAATACTGATAGGGTTTTTTGATCCCATAGAACCACTGTGCGTCACTTTCGCATTACCACACAAAGAGGAAGCCACTTTTTGTCCAACTATACACGATTTCCGCACACTGTGCACAATACAAAGGTGAAACGATTTCGGATCTCGGCCTTTTGACCCAAATAAACGGTTTTATTTCGTGACCGCAGAGTAAAAAATATCTGTAATGGAACAAAGGCTTTTTGGACAATATCCGCTCATTTATGGTCAACTTTCTATGATTCGTTTTATCGATTGATGGATTATTAGATGAAATACATGACGGCATTCGACTGCTACGACAGGGGGCGCGGGTTCGATGCCAGCTCAGTGTAAATATTTGTACGCATGAATATGTCAATTTGCATTGGTCTGGTTGTTTCTATGTAGGTATAGGTAACAAAAAATAATGTATGTATCTAGTACGTATATCCACATTCTGGAACCCATAACACAAGTTAGTTAAACTATGCTTACTTTGGGTCTAGAGAGCGCTGTCTAGAATATCGTAGAATATGTAGGTATTTATTATTATTACTAAGTGCATTTGGTGCACACGGTACCTACATATACCTAAATAACATTTAAAAAAAAATCTGTCTGTCTGTCTCTATGTTTGTTTCGGCTAATCTCTGAAGTGGCTGAACCTATTTTGACGATACTTTCACTGGCTGATAGCTGATGTAACAAGGAGTAACTTAGGCCACTTTTATTTTGGAAAAAGCCTAAATTCACGCGGACGAAGTTGCAAATTAATATATAATCGCAAATTCTTCCAGAATTCCCGGGAACCTTAAACCTTCCAGGGAACGATCAAAAGTAAAACTAATCAACTTTAAATATATTTAGTTTCCCGGGAATCCCCGGGAACCACAACCCTCGCTTCCTGGGAACGATCAAAAGAAAAACTGACATACTTTAAAAATATTTCGCTTCCTGGGAATTCCCGGGAATCAAAAACCTGGGAACGATCAAATTTAATGTAAATCTAACAAACATTAAAAATATTTAATTTCCTGGGAATTCCCGGGAACTATGAAACTCGTTTCCCGGGAAGAAAAAGACTCACTACTAACAGCTATCAATGAAATATAAAGATCATTAAATTAAGATGGGTACGTTTTCGGTCTATTAAACATGAGGATATTCAATCAAAGTAAATGTTTAAGGGGGGGGGAGGTTCCCCCTCCTCCGTTATCCTCTTTAGCACTTCAATCTTGTAACGTTGAGATATTATACGTCGTATTTTCACTGCTAAATATTATGGTGGAACCACATTTCGCTATTTGCTATTCGCCTATTATTGTATTCGAGGAAAATCTTATAGAAAAAAAAATCGCCATAAAAGAGTGACGAACCCCTCCTCACTTCGATTTATACACGTGAATTAAGGTGAATAACGAATAGCGAATACCGAAGTGCGGATTCGCCATGAGGTTGAGATATATGCGTCGTATTTTCACTGCTATATATTATTAATGTTGTATGCCTAAAACAAATTTCTGCTAGACAGATGACGTTGAACGAATCCTGGAGTGACGCACAATGGGCGGATATTGGAAAGTTGCGAGCAAAAAAATTATTTTATTATCGTCTTTAATATTTTTTTTTTCAAATAATAATAATTTATTGTCAGATAATTATCATCCATAATTTGTTAGTAGATTGACTTATAATATAAGTTATTATAAAATTCTTATTTCAAAATTATAAATAATATACATTAAATAAAGTCAATATGACAGTACAAACAAGTCTAATCTATTAACGCCCCTGGTGTTGCACACGTCCATATGTCACGGTAACATTTCCCATCAGGTGGGCCGTGTACTTGTCTGCCATCTAATTAAGTAATATCAAAGCTCCCGCTCCGGCTCGTACCTGGTGCAAAGGTGCCCATGACGCTGGCGGCATTGCCCCGTTGAATAGCTATGGCCAACCGTTGCCCCAGGTACGAGCCGGAGCGGGAGCTTTGATATTACTTAATTAGATGGCAGACAAGTACACGGCCCACCTGATGGGAAATGTTACCGTGACATATGGACGTGTGCAACACCAGGGGCGTCACACTCGCGCTGCCGACCCTGTAAAAACCTTCTAATGCCCTTCTTGAAGAACCCCATATTGTAGTCGCTAGGGAAAACCACATTTTTATATTCAATCTGCAACCAGTCAGTTAAGAGTGTTCGAAATTTAGTCTAAATCTTGTCTCGATCTCATGTCAATCTCCCAAATATCAAAAAGGATATTCTTTGGTTAGGTATAAGAATATTTATTTTAAAAAATAAATTGCAGTTTGAAAAAAATTGCAAGAATTAAAAAAGCTTTTATTTTTTATTTTATTTTCTTTATTTTTCAAAATAGTGTAACGTAATTACATCTTTTTGACGTCAAAAACTACTTAATACTAAGTTTAGCACCGCTTCCTAGGCGCTAGTGGAGAAGAAACGGCGCGACCTTGAAATCACAACCTAGGTACCTACTTACTCAATCAAAGAATATATTGAACATCGCTGCATCGGTCAAGCCATTTTTGATGAAAATTATAAACACACACACACACAAACACACACACACACATACTCACACATACACACACATGCACGCACACATACTGAAACATAATATAAAGAAGATAGCGAAATAAGTAAACGCTTTGCGCTTCAACGATACGTACAATAGATTGTACTCCAGAGAAAAAAAAACTACCTACGCTTGTACAGTCAACGTCAGAAGTAGTTCGATTCCCATTATTCCCAGGATAAGAAGTATACATGTTATTTCAGACTAATTCTACTCTGAAATAAAACTATTTAGCGGGTTCGTATCCTACTCAGTGCAAATATTTATAAGCTTGAATATGATGTCAATTTTTTAGTGTATATAATAGGACACGTTAATTTGACTTAACCTCGCCTGATGATAAGCTGAACATTAAATCTCAAGAAAGAGGGTCACAATTACATAATATACGTACTGTTAGCAATAGTGGCACTCTGCTTGAGGGCCTCATCAAAAGAGGATTGTCGTCGCAGCACCGCGTGACACCCACCGGTCCCACTAGTGCTGCGACCACAATCCCCCCTACCCGGTTATGCACTTGCTGACCCCTGAACACAATCCAACCGAGATTGGATTACTATGGAGGGTTTTTCGCAATCGTGCACGGTGGTACCTGCCCGGCCGAATTTTGTGACAAATTATGTGCCATCAAATTTCTACCAACAGTACACTTCGTTCAATGTCATCTGCTCGGACGCGGGCATAGTGTTGTTTCCTTGGTGGGCCACAGACAAACAATTATTTGTGTATGTCCAAAATATTTTCTTTCTTTATCATCATTTAAGAACATTATAAGCTGAGAAGTGATACTACGCGTACTTTGGGTCTAAATAGCACTATTTTTTTTTATTCTTCCTTTATCATCATTTAAGAACATTATAAGCTGAGAAGTGATACTACGCGAACTTTGGGTCTAAATAGCACTATTTATTTTATTCTCCCCCAGCACTTGTCGCCGACAGTACCTATATTACTTATTGCTTTTTCTTTTTTATCGAGAGGTTAAGCCTCGCTTGTGGGGACGCGTCAAATCGACCCTCGATCGTATTGTCGACCTCTAGCCGAAAGGAAATACAATTATCGTACTCACAGAGTAAGAATGCTATTTTAACCGACTTCAAAAAATAGGGAGGTTCCCAATTCGAATGTATTTTTTTATGTTTCTTACCTCAAAACTTTAGACTGAGTGAAGCGATTTTGATGATTATTTTTTATTTGATAGCTTGGCGCTTCCCATGTGGTTCCATTACAATTTGGTCCATTAGGCGATAAGCAGACGGCGGTCAAAATGACCACCACGGTCTTGTACGATTATATTACAGATTGCATTTATTGTCCGCGCTCATGTCGCTTGTCAGACATACGCGGGCTAAATGCGATCTAGTGTCATTAATAATAAGAGTGCGTCGCGGTCATTTTGACCGCCCCGCGCCTCCGTCTACTTATTGCCTTAAAGTTGTTTTTTTTTTGTTAGAATTATTTTATTTCCACACCGGTTTTTACCCACTGTGATAGATAGACTAACTTTTGACTGCGGTTCTGTCCACGTTGAGGTCGGTTTTAACATTTTTTGGCTATAATTATTATCTCCGGTTCTACTCAACCGATTGTGATCAAACATGCATAAGATTTTAAGTCTGACTAAGGTGATCTTTTATTTTGTTTATACCACTTAGGTGGCAGACAAGCATACGGCCCACCTGATGGGAAGCGGTCACCGTGGCCTAGGTACGCGTGCAACAACGGGGGCATCACATTGGGTGCGGGCCGGAACCTCCACGTGATGCACCTGGGCAACGGAGGCGAGCAGCGCCTCCCACTCGCCACGGGAGACGCTGCTGCCTGCGGCCAATCCGGCCGGGGTGGGAGTGGCCCTCTAGAGGACTGCTCCGAGGCTCTCCACGTGTCCCTCTGACTAGCAGATGGCACAGTGGGGAGCGAGCGGGGGGCGAGCTGATTGTCTGCGCGCCGACGGTTGGGTGGCAGGACGGCCTCCTGTCACCCTACACCCCACCGTCAGCAAAGTGGTGCGATGCTCGCCCCACCCCCCCTTTCGGGGGTCGAGGGGGCCATCTTAAAACCGTAGATGGCCCGGGGTCAGCTGGGGTGCGAGGGATATGCCCATTGGGTAACCTTACACCCCGGTTACTAAGGCCCGAGACGGCGTGCCGTTTTAGTCGGTTCGATCCCGACATAACCACCCCCGATGGCCGACGGGGGTGGTATCCATGGGGATTTCCGCACGATAAAAAAAAAAGGGGGCATCACACTCGCGCTGCCGACTCCGCAAAAAAAATTGCGCATAAACATGCAAACAGACGAGAATCAAAAAAAAAATGTGTTCAGAATCGTTCTTAAAACCCGAGTATTTCTTTAAATATATCTTAATATAATAATCTTCAATGTACAGACAAAGCTACTTTACAAATTTATAATAGTATAGATTTTATGTGAGAGGACATCTGTAATCCTCTAAGGAGGAGAGGGATAATTTATTCCATGTTTTATTTGTTATTTAACAAAAGGGTTTACAATTCAAGTGCTAGTACTCGTAAAATTGGAGTGTGTTAATCTTATTTTCACCCGACTGCCGAAGAGAGGAAGGTAATGTTTTTCGAGATTATGTATGTAGGTATGTAATGTATGTATGTAGCTATTTCCATTTCTTCGGCATGGCCTTCAGCCTAAACGGCTTGACGGATTTTGACATGCAAGGCATCATTTTAATTCGTCGCGATTGTATTAGTGACCCTATATTAAAATTTCTAGAAAATCAAAATAGCGGATTTTTGGCGCCTAAAATATTTGACCGCGATGGACGCAAAAAGTGCTGAACGGATTTGATGTGGTTTTGTTTGTTTAAAAGATCTTGATCAGACTTAAAATCGTACGTTTCTTTGATTGCAATCGGTTGAGCAGAACCGGAGATATGAGCATAAATATAATAATCAAATATTTTTTTACGGAGGTAGGACACGACGGTACCTCCCGTCCCAACTTTTTTTTCTTTTATATAGGTATATTTCTTTATTGAATAATATAGGTACCTACATTAGTATGTTAATTTTTTCTCGGTAAACTGTTAAGTTTGATAGCGAGATGGCGAGAACTGACCATGCCCCCTCCCCCCCCCCCAACAACGTATCAGGCCTGGTTCTGTTAGGTAGAGTTCTTACCTGATAAAATAGCTGATACTCAGTGTCGGTGAGCCGGAGTGCTACTTCCTCTGGGAAACGGAGGAGTGTCCTCAGAGATGCCAACTCTTCCTCATTAGTGTCGTCTGGTACTGAAGAACCTGTGACAGAGAAAACTTCTTCAGTAGGGTAAGCATGAAATTTCTTTCGAATAGTAAGCGTATCGTATTCGTGACGGGCTTGTGTGAATGGTTTAATGACATTAGACGAAGCGCGTGATGTATATAAGGATAGAAGCAAAAAAAGGTATATTTTTTTTTATACCACTTAGGTGGCTGACAAGCTGACGGCCCACCTGATGAGGAACGGTCACCGTGGCCTATGGACGTGTGCAACATCAGGGATGTCACACTCGCGCTCCTGACCGTTTTTTATCTTGCAGATAATCCCTACGGATACTAGGTCTTAATAACCAGGGTGTAAGGTTACCAAGTAGGCATATCCTTCGCACCCCAGCTCACCCTGGGCTATCCACGGTTTTAAGATGTCCCCCTCGTCCCCTCGATAGGGGGTGGGATGAGCATTGGTCCACCTCGTTGGTGGTAAAGAGCGAGAGAGAGAGGGAATTCTGGCTACCCAACTTACCGCCGAGAACACAACACGATGGTTATTATAGCTGCGGTGTTCTGTAGGGCGGAGGTACTCGTACTACCCCAGTCGGACTACATTTTGTCTAGATAGACTATAGAGTATAGATATAGATAGAAGAGTGTTCTTACCTTCATCGTCAATACCCTGGCTAGTTGCTGAGCCACTAGGCTTAGGTCTGCTGTCTCGCATCTCACAATATACTCAAATAATATTATAATAATTACAATATAAACTAATTCACATCTAAACGGTACTAGCAAAATATTGTGATTAGCGCCATCTGTTGACGTGGTCGATTGCATGTGATTTATAGTGACATCTATTAGGCGGAGAGCGGCAACTCTTGTAATGATTTCATTGTGTTGATTAGGTTGATTCTGGAACAAACGAAAGATAAGTTTTAGTAGATATATTTGCATTGGTCTGGGTGCTTCTATATAGGTAAAATATGTATATATTTACAAAAAAAGTATGTAAGTTTCTCCGTATTCTAGAACCCACAACACTAGGTTGTAAAAACGAAGCTTATTTTGGGTCTAGAGAGCACTGTGTAGGATGTATATTTATTATTTTATATTATTATAGTTTTAATATTGATGGATGACGCTCTAGCGCACTTCTATCGGGTTAGTGGATCAGAATGCAGTCCTTCCCGTAAAAGCTGACTTAAGTTAAATCAAAATAAACAGTGGGAAAACAGGCGCCGGTCTCCTAAGGCGATAAGCGGACGGAGGCGCGGGGCGGTCAAAATGTCCGCGATGCACTAAGTACTATAATTAGATCGCATTTAGCCCGCGTGCATCTGACAAGCGACATGAGCTATTGCGCCGACAAATGCAACATTATAATCCTTACTTACGAATAAGAGTGCGTCGCGGTCATTTTGACCGCCCCGCCCCATCGTCTGCTTATCGCCTAATTGTACGCTGTGACAGTACGTTGCGACCGAAAACGGTTCGTCTCCAGTCACTCATTACGAATACGATACGCTTACTATTCGAATGTAACTTCATGCTCACCGTACAAATTGCTCGCTACATTAACTCATAAATTCTCGCTAATCCGTGAAATCTCGTAATTGACGGGTAAGTTCTAATTTTAATCCCCGTGGGAACAACATTCGGGATGAAATCTAACTTCCGAACCGCATTGATATTAAAGGTGTGGTTTTGTCACGACGAACGTTCACTTTCGGCCACGTTCACACGGCGATTATTTTCCCGTATACCGTATACGAGATTTTATCGAATAGAGTAGTGACAGCAGAATATATATGAAAACTTAAAAATTGTTCACACGGCGTTCATACGGGAAAATCCCGTGTTCGAGAAATATATTTTAACGTTGTATTCATAACATAAACACATTTTTAACCGACTTCAAAAAACCAGGCAAGTGCGAGTCGGACTCGCCCATGAAAGGTTCCGTAGCAGCAAGTAACTATATACGAGCCCAAATATGATAGGTTTGTGATAGCTAAAGAAACTAATTTATATAATACCAGTTTCACAAGAAATATTTAAGTAAACCAAAAATATTAAAAAACTTACTTAATAGAGTCCTTTGCGGAAACTGTTCTGTTTAGAAAAAAATGATGTTAGAAACCTCAATAGCATTTTTGAAGACCTATCTATGAATAGGGTTTGACACGTATGGGTTTGATGATAAAAAAAAATCGGGGGGTCGAGGGGGCCATCTTAAAACCGTAGATGGCCCAGGGTCAGCTGGGGAGCGAGTGATATGCCTATTGGGTAACCTTACACCCCGGTAATTAAGACCCAAGATGGCGTGCAGTTTTAGTCGGTTCGATCCCGACATAACCACCCCCGATGGCCGTCTAGGGTGGTATCCATGGGGATTTCCGCACGATAAAAAAAGGGGTATCACACTCGTGGGCACAGTTCTAAGTCTTTAGATCAAGAGTGAATAGATTGCTTTTATGCAAGCGTGCTCCATCGTCGACCACTAATCACTTACCATCAGGCGAGATACTGGTCAAACGCGGGCTTATCGTCTAAAAAAAATCTAGCATACGCGTTTTTTTATACTATGTAGATAGCAGACAAGCACACGGCCCACCTGATGGGAAGTGTTACCGTGGTCTATGGACGTGTGCAACACCAGGGGCATCACACTCGCGCTGCCGACCACGCAAAAATCTTCTAATGCCCTTCTTGAAGAACCCCATATTGCAGTCGCTAGGATTTTTTGGAGGTTTTTTGAAACGCCCCCTTAACTCATTACCGAGTCATACCTCATAAGTTTGCCAACCAAAGTTTAGATAAATTATTGTGTATAAGCAAAGTTCGTTTTGTGGCTGCGAGAGATGGAGGTGTTGAATTAAATTAATTGTTACATGTTGGGGGATAAATCTAATTTTCAACGGTACAATTTAATGTGTAATATGTTTGAAATTGGTGTGGTGAGGAGCACTTACTTTTTTTTTACTACGTAGGTAGCAGACAAGCACACGGCCCACTTGATGGGAAGCGGTCACCGTGGCACACACGCGCTGCCTACCCTGAAGGGAAAGGGCGAGGTTAGGAAAGCGTCAAGCTGAGGACCGCCACTGTAGCACTACCGGTGTATGTGGTGGTGACCCCAGTCCTTAAACTTTGCCTTTAGCTTACCATCAGGCGAGGCAAAGTCATTTTGACGTGTCCTATATAAAAAAAAGGGTGGGTAGGCTAAGAAGGTGTGAGGGAGGAGGGGTATAGTGAGCTCTGGCTACCCTACTAACCGGCGGGAACGCAACACGATGGTTATTACGTGCGCGGTGTTCTGTAGGGTGGAGGTACTACCCCAGTCGGACTGCTCAGTTCGGACGGGAGATACCGTCGTGTCCTACCTCATTTAAAAACTTAACTGTGAGGCTAGTCCAAGTCGCGCAACGGGCCATGGAGCAAGCTAGGCTTGGAGTTTCTTTGAAGGACAAAATTCGCAATGAGGTCATCAGACAAAGAACTAAAGTTACCGACATAGTTCGCAGAGTAAGCAAGCTGAAGTGGCAATGGGTTAGCCACACCCGATGGCCGTTTTTTACCACTTAGGTGTTGCACACGTCCCGAGGGGGCCATCTCGAATCCGGAGATGGCCCGGGTAAAACCGGGGTGCGAGGGAAATGCTCTTTGGGCCACCTTAACACCCTGGCGTCAGAAGACCATAGACGGCGTGCGGTTTTAGTCGGTAAGAGTCCGACATAATCTGCCCCGCTGACCGCGGGGTGGGTATCCATGAGGATTTCTGCACGGAAAAAAGGAGCGTTACACTCGCACTGTTAACCCTGCTGAGACGACGAGACGAGACGAGACGAGGTCTCGGGTTCGATCCCAGGTTCACCATGGCACACACCAATGACTTTTCGATGCTTTTCGAAGTTATGTGCGTATTTATCGCAGGTTTATAAGTGCCCGGTTAATGGCAATAGGCTCGCCACCTATTACATTGGGAGCTAAACATAAACTGGTGAAATGTTGGTGCTAGCACCTCTGAATACCCCTTCGGGGATATAGGCGTGAGTTTATGTTATGTATGTTATGTTAACCCTGTAAAAACCTTCTAATGCCCTTCTTGAAATGGGTCAATAAACTTAGTGTCGATACCGACCTCCACGCGGGGGCAGCCGCGGGTGGAAGTTAGTAAATAAATAAATAATAAATTTGATCCCAATAACGTCTTTAAGTATTTCTAAATTTGGCTTCCATTTAACAAAATAACAACATTTTCGCCTTGCCACCCTACGCGTCAACAACCGATCTTTAAGCTAATTCTCACTTGACCCGTCTTCACAAATAACTATAATTTGTACCTTAATTAGTTGCCCAAACGATTCGTATTACCGATGGTACGTAATCACTAAACCAGTTAGAGTTCCAGGCACATAATGAGTTAGGGTAAAGCGGGCAAAACGAGTTTCTTTGAAACTTTTCTTGTTATTACGCAATCAATCATGAGTAGGCGTTTTATTAATAGACGGGGGAAAGATGGATTTTTGGGATCACTCAATAACAGGAAATACAATATTGATTTTTTTCTATAGTTGGTAGCTACTCTGCCCAAGAAACATAACATAACATAAACTCACGCCTATATCCCCGAAGGGGTAGGCAGAGGTGCTAGCACCCACATTTCGCCAGTTTATGTTTAGGTCCCAATGTAATAGGTGGCGAGCCTATTGCCATTAACCGGGCACTTATAAACCTGCGATAAATACACACATAACTTCGAAAAGCATAGAAAAGTCATTGGTGTGTGCCATGGTGAACCTGGGATCGAACCTGAGACCTCGTCTCAGCAGTCCATTACCCAGACCACTAGGCTACCGCGGTCTGCCCAAGAAAGGTATGAAAGAAATTTTATTCCGCGCGCGCTTAGGCTGCGGAATAATCTCCCTGCTGTGGTTTTCTCTAGCGACTACAATATTCTTCAAGAAGGGCATTCGACGATTTTTTCAGGGTCGGCAGCGCGAGTTTGACTCCCCTGGTGTTGCACACGTCCATAGGCCACGGTGACCGCTTCCCATCAGGTGGACCGTGTGCTTTTCTGACATATAAGTGGCATAAAAAGCGTTACCTAAATTTTCTCTCACTACGGTGTTTACACCATTTTACAATACAAAACATACTGTAAGTACCTACTTGTTTTTGTTTTCCGCTAATTTAATTAAAGAGACAATGACCTTTGCTGCGTAGCGGCTGGCTAATGTGTGTGTGCCTGCCGACTAGTACGTACAAGCAAGTGGGCTGACTCTAGTGTATCCTTCAACGCGTTCTATCTATAGGTTTTATACTGTGGAGATACAATGCCCGCACACACACCCGCTCATAGAGGCGCTTTGTGACGTTAGTCGACTTGGAACTGGGCCCGTAGATAAGTGTCAATAGTCAAAATCGCTAAGGAATCGAATAGATTAGGTCGACCAATCACACTCCAAGGCCCGTAGACAAATGTTAAAAGTCTAAATTGCGAACGATCGCTTAGAAAACAAATAGATTAGGTCGACCAATCACACTCCAGCTCGTGATTCCACTGCGGCGCGCGCATCGTACGCCGGCGATGAGCTTGGATGTGATTGGTCGACCTAATCTATTAGTTTACTTAGCAATCGTTAGCGATTTAGACTTTTGACACTTGTCTACGGGGGCTGGCAGGACGGGCACCCGATAGTCATAAGTTCGAATCAGTAAAGTGTCTCTATACAACACCAAGTGTTAAAACTGGCTTTGGCTACACCACCTAACATCTAGTGACCCCTATAATTACCCTCAAGTAACCCCAACAATACGTTCATACCTACAACTTGAGAGAAGGGCCAAGAGGCTCATCAACAGCGATGCGCTGGTTGAGACTAATTTCAATTTTCAATTTCTTTATTTTTCAAAATAGTGTAACGTAATTACATCTTTTTGACGTCAAAAACTACTTAATACTAAGTTTACCACCGCTTCCTAGGCGCTAGTGGAGAAGAAACGGCGCAACAAACTCCACTGCTGCATTTTAAGACGTCAGGTTATACATAGTTATCTTAAGACTAAATATGGACGAATGTACATTTTGTCTCGTGTCAATATAAGGGTATATAAAAAAAAAAATATAATAAATTTTAACCGAAGTTAAACAATAAAATAATTGAAAATGTCAAAAATATACTAATGTCAAAAAAATAGCAAAAAAGGTCGCGTGCCTACCACAATATCAATATATTGTAGTAGGCAAATGCCACAACTACAGCATTATGTAGTTGTAGCACTTTAGCATTCTAGGAGGGGCCTGCACCATGCTCACTCACCAGACTAAGCTTGGAACATCGGCGTAGAATCACTAGCCTCTCTGTTTTTTATCAGTTGCACTTCGGGGAATGTGCGCTGGAATTACATGACCTAATTCCTCCAAGCCCCTTTCATCACCGAACGACCAGATGTACGGCAACGCGCCACCGTTACATGGTGGATAACCCACTCATACGCACAAAACGTTTTGGCAGTACGTTCATCGTGCGTACTGCTAAAGAGTGGAATGCCCTGCCTGAGTCTGTATTTCCGGAAAGCTACAACCTGGGAGTCTTCAAGTCTAGAGTGAATAGGTTACTTCTAGACAAGCGTGCTCCACCGTCGACCACATCATCACTTACCAACAAGTGAGATAGTGGTCAAACGCGAGCCTATAAAAAAGCAATATATTATGACCAATAAAAAAAACATTTTAGATAAAAGCAATTATTATTATGTTCTATGCCCACGACATTGCTTCAGAAACCAGGTTCAGTCTTTGAGAAATACAATAAAATTTCTTTACATAAAATATTAGCAATTAATTAAAAAGGGCTTACCGTTGAAAGCAAAAGGTAAGGGCTACTATAAAATGTATATCCGCTACTGCGGGAACGAAGCACGAACGAAAGAAGTGTTTTTTTTTTATATAGGACGCGATAAAATGAAGGAGGTAGGACACGACGGTATCTCCCGTCCAAACTGAGCTGTCCGACTGGGGTAGTACCTCCGCCCTACAGAACACCGCGCACATAATAACCATCGTGTTGTGATCCCGCCGGTAAGTAGGGTAGCCAGAGCTCACTGTACCCCCCTTTCCCCACTCCTTCCTAGCCCTCCCTCACACGTCCATAGGCCACGGTGACCGCTTCCCATCAGGTGGGCCGTGTGCTTGTCTGCCACCTAAGTAGTATTCAAAAAAAACACAGACTCAGGCAGCACTGGGCAGGGCATTCCACTCCTTAGCAGTAGGTACGCATAATGAACGTATTGCTGAAGCGATTCGAGCGTGTTTGGACCGCTCTGTATGCCAGCATCAATCATCAATTACTGAGACTTTACCTTAAGCTTTAGCTTTAGCTTTTACTTTACCATCAGGCGAGTTGAAGTCGTATTGACGTGACCAATATATAAAAAAAATCATTTTGATGCTGACCACGGAATAAAGATGATGCTGACTGTCTCTTGTGTTAAGCTAACACCGAGGCCGACTGTACCATGAAGACACCTCGGTAGCATCAAATATATTATACTAAGTGTACTAAACGAGCGAATAAGATGTTTCGACGTCAAAAAGGTTCTATACAAGCGTGTTTCGTTCAGAAATAAGCGAATATATATTTTTTTCCCTAAAGGAATTCCCGTTCGTTTCCTTTGCCCATAAATATGGCGCCTATTGTATTTATTCCCGCCGTTTTTTCGCTCGAGTTTTTTTCCCGCCATAAATTGTACAGGTTAAGCAAAAGTTTTTTTTTTATTTTTTACTTAAAGGCGCGTTTTGAATAAAACGGAGCGGAGCAAGCGGAAAATTTTTAATATCTTGGACGTGTGTGTGAATTATCCAGGTAGCTCAGCTGGTAGGGCATTCCCCCTCTAAAAGACTGGTCGCGTGTTCGAGTCCCGCCTCGGTAGTTTAACTACTAGGCATAAACATACAAAATCTATAGACGGAACGCGCTAATGTTGAGACTGTATCACAAACAACACTGTCTTCTAGTTTGAAAGAGCTAATCTCTGGAACGGCTGGACCGATTTAGAATGGACTTTCACTGCCAGATAGGTAAAATTATAAGGTGTAACAAAGGCTACTTTTCTTAGAAAGAGTTTTTTGGGAATGATTTGTATGTATGTATGTACCGATAATTAACAATCGTGAAAATTGGTGTGAAGGTACATGCGTTATCTAGCGTATTCTATAATATCTATGATAGCAACCCATTTATGTTCCACTGCTGGGCACGGGTCTCCTCTCTAACAAGAGAGCTGAGAGGCTTTAGACCTTAATCCACACACGCTGGCCTAATGCGGGTTAGTGGATCGGACATGTCCTTAGAATTTCTTCTAGGTCATTTGGGTTTCTGGTTTTTCCTTCACCGTCAGCAGATGGTAAATCATGTGATTAGCATATATAAATTCCACAAAGTGAAATTTGGTACTGTCCGGCCGGATTCGAACTCGATACCTCTGAGAAGAGGCCGCGTCTTATCCATTCAGCTACCATCGCTTTTCCGTATTTTATTTAAATTCGTATAAAGAGACTGAACTTATTAATTAAAACATTATAAGCAGTCGGAACTTGTGAGATTGTTAGAATACCTACTTAAATTTAAGCGAGACGGCTTAACTTATATCAACGAGAATATTAACATTTTGATGAGTTAATTCATTCTATTCACGCTTGCAAATCCCCGGGGGAATAGACAGAGATGTCAACGATATACGAAAATATTTTAGTTTTGGCTAAGAACCGGTGAACATCGAACTTGAATTGAGCAGTCCGACTGGGGTAGTATCTTCGCCTTACAGTACATCGCGGCCATAATAACCATCGTGTTATGTAATGCTCCAGTACGGGTAGTTGGAGCCCACAAAAGTCCAACCAGTCTAACTTGGAACTTCGATATCGCCATTGGTCATAATGACCATTGGTTGTGGAGGTCAGATGGCAGTCGCTCCACGGAAAATATCGAAGTTCAGCCGCATCACAGTTAGACTGGAAAGCCGACCTCAACTGAGTTGGGAAAAAGGTTTAGAGAATGATGATTATGGAGCATTAGCTCCAGCCGGTATCTAGGGTAGCCAGAGCTCATAATCCCCCCCCTCCATCTCCGCAATCCTCACAAACCACCCCCCTCCAGGGTCAACAATGCGATTGTGTAGCCCCTAATGTTGCACATAGACTATAGGCTACGGCTACTTCCAAGGTGGCCCGAGTGATTATCTGCCACCTAAGTAGTATAAAAAATATTATAAAAGATCACCTGCGTCAGTCGGTTCGAGAGGCTTCCATGTCACCTCTACCTACCACGGGCGAAGCCACGGGCGATGGTAGTAAAGGAGATGTTTCACAAATGTATGGATCTTGGGCCCGATAATTGTACACTACTTAGAAAAATAGCTAGGCAATGTAGGTAGTTTTCATTTTTTACTATTCAATTCTTATAATATTGCCTGTGAACTTCAAGATGGCGGGACCCCGCCATATTTTGTAAATATAATGCGATAAGGATTTAATACACATTTCCTACTATTTAAAAGTTCTCGTATTATGAGCGGAATATAACTAAATAAACACTTTCTTGCAACACAACAAACATGGCGGATTAAAAATGTTGGCGTCATAAAAATGTAGGTACTCATATTTTATTAATTTATGCCCTTGAATTTCGAAGGCGAATAGAATATATTTGTATTTTTGCCAATAACCGGTATTATATCTCTTTTTTCTGTATTGTGTAAATTACGGGGCCCAAAATTAAACATCTCCTTTACGTCCCAAAAACTTATACTGTAATCTTATTTAAGCACCAAATTTACTAAAACACGTTTTAATCTAATTTTATGTTTGAATTGAGATGACAAGTTTACAATTGAATTAAAAGACCGCCATTTACATGAGAATGAAGGTCTTCTGCGGTCTTTTTGGGCGTGTTTGTGTATACAGTGTGAACTTAATTATACACTTCTTATCAGAAAAGTCGAAACACCTTTTTTTTTTTTTTTTTTTTTTTCGTGCGGAAATCCTCATGGATACCCACCCCGCGGCCAGCGGGACAGGTTATGTCGGACTCTTACCGACTAAAACCGCACGCCGTCTAGGGTCTTCTGACGCCAGGGTGTAAGGTGGCCCAAAGAGCATTTCCCTCGCACCCCGGCTTGACCCGGGCCATCTGCAGGAGTCGAAACACCTTGCAAGTTTATATTTTCTAATGATTATCAGAAAAATGTGTATATTTTAGGAATATTATGTCAAATAATGTCGTTTATTAGTAAAAAATTTGAGGTTTTCAAATTCTTACGTTAAATTCAAAGGTCTAAATTCAAATATCATAAAATAAATAATTATTGTGTCCAGCCAAATCCGCAGTTAAGACTGGTAAAGCGAACCCCAGACTCCGAGGTGAAAGCTTTGGATACGATTGGGATTAACGCTAGGTTGAAGAAGATAAATAATTGTATTGTTTTCAGATATCATAAAAACTAAAGTGTTTCGATTTTTCTGATTAGAAGTATTTTGGTCGGTCACGTCAATACGACTTCACCTCGCCTGATGGTAAACTACAGGTACAAGGAATACAAGATATTTGAGACAATATTCTTGAAATGATCTAAAAACGCTCTCGTAACGTGATTCTCGCGAAGTTTATGAAGTTACAGCCCCGGTAAAAGCCGGAGCGTAGATCTATAAATGAGTTTATGGCTGCGTCGGAAAATTTATGATACGTTTATGAGTGTTTATTGAATATTTCTTTTAAGAATACCGACAATCAGGAATGAAAATTATGTGCGGGCAATTTTTTCGTGATTTTTTTTTTATAGAAGTTTGTCTATACTAATATTATAAAGAGGAAAGATTTGTTTTTTGTTTTTTTGTTTGTTTGTAAAGAATAGGCTCCGAAACTACTGGACCGATTTCAATAATTCTTTCACCAATAGAAAGCTACATTATCTGTGAGTAACATAGGCTATAATTTATCTCCAGAATTCGAAATCCACGCGGGCGGAGCCGCGGGCAACAGCTAGTTCGGTAATATAATAGCAATTTATGTTATGTTGTTTGTATGTTCAGTTTATAATTTACTAGCTGTTGCCCGCGGCTCCACCCGCGTGGATTTCGAATTGGGTTACATTATTGAAGTTTTAGTAAGGATCCCTAAATTTTTTGGAGATAAATTATAGCCTATGTTACTCACAGATAATGTAGCTTTCTATTGGTGAAAGAATGATTGAAATCGGTCCAGTAGTTTCGGAGCCTATTCGTTACAAACAAACAAAAAAACAAAAAAACAAATCTTTCCTCTTTATAATATTAGTATAGAAAGAATGATTGAAATCGGTCCAGTAGTTTCGGAGCCTATTCGTTACAAACAAACAAAAAAACAAAAAAACAAATCTTTCCTCTTTATAATATTAGTATAGATAGGGATAATAATGAAAAAATATAAATGAACCTAACTTTTAAACTTTCGCGTACCATGATATACCTACTAATAATGTTTCTCGTTTGACCTCAATCCCATCTGATGGTAAGTGACGATGTGGTCTACGATGAATCATGCTTGCTTATAAGTAACCTGTTCACTCTTGACTTAAAGACTCCCAGGTTATAGCTTTCCGGAAACAAAGACTCAAGCAGGGAATTTGATGGAGGTAGGACACGACGGTATGTCCCGTCCGAAATGAGCTGTCCGACTGGAGAAGTACCTCCGCCCTACAGAACACCGCGCACATAATAACCATCGTGTTGTGTTCCCGGTGGTAAGTAGGGTAGCCAGAGCTCACTGTACCCCTCCTCCTCCCCGCCCCTTCCTAGCCTCCCCATCCTTTCCTACCCCAGTCCTTTCCCTTTAGGGTCATTACACACGTCCATTGGCCACGGTGACCGCTTCCCATCAGGTGGGCCGTGTGCTCGTCTGCCACCTAAGTAGTATTAAAAAAACACTTTTTAGCTTATGTAACTTTTTTAAAAATATATTTGGTTACATAGTCTGGACGCACCTTTAGTTCCATATTAACATTTTATCGACTACAACCGAACTCGGAAGTGCCAGCCATGTCGGGTTTCAGTGTACAGTTGTAATCGTGGCCATGACCTGTTATCCAATCAGCACAACTCTACGATAGTGTTGGGATTACGCTGCGATGAAAATATCGATACTTTATTTTTTATTTTAGTTTTGATGATCAATGTATCTGCATAAGTGTATCGGTTCAACTCTATGATAGTGTTGGGTTATAAAAATATCGATAGTTTGCTTTTTATTTTAGTATTGATGGCTAATGTATTTGCGTAAATATTTATGTATACTTCGGTCTGAGTATTTCTATATATATTAGCACAATGTGCAAAACCTTTTATTTTAAGATTACGAACAGAAACTTCAATATTATTTAATTTGTATAGATTTAGGTGCCCAGTTTAATGATATTATTGAAATATCCACACTCTTCATTGCCCGAAGTCGATAAAAAATCACATTCAAAAAGAAAAGAACGTGATAGTGTCGATAAAAAATATCGATATTTTCATGCAATTTATAATGATGCGGTTCGCCAGGAAAAATGTAAAGAATTTTTAGAAGTTACGTCCGGTCTTGTCATCTAGACAGCTTTGACACTTGTGGGCACTTGGCAGTCGTTTCCGGCTCAACGCTCCCGACTTGCGATCCGACAGTTTCAATATTTTGTAGACTGTAATGTTGAGATTGAATTCTTTTCTTATTATAATTCGGATTTTTTTAAATAAAACTATTTATAACGGATTCTATGGCGATTTTTAATGTTATTTACTTTGAACCTAACGTTTTGGTTGCTTTTACTGCTTATAAAAGACCGCGGCCATAATACCAGCGTGTTGTGGTCCCGGCGGTAAGTAGAGTAGCCAGAGCTCAAAAACTCCCCCTCCCCCCACCCTCCAATCCCCACCTCCAACCCTCTCTAACCTCCGCCCTTCCCCTCTTTTGGCTTGACAGTACAAATGTGTGACGACCCTGGTGTTGCGCACGTCTATAGGTGACCGCTTCCTAATCAGATGGGCTGTGTACTTCTCTGCCACCTAAGTAGTATAAAAAAGATGGTGGTTGTGTTATAGTTTGATTAACCTATGCCCGCGGTTCCACCCGAGTAGACGTCTGTTTTCGCGCGTTTTGACTATCTCCGGTTCTACTAAGCCGATTATGATCAAACATACGTTAGAGTTTAAGTCTGATCAAGACTTCTTTAATAAAATAACCTTATCAAAATATGTTTAGTCTTTGCGTCCATTGCGAACGAACAGACAAATATAGACATAATTCCAAAAAAAATATTTTTATTTTCAGAATCGGTCACGTCATTTATGCCAATATGACTTCACCTCACCTGATGGTAAGCTTAATCGCATTAGTTGGGTTTTAAATGGTTTTTTAATCATTTTTTTTTGTAGTTATCCCTTTTTAATTTTTCAAGGGCTCTATATTTATTATCGGATATGGAACAACCCTATATCCCCTCGACTTATAATCCACCCAAGGGTGGCCATGGGGTGGCCCTTAATATTATCCCACTCATATGGAACAAAGCGGTCAAAGTTAGATATCCATTCGTACCGTTCAACTAAACTGTACGTGAATATTTAAACGATTTTGAACAATATTTTAGAAAGATAATTGTCCTCAGTCACGCTACCGGAACTTACGAACTTATTATGTTTTCTTTTATATTATATACTAGCTTCCGCCCGCGGCTTCGCCCACGTGGAGGTCGGTATCGCCACCAAGTTTACTTATAGTGTGAAGCTAGCTTATAGCATGGTTTTAACATAATACCTAACAACATTCAAATATGAGTCGTTAGATTACACGTTGTTACAGAATGCGTTGAAGATATAAAGGTTCACTGCTCGTTCCCCGTAGGTGATAGCGTGATAATATGTAGCCTATGTGTTGACCCGACTTTTTAATAATATTCGTGCCAAATTTGAAGTAAATCCATGCAGTACTTTTTGAGTTCAGCCGGACATACAGACAAACAGATGACTAGTTGGCCGTTTCCGGCTTCACCCGTGGCGTATTCCGAATCCCGATAATATACCCTTTTTAACCCATACATACAGCGTGATTTTATAGTCGTTTTGAACCCGAAAGGGGGTTACTCGGAATAAAATATGATATCATTTTCACATGTCCAAACTGTCTCGTACAGCAATACAAGCTTTTTTTTATACCACTTAGGTGGCAGACAAGCACACGGCCCACCTGATGGGAAGCGGTCACCGTGGCCTAGGAACGCGTGCAACACCAGGGGCATCACACTCGCGCTGCCGACCCCGCAAAAACCTTCTAATGCCCTTCTTGAAGAACTCCATATTGTAGTCGCTAGGGAAAACTACAGCAGGGAGATCATTCCACAGCCTAAGCGTGCGCGGAATCAAATTTCTTTCAAACCTTACAGTTAAAATAAAAAAATAATTTGCTGTAATCTTTATCACTAGTTCGAGTAAAAACATTATTAGAGCTTCGATAAAAAATCACTGTCATTTTTTAATGAATGAATGTGCGCTCGCAGGTATATTTCGAGTCATGTCATGTAATTGCTGGCAATTGTCGTGGTAATCCGGGACTATTTGTAAGTAGTCAGTGTTCGACATTATTATAATTTTTTTTTAAATTTTTTATTAATGGCTCCAATCGATCCTGTTATCGAAACTGTGTACAAAATATTTCGATACAAAACGAGTAAAACGACTATAAAATCAGTTTGCCTAAAATGTATGGGAATTCACAAGTTCACATTTTATGATTATTGCTCCGCTTCTTTGGACAGTAACGTGATGATATTCAGCCTATGATATTCACAGATAACGTGCCTTTCTGTTGGTAAAAGAATTTACAAAATTAGTTCAGTAGATCCAGAGATTATCCCCTACAATGTCACAAACTCACAAATTTTACCTCTTTGTATAGTTCACGGCATTAATGTGGCCAGATTTTGGAGTAGTATGGGCCCCACTACTCCCAAACCTTGTCAAGTTAGATGTCGTACACTAAACTTGTTTCTAAATGACGCATTGTGCACAATCTGGCCACGTTAGATGCCGTGAACTATAATATTAATATAGACTAGATGTGCCTCACGGCTTCGCCCGTGACATACTTCATCCTTGTAGCATCTATTTAACCTATACATACCCGTAATCTATTAATTCCATAATAATGTATGGTTTACCCGATTGGCCGAATTGTCTGAAACCACAGGCAACAGCTAGTAATGGATATCTGGATGTATGTTTGTTGCTCTTGCATGCGAAAAATAGCTGAATGAATCTGGCTGAAATTTAGTGCAGAGATAGATTATATTCTGTAATCACACATATTTTTTATCCCAGGCATTGTTACCAGTGGGTAGTGGTAGCAGGACCTGAATTTTACGCGAACGGAGCCACGGGTAACATACAATTTATAATATAGTAGAATAAACCTCTGCATAATCTTTATAAAACATTAGAAAGCCAAGTACTCGTAATAAGGAATAGTCTTTTAACATCCGCCATTTTCTTTCAATGTAATGGAATAAAATTATCATTAGCATACCCTAATTAATAATTAAGGATGATAATAAGAATATTATTCAGTTAAATGAATATTATAATGGGAGCGGCGAAGTCTTGAAGAGTTTTGCAAATGAGACGATGACCTTCGTGGCGTGGTGGTAGAGCATTCTACTGTTATATTGTAGGTTGCGAGTTTGATTCCCACTCAGTGCTAATATTCGTATACATCAACAATTTGAGAACCATGGCTCTAGACGCGCGGAGGTTAATTATAGTTTTTTGGTCCTACCTCCGGATCTACTTAAACATACGACAATCAAACATGCAGCAGTTTTAGGTCTTACCAAGACCAAAAAGAAAAAAAGACCGAATCAAAATCCGTTCAGCAGTTTTTCCATCCCTCATATTTCTGTGTTCACAATAAAATTGTTCATAAAACATAACCTTTTTTTTATATCTCCAATGTGAAGACACAGTGTGAGATTATAACAAAAAGTTACGATAAACAACATTTACACAGGCGGAGCCGCGAGCATTGGCTAGTTTGTACATAATACTACTACTACTACTTCTATTCTAAGTAAAAAATATATCGATAGCAGTCTATATTGATAATATCCCAACACTATTCACTTCGTCTTACGTTTGCAATTGTTAAGAAACAACTTTGGGGTCTGGGGTCATACTCGAGCCGAATTCTAATACCCCTTCATGTGTGTAAATTGACTGATTGGGGTACAATAAGGACTGAGGAATAATCTTACAGTGGGGTACGAATATCTATGAAAAAGATAAGTTAGTTTCTTAAGTTGTGAATAGGTATGAAGTTAGGATCATACTTGAAAGAAAGACATACATATGCTCACGCCTTTTTTCCTTCGGGGTAGTCAGAGACAATAGACCGCCTTCTGTCTCTGTCCTGACATACTTCACGCGCTTCCTCTACTGTCATTAAGCCTTTCATGCAAGCCCGCTTCGAGTGCTTCTGACCTGCCCTTTTTGCAATAACTCATTAATTTGGTCAGTGTATACTCTGCGAGGTCGACCCCGGCTTGCCTGCCCACTTATATGTGCCTTACATTTATTTGGTGCGTCATTCTTGAAAGAAAGGAAGAAATAAATAATAAATAACTATTCTAAGTACAAGATTCTAGACAGCGCTCTCTAGACCTAAACTAAGTTTAATTAGCTTATCTTATGGGTTCTAGAATGCGGCTAAACATACTTATTATACTTTTTTTTTGTAAATAAATACTTATTATACATAGAAACATTCAGACCAATGCAAATAGACATTTTCATGCATACAAATATTTGCACTGAGCAGGAATCGAACCCGTGCCCCTGTTATAGAAGTCGAATGCACGCTACGCCACAGAAAGCCGTCGTGATAATAAACCTATGTATACAATGTTCCTTGTAACGCCCTGTTTGATTAGGACACAAGAAGATGAAGCATCTCTGAGTTGACTCAACTAATATTGTAACAATATTCATAACTTTAATACGACGCCTAAAGCAATGCCTTGATTTTGGTTGTCCAATGAAATTATATACGAGTACTTACTAAAGCGATGGTAGCTGAATAGATAAGGACGCGGCCTCTACACAGAGGTATCGAGTTCGAATCCGGCCGGACAGCACCAATGAAAATTTCATTTTGTGGAATTTATATGTGCTAATCACATGATTTACCAGTGAAGGAAAAACATCGTGAGGAAACCCACATGTCCTAAAAGAAATTCTAAAGACATGTCCGATCCACCAACCCGCATTAGGCCAGCGTATGTGGATTAAGGTCTAACCCTCTCAGCTCTCTCGTTAGAGGAGAGGAGACCCGTGCCCAGCAGTGGGATGAATGAGTTGCTTACACATACTAGCCTACGCACGCGGCTCCGCTGAGTGGACGTCGCGCGTCGGGTTTTCCGTTTTTTGAGTATATCATCGGTTCTACTGAACCGATTGTGATTAAATGTG
Source organism: Lithosia quadra (assembly GCA_963576445.1). Classification (NCBI taxonomy): domain Eukaryota; kingdom Metazoa; phylum Arthropoda; class Insecta; order Lepidoptera; family Erebidae; genus Lithosia; species Lithosia quadra. The sequence goes on from OY754897.1 coordinate 2,760,739, forward strand.
CTTTAGATTTAGAAGCAAAAAAAACCGCATCAAAATTCGTTCAATAGTTTTTGCATTTTTTAGGAGGTAGTGATACAACGGTATCTACCGTCCGAAATGAGCTGTCCAACTGGGGTAGTACCTCCGCCCTAACAAAAACACCGCGCCCATAATAACTATCGTGTTGTGTTCCCCAAGGTAAGTAGGGTAGCCAGAGCTCACTGTACCCCTCCTCCCGCACCCCTTCTTAGCCCTCCCCCCTTCCCTTCAGGGTAGGCAGCGCGTGTGTGACACCCTTAGTGTTGCACACGTCCATAGGACACGGTGACCGCTTCCCATCAGGTGGGCCGTGTGCTTGTCTGCCATCTGGTATAAAAAAACAGACAAAAATTCCCAAGTTTTTTTTTTTAATATCTCTAATGTACAAACACTACCCATTTACAATTTTATAATAGTACTAAAGTCTCATATAATTATACAAAAATATGAAATATATTCTGTTGAAATGTCCAGGGGTCTAAAGGGTATATTTCTGTCCCATTATCTGTCAGGGTCGCATTGTACGAGTTAGGTAGCTACGACCCGGCTTTTAAATTTAAGTGGGCTTAAATTAAAACAATCCGTTGGATTTTTAGGAGAAAATATGATGTAATTTTAAGTTATGTAGGATTTTGTTAAAATAAAGTTTATTTGAATAAAATGTTTTTAACCGACTACAAAAAAATAGGAGGTTCTCAATTCGACTGTATTTAATATGTTTGCTACTTCAGAACTTTCTACTGGGTGAACCGATTTTGGTGATTCTTTTTTTATTTGATAGCTGGCGCTCCCGTGTGGTCCTATTTCAATTTGGTCCGTTGATGTTGGTTTTTTTCTTTGAAAAGTTTTTTTTTCGTCTGGAAATTCTCATGAAACTGAGACGCTGCTGCCTGCGCCCAATCCGGCCAGGGTGGGAGTGGCCCTCTAGAAGGCTGCTCCGAGGCTCTCCACGTATCCCTCTGACTAGCAGAGGGCACAGTGGGGAGCGAGCGGGGGCGACTGCCTATCGACCTATAGATGGCCCAGGGTCAGCTGGGGTGCGAGGGATATGCCTATTGGGTAACCTTATACCCCGGTAATTAGACCCGAGACGGCGTGTGGTTTTAGTCAGTTCGACCCCGACGTAACCACCCCCAATGGCCGACGGGTGTGGTATCCATGGGGATTTCCGCACGATATAAAAGGGGGACCTCTTCCCATCAGGTGCGCTTGTCTGCCACCTGAGTGGTATAAAAGGCTAATTTTTATAAGAGTATCATAGTCTACTACTAACGTATTCTAAATAAGCTGCAAAGTGACATTTTTGATTTAAATAAATAGGTCAACGCGTACTGTGTATCGATTGCAAGTCTAAATAGTAATAGTGGCCTAGTTACGTCATAATATTAATTGGCTTTACAGGCGACTGTGTTTTAGCATTTGAAACACAACTTAATAACATGACATAACTAGTCACTACATAGTATAAAACAAAGTCGCCTTTTCTGTCCCTATATCCCTATGTGCGCTTAAATCTTTAAAACTACGCAACGGATTTTGATGCGGTTTTTTTCAATAGATAGAGTGATTCAAGAGGAAGGTTTATATGTATAATACATGCATCATATACTAAGGCTAATTTAGTATCAGCATTGCACCCGTGCGAAGCCGGGGCGGGTCGCTAGTTTTTTATATACCACTTATGTGGCAGACAAGCACACGGCCCATATGACGGTAAGCTGTTACTGTGACCTATGGATATGTTCAACACCAGGGGCGTTACACTAAGCCGAGATGCGAGGGAAATGCTCTTAGGACCACCTTACACCCTGGCGTCAGAAGACCCTAGATAGCGAGCGGTTTTAGTCGGTAATAGTCCGACATAACCTGCCCCGCTAGCCGCGGGGTGGGTATCCATGAGGATTTCCGCACGGAAAAAAAAGGGGTGTCACACTCGCGTTGCTGACTCTGGGGGAGGGATGGAGGAGGAGGTGGAATTGGAGAGGGTTTGGCTTAGAGAGTTTTTGTGTTTTAGAGTTTAACTTTATAGATGCAAGTTTATTATTGCTTATCATTGCAATGTGTAGAGATTTTTATCTTCAGTTTACCATCAGGCGGGGTGAAGTCATATAGGTATAGCATATTGTTGGGACTAATATAAGAAAACAACTCAGTTATCACTATTAGCGACCCATTTATGCCCACTGCTGGGCACGGGTCTCCTCTCCTCTAACGAGAGAGCTGAGTGGGTTTAGACTTTAATCCACACACGCTGGCCTAATGCGGGTAGGTGGATCGGACATGTCCTTAGAATTTCTTCTAGGACATGTGAGTTTTCTCACGATGTTTGTCCGTCACCGTCAGCAGATGGTAAATCATGCGATTAGCACATATAAATTCTACAAAGTGAAATTCACATTGGTACTGTCCGGCCGGATTCGAACTCGGTACCTCTGAGTAGAGGCCGCGTCCTTATTCATTCAGCTACCATCGCTTTAGTATGGTAAAATAACAGTTTTCCCAAAACTTTATGCCAACTTACCAAAAAAAAGTAACAAAATCCTCAAGGTTAACTCAAAACAGTCGTTCTCAAAACCGTGCAATCTACATCAATATTAATCTAGGTTAGTGAAGTACTGCCGCCGGAACTGGCTATCCGGTTATCGGAAGTGTCGGACATCCGGACAGACAGAGCCGGACGCGGCTATGATTGCACGGAGGGCGTGCTACAAGCGAAATTAAATGAAGCACTCAAAGGGTTAAAAAATTGGCAGCAATTTAGGGTTATGTTTATTTCAATACTCGATGTAAAAAGAGGGGTGTTATAATTAACCGAATTCAAAACTGGTTCACTGTGGGTTCTGTATGTTTGTCACTGATTTTCTGGTGTCTGGTTAAAGACACCAGAAAATATACACGGTATATGACCGCGGTAGCCTAGTGGTCTGGGTATTGGACTGCTGAGACGAGGTCTCTTGAATGACTTTTCGATGCTTTTCGAAGTTGTGTGTATTTATCGTAGGTTTATAAGTGCCCGGTTAATGGCAATAGGCTCGCCACCTATTACATTGGGACCTAAACATAAACTGGCGAAATGTGGGTGATAGCACCTCTGCCTACCCCTTCGAGGATATAGGCGTGAGTTTATGTATGTATGTTATGTTATATATATGGTTAAATCAATTTTGATGCGGTTTCAGAAAAGTATTTTTTATTTCTTCTGAAGATTTTTTTCCCTTCCCTTTCTCTAACACTTTATAGTACGAGATCCCACTGCAAAATCATGCATGCATCGAATATTTGCTAAAAACCAAATTTTACTCATATTTATGATTAGGAGAACATATATTTACTTGGTTGCCTATCAAAATGTGGCCGCTAATATGTTTAATTCAATTATTGCTAATTCATTTTTCGGAAAAAAAATCCTTCACATGGTTTTTAAATAAAATATCATCCACGTCACGGCAATACACATAAGGACTCTGAAAAATCACGGTTGCCGTTACGCACTTCGCCGTATCTCTTCGCAGCCAGGTGTAAACAGGTATGCAAAGGTACGGCGAAGTGCGCAACGACAACCGTGATTTTACCGCCCTACAGAACACCGCCCCATGATAACCATCGTGTTGTGTTCCCCAAGGTAAGTAGGGTAGTCAGAGCTCACTGGAGGGGTTCTGTGCTGTCAGCGGGGAGACCGAAGCCTTTCTGAACTCCCCTCCCTAAATCCCCTCTATGGTCGGCAGCGTGAGTGTGGCGCACACGTCCATAGGCGACGGTGACCGCTTCCCATCAGGTGTGCTTGTCTACCACCTAGTGATAAAAATGAATCTTGAAAGTGTGAACACGGATGAACACATTCTTTTTTCTTTTCGTGGGCAAAACCGCAGTAAGCAGCTAGTGTTGATATAATTTTCGTTTTTGTTGTGAACCGTTGGCTAGCCTGTGGCTATTGTCGCTCAACTCGGACCACAAAGGCCTCTCGCTTACGGCTACACTTTGTATTTCAATTAGGTGCGCGGTAGAGCAAGAGCTAAGTCCATTTTATAATTATACACTATCCTTTATTACTCTGCTAGGGATTCCATGCCATGCAAAGTTAGGAATCTTCAGGTTGTGAGTGTAATACGTTCCTTTTTTTAATATCAATCACGTCAATATGACTTCACCTCACCTGATGGCAAGTTAAGATAGTTAAGTTAAGATAGTCTCAGGAAGGGGGGAGCCTCTTTTCTCTACCGCAGCATAAAAACCTGGAACACTTTATCAGCGCACGTGTTTTTATCCTCCTACAGTCGGGTCAATTAACCGAGCCGTGAAAAAGCAATTAATGAGGCCGTCAAGCTGAAGGTCACCATTTTAGCACTATTGGTGTATGTAATGGTCTCTTTGACTCCCATTTTTGAGACTTTACCTTTAGCTTACCATCAAACGAGGTGAAGTCATATTAAGGTATAAAAAATATCATTAAAAAAATGCCTCTCTACGTATCCGAGCGCCTTGGTCACTACATTTTTTTCTTTTTTGTTATACAACTTAGATAGCAGACAAGGACACCGCCCACCTGATAGGCAGCGGTCATAGTGGCCTATGGATGTATGCAACACCAGGGGCGTAATACTCACGCTGCCGACCCCGTAAAACCTTCTAATGCCCTTCTTAAAGAACCCCATATTCTAGTCGCTAATTTACGAGAGAACTTGGCTCTTTTTGACCGAATTACTCTTAGTTTTGTATATATATTACTATAGGTAAGTAGTGTATAAAGGTTTGAACCCTGCGAACTTTGAGCTGTAGTACTTTATAGTTTAGTATAATTGGTAACAAACCAACTAACACCTACGGCATCGTGCGTACTGAACTTGTACCGGTTGTAAGTTTACATTAGATTCAATTAAATTTTTTGACGTGATAACGTCTTATAAATTGATAATACCAGCAACACTCATGAAAAATAGTAACGTTCCATAGTAACGTTCCACCTGAGCTTGTGCGTGCAAGCGAGAGCGCGCAACAAGCGATAGAGAGGCCCAAGCAGTGAGGCCAGAGTCAAAGCGTTGGCTTGTGACACATGTATCTCTCTTCTCGCGTGAAATAGTAAGGTTCCGCTTCTGTAGTGTATTTAATTTAGTATCAGCATTGCACCCGTGCGAAGCCGGGGCGGGTCGCTAGTATTACATAAAATAATGATTATGACGTTATCACGTAAATCTATCGTCCGTAAACCGACTTTACAGACAACCAATTTTTTTAAGTAGTTAGTAGTAATTGGACATCGGGTTTTTATACCACTAAGGCAACAGACAAGCACACGGCCCACCTGATGGGCAGTAGTCACTGTGGCCTATGGACGTGTGCAACACCCGGGGCGTCACACTCGCGCTGTTTTCGCATTTTTAACCGACTTCAAAAAGGAGGAGGTACTCAGGCTACTTCTGAGGTGGTCCCATATCTAGGGTATCAGGATCTGATGCTGGGATCTTGGGAAAATCGAGAGGTATCATAAAAATTCTGTTTTTGATGCCTCTGTACATAATAAACCTCATAAATAGTTACTTTTCTATTTATGTACACTAAAAACTAAAAAATATTAGTTTGTGTAGTCGGTTTTTTAAACGTAGTTAAAATTATTGACTATACGAGTATACCTAACCAATTGTGATCAAACATACGTAAGAATGAAGAGAGAAGAGAAAATGCACTTTGTAGTAAAAAGAGGTTATTTTGATATCACAAAGAGACACTAAAATTTTACTTGTATGGATAGATTGGAATGTGTTTAACATTTATTTATTTATTTATTTATTTCATTTGCAAATGCAGGTAGAGGGTTGGTACATTCATTACATAAGTATCACTACACTTGGCCTTGCGGCATGCAACAGTAACAATAGAAGGAGACATGCAATTACAATTTCAATTTCAATTAACATTAATACGTCAAAACAGCATATACCTAATGAGAATAATCAATTAATTATAATAAATCTTAAAAATGTCATTTATATAATTAAGATTAATAATAAAATCGCGATAATAACAAATAAACACTAATAAAATAAATATATAATAAAAATAAAACTATTGTCGTTGACTGTACAGTTTGGCTCTCAGACTATAATTTATTATAGTTGAGTTCCACTGACCTGTTATACTTGACTGTACATAATAGATGAACTCACTCCCACCGGGTGAGTTCCGTGCCAGTTTGTAACTGGTTTCAAACTTAAATTGCGTCCCAGAATCACAGAATATATTAATGTCTTGTGATGTTTCGACAGTGTTCACTTTTTTTTATATTGAACAGATAAACATGACTTCACCTCGCCTGATGGTAAGCTTAAGGCAAAGTCTCAGGTCCAGGGTCACCACTACATACACCGATTGTGCTACAGTACTACAGTGGGGGCCCTTTTTTTCCCGTGCGGAAATCCTCATGGATACCCACCCCGCGGCCAGCGGGGCAGGTTATGTCGGACTCTTACCGACTAAAACCACACACCGTGTAGGGTCTTCTGACGCCAGGGTGTGAGGTGGCCCAAAGAGCATTTCCCTCGCACCCCGGCTTGCCCCCTAGGGTTTGGGAACCACAGTGTTCCCGTCATGCCCCCGGAATAGGCGACGGCGTGCTTTTGCGCGCCGTCGCCGTCGCGTTGCCTCGGCCTGCTTCTGCTAGGGTGACAGGCGACACAGTGGAGGCCCTCAGCTTGACAGTCTCATTAAAATGCTTTTTCACACCCCGTGACTGTAGGAGGAAGGAAACACATGCGCTGGTAAATGAACTTTGGTACCTAACTATAATATACTTCCTTAAATATCATCATTACAGTTTCAATCTCGAACTTTGAAGGCCTATTTTTACCACCCCTATCAGCCATTGAGGGAAGATTCGAATTCGAACCGACTAAAACCGCAGGCCGTCTCGGGTTTCAATTCCCGAGGTATAACTTTACCCAGAAGGCATTTGTCTCGCACCCCAGCTGACTCCGGGCCATCTACGGTTTTAAGATGCTCTCGACCTTCAGAAAGCGAGGTGGGGCGAGCATCGCGCCGCCTCGGTTGGGTGTACGGTGCTAGGGAGTGGTCTTGTCACCCGAGGAGCTCCCTGGAGCCCGAGGTCTACTCTTCGGGGTGTACCTTACACCCCAGTATCGCATGATACGAGACGATGTGCGGTTTTAGTCGGTTCTAGTCATAAGCACTCCCGCTGGCCCGCATAATAGAGCGTAAAGTCAATTTGTTTAAATGTGTCATAGGTCACAGTGACCACTTCCCATCAGGTGGGTCATGTGCTTGTGCCTATTCAAAATTACTACACCCTATACTTTACAAACCATAGAAAGCTAACCACCAGGCGAGGTGAAGTCATTTTAAAGGGTCCTATATAAAAAAAGCTTGTTTAAAAAAGTATTTTTGAGATTAATAACCTATTGTTTCTTTTTATGAGGGTTCCAGTAGTTGCTTAAATTTTTTACAGCCGGCTTTTAAATTTAAAAAAATCTTTTTTCATGACTACATCTTCTATCAAACCACAATATTCCCTTATCACGCTGTTTCCCATTCATTTTAGGTTATGAAATCAGATAGAAGCATTCGCAAAGATAAGAGTGTAAGTATGTTTGTCACGGATTAACGTAAAAAGGCTTTATCTTTTTGACAAAGCACCCATGTAATAAAGATTAGATTACAACGTTTTAGTTGTGCTTTGCGTTTAGATAAGAGAAATTGGCTGATATGTTATTCCACTTAGGTGGCAGATTATCACACGGCCCATCTGATGGAAATCGGTTACTGTAGCTAATATTTTTTTTGTAGTCGATAGACCCGCGTTTGACCACTATCTCACCTGATGGTTAAGTGACGATGGAGCACGCTTGCCTAGAAGCAACCTGTTCACTCTAGACTAGACTCCCAGGTTATAGCTTTCCGGAAACACAGACTCAGGCAGGGCATTCCACTCCTTAGCTGAGTGGAATGTTCACCGTATAACGATGGCGCATCGCCATAATGTCTGGTCGTTCGGTGATGGAAAGGGCTTGGAGGAATCAGGTTATGCAACCCCAGCGCATATTCTGTCTATGTGCCTCACACCAGGGGCGTCACACTCGCGCTGCCGACCCAGTAAAAACCTTCTAATGCCCTTCTTGAAGAACCCCATATTGTAGTCGCTAGGGAAAACCACGGCAGGGAGATCATTCCACAGTATTTTGTAGTTACAATGAAATTAGAATATGTACTTAGGTATTCTTAACTAGCTTTCCCTTGCGGCTTCGCCTGTGACATAATTAGACTCCGTGGCACTTATTAAACCCATAAATGCCCGTAATTTCTTAATTTTCCAATAATGAATGGAAATTTGCCCGATCGTTGATATTATATGATTACTGCTCTGCTCTCTTTTGCATTAGCGTGATAATATTACCTATAGCATTCCTCTATAAATGAACTATTCAACTCAAAAAGAATTTTTCAATTAGGACTAGTAGTTTCTGAGATTAGCACGTTCAACTGAACAAACTCTTTAACTTTATAATATTTTATATTAAAGTATAGATCAAGTAAAAAAAAAACAATAGACAAATCGAAAAAAATCATTACCCTGCTTTCTTCGGCAGTCTGGTAAAAAGGCAGATGTCTATGGAATGATTATTAAAAAATATTCGACAGCCCTGTTTGAGCAATAAACTAATTTTAAGAATACAAATATTGAAAATTTTGGAAGTAAAGAAATGCCTAATTTTCAATTTAGAAATGTTATGTTAATTTTCTATGAAAAAAAAAATCAATTTTCGATCCACACCCGGTGTCTTGTGTTGCCAACAACCACCGGGTGTAAAAGAGACACTAGATTAATACCTACCAATTTTTATTATTTTTATTGGTCACTGGTATTATGAAAGTTGAAGAAGCGAAAGGAGTATGCCAAGATCGTAGCAAGTGGAAAGATGTTGTCTTTGCATACCCCAATGGGAAAAGGCGTGATTTGTATGTTTGTATGTATGTATGTATGTATGTATGTCACTTCGTGGTCAAAGTTTTATTTTATTTTGAAAGTGGATATAAAACAAAAATAATGGTAAAAGCGACCACACGACCTCCCCGTGGCGTGTTGGTAGAGCGTTCGACTGTGGGTGAGGGCCGGTACCTCCACGTGGTGCACCCGGGCAACGGAGGCGAGCAGCGCCTACCACTCACCATGGGGACGCTGCTGCCTGCGGCCAATACGGCTGGGAGTGGCCCTCTAGAGGGCTGCTCCGAGGTTCTCCACGTGTCCCTCTGACTAGCAGAGGGCACAGTGGGGCACCGACGGTTGGGTAACAAGACGGCCGCCTGACACCCTACACCCCACCGTCGGCGAAGTAGCGCGATGCTCGCCCCACCCTCCTTTTCTGGGGGTCGAGGGGGCCATCTTAAAACCGTAGATGGCCCGGGGTCAGCTGGGGTGCGAGGCATATGCCTATTGGGTAACCTTACGCCCGGATAACTAAGACCCGAGACGGCGTGCGGTTTTAGTCCGTTTGATCCCGATATAACCACCCCCGATGGCTGGCGGGGGTGGTATCCATGGGGATTTCCACACGACAAAAAAAGAGCGTTCGACTGTATGTCTCGGGTCTGTGAGTTGTTTGGTCCGTGTACACTGTAAGTAGCGAGTTCGTTTCCCGTTCAGCGCAAATTTTTGTATGTATGAATGTGTCAATTTGCATTGATCCGGGTGTTTCTATGTAGAATAACCTACTGTACAGAAAACCGCGGCCATAATAACCATCGTGTTGTGTTTCCGCTGGTAAGTAGGGTAGCCAGAGCTCACTGTACCCCTCCTCCACCCCGCCGGTATCATCACCAATAAAACGACTTTCCACTCGACTCTCTACTCCGCTCTCCAATACCGCTCTCCACTCCACTCTACAATCCACTCTACACTTCACTCTCCACTCCACATCACTCAACTCCACTTCACTCTCCACTCCTCTCCTCTACAATCCACTCTCCACTCAACTCTCCACTAAAAAAAGGATAAAAGAAATCCTATGTCCATCTCCTGGTTCAAAGTTACCTCCTTACTAATTTGCAGCCAAATCGGTTCAGCCGTTCTTCAGTACTAAATAGTGTAACTAACATGACTTTCTTTTATAAAGATAGATTATTAAAAGAAACGCTTTTCTAATTACATTTAATATTTATATTTGCCTTTTATTCGACGGCATAAAGCAAGTGTTCATTTTTATTAAATGATGAGTTTGCCTGGGGCTAACACCGTTCTTCTAATGAACGCGTAGGGTAAGGAAATGAAAATTAAAAATTATTAATTCAACTAGATTATAAAGTACACTTTGAAAGGTAAAAGACCGGCCAAGTGCGTCTCCGATTACGCATAATTTATTATAGGTTCCGTATTATTAATAATAAATAAATATTCTACAACATTCCATACAGCGCTCTCTGAATCCAATGTAAGCATAGTTTGTGTTATGGGTTCTATAATGCGGATAAATGTATAATATTATTATACATATAAACACCCAGACAAAGTGTTCCCGCCGCGCCGGTAAGTAGGGTAGCCAGAGCTCACTGGACTAAATTGTTCATGAAACATAACCAAAATTTATCTTTTTAAATACCTCCAATGTACAGACACAAATACTTTACAAATTTACATAGTACTAGCTGACCCACCCCGGCTTCGCCCGTGGCGTATTTCGAACCCCGATGCACCCTTTTTAACTCACATAATATGCTCATAATTTATCAGTTTTCCTAAAATGTATGGGAATCTACCGGAATTGTTCACATTTATGATTATTGCTCCCCTCCCTTGGGTAGTAGCGTGATGATTTTCAGCCTATGACATTCACGGATAATGTGGCTTTTTATTAGTGAAAGAATTTTTAAAATCGGTTCAGTAGATCCCGAGATCTCCATTCCTATACAGAACAACACTTGCAAGGCTGAGATATCACCCTCATATGGTGCAAACAATTCCAGCAAGAACCAAGCGGTTCGGTGCCTCTTTCCTTTGCCGCACCATCAAAACCTGGAATTCTTTACCAGCTCACGTGTTTTTCTCATACAGTCCCGGGTCCTTTAAGCGGGGCGTGAAAAAGCATTTGATGAGGCCGTCAAGCTGAGAGCCACCATTATGGCACTATCGGTGTTTGCAATGGTGACCCCCATTCTAGAGACTGCCTCAGCTTACCATCAGGCGAGATGAAGTCATGTTGACGTGACCGACATAAAAAAAAGAGATTACTCCTTACAATTTAACAAATATACAAACACACAAACTTTACCTCTTTATAATATTATAGATATTATAGTATAGATAGATAGATACGAAGCTTATAAGCTATGCAATCTAACTCGAACTGAACAAAGGAATGCTCGCATTGTATTGAATTGAAACAACTGCACAAGCAATCAATGTTATAATATTTATAGTTTTAGTTCGCACACAAAGTTCTATGATGGAATTCTCATTGGCCGCCATTGTTGTGAACGAGATCTGTCGGGAATGGAATGAACTAAATAAATGTGCTTTTTATCCAACTGCGCCAGTGAGGGTAATGTTTTTCGTGCGTATGTATGTGGGTATGTATGTAGTTTTCTTTGTTCTTAACAGGACTGTCTATCTGTTTATTTGTTTCGACTAATCTCTGACATGGCGGCACCGATTTTGATGGGACTTTTACTGGCAGATAGCTGATGTAACGAGGAGTAACTTAGGCTACTTTAATTTTGAAAAAAGAAAGGGTTCCACCCAAAAAATTATATCTCCTATAGGCCCGGGTCCTTTAAGCGGGGCGTGAAAAAGCATTTTGATGAGGCCGTCAAGCTGAGGGCCACCTCTGTAGCACTATTAGCGTATGTAGTGGTGGCCCCCGATCCTGAGACTTGGCCTCTAGCTTACCATCAGGCAAGGTGAAGTCATGTTGACGTGTCCAATATAATATAAAAAACAAATTCTTTAACAATGGCAGTTGGCAGCACAAGTGTGACGCCTCGGGTTTAGCACACGTCCATACGCCACGATGACCGCTTCCCATCAGGCGGGCCATGAGCTTGTCTGCTATTGCGGAGGTGATAATAAGACACCACAGTTGGTTAACCTGTTTATTCCTATCTTATTATTTACATCATAGACCTTATATACTATACTATTTTATAGCTATAGAGTGGGGCTGGCAACAAGTGTCACGAACATAGGTTTGTGCATTGTTGCACTTTTGTTGTTATGGCAGAGGACGTGATTTCTTATTTGTGTCAATAAGAAATGAATTTAATTCCTTATAGAAATCACGTCACCTGATCATGACTGCCATATCTGCCACCTAAGTTATATAAAAAAATCTACATCCACGTGGGCGAAGCCGTAGGCAACATATAGTGAATTACACTCTCCATTTTCGATCAACAAAGCTGTCTATAACTGGGTTACCATGCCTCTGTATATTACAGAAGGTAGCTACTAAAGCGGTATGCATCCAACGTCCTTACGTAATTAAATTCTGAGTAACTAAGTCACCTGGAATGGAGTGTGTTCGATGTACTATCGAGCTCATATTTGCATTACCACATCAAGAGTTAAAATGGTTTGGCGTGTTTTGCGCGCGTGCGCGCGCGCGTGTGTGTGTGTGTGTGTGTGTGTGTGTGTGTGTTGTTTTTATACTACGTAGGTTAGGTTAGGTAGGTACCCACCTGATGGGAAGTAAAGTCAAAGTCAAAGTCAAAAATCATTTATTCTTTTACCATTTTAAGCGGAACTTACAAAACTTCAAAATCAAAGTTATTTAAAACTAGCTTCCGCCCGCGGCTTCGCCCGCGTGGAATTCGGTATTGCCACCAAGTCTATTTGAATGAAACGGCTCTCCACTTGACTTTCCACTCCGCTGTTCACTCCACTATACACTCCAAACTCCACTCCACTGTTCACTCCACTCTCTACACCACTCTCCACCTCCACTCTACTGTCCAATCCCGTCTCCCGACTCCACCCTACATTCCACTCTCCACTTCAATCTCCACTCCACTCCACTTTCCACTCCACTCTCCACACTACTCCCACTCCGCTCCACTCTCCACTCCACTGGTCTCCACTCGTCTAGCCAAAACCTTTCGGATAAAAGTACTAAACGGATTTTAGTGCGGTTTTCTTGGTTAGACCTAAAATTTGGGGATATGACCAAAAGTTTTTTTTTTCCTTATTTATTGGTTTCACTTTACTTCATCTTTACAGGGTTCACCTAAGGCGACAGTGTGGACATAAATCTATTTTTTTGCAATCCTTGTCTGTTTGTTCGTGATGGACACAAAAACTGCTGGACAAATTTTGATGTTGCTTTTTTATTAGAAAGGTCTTGGTTTTACATAAAATCTGCCGTATGTTTGATTGCATTTGGTTAAGTAGAACCGGGGATATGACCAAAAAACGATTACCAACCAATCGACTCCCACGGGCAGAGCCGCGGGTATAAGCTTGTATAAAAAGTAGCCTATATATTACTCCAGACTATAATCTATCTCTGTACCAAATTTCAACCCGATCTATTCAGCCGTTTTTACGTGAAAGAGTAACAAACATACATCCAGATATCCCGACTGATCAACTCCATGGGCGAAGCCGCGGGTATTAGCTTGTATAAAAATTAGCCTATAATTATGTTATTTCACACTACACTCTATCTCGGTACCAAATTTCAGCCAGATCCATTCAGCCGTTTTTACGTGAAATAGCAACAAACATAATATTTGGACATCCCGACCGATCGACTTTGCGAGCGGAGCCGCGGTATTAGCTTGTATAAAAAGTAGCCTATATGATATTCCAGACTATAATCTATCTCTGTACCAAATTTCAACCTGATCTATTCAGCCGTTTTTACGTGAAAGAGTAACAAACATACATCCAGATATCCCGACTGATCTACTCCGTGGGTCGACTGATCGACTCCGTGAGCGGAGTCGCGGGTATAAGCTTGTATAAAAAGTAGCCTATATGTTATTCCACACTTTAATCTATCTCGTTACCAAATTTCAGTCAGATCTATTCAGCCGTTTTTACGTGAAAGAGTAACAAAGATATATCTAGAAATCCCGACCGATCGACTTTGCGAGCGGAGCCGCGGTATTAGCTTGTATAAAAAGCAGCCTATATGTTATTCCAGACTATAATCTATCTCTGTACCAAATTTTAGCCAGATCCATCAAGCCGTTTTTGTGTGGCAGAGTAACAAACATACATCCAGACATCCAGACATCCAGACATCCAGACATCCAGACATACATTCTTACAAACTTTCGCGTTTATAATATTAATATATATATATATATATATATATATATATATATATATATATATATATAAATCGCGAAGGACTTCTTGCGTCTTTACAAACTACCACCCTGAGGCGTCCACTGAATGTAGTGAGATTTTTAATGTTTTCAATGCGTATGTAAGATGTTTTAATCAGTATCATATCAGTAGTCGACGTCAAATTTCATTTAAACGTTAAATGGTGATATTCAAATTAAATATTTCTAGCTGAATTTGTGCGTCCGTTCACTCTTAAATCTTTCTTGCACACTGAATACCTGCGTATACCTACTAAACACAGCATGCACATTCCCGCCTCCATCCGAATGTATGTTTAAATCAATTCCGTATAATGCTCTGCATATATCATAATGATTATAATAACTAAATTACATCCATCTACTATTGAATTCAGATTGGTTCCGAATAACTGAATTAGTGAGTCCGTTCACTCTTAAATCTTTCTTGCACACTGAATATCTCCGTATACGTTCAAAACACTGCATGTACATTCCCGCCTCCATCCAACTGTATGTTTAAATCAATTCCGTATAATGCTCTGCATATATCATAATGATTATAATAACTAAATGACATCCATCTACTATTGAATTCAGATTGGTTCCGAATACTGTTTTTGAATTATTTTATCCAGCTTATCAGCCAAGAGGCTTCCGCCTATGGGGCTTATAATGACTCCAGGCACAGATAATAAATAATTAATAGTTAGCATACAAAAGTGATAATACCTATGTATAGCGTAGGTATTTTTACTTTGGTGGTCTACAAAATCTTAAAAAGCAATGTAATCATTTTTGACGAGTGACAGGTAAGTTTGTATGTATAAACAGGTAAGCTCAGAGGCACAGGCTGGTGTGGACAGGTAAGTCCGTAGTTGGACAGGTAAGTATGTATAAATAGGTTAGCTCAGAGGCACAGGCTGGTGTGAACAGGTAAGTTCGGAGTTGGACAGGTAAGTATGTATAAACTGGTAAGCTCAGAGGCACAGGCTGGTGTGGACAGGTAAGTCCGGAGTTGGACAGGTAAGTGTGTATAAACAGGTAAGCTCAGAGGCACAGGCTGGTGTGAACAGCTAAGTTCGGAGTTGGACAGGTAAGTATGTATAAACTGGTAAGCTCAGAGGCACAGGCTGGTGTGAACAGGTAAGTCCGGAGTTGGACAGGTAAGTATGTATAAACAGGTAAGCTCAGAGGCACAGGCTGATGTGAACAGGTAAGTCCGGAGTTGGACAGAGAAGTATGTATAAACAGGTAAGCTCAGATGCACAGGCTGGTGTGAACAGGTAAGTCCGGAGTTGGACAGGGAAGTATGTATAAACAGGTAAGCTCAGATGCACAGGCTGGTGTGAACATGTAGGTTCAAAGGTAGAAAGAGGAAGTTTCATGATACGAATAATATAATAGTACCTAGTCATATTTATGCAGGTGAATATACGGAATAAAAGGCATATCGTAATATAAAACATTTAATGTTTTATTTTAAATTTTACAAAAAAATGTGTATAAAAACATAAAAACTTTTCAATCAACAAATCAATGCAATTTAACATTGACATAATAATAAACATAAATTTGCTCTGCTTTGCCTAGTAACGAAATAAAATGAATTATGAACATCAATCAGTCTTCATTACAATGGAACATGTATTTTTTTTAATATTATAATTAAAAGAAATCAGTAGGGTTTTTATCAACCCAATGTTGTCATTCTTGTTTTAGATATCTATTTAAAAGAAATGGAAACTCGCATCTACATCCTAAACTCCATCTGCAGCTTCTCTTTCAATTTAGAATTTTGTAAAAAAAATGGGTATCTAAACATAAAAATCAAAACATTTTAACTGACATTTTAACAATTTTAGTTATACTAAATAATTAAACATAAATGGGCTCTACCTTTGCCTAACAACAAAATAAACTTAACTATGAACATCAATCAGTCTTCATTACAATGGAACATGTATTTTTATATTATAATTAAAATAAATCAGTGGCTACAACTAAAAGTCTCATGCCCGGTTTCTGAGGTGCTGTTAGATATCTTTTCATTAATTATTAATTCGATAAACAGACAACCTTTTTAATTCTTTATTAAGTTCTTTATTTAAAAATGCTTTTAAAGGCATTTGCTTATGTAATTGCAGTTATGTCAGTAAAATCGTTTTTATACAAAGTTTAATGACAGCTAAACATCAGATAAAGTTATGGAATAAATAAACAGCTGATACGGACTTCAGAAACCGGGTATTAATCATCAATACAAACATAATTATAAGTATCTTAATCATTGGTATGCATTAACAAAGTAAAAATATTTGAAACAAAACATACTATTTTAAAACATAAATTTTCTTCTCTCATTTCTTAGCCTTAGAGTAAATATTTTGGACGAATACCTTTATTTTTAGCCAGTCTTTATTCTTAAGTAAATCTACATGTTGTTCTTTTAGTTTCTCACATTCATTTCTTTTAGGCGGTTGGTGATTTTTTATGTGAAATTTAAAGTATTTTGTAACTACGTCCTTTTGTTCCTTTGTCCAAGGTACCAACGTCCTTTTTTTTCCTTTTCGTATTTTGTTTTCGTTACCTAATTGAGACACGGGTTCATTATTAAGTTGTTGAGAATCATTTTGCATACCAGATGGTCCAGCCTGAGATAAGTCATTTAAATTACAATATGTTTGTACGTAATCAGAATTAGCATCTAAAGTAGGTTCAGGTTCAGGATCATAGTCTATAATTTCGTTGTTGTCCACGGGCTCTTCAATTAGCTCCTCATTTAAATCTAAATCAATCTCTTCGAGAGATTTTCCTTTGTAAGCGTCTGCTTTTCCATCTTCCATAAGAATGAGAAGCTTTGATATCTTAGCAGTTTGGTATACGTCATCTGGCAACCTGTAAGACTTTTTATGTACTTCATTAGTATGGCCCATGAATGTAGCCAGCTGCTCCATATCATTTTCAGACATGCTAAAAATTTGTGATAAGGTGGCTAAATGTTTTCTTAGCCTTGTAGAGGATATTGCTTTAGGCTGTTTCGCCCCTGATAATTTGGCATGCTTTTCCAAAACTTTGTAGCCATAAATTGTGTTGTTATAACCGGGATTACCAAACAAAAATTGATTTGGTGTCGAAGCAAAAAAAAAATGCCTAATCGATAATAATAATTTAATATCATCTTGAACTTCTTTATTAAACAGAACTGGTACTCCGCGGCCGCGTTTACCTCTAATGACAACACGTTTAAATTTCTTTACCAGAATCCTTTCTGAGGCAGTAAGCGCACGATCAAACTCTTCATACTTATTATTATCATTATTGTCGCTTTCTAAATAATCGTGCACTGTAATTCTTTGAAGTTCTCCAGGCCTGCGCCTATTTAATAATAAAACCCTACAATACACAGTCTCTAAAAGTTGTGTATATGTTTCAGTAGTTTGTAAGCCTTCTTTAATTTTTATAGCAGCATCCAAGGATTTTTTATTTAGGTATTCTTTAAGAATTTTTAAATCATTTGCTAAAGGCACAATAGTTATCTTATTCCACTTTTTCTTGTTTAAATCTGTTGCAGCTTGTGTAGACACATCATATTTCCAATTTGATTCAATAAGTTGAATCAAAGTTTTTAAGTCGGCTTCTATTTTGCCAGTATCTACTTCCGTGTAAGGTCCTTGCTTTTTTAATGCACACATTATTGCAATATTGCAGCATTGTTTCAAGGTGGTGGACAGATTCATTGCGAACGTAGGTGTCTCATACCTATCTTTTTCTATGTCATAATTTCCCAGTATTTTGGTTGCTTGTACAATGATATCATAATGAATTGGTCTTAAGGCAGAAAAGAAGTCATTAATGGATGGATCAATCTTTTTTAGTTCTAGTAATAATTTTGCAAGCTCTCTCATTTTTCTAGACACTACGTTAACGAAATGTTTTTCTCGGTGAGTTTTCAAATATTGAGATCCGTAAGCACATATAAGGTTATCTTTTTTTGCAATAAGTGATATTTTGTCTGCCTGCATTCGGGGAAATACAGTTTCCTTAAGTTTTTCGTCGATTTTAAGATGACGTATCAGTAGATTTTGAGCCTCAGATTGAATGTTTTTACTTCCTGATTTACCACTACATTTCTTTTTATGTTTCCACAATAGTTTTTTAGAATAGAATCCCAGACACTCCGTACACGGCAAATAATCAGTAAATTTGAATTTTCGCATCGGTTTAGTGACCTCTTTTGAATTTACAAGGTAGTTTCCTTTTTTACGTAGAGCTGCAATTAATTGTTTTCTATCAAGACTTTTTTTAGGTTTTGACACAATTTTTTGGACTTCAGTTTCATAAATATGGTGTCGGAGTAAATGACGAGCAAAATTTAAAACAAATGACTCACAGTAAAAGCAATAATCTTTATCTCGAACCTTTGAACTTTTGGGTTTTTGCCTTTGGATAATTGTTGTACTATCATTAGAATTATCTTCTATTTGAGATGCACTATTAATATTGTAAATAATCTCTTCATTTGGTTCTGATTCATTGTAAGGCTGTGGAAATTCCCTACTTACAATTACATTGCAAGGAGAACTGCTTTTACAACTAACTTCACTTAAACTTATGTTATTAGGTGGCTTGAAAGATACATTAGACAAGGAATTATTAACATCGAGAGGTATTCCTTGATTTGGTACGAATTCATCTGCTTTATAAGGTTGGAGAAGTTTCCTTTCTACAAATACACTACTACATGGAGAACCGGTTATGTGACTAATTTCGCTATAATTAAGATTAATAGGCTCCTTGACCGATGAATCGAAGTTCGAAACACATTGTAATGGCGTTAAATTATTCGAAGTTCCAAATTCATTGCGAAAAGAATCATCAGAACTAGTCTGCAACAAAAAAAAAAGCTTATTATATTTTGTTGCACTTTACTATTGTTGCTTCGTTAATATGAAGGTAACAACTTGATTAGTGATATAAGTGTTGTATATCCCTTGCTGAACATCAAAATTCCCGATCTCAATCCTGAATTGGCGCTCGCAGATATTTTTAAGCCACCTATAAGGTTTCTGACATGGTTTAAGGACTGCTTCGGCTTAGAGTGCTACCGCTTTTGGGATAACAGCCGTTAGCACATTATTATTAATGAATTAATGAAGTATTTTAGTTAAACTTACTTCGTCTCTCGGTGGAGTGTAATTAGAACATGTCGCAGAAAAGTCAGATATTGAACCAGATTTTGAATCAGATAATTCCTGTAAACAGAGATACATACAATGAAATACATGATTAACAACACTAAAACTAGAAATTGAAGATGAACGAGACATCATAGGTACTTTTTTCTTTTTTTAAGAGCGACTAATGTAAAGTTAATGAATAGACAGCAGTAGCTATTAGGTATTCAGCTGGGAAAAACTCGAACCAACACAGGCTGATGTGAACAGGTAAATTCAGAATTGGATAGGTAAGTACGTCTACATAGGTAAATCAGAGACGGATTAGTGAGTATGTATAAACAGGTAAGCTCAGAGGCACAAGCTGGTGTGAACAGGTAAGTCCGGAGTTGGACAGGTAAGTATGTATAAACAGGTAAGCTCAGAGGCACAGGCTGGTGTGAACAGTTAAGTCCGGAGTTGGACAAGTAAGTATGTATAAACAGGTAAGCTCAGAGGCACTGGCTGGTGTGAACAGGTAAGTCCGGAGTTGGACAGGTAAGTATGTATAAACAGGTAAGCTCAGAGGCACAGGCTGGTGTGAACAGGTAAGTCCGGAGTTGGACAGGTAAATATGTATAAAAAAATGTGAGTACGTAAGTCGTGTTTTATCTAAGTTAAAACATACGTACCTCATGTAAGGTTTCTGGTTGGTTTTCTTTTTCTTCCTGTCTCTCTGAAAACAAAACAGATATATTTGTATTATTATAAAACAATAAAAAAATTAAATACCCTCGACCCAAAAGCAAACAAAAACAAGAAAACCTATAAAAAGTAAGACACACTTAGGTACGCACGCACGCACGCACTCACGCATACACAGACAAATACGTCAAACCTAAAACACCGCTCTTTTTGCGTCAGGGTTTAAAAAGATTTTATATACCTAACTGTAATGACGTTGTCTGATGTAATGTAACTCCATACCAAATTTCATCCAAATCCGTTCAGCCGTTTTTGCGTGAAAGAGTAACAAGCATCCATCCATCCATCCATACTCACAAACACCATACCTAAACTTCCGAGGCGCAGTGGCTAACGCACTCGCCCTGAGAACTGTGTGAAGTCGCAAAAAAGCCTCTGGCTACCCCTTCTGGGATAACAGCCGTGAGTGCATACAAACTTTCGCGTTTATAATGGGTATTAGTACGAAGTAGGATGATATTACGATATAAGAATCAAATAGGTAGGTAAGTAATATAGAAGCATGTACCTTTTGATTATTACTGGTTATTACAAAAACATTCGTCTTCTGGAAAATGATCATAAATGGCATATTCGCAAAATTTACACCACATGAAAGAAGAGTTATAAAGCCTTTTAAAGTCATCGAAATTCATGGGTAGTACAAAGTGTTCAACTACTGAATTAGTAATATTAATACTCGTATCACAATGTATGCACCAATTTTGCAAAATGAAATGCGTTGAATCCCAAGGCCATTGCAGTTTAGCTTTATAAAAATGTATAAAATCATTTCTTTTAAAAAAAGTATCCACATCAATCACAACAACCATTTTTGCAGACTACACACGTTCACTCACAGACAATTTAACGCAAACTAAGCTCATCATAATACTATAAACAGACAACATGTTTAAATGTAAGTAGGTACTTACTAGCTAGATGTTATAGGTATTATAATAAGATAAATCGTGTTATAATTTTCATTTAAGTAGTAAAAAGTAAGTACTTACGGTTTGCCAATTTAAGAATCCTTGCACTTCTTTTCATTGTGATTCATATATTATTATAATCACTAACTATAATAATAGACCAAATAAATAACCATTTTTAACGCACTTGCAAATAATTCACTTTGGTGACAAGCTTACATCACGGCCGGCACATGTATGTTTGTTTACAAACTTCGGCACGCGAGCGCGCTGAAACCCGCCGTCCCGCGCCCCGCACCATGCGTCACTCGTGAACCCCGAATAGGCCCCTCAGACACCGTACCTAGTGCCCGTCTAAGGATATTTAATAGACGCAAGATTGTTGTCACGAAAACATGATAAAAACTTTACAAATTAAGTACGATATTCAATGGACACGATAAGATCGGTGAACTGAACTCAAAGTATACGTGGTAAATTATACGCTGAACACTAGCGCCCTCCAAATTTCAGTCGGACGATGGCGGAACTATATTATACGCTAAAAGGCATTGTAGTGATGGAATTACGTCCATGCCAATTTTTCGCCCTTTCATTCTAATGATCGTAAGGGACCCTTGGGCTAAAAATGAGGGTCGGTCAATCTTGCGTCCGGAATACGGACGCAGAAAGTCAGTCGGACGCAGCATCATCGGTAAATAACGCCATGTAGGACGCAACATGTCCTTCAAGATGTAAATATATATATATATATATATATATATATATATATAATATATATATATATATATATATATATATAAATATAAATATAATATAATATAATATAATATAAATATAAATAAAATAATATAATATAATATATAGTAGGATAGGATAGTAGGACTAGAAGCAAATGGACCACCACCGGTTCGAAACGCGGCCCAGACCTGAGGAGACTACAAGAAACTCAGCGGGCTGTTTTTTTGTCTATTTACAACAATTGCCTCTAGAAGGCGGTCACCGTGGCCTGTGGACGTGTGCAACACTAAGGATGTAACACACGCGCTGCCTACCCTGAAGGGAAGGGGGGAGGGCTAGGTAGGGGTGGGGGTATGGATACAGTGAGCTCTGGCTACCCTACTTACCGGCGGGAACACAACACGATGGTAATTATGGCCGCGGTGTTCTATAGAGCGGAAGTACTACCACAGTCGGACAGTTCATTTCAGACGGGGGATACCGTCGTGTCCAACCTCCTTTTAAACACGATGGTTATTATGTGCGCGGTGTTCTGTAGGGCGGAGGTACTACCCCAGTCGTACAGCTCAGTTCAGACGGGAGATACCGTCGTGTCCTACCTCCTTTTAAACGCGATGGTTATTATGGTCGCGGTGTTCTGTAGGGCGGAGGTACTACTCCAGTCTAAGTGGCGGTCAAAATTTCCTTCCACTCCATTCGTACGGACTGTAGGGTTGGAGTGTAATTTCGTAATTCACCTGTGTCATGTAATATTTCATTAGACGTATCCCTTTGGGGTTGAAATTATTCTGCGAAATGCTTTTATTAATATTTCAACCCTAACACTGTCCCTTTGAAACTAATGGTATAAATTAATTGTTTTATTTTTAACTTAATAACCGCGGTAGCCTAGTGGTATGGGTAATGGACTGCTAAGACGAGGTCTCGGGTTCGATCCCAGGTTGCCATGGCACACACCAATGACTTTTCGATGCTTTTCGAAGTTATGTGTGTATTTATCGCAGGTTTATAAGTGCCCGGTTAATGGCGATAGGCTCGCCACCTATTACATTGGGACCTAAACATAAACTGGTGAAATGTGGGTGCTAGCACCTCTGCCTACCCCTTCGGGTATATAGGCGTGAGTTTATGTTATATGCATGTTATTTTTAACTTAGTTTGATCATTTTTTAAAGGGTTAAAAGTCGCATTGACGTGCATTGATGTGACTGATATCGCTCGATAGCGCTATTTAGACCCAAAGTATAGCTAAACTTGCTTGTGTTATGGGTTCTAGAATGTGGATAAAAATACTTAGATATTTTTTTGTAAATATTGTACATAAAAATACCCAGACCAATGCAAATCTACATATTCATGCATACCACAGAACAAAGAAAAATCCTTAGGACATGCATACAAATATTTGCACTGAACGGGAATTGAACAGGCGTCTTCTGAAAGTTTGGCCGCTGAGACTATGCGTTCCTGACACATGTCAATTCGTCATGACTAGTTATGTACAATAAATAACTTGTACCTAGAACCGTTCTCTAAACCTGTTCCCAACTTACAATAACATAATAATAATCACAGTCAGCAATTGTGACAACGTGATTTCATTTTAATTTTAATTTTATTCTAATTTGGCTATCTATCTGCCCTGCCCCATTTGTTTTTCCAATTTTTAATTTTTAATTTTGTTTCATTCTTATTTAATTTTATGTGATTATTAATTGTAATAATGGGTTATTACCTGAAATAATAATAAAAAAATCATATTCATTTCATTCATTATAAAAATATGATTCATTCTTTCTATTAGCTTGGGTAGGGGCTTATTACAAAATTACATATTATAAAATTATAACGTTCTATTTTATATTTTTCAACCAACAGATTAATATTATTAAGATTACTAAAATATGCGGTTACAATTGACTTGTTATTTTGTCTCATCCCTATGAAAGCGAACATTTGACATAACCTTAAAACAGCGCATTTTGACGTGGTATGACTTTTAAAAACTATTGATTTTATATTTTTAATTAATTAATTGTTAATTATTTTAGCCCAAAATTAATCTGTGTATTGTAAATTGGCACAGTAATTAAATTTTTAATGTTATCACTCGTTAATAAGGTCAATAAACGATATTTAAAATTTTGCCGTAAATTATACACCAGTTCAAAGTTACATCGCCCGTTCGCTCACAACCTGTCAGGAACGCATTCTTTCAGCGCTTCTATAATAGCAGTGGAACATTTCCCTGCTACGCCACTACGCCACAGAGGCTGTCTTCTGCTGTTTCAAATCTGAAAATGATCATAGACCTTTGACGCTAACTTTAGTTTGAATTTAAAATCATTGCTGTACATTTAATTTATAATAATAAAAACAATACAATAATAGTTTAGATTCACAGTTATTTCAATTTCCCATGGCGATTTTTACGTAATACCTATGAATAATAATTGGATTTAAAATATCTCAGTCTATTATTTAAATATAATAATATCTATTGCGTATTATTATATCATCTTATTTTATTATATAACTAGCTTATGCTTGCGGTTTCGCCCACGTGGACGCCGGTTTTATTTATATATCAGTCACGTCGATAATTATGATTTTTCGGGACTATGTATGTATGTATGTATGTATGTATGTATGTATGTATGTATGTATGTATGTATGTATGTATGTATGTATGTCTATTTCTTTGGCACGGCCTACAGCCTAAACGGCTTGACAGATTTTGACATACGAGGTATCATTTTTATTTAAATCTTTAGTTTGAAGAGGGTTTGTTTACACAGTGAGTATGTCACCCTCATAGGGGCTAAGCTTATCTACAACTTACAATCTACGCTTAATACCTATGTTAACTAAGCTGTCAATATTATATTACCTCGCCTGATGGTAAGCTAAAGGTAAAGTCTCAGGAAGGGGGTTCCCATTACATACACCGACAGTGACATAATGGTGGCCCTCAACTTGACGGCCTGCGTGGTTTTCGCGTTTTTGGCTATATCTCCGATTCTACTCAACCGATTGTGATCAAATATGCGTAAGATTATAAGTCAACCAAGACCTTTCAAATTAAAAAAACTGCATCAATATCCGTTAAGTAATTTTTACATTCATCGCGCACAAATAGATTACAATACCAAAATGATATTTTTGTTTTTAAAATCGTTCATATAACATAACCCAAGTTTCTTTTTCTCTAATATAGGACACGTCAATTTGACTTCACTTCGCCTGATGGTAAGCTGAAGGTAAAGTCGCAGGAAAGAGGGTCACCATTACATTACATTACCGTTACATTACATATTAACAATGGCGGCACTCAGCTTGACGGCTTCCTCAATTATTTTATTCTTTAATTTTTTTATGTCGGACACGTCAACATGACTTCACCTCACCTGATGGTAAACTAAAGGCAAAGTCTCTGGAATAGGAGTCACCATTGCAAATACCGATAGTGCCACAATGGTGGCTCTCAGCTTGACGGCCTCATTTTTAAATATTTCCAATGACAGACATAAATACCTTACAATTTTGTAATAGGATAAAAGTCGTTACGTATACTGTACTAACAAGCGAATCCGAACAAAAACCATAGCTTTTTATGAGACAAAAGTTCCTTAACAACCAAATGATGGCACAGCTGCTGAGCTGACCTTCAACTCAATATGGAGCCGTTTCTGGAATCGTTTTTGTTCGAAAGGCAAAAGGTTTCTATTGTTATATTTATGTAAATAATTCGGGAAAAGTCTATATATAGGGCGGGGTGTTTGTGTGTAGGGTGATTACTGTCACAGTTGGAATACCGAAAAGTATGATTACTTTCAAAAGTTGTCTTTAAATTTGAAGTATTTATACTAATTGAAAGGTTTGTTATTTGTTTGGTTGAACGCGCTAACCTCAGAAACTACTGAAATTATGAAAATAATTAAGCGGGGCGTGAAAAAGCATTTGATGAGGGCGTCAAGCTAAAGGCCACCATTGTGGCACTATCACTGTTTGCAATGGTGACTTACCATCAGGAGAGGTGAAGTCATATTGCTGTGACCAACATGAAAAAAAAATTAAACAAGGGATAAAGGGATACAATTTCTTGTTTTTATAGCCGACAAGCACACGGACGTGTGCTGCACCAAGGGGCGACACACTCGCTCTACCGCCCTTGTAAAATTTTTCTAATATTTTTTTTATATGTATAGGACATGTCAATTTGATTTCACCTCGCCTGATGGTAAGTTGAAGGTAAAGTCTCAGGAAAGAGGGTCACTATTACATACACGTACCATGTTAACAATGGTGGCACTTAGCTTGACGGCCTCATCAAGAGAGGATTGTCGTCGCAGCACCACGTGACACCCACCGGTCCCACTAGTGCTGCGACCACTATCCCCCTGCCCGGCTATGCACTTGCTGACCCCTGAACGCAATCCAACCGAGATTGGATTACTATGGAGGGTTTTTCGCAATCGCGCACGGTGGTACCTACCCGGCCGAATTTTGTAACAAATTTGTGCCAACAGTAAACCACCAATATTTAGCTAATAGGTTTATTTTTACACTAGCTGTTGCCCGCGGCTCCGCCCGCGTGGAATTCGGATTTTGTTCCAACATTTTTTCGTGCTATTAGTAAAGATGTATGGAAATCTGCCCGATTTATTGACATTAATGCTCACTGCTCCGCTCCCTTTGGTAGTAGCGTGATGATATATAGCTTATATTACTCCCAGATAGTGTAGCTTTCTATAAGTGAAAGAATTATTGAAATCGGTCCAGTAGTTTCGGAGCCTATTTATTACAAACATACAAACATAGGTACAAATCTTTCCTCTTTATAATATTAGTATAGATTACCATAGCAATATACGTAACACCATAGCGTGTGTGTACTCTACAAATACGCCGGGGTACTTATCTCTAATTAGGTTAGAGACAGAACATAAAAATTGTATGAAACCAACGATCGATGGTGTGTAATTACCTAAAGCGAAGGTGTGGTCGTTACCTTATTTTTAGGTCACCAGGGCCCGTAGACAAACGTCATTTTATTCCGTAGCGTAAATCGCAATCGAATAGAAACGGTTAGGTCGACCAATCACATCCAAGCTCGTCGCCGGCGTACGATGCGCGCGCCGCGGCGAAATCACGAGCTGGAGTGTGATTGGTCGACCTAAACTATTCGAAACGATACGATTCGATCGAATAGAATACTTTTGCCACTTGGCTACGGGCACAGTTTCGGCTTCTCAAATTATTTATTTATACAACGTGTTAATTTGCTTTTGAGCATCCTTTACATTCTGAGCTGGGTGCGGGCCGGAACCTCCACGTGGTGCACCCGGGCAACGGAGGCGAGCAGCGCCTCCCACTCGCCACGGGAGACGCTGCTGCCTGCGGCCAATCCGGCCTGGGTGAGAGTGGCCCTCTAGAGGGCTGCTCCGAGGCTCTCCACGTGTCCCTCTGACTAGCAGAGGGCATAGTGGGGAGCGATTGGGGGCGAGCTGATTGTCTGCGCGCCGACGGTTGGGTGACAGGACGGCCTCCTGTCACCCTACACCCCACCGTCGGTGAAGTGGCGCGATGTTCCCCCCCCCCTCCCCCTTTCGGGGGGTTGAGGGAGCTATCTTAAAACCGTAGATGGCCTGGGGTTCAGCTAGGGTGCGAGGGATATGCCTATTGGGTAACCTTACACCCTGGTAATTAAGACACGAGACGGCGTGCGGTTTTAGTCGGTTCGATCCCGACATAACCCCCCCGATGACCAACGGGGGTGGTACCCATGGGGATCTCTGCACGGTAGTGAAAAAAAAGGTGGGCTTGAGCTACTTATAGTCATCACAATTTCACCAGTGCATTCAATATTAAGACTTCGTTCACGTAATTCACGGGCGATAACATTGATCAGCTGACGCGCACACTACCTACTTATATGGACTTAGGACTGGCAGAATACCTTAGTAACTAGTAGATAAGTAGGTAGTAACTGATATCTCTTGTCCAAACTCAATCTTGGCATGTTTACCTTACAAACCACGATGTCTCCCCCCTCCCCCCAAAAGAAATTGTCAATCAATACAGTTCTCCCTTCGATGGAGGGAAGGGGGAAATGAGCCACTTAACTGCGTTAAAACTTTTCGAGCAAATCTAAAGTTTCTTGCGACTACACGATTCGGATATAATTCATTTTTACTTAAATTAGTTTTTTAGTCAATATGTAGCAATACGATGGTAGCTGAATGGATAAGGACGCGGCCTCTTCTCAGAGGTGAGTCCGGTCGGACAGTACCAATGTGAATTTCACGTTTGTGTGCTAATCACATGATTTACCATCTGCTGACGGTGAAGGAAAAACATCGTGAGGAAACCCACATGACCTAGAAGAAATTCTAAGGACATGTCCGATCCACCAACCCGCATTAGGGCAGCGTGTGTGGATTAAGGTCTAAACCCTCTCAGCTCTCTCGTTAGAGGAGAGGAGACCCGTGTCCAGCAGTGGGACATAAATGGGTTGCTATTATTAAGTAGTAATTGGTTCTCTTTTTCCCACGTAAAATTTTGTTCCCGCTACCCGTGACTCACGGGAACATGTTCCCGGGATAAAAGTAATCTATATGTTTTTCCAGACTATAATCAATCTCTGTACCAAATTTCAGCTAGATCCATTCAGCCATTATTACTTGAAAGAGTAACAAACATACATTCAGACATACATTTTACAAACTTTCGCATTTATAATATTAGTAGCAAGTAGGTGGCAGACAAGCACACGGCCTACCTGATGGAAAGCGGTCACCGTGGCCTATGGACGTGTGCAACACCAGGGGCGTTACACTCACGCTCCCGACCATAAAAAAACCTTCTAATGCCCTTCTTGAAGAACCCCATATTGTAGACGCTAGGGAAAACCACAGCAGGGAGATCATTCCACAGCCTAAGCGTGCACGGAGTGAAAAAGGGATAGGTAGGGTTCTTAGTTGACGACTTCCGTGGTGTAGCGGTTGTTCGGAAGTCACCAACCCATAATAAAACCATGCCCCGTATTTGGTAACCAAATTAAAGTACTATTGATTGCCCGTAGTTATCTTATCAGCGTGAATATTTTATTGATTGGTTGATAGCGATCTGATTTAGTAAATGTAGGAGTGAAAAGGTATTGATTGGTATAATATGACTGACTAGAAATACTCGCGGCTCCGCCCACGTGGGTTTACAATTTTATTTTCCTCTTAACAATATACAATATGTATCTCAATATTATTGTGATTATCATTTCATTCGTATAAAAAATAATCTTTCAAGAAACCCACTCACGTACGTATATTTTGAGTTATTTCTTTTTTATATTAGACACGGCAACATGACTACACCTCGCGTGTTGGAAGGCTAAAGGCAAAGTCTCAGGATCGGGGGTCACCTCTAAATACACCGATAGTACTACAGTGGTGGCCCTCAGCTTGACGGCCTCATCAAATGCTTTTTCACGCTTTGCTTAAAGGACCCGGGACTATAATGAGGAAAGAAACACATGCGCTGGTAAAAAATTCCAAGTCTTTATGGTGCGGCAAAGAAAATAGGCACCGAACCGCTTGGTTCTTGATGGAATAGTTAGTTTTCAAAAAGTCTTTTTTAAATACGGGTAATTTTGACCCAACGTCGATATAAGTGTAACAATTTTTCACCAAGATTGTGTTGGAACTGGTGGTCAAAGTCTCCCAAGGTTTCTGGGAGTTCCTTCTTGGGGTCCCTGGTGAAAGACTCTCATGGATGAAACACCATGTGTTTTTAGTCGGTTCGATCCTAACATAAATACTTCAATAGCTACTGAGTAGCTCGTTGGAAGTTTCTACACGTTTAACATAACATAACATAAACTCACGCCTATGTCCCCGAAGGGGTAGGCAGAGGTGCTAGCACCCACATTTCGCCAGTTTCTGTTTAGGTCCCAATGTAATAGGTGGCGAGCCTATTGCCATTAACCGGGCACTTATAAACCTGCGATAAATACACACATAACTTCGAAAAGCATCATCATTGGTGTGTGCCATGGTGAACCTGGGATCGAACCCGAGACCTCGTCTCAGCAGTCCATTACCCAGACCACTAGGCTACCGTTCTACAGTCGGTCTTACTTTTTGTTTCTACACGTTTAAAAAAAAGTAAGTATAACGACGGGTTAATAATTGATTCTACCTCTGCCTGCCGCCTCAGAGACAAACAGCCGTGAGTTTAATATGATCTTTATTGCTCGTAGTCGACTAGATAATGAAAGACCCATGTACACAACATACGCTGCATAATTAATACTCCTGAAGAGTACGTCTCGAATACAAATGGAAATCCAACAATACCGCGTTTCAGCTCAACCGTCATATTTATTTAAAGTCTTGTGGTGGAGCCACACTTCGCTATTCGCATTGTATTATAAATGACTAAACGCTCCACAATTCGTCATAGAAGAGTGCGCGAATATTCGTGCGAATGAAGCTAATATACACGAATAAGCCGTCCCCGCTTCGATTTATCTATACTAATCTATACTAATATTATAAAGAAGTAAAGTTTGTGTGTTTGTATATTTGTTAAATTGTAAGGGGTAATCTCGGGATCTACTGAACCGATTTTAAAAATTCTTTCACTAATAGAAAGCCACGTTATTCGTGAGTGTTATAGGCTATAATTATATTTTATTGGAAAACTGGAATTTACACCCAGGCGAAGCCGGGACTCGGGTTGCTAGTGCATGAATAAAGTCGAATAACGAATAGTGAAGTGTGGTTCCACCGTATAATTATATTATATAGGTACTAGCTGTAGACCGCGGCTTCACCCGCGTGGAATTCTGTTCTCGATCACGTTTTTTATGAGAACCTTTTGCCAGGGATAAAAAAGCCTATAAAGGTAGGCTATGTAAGCCTAAGAAAAGTTGGAGGATATGGCAAGGAAGGGAGTGACTGAGGAGATGACATCTGACAGGAATGTATGGAGGAGAATGACATGTTGCGCCGACCCCAAATAATTGTGCCAAGAGTAGGTAAGTAGATTATGGTGAAATTTTAGCGGGTTTATAGGTTATTGCAAAAAGGGCAGGTCAAAAGCACTCGAAACCGGCGGGCTTGCATGAAAGGTTTAATGAAATTAGAGGAAGCGCGTGAAGTATGTCAGGACAGAGGCAGATGGTGGTCTGTTGTCTCTGCCTACCCCGGAGGGAAAAGAGCGTGAGCATAATGGAATGTAGGTATGTATGTATAGTTTTTCTGTAATGTATGGAAATTCTTCCGATTTATTGACAGTTACGAGTACCTACTGCTCCACTCTTTTAGATAGTAGCGTGGTGATATTTAACCTATAACCTTCGAAAAATGGGCTATCCAACGCGATAGGATTTTTTTAATCGAACCAGTAATTTCTAAGATGAGGAGGAAACAAATAACAATAAAAAACAGTACTTACCAGTTTCGAGTTTTAACTTTGTCCAATATATTATGTTTCTGAAACAAAAATAAATTAATTTTAATAAAACAACACAGTAAACTATGACTATGGGTCCTCATAATATAATATGTTGTATATTATTGGTCAAACCGTGGTTTTTCCAAGCATTTACAATATGGGGTTCTTCAAGAAGGGCATTAGAAGGTTATTACAGGGTCGGCAGCGCGAGTGTGACGCTCTTGGTTCTGCACACATCCATGTGTTACCCAAATTTAAATGTAATTCCTGGATTTTATATAAGATATTGGATATAAGATAAATATCAAAATATCTTCACCTCGCCTGATGGTAAGCTAAAGGTAAAGTCTCAGGACCGGAGGAGAGTTTTTCTTGCTGTCACTACAGTTTTTACACCATTTCAGGGTCACCGCTACATACACCGATAGCGCTACAGTGGAGGCCGTCAGCTTGACCACCTCATCAAAATGCTTTTTCACGCCCCGCTTAAAGGACCCGGGACTATAGGAGAAAGGAAACTGGTGGCGCTGGTAAAGAATTCCAATGTATATATAGAAATATCTATATTATAATCTATATATAGATACTAATATACACGGTGATTTTATAGTCGCTGATTTTAAAATTTTAAATAAATACAACTTCCAGGCGATATTTGCATTATCAGTTGACTTTACAGACTAGTACCTACTTATCTACTAGTTATTAAGGTATTCTGCCGGTCCTAAGTCCATACAAGTAGGTAGTGTGCGCATCAGCTGATCAATGTTATCGCCCGTGAATTACGTGAACGAAGTCTTAATATTCAATGCACTGGTGAATTTGTGATGACTATAAGTAGCTCAAGCCCCCCCTGTGAAGAGTGCTGAAATGTAAATCAAGATGTTGTATAGTAACAAAATCAACATAACAAAACCGGGCACAATCTGGAGGGTGGGTAACCCCTATATGGATACAATTATTATCTCTATAACAAGTTGTGATGGTCTTAATTACGGTTCGGACGGCCCAAGGTCCGCTCGAAGGATGACCGCTAATAGTACCTACGATAATCTTGTGTATCATTATTTAGGCTACTAGTAACTTAATAATATGGGAATATGTGTACATAAATGTGTTCCAGAAATTTGGTGGCACAAATTTATCACAAAATTCGGCCGGGTAGGTACCAACCACAGTGCACGATTGCGAAAAACCCTCCATAGTAATATAGTAATCCAATCTCGGTTGGATTGTGTTCAGGGGTCCGCTTTACCAGTCTTAACTGCGGATTTGGCTGGACCTCGATATTTTTCGTGAAGTGACTGCCATCTGATCTTCACAACCCAATGGTGAAATTAGGCGATATCGAAGTATTGCAGTTAGACCGTAGTTGTTGGATTTTTCGGGCTCCAACTACCCGTAACGACTGCCCTAGATGTTTGTATGGCAACCGGGACCGACGGCTTAACGTGCTTTCTGAGGCACGACCAGACCAATGCAAATAACCACTTACATGCATACAAATATTTGCAATGAGCGGGGATCGAACCCGCGCGTCCTGCGCAGCGGCCGCATTCACTACCACTACGCCACAGAGGCTGTTTAACAAGTTTCCTATCCTATAGTTTACAAATAGTATGAAACAGAATTACGTAGGAGGGTGAGGGTGGGGGTGGCGCGAACCCTGAGAGAGGGAGAGGGGAGGCAGAGGGCGGCCTCTCAACTAACTAGGTTGTATAATTTGTACAGATTGATACTCGGGTATGAATTAAGTAACCACCGAATTGATTAATTATTTAAGTTAAAAAACATAGAGTTCGAATTGAGAACCTCCTCCTTTTGAAGTCGGTAAAAAGACTTTATTCAAAAACCTTTTATAAAATGACTTTCAAAAACAAGCTTCTTAGTTATGCGAAAAACCCTCCATAGTAATCCAATCTCGGTTGGATTGCGTTCAGGGGTCAGCAAGTGCATAGCCGGGCATGAGGGGATTGTGGTCGCAGCACTAGTGGGACCGGTGGGTGTCACGCGGTGCTGCGACGACAATCCTCTTTTGATGAGGCCGTCAAGCTGAGTGCCACCATTGTTAACATGGTACGTGTATGTAATGGTGACCCTCTTTACTGAGACTTTACCTTCAGCTTACCATCAGGCGAGGTGAAGTCAAATTGACGTGTCCTATATATAAAAAAAAATCATCCTCCAAGCTTTTTACCCAACAGGCAAGCGGATCCTACCGTCGACCACATCATCACTTCTTACCAACAGGTGATATTGTGGTAAAACGTGAGCCTATCCTATCCTACTTCCTATTTCTTTAGTTTCATAAACTTTTTGAATGTTAAATCAGGTTGTCAAATGTCAATGTCTGTAGCAAGATTTTAATAATAAAAAATCATATTTTCGGAAATAAATAATGTTCACTAATTTGAAATAGGTAGGCTATGATGAAAGGGTTTTTCAAAGGGCCTCTTCCGAGTCACACATACTTTGGCTAGAGCAGCTATCTTTATAATCCCTATAAAATCTAGAAGTCTAGAAGACAATGAAAAAGGACAATGATGGTAAATAGACTGGCTTTGGCCGCGATGCATGGCACTGTGCTGCGAAGGGTTTGATAGAACTCGAGATGAAATGAATACGTTTAGCTGCACGTTTGTATAAAGTAAGAAAAAAGCGTTGGTAGCAAAATGGATAAGGACACGGCCTCTTCTCAGAGGTATCGAGTTCGAATCCGGCCGAACAGTATCAATTATGAATTTCACTATGTGGAATTTTTATGTGCTAATAACATGATATACCATCTGCCCACGGTTAAGGAAAAACATCGTGAGAAAACCCACATGTCCTAGAAGAAATTCTAAGGACATGTCCGATCCACCAACTCGCATTAGGCTAGCGTGTGTGGATTAAGGTCTAAAACCTCTCAGCTCTCTCGTTAGAGGAGACTCGTACCCAGCAGTGGGACATAAATGGGTTGCTATCATCAATGTATAAATATTAACTTTTAAACTTTCGCATTCCATGATTATTATATGTAAAGTAAAAAGTAAAAAAAACGTCAGGCATTCCAAAGGTATGTATGTACCTATACATTGTATAAATATACCTAAGAAGTTAGGCTAACGTGTTAACTGTCTCAATTCACCTACTATGACCCCCATAAATGAACCTTAAACGCTTTCAATGCAAACATAGACAGGGGGCCGAACTAGTCACGATTGCAGACGGGAAATCTCCGACGGGTCATAAATTTTACGAGCGAAACAGGAAAACCTTTTAGTTTTAGTGGGTACGAACTAAGTTTGTACGGACAAACATTATGAAAAGTATACATGTAGAATGTTTTGTATACCATTTAGGTGGCAGACAAGCACACAGCTCATGTTCGATGCAGCAGTCAGCATAAAGCATTGTACAGTAACATTGCGCGTGGTCAGCGGTTTACGCCAATCCACGCTAACTGGGCCTCGATTCTGCTAAAGACAAACCACTGATATACCACTGACACTCTAAAAAATGGCATTTAATTGTAGACTTTATTGCTATCAAGTTAAAGTCTAAAGTTAAATGATATTTTGTAGAGCGAATGAAAAAGTTTAATGAATTCTTTTCATTTGATTTTAGACTTTAACTGTATAATGGTAAAGTCTACAACTAAATAGCATTTTTAGAGTGTCAGTAGTATTACAGTGGTTTGCCTTTAGTAGAATCGAGGCCCTGAACAACGAACACCATTAGATTTAATTAGTACAGTGAGCGGCATCTAACGTGGCCACATTTTGGAGTAGTGTGGACCCCACTACTCCAAAACCTTGCCAAGTTAGATGCCGTACACTATACTTGTTTATATGTGACGCATTTTCCCACAAACAAGTATAGAGTACGGCATCTAACTTGGCAAGGATTTGGAGTAGTGGGGTCCACACTACTCTAAAATCTGGCTACGTTAGATGCCGCGCACTATATCATTTAGACAAGCAACCCAGTTCGGTTGTATTCAATAGCATTAT
This sequence comes from Lithosia quadra, assembly GCA_963576445.1. Taxonomy (NCBI): domain Eukaryota; kingdom Metazoa; phylum Arthropoda; class Insecta; order Lepidoptera; family Erebidae; genus Lithosia; species Lithosia quadra. Next base: position 2,796,088 of record OY754897.1, read on the forward strand.
CATAATGATTTAATCTTTAGCAATATTTTGTTATAAGCAATTAGGCCAACTCTAGCGTCGTCAGTTGTATGTTTCAACGTGTTCCATCCAGAGCTTTTATATGTTCATGATTGTTAAGTGGAAATACGATATTTCATCCACTTAAAAGTTTCACATGTAACACCCAACAACACTCTTGTTTCGTAGCAATTAGCGTGTATTGCTTAAGGCTCGGCACTCATTAGAGAGCCTTACAGTCTTTAAGACATATTATTTCTCTTCAGGAACATATCAAAGCATTATTTAGAACGAAACCAGCCATTCAGTATTTTTGCATGCATCGCGAAAATGCAAAAAGCAAAAATTCCAAAGAAAAAGTATTTTGAAGTCAAAGTCAGAAATCAATTATTCTGTATAGAAGAAAAACCGCGGTAGCCTAGTGGTCTGGGTAATGGACTGCTGAGACGAGATCTCGGGTTCAATCCCAGGTTCACCATGGCACATACCAATGACTTTTCGATGCTTTTCGAAGTTGTGTGTATTTATCGCAGGTTTATAAGTGCCCGGTTAATGGCAATAGGCTCGCTCGCATTACATTGGGACCTAAACATAAACTGGCGAAATATGGGTGCTAGCACCTCTGCCTACCCCTTTGGGGATATAAGCGTGAGTTTATGTTATGTATAGACGATTCAACGGCACCTACAAAACGTCAAAATTAAAAATATTTAAAACTAGATAAACAAATGGACCACCGCCGCCGGTTAGAAACGCGGCCCAGACCTGAGAAGACTCCGGCAAGAAACTCAGCGAGCTGTTTTTTTTTTATCTATTTACAATAATTTCCTAATACAGTTATTGATTTGAGTAACATAAGTTGAGCGATCAGTTTGTGTTCAAAATAGTCAATCATCGGCTTCAAGAAGGCTCTTCAGATTTAAGAAACACGGTGTTCCCGTCTTGCCCCCGGGAAAAGGGAGCTGTGTTTGATAGTAGTGTGATAGATGGCCGTCCTGTCACCCTCCTCCCTACCCCACTTTCCGCGCTCAAAAAACCAGCCCAACTCTTCCCTGCTCTCCACTGTGCCCTCTGCTAGTCAGAGGGACATGCTAAGATCCTCCGAGCAGCTCTATATATAGAGCCACTCCCGTATCGGTCGTTATTAGCCGCAGGTGGCAATGGGACCAACCGCGAATGGGACCATTTGCGAACGGAGGACGAAGTGCGAATGGGACGAAGTGCGCATAACCCTCCCCTGCGAGACTCTTGTTTATATGTGACTGCTGCCTGCCCCCCCTCCTCTCCCTCCTCTCCGAGAGGTAAGCCAATAACCCCCCATTAACATATATGTCTGCATTTATTTATTTAAAACATTGTCTGTTTACATTTTTTCAACAAATAATAATTTGGTAAATACAACACATTATAATTATTAAAATTCCAAAAACATTTAAAATGATACAATGGTGAGACCAACATTTTTTGTCACAGTCAATAAACAGGATTTTCTTTAAAAGGTATGATTTTATCATACTGAAATATTATATTAACCACGGTAGCCTAGTGGTCTGGGTAATGGACTGCTGAGACGAGGTCTCAGGTTCGATCCCAGGTTCACCATGGCACACACCAATGACTTTTCGATGCTTTTCGAAGTTATCCTATACATTATACGTACCTACACTATAGATACTCCCCTTTTTATCTAGATACCACCGTCGAACCGACTAAAACCGCACTCTGTCTCGGGTCTCCATTACCGGGGCGTAAAACAGTGGAATGCGGTATCCTATCACCCCGCCCGGTAAAACCAACCCATCCCCCACCTGCTCCCCACTGTGCCCTCTGCTAGTCAGAGGGATACGTGAAGAGCCTCGGAGTAACCCTCTAGAAAGCTACGCCCGCCTCGGCCGGCATATCTGTTGCCCGGGTGCCGCGTGGAGATTCCGGCTACCATCCCTGTTAGCCATCGGGAGCTCGACTCCCAAAAAAGGGGGTGGGGTGTGCATCCTGTCACCTCGCTGTCATTGGGGACTAAGGTGACAGGCGGCCGTCCTGTCAACACTCCGTCTATGCTCGGAGATCCAAAAAAAATTGTCTATACTCCGATTTTTAATTGTAGGCAAGAAAATGACAACTGCAACTGTCACTGATACAAAAAAGGGTGACCCGCTACAATAGTGATGTTCGGCAATCAATAGACTAGATACTTTAGTCATTCTTTATTTTTATCAGTGCATGAACCTCTTTGCTATTCATTCTCGCCTAGTACGTTACACGGCGGAAATATTTTTTATATAATTTTATCAGATAAAGAACCTCAACGCAGTTCTATTTATCTTGCAATATTTCTATATTTTCTCACCGTATAAACCTTCTCTGGACTTCCACGAATATTTCAAGACTAAAATTAGCTAAATCGGGTCAGCTGTTTTCTAGTTTTAGCGGACTAACGAACAGCAATTGATTTTTATATAATAATATAGATTTAATTACTTACCGTGTATGTTTTCTGTTTAATTACCGTAAATTGCATATCTTTATTTATATAAACGCGGTTTGATATTTAATATAATAAGAATTATAATCTCGACTCACGACTAACTTATAATTGTAAAACTCGATTCAACCACATCACTATTTATTTGATACAAAAAACCTGCAACACTGGAAATGTCATTTTCTTGCCTAGAATTAAAAATCGGGGTATAGAAGTTTCGTACTGAATGATGGCGTCACACTCTATAGAATAATGCTTACCTATTTACTTTAATGACGCCGATCCAAAAATAGCAATTTAAATAAAAAAGTTATAAGTAGGTACGTAATAAATTTTAAAAATCGGTTACAATTTACAAAGGTTTGGGAAAAATTATAAACAATAGCTTGTAAGTAAAAATAATCAAGTTACAGTTAAAGTGAAAATTTAGTAATTTTGATAGTTTACTTATAATTTTCGAATAGTCGTGAATTCTGAATATGATGATAACTTTTAAGTTCGCTATTTGCGGTAGCGCAATTATGTTGCCCCTTGTGTTGCACACGTCCATATGCCACGGTAACCGCATACCATCAGGTGGACCGTGTACTTGTCTGCCAACTAAGTGGTAATCTCAGGAAATACTGGTCTAATTAAAAAAATATTTTTGTGTTAGATAATAGCCCATTTATCGAGGAAGGCTTTAATATCATCACGCTTACTACCCAGGAGACGAGAGCAGTAATCATAATGTCAACAAATCGGGAGAGTTTCCACACATTATTGTAGAACTATTAAACTACGGGTAAGTGTGAAATAAATTGGTGCCAAAGGTGCGATTAATGCCACGGGCATAGCCATGGAGGACAACTTAGTATTTAATTTAAACTTCGGTTAAAATTTATTATATCTTTTTTTTTATATACCTTTATTTATATTGACACGAGACAAAAATGTACATTCGTCCATATTTAGTCTTAAGATATCTATGTATAACCTGACGTCTCAAAATGCAGCAGTGGAGTTTGTTGCGCGTTGTTTCTTCTCCACTAGCGCCTAGGAAGCGGTGGTAAACTTAGTATTAAGTAGTTTTTGACGTCAAAAAGATGTAATTACGTTACACTATTTTGAGAAATAAAGAAATTGAAATTGAAATTGAAATAGTTTTATTGTAATAAAAAAAAACTCTAATCGTGTCGGATTTGACTCGACGGCTTCGATGCGCGGTGGGGCATCCTTGAGTCACGGGCCGGACGGGCCCCAGTTGAAAACCAGCGCTGGTTTCTACCCGGCACATGCTGAACTGATCACCCATTTGGTGCATTAGTGTGCCACAACATTAGATAGGTCTATTGTGCTTGGTGACTAGAATATTCTCTGGTTCCCATGCAACAGAATGTTGTGTTTGTTGTTGTGAACACTTTTGTGCCAAATATTTTTTTCTTTCTTCTTCCTAATCTATACTTCTAACATAACATAACATAAACTCACGCCTATATACCCGAAGGGGTAGGCAGAGGTGCTAGCACCCACATTTCGCCAGTTTATGTTTACGTCCCAATGTAATAGGTGGCGAGCCTATTGCCATTAACCGAGCACTTATAAACCTGCGATAAATACACACATAACTTCTAAATCTAGGTTTGTGAAATAAAAGAACAACGTCTCCTGGCAAATTGATGCATACGAGTAAGTGTACAATAGGCATTTAATGCTAAACTAGTCATGGAATTTTAATAGACATCGCGGTGCGGCACGTCGCCCTCACATGTGTGACGCGAATAATCTCCACGAATTCAGAAATGTGTTAATTTTCACTAATAGGAATTAAATACGTGTGATGCCTCTTTAGCCAATCTTAGTGTATCTACCTATTATGATGGAACCACACTTCGCTATTCGCCTTTATTCATGGGTATAAATCGAAGTGGGGAGGGCTTATTAGCTTTATTCGCACGAATATTCGTCTTAGTCACTCTTCTATGACGAATAATAATTGTGGAGAGTTTAGTAATCTCTAAAAATTTCCTCGAATACAATATAGGCGAATAACGAATAGCGAAATGTGGTTCCACCATTATACATAATTATTACAAATTAATTATAAATAAAATAAAAAATAAATAAATAAATAAATACTCTACGACATTCTACACATCGCTCCCTAGACCCAAAAGCGAAATGTTGTCAAGATAATTATATGCTTGTTACTCAATCATTTTCAAAGTTTTTTATATCACGTAGGTGGCAGAGAAGCACACGGCCTATATGATGGTAAGCGGTTACTCATGGCCTATAGCCACAATCTAATGTGTGCAACACCAGGGGCGTCACACTTATTCGGAGGCATGAGGGGACAAAGTGGTTATTTGAAATATTTGATTTGATATCAAACTCTAAGCGGGTGATAAAACAGGTCAGCCGTGGTACACAATGCGGCGCTAGAAGACCTGAGATGACGTGCGGTTATAGTCAGTCCGATTTTGAAATAACCACTCCCGTTGGATTGATTGTAGTATAAGTTATTTTAAACTCGTATATTTTTTTACATTATTAGACATTTTTCAAAGTGTCCTTTTTCATACTTTGTCAGTAACACTTTTCAAGTATTTAAATGGTTTAAAATACGTTTCTTTATTAATTCATAATCATTGTGTAAATAAGTGTGGTAATATAAACTAAGTTATTAGATTTTTTTTTAAATTATCAAAGTTATACAGGTAATTAAGAAAATTTTGTAAAATCTATACTAAACTAATATTATGAAGAGAGAGGACGATTTTTGTGAGTTTGTTTAATCTGTAGTTAATTCTGAAGGCGAATATTCGTGCGAATAAAGCAAATATTACACGAATAATAACTTCGATTTTACGCACGTGAATAAAGGCGAATAGCGAAGTTTGGTTCCACCTTAACAAAAAAATCTATTTTTGACATTTTTGTTGTCTGTCCGTTTATCTGTCTGTTTGTTCGAATTAAGTTTTCTTATCTCTGTACCTGCTGAGACAATTTTGACGGGCCTTTCACTTCCTTCAACCTAGCGTTAATCCCAGTTGCATCCAAAGCTTTCACCTCAGAGTCTGGGGTTCGCTTTACCAGTCTTAACTGCGGATTTGGCTGGACCTCGATATTTTCCGTGAAGCGACTGCCATCTGACCTTCACAACCCACTTTTTACTGACAGGCGTAATTTAATACCCGCAACCGACGTGCATGTATGAAGACATTATGAAAGTTGAAGAAGCGAAAGGCGTATGCCAAGATCGTAGCAATTGGAAAGATGTTGTCTCTGCCTACCCCAATGGGAAAAAGGCGTGATTTGTATGTATGTACCTATGTAATTTAGGCGATAAGCAGACGGCAGGGCGGGGCGGTAAAAATGTCCGCGATGCACTCTTATTTGTACGATTAGTACAAGGTTGAATTTGTCCGCGCAATAGCTAATGTCGCTTGTCAGACATTCGCGGGCTATATGCGATCTAATGACAGTAATAATAAGAGTGCATCGTGGACATTTTGACCGCCACACACCTCCGTCTTTCTTATCGCCTTATGGTACTTTGATATTAGAAAAAGAATTACATGCATTCCACAATCCGTTTACGATTATTTCGCTTTCAGAATGACTCCAAACGTTCGCGGCAATGAAGTTACTCTAGAAGAGGAACTACCTCAAGTAATATCTAAAGCGGCTCCAAGAAAGTACCAGATCGTATACTGGAATATCCTGGTGTTCCTGTACTATCACATAGCTGGGGTCTATGGCCTGTACTTAGGCGCCACTAGCGCTAAATGGGGCACTTTAGTGTTAAGTAAGTACCAAGCAATGAGAACTTTGACCCCGGCTGACTTATGGATATCTATAATAATGGCAGTTGAATGGAATTTAAAAAAATATATTCTCTTGTGTTGTCAGCACATAAATTCTCTCACAAAACCCTCCTAAACCCCTATTACAATTCCCTCCTCTAACCCTCTTTACAATTCCCCCCACCTAATGCCCTCCAGCCCTCCAACCCTCGGCAGCGCGAATGTGACAATTTTTTTTATACAACAACACAGCTGCAACACTACAGGCAGACAAGCAGCCGGGGTGCGAGGGAAATGCTCTATGGGCCACCTTACACCCTGGCGTCAGAAGACCCTAGACGGCGTGCAGTTTTAGTCGGTAAGAGTCCGACATAACCTACCACGGGGGGTATCCATGAGGAGTTTCGCACGGAAAAAAAAATAAAAGGTAGTAGCCAAGCACACGGCCTACTTGATGGGAAGCGGTCATCGTGGCCTATGGACGTGTGCAACACTAGGGGCGTCACACTCGCGTTGCCGACCCTGGAGGGATAGGGATATGGGAGGGGGGGAACAGATAGCAGCTGACAACGCAAGAGATTTTGGTTTCCCTGCTGACAGCACAGAATCCCTACAGTGAGCTCTGGCTTTCTTTCTAATATGCATTAAAAACTTTCAGGTTTCATCAATTTCTGGTTAGCCGGCTGTGGTATTACCGCAGGCAGCCATCGCCTATGGGCACACCGGAGTTACAAAGCGACCAGACCACTGCAGTTCTTCCTGATGATCTGCCAATCCATCGCGAACCAGCACAGCGTCATTCACTGGGCCAGGGATCATCGTCTCCATCATAAATTCAGTGATACTGATGCCGACCCTCACAATGCCTCCAGAGGGTTCTTCTACTCTCATGTTGGATGGCTGTTGGTGAAGAAGCATCCAGAAGTAAAAGCTAGAGGGAAAACGATTGATATATCAGATCTGACGAGTAATCCGTTTTTGAGCTTTCAGCATAGGTGAGTTTTATTTATAAACCATATTTTCGCGTCTCCCGTTCGAACTGAGCAGTCCGACTGGGGTAGTACCTCCACCCTACAGAATATCGCGCCATAATAACTCATCGTGTTATATTCCCCAAGGTAAGTAGGGTAGCCAGAATTCACTGGAGGGATTCTATGCTGTCACCAAACTCTCCTGCTTTGTCAGCATAGAAACTATCCAACTACCTCCAATTTCCCCCATTCTCCTCAACCCCCCCTCCCTCTCCAGAGTTGACAGTACGAGTGTGACACTCATGGTGTTTCACATAGGCCACGGTGACTGCTTTCTATCAGGTGGGCCGTGTGCTTGTCTGCCATCTAAGTGGTATAAAAAAAAAGTTGTTGCCGGCAGGTGTCCATAGAAACTATTGAACTAAACAAGATAAGTCAATCGAATTTGGTCTCATTTGTTTTGTCTTGGCACATACTCTTTTATTTACAACGTGATAGTCAGGGTCTGAAGATGGAGACGGTAAGTGGTCATAGGAACTTGTGAACTAAACAAGATAAACCCGTCATGTTTGGGCTCATTTGATTTGTCTGGTTATGCACTTACTAAAAAGCTTGTTTTATAAAAGCCTGTTTAATATATCAATCAATCAATTGGAGTCCACTGCTGGACATAGGCCTCTCCCAATGTACGCTAGAGTACCCGATCCTACGCCTTCCGCATCCAGTCTATCCCAGCTATCCTTTACAGGTCGTCAGTCCATCTGACTGGGAAGCGTCCCACCTTCCGTTTGCCGATTCGCGGTCTCCACTCTAGGACTCGTTTGCTCCAACGGCCATTAGTCCTTCGATAGATGTGGCCAGCCCATTACCACTTCAGTTTGCTTATTCTGCGAGCTATGTCAGTGACTATAGTTCTTTGGCAGATGACCTCATTACGAATTTAATCCATCAAAGAAACTCTAAGCATAGCTCGCTCCTTTTGAATATAATTTATTTCTTTTCAGATACAACTTTTGGTTTATTCCACTCGTCGCAATGGTGTTGCCAACCCTGATTCCTATGTACTTCTGGGGAGAAACCTTAAGTAACGCTTGGAATGTCAACATGTTTCGGTACATATTGAATCTAAACCTCACTTTTGCCATTAACAGCTTTGCCCACATGAGTGGTTATAGGCCATATGATAAAGACATATTACCTGCACAAAATTGGACACTTTTCTATCTAACTTTAGGGGAAGGATCCCATAACTATCACCATGTGTTCCCATGGGATTATAAATCTGATGGGTTAAGGATTTTTAGTTTTATGACGAGTTTTATAGATTTTTGTGCGTTATTTGGACTTGCGTATGATAGGAAAGAAGCTGATAGAAATATAGTTGAGGCAAGAGCTCAGAGAACTGGAGATGGATCACATTATTAACAAGCTTAACACGCGATTTCGACTGTAATTGATCGACCCAAATACTGGTTTAAAATAAAATGTAGCCTAAGTTATACATTATTATATCATCAGCAGTAAAAATTGTGTGAAAATCGGTCCAGTCAGTTTGGAGATTACCCGAAACAGAACAGACGGATAGAATTTTTTTTCTAAATAAGACACGTCAAAATGACTTTACCTCGCCTGATGGTAAGCTAAAGGCAAAGTCTCTTGCTCAAGGCTAAATTGTTATACTTAAGTATCGCACAATCAGCATTTATGTAAATGATAATAATTTGCAAAAAAATAAAATCTGTATAAAAATTATTATATTTTAGTCAATATTTTGAAGAAGAAATTAAGAAATTAAACTTATTTATGCTACGAAGTAATTAAATAATTATTTGGCTCAAAAATGTCTGAAAATTATCACTTCACTTTTATTTATTTGTATAAATTATTAAATTGTTGATGTGAAAGATCAAATAATATAATTTAAGGAGTATAATAAAATTATAATAAAATAAAGATTAAAGTAAGAAAAAAATCTTTTATTTAGTACTAGTTTCTACCGATAGTATATATAGGTACTCGGTTTTCGCGTTTTAGACTATTATATCCGGTTCTATTTAACCGATTGTAATCAAATATGCGTAAGATTTTAGGTCTGACTAAGACCTTTCTAATTAAAATACCGCATCAAATTCCATTCAGCAATAACGTACATGGTGTAGGTTATTATGATTGAATTTAGTAGGAGGTAAGACACGACGGTATCTCCCGTCTGAACTGAGCTGTCCGACTGGGGTAGTACCTCCGCCCTACAGAACACCGCGCCCATAATAACCATCGTGTTGTGTTCCCACCGGTAAGTAGGTTAGCCAGAGCTCACAACCCACTCCCCTCTCTCACAAATCTTTCCTTCCAACGCCTCAGTCCCTTCGAAGGTCGGTCGGTGCACACGTCAATAGGTCATGGTGACCGCTTTCCCAGGTGGGCCGTGCGCTAGTCTGCCACCTAAGTAGTATAAAAAAATTGAAATTATTCTAGACCGCAGTACCACATGAATAGCTATGGTACTGTAGTACCCTAGTGGTCTGGGTAATGGACTGCTGAGACGAGGTCTCGGGTTCGATCCCAGGTTCACCATGGCACACACCAATGACTTTTCGATGCTTTTCCAAGTTATGTGTGTATTTATCGCAGGTTTATAAGTGCCTGGTTAATGGCAATAGGTTCGCCACCTATTACATTGGGACCTAAACAAAAACTGGCGAATTGTGGGTGCTAGCACCTCTGCCTACCCCTTCGGGGATATAGGCGTGAGTTTATGTTATGTTATGAAATTATTCTGGAATTTGCGCCTAATAATCCGTGCCTAATTTACATAAAAGAAAAAGTTGCTCGTCTTGATGTCAAAGTGTTAATTTAGGATCATGACCTCATAACTTGATTTACCTACCTGAAATTTTGAAAAATAATATCTTTTTAAAAAGATATTATAAAGAAAATCATTTTTAAAGAAAAGATTCGTATTACAAGCCTTAATGAGTTCTCCACTTAAATAAAGTACAGTCAGCACCAAAAGTAGATGCGCATATATACAGATTTTTTTTGGACACGTCGACATGACTTCACCTCGCCTGATGGTAAGCTAAAAGTAAAGTCTTAGGACTGGGGTCACCATTACATATACCGAGAGTGTTACAGTGGTGGCCCTTAGCTTGACGGCCTTATCAAATGCTTTTTCGCCGCTTAAAGGACTCGGGACTGTTTATTTCAAATGGTAGTTTATGAGTAGGTAAATTGTATTTCTTTATGAAAGTATTTTTCTTTGTTTTTTTTTTAATTATTTTTGTTTTTTTTATTTTAGTTTACTTTAAAGTAGTCCTTAACACAAGCCAGTTAAACTATGCTTACTTTGGGTCTAGAGACCGCCGTGCCATGTAGTTTTTAAGTCAAAAATCTGTGCAATTATCATCTGTTTTTGTCGCTAACTGTACCTATACTCTCTCAAGGAGGCTAAGAAATTCCTGCCCAATTAAAAGTGTGCTCGCTAATTTGAACTTTAATTATTAAGTGTTTATGATTTTCTTAGAATTTTCACTTATTTTGTTGTCTTAAGACAGTATGGGCACAGTAAGTATACGATTACTGGTAATTACTGGTGGTAGACATTTAATGGCACGAAGGATATTTTTTTTTATACTACTTAGGTGGCAGACAAGCACACGGCCCACCTGATGGGAAGCGGTCACCGAGGCCTATGAACGTGTGCAACACTAAGGGTGTCACACACGCGCTGCTCACCCTGAAGGGAAGTGGGGGGTGGGAAGGGGCGGGGAGGCTAGGAAGGGATGGGAGGAGAAGGGGTACAGTGAGCTCTGGCTACACAACACGATGGTTATTATGTGCGCGGTGTTCTGTAGGGCGGAGGTACTACCCCAGTCGGACTGCTCATTTCGGACGGGAGATACCATCGTGTCCTACCTCCTACAGATGTTCATGTTTCATTTTGGCCCCCCTAATTGTACACAAGACAGAAAAAAAGAAAATACCGGTTATTGGCAAAAAAATTCCAGGGCATAAATTAATAAAATGTGAGTACATTTTTTATTATAGTTATAGTCCGCCATATTTGTTGTGTTGCAGGAAAGTGTTTATTTAGTTAGATTCCGCCCATAATACGAGGCAATATTATAAGAATTGAATAGTGAAAATTGAAAACTACATTGTCTAGTTATTTTTCTAAGTAGTGTACAATTATCGGGCCCAAGGTCCATACATTTATGAAACATCTCCTTTGTCACTAAATTCGGCCGGGTAGGTACCACCGTGCACGATTGCGAAAAACCCTCCATAGTAATCAAATCTCGGTTGGATTGCGTTCAAGGGTCAGTAGGGGATTGTGGTCGCAGCACTAGTGCCAATCGCTTCCCATCAGGTGGGCTATATTTGTCTGCCACCAAAGTGATATAAAAAAAGTGTTCAAAAATAGAACATTTTTATGCGAAAGCTCCCAGTGTATCGCCACCTTAATGCATACACCTCGTAATGTATTAATATTCGCAAAACTAAGTACTTTTCAAGATTACAAATAAAAGCTTTATGATAAATTTTTTTAGACTGTTATTGTTTCCATTAATACCTAAGTAGGTACTAAATCTGAATTAATTAGTTAGAAATAGAGTTCTATTCATCATTCTCTGAACCTTTTTCCCAACTCAGTTGGGGTCGGCTTTCCAGTCTAACTGTGATGCGGCTGAACTTCGATATTTTCCGTGAAGCGACTGCCATCTGACCTCCACAACCAATGGTCCAATGACCAATGGCGTTATCGAAGTTCCAAGTTAGACTGGTTGGACTTTTGAGGGCTCCAACTACCCGTAACGACTGCCACAGATGTTTGTATGGCAACCGGGACCAACGGCTTACGAGGCACTAATAAACCTGGGATAAATATACACATAACTTCGAAAAGCATCGAAAAGTCATTGGTGTGTGCCATGGTGAACCTGGGATCGAACCCGAGACCTCGTCTCAGCAGTCCATTACCCAAAACTAGGCTACCGCGGTATTTAAACACAAAAATATTTTTTTGTATTTAGTCCGATACAACCACCCCTGATGGCAGACGGCCGGGGTATCAGGGTATTTGCTACACGAAAAAGGTAGGTATATCTGAGATCTGAGCACAAAACTTTCAAATCTTGCGTGTATTCAAGTGCTGAGAGTTTCAAATTAGCACTAGCTAAGACTCCAAGCTTCACGTGCCAACTAAACATCTGCTAAAAGGTCGTTGTCTTAGCCAAAGGAATTATTTCTCACTTCCTTTAAAAACCTACTTTAAAACCTATCACTTAGAGTTGAAAGTTGATTGTGTTGGAAAAACTCAATACAAGAGCATGCTTTTTCAAAAACCGACCTTAATTCTCACCTCTTAAAGTAGAAAGTCGATTGTGTTAAGAGCTTGTTCATCCCATCAAAGGTGAAAGCAATTTGTATTAAAATAATTTACTTTAAAGAATTGAAATACTAATTGAATTTGTTTTAGTATTGAAATAATGCTTTTAAACCGACTTCAAAAAAGGAGAGGTTCTCAATTCGTATGCTATTTTTTTTGTATGTATGTTACGCAATAGCGGCGCCAATATGGATGGATTTTGAAATATTTTATTCGTTTGAAAGAGGTTACTTCTGAGGTGGTCCCATATCCAGGGTATCAGGATCTGATGCTGGGTTCTTGGGAAAATCGAGGGGAAATCTTTAATAATCTTAATTTACGGCAAAAATTCTGTTTTTGATGCCCTTGTAGGATAAACCTCATAAATAGGTAGGTACTTTTCTATTTCTGTACACTAAAAAGTAGAAAATATTAGTTTGTGAAGTCGGTTTTTTAAACGTAGTCATAATTATTATATAACACTGTTATGTAACTGCGTCTGTACATTTGGTGATAGTAAAAAAATTAATGATTAAAAAAAAAACCCGACTGTTGTTGAAAAGCCTGCATCAAGTTTGATAGCAGGCGGTACCCATTCACAAATTATAGACCGAAAGAAAATTAATACGAAATCTCGAATTGATTGAATTGGTTAACAGTAATTTGTTGAGATTTTATCTATAATCTCATTAAAATGCAATATAATTAATTAGATTTAGTTACGAAAAAAAACAAAAAGGTTTGCACGGTCGGTCGTGGGAAAATTGAAACTTATTCAATTTAAACTTTTATGTTAAAATATTATTTGAATTAAACTGAAAACAATGGAAAAAAACACAATAACATGTTAATAAAACAAAATTAAAAGGCACATAAATACATACATACAAATCACACCTTTTTCCCATTGGGATAGGCAGAGACAACATCTTTTCACTTGCTACGATCTTGGCATAGGTACTCCTTTCGCTTCTTCAACTTTCATAACTGTTTTCATACATGCACGCCGGGTCCGGGTACTTTTAACCTGGCCTTCCGAAACGAACTGGGCCCGTAGACAACTGTTAAAAGTCTAAATCGCTAACGATCGCTAAGGAATAGAATAGATTAGGTCGACCAATCACACTCCAGCTCGTGATTCCGCCGCGGCGCGCGCATCACACGCCGGCGACGAGCATGGATGTGATTGGTCGACCTAATAATCTATTCGTTTCCTTAGCGATCGCTAGCGATTTAGACTTTTGACACTTGTCTACGGGGCTGGATCTGATTAGAATATGTACGCTTAGGTCGGTCTTTACTTTAAAAAAAATGAACTAAATAATATTAAAATCTTCTCCCAGCATGGCGTTCGTACTACACGTCTTTTCGCTTCTCTTCAACCAATGAAATATATACCTTCGATTCGTGCTTCTAATGCCCCTCAAGTCCCTTGGGCCTTAAAAGCGTTAGTAGGGCCTTGTACAGAGTCAAAAATACACACCGTTTCTGTGTACATACATCTTCACTTACTCATTGATATTTATAAAAATGTACATAACATGTCTTATGTGGTTTTACTGATAAATGTTTTTTCGTATTTTGCCATCAATGTATGAAACTTATGGATGGAACGTCTTGAAGAATACAATTGGTGACACTATTAGTGATTCCACTTGCTAAAAATGTATTTAAGTCGGTTTATGTAGCGAATGAAAATACAGCATGTCTTGTGTAGTGAAATGGTGTAAAAACCGTATTTCGATATTTTTTCTTGAAAAAATATTCAGAAATCACATTGAGTAAGACTGCAATCCAAAATGTGTTAATTTATCGGGTGTACGTTGTTTTATAGCTAATTGTTTTATAGAATTTCGTTTCACATAAAAAAATTCCCATATTTTCTTTCATAGAACAATCAATACACAGAATACTAAACTTACTTTAAAGATTCTTAAATCATTGATTTTTGTTTCACATAAAATTTAATCTTAGAAATAGTCAAGAACAACAATTCAAATATTCTTTTTTATTATATTGGAATGAATTAGGATTTGAAAGTTGCAACAGTGAATGAAACATTGAGAAGCGAGCGACTGTCGTGGTATGGACATGTTATGAGAAGACATGAAAGTAATGTTGTTAAAAAGGTTCAAAGTATGAATGTGGAGGGCTTCAGGGGCAGGAGTACCTAACCAAAAAATTAATGAAATTACCTACCTAACAAGGAAAACAAGCATGCTATGAGAACGAAGCAGATTAAATTAAAAGTAATCGTTGTAAAAATAACGAAACCGATAACCGTTTTCGTAATATCGGTTCGAAACGTAACGTTATTGCAACGTTTTACTACGGTTATAAATTCGTGTATGGCCGCTCTAAGCTCGTTGTGTAAACCCACATAAAATGTAAATTTATTTCCCACGTACATTACAATTTAAATTACCTACAAATATATCGTAAAATATTTACTATGTTTAATACTTTAGTTTTATACTCGACATTTATCGTAATTTAGCCTGCGTTGTGGATGTCTCGTATGCGATTCATACGATTTGCACGACGTGCAGGAGTCAAGTTGTGCAAATTGTATAGATGTTTTGCAAGATATTGTGCTAATTATCAGCACGATTTGCACAATAAATGTTAAATTAAAAATTATATAAATTTATTCTACAACATTCTACACAGCGCTCTCTATACCCATAGTAAGTACAGTTTAACTAGCTTGTGTTATGGGTTTTAGAATGTGGATAAAAATGCTTATATACTTTTTGTAAATAAGTACATACACATACACATACACACATGACTAATATTAATAGATATAATAAATAATCTGGGTGTTTTATATCTATCTATAAATTGCACTGAACAGGAATCGAACTCGCACCCCCTGTCGTAGCATTGCACTACTACACCACAGAGACCGTGTAATAATAGTAACGTTACTACTATAAAATAGATAAAATATAATATTATTACTAACTTGTCTGTCTGTGGACTCAAGTTACTTATACATGAATAATTCACCAGTGAACGCTCGGGATCCGAACCCATTAAGGTTACTCATTGAGCTGAACTTTAAAAGACAGTGTTTACTGAACCCATGTACCTATAAAACTTATGGATGGAACGCGTTGAACAATACAACTTGCGATACTAGATTTTGCACATTTGCACGCATACACACACTAGTCTTTTAATAATTTATGAATTACTAATGTATTTATCGCAGGTTTATAAGTGCCCGGTTAATGGCAATAGGCTCGCCACCTATTACATTGGGACCTAAACATAAACTGGCGAAATGTGGGTGCTAGCACCTCTGCCTACCCCTTCGGGGATATAGGCATGAGTTTATGTTATGTTGTATAAATACATACATACTCGTACATGCTCACGTCTTTTTCCCTCCAAGGTAGGCAGAGACAACAGACCGCCATCTGCTTCTATCCTTACATACTTCACGCGTTTCCTCTACTGTCATTAAGCCTTTCGTGCAAGCCGGTGTCGAGTGCTCCTGACCTGTCCTTTTTGCAATAACTCATTAATTTGGTCAGTGTATACTCTGCGAGGTCGACCCCGGCTTGCCTGCCCACTTACATGTGCCTTACATATTTTTACTTAATAATGAGATCAACTCATAATTAATAGATTTAATAAAATTACTCAATTGTTATTACTAACAGTAGATATAAAAAAAATACTGACAAATTGGGCCTAGTTGCCATTAATAAATGAATTTGAATTTGATTCAGTCAATTTAAGTAGCGAAAAAAAAAATAAGTCTGTTTTTTTATATATATATATATATATAATATATTTAAAAATGTAATTAATATGTTTAGGAAATGAATAAAGAGAATAATAATAAAACTCTTTATTGTACACCAAGGATATAAAAGTAGTAACAATAATACTTACATTAAGGTATTAACAATTGGCGGCCTTATTGCTCCGTGGCAATCTCTCCCAAGCAACCATTCATATAATATATCTTGTTCAAAAACCGTATAGTGACAGCAAGAAAAAATATCCAGGAATCACATTTCTATCAAATTTGGTTAACACATTACAAGTCAATATTCACTCACACATTGAGTTAGTCACCGGCATTTGGTGACACAGCCTTCAACGCTTTTCGTCCGTAAGTTTTTTAGGTTCATGACTGAACCTGCCCCTTTTAGAAAACGATTGGATTGCCTCTCGTAATGTCAAATCAATATTTTGCTGACGTGTTGGACGTAATGTGAACTGAAAAGTCGGGTTACAGGTTCGATTCGGGTAAAGTTTTATGTCATATTAAAATCAGATTAGGTATTTTTAAATTCTCTCTCGGCCTCTGTGACGTAGAGATAGTGTAGATAGAGGTTCGATTCTCGCTCAGTGCAAATATTTGTATGCATGAATATGTACCTATTTAAAAAAAATACTTGGTAAAAAAAAGTACAATTAGGTCAAAAGTACCTATTGCTACAAAGTGTCGAAAGTAGGTGATGCTACAAAGTGTCGAAATTAGGTGATGGCACAGAGTGTCAAAATTAGGTGATGCTACAGAGGGTCAGAAGTGGGTGATAGCATGGAGTATCAAAACTAAATATTGTAGCATAGTTTCAAAGGTTTGTGTAAAGTCACCTTAATTTTAGACTATTTGTCAATTTTAGATACCTACTGACTGCGCATTATACGAAGCGCGCTGACAGCTGACAGTAAACACCTCCAAAAACTTTACAAATAAAAAGGTAAGTATTAGTAGTAACCAGCTCCCCGACTATACAGTACACTCGTACAGTACGCAGTACAAAGCGCGCTAACATTTCACAGTAAAAACCCTCTAATAAAATAGCAACCCATTTATGTCCCACTGCTGGGCACGGGTCTCCTCTCCTTTACCGAGAGAGCTGAGAGGGTTTAGACCTTCATCCACACACGCTGGCCTAATGCGGGTTGGTTGATCGGAAATGTCCTTAGAATTTCTTCTAGGACATGTGGTTTCCTCACGATGTTTTCCTTCACCGTCAACAGATGGTAAATCATGTGATTAGCACATATAAATTCCACAAGGCGAAATTCGAACTCGATACCTCTGAGTAGAGGCCGCGTCCTTATCCATTCAGCTACCATCGAAAACCCTAAAAGCTTCACAAATAAGAAGTAAAGCATTTGAAGCGACCAGCTCCCCGACTATACAGTACACTCGGAGAGCTCTAGCTAAAATAGGAGCAACGTGATTCCATTACGGGAGGGTTTCAAGTAAAACTCCGCTATTTTCTTTACACAGACAAACTTCGTGTTACCTTTAGTTTTCTACAATTTATTATTTGGCAAGCATGTAATATTTTTAACCAACTACAAAAAAGGAGAAGGTTCTGAATTCCGATGTTTATATTTTAAAGCATTTAGAAGCATTTGATGAGGCCGTCAAGCTGAGAGCCACCATTGTGGCACTATCGGTGTTTGCAATGGTGACTCCCATTCCAGAGACTGATTCAGCTTACCATCAGGCGAGGTGAAGTCATGTTGACGTGAACGACATAAAAAAAAATTAAAGGTTTTTATTTAACTTGACCTGTTTGTTTGCGTCAAATCTAATAATTGAAAATTGACCCCCTTCCTGTGGACGGATTGTTCTGATATTTGGCACATGTCTATAGTTCTGGTGACAATACAAGTTAATCTATTCTGTATCATCGTAAAACCAAGATGGCCGCCGCTACAAAATGGCGGCATACATATTTTTTCACAACTACCGCAATATCAAATGAAAGGGCTTGACTAGTAGAATATAGTTCACTGTGAAAAAAAAGAAAATCCAATATGGCCGCTTTTAGTGCATAAAAGCGTTGTATAACTTAAAACATTTTTACTAAACGTATTTCGATTCATAGTTAGATTTTTATTGTAAAATTGAATACGTGTATGGATTTAATGCAGCCTTTGAGAATAGCTGTAAGGTTTTATATTTAACTAGCTTACGCCCGCGGCTCCGCCCGCATGGATGTCGGTTTTCACGTTTTTCTACTATATCTCTGGTTCTACTCAACCGATTTTGATCAAACATGCTTAAAAGTCTAAGTCTGACCAAGGCTTTACCTTTAGCTTACCATCAGGCGATGTGAAGTCATATTGACGTGACAGATGTAAAAAAAAGACCTTCCAAACAAAAAAAACCGCGTCAAAATCCGTTCAGTAATTTTTGCATTTATCGAAATTCCAAAAAAATATATTCATATATTATTCAGAATCATTCATATAACATAACTCAATTTTTTCAATATAACATAACATAAACTCACGCCTATATCCCCGAAGAGGTAGGCAGAGGTGCTAGCACCCACATTTCACCAGTTTATGTTTAGGTCCCAATGTAATAGGTGGCGAGCCTATTGCCATTAACCGGGCACTTATGAACCTGCGATAAATACACACATAACTTCGAAAAGCATCGAAAAGTCATTGGTGTGTGCCATGGTGAACCTGGGATTGAACCCGAGACCTCGTCTCAGCAGTCCATTACCCAGACCACTAGGCTACCGCGGTGAATTTTTTTACATAATCTCCTATGTACAGATACAGTTATTTTACAATTATTATAATAGTAAGATAGATAAAAATATTTTCCTTCCTCCTATAGTCCTGAGTCCTTTAAGCGGGGCGTGAAAAAGTATTTGATGAGGCCGTCAAGCTGAGGGCCACCACTGTAGCACTATCGGTGTATGTAGTGGTGATCCTCGATCCTGAGACTTTGCCTTTAGCTTTCCATCAGGCGAAGGGAAACCATGATAGTAATAATAAATAAATAATCTACGACAAAATTATACACAGCGCTCCCTAGACCCAAAGTAAGCATAGTTTAACTAGCTTGTATTATGGGTTCCAGAATGCTGATAAACATACTTATATACTTTTTTTTTGTAAATACATACTTATTATACATAGAAACACCCAGACCAATGCAATTTTTTTTTTTTTATGTCGGTTACATCAACATGACTTCACCTCGCCTGATGGTAAGCTGAGGCAAAGTCTCTAGAATGGGAGTCACCATTGCAAACACCGATAGTGCCAAAATGGTGGCTCTCAGCTTGACGGCCTCATCAAATGCTTTTTCACGCCCCGCTTAAAGGACCCGGGACTGTATGAGGAAGGAAACACGTGAGCTGGTAAAGAATTCCAGGTTTTGATGGTGCGGTAAAGGAAAGAGGCACCGAACCGCTTGGTTCTTGATGGAATTGTTTGCACCATATGAGGACCATATAATAGACATATTCATGCATACAAATATTTGCACTGAGCGGGAATCGAACCCGTGCTATCTATCGTAGCAGTCGAATGCCCAACGCGACAAAAGACATTCTGATAGTCTTGTATTGACTTTACCCGTCATTGTTACAATACAAGCTAAGCCTGTCGCGTTGTTGACAAACAAACAGACAACCGTTTGCACTGGCTTGAGCCAGCCTTAATATCGATCTAACGAGATGAGAGACTTCTCGGAGGCTGTGTTGGGTTGATAAATGAGTCAATTTAAAGTTTCTTGACAAGAAAAGTAGGATACTCTTATTTAAAAGAGGAAAAATTTATCGAGATATTTAAAAATCAGGTTTTTGATATGACGCCCGCGGTAGCTTAGTGGTATGGGTAATGGACCGCTGAGACGAGGTCTCGGGTTCGATAATAGGTTCACCATGGCACACACCAATGACTTTTCGATGCTTTTCGAAGTTATGTGTGTATTTATCGCAGGTTTATAAGTGCCCGGTTAATGGCAATAGGCTCGCCACCTATTACATTGGGACCTAAACATAAACTGGCGAAATGTGGGTGCTAGCACCTCTGCCTACCCCTACGGGGATATAGGCGTGAGTTTATGAGTTTATATTGATATAAAGGGTGCTGCTGGTATTAGTAATGCGGACCCCTTTCTGAGACTTTAGCTTGGAGTTTTCAAGTCACGAGTGAATAGGTTCCTTCTAGGCAAGCGTGATTCATCGTAGACCACATCGTCACTTACCATCAGGTGAGATTGAGGTCAAACGTAAGCCTATCATGAATAAAAAAAAAAAAACAAAAAAAAAGCTTACCATCAGGCGAGGTGAAATTATATTGACGTGACCGATATAAAAAAAATGTAAAGTAATTGTGTCTGTAAATTGGAGATAATATTTAAAAAACAATACATGGATTATGTTATATGAATAATTATTAACACATTTTTTTTTGGAATTATAGTCTGTTTGTTTACGATGGACGTAAAAACTACTGAACGGTTAGGGGGCGTCCATAAATTACGTGAGGTGTTTTTTTTAATTTTCCGACCCTCCCTTTCCCCCTGGTGAGATGTTGTGAGATTTTTTTCAACACCCTCCCCCATCTTCCAATCTCACGTGAGATTTTTCAAAATGTGGGTTTCTTACGTAAACGCGTTGGATTGTCTTAATCAAGTTATCTTAAGCAAGTACTGTACAATCTGGATTAAATGGACCAAAATATTAGGTAAGTATATATTCTTTTTTGTTTCAATCAGAAAAAAAATTGCGTGATATTTACCGAAACCCCCCCCCCCCCCCTCTCTCCAACGTAAGATTAGATGAGATTTGACTCGACCCCCTCCCCCCCTTAAACATCTCACGTAATTTATGTACGCCCCCTTATTGATGCGGTTTTTTGTTTGAAAGCTGTTAGTCTGTCTTAAGATCTTATACATATCTGATCACAATCGGTTGAGTAGAACCGGAGATATAGTTAAAAAACCCGAAACCCGACGTCCAAGCGGGCGCAACCGCGGGCATAAGCTAGTATGTAATATATCCTTGAATATTATAATAACTATCCTTGTATGAGACCTTCGGAATAAATTATTGGTCCTTATGGAGTCGAATCTGTACCGGCCTTTATAGATAATAGATCATAATAAAATAATTAGTTATATGGAAAAATCTCACACAGCTAGAGGCGTAAGGACACGACGGTATCTCCCGTCTAAAATGAGCTGTCCAACTGGGGTAGTACAGAAGACCGCGGCTATAATAACCATCGTATTGTGTTCCCCAAGGTAAGTAGGGGAGCCAGAGCTCACTGTACGCCTCCTCTCCCCACCCCTTCCTAGCCTCTTAACCTCTTCCTAGCCCTCCCCCTTCTCTTCAGGGTAGACAGGGCGTGTGTGTCACCCTTGGTGTTGTACACATCCATAGGCCACGGTGACCGCTTCCCATCAGGTGGGCCGTGTGCTTGTCTGCCTACCTACGTAATATAAAAAAAACATTGTCGCATGTCGTATACATAGCGGGCAGTGCTTTTTAGGACACCTTACACCCTTGGCGTTTGAAAACGCGAGACGTGGTGTGGTTTTAGTCGGTTCGAGTCTACACATAACGATGCTACATTGGGTTTGATGAAAAAATAATTGAGTTTCAGTTCTAAGTATGGGGAACCCTCAAAATTAATTGTTTTTTTTTACTATTTTTGTGTGAGGTTAATGCGTTTCACAGAATACATTTACTTAACAAGTTTCAACAGTATAGTTCTTATAGTGACACATGGACAGACAGACAGAGATACTGTAGTGGTTACATTTTTTGTCATTTGGCTACGGAATCCAAAAAATTGAACCCGTTACCTCACGGATAACAGTCATACGCTGCAGAGCAATCTTACTTATTTCTAAAAAATTATGGTAATTTGCAAGATTTTTCTCTCCCCTAAAACATTGCCTAATTTGCTGGAAGTAATATTCTCATTTTTTACTTTATACAATCCGTAGTTAATGATATAACAAATTAGAAATCCTTGAGCATTCTTCACTTTTTGACGCCCTCTGTAGCGTCACAGGTCACGGGTTCAATTCCCGCGAAGTGTAAATATGTAAAACATTTGCTTTGATCTAGGTGTTTCTATGGATTTCCCACTAACATTATAAAGTTTTGTGTGCAAATATTTTGTATGCATGAATATGGGTATTTGCATTAGTCTGGTCGTACCTCGGAGAGCACGTTAAGCCGTCGGTCCCGGTTGCCATACAAACATCTATGGCAGTCATTACGGGTAGTTGGAGCCCTAAAAAGTTCAACAACAACGGTCTAGCTGCAATGCTTCGATATCGCCTAATGTCACCATTGGGTTGTGACGGTCAGATGGCAGTCGCTTCACGGAAAATATTGAGGTCCAGCCAAATATGCAGTTAAGACTGGTAAAGCGGACCCCAGACTCCGAGGTGAAAGCTTTGGATACGACTGGGATTAACGCTAGGTTGAAGAAAAAGATCTTTCACGCAAAAACGGTTAAACGGAACTGTCTGAAATTTGATATAGGGATAGATAGTTATATTCTGGATATGGAATAACAAATGAGCGACTATTTATCCCTTAAATAGGTTCCCATTTAAAACAGAGGGGCTGTGGAGAGTAGCTAGTATAATAATAGTATAGTATAAGCGATGGTGGCTGAATGGATAAAGACGCGGCCTCTACTCAGAGGTATCGAGTTCGAATCCGGCCAGACAGTACCAATGTGAATTTCACTTTGTGGAATTCATATGTGCTAATCACATGATTTACCATCTACTGACGGTGAAGGAAAAATATCGTGAGGAAACCTACATGTCCTAGGAGAAATTCTAAGGACATGTCCGATCCACCAACCCGCATTAGGCCAGCGTGTGTGGATTAAGGCCTAAACGCTCTCAGCTCTCTCGTTAGAGGAGAGGTGACCCGTGCCCAGCAGTGGGACATTAATGAGTTGCTATTAGGTTCCCATGTAAAACGGAGGGGCCGTGGGCAGTAGCTAGTATAATATTATAATTTTATGAAATTCAAAGACACCATACCGAGATAATAGCTACGGCGTAGAGGTTCGTAGATGTCTACGAAATCATTGTTTGACCGTAATGTTCGCTATGGAAGTGAAAATTACTAAACGGATTTTGATCCAGTTCTTACTAGATAGGTCTTGGTCAGCTTAAAAATCTGACGTATGTTTGATCACAATATGATGTTAGATAAAATACTATAAAAAAAGATTTCAAAAAATACCCACAATTTAAAGAAAAATACATGTTATTGAAAATATTTTGTTTAATTTAGGACACTTCAACATGACTTCACCTCGCCTGATGTTAAACTAAAATCTCAGGACCGGAGTCACCACTACATACTCTGATAGTGCTACAGTGGTGGCCCTCAGCTTGACGGTCTCATAAATGCAACTTGAAAAACGAGTATATTACCGTCTATCGCATTTTTTGTCTCACACTTCGATTTTTTATACCATTTAGGTAGCAAACAAGCACACACTATGCTACAGTAAAGAATTTCCTAAAAGAAAACCAAAAAAAAACTTTAACTGACCCGAGAATTGAACCAGGGACCGATTAATCAACTACCGTATACAAATACAGCGCTAGAATTAATAACCTTATTTGCTACCTTAGTAGTATAAATAAAATTAACATAATACACACGCGAACTGTCAGCTAAAATTACGTATTCGCAATCGAACTCAAAAGGCTAGTTAGCCTTTCAAAATCGAAATTTAAAAACAAAAAAAACTTTTTAATTAACCTTACCTTTTTTAACAAACACTAAAAGACACATACACTCACTGGAAAAGTGTCATAAGTCAATTTTTTAACAAAATATCGTTATAGCATTTTGTTGTAATAACGCGGCGGGGCTGGTACGTCCGCCCTCTGTGGCGCGGCGGCATCGACTGGAGCGCTAAGGGTTCGCGCGGTATATGTATAGGGCGCGGGTAGCTGTTATAGGCGTATGGGTAGCGAACTGATGTAAGTTCTGTATTGATTCTTTTAAGTTGTTAATATTTAGTATAATCTTTAGTTTGTTTTTATATTAGAATTATGTAGGAAGTCGTCGTGTGGCAGAAAGAACGCCGTTGAAGAGTTGAAATGCGTATAATGCAGTACTTCAATACAGTACAATATAGGTGTGAGGGAAGGGTCTGTCCCAAATACTTTTGTCAAGTTTAAAGAATGAAGACGACGAATGTGGATGGTAATTTACGGAGACGGAGATCGGACGGAGAGCGGCGATTTAATGAGTTTCGAATAATTAGGTATTCCATTAGGATGCGATTATTAAATGCACAGTGATACAAAATCGATAACAAATATAAGCAGTCGTTTATGTTCCAGAGAGTCTTAACATCGTCTTTTATAAAGTGACGTTATTTGATAAACGACATCTATTGGTAACTATTGAAACGATATTATTACAATATGGTATAGAACGTATTTCCGTAATAAGTAATTATGTTACAGTTTCCGAAGACGTCTTAGCAAGAGGAACTGTTTTTTTAAACCTCTTTGAATGCTCTCGTCCTCTCTTGACCAAGGGTTGAGAGCTGGGGATCTTGTTGCTTCAAACATTCTCATCAACGTAGTGGATGCACTGGTTTTGGCATCGTAGGTTGGGGTTCACTCCTGTACCGACTTGAGGTGGACCCTCAGAGCCCTCTCAGAGTTTTTTCAAGTTCCTTCTTTCATTACCTGAACTTCGAGGCCTCGTAGCACGACTAAGCTTCTCTTCCGAGTTCTAGTCCAAAGGAATAAGTAATTTGCTAGAATATTCCAAGAGATGATTATCCTATCCAAACGGTAGGCGAGTCTAATATTTAATGCTGTATCAAGGCAATCATTAAGGCTGTATCTTTTCCCTGGAATCGTTTATCCTCCTCAATTTATTAATTAATATCCTCACAAAACCACAAATCATAATTCCACTTTCCTCTAAATCGGTTAAACACAAAATGTGAAATATTAGACTTATACCATTTCACTGTCACGCCAAACTTTTATAGATACATACGTAGCGTTATTTGGGTACTTTAACAGTCTGTTTTAAGTAATGCACGGGAGGCAAAGAACTTCAAGCATAATATAGAAAGGGGGTAAGTAGGCTAGTGTGAGAAAAACTTTTATTTATACTAGTGTATGGTTAATGGTCGGGGTGCGAGTGAAATACCTTTTGGGCTACCACGGCGCTAGAAGACTCGAGACGACATGTCATGTGGTTTTTATTAATAAATTATTCATTCATTCATTTAGTCGGTTCGATTTCACTTACACCTCAACGCTAGAAGAACTAAGGTGGTGTGCGGTTTTAGTTGGTTCGATTTCACTTACACCCCGATGCTAGAAGACCTCAGATGGTGTGCGGTTTTAGTCGGTTCGATTTCACTTACACCCCGATGCTAGAAGATCTAAGGTGGTGTGCGGTTTTGGTCGGTTCGATTTCACTTACACCCCAACGCTAGAAGACCTCAGGTGGTGTGCGGTTTTGGTCGGTTTGATTTCACTTACACCCCGACGCTAGAACAGCAGAGACGGCGTGCGGTTTTAGTCGGTTCATAATCGTATCCGCTGGCGATGGGGTGTGGTATTAATTGATAGCAACCCATTTATGTCCCACTGCTGGGCACGGGTCTCCTCTCCTCTAACGAGAGAGCTGAGATGGCTTAGACCTTAATTTACACACGCTGGCCTAATGCGGGTTGGTGGATCGGACATGTCCTTAGAATTTCTTCTAGGACATGTGGGTTTCCTCACGATGTTTTTCCTTCACCGTCAGCAGATGGTAAATCATGTGATTAACACATATAAATTCCATAAAGTGAAATTTACCTTGGTGCTGTCCGGCCGGATTCGAACTCGATACCTCTGAGAAGAGGCTGCGTCTTTATCCGTTCAGCTACCATCGCCTTTTTATTGGTATATTGGGGTGGCACCGTCGGGATTTCCGCACGAAAAAAAGAGGGTAAGTAGGTTAGATAAGTTTTTTTTTTATGTCAGTACGGTTATGTGTTTGGATTCGAAAAAAGAATCGAATTCCTATTATACAGTAGGTATAATGAGAGATAGGTATTCGATTCTTTTTTTTACCGATTGCAAAAGGAGTGTCACGGTTTGACCCGTATAATATTTGTCCGCGATAATCTCTGAACCGAATTTAATGTGGTTTTCATAAAAGTATTTTTGGGAGCCCCTTGTTTCGCAGACACAAATTTCATAGAATTTCGTTTCCCAGAAAATGATTCATATAATATTTGGTCCTTGTATTTTTATTTCGAATATTATTGTTTCAAATCCAATTTACTAGAATGAAAAATATTTCACAGAAACTCAATTTAAATAAATTTTATTCACATTTTTTTGTTTAATAAACTTATCAAACAGTAGGATTATTTTTTAACGAACATTAAACTATAACTATTTATTTCGAAATGTAACATTTTCAACACCCCAACTCAGAGTACCCCGACTCGGATAGATTAGGTTAGAAGGCTAGATTGAAGGCCCTTCGTGGTTATTTTTTTTGAAACCACCCAGAAATAGGATATAATAATATATAAATAGGTTTTGATGCGGCTTTTTTATTAGAAAGGTCTTCGTTAGACTCAAAATCTTATGCATATTTGATCACAATCGGCTGATTAAAACCGACGATATAGTAAAAAAACGCGAAAATCGACGTCCACGCGGGCGGAGCCGCGGGCAACAGCTAGTATAGAATATAAGTGGGATTTACTTGGCATTAATAAACGTTGTTTCACGTTGTGAGCTTTTAAGTAGAAATAAACTCCATTTTCCTTAAAAATACAAATGAGAAATTAGAATCTAATTGTTAAGAATATTTCTTGGGGGTGAGTGAGAATTACCGTTATATGCCTTTGTAACGGCACCGTGCTCCGTTTGAACGGGGAAGTTCACTTGCTTGTCTTACTAGGCTATTTTTATACCACTTAAGTGGCAGAAAAACATATAGCCCATCTGATGGGAAGCGGCAACCGTGGCCTATGGATGTATGCAACACCAGGAGCGTCATACACACGATGCCGTGTAAGAACCTCCTAATGCCCCTCTTAAAGAACCCCATATTTTAGATGTTATGTAAGCCGAAGGTAAATTTACCATCAGGCGACGTGAAGTCAAATTGACGAGTCCTATTTACCTATAAAAAAAATTACGAGGCGTATCCTCTATTTTTCCCTTACCGGGGACGATGGCACTTGATTTGTGTCATCTGGCCCGGTCAACATATCAACGGACCAGTTAAAACTTTTTTTCCCATGTGGCCCGGCACCGGGCCAAGTCACCGGGGCAGATGGGATACACCCGGGGAATCATTCCACAGCCTAAGCGTGTGCGGAATAAAACCTCACCGTAGTCGGGGGTCGTGAGGAAATGAATTCCCTGCCTGTGGCGAACGGCGCAATGGTAAAAATTGGCCGTGGTTATCATGTTAAACAATTCATCTGAACATATACTATTATATAGGCGGTAGAATACGCACAGCGAGGCGAAGTCTCTCCTCAGGCTGAGCGGTTCCATACTGCCTGGGATCATCGACGATCCCATACTTACGAGCAGTGTACGTCTTTACACTGACACGAACGAATTAAGTTGGTTTTGTCATAATATTTCAACTAACTTATAGATGAATTAAGTAAAAAATGTTTTGAGTTAAACGCTTACTTACTTACTTTAACGCATATTTGATTTTCTTTTTTTTTCACAATAAACTACCAATATTCAATTAACCAAGCCCTTTCATTTTGATATCAGTAATTGCAGTAGTTGTGGAAAAATATGTAAGCCGCCATTTTGTAGCAGCGGCCATCTTGGATGTACAATGATACAGAATAGATTATCTTGTATTGCAACCAGAATTAAAGAATAGGTATTATTATGTGCCAAATATCAGAACAATCCGTCCACAGGAAGGGGTCAATTTTCAATTACTAGATTTGACTTAAACAAACAGGTCAAGTTAAAAAACGTTTAAAAATGCATACAGAATATTTTTAAAATATATCCTAAACTCACTAGTCCTAAACGCTCCCTCTAAACAAATTACTCGCCAAAGTTGCCACTCGCCCATCTAAACGTAGCACCACTCCCAGCTTTTTTGGGTCAACAGAGAGGCGAGCGAGATCTCGTTAAAAATGTTTGTGTGAGGAGGTGGAATACTAATAATTGGTGTGGTGGGTTATTAGCCGAGTGGTTGTGTGGTTAACCGACTGCGTGACTAAAAGAGGGTAATGAGTTTAGCATGTTCTTGTTAGCTTTTGATGTAGGTATGTTTATTTGTACATTATGTGATGAGTTTTTAAGGAGGTAGGACACGACGGTATCTCCCGTCCGAACTGAGCAGTCCATTCTGGGGTAGTGCCTTCGCCCTAGAGAAGACCGCGGCCATAATAACCATAGTTTTGTGTTCCCGGTGGTATGTAGGGTAGCCAGAGCTTACAATCCCCCTTCATCCCCCAATCCCTATCCCCAACTCAACCCCATGAACCTCACACCCCTCCCCCTCCAGGATCGGCAGTGCGAGTGTGACGCCCCTGATGTTGCACACGTCCATAGGCCACGGGACCGCGCTTCCCGTCAGGTGGACCGTGTGCTTGTTTGTCACCTAATAATTTGGGAGAAACCCTCCAGTAATCCAATCTCGGTTGGATTGCGTTCAGGGGTCAGCAAGTGCATGGCCGGGCAGGGGGGATTGTGGTCGCAGCACTAGTGGGACCGGTGGGTGTCACGCGGTGCTGCGACGACAATCCTCTTTTGATGAGGCCGTCAAGCTGAGTGCCACCATTGTTAACATGGTACGTGTATGGTGACCCTCTTTCCTTAGACTTTACCTTCAGCTTACCATCAGGCGAGGTGAAGTCAAATTGACGTGTCCTTTATATAAAAAATCTAAAAAGTATAAAAAATGGTAATAGTGAAAAAGCATAATATGTCCGTATCACAGATACAATATTTAGTTATTTCTAACCGTTTGTACCCTGTAGGTACCTTCACATCTGCCCTTTCAACCGTAGCCGCGTAGGTACACAAATACAACCCTATTATAAAAAGTACCTTTGTAAGTACTCGTATATAAAAACGCCTCAAACTAAACAAATTGTGCGGTAATTTTTTGCGTAGGAGGATCTCGTTTTGTGGCCACTAAAACAGCCATTGGAGATAAATCTATACTAATATTATAAAGAAGTAAAGTTTGTGTGTTTGTATATTTGTTAAATTGTAAGGGGTAATCTCGGGATCTACGGAACCGACTTTAAAAATTCTTTCACCAATAGAAAGCCACATTAACAATGTCATAGGCTGAATATCATCACGCTACTGCCGAAGGGGGCGGAGCAATAATCATAAATGTGAACAATTCCGTTAGATTCCCATACATTTTAGGAAAACTGATAAATTATGAGCAAATTGTGTGAGTTAAAAAGGGTGCATCGGGGTTCGAAATATACGCCACGGGCGAAGCCGGGGTGGGTCAGCTAGTATAAAATAATTATACAAAAGTCATCTAGTTGTCTATAATATTTATAATAATTAATTTAATAAGTAATCTAATTCCTAATTAAATTCATCACATGCAGGTTCGATTCCCGCCCAGTGCAAATATTTGCATGCATGTCTATTTTGCATTGGTCCGAATGTTTCTATGTATAATATGGTACCTATGTATTTACAAGAAAAAGTATATACCTAAGTATGTTTATCCGCATTCTATAACCCATAACACAAGCTAGTTAAACTATGCTTACGTTGGGTCTAGAGAGAGCTGCGTAAAATGTATTTTTTATATAGGACATGTCAAAATGACTTCACCTCGCCTGATGGTAAGCTAAAGGTAAAGTCTCAGGACTGGGGTCACCACTACATACACCGGTAGTGCTACAGTGGCGCCCTCAGCTTGACGGCCTCATCAAATGCTATTTCACGCCCCGCTTAAAGACCCCGCGACTATAGGAGGAAGGAAACACATGCATAGTAAAGATTTCCAAGTCTTTATGGTGCGGCAAATAATGTCGTAGAATATTATTTATTTTTAATTGAAACTAAACCGCTAGTTTCAAAGCTCTACAATTTGTACCCAAATATTTGCTCCCGGACAAAAAACTGAAAGAATGTGCCTAACTGATATTTAATTATATACGTTCCCAGGAATGTCCCCCAGTGATAACACATCATTTTTAATATTATACTCATCCCCTTGTATCCCCGGGGGCTATGCAGAGAATGATGTACCCACGCTTTGATATTTTGTACTCCTACCTACCTATTTTATAGGGAGTAACTCTGTAGCTAGTAACAGGACGGTTATAGACTAGTCTATACTAATGTTGTAATGAAAAAAGGTTTGTTTGTTTATAAAAAGATAAGATTAATTTGTGTAATTTTGTTACGTAACATAACATAAACTCACGCCTATATCCCCGAAGAGGTAGGCAGAGGTGCTAGCACCCACATTTCGCCAGTTTATGTTTAGGTCCCAATTTAATAGGTGGCGAGCCTATTGCCATTAACCAGTCACTTATAAACCTACGATAAATACACACATAACTTTGAAAAGCATCGGAAAGTCATTGGTGTGTGCCATGGTGAACCTGGGATCGAACCCGAGACCTCGTCTCAGCAGTCCATTACCCAGACCACAAGGCTACCACGGTTACAAATTCACCAGCGCATTGAATGTTAAGACTTCGTTCACGTAATTTACGGGCGATAACATTGATCAGCTGACGCGCACACTACCTACTTGTATGGACTTAGGACCGGCAGAGTACCTTAGTAACTAGTAGATAAGTAGGTACTAGTCTGTAAAGTTGACTGATAATGCAAATATCGCCTGGCAGATGTATTTATTAAAAAAAATCCGTATATTAAAAAAAAATTTTTTTTTGGTTTTTTTTTTTTCATGATATATTGAAGAGTATAATTAAGTAGCTCAAGCCCCCCTGTGAAGGATGCGAAATACAAAATTCTTTGTATAGCTAAAGGTGTTAACACACTGACGCATAACGCGTAAACGCAGTGTGCGCACACCCTAACTCCCAAAGGGCCCAGCGAGCGTATAAGTACGGATCATATTCATTGAACTATATCTTTACAAGCCTTTGATGATCAGGGGTGCACCTAACAGGTTTGGTGCCCGCGTGTGTAATGTTTGCACGAGGAGTTATTCAAATGGAAACATGTGTATATTGTGGTTATGGACCTATAAAACTTGTGGACGGTACGCGTTGAAGCTAAAGAATCATGCGTTGCCAGTATAGAAACTTTCTCAACCTTTAACAAATCTCCGTTTCATACCCCCCCCCCTGTTCAATCCTCACACCAAACTCAGTTGCAAACGTTCATAGGCCACGGTGACCGCTGCCCATCAGGTGAACCGTGTGCTTGTCTGCCATCTAAGTTGTATAATAAAAAGGAATTCAACTGATGACAGTAGAACACAAGGCCTTCAAGGTCGACCCTGGAGAGGGGAGGGTTGGGAGGTTTGGGGGGTGTTGGAGATAGGGATTGGGGGATTAAAGGGGATTGTGAGCTCTGAACATAGTGTTGTGTTCCCGGCGGTAAGTAGGGTTACTTAGGTACCGTCGGGAACACAACACTATGGTTATTATAGCCACGGAGTTCAGGGCGGAGGTACTACCCCAGACGGACTGCTCAGTTCGGACAGGAGATACCGTCGTGTCCTTCCTCCGTCTGTCAACGTGTTTCGTCCGTATGTTACACAGGTCCATGGCTATGGCGTTAAAGTTCTTATGGTGTTAAGTGATACGAGATGAATCTGTCTCAATGGGATTAGCGCGTATCGGTTGGAGCCAGTGAATAGAACCGTTGGTATTGGGATTCAATCTGTGTGTTGGGTATTTATGATAGAAAATGTCCGCTAGATGTGAAATGGTAGTAGAAATTTGATCGCACAAATTTGTCACAAAGTTCGGCCGGGTAGGTACCACCGTGCAGAATTGCGAAAAACCCTCCATAGTAATCCAATCTCGGTTGGATTGCGTTCAGGAGTCAGCAAGTGCATAGCCGGGCAGGGGGGATTGTGGTCGCAGCACTAGTGGGACCGGTAGGTGTCACGCGGTGCTGCGACGACAATCCTCTTTTGATGAGGCCATCGAGCTGAGTGCCACCATTGTTAACATAGTACGTGTATGTAATGACCCTCTTTCCTGTGACTTTACCTTCAGCTTACCATCAGGCGAGGTGAATTCATATTGACGTGACCGATATAATAATACAGCTGCGCCAAAAATCAATTCCATCAAGAACCAAGCGGTTCGGTGCCTCTTTTATTTGCCGCACCATAAAGGCTTGGAATTCTTTACCAGCGCATGTGTTTCCTTCCTCCTATAGTCCCGGGGCCTTTAAGCGGGGGCGTGAAAAAGCATTTGATGAGGCCGTCAAGCTGAGGGCCGCCACTGTAGCACTACCGGTTTATGTGGTGGTGGCCCCAGTCCTGAGACTTTGCCTTTCGCTTACCATCAGGCGAGGTGGAGTAATTTTGACGTGTCCTATATAAAAAAAATAAAAAATAAAAAATCGATGCCACAGAAACAGCTAGGTTGGAAATTCAACTTGAATGACTAACAAAATCAATTATTACACGTTAAGTCTACAAGCCCCTTTATATTATATTTTTAATAGAGCGAGTAACTCTTGCTTTGATCAGAAGCGTGCACACCAAACGAAGCACTATGCTCGAATGGCTAGTTCGGCGTGGTAATTTTAAATAAAGAACACGTAAGCTTGAACAGTGATTGGTCAGTTGAGTGACCATAGACTAATCGGCTTATACTTTCCATCGAGCATAGACAAGGCTTTGATCGTCTTTCCGGTTGAGTAATTTTTTAATTTTACAAAGGACATTGTTGCTTGTAGCTTGTTGCTTGTCTTATTTTATTATAAGTATGTTTTGTTAATATGTGCAACAGGTAGATTGAGAATAAAGCTAAGGTTAGTGCAACAGGATCTGACTAACTATAATAATACTCTCAAAAAGAGCATCTATAGTGCGCGGCATCTAACGTGGCCACATTTTGGAGTAGTGTGGACCCCACTACTCCAAAACCTTGCCAAGTTAGATGCTGTACACTATACTTGTTTATAGGCGACGCATTTTGCCACAAACAAGTATAGTGTACAGCATCTAACTTGGCAAGGTTTTGGAGTAGTGGGGTCCACACTACTCGAAAATGTGGCCACGTTAGACGCCGCGCACTATACACGATACTATTTTATGACTAACTGGCTTATCTATGCCCGCGTGAACGTGTGTTTTCGAATTTTTTGATTTGGTAAGTATATATTTTTGGTTTCACTCAAACAACTCCATCGCGAACCAAACAGACAACAATTTCAAATATGATATTTTTAAGTTCAGAATCGTTCAACACAACCAAAGTATTTTTAAATATCTCCAATATACAATAATTTACAATTTTTATTTTTTTATAAATAGATGTTTGACCACAATAAATGCTTCTTGACTATGAAATAATAGTCGTAAAATATGGGATTCTTCAAGAAGAGCGTTAGAAGGTTTTTACAGGGTCGGCAGCGCGTGTGTAAAACCACTGGTCTTGCACACATCCATAGGCCACGCTGACCGCTTTCCATCAAATGTACCTACCGTGTGCTTATCTGCCACTTCAGTGGCATAAAAATAAAATATTTATATTAACTTCTTACATAGTTTAATATTGTTTCTTACACATATTAGTTACATCTAACAATCATAATACATCATTTTGTTCGTGCACAGTCCACAGACGGTGTTTAGGTACACGTGGGGTACTAGGGTAAGAAGCTCGTCCCGGTTGTAGTATACTTGAAGGTCAGTGGCCCGGGAGATAATCTTCACGGTGTTGTGTATTTGGGAGATCCTGTATGAAAAAGTATAATTATTATTGTTTTATTTTATACTAGCTAACACACCCCGGCTTCGCCCGTGGCGTATTTCGAACCCCGATGCACCCTTTTTAACTCACTTATTATGCTCATAGTTTTCCTAAAATGTATGGGAATCTACCGGAATTGTTCACATTTGTGATTATTGCTCCGCTCCCTTGGGCAGTAGCGTAATGATATTCAGTCTATAACATTCACGGATAATATGGCTTTCTATTGGTGAAAGAATTTTTAAAATCGATTCAGTAGATCCCGATATTACCCCTTACAATTTAACAAATATACAAACACACAAACTTTACTTCTTTATAATATTAGATTAGATATCGATCACTTCAATATGACAAAGGTAAAGTCTCAGGAAGGGGGTCCCCATTACATACACCGACAGTGACATAATGGTGACCCTCAACTTGACGGCCTCATGAAAGAAGAGGTGATTGTCGTCGCAGCACTGCGTGACAAAGCGCAGATATTGGTTTAGACTACGCCAATACCCACTGGTCCCACAAGTGCTGCGACAACCATCACCTCATTGTTTTATCGTACTTATATCTTAAACTTCTGTCAAACTTGAGCCCACTAAAACCGCACGCCATCTCCCAAGCTTCTAGCAACTACAACTGAACCCTCAGCGTCTGTGACCCATCACAGATGCTGACTTCTTCTCTTACGGACGGAAAGACGGCTTCTAGATGGCCCCCTTTTGGTTTGGGAACTATGGTATCCCCATCTTACCTGAAAAGGGGGGGCGTTCCCCACCTCGCCTCCCGGCTTCGGGTCTAAAGGGCCTTCTTAAAACCGTAGATGACCCGGGGTCAGTTGGGGTGCAAAGGATATGCATATTGAGTAACCTTACACCCGGTAATTGAGACCCGCGACGGCGTGCAGTTTTAGTCAGTTTGATTCTGACATAACCACCACCGATGGCCGACGGAGGTTTTTTTTTTATATAGGACACGTCAAAATGACTTCACCTCGCCTGATGGTAAGCTAAAGGTAAAGTCTCAGGAAGGGGGTCCCTATGACATTCACCAACAGTGACATAACGGTGGCCCTTAACTTGACGGCCTTGAGCCTGAACGAAGGTGGTATTTGTGGGGATTTCTGCTCGATAAAAAAGGGGATTAAGCTGTATATGTATTTTCCACTTACCAGAAATGATTACCAGCATTGGTGATATCCACAATTGGCTTAACATCCTCTTGTTCCTTGATCAGGACGTAGTACCCTCCTGTGTAGACCCTGATGCCGTCCTGCTGGCGAATCACCGCAAATCTGGAAAGTTGTTACGTCATTTCAAGTTGAAGGGAAAGCTGACCAAATCAGAAATGTTTTATGTAGGAGGAGGTAGGACACGACGGTATCTACCATCAGAACAGACCAGTCCGACTGGGGAAGTACCTCCGCCCAATAGAACACCGCGCCTATAATAACCATCGCGTTGTGTTCCCGGCGGTGACTAGGGTAGCCAGAGTCAACAACTCCCCTGCCTCCCCAATCCTCCACGCTAACCCCATCCAAACTCCTCAATCCCCCTCCCACTCGAAGGTCGACAGCGCGCGTGTGACATCTCTGATGTTGCACAGATCAATAAGCCACGGTAACCGCTTACCATCAGGTGGGCCGTGTGCTTGTCTGCCACCTAAGTATTATAAAAAAAGGGTGGAGGTACTACCCCAATCGGACTGCTCACTTCAGACAGGCGTTACCATGGTGTCCTACCTTCTAAACTTGGTATAATATGGGGTTCTTCAAGAAGGGCATTAGAAGGTTTTGGCGAGTGTGATGCCCCTGGTGTTGCAGGCGTCCCTAGGCCACGGTGATAGCTTCCTATCAGGTGGGCCGTGTGCTTGTCTGCCACCTATGTTGTATAAAAAAAATGTTCGTACCTTGGTTCTTGACTGCAGTCAGCTAGTATGACAGTTTCTAAGCATTTAGACTCCGTCACATTCTCCGTACCACCGAACAGCATTTGTATTGTATTCTCTTGAAGACGACATTCACCTGGAATATACACAGATGATAAGCATTCCTATTTAAAACCACTCTTTCAAGCTGAGGTGACTAGACAGGACCCGAGATGGCGTACGGTTTTAGTTGGTTCAAGTCCATCATAACCCCCACTGGCTACGAGCGCAGGCCTGGGGTGATGGGTGGAACCGCCTGTTACGCTAGCAGAAGTAGGCTGGGCGAAACCGCACCCCCTTTTTCCTATTTTCAGGGGCATGACGGGGACACCGGAGATGGCCCGGGTCAAACCGGGGTGTGAAGAAAATTTGACCCACCTTACACTGGTTCGAATCCGACATAAACTTATCTAAGTCTGTAATACTGATCCTCATTTCTGAGAATTTACTTTGGCTTACCATCAAACGAGGTAGAATCATATTGATGAGACTGTTATAAAAGAAACTTATCTTACGGTATAATCCCAGGGTCTTCAGGATCTGCATGTCGGTCCAGCTGTCCAGCAGCCAAGCGAAGTTGTCAGACTTGAACTGCATCTCAGCTCCTTTGTTGACGCTCACTGAAGCGAGGCCGTTCATTTCCTAAAAGAAAGGAGGTAAATATTTT
This sequence comes from Lithosia quadra, assembly GCA_963576445.1. NCBI lineage: Eukaryota > Metazoa > Arthropoda > Insecta > Lepidoptera > Erebidae > Lithosia > Lithosia quadra. The sequence continues at coordinate 2,832,980 of OY754897.1, forward strand.
ATTTACATAACATAACACAAACTCACGCATATATCCCCAAAGTGGTAGGCAGAGGTGCTAGCACCCACATTTCGCCAGTTTATATTTGGTCCCAATGTAATAGGTGGCGAGCCTATAGCCATTAACCGGGCACTTATAAACCTGCGATAAATACACTCATAACTTCGATAAGCATCGAAAAGTCATTGGTGTTTTTTTATTTTATTTTATTTAACAATATTATTCATATCTTTCTCAACTCAACAGTTGACCTTATCTTTTCAATCTAAGTTTTGTTTTTAAATCGGTCACGTCAAAATAATTATCGAAGCATTGCAGCTAGACCGTTGTTGTTGGACTTTTTAGGGCTCCAACTACCCGTAACGACTGCCATAGATGTTTGTATGGCAACCAGGACCGACGGCTTAACGTGCTCTCCAAGGCACGACCAGACCAATGCAAATAGCCATATTCATGTATACAAAATATTTTCACTGAGCAAGGATCAAACCCGCGCCTCCTGTGCTGCGGCCGCGTTTGCTACTGCTACGCCACTCACGTACCTAACTAAATAAAGAGTCATCTATCTATCCAATCCATTCATCTATCTATCCAAAAGCTACTTATTAATGAAACTGATTAAGTAGCGGTGATGGTAACCGGTGGTTATTAAGTAACAAAATGGCGACATTCCCAATCGTTTATTACAGATATTTGTCTTTAAGGACAGGCTAATTAATGGCTCTGTCTCTTCATGATTAATCGGCTGGGCTCGTGGCGTAAGCTAGCAAATATTTTATCTTTAGTTAAAGATTTAATTTAAATAGTTAATAATTCAGTTTGGAAAGTTGTTTTTTATATATCGGTCACGTCAATATGACTACCTCGCCTGATGGTAAGCTAAAGATAAAGTCTCAGGAAGAGGGTCCCTATTACATCACCAACAGTGACATAATCGCTCAGTGCAAATATTTATATGTATGAATTGAATATGAATATGTCTATTTGCATTGTTCTGGGTCTTTCTATGTATATTATGTATCATTTACAAAAAAAATGTCTTAGTATATATATCCGCATTCTGGAACCCATAACACAAGCTGGTTAAGCTATGCTTAATTTGGGTCTAGAGAGCGCTGTGTAGAATGTCGTAGAATATTTATTTATATTTATTAACGTCGTCGTCCAGGATTTGAAACAGGTATCACTCGGTCATAAAGCCGCCTCTCATAACGCAACAAACCCATCCATGCACCAATACTGTACCTTGATAACTGCAGTCATATTAAGAGGCTCCTTGCTGTAACTCTTCACCAGTTGGCCTAAAGCTGTCTGTGTTACCAGTTCTGACTCCAGAATACCCATTTCTGCTAACTATAACAAAAAAATATTTTTACAATAGAGCCTCCCCAGCTTTTACGAGGAACCCCCGCCCTTTCCCTTCAGGGTCGGTAGGATATCCAGAGCTCACTGTACCCCTCCTCGATCCACCCCTTCCTAGCCTCCCCACACCTTCCTAGGCCTTTCCCTTCAGAGTAGGCAGCGCGTGTGTGACACCCCTTTTTTTCCATGCGGAAATCCTCATGGATACCCACCCCACTGCCAGCGGGGTAGGTTATGCCGGACTCTTACCGACTAAAACCGCACGCCGTCTGGGGTCTTCTGATGCCAGGGTGTAAGGTAGCCCAAAAAGCAGTTTCCTCGCACCCCAGCTTGACCCGGGCCATCTCCGGATTCAAGATGGCCCCCTCGGGTGTGTGTGACACCCCTGGTGCTGCACACGTCCATAGGCAAGGGGACTGCTTCCCATCAGGTAGGCCACCTACGTAGTATAAAAAAACTCACATTACTCCCAAAGATCTTAACCTCGAAGAACCTCTCCAGCTTCCCATACAGGTTCTGTGGTACACCTTTATACTTCAAGGTCAGCTCGCTTGCTGGGCCGGTGTCAAAACAGTCCGTTTTGTTTCCAGAGTACGTCAGGGTTAAGTGCCCTTCGTAGGACGCTGGATGGATGGATATGTCCTGGTCTGATGGTGCGTGGCTGATATCTTGTTCGCGAAGACAGATCTGAGGAGATATGGACTCGGTTTTAATATGAAAGGGTTAGATAGAAAGTGCGTTGAATTCTTAGAGGAAGCAAGATATAAAAGAGGTTCTATGGATAGATGGATGGATGGTGGAAAAAAGGACAAGAAGACTTACCTTCTATGGAGGTAGGACACGACGGTATCTCCCGTCCGAACTGAGCAGTCCGCTGGGGTAGTACCTCCGCCCTACAGAACACCGCGGCCATAATAACCATCGTGTTGTGTTCCCACCGGTAAGTAGGGTAGGCAGAGCTCAAAACCCTCCCTCCCCATCCCCCCAATCCACTCCCCTCCATGGTCGGCAGCGCGAGCGTGACACACATGTGCACGTCTATAGTCCACGGTGACCGACCCACCAAGTTGGCCGTGTACTTGTCTGCCACCTAAGTAGCATAAAAACACTCACCGTCCACTCTTTTCTCGTAGAGTTGTCAGTATTAGGTTGTAATCCATGGACAGTAATCTGCAGGTTCAAGTTGCCGCCTTTATTTTCTACCTTAGTAACAGCTTCCATCTCGAAGAACACTCGACTTGGTGATTGGCTGCAAGAAGCAAATATCTAAGTATACATACAATATGCTCACGCTTACATATGCCTATAGGAATAGACAGAGGTGTATTAGCACCCAGATTTCAACATGGAGTATATCGGTCCCACGTAATAGTCTATCCCACCAAAAACATTCCTGATAAAAAGGGAGCCAAGTTCCTATCGGCTATTAGTTCGTCTAAAAAAGGGTTGAAATCCAATGCCAAGTTTAGATGCACTTTAAGATCGATCATTATCATCTAAAATTCTTCTAAATTTTAACTTGGCGGGTTTTCGTGCTGTCCGTAACACTTGATTGATTGCATAAATAAATTAACTTGCCAAGTTCAAATTTAGAAGAAATTTAGATGATTATGATCGATTTTAAAGTGGATCTAAACTTGGTATTGGATTGGATTTCAATCCTTTTTTAAGCGAACTAATAGCCGATAGGAACTTGGCCCCTTTTTAACACTGTATGTTTTTGGTGGGATTTCAATACTTTTTTTCAAGAATTTCAATGATTCGATTAACCCAACTCACGCTTGACCAATTTCTTATGATATGTTTTACACCCCCACGTTCCCGGCGGCGCGGCGGTAAGTAGGATATCCAGAGCTTACTGGACCCTTTCTCCTCCACTCACAACCTTCCCAACCTCCCCCCCTCCCACCTGTTCTTAGCCCCGCTTCAAGGTCGGCAACGCGAGTGTGATACCCCTGGTGTTGCAACATCCAATAGGTGCCGCTTCCCATCAAGTGGGCCACATGCTTGTCTGCCACCTAAGTAGTATAAAAAACGTGCAGGTTCTTACCTGAAGTAGTTGAGCGAAAGAGTCAGATCAAATTTTGTGGTATCCTCATTAACACTTGTGTGGTTGAACTGAATTTTCAGCTGGAGGACGTCGTTGTGGGTCTTCATCAGATGCTGTGGAGGCAGGATCAGGCCACAGGAGCCAGAGGGAGGTGATGTGAAGAGGAGAATGCTGTTCAAGATTATTAGGGAGGGGTGGACGGAGGCTAGGAAGCTGGAAGAGGAAATACGATTTTAGTACATAAATAGAGTATGGAGTACCTACCAAGATTTTAAATTCATTAACTTACTAGATTTTTATTTTCTTAAATAATAAATTGTGAAAAAATCTTTTTTAAGTTAAACGGTTTCAAATTGTATTGTCATCAGAACTAAAGACTTCTGCCAAATATCAGACCAATCAGACAACTGAAAGGGGGTCAATTTTCAATTACTAAATTTGACCCAAACAAACAGGTTAAGTTAAAATAAAACCGTTCAAAAATCTTCTTTATATAATTGTCATGAATCTAATCTGCTTTCAACTCAACCGGATGCCCACCAATTGTCAAAAAATTTAATGGTTTGCAAATTTTGACGGAAAACTTAAATACGAATACTGTAATTTACATACAGTCCAGTGACCGCTTCCCATTAAGTGGGCCGTGTACTTGTCTGCCAGCAAATTGGTATAAAAAATAGTAAGAGTAACTCCGGGAGGGATTACAAGTTTTGGCTGCAACTGGGACTAACGATGCGATGATAATGAAATACAAATATATTACTGAAAAGACAATTGAGGTAGCGGCACATCGGGGAAACAAAAGAACTGCCATCGACACGAAAGAAGAAGAAGAATATATTACTCCCCCTTTTTTTTTTTTTTTTTTTTAATTTATTTATTTACATTCACAACATACAGTTTTACTAATTAGAAAGCAAACCATAAGCTACTTGAGCTTTTCTGGAATGCTGTACCTTTCTTATAGGTACCTATACAATAATATTAATAGTACAGCGAACATTTGGCTTAGTTAAATAAAAAGGATATAATACTGATATTAGTCTGATATTATGAAGCAACCAATAAATATTCACAACTACCCTCAGGTTTAGGCACTCATACGCAGGTACACGGTTCCAACTACTCCTGAAGGAGTTGGGATGGGGATTTATGAACATTAAAACTGGTGGTAGAAATCTGATGGCACAAATTTGTCACAAAATTCGGCCGGGTAGGTACCACCGTGCACGATTGCGAAAAACCCTCCATGGTTATCCAATCTCAGTTGGATTGCGTTCAGGAGTCATAACCAGGCAGGGAGGATTGTGGTCGCAGCACTAGTGGGACCGGTGGGTGTCACACGGTGCTGCGTCGACGATCCTCTTTTGATGAGACCGTAAAGCTGAGTGCCACCATTGTTAACATGGTACGTATATGTAATGGTGACCCTCTCTCCTGAGACTTTACCTTCAGCTTACCATCAGGCGAGGTGAAGTCAAATTGACGTGTCCTATATAAAAAAATTAACTTACTCATAATGATTGGCTTTCGAAGAGAACAGCTTGTCTAGAACTTCCGCACCAGTGATTGGTCTTTCACAATCGAAAAAGACGCTGTTTTTGTCACTAGCCTGAAACAATAATTATTTATTTATCGGTATAATGATATATTTATTTCTCATAAAAAACAATACAATTTACTTATAATGAGATATGATTTAGATAGTTATTATACTTAACAATAATAAACAAGAACATTGTCGCCTCTAGGCCCTTACATAATTGCTGACATTAGGTAATTGAATTCAATACATTTTAATACAGCAATATATATGTTCGCTCCCTTTGCGGTCGAGACAATGGGTAGTTGGGGTACCGATGCCAAAAAACTAGTTAGCGAATTAGGGCGCAGGTTGAGGGACAAAACCGGTGACTCCCGCTCCGGCTCGTACCTGGGGCAACGATTGGCCATAGCAATTCAACGGGGTAATGCCGCCAGCGTCATGGGCACCTTTGCACTAGGTACGATGAGGGGCGGGTTAATAGATTAGACTTTTTTTTTTGGACTGTCATTTGGACTTTATTTAATTGTATATTATTTATAATTTTGTATATTTTTAATACATAAGATTTATATTAATAGTGGCACAAGTTTATATTACGCTTTTCGCATTCTTTTAGTTTCCTTTTGGAAATGTCAATACTCTCAGTTTGCTTGATATCATTTGGCAATTTAATGTACAGTTGTGCTCCCTTGAACAGTATCGTCTTTTTTCCCTAATTAGTGCGTGGATGAATTAGTTTGAGTTTGCCTATTTCGAAGACTATAAGACGGTTTTTTTTTGTAACTGTGTGTTGGTCTGGACTAAATTGGTATTCATAAATCGGAATATAGACGTCGGGTGAAAGTTAGATCCCACCAAAAACATAAATGTAAAAAAGGAGAGCCAAGTTCAATACAAAAAGTATGCTTGGCCATGGGCTCCGCCGCAAAAAGAATGGAGATCTAAATGAGTGCCAAGTTCTATGCAAAATCGAAATATATGTTTATAGGAACAAAATAACATTATGAACAAGTATTAAACTCTATTTATTTACTTTATTGGAACCTATAACAATTGCTGTTATTTAAAAATGTGAGATCTTAAAGTAGGCTAGATTTGACTTGGCCTTTGCTTGAACTTGGCTTGACACGCTCTCGCGTGCCTAGATCAGAATGGGCGGCCATCGTTGGTTGTTACCATTGTTGGCGAGGCGATGTGATATTTTCGGGTGGATCGAGGGGCCATCATAAAACTGTAGATGGCCCGGTGTCGACTGGGATGCAAGGAATACGCCTATTGGGTAATCATAGCATACTTGGCATAATATTAAGATAATAACTTACCGCTAAACTCCTGTCTCCAGCAGTGACGGTATACGTAGACTTATCGCTAGGGGTCTCCACGCTGATCTGCGCCCGGGAGTGCATGGCCACGCCTCCTTGCTGATCACCTGGATTAGGCCACGTCAACCTGGAATGGGCGTTACATGGTTCGAACGACCGACCAGGATCTCGATTCTGCTAAAGGCAAACCACTGTCATGCTACTGACACTCTAAAAATACTATTTAATTGTTGAGTTTACTGTAAATTCTAAAAACAAATGAAAATAATGGATTAACTTTTTCTATCGCTCTACAAAATATCATTCAATTTCAAACTTTAACTTGATAACATTTAAGTGGCATGACAGTGGCTTGTTTTAAAAGAATCGAGGCCCAGGTCTTCGCCTTTCCTTCGGGGGGTTCGAGGGGGCCATCTTAAAACCGTAGATGGCCCGGGGTTAGCTGGGGTGCGAGGAATATTCCTATTGGGTAACCTTGAATCCTGGTTATTAGATCCGAGATGGCGTGCGGTTTTAGTCGGTTCGATCACGATATAACCACCCCCGATGGCCGACGGGAATGGTATCCATGGGGACTTCCACAAGATAAAAGAAATCGGTCTTCGCTTTTCTTTTAATTTATATTCTTATCGGTGTTTTATCGGATACATTTCAGAGAATACACTCTGTAATTGCATACTTACACATCCCATCAGGAGGGAAGTGTGCTTGTCTGCCACATAACCCGTACTATGTGGTACAATTTGATGGCACAAATTTGGATCTAATTGGGCCGGGTAGGTACCACCTTGCACCTTGCGAAAAACCCTCCATAGTAATGCAACCCCAGTTGGGTTGCTCCCTGCTCGACCAACCTTCGTTTTAAAGGAGGTAGGACACGACGGTATCTCCCGTCCGAAATGAGCAGTCCGACTGGGGTAGTACCTCCGTCCTACAGAACACCGCGGCCATAATAACCATCGTGTTGTGTTCCCGCCGGTAAGTAGGGTAGCCAGAGCTCACTGTACCCCTCCTCCCCCCATCCATTCCTAGCCTCCCCGCCCCTTCCCAGCCCTCCCCCTTCCCTTCAGGGTAGGCAGCGCGTGTGTGACACTCTTAGTGTTGCACTCGTTCATAGGCCACGGTGACAGATTCCCATCAGGTGGGCTGTGTGCTTGTCTGCCACCTACGTAGTATAAAAAAAAGCCAACAATACTTACTCTACCGACTGCTCATCAATGGAGAATGTGACGTTGAACCTCATAGGCAGGTGACCGACCAGAGACTGCTGGATCCGAGCTGAATGAAGAGACTGGGCTAGTGGACCATCAGTGGAGAGGGTTGTGACCGACGTGCCTTGGTATCTGTAGAAAAATGTTCAGTTAGTATACTATACTATACTATAGTAGCTGAATGGATAAGGACGCGGCCTCTACTCAGAGGTATCGAGTTCGAATCCGGCCAGACAGTACAATGAGAATCTCACTTTTTTTTATAAGTACCTATGGGACACGTCAAAATGACTTTACCTCGCCTGATGGTAAGTTAAAGGCAAAGTCTCAGGACTGGGGTCATCACCACATATACCGGTAGTGCTACAGTGGCGGCCCTCAGCTTGACGGCCTCATCAAATGCTTTTTCACGCCCCGCTTAAAGGCCCAGGAGCTATTACGGTGCTAATCACATGATTTACCATCTGCTGATGTTGAAGGAAAAACATCGTGAGGAAACCCACATGTCCTAGAAGAAATTCTAAGGACATGTCCGATCCACAAACCCGCATTAGGCCAGCGTGTGTGGATTAAGGTCTAAACCCTCTCAGCTCTCTCGTTGGAACATAAAAATTAACACTATATTTTCTTTTTTCATGAAATCTTGAAGACTATAAGTAGCTCAAGCCTCCCTGTGAAAGATATTCAATTGTAAATCAATACGTTGTATATCATCACGCTACTGCCCAGGGGAGTAGACTAGTCATCATAATTATGTGAACAAATCAGACAACGGAGATGTTTCACAAATGTATGGACCTTGGGCCCGATAATTGTACACTACTTAGAAAAATTGCTAGGCAATATAGATTTCATTTTTCACTATTCAATTCTTATAATATTGCCACGTATTATGGGTGGAATCTAACTAAATAAACACTTTCTTGCAACATAACAAACATGGCGAACTAAAAAATGTTGGCGTAATAAAAATTTTCTCATATTTTATTAATTTTTACGCCCTTGTATTTCGAAGGCGAATAAATATAATTGTATTTTTGCCAATAACGGGTATTATTTCTCTTTTTTCTGTATTGTGTACAATTAGGGGGCCCAAAATGAAAAATCTCCTTTCCATACATTATTGCAAAACTGAAGAATTACGGTCATGTATGGGTTAAATAAGTGCCACGGGGACGGGCGAAGCCGCGGGGGATAGCTAGTTACCTTATATGAAGATCGTTCCTCCACGTCAGATCTTCGGAAGATGGAGCAGTTAAGTTCCCTCTTATAGAGGTGAAAGAGAGGATCGTTGACTGGAGTCGAATCGGTGTACCTGTTGATCGAGTAATAATTTTTTTACCGTTTTTTAAAGAAAACCGAAATTATTAGTGCTTTTTAATTGATTTAATTGATTAAATCGATTAAATTTATCTTTATTTGCGAAAAAGAATACAAAAATTATTTTTCCGCAATCTAGAACCCATATAACAGCAATGCCTAAGGGTCCGTTCACACAGACCGGCTCGGAAAGCATCGGCGCGCATTTTTCTTTTCACACTGACAAATGATTTTCATAATGACAAAAGCAGTGCAGATGCAAAAATAAACCTTACTACAAATACTAAAAACTCTGTTTTCAATGTGATAAGAATCTGCTCTCCTCTCCGAGCCGGTCTGTGTGAACGGACCCTTAGGATCCAGATGGTACTTGTCCATTTCTCATACAATGTTTAACATAATTTTTTTCATATTGTTTCTTTTCTTTTTTTTGTTGTTGTTCATATTGAAACATACATATTTCACAAATAAATAAATATGAATTTAATGGAGGTAGGACTCGACGGTATCTCGCGTCCGAAATGAGCAGTCCGATTGGGGTAGTACCTCCGCCCTACAGAACACCGCACCCATAATACCCATCGTGTTGTGTTCCCCCTACCCCTTCCTAGCCTTCCCCCTTCCCTTCAGGGTCGGCAGCGCGTGCGTGACGCACTTAGGCCACGGTGACCGCTTCCCATCAGGTGGGCTGTAAGCTTGTATGCCACCTACGTGGTAAAAAAAATCTACTTACCCATCTCGCTTGGGAAATGAACATCAGTCTGGAACGGATAATACACTATTTGCTGGTTGATGTGGCTCCCGAAGCGGAGGAAATCTTCGATGTAAGCTACTGGAAATCGTTACATTATAATCATGGACCTGTAAACCTTACAGACGGTACGCATCGAAGAACACAACTGACGATACTAAAGTCAGCGAACTTGCTCATACGTCAGCAGTAAAAGTCTATTATGATAGCACAGATTTCAAGCTAAAAGCAAACAAAAATTGACTTTTTTTATATTGGACACGTCAACATGACTTCACCTCGCCAGATGGTAAGCTAAAGGTAAAGTCTCAAGACCGGGGTCACTACTACATACATCGATAATGCTACAGTGGTGGCCCTCAGCTTGACGGCCTTATCAATGCTTTTGCTATGGGTTACTTTTTAGTTTTTTTTACATCATAACATAACATAAACTCACGCCTATATCCCCGAAGGGGTAGGCAGAGTTGAAGCACCCACATTTCGCCATTTTATGTTTAGGTCCCAATGTAATAGGTGGCGAGCCTATTGCCATTAACCGAGCACTTATAAGCCTGCGATAAATACATATATTATATATACACATAACTTCGAAAAGCATCGAAAAGTCATTGGTGTGTTACCAGCCTTACCAGTGTTACCTGAGACCCGTGTTACCAGCAACCTTAGCCAATCTCTAACTATGCTAATCCTATTTCAATATCTGATGGCTCGGTATCGAGTTCGAATCCGGCCGGACAGTACCAATCTGAATTCCACTTTATGGAATTTATATGTGCTAATCTCATGATCTACCATCTGCTGACGGTGAACCCCACATGTCCTAGAAGAAATTCTAGGGACATGTCCGATCCACCAACCCGCATTAGGCCAGCGTGTGTGGATTAAGGTCTAAACCCTCTCAGCTCTCTCGTTAGAGGAGAGGAGACCCGTGCCCAGCAGCTGTGGGACATAAATGGGTTGCTATCATGCATATACTTACAATCTTCCCCATTCCAGGTCTCGAACCTAGACTGGTTCATATGCGTCGCAAAGACCGTTTTGTCATGAATTTTTACCACCACATCAATATGAACCTGAAAAAAATATCCGATTACCATAACGAAAAAATAAAAACGAGGAACTCTCTCAACCCACTTCCGTAATCCTCTCCTCCAAAAACCCCCACCCTTCCTCTAAGCCCCAGAGTCGGCAGCGCGAGCGTAACACCCACCCCTGCCCCCGTAGTCAAGTGTCATGGCGTAAATCGCTTAGAAAACGAATAGATCTGGTCGACCAATCACGTCACCGTGGTGTATCCAAGCTCGTCGCCGGCGTACGATGCGCGCGCCGAGCGGAATCACGATCTGGAGTGTGATTGGTCGTCCTAATCGTATCTATTCCTTAGCGATTTAGACTTTTAACACTTGTCTACGGGCCCTGGTGTTGCACACGTATGGACGGTGCCACGGTTACCGCTTTTCATCAGGTAGGCCGTATGCTTGTCTACCACCTAAGTATAAAAAAATCATGTTTGTTGGTAGGTGTATGGACCCTCTCCTGTTCCCCCCCTCTCCAAGTCCTTTGGGTCTAAGGCAACTTCACCTGCAAGCCGGTGGGCCTGCTGATTGACGGATGAGACGCTTGCGCAGACTTTTCTCTCAGAGTTGTGAAGTCAGAAGGTAGTTGCTCCCATAAAAGCCGTATAAGTCAAAGTAAAAGAGGGAGTAAGCGGACAACAGAACGGCCTCATCAAATGATTTTTCACGCTCCGCCTAAAGAACCCGGGACTGTAGGAGGAAGGAAACACGTGAGCTGGTATAAGAATTCACAGTCTTTATGGTGCGGCAAATAAAAAAGGCACCGAACCGCTTGGTTCTTGATGGAATTGTTTGCACTGTGTGAAGGTGATACCTCAGCCTGGCGCGTGTTGTTCTGTATAAGAAAGGAGAGTGTGGGACTTATTGATAAGGCTCATCGGAACACACTCCAAAAAATCGCATTAAATCCCTGGAGGATGAATACATTACTTACCTTTTCTGATAATTTAACCGACCACGCTTTCATCTTCTTCAAGATTGCTACCAAGTCCTCAATCTTCATGTCATTGGCATCAAAATTGTGGTATCTCTTGAATATGCTCATCGCTACACCTTCTACTATTAAGTAGACCTAGAAGATGAAGACGGGTATTCATTTACATTCTAAGGTTCAGCACTTCGCAGGGTCTCAAGGATCCATGGTAATGATATCATTGTCATGTATGTCACCATCTACGACGCCAGCACTTCTTAGGGTTTACCCCCTCCTACAAGGGTCGGAGGAGATGTCCTGAATAAAACTCTTTTTTACATAGTATGTACTTACCGCCTACGTCTTAGAGCAACTAAGACACTATTTAGCGTGGGCTGCCATTGGTACATTTGGTACATTTGATATCTAATTGTATTTTGCATAATATAGTACGGCAATCCCAACGAATACCACCCGCTGACTTTTGTCTGACTTGAACCGACTAAAACCGCACGCCATTTCGTGTCTTTGAACACCAGAGTGAAATGCTCCAAAAGGCATTTCCTTCGAGTTAAAATGACCCTTTCGGGTTTTGAAACCACGGTAACCCCGTAATACTCCCGAAAAAGGGGGGAGGATCTTTAGCGCGCCGCCGCCTCGAGGATGACACGTGGCTCTAGGCGTTACTCCCAGGCCTGCGCTCATGGAGGACAGTTGCACTTTCTATCCCTTATCTTAAATTCATTTATTACTTACATCAGCTTTATAAGGTCTTCTGCCACCAGTGTTAAGCTTGGCTCCGATAAAAGTCGGCAGCACCCCCTCAGAGTCTCCAATACTGAGGACCTGGAGGGAAGGAGCACCGTCCTCCTCTTGAGCGCTGATTATGTAGTTGTTCGTCGCCCAGTACAGTGGATCCGGGTTCGATACCTGGTTCACTACGAAGGGAACGTAGAACGATCTGGAAAGATAAATTTTATGGATTTTTGAAATGATAGAAGACGTGATGATTTCGGCTTCGATTCCCTGTTCATGCGAAATATAATTTGTCTTGTTTTTGTTATTTTAATTTATGGTAGAGTAAGAGTAATTTTTTGTTGCCATTCTAACAACTTACAATAGTAGTAATAACGGCAATTGAATTTACCGATGTTACTACTAGTAGTAAGAATATGTAGTAGTAGCACGGGCAATAACCAATCATTTCATTTCTAAGCTAACATGTTACAGACAGACACACATAAAACTTATATTAATACCCCTATTTTTTTCACTTCAGAAATCTATACATACAAATTAATAAAATTGAAGTGTATGTTTATAATGCTAGAATAACCGCTACTATTTACTAAGTGCACTTGGATGTATCCACTGTACCAAGACCACTATGTTTTGCAATTTTTATCTGTCTGTCTGTTTGTTCCGACTTATCTCTGGAACAACTAGGCGATAACGATTTTGACAAAACTTTCACTGGCAAATAGCTGTAACAAGTACTAACTTATTTAAATTTTGGAAATAGGATTCGGGTTTTGCATAAAAGAAATAATAACCTTAAAAACCTGTGAACTAAATACATGCATCGAAAAACCTTTTCTTTCTTTCTTTTTCTTTAAATTTGTATATTGTAAATTTACGCGGGCGAAGCAACAGCTAGTAAAAAAAAATACCCACGTGACTCTATATCCAGAAAAATACTTATTCGCTTCAAGGTTCTTCAACGTCGCAAACCAGAATCTCTTCAGCTGGTTGTTGCCACACGTAGTAATGTAGTTGTGGAGAGCCAAGAAGTCTGATTCTCTCGCGTTCAACGAGCTCAGGAACGTGTGGAGAGCGATGATGCGGAGCTGGATGTGTTCTGTGGCGTTGGTGATTATCGGTAAAGCTGTTTCAAGGACCTGAAAACCGTATGAGACAGATAAGTATATTTGACCATAGTAGACCACATCATCACTTACCAACTTTTTTTATATATTCAGTCCGTCAATTGACTTAACCCCGCTGGATGGTAAGAAGCTAGGGTAAAGTCCAGAGAGTACGAGCTGCCATTCTAGACACCATGCGTCCCAAATTTTTTTTTATGTCGGTCACGTCAACATGACTTCACCTCGCCTGATGGTAAGCTAAAGGCAAAGTCTCTGGAATGGGAGTCACCATTGCAAACACCGATAGTGCCACAATGGCAGCCCTCAGCTTGACGGCCTCATCAAATGCTTTTTCACGCCCCGCTTAAAAGACCCGGGACTGTATGAGGAAGGAAACACGTGAGCTGGTAAAGAAATCCAGGTTTTGATGGTGCGGCAAAGAAAAGAGGCACCAAACTGCTTGGTTCTTGATGGAATGGGAAAGAAGTGACTTTGTGTGTGTATATATGTAATGTATCTTAGCGACTTACCGCATAAGGATCCTCATTCCTAGGATTCCTGGCTAGGGCGGCCCAAACCCTTTCATGTCGATTTCTGCCCGTCTCGGTGTGTATGATCCTCGTGTATGACTCCGCAGAGTAGCCTATATTACATAGACCTTGGAGCCAGACCATACGGTCCAAGTATTGAGGGCAGTCTGAAAATTTCAGTTAAATATAAATATACGCGACGATCTGACTTTACCGGGAAAGACTCAAACCAAAATGACTCGTAATCAAAAAATAATAATTTAAAAAAGCAAAAATCCCGACTTCGTAAAAAACTAAAAACAAAAAAACAAGCACTTAGAAGTCCAGTGGTCTTGAGTCGTTACGGGTAGTTGGAGCCCACAAAAGTCCAACCAGTCTAACTTGGAACTTCGATATCGCCATTGGTCATAATGACCATTGGTTGTGGAGGTCAGATGGCAGTCGCTCCACGGAAAGTATCGAAGTTCAGCCGCATCACAGTTAGACTTCGACATTTTTTATATTATTTTGTCTCCAGGTACCGTCGGTGTCTATCCGACCGACGCGGCCGGATAGACACCGACACCGAGTCGTTTGCTCAGATAATAGGGACCCTGTGTGTAGTGTGGTATGTGACGGTACCTGGAGACAAAATAATATAAAAAATGTCGAAAATGTGCGGGTAGATGAAGAACCGGCTACCTCACGGACTCAACGACGGAGGGCGTGCCCGGCTGAGAAAGTCAGCCGTCACAGCCGGTGTAACCTGGTCGAAACGTCAGGTATCCAAAGGTATGTATAATTGTATATACCTATACCATGATCGCGTTAATTCCCGTTTACGTAATATTATAATAATCATGTGATTAGCACATATAAATTCCACAAAGTGACATTCACATTAGTACTGTCTGGCCGGATTCGAATTCGATACCTCTGAGAAGAGGCCGTGTCCTTATCCATTCAGCTACCATCGCTTTTTGACGAAATAAGTAAACATAATGTAGCACTACCGGTGTAAGTAGTGGTGACCCCAGTCCTAAGACATTACCTTTAGCTCACCGAGGTGAAGCTATTTTGACGTGCCCTATATAAAAAAAAATCTATTCATGATGTTTTCAGGGCCTCGATTCTGCTAAAGGCAAACCACTGTAATACCACTGACACTCTAAAAATGCTATTTAATTGTAGACTTTACCGTTATACAGTTAAAGTCTAAAATCAAATGAAAAGAATTCATTTAACTTTTTAATTCGCTCTACAAAATATCGTTTGACTTTATACTTTAACCTCATAATAATAAAGTCTACAATTAAATGGCATTTTTTAGAGTGTCAGTGGTTTATCAGTGGTTTGTCTTTAGCAGAATCGTGGCCCTGGTCTTGTGAGCAACTCACCGCTATACATCCTGAAATATTTCACCACGATGTTATCGAAGTAGTCTTGCTTGACCTGGGAAACCATCATTGTCTTATGGAGTAATGTCGCGAAGCTCAGGATGCCGGCGTAACGGATTTCAGGGGAGAAATCCAGCCCCAGTTTACTGAAGACCTCAATTTCTTCTAAAAGCGCTTGATTCGGAGCTGCCACGTTGAAAGGTAACTTCCGAATTAGGGCTAGCAGTGTTGCGTCTTCGACTTTTTCCTGCAATTTTTTTACATACATACATATATGTTACGGCTAATACCCGAAGTGCGGCTGCACCTAGTTTTAGCCGGTTAGAACTAGGTGTAGCCACTTACTCTTGGTTAAACCTAGTATACCCGAAGTGCGGCTGCACCTAGTTTTAGCCGGTTAGAACTAAGTTTTAGCCGGTTAGAACTAGGTGTAGCCAATTACCCTAACCTAAAGCCGCACTTCGGGTATTAGCCGTAACTTATATACTCATGCCTTTTTCCCTCCGGGGTAGGCAGAGATAAAACAGCCCGCCATCCGCTTCTGTCCTTACATATTTCACGCGCTACCTAGTCTAAACTGTGATGTCGAGATTTTTTCAAAAACAAAAAACTTAGTGGTGACGTAATGTGTGTACTATTAAAGGTACAGTCAGCGCCAAAAATAGTAGATCATAGCAAAGATTTTAAATTTCAAATCTAAAGTGTTCAGTATATTTCACTCAAAGTTTAAAAGTAGATCAATAGAGACCACAAAGTAACTAAAAATCATTTTTATATGAACTTTGTTGAAAAAGTAAATAATAAGTAAAAAAATCCCGGTAAACTTAGCTAAAAGTAGTTTATCAGCTGTTGTTGTCTCCAGAATATTTTCCTAAAAACTACATCAAAATCGATTCAACGATGCTATGTAATGTAACACAGACAAACGTACATACAAACCGGTTCACTTATGAAAACTTCCTTACAGCCAGAGCTCACACCTCCCCCCGCATCCCCCAACCCCCCACTCCAACCCCATCGCGTGATTCATCGTATGAGTCAAGTGAGATAGAGGTCATACTCGAGCCTACCAACTTTAAAAAAACAGTGACCGCTTCCCATCAGGTGGGTCGTGTGCTTGTCTGCCACCTAAGTCGTTTAAAAGAAATCTAAATCAAATCAACCAAACGCCAGATTATCGCTGAAAAACTTACATACAAGTTTAAACTAAGAACCTCCTTTTTTTAATTCGGGTAAAATCGATTAGTAGTGACATCAACTCACCTTTTCTTCCAACACTAGGTACCTGATGAACCTGACGGAAGCATCACTCCTGGCGTGAGGCAGTACCTCCACGAATATGTTCCTGGCGGTTTCCATCTCATAACTGGTTCCTAGCACCAGGTCATTGAACAACTTTATCAGGGTTTCGTAGTCCAATCGAGAAATCGTACTGAAATTATGTCGATCACGTCAATATGACTTCACCTCACCTGATGGTAAGTCTCAGAACAGGGTCACACCGATGAGAATGAAATTTTTCATTTTTAAGTACTTTCTTATGTCGGTCAAGTCAATATGACTTCACCTCGCCTGATGGTAAGCTGAAGGTAAAGTCTCAGGAAAGAGGGTCACCATTACATACACGTACCATGTTAACAATGGTGGCATTCAGCTTGACGGCCTCATCAAAAGAGGATTGTCGTCGCAGCACCACGTGACACCCACCGGTCCCACTAGTGCTGCGACCTACTATTACGTATGTATTTACAAAAAAAAAACGCATCTACTCGTATCTTTATCCACATTCTAGAACCCAACCTACACAACCATAGCGCTGTGTAGAATATCATAGAATTTTTATTTATATTTTATTGCTGAACCTGCTTTGTTAACACTTAGTTATATATTTATTGCACTCAGCAGGATACGAACCCGGGAACTCTGACTTAGCAGACGCTCTACCGCTACACCACTGAGGTTATCAAACTTATTTACATAATTTCTACTGTTATAACCGTTGAAACGCTTTGAAATTCAATGTCAAGTAATTGCTTTACTGTCTTTTATAACATTATTTTTTATTACATTACTATTAAATTGTTCTCCGTTTACCTGTGATATATTTCGTCCCTATGGCACCCATTTAACCCGACTCTCTCTCTTTCTCTACCTTAAGAGTACTGCTCTTGTTGGTGGAGTAGGTAATATCCACTCTACTCTATTCCCTGCCAATCCTTTCGCCTGGAAGTCAGTGATAAAAGAAAACTTACTTCAAAAGGTCTATAAAGTCCAAGCTATGTATGAGCGAGGCGTTCCTCACGATGTTATCCGCATCTATTCCTTTCTTCGCTATCTTTAGCAGCATCTGAACGAAAATACAATATATTAAAGAAGAGATGGTAGCTGAATGGATAAGGACGCGGTCTCTACTCAGAGGTACCGAATTCAAATCCGGTCGGACAGCACCAATGTGAATTTCTCTTTTTTTTTTTTTTTTATTCAGGGACATCAAACAGTTACAATATTTATGCATGCAGTACACTAAAGGACAAATCATTCCATAAACAATAGTGCAACCCACTGCGTTATCCATAGATTGACAAATTAAATAACAGAGTGTGCCACTAGATCTTACATAAATATCAATAATAAAATGTATGTGGAATTTATATGGGCTAATCACATGCACATCTGCTGACGGTGAAGGCAAACATCGTGAGGAAACCCACATGTCCTACAAGAAATTCTAAGGACATGTCCGATCCACCAACCCGCATTAGGCCAGCGTGTGTGGATTAAGGTCTAAACCCTCTCAGCTCTCTCGTTAGAGGAGACCCTTGCTCAGTGGGGCATAAATGATTTTTTTTTTTTTATATGGGACACGTCAAAATGACTCCACCTCGCCTGATGGTAAGCGAAAGGCAAAGTCTCAGGACTGGGGCCACCACCACATACACCGGTAGTGCTACAGTGGCGGCCCTCAGCTTGACGGCCTCATCAAATGCTTTTTCACGCCCCGCTTAAAGGCCCCGGGACTATAGGAGGAAGGAAACACATGCGCTGGTAAAGAATTCCAAGCATTTATGGTGCGATTATATTGAGGATTGCTATTATATATTAAAGGACTAGCTTATGCCCGCTGTTTCTTCTACGCAGATGCCGGTTTTCGCTTTTGTTGACCATATCTCCGGTTCTACTCAACCGATTGTGATCAAATATGCGTAAGATTTTAAGTCCGACCAAGACCTTTCTAATAAAAAACCGCATCAAAATCCATTCAGTAGTTTTAGTAAAAATTGGAGCCTCCGAATAACTCTCTAGCTAGAGAGCAACTACTGCCTCGGCCGGTATTTTCCGTAGGCAGCAGTGCCAGTACCCGGTCAAACCCTGAACACGGCAGTAAAAACCTCCAATACAACCAGGGTCTCGATTCTGCTAAAGGCAAACTGTCATACCACTGACACTCTAAAACATGCTATTTAATTGTGGACTTTACCATTGTATAGTTAAAGTCTAAAATCAAATGAAAAGAATTTATGAAACTTTTTCATTTGCTCTACAAAATATCATTTAATTTTATACTTTAAATCGATACCTATAAAGTCCAAAATTAAATGGGATTTTTTTGAAGCGACAGTGGTATGACAGTGGCTGGTTTTAACAGAATCGAGGATCTTGAATATCACTAAGATGCTGATGAATTACTTACCTCATACGTGGTATTCTTCAGGCCCCCTTGAGTGAAACTCCTGATACCATTTGAAGGGTCCCTGTAGTCACTCGCTACGTACTGGATTGAGGTCTGAGAAAGGTTTATCTTCTCAACGCCCAGGGCTGGAGTATCGTGGTCATAGGTCAGGGATAAGCTGAAAATTAGTTATGAAATATAAGCGATGGTAGCTGAATGGATAAGCCAGCGGCCTCGACTCAGAGGTATCGAGTTCGAATCCGGCCGGACAGCACCAATGTGAATTTCATTTGTGGAATTTATATAATATGTGCTGATCACAGGATTTACCATCTGCTGACGGTGAAGGAAAAACATCGTGAGACATGTCCTAGTAGAAATTCTAAGGACATGTCCGATCCACCAACCCACATTATTTAGGCCAGCGTGTGTGGATTAAGGTCTAAACCCTCTCAGCTCTCTCGTTAGAGGAGAGGAGACCCGTGCCCAGCAGTGGGACATAAATGCATTGCTATTATTTATTATTAATAATATTAGTACTACTAAAATCTATGGTAGTCGTTGCGGGTAGTTGGAGCAATAAAAGTTCGACAACTGATCTAACTACAGAACTTCGATATCTCCAATGGTTTGTGAAGGTCAGATGGTAGTCGCTTCACGAATAATATCGAAGTTCGGCCGCTTCGTAGACTAAAATGCCCATCTGAATTAGGAAAGGGCCCTGAAGGATGATCAGCACTGTTCATTACCATCCTAATGGTTGATATAGGGCTTCTAACACGCACATGGCCGATCTGTAAATGATATGCGTGACCTCTATTCTCCAACCAAACGCCAATCTTCAATTCAAAGTACTTTGAAGCCTAAGGTTTGGAGCCTAAGGTTTGGAGCTCTCTCTTCCCAAACATGTTTGATGTATACTTTGTATCCCGATTTTGCACGGAAACTGGAAACATTGCTAGAGATATCGAAGGAAAAAAGGAAAAACATCGTGAAACATGCTCTAAAAGAAATTCTAAGGACATGACTGTCCGATCCACCAACCAATGGACCCCGCGGTGGCTTTGGTAACAACCAAGGTTTTGGGGACAATAGAGGCGGATTCGGTAGCAATCAGGGTGGATTCGGTGGAAATCAAAGCGGGTTTGGTGGCGGTAACGGGATATACTTACTATGTGTTTACAGATAACAAATGTTCGTGTGTCCTGTACTCGTAACTGGACTGCAGTTCTAGAGAGCTCATTCCTTTGTTTTCATCGATTTCGTATCGACGTTCCGTTGAAGCCACAGAATCTATCTGAAAAACGAAGTTCAAAGGTGAAAAAGGAAAAATAAAAGGTGAAAAAGCTAATAAGTTATGATTTTAAAAACAAGCTTTAAAAAACCGCGGTAGCCTAGTGGCCCATGGCCCACCTGATGGGAAATTCATGGACCGTCACCGTGGCCTATGGACGTGTGCAACATTGCGGCTACTCACACACGCGCTACTAGGGGGAGGAGGGGCACAGTGAGCTCTGGCTACCCTACTTACCGGCGGGAACACAACACGCTGGTTATTATGGCCGCGGTATTCTGTGGGGCGGAGGTACTACCCCAGTCGGACAGCTCATTTCGGACGGTAGATACCGTCGTGTCCTACCTCCTTAAAATTGATTGACATAAACCTACTAAAAGCTTTTATAAAAGAAACATGTCCATACACATCTTTGGCGATACACCGCGGTAGCCTAGTGGCTTGGGTAATGGACTGTTGAGACGAGGTCTCGGGTTCGATCCCAGGTTCACTATGGTACACACCAATGACTTTTCGATGCTTTTCAAAGTTATGTGTGTATTTATCGCAGGTTTATTAGTGCCTCGGAGAGCACGTTAAGCCGTCGGTCCCGGTTGCCATACAAACATCTATGGCAGTCGTTACGGGTAGTTGGAGCCCTCAAAAGTCCAACCAGTCTAACTTGGAACTTCGATATCGCCATTGGTTGTGGAGGTCAGATGGCAGTCGCTCCACGTAAAATATCGAAGTTCAGCCGCATCACAGTTGGACTGGAAAGCCGACCCCAACTGAGTTGGGAAAAGGTTCAGAGAATGATGATGATGACACATTCTTGGTGATAGCAAAGAATGAGGTAATACTTACAATAGCTCTGCCCGCGTATTCTGGTGACCAGGGCACGGAGCTCCAGCTGCTCCTACTGCTAGCAGTGGGCACGCGGAGACTGGTATACTTCTTCACCTTGTTGCCTTGTGACAGGTAGATCATGGCACATATATCTTCTAGGCATGGCTGTAACGTCAACAAAGATAGTTACGGAGATACTTTGCGATAAGTTTAACTTAACTTTATTTTTATATAGGAACACGTCAAAATGACTTCACCTCGCCTGACTGTAAGCTAAAGTCTCGTGGTTCACCACTACATACACTGATAGTGCTATAGTGGCGGCCTCATCAAATGCTTTTACAAGGGGTTGAGTAAGCCATCTTAAAACAGTAGATGGCTTTGGGTCAGCTGGGTTGCGAGGTATATGCCTATTAGGTAACGTTATACCTCGGTAATTAAGAGCCGAGTCGGCGTGCGGTTTTATCCGATTCGATCCCGACATAACCACCCCCAATGGCCGACGGGGGTGGTATCTGAGGGAATTTCCGCACGATAAAAAAGGTGGGCCATACCGTGTGCTAGTCTGCCACCCAAGTGGTATAAAAAATAGTGTAAATTTGGTATAGATATTCTATCTCACGAAGGCGGGTGAACAATTAAATAGTAGGAGGTACCAGGGGCCTTACTCCGAAAAACGAAAATATTCGTATCCGTTGACGTTTTGACCATTTAGCTGCCCCGAAAGTGTTTCGTTTCGGATTTCGGATCCGTCTTCGATCGTTTGACATTGAGGTTGTCGATCGTTATCAGTACACCTCCTACTCCCAAAATACATTTGACGTTTTCGCTGTCGTTGTTTGACAAATGGTCCGTTTTCGTTCGATCCGAAACGTTCATGTTCGATTTTCAGAGTAAGGTCCCTGTATCTAGTAAATACGTGTGCGAAAGTTTATGTCACGGCAAAAGAAATTCATTTAGAAGTTAGTAGAAACATAATTGTATTGCAAGTAATTCATTTTTAAAAGCAATGTGTATATTATTATGTTTTACTACAATGACAGCTAAACCGCCTTCCTGAAATAGAACATCTGTACTACACATACCTACCTCGTTAATAGAATAAGTCCCACCGCGCTTTGTCACTTGGAAGTTGATCGATATGGCCCTCTTCAAGTTAACCGACCACGCTGGTTCATTATGACCCGCATATATTGATTTTATGTAACCGTTTTCCTGTCAACATTCAATTATAATTAACAAAGTTACACATCAAAAAAATCAATAAATTCGCCCCTGGTGTTGTATACGCGCATAGGCCACGGTGACCGCTTCACGCGACTCTATCAATGAACCCCAGGCCTGCCCTCATGGAAGATAGGGGTCATTAAGTGACCTCCGATACCTGAGTCGCCGAAGGGATAGTTGCTATTTTAATTACCTTATAATCCAGCTCCCACGGGTCTCTCAAGTGTTTCTCATCAGAATGCCTTTTATCATGAACTTCGGCATTCGTTTCTGGATGCAGTATCACCTGGAATATATATTTTTTAAAAATAACATAACATATAACATAAACTCACGCCTATATCCCCGAAGGGGTAGGCAGAGGTGCTAGCACCCACATTTCGCCAGTTTATGTTTAGGTCCCAATGTAATAGGTGGCGAGCCTATTGCCATTAACCGGGCACTTATAAACCTTACCTTGAAAAAAATACCGTTTATGTATATAGTATGTATGTATACAGGGTCTCCCGTAATGAATGGATAAACCGTAAACTGGAGTTGCTTCGGATGTGAGGCTATAAGAAAATCATATCATTTTGCTAGGGTTGTCAACCATATGGTAATGGCATAGACTTTTATACTTTTTTAGTAATTTCTCTACATTTTTTATTAATTCCGTAGCCATTTCTTCAAATTTAAGTATTTTCGTGCAATTTTTTTTGTATTATACTCTTAAAGACGTGTATCATTCACTTTTAATATGATTTTAGGTGTCCTTAACGGTAAACGTTAATAAAATAGTCATTTTAAGAGAATTTTTTAATTATTTTTTCTTAACTTCAACTTTTGATCATCTACTGTGAAAAAAAAAAGTACGGCGCTATAGCTGCCCATGATCTTAATAAATTGTCTAGTATGTGTAGTTTCTAAAAAGGTATAACAATGTGTACTTTTAAAGCAACATTATGTTACTAGGAGCAAGAACGTTTATCAAGGTCAAAATTTAGATTTTTCAAGTAATGTTAAAAATAGTTGTAAAACTCGTCTTAATGATTTTATTATATCAAGATACTTTACAAAAAAACTAACAGGCCACTAACTAGGATATTCAGAATGAAACCAAGTTGATTAAAAAAAGAATTTAATGAAAAACTTAAACTAAATGTTCAAAATGTCTTCCGCCGGCAGCAATGCATGCTCGGCAACGCCTAATAAAAGATCTTTTAATCCGACGCGCATAACCAGCTTCTTCAATTTTACGAGCTGCTACTTGAATGCGCGTACGCAATTTTGTCAAAATAGGTAGAATCTTCTCTCATCTGCCGCAACATTGTGCGACAAAACGTTACTCTAGCAGCCCAGTCCCTTGGCATTAATGTTTGAACCCTTTGGTAATGATAGGGATACAATTCGTGCCTCTTTAAAATTCTGTGTACAGATGTTTTAGGTATACCTGTGCGCCGTGAAATAGCACTTATGGACGTACCAGGGTCCTCTTCGACTATTTCTAGTACTTCGTCTGCATTGTGTCGTTGAGGTCGTCCTCCGCTTGTCCCGTCTATGCCACTTCCAGGAAATCGTCCTTCCATAAATGCATTATGTACTCTGATGAAAACACGGTAATCAGGGTGTCGCGCATTTGGACATCTTTCGCGATAAACACTAGCAGCTCTATTGGCGTTGCCATTACATTCGCCGTAAATGAAATGCATGTTTGCGTATTCGGCGGGCGTGTATTGTTGAGGCATAATACACAAATGTCACTAAAACTTTTTCAAACAACAAGTCCAATCGATAGCAGAAAACGAAGTCCGTAAATGTTTGCAAAGTTGTCAGTCACCATCACCAAGTTAACAAGTCCAAATCACAAGGCAAATCAAAGTCCGATATTAGAAAGCAGTAACAAATTGACGAAACTAATGAAAACAAAAAAAACTTTTTTTTTAAACAACTTGGTTTCATTCTGAATATCCTAGTTAGTGGCCTGTTAGTTTGTTTGTAAAGTATCTTGATAGAATAAAATCATTAAGACGAGTTTTCCAACAATTTTTAACGTTACTTGAAAAATCTAAATTTTTACCTTGATAAACGTTCTTGCTCCTAGTAACATAATGTTGCTTTAAAAGTACACATTGTTATACCTTTTTAGAAACTACACATACTGGACAATTTATTAAGATCATGGGCAGCTATAGCGCCGTACTTTTTTTTTTCACAGTAGATGATCAAAAGTTGAAGTTAAGAAAAAATAATTAAAAAATTCTCTTAAAATGACTATTTTATTAACGTTTACCGTTAAGGACACCTAAAATCATATTAAAAGTGAATGATACACGTCTTTAAGAGTATAATACAAAAAAAATTGCACGAAAATACTTAAATTTGAAGAAATGGCTACGGAATTAATAAAAAATGTAGAGAAATTATTAAAAAAGTATAAAAGTCTATGCCATTACCATATAGTTGACAACCCTAGCAAAATGATATGATTTTCTCATAGCCTCACATCCGAAGCAACTCCAGTTTACGGTTTATCCATTCATTACGGGAGACCCTGTATACTAAGGTAGTAGTCTCGACATTTACCGCTACGCCTTAGCTCGCCGGTCGCTTACTTGTAGCGACGTAAACATAACGATATTTGATAGTCTCTACTTTCCAAACTAACAATTTTTGTCGGTATCTTAACGAATATCATCGCATACTTAACGATTTATCGGTATTTCCATATTGCTGACCATCCCATATAATACAAACTACCGTTTGACGAAAGAATCGTTACTGCAACCGATGTTTTTCGCTATCTAAGCTTGCAATTTCGATAGAAAGTTGTAACGATAAATGTCGATACTGCGGCCCCTGGATGTATCCACTATCCATGCTTACAAACACTTTTGAGCCGGAATCGAACCCACAGCGAATGCTCTACTACGACACCACAGCAGTCGCTATATCATCAAAAAGTTATGCTAACGTGAAAACTCCAATAGCGCGATGTAGATTCATTAGTTCCTCAATAGTTCGATTAATTTTCACTAGATGGCGCTATACTAAAAACTTACCGCACTGAAAATATTCCTACCTTTAATTCGTGAAGGGATAGTCTAGCTTTTGTGAAATTATCGTACACTTGTATATGAAGGTCGGCAGCCAGTTGCCAGTAGGAGGCACGCTGGCGAGGAGTCCAGGTACCCGTGGAGACATTACTGTTCAGTGAGTAGACATAGTTTCTGTGCTCTTGAGGGAACAGTAACCGTAACCCTTGGTTGGGTAGTGCTGACGTTGAAACTATTACTGAAATTATTTCTCTACATTATTATAATAATATAAAATGTCAATTTCACTTTGTGGAATTTATATGTGCTAATCACATGATTTACCATCTGCTGACGATGAAGGAAAACATCGTGAGGAAACCCACATGTCCTAGAAGAAATTCTAAGGCCATGTCCGATCCACCAACCCGCATTAGGCCAGCGTGTGTGGATTAAGGTCTAAACCCTCTCAGCTCTCTCGTTAGAGGAGAGGGGACCTATGCCCACAAGTGGGACATAAACGGGTTGCTATTATTATTATAATAATAAAAAATAAATATTTTATGATATTCTACATAGCGCTATCTAGACCCAAAGTAAGTATAGCTTAACTAGCTTGTGTTATGGGTTCTAGAATGCGGCGAATAAAACATTTTTTTAAACACCCAGACTGTAAATATACATATTCATGCATACGGGTTGTAAAGGTCAAGTGGCAGTCGCTTCTCGGAAAATATCGAAGTACTCTGCTTCTGATTGAACCCCGGCTCCAACTGAGTTGGGAAAAGGTCTTATGTGGTCATCATAAGTAGTTCAGTTTCTGAATTCAGATTATGAATTCATTCAAAGACCTTACATTTTTGTATATGGTTAAGCTAAGTAGTTACTTACTTAACTTTCGCGTTCCATGATTGTAATAATATGTAAACGGGAATTAACACGATCAACTTCCTACCTCGCTTTTCTGCGCGGTCGGATAGACACCGAGCCGTTTGCTCTAGGGACCCTGTGAGTGTGGTATGTGACGGTACCTGGAGAAACAATAATATAAAAAATGTCGAAAATATGCGGGTAGATGAACAACCGGCCACCTCACGGACTCGACGACGGAGGGCGTGCGCGGCTGAGACAGTCAGCCTGTGACCACGGCCGGTGTAACCTGGTCGAAACGTCAGGCATTCCAAAGGTATGTGTATACCTATACCATGATCGCGTTAATTCCCGTTTATATTATTATTATGAGTATTTGCTTAATTCTAAAACTTTTAATCATACTTACAGGTAATAAACACCGCCAAAAGTTTCAAATACATGATGGTTACACTGAAAATTAAAATTATTTATTTATTTCTTTGCCTTTGTGCTAGATAGGAGAGGTAGGACACGACGGTATCTGCCGTCCGAACTGAGCAGGGCCTCGATTCTGCTAAAGACAAACCACTGATTTACCACTGACACTCCAAAAACTGCCATTTAATTGTAGACTTTATTGTTATCAGGTTAAAGTCTAAAGTCAAATGATATTTCGTAGAGCGAATGAAAAAGTTAAATGAATTTTTTCATTTGATTTTAGCCTTTAACTGTATAACGGTAAAGTCTACAATTAAACAGCATTTTTAGAGTGTCAGTGGTATTACAGTGGTTTGTCTTTAGCAGAATTGAGGCCCAGTCCGACTGGGGTAGTACCTCCGCCCTACAGAACACCGCGTACATAATAACCATCGTGTTGTGTTCCCCAAGGTAAGTAGGGTACCAGAGCTCACAACCCCCCTCCGACTTCACAAACTAATATTATTCACTTTTTAGTTTACAGAAATAGAAAAGTACCTATTTATGTACAAAGGCATCAAAAACAGAACTTTTGGTGTAAATTTGATGATTTCCTCTCGATTTCCCCAAGATCCTAGCATCAGATCGTGATACCCTAGATATAGGACCACCTCAGAAGTAGCCTCTTTCAAACAAAAAAAAAACAAAATCCATCCATAATTGGCGCCGCTATTGCGTAACATACATACAAAAAAAATAGCGTACGAATTTAGAGCCTCCACCTTTTATGAAGTCGGTTAAAAAAAATACAAAAAAAAGTCGAAAATCTTAAAACCTGGACCACACCCATTACGGCAGAAGTAATGGGTGTGGCCCAGTGTGGTGTAAGTAAGCTCTCTTACCTAATAATGTCAGGTATTGGTACACTATAATGAGTCTTTTCGTCCTAATGGTGCCTAATTTCGACACCCACTAACATTGAAGCATCCTAATTAATAATTATCAAATGCATGTTCAGTGACTTATTAATTATCTATACTAATACTAGCTGTTGCCCGCGGCTCCGCCCGCGTGGAATACGAAATCCGTTTCAAAAACTATCCTATGTCTCAAAATGGATCGAACTGCACATGGTGTGCAAATTTTATTATAATCGGTTAAGTGGTTTAGGAGTCCATTGAGGACAAACATTGTGACACGAGATTTATATATTATATTAAGATTATAAAGAGGTAAAGTTTGTATATTTGTTAAATTGTAAGGGGTAATCTCGGGATCTACTGAACCGATTTTAAAAATTCTTTCACCAAATAGAAAGCCACATTATCCGTGAATGTCATAGGCTGAATATCATCACGCTACTGCCCAAGGGAGCGGAGCAATAATCATAAATGTGAACAATTCCGGTAGATTCCCATACATTTTTAGGAAAACTGATTAATCATGAGCATATTATTTGAGTTAAAAAGGGTGCATCGGGGTTCGAAATATGCCACGGGCGAAGCCGGGGTGGGTCAACTAGTTATTAATAATAATACTCACATTCACTTTCACTTACACATAAAACTTGCACTTTTGTAGCTGTTATTAATAATTAATAATTATTATTTTAGTTGTATTATCACCGAATGCGGCGTGTCGTTGTATATCGCCAAGTAAATGAGAATTATCTACGCGTATTTGGAAAGGAGTATAAGTACAGAATAAAACATTTTTTATAATCAATTTATTACTAACTTTACTACTATTATACATATAACTAATGGCAATAGGCTCGCTACCTATTACATTGGGACCTAAACATAAACTGGCGAAATGTGGGTGCTAGTACCTCTGCCTACCTCTTCGGGGATATAGGCATGAGTTTATGTTATGTTATGTTTGTATCGGTCACGTCAATATACTTCACCTTGCCTGGTGGAAAGCTAAAGGCAATACACCGATAGTGCTACAGTGGTGGCCTCATCAAATGCTTTTTGACGCCTCACTTAAAGGGCCCGGGACTGTAGGAGGAAGGAAACACGTGAGCTGGTAAAGAATTCCAAGTCTTTATGGTGCGGCAAAGAAAAGAGACACCGAACCGCTTGATTCTTGGTGGAATTATTGTTTGCACTGTGTGAGGGTGTTAGCTCAGTCTCGCGCGTGTAGTTATACCTATATAGGAAAGGAGAGGGTGGGAATAATTGTAGCTTAGTTCAATTAGCTTGTGTTATGGGTTACAGAATGCGGATCAACATACTTACATACTTTTTTGTAAATAGAGACCGGGATGCGACTTAAACCCATGACGGGTTTATTGTTTGCTTATTTGTGACATGACGAAATTGTGATGTAATTTATAAATATTTATCTTATACTATATAATTCAAAGTCCTGACTGACCTAGAGACAACGCACAGCCTAAACCGCTGGTCGTAGAGACTTGAAATTTGCAGAATGTGTGTGTTTTGATGCGTAGAGGTGTACTAAGAAAGGATTTTTTAAAATTCGAACCCTAAAGCCCTAAAAAGGGCTAAAAACGTGCTTTTGCTAGAACTCAAGAACGGCTGAACAGATTTTCATGATCTATGATTTTTTGGATTTGTCTCCGCCTCGAATAGCATATAACATAATTAAAAATATATGATTCATTCAGGAAAATTAGTAATAAAAAGAAAATTAGATGTTGCAAACGTTTTTATCGCCATCTATAATAGTTGTCATAGCAACAGGAACTAAAATTGACTTTGTCTAAATTTTCATAGAGTAATATCCTTTACTTCTTTTTCCTGAAAAGTAAATAGAATGTATTAATTTTTAGGGTTCTGTGCCTGATTAGGAAAAAAAAACTTATCTCTTCTAGCACTCCCCCGTGCCGATGAAGGCGCACCGGGCGGCGTAGTTCGCAGAACCATCTCCGTCCTCCATGAGTGCGGGCCTAAGGTGACGGTCGAGGCTAACCGTCACCCTAGCAGAAGCAGACCCAGGGTGGCAGGGTGTTACATTTCCACGCGCGCTTTTTTATAGAGATGGGGATTTAGATTCCTAATAACACGTCGAGGTCGCCAGTGCTGGTGGCCGGAACCGGTTGGGGTTTTTGGGATATCCTTTCTAGGACACACCAGATTGCTCGATCACACAGGCATTGGTAGGACTCCGACATACCAACCTCTCCGTTGGCTCCGTTGAGGTAAAGCCCGACGGGGTTTTTCCGCACGAAAAAAGGGGTATTTCCCTTTGGGCTAGAATCCAGATATTTTGCAGAAAGTAAGATCTTATAGCATAAGTACAGGAAAAAGTCCGGAAAGCATAAATATTACCTACTTCACCAAAAAAAATGTATGTCTGTCATTCAAGACAAGAACCACTGCCAATAAAGTTAAGTTCGCCCCCTTTTTTGTCGTGTGGAAATCCCCCTCAACCCAATTTTGTACGGAACCCTGCGTGCACGAGCCCAATTCGCACTTGACCGGTATTTATTAGTATATCCTCTTTCTTTACTTTCATGAACTTCTTGAATGTTAAATCAGGTTGTCAAATGTCAATGTCTGTAGCAAGATTATAATAATAAAAAAATCAGATTTTCGAAAATAAATAATGTTCACTAATTTGAGATAGTGCATCGAATGTGAAAGTGCAATGCAATTATGATGAAAGGGTTTTTCAAAGGGCCTCTTCCGAGTCACACATCATACTTTGGCTGGAGTAGCTATCTAATCCCCATAAAATCTAGAAGACAATGAAAAAGGATACTGATGGTAAATAAACGGGCTTTGGCCGCGATACATGGCACTGTACTTTGAAGGGTTTGATAGAACTTGAGATGAAATGAATACGTTTAGCTGCAACCACTGATTGCGAAGGAATAGACATTGAAAGTTAGTACGGGCAGTCCCTCAGCTTAAAAAAGACTTGGTGGCGATAGCCAACATTTACGCGGGCGGAGCCGCGCGCGGGTACGCTAGTACAATAATAAATGATTATTGAAAATAAAAAAAATAGAGACCTATATATTTCTAAATTTCTAACTTATACCACTTCTCCACGCTCCTCTTATCAAAACGCGTTGATAAGTCACTTGACCTCTGACCTATTGAATGAAAGACTCATTACAGACTGCCCAGTATAACTTGAACTCACTTTATACTAACAATTCCCTCTCTTACTGAAGATATTGTTGAACTGAGAGGGGGGCGGTAAACCTTGATTGCTGGGCGGTAATTGGTCTTTAATTTTTCTTAAAGATGCACAGAGTACAAGACCCTGAATTATTGATAAAAAAAAAATATTAATCGAATTGTTTAAAAGGATTTTCTTCAATTCACACCGGTTTAAATGAATAGGCAGAGGTGTAATAATACTCATATTTCGTCAACTAGGTGTATTTTTGTGTCACGACATACAGGGTGAACGTAACCCTCGCAAAAAATACACTGAAGAACCGGAGAATCTAAGAAAATTTTGACTTACCCAGGAATCAAACCCAAGGTTAGATGTATTTCTTTTTTTATACAACTCAGGTGGCAGACAAGCACACGGCCCACCTGGTGGAAAGCGGTGGATGTCATACTCGCGCTGCTGACCATGGAAGGAAGCGGGTTGGGAGGTTTGCGGGGGGGTGGAGATAGGGATTGGGAGATGAGGGGGGGTTTGCGAGCTCTGGCTACCCTACTTACCACGAGGAACACAACACGATGGTTATTATGGAGCGGTTTTCTGTAGGGAGAAGGTACTACCCCAGTCGGACTGCTCAATTCGGACGGGAGACACCGTTGTGTATTATAAAGCGCTCGGCACCAGGAACTATGAGGGTAAAATAAAGATTGTAAGCCAATCCAGGGTGCATAACTAGTCAAAAACATACATAAACTCACGCCTATATCCCCGAAGTGGTAGGCAGAGGTGCTGGTACCCACATTTCGCCAGTTTATGTTTAGGTCCCAATGTAATAGGTGGCGAGCCTATTGCCATTAACCGGGCACTTATAAACCTGCGATAAATACACACGTAACTTCGAATAGCATCGAAAAGTCATTGGTGTGTGCCATGGTGAACCTGGGATGGAACCCGAGACCTCGTCTCAGCAGTCCATTACCCAGACCACTAGGCTACCGCGGTTTATTATTTTATATACAGGAACTATGAGGTTATAAAAAGATTGTAAGCCAATCCAGGGTGCATAACTAGTCAAAAAATAAAAATAATGTAATATCATATTAAAACTTGATGCGACATAGGATATAATAATCACAGTATATAATTATCGTCCCGCATACATTAAGTGTAGAGATAAGAATATCAAAATACTCGTATACTATGCACAAAAACTGACTCTGCTTGGAATTGAAAAGACGGGCTTGGGAATTGAGGTAAGAAAATTTTTCATCCAGATCTGTTTAGCCATTTTGAGAGTTTCCGGTCCTGAGACTTTACCTTTAGCTTACTATCAGGTGAGGTGAACTTATGTTGACGTGTCCAATATAAAAAAATGTTAAAAAGTAACAGCCTGAAATTAAAATAACTAGTCACATAAAATAACTATAAAACTTTTGATTTTTGCTATTGAATTCATAGAAATTCTAATAATACATTTTGTAAGGAGGTAGGACACGACGGTATCTCCTGTCTGAAGTGAGCTGTCCGACTGGGGTAGTACCTCCGCCCTACAGAACACTGCGGCCGTAATAACCATAGTTCTGTGTTCCCCAAGGTAAGTAGGGTAGCCAGAGCTCACTGTACCCCCGCTTCCCCCGTCCCTTCCTAGCCCACCCCCTTTCCCTTTAGGGTCGGCAGCGCACACGGTATTGCATACGTCCATAGGCCACGGTGACCGCTTTCCATCAGGTGGGCCGTGTGCTTGTCTGCCACCTAATTAGTATTAAAAAAACATTTTCTGAAAGGAACCGTATCCTGTGTTGTTTTTTTTGCCAATAAGCTTATCTCGATGCCAAATTGCAACAAAATTGGTTGACGAATCTAGGTGTGAAAAAGTTACAGACAGACAGAGTTACCATCCAATATTTGTATGGTTGATAGGAGGTGGGATACAAGTGTATATAAATATACAGAACTGTGCTTTGCATTATATTATTTCAAATATGTTGAAGTGTTTTCTGATTTCGTTGGTTATTATATTTTTACTAAACAATGGTAGGTGGTTTTTTATGTTATCCTTACTATGAGCACCCTGATATAAAAAGCAATTATTTGTTTGGTGCTCTTCCAAAATCAGAGCCCAATGGCGGCAGTCTCGAAATTTATCGCAACGCCTTAGCTACCGAATTCGGTCGCTAACTCGTAGCGACGCAAACTTAATGATATTTGGTAGTCTACACTCCAAACTATCAATTTTTGTCGGTATCTTAACGAATATCATCGCAAACTTAACGATTTATCGGTATCTCCATATTGTTGACTATCCTAAATGTACAGACTACCGCTTGACGCAAGAATCGTTACTGAAATCGATGTTTATCGCTATCTTAGCTTCACCTCATCGGTGAATCAGCAGGCCCTGTGGTAGTGCAGGTAAGACGGCTCCGAAAATTACTTCCAGTAAAATATAATATTGTATTTCTTATTTTATTTCCAGAACTATCTGCTCTGGCGAAGGTCTCGAGGCAAAAAAGGTTAGTAAATATTTAATAGGTTGATTTTTTAAATCTTAAACCTTTTGGGTACGTTACCAGTCGACATCGATGGGGACGTATTCTTCGATACCTAAACTTTTCGATTTGTTCATATTCCTTCAATCCGGCTGGGGTGGGAGTGGCCTTCTAGAGGGCTGCTCCGAGGCTCTCCACGTGTCCCTCTGACTAGCAGAGGGCACAGTGGGGAGCGAGCGGGGGGCGAGCTGATTGTCTGCGCGCCGACAGTTTGGTGACAGGACCACCGCCTGTCACCCTACACCCCGCCGTCGGCGAAGTGGCGCGACGCTCGCCCCACCCCTCCTACCGGGGGGTTGAGGAAGGGGCCATCTTTAAACCGTAGATGGTCCGGGGTCAGCTAGGGTGCGAGGGGTATGCCTATTGGGTAACCTTACACCCCGTTAATTAAGGCCCAAGACGGCGTGCGGTTTTAGTCGGTTCGATTCTGACATAACCACCCCCGATGGCCGACGGGGGTGATATCCATGGGGATTTCCGCACGATAAAAATAAGGGGCATCACACTCGCGCTGCTGCCCCTGTAGAAACCTTCTAATGGCCTTCTTGCGTATCCAGGTGTATAGTGATTCAGAAGCAGACAGGAGGTGGAACAGGCAGCGAGGGTTCTGACGATGAGGATTACGACTTCAAGAGACCACAGCCCAAACACCCTCGGCCCGATAGACTTGTGAGGGTTGAGGGTGGGATACAGAAGAAAGGTGATGTCGAGGTAATAACTAACGTTTTTATTACTAAGGTATTCTACCCACCGCGCACCGGTGGAAAGAAATAACACCACTGGACATTAAAAAATGAAGTCTTTTTTCAGTAAAATTCAATAAAAGCATGATGATGCCGTCAAGCTGAAGGCCACCATTGTAGCGCTAGCGACGTTTGTAATGAGACTTTACATTTAGCTTACCATCAGGCGAGGTGAAGTCATGTTGACGTGACCAATACAAAAAAATGTCTATCTACATTATTTCAGATACTTCCCCTCCATGAGGCATTACCTCATCCCCCAATCCCCACCTCCAACCCCACCTCAACTTCTCATCCCTCCTGCTCCAGAGTCAGCAGCGCGAGTACGATGCCCCTAGTGTTACACACGTCCATAGGCCATGGTGACCGCTTTCCATCAGGTGGGCCGTGTGCTTGTCTGCCACCTAACTAGTATAAAAAAATTAAAAAAACAGCCTGTATAAAAGTTATTCGTAGCTACAAAACTCTATCTAAAATAAGATGAACAACGAAATTGCTCCGATAAACATCGGCGGCCATTTTTAAACTGCCCTCCGCACCATGGTAAGTTACCCTCATTACGCATGCACAAGTAAATAGCCCATCAGCTTCATTAACTTGAAAAAGGGAAAACAACCCTTAATAATTCGCACCCAGAAGGGTTATTTTAAAAAGTAGCTACTGACCCATTTTAAGGTACTGTTCTCGTCCCTTTAAACTGCTTTGTTGAAAAATATTAACATTTTTACAGTAGGGTAATTCTGTATTAGTTTTTTTTAAGTGGTCAGTCGTACTGTCCTAAATGTTAAACTAGGATTTAGGCCGAATCCCTTACAGTTTATAGTTTTCACGCGCGTGTCACGGCGATGGAAATTTATTTTTAACCGATTTCAACAAAGGAGGTGTGAGGTAAACTATCTTGAAAATAGGCTATAAGCATTAAGCGATAGATATTGTAGGCAACAGTACTGAAAACGAAAAATAAAATTTGAGCAATTTTTTTGGATTGCTTTGATTTTTTGAATAGGTTCATCATTCTCTGAACCTTTTTCCCAACTCAAATAGGTATTTTATTTATTTTTGATTAGCATATTCATGCTAAAAAAATGCAATGTATGAGGTTTCATTTACTATACGAATATAGAGTGTGAATAAAACTAATAAAAAAAATTACTCAAATTTTATTTTTTACTAGCTGCTCGCGGCTTCACCCATGTGGAATTCTGTACCCGTTCTGCCCGTCCCCGCAACAGCTTCTCGCTAACTATTCCAGGAATAGAAGGTACCTTATGTACTCCAGGCCATAATCTATCCCTGTACCAAATTTTAGCCAGATCCGTTCACCCGTTAGAGCGTGATTGAGTAACTAACATCCAAACATCTTCACACACTTTCACATTTGTAATATTAGCAGGATCTTTATTATTATTCCCGGTCTTCGTTTTCGGGAGCGTTGCCCTAACGCCTAACATGTATGTATTCTTAAGTTATTATTTCCATTGACAGATCTTCCATCCGGAGTCGCTGAAGAAGACACCTCCATTCATGGATATGTTCCGAAGACTTATAGCGAAGACCAAATTAGGAATAGGACATGTTCATTGATACAGACAAAGTCTCGCAACTCTTTCAATGTAAAAGTCAAAGTCAAAAATCATTTATTCTCTATAGACCATTCAAGCGGCACTTACAAAACATCAAGTCAAAAATATTTAAAACTAGATTCAAATGGAACACCGGTTCGAAACGCGGCCCAGACCTGAGAAGACTCCGGCAAGAAACTCAGCGGGCTGTTTTTTTTGTCTCTTTACAATAATTTCCTTAAACTAGATACAGTTCTTAGTTTGAGTAACATAGTTGAGTGAACATCAAATGTGGCCTTTTTAGCCCCCCAGCTCATTTCCAAGATGTGTCAATCATCGGTATGTTACCTTACGTGATCGCGTTAATTCCCGTTTACGTATAATAATCATGGAACGCGAAAGTTTAAAAGTTAATATGTGTCAATCAATCAATCAATTAGTCTATCCACGTCCACTGCTGGGCATAAGCCTCTCCCAATATGCGCCATACCTCACGAACCTCCGCCTTCCGCATTCAGTCCCTCCCAACTACCTTTCTCAGGTCGTCAGTCCATTTGGTTAGGGGGAGTCCCACCTTTCGGTTGCCGACTCGCGGTCTCTAAGACTCGTTTGCTCCGGAAGCCATCGATCCTTCGACAGATGTGGGAATGTGGGCAGAAAAGATCCTTTTTTATCATCCCCATTTATTTCCCCCCCCCCTGCTAGGGAGTGGGTGTGGTTATATCGTAGTCGAACCGACTAAAACCGCATGGTGTCTCGTCACATAGGTCTGAGTAGCTGGGGAATCCTAGAGAATCCTACCGGCCGTGGTCGCCAAGATAGGTGACCCCAACGTGTTGTTGGGGGATTAATTTCCCCCCTCCCTTATAGAGAGGCGGGTAGAATCACAACCCGCCGCCACACTGTGGGCCTGCTTCTGCTAAGACGACGGGTTCTTCCACTTGCTATTGACAGCAGTTGCTGCCGTAAAAACCAAGATAAATCAATAAAGAGAATATAACAGGAGAGCGGACTAAAGTGCAAGCTGTATTGAAAATATGTATTTACTTACAAATAAAACACATAAATATAATTATATTGTTTATTAAATAATAAACAAAATGTAATTACTGTCTTTATATACAATCACAACACACGTGTGTAAAAACCTTTATATATAAGTAAATATTCATTCATTGCTATTGCACTATAACTACCAATTT
Organism: Lithosia quadra; assembly: GCA_963576445.1. Taxonomy (NCBI): domain Eukaryota; kingdom Metazoa; phylum Arthropoda; class Insecta; order Lepidoptera; family Erebidae; genus Lithosia; species Lithosia quadra. The sequence continues at coordinate 2,869,755 of OY754897.1, forward strand.
ATTTGTTTAAAACAATATCGTGTAAGGGTAACCGCAAACGAACAATAATATTGACAATATTTTACTTTGATAAAAATAAAAGTTTGTTAGATCGAAATGAGATTAGTACTGAATTTTGAATAAATTTTATTATGAGAATTTTGCCCCTTTTTACTCAACTGCCGAAAGGAGAATAATGCTTTTCGAGACTATGTATGTAAGTCCCTTTCTTTGGAACGGCCTACAGCCTAAACGGCTTGACGAATTTTGAAATGCGAGGTATCATTTTGATTTACCTATAATATATAGCTGTTGCCCGCGGCTCCGCCCGCGTGGATGTCGAAATCCGTTTCAAAAACTATCCTATCTCTCAAGTTGGATCGAACTGCACATGGTGTGCGAATTTTATTATAATCGGTTAAGTGGTTTAGGAGTCCATTGAGAACAAACATTGTGACACGAGATTTATATATATTAAGATATTATAACAGTCGAGATCCATTGAAAAATTAGATTGGTTGTTGAATAATGAATCCCGACTGTAAAGTTGTTATGTTTCTAGACCACAAGACATAATCTAAGTGCTTGTTTTTTTTTTCTTTTTAGGTTTACAGGCAGGCAGGTTTTTTTTTATTTTAAATGCAGAAATCCCCACAGATATTGTGAAGTCCAATATTATCGACAGTATCTATTTTCATTGTCAATATTATTGCGCATGTGCGGTGTCATGATAGGCCTTCGACCAATTACCTACTTAAAACATGTGAAGTCATTATATAAATTCAATGTAAATACCGAACACTTAGAGTACTTAAAAATTATGTAAAAAATATGTTAAAATGAACTACAGTATATTTATCTAGCGACTTTTTTTAACATTTTTAAAATATATTTTTTTATATTTACTCTAGACGGAGTCTCGAATATGTGGAGCGACATTCGATTGTTTAGAACTAGACACATATCGTAGCTAATAAATTAAATTTAGAGGGTTATCTCAACTAGACAACAATTTAAATCCCCAAATGAATAAATACTCCCCAAAATGAATAAATAGTCACCAAAATGAATAAGTAATCACCAAAGTGAATAAAAGTTCAACAAATATTATTTTACTGAAACGAGAACATAGACAAAACAGAGGGTTATTTCAACTAGACAACAATTTAAATCCCCAAATGAATAAATACTTACTCCCCAAAATGAATAAGTAATCACCAAAGTGAATAAAAGTTCAACAAATATTATTTTACTGAAACGAGAACATAGACAAAACAGACATAAATAAATTAGATTAGACAGTGAAAGCAACACATCGCTAGAATACCCACATGACCTAGAAGAAATTCTAAGGACATGTCCGATCCCCCAACCCACATTAGGCCAGCGTGTGTGGATTAAGGTCTAAACCCTCTCAGCTCTCTCGTTGTGGCACTCCTCAGTTCACTTTCAAAGTAATGATAATGTTATACGGTAATATCATTCAGAATACCTGCTACTTGTCATAATACAATCAGAAATCGATCACCATTTTCGAGTCATCCCGTAATATTTGGCAGTATTAAAAGAAATTATTTTTATACTCCCTTAATGTATGGAACCAATACTTGTTTATTTAGGCCTGAGCATTTAGTTTAAAGACCACGGTAGCCTAGTGGTTTGGGTAATGGACTGCTGAGACGAGGTCTTGGGTTCGATCCCATGTTCACCATGGCACACACCAATGACTTTTCGAAGTTATGTGTGTATTTATCGCAGGTTCATTAGTGCCTCGGAGAGCACATTAAGCTGTCGGTCCCGGTTGCCATACAAAGATCTATGGCAGTCATTACGGGTAGTTGGAACCCACAAAAGCCCAACCAGTCTAACTTGAAACTTCGATATCGCCATTGGTCATAATGACCATTGGTTGTGGAGGTCAGATGGCAGTCGCTCCACGGAAAATATCGAAGTTCAGCCGCATCACAGTTAGACTGGAAAGCCGACCCCAACTGAGTTGGGAAAAAGGTTCAGAGAATGATGATGATTAAAAGGATAGTAGGTATGGAGTTGACATCTGTTAAGCCTTTGATTAAACTTCACACATTAAGAGAGGTACATTTTTTATATACTTATACAAACTTAACCAATTATTATTGTAGCCACAAATGATTCGCAAATATTTTTAAATCCACTTCTCTCCTTAGCAAACGGGAGTAATAGCAATAAATAGATAAACTACCTATCGAAGATAAAAACCAACAGGGACACAAAAATAATTTGGGTATCATCGACTATTCTACTACACTTGCTGCTAATTCTGTTGTTACATCTCTAAACTTAAAATTCTCTAAAATTTTCTAATTGCATCTGTTTCTTTCATTATCAGATAGAAAAGGACAGATGATTTATGTTAGTGAACACCTGTCAAATTAAGACAGCGCCTTGTTGGTGCGTAGTAAGTTAAGTCGACATCTACGAACATGCGACTTAACTTACTACGCACCAACAAGGCGCTGTCTTAATTTGACAGGTCTTAACTTAAATAAAATCATCTGTCCTTTTTTATCTGATCATGAAAGAAACAGATGCAATTAGATTTTTTTTAGAGAAATTTAAGTTTAGAAATGTAACAACAGAATTGGGAGCATTAGCTAGTTAAAAATCTCTAAAACAAATACTGAGTCAAGTCATAGGACTACTAAACTACAAAACCCTTCACTTACTACATTAGACTAGACAATTTGGTATCTGTTGTCAAGTAGTCGTATTTTAACAACCTAAATATATTATGAGTTCATTTGTGGCTACCAACACTGACAATCAACTTTATTAAAATACATTATTAAATATTTACATAATAATATAGAACACAATGTATTTTGTATTTATTTTCGTTTTATAACATTAATAATAATATCTATTATAGGTCGTATCATGTTTTCTTTTTGTTAAATTCGTTGCTGGTACAAAATATTTCACACATCGATACAATAATGAATTAGGTCTATTCACATACATTTTTACACACTTCTAATGCTCGTCGTAGTACAGTCAACGTCGAAAATTTATGATCAATCCAGAGTATCAAAAGTAAGTTTTTTTTATATTGGACACGTCAAAATGACTTCACCTCGCCTGATGGTAGGCTAAAGGAAAAGTCTGGGGTCACCACTACATACACCGGTAGTACTACGGTGTACAGTAAGTATCTATTGCAAGAAAATTTCAATAGTAGAACAAATTGTTTTAAATATTTGTTTATTTTTTATATTCTCATGCAATTTTGAACATTAAGATGATTTTGTACTCATCACCTACTTTTGAAACTTTCTCACAAAATTTACTATGTGACGCTCTGTAAAACACTTACTTTTACCACTCTGATAATATATGATCATCAACTTTTAACGCTGACTAGGTATAGGTACGCAATGACGATAAAAATATCACGTGCTTTTACATTTTAAAGTAATTTTTTATTGGCATCTCATTTGGCACTATATTCAACTAACACTGTTGCAGTCAATTAGTCTGGCTTCATAATATTACTCATACAAACAGTTTTAGGTGCTAGATAAGTCTTGGTTTTATGAAAGACATAATTACACTATCACGATTTTCCTGTCCTACAATACAAAATTTATCGAGATTCTATCTGCAGTAGTGTTGCCGTTTGATAGTCGACTATCGATAGTCTATAGATAGCCAATAAATCACTCAACAATGGATAGGCTTATCGATAGATAGATACTATTGAATGCCTGCAATATTATCTATAGTATTGTTGCTCGCAGACCATCGATAGTCAAGAACTATTTTATATTTACGAACAACATTACTATCGATATATCGATAGTATTGCCTCATTCTGAGCTATGTATAGTTTGGCTTTTTCAGATGAAAACTATCGATAGTAAAACTATCAATATTTCCACAACAATAGTAGCCAGTTAGTTACAAATAAACCGGTTGCTGTTACGCTAGTTGTTTAGCCTCGACTACTAACATTAATCACATTACCTATTAGTCGATGCGACCACTCGACTACACAAACATGTCTACGTAGTTCAGTAGTCGGTTTTTCTCGTGCGAAAATAGCTTATCATCAGAAGTATTTACAATTTCAGTGAATAGTTCATTTTAATCATCATTGGGGTTTTTTTCTAAAGTGAGTCATATCAGGGTATTCTAGCTACCTACAGGTACATACAAATTACGACTACGCAACGATTTGCACATGTTTCTTCTCCCGGGGTTCTTTGAGGACGTATGAAGTCGTTCTTCTTAAAGACCCCACGGAATCTGTCAAAAAGATAAATATTTAATGGTGGAACCATACTTCGTTATTCGCTATTCGCCAATATTGTATTCGAGGAAATTTTTATAGATGACTAAACCCTCCACTATTCGTCTTAGAAGAGTGACTAAAGCGAATATTCGTGCGAATAAAGCAAATAGCACGTGAATAAAGGCGAATAACGAATAGCGAAGTGTGGTTCCACCCTAAGATTTATTATGATCTTATAGTAGTTGGATTTTAGTAGGCAAGGCTAATTTTGCTGCTTTGGTGTGTGCTTGAACCTATAAAAATCTATGGACGAAATGTGATTAAAAATATAATTGAGGACGCTACGAGTCGGCCCAAGTCACACGTACATACTCACACAATAGTTGAACGTGGCAAATGTCATTCGTTTCTATCAGTTTTTTTACTGTATTTTTTAATAAGTAAGGCAGTGCAAGATCACGTGCAAAATCTGCCACGTTGCGGTGTGCCGTGTGACACGTCACGTCCCTGCTACTGACAGATATGACATTGATTTGTCAAATGTCATATTTGTCAGTGTCGTCAAAATGACGTGACACCTCACCCGCCACAGTACATTAAATTAAATTCTTTTTTTTTTCTCTCTTTTTGCTTGTACTGTAATATAATAATATTGTGTATCCACTGATCTCCATTGTTATAATAAAATATGTGTGTTTCACAATAAACATTTTTTCTTTCTTTCTTTCTTTCTTTCTATCTTTCTTTTCAGTTTAAGTAGCGCAAAAAATTAAAATACAGTATAATAATCTTGTGTCGTGAAATTGTGGCAGCAAAAAAATATCCAGGTATCACATTGGTCATTTTTGTGACACAGCCTCGTGTTCAGCGCGTACCGTCCGTAAGTTTCATAGGTTCAAGACTCCACGTGACCCTTCGATCTAGCTCACTTACTGTGGTGCGCAGGCGCACGCGGCGTGCGGGCGAGCGCGGCGGGGGTGTGGGGGGCGCGCGCGGGCGAGGCGGGCGCTGACGCCGCGCCGCGCCCGCGGCCGCGCTACGACCAGCGGAGCTCCTTCAGCTCCACGCTGCTGCTGCGGGAGTGCTGCACACCATAACATTACATTAACTCACGCCTACATCCCCGAAGGGGTAGCCAGAGCTGCTAGCACACACATTCCGCCAGTTTATGTTTAGATCCCAATGTAATAGGTGGCGAGCCATTAACTAGGCAATTATAAAGCAAGAAAAGAAAAGTATCGAAAAGTTATTGGTGTGTGCCATGGTGAACCTGGGATCGATATCGAGACCTCGTCTCAGCAGTCCATTACCCATACCACTAGGCTACCGTGACCTCTACTCGCGCCAAATGCTGCACACCAAAAAAATACTCTACACAGGAGGACATGGTACGGAACCTGGAAAAAGCAATGCCTCTCACTCGCGAAGGAGATGGTATCGCCTACGAGCAATTTTGACCCAGGGAGCCACTCTTGCCTGGGTCAGAATCACATTTCATCTCACAAACAACTCTGTAAGGACCCTTGCCCTTAAAATAACTACTCGGACTTTACTGTTAACAGTAAAAGCTCTTTACGTAGCTCCCTAACTAGCAGAAGGCACAGTGGAGTGAGGGTGCAGGCCGGAACCTCCACGTGGTGCACCCGGCAATGGAGGCGAGCAGCGTCTCCCACTCGCCACGGGAGACGTTGCTGCCTGCGGTCAATCTGGGGTGGGAGTGGCCCTCTAGAGGGCTGCTCCAAGGCTCTGCACGTGTCCCTCTGACTAGCAGAGGGCACAGTGGGGAACGAGTGGAGAAGCGAGCTGATTATCCGCACGCCGAAGTTGGGTGACGAACGCCCGCCTATCACCCAACTAAAATCAGCTAAACTACATTACAGTAAAATTTGTTTTTTTGCAATAAACTATTTTTTATTTTATGCATTTTTTTATACCACGTAGGTGGCAGACAAGCACACGGCCCACCTGATGGGAAGCGGTCACCGTGGCCTATGGACGTGTGCAACACTAAAGGTGTCACACACGCCTGCCTACCCTGAAGGGTTGGACCTCCATGCTGTAAAAAAACTCACTTCGTATCTTGAAGACGGTGGCACATGTGTGGCTGGTGAACACCTGGAGCAGCCAGGTCTTAACACTGTTCTACTGGATGAACCGCCTCGCATGGCTGTTCTTAACTCCTGAAAATGGAAACAGAATATTTGATAAAGACGAGGACAGTATCCTGCCGTCCGAAATGAGCAGTCCGACTGGGGTAGTGCCTCCGCCCTACAGAACACCGCGCACATAATAACCTGTAGCCAGAGCTCACTGTACCCCTCAAACCCCCCCACCCTCCACCCCTTCCTAGACTCCCCACCCCATCCTAGTCCCTTCCCTTCAGGGTAGGCAGCGCGTGTGTGACACCTTTAGTGTTGCACACGTCCATGAGCCACGGTGACCGCTTCTCATCAGGTGGGCCGTCCGCTTGTCTACCACTTAAGTGGTATTAAAAAAAAGAAGAAAGAAAAGAGGATACCTGTCCCATCTCACTGCAGAGTGATTGCCGACCTTGGGATGCGTTCTTCTTGGTGTTCCAGCAAAATTCTAGTATGGCCACCACTATGGCCAATGCAAGGCCGCAAAGTAGGGTCACGAAGACACCACCTGAAATCAAAAATTTCATATCAGAAGTCGTTGTTGCATATAAACTCACGCCTATATCCCCGAAGGGGTAGGCAGAGGTGCTAGCACCCACATTTCGCCAGTTTATGTTTAGGTCCCAATGTAATAGGTGGCGAGCCTATTGCCATGGTGCCATGGTGAACCTGGGATCGAATCCGAGACCCGAGAAGTCGTTGTTGAAGATAAATATTTTGCAACATTCCACACAGCGCTCTCTATACCCAAAGTAAGCATAGTTCTAGCTTGTGCTAGAATACATAGAAATACCCAGACCAATGCAAATAGCCTCCTTCAATCCCCCCCCCCCCCCTCCCCTTCACTTCCTAATGCGAGTGTGACGCCCCTGATGTTGCAAACGTCCATAGACCACGGTGACCGCTTCGTATCAGGTAGGTCGTGTGCTTGTCTGCCACCTACGTAGTATAAAAAAAACTCACCAATATTTTGAACCCCCAAAGGATTGGCTTTACTATCCTTGCCATCCCTGTTACAAACATCTCCAGTGTTCTTCCACCATTTGTCGTAAAGGATCTGTATCACCCCTTTCTCTTGCAGCTCCAGGATCGCAAGGGATATCTTGTCTCTCCAGGGACTGCCTTTCCATGTGGCTATTCCGTAACCCTGGGGGTGAAACCAGAATATGGAATCAAAAATTTTTCAAACGATTTTTTTGGATGATTTATCTCCCGTCCGAACTGAGCAGTCCGTCTGGGGTACAGAAGACCACGGCCATAATAACCATCGTGTTATGTTCTCCAAGGTAAATAGGGTAGCCAGAGCTTATATTTCCTCCCTCATCCCTCAATCCCCATCTCCAACACCCCCCACCCCCACCAACCTCCCAACCCTCCCCCTCCAAGGTCGGCAGCGCAAGTGTGATGCCCCTAATATTGCATACGTCCATAGGCCATGGTGCCTGCCAGTGAAATGTTTCTGTCGGAATCGAACCAACTTTAACCACTAAATATTCTGTCACACGAGTCAATTGCTGGGTTGGAGGAGGTTCTATGCCCTAGTAAGAAACCAACAGGAACTCCAGTGGAAAGCCTATGTCTAAGAGTAAAATATATTATCAACCATACCTTAGAATCCAAAAGTCCCCCGATCTGCGTCAGATTGCAGTCCCTTTGCACCCTATGGTCCAGCATGGTGGACTCCATGAGGAAGGCGTAGTTGCCTCCCAAGACCCTCCTCACGCCCTCCTCGTAAGAGGACAGCAGCGCAGGAGGGGAGGCCGTTGACATATGTAGCCACATCTTCTGGTACATATCTATATTGGAGTCCTAGAAAATAATACACTTTGATTATTTATTTTTTTATTTTTTTAGGATATACATATTCCCCTCTCCCTCTTTTCAGGGGTGAAATAGGGATACTGTGGTTCCTAAATGCCACATACCACATTTTCAAGGAGGTAGGACACGACGGTATATCCCGTCCAAAATGAACAGTCCGACTGGGGTAGTACCTCCGCCCTACAGAACACCGCGCCCATAATAACCATCGTGTTGTGTTCCCGCCGGTAAGAGTCCACTGTACCTCTCCTCCTCCAACCCCTTCCCAACCCTCCCCCATTCCCCTCAGGCAGCGCGTGTGTGACACCCTTAGTGTTGTAGACGTTCATAGGCCACGGTGACCGCTACCCATCAGGTGGGCCGTATGCTTGTCTGCTAACAAAGAAGAACATGGGCCCACCCTCTGAAGACCCGAGACGACATGCGGTTTTAGTCCGGCATAATTATTCCCACTGGCCACGAGAGGGTATCTAATATCCACAGCGAAGAGTGAGCAGACCCTGGGATCCGAGGAGTAAGCCTCGGATGTAAATAGGAACAACGCCAAGCTACTGGATATGCTACTATGATACTTACCCTGAAAAATGACATTGTAGACCCTCCATTAAGGGTTCCGTACTGTATACTGTTCTGTGCTGCCAAGTCTGCAGCGCTTTGGATAGGCAGCACTGTCCTCTCCACCGTCAGGAACGCAGCCAAGTTCGCAGTATATGATGAGAGGATTATCAGGGTGAAGAACCACCAGATACCACCAACGATGCGGGTGGAAGTCGCCTGGAAACCAAATTTTCATACTACAGAATTGTTGCAACTGGTGGTAAGTGGTTAACTGGGTCTACGTATTTTGTGAAGTGGAGTGGATAGATGGTAACGGAGTACCTGATGAAAATGGAACCTATGAACTTACAACAAAATTTTCAGAAACTCCAATAGGAACAATCCACAACTTGGCCACTATACCAACTTACTGGTCATCGGCTTTTACTGAGAACCCAAGTGTATCTTAGCTTTAACTATCAACTGAGTGAGAGTCTTTGACACTAGAGTGAACAGGTTACTCTCAGGTATGCGTGCTCCACCGTCTACCACATCATCACTTACCAACTATTGTTGTAAATAGACCAAAAAAAAAAACAGCCCGCTGAGTTTCTTGCCGGAGTCTACTCAGGTCTGGGCCGCGTTTCGAACCGGTGCGGTGGTCCATTTGCTTCTAGTTTTAAATATTTATAATTTTGACGTTTTGTAAGTGCCGCTTAAAATGGTCTATACAGAATAAATGATTTTTGACTTTGACTTTGACTATTTGAGATTGTGGTAAAATGCGAGCCTATTTATTTTATCAATAAAAAAAATTGTGGAACCCTGAAAATTTGCCGATCAGTAGCAGTTTCTTAGGGCTAGCTGTGAGATGGCTATGCAAACTAGGGTCAATGGAGTACATTACCAGAAACTCAGGTATACCCTATAGAGGAAATTTGAAGAAACTTCATCACAGATCTTGACAACTTGCCAATCAAGAATATTATAGCTCCTTAGTGATAACAGTGAAATGATTATGCCAATAGGTCGAATAGATCCCTATTGCCAGGAACCCAAGAGTACTCTTGGAAAGGAATTCTTCAGGCAACCTAGTATATTAAATAATGATGAACTACCTTAGGTCCCGGTTGCCATACAAACATCTATGGCAGTCGTTACGGGTAGTTAGAGCCCAAAAAAGTCCAACCAGTCTAACTTTGAACTTCGATATCGCCTTTGGTCATAATGACCATTGGTTGTGGAGGTCAGATGGCAGTCGCTCCACGGAAAATATCGAAGTTCAGCCGCATCACAGTTAGACTGGAAAGCCGACCCCAACTGAGTTGGTAAAAAGGTTCAGAGAATGATGATGAATTACCTTAGGATTCAGACCAGATCCTTGCCTCAAGAAGGTACCAGTGATGAACCAGAAGGAGTTGCAGACGCTGAACTGGTTCGTGAGGAGTTTCGTCTCGTGACCACATATATGGGTGCTGGATGACCTGGAAAGAAGAACACATCATCAGTTTTAGGGTCCGTTCACACAGAGAGAGCCCCGGCGCGCATTTTTCTTTTCATACTGACAAATGATTTTCATAATGACAAAAGCAGTGCAGATGCAAAAATAAACCTTACTACATATACTAAAAACTCTGTTTTCAACGTGATAAGAATCTGCTCTACTCTCCGAGCCGGTCTGTGTGAACGGACCCTTATTCTTTGTTTGGTTGTAATTCTCTTTCTTTCTTTCTTTTTTGTTTGATTGGGATTTTAGGGTCCCAACCAAGGTCTTTATATACCACTTAGGTGGCAGACAAACACACGGCCCACCTGATGGGAAGCGGTTACCGCGATCTATGGACGTGTACAACACTAGAGGCGTTACACTCGCGCTGCCGTCCAGGTTCCTAGCCAATTTCACCTGCAAACCGTTACACCTACTGATTTGAAGATAAGGATCTTGCGCAGGTTTTTTTCTCGGAGTTAGGAAGTCAGATGGCAGTTGATCCCATAAAGTTAAATCAAGAGGAGTTTTAGAATAATGGACCCTAGGCCGCTAAGTAGGTAAAACTTTACAGTTTTTTAAGTATTACTTAATGGCAAACAAGCACACAGTCCACCTGGTGGGAAGCGGTTACCGTGGCCTATAGATGTATGCAATACCAGGGACGTCATATTCATGCTGCTGACCTTGGAGAGTTGGAGGGGCTGAGAGAGTTTCTGTGGTGACAATGCATGAGACTTTGGTCTCCCAGCTGACAGCTCAAAATCCCTCCAGAGAACTGCAATGAAGAATAGGTACTTACCATTCATATGGAGAAAATCTGGCCATCACGAATAGAGTGAAGGACACCAGTATGTAGGCAGCGAGGACGTACAGCCATATCTCTATCGCGAGGGGGTTGAGGAAGCTGAAGAGTCGCGTTGGTTGTGATGTGGGTACCTGGAAACAGAATATGGAGATATCCTCAGATTTTACTAATTTATTTAGTTAAAGATGTTTGACATTGGTTGTGGAGGTCAGATGGCAGTCGCTCCACGGAAAATATCGAAGTTCAGCCGCATCACAGTTAGACTGGAAAGCCGACCCCAACTGAGTTGGGAAAAAGGTTCAGAGAATGATGAAAGATGTTTGCATAGATGGGTATCGAATCTTATGCGATATCTATGAGAGTGACTGCTGTCTGACCTTCCAACCTCGAGAGGAAATCCACCACTAGCAACTTTTTGCTATTGTGCAGAAATCGCCGTGGATACTACTTTTTTATACTACTTAGGTGGCAGACAAGCACACGGCCCACCTGAGGGGATTAGACAAATTCGAGATAGACCCCTCAGGAACACAGTGTTCCTGACTTGCCACCATTGAAAAGGGGGCCAGAACTAGGACCTCGTCCTTGTTATTCAGTACATGTACCAGCTTGCTGGTGAACTTGACTTGACACCGTGGTTCTACAGGCCCCATAAAGGAGTCCTTGAAAGAACCCATGGTGCCTATATCTAATATTATAATCATTACATAGACTATGTCATCACTCATTCTCTGAACCTTTTCCCAACTCAGTTGGGGTCGGCTTTCCAGTCTAACTGTGATGCGGCTGAACTTGGATATTTTCCGTGGAGCGACTGCCATCTGACCTCCACAACCAATGGTCATTATGACCAATGGCGATATCGAAGTTCCAAGTTAGACTGGTTGGACTTTTGTGGGCTCCAACTACCCGTAACGACTGCCATAGATGTTTGTATGGCAACCGGGACCGACGGCTTAACGTGCTCTCCGAGGCACTAATAAACCTGCGATTAATACACACATAACTTCGAAAAGCATCGAAAAGTCATTGGTGTGTGCCATGGTGAACCTGGGATCGAACCCGAGACCTCGTCTCAGCAGTCCATTACCCAAACCACTAGGCTACCGCTACTATGTCATCACTAACCTTGAATAATATACCAATTCCTAGGTTCATGAACGGCTTAGTGAAGTCTATAACTGCCTCCCTGGCATAGTTTATCGTCATAGAAGCCACTGCTATGTCTGCTTTCTGAAAAAAAAAGCACTTATGGATATTCCTTATACTTGGGAACCCCCCAGTAATAAAAGTGGTGGACCTACCTCACCAAAATAGAGGGCAATTTACCCTATCAACCCCATTACATATACCATTCCACTGTCAAGGGTCAAGATCCAAGCTCCATACAGTTTATCTGGCCCTAGTCTACTAGCATGTAGTGGAGAACTCTGGTGCCACCACATGAGTATCGCCATTCAATCAGCTTCCCATCGGGTGGGCCGTATGCTTGTCTGCCACCTACGTAGTATAAAAAAAAATTTACCCTGTTCATGTGGAATGGCTTACGAAGTCATTCCACTGCCCAGTGTCGGCATCCATACATGTTATCCGGTACAAGTGGAAACCTGCTCTGATGGCACCCCTGAACTGTCAAATAATGGAAAAGTCCTCGAATTGGTAGTCAACTTACCCTATCCATCAGCTCTCTAACGATTCCATTCCATTGTCCAGTGTCAGGGTCCCTAGCTCCATACATATTATCCGGTACCAGTCTAAGCCTATAGTGGAAACCTGCTGTAGCAGCCACCCTGGCCAGTAAATCAATGCAGAAACCTTCGAAACGAGCATTTCCTTGAAGGTTCCAACCTTCTTTTACCATGACATATGGTTTTTCCTGTAACAGAGTTTCATAATTTTAAATATAAAATAATAGCAAACCATTTATGTCCCACTGCTGGGCACGGGTCTCCTCTAACGAGAGAGCTGAGAGGGTTTAGACCTTAATCCACACACGCTGGCCTAATGCGGGTTGGTGGATCGGACATGTCCTTAGAATTTCTTCTAGGACATGTGGCTTTCCTGACTATGTTTATCCTTCACCGTCAGCAGATGCTAAATTATGATGGCACATATAAATTCCACAAAATGAAATTCACATTGGCACTGGCCGGCCGGATTCGAACTCGATACCTCTAAGTAAAGACCTGCTTGATGCTTATCCATCTCTCGGTTCTTTTTACAAAAATTTATACATAGCCTATACCCATTTTCTAAAAAAAATCCCCAACTATTTGAGAGGTATCACCCAACCCTTCTTCTTATAATCCCGGGTTCTTTAAACAGGTTTTGAAAAAGCATCTGTCAAGGCCATCTGAGTAAAGATCACCATTCTAAGGGCATTCCTGGGAATGGTGACCACTACTTTTTAGACTCCACCTCAGCTTACCATCAGACAGGGTGCAGTCAATCCGGCAGACCATTCTTTCCAAACCATTCTTCTGAAACGTAATCTCCCTGAAAAGTTTTTGACAGGATTTCTGCCTGAAAACTTACCTCAACAGTGACCACAGTGAGGGTCACATTCGGAGGAGGGTTCCTTCTGTAGGCGGCTGGATCTGTGACAGCCAGACCTTCGGTCGGAGACCAAGTCCCAGCCACTACCATACCACCCTTCTCTCCACCTGATAACCTCATCAGCTGGAGGTGGAAATTGGTTCGGACGCCATTCTTGAACTCTATGGGGCCTGTAAGACCATGGGCTTGCACCTGTAAAGAAGTTATTCCAGTATACCACAAAGCGACCTGTTTTTTTATACTTCTTAGGTAGCAGACAAGGTCCATCACCGTGGCCTATTGGCGTGTGCATCCATCCGTCTGACATAACCATCCTCGATGGTAGATCAGGGAGGATATTCGCTCCTCCATGAACGACCTTCGTCCTTCATGAACGCGTGACGGGTGGAACCGAATGTCACCCTAGCAGAAGCAGGTCGAGGTGGCGGCACGTGGGACCGATTTTAACGTTTGTGAGCCAATTGGGACGTGGACGTTTTTTTTTATAAAGGAAACGTCAAAATGACTTTACCTCGCCTGATGGTAAGCTAAAGGCAAAGTCTCAGAACTGGGGTCACCACCACATATACCGGTAGTGCTACAGTGGCGGCCCTCAGCTTGACGGCCGAAAAACGACTTAACTGATTTTGATGCAGTTTTTTTATTAGTGTATAGTATTGTTCCTTACCGTATTGATATTATCATATACAGCTCTTCCGCGACTCCAAGGAACATCTCTATCGCAGGATACATTCCCGGTGTGAGCATTTTCTGTGGCAGCCAACGCTTGGGAGAGAACCTGGACAGCATCATACAGCAGTGCTGGTTCCGTCTGTAAAAGAAAGAATGCCTGAGTCTGTTTGCCTTCACCTCGCCTGATGGTAAGCTAAAGGTTAAGTCTCAGGAATAAGGGTCACCATTACATACACCGAAGTGCTACAATGGTGGCCCTCAGCTTGACGGCCTCATCAAATGCTTCTTCACGCTCCGCTTAAAGGTCCTGGGACTGTAGGAGGAAGTGGGGTGGGTGGTGGGGTAAAATCATTGGGGAACCTGGGATCAAACCCGAGACCTCGTCTCAGCAGTTCATTACCCACTAGGCTACCGCGGTAAGAGGGTTCGATCCCAGGTTCACCATGGCACACACCAATGACTTTTCGATGCTTTTCGAAGTTATGTGTGTATTTATCGCAGGTTTATAAGTGCCCGGTTAATGGCAATAGGCTCGCCACCTATTACATTGGGACCTAAACATAAACTAGCGAAGTGTGGGTACTAGCACCTCTGCCTACCCCTTCGGGGATATAGGTGTGTTTATGTTATTATGTTACAACAACGACTTCTGATGTGAAATTTTTGATTTCAGGGGGTGTCTTCGTGACCCTACTTTGCGTGAGTTTATGTTATGCTAAAATCATTCATCAGCATACTAATTCCTTTAAATCTCATTGAAGATACCTTAATATGTCCCCCACTGATGATGGAAGCGCCTATCGGGTGGAACTTCTCCATGACCAGCAGGGAGTCCCTCACTTTGTCGGAGTCGCGGTCCACCAGCCTCCAGCCGCTCATGTTCACACGGTTGTAGTAGAAGTCCTCCAGGTCAAACAGCTCCATATCCTGGAAACAAGCACATTCTAGAACCCAAAGGATAATGAAAAATATTCTTAAGACAGTCGCCGACCATATTCCTCACTTAATTCTAATAAAAAAAAATCAACAAAATCGGATCACCTAGACGAAAGTTCTGAGGTATCAAATGCTCTATAGGCCACCTTACACCCTGGCGTCAGAAGACCCTCGTCGGCGTGCGGTTTTAGTCGGTAAGAGTCCGACATAACCTGCCCCGCTGGCCGCGGGGTGGGTATCCATGAGGATTTCCGCACGGAAAAAAAAAGGTGTCATAAAAAATATAGTCGATATCTTTTTTGAAATCGGTTAAAAGGCCTGGCAACTAGGCCCCCAATTCTTAGGCTAATGTGGCAAAGCAAGACAATTACGATACTTAACATTAAATTATATCAATCAATACATATCCGATAATATTGTTTTGCAAAATATCAATGAAACGCGACAAAAAAATCCATAAAATCATGAAACATTAAAAAGAAATCATCTTATTCATAATAAAATTCTTCTTTCTTCTCCTTCGTAGTGACAATTCTTCTTTATTCTTCCTCCTTCTTTCTGCTTCTTCAGTTGAAACAGTAGATAGTTCGCGGCGGTGAGTGAGAACTGTACCGAATTTGAAAGAGTTATACTTTGAAATTCGCTAAGGTCCCGCCTCACAACCACGACTTTCGATGAGCTTGAAAAAATTTGTATGTCTGTCTTCCTGTCTGTTGGAAAGAGGTAATCTCTGGAACGGCTGAGCCGACGAGCATCCACTCCTAACACAAGAAATTTAGCTTTGACCTAGCCTTCAGGCTGGAGGTGTGTTGGAGGGGTTAGCAGGAACACTAGTAACTCACAGAACACCTATATTCATACTAGTTGTTGCCCGCGGCTTCGCCCGCATGGATGTCGAAATCCGTTTCAAAAACTATCCTATCTCTCAAGTTGGATCGAACTGCACATGGTGTGCGAATTTTATTATAATCGGTTTTAAGTGGTTTAGGAGTCCATTGAGGACAAACATTGTGACACGAGATTTATATATATTAAGATAACGGTTTGATGTCTTAATAGCATACATTTCGCGCGTGTTACATTTCGCCAAGCCACACCCAAAATATGACGTCATTTTCGTGCTTTGGCGGTAAAAAAAGTGAGCAACACAAGCTATTATCGATATTCATATATAATAGAGGAGACCCTTGCCCAGCAGTGGGACATAAATGGGTTGCTATAATAACTCTTTTTTTAATAGAACAAATCATTACGTATAGAATTAATAATACAAACTTACAAAAGATGTGAAAACGTAGTGATAGCCTTCGTTATTCATTTGCAGCTGTAGAATCTGTAATTAAAATTATTATAATTTTAGAAATACATTATTAACGGGTCACTTTACATTAATATTCCAAACTTTTCCGTCTTTTAGTCTACTATTCTTTTGGTATACTCGTCTTCGAATAATTAGTTTATAGACTGCTCATGTTTTAGATTACTCGTCTTTCAGACTACTGGTCTTTTCGATTACTCGTCTTTTGGAATACTTATCTTTCAGTCCCTTAGCCTTTTAGATTATTCGTCTTTTAAACTAGTCATCTTTTAGACTAACTACTCGTATTTTAGTCTTTTAGACTATTCATATTTTAATTTATTGATTTTTTAGTTAGCTTATTTTTAGTCTACTCGTCTTTTAGTCTACTCATCATTCAGTCTACTCATCTTTTAGCCCACTCGACATTCAGTCTACCCATATTTTAGTCTACTCGTCTTTTAGTCCACTCGTCTTTTAGTCTACTATTCTTTCAGTCTACTCGTATTTTAGTCTACTCATCCTTGAATCTACTTATCTTTAAGTCTACTGGTCTTTTGGTCTACTGGTCTTTTGGTCTACTGGTCTTTTGGTCTACTGGTCTTCGTCTAAGTATACTCACCGCTCTGGCCAGTAGTCGCATCCTCCTAGGGTCGGTGTCTACTATAATATGCTCGACCTTCTGCGCCTTCAATTGAGCTAGGGCCCGTCTGTACTCCTTGGGGTCATGGCATCGCACTGCGTACATATCGCGGCCATCTTTTGCTATGTCCAGAAGATTTATTTCACCTAAAATATTTATTTTTTTGAAAAGTTCTGCCTTTTTTTATACCACTTACCGCTTCCCATCAGGTGGGCCCTATACTTGTCTGCCACAGACAAGTACAGGGCCCACCTAATGGGAAGCGGTCACCATAGCCTATGGACCGACCGGTCTACCTTAAAGGGTCTAGGAAGGAAGGAAGGTATTTTGTAAACTCACCATAGCCGTAATCTTCATAGATAATACCCATCCTGGTCCAGTTGAGGTAGCTGAGGAACTCGGAGAAGGCCTTCGTGATCAGATCATTTGGGGGGTACAAGTTCACTGTGAACGAGTCGTTTGCTGAAAGAAATAGAAAGAGAATTACTCTAATGTGTCACACTATGCGGTTACCTGCAATGCAGTCAGCCACTGGGCTGACTGCAAGCAAAACTACACTTCCATACATTTGATACATTACTAATACTAGCCGATGTCCGTGGCTCCGCCCCACTATATGAACTTTATTGAGTCAAAGTAAAAGTCAAAGTCAAAAATCATTTATTCTGTATAGACCATTTTAAGCGGCACTTACAAATCGTCAAAATTATAAATATTTAAAACTAGAAGCAAATGGACCACCGGTTCGAAACGCGGCCCAGACCCTGAGAAGACTCCGGCAAGAAACTCAGCGGGCTGTTTTTTTTGGTCTATTTACATCAATTCCCTTAGTCTAGATACAGTGTTAGTTCGAGTAAAATGACTTGAATGAATGGCCATACCAGTCCATATCGCACTTGCTCTCTTGCCCTCTATGCCCTTCAACCTGCACTATCGAGCACTTATGTGAAGCAACGGACAACGCTGTGGCCGTAGCCAATTATTGGGCTGGAAAAATCTAACAGGAGGGAAAGACTGATAGCCATTGACTCGAAGAAGAAGAAGAAGAATGACAATAAAGTTCAAATTGAATCTACATTTTAGTTAGAAATCGTTTATTTGGGAAAAAAGAAAATGGCTGTTTTTAGGGTTTTTCCGGCAATCATTCGATTTTTTCTCGCCATAAAAACCATCCTTGGACTTCAACGAACATTTTAAAAAATGAATTGACCAAATTGACCCAAGCGTTGTTGAGTTATGGGCTTACAAAGACTTTTGCGATTCATCTTAATATATATAAATCTCGTGTCACAATGTTTGTCCTCAATGGACTCCTAAACCACTTAACCGATTATAATAAAATTCGCACATCATGTGCAGTTCGATCCAACTTGAGAGAAAGCATAGTTTTTGAAACGGATTTCGACATCCACGCGGGCGGAGCCGCGGGCAACAGCTAGTTTTTATATATAGGAGATTAATATTGATGTTCATAGTATACTTACAGTTATCATGAGTGTAAGGTCCTACAGTAAGATGTGGGGTATGCAGACTCCTGGTCATAGCATCCAGGGTGGCAGCCAACTGCGGACCGGCGCCGCTGAAGAGGGCCACGGCACCCGACTTCATCTGAGTACACGCTGAAATTGGGGAGAAAATATTATCAGTAAAATTTTGCACTTCCTGGTGACCCGAGTCCTGAGACCTTTAGCTTGCCATCAGGCGAGGTAAAGTCATTTTCTGTCCTATATAGAAAAAACATCCAGGATGGGACTTGAACCGGCCGGCGACCAGTTCCTTACAATGGGATTACTCTGACCAACTGAGTTACCTGGATACGTTCTAAATATTCGAAATTCTCCGATATATTTTATGACTTGAGGAGAGTTCGATGAATTTTAAATATTATGTATAGGACATGTCCAAGAAGAGATGAAAAATAATTTACAATATTGACACCCGGTGTCGACAATTCTTCAAATAGTCTAACGAATTGGAATGGAATAAAATTCCCTGCCTGAGTCTGTGTTTCCGGAAAGCTATAACCTGAGAGTGTCAAGTCACGAGAGAATAGGTTCCTTCTAGGCAAGCGTGATTCATCGTAGACCTCATCGGCACTTAACATCAGGTGGGATTAAGGTCAAACGAGAGCCTCTCATGAATTAAAAAAAAAGTAGAAAACGTTGTCACCAAAAATGCTTTATTATTAAACGGTTTTATTTAACTTAAGCCCAAATAAACAGGTATTTGGGTCAAATCTAGTAAATGAAAGACCCACTTCCAGTTGTCAGATTGGTCTGATATTTGGCAGAAGTCTTTAGTTCTGATGACAATACAATTTAAAACCATTTAACATGAAAAAACATTTTCATAATTTATTTAACTTCCCCGCTGAAATTTTTGCGTAGCCACATCGTAGAGTATTACGCAAATTAGTCTAAACGTCCGCAACAAATGGACGAAGAATTTAAATAAACTGTTAACATGTTAATTATGATTTAAACTGTCTCTTTTTATAAACATTTTAAACTAGCTGTTGCCTGCGGTTCCGCTCGCGTGACATTTTGTTCCCGCTAGCTCATATATTATGTTATTCCAGACTATAATCTATCTCTGTACCAAATTTCAGCAATATCCATTTAGCCGTTTTTGCGTGAAAGAGTAACAAACATACATCCAGACGTACATTCTTACAAACTTTTGCGTTTATAATTATTAGTAAGAGGGATAGGATTAAATACATCATTAGTATTTCAATATGTTTGAAGTGACTGCCATCTGACCTCCACAACCCATTGTGGGGGCGCAGATTCGATTAATTCAGTTTGCATTGGTCTGAGTGTTTCTATGATGTATGTATTTACACAAAAAGGATATAAGTATGTATGTCCGCATTCTAGATCCCATATGCCATAACAAAAGCTGGTTAAACTATGCTTACTTTGGGTCTACAAGGCGCTGTGTTAACAAAAAAAGTACTTTGTGTATGTTTATCCGCATTATATAACCCACACAAGCTAATCCTCCTACAGTCCCGGGTCCTTTAAGCGGGGCGTGAAAAAGCATTTGATGAGGCCGTCAAGCTGAGAGCCACCACTGTAGCACTATCGGAGTATGTAGTGGTGATCCTGAGACTTTGCCTTTAGCTCTCTATCAGGCGAGGTGAAGTCATTTTGACGTGTCTGACTGTGTCCAATATAAAAAAAAGTTGAACTATGTTTACTATGAGTCTAGAGAGCGCTGTATAGAATATTCAACACCTTTAAAATAGCGTAAAGACAAAACCGTCTGAACATGCCTAGTTAAATTCTAAACTCGTTCCACACAACTATAAACAGTTCTGTTAGCAAACCTTTTAACTCACCATTGTGAGGGTAGTATAGAGCAATTAACAAGAGCTAGACAATGACTCAGGACTAATGCACATCGCATACTAAAGCGCTATACTCGTATTACAGCGAAGAGTCTACGCACGCAGAGAGAAATACTTACCTAGGTATATTTATGATACTGATGCATGCTAGTTAACTATATAAAGTTACGTGTGTCCAAAGAACAATGGCGATATCGTAGTTCCAAGTTAGACTGGTTAGACTTTTGTGTACTCCAACTACCCGTAACGACTGCCATAGATGTTTGTATGGCAACCTGGACCGACGGCTTAACGTGCTCTCCGAGGCACTAATAAACCTGCGATAAATACACACATAACTTCGAAAAGCATTGAAAAGTCATTGGTGTGTGCCATGGCGAACCTGGGATCGAACCCGAGACCTCGTCTCGGCAGTCCATTACCCAAACCACTAGGCTACCGCGGAAAGCGTCAGCTATCACATTAAAAAAAAACATCATAATCGATAGATCGAAGATAACATCGTGACCTACCGCCTTATTTCAGCTTTTTTGAAGTCGATTAAAAAAGCAGAAGGTTCTTAAATCTTTCTATAATATAGATTACAATAGGGAACTGAGATACGAAATGAACTGAAATGAAAAAAAAACTACACTCGAAAAACCATAACAAAATCGCATTAGCTCTAAAAATCATTAACCAAAAGTACTTCATACACCACTCATATTTGGTGAGGGTATCCTTAACGTCATATCCGGGCCATTTTCGGCAGCCATATTGCGTTTCCGGTCTCATTTAGAGTTTAAAAACCACTTGCATAATAATTTTTTATCCGTTGCATGATAAATATCAACTTTTATGCTACCGCGGTAGCCTAGTGGTCTGGGTAATGGACTGCTGAGACGAGGTCTCGGGTTCGATCCCAGGTTCACCATGGCACACACCAATGACTTTTCGATGTTTTTCGAAGTTATGTGTGTATTTATCGCAGGTTACGGTAAGTGCCCGGTTAATGGCAATAGGCTCGCCACCTATTACATTGGGACCTAAACATAAACTAGCGAAATGTGGGTGCTAGCACCTCTGCTGGATATAGGCATGAGTTTATGTTATGTATTTATGCTATCCACCTGCTGAGCCCTGAACAAAATCCAACCGCAGTTGGATTACTATGGAGGGTTTTTCACAAAGTAGACGAAGGTACCCACTTAGTATAGATACCTTTTCACGCCCCACTTAAAGAACCCGGAATTATAGGACTGGACTACTCACCTCTCTTGAAAGACTTGAAGGTATCCCTCTCAGGTGAATACTGAATGTCGTAGACCAGGGTACTGTTTGGCAGCAGATTATGTTCCTTATTGATCCTGTACACCGCATATTTGAAAGCTAACTCCGTACTCCCTCCCCTGGCATCCTCTGTGAAGATTGCACCTGGAAGAAAATATAAGGTTAAGAGGGTAGATAGACATATAGATAATACTTAATTTGTATCCCAGTCGCATCCAAAGTTTTCACCTCGGAGTCTGGGGTCCGCTTTACCAGTCTTAACTGCAGATCGGGACCGCGATATTTTCCGTGAAGCGACTGCCATCTGACCTTCACAACCCTATAGTGACATTTAGGCGATATCGAAGCATTGCAGCTAGACCGTTGTTGTTGGACTTTTTAGGGCTCCAACTACCCGTAACGACGGGTCGGTCTATCGTCAAGAAATTTCAAAAAGGATCTCGTTCTTGATGTGAAGATGTGTCAGCTTACTATCAAGTAAGGCCACTAGCCAGAGCTCACTGTACCCCTCCTCCCCCACCCCTTCCTAGCCCCCCTGCCCCCTCCCCGTCAGGGTAGGCAGCGCGTGTGTGACACCCCTGGTGTTGCACACGTCCATTCGCCCATAGGCCACGGTGACCACTTCCCATCAGGTGGGCTGTGTGCTTGTCTGCCACATACGAACTTACCAATTTTAACGACGGGTGAGAGTGCCGCCACGGCGTCCAGCATGAGCACGATCCATCGCCAGCCTGGCCACATTGTGCTTCATCATCAGCCCTTGGTGATGACCACACCACCTTCGAACAACGCAAACATTTTATTTAGATTACTTACTGTGCGTGAGTCTGCATCTTGCAGCAAGGCCGGACTAGGTCGTAATGACCCTGGTGCCAGCTTTTGGTCGGGTGGCAAGCTCGGGCTTTAAGGTTGCCGCAAGCCAAGACCATAGGGGGCCCAGGCAGACTGGGACCAGACCGGCAAATGCCACCCTGACTATTGACCAGTCTGACGTTGTCTTACGGCCGGAAAAAGGGTGAGTATCGCGCCGCTGCACCTTCGCGTTGGCCGATAGGGTGACAGGTGGCCGTCTTGCCTCTCGAAAAATCAGCCCGCCCTCTGGAGGACCCCTCGTCTCGGACGGAATTAGCCGCAGTAGGCAGCGTCACCCCTACAAGAGAAAGGCGCTACCGTCTCCGTCATGGGTGCACCACGTGTAGATCAGTTAAGACCTATCCTATACTTCACGGCCTCTGTGGCGTAGCGGTAGTGCATTCGCCTGCTACGAGGAGGCACGGTTTCGATTCCCACTCAGTGCAAATATTTTTATGCATGAATATGTCTATTTGCATTGGTCTGGGTGTTTCTGTATATAATATTTACTTGTGTATTTACAAAAAAAAGTACATAAGTGTGTTTATCAGCATTCTAGAACCCATAACACAAGCTAGTGAAACTAAGCTTACTTTGGGTCTAGGGAGCGATGTGTAGAATGTCGTAGAGTTTTTATTCATTTTTTTTTTTAAATATCTCCAAGCACAGACACAACTTCTTTAAAATAAGAATTCCAAAAAAATTTCGTATTCAGAATCCTGCATATAACATAACCAAGAACATTAGAAATTTCCTTGTACTTAGCTGGACGTTTCATTTCGAACGAGCGGTTGTCTCCAGGATTTTTGAATCTCGGCCGGCGGTCATCTCTCTCGCACACTGCCTAAAATTGCCATGATACGTTAAAATTTCCCAATCCAAACCTGTCAAAGTCAAATTTACGCAAAGGCTGAGTTCTTCGGAGCTTCATTTTGATTCTAGTTGAGCTTTATGAAAATTCACAGAACACCGTACATATCAATTATTATTAATTGAGTAATATTTATAGAAATTAATAAAAAAATTGACACATATTCGCTTCTTAGATTGTGGGTGACAGCCATTTTAATAAAGAAGCAACACTGTTTACCAAAAATTCGTAAGGTGACCAACCATCCGTATTTTGCGGGATATTCTCCTACTAGAAGCTCCTGCATTGCAATAAATACATAGCATAGTCCCACAAAACGTCAAATGCCTTCCGCACGTTTACAATATCCATCATAATATATTACAATATAAACTGTAGAGAGGTCAATTCTATACATCCATACTAAATTATTATAAATGCGAAAGTAACTCGGTCTGTCTGTCTGTTACGCTTTCACGCCTGAACCGCTAAACTGATTTTGATGAAACTTGGTATAGGGGTAGATTAGACCTAGATAATGAACATAGGCTATGTTTGGTTGCGATAACCGACATCCACGTGGGCGGAGCCGCGGGCAGCAGCTAGTTGAATATATTTAAAAAATAACTACATATTGGGAAATAATTAGTGATCGATACTAATGCAAAAAATGCAATCAGTATTTTTTTTGTCTTTCTGTCTGTCTATCTGTATGTGCACGCATGGATGAAAAACTACTGGAGGGATTTTGATCAAACTTGATACGATTATAGTTCATACTTCTGGGCAACATATAGGCTACTTTTTATACAAGCTGATATACCCATGGCTTCACCTGCGCTTCGTTTTTAGGTCGTTTTTGGTCATATCTCCGGTTGTACTTAACCAATTGCAAGCAAACATACGATAAATTTTGAGTCTAAGTAAGACCTTTCTAATAAAAATTCGTTCAGTACTTTTTACGTCCATTGCTAGGAAGCTGGTCATATTAAGTATATAATTTCAACTTTGACGCTTATTATTTATTGCCTTCTAGACATAACCTATACCTACTCTAGTAGGTATTAAGTTATCGTTT
Organism: Lithosia quadra; assembly: GCA_963576445.1. Taxonomy (NCBI): domain Eukaryota; kingdom Metazoa; phylum Arthropoda; class Insecta; order Lepidoptera; family Erebidae; genus Lithosia; species Lithosia quadra. The sequence continues at coordinate 2,894,299 of OY754897.1, forward strand.
CTAAAAACCACTACACTTTTTTATTTGTTCACGACTGTACATACTTAGACCACGGTAGTATAAACTTACTGTATACAGGTTGACTCAAAATATTATTATATATTTATTATTCTTCACATACAGACAGATAGAAAGACAAAAAATTTACTGTTTGCATTTTTTGCATTAGTATCGATCACCAATCATCCCCCAATAGCTATTTTGTAAATTTATATATGCAAAGAACAGAATTGACCTCTCTACAGTTTTATTATAAGTATAGATCATGTATTTGTCTTATTTTGTTCCTTAAATTTACGAAAGAAAGTATAATAATGGGACAGGGATTCACCTGACGATTTTTTAAATTCACATTATCTTTCAAGTCCGTATCGATTCATTCGTTTTAATCGACCTTTTTTAACAGGTCGCCTCATTATGAATATAAAACTGACAAACGTCAAATGTTACCTATTAATGTGACGCTACTATAGGAAACACCCTTTTGTTGCTACTCTGTCGCATTGGGTTTGCCTGTAATGACACCGTATGTATAAAATAAATAAATACATAATCCTTCATTTAATGTCAATAATTTATTTTGTTATTACATGCTTACATAAGTAAGTCTCAATTAATAAATGAATAAGTTACAAAATTACTGTTTTCATCTTTAATAGCTTTTAAATATATTATAGTAAAATAACCTTTTCAATGAATTTGGCCTCTCTTTATAATATTAGTAAATATGGAAACGTAGACTATACCATTTATTTTCATGAGCATAGACGTAAACTACATCATTATCCCAACCTTGCAATTAAACATGGTCACCGCAAAGAAAGGTACGCAACCCAACCAACTAGATGGAGACACTGCAATGTATGGCCTTGCAGTATCCATTGGTTCTAATATTCTTGAACATAACCCAAGTATATTTTTTTAAATTTACAATGTACAGATCCAGCAACCTTATAATTTTGTTATAGTATAGATTAACTCAAAGTTCAAATACCAGAAATTTCCACCTTCATTATCTCTGGCGGGTAATAAACCATTTGCCGCCCCCACTAGTCCTATAGCCGGCGGTAGGTACATTCCGTAGCACCCCCATAACCTCACATTAACACCCATGTGTGATTCAGAGTATGTGACACACGGTCGACACGTTTAGTTAACATGCTAATTTAATGATAAATTAAGCAAAAAATATTTTTAAGTTAAACAGTTTTAAATTGTATGAGGAAAATTTCGAGCATCTAAGATGGGTCCAGGTAGTTCAGTTGGTCAGAGCATTCCCCCTGTAAGGAACTGGTCACGGGTTCAAGTCCCGTCCTGAATGATAATTTTTTCCGATCAGAAAAATATCATTGGAAATATTATCATATTAATGTTTTAAATTGTATTCTCATCAATCAGACATCTGAAAGGGGGTCAATTTTCAAGATTTAATCCAAACAAACGGGTCAAGTTAAATAAAACCAATTAAAAACCAGCTGTGACTAAATTAATCCGCATGCACTTGACTGTGAGTTTCGATTCCTATCGCTATCTATCTATACTGTTATAAAATTGTGTAGTAGCTGTGTCTGTACATTGGATATATTTAACAAAATACTTGGGTTATGTAATATGAACGTTCTGGCAACAAAAATATTTTTTCTCACAATTGTCTGTTTATTCGCAATGGACGCAAAAACCACTGAACGGATTTTGATGTAATTAAGTTTATTAAAAAGATTTTGATCGGGATTAAAATCTTACGCATGATTGATCACAATCGGTTGAGTAGAAACGGAGATATAGTCAAAAAACACGACAACCAGCAGATAGAGTCGCGGATATAGGCTAGTATTATTATATTAATGTTATATACACTCTCAAAATGTGTTTATAATACACCCCTACCTACCCCTTCGAAGATGTAAATATCTAAAAATAAAATAAAAATACAACATAAATACAACTTTATAACAAAATACCTTCATCTATAAAAAATATTACTTCTTTTCATGCATTTAGAATTAAGTTAGCACAACGTCATCGAGACATATTAACTCGACAATTGTTGGCAATTGTTGTAAATAGACCAAAAAAAAAAAACAGCCCGCTGAGTTTCTTGCCGGAGTCTTCTTAGGTCTGGGCCGCGTTTCGAACCGGTGGTCCATTTGCTTCTAGTTTTAAATATTTATAATTTTGACGTTTTGTAAGTGCCGCTTAAAATGGTCTATACAGAATAAATGATTTTTGACTTTGACTTTGACATATTTATTTTATGCAAGTTAATATTTTTGTCATCAAAATGAACGAACTATTGCTAATACATTGTGTATTAAAATATTATTGTTTCTCAATAAGTGACATGACAAGTCTTTGAAGAAATAAATACATTAAACCTAAATAAAAATACAGTAAAATATTGTTCAAAAAAATCTGTCCTAGAATGCTATGAAACGGAACGAGGAAATTTAATGAATTTAGGTTGTACGTGACAAACTGTACAACGCCAGCCGAATATTGACTACACACAGACAAATAACAACGCCAATATAATCAGCGTAAGGGTCATTAGAGGCGTCAATTATATTACTCGGTTCCATGTTGGAAGCGAGTTCTGTCAACGTAATTACCTCAAATATTCTATATAGGTATATATAATAAATAGTAACGATGTTTTCGATGTTCAAGCACCAATTGTATACCGCTGAACAGATTCGTCTAATGGTGGAACCACACTTCGCTATTCGTCTTTATTCACGTATATACAACGAAGTGAGGAAGATCTATTCGTGTATATTTGCTATATTTGCATAAATATTCGCCTTAGTCGCTCTTATAATGACGAATTGTGAAGAGTTTAGTCGGAATTTCGTCAAATACATGATAGGCGAATAGGGAAGTGTGGTTTCGCCATAAAATTTTGCACGAACGGTCTTCTAGAGTAGAGCGTCACTGCCTAAATCTTTAACGATAATATTTTGTAGATCATTATGTAAATTTTTGAGAAAGATGATTCGCATGTGGTCGGATTCATAGCTACCTAATTTCTAGTATCCTTCATACTTTTCTGAAACATGTTTACTTACTCCAAACTTCAAAGAAAATCTTCCAGCCCGGCAGCCGACCCCTATTCTAGAATATTGTTGTATTCCCATTTGCTTCTAGTTTTAAATATTTATCATTTTGACGTTTTGTAAGTGTCGTTTAAACTGGTCTATACAGAATAAGTGATTTTTGACTTTGACTTTGCCATAAACTGCGGGATACTTTATTTGATTACGCTATTACAATAGAAAAGAAAGATAGTCTGAAAGAACGACAACAAAAAAGATAAGACTAAACATTTATCTTGCTGACTGTGTATTCCATGTAGACATCTTTGGTGTCCAGATTTGTGAACTGGGTGTTTCTATGTAGAATAACATAATGTATGTATTTAAATAGGTCTGACGGGAGCAGTAGAGCAAAATCGATCAAACATAAAAGTTCGGAAGGATTCCTGCACACGTGTTTCCGTCTTCCTACAATCCCGGGTTCTTTAAGCGGGGCGTGAAAAGGCATCTGTCTAGGCCGTCAAGGTAGGGACCGCCATTTTGGGACGAATGGTGTCTGGAATGGCGGCCCGTACCCTTTGGACTTTACCCTAGCTTCTTACCATTCAGCGGGGTTAAGTCAATTGACAGACTAAATATATAAAAAAAAGGTTCCACTGCTAGAATGTGACTTTATCAAGAGGTTGGCTAAACGGCTTCTCCGTATGTAGCGACACAATATCACAGGGCGCTTGCATATTATCACGCCCCGTCCGTTGAGGGCCATATTTATAATACCTTTAACGAGACCCATGAACGTGCTGTGAGGGGGTGATAATACAGTCAGAGCTCGGCAGATAAGTAAATTATATATTATACCTACCTATAGTAGTGATAAAAATTTCCATTTTTGTATTTGCATCTGTTGCCGGTAGTTGAAATAAAACCGTAAAAAGCGAAATGATGCTCAATTCAGTAAAACCACGTTTTCAAACGCGTTAATTCAATTCGATTTGAAGGAAAAATAGAAACTAAAACTTTGATATTTGGTATGATTATGCCAAAATTTTTGGACTTCATCTCGGCTTACCATCAGGCGGGATGCAGTCAATCGGGCGGACTAAATCTACTTTTAAGCTACCTCCCCATCAATTGGAGGTACCTTAAAACTAGGAGACAGACATAGGATACTTTTTATCCTGTCACGCACGGGGACGAAGTATGCCATGGGCGAAGCCGCAGGCCACAGCTAGTATAAAAAAATTATTGTTCAAAATGAGTCATAAATAAGATAGAAACATAATATTTTTTTGGATAATTTTGGAAATTTGGAATTGGTACGGCGTGCGTGTATGAAAACAATTAATGAAAGTTGAAGAAGCAAAGGAGTATGCCAAGATCGTAGCAAGTGGAAAGATGTCACTGCCTACCCCATTGGGAAAAAGGCGTGATCTGTATGTATGTATGTATGGATAATTTTTTGGCCACGGATTTCCAAGTATACTTGTACGATTAATGCAACAGTTACATTCCAAAACTGCAATCAAACTCAAAATAACGACGTGGAAGGACTATAGTTTACCAATATAGCAATATTATGTTCGTCAATCACAGTTGCGTATGTTGGTACAGCCCGCAGCCGTTCAGATAAGCGTTATCAACACAATCTCATTAAGCTTAACCAACCAGTTAACAGCTCTTGATAAGATAAATCTTACACGCATTAGCTGTTTAGTTTAATAATAGTATTCTTTCATAACTTCGGACCTTTATTTTCCAAAATTAGCTTTTCTTAAAAATAGCAACCCATTTATGTCCCACTGCTGGGCACGGGTCTCTTCTCCTCTAACGTGAGAACTGAGAGCGTTTAGACCTTAATCCACACACGCTGGCCTAATGCGGGTTGGTGGATCGGACATAAGCTTAGAATATCTTCTAGGACATGTGGGTTTCCTCACGATGTTTGTCTTCACCGTCAGCAGATGGTAAATCATGTGATTAGCACATATAAATTCCACAAAGTGAAATTCACATTGGTATTGTCCGGCCGTCCCCATTCAGCTACCATTGAAGAAATTCTAAGGACATGTCCGATCCACCAACCCGCATTAGGCCAGCGTGTGTGGATTGAGGTCTAAACCCTCTCAGCTCTCTCGTTAGAGGAGAGGAGACCCGTGCCCAGCAGTGGGACATAAATGGGTTGCTATTACAGCGTCTTCAGCACGTTCTGTCCGTAGTTTTTAACCGACTTCAAATAAGGAGAAGGTTCTTTATTCATCGGATTTTTTTTATACGGTCTTGTACGAGCCGATTTCGATTCAAAGATACACAAAACAAGCGAATACTTCCAAAATCAATTTATTAGGTCTCAAGGCAGTCGTAAAAAAACACTTTCAAAGCTTCATCGCTGAATTGGAAATGATTTTACGGCGATATTTTTTAGAGAAAATCTCTAAGGGACTAACTGAAAGCTATTTAATGTTTGCCAGCTGCTTCTAAAGTGACATTTGTGTATACTAGGGCAGCTGCATGGTAGTAATCTAAGTTTTATAAAGTCCTAATAACACCAATGATTTTTCGATGCTTTTCGAAGTTATGTGTGTATTTATCGCAGGTTTATAAGTGCCCGGTTAATGGCAATAGGCTCGCCACCTATTACATTGGGACCTAAACATAAACTGGCGAAATGTGGGTGCTAGCACCTCTGCCTACCCCTTCGGGGATATAGGCGTGAGTTTATGTTATGTTATGCTAATAAGGTTTATCTTAAGTCCAACTAAAGTCCATCGGAAGTCCATCCAAAGTCTATAAAAGTTCATCTAAAATCCGTCTAAAATCCATCCCCCTCCCCCTTCCCTTCAGGGTAGGCAGCGCGTGTGTGACACCCTTAGTACTGCACACGTCTATAGCCCACGGTGACCGCTTCCCATCAGGTGGACCGTGTGCTTGACTGCCACCTATGTTGTATAAAAAAAAGAGATAAAAGTTCTAAAATATGTACACAGAAAAATAGCATAGAAGTAATTGATCCATCTTCTTTGCCAATATTATTTTTGTTTCATAAAAGTTGCTCTATAGATATTTTCTTTTCATTCAATATCAATCGAAGTTTCGATGCCTCATTTACATGAAACAAGTTTGGGGCGAGTTCGCGAACAAGTTGTAATTAAAAGTTTGTCTATAATATTATGAAATTATATAGTAACTGTGTACATTGAAGATATTTAAAAAAAACTTTGGTGACATAATATGTTGTAGGAGGTAGGACAAGACGGTCTGAACTGAGTAGTCCGACTGGGGTAGTACCTCCGCCCTACATAATACCGCGCTCATAATAACCATCGTGTTGTGTTCACACCGGTAAGTAGAGTAGCGAGAGCTCACTGTACCCCTCCTCCCCCCACCCCTTTCTAGCCCTCCCCCTTCCCTTCAGGGTAGGCAGCGCGTGTGTGACACCTTTGGCACTCGTCCATAGGCCACGGTAACCGCTTCCCACCAGGTGGGTCGTGTGCTTGTCTGCCACCTACGTGGTATAAAAAAAAAGTAGTCATTAGTTACTAGTTGCAAGAATTAGTTGTAACAAAATGAATTATGTGCGGTAGAAATCCTTTGTAAAATAATATTTGAGGAGGGGTGGTAAGCGAGTTGTAAATTCATCAGCACCCTCGGTCCCAACAATGGCTAGAATAAGGATAAATTGCCATAAAACTACTCTCATCCGAATATACGTACCAAGATTTATTGTTTGTTATTTTTGTTAATACTTTTCCCGACGTTACAGTTGGTTTTCAGCTGCCATGGCAATGGGGGACTTAGATTAATGTTCATTTCAACTCCCAATGTAGGTAGGTATATCGCTATTTCAATATACACGATATTTTTTAACCGACTTCAAAAAGGAGGAGGTTCTCAATTCGTACGCTATTTTTTTTGTATGTATGTTACGCGATAGCGGTGCCAAAATAATGGATGGATTTTGAAACTTTTATTTTTGTTTGAAAGAGGCTACTTCTGAGGTGGTCCCACATCTAGGGTAGCAGGATCTGATGGGATCTTGGGAAAATCTAGGGGAAATCATCAAATTTACGGCAAAAATTCTGTTTTTAATGCCTCTCTACATAATGAACCTCATAAATAGATTACTTTTCTATTCCTGTACACTAAAAAGTAAGAAATGTTAGTTTGTGAAGTCGGTTTAATGTTAGCGTCAAAATTAAATGATTATTTCACCGTTTTGAAACTTTTTTTATACATTGGACTCGTTAACATAACATGACTTCACCTCGCCTGATGATAAGCTAAAAGTAAAGTTTCCGGACCGGGGTCCCCACTACGTACACCGAAAGTGCTACAGTCAAAATCGAAATCTATCAGTCAGTCTGTTCAAAATGTGTACCTATAAAAATATTAAAAATTATATTTTAATCCAAATTATATTATTTTTATTGGTAATTGTATACAGATAAACAGCATTTAATTAAGAAACATAAATTGCTTAACTCGAAAACTAACTTTCAATGTTACCTATCTGAAAATGATCACTTTTGGTGCATGGTGAATTTTTAATGTGGATAGCGAAAACTTAAAATGAGTTCTTTTTCCTTTTTAACGACACTGCCTAATGGTATAATAGGGTGTGTCTTTTTAAAATCAACGGGTTCGATTCCTGACGGCAAACACGGTTTTAAAATCTAATGACGCAATTTTATCTCCAAAAGCAATTTGATGAGGCGTGAAAAAGCATTTGATGAGGCCGTCAAGCTGAGAGCCACCATTTTGGCACTATCGGTGTTTGCAATGGTGACTCCCATTCTAGAGACTTTGCCTCAGCTTACCATCAGGCGAGGTGAAGTCATGTTGACGTGACCGACATAAAAAAAAAAAAATTGGGCCCGATATTCCTACAAGTACTTTTCTCTTTTCCTCACATGATTCTAACAATATTTACTACGATAAAAGGTCTACAAAGGATCTAAGTTCTTTTCTGTAATTAAGGAACTCATTCTATTTCTATGCTCCGTTTAAATACATTTTAGGCAATTTCGGCAAGCCACTCGCGCGATTAAACGAGGCACCATGAACACGCTCAATCAGCCACAGACAATGAACGTCTTGGCCACAATTTGTTTTGTTCAAAACAAATTGAATTTGTCTCTGGCGATAATACTGACTGATTGGAATACAATTATAAATTTAAATTTTCTAATAACTTTCTTAAGAGGATTTATACTTTTTTTATACCACTTAGGTGGCAGACAAGCGGTCACTGTGGTCTTATGGACATGTGCAGTGTGCAGCACCAGGGGCGTCACACTCGGGCTGCCGACCCACCTCAAACCTTCTAATGCCCTTCTTGAAGAACCCCGTATTGTAGACGCTAGGGAAAACTTTTAACAACATTCGATATTTTAACATTCTTTAATTCGCCTCTTCGTAAGGTGGCATTAGGTATAGCCTCAGATACCACCCCCGTTGGTCATTTGGGGTGGTTATCTCGGAATCGAGGAGGTAGGACACGACGGTATCTCCCGTCCGAGATGAGCTGTCCGACTGGGGTAGTACCTCCGCCCTACAGAAGACCTCGGCCATAATAACTTTGAGTTATGTTCCCGCCGCTGGTAAGTAGGGTAAACAGAGCTCACTGTACCCCTCCTCCCGCCTCCCCTTCCTTGCTTCCCCTCCCCTTCCTAGTCCCCCGCCCCATCCCTTCAGAGTAGGCAACGCGTTGTGACACGCTTGGTGTTGCACACGTTCATAGGCCACGATGACCACTTTCCATCAAGTAGTCCTTGTGCTTGTCTGCCACCTTCGTAGTATAAAAAATATTCTTTATTAAGTTGCCTCTCCTTATGGTGCCCCCCCCTCTACCTATCCTGTTCTAGATTTAAAAAAGCTCATATAAACCGAAGCAAAGCAAGGGTACATTGCTAGTCAGGTATAGCGATAGTAATAACAGCTTCGCTCTCCACTGTGGGCTCAGGACAATGAGTTTCTGAAACGGCTAATATTCAATTTTCTACACGAACAACCTTTAAATGCCTTTGTTTACCAAATTAGATTCACGGCTTAGGAGTTTCCTGTTGTTGTGTGCGCCCACGGCTTGCTTTCACTTAATTTAAATATATAATAATCATAGTGACGCTTTGGAGTGATGCACATCACGTTTTCGTTTTCGTTGCAATCGGTTCGATTCCCGTTCAGAGCAAATATTTGTATGTATGAATGTCTATTTTTGTTATAGGACACGTCAAAATGACTTCACCTTGTACACTCACTGTATATTGGAGATATTAAAAAAAAACTTTGGTTATGTTATATGAACGATTCATCATCATCATTCTCTGAACCTTTTTCCCAACTCAGTTGAGGTCGGCTTTGCAGTCTAACTGTGATGCGGCTGAACCTCGATATTTTCCGTGGAGCGACTGCCATCTGACCTCCACAACCAATGGTCATTATGACCAATGGCGATATCGAAGCTCCAAGTTAGACTGGTTGGACTTTTGTGGGCTCCAACTACCCGTAACGATTGCCATAGATGTTTGTATGGCAACCGGTACCGAAATTTTTACAGAAGTTGTCACTTGTTTTGGCTTTTGATACAATTTTTATTGTTTGAAAGGTCTTGGTCAGAATCAAAACCTTACGTAAGTTTGAACACAATCGGTTTCGTGGAACCGGAGATATTTTTTATATTGGACACGTCAACATGACTTCACCTCGCCTGTTGGAAAGCTAAAGGTAAAGTCTCAGGACTGGGGTCACCACTACATACACCGGTAGTGCTACTAACAGTGGTGGCCCTCCACTTGACGGCCTCATCAAATACTTTTTTTTTTCACGACCCGCTTAAAGGACCCGGGACTATAGGAGGAAGGAAACACATGCGCTGGTAAAGAAGACCCGTACCGTAGTTCGAACGAATTACGGTAGATGGCTCCACCGGCGCCCTAAGCCGTAGAATATATCGGAAAATTTCGAGCATCTAAGATAGGTCCAGGTAGCTCAGTTGGTCAGAGTATTCCCCCTGTAAGGGACTGGTCACGGGTTCAAGTCCCGTCTTGGATGATCATTTTTTCCGATCAGAAAATCATTGGAAAGATACCTATAGCCAAAAAACGCAAAAATCGACGTCCACGCGGGCATAGCCGCGGGCATAAGTTGGTATTTTAAAAGAATTAACGAACCGAAGTTAAATTGGTATTTGTGTAGGATTTGCTAAACATATACGTAACAAGCTTCTCTTGAGTTACAGCCCAAACTTACGTACGCCTTCCTACTTACACAACTTTAACGTACAAAAACTTTTAAAAGGGTACTTATTCACCATATTTGAAAGGGTAGTATGTAGTATACAAACTTTAAACCAATATTTATGACTAGTGCGATCACCTGGGGGCGTACCAAGACGCCTTAATAGTAATTCAATTGCAGAAGGCCCTTACCACAAACTCGTATTATTTAATTTGACTTAACTTTCATAGCGGTAGCCTAGTGGTTTGGGTAATGGACTACTGACACGAGGTCTCGAGTTCGATCCCAGGTTCAACATGGCACACACCAATGACTTTTCGATGCATTTCGAAGTTATGTGTGTATTTATAGCAGGTTTATTAGTGCCTCGGAGAGCACGTTAAGCCGTCGGTCCCGGTTGTCATACAAACATCTATGGCAGTCGTTACGGGTAGTTGGAGCCCACAAAAGTCCAACCAGTCTAACTTGGAACTTCGATATCGCCATTGGTCATAATGACCATTGGTTGTGGAGGTCAGATGGCAGTTCGCTCCACGGAAAATATCGAAGTTCAGCCGCATCTAGTTAGACTGGAAAGCCGACCCCAACTGAGTTGGGAAAAGGACAGAGAATGATGACTTAACTTTCATAGTGTGAAGCGGACCATCCACGTCGACGGATATTAGTGTTATGTGAGAGTCTAGCATTCTCTTACTTTTATGGTATGTTGTGGATATATTTATTTTATTAAATTTGTTAGTAGATTTATACAAGACACAGAACATTTATATAATAACGGACGACGTTTGACCGAGTCCGATTCACACTATGAAAGTTTGTGGTAAGGCCCAGATTTGACCAATGTCGTTCAACCCCCCTTAAACAAACACACCCACCCACACACACACACATACACACACACAGACGCACGCACACACGCGCGCACACGCACACACATTACCTATTCTTCTTCTTCTTCTTCAACCTAGCGTTGCATTCAAGGCTTTCACCTCGGAGTCTGGGGTCCGCTTTACCAGTCATTATTTACGCACACACATTATTATCCGTAGGGATTTCCGCACGGAAATAAAAGTGCTATGAAATCATTTAAAAGATCAACAAATGGTACACGAGGGGTTTTTACACAAAAAAAGAGATATACAATTTCGCTCAGTAGGTACCTGCAGTTATTTATATCCGAGTATTTACAGATATGAAACCAACTTTATTTATGACTAGCTGTTGCCCGCGGCTCCGCCCGCGTGGATGTCGGTTTTCGCGTTTTTTTTTACTATATCACCGGTTCTAATCAGCTGTTTGTGATTAAATATGCGTAAGATTTTGAGTCTAACCAAGACCATTCTAATAAAAACCACATCAAAACCCGTTCGGGTTTGGGTAGGCCCGTAGACCCGTTGATACGGGGCCCTACGGGTCAAGAATAAAAAACTTAATTCCGTAGGTCCGGTTTATTATTTTATACACAATTCAAATTCGAGTGTCGGTTTGGGTATAGGTACACGCCACTATTTACGGAAGGCTGAGCAATCCACTCAACTTGGGGTCCGGGCTGGTCCCGTGCGAGGGTGATGTGTCTTCCGCAGGAACTCCACCAGGCGTCTCGGCCGCTAGTCCGGTCCGCCGGTTGTCGCTTGAACGAAACTGAGCCGGTACTATGTTGAGCTGGTATGAAGTTCAGCCGGGGCGAAGTTCAGCCGGGGCGAAGTTCTGGGGAGACAATCACACAGTTAGGCACTGGTGCGTGAACCCAATGCAACAGCGCCGGGCCCCGAGCTATAATTTTCTACATGGGCCCTAAGGTCGGCGGCGCTGTACAATGGTAGGTACACATAACAAACACAATCACATGAAAACAAAAGGGTTGCGCAGGTCAGCCGGCACCCGATAAACAATTAGACTTTTTAAATTTTTATCCACATTCTAGAACCCATACCCAAGCTATGTAACTATGTTTACTTTGGTTCTAGAAGGCACTGAGTAGAATGTCGTAGAATATTTATATTTGTATTTAATTATATTTCGAATCCTTAATGTCGTTAACCACGGTTCCGATCAACCATAAACAAATGATTTGGAACTATTCCAGTTCCAACATTAATATATTCTGAACCGTGGATTTAAAACGATATTAAAATTCGAACATTTAATATTTTTACCAAATGTGGGTATCCGTAAAATTTTAACCCGATCTAAATTTTAAACAATCATAGGATACGAACCATCAGCTTTGCAATTAATTAAATAGTTCGTAAGCATTTACTATATTCGGCTGTCTGTCGACATGTATACGGGCGACATATAGTTTGGAAACACCTCATACAATAACTGTCTTACGACCCGACCTTCTAGTGATTTCTATCTTAATAACAATTTAGTGAACCCGACTAAAACCGCACTTAATTTAATAACATTTATAAAAACAAAGACTACAAGTAATACTAGATAACTACCGAACTCACGACCGAAGGTAGGCAGGTACCAACTAACGAGTTAGCATCACGCTTAGCTCCTAGGGTTAAGCAGAAATGTCTCACGCGACTGCCGATGTTATGTTCTCAGATTCTGATTATAATCTTCGCGCCTATCGTTGAACACTCGCGCACTATTTAATAAGGACACTAAGACTTACCCCTATTATAGGGAACAACAGCTAATGCTTGTAGCTTCCGATACTCGGCTATTATGCTATTTTGCGGACTTAGGTCTATTTGATAGTACCTAGGTTCTAAACTAACTCGGAGTACTGTAATCTTCTGCTATACTAGTTGTTTCGCTGCGAGGTGAGGCGATCGAATGAATCAGAGGTCCAAGCACCGTACCTCGCGCCCTCCCGCGCGCCTCAGCTAATGAGGCGCTCCGACCGCGGCGCGCGCTGATTGGTTACAATTCCATAGGATTCACTTGATCGTTCGCGCGTTCGATTACCTTATTTGGTGATCTTTGGTTCAGCTCGCCTGCGCCGCGACGCGCGTTGCAATCTCGCGAGCTCAGCTGATTTTAATTGTAATCCCGGAACCAGTGTTACGTAACACCGTAGGGGAGGATCTAAACTCCCGTCCCGCACGCGCACCCCCGCCTTGGTGACGCTCACTTCGCAACGCAGAAATAGTACCTAATATTTTAATTTCGCCATAACTTCAAAACCAAACGTCCAATTTTAATCTTTTAAATACCAAATTTTATCTACATAAACTGTTCTTAGTGATGAAATAATTTATTTTGATAAGGATTAATAGCATGAGTTAAATAAATGCGTTTAAATGTAGTTAAAAAAAAAATTAAGATTTTTAAATAAAAAAATGGTTGTTGTGTCTCACTCGACATAGATAGGTATAGTGTGTCGCGGACTTTTTTGTATATATTTATAAGATCTCCAATTAATTAGAACATTTTATGGTTCTCTCTTTTATAGTTTAGGCAGTGTACGCAAAATAAGTAACTTTTCTGGTTGATTTTTTACACCTTGTGTCCGAGAAACCCAAATATTTTACGGAGCCCTATTTTTTTCCAAAATAAAATTTAGCCTATATTGCTCGTGGATAATGTAGCTTTCTATTGGTGAAAGAATTATTAAAATCGGTCCAGTAGTTTCGGAGCCTATTCGTTAGAACCAAACAAACAAAGTTTTCCTCTTTATAATATTAGTGTAGATCAACGAGCAACAACGCACCCCAGGGGAGACATAATTACCATGTTTGCTGCTATCGCTATGTGTCACGTACAGGCGGACAAACAGACAATCAATTATAATGGATAATTATCTATGGTGATTGGTTGGTTTGCACACTTCTCCGCATCGCTCTTGTGGTAATGCACTTTAATACCCCAGAAACTCGATGAAATGTATGCAACAATCGCCTTACAAATTACATAAGTCCGAATTGAGCAGTCCGTCTGGAGTAGTACCGCCGCCCTACAGAACACCGCGCACATAATAACCATCGTGTTGTGTTTTCGGCAATAAGTAGGGTTTTTTATATAGGATACGTCAAAATGACTTTAGTTCTCCAGATGGCAAGCTAAAGGTTAAGTCTCGGGGTCACCACTACATACACCGATAGTGCTACAGTGGTAGACAGGGTAGCAAGAGCTCACTGGAGGGATTCTGTGCTGTCAGAGGAGAGACCAAAGGGTAGTTGGAGCCCTAAAATGTCCAACAACAATTGTCTAGCTGCCTCAATATCGCCTAATGTCACCATAGGGTTGTGCAAGTCAGATGGCAGTCGCTTCACGGAAATATCGAGGTCCAGCCAAATCTGCAGTCAGGTAAGACTGGTAAAGCGGACCCCAGACTTCGAGGTGAAAGCTTTGGATGCGACTGGGATTAACGCTAGGTTGAAGAAGAGGAGAGACCAAAGGTTTGAGTTATCAACTTGTGTGCGCGTAAAATGTTGGTGGTCAGGGAGACCCGGTGCCAAGGAGACCTCTCATTTCTAATTTTTAAATCGGTCACGTAAATATTCACCACACCTAAGTTAAAGTCAAAGAAGGTAAAGTCTCAGGAATGGGGGTCACCATTACATACACCGATAGTGCTATAATGGCAGCCCTCAGCTTGACGACCTTCAAACACATACAAGTCTCAATTCCCCTGTTTTAATTTTACCGCACTCGGCTAAACTTACCTGGATTATTTTGAAAGATAGAAGACTTTGTTCGTACACACTTTCGAGATACACAAACCTTTATGCCTTTTGGCCCTTGTGTCCCGTGATAGGGATCCCCCTCAGAACGTGCCGTGTCAAAAGTGATTTATCAAGCCTTATTAATATCTGCTGCGCGTCACAGTTTCTTTAATAATTACGACTTCCTAAGATGTTCGAGCTAATTGGGTGACATTTTTGACATTGGGGATAATGTTGTCATGATTAATGAAACAATATTTTGTTTCTATCGAAAGTTCTGTTAGGAATTTTTACCTCAGAAGTGCGCCCCCTTCCCATTTATCTCCCTCGGGCGTAGTTCCCAAGCCCGATGGGGTCACCTGAGTCGGCCGGAGTGCGAGGGATATGCCTATTGGGTAACTTTACAACCCAGTAATTGAGACCCGAGACGGCGTGCAGTTTTAGTCGGTTGGATTCCAGTATAAACACCTTCGATGGCCGACGAAAATTTCTGTGATGACAAAGCAGGAGACTTTGGTCTTCCCGCTGACAGCACCAAATTACTCCAGTGAGCTCTGGCTACCCTACTTACCGGCGGGAACACAACACGATGGTTGTTATGGCGCGGTGTTCTGTAGGGCGGAGATACTACCCCAGTCGGACTGCTCAATTCGGACGGTAGATACCATCATGTCCAAATTCCATTCCACATTTGAAATTCATTCTCGCCTCACCAAGAAACACATTTCTTTGTTTCAAATAATATTCGTACAAATAGAAGTCTTTGTCTATAAAAAGTTGTACAAATTAAATGGCTTATTGACCAAATTATGAGGGAACCCCCTTTGTATCGAGCGAGTCGGGGGCGGGGGACCCCCTAGAGAGTGGCCTTGAGTTTTTATTGCCAGATTCTTGCTTTATAGCTAGCTGTAAATGTAAACATGGGAGCAATGAATTTTCTCCATAAGCGTCTTTTGTAATCTAAATAAACGGTAATGAAATGAAAAATTGTGATTAAAAATAGAACTGACTTACCTCCTTTTTAAGTTGATTAAGTATACTGTAATGTCGGCTAAATAAAATACAGTCGTAATGATAACTTGTTCTTTTTTTGAAGTCGGTTAAAAGCCGATATTATGTAAGTGGACTTATAGAAAAGTTCCCAATTCACAAGAATTCCCGGGAATTGAAGATCGTAAAAACGAATATCTAAGTTTTTTCGCATTTTGCTAATGCAATGGATCAATTACGTAATTGCAAAAAAAAACGACAGAATGGGCTTTGATGTCAAAAGTTTCCCTTCCTCTTGAGGAAAAATTGACAGAATCATTCTAAAGACGGCTTTCCACGGTGCTTGACTCTACGGATAGACGGGTCAGATCAGGGTATACCACTATAGAGATTGACTATCTGACTACAACATAAAATATATGACGTACAGAATTGTGTGTCTATATATAAAGTTTAAATTAGTTTTTAAGAGTACTTACCTATAAAATCATGTAGAACACTGAAATACACAGTTATATACAACACTCCTCTCGCGTTCATCCCATCTCTGAGAGCTTTCTCCAATTTCTTTTAATCGGAATTGAAATTACATACATACATACATACAAAATCATCCCTTTTTCCTATTGGGAAACGCAGATACAACATCTTTCCACTTACTAAGATCTTGGCATACGCCTCTCGCTTCTTCAACTTTCATAGTTGTTTTCACACATGCACGTCGGTTGCGGGTACTCTTGCTGGCCTCTCTCTAAAACGAATTGAAATTAGACTTGAGAAAATAAGGTGTAAGACCGGTGCCTCGGATGTGTATCTTCAAAATAAACCAACACACTCATTGGAAAGCAACAACGCGCAAAACTAGACATCCGTGGTCATCCACCGTGCATGCTAAAATCTGCAAAATCACGCATAGTAAGAAGCCACCATTACAATAGCGCGTCTAAAAAGAGAGTGAATTTTTGCCCCAGTTTATTGCCAAGCTCTTTAAACTTAAAAAAAAAACTATAAAGGACAGTACTTTTTTTCGTGCGGAAATCATACATAATTATTATAAAGAGGTAAAGTTGGGAGTTTGTGAGGTTGTGGGGGGTTCTTTGGATCTACTGAACCGATTGTGAAAATACTTTTGCAATATTTGTTCGATTCCCACTCCCATTGGTCTGGGTGTTTCTATGTATAATAAGTATGTATTTACAAAAAAAAAGTATATAAGTATGTTTATCAGCATTCTAGAACCCATAACACAAGCTAGTTAAACTAAGCATACCTACTTTGGGTCTAGGGAGCGCTGTGTAGAATGTCGTAGAATATTTATTTATTTATTTAATAGAAAGCCACGTTATCTGTGAGTGACATAGTACATTTTACTATAACAAATAGGGATCCCTACTAAAACTACAATAATTTTAAACAAGGTATGAAAAAACTTGCCATAAAAATAACTTGGTGGCAATGCCGATCTCCACGCGGGCTAAGCCGCTAGTAAAAAATAAAAACATCCGAATTGAAAACCTCCTCCTTTTTCGAAGTCGGTTAAAAACTAGTAACATGTGTGTGATGTAACAGTATACAGCACTTGTACGGTTTCCGAACGAAATTGTGAATTATAGTGATAGCTAAATGGCGGCAGGGTTGCCGACTAGAAAATATGGGTGACCTGAATGACACTTCAATGTGTGTGTGTAGTCATTCTTTTAAATTGTTTTTTTTTTACCACTTAGGTGGCAGACAAGCACACGTCCCACCGTTCACAAGCGGTCACTTTGACCTATGGACGTGTGCAACACCAGGGGCGTCACACTCGCGCTGCATTTGCTCTAGAATGTTCTACCCGTACACGTGGTTCGTACAATCTTTTTTTTATACTACTTAGATGGCAGACCAGCGCACGGCCCATCTGATTGGATGCGGTCACCGATGTCACACTCGCACTGCCGACCCTTTTTCTCATCTTATCCCTTGATCTCATGTAATGCCTTATAATTTGAGCTATCTCTCACTAAATTTCCCAACAAAATTGGCTCAACCGTTCTAGAGATTTTCTATTTCAAATAAATATAAATAGTAGTGTTTATTGTGTCGTATTATTCATAATTGAAAAGCTGTTATTTTATTATTACATACAGACACTTCAATTTCATTTATATGTATAGATCAAACGGTGTTTCGTACCATGATAATACTAAACCACAGACAATTTCTACCCACCAAAACTATAGCAGTTAAAAAGGTCCGCCCGCCGTTTTCGGCCGCCATTTTTGCCCTTTATTTCAACTTTGATAATGAAACCCCCTGTCCAAATTTGCTTTCGTAAGCAAGGGAAATGTATCAAATGAATGCGAACATAATAGCAAAGTTTTCAGGGCCGGATTTGGGGGTTTCCAATATGGGGTTCTTCAAGAAGGGCATTAGAAGGATTCTACAGGGTCGGTAGCGCGAGTGTGACGCCCCTGGTGTTGCACACGTCCATAGGTCACGGTGACCGCTTCCTATCAGGTGGGCCGTGTGCTGGGTGCGGGCCGGAACCTCCACGTGGTGCACCTGGGCAACGGAGGCGAGCAGCGCCTCCCACTCGCCACGGGAGACGCTGCTGCCTGCGGCCAATCCGGCCGGGGTGGGAGTGACCCTCTAGAGGGCTGCTCCGAGGCACTCCACGTGTCCCTCTGACTAGCAGATGGGCACAGTGGGGAGCGAGCGGGGGGCGAGCTGATTGTCTGCGCACGACGGTTGGGTGAAAGGACGGCCGCCTATCACCCTACACCCCACCGTCGGCGAAGTGTCGCGATGCTCGCCCCACCCCCCCATTCGGGGGTTCGAGGGGGCCATCTTAAAACCGTAGATGGCCCGGGGTCAGCTGGGGTGCGAGAGCTATGCCCACTGGGTAACCTTACAGCCCGATAACTAAGGCCCGAGACGACGTGCGGTTTTAGTCGGTTCGATCCCGACATAACCACCTCCGATGGCCGACGAGGGTGGTATCCATGGGGATTTCCGCACGATAAAAAAAGGTGGGCCGTGTGCTTGTCTGCCACCTAAGGAGTATAAAAAAGGATATAATATCTGCCTACCTCTTACAGAATATTTAATACATTTGTAATACTTTGATACCTTTCTAATATATATCAAGTGAACACGCCCAAGCGCCCAACTGGAGTATTAATACCTCACAAAGCGACTTTCCCGTATATTGCCATGGTAATTTTATTCAAAGAAATATTATACAAAGATAGATCCTTGGGTTTTCCCTAATAAAGTGTTCATGCTATTTTAGTATACGTAATTCCCTTCCCTTCCCTTCAGGGTAGGCATCGCGTGTGTGACACCCTTAGTGTTGCACACGTCCATAGGCCACGGTGACCGCTTCCCATCAGGTGGGCCGTGTGCTTGTCTGCCTACCTACGTAGCATAAAAAAATTTTATCACATCTATACTTAATATTATACAGCTGGAGATTTTTTGTTTCGTTGGTTGTACGCGCTAATCTCAGAAACTACTGGCTTTTTTTATATATATAGGACACGTCAATTTAACTGTACCTCGCCTGATGGTAAGCTGAAGGTAAAGTCACAGGATAGAGGGTCACCATTATATACACGTACCATGATAACAATGGTGGCACTCAGCTCGACGGCCTCATCAAAAGAGGACCATAAGTTTAGGTATATAATGATGGCCCCCCCATTCCTGAGATTACCATTCATTCATCAGCTTACCATCAAACGAGGTGAAGTCACATTGACGTGACCCACATTTAAAAAAAAAGTCGCCTATAAAAACATACTATCAAAATGTGAAGTGAAGGTATCTTAATTTTATTAGTCAACATTAAATAAATGAATTTCATAGCATCAATCGCCATAAGTTCGGTAGTTCGGCAATGGTGCGGAGATCGCTTTCAATCAGTTTTAATGTTTCTCCTAATAGATGGTGCTTAGATAGTTTTTTGGAGCGTTAAAACTGTTCTTGGGGATAGGAAAGTGATTTGAAAAGGGCGCAGTTTGAGAAAAAACAGTAAGATTATCGCCTTTTAAGAAAGAAGTCAAGATCATTACCCGACTGCTGAAGGAGGGTAATGTTTTTCGAGACTATGTATGTATGTATGTATGTATGTCCATTTCTTTGGCACGGCCTATAGCCTAAACGGCTTGACGGATTTTGACATGCAAGGTATCATTTTATTTGAGAACTCATTCATCGAAATCTGTCCAGTCGTTAGGCCTGTAGAGGGGAACAAAGAAAACTACATACATACAATGCATAGATACATACATACGTGCGAAACACATTACCCTCGCTGGCGCCGTCGCGGGTAAAAATAAAATCAATTCATAATCAAATAAGGACAGTTGACTGTAAAATTAATTATGATTCAGTGGTTATCAAACGAATGTAGGTCACCGTTCAGTTCCCGATATCGTCATAATTTGAATTTTTAATCCATTGTTACAATGTACGTATAAACCCTACGGACAGATAGCGTTGAAAACGAGACTGTGTCACTAAAATGGAGGCGGATGGAACTTTTTTTTATAGTGGATAGGCTCGCGTTTGACCACTGTCTCGCCGATGGTAAGTGACGATGTGGTCGGCTACTCTAGACTTAAAGACTCCCAGGTTGTAGCTTTCGTCGGCAGCGCAAGTATGACCCCTCTGGTGTTGCATACGTCCATAGGCCACGGTGACCGCTTCCCATCAGGTGGACCGTGTGCTCGTCTGCCACCTAAGTGGTATAAAAATAATAATAAACAAGTGAGCCGCCTCTAGTGTCGTCATCGTGGGTTGCGTCCATGCGATTTTACTTTCATTTCGCTATATTTGAATTTTTAATCCATTCTTACACGCTCCCTTTGCTATTTCAAATAATGGTATGCAGCGATGCAAAATGGGGAGAACTCCCTCCCCTTCCTCCCTCCCGTTCCTTCCGATGCGAGTTACCGTCCAATTTGCAAGAGGATAAACTTACGTTGGATATTACGAACCCCTGTTCGTTCGGAGGGGTTCGGAATGAAAATAAATACTTGTTAATAATTTTTGAAGATTCTAGCGCGTCTTGTATTTCCCGTGGGATAGGTAGGGATACGCAGACCTGTCGGCTTATAGTTGACTAGAATAATTGTAGATCAGATTAAATATTAAAAAAGAAACAAAGCTTATTATCGCCCCCTATTACATTGGGACCTAAACATAAACTGGCGAAATGTGGGTGCTAGCACCTCTGCCTACCCCTTCGGGGATATAGGCGTGAGTTTATGTTATGTTATGTTATGTTACAAAGCTTATTTATTTATATATATTAGGAGGAAATAGGACACGACGGTATCGCCCGTCCGAACTGAGCAGTCCGACTGGGGTAGTACCTCCGCCCTACAGAACACCGCGCCAATAATAACCATCGTGTTGTGTTCCCCAAGATGAGTAGGGTAGCCAGAGCTCAAAATCCCCCCCTCATTCCTCAATCTCCATTTCCAACCATATCGATATCGATATCCACAGTTAAATCAAATGTCCATCATTAGCATCACCGGTAGGTATACAGGTAAATATAATTACCAGTAACTCGACTCACTCGGATCTCGGGTAAATACCCAACGAGTCGGTTGAACAGGTGTTAATTATTTTTAACAAGTGCTTAAGCGTGTTTAGAATTCCATACCCGTACATTTTTGGGGTGAAAATCCCTACGGATATCCGTCTATTAAAAAACCGGTGCGGTTCGGACTTGCGCATGAAGGGTTCCTTACCATTATAATTTGTAAAACGGTAAAAAATTACGGTTTTTTTTGTATGGCAGACAAGCACACGGCCCACCTGAAGGGAAGCGGTCACCATGGCTTATAAGCGTGTGCAACACCAAGGATGTCACACACGCACTGCCTAGTGGCCCGGCTAGACAGTACCAACGTGAATTTCACTTTGTGGAATTTATATGTACCTACTAATCACATGATTTACCATCTGCTGACGGTGAAGGAAAACATCGTGAGGAAACACACATTTCCTAGAAGAAATTCTAAGGACATGTCCGATCCACCAACTCGCATTAAGCCAGCGTGTGTGGATTAAGGTCTATACCCTCTCAGCTCTCTCGTTAGACCAGAGGAGACCCGTGCTCAGCAGTGGGACATTAATGGGTTGCTATTATTATATATTATTATTTCTATTCGCTCTGGGCCTCAAGTCTGCTATTTCAATAGTATGTGAATTGTGTGTCGATGGAGAGTCGTCGGCACGGTTTTGCTCTTTTCGTATTCTACTAACTATCAAAAGACCAATGGCCTACCGACATCCTACCGATGACTCACCACTGAACTCTCGCTGATACAAATCGGTAATCTGTAATTCGATGTAGTCGCGATGGCTTCGTAATTGTTCGGGAAATGGTATTCTACTATTATTTGACAGTTGTTTCAATGACTTCGGGATGGTTTTTGTCATTGAACTGCAATTGAGCTATCATTAGGTATGCAGAAAATGCTTTTTAGTGAGTGTTTTTTGTTGCGTAATCACGTAAAATATTTAAAAATGGTGTGGTATGGTGTTATAAACCCACAATGCGAGTGAAACTTAAAACAAAACACAAATATCGCGGTGCACTTGCACGAATTAGTGAGTCGGCTTGGTTTTGCACTTTTCGTATTCTGCTAACCATTGGTCTCGCGATGACTTGCCGCTGAACTGTCATTGATACCAAACGGTAGTCTGCAAATCAATGACGTCTCGATGTCTTCATAACTTGGTATTCTACTAAATTTTTGACAGTTGTTTCAATGACCTGTCGAAGTTTTGTTTACTATTAGACGACCATTGAACTACTATCAAGCAGACACTACTTTTTCGCAAGTGTTTCGTGATGGCTGCGTACAATATAGTGTTGATCGAGTGAGTTTTGCGTTGATTTAATTCCGTAACTCATCCTCTCAAGCTATCGTTCGTGTTCAGTGCTGACTGCGTATATTATAGTGTTGATCAAGTGAAGTTTTGCGTTGATTTAATTCCATAACTTATCCTCTCAAGCTATATACCTAAGTGTGCCAACGGTGTGGTAGCATAAACATGTTGTCATTCATGTTACGTCGACGAATGTTGGAAGCCGCTCATGATGAAGATCGTCGAGATGAGGCTAGGAACCGCCGCCGAGCTCGTGCTGAATTTAGTTGCAATAGCAACGTTTTGGACATGTTGCCCGATGCCGAATTTGTTAAAGCCTTTAGGCTCACTAAAAGCCTTATCATCGAAATTGCAGAGGATATTAGCAGGATTATTCCATCGGAGCAGAGAAACGATGGAATCTCTGTGATGATGAAGGCAAGGTTAAAGAAATTTATTGTGCCAAATGTACCTAAGTATTTGTGGCATGACATAACATTTCCTACTCTCTACTTTATATTTCAGCTGCTGATATCCCTGTCATTTTATGCAACAGGGTCATATCAGACTTTGGTGAGCCAAAGTGCCTTTCACAATGTCTCACAAACAACAGTCTCTAGGGCAGTGAGACAAATAAACAAGGCACTAAACCATTCTCAAATTTATGACAAATACCTATGTTAAATTTCCATTGGAGCGGCAAGAAAGGAGTGCTATAAAGACCAAGTGAGTTTATTGACATTAATGTTCTTAATTTTTATAAGCATAGGATATTTGGAAGTACTTGTCAACTGAATGTTTAATCCTATGTTTCTTTGTAACAACATAATAGTTTAAAAAACACTTTTTTTTAGATTCTACCAACATTTTAAAATACCTGGGGCTTTTGGATGCATTGATGGCCCACATGTTGCAATTTTAAGACCTAACATGCATGAAGAAAGATACCTACTTCAAAAGAAAAGGGTATCAGTCTTTGAATGTCATGATTGTAAGTATTCATATGTACTCTATATAAATAAAACCTCCTTATTTATTCATCAATTAGTAACTTATCAGTTTAACTAACTAGGTACTCAATTAATGTTATCTGACCATTTACAGGTATGTGATTCTGAATTGAACATCCTGTGTGTCGATGCTAGTATCCCTGGTGCAGCCCATGACTCCAGTGTATGGGCAGAGTAACCCACTCTACAATCATTTGATGGGTTTAGCTCGTCCCGGTGAAGACCATTCATTTTTATTAGGTGAGTACAAAAGTTTTATGTGAATTAATTTAGGTACCTATATTATTAATAAATTTGAACAATTTATTATAAAACATTAAAAACTACTTTGTTTTAAGGTGACGGTGGATACCCCATGCGTAAATGGATGATGACTCCAATTTTAAATACCACAGAGGGAACCCCGGAGCACTATTTTTATAATTTACATGTGACTGCCCGCAATACCATCGAGCGCTGCATTGGAGTCTTAAAAGCAAGATTCAGGTATTAATGAAATACACTCCCTATTATTGAAAGTAAAAAAAATACGTGATTTATTATATTTTTATTTGAGGTAACTTAGCTTAATTAAAATTAGTCAAAAATCAGTCTTTGGTGATTACATTATATTATCTTCTTCTGTCTTCTTTGGTCTTTGAACATTATGTATATACATATATTATCTTCATATTTTAACTAAAATTAATCAAAAAACAGTCTTGGAGTACCTGATTATTTTAATTAAAATTAGTAAATATCTTCTGTCTTCTTTGTTCTTTGAACATTATGTAGTTGTGGTATATTATCTTCATATTTTACTTAAATTTAATCAAAAATCAGAGTACTTAAAGATATCTGAAAAAAAAAAGAAAGTGTAAATACCCAGTATAATTCAGAATATTTGTTTTATATACAGGTGTTTGCTTGCCGCAAGAGCACTCCATTATAACCCAAATATGGCAGGGGAAATAGTGAACGCATGTTTTGTTCTGCACAATATTACAAACCGCACCCGAGTGCCCATAATATCACTGACACCTGAGGAAGTTGAAGCAGAGAATTTCCGACAATATCAGGCAAGATTTCATATTTATTGATATTTAGCCCGCAATTTATGCATGAAAACATTGGTGTTTTAATTTAATCATCATTATTTCATTGTTTCTAGGTTCAAGAACACTTGAGACTAGAGGCAGAGGATTTAGTTGACCTGCATAATAATCGACGCATCAATAGAGACTTGCAGGAAGGCAGGGCCAAGCAGCAGGCACTGGTTAATAAATTGTGGGCAGACAGACAGATCTTATAAAACTAAAAATTATGCTATTGCAATGAATGCTTTGTTACTCACTTTAAATCTAATCAGAGTCAGAGTCTAGCAATCAATATCCTGGCTCGTTTTCTCTGAAAGAAACATATAAGTTATTCTAATATCAACTGCTGACCTCAGATTTCACTTAAAATAAATATTTAGGCTTACCACAGGTGGAGTACCTTCACCACAATCATTACTTTGTATGTGAACCGTTATTGGCTGGCTTAATGCAGTGGCCAGACGGTTCAGTATACAGCCTATCTTGAAGAGGTGTTAAAGAGACAACAGCACCGGGGCCACCTCCTAAAATGATGAACTTCATATTAGGCAAAAGAATTACAATAAAAGATTTGCATACAAATTGCAACTGATTCAATTAAATATAATGTTAATTGTTAATAATAATATATAAGACCTGTTGCCTGCAGCTCTGCCTTATGTTTTATTATTTTTCTTTTTAATTTTGGTTGATATTCATTATAAAACTGGAAAAAATAGAACAAATGTTAACCGGCAACAGAATCAAATGAAGTCATTTAAGTTAATAAAGAGCTTTTCTTTTTAGTATACTCATAACTAAATTAATAGGTACTCACTATGACTCTCCAGCTCTCTGAGGATTTTTTCGGGCTATCTGGCGACACGCTGTTTAGTATGTCCGCGCACTCTGCCCACAAACGCTTCGCCAAACTTCGTACTTCTTTGGAACGGGTACATCTCCCCTAGGCTAGGTCCTTATGAGTTTCCATCGTTTCCATAGAGGCCACTAACGCCTCTAACTGTGTAACACTTGCCATTTCTACAAGTTTAGGAAAGTTTGATTATCAAGATTCAAAGTAAATAGGTATTACGAGCAAATTACGCAAAATGTAAAGGTAGAAATAGATGTTATTTTATCAATAACATCTACGTTAATATAGTACTTAAGATATATAATACGAAAGTAAATACTTACTACTTTTAATTTCAGTACAATTAGACTTTAATGAACAATAATACCAAAGTTGTGTTTATGTCAAAAATTTCACAAAATGGCGCGAAGCGAGCACTAATCATGCATGTGTGAGTGAATTTTAGGGTTGCGACATTTTACCCAAATAACCGGTTCTTTTTCTAAATCTCCGGAGATTTATTCATTACAATAAAATTTATTATTATGCTACATGCAGAAACGTTATCTACTATAATGATTAATGATACACGAATAATTATTTATTTAAACGATATAATAAAACTGTAAAGGTAATAAGTATTGCACCTTATTACCTTTGGAAAATGAAAACTGATATTTGGAATTTTTTATTTGTCTTGTCTCTGTGTGTCTAAAATGTTGTTAGTTTTATAAAAAAAATACACAATATCTTAATATATTGAGCATTGACTTTGTTATTCATATCTAGACTGTTTAGTTGAACAACTATTTTTGTAAGCAATGCCTTAAGTGTAGTTATTATCATTATAGAAAATTATATTAAACACGATTTTTTTATGTAAAACATTGTCTTATTTTTTAAGAACCCCATTGTTTAGCGTGGCAATGCTGCCAGCCTTCTGGGCACATTATCAGTTAGTGATGAATGTGATGGTTCGGAGGAATATTATGACGCCACGTAAATATTTATTTTGTTTGTTATTAATTTATTTTTAAGCTATTGTATAGCTTTTATCGCGGGCTTTGAGAGGACAATTCCATAGCGAAAATAAAAACCAAACACCTCCCATTGTCGCTCAAGTTTCAACCTAATTTCAAGTTTGTTATCAACCATAATTGAGTGACTATTTGAATAATTGAACAGAAATGTCAGAAATGTGGCTGTGTCACGTGCCAAAATTTCTTTCAATCATTCAAAAAGTCACTTAAAGATACCACCTACATTCAGCGACGCAGTGGCGGCGGCGAGTACGAGTTAGAGGTATGGCGTATATACTAGAAAAGGTCGGAGGACAAGGTATTTGCCGACACTAGGTGGTACCTGTTCCATTTTTCACAAGACTAGGTGGACTAAGTCCCTGACGTCACCGTTACGTGTCGCGCGAGTGCAAGACGAAGCAATACAATTTATATACAACGTCTCACTCTCTCGCTACGCGTGTAAGCGAGACGATGTATGACGTATTTTGTGCGATGTACTTTTTACGTGTGGGGACACGTAAAAAGTATCGATACTTTGTGGTATCTAGTACCATATCGATTGCATACCGATACTTTCATTGAGACCAAACACTGCATTGTCAGGTCAGTAATTTTCACCACCCTCCCTTCCCTCTCCCCAATACCCAACCCCTCGGGGTGGGCAGCGCGAGTGTAACACCCCTTGTGTTGCACATGTCCATAGGCCACGGTGATCGCTTTGCATCAGGTGGGCCATGTGCTTGTCTGCCACCTCAGTAGTATAAAAAGTAGCCAAAATCAACAATCAGTGCGTAAAAAAGTAACACGTTTTACTGGTTTTTCACCTGCTGTACAGGCTGTACTGTACCAACTATTATTTAATCAACGTAAACAGGTGTTACCCATGTTACTAAATACATGGAATACCCACTGATCCATTAAATTCTGAAACTGAATTTGATAGATACTAGATACTTCATGGTATCATGTTCACGAAGTAAGCCTATTCCATTCTGTGATCGAAACTAAGTGGACTAGGTGGTAGGTGGAACAGGTATTTGGATCAAGTATTTCTAAAGACTAGAACTAGGTGCAGGTGCACTTAGTCTCTGATTTACCTAGTCCAACCCATCTCTAGTACGAGTATAAAATATACATTAAATGCAAATTGAACACTTCGGCAATCGGCAATGTAGGTAATGAAACATAATCTCCAAATGAGACAATTTTACTAAAATACTCCGAAGTATTTTATACTCGACCTTACAACGAAACCATATCTCGTTAAAACATCGGCACAATGCTATCTATCGAGCACGCGTACAACTTTACAATAATATGTAGTTAATATTCGCATACCTACTTGGAATTAAGGTATTGAACAATAATTTATCTATGCATATTGAATTAAATGGTATGCAATAGCTTTACAGCGGCAGTCTCTGAGTAAGACACGTATTTTTTTTTATTTTAACATTGGAAATGTAAATAAACAAAATACCCTTTGGATTAAAAACTTGTAACATCTATTCAAGCTATTACATAATATCTTCAAGCATTTTCTTAGTCTAATTCTGAATAATATTCATTACACGTGCGATCTCCGGATATTCTTGAAAACCGTAGAAAAATCTCCGGATTTCAAAAAATCTCCCTGGCCACTACGTCCTTTTGTTCTTTTGTTCCGTCCATGGATGTATTTAAGTATGCGTAGACAGATGATAGTATGCACTTTTTTTTGCAGTGGCAAGTATACACAGCCAATGATAATTTGCATTTTTACGTTGAATTAAGTGATTTTCGCCACTATCAATGAATATTATGATGAATTCTCATAAAAATTACAGTTTTGAAGTACAAAAGTATTAAAACGCACTGCATTTTGAATTAATATTGAAATAGTATATTTAATTATCCCGAAATGGCAATATTCTTTGACCGACCATTGTCAGTAATGTGCCATTCCAGCGAGACTCAACTGCCATTGTGAGTTTTTATTAGCAGACTACCGTTTTCCTCATCAATGTCAGTGGAGTCTTAGTACAATGACAGCGGTTATGTACGTTAACACTGATGCGAACACCGCCATATTGGTTTTAATGCGACAAAGAGACGAAAAGCTTTGAGGTGATAGAATAATAGTTAAACTTAAAGTTTAAGAAAAAAATCGATTGAAGTATATATATAAGTAGGTTTTAAAGGCGTGTCCCCCCCCCCTTCCCCCAACCTCCCTATGATCAAAATCGTCGTCATCGCTTCATTCCTTGGCATCCAGTACTCACCCGGGGTCCGCTCTCTTGATTTTCTTGATTTGATGTATCGTGACTTTTACAGGAGTGACTGCCGTCTGACCACCCTGTGTCGAGAGGGAAGCCTGCACCAGGGCCTCATCTGTTAATCATATGAGTGAGACCGATTTGGACCCTGAAGAACTTATCCCCCCCCCCCCCCCATTCAAAACATTATAATAATGCGAATCCACCTTCTGTTAATTACATACCTATTAAATGTCACACAATGTACGTTTTCGTTGTTTTTCAAAAGATCCATCCATCTACACTGGAAACCTTTTAAATTTTCCCGCTTAATTCTTTCATTCCGTCAATGTTGGATATCTAATCTATGTCAGTCTCACTTTATTTTCGTTTGGCAAGTACGAAATAACAGTGATAATTTCATTTTTACGATGAATTAATTGGTTGTTGCCACGTTTATACGTTTGTATCAATATATAATGATACATACTTATAAAATGAACTATGAAGAACCAAATAAAAAAAAACTTATACATTTTGAATTTTCATCAGAATGGTAGTTTTGATTTTAAAGAAATGGCAATGTCGCTGACAGCACCATGTTGACACCACTGACGAGCTATTGCAATTCCAGCGACAGTCTATTTGTCATTGAGATTTACGTTAGCAGAATGCCGTTTTTTGGATCAGTGTTAGTTGACTTTCAATAGTGTGTCAGAGGAATGCCACTGGTTTGTGCTTTATCGTAAAATAGCAGAATTGGGGGCCTGTTCTGTTGCTTTCTCGTCACTCATAATCAGTTGCTCACTTAGTAATTAATACAGTCGATCGTTTTATAATTCCTCGTTCTAAAATCCTAGAGGACAACATAGTACTATGCGATTCAAGTAAGAAGATAATCGCGTTCGCGGCAACTTCATTCCGTACTCATCAAAATTGTACAGCTAGCAACAAAATTTTCACGGCGCGTCGGATAGGTTCATACCTGTAATGGTAACAACGACTTAATTTTTATTTTCTTTTCTTAAATACATAACATAATTTCTTAGAAATAGTTTATGATAATAGTTCATAATTGATTGGTGTCATAGTGTGCCGCTAGCTACGCTTCCAAAGCCATTGATATATATTTCCGATTTTTCTCCATTTTGTTGCGTCCTTGTTGACTTTTGTTGTTACATTGTGTTTGTTATAGACTTTTGTTATTGTTTTGATAAGTGTATTTTGTTAGGTGCAGTTAAATTTGCATAAAATGAGTAGAGAAGGCACAGTGGTACATTCACGAGTACGTGAAATTGTTCGTGCGGCTCCGATAACAGTGCAAAAGATAAAATAAGCGGCATCGAAGTGTTACCGCCCGATTAAAAATAAATAAATATAAAAAAGAACCGATAGTTTATTTCGTAATTATCATTGTATGTACTTATCTCATATGGAATAGTGATGTAAAAAAATGTATTTGCTGACCTTACTTTTTGCAATGAAGTAAGCAACGGGAATCAAAATGTCATTAAGACAGTTATCAACTTACGTGAATCGCATATTCACATATTTCGTAAGTATATTATTTTATTACAGCTTGGTGATAAATAAATTAGAAGCTACATGTATCTACAGTAGATTTCGTTTACTGACCTAAATACAGCTGTGGTTATTATGACAAGGAATAATAAGAGAAAGTTAAATTATACTTTATTGTACACCATAATAAGGCAGCCAGAGGAAAAATTTGCTAGTAATTTAGAGAGCTGTTGTTTTTGTGTAAGACAAATGAACGAATTTATTATACTTGGAGATTTAAATGCAACAGTTTTAGCTGAACGCGGTGCGTACGAAAATATGCTTGGGGCAATTTGAGATGACGGTGGCCCGTCATAGCGCAACCCTCTTCACCTTTTCCCCCCATTTCCGGGGCATGATGGGGATACCGTGGTTCCCAAGGGTATTTGCTTTCTAGGCCCCCTTACACCCTAGTGTTACAGAACCCTGATTATGATTGGCCCTGTATTGGTGACGGGGATAAGTATCCATGGGAATTGACTCACACCCTTCATACATATTCGTAACTGAAATCTCGTAACCAGTTACAAGAAAATAATTATTTTTCGCGGTTTGGTAACTAGTTATGAGAGAAGAATTTTATTCTACTTTGGTAACTAAACTCACCTAAGCAGTGTTACAAGAGCAGATTTTGCTATCGCTGTTTAGTAGATAGTTGCGAAAGAAAAAATATTATTCTACTTTTATATAACTTTTTGTTAGTTACGAACGTACAAATTAGTGAATTAGGTGAGTTTAGTTACCGAATATTCTTCTCTCATGATATACCAAACCGCGAAAAAAATAATTCTTTTCTTGTAACTGGTTACGAGATTTCAGTTACGAATATGGATGAAGGGGACTCACAGTAACTGTATGAGTCATCCCCATTTATGTTCTTACGAATGATAAAGGTAAATCTTGAGTTGAATATCTATAAATATAAAAATGAATCCCTATTTCCTTGGTCACGGCATCACGCGTGAACGGCTGGACCGATTTGGCTGAAAATTGATGGGAAGGTAGCTTAGCACTAGGAGACGGACATATGATACTATTTATCCTCCCACGGGGACGAAGTGTGCCACGGGTGAAGCCGCGGGGCCCAGCTAGTGTTTATACCTATATAGATAGAAATATTTATGCCGATCACTATAGTTTTAGCAGAAAATCATACATACGAGTATTCATACTTAATGGAATAAACATGAGTATGAAACAAAGATAAACATGATTGATTGTATGATAGTGTATGAAGGATGAGCGTGAAAGTTTTTTGAAGGCTAAAGTTTTTTTATACTGCTTAGGTGGCAGACAAGCACACGTGTTTTCGAAGTTGGCTACATGTCGAAGTATTGTATTGTCTAAATTAAATGTCTAAATAAGGTCTCGGGTTCGATCCCAGGTTCACCAAGGCACACACCAATGACTTTTTGATGCTCTTCGAAGTTATGTGTGTATTTATCGCGGGTTTATAAGTGCCCGGTTAATGGCAATAGGCTCGCCACCTATTACATTGGGGCCTAAACATAAACTGGCGAAATGTGGGTGCTAGCACCTCTTCCTACCCCTTCGGGGATATAGGCGTGAGTTTATGTTATATGATAAATTCAGTCCGTAACTCAACTTGAATATCAACAGAGCGAAATGGACGATCAGGGCCTCGATTCTGCTAAAGGCAAACCACTGTAATACCACTGACACTCTAAAAATGCTATTTAATTGTAGACTTTACCGTTATACAGTTAAAGTCTAAAATCAAATGAAAAGATTTCATTGATCTTTTTCATTCGCTCTACGAAATGTCATTTGACTTTAGACTTTAAAATGATAACGATAAAATATACAATTAAATGGCATTTTTTAGAGAGTCAGTGGTAATACAGTGGTTTGTCTTTAGCAGAATCGAGGCCCTGTTGGACTGCGAATAAGAAACGCTTCGTCAAAATTCAATCTGATAGCCTTGTTGAAGTAGATTAGGCAATCCGTCACTCTGTCAGTGTCTATGTAGGTATAATGCGTAATTACGAAACAGTAGGTATATAAGTACAGTCAGCATCTAAGTAGATGATCATGTTCGTAGTTTTTGAGAAAAATAATCAATGTTTTTAATTACAATGCTGTTGCTACTTCCAGGAAAATATTTTAAAATATTGATTGGAATGTAATAAGTAATTTTTAATCATCATCCACTTTTGACGCTCACTGTACGTTTATCTGCTTTCTAGAATCAATCAGCTATGCTTATTACAGGTCTAGATTATGCTGTATAAAATGCCCTAGAATATTTTTTTTTTAACAAGTAAGATAAAACTCGTGACTCACGTACGTTTTCAAAGAGGGAATAATGGTTATCTACTACCCTTCAAGGTCAATGAAATTGGTAGCAAAAATCTGCTGGGGATTGGAAGATAAAATGTCTCATTGGTCAGAGCTTGGGTACATTCAAATTTAGTCCCGGAGTGTGGCGAGATAGTACTGAGAAATTTCTAGACGAAATTTAAAAAAAAGATTCTATGTTATACCTTCGCAGAAACTGTAGAGCCTTTTGTTATCTATGGATTTTTGTTTTTTATTTTTTTGGTAATATATTGGTGTCTATACCTTGTCTATACAATTTAACTAGCCTACGCCCGCGGCTCCGCCCGCGAGGACGTCGGTTTTTGTGTTTTTTGACTAGGTATATCTCCGGTTCTACTCAACCGATTGTGATCAAATTATGTTTAAAATTTTAAGTCTGAACTTAGTACTTTCAAAAAAACCGCATCAAAATTCGTTCAGTACTGTTTACGTCTATCGTGTACAAACAGACAAAAGAAAAGAATTTAAAAAAAGTGTGTTTAGAATCGTTCATAAATACTTAACATAACCTAATTTTTGTTATAGGTATCTCCAATGTACAGACACAGCTGCCTTACATTTTATAATAGTATGATAGATTAATGGCATGTTTATTATTATTCTAATTAGATACATAAAAGAGTTAAAAAAAAACGGTGAATTTCTTTACTATTTTACAGCAAAAATGAACACCAGTTCTTAATAATGTCAGTCGTATTAATTTCATTCAGAGCCGTCACATAGATTAGCAATTTGACAAGGACATTCCAAGAATCCTCAACGAAAACTCCTAATCATAAAATCATAAACAAAAACGCTGTCTAGCGCCTTGCGGATAGAAAACCCGCAGGCGCTACCTCTATAATATCGATAAAACCTCACAAAGAAATGATTATTATTTCAAGAAAGCATACCATTAAAACGCATATCCACCACCTCGTTGACATGAAACCATTTCAAACACAGATCGCCGCAGAATTTGAAGAAAACTACTAGTCATTTTCACATACGGTATATACACTCCATTTTGCTTTAAAAAAAGAAAAAATGTCACATATTTTCCGCGGTTAATCTGTTCGAAAACATTTTTTTTTGTATTCTACATCAGTCCATACAACTTTGTACAAGCGGGCAACGGCTTCCGTTAAAAGGAACTTACTGATTATTTCATGGCACCAAACCTATACATAGTTATGTAAAACAACTTAATTTTGCTAACACAAACTAATATGAATCTTATTTGATTTGTACAAAGTTTGTTTTCGAATGCGAATAGCAGTGGGGTGGGAATATCTTCACCCCATCCCCTTTCATTACTCTAGGTACGGGAAAGACATGTTGTAGCTCGTTGGCGCTATTTATTTTTCGTTATTTGGGCAAGACTATATTCAGCGAACGCTATTTGTATTTAACTTTTTGGCTGTTGAAAAAAGGACAATGTTATATTAAATTAAGTAGGTACCTACTTATATAAAATTAATCTTACAATGATATTTATTCATAATTATTATGTTAGGTTCTATGAGCATATAAAAAAGTAGATATGAATGGTATGAAGGTAATAGGTGCCTATGGCAGGGTCGTAGCAAGTGGTTACATATCCTGAAGTCTGTGGCTATGTCATAATACACTACGAAGATTAATGTAGCTGCTATAATGCTTATATGAGAGCGGTTAGGTATTTGCGATATGATTAAGGTCTCACAAGTCGTCAGTTAACGTGCGAACCACCATCTTCAGCCAATCTGCGAGTTATTTTTTGAAGGAAAATAACACAGCAAAATATCGCTAAATAACGTAATATAACTATTATTTATTCTTAAATGTCACATCACTATTCCTCACTTATACAATGTTGCCAGATTACAAAAAATATATTTTGCTAATTATTCTAATGTTGCAACATAGATATAGATTATATAGGTAAAAATTTACATCTTTATGCGAAACTCCTGACTTCGTCTGCGAATAGAAATTATTAGGTGAATTAATAATTCATTTACAATTATGAAAGTTGAAGAAGCGAGAGGCGTATGCCAAGATCTTAGCAAAGACGATAAGATAACGTTATCTTATCGTCTTTGATCTTAGCAAGTAGAAAGACGATGTCTCTGCCTACCCCAATGGTAAGAGGGCGTCATTTGTATTGTATATTTGGTTATTTCATAACATTTACCAGTATTCACGCAGTACTTACATAGCTTTGCCGTGCTCTATAAATATCGCTACGAGATCGTAGAGTTTTCGTAGAAGGCCTACGCCAAGCATATTTATGTACAAAATTACCAGTATGTTATATTCGATCAACAAAATTATCAATCGATTATTGCAGTGTACTGCTGGACATAAGATCATTCTAATTTCCACTGCTATAGGTACTTGGTCCTCTGCCTAGTAAATCCGGTTTTTAAATTAAAGATTGTATCTATAGAAAGCCAAAGCCAAAGACAACCTCTGTGGCGTAGCGGTAGTGAACGCGGCCTCTGCGCAGGAGGCACGAGTTCGATCCCCGCTCAGTGAAAATATTTGTATGTATGAATATGCGTATTTGCAGTGGTCTGGTCGTGCCTCGGAGAGCACGTTAAGTCGTCGGTCCCGGTTGTCATACAAACATCTATGGCAGTCGTTACGGGTGGTTGGAGCCCTAAAGTCCAACAACAACGGTCTAACTGCAATGCTTCGATATCGCCTAATGTCACCATTCGGTTGTGAAGGTCAGAAGGCAGTCGCTTCTCGGAAAATATCGAGGTCCAGCCAAATCCGCAGTTAAGGTAACTGGTAAAGCGGACCCCAGACTCCGAGGTGAAAGCTTTGGATGCAACTGGGATTAACGCTAGGTTGAGATGATAATCTGCAGAAAGCCAAACAATGAAATGATACACAAACAAATATCTTCCAATATGAGTAGACACGATTGGGGTTTGAAATACGTCGCTAATGAAGGGTTGCCATAAAAAAATATTATGAATATTATAATGAAGTTAAACTTTCTGCTAATTTCGCCTTTTGAAAGCAGTTCAGGCTTCGAGTTCGTCGGGGGAATTTTCAATTCGAGAGTATCTAGGTATATTGTAAGTATAAAAATGTTGGTCATTTTATTTGAATTGAGTGGATATTACCCCTCCCCAATCCCCCCAACTTCCTCTTTCAGGGTCAGCAGCACGAGTGTGACGCCCCTCGTGTTACACACGTCCAAAGGCCTATAAGAAATATTATTAATATTTTATTTTATGTATTAAAGTGTGTGGTTTTCTATTAAATATTTAGGAACTTTAATATAAAAATCAATATTTGTTTGTTGATTTGTTGTATAATGTTTGTATCTACCTACTGTTAGAGCAAGAGGCACGATGATCAAGCCTGTATTAAGCAGACAAGCACACAACCTGTCTGGTGGACACATACCTTTATATAGGAGGTAGAAGAAGCAAAGAGAAGTAAATGGATGATTTCAGAGTAGGCCACTTGTGTGGCACACGTACATATGTCACGGTACCTAACTGCTTCCCACACGGTGAGCCGCGTGTTTATCTGCTACCAAAGTAAGTAGGTATTCTTTATTCCGTGCAAAGTAATATGTAAAAAAAAATGAATAAAATTGCCTCTTAATTTAGTTAAAGTAGGTATAATCTTAGCTCACATCGTGTCGTTTATTTTAGCCGATCTTAGGTGTATTTTAACAAACTGCCAGTTACTTAATTGAGCTGTGTGTAACCCATGGAGCTATTATGACCAAGCTATAACCTGTAACTTTTAAAAGGTTCTTTTATAGCCGGATAGCTGAATAGTCTCGAAAAACATTACCCTCCTTTCTTCGGCAGTCGGAAAAAAATGGATGACTGACGCTTCAATAACTCAAAGTTCTGCATCGATGATATTATTTTCACACGATACACAATAAGCATGGTATTTATCTTTTTTTACGTCAGTATATTATTTAAAAGCTGGATGAAGCTGGGACCCGCGCTACCCATTTTCATAAAATACTTAATTTACTTAAAACCTACGCCAAAAACGCATAAAATGTTTGTCATTGAATTTTAAAAAACAAAAAAGTGACAGTTATGTCAGTGACAAATGACAACTTAACCTATAAACATCTTGCTTACTGATTTATTGCATTTAATTTACTATATTTACATTCAAACTACTCCGAATCTTACAATATTGTTTAGTTATTGAGACTATACCCAAAACTGTAACAGCACACTGGTTCTAAAATGAATATAGCTCGTCAAATCTGTACGATACATCACAGTTATGTCAGTCGAAATTTGTACAGAAAATTCAGATTTTCAGCGATAAATAACGAATCTACAGCTACTTCACAGCCTCAAGTACAAGAAGAAAAGTACGACTTCGAAGATTTAAAAGTTATAGAACGTACAGAGCGCCGGAAACCTAAAATCGAGCCTTTCATGAAAAATGTTTTCGTTTCAATATTTAACCGGGAATTACTCGCGTATCCCGAGATTATTAATAAAGATGAGAATGAAGATCTAGAACAGAGGCTTAACGCTATCAACCATGTGTTTTCTGAGACTAAAAGCACTGTAGAAGATAGAAAAAATGTATTAAAGAAAACGAAAATGTATGCGGCTCCGGTAAGTTGGACACGAAATGGTCTTGCA
Source organism: Lithosia quadra (assembly GCA_963576445.1). Lineage (NCBI taxonomy): Eukaryota > Metazoa > Arthropoda > Insecta > Lepidoptera > Erebidae > Lithosia > Lithosia quadra. The sequence continues at coordinate 2,931,733 of OY754897.1, forward strand.
GTGACTAATACTGAAAGCTTAATGTATTTAGAAGCTATATCGAAGGACTTCCAGCTCGGACAGCAGCTCAGTGACCATTGGGTAGGGCTCCAAGCTCTACAACAAGGGTTAACTCACGAGGATTATTCTATGATAATTGACGATCTCATTTCCGGAGAGCACACAATAGCATTGGCTATTAAGGAGAGAATAGCCGAAAGGCTTACGCAGGCTGATTTCAGGACTGAAGCTGAGATGGATGGGCAAGGTTTGTTGAAGTTGTAATTAAATATCTTTTATAATTAATGTGGTAAGTACCTAATTGTAACAAACCGCGGTAGACTAGTGGTTTGGGTAATGGACTGCTGAGACGAGGTCTCAGGTTCGGTCCCAGGTTCACCATGGCACACACCAATGACTTTTCGATGCTTTTCGAAGTTATGTGTGTATTTATCGCAGGTTTATTAGTGCCTTGGAGAGCACGTTAAGCCGTCGGTCCCGGTTGCCATACAAACATCTATGGCAGTAGTTACGGGTAGTTGGAGGCCACAAAAGTCCAACCAGTCTAACTTGGAACTTCGATATCGCCATTGGTCATAATGCCCATTGGTTGTGGAGGTCAGATGGCAGTCGCTCCATGGAAAATATCGAAGTTCAGCCGCATCACAGTTAGACTGGAAAGCCGACCTCAACTGAGTTGGGAAAAAGGTTCAGAGAATGATGATGATGATGTGGTAAGTACCTAATACTTTTAGCTTATCCACCCTTATAAACACAGAAAATATAAGTTTTGGAGATAGAAACCGACTCTTCAATATATGACAGCAAATCAACCGTATTCACAACTATTTCTTTTGCTACAATTCCCACCTTCAAAGACGATAAACCTAGCGACTACAATATGGGGTTCTTCAAGAAGAGCTTTAGAAGGTTTTTGCGGGGTCGGCAGCGCGAGTGTGATGCCCCTGGTGTTGCATGCGTCCCTAGGCCACGGTGACCGCTTCCCATCAGGTGGGCCGTGTGCTTGTCTGCCACCTAAGTAGTATAAAAAAAAAACACCTGAGGAATGTCCTGGTTTTATTCCAACCAATGTTAAGATTAAAAATAACAATAGAATTTTAGATCATGCCCAACGTTTCAGGAATCTGGCAAATATCCGGTGAGAAAGTCTGCAACTACAACAACGGTTACCTGCTGGTGCTGTGCTCCATAGAAGGTGCCAGATTGAAGGCATTTCTGGTACATCCCAATGCCAAAGGAATTGCTAACAATGGACCTTTCATTAGTTTTTTCAAAACACCAGGTATAATATAATAATTTAATTTCTTTACATTATTTTATTAGTGCCTCGGAGAGCACGTTAAGCCGTCGGTCCCGGTTGCCATACAAACATCTATGGCAGTCGTTAAGGGTAATTGGAGCCCTCGAAAGTCCAACCAGTCTAACTTGGAACTTCGATATCGCCATTGGTTGTGGAGGTCAGATGGCAGTCGCTCTATCTAAAATATCGAATTTCAGCCGCATCACAGTTAGACTGGAAAGCCGATCCCAACTGAGTTGGGAAAAGGTTCAGAGAATGATGATATTTTATTTTGTTATTATACCACCACTTTCGTGTCAATGATTCGCTTCTTCAAATTACTCCATCATAAATATCTGTACTTTATTTTAATTTATCGATAACTTTCGATACTATTATTCGACTATTTTTAATTGCAAAAAATCGGCAACACTGGTAATGTCAATTTAGTATCTCTAATTAAAAAACAGACTATAGATGGTACTGCATATTATAATGCCCTAAAATATTTTTTCTCCATGGTCTTTCTAGCCACGCCGCTGGACCATATCTCGGAGGCTGCACTAGCGAAGATACTTGGTTTATCTCGGCTCCACGCAGCCACTCTGTGCCGTTCTCGCTTGACAGAAGCAGTGCATAGTGTTGTCGAGTATACTAGACCAAGATGTTTTGGTGGTGAGTAATTGAAGACTTGTTTTTTTACAAATCTACTCAAAAAACAGGAGTTCATGTATTGTTAGGCTTGTGGAGGAACGAGATGTGATGTCCCTCCGACATATAGCAAGGATCCTCTGACCAGGCAAGGTGATCACGTCTGGCAGACCGAAGCCCAAGTTGTCTTTGGCATGCTTTCATACATTTTTTTTATATGTTGGTGGCAGACTAGCACACGACCCACCTGATGGGAAGCGGTCACCGTGGCCTACCCTGAAGGGAAGGTAGGTGGGGAGGAGGGGTACAGTGAGCTCTGGCTACCCTACTTACCTTGGGGAACACAACACGATGGTTATTATGTGCGCGGTGTTCTGTAGGGCGGAGGTACTACCCCAGTCGGACTGCTCAGTTTGGGCGGGAGATACCGTTGTGTCCTAACTCCATCTAAAAATGTCCCAATTTTTCAGGTAAACCTTTGGCGGAGCTTGCCACAATTCGGTCTACCGTAGGTGAAGCCTTAGTAGATATCTATGCCAGTGAGAGTGCAGAGTTCTTCACAGCTGGTCTGCTGGATGGGTACGAAGATCCTGATGCTGAACTGGAAATGGCTATGTGCAGGTATACTAATAATTTATTGTTTTTTTATGGAGACCGGTGACCGCAGTAGCCTAGTGGTTTGGGTAATGGACTGCTGAGACGAGGTCTCGGGTTCGACGACCAGGTTCACCATGGCAGACACCAATGAATTTTCGATGCTTTTCGAAGTTATGTGTGTATTTATCGCAGTTTCATAGGTGCCCGGTTAATGGCAATAGGCTCGCCACCTATTACATTGGGACCTAAACATAAACTGGCGAAATGTGGGTGCTAGCACCTCTGCCTACCCGTTCGGGGATATAGGTGGGAGTTTATGTTTTTTTATCAGTTCCAAAGGAGACACTTTAGCGTGGGCGAAAAAAAAGCCGCATCAAAAGGAATCATTTATTTATTTGCGAATATGGATACAGATTAAAAATCCGTTCGGTAGTTTTTGCATACATCGCGAATAAATAGACACAAAAATTTTATAGATACGTTTATATATTATAACACTAGCTTCCGCCCGCGGCTTCGCCCGCATGGAGGTCGGTATCGTCACCAAGTTTACTTATAGTGTGAAGCTAGCTTATAGCATGGTTTTAACATAATACCTTACAACATTCAAATATGAGTCGTTAGATTACACGTTGTTACAGAATGCATTGAAGAAATAAAGGTTCACTGCTCGTTCCCCGTAAATAAAAGCGTGATATTATGTAGCTTATATGTTGACCCGACTTCTGAATAATATTCGTGCCAAATTTGCAGTAAATCCATGCAATACTTTTTGAAATTATTATGGACATAAATATACAGACAAACAGACAAGAACTATATTTTTGGCGTCGGTATCGTTTGTAGATCACATCCCAAGTATTCTTTGAAAAAATATTCAATGTACAGTTTTGACTTTCCTACCATTTTATTTTATTTTATTATTGTTACTAGCTGTTGCCCGCGGCTCCGCCCGCGTGGATGTCGAAATCCGTTTCAAAAACTATCCTATCTCTCAAGTTGGATCGAACTGCACATGGTGTGCGAATTTTATTGTAATCGGTTAAGTGGTTTAGGAGTCCATTGAGGACAAACATTGTGACACGAGATTTATATATATTAAGATTATTTTATTATTGTATTTCTTATAGGAATTACATGGTGAACCATGGTTTGACCACCATGCTGAAGCTGATGTCCATCCCGGCGCTGGACCAAGAAGCTGAATGCAGACAACTCCTGGATGATATGAGACACTTATCCTCACGAGGGGAGAGCCTCGACAGTATCAATACGTTCATAGGTAAGTAGACATCTTATATCCAAGTAACTGTGCATCGCGGCTCGCTTCCACCCCCCCCCCCCCCCCACGCCTCGAGCATCCGATCATGTCCCAGAAAACATTTTTTTTATACTACTTAGGTGGCAGACAAGCATACGGCTCTGCAGATCCTGAAGGGGGGAGAGTTGGGAGATTTGGGGGGGAGGTTGGAGATGGGCATTGGGGGATGGTTAGGGTTGTGAGCTCTTAATGTTTATTAATTATTATTATTTTTTTAAATTAATAGATCTACAATAATTGATGAGAATTTACCGGATTTGTTGAGATAATTATGATTACTGCTCCGCTCCCCTGGGATGCGCGTGATGATAGCGTAAATCCTTCGTCTATAAATGGGCTATTTAATAACTTTGCCTCTGTAACGTAGCGATATAGCATTCAACTGCTATTACAGGGGGCGCAGGTTCGATTCCCGCTCAGTGCAAATATTTGTCGCCATTGTTCTGGGTGTTTCTTTGTATAATATGTAGGTATGCATTTACAAAAAAAAGTATATGAGAATGTTTTTTGCATTCTAGAACCCATAACACAAGCTAGTTATAAAGAAACCCTATCTATCATCATCATCATCATTCTCTGAACCTTTTTCCCAACTCAGTTGGGGTCTGCTTTCCAGTCTAACTGTGATGCGGCTGAACTTCGATATTTTCCGTGGAGCGACTGCCATCTGACCTCCACAACCAATGGTCATTATGACCAATGGCGATATCGAAGTTCCAAGTTAGACTGGTTGGACTTTTGTGGGCTACTACAAGAAACCCTATCTAATAGTATGTCGTATATAAATAAATAAATAAATAAATAAATATTCTACGACATTCTACACAGCGCCCTCTAGACCCAAAGTAAGCATAGTTTAACTAGCTTGTGTTATGGGTTCTAGAAAGCTGATAAACATACTTATATACTTTTTTTTTTGTAAATACATACTTATTATACATAGAAACACCCAGACCAATGCAAATAGACATATTCATGCGTACAAATATTTGCACTGAGCGGGAATCGAACCCATGTATGGTACATATGGTAACTAAGGGTTTTTTTAATGTTTTAGCCCTAAATGGCATTCACCACGCAGGCAAGATGATGTCCCAAGAAATAAAGCAAATGAGGAACCCACTGTTCCACCCAACTTTTATATTTAAGAAAGTACTCGCAGACAGACATCAGGTAAGATTTTTATCTCTGTGGCGTAGCGGTAGTGAACGCGGCCGCTGCGCAGTAGGTGCGGGTTCGATTCTTTTTTTTTTTTTTTCATGATAGGCTTACGTTTGACCTCAATCTCACCTGATGGTAAGTGGAGATGAGGTCTACGATTAATCACGCTTGCCTAGAAGGAACCTATTCACTCGTGACTTGAAAACTCCCAGGTTCCCTAGCTTTCCGGGGTGCGGGCCGGAACCTCCACGTGGTGCACCTGGGCAACGGAGGCGAGCAGCGCCTCCCACTCGCCACGGGAGACGCTGCTGCCTGCGGCCAATCCGGCCGGGGTGGGAGTGGCCCTCCAGAGGGCTGCTCCGAGGCTCTCCACGTGTCCCTCTGACTAGCAGATGGGCACAGTGGGGAGCGAGCGGGGGGCGAGCTGATTGTCTGCGCGCCGACGGTTGGGTGACGGCCTCCTGTCACCCTACACCCCACCGTCAGCAAAGTGGCGCGATGCTCGCCCCACCCCCCCTTTCGGGGGGTTGAGGGGGCCATCTTAAAACCGTAGATGGCCCGGGGTCAGCTGGGGTGCGAGGGATATGCCCATTGGGTAACCTTACACCCCGGTTACTAAGGCCCGAGACGGCGTGCGGTTTTAGTCGGTTCGATCCCGACATAACCACCCCCGATGGCCGACGGGGGTGGTATCCATGGGGATTTCCGCACGATTAAAAAAAAAAAAAGCTTATAGCTTTCCGGAAACACAGACTCAGGCAAGGAATTCCACTCCTTAGCTATACGCATGATGAACGTGTCAGCTCAATGCTAATGTTTGTATGCATGAAAATGTCTATTTGCATTGGTCTAGATGTTTCTATGTATAATAAGTATATATTTACAAAAGAATACCGCGGTAGCCTAGTAGCCTGGGTAATGATAATAATGACTGCTGAGACGAGGTCTCGGGTTCGATCTTCACCATGGCACACACCAATGACTTTTCGATGCTTTTCGAAGTTATGTGTGTATTTATCGCAGGTTTATAAGTGCCCGGTTAATGGTAATAGGCTCGCCACCTATTACATTGGGACCTAAACATAAACTGGCGAAATGTGGGTGCTAGCACCTCTGCCTACCCCTTCGGGGATATAGTCGTGAGTTTATGTTATGTTATGTTATGTTACAAAAAAAAGTATGTAAGTATGTTTATCAGCATTCTAGAACCCATAACACAAGTTACTTTAACTATCCTTAATTTGGGTCTAGAGAGAGCAGTGTAGATAATGTCGTAGAATATTTAAAAACAAAAAAATATGTTGAAATTTTCAACAGGAAAGAGACGATCCCAAACTGACTCTGTACTTGGCAGAACACCTGCACCCCTCCCTGACGCCCCCCTCAGAACAGCTGGAGTACTGTGTCCTCAGGATGCGATACGCCTGTGAAACCATTATGGCTAGACACGGAGTCAAACTTGCTACCGCATACACGTAAGTATCCTACTTCTTACCATTTGAACCAGGGCCTCGATTCTGCTAAAGAAAAACCACTGTAATACCACTGACACTCTAAAAATGCTATTTAATTGTAGACTTTACCGTTATACAGTTAAAGTCTAAAATCAAATGAAAAGAATTCATTTAACTTTTTCATTCGCTCTACAAAATATCATTTGACTTTAGACTTTAACCTGATAAGAATAAAGTCTACAATTAAATGGCATTTTTTAGAGTGTCAGTGGTTTGTCTTTAGCAGAATCGAGGCCCTGCACAGAAACTCTATCAACCACCCTCCAACCCAAGGAGGTAGGACACGACGGTATCTCCCGCCCAAACTGAGCAGTCCGACTGGGGTAGTACCTCCGCCCTACAGAACACCGCGCACATAATAACCATCGTGTTGTGTTCCCCAAGGTAAGTAGGGTAGCCAGAGTTCACTGTACCCCTCCTTGCTCCACCCCTTCCTAGCCTCCCCCTCCCTTCAGGGTAGGCAGCGCGTGTGTGACTAGTGTTGCACATGTCCATAGGCCACGGTGACCGCTTCCCATCAGGTGGACCGTGTGCTTATCTGCCATCTACGTGGTGTAAAAAAAAGAACCCAGATGGGATGGGATGGGATGGGATGGGGGGGATTGGGGAGATGGGGATGGAGGGGATGAGGGGGGGGGGTTGTGAGCTCTGGCTACCCTACTTACCTTGGGGAACAAAACACGATGGTTATTATGTGCGCGGTGTTCTGTAGGGCGGAGGTACTACCCCAGTCGGACTGCTCAGTTCGGACGGGAGATACCGTCGTGTCCTACCTCCTTGGAAATTATGATGATTAATTTATGCTTTTTAACTCAACAGGGAACTGAACCGGTTGGCTGAAGCAGCTACAGAAATTTTAGCAATGACTGCTGTCTTGGCGAGAGCATCCAGGTAAGATATGCAAGGTTTAGGCTGAAGATGCGTACTCTTGTATGCATTTCACTGCTAAGTCAGAGGGCGCGGTTACTCCCATCGGGAGTACTCGAACCGACTAAAACCGCACGCTGTTTTGGGTCTTAATTAACGGGGTGTAAGGTTAGCCAATAAGGCGTTTCCGTCGTATCCCTGCTGACCTTGGGCCATGGGTTTCGATATGGCTAGCTTGTGTTATGGGTTCTAGAATGCGGATAAACATACTTATATACTTTTTTAAATACATACGTATCATTATAAATTATATAGAAACACCCAGACCAATGGCAAATAGATAAACATATTCATGCATACAAATATTTGCACTGAGCGGGAATCGAAACCGCACTCCCTTTTCTTTTTTTTATCTTGTGGAAATCTCCATGGATATCTCACCCATGGCCATCGGGGGTGGTTATGTCGGGATCGAACCGACTAAAACCGCACGCCGTCTCGGGTCTTAATTACCGGGCTTTAAGGTTACCTAATCGAATCTGGCCGGACTGTACCAATGTGAATTGCACTTTGTGGAATTTATATGTGCTTATCACATGATTTACCATCTGCTGACGGTGAAGGAAAAACATCGTGAGGAAACCCACATGTCCTAGAAGAAATTCTAAGGACATGTCCGATCCGCCAACCCGCATTAGGCCAGCGTGTGTGGATTAAGGTCTAAACCCTCTCAGCTCTCTCGTTAGAGGATAGGAGACCCGTGCCCAGCAGTGGGACATTAATGGGTTGTTATTTTTACCCATATAACAAGTTTAGTTTGAGTCTAGATAGTGCTATACTACATTCTATTTTTCTTTTCCAGATCCTATTGCGTGGGTATTCGCAATGCAGAGATCGAAATGAAGCTGGCATCATGCTTCGTGGAGAAGACCCGCGAGCGAGTGAGGAAGCTGATCAAGGAGGTGGATAATGGAGAATATCTGAATTTAGACCATTTCACGGTGCAGTTCGGGCAGAAGGTCTTAGATACTAACACTATGTTGGTCGATAAACCTATTGCTAGGACTTTCTGGTAGAGGATTGGAAGGGTTGCAATGATATTATATACTAAAACCAACATCCAGCAAGCGCCAGCTCTTCTTCTTCAACCTAGCGTTAATCCCAGTCGCATCCAAAGCTTTCACCTCGGAGTCTGGGGTCCGCTTTACCAGTCTTAACTGCGGATTTGGCTGGACCTCGATATTTTCCGTGAAGCGACTGCCATTTGACCTTCACAACCCAATGGTGACATTAGGCGATATCGAAGCATTGCAGCTAGACCGTTGTTGTTGGACTTTTTAGGGCTCCAACTACCCGTAACGACTGCCATAGATGTTTGTATGGCAACCGGGACCGACGGCTTAACGTGCTCTCCGAGGCACGACCAGACCAATGCAAATACCCATATTCATGCATACAAGTATTTGCACTGAGCGGGGATCGAACCCGCGCCTCCTGCTCAACACAATACATATTCTGGAGTCAATCAATTACTTCTATGGTGTATTGTACAATAACTTTATCTTAAAACTATGTCGATTATTCGAGAGAGTATTCATGAGTAGTATCGAAACAAAAGTATTAAATTCAATGTCAAAAATCATTTATTCTGAATTATATGCGGCACTTACAAAACGTCAACATCAAAAATATTTAAAACTAGAAGCAAATGGACCACCGACCGGTTCGAAACGCGGCCCAGACCTGAGAAGACTCCGGCAAGAAACTCAGCGGGCTGTTTTTTTTTGGTCTCTCCAAGGTATCGAGTATATTTACAAGTGACTTTCGTCGCGTAACGCCAGGGCCCGTAGCCAAGTGGCAAAAGTCTAAATCGCTATCGAATAGAATAGATTAGGTCGACCAATCACACTCCAGCTCGTGATTCCGCCGCAGCGCGTGCATCGTACGCCGGCGACGAGCTTGGATGTGATTGGTCGACCTAATCGTTTCTATTCCGTAGCGATTTACGCTGTGACACTTGTCTACGGGGCCAGAACACTCGACTGTTCACACTTAACCGATGATACGTTAGTGCCTCGAGCGTACAGCGTCTACGCCGCCGCCTACATTCATCTGAACTGACAATACGCAACGGATCCTCCGTTAAATGTGAACCGACCCTTAGTCTTCACACTGACATCAAAAAATTTCTATACTGTGTCAAATATAGGATGATAATTTTGACGGCTCTAAATAAGGCACCCCATAGAATCGAAAATGAATCTATTCGATTTTCGATTATCGTTCCCGTAGAATATGGAATCGATAGTTGCAACACAAAAACATTGATTTTTCATTATTTTATAATGTAAAAAAAGTAACTTACTTTAGGATGACATAGACAGAGTATAAGATTACTCATTTAAAACTTTCGATACCTGTCAAAAATTACTCATTTATTTAAAGTATCAAATGCAAAGTATCGATTACAAAAGTATCGGTATCGAATAGCAATATACTCGATACCATAAAACATCGATACAATTTCCGAGTCCACACTTAAAACTATGGAGAATTTCGAATTAATATAAGAAAAATCCCAATTATTTCTCCACCTTGAAAAGAACCTATGACTCGTAAATAGTCATGATAATATTTAAGCGAACTGTTTCGTTGGTCTAATGTAACAAAGATTCCTATAATATACGCTACTGCGTCATCCGCTAACAGTTGCAAACTAGTAATGCTGACCAAAATGAACGAGATTACGCAAATCTTGACAGTAACAGCAAAATCTTTAACTGTTTCCTCACTTTGGCGCTTCAACCTCCTTCTTATAATAACATAGAATATTCTACTAAACAAATATAAGTTCGTACACGGGGCTACGACCCTTAGTACTAAATAAACCCACAAATCCGCCGCCATATAAAGAGTCGTGATTCCAGAAGTGTTACCCCGAAACCATGTAAACGCCATATCATACAATACGCTTATAAATACCGAGACAAACCAAATAACCAAAGACAGTTTTAAAAAACTCCATTTCTCAGGCACAAACACTTTGACAATTTTGTCGTATAAATTTTTGGTGTAAACACAGGTCCAGCATCTGAGACTAAGATCTGCAGATCTGAACAAAACTCTTGGCACAAATCCAAAATGGCCGATAGTATATAGCCACCGCGTAACTGCTAGCTGCATTAAAACTTTTTGATCCAATTTTCTTATCTCCGGCCGGAGGATAAAGAGTATGGTTTGTATAATCAAACATACTCCTGAGAATGTGGTTCCTACTATAAGTGAATAATAGGATATGTCGTAATCAACCATTTTGTAGAGATGTCCGAACAATTCGACACAAAACTGAGCACTGTGCGGTGCAGATTTCTTTAAATTATACATCTATTTAATCGGATTAGTATACGTTTGTAATATACCACACATGAACCTCTAAAATCGATGGACAAAAAGAATTGTAGACGGAGCAGTGTCATAAAACCGGCTGCCCATGTGTGAATGATTTTTGAACTGCAATGAGTTATTCAAATTTGATTTAAATGTGATTCCTGGATATATTTTATTTCGGAGATAGGACACGACGGTATCTCCTGTCAAAACTGAGCAGTCTGCCTGGGGTAGTACCTCCGCCCTACAGAAGACCAAGGCCATAATAACCATCGTGTTGTGTTCCCGGCAGTAAGTAGGGTAGCCAAAGCTCAATCCCTCCCCCCTCATCCCCCAATCTCCTCTGAACACCTCCCTCTCACTTCCCAACCTTCCTCCTCCAAGGTCGGCAGCGCGAGTGTGACGCCCCTGATTTCTCGTCCATGACCAGGGGACTACTTCCCATCAGGTGGGCCGTGTGCTTGTTAGCCACCTAAAAATTAAAAGATTCTTGCTGTCGCTACGGGCCTCGATTCTGCTAAAGACAAACCATTGTCATGCCACTGATACTCAAAAATGCTATTCAATTTTACACTTTACCGTTATACAGTTAAAGTCCAAACTCAAATGAAAAAAATTCACTTAACTTTTCATTCGCTCTACAAAATATCATTTAATATTAGACTTTAACTTGATGAGAATTAAGTCCAAAATTAAATAGCATTTTTTGTCAATGGCATGACAGTGGCTTGTTCAGAATCGAGGCCACGTTTTTTTATTAAACAGTTTTATTTAACTCGACCTGTTTGTTTGGGTCAAATCTAGTAATTGAAATTTGAACCCCTTTCAGTTGTCTGATTGGTCTGATATTTGGCAGAAGTCTTTAGTTCTGATGACAATACAATTTAAAACTGTTTAACTTATAAAAGATTTTTTGGTAATTAATTATACTTACTTTCAATACACAAGACATGCTGTATATTTTTTTCGCTACTTAAACTGGCTTAATCAAATGACGCTTATAAGCAAGTTGGCTGACTCTAGTGTCCTCAATTGTACTCTTCAACGCGTTCCGTCCATAGATTTTTTCATTCATGATACCACTTAACTGGTTTATTATAGTCCAAACAAAAAACAGTTAATTCCAAAACAGGTTGTTTCATCGTAAATATAACTATAATTATTACAAATAGCTGTTATTTGCGACTATATTGTGGTTGGAATAGATCAAGGTTTTTTTCCTTCCGCCATCCCATCGCTGGATCCTTATCATGACCTCTTAATAGCAATTCAATTGCAGACAGGGTTTCGTATAGTGTTGCCGATCGATAGTGGACTATCGATACTTAATCGATAGTCTATCGATAGCCAACAAATCAATCAACTATCGATAACTCAGAACGAGGTAATACTACTTGATAAGTTTAAGTGATTTTTTTTTTCACAACATATATTTTAGCGCTAAATATTCAACATAATAGGATTATTTTATCTTTTATGTATCCTATGACGCTCGGGAGATGAATACCTTTCATTTGAGACCTCATTCATCGAAATCTGTCCAATCGTTAGGCCTAAAGAGGGGAACAAAGAAAACTACATACACACGCGTGAAACGTATTACCCTCGCTTGCGCAGTCGGATAAAAATAAATAAAACCCGACTGTTGTTGAAAAGCCTATACAAACATCTATGGCAGTCGTTACGGGTAGTTGGAGCCCACAAAAGTCCAACCAGTCTAACTTGGAACTTCGATACCGCCATTGGTCATAATGACCATTGGTTGTGGAGGTCAGATGGCAGTCGCTCCACGGAAAATATCGAAGTTCAGCCGCATCACAGTTAGACTGGAAAGCCGACCCCAACTGAGTTGGGAAAAAGGTTCAGAGAATGATGATGTTGTTGAAAAGCCTGAAACAAGTTTGATAGCAGGCGGTACCCATTAATTTTCTTTCGGTCTATAATTTTGTGAATGGGTACCGCCTGGTATCAAACTTGTTTCAGACTTTTCAACAACAGTCGGATGTTTTTGTCAATCATTTATTTTTTACTAAGTCCCTTTAGATGTTTATACGGTACATAATACCAAAACAACATTTTTGGTCTGTCTGTGCTGGCTAATCTCTGAAATAGTTGGACCAATTTTGACGGAACTTTCACTGGCAAATAGCTGGTGTAACATAGCCTAAATTTTGGAAAAGGATGCATGAAAGGCTCGGGAAGTATGTAAGGACAGAAGCATAATGGCGGGCTGTTGTTACTGCCTACCCCAGAGGGAGAAAGGCATGAGCATATATGTAACATATTATTTTGAATATAATATCATTGATGCGATGTCTTTTATTATATTTATGTTGTAAATAAAACTAAGTAGTTATTTGTTTCTATATGTTGTTTTATTTTCTTAAATTACAGAAATAACGTGCTTTTTCTTGTTTTAACGCCATCTCGTGGAGTACATTGTGTCCTTAGTCTAGAACCCATATTACTAGGTAATTAAACTATACTTATTTTGAGTCTAGATTTATTATTCTTAGTTTTGGGCATAGACCAATAATATTTAATCCAAAAGTTTTGAGGTAATTGCAACGCCATCTAGTAAATCGTACCAACACTAAAAAGTACCTCAAAAATTCACGAGATGGCGTTGTAACAAAATTTAGTTTTTTTTTTGATATAGCGTTAGGAAAGCCACCTACTTATAAAGATTATGAAGCAAAAGCGAATACAAATACAAATTATCATCTAATTCGATACAGTGGTTGCCGAGAAAGCCCTACTGTGCGACTACTTAGAATGGAATGATGGAATTTTATCCAGATTTTATACAACTGGGGTCAGTGTTCCATGAGAACAACAGCTATAAAGCGTGTTTAAAAACAACATCTAAGGCATATAATTTTTAGGAAAAACACTTATATACGAAACACCCTTTTCGGCAGCCGGCTTAAAGCTATCCCCCCCAAGGGTGACATTTTTATTAATATTCCCCCTCTTACGGAGTCTCGCCCTCCTTTTCAACTTGGCTGCCGATTCTACCACTTTGGTTTGAAAAGTTGTCTTATTGCCGAATGCCAACTTTTCGGCTTTCGGCTTAACAGTTCGGATTTTATTCTTCTCTTTGCGCTTGTAGTAGAACACTTCCCATGCTAAAGTGAGCATGGCTAGGCCGAGGCCGAAAAGTGTGGCGATGAAAACTCCACCTGCAATAAAAGAATGATAATTATTATTATTTTGCACTAGTCAACGCCCGCGGCTCCGCCCGCGTGGATGTCGGTTTTCCCGTTTTTGAATATATCTCCGGTTCTACTCAACCGTTTGTGATCAAACATACATAAGATTTTAAGTCTGACCAAGACCTTTCAAATAAAAAACCGCATCGAAATCCATTCCAAATTCGGCGCCCTAAGCCGTAGAATATATCGGAAAATTTCGAGTATCTAAGATGGGTCCAGGTAGCTCAGTTGGTCAGAGCATTCCCCCTGTAAAGGACTGGTCACGGGTTCAAGTCCCGTCCTGGATGATAATTTTTTCCGATTATAAAATCATTGGAAGTATTTTCGTGTTTAGAATCATTCATATAACAAAACCCATGTATTTTTTTTTAATATCTCCAATTATTTTCATGATAGTTTTAAATAAAATAAATTACCCAAACTCTCCAGGGTGATCCCTTCCGATTCGTCCGCGTCAGGACAAGATTGTCTTAATGATTCGTTCCAATACCTATAGGAAAACATAAGTTTATATTAATTCGGAATATTTAGGTGTATAATCTGTGATTTGCTAACATTACGACTGTGGCGTTACTACATGTACCTAGCGCCATCTAGCGAAAACACGTTGAACTACTTCAATACTGTCACTACAATCCTGAATCGCGAAAGTGAAGTTCGCGCGCTGGTAAAACCGTAACTGTTGATGAGCGGCCCGCCAGGCGTGAGCACCTATCGGAGGACCGGTTTGCGAGGGATATGCCTATTAGGTAACCTTACACCCCGGTAATTAAGACCCTAGACAGCTTGTGGTTTCAGTCGGTTCGATCCCGACATAACCACCCCGATGACCGACGGGGGTGGTATCCATGGGGATTTCCGGACGATAAAAAAAAGGGTACCCGTGGGTCAGCAGGGGTGGCAAAAAATGTAACCTACTAATGGCAAATTTGTAAATTCACCACTGGTCCGAGGGATATCACACGCCGGCTTTTCACACCAGATGTACCGGCGCCATTTAGCGACAGCAAACTAAACTACCACGATACTACTACAGAATCACTGATCCTGCATCGCGAAAGTGGTAGGACACGACGGTATCTCCCGTCCGAACTGAGCAGTCCGACTGGGGTAGTACCTCCGCCCTACAGAACACCGCGCTCATAATAACCATCGTGTTGTGTTCCCCAAGGTAAGTAGGGTAGCCAGAGCTCACTGTATCCCTCCTCCTTCCCACCTCTTCCTAGCCTCCCCATCCTTTCCTACCTCCGCCCTTTTTCTTCATTCGGCAGCGCGTAGGTGACGCTCTCAGTCTTGCACGCGTCCATAGGCCACGGAGACCGCTTCCCTTCAGGTGGGCCGTATGCTTGTCTGCCACTTACGTGGTATAAAAACGTTAAGTTTTCAGGGGTTAGCAGGATTCCTGGAGAGTTCCTTCTTAGGGTATACCCGGGGTCCCTGGTAATAGACTCAAGTGGGAAAAAAAAAGTGGGTTAGCAGGAGGGATTGGCTTGAACCACTCACTTGGAGGTCAGGTGTTCCAAAAACCGTTCCTTCTGCAGTTCCAGCAGTGCCCTGGACAGGTCTTCCTGCAGCCTGGACCCTTGCTGGACAGCTATCGCGTAGGGCTGTTCCGCAAAGACTTCTCCCACTTCCGTGAGGTTACAGTTACGGGTGACTTCGTATCTAGAAGGTGGATGGATAAGGATTACGGCTGGTGTAAATGTAGAGTAGTTTGCTAGTTTATGACACAGTAATTTCATGTTTTTTTTACCACACAGTCCACCTGATGGTAAGCGGTCACCGTGGCTTATGGACGTGTTCAATACCAGGGGCGCACTGCCGACCTTGAAATGTGATGTGGTGTGTATGAGGTGGACTTTGAATGCGTGAAGGGTATACCAAATTAAATTAGTCAATTCAACTGGAACTCAAAGTACGCTCACTTACACGTCACGTCCTTCTGATGTGACTAATTTGGGCTTTTATAGAAATGACTGCCATCTGACTTACTTACCCCTTTTTTCGTGTGGAAATCCTCATTGATCCCCCCCCCCCCTTGCGGCCAGCGTGGCATGTTGCAAAAAAACCGCACGCCGTATAGGGTCTTCTGGCGCTGGGGTATAAGGTGGCCCATAGGGAATTCCCTCGTAACTTACCTACCCTAACTACGGCTACCACGCGGTTCCACGGGAACCACGCGGTTCCCAATCCCGAGGGGGCCATCTCGAATTCGGAGAAGGCCCGGGTCAAGCCGGGGGTGCCAGGGGAAATGCTCTTTGGGCCACTTTACACCCTGGCGTCAGAAGACCCTTGACGGCGTGCGGTTTTAGTCGCTAAGAGTCCGACATAACCTGCCCCGCTGACCGCGGAGTGGGTATCCATGAGGATTTCCGCACGGAAAAGAAAAAAAAAAGGTATTCCTCGTAACTTACCTACCCTTTAGTTAAGTTCTTTTTTGTGTATCTCAAAAGTGTGTACGAATAGTCTTTGTTTCTTCCTGGATCTACTCACTTGATCTCAGCCGAGTCGTGTATGAACGCGAAGTCCGCATCGGTGTGGTCGTTTACTTGTTGGAAGCCAGTCTTAGCATCCACGACGGGACCTGGGTAAAATTCACTTTTTAAAGATCCTAGTTACCAAACTGCTTGTGCCTTTAAACCTTCTATATAGCTAAGAAAAGTTGCCAGAGCTCACAACCTACCTCCCCAACCCACTCCTCTAAACCCTCCCCCCCACCTCCAAACTCCTCAACGCACTTCCTCTCCAGGATCAGTGACACATCTGATGTTGCACACGTTTATAGGCCTCGGTGACCGCTTCGCATCAGGTGGGCCGTGTGTTTATGTCTGCCACCTAAGTAGTATAAAAAGGCTACACCTGGAATTTGGTTCTACTTAATCCGTAAAACCACTGAGCTATCTCCTTCCTCCAGCAGTCCCGGGTCCTTTAAGCGGGGCGTGAAAAAGCATTTGATGAGGCCGTCAAGAATTATGGCACTATCGGTAATAGTGACTTCCCATTCCAGAGGCTCTACCTTTAGCTTACCATCAGGCGTGGTGAAGTTATATTGACGTGACCGACAAAAAAGTCGTACCTGACGCATTGATGGCGAGCAGCATATGTCCGTACTGCTCCCTGATGGGGTAATCCCACACCCTGTACTGCGCCTGGTCTGATGTTGCGTTTAAAGTGATCTCTTTCCATACCCTGCAAATTGGGTACTCCTGTCAGTAAAAATCTACATCTCTCCCCCCCCCAACGACCTCCTCCCCTCCCCTTACTCAAATACTTTACTGTAGCTTCCGTACGGAACACTACATAAAATATGTTGACTCCTTTTTGATCGTGCGGAAACCAATACAACTCCCGTCGGCCATCGGGGGTGGTTATGTCGGGTTCGAACCGACTAAAACCGCACGCCGTCTCGGGCCTTAATTATCGGGGTGTAAGGTTACTTAATAGGCATATCCCTCGCACCCCAGCTATGTTGACTCATTTGATGTTTTTCCTACGAGAGATAATGACAGGGCCTCGATACGGTTAAAACAAACCACTGTCACGCCACTGACACTTCAAAAAAATGCCATTTAATTTTGGACTTTACTGCTAACGATTTAAAGTCTAAAATTAAATGATATTTTGTAGAGCGAATGAAAAAGTTTAATGAATTCTTTTCATTTGATTTTAGTCTTTAACTGTATAACGGTAAAGTCTACATTAAATGGCAATTTTTGGCAATTATATGGCCGCCTGTCACCCAACATCCCACGTCGGCGAGGCGCCTCCCCCCCCCCTCACCTCCTCCCCCACAGTTCCCCTCCGATCGAGAAAGCCATTTTAAAACCTTAAATGGCCCGGGGTCAGCTGGTGTACGAGGGATATGCCTTTTGGGTAACCTTACACTACGGTAATTGATACCCGAGACGCATATCCGTAATGGTGGAACCACACTTCGCTAATCGCCTTTATTCACGTGTATAAATCGAAGTGAAGGGCTTATTCGTGTATATTTGCTTTATTCGCACGAATATTCGCCTCAGTCACTCTTCTATGACAAATTGTGGAGGGTTTCATCTATAAGAATTTTCTTGAATCTCAAATTTTCTCGTTATGATGGAACCACACTTCGCTATTCGCTATTTGCTAGCTGCATAGTTGCCCACTTACCTATAAAGGGTGTCTTCTGCAAACTTCATATTGATGAAGTATTGATGGACAGACGAACTCTCCACTACTGTGTAGTTGATCCTGGATTGGCGAGCCAGTTGCTCCAGGGAAGATACCGGCGTCTGTTTATAAGTACAAAATTATACCTAAATTAGACATTCGACTGTTAAGTCCGTGGTCGCGGGTTCGATTCCCGCTCATATAGTGATGAATAATGAGTATTTGCATTGGTCTGGGTGTTCTTATGTAAGTATAATGTATGTATTTAAAAAAAAATATCAAAGTATGTTTATTTGCATTCTAGAACCCATAACACAAGCTAGTTAAACTACGCTTACTTTGAGTGCAAATAGCGATATATAGAAATTTTTTATGCTACTTAGGAGGCAGACAAGCACACGGTCCACCTGATGGGAAGTGGTCACCGTGGCCTTTGGACGTGTGCTACACCAGAGGCGTCACACTCGCACTGCCTGATGGAGGGATGGTTAGGAAGTTGGAAAGAGGAGGGGGTTGAAGGAGGGATTTCTGCCCCCCCCCTCCCCCCCTCCCCCCTCCCGCCCCCCCGTCATTAGTCTACCTCTCACCTGCATCCTCTCCACAGTAAGGAACGCAGCCAAGTTAGCCGTGAAGGTGGCCAGCATGAGGACCACGAATAGCCAGTAGGCGGCTACTAGGGTCCTTCCTGATAACGCCTTGGGTGCCTCTCCACCGCCTTGAGGAGTGAATGACGTCAGAGCAAACCAGAAACTCTCCTTTAGAGTGAATTCTCTGAAAAAAAAATAGACAGAGCTCACAACCTCGATTCTCCACCCCCGAAAGAGGGGTGGGAGACCATCGCGCCACTTTGCCGACGGTGGGGTGTAGGGTGACAGGCGGCCGTCCTGTCATCCAACCGTCGCGTCGGCGCAAACAATCAGCTTGCCCCCCGCTCGCTCCCCACTGTGCCCTCTGCTAGTCAGAGGGACACATGGAGAGCCTCGGAGCAGCCCCCTAGAGGTGGCCCTCTACTCATCCCACCCCGGCCGGTTTGGCCGCAGGCAGCAACGTCTCCCGTGGCGAGTGGCAATATGACAACCCTGCTATTTATTAAGTAAACGTTTTCATGGTAGCCTCTCAGAACTTACCTGCAAGGATAGGGGTATGCGTCTGGATTGTTCCTGGCGGAGTACGGGGAGTACTTATCCAGGAGCCAGATCATGAAGCCGGTGAGGACCAGAGCAGCCACTATACTGAGCCACACTTCAGTCCGAAGAACCGTCATGAACTTGAAGAGAGAAGTCTTCCGGATTGGTTTCCTCATAGCTGTGGAGAAGACCACGACTTTTATTCTTTTGTGGGGGTATGCTCCAAGGTCTGAAGTGGAAAAGTAGCTGAGATAAACTGTTTGGATGTAGGACATGACGATATGTCCTGCCCGAATTGAGCAGTCCAACTGGGGCAGTACCTCCGCCCTACAGAAGACTGCGGGTAGGGATTCTGTGCTGTCAGTCCTAAAGTCTCCTGCGATATCAGTGCAGAAACTCTCTCACCCCTTTTTCTTCCTTTCTTTCTCCCATAGTTTGGAAGAGGCGGTAATACAGCCCCGGCGAGGCGGGTAACAGTCGGAAAGGGTGTTGGAGCGATGGGCAGAAGAATCGCCGGTCTATTGTCGAGCGAAACCGTTTTCTGCATTTTGGGCGCCATTGACTTCCCACGAACTTCTCAAGATGGCCACAGAAGCTCCTCAGGACCATTATTATCATTAAGTTATGATAATGTCTTTTATTTTAGCAGAATCAACACCACTAAAGAATTCTCTTACCAATTAGAATCCCAGTCTGCTCGAAGTAGGGAGCCACAAAATCAATGACTTCCTCTCTTTCTGCTGTCATGGTTAACGCTGATATGGCGATTTCGGTCTCCTGGAAAAAGCAAAAAGGTTCAATTTACATTGACGCGGAATGGAGTGGGAGGGTTTTTGCAACGATTTATGGAATTGTAGAGGCATAAATGAACTTTATGTTCATGGTAGGGACCGCCATTTTGGGATAAAATGGTGTCTAGAATAGTGGCCTGTATCCTCTGGATTTTACCCTGGCTTTACCATCTAATGGGGTAAAGTCAATTGACGGACTGAAAAAAAAATTAATTCGTTTAGCAACTCACCCCTCTCATGAGGTCTCCCACAACACCATCCCAAGATCCATTGGGCAGCTTCTTGCCGAAGTCTCCAGTCTTCGGACTTACGATTTCGTAATCAAATGACATTGTCTGGAATAACGATGTACAGTTTGGTTGGTTGGTTGAAGAGGCAAATTATATTGAAATCCAATTTAAAATTATTAGTTTAAATAATGCCATGCTACGCATCTTTTGGGTACATTATCAATGGATGCGGGCCAGAACCTCCACGAGGTGAACCCGGCTACCAAAGACGAGCAACGCTTCCATTCGCCTGGGGAGATGCATGCACAGGCAAATGCCGGCGGCGTGCAGTTTTAGTCGGTTCGATTCCGACATAAACACCTCCGATGGCTGAGAACGGTGGTGTTCGTGGGGATTCCCGCACGGTAAAAAAGGGTTTATTACCAGTTGACATTGATGGGGGAGAATTTTATAACTAAGGTGTTACCTTTTTAATTTGTACATACTCCCTCCCTTTTTGGGATCCTAAATATTTTATTTGACAAAATTAATTTTAGGTAATAATTTTTCAAAGAGTATAGTGGATCCCAAGTAATTAGGACAAGATCGGATTTCAGCAGTGTAATATTATAAGGAATGATTAATATTACGGGTGGCAACACTGAGGGACGCCACGATGCCATATTTTGTATTCTCATTCCAAATAACAACCTATTGTGAAGCATTCTTTTATTTATTACTAGCGACCCGGGACCCGGCTTCGCCCGGGTGTCAATTCCATTTTTCCAATAAAATATAATAGCCTATGACACTCACGAATGACGTGGCTTTCTATTGGTGAAAGAATTTTTAAAATCGGTTCAGTAGATCCCTTACAAGTTAACAAACACATAAAGCTTTATAAACCTCTTTATAATATTAGTATAGATTTGAAACCTCAATACACAACAAGCAGCAAGTGCCTTACCTCTGATAACCTTTGAATAAGATCTACACAATACCCTTCAAAGAGAGGCTGTCCATCTTCATTCAGCATCTGCTCCCCCGTCTGAGGATCGAGCTTCGGTAAAGTCCATGGAACAGCCTAAAGAGAAAGAAGAAAAGAGTCCATCTTACGATTGAGAGGCCCAGTAGGAGAGTTCAGAGTTGAATACTGGTCACAGCCAGTTATTTATGCCCTGAAACTTTCGGGCATTTATGGGGCATTAATTATTTATCCCCAAAATGCCAGGATATGAACCCATCATCCATATAAAAGGATTAACTAGTCCCACCCTCTCCTTTCCTATACAGAACAACACGTGCCAGGCTGAGATATCACCCTCATATGGTGCAAACAATTCCATCAAGAACCAAGCGGTTCGGTGCCTCTTTTCTTTGCCGCAATAACAAAACCTGGAATTCTTTACCAGCTCACGTGTTTCCTTCCTCATACAGTCCTGGGTCCTTTAAGCGGGGCGTGAAAAAGCATTTGATGAGGCACTATCGGTGTTTGCAATGGTGACTCCCACTCCAGAGACTTTGCCTTTAGTTTACCATCAGGCGAGGTGAAGTCATGTTGACGTGTCCGACATATAAAAAAATATGCCCGGGTTGTTTAAAAAATGCCCGATTAATGCTCAAAGTGCAGAAACCCATTTTTTTATTATACCACTTAGGTGGCAGACAAGCGCACGGCTCACATGATGGGAACCTGGGAACCTGTCACCGGAGCCTATGGACGTGTGCAACACCAGAGGAGACACACTCACGCTCCTGACTCTGTAAAAACCTAATGCCCTTCAGCAGGGAGACCATTCCACTGGACACAACTGTACCACTCCTCTCATCTTGAGACACTTACCACTGCTGTACCGATCCTGAAGAACATCTTCAACGGTTCTAGCACGGCATCTGGTAATAGCTTGTACTCTTCATTCGCAGACCAGGTCGCGACTGTCTGCGTGCCAATATCTGGCTTGTAGGTAGATAGGATGAACCGAGAACGGAGGAACAGGCCTGATCTGGTGGAAGAATTCTTATTTTGATGATGGCTTATATATAGAAAATTAGAGTAGACAAGCTCACGGCCCACCTGATGGGAAGCGGTCTCCGTAGCCTATGGACGTGTTCAACACCAGGTGTGTCAAACATGCGCTGCCTACCCTGAAGGGAAGGGGGGCTAGAGGGAGGAGGGGTACAGTGAGTTCTGGCTACCCACTTACCGGCGGCGGGAATATAAAAATTGATAGTTATAATGTGCGCGGTGTTCTGTAGGGCGGAGGTACTACCCCAGTCGGACTGCTCAGTTCGGATGGAAGAATGATACTGCCGTGTCCTACCTCCAATAAACTGAGGGGGCCATCTCTAAGAGAGAGATGGCCTGGGTCAACTGGGGTGCGAGGGATATGCCATTGGACCACCTATACTAGAAAGCTACTGCCACGTGAGCGGAGCCGCAGGCAACGCTAGTAAAAAACTAAAACTTACCTGCCTGCATCCCAATAGAATATCGTGTCATTACTGATTTCCGCATCTTCTGCAAACTGCCTGTACAGCCGCTCCCTTGTGCTGTTCATCACAGGCTGAGGGTCCTCGCAGTCCAAGTTCGTGGTGATGAGAGGCAGTTCCCGGTCTAACTTGAAGTAGACTTCAGATATGTACGCTATTAAGGCGTTTGTAAGATGTTGCTTTTTCTATGGAGTTAATTGAGAAATAAGGTTGCGTCAGTAGTTTCGTGGTACAATTAAAAGGCTTTGGGTTCGAATCCTACACAAACACATACACTCGAACGCACACACGCACGCACTTACACCCGTTTTTCATTCGGTACCTCTTTTCTTTGCCGCACCATAAAGACTTGGCATTCTTTACCAGCGCATGTGTTTCCTTCCTCATATAGTCCTGGGTCCTTTAAGCGGGCGTGAAAAAGCATTTGATGAGGCCGTTAAGCTTAGGGCCAGCACTATCGGTGTACCTATGTAGTGGTGACCCCCGATCCTGAGACTTTGCCTTTAGCTTACCATCAGGCGAGGTAAAGTTATGTTGATGTGCTCAACATAAAAAATAACTACTCTTACTAGTACCTAACGCACCTGAAAATCTTCTGGACACATGCAGGATTCCCTCCTCAATATTCTGCAGCACTCTCCAGGGTCCACCTGCAGGATCATCGTGGGTAACACCAACTGGGTTGTGTTTAGACTTGAATAGTCAGTCAGTAGGAGGAGCCAGCGGAAGCTGCGACGGACCAACTTCTCTTTTACGGCCTAATGGAGTAGATTACATTAATTTGGTAGTGTAGCGCCATATTGTCCTCAAAAATATTTCCTTCCTATCAACATTTTGGTCCTTCGAGCCGGATATCAAACTGTTGATGGGTCGGGATTGAATGAAATGATGGACTGTGAATTTAAATGTACTGTGTGTTATACAAGAAGTTAATAGCAACCCATTTATGTCCTTCTGCTTGGGTCTCCTCTCCTCTAACAAGAGCTGAG
The DNA here is from genome assembly GCA_963576445.1 of Lithosia quadra. Lineage (NCBI taxonomy): Eukaryota > Metazoa > Arthropoda > Insecta > Lepidoptera > Erebidae > Lithosia > Lithosia quadra. The sequence continues at coordinate 2,955,480 of OY754897.1, forward strand.
AGGGTTTAGGCCTTAATCCACACACGCTGGCCTAATGCGGGTTGGTGGATTAGACCTTAGAATTTATTCTAGGACATGTGGGTTTCCTTACGATGTTTTCCTTCACCGTATGCAGATGGTAGTGGCAGCAAATTGTAAATCATGTGATAAGCACATATAAATTCCACAGAATGAAATTCACATTGAGTACTGTCCGGCCGGATTCGAACTCGATACCTTTGAGTAGAGGCCGCGTCCTTATCTATTCAGCTACCATCGCTTATACAAGAAGTTAAAATGGTTGAATACTTGAATAGCAACAACAATTTGTGTAATGCATCGTATTCGTTGGCGGAGCGACCGATGCGTGGGCGCCGCGGGTCTAGCCGCGCCTAGAGTCAAGTAACCGGTGCAGTGGTCAGGAGCCTTATCATGACGCTCTTCATCAACTGAGGGAAAGACATGGAGCTTTACATGGTACATAGCTCCATCTCACCTCCACTCACATCCAAGCGGCAGGATCTCGAGCTTGGATGTGATTGGTCGACCAAGGAGAAGTAGCCCAAGTGAGAAGTAGCCCAAAGGAGAAGTAGCCCTAATCAGAAGTAGCCCATATGAGAAGTGGTCATAATGAGAAGTGGTCCATTAGCGAGTCGGTTGCCCTAATGAGAATTAGCCCTAATGCGCCTAAACCTTCCTTTCCTTAGCGATTTACGCTGTGCCACTTGTCTACAGGGCTGTGTCACATTCGAATTGCTAAAACAGCGTCCTAATAATTCCCCTGTTGCCAAAGACTCACAAAGACGCCCAAACATCGTTCTTTTAAAGAGATCTTCTTTCGTGTCGACATATCAAATTTAGTTTGCCCAGTGTACCGCTACCTTAATTGCGTTCCGACTGAGGCTCTCGGAAGTTTCTCCGGTGTACGTGTATTTGGGCATGCAGCACACGTTAGCAAGTGGGCCATCGTCTACGGAGTGACTCCACACTCACATCGCATGTCTGGTCTGCCCCATCCAGGAAACCCCATCTAGACCAGTTCCTTGAGTTGCCATCATGGTGTAGTACTTTCACGGTTATGCTGCTACTTAAGGAGAGGGCCCGAGCATAGGTATCGCTCTTTAAGAAGGCTTGCTACAGTCCCATTAAAGAGATAAAAACCCTACACAACATTATAATCCTTACCCGTTTATACGTATCCGTAATAAACCCGTTCTCCCCAACGAGAATGAAAAAGCTGGGCTCTGGTCTCATGGTCTTCAACGCACGAGCAGAGTCCCTGGTCAGACCGGCGTGCACCCACACACGAATGTTGGAAACTCCGAGAAGTTCGTATAGAGTTTTGTCCACATCTGAAAACACCCGGATATTTCCTACTACCGTCATTTTGTTATATTACGACTACCCTACGCTGTTGATGCGTCATCTGTCTGCTGATGGATGATATAGTTAGACCTAGCCGCCTTTTTTTTCCGTGCGGAAATCCTCATGGATACCCACCCCTCGGCCAGTGGGGCAGAGACCTAGCCACCTAGCACGCACTTTGTTCTCAGTGTATGCACGTACTGTATATATTTACCAGGTTTAGCTCATACCCTGTATCACCTAGCCTCAAGTTGTTGGCATTATTTTTATGATATATGTTTAAATAATAATCATACACTACCTACCATACTCCTCACAGTTACACCCATAACTGCACACAAATACAGAATTCCAGTTGAGAACTAGCGCCAAGGTCCGTCAACCTGGCATATAGTGCACGGCATCCAACTTGGCAAGATTTTGGAGTAGTGTTGGCCCCACTTATCCAAAACTTTGCCAAGTTAGACGCCGTGCACTATACTTGTTTGTGGCAAAATGCCAATCCCAATAGTAACGAGATGTGACTGAATGTATAGTAGATATACCTACCTGGATATTTGTAAGAACAACTCACCACGTTCACTTTCCAGTATTATCGCAGCATCAGTAACATTCCTCGATTCGAGATGATCGTCGATAGCTTTCACCAGCTGCTGAGATCCCAGTAGGGTCCTAACAAGAGGAACTCCTGTATCTGAAGAAAACTCTTCAGCCATGTTCCATGGAGACCATGATAAGTCGATGATCATAGAGACACCTTTGGAAACTGCTGAACATACTGGAAGAAATATTATGGAAAATTTTGCCAAATTTATAGTGGATAAGTCACAGCCAAAAATAGACCAGCCTTTTGAGAAGAGGAAATTTCCTAGACTTATTTAGTACCTACATAAGCTTTTTGTTATAAAAGGATTCTTATTTTAGACACCATTTTTTAATGACTGTCTAGCGAAAAGAATGATGTGGTAAATTAAAAATTCGTAAAAAGTATATCGAAATCCAATCAACAATTTTCGAAACTCCTAGCAAATCTTAGTTATTTTGCTTGGAGTAAAAGCTTTTGCTCTCAATAATGCACCTACTGAGTCCTTCTCTGCACTTACTGAGTCCTTCTCTGCACTTATACTGAGTTTTTCTCTGTACCTACTGAGTCTACTGAGTCTTTCTCTGCACCACCTTCAGTTAATTAGTAGAGAATGTCTGTGACATTATTCCGCCTATGTAGGTACTTCCCGCCCGAAATCAGCTGTCCGACTGGGGTAGTACCTCCGCCCTACAGAACACCGCGGCCATAATAATCATCGTATTGTGTTCCCGCCGGTAAGTAGGGTAGCCAGAGCTCACTGTACCCCTCCTCCCCCCATCCCTTCCTAGCCTCCTCGCCCCTTCCCTTCAGGGTAGGCAGCGCGTGTGTGACACCCTGAGTGTTGCACACGTTCATAGGCCACGGTAAACGTATGACTCTACCCAGCAAGAGTTAGTACAAAGCTTCTCTATTCTCTACCGACTTACATATCCTGTAACTCTCCTCTTCTCTTTCCCTATCCAACACGACGATCGCGTCGTCCAGTTTCATATCAGGTCGTCCGTTCTCCGCTAGCTTCAGGGCTCTTCCTATGTTTTGTACCAGGTCTTCTTCCTGGTTCTCTATGATGAATACTAAAAGGAGGAATAACAATTTGCTAATGCACTTGACCCTTTGTGTAAGGACTAAGGGCCAATTGTCGTGAACAATAAAGAATAAAAAGGTCCTATTCTTTAAACGTAGACTTCGTACGGAGGTAGGACACGATGGTATCTCCCGTCCGAACTGAGCAGTCCCGACTGGGGTAGTACCTCCGCCCAACAGGTGACCGCGGCCATAATAATATATTAATAACACCATCGTGTTGTGTTCCTGGCGCCAGCGGTAAGTAGGGTAGCCAGAACACACAATTCCCCCCCTCCCCCCTCATCTCCCAATCCCCCCCAAATTTCCCAACCCTCCCCCCTCCAGGGTCTGCAGCACGATATACTTAGGTACTGTATCTAACTACATAATATACAATATTAAACTCAAAGTAAAGTTAGTAAAGATACTCACCAAATCGCAAACTCAGTTCCGAGACAACACATCCCAAATTAATTAAAAAAATCAACAAAAAAATGTAGCACGCCGGCATTTTAGTTCCCACAATTGCCACAGTTGCACTTTCTTATTTTATTAATCAAAATGGCCGAAATATATTCTTGCAGTAAATATGGTATTAATAGAGTTAACATAACGTAAAATATAATTCTGAATTTTTCGTACATTATTGGAATATAGCCATTTTTATTTGTTTGTACTTGCTCAATAGTCTATTAAAAAAAAGTTTTTTTTTCGTGAAAATGGCGCGAAATAATTATCTTAGTTTTTGCTCTTACTTTTTTAAATTACCCACGCAATATTGTATTTTTAGCTGTTTTTAGCATTATCTTTACCTTTAGTTTTAATAAGAAAGTAGGGACTAGAGAAATATTCTTTTGTATTCTAAGTTGAACTTCACATTACTCTCGACTAGGCAGAAATGGTTATAAATGCAAAATAAGTACCCTACATAATGTTCTTAGCCATAAATATTAATATTGAAAGCGCCTTGCTAACAGAACTGACAGTAATGCTATGATTATTGTACAATCTTGAGGTAAACAGCGCCTTACTAAGGATAACATATCGTTAGCAAGTATTTGATTGAAAGGACAGTCACCGACAAACGCCTTATGAATGGGTTCAAGTTTAAGACCTATATTTAACTTTTCATAATTGGTTGTTCATACACCTTGATTGAAATGTGATGCCTGGATATTTTTTACCCGACTGCCAAGAAGGGATATGTTTATGTTGCTGTCACTAGTTTTTATACAATCTCACTACACAAGAGATGCTGTATTTTTTTTCGCTTCTTAAACTGACTGAATCGAATGACATCTGCCGGGTAGTGGCTGACTAGTGCGTCAGTGTGTGCGTGCCGACTTTTTTGTTTCTAAACGTAAAATAAACCTAACAAAGTCTTAAAAGTCATGCAAGCTGAACACTTTTGTCCACGATAGTACTCCATATTTATTATTCACAGTAATAGCTTTCCTTTAACATGTAGTGATTTAACAAACGTGGGAACGCGCACCTGCTTGGTTCAAGCACGCGAACTTCAGAAATAACCATAATTCAAACATGAATACCTATATAAAACATAAATGGACAGAACGCATTGAACAACAACTGACGACATTAGAGTCGGCTTTTTTATACTACGTAGGTAGCAGACAAGCACATGGCCCACCTGATGGGAAGCGGTCACCGTGGCCTATGGACGTGTGCAACACTAAGGGTGTCACACACGCACTACCTATCCTGATGATAAAGAGGTAGGGCTGGGAAGGGGCGGGGAGGCTAGGAAGGGATGGGGGGAGGAGGGGTACAGTGAGCTCTGGGCCTCGATTCTGCTAAAGACAAACCACTTTAATACCACTGACACTCTAAAAATGGTGTCTATCAGAACCGCGGGTGTACTTTTTTAATTTGGATGAAAACTATCTTAAATAAATGTACCTAAAATGTACTATTTAGTACTTATATTGAATTTAATTGTACCTCGTTCCATACCTTATAATCACAATACTAAAGTGAGCCGCCATTCTGATATCAGGATGGCGGGTAAACTCTAAATCAGTAAGCATATTTTGTTTTTATCATGACGAAATAAATGTACCTAAAATGTACTATTTAGTACTTGTATTGAATTTAATTGAACCTCGTTCAATACCTTGTAATCACAATATGAAAGTGACCGCCATACTGATATCAGGATGGCGGGTAAACTCTAAAGATCCAAGTGTATTTTTATTGCAGGATTACGAAACAAAAGTACCTTTTTTTATTTTTTTTTTATTTTAATTTTTTTTTTATTATTAATATTATTAATATTAAAAATTATTATTTTAAATTATTGACGAGAAAATATAATAACACAAAATCAAGAAACCTTGGTGCAAAAAGTTGTAGGTAGTGCAGTATAATTTTTAATGTACCTACCCTCATTAGAACTGGATATGAAATTCTAAATGTGTGGAATGATTGAAACTATCTTTGTAATAATATAGGTACCTACTAGGTAATAAATTGAATAAAATAATATTGTCTGACGAGGACAATATTATAATTAGTAAGAAATAAGTATCTAATAAAAGCGCATCGCATATATTATATACGATTGTTTCCTCAACATTTACATGTCAATCGCCTGTGGTTTAATTATTAATAAAACTAAGAATGATAAATGGTTATTAAAAAAATTGTAGGCGCTTATTTAAATAAGCTTCGATCTTGACATACTACTACTACTACATACTAATACTAGTACTAGTACTACACTACTATTTTAGGTAGGTACATTTTTTTCGTAATCCGGCAATAAAAATACGCTTGGATTTTTAGAGTTTACTCGCTATCCTGATATCAGAATGGCGGCTCACTTTCATATTGTGATTACAAGGTATTGAACGAGGTACAATTAAATTCAATACAAGTACTAAATAGTACATTTTAGGTACATTTATTTAAGATAGTTTTCATCAAAATTAAAAAAGTACACCCGCGGTTCTGATAGACACTAAAAATGCAATTTAATTGTAGACTTTACCGTTATACAGTTAAAGTCTAAAATCAAATGAAAAGAATTCATTTAACTTTTTCATTTGCTCTACAAAATATCATTTGACTTTAGACTTTAAACTGATAACAATAAAGTCTACAATTAAATGGCAGTTTTTGGAGTGTCAGTGGTAAATCAGTGGTTTGTCTTTAGCAGAATCGAGGCCCTGGTTAAACTTATAAAGGCAAGCGTCCACATGTCCGCATCGTACGCAATCGCATCAAACGGATCGTAATATTCTTTGTATAGAAAGTCTAACAAGTGCGTCCACCAATACGTATCATACGCATCGCATCGCATAAATACTACGATTCGTTTGATGTATGTGACGCTTACCATAAGGCGGCACGCACACACTAGTCAGCCACTACGCGGTAAACATAATTTTTTTTATACCACTTAGATGGCAGACAAGCACACGGCCCACCTGATGGGAAGCGGTCATCGGGGCCTATGGACGTGCGCAACATCAGGGGCGTCACACTCGCGCTGCCGACCCTGCAAAAACCTTCTAATGCCCTTCTTGAAGAACCCTTCAGAAAGAAGTGAGTTTTCAATTTGATCTAGAACCTTTTGAAATACCAACTGACTCCTTCGAACAATACAGATCATAGTTACTGAATACCAAGAACTCGAGTTTCGACGGAGGCGGAGGTCGTTATGCGACCTCCGTTAAAATAATAAGACTAATTGAGAACCCCTCCTTTTTTGAAGTCGGTTAAACAGACCTCTCGCCGATGACGGTACCTTTTTAGGGGGATATTAAATTCTATAAATAAAACGACTAATATCTTTAATATATAATAACTATTTATGTATGTATATAAACATGACATCCATAAGATAAGAAAAAATATTTAATTTATCTAACTCACAAAATGAACATATCGATACCTCAAAGTAAGACAACCGGACACTACAAATTGAATAATTAATTATTACAATTACATAAACAAAAAAAAATATTAATAACCTTAATAATTTTTTAAAAACATTTTTGCATTGTTGAATTCTATTTTTGTGTTTACACTAAATTCTTATATTCTAATTAATTTAACGCTGCATATTATACAATTTTTGGGTTCGTTTAGTGTGGCCAAAGGGAAAAAATACTAATAAAATGTGAAAAAATTCATCAGAAAAAATATCAACTTCTAAAAATTTGATTTTATTTACACGCTTTTTCAATAAAAAAGAGTTTTTTTAGGGCAATACTCAGTCGAGATTCAATTTGTTAAAGAATTTGATTTATTTATATTCACTAACCGAACCCAAATTTCTAAAACGCAGAGCTATGGACGGGGCAAAGCCCCATACAACTTAATAACTACCTCTCCGAAAAAATCTCTAGTAAAATCTAATTTATACAGATTTCCACACACCCCAGGAAAAAATACCTATGCTACATGAAAAATACCAGAATAAAAAAAACTACAACACATCACTATCTCACGGTATAAAATTTTTCTGCATAAAAATCTCCACCTCCGGCTAGGGAAGCGCAAAATCATCGACATTAGTCAGAAAAAAAAACGATACTGTTCTGGTATCTGTCGATATCGAGAATTTTGCCCATGCCCGTGCCCTATTACTAAACACAGTGGTTACCGCGACATTTTTGCAAGTCGATATAATTTATTAAACATGAATAAATGCTTGTTCCGTAGCGAGAGGAATTATGGATACCAATAATTGGTACAAAAAATTCTGTCGCGCTCCGGAACTTAAAAAACAGACGCGGTATCGCATTTGGGAACCAAACTGTACAATATTCCCTACCTGAAATTGGTCTCATGTTTAATATATAACTAGCAGACGACATTAGGTATTATAAGAGATTTATAATTAAATCACAACATGGAATGCAAAAAACGCTGATATAAATCCAATTAGCTTCTAATTTGTGAGATTGGATAGTCTGTAAGAGCCATCTTGTGATATTCAACTGTCAGTTTGCCCAAACGTGTTACCGCGCGCACCGATATACTGCGAGACGTCCAGACACTTATAAATAAAAATACATTGCTAGGAACATTAAGAGCTTAACACAAAATAAATCTAAATAATTTAATTTATCTTTTTTTTATAAACGTTCAACTCGAGGACATTTTTTGCGGTCTTTTTAAGTAAATTTTCAGGCGATGTAAAGAAAATTAGTTGAGAATATGAGATTCAGACAGCTATTTTAATTATCTCAAAGTGTTTATCGACCAGCGTAACACGTTACAAAGCGAACATTCGTGCAATTAGTACGAAGCAAGCGAGCAACAAACCGTCTCGCTGTACTTACGCTGTGCAACACCAGTCTATAATCTTTGGAGATAGACTAAGTGAAATCCGTTGAAGTGAAAGATAGAGACCAAATTTTAGCATTGAGACAATTAGCGCGGGATAGACACATTTCATAGTCAACTACTTGGTTGTTTAATTCTATCGATATTTATGAACATCCCTATTGAATTGATTTGGCTATCCAACTAGTAGACGGGAAGGAAGACTTTTATTGAGGTAGCGAGTCAAGGACACAGTAGACTCCAGCTGAGTTGGTAATGCGTCCTCAACTCATGTGTGTGAAATGGATTAATGACTGAAAAGTGGTTTCAAAAAAATAAGACAGTTAAGACTGTCATGGCGTGCGCAGAGTGACAGTTTTGACAGCTGACAGTTGGCTTTTTTAATTTATGCTACACTGTCATATTTTTTAGGCACAGAGAAAATGATTTTTAATATTTTTTAAGTACTACTATTGTATACTCGTACATTTAATGCGATTATCTTTACATTTCCTTATTTTCATGATGTTTTCTCTATTTATTAAGGTTTTGTACAAAACAACTGTATAAACCAAATGTGAAACTGATAGGGGGGGGGGGGGGGTAGATCAGAGCTAACTGGCTACATTATATAGTATAAAATCTAAGATATGGAAGCCAATAATTTTTTAAATAGATTTATCAGCATATAACATGAAATCCTCGATTTATTAGTTGGAAGAAAATAGTTTATAGTTTTAAGGAGCAAGAGAACTACAGATTTTCAGGATCCATACATTGTTCATGTTACCTATGACACATGAGAGAAAGTAGTGAGTATTGCACTAATTGGGGTACTTGAAGAATGCTAGGCTTACACAAAAAGCAAGCGAATAATATAGGAGCATCGACGAAATATCCCTTCATTGAACGTGGAAATATTTATATATTATTATATAAATTAACACACAGAAAAAAATCGGTGCGTTTCGTCGTTTTCTTAAATTATATAAAAAATATAGCTTCGGCCGCAGCTGCTAGCGGAGTAGACAGGTGCAGTAGTTTTTTTAAGATTTTATTGAGACATAAAAATCGGGAATAACAGCCATATGGGATAATTTGGAATAATTAAATGACAATTATGCATCTTTTAAACCTAAAAGTCATCATTAACTACTGTTTTGAATAAAAAAATATTTTTAAGAAACACATTCAAATCCGCACACCACAAACAATTCAAAATGAATCCGAGAAAAAGTTGACAACCAAAAAGTTTTGCAGCAAATAAACCTCATTTTAGTTCTTTTTACAACCAAAGAGACCATCCAAAATAAGTGAGGATTAGAAATTAATATTTTTAGTAAAACCACACAAGAATAAATTCTTTAGTGACGCAATCAAAATGTTAATCCTGGTTTAGGTAGATGGATATTTTAGTAGCCACTACAAGTTAACCTGCTTACCCCGCAAGCCTTATATACTTAAAAATACGCAACCGTTGATCCACATAGTCAAAAAATTACATTAAAAAATAAAGACATTTATAATAACTAATACATACAATAATAATTTTATTCGAAATAATAAAAATCTATATATAACTAAGTAAATAGATAATACATAGTACATCACTAATAACTGATATTAGGGACCATTGGCAATCAGTAACCGGAATGACGACTGACATTGGGAATGCAATTAAATTTCTATCCAAAAAAGTTGAAATCTGACATTCAACTGACAGTTGAGATGACAGTTACTGACTGTCAATGTCCCTGATGGTCTTATCGACACACATGATTTATTATTTGTAATGTTCTGGGGTTGGTTTTTTTTGACAATTTCATTCCAAGTCGTTTAAATTTTGTAATATAAAATTTGATTTTATGAGGTATTTCCACAAAAGGGGTCACCATCAAAAACCTATAATATTATCTAATAGAAGATAATTAAGTAAATTTTTTGTACGTAGTTAGAATTTAATCAATTCTATCAGTAGTTTCAAATCATGTGTTTTACCTTCACAAGGTAAAAATAAATCGTATGAATATCATCTAGAAATAGAATTGTCAAAAAATTAAAAACGAAATAACTACATCGGTCTACATTAAAAACAAAAAAATAATAATAAATAGCTGTGCAAAGGAAACGCCGAAGGAAAGGGTATTTAAAAAAAATACATTTTTTACCATCAGATCGCTCGTTGGAACGCAAACATGGCGCACGACAGTTTACCAAAATCATCAAAAAATTTTGAGATCAATAAAAATACATGGTTTTAACCAATAATGCGTAATATTTTACTAAAATTACATTATCTTACGGAAGAAATCACTGTAATGTATATAAAAAAAACGGTATCAGATACCAAAACTAGATAAGATATCGATAAATTGGTACACAAATCTATAATACCGGAAATTGGCAACACTCAACACCAATAAAAACACCAACCGAAACTTCAATGCCGAAAAACTGTTATCCTAAACGAAGTATCAAAATACGGGTACCGTAAAAAACCGGTTAGTCCCCGATAAATTTAAAAAACCGGATTTCGGTAAACCATCATCACGCGATTTTTTTTTTTCAAAATAAAATGTTTCACTGCATAAAATAATCCGGGTGTTCTGGGTCCTTTTCAAATCTCTTGGCCTCTTCTTGCATGCTTTCCTTGATTTTCAATATTGCTGCCGATTCTGTTTGGTCGTTTTGGTCACCGCCTGGGCCCCCGAAACCTTCACGAGAAAACTTCATTGTCAAAACTACTAGGACTTCTACGTTACACATACGACTCAATGGAAACATCTGCGGTCTTCGCAGAAATTGTAGGGACGCAAAACCGATAGTTTTCACATTTTTTTGGTATTTTCAAAATGTGTACCAAAAAAAATTCATACCAAAATTTATTATTTCGTTCGTTTATTTGAAGTATAAACTAAACTGTCCTTGTCAATTGAAAATGGAAAAAGTGTACACCCAGGACGGGATTTGAACTTATGGTAACGCGCTAAATAACTTTGCTTAATAAATTCTATCAAGACTCAGAGAGGACCACAGTTGTTCCTGTCAAAAAGTGGTGTCAGAACCGTGTGGGTTGGAAAATGCATATATTAAACGCAAAGCGAAAGCGCAGTTTATACAATTAAATCATATCGGAACAGACATGTATTGTAATACTATCAATTGTAAAGGAATGAAACAACTAGAACCAGAACATTACATAATGTTTTCGAATGTACGAAATGGTAGAAATGAGATGCGACTCGTGCAATATACGCGAACCGCAATTCTACAAAGCAGATTAACAGAAAACGAAAAAGTTAAAAATTATAATGAAACAGTGTTGTTATAATGTCGTTATAACTAATTAGTACTTCGGTGAAGAAACCTTATTTTTTTAAATACCGAAACCCAATTCTGCACACACTCAAACTTAGTCGCTTATAATGTGAAAATTCTCGGTATTGACTAAATACCAGAGTTCCACAGATTTTTCCAGTGAGTCGTAAAGCTCAGAACACCATCACCCAATATCTTCCCATGCAGCATCCACCTGATATTATCTATAACTTACTGTAAGTACCGAATCGTCTGCAATTGTGTTGGACCTTTCTTTGGGAAAATCTCAGAATTGAAAAGGACCTGTAATTCAAATAATAAGAATAAAATGGAGTCCTCCTATATAATGATTATATATATTGAAAGATGAAAAGATCTAACTCAAATCTTTATAGAAATGGAATGATTTTACCTACTTAAGTTATCGATTTCAATTTTTTTTATGTCGATGGTAAGCTAAAGGCAGTGTCTGAATTTTTTTGTTTTTTTTTTTTGGGGATTTTTTGGAGGTATACCGGAAAACTGGGCCTAAAACTTCCAAACTTCAAGAGCGAATGACTGCTATAGATCTGCGTCTTCAGAAATGAGTGTAGATCGAATTAGTTGAGTAAAGCAAAAATATGTCTTAGGTGGATGCTACATTTTTTTTGTACATGTAGGAAAAAATGGGATGGTATTTAGACGGTGTAACGCGGGTCAATATGACTAAAAATTAGAGATTACCTATGAATATTGGCTTAGCGGTAGCTGATTTTATAGTTGCCTGTAAGAGACTGGACTCTTACAGGCAACCAGGCAAAACGAATTTTGAATTTGATTTTTTTTTTATTATGATTTTACAATTCTCTACAGGATTTCCTACACGTTGATGTTGATAGATATCCCTGGTTCGTAGTCATGTTAACCTGCGTTGAACCGGCTTGGGCCGTCACAGACCAAATTACAATAGATACTCACTTAGATTGTAGTCTCCCATGCCTGATCCTGAGTCTTCCCGGGGCGTACCTGGTCCTCCGCCTCCAACGCCCCCTGGCGAAGACTTCATACCGTCGACTCCACCCAAGCCTGGGACAATACCATGATGAGGTAAGAGCCACGGCCATATTTCGACGTTAAACTTAGACAATTCCATTTGTTCAAATTCGTCATCGCAAATTTAAAATTTCAATGATTTATGTTCGTGATTTTTTTTAGAAAAAAAAACGCACAGCTTCCCATCCCTAGCATTAGGTTTAGTATTTGAAAAATGTTTGAAATGAGTATCCGCTTGACCTGGGAGCTACTGTCTGTAACCGATATTATATGATAATTGATAATGTTATATCTCTTTCTCTCGCATCTTATGCCACACTATTATATTCTTGTTGACTGCTATTTAGGTAAAGACATGCCAATAGTCTACACTATTCGTTCAAACTCACGATTATTCAATATCAAGTCTGACGCCCACACAAACTGTATATTTATGAGGCTCCAGCCAAACGGCGAGTGCTTTTCTTCTTATTAAACCTTATTTTAAAAAAATAATATTTTTTGTGTAAATTCTGAAGGAATCGACTTTTTTTTTCGTTGTGATCGAACAATTAAATAATTATTTATTCACACACGCCGTACGCAAACTGTATTTTTAGATAACAAGCTTGTTTCATTCTCACTTGATCCGACGCATTTGATTTTTAAAATCAAATAAAACCTTGCTAATAAAACTTATAAATAATTTAATAGACTGTCTGCTTTTGGCAAAATAAATGTTATATAGAATTGCCAACGGTATTAGTTTAACGCATGGTTAAATTTTTACATAAAGTAAAAAAAAAATTTGATGTGTTAAATTTCTCATTTTTAAAAAAATACATCAATTTTATTTATTGTTTTATTTAAATGTAGGTAAATCATCATTCTCTGAACCTTTTTCCCAACTCAGTTGGGGTCGGCTTTCCAGTCTAACTGTGATGCGGCTGAACTTCGATATTTTTCGTATACTTATATATTTTACGATATTTAAATGTAGGTAAATATCGTATAATAAATTATTTGTTTGCTTCTGAGGGACTGTACATTGAGTGACATCTTTTTAACACATTTCAATTTAAAAATATTATTACATGTTAAAGTTAACGCTTTTGTTAAAACAAAAAATAAATTTAACCTTATTTAATTTACCCTCCTTTCTTCGGCAGTCGGGTAAAAATAAACACAGTTATTCATTTATGTATTGTAAAGGAGATGTCATTTTGGGCCTCCTGTTGTACACTATACAGAAAAAAAAAACGCCGGTTATTGGCAAAAATACAAATTACATTTGTTCGAATTCGAAATATGATAGGTTATTTGGTTAGTAAAATCCAAAGTCCGCCATGTTTGTTGTGTTGCAAGAAAGTGTTTATATAATTAGATTCTGCCCATAATACGAGGCAATATAAACAGTACAATACAATATTACCAGATAGTCAGCTCTATTCATTCAATAGACACATTCTCATAGTATCTACATTATGCTAAGCCTCATTCCTGCATCGACTCTATGCATTCAAAGAGCTAAGCCTAATCGAACACATTTCCGCATCTACAATAACCTCAAAATCCAAACTGTTCATCACACATTCAGTACGCCTACTCTATACTTAGCTTATTAATAAGACAGTGCACAACCAAACGGCCATCTCTTCTTGATAGATTTTTAGGTGATAGGATACGACGGTATCTCCCATCCGAAATGAGCAGTTCGACTGGGGTAGTACCTCCGCCCTACAGAACACCGCGCACATAATAACCATTGTGTTGTGTTCCCGCCGGTAAGAAGGGTAGCCAGAGCTCACTGTACCCCTCCTCCCCCAACCCTTCCTAGCCTCCCTACCCGTTCCAAGCCCTCCCCCCTTCTCTTCAGGGTAGGCAGCGCGTGTGTGATACCCTTAGTGGTGCACACGTCCATAGGCCACGGTGACCGCTTCCCATCAGGTGGGCCGTGTGCTTGTCTATGAACGTTTGAAAATCAGAGAAGACACTCGCACACTGCTCTTATGAGAAGAGTGTCTTACGTCGTTTCCTTTTGACCAATGAGAGAAAGTTTCTCGCCATGCTGAGGTTACTACAGGGCCTTACTGTTATACAGTTAAAGTCTTAAATCAAATGAAAAGAATTTCATTAAACGTTTTCATTCGCTCTACAAAATATCATTTGATTTTAGAAAACTTAATAATAAAGTCTACAATTAAATGGCATTTTTTAGAGTGTCAGTGGTATTACAGTGGTTTGCCTTTAGCAGAATCGAGGCCCAGGAGGGAAGGGATACGGAGGTAATTTAACCGAATACCGAATTTTATGTTTGTGTCTGAAAAGGTCTCTATAGGTTTACATCTGAATTCGATCCTGGTTGATGACGCAGATCAGGTTATACGACTATTATGTTTTTACATTTTTTTTAAAAGGGCAGGATCTATATAGGCCGTATTTTAAGTTATTAAAATATTGTTTTGTTTATTTAGAATAATTAAAGAGAAAGCTATGATTATGAGATTTTTTACATTTTTTTTATTAGTTGCAGCACTGGCAAAGCCTTAAGCAGACAGTCTAGTGATGGGATTTACGAAATGTGGTATCGGTACCAAAAAAAAAAATTTAAAAAAATACAGAGCTCTGACACGCCGTCTGGCGTTTATTTTTTATAAATAAAAAAAATTATGCAAGCTATATTTATACGCGTATGAAAGACGGAACGGCACCGCACACCCACCGCAACCATAGTTAAATTTTATTACTTTGTTTTCGCAAAACGCAAGTGTCAGAGCCCCATATAGACACAAGCGGTTATGGAAAAACATTATTTTTTTTGTTATTTTTTTACGATTTGCGCACCTTCGGCGGCGGGCGGCTGCGGCAGGTGCTGCGATGCGGGCCCGTGCTCCCCCGCTAGCGGGAACTCAGCCCCTAGGGCTCCCGCGCCGACCGGTTTCATCAGTGTGTACATGTTGTCTCCCCCTGTCGCGCATTAAGTACAAATGCGTGACATTTTTTTATTTTTCGCAAGGCATAGACAAAATTATTTAAGGGATAGCGTGAAAAGTAAAGACAGTTTTTAACAAGGCGGCTTTATTATTACAAAAAATTAAAACAATTTTGTCTATGGTCATATTCTAGTTATAAAACTATACAGTTCAAATGGAACATTATTTAACTAGAACTGAAGTTAGAAGTCATTCAGTTTTTTTTTTAATTTATAAAATGAACTGTCTTTTTAATTATTATTTATTATTATTATACATTATTATAAACTTTTGTAAATCTTAACACTACATACGACTACATTATTCTATTTTTCAATACAACTAATGACTCCTAATGTCAGTTATGGTTTCTCAAATAGAAAAAAAATTAAAATAACTGATTAAAATAAAGTTTTTTTGAAAAATAACACGAATTTTATTGTTATCTATAAATAATACCTAAATTAGATAGATACTTCTTTATTGTACACCAAGATTAGGGATATAAGTAAAGCGTAGTAGAATTTAATATTTATACCTGTCAGTAAAAAATGAGATACAACTTTTTTGAAAAATTTTGCGTATTTTTTTGGTACCCGTTTATAAATATTTTGAGATTATATTGTTTTTATTTATTTTCTATTCGAGAAACGCAATCCTAATCTAAAGAATCTATACAAAAACGATTCAAGACGTACAGAAGTAGGTACTATAAAAAAAGAACATAAAAAGCGTAATACAGAAGAGATCAAGCGTGAACGAACCAAGGTTATGCGAGAACGAAGCAAGCGAGAACGAAAATAGAAAAATCTTTTTTTGTGTGTATTTTTAGGAAAGTGGGAAGTCTAAATTCGCGCTACTTTTTGTCGAACAAAGAGCGCTTTTAATTATTAAAATGAGCATATATTTAAAAAAATGGCACTTAATATAATAATAATACTTGAAAAATATACACCCAATAACCTCATCGAATGATAACCGACAGCAAAAATATTGGCAATAAACCTTAATAATAATAAAATCTGAGAGTTTTTTTTTTACTCAAAAAAATTTTTGCAATTTTTTTTCCTTTTTCAAAAGATTTGATTTTGATTTATTGAAAAAATTTTATGTAAACAATGTCATTAATACATGCTCATTTTATTATACAATAATTATTTATAATGTGCGACAATTAAATACCTGGCAAAAATGGCGAAAACCTGCAAACTTCTAAATTCTGGTTAAAAATTACTACGGCGTCTTATTAAAAATATATATTGTCTGGGGTGTGCGTATTTACCCAGTGTTACTGGCAGCAGCTGCGAACGGGCGAAAATTGAATGATTTTACCCAAAAAAAATATAGGTAAAATTTTTAAAAAATCTTCAAACAAATTTCGCTTTGGACGGTTAACATAAACATGCGGGTACAGAGACTTTAAAAAAAATTAATATGAAGTAAAAAATTTTGACAAAAAAATTATCATTAAAAATTTTAAAAATCTCAACACCCGCATTTACCCCTGAGCCTACCTGACCCTTTACCCCGCCACCTTATCCCACATGTTGAACTCACCAGAATTTGACGAATCTTGCGGGCTCGGCATTATCGGTGTTGGGGGCCCCGGGGGGCCGTTGGAGCCCGGCGGAGCCCCGTACGCACCGGGCGAGCCCCCACTGTAGTTGAGTGGAGCGGAACCCCCTCCGCCCCCACCGCCGCTGCCCCCCGCCCATCCGCTGCGAGGACCCATCCCCATGGGTGGCATACCTATTTGTAATAAGGGAGTTAAACCTGTTTCTCTAGTTTTTTTTTTCAGATATATCTATAAATATAATAAATACAGTCGGCTGCATCAAAAAGAGATAATGATTGCACAGATTAAAAAATTAAAAATCTGATTAAAAATATTTATTAAAAAATATTTATACAGAGCCAACAGAGTAGTTAACAGCATTTTCTTTCTAAAATATTAATTACTCCATAACTAACCTTGAAAATATAAAAAAATATATTCTCTATATACATACTTAAGCTCACGCCTTTTGCCCTCTGGGGTAGGCAGAGACAACAGACCGCCACTTGCCTCTGTCCTGACATACTTCACGCGCTTCCTCTACTGTCATTAAGCCTTTCATGCCCTTATAATGATTTTTTTAAAGGGACTTGCTTCAGCTAGCCTTACTATAAATTACGTACCATCCTCAAACTGTAATGCTAGTCTGCAATACTCCTTGCCATATAATCGCCTTTATGAAAATCATAATCTTAAAATACGAGTTCCCGGATAAGTACCGGAAAGCGATGGTAGCTGAATGGATAAGGACGCGGCCTCTACTCAGAGATATCGAGTTCGAATCCGGCCGGACAGTACCAATGTGAATTTCACTTTGTGGTATTTATATGTGCCAATCACATGATTTACCATCTACTGACTAGTCCTAGAAGAAATTCTAAGCTCATGTCCGATCCACCAACCCGCATTAGGCCAGCGTGTGTGGATTAAGGTTTAAACCCTCTCAGCTCTCTCGTTAGAGGAGAGGAGACCCGTACCCAGCAGTGGGACAAAAATAGGTTGCTATTATTTATTATTACGAGTTCCCGGGAATCCTAAACGAGAATTCTCGAGCATAAATTCCTGGGAATTCTCGAATTTTGGATATTTAAAGTGAAGCTGAAATACGTTAATACTTAATAAAACATTTGATTGACTTCCAATCCTCTCTGCGTGTCTCCCGGTAGCATCCAAGATGATAAAGTGCCTAAACTGTTCCCCGTAAGCATCCAGGGACCTGGTTCAGCATGGTTAGTCCTGCGATATTTCTCCCTACATTTCGGGAAATCGACAAGAATCTCCTCACACATAGTCACATCTCATCATCTCAGCGTTACTCCCAGTTGCATCCAAGGTGAAGAAAGCTTTATTGACCAAGTTTACCGGTAACTATATGTCTCTTGACGATGTGAAATGAGGGGGGGGTTAACAAAAGGCTGATGTTCCTCCTTACCTGGTCCCTGAGGCGGAGGGCCGCGCATGCCGGCGGCGTAGGCGCCAGGGCTCATGGGGCCCATGCCCTGCGGCCGCGGCGGGGTCATGCGCGGCCCGCCCAGCAGGCCGCCCGCGCCGCCTCCTCCCCGCTCCAAACTGTTGCCCATCATGCCTTGACCTGCACACCCATCAAACATTATCACTCAACTGTATAGCTTATGACTATCATAGCAGTTCGACTGGAAAAATCACTATCACTACATAGTATAAAACAAAGTCGCCTTTTCTGTCCCTATATCCCTATGTGCGCTTAAATCTTTAAAACTACGCAACGGATTTTGATGCGGTTTTTTCCAATAGATAGAGTGATTCAAGAGGAAGGTTTATATGTATAATACATGCATCATATACTAAGGCTAATTTAGTATCAGCATTGCACCCGTGCGAAGCCGGGGCGGGTCGCTAGTATATCTATAAAAGTCTCTTCTTCAACCTAGCGTTAATCCCAGTCGTATCCAAAGCTTTCACCTCGGAGTCTGGGGTCCGCTTTACCAGTCTTAACTGCGGATTTGGCTGAACCTCGATATTTTCCGTGAAGCGACTGCCATCTGACCTTCACAACCCAATGGTGACATTAGGCAATATCGAAGCATTGCAGCTAGACCGTTGTTGTTGGACTTTTTAGGGCTACTACTACCCGTAACGACTGCCATAGATGTTTGTATGGCAACCGGGACCGACGGCTTAACGTGCTCTCCGAGGCACGACCAGACCAATGCCAATGACCCATATTCATGTATACAAATATTTGTACTGAGCGGGGATCGAACCCGCGCCTTCTGCGCAGCGGCCGCGTTCACTACCGCTACGCCACAGAGGCTGTCACAAATATATCTATAAAAATAATCTAAGGAAAAAATCCTACTAATATTATAACCGCGAAAGTCTGTATGTATGGTGTAAGAATGTATGTATGGATGTTAGTTATTACTCTATCACACAAATACGGCTGAATGGATCTGGCTGAAAGATATCTCATTTTCAGGCCCCCTAATTGTACACAATACAGAAAAAAAGAGAAATAATACCGGTTATTGGCAAAAAATACAATCATATTTATTCGCTTCCGAAATTCAAGGGCATAAATTAATTAAATATGAGTACATTTTTATCATAGTTTTAGTCCGCCATGTTTTTTGTGTTGCAAGAAAGTGTTTATTTAGTTAGATTCCGCCCATAATACGTGGCAATATTATAAGAATTGAATAGTGTAAAATGAAAACTACATTGCCTAGCTATTTTTCTAAGTAGTGTACAATTATCGGGCCCAAGGTCCATACATTTATGAAACATCTCATAGTTCATAGTCTGGAATAACATATATAGGCTACTTTTTATCCCGGGAATAGGTTCCTATGGGTCATGGTGGCGGGAACAGAATTTCACGCGAGTGTAGCCGCGGGCAACAGCTAGTGTTAATATTATATATTCCTTGACGTAGCAGTAGACTGCTAAGTCAAAGGTCACAGATTCAATTCTCTCTCATTCCAAATATTTGTATGCATGAATATGTCTATTTATATTCACCAGACTCAACACAGAGGTCATCGGAGGTCATCAGATGGTAGTCACTTCACAAAAGATCTGTATATTTGCATAATATTACTATTCCTACATAATAATAAGTATGTCTTGAGTGCATGGGGCTCTACTAAAATTGGCTGAGTTCATCTAGAAAGATGATGCTGTAAAATATTTTGCTACGCCCTCTCTTATAGTAGGCAGATTTGAGAAGCAAAAACCTTTTTTTTGCAGAGAACGGAGTGCAACTTTAGTCGGTTCGATTCCGACACAACCACCCCCGCTAGCGACGGGGTGTCCGCCCGATAAAGAAATACCTTATTTTCAAAATTGAAATCTAAATAAACCAACCTTTTTTTTAAACGGGTTAGTGAAGCAGTTATGTCAGGATCGAACCGACTTATAGCACACGGTGTACCGTCTACCTGAATCTTTCACCAGGTACCCCGGGTATACCCTAACCAGGGACCCTGGAAGACTGGCCACCAGCCATAACCCAGGTGGCCTCGCCCTGGAATTTGAAGGCAAGCTCCTCCATCTACAACAGTGCGCATGGAGCACGTCACACTACTGTCATGGGCCTGGTTCTGCTAGACAGAATAAATCATACCTGGCGGTCCATTAAAATCGTTTCCCATTCCCATTCTGACAGCTCCGCGAGGTCCTCCTCCAGAATACCAAGGTCCTATGAAAGGTTGTCCAGTTCCCATAAGTTGTGGCTGCGGTCCATGTGGTGAGGGTTGCGATCCTGGGTGCTGTGTGGGCGGTGACGGTCGTAGGGGAGAGTTCGGGAAGAATCCTGGAGGCATTCCACCTCCGCCCATACCTGAAATGTTAGCAAAAAGGCTTGTTTAGTTCTACTTACCATCAGGTGAGATATAGGTCAGATGCAAGCCTATCTTGAAATAAAAAAAGTAAGGATATTAAGTTTTTAAATCAATCTGATTTATCAACCACCAAAATTATAATGAAAAAAATTTTCATTATAATGATGTAACCACACTTCGCTATTTGCTATTCGCCTATGATGTATTTGACGAAATTCTTATAGACGACTAAACCCTTCCAGAATTGACACCATTGATGTCGATTCTGTTGTGCATTTTTACTAAACCTAACCACAATCTCTAAAGATTATGTTGATTAAAAAACCAATCCAATAATTGTTTTATTTCCAAAATTGACAAAAAGATATTGGGGAAGGCCGTGGTAATATTATAATGGTTGAAAAAAGTTCAAAAATCAGTAATTAAATCGTGATAAAATCGAAATTTAAATTTAGAGATTTTTGTTGAGTTTAGTGAAATTGCACGCCAGAATTGACACCATTAATTAGGTAGGTGGAACCCTAAAACGTCAACTAACTAATATTATATATATGACTACAGAACTTCAATATCGCCAATGTGTTGTGAAGATCAGACGGCATTCACTTCACGATAAAAATCAAAGTATGCCACTTCATAGTTAGACTGAAAAGTCGACTGCAACCGAGTTGGAACGAAGGCTTGAAGGAGTACAACAGTAAACCTTATTGTATGAGTGACTATGCTAATATACTATTTTATCATCATAACATAACATAACATAAACTCACGCCTATATCCCCGAAGGGGTAGGCAGAGGTGCTAGCACCCACATTTCGCCAGTTTATGTTTAGGTCCTAATGTATTTTTTCCCGATCCCAATTTTGTCATCATTGCTACAAATATAGTATTAGTGACTGTACTGTTGCCGAGAAGCTCTATAAAATTAACTGTGTTTCATCACTTTAATATGCAAACCTTGAAACTATTTTCAACTGTAAGTGGAGTTACCGAGATTTGCATATGAAGGAGTTGATATTGCTAATAATTTGCGAGCGAATTGGCTTCATATCACTCAGTTGTTCCCGCTCAAACTGTGATTTCATACTAAGAGTATCATTAATGATTAGGACAGTTAATTATTTGCATATTTTTGTTCATTTATTTTTTGGAGTATCTCATAATTCACCACTATTATCAGTATCAAAAATTAAGTACCGATCAGCAACTCAAGGTGCTTGAGATACTTGCATCAGTACCATAATATTAGAAACGCAAGATTTTTTTTGATTAAGTAACTGTAGAAGCAGTAGGTACAGTATAGTCACTCCCTTGATTAAAAGACATTGCTTCAGTGTATGTGACCCACAGACAATTTGGCTTAGCTTTCTACAACTGCTGTTTTCAGGTCAATATGTTTTTAGAAAGTTCTGATACCTAACCTATCAAGTTAACCATATTACTGTAGAAAACTTCTAAAAATATGGTAATAAAATCACTAGAATGCTACTATAGTGATATCTGACTTATCAGCCACACATTTTGCCTTTAACAATCAACCAGAGAGAGACAACTATATTAATAAAATACCACAAGGGTTTGGAGTACACATACAATTCTTGCAAAAAACATACTTAGAACTGCTTTTTAATGCTAAAATTTCGTGCATACAGTAACTAACACGACATCAAGCATTAACTAGTTCAACAAGAGTAAAAATCTTAATTCTATTTACTTAGAAAGATAAGAAACTGTGATGGCCTAAAAACTAATAATAAAACGTGAAATTTATAGTTTTCCGAATGACTATTCCCGTATTTAGGACACCTACCGTCGTTAGGCGGCGCCGGGCCTGCGTTGTGGCCGATTCCGTTGACTCCATATCCAGAATTGACAAATCCGTAGTCATGAAATGCTTTGGCTTCTGAAGAGTGTTCACATGTATCCCGTCTCTCCGGCGCAGCACAGTAAAGGTCCCAGAACACGCACCACCACGAGTGTAGGAACCCTGGTGGCTCCCCGAGTGTTATATTCTTCTCCCATCGTATTTCAGACAGGAATGTTTGCGCGGCTTTGGTCGCACCGACGTGTAGCAGGTACTCATACACATAGAGTGCCAATTTTTCGCGAGCCTGAGCGTCCGAAGGCACCGTAGAGCCTTTGCCCTTGGCATACATATCGACTGGAAGTCGACTTTTATGATGATATTGTTTATTATTTACATTAACGCTTTATATCAATAAATTCAACTACACAAAATGTCATTGATCGATGGCGACATTTGGCGTCTGTGGCATAGAGAAATTGGTTTGTTCTCGGCGTGCAGGCAGCTGTCATAAAATATTGTTTATAGGTTAGAACAGATAAAAAATATCTCATTTTGGTCAAGTATTTTTGATACTCTTCACACTTTACTGTGGTATGGTAATGATAAGCATAGGGCATTAACTCGTTAATCCGTTAATCGTTAATTAACGGAGTTAATATTTTGAGTAACGGATTAACTTTTAAGTTATCTTGAAAATATGTTAACGGACTCTTAACTACCGTTAAATTAGCCCAAGTTCGTTAATCGTTAATCCGACATGTTCTAACATGTTACGTTCAACAACTGCTGCAAAACGCTACCGAAACGTCAGTACACAAATGTTCAAATATTTATCACGTGAAAATCCCTACAGTTCACGGCATCTAACTTGGTTTGGAGTAGTGTGGGCTCCACTACTTCAAAACCTTGCCAAGTTAGATGCTGTACACATTATATTTGATTTTATGCGACGCATTTTGCCACAAACAAATATAGTGTACAGCATCTAACTTGGCAAGGTTTTGGAGTAGAAGAAACTTAAACAATACAAACAACTCCTTGGTTGTTTATTCTTTACTAAAACCATTGACAATATTTTACTGTCAATTTTATACAGATTCCCAGACGAAAAGAAAACATACTAAAACTCTAGCAATGTCTCAACTTGTCTATTCTTCCTTCCTTTTCGTGCGGCCGTGTCACCGCGTGGTTCACAGCCGCGTTTCAATAAGAAACATACAAAATGGCAATCAGACCCGTATACAGGCCGACAATCGTCAAAAAGAGGACGAAAAGATTTATCCGCCACCAATCGGATCGCTATGACAAACTTAAGCGTAACTGGCGTAAACCCAGAGGTAAGTTTAGCGTGTTCTTTTGCTTCCCTGTTGATAACCTTATAATTATTTGGTAATCGAGTATTACATGTTATTTGAAGGAATTACTTACAAAATCAGTAGTAATCGGTTAATATGAAGAAAGTTGCTACTTATTTACAAATATTTCAACGTGTGTTTAGGTTATGACATGCATATCTAATACACATTGATCCATCAAAACTTATAAATTGAATCTTTTTTTATACACTCTTCTATACTCTAACCTTTTTATAGACCTTAACAGCATTTTAGTAATCTAACAAATGCATTTTCACTACATTTACTTTGTTTTCCACTATAACTGATGTCAAAAAAAAGACTCCTTCACACACTTTACAAGGAGAGGTCCCAGGACCTCCCATTCTAAAATAGGATCTCAAAAGACCTCGTACCACTAGGGGTATGCCACTAGGCGTATTCCATTTGTGCCGAAAATAATAATTATTCCTATCACCAGCTATAAGCCCAGTCAAGTCTTGCAAGACTAAAGTAGTAAAAAAAATTGAACAAAAATATCTGAAAAATTGTAGATAAAAAGGCAAAAATATTTACAAATCATACAGAAACAGCTATATCACACATATAGCTGTTTCTGTATGATTTAGACCTCCAAAACTTACAATTTTTTTCCACTGGGTAAAACAAAATTATGGCTACTCTGAGGTGATCAGAAATTGACTTAGAGTTATTTTACCTGCTGTGTCTGGATATCCTTTTTTTACATACTATTTTCATGCATGTCCAGTTAAAAAATAACTTTGCAAGGGCACTCTGTGTTATATGTTCCATATGATAATTACAATTTGTTACCTTGCTATAACAACTCTACCAACACCTATTCCAAACTGGTGGCCATCGCTGTTTGGTCATAGTGGTAGATACATTTTTTTTCTGGAATGTTCTCTATGGAATTGCTGGCTATAGGATATGAGCCTATTGCTGTCAACTAGCCACTTGTTTCTGATGCAGATATAAACTTACCTGACCCGGGCATCTTGTCTGGGATCAGCTGTGATGCTGACTTTTTTGTTTAAACAAAAAGAAAATGTTTTAGTGCAAAATCAATTTAAAAAACAAACATCAAAATGTATGCACCATGTATGTTGCAGAAAATTGAAATAATTGAACTAAAATTTATTTCTGAATTAAAACCATTCATTTTCATACTAATTTTTTTTTAAAAAGATTAACTAGGAAAATAAATTTAGTTCTTAATGTATTTTGAAAAGACAAAGTAATGATGACATAACCCAGAGAAGCAGAGATAGCCAATTAAAAAAATAAAATTAGGATCAATGGCCTTTCAGTAAAATAAGTTTTTATAAAACATTTCGAAGCTTACGTAACAACTTATTGTAGATATTATTTATTAAAAATTCAATTGAAAATGAATCAAACTTACTGATTTTAAAGGTTTGATAACATAATGAAAGCATAGGTAGATTTTACATACATACACTAATACTAATATTATAAATGCGAAAGTAACTCTGTCCGTCTGTCTGTCTGTTACGCTTTCACTCCTGAACCGCTGAACCGATTTTGATGAAATTTGGTATAGGAGTAAATTAGACCTCGAGAATGAACATAGGCTATGTTTGGTCGTGATAACCGGCATCAATGAAATCAAGTGTTTTAAAAACATTACCTTACTGAATCAGGTGCAAAGTCAGAAGAAGATATATTATTAAGTTCACACCTCATTTTTTTAAATTAAAATACTCTTTTGAATGTTACAGGTATTGACAACAGAGTGCGAAGGCGTTTCAAGGGCCAGTATTTGATGCCCAACATCGGTTACGGTTCAAACAAGAAGACACGTCACATGCTGCCTAATGGTTTCCGTAAGGTACATAGTAAATCTATCTATATTTAAAAAAATCACTGATATGTATGTACTACACGTACGCTATAAGTTGAGACCTGACCGCTAGACGTCACCGTCGCGTGTTTGTACAGCGCAAAAAAAAATATTTATTTATTTTATTTATATTTTTATGAACAAGCAGCTACAAGCTGATGTGTTCACTTCTAGTGATAAAATGTATGTGTCTCTTTTTGTTTTAACTGTCCGTCATTTTTTATAAATATCGTAAAAAAGCTTCTGCCCGAGTCGTTACCTACCTGTCTACCTATTTTTTGCAAACAGTACATCACGGGCGACTGAGGTGCAGTGCAGGAGGAAGTAGGCGGAGAGCCCAGGTCTTAACTTATAGCGCACGGGTTATATTTGCATAACTTATAAACAACATGTTTAACCGAATTAGATAATTATTTTATCGAGTTTTTTGCCAGAATAAGGTTTGTATTATAGGAAAGTTTTGAAAAGTCCATGGGTACAGATACCGGCACGTAAATTGGCCAGCCGCGTCATATGCGCAAAGGTCGATTTTTAGGTCCCCTTTGAGGTATGAGCGGGTCGCGGGGGACGCGGTTGCGCCATCGCGGACATATGATTGGTCCGTCACTTGACGAACCAATCATAAGTCTCCGAGAGACGTCTTGTAGCGAATCACCGTTCCGTTCGTTCGTACTTTAAATCATTAGATTGGCTCAAAGTGCACGATGCGCGAACTTACCCCAAACATGGCCAAGTTATGTGCCTGTATCTGTATTATGTATGTGTGTGCATAACTTATAAACAACTGTTTAATCGAATTGGATAATTATTTTATCATGTTTTTTGCCAGAATAAGATTTATATTATAAGAAATTTTTGAAAAGTCCATGGGTAGTGATATAATTGCACCATAGCGAGTCCAGGATGCGCAGTTAGTTATTAAATATCTTGACACTATTTTTCACATAAAATTTTGAACGTGATCCATACATGACAGCAGGTGTGATCAGGCTTAAATTTTCTCCCTTTTACCTAACTGCCGAAGAAAGGAGGGTAATGTTTTCGAGACTATGTTTGTAAAACAAGTACTTAGATGTCTGGTGGTCTAGAAATGACAACTTAACAGTCGGGATCCATTGAAAAATTAGATTGGCTGTCGAATAATGGATCCTTTTTATGCAGTCTGGTTTTCTGATATTATAATTTTATGCATGTCTAAGGTAAAAAAATAATATTTGCTAAACTTACAATTTTTTTCCACTGGGTAAAACAAAATTATGGCTATTCTGAGGTGATCAAATTTTGACCCAAATTGACTTCAGTAGTTTTGCCTGCTGCGTCTGGATATCCTTTTTTTACATAAGATTTTCATGCATGTCTAGTTAAAAAATAACTTTGCAAGGGCACTCTGTGTTATACGTTCCATATGATAATTACAATTTGTTACCTTGCTATAGCAACTCTACCAACACCTATTCCAAACTGGTGGCCATCGCTGTTTGGTCATAGTGGTAGATACATTTTTTCCATGTTCAACCTAACACTGGATGTTTTTTTTTATACTACTTAAGTTGTAGACAAGCACACGGCCCACCTGATGGGGCAATATTGGGAAAACACTCCCGAAAACGTAGATAGCTGATGTTGTTTTTATGAAATTCTCGTTTCATTTATATGCTGTAAAAAAAAAACGAAAAAAAATCGCTTTTATTTTTTTTGATACAACTTCTTTTCCAGGGGTGTTTTCTTAACACCTGTGTGTCCATGTGTAGCGTAGGTGGCCAATAAGTCTGATTCCCTGGCCATTCAGGCCAATGTGACAACGTGCGATTTTAGTCGGTTCGACTCCGACATAACCATTGTGTTGTGTTCCGGTGGTAAGTAGGGTAGCCAGAGCTCACTGTACTCCTCCCGCACCCCTTCCTAGCCCTCCGCCCTTCCCTTTAAGCAGTGCGTGTGTGACAACCTTAGTGTTGCACACGTTCATAGGCCACGGTGTCCGCTTCCCATCAGGTAGGCCGGGTGCTTGTCTGCCAAATACGTAGCATTAAAAAAAATAACCGCTCCCGCTTCCCGTCGGGCGAGATATATTTTTTTTGTTATTTTAATTTATGATAGTGATACGGGCAAATTTTAATATAAGGGTCGGCAGCGCGAGTGTGACCCCCCCCCCCCCCCTGGTGTTGCACACGTCCATAGGCCCCGGTGACCGCTTCCCATCAGGTGGGCCGTGCGCTTGTCTGCCACCTAAGTGGTATAAAAAAAAGCAAAATATTAATATTTGCATTCCATTCCCAGGTACTCGTCCACAATGTCAAGGAGCTCGAGATCCTAATGATGCAAAACAGGAAGTACTGCGCAGAGATCGCTCACGGTGTCTCCTCGAAGAAGCGCCTGACCATCGTGGAGCGCGCCCAGCAGCTCAGCATCAGGGTCACCAACGCCTCTGCGCGCCTCCGCAGCCAGGAGAACGAATAAACTTAAGTTAATTAAAAAGTTATAAAAACTAATGTATTTTATTTCAAATCAAATCATTGATTTCGAATCCATCCATCGCTCAAAGAATCGAAATTGATTTTTAAAAACAAACCCTTGGCACTCGGATAAAAAGATGCTAAAAGGGTAGCTAAAAAAGCAGCTGAGCTGACAGACGGATTGGGCGAAGCGTACGGAGCGGGCAAGAATCACTGCCATTCGAAAGACAAGCGTCGACTAGTCCGAATACTCGAAACGGGGAGGACGAGCGAGCTAAGCTGGCGAAACGAGGCGGCTTCGCTCACGTCGCTCGCATCGCTGACGTAGCTTAGCTCGTTATAGACTAAGATCCCACTGCAAAATCATGCATGCATCGAATATTTGCTAATAACCAAATTTTACGCATATTTATGATTAGGAGAACATATATTTACTAGGTTGCCTATCAAAATGTGGCCGCTAATATGTTTAATTCGATTATTGGTAATTCACTTTTCGGAAAAAAAATTCTTCACGTGGTTTTTAAATAAAATATCATCCACGTCACGGCAATACACATAAGGACTGAAAAATCACGGTTGCCGTTGCGCACTTCGCCGTGCCTCTTCGCAGCCAGGTGTAAACAGATACGAAGAGTGGTTTTTAGCAAATATTCGATGCATGCATGATTTTGCAGTGGGATCTCGTACTATTAGTTGGCGGTGTGAACCCGAGTATGAAAAGAGGTGAAACGATGTCGTCCGTAGCTGGCAGTGTGGCCCGCGCTTAAGCATGAATACCAATTTTATAAGCACACGTCCATTAGTATAAAAAAAACCTACAGACGCGTTGAAGACGACTGTCACAAAAATGGCGGCAAACCATGTACGAGTGAATTTTGGGTTGCGATGTGTTATCCAAGTGGCTGATTCACACTCATGTGTGTTTGCGTGCCGATGAGTCGTCCAGTTGTATTGTGTTTAAAACGCATAACGTCCATAGAATTGATAGAATGTAGGTATATGTTCATGCTCTATTTCTGCGCGTTAGACGCAAAACTACTGGACGGATTTTGATGTGGTTTTTTGTTTAAAAGATCTTGGTCAAATTTAAAATCTTACGTATGTTTTATCACAACCGGTTATATAGAACTAGAGATGTAGTCAAACACGCGAAAACCAAAACGTCCATGCGGGCGGAGCCGCGGGCATATGCTATAATTTTTTTTATACTACGTAGGTGGCAGACAAGCATACGGCCCACCTGATGGGAAGCGGTTACCGTGGCCTATGAACGTGTGCAACACCAAGTGTGTCACACGCGCCTACCCTGAAGGAAAGGGGGAAAATATTGTTGTAGTTTGGGCACAGATTAGCCCAAACTTCAACATAAACTTTACTCATAACCCCTGTACAGATACAGGCACGTAACCATGAAGCTATAGATCTATAGCTTCATGCACGTAACTTGGCCGTTTGGGGTAAGTTCGCGCATCGTGCACTTTGAGCCAATCAAATGATTCAAAGTACGAACGAACGGAACGTTGATTCGCTACAAGACGACTCTCGGAGACATATGATTGGTCCGCCAAGTAACGGACCAATCATGTCCGCGACGGCGCAACCGCGTCTCCCGCGACCCGTTCATACCTTAAAAGAGACCTAAAAATCGACCTTTGCGCATATGACGCGTCTGGCCAATTTACGTGCCGGTATCTGTAACAACCTTATTTACGTTCTACGGCGTATCTAATTCAAGTTGATTATCAAATAATGTCTGGATGCGACAATATCCAGCAGTTTACGTAACTGCATAGGTCCCGTGCGTGCGAAACGACACGTCGCGTGAGGAAAGTTAATAAATTCTGATTTGCCAAAGCGCTGTCATCGAAAGGACGATGGTATGCGATATGGACTCAAAAGGTATCTTGAATCCAACTTCCAACTATTAAATGTGAGGATGTTTCGATGCTTGGATGGTCGTTACCTACCTATTCAATCTTTAATGGAGGTAGGACATGACGGTATCTCCCATCCGAACTGAGCAGTCCGACTGGGGTAGTACCTACGCCCTACAGAACACCGCGCACATAATAACCATCGTGTTGTATTCTCAACGGTAAGTAGGTTAACCTGAGCTCACTGGAGGGATTTTGTGCTATTAGCAGAGAGACCAAAGTCTCCTGCGTTGTCAGTACAGAAACTCTCAATAAATAAGTGACTTATAAGAACTTTTTATCATGCAGTAACTAGGGTGGTTATGTCGAAGTCGAACCTACTAAAACAGCATGGAGTCTCTTCACATCGGCCTGTGTGGCCGGGGAATCTGGAGACCCTAACCGGCCATGGCCGCCATCATAGGCGACCCCGACGTATTGTTGGGGGATTAAATTCCCTCCTGCCTAGTAGAGGCGCCGCCACTGCGTTTTAAGGCCTTGACAGCTTCAAATATGTATGATACTAGCTGTTGCCCGCGGCTCCGCCCGCGTGGATGTCGAAATCCGTTTCAAAAACTATCCTATCTCTCAAGTTGGATCGAACTGCACATGGTGTGCGAAT
The DNA here is from genome assembly GCA_963576445.1 of Lithosia quadra. Taxonomy (NCBI): domain Eukaryota; kingdom Metazoa; phylum Arthropoda; class Insecta; order Lepidoptera; family Erebidae; genus Lithosia; species Lithosia quadra. Next base: position 2,986,464 of record OY754897.1, read on the forward strand.
TTTATTATAATCGGTTAAGTGGTTTAGGAGTCCATTGAGGACAAACATTGTGACACGAGATTTATATATATTAAGATGTACAACCGGAAGTATTCGCTTTTTACGACAGCTATAACGCTAAACTTTAAATTCTTGCTGTTTATTGCATAACGCCATCCATAATGGCAGATCATTGGCGAAGCTTGGGTTATGATATTTTTTACGATACACGCATCTCCGTACCAAGTACGGTCTACTTAGTCTACAGGGTGTATTTAAATTGTGTGCAAAATAAATTTTAATGATTTCATTACAATTATCGTAATTTATGAAAATTTACGTCTTGAGTGCCTATTTATTTGGTTTATTAAATTGTCGCCTGATGGTACGCTAAAGGGAATGGGGGTCGCCGTTACAGACACCGATAATGCTACAATGGTGGCGTGACTGGTTATTAGACATTAAATAACAATTTAGCATTAAATCTTTCCTTCAAATTCGACAAATGGAAAATTAATGACTGCTACTAAGATATCCGGAGTCGGATCTTTTACTCCTGGCTATATTTAGATTATTTTGACTTTTACGGGTGCGACTGCCGTATGACCCGAATCCCTAGAAGAAAGCCTGCAACCCAGCACCTTATCCGTGTATTAAACGTGTCATCACATTACGCACCAGCCTGCCACAGCCCAGCCGGCATATTGATCTTCATTCGCTTAGGCGATATAATATGACTTATTTTTGGCGGAGTTGAGTCAAAAGAAGTCATTGCCAGCCATTTTTGTTTACTACCCACTTAGGTATTTAAGAGAATGTAAATCTCCAAAAAGTATAAAATTTAAACTTAAGAAATATTTTTTAAAATATAATGTAGGGGGTGCGATTTGATTTTTTTGTATATAGGTAAGTATCTACATTGTGTAAATTGCTGCCAATTGTTTCAAAAACTAATATTAGTAATTAGTGTAGTGGCTAAGTGGGTAGTCTGGCGAGTGTTTATGTGGGTATAATAAAATAATTATGTGAAGTTTTGATGACTCACAATAGCACGGGTTTAAACCTACGTGTTTTTTGGAGTGAAAACTTCTTTAGCGGCGCTGAGCACTTTTTTTGTATGGGTAAAAATTTTCAATCTCGCGTCAGGGTCACGTGATGCTGATCGAAAAAGCGTAAGATCGAGGGGAAGGGAGAGGAACTAGTATCTCCCACTCTTTCTACCGTGCCTGAGTGTGCTGCTCTGTTTAGGCGGCACAGGGCGCTTGCACGAATGACCGTGTGTGTTTATGTACAGCGTCCCACGCGTATCCAAGGATGGTGACAGCTGATTGCTTGACTGTTGTGTATTCGTAAATGTGAATAAATAACAACATATAAATTGTCATATTTGTGTACGATAGCGCAATAAATAAACATTGTATTCTACCTCATAAATGATAGTACTTTTATACTTATAATTAAACACAACGTTAATATTAAAGTTTTCACTTCTGCCGGCACTCCCGGAGTGCTATTTTTTTGTTGCTATTATTATTTGATCATAATGTACCTAATGTTTTTTTTATTAATAAAAAAAATAAAAGAATAAAGCGTATAGTCGGAACTCTGCTACTTTTATTCAACCGCTAAAAGTTTTACTTGAAAACCTGTTACACAAAACTATTTCGGAAATTAGCTGTCTCACAATACCATAGTATATTTTTTCAACCTTGTTACTTTCAATACAAAAACGTAACATCCTGTACATATTCGCTGATTGTATGTCAACGTTGTTGGTCGTTTAGCAAACGTTTGCAGAATTCGGGCAAAATAAACCCACCTATTGTATAACCTAACCGCTTGTATGGTTGTAGCGTGTTTGTATTTAGTTGGACAGTGATATTGCAAGTGATACAGGAGCATTTAGTGTTGTGATTGTCAGTTTTTAATTATAAGATACTACTATAATACTACAAACAATTCCATCAAGAACCAAGCGGTTCGGTGCCTCTTTTCTTTGCCGCACCATCAAAACCTGGAATTCTTTACCAGCTCACGTTTTTCCTTCCTCATACAGTCCCGGGTCCTTTAAGCGGGGCGTGAAAAAGCATTTGATGAGGTCGTCAAGCTAAGTGCCACCATTGTGGCACTATCGGCGTTTGCAATGGTGACTCCCATTCCAGAGACTTTGCCTTTAGCTTACCACCAGGCGAGGTGCAGACATGTTGACGTGACCGAGTTTCTATTGTGGCTCTAGCTTGCCTCTTGCGGGGCCTCGATTCTGCTAAAACAAGCCACTGTTAGACCACTGACACTTCAAAAAAATATTGGACATTTGATTGATTTTGGACTTTATTATCAACTTAAAGTCTATAAAAATTATATTTTGTAGAGCGAATGGAAAGTTAAATGAATTCTTTTCATTTTATTTTAGACTTTAACTGTATAACGGTAAAGTCTACAATCCAATAGCATTTTTTTGAGTCAGTGGCATCACAGTGGTTTGCCTTCAGCAGAATCTAGGCCCGGTTACTCTCCGCATGCCACTAATTCTTTTTTCGCCACCTTTTGTATGAGTTTTGAAGTTCTTTCGGCCGTGCCCCTGCCTTATCTGTGTAAATCACGCCTTAGAAAGATGTTAAAGGCTTATTCCAGGTGTAAGCAATGCTCAATCTGCAGTCCAACGTAGGCACTTACGCCTTTGTATCGTAGTGCAGTACCTCAACTGCTGTAACTCACCATGTCCTTGAAGGCGCTGCACTCGGGCCAGAAGAGCCATAGGAACTCCCACCACTCCGTCAGGTTCACCAGCGAAGATATGCCGAAGTATAAATGTCCTGTAAGTACACCTATTTTTAACAAAGGAGTTTCTCAATTCGTACGCTATTTTTTTTGTAATGTTACGCGATAGCGGCGCCAATTATGGATGGATTTTGAATTTTTTTTGTTTGAAAGAGGCTACTTCTAAGGTGGTCCTATATTCAGGGTCAGGTATCTGATGCTGGGTTCTTGGGAAAATCGAGGGGGAATCATCAAATTCTGTTTTTGATGCCTTTGTACAAAATAAACCTCATAAATAAATAGGTACTTTTGTATTTCTGTACACTAAAAAATAAAAAATAACTACGTTTTTAGTTTGTGATGTCGGTTTTTAAACGTAGTTATTAAGTAGGTAGAGTCATAAGCGACGAAAATATGGATGTATGAAAAAAATACAGACATACCTGAATATCATTATGCCATATTTAAATAGGTCACCGACAGCGACAATTTGACATAAAGTTACATAATATTATTCCAACTGCGTCTCGTAGTAATTTGGCGTCACACAAATTATGAATTTCGTGGCATATTTTTAGGGTGAATCCACACTGTGCGTGTGGATTAAAGAGTGCTCCTTTTTAAAAGTGACAGTGTGATTTTTGTAGCGCTTCTGCGGCGACTAAAGCAGTAATGATTTGAATTTTCAAGAATTATACCTTCGGCTTAGTAGACTAATACCTAACGCAATTCTATGCCTAACGGACACGCATGCGGAGATTTTTTTAAAAGTGTCTATACCTACTTACAAGGAAAATGAATAGACCTTTGCTAGGAGTACCTAACTATCTCTTTTATTGGTAGTTTGCATACCTAAACATAAACTGGCGAAATGTGGGTTCTAGCATCTCTGCCTACCCTTTCGGGGATATAGGCGTGAGTTTATGTCATATATGTTATGTAAGTTTGCATATATTTGCGTCTATTTGTCTCCCGTTTTGCAAAGGAGGGAAGCGAATCTACTATACTTACCTATGTCAAACGCCTCCAATTTACTTCTAATTTAATAAATTAGCTATAAGTACGTATACCTTACGCTACGCTTACTTTGGGTCTAGACAGCGCTGTGTAGAATGTCGTAGTAAATTTTATCTATTTCGATGCGAAAGGGAATGAGGGTGGGATTAGTCCCGATTTATCGCAGGTTTATAAGTGCCCGGTTAATGGCAATAGGCTCGCCACCTATTAGACCTAAACATAAACTGGCAAAAGGTGGGTGCTAGCCCCTCTGCCTACCCCTTCGGGGATATAGGCGTGAGTTTATGTTATGTAATAAAATACGACCTTAGTATGAAGTACAATGTGGACCAGCCCTTAAATTTGCCGTGTGTGTTTGAACTGTCCCGGAAGCGTGCCGGCCAAGTTGTCTCGAAAGTCGCAATATTTGGGGAAAAATATGTCACGAATATCGCGGTATTCAGTTTTGTGATGGTTGAGATTTCGTATAGTAAAATTGTTCGTTTGTCTGTTATATTTCGTTGTATTTAAGTCTTGATATATTATGGGAACTGGCAGAGAAACCAGAGTTCGGACTATGAAGCCTAAATATAAGAAACAAATTCAGGTGATACATCCTTTCATTCAACCTAGCGTTAATCCTAGTCGCATCCAAAGCTTTCACCTCGTAGTCTGGGGTCCGCTTTAACAGTCTTAACTGTGGATTTGGCTGGACCGCGATGTTTTCCGTGAAGCGACTGCCATCTGACCTTCACAACCCAATGGTGACATTAGGCGATATCGAAGCATTGCAGCTAGACCGTTGTTGTTGGACTTTTAGGGCTCCTAGTCAAATTCAGGTGATATATATTTTTTTTAAATAAAAAAATGTGTAAAACATTCTAAGTACACAGCGCTGTCTAGACCCGAATCACAGAATATACTCGTATATAATAGTACTGACGTTTCAAATAAGCATAGCTTAACTAGCTTGCTATGGGTTCTATAATGCAGATAAAGAAAGAAAGAAAAAATATTTTCGACAAATAAATGCAACAAAAGTATCGAAAATATTGCTTATGTATGTCTATATATGTAAACATACATAATTATATATAGAAAAACCCAGACCAATGAAAATAGACATATTCATGCATACAAATATTTGCGCTGAGCGGGAATCGAACCCGCGCCCCCTGTCGTAGCAGTCGAATGCACTACCGCTGCACCATAGAGGCCCTCCAAGAGCCAAAGTACTGGTTACTCTTTTTACAAGCATGTAATAGTTTCCTTGTACCCTGCAGTGGTTTTCCCTGGCGGCTACAATATGGCGTTCTTCAAGAAGGGCATTAGAAGGTTTTTGCAGGGTCGGCAGCGCGAGTGTGACGCCCCTGGTGTTGCACGCGTCCATAGGCCACGGTAACCGCTTTCCATCAGTGTGGGCCGTGTGTAAGTGGTATAAAAAAAAACATAATGTGTGCAGTCTTCCTCACAGGACTCTGGAGACAGCGCCCCCAACTTCGCGGGGCCCGTGTCACACCCGGGACATGACTCCGGAGCCCCGAGCCCTGACTCCTGCATCTTTCAGCCGGCTGCACATCGGTTTAGAGTCAACGAGCAACGTAAGTGATATAATACAGGCCACTTTTTTATATTGGACAACATGACTTCACCTCCACCTGATGGAGGAAGGACACGACGATACAGATGCACGTAACTTGGCCAGGTTTTGGAGTAGTGGGGGTAAGTTCGCGCATCGTGCACTTTGAGCCAATCAAAGTACGAACGAACGGAACGTTGATTCGCTACAAGACTTCTCTCGGAGACATATGATTGGTCCGTCAAGTGACGGACCAATTATATGTCCGCGACGGCGCAACCGCGTCTCCCGCGACCCGCTCATACCTCAAAGGGACCTAAAAATCGACCTTTGCGCAAATGAAGCGTCTGGCTAATTTACGTGCCGGTATCTGTATCTCCCGTCCGAAATGAGTTGTCCTACTAGGGTAGTACCTCCGCTCTACAGAAGACCGCGGCCATAATAACCATCGTGTTGTGTTCCTGCTGGTAAGTAGGGTAGCCAGAGCTCACTGTACCTCCTCCCCCCACCCCTTCCCAGCCCTCTCCCCTTCCCTTCAGGGTCGGCAGCGCGTGTGACACTTAGTGTTGCACACGTCCATAGGCCACGGTGACCACTTCCCATCAGGTGGGAAAACCTCGCCTGATGGAAAGCTAAAGGCAAAGTCTCAGGATCGGGGGTCATCACTACATAGGTACACCGATAGTGCTTTTAGAGTGTCAGTGGCATGAAAATACTCTGACCAACTGTGTAGTGAGCCTACATCCTCCACCAAAGCTAAAGACTTGAAACTCTTTACCAGCGCATATGTTTCCTCCCTCCTACACGGGACAGCGGGGCGTGAAAGAGCATTTGATGAGGCCGTCAAGCTTAGGGCCACCACTGTAGCACTATCGGTATATGTAATGGTGACCCCGGTCCTGAGACTTTGCCTTTAGCTTACCATCAGGCGAGGTTAAGTCATTTTGTCGTGTTCTATATAAAAATAAAAACTAGGAAGTCAGAAAGTCGTATAATAGTAATTGAAAGTTTTAATAAAAAATTGTTTAAATCTATTCAATTTCGAACTATAGAAAACTTTTTACATGTTTTGTAATAATTTGTTGTGTAGGTAGGTATATAGGTAGGTATGTATAGGGCAATAAGGAAATTGAAAATGGTTTTCCATTTTGTGAGTGGCAATACAATACATTGGAAATAAGAATGTAAGTAGGTACTTATATAAATACGAAACCTTTAGCTTACTATCAGGCAAGGTGAAGTCTATTGAAGTGGAAATATCCTACTAGGTGATGCCCACGGCTCTGCCCTCGCGCGTCAAAAATCAGTTACCGCAACTTTTAGTATTATCTCCAGATCTACTCAACCAATTTGCGACCAAAAATACGATAGATTTTAAGTCTAAACAAGACTTTTCTAATTAAAAAACTGAAAACTTCTTGTACATGCCTCTTCTTAGAGGTATCGAGTTCGTATCCTTACAGTATTGTGAATTTCACTTTGTGGAATTTATATGTTCTAATCACGTGATTTATCATCTGCTGACGGTGAAGGAAAAACATCGTGAGGAAACCCACATGTCCAAAAGAAATTCTAAGCACATATCCGATCCACCAACCCGCATTAGGCCAGCGTGTGTGGATTAAAGTCTAAGTCCTCTTAGATCTCTCGTTAGAGGAGAGGAGAGGAGAGTCCCCAGCTGCAGTGGGATATTAATGGGTTGTTATCAAGTAAAACCGGAGATCTTCTTCTTCTTTCGTGTCAATGATTCACTTCTTCAAATTATTCGGGCATAAAATTCTGCCATCTTAACCACGCTATCAGTGGCCTTGTTAATGTCGTCTTGACTGCGGGCAGTAGGGCATAAGAGGCATGAAAGTAGGTGTGTCATGGATTGCACAGGAGCTCCGCAGTCGCACGCGGTTAAGCCCGGATCTCACATTCGCCAACTGCATAGGTTTTGTCTGGACCGACCGACCTGAGCGACAAACCGGAGATTCTATGACTAAAAAACAATACCGTTCTAGGTGTGCATGGAGCCGTAAACATCAGCTAGTTCAACTTAACAATGTTAAATCTTGTCCAAACCAGGCATCAAACTGCTGACATCTATCAATCAAATAGTCCAGCAGCGAGCCGATCTTGAATCCAACCGGGTCACCCTCAGCAGTCTTCTCGATGAACTGAAACGGAAGCTCAAGAGAAGAATAGAAGAATGCCACTTCGAGAAGAAGGAGAAGATGAAAGTTAGTTCTATTTAACCCCCTTTTCTTTTTGTGGGGAAATCTTTCGGATTATCTTTGGGTCTTCAACGCGGGTATAACGCCCCTGGCGCACACGTCCATAGGCCACGGTGACCGAGCAACCGAGCACCTTAATAAATGAATGTCTCAAACCGAAGACGGACAGTGCCTCTACGTCTACTGTCAGCTCTATGGTACGGGGCACCATGTGATTTTTTGCAGATACCCCCACGGATACCATGGTGTTTATGTTGGGCTTGAACCGCATATATATCCAATAATCCCTGAACCCGAGCTGACCCATTACGGTTTTAAGATGGCCCTACGAAACCCCGAAATGTTGGGTGAGGGTCGGTCGCTCGGGTGACAAGCAGCTGTTCTGTCAATCCTGCGTCGTGCTTGCTCTCCTCTATGCCTTCTGCTAGTCAGGGCGGCAAGTGGAGATTCCGAGGGCCCCACTCCCGCCTCGGCCGGAATTGGCCGAAGAACTCCGATTTTTAGGAGTGGGAATATTAAGCAGTCTGATACTAATTAATACTGGTTGATAACGGATTTCAGTCTTTAAAACAAGCAAACCAACGCCTGGAGAAAGACAAGTTTAACGTGATGTCAGACCTGGAACACCTCAAGAGACACCTGGAGAGGGAGGAGGCTCATCACTTGCAGCATGCCAGGACTGTAGTGGCGCAGGTAAGCATTCACAGTGTAATTATAGTCGGCAGTTTATTCTATTAGGTAGTTCGAGCCCGCTGCAAGTAACCCTAAACGTAACCCTAAACCCTACTTATCTACTAGTTACTAAGGTACTCTGCCGGTCCTAAGTCCATAAAATTAGGTAGTGTGCGCGTCAGCTGATCAATGTTATCGCCCGTGAATTACGTGAACGAAGTCTTAACATTCAATGCGCTGGTGAATTTGTGATGGCTATAAGTAGCTCAAGCCCCCTGTGAAGGATAAATTATGAATAATGAATACCTAATATTATGAATTCGATAAGTAATTGAACTCTATTCTATCCAGGCTATTCAGGGCGTGGTATCGAAGTGCCCACCCCCGGATTTGTTCAGCCCGTGTTCAATTGCCGATTTCCCCAACGCAGTCAGCAGGAGTGTTGCCAGGAATGCACCGTCAAGAGCTGTAAGTCTATACACAAAGTAGTATTTTTGATACCATTTAGGTGGCAGACGAGCACACGGCCCACCTAATGGGGACCCTCCCGAAACCGACTTTAGAAAGAGGTTAACAATTTTCACACTATGTAGGTATGTTTAATCCGAGATTATCTCCCGTTTGGTTGCATCAATTTTGATTTTGCAGGCGGATACTAAGCTGGCCGCCGCGCGTCTTATGCGCGACATCGCCGAGCTCCGATCCAGGGTGGCGCAGGTTGAAGCAAGACTTGCGCACGAGCTGAAGGTGAGATGTGCTTCCTGCACTTTTATTGACCTATACTACGTAGGTGGCAGACAAGCACACGGCCAACCTGATGGGAAGCGGTTACCGTGGCCTATTTACGTGTGCAACACCCTGGGCGTCACACTCGTGTTGCCGACCCTGGATGGAGGGGAGTTTAGGGTGGTTGGAGGGCGGTTAGGGAATAGGGGAGGGGAGAGTTTATGAGCTCAGGCTACCGTACCTACTTATCGCCGGAAACACAACACGATGGTTATTATGGGCGCGGTGTTCTGTAGGGCGGAGGTACTACCCCAGTCGGACTGCTCAGTTCGGACGGGAGATACCGTCCGAACTGAGCAGTATTTATATAGGACACGTCAAAATGACTTTACCTCGCCTGATGGTAAGCTAAAGGCAAAGTCTCAGAACTGGGGTCACCACCACATACACCGGTAGTGCTACAGTGGCGGCCCTCAGCTTGACGGCTGACGGAATATTGCTGAATTAAAACTATGTACCTATGTACTTACCTCTTATTATTTAGTTCTGTGAATGGAACAGAAGATCCTACATCACAAAAAATCCTTACAAGAAAAATAAAACCAAAATTGCAATAAAATATATTTAATTAACATTTCGGAAAAGTCACACGATTGTAGATCACACCCCAAGTATTCTTTAAAAAAATATTCAATGTACCTACAGTTTTGACTTTCCTACCATTTTATTATTATGTATCTAGATTATAATGTGTATAGAAGATTATATATCTGCACTGGACAAACCCTGGATTTTCCTAGAAGTGTTATTTACTTCTTCATTAAGAACTATATACCTACCTACTGTTATAGGCACAAAGTCGATTTTAGCTTGAAGTGTTTTGATACAGAAATATATAGTTTTATCAGTAGGTACCTATGTTAGTATAAACAAAGACGATAGATAACTCTATCGTCTTTGGTATAAAGAAATATTGAATGTGGAGTACCTAATTGGTTTTTACATTCTGATTAGTGTCAACATATTTTTTAGTGTCATGAAACTTTAACCGACTGTAAGAATTAAGGAGTTTTTGACGTGACAACGTCTTATAAATTGGTTTGCCGGGTGACACTTCAAGAAACTGCGTTACGCTCCGCTCACGTTATGCGCTCACAATGAGAGCGAGTGAGAGGCACGCGTCCCTTCCACTCGGGCATGGTTAGCCCGCCTAAGAGCGAGAGAGACAGACATAAAAATTATTTTACCACTCAAAGTCGTTGTCACGTAAAACTTTCGCCCGTACACCGACTTTACAGGCAACCAATTTTTTAGTAAAAATCATTGGTAAGGACACGACGGTATCTCCCGTCCGAACTCTGAACTAGTAACTTCGCCCTACAGAACACCGCGAACATAATAACCATCGTGTAGTGTTCCCGCCGGTAAGTAGGGTAGCCAGAGCTCACTGTAGCCCTCCGCCCCCATCCCTTCCTAGCCCCTACCCCTTCCCTTTAGGGTAGGCAGCGCACGTGTGACAATCCTGGGCCTCGATTCTGCTAAAGGCAAACCACTGTAATACCACTGACACTCTAAAAATGCTATTTAATTGTAGACTTTACCGTTATACAGTTAAAGTCTAAAATCGAATGATAAGAATTCATTTAACTTTTTCATTCGCTCTACAGAATATCATTTGACTTTAGACTTTAACCTGATAACAATAAAGTCTACAATTAAATGGCATTTTTTAGAGTGTCAGTGGTAGATCAGTGGTTTGTCGGTGTTATTTGTAGTCCCAGCAAGTTATTATTTGTGGCCTAATTCCTAACCTAAAAATATTCATTTTTGTTTTTTGTAGGTACCTATTTTTTACAATCAATTAGCCACTATCTTTCATGATAATATTAGTGCGTTTCCAGCGTAAAAGGCAGGCTGAGCTCGACATTATTCGTCTGAGAAAAGAGCTGTCCACTACGAAGAGCCTCGTGGCTTCACTGCGGATGCCCCCGCCGCCGCTAAGGAAGCAGTGTTCCAAGTTTGCCTAGATGTGTTCAAAAATATAGTGTTCATTAGTTAATGGAGTTTTATTTCTATAGTTACAGTCATAAACCTATAAAAGCTTAGGCCGGAATGCGTTGGGTGCGGGCCGGAACCTCCACGCGGTGCACCCGGGCAACGGAGGCGAGCAGCGCCTCCCACTTGCCACAGGTGACGCTGCTGCTTGCGGTCAATCTGGCTGGGGTTGGAGTGGCCCTCTAGAGGGCTGCTCCGAGGCTCTCCACGTGTCCCTCTTACTAGCAGATGGCACAGTGGGGAGCGAGCGGGGGGCGAGCTGATTGTCTACGCGCCGACGGTTGGGTGACAGGACGGCCGCCTCTCACCCTACACCCCACCATCGGCGAAGTGGCACGATGCTCGCCCCACCCCCCTATCGGGTGAGGGGGCCATCTTAAAACCGTAGATGGCCCGGGGTCGCCTGGGGTGCGAGGGATATGCCCATTGGGTAACCTTACGCCCCGGTAATTAAGGCCCGAGACGGCGTGCGGTTTTAGTCGGTTCGATCCCGACATAACCACCCCCGATGGCCGACGGGGGTGGTATCCATGGGGATTTCCGCAAGATAAAAAAAGGCACTAATAAACCTGCGATAAATACACATATAACTTCGAAAAGCATCAAAAAGTCATTGGTGTGTGCCATGGTGAACCTGGGTTCGAACCCGAGACCTCGTCTCTGCAGTCCATTACCCAAACCGCTAGGCTACCGTTACAAAATATCCATGCAAGGAAAATAAAACCGAAATATGAATTGCAAAAAAATATCTATTTAGGTAAGAATATTAGAAAAAATACAAATTAAACATCTGAAAACCAATTTACATATTACAAGGTTTTACTTTTAACTTCAGACTAAAATAGTGTACTTAAACATTATGAGAATTAGAAAAAAAACATAGAGGTACCTACTTAAAATAAACAGAAGTGACTTAGCTGTACGTCAAAGAATATCTTCGTAAGCAAATCTGGACAGTCAATATTGTAATTAATAATTTTAACAAGAAAAGTAAAGTAACACAAACGAAGGTTTGCTTGGATTATTATATTAAATTTTTTTTTATAACATTTACTTAGTACCGTGAACCGTGCAGTAAAAAACTTACGTTTTTTTTTGTTTTACAGAGGAAAAGTTAAAGGGACTTCTTACTAAGTTAAAGGGACTTCTTACTAAGTTAAAGGGACGTCTTACTGCTTTTAAACTGCTAAAATTACCTGAATTTTGATAAGTCACCTCCCTGTCTTGTTCTACATCATGGTTTTGACCGAAATCGTTTTGCTTTTGACCGACATCATTTTGCTTTTGACCGAATTTTTCTTGAACGAATGAAGGACTTTTCATTGTGGAGTCAGGAGTCAACACGGAACCCGGGCTTATATTTGATGTCACAACGCTTTCCTTCAACGGAAACATGACCTTCAAGACACCTTGGTTGAAATACCAAGTTCCAGTGGAGCTCACTATGTCGGGAAGTTTTCTCTCAATCATAAGTTGATGCAGGCCGCCGTTGGAATACTTGTGATATACTTCAATGCTCAGCCATCTATCGCGGACCTCCACTGTAATATCCTTTTCTTCGTACTCAGGTAGAGAAAACTTTATAACATACTGGTTGCCTTGCCAACTGTGACTTTCCCCGGGTTCCAAATGTTCCAATTCCCAATCGACCACTTGGTGGCCATTGATAGTGGATCTTCGAATTCTTCGAGCCATGTCGCCTATTTCCCTTATTCCCTGGGAGAAGTCAGTCCGAAATTTGTTTGTGTCGAACGGTGGCGATTCAAAATGATCATTGACAGAGTAGCTAAAGTATGGAACGGCGTAAGCGCTCGCGATGAGCCCGAAAAATAGTAAATGGATCATTTCACTTTCTATCAGTGAATCACTGAAGTGAATACGATAAGGCTCGTTTTATATACGTAGGCACCCAGTCGAATAATGAAGTTTTTGGTTCAGAGGTTTTTATTTATCAGTGTGTACCTATACCTAAGTATTCTTTATCGGCACTGGACAAACCCTGGATTTTCCTAGAAGTGTTATTTACTTCTTCATTAAGAACTATATACCTACCTACTTACTGTTATAGGCACAAAGTCGATTTTAGCTTGAAGTGTTTTGATACAGAAATATAGATTTATCAGTACCTATGTTAGTATAAAGAAATATTGAATGTGGAGTACCTAATTGGTATTTCCATTCTGATTAGTGTCAACATATTTTTTAGTGTCATGAAACTTTAACCGACTGTAAGAATTAAGGAGTTTTTTTAGTAAAAATCATTGGTAAGGACACGACGGTATCTCCCGTCCGAACTCTGAACTAGTACCTTCGCCCTACAGAACACCGCGCACATAAAAACCATCGTGTTGTGTTCCCGCCGGTAAGTAGGGTAGCCAGAGCTCACTGTAGCCCTCCGCCCCCACCCCTTCCTAGCCCCCCTACCCCTTCCCTTTAGGGTAGGCAGCGCACGTGTGACAATCCTGGTGTTATTTGTAGTCCCAGCAAGTTATTATTTGTGGCCTAATTCCTAACCTAAAAATATTCATTTTTGTTTTTTTTGTGCCTATTTTTTACAATCAATTAGCCACTATCTTTCATCATAATATTAGTGCGTTTCCAGCGTAAAAGGCAGGCTGAGCTCGACATTATTCGTCTGAGAAAAGAGCTGTCCACTACGAAGAGTCTCGTGGCTTCACTGCGGATGCCCCCGCCGCCGCTAAGGAAGCAGTGTTCCAAGTTTGCCTAGATGTGTTCAAAAATATAGTGTTCATTAGTTAATGGAGTTTTATTTCTATAGTTACAGTCATAAACCTATAAAAGCTTAGGCCGGAACGCGTTGGGTGCGGGCCGGAACCTCCACGTGTAGCACACGGGCAACGGAGGCGAGCCAGCGCCTCCCACTAGCTAAGTAGCGATTTCGGTAGCTAAGCCGTAGCGATAAATGTCGAGACTACCGCTCCAGTATAGCCTAGTACGTGCGTAAGTGTGCTATTTCTATAAAAAATTGTGAAAAAATATTTCTCAAGTTAAACGGTTTTAAATTGTCATCAGAACAAAAGACTCCTGACAAATATCAGACCAATCAGACAACTGAAATATATAATACCATTTAAAAACTTCCGCGTCGTAAAATCGGTCTGACGATATAGTCGGACCACGTGGTCATATCTACAAGTGGCACAGCGTAAATCGCTAAGGAATAGAATATAATAGGTCGACCAATCACACGGAAGCTCATGGTCCCACCGCGGCGCGCGCGTCATACGCCGGCGACGAGGCTTGGATGTGATGGGTCCACCTATTCTATTCCTTTCGTTAGCGATTTACGCTGTGTCACTTGTCTACGGGGCTAAAAGTAATCAAAATCATTTGAATGGTTTGTACATTTTATTTTGAAAAAATAATGCTTCAATTATCACATGGTTTGCTACTTAGAAAACGTTCTCATCAAAACTAAACGACAATGAATGAATTAACAGGAATTAACGTCACAAAGACTCTTGTATACTAACTCTTTGCCACACAATTTCGTCACAGTAAATAGGTCCTATAAGCTAAATCAGCAAAGAAACCACGCAAAATGACACACTCACACACACGCACGCGTCTACACGAACCTCACCGGATCTCACCGTGCTGTCAGCCGCGGTTGTCGTGGTCACATTATTATATTTCTTGTGCCGCACGTACCTTTCGCAACTTTTATTCATAAATTAAGTTGTCAACCCTAAGGGTCAATTTATACTAGTGCAGAGTCGAAGCGCATCGAAGCGTCTATCCAAAACTGAACATAACAAATTCAACCTTAACTCCACAGCGTAAGGCTCACATTACTTCTGCGATTATATCATGTTTATATTATGTTGGTCAGGCGCAGACGCGCGAATTCCAAAGAATGCGCGCGTCTTTTTAAAATCTCAGAAGTAATGTGTGCGTTACGCTGTGGAGTTAAGGTTGAATTTGTTATGTTCAGTTTTGGATAGACGCTTCGATGCGCTTCGACTCTGCGCTAGTATAAATTGACCCTATCGCTTCAATAAATCGCTATACTGCTTTAGCTTATATATACCTACAATTATATTTACTGTGGGTGGTTTCGATCATTTTATGACACTAATGACAAATGTATAATGTGATCAGCTTTAAAAAATCGTAGTAATTAAATAGGGGTGGCGAGGTCGATAAAATGTTATAATTTAATATTAAATTAAATATTTTATCACAACTATAGTAGGTTATGCCCTGTCATTTATTAGGCGTTTATTATTTATGCCAAAAATGCCCGGGCATAAACCCATCTCTAATGACTATGCTTTTGCTGCGCATCATAGTTAAAATATTTATTGCAATTTACACCCAAACTTTGCTATATTTTGATGTAGGACAGTTTCTAATTTGGTACCTTCATCGTATACAATTATAGGGCCCTTGAGGTAGTGTTGCTATTTTGAAAATTATAGATATACAAATTTGATGGGTGTGTGATATATTCATTTACTTTCGTGTTCCATAATGTAGTGACATTCTTTGCACTGGTGTGGTGAAATAAACGTATCCTCTTGAATCTGTTTTGTTTTAACATCTTCATTACATTCTAGAAGAAATATTTGGTGTTTAGAGATGATTTCGAGTTTCTTTAAGCGTTATTTAAGCGGGGCATGAAAAACCACCTGTCAAGGCCGTCTGGGCAGAGGTCAACTACCATTCTAGCCCCTGGAATTGTTAGCTGCCAAAAATCATACAGGATGTGTTTTTTTTTGTTATCACTTAGGTGGCAGACAATCACACAGCCCACCTGATGGGAAGCGGTCACCGTGGCCTATGAAAACGTGTGCTCCACACTAGCGCTGCCGACCCTGCCAAAACCTTCTAATGCCTTTCTTGAAGAAACCCATAATGTAGTCACTAGGGATAACCACGGCAGGGAGATCTATCCACAGCCTAAGCCGCGGAAAAAAATGCCTTTCAAACCTTACAGTGCGCACCCTACGTATGTGGATACTACGAGGATTTTGGGAGGAGGTAGGACACGACGATATCTCCCGTCCGTAATGAGCTGTCCGACTGGGGTAATACCTCCGCCCTACAGAACACCGCGGCCATAATAACCTTGAGTTGTGTTCCCACCGGTAAAGTAAGTAGGGTAGTCAGAGCTCACTGTACCCCTCCTCCCCCCACTCCTTCCTAGCCTCCCCACCCGTTCCTAGCCCTCCCCCCTTCCCTTCAGGGTAAGCAGCGCGGGTGTGACACCTTTAATGTTGCACACGTCCATAGGCCACGGTGATCGCTTCCCATCAGGTGGGCCGTGTGCTTGTCTGCCACCTACGTGGTATAAAAAAAAATTCATGTAGGCCTTGAAGCCTGATTTACCTCTCAAACGATCAAAATGGTTTGCAATTTAAAAGTAGCTTTCAATGGAGATTGACCTGTAGCAAAATCTAAAGGAGAAAGTACTCCAACATTATGAACCACTTACCAGATGCAGGTGGGTTTTGGCCATCGTCTCCAGGTACATTCTTTATTTGTTCCCCTGGACGGCTGGTTGTTGAAGACTTTTTAGATCCTTTGTTGCATTGGTTCTTCGATTTTGGTGTTAAATATTTTGTTTGAGACGATATTTGCCTAATTCTGGAACCAAAAACTAGGCTTAATTGAAACTATTAAAACTAGGTAATGGACTGCTAAGATGAGGTCTCGGGTTCGATCCCAGATTACCATGGCACACACCAATGACATTTCGATGCTTTTCGAAGTTATGTGTGTATTTATCGCAGGTTTATAAGTGCCCGGTTAATGACAATAGGCTCGCCACCTATTACATTGGGACCTAAACATAAACTGGTGAAATGTGGGTGCTAGCACCTCTGCCTACCCCTTCGGGGATATTGGCGTGAGTTTATGTTATGTTAACTGAAACAGCCTGTGACTACCACCAATACAACGGCCGAAACTGTCGTCGGATATTTCGAAGTTATGGATAAATCAGTTAGTACTTTGTGACTTCGCCGGTAGAAACTTGACAACAAAAAATAACAAGGTACCTAGTACCTATCCATTACCTGCGTCATTTACCTATAGTTTATGATTAACGGTTATTTGAAAAATTTAAGAAGCGAAAGGTATGCCTGGGGCCCCAGTCTCGACATTTATCGCTACGACTTTGCTACCGAGTACTGAAATCGCAAGCTAAGATAGCTACAAACATCGGTTGCAGTAACGATTCTTGCGTCAAATGGTAGTCTGTACATTTGAGATGGAGATACCGATAAATCGTTAAGTTAAGATACCGACAAAAAACGTTAGTTTAGAAAGTAGAGATAGAGACTATCAAATATCGTTATGTTTGCGTCGCTACGAGTTAGCGACCGCATTTGGTAAAGGCGTTGTGATAAATGTCGAGACTGCCGCCCGCTGCCCTAGGATAGTAGCAAGTGGAAAGATGTCTGCCTACTAGACTGAAAAAGAGGCGCGTACTATGAGGCGTTTATCTATCTACTAGCTGTTGCCCGCAACTCCACCCACGTGTAATTCTAATCTCGTTCCCGCTACCCATATACACCTATTTTCTGATATGAAAAGTAACTATGTTATTCCAGACTATACTCTACCCCTGTTCTAAATTTCAGTCCAATCCATTCAGCTATTCTGGCGTGACAGAGTAACAGACATCCATACATCATTACACCCATAGTTATAAAAAAACTTTCGGGTTTAAAAATATTAGTAAGATAATAAATTACCTGGTTTTGCCCCTAATGTCAGCCTTTACGTGTAACTCCATATGTATTTTTAACACATTGTTGGGCATGGCAACATTGCATTTTCGGCACACCACAGTTTTTATCTCGCCATTCTTCTTGCATCGAGAGCAGGTAAACGTTTTGGACATATTATTTGAGACCATCATCGGGTATCTAGAAGAGTTAAGACAAGTGATGCGTTTATGCCCAGGTAATTTGGGCAGATATAAAAAAGAGCCGATTAATGCCCAAAACGGACATAAACCTGGCAAGTTGAGCATTAAATTGCGCGTTTATTCAATCTGCCCAAAATACCAGGAAATAAACACGTGTCTTAAGATATGTCATGATATGGCAAGTTGGGTCTTTGATCGAGCGTCTATGCAATTTGCCCAAAATGCTGGAGTTTATACCCTGGCATTTTGTGTATAAATAATAAATGCCCGAAATATCGGGGCATAAACATCACAAGTAAAGCCTGCTCGTGACCGCCGTAAGTATACCCACCGATACAGAATTAAATGAATTTCGACTTTGATTTATAAATATGGCCCCTGTGGCGTAGCGGCAGCGGCAGACTGTTCCGACAGGGGCGCAGGTTCGATGCCCACTCTGTGCAAATATTTGTATGCATAAATATGTCTATTTGCATTAGTCATCCTCCTATGTATAATATTTATTCCTATGTATAATTGTAGGAGGTAGGACATGACGGTATCGCCCGTCAGAACTGCAGCAGTCCGACTGGGACAATACCTCCACCCTACAGAAGACTGTGGCCATAATAACCATCGTGTTGTGTTCCCACCGGTAAGTAGGGTAGCCAGAGCTCACAACCCCCCATCACAACCTCAATCCTCCCCCAACCCACCTAACTCCTCAACCCACCTCCCCCTCGAAGGTCGACAGCGCGTGTGTGACACCCCTGATGTTGCACACGTCAATAGGCCACGGTGACCGCTTCCCATCAGATGGGCCATCTACCATAGATGGTACCATAGATGATACCGTAGTGGGTATAAAAAAGAGAGTTTTTGAGAGTTTCTTAGCGGGAGACTGTTTGAGAAAATTCTTGGACTGAAGAAAACCTACCTTTGATTGCAAAGTTCGCAATGGACCAAAGCCCTCTTCTTCATCCTGTCCTGAGAGTTGTTATATTTCTTCACGTCACGTTTCTTTGGCGTGTCCACTTTTTTGTTCACTATCAGCTGTTCCTGTTTGATCGGCTTCGTGGATTCTTTGGAGCCAATGTGTTGTTTGCAACAGCTATTTGTTTTGACCGTTATCAAAGTTGACGACGCTATGATACGACAGAAACAAAATAAATAAAATCGAGGTGTCTGTAATATCGGTCGACCTCGCAGAGTATACACTGACCAAATTGGGGAGTTGTTGAAAAAAGGGCAGGTTAAAAGCACTCGAAACCGGCGGTCTTGCATGAAAGGCTTAATGACAGTAGAGGAAGCGCGTGAAGGATGTCAGGACAGAGGCAGATGGCGGTCTGTTGTCTCTGCCTACCCCGGAGGGAAAAAGGCGTGAGCATATGTATGTATGTAATATAAAAATAACAGACTTTAAATCAATGCGCATGAGTGTAGTATGTATGAGTATGATACTTAAGGAAGTTTGGATTTTTTTTAAGTCATCTGTCTGTCTATTTGGAAGAGGTAATCTATGGAACAGCTGGGCCGATCTGGACGGCATTTTCGCGGCACCATTCACTCGTTACTCAAGTATGTGTATCCAGTGTATATAACAGAAAAAGAGTCCTGCAAATACGCTTACCATCTGTATCAAGAGCCAAGTCAGTGGCGCTAGGCGTGGAGTCAAAGGCTGCGTGGACTAACGCCCGGAACTTCTCCGTGCCTCTCAGAGCCCGGACGCACCAGTCACATATCATGCAGTCTGAAGATGTAACCTGGACATTTTAAGTATAATAGGTACCATATACTACAACTCCATATGGCACGAATTGTGGAGGTAGATGTGATGTCCCTCCAACACAAAAGGAGGATCCTCCGACCAAGCAAGATGATCACGCCTGGCGGGCCGCGGAACAACGGCTATCGTTGAGATGGTGTATTATGTTATACCAGCGCGCGAACTTCACTTTGGCGATTCAGGATCGTAGTGACGTAGCTGTAGTATCGAAGTAGTTCATCGTGCTGTCACTAGATGGCACTGGGTATATGTGGTATCGTCACACGAATAACGAGAGAAATAGCGAGAGAAGTGGGCAGGGAAGTCGTGTGGTTGCAACATGCTACTCGTCCTATCTGGTGATTCATTTTTTGTAGGTTTTTTAACACGAGTCGAAGAGCCATGGACACAACGCGATGACCATCGCGATGGCGGAGTGTGTGGCTGGTACGGTAATATTGGTGGCAGTTCGAAGAGCAGCAGTATGATGAGCAGCATAAAACCAGTTAACTGTCATACTACAGTAGGAGGGGGAGACCCAAGACGGCTGGTTTGACGTCACAAGTAATTACATGTTTAATATCTGAAACTCTAATTTGCTCCAAGGTTTGGATGCGACTGGGATTAGATCTCGGATGAGGGAGTTTCCCTGGAATTATTGGACAATGATTTCCTCTTTCGTTTACGATAGAGTACAACATTAGACAAACCCTAGTCAACCTACCCTACTAAACAATCTTCTTTTGAATTGGTTTATCGCTGTTTTCACGGAAGTGACAACCGTCTGACCTCCCAACCCAGTCTCATCCGTCATGTAGCAGGTGCACCAACTAGACCGACCGAGCCCCAAAGATCTTAGGACCCCTATACATAAAATAGGCGTTGATGGCATACCTTAACTCCAAAACAATCGTACAAAAGTTGGTCATATCTTTCCTCAACTCCTTCCCAAACATAAGAATCTCTAAGGTACTTCAGACTGGTGTCACCCCCACAGAGTCTGCAGCATCGCACGCAGTCACCATCTCCTGATGCGTGGATACTGTCTTGGGTCGATGACGCTCGTGCAGCAGTGGAGAACGATGTCTTGGAATTTTGCACCACCTAGGGAAAGAGATATCTCTTGAAGTATTTCTTTCACTGCTATTTCTACTCCTCAAATGTTTCTCTTTCTTTCACTGCCTGCAGGGCGAAGATTATTCTACTATTTTCTTCGTAGGACTAGGTACACACGTATAGATGAGTACAGCAAATAACAGCATTATCTTGATGTTTGCCTTGCTCGATTGGTCGCCTACAACTATACCGAGATACGACCAAAATTTTACTATCGAGAGGGGAAATCCCGTGTTCAGTGATGGGTACCTATATAATAATAATAAGCCCTTTATTTCCGAACTATCTACAGGTTTAACATTTTTTTTAGTTTTTCTTATAATATATCTCGCAGTTCGACGTGCCTCCTGGCATAGGCCTCCTCCAGCTCACTCCACTGTCTTCGATTCTCTGCAACTCTGGTCCAGTATGGTCCTAGGTTTAGGCGGATATCGTCACTCCATCTTGTTTTCGGACGCCCCTTTTTTCTTGTGTGTCCTCTTGGGTACCATAGGGATACTTGTTTGCTCCATTTATTTATTTTGCAACGTAGCATATGTCCTGTCCAACTCCATTTTAGATGGTCTATGCGAGTTATTATATCAGCTATTTGTGTCTTCCTTCTTATTTCTAGATTTCGGATTCTATCACTAAGCCTGATTCCCAACATACTTCTTTCCATTGCTCTTTCTGTTTTAGCAAGTTTTTCTCTGTGTTTGTCTGTTAATGTCCATGTCTCGCAGCCATATGTCATGCAGGGTAGAATACAAGTGTTGAAAGTCTTTCTCTTGATATGCATGCCTAGATCTTTATTTTTTAATATTTCTTTTAATGACCAGTATTTCTTCCACCCACAGGCTATTCGTTTGTTTATTTCCTTGGACATAGAATCTTCAGGAGATATGATTTGACCAAGGTATACATATTCGTTCACAAATTCGATCTTGGTTCCGTAAACTTCTATGTTGCTTTCTATATAGTTGGTCATTAGTTTTGTTTTGTCTGTATTAATTTCTAGACCTACTTCTCTGCTTTTTTCTGCTAGGTCTTTTACCATATGCTCTATTTTGTTGGGGTCTTCTTCTAGCAGGACAATGTCATCTGCAAAACTCAAATGGTTGAGGCGGCTTCCATTGATTATAATGCCGTAGGTATCCCAATCCAATCTTCTGAATATGTGTTCTAGCACTGCATTAAATAGCTTAGGAGATAAAGGGTCTCCTTGTCTCACGCCTCTGTTTATTGGAAAGGGGTCCCCTTTTGATTCTAGTTTAATGCTGCTTTTGCTTTCTTTGTAAATAGACTTGATTAGTTCGATATAGACATCATCCACTCCTTGTTCTTTTAGACTCAGCCAAATAAATTTATGTTTTATACTGTCGAATGCTTTGGAGTAGTCTATAAAACAGATATATATTGTTTTCTGATATTCATTGTATTTTTCCAAGACCTGTTTGACTGTGTGGATGTGGTCTATAGTACTGTAGTTCTTTCTAAATCCAGCCTGTTCTATCGGTTGGTTTTCATCCAGAGTCCTTGTTACTCTTTCTAGAATCACTTTTGCAAAGACTTTATACACATTTGATATTAGGCTAATTGGCCTATAGTTGCCAATGTCATCTGTGTCCCCTTTCTTATGGAGGAGAATAATATGTGATTCATTCCATTGTTTCGGAATGATTCCCGTAATTATAATATCGTTGAATAACTTAGTTAGGATTGGGCATATTTCTTCTGCGGTACCTCTAATTAGCTCGTTAGTTATGTTGTCAGGTCCTGGAGCTTTTTCTAACTTCTGTGTCATGATGGCTTTCTGTACTTCTTGTAAGAGTATTGATGGGACTTTCTTATAGTCCCTTTTAGGGTCGTTATTAGCGTTCTTGTCCTGATCGGTGTCATTATTCGAGTAAAGAGTTCGGTAGTAGTCTGTGGCAAGGTTCTGGATTTGTCTGCGATTTGATACTTGTTTGGATCTGTTGCTTTTTAATTTTGGTATCCATTCCATTCCATATTCTCTTAATTCCTTGAAAGCTTTTCTCGTTCCTCCTGTTTTTTGGATTACTTCTTCTAGTTTTTTCATTCTTCTTGATTTCCTATCTTTTCTTATATTTTCTCGAATCTGTTTGCTCAATCTAGATATTTTGTTGCTGTTTTCTTCAGTTTTTGATTTGTCTGTTATTAGTACTTTTCTTTCTTCTAGGAGCTCTATTGTCTTCTCACTAAATTTTACATCCTTGGCTACATTTACTTTCCTCAATTTTGAAAGTTGTCTGTCCATGTGGTCGTATTTTTCTGTGACGCTTCTGTCCGAGTTTACTATTTCTATTAGTGTGTTGATGGTTGAAGGATCTATTTTCTCTCTATGTTGTTCTAATGTCAATTTGTTTTTGATTTTATTTCTGCCTCTTTTTGTTGGATGCTTTTTTAAACGGCAGCGTACCATGCGGTGATTCGTATTAAAATTTAAATTTTGTATAATGTGTGTATCTTGAAAAAACATTGGCTTATTAGTTATTATGAAGTCGATTTCGTTTTTGTATTTACCATCGGGTGATAGCCAGGTCCACTTGGTTTTGGGGTTCTTTTTGAAGACTGAATTTAATAATGTTAGATTGTTTTGTAGTAGCAATTCAATTAGTCGATGACCATTTGCACTCCTCTTTCCATACCCATGTTTGCCCATTATCAGTTCTTCGCCTGGTTCTCTGCAGCCAACCTGTGCATTAAAGTCGCCCATGACTATGAGGAAGTTATTATGGTATTTTTTATAATGTCAGACAAAGTGTGGTAAAAGTCTTCACTTTCACTTTCCATAGCTAATTCTGTTGGTGCGTATGCTTGTATTATTGTCCACTTTTTTTTGTAACTTGGCATATTAATGTTGATGATTGCTATTCTGTCTGAAATGCCTATCAATTCTTGTATATAGTTTTTTATTGTTTTTTTGATTAAGAAGCCCACTCCTCTTTGGCCTGCTGTTTCTCCTTTCTGGTATAAAATATAGTCATTTCGTTCTGTTATTTTCTCTTCTAGCCTTCTCATTTCGCAAATGCCCAGGATATCAAATTTTATATTTTGTAGCGCCTCTTCCAATTCGAGTAAGCTTTCCTCTGTTCGTAGGGTTCTTGTATTGAGTGTTGCAATGTTAAATGTTTCATTTCTTTTTGCTGGAGGGATTTGGTCTAGTGCTCCCGCGGGGACCAGCCGTTGTGGGAGACAGTTTAATTGGCGTTTATGTTTGAATCTGTTTGTTATAGCTATTTCTGTTTGGTTCCGGATTTCTAGGGACTTAATTAGTTTTTTGAAGAGTTTAGGTCGGAGTCCGATCTTGTTTTTTCTATATAATTTAGTATGTTCGGCCTAATAATTTCATTTTTCTGTATTTTAGCGCGAGTTTGGGTTGTATTTCCGACTAAATTGCTTGTAGTAGCTTTTTTCTGTGCTGTTTGTTTGGGAGAGTCTGACGGTTCTCTCCTTCTTTTTTCTCTGCAATTATTGTCCTTCGGTTTTATCACTATGAGTTTGTCATGTTTTAGATAAGCAATGTTACCATTCTTTCTTTCTTCATCCACTTGAGGTTGTAGTTGTTTACGCTTTTCGAGAGTTTCTTTGGAATAGTCCTCTTTGATGTATATATTTGATGGGAAGTTTGACTTGTTCTTAAGTATCAGATGTTTCTTCCATTGGGTTGTGAAGGATACTACGACAGGTCGGTTTTTGTTTTCTATCTTTTTTCCGATTCTATACACGTTACTAATCTCATTGCTATTTAGTTGCACTCCTAACTCCTCTATGGTATCTTTTATATAATCCACTAATTCACACTCAGATTTTCCTGTTTCCTCTACTCCGAAGAAGACAAGGTTGTTTTTACGTTTCTCTTTTTCTAGGGATTTGATTTTTATTTCTAGTTCTGATACTTTGTTTCTGAGCAATTTGTTTTCTTCAATTATTTCGCTCATTTTTTCGTCTAATGCTTCCGTAACGTTCCTGGTTACCGACTGAGTTATCTGGTCGGCTTGTTTATCCAATTTCTCATCAAGTTTTCGTAGAAGCAGTTCCATATTTTTATCCATAGTGTTTTGTTATTCTGATGAAATTTTAGTTTTGTTGTGGTATCACTGCTTTGTATGGAGATTTTTTAATTCCTTTACTGGCAACCCCGATGTTGATGTCAACTAGCGTCACTGTCACCTGTCACTAAGATTTTGATTTTGAAGGTGGGTAGTTATGAATGTGACGACGGGTCTATTTTTTTAGGTTATAAAGACGATGGACGAATTTAGTTTTTTCACGAAAAATATTGACGCACTTTACGTGATTATTGCTTCTAAGTGTTTTAAATTCAGTATTTCACTGAAATGTCACTTGATTAATGTTTTTTTCCACTGTTTTGCACTGTTTATGATTTTTTTCTTGCGGAGGTTTTTAATGTACGTGTTGACACTTTAGCCACCGGAACCGGATGGGTACCTATACGAGCTGGCAATTTATTCAATCCGCCCAAAATGCCAGGACATAAAGTCGTCAAATTAGATCGATTTATGGTGGAAATAATAAACGTTCGATTAATACCCAAAATGCCAGGGCATAAACCAGCATAAATCCATCCGTATACGTGTTAAATGTCGTTACTGAGCAGTCTCGACGTTTATGCAACGCCTTAACTACCGAATTCGGTCGCATACTCGTAGTGACGCAAATATAACGATATTTGGTAGTCTCTACTTGCCAAACTAACGATTTTGGCCATATCTTAACGAACGTCTTCGCAAACTTGACGATTTATCAGTATCTCCATATTGCTGACCATCCCAAATGTACAGATTACCGTTTGAAGCTATCTTAACTTGCTATTCCGGTAGCAAAGTCGAAGTCCCGATCAGTACTCGCAGACCTAAGTCAAACGCAAGGTTCACTTTTGGATTAGCCACAGTCGGGTAAAAAAAAGAGTCTTACTTTCTGAACACTGCCTCTTTTTTCTTTTGTATACAGGACATTCATTTTGAATTTTTCTTCAATTATATTTCATACAAGTAGGGGTTGTTCTTGGTCTAATAATTATCTCATTCGCAATTTTTTAGTTCAATACTATGCATCTAAACAGCACTGTAAAAAATAAATTTCATTGCAAGCTGAAATAAAAGATGTTGTGTAAAAATATATGAAAGGTGTCAGGAATTTTGAAAATACGTCATTTTATTTAACATTTTTTTATCAAGTTTTTTAATATAAAACTTTAAAGGACATATAAAATTCGATTTTTTTAAAAAGTTTGATCGCGTGCCTTTTGAGCTTGCTGTTATTTTGTCTGTGGATACAAGGATACTGAAGGACACAACTAATGTCTTTTTATTCTGTGGTATTTATGTCACTATATAATGTCACTCGTCAGTTCAGTCGTCACTCGCACAAGTCACTCGCTGTGAGTTGTTGTGTTGTGTGGTTGTGTGGTGTTTTCTTTCGTTTCTTTCTTGTATGTTTTTAGTTGTGTAGCTTCATTTTAGTGCAGTTTTCAATTATATTGCTTCTACCTGAAGCATACTATTGTGTGTGGATTATAAGAATAAATAGAAAGAAAGAATAATTTCGTGTAGTCAAGTGGCACCGTTCCCAGCTGTCGTGTTATTATTTTCGATATAAAAACCGTGATAATTGTCGTAAAATGGGTGGGAAAGCGGAAAAAGGCACTCCAAAGTATATCGCCAACAAGATAAAAGCTAAAGGTTTGCAGAAATTACGCTGGTACTGCCAAATGTGCCAGAAACAATGTCGGGATGAAAACGGTTTTAAGTGCCATACTATGTCGGAGTCCCATCAGAGACAACTGCTGCTATTTGCAGATAACGCTAATAAATACATAGACGAGTTCTCTAAAGAGTTCGCTGATGGATATTTGGAACTCCTTCGCCGTCAGTTTGGAACTAAACGAGTCAATGCCAATAAGGTCTATCAGGATTATATTTCTAATAGGTGAGTTGTGAACATTATAATATTAACCTGTGCTTATATGATAAATATTTTTCGTCTGGTACTCCAATACCTGCCAATGTCTGCCACCTAAGTGTTATAAAAAAACCATTATCATTCCGTTGACTGGCCCTGTGTTGAAAATGAAAATTTCCATGTCACAATGTTAGTTACCGTACTCCTCCGAAACGACTTTACCGATTTTTACCAAATTTTATATTCTATAATTCTCAGACCTACTGAATATGCATATAAAATTTGGTAAAAATCGGTTAAGCCATTTCAGAGGAGTACGGTAACTAACATTGTGACATGGAAATTTTATATATTAGAAGATAAATTTTAAAAAAAATCCTATTAAAATCTCACATACTAATTTACTAATTGTCACTGCTCTTTTCAGAGACCATCTCCACATGAACGCCACTCAATGGGAGACCCTCACCGAGTTTGTGAAATGGCTGGGCCGTGAAGGCAAGTGCGTTGTAGATGAGACGGAGAAGGGATGGTTTGTTGCGTATGTTGATCGGGATCCGGCCGCAATTGCTGCTCAGGAAGCTAAAGCGAAGAAAGAAAAGATGGATAAAGATGATCAGGTAAATATTCAACAGCAATATTCCTCCTTCTACAAACTTTTTCCTAACCAGCAATACATTCATTATGCGTACAGCTAAGGAGTAGAATGCCCCGCCCGAGTCTGTGTTTCCGGAAAGCTATAACCTGGGAGTTTTTAAGTCTAGAGTGAACAGGGGGGCTAAAAAGGCCACATTTGCTGTTTCATATTGTGTTCATCATATCCGTCAGTCATATTTTGACATAATTTACATATAAAATATGTCAAAATATGACAACTGACGGATATGATGAACACAATATGAAACAGCAAATGTGGCCTTTTTAGCCCCCCTGGTTGCCTCTAGGCAAGTGTGCTCCATCATCAACCACATCGTCACTTACCATCAGGTGAGATAGTGGTCAAACGCGAGCCTATCGAGTATAAAAAAAAACTCAGTTGGGATCAGCTTTTCAGTCTAACTACAAAGCGGCATACTTCTGTGTTTGTTCTGTGTAGCGACTGCCATTTCAACCCCACCAACATCTAGCGATTACGTTCCCACAGCGGAGTTCGCAAAAGCGTTCTTTTTTTTTTTTTGTTGGTGTATGGCGCTTCCTATGCTTCCGCCAATAACTCAGTACAGGTTTTATATGATTTAGCTTGGGAAGCGTTTTATAGGTTGAGTGGTCTGCGGGTTCCGACTATCCGTAACAACTGTCATTCTTATGGCAACCTGGAGCCTTAACATGCTCTCCGAGGCATAGAAACACCCATGCAAATAGACTTATTCATGAAAATATCGAAGTTCGGTGTCAATTCGTAGTTAGACCACCGATTACCTAATGTTAGACTGAAAAGTTGACTCCAACTGAGTTGGGAAAAGGGCTCAGCGGAGTCAAGTACTTCAGAAATACAGGTACGCTCCGGGAAATCACCAGCAGTATAAAAAATCTGCTGGCGTTCTTCCAAGAGGTCGGGTGGATCGAATAACGTGCCCACCCACACGCAAAAACCGCGCCAGGACGTGGAGTTGCGGACCACAGCCCGAGAAACCATACCATACCATAGGGCTCAGAAGATGAGATGACTGAGATTTCATAAGACGTTAAAATGACATACTTTTCAATTTTACTATTTCCAGGAAAGAATGCTAGACTTTATCCAGAAGCAAGTACAGCGTGGAAAAAAAGAGAGTGTCGTTGAAGAGCCCTCGTACTCGGAGTTCAAACGGGAGAGCAGTCAGGAGAGAGTCACTCTTAGTTTGAAGAGGAAAGCTGAAGGTGAGTTATATGCAGACATACAAATCACGTCTTTTTCTTATTGGGGTAGGCAGAGACAACATCTTTCCACTTGCTACGATCTTGGCATACTCCTTTCGCTCCTTCAACTTTTATAATAAATTGTTTTCATTCATGCACATTGGTCGTGGGAACTCTTGACCTGGCCTACAGGTGAGTTATAGAGGGATAATTACTGCTATGGTTTGGCTGTGACCTCCATGGAGCCTGAACAAAGTCTTCACTCATAATTCTATTGGCAAGTGTTGTTTTTTAACCAACTTCAAAAAAGGAGAAGGTTGAATGAATTTTTTAAACAATTACATGCTAACTATTTCCAATGATTATCTGATCGGAAAAAATGATCATCCAGGACGGGACTTGAACCCGTGACCAGTCCCTTACAGGGGGAATGCTCTGACCAACTGAGCTACCTGGACCCATCTTAGATGCTCGAAATTTTCCGATATATTCTACGGCTTAGGGCGCCGGTGGAGCCATCTACCGTAATTCGTTCGAACTACGGTAACAATGAACAATATTGCAATTGATTTTAAACATTATTTTTAAATTCTCCGCCCGATTAATTGAATGAAATTTTTAAGCAATTACATGCTAACTATTTCCAATGATTATCTGATCGGTAAGGGACTGGTCACGGGTTCAAGTCCCGTCCTGGATGATCATTTTTTCCGATCAGATAATCATTGAAGGAGAAGGTTCTCAATTAGACTGCATTTTTTTGTATATTACCTCAGATCTTTCGACTGCTTGAACCAATTTTGACGATTCTTTTTTTATTTGATTGCTGGCGCTTTCCGTGTGGCCCCATTTCAATTTGGTGTTATTATTATTATTTATTTAATAGTTGGCATCAAAGTTTCATTGAATGTTTATTTCAGACAAGAAACCCGACACCTTACCAGCGTCAGCTCTTAAACTGAAAAGTAAAGAGGAATCCAAAATTAAGAATAGAACAGAAAATGGGAGAGAAGATTCTAGCAAAAAGCAGAAGACGGAAGATGCTAGGAGTAAGCAGTCAGCGCTGGATGATATTATGAAAATGGAGGAGCGTGCGAAAGAGAGAGCAAATAGGTAATTTAGCTTTCCTAGTAATATTATAAACTAGGATATACTCCCGGCTACGCTCGCGTGGATGTTGGTTTTCGCGTTTTTTTACTATATCTACGGTTCTACTCCACCAATTTAGGGTCGGCAGCGCGAGTGTGACGCCCCTGGTGTTGCACGCGTCCATAGGCCACGGTAACCGCTTTCCATCAGTGTGGGCCGTGTTTTCTGCCACCTAAGTGGTATTAAAAAAGAAACCAATTGCACAATCAAACATACGGCAGATTGATAAGTCTGACTAAGACCTTTCTAATGAAAAAAAACCTCATCCTAATCCGTTCAGTTTTGGCGTTCATCGCGAATAAACAGCCAAGATATTTAAAAAATGACCAATAAAACGACTCTCCATTTCCGCTCTCCACTCTACTCTCCACTCCACTTCACTCTCTACTCCTCTCCACTCAACTCTCCACTAATAGTTGAGCCGTGTGCTTGTCTGCCACCTTAATAGTATAAAAAAAGGATAAAAGTATCCTATGTCCGTCTCCTGATTCTTAGCTACCTCCCTACCAATTTTCAGCTAAATCGGTTCAGCCGTTGTTGAGTTATAAATAGTGTAACTAACACGACTTTGTGCACATTGCAGATTTAAAAAAAAATACTTGGCTACAATTTTTTTTTACATTTGCCTGTTTGTCTGTTTATGCGGGATGGACGCAAAAACTACTGAACAGATTTCGATGCAGTTTTCCGGAGCCGCGGGCAACAGCTAGTAAACTTTTTTTTTTTTGTACTACGTAGGAGGCAGACAAGCAGATAGCCCACCTGATGGGAAGCGGTCACCGTGGCCTATGAACGTGTGCAACACTAAGGGTGTCACACACGCGATGTCTACCCTTTAGGGAAGGGGGAGGCTAAGTTGTGAGGGAGGAGAGGTACAGCGAGCTCTGGCTACCCTACTATCCAATAACATGGTTACCTACTTCTTCAACCTAGCGTTAATCCCAGTCGTATCCAAAGCTTTCACCTCGGAGTCTGGGGTCCGCTTTACCAGTCTTAACTGCGGATTTGGCTGGACCTCGATATTTTCCGTGAAGCGACTGCCATCTGACCTTCACAACCCAATGGTGACATTAGGCGATATCGAAGCATTGCAGCTAGACCGTTGTTGTTGGACTTTTTAGGGCTCCAATCACCTGCCTGTTTGGTTGCTACATTAATTAGTTATGTTTCAGGAAAGACTACTGGTTATGCGAGGACATACTCGTTAAGATCACCACCAAGTCTTTGGGCGATAAATTCTACAAGCGGAAGGCAGTAGTCGAGCGAGTAGTCGATAAGTACTGCGCCCATGTCAAACTGATCGAGGATAATGTCAAGCTGAAGTTGGATCAGGTGAGTTTTTTTTTATATATCGGTCACGTTAATATGATTTCACCTCGCCTGTTGGTAAGCTAAAGGTAAAGTCTCAGGAAGGGTGTCCCTATTATATACACCGACAGTGACATAATGGTGGCCCTCAACTTGACGGCCTCGTGAAAGAAGAGGTGATTGTCGTCGCAGCACTGCGTGACAAAGCGCAGATATTGGTTTAGACTACAGTTGGTTTATTAACTGATTTCAAAAAAAAAGATAATTCTCAAACTCTTTTATCATACACTAAGGACATCAATATAGCAATATTTAGTCAGAATTCAAAGTCAAAGTCAAAAATAATTTCTGCATAGATCATTTTAAGCGGTACTTACAAAACGTCAAAATCAAAGTTATTTAAAACTGGCAATGGACCACCGGCACCGGTTCGAAACGCGGCCCAGACCTGAGAAGACTCCGGCAAGAAACTCAGCGAGCTGTTTTTTTTTGTATATACAATTGCCTTATTCTAGATACAGTATTAGTTCGAGTAACGATTGGGTGATGAGGGGGGGATTGTGAGCTCTGGCTACCCTACTTACCTTGGGGAACACAACACGATGGTTATTATGTGCGCGGTCTTCTGTAGGGCGGAGGTCTGTACTACCCCAGACGGACTGCCCAGTTCAGACAGGAGATACATTTTCTACCCTCGAAAAACCTTAAAAAAAAAAATCTTGTTTTGTTATAGAACCACGTAGAAACTGTGATACCTTCGGCGGGGCGGCATGTTCGCTTCGTCAACGGCGCGTACAGGGGCGCCACCGGCGTCCTCAAGAACATTAATATAGATAACTACTGCTGTGATGTTGAGGTGAGACCTATTTCTTTCAATAATCTTATTTATTAATATTTTAGAACATTCTACACAGCATTATCTAGACCGTTAACGGTTAACTAGTTTATAATATTGGTTCTAGAAGAAGGGGGAGGGCTAAGAGACCGCGGTAGCCTAGTTGTCTGGGTAATGGACTGCTGAGACGAGGTCTCGGGTTCGATCCCAGGTTCACCATGGCACACACCAATGACTTTTCGATGCTTTTCGAAGTTATGTGTGTATTTATCGCGGGTTTATAAGTGCGTTAATGGCAATAGGCTCGCCACCTATTACATTGGGACCTAAACATAAACTGGCGAAATGTGATTGCTAGCACCTCTGCCTACCCCTTCGGGGATATAGGCGTGAGTTTATGTATGTTATGTTCTAGAAGACTGATGCATGTTGTTATGTAAATATGTATATATTTTACCATTAGCCTACTCGCGGCGATCCTCTAGTCCCTCTGACTAGCAGATGGCACAGTGGGGAGCGAGCGGGGGGCGAGCTGATTGTCCGCGCGCCGACGGTTGGGTGACAGGACGGCCTCCTGTCACCCTACACCCCACCGTCGGCGAAGTGGCGCGATGCTCGCCCCACCCCCCGTTGAGTAAAACCGTAGATGTCCCAGGGTCAGCGGGGGTGCGAGGGATATGCCTATTGGGTAACCTTACACCCCGGTAATTAAGACCCGAGACGGCGTGCGTTTTTATTCGGTTCGATCCCGACATAACCACCCCAGATGGCCGACGGGGGTGGTATCCATGGGGATATCCGCACGATAAAAGGGGTGGGGGGGGGAGAGAGTTTGTGGTGCTGACAGGAGACGCTGGTCTGCCCGCTGACAGCACAGAACCCCTCCAGTGAGCTCTGGCTACCCTACTTACTTTAGGGAACACACCACGATGGTTATTATGTGCGCGGTGTTCTGTAGGGCGGAGGTACTACCCCAGTCGGACTGCTCAGTTCGGACGGGAGATACCGTTATGTCCTACCTCCTTTAATTTCTGCACCTTTTGCTCCCAGAATTTTCTAGAACTAATCTAGTGTGCATCTTCTTTCAGATATCCGAGGGCCCCCTCACCGGCCGCTTAGTCAAAGGAGTACAATACGAAGACATTAGCAAACTGGTCACGTGACACTAAAATATAATATAGCACATAGTTTTAATAATAAATATTATTTTCATTGTAAAATATGGGTTTGTAATTATTCAAATAAACGTTTTAGTTTATTATTACACTGAGTTTTTTTTATACCACGTAGGTGGCCGACAAGCACACGGCCCACCTGATGGGGAGCGGTCACCGTGGCCTATGGACGTGTGCAACACTAAAGGTGTCACACCCGCGCTGCCTACCCTGAAAGGAAGGGGGAGAGCTAGGAACGGGTGGGGAGGCTAGGAAGGGGCGGGGAGGAGGGGTACAGTGAGCTCTGGCTACCCTACTTACCGGCGGGAACACAACTCAAGGTTATTATGGCCGCGGTCTTCTGTAGGGCGGAGGTACTACCCCAGTCGGACTACGACTGTTCAAAGCGTCGGTAGCTTAGTAGTAAGGAGTTGAGGAATTTACATAATAAAATATGTCAAAATATGTCAACTGACGGATATGATGAACACAATATGAAACATCAAATGTGGCCTTTTTAGCCGCTCAGATCTTGGTTATTTACACAATATTTTTTTTATTCATGATAGGCTTACGTTTGACCTCAGTCTCACCTGATGGTAAGTGACGATCTGGTCTACGATGAATCACGCTTGCCTAGAAGGAACCTATTCACTCGTGACTTGAAAACTCCCAGGTTATAACTATCGGGGTAAATCCACTCCTAACCAATCAATTTAGTCCAAGGGGTTAAAGGGAATACTAGTAAAATATCTGTTACCTAATAATATTAATTAAAAAAGGGTTTTTATACCTAATCCCATTGTACAAGGCTAGTTGTCCATACACCATATATTTTATTTGATAGCTGACGCTTCCTACCTATGTGGTCCAATTCTAATTTTGTCCTTTTAAAGTCGGTTTATTCTTTGATTTTTTTTTTGACTACTGAACGGATTTTGATTAGATTTTTTTTTGCACGGCATGTTACGTCGCAAATCATAAACAGAATTGAGTAGAGCCGGAGATATAGGTAGCCAAAAAACCCGAAAACCGAAACAAACGTCCACGTGGGCAGAGCCGCGGGTGTAGGCTAGTTCAACTACACGGGGAGACGGGAGATTGAGACCCATACCTATAAGGCCGGATGTTGAATTATCAGGTATATCACATGCCTACAATGAGTCAATGTAAATTAATAAAGTTATTCGAAATTAATTAATCCTATTCAAATCAAAGTATTCTATTCCTGAAAAAAACGAATAAGTATGAAATGAAATTGACACATTTCTGTCTGTCATCTCTTTTTATCACAATTATCACAGCGTTAAGCGCGGTGATTTCAAAAATAATAACTTGTACCAAAACTGTATTAATTACTTAAACCATAATTTGCTCTAAGTTTGACATATATACAAAAACTTAGAACGAAACCATAACGCGATACAGAAAAATTTAGTTCAGCGCCATCTATCGAACACATTAGTAAAAAATTCAAAAACCCGACTGCTGTTGAACAGACCGAAACAAAGTTTGATAGCAGACGGCACCCATTAATTTTCTTTCGATTTATGATTTGTGAATGGGTACCGCTTGCTATTGAAACGGGCGGTAAACAAAACTAACAGAGCGCTGACTATTCGCTTTATTTGCAATCAGATATATCAAAAATGGCTGGCATTGGCTCCATGTGATACATCTCTTTCTATAAGGCATAAACATATATATGGCTGGCTGGCGGATCGAGAAGGTCACATGGCGGCTTTGGCTTTGGCTATGGCTGGCTAATACGTAGGCTTACGTTACGTCCGTTACACTATTAAACTTGTTTCGGTCTTTTCAACAGCCGGGCTGATTTGTGAATCCAAAACCCAAACGCATACAAAAAAATCATTCAAATCGTATAGGAGTTCCAGCACATACGTACAGTGGAATTATCTATCTATGTACTTACTATTATTTGTTTCGCCCTCTGTGGTGACTTTTTGGTATTAAGCGCTCGCTCGCGGCGGGCAACGACCCGTCCATAGATAATACAAATAGACCCGTCTTAGTGTCATTATAGCGTCGTTTTTCGCGCCGCACGGTTGTCAACGTTAATCGAAATACTTGCAAAAAACTTTTAAAAAGTATATACTTACTAGCAGGCTGTTGCCCGCGGCTCCGCCCGCGTGGATGTCGAAATCCGTTTCAAAAACTATCCTATCTCTCAAGTTGGATCGAACTGCACAATACATGGTGTGCGAATTTTATTATAATCGGTTAAGTGGTTTAGGAGTCCATTGAGGACAAACATTGTGACACGAAATTTATATATATTAAGATATACGATAACGATATAAGAAATAAGAAAACAATACTTAACTTTTTCCAGACATTGAAGAAAAAATAATAGGTAAGTTTTATTTTATGGTAAAACTATCTGTCTGTCTGTACATTGCAAATATTTAAAAAAAAATGTTAACGATACTGAAAACGAAAATACTTTTTTTGGAATTCTTGTCTGTTTGTGCCCGAAGGGCGCAAAACTACTGAACGGAATTTGTTGGTCGCATGAAAATCTAATATATATATAAAATTTCCTGTCACAATGTTAGTTACCGTACTCCTCCGAAACGGCTTTACCGATTTTTACCAAATTTTATATGCGTATTCAGTAGGTCTGAGACTCGGCAACTATCTATTTTCCATACCCCTAAGTGAGAAGGGTTGTTCACCCTTAAAATGCAAAACAACGTTTGCCGGGTCAGCTAGTGGTTAAATAAAAACAACATAAATATTCAAATAATCTGTATTCATTTAATACACTTAATTATAATAAGTACAAAGTTGATTTTACGTATTTTAATATAAATAAGGCACATATAAATGGTTTTATTTGCACTTGAAGTATTATTAATAAGACATTATATATTGCAGAATTATATATTTTACTATTAAATTGACTGTGTGATGTTTCGAAACTCTGTAGAAAATAGTTGATTTTTAAATTGATATTCAACAATATTCATTACTCGAATCGTATTATAATGAATAATTCTAGGATTATAATATAGGTTTATAAGTGCCCGGTTAATGGCAATAGGCTCGCCACCTATTACATTGGGACCTAAACATAAACTGGCGAAATGTGGGTGCTAGCACCTCTGCCTACTCCTTCGGGGATATAGGCGTGAGTTTATGTTATGTTATAATATAAAAATGTAGTGAATTAATAAAAAAAAACCTACTAAAAATATGTATGTTGGAGATATAATATATATTTTCTCATAACTATAAACTTCTTATGTAATCAGATAAAACTATCACAATTGTAGCACATTGGGTAGAGAGTGCTATTTAGCAGGGAAGTTCAAATTATACTCGCTAGATGGCGTGCTTATAATGTTGTCTCATGTTTTATAATTCACAGAAGTTATATAATTCTATCTCCATTACATGTGTATAAAATTTAACAATTCCTACGTCTAATCTACGTTTTGTTAAACGAAGAAATGCTTCGATAGAAACATTTTGTATCATGCAGCTACATTATATTTAAATACTATGGTGAAATTTAACTTTCTCCATTTTTTTAGATTTTCGAATTCGCCGTGGTATACAGGGTGAATTTTTCAAAAGGGCTTGAATGGCCAAATCAGAAACTATAAGGAATAGCGAAAAATGCTCAAAGGAGTCACGAGCCCGATTTTGATGAAACTTAAAACCTCATCATTAGATTTTTGAAAAACCAATAATCCTAGTTAGGAATCGAACCTGTTGATTTTGAAAAAAAAAACACATCTTATATTATTACACCATACGATGGTGGCAGTGGTTTGCTTTTATCAGAATCGAGGCCCAGATAAATTACAAATTATGAGTACGAATGTGTTTTCATGTTTAGTTGAAAGAAATCCCACCCTTATAGTCCAACATTTTAATTATACAGTTGAAAATTATTCTGTGTGATGTAATATATATGGCATTATATAATTGATAAGGTAATTTTTATACTACGTAGGCGGTAGACAATCACACGGCCTACCTGATGGGAAGCGGTCACCGTGGCCTATGGACGTGTGCAACACTTAGGGTGTCACACACGCGCTGCCTACACTGAAGGGAAGGGAGGAGGGCTAAGAGGGGGTGGGGGAGAGGAGTACAGTGCTACAGCTACCCTCCTAACACACCCGAGTAATGATACAAGGGCAGTCCAAGGGAACGTTTAAACTTCGAACGTTGAACGTTCTTGGAACCCGCATTGAAATTAATCAGAAGTAAATTATATAAAAACCTTATAGTGAGTATCTGCCATTTTTATACCACTTAGGTGGCAGACAAGCACATTCTGTTATAAAGAACAATCTTATATACAGGCTGAATTTTTTTAAGTGTTAGTTTTTTTAATTTTATACAGGACACGTCAAAATGACTTTACCTCGCCTGATGGTAAGCTAAAGCTAGTCTCAGAACTGGGATCACCACTACATACACCGGTAGTGCTACAGTGGCGGCCCTCAACTTGACGGCATCATCAAATGCTTTTTCACGCCCCGCTTAGAGGACCCGGGACTATAGGAGGAAGGAAACACATGCGCCGGTAGAGTTCCAAGTCTTTATGGTGCGGCAAATAAAAGAGGCACCGAACCGCTTGGTTCTTGGTGAAATTGATTGCACTGTGTGAGGGTGATACCTCAGCCTGGCAGTGTGGTGAAAATTGATCAAACCAGTGTCTAATTTAATATTAAAAACTGTAAATCAAATCGCAATAGGCTCGCCACCTATTACATTGGGACCTAAACATAAACCTGAGAAATGCGGGTGCTAGCATCTCTGCCTACCCCTTCGGGGATATAGGCGTGAGTTTATGTATGTATGTATGTAAATCAAACCGATTGATCTTGTAAAAAACACTCTGTATAATAGCAGCCAATAGTATAGCTGTAAGGCCCAAATACTTTAAAAAATCACCATGTATATTAGATAACGTTATACCTATTATAAGTTGGACTTGTATATACATTATGAAATCATTCTCTGAACCTTTTTCCCAACTCAGTTGAGGTCGGCTTTCCAGTCTAACTGTGATGCGGCTGAACTTCGATATTTTCCGTGGAGCGACTGCCATCTGACCTCCACAACCAATGGTCATTATGACCAATGGCGATATCGAAGTTCCAAGTTAGACTGGTTGGACTTTTGTGGGCTCCAACTACCCGTAACGACTGCCATAGATGTTTGTATGGCAACCACATACATTTAAGGTGAAAAACAGTATAGAACTCATTTTCACAGCTGATGGTAAGCGGATACCTTGGCACACTAAGGATCATTTTTTTTACCACAGTTTGACCATATTTCACGTGTTGGTTATTCGATATTTCCCATCTAATGGTAAGCGGATACTGTTACCTACTTGCATACTAAAATGGTAATTTTTATTACCACAGTTTGACCATTCCTCACGTGCGATGGTAAGCATATATTTTGACCTACAGCAAACTAAAAGGGTTATTCTTTTTTACTACAGTTTGAACATATATTTCACCTGCTGGTAAGTGATAATTCGCACTTGTGGGGTAAGGAGAGAAGGGAATCAGGAAAATGGAAAAAACAGACGGTATTTTGGGTCCATGACCCTTTTAAGGCACTAAGATTCGATATTAGAGGATCATAATTCCCCAGACGGGATCTTTGTTTTATACCACTTAAGTGGCAGACAAGCACACGGCCCACCTGATTGGAAACGGTCACCGTGAGCATTCGTAGTGGGTCTAAAAATGTCTTATTAAAAGCTGCCATTGCTAGAAATTTGCTTATATTATTATTAACCCCGGTTTCTGGTACGGTCACCGTCAAAAGT
Organism: Lithosia quadra; assembly: GCA_963576445.1. Taxonomy (NCBI): domain Eukaryota; kingdom Metazoa; phylum Arthropoda; class Insecta; order Lepidoptera; family Erebidae; genus Lithosia; species Lithosia quadra. The sequence continues at coordinate 3,025,242 of OY754897.1, forward strand.
AGATGAAATACCGCGGTAGCCTAGTGGTCTGGGTAATGGACTGCTGAGACGAGGTCTCGGGTTCGATCCCAGGTTCACCATGGCACACACCAATGACTTTTCGATGCTTTCCAAGTTATGTCTGTATTTATCGCAGGTTTATAAGTGCACGGTTAATGGCAATAGGATCGCCACCTATTACATAGGGACCTAAACATAAACTGGTGAAATTTTGGTGTTAACACCTCTGCCTACCCCTTCGGGGATATAGGCGTGAGTTTATGTTATGTTCTTAGTGGAAAAAGCTACAACCTGGGAGTCTTCAAGTCTAGAGTGACCACATAAGCTTCACGACCACATCAGTAATATTGTTTAGTGTACCAACAGGTGAGATTGTGGTCGAACGCGAGCCTTTCCATACTAATATTATAAATCCGAAAGTAACTCTGTCTGTCTGTCTTTCTGTTACGCTTTTACGCCTAAACCGCTGAACCGATTTTGATGAAATTTGGTATAGGAGTAAATTAGACCTCGAGAATGAATATAGGCTATGTTTGGTCGCGATAACCGACATCCACGCGGGCGGAGCCGCGGGCAACAGCTAGACCAATAAAAAAAATGCTGTTTAACTTTTTTTTTATATATAGGACACGTCAAAATGACTTTACCCCGCCTGATGGTAAGCTAAAAACAAAGTCTTAGAACTGGGGTCACCACCTTACTCCCACTTTATACTTCTTTGATTAACCACTTAATAGTTTTATTAAATGTTGATTAAAATATTTTAAATATTTTTTATTGCTGTACGCTTTTGGTTGAATTTTTTTTTTTTTTTATACTACTTAGGTGGCAGACAAGCACACGGCCCACACTGATGGAAAGCGGTTACCGTGGCCTATGGACGCGTGCAACACCAGGGGCGTCACACTCGCGCTGCCGACCCTGCAAAAACCTTCTAATGCCCTTCTTGAAGAACCCCATATTGTAGCCGCCAGGGAAAACCACTGCAGGAAGATCGTTCCACAGCCTAAGCATGCGCGGAATGAAATTTCTTTCATACCTTACAGTACGCACTGCAGGCGGTGCGATGATTACTGGTCGATATTCAACCAACGAGCGAACTATATTTCGTGTTGAGATAGGTATTAATATGCGTTTGACAACCGCAAGAGAAACCGGGGTATCATGATATATTTGTATATTACATCGCACAAAAAAACATCATCATTTTCTGAACCTTTTCCCAACTCAGTTGGGGTCGGCTTTCCAGTCTAACTGTGATGCGGCTGAACTTCGATATTTTACATGGAGCGACTGCCATCTGACCTCCACAACCAATGGCGATATCGAAGCTCCAAGTTAGACTGGTTGGACTTTTGAGGGCTCCAACTACCCGTAACGACTGCCATAGATGTTTGTATGGCAACCGGGACCGACGGCTTAACGTGCTCTCCGAGGCACTAATAAACCTGCGATAAATCGCACAAAAAAACATTAGTGTATATTTTTTTTAAATTAATAATCATTAAGATATAAAACAATTATTTCATTACTTATTTACGAAGGCACCACATTCACTATATCTGTAGTAAAATATAAAATACCCTACAAAACTACATTAGAATCTGTTGATACCTTTAAAACTTAATAATTCGTATGTTTACTGCAAAAGCGCCAGCAAGTCCGCCAACATGTCATCCAACGTATCGGCCAACATGTTGGAGATATCAACAGACCTATCAACAACTGTATAAGTATCTCAAATATTTAAAATACGTATAAAACATTAGGGAAGCAACGCTTAAAAAAGAAATAAAAATTGTGGTTTTTTTTTTCTCTCTATTGATATAAAGCTATTTACTGAATTGACAATACGTACTAAAGGCTACATGGTTCTAGTTCCTGCACACATTGTGTCGGAGTAACAATCGTCTTCTCGTACAATCAGCGTCAAAAATAGATGCACATTTTCACATTCACGTTCAAGTCACGCATTGATATAAAACTAATTTTAAACTATTATTATCATTCGCCATGGTTAGGTGGAGTCTCCCTATGACCAAGGCTTTTTCACAAGCACACAGCCCACCTGATGGGATGCGGTCACCGTGGCCTATGGACGTGTACTATAGGGGTCACACTCGCTGACAACCCTAAAAAATAGTATCATGCTGGAAGCATCCGATAGGTCGAAATAAAGTTCTTACCGGCGATAATGTGTGTAGTAACTTGACCAGTAGCTCTCCATCCAACTTTTTGCACCTTTAATGGGCGTTGTGCGTATACAAACATACAGCTACATATATCGTGCAAATAATACTGAACTAATTTGTGTATATAATTTGCACGACGTGCGAATGCGTGTACACGCACAACGCATGGCAATACCTAAATAATTCTATAGCACTCTGCAGTTGCATATATTATAATACGGAAGACAATGAAGCAGTGTACAACCGTCATTTTGTTATTTTGAATAACAAATTTGGTCAAAAAATTACTTAAAATATTTAAGTATTTTTATTATAAAATCAATTCATGCAACATACGGAAGCGTATTCGACAAAATACATTTATTCACTACATTTTACTTAACAAAACAATTTAAAGCCGAACATTTCCAACATGTTGGCTCACAAATCGGACGGTGAACAGCCCGTTTAGATGTCTTCGTTTAATGCTATTTATTTTTTAACCGATTTAAAATGGAAGTTCACTGTTTGACCGTTTGTTTGCCCGCGATAATCTCGCGTTTGGAAGACCCGATTTTGATGCGGTTTTCAGAACTATGTTTTTTATATTCTTTAGGGTTTAGTATACTTAACCGACTAAAAAAAGGAGGTATGTCGGTTAATTTTTTTTATTAATTTTTTTTCTAGTCGTCATTGCATTCTTCTTGGTTACACAGAAGAGTCGTGTTTCCTTCTAGAAGTAGGAGAGTGTTACTTCTTCAGTAGTTTCTCTTCTTCTGGGTTGGAGCCATCTTTGAAGGTAGCGTTCGTGTGAGGACTGGCAGATGTTGGAACGTACTGGAATATAAAAAAAAATCAGTTATATTACAATGGAATTCAATTTTAATTCACCCCTAATATCTTCAGGTAAAGTTATCAAATGTATTACCAGCTTAAAAGTTTTACCCTAAAACTAGGGAAAATAAGATTTTAAGTAAGTAGGTATATAATATTTCTATTGCAAATGTGTAAAAAAATCTATATAGGTAGGTAGGTCACATATAGAATTTTTTAACACATTTACAATAGAAAAATTATAATAATAAACTTACTTAATTTGTTTTTTTCCAAAGTTTTATGGTAATTTTTTTAAGCTGGTAATACACTATTGTGGGTAGATGGAGTGAAGGGGTAAGGATTTACTAATGTAATAAATGTAACGTATGGATACAGAATCAATGTGCGATTTTAGTCTGAAAACAATTCAACTATTTTTTAATAAATTCACTAAAATGACAACTAAAAAGTCTTTTTCTTTGTAGATATCGATGTATTATAGTTTTATACTAACCACGTCCTTAATATCTTATTTTAACCACTTCCAGTTTCTAGCAGCGTGCAAATAGAAAAATCACAAGTTAAGGACAGTCTAATTAATTATTTTAAAGTAGGGAAGTTTAGAGGCTATACCTATGGGTGTTACGTGGGAGTATCATAATAAAAGATAGCGTACACTTGAACGTTTAATGGCGTTTACACTCAATGTCTCAACATGTATATGGAATTGTCTTAGAGTTATTAGAACACTTGATATTAACTAGGAACATCTATAAGTGAGCGAGTCATATGCGGCTGACTGTAGCAAGCTCGCAGTATGAACTAATGTTTCGAGCGCGGGCGCGCTATCGCTGCTACCGTGAGGAATTTGCTGACATCACGTCTGCGACGCGGTGCCGCTACAGGAAGTACATAATAGCTAACACAACAACTGGAATGCACTTCCTGCACACGTGTTTCCTTCTTCCTACAATCCCGGGTTCTTTAAGCGGGGCGTGAAAAGGCATCTGTCTAGGCCGTCAAGGTAGGGACCGCCATTTTGGGACGAATTGTGTCTAGAATGGGGGCCCGTACCCTCTGAACTTTACCCTAGCTTCTTACCATCCAGCGGGGTTAAGTCAATTGACGGATTGAATATATAAAAAACACAAATTTTCAGTCGGTAAATTTTCAGATATGAGCCTCGATTCTGTTAAAAAAGCCACTGCCAAGCCACTGATACTGGGTACAGTGAGCTCTGGCTACCCTACTTACCTTGTGGAACACAACACAATGGTTATTATGTGCGCGGTGTTCTGTAGGGCGGAGGTACTACCCCAGTCGGACTGCTCATTTCGGACGGGAGACACCGTCGTGTCCTACCTCCTTACATAAACAGAGCCAAGTGCGGCTGTAGTGGAATCTTTTATACTAGACCCAGTTGTCAGCAACTAGTGTAGATGTACACTTACCGGCTTGGCAGCCTCCGTTAGTGGCTTCTCTTCCCTGATATCTTCAATCCGCGGGTTGTCACCCTCGCGGAGAAGCTGGAAATCATATTTAGAAATTGAAATAAAATTGTTTAAGTATTTTAGACCGGAAGGACTGGTCGCTGATTCAAGTCCCGTCTTGAATGTTCAATTTTTCCGATCTAAAATTATTATAATTGCTTTAAAATTTAATTGAAACCTGTTTTTAACGGATTGAAGAATGATTTTTTCCCATTGATCCCGATGTTTCGGTTGCTTTTAAGCAGACATGGGTCACTTCAATGAGACAAGCATTTTTTTTATTTAATTAAATTCAAATTATAAAATATCAAACATCCCGGACGGAAAATTCTCGTATAATTAAATGTATCAATACGATATAAATTTAGCATCAGTAATATTTAAAAAAAAAATCATTCATTCAGTAGTTCATTCGTACGTTCGTAATTCATTCTTTCATTCATAATCACACTGCCTCATTCATTCATTCGTTTACAGATGTACGTAAATTGGCCAGACGCGTCATATGCGCAAAGGTCGATTTTTAGGTCCCCTTCGAGGTATGAGCGGGTCGCGGGAGACGCGGTTGCGCCGTCGCGGACATATGATTGGTCCGTCACTTGACGGGCCAATCATATGTCTCCGGAAGACGTCTTGTAGCGAATCAACGTTCCGTTCGTTCGTACTTTGAATCATTTGATTGGCTCAAAGTGCACGATGCGCGAACTTACCACAAACCTGGCCAAGTTACGTGCCTATATCTGTATATACATTATTTTAAATGTTCATACATTCATTCGTTCGTCCATAATTCAATTTTCGTTCGTTCCTTCATTCGTTCGTTGGTTCCTTCATTCATTCGTTCGTTCATTCCTTCGTTCGTTCGTTCATGGGTAGCGAGTGGTCCTTGCAGGGCACATACCTTGTCAACTTCGGGTTCGATCTGTTCGTTGGTGCCGCCTCTGTTGAGCACCCCTTTCTCCATGAGGGTGGCGCGCTTGGCCGCTAAGTACATGGACCTAGGACAATACACACAGCGTTATTTTTTATTTTTCATCTATAAAACTCTAGCCTATGCCCGCGGCTCCACCCGCGTGGACGTCGTTTATTCCTTTTTTTTCGACTATATCTCCGGTTCTACTCAACCGATTGTGATGAAACATGTACATAAGATTTCAATCTGACCTTGTGTAAGATTTCAATCTGACCTTTAAAAAAGCTGCATCAAAACCCGTTCAGTAGTTCTTGCGTCCATCGCGGACAAATATACAAACCAACAAATGGACAAGAAATAAAAAAAAAAATTTTGCTTTCATAATGTACTTACAATATTATTTTTTTAAATACCTCCAATAAACACAGCTACTTTAATTTTTTTTATACTACTTAGGTGGCAGACAATTTTATAATAGTATAGATAGATGATCAATTTTCGCTTAAAATTTTAACTTTTTTTTACTTTTGCCGCTGACTGTACTCGGTGACCTGGTGAACAATTGGAATGCTGCTTACCTCTTAATAGTCAAGTAGTAGAGTTCCGCGATGGCTCTGACGGAGTAGTCCGGCACGAACGTGTGACGCAGCATCGAGTCCATGTTCAGGTTCTGCAGGGAACCCAACGACGCGGGCGCCGGGGCCTCAGCTGCAGACAGAACCGGGTATCACTTATTAGTATAGTCATCATTCCTCATAGCATAGTCCTACATTGCCACCATCATTTTACAATGACGCACATATGCGTCATGTCAATAACGCACATATGCGTCATGTCAATGACGCACATATGCGTCATTGTGAAATAGATATTTTGTGTCATTGGCATGACTATTATCTTTGACGCATGTATGCGTCATGGACTACAAGCCTGGTAATAAGGTGATAGGAACTTACCGAGTCCAACGTTCTGCGTGAGAGCCTGGACGCCGAAGTAGGTGAAGGGCCCGGCTTCGAACACCAGGTTCTCGCGCCCCACCGTCACCTCCACGCGACCCTCCAGGATCAGCACAAAGTAGTCCACCTGCAACACGATACAACACACGTCAGCCAACTTATAATGGATGTTTATCACATGAATGTATAAAATCTATAGACGAAACGCGTTGAACAATGCAACTGACGACACTAAAGTCGGCACACACACACACACTAGTTTAAGTAGCGAAAAAAAATACAGCATAAATATCTTGTGTATTGAAATGGTATAAAACCGTAGTTACAGCAAGACAATATATCTAGGAATTACATTTAGGTTTAATTTAATGTTTAAATAAGTAAAATCAAGATAAAATCGAAATTCAATTTTAGAGATATTAGTTTTTAATGAGATTGCACGCCGGCATCGACACCATCGCAATCTAAAACTCACTCACACATGGTTAGCCAACGCCATTATTGCACAATCTCGTCTTTAGCGCGCTCAGTCCATAGCTTTATATATAGCAGGATTATAATAAAAACATCAACATACCGGCTTTCCTTCTTGGAACACGTACTTCTTGGGATCGTTCTTGTCTTCGTCTCCTCGCAGCTTGATGTGCTGGATCACATCTTGCTTGAGCAGACGGCGTAGGACCGTCTCGGAGATCAGCTCCGAGCGGAATGGATCGACACCTGTATAATAACAGTCATTTATTAAACCCTGGGATATATGCGAGGGGGGGGGGGGGTTTACACGGACTATCGTGTGGTAACCCCACATATACAACCCCCGCGGCCTGAGGAGGCGGTTATGTAGGAATTGAACCGATTTCACCCCGACCTGCGTTTTCGCGCGCCGCCGCCACCTCAGGAAGCTAAAAACCTCGTTTGCAACCAACTTAGATAATGGCTTCTCGCCAACCACACCTGCAAAGCGGGTTTCCAGATCTTAAAGGGCTCGCATCAGACCAGTGGCCATTGACCAAAAAACCTAAAAAAATACTCTTTTATTGTTTTTTTTGGTTGCCTCGTTAGTGCAGTATGCGCGATTTTTCGACATTTCAACAAGATTATTTTTTATATTTGTTTCCGCCGGATTGTCTGCACCCCGTCTCATGGTAAGCTGAGGTGGTCAAGTGAGCTGAGTCATGGTGGAGGGAATCAAGGTATGCGTATAGTAGTGTTTATAGGAAACTCAAGGACTTTTTCAAGGAGGTAGGACTCGACGGTATCTCCCGTCCGAAATGAGCTGTCCGACTGGGGTACTACCTCCGCCCTAGAGAACACCGCGCCCATAATGACCATCGTGTTGTGTTCCCCAAGGTAAGTAGGGTAGCCAGAGCTCACTGTGACTCTCCTCCCCCACCCATCCTAGCCCTCCCCCTTCCTTTCAGGGTGGACAGCGCGTGTGTGACACAACACGGTCATAGGCCAAGGTGACTGCTTCCCATAAGGTGGGCCGTGTGCTTGTCTGCCACCTACATAGTATAAAAAAAAACTCACTGGTATTGAGGAACTGGAAGGTGGCCAGGGTGAGCTGCGGCGAGACGTGGACGCGCTGGTGCTCGTGGTGGCCGGCGAAGGCCGCCAGGTCTTGGAACTTGTTCACGTTGCGCATGAGTCGCTTCTTGGTGCGGTTATCGCCTGCAACAGACGGACAGTTTGTAGCGTCAATTTGTAGATAGAGGGAAACAATAAACAGAGAATAGAGAGGTTCGATCCCAGGTTCACCATGACACACACCAATGACTTTGCGATGCTTTTCGAAGTTATGTGTGTATTTATCGCAGGTTTATAAGTGCCCGGTTAATGGCAATAGGCTCGCCACCTATTACATTGGGTCCTAAACATTAACTGGTGAAATGTGGGAGCTAGCACCTCTGCCTACCCCTTCGGGGACATAGGCGTGAGTTTATGTTATGTTATATTATGTCTATGAAAATAAATAAAATTGTTGTCTGTACAATCATTACTTATGTAAAAGTTTGTGAATATGTTTTGATATTTGTTACTTAACCACGCTATAAACGGCTGAATAAATCTGGCTGAAATTTGGTATAGAGATAGATAAAAATACATAAAAAAATGTTAAAAAGAATTTTATTTTTTTTTTCAAATATAAGTAAGTACAGTACCCAAGTTTTGATATCAACATACATACAAATCACGCCTTTTTTCCACTAGGGTAGGCAGAGACATCATTTTAATATCAAATTATTTGTGTTTTTTTTTTCATTTTTAAATTTTGATGTCTTATAATAGCAACCCATTTATGTCCCACTGCTGGGCACGAGTCTCCTCTCCTCTAACGAGAGAGCTGAGAGGGTTAAGACCTTAATGTCTTATGTAACAATAAATATGAAAAATTTTGTAAGTAAATGACTATTATTTAAATACTTATTTGCTACCATAGTAGTAAAAATCCCACTTACTGAAAACGTCCGTCTCATCGACGATCTCGGCCTGAATCATCTCTTCAATAACGTCCTCTAGAGTGACCAGACCCACCGTCTCGTACACCGGATCGCCGTCACCTTCCTCTATGCGTTGGACGAATGCCATATGCCCCTTGTGACCTGGAGGAGACACATAATTAGTGATAAATAGAAAGGTTGGTAGCTAAGTGGTAATCGAATAGGATGATACGTTGCAAGGTTTTGGGATGGGTGACCATTGTTAACATATTGAGAACAGTCCGTGCCTCGGAGGGCACGTTAAGTCGTTGGTCCCGGATGTCATACGTTATGTGTAGAACCTACTAGTCTATCAGCCTTAGGATGGGTGACCATTACTAACACATTGAGATTCTTCCGTGCCTTGGAGAGCACGTTAAGCAGTCGGTCCCGGTTGTCATAAGAACATAATATATGATAGTCGTTATGGATAGAAGCAATACTAGTCTATCAGTATTATGATGGGTGACCATTCCTAACACATTGAGATTTTGTTGTGTTTTTCCTATCTAATTCATTAGGAAAAATTAAGATACCTATGCTATAATTCAAAATTTGATTTAACAATCCTCGTAATCATTCCTCATGGAAATTCAAAACTCGAACGTCTGGAAAACGCGCCAACTCGGCGTTGCAACAAAAATAGAATGTAAAAAAAAAACTACGCGAGCATCACAAGGTTGTCTATGAATCATGGCGGGCAGGTTATTTATTTAATTTTATTATTTACGGCACAATCGCCGGAGATCGGCACGTGTAACTTTTAGCTAATTAATTGGGTTTAGTTTTTAAACAGATCGGATTTTTGTTTTATAATTCCGTTGGCTTTTCCGCGTAAAAAAGTATATACAAAGATATTGTATGCGATTAGATTAAAGATGGCGGCTTTCTCTTTCCAGGGTAGGAATATTACATCTGTTAATTTTAATCTAGTATAAAAAAGTTACTAAGTAGACTGGGGCATCTTAAAGTCGTAGGAGGTGCCGACAAGCACACGGCTCACCTGATGGGAAGCGGTCACCGTGGCCTATGGACGTGTGCAGCACTAAGGGCGTCACACACGCGCTGCCCACCCTGAAGGGAAGAGGGGAGGGCTATGAAAGGGTGGGGAGTCTAGGAACGGCGGGGGGAGGAGGGGAGCGAATAGCGAAGGCGAATATTCGTGCTAATAAAGCAAATATACACTACACACTACGATTTATAATACACGTGAATAAAGGCGAATAGCGAAGTGTGGTTCCACCCTTAGATAACCCTACCCAAAAGCAGTACACACTAAACAGACCTCGAAAAGTCAAAAGTGCGTGACCGGGTAACGAACCCGCACCGAATTAGACGTGATATTGACTCGACTTGTGTAGCCGGTGCCAAATAAAATGACACTAGGACGCATCAACCGCAAATGGAATTTGAACCGATTTGTCTGTCAGTCGCGTAACATAACTATTGCAAGTATATTTTCTTTACTGCATAGCGCCATCTAGAGTAATCTAGACTCAAAGGTTTTTTTTAAATAAAGTATATTAGTAATCGAAATTACTCATAATACCGCTCCCCACGTATAGTATGAGGATAATGCATATTTAGATACTTTCTTTTGACGTACTTCTATATTCAGTTCATCCCTTATTTTACTACCTTAGGGGTGAAATTTGGGGAAACACAAAACACTTGAAGCATTTATTACTAATGCAAGTATATTAAATGTCCGGGGAGGTTGGGAAATGCCTTTTAGATCACATTACACCCCGACGTAGGCCCGAGACAACGTGCGGTTTTAGTAGGTTCAAGTCCGACGAAACGTTTTGGCCGCAGGGGTGGTAACCGTGGGGATTTTAGCGCGATAAAAACAGTATAATGTTATGTCGTACTTCCTATTTGGAAATAACGAACTTTTATACAATCTTTCATCCCTTATTTTACCCCCTTAGGGATGAAATTTCCAAAAATTAAACTGTGAATATATTGTTGCTTTCACCAACGTACATGAACTATAAATCGAACTCTTTTTTATACCACTAAAGTGGCAGACAAGCACCTGATGGCAGCGGTCTTTGCAAGCAAAAGAATACTGGTCTACTAACCTTCTTTGAATTGTTTCAACATGACATCCAGGGTGACATCTTCGAAGACGAAGTTGCATGGGTTCTGGTAATACTGGCATAGGGTTCGGAGGGGAGTGTTGTCATCAGGGTCCACGAACGCCAGGTCCTTGATGAACAGCACTGTCACTATGTTGGTGCGGTTACCCTCGTACACTGGGATTCTGGAGTACCCTGGAAGAATACGGCTGTTTGGTTTCCTTCTAGAGTAGAGAGTCTTATGATTATAGCGGGTCTAAACCACTTCAACCATTAGCTTACCATCAGGCGAGGTGAAGTCATATTGACGTGACCGATATATAAAAAAAAGATATTCCCACTTACCAGATTTTACAATCTCGGACATGGTTTCGAAATCGAGCACCGAGCTGATCGGCAGCATGAAGCAGTCCTTCAGCTTGGTCATCACATCCGTCACCTTTTTCTTACGAAGGTCCAGGGCACCGGAGATGATGTTCACTTCTTCTTTATCCAAGTCGTTAACATGGTTTGTTACCTGCAGGGCACAAACATGTTAGATCAGATATTTGTGTAAAAAAAGAAAAGAAAGGAAAAGAAAGAACAAGAAAAGAAAAGAGAAGAAAAGAAAATAATAGAAAAGAAAAGAAAAGAAATTCTATGATGGAGTTGAATGTTGACTTACACTTACCCTGACAAGTTCCTTTAGTCTTTCCCTGTTGTAATGTGTGCCGATCTCCTCGCCTAAGAAGTAGTCCAGCAGCTTGCTGGTGGGCCACGCGAGGGGGGCGCAGATACCCATGACGATCTACAATAATAGTCAAATACATTATATACTTTTGTCATATTTTTGTGAATTATTAATTGGTATATTCTACTTTCCCAACCCACACAGGTAGTAGAAACATACATATATGCTCACGCCGTTTTAACTCCGGGGTGGGCAAAAACAACAGACCGCCATCTGCCTCTGTCCTTATATACTTCATGCGTTTCATCTACTGTCATTAAACCTTTTATGCAAGCCCGCCGGTTTCGAGTGCTTTTGAGCTGACCTTTTTGTAATAACTCATTAATTTGGTCAGTGTATACCCAACAAGCAAAGTAGCGATAACAGGATCTAAATTTAAAGCTTAAAGTTATATAGTAGCTATATAAGATCTAAAATAATACTTTTAGGTGATAGTACGGATATAAGAGAGTTTGCTAAAGCACCAGCGATAGTAAGGTGATATAAAAGATATAGAAAAAATACGCTGCATCTTAAAGTTGTATAAAGGTGCTATAAGCTACAACCTTACAGTCGTTATTGCAGCTTTAAGTGGATTATAACATTAAAAGCTCTTTTGGAGTGGCTAATATCACTTGCTGATGTAAATGCTCTATTTAAGTGCTATGTATACCTTTAAGTGCTAAACATCACTTTTGATGTTAAAGTGGTTATAAGAAAACCTTCAAGCCGTTTAAGGGTTTTAATAATCAATCTTATAACTCTTAATAGTGCAGTGATACAATAGAGTTAAGGTACCCTGTTCAAACACTATAAAGGTGTTTTAGCGCTTGAGGTGCCAGAGAAGCTTGAAGCTTTATAGCCCTATAAGAGTGATAGTGTGGACATTATTAAGTCTTATAGCGATATGATTTTTGTTTTAAATAAGAAACCCTTCTCTATCACCTTAAGCTGGTTAACGAGGTTATTTGTATTAAATAGCTTTAAATTACTCTACATTAGTGTTAATAATCACTTTGAATTTTAAAAAATTCCGTTATATCGCCTACTATGTGGTAAATATTAACGTCCATCTTTTATTTTACTGAACACACTAAGTAAATACAAGCGTGCCTTTTCGTATTTAAACAATGCAAAGGGAAATTAAATCATGGAGTGTGAATGAAAATCCAGATGGTATATGAAAACATAAAAAACAATGCTTTACATTCTAATAATTCGCGTAATAATGAAGAGGGTTCCGTCCATCAAAATATTGAAAAAAAAAAACAAATTAAAAAGTTTCGACAGACTAGTAAAGTGGAACAAATGAACATTAACACGTCAAGTGAACAGAACTGCAATTTGGACGATGAACTTCAAGTAGATGTCTTGGAACAAGATATGGGAACAGATGCTATAGAGCACTACAATTCTTTGCCACTATAGTAGCGGCACGATATGATGGCCGTTTTGATACATTGCAATAGTGATGTGAAATGTCCTGACCTGATTAAAAAAATAATAAAAAAAATATAAATGTTTACTCAATATATTTGAACGAACTGAATATTGGAATGAAAATGAGTATAATATGTATATTACTTTATAAGCACACAAGACTCAAAATAACACAAAAACAGACCAAAAAGGAGCCATGAAAGCCCATATTTAATCAGATTCGTCTATGACCACCGATTACCTATACGAACTATTAGGTACCTAATCGATGTCCATATTGCTATAGTCACTGTCGTCACTGCTATCATCACCTACATTAATTTGTAAATAAGTACACCAATAATTATAATCTTACTAGCTTTTGCCCGCGGCTTCGCCAGCATGGATGTCGTTTATCGCGTCCAAACATAGCCTTATATCTCGAGGTCTAATCTAATCTACCCCTACACCAAATTTCATCAAAATCGGTTCAGCGGTTCAGGCGTGAAAGCGTAACAGACAGACTATTCTGAACAGGTGGCACTGATTCCCACAGATATTTTTTGTAAATTAGTGTGTATTAGCTGCCAAGATATTTCATATTTTATACCCCTGATACATACGATATGAAGATAAATAAAATACAGTTTAAATCAACACGTTTTATTTATTTAACTTATTAGATATGATCTAAGTTGCGACAATAAGAGCGGGTACACATTAGGCTCTTTCGAACGCGCGTTAGCAAAGCGCGTGTTTGATAGCGCCTAATGTGTACCCGCTCTCAAAAACCACGGTGACAATAATAATGAACAGTGTAGGTACTAACAGAAAATATATAAATCAATCAATATAAACCTCATCAACATTACTTAACAAATTGCATATACGAAATACAACAAATCTGAAATAATAGAGATTAAATACAAAGATTTTTGTACTCCAACATAATCCTATACAATAAAAAACTACTGTGACATTATAATAATTAACAATGTACTAACAGAAAATAAATCAGTCAATGCTGCTAATTCTGTTGTTATATATCTAAACTTAAAATTTTCTAGTTGCATCTGTTTCTTTCATTATCAGATAGAAAAGGACAAATGATTTATTTTAGTGAACACCTGTCAAATTAATTCAATTTTAATCGACATCTACGAACATGCGACTTAACTTACTACGCACCAACAAGGCGGTGTCTTAATTTGACAGGTCTTAACTTAAATGAAATCGTCTGTCCTTTTTTATCATGAAAGAAACAGATGCATAGAATTTTTTAGAGAAATTTAAGTTTAGAGATGTAACAACAGAATTGGGAGCATATGAACTTCGTCTACATTACTAAAAATTGCACATAAATATAATACAAATCGAAAATAATATGAGATCGCTCTTATTAGGCAGAGGAGTAAAACCAAGATTATTACAAAATGGACTAAGAGCTCGTGAACCCCAGACCTTCGTTATTTTATAAAAGCTGAAAGTTTGTCAGCGCATGCTCCCAATACAGGTAAGAACGATGGCCCATTATGAAGTTCGGGTCATCGTGGCTTTGGTAGATAAACGAAAAACAGCATGCGGTGACAAAATTTCAGCTTTTATAAAATAACGAAGGTCTGGGGTTCACGGGGACTTGCTCTAAAAATAAATTTAGTACAAACAAAAACATTACAAAAAAAATACCTCATTTTGACAGAGATATAAGCAGACCTTTGACTTTCTCATAATAACAGCTGAATGATAATATAAAATAATTACAAATATTAACAAAGGGATTCTTCATTGTCAACTGAAAGATTTGTTTCATCACCGCTAGGAATTTCTGCGACCTGATTTACAGTTTCATCCCCTTTAGGACCATCTATTGTGTCAATATCTAAATGATGTTTAGTGGATTTTTTTTTGGAGGGACGCTGGTTTCCTCTTCAGTATCACTTTGTGTGAGCATAATATTTATTTCTTTTACTGCAGCCTCGTAAGTATTAATGTTGTTTCTTATAACACTGCACGGTATGGAACACCAATGCGCTTACGGTAAAGATGTATCGTCGTTTATAATTTTTTGTGGCTAAACCACCTTAGAACGCTATTGTGCTCCCATGTAGACGGTACTGCAATTAGTTTTACTTTATTTCGCTCTTTGGTCTGAATAATTTTAAACGGCATACTGAAATATAAAAAATAACTGTTGTAAAAAGGAGGATTCCAGCGACTGGGACCGCAAAAGCTGGGACCGCGGTTCCAGTTGCCGGTTCTATTAAATTTAAATATTTTTCTTCCGTCGACTAAGAACTTGTGTGACTTGACAAGACAACTGACATCTCTTTTTTTTAATGGCTTTGCTTTGCAATTTGCTACAAACAAGTATTATAGGTAATTTGCATATAAATGTATGAAGCATTTTCGTTATTTAGTTACAGTCAAGGTCAAGTCACGGTCTTCGTAGTCAATAGTCAAGTCAGTCTTCCTTAATAGTCTTGCCCCAGTAAAATAGTGACAACTTTACTAGAGGCTTCTATGGAGTTTTGGAATCAACGTTGAAAAGCACAATTCACGGTAATATAGGTACCACTTGCTCAAACTCGTGCACGTTGCCGAAGATGTTATGTTTAAAAATCCACTGTTTTTACACATAATTACTACATTTTACACTGATTTTAGAAAATGATACAATGCCCCGATGTGTCTTTTTCAGCGTTGGTGCCAAAACTCCCAACTGACATCTGATGTTAGGTACCATTATATTAAATTTTTATGGAGTTTTGGCACCAACGCGGAAAACGTCACATCGGGGCCTTTGATTATTATAATCAAAGATCGGGGCATTGTATCATTTTCTAAAATTAGTGTAAAATGTGTAAAAACGGTGGATTTTTAAACATAACATCTTCGACAACGTGCACAAGTTTGGAAAAGTGGTATATTACCGTGAATTGTGCTTTTCAACGTTGATTCCAAAACTCCATAGAAGCCTCTAGTAAAGTCTCCACTATTTTACTGGGGCAAGAAGAAAAAATCCATGGTCATGGGTACCTATGACCATGGATTTTTCTCAGACACGAAGGGAGTCCATGCTCAAAAATTACTAAGGGGGGTTTATATGTAAACTAGTAGAATACTCACGTTTTAGAGATGTAGGATTGTAGGTATACAGGGTGAATTTTTCAAAAGGGATTGGATGGCCAAATCCGAAACTATAAGGAATAGCGAAAAATGGTCAAAGGAGTCACGAGCCCGATTTTGATGAAACTTAAAACCTCATCATTAGATTTTTGAAAAATCAATAAACCTAGCTGAGAATCGAACCCGTTGATTTTGAAAAAAAAAACACACCCTTTATTATTACACCATACGATAGTGTCGCTGTTAAGGATCAAATTCTGCGAAGTAATGATATACGGCAAATTTAAGGAAATTATGGAATTTAATAAAATTCATATTTCATCTACCTATTTGTTTCGTTCGAAATCCCAGAAAAGATCGCAACTATTCCGTGTTTTAAATTATACCTACTCAGAATGATTATGATGATTGATGTTTTTTTAAATAAGATGGAGCTCCAGCCCATAATAGCTAATAAAAGGGATTTGGATTCAGCAGTTTGACGACAATTTATTGCAAGGCATGGTCCTGTGCCTTGATTTTACTCCCTTAGATCACTTTCTCTGAAGGTATGTCAAAAAATAAATTTATAGAGACACATTTGATGACTTGAAAAGATCTATGGAGAATATTCTAAAGGGAATCAATAAAATTGTAATATTGAATGCAGTACGATCTTTGAAGTCTCAAATCCAGCTATGTATTGAAAACAATGGTCTACATTTTGAACAATTAATCAGTAATGTAAGAAAAATAAAATGTATTTTGTTAAAGATGAGCTCTTTCCTTTAGTTTGCGGTATGTCATTACTTCCCAGAATATGATCCTTAATAGCAACACTATCGTATGGTGTAATAATATAGGGTGTGTTTTTTTTTTCAAAATCAACAGGTTCGATTCCTAGCTAGGATTATTGGTTTTTCAAAAATCTAATGATGAGGTTTTAAGTTTCATCAAAATCGGGCTCGTGACTCCTTTGAGCATTTTTCGCTATTCCTTATAGTTTCGGATTTGGCCATCCAATCCCTTTTGAAAAATTCACCCTGTATACTGTACGGCACTCGCAGTCGTCCAACACGTCGCTTTGTTGTTGCCGTTGCCGTCCTCGCGTTGTGCTCAATGTATTTTATCGCTAAAAGCAAGTTAAAAATATATTATATTATAACAATTAAACACAGAGGTTGCAGTCTTTAATTTATCCCGAACAAAGTACAAACTTTAACACTATTACGAAATTAAGCGCGTTATAATATTTATAATTTTCGATCACAATTTATTAGTTGAATAAGTACCTACTTATAATAGTTAGGTATGTAATAAAACAAGTATTGTAACTACTACTTTGTTAATTGAAAAGTGCCTATTTAGATTTATCGTATTACATTATATACCTATTTGCAAAGATACAATAAACTTGATGAAAATCTTTTATATTAATGGTTTACGTATCTTACCAAGGAACCCAAATGTCCCACCCAAATACTTACTTATGATAAAAAATCCTTTCAACGATATGAATTACGGCTCTAATCGCCGTAGTTGTACAAACAAAAGTGCTAATAAATCATTTTATAGCACCGTTATAAACTCATGAGTTCTAAAAAAGATATAATTATCACTATTGCCGTTAGCCTAGCATTTAAATTTAAAACTCCATTATTGTTTACAAATATAACGTAAAAATCTTGATATATCTATTAATAAAGTTTACTTAAATCATTGTTGTTTTCTCACAATTAAAGATCTAACAATTTTTGATTAACCATTTGGAAGGGATTAGTACAATTAGCAAAATTACAAAAAAATACTAATATTACCTCTATATTTTTGGTTTAAAGATTCCTTAAAACGCCTTATTTCAAAGGCGCTTGAAAATTGAGATTAAAAATAGTATACATAATAACAGAAAAAATACAACCGCAATAGTATTTCACTTAAATATTCACTAAAGGTATATATATTGTAGGACTTACCGCTTTTTGTTAATCAACGCCATTACGTACACATCACACACGCTAGATATAAAAAACAAGAACTTGCACAAAAGGAATTAGGTACATATAAAACATTACAAAACGCAAAGATTTTATTTACACTACTCCAGCGTTTTTGCATCACTAAGTGATATATGATACCATCTTACATCTTTAACAGAACTTAAGCGATATAAAAAATAACATCTTATAACTAAAATAGAACCTCAGGCGATTAATATAGGTTTTGC
Source organism: Lithosia quadra (assembly GCA_963576445.1). Taxonomy (NCBI): domain Eukaryota; kingdom Metazoa; phylum Arthropoda; class Insecta; order Lepidoptera; family Erebidae; genus Lithosia; species Lithosia quadra. The sequence goes on from OY754897.1 coordinate 3,043,606, forward strand.
AACACTTCAAGTGATATAAAATAGCATATTATAACTTTAATAGAACCTTTTTCTATATATAAAGTTTTGTCACACTATAAGTGATATAAGACTGCATCTTATAACTTTTCTAGATCTTTTGGTAATAAACACAGCATTTGCAACACATTAAGTGATAGAAAATAACATCTTATAACTTTATTAGAATCTTGGGTAATAAATACGGCTATTTTACTCTTTACTATCGCCATTGGTAAGAAAATACCATATAGTAGCATTGTTATGCCACTTATTTATCACTGTTGCAGTTAATACGAGCTGCTGTAGAACTTACAAGTGCTAACACCGTTGCCCAATTCGGACTATAAGAGAGTTATAGCGCGTTCTATCGCTAATTTTTAGGCCGCGCTATCGTTATTGGTGTTAAATTGAACAAATAACCGGCTGTTATAGACCTTATTTTATCGCTAAATTGTTAGTTGGGTACTCTGCGAGGTCGACCCCGTCTTGCCTGCCCACTTACATGTGCCTTACATATTGGTAGTATCCCACCATACCCTGAATATCCCACAGTTGACTTTAACTACTTGCCCAGGAAAAAATACCTATGCTGCTGATGCATTCTATGTCTTTTTCTTATTCCTGGGTCAGCAAGAAATTAGCGAATACAGGGTCTGCATTTCGCCTCCCGCTCGCTCCCCACTGTGCCCTCTGCTAATCAGAGGGATACGTGGAGAGCCTCGGAGCAACCCTCTAGAGTGCCACTCCCACCCTGGCCGGATTGGCCGCAGGCAGCAGCGTCTCCCGTGGCGAAATTTGACGCCCCTGGTGTTGCACACGACCATTGGCCACGGTGACCGCTTTCCATCAGATGTTCCGTGTGTTTGTCTGCTTAACCTAAGTGGTATAGTATAGTATAGTATAGATATCAATAACAATATAATCTTACCTTCATAATCCAAATACTCTTAGCTCCGATCAGAAGACCGTGTCTAGCACAGATAGCCTGAGGAGTAATCTCAGCAATAAACACAATAGCCAGGGTGGACCCTATCACAGCAACCAGCCCCGAAGTCAGATCATCCAGAATTACCGTGAAGGTACTGTTCACAGCCACGTTACTCAGCAAAATCGTACACAGAAGATAGTTGCCATGAGCACGGACTGGCATAATAGCTCTGGCATATTTCCTCTCCTTCTCTGTCCCAGTGTTGGCAATAATCTTCAGCTCAGTTCGATCCAAGGCCATAAGACCCAAGTTCAGACCAGAGAAGAGTGATGCCATCATCAGGAGGATGACGATGAGGATCAGAGAAGCCCAGAGAGGCAGGAGTTTGTTGTGTGTGGCTAGAGTCTTCCATTTCTCTGAACCTTGGTGAGTAAAATGGTCTTTGGCGGAGTTTTTGGCGCATATGTAGAATTTATAGTCTTCCAGTGGTGGTGGGGCTATGAGATCGAAGAGTGCGGAGTCCTCTTCAGCGGTTTTCACCTGTGGGTAAAGAGTTAGTTATAGTTCATGGCGTTATGTGATTGCAGAAGTAAAATTGAAACCCCGGTTATCTTAGGCTACCCTATCACCCAAACTTAACAGCCAAATCCGCAGTTAAGACCGGTAAAGCGGACCCCAGACTCCGAGATGAAAGCTTTGAATGCGAATGGGATTAACGCTAGGTTTAAGAAGACTCTGACACCCAAACTGCTTGTGGGGAGACGCTGCCGTCTCCGTTGCCCCGAGTGCACCGCGTGGAAGCTCCGTACCACGCAACCCACCTACATAGCCCTAGCTGCCTCTTAAATAGCAGCCATACTGCTATTATGATGCTACAAAGCACCCCGGCGCGCCACGCGGTTACAAAGCGGTGAAGTGTATACGCGGTCTTATACTGAGTACTTCAACAATACTTCGAATCAATTTTACTATTGCTAATGCCTCGGGCTTTTTAACTGTGGGTTTTTTGGGCAATTAGCTCAGATGTATCTACCTAGTAGACTGAATTTCCAATTTAGTTTTGCTCTGTTTACGTAGCTTACTTTCGATCTAGTCTAGATAGCGCTATGTAGAATGTCTATTTAATTATTTACGTTACTTTAAATAATACAATTTTTAATTACAAATATTTATAGAGGTAGGACACGATGGTATCTTCCGTGCGAGTGTGACACCCCTAGTGCACACGTGGCCCGTGGCCCGTGTGCTTGTCTGCCGCCCCAGTAGTATAAAAAATACAAAAATAACTGACCTTATATTCTCCTTTAAGCAAATGATCACAAGTACTGCCATACTCGCTAGGAGTATTAGTGAACGCAATGATGGTATCATTCGAGAACCCAGTACCGAAAAGTCTCAAAAGAAATTTCGTCTCCCTCAGCACACTAATGATAAGTTCATCTACGATTTTCGGTTCTTTATCAGACTCCTCGACTCTCAAACCCATGAGTCGGACAGAGCCTGTGGGTCCAGGAGGCTCTTCAACTACTTTTGGGCCTAGACTGCTCTCGGAAGCATTTACTGGGGCCTCAGGGACTTCGGTGACAGTTTCTACAGTTGTGACTTCGGGAGCTTGTCGACGGAGTCTGTTGTGTTGTTCTGGATAATAGGAGCTGGGGTCTACGATGAGATTTTTGAGGTATGCGTCTATCATCTCGGCATTTTCTTCGGGTCTGGAACAAAAGAATTGGAGTTATAATAATGATCGTCTTTAACAGACACTTCGATATCGCCATTGGTCATAATGACCATTGGTTGTGGAGGTCAGATGGCAGTCGCTCCACGGAAAATATCGAAGTCGGCCGCATCACAGTTAGACTGGAAAGCCGACCCCAACCGAGTTGGAAAAAAGGTTCAGAGAATGATAATTTAACAGACACTTCAATTTTAATTATTGGTGTCATAATGGTGGCCCTCAACTTGACGGCCTTATTAAATGCTTTTTCACGCTCCGCTTACAGGACCCGGGACTGTAGGAGGAAGGAAACACATGAGCTGTTAAAGAATTCCAGGTCTTTATGGCGCGTAATGTATGTGTTAATAGCTACTAAATATACTAAATAACAGAGAGTGTAAACTGTAATGTAGGTAGCCTATTCAAATTCGCTAAAGAAAATTCATCTTAATATATATAAATCTCGTGTCACAATGTTTGTCCTCAATGGACTCCTAAACCACTTAACCGATTATAATAAAATTCGCACACCATGTGCAGTTCGATCCAACTTAAGAGATAGGATAGTTTTTGAAACGGATTTCGACATCCACGCGGGCGGAGCCGCGGGCAACAGCTAGTTTCATATATATTCTAATTAACTTGAGGGAAGGAAGAACAAACCAGTTGAATCCCAATTCCGTTTCGCTAGCAACACACACAACACAATCAACATTGTATGACTCAGACAAACACAATCAATGACAAACAAACATACTGTACACTGCGAGACACAATTATTTGGACCCCTTTTGTTACATATGTTGCAAAGTGGCAAATAAGTTGTGTTGGTGGTTGGGTGAGTGTTTTTGGGGGCTAAGGTGTGCTACAGGTAGGGAATTCATTCTCATACGTTGCATTTATGTCAACAGAGCGGACTGTGAGGTATAAGACGAATTTTGTGTGAAATGGTCTCCCTGCTGTAGTTTTCCCTAGCGTCTACAATAGGGTTCTTCAAGAAGGGTATTAGAAGGTTTTTACAGGGTAGGCAGCGCGAGTGTGATGCCCCTGGTGTTGCACACGTCTATAGGGCACGGTGACCGCTTCCGATCAGGTGGGTCGTGTGCTTGTGTGCCACCTAAGTGGAATAAAAAATAAAATGAGTTGTTGTGAGTAGTTTTGACGGACAAGGCTCAAGCGCAGGGTTTACACTCGGTATTGAGAGGTCAGACGGCAGTTGCTCCCTTAAAAGTCGTGAAGGAGGAGCAGGTGAACCCTAGGATCTAGTGTCAAGGCCGTGGATGCAACCGGGACAGATCTAAACAGCTGTGTATAATATCCTAGAATATTAATTTATTCATTAATTTTTTTACACGGCAAACTATATAATATTTTTTTGGACATTTGGTGCCCATATTATGCGTAATTATTCCTGATAGCCTATAAACTATCCTTAATATTATATGGGCTAATAAAATATTATTAACGACATGCGGTCACGCCAGACGAATTAGGTCATCGGTCGATTTTATTATATCTAGACAGCCGTTGCTAACTAAGCTTATCTTAATTGAAGTGCGATAATTATATCGTAGTTAAGTCAACGATTTGAAAATAATAAATATAATTTCATTTGATTTTTCCTACACCTACTACATGTGATCACATTGTATTATCTAATCTGGAGGTGTGTTTAGGTGCCAATATATTCGAGTCTGTCACACATCCACACACACACACAAATATATATTTATCATGCTAAAACGGCAAAGTAAACAATACGCCGAACAGCAGGCTTATGGCGATAGGCCATGAATATTTACCACTGAGGCTACAACAGGCTCAGGCGACTGGGTGCGGGCCGGAACCTCCACGTGGTGCACCTGGGCAACGGAGGCGAGCAGCGCCTCCCACTCGCCACGGGAGACGCTGCTGCCTGCGGCCAATCCGGCCGGGGTGGGAGTGGCCCTCTAGAGGGCTGCTCCGAGGCTCTCCACGTGTCCATCTGACTAGCAGATGGCACAGTGGGGAGCGAGCGGGATGCGAGCTGATTGTCTGCGCGCCGACGGTTGGGTGACAGGACGGCCTCCTGTCACCCTCCACCCCACCGTCGACGAAGTGGCGCGATGCTCACCCCACCCCCCCTTTCGGGGGGTCGAGGGGGCCATCTTAAAACCGTAGATGGCCCGGGGTCAGCTGGGGTGCGAGGGATATGCCCATTGGGTAACCTTACACCCCGGCTACTAAGGCCCGAGACGGCGTGCGGTTTTAGTCGGTTCGATCCCGACATAACCACCCCCGATGGCCGACGGGGGTGGTATCCATGGGGATTTCCGCACGATAAAAAAAAAAAAAAAAGGCTCAGGCGACTCAGCGTAAGGGGTCGTTCAACGACCTGCCTGGGGTGACGAGTTGACTCGCCTGTCACCCTTGCAGAAGTAGAAGCGACGGGGGTTGTATCTTGTATCCGTGGGGATTATGCACAAAAAATCAAAAGGGCAGGCAGGTGAATGATGATAGCAGGATAGATTTGATGAGGCCGTCAAGCTGAGAGCCACCATTTTGGCACTATCGGTGTTTGCAATGGTGACTCCCATTCTAGAGACTTTGCCTCAGCTTACCATCAGGCGAGGTGAAGTCATGTTGACGTGACCGACATAAAAAAAAGTCAAAAATTCAAGACACGAGTCATCCCCATCTACGAGCCAGCTGTGCATTTATCACGTCCCGCAGTGTATAGTTCACGGCATCTAACTTGACAAGATTTTAGTATAGTGTGGGTCCCACTACTCCAAAACCTTGCCAAGTTAGATGCTGTACACTATACTTGTTTATATGCGACGCATTTTGCCACAAAGAAGTATATAATAGTGTACAGCATCTAACTTGGCAAGGTTTTGGAGTAGTGGGGCCCACTCACACTACTTCGAAATCTTGCCAAGTTAGATGCCGTGAACTATACCGTCCACTTCTAACCGACAGTTATTCACCGTCAACCCGTGAACCCGTGAACTGACAACGTGACCTTGTTCAACGAACAAGGTCACGTTGTCAGCTAACAATTTGAGACGGCGGACACTCGTGTCCTACACATAACGTTTTGTTTTGACAACATTTGCTTTATTTATATAAATCTACGAGACAGCTGTGCAGTTATCACGTCCCGCAGTGTACCGTCCACTTCTGACCGACAGTTATCGTTGAACGAGGTCACGTTGTCAGCTAACAATTTGAGACGGCGGACACTCGTGTCCTACACATAACGTTTTGTTTTGACAACATTTGCTTTATTCATATAAATCTAGGAGACAGCTGTGCAGTTATCACGTCCCGCAGTGTACCGTCCACTTCTGACCGACAGTTATCGTTGAACGAGGTCACGTTGTCAGTGCGTAATCGAATTATATTAGCGCTAACAATTGAGATGGCCGACACTCGTGTACTACACATATATCGGGATTAAACGTTTTGTTTTGACACACATTTGCTTTGTTTATGTAATAAAGCTCATCGTACATCTAATGGAGGAATTTCTGTGTTCTTTTTATATCCAAGGCGCATTAAAAACTCGAATTTTAATTTAAAGTCAGTCTGTTCTACTGCAATTTATTGGTAGCGGTAGTCTAACCTCCCAATACGGCAAGGACAGCCTGCACCGCTTTGGTAACGCAGAAATTAGATAACCGTCAATATGACTTCACCTCGCCTGATGGTAAGCTAAAGGTAAAATCTCAAGTAAGAGGGTCACCATTACAGACACCGATAATCCCAGGTCCTTTAAGCGGGGCGTGAAAAAGCATTTGATGAGGCACCATTGAGGCACTGTCGGTGTTTGCAATGGTGACTCCCATTCCAGAGACTTTGCCTTTAGCTTACCATTAGGCGAGGTGAAGTCATGTTGACGTGACCGATATAAAAAAAATGCTATAATGGACCTTGACGGCCTGAACGCAGGTCTTTCGCGTCCCTTTTAAAGGACCCGGGACAGGAGGAAAGAAACAGTAAAGAGTTATAAGTTTGATGGAGGTAGGACACGACGGTATCTCCCGTCCGAAATGAGCTGTCCGACCGGGGTAGTACCTCCGCACTACAGAAGACCGCGGCCATAATAACCATCGTGTTGTGTTCGCACCGGTAAGTAGGGTAGCCAAAGCTCACTGTACCCCTCCTCCTCCCCGCCCTTTCTTAGCCTACCCACCCGTTCCTACCCCCGCCCTTTCCCTTCAGGGTCGGCAGCGCCCTTGGTGTTACACACGTCCCATCAGGTGGGCCGAGTGCTTGTCTGCCATCTAAGTGGTATTAAAAAAAACAAATAGGTAATTGTTTATGTTGCGGTTCAGAGTAATTATAATACATCAGGCTTCTAGGTATGTAAGTATCGGTTCGGTCTCGGTTTTTATCGTGCGGAAATCCCATGGATACTACTCGCGCGTCATGATTCACTTCGTTGACTTGACGGTTGACGCGACGTCGACGTCACGGTTCAGCATTTAGCAGACTGGTGCCTAGCGCAATTTTCTTTTTATACTACTTAGGTGGCAGACAAGCACACGGTCCACCTGATGGGAAGCGGTCACCGTGGCATATAGACGTGTGCAACATCAGATGTGTTACACTCGAGGTGGGAATTAGGGAGTGAGCTCTGGCTACCCTACTTACCAGCGGGAACACAACACGATGGTTATTATGGCCGCGGTCTTCTGTAGGGTCAATTTTTCAATAGACCCTTTGTAACCCACAGATACGAGACGAGATTGAGACGTTAATGGGAGGCAAGAGGAGGAGGAGGTCATTGGGAACAATGAAGAATTTTATCTGTCGTCAAAAACCAACATGGACTTTATATTTTGGCCGCCTGATAACAAGCAGTAATATTTGGACAGACTTTGAACAAGTGTGCATTGCATATATATTATCATAAAACACATATAATAGTTATGTTATGTATATCTGTTTTAACAACTAATATTGAAGACACACAGACAAAAACACACAGGTAGAAAACGACGGTATGTCTCGTCCTAACTGAGCAGTCCGTCTGGGGTAGTACCTCCGCCCTACCAGAACACCGCGCCCATAATAACCATCGTGTTGTGTTCTCCAAGGTAAGTAGGGTAGTCAGAGCTCACAATCCCCCCTCATCCCCCAATCCCTCCCTCCAAACATTTACTAAGTACTTTTTAGTTATTAACCGACTTCAAAAAAGGAGGAGGTTCTCAATTCGTACGCTAGTTTTTTTGTATGTATGTTACGCGATAGCGGCACCAAATATGGATGGATTTTTAAAATATTTTTTTTTGTTTGAAAGAGGCTACTTCTGAGGTGGTCCCATATCCGGGTGCGGGCCGGAACCTCCACGTGGTGCACCTGGGCAACGGAGGCGAGCAGCACCTCCCACTCGCCACGGGAGACGCTGCTGCCTGCGGCCAATCCGGCGGGGTGGGAGTGGCCCTCTAGAGGGCTGCTCCAAGGCTCTCCACGTGTCCCTCTGACTAGCAGATGGCACAGTGGGGAGCGAGCGGGGGGCGAGCTGATTGTCTGCGCGCCGACGGTTGGGTGACAGGACGGCCTCCTGTCACCTTACACCACACCGTCGGCGAAGTGGCGCGATGCTCGCCCCACCCCCCCTTTCGGGGGGTCGAGGGGGCCATCTTAAAACCGTAGATGGCCCTGGGTCAGCTGGGGTGCGAGGGATATGCCCATTGGGTAACCTTATACACCCCGGTTACTAAGGCCCGAGACGGCGTGCGGTTTTAGTCGGTTCGATCCCGACATAACCACCCCCGATGGCCGACGTGGGTGGTACCCATGGGGATTTCCGCACGATTAAAAAAAAAAAAAAAAGGTGGTCCCATATCCAGGGTATCAGGATCTGATGCTGGGATCTTGGAAAAATCGAGAGGAAATCATCAAATTTACGGTTTTAAAGACCTTTATAATAAACCTCATAAGTAGGTAAGTATACATTTCTATTTCTGTACACTAATAAGTAAATAATATTAGTTTGTGAAGTCGGTTTTTTAAACGTACCCAGTTATAATTATGAAATATACCGAAGAATAATATATAATTATATTCTTGTAATTCCCTTCATTTGAATACACTACTCGATAGCTTTGAGTAAAATTGTTTATTGTTTATTGTTTATTATTACACACATACTTTGTCATTACAGGTAACCTAATGCGACAGAGCAGCAACATAATTATAACAAGTTCATGCTTATAATCTAAATACTAATTGTCACACAATATTAAAAAAATACAAAATCAATACAAGTAGATGCAATAAAATTCATTCATTTGAAGATAATTCTCGAGCATGATGACAAAATAATGTTCAAACTATAACGTCACAGCAATAATTACGTTTCATAAATAATGTCAAAAATAATAATTCCAATAATAATGTCATAAAATATTACTAAGTTTACATAATCAATCAATCAATTAGCCTATTGCAGTCCACTGCTAGTGTTCTCACATCTGCCGAAGGACCGATGGCCGGTGGAGCAAACGAGTCCTAGAGTGGAGACCGCGAACCGGCAAACGTAAAGTAGGACGCCCCCCAGCACGATGGACGGACGACCTGAAAAGGGTAGCTGGGATGGACTGGATGCGCCAGGCGGAGGATCGGGTGCTATGGCGTACATTGGGAGAGGCCTAAGTTTACACGTTTTACGTTAATTCATTGAACACGTTAACCCAGTTCAAATCTAATTAAACGCGTTCATATTCATCCAGCGTACATAAAATATCTGCAGACTTAAATGGCAAAGTACTCCAAACACTCGAAATATAGTACACACAAACGATAATACTCACTGTCACAATGTTTATTTGACATCGATATTAAAGTATTATGATATTATTTGTTCAGATAACGAGTCCGGTTATCTATAATTATGCTATACTGGCTGGTACCCGCTCTCTAGACCCAAAACGTACTATTATTATGTATTCTGTGCCCAAAGTAAGCAGAGTTACAGAATGCGAATAAACATATCCATGCACTAGCTGTTGCCCGCGGCTCTGCCCGCGTGGACGTCGATTTTCGCGTTTTTTTACTACCTATATCGCTGGTTCTAATCAGCCGATTGTGATCAAATATGCGTAAAATTTTAAAGACCTTTATAATAAAAAAACCGCATCAAAATTCCGTTTGAGGTAATTGTAAAAATCATTGTTTTGGCATCTATTTGCATTCATAAAGTCCCCTAATATATTTTTTTCTCATATATGTGTATATCTTCCAAGTATAGACACCGACCAGTTACAGATTTAATGTATAGATACGAATATTGTACTGAGTGGGATTCGAACCCGCGTCTCCTGTCGTAGGGAGTCGAATGCACTACCGCTACGCCACAGCTCATGCTGTCATATTCCTCTAAAAAGAAGCATAATGTAATATAATTCCAGTTCCAGTACCTATAATATCACATTAATAATTTGTTGTAGTAGTAATTTAAATGACCATATCAATCTAAAAACTCTCTAATCATACACACCCGTTTCGCCACTAGGGAGTTGCAAAAAAACCAGCAAACAACCAACCTTTGATTATAACACTTATAAAGTATCTAATACAAGTACAATACATACAAGTACATAATCAAAACAAAACCCCTGCATTGTTCCATTCTGCGAAAATAAATTAATATTCACGAACAACTTAGCGTGTTGGACATTAATTTAGATAAAAGCGTTTATCAGAACTATTAGGGAGCGTCCATAAACCACGTAGAGTCATTAACAAAGAGTACTACGAACAATTATTAGCATTAGAGAGGAGCGAACTTCGTTCTTTCTTCGCCAGACTACTCGCAGACACGAATGATTTAAAAAAGCAATGAATAAAAATATTTATACCAATCATTATGTATTGTAAAGCGTGTGTGGAGGTCTATATTTAAAATCAGACCTGACAAATGAGGCTTCAATCGAGTTATAGACCTTTCTGTCCGACTGTGCCGAAGCCAAAAAATGTATGTTAGGTATGTACATATTGTACATCCTTGTTACACCTCATAACTACTATGGCAATCTGGCAATCTATATTTACGGTAAAATGGTGTTAATTTGTTTCACTCGACACCGTAGAAACGAATGCGAACAGGATAATCATTGAAGCAAGTTCAATGATTATCCTGTTAAAACTAAACATTTTATTGTAGTTAAACAATTTTTAACGGATTCTATCCCGATTTATTTCGTGTTATTTTATTATTTACACTGACCCTGGCATTTAGGTTGTTTTTCAGCAGTCACGGTCAAGGGGAGTTTAATTTCAACGCCTAACATTCGCGTAAACTACCAACAACAACAAACTAAACATTGTAGTTGAATGTGATTACGTTATTTATGTCCGTGCCCTTACAAAATCGCGTGACTAGTGCGAGTAGTCTTGTGTCCTACAACCTTGACATAGCAATGTCCAATTTAATGGGTAGGGAGGGAGCTTCCGCAGCGCATTAGGCACATCTTGTTTGAGTTATGGGACATTTTGTTATTAGGACCTGGGGCCCGCTTCAGTGAGGTTACGTTATTAAAACGTGTGATTTTAAAACTTGCGTAAAATTTATAGGGCTAATTAGGTAATTTAGTGAGGTTATTATTATTATTATTATATTATTATTATTAATTTTTGCACTCTTCTACAGATGTGGCTTCTCTTGGCTTTTACAGGAGCGACTGCCGTTTTGTTTTTTCCGGGGAGGCGATCATCTCTGACTAAAACCGCACGCCAACTCAGTTTTTCTTTCTTTTCATTTGATTTTAGACTAACTGTACAACGGAAGAGTCCAAAATTAAATGGCATTTTTTGTATTTTTTTTATACTAAGTACGTAGGTGGCAGACAAGCACACGGTTCCCCTGATGGGAAGCGGTCACTGTGGCCTATGTGCGCGGTGTTCTGTAGGGTGGAGGTACTACCCCAGTCGGACAGCTCATTTAGGCCGGGAGATACCGTCGTCGTGTCTTACCTCCTTCATAAAAAAATAAAGTAGTGTCACTAGCATGACAGTGGCTTGTTCTAACAGAATCCGAGGCCCAGGTCTAACTCCCCACTGTACGAGGGATATGCCTTTTGGGTAACCTTAAACCCCGGTAATTAGACCCGAGACGGCATGCGGTTCGATCCCGACATAACCACCCCCGATGGCCGACGGGGGTGGCATCCATGAGGATTTCCGCACGATAAAAAAAAATAACTCCCCACTATATTATAGCGGTCTAACTAACCTAACCGTTGAAGGAACACGTTTATATGACACAAATTAACATACATTTAAGTGTCGTACAGTTATAAACTCAAAACCTTGAATTACAAAAACGTGAGTTGATAATTCGTAGACATTTTGTTTCAGTTCTTTATAGTGTGAACATAATTTTCCTTGTCATTGTGTTATGTTATTCAGGTAGTCGCTTCACGGAAAATATTGAAGTACACCCGTTTTGTAGTTAGACTGAAAAGCATAAACTTACATAACATAAACTCACGCCTATATCGCCAGTTTATGTTTAGGTCCCAATGTAATAAGGTGGCGAGCCTATTGCCATTATCGGGCACTTATAAACCTGCGATAAATACACACATAACTTCGAAAAGCATCGAAATGTCATTGGTGTGTGCCATGGTGAACCTGGGATCGAACCCGGGACCTCGTCTCAGCAGTCCATTACCCAGACCACTAGGCTACCGCACTGAAACCTGAAAAGCAGACCCCAACTGAGCTGGCTCGGAGGATAATACCTATATGTTATGAAATTTCGGGATCAGAATTCCACCCGATTATAATAATGATAACAACCCATTTATGTCCCACTGCTGGTCACACGTCTCCTCTTCTCTAACGAGAGAGCTGAGAGAGTTTAGTCGTTAGTCCACACACGCTGGCCCAATGCGGGTTGGTGGCTCGGACATATCCTTAGAATTTCTTCTAGGACATGTGGATTTCCTAACGATTTTTTTATTTCACCGTCATCAGCAGATGGTAAATCATGTGATTAGCACATTTGTCTATAATTTATCATGATAACTGAAAAGCAATCTATGAGCAATGAAGTAATTACTGGAACAGCTGGACCGATTTTGATGTGGACTTTCACAATTATCATAAGATTAATTTTAGAAAAATCTGATTCCGCATCATGACATTAAAAACTTAAAAATCTAAATCGTCGCGGGCGCAGCTATAGTTAACTTAGGACATAAATGTTTATGCGAATCAATAATACGTTAAAATCAATATTATCCTCCTTTTTCATAACAGGTTAAAAATATACAAACGCTAGCGAAACGCTAATACCTACAATACCCATCAATCAATGACGTCATAGGGAGCCATTGTTGGCACTATTAACAATATTTCCTGCGACAGGAAATATGTTACCGTTTGTTTAATTATAATACAATTTCGATTTATGGCTAAATGGATTAGGTATTGTATGAGGTAAAACCATGATTGCCTACATTATATGGGTACATACTTAGCAAAGATTGGTTATCATGGTCTTTGGTATATAGGCAATTGGGCCAACTCACAGAATTGTTATATATATTTTTTTTATACTACGTATACTACGTAGGTGGCAGACAAGCACACGGCCCACCTGATGGGAAGCGGTTAAGAGAATATTGGCTTATCCATCTATCTATCTATTTATTCTACACTATTATAATAATTTTTTTTTGGTCTCGGGTTCGATCCCAGGTTCACCATGGCACACATCAATGACTTTTCGATGTTTTTCGAAGTTATGTGTGTATTTATCGCAGGTTTATTAGTGCCTCGGAGAGCACGTTAAGCCGTCGGTCCCGGTTGCCATGTATACAAACATCTATGGCAGTCGTTACGGGTAGTTGGAGCCCACAAAAGTCCAACTAGTCTAGCTTAGAACTTCGATATCGCCATTGGTCATAATGACCATTGGTTGTGGAGGTCAGATGGCAGTCGCTTCACGGAAAATATCGAAGTTCAGCCGCATCAGTTAGACTGGAAAGCCGACCCCAACTGAGTTGGGAAAAAGGTTCAGAGAATGATGATATTATAATAATTTTATTGTAAAGTGGCTGTTTCAGCACATTGGAGATATTAAAAAAAAATAATGTACTTGAGTTATGTCATAAACTATTCTGAACACGAAAACATTTTTTCTGGAATTCTTGTCTGTTTGTATGTTTGTGCGCGATAGACGCAAAAACTACCGAACGGATTTCGATGCGGTGGTCACCATCCCTTGGGAATGGTGACCACTACTTTTAGTACGACACCTCAGCTTACAGTCAATCCGGCGGGAAATATTTAAAAAAAAAGATGACTTGTTAACGCGCGTGGAGGATCAGCCCGCTCTGCTAGTCAGAGGGATACGTGGAGAGCCTCGGAGCAGCCCTCTAAGGGGGACAGGGATCTTACTGGTACTACAAAAATACCTTTATCCTAGCCAATCCAAGCCCGCAATTTTGCGTATCATCCAGCTAAAGTAGATTAACGCATGTCATTCTGCTTATTTGGGTCAAGGTATCTCACGCGAAAGTGGACACTTGGCAGAGACGGTGCTTCCAAATATATTTATTTCATTCAAATACTAGCTGTTGCCCGCGGCTTCACCCACTTGGAATTTTGTCTTTGAGCAGGAGTACTTGCTTGTGGTGCGATTGGCTTAGTCCTGAAGGTCTTAGTGCCCACACCCCTTTTTACCGGGCTATAAGGTTACCTAATAAGCATATCCCTCGCACCCCAGCTAACCCCGGGCTTCTATGGATTAAAGATGGCCGCCACCATCACGCTGACGGTGGGGTGTAGGGTGACAGGCGGCCTTCCTGTCACCCAACCATCCGCGCGTGGAGGATCAGCCCGCTCTGCTATTCAGAGGGACACGTGGAGAGCCTCGGAGCAGCGCTAAGGGGCCACTCCTACCCCAGCCGGATTTGCCGCAGGCAGCAGCGTCTCTCGTAGCGAGTGGGAGGCGCTGCTCGTCTCCGTTGAGTACCCATGCCCCTGACAAATAAATCATTACATAGTCTTATTATTGCCAGTAATTTGTGTCGGTCGGCGCCCTCGGAAACTCGTTGGAACACGTGATGTATGTGTAATGTGTATGGGACTTGTCTAGCGCAGGCGCAGGCCACGTGTATGTTTCGTGGAACTATTCGGAGAGGCATCTCAAGGGCGTATGGATTTAGATGGGAGCGATATTGGACATGGCAACATTTACATCCGAAACATACATTGTTAAAGGATATTTTTTACGTCAATTCGACTTCACCTCGCCTGATGGTAAGCTGAAGGAAAAGTCTTAGGAAAGAGGGTCACCATTACATACACGTACCATGTTTACAATGGTGGCACTCAGCTCGACGGCCTCATCAAAAGAGGATTGTCGTTGCAGCACCGCGTGACACCCACCGGTCCCACTAGTGCTGCGACTACAATCCCCTCCTGCCCGGCTAATACCTCCGCCCTACAGAACACGCGTCCATAATAATAACCATCGTGTTGTGTTCCCGACGGTGAGTAGGGTAGCCAGAGCTCACTGTACCTACCCTTCCTAGCCTTTCAGGGTTGGCAGCGTGTGTGACGCCCCTGGTGTTGCACATATCCATAGGCCACGGCGACCGCTTCCCATCAGGTAGGCAGTGAGCTTATCTGCCATTAACGTGATAAAAAAACAAGACGCCAATATATCTTCGCCCCAATTCCCAACTCTTTTATCGCGAGTTTAAGACTCGCTCATAACACAATTACGCGAAAATAACGCCTCTATAGTGTAATCATAACTTTATTACCTTCATCATGGACCTAAAAACCTACGGACGGACAGAGTACAGAGTTGAAAACAAGGTTAGGTAATAAAAATGACGGCGGCTAGCCATGTGTGAGTAAATTTTGGATTGCATTAATATTACCAGAATTTGATTGTTTGATTCCTGGATATTTTTCTTACTGTCACTACAGTTTTTACACCATTTCACTACACAAGTCATGTTGTATTTTTTTTCGCTACATAAACTGACTGAAACGAATGACGTTTGCCGCTTGGGGGCCGTCTAGTGTGTGTGTGTATGCGTGCCGACGTGTACGTCTAAGCAAGTGGGTCGACTCTAGTGTCGTCAGTTGTATTGTTCAACGCAATCCGTTCATAGGTTTTTAGGTTCATGAACGTAATCATAAGTTTATGACCGCCATAAACAATTTCGCGCCACTCCGGCCATCTTTGCTTTTACGTCAAATAAACAGGCAGAGGCGCTCGGCATTCAGCCAAGCAAAGGTTACGTAATACGAGTTTGTATAACTGATGGGATAATTTTGAAGATAGTTTTGGCAAAATGTATTTAGTACGTACCTATTGTGTTGTTTACGACAGTGTTTCTCAAACTTATAGCTACACGTACCCCTCATCATCACTCTGAGCCCGGGGTCCCCTCTCTTACGCCACCCTTCTTTTGGGTTGGTTTATCGTAGTTATTACAAGAACGACAGCTATTTGACAATTCCTTGAGAAAAGCCAGAGCCTTATCCGTCAATCAGTCAGTAAACCGAAGTGCAGCCTGCAGATAAGGTTGACTGACTTGGGAGTTGGACTACGATAATCTTGGTGGCGATTTGTACGGTATACCTCAGCTCCAAGTATCTTCAGATTTTTAAGAAAAATGTGAACCCTTATAGATAATCAGAAAAGATATTTTATTAAAAAATAAATACAATAGAACACAGATTATGTCCTTTTTATTAATGTACTGTGAAAACCTGCCCCCATTGCAGAATATTAACGTATCAAAAATTGTATCCGTGTGGTACTTGGTACCTACCTCACTTTGAGAAACCCTGGGTAATGCAATGGAGGGCTGAAATGGAGATGGCTGTGCCAACCTATTTTAATTTAAGTAAATGTTATCTATTCTATCGGAGGCTCGTTCACATTTCAAATTTGAATTTTAAACTAGGGACCCTAAAACGCAGATTACCATAACTACCTATATACTCTCAAGACTTATTAATCGTCAATCAGTAAATTATATAATTTCGTTTTTCTATCTAACTACTATAAAATTGTACAGTAGGTGTGTCAGTTACATTAGAGATATTTAAAAAAAACTTAGGGTATGTTTTTTTTATACTACGTAGGTGGCAGACAAGCTCACGGCCCACCTGATGGGAAGCGGTCACCGTGGCTTATGAACGTGTGCAACACTAAGGATGTCACACACGCGCTGCCTACCCTGAAGGGAAAGGGGGAGAGCTGGGAAGGCTAGGAAGGGGAGGGAGAGGAGTAGTAGGAAGTAGGAATATGAACGATTCTCAACCCAAAATTATTTTTTTTTAATTCTTGTCTGTTTGTTCGTGATGGACGCAAAAACAACGGATTTTGATGCGGTTGGATCACAATCGGGCGAGTAAACCGGAGATATAGCCAAAAACGTCCACGCAGACGGAGCTGTGGGCATAGACTAGTAAATAAAAACCAATTATGCATGTTGATAATTTTTCAATTTAGGAAATTAGACTCTAAACAGTAGTTGCACTTTAGAACATAGACGCTAAGAGTTAATAATGATTCAACTAAATGGCGATGGCGTGCTATTATTGTTAATGGAGAAACGACTTTATGCTATTACAATAAGAATCATTTTCCACTGAAAAAATCATGATCTTAGCGTTGTTCTCGGTTGCTAAGGCTTCGGAATACGCTTACTCCTTCTCATCTTGGTGTGATTTGTATGACTTTTGTGAGAGCGACTGCCGTCTGACCTTTGAAGCCTGAGACAGACCCTCGCCCGTCAAACAGTAGGTTTTTTATATTTTTATATTACTTAGGTGGCAGACAAGCACACGACCCACCTTTTTTTTATATAGGACACGTCAAAATGACTTCACCTCGCCTCATGGTAAGCTAAAGGTAAAGTCTCAGGACTGGGGTCGCCACCACAAACACCGGTAGTGCTACAGTGGCGGCCCTCAGCTTGACGGCCTCATCAAATGCTTTTTCACGCCCCGCTTAAAGGCCCCGGGACTATAGGAGGAAGGAAACACATGCGCTGGTAAAGAATTCCAAGTCTTTATGGTCACCTGATGGGAAGTGGTCACCTTGCCCTATGGACGTGTGCAACATCGGGGGCGTCACACTCAAACAAACATTTGGCTGGGGAACCCTGAAAATAACTTGTGTTCAATTGAATAAATTAACAGCGGGCGATCGTAGTAATTGAACACAATATACTTGCGTCTCGTGCCGCGTACACACCAGCTGAATGGCGGCGAACGATGACTTACGTGCGAATGTGAAAACAGCGTGCAACTCAGGGCTGAAAAACTGGGATTCATCACAGTCGTCGTTGCAGAACCTATCGAAGATTTGGCCCCATACACCATCATCTAGCCCTTGTCCCAATTAATGAGGTCGGCGCAACATGTCATTCTACTCCATACATTCCTGTAAGATGCCATCTCCTCAGTCTCTCCGCTTCCGCTTTCACGCATTCCAACCATCTTTTCTTATCGCCTTTGCCCAGAACATTTATACTTTGAACCTTTTTCACAATGTTACTTTCATCTCTTCTCATAACATGAAAAATACGTCTTAGTAAAAAATAATTATGACACTGTCGGTGTATGTAATGGGGACCCCCTTCCCGAGACCTTTAGCTTACCATCAGGCAAGGTGAACTCATATTGACGTGAACGATATAAAAAAATATTTCACAGCCTGGTTTCGAAATTGAGAAAGTGAATCCATATTTTTTTTTTGGTGACTCGACTCCACTTTTAATGGTCAACTAAGCCCACGGGCTCATTTGACCCTGTCACCATTATGACCTAACTGAATACCGATGAAGCATTCTAACAGGAAACTTACGTAATGATTAATAATATTATTCTCGACGTTGGGTTATTTGTGAGGGTTACAGTCATTGACTCATCTTACAGTTAACAGAATTCTATTTGTAATCATCATTAGCTGATGTCCGCAATCGTATTTTGATGATATATCTCGGGTATTACTTAACAGCCTAGAAGCAACATATTCACTCTAAACTTGCAGACTCTCAGGTTATAACTTGCCGGAATCAGACTCAGGCTGGGCATTCCACATAGCATTAAATGAACATATTGCTGAAGCGATTCGTATGTCCACCATATAACGATGGCCCATTGCCGTACGTCTGGTCGTTCGGTGATGGACTTGGGAGTATTCAGGTTATGCAACCTCAGCTCATACTACCTTGCATGATAGTGGGCTATATGATGATAGTGGGCAAAAATTCGCCTATAACCTTTCCGTAAACGTCTTAAAACGTTAACTTGAGCTACAAGGAAGATACGAACAATATATATACAAAGTCGTAATATTTGTTTGTTTAAACTCTTATCTGTATCCAACCAACGATAGTAAGAATAAATAAGTCATTTGATCTTGAAAATACTGGAGCCTAGATTAGAGCTGTTTGATTTAGATGTAAATGTGTTTAAATAGCTTTGCTCATCACAGCTTCAGACAGATTCTTGGAGTAACGGGACACGGAATAAAAACCGGTAATGTGTGGGCCGGTCTCTCATACGAAGGGTTCAGTACCATTTTACCATAAGAACGCTACATTATCCCTGAGCAAAATAGACTACTTTTATCCCGATTTTAATTTTTTTAACACCTCTTAGGTGGCAGACAAGCACACGGTCCACCTGATGGAAAGCAGTTACCGTGCCCTATGGACGTGCGCAACACTAGGGGCGTCACACTCGCGCTGCCTACCCTAAATTTCATACGAGATATTAAGGGCTTGCGCGGGTGAAACAGCTAGTTTTAAATATTTCTTTGAAAGGAAACAGTGATTTTTATTATTTTTTGCTGTTTGATGAGATCGAAATGATATGAGATTGAAATTTTAATCCCACTCCCGCTTTAGACCACCTATTCCCAGAATTTAGAGCTAGCACTAGCAGAGAGCCTCGACCCTCGATCTTCAACAGTTGTATCAGTTTGGAGGAGTAGTCTTGGTGCCATAAAACCAACACGCCAGGGCAACACCCTTTCGCTGGCCTTGGGGTGACGGGTGGAGCCGCCTGTTACCCTAGCAGAACCATGCGGCGGCGGCGGGCCCCCCCTCTCCCCCTATTCCACGGGCATGACGGGAACACCGTGGCTCCCAAACCCGAGGCGGCCATCTCGAATCCGGAGATGGCCTGAGTCAAGCCGGGTTGCGAGGGAAATGCTTTTTGGGCCACCTTACACCCTGGCGTCAGAAGACCCTAGACGGTGTGCGGTTTTAGTCGGCAAGAGTCCGACATAACCCGCCACGCTGGCCAGGAGCTGGGTATCCATGAAGATTTCCGCACGGAAAAAAAAGGCCAACACCCTTTGCCATAAACACAATAACCTAAAATTAAATCATCATAACCTACTCGCCGTTACAATAACCGCAACATTCTGATACTGAGTACGACAAATACCCACCCAGTAACAAAGAGCGTGTAATTAGGTGTTATGTTATCATTGCTGTTGAGCTGACTCATGTTAATTCTGATGAATCCATCTTTGCTCAACATACAGTAATTATCGTTATTAACACAGCATTTTTATCAAGGACTAGCTATGCCCACAACTGCGTCCGAGTGGTTTTAGGTTTTAGAGAGATTAGCCGGAACAAACGACAAACAAAAATTGAAAAAATGTTGTTTTAATAAAAATAACATAAACTCACGCCTATATCCCCGAAGGGGTAGGCAGAGGTGCTAACACCCACATTTCGCCAGTTTATTTTTGGGTCCCAGGAGTAGGTGTTTTGTTATATCGACTGGGAATACAATTTTTGTTTGTCTGTTCCAGCTAATTTCTCAAATGGCTGGACCAATTTTGACGGGACTTCCAATGGCAGAAAGCTGATTATAACAAGGAGTAACTTGGACTACTGAATATAAAACCTAAAAGTTGAATGAGTGTGCACGAATAAACTCATTTATTCTTTCTCTCCCCTGTCTAAAAATTTAAAACCACGTGGAAGGAATTCACGGACAAAGTACATTTATAATTTTTTTAATTAAAATTAACTGTCATCTTAGTCATATTAAAACACCTACTCACTGACGTCGCAAATAATTGGCACAACCAGTTGTGTTCACGAGACATAGCAAACGTGAGTGGTGTATTGACGTCACTGATGACGTCAGCACGGCCGTTCGCGTCCACTTGGCAACCGTCGTTACAGCTATAATTAATTCTCTGACCGATTTTCTGGAGACTGTATCTCAGACGAAGGATGAAGCTTTGCAAAATGGTAGCTGACTAATAATATTAGTAACCGATGCCCGCTGTTCCGCCCGCGTGGTTGTGTTCTTGTCGGTAAGTAGGGTAGCCAGAGCTCACTGTATCCCTCCTCCCCCCACCCCTTCCTAGCCCGCCCCCTTTTCTTCAGGGTAGGCAGCGCGTGTGTGACACCCTTAGTGTTGCACACGTCCATAGGCCACGGTGACCACTTCCCATCAGGTGGGCCATGTGCTTGTCTGCCACCTACATAGTATAAAAAAAATTCGAAGTTCAACTTTTTTAACTACCTATATCTCCGTCTGAGCAAGACCTTTCAAACAAAAAAAAACGCATCAAAATCCGCTCAGTAGTTTTTGCTTCCATTGTGAACAAACAGACCAATAGACAAGAATTTGAAAAGAAATTGTGTTCATAACATTAACCCAAATATTACATCTATATCTATCTATACGTACAATAAATCTGTAATACATACAATAAATCTGTAACTGATCGGTGTCTGTACATGGAAGATATATGAGAAAAAAAAATATTAGGGGACTTTATGAATGTAATAGATGCCAAAACATTGATTTTTAGAATTTTTGTCTGTTTGTCTGTTTGTCGGTTTGTCTGTTTGTCTGTTTGTCCGCAAATCTTTGTGCGCGCTAAAATCAAAAACTACTGGAGGGATTTTGATCAAACTTGGTACGATTATAATTCATAGTACTGGGCAACATATAGGCTACTTTTTATACAAGCTGATACCCGCGGCTTCGCCCGCGCTTCGTTTTTAGGTCGTTTTTGATCATATCTCCGGTTCTACTTAACTAATTACAACCAAACATACGGTAAATTTTTAGTCTAACCAAGACCTTTCTAATAAAAAAAACCGCATCAAAGTCCGTTCGGGGTTTGATGCGGTTTTTTTTATTATAAGGTCTTGGTTAGACTCAAAATCTTACGCATATTTGATCACAATCGGCTCATTAGAACATGCGATATAGTAAAAAAGACGCGAAAATCAACGTCCACGCGGGCGGGCGTTTGATAAACGTGCAAAAAACCAGTGGTAATTGCTTCAAAATAAAAAGAACAATGTTGTAAAACGTTAATAACATCCTTCATTGTTTCCGTTAATTTGAAAGAAATTTAATAAATAACCCCTACACAACGTATGAAGGCGATAATTTCAGACATCCAAAACGTGGTCGATCATTTCATTACCAATCCCACTCACTTGCTTTTGACGAAACGTTCACACATCACTACTACAACAGACTGTGCTACTACATTCGCGTTTTTTTGTTTGGTATGTACCCGGCCGCGGCGTGACACGCGTTCTATAACGGTTAAAAAAACTAAATCGCAAATCTAGATGCGAAAAATGTGTATAGATTTCGACAATAACGCACATTCTCGACATTAGGGTAAAAAAAAATGTATATAGTTTTTATACTCTTTTCCTCAATAGGTTCCTTTCAATTTATCCTTCTTTCTCCACATGCCACACACCCCTTCCCTCCCCTGTTGTTAGCGGGGGTTATGTCGGAATTGAACCGACTAAAACAGCACGTCTTCTAGGGTCTTCTAGCACCGCGCGCCGGGGTGTAAGATGGTCCAATTTAAAAGGCATTTATCTCGCACCCTGGCTAACCCGGGCTATCTCATGCTTCGAGATGACCCCCTTAGGTTTGGGAACACGTGAATAATAGTTGATAAAAAGTATAAATACAAAGATCATTGACTGTCAAATAAATTTAAATTTAGAACTTGTTTTTCGCGCGCGCTCGAACTGCTGTTTTATAGTTTTGATATTAAATTATTCAAATTTAAATTCAATGAGGCTAAGAATAAAGTGTAATTTCCAATGCGATCTTCTAGTCTCGTATTTTTATTTATGTATTTAGTCAGCATCATCATGCCGGCCGTCTCGGCGATTTAAGGACCCGAGACTTTGTGAGGCACAGATTAAAATTTCTATGGTTTTTTTATACCACTTAGGTGGCAAATAATCGCGATCAACGTGGACCTATGGACGTGTGCTACACCAAGGGCGACACACTTGCGCTGCCGACCCTGATAGGGGAGGGGTTGAGAATGGCAGGGGGGGTTAGGTTTCTGTGCTGAAAGCTTAAGAGACTTTGGTCTCCCCACTGACAGCACAGAATCGCTCCAGTGAGCTCTGGGTACCCTACTCACCGCCGCGCCGCCGCCGCCGGGAACACAAAACGTTGGTTTTATGGCCGCGGTCTTCTATAAGGCGGAGTTACTTCCCCAGTCGGACTGCTCATTCGGACGGAGATACCGTCGTGTCCTACCTCCATAGGTAGGTAGTAGGAGGATAATGTTCAAACGCTCAAATGAGGGTCAAGTGTGCCACGTGTACGCCTGAGTGTACAGTATTCTCTGTAATCACGCCTCTAGAACATTTAATCGCAATAATACTAAGTAACAAATAAATGAGCTTTTGTTTGGCGCGCAGAATGCCTTCAGCAGTGGAAACAATGTCCCATAAAGAGACAGTGTTGCCACTTGTAAGAACATATCGTTTAAAGGAAATTTGTAATTAAATACTAGAATTATTGGTGCTAACATTGCAATGCTTCGATATCGCATAATGTCACCATTGGGTTGTGAAGCTCAGATGGCAGTTTGCTTTACGGAAAATATCGAGGTTCAGCCAAATCCGCAGTTAAAGACTGGTAAAAGTGGACCCCAGACTCCGAGCTGAAAGCTTTGTATACGACAGGGATTAACGCTAGGTTGAAAGAAATAAAAAAAATTGTCGGTACTAACAATTTTTTACTAAGATCTTGACAGCCAGACGGTTTAATGAGTAGGTATACCGTCAGAAGTTTGACTACTTTAATAAATGCGAAAGCTTAGATGAATGTATGTTACTCAATCTCGGCAGAATGTCTGAACCAATCTCTTTTTTATATATTGTACACGTCAACATGACCTCACCTCGCCTGATGGTAAACTAAATGTAAAGTCTCGGAATTAGGGGTCACTATTACATACACTGATAATGCTACAGCAATGGTAGCCCTCAGCTTGACGGCTTCATCGAATGCTTTTCACACCCGATTAAAGGACTCGGGACTATAGGAAGAAGGAAACACGTGCTGGTAAAGAATTCCAAGTCTATGATGCGGCAAAGAGGCACTGAACCGCTTGGTCCTTGATAAAATTGTACCTGTGAGCGTGATACATCGGCCTTGCACGTGTAGTTCTGTATAGGAAAGGAGAGATCTGGATAAAGTTTAGCTCATAGATAGATTATAATCTGGAATAGCATCTAGGCAAGGAGTCGCCGACAAGACTCAGAGATAATCATATTTATTAATCTGTGATTCATTATAAAATAAGTTGTATAACTAAGTTGTGTATGACAGATACCCATGAGGTATGCGGTGACCTAGAAACAGAAGGTCTAGTTTTTACACAGTTATACCTACCTACCTGTTGCGCATGATGCTCGAAACGCTATAACGGCTGAACAGATCTGGCTGAAATTTGGTACAGGGATAGATTATAGTCTGTAATAACACATGGCTACTTTTAATCTTGGATTAGGTTCCCTTGGGAGTTGGGGACGGGCACAGAATTCCACAACAGCTACTTTAGAATCAAATACAACCGACTTGAGTTGGTCAAATAGGTAAAAAAGACTTTTCTGAAAACCGCATCAAAAATGGTTCAACCAATCGCGATAATCGCAAACAAATATACAGGTTAAACACATACCTAACCTTTTGAGGTCGGTTAAAAATATATTTTTGCTTTTGATCTGAATTTGGTACCCGACACCCGTCTGTTAGCCAGTCTGCCGCACGCGCCAATGATTTTGTAACCAAGATGGCTGCCGAAATTACAGGTCATCGACCTCGTAAGAACAATTACGATAACCATTGTTTATGGATAGAGTGGCAATGAGTAGCGTGTAACGTTAGTAAATATTACTAACCTAAGACCGCGGCTCCACCCGCGCGTGGAGATCGATTTTCGCGTTTTTTAACTTAATATCTCGAGTTCAAGATTGCGATGGTAGCTGAATGGATAAGGACGCGACCTCTACTCAGAGATATCGAGTTCAAATCCGGGCGGACAGTACGAATGTGAATTTCACTTTGTGGAATTTATAATTATGTGCTAATCACATGATTTACCATCTGCTGACGGTGAAGGAAAAACATCGTGAGGAAACCCACATGTCCTGGAAGAAATTCTAAGGACATGTCCGATATAACGTACCCTTTTTTCGTGCAGGAATCCCCACGAATACCACCCCTGAGGCCAGTAGGGGACGGTGTGTAACAGTTCATATAATAACATAACTTAAGTTTTTTTTAATATATCGTTAGGTATCTGGAAGACTATGCAGATCCCACAGCGAAATCCAAAGTGACATCTTCGGTAAATTATATAAATATGAACCATAAGCCCACATTCCACTGCCTAACGCCAGATATAGATGACGCCGTGAATTTGGCAAGCCACCAGACAGGATGCTAGACGGGTGTGAAAATAAATGGCAAACTTGCTTTTCGACAAAGAACCAATAAAAATCATAATTCAGTAAGTGGTAAAGAGTGGGAACCGCGGTAGCCTAGTGGTACGGGTAATGGACTGCTGAGACGAGGTCTCGGGTTCGATCCTAGGTTCACCATGGCACACACCAATGACTTTTCGAAGTTATGTGTGTATTTATCGCAGGCTTATAAGTGCCCGGTTAATGGCAATAGGCTCGCCACCTATTACATTGGGACCTAAACATAAACTGGCGAAAAGTGGGTGCTAACATCTCTGCCTACCCCTTCGGGGATATAGGCGTGAGTTTATGTTTCAACAAGCAGAGTTCCCAGCTTGGATGGAGTGGCGACGTGTCCTCATAACAGCTATCGGAGTGAGAAGCCCATGGGAGCTACTATTGAGAGGTGTCACCCCATGTTATCAGGCCCTGTGACTTTTTTTATACCACTTAGGTGGCAGACAAGCACAAGGCCCACCTGATGGGAATCGGTCACCGTGGCCTATGGACGTGTGCAACACCAAGGGCGTTACCCACGCGCTGCCGATGCTGAAGGGAAAGGGCGGGGGTAGGAAAGGGTGGGGAGACTAGGAAGGGGCGGGGAGGAGGAGAGGTACAGTGAGCTCTGCATAGGGCAGGCATATACCTAACACCTGGGCCATCTAAGGTTTTAAGTAAAATGGACCCCTCGACCCCCCGAAATCGAGGCGAGCATCACTCCTCCTCGCTGACGGTGTGGTGTAGGGTGACAGGCGGCCTTCCTGTCACCCAACTATTCAGTATGAACACGCCCCAGCCTATTTAGGATAAACTCGCTAGTCACCAGCTGCGTTTATGAGGCGATGTGTGAACTGTATGGTTCCCGAAATAGACCTGAAAGGCCGCCCCATCCATTACCGATTATCGTGGGTGTCTACAAGGCGGTTAGGTATAGGGCTGTTCAACTGACTGCGAATCTATACTAATCTATAATATAAAAATGAATCGCAAAATGTGTTGGTAAGCGCATAACTCACCAACGGCTCTACCGATTTCACTAATTCTTTTTTTGTTGTGTTTTTTATTATCGGGAGAAGGTTCTTACGAAAAAAAATAATAAAACAGTTGTACAGAAAATTTCAGAAAGTAACTTTTCTTTTTCTCATACAAACTTTTTCGATTATGTAAGAGAAGTTTATGTTTACGTTACGGGATTAGTATTTAGTAGTAGTAGGTAGTAGTAGGAATGGGAATGGGAATGAGAATAGGAATGGGAATAGTAATGGGAATGGGAACGGGAACAGGAATGCGAACGGAATTGCACGCGGGTGGAAAGTAAGGCGGTACGAAGTTCGCCGAGACAGCTAGTATTATATAGAGGTAAACTTTGTGTTTGTATATTTGTTAAATTTGTAAGGGGTAATCTCGGGATTTACTGAACCGATTTTAAAAATTCTTTCACCAATAGAAAGCCACATTAGCCGTGAATGTCATAGGCTAAATATCATCACGCTACTGCTCAAGGGAGCGGAGCAATAATCATAAATGTGAACAATTCCGGTAGATTCCCATACATTTTAAGAAAACTGATAAATTATGAGCATATAAGGGTGCATCGGGGTTCGAAATACGCCACGGGCCAAGCCGAGGTGGGTCAGCTAGTATACAATACACAACCAACTAATATTGTAAGGCTGAAGAGTTCGTTTATGTTTGGTTGAACGCGCTAATCTCAGGAACTGCTGGTTCGATATGAAAAACTCTTCTTTTTTTAGATAGGACACGTCAAAATGACTTTACCTCGCCTAATGGTAAGCTAAAGGGAAAGTCTCAGGACAGAGTTATTACATACTTACACCGGTAGTGCTACAGTGGCGGCCCTCAGCTTGACGGCCTCATCAAATGCTTTTTCCCGCCCCGCTTTAAGGCCCGGGATTATAGGAGGAAGGAAACACATGCGCTGGTAAATAATTCCAAGTCTTCATGGTTCTTGTGTTGGATAGCCTGTTAATCGAGGAAGTTTATAGGCTATTTATCATCACGCTACTACTCAGGAGAGCGGAGCAGTAATCATATTGTTAACGACTCGGATAAAATTAAATTAGCGTTTATTTCAATAACGTACGTTGCAACCCAAAATTCACTCTCTTGTGAAACAGTCTAGTCTTCAGCGCATTCTATCCATTAGATTTAATACATTCATGATTATTAGTAACATTTAAAATTGCACACGTACAAAGAGTTACTATTTCGGATGTCGCCATCTTGGTTATAAATTAAAATTCGCCTATGGTCGTCACTGCCGCCCACAGGCGTCATCGCAGCGTCAGGCATGCTAAATAAATCCAAGTGTCTTTATTTTATAGTTGGAACTTGATTAGATCATCGGACATAACGTTGTCCTTGTCCTAAAGACGTGTGATGACGTAGCCACGCGAAAAGGCTTAACTCGCAAGAGTTGGTTGTATTCATACAGACAAATATTTGCACTAAGCGGGAATCGAACCCACGCTTCCTGACGTGTCAGTCGAATGCACTTTATCTATTCTATACCATACCACAGAGGTGCTATAATCTATCTACCTCTACTTATACAATTATTAAGTAGCTGAGTCTGTACTTCTTCAACTTAGCGTTAATCCCAGTCGAAACCAAAGCTTTTACCTCGGAGTCTGGGGTCCGCTTTACCAGTCTTAACTGCGGATTTGGCTGGACCTCGATATTTTCCGTGAAGCGACTGCCATCTGACCTTCACAACCCAATGGTAACATTAGGCGATATCGAAGCATTGCAGCTAGACCGTTGTTGTTGGACTTTTTAGGGCTCCAACTACACGTAACGACTGCCATAGATGTTTGTATGGCAACCGGGACCGACAGCTTAACGTGCTCTCCAAGGCACTCTAGCTGTGTCTGTACATTGGATACATGAAAAAAAAAGACTGGGGTTATGTTATGATCGATTCTGAACGCAAAAATATTTTTTTGGAATTCTTATCTGTTTGTGCGCGATGCACGCAAAACTACTGAACGGATTTTGATGCGGTTTTTCTAAAGGTCTTGGTCAGACTTAAAATCTTACGCACGTTTGATCACAATCGGTTGAGTACACATAACATAACATAAACTCACGCCTATATCCCCGAAGGGGTAGGCAGAGGTGCTAGCACCCACATTTCGCCAGTTTATGTTTAGGTCCCAATGTAATAGGTGGCGAGCCTATTGCCATTAACCGGGCACTTATAAACCTGCGATAAATACACACATAACTTCGAAAGGCATCGAAAAGTCATTGGTGTGTGCCATGGTGTATGGTATGGTAAAACCGGAGATATACTCAAAAAACGCGACAACCGATGTGCGGAGGGCGGAGCCGCGGGCATAGTAATGCTTTTAGGTATAATATTATTTATATTTTGTATTTGTACTGTTTTCCGTGTAGGTTTTTATGGCACCTACACGGAAACTACAGTACATACCTGACGAAATACCTCGGTCAGGCGTCGTCAGAGATATTTCGTCATGCACCATTTTTGTCTTTCTGCTAATTAATGCACCACACGTAAAACTTGGCTGTGGTGCTAATTCTTTTAGTAATATTTGAAAAAAATATTTGACTCAGTGACATTAATACTATAGTAAAATTGTAAATTCGCTGTAACATAGTAGATATTTGAAAATAAATACTTGGGTTATGTTAAGTATATGAAGGATTCTACACAAAAATGTTTTTTTTTTTTGGAATTCTTGTCTGTTTGTTGGCGATGAGCGCAAAAAATAATAAACAGATTTCAATGCATTTTTTTTATTTGAAAGGTCTTAGGCCTGTTTTCATAGATGACACTTACTTCTGAGATATGTCTCAAGCGAGCACTTGAGATGCTCTCCGAATTGAGTCGCATCTCAAGCACAGACTCAGACGTGAGTGTCATCTATTTAATAAGGCCTTTTTACTACGTAGGTGGCAGACAAGCACACGGCCCACCTGATGGGCAGCGGTCACCGTGGCCTATGAACGTGTGCAACACTAAGGGTATCACACACGCGCTGCCTACCCTCAAAAGAAGGGCAGAGGGCAAGGAAGGGGTGGGGAGGCTAGGAAGGGGGAGGAGGGGTACAGTGAGCTTTGGCTACCCTACTTACCGGCGGGAACACAACACAATGGTTATTATGGCCGCGGTTTTCTGTAGGGCGGAGGTACTACCCCAGTCGGACAGCTCATTTCGGACGGGCGATACCGTCGTGCCCAACTCCGTGATTGATCATACTCGGTCGAATAGAAAGTCGAGGAGATATAGACAAAAACGCAAAACCGACGAAGCGGGCATTTGCACTAGTAAGTAAAGATGTTTTTTATTAAACAGTTTTATTTAACTCGACCTGTTTGTTTGGGTCAAATCTAGTAATTGAAATTTGAACCCCTTTCAGTTGTCTGATTTATCTGATATTTAGCAGAAGTCTTTAGTTCTGATGACAATACAAATTAAAACTGTTTGACTTAAAAAATATTTTTTCATAATTTATTATTTTTGTAAAATGTAAGTAATTACTTATTAATTACTAAAAAACTCGTTCATAATATACCTACCTATACGTATAATTGCAATTACAGTCCACAACATTCATAAAAACATTTGTGAATTAATTCGAGGTTATTATTTTGGAATTTAATTGTCATTAAAATGTGTAATAATTATTATTTAATAGTTACTAGTTTCCTCATTACAATAAATACTAAGAAAACAGTATAGCAAAAGACTTCATTTTGGTAATAACTTGCTTCATTTTTGTACAGCATTTTATCGTATATGATACCTGCTTTTAATAGTATGTGGTTAAAACTCTGAAGATTTTTTTCGGAGGTAAAAAAAAACTCATTCAAAGCGAAGCGAGGGCAGGTAGCTATTAAGGATAAAACTGAAAGTTTTCAATACAGACTGCTTACATAACCGCTCGTGAACGAATGACTCAACCTAATTTTAATAAGTAATGTTAGCGCAATAATTATTAATAGAACATTAGTCCCGTGCTTGCACAGACAGACATGCGACTCTTGGCGCAGATGTAGGGATTTCGTCATAGCGCCACGCCATCCATTCAGACTTGCATACATACAATGTATGAGCTAGATCATTTTTTTTTCTTTTTATAATACTTAGGTGGTAAACAAGCACATGGCCCACTTGGTGGGAAGCGGTCACCGTGGCCTATGGACGTGTGCAACACCAGGGGCGTCACACTCGCGCTGCCGAACCTGAAAAAACCTTCTAATGCCCTTCTTGAAGAACCCTATATTATAGTCGCTAGGGAAAACACGGCAGGGGTATTCCACAGCCTAAGCGTAAGTCATATGTTCACGCCTTCTTCCCTCCGTAGCAGGCAGAGACAACAGCCCTCAACTACCGTCTTTACATAGGTACTTCACGCGCTTCCTCTACTGTTATTAAACCTTTCATGCAAACCCGCCGGTTTCGAGTGCTTTTGACCTGCCCTTTCAATAGCTCATGGTCAGTGTATGTTCTGTGAGGTCGACCCCGGCTCTACCGTAATTATCCCTTTCATGCAACCTCACCGGTCTCGTGTACTACGCTCTTCCTCTTCTCCCTGGCTGTTTATCGAGATTTTAACGAGACATTTTTTAACATTGTCACTCTGACGCAGAATATAAAAAAGTTGGCGGGAAAATCTTAATAACTTTGTTATTGGTAAATTCACGGACTACCCATTCAGAAAGATGAGACAGAAAATGTTTTCGTGAAACAATTTGTAGCGGCCATAGGCCTGGTGTAAACACAATTATTAATAGTTCATCGTACGCTAGGGTTGTCAATCGCACAAAAAACAAAAAAATATTACTTTTGTCAGTTTACGTTAGTTCGATGTTTGAAATGTGATATGATATTGAAATAACATAATTTTTAATAGATTCTGATGTTTTATTTCAATGAGTGATGTTCGCGTAAACTTGGTAGTTTAGATTTAGATTTAAATGGTAGGTAGGCGAAGTCAGATTTAAATTGAAAGACAGAGCGTAAAAAAACGTAAAACTGTTTATCATTTATTCTCGTCGTGGTAAGCCAAGATAAATTGCTTCTCGGAAGTTTATGCGAATATAGTCATGGTCATTATAATCCTAAGATTTGTCGCGATCGCATCCGAGGTTTGCCTTTTGAACTTCGAGGTGACAGGCTCACGTTTGACCACATTCTCACCTGTTGGTAAGTGATGATGGGGTTTACGGTGGAGCACGCTTGCCCAACAACACAGACTCGCAGCATTTAGCAGTATGCATAATGAACGTACTGCCAAAACGTTTTGTGCGTATGAGTTTGTACTTTGACGCTCTGTAGCATCACCTACTTTTGACACCTGGATATGATCATTATCTTTTGACGTTGAATTCGGGAAACGCAATTTAATAAAATCTCACGCGAGACAGCCCTGCAATCTAGATAGTGCCGACTCAATGAGTTTGTACTCGCCGACCTTGCGTCCCCTCGCTTACCACTCATTCTTGCCCTACATTAGTTTTTACGACGGCTGATGGTAAGCGGTCACCCATGTCGATTAACTGGGCTCTTCTAGAGAGTTGTTATAGACTTATGTAAAAGTGTCAACCCTATCAACATTGTATGGAAAATAATCGCTTTTTTGCATGACGTTAAACCATGCTTATTATTTATTTATTTAGGTATTATTATTATTTATATATTTATTCATTTACAACAATACAAGTTAACAGTGAAAGACACCAAAGCGCTTATAATGCTATGCTAATTCTACTAACTAGAGCTAATTGTCACTGTGAATGTACCTGCTAGTTAATCTTAATTTATTTCATGCTGTAGTTTGGACGATAAGTACCACCCTACTTCGGCTTTTCTCCCTTACTTTCTCCCACATTTATTTGTATAACTTATTGGCTACACTGGCACGTCATTTGTAGCAAATTCACCGCTAGCCTTCAACCAATAAAATGTTTCGTTTTGATCACGTGACATAGTTTTCTACAATTTCATTGGTTGAAATATCTCGAGAGACATGAATCTATTGACCTGTAACGGGGTCAGGTCGTGGGCTTATTTACTACTTTAGTAGTACAAATAGTAATTCACTGTAGGAGAGACAAGGTTTTGTACCTACATTGTTGACCATTTCTAGTTTCTATAAAATTTTGGCACCAATTTAGCCGTATTTACTAAGCACTCGTTATCGTGTGTCCTATATATTATAACAAGATTAGATATGGGGTACAAAATAAGCTCTGTATATTTCCGTAATCCAAAAATTATTATGTAAGCCAAAATGCTTCGTCATTTTTTCGAAAACAGACATTGTGTTGCCAGCTACGGTTTCCAAATTACCTATAAATAAATCACTCGTGGCGGAAAACATACTTTATTTACTCGATATTTAACTTTAACCCTCTTTTAAACGTATAATTAGTAGATAAGTACGTAAATTTTTCTCAACTTTACAAAGTAGTCTAATAAACTATTCAAAAGAAATGTTATCTAATTAGTTAATTACATAATTACGTAACGAAATATTTTACCTAAAATTTACTTTTAAAGTATAACATGGCAATTTTATCAAACTTTTTAAATTCTAATTAGAAGGGAGGGAGTACTCACATATCGGCTGGCTGTATGACGTCATTGGTATCCAAATATATACCCTCTCCTTGGTGGTGCCACACACCATCGCTTTCAACACAGAAGAACACCTTCCCGCCATTATTATCAACCTTTAAATCCACATTCTTAAATGCTGTACTCACAAATAAAGATTCACATTTTAGTTCAGATGCCGGCTCAAAAGTGATTGACCACTTGTCAACATTTGCCGCGGTAACATCTATATTAAACACACATTGATTATAATCACAACTTTTAGTGTTTTGTATCACGGAAAATATCCAAGGCGGTGTTCCGGCGCACGTTTTAATTATTAAAAATAACAATAAAAACAATTCACTAGTCCGTAAACGCACCATGGCCATCTCAGCGGCACTGTTGAATGAAATGAAATATAGAATGCACAGTAAACGTACACACCCACACAGCGGCGTGTTCGCGCGGCGAGTAGGGATGGGACGCCTCGTCGCGTTTGCTTATATACCTCACTCGATTGAGTGAAGGACAATCGCTCGATAAGAGGAGTGGTTCAGATAAATTGTTATCATTATTTTGTAGGCTGCGAGTTGCGACTTATATTTCAAAGTTTTTTTTATATCTAACAGAATAAATAATCAATCATTGTTGAAAATCTTTGTGTCCCGATAAAAATTGATTTATTTATAACTGTATATTTTTCTAAGTTATTAATTTATTGTGCTTACTAAAGGTACTGAAAGATCATGACAAGTTTTATTTTTTATTTATATAACAGTCATCGTCATCATCTCAGATCGCGATCTCATATTTATACTCCTTATCTTTATTTTGATTTCACTTAAATAGCTTTTATGGGAGCAACTTCATCCACACAACTCTGAGCCTGTGCCTGCACCAGAGCCTCATCTGTCAATCAGTAGGTGTACAGGTTTAAAGGTGAGGTTGACTTCCTTCCGTAGGTCTCTTCACTATAAAGTAAAAATCATCACCATGGTTATTATCTGAACGAAAGATTAAACAAAATGGAAATAAATTTTATTTATATTTAGTAGTTCAAAAACGATGAAAAGATAAGGAAGTAGGTGCGTTAATTCATAATTACTTTAATGACAGCAATTAATTGATGAGGTCATTAAGTATATCATTGTATCTAATTAAATGGGATTATACATTATTATGTATTCCTTATCTACCTGCGCTTCATTGAGGGTGCGGTTACGTTTGTAAATAGCATTATGGGGCAAATTTAAAATTTAAATCTTTAAAATAAGTACGTTTAAACGTACCTACCAAGAATTTTATTTTTAATTTTCAAAAACAAACTGATGTAGAAACCTTTATATAGCTTGGTAGTGGCATAGTCATTATTACCTCGAAGGTAAAACCTTTTCTTAACAGTTAAATTAAGATCCTGGTGTTGTGGATTAGATGGCAGTTGCCCCTGTGAAACCCAAAATAAAATTGAAAACCCTAGGTTCTAAAGTGTAAATTCTAAAGTATTACATAAAACCAGGATTGACGCTTTAAATTGACACAGCAGACAACAAGATGTTAGATAAAACTGGATTTTTTTTTACAGAAAAAGGCGTTATTTCTAGTTATGCCAGTGAGTCACCAATTAGTGACGATAGACGCAATTGGTTTAAATTAAACCTATGACCTCTGTAACGGAGCAATTAAGTATTCGATTGGTTAGTCAGACACGGGTTCGATTCCTGCTTAATTTACCTAAATATTCAACCAAAAATTAATATTGTAACTACATCCTAACAGCTATTAATAATTTAATAGATAGGTTATGTAATTAATTCGATAATAAGTTCGATGATGCCATATCAAAAACAAAGATGGATTACTAACGGAAAATCAGGGTATTTAAAAACACAATCTATTGATAACTTTGTTTCAGTTTCTAACCTACACTATTTATCAAATATCATTCAACAGCATATTTTTTTAAATAGCCTATGCCCGCGGCTTCATCCACGCGAAGGTGGGTTTTCTCGTTTGATGACTATATATCCGGTACTTAAAAACTTTCTTACGCATGTTTGATCACTGTCGGTTGAGTAGAACCGGAGATATCGTTAAAAAAACAACGTCATGACTATTGCAAATCACACAAATTCATGCATACGAATATTACTACTGAGCGGAAATCAAACCGGTGACCTCTGACTATAGTCGTATCGTACCGCATGCCGCTTCATCACAGAAACTGGCCCAATTTAGAAGTAAACCTCTTAAAAAAATTAATTGTAAGAGGCAGCACTGCAGATTATAATGTACGAGTGATACCTTTGGATAGTGCAAAGTATCCATAGGCTACAGAAACTGCTTTCCAATAACTGTACCAACTTTATTAAAATATAGCAGAAACTATTTTTTATTTATATTATCATACATTACACCATCATCACAGTCGAGACCAATACAATAGTGTAGGATTTCATTATACGTGAATTTAAAAAACAATTTAAATTCTAATAAACGTATTGCATTTGTTATTACGTAATGAACAATAAAAACAACAACCCACGTTTCCTTTTTCCGATCACAATTTGATAACGGATTTAAGATATTATGATAACTCATTGACACGTTATGATGGTAAAATCTGATAATTTTAAACGTTTTATCGTTTGCGTCTATTTTAAATCACTGATTGATGTTTATGCAATACATGTAATGTGCAGATAATAATATTTTTAGCTAAAAAAAATCCGACTGCAACCATTGGTATCAGGGCCCTTATTCTGTTTGACAAATCGTACCAAAGATGTAATTACGTTACACTATTTTGAAAAATAAAGAAATTGAAATTGAAATACCGTAACCATCCACGTTCGTATTAGCCAACACATTTAGGTTGGTTTAGTTTTACACCGGTTCTTTCCTCTATTTTAACCTATTGAAATCGACTGACTTCTCACGTTTCGACTGTGATTACAAATCAATGTCAAACAGAATATACCCAATGTTTTCTATTTTTTTGATATCATGTTTTCTTTACCAAATTTAATAAGCGCGAAAGCCGTAACATCGAATTCTTGGATGTATAACATTGAATTAAAAGCAGATAACACCATTTTGTTATGGATATAAGTGAACAAACTTCGTCTAAATTTATTTCTAGCTATAAAATTAATTGAACTTTGTTTAAGTTTTAGATTACAATATTCTGTTTCAGAATGAATGAACGAATGACTTTATTATTTTTATTGCACTTCACTATTACTTGCCTTGCTTATCATTTATTGTAATTAATTAATTTACTATAATTTTATCCCCATCATTACAGAATAAATCTCAAATAGGTACCTAAGGGTCCTATCAGACAGAGAGCGGTCACGCGGTCAAGCGTTCTGCGTTCGCGTTCTGCGTTCGAGCGTGCAATTGCTCACGAACCCCGCTGTAGAACGGTCGACGCGGTCCCACTAGTGTCACCATGATTTTTGACGATAGTTCTTCATCGGAAGACGAATTATTGATTTTGTGGTCATTATCAGCGTCAAGACGGAAAAGAAAACACTGGGTGCGCCCAGTAAATAAGGATAGAGAACGAGATGGAGAATTTCATAGACTATTTTCTAAATGGATTAATGATGAAGAAATTTTGTATAATTCTTTTCGGATGAGCATCGATTCCTTCAATGAACTGTATGACTAAATTAAACATGACTTAGTCAAACAAGATACTAACTGGAGGAAAGCCATTTCAGCAAAAGAAAGTCACGTACTAACATAATCAGCTTTTCGGTCTCCATCTTCCTTCCAATTTGGTCACCGTAACAGCAGTGAACGCGTGAACGCGTGCGTTCTACTTGATCGCTGCGGTAAGAATGCCTCCTGTGTGAATATATCTATATAACATAATATAACACAAAGAACGCAAAACTGACCGCTTGAACGCTTGACCGCGCGACCGCTCTCTGTCTGATAGAACCCTAAGACAAAGTACATACCTATAAATATTTGCTTTATTTTGGCTTTTACGGAAATGACTGCCGTCTGCAGTTTATATTTAGGTACAAAGTAACAGTCAGAACAATGCAAATAGGTAATCATTAAGCATCTGTCTATAAACAAATATTTACACTGAGCGGGAATCGAACCTGCGACCACTGAAATAGCAGTCGAGCTTTCTAACAGCTAACGCAACGCTATTAGGTATACAGAATGATAGATAGTTCTTCTTCAACCTAGCGTTAATCCCAGTCGCATCCAAAGCTTAGTAGTGGGCCCACACTACTCCAAAATCTTGCCAAGCTAGATGCCGTGCACTATACGTAAGAAGAGGTGGGCCGTGCGTGTGCTAGTCCGTCATCTAAGTAGTATATTATAGAGATAGGAATGGGAACGGGACATGAGACTATATTATATTATTAATTCTTTTTTGCACGGAACCCTAATTTAATTCTCCTAAAATCAAAGTAGCCTTTGTTACATGTCCTGAAAGTGCCATCATAATCGGCCTAGCTATTCCAAAGATTACCTAATTCAAACCGACAGACAGACGGATAAAACGATTGTCTTGCTATGTATTTTGATTTGAAATAAAAAAATTGTCACTAATTTAGTGCCTCTTAGTA
This sequence comes from Lithosia quadra, assembly GCA_963576445.1. Classification (NCBI taxonomy): domain Eukaryota; kingdom Metazoa; phylum Arthropoda; class Insecta; order Lepidoptera; family Erebidae; genus Lithosia; species Lithosia quadra. The sequence goes on from OY754897.1 coordinate 3,081,194, forward strand.
ACCGTTCTAACCTATGTAGGTATATGGTTGAAAAATTATAATATTTATAAGTAAGTATACCCAGAAGTTAAGTAACATTATCACAACATGAAATAACATTTTTTTTTTCATCAAAATGCGGTTTTATTTTACAGCGCCATCTCGTTAATCTTTGAGGTAACTGCACTGTTGTTGTTGCCACAGATTAAAAATATAAAACAGGTACACAAACTAGTTTCTCTAATAGATGGCGTGATTCTACAATTTTCACTAATTTTTTTTTTTTTTTTTTATACCACTTAGGTGGCAGACAAGCACACGGCCCACCTGATGGGAAGCGGTTACCGTGGCCTAGGGACGCGTGCAACACCAGGGGCATCACACTCGCGCTGCCGACCCCGCAAAAACCTTCTAATGCCCTTCTTGAAGAACCCCATATTGTAGTCGCTTTTGATGATGTGTTTCATTGTCATGATCCGTCATGATCCCCAGCGCGCAGCACAGCGCGGTATCTCAGTTACTTTCAAAGCTTGCATTTTCGTGTAATCTTCAGACAATATCACAAATACATATACCTATATGGTATTCAGATTTTTCCCATTTGGCTTGGCAGAGACAAACATCTTTCCAATTGTTATAATACCGGCATACGCCTAATGGGCGTCGCCTATCGCTTCTTTTACATTCACACCATCATATACCACACACCCACCCTTATATAACACACTCACCCGCACCCTCAAACACACACACACACCCACCCTCATAAGAAAAGAAACGCAAGTAGAATTTAAAAAAAAGTGCATATTATATTTGTTGTGTTAACAATACTAATAATTAGGGGATATTGGCGAGGTAGTCCTTGACGTGGGCGGGCTCCAGCCGGCGGAACCCGCTGGCGTCGCAGATGCCCACCTCGATGTTGTCAGCCGTCATCTGGCCCTCGAAGCCCTCCTTGAGAGTGAGGATCGCTGTGTGCACGGCATCATCTAGCTCCAATTCTTCGGTATATCTGGAAGAGAGAATACAGTTTGGATATTTTGTGGTATTGGATCATCTGCCCCACAGATTCAACAGCCTTTAAATCTATACTAATACTAGCTGTTGCCCGCGGCTCCGCCCGCGTGGATGTCGAAATCCGTTTCAAAAACTATCCTATCTCTCAAGTTGCATCGAACTGCACATGGTGTGCGAATTTTATTATAATCGTTTAAGTGGTTTAGGAGTCCATTGAGGACAAACATTGTGACACGAGATTTATATATATTAAGATTATAAAGAAGTAAAGTTTGTGTGTTTGTATATTTGTTAAATTGTAAGGAGTAATCTCGGGATCTACTGAACCAATTTTAAAAATTATTTCACCAATAGAAAGCCAAATTATCCGTGAATGTCATAGGCTGGATATAATCACCCTACTGCCCAAGGGAGCGGAGCAATAATCATAAATGTGAACAATTCCGGTAGATTCCCATACATTATAGGAAAACTGATAAATTATGAGCATATTATGTGAGTTAAAAAGGGTGCATCAGGGTTCGAAATACGCCACGGGCCAAGCCGGGGTGGGTCAGCTAGTGCAGAATAAATCTGATTATTTGTTAGTTCACAAAAATTTCGTAATATTATGAAAGCATTGAAAAATTATTTTTATTTTTATTAATATTTATTTAGCCCATTTGAAGGTTACATGCTATATAATACTATCTTCACGCTACTACCCAGGGGAGAGGAGAGCAGTAATCATAAATGTCAAATCAAGTAGCTATCAAATTAATAAACCCGTTATTGCAAAATTAACTAATTACGGCCACGCCTGAGAGATATGGTTGCCACGGGGACAAAATAAGTCACGGAGCACAGCTAGTATTATTATAACATGATCACTGCTAAAGGAACTGATATAATATGGTATTAACACGTGCGCTATAAGTTGAGACTTTGGCTCTCCGCCCATTTACCCCTGCACTACCCCTCAGACACCCGTGACGTACTGTTCGCAAAAAAATAGGTAGACAGGTAGGTAACGTCTCGGGTGGAAGCTTGTTTACGATATTTTTTTGTACGCTGTACAAACACACGGTGACGTCGTAGCGGTCAGGTCTCAACTTATAGCGCTCGAGTAGTACATACCTTTTTTCCAAAAATGTCTTGCCGTTATTGAAGTTTTTGCCCATAGCAGTGGCCTTCCACGCGAAGTAGGCGCCGGACGGGTCGCACTGGAACAGGTACGGCCTGTCGCTGTCCCACCCACAGATCAAGAGGGACACGCCAAACGGACGCACACCGCTGCAGAGTAAAAATAAAATTGAAATAACTGTTTGCAACATTAAAATAACCACTTAAAAAAATAATAATAATAATAATAAAAAAAACTTTAAATAAACCTTTTTAAATTTTTTTTTAAATATTTTTTTTTTAAATTTGAATGTATATTACACTAGCGTCCCGGGACCTAGCTTCGCCCGGGTGTAATTTCCAGTTTTCCAATAAAATATATAGCCTATGACACTCACGAATGACGTGGCTTTCTATTGGTGAAAGAATTTTTAAAATCGGTTCAGTAGATCCCGAGATTACCCCTTACAATTTAACAAATATACAAACACACAAACTTCACCTCTTTATAATATTAGTATTACATTACATTACAAAAAAAAGTTTTTTACAATTTTTGTCGGTCTGTTCAGGGCTAATCTCTGAAATTACTGGACCGATTTTAATAAGACTTTCATCGGCAGATAACTGATGTAGCAAGGAGTAACTTAGGTGAGGATCAGTCACTTTTTTAGCTGAGTATGCAGTTTTATAGACCTAAAAAAAACAATAAATTCTGTAAAAAAATTATTTGAATCGAATCAAAAATGACGAAGTTATAGCCATTTTAGTGCGGTAATCTCAAAAACGCTCGCCACCGCGTAGAAATACCCTGTGACGTCATCGCTCGCCTCGTCGTGCGTCGCCGCTGCGCCGCGCCGCGCCGCCATGGAGAATATAGGGCTATTCGGATAAAACATTTGATGATTTTTTTTAAATTATAGAATTAAGTATTTTTTCTTTTTTTTATACTACGTAGGTGGCAGACAAGCACACGGCCCACCTGATGGGAAGCTGTCATCGTGGCCTATATGGACGTGTGCAACACCAGGGGTGTCACACGGGGTGTCACCAGGGGTTCTGCCGGAAGGGGTGGACGGAGGGCGGACTAGGAAGGGGTGGAGAGATAAAGATAAAGATAAGGATAAGGATAAGGATAAGGATAAGGATAAGGATAACGATAACGATAACGATAAAGATAAAGATAAAGATAAAGATAAAGATAAAGATAAAGATAAAGATAAAGATAAAGATAAAGACCTCGGCGCTAGAAAACCCGAGACGGCATGCGGTTTTAATCAGTTCGATTCAAACATAAAACGCCCCGGTTGGGGGTGTTTTTATATTTGTCAGTCCGCCGAATTGACTGCACCCCGCCTGATGGTAAGCTGAGGTGCAGTCCTCAAGTAATGGACATCATTTCATCGAAACTTGAACACTTTCCCAAATAACGGATGTCTAGGTATACAACCACTCTACCCTTATTTGCCCCCTTAGGGGTGGATTTTTGAAAAACCGCGATTCCGTGGTACGTTTATTTTTAACCAGAAGCAGCTGTATCAAATTTCGTGCTTCTTACTTTCAAAATAACGGACTTTCATGCAACCAGCCATCGCCTATTTTACGCCTTTAGTAGTGAAATTTTGAAAACGCTGGTATACATGTATATTTATTTCTAATCAGAAGTAGGTATATGAAATTTAATGCGTCTAACATTGAAAATGAAGAACTTTCATATAAAATGTTTATGCCTTATTTTGCCACCTTAGGAGTAAAAATTCTAAAAATCCGTTTTTAGTGGATTCCTACAACATAAAAAGCATCTACTGTCAAAATTTCAAGTTTGTAGGTCCAGCGGTTTAGGCTCTTCGTTGACGTATCGGCCTGTTTATCATAGGGCATCGCACACGAGGCGAGCCATGACGTCATCGACAAAAATCCAGCGAGAGTGTGCGTTTTAAAACAGCCGATTTTAAATCTTTGATAACTTCGTCATTTCTTGTCGGATTTTAATCATTTAAAAAACAAAATGCTTAGAAATTTGTAGCGCATACGTTTCATTAATTAAAAATTAAAAGTTCTGTTATGTGACTGATCCTCATTGAGGTTTGCAAAAAAAAACCTCAAAAATCTAAATCCTGGACAAAGTAGCAGGCACAGCTAGTATAATTTTTTTATACCACTTAGGTGGCAGACAAGCACACGGCCCACCTGATGGGTAGCGGTCACCGCGGCCTAGGGACGCGTGCAACACCAGGGGCATCAGACTCGCGCTGCCGACCCCGCAAAAACCTTCTAATTTTTTTAAAAACCTCATATTGTAGTCGCTAGGGAATACCACTGCAGGGAGATCATTCCGCAGCTTAAGCGTGCGCGGAATAAAATTTCTTTCAAACCTTACAGTGCGCACTGCAGGCGGATAATTAAATATTATAGCAACCTCACCGTGTGATGCCCTTTAGTGGTCAATAACTAGAAAACAGACTAACCCAGACTGTGTATACTCCTGCATAACAGTGGCCACCCTCTGGACGAGCTGGGCGGTCGGTATGGGCTCGTGGTACATCAAGTAATACTGCTGAGCCATCTTGCGAGCTTGTGACACGAGCAGTCGGTAGTCCGGTCCCATTCCCGAGTACACCATACCTGAAAATTTATAATTTGATTATTTCAAGTGTTGTTGTAGTGCCTCAGAGAGCACATTAAGCCGTCTGTCCCGGTTGCCATAAAAACATTGGTCATAATGACCATTGGTTGTGGAAGTCAAATGGCAGTCGCTCCACAGAAAATATCGAAGTTCAGCCGCATCACAGTTAGACTGGAAAGCCGACCCCAACTGAGTTGGGAAAAAGGTTCAGAGAATGATGATTATTTCAAGTATTCTTTAAAATGTATACTATTATAAAATTGATCATTTTTGTGTCTTTACATTGGAGATTGTTGATAATGAAACTTACCGATATGTCCAGTAATCATCTCTACTTTGTTGACACTGTGTTCATCGTACAAGATACTCTTGTGTTTGTTCTCCGTTGCAATCACCACTCCATTTGAGGCTGGAAGATAGAGACAACAAGATTTAAAAAATTTGCTTAGTCATTTAATAAATAGTACTACAGTGCACGGCATCTAACTTGGCAAGATTTTGTAGCAGTGCGGGCCCCACTACTCCAAAACCTTGCCAAGTTAGATGCTGTACACTATACTTGTGTGTGGCAAAATGCGTCGCATATAAACAAGTATAGTGTACAGTATCTAACTTGGCAAGGTTTTGGAGTAGTGGAGCCCACACTACTCCAAAATCTTGCCAAGTTAGATGCCCCCTATACTTCGTTCAATATAATTTTGAGATATTAAAAATCCCGCTAATCCTACTACTTATTAAATTATAAATGTAAAAGTTTGTGAAGATGTTTACATGGTTGCTACACAATCATACTAACAGCTGAAATGTGAAATTTGGTACAAGGATAGATTATAGTCTTCCATGTCAAATAGGCTACTCTTTATTTATGGAATAGGTTCCAATAGGAAGAGGGAGCTGGATCTGAATTCTATAAGTCGTTAGTAACTGGGTAAAACATTTTTTATTACAATTAAGTATATTGCTTGCCAGATGACAGTCGTGGTAGTCAACAGATCTTACTTACTTTCAAAGAATACTAACAATTTAGTTATTTATTCATTTTTGTATTTTTTTATATGAAGTGATATTCAAGCACTACATTTTTTATGAGTAAAATTACTCATTTTAATAATATATATTAGTCTAGTATCATAGAAGCAGAGTAGAATCCTATAAGTTGATGCGGGTGAAAACACATCGAGCTGTCATAGAAAATTGAAACTCACCAGGAAAGACCGACGCTAAAATAACCTCTTTTTTTACAAATCACTTACCTTTAATTCCGACGGAGGTACCGCCGGCAGCTACAGCAGCTAACGCATATTCAATTTGCACTAATTTCCCGGAAGGGCTACAGAAAAACACAAAAATTCATTTTTAGCAAGCAGAAGACCGTTGTATAAACATCTTCGAATTAGCTTTAATTAACGACAAAGTGATATTTATATATGATGGGACATGTGGATACACAACTGTACAATGTAATTATAAGCAATATAGGAATTCAAAACACGTAAATATATTAAAATTTTACCTAAAAGTTGTGAGAGAGAAACTGTAACGTTCAGACGCCATGATTACCAAGCAGAATGTCAAAATTTGTCGTTGTCATGTTGCCTGCAGAAGTGAAACGTCAAACTTTCGTTTAGTTTTTTTTATAGCAAGCTGTTCACAATCGTCGATAAAACTAAACTACTCATTGGAAAAACCGTAATCATACCATGATCATACCCTTGTCAAATTCAGGGTCAATCAACCAGCTAATGTCTACTCTTACCGAGACCCAATGGAAGTTTAATGATATTATAACATTAATGCAGTATGTCTCAGTCAGCTAAGCAGAAAAAAGTAGACTTCCGCAGATAAACAAAACCGTAAACACCCAAAAGCATCAAGCCAAACAACCAACTCTTCTATCATTGGTAAACTCAGGACCAATCAGAATCACTGATAAATTCGCTCAATAATTTGATTGACATTTTCAGTCCTAAAAACTGTGCTATTTATAAATTTTATGATATTTCAGTGAAAACTATTGATAAACAACTGTACAATATGTTAGGAGGCCTCAGGGGTATTTCGCCGTCATCGGAGACCATGTCTGAGGGCACCTTAGAGAGGAACCGCGTAGAAAAAGCGCTTATATCTAAGACACCGACACATTCACAGCTTTTTCAGAAAAATACAGCCGTTAAAAATTACTCCGACAAGAATGGCAATGATGTTACTAAGTCCGTTTATAAAGGGAGGAAGACGTTCGCGTTCTGGACGCTCGTGTGCTTATTATTCATTCTCGCCATCGGGAATTTAATCCTGACATTTACCATACTTGCTGTACTGAGACTTGGTCAAGGTAATGTTAAAAAGCTTTAATTATATCAACAGCTCTTTAGTGTTAAAGCCCAAAAAATGCTCTGTAGCTGAGGCAATCTCTGTAGTAGATCAGGTTATGGAGAATGTAAAGGGCATAAATCCAAGGAGAATTAAATGTATGTACTTATATACCAATGTTAGGTAGGTGATTAGTGAAATTAATGATGAATATATCATGAATTTTCTACTTTTGGGTTAAATCTTTTCTGGGCCCATTGGCCGTTGGCCATTTCTGGAATCAGGCATTCACATAGCCTGCTAGGTAAATTAGACCTTAAGAACTTTTAACATTTTTTTTACTGATGATATTATATTAAAAGGTATAATGACAGTAGAGGAAGCGCAGGAAGGAAGTATGTAGGGACAGAAGCAGATGGCGGGCTGTCTCTGCCTACCCCGGAGGGGAAAAGGTGTGAGCATGTATTTATGTATGAAATATTGTTACAGGCATGGAGAGTATGGAATTTTTGCCAGAACACAATGCAATAAAATTCTTTGGTGACACCAACTTTGAGCACTTGTATAAGAAGGATGGTCTTATTGAGAGCTTCCGGGACACCCCCATGTCTATCACCAGTGAAAATGGATCCGTCTTGTTCAATTTACAGATTAAGTATGTATATTCAATTACCAATAACTTATAAGCAAATTATAAGTCAATTATGTTAAAAAGATGTATACTTTTAAACCCATCACTAAAGGCCCACCCGAATAATAAATAAATATAATTTTTTCAAAACATTAAATAGAGATACTTTAAAATACTGTCACAATTTGAGATAATATAAAAACCAAATCTCATTTTTAAAGCGTTGCTAGAGTCACTAGGCGCACACTGGGGGACACGCCACAGAACAGCTCGGATACTAGACGCGATGACAGGCTGCCGCCGAGAATTTCAGAGACAAGGAGTCGAGGAGTCGCGTCGTCGCGTCGACAAGCTAGGGGAGTCGCCGCATCCAGTGGCGCTATGAAATTGTCGGCCGCGGCCTGTCGTCGCGTCTAGACGCCGAGCTGTCGCTTACGCCTGTCGCCAAGTGTGCGTCTAGGGTAAAAAACCAAAATACAGACAGTTGTCACAATCATCATCTCCTTTCAGGCCTGCCCGCTATGAGAACAAACTCACGGTGAACACATCTGGAGTCTTTGTGCGTGGAGTGAACGCATTAGAATTAATAGACCCAGACTCTGGAGAGGTGGTCTTCAGCACTGCGTCTGCGGAGATGAATATTCCTGATGGAGTTAAAAATCTACAGGCTAGGGTATGTCATCATCATTAAGGGGACGTGTTACATTTCTAATTAGAAGTAGGTGTATGAAATTTCAAGCTTAGAAAACAAATTTAAAAAATGATGGACAACTTACATACCAGCGTTCATTCCTTATTTTACCACCTTAGCAATGAAATTTCCATAAATCCTGGTTTTATGGAAAGAGAAGAAGCATCTACTGCCGAAATTTTAAGTTTGTAGGTCTAGTGGTTTAGGCTCTGCATTGATAAATCAGTCAGTCAGTCAGTCAATCGTAACATTACCGCCGATTTTGGCGGATAGAATACTGCCAAAATTGTTGACATTTATTATTACTGCTCCGCTCCCTTGTATAGTAGCGTGATATTGACCTATGATACTTTCAAATAATATAGATTTCTATTAGTAAAATAATTCAAAATCGGTTCACTAGATTAGATCACTCCTACAACCTCACACATTTTTATTTTCCATTGCAGCAAATATCAATAAAACGAATAACCGCACCCGTTGATGAGGACCTAACCCTCCGGACAGAGAGTTCAGCCCACCTGCGAGGAGCAGAAGGCACTCATATGGAATCTAAAGAGTTATTCTGGAACGCTGACCAGGACATCTACCTGAAGTCCATCAACGGCTCTGTAGTTCTTAGCGGTAAAGAAGGTGTGTTTATCGATGTTAGGTATCTACCAATAGCGGTGACTTTGAATAAGACGGACAAGTATAGTCAGGGTACCGGGCAGTTTAAGGTATGTGTGTGTATGCCTCAAGGAAAGCTGTTTAGGATAGCAGTGCCTACGGGGCAAAAAGTGACCTGTTCTCATATAAATATGACCGGGGAATTGAATCCTTGCGCTTAGTAAAAATAAATTATAAAAAAATCTTTTATAAGTTAAACAGTTTTAAATTGTATTGTCATCAGAACTAAAGACTTCTGCCAAATATCAGACCAATCAGACATCTGAAAGGGGGTCAAATTTCAATTATTAGATTTGACCCAAACAAACGGGTCGAGTTAAATAAAACTGTTTAAAAAAATTGTTGATTTTAATGAAATTATAGATGTAGATGTAGTTCGAAAAACGTGAGGTATCTTTTTTTTCGTGCGGAAATCAACAAGGATACCAACTCCGTCGACCATCAGGGGTGGTTATGTCAGAATCGTACCGACTAAAACCGCACGCCGTCTCGGGTTACTATTACCGGGGTGTAAGGTTACCCAATGGGCATATACCTCGCACCCCAGCTGAGCCCGGGCCATCTACGGTTTTAAGATGGCCCCCTGACCCCGATTGGGGGATTGGGCCAAGAATGGTCGCAAATTTTCAGAGCCTGCAAATCTTAGTTACTGTACAGTTAGATGATGGACATAGAGTGGTTTTATTTACCGACTAGCTGCTGCACGCGGCTTCGTCCGCGTTTGTTTTACATTTTTTAGATGCTTTAGCTTACCATCAGGCGATGTAAAGTCATTTTGGCGTGTCCTATACAAAAAAAAATTTCAAGGGTTTAAATTTTTTTTATACGGAACCCCAATTCTTAGTAAAAAGCGATTTTTTTTAAATATGAAAAATAGACACTCCAATTTTATTTATATCTATAATACATAGATTTATAATTTAGGTACATTTAAAAGTCTAGACTCCATGGTTCACTGCATTGTAGTTTTAACCATATTTTTAAGATGGTACCTATTAATTTATTGTTTACATTATATAGTTGTTATATCTATATGAATAAAGGAATCTAGTCAAATAATAGCTTCTTTTATTAACCGACTTCGAAAATGGAGGTCCTCAATTCGAATATATCAATGTTCGTATATGGCAACCGGGATCGACAGCATAACGTGCTCTCCGAGGCTTTTTATTTTTATTTAAGATAGGCTTACGTTTGACCCCAATCCCACCTGATGGTAAGTGACGATGTGGTCTACGATGAGGCACGGATAACCCTAGACCAATGTAGATAGATATATTCATACATACAAATATTTGCACTGAACGGGAATCGTACCTACGACCTCTGATGTAGCAGTTCGAACACTACTACTATGCTACGGAGGTTGTCCGTCTGTTCGGAGTTAAAATAAAACGATATATATAAATGTAATTCCTTATTTTTTAATATTGTATAAGCAGAAAATGCAGGCAGTTCATTTTAAATGACAAACAGTCATACAACACATACTATTATCTAAATTTTTCTTTTATATACAGAAACATTTTTTTTATTATATTAATTTTTCACTCATATTTTTCGAAGACAACAGTTATAGTAACGCGAATGACACTGAATGTTACCGTAGGGAAGGACATACCAATGAAAATTGCTTATTATACTAGCTGTGTACTATGGTTTTACTCGGATCCTTCTTCAACCTAGCGTTAATCCCAATCGTATCCAAAGCTTTCACCTCGGAGTCTGGGGTCCGCTTTACCAGTCTTAACTGCGGATTTGGCTGGACCTCGATATTTTCCGTGAAGCGACTGCCATCTGACCTTCACAACCCAATGGTGACATTAGGCGATATTGAAGCATTGCAGCTAGACCGTTGTTGTTGGACTTTTTAGGGTTCCAACTACCCGTAACGACTGTCATAGATGTTTGTATGGCAACCGGGACCGACGGCTTAACGTGCTCTCCGAGGCACGACCAGACCCATATTCATGCATACAAATATTTGCACTGAGCGGGGATCGAACCCGCACCTCCTGCGTAGCGGCCGCATTCACTACCGCTACGCCACAGAGGCTGGCTTTCACTCGGATAAAAATATGAAATACTAGCTGTTAGGTTTATTCAATAAAGTTAATTTAGTTCACGTTCCCGCTTCCTATAAGAACCTTAGCCTTAATAATAGGCGAATAGCGAATATGGTTCCACCAAACATATTTTATTACGAGAGCTGACTAAACTATATGAAGAAGGAAACACATGCGCTGGTAAATAATTCCAATCTTTATAGCAAAGAGGCGGCGAAACAATATTACCCTACACAAAAAAGAGTGTATGTCATTCCCTTAAAATGTCATTCAGTCATTAGCGAGATCACCAATCACCATTTCACAGCGTCCATAGGCCTCAGGCCGTTATTAATACACAGTGGTCACCAGCGGTCACCGAGGGTCCCGATAGGGCACTTCAGACCGCGCCAGTACTGGTCTCGCTGCTGACTATCTGGTACGTGATCAGGTACTCCGGATATGCCTGAGAAAGGAGATATTTGATTGAACATGATAGAATATCATATTTTTATATCCTGTATATAAAAAAGCTCGTTCCTTTAGTTTGCCGTATGTCATTATTTCCCAGAATAAGATCCTTAATAGCAACACTATCGTATGGTGTAATAATATTCAAAATCAACAGGTTCGATTCCTAGCTAGGATTATTGGTTTTTCAAAAATCTAATGATGAGGTTTTAAGTTTCATCAAAATCGGGCTCGTGACTCCTTTGACCATTTTTCGCTATTCCTTATAGTTTCGGATTTGGCCATCCAATCCCTTTTGAAAAATTCACCCTGTATATATGTTGCAGTCAAATCTCTTAACCAGTCAAAAGTACTTTTAACTGAATAAAATAGGTTGGTCAAAAGTTGTTTTTAACACCACGACTCAGAGTACCCCGACCCGGATAGATTAGGTTAGAAGGCTTAGCCTTTAATTAAATTGAAATGTGAGATGATAAAATACATAGAAACACCGACGCACATATACATATTCATGCATACAAATATTTGCATTGAGCGGGAATCGAACCCGCGCCTCCAGTCGTAGCAGTCAAATCCACTACCGCTACAACACAGAGGCCGTCTTGTTCATTAGTAGCTTTGATTTCGTCCGTACATAATGACCAGGATTCGAACATAGTACTTCTCTCAGACTCTAACCGCTAAGCGACCGATGCAATATAGCAGTGTGAGTCCGTTACCTGCTCGCCCCTGTACACGACGTACTCCGGGAAGCACAGGCCGCCCTGGGAAGGCCGGCCGGCCACCGAGTGGTGTCCGGGCGGCGCGTGCGCCATCTTCATGGCCGACATCAGCTGGAACGCGCGCCCCAGCGTCACCCGGCACAGGAGCATTTGTCTGAAACATTACAATTATTAAACAACTAGTCTAAGTCCATGGCTCCGCCCGCGTGGACGTCGGTTTCCGCGTTTTTTTAACCAAAAAAAAACCTGTAAAAAGTAAAAAAAAACAACTTATATTATGACCTATAAGTAGCGAATGGGACTAACCGCGAATGGGACCAACTGCGAATGGGACTAACCGCGGTGGGACTATCCCACCTCGCCAGGCCGGCTCGTTTTTGCTGGGGTAACAGACGGGCTTACCTGACACCCCCCAGCGTCGGAACTCTGAAGATGGCCCGGGTCAAGCCGGGGTCCATGGGCAATGCTCTTTGGGCCACCTTACACCCTGGCGTCTGAAGACCCTAGACGGCGTGCGGTTTTAGTCGGTAAGAGTCCGACATAACCTGCCCCGCTGGCCGCGGGGTGGGTATCCATGAGGATTTCCGCACGCAAAATAAAAGGGTATGGCTATACATACCTATGACATAAATAACAGCTTCTATCCTTATGCGCTGGACAGCCAGACCCTCCGCCGAAGCCGTACACGTATTGGTTACTCTTTGAGGAGTGCTCCGCGAAGTAGATACCAGCGCCGAACATACCGCCTGTAAGATATGTCTGTCTGTATACACGTGAAGCGAACACTATTAAAGGCTAATGCAATCATTATATCAATTTTTTTCAACCTAGCGTTAATTCCAGTCGCATCCAAAGCTTTCACCTCGGAGTCTGGGGTCCGCTTTACCAGTTTTAACTGCGGATTTGGCTGGACATCGATATTTTCCGTGAAGCGACTGCCATAATCTGACCTTCACAGCCCAATGGTGACATTAGGCGATATCGAAGCATTGCAGCTAGACCGTTGTTGTTGGACTTTCTAGGGCTCCAACTACCCGTAACGACTGCCATAGATGTTTGTATAGCAACTGGGACCGACGGTTTAACGTGCTTTCCGAGGCACGACCAGACCAATGCAAATACCCATATTCATACATACGTCTATTCTATTCCTTAGCGATTTGGATTTGTGACACTTGTCTACGGGCCCTGAGCAGTCCGACTGGGGTAGTACCTCCGCCCTACAGAACACCGCGGCCATAATAACCATCGTGTTGTGTTCCCCAAGGTAAGTAAGGTAGCCAGAGCTCACTCCCCTACATCCAAGGTCGGCAGCACGAGTTTGAGCCCCTGGTGTTGCACACGTCCATAGGCCACGGTGACCGCTTCCCAGCATGTTGGCCGTTGTCTGCCACCTAAGTTGTATAATAATAAAAAAAAGGGAGTTACTCACCGATGTAGGCATGACGTTCATCGAAGCCCTTTTGCACGATGGCGTTGATGAAGGGCGAGCCATGGAACAGCATCCTCTCATTATGTGCACCCGCCTCCTCCCCTACCTCCTTCCGCCGGTGCTGGTAGCGCTCCCATAACCTCCCGTTCACTAGCTTCTGGATCTGGGAGGTAAGAGGAGAAAATCATGTTATACGGCAACTGGATATCCGGAAAGTATTGAATCCGGATAATCGGATATCCGACCACGATAAATCTGCCGGTGCATTATAGGGAGAAAGTTGAGATGAGAGCTATTTTTTCGCGTAGATAGCTGGATATGCAAAACGTATAGAATCTGTGTTTCCGGAAAACTATAACCTGTGAGTCTTTGAGTCAAGAGTGAATAGGTTGCTTCTAGGCAAGCATGCTCTATCGTCGACCACATCATCACTTACCGACAGGTGAGATAGTGGTCAAACGCAAGCCTATCGACTTTAAAACCAAATCCGGATAACCGGATATCCGGCCAAATTAATTATTTCCTTCGGCTGACCCAGGCTATCTCCGGCTTCAAGATGACCTTCTCATCTATAGATACGTACCCTCACGACGTTATAGTGTGTGAAGTTCCCTCCCGCGTTGTGATCCCGGTGCGCCCTTACGGAGGCCTGCATCTCCCTCTCGACTATCGTGTACTCGCTCTCCGCACAGCCCTCCTCCGTCGGCGGGGTAACCTCCACTAGTGTAGTACCGCCGTACCACTCTGCAACACAAGTATTTTTTTTAAAGAAAGAACGAATCGTTTATTTTGACGTGACAACGTCTTATAAATTGGTTTGCCGGGTGACACTTCAAGAAACTGCGTTACGCTCCGCTCACGTTATGCGCTCACAATGAGAGCGAGTGAGAGGCACGCGTCCCTTCCACTCGGGCATGGTTAGCCCGCCTAAGAGCGAGAGAGACAGACAAAAATTATTTTACCACTCAAAGTCGTTGTCACGTAAAACTTTCGCCCGTATACCGACTTTACAGGCAACCAATTTTTTTATGCATGTAGTTAGGCATATTAAAATAACTAAACCATTCTACGTTTTATTTTATTATAGCAGCCCGTCCCGGCTTCGCACGGGGTAGACAATTAAATGAAAAAAGTTGTTGTAGTGACATAACTACAATAGTTGGACATATGCTACCGCGGAGTTTTTTGTAGACATTATGATGTTCTTCAATATTGTTGTACATTATTTTGTTCTATCGCTAATAGTTTCGGCAGCGCATTCGACGAAAGACATTTTAAGACTCATTTTTCTACACCTTCGGTTACATTGTTCAAATTTTACCAAGGATCCCTAATTTTTTTCAAAATGAAATGTAGCCTATGTCAAATTGGAAGAATGTAGCATTCTATTGGTGAAAAAATTTTTTAAATCGGCCCAGTACTTTTTGAGCCTATTCATTACAAACATACAAAAATAGGTACAAATCTTTCCTCTTTATAATATTAGTGTAGACGAGCCTCACGAATACATCAAAGCGGTGACCAGTTCACTTTTGAGGTTAATATGTCTTTAAAGTAGCTTCCATACGTGAGGGGAATCTCCGGTGAGGGGGAGAATCTTCTTAGAGAAATTTCTTTAGGAGGTAGGACACGACGGTATCTCCCGTCCGAACTGAGCAGTCCGACTGGGGTAGTACCTCCGCCCTACAGAACACCGCGTCCATAACAACCATCGTGTTGTGTTTCTGCCGGTAAGTAGGGTAGCCATTGCTTACAATCCCCCCCTCATCCCCCAATCCCCATCCCCAACCCTCCACCCCTCCGGGGTCAGCAGCGCGAGTGTGACGCCCCTGATGTTGCACACGTCCATAGGCCACGGTGACTACTTCCCATCAGGTGGGCCGTGTGCTTGTCTGCCACCTAAGTAGTATAAAAAAAAATCCCCTCTGCTGCCAGCTGACCGACCAAAATCTCGTCTCGTGTCTTCAAATGCCGGGGTGAAAGGTGACCAAAAGAGCATTTCTTTCACCTGGCTGACCTAGGGCCATCACCTTGGGTTTCCTTACCTGAAGCGGCCTGCAGACTGTGCCTGGCGGCCTTGAGCAGCCTGTGTCGGTGTCCGTAGGCCGCCACGCCGACGGCGCGCAGGTCTTCGTGAGACATCTCCGAGAGGATGTCCACCGTGATCTGTTCGCGCTCCAGGACTGTGGTCAGCTGTTCCAGGCCGATGCTGTAGAAAACAGGGCAAGATGATAATTTGTATGCATTGGCTTTGAAATTTACGTAATTTGGATTTGGTTGGAGTAGGAATGGATCAGGTGGGCCGTGTAGAAGAATATAATGGGTTCTGAGACGTCGTGTGGTTTTAGTCAGTTCGAATTCACCGCTTGGAGGTTCCGGCCCGCACCCAGAAATGGGCTACCCCTAGTATGGTAAGGTCTCACTCACCTGGAAAGGAATGTCTGCAAAGACTCAGAAGTAGACAGAGCTGATGCCGGTCTACCTGCTGCGTCTTCTAAGCTGCCTCGAGATCCTTCCGCCCAGTAATTGCTTGGCACCACCTGTAAGAAAGCAATTACTATTAGATCGTACAGAAATTCTGATTCAGTTCCCACTTCCCATGGGAACTGGGAACTTACTCCCCTTTTTGTGCAGAAATCCCCACGAATACCACCCTCTCACGTGTCCCCTTCCTCTTACAATCACGGGTTCTTTAAGCGGGTCGTGGAACAGCATCTGTCAAGGCCGTCTGGGTACAGGTCAACATATTAGGGGCATCCCCTGGGAATGGTGACTTGTTGGACTTCACCTAAGGTTACCATCAGGCAGGGTGCAGGTAAACCGGCAATCTCGGGTCTTCAAGCGCTGGATTGCCATCATTTCATTTCATCAAAATCGTGCTGGTCACGAGACCGATTTTGATGAAACTTAAAACCAATGATCCTAGCTGGGAATCGAACCCGTTAGATTTAAAAATAAACACACCCTTTATTACTACACCATACGATAGTGTAGCTGTTAAGGGTTGTTTTCTGCGAAATAATGATAATATAGTTGAATACTTGTCTGTTTGTTCGAGATATACGTAAAAATGATTGAACAGGTCTTCATGTGGTTTGAAGTCTTGTTCAGATTTAAAATCTTACGTACGTTTGATCACAATCGGTTGAGTAGAACCGGAGATAGTCAAAAAATAAGAGGTAGGACACGACGGTATCTCCCGTCCGAAATGAGCTGTCCGACTGGGGTAGTACCTCCGCCCTACAGAACACCGCGCCCATAATAACCATCGTGTTGTGTTCCCGTAAGTAGGGTAGCCAGAGCTCACTGTGCCTCTCCTCCCCCCACCCCTTTCCTTCAGGGTAGGCAGCGCGTGTGTGATACCCTTAGTGTTGCACACGTCCATAGGCCACGGTGACCGCTTCCCATCAGGTGGGCCGTGTGCTTGTCTGCCACCTACGTAGTATTAAAAAAAAGTAGCACTCCGGGAGTGCCGGCAGAAGTGAAAACTTCAATATTAACGTTGTGTTTAATTATAAGTATAAAAGTACTATCATTTATGAGGTAGAATACAATGTTTATTTATTGCGCTATCGTACACAAATATGACAATTTATATGTTGTTATTTATTCACATTTACGAATACACAACAGTGTATTTACTACACAACAGTCAAGCAATCAGCTGTCACCATCCTTGGATACGCGTGGGACGCTGTACATAAACACACACGGTCATTCGCGCAAGCGCCCTGTGCCGCCTAAACAGAGCAGCACACTCAGGCACGGTAGAAAGAGTGGGAGATACTAGTTCCTCCCTTCCCCTCGATCTTACGCTTTTTCGATCAGCATCACGTGACCCTGACGCGAGTTTGAAAGTTTTTACCCATACAAAAAAAGTGCTCAGCGCCGCTAAAGAAGTTTTCACTTCAAAAAACGCGAAATCGAACATGCAGCAGACGGAGCCGCGGGTATGATGCTAGTTTGAAATATTTGCAATGTTGACTGTACATGTACTTACCGGTAACGCTAACGGCACGGTATCCCCACTCGGCATGAGTACCGGCATGTGTGGAGGAGGTAAGGGAGGTGGGAGGGGGGCGGCCGCTCCGACCTCCCCCGCGGCTGACGTCATAGCGTCCTGGAGTAAGGAGCGGACGTCCTCTGCGCCGGCAAGGTCTAGCGCCGTCTGGCCCTCTTGATTCTTCAGGTAAGGGTCTGCACCGTGAGCCAGCTGGAAGAAACGTAGTCAATTATAATATACGGCGCTTACAAAACGTCAAAATTAAAATTATTTAAAAACTAGAAGCAAATGGATCACCGGTTCGAAACGCGGCCCAGACCTGAGAAGACTCCGGCAAGAAACTCAGCGGGCTGTTTTTTTTTGGTCTATTTACAATAATTGCCTTAGTCTAGATACAATGTTATTTAGAGTAACATAGTTGAGTGAACAGTTCATTTCCAAACTTCTTTATCATCTAAATAATCTTGAATTTTGTAGTACGCTTTTTGGGAGAGTTTTCTTTAAACAACATTTTTAAATTTACTTACATGTAAATCTCTAATTTCGCTTGGGAGTTTGTTGAAAAAGCGTATACAGTTACCCCGGAAAGAATTACTGATTTTTGGAGCCTACTATCACAGGCTACAAGATTGTTTTTGTGCCTGGTATTTATATTGTGCCTATCACAAAGTCTAATTAACCGCGGTAGCCTAGTGGTCTGGGTAATGGACTGCTGAGACGAGGTCTCGGGTTCGATCCCAGGTGCACCATGGCACACACCAATGATTTTTCGATGCTTTTCGAAGTTATGTGTGTATTTATCGCAGGTTTATAAGTGCCCGGTTAATGGCAATAGGCTCGCCACCTATTACATTGGGACCTAAATATAAACTGGCGAAATGTGTGCACCTCTGCCTACCCCTTCGGGGATATAGGCGTGAGTTTATGTTATGTTATCACAAAGTCTTGGAATTTAGAAAGTATTTTGAACTCTATATTTAGGCTGGTAAGGTCGCAATTTCGTAATAGTAATTCTGTTTCGGTTACTAAAATGCCATAAAGGCGTGTCCACACTAAGTGATATAACTTATCTTACCAGTAAGGCACACAGTTGCGTGCGGGCCTTATGTGCAGCTTCATGCAGAGGCGTAAAGCCCCAACGGTCGGCGGCGTTAGGCGGAGTCCCGGCGCGGAGTAGCAACGCCGCCAGTTCCACGTGCCCGTACGATGCCGCGTTATGCAGGGGTACTAGACCCCCTTTGTCCCGGGCCGATACTGCGGCGCCCGCTTCCAGAAGCGCTTCGGCAACTTCCAAGTTATTGTATCCAGCTGTTGGGACAAAATGTTGTTATTCGTGAAAATTTTTAAATGGCCTTGAGATATATACCATTAGTAAATATAAACTGTATTAGCTGCAAGTTTTTAAAATAAAATATATCTTTGTTACAGAAATTCCCCTTACACCCACTGGTGGGTGAAGTGGAATTTCAGTTGCCCTACACGGCCTACACCCACTAGCGTGTATAGAAACCCTCTCAGGCGGGGGCAGGCTGGTTCTCTCAACGCAGACGGTGGTCGACAGGGCTATCGTAACCGTAGATGGCTCGGGGTCAGCTGGGGTGCGAGGGATATGCCTATTGGGTAACCTTAAATCCCGTTACTTGAGACCCGAGACATGCAACTTTAGTCGGTTCGATTCCGACATAACCACCCTCGATCGCCGATAAAGGTGGTCCGTGGGGATTTCCACACGACAAAAAAGAAGAAAAGATAATTTGCCTCTGTACCCACTAGCCGGTGGGTGTACGGGTACAAGAAGCGGTTAAACTACACAATAGATCAACTTACCAGCTAAGTGTAGAGGCGTAGAGTTCCTTCCGTGTGAGTCTCTACAGTTAACGTTCTGCGGAGTTATTAATTTTCTGAAACAAAACAATATAGGCAAAATTTTAGCTACAATTTTTTTTACTAATTAAATTGTATATTAGCTATGTCTGTACATCATCATTCTCTGAACCTTTTTCCCAGCTTAGTTGGGGTCGGCTTTCCAGTCTAACTGTGATGCGGCTGAACTTCGATATTTTCCGTGGAGCGACTGCCATCTGACCTCCACAACCAATGGTCATTATGACCAATGGCGATATCAAAGTTCCAAGTTAGACTGGTTGGACTTTTGTGGGTTCCAACTACCCGTAACGACTGCCATAGATGTTTGTATGGCAACCGGGACCGACGGCTTAACATGCTCTCCGGGGCACTTATAAAACTGCGATAAATACACACATAACTTCGAAAAGCATCGAAAAGTCATTGGTGTGTGCCATGGTGAACCTGGGATCGAACCCGAGACTTCGTCTCAACAGTCCATTACCCACACCACTAGGCTACCGCGGTTAAGTTGCTGTGTCTGTACATTGGAGATATTTAAATAAAAACTTAGGTTATATTATATGAACACAATTTTTTTTGGATTATTATCTATTTTTTCGCGATAAACACAAAAACTACTAAACGGATTTCGACTATTTTTGTTATAAAGGTCTTGGTCAGACTTAAAATCTTACTTTTTAATACCACGTGGGTGGCAGACAAGCACACGGCCCACCTGATGGGAAACGGTCACCGTGGCCTATGGACGTGTCCAATATCAAGGGCGTCACCCACGCGCTGCCAACCCTGAAGGGAAAAGGCGAGGGAAAGAAAGGGTGGGGGGAAGGAGGTGTACAGTGAGCTCTGGCTACCCTACTTACCGTGGGGAACACACTTTTGATCACAATCGGTTGAGTAGAACCGGAGATATAGTTAAAAACGTTTAAACAGAAGTCCACGCGTGCATTTACGATACGTTTGAAAGTGAAGTAATAACATTTAATATAAAACTTCACCTTGAAATATTAAAAATTAAATTTATTTAGTTCAACACTTCCTTTGTGAATAATTTAGGTATAAATAGTGTTCAGCAATGAATATTTGTTAATAGAACCACAGAATACATAATAGTACTATGTACAGTAGTTGCACTGCTTTGATTTTGAAGAATACCGCCGTTATAATAACCTACAAATCGGCTTTTGTTCCGAATATATCTTTGCCGCCAACTCGAGTGCTAGGGTTGTCACTTTATAAGAAAACTTTATAACAAAGACCTATCAAACAATAATAACCATCGTGTTGTGTTCCCGCCGGTAAGTAGGGTAGCCAGAGCTCACGGTCCCCCTCCCCCCCCCCTTCCTAGCCCTCTCCCCTTCCCTTCAGGATAGGCAGCGCGTGTGTAACACCCTTAGTGTTGCACACGTCCATAAGCCACGATGTCCGCTTTCCGTGGGCTGTGTGCTTGTCTGCCATCTAGGTAGTATAAAAAAAACCGCATCAAAATCGGTTCAATAGTATTTACGTCCATCACGCACAAACAGACAAATATGAATTTGGTTCACCATAGTTACATAAAAATGGTGCAGTGCAGTGTACCTACGAATCGCACAAGCAACAACACAGATCTTCGGGTAAAATTTAAAAAAAAACTCCGAAACAGTCACATTTTTTAGGATAAACACAATATTTGTTAAAGAAAGCAGTGGGGCGAGCACGAATTCTCTTTCGAATCGAGTTCGTAACGTGATAGAAATCATATGAGATTTATACAATTCCTTTTACGCACGATAGGGGCGCTGTACAAATTTCATACAATTTTTGTCGCACACGTTACGAACTCGATACGAAAGAAATTTCGTGCTCGCCCCACTGGTATCACAATTTTCAAGTTAATAAACAAGACACGTGCTCCGCGAGTGACGGCCTCTATCCGACTGAAGAGTTAGTTGGCAGTGAAAGAGTCTGTCTACCAGCGCGTGCGCCGACGCAGAACAATGAGGCTAATTTCAGTGCACTTCTCCAAATAAAACAAAGTGACTTATGAATATCCTTATTTCAAATCTATACTAATATTATAAACCTGAAAAGTCTGTTTGTTTGGTTGAACGCGCTAATCTCAGGAACAACTGGTTCGAATTGGAAATTTTTGGATAGCCTGTTTATTGAGGAAGGTTATAAGCTATATATCATCACGGTACTATTTAGAGTAGCGGAGCAGCGATCATATAATGTATGTCAACAAATCGCGAAAATTTTCATATATTGAATGAAATTTTTAAGCAATTGCATGTTAACTATTTCCAATGATTTTCTGATCGAAAAAAATGATCATCCAGGACGGGACTTGAACCCGTGACCAGTCCCTTACAGGGGGAATGCTCTGACCAACTGAGCTACCTGGACCCATCTTAGATGCTCGAAATTTACCGATGTATTCTACGGCTTAGGGCGCCGGTGGAGCCATCTACCATAATTCGTTCGAACTACTTTCGGTGGCAAATATTTTCATATATTATACGTAAACGGGAATTAACGCGATCATGGTATAGGTATATACATACCTTTGGAATGCCTGACGTTTCGACCAGGTTACACCGGCCGTGGTCACAGGCTGACTGTCTCAGCCGCGCACGCCCTCCGTCGTCGAGTCCGTGAGGTAGCCGGTTCTTCATCTATGCGGCTGAGACAGTCAGCCTGTGACCACGGCCGGTGTAACCTGGTCGAAACGTCAGGCATTCCAAAGGTATGTATATACCTATACCATGATCGCGTTAATTCCCGTTTACGTATAATAATCATGGAACGCGAAAGTTTAAAAGTTAATATTTTCATATATTGTTGTGAAACTAATAAATTACGGGCATGTATTAAATAGGTGGCAGGACACGATGTTACTCCATGGGGACCGAGAACGGGGGTCAGAAGTCCACGTGAGTGGAGCCGCGGGTAGCAGACAGTTAAAAATTTTCGCGCAAAATTAGAACCGGAAAGTGTGTCAAATTAATTATACAAGATTTGATTATAAACACAACAGACAAGTGAAAGTAAATAGAAGTTTATTTTCATACCACTTAGGTGGCGAAGAAGCACACGGCCCACCTGATGGGAAGCAGTCAGGGTGGCTTATGGACGTGTGCAACACCAGGAACATCCGCCGTAGATGGTCCGGGGTCAACTGGGGTGCGAGGGATATGCCCATTGGGTAACCTTACACCCCGGTAACTAAGGCCCGAGATGGCGTGCGGTTTTAGTCGGTTCGATCCCGACATAACCGCCCCCGATGGCCGACGGGGGTGGTATCTATGGGGATTTCCGCACGATAAAAAAAAGGGGCGTCACACTCGCGCTGTCGACCCTGTAAAAACCTTCTAATGCCCTTCTTGAAGAACCCCATATAAGTGGGATAGTTACCTAGCTCTAGCGAGATCTCCTCTCTTGGCGGCGTCCAACAGCGCAGCATCCCCTCTGAGAGCGTCCGCGGTATCACAGTCCCCCGCGCGGACCAGCTGGAGGGGGGTCAGTCCGTCACGGTTTCTTCGGCTAGGGTCCGCACCATGCTATAATCATATATATTCATAAAAATTAATGATTGTAGAACATAGTGGCTATACATTGTAAATAAAGTCGTGCCTCGGAGAGCACGTTAAGCCGTCGGTCCCGGTTGCCATATAAACATCTATGGCACTCGTTACGGGTAGTTGGAGCCCTAAAAATCCAACAACAACGGTGCAATGCTTCGATATCGCCTAATGTCACCATTGGGTTGTGAAGGACAGATGGCAGTCGCTTCACGGAAAATATCGAGGTCCAGCCAAATCCGCAGTTAAGACTGGTAAAGCGGATCCCAGACTTCGAGGTGAAAGCTTTGGATGCGACTGGGATTAACGCTAGGTTGAAGGAGAGTATGTGGAACATAGTGGCTATATACCAATACACGTGTTGAGCCCAGAACGTACCTTGAGCAACAGCCGCACGATGTCCGCCTTGCCTTTAGCGGCGGCCTCGTGCAGCGGGGTGAACCGCCACAGGTCGTGCGCGTTGACCCCCGCCCCCGCCAGCACCAGCAGCTCCGTCACCTCAAAGTGCCCATATGAGCACGCGTTGTGGAGCGGCACTAGGCCCCTGGGAGGAGGGGGGACATGTATGTTAGTAACTGAATAATCCCGATTTTACGGCTAATCTATATATATAAAGGAAAGTCGTGTTAGTTACACTATTTATAACTCAAGAAACGGCTGAAACGATTTGGCTGAAAATTGGTAGGGAGGTAGCTTAGAACCAGGAGACGGACATAGGATACTTTTTATTCTTTTTTTAGAGTGGAGTGTGGAGTGGAGTAAAGTGGAGTTGAGAGTGGGGTGGAGAGTCGAGTGGATGGAGAGTCGTATAATTGGTGGCGATACCGACTTCTACGCGGGTGAAGCCGCGGGCGAAAGCTAGTTTTGTATAGTTAAAAAAACGCCATAAACGGGGTTATTATGGGCGCGTGTTCTGTAGGACGGAGGTACTACCCCAGTCGGACGGGAGATACCGTAGTATCCTATATTCAAAAAGATATCAACTCACCCTTTATCTTTGGCATGGACATCGGCACCCCTTTGTAATAAAAGTTGAGCAAGTGGCAGTCTATTATATCTGTAACAAATAATACGATAGTTTAGTGAAGGAGTAGGGTGTATGTGTGCCCTACCAAGCCCATTGAGAAATTTTGTGTGTATGTGCTCCATCGGGGCCCCTTTTTTATTAAACGCTTTTATTTAACTTGACCTGTTTGTTTGGGTCAAATCTAGTAATTGAAAATTGACCTCCCTTACTGTGGACGGATTGTTCTGATATTTGGCACATATCTTTAGTTCTGGTGACAATACAAGTTAATCTATTCTGTATCATTAAATACAAGATGGCCGCCGCTACAAAATGGCTCCCTCGGGTTTAGGAACCACGGTTTCCCCGTCATGCCCGGAAATAGGCGGGCGAGGGGTGGTGACGGTTTTGGCGCCTCGGCCTGCTTTTGCTAGGGTGACAGGCGAATCCACCCGTCCCACCAGACCTGCGCTCATGGAGGACGGAGGTGGTTCGTCGACGCCTGTGCATAACGTGTTCCCCCCCCCCCCCATCTAGTCTATAAAACACAAGTATATACTGACCCGGCAGCGAAGTGCAGCGGAGTGGAATGTCGTCCATCGACGTCGCGGCAGTTGACGAGGCGGGGCCGCGCGTCCAAGATGGCGCGCGCTCCCTCCGCGTCACCGGAACGCGCCGCCTCCAACAGCCGGAGGGCCGCCGCATTCGCACACGCGTCTGAAGTCATTTCAGTCTTATTAAGGCAAAAGGCGGTTAATTATACCAATGTTCAATTAATAAAACCCAAGTCTAGCTTCATAAATGGGTTCTAGAATGTGGACTCTATTACGTGTTTTGTAAGAACACACATGTACATAAAAACACTTGGATCAAAGCAAATAGCCTATTCATGCATTTTTTTTTATACCACTTAGGTGGCAGACAAGCACACGGCCCACACTGATGCATACAAATATTTGAGTGAGAATCGAACCCGTTGCGTGTTGTAAATGTCAGTTAAATACCATACCATTGCATTGTCATTAAATTATTAGAAAATATCAGTTAATTATACTAATGTCAATTCATTTACTCTCATGTCATTAATTCATTAATATACAAAAGACATTTAATTGTATCATTTTCAATTATTTATATCAATGTCAATTAATTATAGCAATGACAATGAAAATTAGTATACTAATGACAAATAATTATCATTAGTATATTAATTGTCTATTATTAATAAATTATATCAATGACAATTTTATTAGTTACTAGCGACCCGGGACCCGGCTTCGCCCGGGTGTAAATTCCAGTTTTCCAATAAAATATAGCCTATGACACTCACGAATGACGTGGCTTTCTATTGGTGAAAGAAGTTTTAAAATCGGTTCAGTATATCCTGAGATTACCCCTTACAATTTAACAAACACACAAACTAACTCTTTATAATATTAGTATAGATTCCCATGTCATTTCATTACTCCAACTTCAGATAATTATTGAAATTTCAAAGCTACTGCTGGTATTTCTTCATCTAGACGCCGATTACACTTCGATTACAATAACATAACATAAACTCACGCCTATATCCCCGAAGGGTTAGGCAGAGGTGCTATCACCCACATTTCCCCAGTTAATGTTTAGGTCCCAATGTAATAGGTGGCGAGCCTATTGCCATTAACCGGGCACTTATAAACCTACGATAAATACACACATAACTTCAATGTCATTGGTGTGTGCCATGGTGAACCTGGGATCGAACCCGAGATCTCGTCTCAGCAGTCCATTACCCACACCACTAGGCTACCGCGGTGCTTTAGTTATTCCAATGTTATTACTCCAACTTCAGATAATTATTGAAATTTCAAAGCTACTTCCGGTATTTTCTCATCTAGACGCCGATTACACTTCGATTACAATAATATCAAATAAAATCCAATAATTGAATGAAATTTTAAGCAATTGCATGCTAACTATTTCCAATGATTTTCTGATCGGAAAAATGATCATCCAGAATATATCGGAAAATTTCGAGCATCTAGGATGGGTCCAGGTAGCTCAGTTGGTCAGAGCATTCCCCCTGTAAGGGACTGGTCACGGGTTCAAGTCCCGTCCTGGATGATCATTTTTTCCGATCAGAAAATCATTGAAATCCAATAATTTTTTTATGAACATGGGTTTACCAAGTAGCACTCACCATCAGGTTGAGGGTACATGGCGTCTGGGGTAGTGTCCGCTCCACATGCCAGCAGGAGGCGGCAGGCAGCGGCCGAGTCCCTCCGCGCCGCCACCGCCAGAGCTGACGACCCTCGACCATCGCAGGCATTTACTTTGGCACCTGGGTATACAAGAATAAGTATTATGATACACATATGATATATGATGGCTGATATAAGTAATATTGAATACAATTGTAATTGAATATAATTGTAATTGAATCTTAATGTAATATATTATGTGATATGGCTAGTATCATCATTCTCTGAACCTTTTCCCAACTCAGTTGGGGTCGGCTTTCCAGTCTAACTGTGATGCGGCTGAACTTCGATATTTTACGTGGAGCGACTGCCATCTGACCTCCACAACCAATGGCGATATCGAAGTTCCAAGTTAGACTGGTTGGACTTTTGAGGGCTCCAACTACCCGTAACGACTGCCATAGATGTTTGTATGGCAACCGGGACCGACGGCTTAACGTGCTCTCCGAGGCACTAATAAACCTGTGATATGGTTAGTATATATAATATATTTAATTGTAATAAAATAATATAATTGTAATTAAATTTAAAGGATAATTTGTAATTTAGAATTCTTTTTACACATAATATTGTATGCCACTATGGCTGAACATAGCTGATCAAATTATGTAATAGAACATCTCTGTACCTACCTATGTTTCACAATAAAGATATTTGAATTTGAATTTGAATTTGAATTTGAATTTATGAGTTTGCCATTCTACAGTAATCCGTTGAGAGTTGTTAACTGTTATGAAAGGGGAGGGGAGGAGGGTAAGATAAATAGATGAGCGAAATTAAGAAGAGGTAAAAAAAGAAAGGTTAAGAGGAGAGGTGGAAGACAAAGGTAAGCTACTTTTTTTTATACCACGTAGGTGGGAGAGAAGCATACGGCCCACCTGATGGGAAGCGGTCACCGTGGCCTATGGACGTGTGCAACACTGTGAGCGTCACTCACGCGCTGCCGACTCTGAAGGGAAGGCGGGAGGGCTAGGAAGAGGTGGGGGAGAAGGGGTACAGTGAGCTCTGGCTACCCTACTTACCTTGGGGAACACAACACGATGGTTATTATGTGCGCGGTGTTCTGTAGGGCGGAGGTACTACCCCAGTCGGACAGCTCTTTTCAGACACCGTCGTGTCCTACCTTCTTCAAAACTGAGACAATTATGATCTACCACTGCACCATGGGGTCATCATTGGTTGTAGAACTTACCGTGCCTCAGTAACAAGTCCATGGCGTCCAGGTGGGCGTGCTCCGTCGCCACGTGGAGGGGGGTCTGCCCTTCTTTGTTCTTCTCGTTGACGCGAGCGCCCTTTCTGATCAGCATCTCCATCACCTACCAATGAAATTACTTTAATATTTTTTTTTTAATTATTTTTTTTACATATATACCACTTAGGTGGCAGACAAGTACACTGCCACATAAGTGGCACGGCACCCACGTAAGTCGTGCCTCGGAGAGCACGTTAAGCCGTCGGTCCCGGTTGCCATACAGAGAGATCTATGGCAGTCGTTACGGGTAGTTGGAGTCTAGCTGCAGTGCTTCGATATCGCCTAATGTCACCATTGGGTTGTGAAGGTCAGATGGCAGTCGCTTCACGGAAAATATCGAGGCCCAGCCAAATCCGCAGTTAAGACTGGTAAAGCGGACCCCAGACTCCGAGGTGAAAGCTTTGGATGCGACTGGGATTAACGCTAGGTTGAATTGAATTGAAACCACATAAGTGGCAGACAAGTACACGGCCCACCTGGAGTGGCAGTCTCGACATTTATCGCAAGGCCTTAGCTACCGAATTAGGTCGCTAACTCACCGCAAACATCACGATAGGTTGGTAGTCTCTACTTTCCAAACTAAGGATTTGTGTCGGTATTCTAACGAATATCATCGCAAACTTAACTTTATCGGTATCTCTGTATTGCTGACCATCCCAAATGTACAAACTACTGTTTGACGCAAGAATCGTTACTGCAATCAATGTTTGTGGCTATCTTAGCTTGCGATTTCGGCAGCAAAGTCGTAGCGATAAATGTCTAGACTGCGGCCCCTGATGTGAAGCGGTCACCGTGGTATATGGTCGTGTGTAACACTTGGGGTGTCACACTCACGCAGTCGACCCAGAAGGGGGGGGGGGGGGGAGGGTCCAGTGAACTCTTGCTACCCTACTTTCCGGCGGGAACACAACACGCGGCGTAGGTACTGGACTATCTGTTAGTAATATTAAAATAACCGCTTTTTGAAGCGCATTTTTTTTCTTATGAAGCGCATTAAAAAGGTTATACCCCACCTGCTTTCTCTTCGGGTAGACACTGGCGGCGGCACAGTGCAGGGCCCTGTCTCCGGAGCCAACGTGCGTGAAGTTGACGAGCGCCTCCGTACTGCACTCGCCGGGCAACGAACCCGTGCTGCCGCTGGTGGACGCCACTGAGCTCTGCGGGCAAACGGGCGCTGGTCTTAAACATTATCTGTATGTGCTCTGTTTAAATACTAATGTCTGCTATGCTAACAGTAATGTATGATTGGAGCGGGGGGGGGGAGTGGTTTGTGTATATGGGGGAGAGATTGTGTGTGTATAGTGGGAGACTTTTTTTTCAAGATAGGCTTACGTTTGACCATTATCTCACCTGATGGTAAGTGACGATGTGGTCTGTGGTCTACGATGAATCACGCTTGCCTAGAAGGATCCTATTATCCACGAATGTTCCCAGGATGTGGGTGACGGGTTGTGTATCCCCCATAAACGACATGTGTGTATGGGGGAAAGATAGGTTTAAATTCGATAACTACCAGGTATATTTAGAAAAAAAGTCTTGTCTCCTCACCTGGTGCTGATGGCCGGAGGCCGCTGACAGCTGCTTCTTGACCCTCGCGGGCTCCGCCAGCCTGCAGGCCTCTAGCAGACAATGGCCGCGGTACTCAACTGTAACAATACATACGTAATTCATACAGAATCTACAAACATACATACATGGGTCAAAAGTTGATGATCATATCTAGGTGCGGAAGTCTCGACATTTATCACAACGCCTTAGCTACCGAATTCGGTTGCTAACTCGTAGCGACGTAAACAACGATATTCAGTAGTCTCTTCTATCCAAACTAACGGTTTTTGTCGGTATCTTAACGAACATCTTCGCAAACTTAACGATTTATCGGTATCTCCATATTGCTGACCATCCAAAATGTACAGACTACCGTTTGATGCAAGAATCACTACTGTAACCAATGTTTGTCGTTTACTTAGCTTGCGATTTCGGTAGCAAAGTCTTAGAGATAAATGTCGAGACTGCGGCCCCAGGAGTCAAAAGTTGATGCTATATAGCGTCAAAAGTAATTATTGCGGCGAATTTTCAAGAGTTAATGATGTAGATAGTCACCTCGACGTTCAAGAGGAATAAAATAAACTATTAGAAAAAAGAAACACTATTTCAAGGAAGTAGGACACGACGGTATCTCCCGTCCGAACTGAGCTTTCCGACTGGGGTAGTACCTCCGCCCTACAGAACACCGCGCACATAATAACCATCGTGTTGTGTTCCCCAAGGTAAGTAGGGTAGCCAGAGCTCACTGTCCCCCTCCTCCCCCTCCCCACCCCTTCCCAGCTCTCCTCCTTTCCCTTCAGGGTAGGCAGCGCGTGTGTGACACCTTAGTGTTGCACACGTTCATAGGCCACGGTGACCGCTTCCCATTAGGTGGGCCGTGTGCTTGTCTGCCACCTACGTAGTATAAAAAAAAAACTATTTGTGATGAAATTGTAGTAACTTACAAGCCAGCCTCTCCTGCAGTTCCCGGGTGGGGGCCACATCCAGGGCGGACTTCCCGTGGCAGTTGAGGAGTGTGGGGTCGGCGCCTTCGCTCAACAGCAGCGAACATACCTGAGGGATAACCCACCTCGTTTTAATAACTCTTTGTTTATTAGGGCACCCTGAATAGCATCGGGTACGCCGTTGTCATCCCTACGGATACCGATCAGCTATCTACCAGTCAAAGTCTCGAAAAAATTTCCAATGATTTTCTGATCGGAAAAAATGATCATCCAGGACGGGACTTGAACCCGTGACCAGTCCCTTACAGGGGGAATGCTCTGACCAACTGAGCTACCTGGATAGTTAGCATGCAATTGCTTAAAATTTCATTCGAAAAAATTTGTTGTATTAATGTAGAAAAAAGTATAGTCTTATATGTAAATTAAGGAAACTGTAGGTCTATAGTTTAAGGTTAACTTTTATACTTAATACTCATATGTATGACAGTTTGTTTCTGAATGAAAAAAAAAAAAAAAAAAATCGGCTGAGCCATGTGATAAGCCGGAACAAACAAGCAGATAGACAGACAGACAAAAATTATAAAAAATGTTATATTGGTATAATATATGTATATCCAAATGCGTTTATTAAAAAGCGGTTATTGTAATATTACAATCAGACAATACGGGTTTTATTCATTTTTATAGGTGTATTGACGGCCTCTGTGGCGTAGCGGTAGTGCATTCGACTGCTACGAGGCGTGGGTTCGATTCCCGCTCAGTGCAAGTATTTTTATACATGAAGACGCAGATACTTCAATGAGTTTTGCATTGGTCTGGGTGTGTTTTTACGTATAATATGTATTTGTTCACAAAAAAAGTATAATAATAATAATAAATAATAAATATTTTACGACACAGCGCTCCCTAGACCCAAAGTAAGCTTAGTTTAACTAGCTTGTGTTATGGGTTCTAGAATGCTGATAAACATACTTATATACTTTTTTTTGTAAATACATACTTATTATACATAGAAACACCCAGACCAATGCAAATAGACATATTCATGCATACAAATATTTGCACTGAGTATATAAGTATGTTTATCCCCATTCTAGAACCCATAACACAAACTAGATAAACTATGCTTACTTTGGTTCTAGAGAGCGCTTTGTAGAATATCGTAGAATATTTATTTATTTATATAGATTTTTTTCTATTTACAGTCGGGTAAACATTACAAGGCGAGCATACCTCAAGCCTCGCTTTGCTAGCAGCCTCATGCAAGGGGGTGAAGGCCCAGAGGTCCGTAGCGTTGACGTCAGCGCCTGCCCGAACCAGCAATTCTGTGACCTCGTAGTGACCATAAGAACACGCGTTGTGGAGAGGGACCAGGCCTCTGGAAAGATTTATACATTAAACTAGCTGTTGCCCGCGGCTCCGCCCGCGTGGATGTCGAAATCCGTTTCAAAAACTATCCTATCTCTCAAGTTGGATCGAACTGCACATGGTGTGCGCATTTTATTATAATCGGTTAAGTGGTTTAGGAGTCCATTGAGGACAAACATTGTGACACGAGATTTATATATATTAAGATATGGTTAGAATCCTGTTTGTTGTTTGTTTAAAATTCGATCCCAGGTTCACCATGGCACACACCAATGACTTTTCGATGTTATGTGTGTATTTATCGCAGGTTTATTAGTGCCTCGGGGAACTCGTTAAGCCGTACATTTTGACATTTTCAATTTAATTGAAGTTAAACAATTAAATTTTAATTGTTTAACTTGGGTTAAAATTTATTATATCTTTTTTTTTATATACCTTTATTTATATTGACACGAGACAAAAATGTACATTTCGTCCATATTTAGTCTTAAGATATCTATGTATAAGCTGACGTCTCAAAATGCAGCAGTGGAGTTTGTTGCGCCGTTTCTTCTCCACTAGCGCCTAGGAAGCGGTGGTAAACTTAGTATTAAGTAGTTTTTGACGTCAAAAAGATGTAATTATGTTGCACTATTTTGAAAAATAAAGAAATTGAAATTGAAATAATTATATGTATATGACAGGATGGACGGACGGTAATTAAGACCCGAGACGGCGTGCGGTTTTAGTCGGTTTGATCCCGACATAACCACTCCCGATGGCCAACGGGGGTGGTATCCATGAGGAACAAAGGGCGTCACACTAGCGCTGCTGACCCTGGAGGCAGGGGGATTTAGGAGTTGGAGGGGGGATTAGAGGAGGGGGAGTTTGTGAGCTCTGGCTACCCTACTAACCTTGGGGAACACAACACGGTGGTTATTATGGGCGCGGTGTTCTGTAGGGCGGAGGTACTACCCCAGTCGGACGGGAGATACCGTCGTATCCTACCTCCTGTAACTATATCAATCAAAATGAAGCTTATAATTCATACCCTTTATCCTTAGCGTGAACATCGGCCCCCCTCTGCAGCAAGAGCCTGACCGCCCTGGCCCTGTTGTACCCCGCGGCCAGGTGGAGGGGGGTGGAGCGCCTCCCGTCGCTGGCGTGTACGTTGACGTTGAGGGGGGTGAGCAGAGACGCCAGGCGGTCGTCGGCGCCGGATCGGGCTGCTTCTAGCACGTCCGCTGCGCAGTATTCACCTGGAGGACATATGTTTAGTGTGTAGTTTTTGTCTATATCATATACTAGCTGACCAACCCCGGCTTCGTCCGTGGCACCCTTTTTAACTCACATAATATGCTCATAATTTATCAGTTATGTAGGTATGGGAATCTACCGGAATTGTTCACATTTATGATTATTGCCCCGCTCCCTTGGGCAGTAGCGTGATGATATTCAGCCTATGACATTTACGGATAATTTGGTTTTCTATTGGTGAAAGAATTTTTAAAATCGGTTCAGTAGATCCCGAGATTACCCCTTACAATTTAACAAATATACAAACACACAAACTTTACTTCTTTATAATATTAGTATAGAAGTATAGATATAGATTTAAACCAGAAAGTCTGGAGTAGATTAAAAATATTAATATACCTCTTTTTTATCGTGTGGAAATCGTCACAGATCCTTCACCGTTGGCCATCGGGAATGGTTACGTCGGAATCGAACCGACTAAAACCACACGCCTCTCGTGTCTTAAATACCGGCGTGTAAGGTTTATCCCTCGCACCCCTACTGACCCCGGATCATCTACGGTTTTGAGATGGCCCTCTCGAAGCCCCGAGGAGGGGGTTGAAATAATTTATATGCTGCCAACGCAAGATACTTTGGTCTCACCGCTCTCATCACAGAATCCCTCCAGTGAGCTCTGGCTACCCTACTTACCTTGGGGAACACAACACGATGGTTAATATGTGCGCGGTGTTCTATAGGGCGGAGGTACTACCCCAGTCGGACTGCTCAGTTCGGACGGGCGATACCATCGTGTCCTACCTCCAGGAAGTAAAGATACTGTACCTGTCAACACAGGTCTGGTAGCGGAATCAGCTAGATCGAGGGGCGTCTTCCCTTCCGTGTTGCGGATATTAGGGTCGGCGCCGTGCTGCAGTAGTGCTGTGGACAAATAAATTGCATAAGGGTACATCGTCAAAAGTCGATGATCACATCCAGGACCTGGTGTCAAAAGTAGCTGATGCAACAGAGCGTCAAAACTTTCAAAAGTTGATAATGATTACAAAGTTGCAATCCACTCACACATGGTTAATTGTATGCCCATCTGATGGGAAGCGGTCACCGTGGCCTATGGACGTGTTCAACAATAGGGGCGTCATACTCGCGCTGCCGACCTTGGAGGAGAGGTTGGAGGGGAGGAGATTGTGAACTCTGGCTACCCTACTTACCGCCGAGAACACAACACGATAGTTATATGGCCGTATGGCTTCTGTAGAGCGGAGACCGTACTACCCCCAGTCGGACAGCTCAATTCAGACGCGAGATATAGTTCACGGCATCTAACTTGGCAAGATTTTGGAGTAGTTTGGACTCCACTACTCTAAAAAAACCTTGCCAAGTTAGATGCCGTACACTATACTTGTTTATATGCGACGCATTTTGCCACAATCAAGTATAGTGTACAGCATCTAACTTGGCAAGGTTTTGGAGTACCCACACTACTCCAAAATCTTGCCAAGTTAGATGCGGTGCACTATATCGTCGTGTCCTACCTCCGTTTATACTAAAATTATCTACATCAATGACACATTTGTACTTACCTATGCACACATCAACTTTTCCCTTAGCAGCTGCTTCATGCAAAGGTGTGTAGCCCCAGTTATCCCTCGCCGCGGGTGCTGCGCCGGCCGTCAGCAGAGCCCTAACGACGTCCGCGTGACCGAAGGAACAGGCGTTGTGTAAAGGCTGCAAACCACCGTCATCTCTCGCCTGGAGCGCTGCCCCGGCAGCTATGAGGATCTCCACGACTTCTCTGCGTCCATAACCTAAGAAAATACAAAAGGGTTTATAGATATCACTTGTTTCCTTCATCCTATAGTCCCGGTTCCCTTAAGCGAGGCGTGAAAAAGCATTTGATGAGGCTGTCAAGCTAACGGCCCTGAGTGACCCCTGAGACATTGCCTTTAGCTTGCCATCAGGCGAGGTGAAGTCATATTGACGTGTCCGATATAAAAAAAATTGTACATTGTTCATCGAGAGAAATGTTGTGGAATGATCTCCCTGCCGTGCTGTGGTTTTCCCTAGCGTCTACAATATGGGGTTGTTCAAGAAGGGCATTAGAAGGTTGTTACAGGGTCTGCGGCGAGTATGACGCCCCTGGTATTGCACATGTCCATAGGTCAAGATGACCGCTTCCCATCAGGTGGACGGGTACTTGTCTGTCACCTGAGATGTGTAAAAACCGTTTACTAACGACCACATGAGTAGGGAATCGTACTTTTACGAAATTCTTCACATTTTTACTTAAGGTTTATCCAGAGATTCACCTCCGTAGCAAAACCCTAGCGCATACCCACTCGGGTTGGTGGATCGGACATGTCCTGAGAATTTCTTCTAGGACATGTGGGTTTCCTCACGATGTTTTTCCTTCACTGTCAGCAGATAGCAAATTATGTGATTAGCACATATAAATTGCCTAAAGAGAAATTCACATTGGTACTTTCCGACCGGATTCGATCTCGATACCTCTGAGTAGAGGCCGCGTCCTTATCCATTCAGCTACCAACCCGCATTAGCCATTCCGGGGTGCGAGAGAACGTAGCTCTGGTTTCGTAGACGGCCGAAAAGGGAGGGAAATGCTCTATGGGCCATCTTACATCCTGACGTCAGAAGACCCTAGACGGCGGCGTGCGGTTTTAGTCGGTAAGTCCGACATATCCTGCCCCGCTGGCCGCGCAGTGGGTATCCATGAGGATTTCCGCACGAAAAAAAAGGCCGGCGTGTATGGATTAAGGTCGTTTAGACCTTCAACTACCCGCAACCGGCGTGCATGTATGAAAACAGTTATGAAAGTTGAAGAAGCGAAAGGAGTATGCCAAGATAGTAGCAAGTGGAAAGATGTTGTCTCTGCCTACCCCAATAGGAAAAAGGCGTATCTATGTACATTACTGTGGAGGAACGGGATGTGACGTCCCTCCATCACAAAGGGAGGATCCTCCGACCAGGCAAGGTGATCACGCCTGGCGGGCCGCGGCCCAACGGTTATCGTTGGGATCTTGTATATATGCTATACCAGCGCGCGAACTTCACTTTCGCGATTCAGGATCGTAGTGACGCAGTTGTAGTATCGAAGTAGTTCGTCGTGCTGTCACTAGATGGCGCTGGGTATATGTGGTATCGCCACAATTACGCTTAGCACCCAATTAGCGGTAATATAACACAAGGGTATTATTATAAAACGCTAAGATAAGCGTTATCCAGCCAACGTAATCGCTTCATATTATCTAACATGCATCTGCCTATATGCGAGTCAGTTTGCGTAAATATTGATGACATTTCCTTTTAATCTGCAGTAAAACCCGAGTGGGTATAATAGCAACCCATTTATGTCCCACTGCTGGGCACGAGTCTCCTCTCCTCTAACGAGAGAGCTGAGAGGGTTTAGGCCTTGCGGGCTTTTGGCAATGCGGGTTGGTGGATCGGACATATGGCCAATTTCTTCTAGGAAATGTGGGTTTCCTCACGATGTTTTCCTTCATTGTCAGTAGATGATAAATTAGCACATATAAATTTCACGAAGTGAAATTCACATTGGTACTGTCCGGCCGGATTCGAACTCGATACCTATGAGTAGAGGCCGCGTCCTCATCTATTCAGCTACCATCGCTTCTTAGTATATTATAAGTGGGTAGCAAAATTACCGTCACAAATATTTCATAAGAAGCAATAAGCTTCTAATTATCTCTAACAAAGACGATATTTAACAAATGAAATCAAGGCCAAGGTGAGAATATTTGAAATAAAACAAAATGCTTAGAATGACGACTTGCAATTACGTAGATTAGAGTTAATTATTAGTTACTAGCTTATACACGCGGCTCCGCCCGCGTGAACATCGGTTGTCACGTTTTTTTGACTAAATCTCCAGTTTTACTCAACCGATTGTGATCAAATATTCGTAAGATTTTAATACTGATCAAAACCTTTTAAACCAGATCAAAAACCATTCTGTAGTTTTTGCGTCAAACCGACAAGAATTCTAACAATGATATTTTTGTGTTCAGAATCGCTCATATAACATAACCCAAGTATTTTGAAACAGCTACTTTACAATTTTATAATAGTAATAGATTAGGAAGAAAGCCTCAATAATTGTTAGTAAAGTAACAATAAACTTAGAAAGGTAGACATTACATAAATAATTAATAGCTGACGTAATCAATCACTCTAAACTTTAATCACGTACTTATTGAGTATGATACAAGACGTTCGAGCAAACCAGGGAACATAAAGTTAAGAGGAAGTGTTCCGCTATCGTTTATACGCCTCAATGCTGTGAGGATCATGAACTCATAAAACCTGTGGACGGAACGCGTTAAAGAATACATCTGACGACACTTGCTTACAGTCGCTAGTCGCAGCACCGCCCGCTCGCCTTATATGTATATCTTTTATTATTTGAACCTACCCTCCTTTGAATAATTGTATACCTACCTTTTTTTTGTTTTCTATTATGTTTGTTATTTCGTTCACTTATAATACTTGTCGCAACTTACTGTGTTTATATGATGGCATACCAGGCAAACCCACTGTGGTTTGAGGTTTTGACCATGTATACAATGCATGTATTATATTTTGTAAATAAATAAATAAAAAAAAAAAGTATAACTCGATCGCTAAGTTTACCGCTGTCAAATGACGTCATTATAGCGTTTTCTCACTGGAACTAGAATTGAGTGAGTGAGACAACACTAAAAGTGTGATAGCTGACAGCGGCAAACATATAGCGAACGAGTAGTACAAGTGGGCTATCACACACTCACACACCAGTCAGCCACTACGCGGCAAACATCATTCGAATTAGTCAGTTTAAGAGGTGAAAGAGCATGTTTTGTGTAAGTGAATTGGTTTTTTTTTTATATAGGACACGTCAAAATGACTCCACCTCGCCTGATGGGAAGCGAAAGGCAAAGTCTCAGGACTGGGGTCACCACCACATACACCGGTAGTGCTACAGTGGCGGCCCTCAGCTTGACGACCTCATCAAATGCTTTTTCACGCCCCGCTTAAAGGCCCCGGGATTATAGGAGGAAGGAAACACATGCGCTGGTAAAGAAATTGGTGTAAAAATCGTAGTGACAGCAAGAAAAAATTTGGGTAATGCAACCCAAAATTCACTCACACATGGTTAACCGCCGCCATTTTTGTGACACAACCTCGTCTTAAACTCTCTCTGTCCGTTGGTTTTATACGTTCATGGTGAGGATGTTCCACATTAATTCCGTGTTGTTAATTATAACCAACGTTGTACTGTATTTAATTGCGTCAGAAAAAAGTCGCTTCCATAAACGCCGAATCAAAAGGAGTAGCAAACCTCAAGCCATTGGATCCAACTGGGAACCACGCTAAGACAATAATGAAATCCATATGTATGTTGATCCATATAATGTATAGGTAGTCGTTAAGCATTCCAGCCAAATCCGCAGTTAAGACTGGTAAAGCGGACCCGGGTGCGACTGGGGTTAACGCTAGGTTTAACGAAAAAGGTTTTAGTCAGACTTAAAATCTTACGTATACGTACCGCAGAAAGTTCAAGCTTTGGATCCGACCAGGAGCCGTTCTTAGTTGGATCCAATAACAAACTACATACATATGCGCGAAAAACATTACCCTCGCTAGCGTAGTTGGGTAAAAACAGCTGATAATCAAGAAACCAGAAATATCTGGTATATGCAAGCGAACATAATTACCATTTCCAAGGTCATCAATACTTAAAAGAGGCTTTAACTGACAAACACTGCACTACACCAGTTTAAACAACAGACAGTTGACACAAATACTCTTTTATTTACACAGTTGGGTAAATAATTACAACGGTGATTCAGCGAATATGACTATTGTAGTCTCCTACAGTGTAAATTGTTTTGGAACCCCTCTCTTTTATTTTTATAGACTCATAATATTTTTTTTTAAATTAATTTATTTAACCTCAAGCACAAGGTATATTGGCAGACTTAATGTTGTAGACATTTTCTATCAGTCAATCTTTGTTTTTCATAGCGGGAGTCTGTCATAACCTCCCCGATGGCTGACAGTTTGCGTGGGAATTTCCGCACGACACAAAAAAAAGTGTAGCTGAGCGTGAACTTATCCATTTTAAAGGGGAGGTTAAAAGCACTTGAATCCGGCGGGCTTGCATGAAAGGTTTAATGACAGTAGAGGAAGCGCGTGAAGTATGTAAGCGGCAGATGGCGGTTTATTGTCTCTGCCTATCCCTAGGGGAAAAAGGCGTGAGCGTACGTATGTATTATAATTCAACAAGAAATTTTCAATTAGTATCGGTTGTAATGACAAAATTATGCATCCATTGTGTATACAATAGAACACTTTCCCTAACTTAGGAACACATAACAAGCAGAACTCCTAACATTCATATGGAAATATACTTTTTTAATGGTTTTAGTGTGGTTCGCTTGCAACATCGAAAGTGTCAGTTGTGTAGAACAAAGGTTGCTCCTTTGTTCTACACAACATACACTACATACAAAAGGAAAGAAAGAAATAGATTCTGAAATAAAATAAATTTTTGTTTGATTTTTGTAACTTGAAATTAATATAAATTCTTTAATCATTTTGAACCATATCATCACTTACCATCAGGTGAGATAGTGGTCAGAAGTTGACTATAAAAATCTTTTCAAATTCACAAACACTCAGGGAATTGAACCCGCACCCCATATCATAACAGTTAAATGCACTACCACTACACCATAAAGCCCAAAAATATAATAATTATAACGTTTCCATCAAGCAGGCATGTTCAATAATGCAATAATTACCTTCGTTATTTGCCTTCTGTGGGAACTAAAAACTAAACACTTGACTCAAATCATTTCAAGCTTTCACACGCTTCACAAATAAAATTAAGTAAATTTGTTTAGTTACAATTTAAAAAAAAGCAAGAAATTATGATTTTTTTGTAAAGTTTAGAAGCAAACTCACTTCAAAATGGACATATCGCGAAGATAAACAAGGCGAAAATTAATAGACCGTGTCGCCTAGTTACATTATCACGAATTTGGGTGCTCTTGCAAAATTCATGACACTCATAACGAAATTACATCACAAATACGCGAATAAAACACAACACAAGGCATAAAACACGAAACGCCAATCCACTAGCGTAACTAATTATGCAATTTTCAAAACTGACTACTTCCTACTCGGTCACAATACAATCCTTTCACTGCTCTGGGAAAATCATGTTTTCTAACAAAATATTATAATAAGTATACGTATTGACTGTAGAAATACCTGCTGCGAAGTGTAGAGGAGTTGATTTTCGCCCGGCTGTGTCCCTGGCATTCACAGTTTGGGGTGTAATTAACTTTTTTACGCGAACTGCATCGCCCGTTTTGCACGCCTCAAATAATTCACGCAACGGGTCCGTGGGCGGTGGTAATGCGTCAAGCGCCGATCCGAGAATCGAACGACGGCTCGACATGGTGATTTCGCGTTTCACATTTAGTTTTCGTGTATTAAACGCACATTATCGAGATATTATTGAATAAAAACACGTATATGCACAGCTGCTTGCTAGCCTTTATTTGACAATTGAATTTTAGGGTTACTGCTCCAAATTATGTTTTCCTTATTTAATTTCGAATAGAATTGGGTACTTCAATGCTTTGCAATCGCAAAAATAAATACATGTATGTAATGAAAAATATAGTTTCTTCAGTTTAAATATTTACTTAACTTCTATTACTACAACTAAGAACTTCTAGTAAGTACCTACAAGGATCATGTTAAATTATCATAGGGACATACTACCTAATAGAGAACTGTAACACATCATACAAAAATTATTCTGATATTTTGACTGATATTTATATTTTGACTACGATTAAGGATACAAATAAAAAATAAATAAAAAGAAACATCTTATTTACATTGAAAACGTTTTCCCATGAAACTGGTAAAATTTTGTAGAATGGTATTGTTTAAATCCATAGACAAAGTTGTTGTGGTTCTTTACTTTTTATTATACAGAGATTTTCTAACCCAAGAATCTATGCTATACTATGAAAATTTTTTTTAGTTTCAACTGATTTCGGATTTAATACAGATTTAGTAATATTTTACAACTAGAAAATGTCATAAAATTTGAAATAAATTAGTGAAAATTTGCATTTATACAATCTCATCATACAATAAAATGTTTTGCTTCCACGTTTAGTTTGCTAACAAAGCAACTTTCATTACGACCAAATAAATTAAAATATTTAATTCATTCATGAAATTCTCACGGAAAAAATGTATTATGTATGACTTTCACTTATAAACTGTTACATAATTACATAATTATTCCTTAAATATCTACCAAAAATAGTTTATTGGTACTATAATTCAAAAATGGTTTGTTTTCAATTTAGAAGATTGAGTATAAATAAAACGAATTCGTCTATTTTGTCTATAGCCGTTAGTTGACGAAATCAAAATGGCGTCTTTTACGGGCTAGCGCTTATCCGCCGCATACTGAATACCGTTTTCATTAATCGTGGGTGTAACTATTTGTTAGTGATCATAACAATTTGTGAACGATTATTCAGTGTTATAGTGTTATCTTTCCTCAAAACGGACTTAAAGGAATTTGTTTTGATACATCGATACGACTTCCCTCTAAGGTATGTCTCCTTTCACCTATCAAATATTTAATATTGATAATTGTCATACTATCGCAAAATCACACCGAAGCGTTTCGTTATTTGTTCATTGAGTAGTGTCTGTCGCGCGTGTATACCGAATTATCACAGACGGAAGCTCTGTTGTATAGTTTAGTAGGTGAAAGAAGAAACAGGTTTTCTTGATCCGAGGACAAGACTCGCTTGCTAGGTTGGGTCAAATCTTCACTTTTCTCGGTTCCTCATTCTTGTCGCGCGTCGCACCGTCTACGGGTTTGCCTATGCGTTATATGTACAAATATTTATTATTGCGTACAACGTTTAACTCAATTAACGGGCAGGCGCGGCCTGCTGCAATTTCACTTCTTACTATCGTGTACTTATGTGTTTGTGAGTTTCTCATATTTGGATTGCAGTGTAGTGAGTTTTCATAGTGCTTGCCTGTTTATTAAAACTTTCGACTCCATATAACGAGGTAAATCTAGTTTCTAGTAATGGAAGTAGTGACATGTATCACTATAGAGCTATTTAAAATGTGTTTCAATTGAGTTTGAGCCTATTATGCTCAATTAGGGCCCAGTATTAGACTAATTAAGATTAATAGTTGTATTGTAATTTAGTTGTAACATGGTTTGTTTAAAAGATAACAGAAGAATTATTGTATCTGAAGATTTCAGTTCAGAAACATGGATAATGATCTACTGAAAAACAAAATAGTCATGTATTTGTCATCATCTAAGTGTAGTTGCGGCTTGCATCTAGGACTTTTACTTATTTTCTGCTTGTAGGTTTCGTTTATGTGGCTTTTATGGAAGCAACTGCTGTCCTGTCAACCCCACATGAAAAGCCTATACCAGTCTTGTCTGAAAAGTAGCCAGTATGCCTTGCAAGTGAGGTTACCTGGCCCTGGGGGTTTTGGTGGGATTAAATACAGCTAAAATATTTTATTTACAAATTAAAACCTTCATGGTTTATGAAATTACTTAATAAATATTCAATTGCAAAAGGTTTTTTAACAGTCACACAACAGACAAGACTGTTCCTGTGGATGTTAGTCCTGTGACCTGCATTAACCTATGCCTTGAGTATGAGGTACCCTGTTTTCAGGTTATGGACCTTTCTAGGTCCTTGTATTTTTCAGGTTATGGTCTATTTTTGCGTTAAACTTGATCTGACCCTGCTGAAATTGATTATAAACAAACCCACTTACAACTTATCACATTTATACTGGTATTCACCAGTAGAAATGTGTTCAACTAAACTGAATTTCTAACGTTTTACAAACGCAGTTTAGTTTTAATTGATCTCAGTTTCTATCATTGATGACAACAGCTTTTATAAGGCAAATGATTCATCCCACTTAACAGGATATATGATAGTAGGAATGAGTAATTAGGCTTGCAACTCTGTAGTATTTTATTATTTTTTTCATCAAATAACTTTGGCCGCAACACCATCCGTTTTCTGTGGTACTACTTATATACCTACTTTTTTTAAAATAATATAGTAGAATAATAAATAGCCCAAGTTTTTTAGTATCTTAAAACTTCTCTTTTTTTATACTACGTAGGTTGCAGACAAGCACATGGCCCCTGTAGTCCTAGGTTCTTTAAGTGGCGCTTGATAATTATCTGGCATCCCTTGGGAATGGTGACCACTACTTTTAGGACTGCACCTCAGCTTACCATCAGGCGGGGTGCAGTCAATCCGGCGGACTGAATACAAAAAAAAAAAGACTTCCGAACCCAGGGCCCTCTTTCTTGCCTTTTTTCTACTTCACAGGGATATCAATTACTAGTAGTGACCTATTCTCTATAAGTTTACCACTGTGTGTATAATGTACCCTCTTTGGCGTTC
The DNA here is from genome assembly GCA_963576445.1 of Lithosia quadra. Taxonomy (NCBI): domain Eukaryota; kingdom Metazoa; phylum Arthropoda; class Insecta; order Lepidoptera; family Erebidae; genus Lithosia; species Lithosia quadra. The sequence goes on from OY754897.1 coordinate 3,124,434, forward strand.
TAAGTCTTTAGGTATAGGTTGTGGTAACCGCTTACCATCTGATAAAACTCTTTTGCTACCACAACACTACCAGTTAAAAACATCTGTAAAAACTCCATTATCTAATACGAAACCTACATTTCGGCGCATATCTCGTTTATCAGCGAAGAGGCTGCGTTATCAGTGAAAAGATCGCTTATCTATGCTTCAATGGTTGTAGATAAGACGTCAGATATTGTATGGAAATGTACAATGAGTAATAATGATAGTTAAAATGTAGGCCATCTTGAAGTATTGATATTACCCAAATGTGGCATAATATTCAAATCAATTTTTTTTTTTTTTTATGTCGGTCACGTCAACATGACTTCACCTCGCCTGATGGTAAGCTAAGGCAAAGTCTCTAGAATGGGAGTCACCATTGCAAACACCGATAGTGCCAAAATGGTGGCTCTCAGCTTGACGCCCTCATCAAATGCTTTTTCACGCCCCGCTTAAAGGACCCGGGACTGTATGAGGAAGGAAACACGTGAGCTGGTAAAGAATTCCAGGTTTTGATGGTGCGGCAAAGGAAAGAGGCATTTATTGCGATATATGAGTACACAGGTTACAGGCAATACATTTAGGTTCCACCATATTTCAGCCAGATTGGCATTTTTTTTATACTACGTAGGTGGCAGATAAGCACACGGCCCACCTGATGGGAAGCGGTCAATAATGTCATTCATAGTATGACGAGAATTCAATCTCTAAAAAAATATTTTTAGAGATTGATTGATTATTCTATAAGCGAGAGTTATTTGCATGAATTGAAAATAAAAAGAGCCCGTAGGGCACTGCATCGCATGCTAAACTATGCTGAAAATTAGCTCAGTATTATTTGAACGAATCAGGGGCCTTATTCCTTCAAATAATACTGAGCTAATTTTGTGCCGATAATTTGCACATATATATGCATTTCATTGTATCGGTTTTCGAACAAAAGTCCTCATCAAAACTGATTCATCCATTCAGGAGCCTTCTAAACTGGAAAAGACACACAGACTCATCAAATTTATCAAACTTGCACTTAAAACTGATCACAGTATCAAAAAATATTAATGTTCTTCATTTGGGACCAAAATTGGGGAAAAACTAAAAGTGGGGGAATGGTGAATATCCAATCCGTGGCAAAAATAGCTGAACACTAAGTAACACGATCTTCATTGAACATACCTATCAATTTGATTGTTGATAATAATTGTAAGTATTTTTGCAATCCTCGGAGGTCAAGGTTTATATTTCACGTTTTGTTTCATGAATTAAAATTGTGAAAGGTTTTAGAGTTAAGGTGATCTATCAATTGGAATGTGTTTGTTCATCAACTTCTGTCATTGTCTGTGTACAATTTTTACTGCCGTTTATGCGTACTGCTAAGGAGTGGAATGCCCTGCCTGAGTCTGTTTCCGGAAAGCTATAACCTGGGAGTCTTTAATTCAAGAGTGAATAGGTTGCTTCTAGGCAAGCGTGATCCCTCGTCGATCACATCATCACTTACCATCAGGTGAGATTGTGGCCTATCGATTATAAATAAAAAAAAATTCATGAGTCGGTTTCAATGTAGGTAGTTATTTAACCTAATATAGACTTGCTAAAGACATTTTTTTTTCGTGCGGAAATCTTATACCTATTTATTTATATTTCGTGCGGATAAAATCCCCATCGCCACCAGAGGCGGTTATATCGGCATCTAACCGACTAAAACCACACGCAGTCTCGGGTCTTCTAGCGCCGAGGTGTAAGGTGGTCTAACCCTAGGCGCACATTGGGCGACAGGCGACAGCGACAGCTCGGCGTCTCGACGCGACGACAGACTGCGGCCGACAATTTCATAGCGCCATAAAGACGCGGCGACTCCCCTAGCTTGTCGTCGCGACTCCGCGTCTCTGACGCCAAGTGTGCGAAGCTTAGAACAAAATATAATGAAATTCTCGGCCGCAGCTTGTCGTCGCGTATAGTCACTGTCGCGTGTCGCCCAGTGTGCGCCTAGAGTAAAAGGCATTTCCACACACCTCGGCTGACCCGGGCCATCACCGGTTTCGAGATGACCCCCTCGGGTACTTGCTGAAGATCCCAACCCGGTTTCGGAGAGAGCTCGTTCAACCACTAGCTATGCCACCGTTTCGGCTAATCTGAATCGAACAATTGATTGTTTGACTATCGTACACTGTACCAGCTGTTTAATTAGATCTTTTCTGTAAGCCTATTTAGCCTATGTATAGATAACATTATCAGTAAAATTATCAACGGATCCATAACTATAAAAACTTCGTGTAAATCTTTATCTGGGCCTCGCGAGATTATAATTTGAACCATGGAGATATTATAAAACTTATGGATGGTACGCGTTAAAGAATACAATACTTACTAGTGTAGAAATTTGATGGCACAAATTTGTCACAAAATTCGGCCGGGTAGGTACTACCGTGCACGAAAAATCCCTTCATAGTAATCCAATCTCGGTTAGATTGCGTTCAGAGGTCAGCAAGTGCATAACCGGGCAGGGGGGATTGTGGTCGCAGCACTAGTGGGACCGGTGGATGTCACGCGGTGCTAAGACGACAATCCTCTTTTGATGAGGCCGTCAAGCTGAGTGCAACCATTGTTAACATGGTACGTGTATGTAATGGTGACCCTCTTTCCTGAGACTTTACCTTTTGAATTCCTTACCTGTCTTTCGCTTAAAACTTATGAAATGCGTTAATCTCCGTTAGTGAAATCCAACTTTTACAGACTAAAAAGCCGTAGAAATGAGTTGTCAAGAGCATAGTGTCATACCCTTGGCTGAAGTCTTATAATTACACGTGACATTGTCGCTTCCAATATATTATGTTGTGTACTAGCTGTTGGCCGCGGCTCCGTCCGCCTTAGATTCTGATCCAGTTGCAGCACTAGCGGAGAGACTCCCACCACCTTCTGGCTTCGTATCCGCTCAGGAAAGGTTACCTCCCGGTCACGACCTCCAATGGCCGGTATGGATGTCTCTTAATCGCCTACGCACTCAGGTCGGCCGGTCCAGACAAAACCTATGCAGGTGGCGATCCGGGCTTAACCGTGTGCGACTGCGGAGCCCCTGTGCAGTCCATGACACACCTACTTTCATGCCCCTTATGCCCTACTCCCTGCAGTCAAGACAACCTTAACAAGGCCACTGATAGCGCGGTTAAGATGGCAGAATTTTATGCCCGAATAATTTGAAGAAGTGAATCATTGACACGAAAGAAGAAGAAGACTAGCGGACCTAACCTGACCTGGCGCCGTAGTCGGTATCCAGGTCAACGTTCCTGGATACCGACTACGGCGCCATTTGCCGGGCTGATTTGTGAATCAAACCATCCAGGCCGCCACCAAAACGCATACAAAAAAAGCATTCAAATCGGTCCAGCCGTTTAAGAGGAGTTCAGGAAGTACAGAAGAATTATATTATAAAGATGGAAGTAGGAGTGTTCCTGGCTATATCTTGGTACTCAAGTTAATACTTTTAAATACTCGAAAGTCGAAATGAACCCATATTTGGCATTTAGCAGGTTTTGCGTGCTCTATGATTTGTTTACATACATTGTTAGTTAGAAGTAAAGGAAGTACAGTCGCCGACGAAAGTTAATGAACATGAATAATTATGTTTCCGGCAAGTTATTAGGGAGCTATCTTAAAACCGTAGATGGCCCAGGGACAGCTGGGGTGCGAGGTATATGCCTATTGGGTAACCTTACACCCCGGTAATTAAGACCCGAGACGGGGCGTGCGGTTTTAGTCGATCCCGACATAACCACCCCCGATTGCCGACGAACATTCGGAGGCATGACTGGAACACCGTGGTTCTCAAACCCGAGGGGCGCATCTCGAATCCGGAGATGGCCCGGGTCAAGCCGGGGTGCGAAGGAAATGCTCTATGGTCCACCTTACACCCTGGGGTCAGATACCCTTTTTTTCCGTGCGGAAATCCTCATGGATAACCACCCCGCGGCCAGCGGGGCAGGTTATGTCGGACTCTTACCGACTAAAACCGCACGCTACCGACTAAAAACAGACAGTCAGGGCGCGAAAGAAATGCCCTTTGGGCAACCTCACACCCCGGCGCTAGGAGACCTTAGACGGCGTGTGGGTTTAGTTGGCAAGAGTCCGACATAGCCTGCCCCGTTGGCTGCGGGTTCATTATGTATGATGGCCGCACGTATATTATTGTATAGCCGCAAGTGCGTTGTGCCTCCTAGGTCATCGGTAACTTGGAATGTGTTAAGCTACTTTTCATGGCGACAGTACATACGCTTCACGATTAGAAATATAAACAAAATCAGTTTCACTATTTGTAGTGCGAAGGCCGGGCCGAGGCGCTGTGTCGGCCTCGAATGCCTCATGTCCGACATTTACATAATGTGGCCATTTTGAAACAATCTTTTATTGGGGGCTCGATGTCCTAGAACTTATACATTCTTTTTTTTCACTACTGTAGTGGCAAACAATCAAAGTTAATCAATTCAAGAAAATCAAAGATATTCCACTCATACGCACAAAGCGCTTTGCTGACACGTTTATCGTGCGTACAGCTAAGGAGTGGAATTCCTTGCCTGAGTCTGTGTTTCCGGAAAGCTATAACCTGGGAGTATTCAAGTCACGAGTGAATAGGTTCCTTCTAGGCAAGCGTGATTCATCGTAGACCACATCGTCACGAATCATGAATAAAAAAAAAAAAAAAAAAACAAGTTGTATACTTTGCTAAGCAGAGGCCTTGTCATGACGCACTTATAACAACCCCTACGCCCTCTTCATCAATACCTTTGAACCTTTCCAGTTCCGTAAAGATTATTTTGATCACGTCAATATAACTTCACCTCGCATGATGGTGATTGGTCATTCTCTTACGCACTTGAAATTCCAAAAATATCAAACCCAAACTTTTTTTGAAGTCGTTTGTAAAAAAGTTATTAGAGTAAATGCTTGATATTCTATTTACCTTCAATCAATCAATTAACCTATCGACGTCCACTGCTGGACATAGGCCTCTCCCAATGTGCCCCATATCGCCCGATTCTCCGCCTTCCGCATCCAGTCCATCCCAGCTACCTTTTCAGGACTTGCTTTCAGGGCGTCCCACCTTCCGTTTGGGGACTCGCGGTCTCCACTCTAGGACTCGTTTGCTTCAACGGCCATCGATCCTTCGACAGATGTGACCAGTCCATTGCAACTTCAGCTTGCTTACCATATTCAAATATAACCTGCGTCTGCGCACGATTTAGTCATCAAATTCTTTCAGTGATAAGTGTTGAATTCTTAAACGGATAACACATTATCAATTACAATAATAGACTGATTATTATTTAGTACATAATCGCGAAACAATAATAACAGGTAACACGTACAATGGAGGCAAGGAAATAGCGACTCTTGCTACCAGGTAATAAGATGCAGATTGATTTGAACGGTAACACTGAGAAAGGACGTTGGATATAAAGGGGATTCCACGTTTGAATTTTGAACACCGTGACCGGGGAAGTACCTTGAACAGACAAAAGACCAACTGAATTGGATATGCAGTGTTGTTGTTTAGAATTGGGGTTGCCAGACCTCTGGTTAGGGAAGAGGTCGATGGGTTTATGGCCTGACATATTGGACATTAATCAGGTGTTTATGATTTCCGCCCAAAATTCCAGGGCTCGAGCATTTTGGGCGGAAATTTTTTGTGTGACGGAAGGGCGGAGAAAGTGATTTTAGTGGTCATGATTCGCAGTTTGGTCAAACGACGAGAAAAAAGCGATTTTTTTGATCACGACAATATCTATGAGTTTTAGAACGAAGTTTCTTATAGCGCGTAGCGAAAGGGGGCTAGACGGAAAAAATGGCTGGCTACCCTACTTACCTTGGGGAACACAACACGATGTTATTATCGCGGTGTTCTGTAGGGCGGAGGTACTACCCCAGTCCGACAGCTCATTTCGGACGGGAGATACCGTCGTGCCCTTTCACACTAACGACTCTGTCCTACTTCTCTCGATAAGGTACGATGATGTTATCATTCTACTGTGTACTAAAAGCCTCTGAAAAATAAAAAAAACCCGATTGTACCCTTTCGGGGAGAAATGACCAAAGTGCTAAAATGACCATAGTGTGGAAATCTCCATAGTGCTGAAATGACCAATACGTCTAACGCTCAGGCGTTATCAACATTCAGCTTGACCAACAAGGCCTACGACTGTACACCAGACCAATAATAATATTTCACAATAATACTTTTACTTTTAAACACGCTAACTCTCAATTGTCACGCTATCGGAAGAGTGTTATACGATTTCCTCAATCGTATGGTTCATGTACCGTGTGGTTCTCTGTGAAGTAGAATGGACGCAAGGACAGCTCCATTTCTTTCAGATAGGATTGATCTACATGAACAGTATATCGTGACAGTGATGGAGGTAGGACACGACGGTATCTCCCGTCCGAAATGAGCAGTCCGACTGGGGTAGTACCTCCGCCTTACAGAACACCGCGGACACAATAACCATCGTGTTGTGTTCCCCAAGGTAAGTAGGGCAGCCAGAGCTCACTGTAACCTTCCTCCTCCCTACCCCTTGCTAGCCTCCCCACCCTTTCCTACCCCCGCCCTTTCCCTTCAGGGTCGCGTCGCGCACACGTCCATAAAGGCCACGGTGACCGCCGCCCATCAGATGGGCCGTGTGCTTGTCTGCCACCTAAGTGGTATAAAAAAAATCGGCTCAGTCGTTCCAGAGATTACCTCATTCAATCAGATAGAAAATCAGTCAATTTTATAATAAAAATTGTTTTTTTTTTTATATCTGTCCTACTACATACACAAATCCCCACGGATACTGTTATGTCGGAGTCGACCCGACTAAAACCTCACGCCGTCTAGGGTCTCCTAGCGCCGGGGTGTGAGTTAGGTAGCCCAAAGGGCATTTCTCTCGCGCCCTGACTGTCGTAAGTACACTCATACTCATATATTATGCATTGATTTACAACTTGTCATTTCAATATTACAAACAGATACCTACTTCAATTTTATATAGTCGATTCAATTACTTTTTAAAGAAACGAGTACTCTGCCTACTCCAATTGGAAAGAGAAGTACAATACTCAGTATAACACTTTCATTAACAATTTAATTGATCTATATCTAGCAAATTGCAATGTTTTATGTATGACGTAACTGATCAAGACTCCAACAAAATTGTACGGAAAGTGCGGAATGCCATCGAAAGCGTGTCAGCCCGTATGTGTGTCGCTACGTACTAAACTATGCGTTTGACTGATACCTCGAGCGGCGAACGCAGTTAGACCCCATTTCTATGGGATAGGATTTTGATCAGTTTTCACGGCTTCTTATTACCAGACTGCCAAGAAGGGTTATGTTTTTCGCGCGTATCTTGTATGTATGTATGTGTATGTATGTAAGATTCTTTATTACCTCATATCTCTGAAACTACTGGACGGATTTCTTTAATTAATATATCGTTAGATTCGTCTCGGTAACTCAAGTGTTCTTAGATAGGTGACGCGAAAAAAAACCCAACATGGCCGCTGTTTATAGTCCCGGGTCCTCTAAGCGGGGCGTGAAGAAGCATTTGATGAGGCCGTCAAGCTGAGGGCCACCTTATAGCTTTATTGGTGTTTGTAATGGTGACTCCTATTCCTGAAACTTTAGCTTACCATCAAGCGAGATGAAGTCATATTGACGTGACGGATATAAAAAAAAACAACGAATAATGGACACAATTCATAGTAAACATAACCTGTATTTGTACAATTAAATAAGCGTTCTTATCGCAATTTGCGATTTCTTCCAGACAACTTTTGGATGTTTTTGGTTTGGTTGTTCAGCAGGTGCAAGATGTTGGTTTTTTTTTTTATATAGGACACGTCAAAATGACTTCACCTCGCCTGATGGTAAGCTAAAGGTAAAGTCTTAGGACTGGGGTCACCACCACATACACCGGTAGTGCTACAGTGGCGGCCCTCAGCTTGACGGCCTCATCAAATGCTTTTTCACGCCCCGCTTAAAGAATCCGGGACTGTAGGTAGTTCCCGGCATGACCCGGACAAAGTGTACAGTCAGCACCAAAAGTCGATTAACACTAAAATACTTATAAATCCTTTTTACATTGGAATACATAGGTCAGTCATTAATTTATGTGTAGTATTATAATCTCCAGAACTATAGGAAAAGTTAGCATAACTAATTGCGTCAAAATTTCATCTTAATATATATAAATCTCGTGTCACAATGTTTGTCCTCAATGGACTCCTAAACCACTTAACTGATTATAATAAAATTCGCACACCATGTGCAGTTCGATCCAACTTGAGAGATAGGATAGTTTTTGAAACGGATTTCGACATCCACGCGGGCGGAGCCGCGGGCAACAGCTAGTTGAATTATATAATATTGTTGTTCACAAAATAATAACTATTATAGGTACTTACTTAATGAAACCGATGATATTAATTTAACATTTATTTTATAGGAAAATAATACAGAATGCCATTAATGTATCATTATAATTAATAGCAATATGTTAGTGAATTAAATCAATGTAAAATGTCAATAAATTGTAGCAATACTTAGATGGATACGTCATCTAACGTTACCTTCCTTCACTACTTGAACTCCCCCCGGCTCCAGGATCGGCACCAAGAGTGTGACGCCCCTGGTGTTGCACACGTCAATAGGCTACGGTGACCGCTTCTCATCAGGTGGACCGTGTGCTTGTCTGCCACCTAAGTATATTAGTTGCGGTTGCTTTGCGCTTGCACTTTGAGGCCCCAGATGTGATCTGCCATAATTTAGTTTATTTTGGCTTTTACGGGAATGACTACCGTCTGACCTCCACCAAATTTTAGCCGTTTTTGCGTGACAGATTACCAAACTATAGAGTACATGCATACTCACAAACTTTAGTGTTTATCAGGATATTAGCAAGTACCCTAACGCATGATAACCCTAATTCCACCCTTCCGTTACCTGGTAAAATTAGTTTTTATACTACGGATGGCTAGTGGTAAGCCTAATTCCACCCTTCTATTACCTGTTAAGATTAGTTTGTATACTACGGATGGCAAGTGATAAACCTAATTCCACCCTTCAGTTACTTAAAAGTAGTTTGTGTATACGGATGGCAACTGGCAACCCTAATTCCACCCTTACGTTACCTGCTAAGATTAAATTTGTATAGTATCTACGGATAGCAAGTGGCAACCCTAATTCCACCCTTACGTTACCTGCTAAGATTAAATTTGTATAGTATCTACGGATAGCAAGTGACAACCCTAATTCCACCCTTCCGTTACCTGCTAAGATTAGATTTTGTATAGTATCTACGGATAGCAAGTGACAACCCTAATTCCACCCTTCTGTTGCTATGTTCCGTTTATGTATATTTCTACGCACCTAATTAGCTTCATGCCAGCTGCTAATTGTACGCAGAAATACTCATGTTTAAGCAAATAGCTCGTACAGTGTTATAGAACCGTTATAGACGGTATTCCTTTAAAGGTCATTATCCGTAGAGCCTTTACCCAAGTCAGATAGGGTCGGCTTTCAGTCTTCAGTATTATTCGTGAAGCGAATGCCATCTGATGTATATAACCCACTGGCGATATCAAAGTACAATAGTTATTGTGTTAGACCAGTGTTTTTAATAATTCGATTACTTAGAACGAAAAATTATAAAAACCAGCTAAGTTCGAGTCGGACTCGCTCATGAAGGATTCCGAAGCTGTAGAAGTAACATCAGCAAACTAACTATATACGAGCCCATATAGGCATGTAATAGCTAAACAAGCTAATATTATATACCAGTTTCACAAGGAATTATTTAAACCAAAAATATTGTCAAGTAATTGCGGTTTATGATGTATCAAAAAAAATTACCTAGTAGATCTGGTTCAAACCAATTTTCGGTGGAAGTTTACATGGCAATGTACATCATATATTTTATTTGATTTATCATTCTCTTATTTTAGAAGTTAAAGGAGGGGGGGGGGGGGGGTGTCACATTTTTCTATTTTGGAATTGTCTCTCGCGCAAACTTCTGCTTAGAAAAAAAAATGATATTAGAAACCTCAATAGCATTTTTGAATCTTAATTATGACTATTAGACGCACGGGAAGCCATTCTTAATCCCACATTGAAAAGTAGCCCTTGTGCTATTCCACATTATCTTGATACCTCGGTAATAGATTCCTGTGGTAACGGGAACGGGATAACAATTCCACGCGGGCGAAGCCGCGAGCAACAACTAGTGATAAAAAATTAAGAATGAACGATTACTCACTCCACAATGGACAGATGTAGAGATATCCGAACCATAGACCACGCGACTAGTTTTTTCGAAACTCGTCTGACCAGTCTAAGTAAATTAAATATTTGCATATTTTTTTTATGAATTCAATACGTATTAGAAATCAGTTTTACCGCTTCGCGACCGGACTGATGGGCAACTGGGACAAGGTGTCAAGTTATCTGGTCACAGTCGATTGGTAGGAGCGAACGTCTTCCACCGTTTTTATTCTTTCCGGGTTCTTTAAGCGGGGCGTGAAAAAGCATCTGTCTAGGCCGTCAAGGTCAAGGAATGGCGGCCCGTACCCTCTGGACTTTACCCTAGCTTCTTACCATCCAGCGGGGTTAAGTCAATTGACGGACTGAATATAAAAAAAAAAATATTATGCGGAAATTCCCACGGATGCCTCCCTGCTGAGCAGCGGGGTTGGTTAAGTCGAATTTGAACCGACTAAAACCACACGGTCTCTTGTTAGATCGGCCTGCGTGGTCGAGGAATCTGGTGCGCTCTAGAAAGGATGTCTCAGAGACCCCGATCTGCCTTGGCTGCCAGCAACATGGTGACCCCCACTTGGTTTTTTCATACAACTTGGTTGCAGACAAGCACACCGTCCACCTGATGGGAAGCTGTCACCGTGGCCTATGGATTTAAGCAATACCAGGGGTGTCACACTCGCGCTAGTTGGGGTCACCTTGGAGCGAAGTTTGGGGTCGGGTAGGGAGAGTTTCTGTGCAGGTGTGTACAACCCAGGAGACTTTGGTCTCCACGCTGAGAGCACAGAATCCCTCCAGTAAGCTCTGGCTACCCTATTTACCGGCGCGGTGGGAAGACAACACGGTGGTTATTATGGGCGCGGTGTTCTCTAGGGCGGAGGTACTACCCCAGTCGGACTGCTCAGTTCGGACGGGAGATAGCATTGTATCCAAACTCCATGTTGTTGGGGGATTGAATAATTGCGTTTATTACATAAAAATACTTAAGTGTACAATAAAGTTTATGAATACAAATTAATGAATAAATAAACTTCTGGGCATATAAAAAAGATAAAGCCTTTATAATCGGAACAGGTGGACTAGTGATGTCAGTCAGAAGATATTTCGTTATGTAGGTTAGTAAGTTCTTTGTGATTTTATGACAAGGTCGATACAACTGCCTTTACTGTAAGTTGGCAAAATATTTTTTTTTAAATACCACGTCGTTGGCAGACAAGCACTCGGCCCACCTGGAACTAAGGACGTCACCCACGCGCTGCTGATCCTGAAAGGAAGGGGCGGGGGTAGGAAAGTTCGGAGAGGCTAGGAAGGGGTGGAGGCAGGAGGGGTACAGTGAGCTCTGGTTAGCCAACTTACCGGCGGGAACACAACACTATGGTTATTATAGCCGCGGTTTTCTGTAGGGCGGAGGTAGGTACTACCCCAGTCAGACAGCTCATTTCGGACGGGGGATACCGTCGTGTCCTACCTTCATTAGCTTTATTCACTGCATTGCAACCCACTTAGTAGTTAGAGAGTATATTCATTGAGAAATATTAAATGACTTTCCTCAAAAACAGATTTTTAAAATGTGACGAAATTGTGACGGCCTCTGTGGCGTAGCAGTGCGGGTTCTATTCCCGCTCAATGCAAATATTTGAATGCATGAATATGTATATTTGCATTGCTCTGGGTGTTTCTATGTATAATATGTATGTATTTATAAAATAGTATATAGGTAAGTATGTTTATCCGTATTCTAGAAGCAATAACACAAGCCAGTTAAACTATGCTTACTTTGAGTCTAAAGACCTCTGGACCCCTTCTTCCTAACCCACTACCCCAGCCTTGCTCCCCCAACCTTTCCTAGCCCTCCCCTTAAGGGTCAGCAGCGCGAATGTGACGCCCTTAGTTCCCATAAGGTGGGCCGTGAGCTTGTCTGCTAACTAAGTTATATTACAAATAATGATCTGGGTGTGTACCTATCCCCATTCTATAATTCAAAACACAAGCTGAGTCCTGAGACTTCGCCTTTAGCTTACCATCAGGCGAGGTAAAGTCATTTTGACGTGTCTTATATAAAAAAAGCCGGTTAAATTATGCTCACTTTAGGTCTAGAGAGCGCTGTGTAGAATGTCAAGTAACAAACCCATTGAGTACCGAAGGTAACAATCACCATAAAAATGATTATTCATAATCTCGGAAATAAACGCTGTTTTATAATTGATTCACCGAGTGACGTCACGTGTTGACTGTGCTAACATTAGCTCATCGTTTGCGACAATATTGTGTTCACGTAAGACCAGGAAAGATGCCTCATAATATATCGCTAAGGCATAAAGTTGGTTACGTGGATAAGTTGCCGCAAATATCTTGAACTAAAGTCGAAAATTGACGCATGTGCAGTAACTGGCCAACAAAAAAAATTGAACTAATTAACCAATGATGCGAGCCCTTCTGGCTCATCGTTTGCGACAATATTGTGTTCACGTAAGACCAGGAAAGATGCCTCATAATATATCGCTAAGGCATAAAGTTGGTTACGTGGACAAGTGCCCGCAAATATCTTGAATTAAAGTCGAAAATTGACGCATGTGCAGTAACTGGCCAACAAAAAAAAAACATACATAACATAAACTCACGCCTATATCCCCGAAGGGGTAGGCAGAGGTGCTAGCACCCACATTTAAAAATAAAATAAAAGGACTAATCAACCAATGACACGGGCCCGACTTATTCGTCAACTCGGCACTTGAAAACTCGGCACTCGGTGTCGAGATGCCCCAAATTATTTTAATTTATTTTTCATTCGTCAACTGGGCCCACAGCCCATTGAGTCTGTGATTGGTTTCGTACTATAATAAAATTGTAAAGTAGATGTGTCTGTACATTGGAGACAAAAAAAAATGTTTTATGAACGATTCTGAAACATGTTCGCAATGGACATGAAAATCTACTGATCGAATTTTAATGCGATTTTTTTTGGTTGAAAGCTCTTGGTCAGACTTAAAATCTTACGGAGCTCCTATCACTCGCATCGGAGACGCTGCGATAAATACCGGTTGAGACGGGAGTGGCCCTCTAGAGGGCTGCTTGGAGGCTTTCCAAGTGTCTCTCTGACTAGCAGAAGGGCACAGTAGGGAGCAGTTGAGAGGCGGGCTGGTTCTCTGAGCACAAGGAGGGGTGATAGAACGGCTACCTGTCACTCTACCGGCGTAGTACCTCCTTTTCCGAGAATGACCCTGAGTCAGCCGGGGCTCCGTACCAGTCTGGTTTAAATAGAAGCCTTTAGATTGGATATCTCAATACCGATCTAATAACGGGGCGATCACAAATACAAGTGACGTAGTACAAATGCCGTGGGTGATGTCATGCCGCCGGGTGGGCTTCGGTCCAAGTGATAAGCTACTGTTAGATAGATAATTGTTTTGTTGAATGTAGGTACTTTGTTCCGGTGCGAGTTGATAAGTTTTGCGGCCGCGCATTAAGTCTCAAATTTAATTCAGATTAAAATTCGGTGTTTCCTTTTTTAAACGGTTTTATTTAACTTGACCTGTTTGTTTGGGTCAAATCTAGTAATTGAAATTTGACCCCTTTTCAGTGGTCTGATTAGTCTGATATTTGGCAGAAGTCTTTAGTTCTGATGACAATTAAATTTTAAACCGTTTAACTTGAAAAAGATTTTTTCACAATTTATTCTAAGTATTTTTTTTTATATAGGACACGTCAAAATGACTTTACTTCGCCTGATGGTACGCTAAAGCTAGTCTTAGGACTGGGGTCACCACCTCATACACCGGTAGTGCTACAGTGGTGGCCCTCAGCTTAACGGCCTCATTAAATGCTTTTTCACGCCCCACTTAAAGGCCCGTAAAAGTAAATGTTAGATCTTTATAAATTCCGGGTTCTGGAAGCGGGATCTGAAAAATCATCTGTCGATATCCCACTAACAGTATCCCACTCTAATGGGAGATAATTCAGGAATTGGTAGGTGACTTAAAATTTCAGCTACTCGGTTATACGAGGCGGTATAAATTATTTGAATTTGGTTGATGCCTCCCTTTCACCCTTTCCTACCCCCGCCCTTTCTCTTCAGGGTCGGCAGCGAGGTGGGTGACGCCCTTAGTGTTGCACACGTCCATATGCCACGGTGACCGCTTCCCATCAGGTGGGCCGTGTGCTTGTCTGCCATTTACGTAGTATAAAAAAAACGCGAACACATACCCGAATATAAAATCAATAGGAAACTCCTACGCTTAAACCTCTTTCTTTAATATTGACACTAGTATAGCAGCGGAGTATTGACTTTCATGCCATGAGGAAAATACTCTTTAACGTTATAATTTTCATATCGCCTTCGCTCATAATCGTCTAAATTCGTGACTAACCACGCTAACATGATCGTAAGCCGTAATCTTATCACTTAAGCCACACTCCACTCAATAGACACTCGGCAGTCGGCTCACGTGAACGCTGGCAAGTGTCTCCTTAATACAATTCTGTATCAAATACTTGGAGCCTTTCTCTAGATTAACATCCTAAATATACAACTTTCTTCAGGGCCCAAGCCAACCGCCTGCTAGTCCGCATCTGCTAAAGCCAGCAGGCTTCCTTGACGCAGAGTTAGGTGGTCAGACGGCAGCAAATTTATGCAACTCGGCATGCAACCGCATCAAAATCCATTCGGCAGTTTTTGCGTCCATTGCGAACAAGCAGAAAAGAATTCCAAAAAAAAAAAAATATATTTTTGTGTTCAGAATTTTTCATCTATACTTATATTTTAAAGAGGTAAAGTTTGTGTGTTTGTATATTTGTTTACTTGTAAGGGGTAATCTCGGGATCTACTGAACCGATTATAAAAATTATTTCACCAATAGAAAGCCACGTCATTCGTGAGTGTCATAGGCTTGTATATTTTATTGGAAAACTGGAATTTACACCCGGGCGAAGTCGGGTCCCGGGTCGCTTTATAACATAACCCAAGTAACAATAGTATAGAAGATGTAGGATTCAGGGAGGAGGAATGAATGTATATTTGTTACTCTTTCCCGCAAAAACGTCTGAACGGATCTAGCTGAAGTTCGGCACAGTGATAGCTTATAGTCTTTCGGTGGGCAACGGAGTCGCAAATAACGGCTATTGTGTTTTTTTATTTTAGACACGTCATGACTTCACCTCGCCTACACTTCGCTACGGAACCCTTCATGGGCAAGTCCAACTCGCGCTTGGTTTTTTTTTTATGTTAGACACGTCCACATGGCTTTACCTCGCCTGATGTTAAGCTAAAGGTAAAGTCTCAGGACCGGGGTCACCACTACAAACACCGATAGTGCTACAATGCCGGCCCTCAGCTTAACGGCCTTATCAAATGTTTTTTTCACGCCCCGCTTAAAAAACCCGGGACTATATTATAGTAGGAGGAAGGAAACTTTAACATTAATAATTATAACTACGTTTAAACATCCGACTTCACAAACTAATATTTTTTACTTTTCAGTGTACAGAAATTGAAAAGTACCTACTTCTTTATGAGGTTTATTATGTACTAGCGACCCGCCCCGGCTTCGCACGGGTGCAATGCTGATACTAAATTAGCCTTAGTATATGATGCATGTACTATGCGATTCAACTAAGAAGATAATCGCGTTGACACCAACTTCATTCCGTACTCGTCAAAATTGTACAGCTAGCAACAAAATTTTCACGGCGCGTCGGATAGGTTCATACCTGTTATGGTAACAACGACTTGATTTTTATTTTTTTTCCTTAAATACATAACATATTTTCTTAGTAATAGTTTATAATAATAGTTCATAATTGATTGGTGTCATAGTGTGCCGCTAGCTACGCTTCCAAAGCCATTGATATATATTTCCGATTTTCTCCATTTTGTTGCGTCCTTGTTGACTTTTGTTGTTACATTGTGTTTGATAAAGACTTTTGTTATTGTTTTGATAAGTTTATTTTGTTAGGTACAGTTAAATTTGATTAAAATGAGTAGGGAAGGCACAGTGGAACATTCACGAGCACGTGAAATTGTTCGTGCGGCTCCGATAACAGTGCAAAGGATAAAATAAGCGGCTTCGAAGTGTTACCGCCCGATTAAAAATAAATAAATATAAAAAAGAACCGATAGTTTATTTCGTAATTTATCATTGTATGTACTTATCTCAGATGGAATAGTGATGTAAAAAAATGTATTTGCTGACCTTACTTTATGCAATGAAGTAAGCAACGGGAATCAAAATGTCATTATGACAGTTATCAACTTACCTGAATCGCATAGTATTATACATATAAACCTTCCTCTTGAATCACTCTATCTATTGGAAAAAACCGCATCAAAATCCGTTGCGTAGTTTTAAAGATTTAAGCGCACATAGGGATATAGGGACAGAAAAGGCGACTTTGTTTTATACTATGTAGTGATGTACAAAAAGGCATCAGAAACAGAATTTTTGCCGTAAATCTGATGATTTCCCCTCGATTTTCCCAAGATCCCAGCATCAGATCCTAATACCCTGGATATGGGACCACCTCAGAAGTAGCCTCTTTCAAACAAAAAAAAAATACAAGATCCATCCATAATGGCGCCGCTATCGCGTATACATACAAAAAAATAGCGTACGAATTGAGAACCTCCTCTTTTTTTGAAGTCGGTTAATAACAATTTAGCATACAAAAATTAATCGAAACTACAGTTAACAAACTATAAAGTGTTGTTATCGAGTGCTATCGGTGTGCCGGATGAGCGTGGGTGCCACTGCTGGTTACAGTAATTATTTTATTGTTAGCGGCCGCGATAAGTAATGCTTTTGGAGTTATAGTTGTCACAAAATAAAAGGCCCATTTTGGCAGTTCGTGCCCATGAAGTTCTTAATTTTTTATCAATTGAAAAGCTCTAAAGGTAATTACATTTTTCATTGACAGGTACCGCCCACTTGGCTAAGTGCTGTGCATAACGATTTTTTCATGTTGTTCACAGACTAATAATAATCTGTTAAGGAAAGAAAACATCGAGTGAGATATTTTTTTCAAGCCCGATGCGACCTTTTATTTTTATTTATTTAAGTACTTGTGTTTAGATTCTGAAGACTGATTTAATTATTCTTGTTGTTTTTGTGATTGAGTGAATGTTATTGTATCAAAAATAATAAATATAAGTAAATTGACCATTCATAACATTGTATCGTTTTAAAATATCTACAAAATCAAAAGTTAAGCGAATTTTTCTAACAAGAACTTTAATCCAATGCAGTTTACATACATATTCAATTCGATTAAATCCTCATGCAAGCTGGATTCGATTCATCGTAAGTATCGAATACCGAATCGTATAGGTACATAACTAGTTACGCCACGAAGACAAACGTCAAAACGGGCCTTTTATTTTGTGTTGAGTATAGTTTAATGACATAATTAAAATTAAAACATATAGGTATACTATACTGTTACCGCTTGCCGTTTAGGGGTGACAGGTGAAGTCGCCTATCACCCTAGCAGAGGCAGGCCGAGACAGCAGCGCGTGGACGGGTACAGTACAGCGCGGCATCTAACGTGGCCAGATTTTGGAGTAGTGTGGGCCCCACTACTCCAAAACCTTGCCAAGTTAGATGCTGCACGCTATACTTGTTTGTGGCAAAATGCGTCGCCTAGAAACAAGTATAGTGTACAGCTTCTAATTTGGCAAGGTTTTGCAGTAGTGTGGCCCACACTACTGCAAAATCTGGCCACGTTAGATGCCGCGCACTATACCTGGGTCAGTCGGGGTGCGAGGGTAATACCTTATGACTCGAGATCGGTGCGATTTTAGTCGGTTCGAGTTCGACAACCGCCCCCGATGGGTTGCGGGTAACCTAGAAGATTGCCACACGTAAAAAATAATTCAGTGGTGAATATTGAATGAATAAAAATAATGAACTAAAAAAGCGTTGAGCTCAAAACTTAACTTCATCCAAGTTGCATACCATCTGGCATCGGGGTGCAGGCAAAGGCAGGGGTTAAAAAACTGATAATTTGTATCATAATCAGTCGTATAAACTTAACTGTGAGATGCAGGATCATTAAATTTGTAATAGTTGAGCACGTTACCGCTAGATGGCGTTGGTTGCATTCATTATATTTTGTAGTATGTAATAATATGATGTTTTTTTTCTTTTGCCCACAGATATGGTGACAGAAACAGTGGGGGTGTGACACAATGTGCAAGGACGGTTGAAGCGCAGGCGCGCGTCGCGACGCGCACCAATCAACATGTCTTTTTTTAATAATCTTAAAAAGGTAAGCCAACCGTTACTGCCCTAGCTAGGTAAACTAGAAAAGCATATAAAATAAACTCACGCCTATATCCCCGAAGGGGTAGGTAGGGGTGCTAGCACCCACATTTCGCCAGTTTATGTTTAGGTCCCAATGTAATAGGTGGCGAGCCTATTGCCATTAACCGGGCACTTATAAACCTGCGATAAATACACACATGACATAACTTCGAAAAGCATCGAAAAGTCATTGGTGTGTACCATGGTGAACCTGGGATCGAACCCGAGACCTCGTCTCAGCAGCCCATTACCCAGACCACTAGGCTACCGCGGTGTAAACTAGAAAAAAAAAATCAGACCTCAACCAACTAGATATATACAGGGTGAATCTTTTAACTGGTCGTGGATGGCCAAACCAAATTCGAAACTATAAGAATTTTTTTATATCACTTTTGTGACAGACAAGCACACCACACCTGATGAGAAGCGGTCACAGTGGTCTATAGACGTATGCAACACCAGAGGCGTCGCATTAGCGCTGCCCACTCTGAAGTGGGAGGGGCTAGGAAAGGATGGGGAGGGAGAAATAGTGAAAAATGGCCAGGGGTTTCAGGGAAACTGAAAAATTCAACTTGTAATCTGTAAGTAATAGGCTAGATTTATGGTATTAACGTAAAATTTGTGTATTCCAGGTGCTGCACCTGGGAAGCGGTAACGATGCGAAAAAGAAAAAAGTGTTCAACAACATCCGGGACAACAGCGATCCCTCGGAGAACTGGGATATGATTGGTGAGCTCGGCGATGGCGCGTTTGGCAAGGTAATTTGTTGCATTCAAGATTATTTGGATGATAAAGAAGCTTGGAAATGAACTGTTCACTCAACTATGTTACTCGAACTAACACTGTATCTAGATTAAGGCAATTGTTCTATATATAGACCAAAAAAAACAGCCCGCTGAGTTTCTTGCCGGAGTCTTCTCAGGTCTGGGCCGCGTTTCGAACCGGTGGTCCATTTACTTCTAGTTTTAAATATTTATAATTTTGACGTTTTGTAAGTGCCGCTTAAAATGGTCTATACAGAATAAATGATTTTTGACTTTTGACTTTGACTTTGAATTATTCGTTTTGACAGACAGACAACCTCTGTGGCATAGCGGTAGCGAACGCGGCCGCTGCGCAGTATGGCATTTTGCCGTACGTGCGTCGGCGCGCGGACAATCAGCTTACCCCCGCTCGCTCCCCACTGTGCCCTCTGCTAGTCAGAGGGACACGTGGAGAGCTTCGGAGCAGCCCTCTAGAGGGCCACTCCCACCCCGGCCAGATTGGCCGCAGGCAGCAGCGTCTCCCGTGGCGAGTGGGAGGCGCTGCTCGCCTCCGTTATCCGGGTGCACCGCGTGGGGGTTCCGGCCCGCACCCCGGGAAGCTATAACCTGAGAGTCTTTAAGTCTAGCTAGAGTGAATAGGTTGTTTCTAGGCAAGCACACTCCAGCGTCGACCACATCGTCACTCACCATCAGGTGAGATAGTGGTCAGACCCGGGCAAAAAAAAACATATTATTTGAACTTTGAATGAAATTTTAAGCAATTGCATGCTGACTATTTCCAATGATTTTCTGATCGGAAAAAATGATCATCCAGGACGGGACTTGAACCCGTGACCAGTCCCTTACAGGGGGAATGCTCTGACCAACTGAGCTACCTGGACCCATCCTAGATGCTCGAAATTTTCCGATATATTCTACGGCTTAGGGCGCCGGTGGAGCCATCTATTATTTGAACTTGTTAAACATTGTGGTGTGCAGGTATACAAGGCCCAGCACAAGACCACGTGCCAGCTGGCGGCGGCCAAGATGTGCGTGTTGGACAACGAGGACGACCTGGCGGACTTCACGGTGGAGATCGACATTCTCAGCGAAGTGCGCCACCCCAACGTGGTGGAGCTACACGAGGCATACTTCATAGATAACAAGCTATGGGTGAGTGCTTACTCAGCGGGTTCACAAAGGGTAGCCAGAGCTCACTGTACCCCTCCTCCTCCCATCCCTTCCTAGCCTCCCCACCCCATCCCAGCCCTCCCCCATTCCCTTCAGGGTGGGTAGGCAGCGCGTGTGTGACACCCTTAGTGTTGCACACGTTCATAGGCCACGGTGACCGCTTCCCATCAGGTGGGCCGTGTGCTTGTCTGCCACCTAAGTAGTATAAAAAAAAAAAAAATTGCAAATTGGGTGACCCTCAGCAGATCAATGTTATCGCCCGTGAATTACATGAACGAAGTCCCAATATTCAATGCACTGGTGAATTTGTGTAGCTCGAGCCCCCCACGTTGTCTTTCGAATCGACAAAAATTATATGAGACTAGCTGCATCCAAACATCCATTCCTCCAAACTTTCGCGTTTAAAATCTTAGTAGTATTTGTACAGTTCCTTTATGGCGCTGCGCAAACGTGTTGCCGACACGGCACACCGCCACAGGAAACCGTAGTTGCTGTGTCCCGTATCGACAATCGGACACAGCTGTTGCCGGTTCCCTGTCACCGACACGGCACACCACAAGAAACTGTAGCTGTAGTTGCTGTATCTGCTTGTTTTCCGTAGTCTCATGATGGAGGTTTGTGAATGTTGCTTGTGTCTTCAACTGACGACTTTTAGTTTCCAGTTACCGACACCGAACACTTTTTGATCGTCCTGAATATAGTGTTCAGTGGAAGCAACTGGACTCACGTATGCGCAGGGAGTTGAATGATTTCATACTTGTTCTATAGAATTCAAATATTCATCGATAGCTTGTGTCGGACACAAGAAACAAAAGTGTCTACGTTTGCGCAGCGCCCAAGGTTCGATAGGGGCGCTGTACAAATCACATACTATTTTTGTCGCACACGTTACGAACTCGATTCGAAAGTAATTTCGTGCTCGCCTTACTGGGCCTTTTGTTTCCGTGCGGAAATCCCTTCGGATACCACTCCAGTCGGCCATCCGTTGTGGTTACGTCGGATTCGAACCGATTAAAATCGCACGCCCGTCTCGAATCGTAAGTACCGTGGCTTTTTTCGTCCAGAAATCTCTACGAATACCCGGATCTTCAAGCACCGGAATGTAAGCTGATCCAAGAGGCAATTCCAATTGACCCAGGGCCAACTCCGGCTATATCCCCGAAGGGGTAGGCAGAGGTGCTAGCACCGACATTTCGCCAGTTTATGTTTAGGTCCCAATGTAATAGGTGGCGAGTCTATTGCCATTAACCGGGCACATATAATCTTGCGATAAATACACACATAACTTCGAAAAGCATCGAAAAGTCATTGGTGTGTGCCATGGTGAAGTTACATAGATAAAGAATTCTCCAGAGTAAAGTTTTATTGTGTTAATTACAGATGCTACTCGAATACTGCGACGGTGGAGCCCTAGACTCCGTCATGGCGGAGTTAGAGAAGGGCTTAAACGAGGTTCAGATCGCGTACGTCTGTCGAGAGATGGTTCGTGGTCTGCAGTTCCTGCACTCGAGGAAGGTGATACATAGGGACCTGAAGGCTGGCAACGTGCTCGCGACCATGACTGGCGGGGTCAAACTAGGTTTGTATGGTGCACTTTAATTATGAATCGTGTAGGCGGGATAAAAAGTAGCCTTTGAATGGAAGAATTTAGTAGTTTTAGAGTTTATCGTTTACAAACAAACTGTTTCTGTTTATAATATTTGGATATATAAGTAACCTGCAGCACCTTAATAGAATATAATACCACTAGTAGATTTTTTTTGTTATTGGTAATAGGCTCGCGTTTGACCACAATCTCTCCTGTTGCTAAGTAATGATGTGGTCGACGGTGGAGCACGCTTGCCTAGAAGTAACCTGTTCACTCTAGACTTGAAGACTCCCAGGTTGTAGCTTTCCGGAAATACAGACTCGGGCAGCGCATTCCACTCTTTAATGAACGTACTGCCAAAACGTTTTGTGCGTATGAGTGGGATATCCACCATGTACCGGTGGCGCGTTGCCGTACGTCTGGTCATTCGGTGATGAAACAAAAAATATTGAAATACTCATCTTAATTTTTCAAATTTTCGTCACAACTTACTATTTCTTTTCTGCTTTAACATCCTTAAAATGTAAAAAAACTTAAAGAAAAGAAGATAAATGAAATAAATATCAGATGTTCCCACATAAATATGACTTTTCATGTTCCTTTTTTATATCTGATTAACATTTTAACCCTATAATATAACATCATAAAACTGTCATTCCGTAAATATGATATACAACTGTAGTTTGTTCTATTTACAGCGGATTTTGGCGTGTCTGCGAAGAATAAGTCGACATTACAGAAACACGACACGTTTATCGGCACTCCGTATTGGATGGCGCCCGAGGTCGTGCTCTGTGAGACCTTCAGAGATCACCCCTACGACTTCAAGGTATGAGTATAATTATGCGTCCCGTCGAAATAGATCCAGCTGTTTTAGAGGTTAGCCGGAACAACAGACAAAAATTGTAAAAAATATTATTTTGGTCTATGTACCTACCATGTATACATCCAAATACACTTTTAGTAAAAAGCGGTTAATTTAATATTGCAAACAGACACTCCATTTTTATTTATTTGTATAGGTTTAACGAATTAATATGCACTGAGCTAATATATGTAATTGGCAGGCAAGAGCAATCAATAGGTGCCCTGCTAGGTTGACCCCGGGGTCAACCTAGCGGGCACCTATTGATTGATTGATACCATAAAAGGATAGGATTTTATTTTGTTGTGTGGTTTTTTTTTTTTTTTATTCATGATAGGCTTACGTTTGACCTCAATCTCACCTGATGGTAAGTGACGATGTGGTCTACGATGAATCACGCTTGCCTAGAAGGAACCTATTCACTCGTGCACTCGTGACTTGAAAAACTTGGTTTGGACACGGGAGCGAATGAATACTGAGCGAATGACACACCAAATATGTAAGGCACATGTAAGCGGGCAGGCAAACCGAGGTCGACCTCGCAAAGTATATACTGACCAAATTAGAGATATGTTGCAAAAAGGGCAGGTCAGAAGCACTCTATACCGGCGGGCTTGCATGAAAGGTTTAAAGACAGTAGAGGAAGCGCGTGAAGTATGTCAGGACAGAGGCAGATGGTGGTCTGTTGTCTCTGCCTACCCCGGAGGGAAAAAGGCGTGAGCATATGTATGTGTATGTATATGATATTATTTTTTCGGATTGTAGCCGGTTCGATTACCACGTACAGCATTTAAATTGGCCAGACGCGTCATATGCGCAAAGGTCGATTTTTAGGTCCCCCTTGAGATATGAGCGGGTCGCGGGTGACGCGGTTGCGCCGTCGCGGACATATGATTGGTCCGTCACTTGATGGACCAATCAGATGTCTCCGAGAGACGCCTTGTAGCGAATCAACGTTCCGTTCGTTCGTACTTTGAATCATTTGATTGGCTCAAAATGCACGATGCGCGAACTTACCCCAAACCTGGCCAAGCTACGTGCCGGTATCTGTACTTCAAGTGAATTTTACTTTCTTTCTAATAGTACGTTGTACTTACAGGTAGACATATGGTCGCTCGGCATCACACTTATAGAATTCGCTCAAATGGAGCCGCCGAACCACGAGATGACTCCCATGCGCGTGCTGCTCAAGATACAGAAGAGCGAACCGCCCACGCTGGACCAGCCCTCGCGCTGGAGCAAGGCCTTCAACGACTTCATCGCCAGGGCTCTTGTCAAGGTCAGTACTGATGGACTAATTGGCACTTGGGGCTGGAACAGAACCTGGGGTGCGGGGGAATGCCTCATGGGCATCTGAAGGGTGAAGACCCTAGATGGCGTGCGGTTATAGTTCGTAATAACCGCCCCCGCTGGCCAACGGGGGTGGTATCCGTAGGTACCGCACGAAAAAAAAGAGTATCATCCAGGGGAGTGGGGGGGGGGAGGGGTTCCGCAGGGTGTGGGTAGTGCATCCAGACAAGAGGGTGAAAGACGCCGGCGCCTAGCTCTCGCAGACGCTGCCTACGGCTAAATATAATAAATAAAAATATCTCGAAGCGGGCTAGTTCTTCGAGCGCCGTCGAGTTATGGGGCAAAGATCTTTCAGACTGTAATATTTCCATGCACCAAACTTCAGCCAGATTTTTTTTTACTTGGTCACGTCAATATGACTTCACCTCGCCTGATGGTAAGTTAAAGGTGATGTCTCAGGGTGTCTTCAATACATATACCGTTATTTTTCATCAATTGATATACAATATCACACTAATAAAGGATGGATTGTCTGATATTCTTTTACCACGTTTATTTAATTCATGTACCGCGGTAGCCTAGTCGTCTCGGTAATGGACTGCTGAGACGAGGTCTCGGGTTCGATCCCAGGTTCACCATGGCACACACCAATGACTTTTAGATGCTTTTCGAAGTTATGTGTGTATTTATCGCAGGTTTATAAGTGCCCGGTTAATGGCAATAGGCTCGCCACCTATTACATTGGGACCTAAACATAAACTGGCGAAATGTGGGTGCTAGCACCTCTGCCTACCCCTTCGGGGATATAGGCGTGAGTTTATGTTATGTTATTTAATTCCTGTCTAATGATATCTTTCTGTCTCCCAAGGATCCCGAAAAGCGGCCGACGTCGTTAGAACTCCTTAAGCACGAGTTTGTTAGCGGTGACCTGGACTCCAAGCCCCTGAGGGACCTGCTCCTGGAGTATAGAGCTGAGGTTGTTGAGGAGGAGGTCCTCGATGATGACTCCGAGGTCAGTTGGACTTGTCTTTTCAGTTTTTTGGTGCTACATTATTGAAATCGATTTTTTAGATTTGCGGATTGAAGGGTATCTGCTTATAATGGGCCATCACCATTGATATATTATATAAAAAACCCTAGATATACAGTTTCGAACTAAAGTGACACCTTCAATCTCACATACGTAATTATAGAACAGTTTTTGCAAATTCAACCTTACACACATGATTTAAAGCTCTTTTTACAACGCAGTATACATGAACACGAGCGATGCGAGAATATTTGAAATGAGTTGTTCAGCACTCATTTTTTTTTGCGGACGGTTTTGACATCCTGACTGCATCTTGGGTTTTTTGTACATCAATGGCCATCACATTCGATATAGAATCACAATTCTATATAATCACATTATAGTCAATGTTGGGTGGTGAAAACTTTGTTGATTACTTTTTACGACATTTATTATAAGATCGAAACGAGATCAGAGTTTTTGCCTGATTCAGTAACGCTACAAATGCGTGATTTCAATTCGATACATGATACTTTTTTATTTGGTGTAATCTGTCATGAGTTTATTGCAAACCTTGAAAATCATTTGAAGTAAAAACAATAAAAGAAAAAGTCGTTTGTGAGTGAAAAGCGTCCACACTTCGCGCAGTTGCCGCGCGAGCCGATGTTCGATGGTTTGCCGCGCGAAGTTTGTATAGTGCGCGGCATCTAACGTGGCCAGATTTTGAAGTAGTGTGGGCCCCACTACTCCAAAACCTTGTTAGATGCTGTACACTATACTTGTTTGTGGCAAAATGCGTCGCCTAGAAACAAGTATAGTGTACGGCATCTAACTTGGCAAGGTTTTGGAGTAGTGGGGCCCACACACACACTACTCCAAAATCTGGCCACGTTAGATGCCGCGCACTATACGCGCCTTAAGATTTGTAATCGTACGTTTTAAAAAACGTAATTTACTGAATCGATATGGATGTTGAAACTATTTCAAATTGGGACTCTTTTTAATTTTTTTAACAAGTTCCATTGGTAAAAAGCTTGTTATAATAAAGAAAATATTTTAATTGTAAAAATGTATGATGTATTAATATTAAATTAATTAAGTATATTTTATATAAAATATTATACTAACAATATATAAACTAACACGGTGTGTCCGCTTCTCGCACGCTTACTAACAACGGAATAATGCTGGCCTTTTATCGATAAAACTACTCAATGTAGTCAAAGTCGAGAAAGGGTAAGCAGAAACCCAACAAGGAACAATACCAGAGAATTGGTTAGTATATAAACTATATATTTTAATATATCTTCTGTATATATAAAAGAAAGTCACTAACAGTTAAACTATTTATAATTCAAGAACGGCTGAACCGATTTGGCTGCAAATTGGTAGGGAGGTAGCTTAGAACTAAGAGACGGACATAGGATACTTTTTGAAGTGAAAACTTCTTTAGCGGCGCTGAGCACTTTTTTTGTATGGGTAAAAACTTTCAAACTCGCGTCAGGGTCACGTGATGCTGATCGAAAAAGCGTAAGATCGAGGGGAAGGGAGAGGAACTAGTATCTCCCACTCTTTCTACCGTGCCTGAGTGTGCTGCTCTGTTTAGGCGGCACAGGGCGCTTGCGCGAATGACCGTGTGTGTTTATGTACAGCGTCCCACGCGTATCCAAGGATGGTGACAGCTGATTGCTTGACTGTTGTGTAGTAAATACACTGTTGTGTATTCGTAAATGTGAATAAATAACAACATATAAATTGTCATATTTGTGTACGATAGCGCAATAAATAAACATTGTATTCTACCTCATAAATGATAGTACTTTTATACTTATAATTAAACACAACGTTAATATTGAAGTTTTCACTTCTGCCGGCACTCCCGGAGTGCTATTTTTTTTTTATATTTATACGCCTTTTTAGTGGAGAGTGGAGTGGAGTGTGGAGTGAAGTGGAGTAGAGAGTCGAGTGAAGAAAAAATAGAAATCTAGTTATTTATAGCACCTTATGCAAAAGGGACGGAGTTATAAGTTTAACGGGTCTGTGTCTGTGACATCGGAGCTCCCGAATGGATGAACTAATTTTGATATTTTGTGTTGTTTGAAAGGTGAATTCTTAGCTATGTCAGAGGTTTTATTGATGTTATAAATATATAAGAAAATATTTATTCATTTATTCATATGTTTGTAATATAAAATGGTTTGTTAACATACGTTAATATGAGAATGTGAATGGTTTACATTGCAAACGAATCCGCCTGCCAGCCGCCAGAGCGTCCGCCTGCGTCGAAGGTACATATCATGGTGGAACCACACTGCGCTATTCGCCTATATTGTAATCGAGGAAATTCGTATAGATGACTAAACCCTCCACTAAGGCGAATATTCGTACGAATAAAGCAAATATATACGAATAAGCTCACCCTTATTAATCAACTACCCCCTAATGTAAAGGAACTTATAAATGAAAAAAATTTTAAACATAAACTAAAAGGATTCTTTTTAGAAAATATGGTTTAAATGTTTCAATTAGTAACCCCTCCTCACTATCGACTTGGAGTTCACTTCACTACTCTGCGCCATTTCAAGCTACCTACACAAAGTCGAATGTAGTTTGTAGCTACTACCTTAATGTATTTTGTGACTGCCTTAAATTATTGAACTTGATGTACCTACTTAACTAATTTGCTTGATGTGGAATCGGTTGCATTTTCTTTTTTACAAACCTCAGTGGTTTTTAAAATGCAATATGTATAAACAATGTTTGTAATGATTTTGTAATATGGTAATAATAATAAAAAATAATAAAATAAAACCCCACTTCAATTTATACACGTGAATAAAGGTGAAATAGCGAAGTGTGGTTCCACTATTACACTAACTCTAAATATATAATTGGTAGTCTTACATGCTTTTTATTCAAGTTTATTTATTAAATAATTTTTATTTTTATTTTTATGCAATAGGTACAGAAACAGACATCAGATCACTATCACTATAATTCTACAAACTATACAGCATTTTAAATCTGAAGCCTACTTACATCTGTACACAGCATTTCATTTGACTTATTATATATTATTAAGTATTTAGGTATCTGAAAGCGTAGCAATATCACTACATAGTATAAAACAAAGTCGCCTTTTCTGTCCCTATATCCCTATGTGCGCTTAAATCTTTAAAACTACGCAACGGATTTTGATGCGGTTTTTTCCAATAGATAGAGTGATTCAAGAGGAAGGTTTATATGTATAATACATGCATCATATACTAAGGCTAATTTAGTATCAGCATTGCACCCGTGCGAAGCCGGGGCGGGTTGCTAGTATTATAATAAAAAGCTGTTTCTATACTAATATCCCATTGGGTGGGCCGTGTGCTTGTGTTGTATTTGTTTGTTTGGCTGAACGCGTTAATGTCAGAAGCTACTTTTTCGAATTCAAAAATTCTTTTATTGTTGGATAACCTGTCTATCAGGGACGATTATATGCTATTGTTTAACTTGGGTTAAAATTTATTATATCTTTTTTTTATATACCTTTATTTATATTGACACGAGACAAAAATGTACATTTCGTCCATATTTAGTCTTAAGATATCTATGTAAGCTGACGTCTGAAAATGCAGCAGTGGAGTTTGTTGCGCCGTTTCTTCTCCACTAGCGCCTAGGAAGCGGTGGTAAACTTAGTATTAAGTAGTTTTTAACGTCAAAAATATGTAATTACGTTGCACTATTTTGAAAAATAAAGAAATTGAAATTGAAATATATATCATCACGCTAACATCCTAGGGAGCGAAGCATTAATCATATTTATGTGTCAACAAATCGATAAAATTTCCATAAAATATTGCAAAATTACGGGTATGTGTGTGTTAAATACGTAAAATAAAAATAGGTCTTCTTTCAACCTAGCGTTAATCCCAGTCGCATCCAAAGCTTTCACCTCGGAGTCTGGGGTCCGCTTTACCAGTCTTAACTGCGGATTTGGCTGGACCTCGATATTTAGGGTCGGCAGCGCGAGTGTGACGCCCCTGGTGTTGCACGCGTCCATAGGCCACGGTAACCGCTTTCGATCAGTGTGGGCCATGTGCTTTTTTTTTTTAACTACGTAGGTGGCAGACAAGCACACAGCCCACCTGATGGGAAGCGGTCACCGTGGCCTATAAACGTGTGCAACACTAAGGGTGTCACACACGTGCTGCCTACCCTGCAGGGAAAGGGGGAGAGCTGGGAAGGGGTGGCGGTGTCTGCCACCTAAGTGGTATAAAAAAAAAAACAACAAAGCGACTGCCATCTGACCTTCACAACCCAATGGTGACATTAGGCGATATAGGTATTGTAAAAAAAAGCTAAGAAGTGTTGTATTGTTACAAATGTTCACGCTTGTTGTTCATAGGAGCCGCGCAGCTCTCATATGCCTATGGAGGAAGATGACTCGACGTCCGTCCGTTCCGGCGAGACACCCGATGTCAAGAGTGAGTTGTTTCATTTATTACATCACCAAATAAGCGTTGGTAGCTGAATGGATAAGGACGCGACCTCTACTCAGAGGTATCGAGTTCGAATTCGGCCGGACAGTACCAATGTGTATTTCACTTTGTGGAATTTATATGTTTAATCTATGTGCTGCTGTGTTTCTTGCCGGAGTCTTCTCAGGTCTGGGCGGCGTTTCGAACAGTTTGCCCATTTTCTTGTCTAGTTTTAAATATTTTTAAATTTGACGTTTTGTAAGTGCCGTCTAAAGGTCTATACAGAATGACTTGACTTTGTTTATAATGTGTCCCTTCCCCCGTAGTGTCGGAAGAGCCCCTGGCGGGCAGCACCCCCGTCAGCACGCTGGCGCGCGGGCCGCCGTCCCCTCCGCCCGCAGCCCCCGCGCCCCCCGCCCCCGCCCCCGCCAAGCGCCCTCACGACGACGAACACCCGCCCGCCGATAGGAAACCACCCGTGAGTATCACCACACTCTCTGCATATCATTTCTAGATATACCTCGGAGAGTACGTTAAGCCGTCGGTCCCGGTTGCCATACAAACATCTATGGCAGTCGTTACGGGTAGTTGGAGCCTGAAAAGTCCAACAACAACGGTTTAGCTGCAATGCTTCGATATCGCCTAATGTCACCATTGGGTTGTGAAGGTCAGATGGCAGTCGCTTCACGGAAAATATCGAGGTCCAGCCAAATCCGCAGTTAAGACTGGTAAAGCGGACCCCAGACTCCGAGGTGAAAGCTTTGGATGCGACTGGGATTAACGCTAGGTTGAAGAAGAAGAAGAACATCTACCTACCGATGCTAATGTTAAGATGGAAAAAAAAATTAAAAAAAAAATGTACATGAAACAAAACATTTAGTACATTTTTTTTTGTAAAAGTAAAAAATATTAGCTTGTGAAGTCGGTTTTTAAACGTACCTAGTTATAATTATCGCTAAATAACAC
This sequence comes from Lithosia quadra, assembly GCA_963576445.1. Classification (NCBI taxonomy): domain Eukaryota; kingdom Metazoa; phylum Arthropoda; class Insecta; order Lepidoptera; family Erebidae; genus Lithosia; species Lithosia quadra. The sequence goes on from OY754897.1 coordinate 3,155,149, forward strand.
CAATTCAATATATTTTCCTCCCATACAGGCACCAAAAAAAGAAAAAGGCCCAGCGCCGCCGCCGCCATCAATCACCCCGCCGCCGCCCGCCACCCCGGTCAGCCAGGCCCCGCCCCCCGCGCCGGCTCCCCCAGCGACCCCGGTGACACCTGCCGCGACCCCCACGCAGCCTCCCGCGCGCAAACAGCCCGCTCCCCGTCCCCCTACGGCTCCCAGCACGCCTACGTCGCCGCCTCCACCCCCTGCGCCCGTTACCCCTGCCGCTCCTGTTACCCCTGTCACTCCTGTTACTTCTGTCGCCCCTGTTACCCCTGCCGCTCCTGTCACTCCTGTTACCCCTGTCACTCCTGTAGCGGTCCCCACCAGGGATACGTCACCTTCACACACCGGAAGACTTATAGTCGATCAGGTAATCACACGTTATACTTTTTTTCAGAATATCTCTCACTTAGAAAACTTAAAAAAAATCGACATCAACTGGAACAATTTGGTCTCAAAAATAAAAAAAGGTTTCAAATAAAAAAAATAGAACCATTAAATGGGTTCACCCAGTCGACAATTCTGAGGTAACACTTTTTCTCGTTTGAAGTTGGTTATATTTTTTAAATTTCAATTTAAAAATAACCAAGTTGCCTCCTTTCTTAAGTCGGTTAAAAATACTAATACCTTCTTCGTAATGTAGAATATTCATGTTTCTGAAAAACATATTAAAATCGAAATGAACTGATAGATTTCTTTTGGTGAACGATGAATTACTTGCGAGCGCTTTTAGCTATATATTGATTTTTTTCCGCGGTAGCCTTGTGGTCTGGGTAATGGACTGCTGAGACGAGGTCTCGGGTTCGATCCCAGGTTCACCATGGCACACACCAATGACTTCGATGCTTTTCGAAGTTGTGTGTGTATTTATCGCAGGTTTATTAGTGCCCGGTTAATGGCAATAGGCTCGCCACCTATTACATTGGGACCTAAACATAAACTGGCGAAATGTGGGTGCTAGCACCTCTGCTTACCCCTCCGGGGATATAGGCGTGAGTTTATGTCATGTTATTGATTTTTTTTTATCAAAAACAGGTTTGTCGAGACGCAGAGAAGGCAGTAGAAAATAAGAAGACGGATAAACTAATTAAACAAGAGTCAGAAGATAAACCAAAGCTAGAACAACACACAGAAGTCAACAACCTCAAAGAAAAGGATAAGAATCATTTAAGAAGCAGTTCTACAGAAGAGAGAAGTAAGAGCAGACCAAACTCCCTACACGATGATAATAACAAGCCCTTGATAGAAGTGAACAGAGTTAGCGCAGAAGTCAGTAGATTAGAGAAGAGTTATTCGAGACAGAGTTCTGTCGATGATAATAGAATAGAAGAGAAGAGAAAAGAGGAGAAGAAGTTAGAGAGGAGATCGCAGCAGAACGCTGTTGAAATTAGGCCTGTTACGGTAAGTTGTATGTTTAAGACCCTACTGCCTACTTCCTAGTAATAGTATGAATGGGAAAGTTTGTGAGTATGGACCGATATATTTATAGTTGTGTGGATGCATGCATTTATGTATGGATGTTTGTAACTTTTTCACGTTATAACGGATCTGGCTGAATTTTGGTGCAGTGATAATAAATTAATATAAGTACTGGAATTTTTATACTTGCGCGAAGCTGCGGGAAAATGCTTTTAATACTATTTTTGCGACATACCATCTGTTTTTTCGTGGAAGAGTAACACATGGACCGACTAAAACCGCACGTCATTTTGGATCTTCAGTTTACCGGGTAAAAGGCCCGCCCATATGGAATTTTCCTCGCAACCCGGCTGCAATAAAATCCAACCAAGGCCGTATTGCTCTACCTTTTTTTCCGTGTGGAAATCCCTACGGATTCCATCCCAATCGGCTAACCGTTGCTAGGGTGCACGGTGTACCGGTTAAACTTGATATAAGTCCATGACACTAACATTTAAATCGTATTCTAGCCACCACAACCCAAAGAGCCAGACCGCGCCAGCAAGGAGCCATCACCGAAGCCCCGCGCCCCATCCCCACCAGTGGCCCTGGTGGTGGTCTCCCCCGTGGTGGTGGCCGTCAACGAACGAGCCGCGGAACCCAACAGCCTCGCCGCCACTCCAGCAGGACACGTCACAGTCACCACGACACACCCGCCTGTGCTTAGTACCGCTGCCCCGGTATGTTATCTTCACAAATGTTACTTTAACCCCTTCATATCATTAACACCCAGCTTATACCTCCTTGACTCTCCTTTGACCTATCGCCAGATAACATTTTTTTTTGAAACCACGTAAGTGGCAGACAAGCACACGGCCCACCTGATGGGAAGCGGTCACCATGGTCTATGGACGTGTGCAACACTAAGGGTGACACACACGCGCTGCCGACCCTGAAGGGAAAGGGCGAGGGTAGGAAAGGATGGGGAGGCTAGGAAGGGGTGGGGGAAGGAGGCGTACAGTGAGCTCTGGCTACCCTACTTACCTTGGGGAACGCAACACGCTAGTTATTATGTGCGCGGTGTTCTGTAGGGCGGAGGTACTACCCCAGTTGGACAGCTCAGTTCGGACGGGAGGTACCGTCGTGTCCTACCTCCTGCTCCTTTGACCCCATGTTTTCGTGCGGAATGCCCCGCAGATACTATTTTTCAATTCAAGATTATAATTGAATAAACTCGTGTCCAGCAGCTCCCGCCGAACGCCGTGACGATATCGACGACGCCGCCGATAGCGGACGAGGTGGTCATCGTCGGCGCAGGCGCCGGTTCCTCCTCCGACGATGACTGCTTCGCTCCCTCCTCGCTGGATTCACTCGACTGTACCAATTCCTACACCGGTAAGAACATACATACATTACATACTTTCTTAGTATGGAAATACTTTTAGGTCAAAAAATGATCAATAATCACACCGGTATGGACTTATACACTTGTAGTATAAAGAATTTTTTAGGCCAAATGACTACACTGGTATGGATATACACACTTTCGTAGGATAGAGATGTTTTTATAGACACCTACACCAATATAGACATGCATACTTTCCTTATATTTATGTATGTCCATACTCCATACTACACACATCATACATAATACTTTTATTTTACATGACTAACACCTACACCAGAATGAACATGCACACTTTCGTAGGATAGGGATTTTTTATATTAAAAGACAACACCTACCAGTATGAACATACACTTGTTGAATAGTGATATTTTTATGCTAAATGACCAACACTTACACCGGTATTAGACTTCACACCTTCATAGGACAGATACATATTATGTCCACCCGATAACCAATATCTACACCGGTATGGTATGGAACTCCGGATTATAGGAAGAATTCAGTACTTTGTCATGCGACAAATTAAGAAACAAATCTCCATTGTTGCAGAAAAAACACGTGGTCGTCGTTTGGACAGCAGCGAAGTCTTAATTCTCAGTCCCACGGCCGCCGGCACCGACTCTGGAGTGTTCGACGACAGTGCCACTAACGGACTTAATTTGGTACGTTCACATTGTACACTAGGCTATACCCGCAAGCCGGTATTACTGCAAGCCGGTGTACATGCAAGCCGGTATACCTGCAAGCCGGTTTATCGGCTAGTCGGTGCACCTGTAGGCTGGTATACCTGTAAGCCGGTATTACCGCAAGCCGGTGTACATGCAAGCCGGTATTACTGCAAGCTGGTGTACCTGCAAGTCAGTATACCTGCAAGCCGGTTTATCGGCTAGCCGGTATACCTGCAAGCCGGTATTACTGCAAGCCGGTGTACCTGCAAGTCAGTATACCTGCAAGCCGGTTTATCGGCTAGCCGGTATACCTGTAAACCGGTATTACTGCAAGCCGGTGTACATGCAAGCTGGTATTACTGCAAGCCGGTGTACCTGCACGTCAGTATACCTGCAAGCCGGTTTATCGGCTAATCGGTACACCTGCAAGCCGGTACACTTGTTGATTGGATAAGGCTCTGGCGGGGCTTTTCTCCCTGGGGGTCGAATTTAATATTGTTAAATATTTTTGTGCAGGATACATCACACGTGTCAGTAGTGACAGTCGGCAACGAAGAGATACGGGTTCGAGACTCGGCCGCGACGCATATAGCACTCGGCTCTGTTAGCACGAGGTTGAGTCCTGACAGCTTCGAGAGGTGCGTCAAAGTTATATAAAATTTAAATAAACGTCAATATGGGCAATCAAGTTATTTTGAATCTTATTTCAGTTACTTTAGAATTCATTTTACTTTATTTCGTCACCACGATGCCGCGGTATGCCGGCAGTGGGCGCTGGCAGTGGACTCTAAGTTACCAAGTAAATAACCAACTAAAAGTCAATAATATGATCAACTAACGACGCGCGTCAATTTAAAATTTAGCCAGACTTCACAACCCTCCCAATCATTTGAGGGAGGGGGCTCGCTCAAACTTCTCAACTCCCCCTGCCATCCAGGGTCGGCAACGCAAGTTTGGAGCCACTGGTATTGCACACATCCGTAGGTCTTTGTGACAGCTTCCCATCTGGTGGGCCTTGTGCTTGTCTGCCACCTAATTAGTAAGAAAACTAATCTAGACTACATTGATTTTCTGATCGGAAAAAATGATCATCCAGGACGGGACTTGAATCCGCGACCAGTCCCTTACAGGGGAATGCTCTGACCAAACTGAGCTATCTGGACCCGTTCTAGATGCTCGAAACTTTCCGATATATTCTACGGCTTAGGGCGCAGGTGGATATTGTCAAGGTTTTTGCCCCTAACTATGCCTATATGTCGGCAGGCGGTCCCAGTCGGACAGCGGCTCAGTGGCGTCGGGTTCGTCCCGGGTCGCTGCGGACGCTGACTCGCTCGCTACAAGCGCTGCGAGCGCTACAAGCGCTGCCACCGGCGCGAGCGCAGAGCGAGATGACCAAGTGCACCTCGCGCATCTCACTGTTAATGGCGGCACCAGGTTTGTGTTTGTATACTCGACTATTCTTATCAGATCCAGGACGTTTTGGAGAAAGGCCAGGTCAAGAGTACCCGCAACCGGCGTGCGTGTATGAAAACAATTATGAAAATTGAAGAAGCGAAAGGTGTAAGCCAAGATCGTAGCAAGTGGAAAGATGTTGTCTCTGCCTACCCCAATGGGAAAAAGGCGTGATTTGTATGTATGTATGTATACTCGACTAAAGTGTGGGACTAGGGATTTTATTGCGGGCCGGAATCTCCCAAGCAGTGTAACCGGGCCATGGAGGTGAGAGCGCCTCCCACTCGCCACGGGAGATACTGCAGCCACGGCAAATGTCGGCCGAGTCGAGAGTGGCCCCCTTTTTTTTTTTTATCGTGCGGAAATCCCCATGGATACCACCCCCGTCGGCCATCGGGGGTGGTTATGTCGGGATCGAACCGACTAAAACCGCACGCCGTCTTGGGCCTTAGTAATCGGGGTGTAAGGTTACCCAATGGGCATACCCCTCGCAGCCCAGCTGACCCCGGGATATCTACGATTTTAAGATGGCCCCCTCGACCCCCCGAAACGAGGGGTGAGGCGAGCATCGCCCACTTCGCCGACGGTGGGGTGTAGGGTGACAGGAGGCCGTCCTGTCACACAACCGTTGGCGCGCAGACAATCAGCTCGCCCCTCGCTCGCTCCCCACTGTGCCATCTGCTAGTCAGAGGGACACGTGGAGATCCTCGGAGCAGCCCTCTAGAAGGCCACTCCCAGCCCGGCCGGATTGGCCGCAGGCAGCAGCGTCTCCCGTGGCGAATGGGAGGCGCTGCTCGTCTCCGTTGCCCAGGTGCACCACGTGGAGGTTCCGGCCCGCACCCGAGTCGAGAGTTGCCCCTAGACTGCTCTAGGTCGGCGTCACTGCCTAAATCTTGGACGATAATATTTTGTTGATCATTATGTAAATTTTTGAGAAAAAAAAGCCAGCTTCTGTGGCGTAGCAGCAGTGAACGCGGCCGCTGCGCAGGAGGCGTGGGTTCGATCCCCGCTCAGTGCAAATATTTGTATGCATGAATATGGGTTTGGTCTGGGCCGCGTTTCGAACCGGTGGTCCATTTGCTTCTAGTTTTAAATAACTTTGATTTTGACGTTTTGTGAATGGTCTAAGTATACAGAATAAATGATACTTTTGACTTTTTTGACTTTTGTAAGCTTAACTACTAAACTATTGAAGCTATAATTGTTATATTTTTTACAGAGTGAATACAGACAGTCAGAACTTGGAGAACGGTGACCAAGTAGTGCTAAGAAGAAAGAACCAAGACGGACAGCCAGTGAATAGGATACAAAGGTATGTTATAGATTTTAGACTTGTAACGGACACCATTTATGGTTACTATTGGTCGACATTCGACCATATAATTATATGATCAAATATCGGCTAATACTGAATATATTAAACATTAGTAAACGGCCTCTGTGGCGAAGCGGTAGTGCATGCGACTGGGGCGCGGGTTCGATTCCCGCTCAGTGCAAATATTTGTATGTATAGAATATATGTATTTGCATTGGTCTGGGTGTTTCTGTGTATAATAAGTATGAATTTAAAAAAAGTATATAAGTATGTTTATCAGCATTCTAGAACCCATAACACAAGCTAGTTAAACTAAGCTTACTTTGGATCTAGAGAGCGCTGTATAGAATGTAGTAGTATATTAATAAGTCAAGAAAAAGGAAACCTGTTTCATTTTTTTTACTGTAACCACTGAATCTCGTCAATTGCTGGTAGTTTCTATGGAAAAAACCGGTCAAGTGCGAGTCGGCACGAAGGGTCCCGTACCATCCTACTTCTTTAGGCTACTTCTTATCCCTGGAACAGTTTCCCGTAGGTCGCGGTAGCGGTAACAGAATTTGTTCCCGTTTTTACCCTTTGGGTACGGATTTTCCTTTGCTTATCTGCAAGGTTACAATAATTATATTTTAATTGTTACCAGGTCAAAAGAAGACATCCACATGGCTAACCTCAAGAAGAAGACGCGCAAACGAACCAGGAAGTTCGAGATAGATGGCGTTATGGTCACCACCACCACTTCTAAGGTAATTTAACAGGACTAATCCCACCCACAATCCCACTACTGTAACTTCCAGAGTGATGACACTCAGGAAGTCGCTTGGAAAGTAAAACTTTTTTTATATCAGCCACGTCAATATGACTTCACCTCACCTGATGGTAAGCTAAAGGTAGTTCCGTAGTCTTTCCTCATACAATCCCGGGTCCTTTAAGCGGGGCGTGAAAAAGCATTTGATGAGGCCGTCAAGCTGAGAGCCACCATTTTGGCACTATCGGTGTTTGCAATGGTGACTCCCATTCTAGAGACTTTGCCTCAGCTTACCATCAGGCGAGGTGAAGTCATGTTGACGTGACCGACATAAAAAAAAAAGTCTCAGGAAGGGCGTCCCCATTACATACACCGACAGTGACATAATGGTGATCCTCAACTTGACGGCCTCGTGAAAGTAGAGGTGATTGTCGTCGCAGCACTGCGTGACAAAGCGCAGATATTGGTTTAGACTACACCAATACCCACTGGTCCCACAAGTGCTGCGAAAACCATCACCTCAAGCCCCGATTATGCAACTGCTGAACCCTGAACGCAATCCAACCGGGGTTGGATAACTGTCTTTTTTTTTTTTTTTTTTTTTTTATTGGTAATAGGCACGCGTTTGACCACGATCTCATCTGTTGGCAAATGATGATGTGGTCGACGGTGGAGCACGCTTGCCTAGAAGAAACCTATTCACTCTAGACTTGAAGACACCCAGGTTGTAGCTTTCCGGAAATACAGACTCAGGCAGGGCATTCCACTCTTTAGCAGTACGCACGATGAACGCACTGCCAAAACGTTTTGTGCGTATGAGTGGGATATCCACCATGTACCGGTGGCGCGTTGCCGTACGTCTGGTCGTTCGGTGATGAAAAGGGCTTGGAGGAATTAGGTTATGCAATTCCAGCGCACATTCCCCGAAGTGCAACCGATGTCTTGTAACCATTGGAACTGTCTTGGAACCCACATTGAAAGTAATTAAGAATAAGTTGAGGGAGTTCGAAACTCTCAACCTCCCAAACACAACCCTGCAGTGTCGGCAGAGTGATCCGAGACGACGTGCGGTTTTAGTCGGTTTAAATCCGACATAACTACCTCCTATGGCCGACAGGGGTGGTATCCGTGGGGATTTCCTTACGATAAAAAAAGGGTCGGCTGCGCGAGTGTGACGCCTCTTGTGTTGCACACGTCCATAGGCCACGGTGACCGCTTCCCATCATGTTGGCCGTTTTTTTTTATGTCGGACACGTCAACATGACTTCACCTCGCCTGATGGTAAGCTAAAGGCAAAGTCTCTGGAATGGGAGTCACCATTGCAAACACCGACAGTGCCACAATGGTGGCTCTCAGCTTGACGGCCTCATCAAATGCTTTTTCACGCCACGCTTTTCTTCCACCTAAGTGTTTCTAATAGTATAAATTTCATAAAACCAGGTAATATGGGGTGACGAGGAGAGTGGACGCACGTGGGATGACCACGCGCTCCGCAAGCAAGAGCTCCGGGAGATCAAGATGCTGCAGAAGCAAGAACAGAAGCAGTTCCAGGACCTCAACGCCAAAGAAGCGCAACTACGAGAGCAGCAAGACAAGAGGTACGGTTTCATGAAATTTTATGCAGCAAAAAAAAATGTTTCAGTAGTTCACAATGGTGCCCTTTACACGCACAGTCTATCGCGGGTGAAAACCGATTCGCATGTGAAAGAGCGAATGAAAGAGAGGGAAAGAGCGCGCGCTCCAGGGCCCGTAAACAAGTGTCACAATTCTAAATCGCTAAGGAATAGAATAGATTAGGTCGACCAAACTTCAGCTAGTGAGTCCGCCGTGACGAGCTTGGATGTGATTGGTCGACCTAATCTATTCGTTTCCTTAGCGATTTACGCTGTGACACTTGTCTACGGGGGCAGGACTGTCATGTACGCGCAATCGCGTCCTATGTTGTTGTCTCTTTTCTTTATACACAGCCTATACACAAATTTTCCGTAACTCATTTCACGATAATCGCGCGTGAATGAGATTTAGTTCACAAAGATAATCACGCGCGATTGCGTGTACAAGCATTCCGTTGCGCAATCCTGGAACGCGCGATAAATGGGGAACACCCACTGACCTGAATAAGTACTCTGGACTGGCGATCAGTCCCAATAAAGTGTGCCTAATTGAAAATCGCCATTTTGGCGCTGACAGCAGCCGTGAGTGTACTTGGAACTAATAATAATGATGGACAACAACTGTCTTGGTATCGATGAAACTTTTGCAAATGTCACTGTTTCGACTACCTACTTCAATTTGAAGTGTTTATTAATGATAAATACCATTTTAATATGTTCATAAAATTATTTATAGTACATATACCAAGCCTTTTGTTTTTAAAAGTATACCTACGAATTTTGGCATTGGATAGAAAATTATCGATATACATTTTGACATCCCTATTTACAACGGCCATTTTCAAACTAATTAGTTCTCAGTACACTCGTCTGTCAAACGCGGCGCTTCAAATCGGCTCAAAAAATATCTGTCATTTGCTATGGCATAGCCAGTCTAGCGATTTATTATTTCAGGTCAGTGGGAACACCCTACTCCGAAATATTCGTATATTATACTTTCAAAAGTCCGAATTTCATAATGCCTAACAATTTTAATGTCTATTATTAAAAATCTCGAAACTTATTTTACCGAAAGTCGTAAATGCGATTTTTTAGTTTTCCTATTTTCATTTATGTTCTAAGAGTCAAATGCTCTAAGGGTTTTCGGTCCGAAACACAACATTCCGATTTCCAATATCACAACATAGTATAAAACAAAGTCGCCTTTTCTGTCCCTATATCCCTATGTGCGCTTAAATCTTTAAAACTACGCAACGGATTTTGATGCGGTTTTTTCCAATAGATAGAGTGATTCAAGAGGAAGGTTTATACGTATAATACATGCAGAAATAGTATCAGCATTGCACCCGTGCGAAGCCGGGGCGGGTCGCTAGTTTCGAATAAACTTAAGTCAACAAAATAAACTAATAAACTTCAGGTAATTTAAGTAATATGTTGTGCTACAAAATTGAGTGACAGTTACCCTCGCTAATGTTGGAATTTATATCCTCCTTTATAACCTTAACCGTATTCTTCTTTGATCCAGGTTCGAAGCCGAGCTGGTGTCTTTGGGACGGGCTCACGAGGCTGATCTAGAAGCCTTGGCTCGCGCTCAACGGGGCGCCGCCGAACGTGCCGAACAACAGCTGGAGGTGGAACTTCGCCATGCTGCCAAGCGCCTGCGAGCGGACCACGAGAGGGACCTCAAGCACTTCCGGGATACCCTCAAGCAGGAACTGAGGCTGCTCAAGCAGGTACGACACTACTGCGATAAATAGATTTTTGAAGTGACAAACTTTTTGAAATCAAGACACTGTTATAGTGTACGGCATCTAACTTAACAACAAATATATGAGTATAAGAAGAAAATAACAAAAAATTATTTAACAAACAGTAAATGGAACATTTAAACATTGAGTTTATGTATTTACTCATTTGGAACAAATTCAAGATTCCCCCGCCCCCTCCCCTCAAAAAACTGGCACTCTGAGTGTGCCGACAGAAATGAAAAACAACGATAGAACTACCAAAATGTCTAAAACCTTCAGTAACCCCTCAAAACGTCAAGAAGCCTCAATAATCCCTCATAATATCAAAAACCCTTAAGAACCCCTTTATTGATTCATTTATTTTGCAAGGTTATGGAGTAGTGTGGGCCCCACTACTCCAAAACCTTGCCAAGTTAGATGCCGTGCACTATATTATACCTTACCGCTATTGTTTTCTTATTTTTTTTAAATATTCTACGACATTCTACACATCGCTCTCTAGACCCATAGTAAGCTTAGTTTAACTAGCTTGTGTTATGGGTTCTAGAATGCTGATAAACATACTTATAATATTTTTTTTTTGTAAAATACATACATATTATACATAGAAACACCCAGACCAATGCAAATAGACATATTCATGCATACAAATATTTGCACTGAGCGAGAATAGAACCCGCGCTCCCTGCGTAGCAGTCGGCAACTACGCCACAGAGGAGTTTATGAATCAATATAGGGGTTCTTAAGGGTTTTTGACATTATAAAGGATTATTGAGAGTTCTTAAGTTTTTCGTGGGGTTCTTTAGGAATCTTGACATTTTTAAGGGTTTTTTTTGTTCTAGAGTCTTGGTATTAAATCATAAAAATATTTCAAGTTACATCAATTTCGTGAAATAACCCGATGTATTTGTTGTAGGAAGTGGAGCTAGTAGCGAAAGAGCGTCGCAAGGACGCGTACCGGACGCGCCGCGCGAGACTGGACGCGGAGCACGCGGAGCGCGAGCGGGCCTTCGTGGCGGCGCTCGCGGACGCGGGGGACTCCGTCCTGCGGCGTATCCATGACGCGCATCGCGACCGCCAGGCGCTGGCCGACCGCCAGTATCTGCAGCAGCGCCACCAGGTACGTGAGGGTACAGATGACGACACGTAAATTGGCCAGACGCGTCATATGCGCAAAGGTCCATTTTTAGGTCCCCTTTGAGGTATGAGCGGGTCGCGGGAGACGCGGTTGCGCCGTCGCGGACATAATGATTGGTCTGTCTCTTGACGGAACAATCATATGTCTCCGAGAGACGTCTTGTAGCGAATCAACGTTCCGTTCATTCGTTCGTACTTTGAATAATTTGATTGGCTCAAAGTGCACGATGCGCGAACTTACCCCAAACCTGGCCAAGTTACGTGCCGGTATCTGTACTATACATTTAGAGGGGGCCATATCTACGTCCTCTGTCCTTCATGACCGCTGGTTTGGTAGTGACGGGTGGAGCCGCCTGTTTTCTTAGCAGAAGCAAGCGTGAAAGCACGCCCCCCCTTTTTTTTATCGTGCGGAAATCCCCATGGATACCACCCCCGTTGGCCATCGGGGGTGGTTATGTCGGAATCTAACCGACTAAATCCGCACGCCGTCTCGGGCCTTAATTACCGGGGTGTAAGGTTACCCAATGGGCATATCCCTCACATCCCAGCTGACCCCGGACCATCTACGGTTTTAAGATGTCCCCCTCGAGGGGCGAGCATCGCGCCACTTTGCCGACGGTAGGGTTAAGGGTGACAGGCGGCCGTCCTGTCACCCAACCGTCGGCGCGCAGATAATCAGCTCGCCCCCCGCTCGCTCCCCACTGTGCCATCTGCTAGTCAGAGGGACACGTGGAGAGCCTCGGAGCAGCCCTCTAGAGGGCCACGAAAGCGTTATTTGAATGTCCTATAAAATCTCCCCAGATAATGCGAACCCGCGAAGCAGCGCTATGGGAGCTGGAAGAGAAGCAGATCCACGAGCGCCACCAGCTCGCCAAGCGGCAGCTGAAGGACGAGTTCCTGCTGCGGCGACACCAGATGCTTGTTCGACACGATAAGGAGCTTGAGCAGATTAAGAGGTAACACCTACTCACTGCTAAAGATAAAACATCCGGTCGTTGAACCGGCTCGAAGGACCATATTGTCATGCTATCGCTAATCCTTTTTTTCTCTCAATCTCTCTCAATTTGGATTTGGGGAGGAAGGGAGGGAAACAAGCACTCGGCCTACTTGATGGGAAGTGTGCTCTATAGAGCACCAGGAGCGTCACAGTCACGCTGCCGATCCTCGGAGCGGTAATTTTAGACCCCGGTCTCTTCTTTCCTACTTCTTTGCTCCACTTAGTACAGTCTTCGGCATTTATGAAAGCCGAAGACTGTATACTATGGTATACAGCTCGAAGGACCAAAACTGATATTATATTTCAGATAATTCATTATTCTTATAATATAATATATTCTATATATTCTTAGCATAATAGAAAACGTGACATAGGTAATAAAAAGGTTTCATATACATATGCTCACGCCTTTTTCCCCTCCGGGGTAGGCAGAGGATTTCCGCATGACAAACATATGCTTATTTTCACAATATATGTAAACAAATAATGATTGATTGAACAGGAAAAACACCCGCAAAGAGGAAGAGTTAGCCAAGTGCCAAGCGTTGGAGAAGAGATCCCTGCCCAAGAGGATCCGCGCGGAGCAGAAGGCGAGGGAGATGATGTTCCGCGAGTCGCTGCGGATCAGCGCTACCTCCGCGCCTAGCCATGAGGACGAGCGGGAGAGGCTGAAGAAGGTTCGTACTGTCTGTACATTGTGTGTTATGAGGAGGTAGGACACGACGGTATCTCCCGTCCGAACTGAGCAGTCCGACTGGGGTAGTACCTCCGTCCTACAGAACACCGCGCACATAATAACCATCGTGTTGTGTTCCCCAAGGTAAGTAGGGCAGCCAGAGCTCACGAGCTACCTTCCTATCTACCCAATCCCCTCCTCTTTGTCTATTTGCATTGGTCTGGGTGTTTCTATGTATAATAAGTATGTATTTACAAAAAAAGAAGTATATAAGTATGTTTATCAGCATTCTGGAACCCATAACACAAGCTAGTTAAACTAAGCTTACTTTGGGTCTAGAGTGCGCTGTGTAGGATGTCGTAGAATATTTATTATTATTATTATTTATTATTATCCTCTAACTCCCCCTCAAACTCCTCAACACCACTCGGGTCGGCAGTGCCAGTGTGACACCTGATATTTGCACACGTGTATAGGCCACGGTGACCGCTTCCCATCAGGTAGGCCGTGTGCTTGTCTGCCACCTAAGTCGTATAAAAAAAAACAATATTGTGTTTGTTGTTTGTGACCAATTTTGTGTCAAATATTTTTTCTTTTTTTCTAACCTAAATGGTAATTTTGTTTGAACAGTTCCAAGAGAACGAGAAGAGACGGTACCGGGCCGAGCAACAGAGGCTCGCGACCAAACACGCTAAGGCGAGGGAGGAACTCAAGGCTGCGGGAGAGGTGAGTATTCGACAGATTCTTTTTATATAATAGCAACCCATTTATGTCCCACTGCTGGGCACGGGTCTCCTCTCCTCTAACGAGAGAGCTGAGAGGGTTTAGACCTTAATCCACACACGCTGGCCTAATGCGGGTTGGTGGATCGGACATATCCTTAGAATTTCTTCTAAGTCATGTGGGTTTCCTCACGATGATTTCCTTCACCGTCAGCAGATGGTAAATCATGTGATTAAATTCCACAAAGTGAAATTCACATTGGTGCTGTCCGGCCGGATTCGAACTCGATACCTCTGAGTAGAGGTCGCGTCATTATCCATTCAGCTACCATCGCATTTCTTTTTATATGCAGCTTGTCAATTGACTACCCCACTGGATGGCAAGAAGCTAGGGTACGGTCTAATCTAGGAGATTGGGTCACCAATCGTTCTTTAATGGTAGACCCTACCGCAGTGCAGGTGTTTGTTGGCAGTTATAATGGTCTAGTCTAGGCAATTCATCATAAAGATCCAAATCTCCATGTCATGGATTCACCGTGCGGTCGCCGGGTCCATGGCGTGATACAGAGAGGAACCCCGTGACGGTACCAGGGACTTGCGACCCAGAAGTAGGTTTAGGGTGCTTGTCCACCAGAGATGTAAAAAATACTCTGTTTTTAGGCAATGCTTCGGGAACTCGAACAGTACCAAAACGAGAAGCGTAAAGCGCTTATGAACCACGAGAGCAGTAAGATGAAGACTGTCGAGGAGCGGTACAGCCAGGAGCTGAAGGAGTGGAGAGCCACCCTCGGAGACAGGAAACTGGTAAGTACCACATCTTCATAGCTAACTCCCAGTTGCACTTTGGTGCCTGGGATCCGGTTCGGAGGGACAATTCAATGGCTTAGGTTTTCCTCTAGGGTTGAGACGTCCCAGGGTGTGAGGGACATGCTTTTTGGGCTAGAAGACCCAAGAAGGCGTGCGATTTTAGTCGGTTCAATTCCGATATAAACACCCCCGCTGGTAATGGGGGTTGTATTCGTGGGGATATCCGCACGAAAAATAAGTTAATTGACATCTGCAGCTAATTCTCGAAAAAATTGTGTTCAAAATTTTGTCTTGATCTAGTCTCGATCTTATGTTGGGCTGAGTCTGAATTTTGATCATATTTATATTTTTATTACGAGAATAAGCCCAGTAAGAAGGATTTTGTCCTATTTATCCAAGTTTTTCTTGTATTTCTTTATATAATCTGTTTTTAGTATTAATTCTGTTCGATATAAGATTTCTAAATTGAATGTTGACATGTTTTTTTTTTACATTTCTGTAGTGCGAGCACGAAATTTCCTTCGAATATTAAGATCGATTCGATCAATAATTTTGGTTATATTGATGTGCAAACCGATTCACGATATAGGATTCTAATATACACCTTGATTTTATAATCGTTTTGAACCGAAATATTTTGGACACAGTTTTGATAACAGGATCTATTCGAGCCGTTAATTTAAAAATATTTTTTTATAAAATTTTCGATCACCTAC
Source organism: Lithosia quadra (assembly GCA_963576445.1). Lineage (NCBI taxonomy): Eukaryota > Metazoa > Arthropoda > Insecta > Lepidoptera > Erebidae > Lithosia > Lithosia quadra. Next base: position 3,170,590 of record OY754897.1, read on the forward strand.
ATTTATTATAACCCCTTCATCCATGTTCGTAACTGAAATCTCGTAACCAGTTACAAGAAAATAAATATTTTTCGCGGTTTGGTAACTAGTTATGAGAGAAGAATTATTATTCTGCTTTGGTAACTAAACTCACAAAAGCAGATTTTTCTTTTCTTGTAACTGGTTACGAAATTTCAGTTACGAATATGTATGAAGGGATTATAACTCGTACGGCAATTTGGACATGTCAAAATGGTATCATATATTCCGACTAACCCACTTTCGGGTACAAAACGACTATAAAATCATGCTGTATATTGACTGTCTCCCTCGTTACGAATACGATACGCTTACTATTCGAAGGAAATTTCGTGCTCGCCCCACTGGACATAACTTGCGAGAATAACCACGAATGGTTTGTGCAACCAACTGTAATAAAAAATTTCTCTCATCATTGTCATCACGTCACTCCTTTCCATGCCGCACTATTTATTCCCCCTTCTTCTTGCGATTCTTCTGCACCTAAAGCTCTCTCTATTCATACTTTGAAACTTTCTAATAACATTTTAACAGATCATAACATAACATAAACTCAAGCCTATATCCCCGAAGGGGTAGGCAGAGGTGCTAGCACCCACATTTCACCAGTTTATGTTTAGGTCCCAATGTAATAGGTGGCGAGCCTATTGCCATTAACCGGACACTTATAAACCTGCGATAAATACACACATAACTTCGAAAAGCATCGAAAAGTCATTGGTGTGTGCCATGGTGAACCTAGGATTGAACCCGAGACCTCGTCTCAGCAGTCCATTACCTAGACCACTAGGCTACCGCGAGGTTAGCAGATCATACCAGAAAACAACAAAGCCTTTTTTTCCATTTTTATTTCTAACCGAATCGAAACCACGCGTTTTGATAACGTATTGAATCGGGCATCTGTGTAGCGTAGGTCTTAAGGCACACATGACGAACCATACAAGAGAGAGCCACCAATAAAACGACTCTCCACTCGACTCTACTCCACTCTCCTTTTCTAAAGTAGTAGTTTTGTAGTGGAGAGTGGAGTGGAAAAGGAGAGTGGAGTAGAGTCGAGTGGAGAGTAGCTTAGAACCAGGAGACGAACATAGGTTCGTCTCCTGGTTCTAAGCTACCTCCCTACTAATTTTCAGCCAAATCGGTTCAGCCGTTCTTGAGTTATAAATAATTCAATTCAATTCAATTCAATTCAATCTTTATTTGCACAATAGTGCAACTAACACGACTTTCTTTTATAAATACAGATGATGGTATATAGATTCTCTTAATTTTAAGACAAACTTGGGGCTATCATTTCATTTGCTAGTACCAATGTCACATTTTCTGACGATATTTTGTTTATAATTGGTTGCACAAATATTTCGTTAATATAAAGCATGTAATGCTGTTATTAGCTTGCAAAGGTTTGGGTTGAATGTATGCATGTGATTTCACCATCCTTGATTATGTTAAAGCAAGCCACTCATACCACTGATACTAAAATGAAATGCTATGCGATTTTAGACTCTACTCTTATACAGTTAAAGTTTAAAATCAAAAGAGTTCATCATACAATTTCACTCTACAAAATAATATTTAATTTTAGGCTTTATTATCATACAGATAAGGTCTAAACTTAAATGACATTTAATGGCAGTGGAATGATAGTAGCTTACTTTTACAGCACAATTGAGGCCTTGTATATGACGGAATACTATTTATGCGTTAAAAGATCGGCGTATGTGATAAGAAAGTGATACCATGGGAAAGGTTTATTTATAAAATCCATCATATATAGGCTTGCCTGCAAAATATCGCTCATGAAATAGCCATGAAAATAAAAATATAGCCATGAGCACTTTTTGATAGGCGTTTTGTTGAGAGTACTTAGTGGCTCTAGGTTAGACTTAGTGGTTTTTATTTTACACCACATAGGTGGCAGACAAGCACACGGTTAGTATTCCCTCATTTACAAATGGATAAGCATGTATGTAGCTTCGACTAATATCTGGTGATGGTTTTTAAAAATTATCTGACAAACAAACAACATGAAAGAGTTCTGAACTGTGTAGGATTGTTCACTTGATTAACTATTTTTTTTTTAATATCAAAAATTCCTAAACATTATTTAAATCTATATTTCACTATCTCTTGATTCAGATTACTGGTGGTAGAAATTTGATGGCACAAATTTTGTCACAAAATCCGGCCGGGTAGGTACCACCGTGCACGATTGCGAAAAACCCTCCATAGTAATCCAATCTCGGTTGGATTGCGTTCAGGGGTCAGCAAGTGCATAACCGGGCAGGGGGGATTGTGGTCGCAGCACTAGTGGGACCGGTGGGTGTCACGCGGTGCTGCGACGACAATCCTCTTTTGATGAGGCCGTCAAGCTGAGTGCCACCATTGTTAACATGGTACGTGTATGTAATGGTGACCCTCTTTCCTGAGACTTTACCTTCAGCTTGCCATCAGGCGAGGTGAAGTCAAATTGACGTATCCTATATATAAAAAAAAAAAGATATAAAAGCTTCCCATCGCATTTCAGAACTCTAGTCGTATTGTCCGTCCATCAACTTCCAGTCCATATCGTACACTTAGGTATTGTATCGTCCAATTCGCGAAGTTACTAAAACACCAACGTATTCTCACGACAGAAAATCCTTAAAACATTTGAGAAGCACCTCGACGACCACGAGAAAAAGTTCACCATTCCAATACCAGACAGAAGCGTCTACTTAAACGCCCCCTGGCCACAAAACGTTCTCCAACACGTACTCAACGTTTACCATCAGCGGAACTCCTTCATCGGATCCTTATCACGATCTAGAACATCCCTGAACTTCATATCAGCTGCTAACACTCCTCATATGGACAGGAGAGGTTCAATAAGTCCTAGTCGAGCTAAATCAGCTGCGACCAGTGCTAACAGTACTAGCGCTAGGCGAGGGAAATTAACTAAAGGACAACGCTACGCCTCAACGTCCAATCTAAAACTGGTGTCAGACAAAATATCCGGCTTCTCAGTCTTTAACTCCAATGATGAATGGCGCAGAGAACCGATAATGGCGTATGGTGATAACAATAAGATAACAGAAGAGAAAATAGACAGAATGAAAGAGAAGAAACTAAATAGACAAAGCATGTCTGAGCAGTTATTCAAACAGGAGACCAATCAAAGTATGAAAAGATCTATATCACAGCAAAGTTTGAAACAGGAACGGGCTTTAGAAGCTGTCATGATAGATTTACCTCTAGAACCTTCTTACGACACAATGAAAAGCGGCCGTAGCGATCGTAGCGATAGCACGTACACGATCGATTCTACAGATGATTTAGAGACTCACTTCAGTCGGTGGGGGCCTGTCCGTGGGTCAAATAGTTACTCAAATACAGAGGTCCCTGTGAGTCAATTGTCAACTCTGAACGTACGGAAATCGATTTTAAATGAACGCGAAGAAACGCGGGATTCGATGGCTTAACGCTGTTATACTTCTGTTCTTTTTATTGTTCGTGGAAACAATGTCAAAGTATTTAAGTCGGTATTTACACATTCGTGCTCATCATCATTCTCTGAACCTTTTCCCCAACTCAGTTGGGGTCGGCTTTCCAGTCTAACTGTGATGCGGTTGAAGTTCGATATTTTCCGTGGAGCGACTGCCATCTGACCTCCATAACCAATGGTCATTATGACCAATGGCGATATGGAAGTTCCAAGTTAGACTGGTTGGACTTTTATGGGCTCCAGCTACCCGTAACGACTGCCATAGATGTTTGTATGGCAACCGGGACCGACGGCTTAACGTGCTCTCCGAAACCTGTGATAATGAAAACATTGAAAATATCAATATTTTCATGTCCAGGGTGGACATGGAAATAGTTGCAAGGTTATATACTTAGGCACACACACTGCAAGCGTGGATCTGGCACGTGTCGGTTTGCGATTCATCACCGTTTCCAATCACATCTGAGCTCTCCGTATGTAATCGAAAACGTGAAAAAAAAGCGTTAGGGTTGACAACTTAATTAAACATAAAATCGGCGCAAGAGATAAAATAACATGAGCAGCCGCGACTGACAGCACGGTGAGATCCGGTGAGGTTCTTATAGTCAAAATCACACACATAAGTAGTTTCTTTACTGCTTATACAGGGTGAATTTTTCAAAAGGGATTGGATGGCCAAATCTGAAACTATAAGGAATAACGAAAAATGGTCTAAGTTGTCACGAGCCTGATTTTGATGAAACTTAAAACCTCATCATTAGATTGTTGAAAAACCAATAAACTGAGAATCGAACCCGTTGATTTTGAAAAAAAAAACACTCTTTATTATTACACCATACGATAGTGTCGCTGTTAAGGATCAAATTCTGCGAAGTAATGATATACGGCAAATTTATTCCTTATATAGTTTTGGATTTGGCCATCCAAGCCCTTTTGAAAAATTCACCCTGTATATATTTGCTGTGGTGTAGTGCAAATGTTTGGTCGTTTACATACATTTTGGTATTTTGTAAACTTGATAACGAATGTGTAATTATCGGCTTATATTAAAAATAACTGCTTCTAGCTGCTTTCCTATAAGCCAAAGCTAAATGTACAAAGCTTATTTCACGATAATCTAATGAAAACTAAGGGGATTCTCGTAATAAAATATGTTTAAAATTCAGTACCGATCACATTTCGATCTCACAAATGTCAAACTTAGGAAAGGGAATACGGATTACGTTTTATTCGCATTACAATACCTATCGAATACAAAGTACTTGCGTTATTGTCAACTTTCGGTCATGATTCAGTCACAATATCGTTATAATATTGGATTGGTTTCCCAAATATAATTAAATAAATAAATAAATATTGAAAATTTCAACAAGATACTTGTTTTTGTGAGGTTGATATGAGATCGGTATTGACTTTTAAATATATTACGAGAACTGACCTGCTATACATCGTTTTATTAGTGAACCGAAGCATTCTGGGAAAATGGAAATCGTCGGTTTCACAGTTATGTTTTGATTCCAAACGCATGATTTATCAAACATAGGCATGTTTTACATAAAGTTTTGAAATGTTTTGTTCTCTTAATTTTCAAGTTCTGTATTTTACAGACCATTCACAAGAGCAGATAGCAGTATACCTGTATAACCCTGTATAAAAACATTTCAATTTTTTTTTTATATAAGTTTGTAATTACGCTTCAAAACTAATATGCTTTTTTAAATTTAATGTGATACAAATATATGTCTTTAAGTATTGTAACTCTATTTTTAAGGTTGTTCAGATACTGTTCGCAATGTGTGCGGGTGCTTAAAGGTGCCACGAAAATAATTTTTCATTTTAAAAACTAGATTTCGATTCGAAAAGCTAGCTAGGTTTCGACAAGAAAAGCTAGATTTCGACACGAAAATCTAAATTTCGACTCGAAAAGCTAGATTTCGATTGGACAAACTAGATTTTGATTTGAAAAGTAGAGATTAATAGATTTTGTTTCAAAAAGCTTATTTTACATTTTGGTATAGAATTTGAATGATTACTTTTTGTATTACGTCGACGCTAATATATACGCAATTTTCGACGATAGCTTTTAGCTGACTTCGATAGCTAACTCTTAAAACTATAAATTAGACTTATTTATGTATGATATTGCCATCACTGTCGGTGGTTTTCTTCGAGTTCATTAAGCTTCATTAAAAATTATAACTAAAATTGGCATTATTAAATGTCGCTTTGGCTCCTTTACTTAAAAAAACTGGATACAATATCCAAAAAAAAACCATTAAATCCTTTAAATTTTTTAGATAATGTTACCTAATAATAATAAAAAAGAGTGTAAAAAAACAACAAATCCGTCAAGCTGAATATGACTAAGTATTGGAATTTATAATGGTGGTCTGTCATTAGACTTCACTTATAACAATCAGGTGAAGTGAATTGAAAAGCTAAAAAAAAAGAAAAAAATCTCAGTATTAACATTACAAAGTCACAAACTTGCCATTTAATATATTGAGGTGAGAGTACCAGTTTTCGACAGTGTATTTATTGCCAGTTATTTTGGGCCTCCTTTATACAATAGCGAAGGGACATGCGGTAAAAAGTAAAAAATATCGTTCTACAAATATAATCTCTCAATTATATTTACTTTTTAAACTTGGAAATGAACTGTTTGCCTTGCTGTTGCAGCATGTCCAGTTATTTTCCTAGCAAATACCTGAAGTTAATTCTTATAGATTTTTAAGACAACTGATAGATTTACAAGCTCAACTTATTGTTATGGTTTCACTCGACTATACAATAATAAAGCGAAACACACTTTGTTCGAAAATAACCATTGGTACTATCACCTCATTAAGAATTTAGACCAGGACATCTAAATTTCTATAAATTGTTGTACTCGTTTGTGTATTGCTGGACAAATGACGAGTTTCAAAATTCTGCCAAAACTGCTAGTCTATAGAATACAAGATATACCTGCGAGTATGTTTGGTAAGCTCGTTTTGGTCTATTTGTTATTCCAGACTATGCACTTTTATAAAATTTGCAGTATACATAATACAAATAATATTGCTATTGATGTGTCAGAATTTAGAACTCGGGTCCTAAACTTGTCCGGCTTCTTCGATATACACATTTGAGTACATCTGTATAACCTCAAAATGTAGTAATTTAAGGACTTCCAAAATATATTAGCCAAAATTTTAGCTTCCTTAGTAGTTTCTATCTAGAATATAATTTATAGGTGTATTTTTTTAGTCAAACACGCTAAATATGCGCAGTTAGATTCACTATACACGGTAAATATTATAGTGATGTTATTTTAATAGAATATATTTAATAAGCTGGAAGCTTTGGAAGCTGGTCCATTGAGTCTGATAACGCCAGGACCTAGTTTGTTCACACTGTATAATTTGTAGGTTTAGTGTAGGCAAAACTCTACACTTTTTACATGTCCGAAGAGTGAACGAGAATGTCAGAAACATTTTTTTTACCTTTTGGTACTAAAATGAATTCTTGTTTGCTATGATATGTATAAGTAATATAGAAGCTTTGCCTTATTTACATGAACATAATTATATACATTTTTTGTATCGATATTTAAAATGTGATGACCTGACGAAAACAGGTGAAATTCGGTCTTAGTGCGGGATAATGAAACGTAGAATGTAAATATAGACGGTTGGACTGAAGAAAGCTTATCTAAACAAATAAAACAATATCAAATTATTTGTTCGAAGCTCTTTGTTTAACTAAGGCTATATCGGTGGCTATTCTAGTGCATTAAAAAGCAAATTTCTGCGATTAAAAGATATTGCTTTCACATTTTGTGGTATTCGTGGAGGCGAATTCCCTGAAAACAATTTTACTTAGTAGTAGATTCAATGTGCCTCAACCCAAAGTCTTAGGTTAGTTGAAAAATATTTTTAAATTGTTGAATTTGATATTTTTTATTAGTATTGAAATTATTATAATTACTGGTATTTTTAACTAAATAAAAGACAACGAAATTATGCGATTGTGCAGCATTTATTGCGCCCACTGATCAATATACGCGCGATAATTGGTCAATAAATGGTGACCACTATATAAATAAGGATTTCTCTCCTCTTTTTATTATTTGTGGACCAAATGTGGGTATTAGAATGTATGAATGAGGGGGTCAATGCAAATACATTTTATGTATAAGCATTACATGTTGGCCATACCGCAGAAAACGCAATGTTTGTCTGGATAGATAGAATGTCAAAAACCAGTTCGAGTTCTTGACATTCTATATGACTAGTCTTTTCATATGATAAAACTAGGAGTAGGTATACCCACCTTCTGAATATTAATTATGCTAACATACTATTTTTGCATCTCTCTTAGTAATTTTTGTGGTTCTCTCATTGTTTTGAGGAAGCTCATTTAGCCTGATTTTAAAAATACATTCCATTTATTATTGTGTGTAGATATATGACACCTTAATTCTTTGTACAAATATTTTTTAAATAACTATTTTGTAAATTAATTATAAATTGCTTTTTCGAAGATAATTTACATATTAAAGAACCTAATGTTGTAAGATATTGTTGACCTCTTTTTCTTCATTTCCTATCACTATGACCTACATTATCTACTTTTCTAGAATTAACTTTTATTAATGGGGTTTCTTTTATCCATCCAAGGGTGATCTTTTATCCTTTGTTCAGGTTCCTGCCGTATAATTATTTAAATTTGAATAAAAAGACAATCACTATACGTCAATCCTAATATAGAAATAACACTGAATTGAATTCACCCTGTTTAAGACAGGCACATTTCGGCCCAAAATGGGTAACAATCTACCAATACATTATGTATTTTAAAATAATTGATACAAGTCTTCCGTTCCAGCTTCAATAGTTTTAAAACCATTGCGGTATGATTTTTTTTTCTAATTCGCATACATTTTTTACAAGAAATAATCAAAACCGGTTTTCACGATTTTACTTCGCTTTACTGAAATGATTAAATTCAATAAAAGGTTAGTATGACCTTTAAATTAATTTATTATGCGCACTAATTTAAGAGAAATTTAAAAACTAATTTTATAATCGTTGGGGTCAAATTGGCCTAAACGGTATGGGTCATTTTGACCTCTGCTGTCAGTCATATGTTATTAATTGTGTTCTAATAGACTGATTACTTGACAAAAAGCAATCGAAGTAATCAGTTACGGGTTCTTTTGACGGTTGACCCCATACAATAATGTATAATATTAATTTTATATGCCTAATCAATTGTATCAGGCTTAGCGCAGATTAGAGACATAACAGTCTTAGGAAGTCGCAACTGTTGCGCAGCGAACTGTTTTTATGAACTGATAACCGTTATTTCTTCACTAAAAAGCTATTGAATTTCTTCAATAGCTTGGCTCGTTCGGGTGCTCGTTCTTAACAGTTGATGAAATCAACTAGTTTTTAATAAAGAGATAACGGTTATTTTTTTGATATCAGAAAAACCGGCTATGAAAACAGTTGATCAACGCCTACTCTTTATCTATTTAAAATTATTTTGTCTTTAATCGATGTTCAGCCTTACTTTAATTTATTAATTCGTATAGAATGACGTCTTTATTTTTTTTATATTTTAAGTTCTATAATAACAAATTTTACCACGGCATATAAAATTAAGAGGAAGTGTATTTAAACCTTTTCAATATCAACACTAGTACCAAAATCAAATCTATTATGACCAATCACCTCACACAGAATTTGATTGGTTATATTTTATGGAGAATCAGCCTAAAACTGAATATTAGCCAATCACATTGCGAATTATGTTGAACATCTGTATATCTCGCGATAGCGGGTCACTTTCTCTTAATTTTATTATACTGATATACGTGATTTTAACCGTAAATACTGGTATAAGTATTAACACTATATGATTAATTTTATCAATCGTTTCCGTAAAGCGATATTACGGGGTGAGCGTATACGGAATCGTTCGTGTAATGCGTAATTATGTGCGCGTATATGTAAAATGTCATTATATATTAATAAAAAATCATTTATATTACGCAAATTATTATGTAAATAAAGATGTTATGTTTTTATTTTATTTTATTATTTCTCCTGCGTGGTGGTGGATTAGAGCAACCTAAATATTTCTTATTACTGGTGTTAACTCGTACTGGCGTGACCTTAGCTCGTGGACAACGTGCCATTCCATCATTAGAATTGCTTCGTAGCGAATCTGGGCCTGTATAAAAAGTGATATTATATTCTATTAACGGAATCGCTTTTACAAGTCCGAAAAGTATGGAAGTGACATTATTTGTTACACGCTATGGTTACACGTGACATGTCGACAAATACTGTCACCTTTATATTTTGAATTTCCAATGAAAAGTGCTATTGTCTAGGCCCCTGTATGTAGCATTGACCTGAAGACAACGTGATATTCCATTGTTGGAATCGCTTCGAAGCTAATCTGTTTCTATTCATTATCGCTAGTAGAATATCACTTTGTCTAAAGACCCTTGAATTTTCATGAGGTCACACTGGGCGGAACACAGCTACGTCGATCAGAGGCATCACTGGTCGAAAGACCATGGTCAGTGTAATTTGACATGTATATATTGAATGATAGCGTTTCTTTTAACTTGAATCTCAAGATCGAAAATTTAGGTATATGTGCTGTAATTATTTGTTTCATATATATCGAAAAAATGCTCATTTATAATCGTTTTTAACATATGTAAGTGCTTTGTTTTTTTAAATGAATGATAATATTATAGCAAATGGTTTCAATTTATGTTTCAGAAAGTTGTAAGTTAGTTTCACAGAAATACTATGTATTGTATCATGTAAATTCATTCGTAAAATGTGTGTACATATTATTTCTGTCAATTTCGCTTCGTTAATCATTTGTAATTAGAGAATTGGAATCAATTTTTGAATCATTATAAAAATTGGCATTAAATATAGTAGTTTTTTATTTTCACACCATTTGGCAGTATTCATTTTTTAAAAATAATATTTTTTTAATTTGTTGGTATTTTTGTTAAAAAAAAACAAAGCACTTATAATAAAAAATGAATTGTATAAACATAAATAATAATATTTGAGCTTGCTTTCAAAGGGACAGGTACAGTGACTACTAAACGCTTAATGTAATGCCCCAAGTTACTTCGCAAGGAACATTTCTTATGCCTGAGGACATACTATCGACACAATACGATGTATATATCTACATAAACAGTCCGACAGGGGTAACTGGCGTCGCATCGTAACATAACAAGAAACTAGCTCGCATGAAACTGCATGTGCTTCAGACTGTATATTGTTTCAAAGATGTCGCAAAAACCTTTTATTTTTTATAGTGTAGGAAGCCGATTTAGATGATAAAATAATTGAAATAGGTTATATACTTATTATAGCACGTTATCTTTAAAAATAAATAAAAATTGTTTCGAATTTTTTCTAACCAATACCGAGATATTTGAATTGAGCTGTTCGTCTGGGGTAGTACCTCCGCCCTACAGTAGACCAGTAGACCACGGCCATAGTAACCGTCGTGTTGTGTTCCTGGGGGTAAGTAGGGTAGTCAGAGATCACTGGAGGGATTCTGTGTTGACAGCGGGAAGATCAAAGTCTCCTACATTGTCAGCAGACGTCCATTGGCCACGGTGACGGCTTCCCATCAGCTGGGCCGTGTGCTTATCTGCCACCTAAGTGGTTAAAAATTTTACTAAATGATTCCTGACTACTCGAATATTAGGATACAGTTACTAATAACTGCGTGGTAATAGAGATGTATAGATCCTAATTATAAATATTATGACCACTAGAGTATTAAGAAATAAAAGGTTTTTGTTGACACTTGTAGCAATATATTGTATAATTTAACACCAGCGAGGTACTGGCTAACAAGGAATGGATCTGCGCCCGAGCATGGTATGTGTATATTGTACACATTATTATTTATTTAGTTATATTGTTAACACGCTCGCTTAGTAATACGCTTTACGCCTTAAAATTGTAGTGAAATTTCACTAATTTATTTTTCTGATATATGAGATAATTAATTGTTACACTAGTAATAATAAAAAAATGTGGAGGGGAAGAGACACCACGTGCCCTTGTTTTGCATGTGTAAAAAAATATTTCTTTCAATAACAATTATTTTTTCCTTTTTCCTATTGTGGGATTTGACAAACCAAGGGCGACCTATTGGCAGCGGGTTCTCCTGCCCAATTTTTTTTTTGCAATAAAATTCTTTCATTTAATTCCAATACATTATCAGAAAGATAAACCATAAAATTATATTGGCTTATTTTGACCCTGCTAAGTGTAATGTTATTAGGGTCAAATTGACATAATGTTACCCCGTGTATTAGCCCATTTTGACCCTACTGAGTGTAAATTTATTTCGTAGGGTCGAATTGACATAATGCTACCCTCTTTTGTTGCTCTCTACTAAAATATCAATTGTGATGAATTAGTGCAGTGTGCTAACTACAGCTAGCGTGTTAACTACTGTTATTTTTTTTAATTTCTTTCTAATGGTTTTCTAGGCTATAAACAATTGCATCTTGAAGGATCTGCAGATCTACTTGAATTTTCAATTAAATATTTTTACTAGGTTGTATTGCATGCATTGCGCATAAGTTATAGTAATTTTTAAAATACTAAAATATTGGCTTCAAAGTTCAAACCTTTTTAAATTAGTGTAAATATTTTAAGATTTTTGTTATTGATCCAAACAGGTCTTATCCCGGAGTCTTACGGACTTCCCTACGAAAAGGTCGAAACTAAATTAATATTAAGCTTTAATTAAAATATCAGTTTAAATTTTAACTTGAACATTTTAAATGTAATAATTTGGAAAACTTACAGATGTTGGGAGTTGGGACCTACTAAGAACTTTCTTTCAAAATCGTTGTATGGAACTTTGACGTGGTAGTTCAAAATAATAAAGTTTGACAATAACATCTCATTAATTAAACAGTTTTATTTAACTCGACCTGTGTGTTTAAGTCAAATCTAATAATTGAAATTTGAACCCCTTTCAGTTGTCTGATTGGTCTGATATTTGGCAGAAGACTATACAATTTAAAACTGTTTGACCTAAAAAGATTTTTCATAATTTATTTTTCATTTCATTTTCTCGATATTTTTTAACTATTCAAAACTGTTATGTAATAATATTACAAAGTAAGTGTATAATTTTGGTAAAACTGTTCCAATTCTAGTGTCCATTTTATTCTTCATGTCAAAGTTTAAACTAGTATTTTAAGACGACCCCATTAGATAAAATAATATGTTCCATAATGTAAATGTAACGCATAATAATTCATGCTTTTTAATTTTCAACTTGATCCATTAGGATTTTCTCAGAGACCTTACACATATTTCATGTTATTAAAACCAATTTTATTTCCACTTCTAGGCGCTTGATGAAGAGTTCACAGTCCAGTTAGAAGAACAAGAGAGGCAGGCAGCGAATGCGAGACTACCTCCTGCGTCTTCCACCATGCCGCAGCACAGCTCGGCGCTCCATTCGTCCAGAACGAGTTTGGCGTCCAGTCACTACGATTAGTACCAAGTAATAATTCTTGGATGTTAAGATATTCACATCAAAGTGGAGCAATAATAATTTAAGAGTGTTAGGCGAAAGTCCCACAGGAAGAGCAGCGACCAACAGCGACTGGAATCTGTTACTAGGAGTAGTTGCAAATACGTTCACGCAGTTCTCTTTGAATGTCGAAACTATATAACTCATGTTGATAAGATTCAAAATGGTTTGTAATATTTTGCCTCAAAAAGCCGCTGCCAGTCGCTGCTCCTTCATTGGAAATTGACCCTTATAAGCTGAAAACAAAGACTCTATCTAAATAAAAGACTTAGAATGCTGCGGAATTGTATAGGATCGATAAGGTTTGTTAGTAAAACGTATGAGGGTTGTGTCGCTGCTAGGCGTAGTGCTTAAACGAATTAGTATCGACGATATGCGGTAGGGTTATGGAGTTATCTATCATCGTTTCGAAGTTTATGAGTTGACCGCTCCCTTCCTTCTACAGACATTTGTTCTTCCACGTCGTTCGTAGGGCAGCGAGTTAATGTTCCTTCAAAGATCTGTTGCTACTGGGTATACCGTACCTTTATTTTTTACTATTTTTAGGTCTCGTTACTGTGAGCTCACGAAATATCCAAGATTAGATATTTTCTAAAGAGAAAACATGTGGTATGCTCTAATAAATTTTAAAACAAATTCAAAAATATGACAGTTTTGAATCTCGAATTACGACTAAACATTATAGATCTGTTATATACTAAGTATTTGTTTCGTGTAAGTGGTCGTAAAAAAATTGTTACTCTATTCTCAATCTCATATTATGGTCTCGCGTCTGTTTGACGAACTATGAATAACGAAAATCGATACGTAGTAGTCACGATAGTCGCGATTAACATCAAATTCGACTATATTGGATTGATTAGCGTTAGTAATTGAAATGTCTTGACCATTTTATAAAGCGTTATTAGATGATGGCGTTGTGTCTCATTGTAGAAAAAAGATAGTCGTTATTACCCTAATAACACATTAGGGTAATAATGACTAATGGGGTAAATTTGAAATTTAGACTGATATCAGCTCGTGAACGTGGTAAGCCGATACATGAACGTCGTTAAAGTGTTTAAGCTATTTATTCGTGATCGGATATTAAATGCTACATTGGCTGTAAGAACGAAGGAATTGAGAAAGTAAAGGTGCTTCACGAAATATAATAGGTCGAATAGCGATTGTATTAATAGCAAGTAACGCATAAAATTGGTGAGATTAGTACAAGAATTATAGTACATGACGATTTAAGGTTGTTACTTTAGTTTGAAATGTCCGCACTTATTTGGTAGTTCTTGATACATGAGTGAGTTTCCACGAAACGGCATCACAATATCGTTTCTGTCAATGAAGTAGGAATAAAAGATTGTAGAGAAAATCTCACAATACATGTGCTTCGTGATAAGTATAGTCTTGAGCGGTTGAATGTGTCGGTGTACTAACCGGGGTTATGGGGATGGGTAGTGATAAACATTTGTAGCGGACATTTCGTTACCTGAAACGCATGCTAAGTCGTTCTAGGAAGTGGCTGTACACTAACACATTTAAAGCGAACTTTACATTGCAATTAAATAAATAATTGACACATGTACCATTATTCAGCTTTTTATTATTTTAATTAATGTTTAAGAGATGAAATGGTTGGTAACTTGGATGTGTTAAGCTAATACCTATGACGACCGTTCAAAATCTAGTTTTTTCGTATAGATTGCACGAATGTTCGCTTTATAACATGTTTTAGTACGCTGTCTAACGTCGGTTACTATAAATAGGGGCAAAAATCTAGTACATGTGCTCTAGATGCGTAGTTACGAGATTTTAAATCTGTTTGGCGGTAAGCACGGGGTGTGAAGGTGGAGGCGCGCCAATTATCTAATAATAGATATATATGACTAATTACGGACTCAGAGGCGAGCCCATTGAGTCCATAATTAGTTTAGAGTACTTTTTCTCTAGGTGAGGTCCAAAAATTCCATCTTTATAATACTAATCATGGACTCAAAGGGCTCACGTCATTGATTGACACTGAATTTTTTGACATGTGGTCCAGATTTTTGCCTCGAAGTGCAAAAATCTGGACCGCAACTTTAAGGTTGTGCTGGATAGTCAGCTTTGCTACCAATGTCTAATATGCTTTATTGACACCAGGTTCTGAAGACTATACTTATTAGAAGTTCATGTGTTAATAATAGGAAAAGATTGTTAAGCTGCTTAGTTCGGACATTTTTGTATTATCAAATGCCTTTATTATGTATAACATACCACGAATAGCTTCACCAGGATATAGCTAACAGTGTGTAACAAACCTTATGCTTTGAATCTACTTCAAGGAACAATTTAATATCCTTGCATCCCACATGTTAGGTAACTGGAGCTAGGAACACTCAGAAAAAGCTACACGATGTCTTGGCATTGGTCTATCTTCTTGTGCTGTACTTTTCTAGCTCTGCTCAAAATATATCGGGACCTGCTATTTTCCACAGCAAATAACCTATGTATAATAATGTAGATCATTAAGTGATCTTTAAGTAAAAAACATTTAGGTCTACGATGTGATTATTGTATAATAGAATTATTGATTCGAGACATAGGGCATTGTGGGGTTAGGTGTTTTAAGAAAATCTAATTTAGCTTCGCTTTCTAAGTCAAAATTACCCTCAAAAGAAGTCAAAATTACCCTTGAAATTAATATAAATAATATTAAAATTAGGTTAGCTTTGCTAGGGTTGTGTAAAAACTAGTTTGATCGGCCTAAAAGTGTTCCCACGGACATAATGACGTCAAATGAGCTTTTGTAGTGGTAAATTATTGTATTCGGACTGAGAAAGTCTTCGGTTTATGTTGAAATGGGTGAATGACGCAGAACAACTGCAATGTTATATAATAGAAATTGTACTAAATGTGTCTGATATTGAAATGCCACGAAAAGGAGTCTTGAGGAGTTAGTGGCAGTTTTTTCAAATGTCTTTTTCGAAACCTGTGAACGCTGTTTTTACGTGTCGTCTTCTTGCTCTTCTTGACTCCTCCAAGCATGACTTTTTAATAAATTTAACAGCAATTTGCTCACATAGCTTGACGCTTTTAACATATTCCATAATTTTAGAATTTCCACTTCTCCACCCCACTTAAAAGGGATCGGATGAATGTAAAATAGGTAGAAATTAATTTGCGATAAGATCTAAATTCTAAGTCTATATTTTGTATATGAAAATCTCTTTCGTTAGCAAGTTAATTTCTACTGTAATAGTAATCGTTTTATGTAAATTTTGTACATAAGTTTAAGATGCACCCGATGTAATATAAAATTTATCCAGCGGGAGGTGGATGGACGTAATTCCAGTGGGCCTCCATACCTTTGAGTATTAGTTCGTGGTTATAATTACCGTTTGCTCTACTTAAATATCGTAAAACTTATTGTTAGAATAAAAATTCAAATAAAAATAACTGTAAAATACATGGTGAATATTAGGGTCAATATGACTAAATGAATATTGGAGTCTAACTAACCTTTTACCCCCGTATAGTCGGATTTACCCTTTTCATAACTGTATTTGATTAAAACTATTTTCTTGCTATGCATATCACCTCTCGCTGGAAAAGTTATAGTCAACTTAGGATTTGACTGATGTGTAGATAGTGAGTCGAAGAAATTATTTTTTCATGTACAGTAAAAATAAGAATGTGCCTACTAATTCATAGATTAAAAAAATATCTATACAGATCCGGGTTCCGCTACTAAATGTGTAAAGTAATAAATATACCTTAGTGACTATATTTTTTAGCTTGATTGAACACATTGCAGTTTATTGGGCATTATTTTTTGTTGTCCAATATGTGTTGTCAAGTTAAAGTTTTGAAATATCCTCGTTGACTTCATAATATATTAAAAATGCTACTGTTCATTGATTTAAAATTATTGAGGTTTCTTTTTTTATTATCTACTTAAATAGTTTCTACTGTTTATATTTTAGATCCTCTTGTCAAAATTAGATTAACACTAATTCCTAGCTAGTCCTTTATGCTCATTGCATTAGAAAATAAAAATAATTTTGTTGCAATGGAGAAAGGCTGTCGATATTATTGAGGAAGGAAAATGATAAAACACTTTTTGTCTATGATTTAAGGGTCGAGGCAGACCTATCTATGGTATTAGTTAGTTGTTGTGTCTTCAAGCCAAGCGATTACTGCCGACGCGACGGCTGCCTATAGTGTGGATGAATCTCAAGAGGTCTGGAACCCCTGTTCAAATTCTTCGTATTCCATCTGCCATAACAATTAATGAATTTCTATTATTTCTGTATAAACCAAAGAGAACTTCCATTCTGTTTCAGAAGCGTGTTCAAAATTAAAATCGTAACGCCTGTAGATATTTGACAGTTATATAATATGTCAAAGTGAACTGTCAAAAGTGACATATCAAAAGCAAAAGTATCAAAAACACACGGCCTGTTGGTTTTGACCACGCTTTTAAACACTAGTCCTTCCGGCTTATCATAAAAGACGTAGGATTATCGTATTATTAAGTAAAAACAACGATTAGGGCGCTTTGAATAAATTATTTTATTTTTTTATTAAAACTAGAATCTGTCAACTTCGAGTAAATGTGTGATTTGGTAGCCATTTTGCTGGAAAAAAATATTTCTTTCAAAGTATTTCCGCATTTTTACCTTTATTTTTTATGTTTAAAATATATTCAATTTACTTCCTTGTTCAGTATAATTTCACGGTTGCACTTAATAAACAAGATGGCTGCCATTTCAAATAGACGCGTGTTTCAAGATGTCTTTATTTAACTTACGTTTTTAAAAGGAACGCAATGTATTTTGTATGTTGAGAAGAAAAAAAAATTAAGCAGGGCCAATGATTTCATAGGACAAGTGTATTTTGTACATAGTTAAAATTTTTAAACTACTTTATTAAGCTACTTATTTAGGAAATTAAAAAATATGTAAATTAGGGTAAATTGAAAAAGTCATGATAAATAACTATTCCTTTTTAAATTTGACTGATATTCTTTTTTAAACTATCTAAATCAAATTTAAAAATAGAACTTTATTTAGATAGTTTGAGAAAAAATCGTGTCCTAAACAGTGTTGGCATGCTTAATTTTATTGAAATCTTCTCGTAACATTATATTTTTAAGAAAAATTGTTCCAAACGACAATTATACAAAGAAGAGTGTGCGACTGGAAATAATAACATTATATTAAAAAATAAATTTCATAAGAAAGTTATTAATTTGTAAATATTGAACATAATTTACTACTTAACGCATTTTTTTTATCTGTAAACATTATTTTGCGAGATTACCACAGTATTGTGTAATATTTTATTATTATTATTTTTAGATAACAAAATAGCCATAACCGTCTTTTATAATGTTAATTTTTGTCAATTAAAAGTGACTAAATTATTGTTACATTTTTTTTGAGATATAAAGGAAATACACTTTGTTTTTTTGTTTTATTCTCTGTTTACCATAATAGCACAGTAAATCTATATACACTCGAGAGCAATGAATCCGGGTCACTTAAAGAATGTTAAAAATCTCGGAAACTAAAAATGATAGGTTAATGCAATAAATTGTATTTAATAGACAATGTAATACTCCTTAAATGAAAGTAAAAAAAATATGAGTCACCATACATTTTATTAACACAAAATTACATAAAGAAAAAAACTGCTGATCTCTCCTTAAAACAAAAATAGGAAACAGGGCATATCTTAGTCTCGAAATACGATGCCCACGCTCCAGTTTAGGGCCGTTTGCAGGTCTAAGGGGTTTTAAGTTAGATTCAGCAAGCCGACGTCTTACTGTCCATGCACTTGGGTTACTTCCTCCGAGGCGTCGAAACTGATTGGTGAGTTCAGTTCCTGTGAGAAAGCGATTTCGAAGCATGGTGTTCACCAAGTATCGGTCTTCTCGTGCTGTGGTACACCTGGTTCTGCCCGTTCCTGGTCTGCGTAGGTTAGAACCAGTTTCTTCGTTTAAGTGACCCGGATTCATTGCTCTCGAGTGTAGATAAAAGAAAGTCGTGTTAGTTACTCCACTTATAACTCAAGAACGGCTGAACCGATTTAGCTGAAAATTGGCAGGGAGGTAGTTTAGAGCCAGGAGAAGGACATAGGATACTTTTTATCCCGGAAAAGTATATACAATAAAAAACAAACTTAACTTTGCGGTTCGATCTCTAGACCGGATTACTGAACTAACCGCAAATAATAAGTTTGTCGTAGATTACGTCACCCGCAGTGGTGTTCAGTAGGATTAGTGGATAGTGGTGTTATTCGGGAGCGGGAGTGGGAATGGGATCGGGAGTGGGAGCGGGAGCGGGGCGGGAGTGCGAGTGGGAGTGGACTCAATAAGCGACTTCCACGCGAGCGGAGCCGCGGGCAACAGCTAGTATCTTTATAAGCTAAAGCAGTATAGAAACTACGTACTTATATAGGCTAAGGACTCACGGAGCGACTTTCACCCTCGCCCGCGCGGTTGCGGGCCCGCAGCCTTTGTAGAATACGCGGGCGTAAAACGCGTCATGAAATTTGCTTTAATTTTTTACATAAACTAGCTTTCGCCCGCGGTTTCGCCCGCGTGGATGTTGGTATCACCACCAATAAAACGGTATCTTCACTCGACTCTACTCCACTCTCCACTTTCATTCTCCACTCCACTCTCTACTCCACTGCACTCTCCACTAAATAAAAGGATAAAAAGTATCCTATGTCCTTGTCCTGGTTAAGCTACCTTCCTACGTATCATATCGTCTTTGATTCTACAAAGGCTGCCCGGGCCCGTAACCGCGGCAGGCGCGGGTGAATACCGCTTCGTGAATCCTTAGCCTTGCGCAGACGCACGCGTGCCGTCTACATCTACACGAACCTCACCGGATCTCAACATGCTGTCAGTTGCGGCACGCGCTTCAACAGAAGAACACGAAGGTCCATCGTTTCCAGACTCGGTCAGAGGTTTTATATAAAACCCCCTGTCTTGGAAATGGACGTTGCAGCTAAGGGGGTAAAATACGGTTTTTCCCGTTGGTCAGATTGATAGATTAGTCTGTCCAATGGGAACTTTTTGTCCCATTGTTCAGATACGGTTGTATTTCATGAAATTGTCAACTACCTAGTAAAGAAAAATAAGGAAATGACTGATTTTGATTCGCATCAAAATGTAATTTTTTTTTAATACTACTTAGGTGGCAGACAAGCACACGGCCCACCTGATGGGAAGCGGTCACCGCGGCCTATGAACGTGTGCAACACTAAGGGTGTCACACACGCGCTGCCTGCATTTTGATTGCGGAACCACGTTTATTTTTTTAAAACATGTAGGCACTGATACTGCTTTTAAGTAGGTACTAGGAAAACCCAAGATATGCGGACTTTCAAGTAATCAGCCGAACGGGGTCGAAGTTTATCACGTTAACATATTATTTAAACGACCAAATGAAAAACAGACCAGGCGTTCTCATACGCTGATTATTGTCGCGTCAGACACTTGATAATTAGCCTGACGGCCTCATCAAATACTTTCTCACGCCCCGCTTAAAGGGTTCCGGCTGTTAGAGCAAGGAAACACGTGTGCTGGTAAATAATTCCAAGTCTTTGTGATGCGACATAGAAAAGAGCCGTCGAATCGCTTTGTTTTGATGAGATGTTTGTATCGTAGGTATGAGGGTGGTACCTCAGCCTTGTACGTGTTGTTCTGTATAGGAAAAATGGTCATTAAAAACACTCGTCGTTGTAGAAGCAGTACAATTACTCAATTTCAATTTCAATTTCTTTATTTCTCAAAATAGTGTAACGTAATTACCTACATCTTTTTGACGTCAAAAACTACTTAATACTAAGTTTACCACCGCTTCCTAGGCGCTAGTGGAGAAGAAACGGTGCAACAAACTCCACTGCTGCATTTTGAGACGTCAGGTTATACATAGATATCTTAAGACTAAATATGGACGAATGTACATTTTTGTCTCGTGTCAATATAAATAAAGGTATATCAAAAAAAGATATAATAAATTTTAACCGAAGTTGAACAATAAAATAAATTCACTGTTCGATTCACAATTTACTGTTCGAGAGCATCACTAGTCAAGAGCATCTAAGTATCTACGTGGTCTTCCTCAAGACATCGTGATAGCAACTTGCACGGGCGATATCATGGTGACACTGCAGCCAAGCAGGCTGATTTTTTTGTCGGTCACGTCAACATGACTTCACCTCGCCTGATGGTAAGTTGAAGGCAAAGTCTCTAGAATGGGAGTTACCATTGCAAACACCGATAGCCGATAGTGCCAAAATGGTGACTCTCAGCTTGACGGCCTCATCACCGACCCTTGATGGAATTGTTTGCACCATATGAGGGTGATATCTCAGCCTTGCACGTGTTGTTCTGCATAGGAAAGGAGAGGGTGGGACTAGTTGGTAGAGTTCGTCGGAACACTCCCCATGGTAGAGGCGGTAAAAAGCTACCAAAGATGCTATATCTCTGCGCAATTGCTGGGGCTCGAGAGTATTGGTAGACTCCCAATAATACGGACCGCATTTTTCAATACGCAATACATAACATATATGAAACACAAACTCACGCCTATATCCCTGAAGGGGTAGGCAGAGGTGCTAGCACCCACATTTCGCCAGTTTATGTTTAGGTCTCAATGTAATAAGGTGGCGAGCCTATTGCTATTAACCGAGCACTTATAAACCTGCGATAAATACACACATAACTTCGAAAAGCAATACGATATTGAGGAAAAAAGAGCTTGTCCCTGAGCTTGATCGGCCCTGAATCTAATTTCCTTTTGGCATTGAACCTGATCAAGTTCAGTACCAAGACACAGGCATGTGCGTTTACAGCAAAGGTCAACAAACTCGGGAGTCCTGAAAAAGGTGAGATGGTTTTTGATGTCGGAGCAGCGTCTGCGGAGTCTTGTGTCTAAGTGTGTGTGTATATGGTATGTTTACTTATACATTGGCATTAAATGAGCTACACCCTATCAATAGGTCTGTGACCTACGATACGATACCGTGCGAAAAAATATGCGATCACAATTTTAACGCAACTCTTGAGTTAAGGAACGCCTTAGTAATTGTCAAATGAATATTCAGACAGTTTTAAATAAGTACCATCTACGTTACTCTGTAATTTAAAATCACATCGTGTTGATATGTGGACCCATATTTTCAGTTTTCTCGCTATCGGTGAGTAAAAATATTAACCCCTGTACTATGATAAGATGTCAGGACTTGTTCTTCAATCAGTATGTTTACCGGCGTGAGGTTAGCTTGTGTCGGGTGCAGGCCGGAACTTTCACACTGTGCACCCGGGTATCTGAGGCGGCAGCGCCTCTCACCCGCCAGGGGAGACGCTGTTGCCACGAAAAATGCTGGCCGAGGTGGGAGTGGCCCTCTAGAGGGCTGCTCTTAGGCTCTCCACGTGACAGACTAGCAGAGGGCACAGTGGGGAGTAGGCGGGGTCAGACTGGCTCTCTGAGCGCAGACGGAGGGTGACAGGACCGTAGATGGCTCAGTGTTAGCTGGGGTGCAAGGGTATTGGACGGGTAACTTTACACCCGGTAATTGAAATCCGGGACAGCGTAGGTACGGTTTAAGTCGGTTCGATTCCGACGTTACCACACCCGATAGCCAACAGGGGTTAACGGAGACTCCCCTGCGAGTGAGAGGCGCTGCCGTTTCTTCACTCTCACCAATTTTTTAAAATTAGTAGGTACAGTCAACGACAAAAGTCGATTAACACTAAAATATTTGCAAATTCAAATTCATTTAATTATTGTTTGTCACAGGTAGATAGAAGATGTTGTCAATTACATAAAAGTATCACCGTAGCATGTCTGATAAGACGTACAATAGTATTATCATATATGAACCACATCACACTAGGTACAATTATCATTACCTATATCAGGGTAGGCGAACCTTTATGCATCAACGTGCCATTTTTTTCTAAAACATGTTTTATGGGGTCACTGGCGTGCCATCAAAACTTTTTTTTTTATACAACCTAGGTAGCAGACAAGCACACGGCACGGCCCAGCTGATAGGAAGCGGTAACCGTGGCCTAGGGACGCGTGCAACACCAGGGACATCACACTCGCGCTGCCGACCCCGCAAAAACCTACAAGTAATATCCTTCTTGAAGAACCCCTTATTGTAGTCGCTAGCGAAAACCACGGCAGGGATATCATTCCACAGCCTAAGCGTGCGCGGAATAAAATTCCTTTCAAACCTCACAAATTTTTTTATGAAATAATGTAAACAAAAGAGGTATATTTTTGAAATGCTTTTATTACACGCATTAAGATACAAGGGAGGTAAGTTGAAAATTACGGCAGAGGCGATATTGCTAGCCCGAGCCGT
The DNA here is from genome assembly GCA_963576445.1 of Lithosia quadra. Taxonomy (NCBI): domain Eukaryota; kingdom Metazoa; phylum Arthropoda; class Insecta; order Lepidoptera; family Erebidae; genus Lithosia; species Lithosia quadra. The sequence continues at coordinate 3,194,054 of OY754897.1, forward strand.
AGGCGAGGGTTATAGGAAGCCGAGGATGAGTAATTTTCATACCTCACGAGTGTCATATGACGTTTTATAACATATTTGAACACTCCGTAGCATAGGATCATTCTCGTTAGATCGTCATAAAATACCTAAACACATTTTTTACGAAAGTTTTATGATCGGCGACGTGCCCAAAATATTGTGCCGCGTGCCACCAATGGCACGCGTGCCATTGGTTCGCCTACCCTGACCTATATCAACCAAAAAAATAAAAAATTAATAAACAAATACCTATGTTAGTGAATAAAGTATCAAAATGAAGATAATGTATCTACTTAACTACTACTAACGCCATTTATTGGGTAACGTTGTACTAACCTAAGAATGTCAATGGTCATTGTATGTACTTTTGAAATTAAACGTTAGTTCTGTTGCGAACATCCAACGAGTTTTATTAAGAGGTTATGGGCCACTCGTTTTTATCAGTTATTTTACGTTTAAAATAGATAAATTGTGCTTGTTGATTCGCGGAAACATGAACTCAAACTACATTGCTAGTGTGCCGAAGTTGAAAGGCAGGGAGAATTACGATGAGTGGAGTTTTGCGGCTGAAAACTTACTGGTATTGGATGGGACGGACAAGTATATCAAACCACCGGCCGGATTTGAAGTTAAACCAGCAGAAGACGCAAAAACGAAAGCAAAACTAATATTAACAATTGATCCAACTTTGTATGTGCACATCAGGAACACGGAAACATCAGCGGCATTATGGACTAAATTGAAAACCATGTTTGACGACTCCGGTTTCTCGAGAAAAATAACCCTACTTCGACATTTGATATCCATAAGATTGGAAAGTTGTGACTCGATGGCTACCTATGTCACACAAATAGTTGAAACGGCTCAAAGGTTAAATGGCACAGGATTTACAATTACCGATGAATGGGTAGGATCATTATTATTAGCAGGTTTGTCCGACCGTTACTCTCCAATGATAATGGCTATCGAACATTCGGGTATTTCGATAACAGCCGATGTCATCAAATCAAAATTGCTTGATATGGAAGTTTCGAATGAGTCTGAAAATAGCGGTACTGCATTCGTTGCGAGAAATAAACACTCCAAGCCGAAGAAAAATGGCGGTTCATTTACGTCGAACAAGAAACCAGTGACAGATGCAATAACAAAAGAAAAAGAAGTTATTTGTTATAAATGCAAATGCAGCGGACATTATCGTAATCAGTGCCCGTTATTGAAGAAAACTACTGACAAATGTGTTTTCAACGTTGTTTTTATGAACGGAAAGTATAACAAGACGGAATGGTACGTCGACAGTGGTGCAAGTGCGCATATGACTGCAAACAAGAGCTGGATTAAGAACATAAACTTAACGCCGTGTTTACCAGAAATTGTCGTTGCTAATGAATCAACGGTGTCAGTTGATTGTTCCGGAGATATAAACATCATTTCAGATTTAGAATGTCACATTACTATCAAAAATGTGCTATGCGTGCCTAGTTTGACAACAAACTTGTTATCAGTAAGTGAGCTTATCAGGAATGGCAACAATGTTATATTTGAAAAAAAGCATTGTTATATTTATGACAGAAGTGATGCTTTAGTTGCGATAGCTGATTTAACTGATGGTGTGTACAAGTTGAGGTTGCAGTCGCCGAGTTATATGTTGGCAGCTCCTGCAGTTACTGGTCGTTTGTGGCACAGAAGGCTAGCTCACATTAATAGTCAAGATATGAACAAAATGAAAAATGGGATAGTAGACGGCTTGTCATATGAGGGTTCATTTGACATTACGAAAGCAGAGTGTACTACTTGTTGTGAAGGAAAACAGATGAGGTTGCCATTCACTCATGTTGGTGAAAGAAGTACTGAGGCATGTCATCGGATACATAGTGATCTGTGTGGACCTATGGAGGTGAACTCTCTTAATGGCAGTAGGTATTTCATGCTGTTTGTGGATGATTATAGTCGAATGACTTTTATCTATTTTCTCAAACAGAAAAGTGAGGCTTTAAGTAAATTTAAAGAATTTAAATATATGGTAGAAAACCAACAAGGGAAGAAGATAAAGATCTTTCACACTGATAACGGATTGGAGTACTGCAGTAAAGAATTTGAGAGTTATTTAAAACAATGCGGTATTATTCACCAGAAAACAAATAGTTATACGCCTGAACAAAATGGTGTATGTGAGAGGGCTAATCGCACAGTTGTTGAGAAAGGCAAATGTCTATTGTACGATGCAAAATTGGACAAGAGATTTTGGGCTGAAGCGGCCAACACAGCTGTTTATTTAAAAAACAGGTCCATTGTGTCAGGAGTACTAAAGACACCTTATGAACTGTGGTATGGGTCAAAACCAAATCTAAGTCACATAAGGTTATTTGGAAGTAATGTGATGGTTCATGTTCCCAAAGAGAAGCGCCTGAAGTGGGATAAGAAAGCTACTCAGCACATATTAGTCGGATATGGTGAGAATATCAAAGGATACAGATTGTATAATCCTGCCAAGAACACTATAATCACAAGCAGAGATGTCATTGTGATGGAAGGCGAGACAGGGGATATCATAACCAGCAAAGAGGCTATATGGATAGCGGATGAGAAGGCAGCACAGCACAATATGGAGCCACCACAGGTCAGTGTGGAGAAGGAGAGCAGCAATTCAGTGGGGGAATCCTGCATTTCAGTAGAAGATGATCAACATGCTGACAGCTCTTCAGATTCTTCAGTATACACAGACGGTGAAGACAAACCTTATGAATCTTTACCAAGTGAGGTCCAGGTGCAGGAGGTGCAGACCACATCAGTTACAATTCCAGTGCCAGAATGTGTTAAATCAAAGCGCTTGAAGAAACAGCCTGAGCGGTATGGGTTTAGCAACTTGTGCATATCCAGTTCCGGTCCAGCTTCAGAGGAGATCTCAGTCTCAGATGCTCTCGAGGGGCCTGAGAAGGAGCAGTGGCGGCGTGCAATGGCTGATGAGCTGCAGTCATTCGAGGACAATGATGCGTGGGAATTAGTAAAAATTCCTAGTGATGCGTCTATAGTGAAGTGCCGTTGGGTGTTTGTGAAAAAGTTAGATGTTGACAATAATGTGCGGTACCGGGCTAGGCTTGTGGCCAAGGGCTTTACGCAAAAGCCAGGTGTAGATTATACTCGTACTTTTGCACCTGTAATTCGTCATTCTACTTTGAGATTGTTGTTTGCTCTCAGCGTTAACATCGGAATGAACATTACGCATTTAGATGTCACCACAGCTTTTCTAAATGGTGTATTAAAAGAAAACATATATATGTCGATACCTGAAGGTTTTGCAAACAAAAGTGGGGGAAATGTGTTAAAGTTAAAGCGGGCGATTTACGGTTTAAAGCAGTCATCTCTAGCGTGGTATGAGAAAGTAAAAGATTGTCTTTGTAAATTAGGCTTTAACAATAGTCAATATGAACCATGTTTGTTTGCGAAAACTAAAGGTAATACAAAAATAATTATTGGGTTATATGTAGATGATTTTCTAATTTTTTCAAATAATGACAATGAGACTGAAAAATTGAAAAATGTATTAGCTTCAGAGTTCAAATTGAAGGATTTGGGTCCTGTCCGACAGTATCTGGGAATGAGAATTAATGTAAATAAAAACAAAAGTGTTATTACTATTGATCAAACACAGTACATTGAACAATTAGTTGAGAAATTTCAGATGTCTGATTGTAAACCTCAGAGTACTCCTATTGAATCGAAATTGAATATAGAAAAATCTACAGAATGTTTACCTAATGTTCCTTATCAAAAACTCATTGGCAGCTTGATGTATCTAGCGGTATTGACAAGGCCAGACATTGCCTATGCTGTGAGCTACCTCAGCCAATTTAATACCTGTTACAATGTAAATTGCTATAATTATGCGAAAAGAATTTTGAGGTACTTGCAATGTACAAAGAATTATTGTCTTAAGTATACCAATAATGATATTAATTTGCAAGGGTTTGTTGATAGTGATTGGGCATCTGATGCCGTGGATAGAAAATCCTATACTGGATTTTGTTTTATGTTGTCTGGATCTGCAATCTCCTGGCAAAGCCGTAAACAGAAGTCTGTCAGTCTATCCAGTACTGAATCTGAATACATGGCTATGTCAGAAGCTTCCAGAGAGGCTGTTTATTTAAGAAATTTGATAAATGAAATTACTGGTCAGATGCATGTTGTTAGTTTATATTGTGACAATCAGAGTGCCATGAAATTAGCTTCTAGTCAACAGTGTCATAACAGGTCAAAACACATAGATGTGCGTTATCATTACATCAGGGATGTTATCAATGATAATATTGTTAAGATTAAATATATTCCCACTGGGGAAATGCCTGCTGACATGCTAACAAAGGGTCTGTGTCAATTAAAGCATTATAAATTCATGAATATGCTTGGTATCGTAAGTTTATAATATAAGATGTTTAGCTTATTTTGATAAGTGGGGGTGTTAGTGAATAAAGTATCAAAATGAAGATAATGTATCTACTTAACTACTACTAACGCCATTTATTGCCCTCTGGCCACGTGGTTCGACCGTATGGTTCGATCAATCGCACTACGTGAACTTTTTTTTCCAGTTGGTTCGAGTGATCGAACCATGTGTTTTTAAGATTCCTGATAGTTCGATCAATCGCACTACATGAACTTTTTTTTCCACTTGGTTCGATTAATCATATGTTTTTACCCGACTGCGCAACGCAAAGGAGTGGTAATGTGTTTAACAGCCTATGTATGTATGTATGTATGTTTGTATGTTCCTTTGAAGCACTATACAGACCAAACGCCTGGGCCGATTTTCATGATTCACACGTCAATCGATTTCTCTTAGTTCGGCGAGTGTCACTAAAGACATGACGTTAGTGGAAATTCAATATGGCGACTACTGGCTGCCATATTGTGAAAATTAAAAAAATGAAAGTCAGCAAACTATGTCAAGTGGGGTATCGTTGAATAGGTATATAAAATCATTTTTAGTTTCCTTTCAACATTTTTCGATTCCATTGACCTTTTAGGATCTATAGCGATTTAAAGTTGCGTAACAACAATTCATAGGTTTTTATTCGACAGTAGAAAGTCCAATCGGGTAAATAGCTGGCTAGGACACTTATAACTAAAAAGTATAAAATAAAAAAATATAATTTAGAAATTAAAAAACCCGACTGCGTAAAAAACTAAAAAGAAAAAAAACAAGCACTCAGATGTCCGGTGGTCTAGAAACATAACAACTTAACAGTCGGGATCCTTTGAAAAATAAGATTGGCTGTTGAATAATGGATCCCGACTGTTAAGTTGTTATGTTTCTAGACCACCGGACATCTGAGTGCTTGTTTTTTTTCTTTTTAGTTTTTTATTGAGAAAATATAATAGTCATTATACAATAGTACAATTCCGCGTTTCCGATGAATACTTATATAATAATTCTTCATTCGACATAATTGTATTCAATATCTAATATCTGATGATGAACTAGACATCTATCATTATCATTGACATCTAATTATTACTTTCTAAGGAGATTTGATAACCTATTGCATAGAGGTCGGTAGTCCGATTATGAAAACTTGTCATTCGAACCAGCTGGAAAAAAAAGTTCACGTAGTGCGATTGATCGAACCATGCGGCTTAATCACGTGGCCAGAGGGTTATATATTTCGATGAATCGAACCAGGTGAACTGGTAATCGTGGTTCGACTGTTGAGTCGAACTACGTGGTCCTAAGATTTAGTAGTTCATTTGGCAAGATTGTAAAATCGAACCAAATGGAAAAAAAAGTTCATGTAGTGCGATTGATCGAACCATACGGTCGAACCACGTGGCCACAGGCATTTATCCTTTCCGACCATCTGCTCCCCTGAGCTGCTCCCCCAGGGGAGACGATGGGATTTTTTTGTAACAACGTCTCCCCCGCGTCTCCCCCTCACTCTCTTAGGGGGGACGATGGGATTTTTTTGTAACGACTTCTCCCCTCACTCTCTTATGGGACCAGTTGCGTTTTAGACTATAATGTTGACGTTTGCGTTTTAGACTATAATGTGATGATAATGTTACTTTAGTGTTCAAGTACCCCCTATCAATAACACGAGTAAGTAGGTACATAAAAGGAGGATAGTACATAAAAGGAGGATACTCCTTTCATAAAATAAGGAAGTACTTACTGGCCACTTGAATATTAATAGTCTTGTTTCTTGTCAAAGGAATTATGATATCAAATTAGTTCATTTTCATTTGTATATGTACGGTACATTATTAAGTTAAAAATGCAGGAAAATTTGACTTTCATAAGCAGGAACGGGGGACGAGTATTGTTGCATGAAGGTTATCAATATTCGAAACATAAAATGTACCAGAATGGTGCACAACGTTGGGTTTGTTGCAATAAAAAAAAATACAATTGTTCGGGAGCTGCTACCATCCAGGTAAATAGCAATTACTATACATTTTTTAACATAAGTATGTGTATGTGTACCTATATGTTAAGTACATGAGCACTTGCATTATACTGTGCGTTTGATATTTCCCCTTCATCCACGTTGGTAACTAGATTTACTTAACCAGTTACAAGAGAAGATTTTTCTTTTTCCCGAGTATAGTGTTGTGCATAGCTATAAATCTTTTACTTACTATGGAACGGTGACTGCCACCTGACAGAATTTTTTGGGTTTCTAGGAAGGCGCTATAACAAAACTTACAAATCATGATACTCAAGGAATCATAAAATGTATACCAAACCATGCCAAGAATGATGTATCAAAAACAATTGATGAGGTCAAAATTGTAGCTGCAACAACTTCTGCAGATGTACCAGTTGAACAAGTCTTTAAAAAAATGACTAATCCGTTATACGACCAAGGTCTTCATATGGTTACAAAGATACCATCTTACAATAATATAAAAAAAATGCTATTTATGCGAGACGTAAATCTGAACTTAATGTTAAAAAATTAATATATAAAAATTTGGAAGAAGTTGAAATACCTTCGAATTTCAAGTCATTCGTTTTAGGTGAATATGAGACGTTAGAAAAAGATAGAAAGATTATAATATTTGTATCAGAAGAAGGAAAAAGGCAGTTAGGTGTTCTGAAAGAATTTTTTGCCGATGCTACATTCAAAAGCACACCACGACCATTTTCGCAATTATTTAGCCTACACGGTGATCTGGGTAGTACAGCCGAATCGACAAATATCGTACCGTTATTATACGCTCTCATGAGTGACAAAACAGAAGAGTCATACTTTAAGTTATACGACATTATTAAAACTTTAATTCCCAATTGGCATCCACAAATCTTTCATGCAGATTTTGAAAAGGCTTTAACAAATCCTTTGTCAAAATTATTCCCAAATATTGCCATTAAACGTTGTTATTATCATTTCATAAATTGCTTATGGAGAAAAGCAAAAGAAAGCAATCTAACAACTAAACTTTATAGACGCATTGTTAGCTTATGTACAGCACTACCACTGTTGCCAGAAGACAACATTTTAGAAGGGTGGGATTACATAAAGTCACAATGTTTAGAAATAAATCAAGATAAATTACAAAAATTTATGAAATACATGGAAAGAACGTGGTTGAGGAAAAAGGAGATCATTAATGAGTGGTGCATTTACAACTCACGCCACCGCACCAATAATTTTGCTGAAGGCTGGCATGCAAAGTTAAATAAACAAATAAACAAGAACTACACAACCATTATTAAATTATTAACTGTGCTAAAAAAAGATGTTGATGACAGTAAAAAAAAAATTATTAGTTTTGAGAATGGCACTTTTACAAACAAACGTAGAAAAATACAATCGGAGAGAGATCATTTTATATTAAGTTCGCAAATGCAATTAGTTCACGGAGAAATAAGCGTGGGACATTTTTTGGAAAAAGTGCGTTAAAATTTAAAAAGGTTAACTAATTTCTTTAGGTGTTAAATATTCGAGATGTTATTGTGATCAGTTGGATACAATATCAATTGTCTTTTTATTTTATTTTACCACCTCATTGTTTATAGAATTGCTTAGAATGAGATTTCTTACCAACAAATTCCGATTTATTACTGCCCACACGTAACCGCCTGTTCAATCATTTTTACCGCCCATTTAATTATTTTCCTGCTCAATTATATATTCACTGCTCCATTTCATTATTTTTTATTATCGCATAGTTTTAACTGCGAAACTAGTTATTAAACATGCCATTTATAATTTTTAACTTACCAAAACTGCTATTTACAACTGCTTCTTTAAATAAGCCTTTAAAAAGTAGTAGGTATAGTTTTAAGGGTTACAATCATCTCGTCTAAAACGCAACTGGTCCCATAAGAGAGTGAGGGGAGAAGTCGTTACAAAAAAATCCCATCGTCCCCCCTAAGAGAGTGAGGGGGAGACGCGGGGGAGACGTTGTTACAAAAAAATCCCATCGTCTCCCCTGGGGGAGCAGCTCAGGGGAGCAGATGGTCGGAAAGGGCATTTATTGGGTAACGTTGTACTAACCTAAGAATGTCAATGGTCATTGTATGTACTTTTGAAATTAAACGTTAGTTCTGTTGCGAACATCCAACGAGTTTTATTAAGAAAATAATATCTTTTTACATTGGTCTTACATAGGTCAGTTAATGTAGTTTTATAATCTCCAGAGTACAAAGCTTATGTTTTATATGTCTTGTTTATCTTATACTATATAATTCAAAGTCCTGACTGACCTAGAGACAACGCACAGCCTAAACCGCTGGTCGTAGAGACTTGAAATTTGCAGAATATGTGTGTTTTGATGCGTAGAGGTGTACTAAGAAAGGATTTTTTAAAATTCGAACCCTAAAGCCCTAAAAAGGGCTAAAAACGTGCTTTTTCCAGAACTCAAGACCGGCTGAACGGATTTTTATGATCTATGATTTTTTGGATTTGTCTCCGCCTCGAATAGAATATAACATAATTAAAAATAAATGATTCATTCAGGAAATTTAGTAACAAAAAGAAAATTAGATGTTGCAAACGTTTTTATCGCCATCTATAATAGTTGTCATAGCAACAGGAACTAAAATTGACTTTGTCTAAATTTTCATAGAGTAATATCCTTTACTTCTTTTTCCTCAAAAGTAAATAGAATGTTGTATTAATTTTTAGGGTTCTGTGCCTGATTAGGAAAAAAACCTTATCTCTTCGTTATCTGTCTGTCTGTCTGTCAAGACCTCTTTCTTAAGAACACGTAGAGGCATCAAGTTGAATTAGATAAAAGGAATTTTGCGGATAATGCTTGGCATTACACGAAGCGTAATATCCAACCTGTGGTTTCACTATCGACTAATAGGTGGCTTGACCTACCATCTCCTGGCCTGCACTCATGGAGGACGGAGGTCGTTAAGTTACCTTCGGCGACGTTAGTGAGTCACCTGCACCGGAATCGGAGGGTTTTAGGAAGCCGTAACTTATTTTTCGTGCGGAAATCCCCACGAATCTCTCCCCTTTTCTGGCCATTAGGGACGTAATATCGGACTTGACCGACTAAAGTCGAACTCCATCTTGGGTCTACAGGCGCCGAATTTTAAGGTAATCCTTGACCCTGAGCTATCCAAGGCTTACTGATGGGCATGGCTGTTTTTGTGAGTTTCTGCATAGTGTAGGCAGGGTGCTGACGTTTGAATGCCACCATTGCCGGGGCCGATACATGGGCACATCACCTCTTCATACACTGGTAGAGTCTCCAGAGTGGACAGAGTGGCGCCATGTCCTAGAAGCAGACGTCGGTGGGGTAAACCTCATGGTGAGGTCCCTGGCGCCGACCATGGTCACCATAGAGAGTATGTGGAACGCCACCGCTTTTTTGCGAGGCGGTAATGCACGCAGAAGTGGTGGTGGAAAAGCTACGGGAGAGGTCTAGCACTCCCCCGTGCCGATTAAGGCGCACCGGGCGGCGTAGTTCGCAGAACCATATCCGTCCTCCATGAGTGCAGGCCTAAGGTGACGGTCGAGGCTAACCGTCACCCTAGCAGAAGCAGACTCAGGGTGGCAGGGTGTTATATTTCCACGCGACCTTTTTTTATAGAGATGGGGGATTTAGATTCCTAATAACACGTCGAGGTCGCCAGTGCTGGTGGCCAGAACCGGTTGGTGTTTCTGGGATATCCTTTTTAGGACACACCAGATTCCTCGATCATACAGGCATTGGTAGGACTCCGACATACCAACCCCTCCGTTGGCTCCGTTGTGGTGAAGCCCGACGGGGTTTTTGCGCACGAAAAAAAAGGGGTATTTCCCTTTGGGCTAGAATCCAGATATTTTGCAGAAAGTAAAATCTTATAGCATAAGTACAGGGAAAAGTCCGGAAAGCATAAATATTACCTACTTCACCAAAAAAAAAATGTATGTCTGTCATTCAAGACAAGAAGCATTGCAACAAAGTTAAGTTCGCCCCCGTTTTTTGTCGTGCGGAAATCCCCCTCAACCCAATTTTGTACAGAACCCTGCGTGCACGAGCCCAATTCGCACTTGACCAGAATTTATTAGTATATCCTCTTTCTTTACTTTCATGAACTTCTTGAATGTTAAATCAAGTTGTCAAATGTCAATGTCTGTAGCAAGATTTTAATAATAAAAAAATCAGATTTTCGGAAATAAATATTGTTCACTAATTTGAAATAGTGCATCGAATGTGAAAGTGCAATGCAATTTTGATGAAAGGGTTTTTCAAAGGGCCTCTTCCGAGTCACACATACTTTGGCCAGAGCAGCTGTATCTAATCCCCATAAAATCGACGAAGAAGACAATGAAAAAGGATAATGATGGTAAATAAACGGGCTTTGGCCCCGATGCATGGCACTGTACTTTGAAGGGTTTGATAGAACTTGAGATAAAATGAATACGTTTAGCTGCAGCCACTGATTGCGAAGGAATAGACATTGAATTGAAAGTTAGTACGGGCAGTTCCTCAGCTTACTAAAAAGACTTGGTGGCGATAGTCAACATTCACGCGGGCGGAGCCGCGCGCGGGTACGCTAGTTGTTATATTAAAGGTCTTCGAGCTAAGGTGATCAATAAATTAGAATTTGTTAACCAACCTTTGGCGCTGACTGTACATAATTCAATTTTTGTGTTTCAGTCACATCAGCAGCTACAACAATAGGGGAGCAGCGTGCTGTGTATGGCAGGTAGGTAACACCTAGAGATCTTGGCGAGGCCCTCTGAGTGAGGTAGGTAACTTGCTCGACATCGAAGCTTATGATGTGGATTCCAGCACTTTATTGCCAACTGTTTTTTCGACGACCTCTGTGACGTAGCGGTAGTGCATGCGACTGCTACGCAGGAGGCGTGGGTTCGATTCCCGCTCAGTGCAAATATATGTATGAATAAATATGTCTATTTGCATTGGTCTGGGTGTTCTATGTATAATAAGTATGTATTTACAAAAAAAAAAGTATGTAAGTATGTTTATCAGCATTCTAGAACCCATAACACAAGCTAGTTAAACTAAGCTTACTTTGGGTCTAGGGAGCGATGTGTAGAATGTCGTAGAATATTTATTTATTTTTTTTATTTAACTTACTTTTTTATCTCACTGTAGGGAGTGGATTGAATATTAAAAATGTCTTCTGAAACTACTTTACCTACACGTAGACATAACTACAGATGACGCCTTTTTTGTCCAATAAACTTGTATAAGTACTTAACCAATTACAACCAAACATACAGTAAATTTTTAGTCTAAGCAAGACCTTTCTGCATCAAAAACCGTTTGATATTTTTCCGTTCCGCTATCGCGATGAACGTAAAAAGTAAGTAGGTCTAGGTACCTACAACTGAACGGGTTTTGAGTTTTGATTTTTTTTTATGTCGGTCACGTCAACATGTCATCACCTCGCCTGATGATAAGCTGAGGCAGTCTCTAGAATGGGAGTCACCATTGCAAACACCGATAGTGCCAGAATGGTGGCTCTCAGCTTGACGGCCTCATCAAATGCTTTTTCACGCCCCGCTTAAAGGTCCCGGTTTTTTTATTAAAAGAACATTTTCGTGAAAATGGCTATCAACCCACTCATGTGATGTCCCGGTCCCATAATAATTATAAATTCCAAATAACTGACGTTTTTATTTGCATAAAGTGTCGAGTTATTTTTGATTATTTCCAAATGACTAAAGCTTCCTTTTTTATTAAACGGTTTTATTTAACTCGACCTGTTTGTTTGGGTCAAATCTAGTAATTCAAATTTGAACCCCTTTCAATTGTCGGATTGGTCTGATATTTGGCAGAAGTCTTTAGTTCTGATGACAATACAATTTGAAACCGTTTAACTTGCAAAATATTTTTCTCAATTTATTATTTACGTCTTCTTACGTCTTGCAGTACTGTCCTCTTTTACTGGTAACGGTCATGACCAAAACGTATCTAGGTTACTACACTCGAGAGCAATGAATCCGGGTCACTTAAAGAATCCTAAAAATCTCGGAAACTAAAAATGCTAGGTTAATGCAATAAATTGTATTTAATAGACAATGTAATACTCCTTAAATGAAGGTATTAAAACTTCTTAGTTATTGTAAAGTTATATCATAAAAAAATCAAATTTGAAAAAGGGCCACTTTCGAAGATGGAACTACGAAATTACAGCATTTGGTTTTGCTTTTGTTTGTAATCTGTCATTTATGTGGGTACATAAACCATGTTGATAGTGCTCTATATTCATTATTCAAGCTGAAATTATGTCGCTTACGCCTGAAGAATGCACCAGAATACTTACAATGCTGGAAACCGGCCGGAGTCAGCGCGATACAGCCAGGACTGTCGGTGTGTCGCTGTCAACAGTACAAAGAGTTCTCCGACGTTACGAAGAAACTGGTTCTAACCTACGCAGACCAGGAACGGGCAGAACCAGGTGTACCACAGCACGAGAAGACCGATACTTGGTGAACACCATGCTTCGAAATCGCTTTCTCACAGGAACTGAACTCACCAATCAGTTTCGACGCCTCGGAGGAAGTAACCCAAGTGCATGGACAGTAAGACGTCGGCTTGCTGAATCTAACTTAAAACCCCTTAGACCTGCAAACGGCCCTAAACTGGAGCGTGGGCATCGTATTTCGAGACTAAGATATGCACAGAGCCACGTAAATTGGAGTATTGAAGATTGGTCAAAAGTTATGTTCTCCGACGAATCAAAATTTATGCTCTACAAGCACGATGGAAGACACAGAGTGTATCGAAGACCAGGGGAAAGATTCAAGCAAGCATGCATCGAAGAAAAAGTAGCCTACGGTGGTGGGTCTGTACTTGTGTGGGCCGGAATTTCTTCTGAAAGTCGCACAGAGCTGGTGATCATAGAAAACGGCTCTTTAACTAGCGTAAGATATGTGGAAGAAATCCTCAATGATCACGTTGGTCCATTTATGGTCAATTTAGGTGAGGATGCTATATTTATGCATGACAATGCCCGACCTCATACAGGTAGGATTGTGAATGACTACCTTCAAGAGATGAACATTACTCGTATGGAGTGGCCAGCGCGCAGCCCGGATATCAACCCGATCGAGCATGCTTGGGACGAGCTAGGCAGATGCGTAAAACAACGAAACCCTCCCCCAATCACGCTTCGTGAGCTCAAAATTGCTCTAACAGAGGAATGGGAGAATATTCCCCAAAATCGTATAAGGAACTTGGTGTACAGCATGCCAAACCGCGTAAACGCAGTAATGGAAGCACGAGGAGGCAATACGAAGTATTAAAATTCAAGAAAATCGTAATAAAGTTCAAAAATTTCATGTTTCCTATTTTTGTTTTAAGGAGAGATCAGCAGTTTTTTTCTTTATGTAATTTTGTGTTAATAAAATGTATGGTGACTCATATTTTTTTTACTTTCATTTAAGGAGTATTACATTGTCTATTAAATACAATTTATTGCATTAACCTATCATTTTTAGTTTCCGAGATTTTTAACATTCTTTAAGTGACCCGGATTCATTGCTCTCGAGTGTATTTACTTAGATTACCTACTTGAAATAAGGGGCTAATATGATAAAAAAACAATAGAGAATCCTAGAGAATCATGATTTATTAAATTTATCACTTGACTAAGCCAAGAATTAACTAAAATATCTAAAACAATATCAGTAAGCTATTTTCACAGATAGGTAGCAGTTTAAAAGAAAATGCCCGGAAAGGTCTTGGTTAGACTCAAAATCCTACGCATATTCCTATACCTATATACATATATCATATACCTGGAATTCTTTACCAGCTCACGTGTTTCCTTCCTCATACAGTCCCGGGTCCTTTAAGCGGGGCGTGAAAAAGCATGTTGACGTGACCGACATAAAAAAAAAAAAAAAAAAAATTCATCATAATCGGCTGATTAGAACCGGGATATTGTAATAAAACGCGAAAATCGGCGTCCAGCCGCGGGCATCAGCTATTTCTTAATATTGATATTGATTTCAGATCGATAAGGTCCAACAATTGTGTTTTACCTGCTTACCCTGACCATGGGACGTACCAAGTCATTAACGTCAACAACACGATGCCGGGCCAGCTGTTTGACACCTTCGTACTATCAGTGAGCTGTCAGCCAGGGTATGGATTGCAGGATCCAAATGTGCTATATGGTAACAGTGCCTTGGTGTATTGTATCCAAGGAATGTGGTCACAAGTGATTCCTGAATGTGTTCGTAAGTAATTTTACTATAATCAAAGGATATATTTTGATATATATAAAAACGTGGCTTTCTATTGGTGAATTATTTTTTAAATCGGTTCAGTAGATCCCCAGATTACCCCTTACAATTTAACAAATATACAAAATAATATTAGTATAGATAAAATAAAACTATTATATTTTTTTTTGTTTTGAGAAGTGATGGTAGCTGAATGGATAAGGACGCAGCCTCTACTCAGAGGTATCGAGTTCGAATCCGGTTGGACAGCACCAATATGAATTTCACTTTGTGGAATTTATATATGCTAATCACATGATTTACCATCTGCTCACGGTGAAGGAAAACATCGTGAGGAAACCCACATGTCCTAGAAGAAATTCTAAGGACATGTCCGATCCGCCAACCCGCATACGGCCAGCGTGTGTGGATTATGGTCTAAGCCCTCTTAGCTTAGAGGCGAGGAGACTCATGCCCAGCAGTGGGACATAAATGGGTTGCTGTATATAAAGGATATTTTGAAAAGCACAAGAAAAAAATGAGGAAGAAGAAGATATTCTTTTCTATACTTACCAACTTGGTAGACAAGCACACTGCCGACTTAATCCTTTCGTTGTACAAAATACTGAAACTTCGATAACTTTGCAGGTTTTTGCAAGCTCGACCCTGACCCTACCGTGAACTATATGTGCTACCGACCAGGCATGGGGTTGAGGTCTTGTGATGGGTATTTTGCATCGGGCGCGATGGTCACCCCTGTGTGCAAGAGGCCCTACTTCTACTCAACTGATAGTTTTATGAAAATGCATTGTAGGAATGGAATTTGGAGTTACATCGCTAAGTGTAAAACAGGTTGGACCCAATTTTGAACTCATAATTAATGTTATCGTATATCAAACTAGCTGCGGCATGCAGCTTCGTCCCCGTGGCAGGTAAATGTCCCATGCCCGCCTCCTAGTTCTAAGCTAGCTTCCCAAGAAGTTCAGCCAAATCGGTTCAGTCGTTCTTGAATTATAACTAGTGTAACTCTTCTTCAACCTAGCGTTAATCCCAGTCGTATCCATAGCTTTCACCTCGGAGTCTGGGGTCCGCTTTACCAGTCTTAACTGCGGATTTGGCTGCACCTCAATATTTTCCGTGAAGCGACTGCCATCTGAGCTTCACAACCCAATGGTGACATTAGGCGATATCGAAGCATTGCAGCTATACCGTTGTTGTTGGACTTTTTAAGGCTACAACTACCCGTAACTACTGCCATAGATGTTTGTGTGGCAACCGGGACCGACGGCTTAACGTGCTCTCTGAGGCACGACCAGACCGATGCAAATACTCATATTCATGCATACAAATAATTGCACTGAGCGGGGATCGAACCCGCGCCTCCTGCGTAGCGGCCGCGTTCACTACCGCTACGCCACAGAGGCCGTCGTATAACTAACACAACTTAAATACCTATTTACTTTGAAGTTATTTCGTTACAAGAGTATTCCTGCTTTGCGCTTCTCTTGTAATATGCGTGAGTTTTATATACAAATGCACTTTATATTCAGACAACCGCGGTAGCCTAGTAGTCTGGGTAATAGACTGCTGAGACGAGGTCTCGGATTCGATCCCAGGTTCACCATGGCACACACCAATGAATTTTCGATGCTTTTCGAAGTTATGTGTGTATCTATCGCAGGTTTATAAGTGCCCGGTTAATGGCAATAGGCTCGCCACCTATTACATTGGGACCTAAACATAAACTGGCGAAATGTGGGTGCAAGCACCTCTGACTTCTTCGGGGATATAGGCGTGAGTTATGAGTTATGTTATGTTTCTATTCATAAAATCGTTTAATTTCAGATTGTGGTCGGGTGTTACCTGTAGGGGGCGGCGGTCTAATCGCCGGCGGCACAAATGTGACGCACAACGAGGTGCCGTGGCACGTCGGCGTCTACCGCAAGACGACCACTTCCTACAAGCAGATCTGTGGCGGCTCCATTGTTACCGACAAGATTGTTATATCAGGTGAATAACAAACCTGATTTCTTAACATAATATACCTACTACATTACGACACTGAACTGAAAACACACACACACGCATACACGCACGCACGTATACGCACACACACACGCACACATTTTAATGTTGATTTTAGATTATTCACAACTAACTAAACTTTGTTAAACTTTGGAATCGTTTATTTATTTATGACTAGCTGTTGCCCACGGCTCCGCCCGCGTGGACGTCGATTTTCGCGTTTTTTACTATATCTCCGGTCAGCCGATTGTGATCAAATATGCCTAAGATTTTGAATCCAACCAAGACCTTTCTAATAAAAAAAACCGCATCAAAAATCGTTTTTACGCCCATCGCTTAAAGGTTCACTGCTCGTTCACCATAGGTAATAGCGTTATAATATGTAGCCTATATGTTGACCCGACTTCTTAACAATATTCGTGCCAACTTTGAAGTAAATCCATGCAGTACACACGCACACACACACACGCGCGCACGCATACATAAATTCTGTTATTCATCTATACTAATATTATAAAGAGGAAAGATTTGTTTTTTTGTTTGTTTGTAACGAATAGGCTTCGAAACTACTGGACTGATTTTAATAATTCTTTCACCAATAGAAAGCTACATTATCTGTGAGTAACATAGGCTATAATTTATCTCCAAAAAATTTAGGGATCCTTACTAAAACTTCAATAATGTAACAATGTAAAAAAATGACCTAAACTAATTACTTACATCCACGCGGGCGGTGCCGCGAGCAACAGCTAGTTCCAAATAAAATAAATATGAGTTTGAATAGCACCTGGGATTGAAGTATTGTATATTCATGGTTTGTTTTCAGCTGCCCACTGTTTCTGGAACGATGGACTCAATAAAGCGCGTCCCTCCTCTGACTATGCGGTGGCGGGTAACAAGATCTACCGATCGTGGGAGGACGACAGAGATGTAAATGCGCAGAAGTCTCTTGTAAGTACGTCGCATATACATAGGTACTTATTATCTCCTATCACTCCAGCAGAAGCAGACCGGGGAGAAACAGCCCGGGCAATAAAGGACCTATAAGACCTAGAACTCCTTAACAGCGCATGTGTTTCCTTCCTCCTACAGTCCCGTGGCCTTTACGCAGTGAGTGAAAAAGCATTCGATGAGGCCGTCAAACTGAGGGCCACCATTTTAGAACTATTGGTGTTTGTGTAAACCAATTTTACCGTTAGCTTACCGTTGAGGCGAGGTGAAGTTATATTGACTTGACCGATAAAAAAATATTGTTACGTAGGTACATAATTATTCCTATCACCCCACCAGAAGCAGACCGGGCAAAAAACAGACTAGCGGAGTGCGGTGCTTTACTCTTGCCATCCTTGGCGTTGCCCGTTCTCCATCTTACCCCAGAAAAGGGGAGGGGGAGATTTGCAAGACCGGGGCAAGATGGGGACACCGTTGTTCCCACACCCGAGGAGGCTAGCCGGGGTGTGAGGCCAGCTTACACCTGATATGCACTTATTAGAAAGCTTGTTAATAAAAATAACTTATTTATAGGTAGAAAAAAAACCGCGGTAGCCTAGTGGTTTGGGTAATGGACTGCTGAGACGAGGTCTCGGGTTCGATCCCAGGTTCACCATGGCACACACCAATGACTTTTTGATGCTTCGATGGTTGTGGAGGTCAGATGGCACTCGCTCCACGGAAAATATCGAAGTTCAGCCGCATCACAGTTAGACTGGAAAGCCGACCCCAACTGAATTGGGAAAATGGTTCAGAGAATGATGATGATTACAGGTAGAAGACATCAAAATACCGCCGCTGTACCAGGGAGTGATTGGCAACTACGGCGTGGACATCGCTGTCGTGGTGCTCGCCACTCCGTTCGTGTACAACGCTTTTGTGAGACCAGTTTGCGTTAACTTTAACTCGGACTTCGATAGCTGGCAGTTGCGACACGGGAGTTTAGGAAAGGTAGGTTTTAAAACTACAATTGATAAAGAAAAAAGAAGATAGGACACGATGGTATCTCACGTCCGAACTGAGCAGTCCGACTGGGGTAGTACCTCCGCCCTACAGAACACCGCGTACATAATAACCATCGTGTTGTGTTCCCGCCGGTAAGTAGGGTAGCCAGAGCTCACTGCAGGGATTCTGTGCTCTCAGCGGGGAGACCAAAGTCTCCTGCGTTATCAGCATAGATACTCTCTCAACCCTCCAATCCCTCTCCCCTCCAGTGTCGTGTCGGCAGCGTGAGTGTGACGCCCCTGGTGTTGCACACGTCCCAATACCAAGGTGACCGTTTTCCATCAGGTGGGCCGAGCGCTTGTCTGCCACCTAAGTGGTATAAAAAATACCCATTCCTGAGACTGTATATTTAACTTACCATCAATCGAGGTGAAGTTGAGGTAACAAACATAAACATTGCCGCGGGGCGTGAAGTAGCAATTGATGAGGCCGTCAAGTTAAGGGCTAACATTATGCCACTGTTGGTGTATGTAATGGGGACTTCTTTCCTGAGACTTTACCTTTAGCTTACCATCAGGCGAGGTGAAGTCATATTGACAAATCCTATATAAAAAAATACCGTCGAATTGAGAACCTCCTCCTTTTTTGAAATCGGTTGAAAAACAAACATCTAAGTAGATAGCGAAATATTTGTTTCAGGTGGTCGGTTGGGGTCTTATATCCGCTAATGGGGTCAGATCTCCGACCCTACAGATGACACAACTACCATATATCAGCGTAGATAGCTGTCTTAAAACTATTGATTCAAACTTCAGGCCGTACTTGACCGGAGACAAGTTCTGCGCTGGCTATACCAATGGTAAGTACCACACATAGCTCAAAATCCATTTAGACAACAGGACACAAATATATTTTATGGAGGTAGGACATGACGGTATCTGCCATCCGAATTGAGCAGTCCGACTTGGGTAGTACTTCCCCCTACAGAACACCGCCTCGCTGTCAACGCAGAAGACCTTGGTCTCCTCGCTGTCAGCGCAGAATCTCTCCAGTAAGCTCTTGCTACCGTACTTACCTTGGGGAACACAACACGATGGTTACTATGGTGTTCTGTAGGGCGGAGGTACTACCCCAGTCGGACTGATCAGTTCGGACGGGAGATAATAATAGCAACTCATCTCTGTCCCACTGCTGGACACGGGTCTCCTCTCCTTTAACAAGAGAGCTGAGAGGGTTTAGACATTAATGCCGGTTGGTGGATCGGACATGTCCTTAGGATCTCTTCTAGGACATGTGGGTTTCTTCACGATGTTTTTTCCTTCACCGTCAGCAGATGGTAAATCATGTGATTAGCACATACAAATTCCACAAAATGAAATTCACATTGGTACTGTCCGGCCGGATTTGAACTCGATACCTCTGAGTTGAGGCCGTGCCCTTACCCATTCAGCTACCATCGCTTTTATCGGGAGGTACCGTCGGAAATTGATTGATTGATTAAAATGTATTGCAGGTACTGCCTTATGTCCTGGCGACAGTGGTGGTGGACTAGCTTTCTCCGACAATGAACAGGGTATAGATCGCCACTACCTCAGGGGCATAGCCTCCACAGCACCAACGAGCCAAGATATGAATAGTTGTAACATCAGAACCTACACCGCGTTCACCAGACTTATCTCACATGAAGAATTTATTATAAGGTGAATCTTTTTTTTTTTTATACTACTTAGGTGGCATCTACTTACTAATATTTTATACAGCTTTTAGGAGGTAGGACACGACCGACGGTATCTCCCGTCCGAAATCAGCTGTCCGACTGGGGTAGTACCTCCACCCTACAGAAGACCGCGGCCATTGTGTTGTGTTCCCGCCAGAGCTCACTTTACCCCTCCCCCCCAACCCTTCCTAGCCTCCCCATACCTTCCAAGCCCTCCACAATTCCCTTCAGGGTAGGCAGCGCGTGTGTGACACCCTTAGTATTGCACACGTCCATAGGCCACGGTTACCGCTTCCCATGAGGTGGGCCGTGTGATTATGCTAGTTCCATGGAACTACTGGGTGAAAAAAATCCCAGTAGTTCCATAATGGAACTAGAGAATGGAACTACTGGGATACGGCGTGATTATCTGTCACCTACGTAGTATAAAAAAAACTGACAAGTTTTTTTATACAACTCAGGTGGCAGACAAGCACACGGTCACCAGGGCCTACGCGGACGTGTGCAACAACCCAGGGGCGTCACACTGTCGCTGCCGACCCTTTATGGAGGAGGGGTGGATTGGAAGTTCACAGAAGACTTAGGGCAGAGGTACTACCCCAGTCGGACTGCTCAACTCAGACGGGAGATACCGTCGTGTCCTACCTCCATATGAAATTAAAGTCTACCTAAGTTGTATAAAAAAATTAATATATAATTTTTACCCGACTGCCGAAGAAAGGAGGGTAATATTTTTCGAGACTATGTATGTATGTATGTATGTATGTATGTATGTATGTATGTATGTATGTATGTATGTATGTATGTCCATTTCTTTGGCACGGCCTACAGCCTAAACGGCTTGACGGATTTTGACATGCAAGGTATCATTTGATTCGTCGTGATTGTGTGAGTGACACCAGGAATATTAAAATTCCTAGAAAATCAAAATGGCGGACTTATGGCGCCAAAATGAAAACTTTGAAAATTTGTCTTCCACGTTGTACAGCCTAAACGGCTTGACGGATTTTGACAAGCAAGGTGTTGTTTGATTCGTCGTGATTGTGTGACTGATACCAGGTATATTAAAATTTCTAGAAAATCAAAATGACGGATTTTTGGCGCCACAAATATTTGATCGCGTTGGATGCAAAAACTGTTGAACCGATTTCGATGCGGTTTTATTTATTTAAAAGATCTTGGTCAGACTTAAAATTTTACGTTTGTTTGATTGCAATCGGTTGAGTAAATCCGGAGATATGAGCAAAAATATAATAATTAAGGTGGAATTTCGGTGATGTCCCTTCACTACTTGAACATTATTAACTCCATAAAAGATATATTTACACTTTATTATTATCCGGGCAGCTATGTAAATAACTAAAAAATATAAAATAAAAATAATAAATTTAAAAATCAAAATACCCGACTGCCTAAAAACTAAAAAGAAAAAAAAACAAGCACTTAGATTAATGTCCCGTGGTCTAGAAACATAACAACTTAACAGTCGGGATCCGTTGAAATTAGATTGGTTGTCGAATAATGGATCCCGACTGTTCAGTTGTTATGTTTCTAGACCACCGGACATTAATCTAAGTGCTTGTTTTTTTTTCTTTTTAGTTTTTAGGCAGTCGGGTATTTTGATTTTTAAATTTATTATTTTTATTATTAAAAAGTACTTATTTCAATATTCTGTCCGTCAAATTGATACTCCGCTACTTAAATTTTTTATTTTATATATTCCAGCGCGATTGCCTCGACTGAGCAGAGAACATGCCACGGCGCCGATTGTCACAAGGTAAGAATATACATACCTAATCATTCACCATATTTCAGCCAAATTGACATGCAATCTTCTATATATATGTATATATATTTGCTGGGTAGAACCGAAGATATTATTTAGAGTAAAAAGCCTGGGTCCTTGAGGCGGGGCGTGGAAAAAAATTTGAAGAGGCCGTCAAGCTGAGGGCCGGCATTATGCCACTGTCGGTGTATGTAACGGGGACCCCCATCCTGAGACTTTACCTTTAGTTTACCATCAGGTGAGGTGAAGTCATATTGACGTGACCGATATAAAAAAAAACGTTGACTATGATTGTCTTTTTATCAATTACAGGCAGCGCAGTGTGCGGATGGCTCCGATACGTGTGGGCCGACACAGACAGACAACGTGTAAGGTTTCAACTGTTATTTAGACAAACAGTATTACAATTAACTACCTATAAGTACAGATACCGGCACGTAAATTGGCCGGACGCGTCATATGCGCAAAGGTCGATTTTTAGGTCCCCTTTGAGGTATGAGCGGGTCGCGGGAGACGCGGTTGCGCCGTCGCGGACATCTGATTGGTCCGTCACTTGGCGGACCAATCAGATGTCTCCGAGAGACGTCTTGTAGCGAATCAACGTGCCTTTCGTTCATACTTTGAATCATTTGATTGGCTCAAAGTGCACGATGCGCGAACTTACACCAAACCTGGCCAAGTTACGTGCCTGTATCTGTAGTCATTAACTTGGACGAAACATGGAGACCACTTCAACACCGCAGCAGAGCAGCTGTTGCAAAATGCGTCGCATAGAAACAAGTATAGTGTACGACATCTAACTTGGCAAGGTTTTGGAGTAGTGGGGCCCACACTACTCCAAAACCTTGCTAAGTTAGATGCCGTGCACTATACGTATATTTAATCACAATCAGTTGAATAAAACCGGAGATGTAGTCAAATAACGCGAAAACCGACGTCCGCGGGCGGAGCCGCAGGCATAGGTTAGTTTGGGTGCGGGCCGGAACCTCCACGTGGTGCACCTGGGCAACGGAGGCGAGCAGCGCCTCCCACTCGCCACGGGAGACGCTGCTGTCTGCGGCCAATCCGGTTGGGGTGGGAGTGGCCCTCTAGAGGGCTGCTCCTAGGCTCTCCACGTGTCCCTCTGACTAGCAGATGGCACAGTGGGGAGCGAGCGGGGGGCGAGCTGATTGTCTGCGCGCCGACGGTTGGGTGACAGGACGGCCTCCTGTCACCCTACACCCCACCGTCAGCGAAGTGGCGCGATGCTCGCCCCACCTCCCCTTTCGGGGAGTCGAGGGGGCCATCTTAAAACCGTAGATGGCCCGGGGTCAGCTGGGGTGCGAGGGATATGCCCATTGGGTAACCTTACACCCCGGTTACTAAGGCCCGAGACGGCGTGCGGTTTTAGTCGGTTCGATCCCGACATAACCACCCCCGATGGCCGACGGGGGTGGTATCCATGGGGATTTCCGCACGATAAAAAAAAAGGCATAGGTTAGTTTTAAATATATACTCTATTCATTTCAGGTCACCGCAACCAAGTAAGTACAGCAGATGTATTCCATAGTCGTATCAAGAAAATGGTATGTATGTGGTTGTACTACGGGTAGATAAATTAACAATGTATATATTATACTCCATACGGTTAGGTACAGTCGCTATTATAAGTATATATTGTAGCAGACAAGGTGACCAAATACTTCTGAACAATTTAAAATGTCAATAACTTCCATTCACTGCAAGTTACCATTAATATCTGAACACTCATTACCTCGTTAATATCTGGGCCTCGATTCTGCTAAAGGCAAACCACTGTAATACCACTGACACTCTAAAAATGCTATTTAATTGTAGACTTTACCGTTATACAGTTAAAGTCTAAAATCAAATGAAAAGAATTCATTTAACTTTTTCATTCGCGCAACGAAATATCATTTGACTTTAGACTTTAACGTGATAATAATAAAGTCTACAATTAAATGGCATTTTTTAGAGTGTCGGTGGTATATCAGTGGTTTGTCTTTAGCAGAATCGAGGCCCTGAGCAGATGCTTGTCAATAATTTCTATACAAACAACTAACCCGGATATATGAACACTTGGTCAAGTGTATCTACGCAGCAAACGCTGATCTAACCTAATTCGTTCCTATTCCTAAGTGTTCAGATATTTTGGTTAGTAGTTTGTATAGAAATTATTGACAAGCATCTTTTTAGATAATAACGAGGTAATGAATGTTCAGCTATTAATGGTAACTTGCAGTGAATTGAAGTTATTGACATTTTAAATTGTTCAGAAGTATTTGGTCACCTTGTCTGCTACAATATATCTGATGGCGACTGTACTTAACTAAACGTGTCTATTTAATCTGTTTTATTTAAAAACTTAGTTTATTAATAATTTTCGGGTCGGACTGGTGGTTACCCTGCTTTGTAACCCTAGGGTGACCACGAGTAATTTACTCATTTTGGACTAAGAGCCCGTGAACCCCAGACTTTCGTTATTTTATAAAAGCTGAAAGTTTGTCAGCGCATGCTCCCAATACAGGTAAGAACGATGGCCCATTATGAAGTTCAGGTCATAGTGGCTTTGGCAGATAAACGGTACTAAAGTGTAGCAAGCGCAAGGCAGTGGGTGCGAGTGAGACGGCAAGTCAGGTCTATTGCGACCCCTCACTGCGCATATTATGGAATTATAAAATTGGAATTCTAATTACAATTTTAGGTTTATTGCAATCCCTCACTGCGCATGTATTGGCATTATATAAATGGAATTATAATTCCAATTGTGTAATTCCAATACATGGGCTGTGAGGCAATAGACCTGACTCGCCATGTCACTCACACCCACTGCCCTGCGCTCGCTCCTACAGCTACCCTTTAGTACCGTGTATCTGCTAAAGCCACTATGACCCGAACTTCATAATGGGCCATCGTTCTTACCTGTATTGGGAGCATGCGCTGACAAACTTTTAGCTTTTATAAAATAACGAAGGTCTGTGGTTCATGGGCTCTTGCTCTATTTTGAAGACACAAAACCGAAATTGAAACACTAGTTAGCCACTTAGTTAGCCCAGTTTATTTGTTTTTATAAAATGTCGCTACAAGATCGTTTACCTTTAGTTAAGTATCTAACCAAATGGAGCCCCGCCTGCTCCCCACTGTGACCTCTGCTAGTCAGAGGGACACATGGAGAGCCTCGGAGTAGCCCTCTAGAGGGCCACTCCCGCCTAGGCCGGATTTGTCTGTGGCAGCAGCGTCTCCCGTGGCGAGTGGGAGGAGCTGCTCGCCTTCGTTGCCCAGGCATAATTCACCCTGTATAGTCATTGAGCTCAGCTTTTCCTAGCATGACTGGTGAGAGATATTCACAGGCGACAGCCTCTGCGAGTGGATGGGGATCCAGGGCAAGTGCGTCCCTGCGAGACGATGCCTCACTACACTTGACGAAACTGGTGACAAGCCTCCTGTAAGTATGAGCGATATGCGAAGGGAATCTTGAGAAAATGTAAATATTAATCAACTAGCTGATCCGACAGGCGTTGTCCTGTCTTAATGTGCTAACAACGAATAGCGAGTTCAAATTGGTCCATCGAAACTCCCATTGACTACAACATCCTATAAATAAACTATAAACTACCAAAACTCCATATAAAACTGAACTTTTGACAGCTAAATATTGAAACAACTGATATGACAGTCAAGTACGCCATGAGGTTACATGTTATTGTCAAAAGAGCGGCAGGGCGTGTTTACATTCTGCTCCGTCGCTCAGTTGTCGCCGGACGCCCTGGGACGCCCGGAGTAGCTAAACGTGTACTGTGCGTTTGGAAACACCAAGTACATACCTTTACTTTAAACTACTTTTATAAAAATGCCGTACGAATGGAGCAACGAAATTATAATTCTATTAATTCTATTATAAGTTTTATTACGATGTATAGATATCATCCACCATCTTCTACGACGTCTTTCCTTTTTTTTCCTTTGTTTTTTTTTTAAATGACGCACTCTGCGATTCCGAATCCGAAATTTCCGATCACGTCTGCCATTGCCGAAAGTCGAAAGCGAAGTGATGGGAAGGGCAGTATGTAAACACACATTTCCCTCGATGCTGCCGCAGCAGTATTTATGGAATTATTTCCGGCAGCGCGAGGAGCAGCGGTAGGAGCTGAATATAAATGAGGCTTATGAAGATTGAATTAGAAAAGTTAATATTAATCTTATTGTTTGCAGAGGTGTCCAGACAAAGATGGCGAGCTGAACTACATATGTTGCACTGACTGCGAGCTAGTCAATGATACCAGGTAGATAACCGTAGTAGATAAAATAGATTCTGACTCGTCACTCCTGTGTACAATAATATATATTTTTTTATTCATGATAAGCTTACGTTAGACCTCAATCCCACCTGATGGTAAGTGACGATGTGGTCTACGATGAATCACGCTTGCCTAGAAGGAACCTATTCACTCGTGACTTGAATACTCCCGGGTTGTAGCTTTCCGGAAACACAGACTCTGGCAGGGAATTCCACTCCTTAGCTGTACGCACGATGAACGTGTCAGCAAAGCGCTTCGTGCGCTTGAGTGGAATATCGACCATATAGCGGTGGCGTGTCGTTGTTTGTCTGGTCGTTCGTTGATGGAAAGGACTTGGAGGTATCCGGTTGTGCAATTCCAGAGCGCACTCTCCGAAATGTATCCGATAGAACACCGAGAGACCTGCAACTTTCTTAAGGAGGTAGGACACGACGGTATCTCCCGTCCGAAATGAGCTGTCCGACTGGGGTACTACCTCCGCCCTACAGAAGACCGCGGCCATAATAACCATCGTGTTGTGTTCCCGCTGGTAAGTAGGGTAGCCAGAGCTCACTGTACCCCTCCTCCCCCTCCCCTTCCTAGCCTCCCCACCCCTTCCCAGCTCTCCTCCTTTCCTTTCAGGGTAGGCAGCGGGTGTGTGACACTTTAGTGTTGCACACGTTCATAGGCCACGGTGACCGCTTCCCATCAGGTGGGCCGTGTGCTTGTCTGCCACCTACGTAGTATAAAAAAAGCCTTTTGCCGACAATGATTGCCATGTTTGTTGCAGCAAATTCGTTTTGAGTCCTGACGGAAAAATGCTTTGGAAAGATGGCCGGAAGTCAAGAGACGGTAAGCCTTTTACCCGACTGCCAAGAAGGGTTATGTTTTTCGCGTGTATCTTGTATGTATTTAAGATTTTTATCTACAATATGGGGTTCTTCAAGAAGGACATTAAGGTTTTTGCGGGGTCGGCAGCGCGAGTGTGACGCCCCTGGTGTTGCACGCGTCCATAGGCCACGGTGACCGCTCCCCATCAGGTGAACCGTGTGCTTGTCTGCCACCTAAGTGGTATATAAAAAAACCTCATATCTTCCAAACCACTGGACGGACTTCTTTAATTAACATATCGTTAGATTCGTCTCGGTAACCCCAGTGTTCTTAGATAGGTGCCGCGATAAAAAAACCCAACATGGCCGCTGTTGGGGGGAAAAAAATTATCAATCACGAAGATTTCAAAAAGGTATCATCATCATCATCATCATTATCTATACAAGTTACACGCGGATTGAGTATAAAAAAAAACAAAATCCCGACTGCGTAAAAAACTAAAAAAGAAAAAAAAACAAGCACTTAGATGTCCTGTGGCGTCCTGTGGTCTAGAAACATAACAACTGAACACAGTCGGGATCCATTATTTGACAGCCAATCTAATTTCAACGGATGCCGACTTAGACCAGTGCCGATAGTATTTGAGACAAAAGAAATTTATAATAGGATGAAACCTGTTGGAAAAGGACCAGAATACAACAAAAATGAAAGGAAAAATAAATTACGGGCGATCTGAGGTCGGGAAGTGGGGAGGGGGGTGAGTTTTAAGGGTAAAAACGGTTTATCTCGATTTCCGGTAAAACTACAAGTCCTATGGAAAAAAGTTAAATGACAAAGTTGTAGGTAATAAAGAGACCTACAACTTTTGAGTTTACACTTTTTTCACATAACCTCAAAATGTATGTGAAAAATTCAAATAATCAAGTTTCTGGTTTTTTATTTTTATCTTATGCAAAACAAATTTATTTGCCACGAAATTTGGTAAAAACTTAGCTTTTTATGTCCCAAAGACACTGTAATTTTTTTGATTTGAAATATTCATTATTTCAGCTTATTTTGGGTTAATATCGAAAAACCACCCTAATTTTCAATCGTAAATTCTCACGTCAAAATATCAGCTTTTCAAAAAAAATCTAAAAGTTTCTTGTTCGTTGAAATCTCTTCTTTCTGATAATGTAAAACTATATATACATTGCCATGGTAAATGTTCTCAGAAAATGCAAAGATGAAAAGCTCGAATCAGAAATTAATATTTTTGTATTTAGTCATTTCCTCGCTGAGGTGGGATGAAAAGTTACGTGTTGCACTATAACTTCATGGTTGCACTCGAGTGCAAAGATTTTTCACCTTGTGCACTTTTGATTCCCTCGCTAAAGCTCTGGGTTCAATTTTTAGAACCCTCAGTTTTGATGACCGAGTAAGTGAAGGGTTCTTAATTTGAATCACAAGCGTAACGAGCGATTCACAAAATAGAACCCTGAGCTTTAGCGAGGGAATCAAAAGTGCATAAGATGAAAAATCTTTGCACTTGAGTGCAACCATGAAGTTATAGTGCAACATGTAACTTTTCATCCCACCTCAGCGAGGAAATGACTAAACACAAAAATATTAATTTCGAATTCGAGTTTTTCTTCTTTGCATTTTCTGAGAATATTTACCATAGCAATGTATATATATTTTTACATTATCAGAAATAAGAGATTTCAAAGGACAAAAAACTCTTTGACTTTTTTTAAAAGGCTGATATTTTGACGTAAGAATTTTCGATTGAAAATTGGGGTGGTTTTTCGATATTTAGTCAAAATAAGCTGTAAAAAAGAATATTTCAAATAAAAAAAATACAGTATCTTTGGGATATAAAAAGTTAAGTTTTCAACGAATTTCGTGGTAAACAAATATGTTTTGCTTAAGATAAAAATAAAAAACCAAAAACTTGATTATTTGAATTTTTCACATACATTTTGAGGTTATGTGAAAAAAGTGTAAACTCAAAAGTTGTAGGTCTCTTTATTACCTACAACTTTGTCATTTAACTTTTTTCCATAGGACTTGTAGTTTTGCCGGAAATCGAGATAAACCGTTTTTACCCTTAAAACTCACCCCCCTCCCCACTTCCCGACCTCAGATCGCCCGTAATTTATTTTTCCTTTCATTTTTGTTGTATTCAGGTCCTTTTCCAACAGGTTTCATCCTACTATAAATTTATGTTGTCTCAAAGACTATCGGCACTGGTCTACTGCCTAAAAACTGAAAAGAAAAAAACAAGCACTGCATGCTGTCGAATGATGGATCCCGACTGTAAGTGCTTGTTTTTTTCTTTTCAGTTTTTAGGCAATCGGGTTTTTGAATTTTTAAATTTATTATTTTGCCTCTGTGCCGTAGCGGTAGTGCGGAACACATCGGGTTCGATTCCCGCTCAGTGTAAATATTTCTGCGCCTGAATATGTCTATTTGCATTGTTCTAGGCGTTTCTATATATTTATTTATTTATTTTATTTATTTATTTATTCATCTTAACCTTAAAAACTATCATGACAGGTTGTTAGCTTACCTAATGCGATAGTGTGGCCATATTTGGTAACACGAGCTAGGTAAACTATGGTTTCTTTGGGTCTACAGAGCGCTGTGTAGGATGTCGTAGCACATTAGACTGTTGATTTTAGTATTATTTCAGCTTGTCTCCATTACCTGAAGACCTTGCCCACCGATTGCGATCAAACTGCTTCAATCACCAGAACATTGGATACCAAGAGAAGCTGTCATACATACAATGTGTCGATAAAAAAAAGAACAATCAAAATCAGTTCACCCAGTTCTGAGGTAAGAAACATTTTAAAAAAAGTTACTGGTGGTAGAAATTTGATGGCACAAATTTTGTCACAATATTCGGCCGGGTAGGTACCACCGTGCACGATTGCGAAAAACCTCCATAGTAATCCAATCTCGGTTGGATTGCGTTCAGGGGTCAGCAAGTGCATAGCAGGTATCATTTCTTTTTCTGAACGGAGAATAAAATGATAATTCACATTATACAACATTAAACAACATGTACCTAAACACCATTATGTACCATATTCAGCGAATAAATACTTTGACTTTGACTTTGACTTTGACTTTGACTTTAATGATGATTCATTTACACTAACTTTTTATTCTTTAAATATCTTAATTTTCAAAGGTGTTAGGCAAATTTGACTAAAACGATTCAAATGAAGAAAAAATTACGTTTTTAAAAACCTAACTATCACGCATCTATGTCTAGTATTTCCGGAGTAATCGTTGAAAACATGTTTTTTTATTTTTCCAGAAAAGTTGTGTTTTTGCAGTTATCGTTTTATTCTCCGGGGACGGCGACGATCGAATCTAGATAAATAGTAGGGACCATAGAAGTGGTAAGTGGGCGTGGCACGCGTGTCACTTGTACGCGTTGTTTCGCAAGGTTTGCATAGTTAGATAGAGCGAGAGAGAGAGAGATTATCTGAAGTTTTTCTTAAGTCAAAGTTTGTTTGATTCATAATACGAAATGTCGTAAATATTTTTTTAACTACTATAGCAAATAAATTTAACGCGAACTAGTAAGGTGTATTTTCGTTTTGCAGTATGCATAATTTAGGTTCATTTAGTATGGAAGATAAGCGACTGGTTGTATGTGTGAGTTTGGCGACAGCGGTTCCCTTTATGAATAAGTAGTATCACACTTCCATTGTAGTAGGTATTCTTTATTCCGTGGTAGGGACCAATATATTATTTTTTTTTAATCGAGAAAACCGACATCCACGCGGGCGGCAGCCACGATCCTAGGCTAGTAGTAACTAAGCCTAATAACTTTGTGTTTGTCTGTCTCAGGCCCGTGTGGCATATGGCGCTAGTGCTGCAACGGCAGAATGGACGTGGGACCTTGGGACAATTATCTCAAATAAATTCGTCCTATATACTGGATATTTGGTGTGAGTAGGACGCGACACTATTTCAACGGGTTAAAGGGAAAGGAGATGTTTCATTTTAGGCCCCCTGATTGTACACAATACAGAAAAAAGAGCGAAATATGAGTACATTTTTATAGTTTTAGTCCGCCATGTTTGTTGTGTCGCAATAAAGTGTTTATTTAGTTAGATTCCGCCCATAATACGAGGCAATATTATAAGAATTTAATAGTGAAAAATGAAAACTAAATTGCCTACCCCACTCCCACTGTGCCATCTGCTAGTCAGAGGGACACGTGGAGAGCCTCGGTGCAGCCCTCTAGAGGGTCACTCCCACCCCGGCCGGATTATTGGCCGCAGGTAGCAGCGTCTCCCGTGGCGAGTGGGAGGCGCTGCTCGCCTTCGTTGCCCAGGTGCACCACGTGGAGGTTCCGGCCCTCACCCTGGACTAATAACCTTATGTTTAAAATGTCTAAAGTTAAAACAACAAAGGTTGATAATGCTATAATGTAATATCACTTAAGGTCAAAATACCTAAAAATAAGTCAAACAACCATTAGGTATTTAGATTTTAGGTATTTTAAACAGGTTATTTAAACGTTAGTCATTTTGATTTTAGTTATTCAAATACGTACCCGTATGGGTTATTTTATGTAGGTATTACACTTCCAGGTTCTGAGATTACAGCTGATAGATTTATTGCTGCTGATTCGCAGGAGACTTAACGAAAATAAAACTGCCTACGTCGCTGCGCGAACGGATGATAATAATCGCACAAATTGGCAGATTCATTTAGTGAAGAGGACCCATGTTCACCCGGAGTACGGAACCAACGGCACGAGATACAACGACATCGCCTTACTCGAACTTGACACACCGTACGTTTTTTTTTATACCACATAAGTGGCAGACAAGCACACGGCCCACCTGATGGGAAGCGGTCACCGTGGCATATGGACGTGTGCAACACCAAGGGTGTCACCCACGTGCTGCCGA
This sequence comes from Lithosia quadra, assembly GCA_963576445.1. Lineage (NCBI taxonomy): Eukaryota > Metazoa > Arthropoda > Insecta > Lepidoptera > Erebidae > Lithosia > Lithosia quadra. Next base: position 3,226,201 of record OY754897.1, read on the forward strand.
CCCTGAAGGAAAGGGCGGGGGTAGGAAAGGGTGGGGAGGCTAGGAAGGGGTGCAGCTACCCTACTTACCGGTGGGAACACAACACGATGGTTATTATGGGGCGGTCTACTGTTGGGCGGAGGTACTACCCCAGTCGGACTGCCCTTTTCGAAAGGAAGATACCGTCGTGTTCTACCTCCATTTATCATAATAATGTTTAAGAACATAGCATTAGTGCATTCGCCTACTACGATAGGGGGCGCGGGTCGCCTCCCAATCGCCACAGTAGACGCTGCTGCCTGCGGCTAATCCGGCCGAGGTGGGAGTGGCCCTCTAGAGGGCAGCTCCGAGGCTCTCCATGTGTCCCTCTGACTAGCAGAGGGCACAGTGGGGAGCGAGCGGGAGGCGAGCTGATTGTTCGCGCGCTGATAGGTGGGTGACAGGACCGCCGCCTGTCACCGTACACCCCACCGCCGTCGGCAAAGTGGCGCGATGCTCGCCCCACCCCCCTTTCGGAGAGACGAGACCCAAAACCGTAGATGGCCCGGGGTCAGCTGGGGTGCGAGGGATATGCCCATTGGGTAACCTTACACCCCGGTAATTGAGACCCGAGACGGCGTGCGGTTTTATTCGGTTTGATCCCGACATAACCACCCCCGATGGCCGACGTGGCCCACCCACGTCCATAGGAATTTCCGCACGATAAAAAAAGTGGGCGCGGGTTCGATTCCTGCTCAGTGTAAACATTTGTATGCATGAATTAGCTATTATGCAAATAGCATATTCATGCGTGCATTTGGACTTTATACCACTAAGGTGGCAGACGGTCACTGTGGCCTATGGTCGTGTGCAACACCAGAGGCGTCACACTTGGTGAGTTGGGGAGGAAGGGAGGGTGGGATGAGGAAAGGTGGGAGAAGGTTAAGAGAAAGTCTCATAACCTTCCTCCCCGTTGTGCTGACAACCAGGAGACGAAGCAACTTCATGCCACCAGCTGAAAGTATGGGTAAAGCTCCAATGACGCTCGCTCGAGCAGTCGGGTAAAAATAAAACATAAGTTTATAGTAGGCACACCTTTTTGACAGAATAACCTTCAGCGCGAACGTCTTCCCAGCCTGTCTGTCTGATCCATTTAAGAAGTTGGATACCAGAATCGCAAGGTACACTGTTAACACAGTTTACCATGTAAGTTTTTTTTTATACTACGTACGTGGCAGACAAGCCCACGGCCCAGCTGATGGGAAGCGGTCGCCGCGGCCTATGGACGCGTGCAACACCAGGGGCGTCACACTCGCGCTGTCGACCCTGTAAAAACCTTCTGATGCCCTTCTTGAAGAACCCCGTATTGTAGCCGCCAGGGGGAAACCACAGCTGCAGGGATCTACCAATGATCTCTCAATGATCTCATTCCACAGTCTAAGCCTATACAATTGACTTTACCCCGCTAGCTGGTAAGGAGAGGCCGCCATTCTAGACACCATTCGTTCCAAAACGACGGTCCCTACCTTGACGGCCTAGACAGATGCCTTTTCACGCCCCGCTTAAAGAACCCGGGATTGTAGGAAGAAGGAAACACGTGTGCAGGAAGTGCATCCCAGTTCTGAGTATGACTGTAAATATAATTGTATGATCATCATCATAATACATACATACATACATATACCAGCGCCATATCCCTCCAGGGTAGGCAGAGACAACAGCCCGCCATCTGCCTCTGTCCTGACATACTTCACGCGCTTCCTCTACTGTCATTAAGCCTTTCACGCAAGCCCGCCGGTTTCGAGTGCTTTTGACCTGCCCTTTTTGCAATAATTCTTTAATTTGGTCAGTGTAAACTCTGCGAGCGTCAATGTAAGCGATGGTAGCTGAATGGATAAGGACGCGGCCTCTACTCAGAGGTATCGAGTTCGTATCCGGTCGGACAGTACCAATGTGAATTTGACTTTGTGAAATTTATATGTGCTAATCACATGATTTACCATCTGCTGACGGTGAAGGAAAAACATCGTGAGGAAACCCAAATGTCCTAGAAGAAATTTAAAGGACATGTCCGATCCACCAACCCGCATTAGGCCAGCGTGTGTGGATTAAGGTCTAAACCCTCTCAGCTCTCTCGTTAGAGGAGAGGAGACCCGTGCCCAGCAGTGGGACATAAATGGGTTGCTATTATTTATTATTATAAACTCTGCGAGTATCTGTATGATCATATTTTATCTATTTTGTAGCCGAGAGTCAGTGAGGTCACCGCCGAGTATTGTGATGCAGAGTTAGACGCTATCGACAAATTAACAGTTCCAATAATCAAAAACGAATCGCAAATTTGTTTCGATCGAACAAGTCGACTTTATTTATGGGTCAGTACCTATACAGGGTTATTTTTAATTAACTGGCATCCTCCCAGGGTTAGGTTAGGTTAGGTTAGCAGGGTTAGGCAGCAGACATCATAAGTAACAACTAAGACTTTCAATAAAACTGAACACATTACTCAATGTTTTCAAACTTTTATTGTAAGAACGCGATACTATTAAGTCTATGCTTCATTCATAAAACAAACATTGGTATGTACGAGTAGGTAGATATAATGATTCACTTTTGATTTTTTAATGCAGGGTATTTGGAAAGTGGAATCAGCGTATTTACAACAATTGAACTAATACTTGATTTATTTTGTATGAAAGTAATGTTTTAACGAATTTTATAATGTAGAACAAATATTGTTAGTTATGATATCAGCTATCTACCCCTGTGAGGATGCTAGTTAATTACAAATAACCCTGTATATTTCTTTACTACTACTAGCCTATACGGGCTTCACCCGCGTGGACGTCGGTTTTCGCGGTTTTTGACTAAATCTCTTGTTCTACTGAACCGATTGTGATCCAACATGCGTAAGATTTGGTCTTTTTTTTATATCGGTCACGTCAATATGACTTCACCTCGCCTGGTGGTAAGTTAAAGGTAAAGTCTCAGGAAGAGAATTTTAAGTCTGATGAAACAAATTCTAATGACCATCTTAACCCTATTCACCCCCTGTTCCCTGTTCACCCCCTTGTTCCCTGTTCACCCCTTGTTTGTTTGTTTGTTTGTTTATTTTTGTCATTAACAATTTACATTGTGTCTGAATATCATGCATGGAAATTGACATACTTTATAAAAATAAAAATCAAAACAAAAATTAAAAAGGAAAAGAAATTAATGATATGTCACAAAAAGGAAATGTCAAAATTAAAATTAAAATTAAAAATTACAAAAAAGAAATTAATAATTGTCACAAAATTTAAATGTCAAATAAAATAAATTCCTTGTTCCCTATTCACATCGGTTTACAGACTTTTTTAATTGATATGTTGTGTTTTTATTTTGTATTTCAGGACGAATCGACGGAACGCGAAGTCCATTATCAGGTAGGTAATATTTACTAATTGTGCCGCCCATTCGCAGGGGATCGATGGACGTAAAAACTACTGAACACAAAACAAGTTTTGGTTTGATGAGTGGAGACCAGGAGAGTGAAAAGTGGAGTGGAGAGTGAAGTGAGGAGTGAAGTGAAGAGTGGAGTAGTGGATGTGGTAGTGAGTGGACTGATGAGTCGTTTTTTTTTTAAATAGAATAGTGGCGATACCGACCTCGACGCGGGCGGCGTGGGTGCTCCGAGGCTCTCCACGTGTCTCTCTGACTAGCAGAGGGCACAGTGAGGAGCGAGCGGGGGGCAAGCTGATTGTCTGGGCCATCTTAAAACCGTAGATGGCCCGGGGTCAGCTGGGATGCGAGGGATATGCCTATTGGGTAACCTTACACCCCGGTAATTAAGACCCGAGACGGACATAACCACCCCAGATGGCCGAAGGGGGTGGTATCCATGGGGATTTCCGCACGATAAAAAAAACTCGCCCCCCGCTCGCTCCCCACTGTGCCCTGTGCTAGTCAGAGGGACACGTGGAGAGCCTCGTAGCAGCCCCTTACTGTAACTGTAACAAATATTATTATGTTTATCATTACAGGCCCTTGGAAACCCCATTAGGGTGATGACTCCGTACTCCAGCTGCCTGGACACAGTGTTTGGAATTACCAGTTGGCCCCTCACCAGTTCATACAATCTAAATGTGTTAACCAGAGTGCAGCACTTCACACCTTGGATCGAGAGCATCGTCTGGCCTTGACCTTCTACGAATATATATTATATAAGTATATAATCTATATACATATAATAAAATGGTAGGAAAGTCAAAACTGTACATTGAATATTTTTTTAAAAGAATACTTGGGTTGTGATCTATAATCGATACCGAAGCCAAAAATATAGTTTGTAGAATTTTTGTCTGTTTGTCTGTTTGTCTGTATGTATGTCCGGGATAAACTCTTAAAGTACGGCATGGATTTACTTCAAATTTGGCACGAATATTATTTATAAGTCGGGTCAACACATAGGCTACATATTATAACGCTAGCACCTACGGGGAACGAGCAGTGAACGTTTATTTTTTCAACGCATTCTGTAACAACGTGTAATCTAACGACGCATATTTGAATGTTGTTATTATGTTAACCATGCTATAAGCTAGCTTCACAATATAAGTAACTTGACCGATAACATATAAAATAAAAAACAAACTTAATTTTGCGGTTCGATCCCTAGACCCGATTACTGTATCAACCGCAAATAATAAGTTTGTCGTAGGTTACGTCAATAAAACTGTAGAGAGGTCAATTTTGTGCATTGAATATATTTACATAATAACTATTGAACGGGTATATATATGAAACGGGGATGATTGGTGATCGATACCAATGCTAAAAATGCAATTAGTAAATTTTTTGTCTTTCTGTCTGTCTATCTCTGTGCAGGCGTGGATCAAAAACTACTGGAGGGATTTTGATCAAACTTGGTACGATTTATAGTTCATACTTCTCTGCAACATAATAAGAGCACTGCTGGGCATAGGTCTCCTCTCCTCTTACAAGAGAGCTAAGAAGGTTTAGACCTTAATCCACACACGATGGCCTAATTTCTTCTAGGCCATGTGGGTTTCCTGACGAGATTTTTCCTTCACCGTCTCAGCTGATGGTAAATCATGTGATTAGCATTTTAAAAATTCCACAATGTGAAATTCATATTGGTACTGTCCGGCTGAATTCGATAATTCGATACGGTTAGTACAGTACTAACTGCACTCAAATTAGATAAAACTTTTGGGAGTTAAGTTAGACATTTATAGTGTTTGCATTTTGATGCTGAAAACAGTATTTTGGATACTGTTTTTTTTGTTCAACAGTAAACAGTATAATGTGGTAAAGAACAGTATAATACTGTTTTTAACAGTATGGTTGGCAACCCTACCGGGACGGTCTAGTGGGCATGAGTACAAAGTATTATTTTTTGCTTGTTACGGTCATGGAACGTTCCTAGTACTATACATATATTATATTATTATATTAAAGAATCGAATAGAATTTATTTGGATGTTTCATTTAAACCTCTACCTATTTCAAACTATCTATAGTGTACAGCATCTAACTTGGCAAGGTTTTGTAGTAGTGGGGTCCACACTACTCCAAAATGTGGCCACGTTAGATGCCGCGCACTTATACTTGTTTCTAGGCGACGCATTTTGCCACAAACAACCCAAGCAGCATCACAAGCTGTATAACAGCTGTATTAAAGTTCGTTTATACTCTTAATGCTGTATTTCTTGGCTGCATAAAGGCTGTATAACCGGTTATACAGCCCTTATACCCCTTAAATTGGCACAAATTATACAGCGTTTGTCGTTATATCAGCTGTACAGTAGCTGTATAAGCATAAAATAGGCTGCATAATAGCTGTATTGTGGCTGTACTATGGTGTACGAGGAAACCTATACTCTCCAATTACTACATTATAACTCAATTGTAATGCTTTACGCTGTAAAAAGTCTGTTGAACAGAGTTACAATAGAATTAAAACGAAACAGAGATATAATATTAATGATGGCGTTTATTTAATCAGATATTGATCAAAGTGACATTTATTATAAACGCTTTGTGTTTAAGATTTGGAGATTCGATATTAGGCACAGGATACAGTGTGTTATCGTGCAAAAATAAATTTATTGTGGACATATATTATATATGTTTTGTGATAAAAAATAAACGCGCCAGCAAAATAACCAAGGAAGAGATATTAAATAAGGAAAATAAATATGGTTTTTATAGGTTAGAATTTAAAATTTTTTGAATTAATGGACGTAGAGCCTCATTGGTGCATAGTAGGTTATTGGACAAACTGAAAATATTGATAAACATAAAAACATTAGTCTAATTTTAATGTACTCATGTTCGTAATTTTCGATTTGTAATTTATAAAATGGCGACGTAATGAACACCTAAAAAGCAGCCAATATAGCACTTAACGCTGTTTTACAGCTTTATAAGAGCGTTGAAAAGATATCATAGTGTTATAATGTCGGTTTAGGAGTAATTATTCAGCTCTGTCACAGATACAGATTAAGGCTGTACTATAGGCGTCATTTATTTTTATTGCTGTTTATTACTCTCAAGGACAGAAATAAAACAGCTATAGTCTGTAAAAGGGTGTACAATTACACCATAAAAAGAAGCTGTAGAAGAGAGTTTGCCCACTTCATAATACAGAAATAAGATTTGAGGACCACCATAATACAGCTCTAAGCTGTATTAAGTAAGTGACGGTGTGCAAAATGCAGCTATTGTACAGCTTTAATACTAAAATGAGATTAAAGCGTTACAGGAAACTTAAAGCTGTACATGACAGTGTTATCATACACTGATTTAGAACTTTAAGCGTACTTTGACTCTTAATACAGACTTAATACAGTTAGAGCTGAATAATTACTCCTAAACCGACATTATAACACTATGATATCTTTTCAACGCTCTTATAAAGCTGTAAAACAGCGTTAAGTGCTATATTGGCTGCTTTTTAGGTGTTCATTACGCTTAGTTGCTGCTTGGGAAGTATAGTGTACAGCATCTAACGTGGCCACATTTTGGAGTAGTGTGGACCCCCAAGGTTTAAATTACATTTTGATTGCGGAACCAAGTTTGTTATTTTTTAAAAACAGGTAGGCACTTTACAAAGGTCTGCTTTTAAGTACTACGAAAACCCAAGATATGCGGACTTTCAAGTAATCAGCCGAACGGGGTCGAAGTTTATCACGTCGTTAACATATTATTAAAACGACCAAATGAAAAACAGACAACTTTTATTTGTTTACTATATATGGACTAAGAGCCCGTGAGCCCCAGACTTTCGTTATTTTATAAAAGCTAAAAGTTTGTCAGCGGATGCTCCCAATACAGGTAAGAACGATGGCCCATTTTTTTTTTTATGCTACTTAGGTGGCCGACAAGCACACGGCCCACATGATGGGAAGCGGTCACCGTGGCCTATGAACGTGTGCAACACTAAGGGTGTCACACACGCGCTGTCTACCCTGTAGGGAAGTGGGGAGGGGTGGGAAGGGGCGGGGAGGCTAGGAAGGGATGGAAGGAGAAGGGGTACAGTGAGCTCTGGCTACCCTACTTACCGGCGGGAACACAACACGATGGTTATTATGGGGCGGTGTTCTGTATGGCGGAGGTACTACCCCAGTCGGACAGCTCATTTTGGACGGGAGATACCGTCGCGTCCTACCTCCTACGAGTACAAAGTCCTCCTACTCCTCTACTTCGTCGTTGTAGAAGCAGTACAATTACTGCTCGAGAGCATCACTAGTCGAGAGCATCTAAGTATCTATGTGGTCTTCCTCAAGACATCGTGATAGCAACTTGCACGGGCGATATCATGGTGACACTGCAGTCAAGCAGGCTGATTTTTTTGTCGGTCACGTCAACATGACTTCACCTCGCCTGATGGTAAGTTGAAGGCAAAGTCTCTAGAATGGGAGTTACCATTGCAAACACCGATAGCCGATAGTGCCAAAATGGTGACTCTCAGCTTGACGGCCTCATCACCGACCCTTGATGGAATTGTTTGCACCATATGAGGGTGATATCTCAGCCTTGCACGTGTTGTTCTGCATAGGAAAGGAGAGGGTGGGACTAGTTGGTAGAGTTCGTCGGAACACTCCCCATGGTAGATGCGGTAAAAAGCTACCAATGATGCTATATCTCTGCGCAATTGCTGGGGCTCGAGAGTATTGGTAGACTCCCAATAATACGGACCGCATTTTTCAATACGCAATACATAACATATATGAAACACAAACTCACGCCTATATCCCTGAAGGGGTAGGCAGAGGTGCTAGCACCCACATTTCGCCAGTTTATGTTTAGGTCCCAATGTAATAAGGTGGCGAGCCTATTGCTATTAACCGAGCACTTATAAACCTGCGATAAATACACACATAACTTCGAAAAGCAATACGATATTATGGAAAAAAGAGCTTGTCCCTGAGCTTGATCGGGCCCTGAATCTAATTTCCTTTTGGCATTGAACCTGATCAAGTTCAGTACCAAGACACAGGCATGTGCGTTTACAGCAAAGGTCAACAAACTCGGGAGTCCTGAAAAAGGTGAGATGGTTTTTGATGTCGGAGCAGCGTCTGCGGAGTCTTGTGTCTAAGTGTGTGTATATATGGTATGTTTACTTATACATTGGCATAAAATGAGCTACACCCTATCAATAGGTCTGTGACCTACGATACGATACCGTGCGAAAAAATATGCGATCACAATTTTAACGCAACTCTTGAGTTAAGGAACGCCTTAGTAATTGTCAAATGAATATTCAGACAGTTTTAAATAAGTACCATCTACGTTACTCTGTAATTTAAAATCACATCGTGTTGATATGTGGACCCGTATTTTCAGTTTTCTCGCTATCGGTGAGTAAAAATATCAACCCCTTTTTTTTTATCGTGCGGAAATCCCCATGGATACCACCCTCGTCGGCCATCGGGGGTGGTTATGTCGGGATCGAACCGACTAAAACCGTACGCCGTCTTGGGCCTTAGTAACCGGGGTGTAAGGTTACCCAATGGGCATATCCCTCGCACCCCAGCTGACCCCGGGCCATCTACGGTTTTAAGATGGCCCCCTCGACCCCCCGACAGGGGGGGTGGGGCGAGCATCGCGCCACTTCGCCGACGGTGGGGTGTAGGGTGACAGGCGGCCGTCCTGTCACCCAACCGTCGGCGCGCAGACAATCAGCTCGCCCCCCGCTCGCTCCCCACTGTGCCATCTGCTAGTCAGAGGGACACGTGGAGAGCCTCGGAGCAGCCCTCTGGAGGGCCACTCCCACCCCGGCCGGATTGGCCGCAGGCAGCAGCGTCTCCCGTGGCGAGTGGGAGGCGCTGCTCGCCTCCGTTGCCCAGGTGCACCACGTGGAGGTTCCGGCCCGCACCCAAAATATCAACCCCTGAACTATGATAAGATGTCAGGACTTGTTCTTCAATCAGTATGTTTACCGGCGTGAGGTTAGCTTGTGTCGGGTGCAGGCCGGAACTTTCACACTGTGCACCCGGGTATCTGAGGCGGCAGCGCCTCTCACCCGCCAGGGGAGACGCTGTTGCCACGAAAAATGCTGGCCGAGGTGGGAGTGGCCCTCTAGAGGGCTGCTCTTAGGCTCTCCACGTGACAGACTAGCAGAGGGCACAGTGGGGAGTAGGCGGGGTCAGACTGGCTCTCTGAGCGCAGACGGAGGGTGACAGGACCGTAGATGGCTCAGTGTTAGCTGGGGTGCAAGGGTATTGGACGGGTAACTTTACACCCGGTAATTGAAATCCGGGACAGCGTAGGTACGGTTTAAGTCGGTTCGATTCCGACGTTACCACACCCGATAGCCAACAGGGGTTAACGGAGACTCCCCTGCGAGTGAGAGGCGCTGCCGTTTCTTCACTCTCACCAATTTTTTAAAATTAGTAGGTACAGTCAACGACAAAAGTCGATTAACACTAAAATATTTGCAAATTCAAATTCATTTAATTATTGTTTGTCACAGGTAGATAGAAGATGTTGTCAATTACATAAAAGTATCACCGTAGCATGTCTGATAAGACGTACAATAGTATTATCATATATGAACCACATCACACTAGGTACAATTATCATTACCTATATCAGGGTAGGCGAACCTTTATGCATCAACGTGCCATTTTTTTCTAAAACATGTTTTATGGGGTCACTGGCGTGCCATCAAAACTTTTTTTTTTATACAACCTAGGTAGCAGACAAGCACACGGCACGGCCCAGCTGATAGGAAGCGGTAACCGTGGCCTAGGGACGCGTGCAACACCAGGGACATCACACTCGCGCTGCCGACCCCGCAAAAACCTACAAGTAATATCCTTCTTGAAGAACCCCTTATTGTAGTCGCTAGCGAAAACCACGGCAGGGATATCATTCCACAGCCTAAGCGTGCGCGGAATAAAATTCCTTTCAAACCTCACAAATTTTTTTATGAAATAATGTAAACAAAAGAGGTATATTTTTGAAATGCTTTTATTACACGCATTAAGATACAAGGGAGGTAAGTTGAAAATTACGGCAGAGGCGATATTGCTAGCCCGAGCCGTAGGCGAGGGTTATAGGAAGCCGAGGATGAGTAATTTTCATACCTCACGAGTGTCATATGACGTTTTATAACATATTTGAACACTCCGTAGCATAGGATCATTCTCGTTAGATCGTCATAAAATACCTAAACACATTTTTTACGAAAGTTTTATGATCGGCGACGTGCCCAAAATATTGTGCCGCGTGCCACCAATGGCACGCGTGCCATTGGTTCGCCTACCCTGACCTATATCAACCAAAAAAATAAAAAATTAATAAACAAATACCTATGTTAGTGAATAAAGTATCAAAATGAAGATAATGTATCTACTTAACTACTACTAACGCCATTTATTGGGTAACGTTGTACTAACCTAAGAATGTCAATGGTCATTGTATGTACTTTTGAAATTAAACGTTAGTTCTGTTGCGAACATCCAACGAGTTTTATTAAGAGGTTATGGGCCACTCGTTTTTATCAGTTATTTTACGTTTAAAATAGATAAATTGTGCTTGTTGATTCGCGGAAACATGAACTCAAACTACATTGCTAGTGTGCCGAAGTTGAAAGGCAGGGAGAATTACGATGAGTGGAGTTTTGCGGCTGAAAACTTACTGGTATTGGATGGGACGGACAAGTATATCAAACCACCGGCCGGATTTGAAGTTAAACCAGCAGAAGACGCAAAAACGAAAGCAAAACTAATATTAACAATTGATCCAACTTTGTATGTGCACATCAGGAACACGGAAACATCAGCGGCATTATGGACTAAATTGAAAACCATGTTTGACGACTCCGGTTTCTCGAGAAAAATAACCCTACTTCGACATTTGATATCCATAAGATTGGAAAGTTGTGACTCGATGGCTACCTATGTCACACAAATAGTTGAAACGGCTCAAAGGTTAAATGGCACAGGATTTACAATTACCGATGAATGGGTAGGATCATTATTATTAGCAGGTTTGTCCGACCGTTACTCTCCAATGATAATGGCTATCGAACATTCGGGTATTTCGATAACAGCCGATGTCATCAAATCAAAATTGCTTGATATGGAAGTTTCGAATGAGTCTGAAAATAGCGGTACTGCATTCGTTGCGAGAAATAAACACTCCAAGCCGAAGAAAAATGGCGGTTCATTTACGTCGAACAAGAAACCAGTGACAGATGCAATAACAAAAGAAAAAGAAGTTATTTGTTATAAATGCAAATGCAGCGGACATTATCGTAATCAGTGCCCGTTATTGAAGAAAACTACTGACAAATGTGTTTTCAACGTTGTTTTTATGAACGGAAAGTATAACAAGACGGAATGGTACGTCGACAGTGGTGCAAGTGCGCATATGACTGCAAACAAGAGCTGGATTAAGAACATAAACTTAACGCCGTGTTTACCAGAAATTGTCGTTGCTAATGAATCAACGGTGTCAGTTGATTGTTCCGGAGATATAAACATCATTTCAGATTTAGAATGTCACATTACTATCAAAAATGTGCTATGCGTGCCTAGTTTGACAACAAACTTGTTATCAGTAAGTGAGCTTATCAGGAATGGCAACAATGTTATATTTGAAAAAAAGCATTGTTATATTTATGACAGAAGTGATGCTTTAGTTGCGATAGCTGATTTAACTGATGGTGTGTACAAGTTGAGGTTGCAGTCGCCGAGTTATATGTTGGCAGCTCCTGCAGTTACTGGTCGTTTGTGGCACAGAAGGCTAGCTCACATTAATAGTCAAGATATGAACAAAATGAAAAATGGGATAGTAGACGGCTTGTCATATGAGGGTTCATTTGACATTACGAAAGCAGAGTGTACTACTTGTTGTGAAGGAAAACAGATGAGGTTGCCATTCACTCATGTTGGTGAAAGAAGTACTGAGGCATGTCATCGGATACATAGTGATCTGTGTGGACCTATGGAGGTGAACTCTCTTAATGGCAGTAGGTATTTCATGCTGTTTGTGGATGATTATAGTCGAATGACTTTTATCTATTTTCTCAAACAGAAAAGTGAGGCTTTAAGTAAATTTAAAGAATTTAAATATATGGTAGAAAACCAACAAGGGAAGAAGATAAAGATCTTTCACACTGATAACGGATTGGAGTACTGCAGTAAAGAATTTGAGAGTTATTTAAAACAATGCGGTATTATTCACCAGAAAACAAATAGTTATACGCCTGAACAAAATGGTGTATGTGAGAGGGCTAATCGCACAGTTGTTGAGAAAGGCAAATGTCTATTGTACGATGCAAAATTGGACAAGAGATTTTGGGCTGAAGCGGCCAACACAGCTGTTTATTTAAAAAACAGGTCCATTGTGTCAGGAGTACTAAAGACACCTTATGAACTGTGGTATGGGTCAAAACCAAATCTAAGTCACATAAGGTTATTTGGAAGTAATGTGATGGTTCATGTTCCCAAAGAGAAGCGCCTGAAGTGGGATAAGAAAGCTACTCAGCACATATTAGTCGGATATGGTGAGAATATCAAAGGATACAGATTGTATAATCCTGCCAAGAACACTATAATCACAAGCAGAGATGTCATTGTGATGGAAGGCGAGACAGGGGATATCATAACCAGCAAAGAGGCTATATGGATAGCGGATGAGAAGGCAGCACAGCACAATATGGAGCCACCACAGGTCAGTGTGGAGAAGGAGAGCAGCAATTCAGTGGGGGAATCCTGCATTTCAGTAGAAGATGATCAACATGCTGACAGCTCTTCAGATTCTTCAGTATACACAGACGGTGAAGACAAACCTTATGAATCTTTACCAAGTGAGGTCCAGGTGCAGGAGGTGCAGACCACATCAGTTACAATTCCAGTGCCAGAATGTGTTAAATCAAAGCGCTTGAAGAAACAGCCTGAGCGGTATGGGTTTAGCAACTTGTGCATATCCAGTTCCGGTCCAGCTTCAGAGGAGATCTCAGTCTCAGATGCTCTCGAGGGGCCTGAGAAGGAGCAGTGGCGGCGTGCAATGGCTGATGAGCTGCAGTCATTCGAGGACAATGATGCGTGGGAATTAGTAAAAATTCCTAGTGATGCGTCTATAGTGAAGTGCCGTTGGGTGTTTGTGAAAAAGTTAGATGTTGACAATAATGTGCGGTACCGGGCTAGGCTTGTGGCCAAGGGCTTTACGCAAAAGCCAGGTGTAGATTATACTCGTACTTTTGCACCTGTAATTCGTCATTCTACTTTGAGATTGTTGTTTGCTCTCAGCGTTAACATCGGAATGAACATTACGCATTTAGATGTCACCACAGCTTTTCTAAATGGTGTATTAAAAGAAAACATATATATGTCGATACCTGAAGGTTTTGCAAACAAAAGTGGGGGAAATGTGTTAAAGTTAAAGCGGGCGATTTACGGTTTAAAGCAGTCATCTCTAGCGTGGTATGAGAAAGTAAAAGATTGTCTTTGTAAATTAGGCTTTAACAATAGTCAATATGAACCATGTTTGTTTGCGAAAACTAAAGGTAATACAAAAATAATTATTGGGTTATATGTAGATGATTTTCTAATTTTTTCAAATAATGACAATGAGACTGAAAAATTGAAAAATGTATTAGCTTCAGAGTTCAAATTGAAGGATTTGGGTCCTGTCCGACAGTATCTGGGAATGAGAATTAATGTAAATAAAAACAAAAGTGTTATTACTATTGATCAAACACAGTACATTGAACAATTAGTTGAGAAATTTCAGATGTCTGATTGTAAACCTCAGAGTACTCCTATTGAATCGAAATTGAATATAGAAAAATCTACAGAATGTTTACCTAATGTTCCTTATCAAAAACTCATTGGCAGCTTGATGTATCTAGCGGTATTGACAAGGCCAGACATTGCCTATGCTGTGAGCTACCTCAGCCAATTTAATACCTGTTACAATGTAAATTGCTATAATTATGCGAAAAGAATTTTGAGGTACTTGCAATGTACAAAGAATTATTGTCTTAAGTATACCAATAATGATATTAATTTGCAAGGGTTTGTTGATAGTGATTGGGCATCTGATGCCGTGGATAGAAAATCCTATACTGGATTTTGTTTTATGTTGTCTGGATCTGCAATCTCCTGGCAAAGCCGTAAACAGAAGTCTGTCAGTCTATCCAGTACTGAATCTGAATACATGGCTATGTCAGAAGCTTCCAGAGAGGCTGTTTATTTAAGAAATTTGATAAATGAAATTACTGGTCAGATGCATGTTGTTAGTTTATATCGACCCCGGAAATTTCAATTGTCGTAAAGGACATTTTGACGAAAATGAGTTATATATATATTCGGAATCAGCGTCGCGAGCTCTATCGAATGGTATACTTAAAGTGGTCCTATCTTCAAAAAAAAGTCCTTTACTACCTAGATTTTCAACTAGCTCTGGCTTGATTTTTCTTAATAATTGGGGTGTATCGTAAAAGTAATTTACATCAGGGTGCGTAAAGCCATATTTTTATTATTTATAAGGTCATAAATGTTTTATTTGATAATCGATACCCTTACGACCTAATCTATGCTTTGCTTTATTTTCTGTAATTACGGCGTAAAGGTCACACGGAGGTACGCGGAAGCACGAAGCCTATGGCACGAGGGGTGTAAGTAACGGGTACGGTACGAGGATCGTGACTCGTACGATCCATTTCGCAGCGCCATTCTGCGGGATTTCGTTGAAAGTACTGCTGCGGTCACCAGTGAGATCAGTTTAGGTATGGAATATTATATCCCCTACACAGATGTCACCGGTACCTGCAGGGCGCGTCCCTGGTTTGGGCGCGAGTGCGCAGAGGTTGTTCACCAGAAGCAGCTGGCGTACCGCGCCTGGACCAGAGCATCCGCGCAACGCGATCCTAACGTAGGCCACTTTAAAGCAGCGTGCAACAAAGCCACAAAGGTATGCAAGAGGGCTTACATCAGAGCGAATACCCAGCGCATTGCACGGCTTGGGCAGGAGCTTGTGGCGCATCTTACGGGCAGCCGTGGCTACAGGTGCCTGGTCAAGGCCGTGCAATCAAACTTCTGCCAGCGTTCGCTGCCCCCGTTGCGAAACCCCGATGGATCACTGGCTCATGAGCCGCAAGAGAAAGCAAACTTGCTGGCTAATCTCTTTGTGGCTAATTCCGGGATCGATGATTGCTGTATGCAACTGTGACCACGCAATGCCTGATATCCCTATCAGGCAACGCCATGTTCGTGCAGTGCTGCAATCACTCAATGTCCGGAAAGCCAGTTGTCCCGATGGAATTCCAGCGGTAGTTCTACGTAAATGTGCAGCGGAGTTGTCACCCATGCTTACGCGTCTGTTCCGCATCTCATACACCTCGGGTACAATGCCGCCAGCTTGGAAGGAAACGAATGTGCAGCCGATCCCCAAGAAAGGGGATTGGTCAGACCCGGGCAATTATCGACCCATAGCCGTCACCTCAATGCTGTGCAAGGTTTTTGAGCATATCATTAACGCACAGCTCAGGCGTCACGTAGAGGATCACTCCCTAATTAATGATCGGCAATATGGCTTCAGGCCGAAACGGTCAACGGGTGATCTACTAGCATACGTCACCCATCTATGGGGTGAGGCTATGGACAAGCATGGCGGCGAGTCATTGGCTATCAGTCTTGACATCGCCAAAGCTTTCGATAGGGTCTGGCACAAGTCGCTCCTTTCCAAGCTGCCTGCTTTTGGCCTACCTCCGCTATTATGCAGTTGGATTGAGAACTTCCTGCAGGAGCGCCGCATTTGAGTGCTCTGTGATGGGCGGACATCGGCGTTCTTGCAGATCAATGTTGGTGTACCGCAGGGGTCCGTTTAGTCGCCTACTCTTTTTCTTCTGCATATCAATGACATGCTGTCAGTAGGCAGCATTCATTGCTATGCAGATGATAGCACCATACACGGACGATATCACGATCACCCTGCGGACAAGCAGGCTGACGTAGGGGAAAAAAGACAACTTTTTGTCACTGAGCTTGATCGGGTCCTGAATCACATTTCGCAATGGGACTCTGAGAACCTGGTCGAGTTCAATGCCAAGAAGACGCAAGCTTATGCGTTTACAGCAAAACTATCTCCTTTCCTTCCCCTCCCTACTCTTCGGGACACTCCACCACCACTTCAGGATAACCAAGAGATATTCGGTTTGCAGCGAACATCCATTCGCTGCAAACTGAATAATAAAAACTACATCGAGCGCATCATCAAAACGGCCACTCGGAAACTCGGAGTCCTGAACAAGGTGAGGTGGTTTTTCACGCCGGAGCAGCGGTGTCTATACAAGATACAAATCCGTTCCAGTGTGGAATATTGTTCTCATCTCTGGGATGGCTCTGCACAGTACCTCCTAGATGCTCTCGACAGGTTGCAGCGACGTGCAGGCCGTATTATTGGGAGTCCTGAAGTTACCAACGCTCTCAAACCGTTACAATTACGGCGAGACATGGCCTCTTTGGCAGTTTTTTACAACCTCTACCATGGTGATGATGAGTTTTCCGATGAGCTCCCCCAACTAGTTTCACCCTCTCCTTTCCTATACAGAACAACACGTGCAAGGCTGAGATATCACCCTCATACCGTGCAAACAATTCCATCAAGAACTAAGCGCTTCGGTGCCTCTTTTTTTTGCCGCACCATAAAGATCTGGAATTCTTTACCAGCCCACGTGTTTCGTTACTCCTACAGTCCCGGGCCTTACAAGCGGGGGTGAAAAAGCATTTGATAAGACCGTCAAGTTACACTGAATTGATTGAATTTTTTGATTAAAAAATACAAAGTATTAAAAATCCCTTTTATTTCACTTAGTTTTCTATTTCTTAACTAGATCTTTAGCTTCTTTTGTTCCTTGTACCCCCTTAGTCTCCGATTTAATTGACTCGTACGACCCATTGATGATCAAGATTAGTTCTTTACTACATATCTAATTTTATCACAACCAATTTTTTGTGGCTGTAAAGTACTTCAGTTCAAATTTTATGGGTCGTAACGAACACTCATTTTCGTCAATTATTAAGTTTGGTTTATTTTCTCATTTGCAACGGATAGAACACAAAAAAATAGTTAGGGTCTCCTTTGACATCATGAATATAGCACTTTCTTTAAAAAAGTTATAAGGAAAATAAAAATTTTTTTTTCGTTTTTTGGCTCTCCTGAAAAGTCGTGTTTTGTCCTTTACGACAATTGAAATTTCCGGTATCGATATTGTGACAATCAGAGTGCCATGAAATTAGCTTCTAGTCAACAGTGTCATAACAGGTCAAAACACATAGATGTAGTGATGCAAGAACTCAAGTCTTTTAAGTCTTTTAAAAGAAACTCGACTCGTTACAACGACTTATGATGCTTCACAACTTGATCGAGTCTTTAAGCCTTGAGTCCAGAGTCTTTTAAGAGTCTTCGGCCACGACTCGAGTTTTATTTAAAAATGAGTATTTTAAGAAGACTCGAGTCTTTTTAAACGACTCAGTCGTGACGAAAAGACTCTTACAATTTAAAAGGACTCGACTCATTGGACTCGTGAGTCGTGCTCATACTATATCGTTAAGTGTG
This sequence comes from Lithosia quadra, assembly GCA_963576445.1. NCBI lineage: Eukaryota > Metazoa > Arthropoda > Insecta > Lepidoptera > Erebidae > Lithosia > Lithosia quadra. The sequence goes on from OY754897.1 coordinate 3,244,237, forward strand.
CACAGGCGATTATTCCGTAACTATAACAGAATATCAAAAAACTTTAAACTGTAGGTATCTAAAGTGCGTCACCTTTTTTTGTTTTATCGTGCGGAAACCCCATGGATACCACCCCCGTCGGCCATCGGGGGTGGTTATGTCGGGATCGAACCGACTAAAACCGCACGCCGTCTCAGGCCTTAGTAACCGGGGAACGAATAAAATGACATCAATAACTTGTCTTCTATACTTATAATAAAACTGTAGAGAGGTCAATTCTGTACATTGAATATATTTACAAAATAACTATTGGGGGATGATTGGTGATCGATACTAATGCAAAAAATGCAATCATTAAATTTTTTGTCTTTCTGTCTGTCTGTCTGTCTGTCTGTCTGTCTGTCTGTCTGTATGTGCACGCATGGATCAAAAACTACTGGAGGGATTTTGATCAAACTTGGTACGATTATAGTTCATAGTTCTGGGCAACATATAGGCTACTTTTTATATAAGCTGATACCCGTGGCTTCGCCCGCGCTTCGTTTTTAGGTTATTTTTGGTCATATTTCCGGTTCTACTTAACCAATTACAACCAAACATACGGTAAATTTTTAGTTTAGGCAAGATCTTTCTAATAAAAAAAACCGCGGCAGCGATGGACGTAAAAAGTACGGAACGGGTTTTGATGCGGTTTTTTTTTATTAGAAAGGTCTTGGTTAGACTCAAAATCTCACGCATACCTATGTGATCACAATCGGCTGATTACAACTGGCGATATAGTAAAAAAACGCGAAAATCGACGTCCACGCGGGCGGAGCGTGGGCAACAGCTAGTATAGAAATAAAGCGATAAATAAGTACTCAAAATATTGAACTTAAACCGAAATTGGGAATGGTGACCACTACTTTTTGGACTCCACCTCAGCTTACCATCAGGCTGGGTTCCCTTCGCCCATTAGGTACTGTGTTCTTCTTAATTTGTGACAACAATCGTGATTTTTGAAAATGGCCTAGGGACGCTACACGCTATAATGAGATATTAAATGAATGTGGATATAATTTAAGTACTGTTTTTATGTATTAGGTACACACTTAATAAGTAATAATACAGGGTATAGGGACATTATATTATAATATCTAGTTTATTTGATAGTTTATTTATTTAGTTATATGGTGCCATCTATTGACATTTGAGGTAATCTCAGTGAGGTAGGTAGGATAGTAGGATAGAAACATTTGATGGAGGGTATTTTGTTAATAGATTGACATAAATAAAGTTACACTTAGTGGTCAACGATTGCAATAGTAATTCGTTCTTATTGTTTTGCTTATTACATATCTATATCTCGGTGCATAACAATGGGTGATTCGCGATTACCACAAAAACGTAAAAGGAAATCATTAATTCTTGAACAATATGATAAAGGCGATTCTAAAGTGAAGTGTAAAATGTGTCAGAAAGAATTTTCTAACAAAACATCTCATACTGTTTTGAAAAAACACATTGGAAGTCATGAAAGTAATGTTCCAGAAGCTGCTAGAACATCTGAAGTCCTATGTTTTCGTAGTCGCAAAGCAAGTAAGGAAAGTAATCATTTAAATAGATTACTTATAAATTTTATTATTTACGGAAATCATCCATTTTCGATAGTTGATGAAACACATTTCAAAAAATTTATTCAAAGGCTGAATCCTGGCTATTCTGTACTTAGCCGCACACAATTACAAACAAATATTACAAATATTTTTGAAGAAAAACAGACTGAGTTAAAAGAGTGTTTGAAAACTGTTGCAAATAAGATTGCATTGACACTAGATTTTTGGACATCTATCACAAATAAACCTTACATTGTCGTCACAGCACACTTCATGCTAAATTCAAAATTAACTACATTAATATTAGATTTTGATTTGCTACCTTATCCCCATGGAAGTGAACAAATTTTAAATAAGGTGACGGAAATTTTAAGATTTTATTGTATCGAAAAGAAAATATCATCGATCACATCTGATAATGAAGCTGCTAATTTGAAATTTATGCAATTATTAACATTATTTAATGATGACTACGAAAATGTAGTACACACTAGATGCCTTGCCCATATTTTAAATTTAATGGTGAAACGAGGATTGTCATTAGTAGGAAAACCGATAAAAGATATTAGTATCTTAGTAAAGCACATAAATTTATCTCCAAAACAAAAGCAGATGTATTTTGAAACATGCACGCTGTTAAATGCTCCTGAATTATCTCTTCTTCAAGATATGCCCGTGCGATGGAATTCAACTTATTTAATGCTCGAGAGAGCATGCAAGATGAGAGAAGTTCTAGATTATATTTGTAAAGAGAAAAGGGAATACAATCGGTATTTAATAGAAAACTGGGATGAAATAAATAATTTTGTAAATTTTCTGAAACCTTTCTATGATGCGACTTTGTTACTTTCAAAGACTAAGTATCCCAGTATAATATACGTTCTTCCCATAGTTGATGTCTTACAAGACCAAATTGCACAACGAATAAACAATGATGATGCAGGCGTTGCAGCTATCAACCTCAAAAATTGCGCGAAAGCTATGAAAGAGAAGTTGGACCAATATTTGCCACATTTATCTACAGATTTTGCCATATACGCTGTTATCTTAGATCCTCGTCTAAAAAATGAATATTTTACAAATCATGGCAAAGAAGAATACTTGATGCGCTTCAGACAGCATTTTGAAACTATATATGTAAACAATTCACAACAAACGGATTACGTGCAAAACGTATCAGAAAGTACACTGCCGCCAAGCATGAGCCAAACTGTATTTTCTGTTATTTATAAACAAAAAAATACAGTGCAATTTCAAGACGAAATAGTGAAGTATTTTTCTTTGCCAGTTGAAACAGAGGAAATAGATGTATTGTCTTGGTGGTTCAATCAAAGGAAATATTTGCCAATTTTGACGAGAATGGCGTTTGACGTTTTACCTGTTCCTGCAGCTAGTGTTCCCAGTGAGCAAGCCTTTTCGAAAGCTGGAAATCTAATCATTAAGAAGAGGAACCGATTGGGGAACAAAACTATAAGGGCTTCTATGTGCCTGCCTTCTTGGCTCGAGGTATTAAAGGATAGGGCAAGTTTAAATGATGACTAAGCTGTAATTGATTAATAAACATTGAAAATTGATTAAAGTACCTAATAAAGCTCGACTTGAATTACAATTACAATACAGAATTACAATACATTTTTTCATTTATTTATTACTTTATTATTATAATTTTAAACAGCTCATCGTATGCTAAACGACTCGATTCCTTTAGTAAAAGACTCGCGACTAAGTTGTGAGTCTTTTAATAAAAGACTCGAGACGTTTTATATCCGAGTCGTATTATAAGAACTGGAGTCCCTCAGATAAATAAAAAGACTTGAGTCGTCTTTTTGGAGTCGAGTCTTGAAAATCGAGTCTAGTTCTAACTTAAGTGACTTAAAAGACTTGAGTTCTCACACCACTACATAGATGTGCGTTATCATTACATCAGGGATGTTATCAATGATAATATTGTTAAGATTAAATATATTCCCACTGGGGAAATGCCTGCTGACATGCTAACAAAGGGTCTGTGTCAATTAAAGCATTATAAATTCATGAATATGCTTGGTATCGTAAGTTTATAATATAAGATGTTTAGCTTATTTTGATAAGTGGGGGTGTTAGTGAATAAAGTATCAAAATGAAGATAATGTATCTACTTAACTACTACTAACGCCATCTGCTCCCCTGAGCTGCTCCCCCAGGGGAGACGATGGGATTTTTTTGTAACAACGTCTCCCCCGCGTCTCCCCCTCACTCTCTTAGGGGGGACGATGGGATTTTTTTGTAACGACTTCTCCCCTCACTCTCTTATGGGACCAGTTGCGTTTTAGACTATAATGTTGACGTTTGCGTTTTAGACTATAATGTGATGATAATGTTACTTTAGTGTTCAAGTACCCCCTATCAATAACACGAGTAAGTAGGTACATAAAAGGAGGATAGTACATAAAAGGAGGATACTCCTTTCATAAAATAAGGAAGTACTTACTGGCCACTTGAATATTAATAGTCTTGTTTCTTGTCAAAGGAATTATGATATCAAATTAGTTCATTTTCATTTGTATATGTACGGTACATTATTAAGTTAAAAATGCAGGAAAATTTGACTTTCATAAGCAGGAACGGGGGACGAGTATTGTTGCATGAAGGTTATCAATATTCGAAACATAAAATGTACCAGAATGGTGCACAACGTTGGGTTTGTTGCAATAAAAAAAAATACAATTGTTCGGGAGCTGCTACCATCCAGGTAAATAGCAATTACTATACATTTTTTAACATAAGTATGTGTATGTGTACCTATATGTTAAGTACATGAGCACTTGCATTATACTGTGCGTTTGATATTTCCCCTTCATCCACGTTGGTAACTAGATTTACTTAACCAGTTACAAGAGAAGATTTTTCTTTTTCCCGAGTATAGTGTTGTGCATAGCTATAAATCTTTTACTTACTATGGAACGGTGACTGCCACCTGACAGAATTTTTTGGGTTTCTAGGAAGGCGCTATAACAAAACTTACAAATCATGATACTCAAGGAATCATAAAATGTATACCAAACCATGCCAAGAATGATGTATCAAAAACAATTGATGAGGTCAAAATTGTAGCTGCAACAACTTCTGCAGATGTACCAGTTGAACAAGTCTTTAAAAAAATGACTAATCCGTTATACGACCAAGGTCTTCATATGGTTACAAAGATACCATCTTACAATAATATAAAAAAAATGCTATTTATGCGAGACGTAAATCTGAACTTAATGTTAAAAAATTAATATATAAAAATTTGGAAGAAGTTGAAATACCTTCGAATTTCAAGTCATTCGTTTTAGGTGAATATGAGACGTTAGAAAAAGATAGAAAGATTATAATATTTGTATCAGAAGAAGGAAAAAGGCAGTTAGGTGTTCTGAAAGAATTTTTTGCCGATGCTACATTCAAAAGCACACCACGACCATTTTCGCAATTATTTAGCCTACACGGTGATCTGGGTAGTACAGCCGAATCGACAAATATCGTACCGTTATTATACGCTCTCATGAGTGACAAAACAGAAGAGTCATACTTTAAGTTATACGACATTATTAAAACTTTAATTCCCAATTGGCATCCACAAATCTTTCATGCAGATTTTGAAAAGGCTTTAACAAATCCTTTGTCAAAATTATTCCCAAATATTGCCATTAAACGTTGTTATTATCATTTCATAAATTGCTTATGGAGAAAAGCAAAAGAAAGCAATCTAACAACTAAACTTTATAGACGCATTGTTAGCTTATGTACAGCACTACCACTGTTGCCAGAAGACAACATTTTAGAAGGGTGGGATTACATAAAGTCACAATGTTTAGAAATAAATCAAGATAAATTACAAAAATTTATGAAATACATGGAAAGAACGTGGTTGAGGAAAAAGGAGATCATTAATGAGTGGTGCATTTACAACTCACGCCACCGCACCAATAATTTTGCTGAAGGCTGGCATGCAAAGTTAAATAAACAAATAAACAAGAACTACACAACCATTATTAAATTATTAACTGTGCTAAAAAAAGATGTTGATGACAGTAAAAAAAAAATTATTAGTTTTGAGAATGGCACTTTTACAAACAAACGTAGAAAAATACAATCGGAGAGAGATCATTTTATATTAAGTTCGCAAATGCAATTAGTTCACGGAGAAATAAGCGTGGGACATTTTTTGGAAAAAGTGCGTTAAAATTTAAAAAGGTTAACTAATTTCTTTAGGTGTTAAATATTCGAGATGTTATTGTGATCAGTTGGATACAATATCAATTGTCTTTTTATTTTATTTTACCACCTCATTGTTTATAGAATTGCTTAGAATGAGATTTCTTACCAACAAATTCCGATTTATTACTGCCCACACGTAACCGCCTGTTCAATCATTTTTACCGCCCATTTAATTATTTTCCTGCTCAATTATATATTCACTGCTCCATTTCATTATTTTTTATTATCGCATAGTTTTAACTGCGAAACTAGTTATTAAACATGCCATTTATAATTTTTAACTTACCAAAACTGCTATTTACAACTGCTTCTTTAAATAAGCCTTTAAAAAGTAGTAGGTATAGTTTTAAGGGTTACAATCATCTCGTCTAAAACGCAACTGGTCCCATAAGAGAGTGAGGGGAGAAGTCGTTACAAAAAAATCCCATCGTCCCCCCTAAGAGAGTGAGGGGGAGACGCGGGGGAGACGTTGTTACAAAAAAATCCCATCGTCTCCCCTGGGGGAGCAGCTCAGGGGAGCAGATGGTCGGAAAGGGCATTTATTGGGTAACGTTGTACTAACCTAAGAATGTCAATGGTCATTGTATGTACTTTTGAAATTAAACGTTAGTTCTGTTGCGAACATCCAACGAGTTTTATTAAGAAAATAATATCTTTTTACATTGGTCTTACATAGGTCAGTTAATGTAGTTTTATAATCTCCAGAGTACAAAGCTTATGTTTTATATGTCTTGTTTATCTTATACTATATAATTCAAAGTCCTGACTGACCTAGAGACAACGCACAGCCTAAACCGCTGGTCGTAGAGACTTGAAATTTGCAGAATATGTGTGTTTTGATGCGTAGAGGTGTACTAAGAAAGGATTTTTTAAAATTCGAACCCTAAAGCCCTAAAAAGGGCTAAAAACGTGCTTTTTCCAGAACTCAAGACCGGCTGAACGGATTTTTATGATCTATGATTTTTTGGATTTGTCTCCGCCTCGAATAGAATATAACATAATTAAAAATAAATGATTCATTCAGGAAATTTAGTAACAAAAAGAAAATTAGATGTTGCAAACGTTTTTATCGCCATCTATAATAGTTGTCATAGCAACAGGAACTAAAATTGACTTTGTCTAAATTTTCATAGAGTAATATCCTTTACTTCTTTTTCCTCAAAAGTAAATAGAATGTTGTATTAATTTTTAGGGTTCTGTGCCTGATTAGGAAAAAAACCTTATCTCTTCGTTATCTGTCTGTCTGTCTGTCAAGACCTCTTTCTTAAGAACACGTAGAGGCATCAAGTTGAATTAGATAAAAGGAATTTTGCGGATAATGCTTGGCATTACACGAAGCGTAATATCCAACCTGTGGTTTCACTATCGACTAATAGGTGGCTTGACCTACCATCTCCTGGCCTGCACTCATGGAGGACGGAGGTCGTTAAGTTACCTTCGGCGACGTTAGTGAGTCACCTGCACCGGAATCGGAGGGTTTTAGGAAGCCGTAACTTATTTTTCGTGCGGAAATCCCCACGAATCTCTCCCCTTTTCTGGCCATTAGGGACGTAATATCGGACTTGACCGACTAAAGTCGAACTCCATCTTGGGTCTACAGGCGCCGAATTTTAAGGTAATCCTTGACCCTGAGCTATCCAAGGCTTACTGATGGGCATGGCTGTTTTTGTGAGTTTCTGCATAGTGTAGGCAGGGTGCTGACGTTTGAATGCCACCATTGCCGGGGCCGATACATGGGCACATCACCTCTTCATACACTGGTAGAGTCTCCAGAGTGGACAGAGTGGCGCCATGTCCTAGAAGCAGACGTCGGTGGGGTAAACCTCATGGTGAGGTCCCTGGCGCCGACCATGGTCACCATAGAGAGTATGTGGAACGCCACCGCTTTTTTGCGAGGCGGTAATGCACGCAGAAGTGGTGGTGGAAAAGCTACGGGAGAGGTCTAGCACTCCCCCGTGCCGATTAAGGCGCACCGGGCGGCGTAGTTCGCAGAACCATATCCGTCCTCCATGAGTGCAGGCCTAAGGTGACGGTCGAGGCTAACCGTCACCCTAGCAGAAGCAGACTCAGGGTGGCAGGGTGTTATATTTCCACGCGACCTTTTTTTATAGAGATGGGGGATTTAGATTCCTAATAACACGTCGAGGTCGCCAGTGCTGGTGGCCAGAACCGGTTGGTGTTTCTGGGATATCCTTTTTAGGACACACCAGATTCCTCGATCATACAGGCATTGGTAGGACTCCGACATACCAACCCCTCCGTTGGCTCCGTTGTGGTGAAGCCCGACGGGGTTTTTGCGCACGAAAAAAAAGGGGTATTTCCCTTTGGGCTAGAATCCAGATATTTTGCAGAAAGTAAAATCTTATAGCATAAGTACAGGGAAAAGTCCGGAAAGCATAAATATTACCTACTTCACCAAAAAAAAAATGTATGTCTGTCATTCAAGACAAGAAGCATTGCAACAAAGTTAAGTTCGCCCCCGTTTTTTGTCGTGCGGAAATCCCCCTCAACCCAATTTTGTACAGAACCCTGCGTGCACGAGCCCAATTCGCACTTGACCAGAATTTATTAGTATATCCTCTTTCTTTACTTTCATGAACTTCTTGAATGTTAAATCAAGTTGTCAAATGTCAATGTCTGTAGCAAGATTTTAATAATAAAAAAATCAGATTTTCGGAAATAAATATTGTTCACTAATTTGAAATAGTGCATCGAATGTGAAAGTGCAATGCAATTTTGATGAAAGGGTTTTTCAAAGGGCCTCTTCCGAGTCACACATACTTTGGCCAGAGCAGCTGTATCTAATCCCCATAAAATCGACGAAGAAGACAATGAAAAAGGATAATGATGGTAAATAAACGGGCTTTGGCCCCGATGCATGGCACTGTACTTTGAAGGGTTTGATAGAACTTGAGATAAAATGAATACGTTTAGCTGCAGCCACTGATTGCGAAGGAATAGACATTGAATTGAAAGTTAGTACGGGCAGTTCCTCAGCTTACTAAAAAGACTTGGTGGCGATAGTCAACATTCACGCGGGCGGAGCCGCGCGCGGGTACGCTAGTTGTTATATTAAAGGTCTTCGAGCTAAGGTGATCAATAAATTAGAATTTGTTAACCAACCTTTGGCGCTGACTGTACATAATTCAATTTTTGTGTTTCAGTCACATCAGCAGCTACAACAATAGGGGAGCAGCGTGCTGTGTATGGCAGGTAGGTAACACCTAGAGATCTTGGCGAGGCCCTCTGAGTTAGGTAGGTAACTTGCTCGACATCGAAGCTTATGATGTGGATTCCAGCACTTTATTGCCAACTGTTTTTTCGACGACCTCTGTGACGTAGCGGTAGTGCATGCGACTGCTACGCAGGAGGCGTGGGTTCGATTCCCGCTCAGTGCAAATATATGTATGAATAAATATGTCTATTTGCATTGGTCTGGGTGTTCTATGTATAATAAGTATGTATTTACAAAAAAAAAAGTATGTAAGTATGTTTATCAGCATTCTAGAACCCATAACACAAGCTAGTTAAACTAAGCTTACTTTGGGTCTAGGGAGCGATGTGTAGAATGTCGTAGAATATTTATTTATTTTTTTTATTTAACTTACTTTTTTATCTCACTGTAGGGAGTGGATTGAATATTAAAAATGTCTTCTGAAACTACTTTACCTACACGTAGACATAACTACAGATGACGCCTTTTTTGTCCAATAAACTTGTATAAGTACTTAACCAATTACAACCAAACATACAGTAAATTTTTAGTCTAAGCAAGACCTTTCTGCATCAAAAACCGTTTGATATTTTTCCGTTCCGCTATCGCGATGAACGTAAAAAGTAAGTAGGTCTAGGTACCTACAACTGAACGGGTTTTGAGTTTTGATTTTTTTTTATGTCGGTCACGTCAACATGTCATCACCTCGCCTGATGATAAGCTGAGGCAGTCTCTAGAATGGGAGTCACCATTGCAAACACCGATAGTGCCAGAATGGTGGCTCTCAGCTTGACGGCCTCATCAAATGCTTTTTCACGCCCCGCTTAAAGGTCCCGGTTTTTTTATTAAAAGAACATTTTCGTGAAAATGGCTATCAACCCACTCATGTGATGTCCCGGTCCCATAATAATTATAAATTCCAAATAACTGACGTTTTTATTTGCATAAAGTGTCGAGTTATTTTTGATTATTTCCAAATGACTAAAGCTTCCTTTTTTATTAAACGGTTTTATTTAACTCGACCTGTTTGTTTGGGTCAAATCTAGTAATTCAAATTTGAACCCCTTTCAATTGTCGGATTGGTCTGATATTTGGCAGAAGTCTTTAGTTCTGATGACAATACAATTTGAAACCGTTTAACTTGCAAAATATTTTTCTCAATTTATTATTTACGTCTTCTTACGTCTTGCAGTACTGTCCTCTTTTACTGGTAACGGTCATGACCAAAACGTATCTAGGTTACTACACTCGAGAGCAATGAATCCGGGTCACTTAAAGAATCCTAAAAATCTCGGAAACTAAAAATGCTAGGTTAATGCAATAAATTGTATTTAATAGACAATGTAATACTCCTTAAATGAAGGTATTAAAACTTCTTAGTTATTGTAAAGTTATATCATAAAAAAATCAAATTTGAAAAAGGGCCACTTTCGAAGATGGAACTACGAAATTACAGCATTTGGTTTTGCTTTTGTTTGTAATCTGTCATTTATGTGGGTACATAAACCATGTTGATAGTGCTCTATATTCATTATTCAAGCTGAAATTATGTCGCTTACGCCTGAAGAATGCACCAGAATACTTACAATGCTGGAAACCGGCCGGAGTCAGCGCGATACAGCCAGGACTGTCGGTGTGTCGCTGTCAACAGTACAAAGAGTTCTCCGACGTTACGAAGAAACTGGTTCTAACCTACGCAGACCAGGAACGGGCAGAACCAGGTGTACCACAGCACGAGAAGACCGATACTTGGTGAACACCATGCTTCGAAATCGCTTTCTCACAGGAACTGAACTCACCAATCAGTTTCGACGCCTCGGAGGAAGTAACCCAAGTGCATGGACAGTAAGACGTCGGCTTGCTGAATCTAACTTAAAACCCCTTAGACCTGCAAACGGCCCTAAACTGGAGCGTGGGCATCGTATTTCGAGACTAAGATATGCACAGAGCCACGTAAATTGGAGTATTGAAGATTGGTCAAAAGTTATGTTCTCCGACGAATCAAAATTTATGCTCTACAAGCACGATGGAAGACACAGAGTGTATCGAAGACCAGGGGAAAGATTCAAGCAAGCATGCATCGAAGAAAAAGTAGCCTACGGTGGTGGGTCTGTACTTGTGTGGGCCGGAATTTCTTCTGAAAGTCGCACAGAGCTGGTGATCATAGAAAACGGCTCTTTAACTAGCGTAAGATATGTGGAAGAAATCCTCAATGATCACGTTGGTCCATTTATGGTCAATTTAGGTGAGGATGCTATATTTATGCATGACAATGCCCGACCTCATACAGGTAGGATTGTGAATGACTACCTTCAAGAGATGAACATTACTCGTATGGAGTGGCCAGCGCGCAGCCCGGATATCAACCCGATCGAGCATGCTTGGGACGAGCTAGGCAGATGCGTAAAACAACGAAACCCTCCCCCAATCACGCTTCGTGAGCTCAAAATTGCTCTAACAGAGGAATGGGAGAATATTCCCCAAAATCGTATAAGGAACTTGGTGTACAGCATGCCAAACCGCGTAAACGCAGTAATGGAAGCACGAGGAGGCAATACGAAGTATTAAAATTCAAGAAAATCGTAATAAAGTTCAAAAATTTCATGTTTCCTATTTTTGTTTTAAGGAGAGATCAGCAGTTTTTTTCTTTATGTAATTTTGTGTTAATAAAATGTATGGTGACTCATATTTTTTTTACTTTCATTTAAGGAGTATTACATTGTCTATTAAATACAATTTATTGCATTAACCTATCATTTTTAGTTTCCGAGATTTTTAACATTCTTTAAGTGACCCGGATTCATTGCTCTCGAGTGTATTTACTTAGATTACCTACTTGAAATAAGGGGCTAATATGATAAAAAAACAATAGAGAATCCTAGAGAATCATGATTTATTAAATTTATCACTTGACTAAGCCAAGAATTAACTAAAATATCTAAAACAATATCAGTAAGCTATTTTCACAGATAGGTAGCAGTTTAAAAGAAAATGCCCGGAAAGGTCTTGGTTAGACTCAAAATCCTACGCATATTCCTATACCTATATACATATATCATATACCTGGAATTCTTTACCAGCTCACGTGTTTCCTTCCTCATACAGTCCCGGGTCCTTTAAGCGGGGCGTGAAAAAGCATGTTGACGTGACCGACATAAAAAAAAAAAAAAAAAAAAATTCATCATAATCGGCTGATTAGAACCGGGATATTGTAATAAAACGCGAAAATCGGCGTCCAGCCGCGGGCATCAGCTATTTCTTAATATTGATATTGATTTCAGATCGATAAGGTCCAACAATTGTGTTTTACCTGCTTACCCTGACCATGGGACGTACCAAGTCATTAACGTCAACAACACGATGCCGGGCCAGCTGTTTGACACCTTCGTACTATCAGTGAGCTGTCAGCCAGGGTATGGATTGCAGGATCCAAATGTGCTATATCGTCGCTGATACTGCAATACTGCGTAACTAACAGTGGATGATACCGCGGAAATACAAAAGTAGCAAATTTGAGATTTCGCGGCATCGGGCAAACGATGTCGATTGGCTACGTACCACATTCATAGATTCTCGTATCGTTCATTCAGTCAGCAACTAATCACAATTAGTTAAAACCGCGCGAGCGAATCTGTCAATAATATTTTCCAATACCGCGTATTCTCGCGATTATAACAAGAAGACGTATTGTTTCTGTGTGGCGCTCCGGCAAATGAAAGTTTTTTTATAGTAATAAGAAGCTAATTGGTAAGTTTTTGATATTGTTTTAATGTGTGTTTATCAATGAACACGGAAACTTTTTAGAATCTAGAAATTCGCTTACTTTACATGTATAAAACGTCCACTAATTGTAGTAACGATAGTTCCGCGGTTTTGATTTTTTATATTTTACTTTACGTGCTAGCAAGTTACGCAGTTTTTTTTTTGAATAATCGTATACATAATTGTATTTAGTAAACACTACTAGCCCCTACTTGGTGGAATTTGTTATACGTAATTGAATAGACAGTCTACTTTGCCCCTTTTTCTTTTCTTGTTATGACCGGCTTTGATTCACATAATTTTCAAAGGTTTAATACGACAATTTAGAACACTCTAATAATATACACAACAATATTTGACGCTATTTTTCACACGTGGGTAGTTGCAAAACTGTTCACTTGTGATTTACCCACATGTGAAAAATAGTGTGTATCATGTAGATACATAGATTACAAGGTGTTTCTCTTTTATTTTAGAAGATTATGGAAGAAGATTCAGAATTTGTTGACGAAACTGAAATTTGGAAAAATGTCGATGTCAATAGTAATGTTGTCACTTTGCAAGAGCTCTTGAATCGACGCCGGGCACTTCTAAATAGAAAGAAGCACGTTTTAGATCAAAAGCTGGCAGGTAACCCACTTACACTTCAAAAACCTGTTGAACAAATTCCATGTGCAGCTACAGATATCGAAAAGGCGTTTGCCGAAGCTGATACTTTGACCACAATTTTAGAGCCCCTCCCAAGCACATCAGGTCTTCCAAAAGTTGTTAATGAGCCATTTTTAGATTTTTCATCAGATGACTCTGTCGTTGATCCTGACAATGTTCCATTATCGGAAATAACTAATGTTCAACCGATCGAGTCATTAGATCATAATATTGATTGGTTTCCTGAGAGAGATACTGAAGCATAGATTGGGAGACAGTCAAGATCGAGAAAAAGAAAAGCTGATAGATTAACATGGAAAAGAGAACATAGCAAGAGAAATAGAATGTTAGGAAAAGAACAAATACCTTGGGTACAAAAAGATTACTAATAAATACTGTCAAACGGAATCTAAACTTGAAAGAACAATGGTCCTATCTGCAATTCACAGTTTTGTGCCCGTAGCAAAGTATTGTTTTGCTCACGTCTTACGCAAGATAATGAGAATGTCTATTTTTAATAATTTCTGTCTTCTATGGTGAATAAAACTGAGACACGGAGGAAAACCAAAGGTCCTGACTCTAGACGTGCAAGTTTCAAATAGAAGGCAAAAGAGAACGAGTGTGTTTGGTAATTGGTAATTTAGTAAGTCATAAAGACTGATACTTGTCTTAGACAAATACCTTTTGATTATTATATAATTTCATTTATATTTTGACTTATTATATAAAGCTTATAGTTATTTTTGATTTTGAAACTCTTTGTATACTCAGTATAGAAAAATACTAATTATAATCATGTTAATAAGTAAATAACAAGTTGTTTTTTTGGTAGTAACTATATAAGCTAATTACTACCAAAGTGGAAATGATGAGAATGATTACTTGAGTAAATATAAGTACTTTAATATAGCTTAACTGTATTTTATTCTCCCTCAAATTCCGCGTAAGCCCCAAAAAAGCGCAAATAACAAACGTCACAAAAAATAAAAATCCGCGTAAGTGTATTTTCTAGCCAAATTATTGATTTGTTTTGATTAAAAAGTAAGGTATACGTTAACTGGTACACATTTTTATATAACTGTAAGTTCGGTAACGTATTTGATAAGTACAGCAGAAGTTATTCAGTTTTTTCGCTCTCCTGTAAAATTTGCCTCGCCTAACTTACGCGGTATTGTCTGTTGCTAGTTACGCGGTATTGCAGTATCAGCGACGATATGGTAACAGTGCCTTGGTGTATTGTATCCAAGGAATGTGGTCACAAGTGATTCCTGAATGTGTTCGTAAGTAATTTTACTATAATCAAAGGATATATTTTGATATATATAAAAACGTGGCTTTCTATTGGTGAATTATTTTTTAAATCGGTTCAGTAGATCCCCAGATTACCCCTTACAATTTAACAAATATACAAAATAATATTAGTATAGATAAAATAAAACTATTATATTTTTTTTTGTTTTGAGAAGTGATGGTAGCTGAATGGATAAGGACGCAGCCTCTACTCAGAGGTATCGAGTTCGAATCCGGTTGGACAGCACCAATATGAATTTCACTTTGTGGAATTTATATATGCTAATCACATGATTTACCATCTGCTCACGGTGAAGGAAAACATCGTGAGGAAACCCACATGTCCTAGAAGAAATTCTAAGGACATGTCCGATCCGCCAACCCGCATACGGCCAGCGTGTGTGGATTATGGTCTAAGCCCTCTTAGCTTAGAGGCGAGGAGACTCATGCCCAGCAGTGGGACATAAATGGGTTGCTGTATATAAAGGATATTTTGAAAAGCACAAGAAAAAAATGAGGAAGAAGAAGATATTCTTTTCTATACTTACCAACTTGGTAGACAAGCACACTGCCGACTTAATCCTTTCGTTGTACAAAATACTGAAACTTCGATAACTTTGCAGGTTTTTGCAAGCTCGACCCTGACCCTACCGTGAACTATATGTGCTACCGACCAGGCATGGGGTTGAGGTCTTGTGATGGGTATTTTGCATCGGGCGCGATGGTCACCCCTGTGTGCAAGAGGCCCTACTTCTACTCAACTGATAGTTTTATGAAAATGCATTGTAGGAATGGAATTTGGAGTTACATCGCTAAGTGTAAAACAGGTTGGACCCAATTTTGAACTCATAATTAATGTTATCGTATATCAAACTAGCTGCGGCATGCAGCTTCGTCCCCGTGGCAGGTAAATGTCCCATGCCCGCCTCCTAGTTCTAAGCTAGCTTCCCAAGAAGTTCAGCCAAATCGGTTCAGTCGTTCTTGAATTATAACTAGTGTAACTCTTCTTCAACCTAGCGTTAATCCCAGTCGTATCCATAGCTTTCACCTCGGAGTCTGGGGTCCGCTTTACCAGTCTTAACTGCGGATTTGGCTGCACCTCAATATTTTCCGTGAAGCGACTGCCATCTGAGCTTCACAACCCAATGGTGACATTAGGCGATATCGAAGCATTGCAGCTATACCGTTGTTGTTGGACTTTTTAAGGCTACAACTACCCGTAACTACTGCCATAGATGTTTGTGTGGCAACCGGGACCGACGGCTTAACGTGCTCTCTGAGGCACGACCAGACCGATGCAAATACTCATATTCATGCATACAAATAATTGCACTGAGCGGGGATCGAACCCGCGCCTCCTGCGTAGCGGCCGCGTTCACTACCGCTACGCCACAGAGGCCGTCGTATAACTAACACAACTTAAATACCTATTTACTTTGAAGTTATTTCGTTACAAGAGTATTCCTGCTTTGCGCTTCTCTTGTAATATGCGTGAGTTTTATATACAAATGCACTTTATATTCAGACAACCGCGGTAGCCTAGTAGTCTGGGTAATAGACTGCTGAGACGAGGTCTCGGATTCGATCCCAGGTTCACCATGGCACACACCAATGAATTTTCGATGCTTTTCGAAGTTATGTGTGTATCTATCGCAGGTTTATAAGTGCCCGGTTAATGGCAATAGGCTCGCCACCTATTACATTGGGACCTAAACATAAACTGGCGAAATGTGGGTGCAAGCACCTCTGACTTCTTCGGGGATATAGGCGTGAGTTATGAGTTATGTTATGTTTCTATTCATAAAATCGTTTAATTTCAGATTGTGGTCGGGTGTTACCTGTAGGGGGCGGCGGTCTAATCGCCGGCGGCACAAATGTGACGCACAACGAGGTGCCGTGGCACGTCGGCGTCTACCGCAAGACGACCACTTCCTACAAGCAGATCTGTGGCGGCTCCATTGTTACCGACAAGATTGTTATATCAGGTGAATAACAAACCTGATTTCTTAACATAATATACCTACTACATTACGACACTGAACTGAAAACACACACACACGCATACACGCACGCACGCATACGCACACACACACGCACACATTTTAATGTTGATTTTAGATTATTCACAACTAACTAAACTTTGTTAAACTTTGGAATCGTTTATTTATTTATGACTAGCTGTTGCCCACGGCTCCGCCCGCGTGGACGTCGATTTTCGCGTTTTTTACTATATCTCCGGTCAGCCGATTGTGATCAAATATGCCTAAGATTTTGAATCCAACCAAGACCTTTCTAATAAAAAAAACCGCATCAAAAATCGTTTTTACGCCCATCGCTTAAAGGTTCACTGCTCGTTCACCATAGGTAATAGCGTTATAATATGTAGCCTATATGTTGACCCGACTTCTTAACAATATTCGTGCCAACTTTGAAGTAAATCCATGCAGTACACACGCACACACACACACGCGCGCACGCATACATAAATTCTGTTATTCATCTATACTAATATTATAAAGAGGAAAGATTTGTTTTTTTGTTTGTTTGTAACGAATAGGCTTCGAAACTACTGGACTGATTTTAATAATTCTTTCACCAATAGAAAGCTACATTATCTGTGAGTAACATAGGCTATAATTTATCTCCAAAAAATTTAGGGATCCTTACTAAAACTTCAATAATGTAACAATGTAAAAAAATGACCTAAACTAATTACTTACATCCACGCGGGCGGTGCCGCGAGCAACAGCTAGTTCCAAATAAAATAAATATGAGTTTGAATAGCACCTGGGATTGAAGTATTGTATATTCATGGTTTGTTTTCAGCTGCCCACTGTTTCTGGAACGATGGACTCAATAAAGCGCGTCCCTCCTCTGACTATGCGGTGGCGGGTAACAAGATCTACCGATCGTGGGAGGACGACAGAGATGTAAATGCGCAGAAGTCTCTTGTAAGTACGTCGCATATACATAGGTACTTATTATCTCCTATCACTCCAGCAGAAGCAGACCGGGGAGAAACAGCCCGGGCAATAAAGGACCTATAAGACCTAGAACTCCTTAACAGCGCATGTGTTTCCTTCCTCCTACAGTCCCGTGGCCTTTACGCAGTGAGTGAAAAAGCATTCGATGAGGCCGTCAAACTGAGGGCCACCATTTTAGAACTATTGGTGTTTGTGTAAACCAATTTTACCGTTAGCTTACCGTTGAGGCGAGGTGAAGTTATATTGACTTGACCGATAAAAAAATATTGTTACGTAGGTACATAATTATTCCTATCACCCCACCAGAAGCAGACCGGGCAAAAAACAGACTAGCGGAGTGCGGTGCTTTACTCTTGCCATCCTTGGCGTTGCCCGTTCTCCATCTTACCCCAGAAAAGGGGAGGGGGAGATTTGCAAGACCGGGGCAAGATGGGGACACCGTTGTTCCCACACCCGAGGAGGCTAGCCGGGGTGTGAGGCCAGCTTACACCTGATATGCACTTATTAGAAAGCTTGTTAATAAAAATAACTTATTTATAGGTAGAAAAAAAACCGCGGTAGCCTAGTGGTTTGGGTAATGGACTGCTGAGACGAGGTCTCGGGTTCGATCCCAGGTTCACCATGGCACACACCAATGACTTTTTGATGCTTCGATGGTTGTGGAGGTCAGATGGCACTCGCTCCACGGAAAATATCGAAGTTCAGCCGCATCACAGTTAGACTGGAAAGCCGACCCCAACTGAATTGGGAAAATGGTTCAGAGAATGATGATGATTACAGGTAGAAGACATCAAAATACCGCCGCTGTACCAGGGAGTGATTGGCAACTACGGCGTGGACATCGCTGTCGTGGTGCTCGCCACTCCGTTCGTGTACAACGCTTTTGTGAGACCAGTTTGCGTTAACTTTAACTCGGACTTCGATAGCTGGCAGTTGCGACACGGGAGTTTAGGAAAGGTAGGTTTTAAAACTACAATTGATAAAGAAAAAAGAAGATAGGACACGATGGTATCTCACGTCCGAACTGAGCAGTCCGACTGGGGTAGTACCTCCGCCCTACAGAACACCGCGTACATAATAACCATCGTGTTGTGTTCCCGCCGGTAAGTAGGGTAGCCAGAGCTCACTGCAGGGATTCTGTGCTCTCAGCGGGGAGACCAAAGTCTCCTGCGTTATCAGCATAGATACTCTCTCAACCCTCCAATCCCTCTCCCCTCCAGTGTCGTGTCGGCAGCGTGAGTGTGACGCCCCTGGTGTTGCACACGTCCCAATACCAAGGTGACCGTTTTCCATCAGGTGGGCCGAGCGCTTGTCTGCCACCTAAGTGGTATAAAAAATACCCATTCCTGAGACTGTATATTTAACTTACCATCAATCGAGGTGAAGTTGAGGTAACAAACATAAACATTGCCGCGGGGCGTGAAGTAGCAATTGATGAGGCCGTCAAGTTAAGGGCTAACATTATGCCACTGTTGGTGTATGTAATGGGGACTTCTTTCCTGAGACTTTACCTTTAGCTTACCATCAGGCGAGGTGAAGTCATATTGACAAATCCTATATAAAAAAATACCGTCGAATTGAGAACCTCCTCCTTTTTTGAAATCGGTTGAAAAACAAACATCTAAGTAGATAGCGAAATATTTGTTTCAGGTGGTCGGTTGGGGTCTTATATCCGCTAATGGGGTCAGTTCTCCGACCCTACAGATGACACATCTACCATATATCAGCGTAGATAGCTGTCTTAAAACTATTGATTCAAACTTCAGGCCGTACTTGACCGGAGACAAGTTCTGCGCTGGCTATACCAATGGTAAGTACCACACATAGCTCAAAATCCATTTAGACAACAGGACACAAATATATTTTATGGAGGTAGGACATGACGGTATCTGCCATCCGAATTGAGCAGTCCGACTTGGGTAGTACTTCCCCCTACAGAACACCGCCTCGCTGTCAACGCAGAAGACCTTGGTCTCCTCGCTGTCAGCGCAGAATCTCTCCAGTAAGCTCTTGCTACCGTACTTACCTTGGGGAACACAACACGATGGTTACTATGGTGTTCTGTAGGGCGGAGGTACTACCCCAGTCGGACTGATCAGTTCGGACGGGAGATAATAATAGCAACTCATCTCTGTCCCACTGCTGGACACGGGTCTCCTCTCCTTTAACAAGAGAGCTGAGAGGGTTTAGACATTAATGCCGGTTGGTGGATCGGACATGTCCTTAGGATCTCTTCTAGGACATGTGGGTTTCTTGACGATGTTTTTTCCTTCACCGTCAGCAGATGGTAAATCATGTGATTAGCACATATAAATTCCACAAAATGAAATTCACATTGGTACTGTCCGGCCGGATTTGAACTCGATACCTCTGAGTTGAGGCTGTGCCCTTACCCATTCAGCTACCATCGCTTTTATCGGGAGGTACCGTCGGAAATTGATTGATTGATTAAAATGTATTGCAGGTACTGCCTTATGTCCTGGCGACAGTGGTGGTGGACTAGCTTTCTCCGACAATGAACAGGGTATAGATCGCCACTACCTCAGGGGCATAGCCTCCACAGCACCAACGAGCCAAGATATGAATAGTTGTAACATCAGAACCTACACCGCGTTCACCAGACTTATCTCACATGAAGAATTTATTATAAGGTGAATCTTTTTTTTTTTATACTACTTAGGTGGCAGTACTTACTAATATTTTATACAGCTTTTAGGAGGTAGGACACGACGGTATCTCCCGTCCGAAATCAGCTGTCCGACTGGGGTAGTACCTCCACCCTACAGAAGACCGCGGCCATTGTGTTGTGTTCCCGCCAGAGCTCACTTTACCCCTCCCCTCCCAACACTTCCTAGCCTCCCCACACCTTCCAAGCCCTCCACCCTTCCCTTCAGGGTAGCCAGCGCGTGTGTGACACCCTTAGTATTGCACACGTCCATATGCCACGGTTACCGCTTCCCATGAGGTGGGCCGTGTGATTATCTGCCACCTACGTAGTATAAAAAAAACTGACAAGTTTTTTTATACAACTCAGGTGGCAGACAAGCACACGGTCACCAGGGCCTACGCGGACGTGTGCAACAACCCAGGGGCGTCACACTGTCGCTGCCGACCCTTTATGGAGGAGGGGTGGATTGGAAGTTCACAGAAGACTTAGGGCAGAGGTACTACCCCAGTCGGACTGCTCAACTCAGACGGGAGATACCGTCGTGTCCTACCTCCAT
The DNA here is from genome assembly GCA_963576445.1 of Lithosia quadra. Taxonomy (NCBI): domain Eukaryota; kingdom Metazoa; phylum Arthropoda; class Insecta; order Lepidoptera; family Erebidae; genus Lithosia; species Lithosia quadra. The sequence continues at coordinate 3,265,172 of OY754897.1, forward strand.
ATGAAATTAAAGTCTGCCACCTAAGTTGTATAAAAAAATTAATATATAATTTTTATTAAAAAGTACTTATTTCAATATTCTGTCCGTCAAATTGATACTCCGCTACTTAAATTTTTTATTTTATATATTCCAGCGCGATTGCCTCGACTGAGCAGAGAACATGCCACGGCGCCGATTGTCACAAGGTAAGAATATACATACCTAATCATTCACCATATTTCAGCCAAATTAAACCTATATATACCTATTTGCTGGGTAGAACCGAAGATATTATTTAGAGTAAAAAGCCCGGGTCCTTGAGGCGGGGCGTGGAAAAGCATTTGAAGAGGCCGTCAAGCTGAGGGCCGGCATTATGCCACTGTCGGTGTATGTAACGGGGACCCCCATCCTGAGACTTGACCTTTAGTTTACCATCAGGCGAGGTGAAGTCATATTGACGTGACCGATATAAAACAAAACGTTGACTATGATTGTCTTTTTATCAATTTACAGGCAGCGCAGTGTGCGGATGGCTCCGATACGTGTGGGCCGACACGGACAGACAACGTGTAAGGTTTCAACTGTTATTTAGACAAACAGTATTACAATTAACTACCTATAAGTACAGATGCCGGCACGTAAATTGGCCGGACGCGTCATTATGCGCAAAGGTCGATTTTTAGGTCCCCTTTGAGGTATGAGCGGGTCGCGGGAGACGCGGTTGCGCCGTCGCGGACATCTGATTGGTCCGTCACTTGACGGACCAATCAGATGTCTCCGAGAGACGTCTTATAGCGTATCAACGTTCCTTTCGTTCATACTTTGAATTATTTGATTGGCTCAAAGTGCACGATGCGCGAACTTACCCAAACCTGGCCAAGTTACGTGCCTGTATTATTACGTGTATCTGTAGTCATTAACTTCGACGAACCATGGAGACCACTTCAACACCGCAGCAGAACAGCTGTTGCAAAATGCGTCGCATAGAAACAAGTATAGTGTACGACATCTAACTTGGCAAGGTTTTGGAGTAGTGGGGCCCACACTACTCCAAAACCTTGCCAAGTTAGATGCCGTGCACTATACGCATATTTAATCACAATCGGTTGAATAGAACCGGAGATGTAGTCAAATAACGCGAAAACCGACGTCCGCGGGCGGAGCCGCAGGCATAGGTTAGTTTGGGTGCGGGCCGGAACCTCCACGTGGTGCACCTGGGCAACGGAGGCGAGCAGCGCCTCCCACTCGCCACGGGAGACACTGCTGTCTGCGGCCAATCCGGCCGGGGTGGGATTGGCCCTCTAGAGGGCTGCTCCGAGGCTCTCCACGTGTCCCTCTGACTAACAGATGGCACAGTGGGGAGCGAGCGGGGGGCGAGCTGATTGTCTGCGCGCCGACGGTTGGGTGACAGGACGGCCTCCTGTCACCCTACACCCCACCGTCAGCGAAGTGGCGCAATGCTCGCCCCACCTCCCCTTTCGGGGAGTCGAGGGGGCCATCTTAAAACCGTAGATGGCCCGGGGTCAGCTGGAGTGCGAGGGATATGCCCATTGGGTAACCTTACACCCCGGTTACTAAGGCCCGAGACGGCGTGCGGTTTTAGTCGGTTCGATCCCGACATAACCACCCCCGATGGCCGACGGGGGTGGTATCCATGGGGATTTCCGCACTATAAAAAAAAGGCATAGGTTAGTTTTAAATATATACTCTATTCATTTCAGGTCACCGCAACCAAGTAAGTACAGCAGATGTATTCCATAGTCGTATCAAGAAAATGGTATGTATGTGGTTGTACTACGGGTAGATAAATTAACAATGTATATATTATACTCCATACGGTTAGGTACAGTCGCTATTATAAGTATATATTGTAGCAGACAAGGTGACCAAATACTTCTGAACAATTTAAAATGTCAATAACTTCCATTCACTGTAAGTTACCATTCATATCTGAACACTCATTACCTCGTTAATATCTGGGCCTCGATCCAGCTAAAGGCAAACCACTGTAATACCACTGACACTCTAAAAATGCTATTTAATTGTAGACTTTACCATTATACAGTTAAAGTCTAAAATCAAATGAAAAGAATTCATTTAACTTTTTCATTCGCGCAACGAAATATCATTTGACTTTAGACTTTAACGTGATAATAATAATGTCTACAATTAAATGGCATTTTTTAGAGTGTCGGTGGTATATCAGTGGTTTGTCTTTAGCAGAGTCGAGGCCCTGAGCAGATGCTTGTCAATAATTTCTATACAAACAACGAACCCGAATATATGAACACTTGGTCAAGTGTATCTACGCAGCAAACGCTGATCTAACCTAATTCGTTCCTATTCCTAAGTGTTCAGATATTTTGGTTAGTAGTTTGTATAGAAATTATTGACAAGCATCTTTTTAGATAATAACGAGGTAATGAATGTTCAGCTATTAATGGTAACTTGCAGTGAATTGAAGTTATTGACATTTTAAATTGTTCAGAAGTATTTGGTCACCTTGTCTGCTACAATATATCTGATGGCGACTGTACTTAACTAAACGTGTCTATTTAATCTGTTTTATTTAAAAACTTAGTTTATTAATAATTTTCGGGTCGGACTGGTGGTTACCCTGCTTTGTAACCCTAGGGTGACCACGAGTAATTTACTCATTTTGGACTAAGAGCCCGTGAACCCCAGACTTTCGTTATTTTATAAAAGCTGAAAGTTTGTCAGCGCATGCTCCCAATACAGGTAAGAACGATGGCCCATTATGAAGTTCAGGTCATAGTGGCTTTGGCAGATACACGGTACTAAAGTGTAGCAAGCGCAAGGCAGTGGGTGCGAGTGACACGGCAAGTCAGGTCTATTGCGACCCCTCACTGCGCATATTATGGAATTAAAAAATGGGAATTCTAATTACAATTTTAGGTTTATTGCAATCCCTCACTGCGCATGTATTGGCATTATATAAATGGAATTATAATTCCAATTGTGTAATTCCAATACATGGGCTGTGAGGCAATAGACCTGACTCGCCATGTCACTCACACCCACTGCCCTGCGCTCGCTCCTACAGCTACCCTTTAGTACCGTGTATCTGCTAAAGCCACTATGACCCGAACTTCATAATGGGCCATCGTTCTTACCTGTATTGGGAGCATGCGCTGACAAACTTTTAGCTTTTATAAAATAACGAAGGTCTGTGGTTCATGGGCTCTTGCTCTATTTTGAAGACACAAAACCGAAATTGAAACACTAGTTAGCCACTTAGTTAGCCCAGTTTATTTGTTTTTATAAAATGTCGCTACAAGATCGTTTACCTTTAGTTAAGTATCTAACCAAATGGAGCCCCGCCTGCTCCCCACTGTGACCTCTGCTAGTCAGAGGGACACATGGAGAGCCTCGGAGTAGCCCTCTAGAGGGCCACTCCGGCCTAGGCCGGATTTGTTTGTGGCAGCAGCGTCTCCCGTGGCGAGTGGGAGGAGCTGCTCGCCTTCGTTGCCCAGGCATAATTCACCCTGTATAGTCATTGAGCTCAGCTTTTCCCAGCATGACTGGTGAGAGATATTCACAGGCGACAGCCCCTGCGAGTGGATGGGGATCCAGGGCAAGTGCGTCCCTGCGAGACGATGCCTCACCACACTTGACGAAACTGGTGACAAGCCTCCTGTAAGTATGAGCGATGAGCACCTAGTATAGTGTACGGAATCTAACTTAGCAAGATTTTGGAGTAGTGTGGACAACACTACAAACTCCAAACCTTTGCCAATTTAGATGCCGTACACTGTACTTGTTTCTGGGCGACGCATTTTGCCATAAGCAAGTATTGTGTAGGTACGGCATCTAACTTGGCAAGGTTTTGGAGTAGGTAGTGTTGTCCACACTCCGTTCCGTGTTCCGTTGGGTTTTTACGTCCATGCGAAGGGAATCTTGAGAAAATGTAAATATTAATCAACTAGCTGATCCGACAGGCGTTGTCCTGTCTTAATGTGCTAACAACGAATAGCGAGTTCAAATTGGTCCATCGAAACTCCCATTGACTACAACATCCTATAAATAAACTATAAACTACCAAAACTCCATATAAAACTGAACTTTTGACAGCTAAATATTGAAACAACTGACATGACAGTCAAGTACGCCATGAGGTTACATGTTATTGTCAAAAGAGCGGCAGGGCGTGTTTACATTCTGCTCCGTCGCTCAGTTGTCGCCGGACGCCCTGGGACGCCCGGAGTAGCTAAACGTGTACTGTGCGTTTGGAAACACCAAGTACATACCTTTACTTTAAACTACTTTTATAAAAATGCCGTACGAATGGAGCAACGAAATTATAATTCTATTAATTCTATTATAAGTTTTATTACGATGTATAGATATCATCCACCATCTTCTACGACGTCTTTCCTTTTTTTTCCTTTGTTTTTTTTTTAAATGACGCACTCTGCGATTCCGAATCCGAAATTTCCGATCACGTCTGCCATTGCCGAAAGTCGAAAGCGAAGTGATGGGAAGGGCAGTATGTAAACACACATTTCCCTCGATGCTGCCGCAGCAGTATTTATGGAATTATTTCCGGCAGCGCGAGGAGCAGCGGTAGGAGCTGAATATAAATGAGGCTTATGAAGATTGAATTAGAAAAGTTAATATTAATCTTATTGTTTGCAGAGGTGTCCAGACAAAGATGGCGAGCTGAACTACATATGTTGCACTGACTGCGAGCTAGTCAATGATACCAGGTAGATAACCGTAGTAGATAAAATAGATTCTGACTCGTCACTCCTGTGTACAATAATATATATTTTTTTATTCATGATAAGCTTACGTTTGACCTCAATCCCACCTGATGGTAAGTGACGATGTGGTCTACGATGAATCACGCTTGCCTAGAAGGAACCTATTCACTCGTGACTTGAATACTCCCGGGTTGTAGCTTTCCGGAAACACAGACTCTGGCAGGGAATTCCACTCCTTAGCTGTACGCACGATGAACGTGTCAGCAAAGCGCTTCGTGCGCTTGAGTGGAATATCGACCATATAGCGGTGGCGTGTCGTTGTTTGTCTGGTCGTTCGTTGATGGAAAGGACTTGGAGGTATCAGGTTGTGCAATTCCAGAGCGCACTCTCCGAAATGTATCCGATAGAACACCGAGAGACCTGCAACTTTCTTAAGGAGGTAGGACACGACGGTATCTCCCGTCCGAAATGAGCTGTCCGACTGGGGTACTACCTCCGCCCTACAGAAGACCGCGGCCATAATAACCATCGTGTTGTGTTCCCGCCGGTAAGTAGGGTAGCCAGAGCTCACTGTACCCCTCCTCCACCTCCCCTTCCTAGCCTCCCCACCCCTTCCCAGCTCTCCTCCTTTCCCTTCAGGGTAGGCAGCGGGTGTGTGTCACTTTAGTGTTGCACACGTTCATAGGCCACGGTGACCGCTTCCCATCAGGTGGGCCGTGTGCTTGTCTGCCACCTACGTAGTATAAAAAAAAACTTTGCGTCGATGGGCAAGGCTTTGAAGCCTTTTGTCGACAATGATTGCCATGTTTGTTGCAGCAAATTCGTTTTGAGTCCTGACGGAGAAATGCTTTGGAAAGATGGCCGGAAGTCAAGAGACGGTAAGCCTTTTACCCGACTGCCAAGAAGGGTTATGTTTTTCGCGTGTATCTTGTATATACAGTGAAACTTGGTTAAGTGGGACCTGGATAAGTGAGAAACCTCCATAACTGGAACTCATGCTGAGGTCCCAACACTTTGGCACTGAATTACCTCTGTTAGTGGGACGAGGTAAACCTCTATATCTGGGATTTGTTCTTTCGATTTATCATCATAGATAACATTGTTTGTTTACTCATTCTTAGTCTACCCACAAATTCCACACGTAATTCCAAGTACGTAAGCAAATTTTGAGCTTCAATTACCTTCAGTTTTAGTTTCGCTTTACTATCATACAGATGTTTATTTGAAAAATGTCAAAACGAAAGCTACAATCGTTATCATTACGTGAAAAACTGAATTTAATATCCGCTTATGAAAGTGGGAAGACACGCGAAGAAGTTTGTACCGAATTTAATGTGCCAAAATCTACTCTTTGTAGAATAATTCAGAGTAAACATAAAATTGAATCACAATGTTCTGAAGGACAAGGAAAACTGGACACTGGGTAAGTGGAATACCTCTATAAGTGAAACGACATTGCAGGTCCCTTGATGTCTCACTTAACCAGGTTTCACTGTATTTAAGATTGTTATTACCTAGCGACTACAATATGGGGTTCTTCAAGAAGGGCATTGCAAAGTTTTTGCGGGGTCGGCAGCGCGAATGTGACGCCCCTGGTGTTGCACACGTCCATAGGCCACGGTGATCACTCCCCATCAGGTGGGCCGTGTGCTTGTCTGCCACCTAAGTGGTATATAAAAAAGCCTCATATCTTCCAAACCACTTGACGGACTTCTTTAATTAACATATCGTTAGATTCGTCTCGGTAACCCTAGTGTTCTTAGATAGGTGCCGCGATAAAAAAAACCCAACATGGCCGCTGTTGGGGGGAAAAAAATTATCAATCACGAGGATTTCAAAAAGTTATATCATGACCAAATTTTAATTTAAAGAAATGAAATTTTTATCTATACAAGTTACACGTGGATTGAGTATAAAAAAAAAACAAAATCCCGACTGCGTAAAAAACTAAAAAAAAAAAAAAAAAAAAAAAAATCAGTGCAAATATTTCTGCGCCTGAATATGTCTATTTGCATTGTTCTAGGCGTTTCTATATATAAAAAAAGTGTATTAGTATGTGTATCCGCTTTCTAGAAGCCATAACACGTGCGGGCCGGAACCTCCACGTGGTGCACCTGGGCAACGGAGGCGAGCAGCGCCTCCCACTCGCCACGGGAGACGCTGCTGCCTGCGGCCAATCCGGCCGGGGTGGGAGTGGCCCTCTAGAGGGCTGCTCCGAGGCTCTCCACGTGTCCCTCTGACTAGCAGATGGCACAGTGGGGAGCGAGCGGGGGGCGAGCTGATTGTCTGCGCGCCGACGGTTGGGTGACAGGACGGCCTCCTGTCACCCTACACCCCACCGTCGGCGAAGTGGCGCGATGCTCGCCCCACCCCCCCCTTTCGGGGGGTCGAGGGGGCCATCTTAAAACCGTAGATGGCCCGGGGTCAGCTGGGGTGCGAGGGATATGCCCATTGGGTAACCTTACACCCCGGTTACTAAGGCCCGAGACGGCGTGCGGTTTTAGTCGGTTCGATCCCAACATAACCACCCCCGATGGCCGACGGGGGTGGTATCCATGGGGATTTCCGCACTATAAAAAAAAAAGGTAAACTATGGTTTCTTTGGGTCTAGAGAGCGCTGTGTAGGATGTCGTAGCATATTAGACTGTTGATTTTAGTATTATTTCAGCTTGTCTCCATTACTTGAAGACCTTGCCCATCGCATGCGGTCAAACTGCTTCAATCACCAGAACATTGGATACCAAGAGAAGCTGTCATACATATAATGTGTCATATACTACAACAGTATGGCACACAATCCACCGTTTTTTGGTACAAAATTGGTTTTAATTTTCTATATTTATATTTATCTGCACATTGGAGATATTAAAAAAACGTCTTCATCGTACAAAATCAAAATGGGACCACAAGGGAAGCGCCAGCTATCGATAAAAAAAAGAATAATCAAAATCAGTTCACCCAGTACTGAGGTAAGAAACATTTAAAAAAAAATTATTGGTGGTAGAAATTTGTGGCACAAATTTTGTCACGAAATTCGGCCGGGTAGGTACCACCGTGCACGATTGCGAAAAACCCTCCATGGTAATCCAATCTCGGTTGTATTGCGTTCAGAGGTCAGCAAGTGCATAGCCTGCAGGTATCATATTTTATTCTGAACGGAGAATAAAATGATAATTGACATTATACAATTTTAATGATGATTCATTTACACTAACTTTTTATTCTTTAAATATCTTAATTTTCAAAGGTGTTAGGCAAATTTGACTAAAACGTTTCAAAAAAAGAAAAAAATACGTTTTTAAAAACCTAACTATCACGCATCTATGTCTAGTATTTCCGGAGTAATCGTTGAAAACATGTTTTTTTTATTTTTCCAGAAAAGTTGTGTTTTTGCAGTTATCGTTTTATTCTCCGGGGACGGCGACGATCGAATCTAGATAAATAGTAGGGACCATAGAAGTGGTAAGTGCGCGTGGCACGCGTGTCACTTGTACGCGTTGTTTCGCAAGGTTTGCATAGTGAGATAGAGCGAGAGAGAGAGATTATCTGAAGTTTAAATACGAAATGTCGTAAATATTTTTTTTTTATCTATAGGAAATAAATTTAACACGAACTAGTAAGGTGTATTTTCGTTTTGCAGTATGCATAATTTAGGTTCATTTGGTATGGAAGATAAGCGACTGTTTGTATGTGTGAGTTTGGCGACAGCGGTTCCCTTTATGAATAAGTAGTATCACACTTCCATTGTAGTAGGTATTCTTTATTCCGTGGTAGGGACCAATATATTATTATTTTTTTAATCGAGAAAACTGACATCCACGCGGGCGGAGCCACGATCCTAGGCTAGTAGTAACTAAGCCTAATAACTTTGTGTTTGTCTGTCTCAGGCACGTGTGGGATATGGCGCTAGTGCTGCAACGGCAGAATGGACGTGGGACCTTGGGACAATTATCTCAAATAAATTCATCCTATATACTGGATATTTGGTGTGAGTAGGACGCGACACTATTTCAACGGGTTAAAGGGAAAGGAGATGTTTCATTTTAGGCCCCCTAATTGTACACAATACAGAAAAAAGAGCGAAATATGAGTACATTTTTATAGTTTTAGTCCGCCATGTTTGTTGTGTCGCAATAAAGTGTTTATTTAGTTAGATTCCGCCCATAATACGAGGCAATATTATAAGAATTAAATAGTGAAAAATGAAAACTACATTGCCTACCCCACTCCCACTGTGCCATCTGCTAGTCAGAGGGACACGTGGAGAGCCTCGGTGCAGCCCTCTAGAGGGTCACTCCCACCCCGGCCGGATTGGCCGCAGGCAGCAGCGTCTCCCGTGGCGAGTGGGAGGCGCTGCTCGCCTTCTTTGGCCAGGTGCACCACGTGGAGGTTCCGGTACTCTCCCTGGACTAATAACCTTATGTTTAAAATGTCTAAAGTTAAAACAACAAAGGTTGATAATGCTATAATGTAATATCACTTAAGGTCAAAATACCTAAAAATAAGTCAAACAACCATTAGGTATTTAGATTTTAGGTATTTTAAACAGGTTATTTAAACGTTAGTCATTTTGATTTTAGTTATTCAAATACGTACCCGTATGTCATGTGTTATTTTATGTAGGTATTACACTTCCAGGTTCTGAGATTACAGCTGATAGATTTATTGCTGCTGATTTGCAGGAAACTTAACGAAAATAAAACTGCCTACGTAGCTGTGGGAGTGGATGATAATAATCGCACAAATTGGCAGATTCATTTAGTGAAGAGGACCCATGTTCACCCGGAGTACGGACCCAACGGCATGAGATACAACGACATCGCCTTAATCGAACTTGACACACCGTACGTTTTTTTTTATACCACATAAGTGGCAGACAAGCACACGGCCCACCTGATGGGAAGCGGTCACCGTGGCATATGGACGTGTGCAACACCAAGGGTGTCACCCACGTGCTGCCGACCCTGAAGGAAAGGGCGGGGGTAGGAAAGGGTGGGGAGGCTAGGAAGGGGTGCAGCTACCCTACCCACCGGCGGGAACACAACACGATGGTTATTATGGGGCGGTCTACTGTTGGGCGGAGGTACTACCCCAGTCGGACTGCCCTTGTCGGAAGGGAGATACCGTCGTGTTCTACCTCCATTTACCATAATAATGTTTAAGAACATAGCATTAGTGCATTCGCCTACTACGACAGGGGGCGCGGGTCGCTTCCCACTCGCCACAGTAGACGCTGCTGCCTGCGGCTAATACGGCCGAGGTGGGAGGGTGGCCCTCTAGAGGGCTGCTCCGAGGCTCTCCATGTGTCCCTCTGACTAGCAGAGGGCACAGTGGGGAGCGAGCGGGAGGCGAGCTGATTGTTCGCGCACTGATAGGTGGGTGACAGGACCGCTGCCTGTCACCGTACACCCCACCGCCGTCAGCAAAGTGGCGTGATGCTCGCCCCACCCCCCTTTCGGAGAGACGAGGCCCAAAACCGTAGATGGCCCGAGGTCAGCTGGGGTGCGAGGGATATGCCCATTGGGTAACCTTACACCCCGGTAATTGAGACCCGAGACGGCGTGCGGTTTTATTCGGTTTGATCCCGACATAACCACCCCCGATAGCCGACGTGGGTGGGATCCATAGGGATTTCCGCACGATAAAAAAAGTGGGCGCGGGTTCGGTTCCTGCTCAGTGTAAATATTTGTATGCATGAATTAGCTATTATGCAAATAGCATATTCATGCGTGCATTTGGACTTTATACCACTAAGGTGGCAGACGGTCACTGTGGCCTATGGTCGTCTGCAACACCAGAGGCGTCACACTTGGCGAGTTGGGGAGGAAGGGAGGGTGGGATGAGGAAAGGTGGGAGAAGGTTAAGAGAAAGTCTCATAGCCTTCCTCCCCGTTGTGCTGACAACCAGGAGACGAAGCAGCTTCATGCCACCAGCTGAAAGTATGGGTAAAGCTCCAATGACCCTCGCCCGAGCAGTCGGGTAAAAATAAAAGATAAGTTTGTAGTAGGCACACCTTTTTGACAGAATAACCTTCAGCGCGAACGTCGCCCCAGCCTGTCTGCCTGATCCATTTGAGAAGTTGGAAACCAGAATCGCAAGGTACACTGTTAACACCAATCTCTATGTAAGTTTTTTTTTATACTACGTACGTGGCAGACAAGCCCACGGCCCAGCTGATGGGAAGCGGTCGCCGCGGCCTATGGACGCGTGCAACACCAGGGGCGTCACACTCGCGCTGTCGACCCTGTAAAAACCTTCTGATGCCCTTCTTGAAGAACCCCGTATTGTAGCCGCCATGCGCCAGGGGGAAACCACAGCTGCAGGGATCTCCCAATGATCTCTCAATGATCTCATTCCACAGTCTAAGCCTATACAATTGACTTTACCCCGCTGGCTGGTAAGGAGAGGCCGCCATTCTAGACACCATTCGTCCCAAAACGACGGTCCCTACCTTGACGGCCTAGACAGACTTTTCACGCCTCGCTTAAAGAACCCGGGATTGTAGGAAGAAGGAAACAACAGCCCGCCATCTGCCTCTGTCCTGACATACTTCACGCGCTTCCTCTACTGTCATTAAGCCTTTCACGCAAGCCCGCCGGTTTCGAGTGCTTTTGACCTGCCCTTTTTGCAATAATTCTTTAATTTGGTCAGTGTAAACTCTGCGAGCGTCAATGTAAGCGATGGTAGCTGAATGGATAAAGACGCGGCCTCTACTCAGAGGTATCGAGTTCGTATCCGGTCGGACAGTACCAATGTGAATTTCACTTTGTGAAATTTATATGTGCTAATCACATGATTTATCATCTGCTGACGGTGAAGGAAAAACATCGTGAGGAAACCCACATGTCCTAGAAGAAATTTAAAGGACATGTCCGATCCACCAACCCGCATTAGGCCAGCGTGTGTGGATTAAGGTCTAAACCCTCTAAGCTCTCATGTTAGAGGAGAGGAGACCCGTGCCCAGCAGTGGGACATAAATGGGTTGCTATTATTTATTATTATAAACTCTGCGAGTATCTGTATGATCATATTTTATCTATTTTGTAGCCGAGAGCCAGTGAGGTCACCGCCGAGTATTGTGATGCAGAGTTAGACGCTATCGACAAATTAACAGTTCCAAGAATCAAAAACGAATCGCAAATGTGCTACAGAGCGTCACAGACAGATTGTTTATGGGTAAGTACCTATACAGGGTTATTTTTAATTAACTGGCATCCTCCCAGGGTTAGGTTAGGTTAGGTTAGCAGGGTTAGGTAGCAGACATCATAAGTAACAACTAAGACTTTCAATAAAACTGAACACATTACTCAGCACACAATTCACCACAATTGACTATGACACAAAGGAATCGAATGAATCGAACTTAAATTAATTTATTGAAATTTTTAAGTACTTATCTACTACAATTTTTTGTAATATAGCTAATAATAATCTTATACTATATAATTCAAAGTCCTGACTGACCTAGAGACAACGCACAGCCTAAACCGCTGGTCGTAGAGACTTGAAATTTGCAGAATATGTGTGTTTTGATGCGTAGAGGTGTACTAAGAAAGGAATTTTTAAAAGTCGAACTCTAAAGCCCTAAAAAGGGCTAAAAACGTGCTTTTGCCAGAACTCAAGAACGGCTGAACAAATTTTCATGATCTATGATTTTTTGGATTTGTCTCCGCCTCGAATAGCATATAACATAATTAAAAATATATGATTCATTCAGGAAATTTAGTAATAAAAAGAAAATTAGATGTTGCAACCGTTTTTATCGCCATCTATAATAGTTGTCATAGCAACAGGAACTAAAATTGACTTTGTCTAAATTTTCATAGAGTAATATCCTTTACTTCTTTTTCCTCGAAAGTAAATAGAATGTATTAATTTTTAGGGTTCTGTGCCTGATTAGGAAAAAAAACCTTATCTCTTCGTTATCCGTCTGCCTGTCTGTCAAGACCTCTTTCTTAAGAACACATAGAGGCATCAAATTGAATTAGATAAAAGGAATGTTACGGATAATGCTTGGCATTACACGAAGCGTAATATCAAAACTGTGGTCTCACTATCGACTATTAGGTGGCTTGACCTACCATCTCCTGGCCTGCACTCATGGAGGACGGAGGTCGTTAAGTTACCTTCGGCGACGTTAGTGAGTCACTTGCACCGCAATCGGAGAGTTTTAGAAAGCCGTACCTTATTTTTCGTGCGGAAATCCCCACGAATCTCTCCCCTCCTCTGGCCAGTAGGGACGTAATATCGGACTTGACCGACTAAAGTCGAACTCCATCTTGGGTATACAGACGCCGAAGTTTAAGGTAACCCTTGACCCTGAGCTATCCAAGGCTTACTTATGGGCATGGCTGTTTTGGTGAGTTCCTGCATTGCGTAGGCAGGGTGCTGACGTTTGAATGCCACCATTGCCGGGGCTGATCCGTGGGCACACCACCTCTTCATACACTGGTAGAGTCTCCAGAGTGGATAGAGTGGCGCCATGTCCTAGAAGCAGACGTCGGTGGGGTAAGCCTCATGGTGAGGTCCCTGGTGCCGACCATGGTCACCATGGAGAGAATGTGGAATGCCACCGCTTTTTTTGCGAGGCAGTAATGCGCGCAGAAGTGGTGGTGGAAAAGCTACGGGAGAGATCTAGCACTCCCCCGTGCCGATGAAGGCGCACCGGGCGCGTTGTTCGCAGAACCATCTCCGTCATCCATGAGTGCGGGCCTAGGGTGACGGTCGAGGCTAACCGTCACCCTAGCAGAAGCAGACCCAGGGTGGCAGGGTGTTATATTTCCACGCGCGCTTATTATAGAGATGGGGGATTTAGATTCCTAATAACACATCGAGGTCGTGCTGGTGGCCGGAACCGGTTGGGGTTTCTGGGATATCCTTTCTAGGACACACCAGATTCCTCGATCACACAGGCATTGGTAGGACTCCGACATACCAACCTCTCCGTTGGCTCCGTTGAGGTGAAGCCCGACGGGGTTTTTGCGCACGAAAAAAAAGGGGTATTTCCCTTTGGGCTAGAATCCAGATATTTTGCAGAAAGTAAAATCTTATAGCATAAGTACAGGGAAAAGTTCGGAAAGCATAAATATTACCTACTTCACCAAAAAAAAAAGTATGTCTGTCATTCAAGACAAGAAGCACTGCAACAAAGTTAAGTTCGCCCCCTTTTTTTGTCGTGCGGAAATCCCCCTCAACCCAATTTTGTACGGAACCCTGCGTGCACGAGCCCAATTTGCACTTGACCGGTATTTATTAGTATATCCTCTTTCTTTACTTTCATGAACTTCTTGAATGTTAAATCAGGTTGTCAAATGTCAATGTCTGTAGCAAGATTTTAATAATAAAAAAATCAATTTTCTGAAATAAATAATGTTCACTAATTTGAAATAGTGCATCGAATGTGAAAGTGCAATGCAACTATGATGAAAGGGTTTTTCAAAGGGCCTCTTCCGAATCACACATACTTTGGCCAGAGCAGCTATCTAATCCCCATAAAATCTAGAAGACAATGAAAAAGGATAATGATGGTAAATAAGCGGGTTTTGGCCGCGATGCATGTCACTGTACTTTGAAGGGTTTGATAGAACTTGAGATGAAATGAATACGTTTAGCTGCAACCACTGATTGCGAAGGAATAGACATTGAAAGTTAGTACGGGCAGTCCCTCAGCTTAAAAAAGACTTGGTGGCGATAGCCAACATTCACGCGGGCGGAGCCGCGCGCGGGTACGCTAGTATAATATAATAATAAAAGTAATAGCTAAGTTATACTCTTCGGTCTTCTGTATAACCTGCCGCAGCGTGTGAATGTGGTCCATGGTACTAAAGCCTTTTCGGAACCCGGCTTGTTCGGGAGGCTGGAAGTCATCAAGCCTGCGAGCGAGACGGTTCGTAATAACTCTCGAGAACAACTTATAGACATGACCGACGACCTGGTAAAGGTCGCGGGAAACCGCTGGATGCGAAAAGCGCAGAACCGGTCGTCGTGGAGATCATTGGGGGAGGCCTTTGTCCAGCAGTGGACGTCCTTCGGCTGAGATGATGATGATAGCTAAGTATAATGCAAGACATAAAACTTCTCTTTTATCATCCTGAAATAAGTTACCTAAAATAAAAAATAAATAAATGCTTTTGTGTTTTTATAACTATCGATTCCATATTCTACGGGAACGATAATCGAAAATCGATTAGATTCATTTTCGATTATACTATATGGGGTACTCTACTTAGAGCTGTCAAAATTATGATTTTAGTTAAGTTTGTGAAAATGTACAACAGAATCGACACCATGGGGGTCGATTCTAGTGTTGTCCGTATTTTGAGTTAAGTTAATACATCCTTACCATTGTTACATTTAAGGACTGATTTGCAATACAATACAATTTTAGACATCTATTGGTGTATAGCAAAACTATAATGTACATTGATTTTGCTATTGACCGCTAGATGGGGTATTATTGTGATAAATAAATTTGTGCTCTATTCCAACGTGCCTTAAACATAATTCTGTTGTATATTACGTTAAAATGGGGGCAGATTTGATGGTACTCTGTAAACATCATTGAAGTATATACCTTGTCAAAACGTACTTTAAATTCATTTTCAGTAAAATAAGGTGTGTAGTTCTGCTCTTCTTATATTTTAAGGTAAAATGTATGCAACCAATAAGACGTCCTATAAGTCTGTGTGAGTGTATTTTTTGGCGACAGCTATTCCTTTGTATTTTTACTTAATTACTACTTCTATGGTTTTTTAATGTTCTGTGGTTTTAACGAATTATATAATGTAGAACAAATATTGTTAGTTATGATGTCAGCTATCTACCCCTGTGAGGATGCTAGTTAATTACAAATAACCCTGTATATTTCTTTACTACTACTAGCCTATACGGGCTTCACCCGCGTGGACGTCGGTTTTCGCGGTTTTTGACTAAATCTCTTGTTCTACTGAACCGATTGTGATCCAACATGCGTAAGATTTGGTCTTTTTTTTATATCGGTCACGTCAATATGACTTCACCTCGCCTGGTGGTAAGTTAAAGGTAAAGTCTCAGGAAGAGGGTCCCCGTTACATACACCGTCTGACATCGCTCTCTCTGACTGAATTTTAAGTCTGATGAAACAAATTCTAATGACCATCTTAACCCTATTCACCCCCTGTTCCCTGTTCACCCCTTGTTCCCTGTTCACCCCTTGTTCCCTATTCACATCGGTTTACAGACTTTTTTAATTGATATGTTGTGTTTTTATTTTGTATTTCAGGACGAATCGACGAAACGCGAAGTCCATTATCAGGTAGGTAATATTTACTAATTGTGCCGCCCATTCGCAGGGGATCGATGGACGTAAAAACTACTGAACACAAAACAAGTTTTGGTTTGATGAGTGGAGACCAGGAGAGTGAAAAGTGGAGTGGAGAGTGAAGTGAGGAGTGAAGTGAAGAGTGGAGTAGTGGATGTGGTAGTGAGTGGACTGATGAGTCGTTATTTTTTTAAATAGAATAGTGGCGATACCGACCTCGACGCGGGCGGCGTGGGTGCTCCGAGGCTCTCCACGTGTCTCTCTGACTAGCAGAGGGCACAGTGAGGAGCGAGTGGGGGGCGAGCTGATTTTCTGGGCCATCTTAAAACCGTAGATGGCCCAGGGTCAGCTGGGGTGCGAGGGATATGCCTATTGGGTAACCTTACACCCCGGTAATTAAGACCCGAGACAGCGTGCGGTTTTAGTCGGTTAGATCCCGACACAACCACCCCAGATGGCCGAAGGAGGTGGTATCCATGGGGATTTCCGCACGATAAAAAAAACTCGCCCCCCGCTCGCTCCCCACTGTGCCCTGTGCTAGTCAGAGGGACACGTGGAGAGCCTCGTAGCAGCCCCTTACTGTAACTGTAACAAATATTATTATGTTTATCATTACAGGCCCTTGGAAACCCCATTTGGGTGAAGACTCAGTACTCCATCTGCCTGGACACAGTGTTTGGAATTACCAGTTGGCCCCTCACCAGTTCATGCAATCTAAATGTGTTAACCAGAGTGCAGCACTTCACACCTTGGATCGAGAGCATCGTCTGGCCTTGAACTTCTACGAATATATCTATCTTCTTAATATATATAAATCTCGTGTCACAATGTTTGTCCTCAATGGACTCCTAAACCACTTAACCGATTATAATAAAATTCGCACACCATGTGCAGTTCGATCCAACTTGAGAGATAGGATAGTTTTTGAAACGGATTTCGACATCCACGCGGGCGGAGCCGCGGGCAACAGCTAGTAATATATATATAATCTATTACATATAATAAAATGGTAGGAAAGTCAAAACTGTACATTGAATATTTTTTTTAAATAATACTTGGGGTGTGATCTATAATCGATACCGAAGCCAAAAATATAGTTTTTAGAATTTTTGTCTGTTTGTCTGTATGTATGTCCGGGATAAACTCTAAAAGTACGGCATGGATTTACTTCAAATTTGGCACGAATATTATTTATAAGTCGGGTCAACACAAAGGCTACATATTATAACGCTAGCACCTACGGGGAACGAGCAGTGAACGTTTATTTTTTCAACGCATTCTGTAACAACGTGTAATCTAACGACGCATATTTGAATGTTGTTATTATGTTAACCATGCTATAAGCTAGCTTTACACTATAAGTAACTTAACCGATAACATATACAATAAAAAACAAACTTAATTTTGCGGTTCGATCCCTAGACCCGATTACTGTATCAACCGCAAATAATAAGTTTGTCGTAGGTTACGTCAATAAAACTGTAGAGAGGTCAATTCTGTGCATTGAAATATTTACAAAATAACTATTGAACGGGTATATATATGAAACGGGGATGATTGGTGATCGATACCAATGCTAAAAATGCAATTAGTAAATTTTTTGTCTTTCTGTCTGTCTATCTCTATGCAGGCATGGATCAAAAACTACTGGAGGGATTTTGATCAAACTTGGTACGATTTATAGTTCATACTTCTCTGCAACATAATAAGAGCACTCACTGGGCATAGGTCTCCTCTTACAAGAGAGCTAAGAGGGTTTAGACCTTAATCCACACACGATGGCCTAATTTCTTCTAGGCCATGTGGGTTTCCTGACGAGATTTTTCCTTCACCGTCTCAGCTGATGGTAAATCATGTGATTAGCATATATAAATTCCACAAAGTGAAATTTGGTGGAAATATTGGTACTGTCCGGCTGAATTCGAACTCGATACCTCTGTGAAGAGGCCGCGTCTTTATCATTCAGCTACCATCGCTTACAGGACAACATTATAATAATTATAGGCTACTTTTTATTCAAAGTCGGGGGTGCGAGGGAAATTCTCTATAAGCCACCTTACACCCTAGCGTCAGAAGACCCTAGACGGCGTGCGGTTTTAGTCGGTAAGACGGGGTGGGTATCCATGAGGATTTCCGCACGGAAAAAAGGCTACTTTTTATACAAGCTGATACAGCTCCGCGCCGGCGCGCGGCGCGTTGTTTCAGGTAGGTCTTCAATTTTTTTTTTGTTTATATCTCCAGTTCTAGTTTTTTACGTCCATCGCGATTATCGACTTTTCATGGGGTTTTTATTTTATTTTATTAGAAAGGTATTGGTTAGACGAGTGGAGTGGAGAGTTGAATGAAGAGTGGAATGTAGAATGGAGTAGAGAGCGGTGTGGAGAGTAGAGTGGAGAGTGGAGTGAGTGGAGTGGAGAGTTGTTTTATTAAAATAGACTTGATGGCGATACCGACCTCCACGCGGGCGAAGCCGCGGGCAGAAGCTAGTTACCTATAAACCTTAAATCGCGGGTTCGGGTCCCGTCCTGGATGATCACTTTTTCCTATCAGAAAATCATTGGGAATGGTTAGCATGCAATTGCTTTAAAATTTCATTGAAGTTGTATAACTAGTCACTGCGGTAGCCTAGTGGTTTGGGTAATGGACAGCTGAGACGAGGTCTCGGGTTCGATCTCAGGTTCACCATGGCACACACCAATGACTTTTCGATGCTTTTCGAAGTTATGTGTGTATTTATCGCAGGTTTATTAGTGCCTCGGAGAGCACGTTAAGCCGTCGGTCCTGGTTGCCATACAAACATCTATGGCAGTCGTTACGGGTAGTTGGAGGCCACAAAAGTCCGACCAGTCTAACTTGGAACTTCGATATCGCCATTGGTCATAATGACCATTGGTTGTGGAGGTCAGTTGGCAGTCGCTCCACGGAAAATATCTAAGTTCAGCCGCATCACAGTTAGACTGGAAAGCCGACCCCAACTGAGTTGGGAAAAAGGTTCAGAGAATGATGACTGATATTTTGTTATCTAAAAATAATGTTAGTAAAATATTACGCATACTATGCAAATCTCGCAAAATAATATTGTACAGAATGTATAGACACTGAACCACTTTATAGATATACATATATCTTGTTGATTTTATATGGTACCTACTCTTTAAATTTCTGAATACCAACCGGTTTTGCGTCGCAATAAAAATGTCATTCTTAAATTCAACATTGAACTTTAAAGGAATCCCAATCGCATTACACGTTGCTACTTTAGTCCAGTATTTTTACAGCCGTCGCCGTCGATAACAAGACGCCAAAATATGTCGGATTTCACGGCCTTCTTATCAATAGCTGGTGCTACAATTTCAGCGATTTGTTTGATATACAAGTCGTAATCTTTATACGCCGACCGCAGATAAGAAATCAAGATCAAAAAGTGTTAATGCAGCTAGCAGTATCACAATGGTTATATAATTATAATTTGTGTCATCAATGGTGTTCCTTTAGCCTTGGGCTATATTACAGACACTGCCTTAAGATGGTGGAACTGTGTTTATATCAAAAATTTGTACGACAAAATTGTGAAAGTATCTGTTCCAGCGAAGTGGACTTTCCTAAAACTTTCCTTGGTTATCTGGTCTGTGTCAATAGTTTTAAGCGTGTTATATTATTTGATAGCATATTATTATAATTGGTTTTCGAATAGTTATAATGATTTTACGAAAGTCGTTATGAGTGGTTATCAAATATTATGGTTATTTATGAAACTTATGATTTTGTGTTTATTATTTGTTTTTTTATAGGATATTTTATGTTATTCTTAACAGTGACGGTGGCGGGAGACTTGGTAATTTTGATATAGCTGTTAAGATTTCTGTTATATCTTTTATTGTAATAAGTATTACTAGTTTAGAACTTTTGGCACACGATGTCATGGCGATTACTATCTATATGGAAAAACAAATAACGAATATTCACTTTATTACATATTATCCCGGGTCCTTTAAGCGGGGCGTGAAAAAGCATTTGATGAGGCCGTCAAGCTGAGAGCCACCATTTTGGCACTGTCGGTGTTTGCAATGGTGACTCCCATTATAGAGACTTTGCCTCAGCTTACCATCAGGCGAGGTGAAGTCATGTTGACGTGACCGACATAAAAAAAAAAAAAAAAAAAAAAAAAATTATAGATATCTACAAAGCATAGTTTCTTTCCAATGTGCAGGCATAATTATAATTTTTTTTATATTGATACAAAATTCCACACAATTTGTTATTACATTGACACAAGACTATTGAATGTAAAGGGATAAACGTGAACCTTAAAAAAATACGGACGGAAAGCGTTGAAGACGAGGCCGTGTCACAAAAATGGCGGTGATTAACCATGAAGCTATAAGATAAATAACTATATTATGCCATTTATTATGCACTAGCTGTTGCCCGCGGCTCCGCCCGCGTGGATGTCGGTTTTCGCGTTTTTTTTTTACTATATCACCGGTTCTAATCAGCTGATTGTGATTAAATATGCGTAAGATTATGAGTCTAACCAAGACCTTTCTAATAAAAACCGCATCAAAACCCGTTCGGGTTATTTATTTCGGGTACCTTACTCATAGATCTAAACCGCACCCCCGCCGCCTTGGTGACGCTCACTTCGCAACGCAGAAACAGTAATATTTTAATTTCGCCATAACTTCAAAACCAAACGTCCAATTTTAATCTTTTAAATACCAAATATTATCTACATAAACTGTTCTTAGTGATGAAATAATTTATTTTAATAAGGATTAATAGCATGAGTAAAATAAATGCGTATAAATGTAGTTCAAAAAAAAATTAAGATTTTTAAATAAAAAAATGGTTGTTGTGCCTCACTCGACATAGATAGGTATAGTGTGTCGCGGACTTTTTTGTATATATTTATAAGATCTCCAATTAATTAGAACATTGGTTCTCTCTTTTATAGTTTAGGCAGCGTACGCAAAATAAGTAACTTTACTGGTTGATTTTTTACACCTTGTGTCCGAAAAACCCAAATATTTTACGGAACCCTATATTTTTACAAAATAAAATTAAGCCTATATTGCTCGTGGATAATGTAGCTTTCTATTGGTGAAAGAATTATTGAAATCGGTCCAGTAGGTTTTGAGCCTATTCGTTACAACCAAACAAACAAAGTTTTCCTCTTTATAATATTTGTATAGATGATTGGGTTGTCGAATCAGGACATTTTCTAAGGATTCAGTACGTAATGTGGTAACATTGGTACTACATGTCAACTATCAATAAACAATATGGCGGTTGTTTATTATTGTTTCGGTTTTTAACATATTTAAAGTTAATTATAAGTATAAACTCAAAAAATGGTGCAAAATTATATGGTGCGTGGTTGCGGTAGTACGTGGCGTCAAGGATGTGATATAAAATTCCACGCGTAAGTGTTTAAACTTGTTTAAATGGTGATTTCTTGCTTAGAAGGTTATCATACTTAGAAAGAGAAGTCGGCCCACACAGAGCAAGATAGTAAATACAGACTGAGCATCAAGTAGGTATTGGAAGTGTGGCCTCCATGTTTATCTATAGCTTCATGTGACGTGTCTACACCTAGCAGGATCCCCTGTCTGGGAGACTTATGAATGATGCAGAGAATTAGTTCTGGATTTGTTCTACTGAATTATGCTGCAAACAGAATTTGTTCCGTATAATAAACTGAAATATAAACTTTTCTAACCGACCTCCAGCCAGCGGGATATTTACCAAAATTAAGTCTGGGGAACTATAAATTGGTATTACCTTTTAGTTCTGTCTTTGTTCTGTTTAACAAAACAAAAAATATACTTCTAGCGTCCTTACTTCAGCCACAATCAAGCTGAAATGAAACCTCCAGTCAGCGGACTTTTTCTCTCAGGGACGATCATGTATGACCTCGGTGGGAGAACGCATTTCTCTGCCGAAAGATAAATAAGCAGGAGACTTACCGGTTGTGCGACATCTCGCACTATTTAAGGCAAAACGGATCACCGATAACTTCTTAGGCCAAGAAGTATGGTCATTTTCAACGAGATGTGCTAGCATTGCCTTTAGATCACGGTTTTTTCGTTCTGCAGGATTAGCTTCTGGGTGATAGAGTGGAATAAAGTTTTGTTTGATATCCAGTACTGACATACAATGCTGCATTAATGCCGAAATGAACTGGACGCCGTTATCGGAAATAATTCTGCGAGGCAAACCATATCGCATAAAGTATTCCTCAATAAGGATATGAGCACAGGCTTCTGCTGTGGCTTCTTTAAGAGCAAATAGCTCTATCCAACGGGTAGCTGTATCCTCAACAAGCAAGATCCATCGCTCCCCCTGGTCTCCTTCCGGTAGTGGGCCAAATAGATCTATGGCTAGCACCCCGTTATGTTGGTTCATAACTGGTGTCTGGAGTAAACCAGGTGGTTTGGTGTTACTTGCCTTGTAACGCTGGCAGTGGATGTTTGGTTCGACATAATCAGTGATTATTCGACGCATCCCTGTGAAATAATACAACTGAGCTACCTTATGGTAAGTTTTATCAATACCTGAGTGATAGGCTGTTGGAGAGACATCTTGCAGCATCTTCGCTATTTCAGCTTTCATCAGCCGATTTTTCGAAGGGTTAAGGCAGTAAAGAGGTACCGCTATTGGCGGATGGTCACCTGTATCGATGCGGTGCTCCGCATCCAGCGTTGGTCCTCCCCCTGCAGTGAAGACGTGAGCGTGCCTGTTGATGACGTCAGCGAGTGCTTGTCGCTCAGCTGACCTAAGGTGAGTACCTTCATCATCCTGAAGTACATCGGTCGAGGCCGAGGCGTAGGACACGCTACGAGAGATTGGTTCAAAACACAACTTAAATTCTATTTGATCATTGTTGCTAAAGTACCAAATTTCTTTATGAAAATTAATAACGACCTTTGCGGCGGTTATGAAATCTATGCCTAATAATGTTTCATTATTAGTAGAATCAGGAAAAATTAAGAATGGAATAGTGATTAGACAAGTTTCTAAAGTAACCTCTAAAGTAGTCGTAAGTACATCCATCAAACGCACTACACCGTCGGCGAGCTTTACTTCCCGCGTGGAAGGTATGAGAGGATGTCCTTGACGTAGAAGGAGAGTATACAGCGAATGACCTGCAATGCAGTGTTTAGCGGCCGTATCTATCAACGCGGTTCCGTTAAATCCCAAAATTTGAATATTGAAAATCGGGCGTAAATCGCGACCTATAGGTCCCTCAGAACGATTACCGTACGATGATGCATCTCCACTACATATAGAACTATTATAACAAATATTCTTATTTTCTAAAATTTGTGGGTTACAACGCTTTTCCACTATGCATACATTTTTATAAGTAGCATTCTTATTTTCTGAAATTTGTGGATTACAATACTTTTCCACCATGCGTACGTTTTTATCAGTATGTGACTTATTGACCTTTTGGTTCAAAACCTTATTATTATTACAAGAATGAATTGGCTTGTTGCATTTACATTTATCACAAAAGGTAAAGTTAGAGTGTTTATATCGAACACGTTTAGGTAAACATACACCTTTAGATACATTAGAATCATTAGGGTTATACGTACGTACACATTTAGACTTATTAGAATTATACATAGGTTTACATACACGTTTATAATTATTAGAATTATACGTACGAGATATGTATGAGTTTGAACTACTAGAATTATTCTTAGAGTCTCTAGGTATAACACGAGAATGAACACAATAAAATGAATTATTTTGTTTGTTATCACTGACATCTGTTTTCACAACGTTATCACGCACTTCCGAAGAGTTATTAGATTTAGAAGACTCACCTGAATGTTGTTGTAACTTACGGCACTGATCCCTAGTATGTCCGAATTTCTTACAGTACACACACATGGGCCGTTGGTGTCTCGTAGTACAGGTGGTGGAGTCTCGTTTCGGCGGCGGGGAGGGGGGCGGTCGCTGTTGCTGTGTCTCGGAATTGGGAACGCGAGCGTCTCGAGACGGTAGCGGAGCGCTGCGAGCCGGCGTCGGAGCGCCGTGCGTCGCGGGCGCGCTAGCGACGTGTTGAATGTGTTGCGTAGATGTTGACAAGGGGCGCGTTTTCATTTGTATGTGGCGCTCACTTGTAGGTATTGTGTGTTTATCATCAAATGAATCCTCTATGTTACGTGAAAGACGAAGTAACTGACTGAAATCTGTGCAGTCTTCTCTTCGAAGCCTTTTCCTTATCCTGAGGCTTAGAAGACCGTACGTCATATCTATTTGTGCCGATTCGGTGACGTCACCAGTAGGTAAACGTGAGAAAAGGGCGCGAATGCGAGCCACAAATGCGTCTGTGTTCTCCTCTTTTTGAACGGTTGAAAATATCTCTCGGTAGATACGATGAGGTGGACGGCGGTCACCGTACGCGCTTATTAGGTTTTCTTTGGCTTGCCGCCATGTTGAAACGGTGTGTTTGATACCTTGCCACCACGTGGCAGCTTCGTCCTTGAACAAGTAGGCAAGTCCGCGTATAATATTATTATCTGAAACCTGCGCACAGTCGCTGTATGCTTCAATGCCGTCAATGAAAGCTTCTACTGACTCGTTTGGTGTGCCGGAGAAGGTAGCTTTGCAGTGAACTAGGGTACTTTGCCCTGAAAGAGAAAATGACTCCGGAGTTGATGCGTGCGCACGTGATGCTGAGGATAGTAGCTCCCTGAGCGCTTCAGTTTGCGATTGTTGAAGGGCAGCTATTATGGACGCTACATGTTGTGACGAGAACAACGTAGCGTCGGCACACGGCGAAATGGGCGCGTCGGCGCCATCTTGCAACGCATATTCAGCGGGCGGCGGAGCGTCCTGTCGCGATCGTGAGGGCGTCGTAGGTATGTTGTCAACATCGCCATCGTCGCCTTCTCCACGGCGATTTGGACTTACCGCTCTGCTCCTGGTCACTGGCATAATCACTGAACTACTAAAGTCACTGGTATTCGAAGAGCACGTTGGTCGCCATATATAGGGAGGTGTTATCCCAGGGAATGAATTACTACACGTTGTGTGAGTCAAGAGTATATATTTATCACAGATACACTGAAGTTATTTACGTAGGTACAATGCCTGAAAGTTATAAAACTACTTCGAACACAGTTAGGACTCCGGCGACAAGTAGGTACTTGGAGCGGGCAAGGAGCGTGTGCGCTTACATGTGGTTTGAGCCCGAGTGAAGCGCGCGGCGCGTGGCTTGTGAGAGAAACGAACAGCACACGAGTCGCGCGACGAACTTATATGTTAGAGGGAGACGCATAGCGCTTCGGTATCGTTCCGCGTGTGGCGCGAATCGGGCGGCTAGCCGAGTGGGTTGCTATATTTATTTATTAAATAGAAAAAATATATATTTTGATTTAATTCCTTAGTAGTGTGTTAAAAACCAGAAAGGTTTGTCTATACACTAACGGATAATGGAATAAGTTAATACTATACATAGGTACCTAGGTATTTAATCTAGGCTGTGATCTAGGTATAACAATGTTAAAATTCAATTTGCATAACAAAAATATGCCCAACCTATATAGTCCAACAAGATGATCTCATATTTGTTCTGTGTTCATTACCTACACATTTTTTAAATTTCATAATAAAATAAAATAATTTGCCTACCCGGTTGATAAATTTACAACGGCGCGATTATGACTAGGTATATTTATTATTAGACTAGCTGTTGCCCGCGGCTCCGCCCGCGTGGTTGTTTTGCTATAAACCTCACGGAGCCCGAGACCTTTCCAACGAATGCAAAACCGTGGTAATCGGTTCGTGCGTTCGGAGTTATAGCGTCAGGAAGGAAAACCCCACTTATTTTTATATAGTAGATTATGACAACGGTTTTTACACAATTTCACTTCGCACTTCGCACTACATGATGTATTTTGGTATATAATTAAGCAACAACCTCAAGTAATGTACGTATAAACAAGACTTTATTGTCGTCTCGTCAGTGGCATTCTTCACTTCATAGTATGAATGTGGAGGGCTTCAGGGGCAGAGGTAGGCCTAAGAAAAGATGGATGGAATGCGTGAAAGACGATATGGAAAGGAAGGGAGTGACTGAGGAGATGACATCGGACAGGAATGTATGGCGGAGAATGACATGTTGCGCCGATCCCAAATAATTGGGACAAGGGCAGGAAGATGATGATGAGTGGCATTTTTCAATGCGTTCCGTCCACAGGTTTTTAGGTAAGGTTTTTCATTAGGTGCATTAGTAATAAGATTTACAAATAGAATTTTAAAGTAAATACCTACTTAGTATTTAGGTACTTTAAAATATGCGTGTATCTAATGA
Source organism: Lithosia quadra (assembly GCA_963576445.1). Classification (NCBI taxonomy): domain Eukaryota; kingdom Metazoa; phylum Arthropoda; class Insecta; order Lepidoptera; family Erebidae; genus Lithosia; species Lithosia quadra. The sequence goes on from OY754897.1 coordinate 3,291,504, forward strand.
AAAAGTAAGCATACCTACTTACTAATTTCAATAAAATTTTATTACTATACCCTTTTTTTTCAATGAACATAATACCTATATTATGAATTACATTTTTAAATAATACAATAAAAAAAAACAAAATATATTTTTAAAATATAAAAAATAGTGGCCCATCCATTGTAGTTAGTCCGGGTTCGATTCCCGCTCAGTGCAAATATTTGTATGCATGAATATGTCTATATGCATTGGTCTGGGTGTTTCTATGTATAATAAGTAAGTATTTACAAAAAAAAAAGTATATAAGTATGTTTATCAGCATTCTAGAACCCATAACACAAGCTAGTTAAACTATGCTTACTTTGAGTCTAGGGAGCGCTGTGTAGAATGTCGTAGAATATTTATTTATTATTATTATTATTTATTATTTGTAGAATGGTAGCAACCGTCTGACTATGCTGCCTCCATTGGACCCCGGCTTCGGTAGGAGGACTAAACCCAAGAAGTGCTGGCTCCACGTCCTAGAAGATGACTTTTGACTAAGGAAATAGTTGTAAATAGACCAAAAAAAACAGCCCGCTGAGTTTCTTGCCGGCGTCTTCTCAGGTCTGGGCCGCGTTTCGAAGCAGTGGTCCATTTGCTTCTAGTTTTAAATATTTTTAATTTTGACGTTTTGTAAGTGCCGCATTTAATGGTCTGTACAGAATAAATGATTTTTGACTTTGACTTTGATGAACTTGATTTTTGACTTTGAGCCTAGTGGTTTGGGTAATGGACTGCTGCGACGAGGTCTCGGGTTCGATCCCAGGTGCACCATGGCACACACCAATGACTGTTCGATGCTTTTCGAAGTTATGTGTGTGTTCCCGGTTGCCATACAAACATCTATGGCAGTCGTTACGGATAGTTGGAGCCCACAAAAATCCAACCAGTCTAACTTGGAACTTCGATATCGCCATTGGTCATGATGACCATTGGTTGTGGAGGTCAGATGGCAGTCGCTCTACAGAAAATATCGAAGTTCAGCCGCATCACAGTTAGACTGGAAAGCCGACCCCAACTGAGTTGGGAAAAAGGTTCAGAGAATGATGATGACTTTAATGACGCCAATGGTTTCACTACTATGAATGCTTAAGACTATTCTTCTATCGTGTCAATGACTTATCGGCTCTCAAATTTTATCTTTCCATTTTCCAGTCTACTGCTTCCTGGCTTGCGTTCTCAGAGGCGCTCATGAGTTCCTCTGTTGTGTATAGCGTATGGTCTTGCAGTATAAGTTAGCAGGTGGTGTAGCCGGTCCGGGCCTTAGACTGCCTAAACAAGGTCATAGATTTTTTTTTTCGATTTGATTTCTGCCTTAGGAACTGATGGTGGGGAACGGACAAACGGCTGGGGGGTTGGCGAATAGCAAACATGTTGGCTTCTGCTGTTGTGTTTTTATTTTTGGTTTTTAAGATAAAAACCAAAATTTTGTGTAGGTACATTCTCTTTTCTATTTTTTTAAATTTAATATCTTTCTATATTTATGTCGCTTGTCTTCCACATAGGAGCCAGTTGAAAACCAGCGTCAGGTCCTTGTGCCTTTTTTTTATCGTTTGGAAATCCCCATGGATACCACCCCCGTCGGCCATTGGAGGTAGTTATGTCGGGATCGAACCGACTAAAACCGCACGCCATCTCGGGCCTTAATTAAGTACCGGGGGGTGGGGCGAGCATCGCGCCACTTCACCGACGGTGGGGTGTAGGGTGACAGGCGGCCGTCCTCTCACCCAACCGTCGGCGCGCAGACAATCAGCTCGCCCCCCGCTCGCTCCCCACTGTGCCATCTGCTAGTCAGAGGGACACCTGGAGAGCCTCGGAGTAGCCCTCTAGAGAGCCACTCCCACCCCGGCCGGATTGGCCGCAGGCAGCAGCGTCTCCCGTGGCGAATGGGAGGCGCTGCTCGCCTCCGTTGCCCGGGTGCACCGCGTGGAGATACCGGCCCGCACCCAGGTACTTGTGCCTGACACCATACTGAATTGGCTCCTTTTTTGGTGCAACGCGAAGAACAATGTGCCTGAATAACTTGTTTGCGTGTGCTAGTACATAATTAACTGTGTGAAATGTGTTGCACTAAAATAAAAAAATTTTCTTTCTTTCTTCTTCTTCTTCTTTTCTAGGTGAGCCGTAGTCTGTGGAGATACTCCGCAAACACACCACAGGGTCTACATTACCGAGAAACCTGGATCAATTGTCTTTACTTCTGTCTTCTTTGAAGACTTCCACCTAGTCCAGGGAAGGTCGTGTCCAGGGAAACAGTTCTCTCCTGGCTGGAGAGTGTTCACTGAAAGCCCCAGATGTGCCCGGGACTAACGCGAAGATGATGATTTTGTGGAATTTGAAGGCCAGACGATGCTCTCAATCCAAGGCGTATAATGCTCCACCTTAGTGAATACAGCTGTCTCACAGGAGAGTTGCCAGCTGTAGATTCCGATTACCGTGTTCATGCAGCGGGAGAACTGGGTTGTCACCGTTAAGGGGACTCCGAGGTAATCCTGCAACAAAAGGGGGGAGGGGAGAGTGGGTTAATTGTTTAACAATTTCACCTTAAAACCCTTGATTAGCCTAGTCCATCTCTTCTTTCTGGTTCGGCTTAAAAGGTTTTTTATGAGAGAGAGACTGACGTTTGACGCACTAGCCCTAGAGTTTCCGAAGATACACTAGCCCTCTTTTTTGATGGGGGCCCTATACACTATACATCCAGTGTAAAAATAAAACAACGTACCCAATAACTGTCACAACTGCTATTACTCTTGTAACACAGTTGTGATTCGTCTTTGATCATCTGTGGCAGAAATCGTTTGTCTATCTCCATTATCTGGGCATCACACTCTTCAGTAGTAATCTTCTCAAAATCGACCTATAGAGGATAAAACATCATTTTAAATAGTTTAATCATGTCAACATTAAATTTAAACAGAGTTTTTTTTTGCTTTTATATATCTATATATTTTTATATGAAAGAAAGTCGTGTTAGTTACACTATTCAAGAACGGCTGAAACGATTTGGATGAAAATTGGTAGGGAGGTAGCTTAGAACCAGGTGACGGACATAGAATACTTTATCCTTTTTTGTTGATGGAGTGGAGAGTGGAGTCGAGTGGAGTAGAGTGGAGAGTGGAGTAGAGAGTCGAGTGGAGAGTCGTTTTATTAACGTAGACTTGGTGGCGATATCGACTTCCACGCGGGTAAAGTCGCGGGCGAAAGCTAGTTTAATATATAATAATTCATTTATTGCTGACCAAAGGTATTAAAGGGTGTTGAGTACATTGGAATAGGCCGAATAGGTTAATGTCCTCTTCGGCCTACCTTATTAGCATGTAACGCCGGTCAGATTGCAGTGACATACTATTGCCTATCCTGCGATGTGACTAAAGCGACCAGGTGGACATAGTGAGGTTTAGTGGGTATGCCCTTTAGAGAGAGTCCCACATAGGTCTACGGGTTTTCCTCAAACTCGGAGATATCATGCATAAGCACGCATTCCTCACTTAAAAAAATAAATAAAATAAAAATACCTTATAAGCATGCAAAATTAATTGGTTTCTATGAATCTGACAGTGACTATAATATTAGTTCAGTCGGATATTCGATTCTATTAACCGGCCGATTGCTTCTACCTAAAGACAGTTGCGTTGTGGCGAGCCTGAACGTAGCACGGTTAGAAGACATCCTGACTTCGAAAGAAATCGCATTCCAGAGAAAAGTAGCTTGCTTAAGAAAAGATGAATGAAAAAGACTAAAACATAATGGAACAGAGGAGAAGAAGATTGTTAAATTACCGAACGGTACATTGTTTAGCTAGAGTTTGCTCATGAAATGTTAGGTAAGTAGGGACGCTAGGACAGCTTACTATAGGTATTTGATGTATCTAAGAAACTTACCGTTTTATTTGCCCACCAATAAAAGTATTTTGCACCTGTTATATCAAACTCCTCAGCAGATTCAGGGAGGCAGGCTGGGAGGACGTCAATACTGAAGGTTATTCTGTCAAAAAAAAGTCAGTTATAAATTAAAGTTTTAATTTTTAACATAACAAACAACTATGTCACTCAAACTAATAACTGTATCTAGACTAAGGAAATTATCGTATATAGACCAAAAAAAAACAGCCCGCTGAGTTTCTTGCCGGAGTCTTCTCAGGTCTGGGCCGCGTTTCAAACCAGTGGTGGTCCATTTGCTTCTAGTTTTAAATATTTTTTAGTGCCGCATTTAATGGTCTCAGAATAAATGATTTTTGACTTTTGACTTGACTTTTTAACTGAGATGAAGATCGTGTGAATTAGGAGCAGAAAATGTCGATAAGTGGACCCCAGATGTCGAAGTGGAAGTGACATAACCGGTATAAGCGTTAGGCGCTTCACACACTGCACCGCCCACCGCCGCGGTTCTCGGTGAAGCGTATATCATGTGGCATTGGCCTCTACTAAATCCGCTGATATACAGATACCGGCACGTAAATTGGCCAGACGCGTGATATGCGCAAAGGTCGTTTTTAGGCCCCCTTTGAGGTATGAGCGGGTCGCGGGAGACGCGGTTGCGCCGTCGCGGACATCAAGTGTGTGACAATCAAGTCAAGTGACGGACCAATCAGATGTCTCCGAGAGACGTCTTGTAGCGAATCAACGTTCCGTTCGTAGGTACTTTGAATCATTTGATTGGCTCAAAGTGCTCGATGCGCGAACTTACCCCAAACCTGGCCAAGTTACGTGCCTGTATCTGTACACATACGCAAAATCTGCCTTTACCGCACCGCCCTCCGCGGTAGAGTGCGGTATTGTGTGTTGTGTTAATCGCCTTATGAGAATGATTTTAATTCTAACAAATTATATTATTTTATTGTTTAACTTGGGTTAAAATTTATTATATCTTTTTTTTTTGTATACCTACCTTTATTTATATTGACACGAGACAAAAATGTACATTTCGTCCATATTTAGTCTTTAGATATCTATGTATAAGCTGACGTCTGAAAATGCAGCAGTGGAGTTTGTTGCGCCGTTTCTTCTCCACTAGCGCCTAGGAAGCGGTGGTAAACTTAGTATTAAGTAGTTTTTGACGTCAAAAAGATGTAATTACGTTGCAGTATTTTGAAAAATAAAGAAATTGAAATTCTAACACATACGGTGTTGCAAGTTGGAGTAATGCGATGTCGTTGTAGTACGAAGTGCCGCCTCTTATTCTTTCTTCCCTGTACGCTGGGTGTAGGAAGCTTTTCTTCACTGTATGAGTCGGCCAGTTCTTGTTCCATTTAGCATTCTTCAAACCCACAGCTGCAAACTTCGCTGGCTCGTTATCAAATTGTCTGCAAATCAGTAACACGTTTAGGAGTTGTTAAATAAGTGAGCTTAATGGTTTTTTGTCCTTAGTATACAAAATGCGATTATTTGTGCAGTAGGTACGACAGCGCGCGTGTTACACCCTTTTTTTATCGTGCGGATATCCCCATGGATACCAACTCCGTCGGTCATAGGGGGTGGTAATGTCGGGATCGAACCTAATAAAACCGCACGCCGTCTCGGGTCTTGATTACCCAATAGGCATATGCCTTGCACCCCAGCTGACCCCGGGCCATCTACGTTTTTAAGATGGCCCGCTCGACCCCCCGAAGGGGGATGGGGCGAGCATCGCGCCACTTCACCGACGGTGGGGTGTAGGGTGACAAGCGGCCGTCCTGTCACCCAACCGTCGGCGCGCGGATAATTAGCTCGTCCCCCGCTCGCTCCCCACTGTGCCCTCTGCCATTCAGAGGGACACATGGAGAGCCTTGGAGCAGCCCTCTAGAGGGCCACTCTCACCCCGGCCGGATTGGCCGCAGGCAGCTGCAGCGTCTCCCGTGGCGAGTGGGAGGCGCTGCTCGCCTCCGTTGCCGGGTGCACCGCGTGGAGGTTCCACGCCGAGTGTAACACCCTGGTGTTGCACATGTCCATAGGCCACGGTGACCACTTCCCATCAGGTGGGCCGTGTGCTTGTCTGCCACCTTAGTAGTATAAAAACGAAATATGTATGTTTTATAAGACTTACGTCCTGTACGCGGTGGTCATTATAAATTTTTCTGTGATGATAGTCCCGGTAACCAACCATCGCGCTGTCTCTAGACTATCACCATATCCTATCACAGCCTGAGGAAAAAACATAAGAATTTGTTCAAATTCTATTTCAATGTCGTTTTGGCGTAAAAAGTATCAGAAGTAAATTGGAGAAATATATTACATCCACTTCTTGAATTTTAAGGTAAGTCTCATCTTTCACTGAGAGATGATCTTCACCCTCTGTGATGTCTGTCAAACTAATACTGTATCTAGACTAAGGCAATTATTGTAAATAGACCAAAAAAAACAGCCCGCTGAGTTTCTTGCCGGAGTCTTCTCAGGTCTGGGCCGCGTTTCGAACCGGTGGTCCATTTGCTTCTAGTTTTAAATGATTTTGATTTTGATGTTTTGTAAGTGCCGATTAAAATGGCCTATACAGAATAAATGATTTTTTATTTTGATTTTGATATGAAAAATCCCATAGTGAAGTAAAATTTTATACCAAATAAGGATGTTTCCAGCCTGATGCAGGATTGCGTCCTTTAACACCCCAGGTGTGATAGCTATGGCACATCTTCTCTGTGTCCAGCCTTCTGGTAATTCCAGCGTGATTTCCCTCTTGATAGCATTCGTGAGACACGTCTTTAAGGTACTGGAGACAAGCTGCAAAAAAAAAAATCAGAAACATCGTGGCGAAGGCAAGATTATTCAAACTATTGATTCTAAATTGGAAGTAAAGGTCTGCCGCCAAGATCTTTGGCCCTCATCTTTAAAGCAGGACACCTGCTAATTCATGGATAAGGCTCTGGTGCTGGCTTTTCGAGATTGAGGAGTCAGACGGCAAAAGTCAAGATGAGCCAAATCTAGAGAACAGTAGAAGAGGACCTTGGACTCCATTTTTTTTGCGTAAACATATTGATGACACTGGCTGCGTTATTAAGGGAAATTACCTTGCAAAAATCAGACCTTACTTCTCTTTAGTAAGATTGACATCCGCCTCTACAGTTCTCATTCAGAATTTTTGAAGTGAAAACTTCTTTAGCGGCGCTGAGCACTTTTTTGTATGGTAAAAACTTTCAAACTCGCGTCAGGGTCACGTGATGCTGATCGAAAAAGCGTAAGATCGAGGGGAAGGGAGAGGAACTAGTATCTCCCACTCTTTCTACCGTGCCTGAGTGTGCTGCTCTGTTTAGGCGGCACAGGGCGCTTGCGCGAATGACCGTGTGTGTTTATGTACAGCGTCCCACGCGTATCCAAGGATGGTGACAGCTGATTGCTTGACTGTTGTGTAGTAAATACACTGTTGTGTATTCGTAAATTTGAATAAATAACAACATATAAATTGTCATATTTGTGTACGATAGCGCAATAAATAAACATTGTATTCTACCTCATAAATGATAGTACTTTTATACTTATAATTAAACACAACGTTAATATTGAAGTTTTCATTTTTGCCGGCACTCCCGGAGTGCTATTTTTTTAAAATATTCTGACGTCACACAACAAAAATCTTACCGTCTCGTGCTTTCCGGCCATCTTTCCAAAAAATATCTGCCTCAGAACTTATTACCAAGTCACTGAAACAAATGTAGCTATTGAAAATCTGTATACATAATTAGGAGCTCTGGCTACCCTGTTTACCGGCGGGAACACAACACGATGGTTATTACGCGGTGGTCTGTAGGGCGGAGGTACTAACCCAGTCGGACAGCTCATTTCGGACGGGAGATACCGTCGGGTCCTACTTCCTAGAATGTTCGCGGTCCATGATTTACATGGTAAAAGTATATCAATCAATCAATCACCCAATCACTTATTCGAATTTTCGCGGTCCATGATTTACATGGTAAAAGTATATCAATCAATCAATCAATCAATCAATCAATCACCCAATCATTTATTCGAATTTTCGCGGTCCATGATTTACATGGTAAAAGTATATCAATCAATCAATCAATCAATCAATCAATCAATCAATCTATCAATCAATCAATCAATCAATCAATCAATCAATCTATCAATCAATCAATCAATCACCCAATCATTTATTTTGCTAAACAAGGGTACAAAATATGGTGTTAGTAATTGTGATGTCCGATCCATGTTTTTGGATGGACGTATTGACACATGTATAGTGAACACGTTAATTCCCATTCATCTTTTCGCATTGTTGTATAAATTTTATTTAACATGCGGAAATCCCCACGAATACCATTCACGTCGGCCATCGGAGGTGGTTATGTCGGAATCGAACGGACTAGAACTGCACGCCATCTCGGGTCTTATAATGACCCCTTAAGATGGCCCCCTCAACCTCCCAAGCAACCCCCAAGAGCCAGAAGTGAAGTCGGAATATCAATCAATAAATTAGCCTATTGCAGTCCACTGCTGGAAAGACGCCTCTCCCAATGTACGCCATAGCACCCGATCCGCCGCCTTGCGCATCCAGTCTATCCCAGCCACCTTCTTTAGGTCGTCCGTCAATCGTGCTGGGGGGCGTCCTACCCTCCGTTTGCCAATTCGCGGTCTCCACTCTAGGACTCGTTTGCTCCATCGGTCATCAGTCCTTCGACAGATGTGGCCAGCCCATTGCCACTTCAGCTTGCTTATTCTGCGAGCTATGTCTGCTGTGCTAACTTTTTTTTTTTTTTTTTAATTCATGATAGGCTTACTTCTTAGTTCTTACTTACTTACTTACTTCTTACTTACTTACTTAGTTCTTAGTTTTAGAATATCTAACCTGGTATCATTGACAAGTTCGCAGTCAGTGCAACAGATGTAGTCAAGTTTCCCATCTTTGTCAGGACACACCTAAAAAGTTAAAAAGATTGGGTTTTTAAGCTATTATATAGCTTTTATCGCGGGCTTTGAAGGGACCGAGTCAAGAAATTCCGTAACGAAAATAAAAACCTAACACCTCCCATTGTCACCCAAGTTTCACCCTTATTTCATGAAATTTTCAAATGTAGTAACAACAATTAATTGAGTGACTTTTTGAATGCACTGTGAATGATTGAACGGAAATTTGGCACGTTCAAAATGTCACTGAAACATACCACTAGCGACGCACAGCGGCGAGTAGTGTCACTACACTAGTCAACAATTTATTGAAACAATCGAAGTTACATTATAGGTCGATGCTGTAACGAAACCATACCTTGCAAAAAAATCGACACAACGCCATCTATCAAGCACGCGTACAAATTTACAAATAAATATATAGTTAGTACTCGCGTACTTAGAATAATTAAGGTATTGAACAGTTAATCTATGCATATTGAATAAAATGTTATAAAGTAGCTTTACCGCGGCAGTCTCCGAGTGCCACACGTATTTTTTTTCTTAGACACTGAGCTAGGCTCTGAGGGACTTGGTAGCCTCTCACTCATGATAAAGTGTAGGTATTATTATTATTATTGGTAAATATTGGGTGCTCATACTTACAGGGGGCTTCTCACTCGTTTCATCAAGGGTTGTGAGACATAATTTCGCAGGAACGCATTTGCCCTTGATCCCCTTCCATTCACAGGATTTTTCGTTCATAACATCTGCTGATTTAATATTTAATTGCCTTTCATCTTGCAACAAATAAAAAAAAAATACTGACAGATTTTTTTTATCAATACCTACCTATGTATATATAGATACTCTTCTTTTACGGGGGTAATTCCACCCGTTTTAAACAGACAAGAATTCAAAAATAAAAATATTTGTGACTAGCTGACCTACCCCGGCTTCGCTCATGGCGTATTTCGAACCACGATGCACCCATTTCAACTCACATAATATGCTCATAATTTATCAGTTTTCCTAAAATGTATGGGAATCTACCCGAATTGTTCACATTTATGATTATTACTCCGCACCCTTGGGCAGTAGCGTGATGATTTTTAGCCTTTGACACTCAGCAATAATATGGCTTTCTATAGGTGAAAGAATTTTTAAAATCGGTTCTGTAGATCCCGAGATTACCTCTTACAATTTAACAAATATGCAAACACAAACTTTACTTCTTTATAATATTTTATATAGATGAGAATTGTTCATATAACGTAACCCAAGATTTTTTCTTCATATGTTTGTATGCTCTCTGGTTGCGCCTCTTAGAGCAGAACTCACCTGGAGCCGCCTGGAGCACTTACCTTGTATTGGTGGTCTGAAATTAAAAAAAAAATTAACAATACATTTTTTTAAATGGCTTCTTTGCTTCGCAATTTGCCACAAACAGATATTATAATTTGCATATAAATGTATTATGCAGCGTTTTCGATATTTAGTCACAGTCAAGGTCTTCATAGTCAATAGTTAAGTCAGTCTTCCTTGATAGTCTTGCCCCAGTAAAATAGTGGAGACTTTACTAGAGGCTTCTTGGAGTTTTGGAATCAACGTTGAAAAGCACAATTCACGGTAATATACCACTTTCCCAAACTCGTCACGTTTTCGAAGTTGTTATGTTTAAAAATCCACCGTTTTTACACATAATAACCACATTTTACACCATACACTAATTCTAGAAAATGATACAGTGACCCGATGTGACTTTTTCCGCGTTGGTGCCAAAACTCAACAGTACATTGGTTTCCAGCCTAGGGCCGGCGCTCACTGCTGGCACGGTACGGCATGGCATGGCATGGCAGGGTGTGCCGCGGCAAAGTCCACCTATTCTAGCATCAGTTTTGCTCTTCGTGGAATTGAAATTGGTTGTGTGATTATGTCGTAATGGTTGACTGGGATTTGGTATTAAAAGCACTTCTAGCTGAAGATGAAGAGAGACAATTAGAACTGCTAAGTGGACGAAAACTGCGCCGTAAAATGACAAACGCACAAGTTTCAACCTTATTTCAAGTATTGTAACAATCAAAAATGAGTAATTTTTTGAATGATTGAACGAAATGTGGCATGGGCATCGTGGTGACGAAATAAAGTAAAATGATTTCTAAAGTCACTGAAATAAGGTTAAAATAACTTTATCACTACATAGTATAAAACAAAGTCGCCTTTTCTGTCCCTATATCCCTATGTGCGCTTAAATCTTTAAAACTACGCAACGGATTTTGATGCGGTTTTTTCCATAAGATAGAGTGATTCAAGAGGAAGGTTTATATGTATAATACATGCATCATATACTAAGGCAACATTGCTAATTTTAGAGGTTTCTAACGTGATGTCGTAAATTAACCTATTTTTTTGGGCTTATTTAGCAATTTAGCAAAAACGCTGCCTAAACCCTACGAGTTAGATCAAATTAATGTACTACAGTATTGTACACCATAAAAAGGTCTACAAAAAAGTCCGCGATGGTATATGTTTATCTTTTAGGGATAACCCACATTAACCATTTTTATTGTTTACTTTTTACGTGAAAAAATGGCTTATTTACGAAGCTATTTTAAGCAATACGGCATTAATCCTTATCGAATTAAGTACCTTAAATACAGTGTGCAATTAATATAGATCAATATGGTTCCTTACAGCATGTAAATTAAACAAATATTTTCGGAGATATTACAAATTTAAAATTTGCATTTGCGGCGGGCGGTACCGGTCGGACGGGGCAGTGCGGGGAGGCCGCTATGTTTTTATACAACGTTCATAGTTTTTCTGTAGTGTATTTAATTTAGTATCAGCATTGCACCCGTGCGAAGCCGGGGCGGGTCGCTAGTTGGTAATAAAATCCTTTGCTATGCCATGCCATGCCGTGCCGTGCCATGCCGTACCGTGCCGGTAGTGGGCATCTCTCCCGCTTAGCACATTGAGGTTGCCTTACGAACATCTATGACAGTCATTACCTACGTGCATTTGGAGCCATAAAAAGTCCGAACACTTTTCTAATTATAGTACTTCGAAATCACCAATGGGTTGTGTTAGGTTAGATGGTAGTCGCTACACGGAAAAATATTGAAGTTAGGCCGCTTCGTAGTTTTTTTTTATGTTGGATACGTCAACATGACTTCACCTCGCCTGATGTTGATCATTGATGATGAAGTCAAAGTCAAAGTCAAAGTCAAAGTCAAAGTCAAAGTCAAAGTCAAAGTCAAAGTCAAAGTCAAAGTCAAAGTCAAAGTCAAAGTCAAAGTCAAAGTCAAAGTCAAAGTCAAAGTCAAAAATCATTTATTCTGTATAGACCATTTGAAAGGGCACTTACAAAACGGACCGGCACTTACAAAATGACAGTGAAAACTGAAACGACCCCAACTGTGTTGGGAAAGGCTCGGTGATGGAGGAAATGGCTATAATAAGTGTTGTGTTCCTGGCGGTAAGTAGGGTAGCCAGATCTCAACCCCCTCCCCTCTCCCCCTCCTCCCCAGGGTCAGCAGCGTGAGTGTACACCCCAGATGTTGGACACGTCAATAGGCCAAAGTGACCGCTTAACATCAGGTGGTTTTTTTTTTTATGTCGGTCACGTCAACATGACTTCACCTCGCCCTTCACCTCGATGGCTTCCCATAAAAAAAAGAGGTCTTACATCCTGTTGGTGGTAGTTTGCGGCTGCGGGTTACACTCATCCAAGTCATCCGCACACTCCTGCGTCTGTTGACAAAGGTAAGTAGGGATGAGAATCAAATCAAATCAAAACATCTATATACCAATATATAAAACTAGCTGACCCACCCCGGCTTCGCCCGTGGCGTATTTCGAACCCCGATGCACCCTTTTTACCCGACTGCCGAAGAAAGGAGGGTAATGTTTTTCGAGACTATGTATGTATGTATGTATGTATGTATGTCCATTTCTTTGGCACGGCCTACAGCCTAAACGGCTTGACGGATTTTGACATGCGAGGTATCATTTTATTCGTCATGATTGTGTGAGTGACACTGGATATATTAAAATTTCTAGAAAATCAAAATGGCGGATTTTTGGCCGCAAAATGAAAATCTTGAAAATTCGTCTTGCACGCTCTACAGCCTGAACTGCTTGACGGATTTTGACAAACAAGGTGTTGTTTGATTCGTCATGATTGTGTGAGTGACACCAGGTATATTAAAATTTCAAGAAAATCAAAATGGCGGATTTTTGGCGCCACAAACATTTAACTGCTATTGACGCAAAAACTGCAGAACGAATTTCGATGCAGTTTTATTTGTTTAAAAGGTCTTGCAGACTTAAAATCTTACGTTTGTTTGATTACAATCGGTTCAATAGAACCGGAGATATGAGCAAAAATATAATAATTAAGGTTGAATTTCGGTGATGTCCCTTCACTACACGAAAATTATTAAGTCCATATAAGATAGATTTTATACTTCAATATTATCCGGGCAGCTATGTAAACAACTAAAAAGGATAAAATAAAAACAATAAATTTAGAAAATCAAAAAACCCGACTGCCTAAAAACTAAAAAGAAAAAAAACAAGCACTTAGATTGATGTCCGGTGGTCTAGAAACATAACAACTGAACAGTCGGGATCCATTGAAAAATTAGATTGGCTGTCGAATAAATATGGATCCCGACTGTTCAGTTGTTATGTTTCTAGACCACCGGACATCAATCTAAGTGCTTGTTTTTTTTCTTTTTAGTTTTTAGGCAGTCGGGTTTTTTGATTTTCTAAAGAAGAACGGTCATCAGTGACCCAAGCCCGACAGAAACGAGACATATCTCATTTTATTTGGTATATTGTGTATTGTTAAATTACGTATATTTTATATTTGAAATCAATGGCTAACACCAAAAAATATATGATGATTGGGTTGTTGAATCAGGAAATCAGTGAATTAAATTCCCATTGTCTATGGATTCAGTACGTAATGTGGCAACATTGGTACTACATGTCAACTATCAATAAACAATATGGCGGTTGTTTATTATTGTTTTGGTTTTTAACATATTTAAAGTTAATTATAAGTATAAACTCAAAAAATGGTGCAAAATTGTATAGTGCGTGGTTGCGGTATTACGTGGCGTCAAGGATGTGATATAAAATTCCACGCGTAAGTGTTTAAACTTGTTTAAATGGTGATTTCTTGCTTAGAAGGTTATCATACTTAGAAAGAGAAGTCGGCCCACAGAGAGCAAGATAGTAAATACAGACTGAACATAGGCCTCCTCCACCGCTAATTGATAGATGCCACTGAATGATCACGTTTATAGTTTGGCCGCTGAGACTATGCGTTCCTGACACATGTCAATTCGTCATGACTAGTTATGTACAATAAATAACTTGTACCTAGAACCGTTCTCTAAACCTGTTCCAATAACATAATAATAATCACAGTCAGCAATTGTGACAACTTGATTTAATTTTAATTTTAATTTTATTCTAATTTGGCTATCTATCTGCCCTATTTGTTTTTCCAATTTTTAATTTTTAATTTTGTTTCATTCTTATTTAATTTTATGTGATTATTAATTATAATGATGGGCTATTACATGAAGTAATAAAAAAAATCATATTCATTTCATTCATTATAAAAATTTGATTCATTCTTTCTATTAACTTGGGTAGGGGCTTATTACAAAATTACATATTATAAAATTATAACGTTCTATTTTATATTTTTCAACCAACAGATTATTATTATTAAGATTACTAAAATATGCGGTTACAATTGCCTTGTTATTTTGTCTCATCACTATGAAAGCGAACATTTGACATAACCTTGAAACAGTGCAGTTTGACGTGGTATGACTTTTCAAAACTATTGATTTTATATTTTTTATTAATTAATTGTTAATCATTTTAGCCTAAAATTAATCTGTGTATTGTAAATTGGCACAGTAATTAAATTTTTAATGTTATCACTCGTTAATAAGGTCAATAAACGATATTTAAAATTTTGCCGTAAATTATACACCAGTTCAAAGTTACATCGCCCCTTCGCTCACAACCTGTCAGGAACGCATTCTTTCAGCGATTCTATAATAGTATTTTTATTGTATCGCCTGAACAAAAACATACGGCAATATTTTTTGGTGTTAGCCATTGATTTCAAATATAAAATATACGTAATTTAACAATGCACAATATACCAAATAAAATGAGATATGTCTCGTTTCTGTCGGGCCTGGGTTTTTTTTGTATGGGGTGTGACTGTTCTCCTTTATTGTTTTTATTAACTCACATAATATAATGCTCATAATTTATCTGGTTTTCCTAAAATGTATGGGATTCTACAGGAATTGTTCACATTTATGATTATTGCTCCGCTCCCTTGGGCAGTAGCGTGATGATAGTCAGCCTATGACATTCACGGATAATGTGGCTTTCTATTGGTGAAAGAATTTTAAAACCGGTTCTGTAGATCCCGAGATTACTCCTTACAATTTAACAAATACCTATACCTACAAACACACAAACTTTACTTCTTTATAATATTCATATAGAAGCATAGATAACTAGCTTTTGCCCGTGGCTTCGCCCATGTGGAAGTCGGTATCGCCACCAATTAAACGACTCTCCACTACACTCCACTCTCCACTCTCCACTCCATTCTACACTCCATTCTACACTTCACTCGCCACGCCACTCCACTATCCACTACACTCCGCTCTCCACTTCAAAAATAAAGGATAAAAAGTATCCTATATCAGTCTCCTGGCTCTAAGCTACCTCCCTACCTTCCTCCCCTCCCTAGGTGGGGGGAGGAGGTAAGTGGTATAAACGTGTGTGTGAATTTATAAAAGCATGAATCGTGTAAATATTCTTACCCTAACACAATCAGCACCTTGACAAGTTTTCTTATCGCTCACAGCAATTACGCTAAAAATAAAAAATAACCAGTTTAAAGAATGTTACATTAGGGAACCGTATATCGGACTAACAGTTCAATATTTTTATAGATTAGTCTACAAAAAGGGAGTCGTGCCTCGGAGAGCACGATAAACCGTCGGTCCCGGTTGCCATACAAACATCTATGTCAGTCGTTACGGGTAGTTGGAGCCCTAAAAAGTCCAACAACAACGGTCTAGCTGCAATGATTCGATATCGCCTAATGTCACCATTGGGTTGTGAAGATCAGATCGCTTCACGGAAAATATCGAGGTTCAGCCAAATCCGCAGTTAAGACTGGCAAAGCGGACCCCAGACTCTGAGGTGAAAGCTTTGGATGCGACTGGGATTAACGCTAGGTTTAAGAAGTCTACAAAAACGGAGTCGGTCTTAACTGGACTCTACAATACCGAAGCAAGTCGGTCTTAGCCGGGTTCATGACTTCTCCCCGACTGTGACATCACACCCCGGAAACTCTCGACAAAATGTATGAAACAAGCGTGTATCAACTACAACATGCATAGTTTGTGTACATGCACGGTGGTGTTGATGTGTGAGTATTCATGGTTGGTGGCTTGGTGCTGGTTGGTGCTACAATATGTAATAGAGAGAACGCCTTACAAAACCGACTCATGCTGTCCTTTTCTCTCTCCTCGTCGCGCCGCGCCGGTGCTGTATTCCGTACCACGCTATAGGTATATTCCCTTGTGAATTTTGCATACCCTTTTCAAACGCTTCTTGGCGCGGGGTGAGGTAAGTGATATTGGTGAGAGGAGGTGAGTTCTGTACGTTATTATTATTATATTCTGTGGTGATCGAAATCAAAAGCCGGGTGGAAGTGTCTGTGAAGTGTGCTAGAGAAATGAATTTATTCTGAACTGAACGAATAGAACGAATGAAATGAACGGAACGAAAGGAACGGATGGAGCATTGGAACGAACGGAAAGAAAGGAACGAATGGAACGAACAGAACGAACGGAAGGAATGGAATGAATTGAACGAATGGAACGAATGGAAGTTTTGTCTACAATATGCGCTCAGCCTTGCTTTTTGTAAGTATACCTTATGATGAAATCTTGATGTTTAGATATTTTCGTGAATGTGATATAAGTATTCTCATTGCAAGCCTTGTTAGCACTAGTAGGGGCCGTGGAAACGACGCCCCTGAGGTAGTATCGGTCTTTGCCCTGTTCCTTGTCGGGGAAAGACAGTCCGCCGCCACTGTCGCCTCGGCATAGAGCTGTACCTGCAATAATTTTTTTTTAAGAGTACACTCGGCGTCAACAAAGATGATCATTTTGAAACATTAAAAATCTGTAAGGAAGTTATTAATTATTATAAATTCATGAACCTAAAAATCTAAGGACGGAACACTTTCATGAATACACGCTGTATACACTGGGCCTATAAAAATGCTATTTAATTAAGACTTTACCGTTATACTATTCAAAGTCTAAAATCAAATGAAAAGACTTCCTTAAACTTTTTCATTCGCTCCACAAAATATCATTTAATTTTAGACTTTAAACGGTTATCAGTTTAAAGTCTAAAATAAAACTGTTATCAGTAAAGTTCAAAATAAAATTACCCTACAGAAGACCGCGGCCATAATAACCATCATGTTGTGTTCCCGCTGGTAAGTAGGGTAGCCAGAGCTCACTGTACCCTCCTCCCCCCACCCCTTCCGAGCCTCCCCACCACTTCCCTACCCTTCAGGGTAGGCAGCGCGTGTGTGACACCCTTAGTGTTGCACACATCCATCGTCCGTCATGACCGCTTCCCATCAGGTGGGCCGTGTGCTTGTCTGCCACTTACGTAGTATAAAAAAGAAAATGGTATTTTTGAAGTGTCAGTGGCATGACCATGGCTTTTTTTAACAGAATCGAGGCCCTGGATCTCTCAATTCTGCTATTTGTAACCAACTTCAAAAAGGGAGCTACTTAATACCATTGGTATATCCAGCACAAAATTTATCTCCAGTGATATACGTCCTGAAGGCAGGTGGAACTGTACTGATGCAGGTGTCTTCGCTAATGAATGGCAAATCAACGACCTGCAGAATTGGAGAAGCAGCTCCATTAGCTGTTGTAAGACCCCAACCAGCCGCCTGGAAGAAAACTTTTGATTTAGGTTAGACAACACACGGCCCAACTGATGGAAAGCGATCACCTTGGCCTATGGACGTGTGTAAAACCAGGAGACGCCGAACCTGGAGGATGGGGATGGGGGGGGGGGGAGTGTAAAGAGAGATTCTGTGCTGAGAGCGCAGGTCAGATAAATATGACTGTGGCTGTAAACAACAAGCTGTGTTTGGAGTTTCTATCATCATTCTCTGAACCTTTTTCTCAACTCAGTTGGGGTCGGCTTTCCAGTCTAACTGTGATGCGGCTGAACTTCGATATTTTCCTTGGAGCGACTGCCATCTGACCTCCACAACCAATGGTCATTATGACCAATGGCGATTCCAAGTTAGACTGGTTGGACTTTTGCGGGCTCCAACTACCCGTAACGGCTGCCATAGATGTTTGTATGGCAACCGGGACCGACGGCTTAACGTGCTCTCCGAGGCGCTAATAAACCTGCGATAAATACATACATAACTTCGAAAAGCACCGAAAAGTAATTGGTGTGTGCCATGGTGAACCTGGGATCGAACCCGAGACCTCGTCTCAGCAGTCCATTACCCAAACCACTAGGCTACCGCGGTTGTTTGGAGTTTTTATGAAGGATGAAATTTGCAATGAGGTCATCCGACAAAGAAGTCTTTCCACAGGGTAATCAGTGAGCTCTGGCTACCCTGTGGAAAGCGGAGGGACCCAAGTCTCCTGCGTTGTCGCAGAAAGTCTCTCAACCCCTCCCCCCTCCCCCAACAACTCCCTCCCCTTCAGGGTTGGCAGCGCGAGTGTGACGCCCCTAGTGTTGCACACGTCCATAGGCCACGGTAACCGCTTCCCATCAGGTGGGCCGTGTGCTTTTCTGCCACCTAAGTTGTACTTCTTTTTATATAGGACACGTCACAAAGACTTCACCTCGCCTGATGGTAAGCTAAAGGTAAAGTCTCAGGACCGGGGCCACCACTACATACACCAATAGTGCTACAGTGGTGGCCCTCAGCTTGACGACCTCATCAAATGCTTTTTCACGCCCCGCTGAAAGGACCCGGGACTATAGGAGGAAGGAAACACTTGTGCTAGTAAAAAATTCCAAGTCTTTATAGTACAGTAAAAAAAGGAGGTAGGACACAACAGTATCTCCCGTCCGAAATGAGCAGTCCGACTGGGGTAGTACAGAACACCGCGCCCATAATAACCATCGTGTCCCGCCGGTAAGTAGGGTAGCCAGAGCTCACTGTACCCCTCCTCTCCCTCCCCCTCCTAGCCTACCCACCCCTTTCCTTCAGGGTAGGCATCACATGTTTGACACCCTTAGTGTTGCACACGTCCATAGACCACGGTTACCGGTTCCCATCAGGTGGGCCGTGTACTTGTGTAGTATATAAAAAAACCGCAGAAGATTCTAGAAGCATACCTTTCCTAACTTTCCATGCTTCAATTGCCAGCTGTTGAAATTAGCGTCGAAGTTGAGGCAAACCGGGCGCACGAACGAGTTATAAACGAACGGAGTGACAAGTATCAAGACGGCTAAATCTTCTCCGTAGTTCGCATCCACGCCTTGGAATAGTCTTGGTATTTTTATTTCTTTTATCTGTAAAAGAACACAGATAAAAGAAGCTCATGAACAAAGACTTCATAAACATGTGAATGTCGAGGCTATCGAGCTCCTTGCCCCCACGGACATAGTAAGGACTAAGCCTTTTGAGTTAGTTTAGTGTGAAATTAGTGTTACGGAGTGCTGAGTGCTACCCTTTAGGAACACATGAACTAAGTGTCTTCCCATCATAATAGAGACAATAAGAAAAGTGCCAATGGACACATTCTTTACCGTGTAAATTATTAGCAAATTAGGTTAAATTTATAAGCCTAAAGGCTAGATTGTGACTGTTATGAAGTAACTTCAGTTACATCGTAATGAGAAAAAAAAATCTGTGAAAGAAATAAGTTTCGTTCCAGGGGCGGCAGTCTCTTGCCCCCCCCCCCCCCTCGTAACTTTTTGAATGATTGAATCATTTAAATTGAAATGATTGACTAAAAAATTTAAAGAATCATTTAAAAAGTCACTCAATTATGGTTGTCACAAAACTTGAAATAAGATTGAAACTTGGGTGACAAAATGGGATGTGTTAGGTTTTTATTTTCGTTACGGAATTTCTTGACTCGGTCCCCTCAAAGCCCGCGATAAAAGTTATAAAAATGCTTAAAAATAATAAAATTGTAGAGTTCTCCAAGTACAAATTATAACTGGGCTAGTCCTATTATGGTTAACTTACATCAGACTTCTGCGCATTAACATCTAGTTTATGGTCCCATGGACGGTAGATCTTGCCGGCTGCCACTCCGAAGTGGGAGGGGGGGAGTGCCTTGTGAGTTCTGTTCCAGAAACAATGGGCAGCTGAAAACAGATTCTTAATGAAATCTATATCTATATAACTGTGAGTCTCAGACTAGAAGAGTCTGAGCTGTGAGTATATCTAGATAATATATCTGTATATATATAAAAATGCCCCCAGCACGATGGACGGACGACCTGAAAAGGGTAGCTGGGATGGACTGGATGCGCAAGGCGGAGGATCGGGTGCTATGGCGTACATTGGGAGAGGCCTATGTCCAGCAGTGGACTGCGATAGGCTAATTGATTGATATAAAAATGAATCCCTATTAAAGCAAAGCTAGTATAATATGATATAATTGCTTAGCCCGATGACTGACTGACTGACTGACTGACTGACTGATTCAACCAGAGCCTAAACCGCTGGACCTATAAACTTGAAACTTTGGCAGTAGATGCATTTTTTGTTGTAGGCATCCACTAAGAAAGGCACTTCTATGGTTGCAAAATAAGGGATATCCTTTCTAGGGCGCACTAGATTCCCCAGCCCCGCAGGCCGATGTGACGAGACCCTGTGCGGCTTTAGTCGGTTCGTTTCCTGCGTATTCGGGTGTTATCCATGAAGATTTCACGATAAAGGTGTATAACATAACATAACATAAACTCACGCCTATATCCCCGAAGGAGTAGGCAGAGGTGCTAGCACCCACATTCCGCCAGTTTATGTTTAGGTCCCAATGTAATAGGTGGCGAGCCTATTGCCATTAACCGGGCACTTATAAACCTGCGATAAATACACACATAACTTCGAAAAGTCATTGGTGTGTGCCATGGTAACCTGGGATCGATCCCGAGACCTCGTCTTAGCAGTCTATTACCCATACCACTAGGCTACCGCGGTCTTAAACGTGTTTACCTGAGATAATAGCAGTATTGGAAACCACAGATCCGCCACAGATCTGCTCGTAAGGAGTCGAAGTCTTCCGGTAGATGCCGACGTGCCACGGCACCTCTCCACGCATAGCATCTTCGCCATCAATTATAAGACCCATACCGCCTCCAGGTGTCACTCGACCACATTCTGAAATAAATAGAAAATTATTCTATCAAGAACAAAGCGGTTCGGTGCCTCATTTCTTTGTCGCTCCATAAAGACTTGGAATTCTTTAACAGCGCGCAGCGCCTTGATTCTGTTAGAGCAAGCTACTGCTAATTCTGTTGTTACATCTCTAAACTTAAAATTCTCTAAAATTTTCTAATTTCATCTGTTTCTTTCTTGATCAGATAAAAAAGGACAGATGATTTTATTTAAGTTAAGACCTGTCAAATTAAGACAGCGCCTTGTTGGTGCGTGGTAGGTAAGTTAAGTCGCAAGTTCGTAGATGTCGACTAAAATTTAAGGGTACCATCAAGGCGCCGACTTAATTTGACAAGTGTTCACTAAAATAAATCATCTGTCCTTTTATATCTGATAACGAAATATACAGATGCAATTAGAAAATTTTAGAGAATTTTAAGTTTACAGATGTAACAACAGAATTAGCAGCACTGCCATTCCACTGACACTACAAAAAAATGGCATTCAATTTTAGACTTTATTACCATGATCTTAAAGTCTCAAATTAAACGGTATTTTGACCATTGGTCATAATGACCATTGGTTGTGGAGGTCAGATGGCAGTCGCTCCACGGAAAATATCGAAGTTCAGCCACATCACAGTTAAACTGGAAAGCCGACCCCAACTGAGTTGGGAAAAAGGTTCAGAGAATGATGATGTGTACAATGT
The DNA here is from genome assembly GCA_963576445.1 of Lithosia quadra. NCBI lineage: Eukaryota > Metazoa > Arthropoda > Insecta > Lepidoptera > Erebidae > Lithosia > Lithosia quadra. The sequence goes on from OY754897.1 coordinate 3,313,501, forward strand.
TGGTCATACCTGCTTTGCACTTTGCTATGTAATTCCAATAACCGAACACACACTCCATGTTGGGCAAAATTTCTGTGGTAGCGTAGTTGGGTGCATTGCATACTGGGTTGATCAATGTCCCCGGAGCAATGTAGCCGTGACAAGACCTAAGTCCCAGGCCTGGTATATGACACATATATAGTACGCTTGGGTCCGGGTTGAGCTTGCAAAATCCTGGAAAAATTCATGAAATTAGAGAATAGTTTAAGTAGCAACCAGGGCTCCGATTCTGCTAAAGGCAAACCACTGTCATGCCACTGAAACTAAAACATAACATAGCATAAACTCACGCATATACCCCCGAAGGGTTAGGCAGAGGTGCAAGCACCCACATTTCGCCAGTTTGTGTTAAGGTCCCAATGTAATAGGTGGCGAGCCTATTGCCATTAACCGGGCACTTATAAACTCGCGATAAATACACACATAACTTCGAAAAGCATCGAAAAGTCATTGGTGTGTGCCTGGGATCGAACCCGAGACCTCGTCTCAGCAGTCCATTAACCAGACCAGGCTACTGCGATCTTTTAACTCTAAAAATGCTATTTAATTGTAGACTTTACCGGTGTACAGTTAAAGTCTAAAATCAAATGAAAAGAATTTAATAAACTTTTTTATTCGCTCTAAAAAATATCATTTAATTTTAGACTTTAAATCGATTACATAAAGTCCAAAATTAAATGGCGTAGTGTCAGTGGCATGACAGTGGCTTGTTTTAACAGGCCCAGGGCCACATTTTATCATCGCACCCATCCACAAGGAATTCATCCTCATGTCCAGCCCCAACCCCTCAATCCTCCCCCCCTCCAGGGTCGGCAAAGTGAGTGTGACGGCGCTTGCACACGTTCATAGGCCACGGTGACCGCTTCTCATTAGGTAGGCCGTGTGCTTGTCTGCCACTTAAGTAGCATTCAAAAAAAACAATCTAACGTCGGGTAGTCATTCAAAAATTTGTCTCGTACTAACAAATTAATAAACAACAAGAGCAACTTAAATAAAAGCTTGTAATAAATAGTTGAAAGTACTTACGAACGCATTTAGGCATGGTCTGAGACCATACTCCATGGACACATAGTACTAAAGTGCTGTCCCCAAATTGAACATTTGGATTATCTATCCCATACCCTCGGCGACAGCTCACTGTCAGTACGAAGGAATCTCGAGATTGACCAGGCTGTGAGTTGCTGATGTTGAAACCTTCACCAGAGTATGTCCCGTGTTCTGGGTATGCAGGCAGGATGCAGGCGGTAGACCTAACTGATCTGGAATCAGAATTATAAAGAAATAGTGCACGGCATCTAACTTGACAAGATTTTGGAGTAGTGGGGCCGTCACTACTCCAAAACCTTGCTTTTTGTGGCAAAATGCATCGCCTAGAAACAAGTATAGTGTACGGCATCTAACTTGGCAAGGTTTTGGAGTAGAGTACTAAACCCTCTCAGCTCTCTCGTTAGAGGAGAGGAGGCCCGTGGGACTTAAATGGGTTGCTATCAAGACCTTTCAAACAAAAGAAACCACATCGAAATCCGTCCTGCAGTTTTTGCACATAAACAGACAGACAGTCAAAAATTCCAAAAAAGAGTGAGATGACTATCATTCTCGCTGAAGTAATAATTAAAGTTTCGGATACAGCTGTGACAGCTACCACTAGGGTTGACAGTTCAGGAGTAGCTGACTCCAAGCCAAGAGAACTTATGATTTTTTCTATAAAATATTACCTTCTAGAAGAATCACTCTGTATCACCCCTGTTCCATCTGGTGATGTCACTGAAAAAGACAAAAAATAGTGTAAAACTATAGACAGTACGAGGTAGGACACGATGGTATCTCCCGTCCGAAATGAGCAGTCCGACTGGGGTAGTACCTCCGCCCTACAGAACACCGCGCACATAATAACCATCGTGTTGTGTTCGCGCCGGTAAGTAGGGTAGCCAGAGCTTACTGTACCCCTCCTTCTCCCATCCCTTCCTAGCCTCCCCACCCCTTCGGAGCCCTCCCCCCTTCCCTTCAGGGTAGGCAGCGCGTGTGTGACACCCTTAGTGTTGCACACGTTCATAGGCCATGTGGCCAGGTGGGCCGTGTGCTTGTCTGCCACCTAAGTAGTATAAAAAAAAACATGTGCAACACCAGGGTCTTCACACTCGCGCTGCTGACACACACACATTATTAGGCCACGGTGATCGCTTCCTATCAGGTGGGCCCTGCGCTTGTCTGCCACCTAAATATTAAAAAAAAAACCATTCGAAAAAACAACCGCACCAAATTCCGAAGTATTTTTCGCGTCCGTCGCAAATAAACCAGAATTAAAAAAAAAATTGTATTCAGAATTGGTAATAATTTAACATTATATTAAGTAACTCAAGTTTATTATAAATCAATAAAAAAATTATAATAGTACCTATAAAAAATTATATAGCATGCTAGTAAAGCATGCATAGCTAGTAAAATGTAAAATACACATCTCACCTTCAGGCAATATCACACTTTGCACCGAAACGTGTAAAATTACACAAAATATAATAAAACAACATAGCATTATGAATTATGATATGATAATCACTCAATAGTCTGCACGGAACTGCCTTGAAGCAAGTACCTATTAACAGTAACTGTTATTATAAACATGTGTCTAATATAAAAAAATATAACCCGTTTCTTGACTACAAACTGGTAAGGACATATTAATATAGGTACTCGTAATAAGTAGTATCTTTTAATTATGCTATAATAGTAGACAGACAACATATTATATTTAATAATTAGGTATATTATAGGTATCAATATTTTTTAAAGATTATATTGCCTGTCGGTCGTGCCTCGGAGAGCACGTTAAGCCGTCGGTCCCGGTTGCCATATGAACATCTATGACAGTCGTTACGGGTAGTTGGAGCCCTAAAAAGTCCAACAACAACGGTCTAGCTGCAATGCTTCGATATCGCCTAATGTCACCGTTGGGTTGTGAAGGTCTGATGGCAGTCGCTTCACGGAAAATATCGAGGTCCAGCCAAATCTGCATTTAAGACTGGTAAAGCGGACCCCAGACTCTGAGGTGATAGCTTTGGATACGACTGGGATAAACGCTAAGAAGATAATATTGCCTGTCGGGATGCTTATTACTCAAATACCGGCTAAGGTAGAAGTGGCCCTTCTCAGCCTACAGAGCGCAGTGTGGGCGGGCTGCTTCTCTGAGCGATTCGAATCCGACATAACTACCCCCGGTGGTCGACGGGTTATCCGCAAGAAAAAAAAAGTGTTTTGGGCAGTTTTTCAAGATATTCTACGTATATATGTTAGGCATTATTATACGAATACTCGTTGCAAACTGGTTATGAAACCGGTATGCTGATGTGCGTGTATTGTCTAAGCGATTAAAATGTAAAAACCGCTTGTATTTTCGGCTCGTTTTTGACAGCTACAGAGGTGACAGTGCGTTAGTCCCAGCCAAGAGGAAATTTCTAATGTTCTTGGTCCCAGCCGACATCGCCTCGTTGCGAAGTAGTTCATAATCATAATCATAATCATAATCATTTATTCATAACAATTTTTACATTGTGTTGAATGTCATATATAGCGAAGAAAGTTATACAAAAATAAAAAAAATGCAAACAATTAATAAATTAAGAAATATACAAGTCATTTTAAGGTCAAGTTTGTAAGTATGCCAACTCATAATAAACCTACTAAGTTTTCCCTACCCCTCCCCTCCTCCCATATTAAAAAAAAGAAAAATAAATAAAAACGATGGTTTTTTTATGTATAAAATGAAAATTAATAAAATAAGAAGAAAAAACGTGTTCCCTTCTTACAATTCCGGGTTCTGTAAGCGGGGCGTGAAAAGACACTTGTCTAGCTAGGGTGGTTTAGGGCGTCAAGGTAGGGACCGCCATTTTGGGACAAATGATGTCTAGAATAGCGACCCGTATCCTCTGAACTTAGCCTGGCTTCTTACCATCAAGCGGAGTGAACTCATTTGAAGGACTGCATATTAAAAAACCAAAAATCACGCAGAACTTGAGTTGCGCTGCGTGACACTGCGCCATGGTCACCGTTGGTATATCGTTTGAAATAACATACAGGTTTAAATGAAACATCGAAGTCAATTATATCCGATTCTTTAATATAATATAGCGTGATGATATTAATAAAGGTGTTTGCCCACTACATCGTGTCACACTAGGAACGTTCCATGACCGTAAAGGTTAAACCGCACTGGGCGACGCTTCACGGCAGCGGAGCGACGCGACACGTAGCGACATAATATACTTTAGAAGAAATTATATGAGGCATACCGCATACGCGGCAGCAGAACTACGGGACGCGACACTGCACGTCAAAGATGAGCAACTCGTCAAAATTGCCACGCTGAGTCGCATCGCGTAGTTCCGAGTGCGGTACAGGGCCCGTAGCCAAGTGTCAAAAGTCTAAATCGCTTAGAAAACGAATAGATTAGGTCACGTGTCTACACCTAGCGGGATCCCCTGTCTGGGAGACTTATGAATGATGCAGAGAATTAGTTCTGGATTTGTTCTACTGAATTATGCTGGAAACAGAATTTGTTCCGTATAATAAACGGAAATATAAACTTTTTTAACCGACCTCCAGCCAGCGGGATATTTACCAAAATTAAGTCTGGGGAACTATAAATTGGTATTACATTTTAGTTCTGTCTTTTTTCTGTTTAACAAAACAAAAAACATACTTCTAGCGTCCTTACTTCAGCCACAATCAAGCTGAAATGAAACCTCCAGTCAGCGGACTTTTTCTCTCAGGAACATTTTTTTGTAACTTTTACACTAAATTGATAACATTTAAACTATTTACGACTATAATTATTTTACTTAAATTACCTATTCGTACATCTAGTATGAAAATTATACCAATATCCATCCTTACAAATATTCGCATTTATAATATTAATTTATGAAAGATAATGCAGACCGGTGAGATTATTTTGTATTCTACCCACTTACTAGCTTTCAAATTCTTTACTTTTAATTTTCATACTAGATGTACGAATAGGTAATTTAAGTAAAATTATAGTCGTAAATAGTTTAAATGTTATCAATTTAGTGTAAAAGTTACAAAAAAATGTCCCTGAGAGAAAAAGTCCGCTGACTGAAGGTTTCATTTCAGCTTGATTGTGGCTGAAGTAAGGACGCTAGAAGTATGTTTTTTGTTTTGGTAAACAGAACAAAGACAGAACTAAAAGGTAATACCAATTTATAGTTCCCCAGACTTAATTTTGGTAAATATCCCGCTGGCTGGAGGTCGGTTAGAAAAGTTTATATTTCCGTTTATTATACGGAACAAATTCTGTTTCCAGCATAATTCAGTAGAACAAATCCAGAACTAATTCTCTGCATCATTCATTAGTCTCCCAGACAGGGGATCCCGCTAGGTGTAGACACGTGATTAGGTCGACCAATCACACTCCAGCTCGTGATTCCGCCGCGGCGCGCGCATCGTACGCCGGCAACGAGCTTGGATGTGATTGGTCAACCTAATCTATTCGTTTTCTAAGCGATCGTTAGCGTTTAGACTTCTGCCACTTGTCTAGGGGGGCAGTTTTGTCATCTTCTTTAGAAATTGTTAAATGACTGACGGATAAAATTTGCCGCTAACTGTCACGTGCGGTATACCCAAGAACATTATAAATATCCTTGTTCTCCTTGGGTATACCTAATAGTGTCGCTACAAGTCGCGTCGCTCCGCTGCTGTGAAGCGTCACCCAGTGCGCGTGCGGTTTAAGTATTCTTTAAAAAAAAATTCAATGTACAGATTTGACTTTCCTACCATTTTATTATAATTGTATAGATACTATACAAGTACCTATATATTTTAGTTAGTTTGGTTTAGGTGAAGTCATATTGACGTGTCCTATATAAAAAAATATTTATGAGATAAATTCGTGTCGGAAAAGGCAAGGAAGGTCCATATTAATTCCACTCGACCATCATGATCTTAATCCCGATTGCATTCGAAGCTTCCACCTTGGACTGAACCCAGGATCATGTTGTGTTCTCTTCTTCTTTGAATTCTCTAAGAGAAAAGCCTGTGCTAGAACCTTGTCCGTTAATCTTGATTGGCTTGAATTCCGAGGATTTTGGTTGGACCTCTTACCCATATACCCTCAGTACTGCACCAACTAATATCACCGAAGGCTACAAATTAGTATAGGAAGAAGTACTAAAATTATTAATTCGTAAAAGGTCAAGGCCAGACGATGCTCTGGATCCACGGCGTGAAGTGCCGCACTCTGGTGAACACAGCTATCTCGCACTTGAGTCTCCAACTCAAGAGCCCAATTACCGTGTTCATGCAGTGAGAGTACTGAGTCGTTACTGTCATGGGGGCACCGAGCATAAACTGTAAAAGAAATATACTTATTACAACAGCTGCTGTCTTGGCTGCTTGTATTTTTGGAATGTATGGCCCACGAGAGTCCGACTCGCACTTGGCCGGGTTTTTATTTTTGAATGTGAGTTACCTGCCGCTTTCCAATGTAATCGTTGTTAGTAAAATTGAAAGAATGATTAAGAAGAATTATGAAACTGAGACAGAATGGTGCAGAAGAGTATTGGTACATTACGCGATCTCGAATAATTGAAACAAGGGTAGGCAGATGATCCCGCCCGTCGGCCTAAACTCCACCGTTGGCGAAAACCTTAAATGGCCCAGGGTCAGCCGGGGTGCGAGGGATGCCTATTAGGTAACCTTACACCCCGGTAATTAAGACCCGAGACGGCGTGCGGGTTTAGTCGGTTCGATCCCGACATAACCACTCCCGATGGGTGGTATCCATGGGGATTTCCGAACGATAAAAAAAGGGTAGGTAGGTGAGGCTGACGATGATTATAAGTATGTATATAACAAAAATATATACCCATTTATAACAAATGCTTTTACTCCTGTAGCACAGTTGCGATTCGCTTCTAATCTGTGGCAGATATTTTTTGTCATGAGGCATTATCAGGGCGTCACACTCCTCGGTGGTGATCTTCTCAGTTTCGACCTTCAGAGAAAATCATCGTAATTTTAGTTATAATTTCGTATCCACTCTATTTGTGAGTTCCACTCTCAGACCAAAATGGCTTGTCTGCAAAAAATGATGCAGCATAATTTTGATGAAGCCGTCAAGTTGATGGCCACCATTATGGCACTGTCGGTGTATGTAATGGGGACCCCCTTCTTGAGACATCACCTTTAGCTTGCCATCAGGCGAGGTGAAGTCATATTGACGGGACATATAAAAAAAAAGAATCAATAAATACGATGACAATTAAAATAATCGCCATGAACACTTTTTGATAGGCAAGTCATCATATTTGCATGTTATTAGATGAATCGAATAATATTTAACAAAAAAATATATCCGATCTGATTACCAGATGGGTGAGATTGAGTTTAAGGCGTTAAACAGAGGGCGCGGCGGGGCGGCCAGGTCTTTTTGAACGCAAAGTAATAACGACCGCGTCTGCCCGTCGATGCCCGCGACTGCCCTCACCGCGAAAACAAAGCGCCGCTAGTGCCCGCCGGGTCTATTTGCCCTTCGTGTGCGTTGGTAGTATAGGATTCCTTTTGCGCTATCGTTCGCGGTGAAATTGACCGGCCCTGCCCGCGCCTCCGTGTGCTCGATGCCTAAGGCGATAAGCCGATAAGTAATTAAGAATACGTCGCGGTCAAAAAGACCTGCCATGCCGCCCCGCCTGCTTAACGCTTAAAATGTCTTCTACCACAAGTGGTCAGATTAATAATAATGTCAAAAGTAGTCAAATTCAAATTCAAATTCAAATTCAAATTTCAAATTCAAATTCAAATTCAAATTCAAATTCAAATTCAAATTCAAATTCAAATTCAAATTCAAATTCAAATTCAAAATTCGAATTCGAATTCGAATTCGAATTCGAATTCGAATTCGAATTCGAATAATTCAAATTCAAATTCAAATTCAAATTCAAATTCAAATTCAAATTCAAATTCAAATTCAAATTCAAATTCAAATTCAAATTCAAATTCAAATTCAAATTCAAATTCAAATTCAAATTCAAATTCAAATTCAAATTCAAATTCAAATTCAAATTCAAATTCAAATTCAAATTCAAATTCAAATTCAAATTCAAATTCAAATTCAAATTCAAATTCAAATTCAAATTCAAATTCAAATTCAAATTCAAATTCAAATTCAAATTCAAATTCAAATTCAAATTCAAATTCAAATTCAAATTCAAATTCAAATTCAAATTCAAATTCAAATTCAAATTCAAATTCAAATTCAAATTCAAATTCAAATTCAAATTCAAATTCAAATTCAAATTCAAATTCAAATTCAAATTCAAATTCAAATTCAAATTCAAATTCAAATTCAAATTCAAATTCAAATTCAAATTCAAATTCAAATTCAAATTCAAATTCAAATTCAAATTCAAATTCAAATTCAAATTCAAATTCAAATTCAAATTCAAATTCAAATTCAAATTCAAATTCAAATTCAAATTCAAATTCAAATTCAAATTCAAATTCAAATTCATTTAATTGACTTAAAGTCATGGATTCCATGGCGCACTAATCATAAATTTAAATAAACTTACGATTGTGAAGTGTCTAATAGACTTACTGGGTCATCACTCCATTGAAAGTATATTGCACTTGTGATATTAAACTGCTCGGACGGATCAGGGAGGCAGGCTGCGAGGACATCGGCACTGAAGAGTATTCTGTCAAAAAACGTTATAGGAGGTAGGACACGACGACGGTATGTCCCGTCTGAAATGAGCTATCCGACTGGGGAAGTACCTCCGCTCTACAGAAGACCGGGGACATAATAACCATCGTGCTATGTTCCCGCCGGTAATTAGGGTAGCCAGAGATCACTATACTCTCCTCCCCCCACCCTTCCTAGACTCCCCACCCCATCCTAGCCCTCCCCCCTCCCCTTCAGGGTAGGCAGCGAGTGTGTGACACTTTTGGTGTTGCACACTTCCATAGCCCTTACAGCCCCGCGGAACACGATTGTGACGTCTGTTTAGAACACTTTTATTCATAGTAATTTAGGCGATATGTAAACGGGCCCGACACCGTACGATTGTGCCGTGTATGCTCTATCCATTAGAGTGAGCGGGATAGGAAGTACACGTGCCCCGGATCGTGTTGACCTCCGTTAATTTTTGCCATGTCGCTGGCGCCGGCCGTGTCGCAGGTAAGTTCATAGTTTGGTTCATAAATTGGTTTTATACCAATTTTTGTTATTAAATCGAATTAATAATGAATCTATTTATTCAATAACGTGTAAATCTTCATGTTATTGTAGATATTTCAATAAAAACTTCACTAATCTATCGAGCCGTCACAATCGTATCAGACCGGGCTGAACTACATTTTAATTAGTACTATGGCTGAGCGTAGACAAATAGTGGACGAGGATGAAATCGAGCAGTTATTACTTCAGTCCGATATCGAGGACATCGATGATGAAAATGACGAAAGTTTTGTACTTTTTGACGAGCAAGATACATCCAGTAACTCCAAATCTGAACCCGAGGTAGAAGAAAACCACGAGCTCTTCTCAGCCTCAAAATCAAGGCAAGTGGGTAAAAAAGAAATTCCGTGGTAAGTCTCTACCACAAGAAGTTCCTTCAGAACACGTCGAACCACCCAAGACACCAGAAGAATATCTCAGATGAGCTTTTTGAGCAATTTTCTAGTGCTACCTCTCGACATGTAAGAAGTACCAAATGAAACTATCAGACTGATTATCGTAAGAACTAAGAGTTTATTTCGTCTTTTTTTGTAATATTTTAATAAATAGTGATTGAGGGACCTACATAAACACTTTTATTTAATTGAAATACACGAAGAAGTATTTAATTTACACGCTAGCCACAAGTGTGGCATTATTGTAATACAGCCCTGTTGAACACGTTTGTGACCGTAACAATTGTGACGGTTCATCAAGTCGGCCCGGGTTGATACAATTGTATGCCACCTGAAAAAGCAAGATGGCCGCCTGAAATCACTGAAAGTATAATTCTATGAAGTACTTAGGAACACAATGAGCACGAATAAAAAAAAATCAACCTAAAATGTTGTTTGGTTGTCCGTTCGGTCTGAAAGGGATAGGCCACGATGACCGCTTCCTGTCAGGTGGGCCGTGTGCTTGTATGCCGCCTACGTGGTATAAAAAAGGTACTATAAACTACGGAGACGGACTACGTCACTCAATTATGGTTGTTACTTCACTTGAAATAAGGGTGAAACTTGGGCGACAATGGGAGGTGTTAGGTTTTTATTTTCGTTACGGAATTTATTGACACGGTCCCCTCAAAGCCCGCGATAAAAGGTATACAATAGTTTAAAAAAATATTTGCATAGAATAGATGATACAGGATATGTTAGGATTTGATTTGAAAAGACAAAAAAAAGAACTTACGGTGTTTCTAGTTCGAGTAACGCTATATCGTTGTATCTGGGGGCACTGCCTCTCTCTCTACCTTCCAAATACTCCGGATGTACATGAACCGTCTTCACTATGTGAGTCTGTTCGTTTTCGTAATCGTTCTTCGCTATATCCTTCACACCCACTGCGACGTATCGAAATGGTTTCTCGTACATTCGCCTGCAAATCAGCAATATATATTTATGTCTACTATTTGCAATAGACAAATTATTTCCTTCTTCCTGAAAAGGCATCTGTCTAGGCCGTCAAGTTAGGGACCGCCGTTTTGGGACGAATGGTGTTTGGAATGGCGGCCCGTACCCTCTGGACTTTACCCTTGCTTCTTATCATCCAGCGGGGTTAAGTCAATTGACGGACTAAATATATTAAAAAAAATACTAGCTGTTGCCCTCGGCTCCGCTCTCGTGGAAGTCGCTTATTGCATTCACTCCCACTGCCGCTTCCACTCCCATTCCCACTCCCACTCCCACTCTCATAAACCTATTTCTGATGATACCTAATCTAAACTCAAAATCCTACTGAACACTCCATTGCGGGTGACGTAACTTGCGACAAATTTGTTATTTGCAGTTTTACAGTAATCGGATCTAGGGATCGAACCGCAAAATTAAGTTTGTTTTTTATTGTATGTACTTCTCCGGGTTAAAAAGTACCCAGTGTGCTGCCCAGGATATTGAAGAATAATTATACCAAGTTAATAATCGAACCGGTAGGTTTTGCGTGATGCCTGAACAAACAGACAGACAGACAAAAAAATTTTAAATCACATTTTTGGGTTCGGTGTCGGTCTAGTAACACCCCCTGCCATTTATTTTTTTGATATTTTAAATGTACAGAATTTTCACTTAGCTACACATTTATTTTAAGTATAGATATTTATCATTCAATTATAACATTCAGAAACTAATATTATTCAGTGGTGATGTGTTATATAGTTAATCATTGCATTTACGTGTGTGTTTGTACTTACGTCAAACGTCCAGAGAATAAGATGAATTTGTTTGAGATAATTGTCCCTATAGCCCACCAATTCGCTGCTTTCAGACTGTCGCCATATCCAACTATAGCCTGAGATTGAGAAGCAATAAATGGGTGCCGTAGACTTAATTCACTTTGGCTTATTCACCCAGGGTAATTAAGTATACTACTTAGTAGACTTAATTCACCTGTTTCTATTTTTTTTCCATAGGTGATTTATGTATACCTACTGTTAAGTAAACTTAATTCACTTGAGCTAATTCTCCTTTGTGACTTAATTCACCTGCTTGCGTAGGTGATTATGATACCTATCCTCCTTTTAGCCATGAACCCGGCCTAGCCTTTTTTTTAACATACTTTCTAATTTAGTCTTATTTTGCGCGGTGCATCCTTTAAGTTCCCTGTTTCCTTCACTTTGTGTAGCTTTTTGGGTTTTGGTGCGGAATTAGCTTGTTTGGTGCTTTTTGTTTGTTTAGTGGATTTTCAATTTTTTTTTTTATTTTTTGTTGGTCAAGCACATAATTACATTAGTTATACGAGAACAGGTTGTATTTTATTATTAAAATGTTAATATTTTAAACATTTTCCTTAATTTACCCGAGTGCATAAACTATACTGTGAAGAAAACACTGCGAATTAAGTCTGCTTACTACTAGACTGGATTACCCTAGGTGAATTAGTCCAGGTTAATTAAGTCTACTAAACGGTATACCTGAATCACCTACGCAAGCAGGTGAATTAAGTCTACTAAATAGTATACTTAATTACCCTGGGTGAATTAGCCAAAGTGAATTAAGTCTACGGCACCAATAAATGTTATCAGGCTACCCATTGTAGCTACCTATATTTGCAATAGTACCTATCAAAGACGATATGATAACAGTTATTATGGTCTATACTACCTATAGACTCTATAGGTACCATAACATACATAACATAAACTCACACCTATATCCCCGAAGGGGTAGGCAGAGGTGCTAGCACCCACATTTCGCCAGTTTATGTTTAGGTCCCAATGTCATTAACCGGGCACTTATAAACCTGCGATAAATACACACATAACTTCGAAAAGCATCGAAAAGTCATTGGTGTGTGCCATGGTAACCTGGGATCGAACCCGAGACCTTCGTCTTAGCAGGCCATTACCCATACCATTAGGCTACCGCGGTTATTGTCTATTGTCTGTTGTTATGGTCTATAGGTACCAACTATTAATAAATACATAAATACATCAGAGGTGCACTTCCAAGCCCTATTTAAAGCTTCGCTAGAAAACTTAGACTGTCCTTTCTTAGCCCCTAATCCGTCTTTTGTACCAAATTTCATCGAAATCGGTTCAGTGATTTAGGTCGTACAAGCTAACAGACAGACAGTTAGTTTTACTTCTTCTTCTTCTTCTTCAAATGTCATATCCAAAGCTTTCACCACTATTGGTTGTGGAGGTCAGATGGCAGTCGCTCCACGGAAAATATCGAAGTTCAGCCGCATCACAGTTAGACTGGAAAGCCGACCCCAACTGAGTTGGAAAAAAGGTTCAGAAAATGATGATGAGGTAACAGTAAGCAAACCCTAGGCCCGGATGTAAATACCCCTTATGCGGGAACAATGCTCAGAATAATGATGATTAATTTTTGAAATATTAAATTTTGTAACTACCACATAGGGGTGGTTTGAGCTCGAAGGAGTTCTAAATCCTTTAGAACCCTGGATATTGTAACTATGACAGTTCTTCTCCGTATTTAAGGTTCTGGATATTGGAGCAGAATTCCCCTCTTGCTTGCACATATTGGGCCCGTAATTCAGGTAATGGAGACAAGCTGTAATAAAATAAAATTAAAATGATCATAAAGTTTGTGGGCCTCAATTCAGCCAGCGCCAGTGATAAGAATCCGAATTTCTTCAGATACCTACTCAATTGTCGTAATAAAGTATGTTCAAAATTCGGGTTTCGTACTCATTATCGAAAGACATTATTTGCGAAGCCCATTTCTACAAACGTCAAATCATCGAAGAGCCATTTAACCGATGGGCCATTAAATTTGATCTATGGGCCATTTCATCGAAAAACCACTTGCTCGAACTCACATATCACCAACAGCACATTTTTTCAAGTGCTACATGTTCGAAGGTCAAATAAAAATATTTTTAAATCAACAAGTTTTAATTTATAATGGCTAATATAAATTATTATGCTTAAAGTTAAATAAAATAAATTTATTTATGGGTTTTGTATATTTGACCTTCGAACCTGACCTTTGGGGTACAGTGAGCTCTGGCTACCTACCAGCGGGAACACAACTCAAGGTTATTATGTGCGCGGTGTTCTGTAGGAGGGAGGTACTACCCCAGTCGGACAGCTCATTTCGGACAGGAGATACCATCGTGTCTTACCTCCTCGTAAAATTCGCCTCAGTTACTCTCGATTATTCCTGAAATAGGTTCTCAACGGGGTCAGAATTCTAAGCAGGTGAAACTGCGAGCAACAGCTTAGTAGTTATAAGCTTACCATCTCTTGACTTTCGGCCATCTTTCCAGAATACTTCCGCATGTGGGCTAATTACGACGTTGCTGAAACAAACGCTGTAATTAACTTTCTTACGGCGGATTTCATTGCTTACATATCAGTGTAACTACACTCACTTTAAATAACTACAGTCGATTCACACAATGTTCATAACGCATATTAGTCGACTCGACTACAGACTGTTCAAAGTGTTAAATTCACTTAAATTTGGTTAAGCCTAAACCGCTGGATCTACAAACTTGATATTTGGCAGTAGATGCTTTATATGTTGTGGCTTTCACTATGAAAGGATTTTTAGAAATTTCATTTCTAAGGTGGCAAAATAAGCGATGAACTTTTAAAGTTAGACCACCCATGAAATTTCATACCTACATAAATATAGGTACTTTTGATTATAAATAAATGAATTTAGTGTTTTTCAAAATTTCACCCCTAAGGGGCAAATAGAGGTGATTTTATTGAAGTCCGTTAATTGGAAATTGCTTCAGTTTTGATGTATGTAATTCAATATAAAAGCTCAATTTCATTGAAAGTCACAGTTGGGCCCTGTAGGTGGCGCAATCAGGTTATAGGATTTTTTAAGAAATAATGCCCGGGCAAAGCCGGGTCCCAGGCCGCTAGTACGTAAACAAAACTATGATTCAACGTTTTTGGTTGAGTTTTAATACTTCAATTTTTTTTTATATAATACCTAACGATAAACCATCAGATATTATTAACTGGCATTGAATAATCAGAGTCCAACAACAACGGTCTAGCTGCAATGCTTCGATATCGCCTAATGTCACCATTGGGTTGTGAAGGTCAGATGGCAGTCGCTTCACGGAAAATATCGAGGTGCAGCCAAATCCGCAGTTACGACTGGTAAAGCGGACCCCAGAAACCGAGGTGAAAGCTTTGGATGCGACTAGGAATTTATGCTAGCTTGAAGAAGAAGAAGAAGATTGAATAATAAAATTAGGGTTAGGTTACGTTACCTGGTATCATTGACTAGCTCGCAGTCAGTGCAACATATGTAGTTCAGCTCGCCATCTTTATCTGGACACCTCTGCAAACAATAAGAGACAATTAACTGTATGTGTTTATTCATATATTTTAATTAATGATTTTTGACATTATTTTGAATTTATTGTGGACATTTTTAGGCGCTGCGCAAACGTAGACACTTTTGTTTCTTGTGTCAGACACAAGCTACCGATGAATATTTGAATTCTATAGAACAAGTATGAAATCATTCAACTCCCTGCGCATACGTGAGTCCAGTTGCTTCCACTTAACACTGTATTCAGGACGATCAAAAAGTGTTCGGTGTCGGTAACTGGAAACTAAAAGTCGTAAGTTGAAGACACAAGCAACATTCACAAACGTCCATCATGAGACTACGGAAAACAAGCAGATACAGCAACTACAGCTACAGTTTCTTGTGGTGTGCCGTGTCGGTGACAGGGAACCGGCAACTGTGTCCGATTGTCGATACGGGACACAGCAACTACGGTTTCCTGTGGCGGTGTGCCGTGTCGGCAACAAAAGTGTCTACGTTTGCGCAGCGCCTTATTGAAATTCAGAATGATATTTGATGCATTATGATAATTTGAACAGTGATCTTGCATGAATATGTTGCTGTGCAGTGGATGTTGCATGAATAGTTCTAGAATATCCTACTTACACAATGTAAAAATTGTTTGTGATGGAAATAAATAAATAAATAAAATTGTAATTATGATATATTGTAGGAGGTAGCACACGACGGTATCTCTCGTCCGAAATGAGCAGTCCAACTGGGGTAGTACCTCCGCCCTACAGAACACCGCGCTCATAATAATCATTGTGTTGTATTCCTCAAGGTAAGTAGGGTAGCCAGAGCTCACTGTACCTAGCCTCCCCATTCCTTCCTAGCCCTCCCCCCTTCCCTGCAGGGTAGACAGCGCGTGTGTGACACCCTTAGTGTTGCACACGTCCATAGTCCAAGGTGACCGCTTTTCATCAGGTGGGTAGGGTGCTTGTTTGCCAACATACATCTTCTCAAGATTCCTTGGCGTCAAACCTCTGTCTTTACAGTAAGAACAGTTAATATAATTTTTAAGCTAAAGCAGTAAAGAAACTACGCACTAAACGTTCAAAATGACAGACTCACACAGACGCACGCGTGTACACGAACCTCACCGGATCTCACCGTGCTGTCAGCCGCGGTTGTCGTGGTCACGTTATTTTATGTCTTGCGCCGTCGCACGTATAGATACCGGCACGTAAATTGGCCAGACGCGTCATATGCGCAAAGGTCGATTTCTAGGTCCCTTTTGAGGTATGAGCGGGTCACGGGAGATGCGGTTGCGCCGTCGCGGACATCTGATTGGTCCGTCACTTGACGGACCAATCAGATGTCTCCGAGAGACGTCTTGTAGCGAATCAACGTTCCGTTCGTTCGTACTTTGAATCATTTGATTGGCTCAAAGTGCACGATGCGCGAACTTACCCCAAACCTGGCCAAGTTACATGCCTGTATCTGTATATTTCGTAACTTTTATTCATAAATAGGTGCCAACCCTAACGCCGTGGAAGAGCGCGTGGCGTGTCATTATTTCAACAACAAGGCCTAGTGCAACTTATATCGCGTCTAAATTTTTGTCTGAAAAATGAACTATTAAATGTATTAGGTGTTCCCTTCATACTTACTGGAGGCTGGTCACCATCTTCGTCAAGTGTGGTGAGACAACGTTTCTTAGGAACGCACTTGCCCTTAATTCCCATCCATTCGCAGGAGCTGTCACCTGTAAAAATCTCTCACTAGTCATGGCTAGGAAAAGCTGAGCTCAACCACTAATATATTCTAGTATTATACTGCATGGAAATATAAAACCTACGGACGCAACGCTTCGAAGAATCAACTGAGGACGACTGGAGTACGTTAGTATTGACATACCGTATAAACAGGCCGCTATACCTTGTCTAATTTAGGATGATAATTTTGCTCGACAGCTCCAAGTAGGGTACCCCGTATAGTATAATCGAAAATGAATCTTTCGATTTTCGATTATCGTTCCCATAGAATATGGAATCGATACTTACAAAAATACAAAAGCATTTATTTTTTATTATTTTAGGTAACTTACTTCAGGATGACAAAAGAGAAGTTTTATAGTATAGTACTTATGTTTTGTATTATACTTAGTTAATTATATTATAAAAAATTGTAGTAGATAAGTACTTAATCATTTCAATAAATTAATTTAATTTCGATTCATTCGATTCATTTTTCTACAGCTGATTTTGATTATGCAATTATGCAATTATACTGATTTCTTGCAAGTCGCTTCACTACGGCAAGTGGGCGGTACCTGTCTATGTGCTACGATAATTTTTGAGGAATCATCTCATTTATAAAAATATGATACTTCATAGACGTGAACTGTCAAAATTATCATCCTAAATTAGACAAGGTATAGTTATTTAATAAAACCACAACTGTGTTCTGAACTTAGTCGACAATTTGGAAGGAAGTAGGACACGACGGTATCTCCCGTCCGAAATGAGCTGTCCGACTGGGGTACTACCTCCGCCCTACAGAACACCGCGCACATAATAACCATCGTGTTGTGTTCCCGCCGGTAAGTAGGGAAGCCAGAACTCACTGTACCCCTCCTCTCCCTCCCCTTACTAGCCTCCCCACCCTTTCCCAGCTCTACCACTTTCCCTTCAGGGTAGGCAGCGCGTGTGTGACATCCTTAGTATTGCACACGTTACGCATAGGCCACAGTGACCGCTTCCCATCAGGTGGGCCGTGTGCTTGTCTACCACCTACGTAGTATAAAAAATGTATATTTTTAAATAATTTTAGTATAATGGTTCCATGTGAGACGAAACCATGACTCGATACAAAAAAGCGTAGAACAACGCCAACTGTGGTGTTACTTAGAAGTAATTACTCAAATCGATACATTCTGAACAAAAATCATTGTTCAAAATGTCATTGGACTTACCTAATGTTTGTGTGTTTGATTGTAGTATTGATCTGAAATCAATGAAATATTTTTAATGACGCAGACTGAATAAATATAATAATATTACGCAAAATCGTAGCTTTTGACGTCTCTGAACAAAAAAAAACTAAAAAAATGAAAGATTTTTTTTTAATTTTCATAATCTCATATAAAAAAAAATTGGGCCTCGATTCTGCTAAAGGCAAACCACTGTCATGCCACTGACACTCTAAAAATACCATTTAATTGTACACTTTATCAGTTTAAAGTCTAAAATTAAATTATTCCCAGAGTTCCCAACACCCTCCCTCCCCAGCCCCATCTCCCTAATCCCCGCCTCCAAACTTTCCAACTCCTGCCCCTCCAGGGTCCCCAGTACAGTGGGGATGGTTATGTCGGGATCGAACCGACTAGAGGTAGAACAGAGGGACACGTGGAGAGCCTCGGAGCAGCCCTCTAGAGGGCCACACCCACCCCGGCTGGATTGGCCGCAGGCAGCAGCGTCTCCCGTGGCGAGTGGGAGGCGCTGCTCACCCCCGTTGCCAGGGTGCACTGCGTGGAGGTTCCGGCCCGCACCTAGTGTGACATCCCTGATGTTGAACACGTAGGTACATAGACCACGGTGACCGCTTCCCACCAGGTGGGCCGTGTGCTTGTCTGCCACCTAAATAGTAGGTATTAAAAATATATTACTCTTGGATAAATTCTTTATGTGCCGTAATCTTGGTGAACGCGGTGTAAGTGTAGATATTGCATTTAACAATATCTTTGCTTGTTGCTGCTGTCGAGGCTATGCCCCTGAGGTAGTAGCGATCTATGCCCTGTTCCTTGTCAGGGAAAGCTAGTCCACCGCCACTGTCGCCTTTGCACAATGCTGTACCTGCAAGTCATTCCACATTTTTTTAAATTCAGTTTTTCAGAGGAAATTAATATGATTATTAGTCCTGGGGTATTTCCCCCTTTGGTCCACTAAGCGGATGCTTAGTGGGCCAAACTTTTACCCACTAATGAGGATCATTAGTGGGTAAAAGTGGAAAGTTAAAAAAATGTTGCTTGTATGCCACATTAATTCATTTTCGTGAGGAAAAGATAGTAATGTTTTCCATTGATCAGTTCGAGGTTAACTGCGATTTTACCATGAAGCGACTGCTACCAAATCTCCATGACCTACTGACGATATCGTAATTCTATGGTTAATTCGGGTTTTTAGGGTTTCAGGGCTCTAACTCTTCTTCAACCTAGCATTAATCCCAGTCGCATCCAAAGCTTTCACCTCGGAGTCTGGGGTCCGCTTTACCAGTCTTAACTGCGGATTTGGCTGGACCTCGATATTTTCCGTGAAGCGACTGCCATCTGACCTTCACAACCCAATGGTGACATTAGGCGATATCGAAGCATTGCACCTAGACCGTTGTTGTTGAAATTTTTAGGGCTCCAACTACCCGTAACGACAGCCATAGGTGTTCATATGGCAACCGGGACCGACGGCTTAACGTGCTCTCCGAGGCACGACCAGACCAATGCAAATACCCATATTCATGCATACAAATATTTGCACTGAGCGGGGATTGAACCCGCGCTTCCTGCGCAGCGGCCGCGTTCACTACCGCTACGTCACAGAGGCTATTTTTAGGGCTACAACTAAAGGTTAAGAATGCCATTTAATATTTGTATGGTAACAGGCACCAGCGGCTTAACGTTCTCTCCGAGGTCAGGAGTGCAAGTCTCAATTTGTGAAATAGTTCAAAACGCGGCCCCGTCCTGAGAAGACTCCAGCAAGATATTTGTAGGGATTTTAGACACGAATTACTGAGTGAAACTAATATATAAGGTGGGCCAAAAGAAATTACCCTATTAGAAGATGTTCTTACTTTTGCAAATAGTGGCCATTGTCAAATCTGTTTTGATATTTGTGAACTAGACAGATGTAAGCCATTGAGCGATACACTCCCCAAGAACGCGGAATAATGATGTCTATTTAAGTAGACGATTAAATCATATGGCTCATTTCCACCTCAGCGGGTACGCGAATAAGCTAAACTGTCGCTTTTGGGGCACCGAAAATCTACGAAGATGACTCCTCCAGCGTGCCATTATTTTAGGACGCCGCTGGTCAATTTTAACCAAGTTTTTCTGCCGCAATTGAACGAATTAAGACTGGAGGACATGTGGTTCCAATAGGACGCAGAAACGGCACACACAAGTAGGTATTTCATTTGGAAAAGAAATGAGAGCCGAACAACATCGGATGACTTCTTTTGGCGCACCTTGAATTTCTTACTACCTCTTTTGTGATCGTCCCGATGTCCAGTAGGACGAAAGTAAGCAATGAAGCACTCAAACGTCCCAGTAAAAGATACCTACCATTGGTGTATCCGGCGCAAAACTTGTCTCCAGTGATGTACGGCCTGAATTTCTGATCAGTAGTAATGAGACAGTTATGTTCGCTAACAAATGGTAAATCAACTATCTGCAGAGTTGGAGAACTTTCACCATTGGCTGATGTAAGACCCCAGCCGGCCACCTGAAGGAAATAATATTTCGCTATATGTCTCATCTTGCGGAAGGACAGACCGAAAGAAGAACCGCAGTTTCGGATCTGACACAATTACGGACTGAATCTAACCAAGTAATTCTAAATAAACGAAATCCCTTATTTTGCTTGTATATCTTATATAAATCTCACCGTTGTTGGTGGTAAGTTAATCAAAAAATGTATTTTGTCCAAAAGTTACATTTACCTACCTGAGTACCACAAATGATTTAACTGATCTAGCAATTATGGATGGTTGGAAAAATAGACCAGAAGATGATATATTGTAAATTTCCAGAAGATCTGGAGTCACCATAGTGTTTAATGTACCAGTACGGTGACTCTTGAGGAATGTAATTGCCTAATGGCAAAAAGGAAAAAGACGGCCACAGGACTGGTACCGGTGGAAAAGATCTTGCGGCGGAATGAATAGTCGTAAAAATAGTACTTATGGTGATTTTCAGGACTTGACTTGTTTCTTTATAAGTATTGGTTTTAAAACCTACCTTTCCTAACCTCCCGTGCCGCAACTGCCAGCTGTCGAAGTTAGAGTAAAAGTTAACGCAAACTGGTCTCACAAAAGCGTTGTATACGAACGGAGTGGCGAGCACCACGACAGCGATGTCCACGCCGTAGTGGCCAATCACTCCCTGGTACAGCGGTGGCGTTTTGATATCTTCTATCTATAAAAACACATTTTAGTACATTTCATCATACTACTGTGGTTTTTCGTAGTGTCCACAATATGAGGTTCTTCAAGAAGAGCATTACAAAGGTTTTTACAGGGTCGGCAGCGCGAGTGTGACGCCCCTGGTGTTGTACAAGTCCATAGGCCACGGTGACCGCTTCCCATCAGGTAGGCCGTGTGATTATCTGCCAACTCGGTTGTATGAAAAAAAATGGCTCTAGCCTCTCTACTCGTAGTAAGCATGGCTGTACATGGAGGAGTTCTCGTTCCCACACTTATGTATGGTAGTGAATGTTGGGTGTGGCAGAAAAAGCATGAAATTAGTGATTGAATGCTGTGGAAATGAGAAGTCTGAGAAGCATAGCTGGAGTAAAGTTGATGGACCGAGTGAGGAACAGTGTGATAAAGGAACGTTGCGGTATGGTTCAAGATGTAGTGACCAAGATAGAGAAAGGGATGCTAAGATGGTTCGGACATGTAGAGAGGATGGATGAAAGAAGATTGATGAAACAGATATATATGAGGCGAGGGTGAAAGGGTAGCCCGGTAAAGGCCGACCTAGGCGTAATTAATCGTATATTTTAATCAGATCCAGTACGTTTTGGAGAAAGGCCAGGTCAAGAGTACCGGCAACCGGCGTGCGTGTATGAAAACAATTATGAAAGTTGAAGAAGTGAAAGGAGTATGCTAAGATCGTAGCAAGTGGAAAGATGTTGTCTCTGCCTACCCTAATGGAAAAAAGCGTGATTTGTATTTATTTATGTATGTATGTGTAAAACCAGGGGCGTCACACTCGCGCTGCCGACCCTGAAGGGAAAGGGTTGGGAAGTTGAGGAGATTGGAGGATGAGGGCGGGGATTGTGAGCTCTGGCTACCCTACGGGTTCTTCCAGGTGGACAAACTATTTTGTCAAACTGATTTGACCACGAGGAAAAAAATTCCTGTTGGTCAAACTTCTTGGATTGAGTCCACGTGATCAAACTATTTAGTCTAACTGAAACACAACACGATGGTTATTATGGAGCGGTGTTCTGTAGGGCGGAGGTACTACCCCAGTCGGACTGCTCAGTTCAGACGGGAGATAGCGTCGTGTCCTACCTCCTATTAAAGTTATGATGTATGTACTTTATGTAGGTATATGTGATGTACTTACAAGAGACTTTTGCGCATTTATATCTCTATCGTCCTCCCACGATCGGTAGATCTTGTTGCCTGCCACCACGTAGTCAGCGGAGGAATTTGCTTTATTGAGTCCATCGTTCCAGAAACAGTGAGCGGCTGCAAGCAGACACCAGATTATACTAGTCATTTTTAAACAGTTTTATTTAACTCGACCTGTTTATTTGGGTCAAATCTAGTAATTGAAATTTGAACCCCTTTCAGTTGTCTGATTGGTCTGATATTTGGCAGAAGTCTTTAGTTCTGATGACAATACAATTTGAAACTGTTTAACTTAAAAAATATTTTTTCATAATTTACTAGGACATTACTGCGCTGTGATTGGTTAATTTTGGGAAATAAGATGATTAAGGAGAATCCATACATCCGTGCGTCTGTGCATCCGGGCATCCATACCTACATTTATACTCATAAAGTTCTGCGTTTATTATAGTAGGATTTTTATTTTGGTATCATATCCAGTCTATGTTTAACCGCGGTAGCCTAGTGGTTTGGGTAATGGACTGCTGAGACGAAGTCTCGGGTTCGATCCCAGGTTCACCATGGCACACACCAATGACTTCTTGATGCTTTTCGAAGTTATGTGTGTATTTATCGCAGGTTTATTAGTGCCTCGGAGAGCACGTTAAGCCGTCGGTCCCGGTTGCCATACAAACATCTATGGCAGTCGTTACGGGTAGTTGGTGCCCACAAAAGTCCAACCAGTCTAACTTGGAACTTCGATATAGCCATTGGTCATAATGACCATTGGTTGTGGAGGTCAGATGGCAGTCGCTCCACGGAAAATATCGAAGTTCAGCCGCATCACAGTTAGACTGGAAAGCCGACCCCAACTGAGTTGGAAAAAAGGTTCAGAGAATGATGATCCAGTCTATGGTCTATGTTTATATGGGAATCAGGTTTCCCCTTCACCTGATATAACAATCTTGTTGGTAACAATAGATCCACCACATATCTGCTCGTAGGAAGTGGTCGTCTTGCGGTAGACGCCGACGTGCCACGGCACCTGGTTGCGCGCGGCGGCTGTGCCCCCAGCAATGAGGCGGATATCACCTTCAGGTAGGACTCGACCACATTCTGGAATGAAAAGAATTGTGCGGTATAAATCTGGCTATACATAGAGGAGTGCTCGTTCCCACACTTATGTATGGTAGTGAATGTTGGGTATGGCAGAAGAAGCATGAAAGTAGACTGAAAGCTGAAGAAATGATAAGTCTAAGAAGCATAGCTGGAGTAAAGCTGATGGACCGAGTCAGGAACAGTGTGATAAAAGAACATTGCGGTATGATTGAAGATGTAGTGACCAAGATAGAGAAAGGGATGCTTAGATGGTTCGGACATGTAGAGAGGATGGATGAAGGAAGATTGACGAAATAGATATATGAGGCGAGGGTGAATGGGCAACCCGGTAAAGGCCGACCTAGGCGTACATATTCTAATCAGATCCAGGACGTTTTGGAGAAAGGCCAGGGCAAGAGTACCCGGAACTGGCGTGCATGTATGAAAACAATTATGTAAGTTGAAGAAGCGAAAGGAGTATGCCGAGATCGTAACAAGTGGAAAGATGTTGTCTCTGCCTACCCCAATGGGAAAAAGGCGTGATTTGTATGTATGTATTCATGTATGTGGTATAAACTGTATGTCAACATAATGTTAGTTATGGCCTATGGACGTGTGCAACACCAAAGCCGTCGCCCACGTGCTGCCAACCCTGAAGAGAAGGGGCGGGGAGGCTAGAAAGGGGGGAGGAGGGGTACAGTGAACTCTGGCCAGTGGGAACACAACACAATGGTTATTATAGCCGCGGTTTTCTTTAGGGCGGAGGAGTTCCCCAGTCGGACAGCTCATTTTGGACGGGAGATGCCGTCGTCGTGTCCTAGCTCGCGGTTGTGTAGAACCGAAGAAATAGACAAAAAAAATATCCACGAGGGCGTACCACAGGCATAGCGGAAATTTAGATAATATATGAGTCCAACATTGGGTCAAACCTGCTTTGCACTTAGCGATGTAGTTCCAAGATCCAGCAATACACTGCATGTTCACAAGAATTTCTGGTGAATAAAAGATAGGGCTCTTGCAAACTGGGGTGATTACCGTCCCTGGAACCAAATACCCGTCACAAGATGTCAATCCAACACCTGGTCTGTAGCACATGTATTCTACGCTGGGGTCCGGATCCAACTTGCAAAAACCTGGAAAATATAAATTGCTCTATACTTCAAACTGGTACACAGCTCACTCAAAGTAGTAATTTACGCTTATTAACGAACAAGCTCATAGTATAGATAGATTGTTTTTTTATGACTACGTTGGTGGCAGACAAGCACACGGTCCACCTGATGGGAAGCGGTCACCGTGGCCTATGGACGTGTGCAACATTGAATATCACACACGCGTTGCCTACCCTGAAGGGAAGGGGTGAGGGCTAGGAAGGGGTGGGGAGGCTAGGAAGAGGTGGGGGGAGGAGGGGTACAGTGAGCTCTGGCTACCCCACTTACCGGCGGGAACACAACACGATGGTTATTATGTGCGCGGTGTTCTGTAGGGCGGAGGTACTACCCCAGTCGGACTGCTCATTTCGGACGGGAGATACCGTCGTGTCCTGCCTCCTTGTCTCCTTCTTCTGAACCTTTTTTCAGCCTACCTACAGGCCTTTTTTTTATTGTGCGGAAATTCCCATGGATATCCCTCCCCCTCGCCGGGGAGCGGGGTCATTGGTCATAATGACCATTGGTTGTGGAGGTCAGATGGCAGTCGCTCCACGGAAAATATCGAAGTTCAGCCGCATCACAGTTAGACTGGAAAGCCGACCCCAACTGAATTGGGAAAAAGGTTCAGAGAATGATGATGAGCAAAAGATACTTACGAACACATTTTGCCATGGGTTGCGGCCAGATTCCTTGGATACAATAGACTAAGGTACTGCTTCCGTATGGAACAGTCTTATCCTGGATGCCATACTCTCGGTGGCAGGTTATGGACAGTACAAATGAGTCGTACAACTGGCCCGGCCAGGTGTTATTGACGTTCACGACATAGTACGACCCGTTATCAGGGTATGCAGGTAAAACACAAGAGCCTGTGGATCTTACTGACCTGAAATCGATATTTATTATTAAATATGTGCCCGTAGCCAAGTGGAAAAAGTCTAAATCGCTATCGAATCGTATCGAATACAAACGTTTAGGTCGACCAATCACACTCCAGCTCGTGATTCCGCCGCGGCGCGCGCATCGTACGCCGGCGACGAGCTTGGATGTGATTGGTCGACCTAAACGTTTCTATTCGATTGCGATTTACGCTACGGAATACATTGACATTTGTCTACGGGCAATGGTGTAGTTTGAAGCCCACGAGATATTTTTTTTTATACTTTAGGACACGTCAATTTGACTTCACCTCGCCTGATGATAAGCTGAAGGTAAAGTCTCAGGAAAGAGGGTCACCATTACATGTACACGTACCATGTTAACAATGGTGGCCCTCAGCTTAACGGCCTCATCAATTGATTGTCGTCGCAGCACCGCGTGACACCCACGCCGTGCACCCACGAGATGAGAATCGCACTTTCTTTTGAGTTATACATTATACACTACGTAATGTTTAATATTGAATCAAATGAAAAGAATAACATAACATAACATAAACTCACGCCTATATATTTTTTTTTTTCGAAGGTGTTTAGGTCCCAATGTAATAGGTGGCGAGCCTATTGCCATTAACCGGGCACTCTTAAACCTGCGATAAATACACACATAACTTCGAAAAGCATCGAAAAGTCATTGGTGTGTGCCATGGTGAACCTGGGATCGAACCCGAACTTAAAAGAATTCATTAAACTTTTTCATTTGATCTACAAAATATCATTTAGTTTTAGGCTTTAAACTGATAAGTTATCATTTTCTAAAGTTATCTCACAGGTCGTGAAATATCCCAAATATCTAGGTAGGTACATAACACTTTTTATCTAAATTCAAGACATTAAAGTGAGATCTCATGCAGCATGGTTTGTCAAATAAAGGAACACAATCATACCTATTGCAATACACAGAATATTTATGTTGACTATTTTTTTTTACTATTGAAATCTTCTTTTACATATAATAAACTAGCTGTTGCCCGCGGCTCCGCCCGCGTGGATGTCGAAATCCGTTTCAAAAACTATCCTATCTCTCAAGTTGGATCGAACTGCACATGGTGTGCGAATTTTATTATAATCGGTTAAGTGGTTTAGGAGTCCATTGAGGACAAACATTGTGACACGAGATTTATATATTAAGATCTGTAACTGTTCGGTGTCTGTACATGGAAGATATATGAGAAAAAAATTATCAGGGGACTTTATGAATGTAATAGATGCCAAAACTATGATTTTTAGAATTTTTGTCTGTTTGTCTGTTTGTCTGTCTGTTTGTCTGTTTGTCTGTTTGTCTGTGCCTCTGTTTGTCCGCACTAAATTTTTGTTCACGCTAAAATCAGAAACTACTAGAGGGATTTTGATCAAACTTGGTACGATTATAGTTCATAATTCTGGGTAACATATAGGCTACTTTTTATACAAGGTGATACCCGTGGCTTCGCCCGCGCTTCGTTTTTAGGTCGTTTTTGGCCATATCTCTGGTTCTACTTAACCAATTACAACTAAACATACGGTAAATTTTTAGTCTAAGCAAGACCTTTCTAATAAAAAAAACCGCATCAAAATCCATTCGGTATTTTTATCGAATCGGACAAAACCGGTCCAAACAAAATTGTACCTAGGTGTAGTGACGTCACAGCTTAGCAGCGCTTAGTGCAAATAAATGTCTCAAGAATCTGAAGACCAATCAACATCTCTCTTACCTGCCATACACAGGCCCTAGCTCCCCCACGGTCTGAAGTGGTGATGTTTCTGAAACACAAAATATCAAATTACAAATTAAATCTCACAAATTTGAAATTTTGCAACAAATTTGCAAGGAGGTAGGACACGACGGTATCTCCCGTCCGAAATGAGCTGTCCGACTGGGGTAGTACCTCCGCCCTACAGAACACCACGGCCATAATAACCATCGTGTTGTGTTCCCGCCGGTAAGTAGGGTAGCCAGAGCTCACTGTACCCCTCCTCTCCCTCCCCTTACTTCAAGATGACAAAAGAGAAGTTTTATGCTAAAGTATTTATGTTTCGTACCATATTTAGCTAATTATATCACAAAAATTGTAGTAGTATAAGTACTTAATAATTTTAATAAATTATTTTAAATTCGATTCATTTGTGTAGTATAGTCAATTGTGCTATATTCTTGCAAGACGCTTCACTATGACAAGTGGGCGGAGCTTGTCTATGAAATACAATAATTTTAGGTACCTATATGATTTTGTATAAAAAAATACGATACTACATAGACATGAACTGTCATTTTTATCATCCTACATTAGACAGAGTATAGTACAAAATCGTACCTAGTAGTGACGTCACAGCTAGGTAGCGCGTAGTGCAAATATATATTATGAAGTGCAAAAGAATATCACATTTATTTTAGTCTACGTTGCGTTTTTATGTGTACAGTGCACAATAAAAGGAATCCAGTAGGATATATATTTTGACCTAATTTGATTGTTAATTTTTCGACCTACTTTGTGAACTAAAACTAATTAAAAATCATAATTTCAACACCCCATCGGGCATCGGGGGTGGTAATGTCGGAATTGAACTGACTAAAATCGCACGCTGCCGTCTCGGATCTTAATTACCGGGGTGTAAGATTACCCAATAGGCATATCCCTCGCACCCCAGCCGATCCCAGGCCATCTACGGTATAATAAAGTTGGCCTCCTACTCGGAGGTGACGGGCCCTCACCCAGAATTGACCCTCTGACGTTCAAGCATGATTTGGGAGTTGATATTTCTACTCACCGATAGCGAGAAAACTGAAAAAATATATCCAAATTTTCCACATAATTGTGAAGTTATCAAGTATAAGTGTTTAAAAACAATGTTTCAATGTCACAATAAAATTATTTGATTTGATTTGATTTGAAAAGCAACTGACTGAATGTGAATTTACTAACGAGAACGCGTTCTTAAGCTCTTAGACCTTGTTGAAGTGATTTCTCGGAATAATATTATTGGCCTTATCATAGCAGGTCATATACCTACAGATAGTGTATAGCGCATAACATGAGTATAATAAAAGTTCATATCATCCTGTACCTATGATAGGGGGGGGGGCGTTAAGCTACTTATAGTCATAATATCCTCTGTGGCGTAGCGGTAGTGAACGCGGCCGCTACGCAAGAGGCGCGTGTTCGATCCCCGCTCTGTGCAAATATGGGTATTTGCATTGGTCTGGTCGTGCCTCGGTGAGCATGTTGAGCCGTCGGTCCCGGTTGCCATACAAACATCTATGGCAGTCGTTACGGGTAGTTGGAGCCCTAAAAAGTCCAACAACAACGGTCTAGCTGCAATGCTTTGATATCGCCTAATGTCACCATTGGGTTGTGTGAGGACCAGGGTAAGAGTGAAATGCCCACTCGGTTAAAATTAATCAGCCGCCCGGTTACCGGTATCCCTTTCGGAGGGTCGAGAGGGTCACCTTAAAACCGTAGATGGTCTGGGGACAGCTAGGGTGTGAGGGAAATGTCTATTGGGTAACCTTGCACCCCAGTAATTGATTTCAGAATTTGAATTTGATGGGTTCGATTCCGCCATACCTACCCCGGATGGCCGACGGGAGTGGTATTCATGGGGAATTTCGCACGATAAAAATTGTAGGAAGAACGAAACACGTGTGTTGATAAATAATTCCAAGTCTTTATAGTGCGGCAGTATCAAGTATATTTTAAAACTAGTAATGTGTGTTGTCTTATTAAATATCTAACCGGTTTTTCGCAAGCAGTAAGTTAGAATACCATTCAATGTTAATATTTTCTTCAAGACTGTCGTGTTAGAAGTGATTGTTATATCAAAATGTTTAGTTTTTTCTATATCTTGTGTTTTGTTTCTTATGTTTCGAATGAAAATGTAATGTGGCCTGAAGGTGAGGTGAAGAGTCCTGGTCTTCAAATTTATTTTCTTTGCATCTACATAATTATGACTTATTAAACTTTTGACTAGGTGTAGTGTAGAGGTCACGAGCTTACCTATCGTACTGATCATCTCACAAATATTTTTTTTTTAATTTATTTATTTATCACACGTAACAGATTACAACCAATAAGAAATATAAGTAGATACTACGAAACAATAGGATTAGAGTCCAGGTTGCATTCCACAAGAACGCGTGTACAAATGAATTAAGATGAAGGAGTTTCTAACAATAACACATAATATAAAGCTAAGTAGTTTATAAATTTACATTTTTGAAACATTAAACATTATGGAGTTCCTAACTACGGTTGATTTAAAAGTTGTTTTACCGTTCTAACAAATAAAGTTAGCTTAGGAACAAAAATATCGAAGGCTGGATTTAATGTAGTCGCCAACTTTTTTTCATTTTTTTCAAAACCAGTCCATCCAGTTAATGTTTTGCGGGAATCTTCTTCTATTTGAAGTAGTTTAGCTGTTTACTTTGAGTAGTTTTTTGTTTGAAGTAGTAGTTTGTCCTTCTAACCTGCAACTATCCGAGTCGGGACGCGCGGTGTCCACGAGATCGCTTCGCTAGTTTTAACAAAGGCATTATGGTGAAAACTAGTTTTAACTAAGGAAAACTAGTTCTAACAAAAAACGGGTCATAACGATAAAATATATACACTCAAACTTTCGCTTTTATAATAGGTATCTAATAGTAGTAGCTATAGATTAACACATGCATATAACCATTCAGACAGTTCTCTGTGTTTATCTATAGGTACATTTTTACACTGCTTGCTTGTCTAAAATTAGGCGACATAATAGCGTGGTAATGCTGCTTTCTGAGAGCGTCACAAGAACAAGAAGTATAATGTATGATAATCTTAATATATATAAATCTCGTCTCACAATTTTTGTCCTCAATGGACTCCTAAACCACTTAACCGATTATAATAAAATTCGCACACTATGTGCAGTTCGATCCAACTTGAGAGATAGGATAGTTTTTGAAACGGATTTCGACATCCACGCGGGCGGAGCCGCGGACAACAGCTAGTATTTAAATATGAAAGAATGCCGTGAAAATTTTGATGGGTACATAAGCGTGTTGCGTTTTAAATTCGATTTAACAGTTTGTCCACTTTAACTTACTTAGAGAGTTTCTATGCGGACAACGCAGGAGATTAGTCTCCCCGCTGACAGAATCAGCTCCCCCTGTTATTTTTGTATCTGAGAGTTTATTTTCATGTCGATCACGTCAACATGACTTCACCTCGCCTGATGTTAAGCTAAAGGCAAAGTCTCTGGAATGGAAGTCACCATTGCAAACACCGATAGTGCCACATATGGTGGCCCTCAGCTTGACGGCCTCATCAAATGCTTTTTCAGTCCCGCTTAAAGGACCCGGGATTGTATGAGTTTTTTTTTATATACCACTTAGGTGACAGATAAGCACATGGCCCACCTGATGGGAAGCGGTCATCGTGGCCTATGGACGTGTGTAACACCAAGGGCGTTACCCACGCGCTGCCGACCCTAAAGGGAAAGGGCGGGGGTAGGAAAGGGTGGGGAGGCTAGGAAGGGGCGGGAAGGAAGAGGGGTACAGAGGGGAGTGCAATATTAATAATTTAGTTAATAATTCGCTTATTTTGTTGCAGTAACATCACCAGACATAACCAGAGTGATACAGGATGGCGCTACAAACAGGTTAATTTATCTTTTGAGTAGTTTTATCCAGGATAATTAGAATCTGGATGTCTATTTTTTTTACGACTTAGGTGGCAGACAAGCACACGGCCCACCTAATGGGATGGGCCTATAGACGTGTGCAACATTAGGTGTCACACTCGCGCTGCCGACCCTGGAAGGGAGTGGAGTTTGGAGGGGGGGGGGGGGGGAGCTAGAGGCTATTAGTCTTAATTTAAATTATATTAATTTGTGTGTTAGAAATTATAGTGCTTATCGCTAATGGATATTTTGTTTATAACTTCACCATCGTGTTGTGTTCCCAGCGGTTAGTAGGGTAGCCAGAGTCCACTGCTGCTATGCTATCAGCAGAGAGACCAAAGTCTCCTGCATTGTCAGCACAGAAACTTTCTCAATCCCCCAACCCCTTCCCATCCCCCCCAATCCCCACAACTCTCCTCCCTCCCGGGACGGCAGTGACAGTGTGACGCCCCAGGTGACACTAGGCATGCTTGTCTTTTCAACGATCCAAAGCTTTCACCTCGGAGTCTGTGGTCCGCTTTACCAGTCTTAACTGCGGATTTGGCTGGACCTCCATATTTTCCGTGCAGCGACTGCCATCTGACCTTCACAACCCAATGGTGACGTTAGGCGATATCGAAGCATTGCAGCTAGACCGTTGTTGTTGGACTTTTAGGGCTCCAACTACCCGTAACGACTGCCATAGATGTTTGTATGGTAACCGGGACCGACGGCTTAACGTGCTCTCCGAGGCACGACCAGACCAATGAAAATACCCATATTCATAACATAACATAACATAAACTCACGCCTATATCCCCGAAGGGGTAGGCAGAGGTGCTTGCACCTACATTTCGCCAGTTTATGTTTTAGGTCCCAATGTAATAGGTGGCAAACCTATTGCCATTAACCGGTCACTTATAAACCAGCGATAAATACACACATAACTTCGAAAAGCATCGAAAAGTCATTGGTGTGTGCCATGGTGAACTTGGGATCGAACCCGAGACCTCGTCTCAGCAGTCCATTACCCAGACCACTGGGCTACCCATATTCATCCATACAAATATTTGCAATGAGCGGGGATCGAACCCGCAGGCATGTCTGCCGTGCAATAAATAAATCGTGGCATTAATATCCTTCTAATATTGATTCCAGATCAGCAAGAGCCACGACCTGCACTCTACCAGCATACCCTGAGCACGGCACGTATGAGGTCATGAACGCTAAGAACACCTGGCCAGGACAATCCTACGAGTCCTTTGTGCTATCAGTGAGCTGTCACCCAGGGTACGGGATACCGGATCCGAATATCCCATACGGAGATACCACGCTGGTGTACTGCATCCAAGGAGTATGGCCTCAACCAATACCTGAATGTGTGCGTAAGTAACCAGTATTATAACCTCGACGATCGAAGGCCTCTGTGGCGTAGTGGTAGAGCATTCCGGGACGCGAATTCGATTCAATGCAAATTTTTGTACGCATGAATATGTCTATTTGCATTGGTCTGGGTGTTTCTATGCATAATATGTATGTATTTACAAAAAAAAAGTATGTGAGTACAGGACGGGCGCCTGACGCTCTGTATCCCGATGCTCGCCCTCCCCACTTTAGGGGGGTCGAGGAAGCCATCTTAAATCGTAGATCTATGGCTCGAAGTCAGATGGAGCCTCTTATTTATACTTTACGCCCCAGTAATTGAGACCCGAAACGGTTTTTAGTCGGTTCGATTCTGACATAACCACCCCTGATGGCCGACAGAGGTGGTATTCGTGGGAAATTCTGTTTGATAAATTAATTTGATTTGATTTTTTTAGTTAATCATTTATTTATGTAAGTATTTATTTAATATCAGCAAATACAATGAAAATTAAATAATAATTACATTAAATCAATGACTAAACAAATTTGATTTCATAAAAAAAGTGAGTTCAGCAAAAGGCACATCCACGTTGTATCCTCATGTTTTTGCTTAAAATTTCCAGGTTTTTGCAAGCTAGACCTACACCCCAGCGTGGATTATTTGTGCCATGCTCCAGCTGTTGGGTATACAGCTTGTAGCGGGTATTTAGCCCCTGGGACGGTGGTCAATCCGGTTTGCAAGAGACCCAATTACTTCTCGTCAGAAATATTAATTGATATGGAATGTCTATCTGGAAGATGGAACTATATCGCTAAGTGCAAAGCAGGTTTGGCTCAATATTTAACTCACATTATAACGCTCTGTGCGCAGATAATACACACAACAGTCTTAAGACAGAAAAAATGGGTGTTGAACAACGAACTATTTTATTAAATGATTTACTATTATTAATGAGTGGACCTTCATCTCTTTACTGATAAAATTAATGATTAAAAATTTAAAAACCAGTTTGATAGCAGGCGGGACCCATTTGCAAATCATAAACGGAAAGAAATTAATGGGTACCGCCTGCTATCAAACTTGTTTCAGGCTTTTCTACTGCAGTCGGGTTTTTTTATTTTTCATTTAAATCATTTGTTTTATTTACGACATATACTTTTTGAAAACTCCTTTTAATTTCCTTCATTTTGATACCCCACTCGATAAGTTTGAGTAAAAATATTTTTTTGACAACATACATTTTAGCACCTGCAACCAAAACTATAGTTTTGGTTCACATTTCATGTACCATATGACACTTGGGAGATGCATACCTTTCATTTGAGACCTCATTCATCGAAATCCGTCAAGGCGTTGGACCTCTAGAGGGGGACAAACAAGACTAGATACATACATACATACGCGCGAAACATATTACCCTCGCTGGCGCAGTCGGGTAAAAAGATAATGATTAACTCGTGGATACTAGGACAAACAGTCAATACAAATAGTCCTAATCTATCTACCTTGTCTTGTCTCTAATGTACGGTAGCTCTATTGTAACTGTTGCTCCCCTTCGGGTACAAGCGTGAATATATATGTATATCTAACAACAACATATATCCAAAATTTCTTTTCGTTTCAGACTGTGGTCGAGTGCTACCCCAAGGAGGCATGGGTCTCATCATCAGTGGCACGTATTCCAGGCGGGGCCAGGTGCCGTGGCACGTCGGCATCTACCGAAAGACCTCAACTCCTTACGAGCAGATCTGTGGCGGATCTATCATCACCAGTAACGTTGTTATATCAGGTAATTTAATTTCTTAAATTAAACTAGCATTTGCCTACAATTCCGCAAGGTAGATGTCGGTTTCTGACTATATATTATCTCCGGTTCTACTCAACCGATTGTGATGAAACATCGTAAAAATTTTAAGTCTAACCGAGACCTTTGAAACAAAAAACCCGCATCAAAATTTGTTCTGTAGTTTTTGCGTCCATCGCACACAAAGAGTCCATGAGACAAGAATTCCAAAAAAAATGTTCAGAATCGTTCGTATAACTTAACCCAAGTATTGTATAAGTATTATATAAAATACTAGCTGTTGCCCGCGGCTCCGCCCGCGTGGATGTCGAAATCCGTTTCAAAAACTATCCTATCTCTCAAGTTGGATCGAACTGCACACTGCACATGGTGTGCGAATTTTATTATAATCGGTTAAGTGGTTTAGGAGTCCATTGAGGACAAACGTTGTGACACGAGATTTATATATATTATGATAAGATAGATAGATTACAATCTGTTGTAGCCGCTCACTGCTTCGTAAACAGAAAGCCGTCCAACTATGGAGTGGCGGCTGGCAAGATCTACCGTCCTTGGGACGATAAAGAGGATGTTGGTGCGCAGAAGTCTGATGTAAGTTAATGATATACATAGGTATACCCACACCCTGTTCAATTTGGTCACCAATATCAATGAGACGTCATTTAGAGTCGGGGAAAATTTATAAAACCATGATGAGACCTTTTTTTTCATCGTGCGGAAATCCCCATGGATACAACCCCCGTCGGCCATCGGGGGTGGTTACGTCGGGATCGAACCGACTAAAACTGCACGCCGTCTCGGGTCTTAATTACCGGGGTGTAAGGTTACCCAATAGGCATAATCCCTCGCACCCCAGTTGACCCTGGGCCATCTACGGTTTTCGACGACGAAAGGGGCCAGGCGGCCGTCCTGTCACCCAACCGCCGGCGCGCAGACAATCAGCTCGCCCCCCGCTCGCTCCCCACCTTGCCCTCTGCTAGTCAGAGGGGCACGTGGAGAGCCTCGGAGCAGCCACTCCCACCCCGGCCGGATTGGCCGCAGGCAGTAGCGTCTCCCGTGGCGAGTGGGAGGCGCTACTCGCCTCCGTTGCCCAGGTGCACCACATGGAGGTTCCGGCCCGCACCCACGTGTCCAAACCACCTTACGCTTTCTTACTCTCTTTAAAACGTTGTTTTTCAGGTCACATCATTCTCAAATATCTGTATCAGGCTGTAGCACTAAGTTTAATAAATGTACCTCAATTTACATCTTACAGGTAAAAGAAATACAAATTCCAGATCTCTATCAAGGTGCCGTTGGCCATTTCGGAGTGGATATAGCTGGCTTGATACTGGTCACTCCATTCGTGTACGACTCAATTGTGAGACCAGTGTGTCTCAACTTTGATGGTAACTACGACAAATGGCAGCTGCAGGATGGAAAGCTTGGGAAGGTAGGTTGGTTTCTTATACTCTTATGATAGTTGCTGGCCGCTATACACTGCACAGGGGATGTCACACTTTAGAGGTTCACTGGAGATGCACTCTAAGCCCCACCGTAGCGCCGAAGTGGCGCGATGCTCGCCCCACCTGTCGAAGGGTCGAGAGGGCCATCTTAAAACCGAAGATGGCCCGGCATCAGCTGGGGTGCAAGGGATATGCCTATTGGGTAACCTTACACCCCGGTAATTAAGGTTCAATCCTGACATAACCACCTCCGATGGCCGACGGGGGCGGTATCCACAGGGATTTCCGCACGTTAAAAAAAAGGTGTTCACTGGAGAGATTCTGTGCAGTCAGCGGAGAGACCATAGTTCCAGCGTTGTCAGCACAGAAACTCTCTCAACCCCCTTCTCCAATCCTCTCCCCAACCTCCCCCACCCTCCAGGGTTGGCACACTTCAGGGGTTTTGGTAAGTAAGGTACGTAACGTGGATATTTCTGTAATGAAACAAAAACTAACATGATCGTTAACTACTGTAACTTATACTTATACTTATACTTACCATCAACTTTGTAACACGTTTATACAAAAAATAAATGAATCTTGAATCTTGAATCCATCACCGAACGACCAGACGTGATGCGTCATCGTTATATTGTGGACATTCCGCTATTACGCACGAATCTCTTCAGCAATTCTTTCATTGTGCGTACAGCTAAGAATTGGAATGCCCTGCCTGAGTCTGTGTTTTAGGAAGGTTATAACTTGGGAGTCTGTAAGTCAAGAGTGAATAGGTTGCTTTTAGGTAAGCGTGCTTCACAACGACCATCATCACTTACCATCAGGTGAGATAGTGATCAAACCTCTATCAAATATAAAAAAACATAGGGTTATCCTGACTTCTTGATATCTCCTTTGAATATCTTTTGTTATTTTTCTTACGTTTTTTCTTGACTTGCTCATGCTGTTCACTGCTATCGAAAATCATACAGCTTCTAGCTGTAACAGATACAGAAATAATAGCGAAATCAATGATTTGTGACAGCTGTATTTCTTCTAGGTAGCCGGCTGGGGTCTTACAGCAGCTAATGGAACCGCTTCTCAATCTTTACTGATCGCTGACTTACCATTCCTCAATGGCAAGAAGTGTATTGACGCTGTACCCATGCACTTTAGGTCTTATATCACCGTTGACAAGTTCTGCGCTGGATATACCAATGGTAGGTCATCAAGTATCATGTTACAGTGGGTTGCCAAATTATTAGGAATGAATTGACTAATTGATTGATAGGGACAGGCATATTTTTGCCATTTTTTTGTCATTATCTTGAGAGCAAATCACAAGAATATTACCCAGTAATGCCTTTGAAATTCAAGTTCATTTGCAGTTAGGTTTAAAAAAACATAGATCAACATTTACCTGATTCCTCAAAAAATGTAAAATGAATAATTGCAGGTACGGCCCTGTGTAGAGGTGACAGCGGCGGTGGATTAGCGTTTTATGATACAGAACTGGGTATAAACCGTTATTATCTCAGAGGTGTAGTTTCTACGGCGGCTAGGAGCGAAGATAACAATATATGCAATGACCACACTTACACCGCGTTCACCAGGATTGTGGCACATCAGGATTTTATCAAAAGGTACGTTATGTACTCGCTTTTAGATATTACACGTCGGCGAGAAGAAAGGTTTCGGCTGACCGCCAGCTTCGGTATTATAAAGCATTCTTTCATAGAAGAATCCCATTTTCTTTTTCTTCGTGCGGAAATCTCTGTAGATACCACCTCCGTCCGTCATTGGAGGTTATGTCGGATTCAAACCGACTAAAACTGGACACCGTGTCCTGTCTCAATTATTGGGGTGCAAGGTTACCTCATCTGCACTCGGAAAACCACCCCCGCCTGTTCCAACTGTATCCTTTGCTAGTCAGAGGGACACGTGGAGAGCCTCCGAGCAGCCCTCTAGAGGGCCACTCCTACCTCAGCCGGCATTTGTCACAGGCAGCAGCGTCTCCCATACTAGTGAGGGGCGCTTCCATTTACGTTGCTCGGGTACACCGCGTGGAGGTTTTTAGCCCGCACCCAGAAAAGTGGCTCACTGTTACCAAAGCGTATGCTTTGGATGCAACCGATATGGTGCTCGGATGAAGAAAAAAAACGATAGCTAATTAGCTGGAAGCAATAGAACTGGACCCGTAGACAAGTGGAACAAGCATAAGTCGCTAAGGAACAGAATAGCTTAGGTCGACCAATCACACCCAAGCTCGTGATCCCGTCGCAGCGCGCGCATCGTACGCCGGCGACGAGCTTGGATGTGATTGGTCGACCTATTCTATTCCTTAGCAATTTACACTGTGCCTCTTGTCTACGGGGGCAGATACATTAAATTGCATTCCTTTTGTTTCTAGCGTGATAGCTCTAAGTGAGCGGAACTCGTGTGAAGGTGCTGATTGCAATGCGGTGAGAATGTTTCTAATTATTTTTTACATGAAGGTACTTACTTAGCTCATAAACATACGGGAGTTCCCCCCCCCCCTCATTCCCACAACTATAGCTCCTGAACATCAGGATCAACAGTAGCGACTACAATATGGGATTCTTCAAGAAGGGCATTAGAAGGTTTTTACAGGGTCGGCAGCGCGAGTGTGACGCCCCTGGTGTTACACGCGTCCTAGGCCACGGTGATCGCTTCCCATCAGGTGGGCCATGTGCTTGTCTGCCACCTAAGTGGTATAAAAAAGTGACCTACGAACACACCAAGTAACGATACCCGGGCAGCCCAGAAAAAGTTTAACTGTCTTGGAACCCGCATCGAAATTGATCAAAGTAAAATTGAGGAATGAGAAATAAACATATTATAATAAATAGCGAGTTTTATCAAAGGCTAAAGCTGATTTGAGGTTTAAAAAAATGGTATGTGGCCTAATTTACAAAGTCGTATGGGCCAACTGATGATGGTGTTTTCGTTTTTCAACAGATACAGGAGAATGTGGACAGCTCTAATGAGTTTAAACTTGTAACACACACCGAAAGAATGTAAGATCTCAATAATATAAACTGACAACTTGGTTTTGACTAACTTGACCATTTTCATCACTTACACATTAATATTTATTTTAATGTCTTCCTAGCCATCTGACAAATGTGCGATCAGCTTACTCATTTTTACTCGTTTTTACCCGTTTACCCTTCTTCCCGAGAAAACAATGTCAGATTCATAACCGTCAAAATATTCCTTGTAAAACTGGTTGATTTACGCCACTTCACACAATACATTCATTCATCATTCTCTGAACCCTTTTCCCAACTCAGTTGGGGTCGGCTTTCCAGTCTAACTGTGATGCGGCTGAACTTCGATATTTCCCGTGGAACGACTGCCATCTCACCTCCACAACCAATGGTCATTATGACCAATGGCGATATCGAAGTTCCAAGTTAGACTGGTTGGACTTGTGTGGGCTCCCACTACCCGTAACGACTGCCATAGATGTTTTTATGGCAACCGGGACCGAAGACGGCTTAACGTGCTCTCCGAGGCACTAATAAACCTGCGATAAATATAGCATCGAAAAGTCATTGGTGTGTGCCATGGTGAACCTGGGATCGTATCCGAGACCTCGTCTCAGCAGTCCATTACCCAAACCACTAGGCTACCGCGGTTGTGTCACAATACATTCATTATTGTACTAAAAATATTTTCTTTATTGGTTACAGATTACCGAAACCATGTAAGTCTGTACCACAATTATATTCTTCCTTTTTGACTTGAAAAATCGTAAGTAATCTCAAATAACGTCAGAATTGCTGAACCAGGCATTGAATTACTTTGTATTGACTCGTTTGAATCTTCAGAAGGCAGATCATACAAACAGAAACAGTACCTACCAAGTTTTTCTGCATTCGTTTCAAAATATTTATTATATTAAGTTCTTCTTCTTCAACCTAGCGTTAATCCCAGTCGCATCCAAAGCTTTCACCTCGGAGTCTGGGGTCCGCTTTACCAGTCTTAACTGCGAATTCGGCTGGACCTCGATATTTTCCGTGAAGCGACTGCCATCTGACCTTCACAACACAATGGTGACATTAGGCGATATCGAAGCATAAGTTATAAGTTATTATACAGGGTTATTTATAATTAACTAGCATCCTCGCAGGGGTAGATAGCTGACATCATAACTGATCATTTTTGTTCTACGACTTTTTATAATTCGTTAAATATTACTTTCATACAAAAATAAATATTAGTTTAGTTTTGCGTCTAAAAGTTACTAACTCTACGTGCGCCGCCGCCGCAGTTTACACGCATCGTAAAAATTAGGTAAACAAACTCGTCTCATCAATTAGGAGGCGGGGCGCGGCGCTAGCGCCTTTGACCTTGACCCATTTCTTTTTGCGAGCCGCCAGTCGGTCGCTAGATGCGCGCGCGTCACAGTCGTTACAGGTGTGCATCACTTGTCTTTGTGTGCCACGATTTTTCGCGTTACCGTGTTGTTTCGATCTGACTATCACCATGCCTT
The DNA here is from genome assembly GCA_963576445.1 of Lithosia quadra. NCBI lineage: Eukaryota > Metazoa > Arthropoda > Insecta > Lepidoptera > Erebidae > Lithosia > Lithosia quadra. The sequence goes on from OY754897.1 coordinate 3,353,737, forward strand.
ATCAGTATTCCAATGTGGAATACTCATAAGCAAATTAAAACTAATCGGGCCGTGTTAATGAACTGAAAAGTAAATTTTTAGGTGTGGTCTTTGTGTTAAATGTGTCAATGTTGAAAGTGGTTTTGTGAGCGATACTCGTCGGCATGCGCGGGACTTGAACCTCAGAGGTAATAACTAATTGAACATACTTTGTAATATTGTAAAAAAATCAACTATTAGTTCAATTGTTGTAAATACGATGATTCTACTTTTCAAATACCCCGCATTAAAAAATCTAAATTGAATCATTAATGCATTATCTACCTACCTACCGATGTTTGTTTTATGAATTCAACATAGGCTTAATAGTATCTCGTTCTTACAATAATAAACTTAAAAACTCATTATTAAGTATTGTGTTCAGTTTTATTGAAAGTCGCAGAACAAACTTTGCTACTTATGATGTCTGCTACCTACCCCTGGAAGGATGCCAGTTAATTACAAATGACCCTGTATAAGTTGTTTTTTCATTAATATATTCCAATTGATTGAAATATTTTGGATAAAATTATATAATCTGTTAGTATCTTGTGATGTTTTCTGAATAAAAACAATTAATGAAAAGGTGAGTGATATTGTGGTATAAATATGTGTACTGATCTTACAGATGAAGAATCCTGTGAATGGAAAGGAATCAAGGGCAAGTGCGTATCTCCAAAAGTATGCCTAACTACCCTCGATGAAGATAGTGAGAAGCCGCCTGTGAGTAGAGTACTAGTTCGTTGGTGGATAGGACTTGGGAGGTTGTGCAATTCCAGAGCACTCTCTCCGATGAAACACCGATAGACCAGCAACTTTGCATCGTTGGTCAAGACTCTGGAGTCTTTTCTCGACGAGTGAATCATCTTTGATGACCCTCTTGGCCTCTCAATCGTCTCTGGTATTTTCAGATGATATTTAGCTGAGTCATCGCAATGATTTATCTTTCATTCTTTTCAGGTGTGTCCTGACAAAAATGGCAAGCTTACCTACATATGTTGCACAGACTGTCAGCTCGTCAATGACACCAGGTTAGATAAATAAATTTCATCTCATTTGTATCAATGATTGTGTTAGCTCTAACACGAAACACTGCGGGAGCGGTCACGACCACCATCAGACCGGGATCCTCTCGCTTGAGACCATGGGTTTATCCATGGTATGGAGTGAGAGTGCATGGGATTCGGCCACTTCGTTTTGTGAGGAGGTGATGAACGAAAAAGAGCACGGAAAGGGTATAGGAGTGGACCAGCACTCTCTCGTTCCGCGGTAGGCGCACCAGCCGTCTGAGATTTAACGAACTCTGTCCTCCATGAGCACGGCGGGTTACCTGACGTCCTAGCAGAACAGATCTGAGTCTCCTCTGAAAAATCTCTATCACGAAAAGTGACAAATTATTCTCATACCACTACTTTTTGGACTCCACCTCGACTAATTATACAAACAAAAATTCCAGTCAAAATAAAAGATTAAATGCATTTTACTTACATCGTTACAAAGCTGTCAATTTTATTATTTTGAATGAAATTGCTAATTAGCTGACAAGTTACTTGTCTTTAAAAACTGTATTCTACAAATACTATAGATATAATAATCGCCATGTTTATTTCAGTGACTTTGTAATAAGTTCGGAGGCGGAAACATTTTGGAAAGATGGCCGCAAATCAAGAGATGGTAAGTTTTAAGTATACCTTATTACTTGATTGCCGAAGAAAAGAGTGTAATGTTTTTTCCCTTCTACCTCGGCTGACCCAGGGCCAATCTCCAGCTTTGAGATGACTCCTTCGGCTTTGGGAACCACGGTGTCCCCGTTTTGCTCCCGGAAAGCATCGTACAGTTGCTTTGGGTACTAGGGTGACAGGTGGGCACTGTTTAGAGCCTGAATAATAGCAACCCATTTATGTCCCACTGCTGGGCACGGGTCTCCTCTCCTCTAACGAGAGAGCTGAGAGAGTTTAGACCTTAATCCACACACGCTGGCCTAATGCGGGTTAATGGATCGGACATGTCCTTATAATTTCTTCTAGGACATGGTTTCCTCACGATGTTTTCCTTCACCGTCAGCAGATGGTGCATCATGTGATTAGCACATATAAATTCCACAAAGTGAAATTCACATTGGTGCTGTCCGGCCGGATTCGAACTCGATGCCTCTGAGTGGAGGCCGCGTCCTATCCATTCAGCTACCATCGCTTTAAGAGCCTTAATATCATGAAGTAAATGAGTACCTGGATGTAGTACTGATGGTTTTATTGTTATTACAGCCTGTCTCCAGTACCTGAGAGACGTGAACCACGAGTGCCACCAACAGGGTAATTCCGCTGGAATCACCAGGAGGCTGGACACGGAGAACAAGTGCCATACTTACAACACTTGGAATATTCCTGGCCGTGATATTCCACGAATCCGGGGAAATCCTACAGAGGTACAAAAATTGTATTAAATACATTTTTATTATCTACTTATTTTTCATGTTGATGTTCTTGAAGAACCTCATTTAAGCATACGACTCAAGGAAATTTCTAATGTTCTTGATACGTCTACAACGCTAGGGAAACCACAGATTATTCAACAGTTATAATTATATCTTCAATGATCTTCAATTTGTTTGTACCTATAGGAATCGGTGAATAATTACCAGCATTTATTATTTTTCTCAGGTTTTGCTGGGAAATGGCGATACTCGAACAGATAACTGGTTCTACAAAGCAACAATCCTCACTGATAAATTTTTATTGTCCTCTGCGTATATAGCGTAAGTGTATTTTATTTAGCCCGCTTTAGAGGCTATACCTATGGGTGTTACGTGGGAGTATCACAATAAAAGATAGCGTACACTTGAACGTTCAACCATAACACCAGTGTAGGTGTTATGGTTGGCTTGTCTCTTTATTATTAGAACACTTGATATTAACTAGGAATATCTATAAGTGAGCGAGTCATATGCGGCTGACTGTAGCAAGCTCGCTATATGAACTGGTGTATAGAGCGCGGGCGCTCTATCGCTGCTCCAGTGAGGAATTTGCTGACATCGCGTCTGCGACGCAGTGCCGCTACACTACACCCGCCATCTACTTCTGTCCTTACACACTTCACGAGCTTCTTCATGCAAGCTCGTCGACTTCGATTCACATTGTATAATATATCTTCTATATATACATATATATATGTATTATAATTGCTTGGCTTGATGAGACTGACTGACTGACTGATTTATCAACGCAGAGCCTAAACCGCTGGACCTAAAAAATCTAATCTTGGCAGTAGATGCTTTTTATGTCAGCATCCGTTAAGAAAGGATTTTTGGAAATTCCACTCCTAAGGTGGCAAAATAAGCGATCAAAGTTCGTATGAAAGTCCGTCATTGTCATTTTAAAAGTTAGACGCATGAAATTTCATACACCTACTTCTGATTAGAAATAATTGAACACGTGTTTCAGCGTTTTTCAAAATATCACCCCTCAAAGGGTGAAATAGGGGTGGACAGCTCATTTCGGACGGGAGATAACGTCGTATCCTACCAAAAATAGCTATAGACAAAAATTCGAAAACTGAATGTACAGGGGTAGCAGCGACGGGTACAGCCTTTCAAACAAAAGATATCTGAAATGTTACTTTTATTTCACAGAAATATTTCAGGAAATCTGAAACAAGCTGCTGTACCGAAGATCCGGAGCGGCAAAGCGAAAGGCTGGCAGATTTACACCATCAATAAAGTGTACTTACACCCAGAGTACAAACGTAATACAACCAGCGAAGCCATATACAACGACATTGCGTTGCTCGAACTTGATAGACCGTATGTTATACAATAATACGACTAATATGCTATTATAGATATTATAGCCGTCGGTCCCGGTTGCCATACAAACATCTATGGCAGTCGTTACGGGTAGTTGGAGGTTGGAGCCTACAAAAGTCCAACCAGTCTAACTTGGAACTTCGATATCGCCATTGGTCATAATGACCATTGGTTGTGGAGGTCAGATGGCAGTCGCTCCACGGAAAATATCGAAGTTCAGTCGCATCACAGTTAGACTGGAAAGCCGACCCCAACTGAGTTGGGAAAAAGGTTCAGAGAATGATGATGATGCTATTATGGATAGATCGTTTTTTTGATACCACTGAGGTGGCAGACAAGCACAAGGTCTGCCTAATAGGAAGCTGTCACCGCGGCCTATAGACGTGTGCAGCACCAGGGGCGTCACACCCGTACTGCCGACCCTGGAAAGGTGGAGGGATTGGGAAGGAGATTTGGGTGCGGTTGGGGAGAGATTGCGAGAGTTTCTGTGCGACAATGCAGAGACTTTTGTCTTCCTGCGACAGCACAGAAGAATAGCAGTGCTTCCTTTTTACCCGACTGCCGAAGAAAGGAGGGTAATGTTTTTAAAACTATTTTAGATAAATAAAACTTTACCGATGTAGCCAGATCATACCTCCCCAAAGTTTGGGAGAAATGGCAAGATAGCCCCGGCGAGGCGGGCAAGTCGGCCGGGGCGTTAGGGCGATTGGCTGAGAAACCGCCGGACTGTTCGAGCATTGTCGAGCAAGACCGCCTTCTGCATTTATTATTGTTTTTTTACAGAATAATCTTCAACAATGAAGTCTTCCCAGCCTGCCTCCCTGATCCATCTGAGGAGTTCAATATAACGATTGCGAAGCACTTTCACTTGTCCGAAGTAACAGTAGTAAGTTTATTGAAGAAAAAATATCCAATTTACTTATTACCTAGTGGGGTAGTTTCAATTTCAATTCCTTTATTTCTCAAAATAGTGCAACGTAATTACATCTTTTTGACGTCAAAAACTACTTAATACTAAGTTTACCACCGCTTCCTAGGCGCTAGCGGAGAAGAAACGGCGCAACAAACTCCACTGCTGTAGTTTGAACATTTTTGCAATATCCTATTATTCTAACTAAATATAGGTAGGTAACTCACTTAAGTAAGACCCACTGGGTCTACTGTACACTGGGGTAGAGTGAGCTCTGGCTACCCTACTTACCGGTGGGAACACAACACGAAGGTTATTATGGACGCGGTGTTCTGTAGGGCGGAGGTACTACCCCAGTCGGACTGCTCATTTCGGACGGGAGATACCGTCGTGTCCTTGCTCCATAATTCAGACATCGTCATAAATTCTAACTAGTTATATTGTATTCTTTAGTTTGACTATGAGAAGATGACTACGGAAGAGTGCAATGCCCAGATCACAGATATATCGGGACGATTCCTGCCCGAGATGATCAGAAGCGAATCGCAGATGTGCTACAAAACTAAAGACAACTGCGTTTATTATTGGGTAGGTTCACTTTTTTATATTCTACCCCGCCTGATGGTTTTTTTTTTATACTACTTAGGTGGCAGACAAGCACACGGCCCACCTGATGCGAAGCGGTCACCGTGGCCTATGAACGTGTGCAACACTAAGGGTGTCACACACGCGCTGCCTACCCTGAAGGGAAGGGGGGAGGGCTGGGAAGGGGTGGGGAGGCTAGGAAGGGATGGGAGGAGGAGAGGTACATTGAGCTCTGGCTACCCTACTTACCGGCGGAAACACAACTCAAGGTTATTATGACCGCGGTGTTCTGTAGGGCGGAGGTACTACCCCAGTCGGACAGGTCATTTCGGACGGGAGATACCGTCGTATCCTACCTCCATTAAAAGCTGGAAAGCTGAAGGTAAAGTCTCAAGAAAGAGGGTCACCATTACATACACGTATCATGTTAACCATGGTGGCACTCAGCTTGACGGCATCATCAAAAGAGGATTGTCGTCGCAGCACCGCGTGACACCCACCGGTCCCACTAGTGCTGCGACCACAATCCTCTCCTACCCGGCTATCCACTTACTGACCTGAAAAAAAAATGTTCTCTACCTACTTATTATGTTCTGTTATGATCTCTTATGCTCACTTATGTTCTCTTATGCTCTTGTGCGTGTGTGAATTAAATCTTTTTCTTTCTTTTTCACTTTCTTAAATAAATACTTTTTGTTCATGACAGGGTCCTCCTATCACGGTGACGACCCAGTACTCACGCTGCATGAACACGGTGATCGGAGTCGGCAGTATAAGAATCACCTGCGAAATAGCTTTATATACCAATGTGAAATACTACACGCCTTGGATTGAGAGCATCGTGTGGCCATCGACCTCAACGAAATCTATATCTTAATTATTTATAACTACCTGATGAACGCGACTCTGACTGGAGGATTAGAATCAGAGAATATAATGACCAATAGTCACAAAACCATCCACACGTCCTTAGGCCACGGTGATCGCTTACCCCTAGGTGGGACGTATGCTTGTTTGCCACTTATGGCAGTCACGTGCATTCACGTACCTATCAGTCATGCCATACAAGGAAGCTGTAAACTCAACGTTGCTGGTATAGCAATCTGAATTATAAGTCATGAGCTACGGAATTCTCCTTTGGGGTAATTCCGCAGACTTAAACACGATCTTTTTTTTGCAAAAGCGGGCTGTGCGTGCTATTTATAACTTGGGCCCAAGAGTCTCCCTCCGAGAAAAATTCAAAGAAATAGACATTCTAACTGTAGTCTCACAATATGTATTTGAAAATCTCATGTATATGTGCGGAAAAATATTTCACAATTTCCAAGACTGTGATAGGCACAATATAAATACCAGGCACAAAAACAATCTTGTAGCCTGTGATAGTGGGCTCCAAAAAATCAGTAATTCTTTCCGGGGTAACTGTATACGTTTTTTTAACAAACTCCCAAGCGAAATTAGAGATTTACATGTAAGTAAATTTAAAAATGTTGTTAAAAGAAAACTCTCCCAAAAAGCGTATTATAAAATTCAAGATTATTTGGATCATAAAAAGCTTGAAAATGAACTGTTCACTCAACTATGTTACTCGAACTAACACTGTATCTAGACTAAGGCAATTGTTGTAAATAGACCAAAAAAAACAGCCCGCTGAGTTTCTTGCCGGAGTCTTCTCAGGTCTGGGCCGCGTTTTGAACCGGTGGTCCATTTGCTTCTAGTTTTAAATATTTATAATTTTGACGTTTTGTAAGTGCCGCTTAAAATGGTCTATACAGAATAAATGATTTTTGACTTTGACTTTGACAAATCAAATCAAATCAAATCAAATCAAATTCTTTATTCGCTAGAATATGGTAGGCACAGAGATGTTAAATATAGCATTACAATACAGTTCATTCATATTCTGCCATATTATGATGGCGTGCAAATATATACATGCAACAGTCAATATTACAGTCTGTAGGTAGGTACATGCTCAAACGGCTCAACAGCATTAATAATATTATATATATATATCTATGTCACAAATTCAAATGTCAACATTAAATAAGAAAATAAATATAATATCAAATTAAAACTCAAAAATCATAATCAAAATAAAAAAAAAAAAAAAAATGTCAACGCTAAAATAAGAAAAAAATACAATGTCAATTAAACTCAAAATCAAATCGCACACCCCGTACAACAAAGGAGTATATACACATATGCAATTTTTTTTTTATTTCGCCAATCGATGTAAAATACTTCGACACATGTTCTATATTTTTTTCGTAATTTTCCTTAAAAAACTAAGAAAATGGTTAAGAAAAAACACAAAAGCTACTTCCTTAAGAAATATCATAATTAACTGGCAAAGAAAACGTAAATATAATTACTCGATGCATAATTTATTCAGACCATTAACAATATGTACGTAATCGCAATCCAGTCTTTATTGCTCAGGCCAAATTAAAAGATGTGCACTCGTAAGTTTACTTACTCCTTTATTGCACGATATATTTTTGAATAAATTTTTCGTAACTTCACTTAAGCGTCACTGTTAAACTTATTCTGAAACGTATGTGTACTCAATCCTTTATAATTTTATAGATTACTAGCTTACCCGCGCGCGGCTCCGCCCGCGTGGATGTTGGCTGTCGCCACCAAGTCTTTTTAAGCCTTGATAAACAGTGGTAGGTAGTAGATAGTTCTGTCAAACCCTTCAAGGTTCCTTACAGTTCCGTGCATCGCGACAGAAAGTCGTTTTCGTCGTTTTTTGGTGATGTGGGTAAAGGTACGGTCTCTGCACTTTTCCTTTCGCAAAGAAGGTAGGACACGACGGTATCTCCCGTCCGAAATGAGCAGTCCAACTGAGTACCATCCTCCATCAGGTGGGCCGTGTGCTTGTCTGCCACCTACGTAGTATAAAAAAAAGTTGTGCCAACGGGAATTATGCTCTTTCTTTTTTCGAGCGAAAATTCCCTCGAGCTTCACTTCACCGGAGCCAACGTTGAGGTAGGCATGTCGGACTTCAACCGATTAAAATCACAAGGTCTATCGCAATATTGGCCTGTGTGATCGAGGAATCTCGTGTGTCCTAGTAAGAATATCCCAGAGACCCCGACCGGTTCCAGCCGCCAGCACTGCCGACACCGACATGTTATTAGGAATCTAAATCTGCTTCAAAGATATTTCATCCATCTACCCTGGGTACTTTGCCAGTGTGTGAATTGGCGATGTGTCCACGGAGCAGCCCCAACAGTGACGCTCGGACGTCAGCTCCTTTCCCATACAGTACAGGAACTCACCTCGATTTCTCTTGTGGCAGACCTCAAACCTTTATGCACAGGAAGTATCCTGTAAATAATGTCGAAATATGCTGCCTGAATTTTTAAATTTGCTTGCATTGATTTGATTTTTTCATAGCTTCAAGACGTGCAGACTTAAATATTTCATGCTAGTTTCGACTTAATTTCTCCACGCCTACCTACATAATGATTATATTTTTGTGTGGTGGCTAACTACATACTCAGGTATTATAGATTTTTTCTACATTTGAACTATACCTTGCTTTACACCAAATTAGATGATTTTATATCAACGGAAAGTACTCTTTAGATGCATTTAATTCCTTATATAGCATCATCTTCTAACATAATATATCTTCAGCACGAACCAATTGATGCCTCTATGTGTTCCTGAGAAAGAGGCCTTGACAGACGGACAGAAGGACAACAAAGAGGTCCTATAAGAGTTGTTTTTTCCTAATAAGGTATATAAACCCTAAAAATAAATATATATTCTCTTTGTCTTTTAGCAATAAGAAACAAAGTATATTACTCTATGGAAATTTAGACAAAGTCACTTTTAGTTCAAAAAATCCAAAAAATCATAGATCATGAAAATCTGTTCAGCCGTTCTTGAGTTCTAACAAAAGCATGTTTTTGAAACATTTTTAGGGCTTTAGGGTTTGAATTGAAAAATCCTTTCTTAGTACACACATACGCATCAAAACACAGACATTCTGCTAATTTCAAGTCTCTACGACCAGCGGTTTAGGCTGTGCGTTGTCTCTAGGTCAATCAGTCAATCAGGACTTTGAGTTTTAGGCAATGATATTGGTTTTAGGTACCTATAAAATGTATTGATTATTGTAGGTACCTGATTAATTGACGTGCTGTAGTATAATTATTATGTAAAAGTTACTTACCACAGTTTTAAAGACCGTTGCGTGCCATTCTGATTTTGTTATTGTTTAAATATAGCTATGGTTGTGAAAATATAATAATAAGAATTCATATTTTTCGTTTTGTAACTTTCATAGATGTAAGAAATTGCTTATAGTTAGCAAAATAAGTACAAAATAAAGAATTATTAAAAAATATCTATACTTCTGTACTAATATTATAAAGAGGTAAAGTTTGTGTGTTTCTTAAATTGTAAGGGGTAATCTCGGGATCTACTGAACCGATTTTAAAAATTCTTTCACCAATAGAAAGCCACGTCATTCGTGAGTGTCGTAGGCTATATATTTTATTGGAAAACTGGAATTTACACCCAGCGAAGCCGGGTCCCGGGTCGCTAGTATATTATAAAGAGGTAAAGTTTGTGTGTTTGTATATTTGTTAAATTGTAAAGGGTTATCTCGGGATCTACTGAACCGATTTTAAAAATTCTTTCACCAATAGAAAGCCACGTCATTCGTGAGTGTCATAGTCTATATTTTATTGGAAAACTGGAATTTACATATTTATAATCTCGTTGTATTCCTGCAATTAATCACCAAACTCTTTTTGATATATTGTACAGTAGTTGTAAAATCATAACAAATTAGATACCCACAATCCTCAAATTAAAATGTAAAGTTATTTTTTGTTATTATGAAAATATAAGAAAATATGTATTACTCTGTAAAATATTTCTTCGTGCAATAAATGAGTGTGTCACATACATTAAAAAACCTTAATAAATTATCACTGCAATATACACTTATATAAACTTACTCATTATTTATTTTCAAAAATAAACGTGCTATAAGTACTTAAAACTAAAAGCTCCGAGGTTATATCACGAGGAAAAATAAGCAATAAAAGCGTATGTACACATAAGATCCATGTTTTGTTTATACCTAAACAGCAAAAAAGGTGTATGTTTATTTACCAACAGTTACTTAAGGAAAACCCTAGTACAATAAATAGGTAATTGTTAATTTTCCCTGTACTATGAAAATAGTAAATCTATCTTTAATTTCAGTAAATACATATTAAAGAGCTCATTTTGAGGCTTCTTATGATATATGATACAAAGTACTATCATTATTAGTTCAGGCAATATTCCAGAAACAAACTGTTTTTTGGCTCTCCTGTAAAGTTGGTGTTTTCCAGATACGCCTTTGTTGTACGGGGTGTGCGAAATGTCAACGTTAAAATAAGCAAAGAAAAAAAAAATATAATAATGTCAGTGCTAAAAAATAAGTCAAATATAATTTCAAAATAAAAATATTCACTATGGAATTCCTAACAATAAAAATTAAATAAAAAACAAAAATTCTTATTCAACAACTCAAATAATTAAGATCATCATTTAAATATTCATTAACATCATAATATGCTTTTTGTAATAACAAATCCATTAGCACTCTTTTTAGTTTGGTGCAATTCACCTCCCTCCAATCCTTAGGCAATTTATTGTATAATTATTGGCGCCATACAAATGACACTCTTGCGCATGAGGGCCGTCTTCGCCCTGTGCAAACGAAGCCTGCTATTGTCCCGCCTATTTCGCGGAACTGTTGCCTCCATGGTCGGAAATAAATTTGGGTTACTTTTTACAAACATTACAACCTCGAGAATATATAAGCTTGGTAGTGTTAGTATTTGGTATTGTTGGAAGTACGTTTTGCAACTATCAGTAGTTTTTAATTTAAACATGGATCTTATGCATCTCTTTTGCGCTTTGAACACGTCTTCTTTGTCTGTTGAGTTGCCCCAGAAAATAACGCCGTATCGTAGAAGAGGCGCAGCAAGACCGTGATAGGCCATTAATAGGGCATCTGTATTAACAGTACTGGATAGCCTATGTAATGCATAGGCAGAACTGGAAATTCTCTTACTGAGTTGCTCTATATGTGATTTCCAGTTAATACTTTCGTCAATTATTAACCCTAGAAACTTTGTCGTCCTAACATTTTCAATTGTATTATTCTGATATTCTATGTCTATTACATTTGATGTTACCCGTTGGTTAAAATGCATGATTTTTGTTTTTTCCAGGTTAATTTTTAAATTATTAATGTCCAACCATTGTATTATCGATGTCAATGCATTATATATGTCAATTTAAATAATAAGTACCAAACAAAATCGTGCTAGTCAGAAATTATTACGATTTTTCTGTGCCATTTTAAATCTTTTTTGTAGTCGATATATTATACTCAAGATGCTATTTATATGTTTTGTTAAGAATATTTATCTTTGTAATTAAATTGAAATCACGTGATTTAATGAAATTTTTTAGCAATTGCATGCTAACTATTCCCAATGATTTTCTGATCGGAAGTGATTCAAGTCCCGTCCTGCATGGACGGGACTTGAACCCGTGACCAGTCCCTTACAGGGTGAATGCTCTGACCAACTGAGCTACCCATTCTAGATGCTCGAAATTGCCTAGAAGCAACCTGTTCACTCTAGACTTGTAGACTCCCAGGTTAAAGTTAGCTTTCCAGGAACAGAATCAGACAAGTCGTTCTATTTTAGCAATAAACAAAATGAACGTATCAGGTACCAAAACGCCAACGTTAACGTTTTCTTTTAATGCGTATTTTTTTAGTTTTTAACTCAATATGAGAAATATTTTTAGTACAATTAAGCCCTTCGGCTTCAAGGACCCACTAAGTAGACCCACCGGTGGGTCTCAGAATACTGATGTGTCTCCAATGGCCCACTAGTGGGTCTACTGAGATTTTATTGTCTTCGAAGACCCACTAAAGACCCCTTCGTTGTCAAGGTTCATAAAGTAGATCCAACGGTGGGTCTCAGAATACTGACATGCCTCTAAAGGCCCACTAGTGGATCCCCTGAGATTTTATTATCTTCAAAGACCCACTGATGAAATGTGTTCCTTAAGTAATGTTTTAAACGTTGAGAGCGTCTGAGCCCTTTTCTGGTAGCGCATTCCATAAGCGTGCAGCTTGTATTGTAAAAAACTAATTTATCTCGAAACCTAGTGGAATGCGCAGGGATTGAAAGCTTAAAATTTTCCGATGATATCAAGCATCTAGTGTGATTATTTTTTCTTACATTTAACTTCATGGTGCATATTAGGAGACATAAAATTAAAAAATCAATGGAGCCTACCCCTGTCAGGGGGCCTTTAAAGACATGTCAGTATTCTGAGACCCACCGTGGGGTCTGCTTTATGAACCTTGACAATGAAGGGGTCCATTAGTGGGCCTTCGAAGACAATAAAATCTCAGTAGACCCACTAGTGGGCCTTTGGAGACATGTCGGTATTCTGAGACCCACCGGTGGGTCTGCTTAGTGGGTCCTTGAAGCCGACCCGCAATTAAGTATTTCTAAGTGTTTTGTGGTAGGTATTGTTTGAAATGATGTTATAAATTATTTTACACTCAATTCCCGTTATTATTCTTTAACTTTTATGTCAAGTTCAATTTATATTTAAGTTAATTGTTAATGTATTGATTACGTAATAAATCTTTGAAGTATCCGACTAATCTTGATTCAATAATAACTATACACTCCTCCTCCAACTGCGTCAGCACAGGCAAAATTAGGCAGATAGGCCTTTTTTCTTGATTCCGAATATGTATTCGGAGCAACTACTCAACTTGTACCAAGCGCAGGTTCGATCCTGTATGGAGTACTGCTCGTATCTGTATGATGGCTCAGCTAAATACCAACGCGCTTGAGACGATCGAGAGACGAGCCAAGAGGCTCATCAACAACGATGCACTAGTCGAGAAAAGGCTCCAAAGCCTTGCCCATCGATGCAAAGTTGCAGGTCTCTCGGTGTTCTATCGGATACATTTCGGAGAGTGCGCTCTGGAATTGCACAACCTGATATCTCCAAGTCCTTTCCATCAACGAACGACCAGACGAACAGCGACACGCCACCGCTATATGGTTGATATTCCACTCATACGCACGAAGCGCTTTGCTGACACGTTCATCGTGCGTACCTACAGCTAAGGAGTGGAATTCCTTGCCGGAGTCTGTATTTCCGGAAAGCTATTACCTGGGAATATTCAAGGCACGAGTGAATAGGTAGACCACATCGTCACATACCATCTGGTGGGATTGAGGTCAAACGTATGCCTATCATGAATAAAAAAGAAATTAATTCAATTGGGCAAAAGATGTTAGTTGTGCCCTTTTTAATTAAGACGGCAGCATACATCCAGATATCTATGCATTCTTACAAACAGTTAGTAGGATAGGAAGTAGGATACCATGGGTATTACATACGTTCACTATATCTACTCAGGGATATCAACATCATTCTCTGAACCTTTTTTCCTAACTCAGTTGGGGTCGGCTTTCCAGTCTAACTGTGATGCGGCTGAACTTCGATATTTTCCGTGGAGCGACTGCCATCTGACCTCCACAACCAATGGTCATTATGACCAATGGCGATATCGAAGTTCCAAGTTAGACTGGTTGGACTTTTGTGGGCTCCAACTACCCGTAAGCCATAGATGTTTGTATGGCAACCGGGACCGACGGCTTAACGTGCTCTCCGAGGCACTAATAAACCTGCGATAAATACACACATAACTTCGAAAAGCATCGAAAAGTCATTGGTGTGTGCCATGGTGAACCTGGGATCGAACACGAGACCTCGTCTCAGCAGTCCATTACCCAAACCTCAAGGACATCATAGCTATTCAATTTCAGACCTCAACTGAATAGTTTCGCATGACGTATTAAGTCGATCAGTTTTACCTTTCAAATGTTGGGAATAGGGGGACTGGGGAAATAGGAGGGGGAGGGTTGAGGGGAGGGAGGTATATGAGTGAGTTTCTGTGCTGCTCTGCGCGGAGGAGGAGTGTATAGTTATTATTGAATCAAAATTAGTCGGATACTTCAAAGATTTATTACGTAACCTAATACATTAACATTTACTTAAATATAAATTGAACTAAAAAAATACATAATTAATTATGACATCATTTCAGATACTTCCACAAAAGCGTTAAAGCGTAAATCCTAAAAACGACACAGAAAAATCGAAAAGATCATGAAAATCATGAAAATCATGTTTCTGTCCGACACGATTTTGTTTTGTATTTATAGATGACTAGATGTCACTTGAGATCTTGTTTGAGGTGGATGGAGGTGGACAATAATGAAAATAATTTTATGTAAAAGTAGTTTAATGTCCGTGGCTCCACCCGCGTGAATGTCGGTTTTTATAACACTTAGGTGGCAAACAAGCACACGCCCCACCTAGTGGCAAGTGGTCATCGCGGCCTTTGGACGTGTGGACGATTTTGTGACTTATGGTCATATTTTCTCTGATTCTACTCCTCCCGTCAGAGTCGCGTTCATCAGTTAGTTATAAATAATTAAGATATAGATTTCGTTGAGGTGGATGGCCACACGATGCTCTCAATCCAAGGCGTGTAGTATTTCACATTGGTATATAAAGCTATTTCGCAGGTGATTCTTATACCGCCGACTCCGATCACCGTGTTCATGCAGCGTGAGTACTGGGTCGTCACCGTGATAGGAGGACCCTGTGATGAAAAATCTATTTAATAAAAAAACTTAAAAAGAAAGAAAAAGATTTAATTCATACACGCACAAGAACATAAGAAAACATAAGTGAGCATAAGAGAACATAACAGAACATTATAAGTAAGTAGAGAATATTTAGGGCATAAACCTATAAGACCTACGGATGGAAAGCGTTGAAGACGCGGCAGTGGCACAAAAGCGGCTAAACGTGTGCGTGAGTGAATTTTGAGTTGCAATTAAATACTTGCAATGTTACACAAAAAATGTATGGACGCTGTCCCAACTGATCGACAGACATGGTGATAGTTTCAATATTATTATGACGGCCCATAAAAAGACAAAATAATCATTTTTAGTCTAAAAATCGATTGGGTTCTTAAAAAATTAGACAATGTTTTACATAAAAAACGGTCTATGAGTTTCGAGTTGATTTATCGTAAAAGTTTTTGGCGATTTCTGTCTTTCCTAGTAATCGAAACTAAAATGGTCCCATAGAGTCTTTTGATCCTCACATACATAGAATCGATTGGCACAAAACAATTTCAAAATTTGTAAATGCAGTTCAAAATATCTTAAGAAGTTAGGGAAGGTCTCCTAAGAACGTTTTGCTGTAACTACAACCGTTAGGGTACAGGGTAGGGTAGGGGAAAGGGGGTCACCATTACATACACCGATAGTGCTATATGACTTTCAGCTTGACGGCCTCGTCAAATACTTTTTTACTCGCTGCTTAAAGGACCCGGGACTATAGGAGGAAGGAAAAATATGCGCTGGTAAAGAATTGAAATGCGAAATGGACCAAATGCGACGAAACGTCCAAGTCTTTATGGTGCGGCAAATAAAAGAGGCACCGAACCGCTTGGTTCTTGATGGAATTGTTTGCACTATGCGAGGGTGTGAGCCTTTCACGTTTGGTTCTGTATAGGAAAGTATTTAAAAAATTACGAGTAAACCTACCCAATTATAAACGCAGTTGTCCTTAGTCTTGTAGCACATCTGTGATTCGCTTCGGATCAGCTCCGGCAGAAGACGTTTCGATATTTCTGAGATTTGAGCATTGCACTCTTCGGTAGTCATCTTCTCATAGTCAAACTACAGAAAACAGAATAGGTGCATTATAATAGTTAGAATTTATGACGATCTCTGTATCGTGAGATTGCGAGTTCAATTCCCACTCAATTCGGTCGAATAAATACTTGAATGTTTCGTTTCTATGTACGGGTATAATGCACCAATAAAAATTTTATCAAAGAAGATACCAAAAATACCAGCAAATGGTTCTGAAGTGTCTTTAATTTTCCAATGATAATGATGAATGATGTATGGC
Source organism: Lithosia quadra (assembly GCA_963576445.1). NCBI lineage: Eukaryota > Metazoa > Arthropoda > Insecta > Lepidoptera > Erebidae > Lithosia > Lithosia quadra. The sequence goes on from OY754897.1 coordinate 3,370,113, forward strand.
AGAAATGCTCAAACTACCTCAGTATAAGTAAATCGGATTATTTAGCTTTAAGAAACTTACAACTTTTACTTCGGAATAGTGAAAGTGCTTCGCAATCGTTATATTGAACTCCTCAGATGGATCAGGAAGGCAGGCTGGGAAGACTTCATTGCTGAAGATTATTCTGCCAAAAAACAATAATAAATGCAGTAGGCGGTCTTGCTCGACAATGCTCTAACAGTCCGGCGGTTTCTCAGCCAATAGCCCTAACGCCCCGGCCGACTTACTCACCTCGCCGGGGCTAACTTGCCGTGTCTCCCAAACTTTGGAGAGGTATGATCTGGCTACATCGGAAAAGTTTTATTTATCTAAAATAGTTTTAAAAAGGAACCACTGATCTTATTATGTGCTGTCGAAGGAGACCAAAGTCTCCTGCGTTGTCGCAAAGAAAATCTCACAATCCCTCCCCAACTGCACCCAAATTCCATTCCCAATCTCCCCCAACCCATCCCAAATCCACTCCCCAATCCCTCCACCCGTGCTGCACACGTTAATAGGCCACGGTGACCGCTTCCCATTAGGTAGGCCGTGTGCTTTGCCCCCCCCCCCCCCTATTCCGGGGGCATGACGGGAACCACGCGGTTCCCAAACCCGAGGGGGCCATCTCGAATCCGGAGATGGCCCGGGTCAAGTCGGGGTGCGAGGGAAATGCTCTTTGGGCCACCTTACACCCTGGCGTCAGAAGACCCTAGACGGCGTGCGGTTTTAGTCGGTAAGAGTCCGACATAACCTGCCCCGCTGGCCGCGGGGTGGGTATCCGTGAGGATTAAAAAAAAGGGAGGCCGTGTGTTTGTCTGCCACCTAAGTGGTATCATAAAAACGATCTATCTATAATTGTATCCTTCAGGCATAGCATCCTTTCAGGTAGTGGAGTCAGGTTGCGATAACATTAAACCATCAGTACTACATCTAAGTACTTATTTACTTCTTGATAAGGCTCTAAATAGTGCCCACCTGTCACTCTAGCGCCCAACGCAGCATCACGGTGCTGCGCCCTTTTTAACCGACTTCAAAAAAGGAGGAGGTTCTCAATTCGTACGCTATTTTTTTTGTATGTATGTTACGCGATAGCGGCGCCATTATGGATGGATTTTGAATTTTTTTTTTTGTTTGGAAGAGGCTACTTCTGAGGTGGTCCCATATCCAACGTATCAGGATCAGGGGCCTTACTCCGAAAAACGAAAATATTCGTATCCGTTGACGTTTCGATCATTTAGCTACCCATAAATGATTGAAACGTCAACGGATACGAATATTTTCGTTTTTCGGAGTGAGGCCCCTGATGCTGGGAAATCATCAAATTTATGGCAAAAATTCTGTATTTGATGCCTTTGTACATAATAAACCTCATAAATAAGTACTTTCCTATTTCTGTACACTAAAAAGTAAAAAAATATTAGTTTGTGAAGTCGGTTTTTTAAATGTAGTTACAATTATTCCAGGGGCAAAACGGGAACACCGTGGTTCCCAATCCTGAGACTTTGCCCTTAGCTTTCCTTTAAGCGAGGTGAAGTCATTTTGACGTTTCCTATATAAAAAAGCCGTATTATTGTATAACATACGGTCTATCAAGTTCGAGCAACGCAATGTCATTGTATATTGCGTTGCTGGTTGTATCACGCTTGTACTCCGGGTGTAAGTACACTTTATTGACGGTGTAAATCTGCCAGCCCTTCACGTTGCCGCTCCGGATCTTCGGTAAAGCAGCTTGTTTTAGATTTCCTGAAAGGTTTCTGTGAAATAAAAGTAATATTTCAGATATCTTATCAGGCTATGCCCGTAGCTGCTGCCGCAGTACGGTTTTCGCATTTTTTGTCTATATCTCCGGTTCTACTGAATCGATTTTGATGAATCATGCGTAAAATTTTAAGTCTGACAAAGACCTTTCAAACCAAAAACAAAATCGGTGAAATTTTTTTTCGAATTCTTGTCTTTTTATCGATGAAAAACTACTGAACAGTTTTGATGAGGCTTTTTCTTTTGATAGGTCGTGGTCAGACTTAAAATCTTAAGTAAGTATGTTTGATTACAATCGGTTGAGTAGAACCGGGGATATAGGTAGTAAAAAAGCACGAAAACCGTCAACCACACGAGCGGAGTCGCGGGCATTTATAATATTAGTAGGTCATGTTGTGGATTTTAATAACACTTACGCTATAAACGCAGAGGTCAATATAAATTTATCAGTGATGATTGTCCCAGTGTGGTACCATTTATCTGTTCGAGTATCGCCATTTCCCAGCAGAGCCTGGGAAACAAACATGAAAGCTGTTAATTCACCGATCCCTATACAAACAAATTGAAGATGATATTCACACCCTGCTTAGAGGACCCGGGACTATAGAAGGAAGGAAACACATGCGGTGGTAAAGAATTCCAAGTCTTTATGGTGCGGCAAAGAAAAGAGGCACCAAACCGCTTGGTTCTTGATGGAATTGTTGCACCGTGCGAGGATTCGATGATTCCTCAATCATAGGAAAGGAGAGGGTGGGATTAATTGGAAAACCTCATGGAAACACTCATAAGAAGACTACAATATTTTTGAGATTTGGTATCAATAAACTGGATATTTTTATTGACAGTTTATTGAAGGGTCAGCACCAACATGAAAAATAACAAAATTGTATTGATACAATTTTTGTACCTCTGTAGGATTTCCCCGGATTCGTGGAATACCACGCCCGGGAATATTCCAAGTGTTATAAGTATGGCACTTCTTCTCCGTGTCCAGCCTCCTGGTGATTCCAGCGGAATTCCCCTGTTGGTGGCACTCGTGGTTCACGTCTCTCAGGTACTGAAGACAGGCTGTAATAACAATAAAACCATCAGTACTCCATCCAGGTACTCATTTACTTTATGATATTAAGGCTCTTAAAGCGATGGTAGCTGAATGGATAAGGACGCGGCCTCCACTCGAGGCATCGAGTTCGAATCCAGCCGGACAGCACCAATATTGCTGCTGCTAATCACTTGATTTACCATCTGCTGACGGTTAAGGAAAACATCGTGAGGAATCCCACAAGTCCTAGAAGAAATTCTAAGGACATTTCCAATCCACCAACCCGCATTAGGCCAGTGTGTGTGGATTAAGGTCTAAACTCTCTCAGCTCTCTCATTAGAGGAGAGGAGACCCGTGCCCAGTAGTGGGACATAAATGGGTTGCTATTATTAAGGCTGTAAACAGTGCCCACCTGTCACCCTAGCACCCAAAGCAACAGTACGATGCTGCGCCTTTTCCGGGGGCAAAACGGAGAAACCCTGGTTCCCACAGCCAAAGGAGCCATCTCAAAGCTGGAAATTGGCACTGGGTCAACCGGGGTAGAAGGGAAAAAGCATTACCCTCCTTTCTTTGGCAGTCGGGTAATAAGGTACTTAAAACTTACCGTCTCTTGATTTGCGGCCATCTTTCCAAAATGTTTCCGCCTCAGAACTTAATACGAAGTCACTGCAACAAACATGGCGATTATTATATCTATAGTAGGTATTTGTAGAATACAATTTTTAAAGACAAGTAACTTGTCGTCTTATTATAGCAATTCAATTCAAAATAATAAAATTGATGGTTTTGTAACAATATGTAAGTAAAATGCATTTAATCTTTCATTTTGACTGGAATTTTTGTTTGTATACGAAGTAGAGTCCAAAAAGTAGTGATATGAGAGTAATTTTGTCACTTTTCGTAGATAGAGCTTTTTCTAGTGGAGACTCAGATCTGTTCTGCTAGGGCGTCAGGTAACCCGCCCCATCGCCACCAGATCCGTGCTCATCGAGGACAGAGATCGTTAAATCTCAGACGGCTGGTGCGCCTACCGCGGGACGAGAGAGTGCTGGTCCACGCCCGTACCCTTTCCGCGCTCTTTTTCCTTCATCACCTCCTCACAAAGCGGCCGAATCCCATGCACTCTCACTCCGTACCATGGGGAAACCCATGGTCTCAAGCGATAGATTCCCGGAACGATGGTGGTCGTGACCGATGCCACAATATTTCGTGTAAGAGCTAACACAATCATTGATACATGAGATGAAAAGTTGAAATTTATTTATCAAACCTGGTATCATTGACGAGCTGACAGTCTGTGCAGCATATGTAGGTAAGCTTGCCATTTTTGTCAGGACACACCTGAAAGAATGAAAGACAAATCAATGGGATTTCAACCTTGCGTTAATCCCAGTCGGATCCAAACCTTTCACCTCGGAGTCTGGTGTCCGCTTTACCAGTCTTAATTGCGGATTTGGCTGGACCTCGATATTTCCGTGAAGCGACTGCCATCTGACCTTCACAACCCAATGGTGACATTACATCGAAGCATTGCAGCTAGACCATTGATGTTGGAATTTTTAGGGCTCCAACTACCCGTAACGACTGCCATAGATGTTTGTATGGCAACCGGGACCGACGGCTTAACGGGCTCTCGGAGGCACGACAAATCAATGTGATGGCTCAGCTAAATATCATCTGGAAATACCGGAGACGATTGAGAGATGGGCCAAGATGATGTACTCGTCGAGAAAAGGCTTCCAAGTCTTGACCAACGATGTAAAGTTGCAGGTCTATCGGTGTTTCATTGGAGAGAGTGCTCTGGAATTGCACAACCTCCCAAGTCCTATCCACCAACGAACTAGTACTCTACTCACAGGCGGCTTCTCACTATCTTCATCGAGGGTAGTTAGGCATACTTTTGGAGATACGCACTTGCCCTTGATTCCTTTCCATTCACAGGATTCTTCGTCTGTAAGATCAGTACACATATTAACACAATATCGCTCACCTTTTTATTAATGGCTTTTATTTAGAAAACATCACAAGATACTACCCGTTCACGCTAAGTTTGCCGCTGTCAAATGACGTCGGTATAATGTTTTCTCACTGAAACTAGAACTGAGTGAGTGAGACTACGCTAAACGCGTGACAGTTGGTAGCGGCAAACTTAGCGTGAACGAGTACGAGTAGTAGATTTACTACTAACGTTAACTTTATCCAAAATATTTCAATCAATTGGAATATATTAATGAAAAACATCTTTTAAAACTTATAATATTTGGAAACGAATGCAGAAAACCTTGGCACTGTTTTCTATGACCTGCCTTCTGACGATTCAAACGAGTCAGAAGGAAATTCAATGCTTGTTTCAGCAATTCTGACATCATTTAAGATTAGGTACTTACGATTTTTCAAGTCAAAGAGTAGAGGAAGAATTAACTGTGGTACTTACATGGTTTCGGTAATCTGTAACCAATAAAGAAATTATTTTTAGTACAATAATATGCAGCCTAGATAGTACAATCAACTTCTTTCATTCGTATTACTACTCGTATAAGTGCTGGCAAACAAAACGATTAATAATCAAGATAAAATAAATCAAACTTTGAAATGCCGCTGTATATTGATTGCATGTGGCGAAAATGGTTAACCAATGAATATTTTGACGGTTAGGAAGACTTGACGTTGTATAACCGTGGAGAAGATGAAAATATTATGGAGAATGTGAGAAGTGGTGAAAATGGACAAGTTAAACAATGAATATTATGAAGATATTGGCCTTTTTTTTGTTCGTAAAGAAGATGTAAGACCGCGGTAGCTTAGTGGTCTGGGTAATGGACTGCTGAGACGAGGTCTCGGGTTCGATCCCAGGTGCACCATAGCACACACCTATGAATTTTCGATGCTTTTCAAAGTTATGTGTGTATTTATCGCAGGTTTATAAGTGCCCGGTTAATGGCAATAGGCTCGCCACCTATTACATTGGGACCTTAACATAAACTGGCGAAATGTGGGTGCTTGCACCTCTGCCTACCCCTTCGGGGATATAGGCGTGAGTTTATGTTATGTTATGTAAAGATGTAAAAATATTAAGGTGAATGTATGAAGTGGCGTAAATCGAGTTTAACAAGGAATATTTAGATGGTTAAAAAGCTATTGATATTGTTTTTTCGGAAAGAAGATGTACTCAAATTGTGAAGTGGTGAAAATGGTCAAGTTAGTCAAAAACCAATTTGTTAATTTACATAATTGAGATCTTACATTCTTTCGGTGTGTGTTACAAGTTTAAACTCATTGGAGCCGTCCACATTCTCCTGTATCTGTTGAAAAACGAAAACACCATCAGTTGGCCCACTACGACTTTGTAAATTAGGCCACATACCATCTTTTTAAAACCTAAAGTCAGTTTTTAAACAGTTTTATTTAACGACCTGTTTGTTTTGAAATTTGACCCCCTTTCAGTTGTCGGATTTGTCTGATATTCGGCAGAAGTCTTTAGTTCTGATGACAATACAATTTAAAACTGTTTAACTTAAAAAAGATTTTTCCATAATTTATATCCTTTATGATAACTCGCTATTTATTGTAATGTTTATTTCTAATTCCTCAATTTACTTCTGGTTAATTTCAATGCGGGTTCCAAGACAGTCAAACTTTCTCTGGGACTGCCCGAGAGTCATGACTCGGTGTTTTCGTGAGTCACTACTGTTGACCCTGGTGTACAGGAGTTACAGTAGTGGGAATGAGGGGGAGAGAAGTCCTGTGTGTTTATGAGCTAAGCAAGCAAGTACCTTCATGCAAAAAATAATTAGAAACATTCTCACCGCATTGCAATCGGCACCTTCACATGAGTTCCGCTCACTCGAAGCTATCACGCTACAAACAAAAGGAATGCAATTTAATGTATCTGCTCCCGTAGACAAGTGGCACAGCGTAAATTGCTAAGGAATAGAATAGATCGACCAATCACATCCAAGCTCATCAACGGCGTACGATGCGCGCGCTGCGGCGGTAGCACGAGCTTGGGTGTGATTGGTCGACCTACTCTATTCTATTCCTTAGCGATTTATGCTTGTGCTACTTGTCTACGGGCCCAGTTCTATCGCTTCCAGCTAATTAGCTATCGCTTTTTTTCTTCATCCGAGCACCAATATCAGTTGCATCCAGTGGAATCAGGAAGCCATTTTCCCGGGTGCGGGCTAATAACCTCCACGCGGTGCACCCGGGCAACGAAGACAGAAGGGGCTGTCAATCGCTTGGGAGACGCTGCTACCTGCGGCATATATGCCGGCCGAGATAGGAGTGGCCCTCTAGAGGGCTGCTCGGAGCTCCACGTGTCCCTCTGACTAGCAGAGGATACAGTTGGAAGCAGGCGGGGTGGGCTGGTTCTCTAAGCGCAGATGAGGTAACCTTGCACCCCGGTAATTGAGACAGGAGACGGTATCCGGTTTTAGTCAGTTTGAATCCGGAGATTTCCGCACGAAGAAAAAGAAAATGGGATCCTTCTATGAAAGAATGCTTTACAATACCCAAGCTGGCGGTTAGCCGAAACCTTTCTTCTTGCCGACGTGTAATAACTAAAAGCGAGTACCTACATAACGTACCTTTTAATAAAATCCTGATGTGCCACAATCCTGGTGAACGCGGTGTAAGTGTGGTCATTGCATATATTATTATCTTCGCTCCTAGCCGCCGTAGAAACTACACCTCTGAGATAATAACGGTTTATACCCAGTTCTGTATCATAAAAGGTTAATCCACCGCCGCTGTCACCTCTACACAAGGCCGTACCTGCAATTATTCATTTTATTTTTTTTGAGGAAGCAGGTAGATGTTGATATATGTTTTTTTAAACCTAACTGCAAATGACCTTGAACTTCAAAGACTGGGTACTGGGTAATATTGTTGGTGATTTGTTCTCAAGATAATGACAAAAAAAATGTTCAAAAATATGCCTGTCCCTATCAATCAATCAATCAGTCAGTTCATTCCTAATAATTGGCAACCCACTGTAACATGATATTTGATGACCTCATCATCATTCTCTGAACCTTTTTCCGCAACTCAGTTGATGACCTACCATTAGTATATCCAGCGCAGAACTTGTCAACGGTGATATAAGACCTAAAGTGCATGGGTACAGCGTCAATACACTTTTTGCCATTGAGGAATGGTAAGTCAGCGATGAGCAGAGATTGAGAAGCTTTTCCATTAGCTGTTGTAAGACCCCAACCAGCCACCTAGAAGAAATGAAACTGTCACAAATCATTGATTTCGCTATCATTTTTGAATCTGTTACAATTAGAAGCTGTACCCAATACCGCTTACCCAATAGGCATATCCCTCGCACCCCAGTTGACCCCGGGCCATCTTCAATTTTAAGATGGCCCCCTCGGCCCTCCGAGAGGAGGGTGGGGTGAGCATCGTGCCTCTTTGCCGACGGTGGGGTTTAGGGTGCATCTCCAGTGAATCCCTAAAGTGTGACATACTCTGTGCAGTGTATAGCGGCCAGCAACTATCATACGAGTATAAGAAACCAACTTACCTTCCCAAGCTTTCCATCCTGCAACTGCCATTTGTCGTAGTTACCATCAAAGTTGAGACACACTGGTCTCACAATTGAGTCGTACACGAATGGAGTGACCAGTATCAACCCAGCTATATCCACTCCGAAATGGCCAACGGCACCTTGATAGAGATCTGGAATTTGTATTTCTTTTACCTGTAAGATGTAAATTGAGGTACATTAATACAGATATATCGATGGCCCTATCGAATACTCATGCAATCGAAAAATTACAACTTTACAGGAGAAAATAAAAACATTTAATCCTTAATATCTCAGGTTTCATTGTAGGTAGGTAGGTTAATACAATGTAAAATGGAATTGAAGTTAAAAAATAAGTCTTTTGACAGGTAATAGTATCTAATAGTCACAAAATATTTATGTTCTTGTTACAGAAAATGTTTTCGTGGAAAAAAAGATTCAAATGCAAATACAGCCTTCTTTATGGGGAACCTAACCTAACCTAACCTAACCTAACCTAATCTAACCTAACCTAACGGACGGAAACTGAAATAATTAAATAAATTATGAAAAATCTTTTTCAAGTTAAACAGTTTTAAATTGTATTGTCATCAGAACTAAAGACTTCTGCCAAATATCAGACCAATCAGACAACTGAAAAGGGTTCAAACTTCAATTACTAGATTTGACCCAAACAAACAGGTTGAGTTAATTAAAACTGTTTAAAAAAATCCGTGCAATGACTCTTGCATCTATTCGATGAAGCCATAATCTGAGAATGATGTGACCTAAAAAAGAACGTTGTAAAGAGATTTGAAAAGGGTAAGGTGGTTTGGGCACGTGGAACGATTAATACACCAAAATTCTGCACGGCACATGTAAGTGGCAAACAGGTAAGCCAGAGTTGATTTTGTAGGACATTTACTGATTGAATCCAACTAATATTACAGACGCAAAAGTTTGTAAGAATGTGTAGATGTCTGGATGTATGTTTGTTGCTCTTTCACGCAAAAACGGTTGAATGAATCTGGCTGAAATTTAGTACACAGATAGATTACAGCAGTTATCATTCGCATCTCCGATACATGCAGTTTCCTTTCACCCGTCGCTTTCAAGGCCATCCATACAAGACGGCAGATCTTATAATGGTTTTATAAATTTTCCCAAACCTATATGACATCTAATTGATATTGGTGACCAAATTGAACAGGGTGTGGGTATACCTATGTATATATAGTTGACTTACATCAGACTTCTGCGCACCAACATCCTCTTTATCGTCCCAAGGACGGTAGATCTTGCCAGCCGCCACTCCATAGTTGGACGGCTTTCTGTTTATGAAGCAGTGAGCGGCTACAACAGATTTTAATATATATTATGAATGAGCTGGAGATATTTAAAAAATACGATTCCGAACATATTTTTTTTTTGGAATTTTTGTCTCATTGACTGGGCCTCGATTCTGCTAAAGACATACCACTGACATACCACTGACACTCTAAAAATGTCATTTAATTGTGGACTTTATTGTTATCAGGTTAAGGTCTAAAATCAAATGATATTTTGTAGAGCGAATGAAAAAGTTAAATGAATTCTTTTCATTTGATTTTAGACTTTAACTGTATAACAGTAAAGTCTACAGTTAAATAGCATTTTTAGAGTGTCAGTGGTATTACAGTGGTTTGCCTTTAGCAGAATCGAGGCCCTGTTTGTGTGCGATGGACGCAAAAACTACAGAACAGATTTTGATGCGGGTTTTCTGTTTCAAAGGTCTCAGTCAGACTTAAAATTTTACGATGTTTCATCACAATCGGTTGAGTAGAACCGGAGATATAGTCAAAAAAACGCGAAAACCGACGTCCACGTGGGCGGAGCCGTGGGCAAAAGCTAGTACCTATAATATAAGACAAGAAATTACCTGACATAACAACGTTACTGGTGATGATAGATCCGCCACAGATCTGCTCGTAAGGAGTTGAGGTCTTTCGGTAGATGCCGACGTGCCACGGCACCTGGCCCCGCCTGGAATACGTGCCACTGATGATGAGACCCATGCCTCCTTGGGGTAGCACTCGACCACAGTCTGAAACGAAAAGAAATATTGGATATATGTTGTTGTTAGATATACATATATATTCACGCTTGTACCCGAAGGGGAGCAACAGTTTTAATAGAGCTACCGTACATTGGAGACAAGACAATCTATGGACAGATTAGAACTATTTGTATTGACTGTTTGTCACGGAGCACAATAACCGTGCTCCGTGCTGTTTGTCCTAGTATCCACGAGTTAAACATTATCTTATTACCCGACTGCGCCAGCGAGGGTAATGTGTTTCGCGCGTATGTATGTATGTATCTAGTTTTTTTGTACCCCTCTAGAGGTCTAACGCCTTGTCGGATTTCGATAAATGAGGTCTCAAATGAAAGGTATGTCCCGAGTGTCATATTATGGTACATGAAATGTGAACCAAAGCCATAGTTTTGGTTTCTCGTGCTAACATGTACCTATGTTGTCAAAAAAATATTTTTACTCAAACTTATCGAGTGGGTATCAATACAAAGGAAATTAAAAGGAGTTTTCAAAAATTATATGTCGTAACCTGTAGGTTACGACATATAATTTTTAAACTTTGTAAAGTATGAAATAAAACAAATGATTAAAAAATAAATTTGATAGCAGGCGGTACCCATTAATTTTCTTTCCGTTTATGATTTGCAAATGGGTCCCGCCTGCTATCAAACTGGTTTTTAAATTTTTAATCATTAATTTTATCAGTAAAGAGATGAAGGTCCACTCATTAATAATAGTAAATCATTTAATAAAATAGTTCGTTGTTCAACACCCATTTTTTCTGTCTTAAGACTGTTGTGTGTATTATCTGCGCACAGCGTTATAATGTGAGTTAAATATTGAGCCAAACCTGCTTTGCACTTAGCGATATAGTTCCATCTTCCAGATAGACATTCCATATCAATTAATATTTCTGCCGAGAAGTAATTGGGTCTCTTGCAAACCGGATTGACCACCGTCCCAGGGGCTAAATACCCGCTACAAGCTGTATACCCAACAGCTGGAGCATGGCACAAATAATCCACGCTGGGGTGTAGGTCTAGCTTGCAAAAACCTGGAATTTTTAAGAAAAAACGTGAGGATACAACATGAGGATACAGCCTTTTGCTGAACTCACCTTTTTTATCAAATCAAATTAGTTTTTTTTGTCATTAATTTAATGTAGGTATAAATGTTACGGTTAATACTCGAAGTGCGGCTGCACCTAGTCTTAGCCGGTTAAGTTAGGTTAGGTTAGGTCAGGGTAAGTGGCTACACCTAGTTCTAACCGGTTAAAACTAGATGCAGCCGCACTTCGGGTATTAGACGTAACATTATATTATTTAATTTTCATTGTATTTGTTGTTATTAGATAAATATTTACGTAAATAAATAATAAACCAAAAAAAATCAAATCAAATTAATTTATCGAACAGAATTTCCCAGGAATACCACCTCTGTCGGCCATCGGGGGTGGTTATGTCAGAATCAAACCAACTAAAACCGTTTCGGGTCTCAATTACTGGGGTGTAAAGTTACCCAATAGGCATTACCTCGCGCTCCGTCTGACTCCGGGCCATCTATGGTTTTAAGATGGCTTCCTCGACCCCCGAAAGTTGGGAGGGCGAGCATCGCACCGTCTTGTCGATAGTGGGATATAGGGTGGGTTTTTCCCTGTCCTCCGATCGGAACTCCGATTGGTAGGGGGAGCGGGAATATTTTTTCCCATATCTCCGATTTAATTCACTTACTTAAAAAAATATGTACGTAATTACGTAAAGAATTATGTAAGTTTTATTTAAGTTTTTAAGGGGACAATCGGTTAAAACTACAGTATAATGCTTAACTGTACTTTTGATTAAGTAAATTAAACCGCAGTTAAGCCAATCGAACTTCCGATCGGAGAACAGGGAATAAGGTGACATCGGTCCTGTATTTTTATATACACTTTTTTTTGTAAATACATACATATTATACATAGAAACACCCAGACCAATGCAAATAGACATATGCGTACAAAAATTTACATTGAGCGGGAATCGATTCCGCGTCCCGGAATACTCTACCACTACGCCACAGAGGCCATCGATCTTCGAGGTTATAATACTGGTTACTTACGCACACATTCAGGCATTGGTTGAGGCCATACTCCTTGGATGCAGTACACCAGCGTGGTATCTCCGTATGGGATATTCGGATCCGGTATCCCGTACCCTGGGTGACAGCTCACTGATAGCACAAAGGACTCGTGGGATTGTCCTGGCCAGGTGTTCTTAGCGTTTATGACGTCATACGCGCCGTGCTCAGGGTATGCTGGTAGAGTGCAGGTCGTGGCTCTTGCTGATCTGGAATCAATATTAGAAGGATATCATTGCCTCGATTTTTTATTTTTTTTGTGTCTTAATATTTTGTAAATTATAATGACGGCCTCTGTGGCGAAGCGGTAGTGCATGCGACTGCAATGACAGGGGGCGCGGGTTCGATTCCCGCTCAGTGCAAATATTTGTATGCATGAATATTTTTATTTGCATTGGTCTGAGTGTTTCTATGTATAGTAAGTATGTAGTTACAAAAAAAGTATATAAGTATGTTTATCAGCATTCTAGAACCCATAACACAAGCTAGTTAAACTAAGCTTACTTTGGGTCTAAGGAGCGCTGTGTAGAACGTCGTAGAATATTTATTTATTTAAATTTATTGCACTTAGGTGGCAGACAGTCACCGTGGCCTATGGACGTGTGCAACACCTGGGGCGTCACACTCGCGCTGCCGTCCCCGGAGAGAGGGGCGTTGTGGGGATTGGGGGGCGATGTACAGAATCCCTTCAGTGAGCTCTGGCTACCCTACTTACCGCCGGGAACACATTACGATAATGAAGTTATGAAAAAAAAATTCGATTAGCGATAACAGCAGTATAATTTTAACATAAAAAATAGTAAATAATTTAAATTTAGATTATAAAATATAATTTGGAGGAGGAAGGACACGACGATATAGATCTCCCGTCTGTAATGAGCTGTCCGACTGGGGTAGCACCTCCGCCCTACAGAACACCGCGCACATAATAACCATCGTGTTGTGTTCCCGCTAGTAAGTAGGGTAGCCAGAGCTCACTGTACCCCTCCTTCCCCCACCGCTTCTTAACCTCCCCACCCCTTACAAGCCGTCCCCCTTCCCTTCAGGGTAGGCCGCGCGTGTGTGACACCCTTAGTGTTGCACATGTCCATAGGCTACGGTGACCGCTTCCCATCAGGTGGGGCGTATGCTTGTCTGCCACCTACGTAGTATAAAAAAATAGACATCCAGATTCTAATTATCCTGGATAAAACTACTCAAAAGATAAATTAACCTGTTTGTAGCGCCATCCTTTATCACTCTGGTTATGTCTGGTGATGTTACTGCAACAAAATAAGCGAATTATTAACTGAATTATTAACATTGGACGAAGATAGAAAGAAAGAATGAGTTTATTCCTGCACACTTCCACACTTATTAGCCTAGTGGTCTGGGTAATGGACTGCAGAGACGAGGTCTCGGGTTCGATCCCAGGTTCACCATGGCACACACCAATGACTTTTCGATGCTTTTCAAAGTTATGTGTGTATTTATCGCAGGTTTATAAGTGCCCGGTTAATGGCAATAGGCTCGCCACCTATTACGTTGGGACCTAAACATAAACTGGCGAAATGTGGGTGTTAGCACCTCTGCCTACCCCTTCGGGGATATAGGCGTGAGTTTATGTAATGTTATGTTACTTCCACACTTAGATATACTACATAAAAAGCAGGGGAAATTGATCCCTTTATGTGAGTAGTACCATTGATCACTACTATTGATGGTACTACTGACATAATTACGATAAACTGATTTTTATGGAGAAATTAGATAAAAGTTGGCGATTTATTTACCGACTTAACTACTTCGAATGATTTAGGCCAGTAGGTACGATTTTATTTATTTATTTATTTATTTCCATCACAAACAATTTTTACATTGTGTAGGATATGCTAGAACTGTTCAAATTATCACAATGTAACAACTATCATTCTGTATTTCAATAAAAATGTCCACAATAAATTCAAAAAATGATGTCAAAATTAGAGATCTCGTGACCTCTGTGCCACACCCGATCAAAAGTTCAAGAGGTACGTCATTTATAAATATGAAAATAATCTAAGGCAGTTACTATAAAAATAAATTTAAAGACACGTATTCTTCACCTCACCTTCAGGCCACATCACATTTTCATTCGACACATATGAAATAAAACACAAGATATAGAAAAAACTAAACATTTTGATATAAAAATCACTTCTAACAGAACTGTCTTGAGGAAAATATTAACATTGAATGATATTCTAACTTATTGCTTGCGAAAAACCGGTTGGATATTTAATAAGACAACACACATTACTAGTTTTAAATATACTTGATACTGCCGCACTATAAAGACTTGGAATTATTTATTAATACACGTGTTTCGTTCGTCCTACAATTTTTATCGTGCGAAATTCCCCATGAATACCACTCCCGTCGGCCATCCGGGGTGGTTTCGGTGGAATCGAACCGACTAAAAGCGCAAGCCGTCTCGGGTCTTAATAATTACTGGGATGCAAGGTTATAGACATTACCTTACATTACGATTTTAAGATGGCCCCCTCAACCCCCCGGAAGAGCATCCCGGGGGGTCAAGGGGGCCATCTACTGCGGGGGAGAGCATAGCACCGCTATCCCACCCAAATCCTTTAATCCAGGGTCAGCAGTGTGAGTGTGACGCCTCTGGTGAAGCACAAGTCCATAGCGCTTCGGTGCTTGTCTGCCACCTAAATGCAATGCAAAGGTTCGGGTGTTTCTATGTATAAAGTGTATGTATTTAAAAAGATGTATAAAGTAGGTATGTTTATCAGCATTCTAGAACCCATAACATAAACTAGTTAAGCTATGCTTATTGTGGGCACATGAGTACCTAAAGATAGTACATAGATATTCTGTGCTTTGGGTGTTAATAGCTCTGTGTAGAAAAAAAAAGAAACTATAGTACCTACATAGTTCATTGTCTTTAAAGCGTATACATCATAGGCTGAATAAATTATTGCGTCCTTTGCCGTCACAACAAACCGTGAGAAAATTAAAAAAAAAAACAACGTTATTTTAAATGAAAAGTGCTTGACAATGCGAAATTTTTAGTTATTTATTTAAATAAAATAATTTTGGAGGCCTTTAGTGGATTATACAGCGAAATAATCGGTTCAAAGTAAAATGTCGTGTCAAATAGAAAATAAAATGTCAATGCTACAATACTTTCGAACATCTGAAGAAAAATATAGACGCTGTGGGCTTCTAAACGTTATTCAGCATATAGGTGAAAAATTAAATTTTTATTAACACAGGCAACCTTAAAATAGACAGGAATGCGGACCGGGACCTCCACGTGGTGCACCCGGGCAACGGACGCGAGCAGCGCCTCCCACTCGCCACGGGAGACGCTGCTGCCGGCGCGCGGCGGCAAATCCGCCTGGACTGGAAGTGACCCTCTAGAGGGTTCCTCCGAAGCTCACCACGTGTCCCTCTGACTAGCAGAGGACACCGTAGAGAGTAGGTGGGGGGGGACCTTTTTTATCTTTCTTCCTTTCTTCTTCTTACAATAAAAAATAATCTAAATCTTTATTCGCGTGTTTCATACATTGAGAAAGATTTTATTTCTTCTTTCTTCTCTCTTCTTTCTTCTTTTTCGTTTCTTCTTTATTTACTTAGTGAAACTAAGCTAACTTTGGGTCTAGGGAGCGATGTGTAGAATGTCGTAGAGTATTTTTTTTTTTTATTTACTTTGATAAAAAGATTTAAATACGGCACTGGTATTCACCGCACCAAAAAGTTTTAAAATTCCCTCTACAGATTGTTACGGAAAGTCTGGGACGGTTTATAATGAATCTAAAGCAAGGGCTCGTCGATCTGATACCAATTATTCACTTATCACGTCTATTTCAACTTCACCCACCAAGATCGAGGTGGCTCAAGAACCCCCCGGGACAAGCATCGACTCCAAGTTGAGCAGGTATCGCTAGTATTTTATTTTATTATATTTTATTATTATTTTATTATTTTATTTTATTTCCCTTTCGGGGGGTCGAGGGGGCCATCTTAAAACCGTAGATGGCCCAGGGTCAGCTGGGGTGCGAGGGATATGCCCATTGGGTAACCTTACACCCCGGTTACTAAGGCCCGAGACGGCGTGCGGTTTTAGTCGGTTCGATCCCGACATAACCACCCCCGATGGCCGACGGGGGTGGTATCCATGGGGATTTCCGCACGATAAAAAAAAGGGTATCGCTAGTATTATAAAAAACTTATACTATATAGACTTCGTTTATTTATAGCGGTTTTTGACCATATCTCCGGTTCTACTCAACTGATTGTGATCAAACATGCGTAAGATTTTATGATCTTTTTGTTCCGTGCGGAAATCCTCATGGATACCTTCAAGCGGGGTAGGTTATGTCGGACTCGTACCGACTAAAACCGCACTACGTCTAGGATCTTCTGGCGCCGGGGTGTGAAGTGGGTATTTTCTTCGAACCCCCGCTTGACCCGAGCCAGTAATACCTTCCAATCAAAAACCGCATCACAATCCGTTTAGCAGTTTTGGCGTCCAGACAAACAGACAAGTATTCCAAAAAAAAATTGTGTTCAGAAACAATTATTAATATGAAAATAATGATAATTTGCAAATCATAAACCGAAAGGGAATTAATGGGTACCGCCTGCTATCAAACTGGTTTCGGTCTTTTCAACAGCAGTCGGTTTTTGAATTCGTAATATTTTTTTTTGCTTTTTTTTATATAGGATCCGTCGTTTTTTACGCCCCGCTTAATAGGCCCTGGGACTAAAGGAGGAAGGAATTCACAAATGTATGGACCTTGGGCCTAATAATTGTACACTACTTAGAAAAATAGCTAGGCAATATAGTTTTCATTTTTCACTATTCAATTCTTATAATATTGCCTCGTATTATGGGTGGAATCTAACTAAATAAACACTTTCTTGCAACAACAAACATGGCGGAATAATACTATAAAAATGTACCTAGGTACGAGCATAATTTTATTAATTTATGAGGCGAATAAAAATTTAATTGTATTTTTGCCAATAACCGGTATTATTTCTTTTTTTCTGTATTGTGTACAATTAGGGGGCCCAAAATGAAACATCTCTTTTATTTGTGTGGTTTTTTTTTCAGGCTATCCATCACAACTAAAGTGTCAGGGCTGTACCCCGGGTACGACATTCTATCCAAACGAGCCCGCAAAAATAAAAAAAGTGCAAAACAAATGCCACAAATATATAACGTTTTTATACCAAGATAATGTTATTTTTTGGTCAAGATTATGTTGTTAAGTACAGTAAAGTGATTCCTTTTCATATTGCGGTTCTTTTTGTAGATAACCAGGTACACACAAGAGGTAGGATACGACGGTATCTCCCGTCCGAAATGAGCTGTCCGACTGGGGTAGTACCTCCGCCCTACAGAACACCGCGGCCATAATAACCATCGAGTTGTGTTCCCGCCGGTAAGTAGGGTAGCCAGAGCTCAATGTACCCCTCCTCCTCCCATCCCTTCCTAGCCTCCCCACCCCTTCCCAGCCAGCCAGGGTAGACAGCGCGTGTGTGACACCCTTAGTGTTGCACACGTTCATAGGCCACGGTGACCGCTTCGCATCAGGTGGGCCGTGTGCTTGTCTGCCCGGTAAGGACACGGCCCGCCTGATGGGAAGCGGTCACCGTGGCCTATGGACGTGTGCAACACTCGTTTCAGTGCACGGACTCATCGCCAAGACCTTAAGAGGCTCTCACTAGGCAGCTGGCTCAAGGGCTTGATGCAACAGGCAGTTTTGTTAGACCATAAGAACACCTGAACCAAACAAGATAAGCCCGTCATGTTTGGGCTCACTTAATTTGTCTAGTTATTACACTTACCAGATAATGTTGAAATAACATAACATAAACTCACGCCTATATCCCCGAAGGGGTAGGCAGAGGTGCTAGCACCCACATTTCGCCAGTTTATGTTTTTAGGTCCCAATGTAATAGGTGGCGAGCCTATTGCGATTAACCGGGCACTTATAAACCTGCGTTAAATACACACATAACTTCGAAAAGCATCGAAAAGTCATTGTTGTGTGCCATGGTGAACCTGGGATCGAACCCGAGACCTCGTCTGAGCAGTCCATTAACCGGACCACTAGTAGTACGGGAGGTAGCGTTAATTTTTTTTGGCAAGCGATAGCGAGTTGATATTCTCCACGATAATAGATCTTTATTGATACATACCAGAATTGACCGTCAGAACCCGCACCCGCGGAGGAGTCGAAGGTGACACCATGGTAAAGTTGTCAAAAAAAATTACGCTCCGAGCAATCATTTGCCACGTGAAACTTTATATGGTGATTCCTGAGGTCATTTTCAACTGAGAAATAACCGTCAGATGTGGCGTAGAGTAGTGGTTATACGTCAGTCGCGTATATATTAGACCAGTGCCGATAGTCTTTGAGACAAAATAAATTTATAGTAGGATGAAACCTGTTGGAAAAGGATCAGAATATAACAAAAATGAAAGGAAAAATAAATTACGGGTGATCTGAGGTCGGGAAGTGGGGAGGGGGGTGAGTTTTAAGGGTAAAAACGGTTTATCTCGATTTCCGGCAAAATACAAGTCCTATGGAAAAAAGTTAAATGACAAAGTTGTAGGTAATAAAGAGACCTACAACTTTTCATTTACACTTTTTTCACATAACCTCAAAATGTATGTGAAAAATTCAAATAATCAAGTTTTGGTTTTTTATTTTTATCTTAAGCAAAACAAATTTGTTTTCCACGAAATTTGGTGAAAACTTAGCTTTTTATGTCCCAAAGACACTGTATTTTTTTTGATTTGAAATACTCTTTTTTTCAGCTTATTTTGACTAAATATCGAAAAACCACCCTAATTTTCAATCAAAAATTCTCACGTCAAAATACCAGTTTTTTAAAAAAAGTCAAAAAAATTTTTGTTCTTTGAAATCTCTTCTTTCTGATGATGTAAAAATATATATACATTGCTATGGTAAATGTTCTCAGAAAATGCAAAGAAGAAAAACTTGAATTCGAAATTAATATTTTTGTATTTAGTCATTTCCTCGCTGAGGTGGGATGAGAAGTTACATGTTGCACTATAACTTCATAGTTGCACTCGAGTGCAAAGATTTTTCACCTTGTGCACTTTTGATTCCCTCGCTAAAGCTCATGGTTCTATTTTGTAATTATTGTATTTAGTCATTTCCTCGCTGAGGTGGGATGGAGGGTGGGATTTCGATTGAAAATTAGGGTGGTTTTTCGATATTTAGTCAAAATAAGCTGAAAAAAAGAGTATTTCAAATAAAAAAAAATACAGTGTCTTTGGGACATAAAAAGCTAAGTTTTCACCAATTTTCGTGGAAAACAAATTTGTTTTGCTTAAGATAAAAATAAAAAACCAAAAACTTGATTATTTGAATTTTTCACATACATTTTGAGGTTATGTGAAAAAAGTGTAAATGAAAAGTTGTAGGTCTCTTTATTACCTACAACTTTGTCATTTAACTTTTTTCCATAGGACTTGTATTTTGCCGGAAATCGAGATAAACCGTTTTTACCCTTAAAACTCACCCCCCTCCCCACTTCCCGACCTCAGATCACCCGTAATTTATTTTTCCTTTCATTTTTGTTATATTCTGATCCTTTTCCAACAGGTTTCATCCTACTATAAATTTATTTTGTCTCAAAGAATATCGGCACTGGTCTAATATATACGCGACTGACGTATAACCACTACTCTACGCCACATCTGACGGTTATTTCTCAGTTGAAAATGACCTCAGGAATCACCATATAAAGTTTCACGTGGCAAATGATTGCTCGGAGCGTAATTTTTTTTGACAACTTTACCATGGTGTCACCTTCGACTCGACCGCTACCAGACCGGTTGACGGTCAACTCTGTTATGTATTAATAAAGCTCTATTATCGTGGAGAATATCAACTGGCTATCGATTGCTTGTTAGAATTAACGCTACCTCCCGTACTATAGGCTACCGCGGTAAAATGTTGAAATATTGGACTTAAATAATGCACATTCATTTTAATTAATTATTTAATTCATAAATGAAAACTCACTACACTATATTGGTATTTAATTTGGAATTTCGCGATATAATACAAAAAATTGCAATTATTTCTGCACCTTGGAAAGAACCTATGGTATAAAATATATATAACAGGTTTACCAAAATCTCAATATTATATTCGTTTTGAATGCGATAATATAGTAAAATCTCTAAAATATCTTCACCCAAAAATTGTAAACTGATAATGCTCACCAAAATAAATGATATTACACAAATCTTAAGAGTAACAGCAAAGTTTGTAACTGTCTCGCTATTTTGGTGCTTCATCTTACTGCATATAATTACATAAAAGATCCTGCAGAAGAAAAATAAATTCATACACGGGGCAATGAATTTAACCGCCCATAACATTATAAACAATAAATTAATATTACCCAGCTGTGTATCCTTAGCAAAATATGACCCAAAAGTACTTAGTAACACAGATAACAATACCACAACTATCGAAACTTTTAGAAAACTCCACTTGTCAGTCACAAACACTTTCACAATTTTGTCGTACAAATTCCTCGTGTAGACGCACGACCAGCATCTGAGGTTCATTTCCATAAATCTCATAAGGCATACGCAGATTTGCCTAAGGCAGTGGCGGATTTACCAGTAGGCTGAGGAGCCTAGGGCGGCAGATTTTAGGGGGCGGCAATTTTGAGCTAAATTTTTTTTTCTTTCATAATAGGTAATAATAGGTAACCTTACACCCCGGTAATTAAGACCCGAGACTTGTGGCCGACGGGGGGGGTGGAAGTCATGGAGAATTGTATAGCCTACTGGCGGCAAATTTGTAAATCCGCCACTGGCCTAAGGTTGCGTTCCATTTCGTTGAATGTTAATATGCATATTAAATATAAAACTCGCCACACTGCTAGCTGCATAAGAACTTTTTGATCCAGTTTCCTTATCTCCGGCCAGCGTATAAAGAGCGCGGTTTGTATTATTAAACATATTGTTGAAAATAAGGTTCCAGTTATAGACAAATAACTGTAGTAGTCGAAAATTTCCATTATTGTTCGACGTGTGTGTAGTTCGACGGTTGGACTTACTATTAGTCTGAAAATAAAATAAATGTGGTTAATTAAAGAGTTATTATAATATTATCGGTCGACACTTATTTACCAATGAGTAATTGTAATACGTACCTACACGTCGTAGGATGATTGAATCAAATTTTGAGGAAAAATAGGGATATTGCGAAAACACAAACAAATTACACACCTAATGGTATGCATATATAAATATTCTAAGACATTTTACACACCGCTCTCTAGACCCAAGCATAGTTCTGCACAAGTAATGCACGGATTTTGATGCGGATTTTTATTAGAAAGGTCTTAGATAGACTCAAAATGTTACGCATATTTGATCACAATCGGCTGATTACAACCGGCGATATAGTAAAAAAGACGCGAAAATCGACGTCCACGCGGGCGGAGCCGCGGGCAACAGCTATATAGATAGATAGATAGATTTACATTGTAACTAAATATATAGTGCACAAACCTTTCCTTAAATTTAATTAAGAACAAGGACGTTGACATAAGCTTGATTGTTCAAAACGTAGACAGAGAATAGTATATAGACAAGGACGAGACAAGGCATTAAAATGACAATGACAATCAGAGAGGGACGCTCATATACAAATTGATGGTAAGAGTAAGCGGGACGGACATAATGTCTGTTGTCCTTATCTGCGTACCAGGAATGAAGACTCGGTTATATTATCACCGATTGCCTAATAGTTCGGTATTTTATAGTCTATCCACTCCTTATCTTTGCGTTTGACATTTCAATTTTCTGTCAAATAGTTATGTCCAAATGCGTAACCTGACCGATTTCAAACAATAATCGACATTATCTCTGAAGAAGTTGCAATCGATTTCAAACTTCGATATTTTATTTCTGCTCGATGTTTTATATTTTTTTATATACTTCTTTTGAGTGCCAATTTTATTTCTGCTCGATGTTTCATATTTTTTTACATACTTCTTTTGAGTGCCAGATGTGTAACTGACTAAAATAATTCGCAATAAAATCTGTTAAAAATAGTTTTATTTTTATTATCATGATAATATTAAATAATGACTATTATTTTGATCTTCCAACAAAATTTTATGTTTTGTAATAAACATTCTTTTTTCGTGTACAATGCATTAATTATTCGGCGACATTTATAGGCTGTTCATACCGATTATCTGTTATGGGTTTACGGCAATAAGACAAGCCTATCGAGTTTAGGTTCATTTCTTTTGTCATGGTAAAAACTCTTTGCTGAATTACTGGGTCACCCGCCGGATAGCCCAGAGCTCACACCTTACGATTTTTATTTTTTTCCGAAAAGAAAGAAATCATCGAGATAAACGTTTTATGAATGTCGAGGAAGCTGTGGCTGCGTTTTAAAAGGCTGTCGAAGACGAGTGGGCTCAGTGCTTTTCGTACGTACTTATAATATATGATGAAAACTTTTAATCCCTACCTACACTTCAATATTTTGATGAGATGATTAGCTATTGAAAACACGTACAAGAAGTCATAATACACTTTAAAAACAAAGCTTACATGTTACAACAACTTTAATGTTGACGTAAATGTAAGTAAGTGTGAACGATTATTTTGGGTTCGTAATTTGCAGCGATTTCATTCAATCCCAACACTAGATATGGTAGAGTGTAGCTGTTTTCATTGAGTGAGCATATAATCGTAAATTTTAAATCAACCGAAACAATTAAAGCATTTTAATTTTGGTAAGTAATTTCTTGGTCACGCATTTCCAAGTTTACTTGTACAATTAATGCAATAGTTACATTCTAAAACTGCTGTCAAACGCAAAGATAAGGAGTGGATAGACATAGTCTTATTAATGGGTATGTTTGTACCTTGTTTTGTAGGTTCGTTCGGCAATTTCGACCGAAAAAATACTACCTACTAACATTTTCTACATACATACGTAATATATTCACGCCTTTTTCCCTCCGGGGTAGGCTGAGACAAACAGACCGCCATCTGCCTCTGTCCTTACATACTTCACGCGCTTCCTCTACTGTCATTACCATACAAGCTCGCCGGTGCTTTTGACCTGCCTTTTTTGCAATCAATCATTAACTTGGTCAGTGTATACTATCTCAATAAATACAGTGAAACTTGGTTAAGTGGGACCTGGATAAGTGAGAAACCTCCATAACTGGAACTCATGCTGAGGTCCCAACACTTTGGCACCGAATTACCTCTGTTAGTGGGACGAGGTAAACCTCTATATCTGGGATTTGTTCTTTCGATTTATCATCATAGATAACATTGTTTGTTTACTCATTCTTATTCTACCCACAAATTCCACACGTAATTCCTAGTACGTAAGCCTTCAGTTTTAGTTTCGCTTTACTATCATACAGATGTTTATTTGAAAAATGTCAAAATGAAAGCTACAATCGTTATCATTACGTGAAAAACTGAAGTTAATAATGTAACCCTCTGTAAATGAGACAGATATTTATTTATACCTGTATATCTGAGACACTGGGTAAGTGGAATACCTCTATAAGTGAAACGACATTGCAGGTCCCTTGATGTCTCACTTAACCAGGTTTCACTGTATGTGCATGCGTGTATGAAAGTGCGAAAGCGAAAGACGTATGCCAAGATCTTAGCAAGTGGAAAGATGTTGTCTCTGCCTACCCCAATGGAAAAAGGGCGTGATTTATATGTATGTTTGTATCAATAAGTATCAAATTAAAATACACGTATCAGAATTAAAACCTGAATCACAAATTAACATCCTAATATCAGTGCGTAAAATCTCGTAATAAAAGATATTCAAAATTCAGTTCCGATCTCATCTCGATCCTCACAAATGTCAAAAGAGTATTGTTGTAACAAAGTTTTCAATATCCAATATGTAACGTAAATGTGACTGAATCGTGACTGAAAGTTGAAAAAGGGCAAGTAAGGTTATTCTGCTAAACTTTGTAATTGATAGATGGATATGCCTACTTACTTGGTAACCTTACACCCCGGTAATTAATACCCGAGACGGTGTCCGGTTTTAGTCGGTTCGATTTCGACATAACCACCCGCGATGGCCGACGGGGGTGGTAGGTATCCGTGGGGATTTCCACACGATAAAAGGTAGGTATTGAACATAACATAACATAAACTCACGCCTATATCCCCGAAGGGGTACGTAGAGGTGCTAGCACCCAGATTTCGCCAGTTTATGTTTAGGTCCCAATGTAATAGGTGGCGAGCCTATTGCCATTAACCGGGCACTTAAACCTGCGATAAATACACACATAACTTCGAAAAGTCATTGGTGTGTGCCAAGGTGAACCTGGGATAGAACCCGAGACCTCATCTCAGCAGTCCATTACCCAGACCACTAGGCTACCGCGGTTACTTATTATATAAGGTATTCGTATTCTCCTTTTAGGCATGCGGCAAGTTAGACATTGAGATCGAGATCAGATCGGAACTCAATTTTATACATAACGAGAATTAGACCTTTACATCTGGCTAGTGTTTATCAAAGTTTTTGCATACTAAATACACAAATAAACAAGTTATATTCAGTAGTCGTTCAACCAGTATTGGCCTCAGCTGTATCGCAAGTTCTAATCAAAAATGTTTCTCTATATTATAATGTTTTTGTGTGCATCTTACGTAGTATGTGACTCGCTGAACTTACCTGAAGGTATGTATTTATTTGCATAATTATAATAAACTAGCTGTTGCCCGCGGCTCCGCCCGCGTGGATGTCGAAATCCGTTTCAAAAACTATCCTATCTCTCAAGTTGGATCGAACTGCACATGGTGTGCGAATTTTATTATAATTGGTTAAGTGGTTTAGGAGTCCATTGAAGACAAACATTGTGACACGAGATTTATATATATTAAGATAAGATAAGACCGCGGTAGCTAGGTGGTCTGGGTAATGGACTGCTGAGACGAGGTCTCGGGTTCGATCCCAGGTTCCCATAAAAACACACATAACTTCGAAAAGCATCGAAAAGTCATTGGTGTGTGCCATGGTGAACCTGGGATCGAACCCGAGACCTCGTCTTAGCAGTCCATTACCCAGACCACTAGGCTACCGCGGTTACCGTTGTATATTATTGACTACTAGCGACCCGCCCCGGCTTCGCACGGGTGCAATGCTGATACTAAATTAAATACACTACAGAAAAACTATGAACGTTGTATATAAAAACATAGCGGCCTCCCCGCACTCCCCCGTCCGACCGGTACCGCCCGTCGCAAACGCAAATTTTAAATTTGTAATATCTCCGAAAATATTTGTTTAATTTACATGCTGTAAGGAACCATATTGATCTATATTAATTGCACACTGTATTTAAGGTACTTAATTCGATAAGGATTAATGCCGTATTGCTTAAAATAGCTTCGTAAATAAGCCATTTTTTCACGTAAAAAGTAAACAATAAAAATGGTTAATGTGGGTTATCCCTAAAAGATAAACATATACCATCGCGGACTTTTTTGTAGACCTTTTTATGGTGTACAATACTGTAGTACATTAATTTGATCTAACTCGTAGGGTTTAGGCAGCGTTTTTGCTAAATTGCTAAATAAGCCCAAAAAAATAGGTTAATTTACGACATCACGTTAGAAACCTCTAAAATTAGCAATGTTGCCTTAGTATATGATGCATGTATTATACATATAAACCTTCCTCTTGAATCACTCTATCTATTGGAAAAAACCGCATCAAAATCCGTTGCGTAGTTTTAAAGATTTAAGCGCACATAGGGATATAGGGAAAGAAAAGGCGACTTTGTTTTATACTATGTAGTGATGATTATAATGCACAGGTTCTTCATGCTCGTGGCAAGGAGTCAATGGCCAATGTGTAAGACCTTATAAATGCTTCAGTACCCTCCAGCAAATCGAGAATGAAGAATATCCACCTGTAAGTACATCTACCTGTGCCGTAGCGGTAGTGAACGCGGCCGCTGCGCAGGAGGCGCGGGTTCGATCCCCGCTCAGTGTAAATATTTGTACTAAATATGGGTATTTGCATTGGTCTGGTCGTGCCTCGAAGAGCACGTTAAGCGGTCCCGGTTGCCATACAAACATCTATGGCAGTCGTTACGGGTAGTTGGAGCCTGAAAAGTCCAACAACCACGGTCTAGCTGCAATGCTTCGATATCGCCTAATGTCACCATTGGGTTGTGAAGTTCAGATGGCAGTCGCTTAGCGGAAAATATCGACATCCACCCAAATCCGCAGTTAAGACTGGTAAAGCGGACCACAGACTCCGAGGAGAAAGCTTTGGATGCGACTGGGATTAACGCTAGGTTGAAGAAGAAGAAGAAGTACATCTACCTACCGATGCTAATGTTAAGATGGATGTGTGGTGTGACAAGAATGGACAGAATAAGGAATGAGTTATTTATACTGCTTAGGTGGCAGACAAGCGCACGGCCCACTTGATGGGAAGCGATCACCGTGGCTTATTAACGTGTGCAACATCAGAGATTTTACACTCGCACTGCCGACCTTCGAAGCGGAGAGGGGTTGAGAAGTTTGGATGGGGTTGGAGGGGAGGATACTAGAGACTTGGGGAGGTTGTGAGCTCTAACTGCCATCTGAATTTTGTGTTTCAGATATGTACATACCAAGAGGAGGAACCAATTATATGTTGTACTGATTGCGAGCTAGTTGCTGACACGAGGTAAGCATTCCTAATGAAATGAGGTCACTGAGGAGAAAATCCTACTTCCTACTAGTATTATACTATTAGCCTAGTGGTCTGGGTAATGGACTGCTGAGACGAGGTCTCGTGTTCGATCTCAGGTTCACCATGGCACACACCAATGACTTTTCGATACGTTTCGAAGTTATGTGTGTATTTATCGCAGGTTTATAAGTGCCCGGTTTAATGGCAATAGGCTCGCTACCTATTACATCGGGACCTAAACATAAACTGGCGAAATTGGGTGCTAGCACCTCTGCCTACCCCTTCGGGGATATAGGCGTGAGTTTATGTTATGTTATATGTTATTTTACTATTATATAGTTGTATGACGGAGGTAGGACACGACGGTATCTCCCGTCCGAACTAAGCAGTCCGACTGGGGTAGTACCTCCACCCTACAGAACACCGCGCACATAATAACCATCGTGCTGTGTTCCGCCGGTAGGTAGGGTACCCAGAGCTCACAACCCCTTCCCCATCTCCCCAATCCCCTCCTCTAACTCTCCCCCCTCCAAACTCCTCAACAACCACTCCCCTCCAGGGTTGGCAGCGCGAGTGTGACACCTGATGTTGCACACGTCTAGGCCACGGTGACCGCTTCCCATCAGGTGAGCCGTGTGCTTGTCTGCCTAACCTAAGTTTAATTTTTGTCTTTCCCGAAATTTCAGACTGATACTGATAGATCCAGCGCTCGGCCTCCTCAACAAAACCGGAAATAACAAAGCTAAGGATAGTAAGTATTGTTTATAATAACGGGTTATTTGCATAACATAACATAAACTCACGCCTATATTCCCGAAGGGGTACGCAGAGGTGCTAGCACCCACATTTCGCCAGTTTATGTTTAGGTCCCAATGTAATAGTTGGCGAGCCTATTGCCATTAACCGGGCACTTATAAACCTGCGATAAATACACACATAACTTCGAAAAGCATCGAAAAGTCATTGGTGTGTGCCATGGTGAACCTGGGATCGAACCCGAGACCTCGTCTCAACAGTCCATTACCCAGACCACTAGGCTACCGCAGTACGGGTTATTTGGGGGATAGTTTAGCCATCCATCTGCCAGTGAAAGTCTCGTCAAAATCGGTCCAGCCATTTTGGAGATTAACCAGAACAAACAGGCATACAGACAATTGTAAAAATTGTTGTTTAGGTATATGTATCAACTAGCTTCCGCCCGCGGCTTCGCCCGCGTGGAATACGGTATTGCCACCAAGTCTATTTGAATGAAACGACTCTCCACTCGACTTTCTACTACGCTGTTCACTCCACTCCACTGTTCACTCCACTCTCCACTCCACACTCCACTCCACTCTCCACCTCCACTCTACTGTCCAATCCCCTCTCCCGACTCCACCCTACATTCCACTCTCCACTTCAATCTCCACTCCACTTCACTCTCCACTCCACTTTCCTCTCCACTCCACTCTCCACTCCACTCGTCTAGCCAAAACCTTTCGGATAAAAAGTACTAACCTGATTTCAGTGCGGTTTTCTTGGTCAGACCTAAAATTTGGAGATATGACCAAAAGTTTTTTTTTCCTTATTTATTGGTTTCACCTTACACCATCTTTACAGGGTTCACCTAAGGCGACAGTGTGGAAATCATATCCCTTTATAACAGTACTTTTAGTTGTAATAATCGATATTTGAAAAAAAAAGACTTGGTTATGTTGACCACAATAAATAAAAATGCGAAAACGAAAAAAAAAATATGCGAAAACTGGTAAATAGTTTACAGATATATTACTGTATAGCGTAAATGAGAATTGTAAAATACTGTATGTTTTCCTATTAAAGAAAAAAATTAAAATAAAAACAAATATCAATTTTTTTGCAATCCTTGTCTGTTTGTTCGTGATGGACGCAAAAACTGCTGAACAAATTTTGATGCCGCCTTTTCATTAGAAAGGTCTTGGTTTTACATAAAATCTGCCGTATGTTTAATTACATTTGGTTAAGTAGAACCGGGGATATGACCAAAAAACAATTACCAACCAATCGACTCTCACGGGCAGAGCCGCGGGTATTAGCTTGTATAAAAAGTAGCCTATATATTACTCCAGACTATAATCTATCTCTGTACCAAATTTCAGCCATATCTATTCAGCCGTTTTTACGTGAAATAGCAATAAACATAATATTTGGACATCCCGACCGATCGACTTTGCGAGCAGAGCCACGGTATTAGCTTGTATAAAAAGTAGCCTATATGTTATTCCAGACTATAATCTATCTCTGTACCAAATTTCAACCTGATCTATTCAGCCGTTTTTACGTGAAAGAGTAACAAACATACATCCAGATATCCCGACTGATCGACTCCATGGGCGAAGCCGCGGGTATTAGCTTGTATAAAAAGTAGTCTATATGTTATTTCACACTACACTCTATCTCGGTACCAAATTTCAGCCAGATCCATTCAGCCGTTTTTACGTGAAATAGCAACAAACATAATATTTGGACATCCCGACCGATCGACTTTGCGAGCGGAGCCACGGTATTAGCTTGTATAAAAAGTAGCCTATATGTTATTCCAGACTATAATCTATCTCTATACCAAATTTCAACCTGATCTATTCAGCCGTTTTTGCGTGAAAGAGTAACAAACATACATCCAGACATCCCGACTGATCTACTCCGTGGGTCGACAGATCGACTCCGTGAGCAGAGTCGCGGGTATTAGCTTGTATAAAAAGTAGCCTATATGTTATTCCACACTTTAATCTATCTCGTTACCAAATTTCAGTCAGATCTATTCAGCCGTTTTTACGTGAAAGAGTAACAAAGATATATCTAGAAATCCCGACCGATCGACTTTGCGAGCGGAGCCGCGATATTAGCTTGTATAAAAAGCAGCCTATATGTTATTCCAGACTATAATCTATCTCTGTACCAAATTTTAGCCAGATCCATTAAGCCGTTTTTGTGCGGCAGAGTAACAAACATACATCCAGACATCCAGACATCCAGACATCCAGACATCCAGACATACATTCTTACAAACTTTCGCGTTTATAATATTAGTAGGATATGCGTAAGATTTTAACTCGGACCAAGATCTTTCAAACAACAAGAGCAAACAAGAATTTAAAAAAAAAATCTCGTATTCAGAATTATTTATATAGCTACGTTAGTATTATTCTGTATTTTTTTTTATATCACATAGGTGGCAGACAAACACGGCCCACCTGATGGGAAGTGGTCACCGTGGCCTATGGACGCATGCAACCAAGGGCGTCACCCACGCGCTGCCGACCCTGAAAGGGACGGGGGTAGGAAAGAGTGGGGGGCTAGGAAGGGGGGTGGAGGGGTACAGTGAACTCTGGCTACCCTACTCACGGCCGGCAACACAACACGATGGTTATTATGGGCGCGGTGTTCTGTAGGGCGGAGGTACTACCCCAGTCGGACAGCTAATTTCGTACGGGAGATACTGTCGTGTCCTACCTCCATAGCATAACCCAAGTTTTTTTAATTATCTCCAATGTAAAGACTACAACAATAATTATAGTACCTATAGATTTCACCCCTCTATTCCAGAATGTCTAGACTACATTCACAATATCGACTACCCATGCAAGAGCAATGGAGAGACGGCCATAGAGAAGAGGCTGAACGTGGAAAAAAACTGCTATGAGTTCCAGGCCGTTAGGAAACACTTCCATTACGCCACAGTCGGTGGCGTGAACGCAAGGAGGGAACAATTTCCACACATGGTAACTCGGTAGCCGGTAACTAGGGTAGCCAGCAGAGCTCACTGTACCCCTCCTTCCCCCATTCCTTCCTAGCCTCCCCGCCTCTTCCCAGCTAGGCAGCGCGTGTGCGACACCCTTAGTGTTGCACACGTTCATAGGCCACGGTGACCGCTTCCCATCAGGTGGGCCGTGTGCTTGTTTGCCACCTACGTAGTATAAAAAAAAATACAACTTGTTATTCAAGAAATCATTACAGGCATTGCTGGGTTACGGGAGTACTGTAGATACGGCGGACTGGCTCTGTGGAGGGTCGGTGATCAGCGAGAGATTTATCCTCACGGCTGCGCACTGCCTGTATACCTCCTCTGTGTGAGTACCAAGTCTCCCTTCTCCTTTATCCGAGCGCTAATTCTAGTTGCATCCAAAACCGGCACCATGGAGTGTAGGGAGAGGGGTGACAGAATGGGAGGGGGGATTGCGATGGTGGCATTTGTAATTTCAATAACACAAAAAGCAAATTTAATGGACCACCCGGTTCGAAACGCGGCCCAGACCTGAGAAGACTCCGGCAAGAAATTCAGCGGGCTGTTTTTTTTGGTCTATTTACAACAATTGCCTTAGTCTAGATACAGTGTTAGTTCGAGTAACATATTTGAGTGAACAGTTCATTTCCAAGCTTCTTTATCATCCAAATAATCTTGAATTTTATAGTACGCTTTTTGAGAGTTTTCTTTTAACAACATTTTTAAATTTACTTACATGTAAATCTCTAATTTCGCTCGGGAGTTTGTTAAAAAAGCGTATACAGTTATCCCGGCAAGAATTACTAATTTTTGGAGCCTACTATCACAGGCTACAAGATTGTTTTTGTGCCTGGTATTTATATTGTGCCTATCACAAAGTCTTGGAAATTGTGAAATATTTTTTCGCACATACACATTAAATTTTCAAGTACATATTTATTGTGAGACTACAGTAAGAATGTCTATATAAACCAAACTCCAAAATGATCATGATATCAACACTCCTATGAAACTTCCACGTAGGTACACCGCGGGTGTAGGCTATTTTATACATTTTTAAAACATATTCTTACACATTTAGGATACCTACATACCCTTATTCAGACACTAGTTTTATTACCATCTAAAAACATGTTTATTATCCTCAGGGGTCCTGTCAAATATGTGGCCCTAGGTATCCTGAAACGTACAGATCCTCCTGAGACCTGGGAGCTTTACAACGTTGAGAGGATCATCCCTCATCCGGAGTACAAACCACCCTCCAAGTACAACGACATCGCGCTACTGAAAACTGATAAAGAGTTAGTATACTTTTTTATACTACTTAGGTGGCAGATAAGAATACAGCCCACCTGTTGGAAAGCGGTCACTGTTGCCTATGGACGTGTGCAACACCAGGGGTGTCACACACGCGCTGCCAACCCTAAAGGGAAGGAAGGGGCTAGGAAAGGGTGGGGAGGAGTGGTACAGTGAGCTCTGGCTACCCTACTTACCTTGGGGAACACAACACGATGGTTATTATGTGCGCGGTGTTCTGTAGGGCGGAAGTACTACCCCGGTCGGACTGCTCAGTTCGGACGGGAGATACCCTGGTATCATACCTTCATGTCATGATAAAATTAAGGTTTTTTTATATACTGGTCTGTGTTCCAGCATCGTATTCAGTTCCAAAGTCCATCCAGCCTGTCTTCACGTCAAGGACGAATTCGCTGAGTGGGGTCACGCCACTGGTTGGGGCGCGCTGGGGCATAACAAAGAGTTGGCTGACACTCTACAAGCGGTAAGCAGTTCAATTCCCATCCTTTACAGGAAAGCGAGGAAAAGGATTTGGTATCATATTAAAAGGAAATGTTTCACAAATGTATGGTCCTTGGGCCCGATAATTGCACACTACTTAGAAAAATAGCTACGCAATGTAGTTTTCATTTTACACTATTTTCATATTTCTAGGTATACCTCAGCAGGTTTAGCGAGGAGGAATGTTCAGCATCCTATCCCCCACACCGACACATAAGAAATGGATTGAACCACAGCACGCAGATGTGCTACGGAGACAAATTTATACCAAGGGATACTTGTATGGTAAGCACTGATTTGGAATCTTTTCTATACCACTGAGGTGGCAGACAAGCAGACAGACAGGCAGACAGATTTCATCAAGAACCAAGCGGTTCGGTGCCTCTTTTATTAGCCGCACCATAAAGACTTGGAATTCTTTACCAGTGCATGTTTCCTTTCTCCTATAGTCCCGGGACCTTTAAGCGGGGCGTGAAAAAGCATTTGATGAGGCCGTCAAGCTGAGGGCCGCCACTGTAGCACTACCGGTGTATGTGGTGGTGACCCCAGTCATGAGACTTTGCCTTTAGCTTACCATCAGGAGGGGTAAAGTCATTTTGTGGTGTCCTATATAAAAAAGCACACGGACCACCTGATGGGAAGTGGTTACCGTGGCCTATGGACGTTTGCAACATCAGAGGCGTCACACTCGTGCTGCCGACCCTGTAGGAGGGAGGGTTGGGAGGTTTGGGAGGGGGTTGGAAATGGAGAATGAGGGATAAGGAGGGATTGTGAGCTCTGGCTATCCTTCATACCTTGGGGAACACAACACGATGGTTATTACGGCCGCAGTGTTTTGTAAGACTAAGACACTACCCCAGTCGGAATGCTCCCGATACCGTCATGTCCTATCTCCGTATAATCGCATACAGTAGAAAGAAAGAAAGAAAGAAACCATTTATTTCAGTACAACATAAAGACATTTAACAGGAATAGCTGTGCACTAGCACACGTAACCAAATTTATCATGCGCATTGTTTATTGCGTTGCACCAAAAAAAGTAAAAGTAGCTGAAATTATGACTTTTACCTTCCCAGGGTGATAGCGGGGGTCCTTTACAGTCCCCAGTCCTGGAGCTCTGTGTAGACACGATCCTGGGAGTGACTTCGTTCGGACGGCGATGTGGCGTGGCTGGCGGCTCCGGGGTGTACACCCGAGTCAGACACTACGTACCCTGGATAGAAGGAGTTGTCTGGCCTTGAGTTGTTACAAATATACGATATGATTATTACCACGTATTTCTTTTTTTATAAACCTACACCCAAAAATACCGCTAAGATCATTGTGTACCTTTTGAATAATTTTTTCATTTGGAAATCCCCACGAATAACACCCCGTCAGTCATCAAGGGTGGTTATGTTAGACCTCGAACCCACGAGGCTAAGGACCCACGAAGCGGTTTTCACCCGCGCCGGCCGCGGCTGCGGGCGCGGGTCATATTTTCAACCCCCCGAACCGCCCAACCCTCCTCCCTCTAGGGTCGGCAGCGCGAGTGTGACGCCCCTGATGTTGCACACGTCCATAGGCAACGGTGACCACTTCCCATCAGGTGAGCCGTGTGTTTGTCTGCTACCTAAGTACTAAAAAAAAATCTGAGAACTTTTTCATAAGAATTAGTGAAGCTGTTTCGGAGTGATTCGGTAACAAACACAAGATTTTTATATCACGAGTTATTTATAATTGACCGCGTTTGGGTAATGGACTGCTGAGACGAGGTCTTGGATTCGATCCCAGGTTCATCATGGCACACACCAATGACTTTTCGATGCTTTTCGAAGTTATGTGTGTATTTATCGCAGGTTTATTAGTGCCTCGGAGAGCACGTTAAGCCGTCGGTCCCGGTTGCCATACAAACATCTATATAACTTGGAACTTCGATATCGCCATTGGTCATAATGACCATTGGTTGTGGAGGTCAGATGGCAGTCGCTCCACGGAAAATATCGAAGTTCAGCCGCATCACAGTTAGACTGGAAAGTCGACCCCAACTGAGTTGGGAAAAAGGTTCAGAGAAGGTTGATTTATATATAATTGACTAGCTGTGCCCCGCGGCTGCGCCCGTGGTACCTATACTTCGTCCCCGTGGCAGGATAAAAGTATCCTATGTCCGTCTCCTAGTTCTAAGCTACCTCTCCATCAATTTTCAGTCAAATCGGTCCAGCCGTTCACGCGTGATGCCTTGACCAAGGCAAATAGGGATTCATTTTTATATGTATAGTTTTATGATTTATTCATCACTTACAAGAAAAATAGCAGGTTCTAATGACCTTAAAGTTATCAAATTAAATCCTCACATTTTAAAGCGTCAGTTGACGGCCTGACCTTGAAGCGATCGGCCGTATATTAGTGAATTATTAATAAAATATTGCAAATGTATTGCGGTATTCATAAATCAGATTTATCAAAAGTGATTCTAGTTTTAATAGGTTTGACCGTCGCTACATTTTTTGTGACATGGGAGTTGGCTAATAAAAAGCCTGGTATGTACCTTAAAGTTTTGTTAAAGTTATTTGTGTTTGTGTGTGTAGACAAAGAATTGGTCTAAGACCCTATCTTTTCCGGGGGCATGACCGCGGTTCCCAATCTCAAAGGGGTCATCTCGACGCCGGAGATGGCCCGATTCAACTTGCATCCTAGCGATTTTCTTTTATAGGTATACCACTTAGATGGCAGACAAGCACACGGCCCACCTGATGGGAAGCGGTCGACGTGGCCTATGGACGTGTGCAACAGCAGGGGCGTCACACTCGCACTGCCGACCCTGCAAAAACCTTCTAATGCCCTTCTTAAAAAACCCCATATTGTAGACGCTAAGGAAAACCACAGCAGGGAGATCATTCCACAGCCTAAGCGTGCTTACAGTATGCTACAGTATGCAGATGCTCTTGGAGCCACCTTACACCCGATGCTAGTAGACCCGAGATGGCATGTGGTTTTAGTCGGTTCGATTCTGAAATAACCAAACCACCCCCGCTGGCCGCGGAGGCGGCATCCGTACGTACAAAAAATCGGTAAAATCCGGTTTTTTTATAAAGGACACGTCAATTTGACTTTACCTCACCTGATGGTAAGCTGAAGGTAAAGTCTCAGAAAAGAGAGTCACCATTACAAACACCTACTATGTTAACAATGGTGGCATTCTGCTTACTCTCTCTTAATATCCCGAAAAGAACTATTTTAACAGGTATATTTCTGTTTTTCCAGAATCCTGTGAATGGAAGGGCATTAAAGGCAAGTGTGTTGCCTCAAATTTATGCCTCAGCACACTTGACGCGCGCTGTGAGACGAACCCTGTATGTATATTGAAGATTCGATTTGTAATCCTTCCATTAATAAAAATGCACCTTAATCTTTTTTTTTCAAATCATATCAAATCATTTATTTGCGAAAATGTATTGATACAGAAGATATTCGCATAAAATAAATTAAGAACACCCACATTCCGCCCTGGCATGCAAATATAGGTAGATAGGTACTTTACATAATTCTATTTAATTTATCGACCAGACATACAGTATAATCATTTCAATTATCATTTATTAAATTATATCTTGTTGTATATTTTGTTGAATTTAGTTCCATTATACATAACAAAATGGTTATTATGGCCGCGGTCTTCTGTACTACCCCAGTCGGACAGCTCAGCTCGGACGGGAGATACCGTCGTGTCCACCTACTTCTTTTAAATCTGATTAAAGACGTGTTTCTTTTAAGGTGTGTCCTGACAGAGGTGGAAAGTTCAACAAAATATGTTGCACTGACTGTAAGCTGGTCAATGACACCAGGTTAGATACATAAGTTACTTTTTATTTTTCACATTTATTAATGACTAGCTATTACCCACGGCTTTGGGCTATTCTGAGGATAAAAAGAAGATTACAGAATGCAATCTATTCCTATGTCAAATCCTTTCAGCTGTTTGAGCGTGACTGAGTAAGAAACAAACATATTTATACAACACTAGCTGACCCACCCCGGCTTCGCCCGTGGCGTATTTCGAACCCCGATGCAATCTTTTTAACTCACATAATGCTCATAATTTATCAGTTTTCCTAAAATGTATGGGAATCTACCGGAATTGTTTACATTTATGATTATTGCTCCGCTCCCTTGGGCAGTAGCGTGATGATATTCAGCCTATGACATTTACGGATAATGTGGGTTTCTATTGGTGAAAGAATTTTTAAAATCGGTTCAGTAGATCCCGAGATTACCCCTTACAATTTAACAAATATACAAACACACAAACTTTACTTCTTTATAATATTAGTATAGATATAGATTAAGTACATACAGTATTCTATTTGTTTCAGCAATTTCATAATAAGTGCTACTTCAGAAGTGTTTTGGAAAGATGGTCGAAGGGCGAGGGATGGTAAGAATTTTTTCTATCCAGACATGCACCGGTAAATACATAATATTGGAACCACACTTCGCTATTCGCCTTTATTCACGTGTATAAATCGAAGTAGGGAATGCTTATTCGTGTATATTTGCTTTATTCGCACGAATATTCGCCTTAGTCACTCTTCTATGAAGAATTTTGGAGGGTTTAGTCATCTATAAGAATTTCTTCGAATACAATATGGGCGAAAAAAACGAATGCCCGCTATGACGTCACCAGTCGTTGACCTCACGCAGCGCACGGGTTCAACGACCGGTTTAATTTTTCCTCTTTCTTCCTTCCCTTCTTTCTTTCTTTTTTTTGTAGCCCGTTGGTAATCTTCTTCAACCTAGCGTTAATCCCAGTCGCATCCAAAGCTTTCACCTCGGAGTCTGGGGTCCGCTTTACCAGTCTTAACTGCGGATTTGGCTGGAACTCGAAATTTTACGTGAAGCGACTGCCATCTGACCTTCACAACCCAATTGACATTAGGCGATATCGAAGTATTGCAACTAGACCGTTGTTGTCGGACATTGCAGCCGGTCGATAATAAGTTTCCCATTTTAATTAGACTAATATTCTAGCATTTATTGCAGCTTGTCTTCAATACTTGAAAGACGTTCCCCACAAATGCCATCAAGAAGGATTTGACGCTGGTATTTCTAGAAGTTTGCATACAGAAAAGAAGTGCCATACTTCTACTATCTGGCGGATAAAGAAAGCTCCTGCACCAGGATCAGAACCGCCGTCTGAAAACCCTTATGAGGTACAGATTATACCCCACCCCCTTCCTTTTCCGCAGGCAAGTTGGGTACACCGATGACCTTGAATCGCCCAGGGTGCTGTGGAAGGGTGCGGGTCGGAACCTCCACGCGGTGCACCCGCGCAACGGAGGCGAGCAGCGCTTTCCACTCGCCACGGGAGACGCCGCTGCCTGCGGTAAATCCGGCTGGGGTGAAAGTGGCCCTCTAGAGGGCTGCTCTGAGGCTCTCCACGTGTACATCTGACTAGCAGAGAGCACAGTGGGAAGTAAGCGGAGGGCGAGCTGATTGTCCGCGCGCCAACGACGGTTGGGTGACAGGACGGCCGCCTGTCAACAAACACCCCACCGTCGGCGAAGTGGCGCGATGCTCGCCCCACCCCCCTTTGAGTAAAACTGTAGATGTCCCAGGCTCAGCTGGGGTGCGAGGGATATGCCTATTAGGTAACCTTACACCCCGGTAATTAAGACCCGAGACCGGCGTGTAATTTTTGTCGGTTCGATCCCGACATAACCACCCCCAATGGCCGATGGGGGTGGTATCCATGGGGATTTCCGCACGATAAAAAAAGGGTGCTGGGGAAAATGTCTTTCAAATACTCCGGTATTTGAGGACCCAAACCCCGTGCGGTTTTAGTCGGTTCGTGCCCCGATGTCACGGTTACAAATACTTGATTATATTAATGTATTAATTTCTTCAGGCTTTGATGGGGTTTGGACCCGATCTTGAAACAGCGGTCTGGTCGACCGCCGGGGCAATTATCAGTGACAAGTTTATCTTGACCTCTGCACACGGACATACCACGTAAGGAACATACACAAATATTCTAATTTATTATTCACTAGTTGTCCGGGTTGTCCCCCGCGGCTTTGCCCGTGACATACTCCGTCCCCGTGGAACTTCTTTAACTCATACATGCATGGAAATTTTGTCCGATTCGTTGACATTTATATGATTACTACTCTACTCCCCTGGGCAGTAGCGTGATGATATAGCACTAAAATATATATAGGTTATATATATACCTATAGCCTTCCTCGATAAGAAAGCTATTCAACTCAAAAATAAAAAAAAATAATTGAAAAAAAAAATTTTTTTTCATTTCGAACAAGTAGTTCCTGAGATTAGCGCGTTCAAACAAACAAACACAAACAAACAAAACTCTTCAGCTTTATAATATTAGGTAATCTACGGACATAAAGGTACGATACACACACACACACACACACACACACACACACACACACACACACACACACACACACACACACACACACACACACACACACAAAACGCACACACACACACACACACGCGCACGCGCGTTCGCAATACAAACGTTTCCCCGATATTAAACCGTTTGAAAAATCATCTTACTTACCACTTACCCATGCGCCCTTCAGCTAAGAACAGCTTCTGGAGCGTCTAATACTCTGAAGCTTATCACTTCGCAGGATACCTGGTGAACTCCCATTAACATTCGCGGCTGTGGGTGTGAAGAATCGTTCCGATGATAAGAAGAACTGGCAGATTCACAGAGTGAGAAGAATCTATCAACATCCTGATTACAAGAAGGGAAAGGCAGGTGGTTACACCAGATACAATGACCTGGCGTTGCTGGAACTTGACACACCGTAAGTATTTTTTGCCTGATAGAAAGCTAAAGGCAAAGTCTCAGGATCGGGGTTCACCATTACACACACCGATAATGCTACAGTGGTGGCTTTCAGCTTGACGGCCTCATCAAATACTTTTTCATTAAAGGACCTGGGAGTTGGGATTATAGGAGGAACATATGCGCTGGTAAAGAATTCCAAGTCTTTATGGTGCGGCAAAGAAAAGCGGCGCACCGAACCGCTTGGTTCTTGATGGAATTGTTTGCACTATGTGAGGGTGATACCTCAGCCTGGCACGTGTAGTTCTATATAAGAAAGTAAGTAATTTGACTTCAAGAGTTTTTGTCGATGGCCCGCGTTTGACCACTATTTTTTCTGATGGTAGCAACCTATTCACTCTTGACTGAAATACTCCCAGGTAAGCGCAATCCTGAAACATAGACTCAAGCAGGGCATTTGGAGATGGGAGGGGGGATTATTAGCTTTGGCTACCCTACTTACCGGCGCGAACACAACACAATGGTTATTATGGGTGCGGTCTTCTGTAGGGTGGAGGTACTACCCCAGTCGGACTGCTCAGTTCGGACGGGAGAGATACCGTCGTGTCCTACCTCTGTGAATCCATATGTCTATTTTATTTATTTTTTTATTTTTACAGAATAACGTTCAACAAGGATGTTCTCCCAGCCTGTCTGCCTGACCCTGCTGAAGAATTTGAGATTAAAAAAGCAATATTCAGCTCTTGGACAGCAAAAAACACAAAGCCAGGAAGTTTCTTAGATACATCACAGATTGTAAGTTTATCCAAACAAAGCAGGAGCTCACTGGAGGGATTCTGTACTGACAGCGGGGAGAGCAAAGTCTCTTGCGTTGTCAGGACCGGAGCTCCCTTTCCCTATTTTAACCCTCCATCTCCCTAACCCTCTCCCCGTTCCAGGATCGGCAGCGCAAGTGTAACGTATGTATCTCTATGTATGATAAGTAAGTATTTACAAAAAAAAGTATATAAGTATGTTTATCTGCATTCTAGAACCCATAACACAAGCTAGTTGAACTAAGCTTACTTTGGGTCTAGAGAGCGATGTGTAGAATGTCGTTGAATATTTATTTATTTATTTACTTATTTAACGTGGTGGCTCCCCATTTTTTTTACATATAACTAGCTGACCCGGCAAACGTTGTTTTGCATTTTAAGGGTGAACAACCCTTCTCACTTAGGAGTATGAAAAATAGATGTTGGCCGATTCTCAGACCTACTCAATATGCTCACAAAATTTCATGAGAATCGGTCAAGCCGCTTCGGAGGAGTACGGGAACGAAAACTGTGACACGAGAATTTTATATATAAGATTTACTTTCCTAGTTTTGCTATGTACAAAAGTATCTACCATCATGTTCAATCATGATGGTACTTTACAAGTGGTATGTGCTTGTGTTTTATAATAAAACAATTTTTCTTTTTTATCCGACTTCATAAAAGGAGTTTCCTTTTTTCTTTTCGTTCGTGTTTGTTACCTCAGAACTTTCGACTTGATGAACTGATTTTGATGATTCTTTTTTTATTTAATAGCTGGCGCTTCACGTGTGATCACATTTCAATTTGGTTTCTTTTTATATTGGACACGTCGACATGACTTCACATCGCTTGATGGAAAGCTAAAAGTAAAGTCTCAGGATCGAGGGTCACCACTACATACACCGATAGTGGTGGCCTCATCAAATGCTTTTTCACGCCCCGGTTTAAGGACCCGTGACTGTAGGAGGAAGGAAACACATACGCTGGTAAAGAATTCCAAGTCTTTATGGTGCGGCAAATAAAAGAGGCACCGAACCGCTTGGTTCTTGATGGAATTGTTAGCACTATGTGAGGGTGATACCTCCTCACACAGTTCGTTGAAGTCGATTTTTTTTGTAACAATTATTCTTCATTCGTGTACTTTTTAGGTCCACGTTAACCAGCTCACTGCCGAGGAGTGTGATGCCAGGATTACGGAGGGGGAGGATATCTTAGCTCCAATCGCCTACAGTGCATTCCTGCCACAGAAAATCAAAAACGAATCACAGCTGTGCTACGGGGACAAGAATACTTGCCTGGTGAGTTCTTGCATTTTAGGTTATTATATCTATCCTTCCTTCCCACTAATAAACGTGAATTGAACATGAAGTGAACCAGTAGTTCCTAAGATTAGCGCGTACAGTCAAACAAAAAACTCTTCAACTTTATAACATTAGCACACCCCGGAAACTCGACAAAATGTATGAAAACATCGTGTATCAATCACAACATGCATAGTTTGTGTACATACACGGTGGTGTTGATGTGTGAGTATTCATGGTTG
Organism: Lithosia quadra; assembly: GCA_963576445.1. Lineage (NCBI taxonomy): Eukaryota > Metazoa > Arthropoda > Insecta > Lepidoptera > Erebidae > Lithosia > Lithosia quadra. The sequence continues at coordinate 3,412,054 of OY754897.1, forward strand.
TTGCTACGCGGTGCTGCGTCGTATGTGATAGAGAGAACGCCTTACAAAACCGACTCATGCTGTCCTTCTCTCTCTCCTTTTTTTTTTTATCGTGCGGAAATCCCCATGGATACCACCCCCGTCGGCCATCGGGGGTGATTATGTCGGGATCGAACCGACCAAACCGCACGCCTGTCTCGGGCCTTAGTAACCGGGGTGTAAGGTTACCCAATGGGCATATCCTTCGCACCCCAGCTGACCCCGGGCCATCTACGGTTTTAAGATGGCCCCCTCGACCCCCGAAAGGGGGGGTGGGGCGAGCATCGCGCCACTTCGCTGACGGTGGGGTGTAGGGTGACAGGAGGCCGTCCTGTCACCCAACCGTCGGCGCGCAGACAATCAGCTCGCGCCCCGCTCGCTCCCCACTGTGCCATCTGCTAGTCAGAGGGACACGTGGAGAGCCTCGGAGCAGCCCTCTAGAGGGCCACTCCCACCCCGGCCGGATTGGCCGCAGGCAGCAGCGTCTCCCGTGGCGAGTGGGAGGCGCTGCTCGCCTCCGTTGCCCAGGTGCACCACGTGGAGGTTCCGGCCCGCACCCTCCTTCTCTCTCTCCTGTCCAATGCGACGTGCGGTGCTGTATTCCGTACACAGCCCTTGTGAATGTGGGTGAGGGTGAGCCACAGTGATATTGGTGGGAGGAGGTAAGTTTCCGTTCTGTACGCTAGTACTATTATTATATTCTGCGACAGTAGTACAAATTCGTTATACAGTTCTCACTTTTTTTAACAGTTAGCCAACTACAAAAACCTCACGAGTTTTTGTCTAGCCGATTGACTTTGAGTTTACTTTGTCACAGAATGTCATTGGAGGCCCTCTAGCGGTGACGAGCCAGTACTCCCGCTGCATGAACACGGTCATCGGCATCCAAGCTTATGGAGACACGTGCAGTCCGACTGCGTTCACTAGAGTGCAGCACTTTACTCCTTGGATTGAGAGCATCGTGTGGCCTTGACATATAAATTCAAATAAATCAATCTCACCAAACTAAAATCTTTAATTTAAAAAAAACCGACAGACCAAATTGAAATGGGAAGCGCCAGCTATCAAATAAAAAACATACAAACATACAAAACACGCCTTTTTCCCATTGGGGTAGGCAGAGACAACATCTTTCCACTTGCTACGATCCTGACATACTCCTTTCGCTTCTTCAACTTTCATAACTGTTTTTATACACGCACGCTGGTTAAAAAAATTATCCGGGGAATAAAAATAAAAAAAAATCATCAAAATCGGTTCACCTAGTCGTCTGAGGTAAAAAATATTAAAAAAATACAGTCGAATTGAGAACCTCCTCCTTTTTTGAAGTCGGTTAAAAATTGTTCACGCATCTTCAAAGACATTTTGTCTGCTAGTCAGAGGTAGACGTGGAGAACCTCGGAGCAGCCCTCTAGAGGGCTACTCCCACCCCGGCCGGATTTACCGCAGGCAACAGCGTCTCCCGCGGCTAGTGGGAGGCGCTGCTCGCCTCCGTTGCCCGGGTGCACCACGTGGAGGTCCCGGCCCGCACCCCCGTCTAAGCACACCTCACACCGGGCAATCCACCAGCGTATGCAGTCTCCCCTTGGGTCTAAATTATGGTTTATTTTGAAGTATTATATAAAAAATAACCTTACAGTACAGTTATTTTCCTACTTAGCTCAAATATGCATTACAGAATCAAAAAAATATCTATTAAATTGTATCCAAGTCACAACCCGCCAATCTTTACTATAGTTTTTGCGTTTGACTAATTATAATTCAAGCGTGTAGTAAACATCATGACAAAAAGCACTTTATAATATCACTAGCTTGCCACCCGCGGCTTTGCCCGTGTGGATGTCGGTAACCGCCATCATAAGTATTTTTTTATATAACTAAGGTGGCAGACAAGCACACGGCCCACCTGATGAAAAGCGATCACCATGGCCTATGGACGTGTGCAACACCAGGGTATCACACTAGCGGGGTGCGGGCCGGAACCTCCACGTGGTGCACCTGGGCAACGGAGGCGAGCAGCGCCTCCCACTCGCCACGGGAGACGCTGCTGCCTGCGGCCAATCCGGCCGGGGTGGGAGTGGCCCTCTAGAGGGCTGCTCCGAGGCTCTCCACGTGTCCCTCTGACTAGCAGATGGCACAGTGGGGAGCGAGCGGGGGGCGAGCTGATTGTCTGCGCGCCGACGGTTGGGTGACAGGACGGCCTCCTGTCACCCTACACCCCACCGTCAGCGAAGTGGCGCGATGCTCGCCCCACCCCCCCTTTCGGGGGGTCGAGGGGGCCATCTTAAAACCGTAGATGGCCCGGGGTCAGCTGGGGTGCGAGGGATATGCCCATTGGGTAACCTTACACCCCGGTTACTAAGGCCCGAGACGGCGTGCGGTTTTAGTCGGTTCGATCCCGACATAACCACCGCCGATGGCCGACGGGGGTGGTATCCATGGGGATTTCCGCACGATAAAAAAAAAAAAAAAAAAAAAAGGGTATCACACTAGCGCTGCCGACCCTGAAAGAGGAAATGGACTAGGAAGAGGTGGGTTAGGGGAGCTAGGAAGGGGTGGGGTGGGAGGAAGAGGGTTGAGCTCTGGCTTCCCTACTTACCTTGGGGAACACAACACGCTGGTTATTATGTGCGCGCTGTAGGGTGGAGGTACTACCGTCGGACTGCTCAGTTCGGACGGGAGATACCGTCATATGTCCTACCTCCTTCAAAAGTAACGGATGTTTACCATATGACTAGGCAGCGACTTCAACAGTTAAAATAAAATTACCACCATGGAATCAGGTTGTCACATAACTTTGTCCCCGTTTTTCACCCCTTTAGGGGTAGAATTTCTGGAAATCCTTTCTTATCGGATGCTTACATCATACGAAGAACACAGCCTCCAAATTTCAGGTCTCCAAGATCGGTGGTTTAGGCTGTGCGTTGATCTGTCAGTCATTCAGGACAAAGTATTTTATATGTATAGATTTGGCGGCCCATAATTACAACAAAATTGCCTAAATATGATTTATGTTTATGTTGAAATATAAGTTGAAACAACCTGTGTTTTTATAATCTGTTTTGCAATAAACCAGTTATATTTGAAGCGTATTACAAAGGTATTCTCATCCGCTTGTTTTGATAGTTCAATTTAGAATCAGATTTCAACGGCACTGTGTGCGGAAGTGGTGGTCGCTGAGTTTCTTGTTCAGTCAGTGGATTAACGGGACATTGTTACAAAATGTTGATAATTACTGATTATTTGTGCATGACTGGAGTTATATTTTCAACAATATGTTTGATAATACAAACCGTTCTATTTATACGCCGGCCGGAGATAAGAAAATTGGATCAAAAAGTTCTTATGCAGCTAGCAGTAACGCGATGGTTATACACGATTTCCACTACTGTCGAGGTCGTCCCAGAGATATTTTACAAGATAGCAGACTTCAGCTTAAGATGCTGGTCGTGCGTCTACACGAAAAATCTATACGATAAAATTGTGAAAGTATTTGTGCCTGAGAAATGGAGTTTTCTAAAACTATCGTTAATTATATGGTTTGGTTCAATAGTTTTAGGAGTGTTGTATAATATAGCATTTGAATGGTTTCCAAACAATTCTCACGTATATACAAAATTATTAATTATTACTAATCTATGGGTTTATATAGTGACGAGAACTTTAATTCCGTGTGCGAACTTATTTTTCTTTTGCCGAATATTCTACGTTATAATCAGTAGAAAGTTGAAACACCAACGTAGCGACCCAGTTACAAATATAGCTGTTGGTGTCAAAATTTGCGTAATTTCTTTCGTGTTGGTAAGTATTACTAGTTTGCAACTTTTAGCCGATGATACGATGTTATTCACGTTTGTCGTCCAGGACCATTTTAAGAAGGAGTTTAATAATTACATTTATCAATGTATTTTGTATTTACAAGTCTTAGGTTCTTTCCAAGGTGCCGAAATAATCGCCATTTTTCTTATTTTAATGCGAAATTCCACTTGAGTGGCTTTTCAATCCATTGGCATTATATACTTAAATAAATATTCTACGACATTCTACACAGCGCTCTCTAGACCCAAAGTAAGCATAGTTTAACTAGCTTGTGTTATGGGTTATATAATGCGGATATACATACTTATATACTTTTTAGTATATAAGTATGTATATACTTATATACTAAAAAGTATATAAGTATATACATACTTAGTGTAGCCTAGTGGTTTGGGTAATGGACTGCTGAGACGAGATCTCGGGTTCGATCCCAGGTTCACTATGGCACACACCAATGACTATTCGATGCTTTTCGAAGTTATGTGTGTATTTATCGCAGGTTTATTAGTGCCTCGGAGAGCACGTTAAGCCGTCGGTCCCGGTTGCCATACAAACATCTATGGCAGTCGTTACGGGTAGTTGGAGCCCTCAAAAGTCCAACCAGTCTAACTTGGAACTTCGATATCGCCATTGGTTGTGGAGGTCAGATGGCAGTCGCTCCACGTAAAATATCGAAGTTCAGCCGCATCACAGTTAGACTGGAAAGCCGACCCCAACTGAGTTGGGAAAAGGTTCAGAGAATGATGATACTTTTTAACCGACTTAAAAAAAAGAGGAGGTTCCTAATTCGTATGCTATTTTTTTGTAGGTATGTATGTTACGCGATAGCGGCGCAAATTATGGTTGGATTTTGAAATTTTTTTTGTTTGAAAGAGGCTACTTCTGAGGTGGTTCCATAGTATCAGGGTATCAGGGTCTGATGCTGGGATCTTGGGAAAATCGAGGGGAAATCATCAAATTTACGGCAAAAATTCTGTTTTTAGTTTGTGAAGTCGGTTTTTTAAACGTAGTTATAGGAATATTATCTTTTGTAAATACATACCTACTTAATATACATAGAAACACTCATGATTTTGAGTCTAATCAAGACCTTTCTAATAAAAAAAGCCGCATCTAAACCTGTTCAGTACTTTTGACGTCCATCGCTATCGCGTCAAAAATACCGAACGGATTTTGATGCGGTTATTTTTATTAGAAGGGTCTTGCTTAGACTAAAAATTTACCGTATGTTTGGTTTACTAATGCAAATAGGCATATTCATGCATACAAAAATTTGCACTTTTTTTATATAATAGGTGTTTCGTTCCTCCTACAGTCCCGGGGCCTTTAAGCACAGCGTGTAAAAGCATTTGATGAGGCCGTCAAGCTGAGGGCCACCACTGTAGCACCATCGGTGTATGTAGTGGTGACCCCCGATCCTGAGACTTGTATAGCTTTTAAAACCTTTTTTGATTACTTAATTTTTTTATATTGACGTCACCTCGCTTGATGGTAAGCTAAAAGTAAAGTCTCAGGATCGGGCGTCACCACAACATACACCGATGGCCCTCAACTTGGCGGCCTTATCAAATACCTACTTTTTCAGTAATATATTTTCATTTTATTTAATTTTTAATTTATTGTAATTTTTCAATTAATAAACAAATCAAGATTCATTTTTTTATTCAAATTATTTTGTTATGAATGCCATAACATGTTTTCAAATACTTAGGTACCTAATAATAAAATAAAGCTCACAACTCCCCCCCCCCCCCCCCCCCTATCTTCCCAGTCTCCTCCTCCATCCCTCCTTCCAAACTCCTCAACTCCCCTCCCCTTCAGGGTCGGCAGCGCAAGTGCGACACACCTGATGTTGCACGCGTCAATAGGCCACGGTGACCGCTTTCCATCAGGTGGGCCGTGTGCTGTCTTTTAGAAAGAATTCAGTGACATACACACGTACAGTGGAAATATATAATACTTCCGCCAGCGGCTTCGCCCGCGTGGAGGTCGGTATCGCCACCAAGTTTACTTATAGTGTGAAGCTAGCTTAAAGCATAGTTTTAACATAATACATAACAACATTCAAATATGCGTCGTTAGATTACACGTTAGATTACATGCGTTGAAGAAATAAAGGTTCACTGCTCGTTCACCGTAGGTCATAGCGTGATAGTATGTAGCCTATGTGTTGACCCGACTTCTTAATAATATTCGTGCCAAATTTGAAGTAAATCCATGCAATACTTTTTGAGTTTATCCCAGACATACAGACAAACAGACAAAAATCCTAAAAACTTTATTTTTGACTTCGGTATGGGTTGTAGATCACAATCCAAGTATTCTTTTCAAAAAAAATTCAATGTACAGTTTTGACTTTCCTATCATTTTATTAGAATTATATGTATAGATTACAAAGAATAGAAGAATAAGTAAATAAGTAGGATTAATAACAAACAAGTTACCTTAAAATAATAGGATTTTACATTTACATGGTCATTTAAATCACTATTAAAATAGTTGACGGGATATTGACATATGTATATTTTTATTTGTTAAGTAAGCTCCATGAACATGGACGTACAAGGCCTTGATTCTGCTAAAGACACCACTGTCATGTCACTGACACTCTAAAAATGATATTTAATTGTAGACTTTACCGTTATACAGTCAAAGTCTAAAATCAAATGAAAAGAATTCATTTAACTTATTCATTCGTTCTATAAAATATCATTTAATTTTAGACTTTAACCTGATAGCAGTGAAGTCCAAAATTAAATGGTCTTTTTTGTAGTATCAGTGGCATGACAGTGGCTTGTTTTATCAGAATCGTGGCCCTGGTGTATGGCGAGCTGGGTGTTAGTTTCGGATACTCAATAAAACAAACAAACATAGTTAATATCACTGCTAATTCTGTTGTTACATCTCTAAACTTAAAATTCTCTAAAATTTTCTAATTGCATCTTGCATCTGTTTCTTTCAATAACAGATAAAAAAGGACAGATGATTTTATTTAAGTTAAGAACTGTCAAATTAAGACAGCGCCTTGTTGGTGCGTACCATGAAGATATAGATAAACATGGAGACCGCACTTCCAATACCTACTTGATGCTCAGTCTGTATTTACTATCTTGCTCTCTGTGGGCCGACTTCTCTTTCTAAGTATGAGTACCTTCTAAGCAAGAAATCACCATTTAAACAAGTTTAAACACTTACGCGTGGAATTTTATATCACATCCTTGACGCCACGTAATACCGCAACCACGCACTATACAATTTTGCACCATTTTTTGAGTTTAAACTTATAATTAACTTTAAATATGTTAAAAACCAAAACAATAATAAACAACCGCCATATTGTTTATTGATAGTTGACATGTAGTACCAATGTTGCCACATTACGTACTGAATCCATAGACAATGGGAATTTAATTCACTGATTTCCTGATTCAACAACCCAATCATGCATAATAAATGGCATAAAATTTTTCAATTTCCACATTAATAATCGTAGTCGAACTATAGAGTTATTTATAAATCATTTTACTTGCATTTTTGGTTAGTATGGTCTATTTCTATAATTTACTAGGAGATACTAATAAGAAGATAGCAACATTGTACAAATACACGAAAGAGAAGTCGGCCCACAGAGAGTGAGATACAGACATGTAGGTATTTGGATCAAGCTGTTCTTCCCGGTTTGGCCTCCATGTTTATCTATAGCTTCATGGTGCGTACTAGTGCGTAGTAAGTTAAGTGGCATGTTCGTAGATGTCGACTAAAATTGAAGGGTACCGTTAAGGCACTGCCGACTAAATTTGACAGGTGTTCAGTTTAGTAAAATAAATAATCTGTCCTTTTCTATCTGATAATGAAACAAACAGATGCAATTAGAAAAATTTAGAGAATTTTAAGTTTAGAGATGTAACAACAGAATTAGCAGCAATGTCAGCTATCATAACACTAAAATAAAATAATAAATGAAAACATTAATATGAAAAGAACTTATAAGGAAACCTTGATACGCTCTACAAAAGCTCTAGTTTCTGAGCAAGTGACTGACATCCAGGACCCAGCAGACACTTGAGAAACCAAATATATCTTGTCTTCATAAAAATTCACAGTCAGCACCATCTCTACAATTTGCGAGGCCCATCCTCTATAAGATTCCATTCTCCACTTTCCTTTAAATTGAATGTATTCTGACGACACAGCACTTTCTGACAGGTGCAACTGACTTCTCGGCACCCATCCTTCTTTTCCTGTCATCAACTGTAGATCTCCTTCAGCGACTACTGATGCGCTGGGTTTGATGTCTTCGTAACTGATATTATAATCTGACAGCTTACCTAAGTAGAAGGTGTATTGGTGATGATGTTCTCCGCCTGAAGCGCAAGCTTTGATCTCGTTGTTCCAACCAGGTCCAGATATGATGAATGATGAACAGTTTCCTCCAACTGCCAAAACAATTATCGCGAATATGATCTGATACATTTTGTCACGATGGCTCTTGACGGAGTAATAGTTATGAGCATAACTCTTTTATACCCATCCGTTTATTGAACTTAGAGGTTATCACTGAGGTATTACTGGTAATAATAAACGGTACGTTTTATCGTACCGTTTATTATTACGGAGTGTTGCCAATTCCTGGAATTATTTTACCTCCTTTTTTTCTTCTTCTTCAACCTAGCGTTAATTCCAGTCGTATCCAAAGCTTTCAGCTCGGAGTCTGGGGTCCGCTTTACCAGTCTTAACTGCGGATTTGGCTGGACCTCGATATTTTCCGTGAAGCGACTGCCATCTGACCTTCACAACCCAATGGTGACATTAGGCGGTATCGAAGCATTGCAGCTAGACCGTTGTTGTTGGACTTTTTAGGGCTCCAACTACCCGTAACGACTGCCATAGATGTTTGAATGGCAACCGGGACCGACGGCTTAACGTGCTCTCCGAGGCACGACCAGACCAATGCAAATACCCATATTCAAGCATACAAATATTTGCACTGAACGGGTATCGAACCCGCGCCTCTTGCGCAGCGGCTGCGTTCACTACCGCCACGCCACAGAGGCTGTCCGCTGTCCGATGAATGAGGATTTCCGCACGAAAAGAAAAATTAATGTAATTTTTGATTCACTAATTTAAAAAAGTTGAGTGAATCAAAAATAACATTAAATAACGCATATATTTATTTAGTTTAATTACCCTAAATAAAATTGTACCCCAAAAAGGGGAGTTCCTTTACAGTTTTTTCCTACCAAATCTGGGGAAAAACCATAGGTTTGTATCACTGGTTATAAATTAGACGTACTTATGCCAACTAGACCAGTGCCGATAGCTATGAAAATGGTAAAAAGTAAAAGAAATTTATAGTAGGATGAAACCTGCTGTAAAAGGAAGAGAATATAATAAAAATGATAGGAAAAATAAATTACGGGCGATCTGAGCTCGGGAAGGGGGGAGGGGGGTGAGTTTTAAGGGTAAAAACGGTTTATCTCGATTTCCGGCAAAACTACAAGTCCTATGGAAAAAAGTTAAATGACAAAGTTGTAGGTAATAAAGAGACCTACAACTTTTGTATTTACACTTTTTTCACATAACCTCAAAAAGTATGCACCTTTGCACTCGAGTGCAAAGATTTTTCACCTTGTGCACTTTTGATTCCCTCGCTAAAGCTCAGGGTTCTATTTTGTGATTATTGTATTTAGTCATTTCCTCGCTGAGGTGGGATGAAAAGTTACGTGTTGCACTATAGCTTCATAGTTACACTCGAGTGCAAAGATTTTTCACCTTGCGCACTTTTGATTCCCTCGCTAAAGATCTGGGTTAAATTTTTAGAACCTTTCGCGTGCTCAGTTTTGATGACCGAGCAAGCGAAGGGTTCATAATTTGAATCACGAGCGCAGCGAGCGATTCACTTAGATTCAAATAGAACCCTGAGCTTTAGCGAGGGAATCAAAAGAGCACAAGGTGAAAAATCTTTGCACTCGAGTGCAACCATGAAGTTATAGTGCAACATGTAACTTTTCATCCCACCTCAACGAGGAAATGACTAAATACAAAAATGTTAATTTCGAATTCGAGTTTTTCTTCTTTGCATTTTCTGAGAACATTTACCATAGCAATGTATATATATTTTTACATTATCAGAAAGAAGAGATTTCAAAGAACAAAAATCTCTTTGACTTTTTTTAAAAAGCTGATATTTTGACGTGAGATTTTTCGATTGAAAATTGGGGTGGTTTTTCGATATTTAGTCAAAATAAGCTGAAAAAAAGAGTATTTCAAATCAAAAAAATTACAGTGTCTTTGGGACATAAAAAGCTAAATTTTCACCAAATTTCGTGGAAAACAAATTTGTTTTGCTTAAGATAAAAATAAAAAACCAAAAACTTGATTATTTGAATTTTTCACATACTTTTTGAGGTTATGTGAAAAAAGTGTAAATACAAAAGTTGTAGGTCTCTTTATTACCTACAACTTTGTCATTTAACTTTTTTCCATAGGACTTGTAGTTTTGCCGGAAATCGAGATAAACCGTTTTTACCCTTAAAACTCACCCCCCTCCCCCCTTCCCGAGCTCAGATCGCCCGTAATTTATTTTTCCTATCATTTTTATTATAATCTCTTCCTTTTACAACAGGTTTCATCCTACTATAAATTTATTTTGTCTCAAAGTCTATCGGCACTGGTCTAAACCGGCAACAGCCCACAAGCACAGAATAAATAATAGTACCCACTATGTTCACAAGTCTCGATTTGACCCTATTAGGGGTTAAGTTGGCCCTTCGTACACAAGGCTACGCAAATCTTCGGTACCCAACGATTTTGGTCTCTAAGCGACTACCGCAATACAAATTCAAAGAGGTTCCTAACAGACACACGTCGCCGACATTTGGTTCATTCGTCGCCGACGTCAGTCGCGCGCTACCTGCCGGTCGAGATCGTCACTACTAACGTCGCCGTCGCTGCGATTTCCAAGATGGCAGAGCTATTGAGAATAAATTATGAAAAAATATTTTTAAAGTTAAACAGTTTTAAATTGTATTGTCATCAGAACTAAAGACTTCTGCCGAATATCAGACAAATCAGACAACTGAAAGTGTTTCAAATTTCAATTACTAGATTTGACCCAAATAAATAGATTGAGTTAAATAAAACTGTTTAATAAAACTGTTTAAAAAGAGAAGCAAGCAATTGATTAGTCCGAAACGTGTTGTCGCTGTCTACAGTGGCAGATTAGACTAAAATCGCGTCAAAATATTCGAGACATATTATATTTACAACATTAGTATCAAAGATTTGCGTAGGTAGCCTTGTGTACGAATGGCCTTAGAAGAAAGAAAGAAAAATAGTTTATTATCTTGGGCACAACGTTTAATTAATTAATTTAATTAATTTAATGCCCGCTTAGGCATCGAACCGCTACGTCATCGTCACGTCACAGAGGCCTTTAATCACAGAACAGAGAAGTACCTAAGTAGAAATGGTAAATGGCCGGGGCACGCGTGTCACTGGTATGCGTTGGTTCGCAAGGTTTGCATAGTTAGTATAGAGAGAGAGAGAGATTATCTGAAGTTTTTCTTAAGTCAAAGTTTGTTTGATTCAAAATACGAAACGCCGTAAATATTTTTTTTATCTATAGCAAAGAAATCTCTAACACGAACTAGTAAGGTGTATTTTCGTTTTCCAGTATGCATAATTTAGGCTAATTTGGAAGCAATGTATTATTAACTGGTTGTATGTGTGAGTTTGGCGACAGCGGTTCCCCTTATGAATAAGTAGTATCACACTTCCACTGTATACTCAACACAAAATAAAAGGCCCGTTTTGACGTTTGCCCTCGTGGCATAACTATACTCCGATTTTTAATTCTAGGCAAGAAAATGACATTTGCAGTGTTGCAGGTTTTTTGTATCAAATAAATAGTGATGTGGTCGAATCGAGTTTTCCAATTATAAGTTAGTCGTGAGTCGAGATTATAATTCTTTTATTAAATATATAAATAAAAATTTTTTATAAATAAAAATATGTAATTTACGGTAATTAAATAGAAAACATACACAGTAAGTAACTAAATCTAATATATTATATAAAATCAATTGTTGTTCGTTAGTCTCGCTAAAACTAGAGAACGGCTGGACCGATTAGACTGAAAATTGATGGGGAGGTAGCTTTGAACTAGAAGAAGGACATAGGATACTTTTAATCCTGCCACGGGGACAAAGTATGCCACGGGCGAAGCCGCGGGACACAGCTAGTATTCTATAAAAAATATTTCCGTCGTGTAATGTACTAGGCGAGCATAAACTGCAAAGAGGTTCATTCACTGATAAAAATAAAGAATGACTAAAGTGTCTAGTCTATTGATTGCCGAACATCACTATTGTAGCGGGTCACCCTTTTTTGTATCAGTGACAGTTGCACTTGTCATTTTCTTGCCTAGAATTAAAAATCGGAGTATAGTTATGTAGGTACATAACTAGTTATGCCACGTTATACGATTATACGAGTTATACGATTCGGTATTCGATACTCACGATGAATCAAATCCGTTTGCATGGGAATTTAATCGATTTGAATATGTATGTAAACTGCACTGGATTAAAGTTCTGATCAGAAAAATTTGCTTATCCCTTTGATTTTAGGTATTTTAAAACAATACAATGTTATTAAAGGTCAATTTACTTATATTTAATATTTTTTTTAGAATAACATTCACTCAATCACCAAAACAACAAGAATAATAAATCAGTCTTCAGAATCTAAACACAAGTATTAAAATAAATAAAAATAAAAGTGTGAAAAAAATATCTCACTCGATATTTTATTTCCTTAACTGATTATTAATAGTCTGTGAACAACATGAAAAAATCGTTATGCACAGCACTTAGCCGAGTGGGCGGTACCTGTAAATGAAAAATGTAATTACCTTTAGAACATTTCAATTGATAAAAAATTAAGAACTTCATGGGCACGAACTATCAAAGCGGGCCTTTTATTTTGTGACAACTATAGTAGGTATTCTTTATTCCGTGCCTTTAATATTCTCAAAACTGTCAGCGTTGCGTGCATTGCTCCTGCTTGCATAATAACGTCCAATTTATATAATTTAAGATGACAAAGTAAGTACAATGAACTACTGTCGTAGGATAGTCAGAAAAACTGTATCATTGCAAAATTCTTAGAAATATAACATAACATAACATAAACTCACGCCTATATCCCCGAAGGGATAGGCAGGGGTGCTAGCACCCACATTTCGCCAGTTTATGTTTAGCTCCCAATGTAATAGGTGGCGAGCCTATTGCCATTAATAACCGGGCACTTATAAACCTGCGATAATTACACACATAACTTAGAAAAGCATCGAAAAGTCATTGGTGTGTGGCATGGTGAACCTGGGATCGAACCGGAGACCTCGTCTCAGCAGTCCATTACCCAGACCACTAGGCTACCGCGGTACACAAATGTATCTTTATATGGGAGCCCCTTGTTTCGCAGACAGGAATTTCATAGAATTTAGTTTCCTGGAAAATGTTTCATATATTATTTGGTCTGGGTCGTCAGCGCGAGTGTGATGCCCCTGGTGTTGCACACGTCCAATAGGCCACGGTGACTGCCTTCCCATCAGGTGGGCCGTGTGCTTGTCTGCCACCTAAGTAGTGAAGAATATGAAAGCTGAGTGAGACCATTTTATAGACAGTTGGCACTTGTACTATCATTAATTCTTTCCGTAACATGCCACAAATCGTTCAATATACTCTGATACCGGGAAATCCCCGTGTATGATAGTGTTGCTAGACTTAAAATAACTTTTGACCCGACGACAACAGAGAGGGTAATGTTTTTTTTTTGTTTTTTTTATATACCACGTAGGTCGCAGACAAGCACACGGCCCACCTGATGGTAAGTGGTCACTGTGGCCTATGGACGTGTGCAACACCAAAGGTGTCACACACGTGCTGCCTACCCTGAAGGGAAGGGAGGAGGGCTTGGATGGGGTGGGGAGTCTAGGAGGGGTGGGGGAGAAGGGGTACAGTGACCTCTGGCTACCCTACTTACCTTGAGGAACACAACACGTTGGTTATTATGTGCGCGGTGTTCTGTAGGGCGGAGGTACTACCCCAGTAGGACTGCTCAGTTCGGACGGGAGATACCGTCGTGTCCTACCTCCTCCATACATACCTACTACTTTTTCACAAACACATTTATGACACATGAGTCAGCCCCAAATTGCATCCCTGGGTGTCGTAGTAGGCTTTTCTTTGAGAGCTCACCTCCTTCACCCACCCCTTCCTAGCCCTCTCCCTTCCCTTCAGGGTAGGCAGCGCGTGTGTGACACCCTTGGTGTTGCACATGTCCGTAGGCCACGATGACCGCTTCCCAACAGGTGGGCCGTGTGCTTGTCTTCCACCTACGTAGTATAAAAAAAGTATCAAGGGGTCAATAATTTTCCACACCTCTTAGTCGCCCCTTACGACCACTAAAAGATACATCATCATTCTCCGAACCTTTTTCCCAACTCAGTTGAGGTCGGCTTTCCAGTCTAACTGTGATGCGGCTGAACTTCGATATTTTCTGTGGAGCGACTGCCATCTGACCTCCACAACCAATGGTCATTATAACCAATGGCGATATCCAAGTTCCAAGTTAGACTGGTTGAACTTTTTTATGGGCTCCAACAACCCGTAACGACTGCTAATAGATGTTTGTATGGCAACCGGGACGGCTTAACGTGCTCTCCGAGGCACTAATAAACCTGCTATAAATACCTACACACATAACTTCGAAAAGTCATTGGTGTGTGCCATGGTGAACCTGGGTTCGAACCTAAGACCTCGTCTCAGCAGTCCATTACCCAAACCACTAGGCTACCGTGGTTTTTTTTTTACCACTAGAAGATACGGGATGATACAATTCTATTCTGCCGGCATCACACGGCAGAAGTAAAAAATGTTTCATTGTGTGGTCTGATTTTCCTTGAGATGGTTGTGTTCAATGGTGTCGATACTCAAAATGATTAATTATATTATGTTAATATCGCTTTGTGTTGCTAACGTGTGGTCTCACGACTCGTTGGATGAAGGTGAGCAAGTGTTTGAAATCATTATAATATAGGTACCTATTATACTTGCGTCTATATATAAAAGTTAATAAAATCCAATTGTCTGTTTGTAATTTAATATAATTATTATAACCTGTGTACGTTTTGTGTTCATGAATAAAGTTAGTTTTCTTTATTTCTTTCTTCTTTCTTTCTAATATTAAAATAACAGATTTTAGAGGTACACGAATACACCGCCGTGTAGGTACCTATATAAAATTGGTCCAGCCATTTCAGAGATTAGTAAAAAAAAAAGTTTTGGTGGGTATTTATGGGTATTGTGTATTTATCGCAGTCGCAGGCTTATAAGTGCCCGGTTATAATGGCAATAGGCTCGCCACCTATTACATTGGGACCTAAACATAAACTGGCGAAATGTGGGTGCTAGCACCTCTGCCTACCCCTTCAGGGATATAGGCGTTTATGTTATGTTATGTTTTTTTAAATTTTATCTGTCTGTCAGTTTGTTCCGGCTAATCTCTGAAATGGCTGGATCAATCTCGATGTTCACGGGCAGAAATAATGGGCATGTATTAGGTCAAATAAGTACCACGGGGTTGAAGTGTGTCATAGGCGAAGCCGCGGGGGAGAGGTAGTATAGAAGTTACTCATACGAGCCCTAATAACGCAAAATTTTTAATGCCTCAGGTTCCTCGTGCACTTGGAATGGAGTTGAGGGTCGATGTGTTAGAGTGCAAAGATGTCTGACCGCTGTCAAGGATATCGAAACCAGAACGTACCCACCTGTGAGTAACTATCTTAGGTTCTCCTCATCATTCTCTGAACCTTTTTCCCAACTCAGTTGGGGTCGGCTTTCCAGTCTAACTGTGATGCGGCTGAACTTCGATATTTTCCGTGGAGCGACCGCCATCTGACCCCCACAACCAATGGTCATTATGGCCTTCTGTGGGCTTCTTGGTTCTACTCTCAACTAATTGTGATCAAACTCAAATTTTAAATCTGACCAAGTATCTTTCTAACTAAAAAACCGTAGAAAAACACGTTCAGTACCTACTACTTAGTTTTAAAACTAGTTCAATAGTTTATGCGCCCAACGCGAAAACGGACACGAATTTAAAAAAAAAATTGTTCAAAACCGTTAGTATAATAATTATAATCCAAATATTTTTTTAAATAACTAATATTTATTTATCAACTAGCTGACCCGGCAAACGTTGTTTTGCATGTTAAGGGTGAACAACCCTTATCACTAAGGGGTATGAAAAAAAATAAAGAAAAAAATAGATGTTGGCCGATTCTCAGACCTACTCAATATGCTCACAAAATTTCATCAAAATCGGTCAAGCCGTTTCGGAGGAGTATAGCAACGAAAACTGTGACACGAGAATTTTATATATTAGATTTTATAATAGTATAGAATACCAATTAATAGGCCATGAGTGATTGATTTAAATAAATAAATTCTTAAAATAAATATTGTACACAGCGCTCACTAGACCCAAAGTAAGTATAGCTTAACTAGCGCGTTTTATGGGTTCTAGAATGCAGATAAACATACTTAATCTATACTAATATTATAATGAGGTAAAGTTTGTGTTTGTTAAATTGTAAGGGGTAATCTCGGGATCTACTGAACCGATTTTAAAAATTCTTTCACCAATAGAAAGTCACGTCATTCGTGAGTGTCATAGGCTGAATATCATCACGCTACTGCCCAAGGGAGCGGAGCAATAATCATAAATGTGAACAAATCCGGTAGATTCCCATACATTTTAGGAAAACTGGTAAATTATGAGCATACATATATTATATTATGTGAGTTAGAAAGGGTGTATCGGGGTTCGAAATACGCCACGGGCGAAGCCGGGGTGGGTCAGCTAGTTATTTATAAAACACCCAGACCTATACAAATAGACATATTCATGCATACAAATATTTGCACTGAGCGGGAATCGAATCCGCTACCGCTACGCCACAGAGGCCGATGATTGATAGACTTACCTACCATCTTTGTGTTTCAGATATGTTCGTTTGACGGCAGCACACCTGTAATATGTTGCACTGACTGCCACCTGGTCAATGACACGAGGTAAATTACCTTCTTTTTTATCGTGCGGAAATCCCCATGGATATCACCCCCGTCGGCCATGGGGGTGATTATGTCAGAATCGAAACAACTAAAACCGCACGCCGTCTCGGGTCTTAATTACCTGAGCCTTGATTCTGCTAAAGGCAAACCACTGTAATACCACTGACACTCTAAAAATGCTATTTAATTGTAGACTTTACAGTTATACAATTAAAGTCTAAAATCAAATGAAAAGAATTCATTAAACTTTTTCATTCGCTCTACAAAATATCATTTGACTTTAGACTTTAATGGCATTTTTAGTAGTGTCAGTGGTATATCAGTGGTTTGTCTTTAGCAGAATCGAGGCCCTGGGTGTAAGGTTACCCAATAGCCATATCGCTCGGACCCCAGCTGACCCCGGGCCATCTAAGGTCTTAAGATGGCCCCCTCGACTATCTGATCAAGGGCAAGCATCGCGCCACTTCGTAGACGGTGGGGTGTAGGGTGACAGGCGACCGTTCTGTCACTCAACCGTCGTCGGCGCGCCGATAATGTGCCCTCTGCTAGTCAGAGGGACACGTGGAGAGCCTTGGAGCAGCCCTCTAGAGGGCCACTCCCACCCCGGCCGGATTGGCCGCAGGCAGTAGCGTCTCCCGTGGCGAGTGGGAGGCGCTGCTCGCCTCCGTTGCCCGGGTGCACTGCACTACTTGTACAATTTATTGATTTGCATCGCATATAATCTGTTTCTCCGTGATTATCTCGCGTTTAGCTGAACCGATTTTGGTGTGATTTTCAGAAAAGTATTTCTTATACTTGAACGACTTTTTCGGTTTTATTTTTTATTTCTTTTTTTCTTCTTTTCAGATTGTTACTGTTCGACACAAAGTTGGGTATTTTGACTAAAACAGGCAACAGTAAAGCCACAGACAGTAAGTGGTCTATAAATCATCTTATGGTCAATTAAAATTTTTAGAACGTAGGACACGACGGTATCTCTCGTCCGAACTGAGCAGTCCGACTGGGGTAGTACCTCCATCCTACAGAACACCGCGCCCATAATAACCATCGTGTAGTATTCCCGACGGTAAGTAGGGTAGCCAGAGCTCACTGGAGGGATTCTGTGCCTGTCACCTGCTAGCCCCACCCTTCAGTTTCCATGTTTCGAAGTCATAACTGGCAGGACGCAAGTTCTGCACACCTGATGGAAAGCGGTCACTTGGCCTATGGACGTGTCCAACATCAGGGGCGTCACACTCACGCTGCTGACCCTGTGGAGGGGGGAGTTGAGGGGACGAATGGGGCCTCCCTCATTAGATTGTGACAACACAGGAGACTTTGGTGTCCTCGCTGACATCACAGAATCCCTCCAGTGAGCTCTGGCTACCCTACTTACCTTGGGGAACACAACACGATGGTTATTATGTGCGCGGTTTTCTGTAGAGCGGAGGTACTACCCCAGTCGGACTGCTCAGTTCGGACGGGAGATACCGTCGTGTTCTACCTCCATCCCTCTCCACTGAAATTATTCTATTTGTTTCAGAATGCTTAGAGTACATCTACGAAATTGATTATCCATGCAAGAAGTTCAAATCAGATATAAAGTATTCTAAAGATGTGGCTCCAGATGGGAATTGTACAGTTCTCCAGATGGATGGAGGGTATGGTGGGGGAGGTGCTTCTGGTGGCGTTGATGCTAAAAGAGGGGAATACCCTCACATGGTAGTTAAATCACTTTTTTTATGCCACTTATTATATACATCTAATTTATTGGTTAAAACGTCAAGAATTTTTTTTATTGTATCGGTCACGTCAATATGACTTCACCTCGCCTGATGGTAAGCTAAAG
Organism: Lithosia quadra; assembly: GCA_963576445.1. Lineage (NCBI taxonomy): Eukaryota > Metazoa > Arthropoda > Insecta > Lepidoptera > Erebidae > Lithosia > Lithosia quadra. The sequence continues at coordinate 3,430,858 of OY754897.1, forward strand.
GTAAAGTCTCTGGAATGGGGGTCACCATTATAAACGCCGATAGTGCCACAATGGTAGCCCTCAGCTTGAAGGCCTCATTAAATGCTTTTTCACGGCCCGCTTAAAGGACCTGGGAATGTAGGAGGAAGGAAAGAAGGAATTTCACTAAGTTCCAAGCGGTTCGGTGCCTCTTTTCTTTGCCGCACCATAAAGACCTGGAATTCTTTACCAGCTCACGTGTTTCCTTCCTCATACAGTCCCGGATCCTTTAAACGGGGCTTGAAAAAGCATTTGATGAGGCCGTCAAGCTGAGAGCCACCATTGTGGCACTATCGGTGCTTGCAATGGTGACTTCCATTCTAGAGATTTTGCCTTTAGCTTACCATCAGGCGAGGTGAAGTCATGTTGACGTGTCCGACATAAAAAAAAGAAGTTTGAGTTGTCTGTGGCTGGTAAAGAGTTCCAAGTTTTAATATAGCGGCAAAGAATGTTTCTTTCTTTCTTTCTTTCTTCTAAGCACTTACAGGCGTTGCTGGGCTACGGGAGTTCTATTGACATAGCAGCCTGGGTTTGCGGAGGGGCGTTAATCAGTGAACGGTACATCCTCACTGCTGCACACTGCCTGCACAGTCATAGGCTGTAAGTAACGAAGGTATATCAACCTTTTTTTTACGGAGGTGGGACACGACGGTATCTCCCGTCCGAACTGAGCAGACCAACTGGGGTAGTACCTCCGCCCTACAGAACACCGCGCATATAATAACCATCGTGTTGTGTTCCCCAGGTAAGTAGGGTAACCAGAGCTCACAACCTCCCCCCCCCCCCCTCCCCATCTCCCCAATCGCCTCCTCCAACCGCTCCAGACTCTTCAATGCCGCTCCCCTCCAAGGTCGGTGATGTTGCACGCTGCCCAGCATCTCACGTGGTGAGCAGGAGGTGCTGCTCGGCTCCGTTGGGAGGTTTTTTTTATACAACTTAAGAAGCAGACAAGCACATGGGACACCTGTGGGGAAGACGGGAAGCAGTCAACGTGGCCTATAGGCGTGTGCATCACCAGAGGCGTCACACTCGCACTGCCGACTCTTTAGCGGTTGGTGGGGATTGGGGTTTAGCGGATAGGGGGAGGGGAGTTGACAGAGTTTCTATACTGATATCGCAGGAGACTTGGGTCTCTCCGCTGACAGAACAGAATCCCTCCAGTGAGCTACAAACGGCTTAATTAAGTGTATGATTTTTTTTATACTACGTAGGTGGCAGACAAGCACACGGCCCACCTGATGGGAAGCGGTGACCCTTGTGACGCTTTGTGTTGCACCGTGGCCTATGGACATGTGCAACACTAAGGGTGACACACACGCGCTGCCTACCCTGAAGGGAAGGGGGAGGGATAGGAAGGGGTGGGGAGGCTAGGAAGGGGTGGGAAGAGGAGGGGTACAGTGAGCTCTGGCTACCCTACTTACCGGCGGGAACACAACACGATGGTTATCATGGCCGCGTTGTTCTGTACTACCTCAGACGGACTGCTCATTTTGGACGTGACACCGTCCTGTCCTACCTCCTCTAAGAATTTATGATATTTATTTTTCATATTGATGAAGAGGTCCAGTGAGATATATTGGCTTGGGTATCCTGAAGCGGTCAGACCCTGCGGAGCTGTGGCAGTTGTATAATGTGAAGCGGGCCATCTACCACCCAGGGTACAACCCACCTTCCAAGTACCATGATATTGCGCTCTTACAATCGGACCGACAGTAAGTGATCTATAACTTACCTTACTTATGCCCGCGTGGACATCGGTTTTTTTTTAATGTCGGTCACGTCAACATGACTTCGCCTCGCCTGATGGTACGCTGAGGCAAAGTCTCTGGAATGGGAGTCACACAGAACAAAGAAAAATCCTTAGGACTAGAAATCGTATGGGGGCGTGTTTGTGTCGCCAAAAACCTAAGTGTAATTGCATTTACCTCACACATATACACTTGTGTATGTGCACAACGCAGGCTAAAATAATCAAAAAACAAGTTTATGCGATTGATTTTAAGATTTCTTTTCCTATAAGTTTTCACGAAATATTTACTTCAATATTCTAGAAGTTTCTATACCTGTCCAATTCAGGATGCTAAATGATAATGTTGACAGTTCACGTCTATGAAGTATCGTATTTTTATATACAAAATAATACCTCTAAAATTATCGTAGCACATGGACAAGTACCGCCCACATTTCGTAGTGAAGCGTCTTGCAAGAATTCAGCACAATTGACTATGACACAAAGGAATCGAATGAATCGAATAATAATAATGTTAGTATTTTATAATAATAATAATATTTATTTGTGAATATGGTTGTTACACAGATATAATAATAACATGAACTTAAATTAATTTATTGAAATTTTTAAGTACTTATCTACTACCATTTTTTGTAATATAATTACAAAAAATATATAAGTATAATGCAAAACATAAATACTGTACCATAAAACTTCTCTTTTATCATCCTGAAATAAGTTACCTAAAATAATAAAAAAATAAATGCTTTTGTGTTTTTATAACTATCGATTCCATATTCTACGGGAACAATAATCGAAAATCGATTAGATTCATTTTCGATTATACTATATGGGGTACTCTACTTAGAGCTGTCAAAATTATCATTTTAGTTAAGTTTGTGAAAATGTACAACAGAATCGACACCATGGGGGTCGATTCTAGTGTTGTCCGTATTTTGAGTTAAGTTAATTTCATCCTTACCATTGTTATATTTAAGGACTGATTTGCAATACAATACAATTTTAGACATCTATTGGTGAATAGCAAAACTATAATGTACATTGATTTTGCTATTGACCGCTAGATGGGGTATTATTGTGATAAATAAATTTGTGCTCTATTCCAACGTGGCTTAAACATAATTCTGTTGTATATTACGTTAAAATGGGGGCAGATTTGATGGTACTCTGTAAACATAATTGAAGTATATACCTTGTCAAAACGTACTTTAAATTCATTTTCAGTAAAATAAGGTGTGTAGTTCTGCTCTTCTTATATTTTAAGGTAAAATGTATGCAACCAATAAGACGTCCTAGAAGTCTGTGTGAGTGTATTTTTTGGCGACAGCTATTCCTTTGTATTTTTACTTAATTACTACTTCTATGGTTTTTTAATGTTCTGTGGGGAGTCACCATTGCAAACACCGATAGTGCCACAGTAGTGGCACTCAGCTTGACGGCCTCATTAATACTTTTTCACGGCCCGCTTAAAGGACCCGGGACTGTATGAGGGAGGAAACACGTTTTTGACTATATCTCTGGTTCCTCAACCCACTGTATCGCGATGGACGTAAAAACTGGGGATCGGATTTTGATGCGGTTTTTTTTTTATTAGAAAGGTTTTGTTTACACTTCAAATCTGCCGTATGTTGGATTGCGTTTGGTTAAGTAGAAACGGAGATATGGCCAAAAAACGATAACCTACCTATAAACGACGCGCGGGCGTTTTGTATTAAAAGTAGCCTAGGAGTATTAACTTTTTTTTATATAATATAACGTCAAAATGACTTTACCTCGTCCATCGGACGAGGTAAAGGTAAAGTCTCAGGACTAGGGTCAAAGTCAAAGTCAAAGTCAAAAATCATTTATTCTGTATAGACCATTTTAAGCGGCACTTACAAAACGTCAAATTATAAATATTTAAAACTAGAAGTAAATGGACCACCGGTTCGAAACGCGGCCCAGACCTGAGAAGACTCCGGCAAGAAACTCAGCGGGCTGTTTTTTTTTTTTTGGTCTATTTACAACAATTGCCTTAGTCTAGATACAATGTTATTTCGAGTAACATAGTTGAGTGAACAGTTCATTTCCAAGCTTCTTTATCATCTAAATAATCTTGAATTTTATAATAAGCTTTTTGGGAGAGTTTTCTTTTAACAACATTTTTAAATTTACTTACATGTAAATCTCTAATTTCGCTCGGGAGTTTGTTGAAAAAGCGTATACAGTTACCCCGAAAAGAATTACTGATTTTTTGGAGCCTACTATCACAGGCTACAAGATTGTTTTTGTGCCTGGTATTTATATTGTGCCTATCACAACGTCTTGGAAATTGTGGTCACCACTACATACACCGGTACCTAGTGCTACAGTGGCGACCGTCAGCATAAAACCGGCCCAGAACTATAATCGTACCAAGTTTAATCAAAATCCCTCCAGTAGTTTTTGATCCATGCGTGCACATACAGACAGACATACAAACAGAAAGACAAAAAATTACTGGTTGCATTTTTGCATTTAGTATCGATCACCAATCATCCCCCAATAGTTATTTTGTAAATATATTCAATGTACAGAATTGACCTCTCTACAGTTTTATTATAAGTTTATAAATATTAATTCCTAATTGGGTAACCTTACACTCCGGTAATTGAGACCCGAGATGGCGTGCGGTTTTAGTTGGTTCAATTCTGACAAAACCACCCTTAACGGCTACGCTAAAAAAAGTAATGTTCTTTCTTTTTCAGAATCAACTTCAACACGGTAGTCCGTCCAGCCTGTCTCCATGCCGATGACAAGCCGGATCCCTACGGATTCGCAACTGGCTGGGGAGCTCTTGGACACAAACAGGCTTTAGCGGACATCCTACAGTCCGCAAGTATCTTCTAATATACGTAAACGAGGGAAGCTAGGGCACAGAGTATAATATATAGGTACTAACGTACAGAACGGAAATTCCCCTCTTCCCACCAATATCACTTACCTCACCCCGCGCCAAGAACCATAGGCATAGAACAATATCGAAGTTCAGCCGCATCACAGTTAGACTGGAAAGCCGACCCCAACTGAGTTGGGAAAAAGGTTCAGAGAATGATGATGACAAGACCATGAGACCTCAAGAGCGCGATAACTCAAGCGCTGTGTAGAATTTCGTAGATTATATACTTATTTATTATTAATCTAGGTACCTACTTAACATCTGGTAATTCTTCCAGGTGATGGTCACAGCATTCGATGAAAAGGAGTGCTCATCAATATATCAACAACATAGACTCCTGGTGAACGGCTTCGACAATACCACTCAGATGTGTTATGGAGACAGGGAGAAGACAGTGGTGCCTACTGACACTTGCGAGGTTAGGTCTTTTTTACGTACAGATTTAGGCGTTTTGCAAACGGCGGGGCGGGCTCTGGCCAGTCAATTTACATAACCATCCCCGATGGCCGACGGGGGTGGTATCCATGGGGATTTCCGCGGGATAAAATAAAGGGGGCGTCACACTCGCGCTGCCGACCCGGCTGCAATAACAGCTACAATAACTCTTAGGTATCAATTTTTTTTTTATTATCTTAACTAAAATTCAAAGTTATTATTTGACCCTCACAGAACAAAGAAAAATGGTTTTTTAATGTTCTGTGTTTGACCCTGTTTTTCATAAAGCGGGTTATCACTGGTGGTGGGTTATCACTCCCAAGTTCATCATAAATAGTTAGCTATCATAAGAGTTTCGATCAATGGAAAACCCTGTTCATTAAATGAGTCATAAATCGTGAAATTATTTTTATCGCTATGTCACGTGTATGTAACAAATAATATGGTGTCTATTCCAGCAATTTCACGAATTGAATGACATTTTGTCAGCCATGGCACATAAAATACAAATAACACAAGCTAAGAGCCGGTAAACATTACAAACGATATATTTTTTGACAAATATTTTTTATAATTTAAATGCATTATTATGATGGTTTGCCTATTAAAAAGTGTTTATGAATACTTTTTGGTAGGCGAGTCATCTTAAGCATTTAATATATTATTATGAATCTAGTCTACTTAGTTGATCTTCACCGTATTTTCTGCCAACACAAGAAATGCGAAATGTAGAGTGACATTATTTGTCACATGTGACATGTTGACAAAAATGTCACTCCAATATATTTTGGACTTTTTTTTATATACAACGTAGGTAGCAGACAAGCACACGGTCCACCTGATGGGAAGCGGTCACAGTGGCCTATGGACGTGTGCAACACTAAGGGTGTCACACACGCGCTGCCTACCCTAAAGGGAAGGGCTAGGAAGGGGTGGGAAGGCTAGGAAGGAGTAGGAGGAAGAGGGTACAGTAATCTCTGGCTACCCTACTTACCGGCGGGAACACAACACGATGGTTATTATGGGCGCGGTGTTCTGTAGGGCGGAGGTACTACCCCAGTTGGACAGCTCATTTCAGACGGGAGATACCGTCGTGTCCTACCTCCTTTAACTTTAGCTTCAAAGCGATTCCACTTCTACCTAGAATGTCTTGTCTACTGGCCATGTTATGTTTTTCAGGGCGACAGTGGCGGCCCCCTGCAGTCGTATGCTCATGAGGATTGTGTACACACTGTAATCGGTGTGACGTCATATGGGCTGCAGTGTGGCTTGAAGGGCGGCGCCGGAATGTACACGCGTGTCAGATATTACGTACCTTGGATTGAAAATATTGTGTGGCCATGATTATTTTGAAGACCGTATTTTATTTACAAAAACAAATATATATAATTGAAGTTACTATGACTTTTATTAGATACTAGCTGTTGCCCGCGGCTTCGCTCGCGTGGACGTCGATTTTCACGTTTTTTTTTTACTATATCGCCGGTTCTAATCAGCCGATTGTAACTAACCAAGACCTTTCAGTACTTTTTACGTCCATCGTGACAGCGATAATAATTACCACCAACCTGCATTACGCTAGCGTGTGTGGATTAAGGTCTAAGCCCTCTCAGCTCTCTCGTTAGAGGAGAGGAGACCCGTGCCCAGCAGTGGGACATAAATGAATTGCTTTCAACCAAATCCGCACGGGCAGAGCCACGAGCATCAGCGAATTTGAACTAACCTTCCACTCTTACTAGAGGTTGTTTAGGCGTTAAGCAGACGGAGGCGCGGGGCGGTCAAAATGACCGCGATACACTCTTATTATTAGATCGCAATAAGCCCGCGTATGTTTGCCAAGCGACATGAGCTATTACGCGGTCAAATGCAACCTTACAATCGTACAAAATAAGAGTGTGTCGCGGTCATTTTGACCGCCCCGCCTCGCCGTCGGTTTATCGCCTTAGACTGACAAACAGACAGACAGGTAGACACCGAAGTGATCCTATAATTCTGTTTTAACTATTGAGGTGCGAAACTCTGCATATAAAGATGTTGTTGTTAGACTATTTTTGATCAGTGAAAAATAAAAAAAACGTGACTCATTTATCTTTTGACCTATGACGTCACAGATCAGGTATTACGAGGATCACACAATTAATAGCGATCCAGTATCGGGGCCTAGTATCAACATAGGCCGAATCACATTTGACCTTCAATATTCTATACATATTTATACAATATTATACTAGTTGACTCACCCCGGCTTCGCCCGTGGCGTATTTCGAACCCCGATGCACCCTTTTTAACTCACATGCTCATAATTTATCAGTTTTCCTAAAATATATGGGAATCTACCGGAATTGTTCACATTTATGATTATTGCTCCGCTCCCTTGGGGAGTAGCGTGATGATATTCAGCCTATGACATTCACGGATAATGTGGCTTTCTATATTGGTGAAAGAATTTTTAAAATCGGTTCAGTAGATCCCGAGATTACCCCTTACAATTTAACAAATATACAAACACACAAGCTTTACTTCTTTATAATATTAGCATAGACAAAAAAATATTTTTATTTATAATGATAATGATATGATATGATATTTATTTATAATAATATGATAAATATGTTTATTTATAATATTAAAAAAACCGCTTTTTACCCCGACTGCCAAAAAGGATTATTACTAAGCGCATTACACACGGTACAAAAAAAGGCACACAATGTACCTACAAAAAAAAATTTAAAAAAAATTGTCTGATAGTCGCAACGGCGCGCGCGATGACGGAGACACACCTTGGTTCACAAATCCGTGGCCTTGGGGTGCGATGGCAATACCTTTTGAGTCACCTTACATCTCGTCTGAAGACCCGAGACGGTTTTAGTCGGTCCGAGTCCTACTTAACCAAGACGGTCGACGGTTATCTGTGGGGATTTCCGAACGACCTAAATAAAAGGAAAAACAAAATCTGACAGTCTAGTCATAGCCTTAGTAATTATCTACTATAAATACCAGTTTTATAGGTAAACCTAATCATATGTGTTGCTAGTGTTCACTGTGCACAGTCTCGGCTTGTGACGGTCGAAAGAAGTCATAATGTCCAAAGTGTACATATTTTTGTTGATTTGTTCTTTCGGAATATTGTCTGTAATATGTGGAGTGGTTAATAAGGAGCCCGGTATGTACAAGCTTCAAAAGTAAATTAATGGTTTATTTCAGCCAAAAATCTATACATATAATAAAATGGTAGGAAAGTCAAAACTGTACATTGAATATTTTTTTAAAAGAATACTTAGGGTGTGATCTACAATCGATACCGAAGCCAAAAATATAGTTTTTAGAATTTTTGTCTGTTTGTCTGTTTGTCTGTATGTATGTCCGGGATAAACTCAAAAAGTACTGCATGGATTTACTTCAAATTTGGCAAGAATATTATATAGAGGTCGGGTCAACACATAGGCTACTTATTATCACGCTATTACCTACGGGGAACGAGCAGTGAACCTTTATATCTTCAACGCATTCTGTAACAACGTGTATTCTAAAGACGCATATTTGAATGTTGTTATTATGTTCACTATGCTATAAGCTAGCTTCACAATATAAGTAACTTGACCGATAATATATACAATAAAAAACAAACTTAATTTTGCGGTTCGATCCGTAGACCCGATTACTGTACCAACCGCAAATAATAAGTTTGTCGTAGGTTACGTCAATAAAACTGTTGAGAAGTAAATTCTGTACATTGAAATATTTACAAAATAACTATTCGGGGATGATTGGTGATCAATACCAATCGTAAAAATGCAATCAGTATTTTTTTTGTCTTTCTGTCTGTCTGTCTATCTGTATGTGCATGCATGGAAAAAAACTACTGGTGGGATTTTGATCAAACTTGGTACGATTATACTTCTGGACAAAATAATAAAATCAACCCATTTATGTCCCACTGCTGGGCACATGTCTCCTCTCCTCTAACGAGAGAGCTGAGAGGGTTTAGACCTTAATTTTTCGTTTTTTTTTAATCGTTTAACCTTACCACACACGCTGGCCTAATGGGGTTTGGTGGATCGAACATGTCCTTAATATTTCTTCTAGGACATGTGGGTTTCCTCACGATGTTTTTCCTTCACCGTCAGCAGATGGTAAATCATGTGATTAGCACATATAAATTCCACAAAGTGAAATTCACCGTACTGTCCGGCCCGATTCGAACTGAGTAGAGTCCTTATCCATTCGGCTACCATCGCTTACAGGACAACATAATTATATAGGCTACTTTTTATACAAAGCCGGGGTGCGAGGGAAATGCTCTAATAGGCCCCCTTTTTTTCCGTACGGAAATCCTCATGGATACCCACCCCGCGGCCAGCGGGGCAGGTTATGTCGGACTTTTACCGACTCAAACCGCACGCCGTGTAGGGTCTTCTGACGCATGGGTGTAAGATGGCCCATAGAGCATTTTCCTCGCACCCCGACTTGACCCGGGCCATCTCCGGATTCGAGATGGCTCCCTCGGGTTTGGCAACCACGGTGTTCCCGTCATGCTCCCGGAATAGGAGAGGCGCGCTGTCGCACGCCGCCGCCTCGGCCTGCTTCAATCTGCTAGGGTGACAGGCGGCTCCGACGGAGCTCTTCAGACCGCCGACGCCTTCGTCGCCGACGCCCGGGAGAGCTTTGTGCAGCCTCTCCCGAACCCTCTCCGCCTCCTTCTCGAGCATCACTTGCTCGCAGAAGGAGGCGGTGGCCGACCACGCGTCCGCACTCTGCACCATCGCAGCGATCAACACCACCCGTACAGGCCCATGGAACGCACGATCTCCGCGTAGAGCCTCCTACAGGAGTCTTCGGCCCCCTCATGTTGAGCAACAGCCGCACCAGAGCGTTGGCCCCCCTACACCCTGGCGTCAGAAGACCCTAGACGGCGTGCGGTTTTAGTCAGTAAGAGTCCGACATAACCTGCCCCGCTGGCCGCAGGGTAGGTATCCATAAGGATTTCCGCACGGAAAAAAGGCTATTTTTTATAGGTACAAGCTGATACCCGCGACTCCACCCGCGCGTCGTTTTAATCTAGGTCATCATTTTTTGGTTATATCTCCAGTTCTACTTAGCCAATTACAACCAAACATAGGGTAAATTTTAAGTCTAAGCAAGACCTTTCTAATAAAAAAACCACATCAAAATACGTTAAGTAGTTTTTACCATCGCGATTTTGGCTTTTGATGGTTTTTTTTATTAGAAAGGTTTTGGTTTGACGAGTGAAGACCAGTGGAGTGAAGAGTAGAGTGGAGAGTGTAGTGGAGAGTTGTTTTATTAAAATAGACTTGGCGATACCAACCTCCACGCGGGCGAAGCCGCGGGCGGAAGCTAGTATTATATAAAACTAAATTATTATTATTTTTAGTTTAAAGATTTTTTATACTACGAAGGTGATAGATAAGCACACGGCCCTCCTGATGGAAAGCCGTCACCGTGGCCTATGGACGTTTGCAACACTAAGGGTGACACACACGCGCTGCCTACCCTGAAGGGAAGGGGGATGGCTAGGAAGAGGTAGGGAGGCTAGGAAGGGGTGGGGAGAGGAGTCCACAGTAAGAGGGTCAATTTTCAATTACTAGATTTAGCCCAAACAAACAGGCCAAGTTAAATAAAAGCGTTTAAAAGAAGTAGTTTTGACGTCAATCGCGAATAAGCCGGCTAGAATTCAATTCAATCTTATACCTAACAGTTTAATAGATAGAGCTAAACGGTGTGTTGTTATGATTCTGTTGACATTCGTTTTATTGAACCCAAACCACCTCAATGTCCTTTTAACCTCTCCTACCGTGAAATAATATAAACATAATGTAATCAGCTCACGGCCTATGATAAGTAAATCAACAATATCTGCTGATGACCTAAACGTCTTTGTATAATTGTCAGGTCAAGTTGAAATTCATAATAACATACATAATTGTACTTTCGATTAACTTGTTTTTACCCGACCGCGCCAGCGAGGGTTATGATTTTCGCGTGTATGTACCTAGTTTTCTCTGTGCCCTTCTATAGGCCTAACGGCTGGATGATTGCAATAAGTTTCATCTCCCGAGTGTCCTACAGGGTACCTACATAGAATGTGAACAAAAATTATTGGCACTGTAATATATTTGTGTTGTCAAAAGTATTTTTACTGAAACTTACCGAGTAGGGTATCAAAATTAAAGAAATTAGAAGGAAATTACAAAATGATATTGTTTATAAGTACCTATGTCATAACTAAAAAGTATAAAATAAAATAAAGACCGAAACAAGTTTGATAGCAGGTTTATGATTCAAACGGGTACCGCCTGGCTATCAAACTTGTTTCGGCCTTTTCAAGAGCGGTCAGGTCCTTTTTTATATTTTCAATCATTTTCTATTGATAGCTCGTAAGATAATACTACCCGAACTAATAAGTATTACGAAGTGCAAGTACCTACGCGTCTTGAATAAACATTTTTTCTTTTGTTTTTCATTCAAAAATGCATCAAGAAGTTTGTGGTGACAATGTTCCTGATTTTACAGAAGGTGGTTCCTGTGAATGGGAAGGCATCAAGGGCAAGTGCGTTCCTGCAAAAAAATGTCTCACCACACTTGACAGACGTGGTGACAAGCCACCTGTGAGTATAAGCAACCACACTTCATCCATCATCATCCAATCACCAATCCCAGTTAGATCACATTCAATGGAGGTACGACACGACGGTATCTCCTGTACAAATTGAGTAGTCCGACTGGGGTAGTACCTCCGCCCTACAGAAGACTGCGGCCATAATAAAGCCAGATGACTGTCGCCCCCGTAAGGGCTAATTTAAACCTAAAATGCGGAAATACAAAAACTGACTCCGGGATGCATTTTTTTTCATCAAGGGCAAGTGAGCCTCTTTAAGAGAATACCTCACCACACTTGATAGACGTGGTGATAAGCCCCCTGTGAGTATGAGTACTCACTCTTCATCCATCTTCATCATCCAATCACCAATCCTAGTTACACCATTCATGAATCCCGGAGTCAGCTCTCCTGTTCTAACATTCTAGGCTTAACTTAACTTAGGTGCGCACTGGAATTACTTCGGAGGGTCGAGGGGGCCATCTTAAAACCGTAGATGGCCCGGGGTCAGCTGGGGTGCGAAGGATATGCCTATTGGGTAACCTTACACCCCGGTAATTAAGACCCGAGATGGCGGTTTTAGTCGGTTCGATCCCGAGATAACAACCGCCGATGGCCGACGGGGATGGTATCCATGGGGATTTCCACACAGTAAAAAAAGAGGTGCGCATTGTGAGGTATGAAAGGAATTTCATTCCACGCACGCTTAGGCTGTGGAATGTTCTCCCTGCTGTGGTTTTCCCTAGCGACTACAATATGGAGTTCTCCAAGAAGGACATTAGAAGGTTTTTACAGGGTAGGCAGCGCGAGTGTGACGCCCCTGGTGTTGCACACGTCCATAGGCCACGGTGACCGCTTCCCACCCATGGCCGTGCGCTTGTCTGCCACCAATAATATAAAAAATCCTTTAACGGGATCGACAGTGAGATTCGTTCGAACTACGGAAACAATGAACGATGTTAATTACAATCGCTTTTAAAAAAATATATTTTTGATTCTCTGCCCGATAATTCAATGAAATGAATTAAATATATAGGAGAAATTCTAACATCTGGGAAGTGACCAGGTAGCTCAGTTGGTCAGAGTGTTCCCGCTGTAAGGGACTGGTCACGGATTCAAGTCCCGTCTTAGATGTTTACTTTTTCCGATCAAAAGTCATAAATAAAGTATATGATTTTGTTTGTAGGCGTGTGCTGATAAAAATGGAGAGTTAAACAACATTTGTTGCACAGATTGTACGCTTGTCAACGATACCAGGTCAGTACCTTAACACTCCCACAAATTCCTCCTCCAGGGTAGGCAGCGCGTGTGTGACACCCTTTGGGTTGCACACGTCCATAGGCTACGATGACTGCATCCCATCAGGTGGACCGTGTGCTTGTCTGCTAACTCAGTTGCATAAAAAAGTACAACTCGATGCATTCCTTACGATATGACCCAACTATTAGGTAATCGGTTATATCATTTTTTTATACCACATAGATTATAGACTAGACCAGGGGCGTGAAAAAAAGTGGATATTAAGCTGAGGACCACCACAGTGGCACTATAAGTGTTGTAGTGGTGACCCCCGGGCCTGAGACTTTACCTTTAGCTTACCATCAGACGAGATGAAGTCATGTTGACGTGTCCAATATATAAAAAAAATCAACAAAAAGGTTTATATTTTTTACTCTACATTTATTTCAGCAATTTCATAATGAGTGCTTCTGGAGGTGTATTTTGGAAAGATGGACGAAAAGCGAGGGATGGTAAGTACTTTCTTCCTTTACTAGTTAATTTAGTATGCTTGTTAGATCTAATTTGCCTAATATGTCAGCTAGATTTAATGTGTCAGCCGATAAATTCTACGGCCAGCGCGGCGGCGCCCTAAGATATATCGGAAAAATTCGAGCATCTAGAATTGGTTCAAGTTGCTCAGTTGGTCAGAGCGGGTCAGAAACGGTCAGTGTTCCCGCTGTAACGGACTGGTCCTGGATGATCACTTTTTCCGATCAAAAAATCATAAGGAATGGTTAGCATACAATTGCTTTAAAATTTCATTGAAAGACTGATTTTATTATATTGTTTGCAGCCTGCCTCCAGTACCTGAAAGACTTGCCCCATGAATGCCACCAAGAAGGCTTTTATTCTGGTATTTCTAGAATTCTGGACACAGAGGAGAAGTGCCATGTTTATAGCATCTGGGGAATAGGAGGAGCTCCTCCACCAGGATCAGTACCACCGTCAGAAAACCCTTATGAGGTAAAAATTATAACTACTTTGAAAACTTTAATATTTCATCACCAAGTTTTTTCCGCAGCTTCTACCGCGTAGAATTCTGTTCCGTTCTCGTTTCCCATGGGTACGTACTCCAGGGATAAAACCTATGTGTTATTCCAGCCTAAAATCCATTCCTGAGCCAAAATTTTTGCCGGATCCGTTCAGCCGCTAAAGCGGGGTAGCCTAACAAGCATATTAAACATGTCCACAAACAATAATATTTATAATATTGGTATCCGCGGTAGCCTAGTGGTCTGGGTAATGGACTGGGTAATGGACTGCTGAGACGAGGTCTCGGGTTCGATCCCAGGTTCACTATGGCACACACCAATGACTTTTCGATACTTTTCGAAGTTATGTGTGTATTTATCGCAGGTTTATAAGTGCCTGGTGCACCTCTGCCTACCCCTTCAGGGTATTATTATTATATTATTCTATTCCTTTCGTTAGCGATTTACACTTGTGCCACTTATCTATCGGGGCTGTTGATCTATTTTTACGGAAGTATTATGAGGTATTAACTCATACTTGTGCCTCTCGAAAATGGTCAGAGGAGAGATAGCGTCCATATTTTTCTAACTGTGACGGTCTCTCGCAGACGCTGAAATTTTAAAATACTTGATAACATTTATCTTTTCATCAGGCTTTGATGGGATTTGGACCCGATCTTGAAACAGCGGTCTGGTCGACCACCGGGGCAGTTATAAGTGACAAGTTTATCTTGACCTCTGCACACGGACATCATACCACGTAAGTAGAAGCTAAATTTTATAACGAGATGCGCACGGATCAGGGCCTCGATTCTTCTAAAGGCAAACCACTGTAAAACCACTGACACTCTAAAAATGCTATTTAATTATAGACTTTACCGTAATACAGTTTAAGTCTAAAATCAAATGAAAAGAATTCATTTAACTTTTTCATTGGCTCCACAAAATATCATTTGACTTTAGACTTTAACTTGATAACAATAAAGTCTACAATTAAATGGCGCTTTTTAGAGTATCAGTGGTTTGTCTTTAGCAGAATCGAGGCCCAGGTTAAGTAGCTGGGATTGTACTCCATGTGACTTTTGACATCATATTCGTTCGCATGGACGGATTTCGATGTGGTTTTTTTATTTGATAGGTCTTGGTCAGACTTAAAATCTCACGCATATTTGATCACAGTTGGGTGACAAGCTGCCGTCCTGTCACCCAACCGTCTGCGCATGGAGAATCAGCCCGCCCCACTGTACCCTCTGCTAGTCAAAGGGACACGTGGAGAGCCTCGGAGTAGCCCTCTAAACACTCCCACCCCGACCTCATTTGCTGCCGCATTTGCCTCCATTGCCCGATGCACCAAGTGGAGGTCCCGCCCCGCATCCCTCAGTAAATAGCCTTGGGTTAACGCTAAAATGATGATAATAATGCACTTCTTTAACCCTGCTACTGTGTGAGTGCAAAAGTGTGTCCTGTTGTGTTGATGAGCTTGTGTAGGTGAGTGATGGGCACCAGGTTTTGATCATTGTCCCTTTAGTGTTGTCGACAACAATCAAAATAACATAATAAAACACAACACACTCACAAAATTAACATAACACACTCAATGTTGTTCTCACACATCCGCCAGAATATTCTGTATAAAATGTATAAAAAAAAAACAGATATCTACTCACACAAAAAAAAACACAAAGCTATACTCGTATTTTGTAAGACAACAATTATGTATTGAGCGCTTATCTCGCCAACAAGCGTAATAGCTTGGCGAGTATTTAGTTTTAGGAATCATGTACGTATATAACATAATAGAGCAAGAGCCCATGAACGCCAGACCTTCGTTATTTTATAAAAGCTGAAAGTTTGTCAGCGCATGCTCCCAATACAGATAAGAACGATGGCCCATTATGAAGTTCGGGTCATGGTGGCTTTGGCAGATACACGGTATTAAAGGGTAGCTGTAGGAGCGAGCGCAGGGCAGTGGGTGTGAGTGACATGGCGAATCAGGTCTATTGCGATCCTTCACAGCCCATGTATTGGAATTACACAATTGGAATTATAATTCCATTTATATAATGCCAATACATGCGCAGTGAGGGATCGTAATAAACCTAAAATTGGAATTAGAATTCCAATTTTATAATTCCATAATATGCGCAGTGAGGGGTCGTAATAGACCTGACTTGCCGTCTCACTCGCACCCACTGCCTTGCGCTTGCTACACTTTAGTACCGTTTATCTGCCAAAGCCACTATGACCCGAACTTCATAATGGGCCATCGTTCTTACCTGTATTGGGAGCATGCGCTGACAAACTTTCAGCTTTTATAGAATAACGAAGGTCTGGCGTTCATGGGCTCTTGGTCCATAATTTGTTAAATAAATTTAAAAAAAAATTGCAAAATGAACCGTAATGTAATAACTTCCCCCTCATGGTGGATTAACCATGAGAGGAAAGAAAAAAAACCCTGCTCCCTGACTAAAACTTTTTGCTGTCGTAGGACTGGTAAACTCCCGTTAAAATACGCCGCTGTGGGTGTGAAAAATCGTAAGAGTGACAAAAAGGACTGGCAGATCCATATCGTGAAGAAAGTCTATCGGTATCCTGATTATCAACGACAAGAAGAGTTAAACCTCTACATCAGATACAATGACATAGCATTACTTGAACTTGAAACACCGTAAGTATTTTTTTAATACTACGTAGGTAGCAGACCAGCTCACGACCCACCTTTTTTTTATCGTGCAGAAATCCCCATGGATAACAACCCGTCGGCCATCGGGGGTGGTTATATCAGGATCGAACCGCACGCCGTCTCGGGCCTTAGTTACCGGGGTGTAAGGTTACCCAATGGGCATATCCCTCGCACCCCAGCTGACCCCGGGCCATCTACGGTTTTAAGATGGCCCCCTCTACACCCCACTGTCACCCAACCGTCGGCGCGCAGACAATCAGCTCGCCCCCCGCTCGCTCCCCACTGTGCCATCTGCTAGTCAGAGGGACACGTGGAGAGCCTCGGAGCAGCCCTCTAGAGGGCCACTTCCACCCCGGCCGGATTGGCCGCAGGCAGCAGCGTCTCCCGTGGCAAAGCTCACGACCCACCTGATGGAAATCGGTCATCGTGGCCTATGGACGTGTGCAACACCAAAAAAAAAGGGTGTCACGCACGCGCTACCTACCCTGAAGGGAACGGGTGGGGGGAGGAGGGGTACATTGAGCTCTGGCTACCCTACTTACCGGACACAACACGCTGGTTATTATACTACTAACTCTGTCGGACTGCTCAGTTCGGACGGGAGATAACGCCGTGTCCTACCTAACTTACGAGCACACTTGGCAGATATTTACACGGCCGGTGTTGGAAAGCAGTTACTGTGGCCTATGGACATGTGCAACTACATCTGCCATCTCGAATCCGGAGATGGCCCGGGTCAAGCCGGGGTACGACTGCAATGCTCTATAGGCCTCGTTACATCCCGGCGTCAGAAGACACTAGACGGCGTGCAGTTTTAGTTGGTAAGAGTCCGACATAACCTGCCCCGCTGGCCGCGAGGTGGGTATCCATGAGGATTTCCACACGGAAAAAAGGGGCATAACAACCTTCTAATTCCTCCTTCTTGAAGAAGATAGAATTGTGGTTCCTTTTTTTTCGGTACTAGTAGTCTCGCGTTTGACCACAATCTCACCTGTTGGTAAGTGATGATGTGGTCGACGGTGGAGCACGCTTGCCTACAAGTAACCTGGGCCTCGATTCTGCTAAAGACAAAACACTGATACTCTAAAGAACGCCATTTAATTGTAGACTTTATTGTTAACAGGTTAAAGTCTAAAGTCAAATGATATTTTGTAGAGCGAATGAAAAAGTTAAAAATTCTTTTCATTTGATTTTAGACTTAAACTGTATAACGGTAAAGTCTACAATTAAATAGCATTTTTAGAGTGTCAGTGGTATTACAGTGGTTTATCTTTAGCAGAATCGAGACCCTGTTCACTCTAGAATTGAAGACTTTTAGCATTTTAAAATTATTTTAAAATGTTGTAATGGAATTTTTTGACAGAATAACATTCAATATTGATGTTCTCCCAGCCTGTCTGCCTGTACCTAATGAAGAATTTAACATTGAAAGTGCAAAGTTCAGTACTTGGAAAGATAAAGATTCAAACGCAGTAACTTTTTTGGATACATCAAATATTGTAAGTTCAAATAAATACTTATATATTTTAATACGTGATGCCCACGCCTCAGTCCGCGCGGATGTCGTTAGGTATTATCTCCGGTTCTTCTCAACTGGTTGTATATTCCGTCAAAATCCGTCCATAATGCTGAGAATGATAACTGAATGATCGAAGAGGTATCGAGTTCGAATCCGGCCGGACAGTACCAATGTGAATCTCACTTTGTAGAATTTATATGTGCTAATCACATGATTCACCATCTGCTGACGGTTAAGGAAAAATATCGTGAGGAAACCTACATGTCCTAGAAGAAATTCTAAGGACATGTCCGATCCACCAACCTGCATTAGGCCAGCGTGTGTGGATTAAGGTCTAAACCCTCTCAGCTCTCTCGTTAGAGGAGAGGAGACCCGTGCCCAGCTGTGGGACATAAATGGGTTGCTATTATTGTTAGCCGCAGCAGACCAGCAGAGCCTTTGCCAAGAGCCTGCCTATAGTTGAATAATAGTAAAGGAAGCTTGTGAAATATGTAAGGACAGAAGCAGATGGCGAGCTGTTCCTGTCTCTACCTACCCCGGAATATATGTACCTGCATATTATATATGTAATTCTCAATAATATGATGTTCTTTTTCCCTCTAGATCCACGTTAAGCAGCTTACTGCCGAAGAATGTGATGCAAAGATAAAAGAGGCGGAGGCACCTATGCCAGTAATGTACCATTCGTTTCTGCCAGAAAAAATCAAAAGCGAATCACAGTTGTGCTACGGGGATAAGACCACTTGTTTGGTGAGTGCTTGCGTTGGTAGATTATACTTTTTAAACGCTCTGATTTTGTTTGTTTGGGACAATTCTAGTAATTGAAAACTGACCCTCTTCTTGTGGACGGATTGTTCTGATATTTGGCACATACCTATCATTAGTTCTGGTGACAATACAAGTTAAATCTATTCAGTATCATTGTAAATTCTAGATGGCCGCATGAAGCTATAGATAAACATGGAGGCCAAACTGGGAAGAACAGCTTGATCCAAATACCTACATGTCTGTATCTCACTCTCTGTGGGCCGACTTCTCTTTCGTGTATTTGTACAATAATAAATAAATATTCTACAACATTCTACACAGCGCTCCCTAGACCCAAAGTAAGCATAGTTTAACTAGCTTGTGTTATGGGTTCTAGAATGCTGATAAACATACTTAAATACTTTTTTTTTTGTAAATACATACTTATTATACATAGAAACACCCAGACCAATGCAAATAGACATATGCTGCTATCTTCTTATTAGTATCTCCTAGTAAATTATAGAAATAGACCATACTAACCAAAAATGCAAGTAAAATGATTTATAAATAACTCTATAGTTCGACTACGATTATTAATGTGGAAATTGAAAAATTATATGCCATTTATTATGCTTGATTAGGTTGTTGAATCAGGAAATCAGTGAATTAAATTCCCATTGTCTATGGATTCAGTACGTAATGTGGCAACATTGGTACTACATGTCAACTATCAATAAACAATATGGCGGTTGTTTGTTATTGTTTTGGTTTTTAACATATTTAAAGTTAATTATAAGTATAAACTCAAAAAATGGTGCAAAATTGTATAGTGCGTGGTTGCGGTATTACGTGGCGTCAAGGATGTGATATAAAATTCCACGCGTAAGTGTTTAAACTTGTTTAAATGGTGATTTCTTGCTTAGAAGGTTATCATACTTAGAAAGAGAAATCGGCCCACAGAGAGCAAGATAGTAAATACAGACTGAGCATCAAGTAGGTATTGGAAGTGAGGCCTCCATGTTTATCTATAGCTTCATGGATGGCCGTCGCTACAAAATGGCGGCTCACGTTTTTTTCTAAAACTACCGCAATATGGATATCAAATGAAAGTGTTTGACTAGTAGAATACCTATACCTAGTTCACTGTGAAAAATAAAGAAAATCCAATATGGCCGCTTATAGTGCAATTAACTTAAAACATTTTTACTTAATTTACTATATACTCATCACACTTGGCCGCACGCCAACTCGAGTCTCAATTACCCAAAATTATAAGGTTACCCAATAGGGTCGGTCTGACTAGCAGAGGGCACAGTGGAGAGCGAGCGGGGGCGAGCTGATTGTCTGCGCGCCGACGGTTGGGTGACAGGACGGCCGCCTGTCACCCTACACCCCACCGTCGGCGAAATGGCGCGACCATCTTAAAACCGTAGATGGCCCAGGGACAGCTGGGGTGTGAGTGATATGCCTATTGGGTAACCTTACACCCCGGTAATTAAGACCCGAGACGGCGTGCGGTTTTAGTCGGTTCGATCCCGACATAACCACCCCCGATGGCTAACGGGTTATCCATGGGAATTTCCGCACGATAAAAAAAAAGGCTCTGCTCTGAAATTATTCCAAAAATATTCGCTATACAGTTCCTCCTTTTTAGTTTTGCAACTAATTAATTAGAAGTTTACTTTGTCACAGAATGTCATTGGAGGCCCTCTAGCGGTGACGAGCCAGTACTCCCGCTGCATGAACACGGTCATCGGCATCCAAGCTTATGGAGACACGTGCGGTCCGACTGTGTTCACTAGAGTACAGCACTTTACTCCTTGGATCGAGAGCATCGTCTGGCCTTGAAGTATCCTTCAAATATAAAGTAAATAAATGTTGTCAAGCTAGATTGGGTATTTTTATTAGCTAGGTACTTGTACCACCTGTCCCTTTTCTGGTGATTTCAACGTCCTTGCGGATTTGATCTCCACGAGCTCTGTCCCCGTAACTTCCGCACGCCACACGTCATGCAAACGTAACATACTTTTTAAAAAAATTAAAGAGTATAGGTATATGGATATAATCACTAGATCAGGTTATGAGCTAGCTGCAGAAGAACCCTCGGATGCCGTTTTCTTATTTTCGGATTCAGTATGAAGAGTATGTTTTGTATTATCACACATAATATTGTTGAAAATATTTTTTTTTTATAGTACACGTCAAAATGACTTTACCTCGCCTGATGGTAAGCTAAAGGCAAAGTCTCAGGACTGTGGTCACCACCACTTACACCGGTAGTGCTACAGTGGCGGCCCTCAGCTTGACGGCCTCATCAAATGGTTTTTCACGCCCCGCTTAAAGGCCCCGGGACTACTTAGTAGAAAGGAAACAAATGCGCTGGTAAAGAATAATTCCACCTATGAAGCAGTAATCCACAATCTTTAACATTTTATATTGTTAGTTGAAAAGCGTACTCCGTTCACAACTATACCATAGTAGAAGCAAAAAAAAACTAGATTTAAAAGGTTCAACCGGTAAGCATTGTATACCTGTTTGGCAGGTGTTTGGTTTTCCCAAAAAAAATATACTATGAGAACGTACAGTTGACAGCAAAAGTAGATGATGATTGGACAGACTTCAAACTTAACAAGCGAATGAAAGTCTATCCCCTCGTCCATCGTGTTACGGGTTAAAAAGTAACATATAAAACTAGCTGCGCACCCTAGCTTCGCCGCGGTCCCCGGTGCAAAAATAGCACCATAGCCGTGGACTTTTTAATTGGAGCCCTAAAAAGTCCAACAACAACGGTCTAGTTGCAATGCTTCGATATCGCCTAATGTCACCATTGGGTTGTGAAGGTCAGATGGCAGTCGCTTCACGGAAAATATCGAGGTCCAGCCAAATCCGCAGTTAAGACTGGTAAAGCGGACCCCAGACTCCGAGGTGAAAGCTTTGGATGCGACTGGGATTAACGCTATGTTGAAGAAGACCCGTGGACTTTTTAAAAACATTGGTCAAATACGAACCTTCCTTTTAGGCATTGCCATACTTAGTTGGGTAATAAAACACATTTTACATAGAACATAATAAATTTAATTTCTTTTATAAAAATATTAATTTATTTCTACATAACGCAGTGGATTTATGTCACTTGTCAAATATTTTCAAATTTAAAGATATGCAGTATTTTCATGTCAATTGCACAGAAGTGCCACTGCGTCGAGTATTATAAGTTCGATGTCCAAAGCATGTCGTGGGTTCAAATCCCGTCCTGAACATTGACTTGCAAATCGGTGCGTTGGCATAAAACATAAGACAGTCTAATACTTTCTGTTATATTTGCCGTTTTGTAAGCGCCGTTAATTTGGTCTATTTATAAACGATATCTGATTGTCATAAATTAAAATTGATGCTCGACTATCTACGTACATAATTGCTTATAGCTCTATAGGTACAGTCGCCATCAGATATATTGTAGCAGATAAGGTGACCAAATACTTCTGAACAATTTTAAATGTCAATAACTTCCATTCACTACAAGTTAGGTGCCATTAATATCTGAACATTCATTACCTCGTTAATATCCGGGCAGATGCTAGTCAATTATTTCTATACGAACTACAAACCAAAAATATCTGATATTTTTGGTATGATTTGGCTGCGTGCGCAGATGGGGTAGTCTTAGAAATCTGAGCTTGACCTATAAGTTCAGATATTTTTGGTTAGTTTGTATGGAAATTATTGACAAGCATTTGCTTAGATATTAATGAAGTAATGAATGTTCAGATATTAATGGTAACTTGTAGTGAATGGAAGTTATTGAAATTTTAAATCGTTCAGAAGTATTTGGTCACCTTGTCTGCAACAATATATCTGATGGTGACTGTACACACATGATTTACGCAAAATATAAAATGTCAAGGTTTAGTATAAATCTAGAAATTTGGCAGCTTTTTATCAGCACTGATTAAAATTTATGAGGTAATTATATATGTACTTGTGGTAATATTTAATTAGTTTACGTTTAAAAACAAATTACACATCTATGTACAGAGAGATAATTACATATCTCTCTGTACATAGATGTGGAGTATCTGTGGAGTTTGTTGCGCCGTTTCTTCTCCACTAGCGCCTAAAAGCGGTGGTAAACTTAGTATTAAGTAGTTTTTGACGTTAAAAAGATGTAATTACGTTGCACTATTTTGAAAAATAAAGAAATTGAATTGAATTCGCGATCGATTGACTGACTGATGCATCAACGCAGTATAAATCGCAGGACCTACAACTTGAAATTTCGGCAGTAGATACTTTTTATGTTGTAGAAGAGGAATTTTAGAAATTTCACTCCTGAGGGGGCAAAATAAATAATGAACGTTTGCGTGGAAGTCAGTCATTTTCAAAGTTAGACGCATGAAATTTCATACACCTACTTCTGATTAGAAATAAATGAAACTTATATCAGCGTTTTTCAAAAGATCACCCCTAAGAGGGTAAAATAGGGTTGAAAGTTTATATAGGCAGATTGTCTGTTTTGAAGATGGAAACATAAAAATTCATATACCTAGCTACTTCTAGTTAGAAATAAATGAACACCTGTATGAAGCATTATTCAAAATTTCACACCTAAGAAAGTAAAATAGGGGTTGAAAGTATATATGGGAAGATCGTCAGTCTTGACGTTATAGTAGGTACCTACTGTTAGTTATTCTGTGGTAAGGGTATGAAAATTTATATAGCTGTTTCTGTTAGCAGAAAAAATTAAGTGTTTTTTTTAATTTCATGACTAAGGGAGTGAAATAGGCGATGGCGATAGAATGAAAAGTCTGTCACAAAATTTGATATAGCTGCTTCAATTAAGGTTAAGTACTCCATGTAATATGGAACAGTCAAGTGGTAATGTCCTAGGGCCATACGATGCTCTCTATCCAGGGCACGTAGTGCGCGACCCTGGTGTAGATGGCGGGCTCAGCAGGGAACCCGCAAGCTCTCCCGAATGACGTCACCCCCACCACTGTGTACATGCAGTGCAGCTTTTTGCTCGTGATCTGTATTGGACCTCCGCTATCGCCCTGGAAGACATAACATAATCACTTGTAAAGCTGCTGTTTAATTTTTTTTTTTTAAACAAGCTTTTATTATTTACAATATTGGATTGTCATGGGATAAATATGAGAAATTTCAGCATAATCGGATAACCAGAAGTGGTCGAAAAATGGCTTGCAAGATTTGATTACAGACAACGTTGATTACAGACAATGGGACAGGTGAAACTAAATGAAAGCTTGTAAAAACCCGCTCTAAGCCATTACTATCGCAAGTGCCCATCACCTACTATTTTTTTTATTAATTGTCAGTTATTACAATGTATATACGTTTATGTGATTGTTAGTTTATTCGCGATGGACACAAAAACTACTGAACGCATTTAGATGCTGAATTTTTCGCTTCGTCTGTGGTCAGCAAGCCCAAGACGGCATGTGTTTTTGGTCGGTTCGAGTAACATAACCGGTGTAACATGGTGACATCCGCACTGTAAAAAAATTGGTTGTCTGTAAAGTCGGTTTACGGACGATAGATTTACGTGATAACGTCATAATCATTATTTTATGTAATACTAGCGACCCGCCCCGGCTTCGCACGGGTGCAATGCTGATACTAAATTAAATACACTACAGAAGCGGAACCTTACTATTTCACGCGAGAAGAGAGATACATGTGTCACAAGCCAACGCTTTGACTCTGGCCTCACTGCTTGGGCCTCTCTATCGCTTGTTGCGCGCTCTCGCTTGCACGCACAGGCTCAGGTGGAACGTTACTATGGAACGTTACTATTTTTCATGAGTGTTGCTGGTATTATCAATTTATAAGACGTTATCACGTCAAAAAATGTTACCTGGCAGGTATCCTTCGCCGTGGTCCTATCTCCATAACATATCTGGGTTTCAGGATCGAACCCTTGTCTCATATTCCTGTGGACTGGATATTTGGCGCTGCACTCATTGGTAGCAAACCTCACTATTTCTACCTGGAAATAGATTTAGTAGTTATAGTGTAGTGTATAGTGGGTTCGGTCCCCGCTCAGTGCAAATATTATTACAAAGTGACAATGACTGACAAAGGCCGTGTGGAATATTATCGGAGAAAGGAGAGGTTTCATTATGGGCCCTCTAATTGTACACAATACAGAAAAAAGAGAAATAATACCGGTTATTGGCAAAAATACAATTATATTTATTCGCCTCCGAAATTCAAGGGCATAATGTAATAAAATATGAGTACATTTTTATAAGTAGTTTTAGTCCGCCATGTCTGTTGTGTTGCAAAAAAGTGTTATTTAGTTAGATTCCGCCCATAATACGATGCAATATTATAAGAATTAAATAGTGAAAAATTAAAACTACATTGCCTAGCTATTTTTCTAAGTAGTGTACAATTATCGGGCCCAAGGTCCATACATTTGTGAAACATCTCCTTTGAATATCTGAGACGGGTCCAGGTAGCTCAGTTAATCAAAGCATTTCCCCTGTAACGGACTGGTCACGGCTTCAAGTCCCGTTCTGGATGATCACTTTTCCGATCAAAAATATCATAAACATTTATTTGGTGGATAATGGTCGCAACCAACATAGGGCAACTACCTAACTTACCTTCTGCATAACTTCAGACACCGATCCCTTATACTCCGTGAGGCCCCACCCGGTGGCGAGGACCTTCTCGTCGGCCACAGGGTCTCCGACGTGCAGGCATGCAGGGACCACGTACTGGCTCAACGCGATTCTGTAACGTTTTAAACATTATAATAGATATAAAAGTGCGAACTTATAGAAGCTAGCATTAGTTTAATTAAGTCCAAAATACATTCGAAATCTCAGCTATCTCGTTAGAGGAGAAGAGACCCGGGCCTCGATTCTGCTAAAGGCAAACCACTATAATACCACTGACACTCTAAAAATACTATTTAATTGTAGACTTTACCGTTATACAGTTAAAGTCTAAAATCAAATGAAAAGAATTCATTTAACTTTTTCATTCGCTTTACAAAGTATCATTTGACTTTAGGCTTTAACCTGATAACAATAAAGTCTACAATTAAATGGCATTTTTTAGAGTGTCAGTGGTATATCAGTGGTTTGTCTTTAGCAGAATCGAGGCCCCGTGCCCAGCAGGCGGACATAAATGGGTTGCTATCATTATTAATTACATTCGAAACGGAAGCGCATGAAGTATGTAAGGACAGAAGCACGAGCAGGCCTTCTGGGGTAGTACCTCCGCCCAACAGAAGACCGCGGTCATTATAACCATCGTGTTGTGTTCCCGCCGGTAAGTAGGGTAGCCAACTCCCCCAAACCACCCAACCCTCCCCCTATTATTGGTCTATTGGTTTATTTGTCTATTGGTCTACTGGTCTATTGGTCTATTGGTCTATTGGTTTATTGGTCTACTGATCTACTTACGTTTTCTCAGTTTCCAATAACATGATGTCGTTATATTTAGAAGGTGGCCGGTAGTCGGGGTGTTTGATGGCTCTCTTTACTTTATAAACGTTGGCGGGATTATTTGCATCACTCCTCGTGTGGGCACCTACCAGTACGTATCTCACTTCACCTCTGAAAAAAAGGAAGTATTTTGTTATTGCATTTTTATAAACGTGAAAGATGAAGCATATTAGCGTTTCGACGTCCACTTGGGGACATAGGCCTCTCCTAATGCGTGCCATACCTCCCGATTCTCCGCCTTCCGCCTATCCAAGCTACCTTTTTTAGGTCGTAAGTCCATCTGGGGAGAGCTAGTAGGATAGGATCTAGTTATTATTCTGACGTAGTCCGTGAAGAGCACCTGGGCCTCGATTCTGCTAAAGGCAAACCATTTTCATGCCAACACTAAAAAATGCTATGTAATTGTAGACTTTACCGTTATACTGTTAAAGTCTAAAATCAAATGAAAAAAATTCTTTAAATTTTTTCATTTGTTCTACAAAATATCATTAAATTTTAGACTTTAAACTGATAATCCAAAATTAAATGGTTTCTTTTTAAGTGTTAGTAGCATGATAGTGGCTTGTTATACGGTCTAACAGAATCGAGGCTCTTGCTGAATAGCACCTCTGTCTGATCCACGAAGAGAACCTATCAAATTTCTTGGCAGGTGCTCTTCGTGGACTGCTCCATATTTACTCGTTTCTCGTGGAGATGCAATGCGATGCAGACAAGATGTAGTTCTCACTGATGATGGAGCCGCCGCAGAGCCACTGGATTGATTGCTCATTGTCTCCGTACCCCAGCATCACCTGCGAATTATATACAAGGTGTTTACAACTGCGGTAGCCTAGTGGTCTGGGTAATGGACTGCTGAGACGAGGTCTCGGGTTCTATCCCAGGTTCACCATGGCACACACCAACGACTTTTCGATGCTTTTCGAAGTTATGTGTGTATTTATCGCAGGTTTATAAGAGCCCGGTTAATGGCAATAGGCTCGCCACCTATTACATTGGGACCTAAACATAAACTGGCGAAATGTGGGTGCTAGCACCTCTGCCTACCCCTTTGGGATATAGGCGTGAGTTTATGTTATATTATGTTACTACACATACATATGCTCACGCGTTTTTCCCTCCGGGGTAGGCAGAGACAACAGACCGCCATCTACCTCTGTCCTAGAATACTTCACGCGCTTCCTCTACTGTCATTAAACCTTTCATGCAAGGCCACCGGTTTCGAGTACTTTTGACCTGCCCTTGCAGGTGTGTTTACTGTTTCTATAATACTCTCCAAAACTCAGATTATAGACCATTAAAATTTATAAAATGTCCAAAAAAACCGGTCGCAGTCAACGACCTGCAACTATTTCAAGTAAAAAGAACTGATTTGAGTATATTTTTATGAATATCGATAGCTATATAGCTGTTATCATTAGTCGCGTGGCCATAACATTTTATTTTATTATCTGTCTGACATCATTATGTTGTGTTTGACATTGACATTTTGAACAAAAACACTGTTTAATCTATATAGATAAACCGTTAAATATATATTTAATTTTTCCTAGATTTTGTGGATATTCAACACACCGGCACAGCAAACATAATATAAGCTAAATCAGTAAAGAAACTACGTATAATTAACGTTCAAATGACACACTCACACAGACGCACGCGTGTACACGAACCTCACCGGTTCTCGCTGGGCTGTCAGTCGCGGTTGCCGTGGTCACGTTATTTTATCTCTTGCGCCGCACCTACATTTTGCAACTTTTATTTATATAACTAGCTGTTGCCCGCGGCTCCGCTCGCGTGGAAGTCACTTATTGCATCCACTACCACTCCTGCTCCCACTCCTGCTCCAGTTCCTACTCCCACTCCCACTCCCACCCTCGCTCCCACTCCCACTCACACTCCCACCCCCACTCCCACACCCACCCCCACGCACACTCCCACTCCACGCACACTCCCACTCCCACCCACACTCCCACTCCCACGCACACTCCCACTCCCACCCCCGCTCTCACTTCCACTCACTCACACCCACCTCACTCCCACTCACACTCCCACTCCCACTCCCAATCCCACGCATACTCCCACTCCCAATCCCACGCATACTCCCACTCCCACGCACGCTCCTACTCCCACTCCTACCCCTGCTCCCGCTCCCACTCCCACCCCCATCCCCACCCCCACCCCCACCCCCACTCCCACTTAAATCAAAATCCTTAAAAACTAATAACACCACTATCTACTCATAAAAAAACATAGGTTCTTCTAAATAATTGATTTATTTATTCAATTATTTAATATTTATGCACACACAATGTTAATTAGTAAAGAAAATGGAAGGTGGAAAGAATAGTACAATTATTATATTATATTTTACAATTTAATTTGTACCTAGTGTGATGTGGTTCATATGATTATACTATTGTACGTCTTATCAGACATGCTACCACATGAATATCTATGGTACTGTCGATGCTACGGTGATACTTGTGACCTTTAAATGAATTTTGAATTTAGAATTTTAAACTGTGGGTGACGTAACCTACGACAAACTTATTATTTGCGGTTGGTACAGTAATCGGGTCTAGGAATTGAACCGCAAAATTAAATTTGTCTTTTATTGTATGTACTTTTCCGGGATAAAAAGTATCCAGTGTGCTGCCCAGGATATTGAAGAATATTTATACCAAGTTTCATCGTAATCAAACCGGTAGTTTTTGCGTGATGCCTGAACAAACAGACAGACAGACAGACAGACAGACAGACAGACAGACAGACAGACAGACAAAAATTTTTTTAAACACATATTTGGGTTCGGTGTCAGTCTAGTAACACCCTCTGCTATTTTTTAATTTTTTATTTTCAATGTACAGAATTTTCACTTCTACAGATTTATTATAAGTATAGATTAAAACCTATCGCTTCAATAGAGCGCGTGTTTAATCATTGTTTCCTAGTTTCTGTACTGCTTTAGCTTAATTATACAACGTTGATTTGGGCTTGAGTTACTTATAGCCATCACAAATTCAAGCATGCGGCGGGGCGGTCAAAATGTCCGCGACGCACTCTTATTTATACGATTATAAGGTTGCATTTTGTCCGCGCAATAGCTCATGTCGCTTGTCAGATATATGCGGGCTAAATACGATCTAATGTTAGTGCGTCGCGGACATTTTGACCGCCCTGCACCTCCGTCTGAATAAGGGATAGAACTGAGATTTTTTTTTTGAAAAAACATGAAAGTTTGTACTTACCATATGGGGAAATTCGTAAATTTTCGTATCATTGCCTCCAATGATGAGTCCGTCGGCGTTGTGATGGCAATGGTTGCTTCTGCTCAGGTCATCTGTGAGGGCCACGGATCTCTCACAAGGGTACACGTATTTATTTTGATAATCGATACATTCTGAAACAAAGTCGTCATCATGTTTTTTTATTCAAGCACCCTCGTGGAGAGAAAGTTTGACGAAGTAAACATAGTTTAACTAGCTGATATTATGGGTTTTTATATACCTATAGGACACGTCAATTTGACTTCACCTCGCCTGATGGTAAGCTGAAGGTAAAGTCTCAGGCAAGAGGGACGCCATTACATACACGTACCATGTTAACAATGGTTGCACTCAGCTTGACGGCCTCATCAACAGGATTGTCGTCTTAGCACCGCGTGACATCCACCGGTCCCACTAGTGCTGCGACCACAAGCCTGAACGCAATCCAACCGAGATTGGATTATTATGCAGGGTTTTACGCAATCGTGCATGGTGATATCTACCCGGCCGAAGAATAGAAAAATTGATGAAACTGCGAGTTTTCATGCAGGGAGATTCAGAAGATTCCATCCATCGTACCAGCCAGTGCCACGGCTTGTCAGTAAGACTTCATGTCACATGAAGTCTTGCGTTGCCAAATCTGCAGTTAAGACTGGTAAAGCGGACCCCAGACTCCGAGGTAAAAGCTTAGGATACGACTGGGATTAACGCTAGGATGAAGAAGAAGAAGGGAAGTCTTGCGTTGTAGGCACAGAAACTCTCTCAACCTTCTTCCACTCCTCTTCACCTTCCACCCCCTTCAGGGTTGGTAACGCCCCTGGTATTGCACACGTCCATAGGCCACGGTGACAGCTTCCCATCTGGTAGACCGTGTGCTTGTCTGCCACCTAAGTGGTATAAAAAAGAACTTACTGTCAAATGCTTTCTGTCCAGTTTTCGCTGAAGTCATGGATGGTGCAATAGGAGTACATTCCTTAGGTCTTTTATCCTCGTAATCAGGTGTTTCTGGCACGTACACCGTAGTGGAGGTACTTCTGCAAAAGATATTAGGACATGGCGGTATCTCCCGTAGTAGTAGGTAGTACCTCCGCCCTACAGAACACCGCGCCAATTATAACCATCGTGTTGTAATCCCGGCGGTAAGTAGGGTAGCCAGAGCTCACAAACTCCCCGCCCCTATCTCCAATCCCCACTTCCAACCTTCCTTCCCCCCCCCCCCCCCCTCAAGGGTCGGCAGCACGAGTGTGAGGCCCTTGGTGTTGTGCACGTTCATAGGCCACGGTGATTGCTTCCCAACTCTGTCATCCATAGGTAGACGGACTTGCAAAATTATTTTTTGTAAGACATTTGTTCCGAACTGGTCCCATTACCAATGTTACCACCAGTAGTAAGATTGGTAGTGACACGGGCAATAAACGGCTCAAGCTATATGCTTGAGAGACATATGGAAGTAGGACACGACGGTATCGTCCGTCCGAAATGAGCTGTCCGACTGGGGTACGACAGTACCTCCGGCCTACAGAAGCCCGCGGCCATAATAACCTTGAGTTGAGTTCCCGCCGGTAAGTAGGGTAGCCAGAGCGCACTGTACTCTTCCTTCCCCACCCGTTCCTAGCCTCCGCATCCGTTCCTAGCCTCCCCCCCTTCCTTTCAGGGTAGGCATCACGTGTGCGACCCTTAGTGTTGCACACGTCCATAGGCCACGGTGACCGCTTCCCATCAGGTGGGCCGTGTGCTTATCTGCCACCTATGTAGTATATAAAAAAGCTACACTCAACTTGAAGTAATCCTTACTTTTGTGTAGTCACTAGCGGAGTTGGTCGTGCCGTGGTAGTGGTGGTAGGTTGTACCGCCTTGTCCACGCAGCAGACTATGGGTGTTGAGCCATCGTATCCACAGTTCTGCAACCAAAAAATAAATTACAACTAAGTACTTTTAAAAAACCGACTTCACAAACTAATATTTTTTACTTTATAGTGTACAGAAATAGAAAAGTACCTAGTTATGAGGTTTAAATTATGTACAAAGGTATCAAAAACAGAATTTTTGCCGTAAAGATGATTTCCCCTCGATTTTCCCAAGATCCCAGCATCAGATCCTGATACCCTAGATATGGGACCACCTCGAAAGCAGCCTCTTTCAATTTTTTTTTTCAAAATCCTTCCATAAATTGGTGCCGCTACCGCGTAACATACGAACAAAAAATAGCGTACGAATTGAGAACCTCCTCCTTTTTTGAAGTTGGTTGTTTTTGAAGCAGCCCTCTAGAGGGCCACTCTCACCCCGGCTGGATTTGCCGCAGGCAGCAGCGTCTCCTGTGGTGAGTGGGAGGCGCTGCTTACCTCATAACAGACCCGGAACTGTAGGAGGAAGGAAACACGTGCGCTGGTAAAGAATTCCAAGTCTTTATGCGGGGCCGCAGGCAAGAGCTAGTTCAATTATAATAAAACTATCATAGATATTCACTTAGTTTTCCTCAATTATGTTAATAGCCATTGTTGGTAATACCAGCTTCACATACTTAGTCACTTGAGTCGACAGTCGACAACCTTTTTTTACAAAAGAACTAGTTTTAACGATCTTTTTGTAGTTTTTGCACTTTAATAAACACAAATTTATTGTTTTTTCGTGTTTTACTATTTAGATCTCGCACCCGATTTGATAACGCCGTCTTTAAAACGCGTGATTTCAATTCGATTAGAAAGAAAAATTACAAAAACAAATTATCTACCTAGTAAAACTGTCAAAATAAAATCTAATACACTTTCGTGAGGTTATCAAACTTTAAAATTGCTCATAGGTTATTATTTTTATACTGGACACGTCAACATGACTTCACCTCGCCTGATGGTAAGCTAAGTATCTAAGGTTGATTAATTTCCAATCACATTTTGAAATAATCTGTAGGTGCTCTATACAAAATAATGTAATATCAACAATTTTAGTATTTTTTGTTTATTATGTAGTTTATATAGGTATACTAGCTGTTGCCCGCGGCTCCGCCCGCGTGGATGTCGAAATCCGTTTCAAAAACTATCCTATCTCTCAAGTTGGATCGAACTGCACATGGTGCGCGAATTTCATTATAATCGGTTAAGTGGTTTAGGAGTCCATTGAGGACAAACATTGTGACACGAGATTTATATATATTAAGATTACCTGTTTCCGTGCAGAAATCCTTATACCCAACCCGCGGCTAGCGGTTTATGTCGGACTCTTACCGACAAAAACCGCACGCCGTCTAGAGTCTTCTGACGCCAGGGTGTAAGGTGGCCCATAGAGCATTGCCCTCGCACCCTGGCTTGTAGTTTATATATTACCTGAGGTGGTTCTCTTCGCTTTAAGGCTTCAATGGCCGCCTTGCACTTCGGGATGAGAACACAGACCCCTTCGACCCCACGCAGATTACACGGCTCACCTGGAATAACAAAAAACGTAGCTAGCTGAATTGAGTAAGAAAGGAGAAGTTTTATTTTGGGCCCCCTATTTGTACACAATACAGAAATAAGAAGAAATAATACCGGTTATTGGCAAAAATACAATTATATTTATTCGCCTCCCAAATTCAAGGGCATAAAAAAAAAATTAAATAACCCGACTGCCTAAGAACTAAAAAGAAAAAAACAAGCACTTAGATTAATGTCCTGTGGTCTAGAAACATAACAACTGAACAGTCGGGATCCATTATTTGACAGCCAATCTAATTTCAATGGATCCCGACTGTTCAGTTGTTATGTTTCTAGACCACCGGACGTAGCCCGTATGTCCATTTCTTTGTCACGGCCTACAGCCTTAAACGGCTTGATGGATTTTGACATGCGAGGTATCATTTTATTCGATACAATTATCGGGCCCTGGGTCCAAACATTTGTGAAACATCTCCTTTTTGAAATCTTAAAATTGTAAAGTAGCTGTGTCTAGCGTAAAGTAGCTACATTGGAGATATTTAAAAAAGAAAATTGAGTTTATGTTGGACACGTCAACATGACTTCACCTCGCCTGATGGTAAGCTAAAGGCAAAGTCTCAGGATCGGGGGTCACCACTACATACACCGATAGTGCTACAGTGGCGGCCCTCAGCTCGACGGCCTCATCAAATGCTTTTTCACGCCCCGCTTGAAGGACCCGGGACTTGGCCTATGTATACCAAAGACCATGATATACGTATGATTATGAACATAAAAATATTTTCTTGAAATTCTTGTCTGTTTGTCGGTTTGTCTGTTTGTTCACGATGGGCGCAAAAGCTACAGATTTTTATGCGGTTTTTTAAAGGTCTTGGTCAGACTTAAAATCTGACACCACTTTAATCACAATCGGTTGAGTAGAAGCGGAGATAACGCTTGAAGTCCGCGCGTGTATAGTATTTTTATTTATTTTTTATTTGCGATGTCACAGACATATAGGTTATCACGAGTTTTTTATAATCTTGAATGTAAACACACGGCCCACCTGATGGTAAGTGGTCACTGCGGCCTATGGACGTGTGCAACACCAGGGGTGTCACACTCGAAGCCGGGGTGCGAGCCACCTTACACCCTGGCGTCAGAAGACCCTAGACGGCGTGCGGTTTTAGTCGGTAAGAGTCCGACATAACCTGCCCCGATGGCCGACGGGGGTGGTATCCATGAGGATTTCCGCACGGAAAAAAATGAAAAAAAAGGGGTGTCACAATCGCGCTGCCGACCTTGAAGGCAGGGGGGCGGGGGCTAGCAGGGGGGGGGGGTTAAGGAAATCATATTTGAGTTAACTATGTATCTTTTACAAGTGTATCTCGGTGCGGGTATTCCCCGCTAACATTTTTATCACAAAGCAAAGTCGGAGGTCAACGATTTAATTTTATATTATGATCGTGCAATCACATTGTGACGTCACCGCGCTACGTCACAGCCCCATATAGAACTCACAAGATAATGTTTGTTTGTTTTTATTTTATTTTTGTACCAGTTAGCCTCACACGGCCCACCTGATGGGAACCGGTCACCGAGGCCTATGGACAACAAAGTGTAACACTAGGGGTGTCATACTCGCGCTGCCGGTCCTTTTTTTTTTTTTTTTTTTTATCGTGCGGAAATCCCCATGGATACCACCCCCGTCCGCCATCGGGGGTGGTTATGTCGGGATCCAACCGACTAAAACCGCACGCCGTCTCGGGCCTTAGTAACCGGGGTGTAAGGTTACCCAATGGGCATATCCCTCGCACCCCAGCTGACCCCGGGCCATCTACGGTTTTAAGATGGCCTCCTCGACCCCCCGAAAGGGGGGGTGGGGCGAGCATCGCGCCACTTCGCTGACGGTGGGGTGTAGGGTGACAGGAGGCCGTCCTGTCACCCAACCGTCGGCGCGCAGACAATCAGCTCGCCCCCCGCTCGCTCCCCACTGTGCCATCTGCTAGTCAGAGGGACACCTGGAGAGCCTTGGAGCAGCCCTCTAGAGGGCCACCCCCACCCCGGCCGGATTGGCCGCAGGCAGCAGCGTCTCCCGTGGTCGCGCTGCTGGTCCTGGAGGAAGGGGGGTGAGGGGGGGGGAGATTGTGAGGATTGGGGGAAATTTTCTGTGCTGACAACGCAGGAGACAAATATGTAAAATATATTTGGCTTTTACGAGAGTGACTGCCGTCTGACTCCTCAACCCCAAAAGGAAGGTTTGTATTACAGCTATTTGTCAATCAGTAGGTAGACGGGCTTGCAGGTAAAATTGACTTGGGCTTAGAAGATTTTGTTCTAAGCCTAATCTACATCTGTACCAAATTCCATCCCGATCTGTTTAGCTGTTTTGACGCGATTGTGTAACAAACGTCGTTATAAAATTTCACATTTTATCAGTAGAATGACTTTTAAACCGACTTTAACATGTAGATTTGTGTGTAGGTATGTTTGTCCCCGATTATCTCATGTTTAGTTGCGTTCCTGACCTGGACCTGGAATTTTTACCAGCTCACGTGTTTCCTTCCTCCTACAGTCCCGGGTCCTTTAAGCGGAGCGTGAAAAAGCATTTGATGAGGCAGTCAAGTTCAGGGCCACCATTATAGAAGAAAAAAGAAAAAGAAAGAAAGAAAGAAAACTAACTTTATTTATGAACACAAAGCGTACACAGATTAAAAAAAGCAATTCAAAAACAATATTATGTCATCACCAACAGACGCAAAAGCCCACGATCCGCGACCCACCAACCAATAGACTAATCCGTCTTTGTTCTGTTTGTCTGTGGATGGACGCCGCGCCTGAGTTGGTGGGACCATTATGGCACTGCTGTGTATGTAATGGGGACCCCTTCCTGAGACTTAACCTTTAGCTTACCATCAGGCGGGGTGAAGTTATATTGATGTGACAGACATAAAAAAAACTGATTACCTACCTATAATGTACATACATACATATGCTCACGCCTTTTTCCCTCTGGGGTAGGCAGAGACAACAGACCGCCATCTGCCTCTGTCCTTACACAAGCCGGTTTCGATTGCTTTTGACCTGCCCTTTCTGCCCTTGGTTATAATTTGGTTTTCAAAAAAGTACTTTTACATTCTGGAGAATGTTTAAGTACTTAAAAGGGGAGTAAATCTGTACTATTTAACTAAAATAGTTAACAATTTTTTGTAGGTAGGTAGGCGATTGATGTGAAAAGAAAAATTTTAAAACATAATATAAATACAAAAACATAAAAACATACCTTCAGAAGCTGCATAACAGAACATAAAAACACAACACAACAAAACAATTTTAACGATCATTGTTTTTATATCAATTAGCATTTATTCGCGCTCGGAATTCACACTGCGCGTACGCACTTGACTGCTGACGAGCCGCGACTGACATTGGCAACTTAATCATAGTACCTATCTATATAATGTCTATAGGTAAACGAGGATCGAGGAGTCAATGCCCACGACACAGATGATATTGACATCTTGCACCTCTCGAAAAATGTATTTATACTTTGTCTAATCTAGGATGATAATAATGACAGCTCTAAGTAGGGTAGCCCATATAGTATAATCGAAAATGAATTTTTCGATTTTCGATTATCGTTCCCGTAGAATATGGAATCGATATTTACATAAACACAAAAACTTTTTATTTTTCATTATGTAGTTAACTTACTTCAGGATGACAAAAGAGAAGTTTTATGGTATAGTATTTATGTTTCGTATCATATTTAGCTAATTATATCACAAAAAATTTAGTAGTTTAAGTACTTAATAATCTCAATAAATAATTTTAAATTCGATTCATTTGTTCGCTTAGCTTCTTGCAAGACGCTTCACTATGACAAGTGGGCTTGTCTATGTATTACCATAATTTTAGGGGTATAATTTTGTATAAAAAATACGATACTTCATAGACATGAACTGTCATTTTTATCATCCTAAATTAGACAAAGTATAAGAAGAAAATTTATAGTAAGCTGGTATCTTATCTGCTCGAGTAAAATTGTTCAAATTGTGGGTTTTAGATGTATAAATATTTGTAAACACATACATAATATTAATATCTATACTAAGCGCATGCAATTTTTACTTGGCGGGAAACTTTCTTATTGGCTAAGAGTCCAGTGTCATTCTTAACTTTAAGCACGAGTTTTTTTTTTTTTTCTACGACATTCTACACAGCGCCCACTAGACCCAAAGTAAGCATAGTTTAACTAGCTTGTGTTATGGGTTCTAAATTTCGGATAAACATACCTATTCACATACTTTTTTATAAATACCCAGACCAATGCAAATAGACATATTCGTGCATAAAAATATTTGCACTTAACAGGAATCGAACCCGCGCCCACTGCTTAGAATAGTTTTTTTGCAATCTTTTTGGTCTATATAGGATGGGGTGGGGGGAGTCTAGGAAGGAGTAGGAAAAAATTGGTTTGAACCAGATCTACTAAGTAGTTTTTTTAATACATCATAAACCGCAACTAATTGACAATATTTTTGGTTAAAACATTCCTTGTGAAACTGGTATTATAATATTAGCTTGTTTAGCTATCACAAGCCTATATGGGCTCGTATATAGTTACTTGCTGCTACGGAACCCTTCATGGACGAGTCCGACTCGCACTTGGCCGGTTTTTTGACTATTTTCTATTCAACCGATTGTGATCAAAAATGCGTAAGATTATGTTAGGTCTGACCAAAAGCTAACTATTCCCAATGATTTTCCGATCAAAAAATCATTATGAATAGTTAGCATGCAATTGCTTAAAAATTTCATTCAATTAATCGGGCAGAGAATCTAAAAATAATGTTTAAAAACAATTTGCAATATTGTTTATTGTTTCCGTAGTTCGAACGAATAACGGTAGATGGCTCCACCGGCGTCCTAAGCCATATTATTATTATATCCTTTATTTAATTCTTAAACATATTATTACATTTTTAAATATATTATATACATAAAAAAAAAAAAAAAAAAAAAAACAATACATTTAAAAATATAAAAATAGTGCTCCACCGGCGTCGGGTACAGGGACCAAGCCACCGGTGGTTAGGGCTCCAGGGAGAGGAACTTCCTCACAATTCGTGCCGTGCCTAGCAAAACTGCCTTTTGCATCACGCCCTTGAGCCAGCTGCCTAGTGAGAGCCTCTTAAGGTGTTGATCGAGGCTCTTGGCGATGAGTCCGTGCACTGAAACGACTATCGGTACAATAATAGCTGAGTCAACATCCCACATGTCGACAATCTCATGGGCCAGGTCCAAATACTTTATTTGTTTTTCTTTTTCTGCCTTCACGAGATTTTCGTCATGGGGGATAGTGATATCAACTATTATTGCACGGCGTTCTGATCGATCCACTATCACTATATCAGGCTTATTGGCAACAATAGTCCTGTCAGTGATAATGGATCGATCCCAGTACAACGTGATATGCCCATTTTCGAGAACTGGGTCGGGCACATACCTGTAGTACGGTACCTCTGATTCCACAAGTTTGTACTTTAGAGCAAGTTGTTGATGGACGATCCTGGCTACTTGGTTATGTCGATGCAGATACTCGCCGTTGGCTAAACGAGAACAACCGGATATTATATGTCTAAGGGATTCCCCGGGACGGTGGCACGCCCGACAAATGTCAACCGTACCATCCCTTAGGATATACTTCCGGTAGTTATTCGTCATCACAACTTCGTCCATAATTGCAACAATAAACCCTTCGGTTTCCCCAAATAGGTCACCGAAGCGTAGCCAAGATAAAGATGATGGTGTATCTATATCAGGCCCGTGAAGAGCCCGATAGAAACGTCCATGTAACTCTTTGCTCTTCCATACATCTCTGCGGTCATCAATACTTAATACCACAGGTTTGCGCCAGTTCTCTTTAGCCAGACCGAGAGGGGTGAGTCCGTTATCTACCTTGACTACATCTCGATGCATACCCGCTCCATTGTGAAGGAAATATTCCCTGAGGTTGCACACCTCACGGTTATGGAGGGACTTGGCGTTTAAAAAGCCTCGACCCCCGCATTTCCGTGGTATGTACAACCTCATCACAGATGAACGCGGATGATGCATTCGATATGCAGTGAGTAGCGTACGGACTTTTCTATCCAGGGCGTCTAGTTCAGTCTGAGTCCATCTGAGTATGCCGAAGGAGTACATTAAAACCGGCATGACCCAACCGTTACAGGCACGAACCTTATTGCCACCCGATAAAAGACTTTTTAGAACTTTTTTCAGGCGGCCAAAGAAACGGTCCCGCAACGATTGTTTCATGTCAGCCTCAGAAATGCCTAACGCCTGCGACATACCCAGATATTTATATGTGTCGACCGCAGAAAGAGATCTAAGTTTTGTGGTATCCAAGAGCTCTATCCCCTCAGATTCCACAATCCGACCTCTCTTTACATGCATGACCGCACACTTGTCAACACCAAACTCCATCTTGATAGAGCTACTAAAAGTTTCGGTTAGCCTCAATAACTCTATCAAATGTAGATTGGTGGGGGCAAATAGTTTGAGATCATCCATGTAAAGGAGGTGAGATATCACCTGACCATCTCTCCGCAATCGACATCCTAGCCCTGAACTCTCCAGTATAGTACTGAGAGGGTTCAGTGCCAGGCAAAACCATAATGGACTAAGACTATCGCCCTGAAATATACCCCGCTCAATCTTTATCAGACCACCGTTCTCGCAGGTCCGTCGACACCCTGGATAGCAAAGGACCGTACTCCATTGCCCCATACATGTCCTCATGAAGGCACATAGAGTTGTATCAATTTTGTACAACTCCAGTACCCTCAAAAGCCATGCATGTGGTACGGAGTCATAGGCCTTTTTATAATCTATCCAGCATGTCGCCAGATCCTTGTGATTACGGCGGGCCTGTTGGCAAATGGCCATATCAATTATAAGGAGCTCTTTAGTACCACGAGCCCCACTTCTACATCCATTCTGAGAGATAGACATGATAGAATTGTCAATTAAGTGAAGTGAAATTTTTTCTCTCAGAATAGATGTAAGAAGCTTATAGACCGTAGGTAGACACGTAATAGGTCTATAATTTTTAGGGTCCGTGGTACTGCCGGACTTATATAGAAGGTGGGTTACGCCAGTAGTTATGAAGCCGGGAAGTGAACCTGATTCAAGGGATGATTGGAATTGTGATGCCAAACGGTCGTGTGAGCTCTTGAACCATTTTAACCAAAAATTCTGCAGTCCGTCTGGTCCCGCAGATTTCCAATTTGGTAGTGGACGGACTGCATTGGTTACATCATCTGTTGTGATGGTAACTGGTTCCATGGGTTTAATAGACTCACACGATCGTTCGACAACCCGCATCCAATCACCCTCTGTGTGACCGACAGGTGTCGACCAGATGCTACGCCAGAACACACTAGTGGCATCATCATCCGGCCGACGTATGTCAGTCCCGATCGAGTCAGGTCGTTCCCAACCTCTGTAAACCCACCTTTCGTCCCTTTGGAACATGCGATTTTGAGAATAACGATCCACTCTCTTTTTATAACGACGAATCCGGTTTGCCCACGCATATATTTTTTGTTTGAAAAAGTCGATGCGCTCTGTGACTCGCGATATAAATTCTCGAGGACTAATGTCAGTCCCCAAGAACGCTTGATTCACAGAGCGCATCACTCTCGGGCGTGTATTGCCCGATCTGAAACATATGAGTTTGCCAATGAGTGCCCTAGTCTCGGCAATACGCCTTTCAATTCTACACTGCCAAACAGGCGCGGCAGATTTTGGTCGAGTATCTATATCACTTTTGTGAAATTTGACATTGGCTATTCGACATGCCGCGACGGCTGCGCAGTACAGAATTGAATGCGTATCACCGAGATCTTCGCTCCTATCAAAGAATTCTGACAATAGCGAATCCAGGGCACACATTAGCGCTATGTTTTTTCTATGAGTGGGCAAACGTGGAAGTCGTGGACGTCTGTCAGAAGGGATGGATCGATACTCCCGCATAGCACATTCCAAAGCACTCCTTAATTCTTCGTTGCACATGGTACTTACGTCTATAGCTCCTGTATCTACTACTTCTTCGCTTAGATTTGAGGTAGATAATAAAGTTGGTTGTGACACAGATTCTGGGATTGGTTGTGTCATCACAAGTTGCAAAGAAGTAGTAGTACCTGTGCTATTCCACGCGTTAGAACGTAGCCTCTCAAGTACGGAGTCTTCCAGCAGATGGCATCGTTGGATGGCCCGTACCTGATCCGACAGTCGCTGTGCCGATACGTTGACAGCTGGCTCCAGCGCCTGAAACAAAGGCAGCATGCGTACACGATACGCAGTGAGGTTAGCTCCTCCCTCTGTAGCCGCAAAATATGCCCGCATGACATTTTCATTTATTGAAGGAGTCCATCTCATGCGGTGCACATTACCACCGGTAGCGGGGGCCCTATTCAACGCCGGTGGGCATCGGGGTCCCAAGCCAGTCGGTGGCCGGCCTCTCCCCGGCCGACGTACAGGTGTTGGCGACGTCGGCGGGGAGAAGAACTCGTCGCTGGAGCTGGAGCTCGACGCCTCTGCAATCCCCGGTGCCGGTGGTACCGCTGTGCGGGGGAGAGAGACGGAGCTGGGCGACGAGTCCGGAGCTGTAGCTCGTGCTAATCGTGCCTTGGCGCGCGTCTGCATCTTTTTTCCGTCTTGTTTGTTTTTCTCACTTTTTCTATTTTCATGTTTTTGATATTTTACCTGTCACTTACGGTATTTTCTGTGTAAACTTCTACAGTTATAATAGACATTTTAAATTTTCACAATAGTTTTTAAAACGAGGATGCTTGATGCTTGTTTTGATGATGAAATAAATTTATGTTGTGCCGTATTATGTAGAGAAAAAAAATTTTTTTGAGGAGCGGAAAAATTATGTGTGTTGACGTTTAGTGTTGCCAGGTTATTATTATTATTAATCATTTATTTCAACCAATTAACACAATTAGAATAAATCAGAAAATTTCGAGCATCTACGATAGGTCCAGGTAGCTCAGTTGATCAGACCATTCCCCCTGTAAGGGACTGGTCACGGGTTCAAGTCCCGTCCTGGATGAAATTTTTTTCGGATCAGAAAATCATTGGGAATAGTTACTTAGCATGCAATTGCTTAAAAGTTTCATTCAAAAAAGACCGTACAAATATCCGTTTAGTCGTTTTTATATTATGAGACTAAAAAGCGCAGTATAGAATTGCGTAGAATATTTATTATACAGAACCATACAGAACTAATATACCTACAGTTCCAGTCGCCCCTAAGTATTGTGGACAATTTAAAGAGCTACTCAAACCGCTTAAGCAAAGTGCGTCAGACTATTTATTAAATAGGTTCTTAATAGAGAAACGGTGTACCCACGCCATAACCGAAGTCGTTGTAGCCTTTTACCGTTAACGAAATAATTGCAGTTTACGTATATGCTTGATAAACCAATGAGATTCTGTCAGCTTTGATGCATAAGAGCGAAAAACTTAAAAAAAACTTTGATATCTGGAACTGCTGAACCAATTTCGACGGGATTTCACTGCCAGATAGGTATTATAAAACGAAACACATATTAAGTTTATTTTAGAGACATGATTCGGGATCGTTACGGGTAGTTGGAGACCACAAAAGTCCAACCAGTCTAACTTGGAACTTCGATATCGCCATTGGTCATAATGACCATTGGTTGTGGAGGTCAGATGGCAGTTGCTCCACGGAAAATATCGAAGTTCAGCCGCATCACAGTTAGACTGGAAAGCCGACCCCAACTGAGTTGGGAAAAAGGTTCAGAGAATGATGATTCGGGATCCGTACAAAAAACTTGATAGCAACCCATTTATGTCCCACTGCTGGCACGGGTGTCCTCTCCTCTAAAAAGAAAGTTGAGAGGGTTTAGACCTTAATCCACACATGCTGGCCTAATGCGGGTTGCGGATCGGATATGTCTTTAGAAATTCTTCTAGGACATGTGTGTTTCCTCACGATGCTTTTCCTTCACCGTCAGCAGATGGTAAATCATGTGATTGGCACATAATAT
The DNA here is from genome assembly GCA_963576445.1 of Lithosia quadra. Lineage (NCBI taxonomy): Eukaryota > Metazoa > Arthropoda > Insecta > Lepidoptera > Erebidae > Lithosia > Lithosia quadra. The sequence goes on from OY754897.1 coordinate 3,474,019, forward strand.
ATAAACTCCACAAAGTGAAATTCAAATTGCAAAAAACTTCTACAATCTAAAACAAAGTATTATGAGTTGTCCAAGTTCCTAAGCAGCCCAAAAATTGTGTCACCTGATTACAATAGTTCAGCAATGATTCATTAGAATAAGTATACCTAGACTGTAGCAATTATTGTAGAACTGTGCCTACAATGAACTAAGGTACGATGGGGTTGACATATCCTTACTGGATCAAAACCCCAAAATAAATAAGATAAAAAAAAATGCAAAAAAAACTTGAAACTTTAATAATCAAAATCCACGTGGGCAAAGCCGCGAACAATACTAGTACAATATATAAGACTTAAATATATTTTAAAAATAATATCCCAGCCAAGCAGATTACTTACTTTTTAAGATGGAAATGAAATTAAAAAGCGAAAGTAACTATATTTTGCGGTTTCTGTTGAAGACGTTTCAATAAAGCATTTTAAATTAACTCTTACTAGCAAGCCGCCCTTTTTTCTGTGTGGAAATCCCCACGGATACTAAGTCGAAATCGAACCGACTAAAACCGCAGGCCGCCTCGGCTCCTCGCGGCAGGGTTTAAGATGGCCCAAACGGCATTTCCGTCGCATCCCGGTTCACCCCGGGGAAAATGTTATTTTGCTATTTGTAAGTATAGGTATGCATCCAAAATGCACTTAGTAAAAAAAAATAATTAAAAAAAACCTGACTGCGTAAAAAACTTAAAAGAAAAAAACAAGCACTCAGATGTCCTGTGGTCTAGAAACATTACAACTGAACAGTCGGGATCCATTGAAAAATTAGATTGGCTGTCGAATAACGGATCCCGACTGTTAAGTTTTTTGATTTTTTTTAATTATTATTTTTTATTTTATACATTTTAATATTCGTTTACAATTTCACAAACCTCAATCCGCATGATGTAACTTGTATAGATTTTTTTTTAAATTAAAATTTGGTCAATAAAGAATCTTACAAAAATACATACATACATACAAGATACGCGCGAAAAACATAACCCTTTTTGGCAGTTAGGTAAAAAGCAATTATTTAAATAAAAAAAGATAATCTAATTTTATTTATTTGCACAAATATAAAATGAAACATGATGACGCTCGCAGATCTCGTTGAAGCCTATGAAAGATCTCGGAACAAACCGAACTTAATACTTTTGATAAGTTTCCAGCCTCCCACAGACCCTTCTTATGTTACATATAGATTCAAATATTGCTTCTTTCAGTCTAATTATAATTATAGTATGTCTTCACGCCTATATATCACAAAAGAGGGTAGGTAGAAATAAGTCCGCCAAATGACTTTACCCCGCTGGATGGTAAGAAGCTAGGGTAAAGTCTAGCTAGAGGATACGGACCGCCATTGGACACCATCATATACTCACGCCTATATCCCCGAAGGGGTAGGCAGAGGTGCTAGCACCCACATTTTGCCAGTTTATGTTTAGGTCCCAATGTAATAGGTCTCGTCTCGAAATGGCGGTCCCTACCTTGACGGCCTAGACAGACGTAGTTTCTCGCCCCGTTTAAAGAACCCGGGATTGTAAAAAGAAGGAAACACGGGTGCGTGTACAGTTCTTAATCGTAGGAGGTGGACGGTATCTCACGTCCAAACTGAGCAGTCTAACTGGAGTAGTACCTCCCCCTACAGAACACCGCGCCCATAATAATCATCATGTTGTGTTCCCGCCGGTAAGTAGGGTAGCCAGAGCTCACAAATCTCCACATATCATAACATAACATAAACTCACGCCTGTATCCCCGAAGGGGTAGGCAGAGGTGCTAGCACCCACATTTCGCCAGTTTATGTTTAGGTCCCAATGTAATAGGTGGCGAGCCTATTGTCATTAACCGGGCACTTATAAGCCTGAGATAAATACACACAAACTTCGAAAAGCATCGAAAAGTCATTGGTGTGTGGCATGGTGAACCTGGGATCGAACCTGAGACCTCGTCTCAGCAGTCCATTACCCAGACCACCAAATTTCCACCCTTCCTCCAATCCCCACCCCCAACCTTTCTCCCCTCCAGAGTCGACAGCACAAGTGTGCTTCTCTGCCACCTAAGTAGTATAATCGTTCGACATTAATACCAAAGAGGGTAGGTAGAAATATAATCTAACTATTACGTCGACGTCTGTGTAGTAGTGGTTGAGCGTTCGACTCTCTTATTGGCGGTCGCGGGTTCGATACCCCCTCAGTGCTAATATTTGTATGCTTGAACATTGTATTTCATTCCGCGCACGCTTAGGCTGTGGAACGATCTCCCTGCTATAGTTTTCTCTAGCGTCTACAATATGGGGTTCTTCAAGAAGGGCATTAGAAGGTTTTTACAGGGTTGGCAGCGCGAGTGTGACGCCCCTGGTGTTGCACACGTCCATAGGCCACGATGACCGCTTCATATCAGGTAGGCCGTATGCTTGTCTGTCACCTAAGTGGTAGAAAAAACCGACCCCAATTGGGAAAAGGATGGGGCTATGAAGTCACCTTCACGCGAAACACAGCCACATCATCCAACGCAGTCAATCATTTTCGTTGGCATAAACCCAATTTGTCGCGATAAAATTGATAACAAAACAATCTGTGCTCAATGAAACGTGGTATAAGTTTGTGAAATTCTACATTACTGGTAAATTTAACGTGTTATTATATATTCTATACATTTACCAGTCCTACTAATATTATAAACTAGCCTATTCCCGCGGCTTCACCCGCGTGGACCTCGGGTTTCGCGTTGAAATATGACCCCCTTTCGGTTGTTGAATTGGTCTGATATTTGGCAGAAGTGAAAAAAACCGCATCAAAATCTGGTTAATATTTTCTCTGGTCGATGGACATAAAAACTACGGACACATTGAATATAATATTTATAAAATAACTATTGAGTTATTTTGTAAATTAAATGTACAGAATTGACCTCTCTACAGTTTTATTATAAGTCATAGATGTGAAAGGTGCACTCTGTAGCACGTAGATCCTCAGTATGATAAGCTACATCTAAGTAAAGTTTACCTATAGCTTACCATCAGGCGAGGTGAAGTCATATTGACCTGTCGAGGCTGTCTGAGTAGAGATCAACATTCTAGGGGCATCCCCGACGAATAGACCCCTACTCTATGGACTCCACCTCAGTTTACCATCAGGCGGGGTGCAGTCAATCCGGCGGATTAGATATAAAAAAAGAAAATAGTCTGGAATAACATATATTGTTTTTTTATAGTTTTTATACCTGGAATAAGCGATGGAAACAAGAAAAGAATTCCACGATAGAATATAAAATTAAGAGGATTATAATCTTCTATTCCCCTATGATAGGAACCACGTGGTTCCCAAACCTGAGGGGGCCATCTCGAATCCGGAAATGGCCCGGGTCAAGCCGGGGTGCGACGGAAATGCTCTTTGGGCCACCTTACACCCTGGCGTCAGAAGACCCTAGACGGCGTGCGGTTTTAGTCGGTAAGAGTCCGACATAACCTGCCCCGGTGGCCGCGGGGTGGGTATCCATGAGGATTTCCGCACGGTAAATAAAAAGGGTCTTCTAGGGCCGGGGTGTTCCTCAACATAAAATGGGGGAGATGTTCTACGAGGGCTACGTGATCTACTGCTACAGTCGATCGCTCGTAGCACTCGTAGCACTTAGCTCGTAGCACAATATTTTTCAAACAAACAAATCATTTTATTCTAGAGAGCGAGGGTCTAAAGAGCGCTGTAGAATCTTCTTCAACTTCTTTAATTTAGTTTAATTTTAATTTATTTAAAAAACATAACATACCATAAACTCACGCCTATATCCCCGAAGGGGTAGGCAGAGGTGCTAGCACCCACATTTCGCCAGTTTATGTTTAGGTCCCAATGTAATAGGTGGCGAGCCTATTGCCATTAACCGGGCACTTATAAACCAGCGATAAATACACACATAACTTCGAAAAGCATCGAAAAGTCATGGGTGTGTGCCATGGTGAACCTGGGATCGAACCCGAGACGTCGTCTCAGCAGTCCATTACCCAAACCACTAGGCTACCGCGGTTATATTAAAAATAAGTATTTAAAAAAAAGATTGCAACGCACGCATTAAAAACAACATGCTATCAACTGTATATTCAAGCTGATTGTCTTAATCTAAGATCAAATGTCGAAACTAGGTTTACATTTTAAAAGTTTAGCATCGCAAACAAAACCATTACGTGTTCTAAGTTAGCAGAGAACAGTTTAAACTTGTGTTCACAAACAAACAGACCGGACAATTAACTTAATTTAAATCTACTAGCTTATGCCCGCGGCTCCGCTCGCGTGGACGTCGGATTTCGTGATTTTTAACTCCGGTTCTACTCAACCGATAGTGATCAAACATACGTAAGATTTTATGTCTGAACAAGATATTTAAAACAAAAAAAACCGCTTCAAAATCTGTTCAGTAGTGCTTTTTCCAAAATTAAAGTTGCCAACTTTCACTGGTAGGGAAAATCGGCAAAATCGGTCCAGCCATTTCAGACATAAGCCCGGAACAAACAGATAGACAGATAGACAAAAATTGTGTAATGTACCGTGTATAGTTTATATCCAAACTAGCGACCCGCCCCGGCTTCGCACGGGTGCAATGCTGATACTAAATTAGCCTTAGTATATGATGCATGTATTATACATATAAACCTTCCTCTTAAATCACTCTATCTATTGGAAAAAACCGCATCAAAATCCGTTGCGTAGTTTTAAAGATTTAAGCGCACATAGGGATATAGGGACAGAAAAGGCGACTTTGTTTTATACTATGTAGTGATGCACTTAGTAAAAAACAGGTAATTGTTCAAATTTTATAAAATAGACATACCTTTTTTTTAGTTGGTCACGTCAATATAACCTCGCCTGATGGTAAGCTAAAGGTAAAGTTTCTTGAATGGGAGTCACCATTACAAACACTGATAGTGCTACAGTGGTGGCCCTCAACTTGACAGCCTCATCAATTGCTTTTTCACGCCCCGCTTAAAGGACCATGGGACTATAGGAGGAAGAAAACACATGCGCTGGTAAAAAATTCCAGTCGCTGGTGCGGCAGAGAAAAGAGGCACTGAACCGCTTGGTTCTTGATGGAATTGTTTGCACTGTGTTAGGGTGGTATCTCAGCCTTGCACGTGTTGTTCTGTATAGGAAAAGAGAGGGTGGGACTAGTTGGTAGAGCTCTTTAAAACACTCGCCATGGTAGTGGCGGTAAAATACAATAATACAATAATTCCATAAAAGACAAACTCATTACACTTTTCTTGTCGTGTAGTCGGTTAAATACAGCGTAGGCGAAATAATAGCGTGTTTACCGCGGCGGAAAAGGGCGTGACAGTGTGACCTCGGGTAAGTGGTCACCCATCTAATATTATGGTAAGTGAGGCATCGTAATTATCATTTATCCTATTGCAATATACGGGAAAGTAACGTTTCGTAGAAGTGGGAAGTGCGTTATGGCTACGGGTGGTCCTGGGCGGAGTAGGGACGGGAGTGGAGTCGGTGTTGATACTTTATTTTTTTGGGATGAGTTTTTGTTGATATGTATACTACTTCCTTACCTACACCCTACTAAACTTCTTACTAATATGTATTATAATTGTGAAATTTTGTAAGAATTTATGGATGTCTGGATATTTGAATGTATGTTTGTTGCTCTTTCACGCAAAAAACCTTGATTGGATCTGGCTAAAATTTGTAAAGATATAGATTAAAGTCTGAAATAACACATATCTAGGCTACTTTTGTACCGGGAATTGGTTACCTTGGGCAGTGGTAGTGAGATCACAATTTCTCGCAAGTGGAGCCGCGGGCAACAGCTATAATAATAAGTAATCTATAATAGCAGTGTCTCTATAAAAAAAAATATTATGAATATTCTGAAATAAACGTCTAAGCGTAAATCTTGAAATTAGGCTATTTATGTACCTAGTTGATTCTACTCGTGCTCACTACTTTGAAGATTATTAACAAATAAGAATAATATGTTGAATTATATGTTAATTTATGAGTTTATATGTGAATATTTTCAACTTTTTCTCATCTTTGAACTAGTGGCTGTAGGAAAATTAATTGAGTACGCCAAATCTCAAGATTTACCCTTAAACAAGCTATGGACACCTAGTATACAAGTCTATTATTTGTAGGTATCTTTTGTTCGTTCTAAACAGCGCAATTTAGCACATACCAGAATATTATCACTACTTAATATTTTACAAATACTCCAAAAAACTAAACATAATTTATCCTTGCCACAAAGCATTCTTCGTATTTTGCGAATACTCTAAAAACAGAACATAATTTCACAAACAAAAATATCACACAAAATTTTGACAAGTCTTACCGACTCCACGTACGGCGCTGTTCCCGCCCGCCCCTACAACAAAACCGTATATAAGCTCGTCAGCTCTCGCCACTGCATTCATTTGACCAGCGACCAGGTGAGTTCACTATTCAATCATTTTATAACTTAACTACTCTATTCATTCGACTATGCCTTGTGTGTTGAATTACATTCGTGTAACATGTCAACACATTTGCTAACCCGTTCAAGATTCGTTCGGAAATATTTCGTCAAAAAAAATATATCTAATTTTTTATTAAAAAATTATATTTTTTTCTCTAAATTTCTCTATTATAATTATTTAAAATTATTTGATCTAATAATTCATGTGGAAAAATTAATTCTGTGTTCTATTTATAATAGTTAGATTGCCACAGTTGCATTCCCAAAAAAATTAAGGAATACTAATTAAATAATAATAAATACTTCAATAATTATTCTACCACATTCTTCACAGCGCTCTCTAGACCCAAAGTAAGCATAGTTTAACTAGCGCTATGGGTTTAAGTGTTATGGGTGCTAGAATGCGGATATATATACATAGGTACTTAGACTTTTTTATAAATATATACATACTATGCTTAGAAACACTCAGACTAAGGCAAGTATTCATATTTATGTAATTATATAAAAATATTTGCACTGAGCTGGAACCGAACTCCCGACCTGATCCTGTCCCTGACAAGACCTTAAGAAAAACTCCCATTAAAATCTTTAAAAATATATTTTGTCTTCGGAATCGTTCAGTAAATAATAACCTAAGTATAGTCACAACTTATTTTCAATTTTATAATAACACTGGCATAATGCCTACGGCTCAGCCCCAGTAGACGTCGGCTTTTGCGTTTTTTGATTGCTAAACCGATTGTGATAAAACATGCGTGAAATTTCAAGTTTAACCAAAACCTTTAAAACAAAAAAATCGCATAAAAATCTATTCAGTAGTTTTTGTGTCCATCGCACACAAGCAGACAAACAGACAAACAATATTTTATATTCAGAATCGTTCATATAACATAACCCAAATATTTTGTTTACATATCTCCAATGTTCAACTAGTCCCACCCTCTCCTTTCCTATACAGAACAACACGTGCAAGGCTGAGATATCACCCTCATAAGGTGCAAACAATTCCATCAACTAAGCGGTTCGGTGCCTCTTTTTATGCCGCACCATAAAGACCTGGAATTCTTTATCAGTCCACGTGTTTCCTTAGTCCTACAGTCCCGGGTCCTTTAGGCGGAGCATGAAAAAGCATTTGATGAGGCCGTCAAGTTCAGGGCCACCATTATGGCACTGCTGTGTATGTAATGGGGACCCCCTTACTATCTTTCCATCAGGCGAGGTGAAATCATATTGAAGTGACTGACATTAAAATAAATATAACTACGTTTAAAAAACCGACTTCACAAACTAATATTTTTTACTTTTTAGTGAACAGAAATAGAAAAGTATCTATTTATGAGGTTTATTATGTACAAAGGCATCAAAAACTGAATTTGTGCCGTAGAGTAATAGCGTACGAATTGAGAACCTCCTCCTTTTTTGAAGTCGGTTAAAAAATGTACTTTACAATTTTATATAAATTTCCTATATTTCGATCGGATTGCACCAAAATTCGCCCCGCAGGCTACCTATTAAAGCTTAGCAAAGCTTCCGTGACGTATAAATTCTGACAACTACTGCGTCACGCAAGCTTGCCCATACCAATCACAAAATCTCACTTCATTCAACTAGCGAAAACAATCGTACAAGTAGCGAAATTAAGCGTCGGTAGCTCAGTAGTTAAGGAGTCGGTATTACGATCGAGAGGTTAAAGGGTTTGAATCCTGGGCCTTGATTCTGCTAAATACAAACCACTGTCATGCCAATGACATTAGAAAATGATATTTAATTGTAGACTTTACAGTTATACAGTTAAAGTCTAAAATCAAATGATAAGATGGATTCTTGCATTTAATTTTAGATTTTAACCTGACAATAAAGTCCAAAATTGAATGGCATTATTTAAAGTATCAGTCGCATAACAGCTTGGTTTATCAGAATCGAGGGCCAGACTATCCGTCGTCAGAGTTGTCCTTTCTTCAAAACACTTGGATATATTTTTCTTGACTTAAACGGTAGACAGTTAATTAACATCAACGAGGAACGGGCCGCGTGCTCAGCTTATTAAATACTCTGAAAAACAAAGGTGTAGGGAATGTAGTAAGTAATCATTTATTCACTTTAGTTTGCTTGCAAAACATTGTTAAATTTAGTGCAATATTTGGGCTGCCTCTGTGGCGTAGCGGTAGTGCACACGACTGCAACGCAGGAGGCGCGGGTCCGATTCCCGCTCAGTGCAAATATTTGTATGCATGAATAATATGTCTATTTGCATTGGTCTGGGTGTTTCTATGTGTAGTATGTATTTACAAAAAAATATATAAGCATTTTTATCCGCATTCTAGAACCCATAACTCAAGCTAGTTTAACTAAGCTTACTTTGGGTCTAGGGAACGGTGTGTAGAATGTCGTAGAATTAAAAAAAATATTTCACTAAACATAACTAAAATATCAAAATTTAAATTTCGATTTTATCCCGTTTTGCTTATTTCAGAACTTTTTAAAACCATTTAATTTTATACTTTAAACTGATAACAGTAAAGTCTAAATTAAATAGTATTTTTTTTAAAGTGTCAGTAGCATGACAGTGGCTTGTTTTAACAGCCCGAGGCCCTGATTGTTTTTGCCAATTTTGGAAGCAAAACAACGTTTAAATTGGCTTTAACGTTAACATAAAATTTAGAGATTTTAGTTAAGTTTAGTGAAAATGCACAACAGAATCGACACCATTGTCTTAACCAAATAACATAATATTTTGTAGACAGACAGAATAAATAAATAAATATTCTACGACATTCTACACAGCGCTCTCTAGACCCAAAGTAAGCATAGTTTAACTAGCGCGTGTAATGGGTTCTAGAATGTGGATAAACATATTTATACTTTTTTGTAGATAGATACATAATCATACATAGAAACACCCAGACTAATGCAAATATACAAATCCATGCTTACAAATATTTGCAGTGAGCGGGAATCGAAGCAGTCGAATACAAAACCACTACGCCACGTTATAATTGACTACAAAATCCCAACGGAAATTGCTTCTGAAGATATTATTTGCTACGTCAATAATAGAAATGCATTTTCCGTGTCCAAGAAAAGTGCTATTGCTACATCAAACCAAGATTCCTGTATCGTATCCAGTTGTTATTTTAAATTATAAAACAATATTTATAGAACAAACAAGATGGACGTCTTTCGCAGAAATCGAATTCGTGTTAAGTTTTCATATACATAAACTCACGCCTATGTCCCCGAAGGGGTAGGCAGAGGTGCTAGCATCCACATTTCGCCAGTTTATGTTTAGGTCCCAATGTAATAGGTGGCGAGCCTATTGCCATTAACCGGGCACTCATAAACCTGCGATAAATACACACATAACTTCGAAAAGCATCGAAAAGTCATTCAAGAGACCTCGTCTCAGCAGTCCAATACCCAGACCACTAGGCTACCGCGGTATTAAGTTTTCATATCGAATTGTTTGCGGCAATAATAGAGGGTTTTAAATACCGTATGTCGCCCTAGTATTTTTTTATTCATGATAGGCTTACGTATGACCTTTATCTCACCTAATGGTAAATGACGATGTGGTCTACGATGAATCACGCTTGCCTAGAAGGACTCGCGATTTGAATACTCCCAGGTTATAGGTTTCCGGAAATACAGATTCAGGCAGGGAATTCCACTCCTTAGCTGTACTTAGGTGGCAGACAAGCACATGGCCCACCTAATGGGAAGCGGTTACCGTGGCCTATAGACGTGTGCAACATCAGGTGTCACACTCACGCTGAAGGGGAGGGACATTGAGTAGTTTGGGGATTTAGAGGCGCGGATTGCAGAGATGGGGAGGGGGGGTTGTGAGATCTGGCTACCCTACTTACCTTGGGGAACACAATACGATGGTTATTAGGAGCTCCGGTGTTCTGTAGGGCGGAGATACTACCGCAGTCGGACAACTCAGTTCGTACGGGAAATAACGTTGAGTCCGATATTTCCACAGAACACTTAAAACTGTTCTGTGGATATTTCGGCACTGTTGCAAGCGTCATGATCACGAATTCACGAATGTGTAAACAAACAAACATGATAAATGTCCCATTAACTAGTAAATAATACCAGAAACTAATTATAGAAATGTAATGACTCTTATTATTGTTAAGTATAACAGATCTAACTCTGAATATAATAGTTAATGTTAAACAAATATTTTCCTCCGCTCCCACTTCAAAGTGATAGCTTTTAAATGCAAGCGTCCGTCTACGAGCGTCACGTAATGTAATTTCTACATCACAAATTAAAAGTACACTGGGTCTTGAGATTGAAAAATAATAGTTAGAACTGCGGCGGAGAAGCGAACATCTATCTGTAGGTAGATACTATTATAAAGAGGTATGTCAAGTTCTGGCCATCATATGTCCAAGAATATTATGCTAAATGGCAAAAAAACTGTCGTTATTTTTAATTACCAATCATAACATATACATATATAATACTAGCTGTTGCCCGCGGCTCCGCCCGCGTGGATGTCGAAATCCGTTTCAAAAACTATCCTATCTCTCAAGTTCGATCGAACTGCACATGGTGTGCGAATTTTATTATGATCGGTTAAGTGGTTTAGGAGTCCATTGAGGACAAACATTGTGACACGAGATTTATATATATTAAGATATATGATTGGTAATTAAAAATAAGGACTTTAGCAGCGGTAGCCTAGTAGCCTGCGTAATGGACTGCTGAGACGAGGTCTCGGGTTCGATCCCAGGTTCACCATGGCACACACCAATGACTTTCCGATGCTTTTCAAAGTTATGTGTGTATTTATCGCAGGTTTATAAGTTGCCCGGTTAATGGCAATAGGCTCGCCACCTATTACATTGGGACCTAAACATAAACTGGCGAAATGTTGGTGCTAGCACCTCTGCCTACCCCTTCGGGGATATAGGCGTGAGTTTATGTTATGTTATGATTGGTAATTAAAAACAACGACAGTTTTTTTTGCCATTTAGCATTTTCTTGGGCATATGATGGCCATGCATGGCATTTTAATTACCAATCGATATATTCGTATGCGAGTTTAAGTTAGTAGCAATGGTGTAATATTTTTAAGTACTGCCACGATTTCGTGTTTACTTTTTGCAAGTTCACAAAGCGTAATAGACGGAGACATAATGTTAATAGATAAAAAAATACATGTAAGTCATGTAAGTACATAAAAAGAGAACTAATATATCATATTGTTACCATCATTATGTAGTTGAGTATAGTTTGAGTTTTAAAATCATGTTGATCAGCAGTTAAAATCAATGTAAACGTGCATTTCTTTGAAAAATAAAAACTATATTATTTCCTATACTCTTACTTTTATTTAAAATATTTCAGTAGGTAGTTATTAAATAATAATATAATAATAATAATAACGTTTATTTCTCACCATAAATGTTACATTACAAATCACAAATTAAATACAGTAGAATGTAATTCTAAAATTAAACCTAGGATCGATCAGAATTATGGCGGGTTGGTACCCTGAACTAGTTTACTACCATACCATTTGCATAAACTTTTTGCTTTAGGCGCCCATTGGCCAAAGTTCTTATTTGCAATGGCATATCCCCCATTGTAAATTCGCTGTATAGCGATGGTAGCTGAATGAAAAGGACGCGGCCCCTACTCAGAAGTATCGAGTTCGAATCCGGCCGGACAGTACCAATGTGAATTTCACTTAGTGGAATTTATAGGTGCTAATCACATGATTTACCATCTGCTGACGGTAAAAAACATTGTGCGGAAACCCACATGTCCTAGAAGAAATTCTAAGGACACGTCCGATCCACCAACCCGCATTAGGCCAGCGTGTGTGGATTAAGGTCTAAACCCTCTCAGCTCTCTCGTTAGAGGAAAGGAGACCTGTGCCCAGCAGTGGGACATAAATGGGTTGCTATCAAAAGTAGCTGTGTTTTTAAATTGGAGATATTTAAAAAAGTATAATTTTGGGTTATGTTATCTGAACGATTCTGAATACAAAAATATTTTTTTTTATACTACGTAGGTGACAGACAAGCACACGGCCCACTTGATGGGAAGCGGTCACCGTGGCCTATGAACATGCAACACTAAGGGTGTCACACACGCGCTGCTTACCCTGAAGGGAAAGGGGGAGGGCTGGGAAGGGGCGGGGAAGCTAGAAAGGGTGGGGGAAGGAGGGGTACAGTGAGCTCTGTCTACTACTAAAACTACTGAACGGATTTTGATGCGGGTTTTATTGTTTGAAAGGTCTTAAGTCTGACTTAAAATCTTATGTATATTTGATCACAATCGGTTGAGTAGAACCGGAGAAAACTAAAAAAACGCGAAAACCGATGTCCAGGCGGGTGATTATAGGCTGGTATATTATAAACCATATAGTTTTATTAATATATGACTGTTATTGGACTCGCCTTAATTATTACAATGGCTGTGGGCAGTGTAATAAACACAATTATTGCCCTATATTCGTGACGTAATTCTAGTTAGGTAAAATAAAGGTTGGGTACTCACAAAAAGTCCCGCTGTACGGCATCTAAAGATGGTTTGGTTTCACGGCGTGTTATTCCCATAAACCTACTAGCAGTACCCGCGATTTTGTCCGCCAGGAATTAGGGAAATGCTCTTTGGGCCACCTTACACCCTGGCGTCAGAAGACCCTAGATGGCGTGCGATTTTAGTCGGTAAGAGTCCGACATAACCTGCCCCGCTGGCCGCGGGGTGGGTATCTATGAAGATTTCCGCACTGAAAAGAAAAAGGAATTAGATCTATATTATAATTGCCATGCTATACTAGTTGTGCACCTCGGCATTACCTACCTGTAGCACTACTTCAAACCCGTTTCCTAAATTTACCAGTTTCACTTATGGCAACCGGGACGGCAAACGTGCTCTCCGAGGCACGGAGAGTCCAGATCAATCCAAATAGACATTTTATTTTCTTTATTGAAAGGCTTGATCGCACTAGGCGATTATGTAGCCTTAATTAAATACCTACATAATAAATATACAACCAAAAAAATAATTCTCAAGTTTTGGTTAATTTCAATAGCAGCTATTTTATTAATTATAGAGGTAGATATCAATATTTTGTATATCTTTCGGCATTCGGATTTGAAAGGGGATAAGAAAACGAAATGTGTCACTCTCCAATGTTTACATTGATTGGGAATCGAACCCGCGACTACGTAGCAGTCGTAACAGTCGACCACGTTACATGATATCGATTTAAAATTTCGCCCCGTAGCTCTAAGTCAAATAAAACTTCGTATCAACTTGTCCAATATTGAATTACTTAGTTAATTACCGTTAAAGTTCACAAGTTGGAACTCAATTGAGTTGTTGATAGTTGTCATTTGTACCCCAGAGGGCACTTGTTCAAACTTTTTTTCGTTAATGTTTCAGTTATAAAGAGTACTTTTTTGTTTTATTATTGTTTAATTAAGAGACATGGCTTGTTTTTAAGTGTGGGTTTGGCTTCTAAATTGGTTTTATAAGTACCTACGTGTAACTTTTTAAAATTCAGATTTTTATTTTCTTGTATTTTATCGTGTTTTCTTGTTATAAGTCGTGTTCGAATCATGTGTGTTGAAAGTTCAACAATGCAAACAGATACTTTTATTCTATTTTATTTGTATAGAGATGAAATTAGACTAATGGATAACAATACGAAAAAAAAAACAAAATAAACCGGGTCATTATTAACTGCCCCGTGACTTGCTACGAGTCACGGGGTCGTCAAGTCGTCAGGTTATAAAACCTTTAAAATCACTCGTAGTTTGATTAAATTTCAATTAGATTTGAATTTTTTTTTTCATTCTCTCTCTCACTCTCACTCATTGGGACCTAAACGTAAACTGGCGAAATGTGGGTGCTAGCACCTCTGCCTACCCCTTCGGGGATATAGGCGTGAGTTTATGTTATATGTATGTAAAATTTGAAAAATTCATACTTATCTAGTAGTCCGGTCAATAAAATTTAGACATAAAAATAGTGGTCAAATAACAAATATTCTCTTAAAGCCAAATTTTGTTAGAGAGTTGAGGTTCCTTCTTTGTTCCTTAAAAAATTGTTTTTCAAAACACTAATAACCAAAATTACCATATTTCCCTCTAAATTACGTACAACAAGCTATATTAATTGTATCAAGAGTAAGACCACTTAGTATAATCGCCAGAATTCGAACCCCCCATCTCTCGATCGTAAAACTGACTCCTTAACCACTAAGCTACCGATGCTTAAACTCAATAGTGTTAACATAAAATCATAACAGTTGAATGCAAGAAACTAATAAAAGATTTTATAGTTATGACTTTTAGCACTGCGTGGAGTCGAGTACTAGGTACCTCCCGCTGTTTCTAAACACACTTGAATACTTTACTTAGTATTGCAGAAATAGAAAATCATTGTGTACACATCTAGGGAATGAAAAATAGAGACTTTTAAATAGCAATTGTAATAGTAGTAAATAATAATCTCTCATCGGCCTCTGTGGCGCGAAGGGGGCGCGGTTTCGATTCCCGCTCAGTGCAAATATTTGTATGCATGAATATGTCTATTTGCATTGCTCTGGGTGTTTCTATGTATAATAAGTATGTATTTACAAAAAAAAAGTTTATAAGTATGTTTATCAGCATTCTAGAACCCATAACACAAGCTAGTTAAACTATGCTTACTTTGGGTCTAGAGGGCGCTGTGTAGAATGTCGTAGAATATTTATTTATTTATTAATAATCAACCCATTTATGTCCCACTGCTGGGTACGGGTCTCCTCTCCTCTAACGAGAGAGCTGAGAGGGTTTAGATCTTAACCCACACACGCTGGCCTAATGCGGGTTGGTAGATCGGACATGTCCTTAGAATCTCTTCTAGGACATGTGGGTTTCTTAACGATGTTTTTCCCTCATCGTCAGCAGATGGTAAATCATGTGATTAGCACATACTTAATATAAATTCTACAAAGTGAAATTCACAAATGGTCCAGCCGGATTCGAACTCGATACCTCTAAGTAGAGACCGCGTCCTTATCCATTCAGCTACCATACTAGCCAATGCCCGCGGCTCCGCCCGCGTGGACATCTGTTTTCAAAAAATATTTATAAGCGTTCTAGAAGTCCCGGGTCCTTTAAGCGGGGCGTGAAAAAGCATTTGATGAGGCCGTCAAGCTGAGAGCCACCATTTTGGCACTATCGGTGTTTGCAATGGTGACTCCCATTCTAGAGACTTTGCCTCAGCTTACCATCAGGCGAGGTGAAATCATGTTGACGTGACCGACATAAAAAAAAAAAAAAAGAACCCATAACACAATCTAGTTTATGCTATGCTCACTTTGGGTCCAGATAGCGCTGCGTAGATTCTCCTAGCCTAGAATATATCTTTATTTATTTATCTTTTATTGAATACCTACATATTTTGTCCACAGGTCAGTCATCTTGTTTAAGCTGTCAAACTCGCCAGCCATGTCGGTGTCACGCGTTTCATTATTGGTCGTTGTCGCTCTCCTGTACATGGAGTGTTGCCATACCGCCACTGTAAGTACCCATTTATTATATACTTTACCTTTTTATTATACACTAGCTGATGCCCGCGGCTCCGCCCGCGTGGATGTCGATTATCGTGACCAAACATAGCCTATGTTCATTCTCGAGGTCTAATCCACTCCTATAACAAATTTCATCAAAATCGGTTCAGCGGTTCAGGCGTGAAAGCGTAACATACAGACAGACAGACAGACAGAGTTACTTTCGCATTTATAATATTAGTATGGACTAGCTGATGCCTACGGCTTCGCCCGCACAAAAGTCGGTCATCGCTTTTGGTCAAATCTCCGGTTCTACTTAACCTATTGCAATAAAAAATACAGCAGATTTTAAGTCCGACCAAGAACTGTCTCCAACCAAAAAAACTTACCTTATTGACATTTGTTGGATCGACATGAGATCGAGACTAGACTGAGACTGAATTTTGAACATATTCTTTACGAGAATTGGCCCTCAGGCTTGCAGGTGAGGTTGGGTCCAACCTGGTTTGATGGGGCCCCATTATACCTATCGAAGTGACAGTTGTAAAATATTTTATACAGGAACATAAGGTACCTACATTAGGTATTTTAAATAGTTTCGCATCATTGTTAAAGTATCCGTGGCTCAGTGGTTAAGTAACGGACTAACGATTGAAAAGTCCTGAGTTCGAATCTTGGCCACTACACTTAAATGTGAAACCACTCCCAACACAAACAATTTAGCTTAGCTAGGATAGGGGGAATATTAGTAATTTAGATTAGTTATATTCTTTAAAAAAACTTTTTTATTACCAAAAAAAATTACTACTTAAATCAATTTCTTGTGCTTTTAACTCTTATTCTGGACCTGTACAATGTTTATTTTGTCATATCAATATGACTTCACCTCGCCTGATGGTAAGCTAAAGCTTAGGAAGGAAGGGGTTCCCCATTACATACACCGACAGTGCCATAACGGTGGCCCTCAACTTGACAGCCTCATCAAATGCTTTTTCACGCCCACTTAAAGGACCCGGGATAATAATTGATTTATACCAGAATATATAATTACCAGTATTATTTGTTTTCTTCAACAAAACAGATAAGTTGCGTTATCGTTACAGCAATTGCTATTTCGTCTTCTGGGACAATATTATAATCTATCTCATTGTCTGCTTGAAACTCTTACTGGACAATCTACCTTTCCTTTAATTTAATAGAAGCTATTGTATATAATATCTACCGAGTTGATACCTATCTACTTGTTAACCCTTTAATTTGTTAACTATCTTTTAACATAACATAACATAATCTCACGCCTATATCCCCGAAGGGGTAGGCAGAGGTGCTAGCAACCACATTTCGCCAGTTTATGTTTAGGTCCCAATGTAATAGTGGCGAGCCTATTGCCATTAACCGGGCACTTATAAACCTGCGATAAATACACATATAACTTCGAAAAGCATCGAAAAGTCATTGGTGTGTGCCATGGTGAACCTGGGATCGAACCAGGTTATCGTTAACTATCTTTTACGTGTATATAATTGCTTGACTCAACTAATTTATGAAGGCAGAGCCTATATAATCGTTAATTTAGTTAATATGTTTTAGGCTCTCTAGGATTAACGAAATTTTGCTCCTAAGGATGTAAAATACAATTTTTTTCCCGTGTATAACCGGAACGGACTGCCACTTTGTAATATATTACCATCTATATACTGCTTCTTCGTCAGTAACCTACCTGGGGCCGCAGTGTCTTCAATTATCGCTACGACTTTGCTACCGAAATCGCAAGTTAAGGTAGCGATAAATATCGGTTGCAGTAACAATTCTTGCGTCAAACGGTAGTCTGTACATTTGCGATGGTCAGCAATATGGAGATACCGATAAATCGTTAAGTTTGCGATGATATTTGTTAAGATACCAACAAAAATCGTTAGTTTGGAAAGTAGAGACTACCAAATATCGAATTCGGTAGCTAAGGCGTTGCGATAAATGTCAAGACTGCCGCCCCTGGAAGCTTTGAAGGAACCATTGTCTTAGAACAGTATTTGCCGTATATATTACGGTATTCGAACATGTTCTTCAATGCCATCTTCTAAATAACACTGTATTTGAGGGCTATCTTATTCTTATTCAGACTTCAATTCCTTTTCCAACTCTTTATCTCTCTGGCTTTCATTGAAATCATTCCACTTTCAAGCTTCGATGTTTCTGGTCTTCTGTTTCTTCCTATTGCTTCTTGCTTCTATTGAAGTGAACGCTGGTTGGAAGTTTTGCAAATGCAAGTGAAGAAACAAAGGGAAGTCCTAAAATTCCAAGGTAGGTAAAATTATTTGCTGAATATTGAAATATCATTATCCAAATATATAATACAATTGCAAGACTATTGGTCGATCTGTCTTATCGAAAGTATTGTAAAGGACTTGTGATTAAGTGTTCCATTGATTCTGAAATGGGACTCTGCAGTTTGATGTCTTCACCAGATGCTTTTTCACGCCCCACTTGATAAGCCTAAACGTGTAACGTGTTAAAATTATGAAATCCTACGACAGTCTACGAGCTATCTTCAAGAGCAGCAGGTATTAAACATGTTTTTGTCAGCGGTAAGCACAATACGAATTTCGATTAGGTTCGTTAACTTTAAGTCAATATTGGTGGGAGACGAAAGTCTGCATCCATCGACTTTGTGTCATATGCTTGTTATCATCCGGCTTAGTTTTCAACTAAGTTTTAAGATGTTCCTAAATACCTTCGAAAAATATTTCTGCTCCCGTCTGCTGCACGTGGCATGTGGCAATTCATGACTACTACTTTGAGTGGGCTATTGAAATTATCTTCAGTAGGCATGCCATGGACTCCTAACCCATGGCGAAGTTATCTCACTGTCATTAATCAGTAATCACCTTACCATGAAGTGATGAGATATAAGAACATTCCTAGCGTAAGTTTGTAGAAAAATATTCGAAACCTGACAATACTTTCTAGATTCCACGGAATTTCGACCCACGACTTACTGACGAGATGGTGTTGACGCCCAAGAAGAGACCATTCTGCAACGCTTTCACGGGTAAGACCTTCAAAATTGCTAAAGTAACAAACACGCGCACGACCACTATTTGTGATCGGCGTAACAGGGTGCAAAATGTCAAGCTATTCCATACATTTCTGTCAGACAACATCTTCTCAGTCACTCTTCCTAACTATGTCCTCTTTTATACAATCCATCCAATTATTGAATGATTGGGCCTTGGAGATCTCGATGGATCTCCACAAAAATCATTTAAAAAAACTCCTAAGAAAGTTTTCTTCATAATTTACATCTAAATTTGGATAAAGTAACAATTTTTGGTCATATAGACATACATATACTAACGTTTGTTTCCCTCCGGGGTAGTCAGAGACTACAGCCCGCCGTCTGCTTCTGTCCTTACATACTTCTCGAGCTTCCTCTATTGTTTTATTTTTAACCACTTACAATTAATTACTTCCATTTTTAGGGTGTGGCCGTAAGAGGTCTCAGGCAGCACCAGGAATGCCTTCACAAGAACTCAGGCAGAAGCAGGTAAGAAACTACTCTATAATATAACACTAGTCGAGCAGATTCAAAGATTAAATAATTATTTACACTCATGTTTTCAGTATATGGATGATGAAACTCTTGGTTCACTCCTAGACTCCGAAACAGCAATTGAGGAACTGTCCCGTCAGATACTTTCCGAAGCTAAACTCTGGGAGGCTATCCAAGAAGCCAGCGCTGAAATAGCAAGAAGGAAACAAAAAGACATCTCATATTAAATTACGTATATAAACACGGCATCGTAGCGTTTCATAATCGTCTATTATAATGTAAAAAAAGTTTAAACTCGACTACGAGTACCAAAAATATCGGAGCATTTTATGCTATGGTCAACGTTATATTCTCTGTGGCAATTTGTAGTGGAGTTGTTATCTGTGCCGTGTCGTTGTGTCAGTTCTATGCCGCGAAATTGAGATCAAAAACATCTGCTCAAATATCTTGTTTTTAACCGTTCTCTTAAGATTCTATGGTAAAAAGCTTTTATTTTTCTAAATAGCTATTTGTATTCGCAAACTTATGTTACGAATAATTTGATTTACTTATTAATTGCTTTAAAAATTAAAAATGTTGGTTAACATGGCCGAAGGGTCATTCGATAATGGGAGAGAATAAGCTACTTTAATCAGAGATTTTATCCATAAAATACATAAACTGTTATGTTCATTCAACTAAAAAAGTGATAGGTACTCACACAAAACAACTAATTTTTTATAGCTTTACATAAAGCGTTTGACGATATCAATCATCATACTATAAAGTAATAGGCTCAAACTAACTTACTACATTACGTACTAAATAAAAAATAAAGTAATTAGACTATGGAATTTGACATGAAAGTTAACTATAATTCTAAAACGTATTAAAGTCAATAGCAAAAAAATATAAAGTAAAACCTAAGCTATGTTTTCCCCGTCAGTTGAGGACTTCCCCAGGGACTCATACTGGGTCCTGTAGATTTTATTCTCTCAATACTGCGGTGCATCTTACGATCAGTATAATCTATTAATAACTTTTTTTTTAGCTCAAATAATATTATAATCAATTTCATTAGTGAAAATATTTACGATCAGCTCAATAGAATAAAGGAAAACGTGATAATACACTTTACGTCGATCGCTGTTACTATCATTGGTAAATTTCGAAATTTTCGTAGTATTTTTGTTTAGAAGCAACTACGTGAGTCTTTTACATTTTCTGTACTTCTTCATTTTAACGTTAGTTCGGGTTGCCTTCAACACTTTCACTTTTCTATCCGGGATCTGCTTTTCTACTAGTACCAACTAAATTCTTTATATCTATATGCTTTCTCACATGACTAGAGATGGATTAATGCCCTGTCACTTTGGGCATTTATCGGACATTTATTCAAACCACCGCTATACGCCGGGCATAAACTCATCTATATAGATGGGTTTATGCCATGACATTTTGGACTTCAATAAAAAGCGCCCAATAAATGCCCAAAGTAACTGCATAAACTGGGCATAAACCCATCTATAAAGATGACTGATTGAGCCGTTTAGCTTAAGTTTGCGAATACTGAATTAGGTAAAATGAAACTTTATTCTAGTTGCGAATAATTAGATTTAACTTTTTGTTCAATGGAATTTTGAAACACTTAGTATGCTAACTTTTCCTAGTGAGTTAGTTCGGAATGTTCTCTATTCCGAACTAAATCATTATCTTTTCGTTTTTAATGAATTATAGGTAAGTGTTTACTACTAGAAGGTGACTTAGTAATAATTATATTATTGTTAGATTTTGAAGCAAATAAATTTGTGGGATTTAAAATACCCTGTTTAGGATTCTCATTGTTTTATTTTATAACCACCTACTTCATGTTAACAGTTACAGTATCTATCTAACCATCATCTTCACCTTAACCGAGTTCATTTAAAAAGACACCATTCAAGCACTTAGAAGAAGAGATGAGATCCAGAATAAGACCAGTTTCTTCATACAATATAATGTGAGCCATCAGGACCACGATGCCTCGATTCAGCTAAAGGCAAACCACTATCACTAATACTCTAAAAATGCCATTTAATTGTAGACTTTACCATTATACAGTTAAAGTATAAAATCTAATACCTACATTAAACTTCTCCATTCGCTCTTTAAAATATTATTTAATTTTAAACTTTTACTTGATAATAGTAAAGTCCAAAATTAAATGGTATTTTTTTGAAGTGTCAGTACTATGATAGTGGCTTGTTTTAATAGAATTGAGAACCAGATTTACTGAAATTAGTTGATGAGTCGGATGCAAAATAAGGTAAGTTGATGATAACTGGCGGACTTCCAGCAGTAAGACAAGGAATGAAAGAAATTGCATTCCGCGCACGCTTAGGCTGTGGAATGATCTCCTAACCGTGGTTTACTCTAACAACTAAAATATGGAGTTCTTCAAAAAGGAGAATCAGAAGGTTTTGCACGGTCGGCAGCGCGAATGTGACGCCATCTTGCACACGTCCATAGGCCACGGTGTCCGCTTCCCATCAGGTAGGCCGTGTGCTTGTCTACCATTTAAGGGTATGAAAAAAGACGTTTTCGGCCAAAGTAAAGATTGTTAATTTGTTATAATTTATAATATAGTTGATAGTAATGAATGAATAAACGTCTAATTTCTAGATGCCAAGAAACTTCGGCACTCGGCTGTCAGATGAGCAGATGGTATCCACGCCTAAGAAACGACCATTTTGTAACCTATTTAACGGTATGTTTTTATTTTTAGTTAATTTGCTTATCTTATTTAATGGTGTTTGATTGACTAAGTTTGATATACCTAATACTTGTGATCATCGTCAATAATTGTTTATTTATTTATTTATTTATTTATTTATTCATTTTGCAAATGTAGGTAAAAGTTGTTACATGTTCATAATAAATATTGAAGTATCACTACATTTGGCCTCTCGGCATGCAAAATTAACAAAATAGAAATAAGTTCATGCACTAACGTTAGATTACAATACACATTTCATTACAATAATATAATAATATGGATTATCAGTCTCTTAAAAAAAAATTGTTATACCATTTTACTTTTTTCTATTGGAAACTGTTGTGATTCTCTGTTTTGATTTAAAATTAACCTCAGCTTGATCCACTGTTATTACGTTCACAAAAACATTCTCAAGTATCGGTTATCTATTATTGGCGATTTACTGCAACCTGAGCATAACTTAGAATTAATGATAATATCTTTTCTGATTAAAACTATCTATTTTCTTGGTATTCAAAATTGTATCAATTTACAATGAATTCTCGATCTAGCATAGTTAACTAATCATACATTGTTTCAGGTTGTAATGGCAAGAGATCTCAGACAGGTCCAAGAATGCCTTCACAAGAGCTCAGTAGTCAAAGACAAGTAATATGAAACTATATTCAAAAGCCACCTTAACCAGATCTTTTTTTTATACTACGTACCTAGGTAGGCAGACAAGCACACGGTCCACCTGATAGGAAGCGGTCACCGTGGCCTATGGACGTGTGCAACTCTAAGGGTGACACACACTCGCTGCCTACCCCGAAGGGAAGGGGGAGGGCTAGGAAGGGTGGGGAGGCTAGGAAGGGGTGAGGAGAGGAGGGATACAGTGATCTTTACTTGCGTTTGTGAGTGGTCTTCAAAGACCAAGAGGTGGTCCATGTCGTCCCATTGCAAACAGAGCCTCGATTCTGCTATTTTATACCATTACCAGTTTCCCTAAAAATGCCATGGAATTTTCGACTTAATGAGTAAACAGTTAAAATCTAAAATGGAATTGAGTTCATTACACTTTTTATTCACCTACAAATACCATTTCATTTAAAACTTTATTGTTAGGCAAATAAAGTCTAAAATTAAATGGTATTTTTCTACAGTGTCAATACAAATCTGAATCGAGATCCAGGGGGTTTCGATTATGTTAAAACAAGCCACTGTCATGCCACTGACACTTCAAATAAATACCATTTAATTTTGGACTTTACTATTATCAGTTTAAAGTCTAAAATTTAATGATATTTTGAAAAGCGAATGAAAAAGTTAAATGAATTCTTTTCATTTGATTTTAGACTTTAACTGTATACCGGTAAACAATTAAATAGCCTTTTTTAGAGTGTCAGTGGTATTACAATGGTTTGCCTTCAGCAGAATCGAGGCCCAGATCATGATAACTTGCAAGACTATAATGTTATTTTTATATTCCAGTACGCGGATGATGAGACCTTAGGTTCAATTCTGGACTCCGAAATTGCACTTGAAGAGCTATCCCGTCGAATTATCATCGAATCGAAATTGTCACAAGCCATTCAAGAAGCCAATGCTGAAATAGCGAGACGGGCGCAGAAGGAGAATTAACTTTAGTCTACTAACATCGGTTGCACGCCGTAGCGTTTCATATTGTTATAATTTCGTTGTTTTTAATGGTTCATCACATTTGTCACACCACCATGACATAATTTTCATTGCATGGTCTTGACGCGTCCTAACAAGTGATGCTTTGATGACCTGCAGTGCTATTCTCTAAGGACACAGCGTTGCATTCGTCGCTGCGACAACGAAGAACTGCTTAGTTGATTAAAGATTAGAGTGGTTTCGGTAATGGACTGCTGAGACGAGGTCTCGGGTTCGATCCCAGGTTCACCATGGCACACACCAATGACTTTTTGATGCTTTTCATAGTTATGTGTGTATTTATCGCAGGTTTATTAATGCCTCGGAGAGCACGTTAAGCCGTCGGTCCCGGTTGCCATACAAACATCTATGGCAGTCGTTACGGGTAGTTGGAGCCCACAAAAGTCCAACCAGTCTAACTTGGAACTTCGATATCGCCATTGGTCATAATGACCATTGGT
Organism: Lithosia quadra; assembly: GCA_963576445.1. Classification (NCBI taxonomy): domain Eukaryota; kingdom Metazoa; phylum Arthropoda; class Insecta; order Lepidoptera; family Erebidae; genus Lithosia; species Lithosia quadra. The sequence continues at coordinate 3,498,419 of OY754897.1, forward strand.
TGTGGAGGTCAGATGGCAGTCGCTCCACGGAAAATATCGAAGTTCAGCCGCATCACAGTTAGACTGGAAAGCCGAACCCAACTGAGTTGGGAAAAAGGTTCAGAAATGATGATGGTGAAGTAAAATCCAGCGGAGCAATTGCTCCTGGCCTTAATAATCGGGCAACGCATCGTGATGGGCTGCTTTATCAAGACATGGTGCCCGATTATTAGGGCCTGGAACTTTATCACCTAAGCAGCTCGTCGCTGTCGCAGCCCCTTGCGACGAACATCCATAGAGAATAGCAACTGCTGACACTTTAGACAATAACCGGGTATTTATTCAATCCGCCCAAATATTGCCGGGCATTAACCGATCCATATGGAGGAGTTTATGCCCCGGCATTTTGAGCATTAATTGTCCGATAAATGCATGAAGTGTCACGGCATCAACTCATCACTGATTATGACTGAAGCGTGAGTTTGTGAACCATAAAGTTTAGCTCTAACCGTAGTAATTGTTTTATAGTTATTATCTTTGGCTATAAGTCCTTGTTGTTTACTACTAGGAGGTGAATTAGTTATAATAATAAAATTGTTGGATTTTGAAGCAAATAAATTGGGATTAAGATGCCCAACTTAAGAAATTCTTTAATTATGTTATTCGTTAACAAACCCTTTCCTATTATCCGCGCCATTAATATCTCAGGTAACACAAATGCAACCTTTAAAAGTCCTTATACAGACTGATGAATGATGATTTACAAACGCCTGAACAGATCATCTTTATAATCATCATCATCTACCTGCTCTTGTCCCAATTATTTGTGGTCTCTCCTCCATACATTCCTGTCAGATATTATTTCCTCCATCACTCCCTTCCTTTCCATATCTTTATCATATTCATGAATGTTATGAACTATTTCAATCACAACATAGAATCTTCCTTTGTATTGGAGGAACACTGAACTGAAGTGAACTGAAGTGTTTAAAACACTTCAGTTCAATGCAGCGGTGGTGTTAGAGAAAGAAGGAAATATACACAATGTATAGCTCCATCCCTCTTCCTCGCTATGCCGTTAAAACTCAATTGATTTAAACGTTTCGTGGTTAGGTCCTATAACGTACATGCTCAAAATAATAAAACATCCAAGTCTGGATATTAACATTTATTAGCTATGTTCAGTATTTAATTCATAAACAATCCTTATATTACAAGAGTTTAAATAAATTTTATGTCTATGTATCCAGCCATTATAGACATAAAATTTGTTGCTTTGAACTATATAATATATGTTACATAAGAATAGCGATACATAACAAATAGGATTCGAATAGATTTGTGTAATGCATTTGACAAGACAGTCAATCTGAAAACCACCTTTATGGCATTATTGGCATCTATAATGGTGGCCTTCTTCTTAAGACTTAGGCTTCAGCTTAGCATCAAGCGAGACGAAACCATATTGTCGTGCCTCATTTAAAAAATCGTATAAAGTACATTATTTATACAGATCCATAGTTGTATCATTGTTGTAAAATAAGGTAACAATAGAAATTTAATTACAGTATTTGAGATTGATAATGTGGGACATACAATTTAATGAATCAATGACATATTTATGTGTGTGTATGAATTTTTGTATTCTTATTTGAGTACCTACTCATTTTTTCTTTACATTCGAACCCACAAAAAACCTTTGCATACCTACATGTCTTTCTAAGGTTCATCTGTAAGAACTACTACATCCTACATGAGAAATTGTATTGTATCGTACAATCACATCTTCTAAAATGAATTTGACTTCGAAATAGTTATAATCTTAAATGTTGGAATTAAAAGCATGTCACTAAATTGTATGATAACATTGTCAATAAGTCTTGCAATTCTTTCAATTCAAGCTTCATATAGATGATTTTCAGCCATATCTCCAGACATATAAGGATGATTTTCATTGGACAACATATTGGCGAGCCACTGTTCAGGCATGGGGATATTTTCGACTACAAACATGGGCAACTTTGATCTAGGTTGACTTTCCTTAATATCTTGAGTAGGAGCGTAGAACTAAAAATAAAAACAATGATCAAAATACACCTTCATTCAGTGCTACACGTAAAGTCAGCAGAATATTATACACTCTTATCTAGTCGCACAAGAATAAGTGGGGGGCCTAACATCGATCCTTGTGAAACCCTGTATAAAATCACATACATTTTGTATTATTCTTAAAGATTTTTTAGCTCTATAGTGGAGTAAAATATCTTAAAATTCAAGTAATTTGTAAAACATTCAGATCTTCTTTTGTTTCTACTAGTAAATTTTGAAAAAATGAACCTATTAACTGTGTGAAACGCTTCATAAAAATACATTTACAATTTAATATTCTTTCAATCTCTACCTTAATGGCCTCGGGTCCCCTCTTCTTTCTCAAGTAGTTGAAGCAGCAGGATCTGAAGTGTCGGGTACCACATGCAGACGTACACTCGCTGCCGCAGGAATCACATGACAGGCTTGCAGCCCAAAGTGTGCTGCCTGCGTTGGCAAACATGGTAGGTCAATTTTAAAAGGAACCATAATTTTGTAGTTTATTATTAGCTGAGAGAGATGGGGCTGTACACGGTGTATAGTTCCATCTCTTTCCCCCAGCTGAGCGGTCCGAAACTGAATGGTTTTTAGCGCATCATGGTTCTCATCAATTCTGACCTCTGAACATGCTATTTTTAAAGTTGTGTTAAGTTATATTCTTACACCAATAGAGTTACACATTATATAAAGAAGTTTTCTATCTATAGACATTCAAATTTATAACTGTATCTATCCTAGAAAAACATGCATAATAGGTCACACATAAGATTCTAAGTATCAAACTAATCATATCCCCAACTAACATTCACTAATAGGACAGAATCTAAAGAGCTAAACTCCAGACAGCTACTTTATCTATGAAGATTTTGATCTCGTCTAAAACACAATTCTAATAGATCACATCAAACAAACTAAAACTGCAGAATATTCTAAAACTAATGCAAAATTTACTTCTGTTCATTCAATTTTTATCGCGAAATAAAGAAAAATAATCTAAAAACTAATCAGAAATAGGTACTACACTACACTAACACATTGACAGAGATAGACAGTTGTTTAAAAAGAGAACAACAGTTTGTTTAATCTGTCCTTCTCTTTTTTAATTAGTTCCAGCTTTTTCTACGAGATGGTGTTAGTTATACTGTTAACAATTTCACATCGATATAGGAATGCCATACCTGGCGAAGTATATATAATTTTACCATGATATCGATCTATTCCTGGGCCAGACTAACCTGAAGGAAAGTTACTGGATGCTGTGGCTCCTTTTTTATGACGATTAGAGACAGCCTGTGACCAAGTCGCTGACGAATAAGGATAAATTAGAATACGTCACACGAAAGAAAATTTTGCAATTTTTAGCAAACCGCTTATGCCTATATTTATTTAGATAAAAGACCTATATAAAAGCGGCTACTCACACACCTGCCGCAAGAGCAATCTAGGGTGTGAAAGTGGGTGTGTAGGCAAGCAGGGACAATGTAGATAGATGGCAATTAAGGGCATCCCCACATTTACACCCTAGATTGCCCCTGTGGCAGGTGTATGAGTAGCCGGTTTAATAGTGGATATCTACATAATATTCACGCCTCCATCCCTTCACGTGGCAGGCAGAGATAGCAGCACGCTATTTCTCATTCTCTTAGACACAGTTTTTAACCATGCTTATAAATCTAGAGTAGGTAATATAAAAACTAAATAATTCCTTATGAAGTCGTCACAATATTTTCATAACATATAATAAATTAATTACATAATTAAACTAGCTGTTGCCCGCGGCTCCGCCCGCGTGGATGTCGAAATCCGTTTCAAAAACTATCCTATCTCTCAAGTTGGATCGAACTGCACATGGTGTGCGAATTTTATTATAATCGGTTAAGTGGTTTAGGAGTCCATTGAGGACAAACATTGTGACACGAGATTTATAATTATATATTAAGATTAATTATTTTAGGTATCAAAATTTTAAAGCAGTTATTTTAATTTCTCAATATTTAATTAAAGTCAACAGAAATAACAGTTAAAATGACTATAAAGATAAACTTAAATGTTTTCAATTTTATTTTATTTAAGTATTTAGTATGTATTTGTAGCTAAAAAAAATAATTAATTAATAATCTGAGATTATCAAAATATTGTAATGCATTTATTAGAAAATGTTTCCTTTTTATATTTCTCACTAACTAAAAGCCATATTTAAATTATTATTAAAAACAATAATTAATATCTACTTACCAATAAGCATGAGTGAAACAATAGCTGTGATTTTCAACATTTTCAAATAGTTATATATTTGTTGTAGAGATGGCGCTGTTCTCAATGTTGGAGGTGGAATGGCTTGGAATGGCGAAGTACCCCTTTTTATATGGCGCCAAGTTTGCTTAGTTTATATGCGTGGGTGGTTCGTGAGAAAAATACTTGATTTATTTGCTATCCATTTTCTTCCCTTGCAATGTATTTATGAAATAATATACCTACTTACTTATGGCTACCATAACATTATAAATGTAATATGAAAGTTTGTGAAGATGTTTTCTATGTTTGTTACTTAATCACACTCAAACGGCTGAACGGATCTGGCTGAAATTTGGTGCAGGTATAGATTATAGTCTGGAATAATATAGAGGTTACTTTTTACCACCACGCACACTGTCTCGGGTTTTCAAGCGTCGTCGGGGCAATAGGGGTTTTAGGTGACTCAAAACGCATTTCCCTCTCACCTCGGCGACCCTGGCCACCTCCGGCTACCAATGGCCGCAGCCCCCTCGGCCTGCTTCTGCTAGGTTAACAGGCGACTCCACCCATCCCCCAGGCCTACCCTTATAAAGGAAGGTGGTCATTGAGCGATCTCCGACGCCTGAGTCACCTACACTTATTGTGGGCTTGGCGGTCCAGCCCCCGTAGACAAGGTGGCACAGCGTAAATCGCTAAGGAAACTAATAGAATTGGTCGACCAATCACACCCAAGCTCGTAATCTTGCTGCGACGCGCGCGTTGTACACCGGCCACTTGTCTACTGGGGCAGGGAAGTTCTCTCTCCTGGCCCTCTCCACCGAATCCTTAATGAGCATTACTTGCTCACAGAAGGAAGTGTCGGTAGTCCACCCCCTTTGAACACCTTAAAGCCCTTTCACAACAAAAAGTTAGCCAGATATTCTTTTCCAATCCCTATCTGGTCCCATTTATGTACCTACCAAATGTCATCAAAACCGGTGCAGTAGTTTAGGCGTGCAAGGGTAACAGACAGAGTTACTTTCGCATTTGTAATATTAATTTGGAAGTATGGATATATAATTATGAACCAACTTAAAGGATTAAGTAGGTACCTCGCGTTTGGTAAAACCGATTTTGATACGATTTTCCGATAAGATTTCTTAAATTTCTAAGAAGGTTTTAATAGACTTAACCGACTTAAAAAAGGGTGGTAAGTCGTTCCTATTTTTTTATGTTAAAATTATTTACCTGCCTATATATCGTCTGTGGTCGGTGGAAAAATAACAAATTGAATATTCCTACAGCGTATCGCGTTAGCATTTTTATAGACAAACTTCGGAAGTTTTTAATCATTTTTGTCTCCGCTTTGATGAGATCGTTATATTCCGTCGTATTTCAAAATAACCCTTGCCTGTGGTTTAAAATAAAAATGTTTATAACCGCGAACATAAACCTATCAAACCTACGGATGAAAAGCGTTGGAGACGAGACTGTGTCACAAAAATGGCGGCTAACCCTTTTTTTTTTTATCGTGCGGAAATCCCCATGGATACCAGCCCCGTTGGCCATCGGGGGTGGTTATGTCGGGATCGAACCGACTAAAACCGCACGCCGTCTCGGGCCTTAGTAACCGGGGTGAAACCCAACCGTCGGCGCGCAGACAATCAGCTCGCCCCCCGCTCGCTCCCCACTGTGCCATCTGCTAGTCAGAGGGACACGTGGAGAGCCTCGGAGCAGCCCTCTAGAGGGCCACTTCCACCCCGGCCGGATTGGCTGCAGGCAGCAGCGTCTCCCGTGGCGAGTGGGAGGCGCACCACGTGGAGGTTCCGGCCTGCACCCAATGGCGGCTAACCCTAACCATGTGTGAGTGAATGCAAGTTGCAATGTATTACTCAAAGATATGAATGTGTTTCCTGGATATTTTTTCTTGCTATTACTGCGATTTTTACACAATTTCACTACCTACGCAAAAAATGCTGTACTTTTATTTTTTTTTACTTTAACGTCGAATACGTTTGCCGCGTAGTGGTAGACTAGAGTGTGTGCGTGTGTGTGCGTGCGTGTGTGTGTGTTTGCGTGCGTGTGTGTGTGTGTGTGTGTGTGTGTGTGTGTGTGTGTGTGTGTGTGTGTGTGTGTGTGTGTGTGTGTGTGTGTGTGTGCGTGCCAACTTGTACGTATAAACAAGTTTCGTCAGTTGTATTCTTCAACGCTTTCAGTCCATGGGAACCTGTTCCCAGGATGAAAAGTAGTTAGTCTATATGGCATTCCAGACTATAATCTATCTCTTTGCCACATTTCATTCAGATCCATGCAGCCATTTTTGCGTAAAAGAGAAACAAACGTCAATATATCTACACTCAGTCTCACACACTTTCGCGTTTATTCTTGCATACAAAAAAATTACTATGAGCAGTAATCGAACCCGCGATTTCTGACTAACAAGCGCTCTACCAACATAGAAAGAATAAAATAAGGCTGTATGTACGTCTATGTATGGCATTGTTTGAAATACGACACTTCGTTGATATAAAGGATCAACTTGTACGAACGAGATGCAAGCTAAAAGCTTTGAGTGGATATAGCTCTTTGCCTGTTTACCTACATAACAATACTATAGCGGTCCCGCGGCTTCGCCCGTGACACACTTCATCCCCGTGGCACTTTTTTAATCCATACATACCCGTAATTTCTTAGTTTTGCAATAATGTATCGAAAGGAGATGTTCATTTTAGGCCCCCTAATTGTAGGTACACAATACAGAAGAAAAGAGAAATACCTAATACCGGTTATCGGCAAAAAAACATTTATTAAAATATGAGTAGGTACATTTTTATAACTTTAGTCCGCCTGTTGTGTTGCAAGAAAGTGTTTATTTAGTTAGATTCCGCCCATAATACGAGGCAATATTATAAGAATTGAATAGTGAAAAATGAAAACTACATTGCCTGTCCATTTTTCTAAGTAGTGTAGTAGTACAGTACAATTATCGGTTTGTTCCCAACGAGTCACACCCCCAACTGTAACACTGTGACTGGTTGGGATTTTTTTATTTAAAAAATCCCAACCAGTCACACTTACTGATACACTGTTACTCGTTGGGACAACTTTTATCTCATTTCCCAACGAGTCACACCGTTAACTGTAACACTGTGACTGGTTGGGAATATGTTATTTAAAAAATGCCAACCAGATACACTAACTTTTAATCTTTGTTTCCAACGTTCTCAAATGTCATATAAACAGTGGCTCCTTGAGGAATATTTAAAGTGGGTGCGGGCCGGAACCTCCACGTGGTGCACCTGGGCAACGGAGGCGAGCAGCGCCTACCACTCGTCACGGGAGACGCTGCTGCCTGCGGCCAATCCAGCTGGGGTGGGAGTGGCCCTCTAGAGGGCTGCTCCGAGGCTCTCCACGTGTCCCTCTGACTAGCAGATGGCACAGTGGGGAGCGAGCGGGGGGCGAGCTGATTGTCTGCGCGCCGACGGTTGGGTGACAGGACGGCCTCCTGTCACCCTACACCCCTCCGTCAGCAAAGTGGCGCGATGCTCGCCCCACCCCCCCTTTCGGGGGGTCGAGGGGGCCATCTTAAAACCGTAGATGGCCCGGGGTCAGCTGGGGTGCGAGGGATATGCCCATTGGGTAACCTTACACCCCGGTTACTAAGGCCCGAGACAGCGTGCGGTTTTAGTCGGTTCGATCCCGACATAACCACCCCCGATGGCCGACGGGGGTGGTATCCATGGGGATTTCCGCACGATAAAAAAAAAAAAAAAAGGAATATTTAAAAGTGTGGTGCGTTTTTGGAGAGGCACATCGCACAACAAATGCTGTCGAATCATGGCATAATAAATTAAATAAGGCTATTGGAACAAAACAGCCGAATTTTATGCATTTTTTGCACAAAATTGAAGACGACGCTTGTCAAAACACAGTCAGAAATGTTTTGAAACAAGAAGACAAACCTTCAAAAAGAAAACGAGGTAAGAAAACAATATTAAAAGATGATGTTATTCGAGAGGTGCAGTTGGAATTAACACAAGGTCTTATTACGGTAAGCCATGCCCTAGAGATTTTACGACACTAGAATTAAGAACTTCTATTTATTTGTGATGATTTACTCTGCTACCTATACCTTTTTTTTTTTTATCGTGCGGAAATCCCCATGGATACCACCCCCGTCGGCCATCGGGGGTGGTTATGTCGAGATCGAACCGACTAAAACCGCACGCCGTCTCGGGCCTTAGTAACCGGGGTGTAAGGTTACCCAATGGGCATATCCCTTGCGCCCCAGCTGACCCCGGGCCATCTCCGGTTTTAAGATGGCCCCCTCGACCCCCCGAAAGGGGGGGTGGGGCGAGCATCGCGCCACTTCGCTGACGGTGGGGTGTAGGGTGACAGGAGGCCGTCCTGTCACCCAACCGTCGGCGCGCAGACAATCAGCTCGCCCCCCGCTCGCTCCCCACTTTGCCATCTGCTAGTCAGAGGGACACGTGGAGAGCCTCGGAGCAGCCCTCTAGAGGGCCACTCCCACCCCGGCCGGATTGGCCGCAGGCAGCAGCGTCTCCCGTGGCGAGTGGGAGGCGCTGCTCGCCTCCGTTGCCCAGGTGCACCACGTGGAGGTTCCGGTCCGCACACCTAAGGTTAATTATATTTACAAAATCGTTCCTTACAGTTAAAATTAATCTTCGAATTAAGAACTATTAATTATTTTAAAATGTGATTTACTGTGATACATATACATTTACTTATAAGACTGATTTTATTTAGAAAATTATTTATATACCTAAGTTAAAATTAATATTAGAATTAAGACCTGTTAATTACTGTGATACATATAGATGTATACATCTATGATACATATACCTGTATATTACATATACAGGTATGTATATATACCTATAAGGCTGATTTTATTTAGAAAGTTGTTCCTGAAAGTTTAAGTTACATTCGAATTAAGACTGGTTAGTTATTGTAAAATGTGATATGCTGTGATACATACATACATATCTATAATATATATAGTTTATTTAGAAAATTGTTGACTGAAATGTCTACAATATTTAATATTATGTTATTTTGTCGATTTAAAATTGTAATTAAACCTATTTGATTTTTCATTGCATTATTTTCTTTCATCCTGTAACAGTGTGACTTGTTGGGAAATTGCTAATAAATAATTCCCATCGAGTACCATTCCCAGCGAGTAACAGTGTAACTAGTTGGGATTTTTTTATTAAAAAATTCCCAACCAGTCACAGTGTTACAGTTGGGGGTGTGACTCGTTGGGAACAAACCCATCTTTTCTATCTTTTCTTTCTGTATCATTGTAAATCCAAGATAGCCGCCGCTACAAAATGGCGGCTCACGTATTTTTCCACAACTACCGACAGCAAATCGGACCCAAGGTGAAACATCTCCTTTGCATGATTGATGCTCTGCTCCCCTGGGTAGTAGCGTGATGATTATATAGCCTATAGCCTTCCTCGATAGATGAGCTACTCAACTCAAAAAGATTTTTTCAATTCGGACCAGTATTTTTTTTATATAGGACACGTCAAAATGACTTCACCTCGCCTGATGGTAAGGTAAAAGTAAAGTCTCAGGACTGGGGTCACCACTAAATACACCGGTAGTGCTACAGAAGTAGCCCTTAGCTTGACGGCCTCATCAAATGCTTTTCCACGGCCCGCTTGAAGGCCCCGGGACTATAGGAGGAAGGAAACACGTGAGCTGGTAAAGAATTCCAGGTCTTTATGGTGCGGCAAATAAAAGAGGCACCGTTTTGCGCGGTATGAGGGTGATATTGTGGCCCTTGCACGTGTTGTTGTTATAACCTGGGAGTCTTTTGAACAGGGCCTCAATTCTGCTAAAGACAAACCACTGTAATACCACTGACACTCTAAAAATGCTGTTTAATTGTAGACTTTACCGTTATACAGTTAAAGGCTAAAATCAAATGAAAAGAATTCATTTAACTTTTTCATTCGCTCTACGAAATATCATTTGACTTTAGACTTTAACCTGATAACAATAAAGTCTACAATTAAATGGCAGTTTTTGGAGTGTCAGTGGTAAATCAGTGGTTTGTCTTTAGCAGAATCGAGGCCCTGGTTGCTTCTAGGCAAGCGTGCTCCATCGTCGGCCACATCGTCACTTGCCATCAGGTAAGATAGTGGTCAAACGCGAGCCTATCAGCTATAAAAAAACGTCCTGGATCTGATTAGGATCACTTAAAACCTAAAATGCTGACAGATTTCGGTGGAGCTTCAGGCGCCATTTTGAAGCAGTTTTTGCCCGAAATCTCGGCAACTATGCACTTTAGGGAAAAGTTCGTAATGAGCATTACTTTCCTCTATACTAATATTATAAAGAAGTAAAGTTTGTGTTTAATTATATTTGTTAAATTGTAAGGAGTAATCTCGGGAACTACTGAACCGATTTTAAAAAAATTTTCACCAATAGAAAGCCACATTATCCGTGAATGTCATAGGCTGAATATCATCACGCTACTGCCCAAGGGAGCGGAGCAATAATCATAAATGTGAACAATTCCGGTAGATTCCCATACATTTTAGGAAAACTGATAAATTATGAGTATACAGGGTGCATGAGGGTTCGAAATACGCCACGGGCGAAGCCGGGGTGGGTCAGCTAGTTGAAAATTAAACAATAAAAATTCGGAATGCTTTAGTTTATTAAAAAAAACAAACCTTATATTTAACCGTAAAGTTAACCAATTTATAATAATAATTATTATTTTAATTATAATTTATTTATATAATTTCACAGGTGTCGTGTAACCTATTGCTTAACAACTGAATCTTAACCAAAATAGTATTCTACATTTTTAAACTTTCGCGTAGGTGGCAAACGAGCACACGGCCCACCTGATGGGAAGCTGTTACTGTGGCCTATGAAGTTGTACAACACCAGATCCTCGATTCTGCTAAAGGCAAACCACTGTCATACCACTGCAATCTAAAAATGCTATTTAATTGTAGACTTTACCGTTATACAGTTAAAGTCTAAAATCAAATGAAAAGAATACTTATACTTTTTCATTTGCGCTACAAAATATCATTTAATTTTAGACTTTAACCTGATAAGAGTAAAGTTCAAAATTACTTAAATGGTATTTTTTTGAAGAGTCAGTGGAACGAAAGTGGCCCGTTTTAACAAAGTCGAGGCCCAGGACGTTACACTCGTGGTGCCGACCCTGGAGGGGGGGGAGGTTGAATTGAGGAGGGGGAATAGAGGAGGGTTGTGAGAGTTTCTGTGACAACGCAGGAGACTTCTCCCAGCTGACAGCACAGAATCCCTCCAGTTAGCTCTGGCTACCCTACTTACCCCTTACGTGGAATTAACGGGATCATGATATAAGTAGGTATATACTATACCTACTTTTGGACTCATTAGGTCAGCCTGCGACCTCGGCCGGTGTAACCTGGACGAAACTTCAAGTAATCCTATGGTATGTATCACAAAAAAATAAAAATTTCCAGGGTAGGCAGCGCGTGTGTGACACCCTTAGTGTTGCACACGTCCATAGGCCACGGTGACCGCTTCCCATCAGGTGGGCCGTGAGCTTGTCTGCCACCTACGTAGTATAAAATAAATAAAAAAGGCATTAGAAATTGTATCTAAGTAAAAATACAAAGAAATCGTTGTAGCTGACAACATTTCAATTTTTTTTAACACATTTTTTAATCATTCTCTAACACCGAAATCACAGAATTATTATTGCTTAATTAATAACGACTCTTGGACGCACTTATTAAGGTCTAAAACAGTTTGTAACCTAATTTTTCAATTCACTTATTCATAATTTAAGAATTTTGATTATGGAATTTGTGAAAAACGTATTAAGCTTATGAGCCTGACTATTGTTAGGTAGCCAATTAGATTTATCACTAATTTCCAAGGACAGATAGTTACACAGAACCCCAACCATTAAAACTCAGTACCAACACTTAACCAGGCATAAAAACTACGAAATGAAAAACCAAAAAGTATTTATAAACTTAGTAAAGAACAGTGTTGCCAAACTCACACACTTTATAACTAAATGGTATATTTCTTCTTCATTCGAGGGTCAAGCCAATCCTGGTTGCATCCAAAGCTTGTACTTTAGATCCGTTTTCCTACTTCTCCTTTCCTTAAGACCCTGCGCTGCGACATGCGTTTTTTCGACAAATTCGTGTACATAATTTGCACAAAATCGTGCAAAAATAATTCATACGATTTGCACGATGTGCCAATGCCTACGTGTGAAGTAAGCTTGATACAACACAAGGTTTTATAGTTTAGACTGAACAGGAGAGACCCGAGATCATAAATCTATAAAACTTACAGACGGAACGCGTTGAATACGTGACTGTCGCAAAATGGCAGCAGCTAACCATGTGTTACATAAATATGATTCCTGGATATATTTTCTTGCTTTCATTACAGTTTTTATACCAATACACTACGCAAGATATTTTTTTATACAAATTTAGTGGCGGACAAGCACACGGCCCATCTGATAGGAAGCGGTCTCCGTGGTCTATGGAAGTGTCTAATACCGGCGTCACACTCGACATGCCGTATTTATATTTTTATTAGCTACTTAAAATGACTTAATCGAACGACTTTTACCGCTTAGACCGACTAGTGTGAGTGTGTGCAGACTTAGACGTACAAGCAAGTGGCAGTCCGTTCTGTCCGTCAATTGACTTAACCCCGCTGGATGGTAAGAAGTTAGGCTAAAGTCCAGAGGGTACAGGCCGCCATTCCAGATACCATTCGTCCCAAAACGGCGGTCCCTACCTTTTTTCACGCTTCTCCAAGAACGGGTTCTTCAAGAAGGGCATTAGAAAGTTTTTGCAGGGTAGGCCACGGCCACACTTACCATCAGGTGGGCCGTGTGCTTGTCTGCCACCTAAGTGGTATAAAAAAAATATCGTCAATGTATTCTCCAAGCGGTCCAAGCGGCGGAGACCGCGGTAGCCTAGTGGTCTGGGTAATGGACTGCTGAGACGAGGTCTCGGGTTCGATCCCAAGTTCACCTTGGCACACACCAATGACTTTTAGATGCTTTTCGAAGTTATGTGTGTATTTATCGCAGGTTTATAAGTGCCCGGTTAATGGCAATAGGCACATTGGGACCTAAAACATAAACTGGCGAAATGTGGGTGCTAGCACCTCTGCCTACCCCTTCGGGTATATAGGCGTGAGTTTATGTTACGTATTCTCCAACGCGTTCCATCCATAGGTTTTATACATAAATTTATACATTATAGACTCTTTTCACATTCCGTTTTACAAAAAAAACTAACTAAATTCCATATCATTTGTCAATACTAATTCATTTTTCATTTTTTTTGTTTTCTCATGTCTTTTAGCGTGCAACATAAGTTTGCTTCTCGTCATAAATCTTTTGCTGCAGACCGTACACTGGTGGGCTCTGTCGCCCGAATGCATCTTCGTGTGCATAACTAAATTGTTCTTTTGAGTGAAGCTCTTTGAGCATATCTCGCAAACGTGGGGTTTGATGCCCAGGTGAATCTTTTCGTGGCGGTCCAAGTCAGCTTTTCGGTAAAATGATGAACCACATTCTGTGCAGTTGAAGTTTTTTATACCTGTAAAATAGTTGAAATGTTTGTGTAAAAATCAATATGATACTTTCAGCTATTAAATTTTTTTTATACTACTGATGTGGCAGAAAAACACACGGCCCAACTAATGGGAAGCGGTTACCGTGGCCTATTAGACGTGTGTAGGGGTGTTATACTCGCGCTGCCGACCCTGGAAGGGAGGGGTTGGGGAGTTTGGGGGGGGGGATTTTTTTTTATACCAATTAGGTGGCAAACAAGCACACGGCCCACCTGATGGGAAGCGGTTACCATGGTTTATTAGGCGTGTGTAGTACTTGGGTGTTACACTCGCGCTGCCGACCCAGGCAGAGAGGGGTTGGTGAGTTTGGGGCGGGATATAATTTTTTTTAATAAGTACTTATTTACATAAAGTAAGTTTTTTCTAGTTGTGTATCTACACTACCATAAAATTGTAGAGTAGCTAATGTAGCTATGTCTGTAAATTGGAGATATTAAAAAAAAACTAGTTTTTTTTACAACAAACAATTCGTAACACAAAAATATTTTTCTTGGCATACTTGTCTGTTTGTTCGTGATGGACACAAATACTACTGAACAAATTTTGATACGGTTTTTTTGTTTGAAAGGTCTTGATCAGAATTAAAATCTTACTCATTGATAACAACCGATTGAGTAGACCCAGTGATATAGTCAAAAAACGTGAAAACCGGACATCCTCACCCCTTCCAAGCTCTCCCCCCTTCCCTTCAGGGTAGGCAGCACGTGTGCACCCTTAGTGTTGCACAAGTCCATAGACCACGGTGACCGCTTCCCATCAATTGGGCCGAGTGCTTGTCTGCCACCTACGTAGTATAAAAAAAAATAGGCTAGTTTTTTTTTTTTAAATGGACTATACCTTCATGTGATAACTGGTGTATGCTGAGATGCCCCAGCTGTGTGTACGTCTTGCCACAGATAGGACACATGTACGGACGTTCACCCGTGTGAGTCCGGACATGTTTCTTCAACTCGTACTTGGTAGCGAAGTTCTTTGGGCAGTGCACGCATTGAGATCTCTCTTTAGGAACTGAACGTTTTCTCCGTCTGTAAATAAATAGATAAATTCTAGAATATTCTAGAGTTTTCTCTAGGCTTAGAGTTAGCATAGTTTAACTAACTTTATTAGAGGGGCTCGTGGCTAAGTAGTAATTGCAAAAAGCAATAATTTTTTTTCCACTTAGGTGGCAGACAAGTACAAGGCCCACCTGATGGGAAGCGATCGTCATGGCCCATATACTCCCTACCCTACCTACTATACCTTTTAGTTAGACCATACACAGACCAAAACAGAAATGGTAAAAAACTCCGAGTTTGACAGACCCTTCTTTTTGTGCGGAAATCCCCACGGATACCATCCCCACAGGGCAGCGGGATGATTATGTCGGACTTGAACCGACTAAAACCGCACGCCGTTTCAGGTCCTCTAGCACCGTTCTGTCCGACTCCTTGTGCAACATTCCATACCTTTTTTTCTGATTCAGAGTCACCTCGCCCTCCTCATCTGATATGACGATGACCTCGCATTTGATCACCACTTCTTCAACCTCTTCAGCCTCCGCAATCATCACTGGAAACAGCAAGGTTAGTGAATATAATATCCATCTGGATACTGGGTGCGATTCCCGGTCAGTGCAAATATTTATGTCAGAATATGTCTATTTGTATTGATCTGAGTGTTTCTATATTTAGAAAAAAAGTATATAAATATGTTTATCCACATTCAAGAACCCATAACGCAAGCTAGTTAAACTATGCTTACTTTGGATCTAGAGTACTATGTAGAATGTGGTAGATTATTTTTATTTGCAAGGTTAAGCAATATTAGTTGCACATATCTATAGGCCACGGTGACCGCTTCCCATCAGGTGGGCCGTGTGCTTGTCTGCCACCTAAGTGGTATAGAAAAAAATACTAGCCAGGCACCTGCTTCAATGACACCACATTTTTAACATGTGTGATTTCAATTAGATTAAAAAAATAAATGGAAAAATAGGAGTAGACATGGTCCATTTTGCATCAAAGATAGAACCAGTTCAGCATGAAGTTTTATAGCTACTTAGCTTCTGCCTGCGGGTGCACTGACATGCTATACCTTACTGATCCCATTCCTGTAACACACAGGAACCTATTCCTGGGATAAAAAGTAGCCTATGTGTTATTCTAAACTGTAAAATATCTATGGTCCAAATTTCATTCCGATTTGTTCAGCTGTTTCGGTGTGATTGAGTAACAAATATTCATTTTAATGTTCGCATTCATGTGAAGTAAGTACAATTATTTGATATTATTGCAAGATGACTGTAACAGATATTATTTAAAAGATATATGAGACGAGGGTCAATGGTACCCTGTATAGGGTGACCTAGACGTCCATATGTTCATCAGATCCAGAATGTATTAGAGAAAGGCCAGGTCAAGTGTACCCGCAACCAATGTGTATGTATCAAACCAATTATGAAAGTTGAAGAAGCGAGAGGCATACGCCAAGATCGTAGCAAGTGGAAAGATATTGTTTCTGCCTACCTCAATGGAAATGAAGCGCGATCTGTGCGTATGTATGTAAGATGTCTACAATAAATTCAGTTCATTAAGGCGGAAAAAAATTTAAATAGAACGAAAATAGTATACATGGGCAGACTAATAGTACGCAGCGACAGCTTACATTTTTTTTTAATTCGTTTAAAAATCAATTACCTGTAATAATAAATTCCTTATGTTTACGTTTTTATACACAAAGCTAATCAAGTGTCAACAGTCCATAAAACCCATTTACATGCAGAATACAAGTTCTTGTTTCGAAGTGTACTGGTTCTATAAGGTTCTATAGTAAAGACATAATTAAAGAATGCTTGAATAATAATTAATTAGAATACCTTTCAGTGAATTCAGTAATTACTAAAAACACTTCGATTTTTTTTAATCGCATCAGAAAAAACTTGTTTGGTGGAATATGAGATGAATATAGCAATTTACAAGAGAGCGAAGAGTAAAGCATGATGTAGAAAAATGCTACAAAATAAAAAGTATTGGAACGCTTGTTAAAAAAATTAAATTGACAGTTCTTTGACTGACATAATGTCACTGTCGGTGATGCTACAGCTGAATTCCACAACCTACTAAAAGGTTATTTTACAAAATAATCGGAGTCGAAGTAATGCATAAATATTCAACATTAATTCTAAGAGTCATTAATGCAGCAGCAGCAGCACGAATATGTATTCAATAGCTCCTCTATTTTGGGAAAGACTATACAAAAACTCTCTGCATTTTATAATATCAAGTTAATATAATTAAAATGATAGTGCGGTAGTACCAAAAAAGTTGTCTCACTTGTCACAAATAATTAAATATCCAACACTAGTTCAAAAAGTCTAAAATGTAATGATCAATTTAGTGTATACATCAGAATTTACTTTAGGCCTATCCCTATCCAATCAAACTAGACAAAAAAATGTTCTGGATTCATAATGGTAGGTAAATGGTGACACTTTAAACCTGAGTTAGCTTAGTATCAGGTGAGTTGAAATTTATTTGATGGATCCAACCTAAAAGAAATATCATCAATATTTGCAATTTCTTATGAAGGATAGTCACTTTTGATTATGATTGAAACTTGTTAAAAAAAACTTAACTCTATTGAATAAGAACTATCTTTATATACATACTAATACAAGTACAATGACTGTAAATATCGTGATATCAAAGAATTTATTTAGTTTAGTTATAAATATTTATCAAATCGATCCACACAAGTTGAAAATTTACTAAAAGCTAGAAGTTTTATAAACTGGAAACATTGAAAAATACGTTTAGTTCAAGGAGTTTCTGAACTCCTTGGGTTAGTTAAAGCGAAATAAATTATTTATTAATGTTATTTTATTATTCAACCAATACAAAAATATTATTATAAACTTGTCAACAATTTTGTAGAATATCAATTTATTTTACAATACTGTAATATCATAGAATAATACTAATAGTACCTACCGGATGAGTTCATTAGCATCAATCAAGTGTTTTAATACTCATAATGTTGAATTCTAATAATTTAGAACAGCATTTCCCGCTTTCAGCACTTTAGCCCTGGGTCTGGAAAATAAACCCACTGTACCGAGTCGCAGCCTCAGACCAATAAAACATTTTTATTGGTCTGAGGTCGCAGCATTGCTTCATCTTTTTCCATAGCCCTCGTGTCGATGGCATATCATTTTTTTTTGCCCAGTGTACAGTACCTATTGATTGCGTTGGAGTGCTCATGACATGATATCCCCCGGTGTGCATGCGTTAGTTAGGGCATACAACATACGCCATTAGGTGGGCCGCCATGGACCTTACATTTTAATAAATAGCATTTTTTTTTTTCAAATTTGTCTTTCTATCCGTTTGTTTCGTCTAATATTGGAATTGGCTTGGCTGATTTTGATGGGCTTTTTACTATCAGATAGCTGATAATTATAAGGCGTAACTTGACTACTTTCATTTTGGAAAAAAATATACCATAATCCCTTCCGGCCGCCATGGCAACTTAGTTCCCGCAGACTAAGTATCTAGTCTATACAAATAAATACAATTGGAGTGTCTGGTGTCTGGTTGTAACATTTAAATAACCGTTTTTAGTAAGTGCATTTGGATGTAGGTATACACGGTACAACATTTTTCACAATTTTTGTCTGTCTGTTTGTTACGGCTAATCTCTGAAACGGCTGGACCGATTTTGACGGCACTTTCACTGGCAGATAGCAGGTGTAACAAGGAGTAACTTAGCCTACTTTAATATTGGAAAAAGAAGTAGGAATTCTCACAAAAAATAGCTTTAAATTTTAAACCTGCGCGGGCGATGCCGCGGGCAATGACCAACATTAATAAATTGAACAAAGATACAAAGTTTTTCTCTGAACGCTGTCTTTCCCAGAATGACTCAGTTTCTAAAATTAAAAAGAATCTTGTTATTACATTTTTATTCAAATAATGTAGGTACGAAAAAATAAACTTTACCTACTACACCTATGGATCGGCCTTCTGCTATTAATATCCGACTAAATTAAAAGCACACTAGATACATGGTGTTTAGGTTACGTGTTTTGGTACACCGTACTTGGGAGGGTTATTGATAATCGGGTCACAGATGATGTCATAATAGGGGCCACTGACATATTTAGCTTACATTACTCGATGGCAAAATATGACGATAATACCAGTTGGGACTAATATTAGGTACACACACATACAGTGCGCGTTTGTAATGTTAAAATAACCGCCATTACTTAGTAAATAGCTATAAGTTTGTATGTATACACGCTACATATATTATATAAAGTCAAAACTACATTTTTTAAAATTCTTGTCTGTCGTCTCTAATCTAATCTAATCTAATCTCTGAAATAGCTTGACCTATTTGGACGGGACTTTCATTGGCTGAAATCTGATGTAACAAGAAGGAACTTAGGCTACTTTAAAATTGGAAAAATAATTTGGGTTTCGAGTAAAAATTAAATTCTTAAAAATTTAAAACCACGTGAACGAAGTCACGTTAACTCGGAAAGTTCGCGCATGTGCACAATTACAATTACGTAAAACGCCCTGCGCGTGCAATTTAACAACGCCTTCAGGATGCTGGTGAGCCCCACCAGTATTCTGAAGGCATAATCATTCAAAATGTTTGCAACGAGAAGACCCTGTTAGTTGAGGCTATAAAACTACAAGCTATTAATGTGTCAAAATCAATACTTTCCCTCCATACAGCATTATCGCCATAGGACAGCCGGTAGGTATAATTATTATGATGGGCAGAATTTGAAAAGCTGCTTTTGTTGTTAACTAAAGGTAAGCTACAAAAACTCTGATTGACATCACCTGCCTGTCCCACTGTATATACAATAGAAATAACAACATTACATTACACCCACCTCTGCTCACATAGTTTGTCTGCGAGTAAGTAGGTATAATTATTGATTACGTCACCCCGGCTGTGATGTAAGCTAAATGTGTTTCCCCTCCTGCTTAATTTTACGAATGACGTTACTATTTCAACACCGGTTTTCGCCATAGGCGAACGCAGTTACGCGGAATATACAATTTTCTCTTTAATTTAACGTGAAAAATAATATAAAATGTCGTATTATCAGCAAAGGAACGTTGGTAAGTGTTATCTTACATATTTTATTATGTGATACGAATAATAGTGACTCCTTGTAAACAAATCAATACTATTTTAAAGTCGTAATAGTAGAAATAATTTCAAAATGATACTGTGGAAATGTGTGGAAATTTTGCAAGAAAATTCGGCGATGACTAATAAATGCTGTCATTTGATAATTATTTTTATGATAATAAGTGTAATGTGATATTTATTTTAAAAATCATAAAGTTAATTATTAAGATTCATAAATACCGGTATAAGAAGTGTTTCGATATTATAAAATATTTGGATATTCGATTGCACAAAACAGCTGTTTATTTGTTGCATGATGTCATTGTCTTGTGTCATAATGCAACGCGTTTTGTAACTGCTGTGTAAATTACTTTGACCTTAACGTCTGGTTCTTATTTGTACAATAGATAGTGCATTCTGACTTTATTATTTATTATTCAAGCTATTGTATGTTTATGCTAATGATGTATTTAATATTAACGGTCTGCAGACGAAAGTAAAGTCTACGTTGACAACATTTATGAATAGTTTTTGGCAAATAGATGAAAATCTAAACATTCTTATCGAATATTAAGCAATTTGAATCTATAACGAATCGTTTGTAATCGATTAATAATCGACCAGACCAACTTACCTCTCTGTGGTAGGCTAGAAATCGTGATAAAGGCCTACCCCTCGGAGTCCGGGGTCCGCTTTCCTGTTTTTCCTTCTCCATTTTGCTCGATTTCGAGCATCCATAGTAGTGAGACCATTGGCGCGTATGTCATCCCTTACGACATTAAGCTAACACTTCTTGGGTCTCCCTCTCCTACTGGGGTTCGGCTGATTGGCTAGAAAACCTAAGTCATATTCTACAAATAGATGAATGGATGGATGGCTACATGGAACCCCACCAAGATTAGCAGAACCCAAGCCAACTTCTTCTGCAGGCCGGTTCACCTGCTGACGGAAGAGTCTCTGGTGCAGGCTTTACCTTTAGCTTTCCATCAGGCGAGGTAAAGTCATTTTGACGTGTCGTATAAATAAAAGGCTTTCATCACTGGTTTGAGGGTCAGACGAGGAGAGGAGACCCGTGCCCAGCAGTGGGAAATTAATGGGTTGCTATTATTATGGGGGTCAGACGGCCAAGATGTAAAGCAAATAATGGAGTAGCTAAAACCCTTTTTATTTCGTGCAGAAATCCACATGGACAATCCCCCCTCCCCCGTGACCCCTTACCGACCGCACGCCGCGCCGTGCCGTCTAGGGTTTTCTGACGCCAGGGTGTAAGGTGGCCCATAGAGCATCTCACTCGCACCCCGGCTTGATCCGGGCCATCTCCGGATTCGATTTGGCCCCATCGGGTTTGGGAACCACGTTGTTCCCGTCATACTCCCGAAAAAGGGGGGAGGGGCGCTGTCGCGCAACGACGCCGTCTCGGCCTGCTTCTGCTAGGGTGACAGGCGGCTCCTACACGTCATATCGTGTTATTATCAAATTATTTTTTATTAATGATTAGGTAGGTGGATCATGAAAATTAATTAACAACGATAAAAGAACGGACGTCGATTTTTACAGATGTTATTCTTCATTTAATAACCTCATGTAACATAATGTAACACAATAAACTAGCCAATTAGTAGGTTTTAAATATTACTGAACAGTTTCAAGGTGACCACACCAGGAATTGCAACAGAACGGAGTTACCGTATGTACAGTCCGTGCCAAAAGTCTATGATGATTGCACAGATTTCAAACTCAAAAATTTTAATGAAAATGGTTCATTATACTGTAATTAACGTTTAAAGGTAGTTCAATAGGGCCAACTAAGTAATTAAACCTCATTTTCATTAAGAACCATAAGATACTTTGCTCAAAACTAATATTCAAAATCTGAAAATGATCATAGACCTTTGACGCCGACTGTACCTACCTACAAAAATTGCAACTGTCGGTTAATTAAGATTATGCTAAATAAATGAAAAAGAAATAGTTAACCTCGAATTTATTCAAAAATGTGAAGCTTTTTTTCGATCCTGAAAAATACAAACCAGACTTCTTTATTTATACACTAGCTTAGTTAGAAATAGAATAATAAGAAGTGCTTGCGCACGCTTAGTCTGTGGAATGATCTCCCTGCTGTGGTTTTCCATAGCGTCTACAATATTGGGTTCTTCAAAAAGGGCATTGGGTTTTTACAGGGTCGACAGCGCAGTGTGATGCCTCTGGTGTTGCATAGGTACGTCTATAGGCCACGGTGACCGCTTCCCATTAAGTGGGCCGTACGCTTGTCTACCACCTAAGGGCCACAAAAGCAAAAGCACCCCTGTTAAATTGTATAATCAATTCACTTCCTCCTTATTTCATAACTAGCTTCCGCCCGCGGCGTCGCTCGCGTGGAGGTCGGTATCGCCACCAAGTTTACTTATAGTGTGAAGCTAGCTTATGGCATGGTTTTAACATAATAACAACATTCAAATATGCGTCGTTAGATTACACGTTGTTACAGAATGCGTTGAATAAATAAAGGTTCACTGCTCAGTCCCCGTAGGTGATAGCGTGATAATAATCCTATGTAATGTAGCCTATGTATTGACCCGACTTCTTAATAATATTGGTGCCAAATTATAAATAAATCCATGCAGTACTTTTTGAGTTTATCCCGGACATACATACCTACAGACAAACAGACACAAATTCTAAAAACTATAATTTTGGCTTCGGTATCGATTGTAGATCACATTAGTTTTGACTTTCCTACCATATCGTGTTTTGCGAATGTGATGTTTTACGAATGTGATCTTTTGATAATTATGATATACATATGGCTCTGAATTATCAAAATCATTAGAAGAATCATTAAAAAAGTAATGTGAACTCATGTGAAAGTTAAGACAAGTCTGTTATCTTGAGTTTTAATTGTCACATTTCTTATCTGCGATGTACTCCTTACGTGAGTTTAGTGATAACGGTTATCTGTTGTTATACAAACCGTGTTATAATATAAGTATACAATTAATAAATAGCACAGAGTCCTTCCGTATTGAATGCTCTTTTTATACCACTTTGGTGGCAGACAAACACAGCCCATCTGATGGGAAACGGTCACCGTGGCCTATAGGACGTGTGTAACACCAGAGGTGTTATACTCCCGCTGCCGAACTGGGAGGGGAAGGTTGGGTTGTTTTGAAGGGAGAATAGAGGAGTTGAGAGAGTTTTTGTTTGAATCCCTCCAGTGAGCTCTGGCTACCCTACTTACTTTGGGGAACACAACACGATGGTTATTATGTCCGCCGTGTTCTGTAGGGCGGAGGTACTACCCCAGTCGGACTGCTCAGTTCGGAAGAGAGATCGATACCATATCCAGACATCCATCCATACGTTCTTACAAACTTTTGCGTTTATAATTACTTACATAATAACATAAACTCACGCCTATATCCCCGAAGGGGTAGGCAGAGGTGCTAGCACCCACATTTCGCCAGTTTATGTTTAGGTCCCAATGTAATAGGTGGCGAGCCTATTGCCATTAACCGGGCGTTTATAATTAATAGGATTAATTAGCGTATTAGGCGTAATAAGTAGGATGTGATGTGACTAATTAATCGGAAAGGATGCGATAAGGTGTGATTATGCATATTTTAGTAAATCATTTTTTATACCAGCAATTTGGGTGTGCCGCCGTTCATATCTATTATTTATCTATCTAATTATATCTTACATACATATGCTCACGCCTTTTTCCCTGGGATAGGCAGAGACAACAGCCCGTTATTTGCTTCTGTCCTTACATACTTCACGCGCTTCCTCTATAACTGTCATTAAACCTTTCATGCAAGCCCGCCGGTTTCGAGTGTTTTCGACCTGTTAATTATATCTAGACAGTATACGGGTCTCCTCTCATCTAACAAGAGAGCTGAGAGGGTTTAGACTTAAATCCAAACACGCTGGCCAAATGCGGGTTGATGGATCGGACATGTCCTTAGAAATTCTTCTAGGACATGTGGGTTTCTTCACGATATTTTTCCTCACCGTCAGCAGATTGTAAATCATGTGATTAGCACATATTAATTCCACAAAGTGAAATTCACTGTCTGGCCGGATTCGAACTCGATACCTCTGAGAAGAGGCCGCGTCCTTATCCATTCAGCTGCCATCGCATCGCATCTGTACCATATTGGCATATTTCAGCTAGATCCATTCAGCCGTTTTTGCGCGAATGAGTAACAAACATACATCCAGACATCCCGACATACATTTGTACTTACTAACTTACCTCTGTATAAAATTCCAAATCCGTCATAGATCAAACAATTTGAAATACATAGCACTATAAATAAAATACTTCCTACCTGGTCTATCATAGCGATTAGGATGTTGCGTCCTTGTCGCACTCTCGCGTTTACCGATCCTATTAACCCATTTACGAAGCGGGTCATGGCTGTCTCGTTGCATCGATATTCTAAACACAAAGTGTTTATTTATCGGAAAAAGTAGACAATTAAAATCGACTATGAAAAAGGACTTAGGGTAAACGCTCATTAGAGACATTATTTTATACAACTTAGGTGGCAGATAAGCACATGACCCACCCAGGCCTCGATTCTGCTAAAAGCAAACCACTGACACTCTAAAAAATGCAATTTAATTGTAGACTTTACCGTTATACAGTTAAAGTCTAAAATGAAATGAAAAGAATACATTAAACTTTTTCATTCACTCTACAAAATCATTTAATTTGCTTGTGGCTTGTTTTAACACAATCGAGGCTCTGGTTGGAAGCAGTCACAGCATTCACAGTGGCCTATGGACTGGTACTGGTCCGACTGGGGTAGTATCTCCGCCCTACAGGAGACCGCGCCCATAATACCCTTCGTGTTGTGTTCCCACCGGTTAGTAGGGTAGCCAGAGCTCACTGCATCCCTCCTCTCCCCACCCCTTCTTAGCCTTCCCACCTCTTCCTAGCCCTCCCCCTTTCCTTTAGGGTAGGCAGCGCGTGTGTGTCACCCTTTGTATGCACACGTCCATAGGCCACTCGGTGACCTCTTCCCATCAGGTGGGCCGTGTGCTTGTCTGCCACCTACGTAGTATAAAAAAGTGAGTTAATTTACGTCATCTTTCGTACTTTCAGGACCTCTGCCGCCCCCCACTCTGTCAGACAAGCTACGTTTATACCATGTGGACATGAACCCTTACGGTCACCGAGTGCTTCTCATCCTGGAGGCGAAGAAAGCGAGGTTCGAGATTTACAAGCTGGACCCTCTGAGACTCCCGGAGTGGTTCAGGACTAAGAATCCAAGATGTAAGTCATCATCATCATTCTCTGAACCTTTTTCCCAACTCAGTTGGGGTCGGCTTACCAGTCTAACTGTGATGCGGCTGAACTTCGATATTTTCCGTGGAGCGACTCCCATCTGACCTCCACAACCAATGGTCATTATGACCAATGGCGATATCGGAGTTCCAAGTTAGACTGGTTGGACTTTTATAGGCTCCAACTACCCGTAACGACGTAAGATGTAAGTCATCGTCAGTCAAATAAGTTGGGGTTGGCTTTGCAGTCTAACTATGAAGCGGCGTACTTATATTTTCCGTGGAGCGACTGTCATCTGACCTCCACAACCCTTTGGGGATATCAAAGTTATGTAGTTAGACCAGGGCCTCGATTCTGCTAAAGGCAAACCACTGTCATACCACTGACACTCTAAAAAAAGACTTTATTGTTATCAGGTTAAAGTCTAAAATTAAATGATATTTTCTAGAGCGCATGAAAAAGTTTAATTGAATTCTTTTCATTTGATTTTAGACTTTAACTGTACAACAGTAAGGTCTACAATTGAAAAGCATGTTGTAGAGTGTTCGTAGCATGACAATGGTTTGCCTTTAGCAGAATCGAGGGCCTGTTGTCGGATTTCCACCCGATTTTTTGACATATATGATTACTGCTCCGCTTTTCTGAGTAGTAGCATGATAATATATATCCTATATCCCTCCTCAATAAAAGGCCTATCCAATGTTAAAAGAATTTTTCAATTCGAACCAGTAGTTTCTGAGAATAACATGTTCAAACAAACGAACTCTCGGCTTTATAATATTAAGTACATTCGTTAGTTCTCATACAACTTTAAGAGACCGCCATCTTGGGACGGATGTTGTCTGAAATGGCGGCCCATATCCTCTAGACTTTACCCTAGCTTCTTACCATCCAGCGGGGTGCAGTCACTGACTGAACATAATTTTTTTGTGTTGTTTCAGTAAAAATACCAGTGCTGGAGATCCCAACGGAGCAGGGTGATAAGTACTTGTTTGAGAGCGTAGTAATTTGTGACTACCTGGACGAGAAGTACCCCAGGAACCAGCTACACTCCAGGGATCCGTACATCAAGGCACAGGACAGGCTTCTTATTGAAAGGTTTAATGAGGTAGGTATACATAGGTACAAACTGTTATGATTATAACAGTTATGTTCAGTGATGGGTTTATAACCTGACACTTTGGGCATTTATTATATAAATAATAAATGCCCAAAGTGCCGTGACATTTTGGGCATAAGCCCAAAATGTCACGGCTTAATTATGGCTCGGGATTAATCGGGCGGATTGAATAAATGCCCAATTAATGCCCAAAACATAAATGCCATGGTTATGTCTGAACACAATTTTTTAAAATTGTTTGTCTGTTAGTTCTACTGATCGGATTTCGATGCAGTTTTTTTAAAGATCTTGGTCAGACTTAAATTATTACGCATGTTTGATCACAATCGGTTGGGTAGAATTGGGCATATGACCAAAAAGTATAACCGTAGGTGGAGTCGTGGGCATAGACTAGGTACTCCTCACCGCCCCTTCCTAGCCTCCCCACCCTTTCCTACCCCCGCCCTTTCCCTTCAGGGTCGGCAGCGCGTGGGTAACGCCCTTGGTGTTGCCCACGTCCATAGGCCACGGTGACCGCTTCCCATCAGGTGGGCCGTGTGCTTTACTAACATATTATAATAATGTTATTATTGTTTTCCAGTTAATAAAAGGCAGTTTGGAATGCTTCGACACAAACTTCGCGTTCGGCAGTGAACAAATTCTGCAGACGTTAGATATATTTGAAAAGGAACTTGCAACAAGAGGTGAGAACTATTATAATAACCATGAACAACCATAACAACCGATATAACCACCTCTGATGGCCGACGTGGGTGGTATCCGTATGGATTTCCGCACGAAAAAAAAAGCTGTTTTCTCTGCCTACCCCGGAGAGGTAGGCCGGATTGCTTGGATTGCCTGACCCAAGTGGTATAAAAAAAAGTCCCTGGTTATTAAACGGGGCGTGGACAAAGCTGAAGGCCGCCACTGTAGCACTATCGTGTAGTGGTGACCCCATTCCTGAGACTTAACTTTTGGCTTACCATCAGGCGAGGAGAATTGGTGACCCCATTCCTGAGACTTAACTTTTGGCTAACCATCAGGCGAGGAGAATTAAAAAAAGCGTTTGAATGTCACCAGGTACTAACTACTTCGGGGGAGACCGCCCAGGGATGCTGGACTACATGATCTGGCCGTGGGTTGAGAGGTTGTACCTTTTGCGATGCGTCAACGAACGCAAGTTTGACGAGAAGAGGCATCTGTTCCCTAACTTTGTAAGTAGCCATTTTATAACTATCCTACCCTACTTATTTTCTTTATTATATTTAATTCTACTGTACGTGTGTATGCCACTGAATTTCTCCTAAACGTCTGTCCCATCCGAAATGAGCTGTCCGACTGGAGTAGTACCTCCGCCCTACAGAATACTGCGCTCATAAAAACCATCGTGTTGTGTTCCCGCCGGTAAGTAGGGTAGCCAGAGCTCACTATACTCCTCCTCCCCCACTGCTTCCTAGCCTCCTCACCCCTTCCTAGCCCTCCCTCCTTCCCTTCAGGGTAGGCAGCGCGTGTGTGACACTCTAAGTATTGCACACGTCCATAGGCCACGGTGACCGCTTCCGATAAGGTGGGCCTTTTGCTTGTCTGCCACCTAAGTACCTTGTATAAAAAAAAAGTATTATTACATTTTTAGTAGAGAATTTTTTAACTTCATTTCAAAAAAGGATTGTTTAAACAGAAGCTAATATTAGTACCAAGACACCTCCACTTATATCGGACAGAAGTTCCTTTACAAGTTAGTACCTAACTAAATGGAGTACAGCTAAAATAATATTTTTTTACAGGCGGACTGGGGTGACCAAATGCAGCTAGACGATGTCGTGAAGAAGCATTCAAATTCCCCACAAGATTACTTTGATTACTACAAAAACGCCAGGACACACTCGATGGGATATTATTTATAAGTAAAGTTAAACTTTTCTTAATACGACAGAACTATTTAGACAAGAGGGTTGACACAACTGCGCAAAAAAAAAGTAGTGTACTGTACATACACTGTGTACAGTACCTACCAGGATTATAAAATGGTCTTATGTCACTTTTGGGCATTTATTAGGCATTTATTATTTATGCCCAAAATGCCAGGACATAAATCCATAAATGGGTTTATGCCCGGCATTAATCGGGCGGATTAATTAAATGCCCAAAGTGACAGGGCATAACCCAACACTGACGAAGAGAGGGTCCGGATAATATTGGCTAATATTATGTTAACGGGAATTAACGCGATCATGGTATAGGTATATACATACTGGCTGACTCGGACTCAGCCTGTGACCACGGCCGGTGTAACCTGGTCGAAACCTCAGACATTTCAAAGGTATGTATATACCTATACCATGGTCGCGTCAATTCCCGTTAATATATATTAGTGTGATCATGGAACGCGTAAGTTTAAAAGTTAATATATTGTCTAACTTGGGTTTCGGAGTGTTCTCTGTGGTTTTAGAAGGCTTAATTCTCCAAATGACAAATTTAGTCCGATATAGAATATACGCAACATAGAGAACCAGTCTTTGTCGATCTCTGGTCTAGATAGCGCTATGTAGTATATCCCAGAATATTAATATGGGTTAAGAAGAGACGGTGAATACTATTGAATAGGGTTCACCCCGTTTTAAGATATTGTAACGGTGAATCTTGAAATTTGGCATATTTATCTGATTCCCCTGGCGCGGGCGTGCACTACTTTGAAGATTTTTAACTAATAAGTGTGGGTGCCGGGGGGATTTGACTTGCCTATTGGGCCACCTTTTACCCCGGCGGCGTATGCTTTTTGGGCCACCGAGGGATTAACTTGCTTTTTGATGGGTCAAAAAGCAAGTGCAAGCAACCCCTTTTGGGCCACCAGCCCACCTTACAACCAGTATATATGCCTTTTGGGCCATCTTACACCCGGTGTATGCCTTTTGGGCCATCTTACACCCGGTGTATGCCCTTTGGGCCATCTTACACCCGGTGTATGCCTTTTGGGCTATCTTACACCCTGGCGATAGAAGCCCGAAACGGCGTGCGGTTTAAGTCGGTTCAATTCCGACATATCGGCTTGCCGCAGTTGTAGTATCCGTGGGGATTTTCCGCATGAAATAAAGGAGGGTTTAAAGGTCCAAATTTCAAGATGATAGCAACCCATTGATGTCCCACTGCTGGGCACGGGTCTCCTCTCCCCTAACGAGAGTGCTGAGAGGGTTTAGATCTTAATCCACACACGCTGGCCTAATGCGGGTTGGTGGATCTGACATGTCCTTAGAATTTCTTCTAGGACAAATTTCAAAATTCACCCATAATGCAGCTTGGTTATATTAATTTTATCATCACATCAATTTTTTTTCTATTTAATAAAAGGAGAAAGTATTTTTTTGCGTTTAACGTATTTACAATTAGATATTATTAATTATTTTATGATTAAAAACTTTTAGTCAAAAGACTTAAGTTGATTTTTGTTTCATTTTTGTCTATTAGGTTTAAAATATTAATATTAGTTTCATGATGTATATTACCAAGATTTATAGTACATCACTAAGTTTAGGCTAGAGTCACAGTTATAGATGGATAAACGCCCTGTCACGTTGGGCATTTATCGGGCGTTTCATTTTATACCCAAAATGCCGGGGCATAAACCAATCTATACAGATGGGTTTACGCCCAGCGTCAATCAGGCGGATTTAATAAATGCCCGATTGCCCAAAGTGATAAGGCATAAACCAATCTCGAGTTACAGTAAATATATAAGCTAAAGCAATAAATACGGAAATACATAACGTGTCCACGGCAACCGCTACTGACAGCCCAGTGAGATCCGGTGAAGTTCGTGTAGACGTGCGTCTGTGTGAGTGTGTCATTTTGAACGTTACGTAGTTTCTTTACTGCTTTAGCTTATTATATTTTTACTGTGCTAGGGTTGTCACGTGTAAAGTCAGATATAAAATTATTTTATTTAAGTTTTTATTTTAAAAATGACCTTTTGGCGGAAAGTATTGCATTTAAATTTTTGTGATTGTATTATGATCTGATTTTCGTAGGGCCCTGACTCAGATTTTACGTGCTGCCTACTTTTGATAACATGAATACCACCAGCAACCTTTCCAAATGCTTCCAGTTTATTTTTAAATCAAGTGAAATGTACTTAAAATGTCTAATTTGTTTATTATTATAATTGAAATATGGAATCAATGTAAACTAGTCAGATACTAGGTATTCGAAACAACGTGATTGCATCTGCGATTGTAGATTTTTTGTTTAGTACAAGATGATTATTTTTGTGTGTTTATCGATGTTAAACATCGATAGTCAACTGCCCTTCTCTATCAGTGATGGGTTTATGCCCGATTAATGCCCAAAGTTTTGTCACTTTGGGCATTATTAGGCCATTTATCAAATCCGATTAATTCCGGGCTTAAACACATCATCTATATGGGTACAGGCAGGCATTTATTTTGTACCATTTTAGGCGTAAATAATAATATGTGGCCGATAAATGCCCAAAGTTTCAGGGCCAGTGATGGGTTAATGCCCTGTCACTTTGGGCATTAATCGGTCATAATAATAAATGCCTGATTTATGCCCGAAGTGACAGGGTATGACCCGTCACTGTTCTCTATGGTATTTTTATGTACGGTGTGAAAACTTCTACTTTCTTTGATTAAAGAACTTTTATGGTTTGTGTGCAATTTTCAATTGTAACATTTGGTGCTTTATTTTTCATATTTGTTAAGTTGTGTTTTCTTATTGTGATCATTAAACATAGTTAATATATTTATAGGTATATTATAGCATACACTTGGATGAATTGTAAATTCAAAATAATACAATAATCATGAGCTCTTCAATTTCAAATGCGATGCAATTCAACTCGGGAACAGAGATGGCGCTATACACAGAACATTACTTCATCTCTCTCCCTAAGTTGAATTGCTATTAAGAGCTCAAGAAAAAAATTGCATAGTATTCAAAGTTTCATTTAAATACATTTTGTAATTTGGTGTAAGTACCTAAATATAATTATTATAAAAGGAAATATATTATGTACCTATTCAGAAAGTGTTCTTTTTATGTTAAGACAAATATTAGCTAAGTATGGTAGGTAACGTTTCCATATTATGTGACCCGTTGGGAGGGGAGGGGAGGGGGGTAGTTTTGAAAATACCACGCTTGTTCACGGAGGGGAGAGAGGGGTTTAAGATTTTGTCACGTACCTAGTCAATATCCTCTCTAGCAAAATCTCACGCTTTTTCGAGTTATATTCGATTGTGCAACACTGATGGCGGTGGTAAAAACGGTAGGTACTTTCTGCTTGAAAGAAAATATATATGAATTAGAAAGGAAAAAGTACTGCGTGAAAACTAGGGGGAAGGATGGTGGTCTGGGCATAAACTACGCATGGTAATAAAGGGTGGTGGGGGGGTAAAAAAGGGGTCACATAGTATGAAAACGTGCCTATGATATATATTATTATGATATACTAAAACACGTACAAGATATTATTTACTTTATACTGTCTAGATTGTATGTCATTAAATAAAATATCAACTAGAATGCTTTTTATTTTAATGAGGATCAGTCACTTTTTTAGCTGAGTATGCAGTTTTATAGACCTAAAAAAAACAATAAATTCTGTAAAAAAATTATTTGAATCGGATCAAAAATGACGAAGTTATAGCCATTTTAGTGCTGTAATCTCAAAAACGCTCGCCACCGCGTAGAAATACCCTGTGACGTCATGGCTCACCTCGTAGCGTGTCGCCGCCCGCCGCCCCGCGCTGCTATGGAGAATATAGGGCTATTCGGATAAAATATTTCATGAATTTTTTTAAATTATAGAACTAAGTATTTTTTCTTTTTTTTATACTACGTAGGTGGCAGACAAGCACACGGCCCACCTGATGGGAAGCTGTCATCGTGGCCTATGGACGTGTGCAACACGTGTCACACGGGTGTCACACGTGGTGTCACCAGGGGTTCTGTCTACCCTGAAGGGAAGGGGGGGGGGGGGCGACTAGGAAGGGGTGGAGAGGCTAGGAAGAGGGGGGGAGGAGGGGTACAGTGAGCTCTGGCTACCCTACTTACCTTGGGGAACACAACACTATGGTTATTATAGCTGCGGTGTTCTGTAGGGCGGAGGTACTACCTCAGTCAGTCGGACTGTTCAGTTCGGACGGGAGATACGGTACCGTCGGGTCCCACCTATTATTAGATGTAAGTATTAAGAATATATGAAATATTTCTTTCATTTTTAGTGGTTCGATAGCATTTTAAGGCATGCTGGAAATCAAGTACTTATATAACCCGTGCGGAAATCCCCACGGATATCACCCCTGTCGGCCATCGGAGATAAAGATTAAAGACAAAGATTAAAGACAAAGATAAAGATAAAGATAAAGAAAGATAAAGAAAGATAAAGATAAAGATAAAGATAAAGGTAAAGATAAAGATAAAGAGCAAGAAGAGGACACCGTGGCTCGTAAACCCGAGGGGACATCTTGAAGCAGCCGGGGTGCGAGGGACATACCTTTTGGGCAACCTTATGTAACCTCGGCGCTAGAAAACCCGAGACGGCATGCGGTTTTAATCAGTTCGATTCAAACATAAAACGCCCCGGTTGGGGGTGTTTTTATTTTTGTCAGTCCGCCGAATTGACTGCACCCCGCTTGATGGTAAGCTGAGGTGCAGTCCTAAAAGTAATGGACATCATTTCATCAAAACTTGAACACTTTCCCAAATAACGGATGTCTAGGTATACAACCACTCTACACGAGGTACGTTTATTTTTAACCAGAAGCAGCTGTATCAAATTTCGTGCTTCTTACTTTCAAAATAACGGACTTTCATGCAACCAGCCATCGCCTATTTTACGCCTTTAGTAGTGAAATTTTGAAAACGCTGGTATACATGTATATTTATTTCTAATCAGAAGTAGGTATATGAAATTTAATGCGTCTATCATTGAAAATGAAGAACTTTCATATAAATGTTTATGCCTTATTTTGCCACCTTAGGAGTAAAAATTCTAAAAATCCGTTCTTAGTGGATTCCTACAACATAAAAAGCATCTACCGTCAAAATTTCAAGTTTGTAGGTCCAGCGGTTTAGGCTCTTCGTTGATGTATCGGCCTGTTTATCAAAGGGCATCGCACACGATGTGAGCCATGACGTCATCGACAAAAATCCAGCGAGAGTGTGCGTTTTAAAATAGCCGATTTTAAATCTTCGATAACTTCGTCATTTCTGGTCGGATTTTAATCATTTAAAAAACAAAATGCTTAGAAATGTGTAGCGCATACGTTTCATTAATTAAAAATTAAAAGTTCTGTTATGTGACTGATCCTCAATGGTGGGCTGTGTTCTTTTTAGCATAGTTGTGGGGGGATTGTTCAAAGATTCTTTATGTGTCCCTCTGACTAGCAGAGAGTAGGCAAAGGGGGCTGGTCCACCGAGTGCGAAGGCGTGTGACAGGATGGCCTCCTGTCACCCGGTGCGGTAGCGCGATGATCGATAGAGCCATCCTAAAACAATAGATAGCCCAAGGTCAGGCGGTCAACGTTACACGGTACACCCCTGTAATTGGGACTCGAGACGGCATGAACACCACCATCGATGGCCGACGGGGTGTTATCCGTGGGAATTGCCGTGCGAAAGAAAAATACCAACGCTACATAGTTTGAGCATCACTACATAGTATAAAACAAAGTCGCCTTTTCTGTCCCTATATCCCTATGTGCGCTTAAATCTATAAAACTGCGCAACGGATTTTGATGCGGTTTTTTCCAATAGATAGAGTGATTCAAGAGGAAGGTTTATATGTATAATACATGCATCATATACTAAGGCAACATTGCTAATGTCCGTGATGCCCGTGCAAAGTCGGAGCGGGCCGCTATGTTTTTATATACAACGTTCATAGTTTTTCTGTAGTGTATTTAATTTAGTATCAGCATTGCACCCGTGCGAAGCCGGGGCGGGTCGCTAGTGATTAAATAAAATAGAACCGAATCGAATACTAGAATCACTAAGTGACATCTAGCGATAGTCAACGTAATTAATAAAGTCAGAAAATAAAGGAAATGAATATGTACAGTGCCTATTAAAATAAGTTATCTATTAAATTTTATATTCATTATTCGTTGATTCGTTGACATATTTTTTTTATGACTTCTATTTTTCACGAAATAATAAAATATTTAACAAAAAACATTAACAACTAAACGTAAAATAACAGCCACTCGCTGTTGTCAATTTCGCAATCAATTTCCAAACGAAAACTTTGACGTCATTCGTTATCAAAAATTTTCAATTGCTGAAAAAGGTGGAAGTGGTAGTGTAAACTTGAGAATTTATTTGAGGAATTTACTGGAATTGCTAACAAAATGCCTCTAATACGTTCTGCAAACTTTAATTTATTCGTTGAAATAGTTGTGCGGATAATATTAATATCAGCATTCTGGTAAGTAACAACCATATGTTCTACCTTTTATTTACAAACATATTTTCGCTAAATTATCAATTAAATATTTCTTATCTCACAGTTAGTACTAATTGACTATGACTTTCAATGTCACCATATTTCAATGACCTAATGGTTTTGTTAAAAGTTTAAATTATAATGTTAATAAAAATAAAAAACAAACTTCATTTTTATTGCGATTCTATAATAAAATTAAAATATCCCGCCTATATTTTTGTAGTTTTTATTGCACGGATCACATAGATAATAATAAAAAAAAATTACTTAGTGACAGGATCTAAGTTTTTTTTTAATGTGTCCTCTGAACAACCCAAAAATAGTAATTCTATCAATTTAATAGAATTTTGAAGCAATTAATATTCTAACATTGCTATATATTTAGCTCAGAGACATAATATATTGGAGAATATTCCAATGGATTGTGTAGTTTTGCCCCCAAACTTGAAAGGTTTAAGTAATGCCAGTAGAGGAAGCTCAGCATGTAAGGACAGAAGCAGATGGTAGGCTGTCTCTACTTACCCTGGAGGTAAAAAGGCTTGAGTGTATGTATGAACTGTGTAGTATATGATTGATTCAATTTTAAAGTTTGACTATGATGACTTGGTAGTACAGCTTTTATTAGAAAGTATAACATAACATAAACTCACGCCTATATCCCCGAAGGGGTAGGCAGAGGTGCTAGCACCCTCATTTCGCCAGTTTATGTTTAGGTCCCAATGTAATAGGTGGCCAGCCTATTGCCATTAACCGGGCACTTATAAACCTGTGATAAATAGAAAGTATAGTGGTGGTAAGCTGAAGGTAAAGTCTCAGGAAAGAGGGTCACCATTACATACCCATACCATGTTAACAATGGTGGCACTCAGCTTGACGGCCTCATCAAAAGAGGATAGTTTACCATGTTTGTTTCTAATATTGAGTATTCAATATTTCAGCACTTTATGGTATTTTTTTTTTAATTAACGTATGTAAAAACAATTATTGTTAAGCTAGCCTTAAATAAGTGGTAAGATGAAGTTTTACTAGCTTAATTGCATAAACTGCAATTATAGGTTTAGCAAAATGTATTGCCCAACAGTTGTACCCAACGGAGCGTTGCAATACTTGCAATAATGAAAATAAAATGAACAACGCTTAGGCTGCGGGCCGGAACCTTCACGTGGTGCACTCCAAGCAACGGAGGCGAGCACCGCCTCCCTCTCTCCCTGGCTGGAGTAGAAGTGGGCCATCTAGAGGGCTCTCCACGTATCCCTTTGACTAGCAGAGGGCACAGTGAGGAGCGGGTGGAGGGCGGGCTAATTCGTCGCGCGCGGACGTTTAGTTGACAGGACGGCTGCCTGTCACCCTACACCCCACCGTCGCCGAAGTGGCGTGACGCTCGCCCCAATCTCTCGGTGGCAAATAATGTATAGAATGTACAAAAATTTGCACTGTGTGATGGAGGTAGGACACGACGGTATCTCCCGTCCGAAATGAGCAGTCCGACTGGGGTAGAACCTCCGCCCTACAGAACACCGCGCACATAATAACCATCGTGTTGTGTCCGGCGGTAAGTAGGATAGCCAGAGCTCACTGTAACCCTCCTCCTCCCCGCCCCTTCCTAGCCTGCCCCACCCTTTCCTACCCCCGCCCTTTCCCTTCAGGTTCGGCAGCGCGTGGGTAGCGCCCTTGGTGTTGCACACGTCCATAGGCCACGGTGACCGCTTCCCATCAGGTGGGTCGTGTGCTTGTCTGCCACCTCCGCCCGCAGTCGAATGCACTACTGCTACGCCACAGAGATTACATCCAATAAAATTCTCCTATTATATCCTCAGTTACATGGAAACCATGCAGCCGTTCACCCGGGTGCTACACAAACAGACCATGGAGATGGAAAACATGTACCCTCGCCACGATTCCTACGTACCAGCCAGCGCGCTGTGGACCATCGTGCTGTCCGTGCCATGCGTCCTGTCGCTCATAGCCTGGGCTGGCTGTAGCGATTGTAATGATGCTTTGGAGGTAAGATAGACTACTTTCTTTTTATAACTGACTTTGAATAAAATCTACCTAAATATTTATAAAAGAAAGTCGTGTTGGTTACACTATTTAGGTATAACTCAAGAACTGCTTAACCGATTTAGCTGACACAAAAAAAAACCATTTAATTCTAGACTTTACTGTGATACAGTTAAAGTTTAAAGTCTATAATCAAATAAAAATAATCGATTAAACTCTTTTATTCGCTCTACAAAATTAGACTTTAAAAGCATTAAAATAAAGTCCAAAATTAGGCCGGGGCCCTGCTGAAATGTTTCAGCGCATCGTAGTGGCTCTTGCATTAAATTTACCTGCGGTAGACGCCGCGGGCAACAAATAGATGAAAATTACGAATTTAGAAAATAAACTATAACAACCAGACATCTTCAAGGTTATTACTTGTTTATTTGAATAAAAGAAAACATCACTAAGTTGTTCTGTGCTATGGACGTTTGCTAACGCTACATAAATCCTTTGTCTACCGACACGCTTTGTTATATTAGTACGGTTAGCGTCAAAAGTAGATGATCATTTTCAGATTACAACGATTGGTTTTTGGGCAAAGTAATTTACATTTATTGAAAACTTTTGTTAAAACTACTCGGAGGGCTCCAGTTAAATCATAATAAAATTAATTCTATTCTATTCTATTCTATTCTACAGCATTACTACACAGCGCTCAAATTATTTTCAATCTGGTTTTTAATTCTAGAACTTCTGCGATCATTATCTTCTTTTGATGCTGACTGTAGGTACCTACAGTCTATTGAAATATATGAAAGACAATAACGTCGATTCTTCAACGAAAGACAAAAGAATGGAAGAGTTTATTTATTCGTAGATCTTTAAAGAAAAAAATCTTTAATTCTAAAACAATTAATGTCCCGTCCTGGCATGTTTTTCCGATGGTCTAAAGTTTAACCGTGCTCTTTTTCATGCGGAAATCCTCACAAATACCCCTCTCTACCCCTGCTACTAAGCGGGGGCGCTTATATCGAACTTGAACCGACTAAAACCGCATGCCGCCGTCTCGGGTCGCGCTACAAGTGTGTAAGGAAGGCCAAAAGGCATTTTTCTTGTACTCCAACTTCCAGATGGCCCCCTCAGGCTTTGGAGCCATGATATCCATGTCTTGCCCCCATAAAAAGAGGGGGACGCTCTCCTCAGCCTGCTTCTGCTAGGGTGATAGGCACCCGTTACCTCTAGGCCTGCGCTCATGGAGGGCAGAGTTCGTTGAGTCGCCTACGCCTATTGTGACCTTGACGGTCCAGGGGACTTCTATACAACATGTTGATTTGAATCTAAGCATCCTTCACTGGGGGGGGGGGGGGTTGAGCTACTTATACCTACTCTTCAAGTTTTCAACCTGGCGTTAATCCCAGTCGTATCCAAAGCTTTCACCTCGGAGTCTGGGGTCCGCTTTACTAGTCTTAACTGCGAAGTTGGCTGGACCTCGATATTTTCCGTGAAGCTTCTGCCATCTAACCTTAACAACCCAATGGTGACATTAGGCGCACGTACTCTTCAAGTATTCATGAAAACAAAAGTACCTATTAAATTTTATTTTTCTTAATACAACTTTTAACATTAATACAACATATTAGCATTATTATCAGTCGACTTAACTAACTAGTACCTACTTATCTACTAGTTACTAAGGTATTCTACCGGTCCTAAGACCATAAAAGTAGGTTAGTGTGCGCGTCAGCTGATCAATGTTATCGCCCGTGAATTACGTGAACGAAGTCCTAACATTCAATGCGCTGGTGAATTTGTGATGACTATAAGTAGCTCAAGCCCCCCTGTGAAGGATGCTCAAATGGAAATTAACACGTTGTATAATATCAGTAATATTTATCATTTATCGGGTGGTCTTATCTGTCGGTACTGTTAATTTATTTGGTGTAATCGTAATTCAAAGTTATCTATTTATTAAGTACTTGCTTACTCGCGCGCGTTGAGGTAGGTATCACCACCAAGTTTATTTTAATAAAACGACTCTCCATTCCACTCACAACTCCACTCTCCACTCTACTCTTCACTTCACTCTCCACTCCAGTGGACTCCACTGCGGGTGACGTAACCTACGACAAACTTATTATTTGCGGTTGGTGCAGAAATCGGGTCTAGGGAGCAAACTGCAAAATTAAGTTTGTTTTTTATTGTATATACTTTTTCGGTATAAAAAGTACCCAGTGTGCTGCCCAGGATATTAAAGAATAATTACACCAAATTTCATCGTAATCAAACCGGTAGTTTTTGCGTGATGCCTGAACAAACAGACAGACAGACAAAAAACTTTTAATCACATTTTTGGGTTCGGTGTCGGTCTAGTAACACCCCCTGACTTTTTTTTTTTGGATCTTTCAATGTACAGAATTTTCACTTCTACAGATTATATTATAAGTATAGATTTGTTTCCGCGACTCCGCCTGTGTGAATGTTGGCGCTACTTTCGTACCGACTCGTACGGATCAAGTTGGTATGCACTGCTTATAGCTAAATATTAAACCATGGTGTTTGATTACAGATTCTCCTGGCATGGTCCTTATCCCTTGGCATCAATGGGGTGCTGACAGACATGGTGAAACTGATAGCTGGTGAGAGACAATCATAATATTATGCTATACCCATGAACGTATAAAACCTATATACGGACAGAATGCGCTGAAGGCAAGACTTTGTCACAAAAATGGCGGCGACTAACCATAATTATGAGAGTGAATTCTGGATTGTGATGTGTTGCTCAAAGGAGATGTTTCATTTCTGGCCCCCTTTTTTTTGTTTTTTTCGTGCGGAAATCCTCATGGATACCCACCCCGCGGCCAGCCAGGTTATGTCGGACTCTTACCGACTAAAACCGCACGCCGTCTAGGGTCTTCTGACGCCAGGGTGTAAGGTGGCCCAAAGAGCATTTCCCTCGCACCCCGGCTTGACCCGGGCCATCTCCGGATTCGAGATGGCCCCCTCGGGTTTAGGAATCGCGTGGTTCCCGTCCTACTACCGGAATAGGGGGGGGGCGCGCTTTCGCGCGCCGCCGCTGTTTCATTTCAGGCCCCCTAATTGTACACAATGCAGAAAATAAAAAAAATAAATTTAAAAATTCAAAAACCCGACTGCCTAAAAACTGAAACGAAAAAAACAAGCACTTAGATTGATGTCCGGTGGTCTAGAAACATAACAACTGAACAGTCGGGAGCCATTATTCGACAGCCAATCTAATTTTTCAATGGATCCCGACTGTTCAGTTGTTATGTTTCTAGACCACCGGAATCTAAGTGCTTGTTTTTTTCGTTTCAGTTTTTAGGCAGTCGGGTTTTTGAATTTTTAAATTTATTTTTTTTATTCTAAACTTTTTAGTTATTTACATAGCTGCCCGGATAATAATGAAGTACTTATAAAATCTATCTTTTATGGAGTTAATAATTTTCGTGTAGTGAAGTTCAACCACCGAAATTCAACCTTAATTATTATATTTTTGCTCATATCTCCGGTTCTACTAAACCGATTGTAATCAAACAAACGTAAGATTTTAAATCTGTACAAGACCTTTTAAACAAATAAAACCGCATCGAAATTTGTTCAGCAGTTTTTGCGTCTATCGCAGTCAAATGTTTGTGGCGCCAAAAATCCGCCATTTTGATTTTCTAGAAATTTTAATATACCTGGTGTCACTCACAAAATCATGACGAATCAAACAACACCTTGTTTGTCAAAATCCGTCAAGCAGTTCAGGCTGTAGAGCGTGCAAGACGAATTTTCAAGATTTTCATTTTACCACCAAAAATCCGCCATTTTGATTTTTTAGAAATTTTAATATACTCAGTGTCACTCACACAATCATGACGAATAAAATGATACCTCGCATGTCAAAATCCGTCAAGCCGTTTAGGCTATAGGCCGTGCCAAAGAAATGGACATACATACATACATACATACATACATACATACATACATACATAGTCTCGAAAAACATTACCCTCCTTTCTTCGGCAGTCGGGTAAAAAGAGAAATAATACCGGTTATTGGCAAAAATACAATTATATTTATTCGCTTCCGAAATTCAACGGCATAAGTTAATAAAATATGAGTACATTTTTATAGTTTTAGTCCGCCATGTTTGCTGTGTTGCAATAAGTGTTTATTTGGTTAGATTCCGCCCATAATACGAAGCCATATTATAAGAATTGAATAGTGAAA
The DNA here is from genome assembly GCA_963576445.1 of Lithosia quadra. Lineage (NCBI taxonomy): Eukaryota > Metazoa > Arthropoda > Insecta > Lepidoptera > Erebidae > Lithosia > Lithosia quadra. Next base: position 3,539,558 of record OY754897.1, read on the forward strand.
AATGAAAACTACATTGCCTAGCTATTTTTCTAAGTAGACAATTATCGGGCCCAAGGTCCATACATTTGTGAAACATCTCCTTTAATTGAAATATCCTGAATATGTTTTCGCCCCTAAGGTCTTTTTACAATTTCACTATATAAGTAAGGCACGCTGTGTTTTTATTTTATTTTAAAATCAATCTGAATCAATAATAGAAATCAATAATCATCGAATGAAATGGCCAAAGCTCACCTCCCCCCCCCCAATCCCCACTATCCCCTCTTCCTACCACCCCTAAACCTCTCCCCTCCAGGGTCAGCAGCGCGAATATGAGGTGCTTGTCTGCCACCTCAGTAGTATAAAAGGAAAATTTAACTATTTGTGTTATAGGACGGCCGCGACCAGACTTCTATTACCGATGTTTCCCTGACGGCGTGGAGACTCCCGACTTTAAATGTACCGGGGACCCAGCAGAGATCATGGATGGGAGGAAGTCCTTTCCTAGTGGACACAGCAGTTGTAAGTATGATTGATTGTTGATACAGGACGGCAGGCAAGCACACGACCCACCTGATGGGAAGCGGTCACCGTGGCTTATGGACGTGTGCAACACCAGGGGTGTCACACTCGGGGTGCGGGCCGGGTTCTCCACACGGTGCACCTGGGTAACGGAGGCGAGCAACGCCTCCCACTCGCCACGGGAGACGCTGCTGCTGCAAATCCGACTGAGATGGGAGTGGCCCTCTAGAGGGCTGCTCCTAGGCTCTCCACGTATCCCTCTGACTAGAAGAGGGTACAGTGGCCACAGGGAAACAGGCCGGCCGCCTGTCACCCTACACCCCACCGTCGGCGAATTGGCGCATTGCTCGCCCCACCTCCCTTTCGAGGGGGCCATCTTAAAACCGTAGATGGCCCGGGTTCAGCTGAGGTGCGAGGGATATGCCTATTAGGTAACCTTACACCCAGGTAATTAACACCCGAGACGGCGCGCGGCGTGCGGTTTTAGTCGGTTCGATCCCGACATAACCAACTCAGGTGGTCGACGGAGGGGAGGGGTTGGGGAGTTTGGGGTGGTTTGGAGAAGAGGATGGGGTGGAGGAGAGGATTCGGAGGAGGTGAGCTCTGGCTACCCTACTTACCTTGGGGAACACAACACGATGGTTATAATGGGCGCGGTGTTCTCTAGGGCGGGGTAGCAACCCAAGTCGGACTGCTCAAGGGCCCCTAAACAAGTGTAAAAAGTCTAAATCGCTAAGGAATAGAATAGATTAGGTCGACCAATCACACTGCAGCCCGTCATTCCGCCGCGGCGCGCATCGTACACCGGCGACGAGCTTGGATGTGATTGGTCGACCTAATCTATTCGTTTCCTTAGCGATTTACGCTGTGACACTTGTCTACGGGGGCAGTTCGGACGGGCGATACCGTTGTGTCCTACCTCCGTTAATGTATTGTACTTATATTTAAATGTATAATTTTATTATTGTGTGGCAGTGTCATTCTGCTCGCTAGGGGTGGCCTCGGCGTGGCTCTGTGGCCGCCTTGGAGTCCTGTCTCGACGTAGGGGCTCCGGCATCAGAGTGGTGACCTGCCTCGCCCCCCTCACGATGGCCGCCTGCGTCGCGCTGTCCAGGACCTGTGACTACCATCACCACTGGCAAGGTATGTATACTAGCTTATGCCCGCGGCTTCGCCCGCGTGGATACGGGTTTCGTGGTTTTAGACCATATCTCCGGTTCTACTTAGCCGACTGTGATCAAACATGTGTAATGTTTTAAGTCAAAGATAAGTTAAGTTAAAGATTTTTCAGTTAGCATGGAATTTAAATGGTTTGGTTAGGATGGTACTTAAAAGGTTTTTTTAGTTAGGATGGGACTTAAGATTTTTAGTTAGGATGGGACTTAAAAGGTTTTTAGTTATGGGACTTAAAAGGTTTTTAGTTAGGATGGGACTTAAAAGATTTTTAGTTAGGATGGGGTTTTAGGCCATATCTCCGGTTCTACTTAACCGACTGTGATCAAACATGTGTAATGTTTTAAGTCAAAGATAAGTTAAGTTAAAGATTTTTCAGTTAGCATGGAATTTAAATGGTTTGGTTAGGATGGTACTTAAAAGGTTTTTTTAGTTAGGATGGGACTTAAAAGATTTTTAGTTAGGATGGGACTTAAAATGTTTGAATTTAGGATGGTACTAAATTTTTTGTTAGATTGCGATCAAACATGTCTAATGTTTTAAGTCTGACCCAAGACCTTTAAAAGAAAAAAAACGCATTAAAATCAAGAACAAATAGACAATAATTCCAAAAAAAAAAATATTATAATATAAAATTAATACGATTTGAACACAAATTATTTTTTTTGAAGAGTGTATAAATATAATTATTATTATAAAATTGTGAAGTAGCTGTGTCTATACATTGGAGATATTAAAAAAAATATTTGGGGTATGTTTGATTCTGAACACAATTATGATGTAATATTTTTTTGGACTTGTCTGTTCGCGATGGACACAAAAACTACTCAACGATACGGTTTTGCGACGATTTGATGCGATATTTTTATTTGGTCTGGATAGACTTAAAATTTTGAAATTTCGATCATAATATAACCGGTTGAGTAGAATCGAAGATAAGACTAAGTTTTTGTTAAATATTTACAGTTACTTTACAATTTTTTGATGATTTAATATTAATTTGCTATTAATAGCCATTGGTTTCTTTACAGATATCCTCGCCGGCTCCTTACTAGGCTACACCGTAGCCCTATTTTGCTACAGGCAATACTACAACCCACTATCTTCGGAACTAGCCGGCATCCCTTACATAGTCTCTTCAGCAAACTCAGCCAAATTCTTCAACGGAAAGCCAGACAGTCCCGTGAAAGATTTGAAAGAAGAAACGCCATTATTGAACGGAAAGAAAGATGACAAATGGATATAAAAAGCATGCCGACAGAGCCAACAACCCGACCTCACAACCCCAACCTCTTCTTCCAGAGTCGGCAGCGCGAGTGTGACGCCCCTGGTGTTGCACACGTCCATAGGCCACGGTGACTGTTTCCCATCAGGTGGGCTGTGCTTGTTTGCCACCTAAATGGTATAAATGAAAAAAAATTGTCTCAAAATGGCTTTAGGTCAGGGTTCGGCAAAGTAGTTTTAAGAAAAAAATGATACAACACTATTTTTATTACGTTTTAACCGATTTCAGAAAAGGAGGAGGTTCTCAATTTGACTGTATTTTTGTTTATTTGTTACCTCAGAACTTTAACCAAAAATTCTTCAATAGACGAAGGAAATCTTCTTAAAATGTATTATAAATACTTCAAATATTTGGCGGTCCAAGGTTTGACCTCTCGCGGTCTGGAGTTTGCCGACCCCTGCCTTAGATGTTCTAAAAGAAAGAAAGGCGCTCTGAAAAGGACAACAGATTTAAACGTCTATACTCCATTTAGTTAAGTACTTAACCGAATTCAAAAGAAGGAGGTTCTATGTTATGTATGTATTTATTTATATTGTAAATAGACTATAACCCACGGCTCCGCGTGGACGTCGATTTTCGCGTTTTTTTGACTATATCTCCGGTTCTACTCAACCGATTGTGATCAAACATACGTACGATTTTAAGTCTGACCAAGACCTTTCAAACAAAAGAAACTGCATCAAAATCCGTTCAGTAGTTTGGCGTCCATCCAGTTCCAAAAAATATATTTTTGTGTTCAGATAAGTTCATATAACATAACCCAAGTATTTTTTTAAATATGCTAAAATTCCAATCCTTCCTAATAAATTATAATAATATGTAAACGGGAATTAACGCGATCATGGTACAGATACCGGCACGTAACTTGGCCAGGTTTGGGGTAAGTTCGCGCATCGTGCATTTTGAGCCAATCAAATGATTCAAAGTAGGTACGAACGAACGGAACGTTGATTCGCTACAAGACGTCTCTCGGAGACATCTGATTGGTCCGTCGAGTGACGGACCAATCATAATGACCGTGACGGCGCAACCGCGTCTCCCGCGACCCGCTCATACCTCAAAGGGGACCTAAAAATCGACCTTTGCGCAAATGACGCGGCTGGCCAATTTACATGCTATTTACAGGATATACCTATACCATGATCGCGTTAATTCCCGTTTACCATATTATTGTAATCATGGAACGCGAAAGTTTAAAAGTTAGTCTTCCTAATAAATCATCGAATCGAGATCGGAAAAAGTGAACATTTAGGACTTGAGCGGGGACTTGAACCCGCGAATCCAATGTGTCTATACAACGTGTTGTTTCCATTTGAGCATCCTTCACAGGGGGACTTGAGCTACTTATAGTCATCACAAATTCACCAGCGCATTGAATATTAAGACTTCGTTCACGTAATTCACGGGCGATAACATTGATCAGCTGACGCGCACACTACCTACTTGTATGGACTTAGGACCGGCAGAATACCTTAGTAACTAATAGATTAGTAGGTAATAGTTTGTAAAGTCAACTGATAATGCAAATATCGCTTGGAAGTTGTATTTATTTAAAAAAATTAAATCAGCTTATTTACCGTAAGAAAAAAAAATTACACTTTTTTTTTCATGAAATCTTGAAGAGTAGATCAAGCCCCTGTAATGGATGCTCAAATGCAAATTAAAACTTTGTATAATGTTTGCTGTGCCAAAATGATGTGAAACCTTATTGCATTTATAATAAGTATCAAAATATTGTAGCATTAATTTTTATGTGATAAAGCGTATCAAATTACCATACTTACCATATTCAAATTATTATGTTTAGGATGGAACTTAAAACTTAAAAAGGTTTTCTAGTTAGGATGGGATTTCAAAAATTTGTATTTAGGATGGGACTCAAAAGGTTTTTAGTTAAGATGGGACTTAAAAGGTTTTTTAGTTAGGATGGGACTTAAATTTTTTTAGTTAGCATGGAATTTAAATGGTTTGGATTAAGGATGGTACTTAAAATGTTTTTTAATTAGGACTGGATTTAAAAGATTTTTCTAAAATTGACTTATTTTATGAACCTTGACTTGTTTAACCTATGATTTGACATTATATAATTTGATTTGACATTGTATAACCTATGATTTGACATTTTGTAATCATATAACTTCTATTATGACTATATCATTTAAACGAGGAATGAGGAATCATTATTAATTGTATGTTGACATCATAATTTAAAGTTGTATTACAACCTTTCAATATTTGTACGCTGGAGACAGCAGAATATTATGTGCAACCAATTTTATAACAACTTTTATACAATATTCTTACAACTAAATAAATCGAATCGAATCGGATGGGACTTAAAGGTTAGGACTGGATTTGAAAGATTTTTAGTTAGGATTGGAATCAAAAGATTTTTTAGTTAGGATGGGACTTAAAAGATTATTAGTTAGGATGGGGCTTGAAATGTTTGAATTTAGGATGGTACAAATTTTTTTTTGTTAGATTGCAATCTAAAAGTTTTCTAGTTAGGATAGGGACTTAACAGCTTTTTTACATTGGGGACTATTGTGTTGCAGTTACCTACCATGAGTATTTTTTCTATAACAGGCCTACTGTACTTGTTAAAGAATTTTAATGTACTTAGATAATTTTACAATGATCTTTATCAGTTATTTATTCGATGTATATAAGAGTATTATATATAAATACTAGCTCACGCCTGTGGCTCCGCCTGCGTGGATGTTGGTTTACTCGTTTTTTGCCTATATTATTTCTGGTTCTACTCAACCGATTATAATCAAACCTACGTAAGATCGGATACTGCATCAAAATCCGTTCAGTAGTTTTTGCGTCCATCGCGCACAAACAGATAAACAGACTAGTATTTTAAAAAAAAAATTTTTTCGCATTCAGAATCGTTCGTATAACATAACCATTTTTTTTAAATATCTTCAATGTACAGATATAGCTACCTTACAATTTTATAATAGATCAAAAATTAAGTTTATTTCAGTAAAATAAGGTAATGAAATTATACTTTTCTCATATTTTAAGGTACAATATAATATGCATCCAATGAGTAGTATTAGAAATCGGTGCGAGTGTATTTTTTGGTCACAAAGATTTCTTTCTATTTTTACTTAGATACTTCTTCTACTGTATTTTAATGTTCTGTGATATAAACAGTCATGAAAAGTCAATCATTATCATTAATAAGTATGTGACAAACAATCAACCATAAGGTGATAAGCAGACGGAGGTGCGGGGCGGTCAAAATGTCCGCGACACACTCTTATTATTACTGTCATTAGAAGTCATTAGATCGCATTTAACCCGCGTATGTCTAACAAGCGACATGAGCTATTGCGCGGACAAATCCAACCTTATGATCGTACAGATAAGAGTGCGTCGCGGACATTTTGACCGCCCCTCCCAGCCGTCTGCTTATCGCCTTAATGTACCATGTAAGGGACAAAAAAGACACATAATTATGTAAAGATATCAAACTAATTATCTCATAAGAAAAAAATATCGTAAGCGCATTAATTTTGTAAAAAAATATTTAAAAAACGCGGCATATTTTATTAGCGCCTTCTCTATACATTTCGGCTGTATAATATCAAAACCCAGTATCTGCATACTGCATAAAACTAAATTTTACAGGTGAGTTGAAAAGTTCTCGTATTATTGAGTGTATAAAACGTTTAAAAATACTTATCATAAATTCTAGGAAGTGATGGCTAATGAATAATGATATCATACAGTCATAGTTTTTGCTGACCTGGCACACGGTCTCAGTGGTCTATAATGTCAAAAAATGCAATAAAAGCTTTCGTTTTTTAAAATATGTCAGATACTAGGTTTTTAAATCGGATAGCTGATTCATTTTGTAATATATGTCAACAGTTGAAATTTCGGGTAGAAGAGTGATAGATCGACTAATATCGGCTTGCTTCGGTTTTGTAGAGCGTTCTCTCTATCGCACATCGACACTCTCACTCTTACCGATGAGCCAAACCAAAACCGACTACTGTACCTACTTACCTAACTTTGAGAAAAGTCGTGTAAATACAAATTTGTATTTTTAATGTCAATACTTAATTGGATCTCTTGTTATGATATGATTATCAACTTTTGTATAATATTTATCTGTCATATAATGGTGAAATATTTAACCTAATATAGGTATTAAATTTTTCTTTAATTTTTTCACGTAAATTGAGATCAAAAATATAAATAAATACCTAAATGTATATATAAATGTATATTTATAAAATAATTGAGTTATGTAGTCATTTGGGGTGAAAAGACGCATACCCAAAAATATTTTCATACAAAATTTTAATAAAATACGCCTTCGCAATACGACACTTAGGTTCAATATAGCTTGAAGATGGTGACGGTTATATTTTATTTTAATCTAGATATTATTTTACTCTCCTACGTACTTTTAATACCAAATATGTATTGGCGGGAGCTGAAAAAGCTATAACTTCATTTGTAATTTATAATTTTTATTCACAGTGAGTCACACGATCAGAACGGATAATGCCCTAACCAAAGTTACTCCTAGCAACGAAGGAGTAGTTGGCTCATTAATAGCACTGCGTATAAAAAAAAATCATTTATAACGCGCACTTTTAACTATTGCTATTTTTACCCCAAATGACTTAGTTTTAGTAATATTTCATTCCAAATTATTGCAAAATATTATAAAATTGTAGAAACCATAGATGTTAAAATATAACTGAAATAGAATATATATATTAGCATGAGTGAAAAGTTGAAAAATGTCATATCAAATTAGATAGCATTTTTAGACGTCCTAGTTATTTTTCTTTAAAAACTACTTACGTGGGATATCTGCAGTAATAGCACGTTTTCAAAACACTTGATTTCGGGATTTGAAGGAAGATTTAAAAGAAAAAAATGTAATTTAATATGATCTGTCAAAATAAAATCTACCTCTACTTTCTTAATATTAAAAATAATAACATTTACTAACTTTGAAATGACACGTTTCTTTTTTTTTATACTACATACATACGTTTAAAAATGGGTAAATTTTTGCCCATTCTACCTTATTTTTATTTGTAAAGTAAATAATAATTTATAAGTATTAATCATTTTATTGACAAAGTCGTAAGCGTAACATTCCTTCGTCCAATGTGATATCTATTTATATAAGTTAACAAATTGTATATGCATTTATAAATGTGTGTATAAGTAGAAATGTTCAAATTTTTAGCATTATTTTAACATAAACCTAAAAACCTATGGATGAAACGCGTTGAACAATACAACTGACGATACTTGAGTCAACCCACTTTCGTTGTACAAGTCGGCACGCACACGCACACACACTAGTCAGCCACTACGCGGTATATGGTCATTCCGCCGCCATTCTTGTTACAGCCTTGTTTTCAGCGCTTTCCGTCCGTATAGGTTTTTTTAGGTTCATGTAATTTAAGAGAAGATTCATCGCTATTGTATTGAATGTTAGATGTTGTTTTATATCAATGTGTTGTTTAGTCAAAAAAAGAAAAAAATATATGTTAGTATACAAGCAGTTCAACTTCGTACCTTAGAGTATACTTATACATAGAGCGCGGTTATCATCAACAGGGTCCGTAGACAAGTGTCAAAAGTCTATTCGTTCTAATTCTATTCGTTTCTTTAGCGATTTACGCTATGACACTTGTCTACGGGGGCTGACGTTGTAACGATTGTAAGCAGATTTTTTTTGACACTTATCTATCGGCTGCCACAAATCAAAACCCAGTAAGTGACATTTTTTGTGATTTGTTTCGGTTTTTTTTGCTAGATAAAATTTATGTTATTTGTTTGGTTGGATTTTGATTTTTGGCTGGATTAGTTGGTGGATGGGTTTTGATTTGGGGCAGTCTTGTTCACACATGTCATATGCTTACAATTCACACTTAATAAGGCGTGCTCTATAGCTTGTTATATACTCTAAGGTTTATACATACAATATAGTATTATATGTAGAGGAATTTGTATAAAATAGAATTTTATGTACCTAACCATTATAGGGCTCAATAGACAGTCAGTATACAGGGTGTGATTTTTAATTGGGACACTATAGGGAGACCCAAAACCGTTGTTAAATACAAGGAAATTGTCTGGAAAACCATTATTACTCCTTTTTTTGTAAAAACAATTTTGGCATAATTAATTTTTTTGGACAAGCGTGATGATTTTTATGCGGTTCGACTCAATTTCATGTAAAGATCACTTCAATGTAGCGAAAGAGAAAAATTGGAAAAGCAGAACCTAGTCATATTTAAGGAAATATATCTCGTAAATTCGAAATATAATTATATCGACAGAATCGGGATTATAGATGGGTTTATGCCCTGTCACATTAGGCATTTTTCGGGCATTTATTAGGTACGCCAAAAATGCCTATTATTGCATTAAACGGGCGGATCGAGTAAATGCCTGATAAATACCCAAAATGCCCGGGCATAAACCCATCACTGATCGCGATTAATATTGACTGTCTATACGTGCCCATAGACAAATGACAGGGAGAAATAGAGAGTTATGATTTCAATCTACAGGGTTTATTTTCCTGCGATATAATTTATTAAGTGATACTTATGTACTTAATATTGTTTAATATTCTAATTATATTATAATATAATTTTTTTATTGTTATGTGATAAATAAAGCAACAATAATTGATTCATTGTTTTAATTATAACATAAACTCACGCCTATATCCCCGAAGGGGTAGGCAGAGGTGCTAGCACCCACATTTCGCCAGTTTATGTTTAGGTCCCAATGTAATAGGTGGCGAGCCTATTGCCACTAACCGAGCACTTATAAACCTGCGATAAATACACACATAACTTCGAAAAGCATCGAAAAGTCATTGGTGTGTGCCATGGTAACCTGGGATCGGACCCGAGACCTCGTCTTAGTAGTCCATTACCCATACCACTAGGCTACCGCGGTTAATGTTTTAATTATACTTGTTTTTAACCTTTTAGCCGCCTGAGTCGGATTTATCCGACAAAAAATTTCGAGCTTATTCCGCCTGAGTCGGATCTATCCGACACAAAATCCGGTGTATAATATATTCACTTTCTAAACGTATTATGACGTTTTAGCCTGAAATACATAATTTTTTCGAAAGTTTATCAACCTTTTATTTAGTGTTATAATTCAAATTTACTATATCAAGAAACAAAATAAAACACTATTTCAATTAAGGTAAATTTACTAAAATTATCCCTGAAAAGTGTATTGACTTCCAACGCCTATGTCGTATTTTTCCGACAGTAGTGATGAGACAATGTTAGAACTTATACGATATGGAATATGCATAAACAAACATAAATTATATTAAATACCAAGTTATTAAGTTTAAAAAGAACATGAAATAATTTGTTATATAATATCGTGTTGTTTTAACTTTGTATAAATCTATATCTTTATATGAAATTAGCGGTTTAGTAATTTTATACGGACTACTATAAATGCAAATTCCCATCCCTAGACTTGTGTCCTTTTCGCCAGGACGCCAGCGCCTGCGTCGGATATACACATGAAGCTATAGATAAACATGGAGGCCTCACTTCCAATACCTACTTGATGCTCAGCCTGTATTTACTATCTTGCTCTCTGTGGGCCGACTTCTCTTTCTAAGTATGATAACCTTCTAAGCAAGAAATCACCATTTAAACAAGTTTAAACACTTACGCGTGGAATTTTATATCACATCCTTGACGCCACGTACTACCGCAACCACGCACTATACAATTTTGCACCATTTTTTGAGTTTATACTTATAATTAACTTTAAATATGTTAAAAACCAAAACAATAATAAACAACCGCCATATTGTTTATTGATAGTTGACATGTAGTACTAATGTTGCCACATTACGTACTGAATCCATAGACAATGGGAATTTAATTCACTGATTTCCTGATTCAACAACCCATATCATGCATAAAAAATGGCATATAATTTTTCAATTTCCACATTAATAATCGTAGTCGAACTATAGAGTTATTTATAAATCATTTTACTTGCATTTTTGGTTAGTATAGTCTATTTCTATAATTTACTAGGAGATACTAATAAGAAGATAGCAACATTGTACAAATACACGAAAGAGAAGTCGGCCCACAGAGAGTGAGATACAGACATGTAGGTATTTGGATCAAGCTGTTCTTCCCGGTTTGGCCTCCATGTTTATCTATAGCTTCATGGATATACACGACCGTTCATGACGTCACAACCGAGTTGAGCCGTATGGAATTTTCCACTAGTGCTGATCGTGTTTTTGTGATATAAGTTATTAAGTTTTACTTTCCTTTGTTCTTCCATTGTTGTCCAAACATTTTTATTTGTTGTTATCTGTATTTTTCGATTGATTTTTTATACTTACTATACCTATTATTGAAAAATGTTACTTGTAATAGTCAGACTGATTAGGTAGGTACCTACTACTGGGATATTAAAAGGCGAGGTTCATTCAGTAGGTACCTATAGTTATAGTTCAGTATAAGAATACTTAAATAAATACCTATTAATAAATCGATCGATGTTTTATTTGCTTACAAAAAATGTCCGATATTTCCATAGAGTAATCAGCAGTATGTAAGTATGTAGGTACCTACATAGTTGATCGTAAATACAAATAGGTATTATTATAGCGAAATATCGACATCGAAAAATTTATTTACTTACATCCCTATATGACGTAGGTATTTATTGGTCGATTCAATGTATCGGGCGCTGGGGGCACGCCAACTGATAAAAAGCTGGGCGGTTAAAAGGTTAAGCTGTAACTAGTGTTACATTTTATTTTTAACCTTCTATCATGGAAACAGGACAAATTATCTATAGTGTGTTTGATTGGACGCGCTAATCTTAGAAAGTACTGTGTCGAATTGAAAAATTCTATGCCTATTTATCGAGGAAGGTTATAAGCTATCATCACGCTACTACCCAAGATAGCGAAGCAGTAATCATAAACGTTAAGAAATCTTAAAAATTATTGGCATGTATGTGTCGGGGTTCACTTCGATTTCGATTTAGTATCTATCATAGTTATGTAGATAGAGGAACTACATCGGTAAAGGAATAAAAATAAAAAAACAAACCATTTCTATTATATTATACATTTTTTATTCTAGGAGGTAGGACACGACGGTATCTCCCGTCCGAAATGAGCTGTCCGACTGGGGTAGTACCTCCGCCCTACAGAACACCGCGGCCATAATAACCATCGAGTTGTGTTCCCGCCGGTAAGTAGGGTAGCCAGAGCTCAATTTACCCCTCCTCCTCCCATCCCTTCCTAGCCTCCCCACTCCTTCCCAGCCCTCCCCCCTTCCCTTCAGGGTAGGCAGCGCGTGTGTGACACCCTTAGTGTTGCACACGTTCATAGGCCACGGTGACCGCTTCCCATCAGGTGGGCCGTGTGCTTGTCTGCCACCTAAGTAGTATAAAAAAAAAAAAAAAAAAAAAAATTCTATTTAAAAATAATCCGATTTATTGATAATAATACTTACTAAAATTATTTCAAAAATACAACATAAAATTAAAAATTAATGGAAATATTTACATTAGATGTTTATATTACAATATTATTCATTAATTAAAAACCTCTTATAATACGGAAGTTATTAGGTTTATAACCATACCTCCAGACTAGAAAATTAGATTAAATTTTTTTTTCTCAAGTTGACAAATTTTCGGAATTACATTTTATGAAATTTAAAAAAAAAATCCACGTACGTTTTCTTGCCGGAGTAAGGCCCGGTTAACTATCAGTCTTGGGAAGCGTTATGTGTGTACGACACGGAGTCTAACCCCGGATCACCACGGAATAACCCAAAAAAGACTACTACACATCAGAGGTTCATGTTAATTTCCTATATGTGACATTACTTATTCCTACTCTAGAGAATAGGCATCAAAAATAATTCTTCAAAAACAAAATTAGTTACTCTGTCCATATCTTCAGTATATGTGGGTAGTTGAACATTTTAAGGTATTCAGAATGTACTACCCGTTCGCGCTAACTTTGCCGCTGTCAAATGACGTCGGTATAGTGTTGTCTCACTGAAACTAGAACTGAGTGAGTGAGACAACGCTAAACGCGTGACAGTTGCCAGCGGCAAACTTAGCGTGAACGAGTAGTACTTAAATTTCATCGATGAAATTTTTGAAATATTTACTAGAATTTGGTGAAATCCAGTATAAAGCTTGAAGCGGAATGCAAAACTATGCCTATAGAATGCTCAACTTATGCTAAAAATCTTATAATACAATCAGATTCTTACAAGCTAAGACATTCACGGGCCAACTTGTAAACGACATATCAGTCAATGAATGAGTGTATTAATAATGCTACAAGCCACATTAATATAAATGTGAATTTCTATTTGAGAATATTGTTTCTTGTACACGGCTTAGGTGACGACTCACCCTATAAAAATCTCACCTATGGGTGGCCCACTTTTTGAAATCCTTAGTGGTTTATTCACCCACTGTTTGGGTGAGTTCATTCCATCCAATTTAGATGTGGTCAACTCGGCCAATTAATATTTGTAACGCGTTTAAAGAGAAAGAAGACACCAATGACTTTTCGATGCTTTTCGAAGTTATGTGTGTATTTATCGCAGGTTTATAAGTGCCCGGTTAATGGCAATAGGCTTGCCACCTATTACATTGGGACCTAAACATAAACTGGCGAAATGTGGGTGCTAGCACCTCTGCCTACCCCTTCGGGGATATAGGCGTGAGTTTATGTTATGTTACAGATTTTTATAGGGTCACCAAAGCCCAAAGTACAATATTATCTGGCCACTAATAAAATACATCATAATTTATTATTTCAATGTTAAATATAATATTGTACACAGAATAAAATTAAGAGGATGTCTTTAACTATCACTTGCCACAAAGCTGTGCAGATGTTCAAGATATATAGCAACGTGATTGGTTCCTGATAAAAACGGTTGGTTTTATCGGATTGAAAAATATTATTAATTTTTTATATAGGACTAGGGAATCTAAGGAAAAAAGGAACTAAGGAAAGAAAAAATAAGGAAACTATAATCAATCACGTCTCCATTTAGAGTGATGTGATTGGTGATAATATATCAGACTTTGGGTACCAGTTTTTGAAAAGACGAGATTGAAGGTATACCTCTTAGTTTTATAATATGTTTCGGACATAAAAGTAACCAATATGGATAGGAATGTCATTAATTTAAATCTATATAACATTTGGTAGCTCTACATAGGTCATATGGCATTTCAATATATGTATACAAATTCAATGGTCTATATGAAAATTTCTGATATTAAAAATAAAAAGTTCAGTGCAAATATGGTATGCTCATGTGTGTAAGGACAGAAGCAGATGGTATTCTAGTACTCATGTAAAGGAAAAAAGATTTTTTTTACTACCACATAGATGGCAGACTAGCACACGGCTAACCTGATGAGAAGTGGTCACCGTGGCCTATGGACGTGTGCAACGCCAAGGAAGTTAAACGCACACTGCCGACCCATTTTTGAAACCATTACACACTTTTGAGCCACTTAAACTTAACCACTCAAATGTTTGTGACACAAACCATTATAATATATATAATTTTACCATACATTAAAATCTATCACCATATAATTCTTTGGGGATAATCAAAGTCTTTCCAATGTATTTCTTTAGAGAAGAAAACATTAAACGCAGCATTATTAATTAGAAGATACCAGAAGAGCTCCGATATAATTACACCAAGTTCTGGCTTCCCAAAACGCAACCTTAACACTAAGTATGGCATTAGAAAATATCTTATTTCAACTAGTTTTTGCAACGCAAGCACTAAAGTTAAACACACTGTATACGGTAAAAGAAACGATATGCTATTATTTTCTCTCAAGTTATCGTACAAGCTGAAAAACAGGAAGATATATACAGGAATTGTAGCGTATCTAGCATAATCGTACTTTCCATACCAACGATTCCATATATAAAACGTGAAATGTCTGTTATCTGCTAATAAATACGGATGGACCTGCGTATTGAAATATACCATCGCTGTAAATAATATAGCAATAATAACTACCATGTCTTTGTTTTCATTTATCAATTTTAAAGTGGAATCTAATTTGGAAATTACATAAGGAAGAGCAAATACCCCGTAAAATAGTAAGAAATAGAGTAATTGTGGTGTATGGATCGTAGCCTCATGCGCACTCTTATCTCCAACAACTATGGATCCATTTACATACACAAATGCAGCAAAACTTGTTAAAATTGTCAGATATGTGAACAGTGCAAGGATATCTTGAAGCTCTAAGAACTTAAAAAAATTGATAAAGTACGAATCCAGGTGATACCTCAAAGCATAGCATAAGTCTCTAATATCGTAATACCGTTTGACCTTTGTCTTATCAATATCTCTAGCAATCCGAGACCGCCTGGTAAGTCTTACTTCCGTTATGTATGGATTACCAAAAACTCTTGAGCTTTTAATCAATAAATCTAAACATTTATGACCAAATACCATCGCTACCCACACCACATTTGTTTGACGCATTAATATTGAACATATTCCAAATATAAGAATGAAAAATTTGTGTTTATTAGTAAAACACAACCTCGAAAACAATAAAATAAAAGTTAACGATAATGTATCAGTATAGTAAACATGTGAAAAGAAATACAACGGAGGCAGTAATGACAAACTTGACGATTGAACAAGCACTCTAAAAGGAAGGCAATGATTATAATACACATACTTTAGAATGTTTGCAAATAACGTGAAATTTACACATGACGCAATGAGGTTAACAAAGCGTAGATTGTATGTATTACATTCAAAATATGTTCCAACAATGGAAGATATATAATATAATCCTGGCAACGTTGTAATCTTCGGATCCCAGTACGAGAAGTTTCCGTTACAATATAATTTTCCTTGTGGTATATGGAATAATTCATCAACAATAAATCCAGTGATTTTATTGAGTTCATCAAATATAAAAACCTTTGATGATATAAAGTATGTTGCCAGAAATATTAGGTAGTACATGTAGAACCTTATTATGTAGGATTCCATTTTGTCTAGTTTCTGTAACAATAAAAATCGTTATCATTAGTCTGTTACATGACATTTTGTGCCTACCCTAAATTATTTGAATGAGGGCAGGTAAATAACGATCATGAAGTCTGTCTCCTCTACGGATGTTTCAAACCCGTTCTTCTTAGCTTATCAAAGCTGACTTCATCTGCAAACTGGTACACTGGCTGACTGACGGACGAGACAGTAGCGCAGGCTTCCCTCTTGGCGTTGAGGGATGGATAGGAGTCAGACGGCAGTCGCTCCCATAAAAGTCAAACAAAGAGGAGTAAGCAAATCCTGGACTCCGATAACCTCTGATGCAATCAGATAGGTACAATTACTATAAGTAATATAAAAATGAAGAGTTTGCTCCTTTTCACCTCACAAGTACATCTACCAAATAATGGAAAAATCTCTAGTGCTCTGAACTTACTTTGCGGAGATGAGCGGTAATCGCCACATAAAAATGATTAAAAGCCGGCAAGCGGATCTTGGGTTTCGAGGTTCAAGCCTCGGGTACAACCAAGATCAACACAAGATGAAGAGAAAAAGAGTTCGTTATTTAGATATCTAAAAATCCATCGCTTAAAATGATGACAAGTCGATAGGTACGAAATTTTAATAAAACAATGCGGTAGGTTAACTGCAGTAAGTGCTAATACGAAATCACGGCACACGGAAATTATGGCGCAGCGCGCGACTTTTTTGACACTTTCAAATATTTGTGAATAAAACGTGAAAATACTTTTTTATTATGTTGATTTGAGACACTGATCTGTGTTATCTAATTTGAGATGAAGAACGTTTATTCTTCATATTGGAATTATTAGAAAGCTAACAAAGTCAACTGTACATTATGTTCATCATATAAAATGGTGTGTACTTAAATATAAAAAAACCTAATGTACGTCTGGTAAAGCAAAAATTAAACGCTTATTTCCAAAATTTCATTTAACGCAACAATAATTTCTGCCGGTGGTCCATCACTGTAGACGTCCGTGGAGACCGTGGACCAAAATCACAATAATTTTAATATAGTATAATTTTTAAGACCAACAAACGCTTACAAATTATAATAATATACCATACTGAGTTTATACTTGTTTTTTCTATTCATTTATTATAAGTCCATTATCTAAATAAAAACGGAACGTAAGATATTTGATTGCAGATCTGTTCTCTACGCATTGCACAGATTTAATTAAAACATGCACAACGATTGGTTGAAAATTTAACAATGTTGTTTCTTGGGAACCAATAAAAATTAAGTACATTGAGAACAAACTCATCCGACCAAAACATTCACTTTTGACTTTTGAAACATAACGGTCTTGCTTTAATTTGAACTTAATGCAGTGAATTTATAAATACACCGAAATATCGTGAACTTTTTACCATAACGAACAATTGTATAATGCGTAATAAACATTAATATGGAAGCCAACGAATTTCTTGCGAAAATTAAAGCGAACGGTGACGGTAGAGATTGGGATGACCTCGTGAAAGTTTACGACGAATATAAGAATATTTTAGCTAAATTATCCACCAAAGACAGAGGATCTTTCTCTTTGAACGTGTTGTGTTTATTATGCAGGTAATATTAATAATTCTGGTGCCATTAACGATACATAAATGTAGATTTTGCTACCTGCTTTCAAACATCGTTGCTTATAAGTACTGATTTCTATAACGATAGGATGAAGGGGCATGATCTCGACCTATAAGTTCTGTCACGTAATAGCAGTAATCTGTGAGCTTATTCTAGAAACGAATAAAGTAACTGTATGCGGTACTCTTGGTGGCATCTAATGCCTGTACTTTGGAGCCGGGGTCGGCTTTCCCACTCTTTCTCTAGCTAATCTTGACTTTTGTGGGAGCGACCACTATTTGAGCTGCCAACCTCGAGGGGTAAGTCTGTCCTAGAGCTTTATCTGTAAACCAGCAGGTGTACCAGCTTGCAGTTGAGGTTGGCTTGAGCTCCGAAGATCTTGGAGTGGCACACAGCATGTCAAGGTTTCTACTTAAATAAAAAAAATCTATAAAACCTTTTTATATTACAGGAATTTAGACAAAGTACCATCATGGAAGGATGCATTAGACTTCAAAGATTTGTTAGCATTAAGCATAGACTGTATCAGGGAGACACGAGGTCTGAACAAGGGTGACCAGGTCAAGACGCTGGCCTGCATCTACAACATACATCGACATGTCGTAAGGAAGGTCAGTTTGTCAATTTTTCACTATTACGGAGTATATTCCATGGCCTCCACACAATAATAGCACAAAAAGGGTTTAGGAGGGTCAGCAGTACGAGTGTGACGCCCCTGACGTTGCATATGTTCATAGGCCAGATTACCCATTCCCATCAAGTGGTCTGTGTGCTTGACTGCCATCTAACTTAATAAAATGATAAAAGACTGAAAAAATCACCCAAATGTATTTACAACACGGGAGAATTCCTGTGTTCTAGAAAGCTCAGTTGTTCAGGGTCACAGATTCAAGTCACATCTGTGATGTTGATCTTCACTGATTTATTTTAACACTAGCGACCCGGGACCCGGCTTCGCCCGGGTGTATATTCCAGTTTTCCAATAAAATATGCCTATGACACTCACAAATAATGTGGTTTTCTATTGGTGAAAGAATTTTTAAAATCGGTTCAGTAGATCCCGAGATTACCCCTTACAATTTAACAAATATACAAACACACAAACTTTAGCTCTTTGTAATATTAGTATAGATAAAAAATTGTTTAGCTTCAACATTCACCTAATATATGTATGTATTTTCAGAATAAACCAATACCACCTGAACTCATATTGAAGCTATCCTTCATGGCCTTCGAAACAGATGCAAAGAACCTTCTAAAAGAATACTGTAAAACGTACTGGAATATTCTAGCTGACCGTCTCATATACATCGAGAAACTAAAAGGGAAATCGCTACACAAACTGTTACCAAAACTAACCGAAGATATTCTTAATACTATAGAAATTTATGACACGGTACAATTTTGTGCTAATGTCTTAGTATTTTTAATTAAAAAATTACATGCCATTTATAATGAAAGTAACTCGGAACAACTAAACGTGTTATACGGAGAAATCTTCAAAAAATTGTCTAGCAAAAGTAATTCTAGTGCCTTAAAAAAGCTTAACGATGATGAGGTGTTAAATTTGTATGTCAAAATCAGTGATTGCTTGTATGTTGTGGCTGATAATGCCTCCAAGACTCATTTTAAAGCATCATCACTTAGTACGGCAGTCCGTGGTGCTATATCGTTGCTGGGACATCGACCCGATATGTTTCATTGTCTGCAGACGTTTTATCTAAACTCATTTTGTGATATATTCGAAAATAAGGCTACATATATGGACGCTGTGTTCAAAAGTTTAACCGTTTCATGTGAGATTACAGAGAAACTTGGTTATAGGACGACTATGTGGGCTACTTACGCATATTTAAATCAATTTATAAGGTTGTTTGTAGAGTACTCGGTCACTAATTCGTTGAAAGAGAATTTTTCTGTGGAGATACAAGAAAATTGTTTAAATTTTATATTAAAAGTTTTAAACATGCTCAAACACAGTCAACAATTACTCAAATGTGACAATTGTAATGTTAAATCTGCACTACATGATGCTATAAGGCTCTCATTTTTACTCAAACACTTCATAACAAACTCATTACTGTGTAATATTGATATAACACCACTTATCGATATATATAACAAACTCATTAACGCTCAGTATAACATTATGAGTGAATTAAAACAATTAAAATGTGCCAACAGCAAGAAATTTTACCAAAAATTACAAACTGATACTCATAACACAGCTATAATGTTAAATAGGCATCAAAAATACGAATTTTCTATACAGTTATTCGAAATATACATTAAAAATGAATTGATTAACAACAGTAATGAGTTGGTGAATTACCAAAATGAGTCGATGAAATGCAAAAATGAGTTGGTGAAATGCAAGAATGAGTTAGTGAATAGGAAAAAAAATATAATTGAATCTAAAAATATAGCAAGAGCTTTCTTTAACAAAAGCATATGCGAATTGGATTTTAAAAAGCATGACAGTGCATTGCTAGATGCATATATGAGTTTGATATTTTCCGAAGAAATTGGCTCCGACAAGCACATGAGTTTAGTAATGGATATCAAAGCTAAATCGTTGAAGGAAAATAAAAACGATGATGATGATGAAGATGATCAGAGTGATCATCTGCAGGTGATGAGTGTTTTAGACGCCTGTAAAATTGTGTTAGAAAAAGAAATGTATGAAAATTTTAAAGAATATTTGGAAGATGTCAAGTTTAGGTTAGTGGTTACTTCAAATAATAGCTTTTATATTGCGCTTCTTGTTGGTAGCGGGTTCTTCTCTCTGGCGTGGCGGACAGCCTCTGTGGCGTAGCGGTTGTGAACGCGGCCGCTGCGCAGGAGGCGCGGATTCGATCCCCGCTCAGTGCAAATATTTGTATGCATGAATATGCTAGGGTGAAGAAAGTTGGTAGAGGGTACTTCTCCCTATTTTATGTCAGAAACCTTGTTTTTGCCTACAAGAGCATGTTAGTTCCTTGTTAGACCCAGTTGCAATATGAACGTCTATGGTAGTCTTTTTGCAAGTTGGAGACCTAAAAAGTCCGACAAATGGTCTAACTACAGTATTTCGATATCACCAATGAGTTGTCGAGTTCAGATGATAGTCACTTCACCAAAAATATCGAAGTTCAATGCTCCATTGACAGCCAACTCAGTTGGGCAACCGAATTGGGAAAGGACTTGGAGGGTGAACAGATAGGACAGGAAGCTTTTGAATAGGGTTTTGATTCCACTATACAGATACCGGCACGTAAATTGGCCAGACGCGTCATATGCGCAAAGGTCGATTTTTAGGTCCCCTTTGAGGTATGAGCGGGTCGCGGGAGACGCGGTTGCGCCGTCGCGGACATATGATTGGTTCGTCACTTGATGGACCAATTAGATGTCTTCGAGAGACGTCTTGTAGCGAATCAACGTTCCGTTCGTTCGTACTTTGAATCATTTGATTGGCTCAAAGTGCACGATGCGCGAACTTATCCCCACTACTCCAAAACCTGGCCAAGTTACGTGCGATCTATACCATAATGTATTTTTTTTCCAGTTGTCTTCTGAAACACGAATTCCTAATGTATATCAAGCTATGGCCTTCAATAATGCCCATAGCCGGCGTGTGGAGGTCTTTGCACCGACTCGTAGAGGGATACCGAGAAGATTGGATGACCGGTATGGTACCTTAGATTACTTAGACACAAAAAATAATAAAAATCTAAGTTACCATAACTTAGATTTTTTAATATTTTTTTTTTGTGTTTTCATACATCTATCTGCGATCACTTCAAGCTTTACCTTTAGTTTTACATCAGGCGAGGTGAAGGCATAATTGACGAGACCGACATAAAAAAAAAACTTTTAGCGGGTATGATGAAATGTATCACAGTGTGACAGGGTGGTGTGATGGTCAGTCTGGACCCACTTTGAAAGGTGTGTCCTCCAGTAAGGATATCAACTCCTTATTTGGTACAAGAGACACCATCACTTCTCTTGAAGCAATTGTTGTTTCCTATCCTCCCCTCCCTTTTCTGGGGGATGACAGGGACACCGCGGTTCCCAAATCCGATAGGATCCACTCCCGTTGGCCAATAGGGATGAAAAAAAGGGCCCGAAGGCTTGGGAGACCCCTACCCTAGGCTCAGGGGCCCGGCGCCAGGCACCGCCTAGCCCTCCAATATCTACGCCAGCTTACTATGTATTATGTCGTAGAATATCTACTAATGCAACACTATGTCCATGACTTCAACTTATAACAGGTTTCTCATACCAAAAATCATTCGAAGCACATAAAAAGTTGTCACTTCAATTTTTTTATATTTTACAGTTGAAGATGAAGACACATTGCTCTGGACGCTTCTAGAAGTTATATCCCTAACTCCAGCCGCCGTTAGAACGATAAAGAACGATCGCCTGGAGGATATAGTCAACAAAATGTTGGACAGAATTGATAAAATGCCTGTAAGTTTCCCTTTCATTTTTGTTAATGAATCCTTAACTGACTCTGAGTGGCAATTTTTTTTAAAGTTTACTAAGGAACAACCTAAGTAAGAATATTAGTAATTTCAGTAACTTTTGCTTTAAAAAAGTATATATTTCAGGATCCCGTGCCAGTGGACATCAGAGTAGTTGAAACGTCTCTGCTGTTCCTAAAAGCCGAATATGATATAGCAGCCGCTAGCGTGAAGTACGGATGGAAAATCACTGAGATTGTAAGTATGCCACTGAGTAGTAACAACATACATAACAACATAAACTCACGCCTATATCCCCGAAGGGGTAGGCAGAGGTGCTAGCACCCACATTTCGCCAGTTTATGTTAACGTCCCAATGTAATAGGTGGCGAGCCTATTGCCATTAACCGGCCACTTATAAACCTGCGATAAATACACACATAACTTCGAAAAGCATCGAAAAGTCATTGGTGTGTGGCATGGTGAACCTGGGATCGAACCCGAGACCTCGTCTCAGCAGTCCATTACCCAGACCACTAGGCTACCGCGGTTTTTTTACGTAGTAGTTACACAGCATTTATAATTAGAAATATAAATCATACTGCACAAATTAGGCTGCCTAAAACTAATATAAAAATTACACTGCATAGAAAATGATGTAAAAATCACACTGCCTAAAAACGAATGTAAAAATTACACTGCCTAAAAACTAATGTAAAAATTACACTGCCTAAAAACTAATGTAAAAATTACACTGCCTTAAAAGTAATGTAAAAATTACACTGCCTAAAAACTAATGTAAAAATTACACTGCCTAAAAACTAATGTAAAAATTACATTGCCTAAAACCTAATGTAAAAATTACACTGCCTGAAACCTAATGTAAAAATTACACTGCCTAAAACCTAATGTAAAAATTACACTGCCTGAAACCTAATGTAAAAATTACACTGCCTTAAGTAATGTAAAAATTACACTGCCTAAAACCTAATGTAAAAATTACACTGCCTTAAGTAATGTAAAAATTACACTGCCTAAAAACTAATGTAAAAATTACACTGCATAAAAACTAATGTAAAAATTAAAAAACGAATGTAAAAATTCCACTGCCTAAAAACTAATGTAAAAATTACACTGCCTAAAAACTAATGTAAAAATTAAAAAACGAATGTAAAAATTACACTGCCTAAAAACTAATGTAAAAATTACACTGCCTAAAAACTAATGTAAAAATTACACTGCCTAAAAACTAATGTAAAAATTACACTGCATAAAAAGTGACTTTTAATTAAAGGACTGCTTTTGATACTGACTAAAGATTATTATGGTAGTCGTCTGACTCTTAGTCTTTGAGTCTCTAATATCAGCATTTCTTCCAGAGCACAGACCCCGACCAGGTACAGTTGACCCGTACCATCCAACAAGAACATGAAGCGTTGAGTAGCGCTCTAAAGGCCGTGGAAATATGGACCGAAGTGGCTATAGAAATTAATACAGGTATATTTACATACTATACTTACATTTTTCTATCAGGGGCTATTAAGGTTTAAGCCAACCTGGGTGCGGGGCAGAACCTCCACGAGGTGCACCCGGGCAACTGAGGCGACCGGCGAACAGCACCTCCCACTCGCCTTAGGAGAGACGCTGCCTGCACTATATGCCGGGCGAGGCGGGAGTAGCCCTCTAAAGGGATGCTCGAAGGCTCTCCACGTGTCCCTCCTGACTAGCAGAGCGCACAGTGGGGAGCAGGTAGAAGGCGGGGTGTTCTCCAAGTGCAGACGGAGAGTGAAAGGTCGGCTGCCTGTTACCCTACATTCCGCCGTCGGCGTCGGCGAAGCGGTGCGATGTCCCCCCTCCCCCTCTCTTTCTTGGGTCAAGGATATTAAAACTATTGGGATATGCCTATTGGGTCCCCATACACCCCTTATAAGACCCAATAAAGGTAATTTTTTTTTTCAGTATCCAGAATGTCTTGCCTCCAGAGCGCCCTGAGTCTTGCAGAGATATTTGTGCAGCATCTACTGTTCTTCAGCAGACTGGCTCATGGTCTCCAGCTGGCACACGTGTGCTGCCAGATCGCTAACCACATCGGGAACAAGTAAGTGAGGAGTATCATGAGGAGGTAGGACACGACGGTATCTCCCGTCCGAAATGAGCAGTCCGCCCGAGGTAGTACCTCCGCCCTACAGAACACCGCGGACATAATAACCTTGAGCCAGAGCTCAGTGTACCCCTTCCTCCTCTTCCTAGCCCTCTCCCTTTCCCTTCAGGGTAGGCAGCGCGTGTGTGACACTCTTAGTGTTACACACGTCCATAGGCCACGGTGACCGCTTCGCATTAGGTGGGCCGTGTGCTTGTCTGCCACCTACATCATTCTCTGAACCTTTTTCCCAACTCAGTTGGGGTCGGCTTTCCAGTCTAACTGTGATGCGGCTGAACTTCGATATTTTCCGTGGAGCGACTGCCATCTGACCTCCACAACCAATGGTCATTATGACCAATGGCGATATCGAAGTTCCAAGTTAGACTGGTTGGACTTTTGTGGGCTCCAACTACCCGTAACGACTGCCATAGATGTTTGTATGGCAACCGGGACCGACGGCTTAACGTGCTCTCCGAGGCACTAATAAACCTGCGATAAATACACACATAACTTCGAAAACTCATTGGTGTGTGCCATGGTGAACCTGGGATCGAACTCGAGACCTCGTCTCAGCAGTCCATTACCCAAACCACTAGGCTACCGCGGTTGTCTGCCACCTACGTAGTATAAAAATATTTTGTTGAATAATAATTTTTTGTGTTCCAGGGAGGCGTATATTCGAAATGTTGGGGTCTTAGCGTACCACGTGACCGCGCCAAATGTCTTGAACGACCCCATCTTGCAAGCGAGCGAGTACTGGGGCGAAGCTCTACGCACCGAGGACGCGTTAGAAACTGCGCTGGCGTTCCTAGGAGACATAGCTGTAAGATTTTTTTACACTACTAAGGTGGCAGATAAGCGCATAGCTGATGGGAAGCGCTCACCGTGGGCTATGGACGTGTGGAACATCTGAGGTATCTGTCCGATTGCCATTTCAACCAGTTCGAAATAAAACGTAACGGTGATCTGACCGCACCAAACTAGCCCCGCGGCATATTAACTTGTTATTCCTTTTGTTATTTTAACTTTGTCATTTTAAATTATACACCTTTATATTCTCTTTAAACCATCTTTTATTTGTCGGGACTCGAACCCCCTACAGTATCACACTCGCGCTGCCGACCTTGGAGGGGGAGGGAGGGGAGTTGTTTATTGTATTTGGGCGGGGGTTGAGGAATCTGGGTGAGATGGGGTGGGGGGATTGTGAGCTCCCTCTTTTTTTATATTCAGTCTGCCAATTGACTTAACCCCGCTGGATGGTAAGAAGTTAGGGCAAAGTCAAAAGGGTACGGGCCGCCATTATGTCAGTTGAAGTTAATTTTGTTTTCTTTTTCAGATTTATTATCACAAATGCAATTCTACTAGTGCGGCCGCAAAGTTGGTCCAGTTGTGTCAAGCGAATATATTGAAGGCGTATGAGAAATATCCGGACATTAATTGTAAGTAGTTTTGTGATTTTCTGATCGGAAAAAGTGATCATCCAGGATGGGACTTGACCCCGTGACCAGTCCTTTACAGGGGGAATGCTTTGACCAACTGAGCTACCTGGACCCATCTTAGATGCTCGAAATTTTCCGATATATTCTACGGCTTAGGGCGCCGGTGGAGCCATCTACCGTAATTCGTTCGAACTACGGAAACAATGAACAATATTGCAATTGTTTTTAAACATTATTTTTAGATTCTCCGTCCGATTAATTGGATGAAATTTTTAAGCAATTGCATGCTATTTCCAGTATTTTTATGTTCCACCCCTATGGCGTAGCGGTAGTGAATTCGACTGTTTCACTAGCGTGGGTTCGGTTCCCGCTCAGTGCAAATATTTGTATGCATGAATTACGTCTTTTTTGTTTTTTTTTTTTAATTTATATCATTTAGGTGACAGACAAGCACACGGGCCACCTGATGGGAAACGGTTACCGTAATCTATGGACGTGTGCAACACCAGGGGCATTACATTCGCGCTGTCTATTCTGGAACAGGAGGGCTTGGGGAGGGGGAGGTGGGAAAAGGGCATGTTCTGGGTAATTCTATTATTATTATTATTATTGATTAATGGACGAGCAGCGCTTGCTGATATGTCCATATCACTCAGTGCTTTGTGTGTTTAAATATGTCAAATGTCTATCGAGTCGCTCCTTAAAAGCATTTACACTAGGAGCACCTACTACATGTTCCGGTAGGGAGTTCCACATTCGCACCACGCGGTTTGGCAGGAAGTGATACTCTATGATCGTATTTACAAAAAAAAAGTATGTAATGTATGCTCTTTCCTACCCCCGACCCTTCCCTTCAGGGTTGGTAGCGCGTGGATAACACCTTTGGTGTTGCACACGTCCATAGGCCGCGGTGACCGCTTCCCATCAGGTGGGCCGTGTGCTTGTCTGGCACCTAAGTGGTATTAAAAAAATGTAAGCATGTTTATCCGCATTCTAGAACCAAAGCAAGCTAGTTGAACTATGCTTACTTTGAGTCTAGCTATTATTTTTATACATTTGTTTGCAGTGGACCTGGCTGTAGGCCGCCTGATGGAAGCTCAGGCCATGATGTGTCCTCACTCCGGAGCCAGCATCATGACGGATGTCAACGGACTGCAGAGGCATTACTTATCTATGGCTAACAATGGTATATTGTGTTGTAACTTTTTTTTTGTGATTTTAAATTGATTATAACGAAAAACTCAAAAATACTTTGATTGCAACATATGACCATGAACCAGAGCTTATAAGATGATTTTTTTTTTTCAACCTAGCGTTAATCTCAGTCGCATCTAAAGCTTTCACCTCGGAGTTTGGGGTCCGCTTTACCAGTCTTAACTGCGGATTTGGGTGAATAGAGCTTATAAGATGATTGTGAAAACTTTAATATTAATTCTGTATTATGGAGAAAATATTATCAAAATTTTCATTTTTCTTTTAGTGCAGTGAATTTTAAAGACATGTCGACATCTAATTTTAGATATGTATATAATGGATTTACATACATATATACGTACATACAAATCACGCCCTTTTCCGATAGGGGTAGGCAGAGACAACATCTTTCCACTTGTTACGATCCTTTTGCTTCTTCAACTTTCATAACTGGTTTCATAGCCGCAATTTAGTAAAGACGATGTGTTGTGTAACTCGTAGCTCTGAGCTGGTCGTCCCGCCGCCTGCGGTCGCTCCGCGCGCGATGCGGCAGCAGCTGGGCGACTCTGTCGTGCGCACGCGCCGCCTGCTCCCTGTCCCTGCTGCGCCGCGCGCGCGCCGCACGACACGCCGCGCTGCACGCGCTCGGCGCGGTCCAGCACGCGCGCGCCGCCTGCCTCTCTGTCAACTGTCATAGCATGCAGCACGCACAGGTACGGAATATCTTATTTTCATACGGAAATCCCCATGGATACCACCCCCCCCAGAGAGAAGGATATGTCGAAATTGAACCGATTAAAACCGCACGTCTCAGGTCTTACCGCTGTGGTGTAAGGTGACCTAATTTTGAGTATAGATAATAAATGCCCAGTGTCGGCATAAACTTATCACTATATTATATTAACTTGTTTTAGATTACCCAAACCAACTTAGCATACCCTTTTCAATTCTTGTTACAATATTCTCTTGTAGGCCACACCCTTTGTAGAGTTCTACTCTTGTCTGCTTGTTAAGTTTGTAGTTGAAGAGTGCTTAGAGAAAAATGTCTTGGTTCACTTTAATTACATAGTAATGTAAAGGTTATAAAAATAAAGATGAGTTGGCGTTTCCTTTCTCGAATGTGTTTACCGCGTGGCAGTAATTGCACTACTGAATTGTTTTATAACATAAAATGTAATAATGACGCAAGCAGATTGCTGCGTCAGCCAAATATGCACAATACAAGACTGTACACCCTTCTCGTATATCCGTATTCCTCTTCCTATCAACCAACCTTACTCCACATAAAAAAAATACAGTCTTCAACCTAGCGTTAATCCCAGTCGCATCCAAAGCTTTCACCTCGGAGTCTGGGGTCCGCTTTACCAGTCTTAACTGCGGATTTGGCTGGACCTCGATATTTTCCGTGAAGCGACTGCCATCTAACCTTCACAACCCAATGGTGACATTAGGTGATATCGAAGCATTGCAGCTAGACCGTTGTTGTTGGACTTTTTTGGACTCCAACTACCCGTAACGACTGCCATAGATGTTTGTATGGCAACTGGGACCGACGGCTTAACGTGTTCTCCGGGGCACGACCAGACAAATGCAAATACCCGTATTCATGCATACAAATATTTGCACTGAGCGGGGATCGAACCCGCGCCTCCTGCGCAGCGCAAAAAATACAGTAATAATTGAAATATAACGGTTTTTTTCCTCAGGTTACCATCGACAACCGCCTAAAATACACCCTGGGACTGTCCACGGAGCAACCAACCTCAATAACCGAACCCAAAGTGGAACTATTCGCACCAAAACAAGATTTGGAAGTTATGCTTGAAAGCCAACCGTTCAAATCCCTAAGTCCCACACGGAAATATGTTCAAATACCCGGCTTCAAACTACCGGACTTTTTAAAACATAAAAAATGTGATTGCTATGCCTGCGATAATATTCATTGTACTATTATTTCTTATATTATTGGAGGATTGGAAGCGTCCATGTATTTTAGAGCAAACGAGACTGAAATAGCTAAAAATTATTACAAAGGAATCGTTGATTCGTTTAAATATTTCGATAGTAAATTAAAAAACGTTTTAAATAAATATTCAGATATGGATTTTGAGAAATACATCACAAATCATGTTAAAAAAGCGTTTGAAGATGAATTTAAAACTGTAAAGTTGGAAATTTTAATTGAAGCAACATATTTTGAGTTGAGAAATGAAAATTTTGGTAACGCGGACGATTATTTGGTTACTATCCATGAAATATTGCAAGATATTGGCAACCCTGATGGGTATATGAAAAATGAAGTTATGAACTTAATGATAGCGTCAGCAAGGGTGAGAAACGTGGTTAAAAAACATGAAATCAGTTTAGAAGCTGAGTTTGAAAATCTTAGATTAAGCCCTAAAAGTGAAGTGCCCAAAACACCGATATCCAAACCTATATTACCAGTAGTAGCATCTAAAAAAGTTACAGTGAAAGACGAAGAAATACCTAAAAAGCGAAAAGTTATAAAGTTAAATTTAGACGAAGGTAGTTCAGACGAAAAAGACCTAATAAAACCGAGAACCAGAAAACCGGTGTTCAAAATACCGGTACCTGTCACTTCTAAAGCAGTTTTGGAAAATATAACCCCTAGAGGTGTTCGAAAACCGGCGATTAATGTAACAGACACGAGTAAAATAGTCCGGAAACCGGAGATTACCGTCACAGACACGAGTAAAATAGTCCGGAAACCGGAGATAACCGTCACAGACACGAGTAAAATAGTCCGGAAACCGGAGATTACCGTCACAGATACAAGTAAAACGCCAAAAACAGAAAGTAAAGAACAATTACCGGAGTTTTTCACTCCGCAATCGACACCAGAACAATTTTTTACGCCTTTGAATACGATTAAAACATATTCAAAATCTAATTTGAGGCGAGGAATTGTAAAAAACTTAGAAGAGGAGTTCTCAACGCCTCTGAAGAGGGAGGTTAAGGAAGTGTCGGAGGTTACAAAGAGGTCTGGGAGGAATGAGGAGAGGGATAGAACTCTCCGAAGGGCAACGAGTCCGGGTAAGCTGACGGATACTACGACGAGATCTCGCAGGATGAGACAGCCCAAACTAAATGATAATTGATTCGATAATAAAATAATTGAGAGGTATTTGTTTTTATATCATATAATTTAAGCCAGTTACTCACAAACCAGCCGCAGGGGCAACCTAAGGTGTAAATCTGGGGATGCTCTTTGCACCTGTGTGTAGGCAAGCAGAGGCAATCTAGATAGGTGGCAATGAGGATCAGTCACTTTTTTAGCTGAGTATGCAGTTTTATAGACCTAAAAAAAACAATAAATTCTGTAAAAAAATTATTTGAATCGGATCAAAAATGACGGAGTTATAGCCATTTTAGTGCGGTAATCTCAAAAACGCTCGCCACCGCGTAGAAATACCCTGTGACGTCATCGCTCACATCGTCGCGCGTCGCCGCCGCGCCGCTATGGAGAATATAGGGCAGGGTAGGCGAACCTTTATACATCAACGTGCCATTTTTTTTCTAAAACATGCTTTATGGGGTCACTGGCGTGCCATCAAAACTCTTTTTTTTATACCACTAAGGTTGCAGACAAGCACACGGCCCACTTGATGGGAAGCGGTCACCGTGGCCTAGGGACGCGTGCAACACCAGGGGCATCACACTCGCGCTGCTGACCCCGCAAAAACCTTCTACTTTCAAACCTCACACTATTTATGAAATAATGGTTTTTATTACACGCATAATAGTATATTAGGATACCAGGAAGGTAAGTTGAAAATTACGGCATAGGCGATATTGCTAGCCCGAGTCATAGGCGAGGGTTATAAGAAGCCGAGGATAAGTAATTTTCATACCTCACGAGTGTCATACGACGTTTTATAACATATTTGAGAACTCCGTAGCATAGGATCATTTTCGTTAGATCGTCATAAAATACCTAAACACATTTTTTACACAAGTTTTTATGATCGGCGACGTGCCCAAAATATTGTGCCGCGTGCCACCAATGGCACGCGTGCCATTGGTTCGCCTACCCTGATATAGGGCTATTCGGATAAAATATTTCATGAATTTTTTTAAATTATAGAACTAAGTATTTTTTCTTTTTTTTATACTACGTAGGTGGCAGACAAGCACACGGCCCACCTGATGGGAAGCTGTCATCGTGGCCTATGGACGTGTGCAACACGTGTCACACGGGTGTCACACGTGGTGTCACCAGGGGTTCTGTCTACCCTGAAGGGAAGGGGGGGGGGGGGCGACTAGGAAGGGGTGGAGAGGCTAGGAAGAGGGGGGGAGGAGGGGTACAGTGAGCTCTGGCTACCCTACTTACCTTGGGGAACACAACACTATGGTTATTATAGCTGCGGTGTTCTGTAGGGCGGAGGTACTACCTCAGTCAGTCGGACTGTTCAGTTCGGACGGGAGATACGGTACCGTCGGGTCCCACCTATTATTAGATGTAAGTATTAAGAATATATGAAATATTTCTTTCATTTTTAGTGGTTCGATAGCATTTTAAGGCATGCTGGAAATCAAGTACTTATATAACCCGTGCGGAAATCCCCACGGATATCACCCCTGTCGGCCTTTGGAGATAAAGATTAAAGATAAAGATAAAGATAAAGATAAGTGCAAGAAGAGGACACCGTGGCTCGCAAACCCGAGGGGACATCTTGAAGCCGGAGAGGGTACGGGTCAGCCGGGATGCGAGGGACATACCTTTTGGGCAACCTTATACCTCGGCGCTAGAAAACCCGAGACGGCATGCGGCTTTAATCACTTCGATTCAAACAAAAAACGCCCCAGTTGGGGGTGTTTTTATATTTGTCAGTCCGCCGAATTGACTGCAACCCGCCTGATGGTAAGCTGAGGTGCAGTCCTAAAGTATTGGACATCATTTCATCGAAACTTGAACACTTTCCCAAATAACGGATGTCTAGGTATACAACCACTCTACCCTTATTTGCCCCCTTAGGGGTGGATTTTTGAAAAACCGCGATTCCGGGGTACGTTTATTTTTAACCAGAAGCAGCTGTATCAAATTTCGTGCTTCTTACTTTCAAAATAACGGACTTTCATGCAACCAGCCATCGCCTATTTTACGCCTTTAGTAGTGAAATTTTGAAAACGCTGGTATACATGTATATTTATTTCTAATCAGAAGTAGGTATATGAAATTTAATGCGTCTAACATTGAAAATGAAGAACTTTCATATAAATGTTTATGCCTTATTTTGCCACCTTAGGAGTAAAAATTCTAAAAATCCGTTCTTAGTTGATTCCTACAACATAAAAAGCATCTACTGTCAAAATTTCAAGTTTGTAGGTCCAGCGGTTTAGGCTCTTCGTTGACGTATCGGCCTGTTTATCATAGGGCATCGCACACGAGGTGAGCCATGACGTCATCGACAAAAATCCAGCGAGAGTGTGCGTTTTAAAACAGCCGATTTTAAATCTTCGATTACTTCGTCATTTCTTGTCGGATTTTAATCATTTAAAAAACAAAATGCTTAGAAATTTGTAGCGCATACGTTTCATTAATTAAAAATTAAAAGTTCTGTTATGTGACTGAACCTCATTATGGTCATCCCCACATTTACACCCTATTGTTAATCAAAGTTTGAGGTAGTTCAATAGAGCTAAGTAATTAAACATCATTTTCATTAAGAACCGTAATTATATTACTTTGCTCAAAACTAGTGCTCAAAATCTGAAAATGATTGACGCCGACTATACTTGTTCAATTTTAGTTGGCACCTTCATCTTACGCCAATCCCTTGGAGCCCAGGGTTCGCCGCTACTTAAAACCGTAAGGCTAAGGACTCACGAAGCGGTTTTCGAATTTTCTTTCGTAACGTGTGCAACGAATATTGCATGTTTGTACAGCGCCCCTATCGTGCGTAAAAGGAACTGTACAAATCTCATATAACTTCTATCGCACACGTTACGAACTCGATTCGAAAGAAAATTCGTGCTCGCCTCACTGGTATTAAGTGGGAGGGTTGATATAAATGAAAGTCTCATTCGTATAATATCCGTATATTAAGTAGATGTCGACGACATGATTAGTAAGATACAACTCGATACGACTCGACCACAACGAACAGATCGACACTAATGATTTTGTATTAGTGTGACAAAACACTCTAAATTAGGCTGTTTAGCCTACCTCAATGCAATTTTGTACACATTCGCGCGCTAACGTATAAATATCTCGCTTCTGCACATATTAATAAGTATGTATTTACAAATTTACATTGGGACCTAAACATAAACTGGCGAAATGTGGGTGCTAGCACCTCTGCCTACCCCTTCGGGGATATATGCGTGAGTTTATGTTATGTATTTACAAAAAAAAAGTATATAATGTTTATCAGCATTCTGGAACCCATAACACGCGCTAGTTAAACTATGCTTACTTTGGGTCTAGGGAGCGCTGTGTAGAATGTCGTAAAGTATTATTTATTATTGTATGATGTATGATATTCTTTCTCGCTTCCGCCGAAATGAGTGTAATGTATGCAAGAAATGTTTCACCAAAAAAATAAAAGCTGTGAGCTTTAGTCGGTTCGTATGATGATGAATTCCGTCTGTGGCGAGCGGTGGGATGGTTCCTTATACGCCGTTTCGGGTCTGTTTGCAACGTATGCGTGCGGTTTTAATCGGCTCTTTACGTGTAAGCG
Source organism: Lithosia quadra (assembly GCA_963576445.1). Taxonomy (NCBI): domain Eukaryota; kingdom Metazoa; phylum Arthropoda; class Insecta; order Lepidoptera; family Erebidae; genus Lithosia; species Lithosia quadra. The sequence continues at coordinate 3,573,142 of OY754897.1, forward strand.
TGCACATTTGACATCGCGTGTATATATATCTGTCTATATGTTATTGTTATATCGATTCTGAACACAAAAATATATATTTTTTTAAATTCTTGTCATTTGTTCGCGATGGACGCAAAAACTAAATAGATTTTGATGCGGTTTTGTTTGTTAGAAAGGTCTTGATCACACTTAAAATTTGCCGTATGTTGATTGCAATTGGTTACCGGAGATATGACGGAAGGCGCGGGCTTCAACTAGTCTTTAATAACATTCAATTATGGGCATACGCTTTGTATTGACAGCCTATGTACCTCATCTTTATATATTATATAATTCTTCTGTACGTGTGACAGTGAACTCCTAAACGGCTGGTCCGATTTGAATGAATTTTTTTGTACGCGTTTGGGTAGCGCAAAAACAGTCCGGCAGATGGCACTGCAGTCGGTGTAAAAAACGTCTGTTGAGTCCGCTAGTTTTTTTTTAATACCACGTAGGTGGCAAACAAGCACACGGCCCACCTGATGGGAAGTGGTCACTGTGGCCTATGGACGTGTGCAACACCTAGGGCGTCACCCACGCGCTGCCGACCCTGAAGGGAAGGAAAGGGTGGGGAGGAGTCGTAATATAAAATCATTGGATACCTACTGTGCGTACATTTTTCAAACATGTCAACAGATTGAGTGATATATTGATAATAAATCAACGGTTTGTCTGTTCGGTTGGACGAGTGTTTTGTACAGTTAGTCACAATTATATTCTCTATAGTCATTATACACTAAGGTCTACGCTACACTTGAAGGAAATACCGTCGCGGAAGATCGGTCGCTAGCGAAGCGTACCTACCCGTCAATAACTATGGACCAAAAATATTGTCTCGAAAGCTTGTATGCTTTAATGACAGTAGTGGAAGCGCGTGAATTATGTAAAGCCAGAAGCATAGGCGGGCTGTTGTCTCTGCCTACCCCTGAGGGAAAAAAGGCGTGAGCATATGTATGTGTTTACAGGTGTTCCGACGCGAAAGATCCGCAGCGGTATTTCCGTCAAGTGTAGCGTAGACTTAAGAGCCGATCCATCACGACCTCCCAAATATTGCATCAGTATTTTTAAATAATTTTATTATACTTCAAGTTAAAAACTTTACGAGCTAATAATTTAGATCGGAAAAAACACATCTAGGACGGGACTTGAACCCGCTACCAGTCCCTTAGAGACATGTTCTAGATACATATTCAATTTTTTTGGATACATTCAGAATTTGAGTATATGAAAGTTAAAGAGCTGAGACTATACTATTATCAGGCGGGGTTGAGTCATTGATGTGCAATAAAAACTTACAATAAAAAGTGCGTTAGTATTAGTACTATAAAATATATTTATCACTTTTTTACATAATCAGCATTTTTTTCCACACTTGATAACTTTTTTTTATAGAACCACAGATGAAACAATAATATTATTTATACATTATGGTTCGTTCAGAAATAGAATCGTTAATTTGTTCTTAATTTAAAAAGAACTCAATTTACATACCTACATATAAAATAAATCCGACAACCATAATTTGTTCGTTGAAATCTCGTTTCTTTTGAAGCACGCCACTGGCATTCCACTAACACTGTTAATTTTAGACTTTATTTTAATGCAATTAAAGTCTATAATTAAATGATATTATTCTAGAGTCGAGGAACAGAATCCAGGCTTCGGGAATGAGGCGGGAACGGGTACGGGACGCAGAAATTGGTGTTAACGAATTTTGACGCTTATCTGGGGCCTAATTCAATAACATTACGTTTTTAAAAACGCGTGACTTAAAAACGATCGCTTGTAAAATTAAAAAATCAAATTGAAAATAATTGATTTATTATCTACTATGCGATTTACTACTACGTTTTTTTCTACCAAGTGATTTTGAAGGTTTGAATAACCTCAGAAAAATGTTGGTAGGTTTTATTTTGACAGATCTTACGAAATAAAGTTATTTTTAGGATTTACTGTAGAATCGAATTGAAATCACGCGTTTTAAAAAAGGAGCGTTATTGAATCGACCTCTTGTATAGACATAGGGCGCTTTTGTTGTTATAACAGATAAAAAAAGGCGGGCTTTTTTGATGGCCGATTTTTATTTTTTCCGTATACAGTTAGCAGCATACAATAAAGGTCTTTGTTAAAATCTATTATACACAATATTTTATTTAAAGAAAACTCTTAACTATACAAATAAATAAAATTGGAGTGTCTGTAACTTTAAAATAACTGTTTTTTACTAATTGCATTTGGATGTATACTAAAACATTGCTTTTAGCGATAAGGCCGCAATTTGTACATTATGTTGATCACATATATACGCGCCTTTTTTCTATTGGGGTAGGCAGAGACAACACCAGTGTATGCCAAGATGTCTGTGCCTACCCCAATTATGTTGTTTTCCATACATGCATATTATAATTGGTATACAATAAAGTATATTATATAATTCTATTCCATCGCTAGTGTACCACAGCGCTATCTACTCAAAATAAAGCTTGTTATATTGGTTCTAGAACACAGATAAACATGTAACATAATACAATACTATACATAGAAACACTCTCATATTCATGTATAAAAATATTTGCACGGACCGGGCATCAAATCACAACTTAACGCTAGTATTAAGCAGAGGTTCCATTCTGAGAAATATATTCAAAATTCAGTTTCAATCTTGATCTCATAAAAAAAGTATTTTTGGATCTAAATTTTCAACATCCAATATTATAACGATATTGTGATTGAAACTGGAAAAAAGGACTTTGTAATGGATAAATATTGTACTACTCGTTCACGCTAAGTTTGCCGCAGTCAACTGTCACACGTTTAGCGTTGTCTCACTCACTCAGTTCTAGTTCCAGTTAGACAACGCTATACCGACGTCATTCGACAGCGGCAAACTTAGCGCGAACGGGTAGTAATGCCAATGAAACGTAATTTGTTTCATCTTTAGGTATGCGTTTTTAATATTTAGTCCGCCGGATTGACTGCACCCCGCCTGATGATAAGCTGAGGTGCAGTTCCAAAAGAAGTGGTCACTATTCCCAAGAGATGCCCTTAGAATGATGAACTCTACCTGGACGGCCTTGACAGATGCTTTTTCACGCCCCGCTTATAAAACCCGGGACTATAAGAGGAAGTTGGAGATGAGATCGGAACTGCATTTTGAACATATTACAAGAACTGACCCTCAGATGGGAGGCCGTTTTTAGAATGGGTCACATTTTACATGATAACTAAAATCTACTATCAAAAGCACAAATATTATAAACATGGACCTATGAAACGTATGGACAAATTGTGTTGAACAATACAACTGAAGACACCTAGAGTCGGCCCACTTTCATACGAACAAACACACTAGTCAGCCAATACGCGGCTAACGTCATTCGATTAAGCTTAAGTCATTCTCTGAGCCTTTTTCCCAACTCAGTTGGGGTCGGCTTTCCAGTCTAACTGTGATGCGGCTGAACTTCGATATTTTCCGTGGAGCGACTGCCATCTGACCTCCACAACCAATGGTCATTATGACCAATGGCGATATCGAAGTTCCAAGTTAGACTAAGCTTAAGTAGCGAAAATAAATAAAAAAAACAACATGTCTTGTGTAGTAAAATTGTATAAAAACTGTAGTGATAGCAAGAAAAAATATCCATGAATCACATTTCAATCAAAGGAGATGTTTCACAAATGTATGGACCTTGGGCCCGATAATTGTACACTACTTAGAAAAATAGCTAGGCAACGTAGTTTTCATTTTTCACTATTCATTTCTTATAATATTGCCTCGTATTATGGGCGGAATCTAACTAAATAAACACTTTCTTGGCAACACAACAAACATGGCGGACTAAAACTATTAAAATGTACTCATATTTTATTAATTTATATCCTTGAATTTCGGAGGCGAATAAATATGATTCTATTTGTGCCAACAACCGGTATTATTTCTCTTTTTTCTGTATTGTGAACAATTAGGGGGCCCAAAATGAAACATCTCCTTTGGGTAACGCAACCCAATATTCACTCACTAATAGTTAGCCGCTGCCATATTTGTGTCAGTCGTGTTCTCCGTCGGTAGTTTTATAGGTCCATGATTATAGTTTACACACAATTAACTATACTATGTTCAAGCAACATATATTTGACACTAAGCACTATATGAAGTTCGTTAACACTATAGAAGTCTTTATTCACTGCACTTTTACTCTCAGCTCGTCCACTGCTCGCGTAAGGGAGACGCTGCCCTTATTTTTTATATTTTACAGAACTCCATGACGTATACAAACATGTAATTGAATATTTAATAAGAATATACGTCCTCTTGTCTTTTTAGAAATGTAAAAATTATATATGTATCATATATGACTCATGAGTGATACTAATGAATCACATATGATACATGGCAAATTTTTATTTTTTAATATAAAAAGACAAGAAATCAACTATATTTTTTTAAATATTCAAAAAGTAGACTACAGATTATTTTCGGCCGTCCACACTCTAATATACTTTAAATAACCTATATAATTTGTTAATAATAATAAATATTTAAACAAAAATAATTAATACGGACAGAAATTATCTTAATTAACATAATTATAGTTCTGTAGTCTACATGTTTAGGGTAAACTTCAATGGGACAAATTGGTTTTTCAAAAGTCGTTTTTCAGCTAAGTTCGGTACAAACTTTAGTTGTAACCGGCATTACTACGCTCACTGCTCTCTAAAGTTCAAACTTTGATTGCAACCACGATTGCCAGCAGTGATGTCAAATTGAAATATTTCTGACTTCATAATCGTTCACCAGTCTCAAATAGCTAAACTTTAGATGTAATATTGCCATTGGTGATGACAATAACATCAAAAATTGCCACTGACGATGACAATCACACCCATCTATCAATGTCTCCCCACTGTAGTCTTGTAGAAGTTGCTTCATGGACAATATTGACGTACGACTGACCATTGATAACGATGATGACATCATTATACTAATATATAAACGGGAATTAACGCGATCATGGTATAGGTATATACATACCTTTGGAATGCCTGACGTTTCGACCAGGTTACACCGGCCGTGGTCACAGGCTGACTGTCTCAGCCGCACACGCCCTCCGTCATGATCATGATGATACCATGATCGCGTTAATTCCCGTTTACATATTAGTATAATCATGGAACGCGAAAGTTTAAAAGTTGATGACATCATTGCCACTGGTGATAACAACTTTACACCGGTCAACCAATATCTCCCACTGAAGTGTTTAGTCAGCACTGACCTGAAATAATAAATCGCTAGACTGGCTATGCCATAGCAAATGACAGATATTTTTTGTGCCGATTTGAAGCGCCGCGTTTGACAGACGAGTGTACTGAGAACTAATTAGTTTGCAAATGGCCGTTGGAAATAGGGATGTCAAAATGTATATCGATAATTTTCTATCCAATGCCAAAATTCGTAGGTATACTTTTAAAAACAAAAGGCTTGGTATATGTACTATAAATAATTTTATGAACATATTAAAATGGTATTTATCATTAATAAACACTTCAAATTGAAGTAGGTAGTCGAAACAGTGACATTTGAAAAAGTTTCATCGATACTAAGGCAGTTGTTGTCCATCATTATTATTAGTTCCAAGTACACTCACGGCTGCTGTCAGCGCCAAAATGGCGATTTTCAATTAGGCACACTTTATTGGGACTGATCGCCAGTCCAGAGTACTTATTCAGGTCAGTGTTAGTCAGGAAGTCAGCAGCGTCTCCCTCACAGTATCGGTGCAATGAGGCGCGCTCTAACGCTTTAGAGGCGCGCCGCCCCCGCCAAGTCCACGCTAAGGACTGCGGCGGGGGCGGCGCGGGCTCAGCTTCTTCTGTGGCGGCCCCCTCGGCGTCTGCGCTCGCGCCTGGTGTTGCCCCCCCCTCCGGTTTCTCCCTCCGCCCAGCGTTCGTAGGCACGCTCGTGTTTTAACCACTCTTGGTACTTGTACCACCATTCCTCCCATTTCACGTAGTCGCCTAGTGTTAGACCTGTAGAGAACAAGTTTAACTTAAGTGGATTGATGGATAACTTTTTTTTATATATATAGAACAGGACACGTCAATATGACGTCACCTCGCCTGATGCTAAGCTAAAGGTTAGTTGACAATTTATTTTTTTAATTTTCTACAACATTCTAAACAGCCCGATCTAGACCCAAAGTAAGCATAGCTTAACTACTTTGTGTTATGGGGTCTAGAAATCGGATAAACTCTTTGATAGATTTTTTTGTAGCCGACTGTCAAGAAGGCTTATTGTAAATGTGGTTCAAGTCCTATACATCCATGGGGATTTTCTAAGAATAGAAAAAAGAATCGTTCATATAAGACAACATAATGCAGGATTTTTTTTAAATTTCTCCAATGTACAGACTTTAAAGAAAGAAAGCTACTTTACAATTTTATGATTGTATAGTATAGGTATTACTTAAATGCTATAAGGGTTATGATTAAGTAGATTATATTGAGAGTTACCTCGCAGATAGCCGCGCTTCTTGTAATAGTCGTAGCGCACGCGCACGTCGTCCCACGACGGCAGGCCGGCCGGCGCCGCCAGCAGCAGCTCCGATGGGTAGCTGCCGGCCGCCGCTCCCTCCGCACCCCTGGAAGCAACGGGTATATCACTATCGTAATATAAACATCTCTGGAAGTAGTTTTGGGTAGTTGGATTCATAAAAGTTTGATAGTCCAACGGACAATTTTGCTTTTCGAAGTTATGTGTGTATTTATCGCAGGTTTATTAGTGCCTCGGAGAGCACGTTAAGCCGTCGGTCCCGGTTGCCATACAAACATCTATGGCAATCATTACGGGTAGTTGGAGCCCACAAAAGTCCAACCAGTCTAACTTGGAACTTCGATATCGCCATTGGTCATAATGACCATTGGTTGTGGAGGTCAGATGGCAGTCGCTCCATGGAAAATATCGAAGTTCAGCCGCATCACAGTTAGACTGGAAAGCCGACCCCAACTGAGTTGGGAAAAAGGTTCAGAGAATGATGATGATGATGAGTCCAACGGCCAATTTTGGTAAAATAAAGTCAAATCTCGTAGAAAATTATGTTCCAAATTCAGTCTTATTCGTTCGGCCAAATGGCAAAACAAGGTATTCTTGGAACCAAAAGGCTCAATGTTGGCATGCGTGATGCGCATATTCTCCAGTCGCGCTACTACTGCGCCATGTACATGAGGTGGGGGGTGGGGGGGTACTGTGTCGTAGAGTATGTGGGGCGGCTACTCACGGGAAGTCGGGGTGCGGCGCGGGCGGCTCGGGCTCCTGGTCGCCGCGCTCGATGCGCACGTGCAGCGTGGTCTCGCGCCGCGTGATGCGCATGTTCTCCAGCCGCGCCGACCGGTCCAGCGACCACTGCGCCATCTTGCCGAACCGCTCCGACAGCGTCAGCCTGACAATGTACAACAATAAAGATTAAGCAAGATGCAGAGAGCGGTTTAGCGGAATAGTTTGGCGATTTCTCTGCCAAGCACCCTAACGCCTCGTCCGATTATTGCCAATCTCGCCCGAGCTATAATGCCACCTCTCCCAAACTCTAGGGAAGCGTTATCTGGCCATATTGGAATAATTTAAGATATTTGTATGTAAAATATACTGGTGGGCCCAGAATACTGCCTTGAGGAACCCCTGAGAGTTATAAACGGTTCTGGTAGTCGATTAAACATAAAAATAATGTAATATTGTTACATAACTGCATAGTTTTTTTTTAAATACTTTTCAACAAGAGTCAAGGAGATATGGTTTCGATATGAAGAAAAATTGTATGATGCACACAGTCTAATGCTTCTGACAAGTTATCAACATACAAAGCATAGAATACTACTAGGTTTTATTTAAATTTATTAACAGTTGAACCGATGAGTTGGCCTTACGAGTTACGATCGAGAGGTCTGACCGACTACCAACTTGAACCGACTCCAAAAATTACCAATTTATCTTATGGGAGATTAGGGGGAAAATTACAAATTTCGGTTGATAGTAACAAATAGTACCTTTGCGGCTGCGGCTCCTCGCTAGCATCGGACTCCGAATCCGACTCGCTGTCATTAAGCGCGGCGGCGATAGCAGCGGGCGATACGGCCCGGCCAGGGTGGGCGGGGTGCGGGTGACCGCCTCTAGATGTGGGCGGAGCCGCGGGGCGTTCTGGGGCGCGCTCGCCTTCGCGTTTGATATGCGGGGCTACGCATAGTTGTGAGCGTTGCCATTCCAATACCTATGGGAAAAAAGGAGTATAATTTTTTTTCTTTTTTTTTGTCGGTCACGTCAAAATGACTTCACCTCGCCTGATGGTAAGCTAAAGGCAAAGTCTCTGGAACGGGAGTCACCATTACAAACACCGATAGTGCCACAATGGTGGCACTCAGCTTGACGGCCTCATCAAGTGCTCTTTCGCGCCCAGTAGCGGTAGTAGTAGTGTACAGTGAGCTCTGGCTACCCTACTAACTGGCGGGAACACAACACGATGGTTATTATGTGCGCGGTGTTCTGTAGGGCGGAGGTACTACCCCAGTCGGACTGCTCAGTTCGGACGGGAGATACCGTCGTGTCCTGCCTCCTAAACGTTCAATATTACGTTTTATGGATTTTTCCTAAGCAAGCTGCTATTTTTACAATATTGCATTATCATGGGACTTACATAAGTGTGCCGAATTTCAGCTCAATCGGATAACCAAAAGTGTTCGAAAAATGGATTGCAAGATTTGATTAAAGACAACGGGACAGGTGAAACTAAATAAAAGCTTATCTATACTCTATACTAATATTATAAAGAGGTAAAGTTTGTGTGTTTGTATATTTGTTAAATTGTAAGGGGTAATCTCGGGATCTACTGAACCGATTTTAAAAATCTTTCACCAATAGAAAGCCACGTCATTCGTGAGTGTCATAGGCTATAGTAGGGGAGGCCGGCCCGCTAAATTTGCAGTTACTAAAGCGTCATGGGGACCGATTAGATTGTGAAGATTTAGGCCTAAAACGAAAAATAATTTATTCATTTTGCCATTTTAGTGAGGAGGAGAGCGTGTGCTAATTTTCAAAAATGTTAAAAAAATCATTCACATAAAAATACTCGAGCGCGTCAGACATTCACGGTGTTTACCCGCTTTGTTTTTCTAACAACCGAGAGATATTATTCTGACGAGTATATAGGGGAGGATGGCTGTAGAAAAGGGTAGAAAAAAAAATAAGAAAAAAGTTATTCGAGCGTGTCAGATATTTGAAGGGAATATTTAGAAAACTCAAAAAAGTGTCTTATTAAAATATCTGACGATTTGGATGTGGTCAAAAGTTATGGTAGATTTTTGAAAATGTAAAAAAATAAAGTGACCTTGAAATACTCGAGCGCGTCAGATTTTTACACAAACGGTTCAACTTGATGTTCTAGTCGTCCCAAATGATAATCTGACAAATATATGAAGGAATATTCTTAATCTGATAATTTGAAAGAAAAAATTTTTTTTTCCTGAATGGAATAAATTATTACGCATATTATGTAGGTGAAATTACACCTACAAATATAATTTTTTTTTTAATCTTCATCCTCACTGGATTGATCTTCAAAATTGATTCCTCCTTGGTCAATTTCTTCTTCATTTTCTGTTTCTAAATATAATATAATAAATATAATAATATATAATAATAATATAATAATATAATAATATAATAATATAATATAATTTTCTATTTCTTTTGTATTATAGTATTAAAATAAACGTACCTGAATCTACAGTATCTCCTGATATGTAAGGTCGATTTTTAGGTCCCCTTTGAGGTATGAGCATATGATTGGTCCGTCAAGTGAGGTCACTTGACGGACCAATCAGATGTCTCCGAGAGACGTCTTGTAGCGAATCAACGTTCCGTTCGTTCGTACTTTGAATCATTTGATTGGCTCAAAGTGCACGATGCGCGAACTACTCCAAAACCTGGCCAAGCTACGTGCGATGATTATGTGATGTGATGGTGCGAGAGAGTGAAATATAAAGAAAAAGTGAGAAGGAAACAGAAGCGCGGAGTTTCAATCCAGTTCTCAGCAGCTGTATAACACCACACTTTATTTATGCTTTAAGCTACATCGCCCCATGAAAATCGTCAGATTATTTTATTCTGTAATTCTCATAGGATTTCCTTCAAAATAAAAAAAAAATTAATCGCGCTCGAGTATTTCACAGCGACGTTTTTTTTTTACAATTTTGCCACTCACCCATTTCCTTATGCCACGCAAAAATCATCAGATTATTGAAATATAGTCTGTTCTGTATGTATTTAACTTACCTGGCCTTAATCTGACGCGCTTGAGTTTTTCTGAGGTTTGATTTTTTTTTACTAATCTGACGGGCTGTCCTCGGAGCACGCCCTTATATAAAGGGTTTATATTTGGTAGGAGTACATTACAAGTAATAAGGTTTCTCCTCATATAGTTTTCTGACGCGCTCGAGTAACTCTTCAAATCCCTTCATGGGCTCCCCTACCACTATATTTTATTGGAAAAGTGGAATTTACACCCGGGCGAAGCCGGGTCCGGGTCGCTAGTAAAAAATAAATTGGTGTATATATAGTGTATGTATGTGTATACTAACTTTCTCCTCGCGGGTTCGCTTGCTGTTTTCGCGCGCCTTTAGCAGCTCTCTAGTGGGCTGCACGGCGCGGGCGCGGCTGGGGGACGATGCTCCCCTGTATACACAGAAACGAATTTAATTATATATGTATATATAACTTAGTGTAATATAGTTAGCTAATTATATTACAAAAAATTGTAGTAGATAAGTAATTAACACGGAATAAAGAATACCTACTACAATGGAAGTGTGATACTACTTATTCATAAGGGGAACCGCTGTCGCCAAACTCACACATACAACCAGTTAATAATACATTGCATATCTTCCATACCAAATTAGCCTAAATTATGCATACTGCAAAACGAAAATACATCTTACTGGTTCGTGTTAGAGATTTCTTTGCTATAGATAAAAAAATATATATATATATATTTATATAACTTTGACTTAAGAAAAACTTCAGATAATCTCTCTCTCTCGCTCTATCTAACTATGCAAAACTTGCGAAACAACGCATACAAGTGACACGCGTGCCACGCCCACGTACCACTTCTACTTCTCTTTTCTGTGGTAATTAATAATTCCAATAAATTAATTTAAGTTCGATTCATTTGTCTAAAGTCAATTGTGCTATATTCTTGCAAGTTGCTTCACTACGGCAAATGGGCGGTACCTGTCTATGTGCTACGATAATTTTTGAGGTATTATTCTGTATATAAAAATAATGATACTTCATAAACGTGAACTGTCAAAATTATCATCCTAAAATAGACAAGGTATAGTTGGAAAGATTTGGAAATTTTAATTCTATATGTGTAAGTTTACATAAGTTTTAAAAACGTAATTTACCGAATGGGGTGCCTAGTGAGTCATGTATGAATACTTACACAGGTTTAACGGGCTTCGGAGGTGGTGGAGGTACTTTCTTGTTCTTGGCCGAGCACACTGAACATGACTCGTCGGAACAGCTGCTGGCCGAAGACCCTGAGGGGGACGACTGCAACAGACATTATATCAAATATTATTATGTTCGTATCCTCGCATACGCCTTTCGCTTCTTGTACTTTTAAAGCAACTACAGTCAACGGCAAAAGTCTATGACGACAGCAGAGATGTCAAACTTATAATTGCAAATGAAAATTGTTAATTATAATGTAATCAAAGTTTAAATAGTTCAATAGAGGGCTCTACAACAAGTAATTAAACAGTATTTTTATTAAGAAACATTATTCAAATTCAAATTCATTTAATAAAATTATTGTTTGTCAGAGGTAGATAGTAGTATGTCAATTACATAAAAGTATCACCGCAGCATGTCTGATAAGACGTACAATAAGATTATGAATCATTTACTTTTTTTTATAGGTCACGTCAATATGACTTCACCTCGCCTGATGGTAAGCTAAAGGTAGTCCTCATGAATGAGGTCACCATTACATACACCGATAGTGCTACAATGGCGGCCCTCAGCTCGACGGCCTCATCAAATGCATTTTCACGGCCCGCTTAAATGACCCAAGACTGTACCAAAAATTATATTTAAAATCTGAAAATAATCATTTACTTTTCACGCTGACTGTACACGTAGACAAGTTTCCATACAATAAATAGGTATACACACCTGTCGAAGCACCTTCCTCGGCTGCGGCGGCGAGGGGGGGCGCACGGGCCGCGAGGGGGGAGGCGCCGGCCGCCGAGCGTCGCGCCTCCCGGGAGGGGGCGCTGGGGGCGCCGCGCGCGGGGAGCGGCGCCGGGGCGAGCGGAGCGGACTGCGTCTGTGGGGGGAAGGGGCGGATTAGAACGTTGTTGTTAAATTATCACATTCATATAAAGTTTAGTCTTCTATACTTCGACCGAGGGCCAACTCAATTTGCATCTTAGGCGATAAGCTGGCGCGAGGCGGTAAAAATGTCCGCGACGTACTCTTATAATTAATGTCATTAGATCGCATTTAGCCCGCGTATGTCTGACAAGCGACATGAGATATTGTGTGGACAAATGTAACCTTATAATCGTGAAATGAGTGCGTCTCGGACATTTTGACCGCCACGCCCCGCCGTCTGATTATCACCTTAAGGTGTACAACCTAAGATGCAAATTCGGTTGGTCCTCAGTTTTGGAGCTTGGGGTCCACTTCTAAGTCAATGGCACAAAGCACATCGAGATTATTAGTACTATGAAACGATCGTACTTCAGATATTTTCCGTAAGCGACTGCCATATGACCTCCACAACCCACTGGCCATATAGAACTTCTTCGGCCCATATAGAACTTCTGTAGTTAGACCAGTTGTTCGATTTTTAAGCACTTCAACCCGTAACGACTGCTATAGAAGTTAGTATAGCAACCGAGACCGACGGCTTAACGTGCTCTCGCATGGGCATCGTTATTGAAGAGTTATTTGAGAGAGTAGTTAAGTTTTTACAGGGTTGGCAGCGCTAGCGGGACGGCCCTAGTGTTACACAACATGTCCATAGGCCACGGTGACCGCTTCCCATCGGGTGGGTTGTTTGTTTGTCTGCCACCTAAGTAATATAATAAAAACTAAAATAAATAGTTACCTGATAGGGCTCCTGCGAGGTGTACGGCGGGGACTCCGACGTGCGGAACGAGAGCGCGACTTGCGCGGGGAGCGCCGCCCTATCGGTGAGCGGGAACGTCTCCCGCCTGACCGTGAGCGCCGGGCCGCCAGCGGGGTCCTGGTGACAAAACAATGGAGAATAAATAACTTGTTCAAATTAAATACTAAGTGGACTATTGAATTGACGTGCACTGCTTGCTGCCCGCGGCTCCGCCCGTGTTGAACACTGATCGCATTCCAATGATAAAAGGTTTTAGTTACTAGCTGTCGCGCGCAGGGAAATTTGTTCCCGTTTCCGCTTCCCGTGGGAACCAATTCCAGTGATACTCAAACATCCAGACATCTTCACTAACTTTCACATTTATAATATTAATAGGTAGTAGGGTAGTAGGAAAAGTCGGATAATAAGAAGTAGGATTAGTAGGATTGTCAATTTTTTCATATGCTTGGTGTGGTCGATCCCAAATGACCTGTGTAACATTGAATTTATAGTGGAGTCAATTTAATAGGCCACATTTGACAATTCATCAAAATTCAACATCGCAACCTTTTACGCGACACGCCGCGGTGGGCATCAAATTATATATTTTTCGTTTTGTTAGAACTGCACAATTGCTTAACTTTTTTCAATTACTATTACATATTTATTGTAATAATGACAGATACAAGTAATTTTACGTTTTGCTTTCACCAATAAACCATTCTAAACATAATAAACAATTTCTGATTTATAGAACTGAACGTCATTACCTTGTCATTACAATATTGTGTCAGTTAATCCTTTTTCTTTTTAAAAATTAGGCATGTTACTCTAAAAATCGAAAGCTGATAAGTAGAATCGAATGCAATGATTACTTGTGAAGAAATATCATCATAAAATTAATAACCACGTTGTGACAAAAAAATTACTGATTGCAATTTTTGCATTAGTAGGTATCGATCACCAATCATCCCCCAATAGTTATTTTGTAAATATATTCAATGAACAGAATTGACCTCTCTACAGTTTTATTATAAGTATAGATCATGTACTTGTCTTATTTTGCTCCTTAAATTTACGTAAGAAAAAATAATAATGAGACAGGGATTCACCTGAGGATTTTAAAAATTCACATTATCTTTCAAGTCCGTATCGATTCATTCGTTTTAATCGACCTTTTTTAACAGGTCACCTCATTATGAATATAAAACTGACAAACGTCAAATGTGGCCTATTAAATTGACTCAACTATAGTAAGTTTTATGACCTTTTAAAACCATCATTGTCTATGTGCACTATAGTAAGTCAAATATTTAATTTAACTCAAATAAAATATTTTTTCATTCTGCTTGTCCACTATTATATTTGCCTTATATACGTGATTAGTTATTCGCTCAGTAACTAACTACTCATTTCGTCCTTTATTCCATATTATAAAATACCCATTCGATTCACATACCCAAACGCCTTCCTCCTACCCGACCTGTACACACTCATATAAATGCATACTTCTTTCTATCAACCAAAGCGAGCTACCCCTTCTTCCGGGGACAAGACAGGCACACCATAATTCTCAAACAGGAGGTGGCCATCTCGAAGCTGGAGATGGCCCGAGTCAAGCGGGGTGTGAGGGAATTATCTTTTGGGTCCCCTTTCACCCCGGCGTTTAGTCGGTTCAAGTTCGATATAACCCCCACTAGCAACGCAGGTGGTATCCGTGGGGATTTCCGCATGAAAAAATGGGGCTCACACACCATGGGAGTGTCATGTAATATATACTAAGCTATAGAATAAAAAAGTGCCATCACCATACAATACCATAACCAAATAGTTACTTTTATTCAGAATTATGTAGGCAAATACTTGCAACACTCAAATTCTATCCACCCTGATCAGACCAGGGTCTGTAGACAAAGTATAATCACTTCAAAAAGAATTAGCAAAGTCCGTGCTGATTCCTTTATTTTAAGCAAAGTGGCATGGCTAACTGACACTCTAAAAAATGCCATTAAGACGTTAAGCAGACGGAGACGCGGTGCGATCAAAATGACCGCGACGCACTCTTATTTGTACGAGTATAAGGTTGCATTTGTCCGCGCAATAGCTCATGTCGCTTGTCAGACATACGCGGGCTAAATGTGATCTAATGATAGTAATAATAAGAGTGCGTCGCAGACATTTTGACCGCCCCGCACCTCCGTCTGCTTATCGCCTTAATGCCAATGCCAATGTGGTTTGCCTTTAGCAGAACCGAGCCCTTGGCCTAACTACTGAACTTCGATATCAATGGCTTGTGGAGGTCAGATGGCAGATCGCTTCACGGAAGATATCGAAGTACGCCCGCTTTGGAGTTTTGACTGAAAAGCCGACCCCAACAGGGGCATTATTCTGTTTGACATCGAGTACTAATCACAGTCGAAACGTGGGAAGTCGGTCGATTTAAATTGGTTGACATAAAAGCGAGAAGTGTTGTAAAACTAAACCAACTCAAATTGGTCGGCTAATATAGTACAAGAGTTACGATTCGGACGGTCAATCAGAATAAGTGTCCGTTCACACAGACCGGCTCGGAGAGGAGAGCAGATTCTTATCACGTTGAAAACAGAGTTTTTAGTATTTGTAGTAAGGTTTATTTTTGCATCTGCACTGCTTTTGTCATTATGAAAATCATTTGTCAGTGTGAAAAGAAAAATGCGCGCCGATGCTCTCCGAGCCGGTCTGTGTGAACGGACCCTAAGGTGCCTGAGTTTAATTTTAATAAATATTTTTTACGACATTCTACACATCGCTCTCTAGACCCAAAGTAAGCAGTTTAACTAGCGCGTGTTATAGCTTCTAGATGCGGATAAACATACTTATATACTTTTTTTTTTGTAAATACATACATATTAAACAAAGTAAGTATTATAGTTGGGTAAAGGCTGGGCGGATGAGATGAGTCGTGATAGTGCGGTCAGCAGAGAGCTCCTAAAAAGGTATGATATCGACAACGTGCGAATGTGCGGTAATTCGGGCTATTATGTGAAGTATTTGTGTGTATATCCCAGTATGCCATAAAACTCTCCACCTTTAAGATAGCATATGAATCAGGAACGATAAAACCTACGGATAGGACGCGATGAAGACGACACTGTGTCTCAAAAAATTGCAGCGACTAACCATGTGTGAGTGAATTTTGGGTTGCAACGTGTTATAGATATTCAATCTCACGAAGGCGGGACTCCTTTCCTGAGACTTTACCTTTAGCTTACCATCAGGCAAGGTGAAGTCATATTGACGTGACCGACATAAGAAAAAAAAAATTGTGGCAGACTAGTGTATGCGTGTCGACTTGTATGTATAGGAAAGTGGGCCGACTCTATCGTCGTCAGTTGTATTCTTCAACGCGTTTCATCCATATGTTTTAAACGTTCATGATATGAATATGGTGGTTCTCACCTGGACCTCCTAAGGCCGGGAGATCTGGAGCGACGAGGGGACGGGGACCTGGAGCCGTCCAAGTACAATTGTTTGTAGCCAGTGTGGCGCCATCTATATCATAATTGTTGTTATTATACATTTGATTTTTTTTTCCGGATACCCTCATTTTTGCAGAAGATACCCATCGTTAGGGGGCTTGCATGAGGACATGGGTTCAACATGCAGAGGCCATAGATAATTAATTGGCAAGGGGCAGTCCACAAGCACTAAAGAAGTACAGAAATAGACCAGCAGCTCATATATACAGGATGTGAGAAAACTAGTGTCGGATCTGTAAGGCGCATATAGGTATCCTAAATACATAATGTAGGTATACGAAATTGAATATAACATTTAAAAAAACGGGCCTAATCCCCCCTCATTCCCACTACCGTAACTCCTGTAGGTACACCAGGATCAACAGTATGGCCTACGAACACACCGAGTGATGACACTCGGGCGGTCCGAGGGAATGTTAAACTGTCTTGGAACCAGCATAGAAATTAATCTGAAGTAAATTGGAGGAGTTAGATATTATAATAAATTCAATAACATATTAATGAAAATGAAATTTACTATTTGAGTTTTAAATGCCATTGTAAAGATTATAGATAGATAGATAGATAGATAACTCTTTATTGTACAACAACCTTAGTTATTAGGACAATGTTACATGTCTCTCCTTGCTCAATGGCTCAAATCTTCCCAAAATCTAAGACCGTGACAACACCACATACTAGATACTAAATATCGCATAAAATTTATCGGCGGCCCACATCACTGTTACGAGTTTCGAGCGACGCGAATATTCGTTTTTTTTTAGGGTTTGTTCAAAAAGTGATCCTCCTGTGTTGCCATGTAAGATGCGCAAATTTTTGACGTTTGTTCAAGATTTTTGCCAATAACTACATCTTGTTTTTTTCGTGCTGTAATCCCCACAGATGCCGCCCCCGTCGCCAGCGAAAGCAGTTATATATGAACCGACTATAATTTAAAAAATCTTAAAAGTTTTAACTTTCTAGCGAGAGAATAATTCTAAAACACGTCTGGGATAGCTGCTGATAAGATAACAAAAATTTTAAAACTTTCAAAATTTCAACCACTACCGGTCTAGTCAATCTATCGTACATTTTATTGTATTGTATCTTTATTCAGTAATAATTTAGATTGTGTTTGAACTTGTCCTTGTATCATCCATTCCTAAAAACTACAACTCAATAATAATAATTTACATAGTTTTGAAATCTTACCTACATGTAAATACAATCTTTGCTAAAAATTAATGAACGAATTTCAATAACCAAATTATCGTGAAAACACTAAAATTATTCAATTATTATTCTTCAGGAAACTTATTTGGCATCTACTTTAACTTCCTGTTAAAATTATTGTAAACCATTATCACGAGTCTGTACAGGATAGCGAAACGAAACACTCATTGAGCAAAAAACAGCCCACAACGCGTTATTGCTAATTCAAAATTTCTACATCGCGAAATTTGTGTTATGGCTCTTATGAAAACCCTTTTGCGGCGAAAGACCACATTTTTCGAAGATTGCCATACCGCGACTTCTGGCAATCTCCGAAAGATGTGTCTTTCGGATTTCAGAAGGACCACATCATTAGGAGATTGGCATTCGATCGCGACATATCGCGAGTAGGTATCTTGTCGTGACGACGCACGATTCGTCACACTTCGTCCATTTCGCATTTAGTCCACTCGACGAAAACATGGCTATTGCGTGTTAAGTCCATTTCGCATCTGGGGCATTATTCTGTTTGACATTGATTTCTAATCACAGTCGAAACGTGAGAAGTCAGTCGATTTCAATAGGTTAACATACGAGGAAAGAACCGTTGTAAAACTAAACCAACCTAAATGTGTCGGCTAATACGAACGTGGATGGTTACGGTACGATTTGTCAAACAGAATAAGGGGCCTGGTCCACTAAGCGTTTGTTCAACTTGCCGTTTAAATTGTATTATCATTTAGACCTTTTCACATTTGGTCCACTACATAATTGGTCAACTTCTATTGCTAAATAGACTTAAACAAAAATTATGGACGAATTATGAAGGGAACAATTCGCAAATTGGACATTTTGCGAAGTGGAACAATTACGAAATGGATAATTCGCGTAGTGGACTATTCACCAATACGACGCACGGTGAAAATCGAATATCGTCCACTTAGCCTGGAAGTTGAAAACTGTTCACCGTGCGACGTCGTTCCGCATATGGACGAAGTGGACCAATTGCGAAGTGGACGAAACAACCACGCAATGTGGTAATGAAAATTTCGGAATTAAGTGTGATAAGTTTATTGACCTGTATTAGGTACTATGTTACGAGAGTAGATAACATGTAGTGGTTTGGGTACGTAGAGCGAATGAGTACTAATCGATTTCCTAATCAAGAATGTTATAAGGCAAATATAATAAGTGGGTATGGCAATTTCGAAGACAAAACATACAAACTACACATAAATCGGTGGTGAAAACAAGACAGGTCAGCAGGTCTACCATGACTACTTCCGAATTTGCGGATATAAGTTTCGGACAATTGATACCTTAAAATGTATTTATTCCGCAATGAGGGTGAAAACGGCACGTATAGTGTACGGCATCTAACTTGGCAAGATTTTGGAATAGTGTGGGCCCCACTACTCCAAAACCTTGCCAAGTTAGATGCCGTACACTTACTTGTTTCTATGCGACGCATTTTGCCACAAACAAGTATAGTATATGGCATCTAACTTGGCAAGGTTTTGGAGTAGTGGGGCCCAAACTACTCCAAAATCTTGCCAAGTTAGATGCCGTGCACTATAATACTTAGTTTTTTACTGACTTCTAAAAAAGGGGAGGTTCCCAATTAGAATATTTTTAACACTTATATTTACGTGTCACTCCAACACACCGGGATAAGCGGTGAATTGGTTATCTCAGAATCGAACCCACTAAAAACACAAGCTGGTCTATCACGGGTACCCGGGGGATCCCGGTTTTAGTCTAAGAAAGGAATTCCCCAACTACAGAACTCGATATCGCAAGTGGGTTGTGGAGGTTAGATGACAGTAGCTTTACGAAAAATATCGAAGTTTAGCCATTTCGTGGTTAGCCTGAAAACCTTCAGACTGGGTAAAGACTCAGAGAATGCAGAATGACATTAGAGTTGATTCGTGAAGTGTGTGGGTAAGGACAGACGTGTGAGGGCCTCAATTCTGCTAAAGCAACCCACTGTCATGCTACTGACACTCTAAAAATGCTATTTAATTGTAAACTTTACCGTTATTACAGTCAAAGTCTAAAATCAAAATGAAAAGAATTCATTAAACTTTTTCATTCGCTCTACAAAATAATAATTTTAGACTTTAAACTGATACCCGTAAAGTCCAATATTTGTTCTTTATGTGTGACATTGACTTGTTTAAACAGAATTGAGGCTTTGTTGGCTCTGCTGGAGAGAAAGGTGTCAGTATATTTGCGTGTATTTTTACCTGTTAGGGTCCTTCTCTTCGACTTCGAGCAGTTTCCTGTCCCAGCTGCCCGGAGAAGCCTGTCGGGCCCTCTTCATGACATTGTCTATTTCTTTCCTACGTCCGGCTGGATGCGCAGGATCTGCTGAGTAAGAAAATATAAGTAAAAATAATAATGCAGTCGATAAGCCTGAGTTTGACCACTATCTCACCTGTGTAAGTGATGATGTGGTAGGTGATGGAAAACGTTTGTTTAGAAGGAACCTATTAACTCTATATTTGAAGATTCCTAGAAGCCTTAACATGGCGTCCTTATAGACTTATATCTTCTTTTCTCTCGACCAATGAAATAGCAGAAAACATGTAGAGAGGTGAGGTTTAATAAGTGACGTGTTGGTCACGTGACAACTATTTTCCGCGATTTCATTTGTCAAGAGAAAAGTAGTGATATGTCTACACAAGTCATGCTGAGGGGGCAGGTTATAGCTACTAGGAAAAAGGCGTCAGTCACCTTTTCAGACATTCAGATGATAATATAAAAATATATCTCCTATCTCTTCATTCTTTCTATTAATTGCGTGTTTCAGAGAGGCCGTTATGCCGTTAGTACCGGTTGCCATAATATGAATATCTGTTCTATAACAGTCGTTACAGGTGGGTTGTGGACGTCAGATGGTAGTCGCTTCACAGAAAATATACGGCAGTACGCCGCTTCGTAGTTTGACTCAAAGCCGATCCCAACTGTGTTATGACTTTACCATTGTACAGTTAGTCTAGAATCAAATGAAAAGAATTCATTTGACTTTAGAAAAGAGTTATAGAAACAAAGCATTTTGTAATATCTTTTGTATCATATATTATAGCAAATAAACTATTTGAATTGAATTAAACTTTTTCATTCGCTCTACAAAATATCGTTTATTTTTAGACTCTAACATGACAACAATAAAGTCCATAACTAAATGACATTTTTTTAAGTGTTAGTGGCATGACAGTTTTAACAGAATCGAGACCCTGAACACCTGTAACATTCATAGATATATTAACAAAAGTACTGACCAGTAATCCTCGAATGCTGCGGATTCCTATCCATATGCAGCCGGTTCTTTGAGGCGGCCTCGGCCGCCCGAGACACCGACCCGTTGCGGCGGGACGACATCCTGGAACATAGCAACAGGAAAATTGAAGCTTCGGTTGGTATGATGTGGAAACCTTGGCGTGATGCTGCGGATTCCGTACTTACAAATCTAAAGATGACTTTGATGGTATGGTAGAGGAATTTGCTGAGTGGGGAGAGGAACAGGATTTTTTTTTATCACCTTGCCTGATGGTAAGCTGAAGGTAAAGTCTCGGGAAAGAGGGTCACCATTACATACACATATTATTTATCCACAGTGGAGTTTTTCGATTTGGAGTAATATGACAGTATCTTTGGATAATGCGCTTCCAGAGTCCCTGTCATTGTACTAAGTTATCTGTCATAAATTAGTTGGGCTTAGAGATCTTTCTTTTTTTATTTCCCAACTAGCTCTGCCTCGCGGTTTTGTACGTTAATTCATGAGTTTTATACAAAAATGTGTGGAAATTTGACCGATTTGTTGACATTTAAGATTACTGCTCCGCTCTCCTAGATAGTAGCGTGATGGATGTGATGATAACATCCTGATTGATATACGTTTGCCTAGATCGACCTTTATCACGCCAGGTAAACGTCTAATTAAGTCCAAAGTTGCGTGTAGAGCTGTTCGTTTTGCGAATTGCCGCACCGGATAACATATCCATTCCGAGAAACAAAAAATTCACTTTTCAATTTGTCATTTGTATTTTAGTAATCCCTATACCCTCCATCATCTACCTGCCCTTGTCTCAATTATTGTGGTCAGCGCAACATTTCATTTTACAGAAAAATAAGTATGATAGTAAATACAGTTGAATTGAGGACCTCCTCCTTTTTTGGAGTTGATTAAAAAGGTTTATTTCTATACCCACTGCAGAAGAACAAAGCAATTATTTATCCCTTAGGA
Source organism: Lithosia quadra (assembly GCA_963576445.1). NCBI lineage: Eukaryota > Metazoa > Arthropoda > Insecta > Lepidoptera > Erebidae > Lithosia > Lithosia quadra. The sequence continues at coordinate 3,595,281 of OY754897.1, forward strand.
GTACACAAAACAGGAGGATTTCAGTAGGTTAGAATAATTAACACTAGTTATGTCAGTAATAAGATGTTATAGATGCTATAGGTGATGGATAAGGGTGCATGAGAAGAGCCTCCCCGAGTAACGTTCCTACGGGATAATGTTCGGCACACCCTGGTAATGGCTAGCACTCGGTATCGCGGAGTCTAGCTGGCCAACCTTCTCAACACAATCATTCACCAAGTGAATCATTGACACAAAAAAAAATGAATAAAAAAAAAGAAGAAGGAATAGGATTACAATTTATAACATTGGGCGACGTCTCAGTGCCTCGGAGAGCTTGTTAAGCTGTCAGTCTTGTTATTATAGAACATGTGGCACTTATGGAGCCCTGAAATGTCTATTAGCCTAATCACGCTACAGAATTTTGATATTACCGTAAGTTGTGAAGGTTAGCTGGCAGTTGCTTCATGGAAACATAAGTTCAGCTGTTTTATAGTTAGCTTGAAAGCTGACCCAGAGTTAAGAGCCAGGGTGAACCTAGGGTTGGAGCTTATACAATGTACTAACAGATTGTGTAGAAAACAACAAACCTACATGGTTTTTATGTGTTTCTAATCTAAATGGTATACTGTTTATTTAGATTTGATAGTAAATAAATAAAAATGGCAAAAATACATGTTGTTGGTTCCTTCAATTGAAGGTTTGAATGGGAAGAAAATCATAAATGCTGTGTATATTAATTTAATTATGCTTTATGGCTTTTGTGGTATAACCATGCTCATATAATAGTGAGATTTAAATGTCTTTTTTTTGTGCTTTTTCTGAATATATTGATCTTTCTTTTTAAAGCAATATTTTAAGTTGGCCAAGTTCATAGATTCTCAGGAAACTTAACTGCAGTTGATTACTGGCATAGGTTTTTGCACAAAGACTTTTTTTAATGTACTCAACCATAGCTTATCTGCAGCCAGACAGCTGATAATCTTGACTTTTCCTAACAACGGTAATAATTACCTACCTATTAAATATTATTAGTATGGTTTGTTAGACAAAGAGAAATTTTGTTTTATACTACATAATGACCTACTTTTACCATAAGTAGGCTTCATTGGACCTAGTTCTACAAACAAAGACTTATTAGTCATCTATAGATGTTAGACAATGTTTTGCAATAGCAACGATAATGACCGTGACATTGTAGAAGACGTGCTATGAAATGAAGTCAGAATGTTTCAATAAGAATTTGGGTATGATCTGGGTACATGTCACATTTTAGCAGTGTAGTATAATGGCCCAAGAATGAACTCATCGATCGCAAAATCCGTCCGAGTTCTATTTATACTCGCACAAAATGGCGTCGCGATCAATATTGCTCACCTGCGTAGGGAACCATGAGAAAACTTACCTGTAAGGCTCCGCTCAAGGATCGGATGGAGCTAGGGCTCCGAACGCGCGCGGCGAGACGCGGGGGGCGTAGCCCCGGTGCCTGGCGGCGGGCAGACGCGATGCCCGGCAGCGCCGCTGTAAAAACCGACATACTTAGAATACGAGAGCGGCGCGCGGGCTTTCGAGGCTTCGCGAGGGGCAAAGCGACCGCGATCGACACAGGCCCACGCGAGGCGAACATGCTGCCTCCGGGCGCACGCGGCGGGGCCTCACGGTCAGGCCGAACGCGGCTCCAGAGTACTCCAAGCGCAAGCGAAGCGACGCTCCTCCGCCTCGACGGCAGGCTGGACATCGAACATCAAATAACCACCTTATTATTAATCACAAAACAAAGTTACGAACCAGTATAAACACGTAAACTTTTCACTGAAGTTCAATGGTATCCGATTCCGAGATGGCGTATTTCGCTAGTAGAATCCGCGACACGCCTTTCTACGTTCATCGGCCATTTTGTTTAGCAATTCATTGACCTTTCTCTTTCTCTTCGATTTCTGCGTTTCATCTATAACGCGAAGTGAAAGGTTGACATTATTACGAAAAATAAAATTATTTACACTCAGATAAAAATATGTTATTTGAATATATTAATAATAATATAAAGTTTAGTTAATATTTCAACCAGATAACTAGAAAAATACCCAGCATAGATCATTATTTTGCAAATCACTTGGTATTTCAAACACATAGTTTAAAAACGTTGAAGCAATAATAAAACGTACGCAAAATGTGACCAATGTAAAAACACTTTTGATTTGGTAAATAAAAATAATGAATTACGTAACTATTTTTTATTTTCATGGTAACAAATGACACAAATGATTGTGAAATATGTATTTATTCATTGTTATAAAAAATATTACAGCTCTATATTGAGACACTGCATTTTTCATGCACCCATTTGCTTTCTCTCAGAGATGCGTTAATCTACTATTACGTAAACATTAAACATTTCTACTGCTAAATAGTGCAGTAACGGCGTCCGTGGGGGTGGGATGTGTTACTTGCTCTTTTATTTTTAGGTTTTTTCGTTAGCCATATTACGTTATTGTTTTTACTATTACTCAATATATCATTTCTGTTAAGTTTAGAATAGTTAAATTTAAAAAATATATTTTATCTTTACTAGTTTATCGAAATAAGCTCAATGTAATACCTAGTTACTTTACGAATAAATCAAAAAGTGAAACGATAAACCTTTCTACAAATAAGAAAGACCGGTTTGAAAAATAAGGAACAACTGCAAGGGATTCAAGGTAAGATACCTATTTTTACATTGACTTGCAATCATAACTTCTGCGACGAGAAAAGTTATCGGATCGTAGGTAGTTACAGGATGCCTTATCTTAGCGACCGCAATAAAAATGATTTATTGTTGTAATGTAGGTAGATAAATACTTCAATCACAATATTGTCAAGTTTAAAATAAATAAAAAAATACAAACAATCCGGTCATGACAATAATATATCCACTTACACTACATAATGAGTTTCCATCAGTTATTATCTTTAAGTCCTGTCACGACCTTCTTTCATTAAATAGGTAATTAATCTGTATAATTCAATATAGCCTTATAAAGTAAGTAAGACTTTTTGAAGTAAGTCCACATTCTAGAACCAATATTACCTACAAGGTGGTTAAGTTGTACCACAGAATATGATTTGATGGCAGACCGTGTGACTGATAATGTCAGAAATCTCAGAGGTCGCTTGTTCGATTCCCACTCAGTACAATTAATATTTATAATGAATATTTCTTTTTGCAGTAGTTATTGGTGTTTCCATATCCTCCTGTAATTTATGTACTTACCTATTTAATACATTTATGTATTAAAGCTGAATCACATTCTAAAACACATATTCTGCTAAGAAATTTGATAAGCTGTGCGTGGTCTTGCTGAGTTAGAAGACTTGGTGTATTATACCTACATATAACATGTCTCTTAACATGTATTAATAAATATATAAATTTTTATACTTAATAATACATGTAAATTAATTTAACTAGAGTTTGACTAATGAAAGCTGGACCAACAAAACCGCGGCAAATTTAAAAAATTTAGGGCATGTATCACCAGTTATAGTTGGATAAAAACATTTTGATCGTGAAATAAAAGTATGTACCTACCTATTATAGTTTAACTGATATTTTTAAAGAATTTTATTGCGCTTTATTTGGTGTTATTCTTATTTATATTGATTTCTTTATTAAATACTATCCTTTGCCCACGACTTCGCCTGCGTGGGAGTTTGGTACTGTGGGAATATCGGGGGAAAAGGTAGCAGGTTTATTCATGTTGAAATCCCCACGAATACCACCCTCGTTGGCCATTGGGGATGGTTATGTCGGAATCGAACCGACTAAAACCGCAGATGTAGTGAAGATATAGACTAAGACTAGCTGTTGCCTGCGTGAAATTATGTTCCCGTTCCCGCTACCCTTGGGAATATATTTCACGGACAAAATGTGGCCTATGAACGTGCAAGATATATTGCCTGTGTTATTCCAGACTAAAAACTATCTTCAAGCGGGCTTATAGGAATCAGACGGAATTCATTTATTAGAAAAAAATATTATTAATTATAATCAAAATTAGATTCCAAATATTCTTCACCATCATCCGAGCTGCTTGATCCATCATCAGTCACACTTATAATTAATTATAATAATTAAATAAAATTGTCGAAAACTACAAATATCTAATACAAAAGCGAATATTTTTGGATATCGCATCTGATCTGAATCTCGTTAATATTTGATGTGAATACATACGTACTACAAAGTATCAAAATCATAATGTAAACGCACAATCACAGAGAAATGACAGGAGGTGGACATTTCTAGTCTACTGGTGTTGCAAATCAATAAATGTCGTGGTTCAGCTTTCATTAGACAAACTCTAACACATTTTTTTTTCGGAATTTCTACCAGTGGGCGCCTAATGGTAGAAATCTCGAAAAAAGATTTTTTTTTGTTAATGACACTAAAGGTCGTCAAGCAAACTACGTTGCGTTAAAACAACGCGTTATTAATTATATTTCACATCATATTTTACTCAGTAAATTTCATTGAATAATTTTTATTTCCATTACTGAAATCCGAACGAATTTTTGCCTCAATCTTTTCTGTTGAATATAGTAAAAAGACTTTACAGATAAAAGTATAGTTATTTAAGCATTAAGATAGTTTCTCAAAATATTGTTGCTATGTGTCAATGATCGTATTTATAATGTAGGCATGAGAAAGTAGGTACATCAGTAATCGATGATTGCTTCATATTTTGTACACGAGTGCCAACCGGTATCGCCATTATTAGCAGTAGCCTATTAGGTACCACGCTTACAAGATTAATTAATGGCCAATGACGATAATATGCACCAAAAAATAATTTCTTGTTAAGCCAATGACGCATATTTGCGTCATTTGCATGATCATTGAGACCTTTGGTAGTAATTTGAAAAATGAAGGTGGCAATAAATCGGTTTCCAATAAGGTTTATCATGTTGGTAGAGTAATTTAAGTTAATATATAGTATATATTACATATAATAATAAATATAATAACTATTTTTGTCCATAAACTAAATAAATAAAGTTTGATATAATATTATTCATTTTTAGATCGGAAAAAAGTCACAATCCGATCCGGACTGGAACCCGCGTCCCACGATCTTCTAGAGGGAATATTATGACCAACTGAGCTGTCTCAGCCAATTATTATATTAAGACATTCCAAACAAATAACATTCCTTAAAATTTTCATTATACTAATGTGACGGAGTAATTTAAAAAAAGTATTTTTTAAATGATTGAGAAACGATTGCCTAATTTTTTCCGTTAGTTTATAAGAATTTCGGTAGATGGCTGCAACATCGCCCCAAGACAACTTGTGGCTCAACCCACTAGCGATTTGCTTCAACAGGAGTCGAACCTACGAATCCTGAAAGTCGAACGCTCGTCGTTTCAATAATAAATCTCAAAATGAAATTGTATGCGTTTGTTTCAGATTCTATCACGAGTCTAGCAAGAAATCTTACGAATAAGGTAAGTTTTATTGTGCACTAATGCGTGGAACCCTTATTATTTGATTATACTAAAGAAGGCTATTTTCATTACCTACCTGCCAGTGAAAGTCCAGTCAAAATCGGCCCAGCCGTTTCAGAGATTAGGTACCTACTTATTTCAAACAGACAGAAAGACAGACAATTTGGAAGAAATAAAACGTGTCAATAGGTATTGTGTATGAAGAACGTGTGTGGCTACCACAATAATTAGTAGGATAGGATAATAGGATTAGTAGGAAAGTAATGTTATAAGTATACACTCACGTGTATATTACCTATCTCTACACTATTATAAAATTGTAAAGTACCTAGCTGTATCTGTACATTGGAGATATTTAAAAAGAAAATGGGTTATGTAGGTATATGAACGATTCTGAACTCGGTATTTTTTTTTTAATTCTTGTCTGCTTGGCGCGATGGACGCAAAAACTACCAAACGGATTTTGATGCTGTTTTTTTTGTTTGCAAGGTCTTGGTCAGACTTAAAATCTTATTCATGTTTGATCACAATCGGTTGAGTAGAACTGGATATAAGTATAGTCAAAAACCCGACTGCCTGAAAACTAAAAAGAAAAAACCCTTTACTCCACATTCGTAACTGATCTTTGATAACCAGTTACGAATATGGATATTTTTTCTGGTTTGATAACCAGTTACAAAAACAGAATATATTTGTCGTTTTGGTAACCATGGTTCATAACCAGCAACGAAAATGGATTTTTTTTCTCTGTTCATAACCGGTTATTAATTAGGAATATTTTTTTCCACTTTCGTAGTCCAATTCCAAAACCTGGAATTGTCCAGTATTTAAACTTGACTTATGTAAGTAAAGTAAGTAAATATTAAAAGTAACTAAATAACAAATATATCGCAATAGAATCCGGAAAAAAGTGGTTTTATTTCCATAAGTATGAATATACGAAAAACTTACCAAAGGTGTGGCCCTAACTCATCAAAAAGTTGGCAATAGTTACGCAAACCAACCATCGTCATCGAGTAAATAGGTACCTACTGATGTCTTAGGTATTGTAATCTATTTGTCACTAAGATTAGTTAAGTTACGTCTAAAAACGGTTTAAAACATTCTATATTAATTCCTCCACAATTTGCAATATTTCAAATTAAAACACTTACCTACATGTTATAGAATTTTATTACTCTTGTATAAAGTAGTAGTGTTAGCGAATAACACGGATTGATGTCCCTAACGACTTAATATGCACCTAACAGGACCTTTGGTAAGTTTTTCGTATATTCATACTTATTGAAATAAAACCACTTTTTTCCGGATTCTATCGCGATATATTTGTTATTTAGTTACTTTTAATATTTACTTACTTTACTTACTTATGCCAAGTTTAAAAACCGGACAATTCCAGGTTTTGGAATTGGACAACGAAAGTGGAAAAAAATATTCCTAATTAATAACCGGTTATGAACAGAGAAAAAAAATGCGTTTTCGTTGCTGGTTATGAACCATGGTTACCAAAACGACAAATATATTCTGTTTTTGTAACTGGTTATCAAACCAGAAAAAATATCCATATTCGTAACTGGTTATCAAAGATCAGTTACGAATGTGGAGTAAAGGGAAAAAACAAGCACTTAGATTAATGTCCGGTGGTCTAGAAACATAACAACTGAACAGTCGGGATCCATTATTCTCGAAAAACATTACCCTCCTTTCTTCGGCAGTCAGGTAAAAAACACGAAAACCGCGGTCCACGCGGGCGGAGCCGCGGGTATAGGCTAATATGTAAGTAGATATAATCCGAATGTATCACACAATTTCTTATAACATGTGAGTAAACTTATCGGTAATTTGTGATATATGATTCAAATACAATCACATTTTACTTACAAACATAAGTACATACAATATTTCCTTGTTTCTAAGGTGTGATTAGATTGTTTCTTTTATACTACTTAGGTGGCAAATAAGCACACGGCCCACCTGATCTGAAGCGTCGCCTATGGACGTGTGCAACACCAGGGGCGTTACACTCCTCGAGTAATCGAGGCCGTCCACGCCCAGCTCCGCCGGGATACCGTGGTGGAGTGGAAGGACCGACTTGGGCAACCAAGCGCGGGGCACGCCGTTATAGCGGCGGTAAGACCCGTCATGGAGGACTGGCTGGAGAGGCCTTACGGGGGCCTCTCGTACCGGCTGACGCAGGTGATCTCTGGTAAGGGGTGCTTCGGGGATCACTTGTGTCTGATTCGGAAGGAGCCAACGCCCGAGTGCCATCACTGCGATGCGGGCGAGGACTCAGGGCTGCACACGTTGGCCGAGTGTCCAGCGTGGGAGGTGCCGAGACAGGCCCTCCTGGCAGCCCTCGGGGTGGGAGTCCTCACACTGCCGGTGCTGATCGCAGCGATGGTGCAGAGTGCGGACGCGTGGTCGGCCGCCGCCTCCTTCTGCGAGCAAGTGATGCTCGAGAAGGAGGCGGCGGAAAGGGTTCGGGAAAGGCTGCATAGAGCTCTCCCGAACGGCGGCGGGCGCGGACGCCTAAGGCGTCGGAGGTCTAACGACCTCCGTCCTCCATGAGCGCTGGCCTGGGGGTGACGGGTGGAGCCGCCTGTCACCCTAGCAGAAGCAGGCCGAGGCGGCGGCGCGCGAAAGCGCGCCCCCCCCCCTATTCCGGGGGTATGACGGGAACCACTCGGTTCCCAAACCCGAGGGGGCCATCTTGAATCCGGAGATGGCCCGGGTCAAGCCGGGGTGCGAGGGAAATGCTCTTTGGGCCACCTTACACCCTGGCGTCAGAAGACCCTAGACGGCGTGCGGTTTTAGTCGGTAAGAGTCCGACATAACCTGCCCCGCTGGCCGCGGGGTGGGTATCCATGAGGATTTCCGCACGAAAAAAAAAAAAAAAAAAAAAAAAAAAGGGGCGTTACACTAAGCCGGGGTGCGAGGGAAATGCTCTACGGGCCACCTTACACCCTGGCGTCAGAAGACCCTAGACGGCGTGCGGTTTTAGTCGGTAGAGTCCGACATATCCTGCCCCGCTGGCCGAGGGGTGGGTATCCACGAGGATTTTCGCACGGGAAAAAAAGGGGTCTTACACTCGCGCTGCTGACTCTCTAAAAACCTTCTTGAAGATGAAAATGCTCTTCTTGTTATAGGATTATTATTGTAATTAATCATGATAATATGTATTTACTTACTTACTTTCATACATAAACTGGCGAAATGTGGGTGCTAGCACCTCTGCCTACCCCTTCGGGGATATAGGCGTGAGTTTATGTTCTGTATGTTATGTATTTAGTTTTCTGACGTTTACTGATGGCCATTGACACGTTCATCATGCGTTCCTCCAGCTAAGGAGTGGAATTCCTTGCCGGAGTCTGTGTTTCCGGAAAGCTATAACCTGGGAGTATTCAAGTCACGAGTGAATAGGTTCCTTCTAGGCAAGCGTGGATTCATCGTAGACCACATCGTCACTTACCATCAGGTGGGGTCGAGGTCAAACGTAAAATGCATAAATAAAAAATAAAAAAACGTGATTCAGTAATATTTCGTTTACAAAACGTGTGATATCAAAACTTAGTAAGGAAAACAGTAAAATGCTCCATTTACACGATAAATACATCATCACTACATAGTATAAAACAAAGTCGCCTTTTCTGTCCCTATATCCCTATGTGCGCTTAAATCTTTAAAACTACGCAACGGATTTTGATGCGGTTTTTTTCCAATAGATAGAGTGATTCAAGAGGAAGGTTTATATGTATAATACATGCATCATATACTAAGGCAACATTGCTAATTTTAGAGGTTTCTAACGTGATGTCGTAAATTAACCTATTTTTTTGGGCTTATTTAGCAATTTAGCAAAAACGCTGCCTAAACCCTACGAGTTAGATCAAATGGATTAATGTACTACAGTATTGTACACCATAAAAAGGTCTACAAAAAAGTCCGCGATGGTATATGTTTATCTTTTAGGGATAACCCACATTAACCATTTTTATTGTTTACTTTTTACGTGAAAAAATGGCATATTTACGAAGCTATTTTAAGCAATACGGCATTAATCCTTATCGAATTAAGTACCTTAAATACAGTGTGCAATTAATATAGATCAATATGGTTCCTTACAGCATGTAAATTAAACAAATATTTTCGGAGATATTACAAATTTAAAATTTGCGTTTGCGGCGGGCGGTACCGGTCGTCGGACGGGGCAGTGCGGGGAGGCCGCTATGTTTTTATATACAACGTTCATAGTTTTTCTGTAGTGTATTTAATTTAGTATCAGTATTGCACCCGTGCGAAGCCGGGGCGGGTCGCTAGTAATTAATAATCATAACTAGAGATTGATTAATTTATACAAAATTAGTAAGGAATCGAACCCATTTATTTTGAAAAAAAAAAATCTTGTGTATAAAGGAATTTGATTTAATTTGTAAGATTCAAGATTCAAGATTCATTTATTTTTTGTATAAACATGTGTTATAGTGCGCGGCATCTAACGTGGCCACATTTTGGAGTAGTGTGGACCCCACTACTCCTTAACCTTGCCAAGTTAGATACTGTACACTATACTTGTTTCTAGGCGACGCATTTTGCCACGAACAAGTATAGTGTACAGCATCTAACTTGGCAAGGTTTTGGAGTAGGTAGTGGGGTCCACACTACTCCAAAATGTGGCCACGTTAAATGCCGCGCACTATGCAAAGTTGATGGTATTACAACATAATAGGTGTTTTAAATTTAAAAAAAATTAAAACTTTAGAAATCCAAATCTAGTCAGGCGTAAATAATTAAATATTTATCAATAATACAATGAAATATTAATTTTACTGAAGAATAGGAAATTTACATTTGTATTGTAGATTCGCGACGGCTGATATTGATAAATGTCATGACATTTCTACGCTCTTCTCTTGAGGTTCATGAGGCTGCGTGTGCGCCGACGGATTGTTGCATCATCCTCATCTATCTTCTTTATACTTATATATTATAATCTACTGTAGGTACGTGTGTTTATCATTGAACTCCTCTTAAAAGGCTATACCGATTTGAATGATTTTTTTTGTATGCGTTTGTGTGGCGCCGGTTGGTTTAGATTAACAAATCAGCCCTGCAGATGGTGCTGCAGTCGGTATCCAGGAAAACGTCTGACGGCTCCGCTAGTATATAAGTATATACAATTATTGTAAAGCTGTGCCTATACATTGGAGATAAAAAAGAAAAACTATGGTTGTTATTTTTTTTCTAAGGAGCCATGTGTAGAATGTAGTAGGATATTAATTATTTATTTATTTTTTGACATATTACTATTCATTATTATTGATTGCCATATTATCTGATTTATTGGTGGACTATTTGACTATTATTTGTTGACATATTATTTGATTGATTGATGGATTGTTTGATTATTATTTATTGACATATTATTTGGTTTATTGGTGGATTATTTGAAATTGATTATTGTATATCGTTATTATATTTTATTTGGATTATTATTTTATTGCTTATGTTTTTAGAATTTTAATTGTTTCTTTATTATTTATTTGAATATAATCCTACACTGTTGTATTGGTCTCGACTGTGATGATGGTGTAATGTATGAAATAAATAAATAAACAAATAAATAAAAAAATATTAATTTTTTAAAATTAATACAACGAAACATAAAAAATCCAAATCGGTGAAGCCGTTCTCAAGTTATGCGCTTAGCAACAAAATTATATAGCGATTCATTTTTATATAAATAGATGACGTATTTCTGTAATACCAAAATGGCATCACCGGATATCGTAGACAGTTTATTAGACTATTAAAATGTAGGTTGACTATTTAATGAGTCGAAGGGGGGGAACCGAATTGTAACAGCCATATTCGCTAATTAGTTTTGTTTTAACTGTGAGACTGTTATGTATTGAAACAGTCAAACGTAAGTACTTAATTATAAATTGTAATTTAATTCATGATCGTATAAAACCTATAGACTTAACGCGTTGAATAAAATCTCACGACATCTCACCAAGGGGGGGGGGGGGGAGGGAGGGACAAAGAATGAAAAAAAAAATACCTCGCGTAATTTATGGACGCCCCCTAAGATGAGACTGTCACAAAAATGTGAGTGAATAGGTGCAAGTACCTACTCAAATGTGATTGAAATGATGTGATTCTTGAATATTTTTTATTGTTGTCACTACGATTTTTACACCATTTTTAAGACATGCTGTTTTTTTAAACGGTTTTATTTAACTCGACCTGTTTGTTTGGGTCAAATCTAGTAATTGAAATTTGACCCCCTTCCAGTTGTCTGATTCGTCTGATATGTGGCAGAAGTCTTTAGTTCTGAGATGACAATACAATTTAAAACCGTTTAACTTGAAAAATATTTTTATACAATTTATTCGCTACTTAAACTGACTGACGGAGTAGACTAAGTGTGTGTCATTGTTTTTTGAGTAAATACTGCTATGTGCGTCATGTAAATCGTATAGATTAATTTGCTCGATTTTTTTTTCAAATTATCTGCACGAAATTAGCTGAATGTTATTTGCACGAAACAGGCCGCATGTGTGCACACGTATGACGTAGCGCAAGCGCAGGGATACCACCCCTGTGGCCATCAGGGGTGTTTATGTGGTTATGTTGGAATCGAACCGATCAAAACCGCACGCCGTCTCGGGTAAGGTGAGTCCAAAAGGTATTTCTCATAAATCTTGTGCTATTAAGTCTAAATTCCATTCAAATTCGTCTGGCCGTTACAGCGGGAGACGTAACAAACTCACAAATTGTTGCATTCATAATATTAGTTAGCATTTAATAAACGACTTAATTGCATCAGTGTCTGTCTGTACGCAACCGTTCCAATTTACGCACCAAATGCCACAGTTTTTTTACGTTTATTTTACATTTTTTACGGAGAATTTAAAAACAGTATCTTATTACATAAAAATACAAAATTTAAACAGTACATTTTATGCATTCCGTATTTTGGCATTATTTTCAACGATGTCAGTAAAAATGTACAGTATAAACAAAAATGTTTATTTCAGTGACATTTTACAGCATAACATAACATAACATAAACTCACGACTATATCCCCGAAGATAGGCAGAGGTGCTAGCACCCATATTTCGCCAGTTTATGTTTAGGTCCCAATGTAATAGGTGACGAGCCTATTGCCATTAACCGGGCACTTATAAACCTGCGATAAATACACACATAACTTCGAAAAGCATCGAAAAGTCATTGGTGTGTGCCATGGTGAACCTGGGATCGAACCCGAGACCTCGTCTCAGCAGTCCATTACCCAGACCACTAGGCTACCGCGGCTACTTTTACAGCAATATTACTATTATTGCTAACTGTTCTTAATAAATTTAGATCGGCATAAGTGAACATCCAGAGCGGGACTTGAACCCCCGACCAGTCCCTGCACCGAGGCTCTCCACGTGTCCCTCTGACTAGCAGAGGGCACAGTGGGGAGCGAGTGGGGGCGAGCTGATTGTCCGCGCGCCGACGGTTGAGTGACAGGACGACCGCCTGTCACCCTACACTCCACCGTCGGCGAAGTTTTAAGATGGCTCCCTCAACCCCCCTTAGACCTTAAGCCGTAGATGACCCAGGGTTAGGTTAGGTTAGGTTAGGTTACCTATTAGGTAACCTTGCACCCCGGTAATTAAGACCCGAGACGGTGTGCGGCTTTAGTCAGTTCGATCCCGACATAACCACCCGGCCGACGGGGGTGGTACCTATCCATGGGGATTTTCGCATGATAAAAAAGGCGGCATACTCTGACCAACTAAGTTACCTGGACACAGTGGACACGTCCTGATCTCCAGGTAACTCAGTTAGTCAGTGTATTCCCTCTGTAAGTTTCCGTCCGCTAATTTTATAGGTTCATGGCATAGACTTATTAATGTACTAGACTCGGCATCATTAAAAACAGGTTTTCTATAATTATGACAAAGTTTTTAAATACCTGTACATAATATGGTTGGTATGAGGTAACATAGCAACTAAATAATAACATTTTCAATGTCAACTCGCCGTCCTTTTGCACAACCGGTCTTTACGAGCTGCGTGCTCACCCCGACGCGTTTATAACAACAGTTTTGGCCTTTTGGGCTACCTTACATCCTGGCGCTGAAGACCCGAGAAGGCGTGCGGTTTTAGTCAGTTGTAACGTAACCCCCACCGCTACCCGCGGGAGTGGTATCCATGCGGATTGCTGCATGAAAAATAGGGTACCTAACGGAACAAAGGTCTCCTCATTTGTTCCGTTAGAAATGGCGCTATATTATTATAGCTCCATCTATCTCTCTCTCAGCTGGCAGTCAGGTCAGATGGTAGTCGCTTCACGGCAAATATCGAGGTCCAGCCAAATCCGCAGTTAAGACTGGTAAAGCGGACCCCAGACTCCGAGGTGAAAGCTTTGGATGCGACTGGGATTAACGCTAGGTTGAAGATCTATCTCTCCCTCAGCTCCGCTACACTATCATCACCAATCATCCCCCAATAGTTATTTTGTAATATATTCAATGTACTGAATTGACCTCTCTACTGTTTTATTATAAGTAGTAGGTATTTAAGTTAAGATAGATTTTTAGCTTTTTCTTCAGCCGGCTATTTGAGAACTGACAACACAAACACCAACGCCACCTTCAGACCGAACTGCCCAAGCAGCATCACAAGCTGTATAACAGCTGTATTAAAGTTCGTTTATACTCTTAATGCTGTATTTCTTGGCTGCATAAAGGCTGTATAACCGGTTATACAGCCCTTATACCCCTTAAATTGGCACAAATTATACAGCGTTTGTCGTTATATCAGCTGTACAGTAGCTGTATAAGCATAAAATAGGCTGCATAATAGCTGTATTGTGGCTGTACTATGGTGTACGAGGAAACCAATACTCGTTACAATAGAATTAAAACGAAACAGAGATATAATATTAATGATGGCGTTTATTGAATCAGATATTGATCAAAGTGACATTTATTATAAACGCTTTGTGTTTAAGATTTGGAGATTCGATATTAGGCACAGGCAGTGGCGTAACTATACCATCTGGGGCCCGTGGCAAATTCTGTTGATGGGGCCCTATCAGTAAAAATCGTCACGTACTCAGTTTAATTTTAATAAACTTTGAGATTTTCAGCGTAACCAAAACCAATGTCAAAATAATTACACAAAGAATACAGTCAGTACCTAGAGCCCTTTTTTACATACATACATACATACATACATACATACAAATCATGCCTGTTTCCCATTGGGGTAGGCAGAGATAACATCTTTCCAATTGCTACGATCTTAGCATACCCCTTTCGCTTCTTCAACTTTTATATTTTTTTTCATACACGCACGCCGGTTGCGGGTACCTACTCTTGACCTAGGCCTTTCTCCAAAACGTCTTGGATCTGATTAAAATATGTACGCCTAGGTCGGCCTTTACCGGGTTGCCAATTCACCCTCACCTCATATATAAGTATCTGTTTTGTCTCTTCTTTCATCCATCCTCTCTACATGTCCAAACCATTTAAGTATCCCTTTCTCTATCTTGGTCACTACATCTTCAACTATACCGCAACGTTCCCTTATCACACTGTTCCTCACTCGGTCCATCAGCTTTACTCCAGCTATCCTTCTTAGACTTCTCATTTCTACAGCATTCAATCTACTTTCATGCTTCTTCTGCCACACCCAACATTCACTACCATACATACCCATAAATCGATGTGGGAACGAGAACTCCTCTATGTACAGCAAGTCGTGCCTCTTTAGACATTTTCTGTTCTGACTGCTCATAAAATTATGCAGTGCGCCATTCACTTGATTACCTGCCAAAACTCTTCGCTCAGTTTTTTCCCTTTTTTATGATGCGGAAATGGATACCACGGAGATGGTTCTGTCGGGATCGAACGCCGTCTCGAGTCTTAATTACCAGGATGTAAGGTTACCTAATAGGCATATCCCTCGCACCCTAGCTGACCTCCTCCTGTGGCGAGTGGGAGGCGCTGCTCGCCTACGTTGCCCGGGTGCACCACGTGCCCTCATAAAAAAATATAAAATCCGGATGCCCGGGATTCCCCTTTTTTTCCGTGCGGAAATCCTCATGGATACTCACCCCGCGGCCAGCGGGGCAGGTTATGTCGGACTCTTACCGACTAAAACTGCACGCCGTCTAGGGTCTTCTGACGCCAGGGTGTAAGGTGGCCCAAAGAGCATTTCCTTCGCACCCCGGCTTGACCCGGGCCATCTCCGAATTCGAGATGGCCCCCTCGGGTTTGGGAGCTACGTGGTTCCCGTCAAGCCCCCGGAATAGGGGTCTGCTAGGGTGACAGGCGGCTCCACCTATCACCCCCAGGCCAGCGCTCATGGAGGACGGAGGTCGTTAGACCTCCGACGCCTTCGGCATCCGCGCCCGCCGCCGTCCGGGAGAGCTCTGTGCAGCCTCTCCCGAACCTTTTCCGCCGCCTCGAGTATCACTTGCTCGCAGAAGGAGGTGGCGGCCGACCACGCGTCGGCACTCGGCATCATCGCTGCAATCAGCACCGGCAGTGTGAGGACTCCCACCCCGAGGGCTGACAGGAGGGCCTGTCTCGGCACCTCCCACGCCGGATACTCGACCAGCGTGTGCAGCCCTGAGTCCTCGCCCGCATTGCAGTGTAGCACTCGGGCGTTGGCTCCTTCCGAATCAGACACAAGTGATCCCCGAAGCACCCCTTACCAGAGATCACCTGCGTCAGCCGGTACGAGAGGCCCCCGTGAGGCCTCTCCAGCCAGTCCTCCATGACGGGTCTTACCGCCGCTACAACGGCGTGCCCCGCGCTTGGTTGCCCAAGTCGGTCCTTCCACTCCATGCCCGGGATTCCCCTAACATAGTGTTTGCTAGCTCGCCTGCGCTACCAACGGCAACGTACTGCGACAAAATATTTGTAGAAACCTATGGATGCGTTCTAAAATGAAATGTGCTATTTACAGGTATTTTGATTGACGGTTTTTGACGGTCATAAGTAAAATTACTCGTCACTGGTAATATGTATTTATGTAACATCTTTTTGTTGAGGTTGGTTGAAATGCTTAATCATTAACTTGAAATTGTATGGTCTTTAGTTGTCTCACTTTAGATTTAAACAGGGCCTCGATTCTGTTAAAACAAGCTACTGTCATACTACTGACACTACAAAAAATGCCATTTAATTTTGGTCTTTTTGTTATCAGGTTAAAGTTTAAAAATTAATTAAATGATATTTTGTAGAGCGAATTGAAAAGTTTAATGAACTCTTTTCATTTGATTTTAGACTTTAACTGTATAGCGGTAAAGTCTACAATTGAATAGTATCAGTGGCATGACAGTGGTTTGCCTTTAGCACAATCTAGGCCCAGAACTTATAAAAATAAATATACTTTTCAAATAAAATAAAATACTCAGGTACAATGCTAAAAAATATTTTTGCGCTCGCGGCCTCTTGGGCCGGGGCCCCCTTGGGTCGGGGGCCCGTGGCATTTTGCCACCCCTGCCACCCTATTGTTACGCCACTGGGCACAGGATACAGTGTGTTATCGTGCAAAAATAAATTTATTGTGGATATATATATGTTTTGTGATAAAAAATAAACGCGCCAGCAAAATAACCAAGGAAGAGATATTAAATAAGGTAAATAAATATGGTTTTTATAGGTTAGAATTTAAAAATTTTTGAATTAATGGACGTAGAGCCTCATTGGTGCATAGTAGGTTATTGGACAAACTGAAAATATTGATAAACATAAAAACATTAGTCTAATTTTTATGTACTCATGTTCGTAATTTTCGATTTGTAATTGATAAAATGGCGACGTAATGAACACCTAAAAAGCAGCCAATATAGCACTTAACGCTGTTTTACAGCTTTATAAGAGCGTTAAAAAGATATCTTAGTGTTATAATGTCGGTTTAGGAGTAATTATTCAGCTCTGTCACAGATACAGATTAAGGCTGTACTATAGGCGTCATTTATTTTTATTGCTGTTTATTACTCTCAAGGACAGAAATAAAACAGCTATAGTCTGTAAAAGGGTGTACAATTACACCATAAAAAGAAGCTGTAGAAGAGAGTTTGCCTACTTCATAATACAGAAATAAGATTTGAGGACCACCATAATACAGCTGTATTAAGTAAGTGACGGTGTGCAAAATGCAGCTATTGTACAGCTTTAATACTAAAATGATATTAAAGCGTTACAGGAAACTTAAAACTGTACATGACAGTTATCATACACTGATTTAGAACTTTAAGCGTACTTTGACTCTTAATACAGACTTAATACAGTTAGAGCTGAATAATTACTCCTAAACCGACATTATAACACTATGATATCTTTTCAACGCTCTTATAAAGCTGTAAAACAGCGTTAAGTGCTATATTGGCTGCTTTTTAGGTGTTCATTACGCTTAGTTGCTGCTTGGGTGGGGCATCAGAGATACATCACAAACTAGGTAGGCATGGTATGATAGCAACCCATTTATGTCCCACTGCTGGGCACTGGTCTCCTCTCCTCTAACGAGATAGCTGAGAAGGGTTAGACCTTCATCCACACACGCTGGCCTAATGTGGGTTGGCAGATCCCATATGTCCTTAGAATTTCTTCTAGGACGTGTGGGTTTCCTCACAATGTTTTTTCTTCATCGTCAGTAGATGGTAAATCATGTGATTGGCACATATAAATTCCACAAAGTGAAATTCACATTGTGTAGGTACTGTACAGCCGAATTCGAACTCGATACCTCTGAGAAGAGGCCACGTCTTTATCCATTCAGCTACCATCTTGCATGGTATATATGGTATGCTAATAAGAGGAAGGGGTGGGGGGGGGGTGTAAAATTACTAATAGTTCCTCTCATACCTCACAGTGCGCACCGGTTGAAGGATGCAACTTATTTATTCGTAATTCTCCTCTTATTCCAACCCGTAACCTCTCTCCGCCCTATCATTTGATTCAGTAATTAATGTAGACTTATTGCAGATGTCTACATCAGAACCAAACGAACAGTGGTTTTATTTAATAAGTTAGATATGATTATTACTGTAATGCATATGACATTCTGCCACCTTTGATAAAACATTTGAATGTGTGCGAATGTGTTAATATCTGTCACACATATACACACTTATGCGGTTGCATGAAAGGTTAGACGAAGCTCGTGAAGTGTAGCAAAGTGGCAGGATGTTATCTCTACAGACCTACCCTGAAAACAGAAAGGCGTTATATTAAGTACTAGCTGTTGCCCGCGGCTCCGCCCGCCTGGAATTCGGATTTTGTTCCAACATTTTTTCGTGCTATTAGTAAAGATGTATGGAAATCTGCCCGATTTATTGACATTAATGCTCACTGCTCCGCTCCCTTTGGTAGTAGCGTGATGATATATAGCCTATATTACTCCCAGATAGTGTAGCTTTCTATAAGTGAAAGAATTATTGAAATCGGTCCAGTAGTTTCGGAGCCTATTCATTATAAACATACAAAAATAGGTACAAATCTTTCCTCTTTATAATATTAGTATAGATATAGATATAGATTATCTGTCGGTGACGTCACATGAAGCTTGAAGAAGCGAAAGGAGTATGCCAAGATCGTAGCAAGTGGAAAGATGTTGTCTCTGCCTACCCCAATGGGAAAAAGGCGTGATTTGTATGTATGTATGTATGTATGACGTCACGTCAAGGGCTACCATTTTAAGATCGATTCATCTGGGATGGTGAAGCTAGGTTGCAATCTAGAAGTATCTTCTTCTTACCACCTAGCCACCTTCACCTTCTTACCATCCAGCGGGGTGCAGTCAATAATATAATTGACGGACAGAATTTATAAAAAAAAAATTAAAAAAATCTTAGCTTACTAACAGTGAAATTATTAGTCAGAAGTTGTTGAATGTTTTGTTTATAATTAGTTGCCGTTCGGTTCCCCGATCACGCAATAATTTTATCGTGTTATTTTTCTAACGAGAACGTTATCACTAATAACAAACGCCAAATTGATAAACGAAATGGATTACACAAAAACAAGATGGCGGACTTAATATTCCTGTTAATTACTCTTAACTTTCACCTTAGATAATAATAATCGTCAAAAAATACCCACAGAATAAGATAGCCATGTATTTATAACGTGGCATCTCTATCACGTGGGGGAACACAAACTTGCGCGTGCGCAACACGTAGCTACACCGTGGCGGTAGGGTTGCCATCATTCTTTACTTAACTTTTTAATAAGCCTTTTGAGATGGAAAAAATTAAGGCAGGATCAATTTTATTATGGATTGTCTTGTGATGTAGCGAAGAACCCTACTTAACCTGACCCTGACCGGCTAGGAACAGAAATGGCCCTCTAAGGCAGAAGTTCCTAAATAAAGATTGTGCGGTTTTAGTCGCTCCGCTGGTCGTGA
Source organism: Lithosia quadra (assembly GCA_963576445.1). Lineage (NCBI taxonomy): Eukaryota > Metazoa > Arthropoda > Insecta > Lepidoptera > Erebidae > Lithosia > Lithosia quadra. The sequence goes on from OY754897.1 coordinate 3,615,166, forward strand.
GAGTGTTGGTATCCATGGGGATTTCTGCACGATAGTAAAAAGGAACACATAAGTACAGAATAGATAGTACTTACCTCATCTGGTTGGAATACAGAACTAACTCTGTCTATTTGTTTAGCTTCCACGTTTAAACCACTGAACAGATTTTGATGGCATTTTGTACAGATATGGACTAGAGCTTGAGACAGGACAAAGGCTACCTTTTGTCACTTAAAAGGGCTCGAAAGGGTACAAATAGTTTGTATGAAACGTGAAAACCATTTTAGGCATTCGATACTAAATAAATAAATATGCTATACTTAGAGCACTTTAGACATTTCGACCTATCATGACAGTTTGTATCGACGTCCACGCGTGATAACCGACATCCATGCGGGCAGAGCCGCGGGCAATAGTTAGTAGAAATAAAATTAGACGTTTGTAGACGTCACAAATCATCTAATCGCCTCGGGTCAGTGATGCTAAAAATAGCGCGCGTGCTTCGATTCGTTTCTAATCTAATTAGACTACGCGTGACAACCCTAGAGGTGTGGCGTCTATTTGTGAATGCCACTACCGCAGACAGCGTGTATACTAAGCCTTGACGTGATAGCGCTGTGATTTTGGGAGTCAATAAAAATTGATATTCCCCAGACAAGGTAAACAGAACGTGTTTTGACTGATGAAATACTTGATTAAGTTGAAGCATTAATATACTCGTAGCTTTAATCAACAAAAAAACAAAATTAACTGGATTACCTATAACTGTTCGAAGTGAAGTAACCATGTTATATTTCTTAATTTTGACTGTGGTACAATCAACCACAAAAGTGCCCAACAAGCGAAATTTTTTGAAAATCACGTAAGTCAGTCCTGAGACTTTGCCTTTAGCTTACCATCAGGCGAGGTAAAGTCATTTAGACGTGTTCTATATACCTGTATAAAAAAAAACGGTTTCGTAATTTTTGCTAACATTCGCTTTTATAAAAATGACCCTGGAAACCCCTAACGAGTACCAGTACTACCACACCAGAACTAGTGAAGTAGTTTTAAGTAAAACCACACGGTGTTCCATCCCCGTGAGTCGTTTACCAGGTACCCCGAGTATACCCTAAAAAGGAACTCCCCAGGAACTTTGAGACTTTGAGAGGCTTTGACCACCAGTCATGTCATAATGTAGGTGGTCTCACCATGGAATTTGGAGGCGACTCCATTTACAACGGTGCGTGCGGAACACGTCACACCGCCGTTTCAGGTCTGGTTCTGCTAGAGTGACTGGCAGCGCTACCACTTGCCCTCAGGCCTGCGCTCATGGAGGCCGGAGATCGCCTAGCACTCTCCGACGCCCGGTGCGGCTTCTACGGTACGGGAGAGAACCAGTTCGATCCCGTTCTGCAGAAAACGCACTGTTTATGACAAGCTCGCTTAATGTCTTTAATGGTATAGATGACGCTGTGTATGTTAAATTTGTGTATACTGTATATATATGTGGTTTGTCGGTATCCTAAAATATTATTTAGATATTTATCTATTACTAGCTGTTGCCCGCGGCTCCCCCCGCGTGGATTTCGAATTCCTTAATTTTTTGAAAACAAATTATAGCCTATGTTACTCCCAGATATTGTAGCTTTCTATAGGTGAAAGAATTATTGAAATCGGTCCAGTAGTTTCGGAGCCTATTCGAGACAAACAAACAATCAAATCTTTCCTCTTTATAATATTAGTATAGATTAAATTAGAATTTGTTAAACCCTGTCGTTGACTGTACGTTACTCAACATATGAACAAGAATTTAAACCCGGTACGATTGTTCAAGCAATTCAAATTTATATTTAAGTCAGCCCTGAGGGCTTTCGTTCCAAATCACAACAAAAATCACTTCAATTGCTATTGGGTTAAAGTTTATTTTTGCTTGCTGATAGAAAGTTTTTTATATTATTTGAATTTGAATCTTAAAGTTCAAATAATAAGGTGTATATTTGAATAGATTAGGAAGAATTTTAGGCATATTTAACTAATAGTGGCTTGTCAAGGGCCGGGAGAATGCGCAGGCGCCGAACATCATAAATATTTATTGAGCTCTTGTACAAGTTTAACTACACAGATTGGTTATACAACGTATGCAGATAAAAATTGGAAAGTAGCATGAAGAATGCATTTATTGACTCGTCCTAAGGGCGTGTTTTCACTGGGCTAACTTATAAAAGACTCGAGATGGCGTGCGGTTTTAGTCGGTTCAATAGGCCACGGTGACCGCTTCCTATCAGGTGGGCCGTGCGCTTGTCTGCCACCTAAGTAGGTGGTATAAAAAAGACTCTTACAAAAACTCCGACTACACGGAAAGACAAATCCAAATAGTCATATTCATGCAATAAAAATATTTGCACTGAGCAGGAATCGAACCCGCACCCTCTGTCGTAGCAATTAAATGGACTGCCGCCGCGCGCCGCTACGCCACAGAGGCCGTCAAATAAATGTCGTCAACAATCGTGGAGGTTGTTACAATCTATTTCTGACTTATTTAGACCTCGAAATAGGTATCGGTTTACAAAGACCGGTTTATATTTGAGATAACAATATTGGAGGTAAAATGCAATGTTTTTTCCAGATTTTTTTTTATTGTTGTTAAATAAGTATATCAGACAGAACTGACTGGGTGGGACCGATTTTGACGACTCTGTTTTTATTTGAAAGCCGGTATGACTGCACCCCGCCTGATGGTAAGCTGAGGTGAACTCCTAAAAGTAGTGAACACCATTTCCAGTAGATGCTCATTGAATAGTCCCAGACTTAATTTTGTGGCTGGCACCATCCCCCAATTTCTAATTATCTAAACTTAGGTACCTACTGCGTGAGTTTCTTGCCGGAGTCTTCTCAGGTCTGGGCCGCGTTTCGAACCGGCGGTGGTCCATTTGCTTCTAGTTTTAAATATTTATAATTGTGACGTTTTGTAAGTGCCGCTTAAAATGGTCTAGAATAAATTATTTTTGACTTTGACTTTGACTCCCAACTGGATCACCAAATAAACATTTTAAGACCCCAAATTTGCTTTTCATGATTGTGAATTATTTGAATATATCTGTTCAACGTTAACTAACTTCGAAATCTTCGAATTGATTTATGTACTTACATAAAAACAGTCTTTATTGGTACAGCAATACATACAATGACATCATTGCTGGCTGGTGTCACTTTTCGAGAAATCAATCACACACAAACACTCACACAGTACAAACAATTTCATCAAGAACCAAGCGGTTCGGTGCCTTTTTTCTTTACCGCACTATAAAAACTTGGAGTTATTTACCAGCGCATGTGTTCCCTTCCTCCTGCAGTCCCGGGACCTTTAAGCGAGCTGTGAAAAAGATTTTGAGGAGGCCGTCAAGCTGAGGGCCCACCACTGTCGCACTACCGGTGTATGTAGTGGTAATCCCTGTCTTAAGACTTTACCTTTAACTTGCCATCAGACAAGGTGAAGTCATTGACGTGACCAATAAAAAAAATGACGGTGGATAAACGTACTCATTGAAATTAGTCTGTAAGTACTTATATAATTCAACTCTCCCTTACCCTCAACTCGACAGCCCTTTTTTTCCGTGCGGTAATCCTCATGGATACCCACCCCGCGGCCAGCGGGGCAGGTTATGTCGGACTCTTACCGACTAAAACCGCACGCCATCTAGGGTCTACTGACACCAGGGTGTAAGGTGCAACTTGACGGCCTCATGAAAGAAGAGGTGATTGTCGTCGCAGCACTGCGTACCGCCAGTAATTGCGTCCAAACCATGAATCTAACTCTGACTCTGAGTTCACAAGCCAGGCACTCATGTGCTCATTATCAGTCCTGATAAGAAACAATACACTATTGATTATGTACCGTCAGCATCAAATTGATCTTGGCTTGTAAAATACCTACTCAAAAAGTTGTTAACACTCGCAATTTTTTTATTTGTAAGAGGCTCACGTTTGACCACAATCTCACCTGTTGGTAAGTGATGATGTGGTCGACGGTGGAGCACGCTTGCCTAGAAGTAAAATGTTCACTCGAGACTTGAAGACTCCCAGGTTGTAGCTTTCCGGGAATATTGACTAAGGTAGGGTATTCCACTCTTTAGCAGTACGCATGATGAAGTACTGCCAAAACGTTTTGTGCGTATGCGTGGATTATCGACCATGTACCGGTGGCGCGTCGCCGTACGTCTGGTCTTTCGGTGATGAAAGGGGCTTGGAGGAATTAGGTTATGCAACTCCAGTGCACATTTCCCAAAGTGCAGCCGATAAAATACAAAAATATCTTAGCAATCAGTGCTCAAATTAATGTAGGCATTCAGAGTGATCAAATCAACTTATCCATAATTATGTGAGCTATCAGATTGTTCAAATATTTATGTGCGCTAACATTTTTTTTTTAAATGAAAAGTAGGTAGGCAAAAACCCTAAAACCTAGCCAATCTAGCCATACTCAAAGCCATACTTATATTTTATAGATAACTAATAGGTATTAGCTTTATCACCAAAACCATCTCGATCATATCGACTTCCGAACACAAGGATCCGCATCAAAACCGATTCTACTGTTCGGGAGCTGCTATGCCGGAGACAGACAGATAGGAATGGAAATAGAAACTATGTCAAGATAACTGGGGCTGTCGTGATGATAGACTATTGACCATGACCGGACCTTCTTCTCGAAGGGCATTAGAAGGTTTTTACAGGGTCGGCAGCGCGAGATGTGACTCACCAGGTGTTGCACACGTCCATAGCTAACAGTGACCGCTTCCGCATCAGGTGGGCCGTGCGCTTGTCTGCTACCGAAGTGGTATAAAAAAGGTGTCGTTTAACGCGCCATATCATACTCTTAACACGACGCCACCTCTAGACGTCGTGTGCACTAGGTGAAAGATCTATGTTTAAATAATTCAGGTTTGGCGTGTCCAATACAAAAAAAAAATTATGATCTGTTTAGCTTTTTTTTTTTATACTACTTAGGTGGCAGACAAGCACACGGCTCACCTGATGGGAAACGGTCACCGTGGCCTATGAACGTGTGCAACACTAAGGGTGTCACACACGCGCTGCCTACCCTGAAGGGAAATGGGGAGGGGTGGGAAGGGGCGGGGAGGCTAGGAAGGAATGGAAGGAGAAGGGGTACAGTGAGCTCTGGCTACCCTACTTACCGGCGGGAACACAACACGATGGTTATTATGTGCGCGGTGTAGGGCTGTAGGGCGGAGGTACTAACCCCAGTCGGACAGCTCATTTTGGACGGGAGATACCGTCGTGTCCTACCTCCTACAAAACCAGACAGCTACATAATAGACCGGTACTTAGTTACAGGTGAATCTAATAATATCTTTTTATATGTGTACAGTAGTCAGCTGATATTAATATACAAACCGCAGGAGACATGATAGTCTTCCTGCAAATATATGAAGTTACACAGAAATAGAGACTTCAAGGATGAGACCGACCGCAAAAATGTCCGCCTAAGAATATTGGCGCCATCCAATTCAATATAATTATGTAAGTACTTATCCGTGCCTCGGAGAGTACCAGCTCACGTGTTTCCTTCCTCCTACAGTCCCGGGTCCTTTAAGCGGAGCGTGAATAAGCATTTGATGAGGCCATCAAGTTGAGGGCCACCATTATGGCACTGTCGGTGTATGTAGTGGGGACCCCCTTCCTGAGACATCACCATAGGTGAAGTAAAAAAAAAGTCCGACAACTGGTCTGACTACAGAACTTAGAAACCGGCAATGGGTTGTGGAGGTCAGATGGCAGTCGTTTCATGGAAAATATCGAAGTACACCATTTCGTAGTTAGACTAAAAAGTCAATCCCAAATCGCTGAACCGATTTGGATGAGGTTCTTTTTATTTGAAAGGTCTTGGTCAGACTTAAAATCTTAAGGGTGTTTGATCACAATCGGTTGAGTAGAACCGGAGATATAGTCGAAAACACGAAGAAGCGGAGCCGCGGCCATACCTAGGCTAGTACATTATAGTATAAGTAGAGTGCTAAACATAGAACTCTTTGTACGTTGCGCAGTCGGTAAAAAACATCTATTGCAAATAGAGAATGACTGTGAAACAGGTCGAGTAGCAATTGATTTAAAATTTTCCATTTTTACACAAATTCCGTGTCCATTTTATTCGTGGCAACATTAATGATTTATAACGTGATGCATCCGTTGCCAATTCGTGGCGTCATTGTCTATGTTGCCAAAATGAACCGCGTGCGCCGTTAAAATTCCAAACTGTTTTATTAGGACATAAACTATATCCTAACTGCGTTAGTTTTAAGATAATAAATAAAAATTTTCGATGTGGAAGCTTAAATGGCAAGTGTGGCAACACAGGCACAGTATATACTGTGTTGCCATGTATGTATGTTTTAGGTTTTAGTATACCATGACAAAGGCGTAATTTAATATTATTGCTCTATTGTGATGTTGTCACATTATTAAGTTTTGGGGAGATATATTGGGATGGTAATAAAGATCTATGGTTTAAAATTCCAATAGTTATAACATCTATTTTTATTAATATTACTTTTGACTACCTTTTGCCCACGACTTCGCCGGTGGAATTCCCTGTAGAGATTGTCCCTGGGGCTATACTACTTGTGATAAGAGTTCCTCAGAGGGGAAGCCCTGCCCTTATCCGGGGTCAAGTCGGGGACACCGTGGTTCCCAAACCCAAGGGACCATCTTGGACCATCTTCTCTTATTCAGTTGAACTACACATCATCAGCATGGCTATAAGAGCGTCGTGGTTTTTTTATAAGCTCGCGTTTGACCACAATCTCACCTGTAAGTAAGTGATAATGTGGTCGACGGTGGAGCACGCTTGCCTTTTTTTTCGTGCGGAAATCCTTAATGTCGGACTCTTACCGACTAAAACCGCACGCCACGCCGTCTAGGGTCTTCTGACGGCAGGGTGTAAGGTGGAGCACGCTTGCCTAGAAGTAACCTGTTCACTTGAGACTTGAAGACTCCCAGGTTGTAGCTTTGTGGAAATACAGACGCAGGCAGGGCATTCCACTCTTTAGCAGTACGAACGTACTGCCAAAACGTTTTGTGCGTATGAGTGGGATATACATCGTTCGGTGATAAAAAGGCTTGGAGGAATACGGTTATTCCCCGAAATGCAACCGAATCCCCTCTTACCCATAAAAGTAGGTGTAGCCGTAATCTTTATTATTACATTAAACGTAGCTCTGTTTTCGATAAATTTCTTTACTTTCAGCCGATAACCCTGGACTTGTGAATAAATATTATTATTTGTGTACTTACTCGGGTTTATCTGGCTGATAGGGTTGCCCCTGACCGACCGATAGCTGCAGAGGTCGTAAGCTGGAGGTAAAGCTTCATGACGGTCGTATGAAGTCCAAACTTGACGACCAAGTGCCTTCTTTTTAACCGACTGCAAATAAGGAGGACGTTTTCCATTCGATTGTTTTTTTTTATTGGACACGTCAACATGACTTCACCTCGCCTGATGGTAAGCTAAAGGCAAAAGTCTCAGGACTGGGGTCACCTCTACATACACCGATAGTGCTACAGAGGTGGCCCTCAGCTTGACGGCATGATCAAATGCTTTTTCACGCCGGACCCGGGATTATAGGAGGAAGGAAACACATGCCAACAAATAACTGTATTTTTAACCGATTTTAAAAGAAGGAGGTTTTGCTACAAAAGACATGTCGTGTTTATATTTATTTTCACTACTTAAACTGATCGAATCGATTTATGTTTGCCGCAAGTGGCTGACTAGTATCCATATCCAAGTGTGTGCGTGCCGATTTGTGTCGACTCAAGTGTCATCAGGGCCCGTAGACAAGTGGCACAAGCATAAATCGCTAAGGAATAGAATAGAGTAGGTCGACCAATCACAGCCAAGTTCATGATCCTGCCGCGATCTACGCCTGATCTATTATATTCTATTCCTTAGCAATAAAAGCTGTTTCACTTATCTACGGGGGCAGTTGCATTATTCAACGCGTTCCTTCCATATGTTTTACAGATTATGGCTGATAAAATAAAACTCGGTATAGTGTCAACTGCAATGTATATAATATCTTTGGTCAACTGCAATTGGAGCATACATTGATTAAAACTATTTATCATCAATATATATTAGGTACACATGACATTGGGCAAGGACGCTATACTCGTATTGGTCCATCAATCGAGACGTTTATTCACTTAGGTAGTACATCAACACTTATATTATTAAATTGACATTGGCGCTGAGAGGAAGCGGTCAAAATACTATTTTGTATATCACACACGTGTACAATATAAGAGCAAATTGACTTCATAGAAAGATCTCGACGATTTTGATTGGCAAGCTCTTTTCTAGCTGTCCAATTTAAAAATCTAGTATACTGACATACCTACCTATATAAAACAATTCAATACGAATAAAATAAATGATTATTAAAGTCAAAAATCCGACTGCTATATTATTGTGACTGAATGTGACTCTTAGAATCGCGATGTTTTAGAAATGGTAACTCTTAGGGAAAAAGCATGATATCATTTCTATACTTACCGAATTTTAAGATCTACAACTTTGATCTGAGGTGTGTTTTTTTTTTTTAAATTCAAAGAACCTAAATTTTTTACCTTTGACCCCGAATAATTTTTGTAGCACACATACGACTGATCGATGGGGATTGTTTTTATTAAAAAACTCTTTAAAATTATTAACTTGTTGTTTCTTTTGTTGACAGATGTTACGTGTTACAGCCGATACAATCTGAAGATTTATCTTGGACACACTACATCACAAAGGTAAATAAAATTCATATAAATAGGTATGATACTTAGTTATTAGAAAAAAAAAATACCCACTTAATTAGTCAGTAATCTGACTCTGACTTAACAGTCGAACCCTTTAGGGTGAAACTAGAATTTTGCGTAGGTACCTATTCAGTTTATTCCCCTGGCGTCCACTTCTGGGAAGATTTTTTAACAAATAAGAATAATGTGTTAAATGGGCATTTTCGTCAAAATGGCTATCAACCCACTCATGTGGTGTCCCATTAATATAAATTCCAAATAACTGACGTTTTAATTTACATAAAGTGTCGACTGTCGAGTAATTTTTGATTATTTCCAAATGACTAAAGCTTTTTTTACTTTTTTTACTCAAATTGTGAATCACATAAATTTAAAACAAAGTAGGGTACCGACACTAGTAGTCAGCCCCGCACCAGTACTCAGCCTTTTTTGGTTCAAAACCAATAGAAATAGCATTCTAATAGAAACTAACCTATAGAATTATTTTAAATTGGTTCTGTGACTCTTCATTAGTCGATTCAATTCCAAAATTATTAGCTAAGTGGCTGCGAAGTATTTTAAATATTAGTCTATTTCGACGTCGTCTGCTGACGAGGCGATACGCGGCGCGCGCGCCATTTTTTTGTTAGTGGAAGCGTTCACAAAGAAGTTATTATTTCTCATTTTTTTGTCAGTTTTAAGTCACTTTGTATTAACATTCCCATTAATTAAAAGTTTTGGCATCATAATCAATGAAAAAGTATCGTGTTCTTCTTAAGAATTAGTAATAATGAGGCGGCCGAATACTGGGTACCATTTGTATATGCATTATCTAGTACCCAGCCACCCCTGGCTGAGTACTGGTTTTAACGCTGTTTTTTTATTTACAGTTATATTAGTATCATTTTAAAGTTCAGAGTCCATCCTTTAATCTGGTATACCCATACCATATACGGTTTTGTCAAAAACCCAATAGTCGGCCACTTAAACAGTTGAAGTTGGTTGCATGGCTGAGTACTGGAGAAAGTATACCCAGTGCTCAGTCGTCTATATTTAAATTGTTTCTTTATACAGTTTCTTTCTTTTAGGCTATTTTAAACATACATACATACATACATACAAATCACGCCTTTTTCCCAGTGGATAATCTGGTCTGGGAAACCATTGGACCAGACAAAATCTGTCCACTTGCTACGATCTTGGCATACTCCTTTCGCTTCTTCAACTTTCATAATTGTTTTCATACACGCACGCCGGTTGCTGGTACTCTTGACCTGATCTTTTTCCAAAACGTCCTAGATCTGATTAGAATATGTACGCCTAGGTCGGCCTTTACCTGGTTGCCCATTCACCCTCGCCTCATATATCTGTATCGTCAATCTTCTTTCAATCCTTCCTTTCTCTATCTAGGGAACGCTGCGATGTGGTTCATGGGAACTCAAAGCATGGGATGTAGTGACATCTTGAACCACATCGCAGCGTTCCCTTATCACACTGTTACACATTCGGTCCATCAACTTTACTCCAACTATGCTTCTTAGACTTCTTATTTCCACAGCATTTAATCTACTTTCATGCTTCTTCTGCCACACCAAACATTCACTACCTACCTTATATACCTAAGTGTGGGAACGAGAACTCTTGTACAGTGAGACGTGCCTTTTTAGACACGATCTGACTGCTCATAAATTTATGCAGCGCCCCATTCACTTGATTACCTAACTGCTATTCAGGAAAGAAAGTTACAGAGGCAAAAATTAAAGAAGATAAATAAAAAAGAAAATAAAACAGCTCTAAATTCTAAACTAGTAAAGTGAAGGAGACTACACAGAAGGAAAATGATGATTCTAATCAGAAATTGAGAGTAAAATGTACAAGGAAAAGGAAATTGGAAGATTTAAATGACATAACTGAAGAAGCAGATAGAACTGGCCGTGATTTTGTGGAAATATAATAAAATAAAATTAAAATTCTCAGTAACATACTTAATCACCTGAATCTCCTGAAGCAGAAACCTGTAAGGAATTATTTTCCTTACAGGTGTCTGTTTCAGGAGCTCCTGCATACATACATACTCAAGCTTCTGCAAAAAATTGTTAATCGCCGAAAACTTTTAGAAGTGAAAAAAAAACTTGAAAACTATTTAAATACTGAAACTTTTTAATTACTGAAGAATTTTCAGATTGATTTAAGTAGGTATAAGTTATATATTTGATTGATTTCAAGAGAGGCTGACCACTGGTGGCAGTATGGCTGATTACTGGATTTTGGCGGCTGAGCACTGGTGAAAATTGCCTTATTTTGTTAAAACGTATTTTTCATATTATTAAAGGATAATTTTGTAGTTTTTGTTAATTTTGTAACAAAGTTTAATAAATGTGTAACGCAATTTATCTAAAAGATTTTCAATTTAATCTTTCTAATATTTTTTTATACGAGTTTGAAGTCAGACTTTCCACTAAAAGGCTGACTACTGGTGCCAGTACCCTAATAATATTAAATCCAGAAATGCGCCATCTTACGTCTTGCAGTACTGTCCTCTTTTTTTGGCAACGGTCAAGACCTAAAAGTTCTAGTAAGATCTAGGTTACTAGGTATTTATTTACTTAGATTACTTGAAATAAGGGGCTAATAATGATAGTAAAACAATAAATAGAATCATGATTTATTAAATTTATCACTTGACTAAACCAAGAATTAACTAAAATATCTAAAACAACATCAGTAACGTATTTTCACAGATAGGTACCTAGCAGTTTAAACGAAAATGCCCAAATTACGATTTTCTGTGCAAGATAAGCCAATCTGGGCATATATACCTACTCTGATGCTACGAGATATCCAGTGTCTGAACAGGGCACCGCCCCTAAGTGATCATCAGAACTATTACTAATTTTAATGGCCAATTTAATCGGGCAAATTGTATCGTGTGGATGCCCATTAACACACAAACATAAAAATAATTTTTGACCGATTATATTGACCATTAAAATTGGTAATAGTTCTGATGATGTGTCTCCTTCCTCCTATAGTCCCGGGGCCTTTAAGCGGGGCGTGAAAAAGCGTTTGATGAGGCCGTCAAGCTGAGGGCCGCCGCCACTGTAGCACTACCGGTGTATGTGGTGGTGACCCCAGTCCTGAGACTTTACCTTTGGCTTGCCATCAAGCGAGGTAAAGTCATTTTGACGTGTCATATATTAAAAAAAATGACCACTTACCACCGCCCTCTTTAGACCCTGGATATCGCATAGCATCAAAGTATTTGCCAATACAAAACAAACAAGCCTAAACTCGATTGGCTTATCTTATTAGCTTATCATGTTGTTGCAAATATAGTTAATCTTGTTTACTATTATTTACATAATTGTTTGCATGTCAACTTTATGGCGAATTGTGAACTATATATACCTACCTACTAATGTTACTATCTCTTGTAACCACCCAACAGAAAAAACAAGCTAACACATTATACGTAAATAAAATAAATTAATCGAATTAGTTCAGAAATCTCTATGGATACCTTCCGGATCCATCATTAGACCAGCTTCATAATAATACCTGATAGCAACCCATTTATGTCCCACTGCTGGGCACGGGTCTCCTCTCCTCAACGAGAGAGCTGAGAGGGTTTACACCTTAATCCACATACGCTGGCCTAATGCGGGTTGGTGGATCGGACATGTCCTTAGAATTTCTTGTAAGACATGTGGGTCTCCTCACGAATTTTTCCCCTTCATCGTCAGCAGATGGTTAATTATGTGACTAGCACATACAAATTCCACAAAGTGAAATAATTCACATCGGTACTATCCGGCCGGATTACTCGATACCTTTGAGAAGAGGATTCTATGGATGAGAATGATATGATGCGCCGACCCATCATTAAATAATTGGGGCAAGGGCAGGTAGGTAATGAAAACAGGGTTATTTTATCCCTAACCACACACCGCTCTGCACGGTGACTATCTCAAAAATTGACCAACTAGCGTCCAATTTGACACAATCTAATTAACCTATTCCGAACAACCGGATTTGCTGATTATTCTTATTTGTTACAAATCAAAGTAGACAACATCCGATTTCAGCGACCTCTACCGAATTACGTTTGCGGCAGCCGAAGGTTTGAAAAAAAACCGAAATGATTTTATAAAACTAATTTAATGAATAAAAGTAATATTATAAATTTAACCCTAATGAACGAATGTTCCACTTCGAAGTAGGAATATGGAATGATCATTCTTACAATATTTTCTATTAAAATTAATTTACGAAATCGGTCGTCGATAGACGTCATAGATGCATCAGCAATTTAATACAGTAAACAAGTAATGTTGCAATTGCAGTGTCAGCGACCTTCTAATGGTAGCGCTATGTAATTCCTCCCCCCTTAGAACGGCGACTATTTTAGCACGTTCAGTGAAAATGTTGCCGGAAGATTTTCAGAATTTTCATTTTTCAGGATGACGGCTGGAGTCTGCTGGTCCTTAATTGTAGTATTGTTTCGATTGCATAGATGGCGTCGGAACATCAAGATTATGAATAGTACGCCTACAAAAAGTAGTACTCCATAAAATGGGATTGTCGTGTGGTAGAAGGCATCTAGTTGCAGGTTATCCAGCTGAACAGGTGGTTGTATCCTAAGTTTCTCTTGGACATTGTGTAGTTCTTGGAGATCAATGGAGTTCAAGTTGACGTGAGCAGCAGTTACAGTGTGTTTTCTAGCATCATATGGTAACTTCATTATCTTTAAGGGCTGACCTTTAATTTCATTATAGTCATTCGCAATCGTGAATTCTTCTGATCTCAGGCGACATCCTATAGGAATTGTAGCAAGATAACTACCCTGTAGTGATGTGTAGTCAGTCTGCTTGCATATCAACTGTGTTTTTGTCTGCCGAGGAAATGACAAAACGTAGTGCTGATCATCTAATTTCTCCATGGCTTCTCTCATCAACGTAATCGTGGTGAATTGGCATGATTCCCGAAGGGCTTGATTGGTGATCAATTCTTGAACGCAGTCAATTTTGGTGCGGATCTGATGGATGATTCCTTTCTCACAGAGGTACCAGTGTTTTAGCGTCGGGCATTCAGCCTCTATGTACGCGTACGACATCTCGCTAGTTGCAAAGAAGGGAAAGGAGGGGATAAGAGCCTGGAAATGCCTATTAGGTACAACTGATAATTTATAAAAATCGTAAGTAATTTTAGAAAAGATTGGAACTTTGAAGATGAACACTATTTGCTTATCTACATAATATGATCCTGGCTTTATAATATCGTAATATTCTCTAAGTTCTAAATCTAATAGCTGCTCCTGAGCATAAATTATTCTAAGTTTCTTAACCATAGATTCCAATGTTTCTACGTCTATCATACTATGATGAGTGCTAGAGGCACGAGTAAAAGCTAGGCTATTCTCTATTCTAAATAATTCCTGGGTTAGATCTTCTACATTCTCTCCCATTACTTCTAACAATTGAGCAAATTGAGCATATTTAATTAAACTGTTTTCTTGCAACGCATTACTCTGTAGGATTGTCTCTAATGTTATATTAATTTTATGCTGGTTTTCCAATAACTGTGTAAGTACATTTGTGTGTTTAGACATCCATTCTTTACTTATACTAATATGGTTGTTAAAATCGGCAGTTATTTTATTCTGGTTATTCTCTAAAGTTTTTATAGCTTCGTTATACATTATCGCATCTTCGTGATCTAGGTTTCCAGTTAAGCTTTTTATGATTGAACCTAATCCGTCTACCAGACCTCTTTTGGTTCTATTGGGTTCCAGAGATTTTAACTGTATTAGAACGTTGTTAAGTTTGTTCGTAAGATAGTTTATTTGAATTTCGTATAATGCGTAAGTGTCGTTAGTCAGTCGGTTTTTGCAAACTACCAATTGAGTCTGTAATGCATAAACGTTATTTTCTATATTACTCAGTTGTATGTGTTGTATGAATGTATGATGGTGAGTCGTTAGTTTCATAAGTCCGAGTTTATAAGGTAGAATTCCTGGTCCGTCATCGAGACTTTCAAGTTTTATCTCTTGGAGCCGCGTCATTGGGAGAGCTGTTATTAGTAGAATCCTGTAACAAATTTGCTGTCTTAGGTAATCGTTTAAGTCTAGATTTTGCTATAGGACCACGTTTCTTTGAAGTGTAAATGTGAATCGGTAAGTCCGCTAATACTGTGTCTTGCGTGTATCGTGGGGCAATTTTCTGTCGGCTAGCAAGGGGATTTTTTACAAAGATTTGCTGCTGGGGTGCGTATTGTGTCTCTGGTTCTCGAGTCTCATTTCTTTTCTCAATTATCGCCCTTCGATTAGCAAGTGATGTCGAGTTAATGATGTCATAGATTATTTTCATCTTGTCTCTATGTGTTTGGGTATATTGTTGTAGCAAATGTTGTGTTATGTCAATTTCGTTACAGTCTCTAGGGTCAAAGTGTCCAGTCAAAAGGTCAAATGGTCGACGTCTCGTAAAACTGTGTATGGAGCTGTTATAGGCTATCAAGGCATAAGGTATTAAATTGACTATTGGTTCATCCTTATGTTGTATTTTTAGCAGTCTAAGATGTTCTAAAAGCGTAGAATGGAAACGTTCGATGTTACCATTATCGTTCGGCGAATGGGCTAATATCCTGTGGTGGGTGATTTTATGAAGTCGTGTAAATTCCATGAACAACTGGTTTGTAAATTCAGTTCCGTTATCTGTAATGATGGTCATCGGCATACCATGGTGTGTACAGTATTGTAAGAGGGCTTGTAAGATGCTTACAGCGGTTCCGTCACGTAAGTAGTACGCTTGCCCGTACTTGGTGAATACGTCTATAAGTGTTATGTACTTGTCACCTTGTATAGTTAACAGGTCTATGTGTATAATTTCAAATGGCTTAGTGGCTGGTGGCACAACATTAAATTGGGGTCTTATAGGGTTCCTGTCATACTTGGCTTGGCCGCAAATGGTACATTCATTTATGAATTTAGCTATTTGGTCTTTCATTTTTGGCCAATAGTATTTACGGGACAATGCTAAGTAGCACTCGTTAATGCCACGATGGTTGGTTTTACCATCATGGTAGTGTCGAATGATTTCCTGCTGTCGAAGATATTCTTTAACATTTTCGAGTTCGGATTTAACACTAACAAGATTCATTGAGGAACTTTTGAATTTTTCTTGTAATATGGGTATAATTGAATATATGGCTAATGGAGGATTTATTAAAATTGCTGTTTTGACTTTGGGATTAACGTATTCTTTAATTGCATTGATTAGTTCTTCCTCTAAGTTTGATTCAGACAGCTGGATATTTATACGGGTATGGGTATCGAATGGCTTGGTCACCGTTGGTCGTTTCCTAACGCCATTTACAATAGTCAAGCATAGTTGTCTGTGAAATTTATTTAAGGGTTCGTCTGTTATGGGAATTTCTAGGATAGGATTTTCAGCACTAGTATGCACTGTTTCAGTAGATGAGTTAGGGTGAGTAGTTCTGCATTCTGATGGGTTACCCATTAAAGAATTTAATTCATCAATTTCTTCTATTAGGGACATTTCTTTCGTGTTGATTTCGATTCGGGATAGAGCATCTGCATTAGTGTTGGATTTTCCTTTCTTGTAAATAACTGTAAAGTCATATTCACTCAGTCTAAGTCTCCATCTTGTCAGTCGTGAATTGGGCTCTTTCATGTTCATCATCCACTGTAGTGGTTTATGGTCAGTCATGATTTTAAATTTACGTCCAAATAGGTAAGGTCGGAAATATTTTGTGGCCCAAACTATGGCAAGAAGTTCTTTTTCTATGGTACTATAGTTCATTTCACTTTCGTTCAAAGTTCGGGATGCGTAACAAATAGGTTTGTCTGAGTTTATGGGTCCTTGTGATAGAACAGCGCCAATGGCTACATTGGAAGCGTCCGTAGTCAAATTAAAATCCTTAGTAAAGTCTGGATATTGTAGGATAGGGTCATTAGTCAGTAGTGCTTTGCATTTTTCAAAGCATTGAACGTATTCAGGGTCGAGAGTTATTTTATGTCCCTTTTTTAGACATTGTGTGAGTGGCTTGGTGATTCGAGCGAAATCTGGAATGAATTTTCGGTAATAACCGAGAAGACCTAAAAATTGTTTTATTTCTTTTGGTGTTTTTGGGATGGGATACTTTTTAATGGCTGATATTTTGTCAGGATTTGGCTTTATACCGTCTCTAGTGATGATATGACCGAGGTAAGCTGTTTCAAGCTTCAAAAATTCTGATTTATCCATCTGAATTTTGAAATTGGATTCTCGAAGTCTTTCGAACACCTTTTCGAGATTGGTCATGTGCTCCTGTAGGGATGTACTGAAAACGACTATGTCATCTAAATAGACTAGACATATCTCGTTTTGAAGACCTCGGAGGACATTATCCATCACACGTTGAAACGTGGAGGGAGAATTCTTAAGTCCCATGGGCATTCTAAGGAACTCGAAATGCCCGTGTTCGACATTGAATGCGGTCTTGTCTATGTCATCGGGGTGCATTTCCACTTGGTAAAACCCACTTGCCAGATCTAGGGTTGTGAAATATTGACACTTCCCTAACTTGTCAAGGACGTCGTTGATGTTGGGAATAGGGTATTTGTCATCTAGCGTCTTTTCATTTAACTTACGAAAGTCAACCACGAGACGCCATTTCTGCTTTCCTGAGGCATCCATTTTCTTGGGCACTACCCAAATAGGGGAGCTCCAGGCAGATTCTGAGGGTCGTATGATACCTTGGTCTAACATTTTCCCTATCTGGTCTCTAACTTCCTGACGATGCACGAATGGGTATCGATAGTTTTTCGCGTGTATCGGGACTTCATCAGTGGTTCTTATACGATGCTTTACTTTGTTAGTGAAAGTTAGTCTCTCGCCTTCAATATAAAAAACATCTGAGTATCGCGAACATAAAGCTATAAGGTTAGCTTTTTCCTCTGGATTAAGATGGTCGGTTCTTAGGCGTGATATGACATCTTGAATGCGAACTGAATGCTTATTACTAAGGCATTCGGTATTAAACAATTCTGCATGAGCTGGGTGACTAAGCGATACTATAATGTCATTATGTGTAGGGTTTTCGATTTCCAAATATCCGCGATTATTAGAAACGGTTGTAACGCATTCGTGGACTAAGCAGTTGCAAAGAATTTGTTCATGAATAAAAACGTCACCTTCTGGAATGTCAATCGGAATACGAATAATTTTTGAAGTCTTTGCTGGTATTATATCCTCATACAGATTTACGTTACGTGAGTTATACATTTTAATAGGATTTGTTGCAGAGCAAGTAATCAATTGATTTTCTTTTAAGTCTATTCGCGCTTCCCAATTATTTAATAAGTCTAAACCTATAAGCCCATCAAAGTAATCGTGGAAGCGGTAAATGAATAATTTCATATTGTTAGGATCATTAAATTCAGGAAAAGATGGCAAGATTATTGAGTAGTCATTCTTAGTAGTCGCGTGAATATTAGTTACCTCAAATGGATCAAAATTAAGAGGATATTCGGGAAAGTATTTTTGTACGGCTTCAGGGCTTATAAATGATTGATTGGCGCCTGTGTCTATTAAAAGTTTCAAAGGTGGCTCTATAATCTGTATATATGGAAGCTGTCTCTGCGTCTGAATGTTTAATTCTATTTTGGTTTTTGTAAGCTCGGGCCCTCCTGAAAATCCTGCTGAGTATGGTTAGCAATAGTTGCCTGTGGTTGAGGCTCGTTAAAAGCATAGTTATCTGTCGACATATCGTAGTAGTTGGGGTCACAATTATAGTCAGGGGTGTAATCGAAATTATTATTAGTATAGTCAGTGTAATAGTCATATTCCGGTTCATAGTAATAGTCATTGTATGAGTTATCGTAACTTGCACATTCATTCATATTCATTTCCCTAGATTTAAAATAGTTAGAAGCTGGAGGGTTACCGGACTTTCTCCAGTCATGAAATACTGGGGCGTTTGTTGGAGGTAGAGGTCTTGGGGTGAAACGTTGTACTCCACTCATGGGCTGAGGGCCTTGGGTTTCATTACTTCTAGGTGGCAATCTAAATATGTTACTACGAAGGGTGTAATTCGGAGGCGGAGCACTAAACATCCTTTGTGTGTTCGTGGGCATCCGTTGTTGGGGTTGTATAGGATGTGGAGCAGGGAATTTGAAAGGCTGTGGTGTGGGTCCTGTGGGGCGGTGACCCATTGGTGATGGCCAGTTAGCCATAGGTGAGGGGAAATTATGTAAACGTGGGGAAGCAAATGGTGCTGATGGTAATAAAGCAGTGGCTTTATGAGGACCCTGGATTTTTGGCGATTCTCGTTGCTGTAAATAAATTACATTGAGTTCTTCCTGAACGAACTCGAGCGCCTTTTCGATAGTGGGTGGACGCATACAGCGTATACGGGACCCTAAAGGTTCTTTTAACCCTCGAACGTATGCCTGCATAGTTACTTTCTTGTATAAGTTACGTTTAGCTTCTACGGTGGTCGGTATAGTCTCATGTAATGTCACATACGTCATAATCGTACTAAACAACGTTTGACAGTGATTATAGAATTCTTGTGGCGTTCTGTTACCCTGGGTAGCTATGGATAGGTCATTGTATAACGCGGTTTCGTCACGTTGGTCTGAAAAGTTATTAATCAAGGCAGTTCGAATGCCATTCCAACTTTCTGGTATTCCGTTAGCGTTAATAGTACAAGCAGCGGTCCCGGTGATTTTATTAAGAATGCCGTTTAACAAACATTGATTAGTAAATTCTTGCCCTGGTGTTTCACTAAGGTACTGGGATGCTAATGAATCGCATATTTTTATAAAACGTGTAAGTATATTTGGGTTCCCGTCAAATTCCGGGACAAGGCGGAGAGCCTTAAAGATAATGTCTGGGTTATTCTGAGTCATAATGTCTAAATCTAAACTTTCTAAATTAATATCTCTATTACTATCAGCTAAACGTGTGCGGGCCTGGCGTAATTCAGGCTCCCGCGAACTAGAGGCTCTGGGATGGTAAATCTTGAAGTTTAAGATACAGAGAGTGCAACACGAGAATTGTGAGCGTACTTACAGATAGTTCATTTCTGGTTTCCCTCGTGAATCGATTTCTTGATGCTTCCTTCTGGTCTGCTGCAGGTCCGTAGATTCAGGATACCCGGAACAGTGCTTGATAGTCACTCGAGTGGCTCGCGACGCTATTATCGATGTGAAATAGTCACGATATCTCTCGCGGATATCCTACCGACTGCGCCAATTACGTTTGCGGCAGCCGAAGGTTTGAAAAAAAACCGAAATGATTTTATAAAACTAATTTAATGAATAAAAGTAATATTATAAATTTAACCCTAATGAACGAATGTTCCACTTCGAAGTAGGAATATGGAATGATCATTCTTACAATATTTTCTATTAAAATTAATTTACGAAATCGGTCGTCGATAGACGTCATAGATGCATCAGCAATTTAATACAGTAAACAAGTAATGTTGCAATTGCAGTGTCAGCGACCTTCTAATGGTAGCGCTATGTAATTACCGCCACAACAGAGGTCGACAAATAAGAAAGGTGGTAAATATTTGTGATGGTAAAAACAACATCTAAATTTAGACATCTTAATCTAAGAAAAACACTAATAGTTGCACGCGTTGTTTTGACACTTTTGTGCTGTAAACGTGGAGATCCACGTGAGCCCTGTTTTTATTTTGACTGCTATCTGCTAGTACTTTCGTCATGTGATAATGATATTATGTCGACCGTACGATCAAGAGGTCCTGGGTTCAAATCGTTAACCCGTGAATTCACTCCTGTCCTGACACAAGCGATTTAGTTTAGAAGGAAGGGTTAACTATTCAGTTACTAGTACTCTTTTGCAAAAAAAATTCTACGTCCGAAGCAGTTCATCGCTGCAACAGCGACGAACTGCTTTATTGATAAAGGGAGCAGTGGTTCCAGGCCTTTATAATCGGACAACGTGTCGTGATAAACCAGCCTAAGTCTTCCTTAGTCGGTAATAGTCCGACATAACCTGCCCCGCTGGCCGCGGGGTGGGTATCCATGAGGATTTCCGCACGGGAGAAAAAAAGGCCTATCACGACGTGTTGCCGGATTCACTGCTCCGTTTGGTTTTACCACTTATCTTTATCACCTAAGCAGTGTCAGTGGCCTTAGAGAATAGCACTGCAGGTGACGTTGACTTCAGCTGCAGCAGTTTAAAGGAGGTAGGACACGACGGTATCTTCCGTCCGAAATGAGCTGTCCGACTGGGGTAGTACCTCCGCGCTACAGAACACCGCGCACATAATAACCATCGTGTTGTGTTCCCGCTGGTAAGTAGGGTAGCCAGAGCTCACTTTACCCCTTTCCCCCGTCCCTTCCTAGCCTTCCCAACCCTTCCTAGCCCTCTCCTCTTCCGTTCAGGGTAGGCAGCGCGTGTGTGATACCCTTAGTTAGTGTTACACACGTCTATAGGCTGACCGCTTCCCATCAGGTGGGCCGTGTGCTTGTCTGCTACCTACGTAGTATACCATACACTCAACCTGATGCTCTATTATAAGATGTTAGCCTTGTAACCTCTTGTTTATATTGACATGCGCACACGTCTACGATAGGCGCTTCCACGCATAATCCACGCGCGCCGCACCGGCCGTTGCGTAATCCAAGATAGTCACCAATTATAATTATATCCGCGAGATATAAGGAAGCTTACCTAGTAAATACTCATAATTAATTATCTTATAATATAATTAATCAGATACTACTAATATTATTCGTCCTCACACGTTGCATCCGTCAATAGTGCGTACTGTGAGAAATTTTATTCCGCGGACGCTTAGACTGTGGAATGATCTTACATATTATAATACAGTGAAACCTGGTTAAGTGAGACATCAAGGGACCTGCAATGTCGTTTCATTTATAGAGGTATTCCACTTACCCAGTGTCCAGTTTTCCTTGTCCTTCAGAACATTGTGATTCAATTTTATGTTTACTCTGAATTATTCTACAAAGAGTAGATTTTGGCACATTAAATTCGGCACAAACTTCTTTGCGTGTCTTCCCACTTTCATAAACGGATATTAACTTCAGTTTTTCACGTAATGATAACGATTGTAGCTTTCGTTTTGACATTTTTCAAATAAACATCTGTATGATAGTAAAGCGAAACTAAAACTGAAGGTAATTGAAGCTCAAAATTTGCTTAAGTACTTGGAATTATGTGTGGAATTTGTGGGTAGAATAAGAATGAGTAACAAACAATGTTATCTATGATGATAAATCGAAAGAACAAATCCCAGATATAGAGGTTTACCTCTTCCCACCAACAGAGGTAATTCAGTGCCAAAGTGTTGGGACCTCAGCATGAGTTCCAGTTATGGAGGTTTCTCACTTATCCAGGTCCCACTTAACCAAGTTTCACTGTACATACTTATTATCAGTGATGACTGATGATCAGTGAAGATGACTTACAATATACTGATCAATATAAATGGGGTAGTGAAGAAAGGGCAGGTCAAAAGCACTTGAAACCGGCGGGCTTGCATGAAAGGCTTTATGACAGTAGAGGACAGAAGCAGATGGCGGGCTGTTGTCCGTGCCTACGTCACTCACCCCTTCCCCTTTCGAGGGGTGGAGGGGGACATTGGAAAACCGTAGATGGCCCAGGGACAGCTGTCCACTACTTTACACAATAAAACACGTTGTTATTTAGTGAGTAGGTACACGATCCACAGCACGCCCACACGCCGCACCAGTTTGAATCTGATTGACGCTAGACGTCACTGTCAACCGCGCACTACATTTATTTGTGTATATCACATCTCTCCCTTTTTATAAATCAGTTAGTTTTATAATTATACGCATTATCTAGAAACAAACAAACAATTTTTTATTAATGTACCATTCAAAATTAATCTTCTTTGTACGATATATCCATTTCTCCTTCGTGATCTTTATCTTTCCATTTTCCTTCTACTTTCTTCAGATGTACAAAATTCCTTCTATACTCTTGTCCAGTTTCATTATTTCTAATATTTATTTCTTTTACGAGGTTCTTTACATAATCCAATCAGTAAATAATCCAATCAGTAATTCTCTATCCATAGCTTGTCTCTTGTGTCTTTGTTTAATTTGTTTTTCTCTTGTCTCAAGCTCTATCTCTATTTTGTGAACAATTTAGATGGGGATTTTCCTGTGGAAGGATGAGGTCTCCTATTGTACATCATTAAGTACTTTAGCAAACCGTTAATCTGTTAATTCATATTGACTGATTTTTTGTCTCTCTACTTCGCCGTTTTGCATTGTCAGCGGTTATATTGCACGATTTCCGGTCCTAGAGAAGATTTTTTCAATACATTTATAGTATCAAGGGCAGAGATAGATTTCATAATTTCAATCTCTTTAAATCGACTATCTATAATAGTCTATAATCACTAAAAGATTATTTCCATTCGGTAATGGCTTAAAAAATCAAAAGCTGCTGTATCGACCCAAGCTTTTGTAGGAATTTCGCGTCTTTTCATGGGTACTGGTGGGTTGTAGGCTGAGACTAAAGCAAACAATCTGCAATTTTTTACCTTTTTCTATTTTAGGCCATCTCACTTTGATGCGTAATCTAGCTTTCATATTTACAATGTCTGGGTGACCCTCGTGAGCTGCTGCTAATACTTGTTTTCGTAACTCAAAAACTTAACAAGATGCCGTTATGTACCCAGAGCTCATGTTGGAATAGCTTGTAATTAGGTACTAATTGAAACATCCCAAGAATCATTTAATAAGGCATCTTTGACTAATTTGAATTTAGCATCATTGTTGGATGCTTCTGTTATTGATTTTTATCAATAATCACAGGTCATGCATAATGAATAATCTGGTTAACATGATATTCGCCTTCAATAGTATCTATTTCTTTTGTATTGGAATTTGTGCTAAAACGAGGTAGCGGGTCTGCAATATTTGATTTACCAGATCTATAAATTATTTTGTAATCGTTTCCTTGTAGTCCAAGGACCCATCTTTTGATTTGAGCACAAGGTTTTGACCTTATACCAAATATAACTCCCAAAGGCTTGTGGTCTGTTATAAGCTTGATTTGGGTCGTAGTAGGTTTGCAATTTTCGAAATACGGTCTTTAGATGATTGAAAGATAGCTTTCTTGCTTGCTTATTGATTGCTTATTCTTTTTGCCAAATCACCGTTAATATAGGTATACATAGGTATATATTTTTTCATTTTCAACCAATACATCATTTCGAATAGGTTCTGTAACGATTGACAGATTGGGGATTCATTTCCCATTGCTTTAATTTATTTATCAAGCAGCTTAAAGCCTGATGATGAAAGTTAGTGACCAAGAAATTGAATTATTTTTGCATTTATACACATTTTCATCCCACCACCTCGGAAAGAGTACTTTTGCTTTTCGATATCTGCGTGCAAAAGTCGTTTTTATCCTCTAAAGGATAAAGTAAATTTGAATTATAGAACTTCATGTGCGCTAACTTTTTGAATTCAAAACATGATTAAACTTGAATTCAAAACATCATTAACTTGTACCTCTATGGCGCCAAATTTATACGAGTATGCAACTTTTTTTATTTGTTTTTATTAAAGTTAGACTCGGAGCCTCCTTGCTGTAATTTTTTTTATTTCATTAAAACCTTAGGTCACTAAACAAGAAACTTGAGAACAAGTGCGAAACCTAAAATGAGTGATTTGAGTGATGAAGAAATTTCTTTTCTTTTTTTTTTTTTTGTATTTAGTCATTTCTTCGCTGAGGTGGGATGAAAAGTTATGTGTTGCACTCGAGTGCAAAGATTTTTCATCTTGCGCTCGGGATTCAAATTTTAGAACCCTTCACTTGCTCGGTCATCAAAACTGAGCACGCGGTTAAAATGTAACTTTGCACTCATGTATGACAAAAAGCTATTGCTTTCGTTCAATAAAACATTATTGTCTTTGAGCACTGCAAACCCAGGAAAATGGTTTACTGGCAGGTACGATGATGTCAATTTTTACCAGTTCATCTATTTTCTTATTTATTTTTGATTCCAAAGGAATTGGGACTCGCCTATAAGGTTGGCAACTGGGGAAACTTCTTTATCAATAGTGATTTTTAATTGAACATCTTTGAACTCATCTATTTTCTTATTTATTTTTGATTCCAAAGGAATTGGGACTCGCCTATAAGGTTAATAACGGGGGGAACTTCTTTATCAATATGTAATGATTTTTAATTGAACATCTTTGAACTCATCTGTTTTCAAAATGTTCCTTGTGCCATTTTTATAAACATAAAATTTTGTTGTTATTGAATTGGAACCACTTTTGGCAGTGCATCGAATGAGCCTAGTACCTTTAATGGTATTTTGGCACCAATATGCCAGGAACGGTCTGTCTGATGACTTTTCTTGATTTATTTATTTATTTATTTGTACCTATGCCTCTGAACATTATGCGGAGCCTTTCTATTACAAATTCAAATACTTTCTATAATTTTTTTTTTTTTATATAGGACACGTCATGTTGGTTACACAACTTTTCTTGATTGGAAACAACAACTTTAGATTTTTTCATGTGTTTCCAGGTGGTTTGCAGGTTTTATCCTAATAATATTAGATCTGCTACCAGAATCGATGAGCATTTCTATCTCAACACCACCAACCAGACAATTAATAGTTGCATCATCATCGATATGAAAAATATAATGTACTAGCTATTTTTTTTTTTTTTTACTTTTTTCGCTATAATGGAAACGCTATCGCTATAGTTTGTGAAGAGATTTTCTTTTATTGGCCTTTATTCTGTTATGTTTTGGTAATGAACTTTGTAATAACAATTTAAGCCGTTTGCATTGATTGCAGGGCAGGAGTCAGATTTATACTTTTATTGGTCCTTGTTCTGCAATTGAAAATTACCTTTGTAACCACACTTTGTGCAGTTAGCATTAATTGCAGGGCAGAAATCAGATTTTTTCTTTTATTGGTCCTCAGACATCAGATTTTTTCTTTTATTGGCCCTTGTTCTGCAATTGGAAATGACCTTTGTAATTACACTTTATACAGTTGTATTAATTGCAGGGCAGGAATCGTTGTCGCTTCTGTGACGTTTACTACCACATAGACATCAGATTTTTTCTTTTATTGGCCCTTGTTCTGCAATTGGAAATGACCTTTGTAATTACACTTTATGCAGTTAGTATTAATTGCAGGGCAGGAATCGTTGTCACTTCTGTGACGTTTACTACCACATAGACATCAGATTTTTTCTTTTATTGGCCCTTGTTCTGCAATTGGAAATGACCTTTGTAATTACACTTTATGCAGTTAGTATTAATTGCAGGGCAGGAATCGTTGTCACTTCTGTGACGTTTACTACCACATAGGCAGCAGGTATTCTGGGTAGTAGTTGTATTTGTACCTTGTTTATGGTGAAAATCATTTAACTATTTAACTGGCATTCTACAGTTTCAAGGGGGTTAGCCTCTATTATGATCTTTTCAATCGTAGCCTCATCACCTAACAAATTTTTTTTCTTAATATAGTCGAATAGCACTTTTTATTTGATCGATAAGGTGCACTCGTCTTCTCTAAAAAACTTGTATTTTGAACTTGGTCGTCTCAGACGAATCAAGAACTTTTTAATTTTTTCTGGATTTTGTTTCATCAGACAAAATATGTGCCTATGAAGTAAGTAGCTTTGTTTGGGGGGAAAATACTCCTCAAGTTTTTTTTCAAATTTCAGTGTCATGCCCCATAAACAAATTATGTTGTAACCAAAACAATTTGAGGTAATCTCAAATTGTTTGTCGCTAATCACGATATAAATAATTATCATAAAAATCTTCTAATATTTAATATAACAGGTATCTACGTGTTAAAATCAATGTGTTAAATTGAAGCTCAATTACTTATTATTAGGTAAGTGAAGATTTTGTGGAACATTCAGAGGAGTTTCATTTGATACCTAAATGTCTATAAATCGTTACAATGAACAGTACAGAGTACATTTCGGTGAATGTTTATTAAGGTGTTGGGCCTTTACCAGTACGTTTTCGACACCAGATACTTGTTTAGTTTTAACCATAACAATTTGATAACACCGAAGTTACAGGAACACACCTTTGTTAAAACTGGTACTTGACAATTATTATTGTCGGAATATTTGGTTTGTAAAATAATTTTATGGTCAAATAGGTATAGATTCGAAATGTTTGTAGGTACCTATTTCATAATTTACTTACGACTTGGTCAACAGCACTTCATGATAATTTTATTGTTAACTAGATACTTACTTCATAAATATTGTATTTTACATAATTAAGGTCTATATATTATTATGATTAAATATGGATAGATAATGCAATGGTTTCATGCGTTCTTACTGCATTGTTTACGATCTGATAGACTTATACAAAACACTTCTATCTCCCTTTTTTAAACGGTTTTATTTAAATTGACCTGTTTGTTTGGGTCGAATCTAGTATTTGAAATTTGACCCCCTTTCAGTTGTCTGATTGCTGGATATTTGGCAGAAGTCTTTAGTTCTGATGACAATACAATTTAAAACCGTTTAATTTGATAAACATTATTTCACAATTTATTTATGTTATTGTTTTAACTTGTGAAATTGAAATTATTAGTTATAATTGTTGTTGACCAATTTCTGTAAGCAGGTATTTTGGGCACTAATTTACTCACTGCGCTTATACTCGTCGCCAATGTGGTGTCCACTACTTTACACAATAAAACACGTTGTTATTTAGTGAGTAGGTACACGATCCACAGCACGCCCACACGCCGCACCAGTTTGAATCTGATTGACGCTAGACGTCACTGTCAACCGCGCACTACATTTATTTGTGTATATCACAGGTGGTATCCATAGGGATTTGTGCACAATAAAGAGAAGAAGAAGAGAAGTATGAGGCCTTGGGTGTCCGGGGTTAAGGCCCCGGATGCAACCTGGAGCTACGCTAATAAGTAGAACATAGAATATTGTGCCTATTTTATTATCTGTGCCGCAGTCTGCATTATAATTAGAACCTCATTACATAGTTGCATCAATTAATATTACAACTTTATGAGGCTGAGCGCTCATTAGAGATAGGCAGTTAAGATATAGACTTGTCATGATGTAAATTTTTGGCTTGTTTACCACCCCAATGTACGTATAAAACCGTATAAAACCGTATAAAATCAGCCACCAGTGGGGCGAACACGAATTTTCTTTCGAATCGAGTTCGTAACGTGTGCTCGAATCGAGTTCGTAACGTGTGCGATAGAAATTATATGAGATTTGTACAGTTCCTTTTACGCACGATAGGGGCGCTGTACAAATAAAAAAGAGAGGGCTTGGCCCACCCTTTACGCCAATGCTTCCGGCCCAGCCCGACTCTAACATACTACGTGCCTGTTTGGAAAAGCGAATGTCGCAGACTGAAATAAAACCAAGAATAAAACCAAATAAATCGCGATAAGAATCCGTTAAAATGTTTTTATTTCACAGAATAGTTTTTATACCTAAAAGAGTAGGAAGTTCACTTCCGACAATATAACTACTGTACTCTGTTTTTTGTGCTTTAAACGTAAATGTAACATAAACGATTTAATCAGAATAGGCTAATTAAATCGTTTTTCTTTTTTCCCATACCAATTTTTTATGTTTGTGTTTGCTAATCGAATTAAAATCATGCATTTGAAAACTTGACACTGCTGAATCGGGCCCCTGGCAAGAGTAATTGACCTTTTGTAAAAAGTAAACGTTAAATGTAGCTGTAGACCACTATTATAGCACTATCGGCGTATGTAACCAGTAGTAACCACTATGTCACCCCCATTCCTGAGACTTTACCTTTAGCAGCCTTTAGCTGTTAGCTTACCGTCAGGCGAGATGACGGCGGGGGTGGTTATGTCGGAGTCGGACCGACTAAAACTGCACGGTGTCTCGTCCCATCGGCTTACGTGGCCGGGGAATATGGTGCGCCCTAAATAGAAACCCCGACCGGCCTAGGCTGCCAACATAGGCGACCCCAACATGTTGTTGAGGAATTGCATTCCTCCCTCCCCTGTAGAGAGGCCATACTTTACCTAATAATAGGCTAGTGGACCATTAAACAAGAATTCCGAAATAAATTAAAATTCTTCACAAAATCAGCTAAGCATAAAATCTCAACTAAACAGGTACTTTCTTATTTCTTTATCACAACTCACTATAATAATGGTTTAATTATGATGATAGACGCAATATCTATGAAAAAATGCGGCTATAGTATATCGTTGAAATATTTCGCTGCATTTTTCAGTAAGAATGCAAATTTTGTGATGTGCTAAGCTAAGATTGACTTTGAGTGACCCTGAGATGGAAGCCAGCGCCTGAGTTTCGTTCGTTGTGTAGCAGATTGACGTGGGGAGTTACTTCTTGGGTATACCCGGGGGTCCCGGGGTGAATGCGGGGCCGGAACCTCGACGCGGTGCACCCGGGCAACGGAGGCGAGCAGCGCCTCCCACTCGCCACAGGAGACGCTGGCTGCCTGCGGCCAATCTGGCCGGGGTGGGATTGGCCCTCTAGAGGGCTGTTCCGAAGCTCTCCACGTGTCCCTCTCCCTAGCAGAGGGCACAGTGGGGAACGAGTGGGGGGCGAGCTGATTGTCCGCCAACGGTTGGGTGAAAGGACGGCCGCCTGTCACCCTACAGCCCATCGGCGAAGTGGCGAGGTGGCTTGCGGTTTTATTCGCTTCGTGTCCGACATAACTACCCGTGATGGTTGGCATCCATGGTGATTTCCGAACGAAAAAAAGTGCCCTGTGCACTCTACTTAATTTGGTTCTTTGAGATAAAAAAAATTGTCCCCAAATCTATAATCTGCCGCCCTAGGCCTATAGATAAATTCGCAACTGGTCTCCCCACGTATCTTCAATCATATCGATGTTATGTCCAACTATTTGTCACGTAGCTCTTATGAGCGCTAATCATAATCAGCTGTCCACTGTCCAGTTGGCGAGATAGCATTCGTATTCAGTATCTGTGTGTTTTGTAGCACTTTCATCACTGATAAGGTGATAACTTCCCTGTTTTAACCGTTATGTAATACGCGCGTTCGTGTTACCGCAGTTAAATTTTACGCCAGTAAGGCGAGTACGAAATTTCTTTCGGATAATAAGCGTATCGTATTCGTAACTACATATTACGAGACAATCAATTTATATTACAATCCTGTATCGTGAATGTTTGCATGAGAGCAACCCATTTATGTCCCACTGCTGGGCACGGGTCTCCTCTCCTCTAACGAGAGAGCTGAGAGAGTTTGTTTGTTTGCATAATTATCAATCAATAATATCGCGTTTGTACATCAATATTAATGACCGGAGCGATATTTATTGACTATCTCCAATCTTTACGCTTAGATACTATTCGAAAAAAATTTTTCGTGCTCACCCTAGTTTTCCACTTGAAATCCACAGACTATAGAGTTCCAACTGTGATTAAAACTTTTTGTTATGACAAATTTAATGCCCCATTTTATACACCATGTATAAATTTACAAAGTGGCCAGCAGAAGTCTCTTGAATACAGCAGTGCTGTAAAGATATTAACATAATTGATTCGTAACGCGTTTGGACTTTATTAAACTGTTGCCGGCAGCTCCGCCCGTGTCAAATATTGAAACAGTCGGTAAATTTTTAGAAATTTCCCAATTTCTGTCCTCAATTTAATGTGTCCCACACACACAATTTAGGTGGCAGACAAGCACACAGTCCACCTGATGGGAAACAGTCACCATGGCTTATGAACGTGTGCAATACAAGGGGCGTCACACTCGCGCGGCCAGCCCTGAAGGAGAATTGGGGAGGGGGGATGGGGGGGATGTGATAGATGTTCCCTTCAAGTTAGTAGGGTAACCAGAGCTACCCTACTAACACAACACGATGGTAATTATGGGCGCGGTGTTCTGTGGGGCGGTACCGTCGCGTCGTGTCCTACCTCCATTGCTTATTTTAATTTTAAGAAAAAAAATCCTAACCTTGACATTCGTATGTCACCACGTGGAATGCCACCACAGATAACACAGAGTTCATTCACACTGATACGCTATCGTCCAACCGCAGTTCTGAATTCAAAATTATTATATATTTAAACAACATTACTCACTTATATTATTCAGCCAGTGAATTATGCAGAGTGTGACGTCACTAGTCGTATGTTAGTGTTGTTACTAGCCGATCGATTGGCAGTGTTTTTGTTTTATCTGTGCATATCGTTAATTGCATATAAACATTATAAACTAAAATGAACCCATTATAGATAATAAGGGGTGTATCTGTACTGTAATAATATAAAATTGTATAGCATTAAGAGTTACTTATATTCTTATCTATCCATACTATTATAAAATTGTAAGTTACTGTGTCTGTTCATTGCCCGAGATATTTTAAAAAGCTTGGGTTATGTTAAATGAACGATTCTGAACACATTTTTTTTGTGAAGTCTTGTCTGTTTTTTTGCAATTGATGCATAATAAACTACTGAACTGATTTTGATCCGTTTTTTTATTTGATAGGTCTTGGTGAGACTTAAAAATCTACAGTACCTACCTACCTACATTTGATTGCAATTAAATAAATAATAAATAAATATTCTACGACATTCTACACAGCACACCCTAGACCCAAAGTAAGCTTAGTTTAACTAGCTTGTGTTATGGGTTCTAGAATGCTGATACACATAATTATATACTTATTTTTTGTAAATACATACTTATTATACATAGAAACACCCAGACCAATGCAAATAGACATATTCATGCATACAAATATTTGCACTGAGCGGGAATCGAACCCGCCTCTCCTGCGTAGCAGTGGCATGCACTACCGCTACGCCACAGAGGCCGTCAAATTTGAAAAATTGGGTAAAAAAAAATATAATTAAAAAAATTAAAAAACCCGACTGCGTAAAAAACTAAAAAAAACTAAAAAGAAAAAAAAACAAGCACTCAGATGTCTGGTGGTCTAGAAACATAACAACTTAACAGTCGGGATCCACTATTCAACAGCCAATCTTATTTTTCAATGGATCCCGACTGTTAAGTTGTTAATGTTCTTATGTTTCTAGACCACCAGACATCTGAGTGCTTGTATTTTTTTTCTTTTTAGTTTTTTACGCAGTCGGGTTTTTTAATTTCTAAATTATACTTTTTTATTTTATACTTTTTAGTTATAAGTGTCCTAACCAGCTATTTACCCAATTGGACTTTCTACTGTCTAATAAAAACCTATGAATTGTTGTTACGCAACTTTAAATCGCTATAGATCCTAAATTGTCAATGGAATCGAAAAATGTTGAAAGGAAGCTAAAAATAATTTTTGAATACCTATTCAACGATACCCCACTTGACATAGTTTGCTGACTTTCATTTTTTTAATTTTCACAATATGGCGGCCAGTAGTCGCCATATTGAATTTTCGCTGACGTCATGTCTTTAGTGACACTCGCCGGACTAAGAGGAATCGATTGACGTGTGAATCATGAAAATCGGCCCAGTCGTTTGGTCTGTATAGTGCTTCAAAGGAACATACAAACATACATACATACATACATACATACATACATACATACATACATACATACATACATAGGCTGTTAAACACATTACCACTCCTTTGCGTTGCGCAGTCGGGTAAAAAGAACCGGAGACATGGCCAAAAATTGCAATAACTAACCATCACGCGGGTGGAACCACAGGCATCGGCTAGTGTTAGTTATAACATAGATTAGATTGGATTCATGTCGGCTTCGCCCAGAAGATCCTAGTTCCTGAGATTAACTCGTAGGTACAACCAAACAAACAAACTCTTCACCTTCATAATATTAGTATAGATATACCTAATTCTACTGTATGTGTGTATGTAACTGAACTCCTAAACGGCTGGAACGGCTTGATTTATTTTTTGTATGTGTTTGGGTGGTGCCCTGAATAGTTAAGATTCACAAATCGGCCCCGCAGATGGCGCTGCAGTCGGTATCTATCTTGCAGGAAGTCTGTTGGGTCCGCTAGTATTAGTATAAATTATACTGCATTCGGTTAGGTATAGTGCACGGCATCTAACTTGGCAAGATTTTGGAGTAGTGTGGGCCCCACTACTCCAAAACCTTGCCAAGTTAGATGCCGTAGGTACACTATATTTGTTTGTGGCAAAATGCGTCGCATAGAAACAAGTATAGTGTACGGCATCTAACTTGGTTAGGTTTTTGAGTAGTGGGGCCCACACTACACTATACATAACTAAACGTAAATAATCTTGATGTGTCTATTTAATCTGTTTTATTTAAAAACTTAGTTTATTAAAATGTTAGAGTTTAGAAATATTCTTATAGTCTGAGTTTAGAAACTCATTTTGAAGACAAAAAATCAAAATTGAACCACTAGTTAGTCACTTAGTTAGCCCAGTTTATTTGTTTAATATTTGTTTTTAGGTATAAAAAGTCGCTACAGGATTATTTACCTTTAGTTAAGTAAGTACCTACTTAACCACATGGAGTATAGGAATTTTGTTGCGAAACAGGCACGGGGGCAGGCTTTTAGACGCAACGTGACGTCACCAAAAATATCAAAAACCTTATCATCAAAACAAACATCGTCACTTATCACCCTATCACCTCATACCTATCACCACCACGCGCAAAGTTCATGCCAGACGGCGCGTTATCTACTGGGAAAATTTCTATAGAATAGACGTTTGTTTATCACGATGATAAAATATAGATTTGTTTTTTCAATATGAGTTGATAACTAGCTCAATATAATAATACCTAATAATAAATATTCCACACAGCGCTCTCTAGACTCAAAGTAAGCATAGCTTAACTAGTTTGTGTTATGGGTTCTAGAATGCAAATTGTTGTAAACACAATATACTTATATTATACATAGAAACACCATGCAAATATGCATATTCTTATAGACAAATATTTCAACTGAGCAGGAATCGAACCCGCAACCTCTGACTTAGCACCCACGATACGCCACGGATTGAAGAGTCAACGAAATTTTTAAGCAATTAGTACCTATACTAACTTTTTCTAATGATGTTAGATAGGAAAACCATCCTTCCAACCAATCATCATCTAATCCAATCCAATAAAAAAAAAGAAAAAAAAAACAAAAAAAAAAAGACAAAACCAATTGACCGATTTGTTGACTTATTTGGTTACTGATCCCTTTCCCAGACAAGCACACGGCCCATCTAATGGAAAGCGGTCACCATGGCGTATTATAAATATTATAATGAACGATTATGAATACAGAAATATTTTTTTTTTGGAATTCTTGTCTATTCCTGCGCGATTGGCGCAAACTATTGAACGGATTTCGTTGCAGTTTTTTTTTGTTTCGGACACGTCTATGCAACACCAGGGGCGTCACACACGCGCTACAGACTGCATTTTTTTTTAATTAGTCTTTTTTTAAGATAAATCGCAAATAACAAAGGAAAAATTCGTATAAAGTAGATATAGTTAAAGTGAATGCCACCGCCGAAATCGTTGTACCTATAAAGGTTATCGGCGGTGGCCGCCATCTAACGACGGATCATCGGTTACTTCTCAATATTTATGCCTACTTTAGTGCATAAATAAGATGTTTACCTCGGTACCAGTCCCGTAGAGGTTGGAGGGCAAGATGGACCTTCGAAGTAATGTAAACATTAAGAAGTCGTGTGAAAAAATGTTAGGTAGGTACCTCGCCTTTTCCACTCTGGGGTAGGCAGAGAGAACAGCTCGTCATCTGCTTGGAGCACACCATCCGCCGCGAAATCAGTGGGACGAGCACGAATTTGCTTTCGAATCGAGTTCGTTACGTGTGCGATAAAAAATATACTTATAAGACTTGTATAGTTCTTTTAACGCACGATAGAAACATTTTAATGGAGAGATTTCATTTGATTGACCCTACTGAATAATATTATAAAAGTACAGGGTGCCATTTTTTTGATTTTTTGCCGGTTCGATTACCTACCGAGTATTACAAGTGAATTTTCTAAAACATTTCTTTCAGTTAAATCTATCTACATTATTTACGATACTTATCCCCTCCATTTGGCAACGCCGTGGGACACCCGGGCCCCGATTCTGCTAAGGGCAAACCACTGTCATGCCACTGACACTCTAAAAAATGCTATTTAATTGTAGACTTTCCGTCGAAAGTTTAAAATCAAATGAAAAGAATTCATTAAACTTTTTTATTTGCGCTAAAAAATATCATTTAATTTTAGACTTTAAACTGATAAGAGTAAAGTCCAAAATTAATTGGTATTTTTTTGAATTTCAGTGGCATGACAGTGGCTTGTTTTAACAAAATCGAGGCCCCGGTATAGTGTAGAATTAGAATAGTACTGTTGTATAGCGAAATCACAGCAGCTGTTTCGCCATTTTGTTTTCACAACGGAGGTGTGCCACTGAAATTATACACTTTACAAACTTCCTCTATTAGCATTAAACGTACAAGCCGGTTTCGGTTTTATCAATATACCATGATTTTTTATTAATTTATGTATGATTGTGGATCATGGGTTAAAAAAAGAGATCTTAAGATTAGAAAAATATCAGCACACTATGTCCTACCACTGATATGATGTACAATATCCAGTTATGTTACGTGAGGTCGACTATGGCAAGAAGGTTGTAGCTCCTTCGTAAGTACGCAGGTAATTCCAGAGATGGCCTTAGTCACAGCCAGGTTGCGAGGGAAATGCTATAAGGGGGTCAACGTTACACTGGCGAGACACGTGGTACAGATCACTGTTATCTCGGGTCTCTAATGCAGGATATTGGGGATTTGAAGGAGGTAGGACACGACGATATCTCCCGTCCGAAATGAGCTGTCCGACTGGGCTAGTACCTCCGCCCTACAGAACATACCGCGCCCATAATAACCATCGTTTAGGATGGGAAAATGGATGATAAAGGCGGCGACAAATAGTTTGATCGTAAATTAGTGTTGCACACATCCATAGGCCACGGTGACCGCTTCCCATCAGGTGGGCCGTGTGCTTGTCTGTCACCTACGTTGTATAAAAAAACGTTTGAAATCTGTGCAATCATCATTATATTTTTGCCGCTGACTGCACAAGTAACTAAGTATATCAATAACAGATAAACGCATACATTTCTCAATGCGTTTATTTTCGCGTTGTCACCCTTAAAGGGGACGGGGTACGATAAACTCATTCTATTATTTATAAAAAAAAATTCGACTTACCCACGACGCGTTCCCCTCTGCCAACTCCGTAAGTCACATTGACAAACACCTTCGTGATACGAAGATATTCAGTTTGTTTATAATCAGAACCATTGACGTCACCCCCCACGTAATCAGGGGGGCTTGGTTTTGCGCAGATTGTCTACATAACCTATTTTTTTTATGTGACACATTTTACTGGCGGGCCTCCATCGAAATAATAAAAATATTATCAGTTTATGAGAATGATGGCGTCATAAGATTAGGGGCTCGTGGTTAAGTGATAGCAGCGTAGGTTAATACTTAGGATGGGTGATCATTCTTAACATAATCGAGATCCCTCCGTGCGTTGAGGCGTCACCAAGATCTTTGACGCCCAACTCAGTGTATTTTTGCCGAAATATCGATAGTTTTATCATGGATAGTTTTCATCTGAAAAACTAAAATATCGATAGTATCGATACTATCGATGTATCAGATTGAGGCAATACCTACTATCGACACTATCGATATTCTGCGAGCAATAATACTATCGATAGTATCGATAGTATTATTGCTATCGCCGCATTTGCATTTGTCTGGTCGTGCCTCGGCGAGCACGTTAAGCCGTCGGTTCCGGTTGCCATACAAACATCTATGGCAGTCGTTATGGGTAGTTGGAGCCCTAAAAAGTCCAACAACAACTCTAGCTGCAACGCTTCGATATCGCCTAATGTCACCATTGGGTTGTGAAGGTCAGATGGCAGTCGCTTCACGGAAAATATCGAGGTCCAGCCAAATCCGCAGTTAAGACTGTTATACGGACCCCAGACTCTGAAGTGAAAGCTTTGGATGCGACTGGGATTAACGCTAGGTTGAAGAAGTTTAAACTAGTGTAAATTGAATTAAATTAGCGTCTTTTCATTGTGCTTAGTGTGTTGTAATTATTTGTTAACACTTATCACATTCACCTGTACATTACCTACTAACTATTTATGTAAACAAATCTTCAATATCCAATTTGACCAACTTG
This sequence comes from Lithosia quadra, assembly GCA_963576445.1. Classification (NCBI taxonomy): domain Eukaryota; kingdom Metazoa; phylum Arthropoda; class Insecta; order Lepidoptera; family Erebidae; genus Lithosia; species Lithosia quadra. The sequence goes on from OY754897.1 coordinate 3,652,170, forward strand.
TATGTCTTATCAGTTTGAAACTTTATAACAATATGCCTGCGGCTCCGCCCGCGTGAACGTCAGTTTTTGCGTTTTTTGTCTATATCTTTAATTCTACTCAACCGATTGTGATCAGACATGTGTAGGATTTTGAGTCTGACCAAGACCTTTCAAAAAAAGAAAACCGCATCGAAATTCGTTCCGTAGTTTTTGCGTCCATCGCGCACAAACAGAGAAAAGAATCCCGAAAAAAATGGTATTCAGAATCGTTCATCTATACCTACTAATATTATAAAGAGATAAAGTTTGTGTGTTTGTTAAATTGGAAGGGGTAATCTCGGGAACTACTGAACCGATTTTAAAGATTCTTTCACCAATAGAAAGCCACATCGTTCGTGAGTGTCATAGGCTATTATATTTTATTGGAAAACTGGAATCTACACCCGGGCGAAGCCGGGTCCCGGGTCGCTAGTATAAACATAAACTCATGTTTATTTTTAAATACCTCCAATGTACAGAAACGACAATACAATTTTATAATAATATAGATATAGATTCTAGACTTAAGCTGACATTTTACGTACATAGGTACGAGTAGGTATGTATCTTGCTTGAGTAAAACCCAGTTGTAATAGTTTTTTCCTAGTTTCGTCACGATTGCTCATTGCCAACGTATTTAAACTTTCGTAAACAATTTGTGATTTACCTTAATGTGTCACTATATTGGTATCTTACCTACACAGCGCAATGTGTATTAAAATAAATAAAAATATATAATATACTTCAACGAACATTTATTTTAGACTAGCTATGCCCGTGACTTTGTCTGCGTGGTTTTAGATTTTTAAAGATTTAACTTTTTTACGTGAAACTCTAATTCTTTTGCCAAAATTGAAGTAAGTAGCTTAAGTTACTCCTTGTTACAACAGTTGTCAAAAGACCCGTCAGAAGGGTTCCTCACAGGGTTCCTGGGGAGTTCCTTCTTAGGGTATACCCGGGGTCCCTGGTAACACACTCAAGTGGAATACAAAAAAAAAGTAGTTACAAATGTTGTAAAGAAAAGTTGTTTTGGTATATTATTATGTACCGTATAGGTAGGTATACCTTCCATCCCAATACACTCAGTGAATATTTTAATATTACAGACATTCCAATTTTACTTCTCTGTGCCCCTCCTCCCCCCACCCCTTCCTAGCCTCTCCGCCCCTTCCCAGCCCTCCTCCCTTCCCTTCGAGTAGGCAGCGCGTGTGCGGTGACCGCTTCCCATCAGCCGTGTGCTTGTCTACCACCTACGTCGTATAAAACATAAATAAAAAAAAAACTTCTTTGTATAGATGTTAAGGTTAAAACAGTACAATATTCACTCACGAAAAGAAGAGATAGGTATACCTATTATGTTTATGGATGCCATGCTGAGGGGGCTGGTGTAGTACGCCATCTGACGTACGCTGACCAACAAAACAAAGACATCAGCTGATCATACGTCCATCCATCCACGTCCATCAGTATCACGATTTCAAGTATGCAACAGTTTTAGAATCGACTGATTTGTTTATATTCGATGTGCCATTAATTTCCACTTCACTTTCATTGGCGAGGTCACGCGGTTGGCTCCTGAGCGTCCAATGTCACGCCAGATCGTGTAATGGCGTCTATTTATAATTAAGTATATTACAATGTCAGGGTTAAGGACGTCAGAGGGTATTATCTAAAACTCTTACGCTGATTCTCCAATAGACAAAATAGAAAATCTGTATCTAAAAACATTTTTTTTTCGTGCGGAAATCCTCTTGGAGCTGGGTGCTGGGGTACCTCCCCCGGGGCAGGTTATGTTGGACTCATACCGACTAAAACCGCACGTCGTCTAGGGTCTTCTGGCGCCGCCGGGGTGTGCGGTGGTCCAGAGGGCATCTCACACCCCAGCTTACCAAGAAAACTTTTCAAGCCATTTGTGCTATTCTCCTTTCCCAAGCTCTAGTTTGGTCTATCTCTTCACCAATGGAGATGTTTAATTTTGTACCCCCTAATTGTACACAATACAGAAAAAAAGAGCAATAATAGCGGTTATTGGCAAAAATACAATTATATTTATTCGCCTCCTAAATTCAAGGGCGTAAATTAATAAAATATGAGTACATTTTTATAGTTTTAGACCGCCATGTGTTGCAAGAAAGTGTTTATTCAGTTAGATTCCACCCATAATAGGCAATATTATAAGAATTGAATAGTGAAAAATTAAAAATTACATTGCCTAGTTATTTTTCTAAGTAGTGTACAATTATCGGGCCCAAGGTCCATACATTTGTGAAACATCTCCTTTCATGAAACAAACGGACAGAATTAATTTCGTATTTATAATGATAGCAAACGAACTATTATTTATAGATGCGATAGATGGAAAATGACAGCTACTATTGATGCTGTCTGTACAATAAAAAAAAGAAAAAGTAAATATCTACCTGGCGTGCAGTTAATGTGAAATAATAGCCATAAGTAAGAAAATAATCACTTTTATCGGCTGAAGTAAACGCTAACACGAACATACGAAAAACTGTGTTGTATAAGTATTGGTCTAAGAGCTGGCTAGCTGGTTAATGGATGAAAAGTATTTTAGGTGCCATATTTTGTTCCCGCTACCCGTGACCCACGGGAACCTGTTCCCGGGATAAAAAGTAGCCTATATGTTATTCCAGACTATAATCTATCTCTGTACCAAATTTCAGCCAGATCCATTTAACCGTTTTTGCGTGAAAGAATAACACATAGTACATCCAGACATATTTTTTACAAACTTTCGCGTTTATAATAATAAATATATAATAATAATATGAATAGGAAGGATTTAATTCAAAATGTTAAAAAAAAATAGTGTACCTAAATGAGTTGTGAAGTTGTCTAAAAAAAATTCAGTCCAGAATATGATTACTTAATTAATAATATAATTAAAAAATGGTATGTAATTTGTTTATTAAACAAACCAATTACAATGTTTAAAAAAATAAAATATTATTAATAATTAATCATCTAATCATATTCTGAACTGTAAATTTTTGGATAACCCATTTGCACTATATTTATTGACACAATTAATCTTTATATATAAAAATGAATCCCTATTTACCTTGGTCACGGCATCACGCGTGAACGGTTGGACCGATTTGGCTGAAAATTGATGGGGGGGGAGGTAGCTTAGAACTAGGAGACGGACATAGGATACTTTTCATCCTGCCACGGACGACGCATGCCACGGGAAGCGAAGCCGCGGGACACAGCTAGTTAAATATAAAATACATTCCATCTATAGCCAACTTAGTGAACGTCGTTGTATGGCAGGATCTTAGGATACCTATATTAAAGAGGGTGCGTTTATACAATTGCGGACACGAGCGCATCCGAGAGAGAAAAAATGAATAAAAAATCACAATAAAAACAAAGTGAATATAGTTAGTATTTGAATAAAAACAAAAATGTTAGACAATTAGCATTTCATATTTGCAATTTAGAATAATTTAGCGAAGTATGTAAGAAATGAAATGGCTGAGCACCTATTTGAAACCTGGCGATGCCCGCGGCGCCGCTAGCGTGGACGTCGCAACTTTGAGTCATATCTCCGGTTCTAATAAACCAATTTGCGATCAAACGTACAGCGGATTTCAATTATTATTTATGATGTACATAAAAAAAAATTCAATTTACATCATACTCAGCTTAAAATTCTTTTATTTATGTTTAAGTGGCAGGTGGCAACTCGCTCGAGCAAGTTTCATGTCAGCCAGTTGACGAGAGTACCTACATGTAACAAATGAATAAATAATTAAACCACTTTTGGTGAGTCATCTCAATGTCAAATGTGAATGTCAATTTTATACACCTACTAAGTATAAAAAAATTAAATATTCCAGGTTTATTAACAGTTTCAAGTAAACAAAAATGTTACTTACTTACTATTATAGACTATCCATCATTATATTATTAGGTACACATTATCGCAGGTTTATTAGTGCCTCGGAGAGCACGTTAAGCCGTCGGTCCCGGTTGCCATACAATTTGTATGATACAAACATCTATGGCAGTCGTTACGGGTAGTTGGAGCCCATAAAAGTCCAACCAGTCTAACTTGGAACTTCGATATCGCCATTGGTCATAATGACCATTGGTTGTGGAGGTCAGGTGGCAGTCGCTCCACGGAAAATATCGAAGTTCAGCCGCATCACAGTTAGACTGGAAAGCCGACCCCAACTGAGCTGGGAAAAAGGTTCAGAGAATGATATTAGGTACACACAATGTACCTATTTTTTTATACTACGTAGGTAGGTAGCAGACAAGCACACGGCCCACCTGATGGGAAGCGGTCACCGTGGCCTATGGACGTGTGCAACACTAAGGGTGTCACACACGCGCTGCCTACCCGGAATGGAAGGGGGGAGAGCTAGGGATGGGGGGAGGAGGGGCATAGTGAGCTCTGGCTACCCTACTTACCAGCGGGAACACAACACGATGGCTATTATGGCAGCGGTCTTCTGTAAGGTGGAGGTACTACCCCAGTCGGACAGCTCATTCCAGACGAGAGATACCGTCGTGACCTACCTCCTAAAAGACTACCTCTTAAAAAAATTGCGACTGCTTTTTACAGGACACAGATAATATAATTCGTTAAACATCGCTGCCTACTTACTTACAAACATGAAAAAGTTATCAATGTCAATGTTGAATGTCTTAAATAAATAAATATTCTACAACATTCTACACAGCGCGCTATCTAGACCCAAAGTAAGCATAGTTTAGCTAACTTGTGTTATGGATTCTAGAGTACAGATAAACATGTTTATATAGTAAATACATACATATAATACACACAAACACCCACACCAATACAAATAGACATATTCATAACAAATATTTGCATTGAGCGGGAATCGAACCCACACCTGTCGTGGCAGTCATAGGCACTACCGCTACGCCACAGAGGCCGTCAAAGTCGTCTTATGTCGTTAAAGCGCCCCACGACGAACCATAACACGAAAATATTAACATACAGCGCGTGTACGGACGATCACGCGTCTGGGCGTCGAAGTGATGTGATCGAGGCGTGCGGTGACCATGCGTGAGGTAAAACGCGGACTGTCCTTCATAAATATGATACGATTCTGCGAGCTGCGACCGCAAAAATGACCTAAATAAAAACTACCAAAATTAGCGATAAAACTGCCTATTTATCCAAGGGTATGTGTTTCGCGCGTATGTATGTATGTATGATGCCTAACGGCTGGACGGATTTCGATAAAATGAGTTCTCAAATGAAAGGTACGCATTCCATAACACAAGCAGGCTAAATTATAATTACTTTTGGTCTTGAAAGTGCTGGGTTGAATGTATAATAAAAAGCTCTTACCAAAGTATGTCTATTTTCAACTAATGACACTATTAGGTACTATTAATAATGTTATACTATTAATAAATTACTTCCTTTTTGTAAGTATTCCTCATTGATCAATATCACCCTCAAATAGGGTTTTAATGACGATTAATCATTAGTACTCATCCTTAAGTGTTATTCTTCTTTCGCCACAAAACTTCTCTACTATTATTTAAATTTGAAAACTATTTTAGTATTAAACCATGTTTAGTGATAGACGCTTGTATCTAATACATAGTACAACATAATAATATAAACCTACCTAGTGGTTAAAAGGAGACATATTTACTTTCAAGTCCATGAAAGTTTAAGGTATTTATTTTTTGAGTCTATTTTCTCGTGTAAGGCTTATTTTATCGGATTGTGTCCCAATTTAATACGTGTTATTTTTATATTGACTCTAGATATATTCAATATTTCAGAAGTATTTTCTCCCTGTAACCATCGCTGCTGAAAAGAAATGGAAACATCAGGAATTATTTAATTGCCGATGTATTTTATTTCGTTTTATTTTTATAAATAACACGTAATAAATCGAGATAAAATTCATTAAAATTAAAATTACTTATATTTTAAGGGTGTATCCCATCTGCCCCGGTGACTTGGCCCGGTACCGGGCCACATGGGGAAAAAAGTTTTAACTGGCCCGTTGATATGTTTACCGGGCCAGATAACACAATCCAAGTGCCATCGTCCCCGGTAAGGGAAAAATAGAGGATACGCCTCGTAATTTTTTTTATATATATAGGACTCGTCAATTTGACTTCACCTCGCCTGATGGTAAGCTGAAGGTAAAGTTACCATCAAGCGAGGTGAAGTCAAATTGACGAGTCCTATCTATACATATAATAAAATGGTAGGAAAGTCAAAACTGTACATGGAATATTTTTTTGAAAGAATACTTGGGGTGTGATCTACAATCGATACCGAAGCCAAAAATATAGTTTTTAGAATTTTTGTCTGTTTGTCTGTTTGTCTGTATGTATGTCCGGGATAAACTCAAAAAGTACTGCATGGATTTACTTCAAATTTGGCAAGAATATTATTAAGAAGTCGGGTCAACACATAGGCTACTTATTATCACGCCATCGCCTACGAGGAACGAGCAGTGAACCTTTATATCTTCAAAGCATTCTGTAACAACGTGTATTCTAAAGACGCATATTTGAATGTTGTTATTATGTTCACTATGCTATAAGCTAGCTTCACAATATAAGTAACTTGACCGATAATAAATACAATAAAAAACAAACTTAATTTTGCGGTTCGATCCGTAGACCCGATTACTGTACCAACCGCAAATAATAAGTTTGTCGTAGGTTATGTCAATAAAACTGTAGAGAGGTAAATTCTGTACATTGAAATATTTACAACATAACTATTCGGGGATAATTGGTGATCAATACCAATGGTAAAAATGCAATCAGTAACTTTTTTGTCTTTCTGTCTGTCTGTCTATCTGTATGTTCATGCATGGATAAAAAACTACTGGAGAGATTTTGATCAAACTTGGTACGATTTATTGTTCATACTTCTGGACAACATAATAATATCAACCTATTTATGTCTCACTGCTGGGCACGGGTCTCCTCTCCTCTAACGAGAGAGCTGAGAGGGTTTAGACCTTAATCCATACACGCTGGCCTAATGGGGTTTGGTGTATCGAACATGTCCTTAGAATTTCTTCTAGGACATGTGGGTTTCCTCATTAAGTTTTTCCTTCACCGTCAGCAGATAAATCATGTAATTAGCACATATAAATTCCACAAAGTGAAATTCACATTGGTACTGTCCGGCCGGATTCGAACTCGATGCCTCTGAGTAGAGGCCAAGTCCTTATCCATTTAGCTGCCATCGTTTACAGGACAACATATACTTTGACTACTTTTTATACAAAGCCGGGGTGCGAGGGAAATGCTCTAATAAGCCCCCTTACACGATTTTTTTCCGTACAAAATCCTCATGGATACCCACCCACGGCCAGCGGGGCAGGTTATGTTGGACTCTTACCGACTAAAACCGCACGCCGTCTAGGGTCTTCTGACGGCAGGGTGTAAGATGGCCCTTACAACATTTCCCTCGCACCCCGACTTGACCCGGGCCATCCGGATTCGAGATGACCCCCTCGGGTTTGGCAACCACGGTGTTCCAGTCATGCCCCCGGAATAGGGGAGGCGCGCTTTGGCGCGCCGCCGCCTCAGCCTGCTTATGCTAGGGTGACAGGTGGCTCCAACGGAGGTCATTAGACCTCCGACGCCTTCGTCGCCGCCGTCCGGGAGAGCTCTGTGCAGCCTCTCCCGAACACTTTTATAGTCGATAGGCTCGCGTTTACCAGTCCTTCCACTCCACCACGGTATCCCGGTGGAGCTGGGCGTAGACGGCCTCGATAACTCGAGGCTCCGGGTCCTGTCCCCGCTCCCGCGCTTCCTTTCGCCACCAATATAGGCATAACGCGCTGCAGTGCTCCCAGAGTACACCTGTTACGGCTATTTAGGGCCTCCGCCCAGTCCCCGCGTAGAGCCTCCTGCAGGAGTCATCCGGCCCCCTCATGTTGAGCAACAACCGCGCCAGAGCGTTGGCCCCCTTACACCCTGGCGTCAGAAGACCCTAGACGGCGTGCGGTTTTAGTCAGAAAGAGTCCGATATAACTTGCCCCACTGGTCGCAGGGTAGGTATCCATAAGTATTTCCGCACGGAAAAATGGCTATTTTTTATACAAGCTGATACTCCACCCGCGCGTCGTTTTAAGGTAGGTCATCATTTTTTAGTTAAGTACCTATATCTCCAGTTCTACTTAGCCAATTACAACCAAGCATAGGGTAAATTTTAAGTCTAAGCAAGACCTTTCTAATAAAAAAACCTCATCAAAATACGTTAAGTAGTTTTTACGTCCATCGCGATTATCGGCTTTTGATGGAGTTTTTTTATTTATAAAGGTTTTGGTTAGACGAGTGGAGACCGGTGGAGTGAAGAGTAGATTGGGGTAGTGAGTGGAGTGGAGAGTTGTTTTATTAAAATAGACTTGGTGGCGATACCGACCTCCACGCGAGCGAAGCCGCGGGTGGAAGCTAGTATAATATATATTAAAAAAAAAATGATTTGTGTTATCTGGCCCGGTAAACATATCAACGGGCCAGTTAAAACTTTTTTTTCCCATGTAGCCCGGCAGCGGGTCAAGTCACCGGGGAAGATGGGATACACCCTATTTTAATGAGTAATATTCGCGTATTACTTTTGGAAAGTCGAAAATTGCCTGACTAATCACAAATATGGAAATGCGTCATTGTGTTGTAGGATAAACAATATTCTTAAACGTATGCAATGTAACTACAATATATGCTGTCAAGTAATTCAATGCTTGAACTACCTATATTAACATACCATTGTTTTTCGGACAAGATAATAATTCGTTTTACGTTTCACTAAATGTTACACGTAAAATAAATTACCTCGTTAACTATGTAGGCGATTAAAACTTTGCATAGTATCTACACTAATATTATAAAGAGGAAAGATTTGTTTTTTTGTTTGGTTGTTTGTAGTAGTTTCGGAGCCTATTCGTGCTCCGAAACTACTAGACAGATTTCAATAATTCTTTCACCTATAGAAAGCTACAATATCTGGGCGTATCATAGGCTATAATTTGTTTTCAAAAAATTAAAGAATTCGAAATCCACGCGGGCGGAGCCGCGGGTAACAGCTAGTATTGAATATTATTATGGAGTTGTACCCCATGGTAACACCCGCCGTACTCGGTACCTAAGGGTAGTGGCGTGATGTTAAATACACTACATGCACTGCCCATACCGAGAAACTATTATATATCCTTCCTTCTTTTCTATCACTGAAGCCACTTTTATACGGCATACATTATTTGCAATGTTGTGGGCATCCTCTATAATAACATCACGATAACTTTTTTATATATATTTTTAAAGTTGTGTGTTTTGGTAGCGGAATATTTTGGATTGCTTAAGTCGTTAATGAGACTATTTAACTTGGTATATGATTCACAAATTAGGTCTCTTTAGAATTGGGTGATTAAATTTTAATCAGGCATAATTTTAAAGACCTAATTTATGGATCGTAAACTAAGTTAAATAGTCTCATTAACGACTTAAGTAAGCCGAAATATCTAGCTACTGAAATACATTCTGGCATAAAAATAACAAATTATTTCCTAATAAGTCATTTAACCCTCGAGTACTGTCACTTAGTTTCCTGATCCATATCACAAAAATATATATAACATTTATCAATAAACTATAACGTTGTCACCTTAGTCCCTACCTCTATCAACGCGTGGCCGGCGCGTGCACATATAAAATCCCCGGCGCGCGATAAATGCCTTTCAGTATGTGACGATCCGTCGCTGAGTTAACACGTGTGTCGCATTGTTTCAGAATGTGCGCGGCAATCGATATGTTGGCATCGGAACACTTCTACGGGCATAGTCCCCCTGCCGGCTTCCTGACAGACTACAGTTTGTCTACACCACGAAGACCAACCAAACTGGCAACCAGAGGATTTTCAGCACCATGCTTAGTGCCTCTCAAACCGGTGCAGCTAACTTTGAAATCAGCACCAAGATCTTGCATCAGACTATCGACAGATACAAAAAAGAAGAGAGTGGTTTTCGCTGATGACAGGGGATTTGCACTGGAACAAGTGAAGTTTATGACAGAACCATCACATGTGCCCCCGTACTGGGCCCTGAAGATCATCTCCAGCCCTCCACCGGAACGGAAACCACCACCGAAACCTGTAATTGACTTATGGGAGTCGAGATTCGTTCAACCAGCGTCAGACTATGTCGAATTTCGGCGAAGAATAACTGAGGAATGTGTTGCGCTTGAAAACGTGATACTAAAACAAAATGAGTGCGCGGTAGACGGTACTGTGAAAGTTAAAAACCTTGACTTTACTAAAGAAGTTGGTGTAAGAGTGTCGTTCGACGGGTGGACGACCAGCGAAGACACTTCGTGTGCGTTCGTCGAATCTGGACCTTTGAATTCAAACGGAGTCTCATTATACGACACTTTTGCATTCAGACTACAACTGCCAATCCACTCGAGGCGGCTAGATTTTTGCGTTTATTTCAAATGCAAAGGCAATGAATACTGGGATAGTAACAAAGGCTTAAACTACACGATAGAAAAGGCTTCAGTGCGGAGCTCACCGGCGATTTCATGCGCAAGGATCAAGTACGGGAACTCGTGGACTACGAGGTCGGAAAGTGACGGGAATGTCCCGTACTGGTGATATATTATGGTGGCTTCATGAGAGCCCTGCGGCTAGTGTTGTGCGTGCCATAAAGTGGATGAAGTGATATAATTTCAAAGAGCGTTACGAACTGGAAAGAGTAACACAAATTTTGTAATATGAAGGTATGTACCTACTGTAAACGTATACAAATACACTTGCGAAAACAAGTTGATAATAGAATCAAATTGGCGAATCATACGATTGGCAGGTTACTGACCTCCTCAAAGCGATAGGGTCACTCTTTTATATCTTTTGAAAACAAGATTGGCTGGGAAAAATGTTAAAATTAAAAAATACGGAGTTATAAGGATATTAATATGCAATTAAAGCTATTTAGTATATGCAAATATATTAATATATGTGTTTAATATGCGAATACGGTAACCAGTGACGTTGCCATATATTTTTAATTTATTCATGTTAGCGGACAAAATGTCAAATTCCAAAACTTATAACTTTGTATTTTTTTGTAATGAATTAGATTTTAATTATTTTTTCCAGGTGACAAAATAATGTCAGGAGATTGATAAGCATTTTCAATACGAATTGTTATTTTGGAAGTATATTATTATTTTTATTGTATAATAATGAATCGGCTTCTTTTCTGTTGAAGTGCTTGTTTGGCAAAATTATTAACATTCGTGATAGAATCATCTTTGATTAGATATTCTAGCAACATGTTGAAATCATTTCTTCACCTCCAGGTTTCAGTTTAGTTACTTTTAATTCTGTAAAACTTGCCTACGTTTTGACAATGTCAAAATGTAAACAGATTCGACAGTATGATAGTCGCGATAAGTGTCTAAATTGAATTGTGAATTATAAAAATAAAGATACAACAGTAGACGTATGATTCTAGTCTTTATAGTTATATATAAATACTAGAACCATAATATGTAGGTAGTAATTATTTTGAGTGACATTTTAATCGGTTGTTTACAAACATAAATATAATGATGTTTTGTCTATGTTCGGCCATCTTGTATTTAAGTCTGATAAACATTGTTTAATGTCAAAAGTACTATCGGCGAGAAGTTCATTATTCGTTAATTGCTAGTAGATTTTTAAAACCAAAACATTTTAAACTTATTGAGTCATAGATTTATGCTATGGGCCAAAGTTACCTAATGCTGTAAACGTTGATGTATAAGCCAAAATGTAATTTGGTGGGATTTTGACAGGCATTCTGTCAAAATTTCGTTGTAGTCTCGACTTTCTTGTTTAATAAAATCGTGTGAAATCGTATTTCCAGTGTCTAAGGTCATTTTACGAGTGTCTATCATAGTCTAGTCATAACTTTTAAGCTTATGTGTGCTCTAATATATTATGTGGGTCTCGATGTGCCAAGAATTTCGTCGTTATTTTATTGTAATTAGGTAGTTACACTTAGATTTTAGCGGTGATTTATAGTGCCGTTTCAAGCATTTAGGTGCCAAATAAGCAAAAACTGCGATGATTGCTAATTGTTGACTGAAGTTGCGTTTAAAGCGGGAAAATAGTTCAATTTTCCTTGATATCGTAATATAAATTTGGCCTACGTGACAAGTCAGATTGTGAGTAAACGTAGCGCAGTTACATACAAAAGCGTAAGGTATCATAATATGCCTTGATATCATTCTGTCTCACTGAAAAAAGTTTTCATGTCTTTATCATTGCCGGCTTATTAAAGACGTCGGTTAGAAGAATGAAAATCTCGATAAAATGGGCTTGCTTCGGGTTTATAAAGCGTCCTTGCGGCTACAGCTTAATACGAATATATTCTTACAGTAGTTAAAATCCGCAATTAAACTGAAGCAAGACTCTTTTCTTCTCGATATACCAAATCAAAAACCAGTTACCGTACTGTCTGTCACTGTTAAAATTTCTCGTAAGTTTCTCGAGCCCTTTCCACCAAAAGTCACAGTGGAAAAATTGAAAGTTACTTCTCAGAATGACAACTGTCAGAACTGTACTGTCAATTGTTTAACACTCTGTTATTTAATCGATCATATTTTGTTTACAATATAATGGCGATGCAATGTAATACGGCAATTTTGAATTCCCTTTTGTAAAGAAAAAGCAATTTAAATTTCGTTTTGCACGACTTACATTGATAATTGGGGTGAGGCTATAAACGTGATAATATTGCGTTCACATGTCGTAGGTGGGCTAACTAAAAGCGTAGTGGTTTGAGAATCTGATATAAGATATTCGTAAAAAGACCTAAGCACTTTCAGGAAAACGTTCACACATTCCTTGCACGGAGTTGAGTGCAATGCTCTCTTAATTCTGGGTGACGGCAACCTATCATAACCACAGAACAAAAATTAAGAAGTGTGCCTCGGCTATTGTTTGTGTATACAATTTAATCAATTTATATTTACTGCCAGTTCCCAGCCATAGGGCTGGGAACTGGCAGTAAATATAAATATAATAAGTATGCTGATAGCAGTATGGCGGCCGTAGACATAATGTCTTCTATCTTCTTTATTCACGACGAATGAAGTGGCAGAAAAAAGTTGTCACGTGACCAAAAGTCGCCTCTACTTTTTTCTGCGATTTCATTGATCAAGAGAAAAGAAGACGTATTTATATGGACGTCATGCTGACCCTGCAGTTGAAAATCATGACAACATCACCATTTCATGTGACCTGATTGTTCATAATATGAAAGAAATTCGCAACACTTGTATAAAGGACCTCTTTATTTTTATGTTCTGCGGTTATCATAATTTTGGATTGTTTTGCCGTAATGCCTTACTTGGATTAGTGGTTTCAATCCAACCGGTTAAAGACATTACGATAATATTAAAAAAATAAAGTACCCTTGGGAAATATTTTATGTGTTTTGTACAGCAACGACAAAAGTAACTTAACACATTCTAATTTACAGAAAACCTCTTAAACATGAAATATCTTATTTTCTGAGAAATTCAATGCAAAAAAAGATTTGTAAATGAATTTTTGTTAATCAACTTTTGTCGTTAACTGTACCTCCTCAATTGGACTGCCTTTCAATTTCATAATACTCTATTCGAGTTCTCGAAACCTAATTAGAAATCTCTAAAATTTATATACACATATATTTAAGGAAGAGAACTGAATAGAATATTTTTGGCCATTAATTTGATTGAAGAGTCTTTTGTAAATAGAAATTGTACCCTTATGGCTTTGTCTTAATACTCTTGATAGAATATAGCTAAGTGGCTAAAAGTAAATGTGTATATGTTGTAATAATACTATATTTTACTATATATTACATAAGTTTGATTATGTACAAGCGAACGAAGTTTTAATAGTCATTATTAAAAGTGGGTCTCGACTTCAAAAATTTAACTAATTAAATATTTTGTGGTCACCCTACAGGGCTACTTCAAATCTGACGTTTAAATTTTCGTTCGGAAATCCTGGATATGACAAATTGTCTCTACCGTATAGATTGTCGGAACAATCATGGTCGGGTATTTTTACCGGAATGTGCTATTTTTTCTTTAATATTTGTATATAAGTTCGTAAAGCTAGGTTGTAGCGAGTTTATTTCGATGTTAGGCATAATAAGACACGTGAATATAAGACATTTATGTATAAATAGAGCGTAGTCTTATTATAAACGCCATAAGTTTGGTGACAGAAATGATAGAAGAGTTACTATTTTATATTTTGTTATCTAAGTTAAAACTAAGATGATATCGAAAAATCTGGTGTTGAATGTCAATTATATTGTTAATTTTATATAATAATTATAGAACTGAGTTTTTATATAAATAGAGATTATAAATTTATATTGTATAAATACAGCACTATATCAAACGTCACCATTTTGGTACTTCACGTTATGGTACTACATGGTACTTTATAAAATTCCTATAAGTAAGAAAATGATGAATGTAAGTAATTTATTCAGAGTGATAACTAAATGGATGTATTTTATATTTTTTTTAAATCAGATAGTTACTATATAGGGTTGTACGAATTTTAACGAAAGAACTGATTATTAATAATTGTATAATTAGAGTTTATATAGATTTTGTTCTTGTATAAAATTGTATAAAACTCCAAGGAAGCATGGATGACAGAATATTTTTTGCAATATAACGATATTGATTATTAAATTATGTTTCATTTTTATATCTTTATCCTTGTTTACTCACAGTAGTATAGGCAGCCATGCCACGTGTTCTTTTTATACTAGTGTAGTAGAAACACACTTCTTCAGTAGCACACTGTAAGTGTAATAGCTGAGCAAAATGTTCCGGGTTCGAGTCCTGATTTGAGTAATTTTTTTAATATATAGGACACGTCAAGTTGACTTCACCTCGCCTGATGGTAAGCTGAAGGTAAAGTCTCAGTAAAGAGGGTCTACCTCTTAAATTCCAAATTCCATTAACATCATTAGTGACAAACAGACAGACAGTAAGCAGTTTTCCATAGATTGGATATATTTAAAAAAAATGTGTGATGTGAAGTAGACGATTCCAAAAACAATTTCTTTTTTAATTTTTGTCTGTTTATTCACGGTGGACCCAAAAACAACTAAACGCATTTTAATATAATTATTAGAAAGGTCAGTCAGACTTAACATCTGTCGCATGTTTAATTACAATTGGTTTAGTAGAACCGGAGATATGACCAAAACACGATAACCGACATTCTTGCAGGCGGAGCCGCGGGTATCAGCTACTAAATAGATAAAACAGGAAGGAAACGTCGTTCACACTGATTACAATACAGCGGCCGTGAAAGCGAGTTCATGAAATGTCTATACTATAAGTTTTGGTCGAGGCTATGCGCTTAAACCCGTTCAAAACTCGGAGTCAAGGGTGAATACCACATATTAGAATGGACGATACGCTGCGTGTGACGGAGATGAATTATACTGCGGTGGATGTGCGGGGCCACGCTTAAATATCACGTATTATAATAATCTCACGCCTATATCCCCGAAGGGGTAGGCAAAGGTGCTAGCACCCACATTTCGCCAGTTTATGTTTAGGTCCCAATGTAATAGGTGGCGAGCCTATTGCCATTAACCGCGCACTTATAAACCTGCGATAAATACACACATAACTTCGAAAAGCATCGAAAAGTCATTGGTGTGTGCCATGGTGAACCTGGGATCGAACCCGAGACCTCATCTCAGCAGTCCATTACCCAGACCACTAGGCTACCGCGGTCTTCTAAATATCACACAGAAATTTTAAAAATTCAGAGGAACTGAATTCTACAAGAGTGGAACCGCGGGCAACTTAATTTTATAAGGTCTGTAATCTGTGTGCCTAATTTCTGACAAATCCGATACGCCGCACCGTTTTGGCATGATTGGGATACAGGGTAAGTATACATGAACATATTTTTGGAGCAAAACTTAGAGTGGAGACCGCGAGTCGGTAAAAGCAAGGTGGGACTTGGGACGCTCTATAACCAAATGGACCGATGACCTCAAAAAGAGATTAGATAGACTGGATGCGGTAGAGGAAGGTTAAGGAGGTATGGCGCACATGTGGAGAGGCCTATGTCCAGCAGTAGATATCGATTGGTTAATTGATTGATTGGCCAAATGCCTTTCTGGCACCCAACGTACTGGGCCTCGATTCTGTTAAAACAAGCTACTGTCATGCCACTGATACTTAAAAAAAATACCATTTAGTTTTGGGCTTTACTGTTATCAGTTTAAAGTCTAAAATAAATTATATTTTAGAGCAAATTAAAAAGTTTAATGTATTCTTTTCATTGTCGACTTTAACTGTATAAAGTCTACAATTAAATAGCAGCAATTTTAGTGTCAGTGGCATGCCACTAAAAATGCTAACCACGCTAACGACGCTAAAAATGCAAAGCAATATCATGATATTGGTTTGCCTTTAGCAAAATCGAGGCCTTGATGAAAAGTGGTTACCGTAGCCTGTGGACGTGTGCAACACCAGGGCGTCACACTCGCGCTACCGACCCTGCAAAAACTCAATTACCCTTCTTAAAGTATTGTAGACGCTAAGGAAAACCACTGCAGGGAGATCATTCCACAGGCTAAACGTACACGGAATAAAGTTCCTCTCATACTTCACAGTACGTACCGTTGTCAGATGCAACGTGTGAAGATAATAATAATAATAATAAATATTCTACGACATTCTACACATCGCTCCCTAGACCCAAAGTAAGCTTATTTTAAATAGCTTGTGTTATGGATTCCAGAATGCGCATAAACAAACTTATATACTTTTTTTGTAAACACATACTTATTATACATAGAAACACCCAGACCAATGCAAATAGACATATTCATGCATATAAATATTTGCACTGAGCGGGAATCGAACCCGAAAACCCGCCGCAGATGAATTCCCTGTCTGTGGCGAACGGTGTGGTATTAGAAGGTAGGTATTTATGTGCCTCGTGTCCAATATTTACCTTACCTACATTTATAAATCTAAGAAGGATAGATTATTATCCAACTATTACATATAATTCGTGTGGTTTATCAATTTTACAGTCGATTAGATACCTATACAATAACAATCGTTCCAAGAATTCCGTCTGTTATTTTGTTGTACAATTTGGTAATATTGGAGGTTTATATCATATTTTTATTTCACCTATAACTTATCTATCTACTTTTGTATGAAAACAATTATAAAAGTTGAAGAAGCGAAAGGAGTATGCCAAGATCGTAGCAAGTGGAAAGATGTTGTCTCTGCCCCAATGGGAAAAAGGCGTGATTTGTTTGTATGTATGTATGTCCCGTTGCCTGTAATCAACGTTCTCTGTAATCAAGCCTTGCAAGCCATTTTTCGACCACTTCTGGTTATCCGATTGAGCTGAAATTTGGCATAGCTTGTTTTAAAAAGGTTTTTTTAAACAGTAGCTTGTTTCTTTCAGAGGCATCCAGGGGCTTTACCTTATCGGCGCCACGGGAACGTTCTAAGTTAAAATAAGTATACTATCAAAATGTGAAATCTAAACTTAACATTATAAAGCTGAAGTTTGTTTGTTTGGTTGGTTGAACGCGGTAATCTCAGGTCCTACTGGTCCGAATTGAATAGATATTTTTGATTTGAATAGCTCATTTATCGTCCAGTCGGACTTTTTAGGGCTCCAACTTCAACATATGCGCCCAAGCAACTTCACGGCGCGGCGTGTGGTTTTAGTAGGTTCGCGTCCGAAATAACCACCCCTGTTGGGCAGCGGTGTGATATCCGCACCAAAAGAAGGATCACCATTGCAGCGTTATTTAATTGGTGTCTGTAATAATGACACTCATTCCCAAAGTTATAACTTACCATCAGCCGAGGTGAAGTCATTGACGAAAAAAATGAAACTTCAAAATGTATATATTTTAAAATATATTTTGTAATTATTGTAACTTTGTACGCACCACTGTGCTAATAATACGCTTTGTCATAGTCGCGTGCAGCTCCGCCGGCGCACGCGCAGCGCCGCTACAAAAATATCTCTCTACGAGCTGGCGGCGCCGGCGCAGCACCACGCACACATCTTACATTACTAACATTTTGACAGTGGGTAAGAAGTTCGCTTTTTAACTATGTGGTTTTAACTTCAAAGTTATGTAATAAACTAGCGGACCATGCAGCGCCATCTGCCGGGCTGATTTGTGAATCTAAACCATCCAGAGCGCCACATAAACGCATTAAAAAAATTCATTCAAATCGGTCCTCCAGCCGTTTAGGAGGAATTAAATTTGCATGAATGGGGATCGAATCCACGTCCCATCAAATTATAATAACTTTGAAGTACAAACGACATTAGTTTAAAATCCGTTTTCATTCCGACTGTCTCTATATTAAATATAATATACCTATATTACAGCAATTTACAATATATATATATATATATATAACTAAGTAGTATACAGTACGCGCCCTTTGGGTTGGCCTGTCGGGCACAAGAGTGTTTTGTAGAGCGCTATCTCTGTCGCACAGTGGACTGATAACTTGATATGTTTATAGAGTTGTTAAAACCGAAATCATATTTTTTATTGTATATAAATAAATTAAGTGTCTATTTGTGATGTTAAAATAACAGCTTTTGATGATTCCATATGTATATACGGTACTTATAACAAATAAAGTGTCTGTTTGTTCCGTGTAATCTCCGAAATAGTTGCGTTAATTTTCACAAGTTTTATACTGCAAATACCTAGTTGCTAATTGCACTAATATTCGCAAATTTTGACTGATTTACACTGCAAATAGGCCAACTATTAATAATGCAGTATAATTGACGTCAAAATTAGCGTATCCACTTCGGAGATAACACGGAAAAAGCAAACAAAATTATCAAAAATTGTATTTTGGATCACTTAAGCTACTTTATATTTCTAAAGGCAAAAAGAAAATAAGTGCACGTATTATACGTAAACGGGAATTAACGCGATCATGGTATAGGTATACAGGGTGAATTTTTCAAAAGGGATTGGATGGCCAAATCCGAAACTATAAGGAATAGCGAAAAATGGTCAAAGGAGTCACGAGGCCGATTTTGATGAAACTTAAAACCTCATCATTAGATTTTTGAAAAACCAATAATCCTAGCCAGGAATCGAACCTGTTGATTTTGAAAAAAAAAACACACCCTTTATTATTACACCATGCGATAGTGTCGCTATTAAGGAACAAATTCTGCGAAGTAATGATATACGGCAAATTTAAGGAAAATTTGGAATTTAATAAAATTCATGTTTCACGTACCTATTTGTTTCGTTCAAAATCCCAAAAAAGATCGTAACTATTTCGTGTTTTAAATTATACTCAGAATGATTATAATGATAGATGTTTTTTTTAAACAAGATGGAGCTCCAGCCCATAATAGCCGTAAAAGAGATTTTGATTCAGCAGTTTGACGACAATTTTATTGTTAGGCATGGTCCTGTGCCTTGGCCAGCGAGATCCCTGGATCTTACTCCCTTAGATTACTTACTCTGGGGGTATGTCAGAAATTTACAAAGACACGTATGATACAGAGCTACAGTCGATGACTTGAAACTTAACGTTCTTCGGAGAATATTCTAAACGGAATCAACAACATTCTAATATTGAATGCAGTACGATTATGTATTGAAAACAATGGTCTACATTTTGAACAATTAATCAGTTAATGTAAGAAAAATAAAATGTATTTTGTTAAAGATGAGCTCTTTCCTTTAGTTTGCGGTATGTCATTACTTCCCAGAATAAGATCCTTAATAACAACACTATCGCATGGTGTAATAATATAGGGGATGTGTTTTTTTTCAAAATCAACAGGTTCGATTCCTGGCTAGGATTATTGGTTTTTCAAAAATCTAATGATGAGGTTTTAAGTTTCATCAAAATCGGGCTCGTGACTCCTTTGACCATGTTTCGCTATTCCTTATAGTTTCGGATTTGGCCATCCAATCCCTTTTGAAAAATTCACCCTGTATACATACCTTTGACCTTTGAGTCAGCCTGTGACCACGGCCGGTGTAACCTGGTCGAAACGTCAGGCATTCCAAAGGTATGTATATACCTATACCATGATCGCGTTAATTCCCGTTTACGTATAATAATCATGGAACGCGAAAGTTTAAAAGTTTATAAGTGCACGTATTTCCAAAAGCAAAAAAAAAAACAAATCTAAGTGCACGCGAGCGAAGTCCAGTCAGCAGCTAGTATCTTATAAACACAAACGGTATCAACTACTCTATATAAATATATCAACATATCAATCCGATGGGCGAAAGAGAGAACGCTATACAAAACCGAAGCGAGCCGATGTTAGCCGATCCCTAACTCCTCTACCCGACTTGCCAATCAAAAGTAGTGTACTTATTTGTTTGATGTTAATATTATAGTATGTCCAAAAGACTAGTAACAAAAATAACATAAAATCGACGGTAGTTCAATAGTTGAAGTATCGGACTAGCAATCGAGAGGTCGTGAGTTCGAACCTCAGCTATTACACTACTGTCGAAAACCCACTCCTGGTAGTAAGAGAATATAAGAAATATATACCTTCATCTATGATTTGACACTAATATTATTCGCGGCTAATAATATTACACGCCTTCCTAGCCTCCCTACCCCTTCCAAGCCCTCCCCCCTTCCCTTCAGGGTAGGCAGCGCGTGTGTGACACCCTTAGTGTTGCACACGTCCATAGGCAAAAGTGACCGCTTCCGCATCAGGTGGGCCGTGAGCTTGTCTGCCACCTACGTAGTATAAAAAAAATTAAAAAGTGAATCTGGCTAAAATTTGATACAGGGATAGGTCTGGAATAACAATTTAATTTTAACAATAAATTAGTCAAATAACAGATGAGGATATTTCTTATACTAGACCTCATACTATAACACAAAGCAATTTAGCTCAACAGAAGGGGTTTACCAGCACTAGTAAATTCCATTTACTAGTATTAAAAACTAGCAATATATATATACTAGTAATGAAAAACTAGTAATACACATTTACTAGTAATGAAAAACTAGTAAGATACATTTACTAGTAATAAAAAGTTATATAAAAGAGATCAGTAACTATTTAAAATTAACATCAAACATTATTACAAATTGTATTGTTACAAAAACGATACTAGTATACAACTAAAATGTATACCCGTCTCTGTCTTACCTTCGGTGAAGAAAAGAGATGGGTATACATTCTAGCATACTAGTTATAGTATCCGTTTTTTTTAATTTGACACGTCGGATAGAAGAGTGAGTTCGGGTAACATCGGCTCGCTTCGGTTTTGTAGAGCGTTTTCTCATCAAACTGACAGTTTGATATCTTTATAGAGTAGTTAAAACCATTTGTTTTTATAAAACTGCAGCTGCGAGCTATGTGGCGTAGCGGTGGTTTTCGATTGCTACTTCAGAGGTTCGATTCTCACCCAGTGCAAATATTTGTAAACATGAATAATATCTGTATGTTGAGCGTTTCTATCTATAATATGAATCTGTATCTAAGATAGATAGAAAATGTGTATATAAGTATGTTTATCCGCCATCTAGAACCCATAAGCTAGTTAAGCTATGCTTACTTTGAATCTAGAGATTGCTGTGTAGAATGTCCTACAATATTTTTAGATAAAGATATCACGCTGTTCGACAGGGAGAGCGCGCTACAAAACCGAAACGAGCCGATGTTAGCCGAAGTCGCACTCTTTAACCCAACCGCCACTAGACCACCTGTACGATCAGCTAGTCCTATTGATGGTACAACTGGCAATAATTATGTCCCATTAGTTAGACAAATTATTGCCAGTTGTATCACCAATGGTACATCAATAGTACACCAAAGGTCCATAATGGTACATCAGTAGCACATCAATGCTACATCAATTGTACACCAATGGTACCTCAGTAGTACATCAATAGTATAGTGCGCGGCATCTAACGTGACCAGATTTTGGAGTAGTGTGGGCCCCACTACTCCAAAACCTTGCCAAGTCAGATGCTCTACACTATACTTGTTTATATGCGACGCATTTTGCCACAAACATGTATAGTGTACAGGATCTAACTTGGCAAGGTTTCGGAGTAGTGGGGCCCAGACTACTGTAAAATCTGGCCACGTTAGATGCCGCGCACTATACCTCAATAGTACATCAATAGTACATCAATGCTACATCAATTGTACATCAATTGTACATCAATGGTACATAGATTGTACTAGCTAATGGTACAGGTAGTCTAGTAAATCGTTTACTGTTAGTAAGTGTATATAACATAAATAATGTATTAATTATTTGATAATTATAAGAAAAACAATACAAAGACGAACCTATTATCTTATTTCGCACCACAATTCATTAATAATACAAACATACTATTTTATATTGACTATATTAGTAGTAGAGGAAGCGCGTGAAGTATGTAAGGGCAGAAGCAGATGGCGGGTTAATGTCTCTGCCCACCCTGAAGAGAAAATGGCGTGACCGCGTGAACGTATGTATATATGTAATGGCGGATCCACACTTCGCTATTCGTTATTCGCCTTTATTCACGTGTATAAATAAAGTATTTATCGCAGGTTTATAAGTGCCCGGTTAATGGCAATAGGCTCGCCACCTATTACATTGGGACCTAAACATAAACTGGCGAAATGTTGGTGCTAGCACCTCTGCCTACCCCTTCGGGGATATAGGTCTGAGTTTATGTTATGTATATGTTATGTTAAATCAATTTCGTGATTCCTACAAGCCCGCTTGACTTGAATATTAGTTTACCAACATACTAAAGGGATAGTTTTTAGTCTGGAATAACACAGGCAAAATCAAAGTGGGAGGGCTTATTCGTGTATATTTACTTTATTCGCACGAATATTCGCCTTAGTCACTCTTCTATGACGAATTGTGGAAGATTTAGTCATCTATAAGAGTTTCCTTGAATACAATATAGGCGATTGGCGAATAGCAAAGCGAATACCATAATAAATAAAAAGCATCGAAAGAACCCACCGGGTGAAAGGAGGGGGGGATGCACCAAGACCTTCGAAAACCAAATTTCAATTAAAGGCTGTTGAAATTTGCTATGTTTGGTTTGAGTGGGTCGCTTCTCGCTGTCTGTATGTTTAGATCATCTAAACTACGCAACGGATTTTGGTGCGGTTTTCATTATATAAGGGTCGGTTCACATATAACGGAAGATCCGTCGCGTATTGTCGGTCTCGTAACGCCAGAACAGACAAATGTATAGAAAAACACTCGAATGTTCACACTCAACCGATGATACGTTAGTGCGTCGAGCGTACAGCGTCTACGCCGCCGCCTTACATTCATCTCCCACCGTAGACAAGTGTCACAGCGTAAATCGCTAAGGCATCGAATAGATTAGGTCCACCAATCACATCCAAGCTCGTCGCCGGCGGCGGGATCACGAGCTGGAGTGTGATTGGTCGACCTAAGCTATTCTATTCCTTAGCGATTTAGACTTGTGACACTTGTCTACGGGCCCTGTTCTGACGTTACGCGACCGACAATACGCGACGGATCCTCCTTTATATGTGAACCAACCCATATAGGTAATATAATATTTTAGGGTGACAGTCGCTCCCATAAAAGCCGAAGGAAAAGGATTGATGATTATAAAGTCAATGTTTGTAAAAAAAAAAAAATTGGGCATTTCATTGCTAACTCTGACTAAACTGTACGAGATATAGGTACAGTCAGCATCAAATATAGATGATCATTTTCAAATTGTCAAATTTTGTTTGTACTTAAACAAAATTATTTGCCAATTTTTTTTTTTAACCGACATCTTTGAAAAGAGTGTTATAACTCCAAACTACAATATAGTCAATACAAAATAAACTCCACAATGGCATGTAATTTATTCTAACCATGATTTCATCGTAAAATAATATACATTTAAATTAAAAATAATAATTAATCTAAATTAACATAATAACAAGGCAAATTACCAATATTTAATAATGTTAGGTTTACTGCACATGTGCGGTCAGGGCCGGAGTTAGACAGGGCTAGAACTTTTTAATTTACCTGTATGTCAAAACTCTTATTGGTTAAATCTATATTTGACTAACCTAGTGAAAAACAGTTTTGACTGACCTAGTCAAAAACAGTTTTGACTAGTCTAGTTAAAAATAGGTTTGACTAACCTAGTGAGAAATAGTTTTCACTAGATCTTCGATAGAAGATTGGGTCATATATCTTGGGTCATAGATATATGACCCAAGGAAAAACATACACAGGTATATCAAAACAGGAGCCTAATTCAGTAAAATTACGTTTTTAAAACGTACGATTTCAATAGTTAAGTAATACATAAAAAAATACAGCCTAATTCAGAACCACCTCCATTATTGAAGTTGGTTGAAAAGTTTTTTTTTAAATCTTTTTTTTTTTACTTATTTACTAATCGAATCTTTCTAACTTAATCATAGGATTTTGATAACATAATGTTACTGAATCAGGTTTTAGTTCCGTTATGATTGACATTCGTGGGTAGAAAGATATTGCATCAAAATATAAATAGTATTGTTCTGTCTCACTGTACCCCCGGCCCGTGTGACCCTCTCTCAACAGTGGTGTTGCTCGTACAAGTCCGGCTCCAGGCGTCGAACCCGCACCCGTTGTCTGTAGTGGTATTCCTTGAGGTATAACCGGAGGCGAGCTGGTAGAGGAAGTTTTTCTACACCTGAAATTTGAAGAAAATATATGTGAATATGATAAATTCTACAGTTTACAACTCACCACCTTCAAAAATTATGAATAAGTTATCTCCTAGATGTGACTTTTGACCACTCGGAAAATTAATGACAACGATAGATTACAGAAAATTGACCACGCAAAAAAAGATATTAAAATTAACAACTAAACAATAGACATTACAAAAAAAGGACACCTAAATAGTAGACATTACAGAAAATTGACAACGAAACAATAGTCGTTACAGAAAATTGACAACGAAACAATAGTCGTTACAGAAAATTGACAACTAAACAATAGACATGACAGAAAATTGACAACTAAACAATAGACATTACAGAAAAAAGACAACTAAACAATAGACATTACAGAAAATTGTCAACTAAACAATGGACATTACAGAAAATTGACAACGAAACAATAGTCGTTACAGAAAATTGACAACGTAACAATAGTCGTTACAGAAAATTGACAACGAAACAATAGTCGTTACAGAAAAAAGACAACTAAACAATAGACATTACAGAAAATTGACAACTAAACAATGGACATTACAGAAAATTGACAACTAAACAATAGACATTACAGACAATTGACAACTAAACAATAGACATTACAGAAAATTGACAACTAAACAATAGACATTACAGATAATTGACAAAAAAACAATAGACATTAAGGATAATTGACAACGAAACAATAAACACAAGCACTCACCATCGTAGCTGGTATGCGCTACGACCACGGCCCGCGCCAGCTGCTGCAGGCTGAAGGGCTCCGAGCGCGGCAGCGGCGCCGTCAACATCGGCTCGAAGAACATCACGCACGCGGGGTCCTGGGGGCAGACAGGACACTGTAGCTACAGTATAAATAAATATTCTACGAAATTCTACACCGCACTCTCTAGACCCAAAGTAAGCATAGTTTAACTAGCGCGTGTTATGGCTTCTAGAATGCGGATAAACATACTTATATACTTTTTTTGTAAATACATACATATTATACATAGAAACACCCAGACCTTTCCTTCCAACCTGTCCCGGATCCTTCAAGTGGGGCGTGAAAAAGCATTTGATGAGGCCGTCAAGCTGAGGGCCGCCACTGTAGCACTATCGGTGTATATAGTAGTGACCCCCAATCCTGAGAGTTTACCTTTAGCTTACCATCAAGCGAGTTAAAGTCATGTTGACATGTCTTCTTCAATCTAGCGTTAATCCCAGTCGTATCCAAAGCTTTCACCTCGGAGTCTGGGGTCCGCTTTACCAGTCTTAACTGCGGATTTGGCCGGACCTCGATATTTTCCGTGAAGCGACTGCCATCTGACCTTCACAACCCAATGGTGACATTAGGCGATATCGAAGCATTGCAGCTAGACCGTTGTTGTTGGACTTTTTAGGGCTCCAACTACCCGTAACTGCCATAGATGTTTGTATGGGAACCGGGACCGACGGCTTAAACGTGCTCTCCGAGGCACAACCACACCAATGCAAATACCCATATTCATGCATACGATCTCCTTGCCGTGGTTTTCCCTAGCGACTACAATATGGGGTTCTTCAAGAAGGGCATTAGAAGTTTTTTGCGGGGTCGGCAGCGCGAGTGTGACGCGTCACTAGGCCACGGTGACCGCTTCCCATCAGGTGGGCCGTATGCTTGTCTGCCACCGAAGTGGTAAAAAAAAATTTGTACTGAGAGGGAATCGAACCCGCGCCCCCTACGTACAGCAGTGGTTCTTACCTTATAGTGCTCGATAAGCCCCGTGACGGT
Source organism: Lithosia quadra (assembly GCA_963576445.1). Classification (NCBI taxonomy): domain Eukaryota; kingdom Metazoa; phylum Arthropoda; class Insecta; order Lepidoptera; family Erebidae; genus Lithosia; species Lithosia quadra. The sequence continues at coordinate 3,678,716 of OY754897.1, forward strand.
GGGCGCCGCGAACACCGCGGGGTCGTGCGAGTCGAAGCTGAACCGATGTTGGTAATGCTCGATGCGGGCGTGGAGGGAGCGCCCGTACTTGCGGAACGACACCGAGAACAGGTGCTCCTCCTGCGCCGAGTCACGGAGCAAGAATGTGCCTGCAAGGACACATACTAATGTTGAACAGGTATTCTATAGGGTACGAGGGATATGCCCATTAGGTAACCTTATACCCCGGTAATTGAGACCCGAGACGGTCTAGCCCCGAATCGGTTCGATCCAGACATAACCACCCTTTCTAGCCCTCCCCCCTTCCCTTCAGGGTAGGCAGCGCGTGTGTGACTCCTTTAGTGTTGCACACGTCCATAGGCCACGGTGACCGCATCCCATCAGGTGGGCCGTGTGCTTGTCTGCCACCTACGTAGTATAAATAAAAACCACCCTCGATTGCCAACGAGGGTAGTATCCATGAGGATTTAAAAAAAGGAGGTATTCTATCACATATGGCTAAGGTCGGACTGGGCCGGCAGGGAACAGGTAGCTGACCTCAAGCCCTGGTTGTGGTCAGCCACCTGAATAAGGGCATTTTGTAACCCAGTGCAATTTTAGAAACCCGGGGTTCAAATCCTGGATAACCGAGTTTGTTTAGCTATTCGGTATTTTGGCTCGGTTTTTCTTTAAGGTTGCCGCAAGCTAGGCCCGTGCGGGGCCCGCGCAAGCTGTAGCCCGGCCAGCAAATGCCACCCTGAACCCTGACTATATGACCAGTCCGACGCTGCATATGGCCATGAACGTTCAATCCATAAGTTTTATATGTCCACGATAGTACCAATAAAATCTATAGTAGCAAGTAGAACCATGACAGGCGTCTTACCTTCAGGTTTATTATCAAGCAGCCTCTCCGCCTCGTAGCGGTCCATCTTGCCCCAGTAGAAGGAGCAGGCGGTGATCTCCTGCAGGTCCGGCACCAGGCAGTGGATATAGTCCACCTGTGTGTGGACCTTGGTAGGGGGGGGCTGCTGGTCCGGCGGCTTGCTGCGGATCAGGAGGGCTCGGAGTTCTGTGCCGCATACCACCTAGGAAGAGGCAAGTTAAAAATTTCTCGATGCCCAAAATGCCCCGCTTTTTTTTTATTCAGTTCTTAATTTTTTTCAATTACATTGTTTTTTTTTTACATTTCCGGCTAGATTTTTACATTTTTGAATAACTTGGCCATAATTTTGAAATGAAAAATGAAAATGAAAAAATCTTTATTGATTATAAAATACACATTGTTACAGCTATGATTGGAGTCTCCTTTTAAGCTTGAAAAAGCCTGTGTTAGGAGACTCCGCTCCTTCATCAGAAGACAGAAATATAAAATAATTTTGTATGGCCAAGTTTCCTTTTTGCCCTAACATGCAGGGCTGAGATACCAAAAAACGGATATATCCAATTTGCCCCACCAAACATCCCCAACAGTAGGCCAAAGTAGAACATTATAAAAATGTACATCCACTTAGCCCCACCAGTGGGGCAATTGTAGCCGTAAGCTTCCTCGATAAATAGGCTATCCAACACAAGAATTTTTCGCTAGACACGACTAGTCAGCCACTACTTGACCATCGTAGTAGCTGATTAGTGTGTGTGTCCAGACCGACTCTAGTGTCGTCAGTTGTATGCTTCAACGCGTTGCGTCCATAGTTTTAAACGTTCATGTCTCTTAATCGCCTACGCACTCAGGTCGGCCGGTCCAGACAAAACCTATGCAGGTGGCGATCCGGGCTTAACCGCGTGCGACTGCGGAGCCCCTGTGCAGTCCATGACACACCTACTTTGCTCCCCCTTATGCCCTACTTCCTGCAGTCAAGACGACCTTAACAAGGCCACTGATAGCGCGGTTAAGATGGCAGAATTCTATGCCCGGAATATGTAAGCAGCACGATATTGACCCCTTCTCGACCAGTGTGCCCGCGGCGAGGAGGTGCTTGAGTTTAGCATTTTTCAAACCCAGAAATTGATGTCCCATGTTTCTAGTGTTGACTGTGTGGATAAATAAGGTTTGTGTAATGCGTGTTTTTGCTCACAATGTTTTACCTACGCAGCGACTATAAGCGAAAACTTGTTACTGGCTTTCTATTGCATAATCCAACGCTATTCATGTTTTTGTAGCTGTAAGTTTTCCATGTAATAAATAAATAAATAAATAAATAAATAAATAAAAATAATTTGAAGAAGTGAATCACTGACACGAAAGAAGAAGAACGTTCATGTTAAATGTGTAGATATGAAGACGACATACCTGGAAGTGTGGATGCAACCGTATCGCGTCATTCGTCTGCGTGTGTTCGTTCCGTCTGCCTTCCTGCACCACCTCGCCTTCCGCTCTGCAACGAACATACATTACATTGATTAAACAACGTTGGAGAAGACTCTGGCAAGGGACTCAGTAGATTTTTTTACAGATTTAATTAGTTAGAGACAGCGTATCACAAAATGTGAGGACACGACGGTATCTCCCGTCCGAACTGAGCAGTCCGAATGGGTACTACCCCAGTCGGATTGCTCAGTAACTTGGCCTGTTTGTTTGGGTCAAATCTAGTAATTGGAAATTTACCCCCCTGCCTGTGGACGGATTGTTCTGATATTAGGCACATATCTTTAATTCTGGTGACAATATAGTTGAAAAAAAAGAGAATCTAAGAAAATATATTCTATTCTAAACGGAGGTAGGACAAGACGGTATCTCCCGTCCGAACTGAGCAGTCCGACTGGGGTAGTACCTCCGCCCTACAGAACACCGCGGACATAATAACCATCGTGTTGTGTTCCCGCCGGTAAGTAGCCAGAGCTCGCAACACCCCCGTCCCCCTCTCATCCTCTCTCCAAGTTCCCAACCCTCCCCGCCTCCAGGGTTGGCAGCGCGATTGTGACGCCCCTGATGTTGCACACGTCCATAGGCCACGGTAACCACTTCCGATCAGGTAGGCCGTTTGCTTGTCTGCCACCAAAGTAATAGGTATAAAACTCAACCATGCAGGTGGATAGTATATTATACTTACGATCTAGGTGCCACAGACAACACATAGACTTCAGCTGTCGGCTCCCCATTCTCCCCTCTGCTTGTGTCACCGTCTGCAAGTGCAAAATTAATAATAAATAACATTTCATCTTATTATATTGACATGGGTCATTTAAAAATATTTGACGGGATATTTAAGCGGGTCCTATAAGCGGCCGTGAAAAACAAAAGCACTCGAAACCGGCGGGCTTGCATGACAAAAGACTTTACCTCGCCTGATGGTAAGCTAAAGGTAAAGTCTCAGGACTGGGGTCACCACCACATACACCGGTAGTGCTACAGTGGCGGCCCTCAGCTTGACGGCCTCATCAAACGTTTTCCACGCCCCGCTTAAAGGCCCCGGGACTGTAGGAGGAAGGAAACACATGCGCTGGTAAAGAATTCCAAGTCTTTATGGTGCGGCAAAGAAAAGAGGCACCGAACCGCTTGGTTCTTGATGGAATTTATTCCACTGTGTGAGGGTGATACCTCAGTCTGGCATGTGTAGTTCTGTATAGGAAAGGAGAGGGTGGGATTAATTGGAAGAGTTTGGTAAAATATGTAAAAGGACAGAGGCAGATGGCCGTCTGTTATCTCTGCCTACCCCGGAGGGAAATAGGCGTGAGCATAATGTATGTAAGTATGAAAAAATATTTGATGAGTCCGTCAAGCTGAGAGCCACCCCTGTAGCACTATCGGTGTGACTACTCTGAGACTTTCAGGCGAAGTGAAATTATATTAACGAGACTGATAGAAAAAAACGTGTATAAATAATATTTACCAGCATTTATGACAATAGCATCCAGCTCTCTCCGCAGGTCTCTAGCCCCCAGCGTCAGGACGGCCGCCAGTCTATAATAAACAAATATAAATAATGAATATTTTATATTACCTACTTATATATATTACTAATATATTAGAGGAATTTTATGCCACGCACGCGCTGGTTGTGAAATGATCAGGGAGATGATTGTGTGGTTTTCCAAGCGTCTACAATATGGGGTTCCTCAAGAAGGGCATTAGAAGGTTTTTATAGGGTCGGCAGAGCGAGTGTGACGCCCCCTTTTTTTTATCGTGCGGAAATCCCCATGGATACCACCCCCGTCGGCCATCGGGGGTGGTTTGGTTATGTCGGGATCGAACCGACCAAAACCGCACGCCGTCTCGGGCCTTAATTACCGGGGTGTAAGGTTACCCAATGGGCATATCGCTTGCACCCCAGCTGACCTCGGGCCATCTACGGTTTTAAGATGGCCCTCTCGACCCCCGATAGGGGAGGTGAGGCGAGCATCGCGCCACTTCGCCGACGGTGGGGTGTAGGATGACAGGCGGCCGTCCTGTCACCCAACCGTCGGCGCGCAAACAATCAGCTCGCCCTCCGCTCGCTCCCCACTGTGCCATCTGCTAATCAGAGGGACACGTGGAGATCCTCGGAGCAACCCTCTAGAGGGCCACTCCCACCCCGGCCGGATTGGCCGCAGGCAGCAGCGTCTCCCGTGGCGAGTGGGAGGCGCTGCTCGCCTCCGTTACCCAGGTGCACCACGTGGAGGTCCCGGCCCGCACCCCGAGTGTGACGCCCCTGGTGTTCTACACGTGCATAAACCACAGTGACCGCTTACCATTAGACCACCTAAGTGGTATAATAAAAAAATATGTTTCTTCTCTGTTGGATATCTAACCCATCACTAGTTATACAAGGTAAAGCGCTCACCGGTCGTCGCTAACGCGGCGGTACGCTGTACACACGCAGGCGGCACGTCTCCAACGTCGTCTGCGGCAGGCACATTCACGCCCGCTCCATCTACAAAACGACACACGTACTGTATTAAAAAGATAGGTTAATAAAAAAAACCTGTAGAAAAGTCTGAAACAAGTTTGATAGCAGGCGGTACCCATTCGCCGGTGTGCGAGGGAAACCCGGGGTGCGAGGGAAATTCGGGGTACGAGGGAAATGCTCTTTGGGCCAACTTACACCCCGGCGTCAGAAGAACCTATACGGCGTGCGGCTTCAGTCGGTAGAGTCCGACATAACCTGCCCCGCTGGCCGCGGGGTGGGTATCCATGAGGATTTCCGCACGGAAAAAAAAAGGCGATACCCATTCGCAAATCATAAACCGAAAGAAAGTTAATGGGTACCGCCTGCTATTAAACTTGTTTCAGGCTTTTCATCAGCAGTCGGATTTTTTTTTATTTTTTAATCATTTAATTTATTTTTTATTTTGTAGTTACGATATAATAACCATTATATTTTTGAAATCGCCTTCAAGTTTATTTTGATACCCAAATCGATAAGTTTGAGTAAAAATTTTTTTTGACAACATACATTTTAGCGCCAGAAATCAAAATTATGGTTTTTGTTCACATTTCATGTACCCTATGACACTCGGGAGATGCATACCTCACATTTGAGACCTCATTCATCGAAATCTGTCGAGCCGTGAGACCTCTAGAGGGGAACAAAGAAAACTAGATACATTACATACATACGCGCGAAATCATTACCCTCGCTAGGGCAGTCCGGTGAAAAGAAACATAAGGTAAGAATGATGACTATCGGTTCTAAGTGTGCAGAAAGAGGTCGAGTACCTGTCGGTGACGGCACTGACGTATCTGTGGACGCTGCTCGGCGACTCCGCGTACCGCCGGCGCTCCCACGTGCCGCAGCCGCAAGTACACTCCCCGCCTGGAACATAAAATAGCAACCCATTTAACATTAAACTTTATTATTATTATTATTATTCTCTTTATTTTAAATATACACATATAAATTACATTTTTAAATATGTCTAAAAAAAAATACATTTAAAAATATAAAAAATTATTATTATTATTATTATTCAATTATTTATTTTAGTTCTTAAGTCTAAGTTTTTTTACAATATATCTATAAAAAACAAATTACAAAAATATTATAAAAAAACCTAAACCTAGAGCACCGCCAGCAGCGGGGCATGGCCCAAGCTACCGGTGGTTAGGGCTGCAGAGTGAGGAACCTCCTGACAATTATTATTATTATTATTATTATTTATGTCCCACTGCTGGGCACGGCTCTCCTCTCCTCTAACGAGAGAGCTGAGAGGGTTTACACCTTAATCAACACACGCTGGCCTAATGCGGGTTGGTGCGGGAACCGACGGCTCAACGTGCTCGCCGAGGCACTAATAAACCTGCGATAAATACACAAATAACTTCGAAAAGCATCGAAAAGTCATTGGTGTGTGCCATGATGAACCTGGGATCGAACCCGAGACCTCGTCTCAGCAGTCCATTACCCAAACCACTAGGCTACCGCGGTTACACACAGCCGCTCTCTAACTAAACTTAATTTTATGTCTTGTATCAGGGCTGAGTTACACAGTAACCTACAGGGCTATGAACCCGCTAATCTTAATTGCAAGTCCAACGTCTTAGTCATTACACCGACATGATTGAACTATATCTTGCAAGAAGGGGAGCGGTTCTATTTTTAGTCAATTGACTTTGTATAGTCAATTGAATAATAGAGTTGAAGAGGTTCATTATAACAATGATTTCTTTATATGTAGCAGCTGCTTAGGATACTGTTCCCGTTCCTACTAGACTAACTTGTGTTATGTGTTCTAGAATGCGGATAAACATGCTTATATACATTGTATATAGAAACACCCAGACCAATGTAAATTCATGCATACAAATATTTGCACTGAGTAGGAATCGAACCCGCGCCCTCTGTCATAGCAGTCGAATGCACTACCACTACATCACAGGGGCCGTCAAAAGTTAATTGAAAGGTACTGAATACCGTTGTGCTTGAGGCAACGCAGTAACATAAAAACGAATACTCACTTTTTCTCGAAGTCTGCTGACCCATTTTCGGTTATGTGCGTAATATTATCTGGTACATGAAATGTTCGTCTGGCGAACTATCATCTGCAAAAAAAAATTACACTTTTTAATATCTAAAATACTAGCAAAAACTACTGAACGGATTTTGATGCGGTTTTTATTGTTTGAAAGTTCTTATAATAATACAATAGCAACACATTTATGTCCCACTGCAGGGCACGGGTCTCCTCTCCTCTAACGAGAGAGTTGAGAAAGTTTAGATCTACACACGCTGGCCTAATGCGGGTTGGTGGATCGAACATGTCCTTAGAATTTCTTCTAGAAGATGTGGGTTTCCTCACGAGGTTTTCCTTCACCTTCAGCAAATGGTAAATCATGTGATTAGCACATATAAATTCCACAAAGTGAAATTCACATTGGTACTGTCCGGCCGGATTCGAACTCGATACCTCTGAGTAGAGGCCGCGTCCTTATCCATTCAGCTACCATCGTTTTCTTCTTGGTCAGATTTTAAAACCTTCTTTTTACCAACCAACCATTCATTAACTACTAACATTATTAACCAACGCATGTTTGATCACAACCGGTTGAGTAGAACCAGAGATATATAATAAACCTATTTAAGTAGTCTCTATAATACAACCATCATTAATGGTCTTAACAATCCCCTTACTTGTCGGATCTGACTCAACTGGCAACATTGTCACACATTACCGACATGTAAACCGCAAGAGTACGGTATATGTAATCAAAATATTGATGCATTATGGATTTTCTCCTAACGTGTATTACTCAGAAATATTGGCGCCGACAGGACAAAGACGCGTAGAGTTCGATCATTGTTTTGACTACAAAAGTATTCACGCATATACTTCCATAAGCGGTTAGGTAGAGGCATATCAAGTACATGGAATACAAAAAGAAAGAAAGTCAAAGTCAAAAATCATTTATTCTGTATAGACCATTTTAAGCGGCACTTACAAAACGTCAAAATTATAAATATTTAAAACTAGAAGCAAATGGACCACCGGTTCGAAACGCGGCCCAGACCTGAGAAGACTCCTGCAAGAAACTCAGAGGGCTGTTTTTTTTGGTCTATTTACAAATTGCCTTAGTCTAGATACAATGTTATTGAAATTTTAAAAGAACTCATAACCCGTCTGCTGCCGTCTCCGGTACCCAAATGCACCGCGGTTATGTTCCGGCCCACACCCTCTAAGGTCGGATCCATGTTTTTGCTACTTATGGGGCAGACAAGCGCACGACCCACCTGATGTTGGCGAGCACCGTGATCTATTTACGTGTGAAACATCAGAGGTGTCACACTCACGCTGCCGACTTTGGAGGGGGAGAGGGATGAAGAGTTTGGGCGGGTTTGGAGCGAAGGACTGAGGAGATGGGGGGAGGGGTACAATGAGCTCTGGCTACCCTATTTACCGGCGGGAACACAACACGATGGTTATTATGTCCGCGGTGTTCTGTAGGGCGGAGGTACTACCCTGACTGCTCAGTTCAGACGGGAGAAACCGTCGTATCCTACCTCCTACAGATGCATGGTGACCTATAGGGTCCTGTGTCACTAGCAACTATTCGAACTACGGGCTTAAAAGTATATCAAAGGAGCATACTATTACATAGTAACTTTTTAGTTTTTGTTAAGACATTATTATGTAGAATATATGCAATTTGAAAATGTATTCAGCTCGTACGAGGAAACATGACGTTTTCGTTTATTGTGTACGCGTCAGCGAGACATTTGCATCCATATCACGATAATATTGACGTCAATGGAAGGCAAGGACAGGCACATTTAAATATACAGTTTATAAAAACTTTTCAATTAAGTGCTAACTAAAGGAAATATAGTTTTAGCGCCGAAAAAGCGAACGGTACATGGTGGATATCCCACTCATACGCACAAAACGTTTTGGCAGTACGTTCATCGTGCGTACTGTTAAAGATTGGAATGCCCTTCCCGAGTCTGTACTTCCGGACAGTATAACCTGGGAGTCTTCAAGTCTAGAGTGAATAGGTTTCTTCTAGGCAAGCGTGCTCCACCGTCGACCACATCATCACTTACCAACAGGTGAGATTGTGGTCAAACGCGAGCCTATAATCAATAAAAAAAAAAAATATCCTAGACGAGACTCAAACCCGCAATCAGTACCTTACAGGGGCAATACTCTGACCAACTGAGCTACCAGGACACGTAGCTACTAGGAATTCGGAATTCGAAATGTATTAATACGTTTTGGGGCGACGTTGTAGACATCTACCGTAATTCTTGTAAACTACGGAAACAATGTTTATCTACAATGTATATACAATGTAGTATATACTACTTAGGTGGCAGAAAAGCACACGGTCCACCTTATGGATAATGGTCACCGTGGCCTATGGACGTGTGCAACATCAGGGGCGTCACACTCGCGCTGGGATGATTGCGAGGTTAGGGGGGGGGGGGGGGGGTTAGGTTGAAGATGGAGATTGGGAGGATTGTGAGCTCTGCCTTGCACACGTTCATAGGCCGCGGTAGCCGCTTCCCATCAGGTGGACCGTGTGCTTGTTTGCCACCTACTTAAATGGTATAAACAAAAACAAGGTGATCATGCTATTAAGCTGCTTTTCTGTATAGTTCACACCCGTAGCTCAGGGTTACACACATGATGCATGTAAAATATAGACGAGAAATTATTCATATCTGCGATCCATGCGTTCCAAATATCTTAATATATTCTGTTTTGTTCTGTTTTAGAACGAGTATCTAAAGCTGCATTAACAGGTTCCTTCCAAATTTGGCTAGGCAGGGCGGGAAACTCGAGCAGTGAAGGTGAGCGTTGATGCGCATCTTAAAGGGGGCCTCCTTAAACCACACCCAAGTCGCAAGTCCTGGGAACTGGTCGGAGTTTCTCCCTCTGCTACACGATAGACCCGGCACCCGCACGGTGAATCGATGGAACGCTAAGAAGTTCGTCTCTCAAATCTCGTGTCACAATGTTTGTCCTCAATGGACTCCTAAACCACTTAACCGATTATAATAAAATTCGCACACCATGTGCAGTTCGATCCAACTTGAGAGATAGCATAGTTTTTGAAACGGATTTCGACATCCACGCGGGCGGAGCCGCGGGCAACAGCTAGTACTTTCACAAAAACCTTTTCAGTAATCCACGAGACATTAAACAGCATTATAACATGCACAAACCCAAGTGCTAAAAATATAAACAGAACTGAGTCACAAGCTTTCAGAATTAACGTGAGTGAATTTTAATTGATTTTAATTGTACCAATTGTTGACAACGCCACAAATGATACAAATTAGTGGTACGATACACATTTTGATTAACTCCTGAGCATCTACTCTATTATAAATTATTCCGTTTAATCCCACGAGGTCTGCATTTTTTTTTCTTTTATACTTTATTTTACCTGTTGCAACCCAAAAAGGGTTTAGCTGTCCAACTAGGGTGAGTGTGGTGAGTGAGATTTCACTGTCACTTTGGGCATTAATTTGGCATTATTCCAAACTGCCAGATTAATGCCAGACATAAGCCCTTCGCTACATGTGACCAGTGATGGGTATGTGCCTTGTCACTTCAGGTATTTATCTCTCTTTTATTTATAATTTCGAGATATAAGCCCACCTGGGCAACAGAGGCGAGCAGCACCTCCGACTGGGAAAAAAGGGGTTAGTGCTTTTTTTTATTTACGGTTTTTTTTTTTTATTTATATCCAGTTTATAAGCGGGTTAATTAAATCACTGCACGATTAAATGCCCAACATGCTAGGTCATAAACCCTGCACTGCCTGAGACCATTATTATCACAGATGGATTCAAACGCAACTTTACACTATATCATCATTCTCTGAACCTTTTTCCCAACTCAATTGAGGTCGGCTTTCCAGTCTAACTGTAATGTGGCTGAACTTCGGTATTTTTTGTGGAGCAACTGCCATCTGACCTCCACAACCAATGGTCATTATGATCAATGGCGATATCGAAGTTCCAAGTTAGACTTGTTGGACTTTACAACTTTACACTATATAATGCTAACATAAGCATGAAATAAATTGCATCAAAAGATTTATTGAACCACTAAGTAGATGATTAGTCATCATTATTTTATTTAGTAAATTAAATATTAATAGGCATACCATCAAATAATATTGTGAAATAATTAGCCTAGTTAATGACTCTATTGTGAATAGCTGACTAATGTCCCATAACTTTGACTACATTAAACATAATTTGTGCACAATTTCATGAGTTTGAATATATTTGTATGGAACCCTAATAAATAACCCTTTGGTGTACTACATACATAAATATTGTAACTGTTTGTTGTCCCTAAATAACATAACATAAACTCACGCCTATATCCCCGAAAGGGTAGGCAAGGCAGAGGTGCTAGCATCCTAAATAAATAAAAATAAAATAAAAAAACCCCTAATACCTCCTCTTTTTCTAAAATAAAAGTAGTCTAATGCGAACATTGGTCTCACTTTGCAGATAAGCTAGAACAAACAGAGACAGACAAAAAAAAATAGCTTTTTTTTGTAAGTACTGTGAATTTCAATATGCAATCATTAATATGCTATTATTTGAACATAAATAGGTACACTTGTTTCTTTTATTAGTACAGTGCATAGATAAGTACAAATTGTCTTTTACCAAGAATAAGTCATTTCTAAACTTATACCTCAGTAAGGAAAGTTGTTTTACAAAAAGAAGATAATATAGTAGGCTCATAAAACTGTTTTTTAACTTTTTATCAATAATGGTAGTTAGAAAAAAAAGGTTAAAAGTGTGCACTGATAAGTCAATTTTTAAAACAATTCTCTCAACATGAGTTTTTTTATACACAACTTGGAAACTTGGACAGGTTTCAACAAGTTCAATAACCTTAAACGACCTCTTTTCAAAGTCGGTCTTAACGTTTTCAGTAAGTTATTGCGGCTATTTAGAGTAACAACAAAAGGTGCACATAAAATACTAAACGTCTAGAGCTAGAGAAATAAACAAAATCAAAATACAGGGACCCACTTCCGCCATCTTGGAATTAGACATCAATATAATAACGTGTGATTAATACAAAGGTAAATAAAGAAATGTTTTGTACTCACGTCTATACTAGTATTGCTATCTTGTTATATTAATTCGCTTATGTAAATCGTTTGTGATATATTTCTATAACAAATCGCAAGAAGTCGAAGCTCGTTCGTTTATTTTTATACACTATAAATTCATTGAAAAGTTCGTGTTGTCACTAAACACATATAAATATATTTACATTAATGAACTGCACAAGTTATATACACATTTATAATTTTTAGTTCACAGTTTCCTTTTAGAATAAGCACACACTAAATACGCAGTTCTTCGTCGGTGTGACATTTTGATTTGACTTCGTTCCGTTTTTCGATGTAATCGTGTGAATGGATGAATGGATGATGATTCACTGCATTGCACAGTATTTATTTTCAAAGAGTCTTATTCATTTTTATCATCCATTCTTCTTGTTTTTCATTGAATGAGTAAGTATGTCTCAATTAGGTTATCATTTAAAAGAACTTCTTACTTATGTAAATACAATGTTGAATGTATAAAATTGTAATACCAAGCTGTTTGCCCGGCAACTAAAATTCAAAATGCAAAAAGATTCTGTGAGTAAAGGATCGTTAGTGTCAAATTTAGAAATAAAATAAACCTAGCCATAGAGTATTTTTAACTGGCTCCTTAATCTTCTTTGAGAAAATATTAGTTTAACACCCACATCTATATAATTGAATAAATGAATTAAGATGAACCTCATCGTCCGCATGGTAATCGAAACCAGTTGAAATGATAAAGAAACTCTAATTAAAGCCGCATAAATAAACTAAATCTTACGGTGAAGTAAGTTGAAAAGTCACTACATCTGCTGATTAATGCATAAGGTTCTAGTGCAGGCTTGCTCGGAATTGGGAGGGCAGATAATAGTCGTTCACACAAAAACCAAAATAAACTATGTTATTATAGAATCGCTGAAAGAATGCGTTCCTGACAGGTTGTGAGCGAAAGGGCGATGTAACTTTGAACTGGTGTATAATTTACGGCAAAATTTTAAATATCGTTTATTGACCTTATTAACGAGTGATAACATTAAAAATTTAATTACTGTGCCAATTTACAATACACAGATTAATTTTGGGCCAAAATGATTATTATTTAATTAATTAAAAATATAAAATCAATAGTTTTTAAAAGTCATACCACGTCCAACCACGTCAAACTGCGCTGTTTCAATTTTATGTCAAATGTTCGCTTTCATAGTGATGAGACAAAATAACAAGGCAATTGTAACCGCATATTTTAGTAATCTTAATAATAATAATCTGTTGGTTGAAAAATATAAAATAGAACGTTTATAATTTTATAATAATGTAATTTTGTAATAAGCCCCTACCCAAGCTAATAGAAAGAATGAATCATATTTTTATAATGAATGAAATGAATATGATTTTTTTTTATTATTTCAGGTAATAACCCATCATTACAATCAATAATCACATAAAATTAAATAAGAATGAAACAAAATTAAAAATTAAAAATTGGAAAAACAAATAGGGCAGATAGATAGCCAAATAGAATAAAATTAAAAGTAAATGAAATCACGTTGTCACAATATTGCTGACTGTGATTATTATTATGTTATTGTAAGTCGGGAACAGGTTTAGAGAACGGTTCTAGGTACAAGTTATTTATTGTACATAACTAGTCATGAAGAATTGACATGTGTCAGGAACGCATAGTCTCAGCGGCCAAACTGTAAATCATGTTATTAATGGAACGTCGATTGGACAAAATAATGATCTCACCTTTTTGACAACAGGCAAACCCAAGAATCATAACCATAAACAACATTTCTAAACTTTTTCTTTGAAAGCTGTGTCGTCGCCATCTTGTTGGATGTTAAAATTTAGTTGAGAAAATCAAGGAATTTACTCGTGTTTTAATTTGTTTTAGTGTTTTATGTGTGATCGTTGGACATGTCCAAACGCCGCATTGAAGTCATGGACCCCTTCATTAAAAAGAAAAGGTTACTAGCACGTTTTATACTGTTTGTTGTGCCATGCTTCATAGTTTAGTTTACATGCTTTGTTTTATACGTAAGATTTAATTGAGCCTTTTCGACTATTAGATTAGCAAGTTCTTACTGCTTTTGATAAGATATTGTCGAAATTTTCATATAAGATTCATTGTCTCGGTAGTATTCTTATTGAAACTATCACCGGTACCTCACTTCCTCACCTAGTCTTATTGTCTTTTGGGCAGTTTTGGGTAGGGCTGTTTTTAACCGGAATTTCACCTTTAACACAACTCACAGTTTGTTATGTGACCGTTATAATATTGAAATGGAAAACAAGCAGATTGTATAATTGAAATGAGACAATTTCAATAGACAGTTATGTTGTAAGATGCTCTCTACTCCAAGTTTATGGGAGTCATTCCAGTGCATTGACACTATCGCCGTCTTAAATAGGGACCCTTATTCCTGAGACTCTAGCTTACCATCAGGTGAGGTGAAGTTATTTGACATGACCAATAAAAACTGTCCATGTTGTTTTCTATTAGAAGTAGCTATGTCACTTGCTACAAAGAGGGGACTGGATGACTCATTGAATATTTTTTTTACAAAATGATAGGTTAGAGTTCAGGATAGTTGTGATAACAGAATTAAAACAAAACCTATATCTAATGTTTTTCTGATCAGAAAATCATTGGGAATAATTAGCATGCAATTGCTTTAACATTTCATTCAAAAAACCTATATCTACCTCTTAGGTGATAGAAGTTTATATTGGAATTGTAGGTATTTGCCTTAGAATATGTTTATGAGAATGTTTCGTGAGTGTTTACCCGTGGTCCCATTGGGTCGACCCTATTACCGGGACTACAGGTAATCTTAATTACCCGTGGTCCCATGGCATTAGGGATTGCTGCCTGGTCTTCTGATTGTATCGATAAAGAATGAAAAACATCAGTTACATACAAAAAGGTGAAATATACTCATTAAAATAAAATTATTCCATCCTTAGGAACAAAAGCATTGAGTATGTAATAGAACAAAATATTGAAATGAAGAATTCGTAACCAAATACGTTGATAGGTAACTAACAACCGATATTTCACCAGTAACTAATTCTTAGTGTATCCGTTATGAATTTATCATTTTCAATATTGTTATTTTTGTTCTGATCCTGACTGGACTATCCGTTTTAATTTTTGATAATTTGATCAAAATGTTCAGGAGACGCATTGTTTAATAGAGGAAAAAAAAAAATAAAGATCCCACTAGTAATGACAATATACATAGGAAAAGGTAATTTTGTATTTTAATATGCAATCTCTTTTTACCTACCTATTATGTAGGTATGCTGTTAGATGGATTTTTATTTCACCTTAAGTTAATGCTTGACCCAGTGTGTATAATTTTCTATCGATACAATCAGAAGTCCAGGCAGCAATCCCTAATGCCATGGGACCACCAGTAGTCCCGGTAATAGGGTCGACCCAATGGGACCACGGGTAAACACTCTGTTTTGTGCATGATATTCCAAATTTGTTTAAAGAATGTGAAATGTAAATCATATTGTGTCACACACAAGCGCTAGTGGCTAATTAGGTTAGTGATGCATTTCATTAAAAAATTACCTGTATTTGTGTATAGTAATAAATAAAAATAAAAAAACTTGGGGACCGTCAAAGTGTAATTGCACAATAAGAGATCAATCCACTTAAATGTGTTGTAATGTTAATTCTGCTGTACTTTATCTTCTTCAAATACCCACACAATGTGACATTAAATATTGCTTTCTATTAACATAATATTGTGTAATTTAATGTAATATATATATACTTAGGGACTGTACCATTATTATACTTGTAACACTCCATCACTCCAGAGAGGTGGCAAGATTGCCTAAGTGAGGACAAGATAGATACAAAAGAGGACCAATTCTCGGTGTAGTGGTAAGCAAGGTCCTCCCATCTCTTCCCTCGAGGACGACTCACATTTAAGACTTACACTATTCAATTCTATTTTATGTCTGTGATGTCATGCGAGATGACACTGGATTAGTCAGGGTGTGCGGTGGTATGGGTGAGGAAATCCTAACACATACCACCTCTGCTGACTAAGTCTGGGTGGTTATGTCGCACCTGAACCGACTAAAACCGCAAGCCATCTCGGGTCTTCGAGCACCGGTATGTAAGGTGACCCAAAAGGTATTTCTCTCGCATCCCCGAGAAGGAAATGCTTTATGAGCCACTTTACACCCTGGTGTCTGAAGAACCAAGATGGCGAGTGGTTTAACTCAGTTTGGTATAGCCACGACTATTGGCCAGCTCGAGAGTACCCAAGGGGATTTGTGGTGTTATCCATTTTAATGTTGATGTTCTTTCTTGTCTACAGGGAAGAAAAAGCTGCAGCCGCGGCCAGATCAGGGGCAAGTGGAGAGACATCAGATTCAACAGTAGCTACTTTCGGCACCAGCATGCCTCCTACAGCAACCAGCACACCAGGCGTTAACCCTTACACCGGTAAGACACAGTTGAATTTAGATTTTATAGTTTGGCAATTTTTTATTTTTTCTTCTGAAAAAATTCTAATAATGATACTTAATTGCGCGGTCCCAGAAGTGTCTGAACGCAAGCTTAGACTATAAGCCAGTCCCTCGGCATGGCGTCTATAGACATATCTCGTCTTTTCTTTCAACTGAAGAAATTGCAAGAAAAAGTTGTCACACGACAAAAACGTCACTTTGCTTAAACCACCTCACCTCTCTATTATTTTTGCGATTTCGTGGGTTGAAGAGAAATAAAGAGATGTGTTTATACAAACAATGATCTCCCTAAACGCACCGGGGCGCGGCGGCATCCCCTCCACAATGCCAACCAACGGAACGACTTTTCAAAACTGTTGGCAGCACTTTTCCCCCCGACGCCGCTACGAGGCGAAGCGAACGAAGCACACACCTAATACAATCCTCAACAAGATGTGTCTATGGACATTATGCTGACCCTATTTGCAATGTTAATCAAAGTCAGTTATACTAAAACAATCATGATTTTTTGCAGGTCTTCCACACTCGCAGCGCTACCACGAACTCCTTAGACGCCGCCTCGGTCTTCCAGTATGGGAATATAAAAGTGATTTCATGAGACTTCTGAACACCCACCAATGTGTGGTCCTTGTTGGTGAAACCGGTTCTGGTAAAACTACTCAAATCCCACAATGGTCTGTAGAATTTGCTGCCGTCACAGCCGGCAAGTCCAAAGGCGTAGCTTGCACACAACCCAGAAGAGTAGCAGCCATGTCCGTTGCTCAGAGAGTCGCAGAAGAAATGGATGTTGCTTTAGGTCAGCAAGTCGGTTACAGCATCCGTTTTGAAGACTGCTCTGGACCGCAGACCATCTTAAAGTACATGACAGACGGTATGTTGCTTCGAGAAGCTATGTCGGATCCTATGCTGGAACAATATAGGGTCATCTTGCTTGACGAAGCCCACGAAAGGACGTTAGCAACAGATATACTGATGGGTGTGCTAAAAGAGGTTATAAAACAGCGGTCTGATCTTAAACTAGTTATTATGTCTGCGACTTTAGATGCTGGTAAATTCCAGCAGTATTTCGATAATGCACCGTTGATGAATGTCCCTGGTAGGACACATCCAGTGGAAATATTCTACACTCCGCAGCCAGAACGGGACTACCTCGAAGCTGCTATCCGTACTGTCATTCAAATTCATGTCTGTGAAGAAATATCTGGAGATATATTACTATTCTTAACTGGACAAGAAGAGATAGAGGACGCTTGCAAGAGAATCAAACGAGAGATTGATAATTTGGGACCTGACGCTGGCGAACTGAAGTGCATACCGTTGCATTCAACGCTGCCTCCGAATCTGCAGCAAAGGATTTTCGAACCAGCTCCTCCGAATAGACCAAATGGTGCTATCGGTCGGAAAGTGGTGGTTTCTACTAATATTGCTGAAACGTCTTTAACAATAGACGGAGTAGTTTTCGTCATTGATCCAGGTTTTGCTAAACAGAAGGTTTATAATCCTCGGATCCGTGTGGAGTCTCTTCTAGTGTCACCTATAAGTAAGGCATCGGCTCAGCAGAGAGCGGGGCGGGCTGGCAGGACCAGACCAGGGAAATGCTTCAGGCTGTATACGGAGAAAGCGTACAAGAATGAAATGCAAGATAATACTTATCCGGAGATTTTAAGGTGATTTGGTTGTGGTATTCAGTTTTTTTATTATTGTGTAGATATTCTAGAGTTCACTAATTCTCCGTTTAGCAAAATTAAAGTCTTTTCCCACTGTGAAGTTGGTTTACAGTTTTAACTAAGAAACTGCTAAACTTCGATATTTAGCATAAAGCGACTGCCATCTGATAGCTCTCAATTTTCCTAGTGAACATAAATGCTGTGCTATAAATTGGCTTGCTATTGTGTCTTGGATTCGATTACCAGGTCACACAAAAGAGGATGTAGTTAGAAAATTTTAAATTCCTTAGAAGAAATTAATCCTTCTGCCGTCTGACCGACATCAGAAACCCTACATCAAAGCCTCATTCGTTAATCATATAGGCAGGTGAGGTTGGCTTAGTCCTATACATGTGTTAATACGGCTTCATTATTCCGAATGATCAACCATAAAATGAACCAATACGTTCGTATTACGGACACATTAATTTGGTTTCATTTTATGCCAGTACTCGAAAGACTGTGTAATCAAATCAAACGGTGAGATAGTTGTCAAACGCATGCCTAATATAAAAAAACCTGAAAGCCAATTCCCATAAAAAATATTGAAACTATTTTTCACAAGAAATTGACTCACGTTTTTTTACATTAGTCTCACGTTTGACCATTATCTCACCAGTTTGATTCAAATCTCAGTCTAGTCTCGATCTTCTAAACATCAAAAATGGTATTATTTGCTTACAAGAATACATTGTTTTGACATTTGCGAGATCAACATACTACTGAATGTTTAACATCACGGAATAATTTCCTTACTCTGCCTACCATTTAGCGAGTACACAGTCGCGAGTATATTAAAATAGAGTATATTATTTTTAGACTGCCTACCCATCAGCTTGTTGGGATGAACCATAAGCCGCTAACAGCATACCAATTGGCATTGCAGATCAAACTTAGGATCTGTAGTTTTGCAGCTGAAGAAGCTGGGCATCGACGATTTGGTTCACTTCGACTTCATGGACCCGCCGGCGCCGGAGACGCTGATGCGAGCGCTGGAGCTGCTTAACTACCTCGCTGCACTCGGTGAGTGGTCTTATTTTAAATGAAGGTTTATCAATTCCACATCGTGCGGAAATCCCACGCCTGTGCCTACCCCTTCGGGGATATAGGCGTGAGTTTATGTTATGTTATGGAAATCCCCATGGATACCACCCCCTTCGGCCATCGGGGGTGGTTATGTCGGGATCGAACCGAGTAAAACCGCACGCCGTCTCGGGTCTTAATTACCGGGGTGTAAGCCGTGTAAGGTTACCCAATAGAGGTGAGTAGTTCCGGACCGTTATAGCTCCAGGAACTATGTCCTTTCCCGGAGCTATATAGTTCCGATCCGACCGCTCCGCCTAAACAGTTCCACCATGTTCATGTCCGGAACGAGTAAGCGAACTCGGAGCATGGAATGAATGGAGCGCGCGCGCGGCGCGCGGCGCGCGGGGCGCGGGGCGCGGGGCGCGGGGCGCGGAGTATACTCCGATGTGCATGTGCAGGTTCGGCCGGAGCGGTTCGGGTTTGCGAACAGCAGCCGAACCGGACCGAGTCGCATTTCGTGTTACGTAATTATCTACTTGCGCAGTGACTGCGGCGACGTTCGTATTTTAGCGTTTAGGTGCATTTATTTATTAGTTGCGAATGCGTGCTTGTTCCGAATACTTTATTTACACCATACTTTCCAATTATTTTTAACAAATTACACTGTCTTTGATAAGTAATAATAGTTTATTGAGTTCTATAGTGAGTAAGTGAATAGATTTAAATAGTAAATTACTTTGCACATACCTAGGTAGTGCAGTTTTTATTTATGACAATTATTTCGAAAATAATAAGGCTTTGAGAACTTTCTAATTATTTACTTCATCTGAAAATGCCATCTCATAGAAAAATCAGCATACCTACTTTGGGATCATTTTATTGAACAAAAGGACTCAAAAAAAGGAAAATGCAAATATTGTTCTGAACTGATCTCATTTTAAATATTAACTATATACTTAAACACATGCTTGTCTGCTACCTCAGTAGTACCTATATAAAAAAAATTGAACCTTTTCATATATATCTGCACATGTTATATCAGCGTGGATTGCATGAAATATGTCCGGGAAACGTGTCCGCGGACATGGTTCCTGAACATGGTGCCGACTGTATAAGGAACCGTTCCATGTTCAATCCGCTCCCGGACATGTTTCGCACATGCCTGTTACCCAATAGGCATATCCCGCGCACCCCAGCTAACTCCGGGCCATCTACGGTTTTAAAATGGCCACCTCGACTCCCCCGAAGGGAGATTGGGGCGAGCATCGCCCCACTTCGCCGACGGTGGGGTGTCGCTCCCCACTGTGCCCTCTTCTAGTCAGAGGGACACGTGGAGAGCCTCGCAGCACTCTAGAAGGCCACTCCCACCCCGGCTGGGTTGGCCGCAGGCAGCAGCGTCTCCCGTGGCGAGTGGGAGGCACTCCCCGCCTCCGTTGCCCGGATGCACCGCGTGGAGGTCCGGGCCTGGTGTTGCACATGTCCATAGGTCCCATCAGGTGGACCGTATGCCTGTTTGATAAAACATAATATACCGGCTCTTCCCGGGAATATATGAGTAATGTATTTTTATATATTTTCAGATGACGACGGTAACCTTACAGACCTTGGCGCCGTGATGGCAGAGTTCCCCCTGGACCCTCAGCTCGCCAAGATGTTGATCGCCAGCTGCAACCACAACTGTTCCAATGAGATCCTCTCCATCACTGCCATGCTATCAGGTAAGACTAATAATTTTCTTTGCATTCATCTGAGTTTTAATGCGGGTTCCATCCGAAACCTTGGGACCTTTGAAAATTTTACACAGCTTTGGTGTAGGTAGTGAAGGGTTTATGCCCCATCACCTTAGATGGGTTTATGTCCTGAAGCGAGAGACGCATGCCAAGATCGTAGCAAGTGGAAAGATGTGGCCTCTGCCTACCCCAATGGGGAAAATGCGTGATTTGTATGTATGTATGTATGTCCTGAAATTTATACGAATATAATAAATGCCTGATTTGGTGTATAGTTTTTCAAAATCATGAGGTTCGATTTCCGGTTAGGTTATTTTTTTTTTTCATTGAAATCGTGTCTGACATCCTTCTTTTTCCCCGTGCGGAAATCCCCACACATACCACCCTCGCACCCAGGCTTGGAGATGACCACTACGGGCTTAGGAACTGCCGTATCTCCGTCATGCCCCCGGCAAAGGGTGGGAGCACGCTTTCGTGCGAGCCGGAGACTCGCATGAGTATTTTTCGCTATTACTCAAAGTTTCGAAGTTAGCCATCCAAGTTCAATCCATACATACATACATACATACATATAAATCACGCCTTTTTCCCATTGGGGTAGGCAGAGACAACATCTTTCCACTTGCTACGGTCTTGACATACTCCTTTCGCTTCTTCAACTTTCATAATTGCTTTCTTACACGCACGCCGGTTGCGGGGTACTCTTGATCTGGCTTTTCTCCAAAACGTCCTGGATCTGATTAGCATCTGTACGCCTAGGTCGGGCTTTACCGGGTTGCCCATTCACCCTCACCTCATATATCTATTTCGTCAATCTTCCTTCATCCTCTCTACATGTCCGAACCATCTAAGCATCCCTTTCTCTATCTTTTTTTTTTTTTTTTTTTTATTGGTAATAGGCACGCGTTTGACCACGATCTCACCTGTTGGCAAATGATGATGTGGTCGACGGTGGAGCACGCTTGCCTAGAAGAAACCTATTCACTCTAGACTTGAAGACTCCCAGGTTGTAGCTTTCCGGAAATACAGACTCAGGCAGGATATCTTGGTCGCTACATCTTCAATCATACCGCAATGTTCCCTTAATTGAAAAACTCACCGTGTATGTTGTAATGTTGCAGTGCCGCAGTGCTTCGTGCGTCCGAACGAAGCGCGGGAGGCCGCCGACGAAGCGAAGATGCGATTCGCGCACATCGACGGCGACCATCTCACGCTACTCAACGTGTACCACGCGTTTAAACAAAGTAACACACCTTTTTTTTATATACTACTTAGGTGACAGACAAGCGCACGGCCCATCTGATGAGAAGCGGTCACCGTGGTCTATTGATTTGTGCAACATCAGAGGTTTCGCACTCGCGCTGCTGACCTTGACTGCTGACAAGGGGCGCGGGTTCGATTCCCGCACAGCGCAAATATTTGTATGCATGAATATGTCTATTTGCATCGATCTGAGTGTTTTTATGTATAATATCTATGTATTTACAAAAAAAAAAGTATGTATGTTTATCTGCATTCTAGAAGCCATAACACAAGTTAGTTAATCTTTGCTCTCTTTGGGTGTAGAGTCTAGAGAGTGCTGTGTAGTGTCACTAAAACGCTTAGGTGATTGTACTTTGGGACCATCGATTTGTCAACATGTATATATTGTCATCCATCCATCATTTTTATAGTTTAAGCTTAAGATCGTGCGGAAATCCCCATGGATACCACCCCCGTCGGCCATCGGGGGTGGTTATGTCGGGATCGAACCGACTAAAACCGCACGCCATCTCGGGCCTTAGTTACCGGGGTGTAAGGTTACCCAATAGGCATATCCCTCGCACCCCAGCTGACCCCGGGCCATCTACGGTTTTAAGATGGCCCCCTCGACCCCCCGAGACCATCTGCTAGTCAGAGGGACACGTGGAGAGCCTCGGAGCAGCCCTCTAGAGGGCCACTCCCACCCCGGCCGGATTGGCCGCAGGCAGCAGCGTCTCCCGTGGCGAGTGGGGGACATTTTCACCTCAAAATAATGCTTATGTGATATTTTTTCAGACATGGAGGACCCGCACTGGTGCTACGACAACTTTATCAACTACAGATCTCTCAAGTCCGGCGACAACGTGCGCCAGCAGCTTAGCAGGATAATGGATAGGTAAGCTTGTACGCCTCCAGGGATTCGAATCTACGGATATACATCTTTAACGGGGCCACACTACATAAATTCGAAAAACTTTCACATTACGAATTTCAAAACTCCGATTTTTTTAATTTCGAACGATCCGAAATTCCGAAAATCGGAGATCCGATGTACCTATAATAATATTGTATTATAATTAAGCTGTGTCTACAGTATAAAAAAAAATGACTTTAGACAATTTTTTTGGAACCCTTTGTTTGGTTGGTTCGTAATAGACGCAAAAACTGCTGAACGGATTAGAAAGGTTAGATTTAAAATCTTACTCATGTTTGATCACAATCGGTTGAGTAGTACCGGAGATTTTTTTTTATACTAAGGTGGCAGACAAGCACACGGCCCAGGTGATGGCCTATGGCATAACCGTGGCCTATGGACATGTGCAACATTAGGAGCGCCACGCTCGCGCTGCCGACCCTGGAGGCTTATAGCCTATAGCCCTATATAGGGTGGGATATAGCCAAATAAAGGCGAAAGCCGACGTGGGTTAAACCGCGGGTAAATAAATCTAATTGTAAATATTAACTACTACTATTATATAACTATGTAATTGTAAACATAAACTGGCGAAATGTGGGTGGATATCACCTCTGCCTACCCCTTCGGGGATATAGGCGTGAGTTTATGTTATGTTATGTTAAATATTAATATTATTAATGTCTTATTGTGTGTTTCAGGTTTAACTTAAGGCGGACGAGTACGGAGTTCACGAGCAAGGACTATTATATTAATATAAGGAAAGCTTTAGTTAATGGATTCTTTATGCAGGTATGTTTCTGTTCTCATACTTATACCACTTAGGTGGCAGACAAGCGCTCTCAGAGCTTTTTCCTCAACTGAATTAGGGTTAGACTATGAAACAACCAAATGTAGATATTTTCGGTGAAGCCTGCCATCTGACCTCCATAACCCAGTGATATCGTATACTCAACACAAAATAAAAGGCCCGTTTTGACGTTTGCCCTCGTGGCGTAACTAGTTATGTACCTATACGATTCGATATTCGATACTCAGGATGAATCGAATCCAGTTTGTATGGGGATTTAATCGATTTGAATATGTATGTAAACTGCATTGGATTAAAGTTCTGATTAGAAAAATTAGCTTAACCTTTGATATTGTAGGTATTTTAAAACAATACAATGTTTAAAAGGTCAATTTACTTATATTATTTTTTTTTTTTACAATAACATTCACTCAATCACAAAAACAACAAGAAAAATTAAATCAGTCTTCAGAATCTAAACACAAGTATTAAAATAAATAAAAATAAAAGTGCGCGTCGGGCTTGAAAAAAAATATCTCACTCGATATTTTCGTTCCTTAACTGATTATTAATAGTCTGTGGACTACATGAAAAAATCGTTATGCACAGCACTTAGGCGAGTGGGCGGTACCTGTCAATGAAAAATGTAATTACCTTTAGAACATTTGAATTGATAAAAAAATAAGAACTTCATGGGCACGAACTGTCAAAGTGGGCCTTTTATTTTGTGACAACTATAGTTCTGTACTTAGACCAGTTGTCAGATTTTTTAGGGCTCCAACTACCCGTTACGACTGTTTGTTTTCGTTAGACGCAAAAACGACTGTGGCTTTTTTTTTTGTTTAAAGTCCAGTGGGGCGAGCACGAATTTTTGTTTCGAATCCAGTTCGTAACGTGTACGATAGAAATTATATGAGATTTGTACAGTTCCTTTCACGCACGATACGACTGTACAAATTTCATACATCATTCATCGCTCAAATAACTTTCTATGTGTACATTTTGTAATCCAATCTGTGTATATATTCCAGGTAGCACACTTAGAGCGGACAGGCCAGTATCTCACGGTGAAGGACAACCAGCCCGTCCAGCTGCATCCCAGCACCTGCCTGGACCACAAGCCCGACTGGGTCATCTACAATGAGTTTGTGCTCACCACCAAGAACTATATACGGACCGTCACGGACATCAAACGTATGTACCTTTATTAGTCTTGTGCACTAGTATTCCCCACGGATACCACTCCTGTCGGCCATCTGAGGTGGTTATCTTTTTTTTGTACTATTTAGGTGGCAGACAAGCACACGGTACACCTGATGGGAAGCGATCACCGTGGCCTATGGACGTGTGCGAATGGGGGATTGGGAAGACAGATGTCCGACTCGGACCGACTAAAACCGCACGCGATGGCCATGGCCGCGTAGTCCGACCGCGCTGTCAGTGGCGTAACTATACCCTCTGGGGCCCGTGGCAAATTCTGTTGATGGGGCCCTGTCAGTAAAAATCGTCACGTTGTACTCAGTTTAATTTTAATAAACTTTGAGATTTTCAGCGTAACCAAAACCAATGTCAAAATAATTACACAAAGAATACGCAGTCAGTACCTAGAGCTCTTTTTTACATACATACATACATACATACATACATACAAATCACGCCTGTTTCCCATTGGGGTAGGCAGAGACAACATCTTTCCACTTGCTACGATCTTAGCATACCCCTTTCGCTTCTTCAACTTTCATTTTTTTTTTCATACACGCACGCCGGTTGCGGGTACCTACTCTTGACCTAGGCCTTTCTCCAAAACGTCTTGGATCTGATTAAAATATGTACGCCTAGGTCGGCCTTTACCGGGTTGCCAATTCACCCTCACCTCATATAGGTATCTGTTTTGTCAATCTTCTTTCATCCATCCTTTCTACATGTCCAAACCATCTAAGTATCCCTTTCTCTATCTTGGTCACTACATCTTCAACTATACCGCAACGTTCCCTTATCACACTGTTCCTCACTCGGTCCATCAGGTTTACTCCAGCTTTCCTTCTTAGATTTCTCATTTCTACAGCATTCAATCTACTTTCATGCTTCTTCTGCCACACCCAACATTCACTACCATACATACCCATACATCGATGTGGGAACGAGAACTCCTCTATGTACAGCAAGTCGTGCCTCTTTAGATATTTTCTGTTCTGACTGCTCATAAAATTATGCAGTGCGCCATTCACTTGATTACCTGCCAAAACTCTTCGCTCAGTTTTTTCCCTTTTTTTATGGTGCGGTAATGGATACCACGGAGATGGTTATGTCGGGATCGAACGCCGTCTCGAGTCTTAATTACCAGGATGTAAGGTTACCTAATAGGCATATCCCTCGCACCCTAGCTGACCCTTTCTCGTCTGCTGTGGCGAGTGGGAGGCGCTGCTCGCCTACGTTGCCCGGGTGCACCACGTGCTCTCATAAAAAAATATAAAATCCGGATGCCCGGGATTCCCCTTTTTTTCCGTGCGGAAATCCTCATGGATACCCACCCCGCGGCCAGCGGGGCAGGTTATGTCGGACTCTTACCGACTAAAACTGCACGCCGTCTAGGGTCTTCTGACGCCAGTGTGTAAGGTGGCCCAAAGAGCATTTCCTTCGCACCCCGGCTTGACCTGGGCCATCTCCGGATTCGAGATGGCCCCCTCGGGTTTGGGAACTACGTGATTCCCGTCAAGCCCCCGGAATAGGGGGGCGCTTTTGCGCGCCGCCGCCTCGGCCTGCTTCTGCTAGGGTGACAGGCGGCTCCACCCATCACCCCCAGGTCAGCGCTCATGGAGGACGGAGGTCGTCAGACCTCCGACGCCTTCGGCGTCCGCGCCCGCCGCCGTCCGGGAGAGCTCTGTGCAGCCTCTCCCGAACCTTTTCCGCCGCCTCGAGCATCACTTGCTCGCAGAAAGAGGCGGCGGCCAACCACGCGTCCGCACTCGGCACCATCGCTGCGATCAGCACCGGCAGTGTGAGGACTCCCACCCCGAGGGCTGCCAGGAGGGCCTGTCTCGGCACCTCCCACGCCGGACACTCGGCCAGCGTGTGCAGCCCTGAGTCCTCACCCGCATCGCAGTGATGGCACTCGGGCGTTGGCTCCTTCCGAATCAGACACAAGTGATCTCTGAAGCACCCCTTACCAGAGATCACCTGCGTCAGCCGGTACGAGAGGCCCCCGTGAGGCCTCTCCAGACAGTCCTCCATGACGGGTCTTACCGCCGCTACAACGGCGTGCCCCGCGCTTGGTTGCCCAAGTCGGTCCTTCCACTCCATGCCCGGGATTCCCCTAACACAGTGTTTGCTATCTCGCCTGCGCTACCAACGGCAACGTACTGCGACAAAATATTTGTAGAAACCTATGGATGCGTTCTAAAATGAATAGAAATGTGCTATTTACCTACAGGTATTTTGATTGACGGTTTTTGACGGTCATAATTAAAATTACTCGTCACTGGTAATATGTAGGTACAAATGTACATCTTAAAAATGAATCAACATCTTTTTGTTGAGGTTGGTTGAAATGCTTAACCATTAACTTGAAATTGTATGGTCTTTAGTTGTCTCACTTTTGATTTAAACAGGGCCTCGATTCTGTTAAAATAAGCTACTGTCATACTACTGACACTACAAAAAATGCCATTTAATTTTGGTCTTTATTGTTATCAGGTTAAAGTTTAAAATTACTTAAATGATATTTTGTAGAGTGAATAGAAAACTCTTGAGATGAACTCTTTTCATTTGATTTTAGACTTTAACTGTAGGTATAACGGTAAAGTCTACAATTGAATAGTATCAGTGGCATGACAGTGGTTTGCCTTTAGCACAATCTAGGCCCAGAACTTATAAATATATACTTTTCAAATAAAATAAAATACTCAGGTACAATGCTAAAAAATATTTTTGCGCTCGCGGCCTCTTGGGCCGGGGCCCCCTTGGGTCGGGGGCCCGTGGCATTTTGCCACCCCTGCCACCCTATTGTTACGCCACTGCCAGTCGGACAGCTCATTTTAGAGAGATGCCGTCGTGTCCTACCTCCTCTAATTCGAGACTTTAGACTACCTACTATGCGATTCACGTAAGTTGATAACTGTCATAATGACATTTTGATTCCCGTTGCTTACTTCATTGCATAAAGTAAGGTCAGCAAATACATTTTTTGCATCACTATTCCCTCTGAGGTAAGTAGGTATAGTGCGCGGCATCTAACGTGGCCAGATTTTGGAGTAGTGTGGGCCCCACTACTTCAAAACCTTGCCAAGTTAGATGCTGTACACTATACTTGTTTCTAGGCGACGCATTTTGCCACAAAGAAGTATAGTGTACAGCATCTAACTTGGCAAGGTTTTGGAGTAGTGGGGCCCACATTACTCCAAAATCTGGCCACGTTAGATGCCGCACATTATACATACAATGATAATTACGAAATAAACTATCGGTTCTTTTTTATATTTATTTATTTTTAATCGGGCGGTAACACTTCGATGTCGCTTATTTTATCGTTTGCACTGTTATCGGAGCCGCACGAACAATTTCACGTGCTCGTGAATGTACCACTGTGCCTTCCCTACTCATTTTAAGCAAATTTAACTGTCCCTAACAAAATAAACTTATCAAAACAATAACAAAAGTCTATAACAAACACAATGTAACAACAAAAGTCAACAGGGACGCAACAAAACGGAGAAAAATCGGAAATATATATCAATGGCTTTTAACTATTACCTTTGCTATTACTAAGAAAATATGTTACCTATGTATTTAAGAAAAGAAAATAAAAATTAAGTCGTTCTTACCATTACAGGTATGAACCTATCAGACGCGCCGTGAAAATTTTGTTGCTAGCTGTACAATTTTTATGAGTAGGGAATGAAGTTGCCGCGAACGCGATTATCTTCTTACTTGAATCGCATAGTAAAATTTAACCCTCCCCCCCACTTCTTAAATGGTTGGTTTATGTTGAAATAGCTGTTGCCTGCGGTTCCACCCATCCCGTTCCCTCTTACCATGGGAACCTATCGCAGGGATAAGAAGTAGCTTAGCCTACATTATCTTGTTTAGTTCAGGAGTTCCTATGAACACCTTCCGACTCCATCAACAGACCAGCTTCATACTACCTTCTTCTTCTTCAACCTAGCGCTATTCCCAGTCGCAACCAAAGCTTTCACCTCGGAGTCTGGGGTCCGCTTTACCAGTCATAACTGCGGATTTGGCTGGACCTCGATATTTTCCGTGAAGCGACTGCCATCTGACCTTCACAACCCAATGGTGAAATTAGGCGATATCGAAGCATTGTAGCTAGACCGTTGTTGTTGGACTTTTTAGGGCTCCAACTACCCGTAACGACTGCCATAGATGTTTGTATGGCAACCGGGACCGACGGCTTGACGTGCTCTCCGAGGCGCGACCAGACCAATACAAATACCCATATTCATTCATACAAATATTTGCACTGAGCGGGGATCGAACCCGCGCCTCCTGCACAGCGCAGCGGCCGCGTTCACTACCTTACCTCATTATCGCATTATCACCGGAAATACACAAGTATACCAAATTATGTGTTATTCCAGACTATAATAATAATATCCCTGTACAAATTTCAGTCAGATCTGTTGGCCACGGAATGACCCTCTCGAGAGCTGCTTGGAGGCACTCCACGTGTCCCTCTGACGAGTGGAAAAAAGGGAGGGATCAACGACCGGTGATATCATAACAATATTTATTCATTCATTTTTTAAGATAAAGTGATTTTTTTATAAAACTTAGACCGTGACAGACAAGCACACGGCCCACCTGCATTTTATATGAAACTAGCTGTTGCCCGCGGCTCCGCCCGCGTGGATGTCGGTTATCGCGTGGATGTCGGTTATCGCGTGGATGTCGGTTATCGCGACCAAACATAGCCTATGTTCATTCTCGAGGTTTAATCTACTCCTATACCAAATTTCATCAAAATCGGTTCAGCGGTTCAGGCGTGAAAGCGTAACAGACAGACAGACAGACAGACAGACAGAGTTACTTTCGCATTTATAATATCTATATTAGTTTGGATAATCATTTCATTTACCTTTAGAGCGAACAGCGTGAATAACTTTATTAAAAAAATCTAAAAACAATTTAAAAAAATATTAAGCTGATGGAATGATCTCCCTGCTGTGATTTTCCCTAGCGTCTACGATATGGGGTTCTTCAAGAAGGGCATTAGAAGACTTTTACAGGATCGGCAGCGCGAGTGTGATGCCCTTGGTGTTGCACACGTCCATAAGCCACGGTGACCGCTTTCCCATCAGGTGGACCGAGTGCTTGTCTGCCAACTAAGTGGGGTAAAAGAAATCGTAAGAATAATCGCTTAAAATATTATTTATGTTGCGTACTATCGCCTATCTTTGTTTTCGGTATTTGCAAGATTCTTTATCAGCAGAATTAATTTTATGTAGGTGATAATATTATCCATATCTATGGTTGTATCTATGACGCATATAGCCTTATCTATACTATTATAATATTATAAAGTATCTGTGTCTGTCTATTAGTGATATATAATATAAAGAAAAATACTTGGGTTATATTTTATGAGTATAGCATAAGCATAAGAAGCATAGCTGAAGTAAAGTTGATGGACCACTTTGATCGTTTTGCTTTTCATCTGCACCCTGCACTTCCAAATCACCATTATTTATCAATTTGGCTAAAGTTTTAGTGTCTTGCATAGGAGTAAGCTTAGAATTTATATCATTATCTGCCTCAGTCATAGGCTTGTTTGATTTATCTACAACTCTTCCAGCAGGTACAGGCTGTTCACTTTGATCGTTTTGCTTTTCATCTGCACCCTGCACTTCCAAATCACCATTATTTTTCAATTTGGCTAAACTTTTAGTGTCTTGCATAGGAGTCAGCTCAGAATTTTCATCATTATCTGCCTCAGTCATAGGCTTGTTTGATTTATCTACAACTCTTTCAGCAGGTACAGGCTGTTCACTTTGATCGTTTTGCTTTTCATCTGCACCCTGCACTTCCAAATCACCTTTATTTTTCAATTTGGCTAAACTTTTAGTGTCTTGCATAGAAGTCACCTCAGAATGTTCATCATGATCTGCCTTAGCCGTAGGCTTGTTTGATTCATCTACAACTCTTTCAGCAGGTACAGGCTGTTCACTCGAATTGCTGTGCTTTTCATCTGCACTCTGCACTTCCAAATCACCATTATTTTTCAATTTGGCTAAACTTTTAGTGTCTTGCATAGGAGTCAGCTCAGAATTTTCATCATTATCTGCCTCAGTCGTAGGCTTGTTTGATATATCTACAACTCTTTCAGCAGGTACAGGCTGTTCACTTTGATCGTTTTGCTTTTCATCTGCACCCTGCACTTCCAAATGACCATTATTTATCAATTTGGCTAAAGTTTTAGTGTCTAGCATAGAAGTCACCTCAGAATGTTCATCATGATCTGCCTTAGCCGTAGGCTTGTTTGATTCATCTACAACTCTTCCAGCAGGTACAGGCTGTTCACTCGAATTGCTGTGCTTTTCATCTGCACTCTGCACTTCCAAATCACCATTATTTTTCAATTTGGCTAAACTTTTAGTGTCTTGCATAGGAGTCAGCTCAGAATTTTCATCATTATCTGCCTCAGTCGTAGGCTTGTTTGATTCATCTACAACTCTTTCAACAGGTACAGGCTGTTCACTTTGATCGTTTTCCTTTTCATCTGCACTCTGCACTTCCGAATCACCATTATTCTTCAACTTGGCCAAACTTTTAGTGTCTTGCATAGGAGTCAGCTCAGAATTTTCAACATTATCTGCATCAGTCGTAGGCTTGTTTGATATATCTACAACTCTATCAGCAGGTACAGGCTGTTCACTTTGATCGTTTTGCTTTTCATCTGCACCCTGCACTTCTGAATCACCATTATTTTTAAATTTGGCTAAACTTTTAGTGTCTTGCATAGGAGTCAGTTCAGAATTTTCATCATTATCTGCATCAGTCGTAGGCTTGTTTGATATATCTACAACTCTTTCAGCAGGTACAGGCTGTTCACTTTGATCGTTTTGCTTTTCATCTGCACCCTGCACTTCTGAATCACCATTATTTTTAAATTTGGCTAAATTTTTAGTGTCTTGCATAGGAGTCAGCTCAGAATTTTCAACATTATCTGCATCAGTCGTAGGCTTGTTTGATTTATGTACAACTCTTTCAGCAGGTACAGGCTGTTCACTTTGATCGTTTTGCTTTTCATCTGCACCCTGCACTTCCAAATCACCATTATTTTTCAATTTGGCTAAACTTTTAGTGTCTTGCATAGAAGTCACCTCAGAATTCTCATCATGATCTGCCTCAGCCGTAGGCTTGTTTGATTCATCTACAACTCTTTCAGCAGGTACAGGCTGTTCACTTTGATCGTTTTGCTTTTCATCTGCACCCTGCACTTCCAAATCACTATTATTTTTCAATTTGGCTAAACTATTAGTGTCTTGCATAGAAGTCACCTCAGAATGTTCATCATGATCTGCCTCAGCAGTAGGCTTGTTTGATTCATCTACAACTCTTTCAGCAGGTACAGGCTGTTCACTTGAATTGCTGTGCTTTTCATTTGCACTCTGCACTTCCAAATCACCATTATTTTTCAATTTGGCTAAACTTTTAGTGTCTTGCATAGGAGTCAGCTCAGAATTTTCAACATTATCTGCATCAGTCGTAGGCTTGTTTGATATATCTACAACTCTTTCAGCAGGTACAGGCTGTTCACTTTGATCGTTTTGCTTTTCATCTGCACCCTGCACTTCTGAATCACCATTATTTTTAAGTTTGGCTAAACTTTTAGTGTCTTGCATAGGAGTCAGTTCAGAATTTTCATCATTATCTGCCTCAGCCGTAGGCTTGTTTGATTCATCTACAACTCTTTCAGCAGATTCAGGCTGTTCACTTTGATCGTTTTGCTTTTCATCTGCACCCTGCACTTCTGAATCACCATTATTTTTAAATTTGGCTAAATTATTAGTGTCTTGCATAGAAGTCACCTCAGAATGTTCATCATGATCTGCCTCAGCCGTAGGCTTGTTTGATTCATCTACAACTCTTTCAGCAGGTACAGGCTGTTCACTCGAATTGCTGTGCTTTTCATCTGCACTCTGCACTTCCAATTCACCATTATTTTTCAATTTGACTAAACTTTTAGTGTCTTGCATAGGAGTCAGCTCAGAATTTTCAACATTATCTGCATCAGTCGTAGGCTTGTTTGATATATCTACAACTCTTTCAGCAGGTACAGGCTGTTCACTTTGATCGTTTTGCTTTTCATCTGCACCCTGCACTTCCAAATCACCATTATTTTTCAATTTGGCTAAACTTTTAGTGTCTTGCATAGGAGTCAGCTCAGAATTTTCAACATTATCTGCATCAGTCGTAGGCTCGTTTGATTTATCTACAACTCTTTCAGCAGGTACAGGCTGTTCACTTTGATCGTTTTGCTTTTCATCTGCACCCTGCACTTCTGAATCACCATTATTTTTAAATTTGGCTAAACTTTTAGTGTCTTGCATAGGAGTCAGCTCAGAATTTTCATCATTATCTGCATCAGTCGTAGGCTTGTTTGATATATCTACAACTCTTTCAGCGGGTACAGGCTGTTCACTCGAATTGCTGTGCTTTTCATCTGCACTCTGCACTTCCAATTCACCATTATTTTTCAATTTGGCTAAACTTTTAGTGTCTTGCATAGGAGTCAGCTCAGAATTTTCATCATTATCTGCATCAGTCGTAGGCTTGTTTGATATATCTACAACTCTTTCAGCAGGTACAGGCTGTTCACTCGAATTGCTGTGCTTTTCATCTGCACTCTGCACTTCCAATTCACCATTATTTTTCAATTTGGCTAAACTTTTAGTGTCTTGCATAGGAGTCAGCTCAGAATTTTCAACATTATCTGCATCAGTCGTAGGCTTGTTTGATTTATCTACAACTCTTTCAGCAGGTACAGGCTGTTCACTTTGATCGTTTTGCTTTTCATCTGCACCCTGCTTTTCTGAATCACCATTATTTTTAAATTTGGCTAAACTTTTAGTGTCTTGCATAGGAGTCAGCTCAGAATTTTCATCATTATCTGCCTCAGTCGTAGGCTTGTTTGATTTATCTACAACTCTTTCAGCAGGTACAGGCTGTTCACTCGAATTGCTGTGCTTTTCATCTGCACTCTGCACTTCCAATTCACCATTATTTTTCAATTTGGCGAAACTTTTAGTGTCTTGCATAGGAGTCAGCTTAGAATTTTCAACATTATCTGCATCAGTCGTAGGCTTGTTTGATTTATCTACAACTCTTTCAGCAGGTACAGGCTGTTCACTTTGATCGTTTTGCTTTTCATCTGCACCCTGCACTTCTGAATCACCATTATTTTTAAATTTGGCTAAACTTTTAGTGTCTTGCATAGGAGTCAGCTCAGAATTTTCAACATTATCTGCATCAGTCGTAGGCTTGTTTGATTTATCTACAACTCTTTCAGCAGGTACAGGCTGTTCACTCGAATTGCTGTGCTTTTCATCTGCACTCTGCACTTCCAATTCACCATTATTTTTCAATTTGACTAAACTTTTAGTGTCTTGCATAGGAGTCAGCTCAGAATTTTCAACATTATCTGCATCAGTCGTAGGCTTGTTTGATATATCTACAACTCTTTCAGCAGGTACAGGCTGTTCACTTTGATCGTTTTGCTTTTCATCTGCACCCTGCACTTCCAAATCACCATTATTTTTCAATTTGGCTAAACTTTTAGTGTCTTGCATAGGAGTCAGCTCAGAATTTTCAACATTATCTGCATCAGTCGTAGGCTTGTTTGATTTATCTACAACTCTTTCAGCAGGTACAGGCTGTTCACTTTGATCGTTTTGCTTTTCATCTGCACCCTGCACTTCTGAATCACCATTATTTTTAAATTTGGCTAAACTTTTAGTGTCTTGCATAGGAGTCAGCTCAGAATTTTCATCATTATCTGCATCAGTCGTAGGCTTGTTTGATTTATCTACAACTCTTTCAGCAGGTACAGGCTGTTCACTCGAATTGCTGTGCTTTTCATCTGCACTCTGCACTTCCAATTCACCATTATTTTTCAATTTGGCTAAACTTTTAGTGTCTTGCATAGGAGTCAGCTCAGAATTTTCAACATTATCTGCATCAGTCGTAGGCTTGTTTGATTTATCTACAACTCTTTCAGCAGGTACAGGCTGTTCACTTTGATCGTTTTGTTTTTCATCTGCACCCTGCACTTCTGAATCACCATTATTTTTAAATTTGGCTAAACTTTTAGTGTCTTGCATAGGAGTCAGCTCAGAATTTTCATCATTATCTGCATCAGTCGTAGGCTTGTTTGATATATCTACAACTCTTTCAGCAGGTACAGGCTGTTCCCTTTGATCGTTTTGCTTTTCATCTGCACCCTGCACTTCCAAATCACCATTATTTTTCAATTTGGCTAAACTTTTAGTGTCTTGCATAGGAGTCAGCTCAGAATTTTCAACATTATCTGCATCAGTCGTAGGCTTGTTTGATATATCTACAACTCTTTCAGCAGGTACAGGCTGTTCACTTTGATCGTTTTGCTTTTCATCTGCACCCTGCACTTCCAAATCACCATTATTTTTCAATTTGGCTAAACTTTTAGTGTCTTGCATAGGAGTCAGCTCAGAATTTTCAACATTATCTGCATCAGTCGTAGGCTTGTTTGATTTATCTACAACTCTTTCAGCAGGTACAGGCTGTTCACTTTGATCGTTTTGCTTTTCATCTGCACCCTGCACTTCTGAATCACCATTATTTTTAAATTTGGCTAAACTTTTAGTGTCTTGCATAGGAGTCAGCTCAGAATTTTCATCATTATCTGCATCAGTCGTAGGCTTGTTTGATTTATCTACAACTCTTTCAGCAGGTACAGGCTGTTCACTCGAATTGCTGTGCTTTTCATCTGCACTCTGCACTTCCGATTCACCATTATTTTTCAATTTGGCGAAACTTTTAGTGTCTTGCATAGGAGTCAGCTCAGAATTTTCAACATTATCTGCATCAGTCGTAGGCTTGTTTGATATATCTACAACTCTTTCAGCAGGTACAGGCTGTTCACTTTGATCGTTTTGCTTTTCATCTGCACCCTGCACTTCCAAATCACCATTATTTTTCAATTTGGCTAAACTTTTAGTGTCTTGCATAGGAGTCAGCTCAGAATTTTCAACATTATCTGCATCAGTCGTAGGCTTGTTTGATTTATCTACAACTCTTTCAGCAGGTACAGGCTGTTCACTTTGATCGTTTTGCTTTTCATCTGCACCCTGCACTTCTGAATCACCATTATTTTTAAATTTGGCTAAACTTTTAGTGTCTTGCATAGGAGTCAGCTCAGAATTTTCATCATTATCTGCCTCAGTCGTAGGCTTGTTTGATTTATCTACAACTCTTTCAGCAGGTACAGGCTGTTCACTCGAATTGCTGTGCTTTTCATCTGCACTCTGCACTTCCAATTCACCATTATTTTTCAATTTGGCTAAACTTTTAGTGTCTTGCATAGGAGTCAGCTCAGAATTTTCAACATTATCTGCATCAGTCGTAGGCTTGTTTGATTTATCTACAACTCTTTCAGCAGGTACAGGCTGTTCACTTTGATCGTTTTGCTTTTCATCTGCACCCTGCACTTCTGAATCACCATTATTTTTAAATTTGGCTAAACTTTTAGTGTCTTGCATAGGAGTCAGCTCAGAATTTTCAACATTATCTGCATCAGTCGTAGGCTTGTTTGATTTATCTACAACTCTTTCAGCAGGTACAGGCTGTTCACTTTGATCGTTTTGCTTTTCATCTGCACCCTGCACTTCTGAATCACCATTATTTTTAAATTTGGCTAAACTTTTAGTGTCTTGCATAGGAGTCAGCTCAGAATTTTCAACATTATCTGCATCAGTCGTAGGCTTGTTTGATTTATCTACAACTCTTTCAGCAGGTACAGGCTGTTCACTTTGATCGTTTTGCTTTTCATCTGCACCCTGCACTTCTGAATCACCATTATTTTTAAATTTGGCTAAACTTTTAGTGTCTTGCATAGGAGTCAGCTCAGAATTTTCAACATTATCTGCATCAGTCGTAGGCTTGTTTGATATATCTACAACTCTTTCAGCAGGTACAGGCTGTTCCCTTTGATCGTTTTGCTTTTCATCTGCACCCTGCACTTCCAAATCACCATTATTTTTCAATTTGGCTAAACTTTTAGTGTCTTGCATAGGAGTCAGCTCAGAATTTTCAACATTATCTGCATCAGTTGTAGGCTTGTTTGATTTATCTACAACTCTTTCAGCAGGTACAGGCTGTTCACTTTGATCGTTTTGCTTTTCATCTGCACCCTGCACTTCTGAATCACCATTATTTTTAAATTTGGCTAAACTTTTAGTGTCTTGCATAGGAGTCAGCTCAGAATTTTCAACATTATCTGCATCAGTCGTAGGCTTGTTTGATATATCTACAACTCTTTCAGCAGGTACAGGCTGTTCACTCGAATTGCTGTGCTTTTCATCTGCACTCTGCACTTCCAAATCATCATTATTTTTCAATTTGGCTAAACTTTTAGTGTCTTGCATAGGAGTCAGCTCAGAATTTTCATCATTATCTGCATCAGTCGTAGGCTTGTTTGATTTATCTACAACTCTTTCAGCAGGTACAGGCTGTTCACTTTGATCGTTTTGCTTTTCATCTGCACCCTGCACTTCCAAATCACCATTATTTTTAAATTTGGCTAAACTTTTAGTGTCTTGCATAGGAGTCAGCTCAGAATTTTCATCATTATCTGCATCAGTCGTAGGCTTGTTTGATTCATCTACAACTCTTCCAGCAGATACAGGCTGTTCACTAGAATTGCTGTGCTTTTCATCTGCACCCTGCATCTCCGAATCAAATTTTATTTATTGAAGATTTAATTAAGTACCATATACACATTAATTATGATATAAATTCATCAACCTTAAAATCCATTTAGCTCATACACATATCACATCGTCAGTGGAGCTCCATAAGATGTCTGCTTGAGTGACGCATACATCGCTAATGGATTCGACGATTCAAGTCTCGTAATGCGAGGAATCCTATACGCGATCGAGCACCGCTCGTTAATAAGTGATTAGGCTAATAAAATTTTACGTTATGCCGTATTTTTACATTTTCGTTTCCAACTTTTCAACACCAACAACAAACAACGTTTCCAAATTTTACCCCCCATGGGGTGAAATAGGGGTTGAAAGTTTATATGGGAAGTTCGTCAGTTTTCAAGATGGAAGCATGAAAATTCAATAACGATTCTTAGTTAGAAATAAATGTACACGTGTATCAGCGTAACGTAGTAGTAATATAGTAGTAATATCGAAGTTCAGCCGCATCACAGTTGACTGGAAAGCCGACCCCAACTGAGTTGGGAAAAAGGTTCAGAGAATGAATGATCAGCGTAACGTATAGAATTTCTTCAAAATATGTATATAAAATAATCCAAAATAACTGTGAAACGCGTGATTGTTCCGAGTTAGTTTTTGTGGTAACCTAATAGTTCATAAAAAATCTATTAGGTACTAAACATAGTAAGTACCTACCTATATAAAGAGTTATGCCAAAGGATCGTTCCGAGTTAGTTTTTGTGGTAACCTAATAGTTCATAAAAAATCTATTAGGTACTAAACATAGTAAGTACCTACCTATATAAAGAGTTATGCCAAAGGATCGTTCCGAGTTAGTTTTTTTGGTAACCTAATAGTTCATAAAAAATCTATTAGGTACTAAACATAGTAAGTACCTACCTATATAAAGAGTTATGCCAAAGGATCGACACAATATTTCACTTAGGTAATCTTCTTGTATTAACATCTAAAGATTGGAAACCACACGGATTTCCCATACAAATTTATAGCGAGATGTGTGGACTATAAAATTGAAAATCGCTACGATCGCCAGTCTACATCGCGATCGTAAGGATTTTCAATTTTGAAATAACTAGTAGGTACTTATAGAGTGAATAGGTACTTACTGTAGTTCCTTCCAGGTTTTCTTGGATTTCTGGCGTTTTTTCAGCATTGTCTGTACCCCTCAGCTCTTTCGTCTCCATCGTTGGATTGGTAGTAGTGAGATGATATTACTCCCTAGAATTTTTTAGATTTTGAAGGATAAGGATTAAGTAGAAAAAGAACAAAGGAAAAAAATAAATTTCGAGATTTTAGTTAAGTCTTTCTTATGATTCATAGAATAAAAACGATAGAATTGACGTCAGAAAAACGGTTTCGTATCTTTGACAACGCGCCGCGAGACACAGCCGTTCCGAAAACTTCCGTACTTACACACTTTGCGAGCTTCTCGACGCTCGTATATTTTTTATTGGACAGTCAAAAAATCAAACGTTTGACCACAATCTACCCTGTTAGTAAGTGATGATGTAGTCGATGGTGAAACATGCTTGCCTAGAAGTAACCTGTTCTGTGCTAGCTTTGCGGAAGACTCAGGCAGAGCATTCCACTCTTCAGCAGTACACATAATAAACGTACTGCCGACAATTATATAACAAGCGCATCTAT
The DNA here is from genome assembly GCA_963576445.1 of Lithosia quadra. Lineage (NCBI taxonomy): Eukaryota > Metazoa > Arthropoda > Insecta > Lepidoptera > Erebidae > Lithosia > Lithosia quadra. The sequence goes on from OY754897.1 coordinate 3,718,193, forward strand.
ATCTTCAAAACTATGATAATACTGACCTTATCAAAGAATATTTCGTGATATCGAGTAGCAATTATCCAAACTCGTCTTTAATTCTTATCACTTGCAATTCTAAAATCCGACCATTCCGTTTGGTAGTTTTCAGAATACTGTCTAGATAGATTAGATGTAAATTTTATTATACTTACACAGAACAATGCATTTTATCTATAATTCTATATTAATTATTATAGAACTGTAGAGTTTGTGTGTTGAACACACTACTAATCTCAGGAGGAACGAAATGCAGCGCCTCCCACTCGCCACGGGAGACGCTGCTGCCTGCGGCCAATCCGGCCGGAGTTGGAGTGGCCCTCTAGAGGGCTGCTCCGAGGTTCTCCACGTGTCCCTCTGACTAGCAGAGGGCACAGTGGGGAGCAAGCGGGGGGCGAGCTGATTGTCTGCACGCCGACGGTTGGGTGACAGGACGGCCGCCTGTCACCCTACACGCCACCGTCAGTGAAGTGGCATATCCAATAATAGCAACCCATTTATGTCCGACTGCTGGGCACGGGTCTCCTCCAACGAGAGAGCTGAGAGGGTTTAGACCTTAATCCACACACGCTGGCCTAATGCGGGTTGATGGATCGGACACGTCCTTAGAATTTCTTCTAGCACAGTGGGTTTCCTCACGATGTTTTCCTTCACCGTCAGCAGATGTGATTAGCACATAATAAATTCTACAAAGCGAAATTCACATTGGTACGGTCCGGCCGGATTCGAACTCGATACCTCTGAGTAGTGGCCGCGTCCTTATCCATTCAGCTACCATCGCATCCAATAACACAAGGTTAAATGGGTGTCTTATCAGACATGCTACTTGTGATACTGGTGATACTTTTATGTAATTGACATCTTCTATATCTACCTGTGACAAACAATAATAAAATGAATTTTGAATTTTGCCACGCGGGACCGAAGTAGGTATATCACGGGCGATGCCGCGGGGCACAGCTAGTGATGTCAGCGGAAGTTGATTAGCGATTGTGAATTTAATCTGGTACCTATCGATTAGTAGTACTAGAGACTTTTTTTTATACTTCGTAGGTGGGCAGACAAGCACACGGCCCACCTGATGGGAAGCGGTCACCGTGGCCTATGGACGTGTGCAAAACTAAGGGTGACACACACGCGCTGCCTACCCAGAAGGGCTAGGAAGAGGTGGGGAGGCTAGGAAGAGGTGGGGAGAGGAGGGATACAGTGAGCTCTGGCTACTCTACTTACCGGCGGCGGCGGGAACACAACACGATGGTTATAATATTATGCGCGCGGTGTTCTGTAGGGCGGAGGTACTACCCCAGTCGGCAGTGGCGTAACTATACCCTCTGGGGCCCGTGGCAAATTCTGTTGATGGGGCCCTGTCAGTAAAAATCGTCACGTTGTACTCAGTTTAATTTTAATAAACTTTGAGATTTTCAGCGTAACCAAAACCAATGTCAAAATAATTACACAAAGAATACGCAGTCAGTACCTAGAGCTCTTTTTTACATACATACATACATACATACATACATACAAATCACGCCTGTTTCCCATTGGGGTAGGCAGAGACAACATCTTTCCACTTGCTACGATCTTAGCATACCCCTTTCGCTTCTTCAACTTTCATTTTTTTTTTCATACACGCACGCCGGTTGCGGGTACCTACTCTTGACCTAGGCCTTTCTCCAAAACGTCTTGGATCTGATTAAAATATGTACGCCTAGGTCGGCCTTTACCGGGTTGCCAATTCACCCTCACCTCATATAGGTATCTGTTTTGTCAATCTTCTTTCATCCATCCTTTCTACATGTCCAAACCATCTAAGTATCCCTTTCTCTATCTTGGTCACTACATCTTCAACTATACCGCAACGTTCCCTTATCACACTGTTCCTCACTCGGTCCATCAGGTTTACTCCAGCTTTCCTTCTTAGATTTCTCATTTCTACAGCATTCAATCTACTTTCATGCTTCTTCTGCCACACCCAACATTCACTACCATACATACCCATACATCGATGTGGGAACGAGAACTCCTCTATGTACAGCAAGTCGTGCCTCTTTAGATATTTTCTGTTCTGACTGCTCATAAAATTATGCAGTGCGCCATTCACTTGATTACCTGCCAAAACTCTTCGCTCAGTTTTTTCCCTTTTTTTATGGTGCGGTAATGGATACCACGGAGATGGTTATGTCGGGATCGAACGCCGTCTCGAGTCTTAATTACCAGGATGTAAGGTTACCTAATAGGCATATCCCTCGCACCCTAGCTGACCCTTTCTCGTCTGCTGTGGCGAGTGGGAGGCGCTGCTCGCCTACGTTGCCCGGGTGCACCACGTGCTCTCATAAAAAAATATAAAATCCGGATGCCCGGGATTCCCCTTTTTTTCCGTGCGGAAATCCTCATGGATACCCACCCCGCGGCCAGCGGGGCAGGTTATGTCGGACTCTTACCGACTAAAACTGCACGCCGTCTAGGGTCTTCTGACGCCAGTGTGTAAGGTGGCCCAAAGAGCATTTCCTTCGCACCCCGGCTTGACCTGGGCCATCTCCGGATTCGAGATGGCCCCCTCGGGTTTGGGAACTACGTGATTCCCGTCAAGCCCCCGGAATAGGGGGGCGCTTTTGCGCGCCGCCGCCTCGGCCTGCTTCTGCTAGGGTGACAGGCGGCTCCACCCATCACCCCCAGGTCAGCGCTCATGGAGGACGGAGGTCGTCAGACCTCCGACGCCTTCGGCGTCCGCGCCCGCCGCCGTCCGGGAGAGCTCTGTGCAGCCTCTCCCGAACCTTTTCCGCCGCCTCGAGCATCACTTGCTCGCAGAAAGAGGCGGCGGCCAACCACGCGTCCGCACTCGGCACCATCGCTGCGATCAGCACCGGCAGTGTGAGGACTCCCACCCCGAGGGCTGCCAGGAGGGCCTGTCTCGGCACCTCCCACGCCGGACACTCGGCCAGCGTGTGCAGCCCTGAGTCCTCACCCGCATCGCAGTGATGGCACTCGGGCGTTGGCTCCTTCCGAATCAGACACAAGTGATCTCTGAAGCACCCCTTACCAGAGATCACCTGCGTCAGCCGGTACGAGAGGCCCCCGTGAGGCCTCTCCAGACAGTCCTCCATGACGGGTCTTACCGCCGCTACAACGGCGTGCCCCGCGCTTGGTTGCCCAAGTCGGTCCTTCCACTCCATGCCCGGGATTCCCCTAACACAGTGTTTGCTATCTCGCCTGCGCTACCAACGGCAACGTACTGCGACAAAATATTTGTAGAAACCTATGGATGCGTTCTAAAATGAATAGAAATGTGCTATTTACCTACAGGTATTTTGATTGACGGTTTTTGACGGTCATAATTAAAATTACTCGTCACTGGTAATATGTAGGTACAAATGTACATCTTAAAAATGAATCAACATCTTTTTGTTGAGGTTGGTTGAAATGCTTAACCATTAACTTGAAATTGTATGGTCTTTAGTTGTCTCACTTTTGATTTAAACAGGGCCTCGATTCTGTTAAAATAAGCTACTGTCATACTACTGACACTACAAAAAATGCCATTTAATTTTGGTCTTTATTGTTATCAGGTTAAAGTTTAAAATTACTTAAATGATATTTTGTAGAGTGAATAGAAAACTCTTGAGATGAACTCTTTTCATTTGATTTTAGACTTTAACTGTAGGTATAACGGTAAAGTCTACAATTGAATAGTATCAGTGGCATGACAGTGGTTTGCCTTTAGCACAATCTAGGCCCAGAACTTATAAATATATACTTTTCAAATAAAATAAAATACTCAGGTACAATGCTAAAAAATATTTTTGCGCTCGCGGCCTCTTGGGCCGGGGCCCCCTTGGGTCGGGGGCCCGTGGCATTTTGCCACCCCTGCCACCCTATTGTTACGCCACTGCGCGCTGTCCGACTGATCGGGCGACACGGACGTTTTTTCCCAGATGGTACCCCCGATTGGACGGCGCGGAATTTTCTTGCCTGCTGATCAGACTGATCGGACGTAGGGGACTGTTTTTTCCTGTCGGTCCAGCTAATCGGACGTAGCGGACTGTTTTTTCCTATTGGTTCGAGTGATCGGACGACGAGCACTTTTTTTTCTTGTCGGTCCGACCGTTCGGAAGCAGGGGACTGTTTTTTCCTGTCGGTCCAGCTGATCGGACGTAGCGGACTGTTTTTTCCTATTGGTTCAAGTGATCGGACCACATAGACTATCGTAAATACTGGTTAGATTCATTCATTATAGTCCAGAGAATCTTTTTTATAAATCATATCAAATTACTACATAAACCTAATGTAAATATTATTTGTCCACAGCGGAATGGCTACTCAAAATAGCTCCACAATACTACGAACTGAACAACTTCCCGCAGTGCGAGGCCAGAAGACAGCTGGAGCTGCTGCAGACCCGTCTCGACTCCAAAGCATACCAGGAGGGCTTCTGAGGAGCGGACGTGACCGTGCAATGTCTGACCGTTGTGTGACCTGTGACCGTGGGATATGTCTGTGAATATGTATGGATTTAATAAACTATAGTTAGTACTCAACTTTATGTATCATTGGAATGTATGTGTATATAGGGGCAAGAATCTAAAACAAATGTAAAAAAAAAATTTTTTTAATGAACTTCAAAAAAGTAAGACGTTCTAAATTCGATTGTTTTTTTTTTTGTTTGTTATCACAGAACTTTTGACTGAGTGAAGCGATTTTGATGATTCTTGTAGAAGTTGTTTTTTCTTTGTAAGAATTATTTTCACTATATTTGGCAAATAGTTTTGTGTGTCAATGTTAAGTTAAAAAGTCAAAATGTTCAAGCGTATGTAGTTACTTTCTAACCAATAAACGGACAGCCCACTATCCTCTATTTGCCCCTATGTGAGAGATAATGAGAAAAAGTGTTCAACGGTTGTCGCTTATTTGCCACAATGCTGTTCAAATGTTCAACATTGTAGGTTAGTTGAAATAGAAGTGTTATTAGTTTTTTCGTGCAACCATGCTGTACGGCTGTTGTCTCTGCCTACCCCGGAGGGAATAAGGCGTGAGCATATGTATGTATGTACAAATTTTGGAGGATCAAGCCCCGCTTGCTCCCCACTGTGCCCTCTGCTAGTCAGAGGGATACGTGGAGGTATTTTAAGGACTACTCTCGCCTCGGCCCACATTTGCCATAGGCAGCAGCGTCTCCCCTGCAAGTGGGAGGCGCTACCGTCTCCCTTATCTGGGAATAATAAATGGGAACCGCGTGGAGGTTCCCGCACCTGTCATAAGAGGTTACTGGGAGGATAATTTAAGAGGATTAAGGAGGTTGTTTACTATTTTTTTTTATATACTACGTCGGTTGATGGGAAGCGGTCACCGTGGCCTATGAACGTGTGCAACACTAAGAGTGTCACACATGCGCTGTCTACCCAGAAAAGAAGGGGGGGTGGGGGCTAGGAAGGGGTGGGGAGGCTAGGAATTGAATATCTTTATAGCATTGGGTCATGCAATCGATGACTGTTGGACACTTCCCGTTGATATTTTGTTGGCAACGTCACTGTCAAGCGAGTCCTATGTTTAATACTTAGAATTATAAATTGTGGAATGGAAGAAGTATCCAGTGTGTCTGGAATTACCTTTATAATCGTAATATTAAAAATATGATGATTGTATGTTTGTTTGTTACTTTATCACGGAAAATCTTTGAAACTACCCTATTAGACAATGGACCACTGGTTCTTAACACAGGCCTGTCTTGAGACTTAGGTAAGAATCTCAGTGGGCTTTTTAACACGTCAAGCACGAAGGCACCTTTGAGGCTATTGCTGCTAATTCTGTTGTTACATCTCTAAACATAAAATTTTCTAACTGCATCCGTTTCTTTCATTATCAGATAGAAAAGGACAGATGATTTATGTTAGTGAACACCTGTCAAATTAAGTTCTGTAACAGCGTGTCATCTAACGACTTATATTTGAATGTTGTTAGGTATTATGTTAAAACCATGCTATTCGCTAGCTTCACGCTATAAGTAAACTTGGTAGCGAAACCGACCACGCGGGCGGAAGCTAGTTAGGGGGCGTCCATAAATTACGTGAGATGTTTAAGGGGGGGAGGGGGTCGGGTCAAATCTCATCTAATCTTACGTTGGGGTCTCGGCAAATATCACGCAATTTATTTACTGATTGAAAAAAAAAGAATAGATACTATTTTGGTTCATTTAATTCAGATTGTACAGTACATGCTTAAGATTTTTTTCTTTTTACAATAATAATCCAACGCGTTTACGTAAGAAACCCACATTTTGAAAAATCTCACGTGAGATTGGAAGATGGGGGAGGGGGTTGAATAAAATCTCACAACATCTCACCAGGGGGGAAGGGAGGGACAGAAAATTTAAAAAAACACCTCACGTAATTTATGGACGCCCCCTTACCAATAATAAAAGAAGGTAAATGAAACACAGTCGAACAATAACCAACTATATTCGTAACTACTCGCTCGTTCATACAACTCGGTATCAGCTAACTACATCTAACCTGTTACACTCCACGCAATGGAATTAGGTATTACAACTTGTGACTAATGTCGGCTGGGATTACTGCCTGATAACTTTAAATCTATACTTCTATACTAATATTATAAAGAGGTAAAGATTGTGTGTTTGTATATTTGTTAAATTGTAACGGGTAATCTCGGGATTTACTGAACCGATTTTAAAAATTCTTTCACCAATAGAAAGCCACTTCATTCGTGAGAATCATAGGCTATAATATTTTATTGGAAAACTGGAATTTACACCCGGGCGAAGCCGGGTACCGGGTCGCTAGTACATAAAATGCTTAGAAACTTCTCCTTTTTAAACTCGGTAAAAAATTGTTACCGAACCTCAATAGTGTTTTAGTTACCATAGAACTTTGCAATATCTAGACAGCATTCGCGTGGCCTCTAAGTTCATTGGCATTTCAAACCCCAGAAAGAGTAGAGAAAGCGCGTGAGTACCTATGTAGCAGATGGGGGCTGTTGTCTCTGCCTACCCTGGAGGGACAAAGGCGTGAGCATATATATATGTAAGTATATATGTTATTAATAGTGTTTGACTATTATCTAAATTGTTGGTAAATAATATAATAAGCATTTCATTTTGTCATCAGGCAGAATGCCACCGATATTGTCTGAAACTCATTCATTCACTACTAAAGGTTCAAAATATATAATAAATCCATCCAATATCTTTTGTATAAAAGTACTCTATACTGGCGGTCTTGCATGAAAGGTTTAATGCAGATGGCAGGCTGTTGTCTCTACCTACCCCGGAGGGAATAAATTACTACTTATATAGCTCTATCTAGACGCACAACTTATAATATGGGTTCTAGAATGCTGAATAAATTTTTGCATCAATACATTTATTATTGTATGTGACGCATGAAATTAACTTCAAATATGTTTATCATAAAAATACTCAGATTGAAGCAAATATTCATGCATATTAATACATTTTCACTGAGCGGGTATCGAATTCGCGACCACAGACTTAACAGTTGAACACCCTACCGCCATGCCACACGAGTCGTTTGAAGAAACAATAAAATCATCAGATATTAGTACAGGATTCATTATTTATTTTCACCGCGTATTTTTTCACAATTTTTGGAATATAAATACAAAATGAAACAAATACATTTGAGTTCAATTATGTACAAACACATCTTTGGGTATCACTACACAAACTCTATACGACTATGGAAATTATTGATACAGGCTAGTAAAATAATTGGGATGGTTCGGGTACGTACAAAATTACCAGGGAAATGCTCTTTACAACCTCGGGCCACCTTACACCCTGGCGTCAGAAGACCCTAGACGGCGTGCGGTTTTAGTCGGTAAGAGTCCGACATAACCAGCCCCGCTGGCTGCCGGGTGGGTATCCATGAGAATTTCCGCACGGAAAAAAAGGTGTATAGGGTCTTTGAGGCTCAAGCAAGAAGCTTCGGGCCTAAAGCCGGCGCTACCGGGCCGCTTCCCTTTCGGAAGTAAGATGGCAGTTGATCCCATAAAAGTAAATTTAAATAAAATTATGGAAAAGTGTACCAGGAGAGTGGACCTTGAATTCCAAAGAGTAAACTCTCGGATGCACGATAAAACATTATATTTATTTTTATATGAAATGCGTCCTTTCAAAAACCTAATCAATAGTGTGGCCATCCCAAACTGTCTCAAAAGACTCGATAACAAAAAAGGCCCGTAAGAATTTTCTTAAAAATCGTAATTCTCGCAAGTACACAACGAAAAAAAAGTCATTTTCCATATACCAATAGTCTTTAAATAATTATAATTTTCCATATCTGGCGTACAGTGAGCGCGCCGAGTGTGTCAATGGCGTACAATCGGCGGGCTGATTAAACGTCAGGTACGAATAATGCATTAAATGCTTCTGTGATAACAACGTCTCGTTTTAAGAAAAATATTCAATGTACAGACTTTATTACTATTATTTAGTTATAGTTCTAACGAAGTAAGCTGGGAGGCTACCATGGAACGTACATTCGAAACTTCGAGAACCGTACGAAACAAACGAAATAATTGTATTTACGTAATATAAGTTTGAGCCGAAAGAACGTGCTGTTTCATTAATGCGTTTTAAAATACCAATTGTCCGAAATATACGTTTAATGGTAGGCCTCAAGACTATAAAGGCTAAGTCGAATCTAGCATAAAGTGAGCGTGCTAACTCAGGCGTTCGGCAGGCTGACTTTAAGTCAGATGTGAATAAGCCCAAGTCTCTTATCTAATAATTATTTGATCCTGAACAATAGAATCTAGGCACAAAGTCACATTTCGTTTAGTTCTATTATTAAAGCGTGTTTAAGCATGCCACGGGATGCTTAGGCATGCATTGAAATATATCACAGGATATTTCAAACATGCTGCTTCTTTTTTATAAATGCCATTCAGTTTAAATCACGATGTGATGACAATATTTAGTATGTCATGGCATTGTTGGGCATGCTATAATATTTATTTGGGATGCGGCATAGCAATTAGGTATAATTCTAAGTAATCCCGTAGCATCCCACAACTTACTAATCCATCTCATGGTAGAGAAGTAAATTATGCCGCGAACGTATCTACACCATTCTTTAAATACAAAGACTGTCTCAAGACATCTTAACAGCATCATGCTGTTGCATCCCAAGTTATGCTGCGGCATTTTAAGTCATCTAACACCATTATAAGTCAAGCTGCCTAAAATATAGCCGCTAAATTATAAGTCAAATATCGTAATCCCAAGTCATGCCAATGCATGCCATGTCATGCCACTGCATCCCAAGTCATGCTATATCTTTATACATTTGCTATACATAAATTATCATATTATAAACACAAATTAAATTAGACTCTACGCTCAGTGACAATAATTATTATAAATTAGGTGTTCCCGCTCACTCCACAGGCCTAAGGCCGTCCACAGACAAGTCTGTTTGTTTGTCCGAATCACTTGGCGACACCGACCAGTGCGGGCCTCACGCAGCGCTCGTGCAGTTTGTATCCAACCTTGCTTACAGCTACAACTGTACCTCCCTGGGCACCTTCTACTTCCTGGAAAGATAAACGTATTTTTTATACTACTTAAGTGGCAAGTACACGGCCTGATGGGAAGCGGTCACCGTGGCCTATAGATGTGTGCAACATCAGGATGTCACACTCGTGCTGCCTACCCTGGAGGGGAGGGGTTGGGGATGGGGGGGGGGGGGCTGGTTTGGGGTTGTGACATTTGGTTCTTCAAGAATTAGAAGGTTTTTTCAGTGTGCAGCGCGAGTGTGATGTGCTTAGCGTTGTACACGCCCATAGACCGCGGTGAACGCTTCCCATCAAATGGGCCGTGTCTGTCTGCCACCTATAGTTGAGTCAATTTAATAGGTCACATTTGACGTTTGTCAGTTTTATACTCATAATGAGGTGACCTGTTAAAAAAGTTCGATTAAAACGAATGAATCGATACGGACTTGAAAGATAATGTGAATTTTTAAAATCCTCAGGTGAATCCCTGTCTCATTATTATTTTTTCTTTCGTAAATTTCAGGAGCAAAATAAGACAAGTACATGATCTATCTTAATATATATAAATCTCGTGTCACAATGTTTGTCCTCAATGGACTCCTAAACCACTTAACCGATTATAATAAAATTCGCACACCATGTGCAGTTCGATCCAACTTGAGAGATAGGATAGTTTTTGAAACGGATTTCGACATCCACGCGGGCGGAGCCGCGGGCAACAGCTAGTACTTATAATAAAACTGTAGAGAGGTCAAATCTGTTTATTGAATATTATTTACAAAATAACTATTGGGGGATGATTGGTGATCGATACTGATGTAAAAACTGCAATCAGTAAATTTTTTCGTCACAACGTGGTTATTAATTTTATGATGATATTTCTTCACAAGTAATCATTGCATTCGATTCTACTTATCAGCTTTCGATTTTTAGAGTAACATGCCTAGTGTTTAAAAAGAAAAAGGATTAACTGACACAACATTGTAATGACAAGGTAATGACGTTCAGTTCTTTAGATCAGAAATTGTTTATTATGTTTAGAATGGTTTATTGGTGAAAGCAAAACGTAAAATTACTTGTATCTGTCATTATTACAATAAATATGTAATAGTAATTGAAAAAAGTTAAGCAATTGTGCAGTTCTAACAAAACGAAAAATATAAATAATTTGATGCCCACCGCGGCGCCGGCGCACCGTTACAAGGTTGCGATGTTGAATTTTGATGAATTGTCAAATGTGGCCTATTAAATTGACTCCACTATAAGTGGTAAAGGAATAAGGAAAAAAAAAAAGTCACTTTTTTCATCATTTCAACTGTCTAGCTATCTTGTACGGTTCTTGAGATACAGCTTGGTGACAGACAGACGAACAGCGGAGTTTTAGCAATATGGTTCTGTTTTAGCCTTTGAGTACTGTGAGTAACTTCTTCGGTGAAGTTGGAAAATTCGTGATAGCATTTTGTAACCTACATACATAAGTATAAAATCATTACCTGTTGGAATAAAGCTTCATGTAAATTGGGGTCGAACTTCTCTCGCAACGGCGACACCGGGACGAGGCCGTGCCGACTGAACACCTAATAAGATATATATTATTAATAAATAATAATAACAAGACATAATATTACTAGACTTATTAATTCCAGAACATTTTTTTCAAAGGTAATAAGGCTACGAGACTAATAAGATAATAAGAACACACCGACTGACACTCGGGCAGTGCTAGGGAACATTTAAGTCCCTAAGTACAATCACGTAAGTGGTAGATACGGGTTATCGTTTTGTTAAAAAATAACATGTCTAAGTCAACAGCTACTTTCATTAGCAATGATCCAAATGCAAAAATAAGTGATATACAGATACAGGCACGTTACTTGGCCAGGTTTCGGGTAAGTTCGCGCATCGAGCACTTTGAGCCAATCAAATGATTCAAAGTACGAACGAACGGAACGTTGATTCGCTACAAGACGACTCTCGGAGACATTTGATTGGTCCGTCAAGTGGCGGACCAATCATATGTCCGCGACGGCGCAACCGCGTCTCCCGCGGCCCGCTCATACCTCAAAGGAGACCTAAAAATCGACCTTTGCGCATATGACGCGTCGGGCCAATTTACGTGCCGGTATCTGTACTTACATATGCTCACGCCTTTTTCCTTCGGGTGTTTTGTAATTAGGGTTTTCTACGTCGGAACTAGCATCGAAATTAGTTAGAAGTAAATTGGAGAAGTTTGAAATGTAACAAAATGTACAAAGTAGAAGAGATCCGCGTACCTGCGAGAGTTGCGCGCGCGTGAGCCGCACGCCGTCGTGTAGAGAGCGCAGGGCTGCGGCGGCGCCTGCCTCGGCCGCCGCCGCGCCTCCCTCCGACACCTCGCCCTCCGGCACGCTCTCCGCCGCCGCCGCCAGCGTGTCCGCTACCTGCCAACAGAGTCCACAGTTTAATTACCAATTATCACTCGGCTCGAAGGACCAAAAGATTTTAAATAGATATAAATATATTTAATAATCACCATTGGGTTGTGAAGGTCAGATGGCAGTCGCTTCACGGAAAATATCGAGATCCAGCCAAATCCGCAGTTAAGACTGGTAAAGCGGACCCCAGACTCCAAGGTGAAAGCTTTGGATGCGACTGGGATTAACGCTAGGTTGAAGAAGAAGATTTTAATTAAGTGCTAAATAATAATATGACTGTGAATGGAGGACAAATGTGAACTGTGGGGCGAGCACGAATTTTCTTTCGAATCGAGCTCGTAACGTGTGCAATATAAATTATATGAGATTTGTACAATTCCTTTTACGCATAAATTTCATCATCAACATCTCCCCCCAACCCTTCCCCTCCCCTCGAAGGGCAAAAAAGGCAACAGCAAGAGTGCGACACCATAGTATAAAAAAACTTACATCAAGCAGGTCTTTGCAGAAGCTCTGTATGGCGAACGACTTGGCATCTTCGACCTGCTTCATCATGCGTCGCCGCACGTTCTCGCCGTCCGCTAGCGCGCGTTTGTACTTATCCTACAACAAGTCATTCAATACAATTATTAACTTTTATTGGAAAGAAACTGGCGTGTATTGTGTAGTACCAGCTGCCAGTGATTAACTCAAAAGAACTCAACTAAAAGAATCAGAATGAAATTTAGTACAGAGATTGAATAGCACATATCAATGGTCCCTAAGTACAATCACCTAAGTGAGAGATATGTGGTTATATGTGGGTACTTTAAACTATTGTTTGGTTAAAAATTTGTTTAAGTCAATAAATTTCAGCTTTTTTTTAAATTTATTTAGTACTACACAAATACACAAATACAGGTTATTTGTTAATGAAATGCATCACTAAAGCCACTGGAGCTTGTGTGTGATACAATACAATTCACATTTCACATTCTTTAAACAAATTTGAAATATCATGCACAAAACATTCTCATATACATAGTCTACAATTCCAACATAAAATACGACCTCAACTTATATTTTATTATACCTACTTTCTTTAGGAATAATTCCAATGCATAAATATATAAATGATAAATAATACACTAAATTTTACTTTAACTGCCTGCCTAAGTAGGACATAAGTTTTTAGTAAATAACTAGAACACTCTTCTGTAAAATTTGTATCTTTCAATTAGGGGTTTGTACGTAGGCACCATCAATATCACCCTGCTTTTTATCCTGGGAATAGGTAACTGTGAACCAGTATATTATGTGCGTGAAGTTGGGGCAAAAAGTTTGTATCAATTTACCTCAAAATCTTTGGCCTGCTGTTTAAGCGTGTTCAACTCTGAGGTAATTGCCTCAATGTGCTTGTGGCATTCCTCGACTGTCGCTGGCAATGGTGGTGCCTTGGTACCTTCTTCTTTAGGGGCTACTGCCGGCTTCTCTTCTGTGGTATAACCACGGACTGTGCTTCTGAAAGGTGCAGAAGATATGTTATATATTTACGGGGGATTGTTGCTTCTTATGTCTTTGAGAGTGTTTCTTCCACATTTTGTGATGACAAATCTATACTATTATAAAAGTGTTAATTAGTTGTGTCTGTATGTTGAAGATACTATAGCTTAAAAAAATGTCTAGAAATTATTGACCAACTGAACATAGACATTCATGAAAAAAAAAAGGTTTTTGAGCCAAAAAATACATTTAATGTGCGCGAATATATTGGGGCATCTCAAACGTATCAAATAAATAATATATTTCGCTTATTATATTACAGAAAAATCTGTTAACAGCGTTTGGCAAAATATTACATCAGCCAATGATAACAATTAAAAAACCAGAAACCAATTCGCTCAAATGAACCCAAATGCCCTCTATATGACTTACTTTTTGCCTGCGATTCATATCATACCACAAATTATGTTAACATAGTTAAAATACTTCGTACTCAGACTACAAGACTTCGTTTTATAACCTCAAAGTTCGTTGCGCAATTTTACCTGAACATATTAGCTCGCAGGGTCTTGAAAGACGAATCAGTAACATATTTAGCAAGTCTGCTTACTGAATACACTTTTAGTGAAGCCATTGCCGATACTGTTATGTAATTTATTAAAACAATTTAAAATAATATATTTCACGAAAAATAGGTTATGCTAGAGCTAGAACCTTTATCTGTCAATCGAATGAACATGTCAAATTCGTGTCAAACTGATTTTAGGTACTTTTTTTTTGGAGTATGTAGGAGTTTAGCATTGTTATTCATTATTATTTAATTAAGATTATTTATATTATGCAAGGGCATAATCTCAGTGTTATTTAACCTTGTCTAATATCTTGTTCATAATTATCTTTTAACATTGATTTCGTGGTTCTCATGCACGTTCTCATGTCAATTTTCCTTTTTTTATGAACATTCACTGTGACAATCAGCTGTTATCCGTCAGCACTCAGCTGTCAGTGGCCACGACCACCCCCGAAACCACTTTATTTTATTTTCATCACAAAACCAAAAGATGAATGACTCATACACAAATTCGCCGTTATTGAACTCTGTTAATGCTGACGTCAGCCCTCATGTTCAGGGCTACGTTGGTAACGCTTAGAATTTTCAGATTGTCGCAACTATATTCAGATTATTCAGTGTGTGCCAGACAGCTGTGCAGTGCGCGCGTTACCAAGTTTAAAAAAATGCCTTCTTTGGCTGTATTCGATTTCGACCGCACGGTGGTCCTCGATGATTCTGACGCGACTATAATAAATAAATTAAAAGAAAACAAACCACCGCCTGAATGGGAAGGTACTAACAAAGACTGGACTCCATACATGAGCGATGTAAGTTCTATTATAATTTTATTGCATTTAGCTTTTATTATACCTAGTGACCTAGTGCTACTTCCTTTATGTGAAACCACTAATTTCAGTACCTACTTTAAAAAGTCTCCCTGTGACTATGGTGACCGAAAAGCAGACATAACGTGTAGGTACCTATTTACACCGTGTTTATATCTGATCATATAAAATCACACCGTGTAACAGTGTAATAAAAAACAAAATAATTAGTAGTAAGTACTTAGTGTACCTAAGTTTCTATGCGACCCATTTTGCCACAAACAAGTATAGTGTACGGCATCTAACTTGGCAAGGTTAACAAGGTTTTGGAGTAGTGGGGCCCACACTACTCAAAAATCTTGCCAAGTTAGATGCCGTGCGCTACACTTAGTTTTTATATCTTACTCTCTGTTGCCCGCGGCTCTGCCCGCGTCCAATAAGCACCCAAGGAAAAGAAGTTGCTGGGTGTACGGGCCGATCCTCCACGCGCTGCGGTCGGGTGACGTCCTACAGCGGCTGATCGCGGCCGAGGCAAGGGTGGGCCTGTACAGGACTACTCGGAGGCTCTGACTAACAAAGGAGTGGAGGACTGCTTCTCCAACCTCTCACCCTGGTGGCCAACCCGGCCCAGCGGCGCTGGTTTGCCCCTTTTTCCACGATCAAAACGCGGACTATATAGAATTGCACAACATTTGCAATAGTATACTGGAAAGTGTTTGGCGACCATTTCTGTGCTGTCAACCCCCCCAAACCTCACTCCAGGGCCGGCAGCGCGAGTGTAACGCCCCTGGTGATATACACGTCCATAGGCCACGGTGACCGCTTCGCATGGGCCGTGTGGTTGTCTGCCACCTAAGTAGTATAAAAGGAAACGTGGCTACCATAATTGCTTTTCAAGAAACCGTAAATCTATGATAAACCTTGAAAAATCTACCCATAAATAAGGCTTTCCTCCATAAACATCATGTAGGTGTAGATATTTCATTTAAAAAAAGAGTATAAATATCGAAATAAAAATATTTTAACGGCTTTTATCGCGATATTTTCGCGTTTACGTTCAGAAAATGAAACACCTTACCTACTCGTAATATTGCATTAAAATCTGTATTTTTTTATTGATCACGTTAATATGACTTCACCTCATCCATGGTAGGATAAAGGTAAAGTCTTGGGAATGGTGGTCACCATTAAATACGCTGATAGTGCTACAGTGGTGGCCTTCAGCTTAACGGCCTCATCAAATACTTTTTCACGCCCGCTTAAAGGACCCGAAACTGTAGGAGGAAGAACACATTTCATTTCAATCTCTTCATCAGTATCTTAGCGTCCCGGTTGCGTCCGAGGCTTGCACATCGGAGCTTGGTCCACTTACTTGTCTCCTTTTGGTCTGGCTTATACGGCTTTCATGACAGCGACTTGGTTGGGCCCATGGTAGTTAAGGTGAAAATCTCGCATATAATCGGATAATAACGCTATGATGATGATGTCTATACTTGTTTGCTACTTTAGTAGAGACAGGATAAATCAGATTCTGCCAGTAACAGGTAAAATTACGCTATTCGATACAAATAGTAGTGTATTCCCGGAACGGCGTGACGCATGCAGAGATGCGAGTTTATATTTGGAAATGTCGTAACTCCTAGCTTTTACTGGAAGCCTAGTACTTTTTTCTGACCTTCTTTTTATAATATTAAAAGTTATAGTCTAAGATCCCGTTAAGAACGACCTTCACCGAGATGCTTATTTAATGAAACATATTTTATATTTAATTTAATATGTCAATAAATATAATCCATATGGGTTGCCTAGCAAATTTCAGTCCAGAGTATGTTTAAATAATAATTAAAAAAAAATATTTTTTTTAATATTTCACCGGTATGATTATTAGATAAATTCTATACCAATCGAAAGTATGAAGCCCATAGAATACACAAACGTTAGGTTGCCTATTCTTTTCCGGTCACAACTATCGGGTTGCCAGGTATAAACAGGTAAATCTGTACTAGCATTTTGCAACGTTCTGTTTATTGGATGAAATTTAAATGAAATTAAAGATTATTTTATTCTGAACACGGTGGTGTAGGGTTGCCTGCGAAAAATAAGTCCAGAATTGCGGTTGTCGAATTTTAAAAAGTTAAATATTGCTCCGAGTGAATTTGTGCGACTGAGAGGTCCCAACCAACCATCCCATGCGATAGAAGAGGACACAGCATAGCGGCTGTTTAAAGTCCGGCCATTTAAAGAAAGAGAGTGTGCATGCTATTTGGGCTTGGAAAAGAAAAGGATAGCGATAGACTATGCATCATTTTGAAGTAGTTTATTATTAAAATAGAGAAAAAGTTATTTTTTTTTTTATCAATTAATTATTTATGTGTATATTTTTTATGTGACACTAAAGTATATATACATCTTTAGTAAAAAAGAAGGTTATAGTGATACATATATAATACTATTATATATACAGGATGAATTCTTCAAAAGGGATTGGATGGCCAAATCCGAAACTATAAGGAATAGCGAAAAATGGTCAAAGGAGTCACGAGCCCGATTTTGATGAAACTTAATACCTCATCATTAGATTTTTGAAAAACCAATAATCCTAGCCAGGAATCGAACCTGTTGATTTTGAAAAAAAAAACACACCCTTTATTATTACACCATGCGATAGTGTCGCTGTTAAGGAACAAATTCTGCGAAGTAATGATTTATACGGCAAATTTAAGGAAAATTTGGAATTTAATAAAATTCATGTTTCATGTACCTATTTGTTTCGTTCAAAATCCCAGAAACGATCGTAACTATTCCGTGTTTTAAATTATACTCAGAATGATTATAATGATTGATGTTTTTTTAAACAAGATGGAGCTCCAGCCCATAATAGCCCTAAAAGAGATTTTGATTCAGCAGTTTGACGACAATTTTATTGTAAAGCATGGTCCTGTGCCTTGGCCAGCGAGATCTCTGGATCTTAATCCCTTAGATTACTTTCTCTGGGGGTATGTCAAAAACGAAATTTACAAAGACACATAATGATACAGAGATACAGTTGATGACTTGAAACTTAACGTTCTTTGGAGAATATTCTAAACGGAATCAATTACATTTTAATATTGAATGCAGTACGATTATGTATTGAAAACACTGGCTAAGTGGCTATTCATTTTGAACAATTAATCAGTTAATTTAAGAAAAATAAAATGTATTTTGTTAAAGATGAGCTCTTTCCTTTAGTTTGCGGTATGTCATTACTTCCCAGAATAAGATCCTTACTAGCAACACTATCGCATGGTGTAATAATATAGGGTGTGTTTTTTTTTTCAAAATCAACAGGTTCGATTCCTGGCTTGGATTATTGGTTTTTCAAAAATCTAATGATGAGGTTTTAAGTATCATCAAAATCGGGCTCGTGACTCCTTTGAGCATTTTTCGCTATTCCTTATAGTTTCGGATTTGGTCATCCAAGCCCTTTTGAAAAATTCACCCTGTATATTAATATATACAGGATGAATTTTTCAAAAGGGATTGGGTGTGGTTTTTTTTTCAAAATCAACAGGTTCGATTCTTAGCCAGGATTATTGATTTTTCAAAAATCTAATGATGAGGTTTTAAGTTTCATCAAAATCGGGCTCGTGACTCCTTTGAGCATTTTTCGCTATTCCTTATAGTTTAGGTTTTGGCCATCCAAGCCCTTTTGAAAAATTCACCCTGTATAATAAATGGCCGGACTTTAAACAGCCGCTATGCTGTGTCCTCTTCTATCGCATGGGATGGTTGGTTGGGACCTCTCAGTCGCACACATTCACTCGGAGCAATATTTAACTTTTTAAAATTCGACAACCGCAATTCTGGACTTATTTTTCGCAGGCAACCCTACACCACCGTGTTCAGAATAAAATAATCTTTAATTTCATTTAAATTTCATCCAATAAACAGAACGTTGCAAAATGCTAGTACAGATTTACCTGTTTATACCTGGCAACCCGATAGTTGTGACCGGAAAAGAATAGGCAACCTAACGTTTGTGTATTCTATGGGCTTCATACTTTCGATTGGTATAGAATTTATCTAATAATCATACCGGTGAAATGTTTAAAAAAATATTTTTTTTTAATTATTAATTAAACATACTCTGGACTGAAATTTGCTAGGCAACCCATATGGATTATATTTATTGACATATTAAATTAAATATAAAATATGTTTCATTAAATAAGCATCTCGGTGAAGGTCGTTCTTAACGGGATCTTATACTATTACATACATACATACATATGCTCACGCCTTTTTCCCTCCGGGGTAGGCAGAGACGACAGACCGCTATCTGCCTCTGTCCTGACATACTTCACGCGCTTGCTTCTTTTTCCCTCCGTGGTAGGCAGAGACAACAGACCGCCATCTGCCTCTGTCCTTACATACTTCACGTGCTTCCTCTACTGTAATTAAATCTTTCGTACAAGTCTGCCGGTTACGAGTACTTTTGACCTGCCTTTTCTTCAATAACTTATTAATTTGGTCAGTGAGTCCTTTTCTTCAATAACTCATTAATTTGGTCAATCATTAATTTGGTATACTCTGCGAGGTCGACCCCGGCTTGCCTGTCCACTTACATGTGCCTTACATATTTGGTGTGTCATTCGCTCAGTGTTCATTAGATAAAAAATAGCCTATATGTTATTCCATACTATGTCTATCCCTGTACTAAACTGCAGTATACCTCTGCCTACCTTCCAAGGATATACAGCCGTACACGTACCTACCTAGGAAAAGCCTTCAGCACTTATTAGCACGGGACTCGATCTAGTTCCGCATTAGATATTATGATTCCCTTGAGTCAAAGACTCAAGGGAATTGAGCTGCAATTCTCTAAGGCTCTTGTGAGCACTACTACTACTACTCAGGTTTTTTAATGTTTTATTCATACAACATCGTCAGCATCATCCACCTGCCCTTGTCCTAATTATTTGGGGCCGGCGCAACACGTCATTCTCCTCCATACATTCCTGTCAGATGTCATCACTCTTCAGTCACTCCCTTGCCGTTCCTCTTTCACGCATTCCATCCATCTTTTCTTAGCCTACCTCTGCACTTAAAGCCTCTACTTTCTACATTCATACTTTGAACCTTTTTAACAACATTAGGTACTTTCATCTCTTCTCATAACATGTCCATAGCACGACACCGCTCGCTTATGTATTATTAACTGGTTGTATGTGTGAGTTTGGCGACAGCGGTTCCCCTTATGAATAAGTAGTATCACACTTCCATTGTAGTAGGTATTCTTTATTCCGTGATTTAGTCAGTTGAAAAACTAAAAAGTGTACTGACTTACATTACTGACAGACGGTCTTTCGGTGACACATTAATTGGCCTTCACACGTGCGCCGGCGCACCTGATGAGCAAATGTTTTTTAAACATTATAGTGTGTAGAAAGTATAATTATAAACATATAATTTTTAATCATAACCAATGTAGGTTGAAGCAGCATACTGTTTTAAATTTGAATGAGTCGTCTCAGCCTACGCTGTTTTCATTGTGTGGTGTGACGAGAATGGACTCCTCATGATCCCTTTTTTTCCGTGCGGAAATCCTCATGGATATCCACCCCGCGGCTAGCGGGGCAGGTTATGTCGGACTCTTACCGACCAAAACCGCCGTCTAGTGTCTTCTGACACCAGGGTGTAAGGTGGCCCATAGAGCATTTCCCTCGTACCCCGGCTTGACCCGGGCGATCTTGACTCCTCATGACCCCTATCTCGTTCCAAACTTCCTCTAATATACTCATTCCTTAAGAATATTTCCTCTTTCCCTCAATCAGTCAATAAGAAGTTCCATTTTCTGACTGCATGATCCATCATCAGACCATTATATAACATAGTACCTATCGTATTGTCACCGAAGATACGTACCTATGTGTACCTTCAGCCCAATTTGACGTCCGTCAGGAAGGGGTTCTTCAAGAAGGGCATGAGAAAGTTTTTACAAGGTCGCAGCGTGAGTGTGACACCCTTAAATAAAAATAAATAAATAAATATTCTACAACATTCTACACAGCGCCCTCTAGACCCAAAGTAAGCAAAATTTAACTAGCTTGTGTTATGGTATGGGTTCTAGAATGCTGATAAACATACTTATTATACTTTTTTTTGTAAATACATACTTATTATACATAGAAACACCCAGACCAATGCAAATAGACATATTCATGCATACAAATATTTGCACTGAGCGGAAATCGAACCCGCACCCCCTGCGTAGCAGTCGCATGCACTACCGCTACGCCACAGAGGCCGTCGCCTTGGTGTTGCACCCGTCTATAGGCCACGGTGACCGCTTCCTATCAAGTGGGCCGTGGCCGTGAGCTTGTCTGCCACCTAAGTGGTATAAAAATAGGAAGTGATTCTTATTGGACTTCCAAGAATTGACCCATACTAACAAACAGCGGATCAAGCTAGTAAAAGAATAGTTAATTAGATTTTATTCAAGTGTGGATTGTTGATTTGTACGGCCAATCGCCTCTGATGTTGGCTTCTCCAATTAGGTACCAATTAAGGGCTTCTGCATATTGATCAATGTCGACTCCACTCTAAGACTACGTTGCCATCAGAGCGAAGATATTTATGAGCAAAGCGGAGTGGAGTAAAGATGTGTAGTAAAGATGTTTTTACGTTTTTCTTTCGAACTGAATTGAAATTAGGGGTTTTGAAAACAGGGTGTGGGTCGGAGTCTCTACGCGGTGCACCCGGGCAACGGAGGCGAGCAGCGCCTCCTACTGGCCACGGGAGACGCATGCAGCATATTCATGCATTTTTAAATATTTACTTTTTTAAACTTGTTTTTTTTTAACTTTTTGGAATCCTTTGGAATTACTGGACCGATTGAGGTCATATTATGTATTGATAAATTATTTAATTCACTAGCTAGATTTATCTACATAGGTACCTACTCCTAATACAATGAAAATTAAATAATATATACATTAAATTAATAACTAAACAATATACATTCTTACATGGCGCCATAAAATTCCTCCGCATCATCACTGAGCGGGAATTGATTCGGCCCCTCCTGTATAGCAGTCTAATGCACTACCGCTACGCCACAGAGGCCCTAGCCATTTCCATGTTAAGTATTTTAGTTATTTTAAGTAGGTACCTGAGTGACGGCAAAGTACATTATATCGGCAATCGGCAATCCCTGACGTCAATATATTATCAGGAACATAACTAGTATTGTCGTTATCACAAACATAGACTTGTTATCACAAATCAATTCACTACTTATCACAACTAATCGCAGTTTACACAATTGACACTGCTTACAACCTGTCATATAGGTATGTAATATTGCAATATTGTATTGCATTTTAATTACTTCTCAATGTCAAAGACACGATATATCTTAGATCTGTGGCGATTCCACATATACCCAGCGCCATCTAGTGACAGCACGACGAACTACTTCGATACTACAACTGATCCTGAATCGCGAAAGTGAAGTTCGCGCGCTGGTATAGCATATATACAAGATCCCAACGATAACCGTTGGGCCGCGGCCCGCCAGGCGTGATCACCTTGCCTGGTCGGAGGATCCTCCCTTTGTGTTGGAGGGACGTCACATCCCGTTCCTCCACAGTGGTGACCCCGACGTGATATGAACACGCAACCTTCGCTGCGCTTATCAGCAGCATTCCTATCGCCACCATATCTTTCACTTCTCCCGCATGAGCGGTAATCAAGTCTTCGTCATCCAGCACCTTCGGCCTCAACAGGATACCACCTCCTGGAGCGATCGCTCCAGACTGGTTACCCTACGGCCACACACTGCCTTGTAATAAATGGCACAGTACACTGCACGTACTATATACGGTCAGCAAGAAGAGCACATCTCTCCCGTCTACGTAGCAGTCATTGCCTACTGCACCTACGGTCCATGTAAGAAGAGCATATCTCTCCCGTCTACGCAGCATTCGCCCCGCTTCATAGAGGGCTTATCGAGGGCTCGCCGAGGCAACTCAACTCGACGCTTCGAGCTCCGCTCACTTGGCACTTCACCGCAGCACCGCTTCACCGCACTCGTCCCTGCATCAACGGGACCAGCGGAGTCCCGACTCACTGGGACTAGCGAGGAAGACTGTTCCACAATGGAATCAGCGGCGTCCAGTTCCGACGCAATGGAACACAAGACTGGCATTGGCACGCTCCACAAGAGAGCTAAGACAGCTGTGTCATCGAAATCAACCTCCGGTCTTGGAGGGGAGTGATGCGGCGATTCCACATATACCCAGCGCCATCTAGTGACAGCACGACGAACTACTTCGATACTACAACTGATCCTGAATCGCGAAAGTGAAGTTCGCGCGCTGGTATAGCATATATACAAGATCCCAACGATAACCGTTGGGCCGCGGCCCGCCAGGCGTGATCACCTTGCCTGGTCGGAGGATCCTCCCTTTGTGTTGGAGGGACGTCACATCCCGTTCCTCCACAGATCTATACCGTATCTATATTATACACATTCTATATTCTATAGTTCTATACAAATAAATCAAAATGTAGTGTCTGTTTGTAACATAAAAACAACCGTTTTTTACCCGACTGCGCCAACGAGGGTAATGTGTTTCGCGCGTATGTATGTATAAATATATATATATTGTATCGTCTTTGGTAGATGTGAAAGTTTGTGAAAAGGTTTGAATATTTGTTACTCAATTAACGCTCAAACGGCTGATCGATAGTGGATTCTCCTAACTTTTGGCACCGGATCAATATGGCGGCCTTCACCAATGCCAGACAGTAAAGCGAGAAGATGGAGCGGTGTCATTGACGCGTACAAGTAGACATAAAAAAGTTCTGTTTCTTTGGCGTAAAAATATAGTTAACTAGCTTATACCCGCAGCTCCGCCTGCGCGGAGCTCGGTTGTCTCATTTCATTCATATAGGTACGTATCCGATTCCACTTTTAATTATTTACTATGCGATTCTGAACTTTTAATTATTTAATTAAGTACAGTGTTATATAAAATGCTATTATATACCTACCTTGAGGCGGCGAATGGAGAAACTTTAGGTACCTATATCCTAGTAAAGTACCTAAATGCGGAAATCGTTGGCAAAGGTTATCAACTACGGTATTAGTTATAACTTTTTTATCCTCAGGTCTTCGAACACGCATTCACTTCTGGATTCAGCCAGGAAGAGATCCTGTCGGCCATAGCAACGATGCGACCGACGCCGGGGGTGCTGCAGTTGATCAGCACGCTTGCGGCTGAGGGCTGGGACATCCTGGTGCTGACAGACGCCAACAGCGTCTTTGTGCAGCACTGGTTGAAGGTCCACGGTGTTCTGGTAAGGGTTTAAATATTTTTGAGATTGAAATAATGAATTGGAATGAAGTGAAACCTTTTTTTCGTGTGGTACCAAATCCCCATGGATACCGGGGGTGATTATATTGGATTCGAACCGAGTAAACCGTACACCAACTCGAGTCTCAATTACCGAGTTGTAAGATTACCCAATAGTTATATCCCTCGCATCCCAGGTGACCCTGGGCTATCTACGGTTTTAAGATGGCCACCTCAACTCTCGACATTCTGGGAAAATGGAGGTGGGGTGAGCATCGAGCCGCCATACCGATGATGGTGACAGGCGGCCGTCATGTAACCCCTTGTCCGCGCTCGGAGAACCGTACCCCGCCTGCTACTCACTGTACCCTCAACTATTCAGAGGGATACATGGCGAGTCCCCGAGCAGGCCTCTAGAGGGCCACTTCCCCATATTGCACCTCGTTCAAATCAAACTGAAAATCTTACACATGTTTGACCACAATAGGTTAAGTAGAACCGGACACATAGTCACAAAACGTGAGAACCGACAGCCACGCGGGCAGAACCGCGGACATAAAGCTAGTTGTAAATAAAATACTGAAAGCATTTAGACGATAAACAATAATACAATTATCACCTCGCGGCTCACGAGGCTCGCGTTCCGGCAGTTATCACTTACTGGCGGTTCGTGAAAATAAACAGCGGACTTAATTGATGAAACATACACTTCCAATTATGTTAGGAGCTGGGGGACATCTTTTTTATACTACTTAGGTGGCAGACAAGCATACGGCCCATCTGATGGGAACCAGTTATCACCTTGGAGGGATAGGGGGAGGAGGAGTACAGTGAGCTCTGGCTACCCTACTTACCGGCGGGAACACAACACGATGGTTATTATGGCCGCGGTGTTCTGTCCGACTGGGGCGGAGGTACTACCCCAGTCGGACTGCTCACTTCGGACGGGAGATACCGTCGTGTCCTACCTCCTTCTGCTGTCCATTATACATAATTAACTTACCATTGTATTCTCAGGATGCCATCACGTCCATAGTGACGAACCGCGCGTTCTTCGAAGACGGGCGGCTGTTCATCGAGCCGTGCATGCGGCAGACGGCGTGTGCCCGTTGTCCCACCAACCTGTGCAAGACGCTCGCTCTCGCGCAGTGGTGCTCCAAGCACAGCTACGAGCGCGTCGTGTACACCGGGGACGGCAGGAACGACTACTGTCCCGCCACCAACCTACCTTCCTCTGTGAGTTGTGCTGTATACACCAACACACACATACGCACACACAAACAAACACACAAACAAACACACACACACACACACACACACACATGCACATACACACACACACACACACACACACACACACACACACATGCACACACACACGCACACACACACACACACACACACACATGCACACACACACACACACACATGCACACACACACACACACACACACACACACACACACTTAAGATTATGAAGCTTACTCATATGCATTGATAGAACATGTTATTTTGTTATAAGTACGATTAATATACCTAACAAAATGCATTTTTTTTTCATTTTGGGTGTAGTGTTTTTCTTTGTCTCTGTTTGATAGAGATAATCTCTGGAAAGACTGGGCCGATTTGGATAGGACTTTCACTGGAATATAGCTAATATTATAAAGCGTAAACAAAAATTTAGGCATAAGCTTAAAACCTAACAGCAGTCATTAATGACGTATTGTATCCTTTGACAGGCGACAGTCTTCCCACGACGAGGGTTTCCGCTGGACGAACTCATCAAGAAGACCATGGCCTCTGGGTCTCCCCAGGTGAAGGCGAAGGTCGTGCCCTGGGAGGACTGCTACACGATATTCCAGGAGCTGTTCCCCGGGAAAGCGCCCGCTGTACCTTCGTAACTGTGATAATATAATTATTTTTATGTTAAAACATATCGTACGTCCGATGGGATAATGGCGTTATATCTATAAGTACCTACGGTACTCGGACTTTAGCTTACCATCAGGCGAGGTGAAGTCATGTTGACAAATCATGTTGTAAAATCACAGAAAATTAAATTTTCGTCAATGTCATGTTGAACGAACGATGTGTAAGTAAGTAGGTAGATGAATTTATAAGTAGTAAATATATTAGTTGAAAACCTGCATTAGGCCAGCGTGTGTGGATTAAGGTCTAAACCCTCTCAGCTCTCTCGTTAGAGGAGAGGAGACCCGTGCCCAGCAGTGGGACATAAATGGGTTGCTATCATATTAGTTAATACTAGATGGTTCCTTTGTGACCAGTTATGAGTTTATGACCTGTCAGTTTGGCCATAAACCCGGGCCTCGCTTCTGCTAAAGGCAAACCACTGTCATGCCACTGACACTCTAGCTTAGGCTATTTAATTGTAGACTTTACCGTTATACAGTTAAAGTCTAAAATTAAATTAAATGAATTCAACATTAAACTTTTTCATTCGCTCTACAAAATATTTAATTTTAGACTTTAATCTGATGACATTCTTCTTCTTCAACCTAGCGTTAATCCCAGTCGCATCCAAAGCTTTCACCTCGGAGTCTGGGGTCCGCTTTACCAGTCTTAACTGCGGATTTGGCTGGACCTCGATATTTTCCGTGAAGCGACTGCCATCTGACCTTCACAACCCAATGGTGACATTAGGCGATATCGATGTGGATTGTTTTAACAGAATCGAGACCCAGGTGGATATTTTGGGCATAAATAATAAATGCCCCAAAGTGTCAGGGCAAACACCTATCACTGCTCGTGGCAAATTCAAATTTCTTAGACCTACATAGAAAAAGATTATAATAAACCCTATTTTATGATTGTCAATTAAATACCATGTTTTTTTTTAATATCAAGTCTGCCGGATTGACTGCACCCCGCCTGATGGTAAGCTGTGGTGATGTCCAAAAAGTATCAATCAATCAATTAATCATTTATTTATTTGTGAATGACAGAGTCATCATTTCCAGGGATTTTCCAAACGAATGCACTAGCACTATCGGTGTATTATCCCTGAGACTTTATCTTACCATTAGCGAGGTGAAGTCATGTTGACGTGTCCAATATAAAAAAAAACAAAAGCTACCTTCAAATTCCTCCCAATCACATTGGGTATACGAAATGTAATACTTAATTAAATGTTTTTAGTAGGTTAATAATTTTTGAATAGTTAAAAATAATGGCTCTCGTTTATAGTGATAAATTACAGGCACAGGTCAAGCTTGACCAACCATCAATGGTCAATACACGTGCTACTTTTATATGGGTGTTTTGGAATCCCATCAACCAGGCCCAAGCCATCCTCACCTACAAGCCAGTACTCCTGCAAGCCGGTACACTTGCAAGCCGACTTACCTGTAAGCCGGTTCACCTGCAAGCCGACTTACCTGTAAGCCGGTTCACCTGCAATAAATCGTATAAGTCCGTTTTTTCGATGGATGCTTGTCCTTGCTAAAAGTAGCACGTGTTCATTGGCCCTATTCTGTTCCATCCAAATTGCTTTTATTATCTGTAACGCCGTCCTTTGTAAATAAATAATTATTTTCTTCATTATAAGTAGGTATATCATTAATCAGATCTGTTTTACTATACAATAAATAGTATTTCTTTATTTTATGACTTGCGTTTAATTTATTATACATACCTACTTACGTATTATAAAGCAATCATTCAAGTCAGAACATCGAGTAAAATTTTAAGCTAAAACAGTTTTTCACTTTTTTATACCACTAAGGTGGCAGACAAGGACACGGCCCGCCTGATGGGGAGCGGTCACCGTGGCCTGAAGACGTGTGTGTTAAGATTGATTAAACGTATTTATCAGTGAAATGCAGTCTAGAAGTATAAAATAACCACACCAATAGTTTACTTTTGGTGGAGACTTTTATTAGATTATTTATTCTCTTCATTACCTTTTCATCTTATCCTTGACCAACAGAGCATTGGAGGTTTGCAACATTGCTAGTTTCAATGCTTGATCCTACCTTAGTAGTACGTATATTTCCGCCAGTTTCAAAAAACTGTATTACAGGAGCCATCCTGTAATACAGTTTTTTGAAACTAGCTCGGGAGCCAGGGATTTTCACTTTAAAATGATTATGTACAATGTGTCAATAAAGATTTATTTATTTATTTACTTATGGAAGTGGTAAAAGGAAAGGTCTGTAACATCATTAGAGTGTCAATCCCTGTTGTATTCATGGAAGCAACTGTCGTCTGACCTGTCCAGCCCTGAGAATAAAGCTTAGCTAGAGCCTCTTTTTCAATCAGTAGGTGTACCGGCTTGCAGGTGTGGCGGCTTTCCAGTGTACCGGCTTGCAGGTGAGGTTCACCATAATATAAAGCTGGGCATTTGAATAAAAATCATAATGATTATATCACATTTATTAATACAAGAAATAAATTACTTATTACAAAATATATCTTAATTAGTTTTATTTGTAAAAAACATTAAAAATCCTGACTTAGTACCACTTCCTCAAACTAACGGTGACCTAGTTGCCTCCAAGTTACCACTTTGGGGCCCAGGGTTTGCTTGCCTAATCCTAATGTCTTTATTTAATGTGTTGGCTATTTGGGAGGCGACTGTCGTCTGACCCGCCCCAATCCTGAGAGGAAAGCCTGCGCCAGAGCCTCGTCTGCCAATCAGCAGGTGTGCCGGCTTGCAGGTGAGGTTGACTTGAGACCCTAAGATCTTGAGAGGGCCCCGTACACTCATGTATCTTAAGTAGTTTTATTTGTAAAAAACACTAAAAATTACTAACTTAGTACCACTATGATTAATTATGACTAATGCCTAATTGATAAAATGTATTGCAAAAAATGGCAGTTTAAAAATATTGGAAACTGGCGAACTTATATGTAAGATTTAATGGCAGTATATGAAGCACTGATGTCTACCTACCCCAGAGGAGAACACAACTGCCCGCCATTTGCTTCTGTCCTTACATACTTCACGAGCTACCTCTACTGTTATTGAACGGCCATACAGTTTTTATAAAAAGAACTAGTTAGCATGAAAAACTCAATCCGTCCACTACTTTAAACTATGATTTATATATATACGCATTCACAACACACGCATTTATTAACTAAAAATAAAGCGAAATTATCCAACATCTGGAACTAGATTCCACCTGGGCCTCGATTCTGTTAAAAAAGCCACTGTCATGCCACTGACACTTCAAAAAAATACCATTTAATTTTGGACTTTACTGTTATCAGGTTAAAGTCTAAAATGATGAGTGTCTAAAATTCGTTACTATAGAAAATTGTAATACACATTTGTAGTAAAATATGTACACATAGTAGTAGCAATTCTACACATTGGTAGTAGAGATTGTACACTTTGGTAGTGGAAAATTATTCCCATTGGCAGTGGAAATCATACACATTGTTGATATAAATTGTACACATTGGTACTTAGTAGAAATTGTACACATTAGTGGTAGAAATTGTACACATTACAACCCTCGAGAGGAAAGTCTGCGCAAAGGCCTCAACCGTCATTCAGTAGGTGTACCGGCTTACAGGTGAAATTGGATTGGACTTCAAGGTCTTAGTGAGCCCTTAACCCCTAAGAATGTCCTAGCCACCCTAAAATTGTGATACTTGTGTTTGCTAGGTTCCTTGCATTAACCTATTAGTTTCTTAAATTAATACTTTTATAAAAACATTATTACTACTGTTTTAAAGGCGACTGTGTGACAGAGCAAAAAATATACATTTATTTATGTAGGATTAAGATATTGCGATTCAGGATGTTATTACGTAGTAATTCGGTTTGTCTCCGCTAGATGGTGCTGGACGTATGTTGTAATTTATTTTTTAACACTTATAGAGTCGTTTTTTTCTTATTGCATGTTCTGTGCTTTGCCTGAAAATAAAAGAAATAGGATAAGCATGTACTGCCTAGGCGGAGTAGTAGTGGTTCTATGTATAGTCCTACTAACATCTTAGGGGCTTACACCAACAACACCTGCAAGCCGGACTGACGGATGAGTTTTTGGCGCGGCTTTACTCTCGGTGTTAAGGGGTTAGATTTAAAACATCTTTATTAAGGGAGAGCTTGCGCTCTCCCCTAATAAAGATGTTTAATCATTAAGAAAAGCTGGTGTACTAATTGCTTCAAAACTTCTTTGATATAAAAATCGATCAACAGTGAAAGCCTGCGCCAAATTCTCATTATCAGGCAGTAGGTGAAACGGCTTAGGGATGAGCCGGCTTGCAGCTGAGATTGGCTTGGGTCTCGAAGATCTTGGTGGGGCCCTATAGACACTTCTTCTGGGCTATGGCTACATAATATGTGAGTAAATATATTAAAAAATTTTACCCGACGCACCTATGGATAAGTTATCGAGGGCCTGACCTAGCACGTTCTCAGTCACCTTCTGTAAAACATATTCATATATACAAATCTATATCTATACAGATAATATTGAAGTATCTGTTTGTAATGTTTCAATAACAGATTTATTAAACGCATATAAGTGTATGTACAATACTAATAAACAACAATTTCTTAAATTTTGTCCGGCAGTCTGTCTTTCTGTCTGTTTGTTCCGGGTCATATTCGTAATGGTTAGGCTGATTTGGATCACATTTTTATTGCAGATAGCTGATGTTATATTGAACTTTTATGTTGAGAAGGTATTAAAGTTCCGCGAAAAAGTCCGTAGTCCGTGCGGACAACGGCGCAAGAATTGCAAATATTTGTATGCATGAATATGTCTATTTGCATTCACCTACCTAGATATTTGTATTTACAAAAAAAAATCTGTTTATCCGCATTCTAGAACCCTTATTACAAACTATACATAAGTCTAAATATTGTTTGGATGATAATTTAATACCTATCCCCCAAAAATTCAATTTACCCCTTTCATTATTTAATTTGTTTTAGCTACAACGCAACGGAAGCGACTGCCATCTAACCTACCAACCTCGCAAGTAAAGCTTGCACTAGAGCCTCGTTTATCAATCAGCAGGAACCCAATAAATAATTAAAACCTGCTTGTAGGTGAGCCGGCTTGCAGGTGAGTCGGCTTGCAGACGAGTCACCTGCAAGCCGATTCCTGCGGGCCATACCAATTTCGGAATGGCCCGTTTTGATACCCAAAACTACGAAAAATCTATAGTTTACCTACCTGCTTCAAATTTGGAACACATTCTGGCATAATAGGAATACCAAGTTCATAAGGGACTTCTTGCATAGTTTCCATAGCATCTTTCACCGCCTGCGCTTGCCGAGCGCAGTCTTCTAGCATTGTCTTGCCATTGTCCGTCTGTATCGACTTATTTCCTAACACTACTTTGCTGTCCTGAGCAGTTTTAACTGTTGTAAATGATTCTTTCCGCGATATATCACTGCTGCTTTGTAATTTGCCTTTATGTTTTTCTCTAAGTTTTTGTGCCATTTTTTTCCTTTTCTTAAGTTTATTTTTATATTGTATATGAGCTCTATACATAGCGGCTCTAGTCAGCTTCTCCTTTTGCGCTTGCTCTTCTAAATATGTCGCTTTAACGTCGGCCATTATTTTTTCTATATTGATTTCCGGCGTTTTAGGATTAGTTATTTTTATAGTTGTTTCTTCGGGTACCTTTCTTAGACACTGTCCTAATGAACCTTTAGCAAATTTTCTAAGTACACAAGGATTTTTTTGTTGAGTGGTCGGTTTTTGTTCAGGATTCGGTGGCTTATCTGACACTACAATAATATTCTTTTGATTATTTACTGGTACTACCAAAACTGTCTTGTTCCGATATCCTGGCACATCAATAACTTTATTTGGGTTATTATTTGATACCAAAAAAGTTTTTTGTTGTTGATTTCCTGCCACTAAAATATTTTGTTGGTGATTTTGTTGCACTCCAAGTACGGGTTGTTGATTTTCCGGCACTACAATATTAAGTTGCACACCAACAACTTGTCGGAATTCAGATATTGCAGTACTTCGTTGTTGATTTTGTTGTACTCCAATAACTTTTCGGTTTCCTGGCACTGCAACATTCTGTGGGAGATTCTGTTGCAGTCCAATAACTTGTTGTTGATTACTTGGTACTATAATAGATTGTTGGTGACTTTCTGGCATTCCAACGACTTGTTGTGGATTGCCTGGTATTGCAATATTTTGTTGTTGATTTTCTCGCACTCCAACAACTTGTAGATTAATTGGCACAACAATATTTTGTTGTTGATTTTCTCCCATTCCAACAACTTTTAGGTTACACGGCACTATTATATTTTGATGTTGAGCTTCTCGCACTCCAACAACTTGTTGATCACCTGGTACTACTATATTTTGTTGATGATTTTTTGGCACTTCAACAATTTGTGCGTTAACTGGTGTTAACATATTTTGTGGTTGATTCTCTTGCAAGGTAACAACTTGATGTCGATTGTCAGGCACTATAATATTTTGTAGTTGATTTTCATGCAGTCGAACATCTTGTTGATTACCTGGCTCTACAATGTTTTGTTGTTGATTTTGTTGTACTCCAATAACTTGTCGATTTTCAGGCACTACAATATTCTGTTGGTTATTTTGTTGCAGTTCAATAACTTTTTGTTGATTACCTGTCATTAGAATATTTTTTTGTTGATTTTCCCGCACTCCAACAAATTGGAAATTACATGGCATTACAATATTTTGTTGTAGATTTTCTCGCATTCCAACAACTTGGAGATTATATGGCAATAAAATATTTTGTTGTGGACTTTCTGGCACGCCAACTACCTGTAGGTTACACGGCACTATCATATTTTGTTGTTGATTTTCCTGTACTCTAACGACTTGCGGTTGATTACATGGCATTTCAATATTTTTTTGTAGATTGTCTTGCACTTCAACAATTTTTTGGAGATTGCCTGGTTCTATAATATTTGCTTGCCCTAGATTGGATGACTCAACAGTATTATGTTGCTGACTATCTGGCAATTCAACAACTTGTTGTCGATTTCCGAGAGCTTCAATATTTTTCTGTTGATTTTCTTGCAATCCAAGAACTTGTATTTGATTACGAGGTACTGCAATGTTTTGTTGTTGATTTTCATGGACTCCAATAACTTGTTGTTGTTGTTGATTATCTTGTACTTCAACAGCTTGCTGATTACATGGCACTAAAAAATTGTCTTGTTGATGCTTTTGTACTCCAATAACTTTATGTCGATATTTGGGCGCTAAAATATTTTGTTTGTACTTTTCTTGCGTTCCAACAACTTGCTGTTGATTACGTGGTACTCCAATATACTTTGGTTGATTTTCTTGCATATTTCCGTGTCTTTCAATATCTTGATTAGGTAGTACTGCAATATTTTGTTGTTGATTCAATTGCAGATTCTTTTCGACGTCAATAAATTGTTGTTCTTGTTGATTGTCTCGCACACCAACAATTTGTTGATCACATGGCACTTCAGTATTTTGTTGTTGATGCTTATGCACTCCAAAAACCTTATGTCGATATTTGGGCGCTAGTTTGCTTTGTTGATTTTTTTGCAATCCAATAATTGTTTGGTTTTGTGGTACTACAATATTTTGATAATGATTTTGTTGTACTCCAACAGCTTGTTGTTGATTACCTGGTACTACATAATTAAGTTGTTGTTGCTCTGACATTTCAACAACATTTTGCCGATATACGGATGCTATCATATTTCGTTGATTTTCTTGCATTCCAACAACTTGTGGTGGATTAGGTGGTAGTGGAATATCTTGTAGTTGAATTTCTTGCAGACTTTTTCGCACTTCAACAACTTGTTGATGTCGTTGATTATTTGGTGCTATAGTATTTGGTTCATGTTCTTGCACTCCAACAACTTTGTGTCGATATCTAGGTGCTAAAATATTGTTTTGGTGATTTTGTTGCACTCCAACATCTTGTTGATTACCTGGCCCTACGGTATTTTCTTGTTGACTCTCTGGCACAACTTTTTGTCGATTTACGGGTGCTACAAAATTTAGTTGTTGATTTTTTTGTATTTTAAAAACTGGTGGTTGATTAGGTGGTAGTGGAATATTTTGAAGTTGAATTTCTTGCAGACTTTTTTGCACTTCATCAACTTGTTGTTGTTGTAGATTATCTCGCACGCCAACAATTTGTTGATTATCTGGTACTATAGTATTTGGTTGTTGATATTTTTGCACTCCGACGACTTTGTGTCGATATTTAGGCGCTAAAATATTTTGCTGTTTATTTTCTTGCGCACCAACCATTTTTTGTGAATAAGTTGGCACTAAAATGTTTTGGTGATTTTGTTGCACTCCAACATCTTGTTGATTACCTGGCCCTACGTAATTTTGTCGTTGACTCTCTGGCACATCAATAACTTCTTGTCGATTTACGAGTGCTACAGTATTTTGCTCTAGATTTTCTTGCACGTCAACAACTTTTTGTTGATTAGGTGGTACTACAATATTTTCTTGTAGATTTTCTTGCAGATTATTTTGCATTTCAATAACTTTTTGTTGTTGATTATCTAGCATTCCGATGATTTGTTGAGTACCTGGCACTTCAATATTTTGTTGTTGATTCTTTTGGACTCCAACGACTTTATGTCGATATCTAGGCACTAAAATATTTTGTTGTTGATTCTCCTGTACTCCAACAACTTTTTGTCGATATCTGGGCGCTACAATATTTTTTTGATGATTCTGTTGCACTCCAACAACTTGTTGGTTACCTGTCTTTACGATATTTTGTTGTTCACTTTCTGGCACTTCAATTTGTACTATAATATTTTGTAGCTGATTTTCTTGCACTTCAATAACTTTTTGTTGATGTGAATTGTCTCGCGCTCTAACATTGTGTTGATAAAATGGTAGTACAATATTTTGTTGTTTAAGTTTTTGCACTTCAACTATTTTTTGACGATTGCTTGGCACTAGAATATTTTGTTGTTCTTCAACCACTAGTTGATGATTAACTGAGCCAACAGTATTTTGTTGTTGACTTTCTAACACTTCAACAACTTGTTGTTGATTACGTGGTATGATCATATTTTGTTGTGGATATTTTTGTAGATTTTCTTGCAGATCAATAACTTGTTTCTGTTGATTATCTCGCATTACAATAATTTGTTGATTACACGGCACTACAATATTTTCTTGTTGATTTTCTTGCATTTCAACAATTTTATGTCGATTTCCTGGCACTAGAACTTTTTGTTGGTGATTTTGTCGTACTTCGACAACTTGTTGTTGTTTACTTAGCTCAACAGTATTTTGTTGTTGACTTTCTGGCACATCAACAACTTGTTGTTGATTATGTGGCAATACAGTATTTTTTTGTAGATTTTCTTGCAGATTTTCTTGCACTTCAATAACTTGTAGTTGATTACTTATTACTGTAATATTTTTTTGTTGCGTTTCTTGCACGCCAACAACTTGTTGTTGACCTTGTACTACATAATTTTGCTGTTGATTTTCTTGAAATCCATGAACTTGTTGTTGAGTTCCTGGTACCGCCATATTTTGTTGTTCATTTTCTTGTACTTCACTAACTTGTTGTTGAACACTTGGCAGTAATATATTTTGTTGCGGTTGTGCCATTCCAACATTTTGTTGACAATTTTTTAATAGCGTAATACTTTGTTGTTGATTTTCTTGTACTCCAACAACCGGTTCATTGCCTGGAATTACAATATTTTGCTGTGGATTCTCTCGCATTCCAACAACTTTTTGATAACCTGGCACTTCAATGTTTTGTTGTTGATTTTCTTGTGCACCAAGAAGTTGTTGTTGTTGATTTCTAGGCAATACAGTAATATTCTTCTGACTGATTACTGGCACCACTATAAGCTTTTGCAGGCGATTTTGTAGCATCGCAAAAAGTTTTTTTTGGCTATCTTCTGATAATACAATGACTTTTTGCTGATTTCCAGGCGCTACGACTATTCTTTTCTGTTGATTGCCTGGCACTTCAACAACTTTTTGTTGATTGCCTGGCTGTTCAACAACTTTTTGTTGATTGCCTGGCTGTTCAACAACTGTTTTTTGATTGCCTGGTTGTTCGACTGTTTGTTGATTCCCTGGCTGTAAAGCAATTTTCTGTTTTTTATTTTCCTGCACTATTTTCTTTTTATGGCTGTCTGGTGTCGGTTTCGGTTGATGATTAACTTGCGTAGGAGCAAATTGTTGTTGTGGTTTAACGACTGCAGTGGCTCTCTCGATACCAGTTATTTGTGTTTCTGCTTTACGTCGATATATTTTTAATATCTCATCAACTTTTTTAATAACTGCGCCGTCATCGTGTACGGTTTCTGTGGATCTTTTCGGTTTAGGTTTATCGGTTACGTCGTCATCATTTTTCCGTTTCCTTCCTTGCTTCTTACATTCTTTGGGTTCATTAATGCTAGTGTCGTTATTCACTGATTTGCATTGCAACTTGTGTATCTCTAGCATGCCCTCAGTACTAAATCTGAAAAGAGTTTATTTTTATAAATACTATTTTTCAATTAAATTTTCATTAATGTATGCTAGCTTTTCCATAGATTTAGTTCAGAATGATTGTAACAAAACGGAAGATCGGATGCTATCGATTGATTGATTGTAACAACAAGTGTGTGTGTGTGTGTGGGCGTATGCGTATATGTAAAAGTGGATTCAAGGGTGTTTGTGTGTGCGTGGGCGTATGCGTATATGTGAAAGTGGATTAAAGGGTGTTTCTGTGTGTGTGTGTGTGTAAGTGAATGCAGGGGGGAAGGTTTGTGCGTATGTGTGTGTGTGTGTGTGTGTGTGTGTGTGTGTGTGTGTGTGTGTGTGTGTGTGTGTGTGTGTGTGTGTGTGTGTGTGTGTGTGTGTGTGTGTGTGTGTGTGTGTGTGTGTGTGTGTGTGTGTGTGTGTGTGTATTGTATTGAGATATGCATCTTACTTTTCACCGCATTCACATTGGTACTCGAGGCTGGTACATTTGTGCTCCTTCAAGTGCTTGTAGTACTCGCCGTTCTCGAAGAACACCTTCAGACATCCGATGCAGTTGCTGTTCGTATGCGTCCTGTGACTGCGCAGGTGTCTGGAACAGCCGACGTTATTACAATCGGTCCGATAGATAATCTTTAGGTATACACCATGATTTTATAGTCTTTTTGTAGTTAAAGGAGATGTTTCATTTTGGGCCCCCTAATCGTACACAATACAGAAAAAAAGATAAATAATAACGGTTATTGGCAAAAATACAATTATATTTGTTCGCCTCAGAAATTCCAGGGCATAAATTAATAATTAATAACATATGAATACATTTCTATAGTCTTAGTCCGCCATGTTTGTATTTCCATAAACCTCATGCTAGAACCACTCGGCCACGTGTTGCTTAAATAGTAACAACAAAATTAACGATAATATTCATACGGAAGAACAATTTAATGTGTGTGGGGTAATGGACTGCTGAGATAAGGTTTCGGGTTCGATCCCAGGTTCACCATGGCACACACCAATGACTTTTCGATGTTATGTGTGTATTTATCGCAGGTTTATAAGTACCCGGTTAATGGCAATAGGCTCTATATTCAAAGTTCAAAGTTCAAAGTTCTTTATTTGTTGAATATGGTACAAAAGTGATGTTTACATTATAGGGTAGGACCAAATATTCTGCCAGTTCTACATTTTAATTCAACGAAATATTATTAAATACATGCAATACAATTATATTACATTGGGACCTAAACATAAACTGGCGAAATGTGGGTGCTAGCACCTCTGCCTACCCCTTCGGGGATATAGGCGTGAGTTTATGTTATGTATGTTATTGTGCGGTATAGTACATACTGTTGGTACTTGGTCTCGTTGCTGTAGGCGGCGGGGCAGAGCTTGCAGGCGTGCGCGCGCAGCTTGGGGCGGTGGGCGGCGCGCTGGTGCTGGCGCATGGCCTGGCGGGACGAGAACTTCTCACCACACCCCGCCGATACGCATTTTATACTGCAATGGTGATTTTTATGATTTTCGACAGCCTCTGTGGCGTAACGGCAATTTATTTGACTGCTACGATAGCGCAGGTTCGATTCCCGCTCAGTGCAATTATTTGTATGAATATGTGTCTTCGCATTGGTTTGAGTGTTTCTATGTATAATTACAAGTATACATATAGATACTTCCTCCTGCAGATCACTCCCCCCCCCCCCCCAATGCATCCCGTAGGGCGCTGTTTCTCACCCTCTTGGCGGTGAATGGTAGACGCCACATCCTGCAAATGATCCCCCCCCCTCATCCTGCTAGTGTAATGTAGGCATCCCTCTCCCACCTTTCTCGCGGTGGAACTATCCACCTACCTACCTGGAAAGACTAAGCACCTACAGGATATGGTGTCTACGAAGACACCATATTCTACAGGTGCACCCTCTCCCTTCGCCTCCTCCTGCTACCACCCTTTTGACGGTGGATTGTTGACACCATAGCCTGCAGGTAACAACGGCCCCCTCCCTGCTAGTGTAAATTCCACCGTGCACCACAATCCGCAGGTCGCTGCTCCCCCCCTTATGGTGTTAAATGGTAGACACCATTTCCTGTAGGTGATCCCCCCCCTAGAGTAATGTAGGCACTCACCGTGAATGGCGGCGGTTCGTGCGCTCCACGTCCTCGCACAGAGGGGAGTGCGTGCGGTGAACTAGGAGACCCTTGCGACTCTTGAACAAGGCGGAGCACCCCGGACACTTGAGCAGGCGGATTTGGTGGCTGCATTCGTGGAGTGACAGGGAGTTCTGATAACACCAGATGAAAGACTATTTTCATACTATTATAAAATTGAATATCAGTTGTGCTATACATTTTTTTTTACTGTCCGACTGGGGTAGTACCTCCGCCCTACAGAACACCGCGCCCATAATAACCATCGTGTTGTGTTCCCCAAGGTAAGTAGGATAGCCAGACCTCACATTCCCTCCCCTCATCCCCCATCTCACTACCGGGTCTCAATTACCAGGGTGTAAGGTTACCCAATAAGCATATCGCTCGCACCCCAGCTGACCCCATGCCATCTACAGTTTTAAGATATCCCCTCGGCCCCCCCTTCAAAAGAGGGGGGAGATGGTATCCCAATCACCTTAGATACTGTCGTACATACCTTCTTATTGGTGATATAGGTGCAACCAGGGTACCAGCACCTATAAGGATTAATATCCAGGTGCTTGCGATGATGACTTATCAGGGTGGCCTTGCAGCCCAGCTGGTCTTTGCAGTACTCGCAGTTGTACGGTTTCTGTAACAAAATACTTTCGTCAACTTTTTTCACCAATTGATTCCACAATTTTGCAGGTGTTGGCTTAGCGGATTTCTTACTCAGTTGGGGTCGGCTTTAACTGTTTCCAACTCAGTAGAGGTCGGCTTTAACCGTTGTCAACTCAGTTGGGGTTGACTTTCACCGTTCTCAACTCAATTGGGGTCGGCTTTAACCGTTCTCAACTCAGTTGGGGTTGGCTTTAACTGTTTTCAACTCAGTTGAGGTCGGCTTTAACCGTTCTCAACTCAGTTGGGGGCGGGTTTAACCATTCTCAACTCAGTTGGGGTCGGCTTTAACCGTTCTCAACTCAGTTGGGGTCGGATTTAACCGTTCTCAACTAAGTTGAGGTCGGCTTTAACTTTTTCCAACTCAGGTTGAAGAGTCCTCACCTTCTGATGCATATAAGCAACGCATGGTGTTCCAATATAGTGTAGGAGCACATGTTTATACATTTCTTCGTACTTTTCGAAGGGACGCATGCACAGGAGACATTTCCAGTTCATCATTGGTCTTCCTACCGGACGTTTCACCTTCTCTGTGAGTTTGTTAGCATCTGGAAAAGAAATACTTTTTAGGTTGATAGCCCCTGTTTTGCTCCGGAAAAGACTAACTTTTTTATAGATTTAGATCGGCAAAAGACAGGGCCGGGACCAGTCCTTTACAGGGGGTATAGTCTACTTCCCTTTCGGGGGGCCGAAAGGGCCAACTTAAGCCCGTAGATGGCCCGGGGTCAACTGGGGGGCGAGCCCTAGCCCCCTCCCCCTTAAGGGAGAGGGGGGGGGGCGAGTATCGCGCCGCTTCGCCGACGGTAGGATGACAGGCGACCGTCTATAATTTTAGACTTTATTAGTAAGCACTTGTACTCTAAAATTAAATTGTATTTTGTAGAGTATGTAACTAAAAAGGTGTAATGAACTATTTTCCTTCAATTTTAGACTTTAACCGTATATAAGTAAAGTTTATATTCAAATGAGAGTTTTTAGAGAGTCTACAGCGGTGACAGAATCAAGGCCATGTTCTCTTTTTGCCGATCTAAATCAAAAATTTCATTTTTTTTTTACATACCCACTACTTTACTAAAATCATTAAAACCTGGTGACATTTGATGAGCTTTACCTTTGCTTATCAAACTTTGAGTTGGTACAGAATTGATTTTTGTTTCTACCATTGGCGTTTCTTCTACTACGGTTTCTACCATTGATGTTTCTACTATTTGTGGTCCCTCTGTTATTTTTTCTACCATTTGTGTTTCTCCCGCTGTTTTCATCATTGCTGTTTGTTCAATTATCGTTTCTTCCTTTGCTGTTTCTCCTATAGATATATCCTCTGTTTCTATCATTGATATTTCCTCCACTGCTGATTCTCCTATTATTGTTTCTACTATTGACATTTCTTCCATTATCGTCTCTTCTATCGCTGTATCATCTAGTATTGTTTCCTCTACTGGCGCTTCTTCAAATGTTTCTACTATTTGTGTTTCCGTCATTGGCATTTCTTCCAATATTAACGTACCTATCCTCGCTAATTCGTCTATTATGTTTTGTATGGATGTTTCTCCCGTCGGTATTTGTATCATTGGCATGTCCACCATAGATGTTTCTCCCACTGGTATTTCTATAGTTGGTACGTCTTCTATTGATGTTTCGTCCATTGTCGTGTATATCATTGTTTCTGGTATTTCTTCCATCATAGTTTCTATCATTTCTGTTTCTATCATTCCTGTTTCTTCTATAATTGTTTCTGTCATTAGTGTTTCATCTAAATTTGTTTCCATCAATGCTGATTCAACCATAAGCATTTCCTCCATTGATATTTCTTCTGTTTCGATCATAGCTGTTTCATCCATTTCTTCCATCATTGTTTCTGTCATTCCAGCTTCTGCCATGATTGTTTCTATCACTGCAGTCTCTATTCTTTCAGTTTCTTCCGTTTCCGGTTCTGCAGTTTCTGTTTTTACAATGGCTGTTTCTATCACTGGAGTCTCAACTATTTCTGTTTCTACCATTGCTGATTTACCCACTATTGTTTC
The DNA here is from genome assembly GCA_963576445.1 of Lithosia quadra. NCBI lineage: Eukaryota > Metazoa > Arthropoda > Insecta > Lepidoptera > Erebidae > Lithosia > Lithosia quadra. The sequence goes on from OY754897.1 coordinate 3,759,607, forward strand.
TACCATTTCTCTTTCTTCCATGTTTGTTTTTGCAGTTTTCGTTTCTAACATGGCTGTTTCTATCAGTGCAGTCTCTACTATTTCTATGTTTCTCAATGCTGATTTACCCGCTATTATTTCTACCATTTCCGTTTCTGCAGGATCTGTTTTTACCACGACTGTTTCTATCAATGCAGTCTCTGATATTTCTGTTTCTACCATTACCGATTTTCCTGCTGTTGTTTCTACCATTTCTGTTTCTTCAACTTTTGATTCTATTTCTGTTTCAACAGTTTCTATTTTTACCGTTACCATATCTTCCGCTGCTGATTTTATAAGAGCTGTTTCTTCCAAGGTTCTTTCTACATCTGCAGGCTGATTTTCTACAGTAAGTTTGTTGTCATCACGGATTTCTGAACTGTTTACGTCAATAAACTGCGTTTGCGCTAATTTGTTATCCTCTGCATTGAAATTCACAGTACTTCCAGCATCTTTCACAGGATTCCTTTTCTTTTTTGATCTTGTATCTTGAAATATGAAACAATTTATTTGTAATGAATGAATATATTATTACAATAAAAATATGCAAAATGCCTAACTCTTAAAATATGATAATAATGAGCCATTTAGAGAATTGGGCATTTTGAGAATTTAGACTTCTAGAGAATTTGCCTTCTGCGTCTCTTTATATGTAGATATTTTCTATGTAGCGACTGCCATCTGACCTCCATAAACCATGGTGATATCGAAGTTCTATAGTTAAATTTTCAGTCTTTTTGGGGCTCCAACTACCCGTAACGAATGCCTCAGTTATATTCGTAGGCAACCTCGATAAACGGCTTAGCGCGTTCCTCGAAGCACAGGATTGTCTCTGCCCTGCCACTAAAGCGGCTATGTTAACTACTCACTTTCTTATCACTTAGATGGCAGACAAGCAGACGGCCCACCTGATGGGAAGTGGTCACCGTGGCCTATACACGTGTGCAACACCAGGGATATCACACTCTCGCTGCCGATCATTCTTTTTATTAGTTTTTTAGTAAAAAAAATCAATCTAATACTCACATTTATTTCTTTTCAATGCCCATTTTTTCACAGCAGTCAGAGACGGCAACGGGAAATGCATCTTATACTTGAGGAATACGTAAGCGGTCTGGCTGATAAGTTGCTTGAGGTACACTACCTTTCTCATGTCCGCATCAGACCACGCTGTGTCCTTTAGTTTGGGGTTCTTCGGCATATTGATTTGAGTCTCGTTGTAGCTCCGGGTCAATCTGTAATAATAGTAATAACATAGTGGGGGGAAGATTTTTTTTTATTTATTCGTCAGTGGTAATCTACACTAATAGTATAGAGCTGAAGGCTAAAGAGTTTGTTTGTTTAAGCACACTATTCTCAGAAACTATAGGTTTGGAATGAAAAATTATTTCTGTGCTACTACCATCACGCTACTACCCAGGGGAGTAAAGCAGTAGTCAGAATCAGACATGTTCCATCCTCACATGCAAACGCATCTTTTGAATATCAAACTGAAATAGGCACTGGTGCAGGCTTCCACTCAGAGAGTCAGACGGTGGTCACTTCAAGAAGATAGTCAAACCAAATTATATTATGGAAAAGAGGAATATGAGAACGGCCCCTGGGGCTGCAAAAAGCAGATTTGGATGCAGTAGAATAAATGACTTGGTAAACCTATCGTTACGTAAATTTCCTCTTTTTTTGAAATCGGTTAAAGATGAAAAAGTTCTGATGGTTACATTCACACTTTACCTGCCTTTTTTTTTTAAATTTCTTCGATCTCGAACTGTTAGTGACATTTACTTGTATAACTCTAATGTCTACAAAAACAGAACACAAATAAATAAATGTAATTATAAAACAAAACACAAAGAAAAAGATAACACAAAAAAAAAATTATAAGAAACATTTAAATAAGTAATGAAAAAAAAAAAACAAAGTTTAAATAATTTACATATAGCTATTATAGCCCACTGAATAGTAGAACAGCATTTTCACTAAAAGGTTTGTACAGGGTCGAAGATGTGAGAGTGACGCCCCTGGTGTTGCACACATCCATGGTGACCGCTTCTCATCAGGTGGACCGTGTGTTGGTCTGCCACCTAAGTAGTATAAAAAAGGATGTCCCATCGTAGCGTTCACAGTTAACACAACACGAAGTCTTACTTTTTTTTTTTAACGGTCTAGCTAGTATATTTAATGTTGTGTTCATGTGTACCTGTCCTTCACGTTTCTTCGTTCACGTTTCTTTAATCCGTTAGATGGACTTTGTTCCATATTGTATTTTTGTCCTCTAGAATGAAATAACGCCAGTCTTTTATTCAAATTTAAATATTTTTGCAATGGAATCATTACCATAGGTGTGCTGTAAAAAAAAACTATTTAAAAAAATACAAGATAATGTTCTTCTTTTCGAATTCATACACATAACTATGTTATAAAAACTTGTATCTGTATGTGTTATGCGTGCGTGCGTGTATGTGTGTGCGTGTGTGTGAGTTTGTGCATTTGTATTTGTGTGTGTGCGCATAATATATGTGAAGTGTATCTAGGTACTAAACAAGTAAGAATGTAATTACACATACCCTCTCCTATCTGCAATCATTTCTATTTCCGCCATCATTTCATCTTTTTCTATGCTGGCATTATCATCAATATCATAAATCATATTAAGATCACTTACATTCCCATTATTATTGACGATAGTTTCTCCGCAATCGTCCTCAATAGCATAATTTTTATCATTAACCGTGCTTAGATCGCCTTTGCCATTATTATTCATGGTAATTCCTTTACAATCTTTGTCATCTGTATGTTCCATAAACTTAACTTTCCCATTAACAAAAAGTATCTTGTATATTAATTTGCGTGGAATATTATTATCATCAAGTACGGTAAATGTTAGTATGTTATCATTGCTTGTGTGTGGAGAATGTTTCTTTATGTTAAAGTTGGATATAACACCGTTTGATTTTGGACGTTTATTAATTGATATTGGAAGACTTGATTTACGAGTATGGTTGACTTCATGGCTACGAATCAGAGTTCCGGGTGAGTTATTTAATGAACAGTCCACATAATCTTCATCTATAAATTATAAATATACACGTAATTACTTAATTACTTACGAAGAATATAAAAATTTTAGTACTATTATAATACCCGAATATTAATAATTAAATAGTATTATTATACTTACCCGAAGACCTCATGTTTACTACGGTAGTGCCAATAGTAAAAAATAAAACCGGAGATGCCTCTGACGTGTCCAATTACAGGCCAATTTCACTGGCGACTGTAGTAGCCAAGGTGCTGGATAGTCTGCTTGACAAACTTTTATCTAATCATATTAAGATACATGACAGTCAATTTGGTTTTAAACAGGGCCTCTCCACTGAGAGTGCTATCCTATGTCTTAAGCAGACTGTTCAGTACTATACTGACAGAAAAACGCCTGTGTTTGCCTGTTTTCTGGATCTGTCACGGGCTTTTGATCTGGTAGATTATACAATTCTTTGGCAGAAATTACAGCATGAAACTACCGTACCACGAGAGGTAATTGCGTTGTATAAATTCTGGTACAGCAACCAATTTAATAGTGTGAAGTGGGCGGGGTCACTTTCAGATGTGTACCGGTTGGAGTGCGGGGTGAGGCAAGGCGGGTTGAGCTCGCCACGGCTTTTTAACCTGTACATCAACCAGCTGATTGTTGAGCTTAGTAGCACTGGGGTTGGTTGTCATGTTGATGGACTAAGTATCAATAACATTAGTTATGCCGATGACATGGTGTTGCTGAGCCCATCAATCGGCGCCTTGAGACGGTTACTGTCAGTATGTGAGGCATATGCGGTGGCCCAGGGGCTCAGGTACAATGTTAAAAAGACTCAGGTTATGCTTTTTAAGGCACCGGGTGTCAAAGGCTACCAGAATATACCAGACGTAACCATAGATGGGTCCCCTCTTCAAAGGGTAACTAGTTTTAAGTACCTGGGTCACTGGGTCACTGATAACCTTAAAGACGACATGGACATTGACAGGGAACGTAGGTCGCTGTCTGTGCGCTGTAACATGTTGGCCCGCAGATTTGCACGATGTACAGAGCCAGTTAAAATAACTTTATTCAAGGCGTTTTGTCAGTCCTTCTACACGTGCAGTCTGTGGACGCGATATGGTGGGCGTGTGTACAGCGATCTACGCGTCCTGTATAATAACACGCTCAGGACACTGTTGGGGCTGTCGTGGAGGTGCAGCGCGTCTGCGATGTTTGCCGAAAGACGCATTGATGGTTTTACGGCCATCATGCGTAAAAGGTGTGCGTCGTTGCGGGCTCGCCTGCACGGCAGCTCAAATAGTCTGTTGTCTGTGTTTGCAGACAAATGGGAGTCTCCAATGCTGCGACATTGGATGAAACTCCACACGTAAATTGTTTACTAACACTAGATCCTAAGTTTATTGTTACTAACAAGATATGGGCTTGCCTGAAATAAAGAATATTATTATTATTATTATTATATTATTATTATTATAAATGCTAAAGTTTTGATGGATGGATAGATGTGAGTTATTCAATCACACCAGAAGGACTGAACAGATCTAAATAAATTTAATCTAAATTGCACTTTGGTTACTTATTCTGGGAATTAATTTGTGTAGATTGCGATCAGATTTTCATAGGGGCAGAGTCATGAGAAGCATTATTATAAGCATATTTAGAGTAGTTGGTGAGACCGCATAGTAAAGCTTTCCTTCAGATTCTCTTCCTTGTCCCCTACTTTATGAGCTAGATGCCAAGTTCAATGTCCATCCAGTGAAAATACTTAAACAGATGTCTATACAAATCTATACACATAAATACAAATTTAAGAATAAAAGCCATCTGTTTGAATTAGGTAATCTCTGAAATGGCTGGACCGATTTTGATAAGCCTTTCACTGTCTGATAGCTAAAGTTATAAGGCATAACATATACTACTTTTATTTAAGAGAAAGAATTAGGGTTTTGTGCAAAAAATTAAAACGTAAAAACACGCGGGCGAAATCGCGAGCGCAGCTATCATCTTATTAAATAAATGTTTTCATAAATAATCATGTCTACTGCTGTTGTAGGTAATTGTAACATTAGCATTGGGAGTTCTTTATTCAAAAATGATATAAATACCGAATCGAGTAACCGGCATCGACATAACGTTACAGTTTTTGTAATAATATAACAAAGAATAGATTGGATGCAGTTGAAAGTGAAACATCTTGGTTCGTAGCAGATAATCTTTAAGTTAATACTAATTTGCACTCGTACATACCGTTATCCTTATTTATAATCAAACGTTTCGCTTTCGGCATATTGAAAATTTATAGAGTATTTGATGATAAAAAACAAAAGGTCCCAATCGATTCATTTAAAGAAATACTGAAGCCTGAGGCTGTAATGTTAGACCTTCTAATTACGACATTCACATTCCACCGGGAAATCTAAAATCCTATAATAAAACAGCAGTAAGCACTATAAAAAGCACTATTTTATTGTATTTATTTGTATCGTGTACCAAACCAAAGACCAATCAATAAATCAATACTACCTTTATTTAATCTGTGGTTCGGTTTCTAAACTTCATACGGCATGTTCGAAGAGCAAGCTTTAGCGCTAAATACCTATAATATCACGCCAGCAAAAAAATTCTCCCCCGCGAGCCGCGAGCGTATTCCATTCATGAATCTTTATTATAGTATATATTCATGATTCCATTTGACCACTAAAATAATGAAAAACAGAAGTTGCTGTGCAAAAAGCAAAGCATTCAAAACGATCGCGAAATTCGCGAATATATTCACTTTCCATTTCACGCATGTACCGTTACATGCGACAACCCTCTACGGTAAAACGTCACATCATTTCAAAACGGTACGTATCATAAATGGAACGTCATTTGTTGTCTGTCATTCGCGAATTCGTATAGTATTTTTATGATTTTTAATCAAAAGATTGTAAAATAAACGTACGTTACACTTTAAAAAGGTAAGTAAGAGCCAATTATTTGATTTAATACAGAATATTTACAACCTAAACGTGTGTTTCAAGAGATATTTAATGTTATTTGAAACGTCTTAATGTCACTATCGATCCGTATTAAAATGGGACACATATATTTGTGAATTTTTCCCGGTCATATGATAATTTGCAGGTATGATTACGTTATCAAGGAAGCCTTACTAACACAAGTGACGCAAGTCAGCTAAATTGAAGTATTTGAGCAAAAGTATTCAACGTTACGCCCCCTTTTCTAATATTTCTGGTTTTCAGCAGCGCATTGTTATAAAAATAAACAAACAAAGGATTTTGTGTAAGTTAAGTCATTGTTCACAACGTTTACGTAGTTTATTATTTACCGCAGAATAATATAATACAACAGCGTAATTTCGTATTGAAAGTTTTGGGTAAATTATTTTCCCCAAGAGTTTTCTCTTCAATATATTGTATGTAGAAACATCCAGAGCAATGCAAATATATATATTCATGTATACAGATATTTGCATTAAGCAGGGATCAACATATAAAACATTTTTGCAATAGTTATGTTCCCAGGGACATCATCTATTTTATTCTATTATAATATTGTAAAGTAGCTGTGTCTGTACATTGAAGATATTTAAAAAAAAATACTTGGGTTATGTTATATGAACGATTCTGAACACAATTTTTGGAATATTGTCAGTTTGTTCGCAATGGAGCAAAAGCTACAGAACAGATATTGTGGTGATAAACTTAGTATTTTGTAGTTTTTGACGTCAAAAAGATGTAATTACGTTGCACTATTTAGAAAATAAATAAGTTGATGAGGTTTTTTTTGTTTGAAAAAGTCTTGGTCAGACTTAAAATATTACGCATGTTTCATGACAATCGGTTGAGTAGAACCGGAGATATAGTCAAAAATGCAAAAACCAACAGCCCCACAGGCCGAGCTGCGGGCATAGGCCAGTGTACAATATATTAATCATATTCCCAATGTTTTGGTAGCTTTTCGGCAGTAAAGGTCACAGGGACATCATGATAATATGTAATTAATGTTTTTTTTTAATAATGATAAGAATGTGTAAATAACTAGTTTTTTGTTATAATGATCTGGATATAGAGATAAAATGTGTTAACAATGAAAATGACCATGATGTGATATGGTCATGTACAATGTATTGTAATAATAAACTGATAAAATCTGGCGTGTTTTGTTCGTTAACACAATATGTATTGGAGACATATCTGTAGATTCTGTAGGCCTATTTTGTTTTTTTTAAATTATTCTACGACATTCTACACAGCGCCCTCTAGACCCAAAGTAAGCATAGTTTAACTAGCTTGTGTTATGGGTTCTAGAATGCTGATAAACATACTACACGTTCGCTATAAGTTGAGACCTGACCGCTATGACGCGTCATAGCGGTCAGTTCTCAACTTATAGCGCACGTGTAGTACCTATATTATACTTTTTTTTTTATAAATATATACTTATTATACATAGAAACACCCAGACCAATGCAAATAGACATATTCATGCATACAAATATTTGCACTGATTTATAAATATTTTATTTACAAATATCGAACCTGCGCCCCCTGCGTAGCAGTTGCATGCACTACCGCTACGCCACAGAGGCCGTCAGATTCTCATAAAAAATATGTTCAATATAGTTTTGATCTCATGTCAATCTCCCCAAATGCAAAAAAGGTATTCTTTTGGTTGCAAGAATATCTTTTTTGATGGGACTGAGGGTTGGAGTGGTCTTAATGTGTTGAGAATGGTAATGCTAAACCTTAAAATATGTTACCCTATACCAGTTGATAGATTAATAAATAAAATACTCACTTTATCATAAAAACTACAATATTTTTTCATTTTAATTTCAGCAAGATGGCCAGCGAAAGCAGCTCAGCGGTATTGGATCTGAACGATGCCGATAACGAAGACACAGAAGCCACCACGGTGACAGATGACACCCACGAGGGAATGCCCCTTATCATGGAACATGGATATGATATTGCTGTCAAGGTATATTTTTTCTTACACTGTTTGGTAGGTCACAGCTTCGATTCCCGATCAATGCAAATTTAATACTTGTTTGCATGGATATGTTTGTATGGTAATGGTATATTCATGCCTCGGACGTTAAGCTGTTGGTCTTTTTTTTTATCGTGTCGAAATCCTCATAGATACCCACCCCGCGGCCAGCGGGGCAGGTTATGTCGGACTATTACCGACTAAAACCGCACGTCGTCTAGAGTCTTCTGACGCCAGGGTGTAAGGTGGCCCAAAGAGCATTTCCCTCGCACCCCGGAAGCTGTTGGTCCTGGCTGCCATTCAGAACATCTATGGCTATTGTTACGTTACGGGTAGTTGGCGCCCTAAAAGAGTCCTACAAGTTTAATACAAGTTTAAGATCGAGCTTGTTCTGAGCCTTATGGTAATAACAATATTATGTATCTTATCACAAGTTTACCAGCAATATTTTGATTACAGGTGGATGCTCCAATGAAGCAGCTTTCGACCTTAGAGACATACGTCACATATCGTGTGAGATGCGTGTGCGCAAGATGGCAAACGCCATCTCACGTACGGAGGCGGTATAATCATTTCAAGGTATGTTTGTTTCCCTAGGCGGCCATTTCAAAACTGGAGATAGATTCAACCTGTATAAGTAGTGTATTTTAAAATGTTTGTTCCCAGTTGCTACACAAGCGTCTGTCGGCTGCCCACCCTCTAGTAGCTGCCCCCCCACTACCTCCCCTCCACTCTGCCAGACAACAGCTCGACAGATATTCAGCAGCATTCGTAGCAGTCAGGACTTGTGCCCTCAATGCTTTTCTAGGTATGTACCAAAATGTATGTTCATCAATTCATGCAAAAACTTAATGCCGCAATGGGTATCGGTATGCCATCGTCGGTCATTGACCTCACGTGGAGCGCAGGGTCAATGACCGCTTTCGTTTAGCCGTACTAACATGAAAGTGTGAATATTTTGACGGCCTCTGTGGCGTAGCGGTAGTGCATGCGACTGCTACGCAGGAGGTGCGGGTTCGATTCCCGCTCAGTGCAGATACTTGTATGCATGAATATGTCTATTTGCATTGGTCTGGGTGTTTTATGTATAATAAGTATGTATTTACAAAAAAAAGTATATAAGTATGTTTATCAGCATTCTAGATCCCATAAAACAAGCTAGTTTAACTAAGCTTACTTTGGGTCTAGGGAGCGCTGTGTAGAATGTCGTAGAATATTTATTATTTATTTATTTATTTTTTAATAATGTTAATGAAAAATTAAAAAAAAATTAAAGCAATAAAAAAAAGTCGCTTTTATATACATATTTTTAGTACAATCACCTGTCTTCATTCATCCCAGTCAATGTGTTACAGACATAATATATATGATTCTGTTTTTCTTATTGTAGATCGCGTCGCTAAGCATCCAATCCTAACACACAGCGAGGACTTCAGAATATTCCTGACCACGGCCGATGACGAATTGGACAAGGTATGTGCAAATGACTTCCCTTTATCCAACTCAATTGGGGTCGGCCACATAGCAAGTACAAAGTAGGCCCAGTGTTCTACAGGCGAGGGGGGAATTTAATCCCCAACAAAACGTTGGGGTCGCCTATATTGGTGGAAAAGCGTGGTCGGGGTCGCACAAGAATCGCCGGTTACACAAGCCGATGTGACGAGAAACCGTGTGGTTTTAGTCGGTTCGAGCCCGACATAAATTAAAGGGGGGGGGGGGTATCCGTAGTGATTCTTGCCGGAGTCTTCTCAGGTCTGGGCCGTTTCGAACCGGTAGTATTTTGATATTCACGTTTTGTAAGTGCCGCTTAAAATGGTCTATACAGAATAAATGATTTTTGACTTTGACTTTGATATCCGCACGACATAAAAAGGTGTTTTCTTATGGGGGCGTATAGAAAGTCAATATACAGGGTGCAACACTCACTTATTTTTTTTACAGGTGTTCAAAAGTGAAAACAGCGCTCTTAATTTATGGGGGCTCAGCAGTGCTCTGTACAGTTCTGGAGAGGCCAAGTCTGCTAATGGACCGAGGTAATTTTACCTTTTTAATATTACCTCAATACTTAATTGCCATCAAAGTATAGTGGCAGGGTCAGCATGTGCTTTTTTTTTCAAATTCTGTCTGTGAATTAACTTCACCTTTTCACGCCCTGCTTTAAGAACTTGAGATTGCAGGAAAAAGGAAAAGAGTCTGATTCTGTTACAAACTTGCATAATCATAAAAGTTTGAAAATTTTGAAAAAGGTGTCCATAAACATTATGTCCTTACTTTCTATTCAACCAACGAAATCATAGAAAAAGTAGAGAGGTAAGGTTTATGACATTTCGGACACATGACAAAAATTTTCTGCGATTTCATTGGTCCAGAGAAAAGATGAAAAAAATGTCTATGGATGCCATGCTGAAGGAGCTGATCGTTACTACTATTCCTTCTTAGTAATGTTACATTAAATTACTTGTTCCAGGGTGAAAGACCCGGAGTTTTCCTCCGTTGCGGACTACCTACAGTCTCTGCAACATAAATTGACCACTCTATGCTCTTTGACCACGAAGCTACATAACAATACCGTCTCTCTGGGCACGGAGTTTATGGGGTAAGTAGAATTATCTTCTATGCTGTAATTTTTTTATACTACGTAGTTGGCAGACACGGCCCACCTTATGGGAAGCGGTCACCGTGGCCTCTGGACGTGTGCAACACTAAGAGTGTCACACATGCGCTTCCTACCCTGAAAGAAAAGGGGGGAGAGCTAGGAAGGGGAGGGGGAAAGAATGGTATAGTGAGCTTTGGCTACTCTACTTACCGGCGGTTATAAAATTGTACAGTAATTGTAGTTGTAGTTAGTAGTCTTAGCATTGGATTTTTGGATGAAATTTCTGGATTCAATAAATGTTTTTGGAATTTTTGTCTGTTCGTTTCCTTGTTCGCGATGGATGCAAAAACTACTCAACGGATTTTGATACGAATGTGATTAGGTTTTTATTTTAAAGCTCTTGGTCACACTTAAAACCTGTGTTTGATACTTAGTTGAGTAGAACCGGAGACATAGTCAAAAAACCCGTAAACCAGTCTCGCTAGTCTGAAAATGTTACTCACTAATTTCTGGTAAAGTGATGTACAGTCCCTTACAGGGGGAATGTAATAATCTACGGTAGACGGCTCCACCGGCGTCCTAAGCCGTAGAATAATCGGAAAATTTCGAGCATCTAGGATGGGTCCAGGTAGCTCAGTCGGTCAGAGCATTCCCCCTGTAAGGGACTGGTTACGGGTTCGGGTCCCGTCCTGGATGATCATTTTTTCCAATCGGAAAATCATTGGGAATAGTTAGCATGCAATTGCTTAAAAATTTCATTCAAAGTGATGTACAGTCTGTTAAGTCATCTCTATTGGGGAGGGGGGCTGAAACCACAACACACCCCCATGCTACCCCCTCACACAGTTCGTTTATTCCCCAGTATGAAGCGCGCATGCGACGCGTGGGCGAGCGGGTCCCGCGGGCGCCTCGCTCGCGGCGCGGGCGCGTGCGCGGCGGGAGCAGTGGGCGCGCACCGTGCACACTCGAGTGCGCGTGCGCCGCTCACGCAACGCGCTGTATTGCCGCTATTGGCACAGTACGCCGCCGCGCACGCAGACAAGATCAAGCAGAGAGATGCGATACATGGTGAGACATACTTCTTAATATGTAATAATATTAGGACATTCATTATCAAATAGTACTGCCGTTTTTTACCCCTAAATGTTTATTTGGGGAAAGTTCTCAAATTTCATGGGCATTCTTCACTGCCGGGTCTTCTGACGCCGGGGTGTGCATTACGGGAGTGCTGACAGAAGTGAAAACCTAATTTACAACGATAGTATCACCAAAATGTCAAAAACCCTCAATAACCCCTTAAAAATGTCAAAAAACTTGCGAATATGTCTTTTTAGATGACTCCGATAAAAAAACGGCAGTACGGGGATTTTATCCTTTAAAAAACTAAATAAAAAAATATTGAATAATAATTTTGGTTGCAGCTGCTTTCGTATCGGGGACCAACACCACAGATGATTTGCATAATAGGTAAGTTTGAGATAAAAGCAGATGTTTCATTTTGAGCTTCGTAATTGTACACAATACAGAAAAAAAGAGAAATAATACCGGTTATTGGCAAAAATACAATTATATTTATTTGCCGCCGAAATTCAAGGGTATAAATTAATATAATATAAGCACATTTTTATAGTTTTAGTCCGCCATGTTTGTTGTATTGCAATAAAGCGTTTATTTAGTTAGATTACGCCCATAATTCGAAGCAATATCATAAGAATTGAATAGTGAAAAATGATAACTACATTGCCTAGCTATTTTTCTAAGTAGTGTACAATTATCTGGCCCAAGGTCCATACATTTGTGAAACATCTTTATACCTATAGCATATCTTTTTTAACTAGGAACATTATTGGCGATTCGAAACCATAGTAGGTATTCAGGGTGTTAGGGAAATACTCCGGAAACGTAGACAGGTGATAGGACTGTAAGTAGGTACTTAAATAATATTTTGAGCTTTTTTTTTTGATCGGTAAATTTTTATTGTATTTTGAGAATTTTAATATTATGGATGGAGCGTGAAAATTCTTTTTAATGCCAATCAACTCAGTTTTATACAAGTACAAGGCCATACTTTAGTTATTTGTGCAAAAAGTTTCAATGAATATAATTAAAATTTCCTTAACAGGTTAGAACAAGCCTCCGAGGCACTCCGCTCGGAGCTCTCAGACTGGCTACCGAAAACGCACTACGAGATCAAAACTCTTCTCTTAGACTTAGCCGATAGACAAGTCAACATCCATAGACAAACATTACAAGGATGGGAGCAATCATTAAAGCTGGCTACCGAATCCAATATAGAAGATATTTTCAAAACGGTATCCAAAACGGCTGTACAGAATCTATCACCATCTCGGTGTAGGTCTGAAAGATCTCCTAACGAGACGGAACGAGATCTAGATGACTACAGCGATTATAATGATAACGAGGACTTTGATAGTCACGATGATTATCAAATCAAAAGTGGTGATGGAACCAAAGTAGTTTCTAACATTAACAAAAGTGATAGCAATCTAAAGAATGGTGATACACAATTTGATGTCGTTAACAATTTGAGTGATGACAAATTTGAAACGAACAATCTCGACTCTAAATATAATTCAATATCATCGGATGGTGATTTAGAAATTGATTCTGTGAACGATAAAGTAAATGATGTTCTAGAAGATTCTAAAACGAAAACTCAAGATGAAATTCTAAATGATATTTTAGAAGAAACTCTACCTTCGAATAGTGAAAGTAAACCGGCGAAACAGAGGATCACAGATCCGTTAACGGAATTCGCGGGTGATCCGTTAACGGACTTTGCGGATGTGGATCTGTCATGATTCTGTGATACAGTACTCTTGAATTTATTGAAAGAGTGACATTATTTAAATGGCCTAGTATAGACATAAAAGTGTTCGATAATAACTGGTTTTCTTAGGTTTTAAGGTCATTTACCAGAGCAAATTTCCACCCGCCTGGTTATCAGCGTCCCCATTAAAAATAATAATAATGTCGTCCGTGGTCCTTTTTGAGCGCAGATAGCGCTTAAATTCTAAAAATTTTTTTTCCAAGTTTTTCTTTCTTTCTTTTCTTTTTCTATGTTAAATCAAGCCACTGTCATACTATTGACAGGTCTTGGTTTCATGGTTTCTTCACACCTTCCCTTCTTCCAGGGTCGGCAGTGCGAGTGTGATGCCTCTGGTGTTGCACACGTCCATGGGCCGCGGTGACCGCTTCCCCTTGGTCGTGTGCTAGTCTGTAAAAAATGTATTAAATTTTGTCTCTGCCCGTGGCTCTCATAAAACTTTTTTTTGAGCTGGCAATTCTTATACGAATTTGCTTTTTCGCGCCCCTGCCTCTTCCCTCCTCTATCGCAAGGGTCCTGAATATTGTATGGACTGTTGATATAATTAGTCAAGTTGTTAACTGTTTCAGAATTCAACAATACTAATGTTGTTCGCAAATTTAATATATTTAAAAAAATCTCCACTTTGATCATAAAACATAATTATTGTATACGGTTTTAATTTAAGAAACCGTAAAAGTAATTAGGATTTTCTTGTATGGATGCCTGCTCAGACGTCACTACCTTCATAAGTTTATCATAAACGTACCTATAGTTTTGCATTTTATACCCCGAATTATATAGGTATCAAAAAAAATATTGAGATTTTTTTGAAAAAATAATTTCAAAAATAGATTTAACACTGAAAAAGTTTACAAAAAAACAACCAGGACGGGACCTTTTTCAAAAAGATCAAGATTAAAAAAAAAATAAGATTTTTGAATGAATAGTAGCGTTAGTTTGTGTAGTACAATTTTCATGTATTGTGTAAAAAAATTAAAATCTCTCTTCTGTCCTTGTCACTATGTGAGTAAGCGAGAGATTTGGTAAGACTGAGAGTAAAATATAATCGTATCTTTATATTTTAAAATTCAATTCATTATTTAAAAAAAAATTATACCTTATCGGTAATAAATCAAAATTTCGAGGCTAGAATCGTCCACGATTTGGTTTTTAATCCATTGAAAATTGTAATTCCGTCTTGGTTTATTTAGTCTATCCGGTATTTAATCTGGCAACTCCACGTTAGCCGCCGCTCGTTCCGATTTTGTTTGAATTTTGTTTTTAAATTAAGAAGACTGATTGTCGATGGAGTTGCTAGAGTAAATATATAGTAACAATTTGAATGTCCAACTTGTAGCCTTAAAATCAGAATAAGTCATTGAAGTATTTTTGTGTTATAATGTACAGTCGCAATCAGAAGTAGCTGCACACTAAAAAATTTAAAAACGACCATTAAATTGAAATAAATCAACAAATAAGTTGAGTTATTTTTGTAATCCCCAGAGCATGAATTTTACATTTCTCTATGTAAAATTCGATACATTGGAATATGTTATGCCAAAACCGAGGGCGACTGTACTAGAGGCTTGTCCCAGCTTCGCGCTGGAAAATTACGTGTTTACCCCCTTAGGGGTAAAACTATAAAAACACCTATTATTGTGTTTACATCTTTTTTTTGTTTACCAAATTAACATACAGGTATAATAATTAGTCGTACAATACAGTACAATAATAATGAGACCGTCAAGCTAAGGGCCAACAGTATAGCACTATCGCTGCTTGTAATAGTGACCCCCTTCCTGAGACTACCTTTAGCTTACCACCAAGCGAGGTGAAGTCCGATACCGTTATTTAAAAAAGTATTAGTAAACCAGTAGTTTGTGATATTACCGTACAATGTCACTGTAACAGATATGGAGACATTATTTTCCTTAAGATGTTGTCTCTGCCTACCCCAATGGGAAAAGGGCGTGATTTGTATGTATGTATGTATGTATTTTCCTTCCCCGGCGGGGCAGGACGGCTGGTATTCAATCCATGTCTGTCCAGGACTTGTAGTTAATTTTCTGTGTAATACATAATGGTGGAACCACACTTCACTATTCGCCTTTATTCACGTGTATACAACGAAATGGGGAAGTACCTATTCGTGTATATTTGCTTTATTCGCACGAATTCGCCTTAGTCGCTCTTATATGACGAATTGTGAAGAGTTGAGTCGTACATTATAGACAAATAGCAATAGCGAAGTGTGGTTCCGCCATAAGATATTTAATTGCAAACTTTTATATGCTCATGTAATAATATTTTTTATGATATCTCGTATACAGGAGGTATTTGACTATCTTTTCAAATGTGTGTATGTATATCACATTTTAACTCATATATAACGGTTATTCTATGTTAATAAAGTAAAAAGTTTATCAAGTTACCTGATGTATACAAACAATAATTAAAGTTAACTATATTAAGTTTATTTATTTAAAGCAAGTAACTAAAAATTCCCAATAAGTCTATCTATCCACAGTAATGTATACTTATCTATATGAAGTAATTAAACTGAATATTCCAATGTTACCCCATATTTCCAAAGCAAGTAACTATATCCCAATGTTACCCTACCTATCCAAAGCAAGTAACTAAATATCCCAATGTTACCCTACCTATCCAAAGCAAGTAACTAAATATCCCAATGTTACCCTACCTATCCAAAGCAAGTAACTAAATATCCCAATGTTACCCTAGCTATCCAAAGCAAGTAAATAAATATAGCAATGTTACCCTGGCTATAGAGCAAGTAACTACATATCCCAATGTTACCCTTTCTATCCAGAGCAAGTAACTAAATAATAGCAATGTGTACCGATCTTTATAAAGCAAGTAACTAAATATAGCAATGTGTACCGATCTTTAGTAACTAAATAGCTGAATTTTGATCCTATTTATTCAAAGCAAGTTACTAAGTATTCCAATGTTACCCTATAATACCCAAAGAAAGTAACTATATCCCAATGTTACCCTAACTATGTATGCAAGTAACCAAATTTTCAATTGTCCCCTTCCAACTCAAAACAAATGACTTTCCTCTTGTGCCCCATGTACCCAAATCAAGTTTGTAGATATCCTAGGGACATTTAAAATTATATAATCTGTAGTATAAGTTATATTTAGAAAACTGGCAATACTTCTTTATTTATATACAGTAATATTGTAAAATAAAATAAAAGACTTTTTTTAAATAATATAAAATGATTTTATTTAATCCCGCCTAAATAAGACCCCATCATTATATTATCAAAGGGTTGGCAGCGCGAGTGTGACGCCCATGGACGCACACTCAATAGGCCACAGTGAAGACTTGCGCATGTATATTGGAGGGATTCTGTGCTGTCAGCAGGGAGAACAGTCTCCTGTGCGTTGTCAACTCTCTCAACCTTCCCCCCCAAACTCCACTCCAGGGTCGGCAGCGCGGGCCGTGTATCGTCGCCCCACACGTCCATAGGTCAATGACCGCTTCCCATCAGGTTTGCAGTATGCTTGTCTGCTACCTATGTGGTATAAAAAAGCAATGGGTAGTTATAGTCGCTGGTAGTGGCCATGGTCGTCAGATTCTTACCAAAACTGCTTCATGTCTTTGTTTTAACTAAAAAAAATCTCTGTCTACGGTATTTCCACATGATAAAAAAAATTGTGCGTTAAACTAATACCATAGATTATATATTTATAATAGTATTGTACAAGGAAATTTCTTATGTTCTTGGTACTAACGTACCTATTAATACCACCGATTACCTATAATAGTCATACCAATCAATGGCGATTTAACAGGTATACGTATCGTATTATTCCTCGTCGTAGGTATCGTATTTTTGTCACTATTTCTATACATCTATGCATAGGAATTATATTAGAGGATCAGCTTGTAATATTAAAATAACAGCTTTTTACTAAAGTGCATTTTGGATGTATACGTGGTACATATTAGTAAACCTGTAAGAATAGTGATGTAGAGAGAAATAAATAAATATACCAATAGAACATTTTTCATTATTGTTGTCTGTCTGTCTGTTTGTTCTGGCTAATCTCTTAAACGGCTGGACTGATATTGACGGCACTTTTCCTGGCAGATAGTTGATGTAACTGGGAGTAACTTGGCTACTTTAATTTTGGAAAAAGAATAAGGGTTCCGCGTAAAAAATTAAAACCTTAAAAACCCAAGTCACGGACACAGCTAGGGCTAATAGTATCATCAATTTTTTATTACATAGTAGTATTTCATGTCTGTATCTATAGATACAAATCAATCAAATTGAAGTATATCTGTATGCAATGTTGTAACAACAGCTTTAAAATGATTGCATATGAGTGTGACGCCTGGTAGGTATTGCACACATGACACATTCATAGGCCACAGTAATCGCTTCAATCAAGTGGGCCTTGTGCTTGTCTGCCACCTAAGTGATATAAAAAACCACAGATGCTTCCAGTTACAGTTCTTTATGGGATGATACTAACATTCATCAAAAACCTTCACTCTTCATGTCTTTTTCTATTTATTTATATTTAAAATCTGAATCTATATCTGATTATAATAGCTACACCACCAAATGTGCATTTTTTTTTCATTCTTTTTCCATCCTAAGGTTGCCTAGAAGAATTCGCACTAAGCGATAAGGCCGCCCATTGTGCATTTAACTGAAATTATTGTTGTGTTCCATCTAACATTGTCCTAATAACTAAGGTTGTGTACAATAAAGAGTTATCTATCTATCATCATTACCTTATCAGTAGTTGCCATTATAGATAAACAATTCATAGAATTTGAAAAATGAGGGTGTGCATAGGGGCTTAGGTAACAAATTCCAGGAAATAAGCCCAGCTAGCAGCTTAAATCGGATAACAGTGTATTGTATATAGGGGTTCAGGTATTTTTCTATTGTTTGCTGCTCCATAGCAATCTGTTCCAGGAACAATAAACCATTTGTTTGTCTGACTTCTAGTCTTATTTTGTAGTCGAATTATTGTTGAGAGCCCTATATATTTAGAGTTTATCCCAATTTGGTACTCTCATTTTAGATAAATCAGGTGCTCAGATGGGTACCCTCTCCACTCCACGCCAACGCTAGTTCGTTTTCGTGTTTTGATAGCCTGTCTTGATACTTGGTGCAATATTAGATTATTTCTTGTTTGACCGTTCTTATGTCAAGATCCAGACACATTTATGTAGCTGTTGCATGCGCCTCCGCACGCGTGAAATTTTGTTCCCATTACCCGTGACCCTCGGGATCCCTTTTCCGGAATAAAAGTAGCCTATATGTTATCCTAGACCATAATCTATCTCTGTAACAAATTTCAGCCAGATCCGTTCAGCCGTTTTTGCGTGAAAGAGTAACAAGCAAACATCCAGACATCCAGACATTCTTACAAACTTTCGCATTTATACTAATACATTAAATTTACCTACCTATTACATTGGGACTTAAACATAAACTGGCGAAATGTGGGTGCTAGCACCTCTGCCTACCCCTTCGGGGATATAGGCGTGAGTTTGTTATGTTATGTTAAATTTATACTAACATTCATCAGAAACCTTTCATTCCTGAAACTGAGAACCCGTATTATTTAAAATCTTAACAACATTACTTAAAAATTTGAAAAAAGGTAGGCATACTTATTTTTTGTATCCGTTTGCAGTATTGTAAGTCATAAATTATTTTGTTTACCCTTTCTAAAAAATCATAGAATTGGGATAATAAAGGTGTGCATAGGGGCTTAGGTAATAAATTCCTAGAAATAAGCCCAGGTAGCAGCTTAAATCTAATTACAGTGCGCGCAGCCGTGCCGTGTTTATTATAAAAGTGCACAATTGGAAATATTATCTGGCAATTGGCTGGCCACATCTGCCGAAGGACTGATGACCAGTGGAGTAAACGAGTCCTAGACTGGAGATCGCGAATTGGCAAACGGAAAGTAGGACGTCCCCCAGCACGACGGACGGACGATCTAAAGAAGGTAGCTGGGATAGACTGGATGCGCAAGGCGGAGGATCGGGTGCTATGGCGTACATTGGGAGAGGCCTATGTCCAGCAGTGGACTGCAATAGGCTAATTGATTGATTGATAATGAGATGACAATACGACGACGCAAAGAACCGTGACGTTTTGATACCTAATGATTGTTGCAATGGACAGTAAATTATAAATCTAATTATTTTGTAATAGCTGTTGCCCGCACTTCACCCCGCGTGAAATTCTGTTTCCTTTCCCGCTTCCCATGGGAATCTATTCCAAGAAGAAATATTAGTTTATTTGTTATTCCAGGTAATAATATATCCCTGAATTACATTTTGTTATATATGCAAATAATGTTATTAGAACGTGATTGAGTAACAAACACCCAAATATCTTCACGTTTATAATTATAGTAGGATTAATTAGTACCTATTATATCATTAGCTGTCCTTATAATGACGGTCGTTATATACTCATTATTATCATTATTATTATTTACTATTACACTCTTATAAGAAGGTTATAACTCACAACGTGGTAATTTGTCGTGCGTGTGGTTTTGGAACATGAACACTACGGATCGAACCACCCACACCCCCACCCACCCGCTACCTGCGTCGCGTCACCCTACCTTGCCTTGCATTAGTTGAACTGAGTTATCAGTCAGCGGTTGACCGTGTAGTAGGAGCGCGTGCGTCGAGAAATCGAAATACATTTTTCTAAACGTACAAGTCTTACTACGCGTCGTATTTTCCAGTTTACCAGTGCACATCATGCGAATTGGATTAGCAAATACTAAGATTTGAAAACTGTTCCCGTTAATACGCCCATCTCTAAATCGCGTCATATGTGGTCTGTGGACTGTGTCAATGGTCAATGCATGTGTTATTTTCATTTGACAGTTTTGAAGTTTGTGTATAAGTGCAGTGATCTATACATTGTTTGTTTTAATATTTCTCAAAAAGTGCCACGACTCTTTCATTAACTATAAAATAAACAATTTTATAAGGTAGTTGATAAAAAGTTATCAAAATTGCGTCAAAAATGCAAGGCGTTAGTGCTCCGCGGGAGCCTACGCAACCAGTAATAAGTACAAGTTCAACCATACTCAACATGAGAGAAAAAGAGAAATACATCGAAGATTTTGATTTTCCCTTCTGCGACGAGTCTTCGAAATATGAAAAAGTTGCTAAAATCGGTCAAGGGACCTTCGGTGAAGTGTTTAAAGCCCGCCAAAGGAACAGCAACAAGAAATTTGTGGCCATGAAAAAGGTCCTCATGGACAATGAAAAAGAAGGCTTTCCCATCACTGCATTGCGTGAAATTAAGATTCTACAGCTTCTAAAACACGAAAATGTCGTTAATTTAATCGAGATTTGCCGCACGAAGGCGACATTACACAACAAATATAGATCAACGTTTTACTTAGTTTTCGACTTCTGTGAGCACGATTTGGCGGGATTATTGTCGAATGTGAATGTTAAATTCAGCTTGGGAGAGATCAAGAAGGTTATGCAGCAGTTGCTGAATGGTTTATACTACATACACAGCAACAAAATTCTACATAGAGACATGAAAGCCGCCAATGTACTTATCACCAAGAATGGGATCCTAAAACTGGCGGATTTTGGTCTAGCCAGGGCGTTTAGTTTGGCGAAGTCGGGGCAAGTGAATAAATACACGAACAGAGTAGTCACATTGTGGTATCGTCCACCAGAGCTATTATTAGGTGAGTGGAGTATCTATATAGAGAGTTTTTCCATAAAATAAAACTTACCTATTATTTTTTCTTCAATGTCTGGAATCCATCAATAGAGTCAAGCACTTGTATTTCCGCCATAATGTCAACGTATTTCCGGTTTCCCCTCCATATTTAGCGCCCTCTGTGGTGACTTTTTGGTATTAAGCGCTCGCTCGCGGCGGGCAACGACCCGTCTTAGTGTCATTATTGCACTCATGATGTACCAGGTAGGCCTTACCTGGATTCCAGACATTGAAGAAAAAATAATAGGTAAGTTTTATTTTATGGAAAAACTCTCTATTATTTGTTTCGTATCAATGTCTGGAATCCATCAATAGAGTGATATGTTTGTTATCTCCTGGTGCGCTTAATCCACGATGCTATAATGTGTAGATATTAATGGTAAGCATTAAATAAATAATAATTAAAACTTGTTACCTTTTCAACTGATAGACATGTAATCAAGTCCATCCAGATGTAATTTCAAGTCCATAAAGCGAGTAAAGAATGGACATGCGTTTTACTGCGGTTAGTGACTAGTGACAGCGATCAATTCTAGATGACCGTGTCAATCTAAAGTCCTATACAATTCTAAAAGCATAACATCACCTATAGGTGTGATTAATAGGAAAATTATATTTTGAATACGATTTACGATTAACACATTCTGCGGCGACCGCCAGCCTACATGGGAAACAAATGACTGGCCATGCCACCGTCTCCGAGCCCTGGTAGAACGGGTAGACCCGAGAGAAGTGCTAGCTTGACGTTGCCGAAGATGACATACGTGCCAATTTTCACTGCCATGACTGCCCAAGACTGAAGTGGCGAAGTAAAAGTCGGCGAGCGGGCCCCGAACTCCGAGGTGAAAACCTAAACAGTCAGGTTAAATAAATGTCAGAGCCAGACAATTAATGTTCTCTGAGCCTCTACCCCGACTGCCTATGCCGTAGTCAGCAAGTATGTCACAGACTTTAAATATATGGCCTGGCACTATTCCATCTCCGAGCGTACTGATTGAGTATTCCTCACGAGATATTGAGGAATTTCCTTCGGCAGCCGTCGACCGAGTCATGGACTAAACCAAATTTAGTCTCCCTGTTAGTATTTGATACTGTTTGAGGGACCGTTTGCTTTACTGGAGCTGTTGCTGAAGTGCTCTGCGTATCGTTAAGCACTTTTGCTCTGACATAAGGGCTTAGCATTGTGTCATGTAACCCAAGTTATGCCGAGGAACTCGAGACAATGAGTCAGAGCAAGCATTGACTTCACGAGACTGAGTCCAGCTCAGATATCAGTTTTTAGATCCGAATGCTGCTAATATAACACATGCATAACAATGTAAAATCATGGACACGACAAGTAATTACTTTTAAAAATTCTTTCACCAACAGAAAGCCACATCATTCGTGTGTGTCATAGGCTATAATTTTATTAGAAACTGGAATTTACACCCGGGCGAAGCTGGGTCCCGGGTTGCTAGTATAATATATATTTATAAAATTTATTTACTGCCAGTTTGACTGCTTTTCCCGTGCAACGGAAAATGCTTAAGTAGAAGACTATTCGATTTAAGATTTAAATGGGTAGGTAAATATTCAAATGACAGTTTTATGAATCAATATAGTGATATATGCAAGTCCTTATGAAAATGAGCCAGTCTTATTTCCTTATGAAAAACTAGCTATCTATTCAGAGTATGGGTATCTATAGTCAATAGCCGGATCCACACCAAACGATCCAGCGCGCTCCGATCGCGGGCGGCAGGAGCGCGCTCCACAGGAGCGTTTGATGTGGACTTGCCTCGCGCGATTCAAACTGCGCGGCAGGAGCGCTCGCTCCTTGCCGCGAGCGATCCGTCAGTTGTCGGTTTTTGTGAGTAGCACACAGGCGCCTCAGCCTCTCGGCGCGCTCGGTGTAGACGTTTGTGTGTGGAGCGCGCGATCACACATAATGGAAAATTTTGAAAGTCGTCGTCTAATATCCCTTTACAAGGAACATACTTAAATGCTTATGCTTATGGATCCAAGTAGGTTGTAGGTTGTTGCTGCCACAGCAATTCGTCATCATTGCTGCACGTGTGACTCCATAGCGACCGAAAGTTTTACTGTGCTATAGGCGGATCAGTCTGGATCGCTTGGAGCGTATCTTTAGGATCGCACGTTTCCAAAATTGGATTGGCATAACACGATCCACGATCCCGCTCCGTGATCTTGGATCTCGGATCGCGGGATCGCCGATCCAAGATGGATCATTTGGTGTGGATCCGGCTATTGGCTATTGATGACAAATACAAGCGGCATTAATGTTCAGGTAAACATACCTTGGTACTACGTGAACCACCTTTGGTGCGAACAAGTCTATTGCTGGCGAACCCCACACAAGTTGATAAGGGTTTTCCTTCAACAGCTGTCGGCCGTAGTGTTGCGGTGTACGACAGTGAAGCCAGCATCTTCGAGTCACCATCGTAGCAAAAGTGATTCTCTCCAATAGTGGTTGATAGTGTTTGAGGGATCACTTGCTTCTTTCGGTAGCTGTCGGCCGTAGTGTTGCGGTGTACGACAGTGAAGCCAGCATCTTCGAGTCACCATCGTAGCAAGAAAAGTGATTCTCTCCAATAGTGGTTGATAGTGTTTGAGGGATCACTTGCTTCTTTCGGTAGCTGTCGGCCGTAGTGTTGCGGTGTACGACAATGAAGCCAGCCTCTTCGAATTACTTTTGTAGCAAAAGTGATTCTCCCCAATAGAATTTGATAGTGTTTGAGGGATCACTTCCTTTTCTGGAGCGGTTACTGAAGTGCTTTGCGTAGCGTTAAGCACTTCTGCTCTGACAGGGACTTCGCCTTGCGTTTTGTGTCCCAAGGCATGAGTCAGAGCAAGCCCAGATTTATAAAATCCATTATAAAATCTAAAAAAAAAAAACTAAACAAAAATAGTAATCGTTCAACTCTGAACACTACAAAAGTCTAAATACTACATATCTGATATGATGACCTCTTAGAAATTTCGCCACTGTAATGGTTATTGAGGCAAATGTTCTCAGTACCGAGGCTAGGCCAAACAGCAAGCTGGTCATCCAGAGTAACTGGTGTTTGTGTACCAAGATCCAGATGGTAATTGAGCTTTAGGAACCTGAATAACGGGCGGGCCAACAGAGTTAAGCATCTGGTGGCACCGTGCTTCCATCAATTATTACCAGTAACTCCAATATTCAAGAACCGGACCCTTACATTTAAGAAGAACTGAAAATGTCAGGTCAAAGAACTTTGCACCTCAAAAAGGATTGAAAGGCACAACCTAAGTGCCTCACCGCAAATGTTGCGAACTGAATGTTGGATATAGCGTTGAACGAAACATGACGAATATCCGCTGGCCGGCCGTGCACCTTCCAATGTTCGCAAAACCATGGCATCACCCATCAATAGGTATAAGCTTGAACAGGATCAACGACATCTCACGCATGGTCCCCATACGTACCACAAAGACTGAAAGCCACACGAGGTTTTATGTATATTCCACCCTCTCTGGTGAGCACAGAGCTCACTACCGAGACACTTCCCGCTGGAAATGTCCTAGCCTGGAGCAAATGAAGTCTTTAAAGAGACTTCTGTCCCAGGTCTGTCGCAGTACTGAAAATGGGTCTAGGAGGCTGCCTAGATGGAGCGGACATGTGGTGTGAATGTGGAGTTAATCCACCGTCCATGGCCCCATACTAACGTATGCAGCATGCCCAAACATGTAGACGGGAGGAACTCATAAGCGCCTGAGAACGCAATAAAGGTAGCGGTACACCAGGCAAGCAAAATTTGATCAGCCATCGACACGAAGGAATAAACAAAAGGAACCTTCGATGTTACTGTGCAATCGATGTTAGAAAATATGCCCGACACGAAATTTACTTTTGTCATCCAGATTGCAAGAAGCTTGGTACCCGAAAGCGGTTGAATAGTTAAAGCGGCTTTGTGATTTAGCACTGAGTCAGTCAGTTTACATTGAGAACAGGAACAGAAGAGGCTTCAGAATGAATGCCTTGTTATGAATAACCGAATCGATATAATTTATTTATTTCATTTGCAAATGTAGGTAGAGGGTTGGTACATGTTTATCACATAAGTACTGCTATACGAGTACTTGGCCTCACTGCGTGCAACAGTAAGGAAAGGATTTCGTTATACTTCTATTGCAATTATGAGAAACAATCGTGAGGTTGCTCCACTTGGTCGGTTGTGAAGACTAAATAACCCCCCCCCCCCCCCCCCTTCTTTAAAGTAGATTTGAAATTTTTGAAATTTGAAATAGACTTCATTAATAAATAGGCACTATGTGCCAGGGGGAGTTTGCGTTATACATCGCGGTCGAAACTTTCACCAATTTGTCGAAGTAAAAGCCTTACGAAGTATGTGAATGAATTTTTCTTTACCATACACTACTTATTTGTAACAAATCATCCGCTTCGGTATTTTGGATTCGGATTTGGATTTCGCTATAGGCAGACTTTTCACAAAATAAGTAGTCAATTTTCTCAAATACCCATTTGGGGGTAAATTTGTTTCGATTCATAAGCCCCAATCTACTAATACTTGTAAGGTATTTGTAAAACTTTTTGACCAATTAACACGTTGGTTAATGCGACGAAGAAACAATCTACTAAATACGACTGAGAATCTTCCTATAGTATTGCCGATTTAAACTATTTCGATTTGTCGTTAGTATTATTTGCACAACTGGGGGTAGTAGCATATTTATTTCTGTGCATGCGAACATCTTATCAATAGGTATCAATGTTAATAATTAACACAATACATTATAATTGAATTTCTGTGTGGGTACTATGAAAAATTAAGAATTGATTATTCTTATGCACTGCCCAATCTCGTATGTTCAGTAACCGATACACAGGTTAGGAAGGTAGGTATATAGGTATTGAACACCTCAGTAAGTTTTCAAAGAAGATTATTCGAACAAAACCACTTGTGATAAAGACTCAAATTGTACATGACTCACAGTTTCGGAGCGCTTTTTCGCCTTACGCCTTCCCAGCTGGATTCACTTCATTTCATATCAAGGCACTATTGTCGCGTAATGTAACTAATCAATGTGTAGACGAAAAACGAGAACGTTTCTATAACATTAGCGGGTACTAAGTTACCTTTATATCACTAACGGAGAGGAAATTATTTAATTTCAGAAACAATAACTAGAAATTAAAGTTAAGTTTAGTATTCTTTTCTTATTTCTTATATCGTTAACGTATATAAGTATATACTTTTTAAAAGTTTTTTGCAAGTATTTCGATTAACGTTGACAACCGTACGGCGCGAAAAACGACGCTATAATGACACTAAGACGGGTCGTTGCCCGCCGCGAGCGAGCGCTTAATACCAAAAAGTCACCACAGAGGGCGCTAAATATGGAGGGGAAACCGGAAATACGTTGACATTATGGCGGAAATACAAGTGCTTGACTCTATTGATGGATTCCAGACATTGATACGAAACAAATAATACAAATTATTATAAAATTGTAAAGTTGCTGTATCTGTAGGTACATTGAGATATTTAAAAAGAAATAAGTACTTGGGGTTATGTTATAAGTATGACTCTTATCACAATAATATTTTTATTGGAATGATTTTGTTAATGTTTTTTTTTTCTTGTGAATAGCAAAAGGTTTACTTTGAAAAAAAAAAGTTATTGGAATTTTTGTCTCCATTGTAATCAAATAGACTTATTGTCTGTTTATTTAAAATCTAGAAACAAATTTTGATGTTTTTTTATTAGAAAAGTCTTGGTCATACTTAAAATCTGCCGTATATTTGATTGCAATTGGTTTTTTTATACCACTTATGTGGCATATAAGTTCACGACCCACCTGATGGGAAGTAGTCACCATGGCCTATGGACGTGTGCAACACCAGGGGCATCATACTTAAGCTGCCAACCTTAAGTTTTACAACTTTTAGTCATATCTCTGGTTCTACCAGAGATATGACTAAAAGTTGTGATAACCTATACACTAGGTTATCACAACTTTTAGCTTGCATTGCTAGCAGCAACAGCTAGCTAAATTTTTTTATTCCAACTTCATGTCAGTGTAAAAAATATAAAATAAAATTAAATCACAAAATATTAAACTTCACAATAAATGTATGTGGTTAGTATTCTTCAATAAGAAATGAAATCTTATACTATATAATTCAAAGTCCTGACTGACCTAGAGACAACGCACAGCCTAAACCGCTGGTCGTAGAGACTTGAAATTTGCAGAATATGTGTGTTTTGATGCGTAGAGGTGTACTAAGAAAGGATTTTTTAAAATTCGAACCCTAAAGCCCTAAAAAGGGCTAAAAACGTGCTTTTGCCAGAACTCAAGAACGGTTGAACAGATTTTCATGATCTATGATTTTTTGAATTTGTCTCCGCCTCGAATAGCATATAACATAATTAAAAATATATGATTCATTCAGGAAAATTAGTAATAAAAAGAAAATTAGATGTTGCAAACGTTTTTATCGCGATCTATAATAGTTGACATAGCAACAGGAACTAAAATTGACTTTGTCTAAATTTTCATAGAGTAATATGGTATGGTATGGTATGGTTTAACGGGCTGTTATCCGCAACTCCACGTCCTGGCGCGGTTTTTGCGTGTGGGTGGGCACGTCATTCGATCCACCCGACCTCTTGGAAGAACGCCAGCAGACTTTTTATACTGCTGGTGATCTCCCGGAGCGTACCTGTATTGCTGAAGTACTTGACCCTGTATGTGGCGGTTGCAGGGCAGTGCAGGAGCACATGTGCTGCCGTTTCCTCCTCCCTCATGCAGGCTCTGCATAGAGGGCTGTCGGTGATGCCTAAAGTAAAAAGGTGTTTATTAAATGTGCCATGTCCCGTGATGGCAGCTGTAGCCGTGCGTAGTTGTTGCTTAGACAGGAGCCGGAGACGTCTGGTCAGTCTCTTCTCGAGCACAGGGAGGGCTTCCCTGGCCTGTCTACATACGCTTAGGTTAGTCCAGTAGTCGCTATGTTGGTCCCTTGTCCGTCTCTCCACGATGGTTCGTAGGTATGCGAAGGGGATTGGTATGATGGGCTCGGGTCCCACTGCGGTCATCTCAGACCCTCTTCTCGCGAGTTCGTCTGCTGCATCATTGCCTCGCGAGCCGCTGTGTCCCTTAATCCATTGTAAGATTACGTTGTTCGTGCTGCCTATCTGGTTCAGCCTGTAGTGGCACTCCAGTATCAGTCCTGAGTTTATGATATGGCTGTTCAATGCTTGTAGCACGGCCATACTGTCCGAGAGTATTCTTATTGAGTGACCCTTCACCTTCCTGGCCGTAACTGCTGAGGCTGCCATGTTAATCCCCATGCATTCTGCTTGGAATACGGTGTTGTGGGTCCCTAATGGTCTTGAGATGGCGATATTTAGGTCTTCAGAGAAGACTCCGGCGCCAGTACCTCTGTCGGTCTTGGATCCGTCCGTGAAGATACGCATCTCCGCTAGGCATAATGCCTCGCATCGGTAGTCTTCATAGAGCTGGATTTTGTATTTCTTGTCGAAGATGTACTGTTTCGGTACTCGATCGTTCATTGCTCCTATTATCGGCACCTCCCTTATGAGGTTTGAGAGCAGTAGTGTATGTTGTGTGTGCCCTTCGCTCCACAAGTTGAGTGCACTTAGGCGTATAGCAGCAGCTGTCGCTTCCTGTCTGATGAACAGGTCCAAAGGTGGGAGCCCAAGCATGGCTTCCATTGCCGCCGTAGGGGTGGTTTTCATGCATCCGGTGGTTGCCATGCAGGCCAGTCTTTGGGTTTTCTGTAGTTTAGCCGATGCTGTGCTGTTTACAGTTCTTGTCCACCACACTATAGCGCCATACGCTATCATGGGGCGGATCACTGTTTCGTAAATCCATAGGATGATTTTTGGTGTAAGCCCCCACTTTTTGCCGATCATCCTTCTGCATTGCCAGAAGGTTATTGCGGCCTTTTCCAGTTTATTGTCTAGGTGGCTGTTCCATTTCAGCTTGCTGTCTAGAATAACGCCAAGGTATTTGACTTCTTTTGACAGCTGGAGTTCAGTATTAAAGAGTTTGGGTAGTCGGTATTCACCTAAGACCCTTTTGTTCGTAAACATAACTAACTCTGTTTTGGTCGGATTAACCGATAGGTCAAATTCTCCACACCATCTTTCCACGGTGCGTAAGGCCTGTTGCGTAAGGTTGCATACTGTTCCCGCCACCTTTCCTGAGATAAGGATAGTTAGGTCGTCGGCATACCTACCCTATAGTATAGTCCCTGTTTTTGTTCAGCCTTGTAATCAGGTCATCTATAACTAGATTCCATAGGAGGGGAGATATAACTCCCCCCTGGGGGCAGCCCTTGACTATCAGGGCCCTCTGATTTTTATCCCCAAGGCGTACTACTCTTTTGCTGAGCATGTTTGTTATCCACTCTACTAGTACTGGTTCCGCTCCATGTTTTGCTAGGGCGGCTTTGATACTAGTGAAGTTGGTTTTGTCGAAGGCTCCTTCAATGTCTATGAACGTGCCTAAGCAAATGCTTTGGTGTTCCAGCGCCTCTTCTATACGGCTGACTACCAGATGGAGGGCTGATTCCGTAGACTTGCCGGAGCTGTATGCATGCTGATTCGCGTGTAGGGGTATTCGTTTTAAAGGACCATCTCTCAGCTCCCTCTCACATAGGCGTTCCATGGTTTTTAACATGAAGGAGGTCAGACTGATTGGTCGGTGTGCTTTTGGGTTAGTATAGTCACCCTTTCCTGGCTTCGGGATGAAGATGACGCCTACTTCTCTCCATCCCATCGGCACATATCTGTATGCCAGACAAGCTTTATATATACGCACCAGTCTACTTGTAACTGGTGCGTGACCCCACTGTAACATGGCGGGAATGATCCCGTCGGGGCCAGCCGCCTTGAAAGGGTGAAAACAGCTAAGGGCCCACTGGACTTTTTCCAGGGTAACCACTTTGTCTGCATACTGCCAGTCTTGGTCAGTTGGTGTTGTGGTTTCATCTTGCCAGTTGATCTGTGTAGAGAAGACGCATCCTGGAAAGTGAGCTTCTATAAGGACGCGCCTGGACTCTTCTGGTGATGATGTAAGTGAGTTATCTCGTTTTCGGAGGGCGGTCGGTGCCGTCAGGTTCATCTGCGTTAGGACTTTCCTTACCCTGTTTGCTTGCTGGCAGGATTCTATGTCTCCACAGAATTTTCGCCAGCCCTGTTTGCTTCGGTATCTGATGCATTTTTTGTAGCTGGATTTAGCTGAGCGATAGTCGTCCCAGTCTTCCTCCGCACAAGTGTTCATGGCCCTGTTGAATGCCTTTCTGACCCGCCCTCGCTTGCGCTCCAGCTCTGGGCCCCACCATGGCTGTCTGCCTGGCTTTTTGGGTTGAAGAGTCAGTGGGCATGCAATTTGGTAGCTGTCTATGATTGATTTGGTTAGGTGATTCACCTGTTCCTCAATCTGTGTTACGTTCTCGATACTTTGCGGGAAATGCTGTTCTGCGAGTGTGTTCGTAAGGTGTCTCTCAAATTTCACCTTGTCGGTTTTTCTTGGGTTTCGTTTTGGCAGAGGTTTTAGTGTCTCCGTCTGTAGGTCAAAGCGGATCCACCTATGATCCGAGCAGGAAGCCTCCTTGGAGACGTGCCAGCCCGAAATAGACTCTGCTGCGTTTTCAGTCGCCAAGGTAAGGTCGATGATTGTACGGCTCCTTTTGGTTACGAATGTCGGTTCAGAGCCCGTGTTTAGTAAGGTAAGGTTAGTTGAAAATAAATATTCGACAAGTGACTTACCTCTTTCGTTGTGCGTGCTCATACCCCATAGCGGGTGGTGAGCGTTGGTATCCGTCCCGATGATGACCTCCAACTCCTCCCTCTCACAGTGGTTCATCAGGCGGATGAGGGCTTGCGAGGGCACCTCCTCCTTTTCGGGCATGTAGACTGAGGCGAGGACGACTACCTTGTCCTCGGCGTCCAGTTGTGTGTGCAGTTTTATGGCAGTTAGATCTCTGCAACAGAACTGTGTAAGGACCTGTGCTTTCAGGTTGTTAGTGACATAGATGCATGATCTGGGATGATCATTATCGTCGTACGTAATAAGCTTACCTCCTAGTCTGGAGAGCCCCTGGATTTGGCCTCCCCTGATCCACGGCTCTTGGATCAGGGCTATCGCCGTTTGCTGAACCTCCAGCCATTTGCGCAACTGAGCCGTCCCAACTTGACTGTGCTGGAGGTTCGCTTGGAGGATATTAGTCTTGGACGAAGGGGACGCCATCGCTGGTCGTTCCCTCTTCGTCCCCCTCCAGTTTCAGTCCCGCTAGGTCCATGGAGTCCGCGTCCTCCCCTAGGAGTCCGGAAATCGACGTCAGGACGTCGTCGGCCTCCTCCTGCTCCATGGGTGCGCTCTGCCCCTCAGCGCTGTCGGGAGTGGGTGTTGATGCCCTCGCAGGCGTCGATGTTAACTCGACAGGAGCGGTCGGCCGAGGTTCGGTTACCTCTTTGGCCGGCGGGGCTTTAAGCTCCTGTCGTATCGTCCCAGTTTTGTGGTCCCAGCCCAGAGGGACATCGGTAAATTTACCGGACCAACCCTGGAAGCGCATGTACACCGTCCCCACCCCAAAGGCGAGACGGCGACCTGCCTTCATTAGGGTTGGTATCTGGTCCTCTGGGACTCCAACCACTATAAACCAAGCGGCTTCCCGCTTGGTTGCGTTGAGCAGGGTCCATTTATCGACCCCCAGCTCTGGGTTCTGGAAGGACAGAATCCGTCCTACGTCCGACACATCCCCCAGGAGCCCCTGCTCGTCCGGGACCAGTATTGCACAGCGTGCCCGCTGTGGAATCTCCGCCTGGCTCTTCACGACCAGCTTGACGCTGGCCGTGAGCTCCATCTCGGAGACGGCACGCTGCAGCCAGGAGCGGGTGTGTTCGTCCCCGCACCACAGTTTTAAAACCCCCTCCGTATACATGGGCTTGCCCTTAAACTTTGGGGGTTGTGTCTGCTTCCTAGCCAGGGCGTCACCGAAGATACGTTTCTGTATCTCGGTGAGGACCTGCTCGGATACGTCCCTGCTGATGCGCCCCGTGCGAGCGCATGTGACTGCGACGTTGAGCGGGGAGCTAGCAGCCTGGGCGTAGCTCGGTTTGACGGCCTTCTTGGTCTGGTCCAGCCTCTGCCTTTTGTACTCCCCACGAGGCGAAATCGTCTCGTTGAGAGCACGCTTGGCAGAGGGCTGTCCCCCCCCTTCCGGTCGTCGTTTGGCCTCCCTCGCCTCGTCGCCAGTCGATGGAGGTTTCCGCCCCCCAACGACGGGGGTTGGTCGGCTTTGGGCCTCCGGCCTTGCAACCAAGGCTGAGGGCCGTGTTGTAGGAGGGAGAGACTCAGCCTTTGCACGGGCTGCCATACGTCTTTCCCTCTTGGTTTTACGGACCTTCCACTTCCTGGGTTTGTTCGGTTCGGCTGCTGCCTTGCCTCCCTCACCAGTGGATCGGGTTTGCACCCTAGGTCCAGTTTTCTTCCCCTTTCTCTTGGGCAGTTGCCAGCCTTCCGAGAATGTGTCATCCGGTAGGCCACTCGTCCCCTCCCGCCCAGGAGCTGGACCAGACGAGCAGGAAGCCACCGGACTGACACTGCGGGGACCTTCCCTGGGGGGAAGGTTGTGTTGCATAGGAGGTGACCTCCTAAGCGTTTTAAGGTCACCGCGGGTACCCGTAGATGGAACCACTGAGCTTCCCGCGGCGATGTTTTTGAGCCCCGCTCTGGTGCCCGTAGGTAACACCACTGAGCTTCCAGAGAGGGTCGTCGTGTTGTGTTGGTGTGGAGTGCTAGTGCCAGCTCCGGTGCCTGCAGCCGAGGCCACTAAGCTGCCGGTTGTGGCCAGGTGTGCGCTGAGGGCGCGTGATGTAATGTCGCCCTCCCTGCTGCCCGTAGTTGGGACCACTGAGCTACCAGGTTGGGCGGTGTGGTGTGTCGTGTGGTTGCCCTTGCCGGTACCAGCAGCCGAGGCCGCTAGGTTGCCGGTTGGGGCCGAGTGTGCGCTTAAGGCGTGTGTGTAGTGTTTACCCTGGCTGGTACCCGTAGATGGGACCACTGAGCTGCCAGCTGCAGGGTTTGTTTTTTTATGGTTTTTCTGATTTGGCCTGTCCATATCGTGTGTAAAAAATAATTCGTCTCTTTAGCTTCCCACCCTCCACGGAGCCCGCAACTGGGAGTGCCTTACTCGACCTAATTCGAGAGACACTAGGACTACTAAAGAGATATAGGGGTGCAAGGCTGGCTTACAGTGCGACATCGGGCGCTCGTTCGGGTTGGCGTTGGGGGCATACAAAGAGGCCTACCCCCAACGACTAGTCAACCCTCACTCACTCCGTCAGCATGACCTTTACCTACCACGATAGTCATCCAAGGATGGCTATCGCAGACCCTACACCCCTCGCCAGTGACCCACAAGTGGGACACCCTGGCCTAATTTCCTCAACCTTGGCTAGAGGTTGAAGCTACCGTTTAGCCTGAATTCAGGGCCAAAGAGGGCGTGTTGCCTCACGGACACATTACCGCCAGCGCCGATCGACTCAACCCCCCAGGATCCCCTCCTCCCTGCGTACGGCGTTCAACTGCGCAGGTCCATGACGCAGGTGACTTCCTGTCACTAGGGTAATTTTTAATTTCAGGGTTTTCTTCCCCTAGCCAGATTGTCCGGTTATGGCGCCGGAGATTCGCCCTCGCACTTCATATTTCGCTGCTACAGTTCCGAGGTGGGTGAATTGAGCGAGGCTCGTTGCGAACTGTAGCATTGCCCGGAGGGGACGACCCACAAGGAGGGTTCCAAGCGGGTCCGCCCTCAGGTCGCGGCGGCGGCCTGAGGGCGGCGAGGACGTATATGAAGCACTTGTCGGTGCGCGCCGAACAGCCTAGCTTCGCTCACCTAGGCGTACGCTGTTGTCGTCTTAGCTTTTAATTGAAGGCAAATTCCCTGGCCAGAACCTACCCCACTAAGGACTAACACCGACCCCCCCCCCATAGAGTAATATCCTTTACTTCTTTTTCCTCAAAAGTAAATAGAATGTATTAATTTTTAGGGTTCTGTGCCTGATTAGGAAAAAAAACCTTATCTCTTCGTTATCCGTCTGTCTGCCTGTCAAGACCTCTTTCTTAAGAACACGTAGAGGCATCAAGTTGAATTAGATAAAAGGAATGTTGCGGATAATGCTTGGCATTAAACGAAGCGTAATATCCAAACTGTGGTCTCACTATCGACTAATAGGTGGCTTGACCTACCATCTCCTGGCCTGCACTCATGGAGGACGGAGGTTGTTAAGTTACCTTCGGCGACGTTAGTGAGTCACCTGCACCGCAATCGGAGAGTTTTAGGAAGCCGTACCTTATTTTTCGTGCAGAAATCCCCACGAATCTCTCCCCTCCTCTGGCCAGTAGGGACGTAATATCGGACTTGACCGACTAAAGTCGAACTACATCTTGGGTCTACAGACGCCGAAGTTTAAGTTAACCCTTGACCCTGAGCTATCCAAGGCATGGCAGTTTTGGTGAGTTCCTGCATTGCGTAGGCAGGGTGCTGACGTTTGAATGCCACCATTGCCGGGGCTGATCCGTGGGCACACCACCTCTTCAAACACTGGTAGAGTCTCCAGAGTGGATAGAGTGGCGCCATGTCCTAGAAGCAGAAATCGGTGGGGTAAGCCTCATGGTGAGGTCCCTGGTGCCGACCATGGTCACCATACAGAGTATGTGGAACGTCACCGCTTTTTGTGTGGTAGTGGAAAAGCTACGGGAGAGATCTAGCACTCCCCCGTGCCGATGAAGGCGCACCGGGCGGCGTAGTTCGCAGAACCATCTCCGTCCTCCATGAGTGCGGGCCTAGGGTGACGGTCGAAACTAATCGTCACCCTAGCAGAAGCAGACCCAGGGTGGCGGGGTTTTATATTTCCACGCGCGCTTTTTTATAGAGATGGGGGATTTAGATTCCTAATAACACGTCGAGGTCGCCAGTGCTGGTGGCCGGAACCGGTTGGGGTTACTGGGATATCCTTTCTAGGACACACCAGATTCCTCGATCACACAGGCATTGGTAGGACTCCGATATACCAACTTCTCCGTTGGCTCCGTTGAGGTGAAGCCTGACGGGGTTTTTGCGCACGAAAAAAACATAAGTACAGGGAAAAGTCCGGAAAGCGTAAATATTACCTACTTCACCAAAAAAAAATGTATGTCTATCATTCAAGACAAGAAGCACTGCAACAAAGTTAAGTTCGCCCCCTTTTTTTGTCGTGCGGAAATCCCCCTCAACCCAATTTTGTACGGAACCCTGCTGACCGGTATTTATTAGTATATCCTCTTTCTTTACTTTCATGAACTTCTTGAATGTTAAATCAGGTTGTCAAATGTCAATGTCTGTAGCAAGAATTTAATAATAAAAAAATCTGATTTTCGGAAATAAATAATGTTCACTAATTTGAAATAGTGCATCGAAAGTGAAAGTGCAATGCAACTATGATGAAAGGGTTTTTCAAAGGGCCTCTTCCGAGTCACACATACATTATCCAGAGCCAGAGCAGCTATCTAATCCCCATAAAATCTAGAAGACAATGAAAAAGGATAATGATGGTAGATATACGGGCTTTGGCCGAGATGCATGGCACTGTACTTTGAAGGGTTTGATAGAACTTGAGATGAAATGAATACGTTTAGCTGCAACCACTGATTGCGAAGGAATAGACATTGAAAGTTCGTACGCGCAGTCCCTCAGCTTAAAAAAAACTTGGTGGCGATAGCCAACATTCACGCGGGCGGAGCCGCGCGCGGGTACGCTAGTATACTATATTATTGCTTTATTTTAAACAGGTGATCGCAACTACGGCCCCCCTGTAGACATGTGGGGTGCAGGCTGCATCATGGCGGAAATGTGGACCAGATCACCTATCATGCAGGTACAGTCTCAATGTTATTTTTATATGTTTATAGTACTAACGGGGTGTTTTGGGGGCTCACAGACGTGGCTCTGTTGCTGATTTTCTTTTTGTAATTGGGTGGACAGATAGCTGCCACCATAACAGCAGTAGGAGTCAACCCTGGGAACCCATGTGAAAGATTGGAATGGAACCAGGGATAACGTAGGCTGGGCCTACTCAGTTTAAAATTTTAGTTAAGATAAAGGGAAAACATACTGGTTACTGGTACAATAACGTCATCAGTTGGAGCACGGGACCTTGCTAGGCCCATGCTTCATCCAGGTGAATAAACTAGGTGAAGCACGGGTCCGGACCCAATATTTTTCATCCAGGTTTAAATTATTATGATTTTTTTTTTCTGTTCTCTTCAGTGGACAATTATGAGAAAAATATAATATTGTAGCTGTACGCTACACGTTTTGTAATATCTTCGCATAACAGTGTCGCTGCAAGTGCAATTTTTTTCATTCATTTTCTTTTAACGCTGCCCTAAATATAAAAAGCATTTGTTTAGGTTTAGGTTTAGGGTTGATGGTTAACAAAAATGTGCTTATAAGAGCTCTATTTAGCAATTAACCAGCAAACTAACCCTTAAACCTCCCTTATTTCCTCAGGGTCCTACAGAGCAGCAGCAACTTATTCTCATCTCGCAGCTGTGCGGGTCCTGTACACCGGACGTGTGGCCAGGCGTGGAGAACCTGGACCTTTACAACAAGATGGAGCTGCCCAAGGGTCAGAAGAGGAAGGTCAAGGAACGTCTAAAGCCATACGTGAAGGATCCCTACGGCTGCGATTTATTGGATAAACTGTTACAGCTGGATCCCGCAAAGAGGTTGGTATTTTTTTATTTATTTTAAACGTTCCTTATCTTAACCGTTAAAAGGCACACGCTGTCTCGGGTCTTCAAACGATAGGATGTAAAGTGATTCAGAAGGCATTTCCCTCACATACTGGCTGCACATCTCCCCTTGAGACTATTTTTAAACAGTGGCAGTTTTTTTTTAAGGACCTATTTATTGACCAAAATTACTAACCGTTAACCTCTCAAGGTTCGTCAGACGACAGTTGATAGTCCTTATGTCACCGTTATAATCATCTTATCAGGAACAGGTCGCGAGAATGGGATCAGTATCTCATCGAGGAGTATTTTCTTTTAATAGTAGTAACAGAAATTACTTCTAATAAATATGTAAGGCACATGTAAGTGGGCAGGTAAGCCGGGGTCAACCTCGCAGAGTATACACTGACCAAATTAGTGAGTTATTGCAAAAAGGGGAGGTCAAAAGCACTCGAAACCGGTGAGCTTGTATGAAAGGTTTAATGACAGTAGAGGAAGCGCGTTACGTATGTAAGGACAGAAGCAGATGCCAGTCTGTTGTTTGTATGTAAATTACTCCTTAATCCTTACAGCTAAGCTATGCTTCAATCAAAAAATAGTCTTCATAAATCTGTTCTTGTTCTAGATACGACGCTGACACAGCACTCAATCACGACTTCTTCTGGACGGACCCAATGCCGTGCGACCTGGCCAACATGTTGGCCCAACACACCCAGAGCATGTTCGAGTACCTCGCCCCGCCCAGGCGTCCAGGCCACCTCCGGCATCACCACCACGTGGCCGGCGCGCAGGCCAAGCCCAGCCAGCCCGTCCAGGACTCCGGCTATCAGGATAGAGTGTTCTAGAACCAGGGTACGAAGCGACGGCAAAGGAGACTTTGATAGACTGGACGAAATATCCTGCGTTAATTAGTCCAGAGGGTCAATTCTCGTAATATTCAAAATTTAGTTTCGATCTCATTTCGATCTCACAAAAATAATTTATTTAGGTACCTACTATAACGCAAATAAAGAATTTGAAATGTCAAACTACCATTTTCGCAAATAAAGAATTTGAAATGTCAAACTACCATTTTCGCAAATAACGAATTTGAAATGTCAAATTACCATTTTCGCAAATAAAGAATTTGAAAAGTCAAAAAGAGGAAAGAGAATACGAATTTTACTTGACATTGGCGTCTCGCCATTAACAATATTTTATATAATTTTATAAACATTTATTATATTGTACTTGACATTGGCGAAATTGCGGTGATTATGCTGCTGTAGCCATTAATAGAAAGAAGAGAATACGAATTAAGTTTCATTCGCATTACAATATCTAAGTCTAGCCGAATACCTTACTTGCCCCTTTTTTAATATTCGGTTACAATTCAGTTTCAAAATAATTTTATTAAATTACGAGAATTGACCCTCAGGTACTAACACAGTATAGACTAGTGATGTGCCCGGATATCCGAGGAAAAAGAAAGATACCTGTAACTTTTGTGGCAGAGGGTATTTTAACTTATTTTTTATAAATATAAAAATGAAATTCTAGACTTGATTAGGTCGATACCTGACGCTCAAAGAGGGTAACCGCTATTTTGTGGAAAATCTGTATATTTAAAGTCTTCCAATTCAAAAAGTGATGTTTGCTATCTCATTTGTTATAGAAATTAAACCAAATATTTTGAGAAAAATATGATTTCTTAATGTTTTTTTTTTTTGCTTTCCTTAAAATTCGTAGAGATTCGATTATGAATTATTAGAATGAAAACTTTATTGTGAAAAAAAATGTTCAAATTTTTTATTTTTATAAGAATCAGAAATAGATTACATATTATCCTGTCACGCAGTGTCATGTGGCGTAAACTATCATTTTAAATCACGCTCCGATAACGATTGATTGAATAAATTAAGATTCATATAGATGTCCGTATACCGATCCGTATCCGCAAATATAGATTTTAGATTCGGCACATCACTAGTATAGACACCAGTGTAGGTTTATAGAGTTCTAAAGCCTTGTACGGACTATGCATATAGAGGGATGCCTAGTGCGTGCCTACAGTACGCACATACAGTGGAGCAAACGTGGATTCTACATTATCTACACTTGAGAGCAAAAAAACTGACTCACTATATTCCTACTGTAAATGCTCTCTTTTGAGTGTGTAATTAATATTATTATTTCCCTCGGGGATGCCAACCACCTGATGGATGATCCACCTGCAATGCTTGCGGGCCTCATCCATTTCTCCAGTTCTCGCCCCTTGGGGAGAGTATTACTCTTACAAGATCTTATGGCACCCCGTCGAATCTTTTTGTATCCTTGATGAATCTGATCATCTGTTCCACCTTCTGATTGCTTAAGTCTTCTTCATTTAGTTTGTCTGACCCCAGGAGCTCCCATCTGATTAATGGGGCATCCAGTTATCAGGTGGAAACCTGTTAACGTTGGTCAGAGTATTTTCCTTAGAAAGGGACTAATCACGGGTTCAGATCTCGTTTTGTATGTTAAAGGACAATGGGCATTGCGGCCCATGAGCGGCCATCAATGAAACTAGTGTCATTTGAAAGGGGAGATCTTTGACAACAAATATTGTTCAAGGAGTACTATGAAATACCGTTTGGGAAAAAAAATATAGTTAAAATACTATTTTTTTTTCATTATTATTTATGTATCCTAATATTCAATACTTTTTCTATTAGAACCTTTGTTAAAATCGGTCTCGCCATGTTTCATGCGTCAACCAATCAGCGACGAGCGCCGCTCGCACTCGGCGACTCGGCGATTACCGTTATGCTCGAGCGCACAGCGCAGTCCATCGTTGACACTTGTTTCGTTGAGTACTGTGCGATTATTATTGTTTGACAATTTCTTTCGACTCTGGCTTGCATATTGGACTTGTTAATATCTATCTTGTTGACTTGTGCTCGTTTTTTTGGACTTTTCTTTAAGCAGATTCCTATAACAATGGCAGATAATCGCCAAGTGTGTATTTTATGTAATCGATCTGTGATAAACAGAAGAAGATACGAAATAACCCGTGCTCGGTTTGAAGAACATCCCGCTGTAGGCCAATATATCTTTGAAGCTCTTACCTCTGAACATCAGGTAAGTACATCAAACGAAATCATTGTTTCTTAGTTGTCACGTCAACAATATAGTACTGTTTAACTTGAGGTGGTCACAGTGTTTTAACTCTCGCGCATTGAGATTACATTTCGCTGTAAGTAGTAAGTAAACTGTTACCGACGCGGCGACGTTGTCGTTCCGTTTGATCCACGGGGCGAGAACGGGATAGAAGTATCGGTATTTACGTATGAGTAAGCGAGATAATTAATACTGCTTAGGCAATCGAGTAAAATATTTTTCTTTATATTTCGCTTTGTTTGAACAGCGTTCAATGAAAATAACTAAGCGTTTTGACTAATTGTAATACTCTCATTTTCAGATACAATACAATGGTCAGGAGTACATTTGTCGACCATGCTGGCAACGGGCAGAAAGAGCTGCGCAGCCAAGAGAAGACCGTCCACACGAATGTGTATTACATATTGAAGAATATTCCAGACTCCCTAATACAGCAACGCGTTGTATGTATGAAAGCTGCAGACGAACGGATCTCCGAAGGATTCCGGATAACATTAAAGTGACATTCTTGATTCATTTTAATTTTTATATTCCAAATAGTGCAAGAGTTTGCGATCATCATTTGGTATCCAATGATTGGGATCAAATAATTGACAGCCCTAACTTGCTCCACGACTTCAATGCCACACATTTTGTGCATATCATGAGCCTCATGAAAATCGCGGTGCTTCGAGGATCTATACTAGATTTTGATAATATAGATGACATGGACCCAAATGAAGTATACATCCGATTAGGCGTTAGTCGAGACCAATTTATGAATATTTTGGAACAAACTCCTTCATTGTCGAACGTATCAACACGCCCGAAAACATCTTTGGCATGCTACTTAATGAAACTGCGAAGCGGTGAAGCAAATGAAAGGCTGGCGACGCTTTTTAATATGAGCCGTAGAACCCTAGAACGACATTTAACGTTCGCCAGAGACACTCTTTTACTGGACTTCGTTCCCCGGCATCTTGGTTATGATCATCTCAATAGAATTGATGTAGCTAACCGAAACCTACAAGTTCCAAATGCAATTTTTGGAAATGCAAATGCCTTAAACAGAAAGGCAATTGTGATAGCAGACGCCACTTATATATATATACAAAAGTCCGCAAACTATTTATTCCAAAAGCGATCCTATAGTCTACACAAATACACGAATTTGTTGAAACCGTTTTTAATAGTGTGCTGCGATGGCCACATTTTAGATGCCTTTGGGCCATATTCAGCCATAGAATCAGATGCACAAATAATGAAAAATATGATTGACGACGAAGGAAATCCTTTCCATTGGTTTTTTGAACATGGAGATGTGTTCATCTTAGACCGTGGGTTTCGCGACGTAATCGACGACTTACATGCCTATGGTTATGAAGCTCACTTACCAAAAACAAAAAATCGAGACGAAGATCAATTGACGACAGAACAAGCGAATAAGTCTAGGTTGGTTACTATGTGCCGCTGGGTTGTTGAAGTTATAAATGGTTGGTTCAAACGCGATTTTAAACTATTCCGACAAGACTTTTTCAATCGTGCTTTGCCTCATATGATGACAGATTTTAGAATAAGTGCTGCATTATTGAATGCTTGCAGAGAACCATTGTCAGATAACGTTCACGCTGAA
This sequence comes from Lithosia quadra, assembly GCA_963576445.1. NCBI lineage: Eukaryota > Metazoa > Arthropoda > Insecta > Lepidoptera > Erebidae > Lithosia > Lithosia quadra. The sequence goes on from OY754897.1 coordinate 3,801,397, forward strand.
ACATTTATAGAAGTTATAAACCAAAGAGTGAACCAACCAAATAACCTAGCAGAGTATGTCCTAGCCAACAACCTTAATCGTAGACGGGCTAGTTTCGATAGCATTACAGGAAACCAACCTAACATAAGTGATTTTCCTTTGCTGACTGAGGACGATTTAACCATTTTTGCACTTGGTACATACCAAGTGAAGCTAGCCCGCAGCTATTATGCGGAGCATGTGCGACAAGGTCTCTATAATATAGAAACGTATAGGGACCCCGATGTTACAGGCCTAGGCAGGTACGGCATCACAGCAACAAATGTTTGGCTGCTAAGATGTCGAATACAATCTAGACATACTAGGTCAAAAATATATTATTCGTATATTATAGTAGATAGAGAGAAAAGCGGCAGAGAAGCCATAGAAAACTACTATTGCAGTTGTCTAAGCGGTAAGCGCACTCTTGGTTGCTGTGCCCACATTATGTGTGTAGTGTGGTATTTAGGGTGGGCGAGAAACCAAGAGGAAGATATCCGTTTACCAGCTCATTTTTTAAACGATGTTATTGTAGACGACAATTGAATCCCATCATTTTCTTTTTTTAAAGGAATACTAGCATTATATACGAGCATTGTATAATATATGTGTCTTTTAATAAATCGATGTATTTAATAACCAATTAACCTTTAGTTTTATTTAATCCATCATTATCTTATACTTAGATATGCATTACGTTTTATCATTTACGTACTTTCTGTTTAATTAATTCGATTTTTTTATATGATCAACGCTTTATAACTTTTTATCTAAACAAGTTGCCGAAATAATTTTTTGCAGTCTTAATATATACATAATTGTCGACTAAAAAATATAAAGGACAGATGTGGCCGCCGATGGGACAAGCGCCATACATTTTTGCCCATTGTCCTTTTCCCGATTAAAAAAAGATGTATTTACTTACTGCCTAGTTTATGTAAAACTATGTTAAATGTAGTTTATAAGTTTGTAAATATTATTATTCAAGTGAATAATCTTCGTATAAGTGTGTAACACATACAGGAAATGTAATGGTTTTATTTTCATTTAAAGTGAGCCATTCACTGGCAGATGCGTTAGTAATGACCATCGAATCTGCCTGTGAATGGTTACTTTGCCTTTAATTCATACAAAATCAAACTTATATACTTACACTCTATTGCATATATGCCTTCCGTACCCATGTATGAAGTACCGTGTCTGTGTAAGTCTGTTGATTGTGTATAAATTACTTGTTGACTGAAAGTATATTGATATTAAAACGTTTATGATGCTTACATGATGTAAATAAAAATACTTTTATACAGTATACTATGTATTTTATTTCTACAATATAACTAGAAACACTTCTAAGGGCAAATCGATCAGGCAAAAAAATGGTCGAGTATCTGTTAGGCCGGCAAGTATCATCCTCTCATTTATATGGTAGTAGTAGCAGCTAGTAATGCTCGAGGTGGAGGTGGTGGAGCAGACCCGGGAGAAATTTAAAACACGGATGTCGGAGGACTCGGAGGTCGTTCAACAATCTCCGTCCTCCATGAGGTAGGCCTCGTTGGGGAGACAGATGTGGCTGGCTGCCTGTCACTGTCACCCCAACAAAACCAGTCCATGGTGAGGCCGCAGCCTGACGCACAATAATTCCCTTAAAAACAATTAACCAAATGAATAAAACTGTATGAAAATCAAAGATGATTACACTTCACGTCACTTCCTAAATCAATCAGTCCGGACTCCGATAACTTCCTTATGCAATCGATTTACTAAAATATTTATATTTCACACTTCAAGTGAATCAACATCACTAGCTCAAAGTAAAAAAAAAAGTTGTTGCACAGATTAAAATAAATTATTCAGTGCCTGTGCTGTTTTGTTTACTTTCGGATTTCACGGGTTTTTCGGTTGTTTCATTTCATTAATTTCATTTTGTTTAATAAATAAAAATAAATTCATTTTGTTTAGAAGTTGATTATTTATTTACGGATTATTTTGATTCTGAGAAAAGGTGAACACAAATATAACCTGAAACTAAATATCTGTTTGTTTATTTACGGTTAGGGTGGATCGAGTATTGATAATTATCTTTTGGGAAGATTATTAAAATTTGTATCCGTTGCACCAGTTTGCCAGGTTTAGACAGGTTGGTTAGCTTGGGCGGTGGGCCCCAAAGATAGCGTGAGACCCTAAAAGACCCAAGACTGCTTAATTTATCATCATCCCTAATATCTGTTCTTTTACAGCAATACTACTTTTACATTTTATTATAATGGCTGAGACTGATCCAAACGGAGTATTGTGTTCTGTGGATCCAAATACAAGTGTTACAATGGAGATTGATACTACAAATATAACACAAGACGCTACAAGCCCTGTAAACATGAATGGAACAAATAATTTTGTAGAATTTAATGTTATGGGTAAAACTGAAAATGATGTTTCTGATACAATTAACCCTGAAGACGCTTTCAAAAATAGTAATGTTATCATGTTGGGTAGTATTGTACCCAAAGAATCGAATAGTTGTAATGGTGCAATTTCTAGGAGAAGAAGGCTGAATGAGCTTGAAGCTCTCGGAGTTACAGAGATGAAAGAAGGTGATATGAAAGAGTTTGACGTGTTTACTGACGATAATGAACAAATTTATAAGAAACATAGACTAAGAACCGTTCAAAATAAGCCTAAGTAAGTTGTCCTTTATTAATTTGACAATGAGTTATACCCGTAGGGACCCGCTGCTGAGTGGGTGATCAGCTTTACCATTGTGGGCCATTTCAGCCATATGAGTTATACTTAGCGCCTTTTAAGAGTCCCAGAAGGGCAATAAATTCTGTGCCGTATAGAGCATGTTACGCTTTCAATCCCCATTGCCATGTTTCACGGAAAATATGAAAGTTTAAGTCTTACTAATTAGACTGACTGATTGTTGGGAAAAGGCTTAGAGGATGATGACCTGATAGGACATAAAATGTCCTATAAAACATGATTTGTGAGACATAAAATGTATATGAGTATTGCATAATTTTTTCACGAATAAGAATTGTTCCGAAAGCATCTTTATTACTTACTGCTATCATTACAACAACAGAATATTACAGGTTTTGCTCTATCTCAGAGCCTCTTCAGTATGTTGAAGAAGCCTGCTGCAATTCAAAATAACTAAATAATTTTTACAGTTACAGAATTCCATCTGTTAATGATATACCATTCCTGCGGTCTACCGGTTTAAAAAAGAAAGAAAAGATTAAACTTGAAGCGCAAACCTATCCATGTCCAGTTGAACAATGCAGTAAAATGTTTGACAAAGGTGTAGCACTGCAAACACACTTGCGTCGAGAACATAACATTAATAAATATAGATGCACAATCTGTTCGCAAACTTTTGAAACAAATACAGAATTGGTCGCACACAAGAGTGTACACGAGGACGAAAATCGATCTTACATCTGCCACAGTTGCAAGCAAGCATTCTCAAGCCACTGTGATTTCTTAATACACAAACTAGATCACCGTAAAAATAACGATAAATTTATATGCCCGGAGTGTGGGTTTACTAATCAACTCAAGTACACAATGAAAAACCACATCTATTCACACTTCCCGACTACAGCGACCTGTCCGATATGTAACGAAGAGGTGCCAGGAGCCCACAGGTTGACAGAACATATCAGAGGACACAATAGCAGGATTGAATGTGTTGAATGTGGAAAAATATTGCAGAGTAAGGCTCATTATGACCAACACATGGCTATACACACAGGAGTCAAATTAAACCAATGTCTTTACTGCGGTAAAGGTTTTATTACATGTAGCCAGAAAATTGTTCATACTCGTATACACACGAATGAGAGACCGTTCACTTGCAAGGTATGTGATAGAAAATTTGTCCAGAGTACGGATCTAAAACGGCATGAAGCAAAACATGATAACGTTAAGAAATTTCAGTGCGAAATCTTTTCCAAAAAATTTGTTCGGAAAATGGATCTGTTCACTCATATGAAGAGTCATAATAAACAGTATGCTTGTCCCGATTGTGGTAAAACGTTTTCTATTTTAAAGCTATTGGAAGGTCATGTGTTACAAGTGCATTCATCGGAGAGGCCCGTCGAGTGTAAGGCGTGTGATAAAAGCTTTGCATCCAAATATAGATATCAGATGCATACTAAATCTAAGTATCACAAAAGAAATTTATTTAAAGAGATCAAAGAGAAAAAATGAAGTTAACATAATACGGACATGAAATTACTACCATTTTTAGCCGATTTCAAGAAAGGAGGTTCTCAATTAAACTGTTTTTTTTTATAACTTCAGAACTTTGAGTGAATCGAATTTGAAAGATGATGCTTCCAGTGTGGTTCCGTTCCAATTTGGTCCACTTGAAGATAGTTTATTTTTGTAAGAATAAAGGTCTATCCATCCACATCAGGGCCGTGGCCGTGCTTAGGCAAGGCAAGGAAGCACCGTCGCCAGTCCGGACACGGACTTGAAGTGAACGGATTCATTTAAAATGTACACAGTCACACCACTATTTTTTTGAGCCCCTGACAGGGTGCAGTCCGTCTACGTCCCGGGCACAGCCCTGGTGTGTAGATAAACCTTTACACTAGGCGCACACTGAGCGATACGCGACACCGACAGCTCGGCGACTAGACGCGACGACAGGCTGCGGCCGAGAATTTCAAAGCTTCACACACTTGGCGTTAGAGACGCGGGGTCACGACGACAAGCTAGGGGAGTCGCCGCGTCTGGTGGCGCTATGAAATTGTCGGCAGCCTGTCGTCATGTCTATACGCCGCGCAGTCCCTGTCACCTGTCGCCAAGTGCGCGCCTAGGGTTATGCTATTGCTCACTGCTGGCAGCTTCTTGCCATCTAGCACGGTGAAGTCATTATTGACGGACGTCTATTACAACATTGAAAATTAAAACATTGGAGATATCGAATATTTTGGTTAAAATAAATGAACGGTTCTGAATACAAAAATGTTTATTTTGAATTCTGTGTTTATAGGCCATGGTGACAGCTTCCTATCAGGCGGCCTGTGTGCTTGTTTGCCACCTAAGTGGTATAAAAAACGCACTTGATGACCCATTTTCACAACCCCTTCCCTTCAGGGAAGGCAGCGCGTGTGTGATACCCTTAGTCTTGCACACGTCAGGTGGAGTTTGTTACGCCGTTTCTGTGGAGTTCGTTGCGCCGTTTCTTCTCCACTAGCGCCTAGGAAGCGGTGGTAAACTTAGTATTAAGTAGTTTTTGACGTCAAAACTATTTTCAGAAATAAAGAAATTGAAATTGAAATTGTCCATAGGCCACGGTGACCGCTTCACATCAGGTGGGCAGTGTACTTGTCTGCCATGCCACCTAAGTACGTAGTACAAAAAAAAACTTAGTAATGATTTGGCATCAGCTTTCATAATTTTGTGGTAGGTAATAGGTATGCCACCTTAACTTTTATAAATTTTTGAGGGGTTCATTGATAATGAGGCTGAGTTTTACATGGGGTGGGGTGGATAAAAATTGGTGAAATAAGTCTCCGTCGGATGAAGAAAAAGAAGACCTTGTTTGCTACTTGCGGAGAAGTGAATTGATAAAGTGGAGGGATAATTTAATGATGATTAAACGATGGTTAAGTAGGTATAGCATTAGCATAGCCCTTCTCTCCTTTTTTCAAATCGAATCCCCTTTTTTTAAAGTCGGTTAAAATACTTCACGAAGTTCGTTTTTATCGTAGACAGAGAAAGTTTTCTCCATGTTTTCTGTCTACGGCGGTCTACGGTTTTTATTTGTATTATCGAGTTGTAATAATGGGCCACAGATAATAATTTGCGCAGTAGTGGGTAGTGATGTAACGATATAGCTTTTATTACAAAGAATAAAGTTTAGGTATTAGAAGTATTCATTTGGAATTTGTAATCTATTAGATCCATATTGTTTCTGTTACCCACAGATTCCTACAATGGAGGATCCATGGATATCACTCGCAGGTCAGGCTAAACAAACTGATTTGTACAACTAAAATAAAATTAATTATATTCTGAACGACTGAGTTTGGCTGCAAGCACAAGTTACAATACAAGTGACTACAGATACCGTTCACATTAAATGAAATGGGAAAAAATAAAGGAACTGGACATGTGGGACCCTCGCAGTAAAATTTATTTATTTAAATCACTGTTAAATACTGCGATAAGTGTTTTTCTTCTTTCTCTCCGTTTTATCAATGTTATCAGGTTTATTAATTTTACAGTCAATCGATTGTTCAGGTAATAAGTAATATTTATAATCTATGACAGTACATGCCCATCACTATCAATTCTATCAAACGTCACAGCTAAAAAAGATCGCTTCTTGTAAATATTTTTCCAGGACCCATTTTAAATAAATAAGCCGGAAATTATGAAGATTTTGTATAAAAGTGTGTGAAGTAAATGTCAAATATTATTCGTTTCTATATATTCCAACATTATATACTGTGTAACACGTAACAGACACAGGGTAAGTCCTTATATTAAGCTTTTATTTTTCTAACCTGTTGTTGATATATTCGCGGCTAAACTGTCGTAGGAATTGTTTACAAACATTGAAGATTATATTTTTTGAGAATAATGTGCACTTACTATCGATTTAAAAGTCTTTGAATTAATTATCAGCACAGTGTTATTCAGAAAATTACATCGCAACAATATCGTAAATAATATTTTTTGATTTGCCATTATAGCCCTTTTGTTACATTGATATAAGGTCGACGTAGTTGTTGCGAGATAAAAGCGATGCAGTTTTCAGAATAGGGCGATACCAGTTATTGCTTTTTGGATGTGAGTTGGATTCTAGCTAGGGTTGCCACTGCACTAATAAGAAAAATCATTATGGGTAATTGGTATTATTTAAATTGTATATTTATTTTTAAAATTCGATTTTGTTTTTAAACTACCATTTTTAGATATATCAATTAATAATTTTTCTATGGAACTTTTGTGAAAGTGGTTTCATAATTTTATTATATTTTTGATCAATTATTCTGACTAATTTTTATTCCAATTAAATTTGAATGTATTGGGCTCCACGAGATCTTCAAGTCTAAATATCAAGCATACCTCATAGTTAGTGCAACTGCTGATGAACTGATCTGCTAGCAAAGCAAAGGAAAGCTCTGGCCTAGGTTTTTCTCTCAAAGGCCGAGGCCCAGACGGCAGCGTTCTTGCAAAAGCCGAATCAAAAGATATAGATATGGATATAATCCCCAGTGTGGCTGTGACTAAGTTGAAAGGATTCCAGAATATGGATAACGGATAAATAAATAATATTCTACTACATTCTACACAGCACTCTCTAGACCAAGAATACGCCCAGTTTAAATAGCTTGGTTATAGAATGCGGATAAACATACTTATATACCTTTTTTAATATACATACATACATATTGGACTAAGAGCCCGTGAACCCCAGACCTTCGTTATTTTATAAAAGCTGAAAGTTTGTCAGCGCATGCTCCCGACACAGGTAAGAACGATGGCCCATTATGAAGTTCGGGTCATGGTGGCTTTGGCAGATAAATGGTACTAAAAGGTAGCGAGCGCAAGGCAATGGGTGCGAGTGAGATGGCGAGTCAAGTCTATTGCGACCCCTCACTGCGCATATTTTGGAATTATAAAATTGGAATTTTAATTCCAATTTTACGTCTATTGCGATCTCTCACTGCGCATGTATTGGCATTATATAATTGGTATTATAATGCCAATTGTATAATTCCAATAGATGGGCAGTGAAGGATCGCAATAAACCTGATTTGCCGTCTTGCTCGCATCCACTGCCTTGCGCTCGCTCCTATAGCTACCCTTTAGTACCGTGTATCTGCCAAAGCCACCATGACCCGAACTTCATAATGGGCCATCATTCTTACCTGTGTTGGGAGCATGCCCTGACAAACTTTCAGCTTTTATAAAATATCGAAGGTCTGGGGTTCACGGGCTCTTGCTCTATATATTATATTATCAAACATAGAAACACCTAGACTAATGCAAATAGACATAGTCATGTATACAAATATTTGCACTGAGCAGGAATCCCTCATTGTAGCAGTCGAATGCTCTACCACTACGCCACAGAGCCCGTCTAATAATAAATGGATAAAGATAATTAAATTTTGAAGCAAGCCTGCACCAGCAAGCCTTATTTGTCAAGGAGCAGGTTCGAGGTTGGCTTATTACCGCCTCTTCCTCTGGCGAGTGTTCCGATGAGCTCTTCCAGTTAATCCCAAAACCCCCAGTTAAACATGCAAAACTAAAGTATCACCCTCACACAGTGGAATTAATTTCATCAAGAACCAAGCCGTTTGGTGCCTCTTTTCTCTGCCGCACCATCCGCCTACAGTGCAGGGTCCTTTAAGCGGGAAGTGAAAAAGCCTTTGATGTGGCCGTCAAGCTGAGGGCCGCCACTGCAGCACTATTGGAGTATGTAGTGGTGACCTCCAGTTCTGAAATTTTACCTATAGCTTACCATCAGGCGAGGTAAAATATTGTTAAAAAAGATGTGTCTAACTTAAAAAAAAACCTAAAGATATTTATGGGGGCCCCATATAGTGTATTATAATTTATTTATTGAATATTTTTCCAGTTATAAGGCCATTCCGCAATGGGTGTTTGTTGTGTTGACGGCTGCCATATCATCCCAGAAGATATCGTTTATTTTGAGTAAGTTGAAGATTAAGCATGTTTTTTTTACAAGCTTTTATTTAGTTTCACCTGTCCCATTGTTTGTAATCAAATCTTGCAAGCCATTTTTCGACCACTTCTGGCTTATCCGATTAAGGTGAAATTTAGCTTACTGATGTAAGACAAGACAACACAACACAACAAGACAATGTAATTTTGTAAATAATAAAAGAGCTTTTTCTAAAAAAAAACAGTTTGTTTTAAATTTAACATCTCACCTGGCCTGTTAGGAAATGAGAAAGAACATCGTTTGTTATCATCATCATAGGCTCCTTTTTGTAATGCACCTGAACACGAAAATATTATATTTAGAACACTTTTCTGTTTGTGCGCGATGGACGCAAGAACTGCTGCTCCCGTAGACAAGTGTCACACCATAAATCGCTAAGGAAACGAATAAATTAGGTCGGGCAATCACATCCAAGCTCGTCGCCGGCGTCCGATGCGCGTCGCCTCGGAATCGCGAGCTGGAGTGTGATTGGTCGATCTAATCTTTTCTATTCCTTAGCGATTCAGTCTTGTGACACTTGTCTACGGGCTCTGAATGGATTTTGATGCGGTTTTTTTGTTTGAAAGGTCTTGGTCAGATTTAAAATCTTCAGGTTTAATCACAATCGGTTTACTAGAACCGGAGATATAGTCAAAAAACGGGCGGAGCCGCGGGCATAGGCTAATTGATTAAATATGTATACTCAATACTCATCGTATGTAATATTTCAGGTTCCCAACTAAAAAAAGTCTGCGCAGAAAGTGGTTGGATGTACTGAACATTGGACCCAAAGTGCCTCTAGGCACAGTGGTTTGTAGTCAGCACTTCAGCCGCGATGATTATGAGTCCGTGCGGGGCAAGGTTCGGCTCAAGGGTAAAGTGGTCCCAACGCTTCTACTGCAAAAAGTGAGTATAGAGAGTGTGACAAAACATTCCTAGACGTTCGACTGCTTCGTCAAAGGTCGTGAGTTCGATTCCCGCTGAGTTCAAACATGTTCAAATTATATGACAAGTGTTTATTGCATTGTTCTACATATCTATAAATATGAAATTAACTTGATTAATTTTATATTACAGGAATCTCAAGACATAAAAATGACAGAAGAAACTTCAATACAGCCTGAAACAGAAAACTCAAAATTACCAGACGAGAAAATGGTAGAAAACTCAGAATTACCCGAGGAGAAAACAGTAGAAAAGTCTTTATTGTCGGATGAAAAAATGGTAGAAGACCCAGTATTGCCAGACGAAAAAATAGCAGAAAAGTCTTTATTGTCAGATGAAAAAATGGTAGAAGACCCAGTATTGCCAGACGAAAAAATAGCAGAAAAGTCTTTATTGTCAGATGAAAAAATGGTAGAAGACCCAGTATTGCCAGACGAAAAAATAGCAGAAAAGTCTTTATTGTCAGATGAAAAAATGGTAGAAGATCCAGTATTGCCAGACGAGAAAATAGTAGAAAAGTCTTTATTGTCGGATGAAAAAATGGTAGAAGACTCAGTATTGCCGGACGAAAAAATGTTAGAAAGCTCAGTATTGCCAGTATTACCAGACAAGAAAACTGTAGAAAATTCGGAAACTCCTCAACCAGATTCTACCACTGGCGACACAATTGAGCCAACTAAAACTTCTCGTAGAGAGAGGAGAAGAGAGTCGAAAGAAAAGAGAAAAAAGAAGTCTATGGATATATGTAAGATGGTCGTTAAGGCAACTACTACAGCATTATCAAAAAGCAGTGTTGCCAGGTGAGTCTGTAATTGGTAAAAAGGTATTCAGTGATTGCTAGCTGCAGCTAGTTTATAAAACTTAAATATCTCCATTGCAGGGAGTCCTCACTGCCAGATCCGAAGCATCAACCAGACTTCGAAGACATGATCACAAACTACCAGATCAAGAACAGCAAACCGAACAGTCTCCTGCCGCAGGAGACTGACACGAGAGATGACGCCATCGTTTTGGACGACCAGGACGACGCGCCACCTGTGTTCGTTGAAATTGCCGTAGATAACGGTAAGTATTCTGAAAACTTTTCACCTGTCTACATCGTCCTGAACAGCAAACCGAACAGTCTCCTGCCGCAGGAGACTGACATGAAACTATTTTTTTATAACACGTATGAAGCACACGGCCCACCTGATGGGAAGCAGTCACTGTGGCCTATGGAGATGTGCAAAAATGTAAGCGAAAGGCAAAGACTCAGGACAAATAAAATAAATAAACACCAAGGGCGTCACCCACCCGCTGCCGATCCTGAAGGGAAAGGGCGGGAGTAGGAAAGGGTGGGGAGGCTAGGAGGAGGGGTACAGTGAGCTCTGGCTACTCTACTTACCGCCGGGAACAACACGATAGTTATTATGTACTACACGTGCGCTATAAGTTGAGACCTGACCGCTATGGCGCGTCATAGCGGCCAGGTCTCAACTTATAGCGCACGTGTAGTACGTCTTCTGTAAGGCGGAGGTACTTCCCCAGTCGGACGGGACATACCGTCGTGTCCTACCTCCTACCTATATTTGACTGACTAACTGACAAAAATATATTTGACTGTCCCTCAGATAATAACACGAGTGGGGCGGGGAACGGGGACTGTCTCATAGTGCTGGAGAGCGTCCAGGTGGACATCGACCCCAGCAGTCTGATGCTGCCCGAGCGGGACTCGGACGATGAGGCGGCGGAGGACGAGAAGGCGCCGGATAAGTAAGTATCACAAGAATCAGCCTGGCGTATGTGTGTATGTGAGGGTGTGTGTGTAAATGTGAGTGGGTGTGTAGGTGAATGGATGTGTGGGTGAGTGAGTGAGTGGTTGACATGGCAATTAGGGGATTGGACTAGTGGAGGTGTGGATGACTGAGTGATTGTGAGAGTAGTGAGTGATTGCTGACTGACTGAGTGATAAACTGAATGAGTGAGTGACTGGTTGAGTGGGTGATAAACTGAAAGAGTGAGTGAGTAATCGAAGGAGTATGTGTCTGAATGAGTGAGTAATCGAATAGATTGAATGTGTGTCCGAATGAGTGAGTACTCCTTACTGAGTGACCCTATGCATATGCATCAATGGTGATAAAGTGACTTAGAAAGTGATAACCGAATGAAAGAGTCAGTGATTGAGTGACTTTGAGTGAATGATGTTATCGTTAATACTTAACTTTATGCAGCATACCGCGAATAGTATAAAAACTAATTATTTCTACGCCTTTCACAGAACACAAGACCCAGTGAGCATCGTCCTAACATCTAGCGACGAGGATGACGTCATCTTAGAAGAACCACACATCGACACTGTCGAAGTGTCGGACGAAACTGACGAAGACGACATGCCTCTAGTCAAACTCGTGAAAAAGACACCGTCAAAAGACAAACCGCAAACAAAAAAACTCAAAGACGTCAACGACCAAGTCCTCAAAAAGCTTTTCTGGAAGAGAATGTACGATTTTTACTGTATGCAGTGTAATTTCACTACAATGGATAATTTAACATACAATAACCATTTGAAAGAACATCACAAAGTTATCCAAGTATGTTCGGTGTGTAGTTATACAACCGCAAGTAAAACGCAGTTTACCAAACATCTAAGGAAACACGGGAAAAAATATAAGTGCCATCTCTGTGATCACGTTGCTGCGCATAATGTGTCTTTAGTGTATCATTTACAAACGCATAAGCTTGGTGATAAGTGTATCGAGAAAGTGAAGAACGGTGCAAAGTGTAAAAAGTGCGGGTTCGTGGCGGTCAATCAGAAAGTTTTGTTGAACCATGTTAGGGCTTGTGGCAGTAATGCTAAGATGTATCCCTGTGACCAGTGTGCCCATATCGCTGTTAAGAAAGAGGATCTGAAGAGGCATTGGAGGAGAAAACATCGGGGTACTGTGGTAGAGGTTTATTCCGATAGTAGTGTTGAATGAAATTATTTTCTTGTGAGTTACTATGCGTTTTAATTGGGTGTATGAAGTTCTATTAAGTGGTTGATGTTGGTTGTGTCTTCCTGTCAAGGTTGGGGAAGCAGACAGCAGTTGCTCCTATAAAAGTCATGTTAGATAAATCTAGAAAAAAGTTATGAGAGACTCCAGCGCAGGTTTTTTTTATCTCAAAACTGGGAAGTCAGATAGCAGTCGCACCTATAAATGCCATTAAGCCAGCATCAATACTAATGGCGGAACCACATTTCGCTATTCATCTTTTTTCACGTGTATACAACGAAGTGGGGAAGGCCTATTTGTGTATATGTGTGACGAATTGTGAAGGTTTTAGTCGTCTATAAGAATTTCGTCAAATACATTATAGGCGAATAGCGAAGTGTGGTTCCACCTTAACATGATAATGTCTACCTGACATTTATGGGCCCACCCCTAACCTCACAGATTGACAGGCGTAACTTCATTCTCTGAACCTTTTTCCCAGCTCAGTTGGGGTCGGCTTTCCAGTCTAAATGTGATGCGGCTGAACTTCGATATTTTCATAATGTTTTTTTCATATGTCATATTTTGTTTAAGTATGACAGGCCTTATACCTGTCATACTTGAACAAAATAATAGCGTCTGACAGTCCTATTCTCAGTTGAATCGCATAGTGTTTGTTATTGCTGGGGGCCTGGTACTTTTACATCTCAAAAAATGCATCGCCCTTCACTCACAATTTTCATGTTAAATAGGATAGATAATATTAAGATTTTCCTCTATTTCTTATACAACCTATTTCCTACTAATGTTATAAACGCAAAAGTTTGTAAGAATGTATGTCTGGATGTATGTTTGTTCACGCAAGAATGGCGGAATGTAAACCAAGGGGTACAGAGATAGATTAATAGTTGGGAATAACATATAGGCTACTTTTTGTTCCGTGGGTCAAAAGGTAGCCAGTGGGGCGAGCACGAATTTTCTTTCGTATCGAGTTCGTAATGCGACAAAAATTGTATGCAATTTGTACAGCGCCCCTATCGTGCGTAAAAGGAACTATACAAATCTCATATAACTTCTATCGCACACGTTACGAACTCGATTCGAAAGAAAATTCGTGCTCGCCCCTATGTAGTAGTGGTAGGTAGCGAGAACAAAAATTCACGTGTGCGGAGCCGCGGGCAACGCCTAGTATTAAACTAATACTATTATAGCTAACCTAGTAGCGACACCCGCTTACCATCGAATGGGCTGTATACTTGCTTGCTTACCTTAATAAAAAATACTGTGATACAGTAGACAGATTTTGTGTTGACTGGGCGCCTTGTAGATATTCTATCTCACGAAGGCGGGTGAACAATTAAATAGTAGTACCTGTGTCTTGTAAATACGCGTACATGTGTGTGCGAAAGTTCATGTCACGTCAAAAGAAATTCATGTAGCAGTTATAGTCAATCCACTCCTTTATTTTGCGTTTGACATTTCAATTTTCTGTCAAATAGTTATGTCCAAATGCGTAACCTGACCGATTTCAAACAATAATCGAATTAGTCTCTGAAGAAGTTGCAATCGATTTCAAACTTCAATTTATTTTATTTCTGCTCGATATTCAAATTTTTATACTTCTTTTGCGTGCCAGACGTATAATTGAATAAAATAATTCGCAATAAAATCTGTTAAAAATATTTTTATTTTTATAATAATGATAGATAATATTAAATAATGGCTATTATTGGATCTTCCTACAAAATGTTATGTTTTGTAATAAACATTCTTTTTTCATGTACAATGTCAAAGTCAAAATCAAAGTCAAAAATCATTTATATTCTGTACTAGCTGTTGCCCGCGGCTCCGCCCGCGTGGACGTCGATTTGCGCGTTTTTTACTATATCGCATGTTCTAATGAGCCGATTGTGATCAAATATGCGTAAGATTTTGAGCCTAACCAAGACCTTTCTAATAAAAAAAACCGCATCAAACCCCGTTCAGTACTTTTTACGTCCATCCTCCTCCTCCTGAATGTATCAATTATTCGGCGACACTTATAGGCTGTTCATACCGATCATCTGTCATGGGTTTACGCCAATAAGATAAGCCTATCGAGTTTAGGCTCCATTGTTTTGTCATGGTAAAAACAATTTGCGGAATTACTGGGTCACCCGCCGTATAATAGCCCTGACCGCACACCTTGCGATTTTTATTTATTTCCGAAAAAGGAAGAAAATACCGAGATAAACGTTTTATGGATGCCGAAGAAGCTGTGGCTGCGTTTCAAAAGGCCGTCGAAGACGAGTGGGCTCAGTGCTTTTCGTACCTACGTATAATATTAATGAAAACTATTACCCTACACAACACAACTTAAATATTTTCTTGAGATGATTAGCCATTGAAAACACGTACATGAATCCATAATACACTATAAAAACAAAGCTTTGTTAGAACAACTTTTGTGTTGACGTAAATGTAAGTAAGTTTGAACGATTATTTTAGATTCGTAATTTGCAGCGATTTCATTCGATCCCAACACTAGACATGGTAGAGTGTAGCCGTTTTCATTGAGTGAGCAAATAATCGTAAATTTTAAATCAACCGAAACAAATTAAAGCATTTTAATTTTGGTAATGAGTTATAAATAGGGTAGATACATATGATACGCCAGTTTATATAATTTCTTGGTCACGCATTTCCAAGTTTACTTGTAGGATTAATGCAACAGTTACATTCTAAAACTGCTGTCAAACGCAAAAATAAGGAGTGGAATGACTATAGTAGAACAATAATTGCATTGCAAGTAATTCATTTTTAAAAGCAATGTGTATATAATGTTTTACTACAATGACAGCTAAACCGCCTTCGTGAAATAGAACAGAATCGATACTCGTATACAATCCGGTATTTGATTTTGTATTTGGGAGAAATATATGAACTAACATACCTTATTTCAATGAAATTTTAAAGCTATTAGTACCTATGCTAACTATTCCGATCAAAAATCATTATTACATACCTACCTACTATAAAGGTATAAAACATTACAATAAAATTAGTTGATCCATTACATTTTTTTCTTAATTTATTTTGGCATAACATTTTATGTCCTAATTAACTTTTTCATAACATTTTTTTGTCGTAATTTACTTTGGCATACATAAAATTTTTTGACCAATTTATTTTGGCATAACATTGTTGTCCTAATTTACTTTGACATACGTTTTTTGCCCTAAAACGCATAACATTTTTTGCCCTAAAACATAACATTTTTGTCCTAATTTACTTCTCCATAACATTTTTTGTCCCAGGAGGCATAACATTTTTCGACCTAATTTATTTTGGCATAACTTTTTTTTGCTCTACAATGCATACAATTTACATGGCTGACGCCATTTTTGTGATACAGTCTCGTCTTCAGCTCGTTCTGCCCGTAGGGTTTACATGTTCATGTCAGGTGGCTATAGTTTTGATTCTAATTCAAAATTTTCTATGATTTTATTAATTTACATTCCTTAAGTTTGTACAGCTATGTTATTTTGTTTTTAAATGTACAGTCGGCTGCATAAATAGCTTAACACATTTCAATATACAGATCATTTTGTTCTAAAGCTGAGCGCATATTATAGACAAGACAGTCTACAGACAGACTTGTTCTATACATACATGTTAGAATAAACGGCATGATCACAAATAGAGTTGAAGTACTAGCAGTTAACGGTGAACTTATTTTCTACCACCATGCCACACAAGTCATAGTTCCCAAGAATTTAGTGCTCAGATTTTGTTGCTGACTGTATTTGATAGGTATTTCATATGGTAGGCCATGATTTCCCACCACAGACGGGTGTGCTCGACCGGGCCAGTACACTCTAAGGCCTACGCTACACTTGATAGAAATGCTATTATCCGCGGGCGGGATCTTTTAAAATCTTAAAATCTTATGCATATTTGATACAATCGGTTGACTAGAACCGAAAATATAGTAAAAAATCGCGAAGATCGACGTCCACGCATACGGAGATGCTATAAGCTAATCTATAATATTATAATTGTACGAGTGAATCTGAATGTTTCCTTTCTTACCTTCCTGAGACGTCACCTTTAACTTACCATCAGGCGAGGTGAAGTCCTATTGACGTGACCGATATATAAAAAAAATATTCCACGAAGCATTTTCATCAAGTGTAGGGAAGGCCTAATTTAATATTGACTAATAAACAGAAAAGTAGTGAATTTAGTTTAACATTTTGTACCTAAAAGTTATTTTGTGTAGTTTTATAAATTATAATTATAATATATTTTAGATTTTATACTTATAATCAAAGAGGCAGTGAACGCCAGCCTTCCGTCATAGTATTAGCACACATTAGATTGGTCGACGAAGCTTTCCCTGGCGGAGTGGAGGAGGGGGAAGGGATTAACACCAGTCGCTCCATAAGCGCCAAATCAAAAGAGGAAGGAGAGCGGTTGCATATGGGATTTTGTGCAAATTCTCGGCACCAAAGTAAGCTCAGTATAATTTGCACGAAATGGGGTGTGTCTATTTCGTGCAAATAACGCATGCAAGACGCAGCGCATTCCTGACATGCTAAATTAAAAGCCGAGAACTGTACTTACGGTTATACCATGTTGTAAGTCTGGCGTTCACGGGATTTTGTTCAAATATAAGAGGTGATTGAATTAAATAGCTATGATACATAAATGTATATACGTTTTGTAAATATTGTGTTACAATATTTGTTTATAGTAGGCTCTTGTTTTTGTGACGAACTGAAACGCAGGACGCAGGGATTGAATTTTTTTAAATTAAGTATACATATTCACGCCTATATATCCACCACGTAGGGATAGCCAGAGACGTTACTTACACCATTGCGCCATTCATATTTCGTGAAAAAAATTCGGGCAGTAAAATTGGCGATAGTTACCGTGGCCGTGTGCTTGTCTGCCACCTAAGTTGTATAAAAAGGCTTCTTTTAAAGAAATTTTCGAAGTGGCAAAGCACCTGACAGCTACCAGGTATTTTGTATGAATTAAGAAGGGTAGTAAACTCTTTTAATTAATTTTTGATTTTAACTTCATACGGGTAAAGTCTACAATCAAATGGTATTTTTTTGTGTTAATGGAATGACAGTGGCTTGCTTTGACTTTCGATGTGAGAAGCCGATTTAAGCCGGACTTTCGTTCTTTTTCTCTACCCCTACGACAAATAAAAAACTTGGGTACTATTAGATTATGTTATGATGATACTATCGTCATACTCGTATCAAAAGGGTACCGCATTAAATGATAGAAGTCATACCTACTTTGTTCTCGTTAGCACTATTTTAGTCGTACGCGTCTCCATGCGTGTGTTTGCATACGCCTGTTTCGTGAAAATTCCGTGCAAATCGTACGCATTTTTTGCACGGAATACAAAAAGTACATAGGTACGATTTGCACGAAACAGTAATGAATGGTTAATGCGCCAGTGTTGTTTCTAATATAATACCTATCATGGTATACTTATATGAATTCAGTGGTAAATTATGATAAGTAGTAAGTAATAATTAATGTAAATAAGTGATTGTAATTTATATTGTAAGTTAGTTATTAAGGTCTTTGTGTAAATAAAAAATTGAGTTGCAAAGTTATGATCTATGTTTTTATATAATAACTAGCCTACGCCCACGGCGCCGCCCGATTGGACGTTGTTTTTCGTATTTTTGTCTATATCTCCGGTTCTACTAAACCTAAAATTGTGATCAAACATGACATGAAAATTTTAAGACTGACCTTTCAAACATAAAAACCGCATCAAAATCCGTTCAGTAGTTTTTGCGTCCATCGCAAACAAACTTACAATAGTCCAAAAAAAAATTATGTTTTCAGCATCGTTCGTATAACACAAGTATTTTTTTAATATCTCCAATGTATAGACACAGTCTGTTGCTATACCTACAATTTTATTAAGTCTGACTAAATTGGTTAAATTGGTTTAAAAATAAAATAAAGCGAATAAAATAAGTACTTATTTATTACAAAAAAAGAAATACAAAATAATGTCTTATTTATTAACATACAATACTTACATTCACTCAACACTCACGTCTCTATGGAGGGTAGAAGACAATTACAATTTATTCATCTACCTACATAACTAAGTATGGTCACAGTAAATACTCGTATATAAGCTAAAGTATTAAAGAAACTACATTTGGAATGACACACTCACACAGATGCACGCCTACAAGAGCCTCACCGGATCTCACCGTGCTGTCAGTCGCGGTTGCCGTGGTTTTGTTATTTTATCTCTTGCGCCGCGCTACATTTCGCAACTTTTATTTATAGGTTGTCAACCCTAACGCTTCAATAGAGCGCGTATGTCATTGTTTCAGCAATTCGGCCTAGTTTCCGTACTGCTTTAGCTTATATATTTACTGTGGTATGGTGTTCAATTGTACTTCTCACTGTATTTGTTTTTTTTAATCAGAAATGGAGTGGCATCTAATAATAAAGTAAGTTCATTGAACTCTTGGAAATTAAAAAACAATCTAAACTTTTAACAAGTAAAAAAAAACGGTCAATTCAGTTCTTTAATAGCTTTTGCAGCAAAATCACCACAATATCACCAATGTCAAGATGTATAGCCGTCCGCTACCTCGTGCCTATGCACCTGTTACGTGCAAATAATGCTAAACGAATTTCGTGCAGATATAGTATGAATGTCGTGCAAAAAATGTATAAAATTTGCACAAAACGCATGCAGCGGATGGGCTATGTCATCTTGTTGGCTGCTGCAATCGAAAAAATTCGTCGCAATTTGGTCAATCTCTAGTAAAATCTAATAAATGTTTAAAAAAATATTTAGTGGCGGAGCCAATGTTCAGTCAAAATTCACACTTTTTTGGACATGTCAAAAACGTTTTATTCAAACGTTGGCGCCATTTTCGCTCCGGTTCCCGGTTAGTCCACAGATAACAACATAAGCAAATGCTCCAGTGTGACGTCATCAGGCCTAGCTCAGCCATAACTTTTCATCTATTTTTAAGTTTAGATTAATTAATAATTTCCATCGTACGTACGTACTTTATTAATAAATCCTCTTGTAACGTACTATCTATCTAAAAGTATAATTCCTCACTGTGTGAATGGAAATTTTCTTTTAAATAACTACATTTTGTAGGCAATGACTTTATGTACTACTAGACTGGCTGTACGAAACGAAAAATTTGACCACTACTTGACCAATATGGCGTAGGTAGACATAATACCTATCTTATTTTCTCTCAACCAATGAAATTGCAGAAAAAGTTGTCACGTGACCAAAACGTCACCACTGCGACCGTCAAAAATTGTGATAAACAGCTGGTCTAATACACATATAAGCCATTGTTTGTAGGTAACTAGATGTTAAGTTATGTCTATAGCTGACGGTACTTAAGACTTATATCTAGCAGATTGAGGGCTTGTTGGGCGCCACCCGGCACACTACAGCTTTTAGGTTGGTGAAGGCCTCATCTTGGACGGCTTGGTCGAATTTCTGTAAAAAAAACAAATATATACTTTTCTCTCGCGATCTCGGTTAGTCCACAGATAAGCAAATGCTTGGATGAGTGTCTGTAGTGGGACGTCATCAGGTCTAACTCCGCCAAAAATATAAAGTCTATCGCTGTCTCGTCCGTATGCACGTTATACGGACACCGTCCTGTTTCGTGCAAATAGTGAAAGTAGTGCAAAAAATGTATACGATTTGCACAAAACACACGCAGCAGAATGGGGGGCTACTTAAGTCATCTTTTACATTAATGGCTGCTGCAATCGAAAGAATCGCAATTTCGCCAATCTGTAGTAAAATTTAATAAATATTGAAGAAAATATTAATGGCGGAGACGGCAATTTCCAGTCAAAATTCAAACTTATGGGCTATGGCAAAACGTTAGGTAACTAAACTATGATGGAGGTACGGCACGACGTTATCTCCTGTCGGAAATGAGCAGTCCGACTGAGGAAGTACCTCCGCCCTACAGAACACCGCGCCCCTCAAAAAACAATCGTGTTGTATTCCCGGTGGTGAGCAGGGTAGCCAGAGCTTATTGTACCCCTCCTCCCCCCACCCTTCCTAGTCTCCCCACCCTTCCTAGTCTCCCCACCCTTTCCTATTATATGCCTTTTCTGTATAATTCATGCCTAATAATGACCCACCCGTTTCAATTATCCCTTACCTCATTAATCACGATAGTTGGTACGAAGGACAGCGGGCGGGCAACACTGTCGGTCTTGTCGCCGTACGTCGCGAGGAAGTCATCACCCTTGGAGCCCGACGCGCAGCGCTTGATCTTATCTGATTCGGCCATCTTGTTCACTTGAGTTAAGCACTGAAAACCAGATATTTCAGTTATTTTAAAGCACCAACAGATGTCGCTGGTGAGTCGGGAGTGCCCCTGTATAGGGCTGCTCATAGGCTCTCCGGGTGTCCCTCTAACGAGCTGGGCCTCGATTGTGTTAAAGGCAAACCACTGTCACGCCACTGACACTCTAAAAAATGCTATTTAATTGTAGACTTTACGGTTATACAGTTAGTCTGAAATTAAATGAAAAGAATTCTTTAAGTTTTTCATTCGCGTAGAGCGAATGAAAAACTTAAAGAATTCTTAAAAAATAAACTTAGAAAATATCATTTGACTTTGGACTTTAACACGATAACAATAAAGTCTACTATTAAATGGCAGTTTTTAGAGTGTCAGTGGTTTGTCTTTAGCAGAATCGAGGCCATGTTAAAGTCTAAAATCAAATGAGAAGAATTCATTAAACTTTTTCATACGCTCATACAAAATACCATTTAATTTTGGACTTCAAACTGATACAGCTGTCATTGTAGTAAAACATTATAATACACATTGCTTTTAAAAATGAATTACTTGCAATACAATTATTGTTCTACTAACTGCTACATGAATTTCTTTTGACGTGACATGAACTTCCGCACACACATGTACGCGTATTTACAAGACACAGGTACTACTATTTAATTGTTCACCCGCCTTCGTGAGATAGAATATATATAATAGTAAAGTCCAAAATTAAATGGTATTTTTTTGAAGTGCCAGTGGCATGACAATGATCCCGTATCACCTAAATCCGGCCCTGCATTCTACATTACACATACCTATTACATACTCGAAATAACATTGTATCTAGACTAAGGCAATTGTTGTAAATAGACCAAAAAAAAAACAGCCCGCTGAGTTTCTTGCCGGAGTCTTCTCAGGTCTGGGCCGCGTTTCGAACTGGTGGTCCATTTGCTTCTAGTTTTAAATATTTATAATTTTGACGTTTTGTAAGTGCCGCTTAAAATAGTCTATACAGAATGAATGATTTTTGACTTTGACTTTGACTTTGACATGCAAAACTAAAATGCCTAGCCTAGAACATTGTTTACTACCCGTTCGCGCTAAGTTTGCCGCTCTCAACTGTCACACGTTGTCTCGCTCATATCCTTCTAGTTCCAGTGAGAAAACGCTATACCGACGTCATTTGACAGCGGCAAAGTTAGCGCGAACGGGTAGTACATTATCAACCCTGTATTTTATGTCACTCACCGTGTCCAAAGATTTGTCAGGGTTAGCCTGGCTCATGAGACAGATGACAAGCTCCATCTTATCCGTGTCCTGGAGGGCACGGTCCTTCAGGATACACGATTGGATCTAGACAAAGAAATAAGTTGGTTACACACACTGCAATTTAAATTCAAGTGAATTTAGTCTAACTGGAGTAACGGGTAGAAAGTTCTAAGGGCGGCCCTTATGGAAAACCCTTTCATAACTTTTTATTTTTATTTTTTAACCCCCGACGGAAACCCGAACGGGGTGTTATAAGTTTGTTATTTATTTAGGGACAACAAACAGTTACAATCCATAAGCCACGGTGACCGCTTCCCATCAGGTGGGCCGTGTGCTTGTCTGCACATAGTATAAAAAATATATTTTTTGTATGTTATGTACTACACCAAAGGACTAATTATTCTATGAACAATTTTGCAACCATGAAGCTATAGATAAACATGGAGGCCTCACTTCCAATACCTACTTGAAGCTCAGTCTGTATTTACTATCTTGCTCTCTGTGGGCCGACTTCTCTTTCAAAGTATGATAACCTTCTAAGCAAGAAATCACCATTTAAACAAGTTTAAACACTTACGCGTGGAATTTTATATCACATCCTTGACGCCACGTACTACCGCAACCACGCACTATACAATTTTGCACCATTTTTTGAGTTTATACTTATAATTAACTTTAAATAATATGTTAAAAACCAAAACAATAATAAACAACCGCCATATTGTTTATTGATAGTTGACATGTAGTACTAATGTTGCCACATTACGTACTGAATCCATAGACAATGGGAATTTAATTCACTGATTTCCTGATTCAACAACCCAATCATGCATAATAAATGGCATATAACTTTTCAATTTCCACATTAATAATCGTAGTCGAACTATAGAGTTATTTATAAATCATTTTACTTGCATTTTTGGTTAGTATGGTCTATTTCTATAATTTACTAGGAGATAGAGTTTGTCTAATGAAAGCTGAACCACGACATTTATTGATTTGCAACACCAGTAGACAATAAATGTCACCTCCTGTCATTTCTCTGTGATTGCGCGTTTACATTATGATTTTGATACTTTGTATCTATATATAATACAGATCAGTGCTTTGTATGTATTCACATCAAATATTAACGAGATTCAGATCAGATGCGATATCCAGAAATATTCGCTTTTGTATTAGATATTTGTACTATTCAACAATATTTATTTAATTAATATAATTAATTATAAGTGTGACTGGTGATGGATCAAGCAGCTCGGATGATGGTGAAGAATATTTGGAATCTAATTTTGATTATAATTAATAATATTTTTTTATAATAAATGAATTTCGTCTGATTCCTATAAGCCCGCTTGAAGATAGTTTTTAGTCTGGAATAACTCAGGCAATATGTCTTGCACACGCTCATAGGCCACATTTTGTCCGTGAAATATATTCCCAAGGGTAGCGGGAACGGGATCATAATTTCACGCAGGCAACAGCTAGTCTTAGTCTATATCTTCACTACATCTGCGGTTTTAGTCGGTTCGATTCCGACATAACTATCCCCAATGGCCAACGGGGGTGGTATTCGTGGGGATTTCAACATGAATAAACCTGCTACCTTTTCCCCCGATATTCCCACAGTACCAAACTCCCACGCAGGTGAAGTCGTCGGCAAAGGATAGTATTTAATAAAGAAATCAAATAAGAATAACACCAAATAAAGCGCAATAAAATTCTTTAAAAATATCAGTTAAACTATAATAGGTACATACTTTTATTTCACGATCAAAATGTTTAAATCCAACTATAACTGGTGATACCTGCCCTAAATTTTTTAAATTTGCCGCGGTTTTGTTGGTCCAGCTTTCATTAGACAAACTATAATTTTTTAAATTTGCCGCGGTTTTGTTGGTCCAGCTTTCATTAGACAAACTATAATAGTTTGTCTAATGAAAGCTGGACCAACAAAACCGCGGCAAATTTAAAAAATTTAGGGCAGGTATCACCCGTTATAGTTGGATAAAAACATTTTGATCGTGAAGTTAAAGTTTAACTGGTATTTTTAAAGAATTTCATCGCGCTTTATTCGGTGTCATTATTATTTACATGTTGATTTCTTTATTAAATACTATCTATTGCTCACGACTTCACCTCGGGAAGAGAAAGAAAAGGTAGCAGGTTTAATCGTGTGAAAATCCCCAACGAATACCCGTTGGCCATCGGGGGTGGTTATGTCGGAATCGAACCGAGTAAAACCGCTGATGTAGTGGAGATATAGACTAGCTGTTGCCCGAGTGAAATTGGCCTATGAACGTGTGCAAGACATTTTGCCTGTGTTATTCCAGACTAAAAACTATCTTCAAGCGGGCTTATAGAAATCAGACGAAGTTCATTTATTAGAAAAAAATAATATTAATTATAATCAAAATTAGATTCCAAATATTCTTCTCCATAATCCGAGCTACTTGATCCATCATCAGTCACACTTATAATTAATTACATTATTTAAATAAATATTGTCGAAAAGTACAAATATCTAATACAAAAGCGAATATTTTTGGATATCGCATCTGAATCTCGTTAATATTTAACGTGAATACAATCTATAGCTTCATGAATACAACAAAGTATCAAAATCATAATGTCAACGCACAATCACAGAGAAATGACAGAAGGTGACATTTATAGTCTACTGGTGTTGCAAATCAATAAATGTCGTGGTTCAGCTTTCATTAGTCAGAGTCTACTAATAAGAAGATAGCAACATTGTACAAATACACGAAAGAGAAGTCGGCCCACAGAGAGTGAGATACAGACATGTAGGTATTTGGATCAAGCTGTTCTTCCCGGTTTGGCCTCCATGTTTATCTATAGCTTCATGTTTGCAACCCACTGCGTTATCCACAGATTGATAAATTAAATATCAGAGGGTGCCACTAGATGGTCTTACATAAATAACAATAATAAAAAAGAACATAAAAATAATTACATAAAAAAAACTTATAAGAACTTCGAGAGTTGGGGGGAGGAAAAAGGGGGGGGGGGGGGGCTAGTGGCGTGGGTCTTTATTAACTATTGCTGTTGCCCGCGGCTCCGCGCGCGTGGAAGTCGCTTATTGCGTCCACTCCCACTCCCGCTCCCGCTTCCACTCCCGCTCCGCTACCGCTAACACTCCTACTGATGATAACTAATCTAAACTCAAAATCCCTAAAAACTAATAACACCACTATCCACTAATCCTACTGGAACACCACTGCGGGTGACGTAACCTACGACAAACTTATTATTTGCGGTTGGTACAGTAAACCGCAAAATTAAGTTTGTTTTTTATTGTACATACTTTTTCGGGATAAAAAGTATCCAGTGTGCTGCCCAGGATATTAAAGAATAATTATACCAAGTTTCATCGTAATCGAACTGGTAGTTTTTGCGTGATGCCTGAACAAACAGACAGACAGACAGACAGACAGACAGACAAAAATTTTTTTAATCACATATTTGGGATCGGTGTCGGTCTAGTAACACCCCCTGCTATTTATTTTTTTGATATTTTCAATGTACAGAATTTTCACTTCTACAGATTTATTATAAGTATAGATATAGAAGATAGATAGGATGGTTGTTTCAACAATAAATGAAAGAGGACGTACCTTGTTGCCGTAGCATTCGTCAGCGCCATGATGACAGAGGAACTGCCATTTGCCGTCCACCTTGTCATGCTGAAACGGTAAATGTCAAATGTAAAGCTGCGTTTTGGTTTGATTTGCGTTTCTCACAGAACTAAGAAAAATGGTCTCTGGTTACAGCTTACGTAATATTACTAGTTAATGCCCGCGGTTACGCCCGCGTGGATGTCGGTTATCGTGGCCGTACATAACCTATCCTTTCCCAAATTTTAATCTATCTCTCTACCAAATTTCGTCAAAATCGGTTCGGTGAAAGCGTAACAGACAGACGCCACGGGAGACGCTGCTGCCTGCGGCCAATCCGGCCGGGGTGGGAGTGGCCATCTAGAGGGCTGTTCCAAGGCTCTTCACGTATCCCTCCGAATAGCAGAGGACACAGTGGGGAGCAAGTGACGGGCGAGATGATTGTCCGCGTTTCGACGCGACGGTTGAGTGACAGGACGGCCGCCTGTCACCTTACACCCCACCGTCGGCGAACTACCGCGATGCTCGCCCCTTTCGGGGAGTCCAGGGGGCCCATCTTTAAAGCGTAGATGGCTCTTGGTCAGCTGGGGTGCGAGGCATATGCCTATTAGGTAACCTTAGACCCCGGTAATTAAGACCCGAGACGACGTGCGGTTTTATTCGGTTCGATGTCGACATAACCACCTTGATGGCCGACGGGGGTGGTATCCATGGGGATTTCCGCACGATA
This sequence comes from Lithosia quadra, assembly GCA_963576445.1. Taxonomy (NCBI): domain Eukaryota; kingdom Metazoa; phylum Arthropoda; class Insecta; order Lepidoptera; family Erebidae; genus Lithosia; species Lithosia quadra. The sequence goes on from OY754897.1 coordinate 3,827,961, forward strand.
AAAATAAGGCTGACAGACAGACAAGCTTTCGTATTTATAATATTAGTATCGTTTAGTATGGATTTTATTGACATAGCATGATGCACATTCGTTAAACGTGCACTCACGTACAATGGCGTGTCAAATGAATCAATTGCTTTATTAACATAAATTATTATGCAGTTGTCATATATATATGGCTATTGACATCATAAACATCATTATTGATGTGAAAATAGCTTGGTCATTTGTGCATCAATCAATGTTTTCTGTACAGTAGGTATACACTTAATTACTGGACAAGCTGTTATATTATAATAGTACCTACTGAAAAAGGCAAATTTTCGAATTTGCATTGGACGCAGAAACTAGATAAGTACCTGGGTACCTAAATGAGATATGGTTTTGATCGTTAAAACCTATAGATAGACGAAACGCGTTTATACCAAAGACCATGATACCTATAGTGCGCGGCATCTAACGTGGCCAGATTTTGGAGTAGTAGGTATAGGCCCTACTACTCCAAAACCTTGCTAAGTTAGATGCCGTGTACTATACTTGTTTCTAGCCGATGCATTTTGCTACAAACAAGTATAGTGTACGGCATCTAACTTGGCAAGGTTTTGGAGTGGAGAAGATTTAAAATATTAGTTATCGAACTCACGGTGGCCTTGCCGTATGGCACCAGCTTGACTTTGACGACTCCTCGGAAGTCCCTCCACACGGGCGCCAGCTGCTGCACGATGAACGCCTTGCTGTCCGGGCACAGCGACTCGTAGTACACCGCGATCTTCACCTGAGGGAGTGATAGCATCCATTAGTAAACTCTGTGTGATGGTCAGTATAAAAAACAATTTGTTTTTTACCGATGCTCGTTTGTTTTTACCGATACTCATTTGTTTTTACCGATGCTCACTTGTTTTGAGCAGTGCTCGTTTGTTTTAAGCAATGCTCATTTGTTTTTACCGATGCTCATTTGTTTATTAGCAATGCTTATTTGTTTTTACCATCGATGTTCATTTGTTTTTACTGGCGATGCTTACTTGTTTTTATTAGTTGTTTTTTTTAGTTGACCAATGGGAAGTGAGTAACATAATTTATATTTATTAAAAACCACACATCCCTGATTTAGTAAACGTGGATAAATAGCAATGGGAACATGAGAAACAGTTCTCCCATGTGGTCGCATTTTTTTCCAGGGCTTTTCCGGAAATATGACGGACCGTGGTTCCCAAGCCCGAGGGGGCCATCTCGAATCCGGCGATGGCCCGGGTCAAGCCAGGGTGCGAGGTAAATGCTCTATGGGCCACCTTACACCCTGGCGTCAGAAGACCCTAGCATCCATGAAAAAAAGGGGCAGAAAAACAGTTATTTGCTAGCTAATCTACTCCATTCTACTCTACTCCACTCTAAAGTACTCGTAAATATTACATTTAACATACTTTAGTGAGATTATTTGACAGCCGTATTATTGCCGGAGGTGGTTTTTTGGTGGTGCGTGTAACGGGACGGCGTAGTTTTCTTATCGGGTTGTTCATTCTGCGTTTCGCTGCCCATTTTTTTGTTGTAACGCGTTTAACCGTAGCTCGCATAGTCTTTTTTCCCATACAAGGCACGCATGGCTGCTGTCCCTTTTAGAATAAGAATCAAATATATTATTTTTTAGGTAGCTTATAATCAGACGGGTTGTTAAGGAAATGTCTTATGGGCACCTTAAACCCTAGCATCAGAAGATAAGAGATGGCGTGCGGTTTTAGCCGGTTCCAGTTCGACCTAACCACCTATGCTCGCCAGCGGAGGTGTATCCGGGGGGATTCCGCGTGAATAAAGAGTTTGTGATTAAGTTTCCGACTGCTGCCGAACAGCGCTGGAGACGGTCGAACGGCGTTGAACGGCAGTTGAATCATCTGCTCGCATGCCTTCATCTCCGACGTCAGCCGAACGGCGCCGGAGACGGCCGAGTACCGATGGTGGTGACTGGTGACACTAGGCGCTCGCGGTTCTCTGATCGGATCTGATACGCACTCGGCTTAAGCCGTTACCGCGTCGATAAATGTGGGTAGATCCTAAAGCGGGGTGACAGAAGTAGTCCCAATGCTGGCAACTTACCTTAGGGTTGGTGGTCTTCTTATATGCCGTAGATGGATCGCGACGGTCTCTTATACAGAGTTTGTTTTTCATCTAAAGATGAAGGAGGTGAGGATATTCCGATAATTTTGCAAGCATAAAATATTTCTGATTAAATTTTAAATTGACTAAAAGGCTTTTTGCCAGTCGAGGAGGGAAAGGTTTTCAAGATTATTAAAAAAGAACTAGTGTTGTCAGAACGAAAAATTTAATCTAACCTAATTATTTTTTCATAAAAGTAAAGAAAATGTGTGTTTTCTATTTACAGTACAGGTACCCTGCGTTTGGGGTAAGAATGTCGCAAAAAATTTTAATGACATGACAATAGATGGATCTCGTAAAGTGTGTAAGGATAGAAGCAGATGGCGAACTGCGCATCTCTTGTCTTCGGCGAAAGAAGGCGTGTGCGTACATCCTGGATGTACCTATGTAACATGGTTGCCTTATCCAAAAACGCATTTCGTCTTCCAATCCTGTCATAGATATGTCATATTTGACATGCGTCAAAGAATACAAGTCTATTTTTTCAAACTAAAGTCCACTTTATTTGTACACTGGTAAGATTTTGAATCAAATATAACCGTAGTTGTTGTAAATTAAGATAGCGAGACAGAGATATAGGTATGTAACTCACCTTGTTGTCGTCCTTCTTGCTCTTGGCGAGCACGCTGCAGAACATCGCCACTAAACAGATTACTGCTATCGTCTTCATTTTGTTCTGAAACAAGGCGATTTAGAAGTTTAATGAAGGGAAAATATTATAAATCTCGGATGGGGTAGGCAGAGGTAGCCCTAGGAGTGAGAGTCCTCTCACTGAGTCTTGCTCCCAGCGATGTTGCAGAGCGTGGGCGGGCGCCGCTTTCTCCTGTGAGCAACTAGCAAGTTATGCTTGAGAAGGAGGCGGCGAAATGAGTCCGGAGGAGATTCTCCAGAACTCTCTTGGGCCAAGCCCACAACAGGTGTAGGAAACTCAGGCGTCAGAGGTCTCTGAATGACATTCGTCCTCCATGAGCGCAGGCCAGGGGGTGATGGGTGGAACCGCCTGTCACTCAAACTCAAAAGAGGCAAGCAAGTAAGATTTTAACTGACTCAACGCAATGTTTGCAGAAATAAAAACCAAATGATTTTGAACCACAGATTCAAATTTGAATTTCAAATTTGGAAAACCGTAATAATGAAACGATTAAATTCTTAATTTAAACATGCGCAACTAACTCAATTACATTATCATATCAATGCGCGAAATTTCCACCCCTTCGAAAATAAATCCATCAGTTTCACAAATAAATTAATAATACATCTTTATTGCAAAAAAACTAGTGCAGACTACGCTACGAAATGTAGGTACTGTTCTTGATTCTGTCTTAGAAACGACATCAATTTAAAAAGTAATTCACCACGAAAGTGGCGATATAGAGTTTATTGGCAATAAAAGTATTGAATGTGATGTTATCGGCCATGCATCGTTTCACTTGAGAACAATACGCCATATTACATGATTCTCAGTAGTGAACAATTGCGTGGAGTCGTGGGAACTCTGTCTGCATAGCTACGCTTCTGGTAAGAAACTTGCCAATAGGAGAGGTTTCTCTTGTTTTTTTTTGTCGTACACAGATGTGCAAAAAGTTGCTGTGCCAAATTTATTTATTTATTTTCTGTATCCCGTTTCACATTCGAAATTTAAAAAAATTTCCCGCCTCACCCTATGACACATTTTTTTTTCATGGCTATCGACGCAAAATTACTAATGGATTTTGATGCGGTTTTTTTACATTACAAACGTCTTAAAAAATTACAAAGCTGAGTAGAACTGGAGATACGATCAAAAAACGACGAGCGAAATCCACGCGGGCCGAGCCGCGGGCATCTGCTAGTTAGCTTATAATATGGCCGAGTCGAGTGTTCTGTGTACCAAACAAAAGCCACTCGTGGCCGGCTGGTTGGAGAAAACATGAGTTGTTAGTTGCTACAATAAAATACAGTTAGGCAAACCGGTCAAGTGACAATACGCATTACAAGCTACATGTCGTACTTGCTTCGTATGAGTGTAGGTAGGTAAGTCATAAGCGGCCAGCGATTTTTTTATATACCACTTAGGTGAACTGTATAGTAAAGTCATCATTCTCTGAACCTTTTTCCCAACTCAGTTGGGCTCGGCTTTCCAGTCTAACTGTGATGCGGCTGAACTTCGATATGTTCCATGGAGCGACTGCCATCTGAACTCCACAACCAATGATCATTATGACCAATGGCGATATCGAAGTTCCAAGTTACTACTGGTTGGACTTTTGTGGGCTCCAACTACCCGTAACGACGCCATTAGTTGTTTGTATGGCAACTGGAACCGACGGCTTAACGTGCTCTCCGAGGGACTAATAAACCTGCGATAAATACACACAACTTCGAAAAGCATCGAAAAGTCATTGGTGTGTGCCATGGTGAACCTGGGATCGAACCCGAGACCTCGTCTCAGCAGTCCATTACGCAAACCACTAGGCTACCGCAGCTACACTGCATAGTAAAGTACAATTAAATAGCATTTTTTAGATTGTCAGTGGCAAGACAGTGGTTTGCCTTTAGCAGAATCGAGGCATAGTTAGTGTGTAACAAATTTCAAACGCTATCTCTTATGATTTGGGCGTGTAGGGGTCATCGCTTGACCCAAACAAGTGACATCGTTGGAAAGTACGCTACCATAGTTGTTTGTATAGGTACATAATGTCTCAGCTGTGGTCGTGAGCGCGCTCTTTACACACTTGCTTCGTATTGTCGCAACGTGTTAGAAAGTTAACGAAAGTATTATTGTTTTAGATGGCACTCTCACAATATCCTTGTTCTAACTCAGTCGAGAAGCGGTTTGGTACTGAGTTTCTTGCCGAAGTCTTCTCAGGTCTGGGCCGCGTTTCGAACCGGTGGTCCATTTGCTTCTAGTTTTAAATACCTATTTTTGATTTTGACGTTTTGTAAATTCCGCATTTAATGGTCTATACAGAATAAATGAAGTACTATCGGTGTATGTAATGCTGACCGCCATTCCTGAGGCTTTACCTTTAGCTTTACCATACGGCGAGGTGAAGTCATATTGACGTGACCGATAAAAAAACAGCAAATAGACAAGAATTTAAAATACCATGTATTTTTGTGATTCAGAATCGTTCATAAAATATAACATAACCCAAGTCTCAATTCTCTGAAACTTTTTCTCAACTCAGTTGGGGTCGGCCTTCCAGTCTAACTGTGATGCGGCTGAACTTCGATATTTTCCGTGGAGCGACTGCCATCTGACCTCCACAACCAATGGTCATTATAATATCTACCAATGGCGATATCGAAACATAACCCCAAGTATTTTTTATTATTATCTCCAATGTACAGACACAGCTACTTTACATTATTATAATAGTACATAGAAGATAAATGGTCGAGCCAAATATATGTCTGCCTGTCTAAAAAAACTGTAAATTCCGGTTAATAATTGTATGTGCGCTCCACCTGGCGGCCACTAACGGTAAACTGGCTACGTATTAATTTTTATCAAGTTGTGAATTAATAATCCCGTTTTCACAGATTCCTTACTTGTAGTTTATTTTATTTTTACACTCCCTACATACTGCACCCCACCTAATGGTAAGCTGAGGGGAAGTCCAGGCCACCATTTATCTAAAATTAAATACTATTTTTTAGAGTGTCAGTGGTATGACAGTGGTTTGCCTTTGGCGATCTCCGTGGCGTTGCAGTAGAGCGTTCGACTACGACGCGACGTCAGAAATAACGGGTTCGATTCCCGCTCAGAGCAACTATTTGTATGCATGAATATGTCTAGCACGTTAAGCCGTCGGTCTTGTTTGCCAAACATACATCTATCAGTCGTGGAATCCATACTAATATTATAAATGCGAAAGTAACTCTGACTGTCTGTCTGTTACGCTTTCACGCCTGAACCGCTGCACCGATTTTGATGAAATTTGGTATAGGAGTAGATTAGACCTCGAGAATGAACATAGGCTATGTTTGTTCGTGATAACCGACATCCACGCGGGCGAAGCCGCGGGCGGAAGCTAGTTGATCATAATAAAACGCACAGAGTAAATATAACACTACAGATTTATTGCTGCTCGTTTATATCAAAGACAAGTGTTCATATTTTTTCTCACAAAGCTGTTCTCAAAACCTGTTGTAACGAGGTCATGTATAAACTTCGTTATAAAATAAAATGGTCGCAAATAAGGATAATGGTAGATACAGTAGGTACCCAGCATCTACAGAGGAGCTCATGGCTACATGGTATTCTGAGTAAGTTAACTCATTGTAGTCATAATAACCATCGTGTTATGTTCCCGCCGGTAAGTAGGGTAGCCAGCGCTTACTGTACCCCTCCTTCCCTAGCCCTTCATAGCCTCCCCACCCCTTCCTAACCCTAGGCAGCACGTGTGTGACACCCTTGGTGTTGCACACGTCCATAGGCCACGGTGACCGCTGCCCATCAGGTGGGCCGCTTGTTTGCCACCTATGTAGTATAAAAAAAATAATTGTAAGGTAAAGCTATAATTTTTTATACCACTTAGGTGGCAGACAAGCACATGACCCATCTGATAAGAAGCTGTTACCGTGGTCTATGGACGTGTGCAACACCAGGGTATTACGCTCGCGCTACCGACCCTGGAGGGTAGGGGAGAGTTTGGGAGGGATTGGGGAAGAGGGTGGAGTTTCTGTACTGACACTGCAGGAGACTTTGATCTCCCCGCTGACAGCACAGAATCCCTCCAGTGAGCTCTGGCTACCCTACTTACCGGCGGGAACAACACGATGGTTATTATGTGCGCGTAGTTCTGTAGGGCGGAGGTACTACCCCAGTCGAATTCGGACTCATGTTTTTTCTATTATACGTAAACGGGAATTAACGCGATACACGTTAAAGGTATATAGTACATACCTTTGGATGCCTATCATCTCATGATCATGTTTTTTCGTTTCAAAGGTGAATTAGTCGGCAGTGTATTAACCTATGTTGTCGGGAATTTATCGAAATCGTTTTTTTTTAATCGTTGTGGAAGCTTGTTTATTATTATTATTATTATTGTTTGATACACTAGCAGCTTAAAGCTGATGCGTGTATATCACTGCACTTATGTTTAACGTTTTAAATGTTTATTCAGTCTATTTTTAAAAATGTTTATGTCAGGAGCACATATTACTGTTTCTGGCAGGGAGTTCCATTATCGCACCACCCGGTTTGGCAGAAAGTGATACCTAGGGTTGCTGGCACACTGAGGTTTAAAGACGAACACATGTCAATAAACGCGTAAATACATTTCTCTTGAACCACAAAATGCGTAATTTATGTTTGTATACTTAATGCACAAAATTACGCCGGTAATAATAGTGTTTGTCAACCGCAGCATGACCTGCTTACCGTGACAGTTGCGACACGAGTCCAGTTTCTTCACAGATATAGTCTAAGAGATTACGGTATTATTTTTATTATTATTGTATTTAATTTAATAAATGTGTAAGGCACAGTAATTGGGCAGGCAAGCCGAGATCGACCTCGCAGAGTATACACTGAGCAAATTAATGTGTTATTGAAGAAAGGGTAGGTCAAAAGCATTCGAAACCGGCGGGCTTGCATGAAAGGTTTAATGACAGTAGAGGAAGTGCGGGAAGTATATAAGGACAGAAGCCTGCAGTTGTTGGGCTGTTGTCTCTGCCTACCCCGGCCACGGCCCTCCGGAGGGAAAAAGGCGTGAGCATATTTATGTACCTATGTATATATGTGTATTGGTATTGAATTTTTTGGACCTTCCATTGTTATACTTACTTCGTAAAAACAAAATATCTTTAAATTTTTTTCGGCCACCCGAGGTGTGTGGGTCAATTGGGGTTCGAGGGAAATCCCTCATAGGCCATGCTGGCGTCCGAAGACCCAAGACGGGGTCCGGTTTTAATAGGCTCGCAGGCCGCGAGGAAGGTACCTACATTAAGTATATTGATTTTAGTCGGTTCGAATCCGATATAATACCCTCGCATCGTCGCATCGCAGGCAGTCGCAGGCCGCGGGGATGGCAATATGAATACTGTGAGAATATTAGCTGTTGACTCTTACACTAGATGTAATTAAAAATTATCTTCACAGTACAAATCTGTACCACAATAAAACTAGAACAATACGGAACCTTGAATATTTTAATGTCAGGTTGACATTTTATTAAATGTAGGTACGTACAGCATTATGGCTTTTAATTTAATCTTGAAAAACTAACTGTATCTAGGCTAAGGAAATTATTGTAAATACACCAAGCCCGCTGAGTTTCTTGCCGGAGTCTTCTCAGGTCTGGGCCGTGTTTCGAACCGGTGCGGTGGTCCATTTGCTTCTAGTTTTAAATATTTTTGATTTTGACGTTTTGTAAGTGCCGCATTTATTGGTCTATACAGAATAAATGATTTTTGACTTTGACTTCGACAGCCTGGTCAATCAAAAAAAACAATTCAATAACTGTCCTTTGGACCCGAGATTAGTTTTAAAGTTGTTGTCGCCCGTGTGGACGTCGGTTGCGTTTTTGGCTATTTATCTCCGGTTCTACACAACCGATTGTGATTAAACATGCGTAAGATTTTAAGTCTGACCAAGAGCTTTCAAACTCAAAAAAACCGTCTCAAAATCCGTTCTGTAGTTTTAGCGTCCATCGCGCACAAACAGGCAAACAGACAAGAACAGTGAACAGCTGCCGTTAGTACGATAAATGCGAAAGTTTGTTAAGATGTTTGTTACCTAATTGTGCTCTAACGGGTAAACGGATCTGGCTGATATTAACATTATACAGGGTGAATTTTTCAAAAGGGATTGGATGGCCAAATCCGAAACTATAAGGAATAGCGAAAAATGCTCAAAGGAGTCACGAGCCCGATTTTGATGAAACTTAAAACCTCATCATTAGATTTTTGAAAAACCAATAAACCTAGCTGAGAATCGAACCTGTTGATTTTGAAAAAAAAAACACACCCTTTATTATTACACCATACGATAGTGTCGCTGTTAAGGAACAAATTCTGCAAAGTAATGATATACGGCAAATTTAAGGAAACCATGGAATTTAATAAAATTCATGTTTTATGTACCTATTTGTTTCGTTCGAAATCCCAGAAAAGATCATGACTATTCCGTGTTTTAAATTATACTCGGAATGATTATAATGATTGATGTTTTTTTTTTGAACAAGATGGAGCTCCAGCCCATAATAGCCGTAAAAGAGGTTTTGATTCAGCAGTTTGACGATAATTTTATTGCAAAGCATGGTCCTGTGCCTTGGCCAGCAAGATCCCTGGATCTTATTCCCTTAGATTACTTTCTCTGGAGGTATGTCAAAAACGAAAATTACAAAAACACATATGATACAGGTCATGACTTGAAACGTTCTTTGGAGAATATTCTAAACGGAATCAATAACATTCTAATATTAAATGCAGTACGATCCTTGAGCTCTCAAATCCAGCTTGTATTGAAAACAATGGTCTACATTTTGAACAATTTGATCAGTTAATGTAAGAAAAATAAAATGTATTTTGTTAAAGATGAGCTCTTTCCTTTAGTTTACGGTATGTCATTACTTCCCAGAATAAGATCGTTAATAGCAATACTATCGTATGGTGTAATAATATAGGGTGTGTTTTTTTTTTCAAAATCAACAGGTTCGATTCCTGGCGAGGATTATTAATTTTTCAAAAATCTAATGATGAGGTTTTAAGTTTCATCAAAATCGGGCTCGTGACTCCTTTGACCATTTTTCGCTATTCCTTATAGTTTCGGTTTTGGCCATCCAAGCCCTTTTGAAAAATTCACCCTGTATAGGTACCTATGTATTTAGATCTGGAATAATAGTGTTTTGTTCCCGCCGGTAAGTAGGGTAGCCAGAGCTCACTGTATCCCTCCTCTCTCCACCCTTCCTAGCCTTCCCACCCCTTCCTAGCCGTCCTAACTTCCCTTCAGTAACACCCTTAGTGTTGCACACGTCTATCGGCCACGGTAACCGCTTACCATCAGGTGGGGTGCTTGTATGCCACCTACGTGGTATAAAAAAATACACAAGCTACTTTCAATCCCTTCAATAGGTTCCCATGGATAGTAAAAATGGGTACAAAATTCGACGCGGGCGCAATCGCAGACCACAGCTGGTTATCAATAATCTGTGATTACGATCACTTGGTTCATACAGCATTGTATGTCACATAGCGTAAACAGATTTTATCTCGTTCGTGGGTGACCAGTGTGACCGAACAATGGACGCAGCGTATGCGCATACCGTGATTACGAAATCCGTTTATTAGGCCTCTCACTTGCTTAGTTGGAGCGTCCAGTGCTTTTAGGCTCATGCGTTTAATCTATACACTAAATATAAAATTGTCAATAAAATTAATAGTCCTTGAACGATTCTGAACATAACATAACATACAGTTTAAGCATAAATTTCGAACCGGCGCGGCGGCGGTGGTCCATTTGTAAGTTCTGTTTAATTAATGGTCTATACAGAATAAATGATTTTTGACTTTGACTTTGATTTTTCACTCCCCCTCCTGGTGAGAATCACTCTTGTAAAGCCAATTAAAATTGTCTAGTAGTACATAGAAGTCAACGATTAACGGTTAATTAATAAATTAACTTACCTTCAAAATTATCTTCATAAAACGGTATAAAATACTTATCATAATTTAACGTAAAAAACACAAATTACACATTTATTACGCGTTTCTATTCAATGCTTATCATTAATTACGCGTTCTTTTTTCAAAATTTAAATATAACACCTTTATTGGTTCAAATTTTTAAAAAAATTACGCGTTCTTTTTTTTCAAAATTTATACAGTTAATTTAAATTACGCGATTTTTAACATGAAATGAACTTTACGTTCGTAAGAGATGTTTACGACTGTCACAGTTTCCGTGATAACGATTGACCTAACAAGAGAATGGTGTTATCAGTAAATTATCAGAACTTTATAACAACAAAGAGATTTTAAATAATTCTTTTTCGCAAGAAATAATTACGAATACCTTGAGGAAAAGTCTTTAACGAATGTCAAGAAATTCAATTTAAATAAAAAAAACATTTTTTATTCTACGACATTCTACACAACGCTCTGTAAACCCAAAGTTAACTAGCTTGTGTTATAGGATCTAGAATGCAGATATAGATACTTTTTTTTGTAAATATACATAGAAATACCCAGCCGAACGTTATTATACATATTCATACATATATAAATATTTTACTGAGCCAGGATCGAACCCGCGCCCCTGTCGTAGCAGTTGATGCACTACTACTACGCCACAGACGCTGTCTCTTGACTGACAAGAGTTGGACCTGACAAGAGGTCCCAAGTTTGACTCCCGGCTAAAGCTAATACGTTATCGATATGAACCCCTATAGCTGTAGGGGTTGTTGGCGTGATTCTATGTATGTTTTGTATGTATGTTTTGTATTTATGACTCAGCCACATACAAGTCTGAGTTAGCAACATAATATTATTAAAACTATATTTTCATAATAAAAAGTAATTAAAACTATTAATAACGTTATCTATGGCGCCAAGACAGGTCAAAGATTATTGAAACAGTACCTAACTGATATAACAAGACCTTTTAATGCAAACAAGTCTCACTGTACTGCAGTTCTTTCTACACTAGTAATTATACCACCAGTGTAAAAAGGCCTCCAAGTGTATATATTATATTATTGATTGCAAGATCTTTTTATGTTGGGTGTACTGTCTAGACTAGCAAGATCTCTTCTTATAAACAAACGGTATTGACATTAGGGCCTTTAAAGTTGGTTACTTATATCAAAATTGCTTTGACCTTTTTTACTGTGTCGTTCACATCAAATTATCGCACTACTATGATAATGCAACATCTAATTTAAATGTATATACAAATGAATAAAATAGAAGTGTCAGTTTGTAATATTATAAAATACTAGCTGTTGCCCGCGGCTCCGCCCGCGTGGATGTCGAAATCCGTTTCAAAAACTATCCTATCTCTCAAGTTGGATCGAACTGCACATGGTGTGCGAATTTTGTTATAATCGGTTAAGTGGTTTAGGAGTCCATTGAGGACAAACATTGTGACACGAGATTTATATACACTCGAGAGCAATGAATCCGGGTCACTTAAAGAATGTTAAAAATCTCGGAAACTAAAAATGATAGGTTAATGCAATAAATTGTATTTAATAGACAATGTAATACTCCTTAAATGAAAGTAAAAAAAATATGAGTCACCATACATTTTATTAACACAAAATTACATAAAGAAAAAAACTGCTGATCTCTCCTTAAAACAAAAATAGGAAACATGAAATTTTTGAACTTTATTACGATTTTCTTGAATTTTAATACTTCGTATTGCCTCCTCGTGCTTCCATTACTGCGTTTACGCGGTTTGGCATGCTGTACACCAAGTTCCTTATACGATTTTGGGGAATATTCTCCCATTCCTCTGTGAGAGCAATTTTGAGCTCACGAAGCGTGATTGGGGGAGGGTTTCGTTGTTTTACGCATCTGCCTAGCTCGTCCCAAGCATGCTCGATCGGGTTGACATCCGGGCTGCGCGCTGGCCACTCCATGCGAGTAATGTTCATCTCTTGAAGGTAGTCATTCACAATCCTACCTGTATGAGGTCGGGCATTGTCATGCATAAATATAGCATCCTCACCTAAATTGACCATAAATGGACCAACGTGATCATTGAGGATTTCTTCCACATATCTTACGCTAGTTAAAGAGCCGTTTTCTATGATCACCAGCTCTGTGCGACTTTCAGAAGAAATTCCGGCCCACACAAGTTCAGACCCACCACCGTAGGCTACTTTTTCTTCGATGCATGCTTGCTTGAATCTTTCCCCTGGTCTTCGATACACTCTGTGTCTTCCATCGTGCTTGTAGAGCATAAATTTTGATTCGTCGGAGAACATAACTTTTGACCAATCTTCAATACTCCAATTTACGTGGCTCTGGGCATATCTTAGTCTCGAAATACGATGCCCACGCTCCAGTTTAGGGCCGTTTGCAGGTCTAACTGCCGCACTCAGAGACGTTTAAAGGATACTTAAGTTGTTCCTTAGTAAAATTTGAAAAAAGTTACCACTCAGAGTCAGTTAAGGATTCATTAACACCCCTAATGACACTTTAAAGTTAAGTGATACAAAACCCTTACTTAACTTTTAAGGATTGATTTTTACATCTAAAAAATAGAATTATCGTGAGGAAATCGTCATGGATACCCACCTCGTGGCTAGCCGTGCCCCAATTAGGTCTTTACCTATGAAATTGCCGTTATGTACGAAAAAAATTAAACGATTTTATTTTCATGTATTTTTATTTGTATTAATCGAAGTAGTAATTACCCATACAATCAATGCATCTTTGCCAACGCAGCGGCAGTTTATTGATGCGGTGAGCTTCTAACCCCAGTTCTTGCAACTTGGAGACCGTCTGCTGTGCAGTATAAGGTCGCACATTGTCGTGTAGGAGCAGCGGAGACGAGCGATTGAATGCTAGTTGCAGATGTGCCAGTTTCTTCATCATTGTGTTCAGTTCTTCACAGTATACATTTGCAGTAATGCTCACCCCGTTTGGTAAGAAGCTATAATGAATCACACCGGGCGCTAGACCACCAAACAGTCACCATCACTTTTCTAAGGGTAAGTTTTCGTTTAGGACATTGTTTAGGTGCTGAACTAGGATCCAACCAACTTTCTGAGCGCTTACGATTATTAAACAGAATTAATTTTTCATCGCAACTAACAATATCATTTTAAAATTCCTTTATTTCTGTGTCTGTTGAACAATGCACAATAATTTGACGTTGGCTATATTGACATTGGCAGTTGTCAGTGATGCCATAGAATAAAAGAGTCCAGATGTTTTATTATCAGTATATGAAAATAGGTATTTAATTTCATCTATATATAAAAACTAACAGTAAAAGAACGGATTGTAATTTATATTACTATAAATAAAAGTTTTTAATATGTTTAATATTATTTTTCTACTTTTTACTGTTAACGCTTTTTAGGTGTGGCTACACCGACGCCTTATCGATGCCCTATGGATACTGTGATTTTGTCACTGCACCGCTCTACAAAACTTAAAGTTGTGATTAACTAATGTACCCTTAAATTATGACTCTGGGATGTTCCATCAATTAACAGATTTAATGATATTTAGTTAAATATCATTTAGGACTAATTTAAGGAACCTTTCTGAGTGCGGCAGTAAGGGGTTTTAAGTTAGATTCAGCAAGCCGACGTCTTACTGTCCATGCACTTGGGTTACTTCCTCCGAGGCGTCGAAACTGATTGGTGAGTTCAGTTCCTGTGAGAAAGCGATTTCGAAGCATGGTGTTCACCAAGTATCGGTCTTCTCGTGCTGTGGTACACCTGGTTCTGCCCGTTCCTGGTCTGCGTAGGTTAGAACCAGTTTCTTCGTAACGTCGGAGAACTCTTTGTACTGTTGACAGCGACACACCGACAGTCCTGGCTGTATCGCGCTGACTCCGGCCGGTTTCCAGCATTGTAAGTATTCTGGTGCATTCTTCAGGCGTAAGCGACATAATTTCAGCTTGAATAATGAATATAGAGCACTATCAACATGGTTTATGTACCCACATAAATGACAGATTACAAACAAAAGCAAAACCAAATGCTGTAATTTCGTAGTTCCATCTTCGAAAGTGGCCCTTTTTCAAATTTGATTTTTTTATGATATAACTTTACAATAACTAAGAAGTTTTAATACCTTCATTTAAGGAGTATTACATTGTCTATTAAATACAATTTATTGCATTAACCTAGCATTTTTAGTTTCCGAGATTTTTAGGATTCTTTAAGTGACCCGGATTCATTGCTCTCGAGTGTATATTAAGATGGGTGTTTCTATGTATAATATGTACGTATTTACAAAAAATCCAGTAGGTATATAAGTATGTTTATCCACCTTCTAGAAGCCATAACACGCGCTAATAGTTAAGCTAAGCTTACTTAGGGTCTAGAGAACGCTGTGTAGAATGTCGTAGAATATTATTAATAGTATATTTAACCAACTTAAAAAGGAGGTAAGGCGGTTCTATTTAATAAATAATGACTGTTGGGCACGGGTCTCCTCTCCTCTAACAAGAGAGCTGAGAGGGTTTAGGCCTTAATCCTCACACGCTGGCCTAATGCGGGTTGGTGGATCGGACATGTTCTTAGAATTTCTTCTAGGACATGTGGGTTTCCTCACGATGTTTTCCTTCACCTTCAGCAGATAGTAAATCATGTGCACATATAAATTCCACAAAGTGAAATTCACATTGGTGCTGAGTAGAGGCCGCGTCCTTATCCATTCAGCTACCATCGCATATGTCAATTAAAAAGTAATAGTACTTGAAGTAAGTTTCATGGCAGGCCTACTGTTTTCGTGCTCGTAATGACCATTTCGCAATACTTTCGGTTATGGCGTGCGTCCATTGTTACTTTCTAAGGGTTTTTTAGTTTACGTCACTTCAAATTATTACGTCACCCAATCAGTAATCGCCTTTAGCGCTAATAAACAACTTGTCTGCCACCTAAGTGGTATATCTATAAAACGGCCTTCATAACACTTTTTGTACGTAGTATACTATTAAAAAATTGTGAAGTAGCCGTGTCTGTACATTGGATATAATATATTACAAAAAAAACTTGAGTTAGGTATGTCCAGTGTATTGAAAACACAGTGGCTTATCATAGACCAGAGGTTTTTACACTTTTACGCGTGAATAATTTACAATTTTATCGATATTAATAAGTATGAAAAAATTCTGGGCCCATAGCTTATTGAAACACATGCAGTGGCTTTTCATAGACTGATATTTTTATACTATTTATTTATTTTATTTATTTATTTATTTAAAGTTAATTAAAACGGTACATAACCAATTACATTACGTAACTTAGATAATTAGAGCGTTATACTATTTCACATAAACAATTTACAATTTCACCGATAATACTCGTAATAAGTAAGAAAACATTTCTGGGCCCATAACCTATTAAAATACACGCAGTGGCTTTTCACAGACTGACATTTTTATTAAGGAGATTATATATTATGCAGCTAGGTACACGAGATATGACGCTAGTAGTATTTCAGATACAGTATTTTAATTATGTAACGAGAATTGAAAAGGGTATGCTAAGGTGGTTTGGACACGGAGCGAATGACACACCAAATATGTAAGGCACATGTAAGTGGGCAGGCATGCCGGGGTCGACTTCGCAGAGTATACACTGACCAAATTAAAGAATTATTGCAAAAAGGGCAGGTCAAAAGCACTCGTAACCGGCAGACTTGCATGAAATGGTTAATAATGACAGTAGAGGAAGCGCGTGAAGTATGTAAGGACAGAGGCAGATGGCGGTCTGTTGTCTCTGCCTACCCCGGAGGGAAAAAGGTGTGAGCATATGTATGTTATGTTGTATTATTTTGATATTAATTCTAACACAGTGATGGATGTGATCTGTCTGCTGGCCGCTGGCTAGTTTAGGATGAATCATATCTACTCGTCGGAAGTGGTTCGAGGTCAAAGTGATGATGACAGCTTGTCGGTGTAAGATTTATCTCGATTTGCCAATTGACGGGTCACTCACCGGCCCGCCGCCGGTGACCGGTGACCGACTGCGATGTAGGTTAGGTCATTTGACACGGTTTTGGTGCTATGCGTTTTTAAATGATAAAATTGTGCATATAGATGCTTACCTTAATGGGAAAGATGCGGGACTATATTATTTACTAGCTGTTGCCCGCGGCTCCGCCCGCCTGGACGTCGATTTTCGCGTTTTTTTTTACTATATCGCCGGTTCTAATCAGCCGATTATGATCAAATATGCGTAAGATTTTGAGTCTAAATCAGTAACTGATCGGTGTCCATGAAAGATATATGGGAAAAAAATTATTAGGGGACTTTATGAATGTAATAGTTGCCAAAACTATGATTTTTAGAATTTTTGTCTGTGTGTCTGTGTTTCTGTTTGTCCGCACCAAACTTTTGTTCACGCTAAAATCAAAAACTACTGGAGGGATTTTGATCAAACTTGGTACGATTATAGTTCATAGTTCCGGGCAACATATAGGCTACTTTTTATAACATAACATAAACTCACGCCTATATCCCCGAAGAGGTAGGCAGAGGTGCTAGCACACACATTTCGCCAGTTTATGTTTTAGGTCCCAATGTAATAGGTGGCGAGCCTATTGCCATTAACCGGGCACTTATAAACCTGCGATAAATACACACCTTCGAAAGGCATCGAAAAGTCATTTGTGCTGTGTATGTGGTATGTGGTTGACCTTGGTCTACCTGATGACGTCATAATAAATTGATGTACTTGCACACAACGCTGCTGGTTTAGGTCCTTATACGTGGATAATTTCCTTCAACCTTCAACCTAGCGTTAATCCCAGTCGTATCCAAAGCTTTCACCTCGGAGTCTGGGGTCCGCTTTATCAAACTGCGGATTTGGCTGGACCTCGATATTTTCCGTGAAACGACTGCCATCTGACCTTCACAACCCAATGGTGACATACCTACGTGGATAAATATACCTTTATATTATGTAGGTACTAGCTGTTGTGGCGGCTTCGCCCGTGGCAAATTTCGCCACCATGGCACCCCATTATCTCATATATGCCCGTAATTTATTAGTTCTACAATAATGTACGGCAATCTGCTCAATTTTTTTTAAACAACTTAGGTGGCAGACAAGCACACGGCCTACTTCTTAGGAAGCGGTCACCGTTGCCTATGGACGTGTGAAACATCAGGGGCATCAAAATCCCGAGTGCGGGACGGAACCTCCACGCGGTGCACCCGGGCAACGGCGAAGGTTGGGTGACAGGACGGCCGCCTGTCACCCTACACCGTCGGCGAAGTGGCGGGCATGTACAGTGGGGTGAGCACGAATTTTCTTTCGAATCGAGTTCGTAACGTGTGCGATAGAAATTATATGAGATTTGTACAGTTCCTTTTACGCACGATAGGGGCGCTGTACAAATTTCATACAATTTTTGTCGCACACGTTACAAACTCGATACGTAATTAAGTGTCACGGGGATGAAGTATATTACAAGACTAAGTGAATGCTGAGGATTATCAGCGTCTTATTAGCAATAGTTGTAGTGTGAAGTATCGAGAAACCTTGAGTGTAAAACTTATCTATTTGCGACTCTACGATAAGTGTTGCTGTTGAAACGAAATCTGACCCCGGTTGCAAAATGTGTTGGCGAGCGTTTGTTATACACCAGTTATACGAATATAGAAGAAAAGATAGCCTGTGCCCGCGGCATTGCCAGCCTGGACGTCCGTATGCGCGTTTTTTTACAAATATCTTTGGTTCTAATTAACTGATTGTGATCAAACATGCATAAGATTTTAACTCTTACCAAGAGATATAACATAATATAATTATCTTGGTAAGTATGACTTAAAATCTTACCAAGAGTTTTCAATTAAGTAATTAGCCGAACTCTCTTCGTGCCAAATCAAAAGCTGTTTAGTCCTACCTAATTACTTTTTAATGAGTTTTGAAATAAACACACCAATGTAGGAAGACATTAAGTCTTATAACGTTTTTTTATAACGGTTTTTATATAAGGAAACGTTTTTGTGTTGAATTCAAGTCGACGTGATGTGCGCCATTTTGATTGTATATCAATCAAAATATATTATCTATCTATCTATTATCTATCCGATCTATCGCACTTATATCTAATAGTTGTTGTCAAGCCATCATCATTATCTACCTGCCTTTGACTACGAGTAGTAAGCGGTCGGCGCAACATGTCATTCTCCTCCATACATTTCTGTCAGATGTCATCTCCTCAGTCACTCCCTTCTTTTCCATATCGTCTTTTAAGAATTTCATCCATCTGTTCTTTAGGCCTACTTCTACACTATACCTAAGCCCTTCACATTCACACTTTAACCTTTTAACTAAGTACATTACTTTAACGAAATGATGAAGTTGATTTGATCTACAAGTCGATCGAAGTCAAGAACATTAGAAATTACCTCGTTATCAAAATTGATCCTTATTTTGTCATTTTTTTTAAATTTATTTACTCAAAAATATACATAATTATGTTGATAATGTTCATATTTCCTCGCCAAACTGCTATTTGATGGCGAGATGCGCTCGTATTAAATACTACATTTGACCACTTAAATGCACTTGCATACATTACTTGCATGAATACCTACAACATAAAAGTTTTTTTTCTTGTGTCCGTCTGTCTGTCTCTCTGTCTGTCCGTCTGTCTGTCAGTCTGTCTGCCTATCTATTATGAAATGATCAACTTACTTATTAATATCATTGATCAACTTACAAATTTTGCACACGTATAAGTACCCACTTGAGACATAGTGAGAGTTGATGTTTAAGTTAATCCTAATTGTCATTTCATTGTCATTAGATCCTTGACAATACGTGTGAAGATTTCATAAATATGGATTGAAAGATGATCAAACTTGAAAATTTGCACACGTAGGTAAACAAGAATAGATCTAGATTAGGAATTTAATTGGTTGCTACTGTCTTCGTTGCCCGAAAGTGCCGTGTGGAGGTTCCGGGCAAGAATACCCTTGTATGTTTTTTTTTCAGACTGCATCTATCCAGTGAAGGAGTGTACATCACTGGAATGCGTTCTCAACAACAATAAACTGAGTAACTGACACATAACCTCTAACCTCATTCTTCGAGTTGGTTATCTTTAGTGGGTCAATTAATGTTATACTTATATGTATAGCAGTTGCATGGTGTAATATTCTGATGTCAAATAATATTGGAATTGAACTATATATTTAACTACTTAGTTAGATATGCCCGCGACTTTTCTTTTATAGTACCTACATAGGTGGCAGACAAGCACACTGACATGATGCGATGAGCTTGTGTCGAGAACTCGAGAATAACAATAATCCCAATGATGTTAAACACATACTAAAATCTCATTTTCAGCATTTTCATCATCATCATTATGTGAACCTTTTTCTCAACTCAGTTGGGGTCGGCTTTCCGGTCTAACTGTGATGCGGCTGAGCTTCGATATTTTCCGTGGGGCGACTGCCATAATATGAACTCCACAACCAATGCAATGGTCATTATGACCAATGGCGATATCAAAGTTCAAAGTTAGACTAGTTGGACTTTTGTGGGCTCCAACTACCCGTAACGACTGCCGTAGATGTTTGTATGACAACCGGGACCGACGGCATTACGTGCTCTCCGAGGCACTAATAAACCAGCGATAAATACACACATAACTTCGAAAAGCATCGAAAAGTCATTGGTGTGTGCACGGGTGTGTGCCATGGTGAACCTGGCATCGAACCCGAGACCTCGTCTCAGCAGTCCATTACCCAAACCACTAGGCTACCGCGGTTTACATATAGAATGCGTTGAAAATAGTTTTATTTTAATGTGTCGCATCAACTACACGACTACCGGTATCATTCATGACTTGATATTTTCAATGCCAAAAATACTAATTATGAATAATGAATGTCTGCTTTCACCGTCAAAACGGGACTTTCTTTTATTTTTATACTAAATATTATCTTTTTTTTTTCATTATCATCTGATGGTCCTATGGACTTACTGATACCTAATAGCAACCCATTGATGTCCCACTGCTGGGCACGGGTCTCCTCCCCTTTAACGAGAGGGCTGAGAAGGGTTGGTGGATCGGACATGTGCTTAGAATTTCTTCTAGGAAAAAAAAAAAAGGTATGTAGGTACATTAAGTACATCTCTTCATGTTGTCTCTGCCTATCCCGCCGGAGGGAAAAAGGCGTGATGTATGTAGGTATGTACATCATCGCATAAACAGGAAAACAATTATAAAAAAATAATTCATCGAAATAATTATAGGTAGATAATGTTGGTTATAATAACGAGATAAACTTTGAAACGGCCGCGCTTGAATGATCACTTTTTTTATCGCGCGGAAATCCACACGGATACCACCCGCCTCTTCGGCCATCGGGGGTGGTTATGTTGGAATCAAACCGACTAAAACCGCACGCCGCCGTCTCGGATCTCAATTACCGGTGTGTAAGGTTACCCGATAGACCCCGGGCCATCTACGGATTTAAGATGGTCCCCTCGACCCCCCGAAAGAGGCCGTGCCCCACGAGAATCGCACCGCCTCACAGACGGTGGAGTGCAGGGTGACAGGCGGCCGTCCTGTCACCCCCTTGTCTGCGCTGGACGAACCAGCCTGCCCCCCCGTCTGCTCCCCACTATGCCCTCTGCTAGTCGGAGGGACTACCACTCCCACCACGGTCGGTTTTAGTAGCAGTGTCACCTTGTAAGTTATAAACGAAAATATCAAACTACATGGAATAGTCAGTTGTAGTATGATTCTATATATCACCGTCATGGTCTACCTGCCCTTGTCAGAATTATTTATGGTCGCCGCAATGTGTAATTTTCCTCTATTCATTGTCAAATGCCATCTCCTCAGTCAAAGTCAGTCCCTTCGGTTCAATTCCGGCACTATGCAAATATTTGTGTGCATGAATCGGTCTTTTTGCATCGACTTGGGTACTTCTATGTATAATTTATGAATGTGATAGTAACCCATTATTATCCCACTGCTGCCTGGGCACGGGTCTCCTCTCCTATAACGAGAGAGCTGAGAGAGTTTAGACCTAAATCCACACACGCTGGCCTAATGCGGGTTGGTGGATCGGACATGTCCTTAGAATTTCTTCTAGGACATGTCGGTTTCCTCACGATGTTTTCCTTCACCGTCAGCAGATGGTAAATCATGTGATTAGCACATAATATGAACTCACTAAGTGAAATTCATATTGGTACTGTCCGGCCGGATTCGAACTTGAAACCTCTGAGAAGAGGCCGCGTCCTTATCCATTCAGCTACTATCGCAAAATATGTATTTATTTACAAAAAAATTACAGGTTATTATATCTGACGTAGGTACCTACCTACTTAAGTACAAACAAGGTAGGTACTCGTTAAAAACATTTAAGTAGGTGCATAATAACGTGCATTTTAAAAATATAACCTAAAAGAATTTCCTGTGTAAACCATTTATAATAACAATTCATTTATGTCAAGGATAAGTAAGTTGACTATTAAATAAAATAATACCGACTTACTGTGCGGTCAGTAATCTGCATTTTAAAAATCAAAATAAAAAAATATAAATAAAAAAAACCAACATAATTAAAACTAAGGAAAACGGATGCATTATTAAATTCTTCTTAACAATGAATTAGGTATAAAGACTTATGTAAAGTACTAGCTGTGCCCGCGTCTCCGTTCGTCTTGTTTTCAGCACTTTAATTCTTTTTCCGTTAGCCTAAATTACTCCTTGTTAAATCAGCTATCTGCTAGAGAAAATCCCGTCAAAATCGGTCCAGCCATTCCAGTGATTAGCCAACAGACAGTAAGACCGACAAAAATTGCAAAAAATGTTGTTTTGGTATTTATACCGTATAAAAAGCGGTTATTTTCATATTACAAACGGACACTTAATTTTTTTTATTGTACAGATATATATATAAAGGTAAAGTACGTACCTTATTTGCAACACAATCTTGTTAAACAAACAAAAAATAACAGTCCGCGACTTATTAACTCGTTTAATGACGCGAGTGGTTCGGCGGCGCGCGAATGGTGACTGCCGACTGGCGGGCGTTGGAGGGAAATAGTTCGTGTTCGAGACATCCCCACTAACTACAGCAATAAGGCCGGTTGTACATCGTATACGTGTCTTTAAATATTGAAGAAAGATAGAAAGGAAGAATGATTAAAAAATAAAAAACCCGACAGCTGTTCTGCCGAAGAAAAAAGGGCACAACTTACATTTTATTTAAAATGAGTTATTATACATATTTAGAATCGGAAAAAAGGCACATCTGCTCAATTTTTTGTAGAATTATATCTTCAAGGAATTCGGAGATACAATATGCTCAAAAGTAAAAAAAAGACACTAATATAGGTAGTTGAAAAGCCTGAAACAAGTTTGATAGCAAGCGGTACCCATAGTCGGGTAAAAAAAAGAAGAAAATTGTAAAGTAGCTGTGTCTGTACATTGGAGATATTAAAAAATACTTGAATCATGTTTTAAGAACGATTTTGAATACAAAAATATTTTTATTGGATTACTTGTCTGTTTTTGTGCGATGGACGCAAAAACTATTGAACGGATTTTGATGCGGTTTGTTTTTGTTTGAAAGTTCATTCTTTCCAATATACCTTGGGTATAGGTATTGGTAAGACTTAAAATCTTACGTATATTTGATCACAATCGGTTGAATATTATAACTGGAGATACTTTATAGTAAAAAAACGTGAATATCGACATCCACGCGGGTCGAGCCACGGGCGTAGGCTAGTTTTTTTTAAATTTATTATTATGATATCAAACAATTTATACAAATAAATAAAATCGGAGTGTCTGTTTGTAATATTAAAATAACCGCTTTTTACTAAGTGCATTTGGATGTAATTGTATACCCGGTACGTATACATATATTATACCAAAACAATTATTTTATTTAAATTTTTGTGTGCCTGTTTGTTCCGGCTAATCTCTGAATTTTTACATTTTTCACAAATCGCCACTCTGTAACCAGCCTAATTATTTGTTCAAGTATAACACTACTAAATTGAAAATGTACTTCGTCCTTTACCAAAGCAAAGACTGTGGACTTTTGAATTTGGTAGTATTGTCTTAATAGTGCGAGCGCGTTTTTGTAAATTGCCTCAGTGTCGTAGCGGTAGTGCATTCGACTGCTACGACAGGAGTCGCGGATTCGATTCCCGCTCAGTGCAAATATTTGTTTGCTTGAATGTCTATTTACATTGGTCTGGGTGTTTCTATGTATAATATTAATTATATATTTACAAAAAAATGTATCTAAGTATGTATATCTATCCGCATTACGAATTCCATTCATTCACCCTCGCCTCATATATCTATTTTATCAAACTTCTTTCTAATCGAATTAAAATCACGCGTTTAAATCGTGCCGTTACTGAATCGGGCTCCTAATGTAGCGATCGATATAAAAGAAACTACAATTTTATGCATTAGTTTTTATTTTTTCTTGAGTAGTACAGCGATCTTGGTTTATATAATCGATTAGTTGTTCTACCGTCAACAGTTGGACGCTGGCGGCGCTAGAGGGCGTGGAGGAGTACACCTCGTACTTGGCCGGGGACTCCTGAGTGGACTTCCCGCACACCACTATGTAGGGGTAGCCCATCCTGTGGATAAAAAAAAGAAGAGTAAATTGTAAAAACAGAAGAATATAACCGCGATAGCCTAGTGGTCTGGGTAATGGACTGCTGAGAAGAGGTCTCGGGTTAAATTCCAGGTTCACCATGGCACACACCAATGACTTTTCGATGCTTTTCGAAGTTATGTGTGTATTTATCGCAGGTTTATAAGTGCCCGGTTAATGGCAATAGGCTCGCCACCTTATTACATAGGGACCTAAACATGAACTGGCGAAATGTGGGTGCTAGCACCTCTGCCTACCCCTTCGGGGATATAGGCGTGAGTTTATGTTATGTAGAATAAATTGTGAAAAATCTTTTTTAAGTTAAACGGTTTTAAGCTGTATTGTCATCAGAACTAAAGACTTCTGCCAAATATCAGACCAATCAGACAACTGAAAGGAGGTCAAATTTCAATTATTAGATTTGACCCAAACAAACAGGTCAAGTTAAATAAAACCGTTTAAAAATAGAGAAAAATAAGAACATAGAACATTCCGTCCTAGATGTTTCTTTTTTCCGATTTAAATCATTAGGAAAAGTTAGAATACCATTTTTTTTTACACAACTTAGGTGGCAGACAAGCACACGGCCCACCCGATGGCAAGCGGTCCACCAGGGGCTTCACACTCGTGCTACTGACCCTGGAGGAGGAGGGGGAGAGTTTCTGTGCTGACAACGCAGCAGGAAACTGGTCTCCCTACTGAAAGATCTCTCAACCCCCTTCTCCAATCCCCCCCACTCTCCAGGGTCAAGCGTTGCAACGTCCATAGGCCACGGGGACCGCTTCCCATCAGGTGGGCCGTGTGCTTGACTGCCATCTAAGTGGTATAAAAAAAATGTCTGTACGTTTGTCTTTCTGAGTTTTAAAGAGGTTTTTTTATTATACTACGTATAGGTGGCAGACAAGCACACGGCCCACTTGATGGGAAGCGATCACCGTGGCCTATGGATGTGTGCAACACTAAGGGTGTCACACACGCGCTGCCTACCCTGAAGGGAAGGGGGGAGGAGGGGTTACAGTGAGCTCTTATGTGCGCGGTGTTCTGTAGGGCGGAGGTACTACCCCAGTCGGACAGCTCAGTTCGGACGGGAGATACCGTCGTGTCCTACCTCCTTCTCTTTGTACAGGGCCTCGATTCTGCTAAAGACCAACCACTGACATACCACCGACACTCTAAAAAATGCCATTTAATTGTAGACTTTACCGTTATACAGTTAAAGTCTAAAATCTAATGATATTTTGTAGAGCGAATGAAAAAGTTAATGAATTCTTTTCATTTGATTTTAGACTTTAACTGTATAACGGTAAAGTCTACAATTAAATAGCATTTTTAGAGTGTCAGTGGTATTACAGTGGTTTGCCTTTAGCAGAATCGAGGCCCGGCTGTGTCGTTTTTGAAATGGGGAATGTTGAGTTCCTAACCTGTCGGCCATCATGAGTCTCTTGCCTATGGTGAGGTGATGTCGGTCATCTACCACGATGTCTCGCTGGTACTGCGTCCGGAGGGCCAGGGCGTCGTGGAGGGCGCACACGGACTCCCACCCGTGGGACTGCCACTCACGGGAGCCCTCCTGTGGAGCACCCGTGGTTAGTTAGACGATTTCTTACTGTGAATTGTGGTGTTGGATGGATGGTTGAATGGTTGGATGGATAGTTGGTTGGATGAATAGATGGATGGATGGTTTGATGGATGTATGAATGGTTGGATGGATGTATGGTTAGATGGATGGTTGGATGAATGGATGGATGGATGGTTTGATGGATGTATGAATGGTTGGATGGATGTATGGTTAGATGGATGGTTGGATGAATGGATGGATGGATGGTTTGATGGATGTATGAATGGTTGGATGGATGTATGGTTAGATGGATGGATGTATGTATGTTTGAATGGATGTATGGTTAGATGGATGGATGTATGAATGTTTGAATGGATGTATGGTTAGATGGATGGATGTATGAATGTTTGAATGGATGTATGGTTAGATGGATGGATGTATGAATGTTTGAATGGATGTATGGTTAGATGGATGGATGTATGAATTTTTGAATGGATGTATGGTTAGATGGATGTAAGTATGAATGTTTGAATGGATGTATGGTTAGATGGATGGGTGGCTGATTTTTGCAAGGATATATGGTTAAATCGGGTTAAATGGATGATTGGATCTATGGATGGTTGGACGGATATATGAATGAATGGTTGGATGTAAGTGTATGGTTGGTTTGGTTGGTTGGATGTATGGATATATAAATTTATAGATGGATTGTTGGTTAGAAGGATATATGAATATGTGGATGGTTGACGGTAAGTAAGAATATATGTATGAATGTATAGTTAGATAGATGGATGGATGGATTGGAGCCCTAGTACAAAATGAACGGTTCACGTACCTTAGGGCCTATGACACAGACGCTGTACGGGGCGATGAGCTTCGGCCACCGGAGACTCTTCTCGCTCGATAGGGCTTCTAGACTTGCCGCGAGCAACCTGGAACACTTGTATGTTAACACATTTCTTTTATATATCTGACACGTCAATATGACTTCACCTCGCCTGGTGGTAAGCTAAAGGCAAAGTCTCAGGACTGGGGTCACTATTACAAACACCAATAATGATATAATGGCGGCCCTCAGCTTGACGGCCGCATCAAATGCTTTTTCACGCCACGCTTAAAGGACCCGGGACTGTAGGAGGAAGGAAACACGTGAGCTGGTAAAGAATTCCAAGTCTTGATGGTGCGGCTAAGAAAAATCCTTCGCTGGCGCAGTCGGGTAAAAATATATCCATAGGCCACGGCGATCACTTCCCATCAGGCGGGCCGTGCGCTAGTCTGCCAATTAAATGGTATAAAAAGAAACAAGTTACCTGGTAATCCCGATGCCATAGCAGGACATGACGATGGGTGCCGTTGGCCCACTGGAGGGCGTGTGGTGGGCCTCTAGAGCCATGCTGTACTTGGTGCCTAGGATGAAGGTATGACCCACCTGTAACATAAAGGTCAATTTTGAGAGGTAGGACACGACGGTATCTCCCACAGAACATTAAAAGACAGTAGAAGTACCATCAGTAAAAATGGACATACATACATACATACATAGTCTCGAAAAACATTACCCTCCTTTCTTCGGTAGTCGGGTAAAAACACGAAGAAATACCTGTAGATGTTATTTTTGTTCTGTGGTATTTCGCGTCCGAACTGAGGAGCACAAACCCCCCCCCCTCATCTTCCACCGGCTTGTACCGGCAAAACGACTGGGCCGAATTCGACGGGACTTTCACTGGCAGATAGCTGATGTAACAAGGAGACCCGGCTACTTTAATTTTGTAAAACCAGTAGTTTCTGAGATTAGCGCGTTCAACCGAACAAAAAAAAAATTCTTCTACTTTAAAATTGTTTTTATATAGGACACGTCAAAATGACTTCACCTCGCCTGATGGTAAGCTAAAAGTGAAGTCTCAGGACCGAGGTCACCACCACATATACCGATAGTGCTACAGTGGTGGCCCTCAGCTTGACGGCCTCATCAAAAGCTTTTTCACGCCCCGCTTAAAGGACCCGGGACTATAGGAGGAAGGAAACACGTGAGCTGGTAAAGAATTCCAGGTTTTGATGGTGCGGCAAAGGAAAGAGGCACCGAACCGTTTGGTTCTTGATGAAATTGATTTCACTATGTGAGGTGAAACCAAACTTTTCATGGGTAAGGACCCGGGACTGTAGGAGGAAACGCGTGCGCATGATATCAGTACCGTCAAGCGGGGTGAATAGGAATGAAGGGGTGAATAGGGATAAAATGGTCATTCGAATTTGTTGAATCATTTCTTTTAGAAATTTTCAAGTATTTAACCGGATATTCGATGATTCTCTTCATCGTGATGTGGAAGTGGTATATAGTTTCGAATAGAAGATAATAACTGCAAAATTTAACTGACCATTTTGGTCCTATTCACCCCTTAGTCCCTATTCACCCCTTAGTTCCTATTCACCCCTTGGTTCCTATTCACCCCATAGTCCCTATTCACCCCTTAGTCCCTATTCACCCCTTAGTCCCTATTCACCCCGCTTGACCCGGTATATTATTATGACATCCATACCTCAATACTATTGCAAGTGTGGACCTTCCGCTCACATTTCTCGCACTTCTCGCAGCTGTCTAAGCTCGCATGTCCACAGTTCTCGCAGACGGCTAGCTGGTCTTCCCCCGCGGCGGCGGGCAGCTGCCACTCATGGGATACCGAACCGCCCATGTCGCCAGATGGCGCTGTCACTGTAATATAAAATGAAGTTTTTTATACTACAAGCACACAGACCTCAATTTTTTTTTTTCCCGTGCGGAAATCCTCATGGATACCCAGCCCCCGGCCAGCGGTGCAGGTTATGTCGAACTCTTACCGACTAAAACCGCACGCCGTCTAGGGTCTTCTGACGCCAGGGTGTAAGGTGGCCCAAAGAGCATTGCCGATTCGATTCGAGATGGCCCCCTCGGGTTTGGGAACCGCGTGGTTCCCGTCATGCCCCCGGAATAGGGGGGAACACACAAACCTGATGGGAAGCGGTCACCGTGGCCTATGGACGTGTGCAACACCAGGGACGGTTACTCGCGCTGCCGACCCTGGAGGGGGGAGGGGAGGGTTGTGGGGTGGAGATGAGGATTGGGGAGAAGGGGGGGTTGTGAGTTTTGTCGTGTGTTAATCCTAGTTATTCCCCTCGGATACTGACCCCCTTCCAGTGGGGCGGTTTTGTCGGACTGCGGACCGACTAAAACCGCACGCTGGTCATTTCATCGGACATTTTAGATTTATTTGTATTGGTCTTTAAAAATTATATCCGCATTCTAGAACCCATAATAAAAGCTAGTTAAACTATGCTTACTTTGGGTCTAGAATGTCACCAGAATATTGTAATTTCCCTCACCTCTATGTACAGGGAGTTGTAGTCTCTGGAACAGCTCTCGATAGGCTTCTGTCACGGTGTCGTACACTCTGAGAGCGCTGTCAGCAGTGTCGTGGGCCCCGTACGCGTCTAGCATGGAGAACTCTCGGGCTCGCAGCATGCCATGCTTGGGGCGATGCTCATCTCTGTATTTGTTGGTTATCTGAAAAAAAAAAAATGATAGCACAGCTTCAGTAATCAGCATGGTGCTGTGTCTAGCGTTAATCCCAGTCGCATCCAAAGCTTTCACCTCGGAGTCTGGGATCCGCTTTACCAGTCTTAACTGCGGATTTGGCTGGGCCTCGATATTGTCCTCGAAGCGACTGCCATCTGACCTTCACAACTCAATGGTGACATTAGGCGATATCGAAGCATTGCAGCTAGACTTGTTGTTGGACTTTTTAGGGCTCCAACTACCCGTAACGACTGACATAGATGTTTGTATGGCAACCGGGACCTACGGCTTAACGTGCTCTCCGAGGCACGACCAGACCATTGCAAATACCCATATTCATGCATACAATATTTGCACTGAGCGGGGATCGAACCCGCGCCTCCTGCGCAGCGGCCGCGTTCACTGCCGATAAGCCACAGAGGCTGTCTAAATCCGGCGAACTAAATATAAAAAAAAATTTTTGGTTTTGCTCACGTTTGACCACAATCTCACCTGTTGGTAAGTGATGATGTGGTCGACGGTGGAGCACGCTTGCCTAGAAGTAACCTGTTCACTATAGACTTGAAGACTCCCAGGTTGTAGCTTTCCGGAAATACAGACTCAGGCATTCCACTCTTTAGCAGTACGCATGATGAACATACTGCACTTATTAGGTTTTTAAACGGTTTTATTTAACTCGACCTGTTTGTTTGGGTCAAATCTAGTAATTGAAATTTGAACCCCTTTCAGTTATCTGATTGGTCTGATATTTGGCAGAAGTCTTTAGTTCTGATGACAATACAATTTAAAACCGTTTAACTTAAAAAACTACCACCTACGTAGTATAAAAAAAATCACAATTTTTTTGTTTATCTCAATAGCAAGGAATGTGTGAACACTCACCTGATACAGTAGTAAAGGAAGTTGTTTGTAAGATATGGGGCCAACGTCTGCTAGCAGGTCTGCCAGCGCTTCTTCATGCGTCTGGAATGTAGGCGACAATTTATTAACACACAGCAGTTCCAAAGGAGGCCTACAGTACAGTATAGAGTACCCATTGACGGCCTCATCAAATGCTTCTTCAGGTCCCGCTTAAAGGACCCGGGACTATAGGAGGAAGGAAACACATGCGCTGGCAAAGAATTCCAAGCGTTTATGGTGCGGCTAAGAAAAGAGGCACCGAACCGCTTCCCATCAGGTGGGCCATGTACTTATCTGCCAACTGACCGACTGGGGAAGTACCTCAGCCCTACAGAAGACCACGGCCATAATAACCATTGTGTTGTGTTCCGGCCGGTAAGTAGGGTAGCCAGAGTTCACTGTACCCCTCCTCCTCCCCGCCCCTTCCTAGCCTCCCCACCCTTTCCAACCCCCGCCCTTTCCCTTCAGAGTCGGCAGCCCGTTGGTAACGCCCTTGGTATTGCACACGTCCATAGGCCACGGTGACCGCTTTCCATCAGGTGGGCCGTGTGCTTGTCTGCCACCTATGTAGTATATAAAAAAAAGCGGGTGGAAAAAAAAATTATATTGGAAATTCTTATAATGACCAGCGTATGTAACAAATTAAAAAAAACTTACGGGTGCCAATAGAAACTTCTTCCCATGTCTATCCTCCAATTTCATCAACTCCGGACCCACAGCCTGCAGTCTGCCCGTCCTCTCCCATAAGGAGGAGGCCGTTAAACAAGGCAGAGACATCCGTTGTGCCCCTGCCTCTTCGATACACTGCCTTATCTGTCGTTCAAGCTTATCAAGTGCTCGGCGAGCGAGTGGTAGTATTGTGAAGAGCCCTGAGCTTGTGGGACGTATTAGACCGCATTCTAGAAGCAGCTAGAAGAAAATAATATGTATTGGTTCCTTTTCATACATCCCTATCCTTGAAGGCCTCGAGGCTTCCGAGTGAATTTTAGCACGATAACAAAAAAAAAGGTTTAGTAGTTAAGTGTATTTTTACTGAAAATAATTTCTAAGTGCCTAAGACTATAAACTAAAATGTAAAAATTCAGTAGAACCTGACTTTTTTCATGTTAAAGGAGAAATTTAAGTGATGATTTCAACACAATAATAAATGGTCTAACTGCAGAACTTTGAAATCGGGTTGTGGAGGTCAGATGGCAGTCGCTTCACGGAACATATCGAAGTACACCGCTTCGTAGACTGAATGACCGACTCCAACTGAGTTGACTGGCTCGGAGAATGATGATTTTAACTCAGAATTTTAACAAATTTCGTACCTACCCAGAAAACCAAAATAAATTTCACTTACTTTTTGACTTTTGCATGTTATTTCTGTGTTTTTGATCTTAGCATTTTTAGGTATTGTAATAACAGGGTGAAATATACGCGATAGATACCGCATTTTGTTTTAATTATATCAATTTGTGTAATGTTTATATTCCAAGTTTTTAGGTTAGAAAATCAGCTGAAAGTAAATTGTCAAAGCTACGTTTAGTAGTTTCTCGATAAAACGGATATTAGACTGATCCTATATTTATATATCATTCGTAGTCTTTCAAAGAAACATAAGGAAACTAACCTACTTACCTAGCTGATATAAAAATTTATGCTACGAGTATAAAATCAAAGTAATAAAGTTTTATAGGCATATGATAAAACCATGATTTCAAAGAAACATTTTTAGTTTATAAAGTAGAAACAAAACGTAATTACGATTTATTGATTTGCCAAAACCAAGCACTTTGCTCACCTGATGGCAAGCTATCAATGCATAATATTATTATTCTAAAAGTCAATATAAACTATACCTAACCGTTCGCGATACCAGAGATACCGACTTATGATATGAGTAGATTTCCTATTTAAAAAGTTACATAATAAATTAATTTACTATACTTTGGTATTCACAAAAAAGAACTTGATGAATTTGGAATATAAATCGGACATCTTGAAGATGGTGTAAATAATGCCACACGGCCCACCTTAAGCAACACCATGCACCAGAGGCGACACATTCGCGTTGCCGAATCTGAAGGGGTAGGGAGGATGGGTGGGGGAGGAAGGTTAAAAGAATTTCTATTCTGACAACTTGGCAACGCCGCTGACTTCACCACAGCTTACCATCAGGCGGGGTGCAGTTAATCCGACGAACTAAAGATAAAAACAACCTCTTTTAAATATTAACCGCCAGAGCGAACACCCATTTATTACAGACTAAAGTGAAAACAAATTTAATGGAGGATTTGAACCGTAAACCAAACAATAAATCATATTCAAGATATAACCTCAAAACTGTCGTATCACCCTCCATCTTTTCAATGTTGACAGCTTTATTATACCTACGTCATAATTAAAAACAAAATGGTGCGTGTATTAGGTACCCGCCGTTTTTCCATTAGCGTTCGCGCCACAAAATGATCGAGTAAATGACCTGTGAATATGATAACGGGAAGGGTGACATTATAGTGACAGGCGAAGCGATTTTAAAGTACCTACAATACAAATATACAAACTGTTAGTTGTGCCGTGACTTCATCCGAGCGTACATAGATCTGAATTGTAACTCTTTTTACCCGACTGCCGAAGAAAGGAGGGTAATGTTTTTCGTGAAATGCTTATTCTTTTTACCCAACTGCGCCACCGATGATCATTCGGCATTTGCGAGAAATTTGAAAAAAAAAAAAAAATTGTCAGTTGTCATAAAACCTTAGACGGCCTGGCGTCAGCCTACTGGGGTGAGATGGAAATGCCTTTTTGGGTAGCTTTTCACCCTGGTAACTGAGAACGAAGACAGCGCGACGACGTGCGGTTTTAGTTGGTTTGAATCCGACGTACCTAACAACCCCCATTGGCCGATGGGCGTGATATCCGTGGAGATTTCCGTATGATAAAAAAAAGAGTGCATCAACTAGACTAGGAGATATTTTCATCGTCGCACTAATACCAGAGCTTTGTCTGTAAGTCCATATGATAGGGGTACCAACTTGTAGGTAAGGTTAGCTTCGCACCGCTCTCAACCAAGAACCGCTAATCCGTTACCTCTTATAACACTAAGCTCACACCCTATTTTCTCACAGCGATAATCTCTGGTTCATCGCTGAGGTTAAACGGTTTGAAATCCAACAGATAAAATGTAATGGGATCACTCGAGTGGCCATGTTTGATGATTTCATTAACGCCACCGCTAGAGGGAGCGAGATGGCGAGCGATGACGTGTTGATATGCTGTCCGGTTTGGGATTTTACACCCTGTAACCCGTGTAACCCTACGTTCACACGTTTTGTCGGATCTTATTTTTTTTTAGTTAGTTTAGTGGCATTCAATGAATGAGTTCATACATGCTGTCGGTTTCAAAACACGGCAAAAAAGCCGAATCTTGCTGAAGTTGACTGTTTCCAGATCCGATAAAAAACAGAACCGGCAAAACGTGGCTCCGTGTGAACGTAGGGTTAGATGTATAGCTCTTGTTGGGGCTACCTCGTTAACGTCCATTTTTTATTTGTTTTTTTTTGTTCATGTTACAAACTGCAAATACCTTCAGGACCCAAGTCAATCTCCCATCCGAATTGAACAGTCCGACTGGGGTAGTACCTCCGCGCTACAGAACACCGCGTACATAATAACCATCGTGTTGTGTTCCCCAAGGTAAGTAGGGTAGCCAGAGCTCACTGGAGGGATTCTGTGCTGACAACGCAGGAGACACCCCTTCCCCAATCCCCCTAAACTACCGTCGGCAGCGCGAGTGTGATGGTGTTGCACACGTCGATAGGCCACGGTGTCCGCTTCCCATCAGGTGGACCGTGTGCTTGTCTGCCATCTACGTGGTCTAAAAAAGGGCCCGTGGTTAGGTGGTAACCGTTAATACATTGTTAAGTTAAACAACACTAGTCAGGTCATCCTTAGGATGGATGACCCTAAATATTAAATAGGTACCTACCTGTTCCCAGGTGAGGTACAGGTGTCCGAACATTACTGCTGGCCCCACTATTAATCACTCACCGCCGTGACGGACAGCCTTGTAGATGGATAGCTCGGATTATGAGGTAAGTGTACGCAAATGTGATGTTTATCTAATGCCGGGTACATACCAAGCGAATGGGAGCGTACGTTCGCTATTGAACTTTAAGCAACAATTTAGACAGTTGTGTGAAAACATAACAAAGTGAAAACATCTAATTTGGCCTTATGGTGTAACCCACTTTGCTATTCCGATTCGCTATTCGCCTATTATTCTGCATTCAATCAAATTCTTATAGACGACTAAACACTCCAGAATTAATCATAAAAGAACCAGTCAGTGTCAGTCAGAAAGTGTTTTTTTTTATGTCGGTCACGTCAACATGACTTCACCTCGCCTGATGGTAAGCTGAAGGCAAAGTCTCTGGAATGGGAGTCACCATTGCAAACACCGATAGTGCCACGATGGTGGCTCTCAGCTTGAGGGCCTGATCAATTAATGCTCTTTCACGCCCCGCTTAAAGGACCCAGGACTGTATGAGGAAGGAAATACGTGAGCTGGTAAAGAATTCCAGGTTTTGATGGTGCGGCAAAGGAAAGAGGCACCGAACCGCTTGGTTATTGATGGAATTGTTTGAACGGTATGGGGGTGATATCTCAGCCTTGCACGTGTTGTTCTGTATAGGAAAGGAGAGGATGGGACTAGTTGGTAGAGCTCGTCGGAACACTCCCCATGGTAGATGAGGTGATGCGATGGTGTAAGTCAGTATTAGGAAAGTAGTGTAGCCAAACTCATACATTTAAAATAACATATTGACAGAACGGGAGGTCAGACAGCAGTCGCTCCCATAAAGTCTGTATAAGCCTAACTAAAAGGAGAAGAAACAATAACCTTTGTTCGTTCGCCTATGTTCATTTGGTGTGTACCAGTCCTATCGCCTATGTTAATTTGTAGAGAAAATATATTGTATTTTTAATTTATCTTTCTTACCCAAATATCTTGGGCAAGTAGGTCGGAAGATTTTAGGCAATATTTTAACTTTATTAACGCTGTTAGTAAATTACGTTTAATATAAATATTAAATTCCTGCGTTGAATTACGAAGAAAAAATTCAGGATTCAGCCTGATCCTAGTTTTTTTTATCGTACGGTAATCCCCACGGATACCACCTCCAGTAGAGTAATATTGAGAGTTCTAACTCACTTCGTTCGTTGAACTCTCAATATTACTGATCTAGAACTCTCAATAGCACATGTACGATTGAGAGTTCTAACTCACTAATATTGTAATATTTACGAACGAAGTGAGTTAGAACTCTCAATCGTACATGTGCGATTGAGAGTTATAAATCAGTATTCGTAAAATCATTTACCTAAGCCAACGTTCGACATTTTAATGCTGTTCAATACACTTTCAATACACTACCGTTCCATCGGTTATAAATACATAATGTCATAATTACATCTGTTCATAATCAGTCCGTCAGCATTGCATCAAACATGAAATTCATTAAACAAGCACAATCGTTACAGATTAGTATAATCTGTAATGATTTACCCAAAATCAAGTTACGCCATGGAGAATTATTGCCGAATACAGTACGTTGCATCATTTGCGGACCATCAAATTGTGGAAAAACCAATTTGTTAATTGGTCTCCTTTTGCACGAAAATGGATTGACATTTCAAAATGTTTATGTATATTCTAAAACTCTATATCAACCAAAGTACATTTTTTTAGAAAAGGTTTTACGAGGAGTACCAGGAGTCAGTTTTCAGAAATATCAGGCAAATGATGACGTTATGAATGTTTCAGATGCAAAACCTAATTCAGTAATTATTTTTGACGATGTAGCATGTGAAAATCAAAGTAATATGCGTGATTATTTTGCCATGGGAAGACATAAATTGATTGACAGTTTTTATTTAAATCAAACTTATAGCAAAATACCTAAACAACTAATAAGAGATAACGCTAACTTAATTGTGCTTTTTAAGCAAGACGAAATTAATTTGAAACATGTTTATGAAGAACATGTTAACACTGACATGACGTGGTTGGAATTTCGTAACATGTGTTCTCAAATATGGAAAGAGCCTTATGACTATGTTGTGATTAATAAAGACTGTCCTAAAAACAACGGGTGTTATAGAAAAAAGTTTGACACTTTTGTAGAATTAGATAAAATTTGAATATTTAAATAGACTGCTTTTAGTTTCTCGTCATTCTTTAATCGACTCTTATTGGATTACCATCTATTTTACATAATGGAAAAATCATTGAAAAAACAAATTGTAGATGCAACACAAGCTGTAAGAAAAAAAATACGTAACATGAAGGATTTTGAAGAAAATAACAGACAAGTGCTTGATACAGTTTTTAAGCCTGTTACAGAATCTCTTAATTTAATAGCCAACACCAATAATCAACCAGTTCTAACAAAAAATGAAGAAAAAGGAGAATTTCATGATCAAATTTCCAACCACGACTTACAGAATGATGCCAATGATGAATCAGAAGCCGATATTGACTCTTCATTTGAGTCAATAGTCGATACTAATCCAGATCATGATGTTTCATCTTGGTCATTATCTTCAGAAATATTAGCGGATGTACCATTTGGTGTAAGAAATGAACGTGGAAAGTTAATGTTAGGTTTCTCTAGTATAACGATTGGTGATGACGTTATTACTGTAGCCGGACACAAATACAAATGCACACCTGGCTTGCGACAGTTGCTCTTAAAAAAAGACGTTGATCTGAGCTTTGTTACAGATTATGACATGCAAAATTATAAGTCGATGTTACTTGTAACAAATGCACATCGTAGAGATTTTGATTCAAGAAAACCAATTAAAAGTAATAAAGGACAAAAATATATGCAAGTTATTAAACCTCTTTTCGATCAACAAAGTAAAAGTCCAAACTGTGAACCAAAAGTAGGAAAAGGATTACCTTTAACAAAAATGTGGAAAAAAAACACAGATTTTGTATATTGGGATGATCCAAATGAATTGGTTGATAGATTAAAGTTATTAATTGCTTCTCGAGATGCTGGCAACACAGGACTAGATAATGAAATAATATCTATCGTTGAAGAACTACGTGAAAGCAAAATCATTAAATAGACTTACTAATAAGAAATGTCTATCATTTTATTGTACACCGTTCAACACAATACATCTTAAATATGAATTTAGACAAATTTGGTCATTATATTCATAAGCGATTACGTATATCAGAATTGCTGGAATTTTATGATAATGCATTGCTCAAATCTGAAAATGGTGATTACGATTTGAAGACATCGAAGCTAACAGGGGTCAAACCTCCTGAAGATGCAGATGATGCAGTAAACAAAGCATATGTAGATGAATTGAGAACTAAACTAATAACCGACTTACAAAAACTGCAAAATACTATGTTAAACGATGTTCAGATCCATTTGGAGAAAGCTTTAAAAACAATAGTATCTGAGGCAGTGGTTCACTTGGAAAACAAATTTTATAGTCGGAAAGCAGTTGATGAGATAGTTGAAAACGCAGTTAAATTTGTATTAGATCAAAAGCATAAGCTTGAAAGTTCCTCAAAATGACAAAACAACAAATTGTTAACGAAATACATAAAGCTGCACGAAAAAATTATCCTCGTCGATCTGTAATTTTAAAAGGTATTGATGATTTGTGGCAAGCTGATTTAATCGACATGCAAAACTTGAAAAGATTTAATAAAGGTTATAACTATATTTTAATAGTTATTGATTGCTTCTCAAAGTACGTTTGGATAGAACCACTAAAAACTAAAAATAAGCATGATGTTTCTAACGCATTCGAGAAATTGATATCGACTAACCATCGGATACCAGCTCATCTCCAAACTGATTTGGGTACCGAGTTCTATAATTCAGCATTTCAAAAGCTTATAAAGAACTATAATATTAATCACTACTCAACTTTTTCAACGAAAAAGGCTTCAATTGTAGAACGTGTTATCAGAACTATTAAAAATAAATTGTATAAGTACTTTAGTCTCAGCGGGCACTATAAATGGATAGATTTTGGTTTGGAGAGTGTTGTAAAGACATATAACAACACAAAACATAGCACTATTAAATTAGCACCCGTTGATGTCAATAAACTGAATGAAGCAGATGTTAAAAATAATATTAAGAACTCAATAAAAACGGTATCCTATAAACATAAGCCCAAGTTTATGATTGGTGATAGAGTTAGAATTAGTAAATACAAACAACTATTTGAGAAAGGTTATACACCTAATTGGTCAACGGAACTATTTAATATAAAAAGTATCAATAACACTGTACCAGAAACATATCACATCGAAGATCAACACAAACAAGTTATATCAGGAACCTTTTACAAACACGAACTTCAAAAATCATCTTGTCCAGGTGTCTATTTGATAGAAAAAGTTTTACGAAGGAAAGGAAATAAACTGTTCGTAAAATGGTTGGGCTTAAGTAATAAAGAGAATAGTTGGATTGATAAGACTGCAATAGTGGAATAAATTATATACATAACAGTTATTAATTATAATATTTTGTTCATTATACTATGAGCTATGCAAGGTGGTGGACTACTCAATAGTGTTATTAATCATTTGCCATTTGAACTCCACTTACCCGGCTATAATTATTGCGGACCTGGAACAAAACTTTCAAAACGTTTACTGCGTGGTGATAGAGGTGTAAATAAGCTAGACGAAGCATGTATGTATCACGACATTGCATACGAAAACTATACAGACTTGTCTAATCGTCACAAAGCCGATTTACAACTTTTAAATATGGCCAAACAAAGAATGAAAGCAAAAGATGCTAGTAAAGGAGAAAAGCTTAGTTCGTGGGTAGTGAGTAAAGTTATGAAAGCGAAACTCAAATCTGGTGCTGGTGTTAAGACATTTCATAATTTGGTTACAAAAATTAAAAAAAAAATCAAGAAACGCGTACCCAAAGATGGTAAATCTTTAATACATGCAGCTTATATGGCTGCTAAAAAAATTGTTCCGTGCGTTCCAAAACTTCGAGTACCACGAGTCATACCTTTACCAAAAACAGGAGGCATTCTGCCTTTAATCCCGATTTTTGCCGGTTTATCAGCTTTAGGAGCTTTGGCTGGTGGCGCAGCGGGTATTGCAAAAACAGTGAATGATTATAAAGAAGGTCAAAAAAAATTACAAGAATCTGAACGTCATAATAAGACTATGGAAGCTATAGCATTAGGTAACGGATTATACATTAAACCACACAAAAAAGGCAAAGGATTGTTTATAAAATCGTCAAAAAACTAAGTAATAAGCTACCTAATCGTGCCTTAACTAATATCGATATTCAAAATTATGCATATGGTATTCCTTATTTTCGAGGAGTTTACATGAAGGATCAGTTACCAAAAATCCCTAAACGAATTGAATGTGGTATAGTTAACTTAGATAATTCAGAAAACGATGGAACGCATTGGGTAGCTTATGTCAAGGTAAATAATTATTGTGAATATTTTGATAGTTTTGGTGATTTAAGACCACCAATCGAATTGATACGATATTTTAGAAACTGCAATATTAATTATAACTATACAAGATATCAAAAATTTGACACAATAATTTGTGGACATTTGTGTTTAGAATATCTACAATCTTTTTGGAATAAATACTATAAATTTTATACTGTTCTTTAATTTTTATCATTTGCAAGATGACACTCACCTTGTCTATAACTGGAAACTCATCGGTATTAACTACCTTCTATCCAAATACGATACAATTAATCGGAGAGTATGAATGTGCATTATTACATTTATCCACATATAATTCTATTCCAAATATTGATAAAACAAATAATAAGTTATACTATGGTTCAAATAATGTTATTGAAATTCCTGAAGGTACTTATGAGTTGCAAGATATCAGTGATTATTTAAAATCTGAAGTAAAGGATGCATCCATAAAGCTCCATTGCAATAACAACACCTTAAAAACCACGTTATTTTGTACATCAACTATAGATTTTACTAAAGATTGTACGTTCGGAGGTTTGTTGGGGTTTAAAAGACAAGTCTTGGAAGCCAATAAATATCATGTATCAGAGTTTCCAGTCAACATTTTGCCTACAACCGTGATAAGAGTTGAATGTGATATAATTAGCGGTTCCTATATAAACGGACAATCCAGTCACATTCTACATGAATTCGCACTTAATGTCCCACCTGGATACAGAATTATAGAAATACCAAAAAACGCAATTTACTTTCCAATCAACCAAACCAACATCAGCTGCATACAGATCAGACTTTTGGATATAAATAATAACTTAATAAATTTGCGAGGTGAAGAAGTACAGTTGTATCTACACCTCAAAAGAAAAAATGATTGACTATACTAAATATAATATGTTTCTTCCAATTCAAAATAGCAGTTCTACTCGAACTCTCAATCAAGTAAGAACTCGACCTAAAAGGAGAATAAAGTTGAATAAAAACAATAAAGCATTTCTTAAGGCGATTGGTTTGTTAAAATGAATATCCTAGATGTTTTATCCTCTCCAGCCTACGACAACTCTGTGGAAGGAATTGAAATTCACTCTTACAAGCCTTACGTAACAAGTTTTAATAGAAGCGATGAAATCAGGATACCCATTAATCAGCAAGACTTGTATATATTACCATCAGAAAGCACTTTGTTTTTGGAAGGAACTGTTATTGTAAAGAAGGCTGAAAATTCGAAAGAGAGAGTCAGTAACGTTCATTTCACAAACAATAGTTTACTTTACTTGTTTCAAGATATAAGGTACGAAATAAATGGAGTGGAGATAGATAAAATAAAAAATGCTGGTATAACTAGCACGATGAAATCATTTATATCAATGAATGAGAGCGAAGCTAAAACATCTAATGCTTGGGGTTGGAATATCCAGGGAATAAGAAGTTCTAATGGAGGTAGCTTTTCTGCTTCTATACCACTTCGCAACATTCTTGGTTTCGCAGAAGATTTTAAGAAAGTAGTAATAAACAGTAAACATGAACTAATCTTATTACGAAGTAATACCAATCTGAACGCACTAAAACTCAACCCTGGTGAAATTGTAGAAGATATTATCATAAACAAAATAATATGGCGTGTACCGCATGTTAAAGTATCTGATAGAGAAAAAATAAACATTCTAAAATTGTTAGAAAAAGATCGACCACTTCAGATGATATTCAGGAATTGGGATTTGTATGAATATCCAATGTTGCCTAAAACCACCAAACATACTTGGTCAATAAAAACATCTTCGCAAATAGAGAAACCAAGATTTGTCATTATTGGTTTACAGACAAATAGAAAAAATAATGCTACATTTGATATGTCTCGATTTGATCATTGTGAGATTCGTGACGTTAAGGTATACCTTAACTCCACCTACTTCCCATATGAAAATATAAATACAAGTTTCTCGAATAATCGAATTGCTTTAATATATGAAAAATATGCTAAATTTCAACAGTCTTATTATGCGCGTCGCGCTGAGCCTTTATTAAGTGAGGAACAATTTAAAAACGTTGCTCCGTTATTCGTCATAGACTGTTCTAGACAGCCAGATAATCTTAAGTCAGGTCCTGTTGTGGACGTAAGAGTGGAAATTGAAAGTGATATTGATATCCCAGATCAAACTTCGGCATATTGTCTTATATTGAACGACTGTATAATTGAGTATAAACCATTAAGCAGCACTGTGAGAAAATTATCATGAACCCGAATACAATTATAGTGGATATCCAGGGGTTTAAAGACACTTATAATAACTTTATAATCAAGGAATTAGCTCTAGCCACTCGTGTTTATACCC
Source organism: Lithosia quadra (assembly GCA_963576445.1). Lineage (NCBI taxonomy): Eukaryota > Metazoa > Arthropoda > Insecta > Lepidoptera > Erebidae > Lithosia > Lithosia quadra. Next base: position 3,870,239 of record OY754897.1, read on the forward strand.
AAACGTTCTTAATAAAGCCCCCATATTTATTTAAATACTTAACTACGAATGAAAAAAAACAAGTTAAGTGGTTAGAGAGAAACAGAGGGATTTACTGGAATGAAGGTTATATCGACTATAGAGAATTTCGACGCATAATTGTTCCTTATCTAGAAAATAAAGAAATTATTGTGAAGGGCTTAGAAAAAGTTAAGTGGATTCAAGATCTTTGTATGAATTGTATTTGCGTAGATCTTGGTGAAGATAAGTGCCTAAATTTATCACTGTTGCATCACAAATATTCAAATAATGAGACAAGTTTTAATTGTATTAATCATACTAAACAATGTGCACTTAAAAATGTTTTATGTTTAAAGAACTATTTAATAGAGCAAGAAAGGTAATTTGTCTTCCTATACACAGATTTAATAAATAAAACAATTTTTTAAAGTAAATGGTTTTTATTTTTTAACCCACATTTTAAATATCTATCTATAATTTTTAACACATTATTTTCACAGTACACACAATAAAAATTTAATTAAATATAAATATGACATCAGCAAATATTATTTGTATAAAAAATGGAATAAATATACATCAGTAAAATGTAGGTAAGTACATTTTACTGATAAATATTTCAATAAAACAAACTTTAAATCTTCATTGATTTTTATTTCTTAATATCACTTTTAATGCATAATACCTATATATTATCATTTTTACACCAAATAATATTAAAATATAAATTATTTATGAAATATTAATTTCAATACAAATGACGATCACATTTATTTACAAACTTACACTACACCACTATTTACATAAAATTAATCTAGTTAGGAATATTTTAAAACAAGAACTATTATTAATAAATGTTAAGGAAAGAATAGCCGCATATTTTTTTTGATATATTATGTATTAAATTTTCGGTTTGATCAGAAATTTCGTCAACTGGATCTTTGACAATATATTGTACCTTTATTATCTCCTCTTCATTCTCACTTGATCCGCTCAGGTCCTTAATCTCAATTTTGATCAAACGCCGTCCTTTTGTTGGTTCACAGTTTATAATGTATGAAGGTTGTCTATGTTTCTTTAATATTTTACTCACTATTTTTGATTCTGACTTGCGCGTGGATTTTTTTCTCTCGGCGTTTTTTTTAGGTGTTTCACGGTGTGTACTTTGAGCTGCGATCCATAATCGTTCAGTTTCTTCGTCAAATGCATATGGATCTTGCGCATTTGGAAGCGATTCTGGTGAATACAATCCATTTGGCAAACCGTTTCTTTCTTCAGTGTCTTCTATCGCGAATATATTCTCATTTGTGTTCTGAAAATAAAAAAACGTTAGTATGTTATTTACGTTACGTGACGTGTTACCTTTTCTATAAACACAATATTATAATAGTTTTTCAAATCAAATATCTTACCATGTTGTTTGTCGATTTGTAAACTAATAGATAAATTTAAAGTTGCAGGTATAATTTACGTCCACGTCGTTAGTGATAAATTCAGAATGAAACAATGAACTTATAAAATTAACAACGGGATTATATAGCCACAGTTTCTGAAAATTGATACTATTTCTAATAAGGTACATATTTCTTTAAACAACAAAATACTTACGACAGTACAAGTTGAAACATGAAAATCTTATCATGTAAAAACATGTATTGTGCATAGCAAAGCAAAAAGATTTCTATGACGTGTTACCTCGCTACTGCAATGATTATTATATAGATAAGGGTACTAAGAACAGGTTGAGACATGAAAATTTGAACAAACCTGATTCAGGTACAGTTTACCCTTTACTTACCTATGTGTGTCGCAAAAGTTTTCTATTATGTCACTAGTTGAGAATGAAGTAAGTAGGGGAAGGTTGCTAACAATGGACCACTTAACTTTGCGATGGTATATATAAAAAAATATAAATGAAGAAATGAAAGCAGTTTATGATTTTTAATCCTTAGGATCTTTATTTATTATATTCCAACGTAGATACAATTCGTGCTTATACTTTTAAGTATAATGAATAAAAACTAAATCTTGAGCTGTTGCCATCTTTGGACCATGGGCACCTTGATTGAACCACCAGGATGCCATCAATGGACTTCGACAAAGTTGTTCTAGAGGTCCAATCAAGGAAACTTATTATACTTATCAAAATTATTAAATTATGGCATACAAGGAGAGATCAAAAATATTCATACACGTCCGACAAGCAAACAAAGTATAGGTATACGCTATTTAGTTAATAATACAATTAAACATTTGGCACATTAAATGAGATCAATAAGGGTAGCTTTTGGGACTCCATACATTCCGCTTGCTTCATTTAAACCAGTTTTATGTTTCCTTACTGATTCTAAAGCAAGGTTCATACGTATCTCATTCCATGCGTAGTATTTTTTTCTTCTATTCGTCGACATTCTGAAATAAAAATTTTATAATAAAAAAGCTGCTATGATTGGACCGGTCCAACGGTGGAACTCCCTTGAGGTCCATTGATGGCAACAAGGTACTCTTTAAGAAAAGGTAATCTAAAGTAAACATGGACATAATTAGATGAAATTGAATAACACACATGGAACCACAATCATTTTCACAAATATTTCATAACACTGAACACAATCAAATATGAAAAAATAATACGTACATTCAGATTGTTTCGAGCCAAAGAATAAGATTTTGACCGCCGCAAACACAACTACCCACGTCACTCCTCACCACGTGCCGCAGCGTCACTGAGGTGAGAGGGGGGTTCAACGGAGACGGCAAGGAAGCATTTCGTTTAGTTTAGGTGTTGCTAGCTTAGATAGTTTTGGAAATACCTCGGTGGTTCAATGAAAGAGCCGGTCCAACGATCGCAACCTTCCCCTATAATAAAAACGAAAATATGATTACATCATGTAGGTATTTATTTATAAATAAGAGTAAGAGACATAAGTAGGTAGGTACATTCTTATAAGATAAAAACTTAAAGTACTTAAATACATTTTTAAACATCACAATGTCATACTTATTTATTTATTTATTTATTTATTTATTGGAAACTTAACAGCTATTTTACATAGATCATGAGTAAGATTAAAGATTACTTTAGGACTCTTAGCCAATAACAAAGTTTCCGACAAGTAAGAAGAGAATTGCATGCACATCTTAACAACTAGGTATTAAATCAAGTTTTTGCAAACACCAACGTTCGTAGCAATTAATTAAGTAACTCATGTAATACACTTTCATGAGGGCAAATATGATTGTTATGAAAAAATAAAACCCATCATAAATTTCAATTAAACGTCCTAAAATTCAGCCTAAAATTGAGCAATTACCCCAAGAAACAGTGTGAATGTTGTCCTTTAATATATACCGCTTATCATCATTGGATGATAATACAACTTTGTTGACACTACGGGTTACTAACTCGTGTTTCAAGGATTTAAATAATAAATTTTGTTTACGAGTTATTTCATTATTGGTTAACGATTTTTTATAATCTGCTTTTACTAAGTCTCTCACTACGCATTTCTTAACACCTTTAGCTTTTTTTAAAGTACATTGCTCAGATTGAATACAATATAATTTGGGACGTAGACCAATGAATTCCCTGATTATTTTACCACCCATTTCATCTTTGAATAGACCTGGCACCTTTTTATTCAAAATTGGTAAACTAAACGGATTACTTGTACTATAATTACTAGTATCAAAATAACTAATAAAGTAGTTTTTCATATCATTGTAAAAGTCGTTAGTTTCAATTTTATAAATAAAACTGTCTGTGTCCGTATAGCATAACTTGATAAGTTCTCTGTAATGTGGGCGCATAATAGAATAGTGAAAATCGTACATATGTTTTTTTGATAGTTCTAATACAGAGAAACCTATATATAGGGGTTTATCCATAACAATTTTTTCAGGTTTCATTTGAATCGCAACCAAATTCTCAGAAAATATAGAAACACTATGGAAGTTAGGTCTGGCAACCAAGGTATCTGCACTTAATCTCTTTTTTGTTTTATTTTCGCTATCACTCCACTGATTTACTAAATGAACTTTTACACGATTTTCATTATTTTCTAGCGTTTTACCGAATATACTGTTATTAAGCAATTTAAAAAAGTCTTGTTCAAATTCGGTCACTGCTTTTTGTCTAAGCTCGGTATTGAGGTCTATATATTGTTTTAAAAAAGCCTTTTGCCTAAAAGTTATAACGCGATGCACTTTGTTTAATATTAATCCATGCTTAATACAATTTTTCAAATGTACGTAATGTATTACGTATTTATATTTATCATATAAAGTTGTGACAAGTTTAGAAATTTTTCCTCCAGGAGGCACACATTTCTCAGGACAAAATGGTAAGTCATTATGCAAACGGTGTAAATATTTAGGATAAAGTAAATCTACCTCTAATATGAACCCATAATCTGCATCATCTTTTATATTCATGATATTTAGATTTTCTATCTCATTTTTATCAAGAAACCTGAAGTTTGATAAAGGTAAAGGTTGGCACATAGCATACCCATATAAATTATTGCAATCTAAGTATACAATAAATATATCATCTTGTTGAGGGTCATAATTTTCCATATATTTATTATTACTTTTTACATAACGGTGGGAACTCATACAAAGACCTCCTCTTATACCCTCTTGTATTAACCTTATTATTGCTAAATCATCAATAAGTTCTAACTTAATTCCCGTTTTGAGAAGCATCGCGTCCCATGATAAGCTAGGAGCTGTTACATAAAAAGCTGGATCTAATTGATAAAATCGCTTAGAAGTATTTCTAAAGTTTTCAAAAACGTCAGTCAACAAAAGTACGTCAGTTTTGAGGTAAAGATCAGTATAATCACCTAGATTTTTTATTTTAAATTCAGACCATACTAATTTAGCATGCTGGTAATCTGCTAATGAAATATGTTGATTATTTAAGGAATTATAAAAATAACATTTTTCAGGCAGAACTGTCTCCTTATAGCGATTTATGTTGCTCATATAATCATAAGGATATACACCTTTTCGCGTAAGTAATTTAAATTGTTTTGGACAAGAGAAATTGTTTTTTAAGTGTATAAACTCTTCTGGTTTCAAACTTTTTACTAATTTGTCTAAACTAGTAGATAAAAATTTAAAGGAGTCCACAAACCGAAGCTGTACAAATTCATTTCTAGAAACTTGTATAAATTTTGTAAAAGAAATGTATGACTCTTTATTTTTAGCTATGATTTTAAGTGAACCGCTAGCTTCTCCTAATTTTTTAATAAAAAGATGGCAATCGTAACCTGAAAGGTTATGAAAGAAAATTGGTATAAATTTCGGAAGTTTATACATCAAATTACAGTAGTTATGTGCGGCTCCTCGATATTGACCTGTCAAATGACAGTGATCTCTTACTCGGTCTGTGATTAGTAAGTTTTGACAAATATGACAACGAGTGCTTTCATTGAATTTAACAGAATCTTCGTTGTTAAATATAATTGGTACACTATTCGACAGATTGTTGTTAATCCATTGAACATCCCTGTAAATATTCTCAACAAATTTATCTACACAATCTTCCCCACGGTAAGATACAAAACGATTTCTACTTTCATCAAACGAACAAACTATATAATAAGCGAATGCTATAGGTATATGTACCTGACATACTGAGGTACTCGCAACAGAGGGATCCTGGTTGCACCCTTGCACTGGAACCAACATGGCTTCAAAATCTGCGTAAATTACATATGGCACATTTTGTTTCCTTTCGTAGTTTTTAAACTCAATCACTGAACCTTTTTGCGGTAGCTGAGTCATTACACCGGCACATACATGAGAATCAATTTCCATGCTTGATCTAAAAAATAGCAAACACTCATCACAAAAAAATAATTTCCCATTATGGTTAGTTATTTGTTTTCTCACCAAACGCGATAAATCTTTGATCAGACAGTAATGTGAATATCTGCTCTTTTCTAATAATAGTAAATTAACTGTTTTTTTGTTATCGTTATTAAACTGTGATTTGTATAAAGGTCCTATGATCTGTCTATTATTTTCTAAACCATATACATTTATTCGTAATCTTGGATTATTTTTTTCAAACATTTGTATATCGGTAAAAGTTACTGGAAATGACATTCCTTCTATGTTAAACAGATTGAAAAAATTTGGATATGAAGAAACTCTCTGAATGTTCCTATTTGCAGGGTAAAGAGCTGCCGTGACCGACCACAGGAAACAATATATATCATTGTTACGAATATTTACACATGCCTTTTTATTTTTAATGATCAGAGGTAAATCAATAAATCTTGAACCACGGAGCGGTTGATATCTATTTATATTTACCTCCATGTAACAGTTATTAAGGAAAGTCCAACCAGAATCCCGCTCTTCAAATTCGTCTATCTTTTTCAGTAATTGATTAGCAACATCTGTAAAGAGCTTTGTAAAATCATAGTTCATACATATAATAATATTTTTGGTTTCAAATGATTTAACTTCTGGTATGTCGTGTTTAAGTAGTACAAACTTTGAGTATATATGAAAGTTAACCTTAAGGGAAGTGTGAGCTGCAAGAGATTGATCAATTAAAGATTTGACCCTACTGTGAAGGTGTCTGAAGAAAACAGGTAAAGATGTCTGTTCGTTCGTGTCAAGAGTATGTAATCTATATGTTGCTAATCGATTTTTAAAAGCAGAGTTCACTTTCTCCACGCCATGATCTAAAGTAATTACGTTATCTGACTTTCGGTGTATTTTACTCCTTAAATGTCCTATCCATTTCTTACCATTTACGTCAACACCACAGCTATCACAGAACGGCATATTAATTTGTGAAACACACAGACAGATTAGGATGGAATTTTTAATTGAAATTTATGATGGTCAATGGATTAATCAAATTTATTTAATATTTTTATGTATTACATACAAATAGATAATTATATTAATTTTAGTAGGTACGGACTTGATTAAAATTAATTTTATTAGAAAAGAAAGTGGCTTCAGAATCTGCGAACAACTCGCTGGCTTGTCTAACAAATTTTTGTAGTTGAGCCCAGTGAGGAGATTCCTCGTCAGTCCGAAGCTTCAACCACAGCAGGTATTTTTTCCAAAGGTCGTCGCCACCTTCTTGGACGTCAACCGAGTTGTATACCTTCAAGTCAATGTGGAAGGGACCCTCGGTAGACAGTGTACGCCTCGTTTGACCGTTAGCCACCCGATTGTACAGCACCGATGTGGATGGAGCTCTGCCGGTGTTGACGGTGGGAGTTTCACTGTCGAGGTGGAAGATGTCGTATCCCTTTTGCGCAGCCTTTTTCTTTGAAGCTCTAAAACAGGGAAATTTTCTATATTATAATATTGTACCTTAGTACTTATAATGTTTATTAAATAAATAATAAATGATCATTATGTATATTGTTATGAACTGGACAACAACAGTTTTGCTTTAGTTAGGAATATTACGTGAACAGATTAATAGATGACTGTCATGAACGACACACAAAGTTTGATACTAATGGAACTCGAACCCAAGACTTCTGGATTTGCAACTACGGTCACTCATTACTGAACTACTTAGCCAGAAAAATAAATAAATCTCTCATAATAATATTATATTAACAAAAATAACAAAACTAGCATTATTTAACACGTAACCTCGCTCACTCATATTTTGGTACATACCTATTGCGTAATGTAATTGATTATACGTATTTTAATTGGTAGTATTAGTACCTTATCATCACTTTACATCAGCTGGGTATAAGAATACTAATGAGTAATAATTACCTTGGACATTCGCTTGAGGTACTTCTAGCAGATGACTTGCGTTTGGCGGAGACCTTTTTGAACGTCCCAGCCTCGCTCCTTATCACTTTGTCACAATCGAACTCTTGGTCCGCTCTGAAAACATAATACCTATTATAAGTTACAAATAGTAAATAAATACACAGAAACCTACTCAGAAAACTATCACATTATCTTCACAAAAACTTTCTCATCGTAAAAACTATTTTTAACAGCACTAGATTTTTCAGTCGTAAATTATAATATAACCAGCTTTTGCCCGCGGCTTCGCCCGTGTAGATGTCAACATAGCTTTAGTGTTTTCTCATGGTCTGGTCTACCCCACATCCAATTTCATCAATAGGTAAAGCGGTTTAGACGTCAAACCGTTGTTACGCTTTACCTTGTTACAGACAGACAGAAAGAGTTACTTTCGTATATTTTATGATATTAGTATAGATAAGTAATGAACATGTACGTACTGGTACATATGGACGTACCTTATACGATCGCTTGCAACGCTTTTGACAGTTGGTGACGATTTGCGCTTTCCAGCCCCCTTTGCTGCCTTCGAATTTGACTTGACGGCTTCGATCGACGTCGCCCTCGCACTGTTACCACTATCGTACTCTGAATCCGACCTGTAAACATTATGAACAGAATAGTTATTAAATTGCGACTAGTAACTCAGAAAACGAAGTGTTTAGTCTGCCAATTGCAACAATTCGGTAGTCACTCAAACTAATAAAATTTGACAAGACTAATACGCTAAATACGCTATCACTAGTTAGTATCACTCACCGTCACCGTGCACAAAATAACGATAGGTTTAGTTCTGCCAAATTTGTTTAAAGGTTAAAAAGATTTCTCACTTAAAAACAATAGAACATGGGATAGAATATTTTATAATTTAGGAACTTACATTTTTTAGGTAGGTACAGTGACGATTAAACTCACAAAAAATCTGGAGCCAGGTGTTTAGTCTTCAAGGTGAAAGGTCTTGGTCTTCAAGGTGGAAGGTCTTCAAGATGGTGGCTGCTCCAATGGATTCGTTCAACGGTATAATAACGAAGTCAAAATGAAGCACTGACTGAATGATTTCGGATTTTATAAGAAAATTAATGATAATTTAGCAAAATACGTTAGGGTTGTCACCACACATAGGAAAAAATATCTCGTCACGTTACGTAATGGAAATAATCAAATTATGATATACCTAAGTAAGTTATGTAAATTCTACATGAAAATATTAATAAGTTATACATATCTAATAATAATGTAAATATTATGTATGATGTAAAGTTTACTTAATATTTACATTCCCCTATTATGTTTGTATACAGTAAATACAGGAAATGGAAATAAAAATTAAACTTAACATTATACATATTATAAAAAATTGTCTTTCTTATAATTTCATTCTTTAATAATAACTCAAATTGTAATCGCTCAATAGCTCAGTCGGCTGAGCATTCCCCTGTAAGGGAAAGGTCATGGTTTCGAGTTCTACTTGAGCATTTCATTTTTCCCGATGTATTTGAAATAATAAATTGCATTAATATATGCTGTCAATATTAATTAAAATGTAAACATTTAATTTATTTTATTTTTAGATATAAAATGTGATCAGAAATGAGGTAAGTATTTGATTAAAAAACTAAATTATCTGGATTATAATATTCATTATGTTCAAAGAGTAGGTAATCTCAATAAATTATTTGAAACCAAAGTAGATACCTATTAAATCCTTCACACAATATTTTATTGTATCGAAAAATAAGATGTTGTATTAATTTTAATTTATAGATAGTACATTATTAACTAATAGTGGCAGCCCTAATGTAATTCGTGTAAGCATTTTCGACCCACATAACTTCAAAGAATCACATGGAGTAAAATTACATACTCCACGTGTAAAAATCCTACAACCTGTACAATCCTGTATCAATATTGTATTATTATTATTATAATTTTAACGAATAACTTAATTTTTGATCGCACTAATAGTTATATTTAAACTTGAAAGTTTTTTAAAGATATTCTTCTTAATATGTAGGTACATATCAATTTGTAATGCATTTGCTGTGGATAAACCTATAAACAAAATAAAAATAAATTATGTTATATTCAATCACACTATAACGGCTAAACGGATCTGGTTAAAATTTTTTCAAGGAAAATGTCAGCCTCCGTGGCGTGATGGATTCGATTCCCGCACGGTGCAATAATTTGTTTGCATGAATATGACTATTTGCATTGGTCTGGGTGTTTATATGTATAATAATTATACAGTAAATTATATACAATTTAGGTACAAGATATGCATAAATGGCGACCTTATTGCTAAAAACAATATCTTACACGCGACCTACATCAACACCTTTGGACCCCAAGCCATCCGATCCTGCTAGGCAGTGCATCCGCTAAATAACAAGCTAGTGTTTAGCACAGGTTTTCATTTCAAGGTAGAGAGTTGGGCAACAGTCGATCTCGATAAAGTCAAAGTGCAAATATATAATACGGTCTTACAATATAGTTTTTATCTAACTATTTACTTTAAATAAGTAGGTATCTATTATACAAATATTATTTTATGTAAAGATTGATCGTAGATGAAATATTAAAAAGTGAAGTCGTAGGTAAAACTAGTCAAGTAATTTCATTTATGGAATATTATTAGCGGTCAGTAGCAGGTGCATTTAGGTATGAGAAATGCTATTGTTTATATCATTATCATATTGCATTCGGCGAAGCTCGACAGCCGCGCGCGTAACGAGACCTCACTGGGAGTGATGTGCCGACAAAGGCTTAGCGACTAGCAACAGACCAAATCGTGGCATCGTTTCATACGTGCTATGTAGGTTGCTATACTTAGGTTATGTAATATTGACTATATTGCACCACCACCTGTAATATTGTAATATTTACGAACGAAGTGAGTACTGATGATTACGAATACTGATTTATAACTCTCAATCGCACATGTACGATTGAGAGTTCTAACTCACTTCGTTCGTAAATATTACAATATTAGTGAGTTAGAACTCTCAATCGTACATGTGCTATTGAGAGTTCTAGATCAGTAATATTGAGAGTTCAACGAACGAAGTGAGTTAGAACTCTCAATATTACTCTACTACCTCCGTCGGCCATTGGGGGTGGTTATGTCGGAATCAAACCGACTAAAATCGCACGCCGTCTCAGGGCTCAATTACCGGGTGTAAGGTTACCTAATAGGCATATTCCTCGCACCTCAGCTGACCCCGGGCTATCTACCTACAGTTTTGACAGGGTCCATAATTGTAACAAATTTTTTATTTATTTTAATTTTATATAGTTTTAACCACAGATTATCTACTAGTTTTCTGAAATCTTGAAAGAACTTCCCTCACGGTGCTAACAGGGCCCCACCCCACTGGGTTCCTATTGCCGGCGGGAGGGCAGGCGGGCCGGGCCATAAATCACTGGCGCGCGACGGAGCGGATTATCTGGCCTTTATACATCATTTATTCCGCGCGCCATTTTCACAATGCCCACGCAATACCTAGCTCTATTCACTTTGTTAAAACCGTAATGTGTAGTGGAGGTAGAGCGTTAGGTTGTTAGATTAGAGGACGCGGGTTCGATGTCTACTCAGTGTCACAATCTCACCTGTTGGTAATTGCTGACGATGACGGTGGAAGTGGAACTCGCTTGCCTAGATAGATCCCTAATCAGCCCAGATATCCTACTTACTACAGCTAATATAATAAGTAAATGTGTTTACGAAGATTTTTGGATGTTTGGTACTAAATTACGCGTAACCGGTGAATGGATCTAGCTGATATTTGGTACAGGGCTTCCCAAGGATATTATAACCAAGGAAATTTCTAATGTTCTTGGGGCTTCCACATAGGCTACTTTTACGCCTAAAATAGTATCCCCTAGTATCCCATGAGACGCGGGAACGCGAACTGGCAGACTTCCACACGGCCGAAGCCTTGGGTAAAAGTTAATATTTTATAATGTGAGGCTCTCAGACCAATAAAAAAGTATAGACGGAGCCATTGTGAACAATAGCGACGAAATAAGTGAAGCTTCATTTGCGTAAGTCAAAACACGTCACACGCTGACAATAGCTCTTCGGCCGACTACCCAAAGACTACCAAACCGAGCATCTGTCAAATTCCGTCATAAGATTATCAAATCGTCTTATGTTGGTTGGCTTCAAAAAAAATGCGCAATACTCCGTCTATACTTTTTTATTGGTCTGAGGTGAGGCTATAATTTTTTCGTTCTGCACCTTCAATTTCAGAATTAAAAATCGTGACAACGATAAATAAAAATGTCAAAAAAATTCGTAAAATATTCCGAATTCCCATCGTGTGCCATTTCCACGCGTGTCACGTGTCACTGCCGCCATGTTGGTTTACTTTTTCTAAACAATGCGGGCAGCGTTATTATTGCACGGTGAGCCACCGACAAGTTTTTTTAATATATTTTTAATGTCCCCAACCTGCCGAAGGGTGTTTCCATTGTTTTGGAATGATGTAGGTAAGTCGTATTTTAACTGTAAGAGATCTTTTATACCACTTGGGCGGCAGATAAGCATACGGCTCACCTGATGGAAAGCGGTCACCGTTACCTATGGACGTGTGCAACACCAGGGGCGTTGACCCTGAAAAAATGTATCGATAAATATTATAATTAAGTATTCTATAATCATTAACATCATCGACCCTCGCCGATCACGGTAGCATGTAAAGATTGCACTGTGCCTGTTGCTAATCAGAGGATCATCCAGAGAGCCTTCGAGTTCCTAACTCTATACAGGGCCTCTCACGCCTCGGTCGTAATTAACCACAGAACCTGCGCTAGAGCCTCGTCATCACCAAAAATTCTCAAAGTCAATTCCAGAAAACAATTTTCAATAGAAAATTATCATAAAAAAGTACAATGCAATGGAAACGCGCCCTTCACACGGTGACCACAGATTACGAAACTCCTCTTATTTGGCGCGAATTAATACCACGGACACGACCGCGTCGTTTGAATTATTTCCATAGACAACAACAGGTATTTATATTTCATAGCGGGAAAATGCGGCGCATTTTAATTATTGCCTTTTGATGACAATAAAAGGGGATTTGTTTTTTAATTTCGGTAATTTGTGTTTTCGGACATATTTTATGCTAAAGGGTGGAAATACCGTATGTGGTACCTGCAAATTGTTTTATTTTAAAATGTTTTTATGATTTACTAGAATGGTGACCACTACTGCACTTCTAGGACTGCACCTCAGCTTACCATCAGGCGGGGTGCAGTCAATCTGGCGGACTAAAGATGAAAAAAAAAAATAGGTAGCAGAAAAGCACACGGCCCACCTAATGGTAAACGGTCACCTTGGCCTATTATGGACGTGCTAACAACGCAGGAGACTCTGGTCTCCCCGCTGACAGCACAGACTCCCTCCAGTGAGCTCTGGTGTCGTATCGTATCAACAGCTGCAGTGTTGTGTATGTTACCTATTTTTCAAAAGCAAAAGATTTACAATAATGGCGGTCAAATCGTGAGGCAAAGTTCCAGTCGATTTCCCGCCCTATGTCGTGTCCCTGACAGTGACACTTGAGCAATTGTTTCCCGCCGATGTGAAGTGTTGCCACCCGTGAAATACAATGTCACCCGCAGTCAGCAGTCCAAGCCGGGCGAAACAAAAAAATTACATTTTGATGTTTGTGATCTGTGAACTGTAAGAGGGACGCCTGAGGAATAAGTAGGTATTAAGCTTGAATTTGTGACAAACTTATGTACCTACAACGTTAAAAGAAATATATTCTACGACATTCTACACAGCAATCTCTTGACCCAAAGAAAGCATACTTTAACTAGCGCGTGTTATAGGTTCTAGAATTGGATATAGGTATGTATTGGATACTTTGATACATTTTTTTTGTAAATACATAGATTATTATACATAGAAACACCCAGACCAATGTAAATAGACATATTCGTGCATATACCTAAATATTTGCACTGAGCGGGAATCTAACCCGCGAACCCTGTGAGAGGCCGTCAAAAATAGGTAAGTATTTAATGTTCTTCTTTTAGGTAAGTATTTGATTTCATTTCAAGTTTGTTTGGTTGAATGCGCTAATCTCAGGAATATAATAACAAAGGTACTACCTACGTACAAAGGTTGCACTACCTACGTACAAAGATTGCACAACCTACTTGCGGCCGTTGTTTTTAGCAATTGCTTGTTTTACACACATATACCTACACTCACACTTATTTTCTTACGGGGTAGGCAGACACAACAGCCCGCAATTACTTCTATCATTACACACTTCACGAGTTTCCTTTTTTTATACCAGTTATAGAGATAAAGGTACACTATACAGACAAGCACATTGGCCTACAGACATGTGCAACACTAAGGGGCGTCACACTCGCGCTGCCGACCCGCCACAAACCTTATAATGCCCTTCTTGAAGAACCCACTAATGTACTTCCCTTACTAAGCCTTTTATGCAAGTCTATCGGTTTTGAGTGCTTTTGATCTACCCTTTGCGTGTGGCACAGAATAACTAATAGAACTATTGGAGGTAATCCAGAATTGGACAATATAGGCAACATACATACCTACATAACACCATAATGCTCACGCCTTTTTCCCTCCGGGGTAGTCAGAGACAACAGCCCGCCATCTTGCTCTGTCCTTATATAGGTAGGTACTTCACGCGCTTCCTCTACTGTCATTAAACCTTTCACGCAAACCCCGGCGGGTTTCGAGTAGGTATATAGGGAACATAATATAATATCTACTTAAGTAGGTACCTACCTATGCCTACTTACCTACTTATGTAGCTACATTTCACACTAATAATTCGTTCGATAGACGGCTGGCATCAGGTTGTATTTACAGTTGATTAAACTATTACTTTACCTTTTTTCCAATTACTTAGGAGGCTCCTTTCTGGAGCATTACCTACCTAAGCTATTGAGGAAGGAAACAGTAGCCTACCTACACATGGCGAGTCGATACACCGATAGTCACATCAATACTCCTTTGAAATCATAAATGTACCTACAGTAGCGGCACGATATAATGGCCGGTTTGACGTTTGTCCGCTCATGAAGTTTCGTATTTTTTGAAAGAGCAAATTGCTGTTCTTTATTGTCAATAGTGACGTACAGTAAGTCATAAAATTTTTTATCGAATGTAGGTATAATTTAAGGACACAATATTTATTTATTACATTGATTTCTGAATTATATAATGTATATTAGTGTCCCACGATTATTTATTTTTTATTTTTATAAGATTATAATTACCTATTGGTGTACTTATTTCACACAACTCGGTATTTGTTTTTCGAAATGCAATTTTTTTAAATAAAATCTATATAATCGAATAATACCTCCGGCAAACTTACTTCAAAACAAAGCATTTTCGACTTGACGTTGCTTCGAAAAGTACAAACTAGGAGTGCCCTGCGATTGCGATATAGTTTAGACCTCCTCGCCTGATGGTAAGCTAAATGGTAAATCTCGCCTGATGGTAAAGTCTCAGGAAGGGGTCCCCATTACATACACTAACAGTGATAATTATAATGGTGGCCCTCAACTTACTCTGTTTACGCCTTTTGTTGTGGATTTCGTCGAAATAGCCGAACGTACGGTCAGGCATGTGTGTTCGTTTATAGATACGCCTTCGTAATATTTCGATCGTGAATTTCAAAATGGAAGGTCAATTTTACCTATAACTGTTAGACGAATAGATAACTAAAGAAAAATTTGGCGAGACTGGCACAGAAGAAAATAAACTTCACACATTAAAACGGACAAAAAACGAGCAAAACCAGTCGAAGACATGTGTGTAGCTACTATTTACGGAAGGAGTATCCAACAAGATAAAAGTTAGTGCAATCACTGAAGGATATATATATATATAATATATATTAGAAGCTGGATTAATATATACTCATTTTCATTCCTAATTCCAATATTCAGTTCGTTCAAATGTATTTAGTAGGTAAAAATTTATATTTTTTTACTAAAGTTTTTGAATCAGGTACCTAAGTATTGCTTGCAATAAGAACTTATAGATTTGATTATATTTTTATCGAGAGTAAATTGACATTTCACATCACTATTGTAATGTGTCAAACCGGCCATTATATCGTGCCGCTACTGTAGGTAGGGTACTGACACTAGTAGTCAGCCCCGCACCAGTACTCAGCCTTTTTCGGTTCAAAACCAATAGAAATAGCATTCTAATAGAAACTAACCTATAGAATTACTTTAAATTGGTTCTGTGACTCCTCATTAGTCGATTCAAATCCAAACATATTAGCTAAGTGGCTGCGAAGTATTTTAAATAATAGTTTTTTCGACGTCGTCTGCTGACGAGGCGATACGCGGCGCGCGCGCCATTTTTTTGTTAGTGGAAGCGTTCGCAAAAACGTTATTATTTTTCCTTTTTTTGTCAGTTTTAAGGCACTTTGTATTAACATTTCCATTAATTAATAGTTTTGGCATCATAATCAATGAAAAAGTATCGTGTTCTTCTTAAGAATTAGTAATAATGAGGCGGCCGAATACTGGGTCGCTTTTGTATATACATTATCTAGTACCCAGCCACCCTGGCTGAGTACTGGTTTTAACGCTGTTTTTTTATTTAGAGTTATATTTAGTATCATTTTAAAGTTCAGAGTTCATCCTTTAATCTAGTATACCCATACCATAACGGTTTTGTCAAAAACCCAATAGTCGGCCACTTAAACAGTTGAAGTTGGTTACATGGCTGAGTACTGGGGAAAGTATACCCAGTGCTCAGTCGTCCCTATATTTAAATTGTTTCCTTATGCAGTTTCTTTTTTAAGGCTATTTTAAACATACATACATACAAATCACGCCTTTTTCATCATCTTGGACAGATGTTGGCTCTGGGAAACCATTGGACCAGACAACATCTGTCCACTTGCTACGATCTTGCATACTCCTTTCGCTTCTTCAACTTTTATAATTGTTTTCATACACGCACGCCGGTTGCTGGTACTCTTGACCTGACCTTTTTCCAAAACTTCCAGGATCTGATTAGAATATGTACGCCTAGGTCGACCTTTACCTGGTTGTCCATTCACCCTCACCTCATATATATGTTTCGTCAATCTTCTTCCATCCATTCCTTTCTCTGTCTTGGTCACTACATCTTCAACCATACCGCAACGTTCCCTTATCCCACTGTTACACATTCGGTCCATCAACTTTACTCCAACTATGCTTCTCAGACTTCTTATTTCCACAGCATTCAATCTACTTTCATGCTTCTTCTGCCATACCCAACATTCACTACCTTATATACACACCTTATGTACAGTGAGACGTGCCTTTTTAGACACGATCTGACTGCTCATAAAATTATGCAGCGCCCCATTCACTTGATTAACTGCTATTCAGGAAAGAAAGTTTCAGAGGCCAAAAATTTTAAAGAAGAAAGTAAAAAAGAAAACAAAACAGCTCTAAATTATAAACTAGTAAAGTGAAGGAGACTACAAAGAAGAAAAATGATAATTCTAAGTAGTCAGAAATTGAGAGTAAAAGGTAAAAAGGAAAAAAAGAAACAAGGAAAAGGAAATTGGAAGATTTGAATGACATAACTGAAGAAGCAGAGAAGACAGGCCGTGATTTTGTGGAAATAAAATAAAATAAAATAAAAATTCTCAGAACATACTTAATCTCCTGAAACAGAAACCTGTAAGGAATTATCTTCCTTACAGGTTTCTGTTTCAGGAGCTCCTGCATACATACATACACCTACATTATGCTTAAGCTTCTGCAAAAAATTGTTAATCGCCGAGAAACTTTTAGAAGTGAAAAAAAAACTTGAAAATTTAAATACTGAAACTTTTTAATTACTGAAGAATTTACAGATTGATTTAAGTATGTATAAGTTATATATTTGATTGATCTCAAGAGAGGCTGACCACTGGTGGCAGTATGGCTGATTACTGGATTTTGGCGGCTGAGTACTGGTGAAAAGTGCCTTATTTTGTTAAAACGTGCTTTTCATATTATTAAAGGATAATTTTGTAATTTTTGTTAATTTTGTAATAAAGTTTAATAAATGTGTAACGCAATTTATACAAAAGATTTCCAATTTAATCTTTCTAATATTTTCTTATACGAGTTTGAAGTCAGACTTTCCACTAAAAGGCTGACTACTGGTGCCAGTACCCTACTATATAGGCAGTCGCTTCTATTAACGAGGGCCCTTCACCACCGATACCCACTAAAACCGCACGTCATTTCGACTCTTCAAGCGCCGGGTACGATTAGGACCTTCATTACGTTACGTCCATAACAGTCAATACAAACCAATTATTGATAAGGAAAGAGTAGGAAGGGCAGACATCGGTTCGGACTTGCGAAGTGCAAGCTTCGGATGCAGCTGGGCGGACTAACTCTGTGAGTGCGGAACCTCCTTCCACAAAATTTAGAAAAAAAAAATAGAAGTTAAGGATAATAAATATATCTCCGGGATATTATCCTTAACTTCTACTTTTTTTACTAGATTTTGTGGAAGAGGTTCCACACTTCAACTTTGCCCAGCTGCATCCGAAGCTTGCACTTTGCGAGTCTCTCCATTCCTTACTACTAGGTACCTTGTCGTAGAACCATTTACTTACCATTTGATGGCGCCCATCGTAGGTATAGGTAATTAAGTGGCTAGTAGGTAGGTACACTGGTACCTTGTGTAACAGTAGGCTGTTACACTACCAGTGTAGGTGTATCTACTAATCACAGCAGTACCATGGAGAGCTTTCCCATCGGCATAAAAATAAATAGAAAGTTGAAATAATAGGAACAATTTTGTCCAGAAAGTGCAACTTTTACAAATAGAAGACAAAGTTGAAATTTGAATTTTTTGGTGCTATTAGTTCAACTGGTTGATCTTATAGTTGAACTTAGTGGAATATGGGCTAATCAGCGATGTTATGGGTAGGTCTATAGGTCTATTCGCTTTTTAATGCACTATTTGTTAGTGAGCAGAAGGGGGAAAATCAGTTTTATAGGTACCTAATTCGCGCTACATCATTTTAGGGATTTATTAAAACACAGATATGAATGTAAACCATTTATTAAACGTTTTGTTCAATTTAAAACTGCGTTGAGGCGGCCGACATGACGCCGGGGCCAGTAAATAATTAGAATAAATATATTAGAAGCAGAAACTCTTCGTTACATTGCATATATCATAATATTCTTCTTCACAATTAAAAAACTACCATGACTAGTACTTTTACGATTAAAGGTGGCGCTGTGATCGTTTGGAAGTTTGTGAAAATATTTTTTATGGTAGCAACCTCGATTTCCGGCAATTTAAAAAAAAAATAACTGCAAGAATGTTTTTTAATCTCTATTCATAAATATTGAAATTATTTGATAAGTATTTTACTTTTAGTTAAGTATATTAAATTTGCATAAATAAGAATAATAAATTACAAATCACAACAACTACAAAACGATCACCGTTCACCACTAAATACCTTTACCGTTTCAAAATGTAAGATATAGTAAAAAATCTATACATTCCGTTCAATGTATTATTTAATTACAAATCACAAACTACGGCCTAGTGATGTAAATAGAACAATGATCTTACGATATACAAATTCGTGGGGCACTTGTTATTGTAGAGAATTAATTAAATACTTGCCGAGTTTAGTGGACGTGGAACAATATTAATTATATTAGTAATTGCACCGTTTTAATTTTTTGGTGTAAGGGAACAGTCTAAAAAAATTCGAAGGAATAAATTACGATGTAGCAAAACAAGAGTCATAGAACGAAGTTAAATGTTGCCATTTAAAAAAATGAAACAGAAATGGTAGTTTCCAATTCTAATAAGTCCACTAAACCCATATTCAGAGGATAATAATCTACTTTCAAATCGAATATTTAAACGAGAGAAAGAGATAGATATACCTAAGTTTCTAAACCACCCTATACACGAACGTCAGTACATGAATAAAATACGCCACAGATTATTATATATCAATAACAATTCTTACACTAAGTTATTTACAACTTCGTAGAAACAACCATTTTCCACAATTTTAAGACTCCTTCAATTAATAAAAATAAGGATAATTTGATTGAATTTACCGCGAACAAACACATACGTCTTGTTTACCGACTTTAACCACAGATTAATAAATAGTTTGCTTTCGCACTGTTAAGTATAACTTGGAGTCTTAAAATAGGAATATAAAACAATTACCTAATCTATCGAGATTAAAAAAAAATGAAGATTTAACAATTTTATGTTGTGACTAGACTATTTAACTCAAACTAAATGCAGTTTAATTACTTTTCAAATCAATATCTGTGGCCACCAGAATCTTATTATGAAAACTAGGTTTACTCTTATAATGATCTTACAGCAATACCGAAACTAAGATGTTACGTGAAGTTGTTTTCAGCGAAGGTATAGAATGTTAAAATGATACTTACTCTATTCTTGATTGATCCAAAGTAAAACCATCAGTTTCAAATAAGATTCTGTAATCTATGATCAACTCAATAATTCAATCCTAACAACATATTGTGACCGGTAAATTACTAAATGGAAAAAAAAAATTGGGTACCTATGGATATTGTCACAAGTAGGCACTCTCCGTACATAATCATTGTACTGGGGTTTATTTCTACTGAACACTTCATCTACGATGAGAGAACTATCATTACTCTCGGAATTTATTACAAAAAAGCACTTTTTCAGACCCTTTTTCGTAGTAAGCTATGTATCACTTGAGTATTTAAAAAAAAAACTATTTCAAACTTAATGGCGGGAAGTTTAACCTTTGCCAAAGAAGATTGTTAATAAGAGTTATGATCTAAATAAGTGCCCTTCACATAAAATATCTTAATCAAATCTAGTGCATCCCAGCGAAACGGGATATCAAAAGAAAAATAAGTAAGTACATGGGTCACTAATATTTCAGTCTATTTTTTTTATCAAGGAAGACTTTAACATTATGCAGATACAAATACTTAAATTACTTTGTACTTCTACAAAACGGGATACCTACATTCGTTATAATAATATAACTCGATTACATTTCATTTCTAGTAAAATACACTACAGAGACAGCTAAGTCACTTCGCAAAAATTTTCTCAATTTCAACAGAAAATAAATTTTACAAAAAATATGGTTCTCCTTTATATTTTTCAAACTAATCGAAGTTTTGGTCCGTATTCTAAGGTATAAAAGCAAACTGTAATATAAATAAAACTAAAGGCACAATACAAATTGTGTCTTCAAATGTCTCTCGATTGATATGACTTTTTTTAACTACGAAAAAATCTAGACTACATATTTTAAAAGATTTAAAAAAAAGCGGCTCCCATGGAGATTGTACATCACAATGAATATTTTTAGTTATCGTACTAATCGATTCGACCATTCAACTAATACTACTAGTTTTACTTACTGAAAAACCCAGCACCGTTTGTACCACGTCATCAAAACTACTTACTAGTTACTGGGATGCACTTTACTGGAGATGGGTAGAGGTACCTACTAGCCTTCGTTACCCGTGTTACTATCAGTCCACTACCTGCAATACACTACATGGCTTTATTTCCAATTTACTACTCAGTCAATTCGTTTCACTATATTTCATAACACTATAAATAATAAAATAAACGGTGGGTAGGTATTAAATTCACCCGCATATAGGTAGTTTTATATTTTCGTGTCATCCTGTTAGATTTTGGAAAACATCCGTCGGTTTTAGTTATTCAAAACCCTTCTGAACCAAACCTGTATTGCACATGCTTGACACTATTATTCACAAAAGTTTAGTATCAAAGTGAACAATATAATTGAAATGAACCCGTGAATTTTTGTTTCAACATTTTAGCTGTTGTAGGTTACAACTACCCACAGTAGTTAATTAAAAAAGTGTCCGTGGTACCAGTATTGCCAGTAACTCCGGTAACGAAGGTCTACTAGAAATAAAAACTAAGCAATATTTTTAACAGCAGTTTCTGAATGTGAATGACAATACTGATTATTTCTCACCGAAACAGTTGGTGGCCCTCTTCACTAAGAGCCGACGAGCGATCTTGTCGATAACTTTTGGTCCGACGACAATGATCCTCTCAAAAGAAATCCTGTATTTACGTAAGTAAAAAAAAAACAGCAGTAGGTATTGTAAATATTCGAGGCTCCTTCGCAGTGGTATTGACTATTTGTTCCATATAGGCACCGTTGGTTAAGAAATAATGCTTTGATGAACCACCAACTGTTTCTATAATCTAAATTTGATACCATGCCCTCTCTTAAAAGTCTAACCTCTTGTCAAAATTATCAGGTTTTGCATTGGTTTGAAATTCAATTTTATTTAATTTCAATTAATTTTCAATGAGATGTGCCATTTTCTTCCAAGTTTGTTTGAAAATTGATCAACATTATCAATTAAAATAAACCAACGTGTAACTGAATAACCAAAATTGAACTAATTAGGCACCAAGATCAACAATAGCAAAACAGTACTTTCACATCGGCAGAGGGTAGTTGTGAAATTCAATGAAAAGGTGGGTAGATAATTTGACATGAGATCAGAGCACTTCAGTATTGCCTCACCGTTGATACAAAAACTTCCATCTTCCGTCTTCTCGCGTCCGCCGCTGCGCAGACACCGAGGCATGCACACTCCACCGCTACACACTGCCCCGTACGACGTCATGCATCTATATCCAACCAGTGTCTCATCTCCATGTCTAACACTACAGATTTGGGGTCAAATTCGTACTGGCGCCCACCTTGGGCCCGAAAACTCCAAAGCTCTAATTATCTACAATTCTCAATAAAAAAATATTTTTCTCCAAACTATGTTTTAGCTAACGAACAGGTACAAAAGAACTAACGAAAAAGCGGATAAATGAAAGAACAACTGTGTTGTGTTACCATTTTTATTTTTTCTAATACTTGTCACTAAGTGAAGATGATCCATATATTGTTAATGGCTGTAAGGAGGCGCGCGGCCCACGCACTACTGCGTCCACAAGCTAGGGGGCGCTAGAGTGCCCGACTATGCCTAGAAACGCCTCTTTTGACTCAAAAAAGACGTTAAAATAATAATCTACATTAAAATTATACAAAACATTCATTAATAATACTCCTTGCGGCAAAGCTTACTCCCGGTGCATAGACGTACACACCAATCTATGCTCGGGGAACGTAGGCTGTCGTAGATGTGCTACGCAGCTACAGGACCCACACCCAATCATAACTACGAGGTTACCTCAACATAATATACATACAATATCCTTTATATTGCACAAATGAGCTTGAGCTTCCAAAATGTGCCACTAGATGTCGCTACGTGTGTAAAACAATGTCAATCAATTAAAAATATCAAAAAATTTAAGCTTTTTATCTATCCTAAAGTTCTAAATTAGGCCAAAAGCGATTTTACCAAACTCTTAAAATACGTATGTATATGAGATCACAAATTAGATTATTCAAGATACTAATACTGAATATACCTAAATTTTTAAATCTATTGAAGTAACGACTGCACATCACACTAGCGAAATCCAGCAACAAAATTATGGAAATCTCTATGAGCCGGTGGTTACGAAAAAATAAAAAAAAACAGCCCATTACTAAATCTATAAGATAAACTATGGTTTTTAATTAAAACTACTATAAATAAAATGCTTAATTCGTTCACAAATTTACATATAGGAATGTAGACAAATAACTACGCGTAGTTCGACGCCATCATATCTGTGCTGCCAAGTTCCTGAACGCAAAACAGTGTAGTGGTGCGTGGTCTTACTCAAAAAAAAACAAAATTTTTGTTTTTATTTTAGAATTTTTACTAAGCAGACGACACACCACGCCAGAGCTCTTAATAAAAAAATTAAAAAAACATGGCCGCTCGCCCTCAAGCATTGGCGCGAACGCCCTACACAATAAACACTGGCGTCATATACTGTCGCTTATTCAACAATGTAATTATGAGTTGATGACGTCAATGTAGGCGATTATGGGTAACGCCAGAGCTAGTGGACCGAGACTTTCTTTCTCAAGTGGTAAGTACCTAGTTATGAACACGAGCACCTCTCCATTACAAGCAGCAGATATTTTATCTAATCAAGAATTTTGGAATTATGAGGTATGACTTTATTTTATAGATCTATCAATTCCTTCTCGAGGCATATTTTAATTAGTAACGTTTACTTTCAGATTGCACAGTTGACGATTCAAAATCTTCAATCACATTGTCAAGAAATCTACGAAATTGGAACCACAAAAAGACGGTAAGTCACCACATTTACACAGACAATGGCGTCACACCGTAACTACCCACAAAACCGTCCTTAACCGTATAGAAGTACAAGTTTACCAACACACTACGATTACACAGATACCTATTATACAAAAATATTTGTATTTGTATGCATGTGTGTATAATTATAATAATTCTAACATTGCGCGCGCTGCTGTGCCCTGTCCTTACTTAGCCGAGTGCTTTTAATTTATTTATAATTATTTACTGTCTAATTTAGTGTGTCATGGCCTCTGTTGCTGTAGAGTCCATTTAGGATTAATCTTTAGATTTCCATTAGAATTTTTGAACTCCATAATGGAGCTAGTGTTTAATTCCTTTATGAAAAATATCAATCTACCCTCATTGGTTGTAACGACACGACACATTAAATCAATTTTATTCTCCTCTATCAAGGGTGCAAGCGCAGCGCGCGCGTGCAGAAGTAATATTAATTGTTATTGCTTTCGGTTAGTTATATTTATTTATCATATTTATGTATGTAAAACTTCAAAATGTCTACGTAACTACACTACTCTAGCATTGCCATACATTAAAACACACAACATATTATTATTTTTATGTTTAATTTAACATTATACCAATCCAAAAATTGTATATTTATGTATATCTTAGTTTACATTTTAATGAATATAATATATTTTTTCAAATGCTGTAGTAACATTGGTCCAGAGAGCCTGGAGCGACCAAGCATCGCTAGAACTGATGGCGTGCTATGGCATAACTGTGTATGGCACATATCTACTGCGTCAAGCTTATTATTCATAGAAATAAACTACAACTAGGCAAGAATAAGTATTGAGCAAGATACTCTGTATTCAGTTTCCCGCCAAAGATTTATAAGAACAAATTTTAAAAATGACTAGAGAGGAATGTATTCTCGAATATGGCAACAAAGTGATTAAATAGTAATAGCGTCTTAGTTGGCATCGTCCCGTCTTATTTATTGTCACAATCTTAAGCTACACTGGCAACATTGCTTTATTTTTGGCAAAATATTCGTTTTTTCTCTACTTGTTTCTTAGTCGCAGTTTTACCTGGATTAGGCTCGCTCATTCTACAGCGAAGTTAATTAATTTCACTGCGACTTCTAATGTTGAGCAAAATTAACACACTTTTGGCTAAATTTGGCCTGTATTTTGGCAAAACAATAGTCGTACCAGAAGACCTCGAGGTCTAAAGCGAAGCGTCTAAAGGTCTAATCTACGTGTCTACGTAAACAATATTCCTTTTAGAGACGACTTTAAAAGGAATATTTTATTAGCACGCATCACAACCACGTATGGCTATCGCCTTTAAATTGACAGTGAAGTATATTGTATGGAAGAATAGATTTTATTTTACGTATTCATTCATGCCAACCATGCCTGGGCCCTATTTCATAAAGTAACAAGCCGACTAACACTTGCCAGTCAACCTATCATCTAATTCTCTTAACACTACAATGTAGTTCCACAATATTTAGTACTCCAAAAGCTTGCAAGAGTTGCCTCTCAAATTGTTCGAAAATACAGTTAATATATAAGAAAATATTACGATAAATTAAGTGTAGAAAGAATAACTCTAACAATTTGCCGATCTTTGGTTGACTGACTGATTTTCATGTACACGAGAAGCAGGGCCCTGAATAACACGCGAATTGCTGAATGATCACTTCAATATAACACACATTGTAATAATGGAATTATAAAAACTATGTGTAGGCTGAAGAGCGGCCTTTGAAGTGACGAGAAGTAATTAGCGCGCTATTCTTTATCTCACCATGAAGTTTTGAGTTAGTCTCGAGTATGAAGACGCGCTTAACTACAGTTACTGCGTAACACTATAATATACAAATGTTATACGCATGCCTGACTCGCGTTACGACTTACCATACGTCTGTCTTGTCCCACCCTTCTATACCAACTGAGGTTTTTGGCGCCCAACACGGGGCAAATGAAAATTCACACAGGGTTGCCAACTTTTTAGTAGAAATGTTAAAAATTTCGATTAGTGCCTGTTGACGGGTTCGCCCTAAAGTAGTTAAATCACAGTTTTAAAGCCAAAGTGTAGATTGGCAACCCTATTAACTAAATACTACAAGTTCAACGTGCAAACTATCTAGAAAGATAAAAAAAGTGTAAATACAACAAAACCAAACCCAGCGGGAAGTCCCACGCTAAATAAAACACACAATTTTAATTTCTAATATTATATCCATGTAATGACACATCAGGTAATTACTAGGTGCTCCATACAGCGGGCAAATTCCTTCTAAAACTACAAACTATACCTACTGCCGGCGTCCGTCGCAATAGGGTGACACGCCAACAACCGGACACATCATCCCAAAAAAATCTACTTCACACACAAACAAATCAAGATTTTCATCCAAATAATATGATTCAAATTAACAAACCGGTAACTGTTGAGGTCACCCTATCGGTTGACAAAGCGACGGAGTACAGCGACCAGTTACCGCGTGTAACTATGACAGGGTGAGTGGACAATTGCCACCCTCAAAGGGAAGTTGGAACAGTACAATATATGAAAAAACAAAGTTATAAGTACATTACAAACACTATGTGTGTGGACGCGAGGAGGCAGCGCATCGTGAAATCAACACTGTGCAGATTTGTGAGAGGCAATATTTCTAATGATTACGTGTATATTGAGATAATCCAACAGTGCACACAGTTTAGTCACTGGGTAGAAAATTACAGGACGTAAAGTAATCAACTGATGAGGTAGTGATTTATATATGTAATTAGTCGGTTATTATAAATATTATTGGATAACCATTATAAGCCCAGAAGATTTTATGTATATATTTTTCTTCTACCCTCAATTCATATTTTCTCAACTACCCACATTTCTTCGCCAAACTCGCGTCCACACACTCGCCGCCACAGTCTATCTAATTTGGCAAGATACTAAGCATTCGGCGACGGACACAGTAGTCAACCATTCTAATACTGTTTTGGGAAACGATCGCTAATGTACAAAAGGTGTAGTTGGGTGAACGGCGGCGCGCGCTTTCTAGCCACACAAGCTTCTATGATATACTTCAAAATTTCAGTATTAAGTACACAGTTCACAAAAACGAAATTAATCCCTCTATTAAAATATAATAGATAAACAGTAGCGTGATATTAAGCTGCCTTTTGTTATAACTAAAATAAAAATAACCTAAAAATTAAAGTAATTTACTCAAATTAACAGCCTATCACTGGAATGGAGCGACTTTTATAGATTTAAAACTGATACAAGCAGCTTCAATAAACCTATTTTTTAGGTTTTTTGAGCTTAGATATATTATTACGGCGTGGACCATATCACTATAGCGCTGTTTCTGCTATATGGAGGTATATACCGAGTTTGTACTCGGCGCGGTGCTGACCTACAATTTTAATGCAACGTTTTAACAAGGTATAATGCGAAAGGATATAGAGATGAATGAAATTAGGAAAAGTGTTTGTTAAAGGTGCAACATTTTGTTTTGCATCGAAAATAGAACTTTTAAAAACACACTACCACGCCGAGATGCCGGATTTATTGTAACTGGATAGTTTATCAACTTTCAACTGGATGTGTATGATTTTCACTGATTATTTTCTAACTTTCACTGGTTTTCAGTGGTTTCTGACGAAAAAGCGCGTTCCGCCTATAATCTCAGGAGGTTCTAAGCCTACTTACACTAAGAATACTGCTATAATAAGGGTAGGTATGTGTATACATAAGTGAATATCATAGCATACGGTACCCGTGACATGTGGGGAGGAGTTAAAAGTAATTAGGAATATAGAGGGTAGTTTCATAAAAACATACGTAACTGAATATTATAAGACAAAAAGGATACTGTACTGACTCTAGAAATATATCGAATAATCATTTTTAATGATGAATTTGCTTTTCAAGAATCAAGACTTTTAAATCTACCTACACATCACGGTTACAAGTGCGTCGGCGGCAGAGTTGCCGACCAAGCTACCACATGCATACTGCACTACTTTGCCCCGCAGCGTCGCCTCTGTAGAACCAAGCTCGTACACGCTAATATAAATATATAAGTATTTTAATAATAGACAATTTCCTGTCGATGGGAACATCCCACCGGCTGATATTTTATTATTATTGCTTTTATATTACTTATTCATTTTAACGTTTTTTTTTTAATTGTTTTTGCTGGAGTTTGGAGTTAAAGTTTAATATTCTGTTTTATTTTTAAAGAAGCGGAAAGTGGAAATGTCTTAAAATAACACAATTATTATTAAGTACGAGTTTCCTAGTTTTAAGTACAGGTTGAAAATCGAGGAATATTCCAGAATTCCAATCGTTGGAACCTTATAAGTAATTTTTTTATCAGGAACTTTTCCAAAAGAATCACTCAATTTGTAATACTGTTGTTATATGGGTCTAAGACCGTCAAATCGTCTTACAATCTAAAAATTGCACGAACACAACCACTTATGTCTTTTTTAATCTCTAGTCACAAATTATGTATTGCTCTTTTCTCTAATGCTACTTTGATAAATTAAGTACTTTTAATTATAGGACGTTTAGATTCAAAGAATTTTAGTGAAACTGTCCTTATGGGCTCCATTTAATAATAGAAAATTTAAAAAAAAATGCAACTACCCGCATAATAACATATTATTATTATGAGGGTAGTCTAATATTCTTTTAATACCCATAATATGGCATGGATATTGAAAGTTACTTTATTTGAGCCTAACAACAATATTGAAATTTACATTATTTAGTAATAATAAAACTCTAATATTTAGAACAGAATAGACAAATTTCACTTAAAAATGTTACTACTTAAACTTCTTTACTGTGGTATATAATAAAATTATATAATCGACAAATATAGAAGTTACACGCCATTTGTACTATTCTTCAATAATCATTTTATTTCACGGCGTTTCCGATGTAGGTATTTGCTTCTTTATTTATTTTGATGATTTTTTGTGTAACGTATGTGGAGTGTTAGCCATAAAGACAATTTCACAATCACCGTTTGGACCCGGCTCTATGAAGTCACCGAAATCAATTTAATTTAATTTCTAAATATATTAAGGAAACAGTCGGACGACGCCGCGGGGCCATGACAATCTACAGCGGCTTAATACTTAGCTTATTGTCACGGTACAAGGGTTGTTAGTCCATTCGCTCATACACACTAAACTAAATTATTTTTAGGTAAACTATATGCCTGAATGCGACCCTGATGTGTTAAAGATCTATATAGGACATAACAAGATGTCAAATTACTTACGTACTGTTAAGGTAACGAGCATTGAGATGTTATTTAAAGTATTATACGGTATATAACCTTAAGTTTTTTTAGTAAAACAGCGTATTAATGACGAATATGAAGCAAATGGTCAACCTAAAACACACCAAAACCGTAGGCATCTATAACTACGTTATGTCAATATATATTATATGTAGAATGAGATTGCTTTACGCTCATGTCAGATATGTATGAGTGTGTGAGCTGGCGGCAGACGCCGTGTGACGAAGCGCTTTACGGTACCACACGTCCTTTCGTTACGAAGAACCAACCGCGACTGACTAAATTCGATCATAACAAATATATAAATAAAGGAAATTTATATTAATACCTACAGGTAGTTTTAAATTATTATACTCTTGCCGAATAATTGTAAAGAATTAAACTGAGCAATTTACTTTTCAAATAGATGCTTTTGAGAATATTTCTTAGACATAAATTGAGACAAAATGAGCATAATTTGGCACAATCGTGATTTTAGAAATGGCACCTTAGTTTAATAATACTGATTTTTACGAAGACCATTTCTTCCATGTTTGTTTTGAATACAGAATAACAATATTCTAATATAATTTTATTGGACAACGTTGACGTCATGTCCAGTACATTCCAATTCGAGAGTTTAGGGCGCAGTCACACAGCGTCGTTACACCGCGAAGTAGGTAATATATATATTAATTCTTATATTCATATTAAAAAAATACATAGCTGCGAATGAGATTCATAATAATACAGTCGAGTTATAAATATTATCATGTTAACGTATTGCCAAACGACCGTGCACTAAATCTACGACTAAATTACAAAATATCAAAGACAATAAGAAAAAAATAGTTTTTTTCGCAACTAAATTACTTGAGATCTTCGCCTTAACGTTTAGGGTCAAGGGACACAAAACGACGCGAATCCGCGGGAAAATCGACGATACTTCTTGTAACGATAGGTGTTATTTAACTACCCACATAAAAAAAACTCAGTGATACTGCGTACAATACTAATAAAAAAAAAGAATCAAAAATACAAAATAAATCTACCGTCATTCCCCCGCTTTCGGGCGTAACCGTCATGAATCACTTAATAAATTAACTTTTTATTTAAAAAAAATGAAATGCTTCTCTTTGACGCCCAACGCGGGCTAAGTATTGCTTGTAACTGTCTTATACTACGTTTATGAGCCAATAAACACCTTAACTACGTCAATACTGATCATTCCCTCTCGTGGCCACTGCGAGACGCGGCAAGACAAACCCTTACATTAAAAAAAATAAGTACGTAGGAACTCTATCGTAAGAAATAAAATATGCTCGCTAAGAACCTAACCTTGTAGAGGCGGGTGGGTTACTCTTCATTCGACATCTAGATGTACATGGGGAGGCCGTACATCGCCCCCCAGTCCACTCCTTGGAACGAGGACATGTCGACGCCGGCTAGTGAGTACGCTGCTCCGAACTGGGGCAATTGCGGCGGAGGCGCAGGAGCCGCTGGCGCTACGACCGGAGCGCCTTGTCCGACGGCTCCTACCGCGCCTACAGGCAAGGCATAGGGGGCATACCGGTACGCGTGGGCTCCCACAGCGGAGACTCCGCCCACTGCAGACACCCCGCCAACGCCTCCAGTGGCGTACACCAAGCCACGGCCCGGCCGTAGCACTAGTCTCTTGCCGAGAGCCAAGGGCGCTGCTGCAACAGCTTCCTTCGGCTGTGCGCGTTTACATTCCACTTTCTTATTCTTTATTGTGTGGAAGTGAATATCGCATACACGCTCTACCGCCTCCTCGGAATGGAAGGTCACGAAGCCGAATCCTCTATGCCGCTTAGTCTGCTGGTCCATGAGCATCACAGCGTCTTCAACTAGACCGAATTGGGAGAAGTAAGACCTGACCTCTTCAGCCGAGGTGTCCTGGCCGACGCCGCCGACGAAGATTTTCTTCGTTTTGGCGGGACGAGGCGCCGATTTCGGTGTGGCGTGCTTCGGGTCGATGCGCTTCCCGTCCAGCGTGTGGACCGGTACCGCAAGGACCTTATCGACGGAGGAGGCCTCCTGAAATGTGATGAAACCAAAGCCGCGCGATCTCTGCGCGCGGCGTGGACTTAGTATGGGGAGGGTGAGGATTACTATAAGAGGGGATAGACCAATATGGATACTTATATCAGACAGACAAAAAGCTGAATTGTATGAACAATGGTTTGGATAAAACGATAAATATTGCATTCAAACTGGCCTATTCCCTCTACAAAATCGTAAGGAGCTTAGTTACATACTCGTATCACTACCTACTAGTGAAACATATGTAATCTACGATAGTCAAACATTAATTCAAATTCAACGGTTAATTCCATAGACAATGTACTCAAAATTCAAGACAAACAAGAGCGTATACCATCTAATATTGTTAAGGTTATATTATACCTAAATATTTTGACAGAAGTACGTTTTTTTAAGTAAATAATGAACTATAAACGATGTCTTAATAAGGAGATACTAAAAAGGTAAGGTTAAAACATTTTTATACTAAAATTTATGTATACATGGCATTTTTTGGTTTGGAAACTAAATGTTCTACTATATAGGGCTGTAGTACGATTATTAATATTAAAAGGAATAGGTACTAGGAATTAAACTTATCGAAATTTTTTTGTCTAAATGGTAGTTATATTTTTGAGTTGGCAACTAAATTTTCTACTAGATACGACGGTAGTGTGATTCTCATAAAAGGGAAATAGGTATAAAGGTTACTGATACAGTTAAATTAACAGTTAAGAATTTCTCTATTCTATTCTGACAGCTAACAATCTAGTAATTACGACGGTAATAATATTGTAGTTAATAGTAGTTTTAAGAGATTCTAGAAAAAAAAATGTATGGTTTAAAGCTTGAATTAAATTAAAGTTCTTTCTACTATTGATGGTAATGTTGTAATATTTCATTCACAATATGAGAATGATTAATGGCTCCAACTTATCAAACGCGTTGTATTTTCCTACTTAATCATTATCTACCGTGGCCTATGAGCGCTATCAACTTCAGCTGATGAAAGTAAAAAGAAAAAAAAAGGAAAAAAGGTAGGTAAGGTCCTAGTCGTACCGTATGATGTCTACGACCTATAGCAAAATCACACTAATATTAATTTTAAAATTTACCATCTCTGTACTTGTCAACTGCATTTAATTATAAATAAATTTCATTTTGAATTCGTTCATGCGATTTGATGTGAATTCTAAAATATTAAGAATGGTTTCCTTACTTGAAGACAATACAATTCAAATAATAATAGCGCGAGTATTGTTCTAACCGAGCAATATTACCCTCAAAAGGTACTAAATTTCTACCATTGTAATTAGAGCATCTGAGTGTTGTCAGTGAGAGAACTATTTACCTTATTTTCTACCAAAACAGAGTAATATTCTATTCTGTGATTTTAGCTATATTAATTATTGATAGAAAATTTGTTTACACTTAAGAAAAATGGAAGTCAGTGTTGCTATGTTTAAAACTAATACCGTTATTAAAATAAAAATAAAGAAACATGCACACACATTAATACACATAATTTTTAAATGACAAATAATAATAAGTACACATTTGTATTCGACTGTACTTTTATTACTATATTACCAAAACCTTTAATACCAACATAACTATAATTCAACATATTTTCTACAAAACGAAACGAATAGCTACCGGAACAGTAGTTACTTAAAGCATAGCAACACTGTAAAGGGGGACTACCAGATTCAAATTTAATATAGAGAAAAAGTTGATAGAAAGAGTTGTATCATAATCCATATAGTCTATGCCTAACGAGTTTCTATGTTAGTGAGTCTAGCATGCCGGCTTTGTCTATGTTAATTTATTAGTGTATTTATACTTGGATCAACCATAGCCCAACTAAGTGTGCAGACTTTTTGGCATATATGCAAAAATAATTTTGATAATTTTAACTAGAAAGGATGTTCGTAGGACATATTATTATGTAAAACCGTGTAAGATACTAATGGGGCAAATTTTAGAGCCCGTCGCAATCAACATTGCTTGATGCTCTAGACTCTATAGGTTAGGAACTTATTCGATGTTAATCAATTTTTGGTCTAATTTACATGCAAACAAAGTCGATAATACTTTGGCTGGGAGAAATGTTCTGCCAATGCCAAACAATGTGTGCCAGTCCAAACTTGTGAATATTGTAAAATGTCTTGGTCAGTGTTGCTATAATCAAAATATCTTCCAAATAACTGTCAAACTTTTAACGAAGATGTGGGTAAATTTAGATTAATTATTTTACGCAAATCCTAACGAACAGAGCATCCTTTCTTAATTAATCAATAAAGGTACGTTTAATTGACAAGCAAATATGTCTTACAGTCTTGCACACAAACCTACAGTTCTACCTATACCAATCAACCGGTACCTATTCAAAACTATGAACTGACCGACTGCGCGCCGCCGTCTGGCTACCGCTGTCAGTGGAAAAATATCGCATTATCATTCTTACGGACTATGGGGCTCGGGCATATGAGGGACTGTTCTCTACAAAGTGGAGCTGCGACTGCCACAGATTTTTCATCTGCTCGAGCCCTTTTAAATACCAAATTTTCAATATGATTTTTATTTGAAGTTGCCAGAGTTCCCGTAAAATACATAAATAGTTTTGAACGTAACTTTGACTCTATGTGTGTGTTTATGTGTCAGTATGTGTGTGTTTATATGTGAATGTGTGTGAGTGTGTGAGTGTGTGTGTGTGTGTGTGTGTGTGTGTGTGTGTGTGTGTGTGTGTGTGTGTGCGCTTGCTTTGTAATAGTTGTTTCTTGTTTCAAATTCTTTACATTATTGTGTTACCACATTGTATGCAAACTATTTTCGTAAACGATTCATAATCATCATCATCTTAGCGGGGATCCCGGTCGCATCTGAGACTTTCATCTCGAAGCCGGGCTACTTCGGCCGACACCCCCACTTACTGCCGTCTGACGTCCCAAATAGAAAAGACGGCACTTTCGTCAGACTTGGCCGTCAGAAGGTCCATGCGCTACCAGCTGTGGTTGGTGGGTCCTTATCACACAAATTTTCGTAAATATACTTGCCGTGAGCTAGTTCCGAAGATTAATATTTTACTGTTAGGTCTTTTTACACACTACTGGCAAAATCAGATATTTTAGTCTTGAATATTTGGCAAAACGGTTTTAGCAACATGCGATTATGATATATTTAATAAACGGTTATGTAGATCGCTTAATGGCTTCAACAATAGATAAATTTATTTTGCGAGCAGACCTTTTTTTTAAATATAGGACACGTCAAATTGACTTCACCTCGCCTAATGGAACTAAAGTCTCAGGAAAGAGGATCAACATTACATACACGTACCATATTAACAATGGTGGCACTCAGCTTGACGGCGGAAAAATATTTACCACTTTTGTGGATGTCGGAAAACGCGACTTTATTCTATTGAGCCTATGAAAAAGTGCCCCGCGGACAGCAAAGAGTTCGTCACCGCCTTCCCCTTATAGAGGGGATCTATAGGCGTGACGTGTGAGTACTCCAATGAGAAAAGAAACATCACTGCACAACTTCCAAATAACTTTCGTTTTTTTTTATACCACTTAGGCGGTAGACAAGCACACGGCCCTTCTGATGGGAAGCGGTTACCGCGGCCTATGGACGCGTGCAACATTAGGGCTTTACAATCGCGTTGCCGACCCGCTATATTTACCTACTTACTGTAAAAATTGAGGTGTAATATTTCTGGTAGTGTAAGTATATCTATCCTTGCTTGTTGAGAGCCAAAATAATAATATTAATACCTGATTATTAGTCAATCTATATCACATGTTGCTAACACATTTCGAAATGATTTTCTACAAAGTTTTAATTGTTAAATACTTATTATTTAATAATGAAATGTAGAATCACAATCTAAATAAAATAGCAGTTTTAACCTACTTAAATATATTCTTTTAATTACATTGTGTATGTTCAGTAGCAGCGAGGGCGATTGCTAGAGGTCCCGGGTTCGATTCGCGGATCTAACTTAAATGACAGTAAGTATTAGTCAGAGGGACAGTCAAGATTATGGGTCTACAGAACATACTATTCCATGAGACCAAATAGTAGCCAAGTCTTAGTGTTTAATACTTTCAATAGGTACCCAGGGACAGTGGGACTTATAATGACATGCTAGAAGTCAGTCTTTCAAGTGACAAAAAGAGATGGAGCTATATACTAGTTTCTTCTCTTTCACACTAGAACAATATACATTGGGAGATGATGTCATGGTTAAGTCCTTAGGCCACTTTTTATGTAGCAAATGCCCAGTAACAGCAAGAAGTCTAAATAAACACACAACCTCTATTGCATGGGACATACCAGCCAGATCTCACAGTACCCCTCCCCCCACCCCTTCGTAACCTACCCTCACTTCTTCAGGGTCGTCAGTGCGTAGGTGACGCCTTTGGTGTTGCACACGTCCATAGGCCACAGTGACCTCTTCCCATCAGGAGAGCCATGTGCTTGTCTGCCACCTACATGTTATAATAAAAAAAACCCGCAGGGTAATTTACCTCTTCAGCAATACATGAACATATAAAAAGAACAGAGTGTCTCAAATTCGATATTCAGCTAAGATACATGTAATTCTACATTCCATTATTAACTCAATTATCATAAGCGCAGAAGCCTCCTTACCTGCGTGACCGGGTCTTTCATTATGAGTACATCTGTCACAGGTCCGAACATAGCGAAGTATTCTCTGAGCTTCTCCGAGCTGGTCTGCCATGATAGTCCGCCCACAAACAGTTTGCTTGGAGACGGTGATGTAGTGCCTGTTGAAGTTGGTATGGAGCCATTTGCTGAGCTCGTCACTGGGGTTGAACGACCTGATGAGGGTGAGGTTTCTGTGGGGTACAAATATGAAACATCTTTAATGAAATTTTACAAATGCGTTGGATCTATGAGGGGTCCGACTTAATTTAAGGCTCTAATGATTTCAATTGGTATAAGAGAACTTCAAGGGCTTGTATCTGTGACCAGTCCCTTTAACAAGGGAATACTATAACCAACTGAGTTACCTAGATACATTACAATTTTATTTTAAACTAGCTGTGCCTAGCGGCTTCGACCATGGCCATCTTCGTTCCCATGGCAGGATAAAAAGTATCTTATGTCAGTCTCCTAGGTCTAAGCTACCCCATTAATTTTAAGCCAGCCATTCATGTGTTCAATAGGGATTCATTTTTATATTTTTACCCTTTCATAATAAATAGATAGATATTCCGGAAATTTCTTGAATAGGTAATTATTATTATATTAAACTCTTATAACCTACATAATTTTAAGTAGGAAGTTGAGGCTAAAGTAATGCTTCAAGAGTACAAAAAATTCTAAGGCATGGCTTACTGGAAGTCCCTACCAGAAGTTTTTACAGATCTTACACTTTTTTAAAGTTAAAAGGGGTCAGGTAACAATATGAAACTCCATTTATTTTCTTAAGCATTGGTAGCCACTTACATTTGAGTACACTTGTTTGCTACTGTAGTACCTAGTATAATTAATGTTCATAGATAAATGATGCTGTAGTTTTTTCTTAACATTAAAAATTAAATTATAACAATACAATGTCTTGTTACATTCAAATTTGTTCACTCATCTAGAATATCAATTCTTACAGCCGTAGATTCAAAAACTATTGTGTTCAAGGACTACAAAGCTTAAAAATTTATCAGTTACGTTTCAGATTTGATATTCGTGATGGTAGTTGCCTTGTTCTAACAAGCAAAGGTAATGCAATTACTCACTGATTTGTTGTACTGCAATCTGCTGTTGCTGGTGTGCAGCTGCAGCGGCGTGGGCGGCGGCTTGCGCGCTCAGCACGTGCGCTGTGAGTTCTCCCCCCACGAGCCCGCGCCCCAGCTCTCCGCCGACCAGCCCTCCTACCGCGCCTTCCAGCACCTCCACGCCACCCAGCGCTCCGCTGGAATATAACCCCATCATTTTATCACCGACCACTTGACTCGACGTCGAACTTACAACTAATTTTACGTAATTCTCGATGGCTAAATGACGATTCGGTCCACCGACGCTTTCACTTTGAGCCGTAGAAGAATAAGAAAAAAAACAAAACACAATCTGTTTACATTCAGCCAAATTTCCCGCCAATACGATAAATGATAAATGGAACTGATGACGAATAAATGAAAATCGATTCTACAAATTAATTATAAGCCAGTTTTATTACATTTCATATAGCGCGAACATTAATCTGAGTTGTAATTTGCAGTGAAAATTCAATTTAATAATCGTTGGAGGTCGCCATTAGAAATATTTTGTTTATGGTAAATCAAAGTCACATTTGTCAACACAATGACAGTTATAAAAATATTTCAATAGAATGTAAATATTTACGCGTCAATCGAAAGATTCTTATTTGTTATTAACGAGCGATGAAGCGTCACGTCTGAGTGCTTGTTCGTTTTCAATTACTTTGTTAGCATTTGATTGAAGGTATCTATAAATTATTTGACGAAGTAGCATCTACAAAGGTGTGCATTATTTTTATTTTAAAAGTAAAATGATATACCTATTGATACCTGCTGCACCACCTAAAAGCAACGTATTCTAAACATTTTTTTAACACTACCTAACATTATTATTGTTATTGTAATTAAATACTTTTCTTTCGCTTAAACAGGCTTTGAGATTCTTTATCAAATCCCAGGACCATGACCAGACTTCTCAAGCTGCAATACTTTTATAAAGATGATATTCAATGATATTTATGCACCACTAACGACCACCTCGTCACTTACCAACTGATGAGATAGTAATCTACCGCGAGCCTATTAACATTTTTTTTTAAATATTTAAAAGACATTACGTCGTCCAAAGTCGTATGGTTGGCTGCTAACAGCAAGGAGTAAGGCAAGCAAGACCACATCGTCACTTACCATCAGGTAAGATAGTGGTCAAAGTCAAACGTCTACCTTGAATAAAAAAAAGGAAAACAGGTAGCTGGCGGCCTACCTTTGGGAATGACGATATAAATAAAAAGAGATAGAAAATTATTGGTAGAGTACCTGGTTGCTAGTAATAGGCTGTAGGTAGATATCAACCGCTTGCCTGTTGTGTTTATTCAATATTATGAACATTTTATATTTTTAACATAATATATAAATAATAATGAAAATTGATTCTGATACCAAATCCAAAATGAAACTACTTTCAGTTCTTTTATTTTTTTTTGGTTGTTGGCATTATAGGAATATTGTAGGTAGGCAAACACAATCATACATGAGCATAGTAATAAAGATAAATGACAAAATTTTGTGCAGGACATGGAAAGTTAATATTATATTGTATTTATTATTTTATCATTGCAAACTACACTAATTTATTTAGTAAAAAATAAATGGTACCACATACGATAAAAAGTTTGTTAACTTAAATATTTTATATAAACAAACTCTAGATGGCCATGCCTAATAGAAAACGCACGCTCGGTGCCGGAAAAGCTTTTATTTTATTGAAAATGAACTTATCCGTACAGCTGCTCCACGAAAATTACCCTCCTACGAGTTGCGCATTTCATCTTCATGTTGATCTTAGCATCTCGTTTGCACTTGTGGATTTTCCTATAAAGACGTTTTTCTGTCCCTCTCTTATATAAATACGTTTGACCTTTTTCTGCCAGAGCATTCACCATATTGCTATCCTGCTCACAGTTTAGGGGTGTGGAGGGTAAGCTCATTGTTTAGGGTGTTCGTGCGCGGTTTTGTCATCAAATATTTGAGTGTGCATGTCAAATGATTGAATTTAACTTAATATCATTAGTACAGTCTAGTATACATTGTTTTAATTTCATTTTATGAAAATTCTGTGTATAATTCTCGGTAGTTCTGTATAAAATATTTACAAACATGCATGTCAGTAGTTCTGTATGTCTATCTAATTTTCTTGTATCAGAAATTATGTTTTGTTATCACAGAATTCTTATGGAATTTTTTAAAAATTATATACCCGTTATACCCAATTATTTATGAGAAAAACAAATTTTCCACATCTGCACTCAGAACTTTTAAATCCTCTCTTCAGAATGAATTAAGAAAATATAAAAATGCTTAAATCTTGCTCGCAAAGTTTGATAGATGCTCAACTTTGAGGGTTCTTTTTCAGAGCACCCTTGTCTGACCATAAATCACAGTAGATTTGAGCAATTTATCTCGTCCAAATACGAAGCTACTTCTTTATAATAGAACTGAAGACGTTTTCAATTTACTATTAAATGTCACATACATTTATTACTGCAGTGGTCGTTAAAAATACATATTTCATGCACCGCATACCCGCGGGAGAGTCAGAATAATATGTTGTGAAATAATGTGGTGTCGCTGAATAATTTTCATTAATTGGAACATACAAAATGTGCAAGCACAAAATTTATGTAGTCAGTGTAAACATTTCATTAACTGTCATCAACTACTTACACTCAAACGCAAAACAAGTATCTATGAAACAAACTTTCAAAATATATATTTTATTTGAGATAGTGAATAGTTTGCTTATTTTCTCATTTCCAATAATAAACAATAAAAGTATTATTCTACAAAATTTTTTGAACAAGCGCAACATGAAAGTTACTGTACAATTTCCCTACCGATGAAAATAGAATATCTTATAACTACGAAATAACTTGTCAGATGAATTACGTAAGTAGATATCTACTGTAATAACCTCGGTTCAATGAATTAAGAGTGCGCAACGAGAGCAAAACATCGCAATCGCGACAATTCGGTTTCGGGTCAGAGGTGAGGGGGAGGGCAATTTGTTACATTTAGCAGTATCAATTATAAGACCGATTGGAAACTTTATTCCGAACGAAATAGCATAACACTATTTATGCAATTTATTTTCCCAAGACTCGCTGAATTTTGGATGAATCGATCCAATTGATCTTTTTTAAGAATTATTTGTTTTTATAAATCTAACATTAATTTATAATATATTTTTTTATGCATTCGGTTGTTAATGGATAACAGAAGTAATCCTGAAAGAGTGCTGTGACGTCTTCTACTCACGGTTCTTTTTATTTTTTCACAAGCGGCTGAAGTTGGCCTAGTTCATTTAAATTAACTTTCCACACGCCTACGTGGTGAAACTCTGTGCGGTTTTAGTAAATTCGATTCTAATATCAACTTCATCATGGACTTCGATGAGGTGGAAAATATTGCAATATCCATTCGCCAAATAAAGGTCGAATGACCCACAGGAACCAATTGCCTAAGACAAGGCCTACATGCTATTTCAAACCATAACCTAGGTATCTGTACTAAATTTCATCCAGCTGTGATTAAGTAAACTACATCCATCTAAGTATTATAAACTTTGATATTATTTATTTATTTATTTATTTTATTTTATTTATTTATTCAACTCGACTCTAAAATAAAAATAGTAAAATACTTGATAAAATGTATATTGAAATAAAATCAGTAGGTAAACAATATTATTGACAGTAAGTTACATCTATACAATTTGAAAATAACATGCAAAATCGGTCCATACCATTGAAATGAAATCAAAAGTTTTATG
Source organism: Lithosia quadra (assembly GCA_963576445.1). NCBI lineage: Eukaryota > Metazoa > Arthropoda > Insecta > Lepidoptera > Erebidae > Lithosia > Lithosia quadra. The sequence continues at coordinate 3,911,220 of OY754897.1, forward strand.
TAAGTTCCATCTCATTTCATGCTTACATTTATTTATAATCGCATTATAACTTTAAACGTAAATTGGTTACGTTCTATTGTACGGAAATGTATTTCGGCGTTGTCTTTGGTTTAGTGTACAAAATAAAATGAGCGTAATCCCTTTCCGCTACGTACGTCAGCTTATTTTTAGAAAAAGTTCCAATCAACTGAAATTGCAATTTAGTTTATGTATGTATTTGCTTGAGAAAATTACTTTTTATTGACGTAGGTATTAAAAAAGCTTTATTTATAGGTAGATTATAATTGTTAAATGTTAATATTGAAAATAGAATAAATATAAATAATTTATAAATATTCTACAACAATCTACACAGGGCTCTATACCCAAAGTAGGTAAGCATAGTTTAACTAGCTGAAGTTATGGGTTCTAGAATGCGGATTTTAATATACTTAAAACCGTAGATGGCCCGGGATCAGCTGGGGTGTGAGGGTTATGCCCACTCGGTAACCTTATACTTCGTAATTAAGACCCGCGTGCGGTTTTAGTCGGTTCGATTCCGACAAAACCAAAGTCAAAGTCAAAAATCATTTATTCTGTATATACAAATTAAACGCGGCACTTAAAAAACGTCAAAATTAAAAATATTATAACTAGTAAGCAAATGGACCATACCGGTTCGAAACACGGCCCACTCCGGCAAGAAACTCAGCGGGCTGTTTTTTTGGTCTATTTACAAATTATTTCTTTAATCTAAATACAGTTAGGTATTGGTTTGTTTGAGTAACATAGTCGAGTGAACTGGTTCATTTCCACCGCCCCTGATGGCCGACGGGGGTGTTATCCGTGGGGATTTCCACACGATAAAAAAAAACTAAAAAGAAAAAAACAAGCACTCAGATGTCCGGTGGTCTAGAAACATAACAACTTAACAGTCGGGATCCACTATTCAACAGCCAATCTTATTTTTCAATGGATCCCGACTGTTAAGTTGTTATGTTTCAAGACCACCGGACATCTGAGTGCTTGTTTTTTTCTTTTTAGTTTTTTACGCAGTCGGGTTTTGAAATTTATAAATTATATTTTTTTATTTTAAAATTTTGAGTTATAAGTGTCCTAGCCAGCTATTTACCCGATTGGACTTTCTACTGTCTAATAAAAACCTATGAATTGTTGTTACGCAACTTTAAATCGCTATAGATCCTAAATGGTCACTGGAATCGAAAAATCTTGAAAGGAAACTAAAAATGATTTTTAAATACCTATTCAACGATACCCCACTTGACATAGTTTGCTGACATTCATTTTTTTAATTTTCACAATATGGCAGCCAGTAGTCGCCATATTGAATTTTCACTGACGTCATGTCTTTAGTGACACTCGCCGGACTAAGAGGAATCGATTGACGTGTGAATCATGAAAATCGGCGCAGGCGTTTGGTCTGTATAGTGCTTCAAAGGAACATACAAACATACATACATAGGCTGTTAAACACATTACCACTCCTTTGCGTTGCGCAGTCGGGTAAAAAAGGCAAAATACATTACGCCATATCGTAACCTGAAATAGTATCTAACATCCAAACTTACGTTTAAGTACTAGGAGTGCGTAACTGACTCAATTTACTCTGAATAAACACAATAAAAAGTGATTGTCGCGGTTAGCCTTTGTCTCCCCTCGCCCTTAGCATCCGGAGCTGAGAAAGGGTTTGTGCACAGGAAATACGTGATCAACGCAAAATTTTGTTATTTTCGGATGTTGATAAAGTCGGGCTCGCTCTGTTATTGCGAAATATATTTTCGTTTATTACTACACTGTTCTTTTTTAAGTATCTAATACCAGCAGTTCTGCCCACCGGTTCCTATATCAGTTTCCGCACCCTACAGGAACCTATGCGCGAGATAAAAGTTACTTTGTGTTTTTTACATAGGCTAAAGAAGTGGGAATATAGCATAATCTATGGATATATTGCAAGTCTGTGAAAAATTAAACGAAAAGTAATAAAAATGATTAAAGTTGAATTTATGAAATACCCTACATACGTAATAAATAAAACTTTGAAAAAAATTAAGCCACCATCGCAAAGTAGTTAAATAATTATAAGTGTTACCAATACCATAAAAATTTAACCATATACAACATTTTATTTACACTATTAATAACACAAACAGTATTCGATTACAGAAATCGACTAAACTTTTCATCAAAATATTATTTCATCCCCTTTATTCGGAATATTCGCAACAAATATCTGGGAGTCCGTTGTCGGGAGGGAGACGGCCCTCCGGTCGTTGACCTGACATAGTTTGTTCTAATCGTTTGGGTATGATTCCATCCTGACGTAAAATAAAGTATTATGTGTTATTTCTATAGATAAAACAGTAAAATACTCAAGTTAATGAAGTCCAAATTTAATAGACCGGGCAGTGGTAATAACGAAAAACATGTTGTAATATTTTTTATCTAAATCGAGAATGGAATATCTTTATGGAAATTTTGGATATGGGGTTTATGGGAACAGATGATGTTAGCTCTCTGTAAATACTATTTACTATATCAATCGCCCTAGTCAAGGGGTTCACCCTAACATTCTAAAAAAACCAGAACGGTTGCGTAGTATGCGCGAATTGTGATAGGTATGCTTACAGCTATATACATTATAGTTTTGCTATGTGAGCACACCCACAAAACAATACAGCAGCAAGAAGAAATAGCAAATAAAGTATGGTTAGGAATGTAAGGCTTCTGACATAGGTACTCGAAAACTCGACATCGAAACTCGTACTCGAACTCGACTCGAAATCGAGATTAGGTAAGTGAGACACCTCCCTACTCAAGTCTGCTCATTCCTCATCAGCTGAGCATCAATCCTGGATGCATCTTTAAAGCTTTTACTTTGGAGCACTTCTCTCCTACTACTCCATTATTGATTTATTTTGGCTTAGGACATGACTTTCTACTCTTTAAATAAAAAAATTTTCGGCCACGTTCACTCAGCTCCTTCATGTTAAGAAAAGTGGCTTTTAAATAGATCTTTTAGTCCGACCTGTGAACCCAGGACCACACGATCGCATGCAAACAGTTGCAGTGGAAACGTATGCCAGAAAATCAACAAAGCAAAATAGATTCTTATAATATTTTCAAGGTATTTTCTTCTGGCACAACGTCACGCCTTCTGCGTCAGATGTGTGTCAAGTCGTTGCAAAAGGTAAGGTTTTTATTTAAATAAAGTAAGCTGACAATCACATTAGTATGTAAGATCACGCTTGACCTCGGAATAAACCTGGAAGGTTTTGAGGGAACGCATAATTTTGCAATACTTGCTGTACTTAGGTTGACATCACTGTGGACTGTTTTGTTCCGACCTGCTTATGCCAAACAAGTGTTATACTTACCTCACGGACTTTTAGCAATAGTATCCAGATCTATACGACTTATGAGTACTTTGGTATTCATACTGGAGACAGGTATAACATTTTTGAGGCTTTGCAAATTAGCAGAAGATAGCTTAAGCAATGAGTTAGATTTCAAATGGTAAAATTTAAACCAGTAGGTACTAGCTGTTTGGCTGGGGCCGCGTAAAATATTGACCCACTTTCGCGACCCATAGGCACCTATCTCACCTATCATAAAAACGAGAATAATATATGCGCTTTTAGAGACCATAATCTGTTTTTATGCTTTTCATCCAGATCCATAGCCATTGTGGCGTAATTCAGTAACAAATAGTTACCTATTTATGCAAACTTTCGCATTTATAATAACAGTAAGACTGTGTAATTCTTAACTTAACTAAAACAAACAGAGTTGTTTATATCTCTAAGAAACCGAATGTGTTTTGCTTATCAACACGAGAGTGTAACAAACTGAATAATAATGGCGCCCAACAGGGACTGATTGATTGCTATGCGCTGGAAATTCAAACTAAAATGCTTTTAGAATGTATTTCTTCTTGTAATCAGGCTTCTAGAACATTTACTTTTGTAAGAAATTCTACAAACCTATAATCAGCATAATATAAGCAATGTTTTAAACTACCCCTCAATACTCTTGGTACAATTATAAATTTTTGAGCACTCTCAGATCAGGTTTGTAGGTTTTCTTTCACTGTTAAAGCTAGTGATATTAATTTATAATATGGACATGAACTTCGAGACGTCAAAGGTGCCTGACCTGGAAACGAACTTGAACTAACGGTGTCCCGGTTGGAACTCATTATTTAACGAACAAGTCTTGTGACTTGTGCATTTTGTATTATTCAGAGTTACAAGATTTAGACGAAGAAGGAGAGATTTAGGATCATAGATCTAGTAAGAAGTCTTTAAGTTACTGTGTTACTTTTTGTAAAAATAATTTTCATATTATGTTTCAATTTCAACTAACTTTTATAAAGATCGGAGTTACAGAGATTGTCAAAGGCATTTTAATTTAAAATTTTGCAACACGACTGCTGTAAAGATTTTGCCTTCCAAAGTCACATTCATGGAAGCCATACCAGTTATTAAGGTTAAATAGAGAAGCCAGAAATCAAGAAGCCCATCCCAAGAAGCAGACAACCCCAAAGATGCGTGTTGATGAATTAAACCATTTTTTTTACTGGAAAATCGATAGTTGATTGTGGGCGTTCATTGAGGGTGATGTAGGCGGCCGAGGGGGGGTCTAGTCGCGCGTGCGCGGGGGCTGCGGGGCGCGGCGCGAGCCACGCTGCTTCACACGCCCGCGGGTCGCCACCGCCGCCGCACGCCACGGCCATATTGTCCTGTCACAGCAGTACGAACTCACTACTGCTGCGCCCGGACAAGCCGGTCGTGGTGTTGCACCCTCATCACCAGAAGAATATAAGAAAAATTTCTACAAAGATTCTGTTATTGTTGTACCTTGTATTTCATTATCTTGTACTAACACTTTCTTGCAGGTTGTCAAGAAGAAACACGAAGATAGAAGACCAAATTTCTGTTAATTGGTGTTCAATTCAAAGTGTTTCGTGATTTTTGTGCCAGTGTTTAATGCTGTTTGTAGTATGGCCGATATTCGCCCGGGTTAGCGTCGATATATCAGTGGTATTAACACATGATAGCCGTAGGGTGCATATATCGAGCGGACTAGTACGCATGCGCGCGCCATTCGTACGCTGCATCCCGAACACAGCCATTTTATATTCGCGAATATTACAATTTCTATTCAATATTTTCTCACTTTTAACTTGAATGATACTAAACACAGTTAATATCCGAATATTTCTGAATTGTCAATTAACTTTTAAACGATATTTTTTCATAGTTTCATGGGATTCCATGCCCATATTGTACGGATCGTTTGTTTAGTAACCTAAAGTAATAAAACACGAATATGAAGGAATCGAATGAATTGCAGGCATTTAGTCGATTATTAAATGTTTTCCATAGACAAAGGAGTTTTCCGGCAAAGAGGGCGAAGATATTGAGATTAATGGGAATGGTATCGATTGAGAGACCTCCCATGTCTAAAGGTTGTGTATAATGGGGTTAGCTTGTACTCGTATAAACCGGTGTGAAATAGAACACATTTAATATTGTAAATTGTGGATGATTGTGTAGGTGCTATTAGTAAAATACTTATGTTACACTTTACTTGTTACTAAGTAGTTGCCGCACCTTTTTTTTCTAGATTGCATGTTCCTAGGTACTTAGTATTTTAATAGCGTTTATTTTAGTATTTTTTGTATGCAGATTTTTGTATGTCCTTGCCATAGATATTTTTTTACCATAGATAGTAAGCTTTTAGCAAGACTTAGTTATCAAGAAATAGCTTATTACCAACCCTGCTAATTGTTTAGTGTCTAACACTACTACCAAGGTAGTGAACTAGTACCTAAATGGCGCAAAAGATCCTAGTCATGCCAATGAACGTTTGAAACACCGAATGCAAGCATGTTCCTTACGCTCACATTCGTTGCCTCCTTTATGCAAGTTGATTAAATTATTGCAGTTTACCAGATGCTCTACTACTAAAAATTATGATAGATCCAGAGGGCCCTATAGCAGATGAATATTTAATTTCTACTCAACTACAACTAATTTCTAGTCTTTACGCATCTGCAAGCAGTAATATGTAGCTACTACTACCGTCGTAGCACGGCGCTACGTACAGACTTGAGTCTTTTTTATATCGGTCACGTCAACATAACTTCGCCTCGCCTGATGGTAAGCTAAAGGTAAAGTCTCAGGAATGGGGGGTCACTATTTACAAACACCAATAATGCTAGCTTCACGGCCTCATCAAATGCTTTCTCACGGCCCGCTTAAAGGAACCGGGACTGTAGGAGGAAGGAAACACATGCACTGGAAAAGAGTTCCAGGACTTGATGGTGCTGCAAATAAAAGAGGCATCGAACCGCTTGGTTCCAGATAGAACTAGATGTTCTCTTTGATATTATGTATAATAGTCGATAGGCCCGCGTTTGACCACTATCTCTCCTAATGGTAAGTGATATAGCCGACGATGGAGCACGCTTGCCTAGAAGCAACCGTTTTTGATTCTTGATAGGTTTTTATTTCGTTGATTGAAAAGACTCGATAGACCAGAGTCTTCTCCGCCAAGCTGAGGGTGCTACGTTCACTTTTACAGTCCGTCTCGTACACCCGACGGCGTGCGGTTTTAGTCGGTTCGATTCCGAGGTAAACACCACTGCTGGGTGCGGTGATTTACGCACGAAAAAAGGAAGCTAGTGTTAATAATATTTATTTTATAAGTATAACACTACATTGGAGACATTAATAATATTTTAGGTATGGTAGATATTTACACGAATGATGGCAAGTGACGATGTGGTCATATCGCGCTTGCCTAGAAAGAACCTATTGCATATTCTCTGGTATATATATAGCTTTCCGGAAATACAGACTCAGGCAAGGAATTCCACTCTTAATGCTGTACGCATCAGTGTTAGGAGTGGAATTGAAATTGATTCAGTAAATTAACGTGTGATTTCGAATTTCACGAAAACTTTAATTTTTCAAAATCTAATTGAAAATTAATCAAACTATGAGTGATTTTAAAGTATTGATAGTCTTACGAAAGCGTAGGTAGACAGTATTTTGACAGATCTCATCAAATAACCAAGTATTTTTTTTTAACACACAAGTCAAGGGCCAAGCTGAGGGCCACCACTGAAGCACTATCGGTGTATGAAGTAGTGACTGGTGACCCCCGATCCTGAGACTTCGCCTTTAGCTTTCCATCAGACGAGGTGAATTCATGTTCTCGTGACCAATATAAAAAAAATTACATTTGTAATGTTTTTCATTATTTATGTATCATTGGTTTTCATTAAATATGGATTAAATTGAAGGAGATAGTAAAGTCTGCACCAGAACCTCGTACTTTCAATTAGCTGGTGTACTAGCTTGTAAGTTAGGTTGGTTTGGGTCCCTAGGTTCAAGTGGGGCCCCATATACCCATAGACATCCATATACTCACGTATTTCACCCTTTGGGGTAGGCAGAGTCAGGCAACCGTCTACTTCTATCCTTACACACTTCACGTGTTCCTCTACTCTCATTAACCCATATTAACTCAATAACCTACCGGTTTCGAGTCCTACAAAAATACCATTACAAAAATATCACAACAATGTCTAAAAATAATTGTACTCGTCTTTATAGAGCCTTACGGCTCTACGAAAATTCGTCCCGAATCCGCAAATAACATGTCCCTCCAAAATATCGACAATACCTAGAGCTCCCCACATCTCTATCGGCTGTATAGCGACCGTTTCTTCACGAAAACCAATCCTCTTCTATCCTTGATATATAAAATGGTTCATTTTGGCGTACTATTTCGTACGACGCCATTGATATAGTTATTTTGTTTTTTTTTAGATGGGAAAATAATTTACGCGATGTTTACGCGTATTGGCTGAAAGTGTGTGCGATTGTTGCCACTGGTTAACTTTGGTTTTAAAATGTAAAATTGTCTATGGTAATTTAAAAAATAACGTTTATGATGTTTGGTTTCAGGTAGGTAGGTACGCGAGTGTACTTGCAGGAAAGTTATACGTTCCGTTAACTTTTTATTATTATATAAATATATTTTAATTAGTAATTCAATGCACAGTCTAGTAATTTTCATCTAAAAAACAGACATAGTACCCACATTGAAAAAAAAAAACAAAAGTTTCACCCAAATAAAAAGTAACGAGCAAAAAACACAATTTCAGAACGAAATTGCGTCCTTTATCTTTCAGCTTTTTATCTAACACAAAAAAAACAGTATGACAAGCCATTTTCTTTTTTCGCGCCGCTATTTCACTTGCCCGTGAGTCATTACTTAAAAGACCTAAATAGTGGCCCATCCCTTCCAAGTTAATTTGGCACAACTGAATCACGATGAGTTTAGCAAAAGCGAATGCTTACGTCATGTCAAAGTAGGCTGTACAAACTTACATTTACTGTCGAGTAACAAATATTCAAACGAAACTCAACCTTATCATAGTGCGTTAAGATATACTATAGAGTTTAATAACAGTAAGTCGATATTGGTATAGTTGTTGCCCATTGACTAATGAAGTGGGAAAAATGGCGGGAGCTAGGGATTTGATGAAATTTTTTTTTTTGCGTGGTAACGAGCATTGGAAAACGATGTCCACGCCTATCCTGGGTTGATTTTTATTGCGAAAATTGCATTCGGTGATAGATTTTTTGTTCCGGTCTCTTTAAGTCGTTGACATGACGACTTTCAAGGGACATTTTAATAATGACTTTGAGTGTGGCTGTTGAAAAAAATACTGTGTGATTTATACTTTTATCACCAGTTATCGGCTGGTCAGCGATGGTGGTTTTTGCCGGACTTATACCGATTAAAACTGCACGCACCATTCCGGTTTCATTATAGTCAGGTTTAAGGTGACCCGATGAGGCAATTTCCCGGCATTGTGCGCTCACGCTCACGCTTGACTTGCCAAATAAAAGACCCGGTTCTGTACCTTTTTTTATTGTGCGGAAATCCCCATGGATACCACCCCCGTCGGCCATCGGTGGTGGTTATGTCGGAACCGAACCGACTAAAACCGCACGCGGTCTCGCGTCGGCATATCCCTCATACCTCAGTTGACCCCGGGCCATCTACGGTTATAAGATGGCCCCCTTTTCCCTAAATAAATATATTTAAATGGAGTGTCATCGCATTATATCCATAAACTATTAAATCTGCGCATAACTGCCAAGAGCACTCTTTGTCTATGGACAATAAAGGGTCCACAGAATATAAAAGACGTATAAATTAATATCAGGCCCCGTATTATCTGAACTTCCAGCTAACGCCTGCGTTTTATGATGCCCTGGTACTTCATAGGGCTGTGAATCAAAAGTAAAAGCTTTTATAATAAAAGAAAACGGTTTTATTCTGTAATTAACTTTTACACACGGTTTCACCCGCCTTTGTGTTAAGAATTCTAATAGACTACTAGTCAATGCCCGCGGCTCTGCCCGCGTGAATGTAGGTTATTGCAACTGTTCATAATTATCATAATATCTCCAGTTCTACTCAACCAATTGCGATGAAACTTATGTCAGTGTAGGCATAGGTAAGTATTCAGAATCGTTCATTATACATAACATAACCCAAAGATTTTTTAAATATCTCTAATGTACAGATACAGCTATTTCAAAATTTTATCTTAATATATATAAATCTCGTGTCACAATGTTTGTCCTCAATGGACTCCTGAACCACTTAACCGATTATAATAAAATTCGCACACCATGTGCAGTTCGATCCAACTTAAGAGATAGGATAGTTTTTGAAACGGATTTCGACATCCACGCGGGCGGAGCCGCGGGCAACAGCCAGTAATAGTAACTATTAGGCTATCAAATGCATAAATAATAATTTTTGAAATTACATTAGTAGGTTGCAGAGATTAGCCTGCTATCACCATTACATACACCGATAGTGCTACAATCGTGGCCCTCAGCTTGATGGCCTCATCAAATACCATTCTCGCCCCGCTTACAGCACCCGGGAATGTAGGAGGAAGGAAACACATGCGCTGGTAAAGAATTCCAAGTCTTTATGGTGCGGCAGAGAAAAGAGGCAACGAACATAACATTTTAACAAACTTTTATAACATTAGAAGAATAAGATAAATAGTAGGTATGTCATATTTGGCCGTAGACCATTTTAATATCTTGATTGATAAACAAGTTCCAACCCTGCTGCGATCGATCATCATATATTTTAACCCCCCGCCTGCATCTGATGTTCGTTTTATCGCCTAAGCAGACGTAAGGGTTAGGTACAGTGGCAGATAATATGCTATAATGATTTTATAGCTACCACAGTATTATCGCTGGCCATTATTATGACGTACGTTACCACGATTAGGCGATGTTAGCAATAGATAAGGACGCGGCGTCTTCTCAGAGGTATCGAGTTCGAATCTGGCCGGGCAGCACCATTTCACTTTGTGCCAATCACATGGTTTACCATCTGCTGACGGTGAAGAAAAATATCGTGAGGAAACCAACATGTCCTAGAAGACATTCTAATGACATGTCCGATCCACCAACCCGCATTAGGCCAGCGTGTGTGGATTAAGGTCTAAACCCTCTCAGCTCTCTCGTTAGAGGAGAGGAGACCCGTGCCCAGCAGTGAGACATAAATGGGTTGCTATCACGTTACCACGCCTCATCATTAAGATAATCCACGCAATCCGTCGTGTACAGTGATGGGTTTAAGTCGCCCGCACCCTCTGTCGTAGCAGTGGAATGCAGCCCAGCCACACTAGTCGTAAGCCTATAGCATAGCTTCCTGTCTACTCATTCCTTAGCGAGTTCGCCCCAAATGATGACGTGGTAAACACAGGGATGAGACACGGCTGTGTGGCGCCTGTCACCGTCGCGCGACATCTACGTACATAACATTCTTCACGACTACGCGTGAGGGAGTTAGCATTATGTCAGGTATATTTCTATTGTTGCAAAATTTGTGTGTTATGGCAGGTTTTTTTTTTAATTTTAAGGTACCATAAATTATTATTAACCACCAGGTATATTGGCGAACTCAATGCTGCAGGCTTTCTCTACCAGTCAGATAGCCAATGTAACAAAGAGTAACTTAAGTTACTTTAATTTTGGTAAAAATGTTAGTTCCGTGTCAAAAAATAAAACCTTAAAAATTTAAAACCACGCAGACGAAATCGCGGGTACAGCTAGTCTGAAATAATTACCTACTAACTCTAACCCAGAAAGAAAGAAAGAAAGAAAGGAATCCTACTGATAAACAGTGGCGTAACAATAGGGTGGCAGGGGTGGCAAAATGCCACGGGCCCCCGACCCAAGGGGGCCCCGGCCCAAGAGGCCGCGAGCGCAAAAATATTTTTTAGCATTGTACCTGAGTATTTTATTTTATTTGAAAAGTATATTTTTTATGTCCTGGGCCTAGATTGTGCTAAAGGCAAACCACTGTCATGCCACTGATACTATTTAATTGTAAACTTTACCATTATACAGTTAAAGTCTAAAATCAAATGAAAATTCAGATTCATTAAACTTTTCGATTCGCTCTACAAAATATCAAGTAATTTTAAACTTTAACTTGATAACAATAAAGACCAAAATTAAATGGCATTTTTTGTAGTGTCAGTAGTATGACAGTAAATAGCACATTTCTATTCATTTTAGAACGCATCCATAGGTTTCTACAAATATTTTGTCGCAGTACGTTGCCGTTGGCAACGTACTGCGACAAAATATTTGTAGCGCAGGGAGCTAGCAAACACTATGTTATGGGAATCCCGGGCATGGAGTGGAAGGACCGACTTGGGCAACCAAGCGCGGGGCACGCCGTGGTAGCGGCGGTAAGACCCGTCATGGAAGACTGGCTGGAGAGGCCTCACGGGGGCCTCTTATACCGGCTGACGCAGGTGATCTCTGGTGAGGGGTGCTTCGGGGATCATTTGTGTCTGATTCGGAAGGAGCCAACGCCCGAGTGCCATCACTGCGATGCGGGCGAGGACTCAGGGCTGCACACGCTGGCCGAGTGTCCGGCGTGGGAGGTGCCGAGACAGGCCCTCCTGGCAGCCCTCGGGGTGGGAGTCCTCACGCTGCCGGTAATGATCGCAGCGATGGTGCCGAGTGCGGACGCGTGGTCGGCCGCCGCCTTCTTCTGCGAGCAAGTGATGCTCGAGGCGAAAAGGTTCGGGAGAGGCTGCACAGAGCTCTCCCGGACGGCGGCGGGTGCGGACGCCGAAGGCGTCGGAGGTCTGGGGGTGATGGGTGGAGCCGCCTGTCACCCTAGCAGAAGCAGGCCGAGACGGCGGCGGGCGAAAGCGCCCCCCTATTCTCGAGGCTTGACGGGAACCACGTAGTTCCCAAACCCGAGGGGGCCGAATCTCGAAGCCGGAGATGGCCCGGGTCAAGCCGGGGTGCGAGGGAAATGCTCTTTGGGCCACCTTACGCCCTGGCGTCAGAAGACCCTAGACTGCGTGCAGTTTTAGTCGGTAAGAGTCCGACATAACCTGCCCCGCTGGCCGCGGGGTGGGTATCCATGAGGATTTCCGCACGGAAAAAAGGGGAATCCCGGGCATCTGGATTTTATATTTTTTTATGAGGGCACGTGGTGCACCCGGGCAACGTAGGCGAGCAGCGCCTCCCACTCGACACAGGAGACGAGAAAGGGTCAGCTAGGGTGCAAGGGATATGCCTATTTGGTAACCTTACATCCTGGTAATTCAGATTCAAGACGGCGTTCGATCCCGACATAACCATCTCCGTGGTTCCATTTCCGCACCATAAAAAAAGGGAAAAAACTGAGCGAAGAGTTTCGGCAGGTAATCAAGTGAATGGAGCACTGCGTAATTTTATGAGCAGTCAGAACAGAAAATGTCTAAAGAGGCACGACTTGCTGTACATAGAGGAGTTCTCGTTCCCACAACGATGTATGGGTATGTATGGTAGTGAAAGTTGGGTGTGGCAGAAGAAGCATGAAAGTAGATTGAATGCTGTAGAAATGAGAAGTCTAAGAAGGATAGCTGGAGTAAAGCTGATGGACCGAGTGAGGAACAGTGTGATAAGGGAACGTTGCGGTATAGTTGAAGATGTAGTGACCAAGATAGAGAAAGGGATACTTAGATGGTTTGGACATGTAGAGAGGATGGATGAAAGAAGATTGACAAAACAGATACCTATATGAGGTGAGGTTGAATTGGCAACCCGGTAAAGGCCGACCTAGGCGTACATATTTTAATCAGATCCAAGACGTTTTGGAGAAAGGCCTAGGTCAAGAGTAGGTACCCGCAACCGGCGTGCGTGTATGAAAAAAAATATGAAAGTTGAAGAAGCGAAAGGGGTATGCTAAGATCGTAGCAAGTGGAAAGATGTTGTCTCTGCCTACCCCAATGGGAAACAGGCGTGATTTGTATGTATGTATGTATGTATGTATGTAAAAAAGGGCTCTAGGTACTGACTGCGTAGGTATTCTTTGTGTAATTGTTTTGATATTGGTTTTGGTTATATAAATATTAAAATTAAACTGAGTACAACGTGACGATTTTTACTGATAGGGCCCCATCAACAGAATTTGCCACGGGCCCCAGATGGTATAGTTACGCCACTGCTGATAAATATTACTGATAATTATACTTAGTATTGAAAGTTTGTTTGGATGTTTATTGTTAATTAATCACGCTTTAACGGGTGAATTAAGGCAAATCTGACCGGAATTTGGTACAGGGATAGATTATAACAATATATTAAAAATCCAACAAATTATTGCTACGTATAAATCAATTTGTGGTCATTATATTTGATTTCAAGATGATTTTTTAAATCAATTTGAGTCATTTTATTGCCAAAGTCACATAAATTCGCCATTAGAAGCACATTACATATTTTTATCGCTCTAAATTACAATTCGATGTTTTTAACTGTTGCTGGGAATTGAAATGAGGTCAAATTTTACTGTAGAACTTTGACAAGGCAGGAGTAATGGGGTAATGAAGCCTATAGATGACAATAATTTCTTCATTTTCGGGCCATTAATCCTATCTATTTTATTTACTACTTGCTAATGCCCGGAGATTTCAAATCTCCAGAATCGATCTGAATCGATTCTGAACACAATACTGAATGAATGAAAAGAATACTGGTCTGTAAACATTACAAAATACAAACATTCATGATGTACGCCATAACTACTGAAAGACTTTTGATGCAGTTTTTTCTACTAGAAAGACTTAAAATCTGCCGTAATGTGATTGCAATTGGTTACGATAAAGCGGTGACTCCCGATCCTTTAGCTTTCCATCAGGCGAGGTGAAGTCATGTTAACGTGTCCAATATTAAAAAAAAAACCTACATCCACTTGGGCATAGCTGCGGGCTACATAACAGCTAGTAATCATTATAAAGTTTGTGGTTGTGTTCTACGACCTACGTCATACGTGCTACGTGTGTGCTACGAACGTAGACAAAGAATGCTACGGAACGTAGCAAAGCCATATAGCGTTACAAAATTATTATTCTACGAGTTCGCAGTCTTTAATTAATTTTCTTTCATAATACATTCACGCTTATTAACACACTCTGTTTTTGTACACTTAACCGACTTGGCAAAGGAGGTAAGTCGGGTCTATTTTTTAACTATATTTAATATTTGTAACATTTAATAACAATTATTATTCAACGACATTCTACATAGTGCGAAAAGCAAGCGTAGCTTGACATGTGTTATGGGTTCTAGAAGGCGGATTATATACTTAGCATATTTTTTATTTTACCATTTTTCCTTACGTTTTAATAAAATAACTCAAACCATCAAATAGAAAGTTATTTTGTACATAATATATTTTTTAGTAGGTATTAGTTCTGTTTCAAGTAACGTAATACGAGTATAATACAGTTACGTATATAGTTACGATTCAAAGGAAGTTTAAAACATTTCGCAAACACGATAAGTTTACCGTTATTTACGATTCAGTTAATGTGTACCCAAGTTTACGGTTTTGGTAATAAACTAGGCGTATTCAAGTTAGGGATTGGTTTCCGTTCATTATGATAAAAAATATTGCTTAGTTTATGGTTTTAATTATTACGATTTATGGCGGGGAAATATGGTTTAGTTTAGGTGGAAAATAGTATAACTGTTTTTGTGTCATAATAACTGAATATTTGGCTCAAAGCGATATTCTATTAGTAACCGAAATTTCTAGTATTTCCCTTAACCTTGATAGTGTAATGGCTAAGATCGCGGGACCTCTCGACCGTAAGACCGATTCTCATAAACCACTAAGCTTTTTCTCTTTCTTTTAAACAGATTCTTTTGTTAGCCAACTTTCGGTGACTCATAAACTTACTAACGTCTTTATATCTTAAGAAAAATTGATAATGTTATGGCTATATACTTACAGGTACCGTAAATAATTAAAATCCACTGGAGTTTGACAAAAATATTCCATTTCTCATCAGCGCCAAAATATCCAAATCAATTTACCTGAAACAAAATAAATACTATTAGAAATTTATAAAACCGCCATCTATCGGATACAAAAGACAAATAAACTGAGAAGTACTTTACTGTCATACGCTAGTAGTTTACACACCCTCTACTAGGTGGCGCTATACTAAACTTCAGTAGTACTCCCGAATTATTGATTTAAAGCTCCCGTTTTAGGGGGAAGGGGTTGATTTCGCAGACTATTTGAATGTGTCTGTACCTCTATACAGTATTTACTGTTGACATGAATCAAATTATGTGTGTTTCTCATCTCACAGTCAAATAAATGCGAGTGTATATTGATTTTAAGCCTTTCGTTCATTTGACGAGGGCGTTTCTGTTGAATTTTGTATTTAAAAACCATCTTTGTTGAAATAAATGTTACAGAAATAGGTTATGTACCTACGTATATTTTTAGGTTTTTGTTTTGTATGTCGTTTGAGATAAGTTTTAGGGCTATATATTCATGTTTTGTAAAATGTAGGGAGCACTTTACGATGCAATAAAAATGTTCGTACCTTTATTTTTTGTTTTATGTACCTACTCTTTCTTTTTTATTTGTTTATTTGGCTTATACTGTTTTTATAGCTGCGACTGACGTCTGACCTTCGAATCCCGTAGGAAAGCTTGCGCCAGACCCTTGTCAGTCAGGTGTATACTACCGGCTTTTTATATCACTTAGGTGGCAGACAAGCGCACGGTTCACTTGATGGGAAGCGGTCACCGTGGCCTATGGACGCGTGCAATACTAGTCTGGCGTCACACTCGCGCTGCCAACCCTACAAAAACCTTCTAATGCCGTTCATAAACAACCCCGTCTCGGTTAGGTAAGAATCTTGGCGGCGCCATTTCATTAAGAAATTAAGTGAATTTTTTTAATAATTCTTTTTATCGATGTTTCAAGTTATATTTACGAAGTCATAAGGAGAAAAAGGCATTAGTTTTCCACAAGTCATAATTTTTAATTGGCACTAGAACTGTTTGACCCTGTTCATTAGTTATGCTAAGCGCATAAATAATAAACTTTTTAACATAATTTTATGTCAAGTGCTATTATATTATAATAACTAAAAATTAATATTCAAGTCTCTATAGGTAGCTAGGTATTATTCTACAATTATAAATTAGTTTAGTTGTGTCCGCACATTAGAGATATTAAAAAATAAAACCTCGGTTATGTTAAATGAACACTCTTATAAATTTTCGAAATTACTGTATGTACCCATGTACCTATGTCTGTTCGCTCACATTGGACTCAAAAAACTATTGAACCGATTTTGATGTAGTTATTTAAAATCTGCCGTAGTTATGTTTAATTGCAATTGGTTAGTTAGAACCTGTGATATGATCAAAAAACGATAACCGACCTCCATGTGGTTACTTGCGAAGGACGCTAAAACTACTGAACAAATTTTAATACGTTTTTTTGTTTGGAACCTAAAATCTTACGCATGTTTGATCACAATCAGTTGAGTAGAACCGGAGAGATAACTAAAACATGAAAACAGAATTCTACGGAGCCGTGGGTTAGTTTTGAAACAAAGTCAGCTCTACATTTTGTTAGCCGTGAACATGATTCGTACCTCTAGCCTCCCTAATTGTATACAACCAATGGATATAACTAATCGTTTCTTCCCTCCAAAAGGTTATCGGTCAAAACCAATCTACGGCGATCGGACCATTACCGCCAAACCCTGGCTATTCCCCACACATGCCTGTAACGGCCAAAATATTCTAATTCAATCGCTTGTCCGCCATCAATCACGTCGCATGCCTTTTAGAAAACACCTCACGCTAATTTTTGACAGCTGCCGCTTTTTGCAAATATGGCGGACGGTTTATGGCGGTAAAGAGCCGTATTTATATTTTTAGGCGGGCAGGTATGTGTGGAGTGTTGCTTTATTTTACAAATGAATTTTGATTTAGGTTAATACATTTTTATTGTAGCTAATAGTGCCATTAGAAATAAGCTTTATTTTGGTTAATTTTGTAAAAAGTATCGATTTTTTTTAATGCTTAAGATCACCGAGTATAATAAACAAAATGCTGAAAAATTCCGTTGAACCTTCAGGCGCCATCTTAAAACAAAGTATTTGCCCGAAATTAAGCTCTTTATAGGACAAAGTTACACAGACAAATTATTATGATAGAGAATATAATTTCGCGTCTTTTGTTCGTCATTAATTTTTTTTGGTAAACTTATTGCTTTCAATTTATGGTTGTCTCTAAAGGACTACTACTTGACCAGCAACAATATGTAACTTTTTTTGCTATCAATACACGTTTAAATAAAGTGCGCTATGCTTTTACAAATAGGTGTCAAAATTCAATAACACATTTAATTTTATTGATTTTGCATCCCGTTCCAAATTCGAAATTCAAAATTCGGTCCAGCCCATAATTTAAAATTTTCACTAGATTTGATACGCTGTGAATGAATGAATGATCGATGAATTGTATTTATTTACAGGAAATATTGAAGAGAGCGGTAAACGCAATAAGAAAACAAACAAATAAAAAAGAATCATCAAAATCGATTCACCTAGTCGATAGTTCTGAGTTACCAAAAAAGCAGTTGAATTGAGAATCTCCTCTTTTTTTGAATTCGGTTAAAAAGTGATTCGATAAAGTTATCCTCTCTTACACCTCACGTTAGTTATATAAAAAGCTATAGCATATTAAAAAGCTCTCGTATATACACTAATAGCGTGCTAAATAGCTCTCATGTATAAGCTAATAGCGTATTAAATAGCTCTTGTCTACAAGAGATATCATCTATTGGCTTCTGTTGTCCTGGTGCCTAGAGTACACACATTACACTAGTCTAATCACCCGGCATCGCCTACACTTTACGAGCGCGCGTGTCGATGCAAGCTGTACGCCATCATAGCATCTAGAACCCATAACCTATGGGTATTCGATGCATTTATTGATGGAGATTTGATCAGGGTTGCCTGCAGCGTAAACGAAATTACCTCATCTCAATTTAATCTCAGTTCAATATAAGACTATCGCATAAAAATGTCAAACTTATCAGAGGGCAGAGAATATCTATGAATTACGTTTAGTTCGCATTACAATATCAATCACTAGCTTCCGCCCGTGGCTTCACTCGCGTGAAAATCGGTATCGGCACCATGTCTAATTTAATAAAACGAATCTCCACTTGACTCTTCACTCCCCTCTTCACTGGACGTTTTATACATACATAATTTATACCAATTTATACATACATAGAAACACCCCACAGAACAAAGAAAAATCCTTAAACACCCAGACCAATGAAAATATCATATTCATGCACACAAATATTTGCACTGAGCGGGAATCGAAACTTGGACTTCTGACTTAGTTCTACCAGAGAGGTCATCACAGTTAAAGATGACATTAGTGAGATTGAGAATAGATTAGAACTGGGTTTTGACCATATTTTGATCACGAGTGACCTGCAGATATGATGCACAATTTAATGTCTTAAGGCGGGTCTACGCTCGGCGAGCCGAGTACGAGCGAAGCACAAGCGGAGCGAAGATAAATGGAATTGAATTGAAATTAAATTGAAAATTAAATTAAATTAAATTTCTGAAAAATTTAATTCTAATTCCACACTCTAGCTCCGCTTGTACTTCGCTCGAGCTCAGCTCGGCTCGTCTAGCCTAGCGTAGACCTGCGGCCTTTAGAATTTATTCATTTAGAATTATAAATATGTTTATACATGAGTTGTTATATATTCTTGTGCGTTTCTTTCTTTCTTTCTAATTATAATCAGATCCAAAACGTTTTAGAGAAAAGCCAGATCAACGGTACCCACTGACGTGCATGTATGAAAACAATAAAATTATGAAAGTTGAAGAAACGAAAGGCGTATGCCAAGATCGTAGCAAATGGAAAGATGTTGTCTCTGCCTACCCCAATGGGAAAAAGGCGTGATTTGTATGTATGTAACTACACCTACCCTCATTCCAAGAAACCAGGACAGGTACTGTTATCTCAACAATTATTATAAATGCCGGGAAAACATCAGCCCGTCGGAACCGCCGGAAGGGACCGCAGGATGAGGTGGAGATGCGTTTAGTGGGGGGGGGGGCATGTAGGGGGGGGCATGTAGGGAGGGGGGTGTAATGTTGAAACTTGGCAGTTGTGTGTATTTTATGTAACCTAGTGTGACGGAAGATAGCCTTGTGTAACTATTGGAATAAGTTGTGAAAAATATTATTTAGGTATTGTGGAATAGTGTTTTTTTTTTTTTATGTCGGTCACGTCAACATGACTTCACCTCGCCTGATGGTAAGCTAAGGCAAAGTCTCTAGAATGGGAGTCACCATTGCAAACACCGATAGTGCCAAAATGAACGTGTAATGAGAGAATGGCAATGTTATACTCTATACCTGCATACGTACATATTATGCTCACGTCTTTTTTCCTCCGGGGTAGGCAGAGACAACAGCCCGCCATCGATTCTCTTCATTGTGACGTGGAATTCCACCTCGTTTTACGGCACTGAATGGTTTTCGGTCATGAAATAGTTCCATGATTTTGATACATTTCTTAACAAATTTCTTGTCTAGAAATAAATATATACGAAAGAAAAAATGGAGCGGGAATCGGTTTCCCTATTCCCATTAATTGCTCGTCTGAGTTACCAGGAGGTCAGAGACGGGCAGGAGCCTCGTGGCGACGGGCTGTCTGCCGCGTATTGATTGTGGGCGAGTGTTTACGCACCGCGAGGGGTCGCACGAGCTGTTTTTATCCCCTTAGTGACATGCTTTCCTGGTAATCTTACAGAGATTTTATTTTTTTACTAGCTTGTTGGATTTAGTTTTTTTTTATATGGCACACGGCCTAACTGATGGGAAGCTGTCACCGTGGCCTTATTGGACGTGTGCAACACCAGGGTTGGAGGTGCAGATTTTTAAGGTTATTTTTTTGTGTGTAACCCTTATTCTTTGTCAAAAATTAAAGTAGCCTCAGTTACTCTCTGTTACATTAGCAGCTATATGCCAGTGAAAGTTCCGCCAAAATCGACACAGCCGTTCCAGAGATTAACCGGAACACACAGACAGAGAAAAATAGTAAAATAATAAATTATTATGTCATTCTACACATCACTCTCTAGACCCAAAGTAAGTATAGTGTAAATAACTTGTTTTATGGGTTCTAGAATGCGGATAAACATACTCATAATACTTTTTTTTTGTAAATACATATAAATTATACATAGAAACACCCAGACCAATACAAATAGACATACCTATTCATGTATACAAATATTTGCACTGAGCGGGAATCGAAACCGCGCTCCCTTTCGTAGCAGTCGAAAGCACTACGCTACGCTACGCCATAGAGGCCTTATTCAGACCAAATGTTTGGCTTATTCTGCGTACTCCTTCCGGGAATTACAGCGTGAGTGTACGTTATATAGAAATTAATTATGAATTCCAATTTAACAACTAATTAAGAAGACGTTACTCACACATTCATAGATTCTTATACAGTTAATTAACTGAAATTACAAATCGACGGCTTCCGTGGCGTAGCGGTAGTGCATTCGACTGCTACGACGGACGTGGGTTCGATTCCCGCTCCGTGCAAATATTTGTGCAACAGGAATGATATTATTGCCATATCGACGAATTCTGGGAGTCTTTATTGCAGGAAATCCTCATGGATACCCACCCCGCGGCCAGTGGGGCAGGTTATGTCGGACTCTTACCGACTAAAACCGCACGCCGTCTAGGGTCTTCTGACGCCAGGGTGTAAGGTGGCCGTCACCCGTCACCCCAGGCCTGCGCTCATGGAGGACGGAGGTCGTAGCAGTGGAATACCCTGAGTTTGTGTTTCCGGAAAGCTATAACCTCTTTATGTCAAGAGTGAACAGGTTGCTTCTAGGCAAGCGTGCTACATTGTCGACCACATTATCACTTACCATCAGGGTGAGGTAGTGGTCAAACGCGGGCCTAACGACTATAAAAAGAAAGTTAATTTTGTTTATTTATTTATTTATATAGAATATGATTCTCACCAATTTCTATTCCGTACAATGTATTGGATGAATTCAATTTCAGCGCCGAACAGCTAGATCGGACACGAATTAATGTCAATGCAGCGCGCGCATAATGAGATAGGCGTTATTTATGAATACAATGTTATCTGTGGTTTGGAAGTTATTGTCAACTGGCAACACTATTGCTCTATGATTTGTGGCGTACGTACAAATCGTACGGTAGTCAAATGTTAGGTCGTGTTTAGATTTCTGTATTTGGTCCGTATTTAATAAAAAAATAATTAGTCATTCAGTAAGTTTATTATTTTTCTATGGTACAATTTATATGGAGTCAATATTAGCACTTGCGCCTCGATTCTGTTAAAACAAGCCACTGTCATGCCACTGATACTTCAAAAATACCATTTATTTTTGAACTGTTATCACGTTAAAGTCTAAATAACACCCTCCTAGACTAGGTTCATGCAGCGCACTTCCTTAAATCGAAGGTAGGTAGGTGAGAGACTTGTACCTACTTCCCTAGACAAGTAGTTAGTCATATACCTATAAAAAATTAGGCAATGCAGTATAAGCTAATAAAATTAATAAATAATATCCGAAAATTTTCAACAAATAACAAGACTAAAGTTACCCGACATTCAATGCTATATCAATGGCGTGCCGGCATAGATTACAGAGGAGTCACAAAGTTCCTTTATTTTGCTTCACGGCAGGCACCGACATCACCGTACACGGCCAATCGATTTAATTCCGTTACTATAGTGGAGTCAATTTAATAGGCCACATTTGACAATTCATCAAAATTCAACATCGCAACCTTTTACGCGACGCGCCGCGGTGGGCATCAAATTATATATTTTTCGTTTTGTTAGAACTGCACAATTGCTTAACTTTTTTCAATTACTATTACATATTTATTGTAATAATGACAGATACAAGTAATTTTACGTTTTGCTTTCATCAATAAACCATTCTAAACATAATAAACAATTTCTGATTTATAGAACTGAACGTCATTACCTTGTCATTACAATATTGTGTCAGTTAATCCTTTTTCTTTTTAAAAATTAGGCATGTTACTCTAAAAATCGAAAGCTGATAAGTAGAATCGAATGCAATGATTACTTGTGAAGAAATATCATCATAAAATTAATAACCACGTTGTGACAAAAAAAATTACTGATTGCATTTTTTGCATTAGTATCGATCACCAATCATCCCCCAATAGTTATTTTGTAAATATATTCAATGAACAGAATTGACCTCTCTACAGTTTTATTATAAGTATAGATCATGTACTTGTCTTATTCTGCTCCTTAAATTTACGAAAGAAAAAATAATAATGAGACAGGGATTCACCTGAGGATTTTAAAAATTCACATTATCTTTCAAGTCCGTATCGATTCATTCGTTTTAATCGACTTTTTTTTAACAGGTCACCTCATTATGAATATAAAACTGACAAACGTCAAATGTGGCCTATTAAATTGACTCAACTATAAGATGTTTATTTTTGTTTTGATATTGGTGCTTCTTTGCCCGCAATACATTTTTTTAATATTTTTACCTTTTTTTATAAAATACGGGTACGCTGAAGTTAGTCGTTATTAAGAAACCGAATAGGTTAGTTCATCACATTTCTATACCTCATATTTTTGCTGGTCTTAGCTTCGTCCGCGTGATTTTTTTTTATATTCCCGTTTCCCCTGGGAACCTTTTCTAAGGATAAAAAGTAGCAAGCAGCTCTTTGGGCATACCCCAGTGCTGGAATTCCCTAGACAGTGTGCGGTTTTAGTCGGTTTGACTCCGACATAACCTGCCCCGCTGGCGACGGGGGAAGTATCCGTGCGGATTTCTGCACGTAAAAAAGGCATAACAAGTAGCATAATGTGTCATTCCAAATTTTAATCTATCCCTTTTTCTTCTTTGTACCTTTTCAGTTCAGCCGTAAAATCCAAACATCTTCATTAACTTTCACATTATATTAATAACATTAATTAATATTTATTTTTATTTATAACCTTCCTTTACATAAATGCCTTTATGTGGCATATTAAACTAAAACACTGTCCTAATTATGAATCCTAGTCTACTTGTCTTTAATTCTTTAAATTCGTCTTTGACCGGCCTCTGTGGCGTAGCGGTAGTGCATTGCTACGACGGAGAGGGTTCAATTCCCGTTCAGTGCACATACTTGTATGCATGAATATATCTAGTTGCATTGGTCTGGGTGTTTCTATGTATAATAAGTATATAAGTAGTTTCTCCGCATACCCATAACACAAACTAGTTAAACTATGCTTGTGCTAAAATGGTGCCGGAAACTCTTCTAATTCTGTAAATCTATTTTAATTCGAAACAGAGCTTGCAAGCGCCATCCAACAGTCAGGGATGCTGGGTATTAAAATGCAATGAGATCTAAAAATATTATGGTCGGTCTGAGCACACGGATCAATAGATATAACAGAAATAACAGGTCATTTATTTTAGATAGCACTCTGCAACATTCTGATTTAGTATTCTACTGCACTCAGTGTTGCCATTTTAATAATAAATCTACATTTTGGTAGTTTAAATATATTATTTAAATGGCTATAAATTGTAATATTACAACAGACACTTCAATTTTATTTATTTGTATAGGTGAGATTCTCTGTCTACGAGGTGAGAGTAGGCTCTTCATCTTCCCGGGAAGGGGGGGAAGGAACTCCCAAAACACCTTTTGACATAAAACCATCAACTTTATCCCCTGTAGCACAGCATAAAGTAACGCCGCGGTACCAGGCGCCCATACCGTAACAGAGTTCTATCAACATAAAGAAGGATTTGTTCGACACATTTTGATTGGAATCTGTGCGAAAATGCGTACTGTTGGAGCGAGATATTGTATGTTATTTTGATGTTATATAGGAAAGTTGGAGTACTTCTCAAATGTGACTTTATTATAAACTAGCTGATACCTGCGGCTTCGCCCGCGAGGATACCGATTATCCGTTTATGGTCATAAATCCGGTTCTACTCAACCGAGTTTTCTGTGTCCCCTCTGTGTCTCAAATGTAAGGTACCTATTCATCTCCCAAGTGCCATAGGGTAGGTATATAAACTGTAAATAAAAACCATACGCTCAATTTATGGCTAAAATATAAAATTATAATAAGTTTATTCAGTTAATAAACTACCACTACAATTCTTTTCATTTTTTTGTTGTTCTGTGTCAAATTATCATAGAAACATTATCGTCTTTGTAGAAACGTAGCCATCAAAGGTAGCCATTTAAAAAACCACTTCGCTAATCTAATTTTCAATGCGGCGTGTTTCAACTTGCCGCCAACAGATGTCGTTGTAATTAATTCGCGATTACAGAGACATTAGCACCGTCTTAGCGGTTTTTGTCGCAAATTAGCATACAGTCCGCGTCTAGGATATTTTTTTAATTCATCAAGTGTTATAATATTGTAATTTAGATCTGTCTGTAGATTTTAGATATTCAAATAACCTACTTGGGTTTTGAAATAAATGATCCAGACCCATTTTTTTCGCGATGTGTTTGTTCGGGATGGACGTGAAAATTACTGAACGAAGTCGGATGCGGTTTTTTATTTGTAAGGTCTTGGTCAGACCTAAAATCTTATGCATGTTTGATCACAATCGGTTGAGTAGATCCGGAGATATAGTCAAAAAATGCGAAAACTGACGTCTACGCGGGCGGAGCCGCGGGCTTAAGCTAGTAACAAATATAATTTTATTACAGTAATTAAATCAAATCATAAATCGTACGGTAAAGCCGCGAATTTGTAACCACACACGCTCTTTTTATTTTCTACCCTATTCTTTATGAGTTAAAGTCGAATATCAAATGTACTAAAACTGTAATTTCAAACACTGATTTGTGGTTAGATTGATGTTGTGGTAATTTGTATTCTATCTCGTTATGTTAAGGTGCAAAATTGATTACGGGCTATTAATTTTGATATTAAGTTAATAGGTCAGGGTGATGTTATTTTGATAGCAATTTTGATGATATATGTACAGGTGGTTGTTTTATGAGGGGATTTTTAGTATTTAAAGAGTTGAATGTTCGTCGTTTGTTTATGCTTACATACCAAACAAGTAGGTATACAATACACCTGATGGTCAGCGGTTAGCTTAAGCTATTTGTCTCACGTCGAAGACTAGAAATAAATGATGGAAAAATATTTCTTAAGTTATTCAGTTTTACCAGTATTGTCATCAGAACTAAAGACTTCTGCCAAATATCAGACCAATCAGACAACTGAAAGGGGGTCAAATTTCAATTACTAGATTTGATCCAAACAAACATGTCCTGTTAAATAAAACTGTTTAACAATAAGAATAGGAGAGAAAAGAAGAGAGGTCATCACTTACCATCAGGTGAGATCGTGGTCAAACGCAAGTCTATCGACTATAAAAAGGGTAAGAATTTAGCACTTTTAAGCCTTATAAGGAACTAGCACTTATGTCCTACAGGGTAATTTTTTAATTTTGTTAATTTTAAACTTAATCTGCATGAACATAAAGTCTAAAAAAAGCACGAATCTCTCTTCATTTAATTTTAGACTTTAAGCATATGATTAGAAAGTCTAAAATTAAATGTAATCTTTTCAAAGTATTAGTTTAATGACAGTTTCTATCCCAATATAGCAGAATAAAATAAAGACTCAGTTCATTAAAAAAAGTATTACCAAATAAAAATGGCGACGATTTCCAACTCCATTGACTTCACATACCACTTATATATCAAACAGCCGATCAAAAGCAGACGAACAAAAAGCACAATTAATCAGAAGTTCCACAGCCGGGATGTGAACCCGTCAAGTACAGAGGGGCGTGTCCGAGCGTCATCCGTTGTGCCATTGTCATAGCCAGTGATGTCTACGGTAGGGTGCTTTCGGCCGTTTGCTTACGTCATTAACCATGTTGAATACATCTATCTATAATACTATAGTTCAATATAGATGTATTTAAAAGTATAATTTTCAAGGTATTTTAGGAAATAATAATATAAAAAGTACCTTATATAAATATTCTACGACATTCTACACAGCGCTCTCTAGACCCAAAGTAAGCTTAGCTTAGCGAGCTTGTGTTATGGGTTCTAGAATGCTGATAAACATACTTTGATATACCTATACTTCTTTTTGTAAAAACATACCTACTTATTATACATAGAAACACCCAGACCAATGCAAATAGACATATTCATGAATACAAATAATTGCACTGAGCGGGAATCAAAACCGCGCCTCCTGTCGTAGCAGTCGAATACACTACCGCTACGCCACAGAGGCTATACTATTATAAAATTTTAAAGTAGCTGTGTCTGTATAATGATATTAAAAAAAAACTTGGATTACGTTATTGCACGATTTTGAACACGTGAAACGAAAAAACACTTCTGTATGTCTTTTTGTGCACGACGGATGCAAAAACTACTCAACGGATTTTGATGTGGTTTTTTTTCTTTGAAAGGTCTTAGTCAGACTCAAAATCTCGCGCATGTTTGATCACAATCGGTTGAGTAAAATCGGAGTTATAGACAAAAAACGCTAAAACTGACTTCCACGCGAGCGAAGTCGCGGGCCTCGGCTAGTATTATTATAAAATTATAAAGTAAATGTATCTGTACATTGGAGATACTGACAAAAATACATGGGTTATGTTATATGAACGTCTTTCTTCAGAACTGATTCTTTTTTTTTTGGAAATTTTGTATCTCTTTGTCTGTTTGTGCGCGATGGACGCAAAAACTATGGAACGGCTTTCGGTGCGGTTTCTTTTTGGTTGAAAGGTCTTATTAAAATCTGCTGCATGTTTGTCCACAATCGGATGGGTAGAACCGGAGACATTATGACCAAAAGATGCTACAACTAACATTCATGTAGACGAAGCCACGGGCATCGCCAATAATATATTTCCTTTAGCAATACGACACCTTTCCCAATCTTCCCAAATAACATGAATAACATCAAAAACATAATCGATACGGTCCCTATAGAAATAACAAGCGGCGTTCCCATAGCGACAGTTTATTAAACGCGATCAAATTGAGGCTCGTGTTCGCTGCCGGAATCGTTGCGTATTGTTCCTCGACGGCCTTGCTTTTGGCACTAAAATATCTAGGTATTTTACTTGACTAAATTTAGGAGATCTGACCGACTTTTCAGTTCATTAGGTGGCAGACAAGCACACGGCCCTACTGATCCATCACCGTGGTCTATGGACGTGTACAACACTAGCCTCGATTCTGCTAAAGGCAAACCACTGTCATGCCACTGACACTCTAAAAATGCTGTTTAATTGTGGACTTTACCGTTATACAGTTAAAGTCTAAAATTCTCTCTACAAAATATAATTTAGTTTTAGACGGACATGTGCAACATCAGGAATATCGGATTTATTAAAATCCCTTACACGGTCCACCTGATGGAAAGCGATTACCGAGGCCTATGAACGGGCGACGGGGGTAGAATACCGGGCGTCAGTCGCGCTGCCGACCCTGAAGGGGGGGGGGGTTTCAAAGAGTTTATTTTATCAAGATTCTTTATCAGTCCTTCCTTCTACAGTCCCGAGTTCTTTAAGCGGGGCGTGAAAAAGCATCTGATGAGACCATCACGTTGAGGGCTACCACTGTGGCAGTGGCAATAACACTGAAAAACTGAAAGGGCTCGAAGGATGATGATGATGAATCGTAAACAAAAAATGTTGACAAAATTAAAAACGAATTAATTTCAAAGTACCAGGGCAGCATAACTTTGACGTAGATTTTAGCAAATCGGGTTACACATTTCAACAGCAGATGCAGTTGGCGTTAATAGGTATTTGTGTGTCCGTCCGACACAGCCGGTGTCGTGGAGTGACGTCAGCAATGAACGTCACAATGTCTGTCTGTTTATAACACCCGTGCTTTGTCGGTTTACAAGCCTCTCATAGAATTGAATTTATACTCACACGTACTAACATTATAAATGTGAAAGTTTGTGAAGATGTTTGTTACTCAAGCACTCCCAAACTGCTGAACCGTATCTAGCTAAAAGTTACAGGAATAGATTTAGTCTGGAAAACCTCTCCCCCCCTTTTATTCCGGGGGCAAGGCGACACCGTGTTTTTCATACCCGAGGTCGCCATTTCGAAGCCGGAGATGGCCCTGGGTCGCCTTGGGTACAAGGGAATTTGCTTTTCGAGTTACCTTACACGTCGGTATTTGAAAATGCGACATGTCGTGCGGTTTTAGTCGGTCCAAGTCGAACATTACGGACCGTGTAGTGAGGATTTCCGCACGAAAATAGAAAGTCTTTTATAACACTTACTTAAACTATGAAAGTAAAGGCGATTATTCCCAGTGATTCCCACTTCTAATGAAACTAGTATTTTTCCCTCCAGACTCGTCACCTAGAAATAAATGTTTGTTGGTTCTCGCGTAAGGAACCCTAATTAAATAACAAAGTTTGCCTAGTTTAAAACACTTACTAGGGCGACATGACATATAAAGAGGCGGATACCGGACACCGACGCGGCTGCGGCCGTACAACTACAATACGAATGAACAATAGTAACTTGATATCTCCCGCTAGGTTTATGCGCCTAGTACACGCATTGTTTAAAGAATGCTAGCTGTTGCCCGCGGCTCCGTTCGTGTTATATCCTGACCCGTAAATAGGTTTCATTTTTTAATACTCGCGGCTTTGTCGTCGGTTTTCGTGTTTTTTGACTATTTTCTGGTTCTACTCAACTGCTCAACCAATTGTAATTAAACATTATGTTAAGATTTTAAATCTGTCCAAGCCAAGATACCTTTCTAATAAATAAAGCATCAAAATTCTTTCAGGAGTTTTTGCGTCCATTGCAAACAAACAGATAAGAAAGTCAACAGATATATTTTTGTGTTCAGAATCGTTTATAATGTATTTTTCTTAAATCTCCAGTTTACAGGCACAGCTTCTTAACAATCTTAATATATAATTATAAATCTCGTGTCACAATGTTTGTCCTCAATGGACTCCTAAACCACTTAACCGATTATAATAAAATTCGCACACCATGTGCAGTTCGATCCAACTTGAGAGATAGGATAGTTTTTGAAACGGATTTCGACATCCACGCGGGCGGAGCCGCGGGCAACAGCTAGTCTTAATATATATAAATCTCGTGTCACAATGTTTGTCCTCAATGGACTCCTAAACCACTTAACCGATTATAATAAAATTCGCACACCATGTGCAGTTCGATCCAACTTGAGAGATAGGATAGTTTTTGAAACGGATTTCGACATCCACGCGGGCGGAGCCGCGGGCAACAGCTAGTCTTAATATATATAAATCTCGTGTCACAATGTTTGTCCTCAATGGACTCCTAAACCACTTAACCGATTATAATAAAATTCGCACACCATGTGCAGTTCGATCCAATTTGAGAGATAGGTTAGTTTTTGAAACGGATTTCGACATCCACGCGGGCGGAGCCGCGGGCAACAGCTAGTATTTTATATATAATAGTTTATAGATAGATATATAGATATAATAGGTATATAATAGTACCAGGGCCACATAGCCGCCTACAAGTGCACCAAGCCATTATTCACACGGCACCTTGCAAGTGGCGTAGCAGATGTGTAGACATGGCTACGCCGTAGCCCGTAGGGGTATTAATAACTTTAATACATGCCCGTGGCGTCGCTTGTGGTTGTGGCATTATGTTTTATTGTTACTGCTACAAATCGTGTGGTCGCGTTCAAGTACCTATAAATTATTTCTACGGATTTCGATTGTACTGGACAGAGTTAATTGATTCTATTAATCAAAAATAAATCAGTCATAATAATAAGTAATAAATAGCAACCCATTTATGTCCCACTGCTGGGCACGGGTCTCCTCTCCTCTAACGAGAGAGCTGAGAGGGTTTAGACCTTAATACACACGCTGGCATAATGCGGGTTGGTGGATCGGACATGACATGTCCTTAGAATTTCTTCTAGGACATGTGGGTTTCCTCACGATGTTTTCCTTCACCGTCAGCAGATGGTAAATCATGTGATTAGCACATATAAATTTCATAAAGTGAAATTCACATTGGTACTGTCTGGTCGGATTCGAACTCGATACCTCTGAGTAGAGGCCGCGTCCTTATCCATTCAGTTACCATCGCATCATAATTCATTGCGGACAAAAATTGGGGTGAGTATTTTTTTAAATTATCTCCAATTTACAGACATATCTACTTTACAATTTTATAATAGATAAATTACGATAGCTTAAGTTAAAAACCTCAGATAAACCAGAGCAAAGCAAGGGCGGTTTACTAGTTATAACTTCATTATGTAAAACCACTTTCGAAAGTGCCTGTACGACTGTACCGTATTAGTTTACAGTTTCCACCGCATATGACGTAAGCTGCCTACCCCACGTGAGAAATAGGCCACCGTTGTAAGGCTTCCGCATTGCTTCGGCTTCTGAATGTATCGATCTGGTCTAAATAAAGACTCGAAGCGCTTCTGGCGTCGAGTAGCGGAGT
The DNA here is from genome assembly GCA_963576445.1 of Lithosia quadra. NCBI lineage: Eukaryota > Metazoa > Arthropoda > Insecta > Lepidoptera > Erebidae > Lithosia > Lithosia quadra. Next base: position 3,942,201 of record OY754897.1, read on the forward strand.
TAGTGAGAAGTGGTCCGATACTGTTGTCAACTAAGTTGAAATTTAATTTGGTAAGTTTGTAGTTTCATAACAAACTACTTCAATATATGGTAATCTAATTTTGTGTGTCTCTCTATATAAATAAATTAAATAAAGTGTATGTTGATAATATTTAAATAACCGCTTTTTGATGTATACGCGGTACATAAAAAACAACATTAAACATTCTCTCAACCTTTTCCCAACTCAGTTGGGGTCGGCTTTCCAGTCCAACTGTGATGCGGCTGAACTACGATATTTTACGTGGAGCGACTGCCATCTGACCTCCACAACCAATGGCGATATCGGAGTTCCAAGTTAGAAAGTTAAAAAAGTTAAAAAACAACATTTTTTACAATTTTATATGTTTGTTTGTTCCGGCTATTCTCTGAAACGACTGTATTGATTTTAACAGAACTTTCACTGGCAGATAACTGATGTAACAAGGAGTAACGTAGGCTACTTTAATTTTCGTAAAAGAATTAGGGTTTCGCGTAAAAAAAATCTAAAAAAATAATTCCATCAAGAACCAAGCGGTTCGGTGCCTCTTTTTTCAGCCGCACCATAAAGACTTGGAATTTTTTACCAGCGCATGTGTTACAGTCCCGGGTCCTTTAAGCGGGGTGTGAAAAAGCATTTGATGAGGCCGTCAAGCTGAGAGCCACCACTGTAGCACTATCGGTGTATGTAGTGGTGACCCCCGATCTTGAGACTTTGCCTTTAGCTTTCCATCAGGCGAGGTGAAGTCATGTTGACATATCCAATATATAAAAAAAAACAACGTGAACAGAGTCACCGGCACAGCTAGTATATTGAATAAATATAGATTTTGTTGGAGGCCATTTTATCGCTACTTCAAAAATCCCTTACCCCAAATCCTCCATTGTCAAATACTTGTTATAAAAAGTTGACTTTCCACTTCAAATTTGTGTCTAACAGCTTCGTCAGCAGATCAGTCCCTCTGAGCTGAGAGGGCTGTGGAGGACTCTTCAGAGGGCGCGAATCAAACATGGCTTATCGCACTTTTAAAGCTATTGAGATTAAAACCTGCGATTATTAGACGTGAGATTGCATAAGCAGGTTTAGATGATGCTTATATTTTGTCAAAGGGTTATTAAGAGTGAATGGATTTTTTGTTGGGTGTCAGTTTTCACGTTTTGTGACTATTTGTATCCGGTTCTACTTAACCGATTGTGATCAAACATGCGTAAGAGTTTAAGTCTGTAACCTTTCCAACAAAAAAAGAACATCAAAATCTGTTTAGTAGAAGAATTTAAAAAAAAGTATTTATAGTTCAGAATCGTAAAAATATTTTTTTTCGTACAAAAATACATACGTATTATACAAAGAAATAACCCCAGACCAATACAAATCGACATTCATGACGTATTCATCATACAAATACTTGTACTGAACGGGAATCGAACTCGCGCCCCCTGTCGTAGCAGTCAAATGCACTACCGCTACGCCACAGAGGCCATTATTATGTATACCTATTATACACACAAAATTTCTTTGTCTTAACGTAACAAACTCTTATCAATGAAGATTATCGCCTCTCCAATCTCCTGCAGCCCTGGTACTCGCCTCATTTGAGCTCATAAACTCCGCCTCATTAGGACTAACGAATGAGTTCTAACTGTCAGTTGAATGAGTTCCTGTCGCGCTCTGAACGAGAATTAAAGATGGCGACATTATGACCTGTTTAATTGTCGTACGGGAGAGTTATTAGCGCGAGTTACTAGCGCGGGAGACGGTAGACTGATTTAGTATTATTTTTGCGATTTTCGTTAATGAAGATGTAATATATTAGATCTATCTAGATGAATAGGTAAGCGATGGTAGCTGAATGGATGATGGAATTTAAAAAATACTCACCCCGATTTTTGTCTACAATGAATTGTAATGCATAGTAATAGTAGCTAAATGGATAAGGACGCAGCCTCTACTCACAGGTATCGAGTTCGAATCCGGCCGGACAGTACTAATGTGAATTTCACTTTGTGGAATTTATATGATTTACCATCTGCTGACGGTGAAGGAAAAACATCGTGAGGAAACCCACATGTCCTTGAAGAAATTCTAAGGACATGCCCGATCTATCAACCCGCATTAGGCCATCATGTGTGGATTAAGGTCTAAACCCTCTCAGCTCTCTCGTTAGAGGAGAGGAGACCCGTGCCCAGCAGTGGGACATAAATGGTGTGCTATTATTATTATAATAATATTAGATAGTCATGACATAGGTATACATATTATTGGAGGTAGGAAACGATAATATCTCGTCATCCAACTGGGGTAGTACCTCTGCCCTACAGGACACCGCGCCCATAATAACCATCGTGTTGTGTTCCCGGCGGTAAGTAGGGTAGCCAGAGCTCACTGGAAGGATTCTGTGCTATCAGCAGGGAGACCAAATTCCCCTGCTGCCATACCCAGCTACTTTTCCAATTCTCCCGTCCTTTCCAGGGTTGACTGCGCGAGTGTTACGCCTCTGGTGTTATACATGTCTATAAGCCACGGTGACCGCTTCCCATCAGGAGAGCTGTGTGTTTGTCTGACAACTAAATGGTATAAAAAAAATAATAGCTGATTTTATTAGCTCACTTTTATGGCAGACGTGACAGTCCAAAACCCTAATACCCAGTTTAGTATTTTACGCCAAAAAAAATACTGTACATTTTATTTGACAGCCCAGTAATTCTTGTGATGTGTTTAAATCGAGTACTTACTCGGGGCCCGTTCAGTACGCGCTGTCTGGCTAGTTATATATAGCTGGTCTAAAAATCCGTGGCTTCGCGGCAATCAAAACATTAGTTTGTTTATTTGACGCGGCTTATAAAAAGTTTTATGATTGGATATAAAAACACTAGTTACTGGTAAGAGTATTGCTGAATTGAATTGATGTGTGCGATTATTGTCTTAGCTTCCTAACACCCCCCCACCCCCCTTCAGGATCAGTACGCGAGTGTGACGCTTCCCATCAGGTGGGCCATGTACTTGTCTGCCACCTAAGTACCTAGTATTATAACAAGCATTCTGTGGTTATCTGTGCATTACTATTGTCTATTATGAACGAACTAGCTGTCCACCGCGGCTTCGCCCGTGTCACACTTCGTCCCAATGGCACTTATTTAACCCAAACATACCCGTAATGTCTTAGTTTTGCAATAATGTATGGAAAATTTCCCGATTCGTTGACATATATGATTACTTCTCTGCTCCCCTGGGCGGTAGCGTGATGATAATAGCTTATAGCCTTATATGCTCATGCCTTTTTCCCTCCGGGGTAGGCAGAGACAACAAACCGCCATCTGCTTCAATTCTATCCTTACATACTTCACGCGCTTTTCTCTACTGTCATTAACCCTTTCATGCAAACCCAAGTATTTTTTTCTAAATATTTCCAATGTACAGACAAATTGATCATAATTTAGACACAGTCCTAATTTATCCAATAGCCCAAGTGTCAATTGGCTCATTTAATAATAGGAAGGTCAAAATAACAACATTTTTCCCATTTAATTTAGCATTAATATAAGTGTTGTGTGTCTTTGTGTACCTATTTATTCTGCGCACGCGGCGGCTGTTCCTCGCTACTGTGATTTTCCCACGTGACTAAAATATGGGGTTCTTCAAGAAGGGCATTAGAAGGTTATATTCATTGGCCACGGTGACCGCTTCCTATCAGATGAACCGTGTGCTTGTCTGCCACCTAATTAGTATTAAAAAAATCGACATCCCTGGGCCTTGATTCTGCTAAAGACAAACCACTGATATACCACTGACACTCTAAAAAATGAAAATTGAATTGTAGTCTTTATTGCTATTAGGTTAAAGTCTAAAGTCAAATGATATTTTGTAGAGTGAATGAAAAAGTTAAAATGAATTCTTTTCATTTGATTTTAGACTTTAACTGTATAACGGTAAAGTCTACAATTAAATAGCATTTTTAAAGTGTCAGTGGTATTACAGTGGTTTGCCTTTAGCAGAATCCAGGCCCTGGTGTTACACACGTCCATAGGCTCAGTGACCGTTTCCCACCGTGTGCTTGTCTACCACCTAAGTGGTATTGAAAAAGTAATAATGTACTTAATATTTTTCGAAGATTGTGAAGGCAAGGATTGTGAAAAACGTCCAGGAGTTGGTGTGAAATTTACCTGAAACAATAGAAATGTACACATTAGTTAATATGCAACATCAATAAAAATATATAAACAAGAGGCGAGGTGCAGTCAGGTTGAAATGTCCAATATAAAAAAATATATACTTCGGGGGATCGCGGGGGCCATTTTATAATCGTAGATGGTCCAAGGTCAGCTAGGGGGCGAGGGATATGCCTATTAGGGAACCTTACACCCCGGTAATTAAAACCCGAGATGGCGTGCGATATTAGTCGGTTCAACCCCGACATAACCCACACCGATGGTGAACGGGGGGATTTCCGCACGATAAAAAAAAGGTTATAGCTTTCCGGTTAGTGTCTGTTAAATCGCAAAAGAGTAAAATTGTCTATTGGTTAATCTCATTCAGTACTTGTCTTTGAAGAGATAGAAGAATGCTTACAATACAGTTAAACTATCAACTCTTGCGCAGATCAAAGAGTATCAGAATCACACAGTTTAGTCTATACATCGCGGTGACGTCACACAAGATGGCGCTCTAATAATAACATGCGCGTACGCAGATTGATTTGCGCAAGCTTAAATTGATGACAGAATTAGTTTGGAATCTTCTAGACGCCAACTGGGCTCAATGAAATGCAAATTATGACACTGCGTCCGTCCGTCCAAAATATGTTGAAATTTACGCAATATGTTATACTAGCTTTGCCCCGCGGTTTCGCCCGTGGTATACTTCACACCCGTGGCCCCAATTTATTCCATACATGTCCGTAATTTATTAGTTTTACAGTAATGTATGAAAATTTGTCCGATTTACTAATGAATACTGCTCCACTCTTCTTAGTAGTAGCGTGATGATAATAATAGCCTTTCTCGATAAATGGACTATCCAACACAATTTTTTTTTTCTACTTTGTACTCGATGGTAAGCTGAAGGCAAAGTCTCAGGAAAGAGGGTGTTAACAATGGTGGCACTCTGCTTAACGGCCTCATCAAAAGAGGATTGTCGTCGCAGCACCGCGTGATACCCACCGGTCCCACTAGTGCTGCTTCACAATCCCCCCCTGCCCGGCTATGCACTTGCTGATCCCTAACGCAATCCAACCGAGATTGGATTACTATGGAGAGTTTTTCGCAAGAAATCGTGCATGGTGGTACCTACCCGGCCTAATTTTGTGACAAATTGGTTCCATTAAATTTTCAATTCCAACCGGTAGATCCTGAGATTAGAGCGTTTAACTAAACAAACAAACTTTAGAATATTTACGCACATTATTTTCATGCTCGGGGGGCTTGCAAGCTCTGGCTACCCTACTCACCGGCGCCGACGGGAACACAACACGATGGTTATTATGGGCGCGGTGTTCTGTAGGGCGGAGGTACTACCCCAGTCGGACTGCTCATTTCGGACGGGAGATACCGTCGTGTCCTACTTCCATTTAGTGATATAATGATATAGTGATTTCTTTAGTGATGTAAATATCTAATTATTAATAATTAACCGTGCTATACTCTCTGCCAGACGATGCCGACGCGTGGCTAGACATGGTCGCCATATTTTTATTGTGGTATATTTTTAAATGACCTCGTACTTACATAATTCAAATTTCAGACATCAATGTCAAACGATCTTTGTAGTTTATTTTTATTTTTATATCACTTAGGTGGCAGACAAGCACATGGCCAACCTGATGGTAAGCGGTCACCGTGGCCTACGGATGTGTGCAACACCAACCCAATGCGATTAGGTTTTACTTAGATACTACAATCCCATTGGGCTAGGCAGAGACAACATCTTTCCACTTGCTACGATTTTGACATACGCTTCTCGCTCCTTCAACTTTCATAATTATTTTCATAATATATTATGCACGTGGACTGCGGGTACTCTTGACCTGGCCTTTCTCCAAAACGTCCAGGATCTGATTAACATACGTACGCCCAGGTCAACCTTTACCGGGTTGCCCATCCACCCTCGCCTTTTATATCTGTTTCGTCAATCTTCTTCAATCCTACATGGTTTGACTGGATTTTAATGAAAAGAAAACTTTCTCGGCTTCCTGGGATGTGGGTGGGTATATGGTACCCACGGTTATCTTTGATGGTACCAGTCCGGATGCGTGCCAATAAATCTCCCATCTACAAACTATTTGAAAGCAAAACCACACATTCGCATTATCTGTACCAGAGTCGCAGACGTGACGGACAGGTGTCTGGCGCGGTGATGTATTCGCCCATAAATCCTACACGCGGCTAATTACCCGCCCTACATTTACAGCGATATCTACTGATCACTTCTGAACGCCTGGTACTTCCAGCGGAGTTCAAAGCGTGACCTACATGTTTAATAGCTGAGTATATTCCGCGGTCGTTTCCGTAATTGCGATGATATTGCAGCAAGTTATTTTATGCATTAATGTCCTGTGCTCATTAGGCTGATAGTTTATAGAGTGATCTGATTTTCTATCAACAAATACGAGTATTTATAGAGTACGCTGCGCTCTGCGTTTTTTTATCCGATGCAATACTGTATCTAAACTACGAGTATCAAACTACGGCGTTTTGTTCGGCGTTCCGTCTATTTTTCACTTTGTCGCAGTCAGACAAAAAGTAAGACATTTACATTACAAAATTCGTCATACAACTGCCGATGCCGTAGCAAATAGTTTGCTGCAATTAGTTTGCACATTTAAGAAATAACGAGTATCCCAATGCCTAACATCACTGCGAGTGATATACATTATCAATTTTTTTTCTAAAAACATCTGTTTACAAATAAAAAAAGTCATGCAATTAGATTAAATTTTTACCACACTGCATACTGCATTCTTTCGTCTATTTTTTTCTGTTTATCGCGTGCACTAAAATAACTCCACAATAAATATAGGAGACTAGGTAGGAATAAATGTCATAATATTCTATAGGCACGACAACGGAGGCGAGCAGCGCCTCTCACTCGCTACAGGAGACGCTGCTGCCTGCGGCAAATCCGGCCGGGGTAGGAGTGGACCTCTAGAGGGCTGCTCCAAGGCTCTACGTGGCCCTCTGACTAGCAGAGGGCACAGTGGGGATCAGACGTGGGGTGAACTGATTCGCCGCACGCGGACGGTTATTTGACAGAACGGCCACCTTCCGCAACAGCTAGTACTTCAATATAAGAACATTTACAAGGTGAAACATATTTTTATTATACTACGTAGGTGGCAGACAAGCACACGGCCCACCTGATGGGAAGCGGTCACCGTGGCCTATGGACGTGTGCAACACTAGGGGTGTCACACACGCGCTGCCTACCCTGAAGGGAAGGGGGGAGGGCTAGGAAGGGGTGAGGGAAGGAGGGGTGCAGTGAGCACTGGCTACTGGCTACCCTACTTACCTTGGGGAACACAACACGATGGTTATTATGTGCGCGGTGTTCTGTAGGGCGAAGGTACTACCCCAGTCGGACTGCTCAGTTCAGACGGGAGATACCGTCGTGTCCTACCTCCTTCACATATTAAATTTAATAAAGTTCAGTCTAGTTTCTGTCCGTACGTCGACTCATTTCACAACTTTAGTACTTAACCTGGCTACGCCCACGGGAACAGCGTAGTAACTATTTATATCTCAAACATCAGACAATGTATCTATTTGAAGATTGCTGAGAGTAGTTCATAGTACAGTCATTGACTTATGAAACATGTGGACCGAACGCGATGAAGACGAGACTTTTTTTTATACAACTTAGGTGGCCGATAAAGCACACGACACACCACCTGTGGCTGTCGCAAATATGGTAGCGGCTAACCATGTGTGAGTGAATTTTAGATTACAAAGCGTTACCCAAAGATTAAAATGTGATTCCTCAATATTTTTTCTTACTGTCACTAAGATTTTACACAATTTCACTACACAAGACATGTTGTTTTGTAATTTTTGAAGTGAAAACTTCTTTAGCGGCGCTGAGCATTTTTTTTGTATGGGTAAAAACTTTCAAACTCGCGTCAGGGTCACGTGATGCTGATCGAAAAAGCGTAAGATCGAGGGGAAGGGAGAGGAACTAGTATCTCCCACTCTTTCTACCGTGCCTGAGTGTGCTGCTCTGTTTAGGCGGCACAGGGCGCTTGCGCGAATGACCGTGTGTGTTTATGTACAGCGTCCCACGCGTATCCAAGGATGGTGACAGCTGATTGCTTGACTGTTGTGTAGTAAATACACTGTTGTGTATTCGTAAATGTGAATAAATAACAACATATAAATTGTCATATTTGTGTACGATAGCGCAATAAATAAACATTGTATTCTACCTCATAAATGATAGTACTTTTATACTTATAATTAAACACAACGTTAATATTGAAGTTTTCACTTCTGCCGGCACTCCCGGAGTGCTATTTTTTTTTGCTGCATAAACTGACTGAATGGAATGACGATTGCCGTGTAGTGGCTGACTAGTGTGTGAGTGTGTGCGTGCCAACGTATAAGCTAGTGTGTAGATTCTAGTATCGTGTGTCGTCAGCTGTATTCTTCAATGAGCTCTGTCCATTGGTTTTAAACGTTCACGAGTAGAGTATTAATTCTCAAACTGTTCGCTGTTATGAGCGAAAAGTATTACAAAGACTTTTGCCACTTGGCTACGGGCCCTGTTATTTAAAGTTACGTTTATTTACTACAGTCCTAAGGATTTTTCTTTGTTCTGTGACTACAAACAATTGTTTATATTGTTCGTTATGTATTTTTAACTCGCCATTAGTTATAGACTAGTTTTTGCCTACGACTATGTCTGAGTTAAATACGGAATAGGTCAACTGCGACTGCAGTCTCGGCAATTGTCCTAAACCATTGGCCCACCTGATGGAAAGCGGTCACCGTGGTCTTTGGACGTGGTCAACACCAGGGGCTGGGGTGCGAGGAATACCTATGTCTACTTGGGAATCTTGAGGTCACCAAAACCCTTGAGCCTCTGCAATTGTGTCCAGATATTGTTTCTTTGGCAGTATTTTACCGCTCCTGCCATGGTGAGTGTTCCGATGAGCTCTACCAACTAGTCCCACCCTCCCTTTTCCTATACAGAACAACACGTGCGAGGCTGAGATATCACCCTCATACCATGCAAATTCCATCAAGAACCAAGCAGTTCGGTGCCTCTTTTCTTTGCCGCACCATCAAAACCTGGAATTCCTTCTACAGGCCCGGGGCTTTAAGCGGGGTGTGAAAAAGCATTTGATGAGGCAGTCAAGTTGAGGGCCGCCATTGTAGCACTACCGGTGTATGTAGTGGTGACCCCAGTCCTGAGACTTTACCTTTAGCTTACCATTAGCCGAGGTGAAGTCATTTAGACGTGTCCTATATAAAAAAAATCACAAACCTGGCGTCAATCTAACTGTGACTCCATCATAGTCGGTTCAATCAAAATATACCCTCATTCCCAAAGTACCAGGAGCGCAAAGCAAGTAGAATATCAGCAAAACTGAATCACACCGAAGCGTTCGCAATATAAATGGACCTATCCTATCTGACGACATGTGCTTACACGCGGCTGAACGCGAGCGGTGACATGGAATATCGCGACTTGATAGCTACTCCAACGGTTTTATGCTACCCTGGTACATGTTAGCTTACAGTACCTGGAAAAGACTATAAGCATTTCCAATAATAAGAGGATTCCACCGATTATAGCAACTGAGATCGACTAAAACTAAAATAAGAACTAAGGAGGATGGGCAATTTGGTCTCCCTTTCCAATATTGTCCAATCAAAATGAATTTACCATCATTGGATAGCTCTTGTCAAGAGCATAAAAAACGACTACGGCAGCTAACCTTTATCTATTGTCCGTTTTGTAATATAAGCTTCGGAAGTTACTTCGAAATAGAATTTAAAAAATATATTTATCAGATTTAGCTTGACCGATTTTGATGACGATACCATTTATTATTAACTATACGTGTACGTAAGCAATAAGTATTAACTTGGAACGGTTTTGTTATCTCTGTCGTCCCCTGGAGGGCGCAGCGCAGCGGTTGAGCAAAAAAAAAAAGGTTAACAAAAAACGGTGGTTTGCGGGCGAGAAATGTAGTGGCCGGGGGTGCCGGGGGTGTAGGGGAAGCGAGGGGCGCTTGCGCACGTTCCCGTGCCAGTCGTTCGCTGATATTTGTTGTGTGACCACGTTATCTCGTTCCTCATTCTCACGTCGACTATAGACCCTGGCATTATTTTGGACTCCGTTACCGTTGCGTTGTGTTTATACCTCGTTATTGTTTTTAAACCTTTACTTTCTACTGGACTTGAGTGCTTAGCGATTGGATTATTTGTTTACCATGGAACGTTTCCGTAACTGTGTCATGTGCAGAAGAGGGCTGCACCGAGGCAGATATCAGGTGCGCATTTTATCGGAGAGCTTACCAAGAATGCGCGCAGACCTGTCAGAATTTATTCGAGAAAATGCAGTATTGGAGGTTAGTACCTAATCATGGAACTTTTTAACTTTTATGTTAAGTATGTCTAAACAGTTCTAAAAAAAGTCTAAACAGTGTCTAAACAGAATGACGTAAAATATTTTATTTTAACGTTAAGTACATGGTATTTATTCCATTCTTATATATATAATGTGTTAAGCTATAGCCTACCTATCGTATTGACCTTTTCTTTTTAAACTCTAGCATGAATAATGTAATTAGCGTGCAATAATGTATATAAATAATGTAACAATATACCTAGGCTATTAATCACTTAAATCATCATTTACTTACACTATTATTACCGATTTTCAGGTGGTATTCGATAATACTCGGAGAGTATGCTATCGATGCTGGCAAAGAGCTGAAAACGCGATTGGAGCTCTACCTCAACAACTGCTTCAACCCGACCCACAGCCGCAAGAACAAGTAATGCCGCCGCACGAGCAAGCAGACCCACCGCACGAACAAGCAGAGCCAGACGAACAAGTAGAACCGCAGGTTGGACATATTATACACGTGCCCGAATATATGAGAGCACCAAATAGTTCAAGGCGTTGTATTTTTCGTGGCTGTACTAACGCAAACCGCTGTCGAATCCCAAATGTTGTCAAAATCTTTGTGTTTACCCAACATAAAATCTACATTCCTGACGCTGCTAGAGTGTGCCTAGACCACCTAAATGGGAACGATTGGAATGAATTACCTCAAGCATGCAATATTTCTCATGACTTTACAGCCGCTTATTTCAGTAACCTGTGTGATTTACTGAGAGATGCCTTAAACGCACCCAGATTGCGTTTTAGCGAGCTAGAAGGAAGAATGACTGAAGAAGAAATGCACTTTTGGACTGGACGTACTATGGAACAATTTAATGATATCCTAGAGCAAACTCCTTCCTTAAGAAGTGAAACTACAGATGCCAGGACCGCTTTAGGTATTTTACTGACGAAACTACGCACAGGAGAATCCAACGAAAGACTTGCGACGTTGTTTAATATCTCTAGAAGAACATTCGAACGCCAGTTGGCAATTGCACGAGGGTGCCTCAGTTCTGATTATGTTGGTCTTCACTTGGGAGTGGATCACATAAGTAGAGACAATGTACTGGAGAGAAACTTGAGGATACCAAAAGCATTGTATGGGAATGCCATCAACTCTAAAGCCATTGTTATTTGTGATGGCACGTACATTTATATTCATAAAAGCTCGAACTTTTTATTTCAGAGGCAATCGTATAGCTTACACAAGTTCCAAAACTTATTGAAACCATTTTTAATTGTGACCACTGACGGATATATTATAGACGTAAAAGGACCTTACGCTGCAACTAAAACTGATGCCCACATTATGAAAGATATAATGAATGACGAGGAAAACCCGTTGCACATATTGCTTCATCCCAATGATGTGTTTATTTTAGATCGTGGGTTTCGAGACAGTTTGGCCGATATTGAAGCGTGTGGCTACGAATATCATGTTCCTCCGACTAAAAACCCGAACGACTCACAGCTCACTACTTCTCAAGCGAACGATTCGCGACTGGTTACGATATGCCGATGGGTAGTGGAAGTGGTTAACGGGCGCATTAAAAGAGATTTTAAGTTATTGCGGCAAAAATATTTTAATAATACAATGCCTAATATGTTTATAGATTTTAAAATTGCAGCAGCAATAACTAATCACTTTCACGCGCCCATTGCAGATAGCCAGCATGCAGAAGCTTTTCTACAAAGAATATCTACAAAAATACAAACACCAAATGTGTTGTACAATTATGTAGAAGCAAAAAGATTAAATAATAGAAGAGCCAATTTTCAGAGAATAGAAGCACATGATGTGCTCGATTTTCCACGATTGAGTGAACAGGATGTGATATTGCTGTCATTGGGGACATACCAGTTAAAACTCGCAAAGTCATACTGCAGCGAACACCTGAACAATGGCTTATATCTCATAGAAACATATAGAGAAAGCGCTATGGAGGATGTGAATGAATATGGGATAGAAGAAGATGTGTGGCTTTTGCGTGCACGTATACAGTCCCGACATGTGAGAGCAAAACAATACTTTTGTTACATATTGATTAAAAGACATGAAAATATAATACTACATCACTATTGTACATGTTTGACAGGACGTCGCACGGTAGGTTCCTGTGCGCATATAGTGTCTATAGTCTGGTATTTAGGATATGCTAAACACGAGGGCTTTAATGAGCCAGCATTGTTTTTAAATAGCATCCTTGTAGATACTGAATAGTATTATTGTATAATTAATGCTTATATAATAAACCTGTACAAAACGTATTTCACACGTGTTTTATTTTGATAAACAGTAATAACTAGCTAAAGAACCGTGGCATCACCTGCTCCATAATAGAGTACCTGTTCCAGGGATGAAATGTGACCTTTTGTACCTTTCGGTACCTCTTTTACATTCATGCAAAAACAAATGTATCAATTACATAAAATGAAGCACAAATATCGGTATTGTTGGTGGACTGCTGATTCGCAGGTCACGGGTTCGATTCCCGCACAGTGCAAATAGTTGTGTGCATGAAGATGAGTATTTGCATTTTGTCTGGGTGTTTCTATGTATAATATGAATGAATTTACAAAAAAAAGTATATAAGTATATTTATCCGCATTCTAGAACCCATAACACAGGCTATCCTTAGTATAGGTCAAGAAAGTGACGTGTAGAATGTGGTAAGACAAGAAAAGATAACATATTGTAATTATTGTTATTGTAATAATAACCTGGCATAATCGAGAACAATGTCAATAAAAGTGTACGTAAGATGTAACAAAAAAAAAAATTACAGCTCTCGGACAGCAAAGCGGGACTAGCGCCATAGTTATTCATAATCCACATAAAAATACCTTTCCAACGGTGTATCATTCATTCCGATTGGAGGGGGGGGCCAACTTCCATACATTGGTGCCCATCATCCTTTGATAGCGGATTCACGAACGATCAACTGCGATTAAGGCGTACTAAACTGCGTTAACTTTGTGAAATTCAGTCCCAGTAAGTACTATTATAAAATTGTAAAGTATTTGTCTGCACATTTTTTTTTTTATTTATGATAGGCTTACGTTTACATTGGAGATATAAAAAAAAATTGTATGCATATGAAGGATTCTGAATACACAAATATTTTTTTTGGAATCCTTGTCTGTTTGCCTGTTTGTGCGCGATGGACGCAAAAACTACCTACTGAACGGATATGATGCAGTTTTTTGTTTGAAAGGTGAAACTTAGAATGTTACGCATATATTTAATCACAATTATAAGATACTTTGAGACATATTATTAGTCAAAAACGAGAAAACTGACATCGACGCGTGCGGAACTGTGGTCTTATTCAAGACAGAACTCGAACAAAACCATTCCATCCCAAAATGATTTAAATTCAATCCACCAATTTCCCCCTACCAACAATAGATGGCGTTGTACAATGGCGTCGGAAAATTTATTACGTTTCACTTACAAATGAAATTCCTTTATTGAAGTGAATTACCTGAATTATTGCCTACCCTCATTGTAGAGTGGGAGGGCGTGAAGATATATTCGAAAAAGATACTTTTGTAATTTAGTAAGGGTATCCCTAGTAGGTATAATGCTTTCCTAGTACTTGAAAAAAATACTAGTAGTCGAAATTTCTTCTGTGTGCGGTAGTGTATTCGACTGCTACGACAGGAAATGCGGGTTCGATTGCCGCTCTGTGCAAATATTTGTATGCATGAATATGTCTATTTGCATTGGTCTTGATGTTTATATATAAGTATGTTTTTCCGCATATCCGCATTCTAGAACCGATAACACAATCTAATCAAACTATGCTTACTTTGGGTCTAGAGAGCGCTGTGTAGATTGCCGTAGATTTTTTTTTATTAGGGACTGTGATTTTGCCTTTTGCTTACCATCAGGCGAGGTAGTCATATTGACGTGACGTGACCTACAAAAATATTTCCTGTAACACAGCTGAGCTAAAAAGGATCTAAAAATGTATAAGTATTTAAGTATGCTAATCCGCATTCTAGAACCCATAACACGCGCAGTTAAACTATGCTAACTTTGGGTTTAGAGAGCTATGTAGAATACAGTAGAATATATATATTTGTTATTGAATTGTAAACGATATCTCAGAAACTGCTGCACCAATTCCACCGTGAAATATGAATGGCTACAATCAATTTAGTGAGAATAGCGGCCATGTTTGTTTGTGTACGCAAATGATGAATAGATAGTGTTAGATAGTCCGTTACGGTTGTGGCATTTGATACTCAATATGTACTCCAAAACATTTTAGGTGAAATCTACAGAATGACTACCATTATAGATGCAAACAATGGTTTATGCTAAAATAGTGTCTTCAATTTAAAACCTTCGGTGCCTTTTATTTCGTGCGGAAATCCCCACGGATCCCTCGTCGCCTGAGAGGGCGGAATAAAACCTCACACCGTTTCGGGTCTTCTAACGGCAGGGTGTAAGGTTACCCAAAAGGCATATCCTCACACCCCAGCCTGCTGTCCACGAGCCATCTACGGTTTTAAGATAGCCCTCTCAACCCCCAGTCAGTACGTTCTCGATGCCTAGCCATGCCTTTTCACATTTTATGAAACACTAGTTGATAACCTCGGCTTCACCCGGGTAGGGTCGGTTATCGTTTTTGGTGACTTACGTACTTAACTAAATTGTATTCAAACATACGGCAGATTTTAGTCATACTTAGATCAAGACCTTTTTAATAGAAAAACTTGCATCATAATCCGTTGAGTAGTTTTCGCGTTCATTGCGAACAAACAGACAAGAACTTCTAAAAGTGTTCTGAATCGTTCATTTAACATAACCCAAATATTTTTTTAATATCTACAATGAAAAGACAGCTAAGTTACAATTTTATAATGGTATAGATATTAAACTTCGAAGTCACGTCCCAACAGTTAGACAGACTCTTTTTTAATTAAATTCCGTCTGAAGTTAGAACTGAAATAATGTCAATACCTCAGACTTGGAAGATTATTAACCTGAGACTATTTTTTTTGATCTCTCAAGGTGTTATGTGTCCCTGGTACTTGTAGATAAATGGCTTTTGGAAAAGATTGAAATGACACTAATGACACAATTTACTTAAGACTCTTGAGAGTCAATTTTCAGTCTCAGCCATCTCATTCTTGAGTCAATCTCTCAAATGTTAACAATAGATTTTCTTGTAACTTGCTTTTATAAGCAAGGTAAAAAAGGTACTCTTTTGGTTATCCAAAAGAGTACCTTTTTTGACAGTTCGGAGATCGACATAAGATCGAGAATAGATTAAATTGAATTTCGACAACTACCCTTTTATTGTAATCGTTTCGAACGCTTGCAACCATCTCCAAAACCTCAAAATATATTATCAATTCATTAATTAAAATATTATAACGACATAGAAATACAATTAATAATTCATACAATAGTCAAATATTCTCCATAAATACTTCAGCATTGAATGCGTGGCCCTTAAAGGGAGTGCAGTTGGAATATTTGGCCATTTTACGGCTTTGTCCGGAGACAATGGTGGCCATTAATTAATAGATATTGCTATGATATATGTACCAGGGGCACAGCGTTCAAGAGGAGTGTTTTGGTTAGTTATGCGGTGAGGAATGTGTACGTACGCAATTAGCTTTTTAAAGTGTTTTAGTGGAGGTTTTTACCCGGCTAATCTCTGTAACGGCTGGACTGACTTTGACGGGACTTTTAATGGTAGATAGCTGATGTAATAAGGAGTAACTTAGGCTACTTTAATTTTGGAAAAAGGATTAGCGTTCCGCACAAAAAGTCTTTAAAAATCCAAATCCACGCACGCGTAACTGCAGGTACCTAAAAGTTAATCAGTAATCTAAAAATGAAATAAAAAATTCAATTTAAATTTTATAATGAAGTGATATGAATCAATCGCGAAATACATTAATACATTTTGTGATAGTGTTAGTAATTTACGAAATAAGTTTGTGGCACCTTTATAATTAAAACTAGCTAACGCCCGCGGCTCCGCCCGCGTGGACGTCAAAGTCAAAGTCAAAGTCAAAAATCATTTATTCTGTATAAACCATTTTAAGCGGAACTTACAAAACGTCAAAATTATAAATATTTAAAACTAGAAGCAAATCGAAACGCGGCCCAGACCTGAGAAGACTCCGGCAAGAAACTCAGCGGGCTGTTTTTTTTTTTTGGAAGTTTTCAGTTTTCGCGTTTCTTGACTATATCTCCGGTTCTACTCAACCGATTGTGATCAAACATGCTTGAAGTTTTTTACACACCAACACCTTTACTGAGTAGTATTTGCGTCCAGCGAATAAACAGACAAACAAACAAGAATTCTAAATCAAAATGTATTTAGAATCGTTCATATATTTTTTCAATATCTCCAATGTACAATTTTATAATAATTAGAACCGTTTTAAACATAAGCCAAGTATTTTTTAATAACTCCAATGTAACATTACCAATTAAACCAATTTAGTTCAGCCAGTGAAGCTAATAACTTCGAGAACAAATAACAACTTTATTTGGACATTAATCACTCAAGTTTTAATTCAATCGATTTTGTTAGACAGGTTGGTTTCTCGGGCAACAAGCATCATTTGTTTTCATTAGAACAAGACGGTACACAAGCTACAGGGTCACTCCCCCCCCCCCCTCCCCCGCCTGACGGGAACACAGTGGTTCCCAAACCCGAGGGTGCTGTCTGGCCCGGGTCAAGTCGGAGTGCGAGGTAAATTGCTCTATGGGCCACCTTACACCCTGACGTCAGAAGACTCTAGACGGCGTGCGGTTTTAGTCGGTAAAAGTCCGACATAACCAGCCCCGCTGGCCGCGGGTTGGGTATCCATGAGGATTTCAGCACGGAAAAAAAGGTTACAGGGTGGGCAGAGCGAGTGTATCACCCTTAATGTTGCATACATGCCTCGGTAATCTCTCCTCATTAGGTGGGCCTTGTGCTTGTCTGCCACTAAGTGGTATAAAAAACCCTTGGTGTTGCATATATGCCGTGCCGTACTTACCATCAGGTGGGATTTGCGCTTATTGCCACTGAAAGGGTATTAAAAGAATTTATTATTATAATGCAAATATATCACAACACATTCATGCAAACAAATATTTGCACTGATAGGGAATCGAACTCACGACCTTCTTAGCAGTTTATCGCTAAGCTACTAAAAAGTGCAACTACCCTGCCACCTGGCTTTCAACATAACATAAACTTTAAGATCATAATCAAATAGTTGCTACTTCATATGCAAGTTGCATTCCCATGAGCACTAAACTACCTTCTATTTAATTTCACCAGTAAATTAGTGAAATACTTGACAAGTTTGCCTCGCCCGGCATCGAACGCGGGCCTCGTAAACGTATTATTTACGACCTACCCCCTGACTGTGACTTGGCAGTCAGCCAACTTCTTACAGTAAAATATGGCGGCTCAAAAATATTGCTACAGAAGTAGGCTTTAGGTATTACTTGAATATGACAGGAAATGACAGTTATGTACACCTTACCATGACCTCTGTGGCGTAGCGGTAGTGCATTCGACTGCTACGATAGGGGGCGCGGGTTCGATGCCCGCTCAGTCCAAATGTTTGTATGCATGAATATGTCTATTTGCATTGGTCTAGGTGGTTCTATGTATTATAAATATGTATGACTTTACAAAAAAAATATCTAGAACCCATAACACAAATTGTTAAACTATGGTTACTTTGGGTCTAGATAGCGCTGTGTAGAATGTCGTAGAATATTTATTTATTTATTTATACCTCATTATAGCAATTCATTTGCAGACCTTTGAATAGTTTCGGACCTAAATATCAGAAAAGTACTGTTTTGATTTAATTTACTCACTAGTTTTAAATTGACGTTTTGTAAGTACCGCAAATGCCGTTTAATAGTCTATACACAATAAATGATTTTTGATTACTTTTACTTTGACTTTGATTGAAATTAAACCATATTTTGGCATTTGGAAAATCGACATGGCATCGAGACTAGACTGAATTTTGAACATTTTTAACAAGGATTGGCCCTCAGAACGTAATTAAAAAAACAAAAGGTAATTAATTAGTAATACAATTAAGTATAGATCGATCACAGGCCGGCCGCACGCGCGCGACAAGTCGCATCTGTTCAGTGATTAACGATGTACCGACAGACAGTGTGTTGTGTATGCATACATTGATTGGACGGCTTAAATATTTACTTGCAGCGTTGCCGTTGTCGATACAGCTGTTTTACTTTTAATAATTCAGAAAATATTGAGACTTAACAATGCATTATATAGGTAATGGTATGGAAGGAATACATTCAATCTTTGATTAGTAATTAATAATAAATAATAAATACTCTACGACATTCTACACATCGCTCCCTAGACCCAAAGTAAGCTTAGTTTCACTAGCTTGTGTTATGGGTTCTAGAAGGCTGATAAACATACTTATATACTTTTTTTTTGTAAATACATACTTATTATACATAGAAACACCCAAAATTTCTTTAACAATATTAATAAATAAATAAAATGATATTGTATTATAGTCTAAGTTTCAAACAAAAAAAAAACAGATCTAATACCGTTGAAAACAGGCAAGAATTCCAAATAAAATATGGTTTGTGTTTAGAATCGTTCTTGACATTCCCAAGTATTTTTTTTTAAATATTTTCAATGTATGGTAGGTACAGACAGATACAGCTAATTTACAAATGTTTATAATAAGTAGTATCTCTGCATTACTTTGCGGACATTCCTATGGGTTATACTTTACCTAACAGACAAAATAAATGCGCTAACCCACTTCGCCACGAGCTTCTCATGGTGGAACCACACTTCGCTATTCGCCTATATTGTAAATATCAACCTAGCGTTAATTCCCAGTCGTATCCAAAGCTTTCCCCTCGGAGTCTGGGGTCCGCTTTA
Organism: Lithosia quadra; assembly: GCA_963576445.1. Taxonomy (NCBI): domain Eukaryota; kingdom Metazoa; phylum Arthropoda; class Insecta; order Lepidoptera; family Erebidae; genus Lithosia; species Lithosia quadra. Next base: position 3,961,742 of record OY754897.1, read on the forward strand.
CCAGTCTTAACTGCGGATTTGGCTGGACCTCGACATTTTTCGCCTATTCACCTATATTGTATTCGAAGAAATTCTTATAGATGACTAAACCCTCCATAATTAGGCCTATTCGTATATATTTGCTTTATTCGCACAAATATTCACCTTTAGTCACTCTTCTATGACGAATTGTGTCATCTATAAGAATTTCCTCGAATACAATATAGGCGAATAGCGAATAGCGAAATGTGGTTCCACCATTATATTCCCAAACGACTGTCCATCATAAAGTAAGGTTGAGGTGCAAACTAATGTATCGTACGTCATTCGTACAAAGACATATTCACGTAGAAATGCGAATAACTTCATATGAACGATGTGTTGTTAAAATTCAATAATTAGCAATATTTTGTTTACCGTTACCCGGACATAATATTTAGCTTACGTTTTATAAACAATGCTTAGAGAAACAAATAACAATTCCAAATAATGTAGGAAAATGCATTCATTGTTAAGAGAAAAGGTTACAAGGAACTAATAAAAGATGTCACTGTTTCGCGGTATTGTCATCAATTTCGATAGAAGTGTGTTATCTATGGTCATTGAGCATGAATGCATAAAAAACTTACGGACTGAATACGCTGAATACGAGAGTGTGTCACTTAAAAAATGGCGGCGGCTAATCATCTGAATTTTTGTCACTACGGTTATTATAATGTTTGCCGCATATTGGCTGACTATTATGTGCGTGTGTGCGTGCTGACTTGAACGTATAAGCCAGTGTCAGTGGGCTGATTCTAGTGTCTTATGACTCTAGTGTATTCCGTCCATAGTTTTTATTTAAGTATTTATTTATTTATTTTAAGTTAATTAAAACGGTACATAACCAATTACATTAAATAACTTAGAAAATTACACAGTTACATTAGATTGATTACATAGAATACATTGAGTTGATGAAATATGGCCGGATTCACAATTTCTTTGAATAACAATGCATTTGTAAAGTAGCCGTTAGACTTAACCAAGTTCCTCAATTTTATTCAGAAAATGCCCAATAGTAAGTATCTGAAGAATATGCTAGTTTAACGGTTTGTTTGGTTCAGAATACAGTTACTCCTATGTTAAGGTACAGTACATTATACCATTCTGCCCTATCTTTGCGTATAGCTACGATACTTCTCCTTTTTTTTATAAAAATTCTTGAAAAGATTTCCGCGGGAAATCTAATTTAAAGTTCAGTTTTAATGTTATGTGTTGCCAGTTTACTTTCTGGGCCCTGCCACAATTTTTAGGTACTTATAATTTTTGGCAGTTTTCACTTTAACTTTTAATAACATTCTAAAACTGCATAAGCCAAGTGAGATACCTATATAGGTAGATATTGTAGAACCGGTATGAATTTAGGCGCTCATTAGTCAACGTTGGGCGCAGGTGTTACGAATATACCATCAACACAAACTGTAGCGAAATTGTGTGTTGTGTATGTAGAAGATAATTATGCTAAGTACCTACTTAGGTATTAAGTATTAGATATTTAATATTATTTCCTACATATTATAAATAATTTATTGGAGCAGTTATTTTATAGTCATTCCCTCAACCGACTGGCCTCGCTGGATGGAGGAGCTGGGGTGAATCAGAATCAGAATCAGAATACCTATCTTTATTTCTGGTGTTCCGCAGGGGTCCGTCTTATCGCCCACTCTCTTTCTTCTGCATATCAATGACATGCTGTCAGTAGGCAGCATTCATTGTTATGCAGATGATAGTACCGTGCATGGGCGTTATCTCGGTCACCCTGCGGCTAAACAGGCTGACATCGAGGAAAAAAGGCAGCTTCTTGTCACTGAGCTTGACCGGGTCCTGAATCACATTTCTCAATGGGGCTCTGAGAACCTGGTCGAGTTCAATGCCAAGAAGACGCAGGCCTGTGCGTTTACAGCAAAGGTATCTCCTTTCCTTCCGCTCCCTACTCTTCGGGACACACCATTACCACTGCAGGACAATCTCGATATACTCGGCATGGATGTTCGCTGCAAGCTGAACAACAAAAACTACATCGAGAGCATCATTAAAACGGTCTCGCGTAAACTCGGAGTCCTGAACAGGGTGAGGCGGTTTTTCACGCCGGAACGGCGGTGTCTTTTGTACAAGACACAAATCCGTTCCGGGGTGGAATACTGTTCTCATCTCTGGGATGGCTCTGCACAGTACTTATTAGATGCTCTCGACAGATTGCAGCGACGTGCAGTCCGCATTATTGGGAGTCCAGAAATCACGAACACCCTCGAGCCTCTACAGCTACGTAGAGATATAGCGTGTCTGGCAGTTTTTTACCGTCTCTACCATGGCGAGTGTTCCGACGAGCTCTTCCAATTAATCCCACCCTCTCCTTTCCTACACAGAACTACACGTGCCAGACTGAGGTATCACCCGCACACGGTGGCATCAATACCATCAAGAACCAAGCGGTTCGGTGCCTCTTTTATTTGCCGCACCATAAAGGCTTGGAATTCTTTACCAGCGCATGTGTTTCCTTCCTCCTATAGTCCCGGGGCCTTTAAGCGGGGCGTGAAAAAGCATTTGATGAGGCCGTCAAGCTGAGGGCCGCCACTGTAGCACTACCGGTGTATGTGGTGGTGGCCCCAGTCCTGAGACTTTGCCTTTCGCTTACCATCAGGCGAGGTGGAGTCATTTTGACGTGTCCTATATAAAAAAAAAAAAAAAAAAAAAAAAAATTTGTAAAACATTGTATACGATTCCAGATGCTGAAGATCCTAAAATGGTGGACCCGCTTTTTACACCCCGTTTCAAGAAACCGGGATTATAAGATGAAGGAAATACGTGTGCGATTAGAGCATTCCAACTCTTTATCGTGCGACAGACAAAGAAAGCATCATTCTAAATGGTCATCGTTACGATTACAATAGGGGGAATATTAGTATAATTTCAGTTAGGTTACTAATTTATTGTTTGTAAAAAAATATCAATAAAATAAATCCTTTGACCAGAGACATAATGGGCGAGGATTGACAAAGCGAGTTTGAATTTTTTATTTGCCGTTAATCAATAACTTTTCCAGACTCCATGTTACTACTTTCAACAATTCAGGATTCAGCTATCCAGGTCATATTCTGTTACCCGGTTGAAGTATTAACGACCTGGAATCCAACCCGAAACCTCATAGACAGCAGTCGCTAATGCTGTCGCAAGACACATTAAAATGTTTGGCAGGAAATCTATGATTTTGGTTAACAACTTTATACCTATATTAAAAAAAAAACTGTGTCAATAACTGTCAAATGCAGCTAGCAACACTAACGGAAGCGATTATTGACAGGCAGGCGACATGACAGTTACTTTCATCTTAAAAACTAAATTAAAAAGTAAACTAGAGCATAGACATTTAATTAAGAAATGGCGTCGCACTATTTAAAGAGTTGACGTAAATATATCAAAATAACTCGTACTGTGATTAAAATCATCGCCGTCCAAGCCCCAGTCGAAATACACGCGAAATTATACTTATCCATCAAATTTAAATCAAGATGGCGCCGCGGTCTGTGGTTCGTTATAATCGTAATATGATTTTGTAACGTGAGACTGTCGCTCCAAGCAAAATCGTATATTTAGACGTTATTCTTTTGACGTGTATTTTAATTTGTTCCCTAATAATAATACAACTTATACTTTTGTTTACATTAGGTTACTGAAAAATTTCGTACTACCTACTACACTATTATCGTAATAAATCGTAAGATGTTTGCATGTTTGTGACTTAATCACACTCAAATGGCTAAACGGATCTGACTGAAACTACTTAACTCTAGCTGTAGACCAAGACGTACATGAATGTACGCTGTTGAATGTTGATTGACTGATGAAATTAGCGCTCGTATGCAAGAGATACGTTCGAGTCCCACTGTCACACACTAGATTAAAAACAATTCATTTGAAACATCTTTATTAATACGCTTGACATTTATCACAGACTACACGCACGCGCGAATAAGGCGCTTCGCAAACGACGAAAGTGTGCAGCGTGCTTTTATTTGAAAGCTATCTTAGGAATGGCATGCGGTTTAGATCGATCCTAGTCCGACATAACATCCCAGTTGACCGTTAGGGAGGTATAGGCCGGGACCTCCACGTGGTGCACCCGGGCAACGGAGGCGAGCGGCGCCTCCCACTCGCCATGGGAGACGCTGCTGCCTGTGGAAAATCCGTGTGGCCCTCTAGAGGGCTGCTCTGAGGTTCTCCACGTGTCCCTCCGACTAGCAGAGGGTACAGTGGAGAGCAGGCAGCAACCACCCCCGATGGCCGACGGGGGTGGTATCGTCAAGTATGGTATCGTAAAAGTATGCGTCAAGTTTGATATTATTGAGATCGAGATGAGATCAACTCAATTTTGAATATATATTTTAAGACGCCCTTTTTTTTTTTTTTTTTCGTGCGGAAATCCTCATGGATACCCACCCCGCGGCCAGCGGGGCAGGTTATGTCGGACTCTTACCGACTAAAACCGCACGCCGTCTAGGGTCTTCTGACGCCAGGGTGTAAGGTGGCCCAAAGAGCATTTCCCTCGCACCCCGGCTTGACCCGGGCCATCTCCGGATTCGAGATGGCCCCCTCGGGTTTGGGAACCGCGTGGTTCCCGTCATACCCCCGGAATAGGGGGGGGGGGGCGCGCTATCGCGCGCCGCCGCCTCGGCCTCCTTCTGCTAGGGTGACAGGCGGCTCCACCCGTCACCCCAAGGCCAGCGCTCATGGAGGACGGAGGTCGTTAGACCTCCGACGCCTTAGGCGTCCGCGCCCGCCGCCGTTCGGGAGAGCTCTGTGCAGCCTCTCCCGAACCCTTTCCGCCGCCTCCTTCTCGAGCATCACTTGCTCGCAGAAGGAAGCGGCGGCCGACCACGCGTCCGCACTCTGCACCATCGCTGCGATCAGCACCGGCAGTGTGAGGACTCCCACCCCGAGGGCTGCCAGGAGAGCCTGTCTCGGCACCTCCCAAGCCGGACACTCGGCCAGCGTGTGCAGCCCTGAGTCCTCGCCCGCATCGCAGTGATGGCACTCGGGCGTTGGCTCCTTCCGAATCAGACACAAGTGATCCCCGAAGCACCCCTTACCAGAGATCACCTGCGTCAGCCGGTACGAGAGGCCCCCGTAAGGCCTCTCCAGCCAGTCCTCCATGACGGGTCTTACCGCCGCACGTCGGCAGACTCGTTACCGATCGCACCTACACATTACAACTTCTCGTTACTTGTACCTACACGTAATATTTGCAAGTGCTTCCCAAGGTTTTTTCTTATTTTTTCTTTACGATGTTCGCGTGCAAACGGTGTGAAACCGAAGCTCGGGATGGCGCCACATGCTCTGTGTGTCGGGGTCAGTTTGACTTTCCTTGTGCCGGAATATCGGAGGGTGGATGGAGAAAACTTGGAGAGAGGAGATCAACCTGGAAATGCTCTAGTTGCAAGGCCGTGGGTGTAGCTAGTCCCAGGAGCGTCCCGGGCGCAGTTTCGGATACCATCCTGGCCGAGCTTAAACGATTATCGTCGCAAATGGAGGATATACCAGCCTTGATTAACAGTGTGAGGGCGATTCAGGCTGAATTAGTGGACCTAAAGGCTATGAGAGATGAGTTTTCGGACGTGAAAGCATCAATTGATTTTGTGCATGATGCGGTTGAGGCTTTAAATATCAAAGTGTCTATCCTAGAACAGGATATCGAAACTGTTAAGAAAACTAGAGAAGATGTGTTGGGCCTTCAGGATCGTGTTAGTAAATTGGAGGAATTGCAGCATGAGAGTGAACAAAGATCTCGCATGAACAATATTGAGATTAAGGGTGTGCCTATGTCGAGTTCTGAAAACTTATTTAATATTTTGGATAAGGTCGGGGAAGTAATCAACTGCAAAATCCAAAAGGAACAGGTCAACTACATAGCCAGAGTACCCACGCGTAATGATAAGCATACCAAGAACATAATATGCTCCGTCCACAACAGTTACCTGAAAAATGAATTTGTAGCAGCAGCAAAAAAACACAAGTCCCTCAAAGCAACGGATTTAGGACTGCGGGGCGATAACAAGATCTACGTGAATGATCACTTGACTTTGGAGAACAAGGTGCTACTGAATAAAACCAAAGCCCGAGCAAAAGAACGAGGTTATGAACACGTCTGGGTCAAAGGGTGCAAGATTTTTCTACGAAAAAACATCTCTTCTCCGAAATACCATATAAATACAGAAAGAGATTTAAAAAAATTCTTGCCGTAAAAGTAAATAAACAACATTCCGACGTTTTACATTGTTGCATTGGCTTAGTAAGTTTGAGAACCACAGGTACCTTTTTTTGCTATTCATTTCAATGCTACCGGCCTTTTGTTCGCTTATCTCTGGGCGCTAATGACCCTGCATTAGTTTGGTATTACTATATTAAACATTATTTATTTAAACGTAGAATTGCTTTTTGCTTGATCAGGCTGATATATTTGTACGCTAGTTATTTTATATTTTATTTTACACAATATTTATGCTTTCGAATTTGTGTGCTTATCTTGGGTAGTGTTAACGGTCTTATTGGCGTGCAACATGTTTTTTCAATTTACTTTAAATGTACCTTACATTATTGCTATTTTAACTTTACCTTACAATATTTTTATTTTATCCAATATTTATGCTTTCGAATTTGTGTACTTATCTTAGGTAGTGTTAACGTTCTTGTTAGCGTGCAACACGTTTTTTCAACTTGCTTTGAGTGTGCCTTACATTGTTGCTATTTTTATGTTAATTTCTATAACATCTGTGATGGCACCTCTTAGCATTTTTTATCAGAATGTTCGGGGTCTACGAACGAAAACTAGTATTTTTTACAGAAACGTATGCACTAATAACTTCGATATTATTTGTATTACTGAAACGTGGCTGCTTGAGGGTATATCTGATACTGAATTGTTTGACGATCGTTATCTTGTGTGGAGACGGGATCGTAATTATGCTATTACCGATCAAGAAAAGGGAGGAGGTGTTTTAATAGCTATTAAAAGGGAATTAAATGCTAATGTTCGAAGTGAATGGTGCTCGTCGGCCGAGGATTTGTGGATTACACTTACCGTATGTCACGGTAAGCCGAAAGCTGTCTACAAAATGCACATCGGTGTTGTATATATTTGCAACGAAAACTTAGGGAATACATTAGCAGTCCAGTTAACTAATTTTTCTAACAACGTAGTTGATATCGTACTTAAACATCCGGCTGATTCATTTTTAATACTAGGTGACTTTAACCAACCGCACATAAAGTGGTGTCCGTCGATTGACACCCCTTCCCTCATACCGAGTAACCTACAGGGCGACGTACAGATTAATTTTATTGACAATCTGAATATATGTAGTTTGTCACAATATAATAGCTTTCATAATATTAACGATAGGTTGCTGGATCTGGTACTTTCCAATAACGATGTCTCCGTTGCTCACTGTGATGATCCCCTTGTTCGCGAAGATCCTCAACATAAGGCACTTTGCGTTTCGGTCGAGTTTGTTCAGTTGCATGGCCTATCGACTCGTCCTCATTCTAGGTACCTGTATTTCAAGGCGGATTACGATTCCATAAAGCACGAGCTGGATTCCATAAACTGGAACTATGAACTAAACCTCAGAACCCTCGAAGATGCTGTAGCGTATTTTTACAATGTCCTTAACGATTTACGTAACACTTACATACCTTCGAAAACTGTAACCGTAAATTCGAAATATCCTATCTGGTATAATACTGTGTTAATTAAGTTAATCAAAGAAAAAGCTAAATATCACTCAAAATTCAAAAAATACAAAAACCTTTCGGATCATTATTCATTCATTATGTTGCGTCAGCGTGTAAAAGATATGGAGAAGGAGTTATTTGAAAGTTACACTGATAAGATTGAATCCAACATAAATCGCAATCCTCGTGCTTTTTGGGCTTACGTAAAATCTAAAAAGCATTCTAACTGCTATCCCTCTGTTCTACAATATGGTCAGTGTTCCTCTGGAGATGGCAATGTTATATGTAATATGTTTAGTGATTACTTTTACTCTAACTTTCTTGAACCGAGCAGTAACATTCACAGTTCCACAAATCGCACACACCCCGCTCAAGTCGCTAGTGAGGGTGATGGTCGTGTTGGCTCGGATATCGGTGCCATTGAGGTGGACAGGGATGAGGTCAGTAGACTGTTGAAGCACGTAGACCTGAACAAATCTTCAGGGCCAGATAACATTCCTCCAGTTTTTATAATAAACTGCGCGGAAAGTCTGTCTGTACCGCTCTCAGTGCTATTTCAGTGTTCGCTTGCTACTGGAGTGGTGCCCACTATCTGGAAGTCTGCGTATATAACACCTATTCTAAAGAAAGGATCAAAGACAGCCGTGGAAAATTACAGACCAATTTCTAAGTTGTGCGTGTTCGCTAAAATCTTTGAAAAAATTGTTTATAGGCAGGTGTATGCCGCACTTAAACTCAACTTCAGCGAATACCAGCACGGTTTCTTAAGGGGGCGGTCTACTACAACAAACCTTGTTCTATGTGGTGATTTTCTATCCTATTCCATGTCACAGAGATCCCAAGTAGATGTTATATATACGGACTACAGCAAGTGTTTTGACAAAATCGATCATAACATACTAATGGACAAGTTATCATCTATGGGTATCCGGGGTAATCTCTTCAGATGGTTTACATCGTACGTAGAGAATAGGTGCCAGACGGTGGTACTAAATGGATACTCATCAAGAGCCATGTGCATACCCTCGGGGGTTCCTCAGGGATCGCTTCTAGGACCTCTCTTGTTTAATATTTTTGTCAATGATATCTCCTGTTGTTTTCAATGGTCTAAAATCTTACTGTACGCTGACGATATGAAAATCATGAAGGAGATTAACAACCTCACAGATGCTCTCTCGCTTCAGGAGGATCTGGACCGTTTCCAGAATTACTGCATATTGAACAAGCTCGACTTAAATGTGTCCAAGTGCTACACTTGTACTTTTACGCGTAAACCAAGGCCTATTAAATTTTCTTATACACTTTTTAATATTCCCTTAGCCAGGGTTACTTCTGTCAGGGATCTCGGAGTTACTTTTGACAGCAAACTTATTTTCGATGAACATATCAGCAACATTGCTGGCAAGGCCACGAAAGCGCTTGGGTTTATTCTAAGGGTGTCAGCTGATTTCAAAAGTATCAAAACTATTAAAATTTTATATTGCTCTTTCGTTCGTAGTCTCCTTGAATATGCCTCTCAGGTGTGGAACCCGACTTATAACACCTATATTGACCGTCTTGAGAGTATACAACGGAAATTTCTAAGGTACATTCAATTCCGATCAAATTGTTATCTGCCTGATTACCATAGTCGGTGTAAAAAATTTCACATGTTGCCTCTAGTTGAGCGTCGCAGGATAGCGGACTTAGCATTCTTAGTGTCTATCTTTAATGGTTCAACAGATTTACCAGAACTAGTAGAAAAGGTGGGCCTGTATGCACCACCCTTGTTTCTGCGTAGACCTAACCTGCTTCACCTGCCGATGGCAAGAACTACCTACAGACAAAATTCTTATCTGCTACGAGCTTGCCGTACGTACAATGTAACATGTCGGGATGTTGATATAGATATATTTGTCACAAGTATCGCCAAAGTAAGGAAAGTATTATGTGATCACTACTTTGAGCAATGAAACCACTGTGTTGTTGTGGGTGTATAGGGACTAAGTCTGCTTTTTTTTCTATGTTAAAAAGAGTTTTAAGTGTGAAAACTGATAATTGGCCTTCAATATGTTAGCCATAATCTCATTGTTAATTTGTTAGCTGTAAGTTTTCCGAAAACATTAAAATAAAATAAAATAAAATAAATAACGGCGTGCCCCGCGCTTGGTTGCCCAAGAGATCCCCTGTTAAATTTTGTGTCAAACATTATATTTTGTATTGTAGTTACAATGTTGTAGTTACCAAATCGAACTGGTATAAGTACCTATTGTGTAGTTATTTATGCAAATAGTATTTCTCTGAACATGTAATATTTAACTCATGTACGTGGGGCATTAAAAAATTAATGGAGCCTAAATACTTGTGCTATATTTTAAGATCTGTGGCAGGGTTGCCACTTAATTTACTTCAAAATTTCAAGGAATACTAATAATTAATGACTCGGCGCGTATATAGCGTTAGAGCATTAGACTCCGAAGTCATAGGTCGTGAATTCGATTACCGCTCAGTTCAAATATTTGTGTGCATAAATATGAATAATTGCAATGGTCTGGGTGTTTCTATGTTATTTATGTATTTACAAAATTAGCTGTTGCCCGCCGCTCTGCTCGCATAAAGTTCCGTTACCACTAGCGAGACTTACGGGCACATTTATTCATAACATAACATAACATAACATAAACTCATGCCTATATCCCCGAAGGGGTAGGCAGAGGTGCTAGCACCCACATTTCACCAGTTTACGTTTAGGTCCCAATGTAATAGGTGGCGAGCCTATTGCCATTAACCGGGCACTTATAAACCTGCGAGAAATACACACGTAACTTCGAAAAGCATCAAAAAGTCATTGGTGTGTGCCATGGTGAACCTGGGATCGAACCCGAAACCTCGTCTCAGCAGTCCATTACCCAGACCACTAGGCTACCGCGGTCTCACACATAATAAAATTTATTCACGTGTATAAATTGAAGTGGGGAGGGTTTATTCATGTATATTTGCTTTATTCGCACGAATATTCGCCTTTAGTCACTCTTCTATAACGAATTGTGGAGGGTTTAGTCATCTACCTAGTCAGGCGACTAGCGAAGTGTGGTTCCACCATTATAAAAGGCCCAGAATAGGTTCAGTTCTTATATCGCTCTAGTCTCTATGCGCCGACGAATTGGTCGCCGTCGAGAGCACTTATCGAGAGTGGTGGGAACAATGGCTCGCTCTCGCGCCAAGTATCAATACTCGTGCAGCCTGCAGACGAGAAATGGGAGGCTGTGTGTGGACCACTGATGCAGACGTTGATAGTTTCTTAGTCGACGCTGCGGTTAAGATGTTCTTGAGATGTGAATTTTAAGTTCCTACTGTTTAACTATTTTGTATTTGCTACTATTCCGTGTGTTTTCCGATTATGTTTATTTTGCCAAGAATTGTAATTGTTTTGATCGTACACCTGACTTTTACTACGACCCTAGGAGAACATTATACCTACCTACATACCTGCTACACTTCATACAAGCTTTATTTTAACTATCAGGCGAGGTGGAGTCGTATTACATTGACCGATATAAACAAGCTACTGTTAAATTTTTTTTTTAAAAAACAAGCTTTTATTATTTATAAAATATTGCATTGTCATGGGACTTACACAAGTATGCCAAACGGATAACCAGAAGTGGTCGAAAAATGGCTTGCAAGATTTGATTACAGACAACAGGACAGGTGAAACTAAATAAAAGCTTGTAAAAAACTGGCATTGTTGTCTTGTTCGTTTGTTTGTATATTAGTTTGTTAGTAGAGGTCAAATCTTGGAAGCCCAATTAGATCCACTTTCAGACATCAGATTGGAATCGGGTTAGTACGAGTACTTATGTATTGTATATATATTATGTGACTATGTGCGTGTACGCGCGTGTATGTGTGTGTACATTGTGTTGTATGTTATATTGTAACCTCTGCTTACACTGTAACGTCGACATAGGCGTGATGTTTGTATGTCGTCTGCCGGAGCGGCATTTTATTTCCGTCGCTACATCCGTCTAGCGAAACGCTTGATGCGAGCGTAGGGTTGGGACACGCGCGGATATTATGCGGAATTCAAAATGTAGTAATGCTTTTGTTAGATTTAAAAAAATAATATACTTTATTATACAAAAATATTCTAATTATTTGAAATAAAAATATGTGATTCCACAAATTCCACGAAGTTACGCACATTCGTGGGTATTTTGTGTATCTTGTTCGTGCAGAAATCCCTTCGATTAACCTAATTGTGGCTTTTTTACTAGAGTTTTGTAATAGATTATGAAGCCGAAGAGTTCAAAAAAAGTATCTGAGTATATTTAGCCGCATTCTAGAACCCATAAGGCAACCTCTGCTACTACGTTAGTATAATTTTTCCTATCAAAAAATATATAGGTACAGTTGAAATATTTTGCAGAAATTTATGAGATTTTATAATTATAATTATTCAAAATCTATATTCTTTTTATTAATTCTTACTTAAATTATATTGAAAAGCAAACAACATACAGCTACTTAAAGGTACATATTGGAAATTGAAGTGTAACGTATATTATGTGTATGTCTCCAAATTCCTGTCGTTGACAGGTTAAGAGCAGGCTTCGATGTATGTAATTTGTTTTCGGATTATTTACTCTGTTAGTTATTGACATTCGATTAAACACTCGGAGTAGACGAATCATAACATTTCTATACCTCTACATTAAATTAATATTTTAGTTTATTTTGTGTACTACTTAGGCGGATAACAAGCACAGACCTCCATGAGAATCGGTTACCGTGGTCTATATGGACATGTGCAACACCAGGGGCGTTACACTCGCGCAGCCGACTCTGTAAAAACTTTCTAATGCCCTTCTTGAAGAACCCCAATTTGTAGACGCCAGAGAAAACCACAGCAGAGAGATCATTTCACATTTTAAATTAGTTACTAATTTGACTTGTAATTTTGTAATGACACCTAAACTTTTTTTTTTTAAATTTGTACATACTTAATATTTTCTAAGATAGTTTAATAATAATTCTATATTCGTTTTAATTAAATAAAAACATTTTGTAATATAACTATTTTTTATTTTAAAATTAGTTTTCTTATATGTTACTAACATAAGTAAGCACCAGTAAATTTAAATTGTAATAATTAAGTTACACTGTTACCTACACGTTAAAAATTAACTGAAAAAAAATATCCGAAACTACCACAAAATATCCGCATTATAAAGATCAATGATCTATGAATTTAATGTTGTTGTAGTGTTGGGTACAACAACATTAAATTCATAGATCATTGATCTTTATAATCTATTATTAAACTCTAGCGCACGTGTCTCGCGTCTCGCTCACATACCTTACAATCCCATACATCAGACGGAATCCAACATACTAACACACATCCGTATCCAACACAATCCGTCTTCGTCACACTTATAACTATTATATAAGTTAAAAAAGGACGGCGATCTGATAGCTCGGGGTGGACAGCGGCATATTTATGATATAGGCGAATGAAAACTGTTTCAGAACTGTGATATATGATGACAGATATTAATTCCGTTAGCATTTGATTTGCAGATGACCTTGGCGTCGTAAAAATAGATGTTTGGAAGCATATCTTTCCCATCACTATTTCTTGAGATATCAGCGACACCCAAATTAAATATCTGTGTAATTATAAATGAGATGGCGTGCGGTTTTAGTCAGTTTGATGCCGACATAACCAGCGACGGGGGTGGTCTTCGTAAAAATTTCCGAAAAAGGTTGATTATAAATTATCTACTTTTTTTTGTCGGTCACGTCAATATGACTTCACTTCGAATTATGGTAAAGCTAAAGTAGTCTCAGGACCGGGGTCACCATTACATACACCGATAGTGCTACAGTGGCGGCCCTTAGCTTGACGGCCTCATCAAATGCTTTTTCACTACCCGCTTAAAGGACCCGGGACTGTAGGAGGAAGGAAACACATGCGCTGGTAAAGAATTCCAAGTCTTTATGGTGCGGCAAATAAAAGAGGCACCGAACCGCTTGGTTCTTGGTGAATTTGTTTGCATTGTGTGAGGGTTGTTATCTCTAACCCAATCCTAACACAAGAAATGTAACTTAACTGGAAGGATTAACGAGATCCTTACGTTATTGAGGTTTTAATCCCCCCTGTTTCATAGAGAGACGACCCTGGCCCTGCTAAGGCGATGACAACCGTCAAACCTTTTTTTCATGCGAAATACCCACGGATACAACCCCCGTTGCCGGAGCAGTAATTATATTCGACTCGAACCGACTAAAAACACACGCCGTCGATGCTCTTCTAGCGCCGCCGGGGCGTCACTGACAGACGCGTGCTTATCGCAAAACATTATATTTATCTCACGAATAATAAATAGCACTAAACAGCAAAATGATATCAAGTTCCCCACATCATTTGTGATAGTTGTACTACTAATAACGTCAAGAGGTATCCAATTTCTTTACATAATAAATAACATACGAGATTGTTAGTCAAACAATGTCAAATTGGGGTTGACAATTTCTTAACTAAATTACATGTTAGTACAAGGGCTTCAGCTCTCTAAGGCGCTGCGCAAACGTAGACACTTTTGTGTCTTGTGTTGCAGACAAGCTACAAATGAATATTTAATTTCTATATAACCATGCAGTATGAAATCAGCCGCTACCTGCGCAGACGTAGTTAACCGTCCTTTGAGCAGTCCGACTGGGTAGTACCTCCACCATACAAAAGACCGCGCTCATAATAACCATCATTTTGTTCACGGCGCGCGGCGGTAAGTAGGGTAGCCAGAGCTCACTGGAGGGATTCTGTGCTGTCAGCGGGGAGACAAAAGTCAACTGCGTTGTCAGCACAGAAACACTATCAACCACCCCCTCCAATTTCCCCCCTAAGCCCTCCTCCAGGGTCGGCAGCACGTGTGTGACGTCCCTAGTGTTGAACACGTCCATAGGCCACGGTTACCACTTCCCATTAGGTGGGTTGTGTGCCTGTCTGCCACCTCAGTTGTATAGGACACAGCAACTACGGTTTCCTGTGATGGAGAACTGTGTCGGCAACAAAAAGTGTCTACATTTGCGCAGCGCCTAATAATTATTTGACAAAGGTGCTGTTCTCCTAGCCAGGTTGCTAGGCAACCGGTAAAGGGAGAAACTGTTTATTTCTCTAATTGAGTTTCTTAACAAACCTCTATGTGACCTTGATGTAATTGTTTCATAAATAATTGCGATTCTGTCCATAATTGCTTTGAGATGTTGATTTCTGAGTTAGACGGTATGATTTGATTTTTATCGTAAACAGAAAATATTATCAAAGGTGGCTGGTTGTTTTTTTGCGGGTGGAGCCGTGTGCATTAGCTAGTAAATAATATAAAGTAAAAATAGATACAGCATCCAAAAAATAGCCTACTCTTGCCTCTAGTTAGTGAATTAGAAATTTGATGCAAGAGAATAAACCGCTCGCCATGCGCTCTCCGGCCCAGTGGGGCTCCCTTTGTGTTGGTATATAAATATAGAATATGCAAGTATTTAAGGAGAATGGACTTCCTATATCGGCAGACTGTTCATGTATCGGGGCCGACGGCTTTTCGAACCGTTTGGAGCATGAAGGAGTCTGTTGTAATCATTCGATGATCCGTAGACGGAACGGCTTGCGAGTCTTGTGACAACTTATGATTATTTCCAATCTTCGAAATTAAACGTGGAAAATTCGTCCGTAATTGTATTATCTTACGTAACCGTCTTCGAAAAAGGGGTACCTAGTCGGACTGCTCATTTCGGACGGGCGATACATACCGTCGTGTCCTACCTTCATTATATTGGTTTATGATAAACTAGCTGTTGCCCGCGGCTCCGCTCGCGTGGAAGACGCTTATTGCATCCACTCCCGCTCCCGTTTCTGCTCCCACTCCCGCTCCCGCTTCCGCTCACACTCCCACTCCCACTCCCACTCCCACTCCCACTCCCACTCCCACTCCCGTTTACACTCTCACTCCCACTCCCACTCCTATAAACCT
Organism: Lithosia quadra; assembly: GCA_963576445.1. Lineage (NCBI taxonomy): Eukaryota > Metazoa > Arthropoda > Insecta > Lepidoptera > Erebidae > Lithosia > Lithosia quadra. Next base: position 3,977,500 of record OY754897.1, read on the forward strand.
ATTTCTGATGATAACTAATGTAAACTCAAAATCCTACTGAACACCACTGCGGGTGACGTAACCTACGACAAACTTATTATTTGCGGTTGGTACAGTAGTCGGGTCTAGGGATCAAACCGCAAAATTAAGTTTGTTTTTTATTGTATGTACTTTTCTGGGATAAAAAGTACCCAGTGTGCTGCCCAGGATAGTGAAGAATAATTATACCAAGTTTCATCGTAATCGAACCGGTAGTTTTTGCGTGATGCCTGAACAAACAGACAGACAGACAGACAGACAGACAGACAGACAAAATTTTTTTTAATCACATATTTGGGTTCGGTGTCGGTCTAGTAACACCCCCTGTCATTTATTTTTTTGATATTTTCAATGTACAGAATTTTCACTTCTACAGATTTATTATAAGTATAGATAACGTTTCACACGTAAGATATTTAATTTGTGGCACTTACGAATAAAACGCCCAGTGTTGGGAACAAACCAGTGTTGTATTTGATCAGTAGTAGTATTAGTAGTAGTAATAGTATTACCTGAAACAAAATATTTTACATTATTATTTATTCATGATTTGTAGGTAGTTTTAACCAAACATCGCACAATGAATTTTATTAAAAACAATACCTATTTAATTTAAATCAAATCAAATCAAATCATTTATTTGCGAAAATGGGTAGATACATAAGATACAGAAGATGTTATGCTGGAATTAAGAACAGCCACATTCCGCCCTAAAGTACCTGACTGTATTAAGTAGGTTACGAGTTCTCTATCCCTCTATTTAATTGAAGTATTTTATTTTTAATTATTATTAAATCCAAAAAAGGAGAAAACCGACGCGACGTACGGACATAGGCTAGTTAGCTATACAGTAGATAATTATTGTACGTGACAATAGAATAAACAGATCATTAATCAAGCATGACTATATGACTAAGAAACGCATTTAGTCCTAAGTGTCAACAATGGCTATAGAAAGTCATGTGTATTTTATCATCAGCAAACGAATGTATTATTACATCATTGTAAACCAGTTAAATTCTCCAATTGACTTCGATAAAAGGAGTTTTTTTATATAAGGTGGCAGATAAGCGCACGGTCTACTTGATGGAAAACGGTTACTGTGGTTCAAGACGCCCCTGGTGTTGCACACGTCCATAGGCCACGGTGATCGCTTTTGGTCAGGTGGATCGTGTGCTTGTCTGCCACCTAAGTGATAAAAGAAATCAACCCCCTATAATAAAACATAGATAAATATTTATCCGTGTAATAACATCAACTTTACTACCGATACCGTCCAAATTTATTGAAGTAATTTACAATGACGCGCGCGACTCAGCGTCCATCTTTCCTCACCAACAAAACTAAAACGATCTACATAATTCATTATACACACACAACTAACCCATTTAATAATAACCTTGACAACATGAACCTAAAAAAACATATGGACGGAGATCAACTGTGTTACAAAAATGGCGGCGATTGACCATGTGTAGTGAATTTTGGATTGCAATGTGTTACCCAGCGTTGCCTTTATGGCGTAGCGGTAGTGAACGCGGTCGCTGCGCATGCGATCTATGGCAGTCGTTACGGGTAGTTGGAGCCCTAAAAAGTCCAACAACAAACGGTCTAGCTGCAATGCTTGCCTAATGTCACCATAGTGTTATGAAGGTCAGGTGGCAGTCGCTTTACGAAAAATATCGAGGTCCAGCCAAATCCGCAGTTAAGACTGGTGATGCGGACCCCAGACTCTGAGGTGAAAGCTTTGGATACGACTGGGATTACCGCTAGGTTGAAATGTGTGTTACCCAAATTTGATTAAAATTCTTGGATATTTTCTCTTGCTGTCACTATGGTTTTTACACCATTCCACTACATTATAGTCTACAAAACTCACCAACAAATCTTATGAGATCGCGTACAAGTTATCGGTTAAAATTACGATCAGACATGCAGGAGGCAGGCAGACTTTCACAGAACAAACTCGTTAGTTCTTTTTGGTTCCCGAAGACACACGAAATTGTCAATGGAATTCGTAGACCCGAATCATTGGCCAATTTGGTTTTCCCGCTGTATGATACGATCTTGACAAGTACGATATAAAATATTAATATTTATTATTGATATGGCAATCTCAGATCATTGTGAGATCTAGTTACACAAGATATTATTGTTTTATTTTTCGCTAATTAAACTGATTAAAACGAATGACGTATGCCGCGTAGTGACTAACTAGTGTGAGAGTGTATACATACCGACTTGTACGCATACAAAAGTGGGTCAACTCTAGTGTTGTTAATTGTATATTCAACTCGTTCCGTTCAGTTTTTTATGTTCATGTTCAAAACTAAATAATATCCGCGCAAAATATCCGACCGCCCAAACTTTTCCCATCACTACGTTTCCTGTTTTACATTAAAAAGTATCGCAATTTATTCGCGCGCTATCCGCGGGTTTATTCTCATTCTGAGTGGTCCACAGTTGACCTGTATCTCCGAAACACAAAAGCTTCGTTCTGCAATATTAATCAGCTATATTTTCAGTCCATTGTAGTTCGCTAATGCGATGTTAATATTCAGTGAATACCGCGGATACTGTGGCAGCTATTTTGTGTACTATCAAGGTATTAAAGACTTTACCTTTGTACCTATGTAGGTAGGTTTTTTTAAATATTTAGTCCACCGGATTAACTGCACCCCGCCTGATGGTAAGCTGAGGTGGAGTCCAAAAAGCAGACCGTGTGAGTTTTATACGACTGGGATTTGCATTCGGATGAAGAAAAATCGGTCCGGGTCTAATATACCCACCTCACTGTTCGATCTAGTGCTTTAACACCACAACTGTTCCCGCGTTTTTTTTTATACCACTTAAGTGGCAGACAAGCGCACGGCCCACCTGATGGGAAGCAGTCACCGTGGCCTATGGACGTGTGCAACACTAAGGGCGTCACACTCGCCCTGTCAAAAGAAAACTGTTAGAAAGAAACGTCATGGTTGCAGAAAATTGGTCAATCAGCCAACTATTTGTAATTTTCTTTATACCATTATTATGATATACTTTTTGTAACAAACTTTCTATTAAATTAAAATGATTTCCAACCGAAGCAGGTTGCGGTCAGTATCTACTGAAGCGATGGAGCGTGGCCAATCTATTTTATAATTGAGGATTGAACAACTAAAGTTATGTCCACAGTTTAAATTATTCACTCGAAACCGGCGGGTTGCATGAAAGGTTTAATGACAGCAGAGGAAGCGCGTGAAGTATGTAAGGACAGAGGCAGGTGGCGGCTATTGCCTCTGCTTACCCTGACAGGAAAATGGCGTGAGCATAAAATATATTATGTAGGTATTTTTATTATTCGTGAGTTACAAATGAAAATACCGGTGAAGTGCCAGTCGGATTCGCAAGGATTCTCTCTAATGGTAGAGAATCCTTGAGAAGCAAATTCACATTGGGACTGTCCGGCCGGATTCGAAGTCGATACCACTGAGTAGAGGGCGCGTCCTTATCCATTCAGCTACCATCGCTTTTTACATACACCTACGCTAGTAAAAAATAATTCTAAGCTAAGAGCCATATCCTTTATCCGCGACGTAATAGCGACGGGCAGGATATCCGCACTCGGATATCCGATGTTCGGATATTGATCGACTTATGCATTCGAGGAGCCCCTCGAGATCTCCTCGAGTATTAGTGGAGCACATCACTGTTCTCATATTATAGACTATGCCCGCGGTTTTTGCGTTTTTTGACTAAATCTCCGGTTTTACAAAACCAATTATTGTGATCAAACATGCGTAAGATTTTAATTCTGACCTTTCTTTTTTTATACTACGTAGGTGGCAGACGAGCACACGGCCCACTTGATGGGAGGCGGTCACCGTGGCCTATGGACGTGTGCAACACTTAGGGTGTCATTACACGCGCTGCCTACCCTGAAGGGAAGGGGGGAGGGCTAAGAAAGGGTGGAGAGGCTAGGAGTGGAGGGAGGAGGGATACAGTGAGCTCTGACTACCCTACTTACCGGCGGGAACACAACACGATGGTTATTATGTGCGCGGTGTTCTGTAGGGCGGAGGTACTACCTCAGTCGGACTGCTCAGTTCGGACGGGAGATACCGTCGGTGTCCTACCTCTTACTAAAAACTGCACCGAAACCTCTTAGTTAGTTTTTGCATCCATTCAACACAGCTCACTTATACAATTTTATAAGAGTACGCTGTTGCCCGCGGCTCCGCCCGCGTGGATGTCGAAATCCGTTTCAAAAACTATCCTATCTCTCAAGTTGGATCGAACTGCACATGGTGTGCGAATTTTATTATAATCGGTTAAGTGGTTTAGGAGTCCATTGAGGACAAACATTGTGACACGAGATTTATATATATTAAGAAGATATATAGAATAAGGAGTGTAAAAGTTTGTGCAGATCTCAATTACGCTCAAACGGCTGAACAGATCTGGCTGAAATTTAGTACCAGGATAGATTGTAGCCTGGACTAACACAGGCTACTTTTCATCCCTAAAATAGATTTCCATGGGTTACGGGAACTGAACCTGTATACCAGGCGACTAATTACGTATAACAGCTCATTAAAGCTAAAAGCTTTTTAAAAAGTTCATTCATTAGGCTGTTTGCCAGCTCCAACAGCTGATAGACCACACTTTAAACTTTATATAATACCCAAGGAAATATATTTTAGTTGGAGAATACAAGCTGTGCCCGCGAGTTCGTCTTTTTTTACGCGACACCCTAATTCGTTTTCCAAAATTAAAATAGCCTATTTACTCCTTGTTATATCAGCTATCTGCCAGTTTAAGTCTCGACAAAATCGGTCCAGCCGTTTTAAAAATTAACCGGATCAAATATCGACATACAATTTTTAAAAAAATGTTTTTTTTTTGTATATGTTTTTTTATATCCGTCACGTCAATATGACTTCACCTCGCCTGATGGTAAGCTAAAGGTAAAGTCTCAGGAAGGAGATCCCCATTACATACACCCGTTTATACACCTAAATGCCCATAGTAAAGGAAGGCCACCTCAAATGAGGGCCACCATTTATCACTGTCGGTGTATATAATAGGGATCCACTTCCTAAGACTTTACCTTAAGCTTACCATCAAGCGAAGTGAAGTCATATTAACGCGACCGATATTTAATAAAAAGGTTTTCATTAATATTACAAACATACACTCCAATTTTGTTTATTTGTATAAATATAGATGTTCAAAACAAGCAATAAATAGCCTAATATATGTGTTTATAACTGATCTCTTGCTGGCAAGGGTCGCCCCGCGCCTCAAGGGACACATATCCACATGATGTGCATATATTAACACGAAAATATCGAGATTATGACGGTATTTATAGTGTTTATGGCAGCCGATAAACTAAATAGTTTATGGATAGTCGACGGTCTTGTTTTATAAGTAACTCGACGTCGACGGTCATGTTTAAGCGGGACGTGAAAAAGCATTTTGAGAGATGAGGCCGTCAAGCTGAGGGCCACCATTGTGGTACTATCGGTGTTTGTTAATAGTGACTCCCATTCCAGAGACTTTACCTTCAGCTTACCATCAGGCGAGGGGAAGTCATATTGACGTGACGTGATAAAAAAAAATAGATGTGCCCGCGACTCTGTCTGCGTGGATTAAAATTTTTGAGGGTTGGTATGAATTTTTTTAGAAAGAAGAAAAAAGAAAGAACAATTTATTGCTTCAAATTGCGCAGGAGGACACTGTGACAGGTTAAGAAACAAGCAGAAATACATTTTTTATATCAGACATGTCAAAATAACTACACCTCGCCTGATGGTAAGCTAAAGGTAAAATCTGAGGACCGGGTTTGCTATTGTATGTATGAAGATAGATTTTTTTTTATACTACGTAGGTAGGCAGACAAGCACACGGCCCACCTGATGGGAAGCTGTCACCGTGGCCGATGGACGTTTGCCACACTAAGGGTGACACACATGCGCTGCCTACCCTGAAGGGAAGAGGGAGATAGAAGCCGTCTGAACCATTTATGTTAAGTTCTCCCCATTCCACAGTAAATTCTAGCGAATAAACTTAGTTATAATGATGTACAGAGCTCCTAGTTAGTGCTGCGAGTTCTGTTATCGACCTGTCTCTCATTACGAGCCCAGCGAAATAGGGTCGCCCACGTCCGGGACTCACCGCGGGATTACCAACAACGTTTTTGAACGAAGTGTCTTCAAATAATTGAAAGAATAATTTAACATGTAACATAATATTCTTAAAATAATTTTTGTAACACAAATACCTAGGTACCTAGAGTTTTTTATAAGAAGGCCAAAAATTTACTTAATTACATCATCATTAATCGTTTAGGTATTATTATAAAAATTAAAAATTAAGTGCATAACAAAAATCAAATTATCAACCCCCTTCTTATCGTATCCGGCGCAAAGGCGGTCAACACATCTTAGAGATGCATGCCAAATAAGTGTTTTACATCAACCTGTGTACGTCGTACCTAAACTTTGTCACGCATAAAACTGAATAAAATGTTTCTGAAATGAAGGAAGAATTTAAAATTTCTTAAGGCCAACGAACTCAGAGTTTTATGATCTCAAGAATCAATAGTCTATCAATGTGTTGATTTTCATTTGAGCATCCTCCACAGGGGCTTGAGCTACTTATAGTCATCACAAATTCACCAGCGCATTGAATATTAGGACTTCGTTCACGTAATTCACGGTTAACATTGATCAGTTGACGCGTACACTACCTATTTTTACCCGACTGCGCAACGCAAAGGAGTGGTAATGTGTTTAACAGCCTATGTATGTATGTTTGTATGTTCCTTTGAAGCACTATACAGACCAAACGCCTGGGCCGATTTTCATGATTCACACGTCAATCGATTCCTCTTAGTCCGGCGAGTGTCACTAAAGACATGACGTCAGTGAAAATTCAATATGGCGGCTACTGGCCGCCATATTGTGAAAATTAAAAAAATGAAAGTCAGCAATCTATGTCAAGTGGGGTATCGTTGAATAGGTATTTAAAAATCATTTTTAGTTTCCTTTCAACATTTTTCGATTACATTGACCATTTAGGATCTATAGCGATTTAAAGTTGCGTAACAACAATTCATAGATTTTTATTAGACAGTAGAAAGTCCAATCGGGTAAATAGCTGCCTAGGACACTTATAACTAAAAAGTATAAAATAAAAAAATATAATTTAGAAATTAAAAAACCTGACTGCGTAAAAAACTAAAAAGAAAAAAAACAAGCACTCAGAGGTGGTCTAGAAACATAACAACTTAACAGTCGGGATCCTTTGAAAAATAAGATTGGCTGTTGAATAATGGATCCCGACTGTTAAGTTGTTATGTTTCTAGACCACCGGACATCTGAGTGCTTGTTTTTTTTTCTTTTTAGTTTTTTACGCAGTCGGGTTTTTTAATTTCTAAATTATATTTTTTTATTATGGATTTAGGACCAGCAGAATACCTTAGCAACCAGTAGATAAGTAGGTACTAGTCAGTGAAGTCAAGTGATGATTCAAATATCGCCTGGAAGTTGTATTTATTTGAATCAGCTGATTTAGAGAAAGAAAAAATTAACATTGTTTTTTTTTCATGAAATCTTGAAAAGTATTAGTAGCTCAAGCCCCTCTGTGAAGGATGTTCAAATGCAAATCAACAGTTTGTATAATAAAGCGAAAAAGTTCGTTTGGCTGAACTCACTAATCCCAGGAACCTACAGACACAGCTACGTTGCAATTTTATAACATAACATAACATAAACTCACGCCTATATCCCCGAAGGGGTAGGCAGAGGTGCTAGCACCCAGATTTCGCCAGTTTATGTTTAGGTCCCAATGTAATAGGTGCCGAGCCTATTGCCATTAACCGGGCACTTATAAACCTGCGATAAATACACACATAACTTTGAAAAGCAACGAAAAGTCATTGGTGTGTGCCATGGTGAACCTGGGATGGGACTGAACCCGAGACCTCGTCTCAGCAGTCCGTTACCCAGACCACTAGGCTACCGCGGTTATTTTATAACAGTGCGCAATATTGGTGACACGTGCCTACGGTTATTGTAATTCTGGGGAAACGTTGGGAAATCAAACTCGAATCTTCAAGTCACGCGGCTTACAGACTACGGAGTGACGCAAAGGCTGGCCGCGTGACTGAATTAATTCATATTGAATGGATTGTTAGATGAAATTATAGAGGTAGGACACGACGGTGTCTCCCGTCCGAAATGAGCTGTCCGACTGGGGTAGTAACTCAACCCTACAGAACACCGCGGCCATAATAACCTTGCATTGTGTTCCTGCCGGTAAGTAGAGTAGCCAGAGCTCACTGTACCCCTCCTCCCCCCACCCCTTCCCAGCCTGTCCATCCATTCCTAGCCCTCCTCCCTTCCCTTCAGGGTAGGCAGCGTGTGTGTGACGCCTTTAGTGTTGCATACATCCATAGGCTACAGTAGCCGCTTCCCATCGGATGGGCCGTATGCTTGTCTGCCACCTAAGAGGTATAAAAAATATACTCTAAAGTTTTTGCTGTTATTAACAACCTTTATTAACTCTTTCAAACATTAATCTCAATTTAATTGTCTTGCATTTTACAGGTGAATTAAGACCGATAACTTGAAGATACAAAATGAACGTCACTTTCAATCCGTTTCAATTAACAAATCATCAATAAATAATTCATTTCATTGTCACAAGCCGTGGTCAACAGTTTGATTAAGTAAACGCCATTCATCAGTTAGTTGGAAACCATTTATTATTATGACAAACCCTTGTTAGGACAAAGAGCTGCCTTGTGTACGTGTCTGTCGCTTGACTAGGTTGGAGTAATATTTTGATGTTAACATCTATACTATTAAAAAATAATTGTACATGAGTTGCGTCTATACATTGGAGATGTTAAAAAAATAGTACCTAACTTGATTTATCTATTATATACTAATATCATAAAGAGGTAAAGTTTGTGTGTTTGTTAAATTGTAAGGGGTAATCTCGGGACCTACTGAACCGATTTTAAAAATTCTTTCACCAATAGAAAGCCACATCATTCCTGAGTGACATAGGCTATATGTTTTATTGGAAAACCGGAATTCACACCCGGGCGAAGCCGGGTCCCGGGTCGCTAGTGTTATATATGAACGATTCTGAACACATACTTACACTTATTTTTAAATCATGATTGTTTATCGATTTGTCTGTTTGTTCTTCGTAGGGTCTTGGTCAGTCTTAATATTTTACGCACTTTTGATAACAATCGGTTGAGTAGAACGGGAGATAATTATAGTCGAAAAATGCGAAGGTGCAGCCGCGGGCGTAAGCTAGTTAATCGACATGTATCCCATCATAGCCAAATTTCTGTTTAGAATGGTTCATACAACAACCTGAGTAATTTTTTTTAATATCTCCAATGTATAAGCACAGCACATTTACAATAAATTTTATATTAATGTAGAAACTAACTGAATATTTTATCAGTGAATCGAAAAAGAAGTAGAATCAATAAATTGAATCATAAGAATAACACAAAAATGTTTCCCCAATAAATAAAACACCAACTTATCTTTTAATTTAAAATTAACAAGCAATTTTTATCTCGAACGCCATCAATTTTCGGTGCACAGATAAAACAGAGTGCAGCAATTTCCCGCGGCTCCCGGGACGGAGGTCGCATCCCGTCCCTATCGGCGTAGTGCAGTGCCGCAGCCTCTTCCGCCGCGCTATCTAGTGTCAAATTGTGGCACTATTTCTTATAATTTATTGAACGCTCGGTATTTTTTGAGATGATATTAATATTGAATAGGTACTTATTTTGTGAAATAAACGTAAAGATAGTATTTTATAGTCAGCGCAGCGTCAAAAGTTGATTTTGAAAATTAGTTTTTCACAACATAACTTTTGACTTAGCTTATACGGCTTTTATGGGAGTGACTACTGTCTAACCTTCAACTCCAATAGAAAAGCCTGCGCCCAGAGTCTCGTCCATCAGAGCTTACTGCTACCATTTCCACCTGCCCAGTAACCTCCCCCCCCCTTCCCCCCCAGGGAAGGTAGAGCACGTGTGAAACCTCTGATGTAGCACACGTCCATTAAATAAGCCACGGTGACCGCTTTCCATCAGGTGGACCGTGTGCTTGTCTACCACCTAATTAGTATAAAAAAGTTGACTGATTTTTTTTATTGGACGCGTCGACATGGCTTCACCTCGCCTGATGGTAAGCTCGAATTCGAAATGTTAGCATTTTAATTACTTAAAAAAATCATAGAAATGTTTGTCGCAATATTTTTTTTTAAATAATGCTCTCTTGGCGTTTAGCACTTTTTCTTAATCTGTGAACGGAAACAAATGTCACTATTATGTTCTAACTTTTATATTTTTAAGATATATGCTCGTAATAAATGAATACTAATCTCGCATTAGCTCGCAGATGTGATCTCGCCATTTGCTATTGTAGAGAACTGTTGGAGCCCCGCCAAGTGACACGACCACAGAGATAATATACTGTAGATGACAATATACAATGTGTAGATTTTCATTTTAAGCATCCTTCACAGGGGGGGGCTTGAGCTACTTATAGTCATCACAAATTCACCAGCGCATTGAATATTAAGGCTTCGTTCACGTAATTCACGGGCGATAACATTGATCAGCTGACGCGCTCACTACCTACTTGTAAGGACTTAGGACCGGCAGAATACCTTAGTAACTAGTAAATAAGTAGGTACTAGTCAGTGAAGTCGACTGATAATGCCATTATCGCCTGGAAGTTGTATTTATTTAAAAAAAATTAATCAGCTTATTTACAGAAAGAAAAAAAAAATACTATATTTTTTCATGAAATCTTGAAGAGTATAAGTAGCTCAAGCAAGTGAAGGATGCTCAAATGAAAATTTTTAGTGAAATTGTACGTCTGAACACCATTGACGTGGTAAATATAAAAAAATGGCAATTTTTTTTTTATATTTATCGCGACAATGGTGTCGATTCAGACGTGTAATTGTGAGTGATGTAAAAAAAAATCATAGGACTTGACCTAAAGGTCCGAGTTACCAGGTCATAAAATTCCAAACAAAAAACAAAGACGTGTATTTAAAAATTTAAAAAAAAATTGCCACTAGCCCGAATCATTAACGCTCATGACATCTTTACTATTAATTATCTATGTACACGGCCGCGTGATGTGCAATCTGTCCCGCGCTTCCAAATCACAGAGTACGAGTAGTATAATTTTAATTTGTTATTAACGACTGCCTTGATCTGTATATGAGTTATGGCCGCTCTGTGGTTATTCTTTAATACTTCACGCCAGTGCAGCCTTGAGGGAGTAAGTCAAGGTGATATAACGATCTCGATTCTAGGTGATCTAGTTGTCTAAGCGCCTGCGATATCTCGTGCAAATCGTATGGATTGTTTTGCACGATATTGTGCAAATTGTGTTGCATTTTACGTACCTGCTTATTATTTGAGACAATTATAATCTTGTTACAAATTGCAAACATTTGCACTTATTCATAAATTTGTCTATTTTTAGCTCTGGGTGTTTTTTTAGAGCACTAAGGTGACCGATGGGCACCGATGGGTAGCGTACCTATTATAAGTTATAAGTTAAAGTTATAATTATGTTTAATCCGCATTCTATAACCCATAACACGCGCTGGTTAAACTAAGCTTACTTTGGGTCTAGAAAGCGCTATGTAGAATGTCATACAATATTTATTTATTAGGTAACACAAACATTTATTTGTAGAGTTTTTTGCTGACTGTAAATCTATGGACACGGTCAAGTTCTGCTGGTGTTAGCTCTAAACGTGGAAACTAGTTATAACCTAACCTACATTCGCCAATGGGTGAAAGCCGACACTATATACGTGCTAACTGCAAGTTTAATAGCGTAATGGAAATTACATACTGTGGTAGCGACCCGGCTACGCATTGGAAAATTTAGCCTGATTGGCAGTCGCTCCTGTAAAAGTTGAGATAAACCAAATCGTAGAAGTGAGTAAAAGAGGATCATGAGTTCCAAGGTCTGATGATGATTGCAGCAAACAGCTTTTATTTAGTTTTTATTTTTTTATTTATTTATTTATTTATTTATTTATTTATTTATTTATTTATGGACGTATATATTTTATGTACGATACATCCAACAAAAAACCATTTTTTAAAATTTTGTCTGTATGTATAGAAGAGGCAATCTCTGAAACCCCTGGGCCAATTTTAGGCAAAAGTTTCACTGACAGATAGGATAACTACACTTCGCTATTCGCCTTTATTCACGTTATTCACAACGAAGTGGGGAAAGCCTATTCGTGTTATTTGCTTCATTGAGACTTTACCTTTAGCTTACCATCAGACGAAGTGAAGTCATACTGACGTGACTAAACTAAAAATCCGGGCGAAGACGCGGGCATAGCTAGTCCGAAATAAAATATCTCAGTAGACCCGGGAATTTCTCAATCGAAGCTGATTAAACTGCCCAGCTAATATTAGCAATCTGTACTACACGGTCCTCTGCTAAGGGCGGCTGATTAAAAGACCTCAGAGGGCAGAGGGACCTAATATAGTTCCCGCTGTGTCAGGAGGTCAATTCATTTGCGAAGGAATTCTCTAAGATCTATGAGTTGGGGCGGGGTGAGATGCTGAGGTTTTTGCGACGGAAGGAAAATTTTCGGGAAACTAGTTGTATTAAATTGGTTTTCTTGTGATATTTCGATGTGGCGTAGCGGTAGTGCATTCGACTGCTTCAACAGCGGGTTCGATTCCCGTGGCAAATATTTATATGCATGAATATATCTGTTTGCATTGGTATGGATGTTTCTATGTATAATATGTATGTATTTACAAAAAAAAATGTATGTATGTTTATCCGCATTCTAGAAGCCATAAAACAACTAAGTATGCTTACTTTGGGTCTAGAGAGCGCTGTGTAGAATGCCGTAGAATATTAATAAAAAAAAACTAGTTTATGAAGGAAATTTTAGTAACACCAAAGTAAGCATAGTTTACCTAGCTTGTGTTATGGGTTCTAGAATGCGGATAAACATTATTATACATAGAAGCGATGGTAGCTGAATGGATAAGGACGCGACCTCTACTCAGAGGTATCGAGTTCGAATCAATCGGATAGTATCAATGTGAATTTCACTTTCAATTTATATGGGCTAATCACATGATTTACCATCTACTGACGGTGAAGGGAAAACATCTTGAGGAAACCCATAAATGTCCTGGAAGAAATTCTAAGGACATGTCCGATCCACCAACCCGCATTAGGCCAGCGTGTGACCCTCTCAACTCTCTCGTTAGAGGAGAGGAGAACCGTGCCCAGCAGTGGGACATTGGTTGCTATTATTATACATAGAAACACAGAAGTTATCAAAGTACATACTTGAGATGCCTCATACTTAGTCATTATTATTTTACGTCTAATTAGGTACTATTAAAATAGCGAAAGTCTGTGAGTGCATCTTTATTAGCTCGCTGTCACAGCGCGAAGAATATAATAATTGCAATTACTTACATAAAATACGTCATCCTATATTATATTATTATGTTCAATTTAACACTCGGAAACATTTTGTTTATATCGGACACGTTAATTTGACTTCATCTCGCCTGATGTAAGCTAACCTATTGCCTGCCTGTTAACCTGACGGCTTCATCAAATTTTATTTTTATGTTTGCGCTAGCGTTTTCTTGAAAAAGTTAGTAGGTACCTACCATCTAGAGTTGAAATTGATGTTTTTTATTTTTTATTTAAATGCACAAAACACATCATATACGTATCATATCATAAATACAATGTTTAGATCTGGATCGTAACGTAAATAATATGTGCACACATAAAAGAAACAAAAGTTTACACACTATGAATCTCTGATTTATACCTAAATACTAAAATGCAAGTTTAGATCTGGGTGATTTTTATACCACTCAGGTGGCAGACACGGCCCACCTGATGGAAAGCTGTTTTTGCTAGGTAACGGTATTGGTAAGCCCGTATCTGTTGGCATGGTTTTAGTACAGTCTCATTAAAATCTCAATTCAGTCACATAACAATTTTATTTTATATCGAAAACTTCCCCAGTCGGTCGACTTAAAATCTTTCAGTAATCTAAAAACAATAAATAGGTCGATTCTTCTATGCTAATAAATCATACTAACAAAATAGGGCTGCGTCACGGTGACGTCAGAGCTGGGTGCGCCTGCGCAGCGACGCGAAACACCCCGCTCCATTGAATATTACGTTATAATTTCATGTACTGATAGATTCAAGACACTAATGTTGGGTAGATGATTTCATATTACGGCCTCAGTACACAGTGGCCATTGATAGCCCACACCCTGCAATGCTTAACCAAAAGCAAATAAAATGCTGATTCCTTTATTAAAATAGCTGCTATTGCCATGACCAACGCTTGATAACTTTGTTCTATTTTGTTTTTTCTACTATTTTGTTGATTGTATACCTACTTATTAAGTTTTTAATTAGGGTGACATAATCGCCCAGTGCGATCAAGCCTTTCCATAAAGAAAAAAAAAAGCAAGGCTTCAAGACATTAAAAACACCCGTCCTCAGGGAGGCAATATCTCTTAGCGGTAGCTTAATAATAGCGGTCTTCTAGAGGGCTGCTCCGAGACACTCCACGTGTCCTTCTGACTAGCAGAGGGGAGCAGGCGGGGGTTGGGCTGGTTTTCCGAGCGCAGATGGGGGTGACAAGACAGCCGCCTGTCATCCTGCATTCCACCGTCGTCGTGGCGGCGCGATGCTCGCCCCATCCCTCCAGTGAGCTCTGGCTGTAGGCAGCTATATACATAGTCAAATAGTCTCGTCCGTCCTACTTCCGCAATACATCAGCTTCCCGCTAATCCACCGCGACACTAATCTACCGCCAAAACCGATGTAGCGTTACGTGAAAGTGGTTCAAGTGATCGCGATCAATCAAGCGGTAGTTTCCTGGTTCTTGTGTTACTCTGTTACATAAACATCGATTGTTTTAGTTTTGTTTTGGATAATTTCGGTGAATGTTGCTGTAATATACCACTGGTTTTTATATAACAATGCTTAACTCAATACACATTTCAGTAACCTCACATTGTCAAGCATAAGGAAGAGAGAAGATAATGACTCAATAAAGCATAATGCTGAGAGGCGACCTTTATTCTGTTGCAGATGGGTCCATAGGTTTAGTGTAGGTAGGCCTGCACAGGATAAATCATAATATAGTACTCACATAGTCATAAGTTTATTGTTTTTTTTTTCCTTGTGTAAGTGGTACCTGCCATTTGTACTTATATTTTAAATGCACAGAATAATAAATGATTTCTTTCTTTCTTTCTTTCTTTCTAAGATCTGTAAAACAAAGTGAGAAAAACCTATAAAATACTACTATCTACTAAGTTCACCTTTAAGAGGCCGTCAAGTTGAGGGCTACCATTATAGCATAGTGCTATAATTGTTTGTCTGTAATCCCATTCCAGAGACTTTACCTTTAGCGTACCATGTGACGAGGTGAAGTCATATTGACGTGGCCGACATAAAAAAAATTAGGTATAGGTACATGTGAAAGTTTGTGAAAATGAATGTTTATTACTTCACGCTTAACGGGTAGAACGGATTGGTACAGGAATAGACTATAGAGAGGAATAATATATATAGGCTACTTTTTAACCATGGAATAGGTTCACAATTGGCAGAAGGAACTAACCAAATTAATGAGTTATTGAAGAAAGGGCAGGTCAAAAGCACTTGAAACCGGCGAGCTTGCATGAAAGGTTTAATGACAGTAGAGGAAGCGCGGGAAGTATCGTGTTGTGTTCCCGCCGGTAAGTAGGGTAACCCCTTCCCAGCCCTCCCCCCTTCCCTTCAGGTTAGGCAGCGCGTATGCGACACCCTTAGTGTTGCACACGTTCATACGCCACGGTGACCGCTTCCCATCAGGTGGGCCGTGTGCTTGTCTGCCACCTACGTAGTATGTGAGGACAGAAGTAAATGGAGGCTGTTGTCTCTGCCTACCCCGGAGGGAAAAAGACGTGAGCATATTATGTATGATGTATGTATAATACACGTGTATACCGAAAGGGTCATCTAGCAACAGGCTAGCTAGAGCTGTACCACCACGCGTGACACTCCGCGCGAACAATAGTTAGAGGTGAATGCCCGCGCGCACTGACAATGACATTTTTCACGGACAGCGGCGCAATGATCACGCAGCCGTACAGCCTCTCCGTTTAAAAAAGAAAATATTATGACAGATTTAATATTAGTTATTGCTCCATAAACATACGGCACGTGTAGTTAGATCTCGTTGAAATTATAAAAGTTATCCTCCTTTATATAGTGCACTAGATTTTTGAGTAGTGTGGGCCCCACTACTCCAAAACCTTACCAAGTTAGATGCCGTACACTATACTTGTTTCTATGCGACGCATTTTGCCACAAACAAGTATAGTGTACGGCATCTAACTTGGTAAGGTTTTGGAGTAGTGGGGCCCACACTACTCAAAAATCTAGTTTGTTTATTTAGTATTAATTGTCTCCCGTTTTGCTACAGAGGGAAATGGGGGATTTAAAAATTCAAAAGAACTTGAGTTATGTTATGAAATGACTTCGTTATTTGCCTTTATTCGCGTGTTTTAACTGAAGTAGGCTGGTTTATTCGTGTTTGCTTTATTCGCACGAATATTCGCCTTAGCCGCTCTTAATATGACGAATTGTGGAGGGTTTAATTGTATATAAGAATTTCATCGAATACAGTAGGTATAGTTGAACAGCGAATAGCAAAAATTGTTTTTGTTTTTGTAATTCTTGTCTTTTGTTCGCGATACACGCAAAAACTATTGAACGGATTTTTATGCGGTTTTCTTTGTTTGAAAGGTCTTTGTCAGACTTAAAATCTTATGCATGCTTGATCACAATCGGTTGAGTAGAACTGGAGATATAGTCAAAAAACTGGAAAACCAATATCCACGAGGGCGGAGCCCGAGTACGAAATTATACTAAAGTAGTTTGGTGACAAGGTCAACAGTAATGGTCTATAGTGCGTCGAACGAGTGCTCCAGTAATTATAGACCAATTTAAATCATATTACGCCGCGCGGGTTTGCGTGATTAATGGCTAGAAATAAGGGAGCATACAACCTGCTACGGAAAAACGCAACGCACACATTTAGCATACCATCAGGTGAAGAGAATTCGTATTGACTTGTTCAATATGAAAAAAGTAAACATTTAAAAACAAAAAAGCGCCATTTTTTAATAATTAGAGTTGCGTGTTGTAGTTACAAACCATATCATAGACAAATATTTAAATACAGTGTAATTATAATGTATAACAACAATTAATTTTTTTTTAATACTAAACCTAAGTACATAAGTAATAGGTTTCTTTTTTTATCTCCACTATTACTTATACGGTGTACCATTTTTAAGATAATTATAATTTTATTTTTTCATTCGCTTGCAACATTGAAATGTAGTCACGGTTCCTGAGTGAGGCGGGAATGAATTTTGATACCTAACTGTACCACATAGAGTGCCTTCCGCGACACGAAATTAGAGCGGGTCACAAGAAATTAGATAGGTAATGAGTCAATGAATTTTGACATCTATTAATTTGAAATAGAGTCCTTTTTGTAATGGCAAGCTGGCAAGCAAAGATCTACGTACAAAATTTTGAATGTCAAAATAGGAGCGGGATCACAGATTAATAAATAGTTACTACGGCGGGATGCAGAAACTAGTATGAGATAATGAAATTTTGATACTTAATTGTATAACATAGAGTACCTTTTTGTAATGGCAAGCAAAGGTCTTCCACGATTCCAAATTTTTGAATTTCAAAATAGGAACGGGATGCAGCAACTAAATAAATTCTTTATAATTTATTTTGATTCCCCGTATAGCGTGCCTTTTGGCAGAAAACAATAAAATGTAAGAATGGCTGCCTTCGTGGGAAAGGCGGGAATATGTTAAGAATTTCATCTATTCACGTGTTTCCACTTGTGTTGCACACTTAATTAATATGACTGGCCAAGGACAAGAACTCGGTTGTCCTTAGCACAAATAATATATAATAAATAAGTGGTATAAAAAAAAAATATAACTATTTTAAAAACTAACAACTCAATAAGCACCTCACTGTGAATCATCATTGAATGAAGCAAATCTTTTACCTAATAAGAAGGAACCGTCGCGTTTTATTCATTAAGGGAGCCACACACGTTCCATTATACTTGCACAAGTCTCAAATTCAGACTTGCCCATGTGTACTGGAACGTGTGTGACCACCATTTTGCTTAAGATTTTTTTATACCACTTAGGTGGCAGATAATCGCACGGCCCACCTGATGGGAAGAGGTCATTTTGGCTTATGGACGTGTGTAACACCAGGGGCATCACACTCGCGCTGCTGACTCTGGTAAAAACATTCTAATGCCCTTCTTGATTAATCCCATATTGTAGTCGCTAGGGAAAACCAGCGGGAGATAATTCCACAGTATCAGTGCGTGTGCGCACCGTTGACGGATGCATCTTCCAATCAGGTAAACAATACGTTCCATTACACTTCTGCAAATCTAGACTTTCTTAAGACCGGCGCAAGTATACTCAAACGTGTGTGGCCACCATGATTAAACGCCAATTTTAATATCTTACTTTTTGCACTTATAAGGTGATAGAACTCAAAGAAAAAAGGTATAACAGGTAAAAAAAAAACAATGTAGTGTGCAATGTCCTGCCTGCAGTACCAGGGTTGCAGAGCGGGCGGGAGTCGCACCGGGCGGCCGTGAGCGAGGCCGTTGACCGGCGAGTTCATTGCCGACGAGGTCGCACGCAGATTGCACTGATACAACCGCAGCCTGTTTGGAACTCTTTATTAGTTATGCGACCCTGGTCATTTTTGTCTAGGATAGGTGAGCTTTTTTGGTTATTAAAGCTTCAGGAACTAGATTAAGCATTCATGATATCGCGTGAATGTCGGTTTGACCATTTTTCTTATACTACGTAAGTGGCAGACACAAGCACACGGCCCACAAGGAAACGGTCATCGTGGCCTGGCTGCCGACCCTGAAGCGGGAGGGTTGCGAAGTTTGCGAGTGAGAGAAGTGGTTGGAGGAGGGGATTATTAGACGGGGGGGGGGGAGTATGAGTGCTGGCTACCCTACTTACCTTGGCAAACAAAAAACGATGGTGTATGGTGTAACGTATAAAAAATAAATGTATGAAACGTATAAAGGTATAAGAAGGGTGTGATAATTGAATTGGTACGTTACAATGTTAAAGTATGGAAAATACAAATAGTGCTTCCGGATCAGTCTCTCGGCAGTTTACATTGAACTATTGTTTCAAGGACCTCTTGTGAATAGTACCTGGAAGATATTTATTTACTTTGATGAACCATTGGGGCACCTCAGGAGAGTAAATGAAATTACAGTTGATAACATTTAAAGAATATTTTATATATTAGAATTTAGGTACACAGGTTGTAAAATATACATGATTAGAGCAATGTCCAGTTCGAAGAAAAGGTTGACGTCGAGTCAACTACCACGCGGCACACGCGACACGTTTTGCGTTTTGCGATCGAAAGTTCGCGAACACGAGCACAAGATCAATGGCCATTGAAATAAAGTGGATGGGTACCTTATTGGATCTAACGTACGTCAGATCTCACCACAGTGATGACACGATGCAGCTCGATGCCATTCGGCCTCCGTCTCTTCCACGGCTATCCACAGCTTCGCAGCAGGTGGACGTTAAGGGCTTGTCCGCTCCTTGGCATCGCTGCATCTGGCCGTCAGATGCAGCATGGAACACGCCACTGATCCAGCCTACGGAGTATATTCCGTAGACACGAGGTGGCTTCCAAAATATTATATGTCGCTGACACGCCAACACTCGCTTTCGGTGTACGCCACAATCTTATCTTCTCATTGGACGGGATGGATGAAGTACTCAACGATACATCGTCTTCGGAGTCTTCATCGGCTTCCAATTACATTTTCTAATATGATTACATGATGAACTCATAAAAGGTTATCAATAGCCAACGGCCATATAGGAAGTGAATAAGTGAATGCACTCTATCGATGACATTATTGACAGTTGACAATCAACTGACAGCATAGGAAGGAACCGAGTCCTTTAAGTTCAATCTTATAAATTACATCGATAAATAACTGTTGTACATAATTATCAATTACGACACCAGGAACGCAACCAGAATCGAAAGTATTATATAGGTATTTGAATATTTATATGCGATTAAATTAATGCAAATTTAAGCAACAATGAGTTGACTTATACTTGCTAACAAAACGAAGGGACGCGTTTAATAAAAAAGCAGTTATCTATTAACCATAGATAAAAAATATTAGTAGTAGCTTTAGACTACTACAATGGGGCGGTGTTCTGTAGGACGGAGGTACAACCCCAGTTGGACTGCTCAGTTCGAAAGGGAGATACCGTCGTGTCCTACCTCTTTCAGTACCATGAACGTATTTATTTAAAAGCCATAACAAACTCGTAATTCTAATTACACGGTTATCCACCTCCAAAGTGACCTTGCCGATAATTATTAAAAAAATATAGCAATGTAGGTAGGTACAGCGCTTATTTCATTTCCGGTTATATCGAGGTTGCTACAACAGATTTGGTGAAATACCTACAACATCTATTTTTGATCACGATCACCGTAGTTTTTAATCCTAGAATCACACAGCGTCTTCTGCAAACTGAGCATAACTAGTGATATGGGTTCTAGAATGCATTATCAGATTTTTTTTCTGTTTGTGCCGGATTATTTCCGAAACGCCTGGGCCGATTTTAACGAGATTTTCATTGGCGGATAGCTGATATTACAAGGCGTATTTTAGGCTACGTTCATTTTAAAATACAATTAAGATTGCGCGCAAAAGAAAAAAAACTCCGATCTAATTCCACGCGCCTCGACTCTCTAAAAATGCTATTTCTTGTGGTCTTCAAACCACCAAAAAATGAAAAAAAAAAATAACCACGAAGACTAAGCTAGTAGTAGCTAGCTAGCCTTCTAACCTAATCTATCCGAGTCGGGGTACTCTGAGTCGGGGTGTTAAAAACAACGTTAAAACAAAGACGATATATTATGATCTATATATCGTCTTTGGTTAAAAAAATACTTTTGACTGGTTAAGAGTTTTGACTGCAAGCTTGCGCGTATGGTTAAAAGTACTTTTGACTGATTTTGCTAGTTAAAAGTACTTTTGACTGGTTAAGAGTTTAGACTGCAACATATAGATGAATAGTTTTTATTGAGATAAACTTACATTGTATTCATAAAGCCAATACTCGGTTGTGGCACTGACCTTGGTTGTAGACCGCCGCACACTGCCAACATAACAGGCCCATACAGTGATACCAACTTGACAAGCTAGGTTCCATTAATTCCGTATAATTGTCGTTACGAATTGTGGGAACTAATGTTGTTTTATTTTGTTATTTTTATTACGTTTTAACAGACAGAACGTGTTAATTTAATACTCATGTTTTGACTGTATAATGTAATAATAAATAGAACTGACTTACCTTCTTATAAGTCAGTTAAATCTAGCAAAACATGACCATTACAGCTTCCCGTCCGAATAAAGCAGTTCGACTGGGTAGTACCTCCGCCCTACAGAACACCGCGCCCATAATAACCATTGTATTGTGTTCCCCAAGGTAAGTAGAGTAGCCCAACCGTTGCTGTCCACTGTGCCCTCTACTAGACAGAGAGACACGTGGAGAGCCGCGGAGCAGCCCTCTAGAGGGCCACTCCCACCCCGGCCGGACCAACTGAGCAACCCAGACACGTCTTAGATATTCGAAATTCTCCTATACATTTTACGACTTAGGTGATAAGATAAGCCAACGCAACGGTGCGGCACGCCGGGGCAGGGCGGTCGAAATGACCGCGACACTCTCTTATTTGTACGATTATAAAGGTGGGTCCACGCTAGGCGAGCCGAGCACGAGCGGAGCCGTTCTCGGCTTCGTCGTTCGCTTGTCAAGTGTGGACGTACAACGAATCTACAACGATCACTGTCCTCGAAATCCTTTGTGTTCGTCAAAAAACCGACAAAAGTCGGAACGCAGCCGAGTACGAACGAAATGCTCGCAGCGCGCTCGTTCGAGGCTCGTAAGTCGGTCCACACTAGACGAATTGTGTTCGGCTCGTGCTCGGCTCGGCATTTGCCCACGCTTGTCAGACATACGCGTGCAAAATGTTAGTAATAATAAGTGTGTGTCGTGGTCATTTTGACCGCCCCGCACCTCTGTCTGCTTAACGCCTTATGGTGACGTTGGAGCCATCTACCGTTATTTTAGCGAATTATGGAAACAATGATTAATGTACTATGTATGTGCAATAGCTACGGAATTAGTATTGTTTCATTTCGTTAAATCAGGCCATAATAGCCAATAACGTTATCGTTGTAAAAAATGTTGAACGTCTCCATAATATTATTTAGAGTTCCTCATTTAATTTCATACGCGAAATAAATATTATTTCATAAACGTTTAAAAACTCGACATGTGTTTTGAAACATCTAAAACTTTTTATAGATACCACAAATCCACAAAATATTCATTAAATTATCTCGCAATGAATAAACATACAAGTATATCATATTATATTGTTATGATAAATAATGTAAAGTTGGTTAACGACCCATAAACCGTTTCATATAAAAGAAAATGAATGTTTACGAATAATGTAACAGGTAAAAAGCGATATTTTTGACGTAGCTAATTTGAAATTGGCAGAATTCCGCGAGAAAAAAAATCATCAGTATCTATGCTTCTCCAGTTAGACTTCACCAGAACCAATTCTAGTTTGACTGAAGAAGTATGTACCTATTTTATTATTTCCAACGAGGACACCGCCGGTGACCGGGTGGGTGATCAGCCATACCTGATTGGACCATTTCACCCATTCCCCCTGGTCCTCCCTTGTGAGGGGGAGGGTGTGGGGAAATAAATACCTCATCTTAACACGAGTGTTTAGTTACCTGCAACAATAAGAAATACTAGTTAAATATAGATTCACAAGTTAATAGCCATATAAATTATTTGTTTTGTACAAAAATAAAATACTTAAATACTTCTAAGTAAATTGTTACTAATATAATAACACTTTAGACTAAAAGGTCTCAAATTCAAAAAATACAAACGTTTTACAAAATCCTAAGCAAGCCGACCCGACCCTGGAGTTGCCCCAAGAGCTGGAGTGCCAGGGGTATGTCTATTGAGACCCTACTACCTGTGGCAAATCCGGCGGGGGTGAGAGTGGCTCTCTAGAGGGCTGCTCTGAGGCTCTCCATGTATCCCTCTGACTAGCAGAGGGCACAGTGGGGACGTGCTGTTTCTCCGCGCGATGTTTGGGAGACAGAACGGCTGCCTGTCACCCTACACCCCATCGTCAGCGAGGTGCCGCAATGCTCACTCCACCCCCTTCGGGGGGTTGAGCGGGCTATCTTAAAACCGTAGATGGCGGGTGGTATCCGTGGGGTATGGTATGGTATGGTTTCACAGGCTCTTGTCCGCAACGCCATGACGTGGAGTTGCGGACTTCCGCACGAAAAAAAAGGGGTATGTCTATAGGGTAACACCACACTCTGTTAGATAGATAGATACTCTTTATTGCACACACCATTAGGATATAAACAAAGCGTATTTCATGAAAAAAAAAATTGTACAACGGGGCGGTAGAGAATGGAGATGGCGTGCGGTTTTAGTCGGTTCGAAACCGAATGTTAAGTATGTAGTTTGTTTTGCTTATTATATTTACCGTGCTCAAGGTACGTACTTATTCCATCGAACCATTCCGACCTTTGCACATTAATTGTTTATCAAACCGGTAATTATATGATTGTTCAGTAATTCCTAAGAAACCCTTTGTTCAGCGGTGGGCGTGCTGCGGCTGGCACGACGATGATTATCATCACGAGAAGTCGTTAACGTACATACATACATACATATGCTCACGCCTTTTTCGCTTCGGGGTAGGCAGAATAACAGTCCGCCATCTGCTTCTCTCCTGACATACGGAGGAAGGACACGACGTATCCGTCTGAAATGACCTGTCCGACTGGGGTAGTACCTCCGCCCTACAGAACACTGCGACCATAATGACCTTCGTGAGGTAAGGAGGGAGGGCTAGTAAGGGGACGGGAGGCTAAGATGGGGTAGGGAGAGGAAGAGTACAGTGAGCTCTGAGCGCCGGACATAGGGTATTATTATATTAATACACTTATTAATTACTGAGACTTTACTTTTAGCTTACCATCAGGCGAGTTGAAGTCATATATTATCGATTTTAAAAAAGAAATTGTATCACGGGCGAAGCCGCATGGAACAGAGTACTAATATACAATTGTAAATAGTTGTGTCTGTAAATTGAAAATATTTAAAAAGAACTTGACTTATGTTAAATGAACGATTTTGAACACTAAATTGACAAAAGTAAGAAAAGGAAGTGACGCTCCTGGTGTTGCACGCGTCCATAGGCCACGGTAACCGCTTTCCATCAGTGTGGACCGTGTGCTTGTCGGCCATCTAAGTGGTATAAAAAAAATATATATATATTTTGGAATTCTTGTCTGTTTGTATGCAATGGACGCAAAAAGGACGCACACATCGTAACTTTACAATTTCATCTATACTTTATACTTTTATTGGTCTGAGACTTTATAATTCAATGTCCTGACAGGCTGATTGACTGACTGACTTAGATACAACGCACAGCCTAAACCGCTGGTCGTAGAGACTTGAAATTTGTAGAGAGTGTTTGTCTTGATGCGTAGAGGTGTACTAAGAAAGGATTTTTTAAAATTCGAACCCTAAAGCCCTAAAAAGGGCTAAAAACGTGCTTTTGCCAGAACTCAAGAACGGCTGAACAGATTATCATGATCTATGATTTTTTGGATTTGTCTCCGCCTCGAATAGCATATAACATAATTAAAAATATATGATTCATTCATGAAATTTAGTAATAAAAAGATAATTAGATGTTGCAAACGTTTTTATCGCCATCTATAATAGTTGTCATAGCAACAGGAACTAAAATTGACTTTGTCTAAATTTTCATAGAGTATATCCTTTACTTCTTTTTCCTCAAAAGTAAATAGAATGTTTTAATTTTTAGGGTTCTGTGCCAGATTAGGAAAAAAAACCTTATCTCTTCGTTATCCGTCTGTCTGTCTGTCAAGACCACTTTCTTAAGAATACGTAGAGGCATCAAGTTGAATTAGATAAAAGGAATGTTGCGGATAATGCTTGGCATTACACGAAGCGTAATATCCAAACTGTGGTCTCACTATCGACTAATAGGTGGCTTGACCTACCATCTCCTGGCCTGCACTCATGGAGGACGGAGGTCGTTAAGTTACCTTCGGCGACGTTAGTGAGTCACCTGCACCGCAATCGGAGAGTTTTAGGAAGCCGTACCTTATTTTTCGTGCGGAAATCCCCACGAATCTCTCCCCTCCTCTGGCCAGTAGGGACGTAATATCGGAGTTGATCAACTAAAATCGAACTCCATCTTGGGTCTACGACGCCGAAGTTTAAGGTAACCCTTGACCCTGAGCTATCCAAGGCTTACTGATGGGCATGGCTGTTTTGGTGAGTTCCTGCATTGCGTAGGCAGGGTGCTGACGTTTGAATGCCACCATTGCCGGGGCTAATCCGTGGGCACAGTGGTAGAGTCTCCAGAGTGGATAGAGTGGCACCATGTCCTAGAAGCAGACGTCGGTGGGGTAAGCCTCATGGTGAATTCTCTGGTGCCGACCATGGTCACCATAGAGAGTATGTGGAACGCCACCGCTTTTTTAGCGAGGCAGTAATGCGCGCAAGTGGTGGTGGAAAAGCTACGGGAGAGATCTAGCACTCCCCCGTGCCGATGAAGGCGCACCGGGCGGCGTAGTTCGCAGAACCATGAACCGTCCTCCATGAGTACGGGCCTAGGGTGACGGTCGAGGCTAACCGTCACCCTAGCAGAAGCAGACCCAGGGTGGCAGGGTGTTTGATTTTCACGCGCGCTTTTTTTTAGAGATGGGGATTTAGATTCCTAATAACACGTCGAGGTCGCCAGTGTTGGTGGCTGGAACCGGTTGGGGTTTCTGGGATATCCTTTCTAGGACACACCAGATTCCTCGATCACACAGGCATTGGTAGGACTCTGACATACCATCCTCTCCGTTGGCTCCGTTGAGGTGAAGCCCGACGCGGTTTTTGCGCACGAAAAAAAGGGGTATTTCCCTTTGGGCTAGAATCCAGATATTTTTCAGAAAATAAAATCTTATAGCATAAGTACAGGGAAAAGTTCGGAAAGCATAAATATTACCTACTTCACCAAAAAAAAAATGTATGTCTGTCATTCAAGACAAGAAGCACTGCAACAAAGTTAAGTTCGCCCCCTTTTTTTGTCGTGCGGAAATCCCCCTCAACCCAATTTTGTACGGAACGCTGCGTGCACGAGCCCAATTCGCACTTGACCGGTATTTATTAGTATATCCTCTTTCTTTACTTTCATGAACTTCTTGAATGATAAATCAGATTGTCAAATGTCAATGTCTGTAGCAAGATTTTAATAATAAAAAAATCAGATTTTTGGCAATAAATAATGTTCACTAATTTGAAATACTGCATCGAATGTGAAAGTGCAATGCAACTATGATGAAAGGGTTTTTCAAAGGGCCTCTTCCGAGTCACACATACTTTGGCCAGAGCAGCTATCTAATCCACATAAAATCTAGAAGACAATGAAAAAGGATAATGATGGTAAATAAACGGGCTTTGGCCGCGATGCATGGCACTGTACTTTGATTGAAGGGTTTGATAGAACTTGAGATGAAATGAATACGTTTAGCTGCAACCACTGATTGCGAAGGAATAGACATTGAAAGTTAGTACGGGCAGTCCCTCAAAAAAGACTTGGTGGCGATAGCCAACATTCACGCGGGCGGAGCCGCGCGCGGGTACGCTAGTAATAGTATAGATACCGACCAAAATCCTTCGTTTATTACTGTAAATACGGACTTCCGCCAGATGTCTGAAAATCATAATAATAGATTGAGCAGTTACGCGTGAAAGCGTAACAAACAAACGAAATCACTCAAACTTATATCCTTAACTAAGAGATCTATGATATCACTAGCTATACCCGCGGCTTCGCCTGCGTGGTTTTACATTTTAGTTTTATTTTTTTACGCCGGGAACCTAATTATTTTTACAGAATTAAAGTAACCTAAGTTATTCCTTGTTGTAGGTTAGGTTAGGTTAGGTTAGGTTAGGTTAGGTTAGGTTAGGTTAGATTATATTCATTGTTCCTAATTGGTGGTATTATAATGAAATAATATGACGTCAGTATTATAATATCTTCACGACAGTCTGCTCCCACGGCAATTAACACATACGTATGTGCGTGTTTCTGTATGTGTTAGCTTATTATGAAAATTAAGAATAGTTTGAAATGAGTATGCAGAAGGGCCCCATATTTATTTTGAAATATATATGCAGAAGGGGAATATAATACCACATCTCCCTATTGACAGGACCATGATAAGACTCACAAAGACCTTTCAAACTAAAAAAACCGCATCAAAATCCGTTCAGTAGTTTTTGCGTACAAACCGACGAGAATTTCCAAAAAAATATTTTTGTGTTCAGAATCGTTCATAGGTTAGGCATTACCCAAATATTATAATGTTTTTTTAAATGTCTCCAATGTACAGACACAGCCACTTTACAATTTTATATTAGTACTAATAGACCCGACAGACGTTGTCTTGCCCGACTACAGCGCCATCTGCCGGGCTGATTTGTGAATCTAAACTATCCAGGGCGCCACCCAAACGTACACAAAATAATTCATTCAAATCGGTCCAGCCGTTTAGGAGGAGTTCTCTGTCAATACATACACGTACAGTAGAATTAATGTATAAAGATAGATAGATATACAGATAGATGGATAGGTTTTCAATCCTATTTCTAAAGTACCAGGCTACCATAAAAAGCAATAGTTCTCGATTCATTACGTTACGATACCACAGACTACACACTTGGCCTTCGACCATAGAGTTTTTGTTGTTCTTTTTATAAACCATTGTGTTTCCTCGCGTGTGAATCCTGAATATACATAATTAAATCAATATATGAAGTTAAATGAATTACTTTTTTACTATTCACCACGTTTTGACCTGATACTGTTTATCTTCTCTTTGCCGCACCATAAAGATTTGGAATTCTTTACCAGTGAACGTGTTTCCTTCCTCCTACAGTCCCGGGTCCTTTAAGCGGGCCGTGAAAATCAGGCATCTGATGAGTCCGACCCCCGCTAGGCAGTCTCCAATTTCGAGATGAGACCCCTTTGGTAACCATGGTGTCCTCGAGGGCTGTTCCCGGGCTCTCCACGTGCCCCTCTGACTAGCAGAGGACACAGTGGAGAACAGGCGGGGGATGGATTACTTCTCCTAACGTAGACAGGCCGCCTGTCATCCTACACCCCACCCCCAGCAAGGCGGTGCGATGCTCGCTCCACTCCGCTTATTAAGAACGAAGACGGCTTGCGGTTTTAGTCGGTTCGATTCCAACATAATAACCCCCGATGGCTGATGAGGCTTGTATTCGTGCGGATTTCCGCACAATAAAAAAAGGTATTATCGGATTTTTAAATAATGAAACGATAAAAATTTGCCACCATCAAGGGTTAAAGTGAGGAGTTTACTTGCTGTAAGCTAATATTAATTCAATATCTATGGTCACCTTCTAAGACTGGCTGATAGCAACTCATTTATGTCTCACTGCTGGGCACGGGTCTCCTCTCCTCTAACAAGAGAGCTGAGAGGGTTTAGACCCTAATCCACACACGCTTGGTGGAGGGAAGACTGGCTAGTATTTCAAAATGTTGACCTACTCACGTAACCCTTAGAAATAAACTAACAAAATAGTTTCCCTGACATTATAGTCGTTAGTATAAAATATGATTTATCATATTAATGTTAAGTACATGTCTAAACGATTAGCTGCTGGTTGTTAAAAGCCTCGTAAGTCGCGCACCGCTGCGTTGGACGCGGGCCACGCCACGCGGCGCGGAAAGTGAAATTTATGCTCGTATGTATAGCAATAGAGCGAGCATGAAATCACACTCGAAAATTAAGCGTATCGTATTCATAACGGTTCGATTCCTGGTCTCGATTCTGTTAAAACCAGCCACTGACACTTAAAAAAAATGCCATTATTTTGAATTTTATTGTTATCACGAGACTAATCTCTGGGAGTCTTCAAGTCTAGAGTGAATAGGTTACTTCTAGGCAAGCGTGCTCCACCGCCGAACACGTCATCACTTACCAACAGGTGGGATTGTGGTCAAACGCGAGCCTGTTACCAATAAAAAAAAATTAAAAGAATTTGAATGATATTTTGTACAGCGAATGAAAAAGTTTAATGAATTCTTTTCATTTGATTTTAGACCTTAACTCTATAACGAAAAAGTCTACAATTAATTGGCATTTTTTAGAGTGTCAGTGGCATGACAGTGGTTTGCCTGTTATTTAGCAGAATCGAGGACCAGGACTGTTGATTTTTTATAAATCCAATGATGCTGTTTTAGTTTTCATCAAATATTTAAATATCAGTACCTCTAGTACAAAAAAATTGACTCTGAGACTCCTTTGAGCCTTTTTAACTTTTTTTAAAGGCCGCCTGATTGGATCCACCCCGCCTGATGGTAAGCTGAGGTGCAGTCCTAAAACTAGTGGTAACCATTCCCAAGGGGTGACCCTAGAATGGTGACCTCTACCCAGATTTCTCTATTTACCATACAATAGTTTCAAATTTTCAGATTCCATATATCCGTATCTACTTACAAAATTTCACGTTTATAATATTTTTTAGGATTGACACGTGTAATATTGTAAAAAAAAACTACACGTGTCTTATTATAACTTACTACACACGTGTACATGTATAATCTGCTTATGAAATATTCATTATTTTACTTATATAAACTAAGTATTGTAAATTGCATGCATACAAATGAGCTAAGTATCTATATAATTTTTATGTTATGTTTTTTTAAAGAAGCAAAAAAGTTAGTATAACACCCACCTGATGGTAAGCGGTTACCATCGTCGGCTTATGTCTATGTGTGCCATATATCTCGAAAATGGATTGACCAACTTAATTAGGTCTACGGTTTTTTAATACATTTTTTATTTTTTTTTATCTAGTTTTCAAGGCCAACTTTTTTGCTGCCGTTCTCATCTCATCTCTCTCTTTTTACAACTTTTATCTGGCTGTTTGTTTCGGCTAATTTTTTAAATGGCTGGATCAATTTTGACGGAACTTTCACTGGCAGGTAGCTCAGAGCTGATGTAATTTAAAGCAAGCTTATTGGAAGGCACCGTTTCATCTCTTATGCTTACTGTTATTTTATAATTCAGGTTGATTCAGGGCGTAGAATCGACATTTTGAAAACAATACATAGGTAAGGTAGAATCACATAACTTCTGTTACAATTCTGAACGCCTGGTACTTTGCGAGAGATTGTTCACTCAATATTTAAGCAGAAGGGATCGCTCACTCCAAACTATCTAAGAAATATCATACAATATGTATTCCTTCGTTATTCTTTATTAGGATCGTGATACGACCGAGGTAAGATCGATTCCCAGGCTGGGCAAATTGATATTGACTTTTTTGATCAGTGATGTATTGGAAAAACGGTAGGTAACGGAAAAGCTTTTACTTCAACGTTTTTAACCGATTTCAAAAAGTAGAAGGTTCTAAACCGTCAGTATCTATTTTTTGAATACTTGCGATTGGCTTAGAAAACAATACCATTTAATTTTGGACTTTACTGTTATCAGTTTAAAGTCTAAAATTAAATGATATTTTGTAGAGCGAATGAAAAAATTTAATAAATTGTTTTTATTTAATTTTATATAACGGTAAAGTTTACAATTAAATGGTAATTTAAGAGTGTCAGTGGCATGACAGTGGTTTGCCTTTAGCAGAATCGACCCAGGTGGGTCGTGTGCTTATCTGCCTACTTAACCTAACCTAAGTGGTATAAAAAGTAAGAAAACTACATCAGTGTGGTGGTAATCGAATGCTCTCCACATTGTCGTCGCAGACCGGCGGCGACAGCGCGACGGGTGGTGCGGGTTCGACGCCCGGTCAGGCACCTGTGGCTTTTCAAAGACCATATGCGAATACGAAACTAATGATATAGTTTCAGGTAACATTTTTAGGAATTTTTGTTTAGATGGACACAAAAAGTATTGAACGGATTTTGAATAGTTTTTTTCTTTTTTGGAGGTCTTGGTCAGGGGCGGCAGTCTCGACATTT
The DNA here is from genome assembly GCA_963576445.1 of Lithosia quadra. Taxonomy (NCBI): domain Eukaryota; kingdom Metazoa; phylum Arthropoda; class Insecta; order Lepidoptera; family Erebidae; genus Lithosia; species Lithosia quadra. The sequence continues at coordinate 4,008,876 of OY754897.1, forward strand.
ATCGCAACGCCTTTAGCTACCCAATTCGGTCGCTAAACTCTTAGCAGTCTTAGCGATACAAACATAACGATATTTGGTAGTCTCTACTTTCCGAAATAACTATTTTTGTCGGTATCTTAACGAATATCATCGTAAATTTAACGTTTTAACTGTATCTCCATATTGCTGACCATCCCAAATGTACAGACTACCGTTTGACACAAGAATTATTACTGCAATCAATGTTTGTCGCTATCTTAACTTGCGATTTCGGTAGCAAAGTCGTAGTGATAAATGTTGAGACTGCAGCCCTAGTTGTAAAATCTTACGAATGTTTGATCGTTTGAGTAGAACTGGAGATAATTATCCTTAGTAATAATAAATTGTGAAAAATCTTTTTCAAGTTAAATGGTTTTAAATTGTATTGTCATCAGGACTAAAGACTTCTGCCAAATATCAGACCAATCAAACCACTGAAAGGAGGTCCTAGATTTGACCCAAACAAACAGGTCAAGTTAAATAAAACCGTTTAAAAAACGCAAAGACCCAAGTCCACACGGGCAGAACCACGGGTATAGACTAGTTATTATGTATTTGTGTTTACAAAACACTCGGAGTGTTGTCAAAACCCTCTCGACAAGCTTAACATCTCTGGTACAGACAGGTCGTACGTGAGTTGGGTATCAGATCAGCGAGTTTCCTCTAAACTTAGTTTTTCGACGACATTTTCCTTAAAGATTTAAGATTATAACGGCTGAGTATTCGTGCCGTTTTGTTCCTTATTCTTCAATTTAACTTTATTGTATTATAAGTATGTTTATCAGCATTCTAGAACCCATACCACAAGCTTGTTTAACTTAGCTTAGTTTGGGTCTAGGGAGCGTTGTGTAGAATGTCGTAGAATATTTATTATTTATTTATAGTAGGACACGACGGTATCTCCCGTCCGAACTGAGCAGTCCGACTGCGGTAGTACCTCCGCCCTACAGAACACCGCGGACATAATAACAATCGTGTCGTGTTCTCGGCGGTAAGTAGGGTAGCCAGAGCTCACAATACCCCCCTCATCCCCAACTCCAATCCACCTCCCCAAACCTCCCAAACCTGGGCCGTCACACGTCCATAGGCCACGGTGACCACTTCCCATCAAGTGGGCCGTGTGCCTGTCTGCCACCTAAGTTACCCAACCCTTTTTTTCGTGCGAAAATTCCCGCAAATACCACCCCCATTGGCCATCGGACCTGATTATGTCGGAATCGAACTGACTAAAACCGCACGCCACCTTTCAAGGTGTAAAGGAAATGCCTTTTGGGTAACCTTACACCTCGCTTATTGAGACCCGAGACGACTATGCATCCGGAGTGCGGTTTTAGGCGATCCAAATTCGCCATAATCGCGGCCGACGGGGATTTTCGCGTGAAAAAAATAAGGTATTTATAGATCTGACATATAAAATTTGTTATAACCAAATAACAGATGCGGTTATATATTTTCGTATACCAGATTTCAGCCCAGGGAAGACATATTGCTTAATAGATATAAACTATTTTGTCTAATTACAACATTACGTAAACAGACTGCGCGCTGTCCATCGTTGGGTCGGCTCCAAGATGTAATATGACTTATCCGCCGGAAGAGCGATGTATAGCAAACTAAAACATGACCCCATTTTGTTTAAATCTCTAAAAGTTAATTAATAACAATATATAATAAATATATAACAATTTATTTAAGCGGGGCGTGAAACAGCATTTGATGAGGCCGTCAAGTTGAGGGCCGCCACTATAGCACTACCGGTGTATGTGGTGGTGGCCCCAGTCCTGAGACTTTGCCTTTCGCTTACCATCAGGCGAGGTGGAGTCATTTTGACGTGTCCTATATAAAAAAAAGGGAATTCCTCCTCCCCCCTCCAGGGTCGGCAGCTCGAGTGTAACACACATTCATATAGCCCACGGTGACTGCTTCCCATCTGGTGGGCTGTGTGCTTGTCTGCCACCTAAGTGGTATGACAAGTACGCACCCACACGCCCAACAGAACACCGCGGTCATAATAACCATCGTGTTGTGTTCCCGGCGGTAAGTAGGGTAGCCAGAGCTCACTGGAAGGATTCTGTGCTGACAGCGGGGAGACTCTCTCAACCCCCCAATCCCTTCTCCCCACATCACGCCCCAAGAGGGTATCAGGTGGTCCCTGTGCTTGTCTGCCACCAATGCGGTATAAAAAAAAAGTTGTAGCTTAGATTCTTGCGTAGAGTGTCAATTACTAGCCAGGCAAGCCTAAGGATGGGTACTATACACAGTGAGACCTTTCTGTGCCCCGGAGAGCACGTTGAACCTCGTCGATTCTCTGCACCCCCCGGAAATGGCGACCATTTTATTTTATGTCGGACACGTCAACATGACTTCACCTCGCTAGATGGTAAGCTCAAGGCATAGTCTCTGGAATGGGAGTCACCATTGCAAACACCGACAGACCGACAGTGCCACAATGGTGGCTCTCAGTTTAACGTCCTCATCAAATGCTTTTTCACGCCCCGCTTTAAGGACCTGGGCCCATTACTTTTTGGACTACACCTTAGCTTACCATCAGGCAGGGTGAAACTCAAGTCTAAATAATCCCATCTAAATAATAACTCAAAACATAATTACATACGAGTTATAAAGAATGGATGATCGCTAGATGTTTACGCTGCGAGCTTGCTATGTAAACAACCCGGCGTTGTTTGCTTTCGCTACGTAAACTAACTGGCACTTTTATTATTATTAACACTCATTAACTATGCGGGATTTGCGATGGTTATTATTTGATATTGGCTCATCTACACTAATATTATAAAGAGGAAAGATTTGTTTGTTTGTTTGTAACGAATAGGCTCCGAAACTACTGGACCGATTTCAATAATTCTTTAATAGAAAGCTACAATATCTGGGAGTAACATAGGCTATAATTTGTTTTCAAAGAAAATAGGGATCCTTACTAAAACTTCAATAATATAACCCAAGGTGTATAAAAATTACCTAAAAAAGTGCAGGTTTCTTGGAATCCGAAATCCACGCGGGTGGAGCCGCAGGCAACAGCTAGTTCATTATAAGATTATTTATACATACATACATAAGAGCTTGTTGGAGCCCACAAAAGTCCAACCAGTCTAACTTGGAACTTCGATATCGCCATTGGTCATAATGACCATTGGTTGTGGAGGTCAGGTGGCAGTCGCTCCACGGAAAATATCGAAGTTCAGCCGCATCACAGTTAGACTGGGAAGCCGACCCCAACTGACTAACAAAAATAAGACAAATTATTACGAATTAGAATTACTTAAGTAAGTTTTTTTTTATATTGGATACGTAAATATGACTTCACCTCGCCTATTGGAAAACTAAAATAAAAGAACTACCGGCTTTTGTATCACAGATCTTGAACCGCTTCGGTTTTTTATTTTATTTTCACTTTAGTCATCGTAATTTACACATAATAATAACCTACATCCATCGGGGCTATATACCATTCAAATAGTATAAAAAAACTTTTCCAATAAGTAGGTACAGTCGAAGGCAACCACAAAAATATAAACAAACACAAAATTCCACCCTTTCTTTATAAAATAAGTAAAGATACAACAATCTCATACACGTATACAAATAAACTAACAAAAAGACATCAATACATCCAAATACAACATGTTATCACCGACATATGTCGGCAATAAACATGTCTTACGTTTCGGTTCCGTCGCAAGCCTTTGACACGGTAGCGTATCAGTGACAGCGCCACTGTGACGTCATCAACATCTGTTCTAGAGCGCACACTTCGCTAAGTACCCCAATAAATACCACCCTTCTCGTTTCCTCACACGAAACAATAGTAAAGTTAAAGAGAGATGGCGATACCTGTTGGGCGTCCCCCAGGGTACGATCCTTGGGACACTCCATTCTACGGTTATACATTGTCAAAGTTTGAAAGGGTTGTTTCGGCAGCGCTGCTTTAAATTTATACTTTTTCTAACTGTTGTCGCGCGTTCTGCCTGTTTCTGGGTTAATTAATTTGGACAACAATGGATTTTTGTGTAATTGGAACACGAGTTGTTATTTGCTTGGTATTTTGAGATGAAAAAAGATTGTTCTTTAATTTTTATTAATTAGTTTATCATTGTGGTTACAAGCTAGCTAATGCCCGCGGCTCAGTCCGCGCGTAGGTCAGTTATCATTTTTTTCGTTATATCGCCGAATATTTGGTTATCTAACAATAAAACATTTTTATTCTATTTATGCGCAATAAGCGAAAAAACTATTGAACGAATTTTGTTGACATTTTTTCTATTAGAAAGGCATATTGGTTGAATTAAAATCTGCCGTATGTTTGCTTACAATTGGTTAACTCTATTTACTTCCGAACAAACAGAATAAAAAATGTTTTATAAAGAAAATAATTATGCGTTCGTTCATTGAAAGTATTTTTTATCAATTTTATATCGTATCTGATTTTCACTTTTTTAATAGCAATAGATTTCCAGTTTATTTTATATCACCTGCCTGCTGTTAAGTCTGTTATCTTGGTACTATGGGGGACCTTAGGTAAACCTGCACCTCATGCTTTCGTTGGTAGGGGCTAGCTAGCAGGTGGGTTGGCTTTGACATATAAATAGATATACCTAAGTTGAATATTTCACTTTTGGTGTAAGTATTTTGTAGGCATTCTCTTACCAAACATGTCAATTGAAAACAAGTCTATTCAATATTTTAGTTTTTTTTTGTGAACGGCTAAGAATAGTGCATTCTTAACGCGTTCCAATACAAAATGTTTATGAAATGCGTCACTGCGCCATTCCAAGTATTGTCACGATATTGAGTAAATACGATTGAAAAATAAATATGCAGGTGTACCAAGGATGTACCTGTATATTGGATTGTATAGATATGACTATAGCTTATAGCTAGCTACAGTCTGGCAGTGGGGGAGGGGGAAGGACCTTACTATCTATACTATATCTTGCTAAAGAGTTTTTTGGTTGTTTGTTTGGTAGAACGCGCTAATCTCCTCAGAAACTACTGGTCCGAATTAAAAAATTTTGTTTAGTTGAATAGCTCATTTATCGAGGAAGGCTACTTAGACACTTGTTTCAGGCTTTTTAACAGCAGTCGGGATTTTTTAATTTTTTAGTAATTTATTTTTTAACCTTTGCCAACAGTTAGTTTTTCCAATTCCAACATTTAAACAAACTCAGAAAAATAAGCTTGTCTCTTGACAAACCAGCATAGATTTTATAGTCACACTTAAAGAGAACCAGCCTAATATCATCAAACAATAATTTAAGGATCAAAAGACGAACGAATTGGAAACGTTAAAATGAAAGAAATTTTAACTGATTTACATGTTGATTTATTACGAGTTATTTTTATAATACTCAGCGTGGCCATGGCTGCTGAAATACGACAGTTATGTCGGAAAGTGTAGACATAATAAATCACAACTATAATCCATAAGAATTAGTTTTGTTTTGTGCCCACGACCCACGCCGTTTTACTAAAATCTGTTTTTCCCGCGGATCCAATTTTTTTCACTTCACCTCACCCTGATGGTAAGCTTGGATACATTTGAAGAGACCGTCCCCTCCACTGAGTGGCGACCCCCAGTCCTGAGACATTACCTATAGCTTACCATCAGGCGAGGTGAAGTCATATTGACGTGTCCAATATAAAAAAAAAGCTAAAGGTAAAGTCTCAGGCATGGGGTTAACATTAGAGACGCAGCCGCTGATAATGCTACAGTGGCGTCCCTCAGCTTGACGGCCTCCTCAAATGCTTGTTCACGCCCCGCTTATAGGACCCGGGACTGTAAGAGGAAGGAACACGTGAGCTGGTAAAGAATTCCAAGTCTTTATGGTGCGGCAAATAAAAGAGGTAACGAACCGCTTGGTTCTTAATGGAATTGTTTGCACTGTGTGAGGGTGATACCTCAGTCTGATACGTTTTGTACTGTGTAGAAAAGGAAAGTGTGGAACTAATTGAAAAATTCTTTTTTCACAAAAGTAGCTTAACTTACGTCTTATAATATAATACCCAATTAAAATGCCAGTAAATATCCTCTCAAAATTGGTACAGCTATATCGGAGATTAGCCGAAATAAACAGATACAAAACCAACGAATGAAAACTAAAAAAACAAGCTTTCTAAAGGTTTTGTTTGTCCCTTTCTACTTAACAGCTGTTATCGGCAAAAAATGAACAGCTGACTGCGTCGCGTCGCCCAACGCTTAAAATTATCATTTTAGGAATAATTAATTCTATTTTGTTATTGTATGCATAATTTTGATTAAAGGTACCTACTTACATTTTCTTTTGTTAACTGACTTCAAAAGGAATTTTCATTGTGTTTGACATTTATTGTTATGTTTGTATGTTTGACCGCGATTTTCTTGCGTTTTGTTTCACCAATTTTGGTGCGGTTTTCAGAAAAATATAGTTTTACATTCTTGGGAAGGTTAGTTATTTAACCGACATAAAGAAGGAGGTAAGTCGATGAGCGACCGCCGCATAACCTCCTGACTTCGTAGGGAAAGAGCCTCGTTCCTCTGAGGTAGACGTGGAGCCGAAGGTCTTGATAATCCTTCCCCCCCCCCCCCCCTCAATACATCCAAATAACCCTTTCTCACAGAATATAAAAACAAAAGATACTGTCATTGTACTAGGATAACATAATACCTGCGGTGTTAGCCTGTTCTCCAGTCTCCAGTATGGAACTCGATACCTGTGCGACGTTGCCGCTGCGGGCGCGCACCGCTCGGAGCGGCAACGCGCAGGTGTAGGGGCGCGCGCCCCGAGTAGCGCTTCGGATCAGACGTTCCATTTTTAAAATATTTTAAAGTTTTGCTATTTTTGAGGTTATATTGATTTCAGTCATAAATAAAATAGCATAGATTTTATAATATCACTAGCTGTGCACGTGGCTTCGTCCGCGGGGTTTTAGATTTTTGAGATTTTAATTATTTCGCACGGAACCCTAATTATTTTTACATAATTAAATTAGCCAGTGCCAGTCCCTTCAAAATCGGTCCAGTCGTTTCTGAGATTAGCAAGGGTTTACGTCAGTAATGTAACCAGGATCTAAACTCGGGACCTCTCGATCCTAAGACAACCTACAGCTGCCAATCTATGCCAACGTATTTACAGAAAAAAATCTAAGTACCTATATTTGCCTACATTCTAGAAATCCCTTATAACAACTTCTGCTCAGTTTAGGTCTAGATGGCGCTAATTGGTAAAATAACGTCCTCCCAAATCATGTGTTCCTGGTATTTATTAAAAATATTTGCTAAATATAAATCTTTTATTCGAGAAAACAAATGGTACATGTCGCGGCATCAACCTTGGGACCGCGCGGATCGCGTTACTGCTCAATTACCAACATGCGTTAACAAGGTCATGTTTTTTATATATAAAAATATCATAGTTCAAATCAATAATATAAAAATATTAATATGTTCTTGGTTCTATACAAAATGAATATTAACTATATTATGAAAATTAACTGCTTTATTTATTTTATATCGGTCACACATTATGAATTTATGAATAGGGATCACCATTACATACACCGATAATGCTACAGTGGTGGCCCTCAGCTTGACGGCTTAATCACATACTTTGCCACGGCCCACATAAAGGACCCGGGAATGTAAGAGGAACGAGGAAAGAGTGTGACATACGGACGGACAGCTAGACGGACGGACGGACAGACAGACAGACAGACATGACGAATCTATAAGGGTTTCGTTTTTTGCCATTTGGCTACGGAACCCTAAAAATGACTTCAACTGGACCAAATTGAAGTGGGACCACATGGGAAGCACCAGCTATCATATATAAAAGAATCATCAAAATCGGTTCACCCAGTCGAAAGTTGTGAGGCAACAAATAAAATCCTCCTTTTTTGAAGTTAGTTAAAAAAGTAGAGACAGACCTACATGTTGTTAGAGCCGCGTATCAGAGTCCAACTCGTACTTGACCAGTTTTTACACCGAGCTCTAGATTTTACCACATTAAGTTTTTTAAATTAAAAACTTCTTCCAATCAATACTCCTTAACAACCCACATTCACATTGTCAAACAATTGTAATTTCAAAATGGCCGCCCGTTGTTGTCATAATTAAAACGTACAAGTACCAATCGCGCCGCTTTCTATCTGATAACGCATTTAGAATTTTATTGATAGATGAAATCGTATTAGATCGTTCCAACCATCGTGGAAATTTAATAGGTTGCCATTTTTTAACACAAAGGTTGTTGATTGACTGAAAAAAAGGCAGTCAGTAAAGAGGGAGAGTTCACATTTCAAAATTTGGGAAACCGGTAACAATACATATTGAAAATCCAAAAAAAATATCCATAATTCATTATGGTTAAGCGGGGAATTCACTTACAGACATGACCGTAGGCACGCCCGCGGGCAGTCTGGTCGGGCATGTCTGGCGCTGCAACACACTACACGGACACATCAGTAGGTACATACACCTCATCTGTTGATGAGCCTGTTCTGGTTGACTGGCGTATTTTGCGCAGCTCACGCCTGTAGGAGTTCCTTAAGGATTCTATTTTTTTTTAACGTAGGCTAAATCGGCTTCGGGATGTATTTCCTTACATTTCACAATAAAATTTTTATAAGCAGTATTGCGTAAATCAGTGTTCATAAACTCCTTGCTTTTTACTTTCCATAAACACGGATATGATTTGAAGGCAGCAATAAATTCTTCCCAGAAATTTTTATTATCATTAAAACTCATTGTGCTAAATTATATTCGATAAATAATAGTACGAACGTCTGCTTTGGTTGCTCCCGCTCATATGTCTGTGGACAGGCAGCCTGCGGTGAGCATTCACGTTCGGACATGTATGTGCCCGCGCAGACAAAATGAGATCGCGCGGGCTTGCGACAGTCAGCCTGCCAGACAGTCTGCGACGGACACACACATACAGACTTCGGACAAACATCTTGTAAAATTGTCCGCTCGGACATGCCCGCGGGCATGTCTACGGGCATGTCTGTAAGTGAATTCCCCGCTGGCGCATTTTTTGAGACACCGCCTTGTTTTCAACCCTTCCCGTCCATAGGTTTAGAATCTGATATGAACTTTCCACAAATTTTTTTTTCGAATTATTGTTCTCCAAATCATGACTCTAAATTCAAATAACTAACTCGATTGTCTATTACATCAGCGCGCGTAATTCAATTTCTCTTCTTTACGCGCCAATAAAGTAAGGTTTAATAAATACTTCCCTATTATTAAAATAAATTGTTTGACTGTGTTTGACTGAACGTAATTAAATAGAGAATAGTAAAAGCGCAGTAAAAATCACGACCGTTCTCTTTTTACTGCAGTAAAAATCATTTATTCTTTATAAGTACAAAATAATCACAAATTAGGAAGTTATTTGACATTAACAAGATGGCGTCATACTTTTCCATTTTGACGTTCAGTGTAATAGTTTTATTGTTTTTTTTTTAATTTCTTGTCTGTTTATTCGCGATGGACGGACATGACCATAACAAGACCATAACATTGAAATGTTTTTGCCGGCAAAAAGTAATTAAACGTTCCCAATGAAAAGTCTGCCGTACACGTCGGCTCGCGCTTGACCGATATTATTTTACAAAACGAATACATGAAATCAATACTTTCTAATGGTAGGCTGAGGCTGCGAGCGGTTCGCAAAAAAACTAGATCATTTGAAATTACGTGCGCGGTACAGCCGCCTCTCAAATTGTATCTTGATAGAAAATTATTTTCTTTGTGACAATGTCACATCTATCTATACAAATAAATAAAATCGGAGTGTCTGTTTGTAATATTAAAATAACCGCTTTTTACTAATTGCATTTGGATGTATACTTCCAAAGACTGGTTCGAAACCACTACCTATCGCTGTAACTCACTGTAACTACAATTTTTGTGTCACTAGGTGCTGTTTGTTTGTTTATATACATTTATATAAATTATATTTTTTATTTAATTGAAAGCTATGATATGGGGTTAATGACATATGTATAATGTATTTCATATTTTGTTTATTTTGATTTTTTTTTTTTTTTATTCCTTTCTTTCTCTTTCTCTGTCTTTTTTTTAAAAGTTAGCGTACACCACTAACTACCCAGATTCGCTTAATACAGTCCATACTGGTTGTCTGGAAGAAATCGCAGACAGCGATAAGACCGCCCTTTGTACAATTTTTTTTTTTTATGTAAACGCTTTGTTTGTTTTTATCCTGATGGTGTGTGCAATAAAGAGTATCTATCTATCTATCTATCTATCTATACGGTAGGTACACCAAATCAACATTTTTTTTTATTTTTGTATGTGCCTCTCTGTTTGTTTCGGTTAATCTCTGAAATGGCTGGACCGAATTTGGCAGGACTTTCACTAGCTGATGTAACAAGGAGTAACCAAGGTTACTTTAATGTTGGAAAAAGAATTAGGGTTCCGATGAAGAAATTACATACATACATATGCTCACCTCCAGGGTAGGCAGAGACAACAGCCTGCCATCAGCTTCTGTCGTTACATACTATATACGCTTCTTCTAATATCATTAAACCTTTCATGCAAGCCCGCCGGTTCCGAGTGCTTCTGACCTGCCCTTTTTTCAATAACTTATTAATTTGGTCATTGTATATTCTGCGAGGTTGACCACTAAAAATTACTTAGATACCTACCTTAAAAATCCTAAATCACGCGGACGAAGTCGCATGCACAGCTAGTACTTTTAATTAATTGATTATAATTATTATTTTGTTACAAAAATACCAGGGTGACATAATCTGTTAGGAGCTTTCAGAAACCAGACAAGTTAGTAGGTATTATTTTTCTCGGAAGTATTGCCGACGTTATTGGGACGGTGTATTTAAAAAAGGATCCTATTGTCGAGCGATATCTGGCCGCACCATCTTCAATATTTATTATCGACACAAACCTCATTATTTTGGCCTTTTGTTATTGTACAAAGACATGATACTGACGTAATACTTACTATTTTTTTTTATAGTCAGGCTCGCATGACCACGATCTCTTGATAGTAAGTGATGATGGAGCACGCTTGCCTAGAAGCAATCTATTCACTCTTGACTTAAAGACTCCCAGGTTATAGCTTTCCGGAAACACAGACTCAGGCAGGGCATTCCATTCCTAACCTAGTAACTACGCATAATGAACGTATTGCTGAAGTGATTCGTGCTATAAGAAACGTATTTCGTAATTCTCTTCCCTCTTTAGTCAAGTTGATCTAGACGATATCGGAACTAAATTTTGAACATATTTTATTACGAGAAAAATTATGAAAAAGAAATTCAAATTAAGAAAAAGTAGTTTATGAAACAATTTTGAAAGCTGAAGAAGCGAAAGGCGTATACCAAGATCGTAGCAAGTGGAAAGTTGTTGTCTCTACCCACCCCAATTGGAAAAAGGCGTGATAATGTAAGTATGTACTATGTTTTACGAGAATTGACCCACAGACTCGTTAGAATATTCGTTTTTTTTTTCGCGGAATGATTGCCACAGATTGCCATCTGATACGCAGTCTCGTCACTGCTCGTCACCTTCACGGATTAAAAATAAATTTAATAATGTAAAGAGAATGTCGGGAATTCACTTACCTACAAATTAAAAATGAATCAAACGGTACGGTCATTTTGGGTAACATTGAATCGCAGTGTAACTTTGAATAAAGTTGTGAAAAAGATTTAAAAATTTATTTGATGCAAATGTTTTATTGTTTCAATATTATAACTGCCTAAACGGATCGCCATAATGTTTTTTAACAAACGTAACGTAAAACATTAAGCTTTCAAAGTCATAATTTTGTAATTTAACCGCCTTTTTCGAGTCAAGTTCTTAGCAGTGTTTGTTAGTTGAATTTAATATCGGAATTATTTGTACAAAACTTGCTGTAAACAGGTATGTTTGGTGTTTATCTTTAAAATCTACTAAAAAAATTACTATTTTTAAATCGCTGTCCGTACATGGTGTTACATAAATTGTCTAAAACTGATAAAGTTGTAACGACGATCAAAATCGAAGTGATTTGGGTAACATTGAATGGTTCAAAGTTACTTGTGTCTTATAAAAAGTTTCAGTTCTAAGTATGAGGACCCCTAAAATTGATTGCTTTTTTTCTATTTTTGTGTGAAATTCTTAATGAGGTTCACAGAATACGTTTCAACCGCATAGGCCTTATAGTTTCGGAGAAAAGTGGGTGTGTAACATACGGACGGACAGACGGACAGACGGATGGACGGACGGACGGACAGACAGACAGACAGACATGACGAATCTATAAGGGTTCTGTTTTTTGTCACTTGGCCCTAAAAAGGTGGAAAAATTCGTATTGACGATGACATTTTGTTCATGGAAAGGGGTGATTAGTTTTGTTTAAAAAATAAAATGTCCAGAAAAATTATTAGCGGGCATTACGATTTTGATCTCATCTGATAGCCAAATAAACATATAATTTATTATGTTGTACACTACGTTCCTACTTTATCTTACTTTATTAGAAAATATAAAAATAACAATGTTTTTTTTTTCCACCAAATTGGTCCGCCTTGTTTCATATGGCAAAACCTCGCTATTTTTCACAGATAGGTACATCGAGTTAGTCATGATTTTCATAGATTGGACTTTTTTTTACAAGAATATATCATTCAATTTTATCCAAATCTTAAAATGTTTGGATAATAAAGGTTTTTAAATCCAAAAAATATATATATTCAAAGTTACCCAAAACTCGTGCTAACTTTGAATGTGAGTTTTGGGGCAAATTTTGGGCAGTCTTTTTGTTTTTTCCCTAAATTTGTGGGTTTAGAAACATAAATCAACTCAAAAGAACACTATTTATTCTATAAAATAAAGATGTAATAAATATAATCAGAGAGTATTCATCAATAATCCGTTAAAAATGTTCAAAGTTACCCAAAATGACTGTACAGATTTAACGGTTAATTTCTGTTATGCAATGTGGTCTATCTATACTACGAGTATAATAGAATCTATAAAAAAATACTTTACGTTTGTTGCGAGTTTATGGACGAATCTGAACAAGATTTTTTTTTTAATTGCGTTTGAAGTACGCTATGGACCCAAAGATTCTTGATGAACGGATTTTATTTTTTTTTTGTTCAAAAGGTCCATTCGATTCATTTATTTTCGTTTAAAACGGAAGGTGGGACACCTCCCAGCTAGATGGACTGACGACCTGAAAAAGGTAGCTGGGATGGACTGGTTGCGGAAGGCGGAGAATCGGGTGGTATGGCGTACATTGGGAGAGGCTTATGTCCAGCAGTGATTGATTGATTGATAATGATGTGGTATGTGGTACAAGATCTTCGTCAGACTTAAAATCTTACGCATGTTTGATCACAATCGGTTGAGTAGAACCGGATATACTAGTCATAAAAGGTATAGGCTAGTTAAAAATAATATAATCGCATAAGAATCGTCTAGGAAGTAGCTGCAATAACACGATTCTTAGTACAAAATCGTCAATTAATCTTTCAGCAGAGCGCTACAATGTGTTTTAAACTGAACATCTGTTATCGCTACTAAATTTAATAGAACGCAAACATGATTAGTTATTTCTAAAACTGTTTAGTGCACACACTTGGCCAAATTCCTTCATTCATTCACTCAATAACTCATTGTGAATGGTTGAATGGTTTGGACGCGGTGCCAGCTGTCAACTTGGTCATTATTTTATGAAACTAGCCGTAGCTCACAGCTCCGTCCGAGTGGAAGATTTAATGTAGTTTATTATTTAAATCTACACCCCGCCTGATGGTAAGCAGGCTGTGATAGCGTCCAAAAAGTAGTGGTCACGATTCCCAAGAATTCCAAGTTTTAGAGTTTTCTGAAATTAGCTTTTTTCTTAACTTTTCCTTCCGTATCTGTACCAAGTATCTTCAGATCTCATGAGATCAGAGTAAAGTCTATCCCCCAGCTTTGTCCGTCAACCGTTAATTAGCAGGTGTACCGACTTGTAATTAAGGTAACAATATGCTATTATTATAATATCCAATGCTTTGTGACGTTTTGTAAGTTCCGATTTAATGGTCTATATTAGAAAACATTTGTACTTTTAATAAATGTAGATTGTCACTACTGATTAAATACGTACTTGCCATAAATGTTGTTTTTTTTTTTTCAAAAATAGATATACTAAAATCGAAAATTTAAATATAATCAGCTTATATAAAGCTAAATCGTTTGTATTAGCAGCAGGTTCACTTTGCTAGTATAATTTGCTACTATCCTAAAGCCAGCACCTTAACCACTGAGCTACCGACGCTTATGGTTGTTTATACACCTCTACCTACCCCTTTAGAGTATAGACTACGTGAGTTACACAGGAAAAAAAAACAATTTCGTTGTGAAGTACCAGGCTCACAGCAACATCAAAGAGTTTTACCTAAACACATAGACAAAGGCGGGAACACCTCGCACTGACATTAATAGAGTGAATAATATTGATTGCTTTACTTTGAAGTTCGGCTTACGGGGGCCTATACTATCATGTCATCAACATGGACCTAGGAATAACTATGGACGGAGCCATGGGAACAAAAAAGTGACGCTGCATAGTCAGCCAACTTTCGTATACGTATACAGTCGCCACGCACACTCTCACATCATAGTCAGCCACTTCGCGGCAAACGTCGGCCGAATCGGTCGATCTGTCAGTTTAAGCGGGAAGAAAAAAAAATCAAATACAACATGTCTTGTGCAGTGAAATGGTGTAAAAACCGTAGTGACAGGAAGAAAATAAATCCAGGGATCACATTTCACAGGTTAATCAATATTTCAATCACTTAATGTTTATCTAATAATTATACATAAATGTTCATTCAATATTTCAAAACAAAATTCAATTGTTCGGTACAAAACCAGTGATCCCAACATAAAAGTGTGCAAATTTCCCCATATTTTGGGGAAATCTGTAAATTGTGTGACTTTATGATGAAATAGCATAAACTATTTATTAGTAGTGATAACTGTAGTGATTTAACTTCTTTTTTATAAATACATGGGATTAGGAATCGCAAAAATACAAATTGTAACTAATATGAATATTTTAACTTTTTTTTTGTTAATTAGGTGGTACCTAGTTTAATCGTGTGAATATTCCCCACGGTTACCATCCATGTAAGTTTTTTTTTTTATATAGGTATAATGAAAAAAATAATGTAAAAAATAATTAAAATATTATTTTCATTAATTTATGATAAAATAATATTTTTAATAATAATGCACGAATCACCTTTAATGATTGTTCATTTATATATTTTAAAATTTACCAAATAATTCTCCCTATTCCTCAACTAAAATAATAAAAAATGGGGAAATTTAGGTAAAACCTCGCATCCCTACAATTTACTCACACAATGACTGATGCCCGCCATTTTTTGACACAGACTAGTTACTCTAGGCACTCCGTCCATACTTTTCCTAAGTCTATGGTCATCAATATAATTTTCAATCTTACTTTATCTTTTATAGTGTGAATCGAACACAATCCATCATCGTTCATCAGGCTATTTGTGTTCTATGCAGTGCAGGGACATCTCCAGTTTCAAGACAGCTCCCTCGAGTTTAAGAACCACGGTGTCTCGGTCTTGTTTCAGTAAAAGGAGAGGGGGGAGGTCCTGCGCTCATGGAGGACGAAGATCGTCAGGTAGAGTCTACAGTCTACTGTCAAACACTACTGAAAAGCGGTTTTCTTGTCAACTGTTATTGCCACGTAAGAAATATTGAGTTATATCGATTTTAGTGTTCTGATTAAAAACGAATTAAGAATCAACTGTGGTTTGTAATGAGTAAATTATCAGTTAAGAAAATTGTTGCAAAAATTTTTTTTTTGTCACAAAAGTAAAATGTTGAGTTGATTTTTTTTTTGACAAACACGAAATACCTACAAACATTTCTAAGACCGCATGACTAAGAAAAATTGTGAGGATGAAATACGGAATAACTTATAGCTCACTTGCTTTCTCTGTACACCTGCTAAATAACGGAGGTCAGACGGTAGTCGCTCCCAGAAAATAAACGCAAAACTACAGAACGGATTTTGATGTGGTTTTTTGTTCAGACTTAAAATGAAGAAAAGAAAGAAAACTAACTTTATTCATGAACACAAAACGTACACAGGTTATAAGCAATTCAAAAGATTTTCTTTTTTTTATTTACCACCAACAGACGCAAAAGCCCACGATCCACGTCCCACCAACCAATAGACTAATCCGTCTTTGACCTGTTTGTCTATGGACGCCGCGCCTGAGTTGGTGTTAAAATCTTACGCATGTTTCATCACTATCGGTCGAGTAGAACCGTAAATATGGTCAAAAAACACAAAAACCGGCGTCTACATAGGCGGAGTCGCAGCCATAAGCTAGTAGGTACTTTATATTCGTACGCACATGTTGTAATACTTATTTTATCAAATAAACCTTCGTAAGTTTATCAAATATCGTAAAACTACAATTGTTTTCATGCGTGAAGTAGTTTTGTTGCCTGTAAAATATAACGAGTTGTTTATTTTTGTTTTATTGGAATAATCAATTAGTTTTACCTGTAGGAAATTGCGAAATCACTTATTGTGAGAGTCTTGTGGTAATAGAAAAAATCAATTTCGTTATTAGGTATAAGTAGGGACGAAAAACTTGACAACTTACTGTTTTTTTTATACCACTTTGGTGGCAGATAAGCATACGACCAAGACCTGTAAAAAACCACATCAAAATCCGTTCAGTAGTTTTTGCGTCAACCGCGCACAAACAGCGAAATAAACAAGAATTTCAAACAATATTTTTGTGTTTAGAATCGATCAATACCATCAATGTACAGACACAGCTACTTTACAATTTTATAATAGTGTGATCTAGATAGATAGATGGTAGTATTCCACCATATTCCATTCTCTTCGCTAATGGTCATAATATTCTCTTGAATTGCAAGGGATTGTATCGTTTTCATTGAAGTTTACTTAGCGTGAGGTTTTGTGAGTTCATAAATGTCGGCCATGTCGGGCGAAAATATAAAATATCGGGCGAATCTAGATGACTCCTAAGTATCTGGCAACGTTTATTGCTGACTCAGACCCTTGTACTAAACTTTTATATTTTCAAAGGGCAAACTAAAGATTTCTTTGCTATTTACTTGAAAAGAAAAAAGTATTCGTAGGTATCTTCGTTCCGACTCTGCAGCGTAGAGGGAGGTTGGGGGGATTAGGGAAGGGATTTGAGAGAGTTCTGTCTTAATATTTTTGGCATTATTCAATTAATGGATACAACATTGTATATTCTGAAGGTCATGATAACAAAATCTGCAAATCCTGTATCTACCACTTACGTGATTTTACTTAGGGACCATCTAACTCATAGCTCATTCGTTCTTAACAATGTTATACATCAGTTTATACATTTTTTTCTACAATTCCATCAATTAACTGTTAAGCATAACATCATCCATTGTAATAAGTGCGTAGACTATGAATAAAAAATATAATCAAGAATTTTGTGAATAAAGTACTTATAAGATCAGTTTTATTTGCCACTTTACATGCGCAAATTCAAAAGCTATAAGTAGTTTTTATCAAATTTGTGGTATTTAAATAATATCATGGATTTAATTGAATATTGAATCCATTTTTCGTTTCCTACCAAACATTACAATTTACAACGGATTATCCTGTTGCATCTTATTGGTCGATTGAAATCTTCGTTCGTGACTGTTTCGAGGCCATTATATTTACGTCTTTGATAATTTAACGAGACGTAGTTCAGCGCTAATCTATTGTGAATTAATGATGATTGAGGTGAACCTGCCGTTCATTTTATCAACGTCAATGATTTGGCTAACCGAACAATATTTATTGCTCGTAATAAACTCGCTGGCCACAGTTTTAGGCATCGCTATACAGCTACTTGCAATATTGCCATTCTCAAGCTAGAAGGCATTGGATAAGTGATACCTGGTCTATTTTCATATCTTATTCAACTCTTACTAAGTAATAATATTGATGTATAGATTTCGTTACTCTTTCTCGCAAAAAGAGCAAATGGATCTGGATGAAATTTGGCGCAGACATAGATTATAACATAACGGCTACTTTCTATCCCAAGAAGAGGTTTCTGTGAGTAACGGGCACAGGATTTGAACTTCATGCTAGCGGAGCTGCTGGCAACTCAGCCAGTATCTTTATTGATATCTATAGCACATTTATTCTCGGAAATAGAAATAAATGATCCATTATTGTCATATTATAACAACGAAATTGCAGATTTATAGAAAAAATACTAGCACAGGTTTCAAACCATGCCCTCTTTTTTCTTCCTCGAAATTTTCTTTTTACTCAGCCGCTTTTCAACTAGAGGATGGCAGAATTACTTGCCCTTCTTCCATCTTTCTAACTTGGCACTTAGTGAAATTAGGCCGTCTTTTCTCATCGTTGCATCTTTAATAACAGAATGCTGTAAAATCTGCGGCTGCTCCTAATGAATGCATGACATCAAGAATCTCCAGAGAAATTCCCGCAGACATTACTAACACATCGCACAGAGACGGCGGGAAAGCGTTTTCTTAGAATAATTGCCTTGCAAGTATAATTTTAGTATCACAGTCTGAGTACTCAAAATAGGAAGCATTTAATAGCAAATTGCGTTTATCATGTTGAGCTCTAAAGTAGAAAGGAGACCACACTAGAATTGTTTTGAGCTATTAATTATAGCATCGAACTGTGGTGTCTTTAAGGATAAGTAGATTTTCCAAGATCTTCAGTCATCATGAAGACTATCTTTAAGTATTTAAGTATGAAGTTGTTTCTTATCGTATTAACAAAAATAGCAAGATTATTTCACGTACTCTTATTTCTTTTGTATTTTACTTTTCTGTATTTTCGTTAACAGATATTATTTCCAATAATTTCTGAACATTGTGTTCACCTCTCTCTGTCTCTCTGGCACTCAGATTTCCAGCTTAACATAGCTATGCGTTTAAGGAATGAGGATACAATTTTTTTCATACTTGCTTAAATCCACGAACTTCAATTTAACGCTGAAAAATTATATATTTCAGTGAGTTATAGTTCTTGGTGAAAACATAATTCAGCAAATTAAACAATTGCTTGTAACCGACTACAGTGTAGAAATTAATAATTCAAACTCTTGATTTCTTCTAGAGATTTATTGTCATCGACAATGCAATCAACTTTAGTAAATACCTCATAAGTCACACAATTTTTGTAGTTTATAAGTTATTTTGCAGTTAGCTGATTACAAGTTACAAATTATTCATTTAATTACTTGTGGAAATTACATACGGGATATTTTCTATTACTTTACTTCTAGGAAACTTAAATTTCTCTCTTCGTAAGTAATTACAGCTAATCTCAGTGTGTTTATGTTCGCAAGCACTTCAAGAACAACTGTAATGAGTGAGCTCTCCAGTATCACTTAGTTGACTATATGTAAGTGTCTTAGATTCTTGGAACTTGAAGAATTAGTTGAAATTAGAGGGATACGTGGGAACGATAAGTAATCCACTTTACCAAGAAGGCAAAAGAACATAAACCAACAACCTTTAATAAGGGAAAAGGCGTCAGGGACGTGAGTATTTAGGGTTGACTGAGCTATATTTCATTTCAAAAGGTATTGTGAAACTTTTGTCATATTATTATTCATAATGTATGACAAATTTTAAAACTAAAGGCAACCATTTGTCAAACAGAGAGTTGTAACGGGCTGTTAATGAAATGTAATGAATGCTTCACAGTTTTACGGCCGTCCCTACTCCACACATTGTACACACACATACCTACCCACCGTTTGTTGCAAAGGGAAATAATAAAAAAGTGGTTTTGGCTCAAGCTTTTGTTTAGCGTAATGAGGGGACTGGACTGACCCTGTTATATGCCCACAAAAGCGTGTTTTAGCCACTTTATAGGTATATGTTTTGCGATTGGAAACGAGTGTTGCAGACAGTGCAAATAAATTTTCGAATGATTATGTTATGACTGAGAGTTATTGAACTCACTTTGTGTGATACAGAGGCCAGTACCGAGTGTTTTTATACACTTTTTATTGTGCAAAAAATCTTTACCTGTGTGCGTACAGGTAAACATCTCGTAACAACTTTTACTGTATTGTAATTGCCAGTATTGTTTTGATTATTGCATAAATAACTTTAGGACCAAATCCCGAATTTCTTTCATGACTACCCTCCGGATTGAATGCTAAATTCAGTCTAGCTTAAATTGTCCAACTAAGTGGATTTTAGACTGACAATAACAAAGCAGCTGTATAAAGATATTAGAGCTGCGTCGGCTCATATGTCCCAGTCACGGAGTCCAATACTGTTTACATTTCAACTGACTCCGCAAGTCTCCACTCTACATAAACACATCAGGTAGCGACAGACTGGCGAGCGTCGCCGCAGTACTAACGATTTGTTCCGACAAAACTTGAACTGGCTACATGATAGTATAGCTGTAGGGTTGCTAAGCTATGCGGCTCTCGGCGCAACAGGAAACTGTCATGTTTACACCGACGACGACGAGACGACGACGATGTTCTTCTTTGAATCGATTTATTGATGAAAGCATGCTGTGATTAAACGTCCAAGTCAAACGCAATAGTATCTGCGGCGATACTTGGCACAAAGCATCGTAAGTCGTGACCCTTGCCGAAACGAATCGATTGTCTCGATCAGATACCAATCGAACGCAATTTAAGACTATTTTTAGTTGGCGACTTCCGATGCGAGCAAGACACCGTTTGGTTGGGATGTCGATCACGAGATGTGACGGCCGCTATCGGTGCGTCGAACATCACTAGCTCCGGTGTAATTCATGTTCAAACACAATAATGGATAATGGACGGTGAGAAAAAATATAGAACAACGACGTCGTATCGACGTTTCATTCGTCGGTCGCTGGAGCGTTACTGGACAGACGCACTGTCGCGGCAGCGGCGCGCCCGCCGTACATAACAACACTTTATAGGCATTTTTTATGGCTTCGGTAAAAACTAAGAACACTGGCACTTGAACACACGGTGCTCGCATACGACGGAGCACCACCAGGGATGAACACTGCTCACCTGAGCCTGACGGGCGGCGGGATGTTGAACGCCGGGTACAGTTTCGCGTTGGGACTCTCGAACAGCATCGCGATTGTTTTTTTTTCACCGCGCGCGCATCGTGCACCCGTCAACACGCGTGGCGACCGGCCGTACACTGCCGGCGCTGCGCCGTGCCGCCCCGCGCGCCCCCACCCCACGCCCCGCGCTCTCCGCGGTACCCCGCGCCCCGTGACGTCACGCCCGGAACGCTAAGCTAGGCTTCTTTGCTTGAACCATAACGTTCCATCCCTCTCTGTAACGTACTCGCAAGTGAGAGGGAGCGTGTCTTACAAAGGATATTGCGTCGATGCGTATTAGCAAATCGGGCGCCGAGCACCGAGTCCCTGCCGTGTGGGGCTTCGCGGCGGATGCAAAGCCCTCGCTACAACTCTACTGGTTTATTTAAACCATTGTATGACCTCCGCGAGTTTCGCGGGCACGGGGTATGAAATATGGACATACGACCGGTATTAGGGTTGCTTATACCACTACATACACTGGCTAGAACACCCTTGTGGCGCAAGGCTTAGTGCAGCAAGGTCGTGCATAAATGTGTTCAATTGTACATCATCCTTATTTGAATTTCTAAATTCTGAGTTTAAAATAGCCTGAAATAATTTCTTATTGGGAGCATCCGTCTAAGTTTTTTTCAAACGAGGAAGATGCTTTAGCTAAATATAGCCTGTGTAACACCAGGAAAGGCGCTGCCGTCCTCTGACCGTGAAGCTTCACGGTCAACGCTGCAGTTACTGCAGCCCGTTACACATACAACGGAAACTTCTGTTATAAGTGACACAATTACATGTAACTACATAATAACCTGTAACTACATAACACTGGGGTTTCTTTTTTATGCCGTTGCAACCAGGAAAAATATAAATTAAATCTAAAAACCGGCGCTCTTAAATGCTAAGTAGAATGTCATAGAGACACAATTGGACAGCTTTAAGCTTAGAAAGACTCAAAGTGTACGAATGAGACGAAGTGCACTGTCATAAAATGTCTAATAGGTTTTACAGACGCGAAAGTTTCTGTGTGTGGATGTTTTTTGGCACTTTCAGCTAAAATGGCTGAATGGATCCAAATGAAATTTGGCAGACCATAGTCTGGTCTGACTTTTTATACTGGGAATAGGTTCCTGTGGGTCGCGGGAACAGGATGAAGATTTCAGGCGAACGTAGCAGCTATTAGAACATTATTTTACAGGAGACCATTTTACACATTTTATAAAAAAAATAACAAGACGGTAAAAGTAATAATAATGTAGTATAATTTATCACTTATTAAGTTATACATTGGAATAAAATTATTCCTAAAGAAAGTAGCTGAAGTGGTGGACCTACTTACTTTTGCGGCCTGTAAAGGAGGTAGGACACGACGGTATCTCCCGTCTAAAATGAGCTGTCCGACTGGGGTAGCACCTCCGCCCTACAGAAGACCGCGGCCATAATAACCATCGTGTTGTGTTCCCACTGGTAAGTAGGGTAGCCAGAGCTCACTATATCCCTCCTCTCCCCACCTCTTCCTAGCCCTCCCCCTTCCCTTCAGGGTAGGCAGCGCGTATGTGACACCCTTAGTGTTGCACATGTCCATAGGCCACGGTGACCGCTTCCCATCAGGTGGGCCGTGTGCTTGTCTTCCTACCTACGTAGTATAAAAAAAATGTAAGCTCAGTTTATTGACTTAGACTATTTTTTTTTTTAACAAAGCGATAGATCTGCAAATCACGTATCTACCACTTAGGTGATTGTACGTAGGGACCGTCGATTTTATAATAGTTTATAATTCGAAATTTAAGCTATAATTGAAGTGTTATGCAAAAATGGACCAAAATTAAAATATTGATACCATGGAGATCTTTAGTTTCAGTTTTAGATCACGTAGTTGTGGGTCGCGCGTTAATGAACGATTCTGAACACGAAACAATTTTTTTTTTGTTTGACGATGGACACAAAACTACTGAACGGATTTAAATGCGCTTTTTTTTGTTTGGAAGGTATTTGGTCAGACTTAAAGTCATACGCATTGTTTGATCACAATCGGTTGACTAGAACAGGAGACATTGTCAAAAACGCGAAAGCAGAGCTGCGGGTATTGGCTGGTAAAATATAAAATTAGTACAGTAATTGGAAACCCACGCCCATCAAAAAGTTATTTTTTTCTGTCTCAATTTTCCTTGTTTGAGCTTTTAATACTTTCGTAACAAGTTATTCTCTTTCATTATTTATTTACAGAGTCAAGAAACTCGAAAGATACTCAGTGATAGCGAGTACGGCTGCTATGTGCATGAGATGCCAAGTTTGATTTCCGAGTAAGGTAAAGATTTTTTTATATAGGGCACGTCAACATAGCTTCACCTCGCCTGATGGTAAGCTAAAGGTAGAGTAGATTCTGTATATACTTACTTCGATAGTGCTACAGTGGTGACCCTCAGCTTGACGGCCTTATCAATTTGGGGTGGGAGGAAAATGCCTTTTGATCCACCTCACACCTCGGCGTTTAAGTCGGTTCGACTTGATCGAACCGACTAAAACCGCACGCTGTCGAAACCTAACTAGAGTTTTGTTTCAAGTATCGTGTAATCTGAAAAACAAAATAAAAAACAATACAACTTCAGTGATATCAAAGGTTACTTGACACTCCGTGGGAAGCCATCGCACAAAGCCACACACAAAACAATAATATGTCATTGACATCGCTATTATAATAATAATAATAGAAATAATTAAAGAATATTTTTATTATCTAAATATCTGAGAGACAGAATTGGTGTCGTCACCCTACTGTTTGAAAAATATTTAGATTTGGAAGTGTGATGTGAGTTATGTTTTCATTCTGAACCAGCCTATGCCCGCGACTCCGCCCGTCCGACGTCAGACGTTTTTATATGTACCTAGCTAGGTACATTCAACTGTAAATGTTCCGAATTTGTATCCGTAATCTTGGTGTTCAATAAATATTTTTTTTACATAGGTGGCAGACAAGCACATGGCCCACCTGATGGGAAGCGGTCAACCGTCAGCGCGAGTGTAACATTTCTGATGTTGCACACGTCAATAGGTCACTGTGACGTCTCCCCATCAAATGGACCGTGTGCTTGTCTGCCACCTAAGCAACATAACATAACATAAACTCACGCCTATATCCCCGAAGGGGTAGGCAGAGGTGCTAGCACCCACATTTCGCCAGTTTATGTTTAGGTCCCAATGTAATTGGTGGCGAGCCTATGGCCATTAACCTAAGTAGACTGATAAAAAAGTAAACCTACCCATTCCATTCCTTACAATAAGAGTGTAGTTAATTTTGTGACCGAAGATGAGTCAACTCTGTTAGTATTTCGTTTGTAATCGCAAAAGTTTTCAACGCTTGGGAAATCAGACTGGAGGACGTGTTTCAAATCAATCGTATGCAAATAGAAGACAAGGAAAACCCATACAAAAATAGGTAAACTCACTGTATTTTAGAAGATATATTTAAAACATAAAATCTCTAGTCTCGGAGAACCGTGAGCTGATTGCCGTTCGGTCTCTTGGAGGTAGGACACGACGGTATCTCCCGTCCGAACTGAGCAGTCCGACTGGGGTAGTACCTCCGCCCTACAGAACATCGCGGACATAATAACCATCGTGTTGTGTTCCCCAAGGTAAGTAGG
The DNA here is from genome assembly GCA_963576445.1 of Lithosia quadra. Lineage (NCBI taxonomy): Eukaryota > Metazoa > Arthropoda > Insecta > Lepidoptera > Erebidae > Lithosia > Lithosia quadra. The sequence continues at coordinate 4,033,660 of OY754897.1, forward strand.
GTAGCCAGAGCTCACTGTGTGACGCCCCTGGTGTTGCACACGTCCATAAGCCATGGTGACCGCTTCCCAGTGGGCCGTGTGCTTGTCTGCCACCTACGTAGTATAAAAAAAAGAACATCAATGGCATTCGTTACTAGCTTACCACTTTACAAGTTACGGACTACCAGTAAAACTTACCATAAAATAATGAACAAAAATTAAAAATCCTACAGTCCCGGGTCCTTTACGCGCGGCGAGGAAAAGCATTTGATGAGGCCGTCAAGCTGAGGGCCACCACTGTAGCACTATCGGTATATGTAGTGGTGAACCATATTCCTGAGACTTTACCGTTCTCTTAGGCGAGGTGAAGTCATTGTTGACTTGACTAAAATTTAAAAAAATATCTGGCCTTGTACTGTTAATCTTATTTTAAAATCATTAACATTTTTTTGTTCGTCTAAATATTGTAATCTCAAAAACTGCTGTACAAATTCTGTTTAACTAATGGGTATTTAACGAGTTAAAATAATGTTCTTGTGTTTGGTGACGTCAGTGACGTGTCTACGACGTCACTAGATTGTCCTACAACACGTAGTCAACACCGGTCCTATATTAGTCTTTGATACTTGATTATAAGTAATCAAGTATAGTAGCAAGTATAAGTACCTATATAAGTAAGCATTATGCTCTTTTATTTAAATCGGCAGCACGGGGCTGGCATCATATATGGCAGCCGTCGTATTTGGGCTAAGACTCAGTCTGGTGTCAAGGGTAGGTACGCATCAGCTGCAGACAGGCCGGCGCCGCCCTCTTTAAAATCAAACCGACATTTTCTAGCTCCCCGACTTATTCTTAATCCTTTATTGTACACGATAAATTATAAAAATATTTGTCAAGTTAAACGGTTCAAACAGGTCGAGTTAAATAAAACCGTTTAATAAAATAGACTAATATTATTACACAAGAAACACATAACTCTATAATAGTTCTCTACCAGCAAACCTTTGAGCAGTAGAGGTAGAAAAAAATATATAGAGAATACTTATATAGAGAAACATACATACGCATGCATATAATGCGTGGCATCTAACTTGGAAAGGTTTTGGAGTAGTGAGACCCACATTACTCCAAAATCTGGCCACGTTAGATGCCGCGCACTATACATTTCGACGAAATTTTGATCTTATTACACCTCTGCTTATCTTTTCATGGTTTCATAAGATCATCTTGCCCACTGTGAACCGAGGACTTGTATGGAGCAATGGAAAATACTTTAACTGTGGCGAGATTTCGGGCTGACGAAAATAATATGGATCTAGCCGTTGATATGAAGAAGAAGAAGTGATAGGTTCATTCCCAAATGTACCAATAATGACGTCTAGTACATAGCGGGCACATCTAGTTATTTGTACAAACCCATTAGCACTATTTATGAACACATTTCTTTTAATCTTCACACATTATAAAAGTAAAAGTTGTATTATGTCAGACGGCGCCGGGAGGGAAGTCATTATATTTTAATTGGCCACAAATGTCTGCGATTACTGTCGTGACGTGGCCACACCGACAAGTGAGCCACGGCTGGCCCCATCTTAGAATAGGCTAGGGCTTCAAATATTTATATAGTTTCACAGAATAGTATTGATGGTGAATGGTATGGTGGGATGTAGGGTGACAGGCGGCCGGGCCTGTTCCCGTTGCGCTCGGATCACCAGCCCGCCCCCAGTCTGCTCCCCACTGTGCCCTCTACTAGTCATAGGGACACATGGAGAGCTATTCGCACCTCGGCCGGCATTTGCTGCAGGCAGCAGCGTCTCCCTAGGCGAGTGAGAGGTGTTTCTTACCTTCGTTACCCGGATGCATCACGTGGGGGTTCCGGCCCGCACCCAGGAAATCCCCAGCCACCAGGGAAGCCTAAAACTCGTCCGTCAATTAGCAGGTGTCAAAGTCAAAGTAAAAAATTATATATTCTGTTATAGACCATTTTAAGCGGCACTTACAAAACGTCAAAAAGCAAATGGACCACCGGTTCGAAACGCGGCCCAGACCTAAGAAGACTCCGGCAAAACCTCAGCGGGCTGTTTTTTTTTTTGGTCTATTCGGTTGCAGGTGAGGTCGGCTTACCCTAAGATCTTAGAGGGGTATACAGCATGTCCAAAGTGTTTTTACGAAAGGCGTTGACTTAATTATCCTTTATTCCACCAGTCACGATTATTACAAACTTGGTTTAAGTAAACGCGTCTACTGTCGCAACTGCGGTAGCCGGCAGTCGTGAGCTTTCAAAGGTTACACCAATTATGTTACACTAGCCTCTGCCCGCGATTCCGTCCGCGTTAAATTCGAAATAAAATAAAAAAAATTCTACGACAGTCTACTCTAGAGCCTACCGCCTAGGAAGCTCTATATTTAACTAGCTTTTATTATAGATTCTAAAATACTGATAAACATACTTACTTATATACTTTTTTTACATAGATATTATCATTATTATTACATTTTCTTTTTTTTTAAATAGATCGAAATATCTCAACCTCTGCAATTTCTAACTCAATATGTAAGAAAGATGTAAAGTCTATGGCAACGCGTATGGTTATATAATAGATGATGATAGCATCCCATTAATGTCCCAGTGCTGGGCACGGGTCGGGTTAGACAGTGTAGCGTAATGTAAAACTAAGTACAACTTTCCTCGATAAATTGGCTACCTAACACAAAAAGAATTTTTGTATTCAAACCAGTCGTTCCTAAGATTAGCGCGGTCAACCAAACAAACGAACTCTTCAGCTTTATGTTATTAGTAGGTAGGTAAGTACCTAGGTATAGATTAGCGGTTAGCCTTGGGGATTTGGGTCTGTAACGTGGACTGCTCCTAAAGTCCTAAACCAATATTTGCCGTAGAGTATAAAGGATAGTACCTAGTAAAGGGTTGAGATATTTCAACAGTGTAATAGGGTGATATTTTCTTGATATTAGGTATACTCATACTTAACAAAACACACACATAGGTACACATACCTACTACATAAACTTATAAAAAGTGCGGACAGCAAGCGTTGAATACGAGGCTGTATCACAGAAATGACGGCGGCTAGCAATGTGTGAGGGTATTGTGTTACCCGGGGTAGAAGTGGCCCTCCAGAGGGCTGTTTCGAGGCTCTCCACGTGTCCCTCTGACTAGCAGAGGGCATAGTGGGGAGCGAGCGGGGGGCGAGCTGATTATCCGCGCCCCGAAGGCGACGGACAGGGCGGCCGCCTGTCACTACACCCCACCGTCGGTGAAGTGGCGCGATGATCGCCCCACCCCCCTTCGTACAGTAATAGAGAAGTACCTACCTATTTAAGAGGTTTATTATGTAGGTACAAAGGCATCTAAAACAGAATTTTTGCCGTAAATTTGATAATTTCCCCTCGATTTTCCCAAGATCAGAACAGCATCAGATACTGATACCCTGGATATGGGACCACATCAGAAGTAGCCACTTTCAAACAAAAAAAAATCAAAATCCATCCATAATTTGGCGCCGCTATCGCGTAACATACATACAAAAAATAGCGTACGAATTGAGAACCTCCTCCTTTTTTGAAGTCGGTTAAAAATATCGGAAATTTTGAATTTAGGTATTACAATAAAACAATGAAATAGTATTTATATTTTATTATTAACACAACATCACCACATTACAAAATATTAACTAGTAATATAATTAATTTAATTTTTATAGATATTAATTTTAGATGGGTAAAAGTCAACATCTAGGACTTAGAAGCTGGATAGGACTTGAAGCTGCGACCTGTCCGTTAGGTCAAAAGAATCGCTCCAGTATCGCTCCTAAACGTATCTATAGGAGAATTTTCAGCTATCCTGGGGCCTGGTTCAGTAAAATTACGTTTTAATGTGATTTGAAAGCTTACGAAAACTTTTTTTTTATACAGGATACGTCAAAATGACTTCACCTCACCTAATTGTAAGCCAAAGGTAAAGCCTCACACACACCGATAATGCTACAGTGGTGGCCCTCGGCTTGACGGCCTCATCAAATGCTTTTTCACGCCCCGCTTGAAGGACCCGGGACTGTAGGTATTAATTTTTCAAAATCTAATTGAAAATGAATCAAACTATAATATATGTGACTTTTAAGGTTTCCGTCACAAAACCGTGGGTAGACTTTATTTTGACAGATGGTATCAAATAACAATTTTTTCCTTCTAATCTAATTTAAAACACGGGTTTTCTAAACGTGTCGTTACTGAATCGGGTGCCAGGTCGTGTCCAAATAACTTAGTTGTTCAGAGTATTCTCCTTGAAAGGGACTGGTAGCGGGTTCGTGTCCCGTCCCAGATATTGACTTTTTCCGATTAACATCAGTGAGATTAAGTAAATGACTTAAAGTATTACTGCCTTCGCCTGCGCTGTTTGAATTATATTCGCATAAAACTATCTATCACTAGTTGTACCCCGCGGCTTCGCCCGTGACATGCTTCGTTCTCGTGGCACTTATTTAACACATCCATGCTAATATTATAAATGCGAAAGTAACTCTGTCTGTCTGTCTGTCTGTTACGCTTTCACGCCTGAACCGCTGAACCGATTTTGAAGAAATTTATTTGGTATAGGAGTAGATTAGACCTCGAGAATGAACATAGGCTATGTTTGGTCGCGATAACCGACATCCACGCGGGCGAAGCCGCGGGCGGAAGCTAGTACACCCATAGTATGACAATAACGTATGGAAATTTGTCCGTATATTATTACTGCTTCACTCCACTAGGTAGTAGCGTGATTATATATAGATAATTATCCTCGATAAACCGGCTATCCATCATATTTTTTTTAAGTCAAAACAGTAGTTCCTGAGATCTGTTCGACTTTTTAATATTAGTATTTTTTAATTCGGACCAGTAAGTTCTGAGATTAGCATGTTCAACCAAACGAACAAACTCTTTATCTTCATAATATTAGTATTGTTTATATCTAAGTTATCCCCAGGGCACACAAACAGGGGAGTGTCCCAAGAGACCTATCGGCCGCAGCCCCCGCCCCCACACTTGGACTTCTTAGGAGGCCTGTAGGACGAGGTTGAAGCACCCGCGCTTAGGGGCATGTAGTCTCCTGCAATAAAAAAAGCATTATTAACCAACTTAAAGAGGAGAGTAACTGTTTGACCTGGGTCTCGATTCTGTTAAAGCAAGTCACTGTCATGCCAATGTCCAGTAGTGCACATGACTGCTGCGATATGGGGCTCGGGTTCGATGTTCGCTCAGTGCAAATATTTGTATGTATGAATGGATATCGCGATATGTTCACCTCTCTATTTGCATTGGTTGGGTGTTTCTATGTATAATATTTATTCCATTTATTTTGTCCAGTCGGACTGCTCAGTTCGAACGGGAGATACCGTCGTGTCCTACCTCCAGTACCTCCTACCTAGTTTTTGATTTTGATTAAGTGTGCTTGCCTGCCACCTAAGTGGTATAAAAAATGTGTACATACTGTCGTCCGGTTCGCCGAGCCGCTGTCCGGAGTTGCCATACTTCTGGAGACGTTCCACAGCTTCTTGACGTTTACGCTCCTCACGCTACAAACGAAATACCGCTTCTATTATATTATAAAATTGTAAAGTAACTGAAACATTGAAGATAACATCATAACGTAAACTCACGCCTATATCCCCGAAGGGGTAGGCAGAGGTGCTAACACCTACATTTCGCCAGTTTATGTTAAGGTCCCAATATTGCCATAAACGGGGTACTTATAAACCCGCGATAAATACACACATAACTTCGAAAAGCATCGAAAAGTCATTGGTGTGTGCCATGGTGAACATTTTAGATAATAAGAAAAAACTTAGGTTATGTTATATGAACGATTCTGAGCACAAATATATTCTTATATAAGTCATGCTTATTGGTGATAGACGCTAAAACTATAGAACAGATTTCAATGCAATTTTTTTGTTTAGAACATCTTAGTCAGGCTTAATATATGTTTGATCACAATCGGTTGAGTATACCAGGAGATACAGTCATAAATTTCGAAAACCAACATCCAAGTCAATAAATAACAAACTGTAAAATTAATAATTCTTTTAACATAGCGCCCTTTATACATTGCGATAACTGTGTTAATATTGATGTGCTAACTATATTGTAAATGTGTACAAATAAAGTGTTATCTATCTATTTTTAGCACACCCATACCTCTTTCTGTTGCTCGAGAGCCCGCGCGGAGGCGGCCTGCAGTCCTTCCTGTTGCTTCTCACGCGCGCGTTGGATGGCCTCCATACGAGCTAGCGCTATATCGGGATCTGTGGAATACAACAACTTATGTTGAACTTTGAACTTTTAGTAGCAACAGTAGTCAATACAGCCTAAATATGTACTTACTCTTATGATATTCAGCATCTTCCCTGGCTTGCTTCCACTTGTCTAGCTGAGGCCGGAGCTTGTGCAGAATATACAGCGTAGCTGCAGCACCCCCCATGATGAACCAGCCATATGACGCAACAAACTGGAGTACTGTACAACAGAAGTTAAATATACTATTTGGAGAGCCACATTAAAGAAAAATAAGTTATTTATATGTGTCATACATATAAATAACTTATTTTTCACCATCCCACTCACACTCCAATACACCCACAATATAATGGTTAGCTCTATGGATAAGTGAGTGCCCTAAAAACTATAATTATCTGATATAATTATTGTTTTAAGGGCACTTTCAAGGGGACTTTCAAAACTACATACCAGGGATGTTACGGAGGTTCGATTCCGGTTCCGAAAGCTCGGATCTTCCGATTGTATTTTCACTTTCGATTCCATTTTGGTTCCGATGGACATCACCACTACTAATAAAGTGGTATTGCTATCAAAATTTTGGAATAAATTAATTGAATAAATGTGGTTCTTACTGATGGGTATAGGATTAGACATCATGCTGCCGGACGCCTGCTCGGTTTCCTCGTAAAGTGGGTCCATTTCAGTGATAAACCGTTGATGTCACAGGATATTGCACAAAACACTGATTGTGAGAACAAAGATCAAACTACCAACTTTATAAACTAATGTTGCAGTTGATTGAACTTTTTCTAATTTGACTCACAAATTAAAGTACACAATTAACAGGTCGTTTCGTAATTTCTGGATTTTTATGTTTTTCCTGTTTAATCAGATTATTTACATAAACGTCAAATTGACATGACAATGACGTGTCAATGATGCAATTACCACAGATAAATATTCTATAGGTATGTTCAGATAGCACGCTATTAAACGCGCGCTATGTTCATTGAATAGAGACTATTTTTAACGATTTCGGTTCTCTATTTATTAAAAAAAAAATGTTGCACTCGGAGACTGCCGCGATAAAACTTGTGCTATAATGGGAGGGTGTTAGGTTTTTTATTTTCGTTACGGAATTTCTTGACTCGGCCCCCTCAAAGCCCGCGATAAAAGCTTAAAGCTATACAATAGCTTAAAAAAATGAAATTATTATTGATTTGTTAGCAAAGCTCAACTCTTGTAGCATACAACAGATGAGGTTGGCGTGATTCCTTAGGTCCTAATGGAGACCCGTACACCAAATAGGACTGTCATAAGTTCAATATCTCCTCCTAAAGTCGATTTTTTCCCATTTTAAAACCAAAAATAAAACACATTTGGGGGTGGTAAGGTTCACTTTACTGTTTACACGAACACACATACATTTATACATACATACAACATTTACTGCTATGCAGTACTAATGACGTCACAAAAGCCGTAAGATTCAGCCGGTTTTTAAGATGACGTCATTATATACGACCCTATCTAGTAAATAGTAACACAGCTCTAGGGTATAAGGACATGGTATTCAAAGTACATAGATATATTCATGAATAGGTACAGTACTGTGCTCACAACCTGAGGAATACCTTTTGACTGTTGTTTTATTTAGTTTTGCCGCCAAAAAGGTAAGAGTGTAAGATTCTTTGTAGCCGCCAATGGATCGGTGGCCTAGCTTATTGTGACGTCACACCGTTGTTACACTATATTAACATACCTTGCCATGCTCCATTCTTTGGGCAAATAAATCTTACAACTGTCAAAAGGCACGACTGAGATTAGTACTATACAATCTGTAATAAAAACTACCACGAACAATGAATGTGAACTTAGGCATCAAGATACGGTTCAAGTATTTTTTTGATATTTCAAAAACTACCCACATAAAGTTAATATAACATAATTAAATGGGGAACATACAATACGAGGCAAAACACGATTTGCACCGACAACGATCGACAACCTCAATGTCAAATGATCGAAGACAGATCCGAAATCCGACACGAAACACTTTCGGGGTAGCTAAATGGCGATACGTCAACGGATACGAATATTTTCGTTTTTCGGAGTAAGGCCCCAAGACTGGCAGCGGTGGGCAGTATTGCGGAGTATTATTTTTGTGGTATTGCCACAACTTTCGATTTTGAAGTGATTGTGGGTAATTATGAGTTAGATTTTTAATCGGCCAGTGTTTATATTACATATTGTATAGTATTGGTAGAGAACTGTCGACATAGTAGTTAAAATATTTTTCTGATTTTCTAGCAACCTAACAATCGAGAATGTGAATAATGACATTAATGTACATATTGCTTGCTTTTCAGTCTCACTAAAGATAAAAATGTACTGTTTAGGTATAGTACCGATCCTGTTACAAACCTCTTTCCTAAAAATTACGTAACCTACAAATCTAAGTACATTAAAATTCACATCACATGAAGAGGGAACTTTCGAAAATATTTTAGGCTTAGAGGGATGGGTAACAGAATCGGTACGTTTCTTTCAATAAATCTGTTATAAAATAACGCTATAACGTTAAATAACATTTAGCACCAATTAAAAACGTAGTTATATCTCTCATTAACGAATTTATGTAGAAGTAACGTTTATAATAACCGATTAACGAGTAACAGAACTAACATGTCGATTGACTATCAGTTATGACAATATAAACACAGATCTAGAGTAGTCTAGGTACTGTAAGGGTCGGACGTTTATATAAAAGAATTATAGACTTTGTACACTTAAGCATTAGTTCGAAAATTAATTTAACAAGGCCAAACATAGCAAGTCGCTTCTATGCTCCTTTATATTGGTAATCAATTTTCGATTTAATAGTGGTCTGGGTAATGGAATGCTGAGGTTAGGTTTCGGGTTCGATCCCAGGTTCACCATGGCACACACCAATGACTTTTCGATGCTTTTCGAAGTTATGTGTGTATTTATCGCAGGTTTATTAGTGCCTCGGAGAGCACGTTAAGCCGTCGGTCCCGGTTGCCATACAAACATCTATGGCAGTCGTTACGGGTAGTTGGAGCCCACAAAAGTCCAACCAGTCTAACTTGGAACTTCGATATCGCCATTGGTCGTAATGACCATTGGTTGTGGAGGTCAGATGGCAGTCGCTCCACGGAAAATATCGAAGTTCAGCCGCATCACAGTTAGACTGGAAAGCCGACCCCAACTAAGTTGGGAAAAAGGTTCAGAGAATCATCAATGCTCTGCCAGGTAAAATATTTCACTATGTGTACACTAATTCCACCCTATCGCATTTCCTACTATTTAAGCACGCTATACCGTGTGCGCTTAAATAGTCAACACCTAGCTTATTCTAAATCTGTCACTGTCGTTTTATGAACCGGTCAGTTTAATGAACATAAATTAATCTAAGACTGCTATTTATTCTGTTAAAATATTTGCTAGTTTGCTATTTTGGATATTCTAATGACTTGGCACAAGTTATACATGGGTAATGGACTGCTGAGACGAGGTCTCGGGTTCGATCCCAGGTTCACCATGGCACACACCAATGACTTTTCGATGCTTTTCGAAGTTATGTGTGTATTTATCGCAGGTTTATAAGTGCCCGGTTAATGGCAATAGGTTCGCCACCTATTACATTGGGACCTAAACATAAACTGGCGAAATGTGGGTGCTAGCACCTCTGCCTACCCCTTCGGGGATATAGGCGTGAGTTTATGTTATGTTATGTTATGTTATACATGACGTATAGGTACTGAATGAATGAACGTCATAGACATGACAGGAAGTACAGGATACGGAAGACATAAATAGTATATTTTGCTGTTGAATTGGCATCACGTTAATAGGGAATATGATTTTTTTTATATCTTTAAACAATCGCTGACATCGTTAAAGGACATTCGAACACATCCCGTTCTTAAAAACTTAAATAAGACAAAAAAATATTGTTTAAACTAACCAACACATTTTGACGATATAAACGCTCGCCACGTTGGCGCCATCCACATAAACGCTATGTGACGTCACGTCCCGCGAAACGCAACGAGTGAGCCAATCACCGCCCACAAACACACTGACGTCACATTCCGTGTACCCAATAGCGAGCGTTCAGTTATTTTAAAATTTCAAGTTGCCATATAAAAAAAATATTATTTTTATTGACGCTTTTTAAGTTCCGTTTTATTGGTCTTCAATTTCGCTTCTCTTTCACCTGTTGATAAATCATGGTTAACACAATAGCGATTTCACCGTTTTGAGGTGGCTACAGATATTAAGGACAAGAAAATCATTACCGGTCCACTAAGACGTACCCTACACTTTAAAGTACCCTATCCATGTTCCTACTGAGGAGTAAAAGGACAACACCAAACAGTCACTAAGAGTTGGCTCGCAATTACAGAAATGACGTCATAACATAGGAAAGTACCAGGGCTTCGATTCTGTTAAAACAAGCCTGTAGACTTTATTGTTATCATGTTAAAGTCTAAAATTAAATGATATTTTGTAGAGTGAATGAAAGTTTAATGAAATTCTTTTCATTTGATTTTAAACTTTAACTGTATAAACGTAAAGTCTACAATTAAATAGCATTTTTCAGAGTGTCAGTGGCTTGACAGTGGTTTGCCTTTAGCAGAATCGAGACCCAGGATAATGGATTATGAAACCAAAACGGCTGTGGAATTTCAAAATCAAGTATCTGATTATAATTGAATTTTATAGTAATATCCAATATTTGCAATGTCATAGCTTTTGCTAGCTTAGTATGTAGAGGGTGGTCTATAAGAGCGAAAAATGCAAACATAATCGCTGTTTAAAATATGTCAGATACTAAGTTTTGAAATTGGACAGCCGAATAGTGTCTCGCGGTTGTTGCTCATAATATGCCCTAAGTTAACAGAGGGTCAATTCTCGTAATAAATTCATTTTTTTAAAAAGTTTAGTAGGAAGTGGGATAGTGGGATAGTGGGATAGTGGGAAGTGGGATAGTAGAAAGTAAGATAGACTAAAACGATACAAATATGTGATTGTATTTTTCTCCCCATTTTTATTAAATTCATAATTCAATCTCAATTCATTCACAATTCGTTCTGTGAAGTTTTAAGATTACGAGAATTGACCTTCATATCAGCATACGTCACTGTTCAGTGTGACGTCATTGATAGCATATGTGAGAGCCGGCGACACCAATATCCATATTAACACGTTCGCTGCGTTAGGAGGTCTAAAGACCCCTTACGTGTACGATCGCTCGGTGCGGGGAAAAATACAGTGATCTCCGTCTAGTGCGAAGGTCACAGCTAGTAGGTTTCTGAATATAAAAAAGAGATAAATATATGATTATATTGTTCTATTCATTTGTAACTAGAATTACTCAAAAAATACGTGAGAGGTCTAAAGACCCCTTACCGCACTGCAAGGGAAATATCATCTCAGGGTGCGGGTAAGAGGCCTATAGACCTCTTAAAACGTAGTAGGTCATTCCGCCCCTTCCCGCACCTGTTATTATCTATAATTTGATGACCTATGAACTAGTGATGCACTTTTTTCCGTATCAAGTGACATTGCAGAGTGTATTAGTGGAATGTGATAGATAACCCACGTGTTGCAAAGCTACAGAAAAATCACAAGTTTCAGAAAAATGGTGACAAAAGAAAAAAATGTGTCGGTTATGTTACGAAATTCTACGCACCACTATGAACAGTCGCGAAACAAACAAAAAGTTAAAAAATTAAGTTATTTTTGAGTTGATTGCAAACAACCAATGTGTTTACAATATTTTTATAACAGACATGTTTGATACTTATTGAATTCCTTAAAAGTAATGATAAGTTTTATTTTTCCCGCATGGACGCCGGCAGCCGGACGGAAGATCTAATGTGCACATCACTAGTTATAACATGTTTTGAACATATAATTCAGTGCGATGGGAGGCTGATGTGCCTCCTAAACATTTTCTCATTTTCTGGGCATCCCCGACCACATACCTTCAGGCGAACGTAAATATAAGCAGATTAACTCTTTACCTATAAGACAGTCATTTATTTTTAGACTTTTTATGATTTATCACAAGGAAAATGACATTTAAATGATCAAATTCGGTAAGAGGCTTAAAGACCTTAATCGCACCAGTAAAAGGTTACATTTAAGGCATATAGGCCTCCTATCGCACTGCCGAAAAATTCGTTTGATTTGGCTTCGCAGCGAACGTGTTAACGAGGTTTAGGTACAATTTCCACAGAAAGAGCAGCTTACACGAGAAGTCATGCAGTCTTTTGCCTTTGCATAAGAATGAACTTTAACTCAGGTAGATAAGGTTCAAAATGGTTTGTAATATTTTACCTCAATAAGCTACTACCAACCACTGCTCCTTCATTGGAAATCCACCCTTAAGGACACTTCCTCTGGATTTCGTCCGTTAAGGTAACACCTCACAAACACTTTGCTCACTTAGGAAGAAGTCATTTGGCACATTACACTAACTCCAACACTTTGATAGTCCCTTGAGAATTAGCTGCAAGCAACACATGTGTATCCGGAGACCTCCTCCAGCACACAGCCGACACAAACTCGGATGGCTCCTCATCCCTCCGTTCCCTCTCCAGAAACCCTCTCACAGCGTCGAACCTATATGCCAATAAAGGTCTTGACAAACCACTGTAGTACACATATAGGGCATTATTCTCCGAACCACATGCGATGTACTTTCCATCGGTGGCTAAACCGACAAAATTCTTCTCGTTAGCATGCCCGGTAAAGGATCTGACACATCTTGGTGACTCTACTCTCCATAACTTGAGCTGGGAGTCTGTTGAAGCTGATACCAAGGTTCTTGCATCAAGGAATTTGACGTAGGAGACAGCTTTTCTATGGTCTTTGAAGACTGCGAGGGGTGTTCTTGGGGCTCGAAGGTCGTAGTAGTGGACGCAGTGGTCTGCGGAGCCGAAAGCGAGGTGGCAAGAGGAGCGAGGGTTGAAGCGTACGCAGCAAACGTTGAACTTCGCTTCTAGGGTTGCGACGGAGCGCTCTGCGTTCAAGGCCCAGAGTTTAACACGGGCATCGTCGGAACCTGCAAGGAAATTAAATGGTTTTTAATGGTAATGATCATCGTCATCCTTTGGCACTAAGCCTTTTGTACTTATTCCATTACAGATTATAAGAGAAAAAGTACGACTGATAAATTTTTTGAAGAAATTAGTAAAAATACAGTTAATAAATTTGAAGCGCAAAATTTTTTTTTTACTGTATTTTTGGCCGGCGCAGGTGTACCGACTAAGCTTCAAAGGCATGGTACATAACCATACTAAGACCTTATAGTGACTCGTACACACCTGAGGCTAGAAGGCGAACATCGGCGCGGTTGAAGTGTACGGACCAACAGCGCTTGTCATGTTCTTGTAACGCGCGGGTCCGCTGGCCAGTCCCCGCGTCCCATACCGACACGGTCCCTTCGTAGTCGGAGGAAGCGAGCACATTCTTGTGGTATGCGTTCCATGACACGCACGAGATCTTGTGCGAGCATTGCATTTCTGCGCACGGGTAGTGGACGTCTACAGCGTCGCGGACCACTGATTCGAACTCGAACACCTAAAATGGAGTAAATGTTGTATAGTTAAGCAATGTTTTGTAAGGTTTAAACACAATTTTGCAAAATTTAAACACAATTTTGGAAGATTTAAACACAAATTCGTATGATGACATCAGACTTAAATAAAATTTGTATGGTTAAACCAGATTTAAACACGAGTTCGAAAATTTAAAAATGATGTTACAATATTTACATAAAATTTTGCAAGAATTAAACAGAATTTTTTGAGATTCAAACGCAATTTCGTTAGATTTAAGATTAATTTTGCAAGATTTAAACAAAGCTTCTAAAAATTTAAATACAATATTGCGGGATTTAAACACAGTTTCGTGAGATTTAAACACAATTTCGAACGTTTAACAGGCTCATAGCCACAGACACGTATGTGTATGTATACATGCGTCCAATAAATATCCATCGAGAACAGTGACGCAAGTGTCGTGATCATTTTTAAAAATGAACGTGGCAATGAATCGGTTAAACACAATTTGTGTGCACCTCTCAAAAGACTGCAATATACCACAAACCTTGATCCGCTTGGTAACACCAGCGATGGCGAAGAACTCCTCGTCCTTATCAAACTCGATGGTGGATACTATGGTGCTGTAGTTGATGGCATCGCTGCAGTACGACAGCGTGGCCAGCGGCCGTAGAGCCCGGTACCGCGTGAACGCTACCAGGTCTTCGCGGAAGGCGTCCAGGCCACGGGCACCTGACCCCACACCTGGTAAAACACTTACTATGAATTATGTTGATCATACGCTCTAGAACCTTCCCAAAAGGGAAGGATCAGGGGAATGAATGAAACGGTTCACACTTGTAAGGTAGGTCATTCGTCTGGTCACTGGGGTCCAATAAGAATAATACATATACATATTATATATAATATTATAAAGAGGAAAGATTTGTTTTTTTGTTTTTTTGTTTGTTTGTAACGAATAGGCTCCGAAACTACTGGACCGATTTCAATAATTCTTGCACCAATAGAAAGCTACATTATCTGTGAGTAACATAGGCTATAATTTATCTCCAAAAAATTTAGGGATCTTTACTAAAACTTCAATAATGTAACCCAATTCGAAATCCACGCGGGCGGAGCCGCGGGCAACAGCTAGTATACATATAAAATGGTAGGAAAGTCAGAACTGTACATTGAATACTTTTTTTAAAGAATACTTGGGGTGTGATCTAAAATCGATACCCAAGCCAAAAATATAGTTTTTAGAATTTTTGTCAGTTTGTCTGTATGTATGTCCGGGATAAACTCAAAAAGTACTGCATGGATCTACTTCAATTGGCACGAATATTATTAAGAAGTCGGGTCAACATATAAGCTACATATTATCACGCATCACCTACGGGGAACAAGCAGTGAACCTTTATTTCTTCAACGCATTCACGGGTAAATGAATGTTATTTTAAAAGGTATAATCGTAGGTATTTTTGGTGCTGTATAGCGTTCACGCAGACGATGTCGCGGGCAGCAGCTAGTAATAACGATGTTCCCAGTTGAACCAAAAGCGAGATAACCACAGACAAACATACAGATCAAACAATGAACCTCCTTTTTAAGTAAGTCGGTTAAAAATAAAGACATTTGAATACAACTAAGTGGTTTTTCTTGCAATAAGGCTGAAGTGATCTGATCAGAGAGGATCTTATGGTGCAGTACTGACCTGCAGGTGTTCTCGTATTACAGCTCTCAATATTAGCTGCCTCCGGAGCATCTTCAGGCGCTCGCTGGTCTCCCCCTATGCTACTGCTGGCAGCAGGCGCCTGGGGCACGTGGTCTTCGGTCACAGGGGTCGTGGGGGCGACTGGGGACGGCATGGACGTTTGGGGGGCGCATGGGGTGTCTGTGGCGGGGAGGGTGGGGGGCGCGGGGGTCGCGGCCCCTGAGGGGGGGAAGTACAGCTCGTCGGCACGGTGCGCGAAGTAGCACTGTGGAGATAGTAGGTGGTTAATAGGTTTGGAATTCGAGTCTATTTAGGTAAAATAAATATGAATATATCTATTGACGGAACCACACTTCGCTATTCGCCTTTATTCACGTGTATAAATCGAAGTGGGGAGGACTTATTCATGTATATTTGCTTTATTCGCACGTATATTCGCCTTAGTCACTCTTCTATGATTAGTCTATGACGAATTGTGGAGGGTTTATTCATCTATAAGAAGTTCTTCAAATACAATATAGGCGAATAGCGAACAGCGAAGTGTGGCTCCGCCATATGATTAATATATTTATGATTGGTTCGTCCACCGTCGTTTATCGCCTAGGAAACCATCTAGACTAGAGTATTCTAGAGTACACTGTATTTTTTTTATAAATTCATCCACATTCCAGGTAGAGGTTCTACTCATATTACAAGCTGTGTAGTCCCAGATTTATTTAGCAAGTGTGGTTTGGATTTTTCTGGTAAAATTCCAGCCTATATCAAGCTGTTACCTGCACAAAATCATCGAAGTGTGCATGCAGCCTCCTCCAGCGGGCCGCCAGGGCATCTCCCCCCGCCGCAGCGCCCCCTGCGAAACTCTCCTCCTCGGAGCCTCCACCCAGGCTACTGCCTGTCAACTCGCCTGAAACAAAACATCTGTATAAAAATAGTTCCTCGAATTTCCTGCTAGCCTGGTACTTCGAATGCCTTAAGCTCTCCGGGATCCACTTAGCCCACTGCTAGACACTTGGAAGTTTGCGTGACACTCTTACCCCCCCCCCCCCCCCCAAGGTCTTCGGAGGCCAAGCCAAACTTACCTATTAGCCGTTAGACAAACTGATTTAACTGATTAATTACGACGAGGCTCTCACGTAGGCATTCCTCTCCTGGTTGGAAAGGCAGACGACAGTCGCTCCCATAAAAGTCAGGAGGAGTAAGCAGACCCTACAGAAATATTATCTAGCTAGAACGGTTATGTTGTCTCGCATACATGTGATAAATGTGACGTCATTTGCGTGCTGTGGCGGGAAAAATAGTGAGGAGACACACAGAAGAGATTATCGATATTCATAATCTGATAATATTTTTTGAACGCGGCAGCGGAAAACTCGTCGCTTAATGAGAGCGCGATTAGGAAAGCATGCAATATAATTGCACCCATTTGGCACGGGTGCCACGTCCATTTGCCCATTCTAGGTAGATAATATTTCTGTGGGAGACTTCAAGGTGTAAGACTTGGATGCAACCAGGAAAAACGGTGGGGTTGAGGTGGTAAATTGATTGATTAGTATACCATCCGCATGAGCTGCAGCATCCCCAACACTGCCAGCTAAATCAGCCAGTTCCCTCCGTAACGCCCGCACAGCGTCTCCGGCATCCGCTTGCAAGGAAACCTCGTCCTCCACCGGCCCGCCACTGGGCAGCCTCGCGAGACCCTGGGCCCCAGTGCGGAGTTCCCTGCACATCAATTCAAGACAGCTTTGAGTAACATCACGCTGACCGTTACAGATGCTTTTGGGATCTTGTGAAGACCTAAAAAAATATACATGCTTTAAGTTTTCTTTTTTTTTATACCACGTAGGCAGACAAGCACACGACCCACCTGATGGGAAGCGATCACCGTGGCCTATGGACGTGTGCAACTCACTAAAGGTGTCACTCACGCGCTACCTACCCTGAAGGGAAGGGGGGAGGGCTAGGATGGGGTAGGGAGTCTAGGAAGGGGTGGGGGAGGAGGGGTACAGTGAGCTCTGGTTACCCTACTTATCGGCGGGAACACAACACGATGGTTATTATGTGCGCGGTGTTCTGTAGGGCGGAGGTACTACCCCGGTCGGACAGCTCATTGCGGACGGGAGATACCGTCGTCGTGTCCTACCTCCATATATATATCTTCTGTCGTGTCGATTGCATATCAAATTTTGTTTGCCCAGTGTGTCGCTAACATTACTGCGTTCTCAGAGTCGCTCATGAGTTCCACCGGTTTCCATGTGTTTGGGCGTGCAGCACACGTCACCAGGTGGACCATTGTCTGTAGAGTGACTCCACACTCACATCAATAAGTTTTTAATTATGTCTGTCTTAACTCTGAGATATCTAAGTCTGGATGACGTCATAATCGTAATGATATCATTTTGATAGACACCGGTAACCACTTACCATCAGTCAGAATGTTTGTTTGTTTGTAAACTAATTATTTTTTGGGTGAAATGGCCTTCAAGGACAAGGCTGATCACCCGTCCGGCAATCCCGGCGCGGCGTCCCAACCGTAAATAATAAAAAGCTAATTATTTTATGGAACTAATCTGTGGATGGAGGATACCTGGCTTGTATAACCGTCCCTGATGGCCATCGGGAACGGTATCTCTAGGCCTGAGTATGTAGAGTATTATACCTTGGAGACCAAGTCACCTACTCTCACTTTCAAGCCGATACACCTGCAAGTTCACATCCAAAAAAGGCTATTTTCTCGGCGATTTGAGATCTGACGGTAGTCACTTCTATTAATAAGTAAGTGAAATCGAAAGGAGTAAAAGACTCCAAGACAAAACCTTGAATGCTACTGGATAAAACGCTAAATCAAAGATGAGAATGAACTAACTTGAGAACAGTAGCGACGTGGTCCATATCCCTCCTCACCAACGACGCCTCCCGCGCTAACTGGTCAAGCTGATGCGTCCGATGTCGGTGCAGCTGTGCCAGGAACTCATACAGCAGTCTATGATGCGCCGCTGCGCACTCCGCTTCTAATAACCTCTTCCTGCGAGTCAGCAGATCCAACATTGCGTCTACATCAGCTAATGGAAGCCGTCTAGCCTCTGCAGCAACTAACGCACGAACCCTCTCGGGTCCTCTAGCCGCAATGACTCCAGATCCTGCGTTACTAGTCCCCCTTCTACTCCGCACGCGTCTTCTTGCTACTAACTCGTTGAGAAGGAAATTTGGGAAGATGTGGTCTCTGGACGCGAGAGCTGCTCCGCATTTCGGACATCTCCTATGAAGTTCGACAGCTTTGCCGATACAAGCGTAGCAGAAAGAATGGCCGCAGCGTGTGACGTAAGCTTCGTCGATGAGCTCGAAGCAGACAGGGCAGAGTAAGTCGCAGTCTTTGTCCTCGAGGGAGCCCCCAAGGCCGCCGAGAGCGCTGACCCCTCCACTAGGGGCTGCAGCACCGCCGGTGGCGTTGCTAGCGCTGGCCGCCGTACCCGACATGTTGGGCGCGTTTCTGTAAAATAACTTCATTATTTAACGATTTGATTTCTTATGATAAGGTGGTAGCTACTCTTGTCATCAATTTTTAACTAACCGATGAGGTAAACAATTAAATTATAATTATGATAGGTTCAATTTTGAAACCAACACACGTAAATTGAAAAAGATGTTATTCTGGTTTATTTGAAATAGAAGTTTAAATGACCTGTGCGGCGGCGGCGCTGGCATGACAATAAAAAGTTCAATTACAACATCAGTGGTCACAGATTCGGTGCCAGCTTAAGGAAAATATTGTATCCTGTATGAATACATTGATTTGGATGTACGCGATTATAAAAAAAAGTACATAAATTGAATGCAATTTTGAAGTAATTAGTATGCTAACTTTTTATCTACCATATTATTGATTTAAATTGCAAAAACATAACATCTAGGACAGGACTTGAAACGGTGACCAGTCCCTCACTTCAAGCTGCTAAATGCATCTGAGAATTCTGAATATCTAGGATGTGTTCCAGGTAACTCAGTTGGTCAGAGTATTCCCCTTGTAAGGTACTAGTTGCAATATTATTACATTTTTGTCTGTCAGTCTGTCTGCTGAAATTAGGTAATCTCTGAAATGGCCAGACTGATTTTGACGTAACTTTCATTGGCAAATAGGTGATATCATAAGGCCTAACATGAGTTGCCTTAATTTTGGAAAAAAAAATAGGTTTCCATGCAAAAAAAATTAACCTTAAAAATCCAAACCGACATGAGTGAATGTGCGGGCAGTTTATCTACTAGCAGATAAATATATTTATCTATATTGTAGGATCCCTATGCTATGCCTAAATATTGTCAGACAGCTGAGTAATGGTGGGTACTCACATACGGTATTACTTGATAGTTTTACTCCAAAGCAAGTAAATATTAACATGTGAACTGCAAAACTCACAGCTCGAAGGCTCGCAACGAGCCAACTTGATGGAATTAAACAGAAGTGATTTCTTTCACTCTTACTCAAAGCGAGCCATCGAGTTTGACGGAATCTATTAAAGATCCCAAATGCGTTATCTACTACTAGCTCTCCTGAACCAATAATTAATAGGTCCTCTCGAATGGTCGAGTGATAGTGCGCTGTATGGTTTGGTGAATACTGAATGGTGCGCATCACTCAATAGATTAATGCTGAATGTGAATGGACAAAGCTCGTGCCATGATTTTTACTTGCAGAGTTTAATATAATTATCTAGAGTCCCTAGGCTCTGATTCTAGATTCTAGCGCCACAGATTACTTAATAGTTGGTTCAGATGAAGCCTAGAGCTGAAGTCTGCAAGAGAAGGTGAGGTGTTTCACATGTTGCTACTTAGACAGTTCGATATTATAGCTTATCTTGGTTTATCTGGCATCAACTACCATCTGGAAAGCCTGCGTCTTAGTCTTCACTGTAACTAGCAAGTATCTGCCTAGTAAACGAGATTGGCTTGACCCTAAATACACTGTATTCTATAGTTTTTTTTTCATAGATGAATACATGTAATGTTGACCACTCTGGTACCACTTTTATGAGATAAAATATAATAATAGTGTTTGCAAACGAAGTCTGTATAACGGGGACTACCGATCACTTTTAATCAATAGTGGATTAGGGCTCATTACTGGCATATTTTTAGAATATAATCAATATACGCGTTCGAATTAACAAATGACCTGGAAGTAATGGATAGTCAATAAAAGAACACGCACATGTTATCGTCTAGCGAGGTGACGAGAGTATCATGCTAGGAGGTTTGAAACGCCCGCAGGCTGGATTTCAACTCTTCAGGATTGCCGTACATCAGCATCAGTTGATACCGCCCTGGTAAACAGTCTTCGCGCCAACTTGCCACGGAATATTGTCACTCGCACTGGCGTTCAGAATGTATGTTTCACTCACTGAGCACAAAATAACACGCAAGCTCATCATATAATTACGATTAATTGCATTTTATTACGATTTTTATAATACATTGAACTTGTGTATCGTACTATTTGACATTTGAGTTTTTAAAGTTGCCAGGCGTCAAGCAAAATTATTTTTTGTACTATGACTGTAAAAAAATGCAAATCGATGCATGAGGTCAAGGACTTTAAGCTCCTGGCTATTTGACTTAACCAATAGAAATTGATTATGTGTGTATGGTCAAACCATTATCATAACGTAATTTTTATTTAATATCAATTAAAAGTTGATTATTGCAGAATAGCAAATCGCTTTTTAATCGATGAGTTGAGTAACGACATCTAGACATTAGTTCTAAAACTAAGTAATGAGCTGTTTGACCGACACGGATTTCCCAGAAACTGCTTGACTGACAGCTCAAGCGCCATTTTGCTATTATTACAGAAGGTTGCTGTATCTGTTCGTCAACAATGTAAAGTGAAATGTTTGCTGGATTTTAATAGTAAATGTGATGTGCAAGTTCAGTTTTTACCGCTTGGAAAAATCCTAGGATAATGGAGGAGCCTAACGAGGAGCACAGGGTCGTTCCCGGTAAGTGTAATGCATAGAAAATAATGCTTGATAATGTGAGTGTCCGATAGACGAGGTCGTGTAATGTTAGCTTTCCCGATTTCAGAGCTCTACTTTTTGATAGCAAAATTTCTTTCTGGAGGACCTCTTAAGGAGACTGCGAAGGTAAATTGGCTCCGTATATTTTTGAATTATTGTCTAATATGATCCATTGCGTTAATTGAGACCTATTTTGTTACAGACTTTGCTAAAAGAGCTCGAGTCTATTGAGGTATGTTTGAGCTTTTCCTAGTGCCGGGTTTTAAGCTTATTGTTGTTTTGATCGTGAACGCACGTGGCCGTGGCTGTCAAACTCGCTGAAACTTCGCTGAAAAGTTTTTGTAATATTCGCGTTGGTTGCAGGTGCTGCCCCGACGACTCGACTGGGAGGGCAGAGAGCACACCCAATCTTACGATGAATTGGTGAGTTTATAGCAGTATTAGCTGGTAAATACTGTTTATTTACGTATTCCTGATAATTATCGGAGGGGAAATAAATTAAATTGCGGAAAAACGGCATAAAATCTTAAAATGTGTTATGCATAAAAGTGATCGTGAAAATACGGTGGAATATCATAAAAAATATTATTATAATGTTTCTGTGATAATTTGCAAGTTTTTAGCTAATTTGCGAAAAAATTGTTATATCATGCACTATTCGGAAGAAGCACAGTCGTAATTACAGGTATTGCTATCTCTCTCTTGCACGCTGAAACGTTGATATCAGGCACGATCTGTCTCGTTCTAACGCCCGACTGCAGTAGTTCTCGCACACGATTGGATAATACGCAATCGATGTCGGCCGGACAAACACGAATGTCGCTGACATGCAAAGGGCGCCATATTTGACTCCACGAATTCGTAGAATTCAGATTGTAAAAATAATAAAATACTATACATTTAATAAGGAACTATAATGAGGACTTTCAAATATTTATTGACCAAATCCACAATAATTTTACATGATATGCCATAATAACTTATAGAGGAAGTATCCCACAGCTATTAGGTATATGAGAGGTCGTGGATTCGATGCCCGCTTAGTGTTAGATGAAAGGAATCCACTGAGAAAGGATTTTTTGAAAATTTATTTACTAAGGTGGCAAAATAAGTCCGTTATTTTCAAATTAAGGCGTGTGAAATTTCATACAACTACTTCTGATTAGACATAAATGAGCATGTGTAACAGCATTTTTCAAAATTTCACCACTAAGAGGGTTGAATAGGGGTTGTTTATTTGGGGAATTGATTTATTGAAGAATTTATTCCCAGTGTTGGTATAGATTATATTTTATGTCATTGTTTGTATGTTCCGCAGGCATCGCAGTACTCAGATGTATCATTCAACCGGCTTGCCACGGTATGTGAGCGAGCGCTGCAGCTCGCTAAGCGAGCACCTGGCGATGGCACTGGACAGCAAGGTACATAGAATTCAATACAATATTCTTTATTGTACATCGTGGGTCCTTATCCATTCAGCTACAATCGGCCAATTATTATCGAAAATGTTGTCATCGAATTTAAATCTATCGAAGGAAATGCCTCGCCTTACACCCCTGGCGCTCAAAAACCCGAGTCGGTGTGCGGTTTTAGTCAGTTCAAGTTCGATATAACAGTGATAGTGGTATCCATGGTGATTTCCGCGCCTCTCTCTCACCTAGTCTTTCTTTTACTATGTTCATAGGTCTGGCGGCCCGGCTGTCACTGCTCAGCGAGAGCTTGGTACGGCCGATGCCGCAGTACGCGTCCTACAAACAAGACCACACGCTGGTCCGACGCCTGGTGTCCCGCGAACTGGGCATTGGAGCCGCCGCGCAGCCCGGGGGCCCCGGAGGACAGGCCGCTTTCCCTCCGCGTATGCTGGGTGAGTACATCAGCTGAATATGCACCATAGTGTCCTCTGTTTCTGTCATAACATCCTCTGTGGCATGGCAGTAGAGCATTCGATTGCTACGTCGGAGGTCGCGGACTCGATGCCCGCTCAGTGCATATTTTTTATTATATATATGACACGTCAATTTGACTTCACCTCGCCTGATGGTAACTTTGGTAAGCTGAAGGTAAAGTTTCAGAAAAGAGGGTCACCATTACATAGACATATCATGTTAACAATGGTGGCACTCAGCTTGACGGCCTCATCAAAAGAACATTGTCGTCGCAGCACCGCGTGACACCCACCGGTCCCACTAGTGCTGCGACCACAATCCCCCTGCCCGGCTATGCACTTGCTGACCCCTGGGGCCTTACTCCGAAAAACGAAAATATTCGTATCCGTTGACGTTTCGATCATTTAGCTACCCATAAATGGTTGAAACGTCAACGGATACGAATATTTTCGTTTTTCGGAGTAAGGCCCCTGAACGCAATTCAACCGAGATTGGATTACTATGGAGAGTTTTTCGCAATCGTGCACGGTGGTACTTGCCCGGCCGACCAGTGTGCCTGTGCTTGAATATGTTAGGTAAATGTTTTGTTAATCTGTTTAATCTAAAATGTGTTTTTTTTTAAATAATAGGTTCGCTAACCCTACAACGGCGTACGCTGGGCCATCTGTCGGCAGTATACTGCGTCGTGTTCGACTGCACCGGAAGATATGTCATCACTGGTGCTGATGATATGCTAGTCAAGGTATTTACACTTAATTGGAAGAAATTACTCTACAAAAACAATCAATGCAATTACTTTTTTTATAGATTTAGTTAGGCAAAAGTAAACAGCCAGGTTGAGATTAAAACCCACCACCTGAAAACGTCCTAGATATTCGAAACTCTTAATTCCTAATCATGAAATATATAAAAAATAAACATATATATTATTACACAAGAAATACAATATGTACAGATGGCGGCACGTAACTTGGCCAGGTTTTAGAGTAGTGTGGGCCCCACTACTCCAAAACCTTGGCAAGTTAGATGCCGTACACTATACTTTTTTGTGGCAAAATGCGTCACAAAGAAACAAGTATGGCGTACAGCATTTAACTTGGCAAGATTTTGGAGTAGTGTGGGCCCCACTACTCCAAAACCTTGCCAAGTTAGATGCCATGCACTATAGGTACTTGTTTGTGGCAAAATGCGTCGCGAATAAACATAAACAAGTATAGTGTACAGCATCTAACTCTGCAAGGTTTTGGAGTAGCGGGGCCCACACTACTACAAAGTCTTGTCAAGTTACATGCCGTGCACTATACACATGTGGTATTGCAGATCTGGAGTGCGGTAGACGGGCGCCTAGTAGGCACGCTCCGCGGCGTGGGCGCCGAGGTGACGGACGTGTGCGTGTCTGCGGACGGCGCGCTGGTAGCGTGCGGCTCGGTGGACAAGCTGGTGCGAGTGTGGTGCCTGCGCTCGGCCGAGCCCCGCGCCGTGCTGGCCGCGCACGCCGGGACCATCACCTCCGTGCACTGGGCCCCGCCCGCGAGGCGGGATGTTAGGTGGCTGGCTTCTACCTCTACAGGTATATACTACACGTGCGCTATAAGTTGAGACCAGACCGCTAGACGTCACCGGCGCGTGTTTGTACAGCGCACAAAAAATATCGTAAACAAGCGTCTGCCCGAGTCATTACCTACTTGTCTACCTATTTTTTTGCGAACAGTACATCACGGGCGACTGAGGGGCAGTGCAGTAGGAAGTAGGCGGAGAGCCCAGGTCTCAACTTATAGCGCACGCGTTATACTTCACATCAATTTTACAAAGACTAGCTGTGCCCCGCGGAATAAAATGTATCCTATGTCCTTCTCCTAGTTCTAAGCTACATCGGTAAAAATCGGTTCCGCCGTTCACGCGTGATGCCGTGACCAACGGAAATAGGGATTCATTTTTATATATATAGATAACTTAGGTCATTTTAGGTCTTGTTCTTGTGACTCTACTCCACATTAAAATACTTTTTAATATGACAACCTATATACTACTAGCTTTCGCCTCGCGCGGAAGTCGGTATAACCACCAGTAAAACTACTCTCCACTCGACTCTCTACTCCACTCTCCACTCCACTTTTCACTGCTCCCCACTCCACTCAAAGTATCCTATGTCCATCTCCTGGTTCTGACCTACCTCCCTACTAATTTTCAGCCAGTTCTTGAGTTATAAATAGTGTAACTAACAAGGATCTCCAATGTATAGACACAGCTACTTTAAAATTATATAATAGTACTAGCTGTTGCCCGCGGCTCCGCCCGCGTGGATGTCGAAATCCGTTTCAAAAACTATCCTATCTCTCAAGTTGGATCGAACTGCACATGGTGTGCGAATTTTATTATAATCGGTTAAGTGGTTTAGGAGTCCATTGAGGACAAACATTGTGACACGAGATTTATATATATTAAGATTAAGATAGACTAGTGGTTTTAGATTTAAGGTTTTATTTTTTATTCGGAATCTTAATAATTTTTCCAATATTAAAGTAGTAAAAAAAATGAAATGTTGTCAATTCTGTGTGTAGATTGTTCAGTGGCGTTCTGGACCTGTTCCCCGGACGGGTACTTCCTGTCGCAACCGGTGCAGTACGTAGAGCGCATGCGGCCTGGCGTGTGCCACATGATCTGCGCCGCCTGGTCCGCCGGGGGGGCCTTCCTGGCCGCCGGCAGCGCGGACCACCACGTCAGGATATACACCGTGGAACACGAGCCAGGGGGACCCAAGAGGGTGAGTCCTACTAAAATCATAATTATAATAGCTTTGCCTTGTAACTTTGCCCTTAGCATACTTAGCATTTTGGCACTATCGGTGTTTGCAATGGTGACTCCCATTCTAGAGACTTTGCCTCAGCTTACCATCAGGCGAGGTGAAGTCATGTTGACGTGACCGACATAAAAAAGAAAACTTTACCATCGTGGAGAGACATTTGTAGAATAACTTTTAGACTTTATATACATACATTATGCTCACGCCTTTTTCCCTACGGGGTAGGCAGAGACAACAGACCTGCCTTTATCATTAAGCCTTTCATGCAAGCCCGCCGGTTTCGAGTGTAGACTTTTTGATTGATAAATATACATACTAGCTTATGTCCATGGCTCCGCCCGCGTGGTTGTCGGTTTTCGGGTTTTTTGATAGGCAAGTCACCGTATCAAGTCAATAGATAAATAACATTGGATAAAAAATATATCACATCGGTGAAGGTCGATCTCCACCGGCTCTTAGACCATTACACTTTTCGAACTCATTTATCATACTTCTATTTTATGTCTATAACTCCTAAAATATTATCTGTTATAAGGTCTTAGAGACAGCAGTGCACGACGACGCAGTAGACTCGATATCGTGGGCGCACCGCGGGCTGCGGTTTGTGTCGGGTAGCAAGGACGGCAGTGCCGCGCTCTGGACCCTGCACGCGACACAGTGGCGCCACCATCTGCTGCAGCCCACGTCCACCAATAGCGACGGCAAGAGACTCAAGGTACGTGGTCGTTTTTTTACCCGACTGCCAAGAAGGGTTATGTTTTTCGTTAAACATCAAACGACACTATCGTATGGTGTAATAATAAAGGGTGTGTTTTTTTTTCAAAATCAACGAGTTCGATTCTCAGCTAGATTTATTGGTTTTTCAAAAATCTAATGATGAGGTTTTAAGTTTCATCAAAATCGGGCTCGTGACTCCTTTGAGCATTTTTCGCTATTCCTTATAGTTTCAGATTTGGCCATCCAATCCCTTTTGAAAAATTCATCCTGTATATGTATATAGAGATGTATTCCTTTCGCAGATGACAATGGTGTGTTGGGATTGTAGCGACGCGTACGTAATCACCGCCGTCTCCGACAATACCATCAGAGTATGGTGCTCGCGGTCCTGCACTCAGGTATGTAGCGTTAAGAGCCCGGACTTTAGAAGGAGGTAGGACACGACGGTATCTCCCGTCCGAACTGAGCTGTCCGACTGGGGAAGTACCTCCGCCCTACAGAACACCGCGCACATAATAACCATAGTGTTGTGTTCTCGGCGGCGGTAAGTAGGGTAGCCAGAGCTCACTGTACCCCTCCTCCCCCCACCCCTTCCTAGCCCGAGCAGCGCGTGTGTGACATCCTTGGTGTTGCACATGTCCATTGGTCACGGTGACCGCTTGCCATCAGGTGGGCCGTGTGCTTGTCTGCCACCTACGTTGTATAAAAAAAATACTACTTGGGTGGCAGACAAGCACACGGCCCACCTGATGGAAACCTGTCACCGTGGCCTATTGACGTGTGCAACATCAGGGGTGTCACACTCACGCTGCCGATCCTGGTGGGGGTGGGGTTGAGGTTGATTGGAGAGATGGGGGGGGGGGTGTGCTCTGGATATCCTAGGAAATGCTTGGGTTGCGGATTGGTCAATCAGAATCGTAATTATTGTTGAAGAAACAAACCCTGTTCTTCCCCCTCCCCCCCTCCTAAACTTTTGTGCTTGCACGCAGGTGAGGTCGCTGTCAGGCCACCGGGACGAAGCTTACGTCTTGGAGGCACACCCGTTCTTGAGCGGGGTGTTCCTGTCCGCGGGCCACGATGGCCAGCTGTTCGTGTGGGACGCGGGGGCGGAGCTCCCGCTGGCGCGCTTCCACAACCGCATCGACGGCCACGGTGACGGCGCCATCTTCGACGCCAAGTGGGGTGGGGGCGCCACTGTGGCCGCCACAGACTCGCATGGCCATTTGCTGCTGCTCGGTGAGTCTTTACTTTTATCTATACTAATATTATAAAGAGGAAAGATTTGTACCTATATTTGTATGTTTGTATGTTTGTAATGAATAGGCTCCGAAACTACTGGACCGATTTCAATAATTCTTTCACTTATAGAAAGCTACACTATCTGGGAGTAATATAGGCTATATATCATCACGCTACTACCAAAGGGAGCGTAGCAGTGAGCATTAATGTCAATAAATCGGGCAGATTTCCATACATCTTTACTAATAGCACGAAAAAATGTTGGAACAAAATCCGAATTCCACGCGGGCGGAGCCGCGGGCAACAGCTAGTCTACTATATAAAAATAAGTCGGGTTTTCCTTCCTGACGCTATAACTCCAGAACGCACGAACCGATTTCCACGGTTTTGCATTCGTTGGAAAGGTCTCGCCCGAGACCTTTCCAACGAATTTCTCTACATTGCGTTTTCATGTGTACAGTGCATAATAGAATTCATTTAAAGTTATATATTTTGACTTAATTTGATTATTTATTTTTCGACCTATTTTGTGAACTAAAAACAATGAAAAGTCATATTTTCAGTAATATTTATTCAGAAAAAACTGAGACATTAAGCAGTATTGGTTAGAATCTGACGACCAAGTCGTCATCCAAATGGAACTGACTAAACCGTCTCGGGGTCTCAATTACCAAGCTGTAGGATAGCCAATAGCTATATCCCTCGCACCCCAACTCGCCCCGGGCCATCTACGGTTTTAAGATTTTCTTAGACTTAGGCCACGTTCACACGGCGACCATTCGATGCAATTGTTCACACGGTAACCAATCCATTCGATTTTCGCCGATTCTCGAAGTGAGATTTCGGGCGAGTCGTGTGAACGAGACAACATGAACATAAGCGCCACTGCGTGTCGTATTCGATAAAATGGTTTCGAGACGCGGCGTTCCAGTGACAACTTCGCACGGTATACGTTAAAATATATTTCTCGAACACGGGATTTTCCCGTATGAACTCCGTGTGAACAATTTTCAAGTTTTTATTAATATTCTGTTGTCACTACTCTTTTCGATAAAATCTCGTATACGGTATACGGGAAAATAATCGCCGTGTGAACGTGGCCGTAGGCATTGTGTAGAATGTTGTACATTATTTATGTAATGTCCAGGTCTGGGGCGAGGACACCGGCTATACTCGCACCTGCCGACGGAGCTGTTCTTCCACACGGACTACCGGCCCGTGGTGGTGGACTCTGCGGGGGGAGCGCACGACGAGCAGACGGACACGCCCCCCCACCTGCTGCCCCCGCCCTTCCTCGTGGACGTGGAGGGCGCCCCCCACGCCCCGGAGTATCAGCGTCTAGTGCCAGGTCAGTTGATTTATATTCAAGTGATATATATTATATTATCAATATGGCCACTAGCCGTCCGATAGTCAAGATGGCGGCTGAAGAGTTAAGACGGGCGGTGGTGTGCGGTTTTTATCAGGTCCAAGTCAGACTCAGAGTGGTATGTGAAGGAACTTCGCACGAAAAAAGGAATTTGAAACGGAATTCGAAATCCATGCGGGCGGAGCCGCGGGAAATAGCTAGTGTTTTGTAATAGTATAAACTAGGGGTCTGTAGATCGTACAAGTCTTTATGTGATGTAGAAACTAAGCGTAACTTTCAGAAGAATCTCCGAAAAATAAAAAGTTAAGTAAGTTTATCCGCATTCTAGATCCCATAACACAAGCTAGTTAAACTATGCTTTCTTTTTACTTTGAATATTTATTTATTATGTAATTGGTCGCAGGTCGCGAGAACCTGGCGCTATCGCAACTCATCCCAGTAGCGGACGCGCCCCGCTCGCAGATCAACTCGCTCATCGAGGCGCTGGCCGTGGGGGCGGGCGCGGGGCTGGCGGGGCTGGCGGGGCTGGGCGGGCGCGGCGTGTGGCGGGGGGAGGGCGTGCGCTACACGGCCGGCTCCTGGCAGCGCGGGGACCCCCTGCTCGTGCCGACCAGCACGCGGCCGATCGTGCCCCCCCTCCCGCCGGCCGCGCGGGCCAGGCTGCATGAAGCGTGCCAGGAACTCAACGCACTAGAACAGGTAACATTTTTTCTATTATTGGTCTCGTCTATATACATTTCTTCATAAACCCGACTTATTTTTATATAGTAGATTTACTATCGGGTTTTCCTTCCTGACGCTATAACTCCAGAACGGTTTCCGATTTCCACGGTTTTGCATTCGTTGGAAAGGTCTCGGGCTCCGTGAGGTTTATAGCAAAGAAAATTCAGGAAAATTTTTCGACGTCCACGCGGGCGGAGTCGCGGGCAACAGCTAGTATCCAACATAAAAATGATTTTTCAATTTCTTCTACTAGTTCCTGAGATTAGCGCGTGCAAACAAACAAAGTCTGTAGCTTTATAATTTTTAATATAGAGATAAATATTTACATTGAGTGGACATCAAACCCGCGACCTATAAATAAGCAGTCAAATGCTATACCACTACACCAATAGAAGTCTTTAAATAAACCTCTGTGACATAGCGGTAGTGCATGGCGGGTTCGATTCCCCCTAAATGCAAATATTTGTATTAGCTTGGGTGTATCTATGTATGACATTTATGTATTTAAAAAAAAAAACGAACCTAAGCATGTTTATCCGTATTCTAGAACCCATAGCACAAGCTAGTTACCTATGCTATGGTCTAGATAACGCTGTTGTATAATGTCGTGAAATCTTTTTTTTTTTTTTTCATAAATTAAAACCTCATAAAATTAAATTTCCTTCCCAGGCGTGGTACCGCCGAGAAATGCGTCGTCGACCACTCATGATCAGCACAGCTCCTGAGGGAGGCGGCGGTCCAAGACGGAGGGCGGGTCGGAGGGCCGGCGCCAGGCCTACCGCCCGCCCCACTCCCCGCCCCGCCCCCAGACCGTCCCCTCCCTCACCGGACACGGGCAGCGGCACTGATACCAGCGACGAGTGGCTGCAGCGCCCTCGCCCTCCCACCCACCGGAGGACCTCAAGGCATTCCAGGACCTCCAACGACACCAGGGCTTCGTTATCATCGTTGGAACTTGATGACACTACCAGGTATTTCTTCTAACTGTTCTAGTAACCGCTTACCTTTTAGAGGGCCGTGTGTTTGTCTGCCACCTAAGTGGTGTAAAGAAAAATGTTGTTTAGAGGGTCTTTGTTAAGAAAAGTTGAATGGAATGTGTGAAAGACGATATGGAAAGGAAGGGAGTGACTGAGGAGAGGACATCTGACAGGAATGTATGGAGGAGAATGACATGTTGCGCCATTGACAAGGGCAGGTAGATATTTAGTTAGTGGCAAAAATCTTGACAATGTACACTCAGCTTCAAAAGTGGTTTGTTTTTTATTTGAAATAGGCTCGCGTTTGACCACAATCTCACCTGATGGTAAGTGATATTGTGGTTGATGATGGAGCACGCTTGCATAGAAGTAACCTGTTCACTTTAAACTTGAAGATTCCCGCCGGGGTGGGACTGGCCCTCTAAAGGGCTGATCCGAGGCTCTCCACGTATTCCTTTGACTAGCAGAGGGCACAATGGGGAGCAAGCGATGGGCGGGCTGATTCTCCGCACGCGGACGGTTAGGTGATAGGGCGGCCGCCTGTCACCCTACACCCCACCGTCAGCGAGGTGGAACGATGCTGGCCGCACTCCCCTTTCGGAGAGTCGAGGGGACCATCTTAAAACCGTAGATAGCCCGTTGTCAGCTGGGGTACGGAACCTTACACCCCGGTAATTAAGCCCTAGACGGCGTGCGGTTTTAGTCGGACCGATTCCGACATAACCACCCCCGATGGCCGACGGGGGTAGTATCAGTGGGGATCCAGAAATAAAGATTCAGGCAGGGCATTCCACTTTTTAATAGTACGCACAATGTACACGTGCGTCAGTCTCGTGTACAGCGCGTTCCGTCCGTATGTTTTATAAGTCGATGCTTGACACTAACGGTGACGTCATTTATCGCAGCTCGCATTCGTGCAGTCGGAGCGGCAGGTGCGTCCTTACAGTTTGGCCGCTGAGACTATGCGTTCCTGACACATGTCAATTCTTCATGACTAGCTATGTACAATAAATAACTTGTACCTAGAACCGTTCTCTAAACCTGTTCCCAACTTACAATACCATAATAATAATCACAGTCAGCAATATTGTGACAACGTGATTTCATTTTAATTTTAATTTTATTCTAATTTGGCTATCTATCTGCCCTTCATGTTTTTCCAATTTTTAATTTTAATTTTGTTTCATTCTTATTTAATTTTATGTGATTATTAATTGTAATGATGGGTTATTACCTGAAATAATAAAAAAAAAATCATATTCATTTCATTCATTATAAAAATATGATTCATTCTTTCTATTAGCTTGGGTAGGGGCTTATTACAAAATTACATTATTATAAAATTATAACGTTCTATTTTATATTTCTCAACCAACAGATTATTATTATTATTAAGATTACTAAAATATGCGGTTACAATTTTATTGCCTTGTTATTTTGTCTCATCACTATGAAAGCGAACATTTGACATAACCTTGAAACAGCGCAGTTTGACGTGGTTGGACGTGGTATGACTTTTAAAAACTATTGATTTTATATTTTTAATTAGGTAATTAATTGTTAATCATTTTAGCCCAAAATTAATCTGTGTATTGTAAATTGGCACAGTAATTAAATTTTTAATGTTATCACTCGTTAATAAGGTCAATAAACGATATTTAAAATTTTGCCGTAAATTATACACCAGTTCAAAGTTACATCGCCCTTTCGCTCACAACCTGTCAGGAACGCATTCTTTCAGCGATTCTATAATAGATCTTATAACATTCATATAACCCCGTATTCCCTTCCTCGTATGGTGCAACCCCACTTCGCTATTCACCTATATAATTTGTATTCGAATATAAATTCTTATTGATGACTAAGCCCTCCACAATTCGTCATAGAAGTGTGACTAACGCGAATATTCATGCGAATAAAGCAAATATACACGACTAAGCCCTCCCCACTTCGATTTATATACGTGATTAAAGGTGAATAGCGAAGTGTGGTTCCCACATTACAATCCTGGGGTCTTTAAGTCTAAGGTCTGTCGAGGCCGTCTGGGCCTCACAACCCTCACTTTTGTCACCTATTTTGAAACGTGAATATGTTCAATTTTTTTTATACTGACTGTACCTGTGGTGTCCACAGCTCATCGTCTTCTTCACAGTACTCGGACTGGGAGGCCGGGGCCGCCCTGGCGCCTCCCGCTAGGGCTCGGAGGAGACCGCTTCGCCCCACCAAGAGGTGAGTTTTACTCTAGACCACTCATCTTCAAGCGAAATTCTTCTGATAAAGTAAGCTTTGATTACTGTGATAACTATAACTAGTCTATGCCCGTGGCTCTGTAGCGTAGAAGACAGGGGACGCGAGTTCGATTCCCGTTCACTGCAAATATTTATATGCATGAATATGTCTATTTGCATTATTCTGGGTGTTTCTATGTATAACTAGCTTTCGCCCGCGGCTTAACCTGCGTGGAAGTCTGTATCGCCACCTAGTCTATTTTAATAAAACGACTCTCCACTTCACTCTCTACTCTGCACTCTCCACTATCCACTCCACTCTAAAAACAAGAATAAAAAGTAAGCTATGTTCGTCTCCCGGTTCTAAGCTATCTCCCTACCTGTTTTTAGTCATATAGGTTCACCCGTTCTTGAGTTATAAATGGTGTAACTAACACGATTGTCTTTTATATATATATATAGATATATGTATGTATTTACAAAAAAAAAGATATAAGTATGTTTATCCGCATTCTAGAAACCATAACATAAGCTAGTTAAACTATGCTTACCTTAAGTGTAGGGAGTGCTGTGTAGAATGTGGTAGAAGTAAGCTATCAGTTGGATGGGGGGAGTATTGTATGTGGCATGGTGTGTCGCAGGTATAGCCCCAGCCACGTGCCAGCAAAGCGCGCCGAGCGGCCCGCCGCGGCCCCCGCCCCCGCGCCTCAACCTGAACCTCTGGCCAGCGCCTCCGCCGACCCCGGACCAGCCGGTAATTATACACATGCACGTACCCTTAAACGCACACACATACTCTGACACAAACACACACACACATACCCTAGAATTAGAACTCTCACACACACACACACACACACACACACACACACACACACACACATACCCTAAAACTCTCACTCACGCACACACACATACCCTAGAACTCACACACACATACCCTAAAACTCTCACTCACGCGCACGCACGCACGCACACACACACACACACACACACACACACACACACACACACACTAGAACTTACCCCATACCCTTACAGGCACACACTCACACTTACACGTACATACATAATCTTAGTAATCTTACACACGCAGAGGGAGAGAGATAAGAGACGTACGCGTACACACACACGAATAATAATAGTTTATCTGCATACAGTAGGTATATGTTTGTGAAGCTGAAGCTGAATGTCAATCTATAGACTGTAAATAAAACTTAAATGTTTGTTCCCACGTCCCCAGGCCCACGGGTGCCCATCCAGGCGGTCCCCGCGCGAGTGGAGGA
The DNA here is from genome assembly GCA_963576445.1 of Lithosia quadra. Classification (NCBI taxonomy): domain Eukaryota; kingdom Metazoa; phylum Arthropoda; class Insecta; order Lepidoptera; family Erebidae; genus Lithosia; species Lithosia quadra. Next base: position 4,068,445 of record OY754897.1, read on the forward strand.
GCTGCCGGACGCGTACCGGCCGGGCGAGTGGATCACCGCCGTGTCCCCACGGAAGGCGCCTTACCATCCGCAGATGGGCGACCAGTGCCTGTACTTCAGGCTCGGCCATCAGAGGTACAGTAAACCAAGATAGAAGACCATATCCCCCCTTTTCCGGGGGCATGACAGAGACACCGTGGTTTCTAAACCCGGGTTATCTCGAAGCCGCAGATGGCCCGGGTTAGCCGTGATGCGAAGGAAATACCTTTTGGACACCCTTACAACCTGGCGCTAGAAGACGCGAGATTCAGTTTTAGTCGGTTCGTTTCCGATATAGCCACCCCCGATGCCCGAGGGGGGAGGTATCCGTGAGGATTTTCGTACTAAAAAAAGAGCCGTCAACAGTACGGACCACCATTTTAAGGTCCAGTTAAACAGCGTGCAAACACGCGAGCCGAGCCTGGCTCCGCTCGTGATTCAGCGCGCCACGCGCTGGGCCTCGATTCAGCTAAAGGCAAACAACTGTAATACCACCGACACTCTTAAAATACTATTTAATTTTAGACTTTACCGTTATACATTTAAAGTCTAAAATCAAATGAAAAGAATTCATTTAACTTTCTCATTCGCTCTACAAAATATCATTTGACTTCAGACTTTAATCTGATAACAATAAAGTCTATAAATAATTGGCATTTTTTAGAGTGTCAGTGGTATTACCGTGGTTTGTCTTTAGCAGAATCGAGGCCCTGTTTAAACAACTACGCTCGGCGCGGCTCGGCAAAGTTCGCACGATCCGACACTTTTCAGTTTTTTTTCGACTAGGATCAATGGCGCGCGTTAATACGCGCCGTCTATACAGATGGTAATTTGAAGAATTGGGCATCTCTAGGGACGGCTTGGCTCGCGTAGGATCGTTTTAAACGAGCAAGCTTGCGTCCGAATTAAGCTGAGCCGCGCCTACACGGATGGTCCAGCGCGGTGCGGCTCGTGTTACAGCGGACCGTTTAAATTGCGCCTTTAAAATCGTCAGCATCTGAACGGTGGCCTATATCTTCTGGACTTCACCCTAGCATACCATACTATTTGATGTGACAATTGATGTTCTATGAGTTTTATAGGTTCATAATGGTGTTCTATCCGGCAGGTACTTCGAGGCTGTGGCTGAGAAGGATGTGTACAAGATTAACCCCAGGGACAAACCCTGGGAGCGGACGCATGTTTATGTACGTACCACCTTATAATACTAGTTGTAGCCTCGGCTTCGCCCGCGTGACCTATAATAATAAATAAAAAGCCTTTATTTCTACTATAATGCGCGGCATCTAACGTGGCCAAATTTTGGAGTAGTGTGGGCCCCACTACTCCAAAACCTTGCCAAGTTACATGCTGTACACTATACTTGTTTGTAGCAAAATGCGTCGCATATAAACAAGTATAGTGTACAGCATCTAACTTCGCAAGGTTTTGGAGTAGTGAGGCCCATACTACTCCAAAATCTAGCCAAGTTAGATGCCGTGCACTATATTCATTGAAAAACCTTAACAAACTTAATAAATCAGCGAAAACCAACGTACACGCAGGTGAAACCTTAAGCATAGTCTTGTATTAGTAAATATTTACTATCAACTATAACTATTTGCTGTGGTTCCTCCAGGAGTGCGAGCTAGTGAAAGTGGTAGGCATCAAGTACGTGGTGAAGCCCCCCCGCGTGGTGTGTCTCCGCCTGGCGTGTGCCTTGAGGGGCGAAGACCCCGCGCCCGCCACCCGTAGCATCACTGTACGGTACCACGACATGCCCGACGTCATCGACTTCCTCGGTACGTACCGCCACTAATATAAACCTCGATAGAATTGACCATTTCGAGATTTAGGCTCTTAAGAATTGACCATTTTGAGATTTAGGCTTTTAGAGAATGATCATTTTTAGAATTAGGTTTTCAATAGAATTGACTATTTGAGAATTAGGTTTTTTATTGAATTGGCTATTTTAAGATTTAAGTCTGTAGAGAATTGACCATTTTGAGATTTAGGGCTTTAGAGAATAAACTATTTTGAGATTTAGCCCTTTAGAGAATTGACGATTTTGAGATTAAAGCTTTTAGAGATTTTACAATGTTGAAATTTAGCCTTCTAGAAAATTTATGCTTTTAATAGAATTGACCATTTTGATATTCAGGCCTTTAGAGAACTGACCATTTTGAGATTTAGACTTTCATAGAATTTAGAGAATTGACCATTTTGAGAATTAAGCCTTTAGAATTGAAAATTTTGAGATTTAGGCCATTTGCGACACAGGCTTTTAAAAAATCGCTCATTTTGAGAATTAATCATTTTGGGACCCTATTGTAATTTTGAGAATAGGCCATTTTGTGAATAACCATGCTGTTGTATCTTACAGTGCTACGTCAACAGTACGACGCGGCTGTGGCGCGACGGTGGGGCGCCGGGGACCGCTTCCGATGTATGATCGACGACTGTTGGTGGACCGGCGAGGTACGTACCCGACATAGTTGGCAAGAAGAAATCCAATTAAACGGAGGTAGGACACGACGGTATCTCCCTTTCGAATGAGCAATCTGACTGGGGTAGTATCTCCGCTCTACAGAACACCGCCCCATAATAACCATCGTGTTGTGTTCCCCAAGGTAAGTAGGGTAGCCAGAGCTCACTGGAGGGGTTCGGTGCTGTCAGTAGGAAGACCGAAGTCTCCTTCGTTGTCAGCACAGAGACTTAACCCACCTTCCCCAAAATTCGGTCAGATGTGGACTAGATTCAGATTTAGATTAAGGAAACGATTGTCTAGCTGCAATGCTTCGATATCGCCTAATGCCACCATTGGGTTGTGAAGGTCAGATGGCAGTCGCTTCACGGAAAATATCGAGGTCCAGCCAAATCCGCAGTTAAGACTGGTAAAGCGGAGCCCAGACTCCGAAGTGAAAGCTTTGGATACGACTGGGATTAACGCTAGGTTGAAGATTAAGGAAATGATAGTAAATAGACCCAAAAAAAACGGCCCGCTGAATTTTTTGCCGGAGTCTGCTCAGATCTGGGCCGCGTTTCGGAACGATGGTGCATTACTATATCTATACTACATTACTATTACTATAACTAGTTTTAAATATTTTTGATTTTGACGTTTTGTAAGTGCCACGTTTAATGTTCTATACATAATAAATGATTTTTGACTATGACTTTGAAAAGACTGACTTAAAAACATTTATTAAACTGTTACTTTAATTTATGTATATTACTGTTTCACCCAGGTGCTAGAACGAACCGGTGACCCAGGAGCAGGTAACAGCGAGAACGCCCCCACTGGACCTAATGCGCAGGAGTGGGCTACCGCTGCGGCCGCCCATTTCTTGGCGCTCAAAGTGAGATGGGACAACGGAGAGGCAAGTGACCATTTTTTACTTTAATACGGTCATGTCTTTCCAATGTGCCTTGGAGAGCACATGGACCATCAGGTGGGCCGTGTGCTTATCTGCCCCCTACAAAAAAGAAACAGTTTTCAGATCAGACCAGACCACAGCTCACAACCCCCCTCATCCCCCAATCCCTTCCTCTAAGTCTAGTGTCACGCCCGTGATGTTGCATACGTACGCTTCCCAGCAGGTGGGCCGTGTGTTTGTCTGCCACCCAAGTGATATAAAAAAAAAACAATTCTCAAACATTTTTTTCTTGCCGCACCATAAAGACTTTGAATTCTTTACCAGCGCATGTGTTTCCTTCCTCATACAGTCCCGAGGGCTTAAGCGGGCCGTGAAAAAGCATTTGATGAGGTCGTCAAGCTCACTACGGTGTCGGTATCTGTAATGAGTATCCGAATCCCCGAGACTTTACTTTTCGCTTACCATCAGGCGATGTAATATCATAATAATCGTGTTCAATTTTAAAAAAAATGTTCGTCGATTTTAGACCTTTCTTTAAAAATCTCGATTGATCGTTAAAATTTGCACTAAGCGGGAATCGAACCCGTGACCTCATATGTCGCAGTCACAGGTTATCATATCGTCCCTTGTGCAGGTGGAGCGCCTGTCTCCGTGGGACTTGGAGCCGCTGGACCCGGAACGACTGCCATCCCAGCCCGGCGGGGCCGTCCCCGTGCTGCCGGCCGAACTGGACGCCGTATTGTATCGTGCCTCGCCTGCAGAGTGGGGAGGGCCTCGCCCTGTAGCCTCACGAGCCATCGCAGAACACATAGGTAAGACCTCTTCCTCCTAGAATTTTTGAAATAGAAAGAAAGAAAAAGAAAGAAAACTAACTTTATTTATGAACACAAAACGTACACAGGTTATAAGCAATTCAAAAGATTTTCTTTTTTTTTATTAACCACCAACAGACGCAAAAGCCCACGATCCACGTCCCACCAACCAATAGACTAATCCGTCTTTCTTAAATCAGTTTGGTAGTTTCAGAGTTTTTCGATTACAAACAATCAAATGTTTCTTTTCTGTAATATTATAATGTTAACGTGTGTAAATACTGATCCCACTCCCGCGACCAACAGGAATGTCAGCTGTTTCAGAGATTAGCTGCAGCAAACAAACAGACAGACAGATAAAATTGTAAAGAATGTTGTTTTGGTATTATGTACCGTGTATACATCCAAAGGCACTTAATAAAAGTCGGTTAAAAAGAGGTTATTATAATACTACATTTAAAGCCAGTTTTAAAACGTTCTTACTAGAAAAATGTCTTTATTCAAATAATAATAAATAAAATTAAATAAAAATATTTTATTATCTCAAAAAACAATTTAAAATCACTATCTGAGTTGAATGAATGAGCGAGCAACTCATTGGTAATTGTTATTTTTGTTATGATTTTATAGTTTTTTATTGTTTTAATTTGTTTTTATTTTATTTGACGTTTCAATTTTGTAACTTTTTATATATTTTTGTGTAATTTTAATTTTTGTTAAGTATTTCAATTTCCACGCATGACATTAAAATACAATGTGAATTTTTAATGAAAAACAAACAAACATACAAACAGACACACCCAATTTTATTTATATGTATAGATTGAAGACCTGCCTAAATATTTCCTTGTTTATTCCTAGGGTGCGTGATGTCCCTAGCAGCGGCAGAACCGTTCGTGGCGCCGGTAGACCTGCAGCAGTACCCGGCGTACGCCAGGGTCGTACCATACCCCGTAGACCTGGCCACTATCAGGTACACACCGAACTGACGAACTTCCTATATAAATTTTCAACCCATATTTCACCCTCTTAGGGATGAAATTTTAAAAATCCTTGATATATATTTTTATTTCAATCTAATCAGAAGTAGATGTATGACATTTCATGGGTCTTATAAATGACGGACTTTCATACAAACTAGGATTTTACATTGTCATATAGATCACTATTTTAATATCGAAATATAAAATACTCGATAAAACAAACAAGCATGGTTATATCCCGTCAACTATTGTAATAGTGATTTCATACAAACGTTTATACCTTATTTTACCACCTTAGTAGTGAAATTTCTAAAAATCCTTTTTTAATGTATGTCTACGATATAAAAAGCATCAACTGCCATAATTTTAAGTATGTATATCAGTCTGTCAATCGGGCCAAGCAATCATATAATGTATAGATATTATGTCGTAGAATATTAATTGTAACCTCCCCCCCCCCCCCCCAGGTCCCGCTGCGAGCACCTGTTCTACCGACGCGCGGCGGCGGCGCAGTTCGACGCGCGCTATCTAGCGAGCAACGCCGAGCGCTTCAATGAGCCGCACGCCGCCATAGTCCGGTCAGTAGCACTCACACTCACGTACACTCTCACCAACACACATTTATCACTCAACAATGTGTGTGTATGCGCACGAGTCGCTCTCCTAACTCCTTCCGTTAAAGGCCGTCAAGTTGAGCGCCACCATTATGGCACTGTCGGTGTATGTAATGGGGACTCCCTTCCTGAGACTTTACCTTTAACTTACCATCAAGCGAGGTGGAGTTATATTGACGTGACCGACATAAAAAAGCCTCTCCTCCCATACCCCCTGAACATACACACACACGCACTCCCTCGCGCACACAAACACGCACGTGCACGTAAACGTGCTCTAACTAACGCACGCTCAATATTTTTAGTCACCTAAAATAATTATTTATTTACAGAATTAAAAAAGCACGTTATTTTAAATTGAAAATATGGCGGTGACAAATACAAAAAGTATAGTGAGCTCTGGCTATCCTACTTACTACCGGGAACCCAACACGATGGTTATTATGTGCGCGGTGTTCTGTAGGGCTGAGGCACTACCCCAGTCGGACAGCTCAGTTCGGACGGGAGATACCGTCGTGTCCTACCTCCTTTAAAATCACCATCATTTGTTGTTATGTTGGTCGCAGACAAGCGCGGCTGGTGACGGACCTGCTGCTGCACATCATAGCAGAGTGGAGAAGCTGCGACGTGCTGGCCAAGTACCACGAGCTGGCTGATAACTACCGGTCTTCGGATGACGAGCCGCTCCACAACACCAAGGTAAAGTTAGGGGTGTTTCTTTCTTCTCCTTTCATATTCCCCAATGAAAAGTAATGTTAGACACAATTGAAACATTTTTATTAACTTCATAGCCTGCGCTCGCGTCGATGTCGGTTTTCGCTTTTTTTTTAAATATATCTCCGGTTCTACTCAACCGATTGTGATCAAACTTGTGTAAGATTCTAATGACCTCAGTAGTTGTTGTGTTCATCGCACAAAAACAAATCAGAATTAAAAAATATAAACCCCGTAGGGGTAGGCAGACGTGCTTGCACCCACATTTCGCCAGTTTATGTTTAGGTCCCAATGTAATAGGTGGCGAGCCTATTGCCGTCAACCGGGCACTTATAAACCTGCGATAAGATACTTTACAATTTTATAATAGTATACATTTTAAATGAATAATTTTGTGTTGTCAGTCTCGCGGGCGTCGCTCCGGGACGGAGTGGCGGGCGGCGTGTACGAGCGTGCTGAGCGAGCTGATGGCTTCCGCCGACGCGGAGCCTTTCCGCACCGCCGTCTCGCCCGATCAGGCGCCAGGTAACACTCCCTCCCCCTCCCCACAAACCTATCTACTTCATAACTCGAACCATCCTTGAGCCTTTTCAGAGGACCAGCTCGGCCCTTGCTTGGCCTCCACTGTGTCCCCTGTTACTCAGAGGGACACGTGGAGAGCCTACAAGCAGCTTTCCAGAAGGCCTCAGCTGGTCACGGGTTCAAGTCCCGTCCTGGATCATTAGGAATAGTTAGCATAGTAATTGCTTCAAAATATCATTGAATGAAATTGTATGGATATACAAGGGGAGGGGGGTGGGAGGGGTTACTACAATATAGCATTCTAGCAGACTCTCATTTCTAAAATCTTGCTTTCCGACTGGAATAGTACCTCCGCCCTACAGAACACCGCGGACATAATAACCATCGTGTTGTGTTCCCGCTGGTAAGTAGAGTAGCCAGAGCTCACTCCAAAGTCTCCTGCGTTATCAGCACAGTATCCCCCCCTCGCCTCTCCACTCCAGGGTTGGCAGCCCGAGTGGGATGCCCTTATTAAGTACGCCGTGTGGTTAACTGCCTCCTGAGTGGCATAAAAAAAAGAATCCTGTATAGTAATAAGTCTTGGTGGTATGTGCAGACTACGCGCTAGTGGTGGCGCAGCCGATGGACCTGGGGACGGTGCGGGAGCGCCTGGTGCAGGAGCAGTACACGGCGCCCGAGCAGTTCGCCGCGGACGTCCGCCAGGTGTTCGCCAACAGCCGCCTCTACAACACCAACAAGCGAAGCCGGGTACGTACTATATACTAAACGAGGGACTTCGCCCCCGTGGCACTCACTTGAACAAGTCACTCTCCTACCTCTCTCCCTCTAAACACGTGTGTGTGCTCAGGGGGAGAAAGAGAAATACACGTACGTACACGCACGTACGTACACGTACGCACGTCTACGTGCACGTACATGTACATTCTGCAATTATGTATGCTAATTTGTTGACTTTTATGATTGAAATCGGTCCAGCCATTTCAAAAAATAGCTGGCACAAACAGACAGACAAAAATTATAAAAAACGTTGTTTTGGTATATGTACCGTGCATACATCCAAATGCAGTTAGTGAACAGCGGTTATTTTAATTACACAAACAGACACTTACTTATTTGTATCGTTGGATGGATGAAATGGATGGTTTGTCTGAGTGTGTGTGGGTTGCAGATCTACTCGATGACGGTGCGCCTGTCGGCGTTGTTCGAGGCGCTGTGGTCGCGCCACAGCTCGCGCGTGCTCCGCGGCGGCGCGCGCGCAGCCCGCCCGCGCCCGCCGCGCCCCCCGCGCCGCCCGCGCCGCCTCGCTAGACCTGTTACACGTAAGTTCACCACACTTCTGTTATATTAGCCAGGTCAACGTGCCGTCACCTCTCAGTGCTACAGTGGTGGCCCTCAGCTTGACGATCTCATCAGAGTGCCTAGTGTGAGTTTTGCGTTTCTCGTGAGTGCGTAAGCGTAAAATAGTATACCAGGCCAAGTATACCTTGCATGGCCATGTAGTGTGGAGTTTAAGCATAAGAAGTTTAGCTGTTTACTCAACTATGTTACTCAAATTAATAAAACTGTATCTAGACTAAGGCAATTGTTGTAAATATACAAAAAAAAACACAGCCCACTGAGTTTCTTGCCAGAGTCTTCTCAGGTCTGGGCCACGTTTCGAACCGGTGGTCCATTTGCTTCTAGTTTTAAACATTTTTAATTTTGACGTTTTGTAAGTGCCACATTTAATGGTCTATACAGAATAAATGATTTTTGGCTTTGACTTAGACTTTGAAATAATTATCTTTTCTTATCTATATTATTATATGCTTACCATGGATAATATTTGCTAGATGTAGGACGAATTGCCAGTTTCTTTAACAGCTTTACACGTTACAGAAGAGCCAGCAGAGGGCGCTTCGACGCTTAGTCAGTCAGGCTCGGCCAGCGGTAGTGATAGCTCTGACTCGGAGACCCTGGCGGCTACCTCCCGCCGGGTGCACGCAGCTGAGAGGGGGAGGGGTGACTCCCTCCCGCATAGGGACAGGGGGAGGGGGAGGGATGGAGAGCGCGCGCACGACTCATCGGACAGTGACGCGCCACTACGAGTACACAAGGGTAAGCACTATATTGTCAACTAGCAGCCCGTCCCGGCTTCGCACGGGGTAGACAATTAAATGAAAAAAGTTGTTGTAGTGACATAACTACAATAGTGGGACATATGCTACTGCGGAGTTTTTTGTAGACATTATGATGTTCTTCAATATTGTTGTACATTATTTTGTTCTATCGCTAATAGTTTCGGCAGCGCATTCGACGAAAGACATTTTAAGACTCATTTTTCTACACCTTCGGTTACATTGTTCAAATTTTACCAAGGGTCCCTAATTTTTTTCAAAATGAAATGTAGCCTATGTCAAATTGGAAGAATGTAGCATTCTATTGGTGAAAAAATGTTTAAATCGGCCCAGTACTTTTCGAGCCTATTCATTACAAACATACAAACATACAAAAATAGGTACAAATCTTTCCTCTTTATAATATTAGTGTAGATTACATGTACCAGCGCCATCTATTAGCAACAAGCTGATTGTTTCGACTCAGTGCCATCTAGCAACAACAACTTGAACTACTTCGATACTATTACCGATCCTGAATCGCGAAAGTAAAGTTCGCGCGCTACCGCTAGTCAAGCGTGATTACCTTGTCTGATTGGAGGATGCTTTTTTTGTTCGAGGTACAGTCACCGGCAAAAGTTGCTGATGGTTGCATAGATATCAAACTTAAATATATATCTGATTGAAAATTGTTTATTACATTGTATTCAAAGTTTAAGCCCGATAACTACTAATACAGTAAGTAATTGTATTAAGAGATCCAAATTATTTTACCCAATATCGAAATTTTAAAACCGGAAAATTTTCATCTAGTTTTCACACTATTTTGTCACGCCACTTAGGGGGCAGAAAAGCACACGGCCTACGGATAGTAAGAGGGTCGTTCCTCTATAGTTTTTTAAGATAATGTCATGTCTAAGCTGTGTGATGTTTTCAGGTAAAGGCGTGGGTAAGAAGAGTAAGAGTAGTAGTGCCAGCGCAAGCGCAGAACCCGGGCCTAGCGCCTCACGACCGCCCAGACTCGGTGAGTACATTACTCCCTCTATAGTGCGCGGCATCTAACGTGGCCACATTTTGGAGTAGTGTGGGCCCCACTACTCCAAAACCTTGCCAAGTTAGATGCTGTACACTAAACTTGTTTCTAGGCGACGCATTTTGCCACAAACAAGTATAGTGTAAATCGTGAAAGTGTATAGTGAAAGTTAAAATCGGAAAAGTGTAATAGTTATACTCAACACAAAATAAAAGGCCCGTTTTGACGTTTGTCCTCGTGGCATAACTAGTTATGTACCTATACGATTCGGTATTCGATACTCACAATGAATCGAATCCAGTTTGCATGGGGATTTAATCGATTTGAATATGTATGTAAACTGCATTGGATTAAAGTTCTGATTAAAAAAATTAGCTCAACCTTTGAATTTGTAGGTATTTTAAAACAATACAATGTTATTAAAGGTCAATTTACTTATATTTAATATATGTTTTTACAATAAAATTCACTCGATCACAAAAACAACAAGAATAATTAAATCAGTCTTCAGAATCTAAACAAGTATTGTGTACAAGTACACAAGTAGTGCGCGTCGGGCTTGAATAAAAATATCTCACTCGATATTTTCTTTCCTGAACTGATTATTAATAGTCTGTGGACTACATGAAAAAATCGTTATGCACAGCACTTAGCCGAGTGGGCGGTACCTGTCAATGAAAAATGTAATTATCTTCAGAACATTTCAATTTATAAAAAATTAAGAACTTCATGGGCACGAACTGTCAAAGTGGGCCTTTTATTTTGTGACAACTATAAGTGACTCATGTACTTACCCGCACCAAATCAAAGTTATTTCTTTCTTTCTTTCACGGGCGGAGCCGCGGGCATAGGCATAGTATTTCAACTATTTCCTTTTTCTTTCAAACAGCTGCGACGGAGAGCTACCTCCGGCTGAACGGCAACCGACCGACAGAGTCGTGGGACGGTTCCTCGTCGGACTCCTCCAGCTCGCGGCCAGGAGTGGCCGTGGTGGAGGAACAGCTCCACGACGAGGTGGAACTCACCTACACCGATAGCGACCGCGACCTCTCCTCATACCACCACACCAACGTGAGTCTCCCCCCCCCCCCCCAACCAGAGTCGGCAGCGTGGAAACCCCCATGGATACCACCCCCGTCCGTCGGCCATCGTGGGTAGTTATGTTGAGATCGAACCGACTAAAACCGCACGCCGTCTCGGGTCTTGATTACCGGGGTGTAAGGTTACCCAATAGGCATATCCCTCGCACCCCAGCTGACCCCGGCCTATCTACGGTTTTAAGATGGCCCCCTCGACCCCCCGAAGGTGGGGCGACAGGCGGCCGTCCTGTCACCCAACCGTCGGCGCGCGAACAATCAGCTCGCCTCCCGTTCGCTCCCGTTTGTGCCCTTTGCTAGTCAGAGGGACACATGAGGAGCCTCGGAGCAGCTAAAGCAGTATAGAAACTGCTACGACAGGAGGTGCGGGTTCGATTCCCGCTCAGTCCAATTATTTATATCCATGAATATGCATATTTGCATTGGTCTGGGTATTCTATGTATAATGAAATAACCATTGTACGACATTATGTATACTGTGCGCGTTCTCCAGGGCGAAGCGCGTGCGCAGCGCAAGCGGCGGCGCGTGCGCTCCGACAGCAGCGCCAGCGCGTCCCCGCGGCGGAGACACGCGCATAAACATAAACCCAAACGGTGAGTGCGGATATTTTTAAGAGTTTTACTTTTAAAGGGCAAGGCAACTTCTTAAAATAAGAAGTAAATTATCATCTATCTATCTACCTACCTTGCGATCGAATTTTATTTTATACTACTTCAGACAATCACCTCCGGGTTCGAATCCTGGCTAATTACATTACCGAGCTTGACTCCTAACAGGAGCAATTTAGCTTAACTGGAGGTTTTTTTTTAATTCTTGTCTGATTGTGCGCGATGGACGCAAAAAGTACTAAACGGATCTTGTAATCGGTTTTGTTTGTAAGGTCTTGGTCAGACTTAAAATCTTACGCATGTTTGATCACAATCGTTCCCCCCGCTCGCTCCCCACTGTGCCATCTGCTAGTCAGAGGGACTCGTGGAGAGCCTCGGAGCAGCCCTCTAGAGGGCCACTCCCACCCCGGCCGGATTGCAGCAGCGTCTCCCGTGGCGAGTGGGAGGCGCTGCTCGCCTCCGTTGCCTGGGTGTACCGCGTGAAGGTTCCGGCCCGCACCCACGATGCCACCCCTTTTTTTCCGTGCGGAAATCCTCATGGATGTAGTGAAAAAATTACGAAAGCCATGTACTCCTATAGTAACTTATCTTACGATGGGTGTTCGCTAGCACCCGGGAGAGGTTCACAGAGGGCTCGACGTCCTCCTCTTCGTCGGAGGGCTCGGCGGGAGGGTCGTCGACGCGTCGCTACGAGTCGGACCGGTCGTACCGGCCGCGCTACTCCACAGACGATGATCGCCCGCTGCACTTGTATCGACAGCCGACTGCGCCTACGACCTCCGCGCATAGCAGTAATGTAAGTACTTCAATTTTTTTCTTATACCACATAGGTGGCAGACAAGCACGCGGCCCACCTGCGGGGCGAGCACGAATTTTCTTTCGAATCGAGTTCGAAACGTGTGCGATAGAAATTATATGAGATTTGTACAGTTCCTTTTACGTACGATAGGGGCGCCGCGCTGTACAAATTTCATACAATTTTTCGCACACACGTTACGAACTCGATACGAAAGAAAATTCGTACTCGCACACACATCGAAAACAAAAACCCTGTAAAAACCACATTGACAGCAAGAAAAAATTGGGAGGGGCGAACGGGAGCTTCCTCCCGTTCGACCCTCCCAATTTTTGGGGGGACGAGAGGGGTTTGAGGGAGTTTCTGTGCTGACAACGCAGGAGACTTTGGTGTTCCTGCTGCCAGCACAGAATCTGGAAGTATTTCCGGTACTCCAGATACAGATACAGGCACGTAACTTGGCCAGGTTTGGTGTAAGTTCGCGCATCGTGCACTTTGAGCCAATCAAATGATTCAAAGTACGAACGAACGGAACGTTGATTCGCTACAAGACGTCTCTCGGAGACATCTGATTGGTCCGTCAAGTGACGGACCAATCATATGACCGCGACGGCGCAACCGCGTCTCCCGCGACCCGCTCATACCTCAAAGGGGACCTAAAAATCGGCCTTTGCGTAATGACATATGCGTCCGGCCAATTTACGTGCCGGTATCTGTACTAGCAAATACACCCACTTCATTTACGATTATGTAATGTTTTGGCACCAACACGCCTCCTTTTGGCCAGTAAATAAACAACCGTGTGTGTGTTACGCAGTCGGGCGGCGGCGGAGGCGGGGTGTCGCTGCGCGCGCGCCGCTCCGCGCGGCGGTACAACGAGGACAGCGAGGAGGACTCCGTGGCCGCCATCAGCAAGCGCCTGCAGCACCACGCGCGCGCGCACCACGCGCACCACGCGCACCTCGCCACCAGGCGGAGGCACCACGCCGCGCAGGTACGGGGGGCCATGGGTACAACCTGGTTCATGATGAACTACTTCGATACTACAGCTACGTCACTACGATCCTGAATCGCGAAAGTGAAGTTCGCGCGCTGGTATAGCATATATACAAGATCCCAATGGTAACCGTTGAGCCGCGGCCCGCCGGGCGTGATCACCTTGCCTGGTCAGAGGATCCTCCCTTTGTGTTGGAGGGACGTCGCATCCCGTTCCTCCACAGATTTATTGAGGTGCGAGTAACCCCTAAATTTCAATAGGAGAAAATTATTTTGTTATGTTGAAATATTATTTTGTTAGACTTTTTTATAAGCGAATTTTCAACAATCTTTGAATGCAGTTCAAATTTTTTTAAAATCAAAATGCAGTGTTCATTCAATAAAATGGTATATGTACATTATTTAAGTTACTTGGCTATAGTAAGTGAGTACCAATACAAACCATTCCGGTTTACTGGTACTAAATTATTTTGTAATGTTTCAATATATCTACTATATAAAAATAATCCGGGTTTTCCTTCCTGACGCTATAACTCCAGAACGCACGAACCGATTTCCACGGTTTTGCATTCGTTGGAAAGTCCTCGGGCTCCGTGAGGTTTATAGCAAAACTGGAATTTACACCCGGGCGAAGCCGGGTCCCGGGTCGCTAGTAAATAAATGAAAAAAAGAGTGTAAGTAATGAGACGCTGTTCCCCCCGCAGAGCGCGAGCGCGGAGGCGGGCGCGCCGCACCGCACGGACCACAACTACTTCAACGGACACGCGCACGCGCACGCGCACGCACACGCGCCGCACTCTACACACGCGCACCACACCAACGGTATGCCATTTTGAACTTTACCTTTTTTTATACTACGTGGGTGGCAGACAAGCACACGGCCCACCTGATGGCAAGCGGTCACCGTGCCCTATGGACGTGTGCAACTAAATATTTATATGAGTATGGGTTTATTTGACAGGTGCAGGCTCAGGCGCCGAGGGTACGAGCGGCGCTGTGTCCATCTCCTCACGCGGTCGGGTCCGCAAGCTCACGCCTAAGGCCCGAGGCCTGCTGCGGGACTGAGGCCGGAGCCCTAGGCCTGCGCCCGCCACTCGCCGCGTCACGCATTACTCGGTACAGTAGCGACGACGCCATCCCATACGTGTACTAGTTTAATAACATTTTATACAACAGACTGAACTTTCTATATAGACAATAACTCGTGCGCACGAGTTTCCTTCCTCCTACAGTACCGGGACGTGAAAAAAGCATCTGATGAGGCCGTCAAGCTGAGGGCCACCATTGTAGCGCTATCGGAGTATGTAATGGTGACCCCCATTCTTGAGACTTGAGACTAACCATCAGGTGAGGTGAAGTCATATTAACGTGAAAAACAGTAAAAAAAGTATGTAAGAAAATTGAGGTTACCGCGTTGTTGAATTTCACTGAAGAAGTTTCGTTTAACTAAACTTGATTATCTCGCTTTATATGAAATTCATTGAACGTGTAAACCTAGTCTATATTGAATTTACTGCATTCGTTTTCATAGGTGAAATCCGCTCTAAGAGTTGTAGTAGTTGTACCAAATATTGATATTTTCAAAAATGGTTGTTAAACGGTTTTATTTAACTTGACCTGTTTGTTTGGGTCAAATCTAGTAATTTGACCCCCTTCAGCTGTCTGATTGGTCTGGTATTTGGCAGAAGTCTTTAGTTCTGATGACAATACAATTTAAAACCGTCTAACTTAAAAAAAATATAATTTTATTTTTATAAATAAATGTAAAACATTATCATTTCATACATAAATGTAATTTTCATTAAGTATTTTGTATGTGATATTTGTTTCATTTAAATATGCAACATTGGCTCGCGAGCCAAGAACAATATCAACTCTATCTTATTGTACTTAAAACACACAATCGCTTGCACGTGTTAACTGTAGGTCACCTACACTGTGACGTCATCATTCTATATTGTACATAATACCTAGTAATGTATAACTGGGGACTTACCATAACGTCTTAATAGCAATTCAATTGCAGACCTAAACTAAATAGCTTCGTACCTATACCATGACGTCTGATTTCACTATCCAAATGTCAACAAACGAACCAATTTTAACTGAAATTTCATTAATTCAATGGAATTTTAAAGCATTTATATGCTACCTATTCCTATTGATCGGAAAAAATGATAATCCAGGACGGGATTTGAACCCGTTACCAGTCCCTTATAGGGGAATGCTCTGACTAACTGAGCTACCTGGACCCATTCTAGATGCTCAAATTTTTTCCATCCATCTCCCAAATTTCATTAGTTCTATGATTGGATTGCTCTAAAACTGAACTGTTTATAAGCCGTCATGGTAAGGCCCGGATAAGATCGACGCGATAGTCTATTTCGGTCAGGGACTCAATCCTAGTGTGTATTTTTGTTGAATCTGCGCACCTGTGATGTTAAATTATTTATAATATCAACTCTAAGTGTAGTTACATAAGACTTATTTTTGAATGTATGTCTTTGTATAGTAAAACAGACTTGTTACGATTGAGATAGAGTCGAGATTTGCGTGTTAACATGGTAGGGGGTCTTCAAGAAGGGCATTAGAAGGTTTTTACAGGGTCGGCAGCGCGAGTGTGATGCCACTGATGTTGCACAGGTCCATAGGCCACGGTAACTGTTTCCGATCAGGTAGGCCGTGTGCTTGTTTGCCACTTAACTTGAAAAAAACAATTATGACATCTTGACTCCACCTCGATACGTTCACGTCTGTATAAAAAGTGTATAAACGTTTTGAAACGTCTTTATACATAAAGGTAGCCACACACGTTCAAGTCTAAACTTGCCCAAGTATTGAACGTGTGTGGCTGCCATAAGTGATGATACAATTTTGTTCAGCATTAATGTGATACAATAAATTGTATATATACAAGCTCAAACGTGTACATTTAGTTTTTCGTTAGGTAATCCGTCTGTATCTTTGGTCTCAAAAATTGGTCAAGTGTGATTCGGATTTATACAGAATACTTGCTTAATCTTCTTAATATATATAAATCTCGTGTCACAATGTTTGTCCTCTATGGACTCCTAAACCACTTAACCGATTATAATAAAATTCGCACACCCTGTGCAGTTCGATCCAACTTGAGAGATAGGATAGTTTTTGAAACGGATTTCGACATCCACGCGGGTGGAGCCGCGGGCAACAGCTAGTATATTATATATAATATTTCAAAAAGGTATCCATTGGTATCCTAAATATAATGTAAAATAAAATAAAATAAACTAATTGTTGGATTTCAAATGCAATTTTCTAGTATCATTATTACCCATAATCTACCCAAAATATAAAGATGTGGCAACACCACAAAAAAGGATCTAATAACACATTATTTAAGTTTGGGCTTATGGCCTAGTTATGGCATTTAAATTAATGGTTTAAAAAAGGTAACCTAATATCTGTAAGGACCTGAACCCATAGCCGTTAAATAATTTAAAAATTAAATCTAACAATATTATCCGCGTCACCGCCCGCTTCTGCCTAAGCTGTCGCGTCATCGTGTGTTGCCATAATATATGTTTCCTAACCTAACTGAATTTTTTGTGGGGTAATTTTTGGATCGTATTTTTTTAAGATTACGGTTGAGATTTTGTTCTATTCGAGTCTGCTAATGAATCCGGATCGCACTTGACCGGTGTTTTTTTTTTTATTCTCCGGTTAAGTCAACGAGATAGATATACAATTATTTTAAGATAATTCTGTATTTTTTAACAATTTGTGTGTAAATGTTATATTTATTTCAATGTTAGGCGACAATTATAATATGTTAGTTAAATAGTCTGTATGAAACTTGAATTTCAAGGCGTAAGGCGTAATAAGAGACGAAATTATGCCTCATGCCTTTTTCTTATAATTTACGCCCAAGGGTTCATGAGGCAGACTCACGGGTCCCTTATAATTATAATAATTAACTAGCTGATACCTTCGGCTCTGCCTGCGCGGTAGTCGGACATCGTTTTTTGATATCTCCTGTTCTACTTAACCTTTGTGGCACTATCGGTGTTTGCAATGGTGACTCCCATTCCAGAGACTTTGCCTCAGCTTACCATCAGGCGAGGTGAAGTCATGTTGAAAAAAAAAACCTAAGAAAGGTTTCAAATCTGAGTCCTTTCTTATAGAAAATCGTGCAGCAGTTTTTGCGACCATCGCAAACAAATCAACTTTATTCTATTTTTTTCAATACTTTTCGTTTGACGCGCTACTACTGCGCGGACAGATCCTCGGACATCAGCTACCACTGTATATATATATACAATTAAATTACTATGTAAGTACTTAACGCACATTAAGTAACATAGTTTTTTAGCATGGCTCATTCGGTGACGTCATTGAGTGATATTGTAAATTAGTTTTTATTGTTTGAGCAGTAAGGTTCAATATTGTTTGTTGTTGTTCAGTGTACTTATGTTAAAATAGGTAAATGTGTTATGTTGAAAGTGCTGCGAAGTCAAATTAAACTCCTAATGATTTTTTATTGAAAAAAGTGAACATCTAGGACGGGACTTGAACCCGTGACCAGTCCCTTACAGGGGGAATGCTCTTACCAACTGAGCTACCTGGACCCGTTCTAGATGCTCGAATTTTTCCGATATATTCTACTGCTTAAGGCATCGGTGGAGTTATCTACCGTAATTCATTCGAACTGGGCCTCGATTCTGTTAAAGGCAAACCACTGTAATACCACTGACAATAAAAAATGCTATTTAATTGTAGACTTTACCGTTATACAGTTAAAGTCTAAAATCAAATGAAAAGAATTCATTTAACTTTTTCATTCGCTCTACAAAATATAATTTGATTTTAGACTTTAACCTGATAACAATAAAGTCTGCAATTAAATGGCAATCTTTTGAGTGTCAGTGGTATAACAGTGGTTTGACTTTAGCAGAATCGAGGCCCTGATCGTAAGCGACTGGTTACGGGTTCAAATCCCATCCTGGATGATCACTTTTTCCGATCAAAAATCTTTAGGAATTGAGATACTAATTTCATTAAAAAGTATACTCATTGGGAACACATACAGTACGCGGTATTTGGGTTGGCACGTCGGAAGAGTTCGGCTAACATCGACCAGCTTCGGTTTTGTTTTGTCTCTGTTGCACAATGCATGCGGTGTACCTACTTGAAACACTAGTAACGTACCATCGCTTCGGTTTATAAATAGGCTATTTGACTAATTTTATAAAACTACTTAAAATGATTCCTTATAACATTATAAACATACCACATTAATATTTCAGTTAAAAAACAATGCATTATGTTGAAAAATCAATAATAAAGTTTAAATTATCAAAAGTGCGGGCAAAACGCTATTCTCAAAAAAATGGCGTACGTGACGTCACTTGGCTAGGTGACGTTTGTAAACAATAGTGAAAATTGATTGCATAAAGAAGTAATTTCAATATTTTAGTGAGCCAAGTGATGTATAAAGTGTCACACTGTACAAATATCTGTATATAAATCCCAGAAAACGTATTTGTGTCTGTTCATGTAAGTCGTGTTTACCAGCGAATGACGTCACCAACCACAGATTCAACAAATAAGCAAAATTATGTTTTGTCTTGCCAAACCCAAAAACCGGGTACTGAAACTCCTTTTGAAAATTCTGTTAAAAATCTTATCATTTTTCTGACACGTATGCCGAAATTTTGCTGGTCTCGTCCACTTGATGATCAGATATCGCGGATTTGATTCCGAAATTTGTGTTTTTTTTTATTTGTGCCAAGATGGCGGCACACAAGCCAGATGAACAACGGATAACTAAAATGTGTTCTTAATAGAATAATCTAGAAGTAATTTTGTATGATGGCTCGTTTTAATTGTTATATTGTATGTGTTCAGGGCCTGACAACTACGACTGCATTAATTTATAACGACTTTTTGAGTGCGCAGTGCCATAAATTAAAAAAGTCTTGCTTTGTTAATGGCTTGGTTAATGGCAATAGGCTCGCCACGTATTACATTGGGACCTAAACATAAACTGGCGAAATGTGGGTGCTAGCACCTCTGCCTACCCCTTCGGGGATATAGGCGTGAGTTTATGTTTATGTATGTTTATGTCTCCTGCATTGTCTGTCTCAACCCTCATAACCATGGTGTCTGCTTTCCATCAGGTGGACCATGTGCTTGTCTGCCACCTGATGGGAAGTAGTCGCCGTGGTCTATAGACGTGTCTGGGAACTTTTACCAGAACTTGAATTTTAACGGAAAAGTCAAGAATTATTTTTGTTATAGAAGATCTGTTACCACTTGATGGTAGGACAGATGACCAGAGTGTTGAAGGTTAGGTGGTCGTAGTTGGCAGGTGTTGTGTACGCTGTACCTATGTGTAAATACTTGTGTGTGTGCGTCGCGACGGCGCTGTGTTGATACCAAACCGAAGTAAATGATTATTTTATAGTAACTCTTGTTTTATTGGTATAATTATCAATCTACCTTTTTATTAAACGCTTTTATTCAACTTGACCTGGGCCTCGATTCTGCTAAAGGCAAACCACTGTAATACCACGGACACTCTAAAAAATGCCATTTAATTGTAGACTTTACCGTTATACCGTTAAAGTCTAAAATCAAATGAAAAGAATTCATTTAACTTTTTCATTCGCTCTGCAAAATATCATTTGACTTTAGACTTTAACCTGATAACAATAAAGTCAACAATTAAATAGCATTTTTTAGAGTGTCCGTGGTATTACAGTGGTTTGCCTTTAGCAGAATCGAGGACCTGTTTGTTTGCGTCAAATCTAGTAAATGAAAATTGACCCCCTTGTGGTCGGATTGTTCTGATATTTGGCACATATCTTTAGTCCTGGTGACAATACAAGTTAATATAATCTGTATCATTGTATATCCAAGATGGGCGCCACTAAAAAATGGCGGCTTACAAATTTTTCCACAACTACCGCAGAATAGTAAATGAAAGGGCTTGAATAGAAGAATATAGTTCACTATGAAAAAAAATATCCAATATGGCCGCTTTTAGTGCATAAAAGCGTTTAACTTTAAAGAAAATTGACTTAATTTATTTTCCATCCCGTCGGCCATTGAGGGTGGTTATTTTCGATGGATTAGATGAAAGACCGTTCAAGCTGATGGTAGGTGTGACGTAAAAATAAAAATACAGAGAAAAAGGTACCACTTTATTCAGGTTTCTTAATAAATCGAGCTTATTTTTTAACCGACTTCAAAAAGGAGGAGTACTTCACAATCGTACTTTTTTATGTTTGTTACCCCTGAACTTTCGACTGGGTGAACCGATTTTGATGATTCTTTTTTATTTGATAGATGGTGCTCCCCGTGTGGTCCCATTTCAATTTGGTCCGTTGAAGTCGTTTTTTTTTCACGGTACGGTACAGAGTAATACCTAGACTCGACAGCGGCATATAAACAACAAAAATTTTAAAAAAACTTTAAAAAACCTATTTAGTCAGCCAGTTTTAACGCCTCATCGGCTACTGCTTCTGCAGCCTTACTACCAAAAAAGCCCCCACTAAACGCACCAGCAAACGCACCCACAATAGCCCCCACTGGTGCTCCGACAGCCGCTCCCACCGGGCCTAGCGCAGCGCCGCACAGGGCCCCCGTCTGCGCACCAGCCCAAACCCCACCAGCCCCAAGCAGCGAGGCCCCGCCCAAACCCCCAGCCGCTGACGAACAAGCTTTAATATATTTCACTGGGACTTTCTTCGTACGTCTAACATCCCTCAAAACAATCTCCAAATGCTCGATGCTAGCTTCAATTTCACGTTTTCGCTGTCCGCAGCTCGTATTTTGAAGCGTTTTGCGCAGGCGGCTAATAGCATCCTCTAATTCACAGATAATCTTGTCAGCGTTTTCTCTAATACGTACATCTTCTTTAAAAGCAGAAACGATTCGCCAAGCTTCGAGGGCTGCGCCGGCGACTGTCAGTGTGATACCCGCGTATTTCAGCGTTTTATTGACCACTTCAGCACCTTTGATCACCCCATTAGGAACTTTGATATGAGAGTTCGGGGCTCCTTTAGGGCCGATTTTAATGTGAGTATATCCAGTGGTTGTGCCAGAGTTGAACTGAATGGTAGGGGCACCTGTAAAATATATATTTATTATTTGAGCAAAACATTTTATACATGCTGGGTGCGGGCCGGAACCTACACGCATTGTACCCGGGCAAATGCCGGCTGAGGCGGGAGTGGTTCTACATAATCCCTCTGACTAGCAGAGGGCACAGTGGGGAGCAAGCGAGAGCGAGCTGGTTCTCCGAGCGTAGATGGAGAGGTGACAGGACAGTCGCCTGTTACCCTACACCCCACGGTCGGTGACGCAACACAATACTCACTCCACCCGCTTTCTGTGGGTCGTAGATGGCCCAGGGTCAGCTTGGGTGCGGATGCCTTTTGGGTAACCCTACACTCAGTAATTGAGATACGAGACGGCGGTGTGGTTTTAATCGGTTCGTATTCGACATAACTACCCCCGATGACCTCGGGACGAAAAATATGGTGTTATTCACATGTCACCTTCACGTGGGCACCGGTGACGGCACGGTAGTGCCTCTCACTTGCAGAGATGACAATGCCGCCAGCGGCCAAATACGACCGAGACTTGAATGGCCCTGTAGAGGGCTGCTCGGAGGCAAAACAATACTTTTTTTATACTACTTAGGTGGCAGACGTGTGCAATACTAAGGGTGTCACACTCGCGCTGCCTACCCTGAAGGGAAGGGGGAGGGCTGGGATGGGGTGGGGAGACTAGGAAGGGATGGGAGGAGGAGGGGTACAGTGAGCTCTGGCTACCCTACTTACCGGCGGGAACACAACTCGATGGTTATTATGGGCGCGGTGTTCTGTAGGGCGGAGGTACTACCACAGTCGGACAGCTCATTTCGGACGGGAGACCCCGTCGTGTCCTACCTACTTCTAAACACATACAACGAGAACGAGAAAATCAAAGAGATTTTAATCACATAAACTAGTATAACATCATAGCACTATGGGTGTTTGTAATGGTGATTCCCATTCCAGAAACTACCTTTAGCTTACCATCAGGCGAGGTGAATTCATATTGACGTGCACGTTGCACATGACTGACATAAACAAATCTTAATTCTTTAATTGTAGATACACACAGTACCTACCTACCTAAATAATTTATATACATTACAGTTTACAGTGTAACTTCATGTACAAAGGCGAGCTTAACTCCGTCAGTATTGAGTTTTCTCCCAGTAAAACTTTGTGGAAACATGAGTACCTATTTGATTGAAGAAGGAAACGTTAATTTTTTTATCTCAATTTCACATACCCACTGGTTGGCCATTTTTAATCCTGCCCAGATTCATGTCTCGAATGCCAGCCACCGTCGATCCATTGAGATGCGACCCAGGAATCAGTACGAATCTGTCCTGCGACAGGTTGGATAACACATCGGTCACTGCAGCCGTTCGCCCCACCCAACCTTCATCATCAGATGAGGAATCCGTATCGTAGGACATTGCAAGAACTTGTGTTTACACAGCAGTCCCAAT
The DNA here is from genome assembly GCA_963576445.1 of Lithosia quadra. Classification (NCBI taxonomy): domain Eukaryota; kingdom Metazoa; phylum Arthropoda; class Insecta; order Lepidoptera; family Erebidae; genus Lithosia; species Lithosia quadra. The sequence goes on from OY754897.1 coordinate 4,091,641, forward strand.
CTGGAATGTAACATCGAAATTAGGTACCTACGAGTACTTTAATTGCAACCCATTTAAGGTATGTCCCACTGCTGGGCACGGGTCTCTTCATGTTTAACCAGAGAGCTGAGAGGGTTTAGACCTTATTCCACACACGCTGGCCTAATGCAGGTTGGTGGATCGGACATGTCCTTAGAATTTCTTCTAGGACATGTGGGTTTCTTCACGATGTTTTTTCCTTCACCGTCAGCAGATGGTAAATCATGTGATAAGCACATATAAATTCAACAAAGTGAAATACACATAGGTACAACTGTCTGGCCGGATTCGAACTCGATACCTCTGAGTAGAGGCCGCGTCCTTAATCATTCAGCTACCTTGCTTTTCAGTTCATGATTATGATAAAATGATAATGAACATTTATTTCGAAATTGTTTCCATATTGTGTTATTACTGTTTAGTTAGTTAGTTAGTTGCGATGTGACTTACCTCTAATATTAGTAATATATCAAAATCATGCAGGAGGCAAGCGAGTTTACTGTTTGATACAACAGCCCTCTTATCTGAGCACCTCATGCTGATAACAAGCGCGTTGGAACCGAGGAGACTTGTGGTTAGACTGCAAAAGCCTTTGAATGTGTGAGTCGTCTGATCTGGTGTGATGCTTGGCTGCATGATACATGCGATGCGCCTTCCACAGAGAGCATCTAAGGAGTTAGTGAGTTTAGTAACGTCGACTTCTATGGGCAAACTATGGGCTCCGTCCAGATGGACGTAGGTTTTCGCGTTTTTCGACTATTATTTTCAGTACTACTCAACCGATTCTGATCCAACATGCGTAAGATTTTAAGTTTGACCAGAAAGAAAGAAAGAAAAAGAAGAAAGATAGAAAGAAAAAAAATATTTGGCACAAAAGTGGTCACAAACAACATAAGTACCTACACAAAAATCCAACCAAGACCAAGACCATTCAAACAAAAAAATCCGCATCGAAGTCCGTTCACTAGTTCTTGCGTCCATTGCGAACAAACAGACAAGAAATAATACCAAAAAAATTATTTTCAAAATCGTTCATATAACATAACCCAAGTTTTTTTAAATATTTTATCATAAGTAGTGCAGTATACTTAGATAGGTACATAGATATTATAGGGTAGTTTCGCCTGTTTTCGACCGACGCCAGTTCCCGACTTTTTTACCGACCTGTTTGCCTAATCGGCGTAGAACAGCAATACCGATACGATTAGAAGCAAAACAAAAATACTGTGGCAATCTCAAATAGTTCGGTTGTAGACACAAATAGATAAAGTGCATATGTGCAAACAGAGTAGGGAGTAAAAAAAATACTGAAATATGTGGTTCGCTAAGAACATGACAGAAAGCGTGCTTCACTACGAAAAGAAAAGTGAGGAGGTTCTGCAGTTGACCCTAGATTTTTTAATTGTTGTTTTATGTTTTGGACTTGTTTGTTATTTGTACAGATAGATAATGAAGTATAGTATCTATTAAATATAGGAGTTATTGTAAATTTATTTGAAAAGTGTGTATAATTGGATGGTCGGTAACTGTTACCTCATTTTTGTAGAATACCTAATTCTCGACCCACACCGTCGAGAATTGGCGTCACCGAGTCCAAACACTTGCATGTTTTTATACATATTGTTAAAGAAATTACTGAACTTAGATTGTGAGTTTGAATCTTATTTACATGAGAATCATGTCAGCCAGTTCGCGACCAGACTTTTTCAAGCACGTTAACAATATCACGTGTTGTAAAACCTTCTAGGTCGAGAACAGGATAGTGCAATTAAATAGGCCTATACCATATTCCGACTACTATTTTCAGTGGGTACATATAGGTATGGACATTAACGGTGAGTACATCTCGCATCATCAGTACGCCGACGACATCATCATAGTTACAGAATTGCTGGAGCAGCTGAGCAAATTGCTGCACAGCCTAAATGGATCCTCTCGGCGCGTCAGTATTGGTGTATACATACGCCGGAACTGGTTACACCAAGACCAATTGCCATTGAGGGAGAGTTGTTCAAGAATAATGTCTACCTTGTGCAGGTTATCCAGCTCGGTAGAAACAACTTCGAGTTAAAAGTCACCTAAAGGATTGAATTGGGTAACCTAATTGAATCCTTTTTGTGACTTTTATTTCACAAAGCATTTGGCAAATTACTTCGGCTTACCACATGGCCTCTTCAACCAGTGAATTCTATCTGTTAAAATATACGGTGCCGAAGCGTGGACAACAGTAAGGTTCATCCACAACCTAGTCGTGCAGCGGGCTATGGAGCAAGCTATGATCCTTTGAAGGATAATAATCCTGATTCTTTGAAGGATTCGTTATGCCAATGGACTAAAATTGCCGAAATAACTCGCAGAATAAGTAAGCTGAAGTGGCAATGGGCTGGCTACATCTGCTGAAGAACTAATAATGATCGTAGAGCAAACGAGTTCTATAGTGGAGACCGCTGATTGGCAAACGGAAGATGGAACAGTACCTAGGATGGACATAAATGACCTGAAAAAGGTGGCTAGGATAGACTGGAGGAAGGTGAAAGATCGAGTGCTATGGCGCACATTGGGAGAGGCCTACTGCCAGCAGTGGACTGCAATAGGCTAATGAGTGCCATTAAGAAATAAACTTTAATTTTAGTTAGTAAAGATTGATAAAGCAGAGGAAGAACACTGATTTGTAAATATTATAGTCATGTTATCAACTTTATAATGATTATTTAACATCAGTTTATTGTAATAACATAATGTATATTAAATTCTGTCAAAATACGGGTTTCATTAGATTACAAATTAATAATTACTAATGTTTTACTTCACATATTTGCCATCTCACCTAATAGTCGAGAACTGGCGAATATAACGTCGAGAATTGGAAATTTCGGTCGAGAACTGGCGAAATCGGCATTTTTGGGTTTATTATTTTCTGTAAAATTATTGCATGATCTTAATGGAAGATAAAGGATATTAAATGAAAATAGACTATATTTACTATGTATCAAAAATATTCTCTATCAATCATTCATATTAATTCAATTTTATTTTTCGTTCCGAAGTTGACAACTCCACTAAACGGTCGAGAACCGGCGAAATGACCCTACCAACATAAGAACACTCCAAAAAATGCAAATAAAATACATATTTGCATTGAGAGATAATCGAACTCCCGATCTCAGACTAGCAGTCGAACGTTACACTACGTCACAGAAGTCGTTAAAATATTTGCGCGTACGCAACAGGCGAAAAATACGATATAGAATGTTGTATAGAATAGAATTTAAATAACAATGGAGGCCTTGCGATATACAAGTGTGTATTAACAGCCGGTGCGAATTATAAACATTGTAAGTAATACCAGTAATACTAAAATAACCGCTTTTTAACTGTAACATAAATATACACGGTACATATTTAAACCAACATTTTTTTTTTAATTTCTGTCCGTAGAATCCGCTGAGTCTCGCCGACGCGACGCTATCAAACTTCACAATTACTGATAAAGTGATAATTAACACACTCGCGGCCAACCGCTCGACTTTCGAATCAAGTCCCGACTGATACGCTTCCCGTCCGCCCTCTAAAATAAACTAAATCGCCGCCTTGCCTCGTGCTAAACATCGCAAAATATTATGTCATAAGTCACAATAGAAAAAAAATCCTCTCATGGGATTCCCCAAAAGCAAGTGTTGCCATAAAAATATACTTTTTTTTATACCACTTAGGTGCAAACAAGTACACGGCCCACTTGATGGGATCGGTGACCGTGGCCTATGGACGTGTGTGACACAGGGGGTCACACTCGGGCTACTGACCCTGAAGGGAGAGAATGGATGGGGGGTGAGAGTTTCTGTACTGACAACGCAGGAGACTTAGGTCTCCCCACTGACAGGAATCCCTCCAGTGAGCTCTGGCTACCCTACTTACCGGCGGGAACAAAACACGATGGTTATTATGTCCGCGGTGTTCTATAGGGCGGAGGTACTACCCCAGTTGGACTGCTCATTCGGAAGGAAGATACCGTCGTGTTTTATCTCCATTAATTGGATATTTTTAAAAGGCAATTAATATTCTAGTAACGTACTGTCATAGTTCATTGTTGACTGCTTGTGCGTGTGCCCACGACATATTCATCGGGAGGTATTTATTTTTGCGACTGGCAAATATTCATCGGGAAGTCCCCGTGAGATGAAAAACATAATAGGTATTTGCATAATTTATGATTATAGTTGAGAACGAGGAGGAAAAATAAATAGGTACTTACCTAATGATAAGGAGTGTGGGATCGGGCTATAAATTCTTTGGGTAGGTTACCTATTATGTTAGACATAGGATGTCTCGTCGATTGACCCAAATAGTGTGAAAAACAAGGGAGATAGATACCTAATCAATATTACATATTCGAAGTAGGTAGTACTTACTTGTTTTTGAGGTACCTACACTTATTTGTAGGTATAGAAACACAATATTGTGCAATTCATAATATTGCGTAGGTAATTCGTAATATTGTGCAAGTCGTAGTATTGTGCAATTTGTAGTATTATGCAATTCGTAGTATTGTGCAAGTCGTAATATTGTGCAAATCGTAGTGTTGCGCAATTCGTAATATTGTGCAATTCGTAGGAATACTGAGTATTTTTTAGTATTCCTATACATATACTAAAGTTATGTTAACCTAATATACCCATTAAGGTTATGATCCCCTATCACCCGAGACGACGTACGGTTTTGGTCGGTTCGACGCCAACATAACCAACGACGCTGGCCGGCGGGGGTTCCGTGGGGATTTCAGCATTGCTGGGTAGGTACTGTGAATAAGAATAATATATACATTCACTGATATCGGTGATATTCTACGTCTCGTTTTATCTTTTTAAAAATTGTTGGATTAGATACCTACTTTTACAATTGTTTTAAACCATTTATTAAATTATTAGTATAACATTAGGCTGATGACGCACGCTGTTAAGATTATACTTTATCTTATTTTCATTGTGTGATGGCTTATTGAAAAACCGGTCAAGTACGAGTCGGACGCGCGTGTTACGTCCAAAATATCACTTTTTTGTATGGGAACTCTCATAAACACTTATTTTATTTTATTATTTACTAGCGACCCGCCCCGGCTTCGCACGGGTGCAATGCTAATACTAAATTAGCCTTAGTATATGATGCATGTATTATACATATAAACCTTCCTCTTGAATCACTCTATCTATTGGAAAAAACCGCATCAAAATCCGTTGCGTAGTTTTAAAGATTTAAGCGCACATAGGGATATAGGGACAGAAAAGGCGACTTTGTTTTATACTATGTAGTGATTTTTTAGTTAATTAGATACCTACACTCTAGTGACAGACGGACAGATGAAGGCGGAGTTTATTTTTGTACCATTTAGGCCGCAGACAAACACACGGTTCACCTGATGGGAAGCGGTCACCGTGGCCTACGGGCGTGTGCAAAAGTAGGCGCATTATGAAAGACTAGCTATGCCCGCGACTAGGCCCGCGTGAAGGGCCACTCCCGCCTGAGCAGGCATTTACTCAAAATAATACACAGTATTGTAATAAACAGTTTATTAAAAATATACATTCCTACATAATCGCTTCGATCGACATCTGCATAACCTCGCTACCGGCACACACCAGCAGTTTATAATACATCCAGAAATAGATATGCAGAACTTCTTAAGGCAGTCTACTCACACACCTACCGCAGGGGCAATGGCCTCTGTAGCGTTGCGGTAGTACACGCGACTGCTACACAGTGGGCGTGGGTTCAATTCCCGCTCAGTGCAAATATCTGTATGCATGAATATATCTATTTGCATTGGTCTGGGTGTTTCTATGCATAATAAGTATTTATTTACAAAAAAAAAGTATATAAGTATGTTTATCAGCATTCTAGAAGCCATAACACAAGCTAGTTAAACTAAGCTTACTTTGGGTCTAGATTTGTTTATTTATTTATTAATGTAGGGTGTAAATGTGGGGTGGCTATAATTGCCACCTATCTAGATTGTCCCTGCGTGCCTACACACAGGTGGCAACCCTAGATTGCCACTGCAGGTGTGTGAGTAGCTGGCTTTAGCAACGTCGTAAGTATAGTACGGCGCATTATTATCCGCACATTATTACGGCGCTCCGTTAATACTAAGTGGGACAGACAATAAAAACAGTTACGAACAAACGACTGAAATGACAACGGCAGTACTATATAGCTAACGTATAAGCTGTATGGTAAGAAACTAAACATTACATAGGTGTGATTATATCTGTATATAATTGTATGCTCAATTCAAGAGGCTCTGATGTATGAAAAAAAAAAGAACTTAAAATGTACCTAAAATATTAAAAGTCGGGTACTGTACGTAATGTATAGGTGCAAAAATCTTGACAATGTACTCTAAATGCGCAGTTAAGAGTTTGTAGGTTTCTTTGGGAGGCGAGCAGGTAATCATAGATATATAAAACTAATCGCAGGCTTAAAGGGCTCGCATCATTGGTCGATCTTACCACAAACTCTTAAAGCAGTCATCATTCTCTGAATCTTTTTCCCAACTCAGTTGGGGTCGGCTTTCCAGTCTAACTGTGATGCGGCTGAACTTCGATATTTTCCGTGGAGCGACTGCCATCTGACCTCCACAACCAATGGTCATTATGAACAATGGCGATATCGAAGTTCCAAGCTAGACTGGTTGGACTTTTGTGGGCTCCAACTACCCGTAACGACTGCCATAGATGTTTGTATGGCAACCGGGACCGACGGCTTAACGTGCTCTCCGAGGTACTAATAAACCTGCAGTATTATTTCAATATTACTTAACTTTCATAATGTGAATCGGACTCGGTCAAACGTCGTCCGTTATTATATAAGTGTTCTGTGTCTTGTAAATCTACTAACAAATTTAATGGAATAAATATATCCACAACATACCATAGAAGTAAGAGAATGCTAGACCACATAACATCCGTCGACGTCGATGGTCCGATTCACACTATGAAAGTTAAGTAATAGTGAAATAATACTCCTTTAAGAGTTTGTGATGAGACCCCAGTTCTTTTGTTGGCTTTTTGATTGGAATGTATGAATTTTTGACCTCTGTTCAAGGTATACATACATACATACACTCACGTTTCCTCCCTCAATGATAAGCAGAGGCTCTCTGCTTGTATAACAAGCCTGTTTAAAAATGCCAATAATAAAAAATAGTGGTACTCTGAGAGTGCCGACAAAAAACTTAATTATAAGTGATAGAACTTGTTAAATGAAAAGTCAAAATTTCAAGTTTACTGGGGGTAGGAGTTACTAAGCACAATCAAAATAACATAACATAACCTAAACTCACGCCTATATCCTCGAAGGGGTAGGCAGAGGTGCTAGCACCCACATTTCGCCAGTTTATGTTTAGGTCCCAATGCAATAGGTGGCGAGCCTATTGCCATTAACCGGGCACTTATAAACCTGCGATAAATACACACATAACTTCGAAAAGCATCGAAAAGTCATTGGTGTGTGCCATGGTGAACCTGGGATCGAGCCCGAGACTCCTCTCAGCAGTCCATTACCCAGACCACTAGGCTACCGCGGTTAACAATCAAAATACCAAGAACCATTAATAACCCCTCAAAAATCTCAAGGACATTCAAGAACCCCACGAAAAATTTAAGAACCCTCAATAAGCCCCCCCCCCCCCCCCCCTTCAAAATGGGAAGAATCCTACAGAACACAATGAAAAACTCAAGACACCACCCAGTGTCATGAATTCTAATTAATTTTCCTATTTTAAAAATGATCTGTAGCACTATCTGTGTATGTGGCGGTGACCCCGGTACTGAGACTTTACCTTTAGCTTACCATCAGGCGAGGTGAAGTCATTTTGAAGTCTCCTATATAAAAAAAGGAAGGTGCTATTACAAACTCTATTGATTTACTAGCTATTAAACTCTCACTCACCTCGATGGAGGTGAGTAACTCACCCAAACTCACCACTCACCCTCGGTGAATGTTTACATAACTAAATATATATTTCTAGATTTACACGATATAAAAATAACAGATTTATAATTAGCTAGCTGTCGCCCGCGGCTTTGCCCGCTATGTGTTATTGTAGAAATGTAGGTTATGTGTTATTCGAGATCATAATCTATCTCTGTACCAAATTTCAGCCAGATATATACAGCCGTTTCTGCGTAAAAGAGTAACAAACATTTATACTCGTAAATATTTGCATTTATACTTTTATAGTAGGATCATCAACTTATGTTTAGATTCCACTGTCTTAGATCCCACTTGTGGTATTAAGAATCGGGATCAATACAAATTGCTTTTATGGAAAGTTTGTGGGGATGTATGCATGTTTGTTACTCTTTCACGCAAAACGGCTGAATGGATCTGGAAGAAATTTGGAACAGAGATAGATTAGTCTCAAATAGTATAATCATGCTACGTCTTATCCCGGGAATAGCCTCCTTTGGGACGTATTTTTTACATTAAGCATCGAGAATTGAACGTTCTACGCCGATTTATGGAGAATAATGTACCACGACTGTATCTCCGTGTTAATACTTGTTGACTGTACACGACGCTCTCTGAAACAAGTAAAGTACATGTTTATAATAAACTAGCCGAGCCCACTTTTTTTAATACTACGTAGGTGGTAGACAAGCACACGGCCCACCTGATGGGAAGCGGTCGCCGTGGCTTATGGACGTGTGCAACATCAGGGGCGTCACGTGGTGCACCCGGGCAACGGAGGCGAGCAGCGCCTCCCACTCGCCACGGGAGACGCTGCTGCCTGCAGCCAATCCGGCCGGGGTGGAAGTGGCCCTCTAGAGGGCTGCTCAGAAGCTCCCCGAGCGAGTGGGGGGCGAGCTGATCCGCGCGCCGACGGTTGGGTGACAGGGCGGCCGCGGGTCGAGGGGGCCATCTTAAAACCGTATATGACCCGGGTCAGCTGGGGTGCGAGGAATATGCCTATTGGGTAACCTTACACCCCGGTAATTAAGACCCGAGACGGCGTGCGGTTTTAATCGGTTCGATCCCGACAACCACCCCCGATGGCAGCCGGGGATTTTCGCACGATAAAAAAAAATGGGTGTCACACTCGCGCTGCCTACCCTGCACAAACCTTCTAATGCCTCGAAGATGCTGCATATTGTCTTGTGGACTTACCGTATCATAGCATCTGTTTGGGGTTGAATAGCTTGCGGCCGCGCGACGTCTGGGGGGGAGGGGGGGGGAGACACCTTCGAGCGGCGCGACCGTCTTCTGGACGTGGAAGTACTGGCTTCTATCGACAAAAATTATACTGAGGTATTGTAGGAATTCAATGAAATTTTAAAGCAATTATGTATGTTATTATTATTCTAAATATTCCACTCATACACTCATACGCACAAAGCGCTTTGCTGACACGTTCATCGTGCGTACAGCTAAGGAGTGGAATTCCTTGCCTGAGTCTGTGTTTCCGGAAAGCTATAACCTGGGAATATTCAAGTCACGAGTGAATAGGTTCCTTCTAGGCAAGCGTGATTCATCGTAGACCACATCGTCACTTACCATCAGGTGAGATTGAGGTCAAACGTAAGCCTATCATGAATAAAAAAAAAATGTTAGTATGCTAACTATTGGACTTGAACCCGCGACCAATCCCTTACATGAAAGAAAGAAAAAAAAGAAAGAAAGTAACTATATCGCCGGTTCTAATCTGCCGATTGTGATCAAATATGCGTAACATTTTGAGTCTAACCAAGACCTTTCTAATAAAAGAACCGCATCAAAATCCGTTCGGTATTTTTTACGTCCTACATGTTACGTAGAACGGATTTTGATGCGGTTCTTTTTTTTATGTCGGTCACGTCAACATGACTTCACCTCGCCTGATGGTAAGCTGAGGCAAAGAATGGGAGTTACCATTGCAAACACCGATAGTGCCATAATGGTGGCTCTCAGCTTGACAGCCTCATCAAATGCTTTTCTTTTATTAGAAAGATCTTGGTTAGATTAAAATATTTATGTTTGGTTGTAATTGGTTAAGTAGAACCGGAGATATGACCAAAAACGAAGCGCGGGCGAAGCCGCGGTTATCAGCTTGTATAAAAAGTAGCCTATATGTTGCCCAGAACTATGAACTATAATCGTATGAAGTTTGATCAAAATCCTTCCAGTAGTTTTTGATCCAACCCCACACAAATACTACACAGAACATAACATAACATATAACATAAACTCACGCCTATATCCCCGAAAGGGTAGGCAGAGGTGCTAGCACCCACATTTCGCCAGTTTATGTTTAGATCCCAATTTAATAGTTGGCGGGCCTATTGCCATTAACCGGCCACTTATTAAACAATTATTCTACACAGACAAGACAAAAATTCTAAAAATCATAGTTTTGGCATCTATTACATTCATAAAGGCCCCTAATATTTTTTTTTCTCATATATCTTCCATGTACAGACACCGATCAGTTACAGATTTATTATATGTATAGATTCCAAATTTTCCGATACGATTACCTTCGTCTGGGAGCGACTGGCGGACGTCAGAGTACGCCACGAAGTATGGACGGGACCCGCTGGGACCTGGACCAGTACAGAATTCACATTTTAGTCTAGTTCATCCTTGTTACATCAGCTATCTGCCAGTGAAAGTCTCGTCAAAATCGGTCCAGCAATTCCAGAGATAAGCCGGAACAAAAAGACAGACCGACAAAAATTGAAAAAATATCCTTATTGTCCTTATCAATTGGTGTAATAATATAGGGCGTGGTTATTTACAAAATCAATGGGTTCGATTTCCGGGCTATGTGTATTGATTTTTTTAAAATTCCAGTGATGCAGTTTTAATTTTCATCAAAATCGGCCCCGAGACACCTTTGAGCGTTTTCTGCTATTCCTCATAGTTCCGGATTTGGCAATCTGCTTCTGCCTTCTTCTTATTCACGCCCAGTTGAAAAATTCACCCTGTATATTATTTACTACCTACATATGCTAAGGTGGTTTGGACACTGGAAGCGAATGACACATGACATAATAATAAGTGGGCAGGCAAGCCGGGGTCGACCTCGCAGAGTATACACTGACCTAATTAATGAGTTATTGAAGAAAGGGCAGGTCAAAAGCACTCTATACCGGCGGGCTTGTACGAAAGGTTTAATGACAGTAGAGAAAGCGCGTGAAGTATGTCAGGACAGAGGCAGATGGCGGTCTGTTGTCTCTGCCTACCCCGGAGGGAAAAACGCGTGATCGTATGTGTGTATGTTTATTATTTAACTAGGATTGTCAAGATATCCTTCGTTGTATATGAAGTGTTACCTGCTTCTGGGGATCCGGCGGATGTATCTGCCTGCGGGGGCGAGTTTGGCGCCGGTGGGGGCGAGTGTGGCGCCGGTGGGGGCGAGTTTGGCGCCGGTGGGGGCGTGGGGGGCGTCGGTGGGGGCGAGGCGGGGGGCCTCTTCGGGCGCGAGGCAGCGTGTACCGTCGTTTGGTCGAAGATGGAGTTGCGACGTGCCTTGCTCACACCGCGTAAATGCTTTATCTCACCTGCGAGACGAATGTTATTATTATTTTTTAAATTTGCATACATACAGGGCCTCGATTCTGCTAAAGAAAAACCACTGACACTCTAAAAACTGCCATTTAATAGTAGAATTTATTGTTATCCGGTTAAAGTCTAAAGTCAAATGATATTTTGCAGAGCGAATGAAAAAGTTAAACGAATTCTTTTTATTTGATTTTAGACTTTAACTGTATAACGGTAAAGTCTACAATTAAATAGCATTTTTAGAGTGTCAGTGGTATTATAGTGGTTTGCCTTTAGCAGATTCGAGGCCCAGTACAAGTGTGTATATGGGGATCCTTGAGGTGTATATAAGAACTCCCCTCCCCCTCCCATAGATCCCTGAGGCATTTTTAGTGGGGAGGAGATAGAGGGAGAGAGGCAATTAATAGATATTTTATAATATATATTCATAATGGTGGAACCATGGTGGGGGGGAGGTATTTATTAGAGGGGGCGGTATTTATTAGCGGCTGAGGTTGATAGTAGGGGCGGTAGTTGTTAGTGGTAGGTAATGGGGGGAGGTAGAACTTGGGGGAAGCTAGTTATTGTGGGGGGACTCACCGGTGGCGGCGGCGGCTCGAAGGCGCGACACGTCGGCGGGGGGCAGGCGCAGCGCCCCCAGGGACGGCAGGATGTAGCGCAGGTAGCGGTTACGTAGCGAGTGCCAGGAGCGAGCTGCGACATCAACCAATTACTTTTATGTATATGGTAAACGACGGGGGTGGCCCTCTAGAGAGCTGTTTCGAGGCTCTCCACGTGTCCCCCTGACTAACAGAGGGCACAGTGGGGAGCAAGCGACGGGCGGAATGATTCACCGCGCGCAAATGGTTGGACGACAGGACGGCCGCCTGTCACCCTACACCCCACCGTCAGCGAGGTGGAGCGATGCTCGCCCCACCCTTTCAGGAGGTCGAGGGAGCCATTTTAAAACCGTAGATGGTCCAGGGTCAGCTGGGTTGAGAGGGCTATGCCATTCCCCTTCACCTTTCCTCCAGGGCCAGCAGCGCGAGTGTGAAGCCCCTATTGCACACGTTCATTGGCCACGATGACTGCTTCCCATCATGTGGGCCATGTGCTTGTCTGCCGTTGTATAAAATATCAGTCAGCAGTAGAAATAGTGTGATGATAAGGACTTACAGTTCCCGGCGAGGCGTGGGAAGGCGTCCTGCAGTTCCCGCCACAGCGCGTTCCCGTTGACCCGGCGTGCGCGCGCGCCGCTCGCCACCCACGCCACGATGGCGTGGTCTTCCATATTCGAGTACTCCTTTAGCTTGCTACTCGACGCTCTGCGGCAGAACGAGCAAAATTATACATCCGAATTTTCAGTAAACCAGTTTGGGGTACCACAAGGAAGCTTGTTGGGCCCCAAACTATTTATACATATACATAAATGAATTTCCAAACACTAAAAGTCAATAAAGCGATGGTAGCTGAATAGATAGGGACGCGGCCTATTCTCAGAGGTATCGAGTTCGAATCCGGTCGGACAGTACCCACGTGAATTTCACATTGTGGAATTTATATGTGCTAATCACATGATTTACTATCTGCTGACGGTGAGCTAGAGCTCAAACCCCCCCCCCCCCCCATCTCCCCAGTCCTACCTCCCACCCTCTCTAAACTCCTCAACCCAACAGGGTGGGCAGCGCGAGTGTGACACTCTTGATGTAGCACACGTCAATAGGCCACGGTGACTGCTTCTCATCAGGTGGGCCATGTGCTTGTCTGCCACCTAAGTAGTATAAAAAAACTCGTAAAATAGGTTTTGGCATTTTGGTATAACCCCATCTATGATGGGTTTATGCTTTTGGGATGGGAGTTTGGCAGCTCTGGCATTTTAGTTACCTATGTCAAAATGCCTTGCAAACTTTTTTTTTAACAATTAATTTCTGATCGGAAAAAATGATCATCCAGGACGAGACTTGAACCCGTGACCAGTCCCTTACAGGGGGAATGCTTTGACCAACTGAGCTACCTGGACCTATCTTAGATGCTCGAAATTTTCCGATATTCTACGGCTTAGGGCACCGAATTGGAATTGTTAGCATGCAATTGCTTAAAAAATTTCATTCAATATGTCCTCACCGTTTGCTGATGACGTGTGTTCCTTTCGGCGCGGCCACCACAGGCAACTGGTCTGACGTCACACCATTGGCAGACTTCAAAGGCTTTCTTTTATTGGGGACAGGTTTGGTCGACGATGTCGCCTTTCTCGTTGGCTTAGACCCTGCAGTGTCTTCACTTTCGACTGCCAACGGCCCAGTACGGCCGGACGAAGACCCCTGCCGACTCTCCACTGGACTGTTGAGTCTCGTCACAGGTTTTTCTTGGGTGCTGTTAGATTCCTCTACATTTTTAGGACCCGCTGTTGCAGGTCTACGTTTGTCCTTAGATCTATCGGGTCCTTTGACGTCACTGTCAGCATTTTCTGTGTTCAATTTACTTCTATCACGTAGACGCTTTTTGTGTGAATTTTTAGAAGGTTTTGTATTAACGTTTGTATTTTCAGTCGTAGGTTTAGGTTGATGCACGATATTAACCTTTTTGTCCCTCTTATCGTCACTTTTTTTGTCATTTTCTGAGTCGACCGACGCAGCTTTGATTTGGTTCACAGTTTTATGACGCAAGGACTCCCGCCTGTTGTCGTCAGGGGCACGATTTTCGTGTTTACCCTCACTCCCTGTAGTGATTTTCCTCTTTTCGTCACTTTCTGAATCGTCTGAGCTAGTTTTGGTTTGGTTCACAGCTTTACGACGCAAGGACTCCCGCCTGCTGTCGCTAGATGCACGAGTTTCGCGTTTACCTTCGCTTATTTTTGTAGTGTTCCTTTTTTCGTCACTTTCTGAGTCGTTCGACGTAGTTTTGATATGGTTCACAGTTTTACGACGCAAGGACTCTCGCCTGTTGTCGCCAGGTGCACGAGTTTCACGTTTACCATCACTTCCTTTAATATTGTTCCCTTTTTCGCCACTTTCTGAGTCGTCTGAGCTAGTTTTGATTTGTTTCACAGTCCTGTGACGCAAGGATTCCCGCTTGTTGACATCACTTTTTTCTACAGTTTTACGTTTCTCGTCGCTGCCCGAATCATCTGAGGCAGTTGTGGTTTTGTTCGCAGTCTTATGACGCAAGTGCCCACGCCTCTGCCCGCCAGATGTGCGAGTTTCGCGAGTGCTTTTATTTCTTTTTAATGTTTCACGTGTATCATCGCTCTCCGAATCGCCTGAGCTCGATTTAGTTTGGTTCACAGTCCTATGGCGCAAGGACTCCCTCTTGTTGACACTAGGTATGGGTTTTTCACGATTACCCTCACTTTTGTCTACAGATTTACGTTTTTCATCACTTCCCGAATCGTCTGAGGTAGTTGTGGTATCGTTCGCAGTTTTATGACGAGAGACCTCACGCCTGTTGTCATTAGATGTACGACTTTCGCTTTTTTTGACGAGTATTTCTTTACGTTGTTCATCACTATCCGAATCGTCTGAGCTAGTTGTGGTTTGGTTCATGTTCCTATGTCGCAATATCCCGCGCTTGTTACCGCCAGATGTGCGAATTTTGCGTTTGCTTTCACTTTTTTTTAATGTTTCACGTTTATCGTCACTCTCCGAGTCGTCGGAGCTAGTTTTGGTTTGGTCAACAGTCCGCCTGTTCCGGCTAGAAGTGCGATTCTCCCGTTTGCTGTTACTTTTTTTCACATTTCCACGATTTTCGCCATTTTCAGTATCTTCTGTGTCGTTGGGCGTTGAGGCCTTATGCCGTGGTGTATCGCGCCTACGCTCATTAGATTTATGATTTGATCCAAGTCGGTTTTTACTCGCTTTGCCCAGTAATTGGCGTTTTCCATCAGTATTGACATTTAAATCGTTGCGATTACTTTTCGTGTATGGAGAATCACTGCCGGATCTTCGCGGCTTGGCCCGTGTAGACTTTGAATCAACTCTGTGACTCTTTCTGAAGTTCTGTGAATTTTCAAATAAATCACTTTCGTCATCACTATCAGACTGTTCTCGGGCGCGGTTGGTCGTCTTTCTAAGCGCGCTGCCACGTTTTTTGTCACTAGAGTCTCGAAACTCGTCATTACTCTCCGAGTCCTCCACGTTCGGTTTACTTCTCAATACAGTTTTTGTACTGGAGAAGTCACGTTTTTTGTCATTCCTTTTAGTGCTTTGCTTATTCTCTTTATCGGTGTCCGGGCTAGAGCTGCGCTCGCGGTAGCGTACGGGGCCCCGAAGGCGTGTGCGCGGCGAAGGCGGCGCGAGAGGGATAGCTCCGTGCGGCGCCAGGCCAAGTCGCGCGGCGAAGTGCGGCAACGCCATGGCGTGGTGCTCGCGTAGCGCTCGCTCCGTGTGCTTGCATCGCTCGACGTCCACGAGCGGGTTGATCGCGTAAAACAACATCCGCTTGTAAGCATCGTCCGTGTCGAACCGCGGCAGAGCGTCGCGGCGAGTCCGCGCCACGTAGCTCCGCAGCGCTGTGACGTCCGATTCCGATATCGTCAGCTCTTTACAGAATTCCGCAGTAACATCGCCGCTCTCACTGTCAGATCTCTGCTCTTTCTTCGATTTGGATGAGGTTGGACCTCTCTGTTCTGTCTTGGACTCTTTGGCTCTCTCCTGCGAGTCTGCATGTTCTCTGCGTCTCGTCTTGCTCGGCCTCCTGAAGCTCTTATCCGAGTCGTCGCTGTCGGACGTCGCTCGACAGCGCTTAATCGGACTCGCGTATTTCTTGAGTAGCGCCTCGAACTGCGGTGCGCGGCTTTGAAGTCTCTTAGTGCCTCCTGGCGCGGGCTTGCCATGTGTTTGCGGTTTCGAGTTGAGAGTTGCGACGGTCGTGTCGACGAGGTTGATAGTGAACGGCCGGCGGTCATGGGGTGCGTGCTGTACCGCGACGTCCACGGTGACGCTGTGCTGACTGCTGACATTGCAACTTTGCAGGATCGCAAGCGCGTCATTCGTGTTGGGTGTACTGTTAGCGGCAATGTCACCGTGCGCGACGGTTCCACCGCCGTTCCTTCGAGACCAGTCGTTCAGAGAACCAGCGGCATCGTGGCGACATGTTTGACCGAAGTTATTTATGTTGTGATGCCTGCAAGGTAAAAGCTATCATACAGTGACCATAAGACAGAAAATCTTCAGATTTCAATTTAAAATAGAAGTGCGCTGTGCTGGAACTGAATGCGACAAGATACATCCAGGGTAATTTAGTATGTCATGGAGTCGGATATAGGCTTATAAAGTCAGACATCAACTTTACTATGGATGTACAAACCAACCTAATCTATTATGTGGTATACCTGTTAATTGATGGACTCTGGTGAAAATTTTTCTCTCGAGGTTCGGAAATCAGAGTATAATACTTTTTTTAATTGTGTTCCTACAGTAAATTGCCTATTGTGAGGTACACGGGCACTGTGGCATACGGCACGTCACATATATGGTAGCAGTCGGCCTAAGGTAATTCCCATCCAAGTGTTTAAAAGAAACTGCCTCAAAAATGTTCTATTTTTCTAGCGCCATGGAATCAAAAACCGTCCAATTTCAATTGGCAGAGACAATCTTGTATGTTTGTTTAATAAACAAGTGCTACTCACCCGTGATTGTGTAGGCAACAGTGGTGTTCACAAGGCACTGACGGAGCACTCGGTAGTGCCTTTTGTTTAAGTGGAGATGCTGGTTCCTTGCTGTAAAATCAAAGGACAGCATGTTACTTGATTTTTTTTATATTAGGTACCTAGGTGACAGACAAGCACATGGCCCACCTGATAGGAAGTGGTTATCGTGGCCTATTGAAGTGTGCAACGTCAGGGGGTTCACACTCACGCTGCCGGCCTTGGTGTGGGCAGGGGCGGTTTTAAGAGTTTGGAGAGGATTGGAGGTGGGATGGGAGATGCAGTCGTGTCCTACTTCTGTAAAACAATTGCAATAAGGCTGTGAGAGGCTAGTGGTCCATGCTCCAGAGAGCATATTAAGCCATCAGTCCCTGTTGACATTCCAACATCTATCTATGGTAGTTGTTATGGGTTCTTAGTCAGAGCCGGAAAAAGTCAGCCAACTAATCTAACTGCAGAACTTTGATATTCCTAATGGGTTTTGGGCACTTAATAGAAAATATCAAAGTAGGGCTGCTTCAGAGTTAGACTGAAAAGCCAATAGATTATGGAAAAGGCTCAGAGGATGACGGGGACTTGACATTGTGATCTGACTTTGCCTGAACAGATTACATAATTATGTTCTCCCTATCTGATTGGTGTATTGGATAATAGGTATAGTAAATGAGTAAATGGCATCTAATGTGGCCACATTTTGGAGTAGTGTGGGCCCCACTACTCCAAAACCTTGCCAAGTTAGATGCTGTACACTATACTTTTTTGTGGCAAAATGCGTCGCCTAGAAACAAGTATAGTGTACAGCATCTAACTTGGCAAGGTTTTGGAGTAGTGGGGCCTACACTGTGGCCACGTTAGATGCAACACTATATGTGTATACACACTTGGGAACGATAACATTGGATGATGTTTTAATGACAAATTAATGTAGCGAACAATTAAAGCAACTATCTAAATTGTGATAATCTGGTATCCTACCTCAGCACCGACAGTCGGGGCCCGAGACTAATAGCGCTTTGCCGACCTGCAGCGTGAGCCTGCAGCGCGGCGAGGACGCGACGCCGCGCCGCTACACGGAGGCGGCCGCGGCGTGCGAACACGAAGCGAGCACGTCGGGACCAGCCGACGACCTCACCAGATTCTGTGTTTAGCTCACGCCAGCGTCCGCCGCCCCATATGTAGAATTTCGCGCTACTCATCGCGAAACGAATACTTTCCTATCGGAAACCTCACGAACAAGACGGTGCCAAACACTCCACATCACATGCACTGGAAGCTTTATGTATTTGGCCCCTCAGCTTGCGTTAGAATTATACAGAATTTATTTATTATACGTGTCCAATACATTCCCGCCTTGAAAAGGTTGAAAATGCTTGTTTTTACAGTTTATTGCTTTGACGTTTTATTATTGTCTTTGGTTTTGACATGTCCTTTTTGACATTTTTAAGTTCTGTAAAATGCCTCATTGGTAATGATACACAGTCTTTTGAGCTACGAATGTATTACATGCATGAATCAGTTCATTCATGATTACTTGTTAATTTGCCCGTGACATCGTTCGCGCGTAAAGAAGTCACCAATGTTACACTTTAAATATTATTACAATAACCATCTCAATGATGGGTTTATGTCTTGGCTTTTCGTTTTCAAAATTATTATTTAACTGAGCACAATGTGAAGCTTTTATAGTGCTGAGTACGACAAGAGCTGGCTTTGAGCCGCTTTGAGCGTACCGTATATATTTGTATTATCTATGGAGCGTACATTTGACAACTGACAAGTTTGACAGTCGTCAGGTCGTCGCTCGTCAACAATCGAAATTGTGTAAAAAATATACAAAATCAATAATGGAGTGGACGAATGATAAAGTGATGAGATTTTTGGAATTATACTACATGCATCCATGTATTTGGAACCCAAAGCATGGCCTCCATAAGGTAAAACCTAAAGTTAAAAATGCCTGGGTCGAAATACAAAATGATATGGAAGATCCGGCGTGTACAGTAAAAGAACTCAAGAAGAAGAAAGATTCGCTCATGTCAATGTACCGCGGTTATAAAACTAAGGTCAAAAAGTCAGAATTATCAGGTGCAGCTGAAATTTTCAACCCTACATGGTTCGCTTACGAGTATATGGATGCCTTTTTGTCAGGCGTATACAAATGCCATCTATCTATGGGTACCGAAGAAGTGACTGAAGTAAGTAAAAAAAGTAAAAAAGTATAAGTAAAAAAATATATTTTATAATATAAAAATATATGTAAATAATAGTGTTGTCACACTAAGTTGAGAAAAACGGTAGATGGTGTACCAAAAATTGGTAGAATTATAGGCAGATTTTAAATGAAAAATTGAAGATAAATATGTTGCACTGTCAGTCCATTTTTAGGATGAAATTGCTAGCTTATTCTTTTTAAAAGATAAGTTATATTGGTAATGTTTGTATATCTTTCTATTGAATCACCTAATTAGGTTCCTTGGACGGAGGTTGCATAGGAATTACAAAATGTACATGTACTATTCTGTATATGGGAGAGAGCCTTCCGCTTTATTTATTACGGTAGAATTTCTTAAAACTCCACCATTCCTTTTTCTACCCTGATGTTCAATACCAGTGAGCATAAAATAATTATTTTTCATATATAATATTCTGATCCTCTAGCTAGTCCATGGTCTAGAGGTTAAATAGCGCCTCCAGTACTGGGCTTTCCATCTATGGCAAGAATAGCATGGTAAAAGTTTGTTCCGCAAACTACTTTCAACAGTAAGCTAGTCTTGTTCCGTTATCAACATCGGCAAGGAAATAACAAGTTCAAATCATTTCAGGATAATGGCAACGAACAAAATACAGAAGTGACCGATGATGTTAATAATGAGAATGAAGCATCAGCACTGGAGGAGGAACCACCAGGTTGTTCATCATTTCAACAGATACCAGCAGCAACAATCCGAAAGAGGCAGCGCAATCATTCTGAAGTCCAAAAGGCCAAAGCAAAAATGAATCAAGTATTGGATATATTACAAAATGTAGCAAAATCTAAGTACAATGAAGAAGGTGACGAATGCAGCATTTTCGGAAAGCTTGTGGCAAAAAAACTAAGTAAAATTCCGGATGAACGCAGAGATCTAATAATGGTTAAAATAAATCAGTTATTTTATTATGAACGTCTGGAACATAATAAGCAAAATTCTTCATCAGCTTCCCCACATACGCCATCACCTCCCCAAGTAGACATTCAACAGGATAATATTCGACAAATAGTTAAAACTAAAAAGTATCACGTAGGGTCGCCAATAGAAGTCACGTTTAAACAGGAACGTTTAGATTTTGATGGCTGTGATGTTGACCCTATTGCTACACCCAACCAATTTCATTTCAATCCACCGGGGCCTAGTTAGTGGCAGAAGGCTCAGCTGGCGACCGAGATCACCAAACGATCTTCGTCCTACATGAACGCAGGCCTGGGGTTGATGATCAGGGCTAGCCCGTCGCCCTAGCATAGGCAGGCCCAGGATGGTGGCGAGTTGTGTCCGCGAGCCTCTCTATAGGGGAGGGGGACACACATTCACCTATGTTGGTGTTTAAGACCCCGAGTGGTATGTCGGAATCGAACCGACTAAAACCACACACCGTTTCGTGTCTCCATTACTGGGGTGTAAGCTTACCTCTCGCGCCCCAGCTGACCCCGTACTAGCTACGGTTTTGAGATGACCACGCGAGGAGGTTCCGGCCTTCATCTATTGGAACTAGCGTAGCTTATCTTCCTCATAAAATATGTCCTTCAAATAAAACAGAAGCATCATACTTAGAATTTGTTGTTTTATTGGTAATATATAATTTTATTGGTAATGTATATACCTCATCTCGATTCTAAAATGTCAAAAAGATATTCTGGTATGTAACAAAGTTTTCATCATCCAATATTATGACGTGATTGTGTTGTGACTGAATGAATCGTGACCGAATAGCCAGAGTTCAATCTCCCCCCCGCTCCCCTTCAGAGAGTGTGAAGAGTGTGACACCCCATTTTGCACACGTCAATTATCTGCCGCCTAAGTAGTATATATTAAAAAAATATATACTTAATTTTATACTATATACCTACTTAGTTTTATGCTAATTGCGTATAGCAACTGGCAACACTCATCGGTGTTATCGGGGAGTTCCTGTAACTTCTCAAACGTAAGGCGAGCATTTTATTTGTTTATACGATGAGTAATGTAAATATAATAATAGTGATATGGAGTCATAAAACTATAAAACCTATGGATGGAAAGCGATGAAGATGAGACTGTGTAATAAAAATGACGACCTATGTGACGTAGCGGTATGTAGTGCACGTGATGCGACTGCTTCGACAGGGGGCGGGGGTTCGATTCCCGCTCAGTTCAAATATTTGTATGCATGAATATGTCTATTTGCATTGGTCTGGGTGTTTCTATGAATAATAAATAAGTATGTAATTACAAAAAAAAGTATATAAGTCCGTTTATCCGCATTCTAGAACCCATAACACAAGCTAGTTTTAAACTTTGCTTTCTATGGGTCTAGAGAGCGCTGTGTAGAATGTCGTTGAATATTTATTATTTATCATTACTTTTTAAAATGGCGGCGGCTGAAAAACAATGCGTGAGTGGTAAATTTTGGGTTGTAATTTTTTTACTCTTTGATGAAATGTGATTCCTGGTTACTTTCTCTTTCTGTCATTACGGTTTTTACACCATTTCACTACACAAGACCTGAATCGAATCACGTTTGTTGCGCAGTGGCTGACTAGAGTAAGTGTATGCGTGGCTAACTTGTAGGCACATAATTCTTCAACTAGCCTATGCCCGCGGTCCCGTCCACGTGGTAGTCGGTCTTGGCTTTTTTTGACTATAATATTATCTCCGAGTCTACTCAACCGATTGACGAATGAGAATCAAAACCTTCGAAAAAAAAAACCGCAACAAAATTCGTTCAGTAGTTTTGGCGTCCATTGCGAAAAAACAAGATTTCTAAAAAAAAAAATGTGTTCAGGATCATTCACTTGATAACATAACCCAAGTGGTATTTTTTTTATTATCTCCAATGTACAGACAGCAACTTTAGAATTTTATAATAATAGAGATGCGTTCTTTCCGTAAGTTTTTTGGGTTTATGTATGTAGTACTTCTAATGCCTACTATTTATAAGCGTGTGGCGTCATTCATTGAAATTCATTCGGCGTTCGGATCTCTACTTGACCGCGGTGCCCGTGCCGAATATTGAGAATTATTTATCCGAGATAAAAAAGGTAAGATTATTATTTGTATACCTATCTATCCATATTTTAATCATACTACTTTGCCATTGGGGTAGGCAGAGGCCTTTCGCGTCTTCTATTTTTATTATTATTTATAGCTGTTGCCCGCGGCTCCGCCCGCGTGGACGTCGATTTTCGCGTTTTTTTACTATATCGCCGGTTCTAATCAGCGTATTGCGATCAAATATGCGTAAGATGTCGAGTCTAACCACGACCTTTCTAATAAAAAAGCCGCATCAAAACCCGTTCAGTACTTTTGACGTCTATCGCCGTGGAGAGTGGAGGAGTGAGTGGAGTGGAGAGTTGTTTTATTAAAATAGACTTGGTGGCGATACCGACCTCCACGCGGGCGAAGCCGCGGGCGGAAGCTAGTAAGGAATGAGTATGTTAGAGGCAGTTTGAAAGTTGCACCAGTAAATGAAAAATTGAGAAGCGAGCGACTGTAGTGGTATGGACATGAAAACGGAGAAGAGATAAAAGCAATGTTGGTAAAAAGGTTCTAAGCATGAATGTGGAGGGCTTTAAGGGTAGAGGTAGGCCTAAAAAAAGATGGATGGAGTGCGTGAAAGAGGATATAATGGCAAAGAAGGGAGTAACCGAAGAGATGACATCGACAGGAATGTATGGAGGAAAAATACATGTTGCGCCGACCCCAAATAATTGGGACAAGGGCAGGTAGATGATTACCCGTGCACTTTTCAACAATTTCCACCCTCTGACAATAATAAATACCTACCTACACAATAAAAAAAAAACTTTGGTGTATTCGTTCAAAAATTTTTTTTTCCGCGCGTTTCGGTGATTCATTTTTATTTATAGGTAATAGATTAATGGTACAGAAACAACGGGTTGAGTGATTATAAATACACAATGTTACTACAAAGAGTACAAGAAGGGCATTAGAAGGTTTTACTAGGTCGGTAGCGCGAGTGTGACGCCCCTGGTGTTGCACACGTCCATAGGCCACGGTGACCGCTTCCCATCAAGTGGTATATATAAAAAAAATATTTTTTAAACCGAACACCTGTGCGTCTACCATGCGTTAACGAAACGTGAATCGTATGCGGTCTCGAGTGTCGCCACGGGTTCACGAGCCTAAGTTAAGTAATATTTTCATCTGTGGATCTACCATGAGTTGACACTGACGTTTCTCGTTAGCGTCGCCGTAAATATTTGTATGGAATTTTTGTACAGCGCCCTTGGCGGTCACGGAGAGAATGAAAGTTTGTACCTACTACGAGCATTAGGTATAGATTTCGATTGTCGTTGTAACTGTAACCGTGTAAGTAGGTACACAGTATTAGTGACATCTTCGGTGCTGGTTTATAATATATCTACTTGATACCCATTACGTAGCGGTTTCTTTTTTCATAATTTAGACCTGCCTTTTCTCATCGTGCGGAAATCCCCGGGAGTTATTTTACTGATGAATGTTAACAAGGCACCTCTTTCATTGAATTAAATATGTCGTACAATGCAAACTGCATTGTGTAGTTGATGCGTACCTACATTTTTGATTACAGAGTTTTACTCCAAACATGTCGCATCAAGATGAAAACAGAAAAGGTGCTGAAGTGGTAAACAAAACGCTTAAATACGCAGGTATCACACTGACTGTGGCTGCCGTTGCTATTGATACTTGGCGAATTATTTCTGCTTTCAAGGAGGATGTAAATATTCGAAATAATGCTGATAAGATAATCAGCGAGTTGGAGGATTCTATCCGGAAGCTGAACAAAAAATTTGAGAATACAAGCAGTGCCCAGCGGAGACGAGAAATTAAAATTACCATCGAGCATTTGGAGAATGTCCTGAGGGACGTTAAACGTACGAAGAAAGTGCCAGTGAAGTATATAAAGACGTGTTCGTCAGTGGCTGGTGGTTGGAGCGGTTCCCTGGCAGCTGGCGCTGGCGGCGCTTGGGCTGGCGCACAGACGGGAGCCGCGTGCGGCGCTCTCTTCGGTCCGGCAGGGGCAGTCGTTGGAGCGCCAGTCGGAGCTGTTATAGGAGCGATTGGATTAGGCTTTGGAGGTAGCTATTGTGGTAGTAAACTTGGAGAAGCTGCAGCCGAAGGAGCGTTAGAGCTAGCTGATTAAACACACAATCCTTTTAATATTGTAAAATATAAAACAGTTTTTCAATTTTGTATAAAATAAATAAAAGAATATATTGTAAGATACTGTACCTTGTCTATACTATACTATCAGAGAGAAATATTAAAGTTACCTACCGGTGACAACACGAATAATAAAGTATAATAGTATTTAAATAAATTATGGACACCAGCTATTCCGCTTATTATTCTTTAAGATATAAGTAGGTACCTAATCCTCTACAATAAAACAAGTAGACGGAAGATAACAAAATAGTAGTTAATATATAAAACTGTACGAACCACGAAGCCCACGGCGATAGTAAGTACAAGGAGGGGAAAGTATCTTATCTCGAAAGTCTACAGGTACCTACTTTTATGGCATCAATCGATAAGGTCAATCATAAGAATAATAATTATCTTTCTAACAAACTTGGTAAATTAAATAAAGGGAAATCCATAAAATCTAAACTTACAAATTCAATGCCAATGAATATAAGGTAAAGGCGCCTAATTCCGTGTTATTTTCACGAAACCTCGAAAGAACCTCAAAAATTAAGTATTCATTGTGCCTTTTCCTACATAAGGCAATTTTTATTAGAAGTCTAAATATCTTATTTTTTAAAAATACCATCAATTTGATTCTAAAAGTTAATTAAAACTGTTAAATTAATCAAACAATGAAAAAAGTCAGAAACGCCTAATTCCGTGGTAAAAATTCTAATTCCGTGGTATTTGGATTCTAATTCCGTGTGTAAACATAATAAACGAAATGACGTGGAGAGAATAATACCTAAGTACATGGTGTTCAAAAAATGAAATGTAGGTATTCACTTTAGCTTTGTATTTCAGATCATTCTCTATCGTTTATGTCTAACAAAATAGAATCACAATTA
This sequence comes from Lithosia quadra, assembly GCA_963576445.1. Taxonomy (NCBI): domain Eukaryota; kingdom Metazoa; phylum Arthropoda; class Insecta; order Lepidoptera; family Erebidae; genus Lithosia; species Lithosia quadra. The sequence continues at coordinate 4,117,086 of OY754897.1, forward strand.
GCAAGCATATTAATTATTATCTTGTTTTTGGAAAGTGTTGAAAGAATGAGGATCAGTCACTTTTTTAGCTGAGTATGCAGTTTTATAGACCTAAAAAAAACAATAAATTCTGTAAAAAAATTATTTGAATCAGATCAAAAATGACGAAGTTATAGCCATTTTAGTGCGGTAATCTCAAAAACGCTCGCCACCGCGTAGAAATACCCTGTGACGTCATAGCTCACATCGTCGAGCGCATCGCGTCGCCGTCGCGCCGCGCCGCTATGGAGAATATAGGGCTATTCAGATAAAACATTTCATGATTTTTTTTTTAAATTATAGAATTAAGTATTTTTTCTTTTTTTTATACTACGTAGGTGGCAGACAAGCACACGGCCCACCTGATGGGAAGCTGTCATCGTGGTCTATGGACGTGTGCAACACCAGGGGTGTCACACGGGGTGTCACCAGGGGTTCTAACTACCCTGAAGGGAAGGGGGGGCGGCTAGGAAGGGGTGGAGAGGCTAGGAAGAGGGGGGGAGGAGGGATACAGTGAGCTCTGGCTACCCTACTTACCTTGGGGAACACAACACTATGGTTATTATAGCCGCGGTGTTCTGTAGGGCGGAGGTACTACCCCAGTCGGACTGCTCAGTTCGGACGGAAGATACTGTCGGGTCCCACCTATTATTATAGTGTTAAGTATTAATTAAGAATATGAAATATTTATTCTTTCATTTGTAGTGGTTCGATAGCATTTTAAGGCATGTTGGAAATCAAAACTTATATAACCCGTGCGGAAATCCCCACGGATATCACCCCTGTCGGCCATCGGAGATAAAGATAAGATAAAGATAAAAGATAAAGATAAAGATAGAGATAGAGATAGAGATAAAGATAAAGATAAAGATAAAGATAGGAGGAGGACCACCACAGGAGGTGGTTGTGTCACACTCGAACCGACGAAAACCGCACTTGGTCGCGTAAGGTTACCCAATAAAGAATTTCGCTTGCACACCGGTGACCTTGGGCCATATACGATTTTGAAATAGCCTCATCGACCCCTCCCTCCCTCCCCTTTCCAGGAGCAAGAAGAGGACACCGTGGCTCGCAAACCAGAGGGGTCATCTTGAAGCCGGAGATGGTACGGGTCGGCCGGGGTGCGAGGGACATATCTTTTGGGTAACCTTATACCTCGGCGCTAGAAAACCCGAGACGGCGTGCGGTTTTAATCAGTTCGATTCAAACATAAAACGCCCCGGTTGGGGGTGTTTCTATTTTTGTCAGTCCGCCGAATTGACTGCACCCCGCCTGATGGTAATCTGAGGTGCAGTCCTAAAAGTAATGGACATCATTCCATCAAAACTTGAACACTTTCCCAAATAACGGATGTCCAGGTATACAACCACTCTACCCTTATTTGCCCCCTTAGGAGTGGATTTTTGAAAAACCGCGATTCACGGGGTACGTTTATTTTTAACCAGAAGCAGCTGTATCAAATTTCGTGCTTCTTACTTTCAAAATAACGGACTTTCCATGCTGCCATCCATCGCCTATTTTACGCCTTTAGTAGTGAAATTTTGAAAACGCTGATATACGTGTATATATATTTCTAACTAGCTGTCTCGGCGAACTTCGTACCGCCATATTTTCCACCCGCGTGCAATTCCGTTCCCATTCCTGTTCCCGTTCCCATTCCCACTACTATTCCCATTCCTATTCTCATTCCCATTCCCATTCCTACTACTACCTACTACTACTAAATACTAATCCCGTAACGTAAACATAAACTTCTCTCACATAATAGAAAAAGTTTGTATGAGAAAAAGAAAAGTTACTTTCTGAAATTTTCTGTACAACTGTTTTATTATTTTTTTCGTAAGAACCTTCTCCCGATAATAACAAACACAACAAAAAAAGAATTAGTGAAATCGGTAGAGCCGTTGGTGAGTTATGCGCTTACCAACACATTTTGCGATTCATTTTTATATTATAGATCAGAAGTAGGTAGGTATATGAAATTTAATGCGTCTAACATTGAAAATGAAGAACTTTCGTATAAATGTTTATGCCTTATTATGCCACCTTAGGAGTAAAAATTCTAAAAATCCGTTCTTAGTGGATTCCTACAACATAAAAAGCATCTACTGTCAAAATTTCAAGTTTGTAGGTCCAGCGGTTTAGGCTCTTCGTTGATGTATCGGTCTGTTTATCAAAGGGCATCGCACACGATGTGAGCTATGACGTCATCGACAAAAATCCAGCGAGTGTGCGTTTTAAAATAGCCGTTTTTAAATCTTCGATAACTTCGTCATTTCTTGTCGGATTTTCATCATTTAAAAAACAAAATGCTTAGAAATTTGTAGCGCATACGTTTCATTAATTAAAAGTTCTGTTATGTGACTGATCCTCATTGGTACATTTCTGTGCGGTGGTGGTCGTCAGAGGCGTCTCGTGACAATTATTTTAGGGATTTTCATTATAAAACCCGAAACGGTTGCTTATCCAAGTCTATACTTTGGTAAGCTACGAAAAAGTAAGAATATTGACTACGTGACATAATCCTAAACCTCTCTCTCTCCTGTAACCAAGCGTGGTATTTTGAAGACCCTCTCCCCCCTGAACGGGTCACGTAGTATGGAAACGTTCTCTAAGTTCACATCGCTACTAACATAATAATGGAAACAATTCCCAAATAATTAAATTATAATAAAAATTAATATATTGTCATAATTATATATCGATGTTACCTTCCAGAGTGGAATTGCAGCGTCATAAAGTCAGTATAATGTTCAGCGACAAAAATAGTGAAGATGAGGGTTCGAACTTTACCGTGCGAGCCAGCTGTCATTCTGAAGTTCCTCCTGGACCTGGATTCATCAGAGGTGCAGCAGTTATGAGTAGAGGACTGAAATACGCGGCAGATAATATCAATAGAGTGGCTGTGGCCGCCGTAGCTTATGATACTTGGCAAGTAATTTCTGCTTTCAAGGAAGATGTGTATATTCGAGATAATGCTGATAAGATAATCAGAAAAATAGAGGAGTCTATCCGGGAACTGACCAAAAGCCTTGAAAGTACAACCAGTGCCGAGCATAGAAGTGAAATTGAAACTGCCATCAAGTATTGGGAGAACGTTTTAAGGGACGTCAAACGTACGAAGAAATTTCCAGTAAAATCTATTAAAACGTGTTCGTCAGTGGCTGGGGGTTGGGGAGGCTCCCTGGCAGCTAGCGCTGGCGTGGCTTGGGCTGGCGCACAGACGGGAGCCATGTGCGGCGCTCTCTTCGGTCCGGCTGGGGCAGTTGTTGGAGCACCGGTCGGCGCTCTTATAGTAGCGCTTGGAGTTGGCTTTGGAGGTGGCTATTGTGGTAGTAGACTTGGAGAAGTTGCAGCCGAAGGAGCGTTAAAACTAGCTGACTAATTAGATAATATTATAAATAATCCTGCAGTTTAGTATGCGAGGTAGAAAGACGAAAGTAATACTCACCATCAAAGGGACCTACAAACTCGTAAAAAATAGCGTTATTCACGGGAGTCTAATTAAATGGAAAAGCTCATTAGAACACTCGTCATGGCAGAGGCAAAATACTGCTAAAATATCTCTACGCAACTGCAAATTACCTAGCATTAGGTACCTACTTGGCAATGGTCTCGACCAACATCTGTAGAAGCTCTCGCTAGGCAGCTAGATCAAGGGCCTGATGCTGAAGGCAGTTATTCTTCAGGAACAATTTCTGAGGAAGTTACTCTCTGAAGCCCTAACCATCGATAGCTTGGTCCCTGATCGGTCCCTTGGGGCAATATTTTTAAATGGTTTCTTGAAATTGTCTTCCAAATGTAATTAAATGAATAAAGGGAATAACAGTAACATATTTTTATTTAAGACTTATACACTATGTTAGTTTACTATAATATTCATAGGTAATATTTTTATATTGATGTGGCAAGCAAAATTAACTACCTACTTGTGAAGCGCTACAGCAGTGATAACGAATGAAAATAAGAAACGCAGAAAAAAAAATGAAAAATGATTAGCCGGCTAACCACGACGCGCTTGTCATAATTCAGCTTCGAGCAAAGGAGCTGAGGGAGAGAGATGGCGCTATACACGGTGTATAGCTCCATCACTCTCCTTCAGCGCCAATAAATTGAAATGGGCCCAATCTGTTAACAGAATCGAGGCCCTGAAATATTTTAAGCACGTCGTGTTTTGGCCCCAGTATAACAGTTAAGTATAACTATGAAATATGACAGATGATTTGAGATGATATTGAGAGAATTATGTACGACGAATTTAAACTAAACGATTGGTAAATATCAACCTTTACACGAAACACTTGGTTTTCTTGGAATACCCATGTGCGTGGCGTGCGTGCTAAAAAAACGGTGTTAAATAAAACACAACATAAAGGATTCCGTGTCGCCTATCGCTCTTATTGTAGTAGTAAGTTCGTTGTCTAGTTTAGCTTTAAAGCGTAGCCAGACGAAGATATTGTCGTCACAGCAGTCCGTAACCGCATTCAACCATTGCTTTTTCTCTTCAAATTCAAACTTTTCGCTTTTTAATACGTCACATATGTACTCAGCCGCAAAATATTCCAAAAAAGTTTTATGTATAAAAACCGGGACGCCTTCAAGCGAGATGTGTGATATGAGACCAATTTTTTCTGTGCCCGCTTTGATTTTACTAACTAAATTATTAAATTCTACCTCGCCTCCTTCGTAGAATGGGTTCATATGTTTGAATTCATTTATATCTAAACCTTTTCGCAACCACGAATCTAGCTCATCGAATGGAGCATGTAAGTTGAAGACAACGTATGCTGCAATTTTTTTATGCAAGGATATACAATCAGCTATTTCTTTCTCATATTTCATAATGACATCCGGGTTGTAGAGGTCCATGTTATTCTTATCGCGAAAGAGTTTCTTGAGTTTGTTTTCTACAAATGTTTCATATATATTGAGTATGTTGATATATACTTGCTTGGTGCCATGGTGTTCATAATTATCTTTTACATTCACGGTATAGTCAGCTGCAAAATACAAAAGCAAAGGTGTTCCGCATAATGTTTCAACCTCTGCGATTACGTAGCCTTGTTCTTCAGGTATGGACAGAGTTTCCAGTGAAAAATCTAGAGACTTATTGTTTGAACGTACAAATTCATAAAAACGTACAAATATTTTTCTAATCCAAGCGTAAGGTGTATATTGCCAATTAGTAGTCCCGGAAATAGTTTGAAATATATCATTTATGAAGGTTTTTAAATTTCTCTTCTGTATGTCATTGAATTTATCAAATAATATCTTTTCTCGCCAAATTGTTTCTAGATATGTATCTTGCTCTGTTAGATTTAGATGTTCTAATTGAAAGCATTTACCGAAATACCCTTGTAAGATGTTAACTCCACCGCACGGTCTGCTGGTGACCCACATTTTATTCTTCTGAGGATAGTTCCGGACGACGTTAAGAAAATTAATAACGGTATCTTTGTAATGCGGGCAGACTTCATCAAAACCATCGAATAAAAATATCAGTTTTCTCTTATTATAAAAATGCAGAAACAATTTCAACTCAAAATTAGACAAAACATCGCCTTCACAACTTTTCATGTTCACTTCGTTATTGTCAAAATAAATTGATACGTTAGTTGTGTTTGCTATAACGTGGCAAAGAAATTTTAACGTTTCCAAAGTATCAAGAACTATTTTACTTTCTTGCCATTTATAAAACTGTTTCGCATGATTCAATAAATTTATCCTTACTATCCAAAACTGTGCATCTAGTTCCTTAGTCTTTAGTGATAGATGAGTAAGTAATGTTGATTTGCCCATGCCTGGTGTAGCTGTGATAAGAACTGCATCATCGGCGATATCATGAAATGATCCGACATGATTAACAGGAGCGTTATTAGAACCCTCATTCACTTGACGGACTCCTCTTTCAATATATAAATGTTTTATTTCTTCGTAGTTATCATTACTTAGCGGTGTAGTAGCTATGCTAATGCGTTCATTACGTATTACTTTATCCAATATACTATCTTTTATAAAGCCGACCGACACATCGTCTACAAGTACATCTAAACTGACTTCTTGTCCCTGAAATGATACGTTTGCGTCCTTTATTATCTCTTTTTGCGATTCTGTGCTCAATGCGTCTAAATTTTGTGTTTCGTCAGTCAACTCTTCGGTGCAAGCAAAACATTCATTAAGTACTTTCATATACGCGCTATTTGTAATAACAATTAACTTTTTCTGTTTCATTGCTTGTGCGAATTCAAACAATCTAAAATGTGGAATATTGTCGTTCCGTGTGTTATGCCACACAACGATTAACAATTTTTCAGTTTTAAGCAACTCTGCATTTAAAGAGTTAAAGTCTGCCGCTGGCAAATCAAATATGCATGCCAAATCTAGGACAGCGTACTTCTTGATCAGGGTATTATTAGCATGGCTTAAGCATTGTATCACTTTGACACACGTTAGTGTAACTGTATCTGTAATCACAAACATTTTAGAGATGGCTTTGGGAGGTTTTATCCACTCTGTAGCATCTTCACTAAAGCTATAGCTGAAGCATCGTAAATTACTCATGTAAAACATAATTTGCAACGCACTAATTTGTGGTTCTGTTACTACATTTTCTATTGCTTGATCATCTAAATTATCTTGTTTGGTGAGATACGGTCCCATCTTTGTTGCCATCCACCATTTTTGTATTTCATTATGGTAATGCAAGAACACTAAGTCAGATTTTATCGAAAAAGTATGGGGGTTCACACGTAAGTGATTCTGTATATCCATTTTTAAAAGTTGCTCCACCTCCGCATGATTTTTTTGTTTTGAAAAAATTACTAATTTGCTTAAAAAACCTCTGGCTACATTGGTACAATCAAAATGAAGTTTGGGAAACTTTATGGTTCTTATGTCGAATCTATATTCATGTAGTTTGTTAATTTTTTTCTCCAGTTTATCAAATAAAGCTTTTGCGTTATTCTGTTTGGATGTTAAATCAATTGAAAACTTAAGCATATTCGTTTCCTCATTGTTAATTAGAAGGTTACCGACGGCACCTGCTAGTCCTCCGTTTAGATCTAAAACCCCATCAGCTATAGTGTCATCTATTATGACAATTTTATTCGATCCCACTTGTTGATTTCTTTCACATATTTTAACTATTTCTGTCGTTAAGTAGTTCAATCTTCTTTCATTCTTTTTCGGATTACCGCTTATTGTCAAATCTAAATTACCAAAAGTAACGGGTACTTTCAAAGTCAGTGATCGTAAAAAGTCTACTACAACCGTGCGAGCTGCTAAAAATGATTCATCTATTACCTCCCGTGGAATAACAACTTGTCGTAACTGTTCTATATCGTTAAGAGGTCTTTTACACAAAAATTCTAATTTACCATTGTCATTACAAGCGATGTGAGTTATGACCAGAGGTGTTAATGTATCTGCTGAAGGATTTGATAACAGTGATGATATGAGTTCATCTACGGACGGCTCTTGTGTTGGTAAATCCTGCGATAGATTATTTTCTGCCTTGCTCTGCTTTCGTAGCTCCGGATGAATTTTAAGTATTTCTTTGAACAGGTTATTCCGAAATAGTTCTACGTATTCGTCGTCGTCGTTGGCTTCAAAGAAATTATCTTGAAAAGTCAAAATTCTTCCTTTCTCATCGGGTTTTTCTTTATCCAATTGCACGTCGGAGATATCAACAACTTTCTGTTTCAAGATGTAATGATACTGTTTTACATATTCATCGTTCATTACATTCATGGATCGGCTGGCACTCAGGTAACTTGAGAAATTTTCAGCCAGCTGTATGATATCTTCTTTTAAAATGATTTGACCAAAAAAAATTACGTGTTGCTCGGTGTAAAGTGGTAGCGTGCCACCAGTGCTGCTGGTAGCGATCAAATAATTTAAAATACTATCGTAATCACTCACATATGCATTGTTGGAATCAAAATCGCATTTAGCATTGGTGTACAGAACGAATACACAGCCCGACTCTGCAATATCACCACTAAAAAGCTTATCCTGTTTATTGGCATTCTTACTTAAAGTAATTTTCTTCTTAATTTTTGACAGACTCTCAAACCACTTAACTGATTCATTTTTATTATCGAAAGTTGGAAATTTGTCATCATTTTCTTTGTGTTTCACCTGGATGAATATCGCCACGAGTTGATCACGACCTTTTATTTTTATTTTGAAGCAAACGTCATCAAAGGCGCCAATCTCATCCATATTAGACACCAAACAGAAGTCTTCAATGCGGTCATCGTGCAACAACTTGAACAAAATGAAGGCGATAAGTTTGGACTCGTACAGGTGACCGCTGATGCCCGAGGTGCCGGAACGCTTTTTGTAGAACTCACTCATTGTAGCTATTCCGACTGACATTATGAGTGTGAAAGTTCAGCCCACCTGTGAACACAAGAAAAAAATTGTTAGTTTAAAATATGAAAAGTATTACTTAATCTTATTTTTTTATACTACTTAGGTGGCAGACAAGCACACGGCCCACCTGATGGGAAGTGGTCACCGTGGCCTATGGACGTATGCAACACCGGATACGTGGGTTACTCACCTCTTTATCAGTTGTTTACTGCTGGCTCCAATTAAGCACTAAGTACCTACCTACTCTATAAATATCACTCCATATTGAAACACAATCTCTGAAATAGGTACCTACTGCAAATTCATTTTTTCACATTGTTCAAATATATAAAACCTTAATTTCATCTAAGGAGAACCATTACGATATTGACAGTATCAAGTTATCTAATGTTTTATAAAAAAACTAATGATGTATGTTTGTTATAATAATAAAATAAAAAATAAAATAATAGAGGTTGCGCTCGCGCAGTCAGACAGTTCAGACAGCTGATAACGAATGATATTATTATCGAAATTAGTCATGTGTCAGATTTTGTAAACATACATTGCAGTAAATACCTGACCATAGACAAACATTTTAATCTAATGTTACCACCATTGCTACCAACCCAAACTTGGAGGTCGATCGATATTATTTCGAACGTTAATAAATGAAAACTACATGTGTGAATAAACATTAATCAATCATGCATAATGATCACGTACCTGACCTGATTTGACCTAACAGTTGAGCTTCAATCATTGAAGAACCACTACACGAAATACTGAATATACCTTTCACATCTTGCAAAAATTAGTACCTATTGTTATTAACTTCACTAAATATCAGTGACCTTGTAGGAACATGAACACGATAAATATAGCTGGATATAGCTCTTTGGGTCTTGCTATCTCTTTCTAAGCATTGTGCGTCTCTGTCTGACGCACAACATAGATGTTACGTACCTACTTATATTTGATTTGTTTATGGTTAATATATATCCGCGTCGAACTCGTCATACAGATAAAGATGCCTGGTACACAATAATAATATACTTATTACTCATAGGTATGTGTATTTATTACATAGTCTGTTCTCATAATAGTGATTAAGGAGTGGTATTATTGTGGTATTTAGCATAGGTATTTAGATTTAAGACCATAAATAACTAAGAATAGATAATTCTTTATGTAATGATAGTGTGGACGAAAATACATCGGTAGGTATGTTCATATCGTAAATTAAGCATCTAAATTCATAGTTACGTACACAAATACGGAGTAGGTATTCTATTCATATTAAAAACAGAGCAGAATTGTTTGTTTTTAAACCATAAACTTTGAAACTACTGAACCGATTACAGAAATTGTTAGTACGTTAGAATCTTAGAATGTTACATAATCCCAGTAATACCTATAGGCTACTTTTTATCCCGATATTGAATTTTCTTTCGAATCGAGTTCGAAACATGTGCGATAGAAATTATTATGAGATTTGTACAGTTCCTTTTACGCACGATAGGGGCGCTGTACTTTCATACAATTTTAATCGCACACGTTACGAACTCGATACGACAGAAAATTCGTGCTCGCCCCACTAGGCAGTATTTTGTTTTTACAGGTAGACAGAAGCAAAAAGCTGAGCTTTTTGCTTCTGTCTACCTATATCTAATCTTAAATCTTGTTTACAGACACACCTAGTACTTAGACAACTAAGCCTGCACATTCCTAAATCATTAAATGTCTTCTGTTGCCGAGAACACGGAGGAGGTACAGGGGGAGGTCAAAGAAGAGGTGTACAAGAAGCGTGCAGGCACGTCGGGTATCAGCGGGCAGCTTTACGAGACTAAACTAGTATGTTTAGTACTGTTTAGGTTGCTACATAACGAAAATGTAGAAACCTTTCATTTAGCTTCCAACATAGACGACATTGGGGCTTTCGATGACATATGTCTCAAGTTAAAATTAAAAAACCATGATCGACCTCTCCTAGTGTTAGTCCAAGCGAAACATAAGGAGAATGATGACACAACCCTTGATGATAGAAACGAATTAGTGAAATGGTGTGAGAGTATTATGAAAGTTAAAGAAAAATTTGGTTCCAATAAAAATGAAGATCAAGTGTTTAACGACAACTTTAATGATATAGATTGTTTATTCGTTGTATATACGAATGCTAGATATGACTTTGGTAAATCAGTTTCAAGTAAAGTATTTGAAAGTAGTTATGCTACCGATTTGAACAATATATTATCAACCGGGACTGTTGGCTCTCAACCTAGTTACACCGATAAAGATCTGCACGATTTCAGTGAAACAATTATGAATGAAGAGATCCCGATCCTGGCTGAACGGTTTGAGAAATATCTCAATGATAGTCAGTCAATGAATATAATGAACAATGAATACGTAGTACGATATCACGTGATTTTGGCGCAGAAAATTGTGCACGTGTCTGAGATTCAAGAAAAACGTGGATTGAAATGTCGAATACTATCCTTCAGAGATGATTTTTTCGATAGTGATGATAAATATCTCGCTCTATTTAGAAAACATTTGTACGAACACGTTCTTAAAAATCGTGAGAAGATTAAGAAAACTAAAGAATTGAATGCATTGATATCATCATTCTTAAATGATCCATGTGCCAATACATTAGGTCCCTTAATAGATCGTCATATTACTTACAAAAACGAGAAATTGGAGTTTACATCTAAGAGACCACAAAGTGATGTACAAAAGTTGGAGGAAATCCATATTTCTACGGACGTAATAGAAGAAACGAGAGCAACGACTGCAAAAAATATTTTATTAGTTCTAAATTTATCCGTCCCGATAGCATTTGGTAATTTAGACTTAGCAATTAGAGGTAATGCAGACAAAATTGAGCAAAGGGTGAACCATTTGACGAAAATCATTTTGGAATTGTTTGCGAAATCAAAACAAGTTGATTCCTATAAAATTGTTGTTATTGACGATACAATTGATGAAGGAATTTTGAGTTGTAACGGTGGTTTAGGTGGAGGTGTGGGTAATATTTTCATTTACGATGAGAATACCAAGCTACTTAAATTCACAAATAATCATGAATCACTTGGTAATAACGCTAAATCTTTATATTTGAAACTCAAATCTGACGATTATAATCTGGATGAATTTAGGCTTCAAGTACAAACATCAAAATTCCCAAAACTTTCTTTAGACTGTTATAATATTGCACATGATTTTTTAAGTAGACTAGTTATTTACTCGAAACAGGGTAACCATTTCGAGGTGGAGAAAATATTTAAGGAAGAAAAAGAAATACTCTCGAAAAATAAGAGATATGTCTATAAAAACATGAATTCAGATGAATTGTTCATACAATTCCATAACGACATACAAAAATGGTGGATGTTACCGAAATCTGGACCATATCTCACGAGAAAAAATTGTATTTTTTATAAAACAATTGAAAGTATCAGACGCGTAAGGTGGGAGTATAGACAAAAGACTTCTTTAGTTAATCTTAAAAGGAGGAATTTTTTACGAATTTTGGCAAAACAACGTCTAACTTCGCCTACTGATGCTACTGAAACTCAAAATAGTTCATTAGGTATCCCTGAAAGTACAAGTGGACTAAGTGGACTTTCAAATCAAAGCGAAGAATCAATCCCAGAATCTTAAGGTGAATCCAGATCAGATCCAGACTAACCTAGTCTGGATTAACCTACTATATAACATAAATTGTATAAATCTAGTTATTTTACATGTTTTGTCAGTGTGAAAGGTATGCGTGATATAACATAATGTTATGTCAATGATAAATCATGTGTACCTACGTGTTCTATTGCAAAAGTTATAGGTACTTGGGTACAATATTTTACCTAATCTGACTGACACAGAAATTAAAAGAAAAAGCAGTACAAGAGCCCATAAGACAAGCCAGTTATGCTATGCTTAGTTTGGGTCTAGAGGGAGCCCTCTGTGTAAAATGTTGTAGAATTATTTTTTTTTACACAGGGCGACCTTATCGCTTAACGCAGTAACTGCCAGGCAACCCTTCATACATTCGTCTTTTTTAAATTAAATTTCATGAATTTACATAACATCGACTTTTATTTTCTCCTAGAAAGGGGATGAAAAGTAAAATATAATATAATGACAAATTATTTTTCTCTTGAGCAATCTAGGTACGATACGGAAGCCAGGACATTAATGAGGTCGGATTTCACCAGTGCTAATAGTAGATATACGATTAAGTCGAATAAACCATATCACGTTTCATTCAATAAAAAGCGAGGGGGAGAGGTTTATGTTGGAATCAAACCTACTAAAACCGCACAATGTCTCGGGTCTTCTAGCACCGGGGGGTAAGGTGGCTTAAAAGGCATTCGCAAAGGCCTCGCACAACTAAAAAGCTCTTGCATTTGTTCTGTTACAGGATATTACAGAAACCTGCGTATAAAAATCTTATTTAAATAAAAAAAAAAACACATTTATCAATAATCACCTATATTTTGTTAAATACATAACTTACTGATGGAAGTACCTTGTCAGTTAAAATAATTAATTTTTAAACTGGCAACATTTTTCAAGATGGCGGTGTGCACTATTATCTTATCAACTAATTTATAGTTCCGGATATTCACTTTTTGGGAGCGGCAACCATGTCTTCTAAGTTCTTGAGCTCGGCTGGAAAAAAATAATGGTCTTAGTAAATTAATTAATACAATAATTTTGTGTTCTATATTGATACTATTATTATTATTGATAGACAAAGAGAGTAGTCATCTGACATGTTGTATATTTGTTGTTTTTTAAGTTTTGTTTTTGTGGGGAAGATGTTGTGTGTTACGTCCTAGCCCGGCCACGGCAGCAAAAAAGGCCGTGACAATGTCAGTAGGCAGTACGGATGCGTACTTTTCTGTACTCAAAAAGAAAAAACAAGTACCACTTTATTTCACCAGATATGGAACTTTTTTTGTGGCCGGGCTGTAACGCATGCGTCCCAGCCCGGCCACGCGTCTATCTAAATGAAATGGGACCTTTATGATATTATTTACGTATGGGGCACTCGTACACATCGTGTACCATCGAATCTAAGTAGATTTTCTTTGAAATCGGTAGTTAATACAGTTTACTAACGAATCAAACTTTATTATATGAAATACCTTATAAAAATATTAGAGCAAAAACGTAATTAAGTAAGTAAATTATAAACGCGAAGTCAGTATGGATCAAAGTATGGATGTATGTATGGATGAATGTTCGTTACTCTTTAACGTAAAAACTACTGAATGGATTTTAATAGTTGAATAGACAACAAATAGTTGTCATCTTACACTTACAACAATTTGTAATCAGAAGTTGACTCCCATCAAAGTAAATATGAACTAAATAAAGAAAAGGAAAGAACATGGACCTCACACTCCAAGCTGCAAGATCTTGATAGGGGCTTCATACAGTCATGGGGCCCCATACACATCCATCACTATGGAGCCCATACACCTGTGGGGCCCATATAACACTCAGTCTCCAACAAATGGTACCTGACTATTGTACTTCAGGGATATACCATACCATGGTGTTATTATGTCACAGGGAGGATGGACAGAAGCAGATTCATAGAACAGATGGTAAAAGGGTGTATGAGCCTGAGATCCTACCACCACAGGCTAATTAGGTGGGAGTGGCCCTGTACAGGGCTGCTTGGAAGCTCTCTGCGTCTCCCTCTGACTAGCTGAGCGCATAATAGAGAGCAGGCAAGGGGCGGGCTGGTTCTCTGAGCGCAGGGGGGGTGACAAGGCGAACACCTGTCACCCAACAGCCAACCTGCCGCAACTGGAGATGGCCTTGGTCACTTTGGGTACTAGGTTCATGCTTTTTAGGTCACCTTACACCATGTCGTTTGAAGATTGGAGACGGCGTGGGGTTTTAGTAGGTTCAAGATCTCTGGGAATTTTTGCTATGGTGAAGAAAAAAGGGTCAATGGGCAACAATTACCTGGAAACGGCAAACAGTAGAAGAAGCAAAAAAAATACTGAGTCATAATATGTTTTCTACGAAATATCAAGGTGTGACTGAATGATGTATTAGGAAAAAACATTACCAGCTGCTGCAATAGCCTTCTCCTTTGCTAGCTTCTCATCACGGACAACCTTTTCTTTTGCCTCAATTTCACGGAACTTAGTCTCCTTCTTGGAAAGCCTGTTGTGGTGGAATGCTCCATATAAGATACCCGCCGTGAGGAATGACCAACGGCCAAACTGGAATTGTTTACAATAAGATTACAGCATATAAACAGTGTATCTTTTGGCACTATTACTATATTAAAAGTACTGGTAACGGATGATAAATATTCAAATATACCTTCAAGTCCTCAAATTTCATTCATAAATGTGTGATGATGTGAATCTGTTGCTGTAATTTTTTATTTTTGACTCAAACTTATAAATGTTATTCAAAATTAAATCTTTATTTGCTTGAATTAAATCAGCAGGTATTGCCAACAAATGAACTTGTAATAGGCAGTGATTATGATTATAATATAGGTATAGGTAATATATATAGAAATAAAATAATTAGTACATAATGTAGTTGTATAAATATTTAAATTAATTCTTGATTCCATATATTTAAGTCAAAAGGATATGAGCTTTCGCGAGTAAAGTTCACCTATAATACCTATCCGAAAAGGACCACCATGTAAATCAATATTAAAAACAACTAGCCAGTAACTATGCGAGTTACTTAAATAAAACCTCTTTGGAAGTTATTATCATGCTTAATTTAGGAATTCCTGCTCGAAAACATTGTTACATAATGATAAATTTTTAAGTCTTATAAGTATAATAAATAATAATTACCCTGATCAGTGGCGATACGCGTACTGGAGGTCCGTAGGGAAGGTCAGACATTTTATTAAATTTTGTTGTATGGGATCCGAATCCAAATAGGATTTAATTAAAAATCCCAAGATTTTCTTATATGATGGATGAGGTTATATTTTAAAGTGGGGTTGTCAACAACGAAAAATATGATGTCAATGTCAAACTGTGTCAAACCAATGAAAATAAAATGGAACATTTACATTTTTGTTATTATATTATACATAAAACAATAATTATTTCTTATATTACCATATGAGCCACGATTTATGAATCTTTCTATCTTTAATTTTTAATCCAACTGTATCAAATAGTCATCTTTCTTTTACAACCTCTAGGATCTATTATCATTTTCCCTGGTACTCATACACCGAGAAGAGGTCATAATAAAGGTCTCAAAGTCTCAACTCGCAATATTACTTCTGAGACTTGCGGTGGGCGGTGGATGTGGTGAAGGCGTGGAAGCTTTTGCCCTTGCATTTTAATTTTCGTTAGCAAAATAATGCAATATCAAAACGCGCGTTTGACAAGTTTGACAGAATTGGAATGAACGGCCCAGTGACGCAGTGATTTTTCATTCGTTTCGTTATCAAATCACTCAAATTCTCAAATTCGACTTCATAAAGTAAATCAATCAGTCTTCAAAATGGCGTTAATCATGTCGTTCGTGTCCGTCGCTATATCTATACTGTACACGCCGTTCTTACTTTTAATATTGTGCATAATATTTCTCGCATCAATTGGAAAATCTTTGGGCATCAGAAGGCTATATGTGAACATTTTGCTGAAACTTTTTGAGGTAAATATTTATTGAACATTATTATGTGCGTAATAAATTGTAAAATAACATGTACCTCGCTAAAATATATTCCAACTAAGAGCTTATTACATCATTTGAACAGATTACCTTTACCTAATAGTATAATATGGTTGTTGTGAAATTTTATATTGCATAGGTTATGGCACAAGGTACCGAATATGACTCATTCTAGAACTGTTTTATCTGTGATTGCTTACAGATAAACAGATTATTTTCGTAATAATTCGCAAAATAATTATTATGTTAATACATTTAAGCTGGATTTATAGACGGAATATAAATTACAATCTAGTGATAACCAAGGAACATGTAATGTCAGAAACTTGTGAACATAAACATTATATTCTACACCTGGTACAACTTAGCTACCTACTAAATACTATCTAAAGAGTTTTCCACACATTAATATATGCATAATATTATCATAGATAATACTTTTTGGTTTAATTATTGTTACCACGTCTTGGTTTTGCCTTTTGTTTGAGAATCTCAAACTTGGTTACCAGTTTGTTTACTAAATATTATCCACATTAGGCTTCTTTTTACTAACAAATAATATTTTTTGTTTTCTTAACACACAATACTTTTGTTTTTACTAACAAAGAATACTTTTTTTGTGGCAAAAAACATAGTATTATACCATATTCTGAATGAAGATGTCATAGTTTTTCTTATTGAATTCTTATTACCCAAAATTGTAGTACATGTGCAATATTAAAAAGATATTTGTAATGTTGATTGATAGAGCTTGGTGGACCTTGCTACACATAATATGTAACGAAATCAGTAGTCCTTTTCCACAATATATGCATTCTTTGCAACACTCCCAGAAGATGTAACCATTTCTCAAAAACAGACAGGAATTGTAAAAAATATATTTGAATATTCAGAATTGTTCACATAACATACCCTATAAGATCTATGTACAGACACAGCTCATTTTTAATTTAATATTACATAAGATCTTAATTCTGACCAAAACCTTTCAAACAAAAAAAAAACATTAAAATACATTCACTAGTTTTTGCATCCATCGTTTGTTTGTATTCGGAATCATTCATAATGCAAACAAAGTATTTTATTTTAATATCTCCAACGTACAGACACAGCTCATTTTCAATTTTATCATGTATAGTATAGATAAATTCAAGATCCTGTTGAATTGATACATGAATTAAAGGAAAATGTCCGATTTCTAGCGTTTTTAAAACAATGTGTGGTGTTATGGACAACCCTAGACATGGTGACAGTAGTGGGTGTGTGTGAATAATATAACCTCATGCTTGGTGTTGGTGTGGATTAACTAACAAATACGACTAACCCATATTCAATGACTTCACCATATTAATGCTACTCTATCATCCCTTCCAGGTGAATTTGGCGAAAAAGGTAAATAGTCTTGATAATTTGTAATGAGCTCTTTTAAATTTAATGTTTGAGTTCTTACTATTTGGGACAAAAAATACATGATAAAGTCTCAATAAATCAATATACTATTATAAAATTGTTAATCAGTTGTGTCTGTACATTGGAGACATTAAAATAAAATACTTTTTGTATATTATATGAATGAAAAAAAAAAAAACTAGGGATGTATTGAATGAACGATTTTGAACATATTTTTTTTATTATCCATCATTGTAATGTAACTCACACAATTTGTCCACGAATTCACCATAGACTTAATAGGAAAACAGCTTTGTGTTCTGGCAACAAAATTAAAAAATTATTACTAAAAAAAAACCATCTTTATCTGGACCAAATTGAAATAGGAACACATGGGAAGCACCAGTATTGTAATAAAAAGTTCCCAATGTTTGCAACACTATACTCTATCTATACAATGGTGCTATAAAATGGTGAATCCAGGGTCTGAAGACGGCGACTGTAAGTGGACATAGGAACTTTTCAAATAAATAAATAAGGCAGGTTTATTTATTCGTCATGTTTGAGTTCATTTAATTTGTCTGGTTATGCACTTACTGGGAAGCTTGTTTTTTTTTAAATGTCTTTTAAAAATTAAAAACTTATCTCCTTTAGACTTTATTACTACAATATAATTGGCTTGCATGTAAGGTTTAATGACAGTAGAGGAATCACGTGAAGTATGTAAGGACAGAAGCAGAGATGGCGGGCTGTTGTCTCTGCTCTCTGCCTACCCCGAAGGGAAAAAGGCGTGAGCATTATGTATGTGTATGGTGTATGTACGTAATAATATATTTTTAATTTACAATAATTGACGTAATTATTTTTTCCTACAACTTGTATGATGTTCAAAGTACAGTGCGTTTCGACCTTCATTGATATCTGTGCGAACGTTGTCAGCAGTTCTCATATCGATTGAATGCGGTTTCGACCATACCTTAGGCGTGAATTATACAGAAGAGGCGAGCTTAAGGCGAGCAAAATCGCGTCCCAATCAAAGCTAATTTGTCCATTTTGCTCTATAAGGGCTGCCGACTATTCTGGGGGCATGACTGGGGTACCGTGGTTCCTAAATTCTCTCGGACCATCTCGAACTTGGAGATGACCCGGGTGAAATCGGGGTGTGAGAAAAATGCCATAAGGGCCACCTTACACCCCGGCGCCAGAAGACCCTAGACAGCGTACCGTTTTAGTCGATAAAGTCTCAGGACAGGGCTCAAAATACATCGATAGTGCTACAGTGGTGGCCCTCAGCTTGACGGCCTTCTTTCACGCCCCTCTTAGTTTCAGAGATTAGCGCTTTCAAACACACTCTTCAGCTTTGTTACATAGGTACACTGGCATAGACGTGTTATAACTTAAAAGTCTATGTACTATGGTTTATGAGTAACATTTCTACGTTATGATGACATATTGGCGTATAGTGCACGGCATCTAACGTGGCCAGATTTTGGAGTAGGGTGGGCCCCACTACTTTAAAACCTTGCCTAGTTAGATGTACACTATACTTGTTTCTAGGCGACGCATTTTGCCACAAACAAGTATAGTGTACGGCATCTAATCGGTCTAGTTAGTCGATGGTGAAATATGGATGCAGAAATCTAGTAACGCAATTTTATCTATACATATAATAAAATGGTAGAAAAGTCAAAACTGTACATTGAATATTTTTTTAAAAGAATACTTGGGGTGTGATCTACAATCGATACCGAAGCCAAAAATATAGTTTTTAGAATTTTTGTCTGTTTGTCTGTTTGTCTGTTTGTCTGTATGTATGTCCGGGATAAACTCAAAAAGTACTGCATGGATTTACTTCAAATTTGGCAAGAATATTATTAGGAAGTCGGGTCAACACATAGGCTACTTATTATCACGCTTTCACCTACGGGGAACGAGCAGTGAACCTTTATATCTTCAACGCATTCTGTAACAACGTGTATTCTAAAGACGCATATTTGAATGTTGTTATTGTGTTCACTATGCTATAAGCTAGCTTCACACTATAAGTAACTTGACCGATAAATTATACAATAAAAAACAAACTTAATTTTGCGGTTCAATCCGTAGACCCGATTACTGCACCAACCGCAAATAATAAGTTTGTCGTAGGTTACATCAATAAAACTGTAGAGAGGTAAATGTACATTACTGTACATTGAAATATTTACAAAATAACTATTCGGGGATGATTGGTGATCAATATTATACCAATGGTAAAAATGCAATCAGTAATTTTTTTGTCTTTCTGTCTGTCTATTTGTGCACGCATGGATAAAAAACTACTGGAGGGATTTTGATCAAACTTGGTACTTACGATTTATTATAGTTCATACTAATCTGAACAACATAATAATATATACCCATTTATGTCCCACTGCTGGGCATGGGTCTCCTCTACTATAACGACAGAGCTGAGAGGGTTTAGACCTTAATCCACACACGCTGGCCTAATGAGGTTTGGTGGATCAAACATGTCCTTAGAATTTCTTCTAGGACATGTATTTCCTCACGATGTTTTTCCTTCACCGTCAACAGATGGTAAATCATGTGATTAGCACGCGTGTATAAATTCCACAAAGTGAAATTCACATTGGTACTATCCGGCCGGATTTGAACTCGATACCTCTGAGCAGAGGCCGCGTCCTTATCCATTCAGCGCCTTCACTCGCCATTCACCCCGCGGCCAGTGGGGCAGGTTATGTCGGATTTTTACCGACTAAAACCGCACGCCATCTAGGGTCTTCTGACGCCAGGGTTTAAGATGGCCCATAGAGCATTTCCCTCGCACCCCGACTTGACCCAGGCCATCTCCGGATTCGAGATGGCCCCCTCGGGCTTGGCATCCACAGTGTTCCCGTCATGCCCCCGGAATAGGGGGAAGGGGGCGCTTTCACGCGCCGCCGCCTCGGCCTGCTTCTGTTAGGGTGACAGGCGGCTCCGACGGAGGTCAATAGACCTCCGACGCCTTCGTCGCCGCCGTCTGGGAGAGCTCTGTGCAGCCTCTCCCGAACCCTTTCCGCCGCCTCCTACTAGAGCATCACAAGGGCCATGGACCGCACGATCCCCGTGTAGAGCCTCCTGCGGGAGTCATCCGGCTCCCTCATGTTGGGCAACAGCCGCGCCAGAACGTTGGCCCCCTTACACCCTGGCTTCAGAAGACCCTAGACGGCGTGCGGTTTTAGTCTGTAACCTGCCCTGCTGGCCGCAGGGTAGGTATCCATAAGGATTTCCGCACGGAAAAAAAGGCTATTTTGTATATAAGCTGATACCCGCGACTCCGCCCGTACGTCAAGGTTTAAGGTCGGTCATCATTTTTTGGTTATATCTCCAGTTCTACTTAGTCAATTACAACCAAACATAAGGTAAATTTTAAGTCTAAGCAAGAACTTTCTAATAAAAAAACCTCATCAAAATAAATTTAGTAGTTTTTACGTCCATCGCGATTATCGGCTTTTGATGGGGTCTTTTTATTAGGAAGGTATTGGTTAGACGAGTGGAGTGAAGAGTAGAGTGGAGAATGGAGAGTGGAGGAGTGAGTGGCGTGGAGAGTTGTTTTATTAAAATAGACTTGGTGGCGATACCGACCTCCACGCGGGCGAAGCCGCAGGCGGAAGCTAGTAACGTAAATAAGTGTGACCGATGGCACATAGATAAAGCTTTGTTTTATTATTCACTAGCTGTTGCCCGCGGCTCAGCCCGCGTGAAATTCGGTTACCGTTCCCGCTTCCCATGGCAATCTATCCCAGGAATAAAAAGTAGTCTGTGTTATGCCAGCCTATAATAATCCATAATACCCCCGTCGGCCATCGGGGGTGGTTTAGTCTGAATCGAATCGACTGAAACCGCAAGCCGTCTCGCGTCTCAATTACCGGGATGTAAGGTTAACCAGTAGGCATATCCCTCGCACCTCAGCTGACCCCGGGTCATCTAAAGAACCCCCTGAAAAAGGTGGGGGGAGGAGGACGACCATCGCGCCGCCTTTTCGACTGTAGTACATACCACCGGTAGTTGACAGGCGGCCGTCCTGTCCCTCCGTGCCCTGCTTGCTTTCCACTGTGCCCTCTGCTAGTCAGAGGGACACGTGGAGGACCTCGCAGCAGTCCTCTAGCTAAAGAGCTCTAAAGTACAAGTTGTGATGATGATAATGCGAGAATTAGCAATATTTGCAATTCATGTTTGGCGTATTTAACATTTAACAATTTGTAACAAACAGTGTTAATTATACATGCCTACATTGTACCCAGAAATGCGCACGCACATTGAAATTATGCCAACGCAAAAACTTGGACCAAAGACTTGTAAAACTGTAAACAAACAGATAAAGTAGGTATTACTAAATGCCTTTTTTGTTTAGGCAGGAAAAAATGTTTTTTTTTTATTTTGATCGGAAAAAGTACACACCCAAGACCCCCCAAGTAGCCCTCTTTATAAAACTCTCATTTAGGCTATGTGCAGGAACACGCGGACCTCGCCTATTCGCGGGTGGCTATATCAGCGAGTGGAGGGTTAACCCCGTCCGTCCGTCACACCAGCAACCACACTCAGGACGGCATGAGGTGCAAATACTCACGCATCCGTTGCCAGCTATTACTAAAGACCTAAACCAATCTCATCTGTTATAAGCCGCTGATTGACGCTGCTTGGGCTTAGGAGTCAAACGGCAGTCGCGCCCTATAAAAAGCCTAAATTAACCTTGTAACCGCTGGATGAGGCCCTGTAGGCACCATGAAACGGACATGACACGAAACTGAGCAGCCCGACTGGGGTAGTACCTCCGCCCTACAGAAGATCGCGCCCATTATAACCATCGTGTTGTGTTCCCGCCGGTAAGTAGGGTAGCCAGAGCTCATTGAAGGGATTCTGTGCTGTCAGCGGGGAGACCAAAATCTCCGGTGTTTTCAGCACAGAAACTCTCGGCCACCTCCCTACCCTGCCCTCCAAGGTCGGTAGTGCGAGTGTGACACCCCTGGTGTTACAAACGTCCGTAGTTCAAGGTGACCACTTTCCATCAGGTGGGCCTTATGCATGTCTGCCACCTAAATATTATAAAAAAAATGCGTCAAGGCATAAACCCATTTGGGCCTAATACCTTTTATTAACACTGCGGGTAATTACATTAAAACAGAGATATATAAGAGCTGTCAAATAATTCTTTGTTCTGCCAAAAACAAAAGAGTCTTTCGTAAAAACAATAAAAATAACACAAAGGATCCGATAACAAAGTTGTAATGTAACTTGAAACCATTGAACTCGGTGTTTATTACGCCGCAGTCTGTATAGGCTTTTAAAAATAAAATGTTTTATGATCCTACTGAAATAATAAAAGTTTGTAATTGACTATGGACTATGGATGAATGTAAAAATAGAAATTTGAACATCCAGGACGGGATAATTTCGATCTATAGGAAAAGTTGGCAGTACGTTGGTAAAGGTGGGCCGAGTGCTTGTCTGCCACCTATGTGGTATAAAAAAAGGTGGGATTGTGGTCAAACGCGAGCCTATTACCGATAAAAAAAGTAAGCAAACCAATTGCTTTAAAATTTCATTAAATATATGTTACACACCACGTGCTTCACTCCCCTGAAGGCCAATTCTTGTCAATTTTGGACAGGTGTTCTTTTGGGTACAGGTATAGCTGGCCAATTCTTGTCAATTTTGGACAGGTGTTCTTTTGGGTACAGGTATAGCTGGCCAATTCTTGTCAATTTTGGACAGGTGTTCTTTTGGGTACAGGTATAGCTGGCCAATTCTTGTCAATTTTGGACAGGTGTTCTTTTGGGTACAGGTATAGCTTTTCTTGATTTGACTTAGGTGGCAGACAAGCACAAAGCCACCTGATGGGAAGTCGTCACCGTTGCTGGACGTGTGCAACACCAGGGGCGTCACACTCGCGCTGCCGACCCTGTAAAAACCTTCTAATGCCCTTCTTAAAGAACCCCATAGTGTACATTTGGGAAATCAATATGAAATCTAGAGTGGACATTTTATTTTTCAAGAATAGGCCTTCTGATAGGTGTTGTTGGAATGAGACACAGAATATATAAATACATACAAAGCACGCCTTTTTTCCATTAGGATAAGCAGAGACAGCATCTTTCCACTTGCTACGATCTTGGCATACTCCTTTCGCTTCTTCAACTTACATAATTGTTTTCATACACGCACGCCGGTTGCGGGTACTCCTGACCTGGCCTTTATGAAGTAAATATATATAAATGAACACGTCTAATAGCTGTCGTGTAAAACACGTGCTCTTGCGTCCATTAAACCGTTATCAACGACCTACACGTGAAGTTGCTATAATATACCTATTTATATACTTATCTACTAATGTTATTTAGATAAGTACTAGCTTTTAGCCCCTGACTACGTACGCGTTAAGTTGGGTTTAGATAGGACAGAAGACCGCGGTCATAACAATCATCTTGTTGTGTTCCCAGCGGTAAGTAGGGTAGCCAGAGCTCACTGGAGAGATTCTGTGCTGTCCACGGGGAGACCAGTCTCCTGCCTTGTCGAAACAGTCTCAACCCCCCCCCCCCCCCTTCCTAGAGTCAGCAGCGAGAGTGTGACGCCCTTTTTTATCATGCGGAAATCCCCACGAATACCACCCCTGTCAGCCATCGGTGGTGGTTAGTTGTTGCACACGTCCATAGGCCACGATGACCGCTTTCCATCAAGTGGGCCGTGTGCTTGTCTGCCACTGAAGTGTGGTATAAAAAAAGATTCGATTACTTCTGCAGTTTCGATTCCAACATGTTCTTTTGTCTGTACGTGAATATTGTGAATTATGAAGTAGAAGTAGATACCTACTTAAACAAAAAAAATATAAAAAAAACAGTCGTTATTTTTTTTGCAGAAAAACATCGGCCGTACAATACTGTTTATTATAAAAAAATGTTACCAGCCTTGGCTAGTTTCACATACAAAAAACATTAAAATGAGAAGTGTTTATGTCATAATTGTTGTAATGACACACGCAATAGCTGGACCCTTTTTAACCCATAATAATATGCCCATAATTTATTAGTTTGCCTAAAATGTACTAGGCAGTAGATAGCGTGATGATATTCAGCCTATGCTATGACATTCATAGGCCACGGTGACCGCTTCGCATCAGGTGGGCCGTGTGCTTGTCTGCCACCTACGTAGTATAAAAAGAAATGTTTGATCACAATCGGTTGAGTCGAACCGGAGATTATAGTCAAAAGACGGCAACCGACGTCCACGCGGGCGGAGTCGCGGGCACAGGCTAGTATTGTATATACAGTTATCTGTGTCAGAAGTACGAATGTTTTGTTTCCCTCACGTGATTAGATGGCCGACCTCTCGCACTATATTCTGGGGTCAAAAGTTAAATAAACATGTGACACGACGGTATCTCCCGTCCGAAATGAGCTGTCCGACTGGGGTAGTACCTCCGCCCTACAGAACACCGCACCTATAATAACCATCGTGTTGTGTTTCCGCCGGTAAGTAGGGTAGCCAGAGCTCACTGTACCCCTCCTCCTCCCATCCCTTCCCAGCCTCCCCGCCCCTTCCCAGCCCTCCCCCCTTCCCTTCAGGGTAGGCAGCGCGTGTGCGACACTCTTAGTGTTGCACACGTTCATAGGCCACGGTGACCGCTTCCCATTAGGTGGGCCGTGTGTTTGTCTGCCACCTAAGTAGTATTAAAAAAAAAAGACCTGTCAGAAGTACGAATGTTATGTTTCCCCACGGCCACGTGATTAGACGGCCGACCTCTCGCATCCTATATTCTGGGGTCAAAAGTTCAAACGAGTACTATCTTAATGACTTCTAGGGTAGCTAGATAAACATGTGATTGCATTCGAGTAGGAAGTAAAGTCTTGTTTGTAGATCTTCGATCATCGAAGATGTAGACTATACCTACAGTGTTGATTTCCATTTGAGCATCCTTCACAGGGGGGCTTGAGCTACTTATAGCCATCACAAATTCACCAGTGCATCAATTGGTTGGGTTTTGGTTATGTAATACTAGCTGTTGCCCGCGGCTCCGCCCGCGTGGATGTTGGTTATCGCGACCAAACATAGCCTATGTTCATTCTCGAGGTCTAATCTACTCCTATACTAAATTTCATCAAAATCTGTTCAGCGGTTCAGGCGTGAAAGCGTAACAGACAGACAGACACAGTTACTTTCGCATTTATAATATTAGTATGGATTAACTATTCACTTAATATTACATAACCCAAGTATTTATTTTAAATATTTCCAAAATATTAAACAGCTACTTTAAAATTTTAAGCTATTCAAGGCGAAGTCAATCATCATCGAAAGCACTTTTGACCGACTTGGCACCAAACAAACTTTCGCGTTTATAATATTCAAATCAAATCAAATCAAATCATCATTTATTTGCAAATACAGGTACAATCAGGTATTACATAGCTTTAAAAGTTTGAACATTCTGTATTCCACCCATAGGGCATGCAAATTTTTAATACATCATCACAATTTAACTATAGGATGATGATAATAACTAATTTAGGATGATAAAAATGACAGTTCATGTCTATGAAGTATCGTATTTTTTTATACAAAATCGTACCTACCCCTAAAATTATTGTATTACATAGACAAGCCCCGCCCACTTGTCATAGTGAAGCGTCTTGCAAGAATATAGCACTGTTGACTATACACAAATGAATCGAATGAATCGAATTTAAAATAATTAATTAAAATTATTAAGTACTTATACTACTAAAATTTTTGTGATACAATTAGCTTAATATGGTACGAAACAAATACTATACCATAAAACTTCTCTTTTGTCATCCTGAAGTAAGTTACCTAAAATAATAAAAAATAAAAAGTGTTTGGTGTTTTTCTTAATATCGATTCCATATTCTACGGGAACGATAATCGAGAATCGAAAGATTCATTTTTGATTATACTATATGGGCTACCCTATTTAGACCTGTCATTATTATCATCCTACATTAGACAAAGTATAATAGCAGCATACATAATAAACATCATGTGAAAAATCGATTGAAACAATGTCAAAACAGCATGCATGTCAGAGTCATAAAATTAAACAATGCAATATGGAGTTTTGACTGTAGTGAATAATACGAGTAGATACCTAATAGTTTAAATTTAAATTTAAATTTAAATTCCAGAGATTAGTAGGCTAGTATAGGATAAGATAGATGGATATCGAAGTCCAACTCGTTAATCGTGCTAATATAACACAATAACAATGATTAATATCGCACATCTTGCGTCACTTGGTTGCGATGCAAGCGATGCGTTGTTACTATCAGGTATGAAGTTTGCCAACGGAAAGACTCTAATTAGAGCCCCCGCGCACTAGGCAGCCTGTTTATCTACTACAATCTACTTCTAATTTTGCGAAAGCATTCTTTAACAGAATTATTGATCTAAGACGTGTTGGAATTCCTCCACTAAAGGGGTTCAACAGGGGTAGAAAATTATTTTAAGGGGTGAATAGACACTTCTTTATTTATTTGTATAGATAAATAATAACCTTAAAAAATGTTGGTACCTTACTTTTTCCATCGCGATAGAGTATTTTATAGCAAAAGGATGAGGATGGACATGGAGGAAGGAAAATCACCAAGCAAATATTAAATACCTGTGACGTCTATTCTAAAATTACAAAATTATTGTAAAGTAGATGTGTCTGTACATTTAAAAAATGAATATATAATAATATGAAACTTATGAACGATTGTGAACACAATTTGTTTTTGAATTCTTGTCTGTTTGTGCGCGTTGGACGCAAAATCTACTGAGCGGATTTTTATGAGATTTTTTTTTGTGGCGAAATGTGGGTATAGGCGTGAGTTTATGTTGTGTTGTTTTTTTTTTGTTCGAAAGTTCTTGGTCAGCAAGTTTGATCACAATCGGTTGACATTATTTGTTCTTCAATAAAGACATTTGATTTGTTATTGTCGTACTTGTTTACTTGGCTAATCTTGATAAATTGTTATCAGAGATAGCTCAAATGCGAGCGAGCAATAATTCTATACGTATCTATTTAGATAGAGGTATGGACATTATAAAGCTGAAGAATTTGTTTGATTAAATGCACTAATCTCAGGAACTACTGGTTGGAATTGGAAATCCCATCAGGTGGGTCGCGTGCTTGTCTGCCACCTAAGTGGTATAAAAAAAATCTATTGTCGTCAGTACCTACATTCTTCGACGCGTTCCGTCCGTTGATTTTATACTTCCATGGCCGAAGCTATGTTAGTACCCGTGACTGGTTAAGAGTTTTGACTGCAACATATTTATATAAAAATATGTAGTACAATAATATGTAGTACAATAATATTATGTAGATAGATATATAAATGATAATTGTTACTAGATCCGTAAACTAATCAGATATCCGCGGTCAAGATTTACTACCGATAAGATAACTTTACGATAAGATTATTGGATATTATTGTCTAAAATTAGATAACATTGCATAACAAAGTTGCAAGTTTGCTATCAGGGAAATGTGTATTATACTAGCTGTTCCCCGCGGGTCCGCACACCGCTAAGTTAAGAAACAGTGGCCCTCTAGAGGGCTACTCCGAAGCGCTCCACGTGTCCTTTTGTCTAGCAGAAGGCACAGTGGGGAGCGAGCGGGGCGGAATTCTCCGTGAGTTACCACTTCCCATCAGGTGGGCCGTGTGCTTGTCTCCCACCTAAGTAGTATAAAAAAACCTCTGCTACCATTTAGCCACAAATCCCGCACATTTATGTGATGATATGAAAAGATAAATTCATTGCCAATGACGTCATATATGACGCACGTAATATATTTCTTCTGCAAAAAACTTCATTTTGATGAATGGTACAATGATCGCTCAGAATAGATTGTTTCTAGACTACGATTCGGTTATTGCGGCGATAGTTATAATACTAAGAATGAAAAAGAGGACCAGCCTTGGTGGGTAACAAAATGTCTGGCCAATAGGTTCCCTCCCTGGGTAGCGGGAACGGGATCAGATCCATGCGGAAATATTGAATTGAACTAAAAAAGGATAAAAGGTATGATATTTTGGAACGAAAGGCTGACGAAGGCGGACTGATTTGAACGATACAGTGAGTCAGCAATATAGCGAGTGACTTGTAAATAAATCTCGGTCAAAGTTTAACTATTTATTATGTACTTTGAGCTTATTTTATTATTTATTAATTGTAGTATGCGTGTTTCCGGTTTCCCAAGGAACATACATACCTATATTCAAACCGGCCAAGTGCGATTCAGACGCGCGGGGGCCGCAGTCTCGACATTACTACGACTTGGCTAACAAAATCGCAAGCTAAGATAGCGACAAACATCGGTTGCAATAACGATTCTTGCGTCAAACGGTAGTCTGTACATTTGGGATGGTCAGCAATATGGAGATATCAATAAATCGTTAAGTTTGCGATGATTTTGTTAAGATACCGACAAAAATCGTTAGTTTTGAAAGTAGAGACTACCAAATATCGTTATGTTTGCGTCGCTATTCGGTAGCCATGGCGTTGTGATAAATGTCGAGACTGCCACCCCTTCCTAGCCTCCTCACTCTTTCCTACCCCCGTCCCTTGCAGGCCACGGTGACCACTTTCCATCTGGTGGGCCGTTCTATGAATATAATGGTAATACTGCATAAAATGAAAGTATAAGAGCCCACCTTAATATTATTTTCATTTTATATTATGCCATAAGATTGCTCAACTCCTAAGGCCTTGATGTAATAAAACACTTGTTGAAAACATACGTATTTACTCAATACTACTGCGGTACGGACGTACTATACTATTAAGTAATTGTAAGTAGCTGTGTCTGTACATTGACATTGGAGACATTTAAAAAAAAATACTTGGGTTATGATATATAATGAACGATACTGAACACGGTAATATTTTTTTGGAATTCTTGCCTTTTGTGCGCGATGGACGCAAAAATTAATGAACGGATTCTGATGCGGTTTTTTTTGTTTGATAGGTCTTGTGCAGGTTTAACATCTTACGCAGTTTGATCACAATCGGTTGAGTAGAACCGGAGATATAGTCAAAAAATGCGAAAACCGTGGCCCGCGCGTGTGCAGCCGCGGGCATAGACTAGTGTTCTTATATGTAAGGTATACCATCTTTAAACAATGTCACGGCCATCATCTCATTAGTCATTACTTATCGAGCCTGGCTGTGTGGCAGTCGTGTTGTACTTTCAGTATAATCTGTAAATAGGCAGATAGATACTAAAATTGGAGTTAATTCCATGATGGCCGCTAAAAGATAGGGCGATAATTTAATACGATTATAATTTATTACTCATTATTGACGGTATGTTCGATATTATCCGTCTAGCGATTGCCATCTGACCTTCACAATTCCATAACAGCGCGAGTGTGACAGCTTGCCATCAAATAGGCCATGTGCTTGTCTGCCACCTAAGTGGTATAAAAATACATATAATAAAATCGTAACAATGGTTTTTTTTAATATCCGTCACGTCAATATAACTTCACCTCGCCTGATGGTA
This sequence comes from Lithosia quadra, assembly GCA_963576445.1. Classification (NCBI taxonomy): domain Eukaryota; kingdom Metazoa; phylum Arthropoda; class Insecta; order Lepidoptera; family Erebidae; genus Lithosia; species Lithosia quadra. Next base: position 4,147,081 of record OY754897.1, read on the forward strand.
AGCTAAAGGTAAAGTCTCAGGAATAGGTGTCACCATTACAAACACCAATAATGTTATAATGGTGACCCTCAACTTGACGGCCTCATCAAATGATGATAAGGTGATATCTCAGCCTTGCACGTGTTGTTCTGTATAGGAAAGGAGGTTTCGTTTTCGATATTCGAGCATAACTTCAACAGATTCATTTAAATTTTGCATGAATGGTCTTCTAGTCTATGGTCATAAACTGCGGTATATATCATCACGCTATTTTAGATCTGATGGGGGTAGTAGAGCATTGGTGCCACTTACAAAAATCTCGATTACTGAGTTACTGTTAAAACTACTAGATTTAAACTTGCACCGCAACAGTTACGTATGATGACCTCAACTCGACATGGCTGCGCATGAGCATATTACATTCATTATATTATTAACTCGTTTACCTCTTATCAACGTATTTCTATGTTCATGTTTCTATTTGAACAACAATAAGATAAACGTATTTGAAGTCAATTTTCTTACAAACATCAAATCAAATTACCAGCTAATTTAGTGAAGAAACGTTAAAACATTCGCGCATGTGCGTTAACTGGCCAACCAATCTATATCAATACTCAATACTAATATTATAAAGAGGTAAAGTTTGTGTTTATATAATACTAGCTGTCTCGGCGAACTTCGTACCGCCATATTTTCCACCCGCGTGCAATTCCGTTCCCATTCCTGTTCCCGTTCCCATTCCCATTACTATTCCCATTCCTACTACTACCTACTACTACTAAATACTAATCCCGTAACGTAAACATAAACTTCTCTCACATAATAGAAAAAGTTTGTATGAGAAAAAGAAAAGTTACTTTCTGAAATTTTCTGTACAGCTGTTTTTTTTTTTCGTAAGAACCTTCTCCCGATAATAACAAACACAACAAAAAAAGAATTAGTGAAATCGGTAGAGCCGTTGGTGAGTTATGCGCTTACCAACACATTTTGCGATTCATTTTTATATTATAGATTTGTTAAATTGTAAGGGGTAATCTCGGGATCTACTGAACCGATTTTAAAAATTCTTTCACCAATAGAAAGCCACATTATCCATGAATGTCATAGGCTGAATATCATCACGCTACTACCCAAGGGAGCGGAGCAATAATCATGAATGTGAACAATTCCGGTAGATTCCCATACATTTTAGGAAAACTGATAAATTATGAGAATGGATCCTAGTGGACGGAGGGAGTTAAAAAGGGTGCATCGGGGTTCGAAATACGCCACGGGGGGGGGGGGGGGTCAGCTAGTAAGCCAATAAAACAAGTGATCAATCGATGACGCTAACCTGTGGTTAGTTTTATATATCTACTAATCTTTGCCCGCGGCTCTGCCCGCGTGAAATACTGTTTTTGCTGCTGGGACCCACGGGAACCTGTCCCCGAGATATAAAGTAGCCTATGTGGTTATTCCAGACTATATACATCTATATCTGTTTAAAATTTCAGCCAGATCTATTCAGTACTTCTACACCTATTCTTTCACATGATATACATACCAAAAAAGTACATGAATATGTTGTATATTCGCACTCTAGAACCCACAACACAAGCTAGTTAAACCATGCTTACATTGGGTCTAGAGAGCGAGTGTAGAATGTCGTAGAGTATTTATTATTATTATTATTATTCCAGTATGGCAGACAGCACATCGAAGTGGCGGAGAAGGTGGCTCGCAAAGATAGTTCTGATGAGGAGGACGACGACCCTCCTGTACCCGACGACAAGCCTCCCTCAGCCATCATCAAGGAGAACGGCAGTATCAACGGTGAGAGGAATTTTCTTACTTTTTTTTCATATTACATTTATATTGGGTGGCAGACAAGCACACGGCCCACCTGATGGAAGTGGTCACCGTTGTCTATGGACGTGTGCAACACCAGATCCGGAGGGGGGGGGGGGGGGGGGGGTTGGCTTGTGAGCTCTGGCTAGTAGGCGGTCTGGCTAGTAAGTGCAGTCAATCCGGCGGACTAAATATAAAAAAAATAATATCTAACTGGTATACCAACCTCTCTAAAGTCTAATAGCAACATAGCCTTGAACCGTGTACTCGTCAGCTGTGGCCGACGGCACGGGTGACAGTAAATCGATGGAGGTTTCATACAATTAAAACATCATTCTAAACGGGTAAACGGGTAGGCAGAGACAACGACCCGCGATCTGTTTCTGTCCGAGCGGGCTGTTGTCTCTGCCTACCCCGGAGGGAAACAGGCATGAGCATATGTATGTATTTTTGTATTATTTTGGAATATTTTTTTGACAAGACAAGCACATGGCCCACCTGATAGGAAGCGGTCACCGTGACCTATGGACGTGTGCAACACTAAGGGTGTTACACACGAGCTGCCTACCCTGAAGGGAAGGAGAGAGGGATGGGGAGGCTAGAGAGGCGTGGGGGGAGGGGTACAGTAAGCTCTGTAATAGAAAAATAATGAATATCACATGAATATCTTGCCTTCTTTTAATTTTGTTGCTTTTTTTTGTAACTAAGAGTCATTATCGATTAATTTGTTATTTAGCTTCACTAGAAGTTTCCATCGTATCTTATCATTATGTTCTAGGGATTACTTATCTTATTACATGTAGGTATATTTCATAAATAATTTTAGTGCTAGATAATAGCAACCCGTTTATGTCCCACTGCTGGGTACGGGTCTCCTCTCCTCTAACGAGAGAGATAATCCGGGTTGGTGGATCGGACATATCCTTAGAATTTCTTCTAGGACATGTGGGTTTCCTCACGATGTTTTCCTTCACCGTCAGCAGATGGTAAATCATGTGATTAGCACATATAAATTCCACAAAGTGAAATTCACATATTGTTACTGTCCGGCCGGATTCGAACTCGATACCTCTGAGTAGAGGCCGCGTCCTTATCCATTCAGCTACCATCGCTATTAAGAGCTAGATAAAAGTGCAAATAAGAAGTCCGTTATAGGGGTGCGTGGTCGCCCGTAGCACCCTGTGTAACGAAGACGGCAGCGCTTCTCGCAGGGGAGACTAAATCAATGCAAATACATATATTTCTACTGAGCGGAATTTGAACTAACTAAAATTTTTATCTCACTTGCTTCAAAATAAAACATTTCTTGTGTATTTATAATTTGGTCATACATAACTTAAATGCTTACACACAAAAACTACAAGTATTGAATATATTATGTACATTGAACTCGGAAAGGAAAAAATAACCTTTGCTGCATGACTACTATATTGTATTGTAATGTTTTTGAATGGATAATAGTTGCTCAATTGAATTTATTAATATTGTAACTCCTCCATTTTACCTACTGCTTATTATTTTTCTATGCAGGTCCATTCTAAAACAGTTTAACGTTCCCTGGGACTTCCGGGGTATATTATGTATTCTGTGTCCGGGGTGTCTTTGGGTCACTACTGTTGATGGCGAAACCCATCTACATAGATGGGTTAGGTATGGTATAGACGTGTGCAACACTAAGGGTGCCACACACGCGCTGCTGACTACTCTGAAGGGTAGGAGGGAGGGCTAGGAAGGGGACAGGAGGCTAGGATGGGGTTGTACTCAATGTACCCCACATTGAGTTCAGGCTACCGTACTTACCGGCGGGAACACAACATGATGGTTATTATGGCCGCGGTGTTCTGTAGGGCGGAGGTACTACCCCAGTCGGACAGCTCATTTTGGACGGGAGATACCGTCGTGTCTTACCTCCTTGAAAACTTCCTCATTTTCTTTTCTTTTCTTTTATTGGGACAGCTATACATGGTATCTTACATTGTATCAACTCATAAGAAGCCTAAATTAAGAAATTTTATAAATGTATAACCCACATTTATTTCGCAAAATGATGTATTAGGTAGAAGATGTTAAATTGTGCTAATCTTGTGTGTCATTCGCATGACAGTGGCTTGCTTTAACAGAATCGAAGCCCAGACAGGTGTGGACATTACTATTTAATAAATCAAATACAGTTGGTAGACGCTGTTATGTAACGTGAATACATGCTTATTCCGGTTTATATAACGCGGACTCACCTCAGACATTGTATGCGCAGTTTAATTATTTAATTTTCTGAGCGGTGTTACGTCGTTCGGTACTTTCCTATAGTTACAATAAATTATTTAATAATTAACGTATTAAATACTAACTTACGCCAGCGGCCCGCGTAGACGTTACCGCGTTTTTTTTAACTATATCTCCAGTTCTACTCAACCGATAGTGATCAAGCATGCGTAAGATTTTAAAAGACTTTACCGCATCAAAATCCGATCAGCAGTTTTTGCGGCCATTGCGCAAAAACAAATAAGAAAACAAAAAAAATTTTTTCCGTTCAATATAATAACTCAAGTTTTTCTTCTCTAATGTACAGACTCAGGTACTTTACAATTTTTTAATAGTATAGAAGACTAGCTGACCCACCCCGGCTTCGCCCGTGGCGTATTTTAAACCCCGATGCACCCTTTTTAACTCACATAATATGCTTAAATTTATCAATTTTCCTAAAATGTATGGGAATCTACCGGTATTGTTCACATTTATGATTATTGCTCCCTTGGGCAGTAGCGCGATGATATTCAGCCTATGACATTCACGGATAATGTGGCTTTCTATTGGTGAAAGAATTTTTTAAATCGGTTCAGTAGATCCCGAGATTACCCCTTACAATTTAACAAATATACAAACACAAAAACTTTACTTATTTATAAGATTAGTATAGAAGTATAGATTTAGTGCAAATGCGCGAACTTTTTGACGTTTTTTTCAAGATTTTTGTCTCGAGAAAATTTTTCCGCAATATTTTTCTTCACCGTTTAGTCTTTCAACTTTCATAAGTCGGTTGATGTGTTGTGATTGTCAATCGAACTTGAATCTCCAGCATGATGCCTTAGTGACTGACTGCCGCGCTATCTCCGCCCGATAATATTTCTCGATTAACTGACCTTGACTGATTAATGTGACCCGTTTTTAGTTGACCTAGAGAGAGGTCATTGAGTTTATCATCAATTTTTAAACGAACTAATTGTTTTTTTTTTCGTCTTTCCTCTACATAACACGCCTTTCTGTGCCGCTGCAGCTTATAAAGTATTTTAATATAAACCGTTCGCGCTAACTTTGCCGCTGTCAAATGAAGTCAGTATAGCGTTTTCTCACTGGAACTAGAACTGAGTGAGTGAGACAACGCTAAACGCGTGACAGTTGACAGCGGCAAACTTAGCGCGAACGATTAGTAAGTTATTAATTTTTAAAAGACTTTTAAAACAAACTATTATACATAACTAGACAAGGTGCAAGGTGCTGCCAGGGGAAGGGGTAGTCAAACAACACCAATTATTAATTCTTGACCTTAAAACCAAAATGGAGCCACAAAAAGCCAAGCACCGTCCCCCTCCTCGGATTAAATGGTGGCTGATAGAGAATAAAGAGTATGCAAGTAAATTTAAGGAAAGGGTGGTGACTAAAATGATAGAAATGAGAAGTATGGTGGATAAGTCAGTGAATGAATGTTGGAATGAAATGGCAAGTTGCATCAGAAAAGTAGCAAAAGATGTGTTTGGGGAAACGAAAGGTAAAGGTGCTGTTGATAAAGAAACATGGTGGTGGAATAAAGAGGTACAAGAGGTTATTAAAGGAAAAAAGAACGCTTACAAGGCATGGCAGAAGGAAAAAGGGAATGACAGTATTAAAGAAGAAAAAAAGAGAAAGTATGATGAATGGAAGAAAAAGGCCAAAAAAGCGGTAGCTATAGCTAGATCTCAGGCCCAAGAACAAATTTATAATGCTCTTGATGGACCTAAAGGCCAGAAAGATATCTACCGCTTGGCAAAAGCTAGAGGAGAAAGAACGAAAGATGTAAGATACGTGAGATGTATAAAAGATGGAAACGGTAAGACTTTAGTAAAAGAAGATGATATAAGAAATCAATGGAAGGTGTATTTCGAAAGACTTATGAATGAAGAGAATACATGGAGTGGAAATTTAAAAGAGGTACAAGTGAATGTGGGGGTAGTGAAGGAGATTGATAGAGATGAAGTGAGAAAGGCGGTACGAAGTATGAAGAATGGGAAAGCTGTTGGGCCCGACGGCATTCCAGTGGAAGTGTGGAAGATACTAGAAGAAGATGGATATCTGTGGCTGACTTTATTCTTCAATAAGTTGTTGTATGAGGTGGCGATCCCTGAGGAATGGTGCAATAGCTCGCTAGTGCCCATTTTCAAAAATAAAGGTGATGTGCAAGACTGCAGCAACTATCGAGGCATAAAGCTCATGTCACATAGTATGAAAGTTTGGGAAAAAGTGATAGAGAAACGTTTGAGAGAGGAAAGCGAGATTACACAAAACCAGTTTGGGTTTATGCCTGGTCGCGGGACTACAGACGCCATTTTCGCCCTCCGCCAACTGTGCGAGAAATACAGGCGTGCACACAAAAACTTGCATATGGTGTTTGTAGACCTTGAGAAGGCATACGATCGGGTACCCAGAAAGGTTTTGTGGTGGGCCTTGAAAGAGAAAGGTGTGCCAGGGAAGTATATAGAGTTGATCTGTGCAATGTACTGTCGATCGAAAACCCACGTACGATCCGCGGCTGGCAACACCGATGAGTTCAGTGTCTCGGTAGGCTTGCATCAGGGCTCGGCGTTAAGCCCATATCTCTTCCTGTTGATAATGGATGCCTTGACATCGGAGATACAGGAAGAGAGCCCCTGGTGTATGCTATTTGCCGATGATATTGTACTAGTCGGTGAAGACGGGCTTGAGGTCCAGAGCAGATTGGAGGAATGGCAGTGTAGATTGGAGAGGGTAGGCTTGAAAATCAGTAGAGCCAAAACTGAATATATGTTCTCTGATTTCGGCGGTCTCTCCAGTTTTACACCCATGGTACTTGATGGTGTACCAATACCAGTCTGCTCCAATTTCCGTTACCTCGGCTCTCTTATCCAGGCCGATGGGGAAATTGATCGTGCAGTAAAGCACAGAATCGACGCAGGTTGGATGAAATGGCGACAGGTCAAAGGAACCATATGCGATCCTCAATTTCCCCTTAAGCTTAAGGGGAAAATTTATAAAACCATGATAAGACCTGCCGTCTTGTATGGATCGTCATGTCTGGCCTTGAAAGCGACGGATGAAAAACAAATGCATGTAGCGGAGATGCGAATGTTAAGATGGATGTGTGGTGTGACAAGAATGGACAGAATAAGGAATGAGTATATTAGAGGCAGTTTGAAAGTTGCACCAGTAAATGAAAAATTGAGAAGCGAGCGACTGTCGTGGTATGGACATGTTATGAGAAGAGATGAAAGTAATGTTGTTAAAAAGGTTCAAAGTATGAATGTGGAGGGCTTCAGGGGCAGAGGTAGGCCTAAGAAAAGATGGATGGAATGCGTGAAAGACGATATGGAAAGGAAGGGAGTGACTGAGGAGATGACATCGGACAGGAATGTATGGCGGGGAATGACATGTTGCGCCGACCCCAAATAATTGGGATAAGGGCAGGAAGATGATGATGATAGACAAATGAAATGAGTCCAAACATGACGGGTTTATGTTGTTCAGTTCAAAAGTTTTAATGACTGCTTACCGTCGCCATCTTTAAACCTATTTTTTTATCGTGCGGAAATCCCCACGGGTACGACCCCCGTCAGCCATCGGGGGTGGTTATGTCGGAATCGAACCGACTACAAACGCACGCCGTCTCGGGTCTTAATTTACCAGGGTTTAAGGTTACCCAATAGGTATATCCCTCGCACCACAGCCGAGCCCGGGCCATCTACGGTTTTAAGATGGCTTCCTCGAACCTTCGAAAGGGGAGGGGGCGAACATTGTGCGGACTCGCCGACGCGCGACGGTGTAATGCAGGGTGACAGGCGGCCGTCCTGTCACCCCTCGTCTGCGGACGGAAAACCAGCCCGCCCCCACCTGCTCCACTCCGAGAATTTCGGAGCAGCCCTCTAGAGGGCCACTCCCGCCTCGACCGGTATTTACCTTCGTTGCCCTGGTGCACCGCGGTTCATGCCCTAGACGCGGTATACCCGGGCAACAAAGGCGAGCAGCGCCTCCCACTCGCCACGGGAGACGCAAAAATGGCGGCATTCTGCTCCTGTACCTTCTGTACGTAGTTATTAGTTAGTCTGTGGTTATAGGAAGAGGGGAACACGTATTATACTGAACTGCTGTTTCGTGGCCGTATTGTTTGTGGGAGGTCACGGCTGAACGAATTAATTAATATATATAATTAAGTAAATACGGTTATATTCCAACGGAATTACACTACTACGCAATTTTGTTTTTTTTTTTTTGGAATTTGAGGCCTCGGCCTTCATCTATACTAATATAAAATTGTAAAGTAGCTGTGTCTGTACATTGGAAATATTTAATAAAAAATGTTTTTATATGAACGATTCTAAACACAAAAATATTTTTTTTGAATTTTTGTCTGTTTACTTGTACTGAACGAATTTTGATGCGGTTTTTTTTGTTTGAAAGGTCTTGGTCAGACTTAAAATCTTGCGCATGTTTGATCACAATCGGTTGACTAGAACCGGAGATATAGTAAATTAAGTCTAAAAAATTAAGATTTTTTTTTAACCCTTAAATTGATTCTGTCCGTTTTAAAGGACGTAGTGCTTATGCGCACACAGATATAAAATATTACACGATACCACATCGCGCGCGCATTTCATTGTGTTTAATAGACTATCTCTTTCGCATTTACGCATTTTGTGCGTGCGAAACAGTCAAAGGTCGCTCATAAAACCGATTTGAAAAAGTGCAAGAGGAGGGTTTTGTTGCGCTCCAGACAAAAGATTTTGAAAAGATGATTTTTTTCTTTATTTTGTGCATTCTTTTGTTACATATAATTAAAATACGGTATAATGTATTAGATGACATAATTTGTTTCGACAAAATCAAAGTTTTTTATCACTAATTACATCGAAATTAAGTATGTCATTTAAAACGGACTATGCCAATTAGAACTATGGACTAGTGTATTTTTTGTTTGTCCCATATAACGGACCTTGCCAATGAGAACTACGAACTAGTGTGTTTTTGTTTGTCCCATATAACGGACCTTGCCATTAAGTACTACTTACAAATAGTTCATAGATCCAGCATACTCACCATTAAAATAATATTTTTTTGAACCATAAGCTCCTGGCATACCTGGAAACGAACGTCCTCCTCAGTAATCGGCAATATGGGGTCCGCCAGAACCGTTCCACTGGGGATCTTCTTGTGTATGCCACACACATTTGGAGTGAGGCCATCGAGAAACACGAAGAGGCACAGACCCAGTCTCTTCAAGAGGCTATGGTTGAGCGTTTGGATTTGTCCTTGAAGGCTATCTCCGATTGGTGAGACGCTAACTTGGTCAACTTCAACGCAAATAAGACCCCAGGCGTGTCTATTATCAGCTAAGCGGAGCCAATTCCAGCCAAACCCTACTTTCCGAGGTGTACCAGTGCCGATAACCGACCACCTTGAGCTTCTTGGCGTGACTCTTACTCCTACCCTCAACTTTGGTCCATACCAAGGGCTCAAGTAGCTGCCAAAAAGCTGGGTATTCTTTCGAAAGTGCGGCAATATTTCACACCGGAACAGCTGCTCAACCTTTACAAAGCGCAAGTTCGATCGTGTATCGAGTATTGCTTGCACCTCTGTAACGGCTCAGCAAAATACCACCTCGAAGCACTTGGGTCAATTGAGGGAAGGGCCAAGAGACTCATCAACTGCGAATCGCTGGTTGAGACTAAGCTTCAGAGCTTGGAACATTGGCTTAGAATCGCTAGCCTCTCTGTTTTTTATCGGTTGCACTTCGGGGAATGTGCGCTGGAATTATATGACCTAATTCCTCCAAGCCCCTTTCATCACCGAACGACCAGACGTACGGCAACGCGCCACCCGTACATGGTGGATATCCCACTCATACGCACAAAACGTTTTGGCAGTACGTTCATCTTGCGTACTGCTAAACAGTGGAATACCCTGCCTGAGTTTGTATTTCCGGAAAGCTACAATCTGGGAGTCTTCAAGTCTAGAGTGAATAGGTAATATATGAATAGGTCTAGGCAAGCGTGCTCCGCCGTCGACCACATCATCACTTACCAACAGGTGAGATTATAGTCAAACGCGAGCCTATTACCAATTACTAAAATAAATATTACCTATGGATAAATATTTAATTTCAGAGTTTGGTTTTATGTTTTGTTCATTACATCTAATTTTGTTATATAATTTTAAATGGTTCATAACTGAAACTTGATCTCATTGTTACTTTTATTCTATGTAAGTACTGTTTTTTGTTCGTTTAGAAAAAAAACATGTTAGGTGTGTTTTTGGCAATGTCCGTTTAATGTGACATATATGAGGTCACCACACAGTAGCCGGAAATGGGCAATGTCCGTTTTAAGTGACATCTGAAAAAACATATATAAATACATAATTTTCCAAAAATTCTAAAGGATTATTCTTTTCTACCCCTATTACTACCCAAAACGTCACCCAAAATGTGAAAAATCTTTCAGATTCAGTATGTGACAATTTAAGGGTTAAAGGTTTAACCGTTTTAAATTGCATTGTCATCAGAACTACAGATTTCCGCCAAATATCAGACCAATCCGGCAACCGAAAGGGGGTCAAATTTCAAATTCTAGATTTGACCCAAACAGGTCAAGTTAAATAAAATCGTTTAATTAAAAACGCGCAAACCGACGTCCACGGGGGCGGAGCAACAGACAGACAGTAATTTTATATATATGTAATTGATTTGTCTATGATTCCAGGTACTAAGATGACGGTGATAGAGCGGCACGAGATCCTGGGTCCGTCGCCAGAGCTGAACTACAAGAGGAGCTCCAGCCAGGAGAGGGTTCACAACGGGCACAGGGCTGACCAGCCGAAAGCAGAAGTGAGTTTTAGCCCCTATCCCTCCCAGGTTTCAACCCCACCAATCCCCCCAACTATCACCATTCTCTCCCCCTCATCCTTCACCTATCTTTGTGTATTTTGCCCCATATCTCGCTTCGTCTTTATTCCCCGTTTCCTCCCACACGCCCACTTAACCTTGTCAGGTATACATCAGGTGGGCCGTGCGCTTTTCTACTACCTGAGTAGTATAAAAAAATCTCACTATCTCTAATCCCCCTCTCTCTCTTCTTCTCTTTTTATCCACACACGCTGGTATAATGCTGGTTGGTGGATCGGACATGTCCTTGGAATTTCTTCTAGGACATATGGGTTTTCTCACGATGTTTTTCCTTCACCATCAGCAGATAGTAAAATCATGTGATTAGCACATATAAATTCCACAAAGTGAAATTCATATTGGTGCTGTCCGGCCGGATTCGAACTCGATACCTCTGAGTAGAGGTCGCGTCCTTATCCATTCAGCTATCATCGCTTTTGCTTTTAGCTATAGATTTATTGTATATTTACAGAACAAAGTGGATTTCCACCTGTCTCATTGTCTGGACCTGGTCAAGGCAGGAATGGAGTCCATCATCGAAGACCAAGTGACTTCTGTCTTCGAAGCAGAAGAGTTGAGAAGTTGGAACCTGCTCACCAGAACTAACAGGTACATCTCCTTCTCATTAACATAACATATAACATAAACTCACGCCTATATCCTCGAAGGCGTAGGCAGAGGTGTTATCACCCACATTTCGCCAGTTTATGTTTAGGTCCCAATGTAGGTGAAATAGGTGGCGAGCCTATTGCCATTAACCGGGCACTTATAAACCTGCGATAAATACACACATAACTTCGAAAAGCATCGAATAGTCATTAATGTGTGCCATGGTGAACCTGGGATCGAGCCCGAGACCTTGTCTCAGCAGTCCATTACCCAGACCACTAAGCTACCGCGGTCCTTCCTCTCATTATAATTTGGTAATTAATTTACTATACGAAAGCATGTCCTCCATTCAGCATTATAAAAAGCATACCTTTTTTTCCAGACTTACTGGAAATAATGAAAAGTTAGTATATAAAATATTTAATACTACGATATTCTACACAGCGCTCTCTAGACCCAGCATAGTTTTAACTAGCTTGTGTTATGGGTTATAGAATGCGGATATACAATCTCTCTCTCTCTAATTTAAGAGCACTGCTCTTGTCGGTGGAGTAATCGCCACTCTTCTCTCCTTTCTGCCAATCCTTTTACCTCCTGATACGACCTAACTTGTATCTTTTCCTTGACTTGCTGCATAAACGTTCTTCTGGGTCTACCCCTTCCTCTTTTTCCTTCAATCTTTCCTTCTATGATATGTTTTGCAAACAAATCGTGTCGTATCAGATGGCCAATCATTTTTCCTCTTTGGTTCTCGATTTTTTCCAATATAGACCTTCTCTCTCGTATCCTGTCTAAAACCCTCTCATTCGTTATCCTGTCCGTCCAGCTTATTCCCTCCATCCTTCTCCAGCACCACATCTCAAACGCTTCCAGCTTGTCTCGGTCCCTCTGTGTCATGATCCACGTCTCACATCCATAGAGTGCAATGGTCCAAACATAAGATTTGATAAATCTCTTTCTTATCAATAATGAGATATTTTTTGTCTTGAATAGATGTTTTTTGTTGTTGTAATACATACTTTTTTAACCAACTTCAAAAAGTAAAGTGTCTCTATACATCATACAAGACTTTAACTGGCTTCGGCTACACCAAACCGAATATCTAGTGAAAACCCAACAAATACTTTGCATTTCAGACAGTACGAGTTCTTGACCTGGCGCTTGACCATCATATGGGCCATGGGGTTCGTGGTCAGGTACCTGTTCCTACTGCCGCTCAGGATCATGATATTCATCATCGGGGTGAGTTGTACTTTAATATATCTATACTATAAAAAAAGGAAATACCTTCGTGTCCTACCTCCGTTAAAAAAATTACGGAGGTAGGACACGAAGGTATCTCCTTTTTGTGGCAGACAAGAACACGTCCCACCTGATGGGAAGCGGTCACTGTGGCCTATGGACGTGTGCAACACCAAGGGTGTTAGCCACGCGCTGCCGACCCTAAAGGGCTAGGAACGGGCGGGGAGGAGGAGGGGTACAGTGAACTCTGGCTACCCTACTTACCGCCTGGAACACAACGCGATGGTTATTATGGCCGCGGTCTTCTGTAGGGCGGAGGTACTTCCCCAGTCGGACAGCTCATTTCGGATGAGACATACCGTCGTGTCCTTGCCCCCATCAAAAGGTGAACTCATATTGATATGACCGATATAAAAAAAGGACTGAAAAGCGAGCCCAACGACTATAAAAAAAATACAGAATGCTTCTATTTCTTAATAATTCTTCTGTGATACCTGAATGGCTGTCTGGAATTTCTTCTTAATACGCTAAATTATAATGTTTCTTATGCAAACTAATCTTTATCTTCTAAATTAATAATAATGTTTCTATCTTTTTTTCTAGCCTTTATTTCTTCCTTTAGTTCACATCTTATTTCTATCTTTATTTCATTACTTGAAAGGCAATATATAAATCCAAGTATGTATTTTATACAAAAAACATTGCCCGGGGTTCAATAAAATTTTCGCAATAAAATTTGTTAAAAGCTTAATTCCCATATCATCATCTGGACCCGTCTCAAATGTTTGATCATCCGATCATCTAGCATGGGTCCAGGTAGCTCAGTTGGTCAGAGCATTCCCCCTGTAAGCGACTGGTCACGGGTTCAAGTCCCGTCCTGGATGATCATTATTTCCGATCAGAAAATCATTGGAAATAGTTAGCAATTGCTTAAAAATTTCATTCAATATCCTCAGGTTGTCGTAATGATACTAAGCACATGGGTAGTGAGTTCGATCCCGTACGACGGGCTCCGGGGCCGACTCGGGCGCATCTTCTATATGATATCTCTCCGCATTCTGGTCAGAAGCATATCTCTCGTGGCTACTTTCCACGATGAGCTCTATTCACCAAAAGGCAATGGGTTTTGCGTCGCGAATCACACCAGCGTTATTGACGTAGCAATCCTAAGCAGCAACACCTGCTTCTCTCTGGTACCGATTATATACTGGGAAATATGCTTGAAACGGGAAACGCTGGGAATTTATTGGTGAATGGGCAATTGTACAGGACATATTTGGGGCTGTCCTGTGTACTGTTATATAGCAAAGTACACCGCCTGTCGGCTACTTTCATGTCATTTTCTATTTCATTTGTGTTTGTCCTTTTAGTTATTTTATTTTTGTGTTTGTCCTGTTACGTTTTTTTGTATGTAAATGTATGTTACTGTGCCGTTTGGCGGGACTATATTTTAGGACAATGGTCTATCGATAAATGCATACTTTCTTAAAAAAAACACATTCATTTTTTAAAAATAAGTCGGCTATATACCATACACAGTGTTAGCAAGCTGGTGCAGTGTACAAGCTTGCTTATAGACACGTTGGGGTTTAAAACAATTCTGTTTACGGTAAGCAATTTCGCTAAATGATTCGCGTGACGTCATCCGTAACAGCAAAAAAATGTAACAGTCAGTTTCACACTATTTAATTCAGCATGTATCTAGCCTATTATAAATCTAAGGGCTTATAACCTTTTTAAAAATATAATAATAATTAATAAACAAATTTATTGAAAAAATAACATTAACAATCAAAAAATTGTAAAATACTAACAATTTATTTAATTCAGGTAAAAAAAAAACAATATAAAATCACGCAATAAAATAAAAATAAATAATTCAAAATTAAATAAATTTGATAATATTGTTATACAATACTAGCGACCCGGGACCCGGCTTCGCCCGGGTGTAAATTCCAGTTTTCTTTGCTATAAACCTCACGGAGCCCGAGACCTTTCCAACGAATGCAAAACCGTGGAAATCTGTTCGTGCGTTCTGGAGTTATAGCGTCAGGAAGGAAAACCCGACTTATTTTTATATAGTAGATAGGAGATAAATACTTAATTTAAAATTCATGAATTGATTTGATAATATTGTTATACAATATAAGAGTACAATCACATACAAACATACACACATTTCGGAGTCGGATCAAACCCTATCACATCGATAGACCTATAACATCGATCGTTGAACAAATTCACCATCATCCCCATTGTCATAGGTGTGGTGGTTGATAGCGTGCACTGCATGTGTGGGTACCCTTCCCGATGGGAAGACGAAGCAACGGGTCAACTATGGAGTTTCATTGATGTGCTTCAATTTCCTATCGAGATCCATATCGGCTGTTATAACATACCACGATACGCACAACAAGCCACGCCGGGGGATATGTGTAGCTAACCACACGAGCCCCATAGATGCGCTGGTTCTTATGTGCGATAACTGCTATTCGCTGGTAAGTGCTGTTTTTTTTTTCATGTAGCTCATCTATGCGAAGGAGAATTCCCCGTAGTGTATGCAGGCGATGCAAGAGAAAGACTTTATTGTAGAACACCCATGTGATCTATGGGAAATAATTGCTTCCGTTAGTCATACCTACGTGATCCATGGGGAATAAGTACTTTCCGTGATTCATCCAGTTGATCTACAATTATTTCCTGTAGTCTTGCCAGTTGATCAAAGGGAAAATACTATTTTCGATAGTTCACTTGGGTGGTCCATGGAAATATGAATTACCCATTATTATTATTATTATTATTTATACGGAAAAGGTAAGTCTAGCTTTTAGTCACATGCACACGGAAATACAGCACTGCTTTGTTTATAGATAAATTTGTTTAGTGTAAATATAAATATATTAAATAATATAGATAGACAATTTCACGTATTTTTTTAAACAGATTCGATCCCTATAATTGACCCTATCGATTGATACCATAAAAGTACAGGGTGTTATTTTTTTGGATTTTACCCGGTTCGATTACCGAGTGTTGCAAATGAATTTTCGAAAATTTTCGAATCATGTTTAAATTATTTTTAAAACTAACTTGAAGTCTCCTTTCAGTAAAATTGTCTATCTACATCATATAAAGTATATACTTACCCTTCATGTTCACGGCGATTAACGCAATCATGGTATAGGTAGGCCTATGATTACGGCCAGGTATTGAAACGGCTGGTAAAGGCAGCTCAAATATGTAACGCTTTGTGTAAAGGGGTTTATTGTACCCAGCTTAGATTTTGGCATATGGATAGCAAAGTGATGTCCGGCTTAAATCGGCTTGCGTTTAGGTCACATTAAACGCCATTTTTGCGATACAGGGGCCTTACTCTGAAAATCGAACATGAACGTTTCGGATCGAACGAAAACGGACAATTTGTCAAACAACGACAGCGAAAACGTCAAATGTATTTTGGGAGTAGGAGGTGTACTGATAACGATCGACAACCTCAATGTCAAACGATCGAAGACGGATCCGAAATCCGAAACGAAACACTTTCGGGGTAGCTAAATGGTCAAAACGTCAACGGATACGAATATTTTCGTTTTTCGGAGTAAGGCCCCAGTCCCGTCTTTAGCGCGTTTTGTCCGTAGGGTGTATAATACGTGTGGGTTTTGTCATATCAAAAGCTGGGTACTATAACATGTGTTTGTATATTTATAAATTAGGTTGTTGGGCTGTATTTAATATGTAACAGTAATTATTAACTTTAGTATCCCTTTGCACGATCAGTCATACCTCAGAGCAAATACAGAGAGAAGGCGGCCTTTATAACTGCGCATCAGTATATGGTAGGGTAGCCAGAACTCACTGTACCCCTCCTCCCCCTCTCCTTCCTAGCCTGCCCACCCCTTCCCAGCTCTCCCCAGGGTAGGCAGCGCGTGTGTGACACCCTTAGTGTTGCACACGTTCATAGGCCACGGTGACCGCTTCCCATCAGGTGGGCCGTGTGCTTGTCTGCCAACTACGAAGTATATAAAAAAAAAGTATATTGTCTGCGTTCATCCAGGGGCCTTACCACAAACTCTTAAAGCAGCATTATTTCAATACTAGCTTTTGCCCGCGGCTTCGCCCGCGTGGATGTCGGTTATCGCGACCAAACATAGCCTGTCTCGAGGTCTAATCTAATCTACCCCTATACCAAATTTCATCAAAATCGGTTCATCGATTCAGGCGTGAAAGCGGGGTCGGCTTCCCATTCTTAACTGTGATGCGGCTGAACTTCGATATTTTCCGTGGAGCGACTGCCATCTGACCTCCACAACCAATGGTCATTATGACCAATGGCGATATCGAAGTTCCAAGTTAGACTGGTTGGACTTTTGTGGGCTCCAACTACCCGTAATGACTGCCATAGATGTTTGTATGGCAACCGGGACCGACGGCTTAACATGCTCTCCGAGGCACTAATAAACCTGCGATAAATACACACATAACTTCGAAAAGTCATTGGTGTGTGCCATGGTGAACCTGAGATCGAACCAGAGACCTCGTCTCAGCATTCCATTACCCAAACAACTAGGCTACCGCGGTTATAAATGTATAGAGTATTGGAACAATATCTACTTTCTGTATATGCTCTGTGGAAGGACCTAATAAAAAATACCTCCAAAACTTTAAAATGTACAGTACAATAGAAAAATTGATAGACTGTGGAATGTCTTATAGATAGGGCAGAGGCACGGCGGTTTCCTCGGGCTCCTGCAGCGCGCACTCGCCAGGGCGTCTCCTCACATCTGGTTTGAGAGGTCGGAGGTCAAGGACAGGCATGCAGTCGCTACCAGGTAAGCTTGGCACTCACTGTATAATCGTTTCTTGTGAGGTGAGCAACGCCTCCCGCTCGCCACAGGAGAAAATAGCGGCTGAGGTGGGAGTGACCCTCTAAAGGGCTGCTCCGAGACTTTTCATTTGTCCCTCTGACTAGCAGAGGGCACAGTGGGTAGCAGGTGGAGGGCGGGCTGGTTCTCCGAACGCGGCAATGGGATGGAGGGTGACAGGACGGCCGCCTGTCACCCTATATCCCATACCGTCGGCGAGGCGGTGCAATGGTCGCCCCCCGCTCCCCCTCCCCCTTTCGAGGGATCTTAAAACAGTAGATGGCTTGGGATCAGCTGGGGTGCGAGGGGTATGCCTATTGGATAACCTTACACCTTGGTAATTGAGACCTCGAGAACTATTTCGTCGGTTCGATTCCGACACAACCACCTCCGATGCCCTGGTTTTTCGTAGGTAAAGTAAAGGTCCCTGGTGTAACATGAGTGATGTTCTGGTCCTCAGATTAAAGGAGCACATATCGGTGCAGGACAACCCCCCCATCCTGATCTTCCCTGAGGGTACCTGCATCAACAACACATCCGTGATGCAGTTCAAAAAGGGCAGCTTCGAAGTGGGCGGCACCATCTACCCCGTCGCTATCAAGTTAGTACGCTAAGTGTTGCTCATCTTGTATACTAATAAGGGAGATGTTTCACAAATGTATGGACCTTGGGCCCGATAATAGTACACTACTTAGAAAAATAACTAGGCAATGTAGTTTTCATTAATAACTATTCAATTCTTATAATATTGCCTCGTATTATGGACGGAATCTAACTAAATAAACACTTTATTGCAACACAACAAACATGGCGACTATAAAAATGTACTCATATTTTATTAATTTATGCCCTTGAATTTCGGAGGGGAATAAATATAATTGTGTTTTTTGCCAATAACCGGTATTATTTACCTTTTTTCTGTATTGTGTACAATTAGGGGTTGGGAAAAGTTTTTGACGATTTCTGTCTTTCCTAGTACTCAAAACTAAAATGGTCCCATAGAGTCTTTTGATCCCCATATGGAATAGAATCGATGGGCACAATTTTTTTTTTGACTTTTTGCATTTCTTGTTCACTTTTTGCAAAATCTGTGAATGCAGTTCAAAATATCTCAAAAAGTTATTGAAGGTCTTCTAAGAACGTTTTGCTGTAACTACAACGGTTAAGGTCCTTGCCCTCACTGCCCCGTTTCAAAAATACACCCTGTATACACTTTTTTGTACGATAACCCCCATGACCTACGATTATATCGTCATAGTATAAAATCATCGTTGTGGCAAGGTGTATTACATGAGATAGATAGACTAACTAACGGAGAGTAGCAGCGCCTCCCACTCGCCACGGGAGACTCCTACTGCCACAGTCGAATGCCGGCAAAGGTGTGTGGCCCTCTAGAGGGCTGTTCTGAGGATTTCCACGTGTCAAAAATATTCTTTTGATTTTCGACGGCCTCTTTGGCGTAGCGGTAGTGCATGCGACTGCTACGCATGGGGCGCGGGTTCGATTCCCGCTCAGTGCAAATATTTGTATGCATGAATATGTCTATTTGTATTGGTCTGGGTGATTCTATGTATAATAAGTATGTATTTACAAAAAAAAAAGTATATAAGTATGTTTATCAGCATTCTAGAACCCATAACACAAGCTAGTTAAACTATGCTTACTTTGGGTCTAGGGAGCGATGTGTAGAATGTCGTAGAATATTTATATTTATTTATTTATTTATTAGATAACTTTGAAATCTGTCGGTGGTTGGGACGATTTTTAGCATGGTCCTTTAGCAAGTGCGTGTGCGCAGGTACGACCCGCGGTTCGGCGAGGCGTTCTGGAACAGCTCGCGGTTCGGCATGCTGCACTACCTGCTCAACATGATGACGTCATGGGCCATCGTGTGCGACGTGTGGTATCTGCCCGCCATGACGCGCGCGCCGCACGAGTCCGCCGTGGACTTCGCCAACCGCGTCAAGGCCGTCATCGCGCGCCGGGGGGGGCTCGTCGACCTGCAGTGGTCAGTATACACTTACGAGTACTTGGAGTCACCGCACACGGACCATCGACCATAACCACAAAACGCCGCTACCGGCATAATTCCTGTAATTTTCATATCTTAATATATATAAATCTCGTGTCACAATGTTTGTCCTCAATGGACTCCTAAATCACTTAACCGATTATAATAAAATTCGCACACCATGTGCAGTTCGATCCAACTTGAGAGATAGGATAGTTTTTCAAACGGATTTCGACATCCACGCGGGCGAAGCCGCGAGCAACAGCTAGAATTTTATATGGACTCGCCGCACAGGGTTGACGCTGGTGGCCACCACAAGCTACAAACCGTCGTTGCTCGCTTCTTGTGGCCCGCCCCAGCCACCAAGAGTAGATACAAAACGCCGCCACACGCCACTCGCGCGAATCCCTACGAAGCGCGCGAGTGGCAACTCGCGCGAATTCGAAGGCAACGCACGTATCTGTCTGTGTTTCTGTGTGTCTGTGTCAGTGTCTGTCATTAATTGAAATAAATATAGATATAGAATTATCTATATCGACCACCGGCCACAAGTGGCTGTCGCGCGCTTTAGCTACCTTTTAGCCGCCTCTAGCTTCTCGAGGCAGCGACCCTTAAGGCGATAAGCCGACGGCGGGGCGGGGCGGTCAATATGACCGCGACGCACTCTTATTTGTACGACTATAAGGTTGCATTTGTCCGCGCAATAGCTTATATCGCTTGTCAGACATACGCGGGCTAAATGCGATCTACAGTTTGGCCGCTGAGACTATGCGTTCCTGACACATGTCAATTCTTCATGACTAGTTATGTACAATAAATAACTTGTACCTAGAACCGTTCTCTCAACCTGTTCCCGACTTACAATAACATAATAATAATCACAGTCAGCAATATTGTGACAACGTGATTTCATTTTAATTTTAATTTTATTCTAATTTGGCTATCTATCTGCCCTATTTGTTTTTCCAATTTTTAATTTTTAATTTTTTTCATTCTTATTTAATTTTATGTGATTATTAATTGTAATGATGGGTTATTACCTGAAATAATAAAAAAAATTCATGTTCATTTCATTCATTATAAAAATATGATTCATTCTTTCTATTAGCTTGGGTAGGGGCTTATTACAAAATTACATTATTATAAAATTATAACGTTCTATTTTATATTTTTCAACCAACAGATTATTATTATTAAGATTACTAAAATATGCGGTTACAATTGCCTTGTTATTTTGTCTCATCACTATGAAAGCGAACATTTGACATTACCTTGAAACAGCGCAGTTTGACGTGTTGGACGTGGTATGACTTTTAAAAACTATTGATTTTATATTTTTAATTAATTAATTGTTAATCATTTTAGCCCAAAATTAATCTGTGTATTGTAAATTGGCACAGTAATTAAATTTTTAATGTTATCACTCGTTAATAAGGTCAATAAACGATATTTAAAATTTTGCCGTAAATTATACACCAGTTCAAAGTTACATCGCCCTTTCGCTCAAAACCTGTCAGGAACGCATTCTTTCAGCGATTCTATAATAATGACGGTAATAATAAGAGTGCGTCGCTGTCATTTTTGGGTTGAAAGAATTTTGTTTCCGAATCCCACCGGAAACCAAGACCAAAACGTCTGCACTCGGAAAATCAACCCGTCCCCCCGCTCCCCACTGTGTCCTCTGCTAGCCAGAGGGGCACTTGGAGATCCTCAGAACAGCCTTCTAGAGGGCCACTCCCATCTTTGCCGGCATTAGACTGTGGCAGCAGCGTCTCCCGTGGCGAGTGGGAGGCGCTGCTACTCTCCGTTACCCGGGTGACCGCGTGGAGGTCCAAGCCCGCACCCTCACGGTATAGCACACAACTAATTTAGTTTTTTTTTCTTCTCCAGGGACGGCCAACTAAAACGAATGAAGGCTAAAAAGGAATGGAGAGAGTTACAACAGGAAGAAATTAGCAAAAGAATAAAGAGTGAATAAATCTGTGATTGTGATAGAACTGTTACATATAACAGTGATTTATACTAGCTTCAAGGAACTGGTGTTAAATAACAGTTTAGTAGTCGCACTACACACCTGTTATTGACAGTGGCTAATACTAGTACCCAAGGAACAGTTATTTATACTCGCGCCATCACTATGGGGCAAGATGTGATGTCAAGTGATGTACCGAATTTGAGATTAATTTTTAATCGATCGAGTGGAGTACCCTGTTATTGGCAACACCAGTTATCGACAGTTTTGAGTGAAAGAATATAAGGAATTTATAGATTATGTTAGGTTATCATTGTTAATCATTGCTAATAATATTTATAAACAAGGCTATGCTCGCGGCACCGCCCGCGTGGTTTAATTATATCTCCGGTTCTACTCAACCGATTTTGATCAAACCTGCGCAAGATTATAAGTCTTATCAAGACCTTTCAACCAAATAAAACCGCTACAAAATCCGTTCTACCAATCTTCTTCAACCTTTTTTTTTATCGTGCGGAAGTCCCCATGGATACCACCCCCGTCGGCCATCGGGGGCGGTTATGTCGGGATCGAACCGACTGAAACCGCACGCCATCTCGGGTCTTAATTACAGGGGTGTAAGGTTACCCAATAGGCATATCTTTCGCACACCAGCTGACCCCGGGCCATCTACGCTTTTAAGGTGGCCCCCTCGACCCCCCGAAGGGAGGTGGGGCGAGCATCACGCTACTTCGCTGACGGTGGGGTGTATGGTGACAGGCGGCAAAATCTTCTTCAACCTAGCGTTAATCCAAAGCTTTCACCTCGGAGTCTGGGGTCCGCTTTACCAGTCTTAACTGCGGATTTGGCTGGACCGTTCTACCGATGGGCGCTAAAATTTCTAAATATTTTGATGTGTTTTTTTATAGGTCTTTTTCAGACTTAAAATCTTAGGCATGTTTGATCACAATCGGTAGAGTAAAACTGGAGATATACTCAAAAGTGACATCCACGCGGGCGGAGTCACGAGCATAGACTACTCATCTATAAATTCCTTATTTTTCTCCCTAAATTTATCTGGTAGGTGCCGGTAACATGATACTTAACCATAGTTGTATACTAGGACTTTGCAATTTATTTATTAGTATATTAGCGGAAATGTACGCCCACATGTATTAGAGATATATTATAAGGAATATCTCGAGAACGGCTGCAACGGTTTCGATCAAACTATTCATTATTGATAGAGATGCGATACGTTTGTTTTGTGTACATTGTGAAACTATGTTGTGCCATATATGGTTCTATGTGCGACTTAAACCACGAACTCTGTGGGTTCGATTCCCGCTCAGTGCAAATATTTGTATGCATGAATATGTCTATTTGCATTGGTCTGGGTGTTTCTATGTATAATAAGTATGTATTTACAACAAAAAAAGTATATAAGTCATCAGCATTCTAGAACCCATAACACAAGCTAGTGAAACTAAGCTTACTTTGGGTCTAGGGAGCGATGTGTAGAATGTCGTAGAGTATTTATTTTTTTTATTTTTTTAACTCGAAAATCGCTCTATACTAGTTCACACGTCCCGACTTCGCTCGGTTAATAATATCCTACAAACCGATTGCAGGGCCATCTGGCGGGTCTAAAAATTACCACCAACTGTCGAAATTTTAATAAATTATTATAACAAGTAAAAATCTTGACTATACTGATGCGCTGAATGAGTTTTTAGGTCTATTTGGTGGTAAGCGCGGGGGGAGGTAGGCGCGCCAATAACCATTTTTTTTATAGTCAATAGGCCCGCGTTTGACCACTATCTCACCTGGTGGTCGACGGTGGAGCACGCTTGCCTAGAAGCAACCTGTTCACTCTAGACTTAAAGACTCCTAGGTTGTAGCTTTCCGGGAACACAGACTCAGGCAGGGCATTCCACTCCTTAGCTGTACGCATAATGAACGTATAAACCAATCATAGATATATATAACTAATCGCACGCAGGCTCGAAGGACTCGCGTTATTGGTCGATCGGTACTTTTATAGATTTTTATAGTGCGCACGCGCTTTTTGCCTATCGTTCAAGACTTGATGGTGTGAATCGTGTGGACACAACCGTTGTGGATTCCTAACACAATTAAAATAGCTTAGCTAAATGGGAAAACGGGCATACTAGTCATTTTTTTCTATACCACTTTGGTGGCAGACAAGCGCACAGCCCATCTGATGGGAAGCGGTCACCTTGGCCTACGGACATGTGCAACACCAGGGGCGTCACACTCGCGCCTGTAAAAACCTTCTAATGCCCTTGAAGAACCCCATATTGTATTCGCTAGGGAAAACCACAGCAGAGAGATCATTCGACAGCCGGCGCGTGCGCGGAATAAAATTCCTCTCATCAGTGCGCACCACTAATTTGGATCATTTATATACTTTTTAAAACTATATCCTTGCCATTTGCCGCCTTCGAGTCCATTTCTACGACATTCTACACAACGCTCTCTAGAACCAAGAAAACACCCGGCCTGCTTCTGCTAGGGTGACAGGCGGCTCCACCTCCCACCCCCAGGTCTGAGGACCGAGTTCACTCTACATAGAGGGCGACTGTACAAGTATTATAATAATCGAAATTATCAAATTTGTTTTGTTTTATAATATATACTTGTTTAAATAGTTTCTTAATGTATACAAGGTTTAATGTACAAAGAAATTGATGAGACGTACTCGTATGAGTAATCTATGGTCGTATCTTAAAACGACTATTTCTCAACCGATCGACTAGCACGCACGGCTAGTTGTAGGGCTCTTTTCCTGTCATGCGTGTTTTCGTCCGCACGCGGATCTGGTCCGCATGCGGGTGATAGCACGCTACTGGTCACACGCACGGGACAAAGATTTCATTTTTGCAGCAGTGTTGTGCGTGTCGCCAGCACAGACTGGTCGCCAGTAGTAAACTCGTGCCAAAGATGAATAAAAAAGTAATTACCGCATTCTGTTTGTCCCACAATGCGGGACGAAAGTGCACTTCAAAAATTACTCTCTCTGTGTCAATTTTCATTTTTTTTTAGAATTGCATGCGTACTATGACCATGCGTGCGATCCGCGTCACACTAAAAACAACACTGAGAGTAGAAGGACGCCACCCGCATCCGGGTAGAACGCGCGCGGGCTGCGCGCCCGCTGCCGATCCGCATATCGCTCGCGTGCCACCCGCATGATAGGAAAAACATGTATGAAATGATAGGTTGCGGGCAGCACGCATGCGGACCAGATCCGCGTGCGGACGAAAACACGCATGACAGGAAAAGAGCCCGTACGGCTGGGAATGTCAGTGGAACATCCTTCCCCATAGCACAACCAGTTGTGATGTTTTCTTTTGAAAAAAGTTGACGGTAATAAAAAAATCGGTAATATATGTGAGCAACGGTTATAACGATATCGTTTTTACCGTTGTGTTAGGTTTTAATTATTTATTTCTACTTTGGAATACAATAGTTTGACATATATTAGATTATTATAAACACTTATCAATTGTATTAAATGTGTATTACGAAAAAGACGGGCTTGCTTCAATATTTAAATACTGGCGCAGTGGGCCTACCATGTCGATAAGAGGGTGTGAGATATCCCCTCTCTCTGAGTCGCGGCCTAAAACTAGATCGTTTACAGCACGTCATGGTAGGCCCACAGATATTGAAACATCTAGCATCACAAGCTTATGCTGAGCATTCATGGTGATTAAATCATTATATGGATAATCTCACAGGAATAATATAGTATGGACTTGATAATGTTTAGTGAAGATTGATATTAGAGAAGGGTTTTTCAAAGTGGGGAATGCGAACCCCTAGGGCAGGGGTCGGCGAACGCCGGACCGAGAGGTTGAACCTCGGACCGCCAAATATAAAATTTAGATATATCTGAAATATTTTTTAATGATTTTTTAGAAGATTTTCGTCTTCTATCGAAGAATTTTGGGGTAAAAACTTCTGAGGTAACATCCCCCTTTTCTGTAATCGGTTAAAACGTAATAACAATATAGTATTTAATCAATCAATCAATCATCATATTACTTTATAATAGTACTTTATAATGTTTTTCTGGACCTCGAAAAAAATTATTGACAGTATCCGGACCCCACTTAAAACTACTTGCCGATCCCTGCCTTAGGGGTTCACCCGGGGGTTCACGGCAAGATTTACCAGGGGGTTACGGCAAGATTCACGTGATGGCGGCTCTCTTTCAACAAATGTGTTTTTTCTTGCCGTATTACGGAAACCTTCGAACGCAAAATTCGACTCGCACTTGACCGGTTTTTAAATCTCTCTGGTGGCAACGTGGGGCCCAACGGTCGAGAAGGGCCAATTAATAGATCATATTAAACCAATCACCGGTTCAAAGGTATTTGTTTGGTATCTTTGCATTTCACAGACATTTGTTAATCACAGCTAGTTCATGCTTTGTATTTCCTGTGTATAATATTTCAACGGTAAGAACTTAAACAAGATAATATTTGTTTACTTACCTCGTATTTTAATAATCAGTCTAGTCTAATATCTTTAGATTTTAAATAATATGTTCGCTGTTAAGATGTCGACCTTTTTTTTCCTTGTCAAAAACTTACAATTGAAACTGTACTCCATTATATTCAGGACCAGCGCTGACTGACTGTTTTCACGGTAAATTTGTCGAATAATAGACCTTATCGCTATTGAGATAAAATTGAAATTTCAATTAACAAAGCCAGAATCATTCTTTCGAAGAAGGGTGTTTTACGATATTTATCACTTAAATTTTAACTTTATTGTGGTTGTATTACGGTCTATTTGTATTAGTCGTGACAGCAGTCACTATGCGTATTTATTTATTTTTGTAAATCCATTCTTATCACAAACTGTTTAAAGTCGCTATTAAAAAAATAGAGAGCGCACAATCGCAACAAAACAGCATATTGGTGCGGGTTTTCTGTATATTAATGACTTTACAGGTGCAACGCCCGCCGGGGGAGGCGCGGCGGAGAGCATTTTTAAATCAAAAATGCAATACGAACCTTAATGGTCTTGATATAAGGTCAATAATTGCACACCAAGAAGAAAGGCGCGCACGTCGCTCGTAGCGCGGGCGGCTTAATTATTGGTATACAATTATTGACCTTATATTAAGACGGTTAAGGTTCATAGTAAATTGTTGACTTAAAATTCGCCCCCCCCAAGGTGTGCGCTGGGCCCTCCGCTAAGTCTGTGTGAGTGTGTTTTGGTGATAACGATTTCTTTGTATTTACTTAGATACTTATTCTACTGTCTTTTAATATTCTGTGATGAACGATCATCATTAAATGATATCTGGTGACGTTTATCAATTTTGGTAAGCATTTAAATTTTATTTAAGAATTTTTTCATCAATCGGAACTTCGGAACATAGAAATCTGTGGATATCAATTAGATTGGTTATTAATTTTAAAATCGAACTGTACTTTAGTTAAACAAGACTGAAATGAAAAGTTTGTAATACAATGCCATCTCTTAAAGTTCTGATGGACGCGAACAATCTATTAACGATAGCCAACGAGATTATATTAAAAAGAGGTAAATATGTCCGCTTATTGCCCGTGTTACTACCAATCTAACAAATAGTAGTGACATCGGTAATTAAATTACCTTTGTTACTACCTACTTAAGTTGAAAGAACACCAATACAAAATTACCCGTTGTACTACTACAATTTAAAATTTAAAAAAAACCAAAATTATCGCAAATTTGTATTTTAAACATAATGTAAGTAGATAATTATTTATGCTCCTGAAAAAATAACATGAAATTAAACAAAGTGCCACACTTTGTTTTGTTCACACATTCGTTGACATTATAATATATGATTACTACTCTGCTCCCCTGGGCAGTAGCGTGATGATAATAGAGCCTATAGTCTTTCGCGATAAATGAGCTATTCAACTCAAAATTATGTTTTCAATTCGGACCAGTAGGTAGTTACTGGCGAACGAGCTCTTTATGTTTTATTATTATTACAGATACCGGCACGTAAATTGGCCGGACGCGTCATATGCGCAAAGGTCGATTTTTAGGTCCCCTTTGAGGTATGAGCGGGTCGCGGGAGACGCGGTTGCGCCGTCGAGGACATATGATTGGTCCGTCACTTGACGGACCAATCATATGTCTCCGAGTGACGTCTTGTAGCGAATCAACGTTCCGTTCGTTCGTACTTTGAATCATTTGATTGGCTCAAAGTGCACGATGCGCGAACTTACCCCAAACCTGGCCAAGTTACGTGCCGGCATCTGTATATTATGAAATATTTAATGTGGCCTTTTTAGGCCTCCAGGTCTATATTGTGATATTTGCCTCATTTTAATATAAGTCCGTTGTCGGTAGTGGGTGGGTCAGACCCCAAATTATCAAATTCGGTATACTTTTATAATGAAGGGTGAATGGAAGCAATATATTTTTCGATTGCTCAAGTTGAATGATGTAAAAATAAATGTTGTAATATATTGATTTGTGGTTTTATTTTAGTACCTACTACTACTTTTACCGAGGTCGGACTCGTGGTTAACCTGCTTTGTTACCCTAGGGTGACCACGAGTAATTTCAGTTACTCGTGGTCACCCTGCGTGGGGTGACTAACAGTACATTATAAAAACACAGGACTCGTGGTCACACTGCTAGTGTAGGGAAATCATGATTATAATGTTGAACAAGAAAAATATTAAGTATTAAAAATGGCTTTATATTTAACGCAATATTTCTAAAAAATGGCCAACAGTTATTTGGTTATGAAGTAGCTGCATTTATGCATTAAAAATGATATCATCTTTTTCCTTTTCTGATTGTTTTTGTAATTGTAATTGATTTTTTGTAATTTATTTTATGTTTATGGTATTGGTATCTATCGCTTAAGAATACTTCACCACGTTTTTGTTTAATTCTTGTACCCATTTTCAGTATTTTTAATTCAATTATTGTTATTACAATTACAGTACTGTACAAATTGTTGCTATAAGACAGCAAATCTGAGAAATCCAAATGACAACTTACATGCCATTAACCTATCACCTACAACGAGTTTCAATAAATATTTATCAAGGAGATTGTACTACATATTGACCAATTGAATACTTTATCTAACGGGTACTACACTATCTAGATTCAGTCAAGTACGATCCTTTTCATAGTAGGGTAACGACGAGTAACTGAAATTACTCGTGGTCACCCTAGGGTAACAAAGCAGGGTAACCACGAGTCCGACGGGCTTTTACCACTTAGGTGGCAGATAAGCACACGGCGCACCTGATGGGAAGCGGTCACCGTGGCCTATAGACATGGTTTCTGGCGCTGGTTTTCGACTGGGGTCCATCCAGTCCCGTAAGGTTGTTTGTGCGCTATGGACGCAAAAACTACTGAAAGGAGTTTGTTGCTGTTTCTTTTTTGTTTTATGACTTAAAATCTAACGTTTCATCACAATAGATTCAGTCGGAACGGAGATATAGACAGAAAAAAAAATGAAAAAGTTACGCGTGCATAGGCTGGTTTCTAAATAAAAATAAATGATTGATTGT
The DNA here is from genome assembly GCA_963576445.1 of Lithosia quadra. Lineage (NCBI taxonomy): Eukaryota > Metazoa > Arthropoda > Insecta > Lepidoptera > Erebidae > Lithosia > Lithosia quadra. Next base: position 4,176,299 of record OY754897.1, read on the forward strand.
AACAAAGTTTATTAGTAGTATAATAATATATGGTTATATAAGGTACACAATGCGCGTACGCAGAGGTATGCGACAGCTTAGAACTCGTCGTTCTCGAATGGGTGATACTTGTGGCCCAAGGAACTGAAACAAAATGTACCTACATATATTACACTAAACCAGGTAATAAATATCTATACTCACTATACCTACTATAAAATTGTAAAGTAGTTGTTTCTGTACATAGGAGATATGCAGTGAGCGAGAATCGAACCCGCCGCGTAGCAGTCGAACGCACTCCGAACCGGTCTGATTGACCTAGATGGATAACAAGACTGTGCAGTCCCAATAAGTCAAGTCTTCTTCGAGTCAATGGCGACTCATTAGCCCAAAATTTTGCCACATTGACGGCACCCCCAGTTTTTTATACCACTGAGGTGGCAAACGAGCAAACAGCCAACCTTTTTTTTTATATACTACTTAGGTGGCAGACAAGCACACGGCCCACCTGATGGGAAGCGGTCACCGTGGCCTATGAACGTGTGCAACACTAAGGGTGTCACACACGCGCTGCCTACCCTGAAGGGAAGGGGGGAGGGCTGGGAAGGGATGGGAGGAGGAGGGGTAAATTGAGCTCTGGCTACCCTACTTACCTTGGGGAACACAACACGATGGTTATTATGGGGCGGTGTTCTGTAGGGCGGAGGTACTACACCAGTCGGACTGCTCATTTCGGACGGGAGATACCATCGTGTCCTACCTCCTGTAATAACATGATGGGAAGCCGTCACCGTGGCCAATGGAAGTGTGCCACACCAGGGACGTCACACTAACCTTGAAGGGGGAGGGGGGGTTGGGGAGGGTGAGTTTCTGTGTTAACAATACAGGTGACTGATCTCCCTGCTGATAGCCCAGAATCCCTACTTACCGCGGAAATAACACGATGGTTATTATGTGCGCGGTGTTCTGTAGGGCGGAGGTACTACCCCAGTCGGACTGCTCAGTTCGGACGGGAGATACCGTCGTGTCCTACCTCCACGAATGTTCAAATCTGACTCAGTTGCCTTCTATGTGATGTCCTGGTACTCACGCGGTCATGGGCACCAATCGCCCGTTGCAGTCGAAGCTGTCCAGTAGGAACACGTCCTCCTGGCGCAGCTTGAAGTCCAGTACGTCGAAGTTGCTCGCGATGCGCGACTTTGTCACCGACTTCGGGATCACGATGATGCCGCGGTCAATTTGGTACCTACCACGAAATATACAATCGTTAACTATTTCTGCCTCTTATGATACAGGTCGGTGAATCGGCTTCGCACACAGAGTGCAAACAATATGTATGGCGAACGCACTACCGCCTATATTGTCCCTCGGCTCATTAATGATCTACCTCCAGGGCCGTCTTGAACTAGACTGGGGCCCTTGGGCACACATAATTTCGGGGCCCTTTTGGAAAGTGAATTATATTTTTTACCATTTACTACAGGTAATCAAATACAGTATGATATAATATGTCATATTAATGATATTAGAATGCTTTTTGGTTACGATTACGATAACGGTTTCTTTAATAGTAATATTTATTGTTTTAAAAAAGTTCTGAAATAAGTAAATCGAGATAAAATCGAATTGTAAATTTATGTAAATTTTTATTTGTCGGTCCTTCGGGGCCCCCTGAGAATGGGGGCCCTGGGCACGAGCCCCGAGTGCCCTTATGGTCAAGACGGTATTGTCTACCTCCAAATATAAAGTCATGTAACACTATGTCGGGTGTTACACGCAAACTTAAAGAATATTATTTAAATTCCTTGTAGACGTAATTTATAATTATTTTTTATTAATAATGTTTTATCAATTCATTGAAATTTTTTGTTTTAAAAAATATGTTCTTTTTCTTTTTTGAGTTCTGTGTGGGTAGGTGGAGATAAGTGCAATAATATTATCCGAGCTACTGTTATTGTCAGGCATAGCACAGGTATAAACTTTCGTGGTTTAAACACACACACACACGCACACACACACACACACACACACACACACACACACACACACACACACACACATCAAACTTATAACACCCCGTTCGGGTTTCCACCGGGGGTTAAAAAAATTATTCATTAGTGGATTATAATTATGGTAGTGTTACCTAATAAGCACCTGCGCAGGCGTCTTGCCGAGTCTCTCGGCGATGGCCGTCACTTTAGGGTCCTGCAGGAGCTGAGGGTCGTCGGGCTTGGCCCACGGCCTGTCGGGCGAGCCCAGCGGCGAGTACGCGGTGGTCGTGATGCCGTGCGTCTTGCACAAGTCCGACAAACGCCTTTGGTTCAGGTAGGGGTGGCATTCTATCTGCAAGCACAACGTAAATACAATATACCATAACTACTGCCATATAATGATTTTCTGATCGGAAAAATGATCATCCAGGACGGGACTTGAACCCGCGACCAGTCCTTGGACCAGAACGGGTCCAGGTAGCTCAGTTGGTCAGAGTATTCCCCCTGTAAGGGACTGGTCGCGGGTTCCGTCCTGGATGATAATTTTTCCGATCAGAAAATCATTGTAAATAGTTAGCATGCAATTGCTTAAAATTTCATTCAATACTGCCATATAATTATGAATATGAAATTTTGTTAAATGTATCTGTATTGTAAGATGTACCTATTGACATTGAAATTAAATATTATAGTTACTGATATAATATTGATAACAAATTTGAAAAACAAAATTAGTCTTAATATATATAAATCTCGTGTCACAATGTTTGTCCTCAATGGACTCCTAAACCACTTAACCGATTATAATAAAATTCGCACACCATGTGCAGTTCGATCCAACTTGAGAGATAGGATAGTTTTTGAAACGGATTTCGACATCCACGCGGGCGGAGCCGCGGGCAACAGCTAGTATTATATAAATTGTATGGACATGGGTTGATGACTACTTTCTTAATTTGACCGATTAGCCCACTCACATTGTTACATAAATGATAATCATAGGGAAATAACATTACTGTAATACACTGAAAATATAATTTAAGTAAAACAATTGAGTACCTAAAAATATAAATAAAAAATAAGAACTCCTCTCTCCAAATACTATGCTGTGCCCGACAGGGTCCATAATTGTAACCTTTTCATACTGAACAACTTTATATATATTGTATCACATTATGGAACGCAATGAATAAATAAATAAATTAACTATTACTACAGAAGACCTAGGCCATGATAACCATAGTATAGTACAGAGGTATAGTGCCCGACATCTAACTTGGCAAGGTTATGGAATAGTGGGGCCCACACTACTCCAAAATCTTGCCAAGTTAGATGTCGGGCACTATAAGTAGGGTAGCCAGAGCTCACTGGAGGGATTCTGTGCTATCTGCGGGGAGACTTTTCTCTTGCGTTGTCAGCAAAGAAACTCTCTAATCCCCCTCTCCCACCCCTAGGGAAGCAGCTGCCGTTTAACCTCCCAACTCCAGGAGGAACCAAAGTTGAGGATTATCTGACAATCAACAGGTGTACCGGCTCGCAGGCCAGATCTTCTTGAAACATAACATAAACTTACGCCTACATCCCCGAAGGGGTAGGCAGAGGTGCTAGCACCCACATTTCGCCAGTTTATGTTTTAGGTCCCAATGTAATAGGTGGCGAGCCTATTGCCATTAACCGGGCACTTATAAACCTGCGATAAATACTCACATAATTTCGAAATGCATCGAAAGTCATTGGTGTGTGCCATGGTGAACCTGGGATCGAACCCGAGACCTCGTCTCAGCAGTTCATTACCCAGACACTAGGCTACCGCGGCATCTTAGACCCCATAGATTATATTATAATAGGGTTCAAAAGAGCCAATTCTGGTGAAAAAATAAGTTCAAAATTCATTCGCGCTGCCGACCCAGGGGGAGGTATTGGGTATTGCAGAAGAGGGTTGAGAGATTTTGTGCTGACAACGCAGGCGAGAGGCACAGAATCCCTCCAGTGAGCTCTGGCTACCCTACTCACCGCCGGGCACACAACACGATGGTTATGTATGGCGGAAGCATCGGACTGTAGGAAATAGGAAGGGACGTTTAGGGCCTCGATTCTGCTAAAGCAAGACACTGTCATGCCACTTACACTCTAAAATAATACCATTTTTTTTATACTTTACCATTAGACTTAAAAACGACTTAAAAATTTAAAAAAAGAGACTTAAAAAGACTTTACCATTATAGAATTAAAAGTCTAAAATCAAAGGAAAGAAATTCATTAAAGTATTACATTCGCTCTACAAAATGTCATTTAATATTAGACTTTAACGGCATAATAATAAAGTCCAAAATTAAATAAAAAAAATTGAAGTGTCAGTGGTATGACAGTGGCTTGCTTTAACCTTAACGGAATCGAGGCCCAGGAATAAAGACATTATTATATATGATATCTTACCTGGTTGGTAACTGGTTTGATGGTGGTATTCTCCAGCAGGCGTTCAATCTGCTTAGCATTGAAGTTTGACACACCAATACTGGAATTAAACGGAATATTGGTTTATTAGTGCCTCGGAGAGCACGTTAAGCCGTCGGTCCCGGTTGCCATACAAACATCTATGGCAGTCGTTACGGGTAGTTAGAGCCCACAAAAGTCCAACCAGTCAAACTTGGAACTTCGATATCGCCATTGGTCATAATGACCATTGGTTGTGGAGGTAAGATGGCAGTCGTTCCACGGAAAATATCGAAGTTCAGCCGCATCACAGTTAGACTGGAAAGCCGTCCCCAACTGAGTTGGGAAAAGGTTCAGAGAATGACTGTTCAAAATTCTTCTCAGACCTAAATATACTTTTTTCTTGGAATAAAAGTTAGCAACCCTATATTAAATAGACAATAACAAGCAAATACAATGAGTGACGTACCTCTTGACGAGTCCCTCCGCCACGAGGGGCTCCATCGCCTTCCACGTATCAACGTAGTCTACATCCGAGAACTGGATTTTGCCATTTTCGTCCGTGGGGAACAGAGGGCCGTCTTCCTACAAAGTTTATTGTACAATTTATATTTGCGGCCACCAAGGCTAACTTCCGCCCGCGAATTCTTTTCTTTGCCGCACCATCGAAACCTAGAATTCTTTACCAGCTCACGTGTTTCCTTCCTCCTACAGTCCCGGGGCCTTTAAGCGGGGCGTGAAAAAGCATTTGATAAGGCCGCCGTCAAGTTGAGGGCCACTATTATGGCACTGTCGGTGTATGTAATGGGGACTCCCTTCTTGAAACTTGTCCGATGCTCGCCCCACCCCTTTCGGCGGGTCGAGGGGGCCATATTAAGACCGTAGATGGCCCAGGGTCAGCTAGGGTGCGAGGGATATGCCCATTAGGTAACCTTACACCCCGGTAATTAAGGCCCGAGACGGCGTGCGGTTTTAGTCGGTTCGATCCCGAAATAACCACCCCCGATGGCCGACGGGGGTGGTATCCATGGGGATTTCCGCACGATAAAAAAAAGGGGTTAAGTATCTGAAAATCCTCTTTTATCGGGTGCCTAGTGCATACTATCATGTTTGTTCAAGACTTGCGTCCAGGTAGGTACAACATGCAACCACATACCTTGTAAGCCTGAGGCCAGTGGATGAGGTACAAGTCCAAATAATGAAGGTTCAAGTTTTGCAGCGATGCCTCCAGAGCGCCACGGACCAGGTCGGGTCGGTGGAACGTGTTCCATAGCTTCGAGGTGATAAACAGGTCTTCTCTGGAAATAGAGGGAACATTTCACGATATTAGTGGCATTTTTATACCACTTAGGTGGCAGACAAGTATACGGCACACTTGATGAGAAGCGGTAGTCACCGTGGCCTATGGGCAATACCATAGGCGTTATCCAATAATACCATATTCGCACTCCCGACCTTGGAGGGTGGGGGAGGTTCGCCGCAGGCGTCGGCGGTCTAACGACCTCCGTCCTCCATAAGCGCAGGCCTGGGAGTGACGGGTGGAACCGCCTGTCACCCTAGCAGAAGCAGGCCGAGGCCTGCAAACTCGAGGGGTCATCTCAAAAAAAAAACCGACAAAAAATAAAAATCAGAGTCACTAAATAATAAATGGAGGTTACCTCCTAACAGTGCCATCATTGATCTTGGAGGTGATAGCCTCCCCGACCTCCTTCTCGTTGCCGTACACGTAGGCGCAGTCGATGTGGCGGTACCCTACATCGATCGCGTCTTTTACCGCCTGCGTCACCTCGCCGGGCTTCGACTGCCAAGGAGAAACCATGCACGTCATCAAAAATTATAATTTTTAAAAGTAATGACAGGGTTGAGATATTTTTTTATACTACGTAGGTGGCAGACAGCACACGGCCCACCTTTTTTTTTATATACTACTTAGGTGGCAGACAAGCACACGGCCCACCTGATGGGAAGCGGTCACCGTAGCCTATGAACGTGTGCAACACTAAGGGTGTCACACACGCGCTGCCTACCCTGAAGGGAAGGGGGGAGAGCTGAGATGGGGTGGGGAGGCTAGGAAGGGATGGGAGGAGGAGGGGTACAGTGAGCTCTGGCTACCCTACTTACCAAAAACCCTACCCTACTTACCACCTGATGGGAAGCAGTCACCGTGGCCTATGGACGTGTGCAGCACTAACGGTGTCACTGTCACACACGCGCTGCCTACCCTGAAGGGAAGGGGGGAGAGCTTTATTTCTTAAAAAGGAAGGTTTTATATCGAGATACCGCGCGTGCCATCATGAGTCCACCATGATTCACTCATGACTCGCGTTGTGTTCCCGCCGGTAAGTAGGGTAGCCAGAGCTCACTGTACCTCTCCTTCCCCCTCCCCTCCTCCCTTCAGGGTAGGCAGCGCGTGTGTGACTACCTACGTGGTATAAAAATAAAACTAGATGCTTGAAAATGAGGTTAAGGAGTGCGTTATCAGACACGCTTGAGATATATTAGCACACTTAGAGATATATACCTACAATCTTATAGCGTAAGCGATAACTAATACCCACAGTAAAGTATATATCTTCTATAATATAAAAATGAATCGCAAAATGTGTTGGTAAGCGCATAACTCACCAACGGCTCTACCGATTTCACTAATTCTTTTTTTGTTGTGTTTGTTATTATCGGGAGAAGGTTCTTACGAAAAAAAATAATAAAACAGTTGTACAGAAAATTTCAGAAAGTAACTTTTCTTTTTCTCATACAAACTTTTTCTATTATGTGAGAGAAGTTTATGTTTACGTTACGGGATTAGTATTTAGTAGTAGTAGGTAGTAGTAGGAATGGGAATGGGAATGGGAATGAGAATAGGAATAGGAATGGGAATTGTAATGGGAATGGGAACGGGAACAGGAATGGGAACGGAATTGCACGCGGGTGGAAAATATGGCGGTACGAAGTTCGCCGAGACAGCTAGTTTTTTATATTAACCATCAGGTGAGTTAGTAGTCAAACGTAAGCCTATCTATACTTGAAGTGAAAATTCTGTACATTAAAAATATCAAAAAAATAAATAGCAGGTGGTGTTACTAGACCGACACCGAACCCAAATATGTGATTAAAGAAATTTTTGTCTTTCTGTCTGTCTGTCTGTTTGTTCAGGCATCACGCAAAACCTACCGGTTCGATTACATGAAGCTATAGATAAACATGGAGGCCAAACCGGGAAGAACAGCTTGATCCAAATACCTACATGTCTGTATCTCACTCTCTGTGGGCCGACTTCTCTTTCGTGTATTTGTACAATGTTGCTATCTTCTTATTAGTATCTCCTAGTAAATTATAGAAATAGACCATACTAACCAAAAATGCAAGGAAAATGATTTATAAATAACTCTATAGTTCGACTACGATTATTAATGTGGAAATTGAAAAATTTTATGCCATTTATTATGCATGATTGGGTTGTTGAATCAGGAAATCAGTGAATTAAATTCCCATTGTCTATGGATTCAGTACGTAATGTGGCAACATTAGTACTACATGTCAACTATAAATAAACAATATGGCGGTTGTTTATTATTGTTTTGGTTTTTAACATATTTAAAGTTAATTATAAGTATAAACTCAAAAAATGGTGCAAAATTGTGTAGTGCGTGGTTGCGGTAGTACGTGGCGTCAAGGATGTGATATAAAATTCCACGCGTAAGTGTTTAAACTTGTTTAAATGGTGATTTCTTGCTTAGAAGGTTATCATACTTAGAAAGAGAAGTCGGCCCACAGAGAGCAAGATAGTAAATACAGACTGAGCATCAAGTAGGTATTGGAAGTGAGGCCTCCATGTTTATCTATAGCTTCATGTTCGATTACGATGAAACTTGGTATAATTATTCACAATATTCTGGGCAGTACACTGGGTACTTTTTATCTTGAATAAAAAAAAAAAGAATAAAAAAAACTTAAATAAGCTAACTACTGTAACTAGCCTATGCCGGAGGCTCCACCTTTATGGACATTGATTTTCGCGTTTTTAACTGTATCTCCTCAACAAATTATAATCAAACAAGTGTCTGACCGAGACCCTACGAACGAAAAAAACCGCAATCAAAATCTGTTCAGTAGTTTTCGCGTACATCACACACAAACAGACAAACAGAAAAATAATTGAGTATCGTTCAAATAACATAACCCGCGTATTTTTGTTTAAATGTATACATAGATATACAGATAATTAAACATAAATTTAAAATGGTAATTTAATGTTTTATGAGATCACAAAAACATTTACATGTCAAAAACAAATTAATATAAGGTGTCCTTTTGTATTATCAAAATAACAGGTTTTAAATAAACGCCTAAATAGGTATGAGTGTTATGTACCATTCAAATAAGAAAAAAGAAACATTTTAATCTTTCTGTCTGTGCAAATCATCTATCGATCTATCTATCATATATAATAGCACTATCGGTGTTTGTAATGGTGACTCCCATTCCAGATACTTTCCCTTTAGCTTACCATCAGGCGAGGTGAAGTAATATTGACTTGACAGAAAATAAATTGTGAAAAATATTTTTTAACTTGAACAGTTTTAAATTGTATTGTCATCAGAACTAAAGACTTCTGCCAAATATCAGACCAATCAGACAACTGAAAGGGGTTCAAATTTCAATTACTAGATTTGACCCAAACAAACAGGTCAAGTTAAATAAAACTGTTTAAAGAAGAGGCAAGGCAGGTCTTTGAAATGGTTGTTCGCTGGCAGATAGGTACAGATACCGGCATGTAAATTGGCCCGACGCGTCATATGCGCAAAGGTCGATTTTTAGGTCGCGGGAGACGCGGTTGCGCCGTCGCGGACATATGATTGGTCACTTGACGGACCAATCAGATGTCTCCGAGAGACGTCTTGTAGCGAATCAACGTTCCGTTCGTTCGTACTTTGAATCATTTGATTGGCTCAAAGTGCTCGATGCGCGAACTTATCCCAAACCTGGCCAAGTAACATGCCTGTATCTGTAATAAGGAGTAAATTGAATACCTTGATGTGCAAAAAAATTAACATTTCATCTAAATTCATGCAGGTAAAGTCGTGGGCATAGCCAGTTCTAATATAAAACTTGTATGTAAATTAGTCAGTTCAGCATATTCTAACCGTGCTGTCGCTGTAATAATCGGTCTGTGAGTCTGTGTTTCCGGAAAGCTATAACCTGGGAATATTCAACTTATGAGTGAATAGGCCTAGGGAAACGTTAGCCTATCCTGATAAAAAAAAACACTCAAGGTCGGTGTTAACATTCAGTCAGTTAAATTGATATCTTTATATCACACTGTTGATAAGGATTAGATATCTTATTATGTGTAGTTAACAATATCATATTACTAACTAGCCTACGCCCACGGCTCCAAAAGCCGTAAAAATAACGCCTCAAAATCCGCACAGTAGGCAGTTTTTACGTCTATCGCGCAGTAAACAGGCAAGAATTAAAAAAAGAATTGTGTTCAGAATCGTTCATTTATCATAACCCCATTTTTTTTTAATATGTTCAATGTACAGAGACAGCTACTTCACAATTTTATAGTAGTATAGTATAGATAAATACAGACATTAATATCGCATTGAACTTGACTGTATTGTTTGTGTAATCGGAAGAACTTCTAATAAGAATAACTTTACCTTCCAGGTACCGATGCCTAGGATAGGGCAATGGCAGCCATTGTAGAACCTAACCATTGGTACTTTTGGACTCATTTTAGGAGTTAAACGACGCGATCACACGATACGTAGGTAACTTCTAAAAATTAATAAAATCAATCAATAACAAATATATAGTGGCTATTTGACACATCACATTTCCGGCCGGTTAGCTGTCAACTGTCACACACTGCGATTTTATTTTTGGTTGATTTTTTGTATTATTTTTGGCATGGCTACTGGGACTTTGGGCCATCTGTTATTGTACAGACGATTACTGCAGACCATAATCTTCTTGGTACAGCACAGACAGACCGTTAACAAAGAACTATTATATTATAATACTTTGTACGCTTTTATGCCGATTACACTTAGATAGATAAACAACGTTGTTTATTGTTTTGGTTGAGTGGGCGCAGTCTTTGAAATATAGATAAAAACCTAAGGTCGCTATTAAATATGGCCTTCCTTCTTCTTTACGTTAACGAAATTGCCGCCAGTCACCACACATTATACCGGTTATATTAGCAATAATGTTAAAGCCGTGGCGCATGGAATATGCAACACCAGAGGCATAACACGCGCTGTCGACCCTGGAAGAGGAGGTTGGGGGATTGGGGAGGGGAATGGGAGGAGTGGGTAAAAGAGATTCTGTGCTGTCATCAGTGTCATCACAAGTTTTCCCGCCGACAGCGGCGACAGCACAAAATCCCTCTAGTGAGCTCTGGCTACCCTACTTACGGGACGCGGGGAACACAACAAAATGGTTATTATGTTCGTTACATTCAGAGATATCGCCATGAAACTCTGTACAATATTATTATAGACACTTGTTAAAAATAAATATTTATGCTACTGAGCGTTTTTAAAATTTTAACCCACGCGCCATAGTTAACGTCCACGAGAGCGGAGCCGCGGGCAAGGATTAGTAAAATATAAATTGACTTACCTTCCACGTCCCAAGGCCGATTATGGGACAAGTCTGTCCATTATTGAAAGTTACAGTTGGAACTCGCACCATTTTATCAGCAACCGAACTCAAAGAGGCCAACTTGTGAAGTGAATATCTAACGAACCAGTAAACTTGTTATCTCGCTTATCAATCCATTCGAAACTCTTCTCTATAGCATCTATTCATACATACTTACCTATAATATATAAAATTGTAAAGTAGCTGTAGCAATCATCATCTAAATTATATTTTGTGAGATTTCATTAATGGCTTTGAACTCTTCTTGTCATTTGACGAACAGGCGAACTATTGTGCTTATCTTTATTTGAGTAGGTACTTACACATTCATTATTCGTAATCTTACAAATATCATTTTAGCTTTAGGGGTATTTTTTATAAATTTCTATGTAGGGTAACCGTTTTCATATCATAACTAGCTGTTGCCCGCGGCTCCGCCCGCGTGGATGTCGAAATCCGTTTCAAAAACTATCCTTTCTCTCAAGTTGGATCGAACTGCACATGGTGTGCGAATTTTATTAAGTATAATCGGTTAAGTGGTTTAGGAGTCCATTGAGGACAAACATTGTGACACGAGATTTATATATAATAAAAAAGGTTATCGTTATTCATTTTTATAATCTATGGCCTACTGCAGCTAGGGGTTATCTTTATTCATTAAATTTTAAATTATTACTCTTTTATTCACTTTACTCTTTGGTTATCTTATCTTGCTCTCGGTTTTTCGTTGGATTATACCTACCTACCTATCGGGGTAATATTATAATACGGGTTGATACTCGATACTCGGCATATCCTTTCTTTATACCTACTCTTTGTCCTTATTTTTTTTCTACTTAGGTGGCAGACAAGCACACGGCCCACACTGATGGAAAGCGGTTACCGTGGCCTATGGACGCGTGCAACACCAGGGGCGTCACACTCGCGCTGCCGACCCTGCAAAAACCTTCTATTGCCCTTCTTGAAGAACCCCATATTGTAGCCGCCAGGGAAAACCACTGCAGGGAGATCTTTCCACAGCCTAAGCGTGCGCGGAATGAAATTTCTTTCATACGTGACGCACTGCAGGCGGATGCAACGTGTGGGGATGAATTCCCTGCCTGTGGCGAGCGGTGCGATGATAGAAAGTGGTTGTAGGCAATTAGGCATCATATCAAATAATTCGTTTGAACACAAACCATTATATAGGCGGTAGAAGACGCACAGCGAGGCGAAGTCTCTCCTGAGGCTGAGCGGCTCCACACCGCCTACAAGTAGGGGATCGTCGACGATCCGCAGCGCACGTCTTTAAACCGACTCGAACGGGTCAAGTTGGTATGCAGGTGCCCCAGCAAAAAGGTGACAGCAGTACTCCATGTGGGGTCGGACCTGCGACTTATAAAGAGTAAGTCTTTGCCCCGCAGTGAAGTACTGCTTCGCCCTGTTGAGCACTCATTTCATTAAGTATTTACTATTTAGTCATTTCCTCGTTGAGGTGGGATGAAAAGTTACATGTTGCACTATAACTTCATGGTTGCACTTGAGTGCAAAGATTTTTCACCTTGTGCACTTTTGATTCAAGTGGTATAAAAAAAAACAAAAATATTAATTTCGAATTCGAGTTTTTCATCTTTGCATTTTCTGAGAACATTTACCATAGCAATGTACCTATATATATTTTTAGATTATCAGAAAGAAGAGATTTCAAAGCCGTGTGCTTGTCTGCCACCTAAGTGGTATAAAAAAAAAAAAAAAAAAAAAAAAAAACTCTTTGACTTTTTTTAAAAAGCTGATATTTTGACGTGAGAATTTTCGATTGAAAATTAGGGTGGTTTTTCGATATTTAGTCAAAATAAGCTGTAAAAAAGAATATTTCAAATCAAAAAATTACAATGTCTTTGGGACATAAAAAGCTAAGTTTTTACCAAATTTCGAGGAAACAAATTTGTTTTGCTTAAGATAAAAATAAAAAACCAAATACCTACTTGATTATTTGAATTTTTCACATACATTTTGAGGTTATGTGAAAAAAGTGTAAATAGAAAAGTTGTAGGTCTCTTTATTACCTACAACATTGTCATTTAACTTTTTTCCATAGGACTTGTAGTTTTGCCGGAAATCGAGATAAACCGTTTTTACCCTAAAAACTCACCCCCCCTCCCCACTTCCCGACCTCAGATCGCCCGTAATTTATTTTTCCTTTCATTTTTGTTATATTCTCGTCCTTTTACAACGGGTTTCATCCTACTATAATTTTCTTTTACTTTTTACCATTTTCATAGCTATCGGCACTGGTCTACGACGCGGGACCCATCGCACAGTGTTTTAAAGACAGCGATTTAGTGACATCCTCTTTTTTCTGCTTTTACGATAGATTTAACTACTTATAATATTAGAGTAAAAGTCCCGGTGCTCTACGGTAAATTGTTTTTGTAATAAAAAATTTAGAAGTTAGCTCATTTTCAGTTCCAGAAAAATGAAAAAAAAAAATTTGCTGAATGAAGAGACGTGGATAAACTTCAATAGTAGGTATACATGTTTAAGACCTTATTTAGTACGAGTTTATACAAAATAAGAATCTTCTAAAGTGGTTTGGGTAAGTTTGAATGGAGTGTTGGCGTAATTTTTTTTTGAACGACATCTGATGCCGTATGTACTGAATTTTAGTAGGTACTCCATTAGTAAGTTTATTATAAAAAATAAAATACGTCGTAAGTCATATCGGAGCCGCGTTATTAGACTTTGAAGTTACAAAAATAGTATCGTCCAAGTGTGCGATAAAATGCATTTTTAAGTAAAAATATTCTTATTTTATTTTACTCATGGAATGGGTTAGTTAGGAATAAAATGAATAACAAACAGGAATTAGGATACGAAAAAAATACTGTCAATACAACCATATAAGAGCAACATTTTAGTAAAGTACCGCGACCCAGTTTTGCTTTATACTCGAGAAAAAAAAATAAAACCCAAAAAATAAAAAAGTGCCCCAATTTTTTTATTTTTAGATTTAGAAGGTTCTTATTTTGTATAAACTCGTAATAAATAAGGCCCTATACATATATATTATTGAAGTTTATCCACGTCACTTTATTCAGCAATTTTTTTTTTTTTCATTTTTCCAGATCTAAAAATGTGCTAGTTTCCAAAATTTTTATTTCAAAAACTATTTAGGTACAGTAGAGCATCGGGAGTTTTACTCTAATATTTTAAATAGGTAAATATATCGTAAAAGCAGAAAAAAGAGGATGTCACTAAATCGCGGTCTTCAAAACACCGTGCGTCGCCGCGTGGCGTGACCCGCCACCCGCCTCGCGTGCGACGACGGGTGTCCGTCGCAGGCGGCAGCGCTGCTCTTAAAATTTCATGAATCAAGTAGGTACCCGGAGCGGACGTCCGCGCCGCCGGACACCCGTCGACTGCAGCGGACGCGCTAAATAAGTCAACCGACTTGGCATTACATGGATCTCACAACTTTTTACGGTAGAAGAACTTGTTTAGAAGTAGCGAGACAAGGTTTCTTACAAGTTTAGTTTTTGATGGCATATAATTTTATATGAAAAATATTAACCAAAAATTGTGTTAAAGTAGGTATGTACCTACTTGTTTTAAAATAAATTTATTAAAATAAATTATTATTGCAATTTCCTTTATTTATTTCGTAGATATCAATTTATATATTTTAATCTCAGACTAGAAGAATAAGATAGACGGAGTGTTTCTAACAAACATGTGAAGCGAAACACTCTTCAATGTGTGCGTGTGAACTCGGATCTCTCTGTACCGATACCACTAACAGCGTGTGCGTTACGGTTGCCAGCTAAAGAAAATCTCCCAAAAAAATCTTTATATAATGGACATAATTAAGGAAAATTAATATTAGTTATACCTATAGCAAATGTTATCTGGAATTATTATATATCATTTAGGCAAAATGATTATTAGGTATAATAAGTGCCTAAAATAGGGAAGTGTTAAAATAAATGAAAACGTGATGAACACTGAGTAAACATACTTTAATTACTAGCATACAAAATATTTATGATAATTAAAAGAAAGATTAAAGATGATTGAAAAACTTTCATTCCAGTATAAGTACAAGGTACAGTCAAATTTATTCACATACGAACCTATTAAAACCGCACGCATACGTTACAAACAGACTCAAACGGCGACCCTACTACAGAGGAAGTTAAATAAAAGCTGAATAATAAAAACATCTTTTTTCGGGAACCTTCGCAATGATGTTAAAAAAGTAGTTAAAAGTAGTTAGTAATCGTGATTCAGTCAGATCGCAGTCAATTACAAGATTGCCGATAAACTCAAGCTACAATATTAAGTAGATACCGAACACAGCTGATGTGATCGAGAGTTCGGGACTAACGCAAGAATGATGTCGCTGTCGCTGCGACAGCGACGAACTGCTTAGTTAATAAAGATTAGTGGCAAAATCAAACACATGGACCAAGAGCCCATGAACGCCAGACCTTCGTTATTTTATAAAAGCTGAAAGTTTGTCAGCGCATGCTCCCAATACAGGTAAGAACGATGGCCCATTATGAAGTTCGGGTCATGGTGGCTTTGGCAGATAAACGGTACTAAAGTGTAGCAAGCGCAAGGCAGTGGGTGCGAGTGAGACGGCAAGTCAGGTCTATTACGACCCCTCACTGCGCATATTATGGAATTATAAAATTGGAATTCTAATTACAATTTTAGGTTTATTACGATCCCTCACTGCGCATGTATTGGCATTATATAAATGGAATTATAATTCCAATTGTATAATTCCAATACATTGGCTGTGAAGGATCGCAATAGACCTGATTCACCATATCACTCACACCCACTGCCCTGCGCTCGCTCCTACAGCTACCCTTTAATACCGTGTATCTGCCAAAGCCACCATGACCCGAACTTCATAATGGGCCATCGTTCTTAGCTGTATTGGGAGCATGCGCTGACAAACTTTCAGCTTTTATAAAATAACGAAGGTCTGGCGTTCATGGGCTCTTGCTCAGTGGCTCCTGGCCTTAATAGTCGGCTAAAGCATCGTGATAGGCTGCCTTATCACGACACGTTGCCCGATTATTAAGGCCTGGAAACTTATCACCAAGCACTTCGTCGCTGGCGCAGCGACGAACGCGAGGTTGTGTCCTTAGAGAATATAGCACTGCTGGCATTATCGCGGTCGTCCGGGATGTTGTGATTGGTCAGTGTTCGAAATTTTTACAAAAAAATTTTTAAAGATTTTTAAATTAATGGCTAGGCCGTGTGCTTTGTGCCACCTAAGTGGTATAAAAAAATCCTGTTATCGAAACTGTGTCCAAAATATTTCGGTCCAAAACGACTATAAAATCAACGTGTTTATATATATTATTTTCCTGTTTATTTTACTTTCCAATACTTAGACTTAGAATCACCACATTTGTATTATTATTACTATTTTGTACATTATAATTATTACTATCATTTTCATAAGTACCTAATTTATTTACGGCACCCGATAATTCTGGTGTATTATTTTCAATTGCACGAAATTTGTTTTCATTAATTTCAGTATTATGCGAATCTTCAATCAAACCATCGTGCCTCATTTGAGGTTTATCTATTTCTAATTCGTGTTTTAGCTTTTGAAGACGGCTCAAAACTCGTTTATTACCAACAGTCCTAAAATCTTCATTTGAATGGTCCTGCCTCCTATTAGGTCTCTTAATGTTTATACCTTCACTTTCTTCTATCGAAAGACCTTTTTCAGAATTTCTGGTTTCTCGCGAATATTGTCTCCCATCCTGTTCTATTGACTTTTCTTTTATATTGGATTTTAGCCCTGATTTATTCCATAAATCACTATCTGATTGATATTGCTCTACATCTCGCGGTGTTTTTTCTAAGCCATCAGATGATTGACCAATGATATTATTTAAATTAGAAATCAATGATGATCTTGTGTTTGTACTCAACTTATCGTAGTGCTCAAAGAATATCGACATTACTCCGTCGCTGACTATTTTCGATAGGAGATCAATATTTTTTGTAGTTTTTTGTCGATACTCATCTAAATTTATTAAAAATGTATTAAGTTTGATTGCAGAATCTGCTGTATAAAGAGAATTAATTGATTCCAGTAATTGTTTTTCGGATTCTGAATAATTTTCTTTCACAATTTTATTGGCAACGCCTTTTAAATAGTTTCTAATGGCTTTAGCAGGCATAGTTTTAATTTGAATAAGCTTAGCCGCAACGGTATCTTCTATACCTAGATCTGTTGTTAGGTCATTGAACGGGGAGCCCTTATAGTGATGATTCGTCATTACATCACTTGCACTGATGACAAACATTTCCAAGTCACGATCGTCGTACTGATTGAGTATTCGTACACCATCGAAAATAAAATTAGTGAATCTGTTTTTATTCTCGTCTAACAGATGGCGCCTCAAGTTGCCACTACGATTTTCGATACTATCATTAACGTTGCCAGTGAAATTTTGTGCTTTATTCACGTTCGTCTTCTTGTTATCTTTACCAATTTCGAAGACCGCCTCCAAAGCCAAGTTAACACTTTCATCTTTCGTGTTTATCTTTCTAATTGTAATGGCGGCCGCTGTGAACAAATTAATAATGATAGAATATTCTACTAACTACCAATTTAAGTAAAATTTAAATAAGTCCGAAAATATAGAGACTAAAACTAACTGCTCCCCGCAGCTTCAAGAAATTAATTTTTTTTTTTTTTAATTCAAAGCAGTTACCTACTGGTCCGAATATTTTTGTGTTGGATAACCATAATCGAGGCAGTTTTATGCTATATTATAATAATTATATCAACACAACACGCTACCAACCAGAAGATCAGCGTAGTAATTTTTTTCATCCCACTACCTCGGAAAGAGTAACTTTGCTCTTCGATTTACGTGTGCAAAAGTCCATTTTATTCGCTAGTGAGTAAAGTAAATGAACATTATGTGCGTTAAGTAGGTAAATATAATTAAACTTCTACCTCTATGGCGCCAAATTTATATACAACTTTTTTAAATTTTTTAAGTGTCAGACTCGGAACCTTTTTGGTGTACCTTTTTTTTAATTTGCTTTGCGGACATCATTTTCTTTTCACAAAATATTTCTCCAATGGGAGAAAGGCGTGATTTGTATGTTTGTAGGTTTGTAGGTATGTATGTACTCGTAAGTATGTAAAATATTGTTAAAATCGGATGTAGGTATATTGTTTTGTACTCGTAGGTAGCTAATAGTTTTATAGAATTTCGTGTCACATAAAGTTTAATGTTAAAATAGGTGATCATAATTATCATAAAATAACAAATCAAATATTCTTTATCATTGTTTATTTTAACAGATAATTTGACGGATCCTATTTCTGGGTTATTTAAAAAACTATGTGACGGTAACGGTGTTAAGTGTTAACTGTAGGCAACGAAATTTTTTCTTTTATTATTAAACGAATAAAATACTTTTTGTATTTAGCAATTTCCTCGCTCTCATTCCACATGAAGAGTAACGTGTTGCACTCGAGTGCAAAGATTTTTCACCTTGTGCTCTTTTGATTCCCTCGCTAACGCTCAGGGTTCAATTTTGAGAATCACTCGCTGCGCTCGTGATTTAAATTTAGAACCCTTCGCTTGCTCAGTCATCAAA
Organism: Lithosia quadra; assembly: GCA_963576445.1. NCBI lineage: Eukaryota > Metazoa > Arthropoda > Insecta > Lepidoptera > Erebidae > Lithosia > Lithosia quadra. The sequence goes on from OY754897.1 coordinate 4,194,985, forward strand.
ACTGAGCACGCGGTTAAAAAGTAAATTTGCACTCTTGTATAACAAATAATAACTATTTAGGTACGTCGGTCACGTCAATATGACTTCACCTCGCCTGGTGGTAAGCTAAAGGTAAAATCTCAGGAAGGGGATCCCCATTGCATACACCGACAGTGCCACAATGGTGGCTCTCAACTTGACGGCCTCATCAAATGCTTTTTCAGGGCCCGCTTAAAGGTACCGGGACTGCAGGAAGAATGAAACACGTGAGCTGGTAAAGAATTCCGGTCTTGATGGTGCGACAAACAAAAGAGGCACCGAACCGTTTAGTTCTTGATGGAATTGTTTGCACGGTATGAGGGTGCACGATATCTATAGGTACCTAATCATACTTAAATCTATACATATACTATAATAAATCTGTAAGTGATGGGTGTCTGTACATGGAAGATATATGAGTAAAAACATTATTAGGGGACTTTATGAATGTAATAGATGCCAAAACAATGATTTTTAGAATTTTTGTCTGTTTGTCTGTGCCTCTGTGCCTCTGTTTGTCCGCACTAAATTTTTGTTCACGCTAAAATCAGAAACTACTGGAGGGATTTTGATCAAACTTGGTACGATTATAGTTCATAGTTCTGGGTAACATATTGGCTACTTTTTATACAAGCTGATACCCGTGGCTTTGCCCGCACTTCGTTTTTAGGTGGTTTTTGGCCATATCTCTGGTTCTACTTAACCAATTACAACCAAACATTGTGGTAAATTTTTAGTCTAAGCAAGACCTTTCTAATAAAAAAAACCGCATCAAAATCCGTTCGGTATTTTTACGACGTCAAAAGTACTGAACGGGTTTTGATGCGGTTTTTTTATTAGAAAGGTCTTGGTTAGACTCAAAATCGTATGCATATTTGATCGCAAGCGGCTATTAGAACCGGCGATATAGTAAAGAAAACGCGAAAATCGACGTCCACGCGGGCGGAGCCGCGGGCAACAGCTAGTAAATAATAAAACAACGACGATGTTGCACATCGGGCAAATTTCCATACCTAGGTACATTATTAGTATTGGAATTAGTAAATTACGTGATGTTTAGAATAAATGGGTGCCACGGGGGCAGAGTATATCACAGGCGAAGCCGGAGGGCGCAGCTAGTTCAAATAAAAGATAAATTATATTACCTGCAATATTAAATAGGCAATATGTAATAACCCAGATTTGCTTTACCATTTCAATAGTACCGAACAGTTGTATCGCAGAAATAAAATCTGTTTAATACCAACACACTCTACTTTATATGGAGAATAAACAATTTGTAATTTAATATTTATTCGTAATAAAATGGGTAACAGAGTGATAAAGCTTGTTGCAATAACTTGCGTACCTACCTACCTATATCGAAATTGTGAGGTGTGAGGCGTAGGAGGTAGGACACGACGCGCGACGGTACCTCCCCGTCTGAACTGAGCAGTCCGACTGGGGTAGTAGGTACCTCCACCCTACAGAACACCGCGCCCATAATAACCATCACGTTGTGTTCCCCAAGGTAAGTAGGGTAGTCAAATCTCACAACCCCCGCCCCCCAATCTCCCCAATTCCTCAACGCCTCTGATGTTAGACACGTCCATATATACTATGCGATTCAAGTGAGAAGATAATCGCATTGTTGATAGGGTTGTAACCATACTAACTGTCTGGCAATGAGCAACGAGTTTTGATATTAATACGAATCAGATATAAAAAAAATTAAGTTTTATTTCATGATGTACCTATTTGAGATGGAATTTTACACACCTTTGTTACCTGTTACCTGCCAAAGCCACCGCTGCGCTGCCTTAGCTTCATGTGTGGGGATCATTCTTACCTGTACTAGGGACACACATAGAAGAACTATCAGCTTTTATAAAAATACGAAGGTCTGGCACACACGGGCTCTTGGACTATTATCTATATCGTCTTTGATGCATACCGAATAAATTGCTGCAATAGCTTTACCGCGGCAGTCTCCGAGAGCCACACGTTTTTTTTTTGTTATTTTAAGATGTCACCATCTACACTTTTGATGAACTTGAAACGTATTCATAACGTAGTTCTAATACGGTGAAAGTACACAGAATATCAGTTATAATTACCAATAGAAAGGTTAGCAATAACCTTCAATAGCATCAAGACTGTACAAGCAGGGCGCGTGCGACACGGATAACGTAGCGGCGCTCAACGATTTTATAGAAAAAGACCCGCTCGTGCTCCGTCGCGCGTACACCCGACGCGGGGCTCGTCGCACAGTGTTTTAAAGACAGCGATTTAGTGACATCCTCTTTTTTTCTGCTTTTACGATAGATTTAACTACTTAAAATATTAGAGTAAAACTCCCGGTGCTCTACGGTAAATTGTTTTTGAAGTAAATAATTTAGAAGTTAGCTTATTTTCAGTTCCAGAAAAATGACAAAAAAAAAATTGCTGAATGAAGAGACGTGGATAAAATTCAATAGTATACAGTACCTATAGGACCTTATTTAAGACGAGTTTATACAAAATAAGAATCTTCTAAAGGGGTTTGGGTAAGTTTGTATGGAGTGTTGGCGTCATTTTTTTTTAGCGGCCACTGATGCCGTACTGAATTTTAGTACCCCATTAGTAAGTTACAGGAGGTATAAAAAATAAAATACGTCGTAAGTCATATCGGAGCCGCGTTATTCGACTTTGAAGTTACAAAAATAGTATCGTCCAAGTGAGCGATAAAATGCATTTTTAAGTAAAAATATTCTAATTTTATTTTACTCATGGAATGGGTTAGTTAGGAATAAAATGAATAACAAACAAGGAATTAGGATACGAAAAAATACCGTCAGTACAACCATATAGAGCAACATTTTAGTAAAGTACCGCGACCCAGTTTTGCTTTATACTCGAGAAAAAAAATAAAACCCAAAAAATAAAAAAGTGCCCTAATTTTTTTATTTGTAGATTTAGAAGGTTCTTATTTTGTATAAACTCGTAATAAATAAGGCCCTATACAATGATATTATATAAGTAAAAAGAGGCAGATATGTCATAAGAGCGCGCCTAGTGAAGACACGAAAACGTCCCAATAGGGACGTTTTGTGTTTAGTACATGACTGGCAAACGCCAAGATGACACGCGTGTAATTGTGTAAAGCGCATAATAAAATTGCAACAAAAATGCCATCGTGTGTTTTAAAAACTGTACAAATTACGACACTAATATTAATAAAATACAAGGGATCTCCTATCACATGTAAGTACATACAATATTACCGATTTATTAGTGCATTTTAATTAAATTAGTTAAATAATCTTTTTAAAATAATGGCGGCGGCAACAAGAGATAAAAACGAGACAGAGATACTTTTTGATGTGACATGACAAAAGCGCAATCATCCGAATTATAGCTATCCTTTTTACTCACGTGCTTATCCCATCTTTCGTACTACTTATCGCTAATTGACAACTATTGTGCACTTTATAGTTACGTCATAGACAGCGGGATCAGATTTGAGGAGTCAGTTACTATGAACATAACATATCTTGTGTATAAAATATCATTGGCCCTATGCATGTATATTATTGAAGTTTATTCACGTCACTTTATTCAGCAAATATTATTTTCTTTTCATTTTTCCAGATCTAAAAATGTGCTAGTTTTAAAAAAAAATATTTCAAAAACTATTTACAGTAAGTATCAGTAGTTAGATTAAAGTGTGAAATAACATATAGGCTACTTTTTATACAAGCTAATACCCGTGACTCCGCTCACGGAGTCGATTAGTCGACCCACGGAGTCGATCAGTCGGGATGTCTGGATGTATGTTTGTTACTCTTTCACGCAAAAACGGCTGTATAGATCGGGTTGAAATTTGGTAACAAGATAGATTAAAGTGTGGAATAACATATAGGCTACTTTTTATACAAGCTAATACCCGAGACTTCGCTCACGGAGTCGATCAGTCGACCCACGGAGTCAATCAGTCGGGATGTCTGGATGTATGTTTGTTACTCTTTCACGCAAAAACGGCTGAATAGATCGGGTTGAAATTTAGTACAGAGATAGATTATAGTCTGAAATAACATATAGGCTACTTTTTATACAAGCTATTACTCGCGGCTCTGCTCGCGAAGTCGATCGGTCGGGATGTCCAGATATTATGTTTGTTGCTATTTCACGTAAAAACGGCTGAATGGATCTGGCTGAAATTTGGTACCGAGATAGAGTGTAGTGTGAAATAACATAAATAGGCTACTTTTTATACAAGCTAATACCCGCGGCTTCGTCCATGGAGTCGATCAGTCGGGATGTCTGGATGTATATTTGTTACTCTTTCACGTAAAAACGGCTGAATAGATCGGGTTGAAATTTGGTACAGAGATAGATTATAGTCTGAAATAACATATAGGCTACTTTTTATACAAGCTAATACTCGCGGCTCCGCTCGCGAAGTCGACGGTCGGGATGTCCAGATATTATGTTTGTTGCTATTTCACATAAAAACGGCTGAATGGATCTGGCTGAAATTTGGTACAGGGATAGGTAGATTATAGTCTGGAGTAATAATATAGGCTACTTTTTATACAAGCTAATACCCAATAAATATAATTATCATATCATATCCCCAGTTCTACTTAACCAAATGCAATCAAAAATACGGCAGATTTTATGTAAAACCAAGACCTTTCTAATGAAAAGACGGCATCAAAATTTGTTCAGCAGTTTTTGCGTCCATCACGAATAAACAGACAAGGATTGCAAAAAAATAGATATTTGTGGTCAACAAACCCTGTAATATCTTTTTCCAAATATCTCCAACAATATGTGTTGTTGTGTCTAGCCAAGTAATTTACAATTCTATAATAGTAGTTGCTAGCTGACGCCCGCGGCACCGCCCGCGTGAATATCGATTATTACAACTAAAAGTACTGTTATAAAGGGATATGCGTCCACACTGTCGCCTAAGGTGAACCCTGTAAAGATGGTGTAAGGTGAAACCAATAAATAAAGAAAAAAAAACTTTTGGTCTTATCTCCAAATTTTAGGTCTGACCAGGAAAACCGCACTAAAATCCGTTTAGTACTTTTTATCCGAAAGGATTTGGCTAGACGAGTGGAGACCAGTGGAGTGGAGAGTGAAGCGGAGTGGGGAGTGGTGTGGAGAGTGGAGTGGAGAGTGGAGTGGAGTGGAGATTGAAGTGAAGAGTGGAATGTAGGGTGTAGTCGGGAGAGGGGATTGGACAGTAGATTGGAGGTGGAGAGTGGAGTGGAGTGTGGAGTGGAAAGTAGAGTGAACAGTGGAGTGGACTGTGGACGGGAGAGTGGAGTGAACAGCGGCGTGGAAAGTCGAGTGGAGAGTCGGTTCATTAAAATAGACTTCGTGGCGATACCAAATTCCACGCGGGTGAAGCCGCGGGCGGAAGCTAGTTTTAAATAGGTAAATCTATCGTAAAAGCAGAAAAAAGAGGATGTCACTAAATCGCGGTCTTTAAAACACCGTGCGTCGCCGCGTGGCGTGACCCGCCACCCGCCTCGCGTGCGACGGGTGTCCGTCGCAGGTAGGGTTACCATTCGTCCGGATTAATCCGGACATGTCCGGACTTTTAGGCACTTGTCCGGACTTTGTCGGGCTTTTTTATATTAGATGGCATATTATCTATCTATCTTGTTTTATACTTTTAATAAAACTTTAAAAAGCTCAACATTGAATATAATATACCTATCTATTTACAAAATAACTATTGGGGGATGATTAGTGATCGAAACTAATGCAAAAAATTGTGTGAAAGTGAATTATTTGTCTTTCTGTCTGCCTGTATGCGTTCACATGAATAAGAAACGACTGGATGGATTTAGATCAAACTTGGTATGATTATAGTTCATACTGGCAACATAATTTATAGGCTACTTTTTATACTAGGCCTAGGCTATTTAGGCTATTTAGGTAGTTTTTGGTCATTATCTCCGGTTCTACTTAACCAATTACAACCGAACATACGGTAAATTTTGAGTCTAAGCAAGATGCAAGCGCATCAAAATCCGTTCGGTAGTTTTTACGTTCATCGCGAACAGCTACTGTAAAAACAACTCTTAGAATCGCGATTTCTCAGGAATGGTAAGTGTTAGGAAAAAATCATGGAGACTATTTTAAGATCTACAACTTTGGGTCTCAGGTTTCTTTTATAAAAGTTCCGTTTTCGAGAAAAATTAAAAAATTTGACCTTTGACCCCGAATCTTTCTGGATTTTTAAAATATGATTTGTAATGGCACCTATGTTTTTTTAATTGACCACTATTTTGCGATGGTTGTATCAAGGCGAACAGTCTCCGCTTTTACCTCGCATCCTACCCCCCCCCCCCCCTGCAACGAAGTGTCCGGACTTTTATCAAAGATTTGTCAGGACTTATCAAATTCCTAAATGGTAACCCTAGTCGCAGGCACCGCTGCTCTTGAAATTTCATGAATCAAGCACCCGGAGCGGACGTCCGCGCCGCCGGACACCCGTCGACCGCAGCGGACGCGCTAAATAAGTCAACCGACTTGGCATTAAATGGATCTCACAACTTTTTACGGTAGAAGAATTTGTTTAGATTTAGAAGTAGCGAGACAAGGTTTCTTACAAGTTTAGTTTTTGATGACATATAATTTTATATGCAACAAAATGTACTTGTTTTAAAATAAATTTATTAAAATAAATTATTATTGTAATTTCCTTTATTTATTTCGTAGGTACATAATCAATTTATATATTTTAATATACCTACTACAGCGGCGTGATTTTATCTTAGTCGTTTTGGACACGAAAGAGGATTACTCGGAATAATAAATTAAATAAGTTGCTGTAAACTTTTTCACTCGTTCGCGAAAAAATATTATTAGAGCTTCGATAAAAATTCACTGTCAATTTTAAATGAATAATGTGCGCTCGCAAGCATATTTCGAGTCACGACATGACGGTGCTGCAGTGTAATTCTTTAAGGACGCAGCGTTGCATTCGTCGCTGCGACAGCGACGAACTGCTTAGTTAATAAATATTAGTGGCAAAATCAAACGCAGCAGTGTTGGCTCCTGGCCTTAATAGTCGGCTAAAGCATCGTGATAGGCTGCCTTATCACGACACGTTGCCCGATTATTAAGGCCTGGAAACTTATCACCAAGCACTTCGTCGCTGGCGCAGCGACGAACGCGAGGTTGTGTCCTTAGAGAATATAGCACTGCATGCTGGCATTATCGCGGTCGTCCGGGATGTTGTGATTGGTCAGTGTTCGAAATTTTTACAAAAAAAATGTTAAAGATTTTTAAATTAATGGCTAGGCCGTGTGCTTTGTGCCACCTAAGTGGTATAAAAAAATCCTGTTATCGAAACTGTGTCCAAAATATTTCGGTCCAAAACGACTATAAAATCAACGTGTATAAATATATTATTTTCCAGTTTATTTTACTTTCCAATACTTAGACTTAGAATCACCACATTTGTACTATTATTATCATTATATTCTACTTTATGATTATTACTTTCATATTCATAAGCACCCAATTTATTTACGGCATATACCGGTAATACTTGTGTATTGTTTTCAATTGCACGAAATTTGTTTTCATTCATTTCAGTATTATGCGAATCTTCAATCAAACCATCGTGCCTCATTTGAGGTTCATCTATTTCTAATTCGTGTTTTAGCTTTTGTACACGGCTCAAAACTCGTTTATTACCAACAGTCCTAAAATCTTCATTTGAATGGTCCTGCCTCCTATTAGGTCTCTTAATGTTTATACCTTCACTTTCGTCTATCGAAAGACCTTTTTCAGAATTTCTGGTTTCTCGCGAATATTGTCTCCCATCCTGTTCTATTGACTTTTCTTTTTTATTGGATTTTAGCCCTGTTTTATTCCATAAATCACTATCTGATTGATATTGCTCTACATCTCGCGGTGTTTTTTCTAAGCCATCAGATGATTGACCAATGATATTATTTAAATTAGAAATCAATGATGATCTTGTGTTTGTACTCAACTTATCGTAGTGCTCAAAGAATATCGACATTACTCCGTCGCTGACTATTTTCGATAGGAGATCAATATTTCTTGTAGTTTTTTTTCGATACTCATCTAAATTTATTAAAAATGTATTAAGTTTGATTGCCGAATCTGCTGTATAAACAGAATTAATTGATTCCAGTAATTGTTTTTCGGATTCTGAATAATTTTCTTTCACAATTTTATTGGCAACGCCTTTTAAATAGTTTCTGATGGCTTTAGCAGGCATAGTTTTAATTTGAATAAGCTTAGCCGCAACGGTATCTTCTATACCCAGATCTGTTGTTAGGTTATTGAACGGGGAGCCCTTATAGTGATGATTCGTCATTACATCACTTGCACTGATGACAAACATTTCCAAGTCACGATCGTCGTACTGATTGAGTATTCGTACACCATCGGAAATAAAATTAGTGAATCTGTTTTTATTCTCGTCTAACAGATGGCGCCTCAAGTTGCCCCTACGATTTTCGATACTATCATTAACGTTGCCAGTGAAATTTTGTGCTTTATTTAGAATACTCACGTTCGTCTTCTTGTTATCTTTACCAATTTCGAAGACCGCCTCCAAAGCCAAGTTAACACTTTCATCTTTCGTATTTCTAATTGTAATGGCGGCCGCTGTGAACAAATTAATAATGATAGAATATTCTACTAACTACTAATTTAAGTAAAATTCAAATAAGTACGAAAATATAGAGACTAAAACTAACTGCTCCCCGCAGCTTCAAGAAATTAAATTTTTTTTTTAAATTCGAAGCAGTTACCTACTGGTCCGAATATTTTTGTGTTGGATAACCATAATCGAGGCAGTTTTATGCTATATTATGATAATTATATCAACACAACACGCTACCAACCAGAAGATCAGCGTAGTAATTTTTTTCATCCCACTACCTCGGAAAGAGTAATTTTGCTCTTCGATTTCCGTGTGCAAAAGTCCATTTTATTCGCTAGTGAGTAAAGTAAATGAACATCATGTGCGATAAGTAGGTAAATATAATTAAACTTCTACCTCTATGGCGCCAAATTTATATACAACTTTTTTAAATTTTTTAAGTCTCAGACTCGGAACCTCCTTGGTGTACCTTTTTTTTAATTTGCATTGCGGACATCATTTTCTTTTCACAAAATATTTCTCCAATGGGAGAAAGGCGTGATTTGTATGTTTGTAGGTTTGTAGGTATGTATGTACTCGTAAGTATGTAAAATATTGTTAAAATCGGATGTAGGTATATTGTTTTGTACTCGTAGGTAGCTAATAGCAATACGAACTACTTATTAGGTAATCGGTGCTAATAGTTTTATAGAATTTCATGTCACATAAAGTTTAATGTTAAAATAGGTGATCATAATTATCATAAAATAACAAATCAAATATTCTTTATCATTATTTATTTTAACAGATAATTTGACGGATCCTATTTCTGGGTGATTTAAAAAACTATGTGACGGTAACGGTGTTAAGTGTTAACTGTAGGCAACGAAATTTTTTCTTTTATTATTAAACGAATAAAATATTTTTTGTATTTAGCAATTTCCTCGCTCTCATTCCACATGAAGAGTAACGTGTTGCACTCGAGTGCAAAGATTTTTCACCTTGTGCTCTTTTGATTCCCTCGCTAACGCTCAGGGTTCTATTTTGAGAATCACTCGCTGCGCTCGTCCCTTCCCTTCCCAACCCAACCCTTCGCTTGCTCAGTCATCAAAACTGAGCACGCGGTTAAAAAGTAAATTTGCACTCTTGTATAACAAATAATAACTATTTAGGTACGTCGGTCACGTCAATATGACTTCACCTCGCCTGGTGGTAAGCTAAAGGTAAAATCTCAGGAAGGGGATCCCCATTGCATACACCGACAGTGCCACAATGGTGGCTCTCAACTTGACGGCCTCATCAAATGCTTTTTCAGGGCCCGCTTAAAGGTACCGGGACTGCAGGAAGAATGAAACACGTGAGCTGGTAAAGAATTCCGGTCTTGATGGTGCGACAAACAAAAGAGGCACCGAACCGTTTAGTTCTTGATGGAATTGTTTGCACGGTATGAGGGTGCACGATATCTATAGGTACCTAATCATACTTAAATCTATACATATACTATAATAAATCTGTAAGTGATGGGTGTCTGTACATGGAAGATATATGAGTAAAAACATTATTAGGGGACTTTATGAATGTAATAGATGCCAAAACAATGATTTTTAGAATTTTTGTCTGTTTGTCTGTGCCTCTGTGCCTCTGTTTGTCCGCACTAAATTTTTGTTCACGCTAAAATCAGAAACTACTGGAGGGATTTTGATCAAACTTGGTACGATTATAGTTCATAGTTCTGGGTAACATATTGGCTACTTTTTATACAAGCTGATACCCGTGGCTTTGCCCGCACTTCGTTTTTAGGTGGTTTTTGGCCATATCTCTGGTTCTACTTAACCAATTACAACCAAACATTGTGGTAAATTTTTAGTCTAAGCAAGACCTTTCTAATAAAAAAAACCGCATCAAAATCCGTTCGGTATTTTTACGACGTCAAAAGTACTGAACGGGTTTTGATGCGGTTTTTTTATTAGAAAGGTCTTGGTTAGACTCAAAATCGTATGCATATTTGATCGCAAGCGGCTATTAGAACCGGCGATATAGTAAAGAAAACGCGAAAATCGACGTCCACGCGGGCGGAGCCGCGGGCAACAGCTAGTAAATAATAAAACAACGACGATGTTGCACATCGGGCAAATTTCCATACCTAGGTACATTATTAGTATTGGAATTAGTAAATTACGTGATGTTTAGAATAAATGGGTGCCACGGGGGCAGAGTATATCACAGGCGAAGCCGGAGGGCGCAGCTAGTTCAAATAAAAGATAAATTATATTACCTGCAATATTAAATAGGCAATATGTAATAACCCAGATTTGCTTTACCATTTCAATAGTACCGAACAGTTGTATCGCAGAAATAAAATCTGTTTAATACCAACACACTCTACTTTATATGGAGAATAAACAATTTGTAATTTAATATTTATTCGTAATAAAATGGGTAACAGAGTGATAAAGCTTGTTGCAATAACTTGCGTACCTACCTACCTATATCGAAATTGTGAGGGGTGAGGCGTAGGAGGTAGGACACGACGCGCGACGGTACCTCCCCGTCTGAACTGAGCAGCCCGACTGGGGTAGTACCTCCCACCCTACAGAAGACCGCGCCCATAATAACCATCATGTTGTGTTCCCCAAGGTAAGTAGGGTAGTCAAATCTCACAACCCCCGCCCCCAATCTCCCCAATTCCTCAACGCCTCTGATGTTGGACACGTCCATATATACTATGCGATTCAAGTGAGAAGATAATCGCATTGTTGATAGGGTTGTAACCATACTAACTGTCTGGCAATGAGCAACGCGAGTTTTGATATTAATACGAATCAAAAATAAAAAAATTAAGTTTTATTTCATGTTGTACCTATTTGAGATGGAATTTTACACACCTTTGTTACCTGTTACCTGCCAAAGCCACCGCTGCGCTGCCTTAGCTTCATGTGTGGGGATCATTCTTACCTGTACTAGGGACACACATAGAAGAACTATCAGCTTTTATAAAAATACGAAGGTCTGGCACTCACGGGCTCTTGGACTATTATCTATATCGTCTTTGATGCATACTGAATAAATTGCTGCAATAGCTTTACCGCGGCAGTCTCCGAGAGCCACACGTTTTTTTTTTGTTATTTTAAGATGTCACAAATCTACACTTTTGATGAACTTGAAACGTATTCATAACATAGTTCTAATACGGTGAAAGTACACAGAATATCAGTTATAATTACCAATAGACAGGTTAGCAATAACCTTCAATAGCATCAAGACTGTACAAGCAGGGCGCGTGCGACACGGATAACGTAGCGGCGCTCAACGATTTTGTAGAAAAAGACCCGCTCGTGCTCCGTCGCGCGTACACCCGACGCGGGGCTCGTCGCACAGTGTTTTAAAGACAGCGATTTAGTGACATCTTCTTTTTTTCTGCTTTTACGATAGATTTAACGACTTAAAATATTAGAGTAAAACTCCCGGTGCTCTACGGTAAATTGTTTTTGAAGTAAAAAATTTAGAAGTTAGCTTATTTTCAGTTCCAGAAAAATTAAAAAAAAAAATTGCTGAATGAAGAGACGTGGATAAAATTCAATACTTAATTATTTTAATACGAGTTTATACAAAATAAGAATCTTCTAAAGGGGTTTGGGTAAGTTTGTATAGAGTGTTGGCGTCATTTTTTTTTTTTAGCGACCACTGATGGCGTACTGAATTTTAGTACCCCATTAGTAAGTTTACAGGTATAAAAAATAAAACCTGTCGTAAGTCATATCGGAGCCGCGTTATTCGACTATGAAGTTACAAAAATAGTACCTACCTATCGTCCAGGTGAGCGATAAAATGCATTTTTAAGTAAAAATATTCTTATTTTATTTTACTCATGGAATGGGTTAGTTAGGAATAAAATGAATAACAAACAAGAAATTAGGATACGAAAAAAATACTGTCAATACAACCATATAAGAGCAACATTTTAGTAAAGTACCGCGACCCAGTTTTGCTTTATACTCGAGAAAAAAAAATAAAACCCAAAAAATAAAAAAGTGCCCTAATTTTTTTATTTTTAGATTTAGAAGGTTCTTATTTTGTATAAACTCGTAATAAATAAGGCCCTATACATGTATATTATTGAAGTTTATTCACGTCACTTTATTCAGCAAATATTATTTTCTTTTCATTTTTCCAGATCTAAAAATGTGCTAGTTTTCAAAAATTATATTTCAAAAACTATTTACAGTAGAGCATCAGGAGTTTTAGTCTAATATCCTACTCCTACTAATATTATAAATGCGAAAGTTTGTAAGAATGGATGTCTGGATATCTGGATGTCTGGATGTATGGATGTATGTTTGTTACTCTGCCACACAAAAACGGCTGAATGGATCTGGCTAAAATTTGGTACGGAGATAGATTATAGTCTGGAATAACATATAGGCTACTTCTAATACCGCGGCTCCGCTCGCAAAGTCGATCGGTCGGGATTTCTAGATATATCCTTGTTACTCTTTCAAGTAAAAACGACTGAATAGATCTGGCTGAAATTTGGTAACGAGATAGATTAAAGTGTGGAATAACATATAGGCTACTTCTAATACCGCGGCTCCGCTCGCAAAGTCGATTAGTCGACCCACGGAGTCAATCAGTCGGGATGTCTGGATGTATGTTTGTTACTCTTTCACGCAAAAACGGCTGAATAGATCGGGTTGAAATTTAGTACAGAGATAGATTATAGTCTGAAATAACATATAGGCTACTTTTTATACAAGCTATTACTCGCGGCTCTGCTCGCGAAGTCGATCGGTCGGGATGTCCAGATATTATGTTTGTTGCTATTTCACGTAAAAACGGCTGAATGGATCTGGCTGAAATTTGGTACCGAGATAGAGTGTAGTGTGAAATAACATAAATAGGCTACTTTTTATACAAGCTAATACTCGCGGCTCCGCTCGCGAAGTCGACGGTCGGGATGTCCAGATATTATGTTTGTTTGCTATTTCACATAAAAACGGCTGGATGGATCTGGCTGAAATTTGGTACCGAGATAGAGTGTAGTGTGAAATAACATATAGGCTACTTTTTATACAAGCTAATACTCGCGGCTCCGCTCGCGAAGTCGACGGTCGGGATGTCCAGATATTATGTTTGTTGCTATTTCACATAAAAACGGCTGAATGAATCTGGCTGAAATTTGGTACAGGGATAGATTATAGTCTGGAGTAATATATAGGCTACTTTTTATACAAGCTAATACCCTAATAAATATAATTATCATATCATATCCCCAGTTCTACTTAGCCAAATGCAATCAAAAATACGGCAGATTTTATGTAAAACCAAGACCTTTCTAATGAAAAGACGGCATCAAAATTTGTTCAGCAGTTTTTGCGTCCATCACGAATAAACAGACAAGGATTGCAAAAAAATAGATATTTGTGGTCAACAAACCCTGTAATATCTTTTTCCAAATATCTCCAACAATATGTGTTGTTGTGTCTAGCCAAGTAATTTACAATTCTATAATAGTAGTTGCTAGCTGACGCCCGCGGCACCGCCCGCGTGAATATCGATTATTACAACTAAAAGTACTGTTATAAAGGGATATGCGTCCACACTGTCGCCTAAGGTGAACCCTGTAAAGATGGTGTAAGGTGAAACCAATAAATAAAGAAAAAAAAACTTTTGGTCTTATCTCCAAATTTTAGGTCTGACCAGGAAAACCGCACTAAAATCCGTTTAGTACTTTTTATCCGAAAGGATTTAGCTAGACGAGTGGAGACCAGTGGAGTGGAGAGTGAAGCGGAGTGGGGAGTGGTGTGGAGAGTGGAGTGGAGAGTGGAGTGGAGTGGAGATTGAAGTGAAGAGTGGAATGTAGGGTGTAGTCGGGAGAGGGGATTGGACAGTAGATTGGAGGTGGAGAGTGGAGTGGAGTGTGGAGTGGAAAGTAGAGTGAACAGTGGAGTGGACTGTGGACGGGATAGTGGAGTGAACAGCGGCGTGGAAAGTCGAGTGGAGAGTCGGTTCATTAAAATAGACTTCGTGGCGATACCAAATTCCACGCGGGTGAAGCCGCGGGCGGAAGCTAGTTTTAAATAGGTAAATCTATCGTAAAAGCAGAAAAAAGAGGATGTCACTAAATCGCGGTCTTTAAAACACCGTGCGTCGCCGCGTGGCGTGACCCGCCACCCGCCTCGCGTGCGACGGGTGTCCGTCGCAGGTAGGGTTACCATTCGTCCGGATTAATCCGGACATGTCCGGACTTTTAGGCACTTGTCCGGACTTTGTCGGGCTTTTTTATATTAGATGGCATATTATCTATCTATCTTGTTTTATACTTTTAATAAAACTTTAAAAAGCTCAACATTGAATATAATATACCTATCTATTTACAAAATAACTATTGGGGGATGATTAGTGATCGAAACTAATGCAAAAAATTGTGTGAAAGTGAATTATTTGTCTTTCTGTCTGCCTGTATGCGTTCACATGAATAAGAAACGACTGGATGGATTTAGATCAAACTTGGTATGATTATAGTTCATACTGGCAACATAATTTATAGGCTACTTTTTATACTAGGCCTAGGCTATTTAGGCTAATAGCTAATAGGCTATTTAGGTAGTTTTTGGTCATTATCTCCGGTTCTACTTAACCAATTACAACCGAACATACGGTAAATTTTGAGTCTAAGCAAGATGCAAGCGCATCAAAATCCGTTCGGTAGTTTTTACGTTCATCGCGAACAGCTACTGTAAAAACAACTCTTAGAATCGCGATTTCTCAGGAATGGTAAGTGTTAGGAAAAAATCATGGAGACTATTTTAAGATCTACAACTTTGGGTCTCAGGTTTCTTTTATAAAAGTTCCGTTTTCGAGAAAAATTAAAAAAATTGACCTTTGACCCCGAATCTTTCTGGATTTTTAAAATATGATTTGTAATGGCACCTATGTTTTTTTAATTGACCACTATTTTGCGATGGTTGTATCAAGGCGAACAGTCTCCGCTTTTACCTCGCATCCTACCCCCCCCCCCCCCCCCGCTGCAACGAAGTGTCCGGACTTTTATCAAAGATTTGTCAGGACTTATCAAATTCCTAAATGGTAACCCTAGTCGCAGGCGCCGCTGCTCTTGAAATTTCATCAATCAAGCACCCGGATTGGACGTCTGCGCCGCCGCCGGACACCCGTCGACCGCAGCCAACGCGCTAAATAAGTCAACCGATTTGGCATTACATGGATCTCACAACTTTTTACGGTAGAAGAATTTGTTTAGATTTAGAAGTAGCGAGACAAGGTTTCTTACAAGTTTAGTTTTTGATGACATATAATTTTATATGCAACAAAATGTAGGTACTTGTTTTAAAATAAATTTATTAAAATAAATTATTATTGTAATTTCCTTTATTTATTTCGTAGGTACATAATCAATTTATATATTTTAATATACCTACTACAGCGGCGTGATTTTATCTTAGTCGTTTTGGACACGAAAGAGGATTACTCGGAATAATAAATTAAATAAGTTGCTGTAAACTTTTTCACTCGTTCGCGAAAAAATATTATTAGAGCTTCGATAAAAATTCACTGTCAATTTTAAATGAATAATGTGCGCTCGCAAGCATATTTCGAGTCACGACATGACGGTGCTGCAGTGCTATTCTTTAAGGACGCAGCGTTGCATTCGTCGCTGCGACAGCGACGAACTGCTTAGTTAATAAAGATTATACTCCGATTTTTAATTCTAGGCAAGAAAATGACATTTGCAGTGTTGCAGGTTTTTTGTATCAAATAAATAGTGATGTGGTTGAATCGAGTTTTCCAATTATAAGTTAGTCGTGAGTCGAGATTATAATTCTTTTATTGAATATATAAATAATTTTTTTATATAAATAAAAATATGTAATTTACGGTAATTAAACAGAAAACATACACAGTAAGTAATTAAATCTATATATTATATAAAATCAATTGCTGTTCGTTAGTCTCGCTAAAACTAGAGAACGACTGGACCGATTTGGCTGAAAATTTATGGGGAGGTAGCTTAGAACTAGAAGAAGGACATAAGATACTTTTTATCCTGCCACAGGGACAAAGTATGCCACGGGCGAAGCCGCGGGACACAGCTAGTATTCTATAAAAAATATTACCGTCGTGTAATGTACTAGGCGAGCATAAACTGTAAAGAGGTTCATTCACTGATAAAAATAAAGAATGACTAAAGGATCTAGTCTATTGATTGTCGAACATCACTATTGTAGCGGGTCACCCTTTTTTGTATCAGTGAAAGTTGCAGTTGTCATTTTCTTGCCTAGAATTAAAAATCAGAGTATAGTGGCAAAATCAAACGCAGCAGTGTTGGCTCCTGGCCTTAATAGTCGGCTAAAGCATCGTGATAGGCTGCCTTATCACGACACGTTGCCCGATTATTAAGGCCTTAAGAGGCCTGGGTGACCTTGACGATTCGGAGTTCGCATATTGTTTTGCCGACGTCGCCGCCATCTAGCGGAAATGTACGGTACTGCTAAGAATAGTTCAGTGACTAGTAAACTGCAGAGGGAATAAGTATTATGTTCTGGAATACTGCCTATTTTATATGCGCCTATGCGCGTCACCGAGTCATGCGCGTCTACGGTGTATTGTAGACGCCAAGGCAGTCGTCAGGTCAGCCGAAATTTATATAACATACAAGCTTTTATTTAACTTACCCAATTAGTATGTATGTTTGTAATAAATACAAAGTGGCGGATTTTGTTTTTTTTTCTAATCCCTTTACATTGTTCTTTAGGTTTAGAATGGGTTCCCGTTTGCTGTTACCTGTGGTCTTTTACCTTTTGACCGATTTGGCGCAGGGGTAGGATACCTGCCTTCTGCGCCGGAGGTTCGATTCCCGAACAAGACAAATATTTGTATGCACGAACATGTCTATTTGTCTTGATCTGGGTGTTATCTATGTATACCGGGTGTAAGGGTAACGCTCCCGAAGCCGAAGGCCCGTGGTAGTACTCCGGGTACACTACATATTGGCATAATATTTTTTCGATTTGGAGATTTTTTTTTTTCATTTTTTTTTAGATTTTTTTGCATTATGTACCTATTCTCCGTTATATTAGGAAGGGTCAATGAAACGACAATTTCATAAAAAAACATCGCTACAGAAAAAGCACGCACTTGGCGCCATTTGTTTTTTCCGTAGTGATATTTTTTTATAAAATTGTCTTTTCATTGAGCTTTACTAATATGATAGCAGGGGAGGGTGTAGACCTCCCCCTGTGAAGGAAAAAGTGCGGAAGCCCCCCCTTTTTGAGATACGATTTTTTAAATATTCTAACCTAACTTTCGTAAAAAACAAGATTTCTTGGTGGTTTGAACGATTTAAGGGCTGGGAGTGGAGGGGGAGGGGGTATAGAACCCTCCCTGTGAAGGAAAAGCGCGGACGCCCCCTTCTTTTTTTATACTTTAGATTTATTGGTGGTTTGAAAAAAAAAATAACCCTAACCTAATCTATCCGAGTTGGGGTGTTAAAAATGTTATATACCTACATTATAATACGTAATATAATTAAAAAATGCATAAAAATTAACTTAGTCACTCGTGGGCGGCAAACATCGCGGACGCTCCCCCTTTTTTATATTCTAGATTTTCTAAGTGGTTTGAAAAAAAAATAACCCTAACCTAATCTATCCGAGTCGGGGTACGGGGATACCCATTATTTAGAATGTTTTCCACCGCGAAGCACGTTAGTGCGAAAGTATAATTTGTGGCACTTCGCCGGCCGCTGCCGCGGCACGCTCGCTTCGCTCGCTCGGCTCGTGCGTTGTTGTAGTCACAGTTCTAACATAACCTAACCTACAAAAGTTGGATCCTGCTGTTTTGTCTTTTTTTTAGGTTAGAATATGAAAAAAAATCGGGGGGCTTCCGCGCTTTTTCCTTCACAGGAGGGGGTCTACACACTCCCCCCGCCCACCCCACCCACTCCCAGCCCTTAAATCGACGGCCGGTATAAGAAAGTAAAGCCCAAAAATTAATAGTTATCAATAAATAACTTATGAAATAGATTAAATTATTGCATACAATCACACCAATTACCTATTTAGCCCACGTTAAGTTACATGAAGAACTTGTGCTATCAATCCAAATGTCGCTGAACATCAAGATTTCAAAATTAGGTTAACAAAGTATCTTTAATGTTGCCGTGTGTTAATATACTTTTGTCGCTTATGTTGTTCAGCTACTTTTGGGACAATGCTTGCTTAACCGTAATAATGTATTTATTATGTATATATGTAAATATATATTGCATTTTCCCAAAAGTAGCTGAACAACATAAGCGACAAAAGTATATTAACACACGGCAACATTAAAGATACTTTGTTAACCTAATTTTGAAATCTTGATGTTCAGCGACATTTGGATTGATGGTGTACAGCGACTTAGGAATACTAGTGCACAGGTACTTTTGAAATACGCGTGTTTAACGACTTTTGTAAATTTCTGGTGTACAGGCTATTTTGTTTCCTAGTTGCGACAATAAATTATGGCATTTTATTGTGAACAGGTGTTTTGTTAAGTTGATTCTGTTCATCGACTTTTGGTGCTGACTGTACCTACTTCGTAAATAAAATTAGGCAGGTACCTACTAAGTTAATAAAATTATTTGTTAAGTTGATTCTGTTCATCGACTTTTGGTGCTGACTGTACCTACTTCGTAAATAAAATTAGGCAGGTACCTACTAAGTTAATAAAATTATTTGTTAAGTTGATTCTGTTCATCGACTTTTGGTGCTGACTGTACCTACTTCGTAAATAAAATTAGGCAGGTACCTACTAAGATAATAAAATTATTTGTTAAGTTGATTCTGTTCATCGACTTTTGGTGCTGACTGTACCTACTTCGTAAATAAAATTAGGCAGGTACCTACTAAGTTAATAAAATTATTTGTTAAGTTGATTCTGTTCATCGACTTTTGGTGCTGACTGTACCTACTTCGTAAATAAAATTAGGCAGGTACCTACTAAGTTAATAAAATTGTTTGTTAAGTTGATTCTGTTCATCGACTTTTGGTGCTGACTGTACCTACTTCGTAAATAAAATTAGGCAGGTACCTACTAAGTTAATAAAATTATTTGTTAAGTTGATTCTGTTCATCGACTTTTGGTGCTGACTGTACCTACTTCGTAAATAAAATTAGGCAGGTACCTACTAAGTTAATAAAATTATGTAGGTACTCACCAATAGTTTTGTAGTTTACGTCCTGTTTTAACATGATATTTTTTCTTATGTTTTGGCATTTTATCAAAGTCCCACAGTACAGCACTTTACAGTTTTAAAACGTCTGATCTTATTTATTCTATGATAATTACAAACAATAAATTTAGCATAAAAGCAGTATTTATAGCTATTAACCTAAAGATATGAACTTAACTAAGTATTTCTATTAATATATATATATGTACAAATGAGTGTAAACTCGTCAAAATCTATAAAACTTTATCTGAAGTCGCTCCGAAACCGGCGCGCAGTCCACTCTCGATGAAGTTCCGAAACGGACTGCCGGCAGGGCTCGCGGGGGATTACAGGGCGACGGAGCAGGCACTCTCGCGTGGATAAACTTCAATTTTCGTGTTAAAATTAATTTTCACCAGTTAAAAACGGAATGAAAATAAAACTCTCAATTGAAATTATTCGCATTATTAAGACCTTTCGTTTGGTGTAAAAACTAAATAAAATGCTTGAGCCGATTTAGAGAAATTTTGCAATTTATGTCTGAAATAGGTATTCGTTGGAGATTTTTTTCCTAAAAAGTGGTCCATGAAAATACAATTTCTTTCAATTAAAAATGTTTATTAGATGTTCATGCGTCATTAACATTTTTTTCATTCGAATTCAATAGCCAGTTATTTAGATATTTTGTTTCAAACATGCAAATATTTAGGCATTTCACCCTTCTTAAGGCCTTAAGGCCTGGAAACTTATCACCAAGCACTTCGTCACTGGCGCAGCGACGAACGCGAGGTTGTGTCCTTAGAGAATATAGCACTGCATGCTGGCATTATCGCGGTCGTCCGGGATGTTGTGATTGGTCAGTGTTCGAAATTTTTACAAAAAAAATGTTAAAGATTTTTAAATTAATGGCTAGGCCGTGTGCTTTGTGCCACCTAAGTGGTATAAAAAAATCCTGTTATCGAAACTGTGTCCAAAATATTTCGGTCCAAAACGACTATAAAATCAACGTGTATAAATATATTATTTTCCTGTTTATTTTACTTTCCAATACTTAGACTTAGAATTTGTACAATTGTACTATTATTATTAATATATTCTACTTTATGATTATTACTTTCATATTCATAAGCACCCAATTTATTTACGGCATATACCGGTAATACTTGTGTATTGTTTTCAATTGCATGAAATTTGTTTTCATTAATTTCAGTATTATGCGAATCTTCAATCAAACCATCGTGCCTCATTTGAGGTTCATCTATTTCTAATTCGTGTTTTAGCTTTTGTACACGGCTCAAAACTCGTTTATTACCAACAGTCCTAAAATCTTCATTTGAATGGTCCTGCCTCCTATTAGGTCTCTTAATGTTTATACCTTCACTTTCGTCTATCGAAAGACCTTTTTCAGAATTTCTGGTTTCTCGCGAATATTGTCTCCCATCCTGTTCTATTGACTTTTCTTTTTTATTGGATTTTTGCCCTGTTTTATTCCATAAATCACTATCTGATTGATATTGCTCTACATCTCGCGGTGTTTTTTCTAAGCCATCAGATGATTGACCAATGATATTATTTAAATTAGAAATCAATGATGATCTTGTGTTTGTACTCAACTTATCGTAGTGCTCAAAGAATATCGACATTACTCCGTCGCTGACTATTTTCGATAGGAGATCAATATTTCTTGTAGTTTTTTTTCGATACTCATCTAAATTTATTAAAAATGTATTAAGTTTGATTGCCGAATCTGCTGTATAAACAGAATTAATTGATTCCAGTAATTGTTTTTCGGATTCTGAATAATTTTCTTTCACAATTTTATTGGCAACGCCTTTTAAATAGTTTCTGATGGCTTTAGCAGGCATAGTTTTAATTTGAATAAGCTTAGCCGCAACGGTATCTTCTATACCCAGATCTGTTGTTAGGTTATTGAACGGGGAGCCCTTATAGTGATGATTCGTCATTACATCACTTGCACTGATGACAAACATTTCCAAGTCACGATCGTCGTACTGATTGAGTATTCGTACACCATCGGAAATAAAATTAGTGAATCTGTTTTTATTCTCGTCTAACAGATGGCGCCTCAAGTTGCCACTACGATTTTCGATACCATCATTAACGTTGCCAGTGAAATTTTGTGCTTTATTTAGAATACTCACGTTCGTCTTCTTGTTATCTTTACCAATTTCGAAGACCGCCTCCAAAGCCAAGTTAACACTTTCATCTTTCGTGTTTCTAATTGTAATGGCCGCTGTGAACAAATTAATAATGATAGAATATTCTACTAACTACCAATTTAAGTAAAATTTAAATAAGTTCGAAAATATAGAGACTAAAACTAACTGCTCCCCGCAGCTTCAAGAAATTAAAATAATTTTTTTTTAATTTCGAAGCAGTTACCTACTGGTCCGAATATTTTTGTGTTGGATAACCATTTAATCGAGGCAGTTTTATGCTATATTATAATAATTATATCAACACAATACGCTACCAACCAGAAGATCAGCGTAGTAATTTTTTTCATCCCACTACCTCGGAAAGAGTAATTTTGCTCTTCGATTTCTGTGTGCAAAAGTCCATTTTATTCGCTAGTGAGTAAAGTAAATGAACATCATGTGCGATAAGTAGGTAAATATAATTAAACTTCTACCTCTATGGCGCCAAAGGACAATGGGCATTGCGGCCCATGAGCGGCCATCAATGAAACTAGTGTCATTTGAAAGGGGAGATCTTTGACAACAAATATTGTTCAAGGAGTACTATGAAATACCGTTTGGGAAAAAAAATATAGTTAAAATACTATTTTTTTTTCATTATTATTTATGTATCCTAATATTCAATACTTTTTCTATTAGAACCTTTGTTAAAATCGGTCTCGCCATGTTTCATGCGTCAACCAATCAGCGACGAGCGCCGCTCGCACTCGGCGACTCGGCGATTACCGTTATGCTCGAGCGCACAGCGCAGTCCATCGTTGACACTTGTTTCGTTGAGTACTGTGCGATTATTATTGTTTGACAATTTCTTTCGACTCTGGCTTGCATATTGGACTTGTTAATATCTATCTTGTTGACTTGTGCTCGTTTTTTTGGACTTTTCTTTAAGCAGATTCCTATAACAATGGCAGATAATCGCCAAGTGTGTATTTTATGTAATCGATCTGTGATAAACAGAAGAAGATACGAAATAACCCGTGCTCGGTTTGAAGAACATCCCGCTGTAGGCCAATATATCTTTGAAGCTCTTACCTCTGAACATCAGGTAAGTACATCAAACGAAATCATTATTTCTTAGTTGTCACGTCAACAATATAGTACTGTTTAACTTGAGGTGGTCACAGTGTTTTAACTCTCGCGCATTGAGATTACATTTCGCTGTAAGTAGTAAGTAAACTGTTACCGACGCGGCGACGTTGTCGTTCCGTTTGATCCACGGGGCGAGAACGGGATAGAAGTATCGGTATTTACGTATGAGTAAGCGAGATAATTAATACTGCTTAGGCAATCGAGTAAAATATTTTTCTTTATATTTCGCTTTGTTTGAACAGCGTTCAATGAAAATAACTAAGCGTTTTGACTAATTGTAATACTCTCATTTTCAGATACAATACAATGGTCAGGAGTACATTTGTCGACCATGCTGGCAACGGGCAGAAAGAGCTGCGCAGCCAAGAGAAGACCGTCCACACGAATGTGTATTACATATTGAAGAATATTCCAGACTCCCTAATACAGCAACGCGTTGTATGTATGAAAGCTGCAGACGAACGGATCTCCGAAGGATTCCGGATAACATTAAAGTGACATTCTTGATTCATTTTAATTTTTATATTCCAAATAGTGCAAGAGTTTGCGATCATCATTTGGTATCCAATGATTGGGATCAAATAATTGACAGCCCTAACTTGCTCCACGACTTCAATGCCACACATTTTGTGCATATCATGAGCCTCATGAAAATCGCGGTGCTTCGAGGATCTATACTAGATTTTGATAATATAGATGACATGGACCCAAATGAAGTATACATCCGATTAGGCGTTAGTCGAGACCAATTTATGAATATTTTGGAACAAACTCCTTCATTGTCGAACGTATCAACACGCCCGAAAACATCTTTGGCATGCTACTTAATGAAACTGCGAAGCGGTGAAGCAAATGAAAGGCTGGCGACGCTTTTTAATATGAGCCGTAGAACCCTAGAACGACATTTAACGTTCGCCAGAGACACTCTTTTACTGGACTTCGTTCCCCGGCATCTTGGTTATGATCATCTCAATAGAATTGATGTAGCTAACCGAAACCTACAAGTTCCAAATGCAATTTTTGGAAATGCAAATGCCTTAAACAGAAAGGCAATTGTGATAGCAGACGCCACTTATATATATATACAAAAGTCCGCAAACTATTTATTCCAAAAGCGATCCTATAGTCTACACAAATACACGAATTTGTTGAAACCGTTTTTAATAGTGTGCTGCGATGGCCACATTTTAGATGCCTTTGGGCCATATTCAGCCATAGAATCAGATGCACAAATAATGAAAAATATGATTGACGACGAAGGAAATCCTTTCCATTGGTTTTTTGAACATGGAGATGTGTTCATCTTAGACCGTGGGTTTCGCGACGTAATCGACGACTTACATGCCTATGGTTATGAAGCTCACTTACCAAAAACAAAAAATCGAGACGAAGATCAATTGACGACAGAACAAGCGAATAAGTCTAGGTTGGTTACTATGTGCCGCTGGGTTGTTGAAGTTATAAATGGTTGGTTCAAACGCGATTTTAAACTATTCCGACAAGACTTTTTCAATCGTGCTTTGCCTCATATGATGACAGATTTTAGAATAAGTGCTGCATTATTGAATGCTTGCAGAGAACCATTGTCAGATAACGTTCACGCTGAAACATTTATAGAAGTTATAAACCAAAGAGTGAACCAACCAAATAACCTAGCAGAGTATGTCCTAGCCAACAACCTTAATCGTAGACGGGCTAGTTTCGATAGCATTACAGGAAACCAACCTAACATAAGTGATTTTCCTTTGCTGACTGAGGACGATTTAACCATTTTTGCACTTGGTACATACCAAGTGAAGCTAGCCCGCAGCTATTATGCGGAGCATGTGCGACAAGGTCTCTATAATATAGAAACGTATAGGGACCCTGATGTTACAGGCCTAGGCAGGTACGGCATCACAGCAACAAATGTTTGGCTGCTAAGATGTCGAATACAATCTAGACATACTAGGTCAAAAATATATTATTCGTATATTATAGTAGATAGAGAGAAAAGCGGCAGAGAAGCCATAGAAAACTACTATTGCAGTTGTCTAAGCGGTAAGCGCACTCTTGGTTGCTGTGCCCACATTATGTGTGTAGTGTGGTATTTAGGGTGGGCGAGAAACCAAGAGGAAGATATCCGTTTACCAGCTCATTTTTTAAACGATGTTATTGTAGACGACAATTGAATCCCATCATTTTCTTTTTTTAAAGGAATACTAGCATTATATACGAGCATTGTATAATATATGTGTCTTTCAATAAATCGATGTATTTAATAACCAATTAACCTTTAGTTTTATTTAATCCATCATTATCTTATACTTAGATATGCATTACGTTTTATCATTTACGTACTTTCTGTTTAATTAATTCGATTTTTTTATATGATCAACGCTTTATAACTTTTTATCTAAACAAGTTGCCGAAATAATTTTTTGCAGTCTTAATATATACATAATTGTCGACTAAAAAATATAAAGGACAGATGTGGCCGCCGATGGGACAAGCGCCATACATTTTTGCCCATTGTCCTTTATATACAACTTTTTAAAAAATTTTAAGTCTCAGACTCGGAACCTCCTTGGTGTAGCTTTTTTTTAATTTGCTTTGCGGACATCATTTTCTTTTCACAAAATATTTCTCCAATGGGAGAAAGGCGTGATTTGTATGTTTGTAGGTTTGTAGGTATGTATGTACTCGTAAGTATGTAAAATATTGTTAAAATCGGATGTAGGTATATTGTTTTGTACTCGTAGGTAGCTAATAGCAATACGAACTACTTATTAGGTAATCGGTGCTAATAGTTTTATAGAATTTCATGTCACATAAAGTTTAATGTTAAAATAGGTGATCATAATTATCATAAAATAACAAATCAAATATTCTTTATCATTGTTTATTTTAACAGATAATTTGACGGATCCTATTTCTGGGTGATTTAAAAAACTATGTGACGGTAACGGTGTTAAGTGTTAACTGTAGGCAACGAAATTTTTTCTTTTATTATTAAACGAATAAAATATTTTTTGTATTTAGCAATTTCCTCGCTCTCATTCCACATGAAGAGTAACGTGTTGCACTCGAGTGCAAAGATTTTTCACCTTGTGCTCTTTTGATTCCCTCGCTAACGCTCAGGGTTCAATTTTGAGAATCACTCGCTGCGCTCGTGATTTAAATTTAGAACCCTTCGCTTGCTCAGTCATCAAAACTGAGCACGCGGTTAAAAAGTAAATTTGCACTCTTGTATAACAAATAATAACTATTTAGGTACGTCGGTCACGTAAATATGACTTCACCTCGCCTGGTGGTAAGCTAAAGGTAAAATCTCAGGAAGGGGATCCCCATTGCATACACCGAAAGTGCCATAATGGTGGCTCTCAACTTGGCGGCCTCATCAAATGCTTTTTCACGGCCCGCTTAAAGGTCCCGGGACTGCAGGAAGAATGAAACACGTGAGCTGGTAAAGAATTCCAGGTCTTGATGCTGCGACAAAGAAAAGAGGCACCGAACCGCTTAGTTCTTGATGGAATTGTTTGCACGGTATGAGGGTGATACGATATCTATAGGTACCTAATCATACTTAAATAAATAATAAAACAACGACGATGTTGCAAATCGGGCAAATTTCCATACCTAGGTACATTATTAGTATTGGAATTAATAAATTACGTGATGTTTAGAATAAATGGGTGCCACGGGGGCAGAGTATATCACAGGCGAAGCCGGAGGGCGCAGCTAGTTCAAATAAAAGATAAATTGTAATTACCTGCAATATTAAATAGGCAATATGTAATAACCCAGATTTGCTTTACCATTTCAATAGTACCGAACAGTTGTATCGCAGAAATAAAATCTGTTTAATACCAACACACTCTACTTTATATGGAGAATAAACAATTTGTAATTTAATATTTATTCGTAATAAAATGGGTAACAGAGTGATAAAGCTTGTTGCAATAACTTGCGTACCTACCTACCTATATCGAAATTGTGAGGGGTGAGGCGTAGGAGGTAGGACACGACGCGCGACGGTACCTCCCCGTCTGAACTGAGCAGTCCGACTGGGGTAGTAGGTACCTCCACCCTACAGAACACCGCGCCCATAATAACCATCACGTTGTGTTCCCCAAGGTAAGTAGGGTAGTCAAATCTCACAACCCCCGCCCCCCAATCTCCCCAATTCCTCAACGCCTCTGATGTTGCACACGTCCATATATACTATGCGATTCAAGTGAGAAGATAATCGCATTGTTGATAGGGTTGTAACCATACTAACTGTCTGGCAATGAGCAACGCGAGTTTTGATATTAATACGAATCAAATATAAAAAAATTAAGTTTTATTTAATGATGTACCTATTTGAGATGGAATTTTACACACCTTTGTTACCTGTTACCTGCCAAAGCCACCGCTGCGCTGCCTTAGCTTCATGTGTGGGGATCATTCTTACCTGTACAAGGGACACACATAGAAGAACTATCAGCTATTATAAAAATACGAAGGTCTGGCACTCACGGGCTCTTGGACTATTATCTATATCGTCTTTGATGCACACTGAATAAATTGCTGCAATAGCTTTACCGCGACAGTCTCCGAGAGCCACACGTTTTTTTGTTATTTTAAGATGTCACCATCTACACTTTTGATGAACTTGAAACGCATTCATAACGTAGTTCTAATACGGTGAAAGTACACAGAATATCAGTTATAATTACCTACCAATAGAAAGGTTAGCAATAACCTTCAATAGCATCAAGACTGTACAAGCGGCGTGTGCGACACGGATTAATAACGTGTAGCGGCGCTCAACGATTTTGTAGAAAAAAAAATAAATTTAGAAATTCAAAAACCCGACTGCCTAAAAACTGAAAAGAAAAAAACAAGCACTTAGATTGATGTCCTGTGGTCTAGAAACATAACAACTGAACAGTCGGGATCCATTATCGACAGCCAATCTAATTTTTCAATGGATCCCGACTGTTCAGTTGTTATGTTTCTAGACCACAGGACATCAATCTAAGTGCTTGTTTTTTTCTTTTCAGTTTTTAGGCAGTCGGGTTTTTGAATTTCTAAATTTATTTTTTTTATTTTATACTTTTTAGTTAATTACAAAGGTAGGTAGCTGCCCGGATAATAATGAAGTATAAAATCTATCTTTTATGGAGTTAATAATTTTCGTGTAGTGAAGGGACATCACCGAAATTCAACCTTAATTATTATATTTTTGCTTATATCTCCGGTTCTACTAAACCGATTGTAATCAAACAAACGTAGGATTTTAAGTCTGACCAAGACCTTTTAAACAAATAAAACCGCATCGAAATTCGTTCAGCAGTTTTTGCGTCCATCGCAGTCAAATGTTTGTGGCACCAAAAATCCGACATTTTGATTTTCTAGAAATTTTAATATACCTGGTCTCACTCACACAATCATGACGAATCAAACAACACCTTGTTTGTCAAAATCCGTCAAGCAGTTCAGGCTGTAGAGCGTGCAAAGCAAATTTTCAAGATTTTCATTTTACCGCCAAAAATCCGCCATTTTGATTTTATAGAAATTTTAATATACCCAGTGTCACTCACACAATCATGACGAATAAAATGATACCTCGCACGTCAAAATCCGTCAAGCCGTTTAGGCTGTGGGCCGTGCCAAAGAAATGGACATACATACATACATACATACATACATACATACATACATACATACATAGTCTCGAAAAACATTACCCTCCTTTCTTCGGCAGTCGGGTAAAAAGAGCCGCTCGTGCTCCGTCGCGCGTACACCCGACGCGGGGCTCGTCGCACAGTGTTTTAAAGACAGTGATTTAGTGACATCCTCTTTTTTTTCTGCTTTTACGATAGATTTAACGACTTAAAATATTAGAGTAAAACTCCCGGTGCTCTACGGTAAATTGTTTTTGAAATAAAAAATTTAGAAGTTAGCTTATTTTCAGTTCCAGAAAAATTAAAAAAAAAAATTTGCTGAATGAAGAGACGTGGATAAAATTCAATACTTAATTATTTTAATACGAGTTTATACAAAATAAGAATCTTCTAAAGGGGTTTGGGTAAGTTTGTATAGAGTGTTGGCGTCATTTTTTTTTTTTAGCGACCACTGATGGCGTACTGAATTTTAGTACCCCATTAGTAAGTTTATAGGTATAAAAAATAAAATCTGTCGTAAGTCATATCGGAGCCGCGTTATTCGACTATGAAGTTACAAAAATACTTAGTACCTACCTATCGTCCAGGTGAGCGATAAAATGCATTTTTAAGTAAAAATATTCTTATTTTATTTTACTCATGGAATGGGTTAGTTAGGAATAAAATGAATAACAAACAAGGAATTAGGATACGAAAAAAATACTGTCAATACAACCATATAAGAGCAACATTTTAGTAAAGTAGGTACCGCGACCCAGTTTTGCTTTATACTCGAGAAAAAAAAATAAAACCCAAAAAATAAAAAAGTGCCCTAATTTTTTTATTTTTAGATTTAGAAGGTTCTTATTTTGTATAAACTCGTAATAAATAAGGCCCTATACATGTATATTATTGAAGTTTATTCACGTCACTTTATTCAGCAAATATTATTTTCTTTTCATTTTTCCAGATCTAAAAATGTGCTAGTTTTCAAAAATTATATTTCAAAAACTATTTACAGTAGAGCATCAGGAGTTTTAGTCTAATATCCTACTCCTACTAATATTATAAATGCGAAAGTTTGTAAGAATGGATGTCTGGATATCTGGATGTCTGGATGTATGGATGTATGTTTGTTACTCTGCCACACAAAAACGGCTGAATAGATCTGGCTGAAATTTGGTAAAGAGATAGATTAAAGTGTGGAATAACATATAGGCTACTTCTAATACCGCGGCTCCGCTCGCAAAGTCGATCGGTCGGGATTTCTAGATATATCTTTGTTACTCTTTCACGTAAAAACGACTGAATAGATCTGGCTGAAATTTGGTAAAGAGATAGATTAAAGTGTGGAATAACATATAGGCTACTTTTTATACAAGCTAATACCGCAGCTCCGCTCGCAAAGTCGATCGGTCGGGATTTCTAGATATATCCTTGTTACTCTTTCACGTAAAAACGACTGAATAGATCTGGCTGAAATTTGGTAACGAGATAGATTAAAGTGTGGAATAACATATTATAGGCTACTTCTAATACCGCGGCTCCGCTCTCAAAGTCGATTAGTCGACCCACGGAGTCAATCAGTCGGGATGTCTGGATGTATGTTTGTTACTCTTTCACGCAAAAACAGCTGAATAGATCGGGTTGAAATTTAGTACAGAGATAGATTATAGTCTGAAATAACATATAGGCTACTTTTTATACAAGCTATTACTCGCGGCTCTGCTCGCGAAGTCGATCGGTCGGGATGTCCAGATATTATGTTTGTTGCTATTTCACGTAAAAACGGCTGAATGGATCTGGCTGAAATTTGGTACCGAGATAGAGTGTAGTGTGAAATAACATAAATAGGCTACTTTTTATACAAGCTAATACTCGCGGCTCCGCTCGCGAAGTCGACGGTCGGGATGTCCAGATATTATGTTTGTTTGCTATTTCACATAAAAACGGCTGAATGAATCTGGCTGAAATTTGGTACAGGGATAGATTATAGTCTGGAGTAATATATAGGCTACTTTTTATACAAGCTAATACCCTAATAAATATAATTATCATATCATATCCCCAGTTCTACTTAGCCAAATGCAATCAAAAATACGGCAGATTTTATGTAAAACCAAGACCTTTCTAATGAAAAGACGGCATCAAAATTTGTTCGGCAGTTTTTGCGTCCATCACGAATAAACAGACAAGGATTGCAAAAAAATAGATATTTGTGCAAATATCTCCAACAATATGTGTTGTTGTGTCTAGCCAAGTAATTTACAATTCTATAATAGTAGTTGCTAGCTGACGCCCGCGGCACCGCCCGCGTGAATATCGATTATTACAACTAAAAGTACTGTTATAAAGGGATATGCGTCCACACTGTCGCCTAAGGTGAACCCTGTAAAGATGGTGTAAGGTGAAACCAATAAATAAAGAAAAAAAAACTTTTGGTCTTATCTCCAAATTTTAGGTCTGACCAGGAAAACCGCACTAAAATCCGTTTAGTACTTTTTATCCGAAAGGATTTAGCTAGACGAGTGGAGACCAGTGGAGTGGAGAGTGAAGCGGAGTGGGGAGTGGTGTGGAGAGTGGAGTGGAGAGTGGAGTGGAGTGGAGATTGAAGTGAAGAGTGGAATGTAGGGTGTAGTCGGGAGAGGGGATTGGACAGTAGATTGGAGGTGGAGAGTGGAGTGGAGTGTGGAGTGGAAAGTAGAGTGAACAGTGGAGTGGACTGTGGACGGGAGAGTGGAGTGAACAGCGGCGTGGAAAGTCGAGTGGAGAGTCGGTTCATTAAAATAGACTTCGTGGCGATACCAAATTCCACGCGGGTGAAGCCGCGGGCGGAAGCTAGTTTTAAATAGGTAAATCTATCGTAAAAGCAGAAAAAAGAGGATGTCACTAAATCGCGGTCTTTAAAACACCGTGCGTCGCCGCGTGGCGTGACCCGCCACCCGCCTCGCGTGCGACGGGTGTCCGTCGCAGGTAGGGTTACCATTCGTCCGGATTAATCCGGACATGTCCGGACTTTTAGGCACTTGTCCGGACTTTGTCGGGCTTTTCTATATTAGATGGCATATTATCTATCTATCTTGTTTTATACTTTTAATAAAACTTTAAAAAGCTCAACATTGAATATAATATACCTATCTATTTACAAAATAACTATTGGGGGATGATTAGTGATCGAAACTAATGCAAAAAATTGTGTGAAAGTGAATTATTTGTCTTTCTGTCTGCCTGTATGCGTTCACATGAATAAGAAACGACTGGATGGATTTAGATCAAACTTGGTATGATTATAGTTCATACTGGCAACATAATTTATAGGCTACTTTTTATACTAGGCCTAGGCTATTTAGGCTAATAGCTAATAGGCTATTTAGGTAGTTTTTGGTCATTATCTCCGGTTCTACTTAACCAATTACAACCGAACATACGGTAAATTTTGAGTCTAAGCAAGATGCAAGCGCATCAAAATCCGTTCGGTAGTTTTTACGTTCATCGCGAACAGCTACTGTAAAAACAACTCTTAGAATCGCGATTTCTCAGGAATGGTAAGTGTTAGGAAAAAATCATGGAGACTATTTTAAGATCTACAACTTTGGGTCTCAGGTTTCTTTTATAAAAGTTCCGTTTTCGAGAAAAATTAAAAAATTTGACCTTTGACCCCGAATCTTTCTGGATTTTTAAAATATGATTTGTAATGGCACCTATGTTTTTTTAATTGACCACTATTTTGCGATGGTTGTATCAAGGCGAACAGTCTCCGCTTTTACCTCGCATCCTACCCCCCCCCCCCCTGCAACGAAGTGTCCGGACTTTTATCAAAGATTTGTCAGGACTTATCAAATTCCTAAATGGTAACCCTAGTCGCAGGCACCGCTGCTCTTGAAATTTCATGAATCAAGCACCCGGAGCGGACGTCCGCGCCGCCGGACACCCGTCGACCGCAGCGGACGCGCTAAATAAGTCAACCGACTTGGCATTAAATGGATCTCACAACTTTTTACGGTAGAAGAACTTGTTTAGATTTAGAAGTAGCGAGACAAGGTTTCTTACAAGTTTAGTTTTTGATGACATATAATTTTATATGCAACAAAATGTACTTGTTTTAAAATAAATTTATTAAAATAAATTATTATTGTAATTTCCTTTATTTATTTCGTAGGTACATAATCAATTTATATATTTTAATATACCTACTACAGCGGCGTGATTTTATCTTAGTCGTTTTGGACACGAAAGAGGATTACTCGGAATAATAAATTAAATAAGTTGCTGTAAACTTTTTCACTCGTTCGCGAAAAAATATTATTAGAGCTTCGATAAAAATTCACTGTCAATTTTAAATGAATAATGTGCGCTCGCAAGCATATTTCGAGTCACGACATGACGGTGCTGCAGTGTAATTCTTTAAGGACGCAGCGTTGCATTCGTCGCTGCGACAGCGACGAACTGCTTAGTTAATAAATATTAGTGGCAAAATCAAACGCAGCAGTGTTGGCTCCTGGCCTTAATAGTCGGCTAAAGCATCGTGATAGGCTGCCTTATCACGACACGTTGCCCGATTATTAAGGCCTGGAAACTTATCACCAAGCACTTCGTCGCTGGCGCAGCGACGAACGCGAGGTTGTGTCCTTAGAGAATATAGCACTGCATGCTGGCATTATCGCGGTCGTCCGGGATGTTGTGATTGGTCAGTGTTCGAAATTTTTACAAAAAAAATGTTAAAGATTTTTAAATTAATGGCTAGGCCGTGTGCTTTGTGCCACCTAAGTGGTATAAAAAAATCCTGTTATCGAAACTGTGTCCAAAATATTTCGGTCCAAAACGACTATAAAATCAACGTGTATAAATATATTATTTTCCAGTTTATTTTACTTTCCAATACTTAGACTTAGAATCACCACATTTGTACTATTATTATCATTATATTCTACTTTATGATTATTACTTTCATATTCATAAGCACCCAATTTATTTACGGCATATACCGGTAATACTTGTGTATTGTTTTCAATTGCACGAAATTTGTTTTCATTCATTTCAGTATTATGCGAATCTTCAATCAAACCATCGTGCCTCATTTGAGGTTCATCTATTTCTAATTCGTGTTTTAGCTTTTGTACACGGCTCAAAACTCGTTTATTACCAACAGTCCTAAAATCTTCATTTGAATGGTCCTGCCTCCTATTAGGTCTCTTAATGTTTATACCTTCACTTTCGTCTATCGAAAGACCTTTTTCAGAATTTCTGGTTTCTCGCGAATATTGTCTCCCATCCTGTTCTATTGACTTTTCTTTTTTATTGGATTTTAGCCCTGTTTTATTCCATAAATCACTATCTGATTGATATTGCTCTACATCTCGCGGTGTTTTTTCTAAGCCATCAGATGATTGACCAATGATATTATTTAAATTAGAAATCAATGATGATCTTGTGTTTGTACTCAACTTATCGTAGTGCTCAAAGAATATCGACATTACTCCGTCGCTGACTATTTTCGATAGGAGATCAATATTTCTTGTAGTTTTTTTTCGATACTCATCTAAATTTATTAAAAATGTATTAAGTTTGATTGCCGAATCTGCTGTATAAACAGAATTAATTGATTCCAGTAATTGTTTTTCGGATTCTGAATAATTTTCTTTCACAATTTTATTGGCAACGCCTTTTAAATAGTTTCTGATGGCTTTAGCAGGCATAGTTTTAATTTGAATAAGCTTAGCCGCAACGGTATCTTCTATACCCAGATCTGTTGTTAGGTTATTGAACGGGGAGCCCTTATAGTGATGATTCGTCATTACATCACTTGCACTGATGACAAACATTTCCAAGTCACGATCGTCGTACTGATTGAGTATTCGTACACCATCGGAAATAAAATTAGTGAATCTGTTTTTATTCTCGTCTAACAGATGGCGCCTCAAGTTGCCCCTACGATTTTCGATACTATCATTAACGTTGCCAGTGAAATTTTGTGCTTTATTTAGAATACTCACGTTCGTCTTCTTGTTATCTTTACCAATTTCGAAGACCGCCTCCAAAGCCAAGTTAACACTTTCATCTTTCGTATTTCTAATTGTAATGGCGGCCGCTGTGAACAAATTAATAATGATAGAATATTCTACTAACTACTAATTTAAGTAAAATTCAAATAAGTACGAAAATATAGAGACTAAAACTAACTGCTCCCCGCAGCTTCAAGAAATTAAATTTTTTTTTTTAAATTCGAAGCAGTTACCTACTGGTCCGAATATTTTTGTGTTGGATAACCATAATCGAGGCAGTTTTATGCTATATTATGATAATTATATCAACACAACACGCTACCAACCAGAAGATCAGCGTAGTAATTTTTTTCATCCCACTACCTCGGAAAGAGTAATTTTGCTCTTCGATTTCCGTGTGCAAAAGTCCATTTTATTCGCTAGTGAGTAAAGTAAATGAACATCATGTGGGATAAGTAGGTAAATATAATTAAACTTCTACCTCTATGGCGCCAAATTTATATACAACTTTTTTAAATTTTTTAAGTCTCAGACTCGGAACCTCCTTGGTGTACCTTTTTTTTAATTTGCATTGCGGACATCATTTTCTTTTCACAAAATATTTCTCCAATGGGAGAAAGGCGTGATTTGTATGTTTGTAGGTTTGTAGGTATGTATGTACTCGTAAGTATGTAAAATATTGTTAAAATCGGATGTAGGTATATTGTTTTGTACTCGTAGGTAGCTAATAGCAATACGAACTACTTATTAGGTAATCGGTGCTAATAGTTTTATAGAATTTCATGTCACATAAAGTTTAATGTTAAAATAGGTGATCATAATTATCATAAAATAACAAATCAAATATTCTTTATCATTATTTATTTTAACAGATAATTTGACGGATCCTATTCTGCCGTGCTAAAGATAAGAGCGTTAAGTGCATGAGAGTCAATTTCGAGAAATTGGCGCTTAAAGTTTCAAAAATTATTTTTATGATTACACACATATAAATTATGTTTTTTAAAATCTGATGAATTTGTAGATTGGTTAAGAGGTTGTACTTTATATTAATAGTTATAAAAGAATTCCAAGTCATAGATTTTTATAAAAAAAGATGTAAATATATGATATAGTAAGGAAATCTGCGTATCATTTAAAACTAACACTTAGAATAAGCGCTTTAAGTAACACAGATAGAGCGCTTATTCCATGGAACTTCTTTTATTGCGTTTTCGACAGCGAATCAAAGATAAAGTATAGTTTAAGTAACTTAGTATAACCGTCGTAACTTTGTCACTTAGGGCTCTTATGGTAAGAAACTCATGGTAAAAATATTTGTGTGTTACGGCACCGAGTGCAAGATTAACTACAAGCAGGCTGTTAAATATGGAAAAACTAATTGCATATTATAATAACATTATATCTGTAAATAAGGTACGAATAAAAATAAAACAATAATTATTGTGTATGTATTATAACAGTATTTATTTAACTTTAACAAAATTAGTTCGTATATTTTAAAATTATAATCAACGACTTAATCTTTTATTATTAGTCTGAAATTCTCTGAATTCCGCTATTTCTTACTAAGATAATCGAAGTAGATTTGTAATTCACTTTCATACTCACTTTTACTCAAAATTGTATTCTCGAACGCAAATTTGAATGAGATGCTATTACTATTACATCAAATAGCGGAATGAGCACTCTGATCATAAGCGCAGTCATACAACGAAGCTCACCTTTTGTTGCTAATTATTTTGTGTTCAAAATTAAATTTATATTTTATTTTACGTGAGTATTTTCTTGATGCAGGTAATAATGTGGGCTTATTTTTCTGGTGCTAGACGTAGTAAGATAATTGCTCTGGTAATAACAACAGATCACCAACCCAGCAGCAAAAACAAGGATTCTACTATAATACAACAACCGATAATACCTAAGCCAGATATAGTCACAAAGCCTAAACTCACTAATATTAATGAATTATGGAGCCGAACATTGGATTTTAATGACCATGGCATTGTATTTGATAACCATAAAGAATACGAAAATTCATTGAACCAAAATTTTCACGATAACAATGAGTGTTCATGTTTGACTCATTATTATCGTGAAAATCAAATGACAAGTTTAATTTTGTGAAAGGTAATAAGTGTGTAAATATTGTTTCAATGAATTTTCGTATTCTTTATGACAATCGAATACAACGCCATGGTCATTAAAATCCAATGTTTGGCTCCATAATTCATTAATATTAGTAGGTTTAAGCTGTGTGACTATATCTGTCTTAGGTATTATCGGTTGCAGTATTATAGTAGAATCCTTGTTTTTGCTGCTGGGTTGGTGGTTTGTTTTTATTGTCAGAGTAATTATCTTACTACGTGTAGCACCAGAAGAAGCCCACATTATTACCAGCATCAAGAAAATACTCACGTAAAATAAAACGTAAGTTTTATTTTGAACACAACATAATTAGCAACAAAACGTGAGCTTCATTGTATGACTGCGCTTATGATCAGAGGGCTCATTTTGCTATTTTTTTGATTTAATCGCAATAGCATCTCATTCAAAATTGCGTTCGAGAATACCGTTTTAAGTAAAAGTGAGTATGAAAAGAAATTGCAAATCTACTTCAATTATCTCGTCCGGGGAGTCGTACAGCGACAACCCGGACTCTCTCCCCACATGTTATTTTACACAAATACGCGGTATAACACAAATGTTTGTTTCGAATACCTTGCCATAAGAGCCGTATATGACTGATACTAATTATTTAAAAACAAAGCTGCCTTATTATTACCGTGGTAACACGCAGTTATCTCTTATAATAAGCGCCGTATATGCACATACGGCGATAATGAATGGAAACAAATTAATACAGTTTCCTTATTATAACCGCTGCAAGTGGTGATTAAAGCACTTATGTCAAGGAAAAAGTTTCCTCTATAATACAGAATTCATTCGTATCAGAGCAGCATTAACAGATAGCGCGGTAATGTTAAGTACTACATGATTAATATGCTGGGGCTTTAGAAGACTACTGCAGTATCCGGCACTTGCGGCTAAAATATTAAGGAAACTATTATTTATTTTTTAAGTTACTGCGCTTATAAGAATCTAAAATGTATGATAGAAGCATTTTTCTAATAAACCATCAAAGACAAAGTTATAGATCTCGATACGGCGATTCCGAATATGTAACTAACTCAATTTCGTGAAAAATGTTGGATACGGCGGTTATAATATGCACGGCAGTATTTCTGGGTGATTTAAAAAACTATGTGACGGTAACGGTGTTAAGTGTTAACTGTAGGCAACGAAATTTTTTCTTTTATTATTAAACGAATAAAATATTTTTTGTATTTAGCAATTTCCTCGCTCTCATTCCACATGAAGAGTAACGTGTTGCACTCGAGTGCAAAGATTTTTCACCTTGTGCTCTTTTGATTCCCTCGCTAACGCTCAGGGTTCAATTTTGAGAATCACTCGCTGCGCTCGTGATTTAAATTTAGAACCCTTCGCTTGCTCAGTCATCAAAACTGAGCACGCGGTTAAAAAGTAAATTTGCACTCTTGTATAACAAATAATAACTATTTAGGTACGTCGGTCACGTCAATATGACTTCACCTCGCCTGGTGGTAAGCTAAAGGTAAAATCTCAGGAAGGGGATCCCCATTGCATACACCGACAGTGCCACAATGGTGGCTCTCAACTTGACGGCCTCATCAAATGCTTTTTCAGGGCCCGCTTAAAGGTACCGGGACTGCAGGAAGAATGAAACACGTGAGCTGGTAAAGAATTCCGGTCTTGATGGTGCGACAAACAAAAGAGGCACCGAACCGTTTAGTTCTTGATGGAATTGTTTGCACGGTATGAGGGTGCACGATATCTATAGGTACCTAATCATACTTAAATCTATACATATACTATAATAAATCTGTAAGTGATGGGTGTCTGTACATGGAAGATATATGAGTAAAAACATTATTAGGGGACTTTATGAATGTAATAGATGCCAAAACAATGATTTTTAGAATTTTTGTCTGTTTGTCTGTGCCTCTGTGCCTCTGTTTGTCCGCACTAAATTTTTGTTCACGCTAAAATCAGAAACTACTGGAGGGATTTTGATCAAACTTGGTACGATTATAGTTCATAGTTCTGGGTAACATATTGGCTACTTTTTATACAAGCTGATACCCGTGGCTTTGCCCGCACTTCGTTTTTAGGTGGTTTTTGGCCATATCTCTGGTTCTACTTAACCAATTACAACCAAACATTGTGGTAAATTTTTAGTCTAAGCAAGACCTTTCTAATAAAAAAAACCGCATCAAAATCCGTTCGGTATTTTTACGACGTCAAAAGTACTGAACGGGTTTTGATGCGGTTTTTTTATTAGAAAGGTCTTGGTTAGACTCAAAATCGTATGCATATTTGATCGCAAGCGGCTATTAGAACCGGCGATATAGTAAAGAAAACGCGAAAATCGACGTCCACGCGGGCGGAGCCGCGGGCAACAGCTAGTAAATAATAAAACAACGACGATGTTGCACATCGGGCAAATTTCCATACCTAGGTACATTATTAGTATTGGAATTAGTAAATTACGTGATGTTTAGAATAAATGGGTGCCACGGGGGCAGAGTATATCACAGGCGAAGCCGGAGGGCGCAGCTAGTTCAAATAAAAGATAAATTATATTACCTGCAATATTAAATAGGCAATATGTAATAACCCAGATTTGCTTTACCATTTCAATAGTACCGAACAGTTGTATCGCAGAAATAAAATCTGTTTAATACCAACACACTCTACTTTATATGGAGAATAAACAATTTGTAATTTAATATTTATTCGTAATAAAATGGGTAACAGAGTGATAAAGCTTGTTGCAATAACTTGCGTACCTACCTACCTATATCGAAATTGTGAGGGGTGAGGCGTAGGAGGTAGGACACGACGCGCGACGGTACCTCCCCGTCTGAACTGAGCAGCCCGACTGGGGTAGTACCTCCCACCCTACAGAAGACCGCGCCCATAATAACCATCATGTTGTGTTCCCCAAGGTAAGTAGGGTAGTCAAATCTCACAACCCCCGCCCCCAATCTCCCCAATTCCTCAACGCCTCTGATGTTGGACACGTCCATATATACTATGCGATTCAAGTGAGAAGATAATCGCATTGTTGATAGGGTTGTAACCATACTAACTGTCTGGCAATGAGCAACGCGAGTTTTGATATTAATACGAATCAAATATAAAAAAATTAAGTTTTATTTCATGATGTACCTATTTGAGATGGAATTTTACACACCTTTGTTACATGTTACCTGCCAAAGCCATCGCTGCGCTGCCTTAGCTTCATGTGTGGGGATCATTCTTACCTGTACTAGGGACACACATAGAAGGACTATCAGCTTTTATAAAAATACGAAGGTCTGGCACTCACGGGCTCTTGGACTATTATCTATATCGTCTTTGATGCATACTGAATAAATTGCTGCAATAGCTTTACCGCGGCAGTCTCCGAGAGCCACACGTTTTTTTTGTTATTTTAAGATGTCACCATCTACACTTTTGATGAACTTGAAACGCATTCATAACGTAGTTCTAATACGGTGAAAGTACACAGAATATCAGTTATAATTACCTACCAATAGAAAGGTTAGCAATAACCTTCAATAGCATCAAGACTGTACAAGCGGCGTGTGCGACACGGATAACGTTGGTGTAGCATGGAACATTTTGTCTGATATTTATTTAAGTAATGTTATTATAATGTAATCATCTAATAATGCTCTAGTTGTCTAAGTTATTTAATGTAATTGGTTATGTACCGTTTTAACTAACTTTAAATAAATAAATAAATAAAAATAAATAAAACGTAGCGGCGCTCAACGATTTTGTAGAAAAAGACCCGCTCGTGCTCCGTCGCGCGTACACCCGACGCGGGGCTCGTCGCACAGTGTTTTAAAGACAGTGATTTAGTGACATCCTCTTTTTTTCTGCTTTTACGATAGATTTAACGACTTAAAATATTAGAGTAAAACTCCCGGTGCTCTACGGTAAATTGTTTTTGAAATAAAAAATTTAGAAGTTAGCTTATTTTCAGTTCCAGAAAAATTAAAAAAAAAAAATTTGCTGATTGAAGAGACGTGGATAAAATTCAATACTTAATTATTTTAATACGAGTTTATACAAAATAAGAATCTTCTAAAGGGGTTTGGGTAAGTTTGTATAGAGTGTTGGCGTCATTTTTTTTTTTTAGCGACCACTGATGGCGTACTGAATTTTAGTACCCCATTAGTAAGTTTATAGGTATAAAAAATAAAATCTGTCGTAAGTCATATCGGAGCCGCGTTATTCGACTATGAAGTTACAAAAATAGTACCTACCTATCGTCCAGGTGAGCGATAAAATGCATTTTTAAGTAAAAATATTCTTATTTTATTTTACTCATGGAATGGGTTAGTTAGGAATAAAATGAATAACAAACAAGGAATTAGGATACGAAAAAAATACTGTCAATACAACCATATAAGAGCAACATTTTAGTAAAGTAGGTACCGCGACCCAGTTTTGCTTTATACTCGAGAAAAAAAAATAAAACCCAAAAAATAAAAAAGTGCCCTAATTTTTTTATTTTTAGATTTAGAAGGTTCTTATTTTGTATAAACTCGTAATAAATAAGGCCCTATACATGTATATTATTGAAGTTTATTCACGTCACTTTATTCAGCAAATATTATTTTCTTTTCATTTTTCCAGATCTAAAAATGTGCTAGTTTTCAAAAATTATATTTCAAAAACTATTTACAGTAGAGCATCAGGAGTTTTAGTCTAATATCCTACTCCTACTAATATTATAAATGCGAAAGTTTGTAAGAATGGATGTCTGGATATCTGGATGTCTGGATGTATGGATGTATGTTTGTTACTCTGCCACACAAAAACGGCTGAATAGATCTGGCTGAAATTTGGTAAAGAGATAGATTAAAGTGTGGAATAACATATAGGCTACTTCTAATACCGCGGCTCCGCTCGCAAAGTCGATCGGTCGGGATTTCTAGATATATCTTTGTTACTCTTTCACGTAAAAACGACTGAATAGATCTGGCTGAAATTTGGTAAAGAGATAGATTAAAGTGTGGAATAACATATAGGCTACTTTTTATACAAGCTAATACCGCAGCTCCGCTCGCAAAGTCGATCGGTCGGGATTTCTAGATATATCCTTGTTACTCTTTCACGTAAAAACGACTGAATAGATCTGGCTGAAATTTGGTAACGAGATAGATTAAAGTGTGGAATAACATATTATAGGCTACTTCTAATACCGCGGCTCCGCTCTCAAAGTCGATTAGTCGACCCACGGAGTCAATCAGTCGGGATGTCTAGATGTATGTTTGTTACTCTTTCACGCAAAAACAGCTGAATAGATCGGGTTGAAATTTAGTACAGAGATAGATTATAGTCTGAAATAACATATAGGCTACTTTTTATACAAGCTATTACTCGCGGCTCTGCTCGCGAAGTCGATCGGTCGGGATGTCCAGATATTATGTTTGTTGCTATTTCACGTAAAAACGGCTGAATGGATCTGGCTGAAATTTGGTACCGAGATAGAGTGTAGTGTGAAATAACATAAATAGGCTACTTTTTATACAAGCTAATACTCGCGGCTCCGCTCGCGAAGTCGACGGTCGGGATGTCCAGATATTATGTTTGTTTGCTATTTCACATAAAAAGGGCTGAATGAATCTGGCTGAAATTTGATACAGGGATAGATTATAGTCTGGAGTAATATATAGGCTACTTTTTATACAAGCTAATACCCTAATAAATATAATTATCATATCATATCCCCAGTTCTACTTAGCCAAATGCAATCAAAAATACGGCAGATTTTATGTAAAACCAAGACCTTTCTAATGAAAAGACGGCATCAAAATTTGTTCAGCAGTTTTTGCGTCCATCACGAATAAACAGACAAGGATTGCAAAAAAATAGATATTTGTGGTCAACAAACCCTGTAATATCTTTTTCCAAATATCTCCAACAATATGTGTTGTTGTGTCTAGCCAAGTAATTTACAATTCTATAATAGTAGTTGCTAGCTGACGCCCGCGGCACCGCCCGCGTGAATATCGATTATTACAACTAAAAGTACTGTTATAAAGGGATATGCGTCCACACTGTCGCCTAAGGTGAACCCTGTAAAGATGGTGTAAGGTGAAACCAATAAATAAAGAAAAAAAAACTTTTGGTCTTATCTCCAAATTTTAGGTCTGACCAGGAAAACCGCACTAAAATCCGTTTAGTACTTTTTATCCGAAAGGATTTAGCTAGACGAGTGGAGACCAGTGGAGTGGAGAGTGAAGCGGAGTGGGGAGTGGTGTGGAGAGTGGAGTGGAGAGTGGAGTGGAGTGGAGATTGAAGTGAAGAGTGGAATGTAGGGTGTAGTCGGGAGAGGGGATTGGACAGTAGATTGGAGGTGGAGAGTGGAGTGGAGTGTGGAGTGGAAAGTAGAGTGAACAGTGGAGTGGACTGTGGACGGGAGAGTGGAGTGAACAGCGGCGTGGAAAGTCGAGTGGAGAGTCGGTTCATTAAAATAGACTTCGTCGCGATACCAAATTCCACGCGGGTGAAGCCGCGGGCGGAAGCTAGTTTTAAATAGGTAAATCTATCGTAAAAGCAGAAAAAAGAGGATGTCACTAAATCGCGGTCTTTAAAACACCGTGCGTCGCCGCGTGGCGTGACCCGCCACCCGCCTCGCGTGCGACGGGTGTCCGTCGCAGGTAGGGTTACCATTCGTCCGGATTAATCCGGACATGTCCGGACTTTTAGGCACTTGTCCGGACTTTGTCGGGCTTTTTTATATTAGATGGCATATTATCTATCTATCTTGTTTTATACTTTTAATAAAACTTTAAAAAGCTCAACATTGAATATAATATACCTATCTATTTACAAAATAACTATTGGGGGATGATTAGTGATCGAAACTAATGCAAAAAATTGTGTGAAAGTGAATTATTTGTCTTTCTGTCTGCCTGTATGCGTTCACATGAATAAGAAACGACTGGATGGATTTAGATCAAACTTGGTATGATTATAGTTCATACTGGCAACATAATTTATAGGCTACTTTTTATACTAGGCCTAGGCTATTTAGGCTAATAGCTAATAGGCTATTTAGGTAGTTTTTGGTCATTATCTCCGGTTCTACTTAACCAATTACAACCGAACATACGGTAAATTTTGAGTCTAAGCAAGATGCAAGCGCATCAAAATCCGTTCGGTAGTTTTTACGTTCATCGCGAACAGCTACTGTAAAAACAACTCTTAGAATCGCGATTTCTCAGGAATGGTAAGTGTTAGGAAAAAATCATGGAGACTATTTTAAGATCTACAACTTTGGGTCTCAGGTTTCTTTTATAAAAGTTCCGTTTTCGAGAAAAATTAAAAAATTTGACCTTTGACCCCGAATCTTTCTGGATTTTTAAAATATGATTTGTAATGGCACCTATGTTTTTTTAATTGACCACTATTTTGCGATGGTTGTATCAAGGCGAACAGTCTCCGCTTTTACCTCGCATCCTACCCCCCCCCCCCCCCCCCTGCAACGAAGTGTCTGGACTTTTATCAAAGATTTGTCAGGACTTATCAAATTCCTAAATGGTAACCCTAGTCGCAGGCACCGCTGCTCTTGAAATTTCATGAATCAAGCACCCGGAGCGGACGTCCGCGCCGCCGGACACCCGTCGACCGCAGCGGACGCGCTAAATAAGTCAACCGACTTGGCATTAAATGGATCTCACAACTTTTTACGGTAGAAGAACTTGTTTAGATTTAGAAGTAGCGAGACAAGGTTTCTTACAAGTTTAGTTTTTGATGACATATAATTTTATATGCAACAAAATGTACTTGTTTTAAAATAAATTTATTAAAATAAATTATTATTGTAATTTCCTTTATTTATTTCGTAGGTACATAATCAATTTATATATTTTAATATACCTACTACAGCGGCGTG
The DNA here is from genome assembly GCA_963576445.1 of Lithosia quadra. Taxonomy (NCBI): domain Eukaryota; kingdom Metazoa; phylum Arthropoda; class Insecta; order Lepidoptera; family Erebidae; genus Lithosia; species Lithosia quadra. Next base: position 4,239,775 of record OY754897.1, read on the forward strand.
ATTTTATCTTAGTCGTTTTGGACACGAAAGAGGATTACTCGGAATAATAAATTAAATAAGTTGCTGTAAACTTTTTCACTCGTTCGCGAAAAAATATTATTAGAGCTTCGATAAAAATTCACTGTCAATTTTAAATGAATAATGTGCGCTCGCAAGCATATTTCGAGTCACGACATGACGGTGCTGCAGTGTAATTCTTTAAGGACGCAGCGTTGCATTCGTCGCTGCGACAGCGACGAACTGCTTAGTTAATAAATATTAGTGGCAAAATCAAACGCAGCAGTGTTGGCTCCTGGCCTTAATAGTCGGCTAAAGCATCGTGATAGGCTGCCTTATCACGACACGTTGCCCGATTATTAAGGCCTGGAAACTTATCACCAAGCACTTCGTCGCTGGCGCAGCGACGAACGCGAGGTTGTGTCCTTAGAGAATATAGCACTGCATGCTGGCATTATCGCGGTCGTCCGGGATGTTGTGATTGGTCAGTGTTCGAAATTTTTACAAAAAAAATGTTAAAGATTTTTAAATTAATGGCTAGGCCGTGTGCTTTGTGCCACCTAAGTGGTATAAAAAAATCCTGTTATCGAAACTGTGTCCAAAATATTTCGGTCCAAAACGACTATAAAATCAACGTGTATAAATATATTATTTTCCAGTTTATTTTACTTTCCAATACTTAGACTTAGAATCACCACATTTGTACTATTATTATCATTATATTCTACTTTATGATTATTACTTTCATATTCATAAGCACCCAATTTATTTACGGCATATACCGGTAATACTTGTGTATTGTTTTCAATTGCACGAAATTTGTTTTCATTCATTTCAGTATTATGCGAATCTTCAATCAAACCATCGTGCCTCATTTGAGGTTCATCTATTTCTAATTCGTGTTTTAGCTTTTGTACACGGCTCAAAACTCGTTTATTACCAACAGTCCTAAAATCTTCATTTGAATGGTCCTGCCTCCTATTAGGTCTCTTAATGTTTATACCTTCACTTTCGTCTATCGAAAGACCTTTTTCAGAATTTCTGGTTTCTCGCGAATATTGTCTCCCATCCTGTTCTATTGACTTTTCTTTTTTATTGGATTTTAGCCCTGTTTTATTCCATAAATCACTATCTGATTGATATTGCTCTACATCTCGCGGTGTTTTTTCTAAGCCATCAGATGATTGACCAATGATATTATTTAAATTAGAAATCAATGATGATCTTGTGTTTGTACTCAACTTATCGTAGTGCTCAAAGAATATCGACATTACTCCGTCGCTGACTATTTTCGATAGGAGATCAATATTTCTTGTAGTTTTTTTTCGATACTCATCTAAATTTATTAAAAATGTATTAAGTTTGATTGCCGAATCTGCTGTATAAACAGAATTAATTGATTCCAGTAATTGTTTTTCGGATTCTGAATAATTTTCTTTCACAATTTTATTGGCAACGCCTTTTAAATAGTTTCTGATGGCTTTAGCAGGCATAGTTTTAATTTGAATAAGCTTAGCCGCAACGGTATCTTCTATACCCAGATCTGTTGTTAGGTTATTGAACGGGGAGCCCTTATAGTGATGATTCGTCATTACATCACTTGCACTGATGACAAACATTTCCAAGTCACGATCGTCGTACTGATTGAGTATTCGTACACCATCGGAAATAAAATTAGTGAATCTGTTTTTATTCTCGTCTAACAGATGGCGCCTCAAGTTGCCCCTACGATTTTCGATACTATCATTAACGTTGCCAGTGAAATTTTGTGCTTTATTTAGAATACTCACGTTCGTCTTCTTGTTATCTTTACCAATTTCGAAGACCGCCTCCAAAGCCAAGTTAACACTTTCATCTTTCGTATTTCTAATTGTAATGGCGGCCGCTGTGAACAAATTAATAATGATAGAATATTCTACTAACTACTAATTTAAGTAAAATTCAAATAAGTACGAAAATATAGAGACTAAAACTAACTGCTCCCCGCAGCTTCAAGAAATTAAATTTTTTTTTTTAAATTCGAAGCAGTTACCTACTGGTCCGAATATTTTTGTGTTGGATAACCATAATCGAGGCAGTTTTATGCTATATTATGATAATTATATCAACACAACACGCTACCAACCAGAAGATCAGCGTAGTAATTTTTTTCATCCCACTACCTCGGAAAGAGTAATTTTGCTCTTCGATTTCCGTGTGCAAAAGTCCATTTTATTCGCTAGTGAGTAAAGTAAATGAACATCATGTGGGATAAGTAGGTAAATATAATTAAACTTCTACCTCTATGGCGCCAAATTTATATACAACTTTTTTAAATTTTTTAAGTCTCAGACTCGGAACCTCCTTGGTGTACCTTTTTTTTAATTTGCATTGCGGACATCATTTTCTTTTCACAAAATATTTCTCCAATGGGAGAAAGGCGTGATTTGTATGTTTGTAGGTTTGTAGGTATGTATGTACTCGTAAGTATGTAAAATATTGTTAAAATCGGATGTAGGTATATTGTTTTGTACTCGTAGGTAGCTAATAGCAATACGAACTACTTATTAGGTAATCGGTGCTAATAGTTTTATAGAATTTCATGTCACATAAAGTTTAATGTTAAAATAGGTGATCATAATTATCATAAAATAACAAATCAAATATTCTTTATCATTATTTATTTTAACAGATAATTTGACGGATCCTATTTCTGGGTGATTTAAAAAACTATGTGACGGTAACGGTGTTAAGTGTTAACTGTAGGCAACGAAATTTTTTCTTTTATTATTAAACGAATAAAATATTTTTTGTATTTAGCAATTTCCTCGCTCTCATTCCACATGAAGAGTAACGTGTTGCACTCGAGTGCAAAGATTTTTCACCTTGTGCTCTTTTGATTCCCTCGCTAACGCTCAGGGTTCAATTTTGAGAATCACTCGCTGCGCTCGTGATTTAAATTTAGAACCCTTCGCTTGCTCAGTCATCAAAACTGAGCACGCGGTTAAAAAGTAAATTTGCACTCTTGTATAACAAATAATAACTATTTAGGTACGTCGGTCACGTCAATATGACTTCACCTCGCCTGGTGGTAAGCTAAAGGTAAAATCTCAGGAAGGGGATCCCCATTGCATACACCGACAGTGCCACAATGGTGGCTCTCAACTTGACGGCCTCATCAAATGCTTTTTCAGGGCCCGCTTAAAGGTACCGGGACTGCAGGAAGAATGAAACACGTGAGCTGGTAAAGAATTCCGGTCTTGATGGTGCGACAAACAAAAGAGGCACCGAACCGTTTAGTTCTTGATGGAATTGTTTGCACGGTATGAGGGTGCACGATATCTATAGGTACCTAATCATACTTAAATCTATACATATACTATAATAAATCTGTAAGTGATGGGTGTCTGTACATGGAAGATATATGAGTAAAAACATTATTAGGGGACTTTATGAATGTAATAGATGCCAAAACAATGATTTTTAGAATTTTTGTCTGTTTGTCTGTGCCTCTGTGCCTCTGTTTGTCCGCACTAAATTTTTGTTCACGCTAAAATCAGAAACTACTGGAGGGATTTTGATCAAACTTGGTACGATTATAGTTCATAGTTCTGGGTAACATATTGGCTACTTTTTATACAAGCTGATACCCGTGGCTTTGCCCGCACTTCGTTTTTAGGTGGTTTTTGGCCATATCTCTGGTTCTACTTAACCAATTACAACCAAACATTGTGGTAAATTTTTAGTCTAAGCAAGACCTTTCTAATAAAAAAAACCGCATCAAAATCCGTTCGGTATTTTTACGACGTCAAAAGTACTGAACGGGTTTTGATGCGGTTTTTTTATTAGAAAGGTCTTGGTTAGACTCAAAATCGTATGCATATTTGATCGCAAGCGGCTATTAGAACCGGCGATATAGTAAAGAAAACGCGAAAATCGACGTCCACGCGGGCGGAGCCGCGGGCAACAGCTAGTAAATAATAAAACAACGACGATGTTGCACATCGGGCAAATTTCCATACCTAGGTACATTATTAGTATTGGAATTAGTAAATTACGTGATGTTTAGAATAAATGGGTGCCACGGGGGCAGAGTATATCACAGGTGAAGCCGGAGGGCGCAGCTAGTTCAAATAAAAGATAAATTATATTACCTGCAATATTAAATAGGCAATATGTAATAACCCAGATTTGCTTTACCATTTCAATAGTACCGAACAGTTGTATCGCAGAAATAAAATCTGTTTAATACCAACACACTCTACTTTATATGGAGAATAAACAATTTGTAATTTAATATTTATTCGTAATAAAATGGGTAACAGAGTGATAAAGCTTGTTGCAATAACTTGCGTACCTACCTACCTATATCGAAATTGTGAGGGGTGAGGCGTAGGAGGTAGGACACGACGCGCGACGGTACCTCCCCGTCTGAACTGAGCAGTCCGACTGGGGTAGTAGGTACCTCCACCCTACAGAACACCGCGCCCATAATAACCATCACGTTGTGTTCCCCAAGGTAAGTAGGGTAGTCAAATCTCACAACCCCCGCCCCCAATCTCCCCAATTCCTCAACGCCTCTGATGTTGGACACGTCCATATATACTATGCGATTCAAGTGAGAAGATAATCGCATTGTTGATAGGGTTGTAACCATACTAACTGTCTGGCAATGAGCAACGCGAGTTTTGATATTAATACGAATCAAATATAAAAAAATTAAGTTTTATTTCATGATGTACCTATTTGAGATGGAATTTTACACACCTTTGTTACATGTTACCTGCCAAAGCCATCGCTGCGCTGCCTTAGCTTCATGTGTGGGGATCATTCTTACCTGTACTAGGGACACACATAGAAGGACTATCAGCTTTTATAAAAATACGAAGGTCTGGCACTCACGGGCTCTTGGACTATTATCTATATCGTCTTTGATGCATACTGAATAAATTGCTGCAATAGCTTTACCGCGGCAGTCTCCGAGAGCCACACGTTTTTTTTGTTATTTTAAGATGTCACCATCTACACTTTTGATGAACTTGAAACGCATTCATAACGTAGTTCCAATACGGTGAAAGTACACAGAATATCAGTTATAATTACCTACCAATAGAAAGGTTAGCAATAACCTTCAATAGCATCAAGACTGTACAAGCGGCGTGTGCGACACGGATAACGTTGGTGTAGCATGGAACATTTTGTCTGATATTTATTTAAGTAATGTTATTATAATGTAATCATCTAATAATGCTCTAGTTGTCTAAGTTATTTAATGTAATTGGTTATGTACCGTTTTAACTAACTTTAAATAAATAAATAAATAAAAATAAATAAAACGTAGCGGCGCTCAACGATTTTGTAGAAAAAGACCCGCTCGTGCTCCGTCGCGCGTACACCCGACGCGGGGCTCGTCGCACAGTGTTTTAAAGACAGTGATTTAGTGACATCCTCTTTTTTTCTGCTTTTACGATAGATTTAACGACTTAAAATATTAGAGTAAAACTCCCGGTGCTCTACGGTAAATTGTTTTTGAAATAAAAAATTTAGAAGTTAGCTTATTTTCAGTTCCAGAAAAATTAAAAAAAAAAATTTGCTGAATGAAGAGACGTGGATAAAATTCAATACTTAATTATTTTAATACGAGTTTATACAAAATAAGAATCTTCTAAAGGGGTTTGGGTAAGTTTGTATAGAGTGTTGGCGTCATTTTTTTTTTTTAGCGACCACTGATGGCGTACTGAATTTTAGTACCCCATTAGTAAGTTTATAGGTATAAAAAATAAAATCTGTCGTAAGTCATATCGGAGCCGCGTTATTCGACTATGAAGTTACAAAAATAGTACCTACCTATCGTCCAGGTGAGCGATAAAATGCATTTTTAAGTAAAAATATTCTTATTTTATTTTACTCATGGAATGGGTTAGTTAGGAATAAAATGAATAACAAACAAGGAATTAGGATACGAAAAAAATACTGTCAATACAACCATATAAGAGCAACATTTTAGTAAAGTAGGTACCGCGACCCAGTTTTGCTTTATACTCGAGAAAAAAAAATAAAACCCAAAAAATAAAAAAGTGCCCTAATTTTTTTATTTTTAGATTTAGAAGGTTCTTATTTTGTATAAACTCGTAATAAATAAGGCCCTATACATGTATATTATTGAAGTTTATTCACGTCACTTTATTCAGCAAATATTATTTTCTTTTCATTTTTCCAGATCTAAAAATGTGCTAGTTTTCAAAAATTATATTTCAAAAACTATTTACAGTAGAGCATCAGGAGTTTTAGTCTAATATCCTACTCCTACTAATATTATAAATGCGAAAGTTTGTAAGAATGGATGTCTGGATATCTGGATGTCTGGATGTATGGATGTATGTTTGTTACTCTGCCACACAAAAACGGCTGAATAGATCTGGCTGAAATTTGGTAAAGAGATAGATTAAAGTGTGGAATAACATATAGGCTACTTCTAATACCGCGGCTCCGCTCGCAAAGTCGATCGGTCGGGATTTCTAGATATATCTTTGTTACTCTTTCACGTAAAAACGACTGAATAGATCTGGCTGAAATTTGGTAAAGAGATAGATTAAAGTGTGGAATAACATATAGGCTACTTTTTATACAAGCTAATACCGCAGCTCCGCTCGCAAAGTCGATCGGTCGGGATTTCTAGATATATCCTTGTTACTCTTTCACGTAAAAACGACTGAATAGATCTGGCTGAAATTTGGTAACGAGATAGATTAAAGTGTGGAATAACATATTATAGGCTACTTCTAATACCGCGGCTCCGCTCTCAAAGTCGATTAGTCGACCCACGGAGTCAATCAGTCGGGATGTCTAGATGTATGTTTGTTACTCTTTCACGCAAAAACAGCTGAATAGATCGGGTTGAAATTTAGTACAGAGATAGATTATAGTCTGAAATAACATATAGGCTACTTTTTATACAAGCTATTACTCGCGGCTCTGCTCGCGAAGTCGATCGGTCGGGATGTCCAGATATTATGTTTGTTGCTATTTCACGTAAAAACGGCTGAATGGATCTGGCTGAAATTTGGTACCGAGATAGAGTGTAGTGTGAAATAACATAAATAGGCTACTTTTTATACAAGCTAATACTCGCGGCTCCGCTCGCGAAGTCGACGGTCGGGATGTCCAGATATTATGTTTGTTTGCTATTTCACATAAAAAGGGCTGAATGAATCTGGCTGAAATTTGATACAGGGATAGATTATAGTCTGGAGTAATATATAGGCTACTTTTTATACAAGCTAATACCCTAATAAATATAATTATCATATCATATCCCCAGTTCTACTTAGCCAAATGCAATCAAAAATACGGCAGATTTTATGTAAAACCAAGACCTTTCTAATGAAAAGACGGCATCAAAATTTGTTCAGCAGTTTTTGCGTCCATCACGAATAAACAGACAAGGATTGCAAAAAAATAGATATTTGTGGTCAACAAACCCTGTAATATCTTTTTCCAAATATCTCCAACAATATGTGTTGTTGTGTCTAGCCAAGTAATTTACAATTCTATAATAGTAGTTGCTAGCTGACGCCCGCGGCACCGCCCGCGTGAATATCGATTATTACAACTAAAAGTACTGTTATAAAGGGATATGCGTCCACACTGTCGCCTAAGGTGAACCCTGTAAAGATGGTGTAAGGTGAAACCAATAAATAAAGAAAAAAAAACTTTTGGTCTTATCTCCAAATTTTAGGTCTGACCAGGAAAACCGCACTAAAATCCGTTTAGTACTTTTTATCCGAAAGGATTTAGCTAGACGAGTGGAGACCAGTGGAGTGGAGAGTGAAGCGGAGTGGGGAGTGGTGTGGAGAGTGGAGTGGAGAGTGGAGTGGAGTGGAGATTGAAGTGAAGAGTGGAATGTAGGGTGTAGTCGGGAGAGGGGATTGGACAGTAGATTGGAGGTGGAGAGTGGAGTGGAGTGTGGAGTGGAAAGTAGAGTGAACAGTGGAGTGGACTGTGGACGGGAGAGTGGAGTGAACAGCGGCGTGGAAAGTCGAGTGGAGAGTCGGTTCATTAAAATAGACTTCGTCGCGATACCAAATTCCACGCGGGTGAAGCCGCGGGCGGAAGCTAGTTTTAAATAGGTAAATCTATCGTAAAAGCAGAAAAAAGAGGATGTCACTAAATCGCGGTCTTTAAAACACCGTGCGTCGCCGCGTGGCGTGACCCGCCACCCGCCTCGCGTGCGACGGGTGTCCGTCGCAGGTAGGGTTACCATTCGTCCGGATTAATCCGGACATGTCCGGACTTTTAGGCACTTGTCCGGACTTTGTCGGGCTTTTTTATATTAGATGGCATATTATCTATCTATCTTGTTTTATACTTTTAATAAAACTTTAAAAAGCTCAACATTGAATATAATATACCTATCTATTTACAAAATAACTATTGGGGGATGATTAGTGATCGAAACTAATGCAAAAAATTGTGTGAAAGTGAATTATTTGTCTTTCTGTCTGCCTGTATGCGTTCACATGAATAAGAAACGACTGGATGGATTTAGATCAAACTTGGTATGATTATAGTTCATACTGGCAACATAATTTATAGGCTACTTTTTATACTAGGCCTAGGCTATTTAGGCTAATAGCTAATAGGCTATTTAGGTAGTTTTTGGTCATTATCTCCGGTTCTACTTAACCAATTACAACCGAACATACGGTAAATTTTGAGTCTAAGCAAGATGCAAGCGCATCAAAATCCGTTCGGTAGTTTTTACGTTCATCGCGAACAGCTACTGTAAAAACAACTCTTAGAATCGCGATTTCTCAGGAATGGTAAGTGTTAGGAAAAAATCATGGAGACTATTTTAAGATCTACAACTTTGGGTCTCAGGTTTCTTTTATAAAAGTTCCGTTTTCGAGAAAAATTAAAAAATTTGACCTTTGACCCCGAATCTTTCTGGATTTTTAAAATATGATTTGTAATGGCACCTATGTTTTTTTAATTGACCACTATTTTGCGATGGTTGTATCAAGGCGAACAGTCTCCGCTTTTACCTCGCATCCTACCCCCCCCCCCCCCCCCCTGCAACGAAGTGTCCGGACTTTTATCAAAGATTTGTCAGGACTTATCAAATTCCTAAATGGTAACCCTAGTCGCAGGCACCGCTGCTCTTGAAATTTCATGAATCAAGCACCCGGAGCGGACGTCCGCGCCGCCGGACACCCGTCGACCGCAGCGGACGCGCTAAATAAGTCAACCGACTTGGCATTAAATGGATCTCACAACTTTTTACGGTAGAAGAACTTGTTTAGATTTAGAAGTAGCGAGACAAGGTTTCTTACAAGTTTAGTTTTTGATGACATATAATTTTATATGCAACAAAATGTACTTGTTTTAAAATAAATTTATTAAAATAAATTATTATTGTAATTTCCTTTATTTATTTCGTAGGTACATAATCAATTTATATATTTTAATATACCTACTACAGCGGCGTGATTTTATCTTAGTCGTTTTGGACACGAAAGAGGATTACTCGGAATAATAAATTAAATAAGTTGCTGTAAACTTTTTCACTCGTTCGCGAAAAAATATTATTAGAGCTTCGATAAAAATTCACTGTCAATTTTAAATGAATAATGTGCGCTCGCAAGCATATTTCGAGTCACGACATGACGGTGCTGCAGTGTAATTCTTTAAGGACGCAGCGTTGCATTCGTCGCTGCGACAGCGACGAACTGCTTAGTTAATAAATATTAGTGGCAAAATCAAACGCAGCAGTGTTGGCTCCTGGCCTTAATAGTCGGCTAAAGCATCGTGATAGGCTGCCTTATCACGACACGTTGCCCGATTATTAAGGCCTGGAAACTTATCACCAAGCACTTCGTCGCTGGCGCAGCGACGAACGCGAGGTTGTGTCCTTAGAGAATATAGCACTGCATGCTGGCATTATCGCGGTCGTCCGGGATGTTGTGATTGGTCAGTGTTCGAAATTTTTACAAAAAAAATGTTAAAGATTTTTAAATTAATGGCTAGGCCGTGTGCTTTGTGCCACCTAAGTGGTATAAAAAAATCCTGTTATCGAAACTGTGTCCAAAATATTTCGGTCCAAAACGACTATAAAATCAACGTGTATAAATATATTATTTTCCAGTTTATTTTACTTTCCAATACTTAGACTTAGAATCACCACATTTGTACTATTATTATCATTATATTCTACTTTATGATTATTACTTTCATATTCATAAGCACCCAATTTATTTACGGCATATACCGGTAATACTTGTGTATTGTTTTCAATTGCACGAAATTTGTTTTCATTCATTTCAGTATTATGCGAATCTTCAATCAAACCATCGTGCCTCATTTGAGGTTCATCTATTTCTAATTCGTGTTTTAGCTTTTGTACACGGCTCAAAACTCGTTTATTACCAACAGTCCTAAAATCTTCATTTGAATGGTCCTGCCTCCTATTAGGTCTCTTAATGTTTATACCTTCACTTTCGTCTATCGAAAGACCTTTTTCAGAATTTCTGGTTTCTCGCGAATATTGTCTCCCATCCTGTTCTATTGACTTTTCTTTTTTATTGGATTTTAGCCCTGTTTTATTCCATAAATCACTATCTGATTGATATTGCTCTACATCTCGCGGTGTTTTTTCTAAGCCATCAGATGATTGACCAATGATATTATTTAAATTAGAAATCAATGATGATCTTGTGTTTGTACTCAACTTATCGTAGTGCTCAAAGAATATCGACATTACTCCGTCGCTGACTATTTTCGATAGGAGATCAATATTTCTTGTAGTTTTTTTTCGATACTCATCTAAATTTATTAAAAATGTATTAAGTTTGATTGCCGAATCTGCTGTATAAACAGAATTAATTGATTCCAGTAATTGTTTTTCGGATTCTGAATAATTTTCTTTCACAATTTTATTGGCAACGCCTTTTAAATAGTTTCTGATGGCTTTAGCAGGCATAGTTTTAATTTGAATAAGCTTAGCCGCAACGGTATCTTCTATACCCAGATCTGTTGTTAGGTTATTGAACGGGGAGCCCTTATAGTGATGATTCGTCATTACATCACTTGCACTGATGACAAACATTTCCAAGTCACGATCGTCGTACTGATTGAGTATTCGTACACCATCGGAAATAAAATTAGTGAATCTGTTTTTATTCTCGTCTAACAGATGGCGCCTCAAGTTGCCCCTACGATTTTCGATACTATCATTAACGTTGCCAGTGAAATTTTGTGCTTTATTTAGAATACTCACGTTCGTCTTCTTGTTATCTTTACCAATTTCGAAGACCGCCTCCAAAGCCAAGTTAACACTTTCATCTTTCGTATTTCTAATTGTAATGGCGGCCGCTGTGAACAAATTAATAATGATAGAATATTCTACTAACTACTAATTTAAGTAAAATTCAAATAAGTACGAAAATATAGAGACTAAAACTAACTGCTCCCCGCAGCTTCAAGAAATTAAATTTTTTTTTTTAAATTCGAAGCAGTTACCTACTGGTCCGAATATTTTTGTGTTGGATAACCATAATCGAGGCAGTTTTATGCTATATTATGATAATTATATCAACACAACACGCTACCAACCAGAAGATCAGCGTAGTAATTTTTTTCATCCCACTACCTCGGAAAGAGTAATTTTGCTCTTCGATTTCCGTGTGCAAAAGTCCATTTTATTCGCTAGTGAGTAAAGTAAATGAACATCATGTGGGATAAGTAGGTAAATATAATTAAACTTCTACCTCTATGGCGCCAAATTTATATACAACTTTTTTAAATTTTTTAAGTCTCAGACTCGGAACCTCCTTGGTGTACCTTTTTTTTAATTTGCATTGCGGACATCATTTTCTTTTCACAAAATATTTCTCCAATGGGAGAAAGGCGTGATTTGTATGTTTGTAGGTTTGTAGGTATGTATGTACTCGTAAGTATGTAAAATATTGTTAAAATCGGATGTAGGTATATTGTTTTGTACTCGTAGGTAGCTAATAGCAATACGAACTACTTATTAGGTAATCGGTGCTAATAGTTTTATAGAATTTCATGTCACATAAAGTTTAATGTTAAAATAGGTGATCATAATTATCATAAAATAACAAATCAAATATTCTTTATCATTATTTATTTTAACAGATAATTTGACGGATCCTATTTCTGGGTGATTTAAAAAACTATGTGACGGTAACGGTGTTAAGTGTTAACTGTAGGCAACGAAATTTTTTCTTTTATTATTAAACGAATAAAATATTTTTTGTATTTAGCAATTTCCTCGCTCTCATTCCACATGAAGAGTAACGTGTTGCACTCGAGTGCAAAGATTTTTCACCTTGTGCTCTTTTGATTCCCTCGCTAACGCTCAGGGTTCAATTTTGAGAATCACTCGCTGCGCTCGTGATTTAAATTTAGAACCCTTCGCTTGCTCAGTCATCAAAACTGAGCACGCGGTTAAAAAGTAAATTTGCACTCTTGTATAACAAATAATAACTATTTAGGTACGTCGGTCACGTCAATATGACTTCACCTCGCCTGGTGGTAAGCTAAAGGTAAAATCTCAGGAAGGGGATCCCCATTGCATACACCGACAGTGCCACAATGGTGGCTCTCAACTTGACGGCCTCATCAAATGCTTTTTCAGGGCCCGCTTAAAGGTACCGGGACTGCAGGAAGAATGAAACACGTGAGCTGGTAAAGAATTCCGGTCTTGATGGTGCGACAAACAAAAGAGGCACCGAACCGTTTAGTTCTTGATGGAATTGTTTGCACGGTATGAGGGTGCACGATATCTATAGGTACCTAATCATACTTAAATCTATACATATACTATAATAAATCTGTAAGTGATGGGTGTCTGTACATGGAAGATATATGAGTAAAAACATTATTAGGGGACTTTATGAATGTAATAGATGCCAAAACAATGATTTTTAGAATTTTTGTCTGTTTGTCTGTGCCTCTGTGCCTCTGTTTGTCCGCACTAAATTTTTGTTCACGCTAAAATCAGAAACTACTGGAGGGATTTTGATCAAACTTGGTACGATTATAGTTCATAGTTCTGGGTAACATATTGGCTACTTTTTATACAAGCTGATACCCGTGGCTTTGCCCGCACTTCGTTTTTAGGTGGTTTTTGGCCATATCTCTGGTTCTACTTAACCAATTACAACCAAACATTGTGGTAAATTTTTAGTCTAAGCAAGACCTTTCTAATAAAAAAAACCGCATCAAAATCCGTTCGGTATTTTTACGACGTCAAAAGTACTGAACGGGTTTTGATGCGGTTTTTTTATTAGAAAGGTCTTGGTTAGACTCAAAATCGTATGCATATTTGATCGCAAGCGGCTATTAGAACCGGCGATATAGTAAAGAAAACGCGAAAATCGACGTCCACGCGGGCGGAGCCGCGGGCAACAGCTAGTAAATAATAAAACAACGACGATGTTGCACATCGGGCAAATTTCCATACCTAGGTACATTATTAGTATTGGAATTAGTAAATTACGTGATGTTTAGAATAAATGGGTGCCACGGGGGCAGAGTATATCACAGGTGAAGCCGGAGGGCGCAGCTAGTTCAAATAAAAGATAAATTATATTACCTGCAATATTAAATAGGCAATATGTAATAACCCAGATTTGCTTTACCATTTCAATAGTACCGAACAGTTGTATCGCAGAAATAAAATCTGTTTAATACCAACACACTCTACTTTATATGGAGAATAAACAATTTGTAATTTAATATTTATTCGTAATAAAATGGGTAACAGAGTGATAAAGCTTGTTGCAATAACTTGCGTACCTACCTACCTATATCGAAATTGTGAGGGGTGAGGCGTAGGAGGTAGGACACGACGCGCGACGGTACCTCCCCGTCTGAACTGAGCAGTCCGACTGGGGTAGTAGGTACCTCCACCCTACAGAACACCGCGCCCATAATAACCATCACGTTGTGTTCCCCAAGGTAAGTAGGGTAGTCAAATCTCACAACCCCCGCCCCCAATCTCCCCAATTCCTCAACGCCTCTGATGTTGGACACGTCCATATATACTATGCGATTCAAGTGAGAAGATAATCGCATTGTTGATAGGGTTGTAACCATACTAACTGTCTGGCAATGAGCAACGCGAGTTTTGATATTAATACGAATCAAATATAAAAAAATTAAGTTTTATTTCATGATGTACCTATTTGAGATGGAATTTTACACACCTTTGTTACATGTTACCTGCCAAAGCCATCGCTGCGCTGCCTTAGCTTCATGTGTGGGGATCATTCTTACCTGTACTAGGGACACACATAGAAGGACTATCAGCTTTTATAAAAATACGAAGGTCTGGCACTCACGGGCTCTTGGACTATTATCTATATCGTCTTTGATGCATACTGAATAAATTGCTGCAATAGCTTTACCGCGGCAGTCTCCGAGAGCCACACGTTTTTTTTGTTATTTTAAGATGTCACCATCTACACTTTTGATGAACTTGAAACGCATTCATAACGTAGTTCCAATACGGTGAAAGTACACAGAATATCAGTTATAATTACCTACCAATAGAAAGGTTAGCAATAACCTTCAATAGCATCAAGACTGTACAAGCGGCGTGTGCGACACGGATAACGTTGGTGTAGCATGGAACATTTTGTCTGATATTTATTTAAGTAATGTTATTATAATGTAATCATCTAATAATGCTCTAGTTGTCTAAGTTATTTAATGTAATTGGTTATGTACCGTTTTAACTAACTTTAAATAAATAAATAAATAAAAATAAATAAAACGTAGCGGCGCTCAACGATTTTGTAGAAAAAGACCCGCTCGTGCTCCGTCGCGCGTACACCCGACGCGGGGCTCGTCGCACAGTGTTTTAAAGACAGTGATTTAGTGACATCCTCTTTTTTTCTGCTTTTACGATAGATTTAACGACTTAAAATATTAGAGTAAAACTCCCGGTGCTCTACGGTAAATTGTTTTTGAAATAAAAAATTTAGAAGTTAGCTTATTTTCAGTTCCAGAAAAATTAAAAAAAAAAATTTGCTGAATGAAGAGACGTGGATAAAATTCAATACTTAATTATTTTAATACGAGTTTATACAAAATAAGAATCTTCTAAAGGGGTTTGGGTAAGTTTGTATAGAGTGTTGGCGTCATTTTTTTTTTTTAGCGACCACTGATGGCGTACTGAATTTTAGTACCCCATTAGTAAGTTTATAGGTATAAAAAATAAAATCTGTCGTAAGTCATATCGGAGCCGCGTTATTCGACTATGAAGTTACAAAAATAGTACCTACCTATCGTCCAGGTGAGCGATAAAATGCATTTTTAAGTAAAAATATTCTTATTTTATTTTACTCATGGAATGGGTTAGTTAGGAATAAAATGAATAACAAACAAGGAATTAGGATACGAAAAAAATACTGTCAATACAACCATATAAGAGCAACATTTTAGTAAAGTAGGTACCGCGACCCAGTTTTGCTTTATACTCGAGAAAAAAAAATAAAACCCAAAAAATAAAAAAGTGCCCTAATTTTTTTATTTTTAGATTTAGAAGGTTCTTATTTTGTATAAACTCGTAATAAATAAGGCCCTATACATGTATATTATTGAAGTTTATTCACGTCACTTTATTCAGCAAATATTATTTTCTTTTCATTTTTCCAGATCTAAAAATGTGCTAGTTTTCAAAAATTATATTTCAAAAACTATTTACAGTAGAGCATCAGGAGTTTTAGTCTAATATCCTACTCCTACTAATATTATAAATGCGAAAGTTTGTAAGAATGGATGTCTGGATATCTGGATGTCTGGATGTATGGATGTATGTTTGTTACTCTGCCACACAAAAACGGCTGAATAGATCTGGCTGAAATTTGGTAAAGAGATAGATTAAAGTGTGGAATAACATATAGGCTACTTCTAATACCGCGGCTCCGCTCGCAAAGTCGATCGGTCGGGATTTCTAGATATATCTTTGTTACTCTTTCACGTAAAAACGACTGAATAGATCTGGCTGAAATTTGGTAAAGAGATAGATTAAAGTGTGGAATAACATATAGGCTACTTTTTATACAAGCTAATACCGCAGCTCCGCTCGCAAAGTCGATCGGTCGGGATTTCTAGATATATCCTTGTTACTCTTTCACGTAAAAACGACTGAATAGATCTGGCTGAAATTTGGTAACGAGATAGATTAAAGTGTGGAATAACATATTATAGGCTACTTCTAATACCGCGGCTCCGCTCTCAAAGTCGATTAGTCGACCCACGGAGTCAATCAGTCGGGATGTCTAGATGTATGTTTGTTACTCTTTCACGCAAAAACAGCTGAATAGATCGGGTTGAAATTTAGTACAGAGATAGATTATAGTCTGAAATAACATATAGGCTACTTTTTATACAAGCTATTACTCGCGGCTCTGCTCGCGAAGTCGATCGGTCGGGATGTCCAGATATTATGTTTGTTGCTATTTCACGTAAAAACGGCTGAATGGATCTGGCTGAAATTTGGTACCGAGATAGAGTGTAGTGTGAAATAACATAAATAGGCTACTTTTTATACAAGCTAATACTCGCGGCTCCGCTCGCGAAGTCGACGGTCGGGATGTCCAGATATTATGTTTGTTTGCTATTTCACATAAAAAGGGCTGAATGAATCTGGCTGAAATTTGATACAGGGATAGATTATAGTCTGGAGTAATATATAGGCTACTTTTTATACAAGCTAATACCCTAATAAATATAATTATCATATCATATCCCCAGTTCTACTTAGCCAAATGCAATCAAAAATACGGCAGATTTTATGTAAAACCAAGACCTTTCTAATGAAAAGACGGCATCAAAATTTGTTCAGCAGTTTTTGCGTCCATCACGAATAAACAGACAAGGATTGCAAAAAAATAGATATTTGTGGTCAACAAACCCTGTAATATCTTTTTCCAAATATCTCCAACAATATGTGTTGTTGTGTCTAGCCAAGTAATTTACAATTCTATAATAGTAGTTGCTAGCTGACGCCCGCGGCACCGCCCGCGTGAATATCGATTATTACAACTAAAAGTACTGTTATAAAGGGATATGCGTCCACACTGTCGCCTAAGGTGAACCCTGTAAAGATGGTGTAAGGTGAAACCAATAAATAAAGAAAAAAAAACTTTTGGTCTTATCTCCAAATTTTAGGTCTGACCAGGAAAACCGCACTAAAATCCGTTTAGTACTTTTTATCCGAAAGGATTTAGCTAGACGAGTGGAGACCAGTGGAGTGGAGAGTGAAGCGGAGTGGGGAGTGGTGTGGAGAGTGGAGTGGAGAGTGGAGTGGAGTGGAGATTGAAGTGAAGAGTGGAATGTAGGGTGTAGTCGGGAGAGGGGATTGGACAGTAGATTGGAGGTGGAGAGTGGAGTGGAGTGTGGAGTGGAAAGTAGAGTGAACAGTGGAGTGGACTGTGGACGGGAGAGTGGAGTGAACAGCGGCGTGGAAAGTCGAGTGGAGAGTCGGTTCATTAAAATAGACTTCGTGGCGATACCAAATTCCACGCGGGTGAAGCCGCGGGCGGAAGCTAGTTTTAAATAGGTAAATCTATCGTAAAAGCAGAAAAAAGAGGATGTCACTAAATCGCGGTCTTTAAAACACCGTGCGTCGCCGCGTGGCGTGACCCGCCACCCGCCTCGCGTGCGACGGGTGTCCGTCGCAGGTAGGGTTACCATTCGTCCGGATTAATCCGGACATGTCCGGACTTTTAGGCACTTGTCCGGACTTTGTCGGGCTTTTTTATATTAGATGGCATATTATCTATCTATCTTGTTTTATACTTTTAATAAAACTTTAAAAAGCTCAACATTGAATATAATATACCTATCTATTTACAAAATAACTATTGGGGGATGATTAGTGATCGAAACTAATGCAAAAAATTGTGTGAAAGTGAATTATTTGTCTTTCTGTCTGCCTGTATGCGTTCACATGAATAAGAAACGACTGGATGGATTTAGATCAAACTTGGTATGATTATAGTTCATACTGGCAACATAATTTATAGGCTACTTTTTATACTAGGCCTAGGCTATTTAGGCTAATAGCTAATAGGCTATTTAGGTAGTTTTTGGTCATTATCTCCGGTTCTACTTAACCAATTACAACCGAACATACGGTAAATTTTGAGTCTAAGCAAGATGCAAGCGCATCAAAATCCGTTCGGTAGTTTTTACGTTCATCGCGAACAGCTACTGTAAAAACAACTCTTAGAATCGCGATTTCTCAGGAATGGTAAGTGTTAGGAAAAAATCATGGAGACTATTTTAAGATCTACAACTTTGGGTCTCAGGTTTCTTTTATAAAAGTTCCGTTTTCGAGAAAAATTAAAAAATTTGACCTTTGACCCCGAATCTTTCTGGATTTTTAAAATATGATTTGTAATGGCACCTATGTTTTTTTAATTGACCACTATTTTGCGATGGTTGTATCAAGGCGAACAGTCTCCGCTTTTACCTCGCATCCTACCCCCCCCCCCCTGCAACGAAGTGTCCGGACTGTTATCAAAGATTTGTCAGGACTTATCAAATTCCTAAATGGTAACCCTAGTCGCAGGCACCGCTGCTCTTGAAATTTCATGAATCAAGCACCCGGAGCGGACGTCCGCGCCGCCGGACACCCGTCGACCGCAGCGGACGCGCTAAATAAGTCAACCGACTTGGCATTAAATGGATCTCACAACTTTTTACGGTAGAAGAATTTGTTTAGATTTAGAAGTAGCGAGACAAGGTTTCTTACAAGTTTAGTTTTTGATGACATATAATTTTATATGCAACAAAATGTACTTGTTTTAAAATAAATTTATTAAAATAAATTATTATTGTAATTTCCTTTATTTATTTCGTAGGTACATAATCAATTTATATATTTTAATATACCTACTACAGCGGCGTGATTTTATCTTAGTCGTTTTGGACACGAAAGAGGATTACTCGGAATAATAAATTAAATAAGTTGCTGTAAACTTTTTCACTCGTTCGCGAAAAAATATTATTAGAGCTTCGATAAAAATTCACTGTCAATTTTAAATGAATAATGTGCGCTCGCAAGCATATTTCGAGTCACGACATGACGGTGCTGCAGTGTAATTCTTTAAGGACGCAGCGTTGCATTCGTCGCTGCGACAGCGACGAACTGCTTAGTTAATAAATATTAGTGGCAAAATCAAACGCAGCAGTGTTGGCTCCTGGCCTTAATAGTCGGCTAAAGCATCGTGATAGGCTGCCTTATCACGACACGTTGCCCGATTATTAAGGCCTGGAAACTTATCACCAAGCACTTCGTCGCTGGCGCAGCGACGAACGCGAGGTTGTGTCCTTAGAGAATATAGCACTGCATGCTGGCATTATCGCGGTCGTCCGGGATGTTGTGATTGGTCAGTGTTCGAAATTTTTACAAAAAAAATGTTAAAGATTTTTAAATTAATGGCTAGGCCGTGTGCTTTGTGCCACCTAAGTGGTATAAAAAAATCCTGTTATCGAAACTGTGTCCAAAATATTTCGGTCCAAAACGACTATAAAATCAACGTGTATAAATATATTATTTTCCAGTTTATTTTACTTTCCAATACTTAGACTTAGAATCACCACATTTGTACTATTATTATCATTATATTCTACTTTATGATTATTACTTTCATATTCATAAGCACCCAATTTATTTACGGCATATACCGGTAATACTTGTGTATTGTTTTCAATTGCACGAAATTTGTTTTCATTCATTTCAGTATTATGCGAATCTTCAATCAAACCATCGTGCCTCATTTGAGGTTCATCTATTTCTAATTCGTGTTTTAGCTTTTGTACACGGCTCAAAACTCGTTTATTACCAACAGTCCTAAAATCTTCATTTGAATGGTCCTGCCTCCTATTAGGTCTCTTAATGTTTATACCTTCACTTTCGTCTATCGAAAGACCTTTTTCAGAATTTCTGGTTTCTCGCGAATATTGTCTCCCATCCTGTTCTATTGACTTTTCTTTTTTATTGGATTTTAGCCCTGTTTTATTCCATAAATCACTATCTGATTGATATTGCTCTACATCTCGCGGTGTTTTTTCTAAGCCATCAGATGATTGACCAATGATATTATTTAAATTAGAAATCAATGATGATCTTGTGTTTGTACTCAACTTATCGTAGTGCTCAAAGAATATCGACATTACTCCGTCGCTGACTATTTTCGATAGGAGATCAATATTTCTTGTAGTTTTTTTTCGATACTCATCTAAATTTATTAAAAATGTATTAAGTTTGATTGCCGAATCTGCTGTATAAACAGAATTAATTGATTCCAGTAATTGTTTTTCGGATTCTGAATAATTTTCTTTCACAATTTTATTGGCAACGCCTTTTAAATAGTTTCTGATGGCTTTAGCAGGCATAGTTTTAATTTGAATAAGCTTAGCCGCAACGGTATCTTCTATACCCAGATCTGTTGTTAGGTTATTGAACGGGGAGCCCTTATAGTGATGATTCGTCATTACATCACTTGCACTGATGACAAACATTTCCAAGTCACGATCGTCGTACTGATTGAGTATTCGTACACCATCGGAAATAAAATTAGTGAATCTGTTTTTATTCTCGTCTAACAGATGGCGCCTCAAGTTGCCCCTACGATTTTCGATACTATCATTAACGTTGCCAGTGAAATTTTGTGCTTTATTTAGAATACTCACGTTCGTCTTCTTGTTATCTTTACCAATTTCGAAGACCGCCTCCAAAGCCAAGTTAACACTTTCATCTTTCGTATTTCTAATTGTAATGGCGGCCGCTGTGAACAAATTAATAATGATAGAATATTCTACTAACTACTAATTTAAGTAAAATTCAAATAAGTACGAAAATATAGAGACTAAAACTAACTGCTCCCCGCAGCTTCAAGAAATTAAATTTTTTTTTTAAAATTCGAAGCAGTTACCTACTGGTCCGAATATTTTTGTGTTGGATAACCATAATCGAGGCAGTTTTATGCTATATTATGATAATTATATCAACACAACACGCTACCAACCAGAAGATCAGCGTAGTAATTTTTTTCATCCCACTACCTCGGAAAGAGTAATTTTGCTCTTCGATTTCCGTGTGCAAAAGTCCATTTTATTCGCTAGTGAGTAAAGTAAATGAACATCATGTGGGATAAGTAGGTAAATATAATTAAACTTCTACCTCTATGGCGCCAAATTTATATACAACTTTTTTAAATTTTTTAAGTCTCAGACTCGGAACCTCCTTGGTGTACCTTTTTTTTAATTTGCATTGCGGACATCATTTTCTTTTCACAAAATATTTCTCCAATGGGAGAAAGGCGTGATTTGTATGTTTGTAGGTTTGTAGGTATGTATGTACTCGTAAGTATGTAAAATATTGTTAAAATCGGATGTAGGTATATTGTTTTGTACTCGTAGGTAGCTAATAGCAATACGAACTACTTATTAGGTAATCGGTGCTAATAGTTTTATAGAATTTCATGTCACATAAAGTTTAATGTTAAAATAGGTGATCATAATTATCATAAAATAACAAATCAAATATTCTTTATCATTATTTATTTTAACAGATAATTTGACGGATCCTATTTCTGGGTGATTTAAAAAACTATGTGACGGTAACGGTGTTAAGTGTTAACTGTAGGCAACGAAATTTTTTCTTTTATTATTAAACGAATAAAATATTTTTTGTATTTAGCAATTTCCTCGCTCTCATTCCACATGAAGAGTAACGTGTTGCACTCGAGTGCAAAGATTTTTCACCTTGTGCTCTTTTGATTCCCTCGCTAACGCTCAGGGTTCAATTTTGAGAATCACTCGCTGCGCTCGTGATTTAAATTTAGAACCCTTCGCTTGCTCAGTCATCAAAACTGAGCACGCGGTTAAAAAGTAAATTTGCACTCTTGTATAACAAATAATAACTATTTAGGTACGTCGGTCACGTCAATATGACTTCACCTCGCCTGGTGGTAAGCTAAAGGTAAAATCTCAGGAAGGGGATCCCCATTGCATACACCGACAGTGCCACAATGGTGGCTCTCAACTTGACGGCCTCATCAAATGCTTTTTCAGGGCCCGCTTAAAGGTACCGGGACTGCAGGAAGAATGAAACACGTGAGCTGGTAAAGAATTCCGGTCTTGATGGTGCGACAAACAAAAGAGGCACCGAACCGTTTAGTTCTTGATGGAATTGTTTGCACGGTATGAGGGTGCACGATATCTATAGGTACCTAATCATACTTAAATCTATACATATACTATAATAAATCTGTAAGTGATGGGTGTCTGTACATGGAAGATATATGAGTAAAAACATTATTAGGGGACTTTATGAATGTAATAGATGCCAAAACAATGATTTTTAGAATTTTTGTCTGTTTGTCTGTGCCTCTGTGCCTCTGTTTGTCCGCACTAAATTTTTGTTCACGCTAAAATCAGAAACTACTGGAGGGATTTTGATCAAACTTGGTACGATTATAGTTCATAGTTCTGGGTAACATATTGGCTACTTTTTATACAAGCTGATACCCGTGGCTTTGCCCGCACTTCGTTTTTAGGTGGTTTTTGGCCATATCTCTGGTTCTACTTAACCAATTACAACCAAACATTGTGGTAAATTTTTAGTCTAAGCAAGACCTTTCTAATAAAAAAAACCGCATCAAAATCCGTTCGGTATTTTTACGACGTCAAAAGTACTGAACGGGTTTTGATGCGGTTTTTTTATTAGAAAGGTCTTGGTTAGACTCAAAATCGTATGCATATTTGATCGCAAGCGGCTATTAGAACCGGCGATATAGTAAAGAAAACGCGAAAATCGACGTCCACGCGGGCGGAGCCGCGGGCAACAGCTAGTAAATAATAAAACAACGACGATGTTGCACATCGGGCAAATTTCCATACCTAGGTACATTATTAGTATTGGAATTAGTAAATTACGTGATGTTTAGAATAAATGGGTGCCACGGGGGCAGAGTATATCACAGGTGAAGCCGGAGGGCGCAGCTAGTTCAAATAAAAGATAAATTATATTACCTGCAATATTAAATAGGCAATATGTAATAACCCAGATTTGCTTTACCATTTCAATAGTACCGAACAGTTGTATCGCAGAAATAAAATCTGTTTAATACCAACACACTCTACTTTATATGGAGAATAAACAATTTGTAATTTAATATTTATTCGTAATAAAATGGGTAACAGAGTGATAAAGCTTGTTGCAATAACTTGCGTACCTACCTACCTAGGTATATCGAAATTGTGAGGGGTGAGGCGTAGGAGGTAGGACACGACGCGCGACGGTACCTCCCCGTCTGAACTGAGCAGCCCGACTGGGGTAGTACCTCCCACCCTACAGAAGACCGCGCCCATAATAACCATCATGTTGTGTTCCCCAAGGTAAGTAGGGTAGTCAAATCTCACAACCCCCGCCCCCAATCTCCCCAATTCCTCAACGCCTCTGATGTTGGACACGTCCATATATACTATGCGATTCAAGTGAGAAGATAATCGCATTGTTGATAGGGTTGTAACCATACTAACTGTCTGGCAATGAGCAACGCGAGTTTTGATATTAATACGAATCAAATATAAAAAAATTAAGTTTTATTTCATGATGTACCTATTTGAGATGGAATTTTACACACCTTTGTTACATGTTACCTGCCAAAGCCATCGCTGCGCTGCCTTAGCTTCATGTGTGGGGATCATTCTTACCTGTACTAGGGACACACATAGAAGGACTATCAGCTTTTATAAAAATACGAAGGTCTGGCACTCACGGGCTCTTGGACTATTATCTATATCGTCTTTGATGCATACTGAATAAATTGCTGCAATAGCTTTACCGCGGCAGTCTCCGAGAGCCACACGTTTTTTTTGTTATTTTAAGATGTCACCATCTACACTTTTGATGAACTTGAAACGCATTCATAACGTAGTTCTAATACGGTGAAAGTACACAGAATATCAGTTATAATTACCTACCAATAGAAAGGTTAGCAATAACCTTCAATAGCATCAAGACTGTACAAGCGGCGTGTGCGACACGGATAACGTTGGTGTAGCATGGAACATTTTGTCTGATATTTATTTAAGTAATGTTATTATAATGTAATCATCTAATAATGCTCTAGTTGTCTAAGTTATTTAATGTAATTGGTTATGTACCGTTTTAACTAACTTTAAATAAATAAATAAATAAAAATAAATAAAACGTAGCGGCGCTCAACGATTTTGTAGAAAAAGACCCGCTCGTGCTCCGTCGCGCGTACACCCGACGCGGGGCTCGTCGCACAGTGTTTTAAAGACAGTGATTTAGTGACATCCTCTTTTTTTCTGCTTTTACGATAGATTTAACGACTTAAAATATTAGAGTAAAACTCCCGGTGCTCTACGGTAAATTGTTTTTGAAATAAAAAATTTAGAAGTTAGCTTATTTTCAGTTCCAGAAAAATTAAAAAAAAAAATTTGCTGAATG
Source organism: Lithosia quadra (assembly GCA_963576445.1). Classification (NCBI taxonomy): domain Eukaryota; kingdom Metazoa; phylum Arthropoda; class Insecta; order Lepidoptera; family Erebidae; genus Lithosia; species Lithosia quadra. Next base: position 4,264,274 of record OY754897.1, read on the forward strand.
AAGAGACGTGGATAAAATTCAATACTTAATTATTTTAATACGAGTTTATACAAAATAAGAATCTTCTAAAGGGGTTTGGGTAAGTTTGTATAGAGTGTTGGCGTCATTTTTTTTTTTTAGCGACCACTGATGGCGTACTGAATTTTAGTACCCCATTAGTAAGTTTATAGGTATAAAAAATAAAATCTGTCGTAAGTCATATCGGAGCCGCGTTATTCGACTATGAAGTTACAAAAATAGTACCTACCTATCGTCCAGGTGAGCGATAAAATGCATTTTTAAGTAAAAATATTCTTATTTTATTTTACTCATGGAATGGGTTAGTTAGGAATAAAATGAATAACAAACAAGGAATTAGGATACGAAAAAAATACTGTCAATACAACCATATAAGAGCAACATTTTAGTAAAGTAGGTACCGCGACCCAGTTTTGCTTTATACTCGAGAAAAAAAAATAAAACCCAAAAAATAAAAAAGTGCCCTAATTTTTTTATTTTTAGATTTAGAAGGTTCTTATTTTGTATAAACTCGTAATAAATAAGGCCCTATACATGTATATTATTGAAGTTTATTCACGTCACTTTATTCAGCAAATATTATTTTCTTTTCATTTTTCCAGATCTAAAAATGTGCTAGTTTTCAAAAATTATATTTCAAAAACTATTTACAGTAGAGCATCAGGAGTTTTAGTCTAATATCCTACTCCTACTAATATTATAAATGCGAAAGTTTGTAAGAATGGATGTCTGGATATCTGGATGTCTGGATGTATGGATGTATGTTTGTTACTCTGCCACACAAAAACGGCTGAATAGATCTGGCTGAAATTTGGTAAAGAGATAGATTAAAGTGTGGAATAACATATAGGCTACTTCTAATACCGCGGCTCCGCTCGCAAAGTCGATCGGTCGGGATTTCTAGATATATCTTTGTTACTCTTTCACGTAAAAACGACTGAATAGATCTGGCTGAAATTTGGTAAAGAGATAGATTAAAGTGTGGAATAACATATAGGCTACTTTTTATACAAGCTAATACCGCAGCTCCGCTCGCAAAGTCGATCGGTCGGGATTTCTAGATATATCCTTGTTACTCTTTCACGTAAAAACGACTGAATAGATCTGGCTGAAATTTGGTAACGAGATAGATTAAAGTGTGGAATAACATATTATAGGCTACTTCTAATACCGCGGCTCCGCTCTCAAAGTCGATTAGTCGACCCACGGAGTCAATCAGTCGGGATGTCTAGATGTATGTTTGTTACTCTTTCACGCAAAAACAGCTGAATAGATCGGGTTGAAATTTAGTACAGAGATAGATTATAGTCTGAAATAACATATAGGCTACTTTTTATACAAGCTATTACTCGCGGCTCTGCTCGCGAAGTCGATCGGTCGGGATGTCCAGATATTATGTTTGTTGCTATTTCACGTAAAAACGGCTGAATGGATCTGGCTGAAATTTGGTACCGAGATAGAGTGTAGTGTGAAATAACATAAATAGGCTACTTTTTATACAAGCTAATACTCGCGGCTCCGCTCGCGAAGTCGACGGTCGGGATGTCCAGATATTATGTTTGTTTGCTATTTCACATAAAAACGGCTGAATGAATCTGGCTGAAATTTGGTACAGGGATAGATTATAGTCTGGAGTAATATATAGGCTACTTTTTATACAAGCTAATACCCTAATAAATATAATTATCATATCATATCCCCAGTTCTACTTAGCCAAATGCAATCAAAAATACGGCAGATTTTATGTAAAACCAAGACCTTTCTAATGAAAAGACGGCATCAAAATTTGTTCAGCAGTTTTTGCGTCCATCACGAATAAACAGACAAGGATTGCAAAAAAATAGATATTTGTGGTCAACAAACCCTGTAATATCTTTTTCCAAATATCTCCAACAATATGTGTTGTTGTGTCTAGCCAAGTAATTTACAATTCTATAATAGTAGTTGCTAGCTGACGCCCGCGGCACCGCCCGCGTGAATATCGATTATTACAACTAAAAGTACTGTTATAAAGGGATATGCGTCCACACTGTCGCCTAAGGTGAACCCTGTAAAGATGGTGTAAGGTGAAACCAATAAATAAAGAAAAAAAAACTTTTGGTCTTATCTCCAAATTTTAGGTCTGACCAGGAAAACCGCACTAAAATCCGTTTAGTACTTTTTATCCGAAAGGATTTTGGCTAGACGAGTGGAGACCAGTGGAGTGGAGAGTGAAGCGGAGTGGGGAGTGGTGTGGAGAGTGGAGTGGAGAGTGGAGTGGAGTGGAGATTGAAGTGAAGAGTGGAATGTAGGGTGTAGTCGGGAGAGGGGATTGGACAGTAGATTGGAGGTGGAGAGTGGAGTGGAGTGTGGAGTGGAAAGTAGAGTGAACAGTGGAGTGGACTGTGGACGGGAGAGTGGAGTGAACAGCGGAGTGGAAAGAAGAGTGGAGAGTCGGTTCATTAAAATAGACTTCGTGGCGATACCAAATTCCACGCGGGTGAAGCCGCGGGCGGAAGCTAGTTTTAAATAGGTAAATCTATCGTAAAAGCAGAAAAAAGAGGATGTCACTAAATCGCGGTCTTTAAAACACTGTGCGTCGCCGCGTGGCGTGACCCGCCACCCGCCTCGCGTGCGACGGGTGTCCGTCGCAGGTAGGGTTACCATTCGTCCGGATTAATCCGGACATGTCCGGACTTTGTCCGGCTTTTTTATATTAGATGGCATATTATCTATCTATCTTGTTTTATACTTTTAATAAAACTTTAAAAAGGTCAACATTGAATATAATATATCTATTTACAAAATAACTATTGGGGGATGATTAGTGATCGAAACTAATGCAAAAAATTGTGTGAAAGTGAATTATTTGTCTTTCTGTCTGTCTGTATGCGTTCACATGAATAAGAAACGACTGGATGGATTTAGATCAAACTTGGTATGATTATAGTTCATACTTCTGGGCAACATAATTTATAGGCTACTTTTTATACTAGGCCTAGGCTATTTAGGCTAATAGCTAATAGGCTATTTAGGTAGTTTTTGGTCATTATCTCCGGTTCTACTTAACCAATTACAACCGAACATACGGTAAATTTTGAGTCTAAGCAAGATGCAAGCGCATCAAAATCCGTTCGGTAGTTTTTACGTTCATCGCGAACAGCTACTGTAAAAACAACTCTTAGAATCGCGATATCTCAGGAATGGTAGGTAAGTGTTAGGAAAAAATCATGGAGACTATTTTAAGATCTACAACTTTGGGTCTCAGGTTTCTCTAAAGTTCCGTTTTCGAGAAAAATTATATATATTATCTTTCTGGATTTTTAAAATATGATTTGTAATGGTACCTATGTTTTTTTAATTGACCACTATTTTGCGATGGTTGTATCAAGGCGAACGGTCTCCGCTTTTACCTCGCATCCTACCCCCCCCCCCCCCCCCCCCCCGCTGCAACGAAGTGTCCGGACTTTTATCAAAGATTTGTCAGGACTTATCAAATTCCTAAATGGTAACCCTAGTCGCAGGCGCCGCTGCTCTTGAAATTTCATGAATCAAGCACCCGGATTGGACGTCTGCGCCGCCGCCGGACACCCGTCGACCGCAGCCAACGCGCTAAATAAGTCAACCGATTTGGCATTACATGGATCTCACAACTTTTTACGGTAGAAGAATTTGTTTAGATTTAGAAGTAGCGAGACAAGGTTTCTTACAAGTTTAGTTTTTGATGACATATGATTTTATATGCAACAAAATGTACTTGTTTTAAAATAAATTTATTAAAATAAATTATTATTGTAATTTCCTTTATTTATTTCGTAGGTACATAATCAATTTATATATTTTAATATACCTACTACAGCGGCGTGATTTTATCTTAGTCGTTTTGGACACGAAAGAGGATTACTCGGAATAATAAATTAAATAAGTTGCTGTAAACTTTTTCACTCGTTCGCGAAAAAATATTATTAGAGCTTCGATAAAAATTCACTGTCAATTTTAAATGAATAATGTGCGCTCGCAAGCATATTTCGAGTCACGACATGACGGTGCTGCAGTGCTATTCTTTAAGGACGCAGCGTTGCATTCGTCGCTGCGACAGCGACGAACTGCTTAGTTAATAAAGATTAGTGGCAAAATCAAACGCAGCAGTGTTGGCTCCTGGCCTTAATAGTCGGCTAAAGCATCGTGATAGGCTGCCTTATCACGACACGTTGCCCGATTATTAAGGCCTGGAAACTTATCACCAAGCACTTCGTCACTGGCGCAGCGACGAACGCGAGGTTGTGTCCTTAGAGAATATAGCACTGCATGCTGGCATTATCGCGGTCGTCCGGGATGTTGTGATTGGTCAGTGTTCGAAATTTTTACAAAAAAAATGTTAAAGATTTTTAAATTAATGGCTAGGCCGTGTGCTTTGTGCCACCTAAGTGGTATAAAAAAATCCTGTTATCGAAACTGTGTCCAAAATATTTCGGTCCAAAACGACTATAAAATCAACGTGTATAAATATATTATTTTCCTGTTTATTTTACTTTCCAATACTTAGACTTACAATTTGTACATTTGTACTATTATTATTATTATATTCTACTTTATGATTATTACTTTCATATTCATAAGCACCCAATTTATTTACGGCATATACCGGTAATACTTGTGTATTGTTTTCAATTGCACGAAATTTGTTTTCATTAATTTCAGTATTATGCGAATCTTCAATCAAACCATCGTGCCTCATTTGAGGTTCATCTATTTCTAATTCGTGTTTTAGCTTTTGTACACGGCTCAAAACTCGTTTATTACCAACAGTCCTAAAATCTTCATTTGAATGGTCCTGCCTCCTATTAGGTCTCTTAATGTTTATACCTTCACTTTCGTCTATCGAAAGACCTTTTTCAGAATTTCTGGTTTCTCGCGAATATTGTCTCCCATCCTGTTCTATTGACTTTTCTTTTTTATTGGATTTTTGCCCTGTTTTATTCCATAAATCACTATCTGATTGATATTGCTCTACATCTCGCGGTGTTTTTTCTAAGCCATCAGATGATTGACCAATGATATTATTTAAATTAGAAATCAATGATGATCTTGTGTTTGTACTCAACTTATCGTAGTGCTCAAAGAATATCGACATTACTCCGTCGCTGACTATTTTCGATAGGAGATCAATATTTCTTGTAGTTTTTTTTCGATACTCATCTAAATTTATTAAAAATGTATTAAGTTTGATTGCAGAATCTGCTGTATAAACAGAATTAATTGATTCCAGTAATTGTTTTTCGGATTCTGAATAATTTTCTTTCACAATTTTATTGGCAACGCCTTTTAAATAGTTTCTGATGGCTTTAGCAGGCATAGTTTTAATTTGAATAAGCTTAGCCGCAACGGTATCTTCTATACCCAGATCTGTTGTTAGGTTATTGAACGGGGAGCCCTTATAGTGATGATTCGTCATTACATCACTTGCACTGATGACAAACATTTCCAAGTCACGATCGTCGTACTGATTGAGTATTCGTACACCATCGGAAATAAAATTAGTGAATCTGTTTTTATTCTCGTCTAACAGATGGCGCCTCAAGTTGCCACTACGATTTTCGATACTATCATTAACGTTGCCAGTGAAATTTTGTGCTTTATTTAGAATACTCACGTTCGTCTTCTTGTTATCTTTACCAATTTCGAAGACCGCTTCCAAAGCCAAGTTAACACTTTCATCTTTCGTGTTTCTAATTGTAATGGCGGCCGCTGTGAACAAATTAATAATGATAGAATATTCTACTAACTACTAATTTAAGTAAAATTTAAATAAGTACGAAAATATAGAGACTAAAACTAACTGCTCCCCGCAGCTTCAAGAAATTAATTTTTTTTTTTTTAAATTCGAAGCAGTTACCTACTGGTCCGAATATTTTTGTGTTGGATAACCATAATCGAGGCAGTTTTATGCTATATTATAATAATTATATCAACACAACACGCTACCAACCAGAAGATCAGCGTAGTAATTTTTTTCATCCCACTACCTCGGAAGAGTAATTTTGCTCTTCGATTTCCGTGTGCAAAAGTCCATTTTATTCGCTAGTGAGTAAAGTAAATGAACATCATGTGCGATAAGTAGGTAAATATAATTAAACTTCTACCTCTATGGCGCCAAATTTATATACAACTTTTTTAAATTTTTAAGTCTCAGACTCGGAACCTCCTTGGTGTAGATACCTTTTTTTTAATTTGCTTTGCGGACATCATTTTCTTTTCACAAAATATTTCTCCAATGGGAGAAAGGCGTGATTTGTATGTTTGTAGGTTTGTAGGTATGTATGTACTCGTAAGTATGTAAAATATTGTTAAAATCGGATGTAGGTATATTGTTTTGTACTCGTAGGTAGCTAATAGCAATACGAACTATTAGGTAATCGGTGCTAATAGTTTTATAGAATTTCGTGTCACATAAAGTTTAATGTTAAAATAGGTGATCATAATTATCATAAAATAACAAATCAAATATTCTTTATCATTGTTTATTTTAACAGATAATTTAACGGATCCTATTTCTGGGTGATTTAAAAAACTATGTGACGGTAACGGTGTTAAGTGTTAACTGTAGGCAACGAAATTTTTTCTTTTATTATTAAACGAATAAAATATTTTTTGTATTTAGCAATTTCCTCGCTCTCATTCCACATGAAGAGTAACGTGTTGCACTCGAGTGCAAAGATTTTTCACCTTGTGCTCTTTTGATTCCCTCGCTAACGCTCAGGGTTCAATTTTGAGAATCACTCGCTGCGCTCGTGATTTAAATTTAGAACCCTTCGCTTGCTCAGTCATCAAAACTGAGCACGCGGTTAAAAAGTAAATTTGCACTCTTGTATAACAAATAATAACTATTTAGGTACGTCGGTCACGTAAATATGACTTCACCTCGCCTGGTAGTAAGCTAAAGGTAAAATCTCAGGAAGGGGATCCCCATTGCATACACCGAAAGTGCCATAATGGTGGCTCTCAACTTGGCGGCCTCATCAAATGCTTTTTCACGGCCCGCTTAAAGGTCCCGGGACTGCAGGAAGAATGAAACACGTGAGCTGGTAAAGAATTCCAGGTCTTGATGGTGCGACAAACAAAAGAGGCACCGAACCGCTTAGTTCTTGATGGAATTGTTTGCACGATATGAGGGTGATACGATATCTATAGGTACCTAATCATACTATTAATAATCTAAGCATACTTAAATAAATAATAAAACAACGACGATGTTGCACATCGGGCAAATTTCCATACCTAGGTACATTATTAGTATTGGAATTAATAAATTACGTGATGTTTAGAATAAATGGGTGCCACGGGGGCAGAGTATATCACAGGCGAAGCCGGAGGGCGCAGCTAGTTCAAATAAAAGATAAATTATAATTACCTGCAATATTAAATAGGCAATATGTAATAACCCAGATTTGCTTTACCATTTCAATAGTACCGAACAGTTGTATCGCAGAAATAAAATCTGTTTAATACCAACACACTCTACTTTATATGGAGAATAAACAATTTGTAATTTAATATTTATTCGTAATAAAATGGGTAACAGAGTGATAAAGCTTGTTGCAATAACTTGCGTACCTACCTACCTATATCGAAATTGTGAGGTGTGAGGCGTAGGAGGTAGGACACGACGCGCGACGGTACCTCCCCGTCTGAACTGAGCAGTCCGACTGGGGTAGTAGGTACCTCCACCCTTTTTTTTCCGTGCGGAAATCCTAATAAAATCCGAATCAGACACAAGTGATCCCCGAAGCACCCCTTACCAGAGACCACCTGCGTCAGCCGGTACGAGAGGCCCCCGTGAGACCTTTCCACCGATTTTGATTCTGTTTCTTTTGTTTGAAGGATAGGTTAGGAGAGTGTTCTTAGCTAGATTTTTAACCCCCGACGGAAACCCGAACGGGGTGTTATAAGTTTGACGTGTGTGTGTGTGTGTGTGTGTGTGTGTGTGTGTGTGTGTGTGTGTGTTTGTAAGTCTGTCTGTGGCATCGTAGCGCCCAAACGGATGAACCGATTTTGGTTCTGTTTCTTTTGTTTGAAAGATGGGTTGGGGGAGAGTGTTCTTAGCTATGTTTTATAAAAATCGGTTAAGCCATTTCGAAGATATGAGGGGTGAAAGTGGTGATGAAAAATTGAATGTGTTCAAATATACCCGTGTTGGGTATCAAATGAAAGGCCATACCTTATACATCACGATACCGCAAGTTTTATGAAAATCGGTTGAGCTATTCGAAAGATATGAGGAGTGGAATGTACCCATTTCTAATTCTGTAACCACACTCCGCACAATTCGCATAAGCTCTGAATAATTATTGTTGATGGACTATACGTATGTTGATATTAAATAATGAATTAGCTATTATACTTAAGTTATCCCTTTAAAAAGAAATAAAAAAAAAAAATTAAAAAATTCCCGGCTCACAAAAAGAAAACAATAAAAACCTATCTACCCTAAGTATTGAACCTTTATTATTATTATAGGTAGCTATAATAATATTATTACGTATTTATATTTTTAACTAACAGTTTGTCTCGTCGGGGGACCGCTCTATACCTAAACAATGGAGCATCTTGCCAGACAGACGTACGATTATATAGGTAATGATTAGGTAGGTATTAGGTGAGCGGTACCCGACGAGACAAACTGTATCATTTCGGTGGATAAACTTATCATAACGGAGAACAAATATAATCGGTGCCGGTTTGTCATGTCGTGTCGGTGGAAAGCGAAATTCAAAATGAATTTTCTCCTTAATCTTAAATGGATACGTTGATGATATTGTTTATTATGATATCATAAAGATTACATAAAACCTGTAAAAAATACAAAAAACGTAGGTATACATAAGTAGGTAAATGAAAAAGTTCACCGATATGATAAAAAAATGGCATTCGTTGAAATTCAACATAACATTACATAAACTCACGCCTATATCCCCGAAGGGGTAGGCAGACGTGCTAGCACCCACATTTCGCCAGTTTATGTTTAGGTCTCAATGTAATAGGTGGCGAGCCTATTGCCATTAACCGGGCACTTATAAACCTGCGATAAATACACACATAACTTCGAAAAGCATTGAAAAGTCATTGGTGTGTGCCATGGTGAACCTGGGATCGAACCCGAGACCTCGTCTCAGCAGTCCATTACCCAGACCACTAGGCTACCGCGGTTCAATTCACTCAGTGTTGAAATTCACCCAGGTATAAAGACTTTAAGCGTGAAAATGCAATCGATTACCTACAATAAAACATAGGTAATTATAAAAAAAGTAAAAAAAGGGTAGAGAGGAGGTTCTGGCGTCGGCTTTCTTCTTAGGAGTTAGGAGGACACTCCTTCTGCGAACAAGTACAACAAGCGCAGGCGGCTCCGCCGTCGAAGGTCACTTAACGACCTCCGTACTCCATTTCTGCACGAAAAGAGGATTAGGAGGACAGACGGCAGCCGCTCCCATTGAAACCCTAAGTATAAGTCAAACCAATAGGGAGAGAAGACGTTATCGGACCCCGGGCTCCTGAGGTGAAAGCCACGGATACAAAATAAAATAAAACAATAAAATAACAAAACTATATTTAATATCAATTAGGTCCAGAAATATTTTGATCTTATCTACTTATAATTAGAGTAAAAAGTTACGTAAGTGGCTTCATTGTATGTACCTACATTGTTATTATATAAGTATTATATTTTGTGTATGATTTTATGTATGAACTGGTAAATTGTTTTATGTGTATTCCTCATTATCCTTATTTTTACTATTTATTTTTATTATATATTTGTGACAGCTAAACCACCTTAAGGTGCCTTTTTTTCATACTTTTTCCATCCTAAGGTTGCCTGGAAGAATTCGCACTTAGCGATAAGGCCACCCATTATAGTCTCAACTGAAATGATTGTGAGTGCGACCCATGTAACATAACATGTCCTTATAACTAAGGTTGGTGTACAATAAAGAGTTATCTATCTATCTATCTTTAAGCAGTCTGTATACAAAAGTTACATGTTATGTACCTAACTTAAAATAAAAATCATAACAAAATAGAAATCTATTACAATTTCAATTTATAAGTTGGACCGCTTTTTGCTCAAATGAGCCAACCCACCAACTAACCAAGATTAAAATATTGATGCCAAACCACAAAAAATAACAGTTTTAGAAGTTTATACGTAGTCGTAGGTTCGGAAACCCTGTGACAAAAATGATTTAGAATACAAAGTCTTTGTCTGAATAATGATAATAATAATTTACTTTGGGCCAGTTGGTCGGTTGCCTCATTTCTGCACAAGGTGCAGGTTCGGGCTTGACCACAGTCGGTTTACCAACAAGGCTACTCCTCTTTCTCTATATACATATTGTCTTAACTAACTGTGGCACGTGCGCCTGTCTCAGACGAACTAACTTTGGCACGTGCGCCCGTCTCAGACGAACTAACTTTGGCACGTGCGCCCGTCTCAGGGACTTCATAGATGTCTGAACTAACTGTGGCACGTGCGCCTGTCTCAGACGAACTAACTTTGGCACGTGCGCCCGTCTCAGGGACTTCATAGATGTCTGAACTAACTGTGGCAAGTGCGCCTGTCTCAGACGAACTAACTTTGGCACGTGCGCCCGTCTCAGGGACTTCATAGATGTCTGAACTAACTGTGGCAAGTGCGCCTGTCTCAGACGAACTAACTTTGGCACGTGCGCCCGTCTCAGGGACTTCATAGATGTCTGAACTAACTGTGGCAAGTGCGCCTGTCTCAGACGAACTAACTTTGGCACGTGCGCCCGTCTCAGGGACTTCATAGATGTCTGAACTAACTGTGGCACGTGCGCCTGTCTCAGGGACTTCAAAGTATTTCTTCAAATGGGGCTTCATGTTTGGTATTATTGTGTTTCGAATATTCTGAATTCGCAATTCTCTTTCGCTACGTTCTAAATTATTCAACATATCCTCATTATCTTTGCTGTATTCAAAACTACTGATACTAACAAAGTCTTTTTCGGACGATGCCATTAAACGGTAGTAATTTTCGCGAGACCATCCGTCCCAAAAGAATAGTTTTCGATGCCAACTTGACAAGAAAGGTAACCGGTTTTCGATAGAACACATTATATCATCTAGGTATTTGTTCAACTTTCTTTTTCCATATAGCCAAGAAAGAATATATTCGTAACCGTTCATACAACGCAGTGTAGAATACAGTATTGTTTTATCACTTAATTCGAACATGTCGGCCATGAACACGTCACTTAAAAATTCTGCAGCGAAATATTCAGTAAATGTTTTATGTATATACACTGGGAAGTCACTTGGTAATAGGTGTGAGATGAGCCCGGTCCTCTCTTGTCCCACTTTTATTATATTTACCAACCGACGGAACTCTTCGAGACCTCGGTGCATTAGAGGATCAATTTTGTTCAGTTCATCTATAGATAATCTTCCCGCAATTGGACTGCCAAAAAGGAGAAACGCGGCTAATTGCTTATGAAAATTTTTATATTCATTCAAATCTCTCTCGTATCTCTCCATTATATCGGGATTATAAACATCCATTTTGTTTTTCTCTTCAAAAAGTATTTTCTTTAGTTTAGTTTCTATAAACATTTCGTATATTCTATGGACGTTGATATACGGTTCCCATTCATAAGTTTTATCTTTGGTATATATTAAACTTACGAAGTAATCAGCTATTAAATATAAAAGTAAAGGAGTTCTTAACAAATTCATGTCTTCTTTTTCATTTACAGTGGAACGTGTATCATTAAACTTAAAAAAATCATCTTGTGCCGCCAAATCTAATGAATTTAAAGAAGAATATCTTTCGGCCTTATATTCAGGAATATAGGCAGTAATTTGATCTATACACAAGACCTCTGTATCATTTAATTTTATGTTCGAAAGAATATAATCATAAAAAAGATAATACATTTCACGAAATAGAAACTGTAAGGAATGAACAGTATTCAGAGTTTTAAACTTATTTTCCGACATGAAAGTTATAAAAGACATAACATTATGCATCTGACTGTCACTAAGTTGATCCAACTTAATCTTTGATTGCCAGATTTTTTTTAAATAAAGGTTACGCTCACTATCGTCAATATATTCCAGTCTGTACGATTTACCTATTATTCTTTTTATATTTGGTAAAATATCACAGTACGGTCTGCTGGTAACCCACATTTTATTTTCGCGAAGATAATTTTTGATCACTTCAAAAAACTTGGTGACGCTGACTTTGTAATTTGGACAGATTTCGTCAAAACCATCAAATAGAAATATCACTTTATTATTATTATAGTAATGGAGAAACAGCTTTAACACAAAAGTTGTCCAGTCATCGCCATTACTATCATTAAGATATATTTTATTTTCAGTTTCTTTTAAATTAATTGGTAAATTATATTTTTTCAAAATAATACGGCATATAAATTGGAATGTTTCTGAAGAATCAATAACAGTTTCAGCTATTTGCCAATCGTAGAACTGTTTAGAATGTTCCAATAAATTTATACGTACTACCCAAAGTGTTTTGTCCTGCTCTTTAGTGGTCAATGATAAGCGTGTTAAGAGAGTAGACTTGCCCATGCCTGGCGAGGCTGTTATAAGTACAGTATTATATTTAATATCATAAAAAGTTTCTACACTAATATTTCTTTCAAGATTGTCATAGTTTTCAGCGGAGAATGATTTAAAATAGTCTGCATTAGCTCTAATGAATCGGGGATCGATATTTTCATCAAGCACCGTTGTCTGACTGACTCTTCTTTCGACGTATAAATCTTTTATTTCTTCATAATTTGTACTACTTAAGGGTTCCCCTAAACTCAGAGTTTCATTACGGATTATGTCGTTCAAGACAGCCCCTTTTACAAATTCTATTGATACATCGTCTATAAGCAAATACCAACTAACTTTTTGACCCTGAAATATTACTTCAGAATTCTTTATTACATTAGTTCTTGATTCTTTGGTTAAATCTATTAAACTTAAATTTTTATCATAAATTAAACTGGTGGGTGGGAAATATTTATTTACGATTTCAAGTATCATGTTATTTGTAATAATAATAGCTGCTGATTTTTCAACCGCATTCTGTAATTTTTCTAGTTCACTACTGTCTTGTTTGATATTGCATATCACAATGACAATCTTTTCTGTCCTTCCTAATTCTTTGATTAGTTCACAGAAATATTCATTCGTTAATGTCATTACGTATTCCAAATCTATAACTGCATAATTGTTAACTTTTTTATTTCTTAGACATTGAATAACCTTCATAGCAGTTAGTGTATTTATATCTGTAACTATAACGGTTCTTGACCGGTCATTTAGTGTTATAGTATCTAGTATCTGTATGCCATCACCAGTGAAGCTATAATCCATTTGTTTTATTTTGTGAATATAGAAGGTTTTCTGTATAGCACTCATTTGTGGTTCTGCTACAATATTATCTATAGCTAATTGAAACTTGTTGTTATCTTTAGACAGATAAGATTCCGTTTTTGGTGTCAACCACCAATTCTGTATTACGTGATGGTAATGTATAAATATTGTTTGACAATCGACTGGGATATTTTGTGGGTTAGTTTTCAAATAGTCTTTGATTTTGTTTTTTAATATTTCCTCTACTCCATAATGATTACTCTGATTGGCGTAAATTACTAGCTTACTCAGAAATTCTCGCGCTAAGTTGCTACCACTAAAATATAGTCTTGGAAATTCTACAGTCTGCACGTCAAATCTATATTTTTGAAGATTGTAATCTTTATCTTTCAGTTTTAAATATAAAGATCTAGCGTTAGTTTGTAGCGACGAGAGATCACTACAAAATTTCAGAAGTTTTGTTTCTGGATCGTAATCCAATATATTACCGACACCGCCCCCTATCCCGCCGTTTGAACTAAGAAGGCCTTTGTCAATATTGTCATCGATCGTGATTATATGATTGGATTCAGTTTTTTTGGCTTTTTCAAATAGTTCAACTATGAAATTCGTCAAATATTGCAATCTTTGTTCAATTTTCTCAGGAGTGCCTCTAATAGCTAAATCTATGTTACCAAATGCTATTGGAACGGGTAACTTAAAAGTCGATAATATATGTTTTGCAGCAAGTTCTTTTGATTTGTCGATAGCATCGGTTGAAATTTTAACGTGTTCCAACTGTTGTATATCACTCGGTGGCCTTTTGTTAATGAATTCCAATTTCTCTTTTCTATAACTTATATGATTCTCAATTAGTGGACTCAATGTTTTATCACTTGGATCAGAAAGAAATGTAGATATCAGTACATCTAGTTTATTCTTGTTTTTTATCTTCATTCGATTTTTTAGGACTAGTTCGTATAAATGTTTTCTAAGTAGAGACACATTTTTGTCATTATTAACGAAGAAGTCGTGTCGAAATGTCAATATTCGGCATTTTGGATTACGATCGTTTTGTATTTCAGACACATTTACAACGTTCTGCCGCAAAATTACATGGTACTGCAACATGTAGCCATTATTCATTATATTCATTGACTGATTGTCATTGAGATATCTTTCAAAATTTTCGGCCAATACCGGGACCTCTTCCTCTAAAATTGTTTCACCGAAATCTTCAGCATCCTTATCAGTATAAATTGGTTGAGAGCCAACGGAGCCCGTAGATAATATTTCGTTCAAATTGCTGGCGTAACTACTTTCAAATACTTTATTGGAAATTGATTTACCAAAATCGTATTTAGCGTTTGTATATACAACGAATAGACAATCTATATCATTGAATTTCCCGTTGAAAATTTGGTCGTCGTTTTTGTGAGAACTAAATTTTTCTTTGACTTTCGTAACACTCTCCCACCATTTCGCCAAATCATCTCTATCATCCAGAGTTTTATTGCTCTTTTCTTTGTGTTTCGCTTGGAGTAGTATTAGCAAGGGTCGTTTGATGTTCTTAATTTTTAATTTAAGACAAACGTCATCAAAGGCCCCGATCTCGGCCATGTTGGATGCTAAGTGAAATTTTTCTATGCTATCATCATTCAAAAGTCTAAATAGTATTAAGCTTATGAGTTTAGTCTCATATAGCTGTCCGCTGATGCCAGACGTGCCTGCACGCTTATTGAATTGATCCATTTCGGGCACTTTGCTATTTTTCGCGTTCATAGATCTTATTCATCTTCAGTTAAAGTTTAACTAACAATCTGATCTGTAATAAAAAAACGAAATTAGGAATTGTTTGGGCGTGGATTCAGGTATCCACCCCCTTGGCCAACGGGGTGGATATGTTGGACTCGGACCAACTAAAACCGCAGGCCGTCTCGGGTTTTCAGACGTCGGGGAGGAAGGACTCAGTCAATCTCCGGTTTCGAGGGGGCATTCATGTAGCAGTTATAAAAAAATAGTAGAACAATAACTGCATTGCAAGTAATTCATTTTTAAAAGCAATGTGTATAGGTAATAATGTTTTACTACAATGACAGCTAAAGCGCCTTCGTGAAATAGAACATCTTTCGTTTGGCATTCAAAAGGTCGTGCCTCAAAGGGATTGATCGATCAACAGTGCTATTAATTCTCTAAGGACACAGCCAGGTTGCTTTGCCTAAATATATTCTGTCTAATTTAGGATGATAATAATGACAGTTCATGTCTATGAAGTACCTACCGTATTTTTTTACACAAAATAATACCCCTAAAATTATTGTAATACCATAAAACTTCTCTTTTGTCATCCTGAAGTAAGTTACCTAAAATAATACAAAAAAGTTTTTCGATTCCATACCTATTCTACGGGAACGATAATCGAAAATCAAAAGATTCATTTCCTATTATACTACCTATAACTAGCTGTTGCCCGCGGCTCCGCCCGCGTGTATGTCGAAATCCGTTTCAAAAACTATCCTATCTCTCAAGTTGGATCGAACTGCACATGGTGTGCGAATTTTATTATAATCGGTTAAGTGGTTTAGGAGTCCATTGAGGACAAACATTGTGACACGAGATTTATATATATTAAGATAAGATGGGCTACCCTACTTGGAGCTGTCATTATTATTATCCTACTTAGACAAATTTTAATAAAGGTGATAAAATGAAGCTATGGGGCGATAAGTTGGGCTTAATAATCGGACGACGTGTCTCGTGATAAAGCAGCCTGTCACGACTAGGGTTACCATTTAGGAATTTGATAAGTCCTGACAAAAAGCCGGACATTTCGATAAAAGTCCGGACACCTCGTTGCAAGTAGCACGGGGGGGGGGGGGGGGGTAGGATGCGAGGTGCAGGGTTTGACTTGAAACGCCTGTCACATAGCTAAAAATTACATAAATTCCCATATTTTACAAATGCTCATCGATCCTGTGTGTGCTACAAAAATTATTCGGGGTAATAAGTCAAAACTTCAGGTTTTTTGAATTTTTGTCCAAAACGGAAATTTATTATCTACAAAAATAGTCTCCATGGTTTTTTCCTAAGAGTTACCATTCCTGAGATATCGCGATTCTAAGAGTTGTCTTTTCGTCCATCGTTTCTCGCGACGACGACCGAAAACTACCGAACGGATTTTGATGCGGTTTTTTATTAGAAAGGTCTTGCTTAGACTCAAAATTTACCGTATTTTGGTTGTAATTGCCGTAATTGGTTAAGTAGAACCAGAGATATGGCCAAAAACGACCTAAAAACTAATAAGGCTGAAGTCACGGGTATAAGTTTGTATACAAAGTAGTTACAGTGTTCATACTTCTGGGTAATATAATATATTAAAGTTTATTATACGTAAACGGGAATTAACGCGATACACGTTAAAGGTATATACATACCTTTGGATGTCTGCGCGGTCGGATAGACACCAAGGCGTTTGCACAGATAATAGGGACACTGTGAGTGTGGTATGTGACGGTACCTGGAGACAAGAAAATATAAAAAATGTCGAAAATGTGCGGGTAGAAGAAGAACCGTCTACCTCACGGACTCGGCGACGGAGGGCGTGCACGGCTGAAACAGTCAGCCTGTGACCACGGCCGGTGTAACCTGGTCGAAACGTCAGGCATCCAAAGGTATGTATATACCTTTAACGTGTATCGCGTTAATTCCCGTTTACGTATAATAAGTTATGGAACGCGAAAGTTTAAAAGTTAATAATATATTAAAGGCCCAGAAGTATGAACACTATAATAGTACCAAGTTTGATCAAAATCTCTCCAGTAGTTTCTGATTCATGCGTGCACATACAGACAGACAGAAAGACAAACAACTTACTTGCTGATTTTATTTTTTGCATTAGTATTGTATCGATCACCAATCATCCCCCAATAGTTATTTTGTACATTTATATTTAATGTACAGAATTGACCTTTCTACAGTTTTAGAAGATGATATACCATCTAATTTAAAAAGTCCGGACAAATTAAAAAGCCGGACAAGTGCCTAAAAGTCCGGACAAGTGCCTAAAAGTCCGGACATGTCCGGATTAATCCGGACGGATGGTAACCCTAGTCACGACGCGTTGCTCGGTTATTAAGGCCAGCTGGAGCCACTGCTCTGTTTGATTTTGCCACTACACTAATCTTTATCAACCAAGCAGTTGATAAAGACGCGCGCTGTGTCTTAGAGAATAGCACTGCAGTCCTTTTATTGCTTTTTAGGGCACTACGGGAGTCATTTTTGTCAGGTTACAACAGGTGATAACTTACGTGTTAGTTAATCTACAGTGTAGATTCTACACTAATATTATAAAGAGGAAAGATTTGTACCTATTTTTGTATGTTTGTATGTTTGTATGTTTGTAATGAATAGGCTCAAAAAGTACTGGGCCGATTTAAAAAAATTTTTCACCAATAGAATGCTACATTCTTCCAATTTGACATAGGCTACATTTAATTTTGAAAAAAATTAGGGATCCTTGGAAAAACTGGAATTTACACCCGGGCGAAGCCGGGTCCCGGGTCGCTAGTTATTTATAATTCACAATTTATTATCCTACAGTCTCAGACCAATAACATACTTTATTGGTCTGAGCCTACCCATAGCTATTCATGTGCCTACAGTCTACAGTGTAGGTAACGATGACATCTACAATAATACATTTTTACAAGCAACCTACAAGCAATATTATAGTACTTACCATTCAGTATATTATTATTATCCTACATCTACAATAATACATTTTTACAAGCAACCTACAAGCAATATTATAGTACTTACCATTCAGTATATTATTATTATCCTAAATTCTGATAGCATGTTTATATTCACGAATAACATCATACTTAAGTACTTATCTATTATCTTTGATTATACACTTATATATAATACACTTATATAATCAAAGCCTATTATTTTCTTGTTTGATTATAGCACTATTACAATACATCTGAATTCAGTTTAATTAATAAAGTTTATTTCAGGAGTGACATTAATGACAACAACTGACAATAAGGTAATATTATACGGCGCGCGGCGTCTTGTACCATTGACCTTCGTCTGTTAGAGCGGGACGCGCATATTTGTTAGAGAGAGACAGTACACTGCTCATTCATTATTTTCCTCTCT
The DNA here is from genome assembly GCA_963576445.1 of Lithosia quadra. Lineage (NCBI taxonomy): Eukaryota > Metazoa > Arthropoda > Insecta > Lepidoptera > Erebidae > Lithosia > Lithosia quadra. Next base: position 4,282,823 of record OY754897.1, read on the forward strand.
TATCTATGTGTTATCAGCTGATCGTTCGCGCGTTCGTCGTGTAGCCCATGAAGCTATAGATAAACATGGAGGCCACACTTCTAATACCTACTTGATGCTCAGTCTGTATTTACTATCTTGCTCTATGTGGGCCGACTTCTCTTTCTAAGTATGATAACCTTCTAGGCAAGAAATCACCATTTAAACAAGTTTAAACACTTACGCGTGGAATTTTATATCACATCCTTGACGCCACGTACTACCGCAACCACGCACTACACAATTTTGCACCATTTTTTGAGTTTATACTTATAATTAACTATAAATATGTTAAAAACCGAAACAATAATAAACAACCGCCATATTGTTTATTGATAGTTGACATGTAGTACCAATGTTGCCACATTACGTACTGAATCCATAGACAATGGGAATTAAATTCACTGATTTCCTGATTCGATAACCCAATCATGCATAATAAATGGCATATAATTTTTCAATTTCCACATTAATAATCGTAGTCGAACTATAGAGTTATTTATAAATCATTTTACTTGCATTTTTGGTTAGTATGGTCTATTTCTATAATTTACTAGGAGATAGGGTAATTCTGCCAGTTGTCGGCCAATTAAGCGGAATTTCACCTTCTGTTTCGTATATCTTTACAACTAAATACAAGAAATAAAAAAAATTAATACCGTGTGAACGGAAATTTAATTATACTTTTATAGTGTCTAGAAATTATATAGCCAAATATTTATATTTATTTTAAATTATAAAAATATAGAAAAGTAGTAAATATGCTAGTTTTCGGCCATCTATATGAGTTATCGGCCGCACTAGGCGCTAGTTGTCGGCCGCAGAGTTCACCATCAAATATTTATATTAGATTACATTATTATTCATTTATTTATTTTAGTTCTTAAGTCTAAGTTTTTTTACAATATATCTATAAAAAACAAATTACAAAAATATTATAAAAAAACCTAAACCTAGAGCACCGCCAGCAGCGGGGCATGGCCCAAGCTACCGGTGGTTAGGGCTGCAGAGTGAGGAACCTCCTGACAATACGTGCCGTGTCAAGGAGTACTGCCTTCTGAATCTGACCCTTGATCCAGCCATGCAGCGAGAGCCTCTCGAGATGTTGGTCGAGGCTCTTCGCTATAAGGCCGTTCGCCGAAACGACTATCGGGACAATACTCGTTGAGTCAACATTCCACATGGCGGTGATCTCGTGGGCCAAGTCAAGGTACTTGCTGAGTTTGTCCTTCTCGGCTTTCACGAGATTCTCGTCATGCGGGATGGTGATGTCAACGAGCACTGCCCGGCGTTGGGATCGGTCTACCAACACGATATCAGGCTTATTGGCTACAATAGTCCTGTCCGTGATGATAGACCGATCCCAATAGAGCAAAGCACGACCATTTTCGAGAACCGGCCCCGGTGCGTACTTGTAGTACGGCACCTCAGACTCGACAAGGCCGTATTGAAGGGCAAGTTGCTGATGGATGATCCTGGCTACTAGGTTGTGTCTGTGCAAGTACTCTCCGTTAGCAAGATGAGAACAACCGGAAATAATATGTCGGAGAGATTCTCCGGGACGGCGGCATGCCCGACAGATGTCGACCGTACCGTCCTTCATGATATATTTCCGGTAGTTGTTCGTCTTGATAACTTCGTCAGCAATTGCACAAACAAACCCTTCGGTTTCCCCAAATAGGTCACCGAAACGTAGCCAGTTCACCGACGCATGCAGGTCCACATCAGGCCCCGTCAGGGCCCGATAGTACCGCCCGTGCAGCTCCTTGCCTTTCCATACATCCTTGCGGTCATCAGTGCTAAGTACCACCGGTTTACGCCAGTTCTCGTTTGCCAAGGAGAGCGGCGTGAGGCCCTTATCAACTGCCACCACATCGCGATGCATCCCACACTCGTTGCTTAGGAAGTACTCCCTGAGACTGCACACTTCGCGGTTATGGAGGTTCTTAGCGTTCAAAAAGCCACGACCCCCCCACTTCCGCGGAATGTACAGTCTCATAACAGACGAGTGTGGGTGCAACATACGATGCGACGTTAGCAGTTGACGGACCCTTCTATCTAGGGCGTCCAGCTCGGTCTGAGTCCACCTTAGTATGCCAAAGGAGTATATCAATAAGGGCATCACCCAGCCGTTGAAGGCACGCGCCTTGTTGCCACCTGACAAAAGACTATTGAATACTTTTGTCAGGCGACAGAAGAAGCGCTCCTTCACCGACTGCTTGACGTCTCCTACAGATATACCCAACGACTCTGACATACCAAGATATTTGTAGGTTTCGGCCTCTGACAGAGATCTGAGAGTCATTGTCTCGGAAAGCTGTAAATTCGTAGAACTTACAACTTTCCCTCGCTGTACATGCATGACCGCACACTTATCCACACCGAACTCCATCTTAATAGAGTTGCTAAAATTCTCAGTGATTTTTAACAACTCCGTCAAGTGCAGGCGTTGCGTTGCGAACAGCTTGAGGTCATCCATGTACAGTAGATGAGAAATGATATCACCCCCTCTCCGAAGCCGATAGCCTAGCCTCGAATCCTCCAACAAAGTGCTGAGAGGATTCAATGCTAAGCAAAACCACAAGGGACTCAGACTGTCACCCTGAAATATACCTCGCTCAATCCTTATAAAGTCCTGAGGCTCAAAAAGGCTGTCTCCACTACCTGGTTGACGAAGGACTGTGGTCCACTGCCCCATGCACGTGGTTAAAAAGGATCTTAGAGTTGCATCAAGTTTATACAGCTCCAAGATCCTCTTCAGCCATGAATGAGGCATCGAGTCATAGGCCTTCTTGTAGTCAATCCAGGCAGTCGAGAGAGCCCCTTTGTTCCTCCGGACTTGTTGGCAAATGGCCCTGTCAATGAGGAGGAGCTCCTTAGTACCACGGGACCCAACCCTACATCCATTCTGAGAGGGGGCCAAAATGTTGTTCGCAATGATATGCGAGTTGATTTTTGTTCTCAGAATAGATGTAAGGAGCTTGTACAGCGTAGGCAAGCACGTGATGGGTCTGTAATTTTTCGCTTCCGTGGTACTACCGGACTTATGGAGCAGGACGGTGACACCAGTTGTCATGAAACTGGGAAGTGAACCGGCTTCGAGAGCTTCTTGGAATTGTATTGCCAAACATGGATATGAGCATCGAATCCATTTAATCCAAAAATTGTGCAATCCATCCGGTCCAGGACTTTTCCAATTCTGGGCCGAACGGATCGCACAATTTACGTCTTCGGGGTCTATAGTGATAGACCCCATGGACACGATGGGCTCACACGCACGTTCAACGATACGCATCCAATCACCCTCCATGTGCTCGACGGGCACCGACCAGATGCCACGCCAGAAGTCATTCATGACGTTTGCATCGGGTAGCCGCCCGTCGGTCACACGTTGACCGGTTTCCTCCCAGTTACGGTACACCTTCCTTTGGTCGCTTTGGAAAAGGCGATTCTGCTGGTACCTATCCACACGCTCCCTATAGCGGCGAATACGGTTTGCCCACGCATAGACTTTCTGCTTCAGAAAGTCAATGCGTTCCGTAACACAAGCCATATAGTCCTGGGGCCTGATACCGGTCCCAGCAAAAGCCTGGGTCACGAAACACATGACTCGGGGTCGATGGTTACCCCGGCTAAAACAGACCAGCTTCGCTATGAGAGTCCTAAACGTAGTGATACGCCTTTCGATCCGTACCTGCCACGTGGGAACACCACCGGCGGGTCGCGGTGCTCGGTCAGTGTCCGGAAACTTGACACGAGCCACGCGACACGCGGCGATGGCCCCGCAGTACATGATCGAATGCGTATCAACTAAATCTTCGCTAGTCCGCAGATACGGAGCTAGCAAAGCATTTAGGGCTCCCATTAGCACTAGGTTTCGTCTATTCGTGGGCAAACGCGGCAGTCGCGGCCTAGAACTAGGTGTGGACCGATATCGCGAAATCGCATCTTCCAAAGCCCTCCTCAGTTGCTCATTCGTCTGGGTACTTACGCTATTATTCGCACATTCTTCTCCATCAACTACTGAACCTCTCCGCGGCACCACCGACACCGGGTCCGCGATCGGGCCCGGAACCGGCACCACGGCAGAGATGTCCCGCGTCGATGAGGAAGTCGCGCGAACAGGCAGCGTCTCCAGGCGTAGCCTATCAAGCTCGTCCAACAGCTTGCACCGTTGGATAGCCCGCACCTGATCCGACAATCGTTGAGCCGATACGGCGACAGCTGGTTCAAGGGTCTGAAACAGAGACAGCATCCGATCACGGTACGCAGTCAGGCTGCTTCCTCCCTCTGTGGCCCCATAATAGGCCCGCATGCAGTTCTCGTTCATAGTTTGAGTCCATCGCATGCGGCGCACTATACCACCGGTATCGGGGGCCGGTCGCGGAGTAGGATGCCCCGCAGGCCCCAAGCGTGCCGGCAGCGGTGGTCGCCCACGTCGCACAGGTGGTGGCGGCGGCGAAGGCGACGGTGGCCCGTCCTCGTCGCTCGAAGCGGTGGTGTCGGGGGGAGTACCATACTCATCCCCCGACGAACTCGACGACGACGACGACGGAGCGGGTGGTGGTGGAGGGCGTGCGCATTTTTCTGTGTTAACCGCTGTTGTGTTTGTCTTCGATCTTGTGATCATTGTAGTTGTTTATATTATCCATTTTTCTATTATGACAGTTACGTCAGGTTGTAATTTTTTAAATCAAAGTGGGTAAAATAAGTATAAAGTCCTGGTTATTGTGAAAAATAGTAGTAATATAGTAGAGTTCTTGAGATTCGGTTGAATATATAGCAAAATAGGGTCAAAAACTGTTTAAATAATTTTATAAAAATTCAGTGCAAAAAAAGACGTCAATGTGGCAGCGGTTTTTTATTTTTTTATTTTTTTTTATTTATTATTATTTTATTATTATTACATATAATAGATATAGGATATAGGTAGGTATTTACAAAAAAATAAACAGTGTTATTGTTCTGTATTTCAAAGTTTTTATTTAGGAACTTGACAGTTAAATTACAAAACTAACTAATTAACTAGTTAACATCACTTTTTTAATGAATAAAATAACAAAAGTCTCAACTCAGTCTTCGTGATCTTGGATAACTTCAATTAGATATATAGGAATTACAATTACCATTATAAAAGAAATAAAAACCTCTGTTTGTTAAATACATTTATATGTCATCAACATCTATCATATTCATGACTATCTAGAAACTTTCCTTATATTAGTATGACTCTCAGACTCTGTTCAGTCTATATGACTTAGATAAACTGCCATAATTTCGATAAAAATAACTTTTTTAACATCTATGATAACATTATCCACTATCTACTATTATTGTAATATTCTGTGTTAAGTCAGCCAAAGCCAAAAATATTAAAACCTTTATGGTTTTAATATTTTTACAATATTTTACAATAACAATAATCAATATATTATCATCAACTTAATCCTCTGATATAATCAACAAATACCAATGACTATTTAGTAAATAATTTTTGTGTGTGCTTTCCTATAGATATTCCTTAGGCCGAGAAAAGGATACGTGAATGCCTCTTTTCGGCCGCTAAAAGTTATCAAATGTAAATACTTTTTTCTCCGTTTTTTTGTATGAGTCCTTGTGGCCGGAAACTGGAACTGGATCTGGATTTTATTTATACTCTCTACATTGGAACTGAAAAACAAGAAAAAAATACAGTTTTTGAAGATATGAATCAATGAAAACCTTGAAGGAACTGCAGATTGTCGGCCACCCGGCCGAGAATTAGAAATCTTGTTTAATACGCATTGAGTTAGCCGGCCACGTAAATTTTATAAGTAAATTTTATTTATTCTTAAAAAAATTTATTCTACTGAAACTTTAACAAACTTATAACACACTAAAATCAAATAGTCACAGAAATACATATAATTAACTGTTTAACTTACCTTTGAACAAAACGAAACAGCATGCCACAGGATCGTTCTTACCTGTATTGGGAGCATGCACTGACAAACTTTCAGCTTTTATAAAATAACGAAAGTCTGGGGTTCACGGGCTCTTAGTCCATTACAAACTTCAATCAATAAACTTCTTCGTGGGACTACATGCCATGCATATAAGTTGTGTCACGATCATGTTTCAAAAATTGGACTTTTGTTCACTTTTTGGGGTCGTACCTCGCCTTATAAACTATTATTGAGTAATAAATTGAATATTTAACGTAAAACTGTACCTATTCGTATATATATTCAATATGTTTTACAAACTGGGTAGCTATATTATAACGAAAATACGATGTCGAAGGTAAGTAAAAAACTGAACAATTAAATTCCCAGACGTTTGAAAGTGCATGAAAACCGGCCAAGTGCGAGTCGGACACGCTCGTCAAGGGTTTCGTAGTAGCAAGTAACATTGATCAGCAACTAACTATATTATGAGCCCATATTTCACAAGAAATATTTCAACCAAAAATATTGCTTTATTATTATGACGTATTAAAAAAAACTACTCGCGGCGCTGAGGTAGCTGGGTACTTATTTGCGAATATGGGTACCTACAGAGTAATGATTTATCAAATTATTTTTGTTTTTACAGATTTTTAAAACGCGTTATTTCGTTTAAATTTATAGCAGTACTATGCCTCACAGCAGTCATCCTATTCTTCAAAAAACATACCGAATCTAAAACCTCCGTCTACTCAGAGTTGCCTGTAGACCTAATAGAACCTGAACTATACAAGTATAAAGCACCTACACTAGTTCTACAGATAACTCAACCCGATTGTAAATATGATGATATATTGAAGACTAAGCAATCGGTTCACCAGTGGAACCTACTAAAGAATATTAACCACTTTGATGCAAGGGATGTGGATAATGGTGGTTATACACCAGAGCACTGCAATCCAATGTTCAGTGTCGCTATATTAGTGCCATACAGGAACAGGCAGAAGCAATTGGATGTCTTTCTACCGTATATGCATAATTTTCTTAGTAAACAGAATATACACTACAAGTGAGTATTAAAAGCTAAAATAGACCCAACCCAAACCAAGAAAATAACTTACGAAGCGCGTCGTCGTCTGCACCGTAGATATGTCTATCTTTGCATTTGTAGATTCGAAGCGTAAAACGCGATATAAACGTGCGTGTGAAGCGCGCTCGTTTTTTTGTCTGTCACGTCAATATGAGTTCACCTCGCGTGATGGTAAGCTAAAGGTAAAGTCTCTGGAATGGGAATAACCATTACAAACAATGATGTGCCACAATGGTGGCTCAGCTTGACGGCCTCATCAAATGCTTTTTCACACCCCGCTTAAATGACCCGTGACTTTAAGAGGAAGGAAACACGTGAGCTGGTAAAAAACTCCAGGTTTTGATGGTGCGGCAAAGGAAAGAGACACCGAACCGCTTGGTTCTTGATGGAATTGTTTGCACCATGTGAGGGTAATATCTCAGCCTTGCACATGTTGTTAATAGAGCTCATCGGAAATCTACTCGTTTGAAGGGGCAGAGGGCTGAGGAAGAGGGAATAAGTATTTCTGCGAGCCTGGTACTTTCTGTGTGAAGTACCGGGCTTACAGAAACATGCAGGTGATTTATTGTTTCTATGGAAATCGTTATATGGTTTCTATGATAACAACACGCTATCTGGGAGTATACGCGCAGTGGATGCCCGTTTCACAATCACTCCGTGTGCTAGGGTCACAAGGTTGCGTTTGAATCTCGTTTAGAGCGCGTAACATACGCGCAGACGCGACTCGAGTGCGCATTTAAAATACGCTGGCCGTGTGCTAGCACTTTAACGTCGACTATCCAAAGAATCACCTACACTCAAAATTCTGTAAAACTTAACTAGCTATTAATATGAATTTCTAGGAGGAGAAACATACCTATTGTAACCCAGACCAGTGCTAGGAATAGATTTATATCGTAATTCGACCTCGTCAAGTTTATATTAACCGACTGAATATACATTCCAGGATTTATTTAATTGAACAGCAAGACAAGAAGCCATTTAACAGAGGATTGCTTTTCAACATAGGTGCGAAGCAAGCTATCCATGACGAGTTTCCCTGTCTCATACTACATGACGTGGACCTGCTGCCTTTAAACTCAAGTAACCTGTACGTCTGCACGTGGGACCCTCGCCACATGAGCGCTTGTATAGACAAGCTCAAAGAAGTGGTCATATATGAAAAGTATGTTGGAGGCGTGCTGGCTATCAGAGCAGATAAATATGTGGCGGTCAACGGGTTTTCGAACAAGTTTGAGGGGCGGGGCGGCGAGGATGACGATTTTTCGAACAGGCTGTCTTCGCATGAGCTACGTATAGTCAGGTAATTACTTTAGTGATTTTTGAAGAGCACAATTACGACAGTTGTATTAATCTTGCACTTATGGCGCTAGTGCAGTATCTTTTTTTTTCGTGGGGAAATTATCAGGGATACCCCCACTGGCCAGCTGAGGTGGTTATGTCGGACTTGAACCAACTAAAATCGCACGCCGTCTTGGGTCTCCAGGCGTTGTCCAGGGACACCACCAACATCACTTCACCCTGGACAATAGTTTCCCTCGCCAGAGTCCTCACGCACATGATTGCATCCACAGTAGATCGCCCCTGGCGGAAGCGGTAGGTACTGGCCATCCGCCACGTCCGACCCCAACTCTGGAGAGGTGCTCGACGAGGCGCTTCGCTATAACTCTTTCAAAGAATTTGCACGCCTTTTCGAGCAACACTATGGGCCGGTAGGCGGATGATGAGTCCATTTGCCATGAGCCCTTTCGGATGAGGACCAGCTTCCCCGTCTTCCACGGTCTCGGAAACTAGCCCCACTCCAAACATGCGCTTAAGAGCCCGCTGAAGAGTGTTAAGGACGCGTAAATTATTCTTGTTTCCTTCTGTCAGGTTCCCTCTCGAGATGTCACATTACATGATGATGCTGCACGCTCAGGAGCCGATGAACTCGCAGCGTCGCGTCATCATCGCCGAGAATTCTAAACATGCCGGTGACGGGGGATTCGGCAACACAACCTGTCGGAAAACGAGCCTCACGCACCACCGACTCTTCACGCTTATCGGAGTAGAATAGAATAGAATAGAATAGAATATCTTTATTTGTAAAACAACAGATCTTTGTATACTTACCTAAAGTATACAAAGATCTTATATATAAATAGTAGGTTCACTATGTTTTGCCACTTGGACATACAAATTGATTTAAAGGCTACTTAGCCACAATGTCATAATACAATCATAGTCACAATGTCAGAGTTTAGAGTTAGAATGTCTATTTATTAACAGTATTACATTATATTGAAGTATCATTTAAGAATTCGTCAAGCGTATAATAGCATTTATCAATTAACAAAGATTGTAGGGATTTTTTAAATTTAGATACAGGCATAGATTTCATATCCCTTGGGAGTTTCACTATCACTACATAGTATAAAACAAAGTCGCCTTTTCTTTCCCTATATCCCTATGTGCGCTTAAATCTTTAAAACTACGCAACGGATTTTGATGCGGTTTTTTCCAATAGATAGAGTGATTCAAGAGGAAGGTTTATATGTATAATACATGCATCATATACTAAGGCAACATTGCTAATTTTAGAGGTTTCTAACGTGATATCGTAAATTAACCTATTTTTTTGGGCTTATTTAGCAATTTAGCAAAAACGCTGCCTAAACCCTACGAGTTAGATCAAATTAATGTACTACAGTATTGTACACCATAAAAAGGTCTACAAAAAAGTCCGCGATGGTAGGTAGGTATATGTTTATCTTTTAGGGATAACCCACATTAACCATTTTTATTGTTTACTTTTTACGTGAAAAAATGGCTTATTTACGAAGCTATTTTAAGCAATACGGCATTAATCCTTATCGAATTAAGTACCTTAAATACAGTGTGCAATTAATATAGATCAATATGGTTCCTTACAGCATGTAAATTAAACAAATATTTTCGGAGATATTACAAATTTAAAATTTGCGTTTGCGGCGGGCGGTACCGGTCGGACGGGGGAGTGCGGGGAGGCCGCTATGTTTTTATTATACAACGTTCATAGTTTTTCTGTAGTGTATTTAATTTAGTATCAGCATTGCACCCGTGCGAAGCCGGGGCGGGTCGCTAGTATTAAATATTTTTGGTGCTGTACCAAATATACTTTTTCCCATAAGGGCTGTTTTACAGTTTACATTACAGAGCTTTTCAACATATTGTCGGCGTATTGGACCTTTCCTAACATCTGATACTCGTTGAAAGTGCTTAGGATTGATTTTTACAAACATAGCTGTTTCCATTATATACAACCCTGTTAAAGTCAGTAATTTATACTCTTTGAAGTAAGGCACACAACTATCAATCATTTTCAAACCCCACATGGACCTGATACATCTTTTTTGCATCTTAAAGACAGTTTTCCGGTCGCTTGATTGTCCCCAGAATATGATGCCATATCTTATAATGGATGCCACTAACCCATGATATGCCATTAAGAGCGATTGTTGATTCACTTTTTGTGAGAGTTGTAAGAGTGCATATGAAGCCTGACTCAATCTCTTGCATAACTTATCTACATGTGGCTTCCAAGTAAGTTGGTTATCAATTATTATGCCTAAGAATTTAGCTTGCGCAGTTTTCTCTATTTTAAAATCATTATACCTCACCTCTATATCCGGAATACTACTCCTTTGGTGGAAATGCATTACTGTAGTCTTTTTTAGATTTATTATGAGATTATTATTATTGAGCCAAGTGACAATACTAGATAATGAATTGTTTATTTCATTTTGGTATTCATTGGGATCATTACATTTTACTACTGCTGTGCTGTCATCGGCAAAAAGCACCATGTTGTTATTATTAGTAGCTTTTGGAAGGTCATTAATATATATTAGAAATAATAAAGGTCCTAAAACACTGCCTTGTGGCACACCATATTTGACCGCTCTTGGTTCTGAAAGGTGTATGGTTTCTAGATTATTATTTGGACATATTCTAGATATTTCTGTGTATTGTATTCGGTTAGTCAGGTAGGATTCCAAGAGTCTCAGAATATTACCTCTGATTCCATACCCCTGTACTTTATTCAATAAGATTTTATGGTCCACATAGTCAAAAGCTTTGGTCATATCGGTGAAAATGGCACAGACTGGTATTCGTTTATCAACAGGTTCCATAATCTGCGATAAGAAGTCAAAAATTGCCATATTAATGGTCATGTTTTTTCGAAAGCCTTTTTGTTCGTGACAGAACAAATTATACTTGTTAAAGTAGTTAGTAATAGATTGATAGATTAATTTTTCGAAAATTTTTGAAAAAATTGGAATTTTTGCTATAGGTCTGTAGTTTTTTAAGTCAGTTTTGTCTTCTTTTTTATGAATGGGTTTTATAATCACTCGTTTCAAACTCTCAGGGAAAACTCCATTTGTAACACTTAGATTGAAAATGTGTGCTAGCAGCGGAGCTATTACCTCCACTACATACTTAATTACTTTCGTCAGCACGCCATCAAAACCCACAGTGTTTGTGTTTTTGAGTTGATTTGTTACTTTTATTATGTCATCTTCCAATATAGGTAGCATAAAGAATGAGTGTAATGTCAAATTTTCAAAGTTAATATTCGGATTATTGTCACATTTATTTTCTATTTCATCGATAAAGTAGTTATTAAATTCATTAGCTATGTCTTGAGGTTTAGTTATTAATGTATTATTATTTTTTATTGAGGTAATCGTTTCTTTAGGCAGGCAGAACTTTGATTTATTAATTATCTGCCAAGTAGCTTTGGATTTATTACGTGCTGTGTTTATAAAGTGGTTATTTTGAGCTTTCTGTGTTAGTTAGCTTATGATCGAAATAGATATAGGTACTAGCAACCTATGACAATATCTACCTATAGGTACATGTAATAAATCTGTAACTGATCGGTGTCTGTACATGGAAGATATATGAGAAAAAAATTTATTAGGGGACTTTATGAATGTAATAGATACCAAAACAGACCAAAACAATGATTTTCAGAATTTTTGTCTGTTTGTCCGCAAATTTTTGTGCGCGCAAAAATCAAAAACTACTGGAGGGATTTTAATCAAACTTAGGTAATACGATTATAGTTCATAGTTCTGGGCAACATATAGGCTACTTTTTATACAAGCTGATACCCGTGGCTTTGCCCGCGCTTCGTTTTTAGGTCGTTTTTGGTCATATCTCTGGTTCTACTTAACCAATTAGGTACTACTAAACATTCAGTAAATTTTTAGTCTAAGCAAGACCTTTCTAATAAAAAACTGAACTGAAATACTGAACGGGTTAGAAAGTTCGTGGTTAGACTCAAAATCTTACGCTTATTTGATCACAATCGGCTGATTAGAACCGGCGATATAGTAAAAAAAACGCGAAAATCGACGTCCACGCGGGCGGAGCCGCGGGCAACAGCTATTACGACTAAAAGTGGGACGTGATTGTGTGTATGTGTGTTTGTGTGGCATATTCCACTTTGTTTACCTAGGGTGATATCACCCAGATGAACAAAGTAGATTTTGTAGTGTCCTCATTTCACCTGGGAATCATATCACCACCACCATTACTGCGTTCTCAGAGACGCTCATGAGTTCCTCCGGTGTACATGTGTTTGGGCATCCCAGGTTCACCATGGCACACACCAATGACTTTTCGAAGTTATGTGTGTATTTATCGCAGGTTTATAAATGCCCGGTTAATGGCAATAGGCTCGCCACCTATTACATTGGGACCTAAACATAAACTGGCGAAATGTGGTTGCTAGCACCTCTGCCTACCCCTTCGGGGATATAGGCGTGAGTTTATCTAAGTTTATGTATGTATGTATGGGCATGCAGCACACGTTAGTAATAAATATAATGACTCTATAATCATATCGCATGTCCGCCCCATCCAGGTAACCCCACTTGACCCGGTTTTCCTTGCTGCAACCAACCGGTGTCCGGAGTCTGTTTAAGGACTTCCATGTGGTCCAGTCAAGGTCCCTTCCAGTCCAGGGGGAAGTGCCTCTTGTAGCTATTAAAACTAATAAATGTTAAGTGTAACTGTACCTATTTTTATTCGGGCGTAAACTCGTTTCCGCCCGATAGGCGCCTGTTTCCGCCTTTATGCCCGCCGGACGTAAACACTCCGGACCGGACCCATATTAGTGGTGGGTTTATACCCTGGCATTTTGGTCATCTATAATTCTAAATCTGTAGAAGTGAAAATTCTGTACATTGAAAATATCAAAAAAATAGATAACAGGGGTGTTACTAGACCGACACCGAACCCAAATAGGTATATGATAAAAAAAATTTTTTGTCTGTCTCTCTGTCTGTCTGTCTGTCTGTTTGTTCAGGCATCATTCAAAAACTACCGGTTCGATTACGATGAGATTTAATATAATTATTCTTTAATATCCTGGGCACCACACTGCTTACTTTTTATCCTGGAAAAGTATATACAATAAAAAACAAACTTAATTTTGTGGTTCGATCCTTAGACCCGATTACTATACTAACCGCAAATAATAAGTTCGTCGTAGATTACGTCACCCGCAGGGTGTTCCAGTATCCCACTCGCCACGGGAGACGCTGCTGCCTGCGGCCAATCCGGCCGGGGTGGGAGTGGCCCTCTAGAGGGCTGCTCCGAGGCTCTCCACGTGTCCCTCTGACTAGCAGATGGCACAGTGGGGAGCGAGCGGGGGGCGAGCTGATTGTCTGCGCGCCGACGGTTGGGTGACAGGACGGCCTCCTGTCACCCTACACCCCACCGTCGGCGAAGTGGCGCGATGCTCGCCCCACCCCCCTTTCGGGGGGTCGAGGGGGATCTTAAAACCGTAGATTGCCCGGGGTCAGCTGGGGTGCGAGGGATATGACCATTGGGTAACCTTACACCCCGGTTACTAAGGCCCGAGACGGCGTGCGGTTCTAGTCGGTTCGATCCCGACATAACCACCCCCGATGGCCGACGGGGGTGGTATCCATGGGGATTTCCGAACGATAAAAAAAAAAGATGTTCCAGTAAGATTAGTGGATAGTGTGGAGGTGTTATTAATTAGAATTCTACACCTGTGTGAACAAGCCATGAACAAGCCCTTCGGCATTATAAACTCCTTGGTAGTAACTACTATAATATTTATGTGTCACGATCTCACGATCATGTTTCAAAAATTGGACGTTTTGTTCTTTTGTTCACTTTGTGGTCGTACTTCGCATTTTCAGACCAATAAAAAAGCTCGCCCTATAAACTATTATTAAGTATTACATGGAATATTCAACGTAAAAACTGTGTTCGTATAAATATTTAATATGTTTCACAAACCGGGTAGCTGTATTATAACGAACATACGATATCCAAGGTAAGTAAAAGTGCTGAACAATTATCTAAGTAGACCGACATAGCTCGCGAAATTAATTCATAATGATTGATACCCAACCTACCTAACCGAGATCGTAAAGAGCATTATTTCAGTTCTAACTCCACGTCCTACGTCTCTACTGGGCGCGTATCAAATTATTATTCCCATGTCCATGCAAATGGAACAAAAAGAATGACCATTCCCAATTGCCACCGCTCTGGTGACGCCACGAGTGGTGGCAAGCGAGACATTTTTTTGGAAAGAAATTCCATTTTTTACCATTGGTGGCGTCAACAGTGGGACCGAGCAACTGGGAATAACCTCGAGGAGCCCGTTAACGACCCAGTTATTTTAGCACCCCGGGCCATGCAGCCGCTATTGCCAGTATTTAGAATAGGTACTTTCCCTTCAGCAGTGCTATCCTCTAAAAGACCATAGCCTTGCGTTCGTCGCTGCGACAGCGAACTGCTCAAGTGATGAGGTTCCAGGCCTTAATAATCGGATAATTATTAGGAACGACTTGAAGGACGAAATAATGGAGGTAGGACACGACGGTATCTCCCGTCCGAAATGAGCTGTCCGACTGGGGAAGTACCTCCGCCCTACAGAACACCGCGGCCATAATAACCATCGTGTTGTGTTCCCGCCGGTAAGTAGGATAGTAGAGCCTACTGTACCCCTACGGCTACGAGAAGACAAGATCGGCAACACCGTCAAAGAAAATCATCAGTAAAAGTTTAATAACGTTTTTTTTTACAGGTTATTAAATGGCCGCGTTGTTGCGTTTATTTTTTTTATTATAGCAGTACTCATAGCAGTAGCCCACTTCTTCAAAGAACATAGTACCCCCGTCTACTCATATTTGCCTTCAGAACTAATAGAAGCTGAGCTATACAAGTATAAAGCACCTACTCTAGCTCTACAGACAACTCAACCCGATTGTAAATATGATGAGATATTGAAGAGTAAACAATCGATCTACCCGTGGGAGATACTATCGAAGTTTCATAACTTCGATGCAAAGTATCTGGATAATGGTAGTTATGTGCCAGAGCACTGCAATCCAATGTTCAGTGTCGCTATATTAGTGCCATACAGGAACAGGCAGAAGCAATTGGATGTCTTTCTACTATATATGCATTATTTTCTTAGTAAACAGAATATACACTACAAGTGAGTATTACTTATAAGCTATTTTAGTAGGATACCTACCCAAGCCACACCAAGCATAACTTGCATTTATAAAACACTAGCGACCCGCCCCGGCTTCGCACGGGTGCAATGCTGATACTAAGCCTTAGTATATGATGCATGTATAATATACATATATAAACCTTCCTCTTGAATCACTCTATCTATTGGAAAAAACCGCATCAAAATCCGTTGCGTAGTTTTAAAGATTTAAGCGCACATAGGGATATAGGGACAGAAAAGGCGACTTTGTTTTATACTATGTAGTGATAATAGTTGAAATTTTGGATTCTATTATAAGTATTTATTTGTACAAAACATTCGCCAGAAGAATCGGTATAGCCGACAACGTGGCAACATGCAATGTTATGAAGACTAAATGTCTTGCCATATGATTCAATATTTTTTATTAATAATTCGGACATCATTATCAAAGCTTTTAATACAGTGTTATCACAGTAGTACCACATGACAGTACAATAAATAGCTTTAATATTTTGATGATTTCCGCATTGAAATTAAAAAGTGTCATAGGCTGCTTTATCACGACACGTTGCCCGATTATTAAGATCTGGAAACTTATCACCTAAGCACTTCGTAGCTGTCGCAGCGACGAACGCAACGCTGTGTCCTTAGAGAATAGCATTGCTGATCGCCATATTGAGACTTCAAGTTTATATTAACAGACTGAATATCCGTATTACATTCCAGGATTTATATAATTGAACAGCAAGATGAGAAGCCATTTAACAGAGGATTGCTTTTCAACATAGGTGCGAAGCAAGCTATCCATGACCAGTTTCCCTGTCTCATACTACATGACTTGGACCTGTTGCCCTTAGAGTTGAGCAACCTGTACGTCTGTACGCGGGACCCTCGCCACATGAGCGCTTGTATAGACAAGTTCAAAGACGTGCTCATATATGAAGAGTTGGCTGGAGGCGTGCTGGCTATCAGAGCAGATAAATATGTGGCGGTCAACGGGTTTTCGAACAAGTTTGAGGGGTGGGGCGGCGAGGATGACGATTTTTCGAACAGGCTATCTTCGCATGAGCTACGTATAGTCAGGTGATTTTTACACAAAAACCTGGTAATAGTGGCATAACGAGTTGCATTTGAAGTGCACAATTACGACAGTTGTATGAATCTTGCATTAAACTTATGGCGCTAGTAGTGCAGGATCTACCTCTTTGTAATATCTTTGCTCACATTGTAAATTCCCGAAGCGGTAGTAAAAGAAATTAATCGAAAAAGAAGTAAAGTAGCTGAACACTAGTTTCAATATAAGAAGCTGTTACAGAAGTAAGAGTGAATTATTCTTGTTTCCTTCTGTCAGGTTCCCTCCCGAGATGTCACATTACATGATGATGCTGCACGCTCAGGAGCCGATGAACTCGCAGCGTCGCGTCATCATCGCCGAGAATTCTAAACATGCCGGTGACGAGGGATTCGGCAACATAACCTGTCGGAACACGAGCCTCACGCACCACCGACTCTTCACGCTTATCGGAGTTAGCTTATGATCGAAATGGTTAATTATAGACTCTCTACCCTCAATACTAACAAAATATTGTTTTGTTTTCTTTCCGTTTCCTATCTATTACACCTCAACCCGAGATTCCTTTGAGCAGTTTTCGATATTCTTAATAATTTTTGTATCCACGCACAGTTGAAAAATTTACGCCATGTTTAATTCGTTAGACTATTTGAGGAATTGTCGATACCCCTCGGACTCGTGGTTACCCTGCTTTGTTACCCTAGGGTGACCACGAGTAATTTCAGTTACTCGTCGTTACCCTACTATGAAAAGAATCGTACTTGACTGAATCTAGATAGTGTAGTACCCGTTAGATAAAGTATTCAATAATAAATAAATAATGTAATAATGTTATAATTCAGTAATAAATAAAAAAATTAACAAGAACTATGTCACAATAAATAAATTACTGTTTGTTCTACTTGACGATATAACGGTAAATCTAACTAATAATAAAACAGCAAATTTCAGCCTAAACGAACGAAAACAATCAGAAAAGGAAAAAGATGATATCATTTTGAATGCACAAATGCAGCTACTTCATAACCAAATAAGCGTTGGCCATTATTTAGAAATATTGCGTTAAATATAAAGCCATTTTAAATAAATAATATTTTTCTTGTTCAACATTATAATCATGATTTCCCAACACTACCAGTGTGACCACGAGTCCTGTGTTTTTATAATGTACTGTTAGTCACCCTAGGGTAACAAAGCAGGGTAACCACGAGTCCGACCTCGAAATTTTTACTAAGTTTTTCCTCCCATCATCCGTGAATAAAAATGAAATGAGCGAGACGACCAGTCATGTCTTTTATATGCCGCACGCTATGCCGTAGGCCGCCACTCCTGACGAGTCCTGACGCACACTGGCAGTTTCCTCGTGGACTCTTTTTTGACTTGACTAAGTATAATGCGACCGCGTGACGAATGACGTTTCGTTCGGGAGATACCGTAGACAGAGAATAGTATATAGACAAGGCATTAAAATGACAATGACAATCAGAGAGGGACGCTCTTATACAAATTGATGGTAAGAGTAAGCGGGACGGATATAATGTCTGTTGTCCTTATCTGCGTACCAGGCGGGAGATACCTACTGTCGTGTCCTACCCCCATTTGCTTTCAAATAGGCGCGTCCACACAGAGCGAGCAGCCCCGCGAGGCATTTGCCGCGCGAGGAGACTATCCCCAAACGAGCGCGGCAGCCTCGGTATCATCGCGAGGCTGCCGCGCGCGGCAGGCCCGAGCCATTATATTCGTTCGTTCAGTTGAGAATTAAGACATCATGGCACCACACGTACGTGTTGCGGTGGCAGCTATTACTTTTATCCTTATAAATAGGAGCGAGGCACGAAACTATATACGCGAGCGTCCAGAGTGCGCGCGGCAAACGACTGAGGCGCCTTTGAGCAAAACAAGCGCTCGGACGCTCGCCCGCGGCTGCGCGCGCGCTTGCCTCGGCCGAGGCACGTCCACACTAACCGAGCTGCTTCGCGCGGCAAATGCCTCGCGAGGCTGCTCGCTCTGTGTGGACGCGCCTAATGGCAACTGGAAATAAGTATAGTGTTTTGGGGTCAAGTTATTTTATTGTCATAACAAATCTTAATGCACCGATAACGTTCATTGCGTGACACAAGATCATTAGTTTGACTTATTTTCGCTAGATGGCACTGGCTGTGTGATGTCGCTACACCGCGGCAATTTTGCCATTGGCCTGATTTGCACGCGGGGATACCGGTGTGTGTTAATGAAACAAAGAAATTAAATTACAAAATTCTATTTGTGTATTAAAAATTACATGTTATAAACATTGCATAGCGTTTTAATAATCACATCAAAAAATAATAATACGCTATAATAATAATAATATACAGAAAAATAAACCTTTCAGTTAAATTAAAACATCTAGGCTGCCGTATCACAACTCATGTTGTTTTTGTACACATACAATCACACACCTACCGTACACTCTTGACAGGTAGTTTATAGTACGGCCGTAAGCATCTAAATCGTCTAACGTACATAAACGAGACAGATATAGAGATGAGAACGGCATGCGGCAGTTCTATAAGGAGATGATAGGGGTGACCCCGGAGCCAATATATCTAACTAAATAAACATAGAAATCACACCTCTATTAACTTAAAAGTATGAAGTCCATTAAAAAAAGTAATTTTGACAGCTAATTGGGCGCCATTGTACCCGGCTTTATAAACTCTGTCTAATTTAGGATGATAATTTTGACAGCTCTAAGTAGGGTACCCCAGTTTCGATTATCGTTCCCGTCGAATATGGAATCGATAATTACAAAAACACAAAAACAATTTTTTTTTATTATTTTAGGTAACTTACTTCAGGTTGACAAAAGAGAAGTTTTATGGTATAGTCCCATATAGTACCTATTTATGTTTTGTATTATACTTAGCTTTAGCTAATTATATTACAAAAAATTGTAGTAGATAAGTACTTAATAATTTCAATAAATTAATTTAAGTTCGATTCATTCGATTCATTTGTCTGAAGTCAAGTGTGCTAAATTCTTGCAAGTCACTTCACTACGGCATGTGGGCGGTACCTGTCTATGTGCTACGATAATTTTTGAGGTATAATTTTGTATATAAAAATATGATACTTCATAGACGTGATCTTTCAAAATTATCATCCTAAATTAGACAGAGTATAGTGCTTAGCTTGCTTTAATTAGTGCTGCCATGACTAAAATACATAGTAGGTATCCAAATAATTGTCCAAATTATTATTTACGCAGACCCCTGGTATTGCGCCGTATGTCAAAATTATTCTAAGTATGTCTTGATAAGTAGGAGTGTCGTATGGCAATAGACTGGACACGGAAGGCGGAGGATCAGCCTGCTGCTGTGGCGCTTATTGGGAGCTAGTGGACTGACTAATTTGATTGAGTGGCATAAGCGAGTGCTTATTTTAATCTTTGAATTGGAATTATTTCTTATTTTTAGGTCTCTTTGGAGGTAAGCGCAGGACGCGAGGGGGGAGGCGCGCCAATCAACCAATCAATAGATTTATTTAACCTTTTTTTGATTCATTTAAACTTCAAAATTATTCGAAGTCATGTCATTGGTTCATCGCACTTTTTATTGCTTTTTTGATTGCGCATGCGCAAGATTGTTCAACATTTTTGGAACTTACCTAATATACCTACTATAATAGGTGGGTAGTTGAAGTGTAAAAAAAGATTAATATAGAAACTTATAAATAAATAAATGCAAAATGTTTTGAGTATTGTTTGTTTACAATAGTCGGATTTTTAGACCGCACTTTTGTTTTCTAACTGATCACTTTTTGCGGGTTTTATCAATAGCAGAAATCCTGATTATTTCGAACTGGGGTACCAGGTTTTACTGAATGGGTTTTCAAGTGGAATTCACGAGTGAAAATCTGTTATAACAAATTGAATAAAATTATTGCGTTTCACCTAATGAAACTTTTCAAATAGTAACCCACGGGATCTACTGAACCGATTTGAAAAATTCTTTCACCAATAGAGAGCCACATTATTGTTGAGTATCATAAGCTATATATTATATTGGAAAACTGGAATTTACACCCGGGCGACGCCGGGTTCCGGGTCGCTAGTTCAAAATAATATAAAAGCCGATTGGATTCGTTTAATGTAGAAAATTGATTCATTTTGGTGTAAAACGATTCATTTAGTTTGAAACTCCAGTCTTTGAAGATATAAATTTTTTTTTCATAACTAAAACGAAAAATCTTGTAATTTAAATAATTTAGATTTAAATAAACATGATGGTTGACGAGATATTTGCCATATTTGTTTGTTTTATTGACATGGTGAATATCCCGTCAGGTATAATCCGCGCGCGATCAAAATGTGATGCTACCTTTTGGAACTGAGACGTAAGTGGGCCGCCGGCTAGCCGTAGCGTCGGCAAACTCATGTCGAAGCTCACAAAACGAAGCTATATTTTTAGTGCGACTAGATTTCTAAATGAGTTTAATTTTGAATGCGAGATTTATAATAATTATAATATTGTATGATTGTCTGTTTGTCCGCAAATTTTTGTGCGCGCAAAAATCAGAAACTACTGGAGGGATTTTGATCAAACTTGGTACGATTATAGTTCATAGTTTTGGGCAACACATAGGCTACTTTTTATACAAGCTGAAACCCGTGGCTTCGCCCGCACTTCGTTTTTAGGTTGTTTTTGGTCATATCTCCGGTTCTACTTAACCAATTACAACCAAACATACGGTAAATTTTTAGTCTAAGCAAGATCTTTTTAAAAAAAACCGCATCAAAATCCGTTTGGTATTTTTTATCGCTATCGATGGACGTAAAAAGAACTGAACGGATTTTGATGCGTTTTTTTTATTAGAAAGGTCTTGGATAGACTCAAAATCTTACGCATATTTGATCACAATCGGCTGATTAGAACCGGCAATAAAACGCGAAAATCGACGTCCACGCGGGCGTAGCCGCGGGCAACAGCTATCTTTAATATAGGGGAGACTGAGGACACTTGATCCCCCCTTTTGTTTTTTATCCCTAATTTTTTTATTGAGTATCCGTTTAAAAAGCCGTTGGTACTGAAATACGTGAAATTTATTTGCTCATAATTGCTATGAGAACCAAAGATATTAATGTCTAAATTTCGTAGTTATTTGACTAAAAGCAATAATAGGGAATTGTATCATGTGTCCCCTATATATGTAAGACTTGATCCCCCCGGTCTTGATGACGATCTTGGGGGATCAAGTCTCCCATATTTGGGGTGACATGATACCATTATTACCAAAGCGTTAGATAAAAAATGTCTTAAAAATAGAATAAACTTTTATTTAGTTTCCAAATCACTTAATTCTTTATAAATCTATGCACCTTCTTTAGTTTTGTAGACTCTGGGCATATTAATCTGCAATGAATTGAGGAAAAAAAAGCGAGGGGACACTTGATCCAGGTGGATCAAATGTCCCATAATAGACTGTACCAAGTATACCCCTAGCTACTTGAGGTTATAAACAAAAATATTTTGAAATGTCTATTATATAGCCACTATTAGGTATAGGTAAAAAAACCATAATGATATATGTAATGGCTCGTATTAAATTCATACACACGTAAAAGTCCTATTTTAAAGATATGTTTAGTCGAATTGAAAATTCACCAAAGTTTACTTTTTGCCGCAGCAATCACTTGGTCGCCCGCCATTTACCCAAGTCTCAAATGTAATAAGTGTAACAACTATAGAAAGTTATTGGGTATCTTAAACAACAGATGCTGCCAATATAGAAGTAGATACGGCCTGTACAAGTTCCGTAAATCTTGTGTACCTAGTCTCCCGTAAGGATCAAGTATCCTCAGTCTCCCCTACCGCCTTTTCTTATCTGATCTACCTTGGATCTACATGTAATCGTGCCAAAAATACCGAAACGACGACGACGAGAGTGATAGGAGATAGGACGAACATCAAATATCTGACAGGTAAGAACAGTTCAACCGTTCTCGAGTTTTTGGAATACTAACAGAATTGCAATTAATTTTTATTTATATAGATTAAAGATTAATAATGAGTGGAAAAAGGGGTAAAATCTTGAGTAGTCAATCTCGCGAAATAGTTCTGGCATTTGATAGATATTTCAATCAAGAACAAAGTCGGTGTTAACACGCTAACGCTACGTGAGAACTGTTATTTTCGATTTACTTTGACAAGGTTCCTTCACATTTTCATCGCGCGCGGATTATATCATGTTTATTCAAATGACCATGAATTGAATTGAATTTTGGTTTATGGCGAACCCAGACATTCACCCAGACTTCCGCCAATGTCCGTGGTTAGAGAAATAAACGACGGAGTTTGATCGGTGATAAATAATAAATAATAAAAAAATAAAAAATGTTTATTTTCACAAAAACAGTACAGTAGGTATATATTGTAAGTAGGCCTATGGTATATTACACTATATTAAAGTACAAAACTGCTTCCTAAACTAGGCTATTGCCTGTATTTTAGGTAAACAGAGTTCAGTCGTTGACATTGTATTTATTTTCACTGTTTCTACTTAATTTTTTTTTTTTTGAACGCAATATTATAGTCTTTGTGATTATTTGATAATTTGTGGGTATAATATATGATATGATAGGTATATGTGTGTGTGTGTGTGTGTGTGTGTGTGTGTGCGTGTGTGTGTGTGTGTGTGTGCGCGTGTGTATGTGTGTGTGTGTGTGTGTGTGTGTGTGTGTGTGTGTATGTTTGATACCTATGATTTGTAAGAGACGAGTTCTTCAGTCGAACTGTAGTCGAGTTGTTGTAGCCAACTCGTGACTTTGTCTCTAGTTTGCCTTCTGCTCAAACCAACTATTTTTAATTTCTTATTTATGTAGTTATATAGCTTTGTGCTTAGACTTCGAAATTGCCTTCTTGCGAGGGAGGTTTTACATATGACCAGGGGGCACACCGATGACAAGCTGCGCTTTTTAGGATCAGGGGGAGGTACATTCTGATGTTTCCTGAGTACAGTTTTCAAGACATACAGTTGTCGTACGGTTAGCATTTTACTTTCGGCGTACAGACTAGCAGTCGGGTATCTATAAGGTTTTCTGTTCATTACCTTTAGTACTGCTCTTTGAGCCCTCTCTAGTTTGAGCAGTTGCGTTTTTGCCGCCCCTCCCCAAACTGAGATGCAGTATTGTATTACCGACTGGCATAACGCCATATTAACCATAGTTAGCTTGTCTGTCGTTAGGACTTCTTTTAGTGGCTTAAAAACGCATATCAGGCGTCTTACCCTGGTTGTAACCAGATCTATATACTTATCCCATTTAAGCCTATGATCAATAAGTACTCCCAAGTATTTCACCTGATCTACCCGGGTAATTTCCAGGCAGGTACAGTCCAAGCTATTTAGGCAGGTGTGGACTTTGATGTTGAAGCTTTGTGGGGGATTACTATTTTGGCTTAAGGTGAAGGCTATGTAATTGGTCTTAGTTAGATTTAGGGTAAGAAGATTTTCCTTAAGCCATTTCATGACTCTCGATAAGGAGTATTCGGCCCTATCCCTCACAGCCTGCCAGTTAGGTCCCCAAACAAAAATGGCTGTGTCGTCTGCATAGGTGTATATTTTGGTGTTAGATAGTTGGATTGTGCAGAGGTCATTAATAGGTATATAGCTGAAAAATAGTAGGGCCCAGTACGCTTCCTTGCGGCACGCCGTAGGTTACTGTTTCTTCGTCACTGAGACAGTTTTCAATTTTAACCCGTTGCTTCCTGTTAGTTAGGTAATCTCTGAAAAGGTCGTGTGCAATGCCTCTAACACCGCTTTTTTCTATTTTCTTGAGTAAGATGGGGACAGAGACTGTGTCGAAGGCCTTAGACAAATCAAGAAATATACACAGACATTTGTTTTTAATGTCCAAGTTTTCCACCACAGAGTTTGTCAAATCTATTACTGCGTCTTCTGTAGATATACCAGTGCGAAACCCATATTGATTTGGTGCTAGTACATCAGATCTTTTGAGGAAAGATTTTAGCTCGTTATTTAAAACCTTTTCTAGAATCTTGGATAGGGCTGAGAGCACTGAAATAGGACGATAATTAGTCACAGAGTCTCTGTCTCCATTCTTGTATATCGGATGAATAATAGATTTTTTAAGTGAGAGGTAGTGTTAAGTGGTGTGGGTATATGTTAATGTTAGGTGTGTATGAGGTGAATGTTAGTGTATTGGTTTGTATTGTACAATCAAATGGCAAGTGTAACATATTGGGATCTTTTTCAGCAGTAATATTTATTACATTAGCATAATATTTTACCAAGGTTTTATATTTGAAGTGCAATATATAAACATGATGCATCTGTATAGTGCATATTATGTATAATGTTACAGAGACAAGAAGGCGTAATGGAGTGGAGGTAGATACTTCCTAGTATGTAATGAGAGTGATAAGTCAAGTACCGTCAAGTTACTTCTAACGTACGGTCGTGTTTAGTAGCAATTAATATCGGTTTATTGTAGAATTCCAATAGTTCTCAAAGTTTTCTCGCACCACCGTCTCTTTAATATTTCCTTTATCCTTTACCGTGAAGTGGATATACTTGCAATACTCACAATGGCGGATACGAACAAGTGCGGAGTTTGCAGTGAGCTTTTAACTGAGGGGGCGCATTGTGCATCATGTAACCTCATGATGCATTTTCATTGTGGTGGCGTCAACGAGTCTGGCTATAGGAGGTTGGGTGAACGTAAGCAAGCATGGCGGTGCATTAAATGCAAACAGTCAGGTAATACCATACCTGTCTCACCAAGATCACCTATGCCGGGATCCGATTCAACGGTCCTACAGGAAATACGTGCACTGTCTTTGAGGTTTACTGGGCTGGAGAATATGAAGGATGAGATCGTGGCTTTGCGGAATGAATTCGCGGATCTGAAAGCCTCCCTGAGCAGTCAGTATTGTGAGGTTTTAAAGGAAGTTACGGGCAAAATCAAAGCTTTGGAGCAACGCGTAGTTCAAGTTGAGAGGGTTCAAGACCAGGTTGATCAGCTGCAAATTAGAGTAGATAAATTAGAGGATGAAAACAACAATAGGGATCAGTGGTCGCGGATGAATAATGTTGAGCTTAAGGGAATACCTCAGACTAGTAATGAGAACTTATTCGACATACTGAATAAAATCAGTGGCGAAATCAATTATCCCATCCAGAAACATCAAGTCAACTTTATCACTCGGGTACCGACAAATGAAAGAGATCGTATAAAACCCATCATAGTCTGTTTCAGTCAACGATATGTGAAGGAGGACTTTATAGCTGCCGCCAGGCATGAACTAAAGACCTTACTTCTGACACCAGCTAAGATTGGAATAAGCGGCAACCATAAAATATATATTAACGATCACCTAACTACAAAAAATAATATGTTATTGTCCAAAACGAAGAAAGTTGCAGCTGAGATGAATTTTCGATACGTTTGGGTCAAGAATGCGAAGATATATGCAAGAAAAAACGATACCTCGCCGATAGTGATAGTGAAGACCGACAAGGACATAACAAAAATTATTTAAAGTATTTGCCAATAACGTTGTGTACAAATGTTAATATATACTCCTCAATTAAATTGTTATTTTTCAAATCTAAAGCGGTAAAGTTTGAGAATCTTAGTGAGGTGCGTGCTGGTTGCGTTTTCCTATTGATCTTGTGTCGGTGCACTGTGTTTGTAGGTAAACTAATGAGTAACTATATTAGCAATAATACACCTTGTTGTGGTGATTTCAACTGTATATATTGCGCCATACGGTACATTTTGCCACATAAAAGGTATCCACTTGTGACTGTTTGCTCGGAGCTGCTGTTATCTCAAAACCGGTCGTTGTCTTTTGTGTTCTTTCTAAACATGCGTTTCAATAGACTAATTTATGTTGGTCACTGTGCATCGCTGTGCCTATTAATTTACTTTTCTACTACCTTCCGTTTGCTTTATAAAAGTAGAAATAAGGAATTGAAATTATTAATATAATAGAATTTATTTTTTCTTTTTATTGATATTAATATTATTATCTAACTTATTTTTGGCTCATGGTTATATATTCAATACTTATTTGACTATAGGTAGTGGAAATACTTAGTTATGGCTATGCTTAGAATTTATTATCAGAATGTGCGTGGCTTGCGTACGAAAGCGGACAAATTATTGCGGAGTGTCTGTCTCGGTTCTTACGATATTATTATAATTACGGAAACATGGCTCGATGACAGTTATTATAGCAGTGAATTGTTTGATAGTCGTTATCTTGTGTGGCGACGTGATCGTAACTATTCTCGAACTGGTCAAAAGTATGGTGGCGGTGTTTTAATTGCGGTGAAACATGAATTCACAATTGTTGAGAGGCAGGACTGGCGTAGTTCGGCTGAGGATATTTGGCTTTCATTAATCCTGAACAATTCCAAACCACAGGTAAGCCACAATCTACATATTTGTGCACTTTACTTGTGTAGAGAGAATCTGGGTAATTCATACACTGCCCAGTTATGTAATTTCACGGATAACCTTAATAATTTAATTGTAGCTAATCCTCTTGACAAATTTTTATTAGTGGGTGATTTTAATTTCGCGGACGAAGTTGAGTGGTGTCATGACGGCATAAATAGTAATTATTTAATCCCTCAAAATATGTCATCTCAACCTATTATTCAATTCTTTGATACAGTTGAAACATTGAATATGTCGCAATATAACGGTGTACGAAATATCTTGAACAGATTACTAGACTTAGTATTTTGTACAGTAACGGCACGATATAATGGCCGGTTTGACACATTACAATAGTGATGGAAATGTCAATTTACTCTCGATAAAAATATAATCAAATCTATAAGTTTTTATTGCAAGCAGTACTTAGGTACCTGATTCAAAAACTTTAGTAAAAAAATATAAATTTTTACCTACTAAATACATTTGAACGAACTGAATATTGGAATTAGGAATGAAAATGAGTATAGATATATTAATCCAGCTTCCTTCAGTGATTGCACTAACTTTTTTTGTTGGATACTCCTTCCGTTAATAGTTGCTAGACACATGTCTTCGACTGGTTTTGCTCGTTTTTTTCTGTTTTAATGTGTGACGTTTATTTTCTTCAGTGCCAGTCTCGCCAAATTTTTCTTTAGTTATCTATTCGTCTAACAGTTATAGGTAAAATTGACCTTCCATTTTGAAATTCACGATCTAAATGTGACCGTACGTTCGGCCATATCGACGAAATCCACAACAAAAGGCGTAAACAAAGTAAGTTGAGGGCCACCATTATAATTATCACTGTTAGTGTATGTAATGTGGACCCCTTCCTGAGACTTTACCATCAGGCGAGATTTACCATTTAGCTTACCATCAGGCGAGGAGGTCTAAACTATATCGCAATCGCAGTGCACTCCTAGTTTGTGCTTTTCGAAGCAACGTCAAGTCGAAAATGCTTTGTTTTGAAGTAAGTTTGCCGGAGTATTATTGGGCTTGCCAGTGGTCCTAGTGTCGATTATATAGATTTTATTTAAAAAAATTGAATTTCGAAAAACAAATACCGAGTTGTGTGAAATAAGTACACCAATAGGTATTATAAAAATAAAAAATAAATGATCGTGGGACACTAATATACATTATATAATTCAGAAATCAATGTAATAAATAAATATTGTGTCCTAAAATTATACCTACATTCGATAAAATTTTATGACTTACTGTACGTCACTATTGACAATAAAGAACAGCAATTTGCTCTTTCAAAATGTCACAATAATTAGTACGAAACTTCATGAGCGGACAAACGTCAAACCGGCCATCATATCGTGCTGCCACTGTAATGATATTGTGACTGTCACGGAAAGTGCGTTGCCATTGGTTCAGCCTATTGATGTGCATCATAAGCCGTTCGTTATTGAGACTAAATTTATTGACATTCATAAACTAATGGATAGACCAACGCCACGCTATATTTACTCAAAGGGCGATTATGATGCCATTAAGTGTGAGCTGGATCTGTTAAACTGGTCTCAATTATTACATACACCTACTTTAGAAGACGCTGTGACTAAATTTTATGATGTACTGTATAAGCTACGAGACAAACACATCTGTAGTGTTTGTGTTACTGGCAACACTGTCTCGGGCCACATCGTAGTGAGATGAAACGTCAACATGACATAACAGGAGAGCCGGGAGGCGGCAGTTATGAACGCATTCATCTGCTCACGTTGGAGGTTGGCGAGCCAGTGACCCTAATAATTAAGTGTACTACAATTGGCGACGAGGAAAAAGTGATTAATACTGTCTATCAGAATCTGTTGTGTGAAAGATTGGTAAGATAAATATTTTTTTTACAAGATGAAGGAAGTCATGATGAAATCATTATGGTGGCAAGACGTTGTGCCGTAACACGTAAGAAATCATAAATGCAATTATTTAGCTTCAATTATGTGACAATAACATCACTATCACGCTGCTTACAGCCTAATTTCTATGTATTACTATATTATCTGGCCGCATCGAGTTATAAAATCACTATATTCAGATACAACATACTAATTCATATACTGTTTTCAATCGAAGTTGAATCTAATGTGAAATGTTTTAAATGTTTGTTGGTTGTGTTTTATTGCATTTGAGAACGCCTCGGAGTCTCTCAGAGTAGTCATATTGCCTAATTTAATCATAATTAATAATGTTTGCATATATTGTGTAATAGAAATTACAAGTAATAAATTTTTATATATGAACCATAGACAACGAGGAGTAAAATGCTTTATTCTATAGCTTCATGGTCGCAGTCCGCTCCATCCACTGACCTGTAATAATAATCGCTGGACTGGCTATTCTATAAAAAATGACAAATTAGTAGCGATAGTGCCGTTAGTAATTTTAGTGATGTCAACGTGCGTCGGTACATCGATCGGTATGTTATGTAGATGAAAAACGGAAAATAAAATAAGAAAGCTATTTTGCAATATTTAAATTTTATTATTATTCGATAATTACAGAAATTTACCGGATGGCATTTAGTTATTGTTACATAATTGGAATAGTAAATTGTAGATTTGAGATCAACAAAAATTATGTTAGTTTGATATTAGGGAAGCTGGTTCTCAAATACCTCCATTAAATTGGAAAATATGTGTAGTGGTTCTCAAACACCTCCATTAAATTGGAAAATTTGTGTTGTGGTTCTCAAATACCTCCATCAAATTGGAAAATTTGTGTTGTGGTTCTCAAATACCTCCATTAAATTGGAAAATTTGTGTAGTGGTTCTCAAATACCTCCATTAAATTGGAAAATTTGTGTAGTGGTTCTCAAATACCTCCATTAAATTGGAAAATTTGTGTTGTGGTTCTCAAATACCTTCATTAAATTGGAAAATTTGTGTTGTGGTTCTCAAATACCTCCATTAAATTGGAAAATTTGTGTTGTGGTTCTCAAATACCTCCATTGAATTGGAAAATTTGTGTTGTGGTTCTCAAATACCTCCATTAAATTGGGAAATTTGTGTTGTGGTTCTCAAATACCTCCATTAAATTGGAAAATTTGTGTTGTGGTTCTCAAATACCTCCATTAAATTGGAAAATTTGTGTTGTAGTTCTCAAATACCTCCATTAAATTGGATTTGTGTAATGATTTTCAAATACCTCTATATGAACCTAAAAGTAAAAATGAAGAAATAAGCGCTGTGACCAGTCAATCTACTAGTAAGAAGAATAAAATTACAGTTTCAAAAAAGGAGGAACCAAAAATATACCTAAAGGGGACAAAGCTTGTGGTAGATGTGGAAGTTTAAAACATTTGTCAGATGCTGATAATTGCCGGAAAATGGATAAAATGTTAATCTTGTGGAAAATAGGTCATTTCGGCAATATTGTAAATTTGTTGAGATTAGGAAGAGGAAATGGAATGGTATAGAAGGAAAAGGAGATAAAAAGGAAAATAAATATGCTAGAAAAGTAAATTCAGTAAACATAGAAAATGAAGAAACTAATTGTGTTTTAATGTTAATAATGAGGCAAATATAAAGTGTATATTGGAGGTATAATATCCACTATTTATGTGACTGCTAGAGAATCAAGGAAGTTACTGGGTCAAGATACGGCTTTACGTTTAGGAGTATTAAAATTTGATCCTATGGTAAATAGCATTCACAATAAGCCGTTCCCGTAGTTCAAGTATGTTTTGGTTGAAATTCTAATAGATAATAATATACAAAATCCAGGTATACAAACTTTTCGACAAAATCCAGGTATACAACCTTTTTGCCGCATTCCAGTACCAATAGAAGTAAAAATCGAAAGGAAAATAGAATAATTATTAGATAATGATATCATCGAAGAAGCGGAAGAGGTTCATGCACCATTGAAATGGATTTCTCCAATAGTACCTATCCTGAAGGACCACGGAGAGTTAGGGTTGTGCGTGGATATGAGACGTGCAAATGTTGCAATTATGAGAGAAAATCATCCTTTGCCATCTATGGATCATTTGTTACTCAAAATCAGAAAAGCTCGATACTTTACAAAACTGGATATTAAAAACTCATTTCACCAAGTAGAACTACACCCTTATTCTAGGCATATTACTACTTTATAACTTCCAGAGGATTATTCGGAGACAACGTTTAATGTTTGGTATAACATGCGCGCCAGAATTGTTCCAAAACATACTGGAAAAAAATGTAAATTCAATGTGAAGGAGTGGTAAACTTTATAGACGACATTTTGGTTTATGGTGTACAGAAAAGAAACATGATTTGCGATTTGGAAAGGTCCTGTCCTCGAAACATTTAAGCAAAATAATGTTATGCTTAATGAAGCCAAATGGATTTATAAGACCCAGAAGGTCAATTTTCTTGGACATCAATTAACACCTGAAGGAGTGAACTAGAGAAGTATATGGAAAGTATAACCAAATTCAGAGTTCCAAAGTCAATTAAAGAATTGTAGAGTTTCTTAGGATAAATAAACTAGATAAATAAGTGGATTCAAAACTTAGCCACACTGACTGAACCATTGAAGGTTTGGTAAGAATGTACGGAAAAAGTTTGGCAAGAATGCTAATATAGAAGAGTTTAACAAAAATCCAAACCCTCGGGTATTATGATGTCAATGATAAGACGCAAGCTATTGCCGACGCAAGCCAGTAGGAGTAGGGGCTGTTCTTGTGCAAATAGATGACAAAGGACCAAGGATAATTGCTTTCGATAATCGCATCCTTACTGATTGTGAACGTTGATAATTATAGCCAAACTGAAAAAGAGGCTCTGGCATTAGTTTGGGCTGTAGAGCATTTGATGTATTTCTATTTGGATACAATTTGACTTAATCACGAACTATAAGCCTTTAGAGATATTGTTTGGACTCAAATCAAAGTCGTGTGCCCGGATAGAGAGATGGGTGCTGAAATTACAAACATATCGTTTAATGTTAAATATAAACCAGGAAAGACTAATATTGCCGACCCTTTGTCACGATTGTGCAAAAATTCATCGGTCAATGTGCCACCA
Source organism: Lithosia quadra (assembly GCA_963576445.1). Lineage (NCBI taxonomy): Eukaryota > Metazoa > Arthropoda > Insecta > Lepidoptera > Erebidae > Lithosia > Lithosia quadra. The sequence goes on from OY754897.1 coordinate 4,314,949, forward strand.
GAGATGCCTGATATGCATGTGAATTAAATTGTACAGTATGCAAGACCCCGTGCAGTTTCAATACATGATATCATAGCACACTCTAGACATAATCCCGAAATATGCAGTGTCAAAAAAAAAGGGCATTTATGACAATGACTGGGACGACATTGAAAAGGGGTACAAGATTTTAGCAACGAGTTATATTTTCATGAGGATATCTTATTAAGAGGCACAAAACTGGTTATACCTCAAAAGTTGAGGAAAGATGTTCTGGACGCAGCCATGACTGGTTAAATGTTTGCCATGGATCTTTTGGGACCATTGCCGAATAATGATTATTTATTAGTGGTAATAGACTTCAGACTATAGTAGGTACAAAGAGGTTAAGGCGACGAAGACAATTAACTACTAGTGGACAAGTTAAAGCTACTAAACTAGATTTTTAGTAGATTATAATACCCATCGTCTACTACAGCAGACAACAGACGAAATTTATCAGTGACGAATTCGAAAACTATTGTAAGGAGTGCAATATTTCACTTTTTAGTACAGTTCCATATTGGCCTCAAATGAACAGAGAAGTGGAAAGGCAAAATCGCGACATACTGAGAATAGCTGTATCGAGAAAAAGGACATAAAAGAAAAGCTTGTGGAAATACCTTATGGTGTACAATTAAACACCGCACTCCGTAACTGGCAGAACACCGTCGGAATTATTTTTCAAAAGAGTAAATAAAGATAAAATAACTGATTTACGGGACATAGGTAACCAAATTGATGATTTCGAAGTCAGAGACAAGGACAAACTACTAAAGGAAAAAAGGAAAGGAATAGGGACGGGGATGAAGAAAGACGAGCGCAGGACTCTGAAATAAAGGAAGGATATAAAGTATATATTAAAGAAATGGATAAAATAAATAAGTTGACTGCAAATTATAAACCAACTCCACATGTAGTAGAGAAGGCCCAAGATGGAGATGTAACGGTTAGGAATGAGGAGACTGGTCAGAAATTAAGAAGGAATGTGATACACTTAAAGGAGGTAGAAGGCGAATGGAAATCGGTTCAAGGAGGAAATAATGAAGAGAAAGGAACGGAAGTAGAAGTTGTTAATTAAATGGTACCTAGTATGATTGTCGAATTCGAAGACAGATGGACCGATGACCTTAAAAAGGTAGCTGGGATGGACTGGATGCGAAAGGCGGAGAATCGGGTGGTATGGCGTACATTGGGAGAGGCCTATGTCCAGCAGTGGACGTCGACAGGCTAATTGATTGATTGATTGATAGTATGATTGTCATACAGGAGTAGAATTTGTTAATTCAATTAGTAGTAGTATGATTGTCAAATTAGAAGTTGCAATATGTTTATGACACTTCTAAGTTCAATAAAGATTTTAATAAGGAAGGGATGTAGTGTTTGTGTTACTGGCAACACTGTCTCGGGCCACATCGTAGTGAGATGAAACGTCAACATGACATAACAGGAGAGCCGGGAGGCGGCAGTTATGAACGTATTCATCTGCTCACGTTGGAGGTTGGCGAGCCAGTGACCCTAATAATTAAGTGTACTACAACATCCCTATTAAATCTTTAAAGAAATCTTATTACCCACCTTGGTACACCCGTGCGACAATTAATGTACTTAAAGAAAAACATAAATTTCACAGAAAATATAAGAAATACAAAAATGTAGCTGATTATAATTCGTTTTCTGTACTTCGCAGTAGAGCTGTAGACTTGGAAAAATCCTGCTATGATAAATATATGGAACATATCGAATCCTGTATCATAAACAATCCTAAATCATTTTGGACCTATATTAAAAGCAAGCGTTCAGTCGCGTATGGTCAAATTCGGAATCAGTCAAATTCATAAAATCGCTACTAGTCAAAATAGCAGATAGTCAAAATAGCGAACCGTTAATATGGCAAGTCGTCATTATAGCAAAGCGTAAAAACAGCAAACCGCCAAAATAGTAAAGCGTCAAAATAGCAAACCGTCAAATTAGCAAACCGTCAAAATAGCAAAACGTCAAAATAGCAAAACGTCAAACTGTTGTAGATGGATTTTGTTATGCTATTCGTTTATACGTAGATATGCTAAAAGATATGTCTTTATGTATTATTCAAGGGTCTTAACCCTTATCGTGGCAAGATTCCTTTTTTCAAGAAATTTAAAAAAATAGGTATACAGGTTACTTCTTTGGGCTATAAAAACCACCAACAAAACAAATAAAAAAATCATAATATGAACATTTTGGAACAACAAGATGTATATTATTCTATACGTTGCTACACGTACAGTGACTATCGCATTTTTAAGAATGTATATTATGCTTATTTAAGAATGTATATATTAAATACCTTATGTAAAGTTTTTCGTGTTGATTATCAATAAATACTATTGAACCTTAATTTTAATTTTATAGTTTATTTAATAGTTTAGTAACCTTTAGGCGCGATTGGTTCAATTTAATATATAAGACGACGGATTGGTATAAGTAGGTACATTACTCTACGAGCTACTTGTGAAGTAAAATATTCGACCGATTGCGATCATGACTGTTTGCGAATTCGACCGTTTGCGATTTTGCCTGTTTACGAACTTGACCATTTGCGATTAGAAAAAAATGCAAATATGACCATTCGCGATATGGACCAATTGCTATTTTGACAGATCGCGATATGAACCAATCGCAATTTTGACTTAATACAATTTTGACGGTTTGTCAGTCATTTGACCGATTGCAAATTTGACCATACGCGACTGAACGAAAGCAAGCAAAGTACTGGTACGTTTCCTAAGGTAATGTACTACCGCAGCGACACTGTGAGTACAGGGGAAGATATTAGCAATATGTTTGCCAGCTATTTTCAATCTACCTACTTAGTACCAGAACCGACGGCTGGTGACGAATGCACTACTCGTGGTAAATATGGCAATACTGCGGTTTCGATTGGCACGGTTGACATAAATCATTCACGTATATTGAAGCTACTGAAATCGTTGGACATCACTAAATCTGGTGGACCTGACCTATTACCACCAATATTTATAGTCAGCTGTGCTGATAGTCTTGCTGAGCCAATTTGTTATTTGTTTAAGCGTTCTGTTACGGAGGGTACGGTTCCACAGATCTGGAAGTCTGCATTCGTGACCCCAGTTTTTAAAAAGGGTGATCAAGCTAATATTGAAAACTATCGGCCGATATCTAAAATATGCCTGTTTTCTAAAGTACTGGAACGTATTGTTCACACCGATGTGTACACGGCCCTCAAGTCCAGTATTGGAGATGAACAGCACGGCTTTGTTAGAAACCGCTCGACTACCTCTAACCTACTCCTATCTCATGAGTTTATCACAGACGGCATGACACAGGGACAGACTGACGTAATTTATACCGACTATAGTAAGTGTTTCGACCGTATTGACCATCGCGTACTATTGGACAAGTTACTACTTGCTGGAATACACGGAGACCTGTACCGATGGTTTTCCTCTTACATCGAGAACAGAACACAGGCTGTTGTTCTTCAGGGTTACACTTCCGGCTGGAGATCTGTCCCTTCAGGCGTTCCGCAGGGTTCAATTCTTGGACCTTTATTGTTTACTCTATTCATTGCGGATATCAGACAGTGTTTCCGTCATTCTTACATCTTGCTTTATGCCGATGATATGAAGATTCACAAAGTCGTGCGCAACATTTCTGACGCTCATGAGTTGCAGGATGACTTATGTAGGTTCGAGAGGTATTGTATTCGAAACAAGCTTCAATTAAATGTAGCTAAATGCTATCATGTAACCTTCTCTCGTCGCACATCTTTTATACATTATAAATATACGCTGAATAATGAGATAGTTAGCAACGTGAATAGCATTAGAGATTTGGGGGTTTTGATGGATAGTAAGCTTTTGTTCGATCAACACATTAATACCATAGTTAAAAAAGCCTCTAAAGCTCTGGGATTCATATTACGCTCCACGGCCTGTTTCCAGTCTTTGAAACCCGTTAAGATTTTATACTGTTCTTTCGTGCGCAGCCATTTGGAATACGCATCCCAGGTGTGGAACCCTCAGTATGACATTTATAAGTCTCGTATTGAGGGCGTCCAAAAAAAGTTTCTTCGATGCCTTGATTATAGGGCGCGGCAACACTCTGTTGACTACGAACATCGCTGTAAAAGATATCACTTTTTACCGTTAGAAGTGAGACGCGATATTGGTGATATAGTTTATTTATTCAATATCGCAAATGGTCTTATTGACTGTCCGCAGCTCCTAGCTAATTTGTCATTACGTACTAACATAATGGGTCTGCGTCAACGACCAATACTAAATGTTCCTAGCGCTTCTTCTAACTACAGATGGAATACCTTTTCTATTAGAGGTCCATTTTGTTTTAATAAACTTCCACGGCACCTTAACATTGACTTGTTTTGCACCAGTGTAACGACTGTTAGACGGCTAATAGCCGATTCATACTTCGGCAATAGGGACAACGATCAATTGGTACGCACCTTACAAAACTAATTTATTGCTCTCTCTTCATTTTTTTTTTTTTTTTTTTTTTTTTTATTATTTAAGGTTTTCTTTTTGAGGAGTACCCTTTAGTTAATGTTTTTTCTTCTTTTTGGAATTCTGTTATTGATTCACTTCTCTTTCATTTAAATAACACCGATTGTGTTTAACTAAATGTGGAAGCTTGTTAATAGCAATTTGTGTATATTCATAGGTTTACCAACTTGTTTATTAGCCTGTAAGCTTTCCAAATATTAAATAAATAAAATAAATAAATAAATAACTACAATATAATGTTGCAAAAACAAAATGGCGAGATAAAGTGGTAAACAGTAAGCGTCGCACTAGTCATTGTTTCGGTTTTAAATCCTGAAGACATTGTTCTGAAGTGATGAGTATTTGTTTTTCGCCTTGAGCCTTGCGAATAAATATGTTGCCGTTTGTAGTCCAGCAATATTGGTATCCGTACTGTTTTGCAAATTCACGTGAGTAGTAGAAGAGCTTTTTCAAACTCGCGGGTAGGTGATCCGCAATATATACCGCTTGCTTTTTGCACTTAATATTTATTTGCTCAGTATTTAGTTTATCTTCCACGCTTCTTTTGTTATTGTAGTCTCGAATTGCGGCGATAGTATTTTGTTTCATTATCACCGTATGAAATTCGGCTACAATTGGTCGTGTGAGGCCGGGTTTACCGGGTATGCGGTAGATATCCCGGAGGTCTGATGGGGAGATTGGTGAGCCGACAACTTTACCAATCGCACATTAGCGTTTGTGAGATCAGTGCTGCTTTCATTTATGATAGGCGGAATGTTTCTTATTTCTATGGCTGAGGATCTGGATTTTAGTTGTAGGTCTATAACTTTCTTCTCAAGACTTTCGATACAAAGACGTTGTTCGTTTCGCTCTTTCTGTAACTTGTCCAGGCCAACTTTTATTTCCTCGTACTGTTTGTTGATAAACGACATGGATTGTACTATTTCATCATTGGATGACTGGATGTTGTTAGTTTTTAACTTCAGGTCAGTTATATCGGAGGAGAGTTTTGAAAATAATTTATTTTGTTTGTTTTCCATTTCATCCAGTTTCGCCTCCAAGTCCTTTTTAAAATTCCTTAAAAGTCCTATGATTTCCTCCTTTAGTCCCAAGTCGCGATCCCCAGGGGGCCGCGCTATCTCTGAACGCTGACGTTTATGTCGGCTAGTAGTGACGTAGTTAGCCTCACCAAGTAGGTCTAAATCTGTTTCTGACTGGGTATGTTCAATTAGACTAGGAGTGGTTTTTGGTGGTGTTCTTCGTAGCGACATTTTATGTATCAAAATTTAGTCGTATAATATTATATTGTAGGTATGGAAGAAGTCTACGTACGTTGTATGGTTTTCTTATTTACAAATATTCTTGTTTAGTACTTCTCTAGCGTAGCGTATGTTCGAGAGGGTAACGTGTTTGCTACAACAGGCGTCGCGTCGTAGCGCAGGTCGTTGACGTAGCTCATAGGTCTCGTAGCCGACCGTCGACTGTATGCTTCCGAAACTCGTAGCAGATCCCTTGGCGTCAGGAGATGGCTTGTAGTAGATGTCTATTTCGCAATGCACGTCACTCGTTTCGTGGCGCAGTGGATAACAACGCGGCCCCACCAATGTGTCTCGGGCTCGAGCCTCGACAAATCGGAGTCGTGTTTTTGAGGTTTATTTGAGTCGTAGTTCACAACTGCAGTTCCGTCTCTGTCTAGGACCTCCCACTAGGCGGTACCGACAGGTAAGAGCGTTACAAGAGTAACAAGGAATCGCGTAACCACAAGTTCCACCAATCACAATAATTAACGTAGGGAACAGCGACAACACGTCCGTTAGCAACGGGTGCCACGACCGAACAGATCGGTGATCGGTGAATCCTGCAGTGATAATAATAAATAATAATAAATATTCTACGACATTCTACACAGCGCCCTCTAGACCCAAAGTAAGCATAGTTTAACTAGCTTGTGTTATGGGTTCTAGAATGCTGATAAACATACTTATATACTTTTTTTTTGTAAATACATACTTATTATACATAGAAACACCCAGACCAATGCAAATAGACATATTCATGCATACAAATATTTGCACTGAGCGGGAATCGAACCCGCGGCCCCTGCGTAGCAGTCGCATGCACTACCGCTACGCCACAGAGGCCGTATCAGTGGTATCTAAACAAATAGAAACGACACAAATAAATAAATAAGATAATTGTATATAATGTGTTAGTTGTTAAACAATAAACATGTAGGTATAATACAATAGTATTTGACGGGATGGGAGTAAATAGGAACAAAAAAAAAAAAAACATCAATTTTTCAAAATTTCAACTGATTTGTTGATATAAAGCTGCCCAATATTTTAATAAAGGGAGTAAAAGAAAGGGAGAGGAGATATTTCATACAGACCGGACGGGGGATTTCAGGAGGAAGTATGTCGTACAAAGAATGTTGAAGATTTGGACACGAGAAAAAAAGATGGTCTAGCGTTCCTTCGTCTAGGCCACACTCACAGAGCGAGCTGTCCCTAATCCGGATCTTGGCCAAGTGGACTGGTGTAGTAGAGTGGTTTAACCTAAGACGGCAAATTGTAGATGAAGTGGTTCTGCTAAAACTACGACATTTAAAGAACCAGGGCTTGGGTGGAATGAGTGGCTGGATATCCCCGTAAAATTTGCCTTTTTGAGACTTTGAAGAGTCCCAGTCTCTAGCCAAGACTCTGTTGAGGTTATCCCTAATGGCCGGGAGGAGATCTTGGGGGTAGAGGGAGCTATATTTGTTGGAACCAACATGAATAGCCTGCTTGGCACAAGAGTCAGCTGTTTCGTTACCCGGTATACCGGAATGCCCTGGAATCCAGGCGAGGTTGACTACCAAACCAGAACATTCACAATCATATAAGGCTTCTCTTATCTTGTATATAATTTGGAATTTTGACTTAGACCTAAAGGGGTTCGAAATAACTTTTTGAAGGCAGCTTTTAGAGTCGGAAAAAATGATGGATTTGTTGAGATTATGAGACTTAACAAACAAAATGGCCTCGAGAATAGCAACACACTCTCCAGAGAATACGGAATAAGCCGAGGGACATTTAAAACTTAGTACAATTCTAGAACTAGGTATCCACACAGCACAACCCACAGCAGCTCCGTCTGGCATTTTAGAAGCGTCCGTGTAGATGGCCGTCCAGTCAGGAAATTCTGAACGGATTTTGATGTTAAACTTAGAATACGCGTCAACAGAGCCTTTTTCTATATTAAAGTCAGTATGCACATGGGGTGAGAAAGTTAGTGCCCCGTAAGGTATAGAGTATATTGGAAGCTTTGAACTCTGTGAGACAGGGTTGGGAAGGCGTGAGAATTTTATGAAGCTTTTAACCACACAGGGGAGGGAATCAAACGATACATTATCTAAATTAATAAAATTTGCCAGGGACCTAATTTTATTAAGAACCAGAGAGTTGTCATTTTGGAAAAGATTAATACAAAACTTGTCACACAAAAATTGTCTGCGCAGCGCAAGGGGAGGATCCTCGCATTCAACCTGCATTGCATTGATTGGCGAGGATTTCATAGCGCCCAAAATGATGCGCAAACATTTTGCCTGAATTTTGTCCAATTTGGTCAGGGACGTTTTGTTGCATGGGTCTAGGACAAATGCAGCATAGTCCATATTACTACGAATAATGGCATTATATAAAAGTTTTTGATTATAAGGGTGGCAACCCCACCATACGCCTGACAGAGTTCGGAGAATATTTAAATTTTTTTCACATTTTTGGGCAATATAATCGAAGTGGTGAGCCCCTGTCATTCGAGTGTCCAAAAAGATACCTAAAAATTTTGCCGAGTAAGATTGGGGAATGCGCGCTTCTCCAAGTCTCAGGTTAGCCATAGGAACAACTCTCTTCCTGGTAAAAACCACAACCTTGCTCTTGGCCGCAGAAAGTGATAGGCCGTGGGATTCGAGCCAGTCATTTACACCAGTCAGAGAGCTATTCAAATTTTGGCTAGCCTCTTCTATTATCTGAGTGGGCGTGTAGAGGACTAAGTCATCTGCATATTGTAAGATTTGGGTGCTAGGATTTATAGAAAGTTCTAGATCATGAGTGTATATGGAATATAACAGAGGACTTAGCACTGAGCCCTGGGGCAAGCCTTTCCATATAGTTTTCGGGGACAGTAGCAAGTTCTGATGTCTGATAACGACAGTTCTCTCCGTTAAAAGATTAACGCAGAACCGAACCAACTTCTCAGGAATACTCAGCTGGATAAGTTTATCTCTGAGTAGAGGAAGGAGGACGTTGTCGTATGCAGATTGTACATCCAGAAAAACAGCCACGAGGTATCCCTTTTGGAGCAAGGCCAGTCGAATGTCAGTAGTGAGTATAGTAAGGTTATCAAATGTAGACATGCCCTTTCTAAACCCAAACTGGGATTTGGCCAGCAAGCCTTGGCTCTCCACATGCCATTCCACTCGATTTTTGATCATGTGTTCAGCGACCTTACAAAGAACAGAAGACAAAGCAATAGGTCTCCAGCTGCTTGGGGAAGAAGGGTCAGTCGCTGGTTTTTTAATTGGTATAATTACCTGAGACTTCCAAGTATCCGGAACAATACCACTGTAATAAATTTGGTTTAAAATATCTAAGAATATAGATTTGGCATTGGAGGAAGACCTTATCAAAAACGAATAAGGGATTCCATCAACACCTGGGGTGGAATCTTTGAGACCATCTAGTGCCAACTGAAAATCATTCATGGAGAAAGGTTGATCAAGGTAACTTGGGCCTGAAGAGATTGGGAGCACAGATGGCAGAGAGTCTTTGGTGGGTACCCAGGGAGGGGCTAATTTGTCACTAAAGCCATCCAACCATTTTTGCGGATCATTGTCTGTTACATTTTCTGCAGCACAGGAGCCCCTATACCTTTTGATTTGCTTCCATACCAAAGAGGAAGGAGTTCTCGGTGAGAGACTCTCACAGAGACCGCGCCAGCCTTGCCTTTTTTTACGCCTCAGAATTTGTTTGGCTTTAGCTGCGCATCTTTGGTACTCAAAAAAGTTATCCTGAGTCATTGAGCAACTGTAGTTGGCTTCAGCAACATTTCTGGCCTTAACAGAAGTGGTACACTCAGAGTCCCACCATGGTGTGGAAATGAAATCTCTTCTAGTTCGTTTCATTGGAATGGATTCATCAGCTGCAGACAATAAAATCTCAGTGAATTTAGTATAATTTTGAAGATAATTAAGATGGTCCGAGAGGGGGAGGGAGGCAATTTTAGAATCAACAAGAGATAAAAATGAGTCCCAGTTGCCACCAGACAGCCTATATTTAAGTAGTGGAGCAGGGTTGGATGCCGGGGTAGCTGTGGTAGTGATACCTATAATAATAGGGTAGTGGTCACTACCATATGCTCGGGGCAAAATATTCCACTGTAACCTACTAGCTAGTGAGGCAGAGCACACGGAGAGATCCACTGCGCTACGGGGGTCTTGTAGTGGATAAACACGGCGTGTGGGGGAGCCATCGTTTATTAGGCATAGGTTTGCTTCATCGAATATCTCCAGGAGAGCATGGCCAAATGCATCATTACGGCTTGATCCCCAAGAGAGGTGGTGAGCGTTAAAATCTCCCATAATCAAAACGGGAGGAGGCACAGATGAAATGAGGAGAAGAATGTCCGCAATCAAAGAAGTGTTTGGCGAGGGGATATATAAAGAAACTAGCTTACCCGCGCGCGGCTCCGCTCGCGTGAATGTTGGCTTTCGCCACCAAGTCTCTTTTAAGCAGAGGGATTGTCTGTACTAACTTTCAATGTCTATTCCTTGGCAAACAGTGGTTGCAGCTAAACGTATTCATTTCATCTCGAGTTCTATCTAACCCTCAAGGTACAGTACCGTGCATCGCGGCCAAAGCCAGTCTATTTACCATCATTGTCCTTTTTCATTGTCTTCTAGATTTTATGGGGATTAGATAGCTGGCTTCCTAGGGTGGAGTGAACTTGGTTAAAAAATTTTTTTTTTGGAATTTCACTTTTCCTGTGTCATTAATCGATGACCGTACATAAAAGCTTTATTCATGCTAAAAATCAAAACCCTACGACTTCATTTTGAGGTGGCGCGCTATGAGGGAAAGTTGAAAAAAATCAATTTTTACGTCTATCATGTACCTGCGAGTCAATGTTATTGTGTATCTATATTTATGTAATAAAACTTATATTTCACATGCTTAACTTCCCCTCTTTGTGTTGTTTTCTTAAAGTGTCTCATTTAACTGGTAACAACAAGTGTAAAAAAAGTCTGATTATTCGTTAATAACATACCAAAAATCCGAAAAGACTTGCGATGTCCCCTTGTTTGGCGATCCAACAAAACTAAGTCATAATGTGTTACCGACTTATTGCGATATCATAAAACATTACTTATGGTTAAGTTTTGTGTGAAATGATAATCGCTGATATTGAAAAAAGTTGAACAAGGCGTCAATTTCCATTATAAGCCATCAACAAATAAGGTGTTAGAAATTCTGCGTGAGGCTGTAATTTTGGGGGTAGCTGGAGCGAAAAAGGGAATAACCACAAACCAAAGAAACGATATCGTGTTTGTAAAGGAAGGCTGCACAAAAAAATCACCTCAAAAGCCGTACTCAATTCAGATAGCTGCCGCGGATTGGACACTACTCGTAGACACTACAAAATACTTGAAGATGTCATCTGTGCCTCGTCAGTCAAACCAGATATATCCTTATTTTCGCGATAGCATAAACGTGCATTGCTCGTAGAACTCACAGTACCGTGGGAAACTAACATTCCTCAAGACCACGCTATAAAGACAAACAAATACTTTTAATAGACCAATGAGATAACCAAAAATGGCTATGTGGTTAAACTATACGCCGTAGAAGTAGGAACAAGGGATTCCAGCTAAATCCCTATACAATTTGTTTCAAGACTTCGTATTACCAATTACTTCAGTAAGCTCTATATTAAATCGAATATCCAAAACGATAGGTATTGATAGGATCGTACCAAATCTGGATAGGTAGAGGGGGGAACACTACTGACGGTGAGGTGAGCGCTGACGCGTCGCAAAGTGGCCACCCTAAACCATCTTAAACCTACTTCTGGGTCGCAAGTCCCAGGCACCGTCACGGAGTTCCTCTCTGTACCACGCCATAAACGGCGACCGCACGGTGAATCCATAGAATGCTGAGAATCGGATCTTTGATCTCGTAGTTTTAATAGCAAGAAATGAGTTTACAGAAAAGAAAGTAAGAGTATTTCAACTCCCAAATCTTAAAATCAATGCATCGAATTATTATGATTTGATTGACGGGTCAAATGAAAAATAACAGAACATCCGATGACCATGAAATATAGTGACGCAGAAATTTCAAGTGTGATTTCCTCTGGTGGCAAATTATTTGTAATCGAAAAGTATCCTTGCCGCATTCAGGCTATAGAGGTGCGTTAGGTCAAGCTCGTTAGGTACTGAGGAGTAACGAGCTTGACGAACCTCTACTGCCTTGTTTCTTCATCTGTTTGTGGGCCAGAGGCTAGGGATGGATTCATACGCACGAGGATAAAGGCAGGGCAAGACATACCAGTATTTGACACAAAGTCATAATTTTTTAAGCAAAAAGAAGAGTCTGCAGCTTCAGCTTCCGAATGTTAAAATGCCTTTATTTAATATATTTTGTGTATTTATAAGTAGATATTTACTTATACTTTATTTCAAGCTTCCATATTTTCATTTTGATGAATAGTCTGTCTCAAATAAAAACTTTATAAAAAACAAATTTTGTGATTTTCTTTAACTTTTCGAATTTGATGCGACACCTTAAGATGTAAACGTAGGAACTTGAAATTTTGTTTTTATACCTTTAAGAATGTCGGTCATCCATTGGTGATACAGGAGTAACATAGTTTAAAAATTTTTTTTTTCACTCCACCCTACCCAAAGTATGTGTGACTCGGAAAAAGGCCCTTTGATAAACCTTTACATTACACCATAAATATTTGCATTGCACTTCCACATTTGGTCCACTATTTCAAATAAATTAGTTAAACATTATTTTTCCGAAAATTTTGCAAAAATTTATTACTAAAATCTTGCTACAGACATTGACGTTTGACAAACTGATTTAACATTCAAAAAGTTCATGAAACTAAAGAAAGAGTATTTAATTAAAAAAACCGGTCAAGTGCAAATTGGGCTCGTGCTCGCAGAGTTCTGGATAACACTGGGTTGAGGGACGAACTTAACTTTGCTGCAACGTTTCTTGTCTTGACTGACAGCCATACAGATTCTTTTTGGTGATGTGGGTAATATTTACGATTTCAGGACTTTTACCTTTATTCATGCTGTAAGATTTTACTTTCTGCAAAATATCTGGATTCTAGCCCAAAGGGAAGTATCCATTCTTTTTTCTCGTGCGAAACCCCCGTCGGGCTTCACCTCAACGGAGCCAACAGAAAGGTAGGTATGTCGGACTCCTACTGACACATCGGCCTGTGTGACCGAGGAATCTGGTGTGTCCTAGAAAGGATATCCCAGAAACCTTGGCCGACTCCGGCCACCAGCACTGGCGACCTCAACGTGTTATTAGGAATCTAAACCCCTTTTCTTTATAAAAAACACGCGTGGAAACATAACGTGGGTAACGGTTAGCCCCGACCGTCACCCTAGGCGCGCACTCATGGAGGACGGAGATGGTTTTGCGAACTATGCCGCCCGGTGCGCCTTCATCGCCACAGGGGAGTGCTGGATCTCTCTAAGTAAGACAATTGTTGTAAATAGACCAAAAAAAAAACAGCTCACTGAGTTTCTTGCCGGAGTCTTCTCAGGTCTGGGCCGCGTTTCGAACCGGTGGTCCATTTGCTTCTAGTTTTAAATATTTATAATTAAGACGTTTTGTAATAGCCGCTTAAAATGGTCTATACAGAATAAATGAATTTTGACTTTGACTTGACTTTGATTTGACTTTCCCGTTGCTTTTCCACCGCCACTTCTAAGCGCATTAATGCCTCGCAAAAAAGCGGTGGCATTCACTGACAGCACATACCAACTGGCAGCGGATCTGGCGTTGCCGAAAGAGTTGACGCAAGTGCCGTATGCAGACATCCTCTTACTTCTTGACAAGCATTTCACGCCGAAGAAGTGCGGGTTTGGAGAGCGGTACAATTTTTATGCGGCTATCCAAGGGCCGGACGAGACGTATTTGCAGTGGGCTGCGAGACTACGGGGCCTAACAGCTCGGTGTGGGTTCCTGAACGTGGAGGAGGCGCTCCGCGACCGGTTCGTCATGGGTATGATACCAGGTCCGGAGAAAGACAAGCTGTTTGCACGTGACCTGCAAGAACTAACGCTGGCGAAAGCGGTTGAACTGGCGGAGAGTGTACGCAGTGCACGTAAAGGAGCAGCAGCATCATCATCTCAGACATCGGCGCAGGGACTAACGGTGAGCGAACCGCTGTTCAAGATTACGAACGAGAAAAAGGATGTCAAAACTGTGAAAAAAGACAAATGTTCAGTGTGCGGATATTCTAATCATGAAACCTCTCAGTGTCGTTTCGCTAGCTACAAGTGTAAAAAATGTAATGTAACCGGTCATTTACGTAGAATGTGCACGAAAATTAATTTTGTTGCAAATGAGGGTGTATCGAACGAGAGTGACGATGACGGTAAGATAAATAAAATATTTTCGATCAAAGGTGAACCAATGACGTTGCCTATTTCTGTCGGGACCGTAAACTTAAAAGTTGAAATTGACACAGGTTCGGCGGTCACCGCGATTTCCGAGTCAACATAGGTATAACAAATATTTTAAATCTATGCCATTATCGTTATCGCATGATAAATTGTTTACATATACAGGTTGTGCAATTCAATGTCTGGGTGTTGTTAAGTTACCCTTTACGTATTTAGATAAAACACATGATATTAAGGTACGAGTTATACAAAACGGAGGACCCGCCATCGTTGGACGCGATTTTCTAAGCTTGTTTAAACTACAAATGTTACAGATGAACTTTGTAAGTGATAATACGAGTATTTTTGAACAACTAAGATCGCGTTTTCCGTCAGTATTTTCGGACGAGTTAGGCACGTTCACAAAATATCGAGTGAAATTGCAATTAAAGGATGATGCTAAACCTTTTTTTTGTAAGGCTCGTCCCATAGCGTTTGCTTTAAGAGATAAAGTAGATAGTGAGCTCGAGCGGTTAGTACGCATTGGTGTATTAAAACCGGTTCAGCACTCAGAATACGCGTCACCTATCGTGCCTGTCTTAAAGCGTGATGGTTCTATCCGGTTATGCGCTGACTATTCCGTGAGTGTAAATAAACAATTAGTCGTTGAACAATACCCTTTGCCAACTATTCGAGAGTTGTTTACAAAACTTCACGGGGGACAGCAATTTAGTAAGTTAGACTTAACTCAAGCCTATTCACAATTTGTTTTAGATGAGGCGTCGCAAAAAATAACTTGTATTAACACACATAGAGGATTATTTATTTTTACGAGATTAGTATTTGGGCTTTCCCCCTCACCAGCAATATTCCAGCGCGCAATGGAATGTTTACTGTCGGGACTAGATGGAGTTATGTGTAATGCTGGACGATATTTGTATTACAGGGGAAACGAGGGAACAGCATTTAGAAAGGCTTAATACAGTGTTAAAAAGGTTAGAAGAGGCAGGGCTAACATTACGTAAAGATAAGTGCGTTTTTTTTGCTGACTAAGTAGAATATTTAGGTTACACTATTGATAAAAACGGATTAAGAAAATCGCAACTAAAGGTGAAAGCGATAGTTAACGCGCCCGTACCGACTAATCTCAGTAAACTACAATCTTTTCTGGGGTTAGTCAATTATTATAGAAATTTTGTTCCAAATGCATCCTCCGTTTTGAGTCCGCTGTATACACTATTACAAAAAGGTAGTAAATGGCAATGGGAGGCTATACATAATGACGCATTTAACGAAATAAAAAGATATTTAGCTTCGGAGCAAGTGCTTGCGCATTATAACCCGGACGCGAAACTTATTTTAACGGTAGATGCGTCACCCAGTGGCTTAGGGGCCATTCTTTCACAGGTAGGACCGGATGGACTAGAGCGCCCCCTATCGTTTGCCTCACGGACGCTGAATGCCGCAGAAAAACGGTATGCACAAATACAAAAGGAGGCTACAGCAATTATATTTGGAGTGCGGCGTTTCCATCAGTATTTATACGGCCGGGCGGCACCGTTTATACTCCGAACGGATCATAAGCCCCTGTTATCTATATTTGGGCCCTATCGAGGCATTCCAGAGGTCTCAGCAAATAGGTTGCAGCGTTACGCGATTTTTCTAAGTGGTTATAATTACATCATAGAATATATTCGTAGCGCCGATAACAGTGCGGATTACCTATCGCGCGCGAGCTTGCCCGACGATGACTCACCGTCGTCATCGTCGAGCAGTAGGTATGAACGCCCAACTGGCGACAGCTTAGCTCCGGTGGAGGACCGCGCTTCGTATGTTAACTTTGTCACTGATGGTAGTTTACCCGTCACTGTAACCCAAATACGCGACGAAACCCGTAAGGATACAACTTTGGGTAAAGTTATTTCATATATTGCTAATGGCTGGCCGAAACGTATGACTAATGACTTAATCAAACCGTACTTCCTGTGTAGGACACAACTGTCATACGAGACGGGCTGCGTTATGCGTGGCCATAAGATAGTTATTCCAGAATCGCTTAGAAATAAATTATTGAGTGAGTTACATAAATCACACTTAGGTATTGTTAAAACTAAAGCAGAGGCTCGCAGTAGGTTCTGGTTTCCCGGAGTAGATCAAGCTATAGAAAGCATGATAGCCAGTTGTGATGTTTGTTTACAGTTACGACAGTTGCCAGCACGAGCGCCGCTCGCGCCATGGCCCCGCCCACCTCAAGCGTTTTATAGAGTACATCTAGATTTTTTAGGACCTATACATAATCGGGTATATTTAGTTATCGTAGATGCGTATTCCAAGTGGGTGGAGGCGTACGATATGGGCACAAGCGCATCGACAGCATCATTGTTATCAAAGTTATACGAATACATGGCAAGATTTGGTTTGCCACATACAATAGTTAGCGATAACGCACGCAATTTACTTCGTCCGAATTCAAAACGTTTTGTTTATCTAACGGCATATCCCATGTGACGTCACCTACCTTTTATCCCGCTAGCAATGGCCAAGCAGAAATTTTTGTTAAAGTAGTAAAAAAGGGAATAAAATCGTGTATTTTAGGTAATAACAATAATAAATCGGTACAGCATAATTTGTGCAAGTACCTCTTTGATTACCGTAATTCTGTTCATTCTAGCACGGGGTGTTCGCCGGCCCAGTTAGTTATATTATTCAAGGCCACAAGTTACGGTCTCGATTAGATTTAATAAACCCTAAATTACCGGCAACTGAGCCGCCACCATCTGTCGCTCTCATTCGCAACGTCAAATATAAACAGTGTTTGCAGTCTGAAAATTATAATACAAGACAAACTCATTGTTTTAACCCGGGCGACCAAGTTTCATATAGAAAATATAATATTAATAGGCGCCATACGTGGGAAAAAGCAATCATTGTAAAGCGAATTGGAAAAGTGATCTATATTGTTAAAGACTGTCTAACTAACTGTAATTTAAAAAAACACAAAAATCAAATAATACCATTCAAGGGCACAGGCAGCAACCTCGACCAACATCAGTCTTGCCCTATCGAATTGGAAGACATCGCCCCACTAGAGGCCTCGACTTCTGAACCTTCGACTACATACTTACCTGTATGTGAATCTGATAAGGTCGAAGAAGGGACATCAGGGGAAAGAGGAGATGCGGCGGAGATGCCAATCACACAAGAGGAAGAATTTTTCGAAGCGGAGGATAAGGGGGTTTCCACTGAAACACCATCTACTCCCACACAAGAGTGTATTATAAAAAATTCTTTATGTAGATTGAACACTCATTATAATATCACTCTTATAGCCTTAATCTTATATTATTTGTGGTATTGTCAAGCTAGGGGAAGGAATGTTATATTTGTTAATACGTGTATTAGGTTAACGCCTACTTATTGTACCTACCCACTTGTTTTAGTTATGTAGCTTGACAATTAAACTCAGTGCTATCTCAGCTGTCTCGTGTTTTACTTGTGCTTGTACCCAAACATATCACCCGCCGAGTTTCATGCCCGAGTCTCAGTGAGGCGAGCATGAAATTCCATTCTAGTAAGCGCGTAGTATTCGTAATTATTTACAAGTTTGATTTAATGATATCAAAATACTTGCAAATGCACTGTGATAGGCATGTTTTTATTTATTCCAACGGTTTATTTCTACTCCCAAGAAAACGTCACCATTTTACAATGAAACTAAATATAAAATTACTTACAGAAAAAATTATAACAAATCAAACACAACCTCGAAGCACAATTTAAATACATATTGGCTTGTAGCTAAGCCAAAATCTCATACTATACGTACCATCATTTTAATGTGAGTGGCGTTTTTATTACACAAAGTAATCCTAGCATTTTACCTTATTTTTTTAAATAGAATACAAATTGGGTATAGTGACATTTTGTAGGTAGGTAGCGATAAACGTACTTTACAATGTAAGTTTATGAAAAAAAAATGAAAATATCTTTATTGATTATAAAATATACATTGTTACAGCTATGATTGGAGTCTCCTTTTAAGCTTGAAAAAGCCTGTGTTAGGAGACTCCGCTCCTTCATCAGAAGAAAGTATTATTTGAAAAAAAAAAATTAATCGACATCATTTCCTTACGTAATCTTATCTTAATAATATATATAAATCTCGTGTCACAATGTTTGTCCTCAATGGACTCCTAAACCACTTAACCGATTATAATAAAATTCGCACACCATGCGCAGTTCGGTCCAACTTGAGAGATAGGATAGTTTTTGAAACGGATTTCGACATCCACGCGGGCGGAGCCGCGGGCAACAGCTAGTAGATTTATATATTCAGAGAGACTGTGGTGTGTGTGAAGTGTGTGTGTATGTGTGTGTGTGTGTGTGTGTGTGTGTGTGTGTGTGTGTGTGTGTGTGTGTGTGTGTGTGTGTGAGTGTGTGTGCGCGCGTGTGCGTGCGTGTGTGTGAGTGCGAGCGTATGTGTGTGTGCGTGCGTGTGTGTGAGTGGTGATTGGTGATTCATCATTTCAACAGCTCCTCCGTGTCTTCATAGGTAAACGGTGTAATCCAATTACTAATTTTGCCTTTAATTTCAAATTGTTTGTCATCGTACATATATATGTCCCTGTTTATTCTATTGTATAATAGCGCCGCTCGTTTACTGTATTGTATGCTCGCAAACTTTGTTTTGGTTTTGGGAACTTCTACTATTCGATCTTTTCTTCTTTTTTTTGATTGGTTTGCATCGTAAGGTAGATCCTTGTGTTGTTTTAAAATTACTTTAGTAATGTATAGTTTCCTTACAGTCAACAAATTGCTAATTTTATAAAGATTTTCTGTAGAATACCTTTTCGTTTTAAAGTACATTAGTTTAATCAGTGCCCGTTGCCCTCGTTCAAGATCAATGAATTTTGTTTTTGCAGCACCACCCCATATGGGGATACAGTATACTAAAACTGACTGTGCTAGAGCTATGTATATTTCGTTTAGTAGATTTCTAGAAGTGTTTGTGTTAGTGGGTAGGCTTACTGGGACCGTGTGCCTGAGAGTTTTGAATATCCAGCTTAGTTTTCTTATCCGGTTTGTGACCTGTTCCAGTTGGGGGTACCAGGACAGCTTTTGGTCAATGATTATGCCCAGATACTTAGTTTGTGTCACTTTATCTATTTTTGGACAAGTGCACACAGTAGCATCATCACAAGAGTGTATTTTTATGATGAGGTTTGTGCTAGGTTGCGTTCGGTTTGTAATACTGAAGCAAATGACATTTGTTTGGCTATGTTTAGCGTTAGTAGATTCGATTTCAGCCATTTATCAACTTGTCTCATACCAGTTTCCGCACGCAATACTACTTCACCCCACGAGCTCCCAGTAAAAACAACTGCCGTGTCGTCAGCATAGGAAAATACTCTTGCGTTATCTATTTTGAGGTTACAGAGGTCATTAATATAAAGCAGGAACAACGTAGGACCCAATACGCTCCCCTGCGGAACCCCAAAAGTCACAATTTTATCATGGCTGACTTGGTCTCCCACTCTAACCCTTTGATACCTATTTGTTAGGTAGTCACTAAATAATTTAAGTGGTATTCCTCTTAGTCCTGCACTCTCCAATTTGTTTAGTAGAATGGGAACACAGACCGTGTCAAATGCCTTCCTTAAATCAAGGAAGATAGTCAAACACTTTCGACCCACATCCATATTATCAATCACAAATGAGCTAAGGGCAGTGACAGCATCCTTGGTTGATAAACCTGGCCTAAATCCAAATTGTGTGTCACTTAAGATGTTATATTTATGTAAGTAGTGTAAAAGTCTCTTGTTAATTAATTTTTCAATTATTTTTGAGATGGCTGGTAATATGGATATTGGCCTGTAGTTGCCTACATCCCCTTTGTCCCCATTCTTATAAACTGGTATCATGACAGCTTTTTTAAGTGACGAAGGAAAAACACCTTTCGCGAAACAAAGGTTGGTTAAGTGTGCTATAATTGGAGCAATATCCTGGCCTATATATTTAAGAAATCTAGTGGATACATTATCCCACCCAGCCGCACTATCAGTTTTCAAATTCATTAGTGCTCTGAACACCTCGAGTGGGTCTGTATCTAAAAGAGCAAACGAATTCGCCTGTGTTGATAATAAGTTAGGCATCTGGGAAGTGAGAGATGTGTTTGCAGATGATGAGATTTGATGAGCTAGGTCTTTACCAATGTTTGCAAAAAAATAATTTATGAAATCTACAGAGTCGGTTGGAGTTGCTTTGACATTTAATAAATCTGTGTTAGGGTTATTTGTACTATTAGTATAAGTCAAAGTTTTTATATTTTTCCATAGCATTTTACTGTTTTTGACTGATTTGGCAAGTAGTTCCCGTTCAAATTTTCTTTTAAGTCTCTTAATCAAATTATTACAGTAGTTACGATAACGCCGATATGTTACTTTTAGCACTTCATTACATGGATCATTACGCGTTTGTTTTTGTAGGTTATTGCGATTTTGGATGCATTTCAATATGCCGGGAGTAATCCACGGTTTGATTGTACGCCTGTTACTAGGAATCACATTGGTAATAGTATGTTTTTTTATTGATTTAGTTAATCTGTATAGGAGTTGGTCTGTTAGTTGTTCGGGGTCATGACAGTACAACAAGTCTGCGAGATTTTTATCTCTCAGATAGCACAGAGCGTGCTCAAAATTAAGAAAAGTACTGGTTTTGTTTATGTTTTGTTTGTTTCTTACTTTTGATATTGATAAAAATGTGGTGTAGTGGTCCGTGATAGTCGTATCTAGTACAGCGATGGCAGCTGAGAATTTTGTTTTATTTAGCTTAATCATGAAGTGGTCCAAACAATTAAGTTCACGTGTGGGTAGAATGTGACCAGGTAGGATACCAAATTGTGACAGTGTATTTAAGTAGGTAGTTAACTCGGTTTTTGTATTCCTCTTGTGGCTCAGGGTCTTTTGTTGCCAGATTAATGTTTATGTCCCCTGCAATAATAACATTTCGCTGAGAGATCATTGTATTTAGGTGTGCACTGAGAGAGTCGAGAAAACAGTCTGTGTTTGTATTTGACGGCGAGCGGTAAATACACAGAATAATATTGTTAAGTACCTCCACCTGAACACACGACGCCTGCATTAGGGTTATTTCTTTAACCTTTGCACTTAACGATTTCTCAATATAAACGACCACGCCGTCATTCTGATTTAATTGGCGTGTAGTAAAGAAGGATTCGTAGTCACTGATTTGTGGTATCGGTTTATTTGGGTGTAATCTACATTCGGTTAAAATGATAATATCTGTTTTAAATTTAAATGTTGATAATAGCAGCATGAAGTCGTCAAAATTGCAGTAAACACTTCTTATATTCTGTGAAATAATAGTCAAGTCATTGTTACCTATATTAATGTATTTATGGAGTTCCGCACTATTGCATTCATATGATCGCGCAATTTCAATGTCGTTTATTTCATTCACAGTTTGTAAGGTGTTATCCATTTTGATAGTGGTAGATTAATAGATCTATGCTATATGAGTGATATTTATTTATATTTGTTACAAGATAGCTGCTGTAAAGTACTACGGAGTTATTTATAGTTAATATTGAAAGAAGCATACAGAGGTGTAGACACTTAAGTACACTGGAAATATTTACATAGGTGCATGGCCGCAATACTATGTTAAAGTTATTACTGCTTATTATATTTCTTAGAAGATAAATACCTATCGCAAGTATTCGATTTTTTATTAATTGCACAGCCATTCATGATTAGTTTTGTGAGTGACGTAATAAGGTCTAAGTATAAACTTAAGCACAAAACAAACAATAATATAAG
Source organism: Lithosia quadra (assembly GCA_963576445.1). NCBI lineage: Eukaryota > Metazoa > Arthropoda > Insecta > Lepidoptera > Erebidae > Lithosia > Lithosia quadra. The sequence goes on from OY754897.1 coordinate 4,336,998, forward strand.
AGCATGCCCGAGCCATTACCTTGTTGTTTTGGTTACCCTTTAGGCACACGTAGGTATTAATTATATATGTATCTACGTATTTGAACAGGTTGTAAAATATGTAAGTTGACCGCAATGTGACATAATATATTTATAGTAGTTTATGTTAAAGCTAGCTTTAGTAATGATAGTTTTGTGAGTGATTTGTTTGAATGATTGTAATGTACAGATAATAATGTGTAAACGTGGTGAGTACTGTAAGTAGAGAATAAAATTGTGGGGGGTTAATTTGAGTGTGTACTTGTATGATGAAGAGGTTATTGCTGGTACTGTATCAAGAATAATCAAATCTCTGAATATGCATCGATTATACAAAGTATGGAGTTCTATTAGCCTAATTAACATGAGTAACATTTTAAGGAAAGCAGTGAGCACCTTTAGTCATACCTCATTCATTAAGGTTTGAACTTGAGCTTCATTTTTAATTACATATGTGGGTAAATCATCATGTTTCTTCACGTAGACTTTGCCGTAGGCTGTCCAACAGAATTTGTATCCTTTAGACTTAGCTAGATCGCGTGCTAGAAAATGCAATCTTGAACCCTTAGATGTGAGCTGTTCCGATATAAAAATAGTGTTGTCCTCGTCGCTTTTCAGACCAAGATGTTTGCAACTCAGCTTATTATTTCGGTTATGTTGATTGTAGGCTTTACACTTTTTGATAATGTCTGATTTCAACAAAGTGGATGATGTTTCAATGATTATTGGCGTGTTCGGAGACCCCTGCTTCTTTCCTTTGATTCCGTAAATATCTCGAATGTCTGTTTTCTTAAGCTCACAATTTATATTTTTGGACATACATAACATCATATTAATCAAGTCTTCTTTGTCTTCTTTCAGCTGTTTAGGAACGTTTCTTATCTCAAAATTAGATTTACGATTTTCCCGCTGCATATCCTCGATTCTATGTTCCAGCAAAGTTATGTATTCCTTGTCTTTTTTTGTTTGTACCTCCATTTGTTGTATTTTCTTCTTAAATTCCTCATATTGGGCAGAGAGATTGGCCACTGCAGTTTCTATGTTGTTGTTGGTCTGTTTTATTTCCAAAAGTGCAGGGGTTATTTTTTTTAGCTCGGACTCATGGTTCAGAAACATGGATTTGATCATGTTTATCATGTCCTCTTTAAAAACTTCAAGCTCATCTTCTCTTCGTCTCTTACCGCGCTGAGATACATACTCGCAGTTCGTGGGAGTAGTGAAGTCAGCACTCTGCTCAGTCAAGTTACTCTCAGATTGTGTTTTATTCATATTGCAGACTAGTAGCTTATCCGTTGATTAGGTGCAGTTCGTAGCCAATATCTATGGCCTCGCCTCGTAGCGGATGTAGGTGGTAGTCGTAGCGCGTAGCACGGACGCGGCAAGCGATGCGAGAACAGGATAGCAATATTGTGATAGCGAAGTCAGTCTTTTTCTAGCGCACAGGAGTGTGGTGGGGTGTGCAGGCGTCTTCACAGGCGCGCGGCGAGACAGAGTCGGCAATTGGTTGCTCTGTACTCCTTGCACAGGCACTCCGCGTTCACCAAGGTCAAACTCGACCTTACACTTTTTAGCACAGTTCAAACTAATTTAGATTTTAATTGCACGCTATTACGAGATAGTTCCGTATTATTGATTTTTATATTTGGACTAGAATTTTAAATAAGGATCAGTAACACAACTGCCCGCTATGAGAGCACGGACGAAAGAGGATGCCCTGGCATTTTGGGGACATACATACATTCTCTGAACCTTTTTCCCAACTCAGTTGGGGTCGGCTTTCCAGTTTAACTGTGATGCGGCTGAACTTCGATATTTTCCGTGGAGCGACTGCCACCTGACCTCCACAACCAATGGTCATTATGAGCAATGGCGATATCGAAGTGCCAAGTTAGACTGGTAGGACTTTTGTGGGCTCCAACTACCCGTAAAGACTGCCATAGATGTTTGTATGGCAACCGGGACCGACGGCTTAACGGGTCTGAAGCAGGTCGTCCCATTCGCAACTCGTCATACATTCTCAACACGTTCCATTCGCAGCTTGTCCCATTCTCAACTCGTCCCGTTCGCAACTTGTCCCGTTCGCAACTCGTCCCGTTCGCAACTCGTCCTATTCGTAACTCATCCCAATTATTACACATCGATAAAGATTACCAGGATAATGACCCATTAATTTTGAACGAAAGCCATAACCTCTAGGGGGTCAGTAAACCCATTTATACTCAACACAAAATAAAAGGCCCGTTTTGACGTTTGTCCTCGTGGCGTTACTAGTTATGTACCTATACGATTCGGTATTCGATACTCAGGATGAATCGAATCCAGTTTGTATGGGGATTTAATCGATTTGAATATGTATGTAAACTGCATTGGATTAAAGTTCTGATTAGAAAAATTTGCTTAACCTTTGATTTTGTAGGTATTTTAAAACAATACAATGTTATTAAAGGTCAATTTACTTATATTTAATATTTTTTTTACAATAACATTCACTCAATCACAAAAACAACAAGAAAAATTAAATCAGTCTTCAGAATCTAAACACAAGTATTAAAATAAATAAAAATAAAAGTGCGCGTCGGGCTTGAAAAAAAATATCTCACTCGATATTTTCTTTCCTTAACTGATTATTAATAGTCTGTGGACTACAAGAAAAAATCGTTATGTACAGCACTTAGCTGAGTGGGCGGTACCTGTCAATGAAAAATGTAATTACCTCTATAACATTTGAATTGATAAAAAATTAAGAACTTCACGGGCACGAACTGTCAAAGTGGGCCTTTTACGCGTTTGGTCCAATTGTCAAAAACAGGATAAAATCACGGTTGGTCCAATTCGTGATTGGTCCAGTTCACGATTGGTCCAATTCGCGATTAGTCCAATACGCTATTGGTCCAATTTGAGGTTTTATTCCAGATCCCCTCTATTGTTGGTGAATTATGTGTCATGGGTAAATCATATATAGGTATAGGTACATTATTTCATTTGGATTGTGTAACATGAAAATAGAGGGATCTATCGCTCGGCGGCCGCTACCGCGGCACGTTCGCTTCGCTCGCTCGCCTTCGCGCAATACAGGTCACTGTTTTAACATAACCTAACCTAACCCTAGACAGTTTTCAGTCATAATTATAATAATAACCAATTGCGTATTGGACTAACTGCGAATTAGGTGGATTGGACCAACCGCGTATTGGACCAAACACGACTAAACCCCAAGTGGTATACAAGTATTACCCAATGCGAACCAAAAACGCTACAAGTAGCGAATAGGACGAGTTGCGAAAATAAATAGAGGATAGGACGAGTTGTGAATGGGACGAGACGCGAACGGGACGATTTGAGAATGGGACAAGTTACGAATGGGACAAGTAGCTGTTTGGACGAGTTGCGAATGGGACGACCTGCTTCAGACCCGGCTTAACGTGTTCTCCGAGGCACTAATAAACCTGCGATAACTTCGAAAAGCATCGAAAAGTCATTGGTGTGTGCCATGGTAAACCTGGGATTGAACCCACGGAGCACAATAACCAGTGGAGAGAGCGTGCGGGGCTGCCGCAGTCGCTAAACATACGCTAAATGAAGCGTATGCTGCGAAATTTTGATCAGTCGCAGAAATTGTAGGTTGACGTACGAACGTCACGCGCTCCCGTTTTAAAAGGAAATAAAAATAAAAGCAATGCCTAGTTGTGTAATTAAATGGTGTGGAAAGTCTACTACAACGTCAAGTTACATGAAAGATGGGATAACATTTCACAGGTAAGTGTTTTTTACTCCATTTAATAAAACAACAATTTCAACAACGAAAAATAAAATCAAATATTTGCTCTCTTTCTAGCACATTGAATTGCATATAGCAGTTGTCCCTTTTTTTCTCGATAGTTCTGTTCGCAGCATCGCGACATTTTATATCGATATAATTTAAAATAGGTTTATTTATTCAATGTTCTTCCTATAGTTTCCTTATTTTTTTTTTGTATCATTATTGCTTTATTTTAAGACTTACTTATGCAGGTCTTCCTCGCAAAAGTGTAGGAATACTGGTAAAAAACTTGTACATAACAGTAAAAAATGTATAGTGCGCGGCATCTAACGTGGCCTGATTTTGGAGTAGTGTGGGCCCCACTACTACAAAACCGTACCAAGTTAGATGCTGTACACTATACTTGTTTGTGGCAAAATGCGTGGCAAAATAAATGAAATCTCTACCTGACTAAAAAAAAAAATAGATTTGCTCGCCTCCGTTGCCCGGGTGCACCACGTGGAGGGTCCGGCCCGCACCCTCCAGGCGACGTCCTGCCACTAAATGACGAAGCGATTCTAATCTTTCCCGTTATCATTACCTATTGAATTTCATGGAACGCGACAGTTTAAAGGTTAGGGGTTCATTATATTGGGTGCGGGCCGGAACCTCCACGTGTTGCACCTGGGAAACGGAGGCGAGCAGTGCCTCCCACTCGCCACAGGAGACGCTACTGCCTGCGGCCAATCCGGCCGGGGTGGGAGTGGCCCTCTAGAGGGCTGCTCCAAGGCTCTCCACGTGTCCCTCTGACTAGCAGATGGCACAGTGGGGAGCGAGCGAGAGGTGAGCTGATTGTCTGCGCGCCGACAGTTGGGTGACAGGACGGCCGCCTGTCACCCGACACTCCACCTTCGTCGGGGGGTCTTAAAACCGTAGATGGCCCCGGGGTCAGCTGGGTGCGAGGGATATGCCCATTGGGTAACCTTACACCCCGGTAACTAAGGCCCGAGACGGCGTGCGGTTTTAGTCTGTTCGATCCCGACATAACCACCCCCGATGGCCGAAGGGGGTGGTATCCATGGGGATTTCCGCACGATAAAAAAAGGGGTTTCATTATATTGGAAAAACGTGTATTTTGTATTAAATTTTGCAGATTTCCTAATGATGACATCGAGAAGAAAGAAATTTGGATCAAAGCTACACATAGAGACAATTTTTTACCAACAAAGTGCAGTGTCGTATGTTGAGCCATTTCACGTAAAAGTACCAGAAAAAATTATTTTGTAAATAAAGTCTTCCTAATTTAATAACCTTTTCTTTTATTTTATAAAGCATATTAGCAACTGAAATTATTACTAATATTCCCTCTAAACCCTCCAGCTAAGCTCAAGGGCTTGTGTTAGGAGTGGGTTCACGTCGGTAGTGTAATGACCTGGATTCGAACCCGGGGCCTCTCGATCGTAAGGCGGACTTCTTAACCACTAAGCTACCGCTTTTTCTCCTGTTTTAAACAATTCTGTATCGCAAACAAATCCTTATAAATAATATTATAGATTACGAATGAGTCAACAATTTTATCGATATCGATACTTTTTTAATTACTTGTTTGGAATCCCTAGCTATTGAGTTGTCATTTTTTTGACAATTCGTCACCCAATCACAGAGGGCGAAACCCATTCTCTCCCCGCCGCAAATTGGTGACTTTGATTTAGAACAAAAACATGCCCATACTCTCTCCACTGGTTATTGTGCTCCGTGATTGAACCCGAGACCTCGTCTCAGTAGTCCATTACCCAAACCACTAGGCTACCACGGTTGTTTCCACTAGGCTACCGCGGTTGGTTATATTTTGGGCATAAATAATAAATGTCCAAGTGTCAGGCTACAAATCCATCGGTGGCCATAAGTTGGAAACTGTTCTAAATGGGTGACGACCCTTTAGTCGCATTATGTCCAATTCGCAAAATGTCCAACTGTCCAGTTCGCGATTGGTCCAGTTCGCAATTGGTCCAGTTCGCGATTGGTCCAGTTCGCAATTGGTCCAGTTCGCAATTAGTCCAGTTCGCAATTGGTCCAGTTCGCAATTGGTCCAGTTCGTAATTAGGGATCCTCCTTGATTACGAGAAGCTTTTTTGACAACCTTTTTTATCGTGCGGGGGGTGGTTATGTCGGGATTGAACCGACTAATACCGCACGCCGTCTCGGGTCTTAATTACTGAGGTGTAAGGTTACTCAATAGGCATATCCCTCGCACCCCAGCTGACCCCGGGCCATCTACGGTTTTAAGATAGCCCCCTCGATCCCCCGAAAGGGAGGTGGGGCAAGCATCGCGCCACTTCACCGACAGGGTGACAGGCGGCCGTCCTGTTACCCAACCGTCGGCGTGCGGACAATCAGCTCGCCCCCCGCTCGCTCCCCACTGTGCCCTCTGCTAGTTAGAGGGACACGTGGAGAGCCTCGGAGCAGCCCTCAAGAGGGCCACTCCCACCCCGGCCGGATTGGCCGCAGGCAGCAACGTCTCCCGTGGCGAGTGGGAGGCGCTGCCTGCCTCCGTAGGCCGGGTGCACCACGTGAAGGTTCCGGCCCGCACCCAGCTTTTTTGACAACCTTCAAAAAAGCTTCTCATAATCTAGGCTAGATTCAGCTCGAAGTAATAATGTTAGAGAAGATTAAGAGACATCACATTTGATAAAAAGTATAACAAATATTTGATCGAACTACAAAATGATAGACTTAGTGTTAAAGGCTTTTTCACTAAAATTATATTTCTTCTTACATTGTTTAAGCAATGATTTTGTAATAAGTACATCACTTCATGTATGCCATTTTATAAAAATAATTATGACATAACGTGATTTTTCGATTTCATGAAAATATTAAAATATACACATAACCTGCCTACTATGATTAAAATACCTATATTGTTTCCATTTCATAAAAAATACTTATGACTTAACGCAATTATTCGATTTCATGGAAATATAAATATAACTACCTACTAGGATTAAAATACCTATGTTGATTTCAGTTTATAAAATAAAAATACTTATAATTATGTTTTGATCATAATTATTACCAAATTATGATAGATATGATACATATTTTACATATTATTTGTTAAATAAAAGTGTTGATCATAAATTTTATAAATGTATTTTTACTTCGAGCTGAATCACGCCTCGCAAAAGGTTGTCAAAAGGGGCGTGCCGTAATCACAGACGACTCCTATTTTTATGAACTGGACCAATTGAGAATTGGACAATTTGCGAATTGGACGTTGTGAGAATTGGACAATTTGCGAATTGGACGTTGTGAGAATTGGACAATTTGCGAATTGGACGTTGTGAGAATTGGACAATTTGAGCCCGCTGGACATTTTGCGAATTGGACATAATGCGACTAAAGGGCCTACAAAACGTCACATTCAATATACCTACATATAGAGATAATATTAAACACTGGATACACAGATGTCGTCACCCTTTAGTCGCATTATGTCCAATTCGCAAAATGTCCAGCGGGCTCAAATTGTCCAATTCTCACAACGTCCAATTCGCAAATTGTCCAATTCTCACAACGTCCAATTCGCAAATTGTCCAATTCTCACAACGTCCAATTCGCAAATTGTCCAATTCTCAATTGGTCCAGTTCATAAAAATAGGAGTCGTCTGTGATTACGGCACGCCCCTTTTGACAACCTTTTGCGAGGCGTGATTCAGCTCGAAGTAAAAATGCATTTATAAAATTTATGATCAACACTTTTATTTAACAAATAATATGTAAAATATGTATCATATCTATCATAATTTGGTAATAATTATGATCAAAACATAATTATAAGTATTTTTATTTTATAAACTGAAATCAACATAGGTATTTTAATCCTAGTAGGTAGTTATATTTATATTTCCATGAAATCGAATAATTGCGTTAAGTCATAAGTATTTTTTATGAAATGGAAACAATATAGGTATTTTAATCATAGTAGGCAGGTTATGTGTATATTTTAATATTTTCATGAAATCGAAAAATCACGTTATGTCATAATTATTTTTATAAAATGGCATACATGAAGTGATGTACTTATTACAAAATCATTGCTTAAACAATGTAAGAAGAAATATAATTTTAGTGAAAAAGCCTTTAACACTAAGTCTATCATTTTGTAGTTCGATCAAATATTTGTTATACTTTTTATCAAATGTGATGTCTCTTAATCTTCTCTAACATTATTACTTCGAGCTGAATCTAGCCTAGATTATGAGAAGCTTTTTTGAAGGTTGTCAAAAAAGCTGGGTGCGGGCCGGAACCTTCACGTGGTGCACCCGGCCTACGGAGGCAGGCAGCGCCTCCCACTCGCCACGGGAGACGTTGCTGCCTGCGGCCAATCCGGCCGGGGTGGGAGTGGCCCTCTTGAGGGCTGCTCCGAGGCTCTCCACGTGTCCCTCTAACTAGCAGAGGGCACAGTGGGGAGCGAGCGGGGGGCGAGCTGATTGTCCGCACGCCGACGGTTGGGTAACAGGACGGCCGCCTGTCACCCTGTCGGTGAAGTGGCGCGATGCTTGCCCCACCTCCCTTTCGGGGGATCGAGGGGGCTATCTTAAAACCGTAGATGGCCCGGGGTCAGCTGGGGTGCGAGGGATATGCCTATTGAGTAACCTTACACCTCAGTAATTAAGACCCGAGACGGCGTGCGGTATTAGTCGGTTCAATCCCGACATAACCACCCCCCGCACGATAAAAAAGGTTGTCAAAAAAGCTTCTCGTAATCAAGGAGGATCCCTAATTACGAACTGGACCAATTGCGAACTGGACCAATGGCGAACTGGACTAATTGCGAACTGGACCAATTGCGAACTGGACCAATCGCGAACTGGACCAATTGCGAACTGGACCAATCGCGAACTGGACAGTTGGACATTTTGCGAATTGGACATAATGCGACTAAAGGGAAGGTTATAAAATTGTAAAGTAGCTCGTTTAGTCGCATTCGGTCCACTTCGCATTTGGTCCACTAGACGAAAATGTGTCTATTTCGCATTTCGTCCATTTCGCACTTGGTCCTTTTCGCATTTGGTCCGCTTTGGTGGTTTGAGGTACCTAAATTGAGATGGCGTTAAACGTAGCTGCACTTTTTTTGCAAAAGTGGACCAAATGCGAAATGGAAGTTGCGCGAAGTGGACCAAATGTGAAATTTACCAAGTGGACCAAATGCGACGAAACGGCTGTGTCTGTACATTGGAGATATTTGAAAAAAGGGTCATTCTCAGCCGGCTCAAATAGGCGAGTCCGCGTCGAAAACCAATACTTGGAGATTACTTATCAATATGATTATTTTTTTTATAAAATGTACGGTCAAAAATAGTAGGGGGGGCCTGTGGTATTTTTTAGATAAATTACGTAGAAGTTAGCTTAAAAAAATTAAAACTACGAAAATATTGACCTCGGTGTCGCGTCCGGTCCTGTCCTTGCAGCAAAAAATATTTTTTATCTTTTTTTCTTCAATAAAGGTGTTATATGTACATATATTCACAAACAACTTGATAACTATTTACTTAATTTATAACATTACTAAGCCATTATAGGCATTACTAGACAAGTTACAACTGGTTGTCATTACGTCCGACGTTCAGAGTTGACTTCAGTGGCGCGCACGGATTCATTCATTACTCTGTACTCTAGCGACTGCGAGAGTAGAGGTTCGAGTAGTGCAAACTATCAGTTACACGGCACCGGTGGTAAGGACAAGACGTCTGTATGTTATCGCCCCACTGTTTTATTAAGTTATGTAAGCATTTTCGGTGGCTTGGTATACACCTAAAACTGATTTCGGTGAATCCATTTTATCCTCAATTATTTGAACTAATAATGTAAAGCTATATTAAAAGTGTGTCTTTTATGTATTAGATTTCAATAAAAAACATAAGCATTCATAATACAGATTACTTTTAAAAATATATAGGATTTTGCTAAATATTTTGATTTCAGTGCCCTTGATTCCGGTGTATTCGGTGGGTCTGGAAGTCGAAATGTATGACTGCCGCGTGGAATTCAGTATCGCGACCAAGTCTATTTTAATAAAACGACTCTCCACTCGACTTTCCACTCCGCTGTTCACTCCACTCTCCACTCCACACTCCACTCCACTGTTCACTCCACTCTCCACCTCCACTCTACTTTCCAATCCTCTCTACCGACTCCACTCTACATTCCACTCTCCACTTCAATGTCCAATCCACTCCACTCCACTCTCTACACCACGCCCCACTCCCCACTCCACTCTCCACACCACTCCCCACTACGCTCCACTCTCCACTCCACTGGTTTCCACTCGTCTAGCCGAAACCTTTCGGATAAAAAGTACTAAACGGATTTTAGTACTTACGGTTTTCTTAATCAGACTTAAAATTTGGAGATATGACCAATAAGTTTTTTTTAAATTTATTCATTGGTTTCACCTTACACCATCTTTACAGGGCTCACCTAAGGCGACAGTGTGGACATCATATCCCTATATAACAGTACTTTTAGTTGTAATAATCAATATTCACGCGGGCGGCGCTACGGGCGTCAGCTAGTAACTACTACTAACTATAGAATTGTAAATTACTTGGCCCGATACAACTACACATATCGTTGGAGACGACGATATGTGTAGATATAAAGATATAAAAGACTTGGTTATGTTGACCACAAAAAATATCTAAGTATTTTTTGGAATCCTTGTCTGTTTGTTCGTGATGGACGCAAAAACTGCGGAACAAATTTTGATGTTTCCTTTTCATTAGCAATGTCTTGGTTTTACATAAAATCTGCCGTATGTTTGATTGCATTTGGTTTAGTAGAACCGGGGAATTGACCAATAAACGATTACGAACCAATCGACTCCCACGGGCAGAGCCGCGGGTATTAGCTTGTATAAAAAGTAGCCTATATTAGTACTACTTAGTAGTACTAATCCAGACTATAATCTATCTCTGTACCAAATTTCAGCCATATCCATTCAGCCGTTTTTACATGAAAGACTAACAAACATACATCCAGATATCCCGAATGATTGACTCCGTGGGCAAAGCCACGGGTAGTAGCCTATATGTTATTTCAGATTATAATCTATCTTTATACCAAATTTCAATCCGATCTATTCAGCCGTTTTTGCGTGAAAGAGTAACAAACATACATCCAGACATCCCGACTGATCGACTCCGTGGGTCGAGTGATCGACTTCGTGAGCGGAGTCGCGGGTATTAGCTTGTATAAAAAGTAGCCTATATGTTATTTCATACTTTAATCTATCTCGTTACCAAATTTCAGGCAGATCTATTGAGCCGTTTTTACGTGAAAGAGAAACAAACATATATCTAGAAATCCCGACGACCGACATAAGCCGTTTTTATGTGGCAGAGTAACAAACATACATTCTTACAAACTTTCGCGTTTATAATATCAAGTAGGAAGTAGAATAGGATAGGATTTTATATATTTGATTTCAGTGATAAAAATGTTGATTTCGGTGGACACTATTAAAAAAAAGTGAAATATCTTCATAACCATTCAGTCTATACAGTTCCCTCAACTACTGAAATGTTTTAAATTAACACTAGATTTGATATTTCATGTAAGTAAAACCTTAATTGAAAGAAAAAAATTGGACACCGAAGTCAACCAAATAATGAGCCGCCTGAGAAAGACCCAAAAAAAAGTCGGTTGTCTGTAAAATCTGGTAAAATCGGTTTACTGACGATAGTTGAACGTGATAACGTCAAGTAGGAGAGAAACATGTCGAACGCTGCCGAAAACGCGGAGGCCGATTGTGCCTCTTTGTCGCTCGTTCCGCGCTCTCGCGGTCCGTTCACACAGAGCGGCTCGGAGAGGAGAGCAGATTCTTATCACGTTGAAAACAGAGTTTTTAGTATTTGTAGTAAGGTTTATTTTTGCATCTGCACTGCTTTTTGTCATTATGAAAATCATTTGTCAGTGTTGTGAAAAGAAAAATGCGCGCCGATGCTCTCCGAGCCGGTCTGTGAGAACGGACCCTTAAATGGAACGCCTCAGAGCGAGGTAACGCCCCATGACTCATGTTTTTTCGTGCGTGCAGCCGGCTCCATCGAATTAAAAGACGTTGTCACGTCAAAAAATACTTATACTGTATCCATTTGGCCGTGATACAAAATGTAAACAAACCATAAAAAGGCTCTTTTAGTTGTCATATGAAACGAATAGGTACACTTTTTATACTTTTTTAATCATATTTAAATATTCATAATAATAGACCTAAAAATGTTGTGAATCTCAAACTATGAACGCATTTTAATACTACTAAATAAAGGTGAACATTCATTTTAGGTAATGAAAATAGAATTAATAGTTTCCGTATTTAGCCGGGTTATAGCCCGCCATTTTTACAAATAGAAAAGTCGGCTAAGAAAGTTTTGCATAGCTTAACTATCTTGTGTTATGGGTTCTAGAATACAGATAAACATACTCGGATACATTTCTTTATGTAAATACGCACATTTTTTAAACAAACACCCAGATCAATGCAAATATTAATATTCAAGCATTTGCATTGATCGGGAATTAAACCTGCGAACCCAGACTTAACAGTCGAACGCTCTACCGGAACGCCATAGAGGTGGTCGCTTGGGTTGTGTCATTGGGTAAGCAATGGTCTTATAGTATTAGTAAACGATGGGTGACCACACCTGTGCGGTACAATAATAATGTTAATATAACTATGGACACTTACTTTTTAATATAATACACAGACTATAACTCTATGGCGGTTTCTAAACGAATAGTATTTTACGGAAGTCTGTACTGCATTTAATAGATTAAAAAAAAAACTGAATCGTTTATGGGATGTCAGGTAAAAAAAGTCAGTATTCAGCATGGGAATCGAACCCGCGACTAGCCCTTTCTTTGACCAACTGAGCTGCCTGGATATTTTTTGTCATATAGGTCACGTCAAAATGACTTCACCTCGCCTGATGGTAAGCTAAAGGTAAAGTCTCAGGAACCATTACATACACTGACAGTGACATAATGGTGGCCCTCAACTTGACGACCTCATGAAAGAAGAGATCATTGTCGTCGCAGCACTGCGTGACAAAGCGCAGATATTGGTTTAGACTACGCCAATACCCACTGGTCCCACAAGTGCTGCGACAACCATCAGCTCAAGCCCGGCTATGCACCTGCTGAACCTGCAATCCAACCAAGGTTGGATTACTATGGAGGGTTTTTCGTAAGGTGAACGGGGGAGTTCAAATACCATTCCAGATATTAACTTTCCCCATTAAAATTTATAGGCACGTCAACATAGTAATTGCTTTTAATCGTTTTAGAGATGCAGGTGACCGCTTACTATCTATACTCCCTTTTTAATTTTAGACAAGAAAATGACAACTGCAACTGTCACTGATAGAAAAAAGGGTGACCCGCTACAATAGTGATGTTCGGCAATCAATAGACTAGATACTTTAGTCATTCTTTATTTTTATCAGTGAATGAACCTCTTTGCAGTTTATGCTCGCCTAGTACATTACACGACGGAAATATGTTTTATAGAATACTAGCTGTGTCCCGCGGCTTCGCCCGTGGCATACTTTGTCCCCGTGGCAGGATAAAAAGTATCCTATATCCTTCTTCTAGTTCTAAGCTACCTCCGCATCAATTTTCAGCCAAATCGGTCCAGCCGTTCTCTAGTTTTAACGAACAGCAATTGATCTTACATAATATATAGATTTAATTACTTACTGTGTATGTTTTCTGTTTAATTACCGTAAATTACATATTTTTATTTATATAAAAATTTTATTTATATATTTAATAAAATAATTATAATCTCGACTCACGATTAACTTATAATTGGAAAACTCAATTCAACCACATCACTATTTATTTGATACAAAAAAACTGCAACACTGCAAATGTCATTTTCTTGCCTAGAATTAAAAATCGGAGTAGGTATAGTTTGGTTCTTTGAGTAGATGGTGTAAGAAAAATGTCAGTAGAATATTGTCATAATAATAAAATAAAATAGGTATACCATCAAAAAATATTAATTTTCTTCATTACAATAAAACTATACACTTACATGATTATAATGAAATAAATTAGAAAATAATATACGAAATTTATAATATAGCATTTATTCTAGAACCGATATAGGGTTCTAGAATAGATACAAAGAAAATCTTAAATTTATTGATTTCACAAAAATGGCACTTTATGTTATTGTGATAGTATCACTACATAGTATAAAACAAAGTCGCCTTTTCTGTCCCTATATCCCTATGTGCGCTTAAATCTTTAAAACTACGCAACGGATTTTGATGCGGTTTTTTCCAATAGATAGAGTGATTCAAGAGGAAGGTTTATATGTATAATACATGCATCATATACTAAGGCTAATTTAGTATCAGCATTGCACCCGTGCGAAGCCGGGGCGGGTCGCTAGTTTGCAATAAATTGCGATCATTTGGAATTAAATGGAATAATTTTGCAATACTTTATAACTAAATTGCAATTAATTGCGTAAAGTTGCAATATATTGCAATGATTCTTTGCAACTAAATTTCAATGAATTGCGTAAAGTTGCAATATATTGCAAGAACTTTTTCAAGCTTTTCTTAAATTCTGCGAGTATGCAATGGCGGTAGGTTCAATTTGCAATAATTTGCAACAAATTGTAATTATAAAGTGCAGCACAGACATACTTGGCAGTAAAACTATATCGACGCGATATTTGGCAGTTAGAGGTCGTCCCTCGCAGCTTGATCCTGAAATACAAACATAATAACGTAATACCAACAAATGCTTTTAGCAAAAAAATAACTAGAATTTTCATGTTCATGCGATCCTATTCTACATTCGGATCGAGATCTTACAATACGATCCATTACGATCATTGATATCTATTGTATACATTTTTTTAATGATAGGAAAGTCAAAACTGTACATTGAATATTTTTTTTAAGAATACTTGGGGTGTGATATACAATCGATACCAAAGTGTTGCATACGTTTATAGGCCACGGTGACCGCTTCCCATCGGGTGGGCCGTGTGCTTGTCTGCCACCTAGGTAATATAAAAAGGGTAGGGGAAAAGCAAAAATTCTGACCTATAGGAACAGCACAGGCCGCACGTTTCTCTCGGAGCCGCTGGAGTGTGAGTGGCTGCGGCGCGTGCTGGCCGGCAGGTTGGGCGGCAGGTTGGGCGGCAGGTTGGGCGGTAGGCTGGGCGGCGCGCCGGGCGGGGCGTCGGGTGCCAAGTCCGGCGCGGAGCCCGAGCTGGTGGACTTGAGGTCGGGCAGCGCCTCCTTGGCCGTGAGGCGCTCCGAGCCGCCGCTGGAGCCCCCGCTGCCCGAGATCACGCTCTCCTCGCGGTTGTAGCTACAGAACACGTTATATTTACCGTAATATGCCCACTATAGTCACATCACGTTCAAAGCAAACAATATACTGGGTTTTATTCTTAGATCCACAAAAGGTTTTAAAAATCCTCGTAGCACCTTGTACTTATACTTCAGCCTCGTAAGAAGTATATTAGAATACGGTAGTCCTATATGGTCGCCGAATTATAAGGTGCACATTGACGATACTGAACGAATTCAGAGGAAATTTCTCAGAATTTTATGTTATCGTATAAAACCTGGCCGGTCTAACTTAAATTACAATATAATATAATATAATTATACTTATTATATATATTTTTATATTATATATTATATATAAGAATATTATCTTATACTATATAATTCAAAGTCCTGACTGACCTAGAGACAACGCACAGCCTAAACCGCTGGTCGTAGAGACTTGAAATTTGCAGAATATGTGTGTTTTGATGCGTGGAGGTGTACTAAGAAAGGAATTTTTGAAATTCGAACCCTAAAGCCCTAAAAAGGGCTAAAAACGTGCTTTTGCCAGAACTCAAGAACGGCTGAACAGATTTTCATGATCTATGATTTTTTGGGTTTGTCTCCGCCTCGAATAACATATAACATAATTAAAAATATATGATTCATTCAGGAAATTTAGTAATAAAAAGAAAATTAGATGTTACAAACGTTTTTATCGCCATCTATAATAGTTGTCATAGCAACAGGAACTAAAATTGACTTTGTCTAAATTTTCATAGAGTAATATCCTTTACTTCTTTTTCCTCAAAAGTAAATAGAATGTATTAATTTTTAGGGTTCTGTGCCTGATTAGGAAAAAAAACTTATCTCTTCGTTATCCGTCTGCCTGTCTGTCAAGACCTCTTTCTTAAGAACACGTAGAGGCATCAAGTTGAATTAGATAAAAGGAATGTTACGGATAATGCTTGACATTACACGGAGCGTAATATCCAAACTGTGGTCTCACTATCGACTAATAGGTGGCTTGACCTACCATCTCCTGGCCTGCACTCATAGAGGACGGCGGTCGTTAAGTTACCTTCGGCGACGTTAGTGAGTCACCTGCACCGCAATCGGAGAGTTTTAGGAAGCCGTACCTTATTTTTCGTGCGGAAATCCCCACGAATCTCTCCCCTCCTCTGGCCAGTAGGGACGTAATATCGGACTTGACCGACTAAAGTCGAACTCCATCTTGGGTCTATAGACGCCGAAGTTTAAGGTAACCCTTGACCCTGAGCTATCCAAGGCTTACTTATGGCCATGGCTGTTTTGGTGGATTCCTGCATTGCGTAGGCAAGGTGCTGCCATTTGAATGCCACCATTCCTGGGGCTGATCTGTGGGCATACCACCTCTCCATATACTGGTAGAGTCTCCAGAGTGGATAGAGTGACGCCATGTCCTAGAAGCAGACGTCGGCGTGGGGTAAGCCTCATGGTGAGGTCCCTGGTGCCGACCATGGTCACCATAGAGAGTATGTAGAACGCCACCGCTTTTTTTGCGAGGCAGTAATGCGCGCAGAAGTGGTGGTGGAAAAGCTATGGGAGAGATGTAGCACTCCCCCGTGCCGATGAAGGCGCACCGGGCGGCGTAGTTTGGAGAACCATCTCCGCCCTCCATGAATGCGGGCCTAGGGTGACGGTCGAGGCTAACCGTTACCCTAGCAGAAGCAGACCCAGGGTGGCAGGGTGTTATATTTCCACGCGCGCTTTTTTATAGAGATGGGGGATTTAGATTCCTAATAACACGTCGAGGTCGCCAGTGCTGGTGGTCGGAACCGGTTGGGGTTTCTGGGATATCCTTTCTAGGACTCACCAGATTCCTCGATCACACAGGCATTGGTAGTGGACTCCGACATAACAACCTCTCCGTTGGCTCCGTTGAGGTGAAGCCCGACGGGGTTTTTGCGCACGAAAAAAGGGGTATTTCCCTTTGGGCTAGAATCCAGATATTTTGCAGAAAGTAAAATCTTATAGCATAAGTACGGGGAAAAGTCCGGAAAGCATAAATATTACCTACTTCACCAAAAAAAAAATGTATGTCTGTCATTCAAGACAAGAAGCACTGCAACAAAGTTAAGTTCGCCCCCTTTTTTTGTCGTGCGGAAATCCGCCTCATCCCAATTTTGTACGAAACCCTGCGTGCACGAGCCCAATTTGCACTTGACCGGTATTTATTAGTATATCCTCTTTCTTTACTTTCATGAACTTCTTGAATGTTAAATCAGGTTGTCAAATGTCAATGTCTGTAGCAAGATTTTAATAATAAAAAAATCGGATTTTCGGAAATAAATAATGTTCACTAATTTGAAATAGTGCATCGAATGTGAAAGTGCAATGTAACTATGATGAAAGGGTTTTTCAAAGGGCCTCTTCCGAGTCACACATACTTTGGCCAGAGCAGCTATCTAATCCCCATAAAATCTAGAAGACAATGAAAAAGGATAATGATGGTAAATTTTTGTAAATAAACGGGCTTTGGCCGCGATGCATGTCACTGTACTTTGAAGTGTTTGATAGAACTTGAGATGAAATGAATACGTTTACCTGCAACCACTGATTGCGAAGGAATAGACATTGAAAAAGAACTTAGCTTAAAAAAGACTTGGTGGCGATAGCCAACATTCACGCGGGCGGAGCCGCGCGCGGATACGCTAGTTATATATATAATGATACTTAATAGCAGCAGCAATTCGTATCCTTTCGCTCGCCACTCCTTGTGAGCAGCGAGTGTGTGCGCACGTGCGATCACGGTTGAACAAAATATTATAAATATGGCGTTTTGTGTGATGAAAAGGTGTAAAAACACTTCAATAATTCATAGGAAGACTGATGGATTATCGTTTCTTAAATAAGTAACTAGGTATTTCTTAATAGATTTCATAACATTTTTCTAAATATTTTAGATACACAAACTAGGAACACAAAACCGCCGCCATATCCTACAGTGTTGCCATATTTTTTTTATCTTTTCCACAAAATATATTGCCGTATTTATGGGAATTTATAAAGTACCTACTGAGTAAAAAAAATCAGTGTCATGAATGTTGACAAGCTTGATGTTTCTAATCATCATCATCATCATTCTTGCGTTGGTCCCGAACTCTCGATCACATCTGTGTCCTGGATCTACTTAATATGTGGCTTGGATTTCTCTGAATCTTGGGATTGACTGCTGGAAATTCTGTCTACGAACCGACTAAAACCGCAAGCACGACATGCGGTTTTAGTCGGATCTATGAGGAACCATCACACCACTGCTCGCCACAGACAGGGAATTCATCCTTATAAGAACCGATTAAAACTGCACGCCGTTCTGGGTCTAGTTGCACCATATGCGTGCGGTTTTAGTCGGTTCGGATGAGGTACCATCATCGCCACAGACAGGGAATTCATCCTCATACGAACCGACTAAAACCACACGACGTTCCGAAATCCGAATCAGAATTTTTTTGAAAGCTAGTACGTAATAAAGTGTGTTTACTCATTGTTTATCACGTTTTCATTAATATGTTAACTCTTCCCTATTTTAGGCACTTATTATGATAATCATTTGTCTAAATGATATATAATAATTCCAGATAACATTTGCTTAACTAATACCTATTAATTTTTCATAATAAAATTATGTCCATTATAGGTATAGAGATTTTTTTGGGAGATTTTCTTTTGCTGGCAACCTTAACGCACATGCTGTTAGTGGTATCGGTACACGGAGATCCGAGGTCACACGGCACACATTGAAAATTGTTTGGCTTCACATGTTTGTTAGAAACACTCCGTCTATCTTATTCTTGTAGTCTGAGGTTTCGGGTCGTTATCCTGCTGAAACATCCATATAATAGGGAGATGCTCCTCAGCATAGGGAATCATAGTTTCCTCCAATATTGCCTAGTATTGATGTTGGTCTAAGTTACCCTGAACTTTCCTCACAGGTCCCACTCCACGTCCAGAAAAGGCACCCCACATTTTAATGTTTCCACCGCCATGTTTCACTTGCTTTTCCGCTTTTACAGGACGCCGTACATATTGCCTTCCATCTGAAGAAATCAAATCACCCTGGGTCTCGTCATAGAAAATAAACAATTTATTCACAATTTGGCTTAACTAGAGATTGTCCCTAATTAGTTGACCACGACTGTATATGGCAACAATGAGCATGCATGCGGCTACACCGAGTACCAGCACGCGCCGCAAAAATGACGTCATCAGAATCCTTTGTTCAAAATCGGATGCCTACTTACCGCATTTTACGAAATGCGGCGCGTGCGGAGCGGGTGAAGTGTGCGAGGTTTCATACTATTGCATACAACGAATTCTAAAATGCGGCGCGTACGGCGCGTGCGGTGCTGACATAAATATGTGCGATTAAGTCACACAATCACGACGAATCAAACAACACCTTTCTTGTCAAAATCCGTCAAGCCGTTCAGGCTGTAGAGCGTGCAAGACAAATTTTCAACATTTTCATTTTGGCGCCATAAGTCCGCCATTTAGATTTTTTAGGAATTGTAATATTCCTGGTGTCACTCACACAATCACGACGAATCAAATGATACCTCGCATGTCAAAATCCGTCAAGCCGCTTAGGCTGTAGGCCGTGCCAAAGAAATGGACATACATACATAGTCTCGAAAAACATTACCCTCCTTTCTTCGGCAGTCGGGTTACGCGGATGAAGTCGCGGGCACAGCTAGTTTCTAATAATATTAAGAGTGGTGGCGGTGAATGTACACAGTGTAATTAATTACTGACGGTAGGCGAAGCGAGGTGCATCGGTGCGTTAAGCGTGCCTGCCGCTAAGTTCAACATCGTACGATTACATAAACAAAGCGTCGCCGTCGTGAACGACTGCCAATCTGTAGAGGGCTCTGCTGTGGAAGCGACACACTGGTGAGCATTTTGTTATCATACACAAGTGCGTTTGGGTTTACTTGCAACAACTTTAAATCCAGCTAAGTTATAAATACTAATTTTTTTCAACGCTTTATTATACCTACTCGTACCTACCTGTGTAGGCACTACTTGTACCTGACTGTGTAGTCAGTTACAAGTAGTGATCCTCACCACCAAATACTTTAATAGTCGGTACAGATAACGCACCGCATGGAAAATCAAGCTGACAAAATACAGGCTTCGCAAATGTTTTACTTCGCAAATAATTCATTAGTTAAAATATTATATTAAAAATGTTCATTTGACTAAATAATTTGTTTGTCAAATTGGTGCTTTTTAGACCAGTGCCAATAGCTATGAAAATGGTAAAAAGTAAAAGAAATTTATAGTACCTAGGATGAAACCCGTTGTAAAAGGACGAGAATATAATAAAAATGATAGGAAAAATAAATTACGGGCGATCTGAGGTCGGGAAGTGGGGAGGGGGGTGAGTTTTAAGGGTAAAAACGGTTTATCTCGATTTCCGGCAAAACTACAAGTCCTATGGAAAAAAGTTAATGACAAAGTTGTAGGTAATAAAGAGACCTACAACTTTTCTATTTACACTTTTTTCACATAACCTCAAAATATATGTGAAAAATTTAAATAATCAAGTTTTTGGTTTTTTATTTTTATCTTAAGCAAAACAAATTTGTTTTCCACGAAACTTGGTGAAAACTTAGCTTTTTATGTCCCACAGGCACTGTAATTTTTTTGATTTGAAATTCTCTTTCTTTCAGCTTATTTTGACTAAATATCGAA
The DNA here is from genome assembly GCA_963576445.1 of Lithosia quadra. Classification (NCBI taxonomy): domain Eukaryota; kingdom Metazoa; phylum Arthropoda; class Insecta; order Lepidoptera; family Erebidae; genus Lithosia; species Lithosia quadra. The sequence goes on from OY754897.1 coordinate 4,357,851, forward strand.
AAACCACCCTAATTTTCAATCGAAAATTCTCACGTCAAAATATCAGTTTTTTAAAAAAAGTCAAAGAGTTTTTTGTTCTTTGAAATCTCTTCTTTCTGATAATGTAAAAATATATATACATTGCTATGGTAAAAGTACTCAGAAAATGCAAAGAAGAAAAACTCGAATTCGAAATTAATATTTTTGTATTTAGTCATTTCCTCGCTGAGGTTGGATGAAAAGTTACATGTTGCACTATAACTTCATGGTTGCACTCGAGTGCAAAGATTTTTCACCTTGTGCGCTTTTGATTCCCTCGCTAAAGCTCAGGGTTCTCTAGGTAGGTACCTAAGTACCTACCTAAAATTAGTAGGTATTTAACGTGATTAATTTGATCAAATTAAACAAGGGATTTTAAAGCAATATATTTATAATGTATTATGATGTACTCCTGGTTATCGATACCAGAGGTCTTTCTTTATTTAATTTTAAATATATGGCTTAGAACCGACTTCAACAGAAAAATCTAAAGCGTTTTTTTATTTTCAGAATTTAATGTGTAATTGAGTTATTTTACATCTTCCAGATCCTTTTTGCTTATTAAGTTCAATTTAATTGACCACTCCGCTCTCCACTCAGCTCTCCACTCAGTTCTCCACTCACCTTTCCACTCAGCTCTTCACTGAGTTCTTCACTTAGCTCTCCACTCCGCTCTCCACTGTACTCTCCATTCCACTCTCCACTTCGCTCTCCACTTCGCTCTCCACTCCGCTCTCCACTCAGCTCTGTACTCTACTTAGGTCTCCACGCTCTTCACTCCAGTCAGCTATCTACTCGATCTCTAGTCTCTCTCCACTTAGCTACAGAAAAATACTGGCCTAACTTAAACCAATATTTAAACCGATAATAATCGATACTTCTTCTTTGTCGTATCGATGGAAATAATTTATTTTGTATTAGATGTGCTCAGCACAAAAATCGGTGAAATCTCACTTGCTCTGTTTACTTGGCCTTCGACCGTGTATGTATTGAGGCACAGCGAACACGACAGAAGCGTCTATTCCCACCTGTTCTGTTGTTCTGTTGGCAGAACTAGTGGGAATTATTTCCCCATTAGTTCTGTGACTTATAAGACTATGCTTTACACCGGACTTGTCTTAACTATTCCCACCTGTTCTGTTATTGTCTATTCCTACCTGTTCTGTTGAGTTGTTCTTTCCACAGAATAATCAAACAAAGAACAAATAAAGAGATCGAAAACGATGCGATGATTAGAATGTATTAATTGCAATTGATTAACGGAGATAATTGATTAACGGTTAATTTTATAATGTATGATAATGTGCTCTAAAAACTAAAAACAAACAAATTTAACAGTACCTGAACTTTCGAGGCGGAAGTGGCCCTCTTCAGGGCTGCTCCGAGGCTCTCCACGTGTCCCTGCCGTGCCGTGCCATGTTCGTTTAAGTCAGAGGTCAGGGGTTCGATTCCCACTCACTGCTTATATTTTGCGTGCATGAATATGAATATTTGCAATGCTATGGGTGTTTCTGTGTACATGTATGTAACTATGTTTACAAAAAAATTACATATCTAATTAGAAGAATAGAGACATCATAGGTATGTAGACAGTGTGAGTCCAAAGAACTGATGTCACCGGTACCCGCAAGGCGCGTCCCTGGTTTGGGCGCGAGTGCGCTGAGGCTGTTCACCAGAAGCAGCTCGCGTACCGCGCCTGGACCAGAGCAGCCGCGCAGCGCGATCCTGGCGTGGGCCGGTTTAAGGCAGCGTACAACAAAGCCACAAAGGTATGCAAGAGGGCTTACATCAGAGCGGATGCCCAGCGCATTGCACGGCTTGGGCAGGACCTTGTGGCGCACCCCACGGGCAGCCGTGGCTACTGGCGTCTGGCCAAGGCCGTGCAATCAAACTTCTGCCAGCCTTCGCTGCCCCCGTTGCGAAACCCCGATGGATCGCTGGCTCATGAGCCGCAGGAGAAAGCTGACTTGCTAGCTAATCTCTTTGCGGCTAATTCCCGAATTGATGATTGCGGTATGCAGCCTCCGACACTTCCTAACTGTGACCACGCAATGCCTGATATTTTTATCAGGCAACGCCATGTTCGTGCAGCTGTAGCTCAATCACTCAAACCGCTAAACAGATCTGGCTGAAATTTAGTATACAGGGATAGATTGTAGTCAAAAATAAACACATTTATTGCAGTAAATTTATTAAACTTGTTTCACAATTTTGATTATTTTTGTACACGTAAACACTTGTCTTAACCAATATCTTCCCATCGCATGAACCGAGATTCTTCTCATCTCGTCGTAGGTACCACATAGTTACTTGTTTATTTCACTTCATTATGTAAGCCCATTTTCACTTTAATGTTATAATTTTAAGCACTAAGTAAATCTCCAGTCTAGTGATTTCCCTAGTTTTGTTATGGTTATATAATTCTATGTATCTTCCCATTTTTTTTCTCCTTCTTTGGCAAATATTGTATGAATGCCAGTGTCAAGTAAATTATTGATAAATCAAGTTAGAATTAATTACAAATGCAATAAGTTGCAGCGTTTTCGTCATTTAGTCATAGTCAAGGTCAGTCAATAGTCAAATCAGTCAGTCATAGTCTTACCCCAGTAAAATAGTGGAAATTTTACTAGAGGCTTTTATGGAGTTTTGCAATCAACGTTGAAAAGCACAATTCACGGTAATATACCACTTTCCCGAACTCGTGCACGCTGCCGAAGATGTTATGTTTAAAAATCCACCATTTTTACACATAATAAGTAACTACATTTTACACTTATTTTAAAAAATGATACAATGCCGCGATGTGTCTTTTTAAGCGTTGCACAGTGCGGGAATCTCGCATTCTAGCGGGATTTAATTTCAGATAGAATTAAATCTTATACTATGGGTCTGATATTCAAAGTCCTGACTGACCTAGAGACAACGCACAGCCTAAACCGCTGGTCGTAGAGACTTGAAATTTGCAGAATATGTGATGCGTAGAGGTGTACTAAGAAAGGATTTTTTGAAATTCGAACCCTAAAGCCCTAAAAAGGGCTAAAAACGTGCTTTTGCCAGAACTCAAGAACGGCTGAACAGATTTTCATGGTCTATGATTTTTTGGATTTGTCTCCGCCTCGAATAGCATAACACATAATTAAAAATGTATGATTCATTTAGGAAATTTAGTAATAAAAAGAAAATTAGATGTTGCAGACGTTTTTAACGCCATCTATATTAGTTGTCATGGCAACAACTTTACCTAAATTATCATAAAGTAATAAATATCCTTTGCTTCTTATTGCTCAAAGACAAAGAGAATTTATATATTTTTAGGGTTCTGTACCTTATTAGGAAAAAACAACTCTTATAGGATCTCTTTGCTGTCCGTCAAGACCTCTTTCTCAGGAATGCATCTTAGGGGCATCAATTAGAATTGGTTCGTGCTGTACGTATGCTAGAAGATACTATGCAAAGGAATGAAATGCATCTAAAGAGTACTTTCGTTGAGGTAAAATCATGAAATTTGGTCAAAAGCAAGGTCTTATAGCGCAAAGTTAGCTCCCACACAAAAATATATATTATTTATGTCTCTTTGTCAAGACCTTTTTCTCAGTAACACGGGGAGATTAAGTCGAAACTAATATGCTATATTTAGGTCTGCATGTCTTGAAGCTATTAAAAATCAAACGTCAATGCAAAAGATGCTGCCGTTTGGGCAATATGTTTAGACAATACCTCCAGGACATAAAGGTTTGAGGCCTGCCACAAGAGAAATTGAGGGGCAGTGATCCTAATTCCGTTACGTGGAATGGATAACGACTTGGGTAATCAAGCGTAGGGCAGGCCATGTTTTTAGTGGTAAGACCCTTTATGAAGGGATTACCGGAGATGCGAAACGATAGCCCCTCCTGCCACGTGACGCAGGTGCTCACTGAACATGGCTGTTTTGTTGAGTTCCTGCTTTGTATGGGCCGGGAGCTGACGTCTAAGCGTCACTGTTGGGGTTGCTCCGTGGACACACCGACAATTCACACACTGGCAAATGTTTTTTTTTTTTCGATGCCCACCTCAACGTTGGCTCCGGTGAAGAATTCCGAGAGGGTTTTCGTACGAAGAAAAGATAGAGCACATTCCCTTTGGCATAAGTCAAGGGAAAAGCCCGAAGACCGTAGTACCTCCTTAAATATTTCCCACATCACCATATAACTCTGTATGTCTATGTTTCAAGACTAGAAGCTCTGCAGCAGCGTACAGTTCCTTCCTCAGTCCAGTTTTGTACGAAACCCTCCGTGCACGAGTTCAACTCGCACTTGACCAGTTTTTTATTATTACAACCTTACAACCTCTTACAACATACTCTTTATGTCAATTTTATATTTATTGTCAAATGTCAATTTTTGCAGTCTGCAGCAATTATTTCAATAATAAAATCAGTTTCTCAAAAATAAATACGTAATGATGAACTGAAATGGTTTATGAGAATCATGTTTTTCAAAGGCCAACTTCGAATCACAAATTTATGTACTTTGGCCAGAGTGGCTATCTAATCCAGATAAAATTCAGAAGACAATGAAAAAGGACAATGATAGTATAGGATAGTAGGATAGACTTCGGACTCGTGTCTCCCCTGATGGCTCCCCTAGGGGGGACAACAGGACTTCTATAGTACTGATGTCTCCCCTAGGCGGGGGAGACATCAGTACTTACTTTTAATGTTATATTTTGAGTACTCGTATCTCCCTTTGTCAAATTTAGGTAGGTACATTGAAACCATTAACGAAAAAAATACATTTGTCACAGGCATACCTACCTACCTACGCATTACAATAAGTTCTTACTTATATAAATAATATAACTAGTGTCCGACCGTATATTCGGTTTCGGTTTCGGTTTCGGTCGAGTTTCGGCAAAAAAACGAGTTTCGGTTTCGGCAGCAAACCTGCCGAATGTAAATAATCGACTTTCTGTCGCGATGCACGGAACTCGGGTTGAAATGAATACTAACTACTACTGTTGGCCAAGGAATAGACATTAAAAGTTAGTACGGGCAGTCCCTTGGTTTAAAAAGACTTGGTGGCGATAGCCAACATCCACGATACGCGGGCGGAGCCGCGCGCGGGTACGCTAGTAAAAGATATATTTGAAAATTAACATAACAACTTTTTTATTGGTCTGAGTACCAATGTTTTCAAATAAGCAAAGACATTTAAATAGAGATAAAAAATGCCACAATATTTATTTGAAAAATAAAACAATAAAAAAATTATAATAAATAGATATACTTAAGTAACTAAATAAATATTGTTATTTTAATCACCGATATACTTATTTCTTATATCGTATATCCGTATAATTTCATATCGATGTACTGATAAATCAGTATTTATTCTTTTGCGTACACTTTTCATGATAGAACCTCTTTTAGCTGAACTCATAGAAAGTTCTTTCACGATCGTTGCAGAGTCCCTTTTGCCTTATTTTCGAAGGTTACACTCATGGGCTATCATAATTTCCTCGGTGCTAGTTGACGATAAGAGATTGTGAACTTTACGTTTTTGGGTTTTATTACAACACTAGCTTTCGCCCGCGGCTTCGCCCGCGTGGAAGTCGGTATCGCCACCAAGTCTATTTAATAAAACGACTCCACTCGACTCACCACTCTACTCCATGCCACTCTCGACTCTACTCGTCACTCCACTTTACACTCCACTGGTTTCCACTCGTCTAACCAAAACCTTTCTAATAAAAAAACCGCATTAAAATCCGTCAAGTAGTTTTTACGTTCATCGCGATCAGCGATGGAAAGGTCTTGCTTAGATTTAAAATTTGACATAGGTATGTTTGATTGCATTTTTTTTTTGCATTAGTATCGATCACTAATCATCCCCCAATAGTATATTATTTGAGGATAACTACCTATTATAAAAGCAAAAAAATAGCTTCAATTCACTTATTTCTGCCATTTGACGTCCATAATATCAAATAGGTACTTGTTTTTTTTTTTGTAATTTGGGCAGTCATTCTGAAATCAGAAGAAAATGTATGAAAGCGCAAGAAAGCGCAGGTACTATCAATTGTTTATAAAAGTCAAGACTGTAGACCATAATTTAAAACATAAAACACACCGGGATATTCGGAGCAATTTTTTTATACACCTTTGATTGTGCAAGTCATCTCCAAAAAATTGGAAATTTTAACTCTGCTTTTAAATGATGTGACGAGTGAATAGGTTCCTTCTAGGCAAGCGTGATTCATCGTAGACCACATCGTCACTTACCATCAGGTGAGATTGAGGTCAAACGTAAGCCTATCATGAATAAAAAAAAAGATGTTTTTAGATCAATGTTTACATACATATCTCTCAAATGAAATACCTACAGTAACTTAACTTCAAATCTTATATACACAATATAGTAATCAATTAATTCAAATACAAATTCAAATTCAAATTATTTATTTCAGACGTTAGTCCATAAACACAACTATGTAAGTTTATTTAATCACCAAACTCAAATGAAGTAGGTACGTAAGTTATAAGTTACGCCGATGTACCTGCGCAGAAGTCCGATATTTGAAACGCGCGAAAAAATCTTAACCAATCACAAAGCTCCGCATGGACGCGCCATACATGGCATTTTTTATTGGCTACCACCTGCGCGCCATATTGGATGCCCGTAGAATCGCGATGGCCGCGTTTGCGATGAGCGAGCATTGAGCGAGGTGGCACTACCACATGAATAGCTATGGTCAAGTCATTGGCTATGGTACTGGCACTACTCTCTCTGGATTTATTGCATTTTATTGTTAACGCAAAAAGTTAAAGTTGATGTTTCAAATTGTTGGCAATCGTAATTTATCGGCGTTAGGTTGCTCTCTTCTGCGCAGGCGAATTTTGTCGATGCGACTTATAAAATTGGTTCACCTCGACTTATCCGTAGAACAGAGTCAGATGATCATGGAACGAAAATGAGTTAAATAGCTATAAAAAACAAGGATTACGAGCTTTACCGACCTGTGTTTTTAGAATTTTCGTATCTTAGTTAGTTTCGAAAATATAGAATCGAATAAAGTTCCATCTGACATGAGTTCCGCATAACAACGCGCGAAGTGATCTAGTGGCGGCGTGCGGCGAGTTTAGAACCTCGTTTTACTGAAAATTATATTAATTATATTACTGTTGATTTCATAACTAAGTAAAACTTTTTTATGAGCTTCCTCTTCATCGCCTTAATAAATAATAAACATGATCTGTAAGCCATAGACTGTGCTAATTTTAAGTCCTTACTGTGCTGTGATTTCTATTCAAAGTTTTGTTAACAATTTTAGAGATTTTTTCAGTTATTAAACGATTTTAAATAATGATTTCACATTTTATTTATTTATATAGGACCTCGAGTGGGATGGGTTATTCCTAAAAAAAAGATCCAAGTTGATGTGGGACCGTCTCTTAATCCAGATGTCTTCGTAAAAAAACGTCTAATGTTCACTACGGACCCAAGAATTTCTGCCATTAAACGTCCTATGTTGATATGGAACTCACTATCTCGCGAAATAAAAGTACAAAAAACATATACTATAAAGCGTTGAACTAGGCTAGGACATTATAATAACATACTAAAAAATTTACATGTCAAGTCTACCGTTTAAAAGTTATACAAGGTAACAACTTCTCTAAGCTCTACTGAAAACTATCAATCTAGTATAAGATCCCGTTAAGAACGACCTTCACCGAGATGCTTATTTAATGAAACATATTTTATATTTAATTTAATATGTCAATAAATATAATCCATATGGGTTGCCTAGCAAATTTCAGTCCAGAGTATGTTTAATTAATAATTAAAAAAAAATATTTTTTTAAACATTTCACCGGTATGATTATTAGATAAATTCTATACCAATCGAAAGTATGAAGCCCATAGAATACACAAACGTTAGGTTGCCTATTCTTTTCCGGTCACAACTATCGGGTTGCCAGGTATAAACAGGTAAATCTGTACTAGCATTTTGCAACGTTCTGTTTATTGGATGAAATTTAAATGAAATTAAAGATTATTTTATTCTGAACACGGTGGTGTAGGGTTGCCTGCGAAAAATAAGTCCAGAATTGCGGTTGTCGAATTTTAAAAAGTTAAATATTGCTCCGAGTGAATGTGTTTAAAGTCTGGCCATTTATTATTATTATATATGTATATATATATATATACAGTGGTGGTCAACTAATTAGGGACATTCAAGATAGTAAAGAGCTATAACCGGTTATGTACATATAATTATAAAACCCTATTGATTTCTAAGCACTTATTATTTGCATAATTTGGTCCGATTGTTATGCTATAAATGGCTGTAAATAAAAGATTAATTAAATAGAAAAAAGTATTTAATATCAAAGGTTAATCATGTATTTAATTTTAATGTACAATTGTGTAGCTGGACATTTATTTAGGGACAGTAAAGTATAGTGAAAAATAGAGTTAAACAAAACTAATAATCCGCAATATTATAATATTTTTGAAAGCTCCATTTTATTACGTGTAAAATCAGTATCCAGTAGCAAAACCTTTGTTATTAATTACCGCTTAACACCGATGTGGCATAGACATTATCAGTTTCTGCCATGTTTCGACAGGAATGTTTGCCCATGCCTCACAAAAAGCTTCATTAAGTTCATCTAAAGTTGTGGTACGATAAGTGGCAACTTTTTTCTTAATTTCGTGCCAAAGGTGCTCAATTGGGTTGAGGTCGGGGCTATTTGCTGGTCAATCTAGCACCGATATTGACTGACTGATAAGAAACGACTTGACTGAACGGACGGTATGTTTCGGGTCGTTATCCTGCTGAAACGTCCATATAATAGGGAGATGCTACTCAGCATAGGGAATCATAGTTTCCTCCAATATTGCCTTGTACTGATGTTGGTCTAAGTTGCCCTGAACTTTCCTCACAGGTCCCACTCCACGTCCAGAAAAGTCACCCCACATTTTAATGTTTCCATCGCCATGTTTTACCTGCTTTTTTGTGAATCTTGGATTCATTTCCGCTTTTACAGGACGCCGTACATACTGGCTTCCATCTGAAGAAATCAAATTAACCTTGATCTCGTCAGAGAAAATAAACAATTTATTTACAATTTGGCTTAATTAGAGATTGTCCCTAATTAGTTGACCACGACTGTATATAATAATAATAAATGGCCGGACTTTAAACAGCCGCTATGCTGTGTCCTCTTCTATCGCATGGGATGGTTGGTTGGGACCTCTCAGTCGCACACATTCACTATTCCTTATAGTTTCGGATTTGGCCATCCAAGCCCTTTTGAAAAATTCACCCTGTATATAGGGTATATATATATAATATATTAATATACAGGGTGAAGAACCTGTTGATTTTGAAAAAAAAAACACACCCTATATTATTGCACCATGCGATAGTGTTGCTAGTAAGGATCTTATTCTGGGAAGTAATGACATACCGCAAACTAAAGGAAAGAGCTCATCTTTAACAAAATACATTTTATTTTTCTTAAATTAACTGATTAGTTGTTCAAAATGAATAGCCACTTAGCCATTGTTTTCAATACATAATCGTACTGCATTCAATATTAAAATGTAATTGATTCCGTTTAGAATATTCTCCAAAGAACGTTAAGTTTCAAGTCATCAACTGTATCTCTGTATCATTATGTGTCTTTGTAAATTTCGTTTTTGACATACCCCCAGAGAAAGTAATCTAAGGGATTAAGATCCAGAGATCTCGCTGGCCAAGGCACAGGACCATGCTTTACAATAAAATTGTCGTCAAAATGCTGAATCAAAATCTCTTTTAGGGCTACCTATTATGGGCTGGAGCTCCATCTTGTTTAAAAAAAAACAACAATCATTATAATCATTCTGAGTATAATTTAAAACACGGAATAGTTACGATCGTTTCTGGGATTTTGAACGAAACAAATAGGTACATGAAACATGAATTTTATTAAATTCCAAATTTTCCTTAAATTTGCCGTATATCATTACTTCGCAGAATTTGTTCCTCAACAGCGACACTATCGCATGGTGTAATAATAAAGGGTGTGTTTTTTTTTTCAAAATCAACAGGTTCGATTCCTGGCTAGGATTATTGGTTTTTCAAAAATCTAATGATGAGGTATTAAGTTTCATCAAAATCGGGCTCGTGACTCCTTTGACCATTTTTTGCTATTCCTTATAGTTTCGGATTTGGCCATCCAATCCCTTTTGAAAAATTCATCCTGTATATATAATAGTATTATATATGTATCACTATAACCTTCTTTTTTACCAAAGATGTATATATACTTTAGTGTCACATAAAAAATATACACATAAATAATTAATTGATAAAAAAAAAAATAACTTTTTCTCTATTTTAATAATAAACTACTCCAAAATGATGCATAGTCTATCGCTATCCTTTTCTTTTCCAAGCCCAAATAGCATGCACACTCTCTTTCTTTAAATGGCCGGACTTTAACAGCCGCTATGCTGTGTCCTCTTCTACATGGGATGGTTGGTTGGGACCTCTCAGTCGCACACATTCACTCGGAGCAATATTTAACTTTTTAAAATTCGACAACCGCAATTCTGGACTTATTTTTCGCAGGCAACCCTACACCACCGTGTTCAGAATAAAATAATCTTTAATTTCATTTAAATTTCATCCAATAAACAGAACGTTGCAAAATGCTAGTACAGATTTACCTGTTTATACCTGGCAACCCGATAGTTGTGACCGGAAAAGAATAGGCAACCTAACGTTTGTGTATTCTATGGGCTTCATACTTTCGATTGGTATAGAATTTATCTAATAATCATACCGGTGAAATGTATAAAAAAATATTTTTTTTAAATTATTAATTAAACATACTCTGGACTGAAATTTGCTAGGCAACCCATATGGATTATATTTATTGACATATTAAATTAAATATAAAATATGTTTCATTAAATAAGCATCTCGGTGAAGGTCGTTCTTAACGGGATCTTAGACTAATCTGACAGATCGGACTTTATTCTACGCATGAGTCGTAATATCATTCTTGACATTTTCTTTCTTCGGTTTACGGCTACATATGGAAAAGAGAAAAGACTATAAAATAATTTATAACATTCTATAGCATTTCATGCAACAGGCATTATTACAAACTGAATGCATAATATACCTATTCTTCTTTGGACTCACTGTCTACATACCTATATTCTTCTAATTAGATTTGTAATTTTTTTTGTAAATCTAGTTACATACATGTTGTACACAGAAACATCATAGCATTGCAAATATTCATATTCATGCACGCAAAATATAAGCAGTGAGTGGGAATCGAACCCTGACCTCTGACTTAACCGAACATGACACGGCACGGTAGGGACACATGGAGAGCCTCAGAGCAGCCCTGAAGAGGGCCACTTCCGCCTTGGCCGGATTTGCCTCTAGCAGCAGGGTTGCCCGGGTGCACTGTGTGGACGTTTCGGCCCGCACCCTCTAGATCCAGCACCTGGGTTAATAATAGCCACACTTCAGTTTTTTATAGTGGTCACGTCAACATGATTTCACCTCGCCTGATGGTAAGGTAAGGGTATAGTCTCAGGAATGGGGTCACTATACATACACACAGATAGTGCCATAATTTAACAAGGCATTGTTAAATTTAATCATAACAAATGACTGAAAGAACGCACTAACTATTATTATAATTATAACTCAATGCTATGTGTGGAGAAGACTCTTGTGATTACTTTATATGAATAACTAGCAACCCGCCCCGGCTTCGCACGGGTGCAATGCTGATACTATTTCTGCATGTATTATACATATAAACCTTCCTCTTGAATCACTTTATCTATTGGAAAAAACCGCATCAAAATCCGTTGCGTAGTTTTGAAGATTTAAGCGCACATAGGGCTATAGGGACAGAAAAGGCGACTTTGTTTTATACTATGTAGTGAAGGAGATGTTTGTTATGTATAGGTATTTATGTAATCATGTTTATGTTTATGAATAAAAAAAATTATCTGCATAAAAAACACTTACCAAGTAAGTATAATCTTTTCCCATCATGCTCAAGAGTATCTAAATATTATAAATGTTCCTTTATACTGCCGTGCATATCATAGGTAACCGCCGTATCCAACATTTTTCACGATATTGAGTTAGTTACATATTCGGAAGCGCCGTATCGAGATCTATAACTTTGTCTTTGATGGTTTATTAGAAAAATGCTTCTATCATACATTTTAGATTTTTATAAGCGCAGTAACTTAATAAAATAATAATAGTTTCCTTAATATCTTAGCCGCAAGTGCTGGATACTGCAGTAGTCTTCTAAAGCCCCAGCATATTAATCATGTAGTACTTAACATTACCGCGCTATCTGTTAACGCTGCTCTGATACGAATGAATTCTGTATTATAGAGGAAACTTTTTCCTTGACATAAGTGCTTTAATCACCACTTGCGGCGATTATAATAAGGAAACTGTATTAATTTGTTTCCATTCATTATCGCCGTATGTGCATATACGGCGCTTATTATAAGATATTGATAAAAATTAACGGGTTATTTTATTCTGCTTGAATGATAACTGCGTGTTACTACGGTAATAATAAGGCAGTTTTGTTTTTAAATAAATAGTATCAGTCATATACGGCTTTTATGGCAAGGTATTCGAAACAAACGTTTGTGTTATACCGCGTATTTGTATAAAATAACATGCGGGGAGAGAGTCCGGGTTGTCTCCGTACGACCTTGTTTAGTTTAGTTCAGACGCTCAGTTGTTTGTAACTTTTGAGTGGCTACTTTTACAAATTATTGGTTGGAATCTACAATTGTTTGAGAACTTCTGCTAAAGGATGACATATTCAATGGTTCAAAATACGGTCATTTTAAAAATGGTTCCTTAAATGGGCACGCAGGCTCACGTTGTTTACTGACAAGCCGAGGAGCACGTTATTGTGTGCGGTGAATTTAGCGGAATTGGCGGTAAACCATTTTTTCGTAAGTATACTAAATATACAATTACAATAATTTAAATGCATATTTATTTTATCGTACATGTTGTAGGCTAGTGCTGCATTTCGATCGATCCTTTTTCGTGACTTGGGACCCACTAATGAATCAAAGTAATTTGATCAATCGCGATCGACTCAAACTATTATAGGTATTAACATGATTGTGACATCAATACAGTCTGGGTGCCTGTAGTTGTGCTGTCATTAGTCTGAAATTCTCTGAATTCCGCTATTTTTTATTAAGATAAGTGAAGTAGATTTGCAATTTCTTTTCATACTCACTTTTACTCAAAACTGTATTCTCGAACGCAATTTTGAATGAGATGCTATTGCGATTAAATCAAAGAAATAGCGAAATGAGCCTTCTGATCATAAGCGCAGTCATACAATTGAAGCTCATGTTTTGTTGCTAATTATGTTGTGTTAAAATACAATTAGACTCTCAACATATATTAAACTAAATTTCACAGACGATAAGCCCATTTCTGCCAAGATATCAATAAAAATGGACTTAAAATTATAGAAAACTAGCTGTGCCCTGTGACTTCGCCCGTGGCATACTTGTCCCCGTGACAAGATAAAAGTATCCTATGTCCGTCTCCTAGTTCTAAGCTACCCCCCATCAATTTTCAGCCAAATCAGTCCAGCCGTTCACGCGTGATGCTGTGACCAAGGGAAGTAGGGATTTATTTTTATATAATTATATAGATTGTTTGTAGACCTATGTCAACTACTTATTTACCTTTCTTTCAAATCTTGCTGTTCTTCATATTTTTGAGGAATTTCTTAAATATTTGTTATTATTGAGAGCAATTTTTTTTTTGTCTATCCGCGTTAAAAAGTGCACCTGTGTTTTGTGAATATCTCGGAAATATTTCGTTTTAAATATACTTAATTACTCTATTACAGTATAAAAATAGTGTTTTCGGGTTGTTTGCGACCTAAAACAATAGTGAAAGTGTTGTCTTGCGGAACTTTTGCGAGCTTAGCAGTGACGAACTGTCGTAAAATTCTATAACCTCTAACCAGTAAATTTCAAATAAATTTTTATCAAAATGCCGGTTTGCCTAAAATGTATCAAGGATATACCTAAAATTGATGAAAAAAACCCTAAAATACAGTGTTACGGTTGCGAAAGGCGTATTTGTGTGAAAGGTAGTGGGTTGCTTGCCACGGAGTTGAGAGTTATTGTGCTGCAATCACCTACCCTTAAGTATTTGTGCCCTGATTGCGAGCTCGGAGTGCGTCAATTGCCTGCACTAAGAAACACCGTTTCTCAGCTGAAAATAGAAATCGAAGCCTTAAAAGCGCAACAAAATCAAGGTACAAGTATGGAATGCATTCTCGGTGAGTTTGCGGAGAGGCAGAAACGCAGCGCGAATGTCATCATGTTTGGCATTGATGAGTGTCAGCGGCAGAGCGGCGATGCTGATCGGGACAAAGAGGTACGTGTTGAACACGATAAAAAGCAGGTGCAGCAAGCCCTGACTGATATATCGGTCTCAGACTCACCAGTGGCTGTGATTCGTCTCGGCAAACCTAACCAAGGCTCTTCACCTCGTCCCCTGAAGGTAATATTTGCCAGCAAAAAATCTGCAATTAACGTGCTAAAAAACAACAAGAACCTACCGTCTGGGATATCAGCTAAGAATGATCATACGCCCTATCAACGCGAATACCTTAAGAACCTGAGAGAGGAGCTAAAGCAGCGGACTGACAATGGTGAAACTGACCTGACCATAAAATATGTCAATAACACCCCCAAGATTGTTAGTACAAAAAAGTTATAAACACATGCAATAGTATTGTGCAAATTACATTTTTCTATACGAACCTGGCATCCATTATGGCCAAACGAGATTTGCTTATTGTTGAGGTTAATAGGCTAAAACCTACATTTATTGTTATAAGCATTCATTATACCTCCTCTTTTTTACTTCTTTATCACTATCATTTCCTTTTTCTTTCTGCCATTCTTTAAAAGCATTCTTCTTTTCTTTTATAACCTTTTGTACCTCTTCATTCCACCACCATGTATCCTTATCAAAAGCACCTTTACCTTTCGTTTCTCCAAACACTTCTTTTGCTACTTTCCTGATGCAACTCGCCATTTCATTCCAACATTCATTCACTGATTTATTCGCCATATCTTTCATTTCTATCATTTTATTCACCACTTTCTCCCTAAATTTGCTTGCATACTCTTTCTTCTCTATCAACCTCCATTTAATCCGAGGTGGGGGCCGGTGTTTACCTTTTTGCACATCGACTTTGGTTTTTAGGTCTAATATTAGCACTCTATGTTGTTTCACTACCCCTTCACCCGGCAGCACCTTGCAGTCTTTGACACAAACCAATTTACAAAATTGTATGTATTATTAATAATATTAAATGTATCAGTTTAGAAAATATATATTTTATTCAACTTGGCTGCATGGATGTAATGTATGTAGGTATACTATGTATGTTTGTTCTAGGGACAAAATGGCCGACCCATATTAGAGTCTAGCATGTATAGTTGTCACAAAATAAAAGGCCCACTTTGACAGTTCGTGCCCATGAAGTTCTTAATTTTTATCAATTGAAATGTTCTAAAGATAATTACATTTTTCATTGACAGGTACCGCCCACTCGGCTAAGTGCTGTGCATAACAATTTTTTCATGTAGTCCACAGACTATTAATAATCAGTTAAGGAAAGAAAATATCGAGTGAGATATTTTTTTTCAAGCCCGACGCGCACTTTTATTTTTATTTATTTTAATACTTGTGTTTAGATTCTGAAGACTGATTTAATTATTCTTGTTGTTTTTGTGATTGAGTGAATGTTATTGTAAAAAAATTGGTTGTCTGTAAAGTCGGTTTACGGACGATAGATTTACGTGATAACGTCATAATCATTATTTTATGTAATACTAGCGACCCGCCCCGGCTTCGCACGGGTGCAATGCTGATACTAAATTAAATACACTACAGAAAAACTATGAACGTTGTATATAAAAACATAGCGGCCCGCTCCGACTTTGCACGGGCATCACGGACATAAGCCAACGCTTTGACTCTGGCCTCACTGCTTGGGCCTCTCTATCGCTTGTTGCGCGCTCTCGCTTGCACGCACAGGCTCAGGTGGACGTTACTATGGAACGTTACTATTTTTCATGAGTGTTGCTGGTATTATCAATTTATAAGACGTTATCACGTCAAAAAATATTAAATATAAGTAAATTGACCTTTAATAAAATTGTATTTTAAAATACCTACAAAATCAAGGGTTAAGCATTTTTTTCTAATCAGAACTTTAATCCAATGCAGTTTACATACATATTCAAATCGATTAAATCCCCATGCAAACTGGATTCGATTCATCCTGAGTATCGAATACCGAATCGTATAGGTACATAACTAGTTACGCCACGAGAACAAACGTCAAAACGGGCCTTTTATTTTGTGTTGAGTATAATTGGCTCGTTATATTTTGAATGCTGACATTTTACAAATTAAAAATACTGCCAAATTTCGGTGTTACAAAAACGAATAACAAAAAAGAACAAAATGTTGAATATCACTTTGAACCCAATATTTTAATATTTTAAATAATAAAAAATAAATTATTCTTGTCAAAAAGTTCGTCAATATAATTAAATACTGTAGATTATATTTATTTAGATAGTTTTTGTAACGCAGCCCGTGAAGTGGACAAATTATTTTGTATGAAGATATTCCGAGTTCGATGGAAAAAAAGCAATATAATGTGTTTAATATGGGCAAAAGTTATATAAATTTGTGTATCATAGCTAGATAATATATATCAGAGTACTAATAGGTACTTTTTACATAGAAAAAATAATATTGTCATGAAATATCGGGGGTGGACAAATTTTGCAATGATAAGGGTCATTTTAAATGATTTTCACCCTCTATTCAAATTTTGCTACTGCATTTTGAAGCAATAAATTATCCTAACCGAAACCTAAAGCGTCCAAATATAATTAAAAATAGGTAGGTACCTAATAATTGTACCCGTTTTTATGGAATACTAGCTTTTGCCCGCGGCTTCGCCCGCGTGGATGTCGGTTATCGCGACCAAACATAGCCTATGTCTCGAGGTCTAATCTAATCTACCCCTATACCAAATTTCATCACAATCGTTTCAGGCGTTCAAGCGTTACAGACAGACAGACAGAGTTACTTTCGCATTTATAATATTAGTATGGATTTGAATACTTATTTTGTATATATTATATCTTGTCTTGCAAAAATGACATCAAATTCGTACTCAGCATACCGAAAAACCCATCATACGATTACTCATAATATTGTATTTCACATTATATTGCATAATATACAATACAATACAATACAATATTCTTTATTGTACACCATCATTATTTTTACAAATGGTAATAAAAATACAATAAAATTGACTACACATGATTTTAGTACAATCGGCGGTCTTATCGCAAGGCGCGATTTCTTCCAGACAACCTAAATGGACATGTATGCAAAGGATTTATGTATGGGCAGTTCACGGGTGCACAGAATAATTATATAATACTAGCTGTGTCCTGCGGCTCCGCCCGCGTGGATGTCGAAATCCGTTTCAAAAACTATCCTATCTCTCAAGTTGGATCGAACTGCACATGGTGTGCGAATTTTATTATAATCGGTTAAGTGTTTTAGGAGTCCATTGAGGACAAACATTGTGACACGAGATTTATATATATTAAGATAAAGGCAACTATAAATATATCTCTATAGATACATACTTATATACATAGTATAAAATACATGATACCTATAATATATACCTATAAAATAAGCAGAAAAAAAAACAGAGCAGTTATAGTGACAGGTAGTAATTAGTGACCATGCTTTTAAACATGGTGAGCGATTGTGCCCGTCTTATAGGCACAGGCAATGTATTCCACAGACGTACAGCCTGCACTGTGAAAGATTTATCAAAAAATCTTGTGGAATGCAGTGGTGTCTTCAGACGTAGGTTCTCCGATGATCTCAAGGACCTAGTATGTGTGTCACTTAGGAACTCAAAGCGTTCCTTAAGATAGGTGGGAGTAGAAGGAAGAAACAAGATATTATAAAGTAGAAATAGAATATGAGCATTTCTGCGAAGACGGATAGGAAGCCATTTGAGTTTGACACGGAATTCGGAGATATGGTCGTACTTGCGTACGCCAAATATAAATCGGATGCAACAATTTTGGAGACGCTCTAGTTTATTTAATTGTTCTTCAGTTAAATCCAGATAGCTTGCATCGGCATAGTCAAGAATTGGCAGAAGAAGAGATTGAGCCAGCGCGGTTTTGGTAGCAATGGGCAGAAGATTACGCAATCTTCTCAACGACCCCGCTGAAGCAAAAACCTTTCGGCTAACTTCTTGTAGCTGTGGGACCCAGGACATCTTGTTGTCAATGTAGATACCCAGGTTCTTTACTACATCGCTGAAGGGGATTGGTTGGCCATCGAAAAAAACTTGTGGCAGTCCAGTCCACTCAATTTTTGAAATCAGTCTGGGGCTGCCAACAATAATGACTTGACTTTTTAAGGGATTCACAGTGAGACCATGATCTGTGCTCCAGTCAGCTATATGTGCCAAATCTCTATTTATTATATTTATTGCCTCAGATAGCTGCTCGAGTGGGGCGTGTGTGTAAATTAGTAAATCATCAGCATATAAGTGATAGGATGAAAGAAGATTAGAGGAAATAGGGTTAATAAATATTGAGAAGAGTAACGGAGATAAAACGCCACCCTGCGGCACGCCTGCAGTGGTGTTACACCATGTTGAAGATCTATCTTCAATTCGTGTACACTGTCGGCGGCCAGACAGGTAACTGTGAAACCAATCAACCACTGTTGGAGATATGTTAAGGGAGCGTAGCATGGCAAGTAAAATGTCAAAATCCACGGTATTAAATGCGTTACTGAAATCCAACAAGGAAAGCAGTGAGTTTCCCGCTCTCCATGCTTGATCTGATGTCATCAGTAATATTAATGAGTGCTGTGGTTGTACTATGCCCAGGCCGGAAACCAGATTGGTGAGGGTTTAGAAAGTTGTGTTTACTTAGGTACATGCTAATTTGGTTATGTATTTGGCGCTCCATGACTTTAGAAAGGAATGGGAGTATGGAGATAGGTCGATATTCAGATAAACATGTAGGATTGGGCTTTTTAGGTAAAGGTATGATCTGGGCATCTTTCCATGATGAAGGATAGGTACTACTGGCTAAAGAAAAATTTAAAATGTGACATAAAATAGGAAGGATTGCGTCTAAGATAGGCACAATCATTTTGCGACTGACACAGTCAGTACCAACAGCATTGGATGTAATTGCCAATATGCTCTTCTTAACACCACAAGCAGTGATTAGATTAAAGGTGAAGGGAATATAATCAGGAGTTGGAAGTGAAGAAAGATAGTCTAAAGTCTTTGCTTTAGTTGTCATCATTATTAAAATTGGACGAAGAGGTGAAATGTTGATTTAATGAATCTAAATTACAACTGTTGGGTATTATTTCTTGTCGCGTCTTTCCAACTCCAAGTGATTTTAGAAACTTCCAGACTTTAGCTGGGTCACCGTTTTGTACTGAACTGTGAATGTGTTGGCGTTGTGCTTTCCTACACACCTTGCTGCAATGATTACGTATGTCTATGTATTTCGTCAAGTTGTCTTGTGTAGGTCGTCGTTTATATTTTGTTTTAGCTGCAGCCTTTTTTGCAATTAGTGCTCTTATGTCCTGTGTGAGCCAAGGTGATGGAAGGTGTTTTAATTTTATTTTACGCACAGGAGCATGTATATCGTAGAGCTGCAGCAGTCGATCATTGAATATATTCAATTTCTCATCCACTGTAGCTGAAGCTAATAGAAGCGACCAGTCGATACTATTTGCATCCTCGAGCAGCTTGTCCAGGTCCATTCCACCAAAACAGCGCTGGTGAAGAGTTTTAGCCTTTGCTTTAGGAGAGCGAATTTTGTAGGACAGAAACAGAAGGTCATGGTAAGAAAACTGGTCGGCTGTGATCTGACCAAATTTAGTAACATGACTGGTCGAAGAAACTATCATAAGGTCAAGAAGAGAAGGAGTCGTGTTAGGGAAGTGATGAGTAGGTTTTGACAGAGGCAGAATTGATAGATTACAAGAGCCTATAACATTATGAATAGAAGAAGTACGGAAGTCATTTTTAAGAAGACAAGTATTAAAGTCTCCCATAATAATAGTATGACTATAGGAAGAGACAAGATTTTCAAGAACATTTTCAAATGAGGAAAAGTAATTAACGCTTGAAGAATAACAATAATAGACACCCAACAAGACCTTTACGCGATTGAGTACCACCTCCAAAAATAGATGCTCACCAGCATCGGATGGCGGTGGTTGTGGAGATGAGTCAACGATTGTAAATGGAATCTGGTCTCGAAGGTATATCGCCACACCACCCCCACCCCGATGTCTATGGTCATTACGGATCAATCTGTAACCTGGGAGGGTATAAGGGATAGAAGAAAGACACGGTTTCATCCAAGATTCTGAAACAAGAATAGCATGTATGTTTTTGCATTCAAAAGCTACCAGCATATCAGCAAAGTGAGCTGGAATGCTCTGAGCATTGATGTGAACAACATTAAAATGCCCGGCAACATCGGAAAACTGAGCCCGCAGTTTATCTGCAAGTGGTACATCACATGACTGTGGTATACTAATGTAACTGTCATCACTGCTAGCAGTCACAAAACATTCAGAATCGGTATTGGTATCTGAATCGCTCCCTTTATCACTCATAAAAGCGAAATCAATAAACAAGCAGATAAAAATAAATAAAATAAGTAGGTATATGTATGTACCTATACCTATAATAATTATTATGAACGAAAATAAAGAAATAAATAAAAATAAATATATATATATATAAAAAGAAAAGAAAAATTAAATAAACAAAATATACGAAATATAAAAACTATTACTTGACTTTAGCAATACAATTTTGATGCACAAATGTCCACTTGCCAGTTGAGTGTTACACTATCTTAATGTGATACAACACACTAACATTACATCTTTTTACAGTAAAAGTAAACGCAACTATTTATTTTATTATATGATGTTATTCAAAACACAGAAATAGTATGGTATAAGTTAGCAAGTACTCATCCGGGTTTGATATAAAATGAGCCAATATCAACATAATAAGTTTCTGGCAGGTTTCCGAACGCAACTTTTAAACTTGACATTTGTCTTGTCAGAGAAATGTTTTGATTTGGTTTGATTCAAGAATATTAGAACCAATGGATACTGCAAGGCCATACATTGCAGTGTCTCCATCTAGTTGGTTGGGTTGCGTACCTTTCTTTGCGGTGACCATGTTTAATTGCAAGGTTGGGATATATGATGTAGTTTACGTCTATGCTCATGAAAATAAATGGTATAGTCTACGTTTCCATATTTACTAATATTATAAAGAGAGGCCAAATTCATTGAAAAGGTTATTTTACTATAATATATTTAAAAGCTATTGAAGATGCAAACAGTAATTTTGTAACTTATTTATTTATTAATTGAGACTTACTTATGTAAGCATGTATAACAAAATAAATTATTGACATTAAATGAAGGATTATTAAATGAAGATTTATTTATTTTATACATACAGTGTCATTACAGGCAAACCCAATGCGACAGAGTAGCAACAAAAGGGTGTTTCCTATAGTAGCGTCACATTAATAGGTAACATTTGACGTTTGTCAGTTTTATATTCATAATGAGGTGACCTGTTGAAAAAGGTCGATTAAAACGAATGAATCGATACGGACTTGAAAGATAATGTGAATTTTAAAAATCGTCAGGTGAATCCCTGTCCCATTATTATACTTTCTTTCGTAAATTTAAGGAACAAAATAAGACAAGTACATGATCTATACTTATAATAAAACAACTGTAGAGAGGTCAATTCTGTTCATTGCATATATTTACAAAATAACTATTGGGGGATGATTGGTGATCGATACTAATGCAAAAAATGCAAACGGTAAATTTTTTGTCTTTCTATCTGTCTGTATGTGAAGAATAATAAATATATAATAATATTTTGAGTCAACCTGTACCTATACAGTAAGTTTATACTACCGTGGTCTAAGTATGTACAGTCGTGAACAAATAAAAAAGTGTAGTGGTTTTTAGAAACGATAACTTAATACCTACTTGAGTAGATATAGGTATGTCTAGAAAGCAATAAATAATAAGCGTCAAAGTTGAAATTATATACTTATTATGACCAGCTTCCTAGCAATGGAAAAGCGTAAAAAGTACTGAACGAATTTTGATGCGGCTTTTTTATTAGAAAGGTCTTACTTAGACTCAAAATTTATCGTATTTTTGCTTGCAATTGGTTAAGTACAACCGGAGATATGACCAAAAACGACCTAAAAACGAAGCGCGGGTGAAGCCATGGGTATATCAGCTTGTATAAAAAGTAGCCTATATGTTGCCCAGCAGTATGAACTATAATCGTATCAAGTTTGATCAAAATCCCTCCAGTAGTTTTTGATCCATGCGTGCACATACAGATAGACAGACAGAAAGACAAAAAAATACTGATTGCATTTTTTGCATTAGTATCGATCACTAATTATTTCCCAATATGTAGTTATTTTTTAAATATATTCAACTAGCTGTTGCCCGCGGCTCCGCCCACGTGGATGTCGGTTATCGCAACCAAACATAGCCTATGTTCATTATCTAGGTCTAATCTACTCCTATACCAAGTCAGATCTATTCAGCCGTTTTTACGTGAAAGAGTAACAAAGATATATCTAGAAATCCCGACCGATCGACTTTGCGAGCGGAGCCGCGGTATTAGCTTGTATAAAAAGTAGCCTATGTGTTATTCCAGACTATAATCTATCTCTGTACCAAATTTTAGCCAGATCCATTAAGCCGTTTTTGTGTGGCAGAGTAACAAACATACATCCAGACATCCAGACATCCAGACATCCAGACATCCAGACATCCAGACATCCAGACATACATTCTTACAAACTTTTGCGTTTATAATATTAGTAGGATGCGAAAGTAACTCGGTCTGTCTGTCTGTTACGCTTTCACGCCTGAACCGCTAAACTGATTTTGATGAAACTTGGTATAGGAGTAGATTAGACCTAGATAATGAACATAGGCTATGTTTGGTTGCGATAACCGACATCCACGTGGGTGGAGCCGCGGGCAACAGCTAGTTGAATATATTTAAAAAATAACTACATATTGGGAAATAATTAGTGATCGATACTAATGCAAAAAATGCAATCAGTATTTTTTTTGTCTTTCTGTCTTTCTATCTGTATGTGCACGCATGGATCAAAACTACTGGAGGGATTTTGATCAAACTTGATACGATTATAGTTCATACTTCTGGGCAACATATAGGCTACTTTTTATACAAGCTGATATACCCATGGCTTCACCCGCGCTTCGTTTTTAGGTCGCTTTTGGTCATATCTCCGGTTGTACTTAACCAATTGCAAGCAAACATACGATAAATTTTGAGTCTAAGTAAGACCTTTCTAATAAAAAAGCCGCATCAAAATTCGTTCAGTACTTTTTACGTCCATTGCTAGGAAGCTGGTCATAATAAGTAGGTATATAATTTCAACTTTGACGCTTATTATTTATTGCTTTCTAGACATAACCTATACCTACTCAAGTAGGTATTAAGTTATCGTTTCTAAAAACCACTACACTTTTTTATTTGTTCACGACTGTACATACTTAGACCACGGTATCGGTAGTATAAACTTACTGTATACAGGTTGACTCAAAATATTATTATATATTTATTATTCTTCACATACAGACAGATAGAAAGACAAAAAATTTACTGTTTGCATTTTTTGCATTAGTATCGATCACCAATCATCCCCCAATAGTTATTTTGTAAATATATGCAATGAACAGAATTGACCTCTCTACAGTTTTATTATAAGTATAGATCATGTATTTGTCTTATTTTGTTCCTTAAATTTACGAAAGAAAGTATAATAATGGGACAGGGATTCACCTGACGATTTTTAAAATTCACATTATCTTTCAAGTCCGTATCGATTCATTCGTTTTAATCGACCTTTTTTAACAGGTCACCTCATTATGAATATAAAACTGACAAACGTCAAATGTTACCTATTAATGTGACGCTACTATAGGAAACACCCTTTTGTTGCTACTCTATCGCATTGGGTTTGCCTGTAATGACACCGTATGTATAAAATAAATAAATACATAATCCTTCATTTAATGTAAATAATTTATTTTGTTATTACATGCTTACATAAGTAGGTAAGTCTCAATTAATAAATAAATAAGTTACAAAATTACTGTTTTCATCTTTAATAGCTTTTAAATATATTATAGTAAAATAACCTTTTCAATGAATTTGGCCTCTCTTTATAGTATTAGTAAATATGGAAACGTAGACTATACCATTTATTTTCATGAGCATAGACGTAAACTACATCATATATCCCAACCTTGCAATTAAACATGGTCACCGCAAAGAAAGGTATAATCCGCGCGCGATCAAAATGTGATGCTACCTTTTGGAACTGAGACGTACGTGGGCCGCCGGCTAGCCGTAGCGTCGGCAAACTCATGTCGAAGCTCACAAAAAGAAGAAAAAAAAGAATTTTTAGTGCGACTAGATTTCTAAATGAGTTTAATTTTGAATGCGAGATTTATAATAATTATAATATTGCATGATTGTCTGTTTGTCCGCAAATTTTTGTGCGCGCAAAAATCAGAAACTACTGCAGGGATTTTGATCAAACTTGGTACGATTATAGTTCATAGTTTTGGGCAACATATAGGCTACTTTTTATTCAAGCACCAGTGGCTTCGCCCGCGCTTCTTTTTTGGGTCGTTTTTGGTCATATCTCCGGTTCTACTTAACCAATTACAACCAAACATAGGTACAGTAAATTTTTAATCTAAGCAAGACCTTTTTAAAAAAAATCCGCATTAAAATCCGTTTGGTATTTTTTATCGCTATCGATGGACGTAAAAAGAACTGAACGGGTTTTGATGCGTTTTTTTATTAGAAAGGTCTTGGTTAGACTCAAAATCTTACGCATATTTGATCACAATCGGCTGATTAGAACCGGCAATAAAACGCGAAAATCGACGTCCACGCGGGCGAAGCCGCGGGCAACAGGTATCTTTAATATACCGCCTTTTCTTATCTGATCTACATGGATCTACATGTAATCGTGCCAAAAATACCGAAAAGACGACGACGAGAGTGATAGGAGATAGGACGAACATCAAATGTCTGACAGGTTAGAACAGTTCAACCGTTCTCGAGTTTTTGCAATACTAACAGAATTGCAATTAATTTTTATTTATATAGATTAAAGATTAATAATGAGTGGAAAAAGGGGTGAAATCATGAGTAGTCAATCTCGCGAAATAGTTCTGGCATTTGATAGATATTTCAACTAAGAACAAAGTCGGTGTTAACACGCTAACGCTACTTGAAAACTGTCATTTTCGATTTACTTTGACAAGGTTCCTTCACATTTTCATCGCGCGCGGATTATACGCAACCCAACCAACTAGATGGAGACACTGCAATGTATGTCCTTGCAGTATCCATTGGTTCTAATAATATATTCTTGGTCGCCGTACTACCAACAGATAAAAAATATGTCAACTTTGACAGATATGTGTGCGTGCGGCCTGTGTTTTACACGATGCATTCATTTATCTGTGTGCGTAAATAGTGATACCAGCTACTACAAAATTTCCCAAAAATCGCATAGCTATTATAATGTAATCATAGCTATGCGATTTTTTTATATATATTAATTAAATGTCAAGTGTATTTTTATTTGTAATTATGTGCTGTAATTAAAGTGACTTCGTATCATGGATGACAGTCCTTTTACTAGGGGTAGTAGGACCCCTCGCACGCCACCCGCGACGCCGACGCCTGCCCTCCCATCACGCTCAAATGAGCAGAACCAAGCCCCATTCCGCACGGAATGGGTATCGACGCCGGAGATCCAGAACTGGATAACGACTATCGAGCAGTGTCTGAATGAGGTGTGCAGCATAGCTACCGAGGGCAAACTGAACTCTGAGCAGAACTGCGCATAAGTACGTTGTGCAGAAAAGTAGGCCACGGTACCTCGCAAATGGCAGTGCAATACCAGGCGCTTAAGGTGAAGGCCCTGCAAGCTAGCACAGCTGGCCAGGCACTTCAAGACCAGCTTGACCTATCGAAGCAACTGAATGACCTAAAGCGGACCATCGATGAAGCATCCAAGCCCAATACCTACACATCATTCGCTGATATGCTGAAAAAGGGTAACAACCAGGTCATACCTAGGACAAGCATCAGCTCAGTAGCGATTTATCCCAATGACAAGGGTAAATCGAGTGAAGAGACCAAGTCATTAGTTCAAAAAATTATCTGCCCTGAACAAATGAAATTACAAGTGAGAGGGTTACGCAAGACCAAGAACGGTGGCGTCATAATAAGCACTGACTCAAAGGGGGACATTGAGAAGCTAAAACAATCGGCCCAGCTAACCAACTCAGGACTTACCCTAGACGACCAGCTATAGTGAAAACTGAGGGTTATAGTTATCGGAGTACCAGCGGCTATGCAGGAAAAGGAGGTTTTTACGTGCTTGTATCACCAGAACTTGATGGACAAACTACAGCACTACAGTCTTGAAACATTCCTGACCTCAATTAGACTAAGCCATAAATCAGGTAGGAGGGACGCAGAGACCTGCAACTACGTGATTGAAGTGCCTGCAAACATACGTAAGGTCCTTATAACCAAGGAAAGGGTATTTGTGAACTGGTCATCTTGCTCAGTTAGAGACTTTACACTGGTTACCAGGTGCTTCAAGTGCCAGCAGTATGGCCATGCAGCAAAAACATGCAGGGAGACGACACACACCTGCGGACAGTGCGGAGAGCAAGGGCACTCGATGAAGGACTGCACGAAGACGACAGAGGGAGCAAAATGTGCTAGTTGCTCAAGGTTCAAGAAGCCAAGCAATCATGCCACCGGCGCGTCAGACTGTCCGGCTAAAGTAATGGCCGAAAGAAGGTACATCAATTCCATTGATTATGAAGGCGCCTAAGAGCGCCCTTAACCAAGTTTAGTACTGACCTTTTTTCTTTACTTTCATAAGTTGTGCAGTAACCCATTAACCATAATAACACAAAACATAGGTAGTATATTTAAGAATATAAATGACTTTCTAGCATTACAACATAGAATAAATTCTAATCTTGACGTCATTATCTTAACGGAATGTAGGCTATCGTTACCATATAAAATACCATTAGTACCGGGATATAATATGTATAGAAGTAATATAATATACAACCAGAACGATGGGATAGTAGTTTACATAAAAAGTGAAATTAATGCAACTGTAGAGGAACCAAATATGCAGGAGTGCAATAGATTATTAATAAAAATCGGGGCAGATCTGGCAATCTTAGCAATATACAGGCCTCCCGCCTTCTGCGATAAGTATAAGTTTATTGATTCACTAAATGACACATTACAAAGCCTATCGTCCTATAAAAACATAATACTAACTGGAGACATAAACATAAACATCCTACAAGGGCAGCAAGACGTAAAGGCGGATGCCCTACATTATCTCAACCTCTGTTCATTCCATGGTTTATTCACCACACATTCCTTTATCACGCGTCAAGCAAGTGGGTCTTGCCTTGACCATATAATGCTAAAAACACAATATCCCGCAAAAGTACTCGTCATCAATTCCAATATAACCGATCATAGCGCTGCATTACTAACCCTGAGTTGCAAGTTACCTAAACTAGAAAAAACGCGCTCAGTCATGAAATTAAACATAAATAAACTTGAAGACGATTTACGCAGCATCGACTTTGCCCCAGTTTACTATTCTGATGATCCGCAATTTTGTATGCAATACATGATTGAAAGTGTAAAGAAGGCAATACATGAAAATACAAAGACAGTGCGATTGCATAACAAAAATTATAACTTAAAGCCCTGGATCACACCAGGTCTAATTCGCTGTATGAAGCATAGGAATCAGCTACACTTGAAATTTAAACGTAACCCTGATAATTTAACATTACAGTTATCATACAAAAGATACAGAAATTTTTGCAATAATCTGTTAAGGAAGGTCAAAATAAATCACGACAAATTAGAGCTGGCAAAGGTAGGGTCGAATAGTAAAAAGATATGGCATCATATTAAGAACATAACATACACTACGAAGCAACATGAATCGCCTTCAAGTTTATTGAACACCCATCCATCTCAGGTAACATCTGCTAACATAGTAAATAGGTTCTTTGTTGATGTTGGTAAGCGACTAGCTCAGCAAACGCAGGCAAATCACACAAGCGCACCCTACCCGAGTAGGACTGCCCTGTCATCTCTTGTGCTATTGGATACCGACGAAGAGGAGGTTGAGAGGATAATTATGAACTTAAAAGATGACTGTGCCGTTGGCTGGGACCTCATATCAAATAAAATCCTAAAAAAATGCAAACATATATTGGTGCAACCGTTAACTAGCATCTTTCAAAAATGTTTAGCGACAGGCGTTTTCCCTAAGTGTCTTAAAAAAACTGTGGTTGTCCCTGTATATAAGTCTGGAGGAAAAGAACAAGTAACGAATTACAGGCCTATTTCCTTACTCCCTGCTATATCAAAGATACTCGAGAAAATTATAATTAGCAGGTTGATGAAATACTTAGAGGATAACTCGGTTTTATCCAACACACAGTTTGGATTTCGAGCTAATAGGTCCACGGCCGATGCTGTGCATCATCTGACGGATTACATAGCACAAGAGCTTGATAAGGGTAACCGAACAGTGGGAATATTTCTGGACCTTGCAAAAGCGTATGATACGGTCTCTATTCCTAAATAAAATTGTTGAGCAAGCTTGACAATATTGGAGTAAGGGGCGTACAGCTGGAACTCCTCAAGAGCTACTTAAATGAACGTACCCAATGTGTAAAGATCGGGAGTGTTCTCAGTGAAGACCTGGAAAACACCTCATTTGGCATTCCACAAGGAAGCGTATTAGGTAGCACACTGTTCTTAATTTACATAAATGAACTATGTAACATAAATCTGGAACACGGTACGATCATATCCTACGCGGACGACACTGCGCTCCTTTTTTCTGCTCACTCGGAAAGAGAAGTGCACACGCAAGCACAACGTGGTTTTAACATTGTAAATAAATGGCTTCAACATAACTTACTAACCCTAAATGTAGACAAATCCAAGTACGTTACATTATCGATGCGCAAAAGACCGTCTACAACCCAACCTGACCCCTTACTGTACGCACATTATTGTAGAGATCCTAATTCTAAGGATAACACGTGTAATTGCCCGGTTATAGCTAAAACAGACAACATAAAGTACCTGGATATAATAATAGACGAAACTCTTTCGTTTAAAGCACATAGCGAAGCATTCATTAAACGATTACGCAAGTTGATATTTGTCTTCAGAAAAATAAAATATATCGGTGACCCAATGTTGATTAAACAAGTGTACCTACTATGCACTTTGTCAGTCAATAGTGACATACTGTATAACATCCTGGGGAGGAGTGGGTAAGACGTTGCTGTTGCCCGTCGAGCGAGCGCAGAGAGCGATCCTCAAAGTAGCCACATTCGGCGCTTTCCTACTTCCCACTGACCTCTTATACAAATCATGTGAAGTACTAACAGTCCGTCAGTTATTTATATTGAGCACAGTACTAAAACAACACGCTGCGCTTACCTATAGCACTGAAGTTTCTAGCAAAAGACGGAAAGATATTGTATGCACTGGAAGAATTGCAATAAAACATGAGTACACAGGTAAGTTTGATTTGTTTTTGGGACCTCTACTATACAATAGGATAAACACTATAACAAGCATTTATCCTTTGAATTATGCTTGTTGTAAGCGAGTCGTAAAGAATATCCTCCAAAGAATGTCCTACGATGATACAGAGAACTTAATGTCTGTTCCAAAGTGAATAGTGATAGATATAAGATAATTATATTATTATTGTAGTTATTATAGTTAACAGTATTGACCCAATTTAGCATTGTATTGATAGTCGTAATTACCAGTAATATCATGTTGATCATTTTAGAATTATTAATAAATTGCCTTGCAGGCCTGAAACTATGTAATAAAAAATACTTATTTACTAGACCTAGAGACACAATATGTAAATAGGTACCTATCCTATCCTCATCATCATCATCTACCTGCCCTTGTCCCAATTATTTGGGGTCGGCGCAACATGTATTTTTCCTCCATTCATTCCTGTCAGATGTCATCTCTTCGGTTACCCCCTTCCTTGCCATATCCTCTTTCACGCACTCCATCCATCTTTTCTTAGGCCTACCTCTACCCTTAAAGCCCTCCACATTCATACTTAGAACCTTTTTAACAACATTGCTTTCATCTCTTCTCATAACATGTCCATACCACGACAATCGCTCGCTTCTCAATTTTTCATTTATAGGTGCAACTTTCAAACTTCCTCTAATGTACTCATTCCTTATTCTGTCCATTCTTGTCACACCACACATCCATCTTAACATTCGCATCTCCGCTACATGTAGTTGTCTTTCTTCCTTCGCTTTCAAAGCCAAGCATGACGACCCATACAGGGCGGCAGGTCTGATAATGGTTTTATAAATTTTCCCCTTAAGCTTAAGGGGAAACTGCGGGTCACATATCGTAGCCTTGACCTGCCGCCATTTCATCCAACCTGTGTCAATCCTGTGCTTCACTGCACGATCAATTTCCCCATCGGCCTGAATAAGAGAGCCGAGGTATCGAAAATTGGAGCAGACTGGTAGTGGTGCACCATCAAGCACCATGGGTGTAAGACTGGAGAGACCGCCGAAATCAGAGAACATGTACTCGGTTTTGGTTCTGCTGATTTTCAAGCCTACACTCTCCAGTCTACATCGCCATTTCTCCAATCTACTCTGGACGTCAAGCCCGTCTTCACCGACGAGCACAATATCATCGGCAAACAGCATACACCAGGGGGTCTCCTCCTGTAAATCCGATGTCAAAGCATCCATTATCAACAGGAAGAGATAGGGGCTTAGCGCCGAGCCCTGATGCAGGCCTACCGCTACACTGAACTCGTCGGTGTTGCCGGCAGCGGATCGTACATAGGTTCTTGATCGACAGTACATCGCACAGATCAACTCTATATACTTCCCAGGCACACCTTTCTCTTTCAGGGCCCACCACAAAACCGTTCTGGGTACCCGGTCATATGCCTTCTCCAGATCCACAAACACCATGTGCAAGTTTTTATGTGCTCGCCTATATTTCTCACCCAGTTGGCGGAGGGCAAAAATGGCGTCTGTGGTCCCACGACCAGGCATGAACCCAAATTGGTTTTGGGTAATCTCGCTTTCTTCACGCACACGTTTCTCTATCACCTTCTCCCAAACTTTCATACTATGCGACATGAGCTTTATTCCTCGATAGTTGCCGCAGTCCTGCACATCACCCTTATTTTTATAGATGGGCACTAGTGAACTATTGCACCATTCATCAGGGATCGTCACCTCATACAACAACTTATTGAAGAACAAAGTCAGCCACCAACATCCATCTTCTTCCAATATCTTCCACACTTCTACTGGAATGCCGTCGGGCCCTACAGCTTTCCCATCCTATCCTACCTATCCTATCCTATCCTACTAATATTATAAACGCGAAAGTTTGTAAGAATGTATGTCTGGATGTCTGGATGTCTGGATGTATGGATGTATGTTTGTTACTCTGCCACACAAAAACGGCTTAATGGATCTGGCTAAAATTTGGTACAGAGATAGATTATAGTCTGGAATAACATATAGGCTACTTTTTATACAAGCTAATACCGTGGCTCCGCTCGCAAAGTCGATCGGTCCGGATTTCTAGATTTATCTTTGTTACTCTTTCACGGGAAAATGCCTGAATAGATCTGGCTGAAATTTGGTAACAAGATAGATTAAAGTGTGGAATAACATATAGGCTACTTTTTATACAAGCTGATACCCGCTCACGGAGTCGATCAGTCGACCCACGGAGTAGTTCAGTCGGGATGTCTGGATGTATGTTTGTTACTCTTTCACGTAAAAACGGCTGAATAGATCAGGTTGAAATTTGGTACAGAGATAGATTATAGTCTGGAATAACATATAGGCTACTTTTTATACAAGCTAATATCGTGGCTCCGCTCGCAAAGTCGATCGGTCGGGATGTCCAAATATTATGTTTGTTGCTATTTCACGTAAAAACGGCTGAATGGATCTGGCTGAAATTTGGTACCGAGATAGAGTGTAGTGTGAAATAACATATCGACACCTCTGGGTTCAATTGGCGTATAAACCAAAATACGACTTTTCAGGAGAGCAAAAAAACGATTTTATTTTCATAAAAAAAATCATAACTTTTTTATTTTTGAAGTTACATAAAAACTTCCAAGGAGAAAGATTCTTAGAATTTGTGGATGAAGATGGTTAATTCATTCAATTATATCTATCTCCTATGGTTTGGAAGTTAGCATGGATATACGCCTTGGAAAATACCAATTTATGGTTTATACACCCATGAAAATTGAACAAAAATTTACAGCCTACAGCTTATATCCGTATTTGGTAAAATTAAGTTCAAATTTATTGATGTAAAAGCATGTAGCTGCAGATTTTTTTGCTGTATAACCTATTTACTTTGCACATCAATGGAATTTTTATTAATAAAAAAATCAATCTCAATACGATTTTCTGATCGGAAAAACGTTAGCATGCAATTGCTTAAAATTTCATTCAATCTCAATACGGTCAGAATCCCATTAATATTAGTCTAACTACTGGATTATGGTCGAAATATACGAAATTAAACTACCAGAAACGAAATCAACTTTGTTTTATTAAATGAAACAGATATTATTATGTCTATTATAATTTATGGCACAACATTATCAGACATGATCAGATTATTAAACCATAAAGGCAATTATTTATTTCTTTAGTAGAACGCACTTAAATAAAATGAAATAATTGAACATTCAGTCTCTTTGCGCAAAATCACAGTTTTCAATACAGTAAATATACTATACTAAACTTTAAAACACCAAAAATTGGTACATAATAAAGTTGTAAAGTTACTATGCAATGAAGCATACAATAGAAAACTGCGAATAGAAAAATAATTATAAGTTTAGTATTAGTGTGTTGCATACACTTTATAGGTCAAAATATTTAACAGAACATTAAATTTGTACTTGAAGCTTAAAATACTAATGATAATTATTATCATTAGTATTTTAAGTACTTGAAGCATAAAATACTAATGATAATTATTATCATTAGTATTTTAAGCTGCAAGTATAAAAATAAACTGTGATATAGCACCTGAAGAAATTGCCACTAAAAGTGGCAATGATAAGATAGTGACTGTATGACCCCGACTTTACTTTACAAAAGCAGGTTGCCAATATCGGATGCCAAATACAAGGATTTTAAAACGTCTATGTGACAATGGAGTAATACCTTAAAGATACCACCATGACTATTTATAAAATTATACCATGGAAATCTGACTAACTCTCTTACACTGACTGACGAAGATGATGAGGAAGAATTAGATCAATACATTATTTTTTGTTTTACTAATAGTAGAGTAACTAAATAGTACTAGTAGTAGACAGTAGTAGTAGTAGTAAGATAGTAGAGTAGTAATAGAAATCATCATCTTCTTCAGTCAGTGTAAGAGAGTCAGTCACATTTCCATGGTATAAGTTTCTCTTTTTATCTTTAAGGTATTACTCCATTGTCACATAGACGTTTTAAAATCCTTGTATTTGGCATCCGATATTAGCAATTTGCTTTTGTAAAGTAAAGTTGGGGTCATACAGTCACTATGTTATCATTGCCACTTCTAGTGGCATTTTCTTCAGGTGCTATATCACAGTTTCTTGATTTTCCCTTACAGAGGTAAGGGTGATAACGATGATCTATCATCTACAGACTTCAAATAGGAATACAGACACGTGAAGATTTCATTGGCTCCTCGCTTTGCATCGCACTCCCCCCACAAATTATTTAAATCGTTAGTAGGTAACTAAAGATTTAAATAATTGCCTTTATAGTTTGATAATCTGATAATGTCTGATGTTGTGCCATAATTATAAAAGACGAAATATTTATTTATTTGATAAAATAAAGTTGATTTTGTTTCTGGTAGTTTAATTTCGCGTATATCGGCCATAATTAAGTAGTTTGACGAATATTAATGGAATTCTGATACATTCTAACAGTATTGAGATTCGTTTTTATTACTCAAAATTCTATCGATGTGCAAGTAAATAGTTTTTACGGCAAAAAAATCTACAGCTACGTGCTTTTACATCAATAAATGTTAACTTAATTTCACCAAATACGGATATAAGCCGTGGGCTGTCAATTTTCATTCGATTTTTATGGGTGTATAAACCATAAATTGGTATTTTCTAAGACGTATATCCATGCTAACTTCCCAACCAAAGGAGATAGATAATGATTAAATAACTTATAGCCTTCTTCATCTCCAAAATTCTAAGAATCTTTCTCCTTGGATACCCACGTAAAATAATTTTTGCAATGGAATTGTTTATACGTCCATATGTTATTTAAATGTGGATTTACGACCTCAATTTCAAATTACGTTATAGAAATACATTTACTCCTCATGGCGTAAAATCCATTTACAATCAACGCAGATCTTACGCCCTGGGTTGGTAAAAATCTTGGTCATAACGTCTTACTAAATATTTAAAAAAGAGAAATTTGGCTGTTACATCAACATTTTATCTTTTTTGTGGAAGGATGACCTATATTTTTTGGGTATTTGAAGTCAATTGTCAATCTGATCAAGTCTATTTGAATGAAACGTCTCTCCACTCGACTTTCCAAACCAATCGACTCCGACGGACAGAGCCGCGGGTATTAGCTTGTATAATAATTTAGAAATTAAAAAACCCGACTGCGTAATAAACTAAAAAGAGAAAAAACAAGCACTCAGAT
Source organism: Lithosia quadra (assembly GCA_963576445.1). Taxonomy (NCBI): domain Eukaryota; kingdom Metazoa; phylum Arthropoda; class Insecta; order Lepidoptera; family Erebidae; genus Lithosia; species Lithosia quadra. Next base: position 4,392,999 of record OY754897.1, read on the forward strand.
GTCCGGTGGTCTAGAAACATAACAACTTAACAGTCGGGATCCATTGAAAAATAAGATTGGCTGTCGAATAGTGGATCCCGACTGTTCAGTTGTTATGTTTCTAGACCACCGGACATCTGAGTGCTTGTTTTTTCTCTTTTTAGTTTTTTACGCAGTCGGGTTTTTTAATTTCTAAATTATTATACAAGCTAATACCCGCGGCTCTGTCCGTCGGAGTCGATTGGTTTGGAAAGTCGAGTGGAGAGACGTTTCATTCAAATAGACTTGGTGGCAATACCGAATTCCACGCGGGCGAAGCCGCGGGCGGAAGCTAGTATAATCATTATACATACCTAAGATTCTTAAGCACTTAATACATTTTATTATGGTAGGGGAGCCCAAGAAGGGATTTGAAGAGTTACTCGAGCGCGTCAGAAAACTATATGAGGAGAAACCTTATTCCTTGTTGTTAAAGCATCATAGCATGGCCGTCAAAAGACCGTGTTCCAATCCTTCATTCCCTTCTGTTCACTCCTCCGTTCCTTACAATTGAATGCGCCTGAGTTGGCAACACTGCACGATCACTTCCAAAAAGAGACTCGTCGCGACATGGCGCTCGTCATATCGGCTCCGCAAAATCAGCAGAAAACCATGACTAGTGTATATTAAAAGCACCGACAAACACATCAGGGACGTCCCAGACAACATTCCAACATAATAAAGTGCAGTGCCAGTGGAACGAGCAGCAGAATTGCCAGTAAGTCCCTTTACTCAATTTCCTTCGTTCCTCACTGTTCTTTATAGCCATTTTAAGCCTATTCAAAAATACAGTCCACTTTAAACATACAACCAACTTTTACACTTGTAATGTACTCCTACCAAATATAAACCCTTTATATAAGGGCGTGCTCCGAGGACAGCCCGTCAGATTAGTAAAAAAAAATCAAACCTCAGAAAAACTCGAGCGCGTCAGATTAAGGCCAGGTAAGTTAAATACATACAGAACAGACTATATTTCAATAATCTGATGATTTTTGCGTGGCATAAGGAAATGGGTGAGTGGCAAAATTGTAAAAAAAAAACGTCGCTGTGAAATACTCGAGCGCGATTAATTTTTTTTTTATTTTGAAGGAAATCCTATGAGAATTACAGAATAAAAATAATCTGACGATTTTCATGGGGCGATGTAGCTTAAACCATAAATAAAGTGTGGTGTTATACAGCTGCTGAGAACTGGATTGAAACTCCGCGCTTCTGTTTCCTTCTCACTTTTTCTTTATATTTCACTCTCTCGCACCATCACATCACATAATCATCGCACGTAGCTTGGCCAGGTTTTGGAGTAGTTCGCGCATCGTGCACTTTGAGCCAATCAAATGATTCAAAGTACGAACGAACGGAACGTTGATTCGCTACAAGACGTCTCTCGGAGACATCTGATTGGTCCGTCAAGTGACGTCACTTGACGGACCAATTATATGCTCATACCTCAAAGGGGACCTAAAAATCGACCTTACATATCAGGAGATACTGTAGATTCAGGTACGTTTATTTTAATACTATAATACAAAAGAAATAGAAAATTATATTATATTATTATATTATTATATTATTATATTATTATATTATTATATTATCATATTATTATATTATTATATTATTATATTATTATATTATTATATTATTATATTATTATATTATTATATTATTATTATATATTATTATATTTATTATATTATATTTAGAAACAGAAAATGAAGAAGAAATTGACCAAGGAGGAATCAATTTTGAAGATCAATCCAGTGAGGATGAAGATTAAAAAAAAATAATTTATATTTGTAGGTGTAATTTCACCTACATAATATGCGTAATAATTTATTCCATTCAGGAAAAAAAAAATTTTTCTTTCAAATTATCAGATTAAGAATATTCCTTCATATATTTGTCAGATTATCATTTGGGACGACTAGAACATCAAGTTGAACCGTTTGTGTAAAAATCTGACGCGCTCGAGTATTTCAAGGTCACTTTATTTTTTTACATTTTCAAAAATCTACCATAACTTTTGACCACATCCAAATCGTCAGATATTTTAATAAGACACTTTTTTGAGTTTTCTAAATATTCCCTTCAAATATCTGACACGCTCGAATAACTTTTTTCTTATTTTTTTTTCTACCCTTTTCTACAGCCATCCTCCCCTATATACTCGTCAGAATAATATCTCTCGGTTGTTAGAAAAACAAAGCGGGTAAACACCGTGAATGTCTGACGCGCTCGAGTAGTTTTATGTGAATGATTTTATTAACATTTTTGAAAATTAGCACACGCTCTCCTCCTCACTAAAATGGCAAAATGAACAAATTATTTTTCGTTTTAGGCCTAAATCTTCACAATCTAATCGGTCCCCATGACGCTTTAGTAACTGAAAATTTAGCGGGCCGGCCTCCCCTACTATTATTACGGACGATAGACTAAGAAATTGTGTAGATATTATTATTGTACAATGAATCCTACTTCCTACTAATATTATAAACGCGAAAGTTTGTAAGAATGTATGTCTGGATGTCTGGATGTCTGGATGTCTGGATGTCCGGATGTATGGATGTATGTTTGTTACTCTGCCACCCAAAAACGGCTGAATGGATCTGGCTAAAATTTGGTACAGAGATAGATTATAGTCTGGAATAACATATAGGCTACTTTTTATACAAGCTAATATCGCGGCTCCGCTCGCAAAGTCGATCGGTCGGGATTTTTAGATATATCTTTGTTACTCTTTCACGTAAAAACGGCTGAATAGATCTGACTGAAATTTGGTAACGAGATAGATTAAAGTGTGGAATAACATATAGGTTACATTTTATACAAGCTAATACCCGCGACTCCGCTCACGGAGTCGATCAGTCGACCCACGGAGTAGATCAGTCGGGATATCTGGATGTATGTTTGTTACTCTTTCACGTAAAAATGGCTGAATGGATCGGGTTGAAATTTGGTATAGAGATAGATTATAGTCTGGAATAACATATAGGCTACTTTTTATACAAGCTAATACCGTGGCTCCGCTCGCAAAGTCGATCAGTCGGGATGTCCAAATATTATGTTTGTTGCTATTTCACTTAAAAACAGCTGAATAGATCTGGCTGAAATTTGGTACCGAGATAGAGTGTAGTGTGAAATAACATATAGGCTAATTTGTATACAAGCTAATACCCGCGGCTTCGCCCATGGAGTTGATCAGTCGGGATATCTGGATGTATGTTTGTTACTCTTTCACGTAAAAACGGCTGAAAAGATCTGGTTGAAATTTGGTACAGAGATAGATTATAGTCTGGAGTAATATATAGGCTACTTTTTATACAAGCTAATACCTGCGGCTCTGCCCGTGGGAGTCGATTGGTTGGTAATCGTTTTTTGGTCATATCCCCGGTTCTACTTAACCAAATGCAATCAAACATACGGCAGATTTTATGTAAAACCAAGACCTTTCTAATGAAAAGGCGGCATCAAAATTTGTTCAGCAGTTTTTGCGTCCATCACGAACAAACAGACAAGGATTGCAAAAAAATAGATATTTGTGGTCAACATAACCAAGTCTTTTTTTACAAATATCGATTATTACAATTTTTATAAAGGGATATGATGTCCACACTGTCGCCTTAGGTGAACCCTGTAAAGATGGTGTAAGGTGAAACCAATAAATAAGTAAAAAAAAACTTTTGGTCATATCTCCAAATTTTAGGTCTGACCAAGAAAACCGCACTGAAATGTGGAGAGTGGAGTGGAGTGTGGAGTGGAAAGTGGAGTGAACAGTGGAGTGAACAGTGGAGTGGAGTGTGGAGTAGAGAGTGGAGTGAACAGCGTAGTGGAAAGTCGAGTGGAGAGTCGTTTCATTCAAATAGACTTGGTGGCAATACCGAATTCCACGCGGGTGAAGCCGCGGGCGGAAGCTAGTACTGAATAAATATTATTATTATTATTTCCTTTATTTAATTCGTAAACATATTAATTACATTTTTAAATATATTATATACATAAAAAAAAAACAATACATTTAAAAATATAAAAATAGTGCTCCACCGGCGTCGGGTACAGGGACCAAGCCACCGGTGGTTAGGGCTCCAGGGAGAGGAAGTTCCTCACAATGCGTGCCGTGCCTAGCAAAACCGCCTTTTGCATCACGCCCTTGAGCCAGCTGCCTAGTGAGAGCCTCTTAAGGTGTTGATCGAGGCTCTTGGCGATGAGTCCGTGCACTGAAACGACTATCGGTACAATAATAGCTGAGTCAACATCCCACATGTCGACAATCTCATGGGCCAGGTCCAAATACTTTATTTGTTTTTCTTTTTCTGCCTTCACGAGATTTTCGTCATGGGGGATAGTGATATCAACTATTATTGCACGGCGTTCTAATCGATCCACTATCACTATATCGGGCTTATTGGCAACAATAGTCCTGCCAGTGATAATGGATCGATCCCAGTACAACGTGATATGCCCATTTTCGAGAACTGGGTCAGGCACATACCTGTAGTACGGTACCTCTGATTCCACAAGTTTGTACTTTAGAGCAAGTTGTTGATGGACGATCCTGGCTACTTGGTTATGTCGATGCAGATACTCGCTGTTGGCTAGACGAGAACAACCGGATATTATATGTCTAAGGGATTCCCCGGGACGGTGGCACGCCCGACAAATGTCAACCGTACCATCCCTTAGGATATACTTCCGGTAGTTATTCGTCATCACAACTTCGTCCATAATTGCAACAATAAACCCTTCGGTTTCCCCAAATAGGTCACCGAAGCGTAGCCAAGATAAAGATGATGGTATATCTATATCAGGCCCGTGAAGAGCCCGATAGAAACGTCCATGTAACTCTTTGCTCTTCCATATATCTCTGCGGTCATCAATACTTAATACCACAGGTTTGCGCCAGTTCTCTTTAGCCAGACCGAGAGGGGTGAGTCCGTTATCTACCTTGACTACATCTCGATGCATACCCACTCCATTGTGAAGGAAATATTCCCTGAGGTTGCACACCTCACGGTTATGGAGGGACTTGGCGTTTAAAAAGCCTCGACCCCCGCATTTCCGTGGTATGTACAACCTCATCACAGATGAACGCGGATGATGCATTCGATATGCAGTGAGTAGCGTACGGACTTTTCTATCCAGGGCGTCTAGTTCAGTCTGAGTCCATCTGAGAATGCCGAAGGAGTACATTAAAACCGGCATGACCCAACCGTTACAGGCACGAACTTTATTGCCACCCGATAAAAGACTTTTTAGACATGTCCTCATGAAGGCACATAGAGTTGTATCAATTTTGTATAACTCCAGTACCCTCAAAAGCCATGCATGTGGCACGGAGTCATAGGCCTTTTTATAATCTATCCAGCATGTCGCCAGATCCTTGTGATTCCGGCGGGCCTGTTGGCAAATGGCCATATCAATTATAAGGAGCTCTTTAGTACCACGAGCCCCACTTCTACATCCATTCTGAGAGATAGACATGATAGAATTGTCAATTAAGTGAAGTGAAATTTTTTCTCTCAGAATAGATGTAAGAAGCTTATAGACCATAGGTAGACACGTAATAGGTCTATAATTTTTAGGGTACGTGGTACTGCCGGACTTATATAGAAGGTGGGTTACGCCAGTAGTTATGAAGCCGGGAAGTGAACCTGATTCAAGGGATGATTGGAATTGTGATGCCAAACGGTCGTGTGAGCTCTTGAACCATTTTAACCAAAAATTCTGCAGTCCGTCTGTTCCCGCAGATTTCCAATTTGGTAGTAGACGGACTGCATTGGTTACATCATCTTTTGTGATGGTAACTGGTTCCATGGGCTTAATAGACTCACACGATCGTTCGACAACCCGCATCCAATCCACCCTCTGTGTGACCGACAGGTGTCGACCAGATGCTACGCCAGAACGCACTAGTGGCATCATCATCCGGTCGACGTATGTCAGTCCCGATCGAGTCAGGTCGTTCCCAACCTCTGTAAACCCACCTTTCGTCCCTTTGGAACATGCGATTTTGAGAATAACGATCCACTTTCTTTTTATAGCGACGAATCCGGTTTGCCCACGCATATATTTTTTGTTTGAAAAAGTCGATGCGCTCTGTGACTCGCGATATAAATTCTCGAGGACTAATGTCAGTGCCCAAGAACGCTTGATTCACAGAGCGCATCACTCTCGGGCGTGTATTGCCCGATCTGAAACATATGAGTTTGCCAATGAGTGCCCTAGTCTCGGCAATACGCCTTTCAATTCTACACTGCCAAACAGGCGCGGCAGATTTTGGTCGAGTATCTATATCACTTTTGTGAAATTTGACATTGGCTATTCGACATGCCGCGACGGCTGCGCAGTACAGAATTGAATGCGTATCACCGAGATCTTCGCTCCTATCAAAGAATTCTGACAATAGCGAATCCAGGGCACACATTAGCGCTATGTTTTTTCTATGAGTGGGCAAACGTGGAAGTCGTGGACGTCTGTCAGAAGGGATGGATCGATACTCCCGCATAGCACATTCCAAAGCACTCCTTAATTCTTCGTTGCACATGGTACTTACGTCTATAGCTCCTGTATCTACTACTTCTTCGCTTAGATGTGAGGTAGATAATAAAGTTGGTTGTGACACAGATTCTGGGATTGGTTGTGTCATCACAAGTTGCAAAGAAGTAGTAGTACCTGTGCTATTCCACGCGTTAGAACGTAGCGTTCATGGTTTTTTTCATGACATGACATGACATTTTACCTGTCAACGGTATTTTCTGTGTAAACTTCTACAGCTATAATAGACATTTTAAATTTTCACAATAGTTTTTAAAACGAGGATGCTTGTTTTGATGATGAAATAAATTTATGTTGTGCCGTATTATGTAGAGAAAAATATTTTTTTTGAGGAGTGGAAAAATTATGTATGTTGACGTTTAGTGTTGCCAGGTTATTATTTATTATTATTATTATTATCTCTTTATTTTAAATATACACATATAAATTGCATTTTTAAATATATCTAAAAAAAATACATTTAAAAATATAAAAAATAGTACCCCACCGGCATCGGGTACAGGGACCAAGTTACCGGTGGTTAGGGCTCCAGAGAAAGGAATCAAATTATTATTATTATTATGACGGTATGTTTTTGGAAATATGTATTTTAAATGGCTAAAGTAGACTAGACTATAGTTGTCACAAAATAAAAGGCCCACTTTGACAGTTCGTGCCCATGAAGTTCTTAATTTTTATCAATTGAAATGTTCTAAAGATAATTACATTTTTCATTGACAGGTACCGCCCACTCGGCTAAGTGCTGTGCATAACAGCGGCTATTGTTCATAGTTCACCTCGTCAGTTCACCTGGGTGGACCACGAACATAATTTTTTGTTAGTGGACCAACTAACTTTTTCAAAAAAAAAAATCTCAAATAATATGGTTCGTGGTTCACCTGCGAAAATTCTGGTAATAAATAAATAAATATTTTTCAACATATCACACAGCGCCATCTAGTCTAAATTACAATAGGTCTTTTATTTTTAATTGTAATTGATTAATTTAATAAGGTTGGTCTATCTACGTGTCACTATGGTTACCCATAAAGAGATGTTTTTAAATGCACAATATCTTTATTTTTTTCCAACTTAAAACTTAAACTTCAGTAAATAAAAAAGTAATGTAAAACCGGCTAACTTAATAAACAAGTGCATAGTACCTAAACTTAAAAGTGCACAGTACAATCTGTTGTCAACATTATCTGACCCACCCTAAAAACAAACGAATTTGGACCGTCTTCAACTAATACTATGGTTTCTTCAACTTATATGAGCTTATCAGACAAATTAGGCTTGTTTAAGAAATAGAATAATAAACACGCAAATTTGATCTCTAATACTTTACGATTAGGATGTGTAGTAGTCATAAAACTACTACTAACATTTTTTATCTATGGTTAATGGATAACTGTTTTTTTATTAAACGCGTCCCTACGCGTTTTGTTAGCAAATATAAATCAACTCATCGTTGCTTAGGTTTACATTAGTTTGATTGCATTTGAATACTTAAATATATTCTATTTTCGATTCTGGTTGCGTTCCTGGTGTCGTAATTGATAATTATGTACAACAGTTATTTATCGATGTAATTTATAAGATTGAACTTAAAGGACTCGGTTCCTATGCTGACGGTTGTCAATGTCAATATATGTCATCGATAGAAATTATTCAGATATTCACTTCCGATATGGCGGTCGGCGATTGCACATAATCTCTTTGAGTTCATCATATAAACATATTAGAAAGTGTAATTGGAAGCCGATGAAGACTCCGAAGACGATGTATCGTTGAGTACTTCATCCATCCTGTCCAATGAGAAGATAAGATTGTGGCGTACACCGAAGGCGAGTGTTGGCGTGTCAGCGACACGTTATATTTTTGCCGCTACCTCGTGTCTACGGGATTTCTCCGTAGGCTAGACCTGTGGCGAGGTCTATGCTGCATCTGACGGCCAGATGCAGCGATGCTAAGGAGCACCAGCCCTTCACATCCACATGCTGCCGGCTGTGGATAGCCGTTGAAGAGACGGAGGCCGAATGGCATCGAGCTGCATCGTGTCATCACTGTGGTGAGATCTGACGGACGTTAGATCCAATAAGGTACCCATCTACTTTATTTCAATGGCCATTGGTCTAGTGCTCGTGTTCGCGAACTTTCGACCGCAAAACGCAAAACGTGTCGCGTGTGCCGCGTGGTAGTTGACTCGATGTCAACCTTTTCTTCGAACTGGACATTGCTCTAATCATGTATATTTTACAACCTGCGTACCTAAATTTTAATATATAAATTGTACTTTGAATGTTATCAACTGCAATTTCATTTACTCTCCCGAGGTGCCCCAATGGTTCATCGAGGTAAATAAATATCTTCCAGGTACTATTCACAAGAGGGCCTTGAAACAATAGTTCAATGTAAACTGCCGAGAGACTGATCCGGTAGCATTATTTATATATTTTCTACATTTTATCATTGTAACGTTACCTATATACCCATTCTATTATCACTCCCCTTATATACCATTTCATACGATTCATCTCATTTTTTATACGTTACAATTGGCGCCCGAATAATTAATTACCTTTACTTTAAACCTATTTGACCATTGGTATGCCTCGGAAAAATTTTTTTTGTATGATGAACACTTTATTTTGATAAAATCAAACAGGTTGCTTAAACTATCTGTATCAATAATTATGAATAACTTAGTTTATTCTATTATCTATATGTAGATTAACAATACATATTATATACTTTAAATACAGATATTATTGGTTATTGTTTGCATAAGTTCATATCATGAACATACTTAAAAGTTAGGTTAACTTTTTTCTGATAGCATTTGTTTACATTGGGTTATTCTGAAACTTTTTGCAATATAGTTTGGATCACACCAACAAATAATTTTAATATTTTATTGTTTACTGACTAAATAGTCATATTGGTTCTCACTATACTGAGAAATATATTATAAACTTGTTTACTGTTTGTTGGGTGATTCTGCAATAATTTTCTTATTTTGTTTGAAATTTATACCAAATATAAGTTTTTTGTTTATTTTGGTCACTATGGCTGATGAACCAAGTGTTTCAAAGCCTTTAGCTGTGGATGATCAGCATCGTAACGTCACTCTTAGGAAACAACACCAAGATGTGTACCGAACGCCACCAGAACCCGACGATAGTACTAGCTGTAAATTAATTATAATTATATACCTCAAATACAGCTCTTTTTAAATACTTCTGTTAACATTGCTACTAGTTATACACCATACTTTTTGGCTAAAGGTAGTGAGATAGTCGCGGATGGTGCACTACATACATTAGGCAGTGCACCTGATTCGTTAGACAATCTTCAACTCTCAAGTAGGCATTTTAAAGCTGGAGCCTTGAATGATCTTGCTGATATCTTCCAACGTGTAATGCAGGTAAGTTCTTCTCGGCTAAGCTCGCACCGAGGTTTGTCAAATATAAAATTGTTGGCAAACCATTCGATGTGGTTTACCATTTAGAAGACCTCAATACAGGCATTATAGGGAAATATCATGTCAAGGACATAATTAAAATGCCAGGAGGTGTATAACGCTAGTGTGAGTCTGTACAGGTGTGGGCATATTTGTACCTACTTTTGTCTAACTGATGTTGACTTTTTAGTCAATGTCAAGTTACTTTTAGTACCTGCATATGTATAGATTCGCATGAGCAATGTATTTTTGTTAGTCTGTCTTCAACTTTTTTCTCAGTAATGAAAATTAAGTTTCAATTTCCTTGTGATCACATTTTTTTTTCAGACATGAAAATTTTTTATTTTCTGTTTTGACTTTTTGGTATTGGCTAGTGTAAATACACATTTCTCAGATCCTAGATCTGCTTTTCTGATCATTCTTTGATCAGTACTTTTGGCCAAACCAATCGAAACTAAGTTTCAATTTCCTTGTGATCACACTTTTTTTTCAGACATGAAAATTTTTATTTTCTGTTTTGACTTTTTGGTATTGGCTAGTGTAAATACACATTTCTCAGATCCTAGATCTGCTTTTCTGATCATTCTTTGATCAGTACTTTTGGCCAAACCAATCGAAACTAAGTTTCAATTTCCTTGTGATCACACTTTTTTTTCAGACATGAAAATTTTTATTTTCTGTTTTGACTTTTTGTTATTGGCTAGTGTAAATACACATTTCTCAGATCCTAGATCTGCTTTTCTGATCATTTTTTGATCAGTACTTTTGCCAAACCATTTGAAACTAAGTTTCAATTTCTATGTGATCACACTTATCTGTACTCCTTGTACAAGATTCTTATTTTATGGATATCCACATATTATGACTATTCAGGAATTACTTGTTTCACAGTTTTTCTACCATTCTAGGTTTCAAAACAATGAAAAACAAGTTTTCTTGCTTGAAATTTTTATGACTTTGTCTTAAAAATTCTCTTTGTTATTTTTCATCACTTTGTTTATTCCTCACAATTTCTTAATTGATGTTGTACTCACGGCTTATGACTAGTCTGATAACACTTATTTGATAGTTCTTCGACCATCTCAGGTTTGAAAATAATTCATAATAAGTTGTTTTTTTCTGATACCATTTCTTAGACCTAGTCTATAGAAATTGGTTTCCTTGTTTTTCATTATCTAACTGCGCAGTGGATATGATTAACTTATGTATATATCATGCATCCCAACAGTTTCGCGACCTGTTGTGGACTTGTATTAGTATAGTTCTAGCATAGTACACACAACACTCACCGGCTTGGGTAAGCAGTGTTGCTGCTGTTGTTTAGTATTTAACAATTAGTTTGTGTTAAATCCTTAGTTAAGTTAGTTTGTTAAGCTAGTCTTTTATACTTCTTAGCTTAGTTTTTTTTCTCTTTTTCATGAGCATGCAAACGCTCATTGCTTGGTAAGCAGAAAAAACTTTTCATTGACATTCAAAGTTTTTTCCGGTTACCCCGGCTGCTTCGGATAAGGGGTTATCCGCTTTGCTCCGAAGGGGGGTATTGTAGTAGTCATAAAACTACTACTAACATTTTTTATCTATGGTTAATGGATAACTGTTTTTTTATTAAACGCGTCCCTACGCGTTTTGTTAGCAAATATAAATCAACTCATCGTTGCTTAGGTTTACATTAGTTTGATTGCATTTGAATACTTAAATATATTCTATTTTCGATTCTGGTTGCGTTCCTGGTGTCGTAATTGATAATTATGTACAACAGTTATTTATCGATGTAATTTATAAGATTGAACTTAAAGGACTCGGTTCCTATGCTGACGGTTGTCAATGTCAATATATGTCATCGATAGAAATTATTCAGATATTCACTTCCGATATGGCGGTCGGCGATTGCACATAATCTCTTTGAGTTCATCATATAAACATATTAGAAAGTGTAATTGGAAGCCGATGAAGACTCCGAAGACGATGTATCGTTGAGTACTTCATCCATCCTGTCCAATGAGAAGATAAGATTGTGGCGTACACCGAAGGCGAGTGTTGGCGTGTCAGCGACACGTTATATTTTTGCCGCTACCTCGTGTCTACGGGATTTCTCCGTAGGCTAGACCTGTGGCGAGGTCTATGCTGCATCTGACGGCCAGATGCAGCGATGCTAAGGAGCACCAGCCCTTCACATCCACATGCTGCCGGCTGTGGATAGCCGTTGAAGAGACGGAGGCCGAATGGCATCGAGCTGCATCGTGTCATCACTGTGGTGAGATCTGACGGACGTTAGATCCAATAAGGTACCCATCTACTTTATTTCAATGGCCATTGGTCTAGTGCTCGTGTTCGCGAACTTTCGACCGCAAAACGCAAAACGTGTCGCGTGTGCCGCGTGGTAGTTGACTCGATGTCAACCTTTTCTTCGAACTGGACATTGCTCTAATCATGTATATTTTACAACCTGCGTACCTAAATTTTAATATATAAATTGTACTTTGAATGTTATCAACTGCAATTTCATTTACTCTCCCGAGGTGCCCCAATGGTTCATCGAGGTAAATAAATATCTTCCAGGTACTATTCACAAGAGGGCCTTGAAACAATAGTTCAATGTAAACTGCCGAGAGACTGATCCGGTAGCATTATTTGTATATTTTCCATACTTTAACATTGTAACGCACTTATCCTATTATCACACCCTTTTTATACAATTTATACCTTTCATAATTTTTTTTTTATTTTTTATACGTTACAGATGTTATAACTATTTGTGATAATTAATGTCATTGCTACGTAGTAATACATTATTTCAATAAACTATTTCATGTAGTTCTGGTCTCGTGGCGTATGTATGGGACTGAGACGAAAAAGTAGCCAGATCTAATCCTGCGACAAAGATTTGTTTCGCTTTCAATTAATATTTGTAGCAAATTTTTAACTCAACTTTATGTATGCAATTCATTAAGGAAAGAGGTCACATACACAATGAAGTGGACCACGAACACAAAATTGTGTTTGTGGTTCACCCAGGTGGACTAAGGTGATCCACTAACAAAAAATTATGTTCGTGGTCCACCCAGGTGAACGGACGAGGTGTACTATGAACAATAACCCGATTTTTTCATGTAGTCCACAGACTATTAATAATCAGTTAAGGAAAGAAAATATCGAGTGAGATATTTTTTTTCAAGCCCGACGCGCACTTTTATTTTTATTTATTTTAATACTTGTGTTTAGATTCTGAAGACTGATTTAATTATTCTTGTTGTTTTTGTGATTGAGTGAATGTTATTGTAAAAAAATTGGTTGTCTGTAAAGTCGGTTTACGGACGATAGATTTACGTGATAACGTCATAATCATTATTTTATGTAATACTAGCGACCCGCCCCGGCTTCGCACGGGTGCAATGCTGATACTAAATTAAATACACTACAGAAAAACTATGAACGTTGTATATAAAAACATAGCGGCCCGCTCCGACTTTGCACGGGCATCACGGACATAAGCCAACGCTTTGACTCTGGCCTCACTGCTTGGGCCTCTCTATCGCTTGTTGCGCGCTCTCGCTTGCACGCACAGGCTCAGGTGGACGTTACTATGGAACGTTACTATTTTTCATGAGTGTTGCTGGTATTATCAATTTATAAGACGTTATCACGTCAAAAAATATTAAATATAAGTAAATTGACCTTTAATAAAATTGTATTTTAAAATACCTACAAAATCAAGGGTTAAGCATTTTTTTCTAATCAGAACTTTAATCCAATGCAGCTTACATACATATTCAAATCGATTAAATCCCCATGCAAACTGGATTCGATTCATCCTGAGTATCGAATACCGAATCGTATAGGTACATAACTAGTTACGCCACGAGAAAAAACGTCAAAACGGGCCTTTTATTTTGTGTTGAGTATAGACATTTGGAAAAAAATATGCAACTGACTGTTAAATGAAGGGTACGTTAAGCGTTCGGTTCCGTTCCGGTTGCCATGCACCTCTATGGTAGTCGTTACGAGTACCATAGAGGTTGAAGTTTTAAAAAGTCCGAAAAATGGTGGTGCTTGTCTGTCACCTAAGTAGTATGAAATATATAAAAGCGGAAAATAAAAACGCTTCTAATGGTACCTACCTCATTTATCCAATAACATTCTAATAAGTAGTAGTCACGAAGGAACTATCTATCTATAATCTAATGATTTTGCTTGTCAAAATCATAACCCTCGTTTAGCTTTGTCGTAGTTAGTAAATAATGTTCTAATCTAAATCAAATCGATTTGAGGAGCCAATCTCCCAAATTTTCGGGAGATTGGCTCCCCAAATCGATAAACATAAATTTAAAAAAAACTGGCCACACTCACAAATATGGCGTGTGATAAATGACATTATTTTATGATGGAAAGAAAAAATAATTTAAGTTGTATTTTGGTTAGTTACCGATGATAGGTAATGTTTGTGATAGTCTTTAGTCGTCCTTTATAATTCCGGCACACTTTAAACGTACAAGCCGTCATTATTTCAACAGTTTTTAGTGTTTGTTTTCCGCGGGAATTACGTGACTGAGAAGCGCGTAAGTACTTATCGGCCAACAGTCGGCTTATATTTTTTGGGAAGTTTCTGCGCATTTGACACTCCATCCACTTATATAATCAAAGGATAATTATTAATGATACGTACCAAATCGAATTAATTTTAAATATTCATTCGATTTCCGTTTTTAACCCCCGACGGAAACCCGAACGGGATGTTATAAGTTTGACGTGTGTGTGTGTGTGTGTGTGTGTGTGTGTGTGTGTGTGTGTGTGTGTGTGTGTGTGTGTGTGTGTTTGTAAGTCTGTCTGTGGCACTGTAGCTCCCAAACGGATGAACCGATTTTGATTCTGTTTCTTTTGTTTGAAGGATGGATTAGGGGAGAGTGTTCTTAGCTATGTTTTATAAAAATTAGTTAAGCCATTTCAAAGATATGAGGGGTGAAAGTGGTGATGAAAAATTTAATGTGTTCAAATATACCCGTGTTTGGTATCAAATGAAAGGTCATAACTTATACATTACGATACCGCAAGTTTTATGAAAATCAGTTTAGCCATTCGAAAGATATGAGGAGTGGAATGTATTTCTATAACCTAACCACACTCCGCGCAATGCGCATTAGCTCTGAATAATTGTTGATAGACTAACACGTATGTTGATATTAAATAATGGATTAGCTATTATACTTAAGTTACCCCTATAAAAAGCATGAAATAAAAAATTAAATTAAAAATTTAAAAAACCCCCGACTCACAAAAAAGAACCTGCAAAAAGTAAAAAATAACTGTTACATTATGACCTATCTACCCTATTATAGAATCGCTGAAAGAATGCGTTCCTGACAGGTTGTGAGCGAAAGGGCGATGTAACTTTGAACTAGTGTATAATTTACGGCAAAATTTTAAATATCGTTTATTGACCTTATTAACGAGTGATAACATTAAAAATTTAATTACTGTGCCAATTTACATCACACAGATTAATTTTGGGCTAAAATGATTAACCATTAATTAATTAAAAATATAAAATCAATAGTTTTTGAAAGTCATACCACGTCCAACCACGTCAAACTGCGCTGTTTCAAGGTTATGTCAAATGTTCGCTTTCATAGTGAGACAAAATAACAAGGCAATTGTAACCGCATATTTTAGTAATCTTAATAAAAAGAATCTGTTGGTTGAAAAATATTAAATAGAATGTTATAATTTTATAATAATGTAACTTTGTAATAAGCCCCTACACAAGCTAATAGAAAGAATGAATCATATTTTTATAATAAATGAAATGAATATGATTTTTTTTTTATTTCAGGTAATAACCCGTCATTACAATTAATAATCACATAAAATTAAATAAGACTGAAACAAAATTAAAAATTAAAAATTGGAAAAACAAATAGGGCAGATAGATAGCCAAATTAGAATAAAATTAAAATTAAAATGAAATCACGTTGTCACAATATTGCTGACTGTGATTATTATTATCTTATTGTAAGTCGGGAACAGGTTTAGAGAACGGTTCTAGGTACAAGTTATTTATTGTACATAACTAGTCATGAAGAATTGACATGTGTCAGGAACGCATAGTCTCAGCGGCCAAACTATAACGGTCTTATTACAAAACACGGACTAACTTTAAACCCAGGTTTAAAACGTCTTTAGACCATGGTTTAACGAAAATGTTATTACAAAACGCGTTTTAGTACTAAACCTGGGACTATCTCTGGTCTAAAGATAAACCTGCGTGACACCTAGTTTAACGTTGGTCTAAGTGTCTAAACCACGAAAATAAAACGTCAAATTTGTCATTTTGATTTGATTTGTGGAAAATACCAAAATACATCATATTTTGGCTTACTTTTTCCTCGGCAGTCCAATTTTCGCCCCTCTTTTTCTTTTCTCTTTCCATTATTTAATTCAAATGATTCAAAAGTGGGTATAAAAATTTTAAAAAAAATTGAACAACGCGCGGGCTCCGAAAAACTACGCTTCATTTAACGTTCATCATAGATCTTCCAATATTATAACAATGATTGCTAAATAAAGGCATGATAATGATATTTTACTATAAAATAAAGTCCAACTATCGTTCATGACTTTAAATTTAATAATTATAATGTTGTAAATATTTTTTTCACCATTTTTTAGTAAATAATATTTATTAACGATTTCAGAAAATTTTTGCTTTCTGAGAAAACGGAACGTTGCGACCGAATGATATCACAATGAACGAACAAAAGTTTAGAGTAATCTGTGGTTGTTATTAGGCCAAGATTTAAACCATGGCCTAATTTTTGTAATAAGAAGAAGTTTAAACCTTGGTCTTAAAATTAAGCCTGGACTTCATAGTCTGGGTTTAAACCTGACTTTAGTCCGTGTTTTGTAATAAGACCGTAACAGTTTGTCTTGTCGGGGGGACCGCTCTATACTTAAACAATTGAGCATAATATCAAGGAACAGGTCCCCGACGACGCGACAAACTGTTAGTTAAAAAGGTTCAATACTTAGGGTAGATAGGTCATAATGTAATAGTTATTTTTTACTTTTTGCAGGTTCTTTTTTGTGAGTCGGGGTTTTTTAAATTTTTAATTTATTCTGTTTTTATATCATATAGGTATGAAACTACACTGGATAGATAAGTAGGTCTCGTAAAAAGCAGACAAAAAGAGCGTACCTAATGCAATAATTGCAAGTACTTACCTAGCGTATTTTTTTAACCATCACTTTCAATAAGTAATAAAAAATGTCTCCACACACCACAAGTACTTAGATTGGCACTAGGTAGATAGTTTTAATAGGTTAATAATAATTCACGCATACGTTGTCACTGCTGTCGGTCATCGCATAAGCAAGACGTTGCCAGTTCGTGCATGTAACAACATGCTCAGGTGACGTGTTTGTATTATGATAATCACGGAATAAAGAATACCTACTACAATGGAAGTGTGATACTACCTATTCATAAGGGAAACCGCCAGCTGTCGCCAAACTCACATATACAATCAGTCATAGTCCGCCCGCTACCGTTGTACCGCTCCCATGGTACGCGCGGCATGGTGGGGGCGAGGTAAAGTTGATCGCACATACGAGTATGTCAGCACCGCACGCGCCGAACGCGCTGCATTTTTGTATTGGTTGTATGCAATTGTATGAAACCTAGTACACTTATCCGCACCGCACGCGCCGCATTTCGTAAAATGTGGTAGGCATCCGATTTTGACAAAAGGATTCTGATGACGTCATTTTTGCTGATACTCGGTGTAGCCGCGTGCATGCTCAGTGTTGCCATATATACGGATTTGTCCGTATCCATACGGCAATTTAATGTTCAAACCGGACAATACATGCACACGAATTTTATTCCTAAGAAAATGATTTGAAATAAAACTCAACTTTAAAATTTATTTGACCTTTCATAAACTAGCGATTTGTATTTTTTTCAAAATTTTAATTTGGTAAAATATTTTATTCGGCTCAGCTTTAAATTAGCCGCCCACGACTTTGGAGTCCACATGCGTTTTTACACAAATCTATTATTGTTAGAAGCTTCCACGTGAAGTTTTAAGGTGCGGAATTCAATTTTTAGAAGCCTCCACGTAAACTTTTAATTTGCTTAGTTTAACCCTTAATAGGGCGCGAGCCTGTGAGTGCTTTTTCTTCAAACTAACACTGGTTCCTGGCTAATAATAGGTCACAGATTTCATTTTTCTAAATATTTTTTATAGGGGTTGCATTTTAGGGGTAGTTTTTCCGGTGGTAAATAATATACCATTACCCGTTTACAACTTCAAAATTTTGCGGAGTGGTGGTAAAATTGTTACCATTGCCCCTTCTGGCGCATTTTTATTTTAAGACTAGTGGTTTCATCTGTGTTTGTCATACATTTTTTGTTAAATAAATTTAAAGCTACCTTATTATTTTATTTATTAATTTTTATTGTTATCTATATGTACTAATATTGAAAACAAGTAAGATTTTTATTCATAGATTTAAAAAAATTCGTACTTTATGACTAGGTATATCCATCAGCTTCTAAAGAACTTACGTAAACTATCTATGAAAGCTTTTTAGTAGTGAACTTTACACGAGTCCCGGCTTACTGTAACAAACAAACTGATTTTTATATATAGTTACCTACGGTTTTTAGTAAGTATAATCGGGCAATGGTAACTATTTTACCACTTAAAAACGATATCGAAAAATGTATTAAAAATCGTTCCTGAAAGCTGCTAATACGTAAAACGAAAGTAAATATATCCTATTTTATAAATTTGTATCGTAAAATCTCTTATAAGAATTATTGTAGAACAAATTTGCACAAAATCCGCACTCGACCACTAAAATATTCAATTTTTGCCACCAAAATTCGTTGGGTCAACTTTGACAGTACCATAGATTGCTAAAATGACTTTGAAAACTTATGAAGTGTTAAAAATATGACAGTAAATTTACTAAAAAAATATAATGAGATCAAGGAATAACATTTAATGTTTCCATTTTAAATATATCTCAAATTTTGTAGAAAAGCAGAAAGTGGTAATATACACCATGATTTTATAGTCGTTTTGGACCCGAAAGGGGGTTACTCGGAATAATATATGGTATGGTTTTGAGATGTCTAAATTGCTGTACCGGTTATAATAAAAAAGTTGACTTTCTGTAATTTTTTTCACGCGTTCGAGTATGAACATTATTAGCGCTCTGAAGAATTCATTGACAATTTTGAATGAATAAACGCTTTTATTCATTCAAAATTGTCAATGAATTGGCTTGTTCTTGTCTGCGCGGCAATTTTGAATTTGAAGCGACGCGCCGCAACGAGCCGCTCGGCCCGCAGCGGCAGCGCACCACGTGACCGCATGAACAGCTGTAAGGATCACTGACCACACGCGCGCAAAAATAATATGAAATAAACTACTCCTGCAGTTCTCCTTCATACTTCATTACTCCATACGGGCTTAGGAACGTCGGAAATACTTTAATTAGGATATTATTAAACTTTATGACGTAGTAATAAAATGAAACACAACAATAACAAACTGCGAGTAGGTATTCACGTGTATTTAAAAAATTGCAGCTATTTACAAAGAATAAATTACGTCTTACGTACCTAATTAACAGTTTATTTACACTTCCCTGTACGAAGCAACTGCTCGAAATGCAGTCCACCAACACGTTTGATACCTACGTAAGAGGGCACGTTTCATGTTAGGTATTGTCTTTAACTTATTAAATGTCTCTGTCACTTCTCACTATTTCACTTCTCACTGTTTCTCACCAACCAAACCACTGACCACTGACACATGGTGATCCTTTTGCTGGGCCATCATTCTCGTAAATCGCATGAGCCCAATGTCTGCCAAACGAAGTATTGGCATACGTTGAACAATGGTGCTACCATACCTACTAGTACTTCGTCGGGGATCTTGCTCGAAGTACTCGATGACCTTGTGCGTGTACCGCGGTGTTCGAAACTGTCCGTGGTTTAGTAAGCGTTGGGTACCAACCAAGATGGCCGGTGTTGACGGAACTTGGGGATTGGCAATCCCTCGTAGCCGTAACCTATCCAAGTCTTCCGGCCAGGAATACAATCGCCTGACCTCTTCAAGATTGTAATGGCATAAAGCTGCATCATTGCTAAGTACTCTCCGTTAGTAAATTCGTAATGGCGACTCATTTTTGCACGAACGAAATTAGGTACATGTTTACGCGCGAGAGTCACTGCCGTACTAAAGAGATAGGAGAAAGAGAGAGCGGGTGGCGCTGGCGCAGCCGCGCGGGGAAGGTGGTTGGTGGTTGCTTGGTAACGCATGTCCTTGAGCGACGTGTCGGTCTCGCCGCGCCCGGGACGCGCTGTGATTGGATAATTCAGCGCGGCACGTCTTTGTTTGCCAAATGCATCAATTTGTGAATGAAAATCTTTGCGTAAAGTGTAGTAAAGCGTATTACGTTAAATTTAAAGGAGTTACTACGAGTTCGCATTTGTTTTGCGCAAATGTGATAAAGTTTCGTATTCTTATAAAAAAATATTTTTTGTTTTTGAAATTAACACTTCCAGAGGTTCCAGTTATCGAATCTGTGCTCAAAACTTTTCGCTCCAAAACGACTATAAAATATTGGTGTATATACCTTTACCCTATTAAGGGTTAATGGTCAATGAGTAAAAAATTTTCAAAGTCACACATTTTTATCAATATTTCGACACTTTTGACAACAGAACACACGCTCTTAACGTCCTATGGTTAACGCACGAAATGTTTTACTCATTTAATAATTGAATAAATACGTATATTTAGTGACTAAGTTAAATTTTATGCATATTTTATGCAATATTCTATTATATTACGTGTATATTTTGCTGATTTAAATGAATGCTATTAAATTAATACTTATAGCTTGTCTATTTAGTCGTGAAAAGAATGTTTGAGGAACTAACATTAAACTTGTGAGTGGCAACACCCAACATAAGTACGTCAGTTGTCAATAGTATCGTCGAACTATAGTTTTCTTCTCTTATTTTTAATTGTTTTCATTAAACTGCAATACATTGAGACCAAACTACGCATAAAAGGTTGAGAAATGAGTAAAGGAAATCAGAGTGGTGCGTGGGAAGTGATTATCAAAGTTGCAAAGCAATGAATCACGGATTACTAAGCTGGATAATTTTATGGGATTTGGAGGACGTTAATAGCCGGATCCACACCAAACGATCCAGCGCGCTCCGATCGCGGGCGGCAGGAGCGCGCTCCACAGGAGCGTTTGATGTGGACTTGCCTCGCGCGATTCAAACTGCGCGTCAGGAGCGCTCGCTCCTTGCCGCGAGCGATCCGTCAGTTGTCGGTTTTTGTGAGTAGCACACAGGCGCCTCAGCCTCTCGGCGCGCTCGGTGTAGACGTTTGTGTGTGGAGCGCGCGATCACACATAATGGAAAATTTTGAAAGTCGTCGTCTAATATCCCTTTACAAGGAACATAAATGCTTATGGGATAATTTTCCTCAACTCCATCAAAAATTAACTCCTTGTAAAGCTGATTGCCATATTCCAATCGGTTTTTATATGAATTTCCTCCCCAGTAACGCCTTTTTTGTTTTTGCGATTTATTTCGTAAATATTTTAGAAGAATGTAGGTTGTTGCTGCCACAGCAATTCGACGTCGTTACTGCACGTGTGACTCCATAGTGACCGAAAGTTTAACTGTGCTATACTATAGGCGGATCAGTGTGGATTGCTTGGAGCGTATCTTTAGGATTGCACGTTTTCAAAATTGGATCGGTCTAATACGATCCACGATCCCGCTCCGTGATCCTGGATCGCGGATCGCGGGATCGCCGATCCAAGATGGATTATTTGGTGTGGATCCGGCTAATGAGCGAACAGCATCTTTGATGGGTATGTAATCATGTTATTATTTGTTTTGAATCTGTCTGAACTTACAATTTTACTGAATTTACGATTTGAAGGCAAAAAAGGCATTGTTTACATTGCAAATTTTTAGGTTAAATTAAAAACTGTCAGTAGGTCATTTTTATAGTGCGATCAAAATTTTTGATATGATGGTACAACTCGTTCAATCTGTACCAATTTTTTATTTGAATTAATTGCTTCAAGTCAATAACTTGTTGCCATTCAGTAATTAATTATTAAATTATTATTTTTACTCTTTACAGGAAAATCAGAGTATAGTTGGCGGATAATTAACGAAGGTTTTATAAATGATTGGAAAGTTTGAAACTCCTGGGAAACACATGAAAGGTCGGCCGAAGAAAGAAATGGATAACTTTAATATTTGTGGTGACAGTGGTGACTGTACTGCTGAAAGTGGCGATGAAACGTATTTCAATATTTAATATTTAGGTAAAATCCGGAGTGATTATTCTTTGTACCTGATTGAATTTATTAAATGATTAAGTTTGAGTTTCAACTAACTTTATTCTGGATCGATTCAATAACTTTATTTTGGATCTGGTTCAAAACTTCATACTGCACCTGGTTTAATAAATAAAACAGAAACAATATTCGTGTTTTATTTTATTAACTCATTTTACTAGGAACGAACTTCTAGTATCAAGATCATTTTAGTCGCACTATATAGGGTTACTACATGAAGTTCAGCGGCGCCCTCATTTTATTTCACGACTTTATAGACAAGCTATACAATAATTTACCGACCTATCGATATGTGAAACTAAACGTAAAATGGCGCTCAGACTATAAGTGTGTTGTGTGTGTGTTAAGGCGCGGCCCCACCGCGGTGCATGCTGTGCACGGGCACGCGGCGCATTTTTGCTGCGTGTATTCATTTGTTTGACAACGTGGGTCTACGTTTCCACTGGAGTACCTACACGAAGACCCACGACTACGTTTAGCGTGGCACAGCGCACGGAGAGGCTACACGAAACGCGTCCGTTCCACAACGTGTATGACTGAAAACTGCTCTGCGATAACCGAGCTGTACATAGTCGTGGGTCTTATTCGTGTACTCCAGTGGAAACGTAGACCCACGTTGACAGCGTTGAGCTATGTAACCGCCTATTCGAGCAAGCCACGCGTGTATCAATGACGTCAATTCATGCGTAGCCTCTCCGTGGGTTGCAGTGGACACAACCACATACATTTTCTTACAAAGCGAAGCTTAATACACGTGCGTAGCCTCTCCGTGCACCGCGGTGGGCCCGCGCCTTTACTGTGTTGTCCCTATAGTATAAGATCCTGTTATAGAACGACCTTCACCGAGATGCTTATTTAATGAAACGTATTTTATATTTAATTTAATATGTCAATAAATATAATCCATATTTATGGGTTGCCTAGCAAATTTCAGTCCAGAGTATGTTTAATTAATAATTTAAAAAAAATATTTTTTTAAACATTTCACCGGTATGATTATTAGATAAATTCTATACCAATCGAAAGTATGAAGCCCATAGAATACACAAACGTTAGGTTGCCTATTCTTTTCCGGTCACAACTATCGGGTTGCCAGGTATAAACAGGTAAATCTGTACTAGCATTTTGCAACGTTCTGTTTATTGGATGAAATTTAAATGAAATTAAAGATTATTTTATTCTGAACACGGTGGTGTAGGGTTGCCTGCGAAAAATAAGTCCAGAATTGCGGTTGTCGAATTTTAAAAAGTTAAATATTGCTCCGAGTGAATGTGTGCGACTGAGAGGTCCCAACCAACCATCCCATGCGATAGAAGAGGACACAGCATAGCGGCTGTTTAAAGTCCGACCATTTAAAGAAAGAGAGTGCGCATGCTATTTGGGCTCTGAAAAGAAAAGGATAGCGGTAGACTATGCATCATTTTGTAGTAGAGTATCGCTATAAATACAATTGAAAAAACGTGCTACTATTTATTGTTGGAAAAAATGGCAAAAAAGTGTTTTTTGTGTGGATCGGATGATGAAATAATTGACTTTAATGATGAAACTTTCAAAAACTGTGTATTAAAGTTAGCTTTTCGTAAAAAAAACACTTTGAATACAATTTTGTTGAGCTACCCAGTGCGTCTCTTCAATTTGTAGGTTATCATACAACGTGCTACAAGAAAGTGACCGTTTTGAATAAAAAATATAACGAAGAATTTCTTAATTTTAGTGTTGAATATACAGTAAGTACATAATAATTGAATCTTTAAAATTATCTTAGCTAATACATCTTCTATATTTTTCTCATGTTTAAATAACTGTTAGTGAAATTCACCTATGGTTTTGTTAATTTTCAACACACATAATTTTTTTGTAATTTACTTAAAAATGGTAATCTATACATATAATAAAACTGTAGAGAAGTCAATTCTGAACATTGAACATATTTTCAAAATTAATATTGGAGTATGATTGGTGGTCGATACTGATGCCAAAAAATGCAATAAGTATTTTTTTTGTGTGTCTGTCTGTCTGTCTGTATGTGCACGCATAAGTCAAAAAGTACTGAATGGATTTCGACCAAACTTGGCACGAATGTAGTCCATACTCCTGGGCAGGTTATAGGCTATATAACATAACGCCAACACACATAGGAGCCAGGCAGTGACGATAAATTTGAAGTAAGTCGGACAAATTCCACGCGGACGGAGTCGCGGGCACCACTAGTTTATAAATTAAACAAGAAAAAGATCTGATTTCCTTTTTTTTTGTAACAATTAATGAGGATGTTTTCAATCAACTATTCTTATCAAGAAGTTTATTATATCAAACATTTTCATTTAATCGCAAAAAATTTTTTTTTTAGGAGCATACCAATGTATCTACTACTGAAGAAAAATCAAGCCCAAATAGCATGCGCACTCTCTTTCTTTAAATGGCCGGACTTTAAACAGCCGCTATGCTGTGTCCTCTTCTATCGCATGGGATGGTTGGTTGGGACCTCTCAGTCGCACACATTCACTCGGAGCAATATTTAACTTTTTAAAATTCGACAACCGCAATTCTGGACTTATTTTTCGCAGGCAACCCTACACCACCGTGTTCAGAATAAAATAATCTTTAATTTCATTTAAATTTCATCCAATAAACAGAACGTTGCAAAATGCTAGTACAGATTAACTGTTTATACCTGGCAACCCGATAGTTGTGACCGGAAAAGAATAGGCAACCCAACGTTTGTGTATTCTATGGGCTTCATACTTTCGATTGGTATAGAATTTATCTAATAATCATACCGGTGAAATGTTTAAAAAAATATTTTTTTTTAATTATTAATTAAACATACTCTGGACTGAAATTTGCTAGGCAACCCATATGGATTATATTTATTGACATATTAAATTAAATATAAAATACGTTTCATTAAATAAGCATCTCGGTGAAGGTCGTTCTAATAACGGGATCTTAGACTAATAGAAGTTGAGATCATTTACGTACTCCTGTCTGTGAATCCCGACTCGGATAGATTAGGTTAGAAGGCCTAGCCTTCGTGGTTTCTTTTTTTCAAACCACACAGAAAGATTTTCATTTTGTATTGTAAGTAACTCAAATTGAATGTTTGTAAGTTGCTGTTCTGTTGCTTTCTCGGCACTAGCAGTCAGACGTATCTCAAAAAAGGGGGGCGTCCGCACTTTTTCCTTCAAAGGGGGGTTTCTATACCCCCTACTCCCCCCTTCCACCCACTCCCAACCCTTAAATCGTGGATGGCTAATCTAAAGTTAAACCTTTTAATCACCTAGACCTAGAATGTTCCTAAATATTAAATTTCTTACATTATAATAATTTCCTTGGGTATGTATTGCTCACTCGACTGTACATGCGCAAGTCTAAACTGGCGGCTATGTTCAGAGCGTATTACAACAATTTCTTCTATAGCTCAATGTCACAATACCACTCACTGTCACACCAGAGGTAAAACTGCAAAACGTGTTGGCAACACCAAAGATTGCTTACGGCGTTTTCGGCGCGTTCGGCGCGTTCGGCGCGGATGTGCGGCGCGTTTGGTGCGTGCGGTGCTGACATTAATATGTGCGATCAACTTTACCCCCCCTCTCGCCGCGCACATACCCAAGGCGCGGTACAGCGGTCCCGGTCGGACTATAGATAATAACAAATTGCACACAAAGTGGCGCTGGCGTAGACGGTTCTTAAAACATTGATAATTTGTATGGAGTTATTTACAAAATAATTTTTAAACATAAGATGACTCAATGTATTGTAGCGAAATGCTCAGATATTGGAGTACACCATATCCCAAAAGATTACAAAATACGTCGGCTTTGGTTGAAAGATATTTGCCTACAGAATTTTATTTCTAAAAATAGTTAGAGGTTATGTCGAAAACATTTCGTGGAAAATGATTATAAAAAGATTGTGAATACACAGGTGAGTGTTGCTTATTGAACATTATTAGAAGTCTTAATACATAGGTACTTGATATACCTACATAAAACAACATAAAAATTTATTTACTCCTATAATCTTAATAATAACATGTCATTTCTATATTCTAGGAGTTGAAAACTAACATAAATATATGAAGAATAGTGCTGTACCATCTATATCTCCTTGAAAGACTTAACCACTATCAGAAACAGCAAGAACAAGAAAAGATATATTGGGAGTCCGGAACCTGAGGAAATAGCTATTTGAAATGCCATCAACTTCCCAATCCTGTGAAGGCATAGTGCCATTAAATATAGTGATAGTATATTATGATGATTTGCAATGTATCTCAAGAGCATGAGATTGATAATGACACCAACAACTTGCCACACTCATCGAAGTACTCAAGCATCTAAAAATATTATAGTTCACGGCATCTAACTTAATAGTGTGGACGGTGGGCCCCACTACTCTAAAACCTTGCCAAGTTAGATGCTGTACACTATACTTATTTGTGGCAAGGCAAAATGCCTTGCATACAAACAAGTATTGTGTACGGCATCTAACTTAGCAAGGTTTTCGAGTAGTAGAGCCCACAGTACTCCAAAATCTTGCCAAATTAGATGCCGTACACTATACTTAAGATTATATTCCACAGAGCTACTACTTGCAGATGATGCAGGTATTGTAAATAAAAAAACTAAGATGACATAAAGTGTTTTATTTTTAAAAGCTTCATGTGTCTTATTCACGTCCAAGTATTATGTATGTCCACTTCATATTGAAGATTTTTCATTGATTTTCTGCAACATCCCTTTATATAGGTATTATTACCAACAACAGAAGATCTTACCATCAATAAATGACGGGTTTCATACAGGCGCATAGCAGTTTGTTCTTGAAGTTGAAGTTTTGGTCATAAATCTCCAACCTGAAAGTAAAAGAATGTATATTATTATTATCCCCGTAGTTTAACTATATGCATAAGTATTACAAGTCTGTTACATTTTAGGTAATGGTATCTTTAAATTAAAACAAAAATGTTTCTGAATACGAAATTTGTGAATATAGTGGTAATTTATTTAAAACAATATACCTTTCCACAAGATCTGCTTTTTTTCCTCGTAAAGAAGCACCACGTTTTTTAAGTTAATCTTTAAGTTCCTTCACTCACCAGTTACAATTAAAGGATTAGGCCTTCAAACTCAGAAATGAAACAAGATTGCAAAGATATCTTACGATTTAATTTCAAACACTGTTAACAGTTCCGTAGTCGGTATTCGAATGATAAAATGTCAGTGTGGCTTACTCAAAGACAACCATCTGTCAGTGTCAGTGACACCTAACGTTACTAAAGTCGTGAAGGTGTCACTGTCACTTTTGCATAGAACTCACAATCTGACATTAAGGTAACAATGAAATAAATAACGTTTTAATATTATCTGTTACAGTGAAATAATTACAATAAGGTACAATAGAAGTGTCTTAATTAAAGTAATAATCTTACAACTCGGCCGTCCTAAAATAAGTGTGTCCTCACACTTAGGACTTAATCAAAACAATCAAACTAAGAAAGAAACCACAAAGAAAAATTACATAAGTTTAAAATGAACTCTTATAACAATTAAATAGCTATGTTTACTTAAAACTAGTTCTGTCTTCTATCTTTTCTTGCACAATCTGTCACGATCACAACCGCTCTGTGCGACATCAGTCACTGAAATCATTCTCATTCTGCACCGACTACTTGTCTAGTAATCATTCTGTGCGATTTCAACAACTCATGCCATTCTCAGTCTGCACTGGTTGCTCGAGAACTTGTGCTCTTGACTTCATCACATAAATCTGTGCGAATCTTTACTAGAAATTAATTCAGTATCTGCACCGTTATGGTGATTTAGTCTCAAAATCATAATCATGTCTAGGTACATCAGTATTAAACCGAAGTCAACAATTATCTTTGACCTAGACTATTAAAATATCCTTACAATTCAGTTCGACTTAATCATATAGGTATTATTCAGTATTTTCTACTACTTCTCTACTTCTCTTTCATTTATATTACAACTCTTCGTTTTCTTTTATTTTCTATAACTATTCTACTTTGATTACTCTAATCACATTTCAATACTTAGTGTTATAATTTCAGATGATCAAATCATACTACTCGCTTTTAACTTAATTATTACTGTTTTCAGGCCCAATATCATCTTCACTGCCACTACTCGTATCACTATAATAATCATTAAAGTTAAGCCACGGGTGTATCTTATCGATAGCTACTATATTTTCGTACCTCCTGTTTCCTTTCCTAACAAGTGGGGTGTCTTCCACTACATATCGATCATTTGGTAAAGCTTTCATAATTCGGTAGGGACCTTGAAATTTTGAGATAAGTTTCTTTGATTTGCCTAGATGTTCTTTGTCAATGATGGTCCTTTCAATTCTAACTAAATCGCCTACATTATACGACTTCGGTTGCTTCCTTTTCTGATCAAACCTTGTCTTGGCGATCTGTTGATCCATGTCAATTTTAGCTTTGGCATTAGACCTCAACTGCATCAGATCATTGCCACTAATTAATTGAGAAGTTTCAGAAATTACATCAGCTAACATGTTTTCTGATGACGTCATCAACTTACACCCGAATAATACTGCCGTCCTTATCATAAACAACGCACTTGCTTGGCGGTAACTTTCGAGTAAATGGCGCCTAAAGTTTTTTTTCGTTTTTTTATTGTCCCTCTAAAAGTAAAACGAATATTACAAATATTTTTGTTTTGTTTCGTGCCTTTATATGTGAACTTTGCATGGGCGATCCTATATTTATGAATTTAGTTAATTTAAATATTTTTAAAGACGAAAAATTGTTTAAGACTAGAAATCATGAACTGCAATAATATTACTTTACCAGGCATAAGCAACTCATGTGTGGCAAGTGAGTGGTTTATGTCTAGAAAGATGCCTTTGTGATGTTTATGTCTAGCAAAGACAGTGGAATTACTTACATGTAAGTTCACCTTTGTAACGTATATGTTGCAAATACGTTTAATATGACTAGCAAATAATGGTAAGAGCAGTCCACATGCGTTTAATTTTATGCAACTGAACAAAAAATAAAACTACTTTCTAGGTATCATATCATATTTATTAGATAAAAAAAATTAAATAAATGCTTGCAGTAGGTGGGTAGCGGTCAGCACACTGTGAATGGTACGTTATTAACTTAGTTATATTTAGTTTATCACAATCATTTTAATCGCAAATCTTAATATTATTATCTATAAAAAATATTGAAATTAGGTTTTCTTTGAGTATCAATATAATTATCTTTTCTTAGCAATATAAGACAATCTCAAAATAGAACAATGAATCTGTTAAATCTGTAGTTTACTACAGATAAAACTTTAGGCTTTAATCCACACACGCTGTCCTAATTACGGGTTGGTGCATCGGACAGGTCGTTAGAATTTTTTCTAGGACATGTGGGTTTTCTCACGTTGTTTTTCCTTCACCGTCAGCAGAATAATGGTAAATCGTGTGGTTAGCGCATATCAATTCCAAAAAGTGAAATTCACATTGGTACTGTCAGGCCGGAATCAAACTCGATACTTAAATGTAAAAGTTTCAGAATCTTGATTTTTTGCAAGCTAGAGTGATAAAATCACAGGAATTTTCTACAGTTTCTGCAAAGGTACAACCATTACCATTATTTCAAAGCTTGTTCCTCTAATGCCAGAAAATTGAAAACATTTTTGGTATAATTCATTTGTTTTAGATGCCAATGATTTAACTCAAAATGACCGGTTTTTTTTCTATTCAGGGACTATATTTTTTAATTCCCATTTTAATTTGTTATTCAGGTACTTAGTAAATTGTTATTCTTACGTAAAAAGTAGTAACCTAGAGATTTGACAGATTTATTGTGCTATTTTTAGATTGTTTTATATTGCTAAGAAAAGATAATAACCTATATTAATACTCAAAAAAAACCCTGATCTCAATTTTTGTACAATATATTAAGATTTGCAATAAAAACGATTGTGATAAACTAAATACCTATAACTAAGTTAATAACGTACCATCCACAGAGTCCTACCCACCTACTTTAAGCATTTATTTCAATTTTGTTTTTCTAATAAATATTTTATATATACCTTGAAAGAAGCCTCCCATGACTCCCTCACTTTACCCCGGACTTGCCCATACTCTGACACACTTTACTAATCATAATAGTCGCAAATGTAATAATTGCGTTACTTTTCTTATTGCTATTTAGTTTAAATTCATATCAAATACTTATCATATATAGCGCAAGTACGTTTATGACCTGTTCACATTATTAAAAATATTTTACTTTGCTAATTATAAACATCACTAGTACCGCATGCGTTATTTATGATTAGTATTTTCATACATCTAAATTCTGACTGAAATAGTCAAGAGAAACGCATAATTTGCTTACGATGCTTATGACTAGTAATAGGTTTAGAATGGGGCAAATACGCTGTTTATCAATAACAAAAAAACTAAAACTATAAAAGATATCGAAAAATGAGTGATTGATCCTGGTAGATCTCGTTTCCGTGATTCCGAATATACTAATAACTCAATTTCGTAAAAAATGTCGATTGCGTTGTTTATGATAAGGACGGCAGAATAGTTCGGAAGGACTTTTTCCCGTAGCCTTATTTACTGTCGTATTCATGCCTAACTGTATATCACCAATATGTTCGTCCCAAGTGTGTTCACCTTTATCATGACATTTAGTGCTCAAGGCATCCAAAATCGTGCGGTTATAGCGCTCTACTTGCCCGTTCGCTCTAGGTGTTGCAACAGCGTTAAGTATATGTTTTATATTTAATTTCTTTGTAAATTCTCTAAATTTTGTACTCGTAAAACATGAACCTCTGTCGGTAATAAGGCGCGAAGGGGTACCAAAGTAACTAACATATTCTTTAAATATCTTGACAGCAGTAGTCGTTTTCGTGTCTTTAACGGGTCGCAGATTAATAAATTTAGTAAAAGCGTCGACAATTACTAATAAGTACATATTACCTTTCTTAGAGCGAACAAAGGGACCGAGGTGATCAGCATGAATCGTATGGAAAGGTATCTCAACTTTGGGAATAGGGTGTAAAAGTCCTTCCTTAGAACCCGATGGAGCTTTATGATGTGCGCATTGTAAACACGATGAAACGTACTTTTTAGTGAAACGGCGCAATTTTGGGAACCAAAAGGATGCTCTTAATCTACTCAAAGTCTTTTCAAATCCGAAATGTCCTACATCATCGTGGTTCATACGCAAGACCTGCCACCTAACGCCTCTTGGGACAAGCCAACGAATGCCATCTTTAGTTATACGGTATACGTACTCCCCTTTGATTTGATAATTATTTCGCACATCCGCAACAAATTTTGTCTGGTCATCTAATAAAATTTCTTTAATTCGTTTTACTTCTTCATGATTACTTTGGACAGTTGAAATCCAGTCCCTGTCTTCTACACAATTCAAAACGTCAATCACGTGAGTGTCAGTTTCGCTGGTGAGTTCAGTTACAGGTGCGCGACTGAGGGCATCAACATGAGCCATGCGTGCTCCGGGTCTATACTCGATAACGCAGTCATATTCCTGTAACTGTACCCACCATCGAGCAATTCTAGGTATTAGGTCGCGCTTCGTCAAGGTTGTTCTTAAAGCATTGCAATCTGTCACTATCTTGAAATGTATCCCTAGCAAATATACACGAAAACGATTTAGTGAGGCAACAACAGCTAGCGTTTCAAGTTCGAAAGAATGTAATTTTTGTTCATCCTCTGACGTTTTTCTGCTATAATATGCTACGGGCCTCAATTGGGCATCATCGCCACGCTGCATGAGAATACCTGCTACACCGATTTTTGATGCGTCTGTGTGCAGTTCTGTATCCAACCGCGCGTCATACAATGCCAATATTGGGCGTTCTATAAGTTTTTCCTTTATATCGTTAAAAGCCTTTGTGCAATTATCCGTCCATTTCCATTCAAATTTAGATTTTAGTAAGTTAGTTAATGGGCATGCCAGTAATGCAAAGTCTTTAACGAAACGCCGGAAGAAACTAGCCAGTCCAATGAATCGCCTCACTTCGTGAACATTCCTAGGCACAGGGAAATTTGATATTGCAATGGTTTTACGTGCCCCGGGGCGAATGCCTTCACCAGAAATATGAAATCCTAGAAAATCTAACTCTAATTGAAAGAAGTGACATTTTTTAACTTTAGTGTTAACCCAGTTTCAGACAAAAGTTTTAGGACTTCTTCTAATCGAGCCATACCTTCACTAAATGAACCAGCCGGGATTAAAATATCGTCCATATAAATGACTACGTATCTCAATTTTGAGAAGACTTTACTCATTGTCCTTTGAAAGACAGAAGGGGCATTGGCCAACCCGAAGGGCATCCTCTTAAATTGGTATTGTCCATCAGGTGTGACAAAAAAAGTAAGTTCTTGTGAAGATTCTGCTATTGGAATTTGATAATAGCCCGATGCAAGATCGAGGCTGATGAAAAGAGAATTACCTGCTAACCTATCTAATTGGTCATCTATTAGGGGTAAGGGATAATGTTCTTTACGAGTTTTATTATTGAGAGCACGGTAGTCAACACAGAGTCTCTTCTCGCCAGTCTTCTTTTTCACTAGAAGAATCGGACTTGCATAGGGCGAATTTGATTCGGTTGCAATACCGGCATCGATCATTTCTTGAACCATGGTTCGTACTAATTCGCGTTCGGGATGAGAAAGTCGGTATGGTCGATAGACTACTGGCTGAGAATCATTCAACTCAATCTCCATTTGTGTCACATTAGTAAATCCTAGATCTATCAGACTAGATGAAAAACAACATTCGTATTTCTTAAGTAGAGTTTCGAGTTGCATAACCTCTTCGCCAGTCAACTGACTACCGAATTTAAAGTCAGATGTCATATCGTGGTTATTGAAATCAAGTAAATTGACGTCTAATGATTTCTCAGTCTTCACGGCTCGCGTAATCAGTGTATCTTTTTGCAACTCCAATGAATTTTCACTTAAATTTTGTATTAATAAAGCTCCTATACTATTATTTATTTCATACTCACCAGGTAAAAGGTAAAAATATTTATTTGGTTCTCCCCTTAACGATCCTTTTATATAAACAGTGCCCGAATAATTTTTATCAGAATATATATATAAACAGTAACCATCTCTTTTGGTCGTACGACAACGTTTTCTTTTGCCAATAATTGTAATTTAGATTGCCCTACCCTACTAATGATCAAAGAGTCTGTAGTTATAGTTATAATTATTCCTGGCCTTTCAGTGTAACTGTGACCAACAAGAATCGGATATTTAATTACTAATCCATCCTCGACAATATAGGCATCTATAGTTGAGTCAATTTAATAGGCCACATTTGACAATTCATCAAAATTCAACATCGCAACCTTTTACGCGATGCGCCGCGGTGAGCATCAAATTATATATTTTTCGTTTTGTTAGAACTGCACAATTGCTTAACTTTTTTCAATTACTATTACATATTTATTGTAATAATGACAGATACAAGTAATTTTACGTTTTGCTTTCACCAATAAACTATTCTAAACATAATAAACAATTTCTGATTTATAGAATTGAACGTCATTACCTTGTCATTACAATATTGTGTCAGTTAATCCTTTTTCTTTTTAAAAATTAGGCATGTTACTCTAAAAATCGAAAGCTGATAAGTAGAATCGAATGCAATGATTACTTGTGAAGAAATATCATCATAAAATTAATAACCACGTTGTGACAAAAAAAATTACTGATTGCATTTTTTGCATTAGTATCGATCACCAATCATCCCCCAATAGTTATTTTGTAAATATATTCAATGAACAGAATTGACCTCTCTACAGTTTTATTATAAGTATAGATCATGTACTTGTCTTATTTTGCTCCTTAAATTTACGAAAGAAAAAATAATAATGAGACAGGGATTCACCTGAGGATTTTAAAAATTCACATTATCTTTCAAGTCCGTATCGATTCATTCGTTTTAATCGACCTTTTTTTAACAGATCACCTCATTAGGAATATAAAACTGACAAATGTCAAATGTGGCCTATTAAATTGACTCAACTATACTTTCTCTGAAATACCGTGAATGCTAATTTCTACACTTACAAGACCTATAGGTAAGACGATATTGTTACCTAATCCTCTCATTGTGGGTAGTCCGTTCACCGTCCAGCAGACTCCCAATCTAATGGCTTCACTACGTTGTATAAGAGTACATTGACTGCCTAAATCTATATATCCTTTAGATTCGATTCTATTTACTTGTAAGGGAACGATGTACTTGTCATTACTAGAACTCTGGACCTCAACTTGCATAACTGATTTTTCGGTGTCATTTTTATTTGATTCATTGGGTAGTCGCGGACAATTATTACTCAAGTGACCTAGCCTTTTACAGACGTTACATCTTAAAATCTTTTTTGTGCACTTAGTGCTATAGTGACCCGTTTCATTGCAATTGAAACAAACTACAGGTGACCCCACTTGGGGCTTTAAAGACTTTGCATCATTAAGATTCGATTGCTTGTAATTCGAATTAGAATTGTTTGACGTGAAAATCTTTTTATCCGAATTAACCTTTGACCTTTCAGCATCTACACGTGATTGCTGCTTGGTCGACTAAAAGTACTTGAGTACCTCTTCCGGTTCCTGACATTTCGCTGCCTTTGCACCTAATCTTAAAGAACGATCTTCGATACCATAAAGCAAGCTGTCAACTGCCCGTTTCCCATTAGCCGGATCCACACCAAATGATCCATCTTGGATCGGCGATCCCGCGATCCGCGATCCAGGATCACGGAGCGGGATCGTGGTTCGTGTTAGACCGATCCAATTTTGGAAACGTGCGATCCTAAAGATACGCTCCAAGCGATCCAGACTGATCCGCCTATAGCACAGTTAAACTTTCGGTCGCTATGGAGTCACACGTGCAGCAACGATGTCAAATTGTTGTGGCAGCAACAACCTACAACCTACTTGGATCCATAAGCATAAGCATTTAAGTATGTTCTTTGTAAAGGGATATTAGACGATGACTTTCAAAATTTTCCATTATGTGTGATCGCGCGCTCCACACACAAACGTCTACACCGAGTGCGCCGAGAGACTGAGGCGCCTGTGTGCTACTCACAAAAACCGACAACTGACGGATCGCTCGCGGCAAGGAGCGAGCGCTCCTGCCGCGCAGTTTGAAGCGCGCGAGGCAAGTCCACATCAAACGCTCCCGTGGAGCGCGCTCCTGCCGCCCGCGATCGGAGCGCGCTGGATCGTTTGGTGTGGATCCGGCTATTGATCTCACATCGATTTAATAAATTAATTTTCTCATAATAGTATAACTCTAACGAATCACTATATTTAACCCGTTTCGATAGCATTTCGGTTAACAATTCAGCGTAATCGTCGCTGCTAGGAAAAGAATCAACTAATTTGGTTTTCCATTCGTGCCAAGAAAATGACATTGAAGGCAGGGCCTGATACCACGTGCGTGCTACGCCTGTCAACTTAGGAATTGCGTAGTGTATGACTTGGTCATCACCCCATCCGTATAACCTAGCACATTCATCGACCTTATTTAACCACATTTGAATGGTTTGGCTCTTTATCATAGGGTCGAACTCGGGAATAACATTGCCTAGCATGGGAAACTTATTACCCTCTGGCCTAGTAACATTTGATAATGATCTCACTAACTCGGCTAAAAATAATTGGGTCTCGCTATTCGAGAAACCAGACTGACCTTCACGCGTTTGCGTCGGTAATGACGTGTCGTTGCTGCTCTCAGAAGGGCTGTCGCCCCTGGTCGGCCTGCGCCTGCGTCTTGATTCCCTCCGCTTACTCTTCCGCTGCGTCTCAGTACTGCAACTCCGTTGGTGTTCACGCAAGTGACTTCCGCTACGTTTACGACGCCGTCGACGTTCACTACGAACACTGGGCGTATTCCTCTCCCCATCTCGGTCAGCCGATGAACTACACGTGCTATCCCCGCGTCTGGCGCGCTTTTTCTTTTTAGAGGTTCTAGTAATTGCGCGATCACGGTGGTGACGTTTACGCTCTTTGGACTTTATACTATCCGGAGTGTAACAAGAGCGACTGATTCGCGAATGGTTATTGTCCGGTTCCATGATTCACTTATTTACACACACCCACATTTAGTAAAATTAGTAAAATTATAATCTGTATCACTTATTACTGCAAAATTGTGAGCGTACTTTCACTATCCCACTTCTGAGATAAAGGATTAGGCCTTCAAACTCAGAAATGAAACAAGATTGCAAAGATATCTTACGATTTAATTTCAAACACTGTTAACAGTTCCGTAGTCGGTATTCGAATGATAAAATGTCAGTGTGGCTTACTCAAAGACAACCATCTGTCAGTGTCAGTGACACCTAACGTTACTAAAGTCGTGAAGGTGTCACTGTCACTTTTGCATAGAACCAAGAACATTAGAAATTTCCTTGTACTTAGCTGGACGTTTCATTTCGAACGAGCGGTTGTCTCCAGGATTTTTGAATCTCGGCCGGAGGTCATCTCTCTCGCACACTGCCTAAAATTGCCATGATACTACGTTAAAATTTCCCAATCCAAACCTGTCAAAGTCAAATTTACGCAAAGGCTGAGTTCTTCGGAGCTGCATTTTGATTCTAGTTGAGCTTTATGAAAATTCACAGAACACCGTACATATCAATTATTATTAATTGAGTAATATTTATAGAAATTAATAAAAAAATTGACACATATTCGCTTCTTAGATTGTGGGTGACAGCCATTTTAATAAAGAAGCAACACTGTTCACCAAACATTCGTAAGGTGACCAACCATCCGTATTTTGCGGGATAGTCTTCTACTAGAAGCTCCTGCATTGCAATAAATACATAGCATAGTCCCACAAAACGTCAAATGCTTTCCGCACGTTTACAATATCCATCATAATATATTACAATATTAACTGTAGAGAGGTCAATTCTATACATCCATACTAAATTATTATAAATGCGAAAGTAACTCTGTCTGTCTGTCTGTTACGCTTTCACGCCTGAACCGCTAAACTGATTTTGATGAAACTTGGTATAGGAGTAGATTAGACCTCGATAATGAACATAGGCTATGTTTGGTCGCGATAACCGACATCCACGTGGGCGGAGCCGCGGGCAACAGCTAGTTGAATATATTTAAAAAATAACTACATATTGGGAAATAATTAGTGATCGATATTAATGCAAAAAATGCAATCAGTATTTTTTTTGTCTTTCTGTCTGTCTATCTGTATGTGCACGCATGGATCAAAAACTACTGGAGGGATTTTGATCAAACTTGATACGATTATAGTTCATACTTCTGGGCAACATATAGGCTACTTTTGATACAAGCTGATATACCCATGGCTTCACCCGCGCTTCGTTTTTAGGTCGCTTTTGGTCATATCTCCGGTTGTACTTAACCAATTGCAAGCAAACATACGATAAATTTTGAGTCTAAGTAAGACCTTTCTAATAAAAAAGCCGCATCATAATTCGTTCAGTACTTTTTACGTCCATTGCTAGGAAGCTGGTCATAATAAGTATATAATTTCAACTTTGACGCTTATTATTTACTAGCTGTTGCACGCGGCTCCGCCCGCGTGGATTTCGAATTCCTTAGTTTTTTGAAAACAAATTATAGCCTATGTTACTCCCAGATATTGTAGCTTTCTATAGGTGAAAGAATTATTAAAATCGGTCCAGTAGTTTCGGAGCCTATTCGTTACAAACAAACAAACAAAAAAACAAATCTTTCCTCTTTATAATATTAGTGTAGATTGCTTTCTAGACATAACCTATACCTACTCAAGTAGGTATTAAGTTATCGTTTCTAAAAACCACTACACTTTTTTATTTGTTCACGACTGTACATACTTAGACCACGGTAGTATAAACTTACTGTATACAGGTTTATTATATATTTATTATTCTTCACATACAGACAGATAGAAAGACAAAAAATTTACTGTTTGCATTTTTTGCATTAGTATCGATCACCAATCATCCCCCAATAGTTATTTTGTAAATATATGCAATGAACAGAATTGACCTCTCTACAGTTTTATTATAAGTATAGATCATGTATTTTTGTCTTATTTTGTTCCTTAAATTTACGAAAGAAAGTATAATAATGGGACAGGGATTCACCTGACGATTTTTAAAATTCACATTATCTTTCAAGTCCGTATCGATTCATTCGTTTTAATCGACCTTTTTTAACAGGTCACCTCATTATGAATATAAAACTGACAAACGTCAAATGTTACCTATTAATGTGACGCTACTATAGGAAACATCCTTTTGTTGCTACTCTATCGCATTGGGTTTGCCTGTAATGACACCGTATGTATAAAATAAATAAATACATAATCCTTCATTTAATGTAAATAATTTATTTTGTTATTACATGCTTACATAAGTAAGTCTCAATTAATAAATAAATAAGTTACAAAATTACTGTTTTCATCTTTAATAGCTTTTAAATATATTATAGTAAAATAACCTTTTCAATGAATTTGGCCTCTCTTTATAGTATTAGTAAATATGGAAACGTAGACTATACCATTTATTTTCATGAGCATAGACGTAAACTACATCATATATCCCAACCTTGCAATTAAACATGGTCACCGCAAAGAAAGGTACGCAACCCAACCAACTAGATGGAGACACTGCAATGTATGTCCTTGCAGTATCCATTGGTTCTAATATTCTTGGTTCATAGTAACTGACTTCTCAAATCTGATCCAACTGTCTATGACATAACTATGAAGTGCACAATAGTAGTCAATTAGCGATAAGTAGTACGAACGTACGTTAACGTACCTACTTCTATTGTATACATAAGTACATAATTATATATTTTGCATACCTACATACCTATTAACTACAACAAAATTCAAAATCAGCCCAAAGTAATGCAGATTACACTAATTCTGGACAACACACGAATCCTCACCGCACTATTGACTTTGGCAGAATTGTCGGCATTATGTTTCCGGCAGTGATTGCTATAAACAAAAATACGTCATACGTCATACGTAGTACGAAAGATGGGATAGGCAAGTGAGTAAAAAGGATAGCTATAATTCTCACATCAAAAAGTATCTCTGTCCCGTTTTTATCGCGATTCACCGCCGCCATTATTTTAAAAATATTATTAAACAAATTTTATTAAAATACACTAATAAATCGGTAATATTGTATGTACTTACATGTGATAGGAAATCCCTTATATTTTATTAATTTTAGTGTCGTAATTTGTACACTTTTTAAAAACACGCGATGGCATTTTTATTGCAATTTTAATAAGCGCTTTACAAAATTACACGCGTGTCAACTTGGCGTTTGCAAGACATGTACCAAAGAAACATGTACTAAAGACAAAACGTCCCAATTGGGACTTTTTCGCGTCTTCACCAGGCGCGCTCTAATGACATATCTGCCTCTTTTTACATATATTGATACATTATATAAAACTCAAAAATCATTGATAAAACTCAAAGTCCTGACTGACTGACTGACCTAGAGACAACGCACAGCCTAAACCGCTGGTCGTAGAGACTTGAAATTTGATGGGTATAATCCGCGCGCGATCAAAATGTGATGCTACCTTTTGGAACTGAGACGTAAGTGGGCCGCCGGCTAGCCGTAGCGTCGGCAAACTCATGTCTAAGCTCACAAAACGAAGCTGTATTTTTAGTGCGACTAGATTTCTAAATGAGTTTAATTTTGAATTCGAGATATATAATAATTATAATATTGTATGATTGTCTGTTTGTCCGCAAATTTCTGTGCGCGCAAAAATCGGAAACTACTGGAGGGATTTTGATCAAACTTGGTACGATTATAGTTCATAGTTTTGGGCAACACATAGGCTACTTTTTATTTAAGCTGAAACCCGTGGCTTCGCCCGCGCTTCGTTTTTAGGTCGTTTTGGTCATATCTCCGGTTCTACATAACCAATTACAACCAAACACGGTAAATTTTTAGTCTAAGCAAGACCTTTTTAAAAAAAAACCGCATCGAAATCTGTTTGGTATTTTTTATCGCTATCGATGGACATAAAAAGAACTGAACGGATTTTGATGCGTTTTTTTATTAGAAAGGTCCTTGGATAGACTCAAAATCTTACGCATATTTGATCACAATCGGCTGATTAGAACCGGCAATAAAACGCGAAAATCGACGTCCACGCGGGCGGAGCCGCGGGCAACAGCTATCTTTAATATACCGGCTTTTCTTATCTGATCTACATGGATCTACATGTAATCGTGCCAAAAATACCGAAACGACGACGACGAGAGTGATAGGAGACAGGACGAACATCAAATGTCTGACAGGTAAGAACAGTTCAACCGTTCTCGAGTTTTTGCAATACTAACAGAATTGCAATTAATTTTTATTTATATAGGTAGATTAAAGATTAATAAAGTGGAAAAAGGGGTAAAATCTTGAGTCACGCGAAATAGTTCTGACATTTGATAGATATTTCAATCAAGAACAAAGTCGGTGTTAACACGCTAACGCTACTTGAGAACTGTCATTTTCGATTTACTTTGACAAGGTTCCTTCACATTTTCATCGCGCGCGGATTATATGTTCGTTTTGATGCATAGAGGTGTACTAAGAAAGGATTTTTAAAAATTCAAACCCTAAAGCCCTAAAAAGGGTCCAAAAAGGTACTTTTGTTAGAACTCAAGAACGGCTGAACGGATTTTCATGATCTATGATTTGTTAGATTTGTCTTCGCTGCGAATAGCATATAAGAAAATTAAAAAGATATGATTAATTCATTCATGAAATAAAGAAATAATAAGAAAATTAGATGTTCGCAGACGTTTTTAACGCCATCTATAATTGTTGTCATGGCAACAGGAACTAAAAGTGACTCAGTCTAAATTTTAATCCTTTGTTTCTTTTTGATCAAAGGCAAAGAGGCTATATTTATTTTTAGGGTTCTTTGTCTCAATAGGAAAACACGAAACCCTTATACTTAGGATCTCTTCGTTATCCGTCTGTCTGTCTGTCAAGACCTCTTTCTTAGGAACACGTAGAGGCATCTATTGAATTAGATCAAAGGAATGTTGCGGATAGGCATTACACAAAGCGTAATATCCAAACTGTGGTCTCACTATCGAGTCACTTACCAACCCCAGGCCTGCGCTCATGGAGGACGGAGGTCGTTGAGTGGCCTGGCTGTGGGCCGGAACCTCCACGTGGTGCACCTGGGCAACGGAGGCGAGCAGCGCCTCCCACTCGCCAGCTGACTAGCAGATCACACAGTGGGGAGCGAGCGGGGGGCGAGCTGATTGTCTGCGCGCCGACGGCGACGGTTGGGTGACAGGACGGCCTCCTGTCACCCTACACCCCACCGTCGGCGAAGTGGCGCGATGCTCGCCCCACCCCCCTCTTCGGGGGTCGAGGGGGCCATCTTAAAACCGTAGATGGCCCGGGGTCAGCTGGGGTGCGAGGGATATGCCCATTGGGTAACCTTACACCCCGGTTACTAAGGCCCGAGACGGCGTGCGGTTTTAGTCGGTTCGATCCCGACATAACCACCCCCGATGGCCGACGGGGGTGGTATCCATGGGTATTTCCGCACGATAAAAAAAAAAAAGGTCGTTGAGTGGCCTTTCGCCACGTGAGTGAGTCACCTGCACCGCAACCGGAGATTTTCGTGCGGAAAGCCCCACGGATCTCTCCCCTCCGCAGTAGGGACGTAATATCGGACTTGACTGACCAAAATCGCATTCCGTCTTGGGTCTAAAGGGTAGGTGG
This sequence comes from Lithosia quadra, assembly GCA_963576445.1. Lineage (NCBI taxonomy): Eukaryota > Metazoa > Arthropoda > Insecta > Lepidoptera > Erebidae > Lithosia > Lithosia quadra. Next base: position 4,435,227 of record OY754897.1, read on the forward strand.
CCCATGACCCTAAGCTATCCAAGACTCACTGATGGGCATGGCTGTTTTGGTGAGTTCCTGCATTGTGTAGGCCAGGCGCTGACGCCCAAATGCCACCGTTGCCGGGGCTACTCCGTGGACACTTTGCCGCTTCACACATTGGCAGAGTGTCCAGAGTGAATAGAGTGGCGTCATATCCTTGAAGCAGACGTCGACCATGGTCACCATAGAGTGTATGTGGAACGTGACCGCTTTTTTTGCGAAGCGGTAATGACCGCAGAAACAGCAGCGGAAAAGCTACTGGAGATATCTAGCACGGCCGGCACTTGCCGTTGAAGGTGCACCGGGCGGCGTAGTTCGCAAAACTATTTCCGTTCTCCATGATTGCGGGTCTAGGGTGACAGTCGGGGCTAACCGTCACCCTAGCAGAAGCAGGCCCAGGGTGCCAGGGCGTTATGTTTCCACGCGTGCTTTTTTATAGATAAGGTCGAGGTTTCTAGGATATCCTTTCTAGGACACACCGGATCCCGGGTCACATAGGCCGATATGAGTAAAGACCGTGCGATGTTAGTCAGTAGGAGTCCGACATACTAACCTCTCCGTTGCCGCGATAGCTCCGTTGAGGTGAAGTCCGACGAAGTTTTCGCACGGAGAAAAAAAAAGGGTACTTCCTTTTGGGCTAGAATCCAGATATTTTGCAGAAAGTAAAGTCTTATGGCAAAGGTAAAGGTAAAAGTTTGAGAAAGCGTAAATATTACTCACATCACCAAAAAAATCTATGGGTACCTATGTCTGTCAGTCAAGACAAGAAGCACTGCAGCAAAGCTAAGTTCGTCCCTCAACCCAGTGTTGTACGGAACCGTGATGGTTTTTATTATTATACACACGGGTTATTATACTCTTTCTTTAGTTCCAACTTTTTGAATGTCAAATCAGGTTGTCAAAATGTCAATGTCTGCATCTGTCTGCATAGCAAGATTTTAATAATAAAAACCAAGAACATTAGAAATTTCCTTGATAAAAACCGATAAAACCAGATTTTCGGAAATAAATTATGTTTAACTAATTTGAAATAGTGCATCGAATGTGAAAGTGCAATGCAACTATGGTAAAAAGGTTTATCTTCCGAGTCACACGGGATGCATACGCGGGATCAACAGTTCATAAGATCAACAATCAATATTTCAACGCTTGGCCAGAGCAGCTATCTAATCTCCATAAAATCTCCATAAAAGGACAATGATGGTAAACAGACTGGCTTTGGCCGCGATGCACGGCACTTTACCTTGAAGGGTTTGATAGGACTCGAGCTGAAATAAATACGTTTAGCTGCAACCACTGTTTGCCAAGGAATAGACACATTGAAAGTTAGTACGGGTAGTCCCTCAGTTTAAAAAAGACTTGGTGACGTAGTCAACATTCACGCGGGCGGAGCCGCGCGCGGGTAAGCTAGTTATTATAATATAACGTAGGTAGGTACTTTCATAGAAACGCTTATATATACCTTATTTGCCACCTTAGGGGTGACAAAAATCGATACCTGCACCTACATTTATTTCTAACTACAAGCACGTATTTCAAATTTCGCATTTCTAAGTTTGGAAATGACTGAAACATTGAAACTCATTTGGTATCTTAGTCAGGAGATGGGACGCGTCATTAGGTTATAAAATCCAATATATATAATGTATATATATAATAATAGATATCAATCGCGATGTCACCTACGACTACCCTAAAGTGTGCGTCGTGTAATATAGTTATTTGTGAACTTCTTGCTTTCATACAAAATAAGCAAGATGTGATGGATGAAAAATCGCTAGTGACCTTGTGTGTATCTAGTTTCTCGGAAGAGGACTTTAATGCCGCTAAAAGTTTGTTATTTACATCTGTGTCACAACGGAAAATAAGCCGTAAAAAGGCGAAGAAATCTTTCAAGGATCTATACGATGTGATAGCCGTGTTTAAGGAGTCTAATCCGGATGAATTGCCTGTGTTTGTGGCCAAAGATCTGCAGAGGCTCCCACCATTAACATTCGATCATATTGACGCCTCGCGACTGCTTAAGGATATAATCGCACTTAAACATGAACTACAGGCAATGAAGAATACGTATGTTACGCAGGAACAACTGCAAGAGGTCAGGACAGATTTGCTGCAAAATAGGCATGCATCGATCATAGATTTTCCGGAGCATTTCATAAACTTAAAAAGAGGCGGTGGGTGCAGAAAAAGTGAGTGTTATGATAGTGGGCCGATTGGTCTACCTCATATACCGCTATCAACACACTCAACCCTGCTTGACAATGAGGCAGCTGATCGCGTCGAAAATCAGCGTTCGCGGTCCCATTCGCACTCCCGTGAAGTTGTACGTTCGTCTCCCTTACAGCCGGCGACCCCGCCGCCGCCGATACAACAGCCGCTGCCGGCGCTGTCACTGTCAAATAGTAACGGCTCGCGCTCGCCCATCGCTGTTTGTAAAAATATCATCTCCCTGCCAAGAGTCGGCGCACTGTCTACTGTAATTACACCGGGATCTCCTGCACAGGAATCAAAGGATATGGAGACGAAAAACAGTTGCAGTGAGGATGACTGGGTGCGTGTTGAACGTAGAAGATACAAGAATCGGTTTGAGATTGTACAAGGCAAGGCCTCTTCGAATCCTCAGGAAAAGTTCAAGGCAGCGGATATAAAAGTACCCTTGTTTATTAACAATGTGGACAATAGTACAAAAGAGGCAGATATCATAGATTATATCTACACCAAACTGCAGGTCAACGTGAACATAAGAAAAATTAACTCTAAGATACAAAAACAATACAGTGCTTACATTGTTTACGTGCCTAAGAACAAATTATCATTCTTTCTTAATGACAGTTTATGGCCTGAGGGAATTTTCTTCAGACGTTTTGTTGATTTGAAGAGAAATCCTAGAAAAACAAATGTTAATTATGAAAACAGTAAGAAATAATAATGGAGAACAATAGCAGAACAAAATTTGTTACGTTTAATTGTAGGTCGCTTACGAGATCGATGGAATGCATGCATGACTGTGTCAATCGACACACCTGATTGCACTTCAGGAGACGTGTATTCTTCCTCACGATATCCCGCTGTTGGGTACGGTGCATAAAGACTTCGAATACACCGGGAAGTCAGCCGTTGATACGTCGGAAGGCGTTCTTCGTGGGCGCCCCTATGGTGGGGTAGCTATCCTGTGGCGGAGGAGCGTGTTTAGCTCGGTGTCAGTGGTGCCGTGTACCAGTGACCGAATTGTAGCTATAAGGGTACAGACTGTGGATTGTTCCTTCTTGGTGTTTTCGGTGTATATGCCCACGGATGATTCCACAAACTTAGTGGAATTCACACAGTGCTTAAGTGAGATAAGTGCAATTATAGACAGTTGTGACACTGAGTTTAGTTACATTCTTGGTGATGTGAATGCTCATCCAGGTAGGCGGTTTGGTATAGAGCTAATGGGTTTTTGTGCAGAACAGGACTGGTTCTGTGTGGACATGGAGATACTTGGTCCGGACTCGGGCTCCTACACTTATGTAAGTGATAGTCATGGTACCTACTAGTAGTTGGTTAGACCATTGTATAGTAACCCAGGCAGCTAGAAGTTCAGTAGATACAGTGAAAATAAACCATGATACTTTTTGGTCAGATCATTTCCCCTTAGAAATATATTGTAATCTTAATATTTTAACACCAAAAAAGGTATCAAATGTTTATAAGCTTAATCCTGTACTGTGGGGAGAGAGGGATGAGTCACAGATCTCACACTATTCTAGATTCTGTAATGAAAAGCTGAAACTAATAGATTTTCCACCTCAGTTCTCAAAATGTGGGTACACAGTTTGTAAAGAGCATACCCACAATGTTATAATTGTAAATATGTATGACCAAATAATTAATATTTTGAGAGAAGCATCAATATCTAGTTGTAAGAATAATAAATATAATATTACTAAGAAATATATATGTGGTTGGAACAAGCATGTGAAATCGGCACATAATGAAGCTCGCTTGTGGTTTCAGTATTGGGTGATGTACAATAGACCTCGTGAGGGATTTATATATGACAAAATGTGTGTTTCTAGAAGGGTGTTCAAGGCAAAATTAAAGTGGTGTCAAAACAATCAAACACAAATTAAAATGGACATTTTGGGTATGGCCCACACTAATAAAAAGTTTGGAGCGTTTTGGAAACACACAAAAAAGATGACCCCTACTACCTTGAGTCCAGTAAGTATAGAGGGGTTAAATGAACCCTCGCAGATAGCTGAAATGTTTAAGGAACATTTTAGGGTCCCACCTGCTACTGTTTTAACAGCGGCTGAGTGTGCTGAATGTGATAGAACTGACTATGGTATGGGAGAGGCGGTTGTGATCCGGGCAAGCGAGGTTAGATCTGTCTTAAGAAACATGAATAAGGGTAAATCACCTGGCCATGATCACTTAAGTATTGAGCACCTGCAATATGCAGGTGTGCATCTGCCACGTGTCCTGGCGATGTTCTTCACTCTTTGTCTGAGTCACGGCTTCCTACCTGACAATATGTTAAAAACTATAGTGGTACCCATTGTCAAAAACAAGACTGGTAGTGCTAGTGACAAGTCCAACTATAGGCCAATATCATTGGCCACCATAATAGCTAAGGTGCTGGATAGGCTGCTTGATGTGAAATTAAATACCTGTATCAAGCTTCATGATGCACAGTTTGGCTTCAGACCTGGTCTCTCCACTGAAGCTGCAGTTCTGTGCCTCAAGCAGACTGTCCAGTACTATACTGCCAGGGATACGCCTGTCTATGCTATATTTTTGGACTTGTCAAAAGCATTTGACCTAGTGCAATATGAAGTCTTGTGGCAAAAATTAGAGAAGGATACTGATTTGCCCCGAGAACACATTGATATTCTCAAATATTGGTACGCAAACCAACAGAATTATGTGAAATGGTCTGGAGGGGTCTCTGGCATGTATAGGTTGCAAAGCGGGGTGAGGCAGGGGGGAATTAGCTCACCAGCGCTTTTCAACCTCTACATGAATGACCTGATCGTGGAGCTCAGCAGTGCAGGTGTCGGTTGTTCTATTGACGGTACCTTTGTCAACAACTTAAGTTATGCCGACGATATGGTACTTCTGTGCCCCTCGATCAGTGCTCTGACCAGGCTGATTAGCATCTGTGAGCGATATGCGGTTGCCCACGGTCTCAGGTATAATACTTCTAAGAGTGAGTTGCTTGTTTTTAAAAGTAGAAACAGGTCTTACAAAATCCCCCCAGTAAGGCTCAATGGCACTATACTGAAGCAGGTTCCAAGTTTTAAATACCTGGGACATTGGGTGACCGAGTCACTCAGGGATGATATGGACATAGTACGGGAGCGTAGGGCCCTGTGCGTTAGGGCTAACATGCTGGCTCGCAGGTTTGCGCGATGTACTGCACAGGTTAAAGTTACACTATTTAAAGCCTACTGTAATTCACTGTACACGTGCAGCCTGTGGACGAGCTACACCCAGGGGGCATACAGGGCCCTGCGCACTCAATATAACAATGCGTTCAGGATGCTGATGGGGCTGCGCCGTTATTGTAGTGCTTCAGGGATGTTTGCGGTAGCTGGAGTTGATAGCTTTGCAGCCATCATAAGAAACCGTATTGCATCCTTAATCAATCGGGTGCGGGGTAGCTCCAACAGCCTCCTGCAGTGTGTTGCGGCAAGGTTTCATGTGGACAGTGCTGTTATGCAGCATTGGACACAGGTTCACCTTGCCAAAGACACACGCATTAGTTATGTCCACCTTAATTAAGTATTTATAATTACAATTTTACTAACATAGTTCTTAAGCACTTTTATGTTACTAACATTTTATGGGCACTGCCTGAAGTAAATGATTTTTATTTTTATTTATTTATTTATTTAAAATAATGTACTTAGACAGAATATTTTCCCCATTTATGGGAAAAATGTAGTTGTCGTAGCAACATCATCAGTGAGCATCGATTATTCCAACTAGTCCTACTAACAGTTCGATCATCGGACAGTTTGGACAAAAATATTCCAAGTAGTTAGATTGAGTTTGACAATCGAACTACTTGGACAAAAATATTCCAAGTAGTTAGATCGTGTTTGACAATCGAACTATTTGGACAAAAAAATTCCAAGTATACTCCGATTTTTAATTCTAGGCAAGAAAATGACAACTGCAACTGTCACTGATACAAAAAAGTGTGACCCGCTACAATAGTGATGTTCGGCAATCAATAGACTAGATATCAAATCAAATCAAATCAAATCAAATCATTTTATATTCTTTACTTTCAAAATTTACTTCAAAATACTTTAGTCATTCTTTATTTTTATCAGTGAATGAACCTCTTTGCAGTTTATGCTCGCCTAGTACATTACACGACGGAAATATTTTTTATAGAATACTAGCTGTGTCCCGCGGCTTCGCCCGTGGCATACTTTCTCCCCGTGGCAGGATAAAAAGTATCCTATGTCCTTCTTCTAGTTCTAAGCTACCTCCCCCTCAATTTTCAGCCAAATCGGTTCAGCCGTTCTCTAGTTTTAGCGAGACTAACGAACAGCAATTGATTTTATCTATACTAATATTATAAAGAGGAAAACTTTGTTTGTTTGGTTGTAACGAATAGGCTCCGAAACTACTGGACCGATTTCAATAATTCTTTCACCAATAGAAAGCTACATTATCCACGATCAATATAGGCTATAATTTATCTCTAAAAAATTTAGGGATCCTTACTAAAACTTCAATAATGTAACCCAAGGTGTAAAAAAATTACCTAAACAAATTACTTACATCGCGTGCGCTGCGAAAACTATTGAAGATAGAACAAAATAATGTAATGTGGAAATGTAAAACTTAAAAAGGTCTACATAAAAGTCCGCGATAGCATATATCTACCTAATAAGGGTGGCCCACAGTAACCATTTTTATCTTTACAAATTACAAAAAAATCATGTGTCATTTTCGAAGCTAATTTTACCAATACAGTATTATTTCTTATCCAATTAAATACGTTAGATACGTTATACGTTTAATGTAGATCAAAATTGTCATTCACACTATATAATTATCATAAATAGTTTGAGAGCTATCGCAATATGAAAAATAATGCGTGGCGAAATAAATACAAGTTGAAGTGCGGACGTAAATCAGACCAATATACTTCGGGACATTATAGGTACGTAGGTAGGTGTCTAAACTGTGCTCAAAATATTATGCAGAAAACTGTTACTGCGTGTACAGTAACAGTTTTCTTGGGTGCCTTTGAGGATAGCACGGGGTGCTACAGCACTGGACGAGCTTAAATTCACCAATCATGGATTATTGCAAAACAATCCACTCGCACCAGGACGTCGTTTGTCTCGCGAATTATACCTATCTAAAATTATGTTTCCTGAGGTAGGTATATCTTTGTATTCCCATCCAAATAAATTATATCTTAATCAAGACTTTCAATTGTGTAAAAATTATTTAAAGACTGTTTGAGTTATTGAAATCGGACGTCAGAGGAGGGGATTGGGGAGATGGGGAGGAGGTTGTGAGCTCTGGCAACCCTTCTTACCGGCGAGAACACAACACAATGTCTATTATGGCTGCGGTCTTCTGTACCCCCTGTCACCCCATCCCCTCTTTTCCGGGGTTCGGTAGGGACATCATGTTTTTTTTTATACCACTTAGGTGGCAGACGAGCACACGGCCCACCTATGTGACCTATGCACCTATGGACGTGCGCAACACCAGGGGCATAAAAAAGGAATTTGAAACAGAATCCGAAATCCACGCGGGCGGAGCCGCGGGCAACAGCTAGTATAATATAAAGATTTAATTACTTACTGTGTATGTTTTCTGTTTAATTACCGTAAATTACATATTTTTATTTATATAGAAATTGTATTTATATATTTAATAAAATAATTATAATCTCGACTCACGACTAACTTATAATTGGAAAACTCAATTCAACCACATCACTATTTATTTGATACAAAAAACCTGCAACACTGCAAATGTCATTTTCTTGCCTAGAATTAAAAATCGGGGTATAGTTAGATTGTGCTTGACAATAGAACTATTTGGACAAAAATGTTCCAACTAGTTAGATTGAGTTTGACAATCGAACTATTTGGACAAAAATATTCCAAGTAGTTAGATTATTAAACGCAGTAAGAAAAATATTGTATTTTTTAATAGATTTTTTGTTGTGTGTGTGTATGTATAGTATAGATATGTGCTAGCCTATCCATATGATACTATTCATGACCGACTCACGTTCACATAGCTTTTTCACACTAGTTTGATGATGAGGAAATCTATTATCTGGATCAAATTCTGCATCTCCCACTACACTTTCTTAAGTAAGTCTATTACCTACATTACTAGGTATATTAGATAGTAATATTTATTTCTAAAAACCTAAGCTCAGTTTAACTAAATGAAATATTTCAGTCTTAATAGTTAGATCCTCAACCCCAGTCTAACTAGTTGGAATATATTCGTCCTAACAGTTCGATTGTCATACACAATCTAACTACTTGGAAGATTTTTGTCCAAATAGTTCGATTGTCAAACATAATCTAACTAGTTGGAACATTTTTGTCCAAATAGTTCTATTGTCAAGCACAATCTAACTACTTGGAAATTTTCTGTCCAAATAGTTCGATTGTCAAACACGATCTAACTACTTGGAATATTTTTGTCCAAGTAGTTCGATTGTCAAACAGGATCTAACTACTTGGAATATTTTTGTCCAAACTGTCCGATGATCGAACTGTTAGTAGGACTAGTTGGAATAATCCGTGAGCATGTGTGAGTATCACTGAGTGTAAGGACGCGCGGTTTACACCTACATAGATGTTGCTTTGACTTCACTCGCGGCGACCGATCACTAAGGAACTATCAGTCTAGCGTTATTAGTCTAAGGACCAGGTATCTATAGATACCGCACACGTGTGGGTCTGATGAAAAACAATAGTTTCACTGTTAAGTATGGGACCCCAAAATTTATTGCTTTTTTTCTATTTTTGTGTGAAATTCTTAATGCGGTTCACAGAATACGTCTACTTACCAAGTTTCAACAGCATAGGCCTTTTAGTTTCGGAGAAAAGTAACTGTGAAACACGGACGGACAGACATACATGACGAATCTACAACTCTAAAAAGTAATAATTAATTTTACTTGTAATAAAATAAATATTATTTAAAATCTTGTGCCTCGCAAGCGCTTCATTTATCTTTCAATAATTAAATATAATATAATATATCATCATCATTCTCTGAACCTTTTTTTCCCAACTCAGTTGGGGTGGGGTCGGCTTTCCAGTCTAACTGTGATGCGGCTGAACTTCGATATTTTCCGTGGAGCGACTGCCATCTGACCTCCACAACCAATGGTCATTATGACCAATGGCGATATAGCAGTTCCAAGTTAGACTAGTTGGACTTTTGTGGGCTCCAACTACCGTAACGACTGCCATAGATGTTTGCATGGCAACCGGGACCGACGGCTTAACGTGCTCTCCGAGACACTAATAAACCTGCGATAAATACCTACACACATAACTTCGTAAGCATCGACTAGTCATTGGTGTGTGCCATGGTGAACCTGGGATCGAACCCGAGACCTCGTCTCAGCAGTCCATTACCCAAACCACTAGGCTACCGCGGTATTTTTAATTTATAATAATTAAATATATATAGTACTAGCAGCCCGTCCCGGCTTCGCACGGGGTAGACAATTATCTATTTTTGGAAATTTGGATATAAAAATAGTTTTTCACAAATATTTTTATTTATTATCAGTGCCCCCTCCACCCCACCCACCGCGATGCCCGGCGCACTTTTCAGACTGCATCGCAAACAACGGCCACGGCGCTATGGCGGTTTTGTTTACTGTTTGAATTTTTTAATTCGTAATATCTTTTGAATGGAAAGTCCAATTTAAATAATTTAAAAACTATTTTATAGGTAGTTAAATGGTCTTGACCATAAAATAATTTATTTGGATAAGGATTAATATAAACACATAAATAGCATGGTTTGGATTTGGTTAGCATTTTCATTAATGTTTAAAATGAAAAAAGTTGTTGTAGTGACATAACTACAATAGTTGGACATATGCTACCGCGGAGTTTTTTGTAGACATTATGATGTTCTTCAATATTGTTGTACATTATTTTGTTCTATCGCTAATAGTTTCGGCAGCGCATTCGACGAAAGACATTTTAAGACTCATTTTTCTACACCTTCGGTTACATTGTTCAAATTTTACCAAGGATCCCTAATTTTTTTCAAAATGAAATGTAGCCTATGTCAAATTGGAAGAATGTAGCATTCTATTGATGAAAATTTTTTTTAAATCGGCCCAGTACTTTTTGAGCCTATTCATTACAAACATACAAACATACAAAAATAGGTACAAATCTTTCCTCTTTATAATATTAGTGTAGATATAGTAAAATATATAGTAATTAAATAATTCAATAATTCAATATTAAAATAATGTTATCTTTCTAGGGTCACTGAAGAAAAAAGATTCAAGGATATGGCGCTCGAATATTTATTGTTACTGCTGCTTGTAAATTGGCATCGCGTCAAGTCAACAGAAACAAAAAAACTTTCGCCAGTGAGCACCAATGGATCGGGTGACACGCAACAGGCAAATACAGCCCCCGTGGCTCGGGCGATAGACTTGAAACTGGGTGAAACCAAAGAACTTTCGCCAGTGAACGCCAATGGATCGGGTGACACGCAACAGGCAAATACAGCCCCCGTGGCTCGGGCGATAGACTTGAAACTGGGTGAAACCAAAGAACTTTCGCCAGTGAGCGCCAATGGATCGGGTGACACGCAACAGGCAAATACAACTCCCGTGGCTCGGGCGATAGACTTGAAACTGGGTGAAACCAAAGAACTTTCGCCAGTGAGCGCCAATGGATCAGGTGACACGCAACAGGCAAATACAGCTCCCGTGGCTCGGGCGATAGATTTGAAACTGGGTGAAACAAAAGAACTTTCGCCAGTGAGCGCCAATGGATCAGGTGACACGCAACAGGCAAATACAGCTCCCGTGGCTCGGGCGATAGATTTGAAACTGGGTGAAACAAAAGAACTTTCGCCAGTGAGCGCCAATGGATCGGGTGACACGCAACAGGCAAATACAGCTCCCGTGGCTCGGGCAATAGACTTGAAACTGGGTGAAACCAAAGAACTTTCGCCAGTGAGCGCTAATGGATCGGGTGACACGCAACAGGCAAATACAGCTCCCGTGGCTCGGGCGATAGACTTGAAACTGGGTGAAACAAAAGAACTTTCGCCAGTGAGCGCCAATGGATCGGGTGACACGCAACAGGTAAATACAGCTCCCGTGGCTCGGGCGATAGACTTGAAACTGGGTGAAACAAAAGAACTTTCGCCAGTGAGCGCCAATGGATCGGGTGACACGCAACAGGCAAATACAGCTCCCGTGGCTCGGGCGATAGACTTGAAACTGGGTGAAACAAAAGAACTTTCGCCAGTGAGCGCCAATGGATCGGGTGACACGCAACAGGCAAATACAGCTCCCGTGGCTCGGGCGATAGACTTGAAACTGGGTGAAACAAAAACAAGAAGGATTATGTTTGAATCATTTCATAGACTTTTTGAGCAGTTTAATAGAACTATAGAACCAAGTTACGCACGAAACCAAGACTGTTTAGGTGCAATGCGTTTGGCTGGGTCAATTAAAGTTCCACGTGCAGATTGCTATTGGACCAGACAACCAGATTATTATCAAGTATACCTTAAGTGGTGGTCAATAAATGGACCAGATCTCATGTATACTTATGATTTTGTTTTATATGATAAAGATGATCCGTATTATCATGATCATCTTAATAGATTGTGGTTTTTAATTGGTTACATCAAAATTATTGCTATGGAAATTAATAACCCTGAAGATTTATTAAGACGAATTAAACTTCGTAAAACCTTTAATGATAAATTTCTTGACTTGTCAAACCGAGTTAAAGTATTGGGTATATTAACGACGAGTAGCTGGTTCAAAAGTAGATTAATTAAAGTAGTCAAAGATTATACTAGTGTAGACGCAGGGAAATAAACTTCGTGTCGTCATTTGTTTGGATAAAATAACAGTGTTAAATAATTACAATAGGTATGCTCTGATTAACAGATATTATTTTTCCACAGTCACTACACTAATAAATTAAAAAGCACTAAATTAAAAAGCAGTCGTGCGTTCATTGTTAATTTAAAAAAAAAACTGAACAAAAAGTCTTTGAGTACATACATCATTCGTGTTATAATGTAAACTAGCTGTTGCCCGCGGCTTCGCCCGCGTGGATTTCGAATTCCGTTTAAAATTCCTTCGGATACCATCTCTGTCACCCATCAGGAGTGGTTAAGTCTGGCTCGGACCTAATAGAGTAAGAGCCCAGAGCAATCAGACATAACTTATTTTCACACGGATGAAACCTGCAGTTTTCAGTAGCGTCTCGAGTGCCTTGAATACCTACGCGCTTTGTTAAACTGCCGAGTGACACCTGGGCAGGTACCACGTGAGAAAGGTGACTAAAAATAAGTGTTATGTAACTTATTTTCACATGGCTGATTTTTATATATGTCATGTAGAATATTATTTTAAAGTAATTATCATAAGTGTCAGACACTTTTGATGGACCAGAACTTTTATCAGACGCTTTAAAGCTACCCAAAAAATGTATGAACTTTACTTATTTTCACATGGCTGATTTTTATATATATGTCATGTAGAATATTATTTTAAAGTAATTATCATGAGCGTTAGACACTTTTGATGGACCAGAACTTTTATCAGACGCTTTAAAGCTACCCAAAAAATGTATGAACTTTACTTATTTTCACATGTCTGATTTTTTAATGTTATTGAAGTACTTATTTGAAAGTTATATTCAATCAGTCAGACAAATTAGAGTGACCAAACATCCCCTAAGACAAAAAATATTCAGCCAGAAGTATGAGGGTGAGAGCACTATGCATGCGCTTCAGAGTGAGTGAGACGTCCATGATAACTCGGTTCCCCTTCCTAAACTCACCATCTGTTTCAATCTACTGTGTATGTGCTGTTTGCGTGTAATATAACTAAAGGTAACTAAAAATAAGAATCATTTAATTTAAATTCACATGGCTGTTTTTTATATAATTATGTCATGTAGAATATTATTTTAAAGTAATATGTCCATCAAGTGTCAGACACTTTTGATGGACCAGAGCTTTTGTCAGAAGCTTTAAAGCTACCCAAAAAATTTATGAACTTTACTTATTATTTTTATTTCATGTCTGATTTTTTAATATGTCATTGAAGTACTTATTTATTTAAAAGTTATATTCAATCAGTCAGACAAATTAGAGTGACCAAACATCCCCTAAGACAATAATTACTCAGCCAGAAGTTTTGTTTGTTTGTTTTAAAGTATCTTTATTGACAGAACTTAGAAAAATACAGAGAAATACACATCCTATTAATCCATAGTAATAAATTATATACATTATTACGTTTTACAGGTAAATAAATTCCTTTTGGCAAAACTATTTTCTGCAGAATAGATACAAAACTGATACGTAACTATTTATATCTATATTTATATTTATATGATTTATATCGAAGTGGCGTGATGCTCGCCCCAACCTCCCCCCCCTTTCGGGGGGCCGAGGGGTTCATCTTAAAACCGTAGATGGCCCGGGGTCAGCTAGGGTGCGAGGGATATGCCCATTGGGTAACCTTACACCCCGGTAATTAAGGCCCGAGACGGCGTGCGGTTTTAGTCGGTTCGATCTATACATACTTTACATGAATGAGATTTTATCATTGACATTACGGCTAAAATTCATAACCTGACAACTTTAAAAAACTATTGCTATCACTCTCGGGTATACTCTGACAGCGCGTCTATTTCCTTCTCTGTCTACGGTTATATTACACGCAAACAGCACATACACAGTAGATTGAAACAGATGGTGAGCTTAGGAAGGGGAACCGAGTTATCATGGACGTCTCACTCACTCTGAAGCGCATGCATAGTGCTCTCGCCCTCATACTTCTGGCTGAATATTTTTTGTCTTAGGGGATGTTTGGTCACTCTAATTTGTCTGACTGATTGAATATAACTTTCAAATAAGTACTTCAATAACATTAAAAAATCAGACATGTGAAAATAAGTAAAGTTCATACATTTTTTGGGTAGCTTTAAAGCGTCTGATAAAAGTTCTGGTCCATCAAAAGTGTCTGACACTTATGATAATTACTTTAAAATAATATTCTACATGACATATATAAAAATCAGCCATGTGAAAATAAGTAAAGTTCATACATTTTTTGGGTAGCTTTAAAGCGTCTGATAAAAGTTCTGGTCCATCAAAAGTGTCTGACACTTATGATAATTACTTTAAAATAATATTCTACATGACGTATATAAAAATCAGCCATGTGAAAATAAGTTACATAACACTTATTTTTATTCACCTTTCTCACCTGGTACCTGCCCAGGTGTCACTCAGCAAGTTTAACAAAGCGCGTAGGTATTCAAGGCACTCGAGACGCTACTGAAAACTGCAGGTTTCATCCGTGTGAAAATAAGTTATGTCTGATTGCTCTGGGCTCTTGGACTATAATAAAAACCGCTCGCCGTCTCAAGTCGTCAATTGCCAGGGCGTAAGATCGCTTAGAGCAAATCCCGCGTTTCCCAGCTGACCCTGAACCATTTACGGTTTTAAGATGGCCCCCTCAGGAGTTGTAAGCACGATGTCCCTATCGAACCATGGAATTGACGGGATAGTATAACTTTGTATTTTAATAGTTCATCTTCTCGAATAAACATTCAACAGAACGCCATTTCTTTTATTTATTTTTGAGCAGCGTCTATTACTTCGCAGAATTAATAGATTTTTTTTGTTATTTTATATTTTATGCCTTGTTTCTCATCGCCGTGCTTTCTTTGCTGTAGTTTCCGTGGTCAAAATTTGCTATGGAAATGAAAAAAAAACGCGGCAATGAAAAAAATATTCATTGCCATGCCTTGTGAAATCATTTAGTTTCATTGCTGTGCCCAGATATTTCATTTCCGTGACTTATGTTTTCATCGCCATAGTATGATTAGTTATTATGAACTTCCCTTCAGGGTAGGCAGCGTGTGTGTGACTCCTTTAGTTTTGCATACTTCCATAGGCCACGGTGACCGCTTCCCATCAGGTGGGCCGTGTGCTTGTCTACCATCTACGTGGTATAAAAAAAGAAACAATTGTTTTTTTCGGCACATTTCTTTCATTTCCGTGGACGCTTGTTTCATTGCCGTGCTGTTTCATTGCCGTGCATACATATTTCATCGCCGCCAACATCTCAAGAGGCTCACGTTAGGCAGTTGGGTCAAGGGCTTGATGCAGAAGGCGGTACTCCTCGACACGGCACGTATTGTGCGGAGATTCCTCTCTCTGGAGCCCTAACCACCGGTGCCTTGGTCCCTGTACCCGACGCCGATGGGGTACTATCCTACTAATATTATAAACGCGAAAGTTTGTAAGAATGTATGTCTGGATGTCTGGATGTCTGGATGTCTGGATGTCTGGATGTCTGGATGTCTGGATGTCTGGATGTCTGGATGTCTGGATGTCTGGATGTATGGATGTATGTTTGTTACTCTGCCACACAAAAACGGCTTAATGGATCTGGCTAAAATTTGGTACAGAGATAGATTATAGTCTGGAATAACATATAGGCTACTTTTTATACAAGCTAATACCGCGGCTCCGCTCGCAAAGTCGATCGGTCGGGATTTCTAGATATATCTTTGTTACTCTTTCACGTAAAAACGGCTGAGTAGATCGGGTTGTAATTTGGTATAGAGATAGATATATAATAGTCTGGAGTAATATATAGGCTACTTTTTATACAAGCTAATACCCCCGGCTCTGCCCGTGGGAGTCGATTGGTTGGTAATCGTTTTTTGGTCATATCCCCGGTTCTACTTAACCAAATGCAATCAAAAATGCGGCAGATTTTATGTAAAACCAAGGCCTTTCTAATGAAAAGGCGGCATCAAAGTTTGTTCAGCAGTTTTTGCGTCCATCACGAACAAACAGACAAGGATTGTAAAAAAATAGATATTTGTGGTCAACATAACCAAGTCTCTTTTTCAAATATCGATTATTACAACTAAAAGTACTGTTATAAAGGGATAATATATGATGTCCACACTGTCGCCTTAGGTGAACCCTGTAAAGATGGTATAAGGTGAAACCAATAAATAAGGAAAAAAAACTTTTGGTCTCCAAATTTTTGGTCTGACCAAGAAAACCGTTCTAAAATCCGTTTAGTACTTTTTATCCGAACGGTTTTGGCTAGACGAGTGGAGACTAGTGGAGTGGAGCGGAGTTGGGAGTGGTATGGAGAGTGGAGTGGGGAGTGGTGTGGAGAGTGGAGTGGAAAGTGGAGTGGAGAGTGGAGTGTAGTGGAGATTAAAGTGGAGAGTGGAATGTAGGGTGGAGTCGGGAGAGGGGATTGGACAGTAGAGTGGAGGTGGAGAGTGGAGTGAACAGTGGAGTGGAGTGTGGAGTGGAGAGTGGAGTGCACGACGGAGTGGAAAGTCGAGTGGAGAGTCGTTTCATTCAAATAGACTTGGTGGCAATACCGAATTCCACGCGGGCGAAGCCGCGGGCGGAAGCTAGTATTTATATATATATACTAGTAGGGCGCGTGGGTGCGCGGCCCGCTAAAGCGGACCACGTAGATGAGTGGACAACAGGAACCTGGAACAGGGGTCCGTTTGGATTTAAAGTTTTGGTGTGTAAGTAATTATGTAACAGTTTTTCATGGTTCTGTACCAGAAAGGTTCCAACCGGGCCCCATTACTAAGCCTCCGCTATCCGTCCATCCTTCTGTCTGTCAGCGGGCTGTATCTCTTGAACCGCAATAGGTAGAGAGTTGAAATTTTCACAGAATGTGTATTTCTATTGCCGCTATAGCATGAAAATTTAAAAAATAAAGTGTTATTTCTTGTACGGTGGTACGGCACCCTTCTTTGCGAGTTCAACTCGCACTTGACCGATTTTTCAATATTATATTAAGAATGTAGTTATATTCCTCAGGTCACGTGTTATCGTCGTCATTATCAGGGTTGAGGGATTGGGACTTGAAATCTAACCATGAAGTCGTTGCTTGGTACCTATAATATTAATTCACAATGAACACTTTCTGAATCTTGATAACCTAGGGCCTAGGCGGGCAGTAATCTTTCAGCATCAGGATTAAGGAGTTGGATCCAGATTTTTTTATGGGACCAAGACGAAAACTTCTACTGTTTATTTAAAAAAATCTTTGCAAAAAAATGAAAATAAACGGGCCGTTTTGAGAACCACCTCTTTTTTGGAAGTCGGTTAAAAGCATATCAAAGTCTTGCACATTTGTCTCTTCAATATTCGCCTTATATTTTGTTTGGAAAAATAAATTTCTCCATTTTGAATTTTTTCTCTATTCATCGAGTAGACCTCTAGGCTAGGTCCTTATCATCTTTTGCCAAAAAACCTCTCTTCTATCTTCTATTATACTTTGTGAGATAGACGCTGTCGCTAATTGTATGGGCGCCATCTTGAATCTGCCATTTTGGTTATATTTTTAGCTCACTGACAATTGGATGAGATTCCGAGTGGTTTTTATTTGAGCACTCCCTACCTCTCTTCAATACCTTGGCCGTGCTCTTCACCCGTCTCCAAAATCTCCATATTTTTCCTCCGAATGAATTTTGGTAATTATATAATTATGAAAGCATCAGGGAAAAAAAATACAGCAGAGGTGAACCGAAACACAATTCATCCATCTTTAATACTTTCTGAGAGAGACACCCATGACATTTGTGTTGACGCCATCTTGAATCCGCCATTTTGGATTTATTTCCATCTCCCTGCCAATTGGATGAGGTTCCAAGTATTTTTTTGTTTGAGCAGCCCTCACCTATGTCTAATACCTTGGCCGTGCTTCTCACCCATCTTCCAAACCCTCGATCATCATCTATCTACATATTTCTGACTAAGAGTTCTTCCACAAAAACATTTTAAAAATTTTGGAGGTCCTACGGGTTCTAAAAAAGAGGTCGTACGGGCACCTTTTTAATAATTTTTATTTTGGAGGTCGTACGGGTACCAAAAAAGAGGTCGTAAGGGCACTTTTGAAAAAGGGTCCAAACTTGGAGGTCCTACGGGTACGTCGCCAAAGAAACTATGTATAAATCAAAGTCTTGCATAGTTCAAAACTTGTAGTCTATTCAATGTTCGCCATACATTTTCTATAGAAAAATAAATTCCACCATCTTGAATTTTTTTTCTATTCATCGAGTAGACCTTTGGATCCTGATCATCTTTTGCGAAGAAACTACTCTTCCATCTTTTATACTCTCCGAGATGGACACCGAGGAAATTTCTATGGCGGCCATTTTTTTTTCGCCATTTTGAATTTTTTTTCAGGTCACTGGCAATTGAATGACGTTTCGAGTGACATTTGCTCAAGCACCACCAACCTATCTTCAATACCTTAAGCGTGCTCTTCACCCGTCTTCGAAATCCTCCATCATCAGCTCTCTCCATATTTTTCCCCCGAATGAATTTCCATCCTCTATACGTAACCATCGGTGAAAAAAAAAATTTTCATACAAAATTTTTCAGGAGAGGTGACCAATGAGTGAGTGAATCAGCACGAGCAGCTATATATATATTAACTAGTAGGGCGCGTGGGTGCGCGGCCCGCTAAAGCGGACCACGTAGATGAGTGGACAACAGGAACCTGGAACAGGGGTCCGTTTGGATTTAAAGTTTTGGTGTGTAAGTAATTATGTAACAGTTTTTCTTGGTTCTGTACCAGAAAGGTTCCAACCGGGCCCCATTACTAAGCCTCCGCTATCCGTCCATCCTTCTGTCTGTCAGCGGGCTGTATCTCTTGAACCGCAATAGGTAGAGAGTTGAAATTTTCAGTACCGCTAGCGTAACGTACTACAGTAGTCACGGGTAACTTAAGAAAGGTGTTTTTAATGCGTAAAAAATAACTTCTCACCCGCTATTTTAACTCTATGGGTCAACTATCATGTCAAAAGTACGGTTCATGGTTCACCTTTAAATTAAGAACTAAAATTGTACTTTTAACATGAATTTTAACACAAAAAGTTAAAATGGATCATGAGGAGTCATTTTTAGGGTTCCGTATCCCAAAGGAAAACTATGACGTATAAAAATAAACAAAAAGCTGTTTCAGAATGCACAGGTGAAGCCCTTTCATATGATACTCCACTTGATATAGTTATCTTACTTAAAATACTAATTATTAGTTCATGACCACAATTTAATTTTTTTTGTGTAATGTAGCCACAAATTCACGGTTTTCAGATTTTCCCCCTAACCTACCTACCTGCCAAATTTCATGATTCTAGGTCTACGGGAAGTACCCTGTAGGTTTCTTGACAGACCGACAGACAGACAGACAACAAAGTGATCCTATAAGGGTTCCGTTTTAGGGTTTGAGGTATGGAACCCTAAAAAGGAACCTTTATAGGATCACATCGTTGTCTGTCTGTCTGTCTCTCGTGTCGTGTCAAGAAATTCCGTTGAATTAAATCACTTTGGCATATCTACCTATCGGTATGCCTTATAGCAGACATAGGGGGAGAAATCTGAAAACCGTGAATTTGTGGTTAGATTGAAAAGTTGGGACTTGGAATTCAATACCTAACAAAAGTCTATGCTCGGCATTTACAATAGGTACCTATTATTTCACCAGGAACAGTTCCTTATTCTCTATGGTTTAGGAGTGTTGTACCCTGCATCATCAGGTTTGTGGAATTCAGACTTGAAGTGTAATCATGAAGCTGTTGCTTGATGCCTAAAATGCTGTTATGTTATTCTCTATGCTATGCTATGCTATGTTATTCTCTACACCACCTATAAGGTTGACTGGTAGAGAATGCCTGTTGCATATGTGCATGAAGTTTTTATGAATAAATCAAAATATAAGAAATTCTCGAATCCCCATGGTTTAAGAGTTCAGCACCTTGCAGCATCAAGATTGCGGAGTCGGGATCCGAAGTTCAATTATGTAGTCTATGCTTGGTACTTAAAATATTATTGCATTGCACCATCCGCAGTTTCTGAATCACTATAGTTTGTGAGCGCAGCTGTACCCTGCATTATCAGGGTTGAGGGGTTGGGACTTGAAATCTAACCATGAAGTCGTTGCTTGGTACCTATAATATTAATTCACAATGAACACTTTCTGAATCTTGATAACCTAGGGCCTAGGCGGGCAGTAATCTTTCAGCATCAGGATTAAGGAGTTGGATCCAGATTTTTTTATGGGACCAAGACGAAAACTTCTACTGTTTATTTAAAAAAATCTTTGCAAAAATATGAAAATAAACGGGCCGTTTTGAGAACCACCTCTTTTTTGGAAGTCGGTTAAAAGCATATCAAAGTCTTGCACATTTGTCTCTTCAATATTCGCCTTATATTTTGTATGGAAAAATAAATTTGCCATTTTGAATTTTTTCTCTATTCATCGAGTAGACCTCTAGGCTAGGTCCTTATCATCTTTTGCCAAAAAACCTCTCTTCTATCTTCTATTATACTTTGTGAGATAGACGCTGTCGAAAATTGTATGGGCGCCATCTTGAATCTGCCATTTTGGTTATATTTTTAGCTCACTGACAATTGGATGAGATTCCGAGTGGTTTTTATTTGAGCACTCCCTACCTCTCTTCAATACCTTGGCCGTGCTCTTCACCCGTCTCCAAAATCTCCATATTTTTCCTCCGAATGAATTTTCGTCCTTTATATGAAAGCATCAGGGAAAAAAAATACAGCAGAGGTGAACCGAAACACAATTCATCCATCTTTAATACTTTCTGAGAGAGACACCCATGACATTTGTGTTGACGCCATCTTGAATCCGCCATTTTGGATTCATTTCCATCTCCCTGCCAATTGGATGAGGTTCCAAGTATTTTTTGTTTGAGCAGCCCTCACCTATGTCTAATACCTTGGCCGTGCTTCTCACCCATCTTCCAAACCCTCGATCATCATCTATCTACATATTTCTGACTAAGAGTTCTTCCACAAAAACATTTTAAAAAGAAACTATGTATAAATCAAAGTCTTGCATAGTTCAAAACTTGTAGTCTATTCAATGTTCGCCATACATTTTCTATAGAAAAATAAATTCCACCATCTTGAATTTTTTTTCTATTCATCGAGTAGACCTTTGGATCCTGATCATCTTTTGCGAAGAAACTACTCTTCCATCTTTTATACTCTCCGAGATGGACACCGAGGAAATTTCTATGGCGGCCATTTTTTTTTCGCCATTTTGAAATTTTTTTCAGGTCACTGGCAATCGAATGACGTTTCGAGTGACATTTGCTCAAGCACCACCAACCTATCTTCAATACCTTAAGCGTGCTCTTCACCCGTCTCCGAAATCCTCCATCATCAGCTCTCTCCATATTTTTCCTCCGAATGAATTTCCATCCTCTATACGTAACCATCGGTGAAAAAAAAAAATTTCATACAAAATTGTTCAGGAGAGGTGACCAATGAGTGAGTGAATCAGCACGAGCAGCTATATATATATTAACGAGTACGGCGCGTGGGTGCGCGGCCCGCTAAAGCGGACCACGTAGATGAGTGGACAACAGGAACCTGGAACAGGGGTCCGTTTGGATTTGAAGTTTTGGTGTGTAAGTAATTATGTAACAGTTTTTCTTGGTTTTGTACCAGAACTGTACCGAGACAGACAGACAACAAAGTGATCCTATAAGGGTTCCGTTTTAGGGTTTGAGGTATGGAACCCTAAAAAGGAACCTTTATAGGATCACATCGTTGTCTGTCTGTCTGTCTGTCTGTCGTGTCGTGTCAAGAAATCCCGTTGAATTAAATCACTTTGGCATATCTACCTATCGGTATGCCTTATAGCAGACATAGGGGGAAAAATCTGAAAACCGTGAATTTGTGGTTAGATTGAAAAGTTGGGACTTGGAATTCAATACCTAACAAAAGTCTATGCTCGGCATTTACAATGGGTACCTATTATTTCACCAGGAACAGTTCCTTATTCTCTATGGTTTAGGAGTGTTGTACCCTGCATCGTCAGGTTTGTGGAATTCAGACTTGAAGTGTAATCATGAAGCTGTTGCTTGATGCCTAAAATGCTTTTATGTTATTCTCTATGCTATGCTATGCTATGTTATTCTCTACACCACCTATAAGGTTGACTGGTAGAGAATGCCTGTTGCATATGTGCATGAATTTTTTATAAATAAATAAAAATATAAGAAATTCTCGAATCCCCATGGTTTAAGAGTTCAGCACCTTGCAGCAAAGATTGCGGAGTCGGGATCCGAAGTTCAATTATGTAGTCTATGCTTGGTACTTAAAATATTATTGCATTGCACCATCCGGAACCACCATTCCACCACAGTTTCTGAATCACTATAGTTTGTGAGCGCAGCTGTACCCTGCATTATCAGGGTTGAGGGGTTGGGACTTGAAATCTAACCATGAAGTCGTTGCTTGGTACCTATAATATTAATTCAAAATGAACACTTTCTGAATCTTGATAACCTAGGGCCTAGGCGGGCAGTAATCTTTCAGCATCAGGACTAAGGAGTTGGATCCAGATTTTTTTATGGGACAAAGACGAAAACTTCTACTGTTTATTTAAAAAAATCTTTGCAAAAAAATAAAAAATAAACGGGCCGTTTTGAGAACCACCTCTTTTTTGGAAGTCAGTTAAAAGCATATCAAAGTCTTGCACATTTGTCTCTTCAATATTCGCCTTATATTTTGTATGGAAAAATAAATTTCGCCATTTAGAATTTTTTCTCTATTCATCGAGTAGACCTCTAGGCTAGGTCCTTATCATCTTTTGCCAAAAAACCTCTCTTCTATCTTCTATTACCTATACTTTGTGAGATAGACGCTGTCGAAAATTGTATGGGCGCCATCTTGAATCTGCCATTTTGGTTATATTTTTAGCTCACTGACAATTGGATGAGATTCCGAGTGGTTTTTATTTGAACACTCCCTACCTCTCTTCAATACCTTGGCCGTGCTCTTCACCCGTCTCCAAAATCTCCATATTTTTCCTCCGAATGAATTTTCGTCCTTTATATGAAAGCATCAGGGAAAAAAAATACAGCAGAGGTGAACCGAAACACAATTCATCCATCTTTAATACTTTCTGAGAGAGACACCCATGACATTTGTGTTGACGCCATCTTGAATCCGCCATTTTGGATTTATTTCCATCTCCCTGCCAATTGGATGAGGTTCCAAGTATTTTTTGTTTGAGCAGCCCTCACCTATGTCTAATACCTTGGCCGTGCTTCTCACCCATCTTCCAAACCCTCGATCATCATCTATCTACATATTTCTGACTAAGAGTTCTTCCACAAAAACATTTTAAAAAGAAACTATGTATAAATCAAAGTCTTGCATAGTTCAAAACTTGTAGTCTATTCAATGTTCGCCATACATTTTCTATAGAAAAATAAATTCCACCATCTTGAATTTTTTTTCTATTCATCGAGTAGACCTTTGGATCCTGATCATCTTTTGCCAAGAAACTACTCTTCCATCTTTTATACTCTCCGAGATGGACACCGAGGAAATTTCTATGGCGGCCATTTTTTTTTCGCCATTTTGAATTTTTTTTCAGGTCACTGGCAATTGAATGACGTTTCGAGTGACATTTGCTCAAGCACCACCAACCTATCTTCAATACCTTAAGCGTGCTCTTCACCCGTCTCCGAAATCCTCCATCATCAGCTCTCTCCATATTTTTCCTCCGAATGAATTTCCATCCTCTATACGTAACCATCGGTGAAAAAAAAAAATTTCATACAAAATTGTTCAGGAGAGGTGACCAATGAGTGAGTGAATCAGCACGAGCAGCTATATATATATTAATATATACACATACTAGCTGTTGCCCGCGGCTCCGCCCGCGTGGATTTCGAATTCTGTTTCAAATTCCTTTTTTCGTGCGGAAGTTCCTTCATATATCATCCCTGTCAGCCAGCAGGCGCGGTTAAGTCTCACTCAGACCTGATAAAAACCGCACGCTGCCGTCTCAAGTCTTCAGTTGCCGGGGTGTAAGATTACATAGAGCATATCCCGCGCTCCCCAGTTGACCCTTTTTTTTATCGTGCGGAAATCCCCATGGATACCACCGGCCATCGGGGGTGGTTATGTCGGGATCGAACCGACTAAAACCGCACGCGGTCTCGGGCCTTAGTAACCGGGGTGTAAAGTTATCCCTCGCACACCAGCTGACCCCGGGCCATCTACGGTTTTAAGATGGCTCCTCGACGGGCGAGCATCGCGTCACTTCTCCGACGGTGGGGTGTAGGGTGACAGGAGGCCGTCCTGTCACCCAACCGTCGGCGCGCAGACAATCAGCTCGTCCCCCGCTCGCTCCCCACTGTGCCATCTGCTAGTCAAAGGGACACGTGGAGAGCCTCGGAGCAGCCCTCTAGAGGGCCACTCCCACCCCGGCCGGATTGGCCGCAGGCAACAGCGTCTCCCGTGGCGAGTGGGAGGCGCTGCTCGCCTCCGTTGCCCAGGTGCACCACGTGGAGGTTCCGGCCCGCACCCCCCCAGTTGACCCTGGGATGGGAATTGTTTGATATTATCATAATATCAAACAATTCCCATCCCAGCATGGCATCAGCCTATAGCTACTTTCTATCATCGCACCGCTCGCCACAGACAGGGAATTCATCCCCACACGTTGCATCCGCCTGCAGTGCGTACTGTAAGGTTTGAAAGAAATTTCATTCCGCGCACGCTTAGGCTGTGGAACGATCTCTCTGCAGTGGTTTTCCCTGGCGGCTAAATATGGGGTTCTTCATGAAGGGCATTAGAAGCATTTTGCAGGGTCGGCAGCGCGAGTGTGACGCCCCTGGTGTTGCGCACGTCCATAGGTGCTTAAGTCATATAGGTGGGCCGTGTGCTCGTCTGCCACCTAAGTGGTATAAAAAAAAGCATGATGTCCGTACCGAACCCCGGAAAAGAGGGGATGGGGTGATAGGGGGTACAGAAGACCGCAGTCATAATAGACATTGTGTTGTGTTCCCGCTGCCGGTAAGAAGGGTAACCAGAGCTCACAACCTCCATCTCTCCAATCCCCTCCTCTGAAGTCCGATTTCAACCCCCATCTCTCCAATCCCCTCCTCTGAAGTCCGATTTCAATAACTCAAACAGTTTTTAAATAATTTTTACACAATTGAAAGTCTTGATTAAGATATAATTTATTTGGATGGGAATACAAAGATATACCTCAGGAAACATAATCTTAGATAGGTATAATTCGCGAGACAAACGACGTCCTGGCGCGAATTGATTGTTGCCCATGATTGGTGAATTTGAGCTCGTCCAGTGCTGTAGCACCCCGTGCTATCCTCAAAGGCACCCAAGAAAACTGTACTGCGTGTATAGAGCATAATTATTTTCAGCACAGTTTAGATACCTACCTACGTACCTATGATGCCCCGAAGTAATATTGGTCTGATTTACGTCCGCATTTCAACTTGCATTTATTTCGCCGCGCATTATCTATATCTATACTAATATTATAAAGAGGAAAGATTTGTTTTTTTGTTTGTTTGTGTGTAACGAATAGGCTCTGAAACTACTGGACCGATTTCAATAATTCTTTCACCTATAGAAAGCTACAATATCTGGGAGTAACATAGGCTATAATTTGTTTTTAAAAAAAAAGGAATTCGAAATCCACGCGGGCGGAGCCGCGGGCAACATTTTTCATATTGCGATAACTCTTAAATTGTTTATGATAATTATATAGCGTGAATGGCAATTTTGATCTACATTAAACGTACAACGTATCTAACGTATTTAATTGGATAAGAAATAATACTGTATTTTTAAAATTAGCTTTGAAAATGACACATGATTTTTTTGTAATTTGTAAAGATAAAAATGGTTACTGTGGGC
Source organism: Lithosia quadra (assembly GCA_963576445.1). Classification (NCBI taxonomy): domain Eukaryota; kingdom Metazoa; phylum Arthropoda; class Insecta; order Lepidoptera; family Erebidae; genus Lithosia; species Lithosia quadra. Next base: position 4,461,252 of record OY754897.1, read on the forward strand.
TACCCTTATTAGGTAGACATATGCTATCGCGGACTTTTTTGTAGACCTTTTTATGTTATACATTTCCACAGTACATTATTGTGTTCTATCTTCAATAGTTTTCGCAGCGCACGCGATGTAAGTAATTTGTTTAGGTCATTTTTTTACACCTTGGGTTACATTATTGAAGTTTTAGTAAGGATCCCTAAATTTTTTGGAGATAAATTATAGCCTATGTTACTCACAGATAATGTAGCTTTCTATTGGTGAAAGAATTATTGAAATCGGTCCAGTAGTTTCGGAGCCTATTCGTTACAAACAAACAAAAAAACAAAAAAAAAACAAAAAATCAAATCTTTCCTCTTTATAATATTAGTATAGACATATTTAAAAACTAGTACGGCGCGTGGGTGCGCGGCCCGCTAAAGCGGACCACGTAGATGAGTGGACAACAGGAACCTGGAACAGGGGTCCGTTTGGATTTAAAGTTTTGGTGTGTAAGTAATTATGTAACAGTTTTTCTTGGTTCTGTACCAGAAAGGTTCCAACCGGGCCCCATTACTAAGCCTCCGCTATCCGTCCATCCTTCTGTCTGTCAGCGGGCTGTATCTCTTGAACCGCAATAGGTAGAGAGTTGAAATTTTCACAGAATGTGTATTTCTATTGCCGCTATAGCGTGAAAATTTTAAAAAAATATTCGATTTTCGAAATCATCCTGACAATTTTTGTTCACTCTAACACTTTGTCGTTTTATAGTGCTTATTCAATTTTTTTTAATTAAATCCTTATTTTTTTCAAAATATTAACGCCGAAAAAAGAATTCTGATTTTCTGAAGATTTTACTGGGCTAAACAGCGGTCCTTTAGTGCTAATTATTAAACTACCGCAACCGGTAGGATAACAATTACCCATTATTTTGCCAGCACTGATTCTTTTCAAGAAACACTAAAGTACCGCTAGCGGTGCCTACTACAGTAGTCACGGGTAACTTAAGAAAGGTGTTTTTAATGCGTAAAAAATAACTTCTCACCCGCTATTTTAACTCTATGGGTCAACTATCATGTCAAGAGTACGGTTCATGGTTCACCTTTAAATTAAGAACTAAAATTGTACTTTTAACATGAATTTTAACACAAAAAGTTAAAATGGATCGTGAGGAGTCATTTTTAGGGTTCCGTATCTCAAAAGGAGTGGTCTCGGTGTGGTGGCGCCACTTGTCACTGTTCATATCGAGTCTACGTAAAATTATGTTTTAAAAATAGAAAAAGTGCTTAAACTGGATCAAACTGTGCTTTAAAGTGTGATACATAAAGGAATTTAAATGTCCAATGTGCAGTACAAAGTTAATAACAAGTAACATTTAAATAATAACAAATAACAAAAACTAACGGTAAACGTTCAAACATAAGTTCCAATGACATAAGTGAATTAGTGATACATCCTAAGTATTTGCAAGAATTTGAGACAATTTGGTGATTTGAAGCTAAATATGACTTAATTAATTGTGAAATAATAATTATTATCGTTATAAATAACAGAAAAATGTTAAATCGTTCCCACTCAAAACCTTAAAACACCGCCATCTATACAGACTTATGATTAAAATAAAAGGGTATTCATAACAAATAAATAGTCCTCAACGACTTGTCTCGATTTTATGATGCCAGGATACTGGTGCATAAATTTGAACAAATCACTAATTGTCATCGTGGTGAAGTCGGTAAGCGGCCGACTTGCATACCAGACGGCACGAGATCAAACCCGACTTAAGCGTCAAACACTTTTTGTGAGGTTTTAATTTTCAATAATAATTATAGACATACAACAAAATGGAAGATGATTGCCATGTGAATATTACACAGCGGAGACAAAACAAGATACGGAATAACAGTATCATTACATGCAGTGAAGATGAATTGGATGTGGCGGATGTTTCGTACAATAGCTTGCCGTGTACTACGGTAAATATTGAAGCAATGAAGGAAGAAATAAATAAACTTATAGTTGAGTCAATTTAATAGGCCACATTTGACGTTTGTCAGTTTTATATTCATAATGAGGTGACCTGTTAAAAAAAGTTCGATTAAAACGAATGAATCGATACGGACTTGAAAGATATTGTGAATTTTTATAATCCTCAGGTGAATCCCTGTCTCATTATTATTTATTCTTTCGTAAATTTAAGGAGCAATACATGATCTATACTTATAATAAAACTGTAGAAAGGTCAATTCTGTTCATTGAATATATTTACAAAATAACTATTGGGGGATGATTGGTGATCGATACTAATGCAAAAAATGCAATCAGTAACTTTTTTTGTCACAACGTGGTTACTAATTTTATGATGATATTTCTTCACAAGTAATCATTGCATTCGATTCTACTTATCAGCTTTCGATTTTTAGAGTAACATGCCTAATTTTTAAAAAGAAAAAGGATTAACTGACACAATATTGTAATGACAAGGTAATGACGTTCAGTTCTATAAATCAGAAATTGTTTATTATGTTTAGAATGGTTTATTGGTGAAAGCAAAACGTATCTGTCATTATTACAATAAATATGTAATAGTAATTGAAAAAAGTTAAGCAATTGTGCAGTTCTAACAAAACGAAAAATATATAATTTGATGCCCACCGCGGCGCGTCGCGTAAAAGGTTACGATGTTGAATTTTGATGAATTGTCAAATGTGGCCTATTAAATTGACTCAACTATAAGATTGAATTACAAGTTGCAAATACAGAAATTGACAATTTGAATACAGAAAACTACACTTTAAGAAATAAATTGGAACATTGTGAGAAAAAAATTAAATGGTTTAAATCGGTAGGCATACAGGAAAACATACATAGTACACCGACCAAATTCTTTTCGGCGCAGTGTAAACAACGAACTCGAACACTGTCTACGAAAATAAGTTCACCTAGGACCCTGCCAAGGGACCTGTTTACTCACCATTCTACAGATTTAAATGACATATTAAATACATCTGTACCTAACTGGAGGGATATGATCAAAAAGACTTTAGTTTATACGCCAAAAAATATGAGCCGCGAAGATACTGAAGCTGACAATGATTCCGTTAAGTCTTCGGAAAGCATTAAAGAAAAGGAACATGAGAATTTGGCGGAAAACAGCATGCACTTAAGCAGGAAAATAAAAGAACGTGACAATACAGATAGCTACAAGATAACACAACAAAATTTATTATTTAAGTCAACAACAAAAAACAAGCACAAAATTGCTATATTTGCGGATCAGTCAGGGTATGGTGTGCGAAAGATACTGAATAACTATGTTAGAGACTCATTCTCAGTGACCTCATTCATTAAACGAAATGCACCTCTAAATGAAGTTGTAAGTTCGTGTGCAACCATCTGCAAAGATTTTACTGACTCGGACTTTATTGTAATAATGGCTGGTTCAAATGATAAAAGTCCTCTTAATTTAATAACTTCTCTCCATCATTACTTGCAGAGTGTTGTACAAACAAATGTTTTAGTATGTAAAGTATACCAGAATAAAAGTTTGAATGTTAGTAAGGTGAATGATGTATTGCAACTTGTGTGCAACAACAACCATAGATCTACATTCCTTGAATTAGATCAAAATCATAACAAATTTAATCATTTTAATATATTACAAGCGTGTCGGTTACTACATCGAGAAATTTTGCAAATAAGTTACAAAATTAGGTATCAAAACTATCAAATAACTCCGTGAGTAAACATGAGTTGATCTCTAATAAGCACCTCAAAGACGTGAGTACGCAAACGGGTGCAGATAATGATAGTTGCAGTTGTAACTCAGTTATGCCATGCTTGCAAAATGTTGGCATGTGCGGGGATGGGAATACTGATAGTATAGAATTTTTTCGTAAATTCAAGTAATATGCGACAAGAACTAATCTCCACTGAACCCACTAGGGACATTGTACCAGATGAGAACAACATTGAAACTTTAAATTTTTTGCACCAGAATGTTTGTAGCATTAATAATAAGAAACATGAAATGGAAATGTATGTTGATCAGCAGGAATCTTTACTGCATTACGTATGTTTAAGTGAACATTTCCTTAATGAGTTGTTGGGTTGTTTAACTTCGCCAACTTTAAGATGGCAGCACACAATTGTAGAGTTAAAAAAGATAGAGGTGGGTCTTTAATCCTAGGTCGGCATGACAGAAATTTTATTGAATTACCTATATGTCAGAAATTATATAAAATAGACGCTTTTGAGATCTGTGGTGTTAAAGATATCCAAACTGGAGTTTGTATTTTGTGTTGCTATCGTACTCCTTATGATAAGAACCTGGAAGTCTTCATGAATATGCTGGATAAATTGCTTGAATACCTATTCGATAAGAAATGCTTTATATGCGGTGATTTTAATATAAATATTTTAAGTAATAAAAAAAAGAAGACGGACTTCATAAATTTACTGACTAGTTATAACTTTAGACCACTGGTAGATACCATTACGATTAAACGCAATGACAAACAGTCCTGTCTTGACAATATTTTAACTAACCTCGGTGACGACAACATAGTAAACTGCACAGTTGACCACAATGGATTATCTGATGGCCATGCGGCGCTAATATGCAATACAATTCATAACAATATTAGGTTAGCAAATAGGTACAGTGGATTCAAGATCGTTTATAAGATGATTTTTAATATAGAGAATAAAAACAAGTTTAGAGCATTATTATTGGCCAATGACTTAAACGAGATGGGTCCGAATACATTTCTTGCGAAATTTAATGAGTATTTCAGTGACAGTTTTAGAAAGAAAAAATATAAAATATATAATAAAAAACAGAATAGTCTCAGGTGGGTAACCAGGGGAATTAAAACTTCTAGTAAGATGAAACGCTTCCTTTGTGTAAAAGGCAATAATCATAGCTCTTTAGATGCATACAGACATAAATATATCAATATATATAGAAGAGTTTTAAGAAATGCAAAGAAATTGGCAGTACAGTCAGCACTAGCTGAATCAGACAATATCTCTAGAGACATATGGGGCATAATTAATAAGCACAGAAATATAAAGGAAAAAGAGAAAGAAAATTACTCTTTAGTCAATGGTAGCACTATCACATCGGATTGTCAGGAAATTGTGAGCCTATTTGCCAGAACTTTTAACAAGACCGAAAATTCTGATAATCCCAAGTATGAAACCGCTTTAAAGATTCTCCAGGAAAATACAAAAAGAATAGATAGGGAAATGAGCATGGAGTTCGTTAGTCCAAAGAATCAAAGAATCAAAGAATCAATTTCATTTATTCAATTTAGGCACACAAGGAGCACATATGAACGTCAAAAATTTACAGTAAGAAAAAAATATGTCAAGAAATATAAATACAATAAATAATAATCATTAGAAAATGATTCTTTCGCTGGTTCAGTATGTTGGTTCTACTGAGAAGATACCAGCAAGAAACTCAGTGAACACGATTATCCATTATTTATTTTTATATTTTTTTATGTTTTTATTTAATACAATTTTTAAAGTGCGAGCGAGCAAGAGATTAGGATGACCATGCATTTTTATCATCAAAATATTCATTTAATTTATAATAACCTTTTTTCATTAAACAATTTTTTACTTCAATTTTAAACTTATTAAGTGGCATGTCAACCAGATCCTGAGGAATTTTATTGAACATTTTTATCCAGTTACCTACAAACGAATTACCAACCTTATGAAGCCTTAGCATTGGCACTACAAGTTTATTCTTATTTCTCGTATTATAATTGTGAACGTCCGATTTTTTTTGGAAGAGATCTAGATTTTTGCGTACATATAAGATATTATCGTAAATGTATTGAGAAGCAACTGTTAAAATATTAATTTCTTTAAATAGTTCTCTCAGCGAGTCACGGGATCTGAGGCCATAGATAGCTCGTATCGCTCGTTTTTGTAATATGAAAATGGTCTCAATATCTGCAGCTGAGCCCCACAGCATAATCCGAAGTCCGAAGGAAGTATATGACGTGGTAAAGAAAATTAAAAACAAACGTTCATGTGGATATGATGAAGTACCCGTTGCTATTATCAAAGAGAACATAAACATATTAGCAGAGCCATTAAGCCATTTTTATAATAAATGTATCCAGGATGGCCTCTTTCCGGACCAATTTAAGATAGCTAGAGTTGTTCCTGTGCATAAAAAAGGCTCAAAACAGGATCCTAATATGTATAGGCCGATTTCTTTGCTACCTATTAAATCAAAAATTTTTGAACTATTAATAAAAAATCAATTACTTAGACATTTAGGTTCAAATCATATTATTAATCGAAGGCAGTTTGGTTATTTGAAGAGAGTAGGAACACAGGACGCTGTCAATACATTAATCAATGATGTATTGTCCAAATTAAATTGCAAGCAAAAAGTTGCAGGGATCTTCCTTGATTTAAGCTCCACTTTTGACACGGTTAATCACGAAATATTAATTGAGAAGTTTGACCATTATGGAATCAGAGGTCCAGAAAAACAACTTTTAAAATCTTATCTACAAAATAGATACATGTTTGTAGAGATCAGTAATGAAAGTTATACGCAAAAGGGAGCTATTAGAACAAAATGTGTAGAAACCTTTAAGTCACAAATTATTAACATTAAAACAGGTGTTCCGCAGGGTTCAGTACTCGGTCCTATATTTTTTATCATTTTTATAAATGACCTTATATGTAGCGTAGTAAATAAGTTACCTGACAACATCAACTTGACTGTTTTCGCTGATGATACAAATGCCATTGTTTCGGCTGATACTCTAAGTAATCTAAACCAAAAAGTTAATGAAACTTTAGATCAATTTAATAAATGGTTCTCTTTCAACTGCCTAAAAATTAATGCAAAGAAATCCAACTTAATCTTATTTAAATCAACCAGCAAAAACTCTGACACACTACAATGCAGTCTTGATGAGAATCAATTGGACATGGTAAAGACGGTTAAGTTCCTGGGGATACATGTGGACAGCCTTCTTAATTGGAAATATGAGTTACTTAGTGTGGAGGCTACTATACACTCAGCTTGTTATGTGCTGAGAAGCTTAAGGGATGTGCTACATCTGAAACAACTTAAGTCTGTGTACTTCGCTTTGGTTGAATCCAAACTGAGGTACAGCATACTGTTCTGGGGAGGCAGCTATGATTATAATATCCAGGAAGCCTTTGTTGCACAAAAACGGGCCATAAGAACAATGGTTCGCATTAAGCAGCAACAGTCCTGTAGGCAATTTTTTAAGGCCTTGCAAATATTAACAGTGCCAAGTCTATATATTATGGTGTTGCTCACAGATTTTGCAAAAAATAAAGACTCTTATGAAAGTCACGAGGAAAGGGTGTTACGGGAAAATACAAGGAGAAAACATATACCGTCCACCAATGTTCCTACACTGAATGTGGTCAAACATGGCTCAAGATACAGTGCAGTGAAGTTTTTTAATAAGCTGCCTTTAGAAATAAGGAGCAGCCTGTATACACCCACATTCTTAATGACACTGAAGGCATTTCTTAATTGATGGGTGTTTTTATTCAATAGATGATTTATAGAATGACATTTTAATAAATATGACATACCTATTATTATTTAATTTTTATTGACATTGTTATTGACATTTTTATATTTAATTGTATTTTTATTTGTAATTTGAATTTTGATTTACATGACATTTTTTTAACCATTAATGTACCTATTAACTTTTATTTCGTGTTTAGAATAAGTTAGATTGTAATAAATTTCAACACAATGTACCTACCTAAATATTGTTATTAAATAAATAAATGAAATGAAAAATGAAAATGAAAGGAAAAAACCGGCCAAGTGCGAGTCAGGCTCGCGCAAGGAGGGTTCCGTATTACAGTCGTATTTTTTCGACATTTTGCACGATAATTCAAAAACTATGACGTATAAAAATAAACAAAAAGCTGTTTCAGAATGCACAGGTGAAGCCATTTCATATGATACATCACTTGATATAGTTATCTTACTTAAAATACTAATTATTGGTTCATGACCACAATTTAATTTTTTTTGTGTAATGTAGCCACAAATTCACGGTTTTCAGATTTTCCCCCTAACCTACCTACCTGCCAAATTTCATGATTCTAGGTCTACGGGAAGTACCCTGTAGGTTTCTTGACAGACCGACAGACAGACAGACAGACAACAAAGTGATCCTATAAGGGTTCCGTTTTAGGGTTTGAGGTATGGAACCCTAAAAAGGAACCTTTATAGGATCACATCGTTGTCTGTCTGTCTGTCTGTCGTGTCGTGTCAAGAAATCCCGTTGAATTAAATCACTTTGGCATATCTACCTATCGGTATGCCTTATAGCAGACATAGGGGGAAAAATCTGAAAACCGTGAATTTGTGGTTAGATTGAAAAGTTGGGACTTGGAATTCAATACCTAACAAAAGTCTATGCTCGGCATTTACAATAGGTACCTATTATTTCACCAGGAACAGTTCCTTATTCTCTATGGTTTAGGAGTGTTGTACCCTGCATCATCAGGTTTGTGGAATTCAGACTTGAAGTGTAATCATGAAGCTGTTGCTTGATGCCTAAAATGCTGTTATGTTATTCTCTATGCTATGCTATGCTATGTTATTCTCTACACCACCTATAAGGTTGACTGGTAGCGAATGCCTGTTGCATATGTGCATGAAGTTTTTATAAATAATCCCCATGGTTTAAGAGTTCAGCACCTTGCAGCATCAAGATTGCGTAGTCGGGATCCGAAGTTCAATTATGTAGTCTATGCTTGGTACTTAACCTTTTAGCCGCCTGAGTCGGATTTATCCGACAAAAAATTTCGAGCTTATTCCGCCCGAGTCGGATCTATCCGACACAAAATCCGGTGTATAATATATTCACTTTCTAAACGTATTACGACGTTTTAGCCTGAAATACATAATTTTTTCGAAAGTTTATCTATTCAACCTTTTATTTAGTGTTATAATTCAAATTTACTATATCAAGAAACAAAATAAAACACTATTTCAATTAAGGTAAATTTACTAAAATTATCCCTGAAAAGTGTATTGACTTCCAGCGCCTATGTCGTATTTATCCGACAGTAGTGATGAGACAATGTTAGAACTTATACGATATGGAATATGCATAAACAAACATAAATTATATTAAATACCAAGTTATTAAGTTTAAAAAGAACATGAAATAATTTGTTATATAATATCGTGTTGTTTTAACTTTGTATAAATCTATATCTTTATATGAAATTAGCGGTTTAGTAATTTTTGTACGGACTACTATAAATGCAAATTCCCATCCCTAGACTTGTGTCCTTTTCGCCCAGGACGCCAGTATAGCTAGCGCCTGCGTCGGATATACACGACCGTTCATGACGTCACAACCGAGCAGAGCCGTACACTAGTGATGGGGGGCTAAAAAGGCCACATTCGATGTGTCATAATATGATCATCTTATCTGTCTGTTTTACTTTCCTATTTTAAAAATTGAAATTTACCATGTCGACTGCTGAAGAATTAATAAGAATTCTAGAAGGCGATGACGATGACGAATTTGTGTCAGACGAAGAACTTGATATTGATGAAGAGGTAATTACTTATATCTTTTATTAAATTTGTTTTATTTAAAATTTATTGTGTAGTGAGAAACGGTAATTTTATCTATTCTATCTTCACAACGGTCAGAACACGAATCATACCTACGTTACTTGAGTTTAATCATGTCATGACATGAATGCTCCGCCGCCGCACTGGCCAGGATAGGTACCTAAAGACTTCCGATTTGTGAATGTTTGTTTGTAACATCTTCACAACGGTCAGAACACGAATCATACCTACATTATAGTGTAATACAAAATATTATTGTGATTAAATATGGTTACCATTAATAAATCGATCGATGTTTTATTTGCTTACAAAAAATGGCGGATATTTCCATAGAGTAATCAGCAGTATGTAAGTATGTACCTACATAGTTGATAGTAATCAAGCTCGTAAATACAAATATGTATTATTGCGAAATATCGACATCGAAAAATTTATTTACTTACATCCCTATTATGACGTAGGTATTTATTGGTCGATTCAATGTATCGGGCGCTGGGGGCACGCCAACTGATAAAAAGCTGGGCGGTTAAAAGGTTAAAATATTTAAAACGGGCGGTAAATAAAAGTAACAGAACGCTGACTATTCGCTTTATATTTGCAATCATATTATATCAAAAATGGTTGGCTAATGGCTGGCATTGGCTCCATGTGACACATCTCTTTCCATGGCATAAACATATATGGCTGGCTGACATACTGGCTGGCTGGCGGATCAAGAAGGTCACATGGCGGCTTTGGCTTTGGCTTTGGCTATGGCTGGCTAATACGTAGGCTTACGTTACGTCCGTTACAGTCGGCCATCCTGCAACAATTGCTCCCGCAATGGGAAAATAACACAGGTTAACTCTCTAGTAAACCAATCAAATCTTCGGTCTCTAACTGCTCGACCGAACTATTGCCGCTGTCAGACATAAAAACCACAGGTACCCACATCTATAAGACTTTCATGTGAATCACCAAAGCACGTATTTCCACGAAGGTCCTTGTTACTCCTTATGCGAAAACTATTATTACCCAGTACTTAACCATTACATATTGAATCTGAATATAAATCGGGAAGTGGCGACGGCGAACTGGTGAAACGACCCTATAAGTTTAAATTGAATGTCATTCAACGGCCCATTCTAATATTCTCTATTTTAATACTTATATGAGAAACAGTGGCAATGGCTGGGCTAGAGTTTAATATATAACTATGGCAGCAAATCGCAACATACGTGGCTAACTGGCTGTGGCTCCAAGCAGGTTTATAGCACTCATACTCATATTGGGTAGTGTAGGTCATTGCTTCTATTGACTTCTATGTATTCTTCTCCTTCTTGCTTTACATTAATGGCTGCTGTTTTCGGAAGAATCGCCGCAATTTTGTCAATCTCTAGTAAAATACAATAAATATTTATAAAATTATCAATGACAGAGACGTCATTCTACAAGTCATTGGAATAGGTACGCCTGACATTTGGGTTATTCCATCGATGCATACTTAACTGAAAATTTACACTATCTGGGCTGGGTTAATAATATTTAGTCCACCGTTTGACGAAAAGACTGCAACAACTTCCTCGCAGGTGAAGAAGTACTTCTATCATCCTCTTCAGACTCGAAACTCGGAACCACAAAAAAACATCTTGCTGTTATGGTTTGTGGTGTGGATTTATTACAATTAATAACATTTTTTCATCTTCATCCCTCTTCTGAGTAAAACGGGCGGTAAATAAAAGTAACAGAACGCTGACTATTCGCTTCATATTTGCAATCATATTATATCAAAAATGGTTGGCTAATGGCTGGCATTGGCTCCATGTGACACATCTCTTTCCATGGCATAAACATATATGGCTGGCTGACATACTGGCTGGCTGGCGGATCAAGAAGGTCACATGGCGGCTTTGGCTTTGGCTTTGGCTATGGCTGGCTAATACGTAGGCTTACGTTACGTCCGTTACATATTATTGCATTGCACCAACCGCAGTTTCTGAATCACTATACTTAGTTTGTGAGCCCAGCTGTACCCTGCATTATCAGGGTTGAGGGGTTGGGACTTGAAATCTAACCATGAAGTCGTTGCTTGGTACCTATAATATAAATTCACAATGAACACTTTCTGAATCTTGATAACCTAGGGCCTAGGCGGGCAGTAATCTTTCAGCATCAAGATTAAGGAGTTGGATCCAGATTTTTTTATGGGACCAAGACGAAAACTTCTAGGTACTGTTATTTAAAAAAATCTTTGCAAAAAAATGAAAATAAACGGGCCGTTTTGAGAACTACCTCTTTTTTGGAAGTCGGTTAAAAGCATATCAAAGTCTTGCACATTTGTCTCTTCAATATTCGCCTTATATTTTGTATGGAAAAATAAATTTCGCGATTTTGAATTTTTTCTCTATTCATCGAGTAGACCTCTAGGCTAGGTCCTTATCATCTTTTGCCAAAAAACCTCTCGTCTATCTTCTATTATACTTTGTGAGATATACGCTGTCGAAAATTGTATGGGCGCCATCTTGAATCTGCCATTTTGGTTATATTTTTAGCTCACTGACAATTGGATGAGATTCCGAGTGGTTTTTATTTGAGCACTCCTTACCTATCTTCAATACCTTGGCCGTGCTCTTCACCCGTCTCCAAAATCTCCATATTTTTCCTCCGAGTGAATTTTCGTCCTTTATATGAAAGCATCAGGGAAAAAAAATACAGCAGAGGTGAACTGAAACACAATTCATCCATCTTTAATACTTTCTGAGAGAGACACCCGTGACATTTGTGTTGACGCCATCTTGAATCCGCCATTTTGGATTTATTTCCATCTCCCTGCCAATTGGATGAGTGAGATGAGAATTTTTTGTTTGAGCAGCCCTCACCTATGTCTAATACCTTGGCCGTGCTTCTCACCCATCTTCCAAACCCTCGATCATCATCTATCTACATATTTCTGACCAAGAGTTCTTCCACAAAAACATTTTAAAAAGAAACTATGTATAAATCAAAGTCTTGCATAGTTCAAAACTTGTAGTCTATTCAATGTTCGCCATACATTTTCCATAGAAAAATAAATTCCACCGTCTTGAATTTTTTTTCTATTCATCGAGTAGACCTTTGGATCCTGATCATCTTTTGCGAAGAAACTACTCTTCCATCTTTTATACTCTCCGAGATGGACACCGAGGAAATTTCTATGGCGGCCATTTTTTTTTCGCCATTTTGAATTTTTTTTCAGGTCACTGGCAATTGAATGACGTTTCGAGTGACATTTGCTCAAGCACCACCAACCTATCTTCAATACCTTAAGCGTGCTCTTCACCCGTCTCCGAAATCCTCCATCATCAGCTCTCTCCATATTTTTCCTCCGAATGAATTTCCATCCTCTATACGTAACCATCGGTGAAAAAAAAAAAATTTCATACAAAATTGTTCAGGAGAGGTGACCAATGAGTGAGTGAATCAGCACGAGCAGCTATATATATATTAACTAGTAGGGCGCGTGGGTGCGCGGCCCGCTAAAGCGGACCACGTAGATGAGTGGACAACAGGAACCTGGAACAGGGGTCCGTTTGGATTTAAAGTTTTGGTGTGTAAGTAATTATGTAACAGTTTTTCTTGGTTCTGTACCAGAAAGGTTCCAACCGGGCCCCATTACTAAGCCTCCGCTATCCGTCCATCCTTCTGTCTGTCAGCGGGCTGTATCTCTTGAACCGCAATAGGTAGAGAGTTGAAATTTTCACAGAATGTGTAGGTATTTCTATTGCCACTATAGCATGAAAATTTAAAAAATAAAGTGTTATTTCTTGTACGGTGGTACGGCACCCTTCTTTGCGAGTCCAACTCGCACTTGACCGATTTTTCAATATTATATTAAGAATGTAGTTATATTCCTCAGGTCACGTGACCCCGGGGAGCTATAACACTAATTATTAAACTGCCGCAACCGGTAGGATAACAATTACCCATTATTTTGCCAGCACTGATTCTTTTCAAGAAACACTAAAGTACCGCTAGCGTAACGTACTACAGTAGTCACGGGTAACTTAAGAAAGGTGTTTTTAATGCGTAAAAAATAACTTCTCACCCGCTATTTTAACTCTATGGGTCAACTATCATGTCAAAAGTGCGGTTCATGGTTCACCTTTAAATCTATATAAATAAAAATGAATTGTTGTTCGTTAGTCTGATTAAAACTCGAGAACGGCTGGGCCGATTGAGCTGATTTTGGTTTTAAAATGTTTGTCGTAGTCCAGGGCAGGTCTAAACGATGAGCAATTAAGGAAAAATTGCGAGTAAGATAGAGTAAGACGACATTTCCATTTTCCCTTATAAAGGTTGACCACTTACTTTCTGTCAAACATTTGACATTTCATGAAATTTTGTGAGCATATTTAGTAGGTCTGAGAATCGGCCAACATCTATTTTTCATACCCCTAAATGGTAAGGGTTGTTCACCCTTAAAATGCAAAACGACGTTTGCCGGGTCAGCTAGTTAAGAACTAAAATTGTACTTTTAACATGAATTTTAACACAAAAAGTTAAAATGGATCGTGAGGAGTCATTTTTAGGGTTCCGTATCTCAAAAGGAAAAACCGGCCAAGTGCGAGTCAGACTCGCGCAAGAAGGGTTCCGTATTACAGTCGTATTTTTTCGACATTTTGCACGATAATTCAAAAACTATGACGTATAAAAATAAACAAAAAGCTGTTTCAGAATGCACAGGTGAAGCCCTTTCATATGATACTCCACTTGATATAGTTATCTTACTTAAAATACTAATTATTAGTTCATGACCACAATTTAATTTTTTTTGTGTAATGTAGCCACAAATTCACGGTTTTCAGATTTTCTCCCTAACCTACCTACCTGCCAAACTTCATGATTCTATGTCTACGGGAAGTACCCTGTAGGTTTCTTGACAGACCGACAGACAGACAGACAACAAAGTGATCCTATAAGGGTTCCGTTTTAGGGTTTGAGGTATGGAACCCTAAAAAGGAACCTTTATAGGATCACATCGTTGTCTGTCTGTCTGTCTGTCGTGTCGTGTCAAGAAATCCCGTTGAATTAAATCACTTTGGCATATCTACCTATCGGTATGCCTTATAGCAGACATAGGGGGAAAAATCTGAAAACCGTGAATTTGTGGTTAGATTGAAAAGTTGGGACTTGGAATTCAATACCTAACAAAAGTCTATGCTCGGCATTTACAATAGGTACCTATTATTTCACCAGGAACAGTTCCTTATTCTCTATGGTTTAGGAGTGTTGTACCCTGCATCATCAGGTTTGTGGAATTCAGACTTGAAGTGTAATCATGAAGCTGTTGCTTGATGCCTAAAATGCTGTTATGTTATTCTCTATGCTATGCTATGCTATGTTATTCTCTACACCACCTATAAGGTTGACTGGTAGCGAATGCCTGTTGCATATGTGCATGAAGTTTTTATAAATAAATCAAAATATAAGAAATTCTCGAATCCCCATGGTTTAAGAGTTCAGCACCTTGCAGCATCAAGATTGCGGAGTCGGGATCCGAAGTTCAATTATGTAGTCTATGCTTGGTACTTAAAATATTATTGCATTGCACCATCCGCAGTTTCTGAATCACTATAGTTTGTGAGCGCAGCTGTACCCTGCATTATCAGGGTTGAGGGGTTGGGACTTGAAATCTAACCATGAAGTCGTTGCTTGGTACCTATAATATTAATTCACAATGAACACTTTCTGAATCTTGATAACCTAGGGCCTAGGCGGGCAGTAATCTTTCAGCATCAGGATTAAGGAGTTGGATCCAGATTTTTTTATGGGACCAAGACGAAAACTTCTACTGTTAATTTAAAAAAATCTTTGCAAAAAAATGAAAATAAACGGGCCGTTTTGAGAACCACCTCTTTTTTGGAAGTCGGTTAAAAGCATATCAAAGTCTTGCACATTTGTCTCTTCAATATTCGCCTTATATTTTGTATGGAAAAATAAATTTTGCCATTTAGAATTTTTTCTCTATTCATCGAGTAGACCTCTAGGCTAGGTCCTTATCATCTTTTGCCAAAAAACCTCTCTTCTATCTTCTATTATACTTTGTGAGATAGACGCTGTCGAAAATTGTATGGGCGCCATCTTGAATCTGCCATTTTGGTTATATTTTTAGCTCACTGACAATTGGATGAGATTCCGAGTGGTTTTTATTTGAGCACTCCCTACCTCTCTTCAATACCTTGGCCGTGCTCTTCACCCGTCTCCAAAATCTCCATATTTTTCCTCCGAATGAATTTTCGTCCTTTATATGAAAGCATCAGGGAAAAAAAATACAGCAGAGGTGAACCGAAACACAATTCATCCATCTTTAATACTTTCTGAGAGAGACACCCATGACATTTGTGTTGACGCCATCTTGAATCCGCCATTTTGGATTTATTTCCATCTCCCTGCCAATTGGATGAGGTTCCAAGTATTTTTTGTT
Organism: Lithosia quadra; assembly: GCA_963576445.1. Taxonomy (NCBI): domain Eukaryota; kingdom Metazoa; phylum Arthropoda; class Insecta; order Lepidoptera; family Erebidae; genus Lithosia; species Lithosia quadra. The sequence continues at coordinate 4,477,289 of OY754897.1, forward strand.
TGAGCAGCCCTCACCTATGTCTAATACCTTGGCCGTGCTTCTCACCCATCATCCAAACCCTCGATCATCATCTATCTACATATTTCTGACTAAGAGTTCTTCCACAAAAACATTTTAAAAAGAAACTATGTATAAATCAAAGTCTTGCATAGTTCAAAACTTGTAGTCTATTCAATGTTCGCCATACATTTTCTATAGAAAAATAAATTCCACCATCTTGAATTTTATTTCAATTCATCGAGTAGACCTTTGGATCCTGATCATCTTTTGCGAAGAAACTACTCTTCCATCTTTTTTACTCTCCGAGATGGACACCGAGGAAATTTCTATGGCGGCCATTTTTTTTTCGCCATTTTGAATTTTTTTTCAGGTCGCTGGCAATTGAATGACGTTTCGAGTGACATTTGCTCAAGCACCACCAACCTATCTTCAATACCTTAAGCGTGCTCTTCACCCGTCTCCGAAATCCTCCATCATCAGCTCTCTCCATATTTTTCCTCCGAATGAATTTCCATCGTCTATACGTAACCATCGGTGAAAAAAAAAATTTCATACAAAATTGTTCAGGAGAGGTGACCAATGAGTGAGTGAATCAGCACGAGCAGCTATATATATATTAACTAGTAGGGCGCGTGTGTGCGCGGCCCGCTAAAGCGGACCACGTAGATGAGTGGACAACAGGAACCTGGAACAGAGGTCCGTTTGGATTTAAAGTTTTGGCGTGTAAGTAATTATGTAACAGTTTTTCTTGGTTCTGTACCAGAAAGGTTCCAACCGGACCCCATTACTAAGCCTCCGCTATCCGTCCATCCTTCTGTCTGTCAGCGTCTTTGTGGTTAGATTGAAAAATTGGGACTTGGAATTCAATACCTAACAAAAGTCTATGCTCGGCATTTACAATAGGTACCTATTATTTCACCAGGAACAGTTCCTTATTCTCTATGGTTTAGGAGTGTTGTACCCTGCATCATCAGGTTTGTGGAATTCAGACTTGAAGTGTAATCATGAAGCTGTTGCTTGATGCCTAAAATGCTGTTATGTTATTCTCTATGCTATGCTATGCTATGTTATTCTCTACACCACCTATAAGGTTGACTGGTAGAGAATGCCTGTTGCATATGTGCATGAAGTTTTAGGAATATATATAGGAATCCCCATGGTTTAAGAGTTCAGCACCTTGCAGCATCAAGATTGCGGAGTCGGGATCCGAAGTTCAATTATGCAGTCTATGCTTGGTACTTAAAATATTATTGCATTGCACCATCCGCAGTTTCTGAATCAATATAGTTTGTGAGCGCAGCTGTACCCTGCATTATCAGGGTTGAGGGGTTGGGACTTGGAATCTAACCATGAAGTCGTTGCTTGGTACCTATAATATTAATTCACAATGAACACTTTCTGAATCTTGATAACCTAGGGCCTAGGCGGGCAGTAATCTTTCAGCATCAGCATTAAGGAGTTGGATCCAGATTTTTTTATGGGACCAAGACAAAAACTTCTACTGTTTATTTAAAAAAATCTTTGCAAAAAAATGAAAATCAACGGGCCGTTTTGAGAACCACCTCTTTTTTGGAAGTCGGTTAAAAGCATATCAAAGTCTTGCACATTTGTCTCTTCAATATTCGCCTTATATTTTGTATGGAAAAATAAATTTCGCCATTTTGAATTTTTTCTCTATTCATCGAGTAGACCTCTAGGCTAGGTCCTTATCATCTTTTGCCAAAAAACCTCTCTTCTATCTTCTATTATACTTTGTGAGATAGACGCTGTCGAAAATTGTATGGGCGCCATCTTGAATCTGCCATTTTGGTTATATTTTTAGCTCACTGACAATTGGATGAGATTCCGAGTGGTTTTTATTTGAGTACTCCCTACCTCTCTTCAATACCTTGGCCGTGCTCTTCACCCGTCTCCAAAATCTCCATATTTTTCCTCCGAATGAATTTTCGTCCTTTATATGAAAGCATCAGGGGAAAAAAATACAGCAGAGGTGAACCGAAACACAATTCATCCATCTTTAATACTTTCTGAGAGAGACACCCATGACATTTGTGTTGACGCCATCTTGAATCCGCCATTTTGGATTTATTTCCATCTCCCTGCCAATTGGATGAGGTTCCAAGTATTTTTTGTTTGAGCAGCCCTCACCTATGTCTAATACCTTGGCCGTGCTTCTCACCCATCTTCCAAACCCTCGATCATCATCTATCTACATATTTCTGACTAAGAGTTCTTCCACAAAAACATTTTAAAAAGAAACTATTGTATAAATCAAAGTCTTGCATAGTTCAAAACTTGTAGTCTATTCAATGTTCGCCATACATTTTCTATAGAAAAATAAATTCCACCATCTTGAATTTTTTTTCTATTCATCGAGTAGACCTTTGGATCCTGATCATCTTTTGCGAAGAAACTACTCTTCCATCTTTTATACTCTCCGAGATGGACACCGAGGAAATTTCTATGGCGGCCATTTTTTTTTCGCCATTTTGAATTTTTTTTCAGGTCACTGGCAATTGAATGACGTTTCGAGTGACATTTGCTCAAGCACCACCAACCTATCTTCAATACCTTAAGCGTGCTCTTCACCCGTCTCCGAAATCCTCCATCATCAGCTCTCTCCATATTTTTCCTCCGAATGAATTTCCATCCTCTATACGTAACCATCGGTGAAAAAAAAAAATTTCATACAAAATTGTTCAGGAGAGGTGACCAATGAGTGAGTGAATCAGCACGAGCAGCTATATATATATTAACAAGTACGGCGCGTGGGTGCGCGGCCCGCTAAAGCGGACCACGTTCGTACGTTCACGTTCCGTGTTACAGTCGTATTTTTTCGACATTTTGCACTATAATTCAAAAACTATGACGTATAAAAATAAACAAAAAGCTGTTTCAGAATGCACAGGTGAAGCCCTTTCATATGATACTCCACTTGATATAGTTATCTTACTTAAAATACTAATTATTAGTTCATGACCACAATTTAATTTTTTTTTGTGTAATGTAGCCACAAATTCACGATTTTCAGATTTTCCCCCTAACCTACCTACCTGCCAAATTTCATGATTCTAGGTCTACGGGAAGTACCCTGTAGGTTTCTTGACAGACCGACAGACAGACAGACAACAAAGTGATCCTATAAAGGTTCCGTTTTAGGGTTTGAGGTATGGAACCCTAAAAAGGAACCTTTATAGGACCACATCGTTGTCTGTCTGTCTGTCTGTCGTGTCGTGTCAAGAAATCCCGTTGAATTAAATCACTTTGGCATATCTACCTATCGGTATGCCTTATAGCAGACATAGGGGGAAAAATCTGAAAACCGTGAATTTGTGGTTAGATTGAAAAGTTGGGACTTGGAATTCAATACCTAACAAAAGTCTATGCTCGGCATTTACAATAGGTACCTATTATTTCACCAGGAACAGTGCCTTATTCTCTATGGTTTAGGAGTGTTGTACCCTGCATCATCAGGTTTGTGGAATTCAGACTTGAAGTGTTATCATGAAGCTGTTGCTTGATGCCTAAAATGCTGTTATGTTATTCTCTATGCTATGCTATGCTATGTTATTCTCTACACCACCTATAAGGTTGACTGGTAGAGAATGCCTGTTGCATATGTGCATGAAGTTTTTATAAATAAATAAAAATATAAGAAATTCTCGAATCCCCATGGTTTAAGAGTTCAGCACCTTGCAGCATCAAGATTGCGGAGTCGGGATCCGAAGTTCAATTATGTAGTCTATGCTTGGTACTTAAAATATTATTGCATTGCACCATCCGCAGTTTCTGAATCACTATAGTTTGTGAGCGCAGCTGTACCCTGCATTATCAGGTTTGAGGGGTTGGGACTTGAAATCTAACCATGAAGTCGTTGCTTGGTATCTATAATATTAATTCACAATGAACCCTTTCTGAATCTTGATAACCTAGGGCCTAGGCGGGTAATCTTTCAGTATCAGGATTAAGGAGTTGGATCCAGATTTTTTTATGGGACCAAGACGAAAACTCGGTTAAAAGCATACCAAAGTCTTGCACATTTGTCTCTTCAATAATTGCCTTATATTTTGTATGGAAAAATAAATTTCGCCATTTTGAATTTTTTCTCTATTCATCGAGTAGACCTCTAGGCTAGGTCCTTATCATCTTTTGCCAAAAAACCTCTCTTCTATCTTCTATTACCTATACTTTGTGAGATAGACGCTGTCGAAAATTGTATGGGCGCCATCTTGAATCTGCCATTTTGGTTATATTTTTAGCTCACTGACAATTGGATGAGATTCCGAGTGGTTTTTATTTGAACACTCCCTACCTCTCTTCAATACCTTGGCCGTGCTCTTCACCCGTCTCCAAAATCTCCATATTTTTCCTCCGAATGAATTTTCGTCCTTTATATGAAAGCATCAGGGAAAAAAAATACAGCAGAGGTGAACCGAAACACAATTCATCCATCTTTAATACTTTCTGAGAGAGACACCCATGACATTTGTGTTGACGCCATCTTGAATCCGCCATTTTGGATTTATTTCCATCTCCCTGCCAATTGGATGAGGTTCCAAGTATTTTTTGTTTGAGCAGCCCTCACCTATGTCTAATACCTTGGCCGTGCTTCTCACCCATCTTCCAAACCCTCGATCATCATCTATCTACATATTTCTGACTAAGAGTTCTTCCACAAAAACATTTTAAAAAGAAACTATGTATAAATCAAAGTCTTGCATAGTTCAAAACTTGTAGTCTATTCAATGTTCGCCATACATTTTCTATAGAAAAATAAATTCCACCATCTTGAATTTTTTTTTCTATTCATCGAGTAGACCTTTGGATCCTGATCATCTTTTGCGAAGAAACTACTCTTCCATCTTTTATACTCTCCGAGATGGACACCGAGGAAATTTCTATGGCGGCCATTTTTTTTTCGCCATTTTGAATTTTTTTTCAGGTCACTGGCAATTGAATGACGTTTCGAGTGACATTTGCTCAAGCACCACCAACCTATCTTCAATACCTTAAGCGTGCTCTTCACCCGTCTCCGAAATCCTCCATCATCAGCTCTCTCCATATTTTTCCTCCGAATGAATTTCCATCCTCTATACGTAACCATCGGTGAAAAAAAAAAATTTCATACAAAATTGTTCAGGAGAGGTGACCAATGAGTGAGTGAATCAGCACGAGCAGCTATATATATATTAATTAATATTAATGTAATTAATATGTTTACGAATTAAATAAAGAGAATAATAATAAAAAGAATCTGGCGACATGCTGGATAGACTATAAGAAGGCATATGACTCCGTGCCACATACGTGGCTCTTGAGGGTGCTTGAGTTATATAAAGTTGATGCAACTCTATGCACCTTCTTGAGGACATGCATGGGGCAATGGAGAACCGTTCTCCGCTATCCAGGGTGTCGTCATTTTCAGGGTGATGGCGAACTGATAAAGATTGAGCGAGGTATATTCCAGGGTGACAGTTTGAGTCCCTTATGGTTCTGTTTGGTTCTGAATCCTCTAAGTACCATATTGGAGGATTCAGGGCTAGGCTATTGTTTGCGGAGAGGGGGCTGGGTTCTGTCCCACCTCCTTTATATGGATGACCTGTAACTGTTTGCTCCCAACAACACCCAATTGATGGAGTTACTAAAGGTAACAGAAACGTTTAATAACTCTATCAGGATGGAGTTTGGGGTAGATAAATGTGCGATCATGCATGTAAGAAGAGGTCGGGTTGTGGAATCTGAAGGGGTGGAACTTTCAGATTCCACAAAACTTAGATCTCTCTCTGCAAATGAAACCTACAAGTATAATAAAATAAAAAATAATAAAAATATTTTATTTTCTCAAAAAAACAATTTAAAACAATTTAAATATAAATATAAATACAACAATAATATATCTTATTTCTTGGTTTTCTTACTGGCTATTTAAAAAACTGTAATTGTGAGACTGGTGCCTAAACTAGATACAACAGGTTGTATCTGTATTTATAGGACACCAGGAACCTACGCAACCAGTATACACGATTAATAATAGTACAATTAAATTATCTAACAAGTAATTACTTAAACACGAACAAAAAATAAAATAAAATTATGTAGTAACTATTATACCTTTAATAACTACACTATAAATAAATATTACCTCTTATCTTAAAACCTCAAGTAAATACTCTGTTTCAACATAGTTTAGATGCTGCAACCAACTTGTAAGCATTTTTTTGCATTCAAATCTAGATTTACTGTATAGGCTTATATTTCTACTTGCTCTATTGTAAAGTCTTGGACCCAGGACGTAACACTGGCGAGCCGCGAACGAAGTTTTGTGAACAACCGGATCGAATATCGCATGCTTTCTACGAGCTGAGGTGTATGCTATAGGATTATACTCTAGAATTGTATGAGTATGATAAATTGCTTTCAGTATAAAAAGTTGACGCACTGTCAGGACTTTATAATTGCGATATAGTTGGTCGGTTGGGTATCTAAAGGGCTTCCTATTTATGACCTTAATTATTGCTCTTTGTGCTCTTTCTAGTGGTAGTAGCGTCGTTTTGTGTGCTCCTCCCCAGGCCAGTATACAATATGTTAGTATTGACTGTGTCAGGGCAAAGTACACACTCTTTAAGATGGTGGCATTTGCAGAGCCTCGTAACAATTTGAATATGTAAATTAATTTGCGAGTGCGAGCTTTTAGTGATTCAATCTGTTTTTTCCACGAGAGCGTTTCGTCTATATATACCCCTAAGTATTTTATCAAGGAAGATCTCACTAATTCTACTCCTGTATAGTCATTTGATTCAGTCAAGTTGGTATGGGCCGTGATGCTGATCGAGTCTGGTGGAGGTAAAGAGCTAGAGATTGTGGCGAATGTTACGTACACTGTCTTTGATATATTTAGGGTGAGTAGATTGTTTGAAAGCCAGATAGTCACCAATCTCATAATCTCATCAGCCTTTATTTGGACCTCCTGCCACGATGTTCCTTCTATTATAAGGGCTGTATCATCTGCGTAGGTAATCACTGAACACCCGGTAAAGCAAAGCTGACATAGCTGATTTATGTAAATCAGGAAGAGTGTAGGTCCTAGGACGCTTCCCTGGGGAACACCAAAGGAGAGCTGAGCATAGTCGCTAGTGACATCATCGATTTTTAAACATTGTGTCCGGTCAGTCAAGTAGTCATGGAAAAGTTTGAGTGCCAATCCTCTTATTCCAATGTGCTCTAGTTTATATAAGAGAATAGGAATCGATACCGTGTCAAAGGCTTTTTTTAGGTCAAGGAAAATACCAGCGCATTTTAATTTCTTATCTAGTGATTTCGAGACGGTTTCAGTCAAATGGAGAACAGCGTCTTCCGTTGATCTATTTTTTCGAAAACCATACTGATTATTTGAAAGTATGTTTTCTTTTTCAAGGAACCCTAATAATCTTTTATTTAAAACTTTTTCCAGAATTTTAGAGAAGATATTCAGAACAGATATAGGTCTGTAATTTTCAGCGTTGACTTTATCCCCTGCACCTTTATAAATGGGATGCACAATTGCTTGTTTAAGGGCTCTTGGAAATACTCCTGCACTAATGCAGAGGTTACATAGTTGAGTTATGAGAGGAACCAGAATAGTTCTTGCATTTTTTACAAAGGATACTGAGATATTGTCCCACCCCGAGGCGCAGTCGTTTTTGAGTGATAGGACCAGGTTCTCTATCTCCCTGTTGTCTGTTTCTAGAATGGCTATCGAGTTTGAGTAGCTGGTCTGAGGAAAAAAGTTAGGTGGCAACGCCATAGGAGTAGTTTTATTAGTGATATCACTCGCCAGTTTTTGCCCGACAGTTGCAAAGTAACTATTTACCAAGTTGGCAGAGATTTTGGGATTCTCAGCAGCTTGCAACAAATTAGTGGATCGGTTTGATTTTTTTGACATATTTGTAACCTCCTTTATAGTCCTCCAATTTGCCTTTGGATCTTTTCCCGCTCTTTCAAACTGACCAGCTTCATATACTCGCTTTAATTTATTTAATAATCTACAGCAAAAATTTCGGTATCGTGTATATGTTGTTTTTAATATCACGTTATTTGGATCGCTTTTACTTTTGAGATGCAATCTATCGCGATTTTTTATACACCTTAAAAGACCTGGAGTTATCCACGGTTTAATGGGGTCCTTTTTTGAAGATATTTGTTTTGTTTTGGTACAATTTTCTACGGTCCTTCTTATCATAGAGATTAGTAAGTCAGTGTAAGTATTAGGGTCAGTCGTGCTCGTTAGTTCACTAAAATCTAGCTGTCGCAGTTCATTTAGTGCAGCTTCTAAGTCTAGACACTTTAAATATGACGAAGAATTCATGTTACATTTAGGGTAATTAATGCACAGAATGGTTGAGTAATGGTCTGTTATTGTTGACGTAACTACTAAGGTCTTAGAGCTAAGGTTAGATTTTAAAATAACATGATCATAGCAAGTTTTGCCATGAGTTGCAAAAAAATGCTTAGAAAGGTAGCCTTGTTCCGCCAACATCTCCAGGTATTGGTCAGCAGCAGAAGAGTCAATCCCCGGTGAAATGTCAATATTAATATCGCCAAGAATAGACACAGTTTTAAATGATGATAAATTATCTAAAACTTCATACAAACCATCTGTAAACACGTCTGTGCTAGAAAACGATGGCGAGCGGTAAATTGCAACAACAGCAAGGTCTCTTTTAAATTTGCACACTAAGACGGAACCTTCTTTAAATGTAGGGCATTCAATTTGACATTGCATATTGCTTTTTACGTATATCACTACGCCATCATTTTGATTAATGTTTACATTGGTACTATATGAGTCATAGCCGCACATCGGTGGAATGTTCGACACTTTACTTAGCCAGCACTCAGACAATATTATGACGTCAAAAGTACACTTAATGTCCGCTAAAAAAACTAAGAGTTGGTTAAAATTACGATTTATGCTACGTATATTCATGTGAAAAATCTTAATACCTGAATTTTTATTACTTATTTCCAATTCGCACTCACTAGGCGAACATATGTATGAGTCTCTATCCCCGAAGTCTTCAATTTCTTGATCTGAGTATCTGGGTATGTCACAGGCCTTAGGTGTTAATGAGTCGGGTATGAAACAATCGTTGAGGGAGCGCTTCTTTTGTCGCCTGAAAAAAGTACTGAAAAGCCTTTTGTCACGCGGTAACAAGGTGCGTGCCTATAACGATTGGGTCATACCAGTCTTAATCTACTCCTTCGGCATACTCAGATGGACTCAAACTTAGCTAGATGCCCTGGATAGGAGAGTCCGTACATTGCTCACTGCATATCGAATGCACCATCCGCGTTCTTCAGTAATGAGGTTGTATATCCCACGGAAGTGTGAAGGTCGGGGTTTTTTGAACGCTAAGACTCTACATAACCGTGAGATATGCAACCTCAGAGAATATTTTCTCAATGTCAACGTGGATGTGCATCGGGATATTGTGGCTGTGGACCATGGACTTACCTCGCTTGGTCTAGCGAAAGAGAACTGGCGCAAACCTACAATACTCAGTATTAACGACCGCAGGGAGATATGGAGGAGCAAGGAGCTACATGGACGTTTTTATCGGGCCTTACATGGGCCCGAAGTAGACCTAACAGCATCTGTCTCCTGGTTACGATTCGGTGATCTCTTTGCAGAGACCGAAGGTTTTATCTGTACAATTACTGATGAAGTTATAATGACGAACAACAGCTACCGGAGGTATATCCTGAAGGATGGCACGGTTGACATTTGTCGGACATGTCACTGTCCCGGAGAATCCCTAAGGCTAAGGCATATTATTTCTGGTTGTTCTCGTCTTGCTAACGGTGAATATCTGCACAGACACAACCAAGTAGCCAGGATTGTCCATCAGCAACTTGCTCTTAAATACAACCTTGTGGAATCGAAGGTGCCGTATTATAGGTATGTGTCCGACCCAGTTCTTGACGATGGTCGTGTCACATTGTACTGGGATCGATCTATTATCACTGACAGGACTTTTGTTGCCAATAAGCCTGACATAGTGGTAATAGATCGATTAGAGCGCCGCGCAATAATTGTTGATATCACCATCCCGCATGACGATAATCTCGTGAAAGCTGAAAAAGAAAAACAAATGAAATATTTGGATTTGGCTCACGAGGTTGTAGACATGTGGGATGTGGATTCGGCGATTATTGTGCCGATAGTTGTATCAGTTCACGAACTGATCGCCAAGAGCCTCGACCAACATCTCAAGGCAGTTGGATCAAGGGCTTGATGCAGAAGGCGGTACTCCTCGACACGGCACGTATTGTGAGGAGATTCCTTTCTCTGGAGCCCTAACCACCGGTAGCTTGGTCCCTGTACCCGATGCCGGTGGGGTACTTTTTTATATTTTTAAATGTATTTTTTTTAGATATATTTAAAAATGTAGGTAATTTATATGTGTATATTTAAAATAAAGAGAATAATAATAATAATATGATTTATTTGCTAAAAATGTGCTTAGACCTATAGAAGTATATAATATAAGTATATAAAAACTAGCGTACCCGCGCGCGGCTCCGCCCGCGTGAATGTTGGCTATCGCCACCAAGTCTTTTTTAAGCTGAGGGACTGCCCGTACTAACTTTCAATGTCTATTCCTTCACAATCAGTGGTTGAAGCTAAACGTATTCATTTCATCTCGAGTTCTATCAAACCCTTCAAAGTAGGTACACTAGGTACCTACAGTGCCATGCATCGCGGCCAAAGTCAGTCTATTTACCATCATTGTCTTCTAGACTTCTAGATTTTATGGGGCCAAAGTATGACTCGGACGAGGCCCTTTCATCATAGTTGCATTGCACTTTCACATTCGATGCACTATTTCAAATTAGTGAACATTATTTATTTACGAAAATCTGATTTTTTGCGAAAAATATTAAAAATATATCTTTAAATGCGTGATCTTGATAGTCTTATTTAAATTCCGCAAAAAGGAACACTTGATACAAGTTAGCAATTTTCGAAGACTTGACGAATTGACACAAAAGAATACATTGACGACTTGACAAATGACGACACTATTTCACTGCTTGACCAATGAACGATAATTTGGAGGGGAAAAAAAATGCTTGACGAATTGACACTTGACTAATTGTATACCTACCCTAGATCAGAATTTTCATGGCTATAGCAAACAAAATGAAGTATTATGTTTATCAAATGGATGTGGTTGGAGCATTTCTCCATGGTGAAATAAAAGAAATTGTGTAGGTATATTAAACTGCTTAGTTTAGTTAGGTTAGTAGTTAGGTGACATTTGCAGACTTAATAAGTCTCTTTATGGGTTAAAAAGGTCCCCCAAGTATTGGAATGAGAAATTTGATGGTTTCATGGTAAAACTGGGTAAAACAAAGTTTTCAAAGGTCAAAACATGATTGTTGTTTGTATTATAGAAAGTTTAAAGATATGTAGGTATGTATGTACTGCTTTATGTAGATGATATTTTGTATTTTAGCTCTGATGCAAAAGAGTTGCAAGAGTTTAAACTACAACTATGCAATAACTTTGACATGAAGGATTTAGGATTACCAAAAACATATCTAGGCGTAATTATAAAGCAAGAAAACGGTAGATATAACAATTTAAAATCAGGAAAAGTACTTAATTTCTATTCTAAAAACATATACAAGAAAAGAGGAAAGTCACCAGGGCACGACGGCCTCAGCATCGAGCACCTGAAATACGCAGGTGTACACCTGCCGAGAGTGTTGGCTATGTTTTTCAACCTATGTATTAGCCACTCGTACTTACCCGAAGACCTCATGTTTACTACGGTAGTGCCAATAGTAAAAAATAAAACCGGAGATGCCTCTGACGTGTCCAATTCCAGGCCAATTTCACTGGCGACTGTAGTAGCCAAGGTACTGGATAGTCTGCTTGACAAACTTTTATCTAATCATATTAAGATACATGACAGTCAATTTGGTTTTAAACAGGGCCTCTCCACTGAGAGTGCTATCCTATGTCTTAAGCAGACTGTTCAGTACTATACTGACAGAAAAACGCCTGTGTTTGCCTGTTTTCTGGATCTGTCACGGGCTTTTGATCTGGTAGATTATACAATTCTTTGGCAGAAATTACAGCATGAAACTACCGTACCACGAGAGGTAATTGCGTTGTATAAATTCTGGTACAGCAACCAATTGAATAGTGTGAAGTGGGCGGGGACACTTTCAGATGTGTACCGGTTGGAGTGCGGGGTGAGGCAAGGCGGGTTGAGCTCGCCACGGCTTTTTAACCTGTACATCAACCAGCTGATTGTTGAGCTTAGCAGCACTGGGGTTGGTTGTCATGTTGATGGACTAAGTATCAATAACATTAGTTATGCCGATGACATGGTGTTGCTGAGCCCATCAATCGGCGCCTTGAGACGGTTACTGTCAGTATGCGAGGCATATGCGGTGGCCCAGGGGCTCAGGTACAATGTTAAAAAGACTCAGGTTATGCTTTTTAAGGCACCGGGTGTCAAAGGCTACCAGAATATACCAGACGTAACCATAGATGGGTCCCCTCTTCAAAGGGTAACTAGTTTTAAGTACCTGGGTCACTGGGTCACTGATAACCTTAAAGACAACATGGACATTGACAGGGAACGTAGGTCGCTGTCTGTGCGCTGTAACATGTTGGCCCGCAGATTTGCACGATGTACAGAGCCAGTTAAAATAACTTTATTCAAGGCGTTTTGTCAGTCCTTCTACACGTGCAGTCTGTGGACGCGATATGGTGGGCGTGTGTACAGCGATCTACGCGTCCTGTATAATAACACGCTCAGGACACTGTTGGGGCTGTCGTGGAGGTGCAGCGCGTCTGCGATGTTTGCCGAAAGACGCATTGATGGTTTTACGGCCATCATGCGTAAAAGGTGTGCGTCGTTGCGGGCTCGCCTGCACGGCAGCTCAAATAGTCTGTTGTCTGTGTTTGCAGACAAATGGGAGTCTCCAATGCTGCGACATTGGATGAAACTCCACACGTAAATTGTTTACTAACACTAGATCCTAAGTTTATTGTTACTAACAAGATATGGGCTTGCCTGAAATAAAGAATATTATTATTATTATTATTATATACCTACTTACCTAAAATGATGGATTGCAAAGAAATGTCTATCCCGATAGATCAAAACTTTAATTTTCAGATTTTACAAAGAGAACGGTCAGAAAGTAGTGAAATAGGCACAAATTGTAGACAATTAATAGGTTCTTTATTATATGCAGCTTGCGGTACAAGTCCGCAGTGTCTCAAGACCAAAATCTTTGACCAGTGTGTGTTGCCAGTGATGACGTATGGAACTGAGACGTGGTCGCTCACGATGGGCCTCATAAGAAGGCTCAAGGCCACCCTAAGGGCAATGGAGAGGGCTATGCTCGGAGTTTCCCTGCGCGATCGAATCAGAAATGATGAAATCCAAAGGAGAACCAGGGTCACCGACATAGCTCTCCGAATTGCGAAACTCAAGTGGCAGTGGGCGAGGTACATCGCTCGCAGAGCCGACGGCCGATGGGGCAAAAAGGTTCTCGAGTGGCGACCACGAACCGGAAGACGTGGTGTGGGCAGGCCGCCGACAAGGTGGACTGAAGACCTCGTAAAGGTCGCGGGAAACCGCTGGACGCGAGAGGCGCAGAACCAGTCGTCGTGGAGATCCTTGGGGGAGGCCTTTGTCCAGCAGTGGACGTCTTTCGGCTGATATGATGATGATGATATGATGCGGTACAAGACCCGATATTATGTGTAGCAGTTAGTTTCTTGAGTAGGTTCCAAACATTGCGCCAGCCAATTGTTATTTAAGTCGTAGTCGTTGAAAAGAGTAGGTATTAAGGTATATTAAAGGTACTTTACATCTTTCATTAGTGTATGATGCAAATGGCACTACTGCAGAAGGTTATGTTGATGCAGACTGGGCTGGTGACATACATGACAGGAAATCTACATCAGGATTGTACATAATGGTGTTAAACTATTTAACTGTGTAATGTGTACCTAATATTATCTAGTAAGAAACAAATATAATATATGTTAGCCTTTCTTCTGCAGAGTCAGAATATGTTGCATTAAGTTTGTGTATTGTAGAAGCTAATTGGTTAATTAGCATTCTAAAAGATTTTAATATCAATATAACTGAGAATTTCATTATATATTAAAGAAACTAATCGCTCATCAAATAATTGGCATAGGTATTAAACTTTGAAAAAAATAAAAGGTTGAAGCATCATCATCATCATCACTATCACTACATAGTATAAAACAAAGTCGCCTTTTCTTTCCCTATATCCCTATGTGCGCTTAAATCTTTAAAACTACGCAACGGATTTTGATGCGGTTTTTTCCAATAGATAGAGTGATTCAAGAGGAAGGTTTATATGTATAATACATGCATCATATACTAAGGCAACATTGCTAATTTTAGAGGTTTCTAATATGATGTCGTAAATTAACCTATTTTTTTGGGCTTATTTAGCAATTTGGCAAAAACGCTGCCTAAACCCTACGAGTTAGATCAAATTAATGTACTACAGTATTGTACACCATAAAAAGGTCTACAAAAAAGTCCGCGATGGTATATGTTTATCTTTTAGGGATAACCCACGTTAACCATTTTTATTGTTTACTTTTTACGTGAAAAAATGGCTTATTTACGAAGCTATTTTAAGCAATACGGCATTAATCCTTATCGAATTAAGTACCTTAAATACAGTGTGCAATTAATATAGATCAATATGGTTCCTTACAGCATGTAAATTAAACAAATATTTTCGGAGATATTACAAATTTAAAATTTGCGTTTGCGGCGGGCGGTACCGGTCGGACGGGGCAGTGCGGGGAGGCCGCTATGTTTTTATATACAACGTTCATAGTTTTTCTGTATTTAATTTAGTATCAGCATTGCACCCGTGCGAAGCCGGGGCGGGTCGCTAGTATGGATATAAAATATAGATAGGGTAATTCTGCCAGTTGTCGGCCAATTAAGCGGAATTTCACCTTCTGTTTCCTATATCTTTACAACTAAACACAAGAAATAAAAAAAATTAATACCGTGTGAACAGAAATTTAATTATACTTTTATAGTGTCTAGAAATTATATAGCCAAATATTTCTATTTATTTTAAATTATAAAAATATAGAAAAGTAGTAAATATGCTAGTTTTCGGCCATCTATATGAGTTATCGGCCGCACTAGGCGCTAGTTGTCGGCCGCAGAGTTCACCATCAAATATTTATATTAGATTACATTATTATTATTATTATTTTATGATTATTAGATATAATAGATATAGGATATAGGTAGGTATTTACAAAAAAATAAACAGTGTTATTGTTCTGTATTTCAAAGTTTTTATTTAGGAACTTGACAGTTAAATTACAAAACTAACTAATTAACTAGCTAACATCACTTTTTTAATCAATAAAATAACAAAAGTCTCAACTCAGTCTTCGTGATCTTGGATAACTTCAATTAGATATATAGGAATTACAATTACCATTATAAAAGAAATAAAATCCTCTATTTGTTGAATACATTTATATGTCATCAACATCTATCATATTCATGACTATCTAGAAACTTTCCTTATATTAGTATGACTCTCAGACTCTGTTCAGTCTATATGACTTAGATAAACTGCCATAATTTCGATAAAAATAACTTTTTTAACATCTATGATAACATTATACACTATCTACTAAATATTGTAATATTCTGTGTTAAGTCAGCCAAAGCCAAAAATATTAAAACCTTTATGGTTTTAATATTTTTACAATATTTTACAATAACAATAATCAATATATTATCATCAACATAATCCTCTGATATAATCAACAAATACCAATTACTATTTAATAAATAATTTTTGTGTGTGCTTTCCTATAGATATTCCTTAGGCCGAGAAAAGGATACGTAAATGCCTCTTTTCGGCCGCTAAAAGTTATCAAATGTAAATACTTTTTTCTCCGTTTTTTTGTATGAGTCCTTGTGGCCGGAAACTGGAACTGGATCTGGATTTTATTTATACTCTCTACATTGGAACTGAAAAACAAGAAAAAAATACAGTTTTTGAAGATAAGAATCAATGAAAACCTTGAAGGAACTGCAGATTGTCGGCCACCCGGCCGAGAATTAGAAATCTTGTTTAATACGCATTGAGTTAGCCGGCCACGTAAATTTTATAAGTAAACTTTTATTTATTCTTAAAAAAATTTATTCTACTGAAACTTTAACAAACTTATAACACACTAAAATCAAATAGTCACAGAAATACATATAATTAACTGTTTAACTTACCTTTGAACAAAACGCTGTGCACTATTTTTTTCGTTGATTCCCGCACACGTTTACACTCTTTAAACTTCAAGGGCACACTGAAGCGACTAACAAGATTTTATTCACCTAAAATTTGGAAAGGTCACGCGTAACTACCGTCCTAATAGTATAACATAGACTTTTCAAATTGGTGGCGTGTATTTTTCTTATTTCTTTACAAAATATCCTAGATGGCCGAGAACTGGCAGTGGCCGGCAAACTGGCAGAACTACCCTATATTGTGGAACAAATTCAGAAAGGATTGTTATCATTTTTTTATACTACTTTGGTGGCAGACAAGCACACGGCCCACCTGATGGGAACTGGTCACCGTGGCCTATGAACGTATGCAACACTAAGGGTGTCACACACGCGCTGCCTACCCGGAAGGGAAGGGGGAAGAGCTGGGAAGGGGTGGGGAGGCTAGGAAGGGATGGGAGGGGTACATTGAGCTCTGGCTACCCTACTTACCGGCGGGAACACAACTCGATGGATATTAGGTATGTCCGCGGTGTTCTGTAGGGCGGAGGTACTATCCCAGTCGGAGTGCTCATTTCGGACGGGAGATACCGTCGTGTCCTACCTCCTGTAAAATATATAAATACCACTGATGATATTGCTGATATGCTAACAAAACTTTAGATCTAAAATGTTAAAATAACACTACGTTCTGCAATGTAATTTAAATATGTGTTACAATGATATTATATGAATCTTACGCATATTTGATCACAATCGGCTGATTAGAACCGGGGATATAGTAAAATAAACGCGAAAATCGACGTCCATGCGGGCGGAGCCGCGGGTAACAGCTAGTAATAAAATATATTTCATAATAACTGATTTGATTTATTTGTGTTTGATATTTACTATTATTTTATTACTATATTTTCTATTAATTATACTCGTATAAATAATCTACTCGGCACATAAACAATCTTACCTGGTTACAATTCGCCTCCTGGCCTTTTCGACAACTCTTGATACTGACTGCTTCGACAAGCGCACTACAACATTAAACTCATTTTAAACCAAGAATATTATGTAAATTAACTAGGTACTAAGGGTAGTTTTAAGGCCACACCAAAACCCTTCAGGGGTCAAGCCTGCACGCGGCTAAACCTGCGGATTGACGGACAAGACTCTCGCGCAGACTTGAGTTGAGAGGTCAGACGACAGATAGGTACCTTTGAATTTTACGGCAGTTATTGTCATCTGGACCTCCCAACTTCGAGACAAAAGAACAAAAAGAGAGATAACATCGAGAAAGAAAGAAATAAACATATATTAAATAGTGCATATTAAAGGCCACAAACCAAATACATAGGTAACTGCACGATTTATCAGACACTCGAGAAATATTCATTCATCAAGAATGAACATACCTACAATCTTCAAAATAATAGAAGCATATCGACACCTCTGGGTTCAATTGGCGTATAAACCATTTTGGCCAAAATGAGTTATATACACCGTCTTGTTCAGAATTTTTTTCTCTATCGATCTGTGTATTTAAAATGTTCAAATTCCCAAAAAAAATACTTTTACGACCCAAAAAATATAGGTCATCCTTCCACAAAAAAGATAAAATGTTGATGTAACAGCCAAATTTCTCTTTTTTAAATATTTAGTAAGACGTTATGACCAAGATTTTTACCAACCCAGGGCGTAAGATCTGCGTTGATTGTAAATGGATTTTACGCCATGAGGAGTAAATGTATTTCTATAACGTAATTTGAAATTGAGGTCGTAAATCCACATTTAAATAACATATGGACGTATAAACAATTCCATTGCAAAAATTATTTTACGTGGGTATCCAAGGAGAAAGATTCTTAGAATTTTGGAGATGAAGAAGGCTATAAGTTATTTAATCATTATCTATCTCCTTTGGTTGGGAAGTTAGCATGGATATACGTCTTAGAAAATACCAATTTATGGTTTATACACCCATAAAAATCGAATGAAAATTGACAGCCCACGGCTTATATCCGTATTTGGTGAAATTAAGTTAACATTTATTGATGTAAAAGCACGTAGCTGTAGATTTTTTTGCCGTAAAAACTATTTACTTGCACATCGATAGAATTTTGAGTAATAAAAACGAATCTCAATACTGTTAGAATGTATCAGAATTCCATTAATATTCGTCAAACTACTTAATTATGGCCGATATACGCGAAATTAAACTACCAGAAACAAAATCAACTTTATTTTATCAAATAAATAAATATTTCGTCTTTTATAATTATGGCACAACATCAGACATTATCAGATTATCAAACTATAAAGGCAATTATTTAAATCTTTAGTTACCTACTAACGATTTAAATAATTTGTGGGGGGAGTGCGATGCAAAGCGAGGAGCCAATGAAATCTTCACGTGTCTGTATTCCTATTTGAAGTCTGTAGATGATAGATCATCGTTATCACCCTTACCTCTGTAAGGGAAAATCAAGAAACTGTGATATAGCACCTGAAGAAAATGCCACTAGAAGTGGCAATGATAACATAGTGACTGTATGACCCCAACTTTACTTTACAAAAGCAAATTGCTAATATCGGATGCCAAATACAAGGATTTTAAAACGTCTATGTGACAATGGAGTAATACCTTAAAGATAAAAAGAGAAACTTATACCATGGAAATGTGACTGACTCTCTTACACTGACTGAAGAAGATGATGATTTCTATTACTACTCTACTATCTTACTACTACTACTACTGTCTACTACTAGTACTATTTAGTTACTCTACTATTAGTAAAACAAAAAATAATGTATTGATCTAATTCTTCCTCATCATCTTCGTCAGTCAGTGTAAGAGAGTTAGTCAGATTTCCATGGTATAATTTTATAAATAGTCATGGTGGTATCTTTAAGGTATTACTCCATTGTCACATAGACGTTTTAAAATCCTTGTATTTGGCATCCGATATTGGCAACCTGCTTTTGTAAAGTAAAGTCGGGGTCATACAGTCACTATCTTATCATTGCCACTTTTAGTGGCAATTTCTTCAGGTGCTATATCACAGTTTATTTTTATACTTGCAGCTTAAAATACTAATGATAATAATTATCATTAGTATTTTATGCTTCAAGTACTTAAAATACTAATGATAATAATTATCATTAGTATTTTAAGCTTCAAGTACAAATTTAATGTTCTGTTAAATATTTTGACCTATAAAGTGTATGCAACACACTAATACTAAACTTATAATTATTTTTCTATTCGCAGTTTTCTATTGTATGCTTCATTGCATAGTAACTTTACAACTTTATTATGTACCAATTTTTGGTGTTTTAAAGTTTAGTATAGTATATTTACTGTATTGAAAACTGTGATTTTGCGCAAAGAGACTGAATGTTCAATTATTTCATTTTATTTAAGTGCGTTCTACTAAAGAAATAAATAATTGCCTTTATGGTTTAATAATCTGATCATGTCTGATAATGTTGTGCCATAAATTATAATAGACATAATAATATCTGTTTCATTTAATAAAACAAAGTTGATTTCGTTTCTGGTAGTTTAATTTCGTATATTTCGACCATAATCCAGTACTGCCGTCCTTATCATAAACAACGCAATCGACATTTTTTACGAAATTGAGTTATTAGTATATTCGGAATCACGGAAACGAGATCTACCAGGATCAATCACTCATTTTTCGATATCTTTTATAGTTTTAGTTTTTTTGTTATTGATAAACAGCGTATTTGCCCCATTCTAAACCTATTACTAGTCATAAGCATCGTAAGCAACTTATGCGTTTCTCTTGACTATTTTAGTCAGAATTTAGATGTATGAAAATACTAATCATAAATAACGCATGCGGTACTAGTGATGTTTATAATTAGCAAAGTCAAATATTTTTAATAATGTGAACAGGTCATAAACGTACTTGCGCTATATATGATAAGTATTTGATATGAATTTAAACTAAATAGCAATAAGAAAAGTAACGCAATTATTACATTTGCGACTATTATGATTAGTAAAGTGTGTCAGAGTATGGGCAAATCCGGGGTAAAGTGAGGGAGTCATGGGAGGCTTCTTTCAAGGTATCATATATAAAATATTTATTAGAAAAACAAAATTGAAATAAATGCTTAAAGTAGGTGGGTAGGAGTCTGTGGATGGTACGTTATTAGCTTAGTTATAGGTATTTAGTTTATCACAATCGTTTTTATTGCAAATCTTAATATATTGTACAAAAATATTGAGATCAGGGTTTTTTTGAGTATTAATTTAGGTTATTATCTTTTCTTAGCAATATAAAACAATCTAAAAATAGCACTATAAATCTGTCAAATCTCTAGGTTACTACTTTTTACGTAAGAATAACAATTTACTAAGTACCTGAATAACAAATTAAAATGGGAATTAAAAAATATAGTCCCCAAATAGAAAAAAAACCGGTCATTTTGAGTTAAATCTTTGGCATCTAAAACAAATGAATTATACCAAAAATGTTTTCAATTTTCTGGCATTAGAGGAACAAGCTTTGAAACAATGGTAATGGTTGTGCCTTTGCAGAAACTGTAGAAAATTCCTGTGATTTTATCACTCTAGCTTGCAAAAAATCAAGATTCTGAAACTTCTACATTTAAGTATCGAGTTTGATTTCGGCCTGACAATACCAATGTGAATTTCACTTTTTGGAATTTTTATGTGCTAAGCACATGATTTACCATTATTCTGCTGACGGTGAAGGAGTGAGAAGACCCACATGTCCTAGAAAAAATTCTAACGACCTGTCCGATGCACCAACCCGTAATTAGGTCAGCGTGTGTGGATTAAAGCCTAAAGTTTTATCTGTAGTAAACTACAGATTTAACAGATTCATTGTTCTATTTTGAGATTGTTTTATATTGCTAAGAAAAGATAATTATATTGATACTCAAAGAAAAACTAATTTCAATATTTTTGTATAGGTAATAATATTAAGATTTGCGATTAAAATGATTGTGATAAACTAAATATAACTAAGTTAATGACGTACCGTTCACAGTGTGCTACCCACCTACTGCAAGCATTTATTTCATTTTTTTATCTAATAAATATGGTATGATACCTAGAAAGTAGTTTTATTTTTTGTTCAGTTGCATAAAATTAAACGCATGTGGACTGTCCTTACCATTATTTGCTAGTCATGTTAAACGTATTTGCAACATATACGTTACAAAGGTGAACTTACATGTAAGTAATTCCACTGTCTTTGCTAGACATAAACATCACAAAAGCATCTTCCTAGACATAAACCACGCACTTGCCACACATGAGTTGCTTATGCCTGGTAAAGTAATATTATTGCAGTTCATGATTTCTAGTCTTAAACAATTTTTCGTCTTTAAAAATATTTAAATTAACTAAATTTATAAATATAGGATCGCCCATGCACAGTTCACATATAAAGGCACGAAACAAAACAAAAATATTTGTAATATTCGTTTTACTTTTAGAGGGACAATAAAAAAACGAAAAAAAACTTTAGGCGCCATTTACTCGAAAGTTACCGCCAAGCAAGTGCGTTGTTTATGATAAGGACGGCAGAGTAGTTAGACTAATATTAATGGGATTCTGACCGTATTGAGATTGAATGAAATTTTAAGCAATTGCATGCTAACGTTTTTCCGATCAGAAAATCGTATTGAGATTGATTTTTTTATTAATAAAAATTCCATTGATGTGCAAAGTAAATAGGTTATACAGCAAAAAAATCTGCAGCTACATGCTTTTACATCAATAAATTTGAACTTAATTTTACCAAATACGGATATAAGCTGTAGGCTGTAAATTTTTGTTCAATTTTCATGGGTGTATAAACCATAAATTGGTATTTTCCAAGGCGTATATCCATGCTAACTTCCAAACCATAGGAGATAGATATAATTGAATGAATTAACCATCTTCATCCACAAATTCTAAGAATCTTTCTCCTCGGAAGTTTTTATGTAACTTCAAAAATAAAAAAGTTATGATTTTTTTTATGAAAATAAAATCGTTTTTTTGCTCTCCTGAAAAGTCGTATTTTGGTTTATACGCCAATTGAACCCAGAGGTGTCGATATAATTATTATTAATATGGTAAAACTAGCGGTAGCCTAGTGGTCTGGGTAATGGACGAGGTCTCAGGTTCGATCCCAGGTTCACTATGGCACACACCAATGACTTTTCGATGCTTTTCGAAGTTATTTGTGTATTTATCGCAGGTTTAAAGTGCCCGGTTAATGGCAATAGGCCCGCCACCTTATTACATTGGGACCTAAAACATAAACTGGCGAAATGTGGGTGCTAGCACCTCTGCCTACCCCTTCGGGGATATAGGCGTGAGTTTATGTATGTATGTATGTATGTAATAATATAGCACACAAATGCATTAAATTTGTGTCCAGTTCAGCATATATGCCGGGTAGAAAAGGGACGCCCGTCGAAGCTGTGTTGTAAATGAATGTGCAATAATAGGTACCTATAGGACTGTCTAAGCCTCATTCGTCAATCAGCAGGTTATTAGGCTTGCAGGTGGAGTACGGTTGGGTTTGATCATGGTAGGCGATAGCTAGGCAACTTATACGTACTTCTTAATAAATTCCTGGTGTTTAGTGATCTTCGTGAAGGTGGTATATGTCTTGTCGTTGCATATTTGACCGTCAACGTTCGGTGCTGTTGATACGATGCCTCTCAAATAATAACGATCCATGCCTTGTTCCCTTTCAGAGAAAACTAATCCTCCACCACTGTCTCCCTTGCACACGGCTGTGCCTGTGAAATGATTCAGAGTTCCATTTGTACTGGTTATATGGGTTTCAAAAATGGATCAAATTAATTCATTTGAAAATAGTATTATGTAAATGAAATCATCGGAAATTAAAAATCATGAGGTGCTCTTGGTTAAAGGTAACTGAGTAAGTTAACACGTCGCAAAGTTAGGAAATTCTAACCAGGTTAGTCTGAGGATGGGTGACTATTTTTAACATAATTGTGGCTCCTCCCTGCAACGGAGGGAACTCCTGAGCTGTCGATCCTGGTTGTCCAGACATTACGGGTAGTTGGAGCACTAGAAAGCAGCTAACTGGTTTAACTGCAGAATTTCAATAAAATCAGTGGGTTGTGGAGGTCAGTTACCTACTCCGCGGTTAAAAACTGAAAAACTGATCTCAACCGAGGTGGGAAAAGACTTGGAGGATGATCATAATGCACGTAAAGGAAAAATAATCAAATGAATTAAAGGTAAAGCAGACGAATAAGCTTAAAGAGAATTAGCCATTTTAAGAATTAGGGTTTATAACTCTGTTGTAATTTTGAAAATTAGGCCGGGAACCACCTAAATACGATTATGGTGAACACTTACCATTGGTATACCCTGCACAGAATTTATCTCCTGTGATGTACGGCCTGAATGTAGGAGGTAGAGCTTTGATACAAGCTGCTTCATTGACGAATGTCAACTGAACTACTTGGAGGAATGAGGCAGAGGCTCCGTTGACCGTCGTGAGGCCCCACCCAGCTATCTGAAAGCAGAGGCTATCGAATACTTTACGATATTCATAATCTTCATAGCGATTGCCCAGTTGCATCCAATGTTTACCAGAACCCTAGGTTCACTCATTGTTTCTGATTTAGGTATATGTAAATTTTTCCATGGCAACTGACCTCTAAACATCGTGCGAAAAGCCCCGCGGATACTAACCCCGTCGGTATTGGGGGTTTTGCCGGATTCGAACCGACTAAAACTGCACGCCGTTTCGGGTCTCAATTATCGGAGAGCTAGATTACCTTTATAAAGGCATTTCTCTTGTATCTCAGCTGACCCTGGACCATCTACGGTTTAAATGGCCCCTCGACTTCCAGATTGGGATTGCGGTGGTCATCGTTCCGTCTTACCGCCAGTGTGGGGTAGGGTGACAGGCGGCCGTTCCATCACCCTCTATCAGCGTTCGGAGAATAGCCCACCCCCACCTGCTTCCCACTGTGCCCTCAGCTAATCAGAGAGACGTGGAGAATCGCCCAGCAGCCCTCTAGAGAGCGACTTCTGCCCCGGCTGGCATTTTCAGCGTCTCCCCTGCGAATAAGAGGCGCTGTCGGGTCTAGGTTGTGGCCCGCATCCTGACCTCTCCACCCTGAGAGGAAAGCATGCGCCAGAGCCTTGTCCTCTATTCAGCAGGTGCATCATCTTTCAGGTGAGGTTGGCTTGAGCTTTCCATAAAATATCACAAATGAAACCAACCTTTCCCAAATTGCCCTGCTGCAATTGTAATCTATCAAAGATATCTTCGAAATTGAGGCAGACAGGCCGCACATACGTCTTGTATATAAATGAAGTCGTCAGGACCAAGACGGCAATGTCTTCCTGGAAGTTAGCTTGAACGCCTTGAAATAAACCTGGAATAATAATCTTCTTTACCTGTAAAAAAAAAACAACATTGTTTCTGGAATAGGCTTACTATAAATTGGATATTCCCCCTGAGTAGTAAGTAACGATATCATTATATCTTTTGCCAACGTGCACCACGCATATCTCTACGGATATCATCACTATGGTTGGTGTACGGACGTCGGATTCGACTAAAACCGTACGCTGTTTCAGGTAGGACACGACGGTATCTCCCATCCGAAATGAGCTGTCCGACTGGGGTAGTACCTCCACCCTACAGAACACCGCGGCCACAATAACCATCGTGTTGTTCCCGCCGGTAAGTAGGGTAGCCAGAGCTCACTGTACCCCTCCTCCTCCCATCTCTTCCTAGCCTCCCCACCCCTTCCCAGCCCTCCCCCCTTTCCTTCAGGGTAGGCAGCGCGTGTGTGACACCCTTAGTGTTGCACACGTTCATAGGTCACGGTGACCGCATCCCATCAGGTGGGCCGTGTGCTTGTCTGCCACCTAAGTAGTATAAAAAAAAGGTCTCAATTACCATGTTGTAAAGTTACCCAAAAAACTCTTCCCTCGCACCCCAGCTGTCCCGGGCCATCTCAGGCTTTGAGAAGGCTCCCACGGTGGTATTACCCCGGATGATAACGACGACGGATATGCGACCCCAACGTCGTGTTGTATGAGGATCAATATTCGTCCGTACCCTATACAGAGGCGTCCGTGGAACAGGATGCTCTGCCATTCTTTTTGAGCCTGCTTCTACTATAGCAACGACAGCTCCCAAGAAGCCCAGACCAGCACTCTTAGAGATCGGTGATCCCCAGTGCCCGATGCATTCTTCGTGGAGCGCTGCAGTGCTTAACCACAGATATTGTATAAATTTACTTACATGGGATTTCTGCGCATCGATATCTCGTTTTTCGTCCCATTCGCGGTACATATTGCCGATAGCTACAGCATAATTAGACGCGGAATCCAACTTCTTGTGATCACTCCAGAAACAGTGCGCAGCTGGGAAACCAACAAAACTACTAATAATATAAAGATGTATTGCCAATCTAATCGGCTACGCCAGGGTCCAAGAATCATAATTATAAACTCCCTTTGAAAAATTAGTTTAGATGGTGTTTTTGTACAACTGCAGCAAAGCCAATAAAGAAGGTATTATGAGTTTGCTCTGTATAGAAAGAAAAAAACGTTTTTGGTGCATGTAGGTCACATTGAATAATTAAACCAGTACACGTTTTATTTTAATGTCATGGGCCTCACGAATGCATCAAATAGCTGCCCAGTTCAGCATGTGCTAGCCGGATAGGTCTTGGCGCTGGTTTTCGACTGGAACCTATGTGTATGTTATAGTATGTACGTGCGTATGTCCTTGCCAATGTTTTCTCTTCACTTCTTATCGGTTGAACCAATTTTAATGAATGCTATCTCATGATATTTTTGTCCTTATTACGTAACTTTTAAAGTACCTACTTGGCATACAGGGTTTTACCAACATCTTTGAAGCTCAAGCCAATCTTAATTGCAAGTCTGTGTACAAACCTGCTAAACAATGGACGAAGCTCAGGCGCAGGCTTTCCTCCAGGATTGAGCGGTCAGATGGCAGCCCCTTCGAAAAGTCGACATACCCATAAAAAACGGTCAGCATACATTGGACTCCAAAATGCAAATGGAAGAAATTAAGAAATCGCTATAAGGATGATGGTGAGCCTTACCTGATATAACCACGTCGTTGGACACGAGGGTTCCGCCACAGACCTGCGTGTAAGGCTTGGGCTTGCGGTAAACACCAACATGCCACGGCAATTCTCCACGCTTCGCTGGTTTCCCATCAATAATCAGTCCTATACCCACGGGAGTGACTCGACCACAGTCTAGAACAGTAGTAACAGTAATGTTTTAATATCATCACTAGCATAATCAGTTTACACCTACGTAAGTAGTCTGTTATTCAAGGATAATGTTGCATTCTGATGATGAAGTTTTTGAAATCGGAAATTTTCCTTTAAGCTATTTAAAAATGTAATTAGTATAATTATGAAAGTTAGACAAATACATGAAATAGTAATATCAGTTTTTTTTTATTTTGAAGATAAATACGCAAAACGGGAAAATGAGTGGTAAAAAGGTAGAAAGGACTACGATGAATGATATTCAATTAGTTTTAAAGATTAAAGGCTTACCTGATTCAAACTTGAGATGCGTAGAGATAAGAGAAATGGGAAGGGAACACCTAAGAGACGACGGGTGGAGAAGTGCAAACAGTTATGGCCAGGAAGCAAGTGAATGCTGAGATGACTGCAAGCAGATATGAATTGAAACACACACCGTGTTTTAACACCAAAAAATAAGATGTTCATCATATTATTTTTTGGTGTATCAAAAGTGTGTGTGTTATGTAGGAGGTAGGACACGACGGTATCTCCCGTCCGAAATGAGCTGTCCGACTGGGGTAGTACCTCCGCCCTAGAGAACACCGCCCCATAATAACCATCGTGTTGTGTTCCCGCCGGTAAGTAGGGTAGCCAGAGCTCACTGTACCCCTCCTCTTCCCATCCCTTCCTAGCCTCCCCACCCCTTCCCAGCCCTCCCCCCTTCCCTTAAGGGTAGGCAGCGCGTGTGTGACATCTTTAGTGTTGCACACGTTCATAGGCCTCTGTGACCACTTCCCATCAGGTGGGCCGTGTGCTTGTCTGCCACCTAAGTAGTATAAAAAAAAAGTGTCAAAATAAAAGAGAAGGATGATGTATTAACCTGGTCTGCAACGAGCAACGTAGTCCCAGGAGCCATCGATGCACGTCATGTAGAGGAGACCTTCGGTGGAGGAATACACGGGACTATATTGCAGATAGGGTTGACTATCGTACCAGGTGCTACATAGGTCTTGCAAATCTCCCCTGAACATATGTAGTGGACGCTAGGATCGGGATCCAGCCTGCAGAAACCTAAAAAGATATAGGTGTATGTATAGGTTACTAGCGGTTGCGCGCGGCTCCTATTTATTCTCAGACATATTGACATACACACAAACTTTCATAAGAATCAGTGAAGCCTTTTTTAATATTTAATATTAGATTTAGGACTATCCTACTCCAGGTGGATTCATCATCTTCATAAAGACATCCAGTTGCGTATAAGTTTGCACTTTGGATCTCGAGGTCCGTTCATTGTTTTGTTGATAACTGTCGGTTTTTTGGAACGACTGCCATCTGACTTCTCAACCCTGAGAGGAAAGCTTGTACCAGACCCCTGTCAGTTGTTTAGCAGGTGCACCGAATAGCAGGTTTCGTTGGCTTGGGTCTCAAGGATGTTGATAAGGTCTTTCACATCCAACAAAATAGAATAAGTAAAGTATTCAACGCTCCCAAAACAATTTAATTTCGGGCCGCGCAGCTAAAGATATGATATGGAGGTATAAACGGTGCATAGCTGCATCTCTTTTCCTTAGCTGCGCTACTTCTTGGTAAGGATCAAATAAAAGGAATTGTCAATTTCTACTTACGAACGCATTCAGGCATTATCTGGGACCATTTTCCATTGATGCAGAATACCTCTCTCGTTCCATTAGCGTCGAATTCATATCCCGGTGCCAATACACCATACCCTGGATTACACTTTAACCTCAGCAAGAAAGACTCGAAAGACTGTCCAGGGCCTTTTAAACGGTCTTTTGGAACGTTAAGTACTTCATAGATTCCATGTTCAGGGTATGGTGGCAGGTCACAGGTGCCTGACTTTGATCTGTAATTGAGAAGTTGGTAGATTAGAAGAGCGGAAAGAGATAAAAGCCGCTTTTTGATGTAGGACCCGACAAGGATTTTTCTTTGTTCTGTGGACCCGACAATATGAATTTACTCACCTGATGGTGAGCTAAAGGGACCTTTCAGATATAAATTTAAATGTTTTGCTTAATATAAGTTATACGAAGACTACGGTGCCAAAGCCTCAACCGTGGATCTGCAGGTCTGTGTTAGTAGCAAGAGCTTGGAACATCGGTGTACGTAGAATTGCTAGCCTCTCTGTTTTTTATCGGTTGCACTTCAAGGAATGTGCGCTGGAATTACATAACCTAATTCCTCCAAGCCCCTTTCATCACCGAACGACCAGACGTACGGCAACGCGCCACCGGTACATGGTGGATATCCCACTCATACGCACAAAACGTTTTGGCAGTACGTTCATCGTGCGTACTGCTAAAGAGTGGAATGCCCTGCCTGAGTCTGTATTTCCGGAAAGCTACAACCTGGGAGTCTTCAAGTCTAGAGTGAATTGGTTACTTCTAGGCAAGCGTGCTCCACCGTTAACCACATCATCACTTACCAACAGGTGAGATTGTGGTCAAACGTGAGCCTATCACAAATAAAAAATAAAAATAAAAATAAAGTGAAGTTAAAGTATTTTTTAACTTGAGCGACAGACAAGGACTTGGCCTACCGTATGGGAAGTGGTTATAGACGTGTGCTACACCAGCAGGCCTACTATGTCTTGACGAAACATGATTCGTTTCGCAGATTCGAAGGCCGTAACGTCATTAAGCGACTAAGCTAATGGATTAATGTTGTCTCTACCATAGAGGTTAGTTTATAACTCTCGTATACTAATCGAATTCACGATACTAAGGTCGTAACAACAAAACGAAGTACTATGCTGAATTGCTAAGCCAAAGAAGACTTTATTCCGTGTACTTACGAGTTATATTTGTATGACTTTAATATAATATCTTACATTATTTCGCTAAGTTTGTGTTTGCCTTCGAATACGTTTTGATCTTCCATTGAGTTATGAATCAAAAGGTAAGCTATTATTTATTTTTACAACATAATAAATTTAAAACGGTATAGAAATAAATTTCATTCAAATTTGTGATAAAATTTACTACAATTTCTTAAGAATATGACATAAATTCAACAGTGAAGTGATCCAAACTAATATTTTTTAAATATGTTCACTAAACGCACTAGTTCAAAGACTCTCAAGCGAAGAACAAAAAAGGGCTAACGCATACATAGGTACAACTTTTAGTTGAACAAGTCTTTGTGTATCATCGTGTATCATAATATGTTTAAAAGATATATATGAAAGGCGCATACTGTCAACACGATAGTTGTTCGACAAAAAGTCAAAAAGCTTCATCGACTGACTTTTGATTTTAAAGTTGGACAACTATCGATCAAGCACTCAATGAGGAGAGGAACTGCTTTTTTATCCCACCAGATGTCGCAAAGTCGACTGTGACTTGTCAAATGTCAAAACGCTTACAAATTTGCAATTTCGATGTAAACAAACAATTATAATTACTTCTAATAATGCAATATGCCGCTGTGTTGTGCTCCAGACTGTAAAAATCAAGGAAGGCATATATTTCCAAAGGACCCCAAACGCCAGCAGTCCTGGGAACAAGCGTTGAGAATCAAAAAATTTAAGGCAACCAATTACTCTGTATTGTGCTACGCGCATTTTAAAGCAGAAGATTATTATGATCAAAGCAGATATACTCGTAAGTGTATGACTTCATTATAACTTCATGCATCCAGTGAATACCTATTTACCCATTGTACCTAAAACGATTTCTAACTCCATGTTAATTTTTTCAGAATAACACTTTAAAGGTACTTGTGGGTGCCACTCCTGGAGGCCTGTTGTCCTATTGTTCACCTGCATATGCAGGATCTGTTAGTGATAGGCAAACAGAAGAACGAAGTGACTTAATTCAGAAGTGTGAAAGTGGTGATGTTATTGTTGATTGTGGCTTAAATATTCAAGATATACTTACTAAAAGTAATGTAGCTGTCCATACTCCAACATTTTTGAAAGGCCAGACTCAACTGCCTGGGTTAACAGTATTAAAGGATTGAGCTTTAGCCAGTAAATGAGTACATATTGAAAGGTTGTTTGGTCTTACTAAAACTTATAATATACTCTAAAGTGAATTAGATCACAATTATGTACCTATAGCTAGTAAAATATTTGTATAAATAAATATTGTAATTGCAGACAAAGTATAATTAAAAATGATAAATACAAGCAAAATATATTCAATTTGGTTTTATTATAAATTCATATTATAAACAAATTTGTCAATGATTCCTTGTTTTAAAGCGTTGTGATAAAAATCGGTCATTCCTTTTACCATTGCCTCTATATACACATCATCTACCAATGAATAAAATGTTTTAAATGATATCAAAGTCTGAGTACACGCCTGATGCAGAATGATGGACTTCGTGCATACTATGTCTTCTACAGCACAAAGTAGTACCGACACATGTTTGCAGTGTGCTTCTACACCGCTGCCTGCTGCACATTCTCAGTGGCATTGTTTTATGTTGCCTTCATTGCTCAATAAGATGTTTACAATGTAAACAATCTTTTTCATTTGAGCCTTGCATTGGTCCTGTTAAGTCCTGTATATAAGTGTTGAAACCTTCAACACTATATCATGCAGTTACCAAATATCTGGCTTCGTATATATCCTGTCCTTTAAGACGAGTATTGAATCTAAAACAAAAAAATTAAAGCATTTCAGATACTTACTAAAGGTATAATACTGTTTTAGTCTTAAGGTTAACATACAAAGGTATACGTAAAGACTTGTAGCAAAGGATTTTATAAAAGTATTCACCTTTCGAAGTAAGCCTGTATTTCATGCTTATTTAGCGAAGGAATCTTTGAATCAGCTTTTATATCTCTATAAGACGCAGCTGGCGGGCACCGAAATTGTGGGTCACAGAGTGAAGTGCTAGGCCCAGGGTTGGCATTAAAGTTGAAATTTCGATCGTATGCTTCTAATCTGAAAGTGGAAAATTAAGATCTTATTAGATTTGTACACAAAAAGCGATTATTTATCAACATAACCTCAAAATAATTTAATGCGTACCTTTCAATCAAAACAGCTTTTTTTCCAGCTGTGGATGCAGTTCTCTTACGTAACTCTGCTTTGAGTTGTAAGACAGTCCAAAAAGAATACATCGCGAGTGTTTAATCACAAGAAAACAGTAATAACAAAAAACTTGGTAACGTCAAAACAAATCCTCCCAGCAGACTCGATGCTAGCGACACCTACGACGACCTTTGAGTTTTTCTCCTCATTCGTATTGCTTTGTATTTGACCATCGACTAAACAGTCGATCCGTGACTAAGCCCGAGTCGGGGTCGGAGTCCCCGACTGCCAGTAGCATGGCAAAACCTGGATAGATCTCCCGGATTTGACGTGCATTTACCGAATTACCGATTTTTGGCCAATTTCTACCGATTTTTTGGTATCTCTATCTTGTATCTTGGCGTTTTATAAAAGGACCAATGAATGAAATTATTTAATTATCTGAGTGCTCTTAAAGCTTAGAATGTAACGTATGAAATATTCCACTAGGTAATCTCTAATCTATCACTGAGTAACAGGATGTATACAGTATTTTTTTTTATCTATATTAAAATTTCTGAATAAAGACTGATCGATTTGAGGAGATAAAAATCGATTGTATGCGCAATTCCATCAACTAAACTATTTAGTTGAGTAGAAATCATGAATAATACACAACTCGACGAAACAGTTTAGTCGATGCAACAGTTGGATGTGTGCGCCCGGCCCACAGACATATGAAGAGAAGCAGACTAAACATAATTATACGCACACATTAACCATGTAAAAAATTACCGTTGTCACTTTCACTCTAACCTAATATAGTATATCTTTATCTCTTTTTTTTCCTGTATGGCTACAATAACTCACACATAGACACATCGGAGATCGTGCCCTTTTTGCTGCAAAATAAGCGACAAATGGCCGCAAAATAAGCTACACAATGGCGGCTTGACGTTGTGCTGTGGTGTTTTTATTTTATTTTATTACTACAAACTGCAAAAAGAACTAAAATATAATGGTGAAATGTTGTGTCCCGAAGTGTGCCAACGCATCTTACAAAAAATCTCCAGAAATAACCTTCCACCGGTATGTAAATATCGATTTATTATTGTTTACCTATTATTTGTGTTTAAATAGTTAGCCATGCCTTTGTTTCCCTTGAAATTGGAAGATTACGTTAGGTTCTTTAGAAAAAAAGCTGCTGTAACTAGATTACTATATGAAATACATAAGATTTCATTAAAGAAATTTCTTAAAGACGTAGTTTGACATTTTAAGTACTAGGGCATTTAAAAGGGTCGAACTCGAGTGAATTTTTAGGTTTATTGATATTTTGGTATCTACTAAATAGTTAGCTTGTGTAGCGTCGTCGGTAAAGCAGAAAAAAACGTATGTTATATGTTATACTCACTATACTTCCCTCTTTTTACAGATTCCCCAAAAATGAGCACTTAAAAAACCTGTGGATTAAAAATCTAACTAAAACTGACTGGCAGCCTAAATCGAGCAATGTGATATGTTCAGCACATTTTGAATCGAACTTATTAAGTAGAAAAGGCCACCGCACAATTTTGGCTCCTGGTGCAATTCCAACATTATAGACAAAACCATACAAGATGTGAGTTTATTTAACTACTATGTACTTACTCATATTTAATTACTGTACACTTTACTGTTACATTATAAACATAAAAGCTGTGGAAGATGTTTGACAAGAAAATCATTTGAATAATCTGTAACTTGTAGTGTTTTTTTTTTGTTATTTACAGAATAAAGAAAATGTGCAGGAAGCTCCAGATAATTTGATGACAAAAAGGACAGCCACTCAGGCTTCCCACTCTCAAATTCACAATTTATTACCTGTAGCATCAGAGACAAAAGGAATAGATCAACCCAGCTGTTCTTACAAGTCTATTGTAATACCAACTTCGGATGCTACTACTGCACATGTAAGTTTATATGATATAAAACATTTTATAGGTGCAGTAGTTGTAGCTAATGTATAAATTTGAATACTGATATTATGTTTTACTTGATTAATATTTTAAGATTTTATAAAATGTGTATACACACATACGGTGGGTATATGTGTATACACATACTCGAGCATTATGATCAAGTCCCACACACTTTAGCTTGTTGAGACAGACTTGTTGAGGATATCAAATTAATCTAAGAAAGCATTTTCTTCTTTTAGATTCTCAGTAAACACTCATTTAGAAATCTTTTTAATGAGATGTTAATAAAATCATCCCTTTTCATTTCCAGCATTCAAAGAATTTGACCGAGAGTGCTACAGTCACTAAATTGCAGGACAAAATCATGATGAAAAATAAAAAAATTAAACATTACGAGAAAAAAACAGAAGAGTTAAAAAAAGGTGCAACAATTTTCTGATATAATTGCAGAATTTAAGAAAAATTATGATTATCCTATCAGAAAATAATGTAAAAAGCCTCATGAGATTACCTATAATTTACACTCAAACATGCATAAATATCTATTTCTTGAGAATTTCAACTACAAAAATGTAATATATTTTAGATTTATTGTCTGTGGTGAAAACATGGTGACTTACATAAACAGACACAAATACTTTTTCTCGGGATTTATATACAGATATTTTTACAGTGTGACACTTTATACATCACTTGGCCCACTAAAATGTTGAAATTGCATTGTTTTTTAACTGAAATATTTATGTGATATATTATTATGTTTATATTATAATGTTTTATGGATTATGTAATTTTAAGTAGTTTTCCAAAAATAGTCAAATAGCATATTATTTTAAAAGAATTGTAATGTTTAAAAATAAATAAGCACTAATCTAAAAGTTTTTGGTTTTTGTTTTATTTTTTACTAGCTGTTGCCCGCGGCTCCGTCCGCGTGTTTTTGGAATTCCATTTCATACTTCTTTTTTCCTTCGAGCAGCCCTCTACAAAGTCGCCGTAGCACCCCGTCCTATCCTCAAATGCATGCATAGCCGGGCAGGGGGGGTTTGTGGTCGCAGCTCTAGTGGGACCGCTGGGTGTTACGTGGTGCTGCGACGACAATCCTCTTTTGACGAGGCTAACAATCTGAGTGCAACCATTGAACATGATACTTACGTGTATGTAATAGTGACCATCTTTCCTGAGACTACCTTTCGCTAACCATCAGGCGAGGTGAAGTCAACTTGACGTATCCTATATAAAAAAAAAAATTCTCGAAACTAAATACTAATTTGAAGTGCATAATAATAAAAAAACTAAATATGCATAGAACTAAGTGTTGTTTTATTTTTTGTTTTTTCTTCATACCTACCAAACAATTTGCATGTAAATACTCTGAATTAAACATTCGAAAGATCAATCCATCGATTAAAAAATATTTGAAAAATCGTTCAGTCGAAGCAGCGTTTGGCGACAAAAAGTTGTTTCGCAGTAAACTCTATTCGCACAATCGGTCAGTCGATATTCCAATAATCTAACTTAATGTCTCTCCCTTTATAATGCTGAATTCGGCCCTGTGTTTTGTGTCTGTGTGAGTAATGTTTGTTTGTAGTGAAATTTGCCACGCATTTTCATGGGTTGTGTTTAGTCTGCTCTTCTTCATATGTCTGTGGCCCGGCCTAAGTTTGTTAGATAAGTAGGTACCATATTATACTCATAGGTACTTAATAGTTTAACTTTTGATATGCTTAATAATATTCGTGCCGAATTTGAAGTGAATCCATGTAATACTTTTTGAGTTTATTCCGGCCATCCATACATCCAGACAAACAGATAAAAATTTTAAAAACTACATTTTTAGGCTTCGGTATCGATCACACTTAGGGTTGCCACTGTTTTTTAAAAAAAATAGTATTTATTGTTTTCACTTCTAAAAATATAGTACTCGCTTTTTTATCGTGCGGAAATCCCCATGGATATCACCCCCGGTGACCATCGTGGGTCGGGATTGAACCGACTAATACCGCACGCCATCTCGGTTCTTAATTACCGAGGTATAAGGTTACCTAACAGGTAGATCCCTCGAACCCTAGCTGACCCTGGGCCATCTACGGTTTTAAGATGGCCCCCTTGACCCCGCGAAAGGGGGGGTAGGGCTAGCATCGCGCAACTTCGCCGACGGTGGAGTGACAGGTGGCCGTCCTTTCACCCAACCGTCGGCGCGTGGACAATCAGCTCGCCATTCAGAAGGACACGTGGAGAGCCTCGGAGCAGCCTTTTAGAGGGCCACTCCCTTCCCGGCAGGATTCGCCGCAGGCAGCAGCGTCTCACGTATGTTAAAGAATGCCTAGAAAAACAATGGTCTTATTTACTACTGTGCGGTAAAGTATCGTGCTTTTGTAATTATTTTTAGATTTATAATTGTAAAAACAGAATCAATTAAGTTGTTAGTTAATGATATATTTTTAAGAGCATAATATTAAGCAAGTAAATAAAAAACATACTAGCAAGTGAACATGATTAAAAGCCCCATGTCCAAAGTAAATAAAATATTTCTTACTATGGCAACATTGACGAGTTGACAACTTTCTAATCAAAATAGACAAGGGAGTTTTGGCGCCAACGCTGAAAAAGATGCATCGCGGCATTGTATCATTTTCTAAAATTAGTGTAAAATGTAGTTATTATGTGTAAAAATGGTGGATTTTTAAATATAACATCTTCGGTAACGTGCACGAGTTCGGGAAAGTGGTATATTACCGTGAATTTTGCTTTTCAACGTTGATTTCAAAACTCCATAGAAGCCTCTAGTAAAGTCTCCACTATTTTACTGGGGTAAGACTATGACTGACTGATTTGACTATTGACTTTTTTTTTTTTTTTTTTTTTTTTATACTACTTAGGTGGCAGGTACTACCCCAGTCGGACAGCTCATTTCGGACGGGAGATACCGTCGTGTCCTACCTCCTGTAAATGATGACTGACCTTGACTATGAATAAATGACGAAAACTGCAACTTATTGCATTTAATATGAACAAGAAGAATACTGATGACAAGGCAGCATGGTTATAGAACCTTAGCCTGTTCCGAAAGGAGCGAATATTAAAAAAAAATCAAAATAGACAAGACATGACACAAATGACATTTGCGTTGTTGTGTTTTGGTATGGGAGTGTTTTCAATCACCATTAATGTTTTTTTTAAGTTTCTTGTGAGCCCTAAGGCCTCTGATAGTTACCTGAGTGACTGTGCTGTTTGTATATTGGATTCCGATCTTGCCCTATTCTGTGGATCTCGTTGTTTTGAAAGAAACTTATTTTTTGCTAAAATGGGAGGTGGACCAATCCGTATTCTATGTATCAATCAATATTGCAATATTATGTCAATACACCTGCGCTGAGATCTAGCCTTGGAACTTGATACACTCTTGATACATTAGTTACGAATTTAATTTGTAGCTGGATGTATTCCCTAATCGTAAGTACCTAGTGGGTTTTATTATAGAATCGTACTATCGTAAGTTTACACGAATGTTACTCATTGAGACGAAAACAATCGCGATCATGGTTGTTGAAAATCAGCCAAAACATCGGTTATAATTGTATATAATAACAAATATAAAATCCGTAGAAGTGGTTTCATTTCAATGATACCATTTACATATGAGTTACGAGTATAATGATTCTATGTGTGTAAACCTAAACTAAATTGCTTGATTAATACAAACCTTTAGAACTGTGTTTTCACATTACAATTCTTTGCTTTTCAGATTACTGATGAAGATTATGTATATGAAGCATATCTTGCTATGTTCAGAGTGAATGTTAATTTGCAGCTTCTCACAGTGGTGAACCACAAGCCGGACCTAGACACCATGGCCACACCACCGTGTGTCTT
This sequence comes from Lithosia quadra, assembly GCA_963576445.1. NCBI lineage: Eukaryota > Metazoa > Arthropoda > Insecta > Lepidoptera > Erebidae > Lithosia > Lithosia quadra. The sequence goes on from OY754897.1 coordinate 4,514,702, forward strand.
TTATGTGGTTGTTACGATGTCAAAGTGATAAAATATTGAGGGACAATCCATCTGAACTGCAGCAATCTATGATTCATATTATGAAAGCAGAAGAGCACCAAGACAGGTTGGTTATATTATTTTTTTACAACAATATATTATGGTAATTCATCGTCATCATCTTAGCATTTTTGTCTCGGTTATGTCCTCTGCTAATAGCGCTAGAGTCCGAGGTCCTCTTTGAAATATACTTAATGTGGCTTGGTTTTTATTCTATGTTGGGATTGTCAACCAGCTGATGTCCAAGCCTGAGTCGCAGTCGTTGACCAAACATTAACAGTGGTCCAGATCACCTACATTGGCCTTAATCTTGACTAAAGGACTGTTGACAGCCAGGACTACCTTTACATGCCTTCTTAAGCATGGAAGCACTCGGATGAAATACCATTAAGCAATTATTCATGTTACTAACCCCATCTTGGTACATACATTACCGAACAATAAGAATTATTCTTGTGAAATAAAGACAAGAAGATGCATATGGTGACATCCTATGAAAATCTTTAAAAATAATTTAGTACATGGAAAAGCCATTCTGTGTTATGCATTTAAATGTAAATAGGTATATATGTTGGGAAAATGCATGCAGCATTGTAATTCTTGGGGTTGATGAAATTAAAATAGTATTCTTTATTTCCAGATAGCAGCATCTGATTGTGTGAGCCACCTATGTTGGTTACACACACAAAGAGAGGTACGCCCGTATGACCCATATTATGTCATGGTCATGTATTGTGATGGATGACACTTGTCTGGTACTTGGGATGGGCCAGACGTCAACAAAACCGGCAGAATTCCTAGATGCAATTATTGTCAGAGAAGACGATGAATAAATTTCCTAGAAAATAATCTTGTTTTGTTTATTTTTGCACCCTAAAATATATAATGCTTTTATTAGGTACTAGACTACAATGATACCTAAGAATATTGTTCGATGCCTCTCTCTCTGAAACCTAAACTCTAGACGTGACGGTGGGTAGCGCGGGGGATGGCCGTTACCGGTTGATGTTAGATGTGTTTACTAGTTTAGAATTTACAATTCATTACAGATGTCAAAATAGGCAAGTAAGAAAAACTGATTTACCGACAGATATAAGTATATAATATACTTATTGGATATTATATACTTATATTATGTAGCGAAATGTGGGTGTATAAACTGGGAATAATTATATAGATGAATAATGTGTAAGTAACTACGTACATATCTATTTCTATATATATAAAAGAAAGTGTTAGTTACACTATTTATAACTCAAGAACGGCTGAACCGATTTGGCTGAAAATTGGTAGAGAGGTAGCTGAGAACCAGGAGACTGACATAGGATACTTTTTATCCTATATTTTTGGAGTGGCGAGTGAAGTGTAGAATGGAGTGAAGTGGAGAGTCGTTCGACTTCAATGCGGGCAAAAGTTAGTACTTATATAAAAGATTATGTAGCTACACCATTCCATTCATCAAAGAAATTGACACATACCTAACCTACAAAATGTTCTAGCCCGAATATCTATTATTCTCGGCCTTCTCAGGTTGAAATTCTAGTACATACGTACTAAAACAGGTGATCACGCTGTATCAAATTGTATTTTTTTATTTATAGACACATCATTTCACTCTCAAATAAAATCTTGTATGGGCGGCTCCCATTGTACCTACTATCGATTGCTTTTATATTATAAATTAGACAAGAATTGACAGGATTAATATCGTCACTAGTCACTAATCACCAATCACATTGAAACAGAACATAAAGCAAATAAATAGCAAAGGAATTTATGTGAAAGCCGGCCTTTGACTAGGTTACCTACATACATCTAGAGGATATTATTATAATATTTTATCGCTCGTCATACATTTTGTACGAGACCGTTCACACACTAAATGTATGAGAAGCGATAAAATATTAGTTAATAAATCCCATAGTCTTAAGCCGGCTTAGAGCTTATAAATTGCATTCGCACAACAGCTGTTTTAAGAGAACTTAAAGACGCCATATTACATTTGAGTCTAACGTTTAATGGCGTAAACTCTTCGTAAACTATACGTAAAAAGAGCGAGCGAGAGAACCTAGCGAGTGCGAGTGAGACGTAGCAAGAGCAATACGAGCACTTGGAGTATTCTGTTGTTTATCTCGTTATTAAATGTCAAATTTGTGGACCTATGGTAGGAAATTGTAGTAAACTACCACGATCCGTACGGTTTTATTCAGTTTAATACACGGCAGTTGTTTCGTATCTAGTTCTAAAAAATATATGGTAGAGCAGGCTGTAGTTGACTATCACAGTTATAGAAACATTACAGTACGCTTAAAATGTGCATAACTCATGGTAGACGCTCAGGGGCCTTACTCCGAAAAACGAAAATATTCGTATCCGTTGACGTTTTGACCGTTTAGCTACCCCGAAGTGTTTCGTTTCGGATTTCGGATCCGTCTTCCATCGTTTGACATTGAGGTTGTCGATCGTTATCAGTACACCTCCTACTCCCAAAATACATTTGACGTTTTCGCTGTCGTTGTTTGACAAATGGTCCGTTTTCGTTCGATCCGAAACGTTCATGTTCGATTTTCAGAGTAAGGCCCCTGGAGCGTGAGCGTCTGTCGACCCAATAATATTATGAGGAAAGAAAGAAAAAAAAAACATTTTTTATTCTTCGCCGTTTATGATCACTAATATTTTCTTTTAAATTGATGACTCACTCAAAACTGGAGCACACATATTCGTCGCTTCCATCGCCACAGTCTCTGGTGCCGTCACACACATCACTCTTGTTCACACAATCAGATCCTAGCTTGCACTTGAACACCGCCGGATTTGAGGAGCCAGAACTGAAATATACCATTAATTATTATTATTAAGCTGATAACAGCACCATCTATCGACCCGAAAACTGAATACGTCTTTGGATTATACAGTCAGCATCAAAAGTTGATGATCATATCCAGGTGTCAAAAGTAGGTGATGCTAATTATGTACCTACGTCAAGGTGACTTTATAGTCATCATCAACTTTGAAAACTCTGTTGAAATAGTTCTTTTAGTGGCGGTATAATGATATAACACACCCGCAATAGTAGGAACCTCTGGCTAGTGCTGCTGTAACTGCAACAAAACAATTTCATTAAACTTATAGATAGGTAAGTAGGTATCAAGTAGGTAGGACACGACGGTATCTCCCGTCCGAATTGAGCTGTCCGACTGGGGTAGTACTTCCGCCCTACAGAACACCGCGCACATAATAACCATCGTGTTGTGTTCCCGCCGGTAAGTAAGGTAGCCAGAGCTCACTGTACCCCTCCTCCCCCTCCCCTTCCTAGCCTCTCCACCCCTTCCCAGCTCTCCTCCTTTCCCTTCAGGGTAGGCAGCGCGTGTGTGACACCTTAGTGTTGCACACGTTCATAGGCCACGGTGACCGCTTCCCATCAGGTGGGCCGTGTGCTTGTCTGCCACCTACGTAGTATAAAAAAAAGGTATGCAAAAAATGACATCCTTCTCATTCGCCGCGCCGTGCATCACCCAACTCGGTTGGTGTCGGCCTTCTTTTCGGCCTCTATACCTTCCATGAAGCGAAGTGCCATATATTTTTTTATAATTGATAGGCTCGCGTTTGACCACAATCTCACCTGATGGTAAGTGATTATGTGGCTGACGATGGAGCACGCTTGCCTAGAAGCAACCTATTTACTCGTGACTTGTAAACTCCCAGGAATTCCCTCTGGCTAGCAGTATCCTCCTTCTGCGAGGACGTCATCTTGCAGAAGGAATAAGATTCTCGCCGGGTAGGAGAATTACAGGCGGAACGGGGTTACCCCTCCATCTGACAACGTAACTCTACTCATGAAGGGGTGACATCCATGAGTGTCTAGACGCCACCTAATTGAGAGTCTTATTTGGAACAGATGCCCGTGACACAGCACGCCATAGCGAGCCTATCGACTATAAAAAAGTACTTCCAACCTACAGAACACCGCCCCATAATAACCATCGTGTTGTGTTCCCCAAGGTAAGTAGGTAGGGTAGCCAGAGCACACAACCCTGGCATCAGCAAACCCTTGACGGCGTGCGATTCTTGTCCGATATACTTAACCTGCTCTTGTGGTTGAGGGGGGGGGGGGGGGGGGGTTTGAAGATATGCCGCATGAAAAAAAAGGGGTTCGCCATAGAAGTATTGTGGAACAGTTACAGAACCCCACCTTAATGACACGCTGAGTAATCAATTGGTCGAACATCAACAAAATATACGTAGTAATTATTATAAATATTAACATTGACCTTATAACGTCATCCGAAAATGTAAATTAAACATGTTTCTAGTTTTTGTTTCTTGAGTTTGACTTGCTAAAACCATCTAAAACGAATGATATATTAAAAGGAGTTTGAAAATGGTTACTTAAAAACTAGATCTTTCGAAACAAGCACGAGTGCAATAGTATTAAAAAAAAATGTCCTATTTTCAGACCTTTATTCGGGGTACGTAGTGGTGACCCCTTTTCCTAGGACTTTATCTTACCATCAGGCTAGGTTTGTTGTACACACAATTTCATAAGAATTGGTCAAGGTGGTTCGGAGGAGTTTTGTTACAATCGCGAGAATTTTATGTAAGTATTTTAAGTTGATAGATTTACTTTGTTTTAGGCAGAGAATTTCCAGTACATGTACATCATTCCCTGGTAAATTGATAATCTTGTACCTTGCAATATTATCAACAGTGTAGGTATTGGGTACGCACGACGCCATAAACTGAGTCTCAACGCACACAGACACAATTGTGCGTGTGTGGTTCCGATATGCTCTAACGTAGCATACCTACGTTTACATTAGCATTTACATGTGTGTGTCAATACCACCGGCCGCAGCCGCTACAATAAAATATTAACAACGATTGCATATGTGTTAGTGTGTGATTTGCCTGTCATCCAATTAGGTGGTATAATTTGCGCTGCTTAAGAAGGAGCCTCGTGGCCGAATGGTATGAGAGGCGTACTAACGCTGTTGCAGTATTGAGTTCGAATCCCGACTAAATTTACCTAATCGATAGTATTACTTTCTTTTTGTTTTATTATTGTCATTTTATTTGTAGTAGGTATTCAATTAACTTTTATAGCTTAAATGTTTCATAGTCTCAAAAAGAATAATCGGTGGGTATATAATAAAACATCATCTGCTTTCAAAGAGTAGGTATAATAACAAAGTAACATTATAATTTCCGTGGCTGGCGTGAATAAGTTGACAAGTCTATAATGACAATTTTACAGGGGGGCCATTTGAAAGTTTGGCCGTTTCTGGTAAATCGGTAAATTAGTTAAATTTAAGAGTATGTATTGTTTTAAATATTATTTTAGGCCAATTTTATAACTATGACAGTAAATTAGAGAAAATCCTTACAGTTTTGACAATATTAGACTTGTCAAGTTGTTCACTGACGAGTTATCAAGTTAATCACCGAATTATCAACTTGTTCTCAGCTACTATATAAGTGTTCACAGTAGTTATCAACTTAAGCACCATCAAAAAAGTATTGTTTTCTTGGGCAAGTAATGTTTTTACCCGACTGCGCAACGCAAAGGAGTGGTAATGTGTTTAACAGCCTATGTATGTATGTATGTATGTATGTATGTTTGTATGTTCCTTTGAAGCACTATACAGACCAAACGCCTGGGCCGATTTTCATGATTCACACGTCAATCGATTCCTCTTAGTCCGGCGAGTGTCACTAAAGACATGACGTCAGTGAAAATTCAATATGGCGACTACTGGCCGCCATATTGTGAAAATTAAAAAAATGAAAGTCAGCAAACTATGTCAAGTGGGGTATTGTTGAATAGGTATTTAAAAATCATTTTTAGTTTCCTTTCAAGATTTTTCGATTCCAGTGACCATTTAGGATCTATAGCGATTTAAAGTTGCGTAACAACAATTCATAGGTTTTTATTAGACAGTAGAAAGTCCAATCGGGTAAATAGCTGGCTAGGACACTTATAACTAAAAATTTTAAAATAAAAAAATATAATTTATAAATTAAAAAACCCGACTGCGTAAAAAACTAAAAAGAAAAAAACAAGCACTCAGATGTCCGGTGGTCTTGAAACATAACATTAACAGTCGGGATCCATTGAAAAATAAGATTGGCTGTTGAATAGTGGATCCCGACTGTTAAGTTGTTATGTTTCTAGACCACCGGACATCTGAGTGCTTGTTTTTTTCTTTTGAGTTTTTTACGCAGTCGGGTTTTTTAATTTATTTTTCTTTTTAGTTTTTTACGCAGTCGGGTTTTTTAATTTTTTAAATTATTTATAATACATGATACGTAACTGACAAAAAAGGGCGGTAAGTACTTACTATTTGTACATCATTATATAAATTAAAAAAAAGATAACTAGATGAAAATTAAAATCAAATGATATGACCCGATTCTATCGGGTCGGCTTCAAGGACCCACTAAGCAGACCCACCGGTGGGTCTCAGAATACCGACATGTCTCCAAAGGCCCACTAGTGGGTCTACTGAGATTTTATTGTCTTCGAAGGCCCACTAATGACCCCTTCATTGTCAAGGTTCATAAAGCAGACCCCACGGTGGGTCTCAGAATACTGACATGTCTTTAAAGGCCCCCTGACAGGGGTAGGCTCCATTGATTTTTTAATTTTATGTCTCCTAATACGCACCATGAAGTTAAATGTAAGAAAAAATAATCACACTAGATGCTTGATATCATCGGAAAATTTTAAGCTTTCAATCAGTGCGCATTCCACTAGGTTTCGAGATAAATTAGTTTTTTACAATACAAGCTGCACGCTTATGGAATGCGCTACCAGAAAAGGGCTCAGACGCTCTCAACGTTTAAAACATTACTTAAGGAACACATTTCCGGGTCGGCTTCAAGGACCCACTAAGCAGACCCACCGGTGGGTCTCAGAATACCGACATGTCTCCAAAGGCCCACTAGTGGGTCTACTGAGATTTTATTGTCTTCGAAGGCCCACTAATGACCCCTTCATTGTCAAGGTTCTTAAAGCAGACCCCACGGTGGGTCTCAGAATACTGACATGTCTTTAAAGGCCCCCTGACAGGGGTAGGCTCCGTGTGATTCTACCTAGCACGACCCCGGATGATTATCATAATTTTCATGTAGTACAAATTCATGAAAAAAAATGTACTTTTTTGTACCATAGAATAAAATAAATGTACTCTGATATTTTCGCTGATAAAACGTAGGTGCCCTGTAGTACCTTTCTGGCACGACCACTACACATTTTAGGTTTTATATCAACTTTATGGTGGAAAATACTATAAATATAATTGTACTTAATTGTACTCTATTTTACAGATATTTTTGAACGGTTCAAAGCCACAAAATTATTTTATTTACTTTTGCCTAAATACTTAGAATTAACAGTAATGGCGTAACGTTGTGACATTGATGTTACTTAAAAAGTAAAACGCTTTGAAACAGGTAAACCACCGTTCAAAAATATCTGTAAAATAGAGTACAATTAAGTACAATTATACCTATTTATAGTATTTTCCACCATAAAGTTGATATAAAACCTAAAATGTGTAGTGGTCGTGCCAGAAAGGTACTACAGGGCACCTACGTTTTATCAGCGAAAATATCAGAGTACATTTATTTTATTCTATGGTACAAAAAAGTACATTTTTTTTCATGAATTTGTACTACATGAAAACTATGATAATCATCCGGGGTCGTGCTAGGTAGAATCACACGTAGGCTCCATTGATTTTTTAATTTTATGTCTCCTAATACCCACCATGAAGTTAAATGTAAGAAAAAATAATCACACTAGATGCTTGATATCATCGGAAAATTTTAAGCTATCAATCCCTGCGGATTCCACTAGGTTTCGAGAAAAATTAGTTGTTTACAATACAAGCTGCACGCTTGTGGAATGCGCTACCAGAAAAGGGCTCAGACGCTCTCAACGTTTAAAACATTACTTAAGGAACACATTTCATCAGTGGATCTTTGAAGATAATAAAATCTCAGGGGATCCACTAGTGGGCCTTTAGAGACATGTCAGTATTCTGAGACCCACCGTTGGATCTACTTTATGAACCTTGACAACGAAGGGGTCTTTAGTGGGTCTTCGAAGACAATAAAATCTCAGTAGACCCACTAGTGGGCCATTGGAGACACATCAGTATTCTGAGACCCACCGGTGGGTCTACTTAGTGGGTCCTTGAAGCCCTATGACACGCGCTTCCGGGGGTGATGCGCGGGCGACTGAATGTTTGTTTACAACTTGCGAGCTAGGAATGTGCGGCCATAACTGGACATCTCGATATGTCACGTATTAAACAAAAATATTACACCTGTTCATAACTTGACATCTTAACTTATCATGATTTAATTTGAGGAAGACGGCTGTCTATGATTGATATCTCATTATGTCAGAATTCAAAAACAGAATATTCAGTTTGACATAACTTAATACATCAATTTGTCATTTTTAATTTCTCATTTTTCAGTAAATCATAAGTGTGTAAGTAGAGATATCCAGAAACCGACTTTATCCTGGTAGCTAAGTATATCTTGATATAACTACATATCAATCTTTGTTCACATAAAAAAAAAATCGATAACTAGGTATGAAGATTTATCAAATTAGAGACGAAAAAATGTGAGATGTCAACATACAACCAAGCGTGATTACAAAAAAAAAAATGTACCTTTTCAGCTGTAAATTTTTTACCTATATATTCATACCGTTGGGATCGCATTAAGCTAATAAAAAGAAAATCATACAAGTCGAGATGTCAAGTTATTCACGCCAGCCACGGATTTATACTAGTAGGGCGCGTGTGTGCGCGGCCCGCTAAAGCGGACCACGTAGATGAGTGGACAACAGGAACCTGGAACAGGGGTCCGTTTGGATTTAAAGTTTTGGCGTGTAAGTAATTATGTTACAGTTTTTCTTGGTTCTGTACCAGAAAGGTTCCAACCGGGCCCCATTACTAAGCCTCCGCTATCCGTCCATCCTTCTGTCTGTCAGCGTCCTTGTGGTTAGATTGAAAAATTGGGACTTGGAATTCAATACCTAACAAAAGTCTATGCTCGGCATTTACAATAGGTACCTATTATTTCACCAGGAACAGTTCCTAATTCTCTATGGTTTAGGAGTGTTGTACCCTGCATCATCAGGTTTGTGGAATTCAGACTTGAAGTGTAATCATGAAGCTGTTGCTTGATGCCTAAAATGCTGTTATGTTATTCTCTATGCTATGCTATGTTATGTTATTCTCTACACCACCTATAAGGTTGACTGGTAGAGAATGCCTGTTGCATATGTGCATGAAGTTTTAGGAATATATATAGGAATCCCCATGGTTTAAGAGTTCAGCACCTTGCAGCATCAAGATTGCGGAGTCGGGATCCGAAGTTCAATTATGTAGTCTATGCTTGGTACTTAAAATATTATTGCATTGCACCATCCGCAGTTTCTGAATCACTATAGTTTGTGAGCGCAGCTGTACCCTGCATTATCAGGGTTGAGGGGTTGGGACTTGGAATCTAACCATGAAGTCGTTGCTTGGTACCTATAATATTAATTCACAATGAACACTTTCTGAATCTTGATAACCTAGGGCCTAGGCGGGCAGTAATCTTTCAGCATCAGCATTAAGGAGTTGGATCCAGATTTTTTTATGGGACCAAGACGAAAACTTCTACAGTTTATTTAAAAAAATCTTTGCAAAAAAATGAAAATCAACGGGCCGTTTTGAGAACCACCTCTTTTTTCGAAGTCGGTTAAAAGCATATCAAAGTCTTGCACATTTGTCTCTTCAATATTCGCCTTATATTTTGTATGGAAAAATAAATTTCGCCATTTTGAATTTTTTCTCTATTCATCGAGTAGACCTCTAGGCTAGGTCCTTATCATCTTCAGCCAAAAAACCTCTCTTCTATCTTCTATTATACTTTGTGAGATAGACGCTGTCGAAAATTGTATGGGCGCCATCTTGAATCTGCCATTTTAGTTATATTTTTAGCTTACTGACAATTGGATGAGATTCCGAGTGGTTTTTATTTGAGCACTCCCTGCCTCTCTTCAATACCTTGGCCGTGCTCTTCACCCGTCTCCAAAATCTCCATATTTTTCCTCCGAATGAATTTTCGTCCTTTATATGAAAGCATCAGGAAAAAAAAATACAGCAGAGGTGAACCGAAACACAATTCATCCATCTTTAATACTTTCTGAGAGAGACACCCATGACATTTGTGTTGACGCCATCTTGAATCCGCCATTTTGGATTTGTTTCCATCTCCCTGCCAATTGGATGAGGTTCCAAGTATTTTTTGTTTGAGCAGCCCTCACCTATGTCTAATACCTTGGCCGTGCTTCTCACCCATCTTCCAAACCTTCGATCATCATCTATCTACATATTTCTGACTAAGAGTTCTTCCACAAAAACATTTTAAAAAGAAACTATGTATAAATCAAAGTCTTGCATAGTTCAAAACTTGTAGTCTATTCAATGTTCGCCATACATTTTCTATAGAAAAATAAATTCCACCATCTTGAATTTTTTTTCTATTCATCGATTAGACCTTTGGATCCTGATCATCTTTTGCGAAGAAACTACTCTTCCATCTTTTATACTCTCCGAGATGGACACCGAGGAAGTTTCTATGGCGGCCATTTTTTTTTCGCCATTTTGAATTTTTTTTCAGGTCACTGGCAATTGAATGACGTTTCGAGTGACATTTGCTCAAGCACCACCAACCTATCTTCAATACCTTAAGCGTGCTCTTCACCCGTCTCCGAAATCCTCCATCATCAGCTCTCTCCATATTTTTCCTCCGAATGAATTTCCATCCTCTATACGTAACCATCGGTGAAAAAAAAAAATTTCATACAAAATTGTTCAGGAGAGGTGACCAATGAGTGAGTGAATCAGCACGAGCAGCTATATATATATTAAAATAACAAATTTCTATTATCACGAAATAATGTAGGTATCTGTATTTGCAGCTACCTAGCTACCTAAAATATGTTTTCTATTCAAAATACAATGAAAAATTATTATGTAGCAATATACCAGACCACTTATATTTTATCAAGATTTTATCCTTACGAGCGTTTTAACCAGACAAGGGGCCTTATTCTATTTGCCATTGGTTGCGCTAATCACGCGAAAATTACGATTAAGTCACGGAATGGTACAAACGTCTAGTGTAAATTGTCATCGTAACCGTATCGAGCCTCGATACGGGCGTGATACGGCTGTGAAATAAAACTATAATTGTTATGCGCGCGCATTTAACTGACATTTGCGTAAGACTGGACTGACAGACTGTGATATTTGAAAATTTTTGGCCATCTTAACCACGTCTTAAACGTGATAGAGTCTATCTACAATCGTACCAAACCGTCAAAATGACAGAAAAACATGGGATTCTAATCGACAAATCTAAGCGCGCGGTTGACTGACATTAGCGTAAGACTTGGTAGTCTTACGCAAATGTCAGTCTACCAAATCTATATTATTTACTTATGATAAATCTGTAGAAGTGAAAATTCTGTACATTGAAAATATCAAAAAAATAAACGGCTGAGGGTGTTACTAGACCGACACCAAACCCAAAAATGTGATTATAATTTTTTTGTCTGTCTGTCTGTCTGTTTGTTCAGGCATCACGCAAAAACTACCGTTTCGATTACGACAAAACTTGGTATAATTATTCTTTAATATCCTGGGCACCACACTGGGTACTTTTTATTCCGGAAAAGTACATACAATAAAAAACAAACTTCACGCTGCTGCCTACGGGCAATCCGGCAGGGTGGGAGTGGCCCTCTAGAGGGCTACTCCAAGGCTCGCCACGTATCCCTCTGACTAGCAGAGGGCACAGGGCCCCTTCTAGAGGGCTACTCCAAGGCTCGCCACGTATCCCTCTGACTAGCAGAGGGCACAGGGCCCCCTTTCGCGGGGTTGAGGAGCCCATCTTTAAACCGGGATATGCTCTAAGCAATCTTACAACTGAAGACTTGAGACGGCATGCGGTTTTTATGAGGTCCGAGTCAAAATTAACTACTCCTGTTGGCCGATGGGGGTGTTTTTTTTATACTACGTAGGTGGCAGACAAGCACACGGCACAAGTGGTATCCGAAGGAACCTCCGCAAGAAAAAAGGAATTTGAAACGGAATTCGAAATCCACGCGAGCCAAACCGCGCGCAATAGCTAGTACTAGACAATCTGTGGTAAGACTGGACTTCTTCAACTTAGTGTAAATCCCAGTCGCATCCAAAGCTTTCACCTCGGAGTCTGGGGTCCGCTTTACAAGTCTAACTGTGGATTTGGCTGGACCTCGATATTTTCCGTGAAGCGACTGCCATCTGTCCTTCACAACCCAATGGTGAAATTAGGCGATATCGAAGCATTGCAGCTAGACCGTTGTTGTTGGACCTTTTCGGGCTCAAACTACCCGTAATGACTGCTATAGATATTTGTATGGCAACCGGGACCGACGGCTTAACGTGCTCTCCGAGGCACGACCAGACCAATGCAAATACCCATATTCATGCATACAATAATTGCACTGAGCGGGGATCGAACCCGCGCCTCCTGCGCAGCGGCTGCGTTCACTACCACTACGCCACACTTGGAAAACTTGACGTGCCCGATAATAGATATTTTGAAAGGAGTTTTTATTTTGGTTTACTTTGTTTGACATTGGCATACACCTACCTATTTGCCATAAATTGCAAAAAAAAACATTGATGTCAAATACGGGAAAATAAACAAATCATTGTCATTTATGCGAAAAATAGGTAAATGGAAGTTTTGTAAAACGATTACTTAAAGCAGAATATAATTATATAATAAGAAATAACACGAGTTCAGTATGAACGTTTAATGTGAAAAGAATACCCAGTCTTTCATAGGTAACAAGGAAAGAACATGAAGGAAAGTTAAAAAGTAGAGTAGTGAAATATACAAGATTATGTGGCATTAAAATGTAAATAAATAAATAAATCTAGCCGTTGACTCAAAGAAGAAGAAATAAAATGTATTTTACATTTGCTGTGTTGATTGCATGATATTTCTCATAAAATCCTAAAAGGTGTAAGCACAGGTATAAGGTATATAATATTCGTTTTTACAAGCTTGCAGATGTAATAAAAGATCTTAGCTATAATAAAAAATATTAAAGAATCATGTTGTTTTTTACTTATCTGATCCTACATGCATGCATAGGTACATAATAAATCCTATCCTACTAATCCTATTCCTACTAATATTATAAACGCGAAAGTTTGTGAGAATGTATGTCTGGATGTATGGATGTATGTTTGTTACTCTGCCACACAAAAACGGCTGAATGGATCTGGCTAAAATTTGGTACAGAGATAGATTATAGTCTGGAATAACATATAGGCTACTTTTTATACAAGCTTATGCCGCGGCTCCGCTCGCAAAGTCGATCGGTCGGGATTTCTAGATATATCTTTGTTACTCTTTCACGTAAAAACGGCTGAATAGATCTGGCTGAAATTTGGTAACGAGATAGATTAAAGTATGGAATAACACATAGGCTACTTTTTATACAAGCTAATACCCGTGACTCCGCTCACGGAGTCGATTAACAGGGGGATTAGTCGACCCACGGAGTCGATCAGTCGGGATGTCTAGATGTATGTTTGTTACTCTTTCACGCAAAAACAGCTGAAAAGATCGGGTTGAAATTTGGTAACAAGATAGATTAAAATGTGGAATAACATATAGGCTACTTTTTATACAAGCTAATACCCGCGACTCCGCCCATGGAGTCGATCAGTCGGGATATCTGGATGCATGTTTGTTACTCTTTCACGCAAAAACGGCTGAATAGATCGGGTTGAAATTTGGTACAGAGATAGATTATGGTCTGAAATAACATATGGGCTACTATTTATACAAGCTAATACTCGCGGCTTCGCTCGCGAAGTCGATCGGTCGGGATGTCCAGATATTATGTTTGTTGCTATTTCACGTAAAAACGGCTGAATGGATCTGGCTGAAATTTGGTACAGAGATAGATTATAGTCTGGAGTAATATATAGGCTACTTTTTATACAAGCTAATACCCGCGACTCTGTCCGTGGGAGTCGATTGTTTGGTAATCGTTTTTTGGTCATATCTCCAGTTCTACTTAACCAAATGCAATCAAACCTAAGGCAGATTTTATGTAAAATCAAGGCCTTTCTAATGAAAAGACGGCTTCAAAATTTGTTCAGCAGTTTTTGCCTCCATCACGAACAAACAGAAGTGTGGAGTGGAGAGTGGAGTGAACAGCGGAGTGGAAAGTCGAGTGGAGAGTCGTTTCATTAAAATAGACTTTGTGGCGATACCGAATTCCACGCGGGCGAAGCCGCGGGCGGAAGCTAGTATACTATATTGATTAATACTAACTTAATTTCTGCAGCTCTTTGATTAGATCTCTCAATAGGTTTCAATCTAAAGGATTGGCTAAGAAAATGAAACAATCCTTTAATAATAATAATAGTTACCTATAAGCCTTTATTTCAGACATTACACATAACATGACACTTACAGTTAGATTTACAATATTTAGGGTATTTTGCCTATTGGTATAGGCCTCCCAATGCCTTCTATCCCTACCTGTCTCTGGCCAGTCTTTACCAAGTGTGGCCTGCTACGCCGTTTATCTCATCTTCCCATCTCTTGAACTGGCAGCCCCATAATATTTGCTTTTCATATTTTCCTTCAACGTCCAATAGGTACCTATCTCTTCCATGCTTTGCCAACTTTTAGTGCCAATTTCGAAACAATTCTTACTTTAATTTCGTATGAATAATTTCTGATCTAACGACAGCGGATCTGATGCATCTCTCTGCAATTTCCTTTGACGACGGAATATAATAAATAATACTCATCCATTTTGGTTTAAGTTATTTAGGTATGATTCCAAAAAAACGGCAAAAAAACCGTAAACAAAGTCGTTGTCAAATGACTGTAGTTGACAATGTCTGAATGTCACCGTCACCTCATTATGAGTTCAGAAATTATATGAAATTCCAAAAAGTTTGGATGCGATTTTCATGGAAAAACAAGTCCAAATATTGATGTAGGAACCAATTAACACTATTTCATCTTGCATTATACGCAAAGCTTATCAATTATCATACCTCTAAATTAAAACCGGGAAAATGATCACTGTCAGAAAAGTGATAATTACTGACAGTTATTTTCAGAACGAAACCACGGTACAATCGTATGGCAATTAGAATACACTATTTTGCTTTCGATAATTTGATAAGATTAGAAAATGACGTTTGGGTGTGATACAATCACACTTTTTCTACGGTTAGTAATCGATGGCAAATAGAATAAGGGCCAAGGATGGACACTTCTAACCTAGGTAGTTAAAGGTAAGTAAAGTTAAGTGTTGTGAATCAACATGTTAGCTTAAAGAAATTATATTATACGTAAATAATAATAATTTCTAATTTCGTTAACAATAACATCACACTCACTTGTGTATTACTTACCTAAGTAGGTATTATCCTCCTATCGTTTCTTGAATATTGTTCATATAGGTAACAAAAAACTTATGTGAAATATTTAAGATAGTAGATAATATATTATATTATTATACTTACGTATTAGATACTTATTTATATTTTATGTATACCTAAAACCCCAAAAATTTAAAAATAAACTATCAATAGCGAATTGGTGCGCCATCATTATTTATGACTTCTTGTAATCTTTGTCTCATGCTTGCTACTAAATTAAAACATAGATTTGAACCACGAAAAGAATCCCAAGTTGAATTAACAAGCTCATCTAAGTTGGCTTTGGACCGCACACTCGATGGATCCCAGTTAAGCACCATGTGACCCCATAAATTTTCGATGGGATTCAAATCGGGACTTTTGGCTGGCCACTTAATAACGGTCAAGTTTTCTTGGTTGTCTAACCAATTTTGCACCAGACGTGCACGATGCACAGCGCAGTTATCATGCACGAAATAAATATGTTCGTGTGGATAAGCTATACGCACAGTTGGTAGCATAATATCTTTTAAAACCTCTAAGTAACCTTGACTGTTATTACGACCGCCTACTTCAACTAACTCACCAGGACCCATCGAGGACATCCAACCCCAGTACCCCAAAGTAATATGGCCACTAGTCCTGCATGGCAGGACATTTTTTTGCAGGTATCGCTCACCTGTTTTCCTCCACAAAATTTTACGTCCATCCTTGTCTGATTTAAAACACTTCTCATCACTAAAAATAACAACATTGTTGCACCAATCAAAGTTTAGATATTCCCTGGCGAAATTCAGTCTATTTTGGCGATGAAGATCCGACATCAGTATTTTTCTAGCCGGTTTGCGACACCTTATTCCAGCTGCCTGAAGATGTCTCCTAATTGTCGCTAAGCTGACATCGTGTTTGGTGGCCATAACGCGAGTGGAGGGGTAAAGGGGTTTTCGGTATGTGCGTCCACCACCTCTTTATGCCTAGAACAGGCATCAGTGTAGGCAAAAGCCTTGGGGCCAGGCCGAAGACGGTCTATTTCGCCTGATTCGCCATAACGGCGAACCCACCGCTGCACAGCCTTCCTCTATAAAAAAACATACAATTAGTTACTATATTATAATCGTATATTTAGGTATATAATTTTAATTTTTTTATACTTATATAGTACTCATACCTATATATATATACCTATATATTCTATATTATATACCTACTTAACTCATATATACTCATTAAATACTTAAATATATATAAACATAGGTATATGTATTATCAAACAAGTATAATTATTATAATAACAAATATATAAAACAAATATGCCTATACTCTAAAGCCAAATTATTGCGTATATTTACATAGCAACTCTCATAATACATAATAATTTGTAAAAATACCATTGCTTACCGATATGTTTAATCTTCTAGATATTTCACTTATCGAAATGTTTTGCTCATGCAAAATAACTATATGCGCTCTCATTATTGTTGTAAGATGATTATTATTCATTTTGTGAATAAAAAAAATACTCGTAGATATATTAAGTAAGAAAACAAAGTTGTTTTAACGTTTGGAAAGCACAAAGCACCAAGATCCAATAGTAAATCTATAAACGTAGGTAATATTAGCTTAACCCTTAAATTGTCACTTACTGAATCTGAAAGATTTTTTACATTTTGGGTGACGTTTTGGGTAGTAATAGGGGTAGAAAAGAATAATCCTTTAGAATTTTTGGAAAATTATGTATTTATATATGTGTTTTCAGATGTCACTTAAAACGGACATTGCCCATTTCCGGCTACTGTGCGGTGACCTCATATATGTCACATTAAACGGACATTGCCAAAAACATAGCTAACATGTTTTTTTTCTAATCGAACAAAAAACAGTACTTACATAGAATAAAAGTAACAATGAGATCAAGTTTCAGTTATGAACCATTTAAAATTATAATAACAAAATTAGATGTAACGAACAAAACATAAAACCAAACTCTGAAATTAAATATTTATCCATAGGTATATTTAGTAATTAACATATTGGTAATAGGCTCGCGTTTGACTACAATCTCACCTGTTGGTAAGTGATGATGTGGTTGACGGTGGAGCACGCTTGCCTAGACCTATTCATATATTACCTATTCACTCTAGACTTGAAGACTCCCAGATTGTAGCTTTCCGGAAATACAAACTCAGGCAGGGTATTCCACTGTTTAGCAGTACGCAAGATGAACGTACTGCCAAAACGTTTTGTGCGTATGAGTGGGATATCCACCATGTACCGGTGGCGCGTTGCCGTACGTTTGGTCGTTCGGTGATGAAAGGGGCTTGGAGGAATTAGGTCATGTAATTCCAGCGCACATTCCCCGAAGAGCAACCGATAAAAAATAGAGAGGCTAGCGATTCTACGCCAATGTTCCAAGCTCTGAAGCTTAGTCTCAACCAGCGATTCGCAGTTGATGAGTCTCTTGGCCCTTCTCTCAATTGACTCAACTGCTTCGAGGTGGTATTTTGCTGAGCCGTTACAGAGGTGCAAGCAATACTCGATACACGATCGAACTTGCGCTTTGTAAAGGTTGAGCAGCTGTTCCGGTGTGAAAATATTGCCGCACCTTCGAAAGAATACCCAGCTTTTTGGCAGCTACTTGAGTCCTTGCCTCAATGTATGGACCAAAGTTGAGGGTAGAAGTGAGAGTCACGCCAAGAAGCTCAAGGTGGTCGGTTATCGGCACTGGTACACCTCGGAAAGTAAGGTTTGGCTGGAATTGGCTCCGCTTAGTTGATAATAGACACGCCTGGGTCTTATTTGCGTTGAAATTGACCAAGTTAGCGTCTCACCAATCGGAGATAGCCTTCAAGGACAAGTCCAAACGCTCAACCATAGCCTCTTGAAGAGACTGGGTCTGTGCCTCTTCGTGTTTCACGATGGCCTCACTCCAAATGTGTGTGGCATACACAAGAAGATCCCCAGTGGAACGGTTCTGGCGGACCCCATATTGCCGATTACTGAGGAGGACGTTCGTTTCGAGGTATGCCAGGAGCTTATGGTTCAAAAAAACATTATTTTAATGGTGAGTATGCTGGATCTATGAACTATTTGTAAGTAGTACTTAATGGCAAGGTCCGTTATATGGGACAAACAAAAACACACTAGTTCGTAGTTCTCATTGGCAAGGTCCGTTATATGGGACAAACAAAAAATACACTAATCCATAGTTCTAATTGGCATAGTCCGTTTTAAATGACATACTTAATTTCGATGTAATTAGTGATAAAAAACTTTGATTTTGTCGAAACAAATTATGACATCTAATACATTATATCGTATTTTAATTATATGTAATAAAAGAATGCACAAAATAAAGAAAAAAATCACCTTTTCAAAATCTTTTGTCTGGAGCGCAACAACACCCTCCTGTTGCACTTTTTCAAATCGGTTTTATGAGCGACCTTTGACTGTTTCGCACGCACAAAATGCGTAAATGCGAAAGAGATAGTCTATTAAACACAATGAGATGCGCGCGCGATGTGGTATCGTGTAATATTTTATATCTGTGTGCGTATAAGCACTACGTCCTTTGAAACGGACAGAATCAATTTAAGGGTTAATAAAATAATCACCAAAAAGAGGGTAATAGGTATAAATTCTATAACATGTAAACAACGCATGATACTCGCTCAGTAATAATTCTCGTTCAATAGTTACTACTGAATTGTGTTTTAGGTGATAATACTGATTTAATTTATTGTATGTATAAAAATATCACAAATATTTCAAAATACTATATATATCTAAATATATACCGCAATATTATCTTTTGATATAATGAAATAAATGATTAATAAGAAGATAAAAACGTATTAAAATGTTCAAAAAGTAACATATGGTACTGGGATTCGAACTCAAAAACTTTTACGATAAAAAACTCAAAAACGTTTCAAGCGAACCCGAGAGCTCCCAGACCACAACAACTAATTGAATTTTTTATAAAATTAACGGTCTTATAGCTTCATTACAATAATTTTATGAGCTATTACTTGAGAAATTGTAAATAATAAATACGAATGGTGTAAATCTATTGTCATTTGCTAGTGTGAGTGGACAAACAAGTTATTGACATACACACATGTAAATTATAGCTGCGTTGGAGCATATCAGAATTACCCACACGCGTGAAGTTTTCTGTGTGGGTTGCCCCTCCATCTCTGAAGCTTTGTGTACATATAACCTAGGTACATACTTCCGTTAAAATAAATTTCGAGCATATAAAGACATATTAATAATCTAAGCATATAAATTAGAAAAATATATAAAAAATACAACCTGTCATTGGTTTTTAATCTATAGAATAACGCAAATCACGTAAAAAAGCAAAGATTTTGGTTTGCTATGTTACCCTTTTTTACTTTAGCTTACCAAGAGTTTAGTTAAGGTTTATTTAGTACTCACCAAGACTAACTAACACAAATACACACGACAACATGGCAATACATCTCTATAACAACTAAAACAAGTTCGCAAAATAAAATGCTGACTAAGTGTCTGCGCAAACGCAGACATTTTTAGTTGCCGAAACGGGACATACCAGTTAGATATTATAAATGTGAAAGTTTATAAAGATGTTTGTTAAGTTTGGATGTTTGTTACTCAATAACGCTCTAACGGTTGAACGGATGTGGCTGAACACATCCGTTCAGTCATAAAAAAATAATCAGTAGGTATACTCGTAATAGGTCATTTGTCTGTTTGTGTCTATTGTCACCCGTTTGCTAATATAAGGACGGTAGTGAATTTAATAATTATTTGTAACTTCTCCAATTTACTTTTGTAAATTGGAGAAGTTACTCAATAACGCTCTAACGGTTGAACGGATGTGGCTGGACACATCCGTTCAGTCATAAAAAAATAATCAGTAGGTATACTCGTAATAGGTCATTTGTCTGTTTGTGTCTATTGTCACCCGTTTGCTAATATAAGGACGGTAGTGAATTTAATAATTATTTGTAACTTCTCCAATTTACTTTTGTAAATTGGAGAAGTTACTCAATAACGCTCTAACGGTTGAACGGATGTGGCTGGACACATCCGTTCAGTCATAAAAAAATAATCAGTAGGTATACTCGTAATAGGTCATTTGTCTGTTTGTGTCTATTGTCACCCGTTTGCTAATATAAGGACGGTAGTGAATTTAATAATTATTTGGAACTTCTCCAATTTACAAAAGTAAATTGGAGAAGTTACAAATAATTATTAAATTCAATGCGGGTTAAAATTCAATGCGGGTCAAATAATTTCGATGCGGGTTCCAAGACAGCTAAGCGTTTTGATGGGACAAGACTTATGATTGACATTACGCGGTTCGTTCGTATTCATGTTCGTAGGTCACTACTTTTTTTTTTAAAATGGCTTTTACTTTGCAATTTGCCACAAACAAGTATTATAATTTGCGCATAAATGTATTATGCAGCGTTTTCGTTATTTAGTCAAAGTCAAGGTCAAGTCACGGTCTTCATAGTCAATAGTCAAGTCAGTCTTCCTTCATAGTCTTGCCCCTCTATGGAGTTTTGGAATCAACGTTGAAAAGCACAATTCATGGTAATATACCACTTTCCCAAACTTGTGCACGTTGCCGAAGATGTTATGTTTAAAAATCAACTGTTTTTACACATAATTACTACATTTTACACTAATTTAAAAAAATGAGATCAAGACTAGACTGAGACTTCACGAAACATATCGACTTAAGAGCTTAACTGTACCAAAACTGCCTTTATGCGAATTTGCCCTTTTGAGAAGTTGCCGTTATGAGAAATTGCCATTCTGAGAAGTTGCCCTTATGCGAATAAGCCAGGCAATTCAGTAATACATCCATTCGTCCATACTTTCGCATTTATAATAGTATTAATATCATAGTCCATTCTTAGTTCACCACCACCTTATAACGTTCTTTCCGGTAGCATCTGAGGCTCTCACTTCGAAGCCCAGGGTCAACTTTCTACTTAATCCTTTAGGTTTGACTTTGCGGCATTTATGAATGCAACTTTGTGAAAGTTAAGAAAGCAGATTTTCTTGTCGTGGTCAGATCCGATATGAACACCAAGTCTGACCAAGACCTTTTTGAAATGAATCCCATCGAAATCCTTTCAGTAATTTTTGCGTCCAGCATCGCGAACAAACAGACAAGAATACAAAATTAAAGAGTGTTTGGAATTGTTTATCATAACCCAAACTTTTTTAAAAGGTCTGCAATGTACCTATAGATACAGCTCATTTACAATTTTATAATAGTACCTACCTATATAAATTTATTCATATATCGAGATACCTAGATTCGTTTACACTTATGATAACTTCTCATACATATATTAGCACCTAACAAGTTACACCGAGTTTATTCCAAACGTTTTCCCTGTATGAGTCAAATATCGGTGTTACAACAACAGATTATTTTTGTTTGGAAACGGGTTTTAATCATAATTGTGAAGTGGGGAGTCTGTGAACTGGCGTAAATTTCAACCAACATACCTAAATGAGTCGGCTAATATGAAGTTTATATTCACTTTAATTTTGCTGAGCGCAGATAATGACACAAGTCTTAAGGCAGGGGACTTACCATGACGATACACGATAATAGTTCAGTTTCGGAGCAATCTAATACAAGTTTCTAAACAGGGTAAGGAACGAATCAGTTGGTTGGTTCGTTGCTAATATTTGGAACGTGAAACTGAACGAATTAATACGACGTCATAGTATGAGTACGAAACTATACAGTTTAGGAGTACTATTTGTATGTATTCTGTGGTTTAGGTCTGCAATTGAATTGCTATATAATTGAGTGGTCATGATAAGCTCTCAGTTATGTCTCGATGTGACTTAAACTGTGAAACAAAGCTGTCTAATTACGTACGTAATTAGACAGCTTTGTTTTGTTCTAAATCAAGGCACATTCATATACATAATACCTAAGCATAATACTTATTATGTTGTATCAATCTGAGCAATAATCAGTCTTAAGACTGTCATTTATATTGTCTATAATGAGCGCTTAGTCTTAAAGTTGACCAATCCGGTTATGCAGCTGACCATCCGATAACATACATGTAAAATTAAAAATCACGATTCCCCAGTAATCACTGTTATTTTGTTGACGTAGTAACCTCATAGGACCTGTATTGCTGTCATTAAGAACAAACTTGCCAGTAAATAAAATTCTACCATAATTTGGGGTAAAAATGTTAGTTAAGAATCTATCTACATTTATGTCCAAAAATTAGAAATTAACTTTTATAACGCTTAATATAAGTATAATTCGAATACTTGATTAGTGTGGGGCCTATCAAATTAATTTACGAGCTGATACACCTGATTAACGGCCGAGGTTTTAGTGTAGATTTTCCTCTCGGGGTTAGGACTGTTGGCAGTCATTCCTGTAAAATCCGAGATTAGTCACATTGGGAGGCAAGAGTAGAAAATTGGACCCCAACCTCCAAAGTAAAGCTTTGGATATCTACCTCTAGACTTGGATTGGAATCTCTTCTACTTTGCGCTTCAATAATCAGTCCCTAAAAATATTCATTATTATTTCATTGCCGCTTCCTTGGAACAGGCGTTCTCACTATTCTGTTTTTTGATTTGGCTTAGCTTGATTTTTACAGGAGCAACTGCCGTCTGACACTTCAACCCCGATTGGAAAGCCATCAGAGCCTCGTCTGTCATATGGGCCCCGGTGACGTTTGAGAGGCCCCATGCACCACTCCGCCAATACAAAAAATATCTAGAAATTTTCATTGTACCTAATTGTTAACTAATAAATAGGTACCTACTCGAAACTTTTACATTACTTTTTTACATTCCTATTTAATGATTTATTATTGATGATTGGTTAATAATTAGAAACCATAATAATTTTTTCCTTGCTGATGATTAATTCCATTATAGTACCTACCCTAATTATTTCATTTCATCTAGGTAAAATTAAATTTGTAACTGGTATCACCATACAGAGAGTAGTTTGTGGTTTTTCTTCGATGACCACTGTCATATTTTGTTGTGGCATTAGATCGAGATTTTTTATTAGTTTGCACCTCTCGTACTTACACACACTTTAATAGAAATAATAATAATAATGTTGTCTATTAAGCAATAAAAATAATATCTTGCCATTGAACTAGTCAAGTTTATTTATTGTTATTTATTAAATTGACAGCCTATAGTGATGTGCAAAATGTTGATTTCTGTTTTATTTTTAATTTATGTCGGTAAGTTTGTTTTTTGTTTCTTTTAAGTTTTTGTTTATCTTTTTATGAAGAAATATTATACATAATTATAACATATGAAAAAGCATGATTTGTTCATCTTTTTAGTATTTGACTATATAATTAAACTGGCTATCGCCCGCGACTTCGCTCGTGTGGGATTCTGTTCCCGTTCTTGCGAACTGTGGGAACCTATTCCAGGAATAAAAAGTAGCCTATATTATTATGTTACTCCAGACTATAAATCTAGCCTTGTACAAGATATAGCCAGATCCGTTTAGCCGTTTAAAGCGTGCACGAGTAAGTAACAAACACACAGTAGGAATATAGGTATGTTAAAT
Source organism: Lithosia quadra (assembly GCA_963576445.1). NCBI lineage: Eukaryota > Metazoa > Arthropoda > Insecta > Lepidoptera > Erebidae > Lithosia > Lithosia quadra. The sequence goes on from OY754897.1 coordinate 4,538,846, forward strand.
CCGTACTTATAAGCGTTTTCTATCACAAATAGATTACCTATTCGAATGAAGCAAGGAGCTCCGAGCTGAGTGCTATAATATGCATCCGTAATGCTTTATATATCTCTTTTATAGGTAGGTACTTGACCTATTTGTCCCCCGCTTGCTAAGGACGTAAGTGGATTTACTGTATTTGAAACTCCTCCAATTTCACTTCTTATTAATTTCAACGCGGTTACAAAAACAGTTTAACTTGACTTCCCCCGTGTCATAACTCGGTATGTCCGCTGTCCGTGGGTCACTACTGTTGATCCTCAGGAGTTACAGTAGTAGGAATGAGGGGGGGGGGGAAGGTTTATAAAAATAAGTATACAGATATTATTTTTGGGTTTAAATAACTTATGAGGTTGACTGTACCTGTTTCTTTTTTTCGTGAGGAAAAAGGGCCACCATTATATCACTGTCGGTATATGTAAATTGGGACTCCTTCCTGAGACTTTACCTTTAGCTTACCATCGGGCGAGGTGAAGTTATATTGACGTGACCGATAAATAAAAATAAAAACCACTAGCTTTCTGTATTGCTTTTGTCAGCAGCCATTTGGAACAACTCTTCAACAGAGGCAATACCGGTCCACCCCTTAATGTTCCGCAGCCAAGACTTTCTTTGGCGCCCAGCACGTCTCTTCGCCTCTACTTTAACCATCATGATGAGATAATTTATTTCACGTATATCCATAATAACATAATTAAACATAATAGGAAATTGATTGGCAATTTACTAGCCAAGTTTGTCGTTAAATTGTTAATAGCTATCGTTTATGTAACGAGTATCGTATATAACTTTATATATATCGTTTATATAACTTTATTATTAAGCAGAATATTATAGGTATGATGCATAGAATATATAAGTATAAGGTATGACGTATGTTATAGCGCGGTCCAAGTGCAGTTTCCCTTGGTCACGGCATCACGCGTGAGCGGCTGGACCGATTGGGCTGAAAATTGATCCGACATAGGATACATTTTTTTTTTAATTACCTATATCATTTTGTTTTCTTCTTTGTGACAAATATTTGTTGAGGGGGGGGGGGAGGTGTTAAATTCAAGAACATTAGAAATTTCCTTGTACTTAGCTGGACGATTCATTGGCCTTCAGCGGTTGTCTCCAGGATTTTTGAATCTCGGCCGGAGGTCATCTCTCTCGCACACTGCCTAAAATTGCCATGATACGTTAAAATTTCCCAATCCAAACCTGTCAAAGTCGAATTTACGCAAAGGCTGAGTTCTTCGGAGCTTCATTTTGATTCTAGTTGAGCTTTATGAAAATTCACAGAACACCGTACATATCAATTATTATTAATTAAGTAATATTTATAGAAATTAATAACAAAATTGACACATATTCGCTTCTTAGATTGTGGGTGACAGCCATTTTAATAAAGAAGCAACACTGTTTACCAATAATTCGTAAGGTGACCAACCATCCGTATTTTGCGGGATAGTCTCCTACTAGAAGCTCCTGCATTGCAATAAATACATAGCATAGTCCCACAAAACGTCAAATGCTTTCCGCACGTACGTTTACATTATCGGACGATTCGCACGAATTGAACTCGCACGAAACGTGCGAGTCGACTCCTTTAAATATTTATTTATTTTCTCTAGGCGATTCGCATTGGTGTGCGAATCGCCTCCTTCAAAAATATGTAGTAGGCTATTGGCACATTCATTTTAAAGAATAAAAAAATAAAAGTACAGTTACCGAAATAAAACTTACAAGTAAGAAAAATATACATTAAATAATTTATTGCATATTATTTAATGCATATTATATTGTGATTAACACAGTGTTATGTGCTAGCAGGAAATCAAAGTACCTAGTGCGCAGACGATTGGCACCCATTTGTGTTTTATGAAATGGAATGACCAGTATGGGGTAAAAATGAAGTAGCTTGGCTTGAGTAGGTCCAGAAGTAGGAAGGGTTAAATATATCAAATACAAAATGAACACACCAATTAAAAATAGGTATCTGTATCAAATAAAACTAAGTACTAAACATGCTATGACTAAACTCAGGCAAAAAAAGCTGTTATGTTTAACGAGCAAATCAACAATAACAAATCAAGTTATAAAAATAATATAGCTTACTCCTAATTCGTAATACAGGTTAAAATATAAACGTATTATAAAAATAGATATTTGGCTTTAATCACAAAATAAAATATTTAAAGACATAATAGGTATGTATTAATAACAAATATATAAAATTTACGACCATCTCTTTTAATTAATAACAACGAACATGGACATGAATAAATGAACGTGGGACAACAGGAACATGTTTAAATGGGTAGAAAATATGTGTATATATAACATAAGTGTACCTACACTACACAGCTACCATATCACAATAAAATATATGGCTGTAATCACAATTTGAATCACAGATTTTACCTTTATTATAAATTTAGTAGCTAAGCTGTTATATATAACGAACAAATCAACAATAACAAATCAAGTTGTAACAATAATATAGCTTACTTCTAATTCGTATACAGGTTAAAATATAAAAGTATTATAAATCACCATCAAAATCACAGTCGTTACCTTATAATAACAATAAAATAATTAACGATATAATAATTATATTATGTATTAAAATTACGACATTAGTTTGCTGGTAATATTGTATTACCAGCAAACTAATTTCGTAATTTTTCGATACAATGCTGTATATTAATTTCACCACGTTTAAATTGCCTTATGATGTCTTCGATTCTATTTTGGAGTCTTATTCTCTCGGGACTTTTAATTGAAATGTACTGATTTTTACGATAAAGGGTTAAATAGTAATTCGAATCTTTACGTACAGTATCTAAAAACAATGCGATGTTTGGTTTAGGTCAACTGTGTAGATATTCCAAGTTTTAAGTGATAATTGTTACTTATTTAATGCATATTTTTCTTACATCCAAGTAAATATCTGTTATTTAAATTTTGATTAGTGTTAGTTTTATTTCGGTGACTGTACTTTATTTCATTTTTTATTCCTTAAAATGTAATGTGTGCCAATAGCCTAATACATATTTTTGAAGGAGGCGATTCGCACACCAATAAATTCACTTCGTGCGAATCGCCTACAGAAAATAAATAAATATTTAAAGGAGTCGACTCGCACGTTTCGTGCGAGTTCAATTCGTGCGAATCGTCCAATGAGCCCAATATCCATCAAAATAATCCTATCCTACTTAATATTATTATGATGATATTATAAACGCGAAAGTTTGTAAGAATGTATGTCTGGATGTCTGGATGTCTGGATGTCTGGATGTCTGGATGTCTGGATGTCTGGATGTATGTTTGTTACTCTGTCACACAAAAACGGCTTGATGGATCTGGCTAAAATTTGGTACAGAGATAGATTATAGTCTGGAATAACATATAGGCTACTTTTTATACAAGCTAATACCGCGGCTCCGCTCGCAAAGTCGATCGGTCGGGATGTCCAAATATTATGTTTGTTGCTATTTCACGTGAAAACGGCCGAATGGATCTGGCTGAAATTTGGTACCGAGATAGAGTGTAGTGTGAAATAACATAATAGGCTAATTTTTATACAAGCTAATACCCGCGGCTTCGCCCATGGAGTTGATCAGTCGGGATATCTGGATTTATGTTTTTTACTCTTTCACGTAAAAACGGCTGAATATATCGGCTTGAAATTTGGTACAGAGATAGATTATAGTCTGGAGTAATATATAGGCTACTCTTTATACAAGCTAATACCTGCGGCTCTGCCCGTGGGAGTCGATTGGTTGGTAATCGTTTTTTGGTCATATCCCCGGTTCTACTTAACCAAATGCAATCAAACAGATTTCATGTAAAACCAAGACCTTTCTAATGAAAAGGCGGCATCAAAATTTGTTCAGCAGTTTTTGCGTCCATCACGAACAAACAGACAAGGATTGCAAAAAAATAGATATTTGTGGTCAACATAACCAAGTCCTTTTTTTTTCAAATATCGATTATTACAACTAAAAGTAATGTTATAAAGGGTTATGATGTCGACTGACCAAGAAAACCGCACTAAAATCTGTTTAGTACTTTTTATCCGAAAGGTTTTGCCTAGACGAGTGGAGACCAGTGGAGTGGAGAATGGAGACAAGTGGAGTGGAGAGTGGAGCGGAGTGGGGAGTGGTGTGGAGTGTGAAGTGGGGAGTGGTGTGGAGAGTTGGTAACGAGATAGATTAAAGTGTGGAATAACATTAGGCAACTTTTTATACAAGCTAATACCCGCGACTCCGCTCACGGAGTCGATCAGTCGACCCACGGAGTAGATCAGTCGGGATGTCTGGATGTATGTTTGTTACTCTTTCACGCAAAAACGGCTGAATAGATCGGGTTGAAATTTGGTATAGAGATAGATTATAGTCTGGAATAACATATAGGCTACTTTTTATACAAGCGAATACCGTGGCTCCGCTCGCAAAGTCGATCGGTCGGTATTTCTAGATATATCTTTGTTACTCTTTCACGTAAAAACGGCTGAATAGATCTGACTGAAATTTGGTAACGAGATAGATTAAAGTGTGGAATAACATATAGGCAACTTTTTATACAAGCTAATACCCGCGACTCCGCTCACGGAGTCGATCAGTCGACCCACGGAGTAGATCAGTCGGGATGTCTGGATGTATGTTTGTTACTCTTTCACGCAAAAACGGCTGAATAGATCGGGTTGAAATTTGGTATAGAGATAGATTATAGTCTGAAATAACATATAGGCTACTTTTTATACAAGCTAATACTCGCGGCTCCGCTCGCGAAGTAGATAGAGTGTAGTGTGAAATAACATATAGGCTACTTTTTATACAAGCTAATACCCGCGGCTTCGCCCATGGAGTCGATCAGTCAGGATATCTGGATGTATGTTTGTTACTCTTTCACGTAAAAACGGCGGAATAGATCAGGTTGAAATTTGGTACAGAGATAGATTATAGTCTGGAATAACATATAGGTTACATTTTATACATGCTAATACCGTGGCTCCGCTCGCAAAGTCGATCGGTCGGGATGTCCAAATATTATGTTTGTTGCTATTTCACGTAAAAGCGGCTGAATGGATTTGGCTGAAATTTGGTACCGAGATAGAGTTGTAGTGTGAAATAACATATAGATTAATTTGTATACAAGCTAATACCCGCGGCTTCGTCCATGGAGTTGATCAGTCGGGATATCTGGATGTATGTTTGTTACTCTTTCACGTAAAAACGGCTGAATAGATCAGGTTGAAATTTGGTACAGAGATAGATTACAGGCTGGAGTAATATATAGGCTACTTTTTATACAAGCTAATACCCGCGGCTCTGCCCGTGGGAGTCGATTGGTTGGTAATCGTTTTTTGGTCATATCCCCGGTTCTACTTAACCAAATGCAATAAAAAATACGGCAGATTGTATGTAAAACCAAGACCTTTCTAATGAAAAGGTGGCATCAAAATTTGTTCAGCAGTTTTTACGTCCATCACGAACAAACAGACAAGGATTGCAAAAAATAGATATTTGACTAAAAGTACTGTTATAAAGGGTTATGATGTCCACACTGTCGCCTTAGGTCAGTCTTTCCCAAAGTGGGCGATAACGCCCCCTTGTGGGCGCTGCAGGTCTCAAGGGGGGCGGTAAGAGACCCAGAAGAAAATGGGGGCGTTGTGTAGAGGCGGGTGGGCGGGGGGTGATTTTTTGTAACTTTATTTAGCTAAGAGGCCTCTTAAACAACAACTGCAAGAGCTCTCGACTCTCAACAACAACTTGTGAACATCAACTAATATGAATTAAAAGATTGCTCAAACTCGGTTCTATATTTCTCTTCGCGTAGTTCATATATCTGTCCTATTTTCTATACTAATATTATAAAGAGGAAAGGTTTGATTGTATGTTTGTCTCGAATAGGCTCCGAAACTACTGGAACAATTTCAATAATTCTTTCACCTATAGAAGGCTACAATATCTGGGAGTAACATAGGCTATAATTTGTTTTCAAAAAATTAAGGAATTCGAACTCCACGCGGGCGGAGCCGCGGGCAACAGCTAGTATTGAATATAGAAAAAATTAATAGTTATTAGTACTCGTAGATATCTATCATGTTTTAACAAGTTTTTGTTAAATAACCCGAATTGTGCATTCCTGTATCAGTCGGCTGGTTCATTGAATGCTTGTTCGGACTTGTTGAGTACGATTGAGCGTCGAATGAGATAAACGAGTTTATGCATGTTTGTTTTATTCCTGTCGGTGCGTGCTGCTTAAGTCTATCATGTTTTAACAAGTTTTAATATACATATATACTATGCGATTCACGTAAGTTGATAACTGTCATATTGACATTTTGATTCCCGTTGCTTACTTCATTGCATAAAGTAAGGTCTGCAAATACATTTTTTTACATCACTATTCCATCTGAGATAAGTACATAAAATGATAATTACGAAATAAACTATCGGTTCTTTTTTATATTTATTTATTTTTAATCGGGCGGTAACACTTCGATGCCGCTTATTTTATCGTTTGCACTGTTATCGGAGCCGCACGAACAATTTGACATGCTCGTGAATGTACCACTGTGCCTTCCCTACTCATTTTAAGCAAATTTAACTGTACCTAACAAAATAAACTTATCAAAACAATAACAAAAGTCTATAACAAACACAATGTAACAACAAAAGTCAACAAGGATGCAACAAAATGGAGAAAAATCGGAAATAAATATCAATGGCTTTGGAAGCGTAGCTAGCGGCACGCTATGACACCAATCAATTATGAACTATTATTATAAACTATTACTAAGAAAATATGTTTTGTATTTAAGAAAGGAAAATAAAAATTAAGTCGTTGTTACCATTACAGGTATGAACCTATCCGACGCCCCGTGAAAATTTTGTTGCTAGCTGTACAATTTTGATGAGTACGGAATGAAGTTGCCGCGAACGCGATTATCTTCTTACTTGAATCGCATAGTAGGTCACAATAATTAATTAATTTAATTTGAAGTTATAGTGGTTTTTAAATAGGTGAAAAAATGGGGGCGCTAAAAAAAGATTTATTCTCAAAGTGGGCAGTAGACAAAATAAGTTTGGGAACCACTGATCTACACTAATATTATAAAGAGGAAAACTTTGTTTGTTTGGTTGTAACGAATAGGCTCCGAAACTACTGGACCGATTTCAATAATTCTTTCACCAATAGAAAGCTACATTATCCACGAACAATATAGGCTTTAATTTATCTCTAAAAAATTTAGGGATCCTTACTAAAACTTCAATAAAGTAACCCAAGGTGTAAAAAAGATAATATTATAAAGAGGAAAACTTTGTTTGTTTGGTTGTAACGAATAGGCTCCGAAACTACTGGACCAATTTCAATAATTCTTTCACCAATAGAAAGCTACATTATCCACGAACAATATAGGCTATAATTTATCTCTAAAAAATTTAGGGATCCTTACTAAAACTTCAATAAAGTAACCCAAGGTGTAAAAAAATGACCTAAACAAATTACTTACATCGCGTGCGCTGCGAAAACTATTGAAGATAGAACAAAATAATGTACTGTGGAAATGTATAACTTAAAAAGGTCTACATAAAAGTCCGCGATACCATATGTCTACCTAATAAGGGTGGCCCACAGTAACCATTTTTATCTACACTAATATTATAAAGAGGAAAATTTTGTTTGTTTGGTTGTAACGAATAGGCTCCGAAACTACTGGACCGATTTCAATAATTCTTTCACCACTAGAAAGCTACATTATCCACGAACAATATAGGCTATAATTTATCTCTAAAAAATTTAGGAATCCTTACTAAAACTTCAATAAAGTAACCCAAGGTGTAAAAAAATGACCTAAACAAATTACTTACATCGCGTGCGCTGCGAAAACTATTGAAGATAGAACAAAATAATGTACTGTGGAAATGTATAACTTAAAAAGGTCTACATAAAAGTCCGCGATACCATATGTCTACCTAATAAGGGTAGCCCACAGTAACCATTTTTATCTTTACAAATTACAAAAAAAATCATGTGTCATTTTCGAAGCTAATTTTACCAATACAGTATTATTTTTTATCTCTACACTAATATTATAAAGAGGAAAACTTTGTTTGTTTGGTTGTAACGAATAGGCTCCGAAACTACTGGACCGATTTCAATAATTCTTTCACCAATAGAAAGCTACATTATCCACAAACAATATAGGCTATAATTTATCTCTAAAAAATTTAGGAATCCTTACTAAAACTTCAATAAAGTAACCCAAGGTGTAAAAAAATGACCTAAACAAATTACTTACATCGCGTGCGCTGCGAAAACTATTGAAGATAGAACAAAATAATGTACTGTGGAAATGTATAACTTAAAAAGGTCTACATAAAAGTCCGCGATACCATATGTCTACCTAATAAGGGTGGCCCACAGTAACCATTTTTATCTTTACAAATTACAAAAAAAATCATGTGTCATTTTCGAAGCTAATTTTACCAATACAGTATTATTTTTTATCCAATTAAATACGTTAGATACGTTGTACGTTTAATGTAGATCAAAATTGCCATTCACACTATATAATTACCATAAATAGTTTAAGAGCTATCGCAATATGAAAAATAATGCGCGGTGAAATAAATACAAGTTGAAGTGCGGACGTAAATCAGACCAATATACTTCGGGACATTATAGGTACGTAGGTAGGTATCTAAACTGTGCTCAAAATATTATGCAGAAAACTGTTACTGCGTGTACAGTAACAGTTTTCTTGGGTGCCTTTTAGGATAGCACGGGGTGCTACAGCACTGGACGAGCTTAAATTCACACATTCATTATTGCAAAACAATCCACTCGCACCAGGTGGCCTAAAAAGGCCACATTTGCTGTTTCATATTGTGTTCATCATATCCGTCAGTTGTCATATTTTGACATATTTTATATGTAAATTATGTCAAAATATGACAACTGACGGATATGATGAACACAATATGAAACAGCAAATGTGGCCTTTTTAGCCCCCCTGGACGTCGTTTGTCTCGCGAATTATACCTACCTATCTAAATGAATGAAAAAGTGGGGATGAATTTTATTTCCCTGCCTGTGGCGAGCGGTGCGATGATAGAAAGTGGCTGTAGGCATCAGAAATCAAAAAATTCCCATCCCAGGGTCAACTAGGGAGCGCGGGATATGCACTAAGTAATCTTATACCCTTAGATTATTAATATGTCTAGATGGAGTATCGCGCTGCAAAATGACAAGAAGAAATGGGACGAATTTTCCTTATTAGTGTGCGTGACAGCTTCGTCTTACACTCGCGTTATGTCAGTTTGCTTTTTAGTGTGCGTGTATAAATTCATACCAGTTGCTGAAAACTGCCTTAAAAACAGGGAAAATTTTATATATTAATTAATAATATTAAATATATATTCAGTTTAGAAAATATATATTTTATTCAACTTGGCTGCACGGATGTAATGTATGTATGTATGTTTGTTCGTTTCAAATTTTGCTACTGCATTTTGAAGCAATTATCCTAACCGAAACCTAAAGCGTCCAAATATAATTAAAAATAGGTACCTACCTAATAATTTTACCCGTTTTTATGGAATACTATGGTTTTCAACTTTATGTAGAAGCGCCCTTCTTCCGCATGACGGCAGAATATATATAACGATATACCTAATCTTCGATTGTCGTTGGACATATTTGTTCGGAATCTTTTTATTGGAACGTAAAATCGTGTGAGATGAAAAAGACGAATTCGCGTCGAATCACGACATAAACGAACTCACGATCATACAGCTGCCTCGGAGAACGTTTGAATCTGGTTCGAATAATCATTTGGCCTGAAGGAAAGCCATTTTACGCCACTGGGTTAATAAGCTACGAAGCTACGTCCTGGAGCAACGCGGGCGGCGTCGCCGGTCCCCCGCGTTGCTAAGATGCGAAGACGCAGGCGCGCTTCAAGCGTCAAGTGCACCTACCTAGTGTCAAATTTATTTTCTATTCTTTGCGTTTCTTTGTATATATTTGTTTATATTTTATATAGATTATATAGTGTAAGTGAATGCCTCAAGACTTAAGCGGCAGTGGCAATGTGGTAAGGTGTTCAAGTCAACCCGCTCCTCTATCAAGTGACTTCGTACGTTGTCCTTTTTGTTCCCAGGCCCGTTTTTTCAAAGGTGAGCGGGGCTTGAAAGTACATATTGGTAAAACCCATAAACATCATAATGTACTTCCAAGTCCCATAATCCCTGTAACGGGTAGCCATATCTCACCTGCTACCCCCCAAATTCCCTTTTGGCAATATTTAAGTGACATGAAAAATTCTGTTCCGGTTTTAAAAAGGATTCCCCGAGGCGCTAGGCCTTCTGTGGCTCAAAATTTATCGAATTGTATTAAACATGTCGTCCGGGTGAACTCCATATCGGCCTGGGAACAACTGCTAACCTTCCCTTACAGAATACTACATATCAAAAGCAACAGTGGTACACAAAAATCTTTGACAGCCCAAATTAAAGAAAATTGTTCTAACACTTCATATCGTTTTGATTCAAAATTATCATATTCCGTTCAAACCAACAAATCCAAATTTATAGAAAATAAAATAAGGGAAGGTGATATAAGAGGAGCTTCGAGGTTACTTTTTAGTAGTGACGTGGTGGCACCTTACTCTCCAGACACGCTCGCGGGTCTGCAGAGTAAGCACCCACCACCATCAATCGGCCTTACCTTCCCAGAACCACCCGATACAGACACTGGGTATCTCAGCACTTCTGCCAAGGACGTTTTTGCAGCCGTTTGCTCCTTCCGAAGTGGATCTGCTGGCGGTCTCGACGGACTGACTCCCCAGCATCTTAAAGATTTGTTATGTCCGAGTGCTGGGGAGGCCGGTGATGCCCTTCTGAAGGAGCTGACGGCTTTAATAAATCTGATGCTCTCCGGCAGTGTGGACGAGGGCATCATCAGCATCTTGTACGGGGCCAACTTATGTGCCCTGCGCAAGAGGGATGGTGGCATTCGTCCCATTGCCGTAGGGAGCACGCTACGACGTTTGGCAGCCAAAATTTGCTGCAAGTACTATAGTACCGAACTTGCAGCAAAATTCCAGCCCCTGCAACTAGGTTTCGGTTCAAAAGGGGGCTGTGAGGCTGCCATACACGCGCTCTCGACGTACCTTGGCAGTGGTGAAGGTGAGGTCATTTTGAAGGTTGATTTGAGGAATGCCTTCAATTCAGTAAATAGGGATACCTTACTGACCCAAGCAAAATTAGAAACCCCTCAAATTTATAAGTTCCTTTGGCAATGTTACAGATACCCGACAAAATTAGTTTACAAGGATCATCTTTTGGAATCGGCAGTTGGATGTCAGCAAGGTGACCCTTTGGGACCTGTCATCTTTAGTCTAGCGATTCACCCAATCATTCAACAAATAAATTCAAAATTTAACATATGGTATCTAGATGACGGGACCTTAGGAGGCAGCGTACAAACGGTTTTACAAGACTTAAATTTTATCAAAAATAAATTCAAATCCATTGGTTTAGAACTCAACTCAGATAAATGCGAAATTTTTATCACTGACAGAAGGGACAGACTCTCGACTATAGAACAATTTAATTATTTGGCCCCCAATATTACGGTATTACAAAAAGATTCTCTGCGCCTCCTTGGGTCCCCGGTTTTAGAAGATGGCTATCATGCATTTGTAGATGAGAAAATTCAAAATTTTGAAAACATCACAGATCAATTACAAAAAATAAGTGTTCATTCGGCGTTTACTATCCTTCGGTTCTGTCTTTTTGTCCCTAAATTGACCCATGCACTCAGATCATCTCAGTTTTGGAAACATTTGACACTTTTGGCAAAAATTGACAACATAATCAAAAACACCATAAGCAAAATTTTAAATGTGGCCTTGAACGACCGAGCCTGGCTCCAAGCGTCCCTACCGGTTCGCTTTGGTGGTCTCGGTGTTCGCAAAATTTCAGATGTTAGCCTACCAGCATTTCTGTCATCGGTCCATGGCACCGAAGAGTTAACCAGGAAAATTTTAATAAACACACAGGTTAACTCTGAGGTGTCGTGTAAGGCCGATGCCATAGATGCTTGGAGGGTGGCCTGTCCCAATACTGAATTGCCTGGTAACCTTTCCTCCCAGAGACAATGGGATGAGCCGCTCTGCAAGCTGTTAAAAAAACATTTACTTAATACAGCTTCAAATGTTACAGAGCGTGCACGCCTGTTGGCTGTGGGAGAGTGGGAGTCAGGGCTCTGGATCCAGGCACTTCCATCGTCCAACACAGGTACCATGTTGGACGATACTACTTTCCGCCTTGCCACTTGCCTCCGTCTAGGTGCGCCATGTGTTTCTCCGCATCATTGCCACTGTGGTGAAGCCGTCGACAGCCTTGGACACCATGGCCTTTCATGCAGCAGAAGCGCAGGCCGAATATCGCGCCATGCCTGCATCAATGACATCATCCGCCGTGCTCTTGTCACCGCCGGCGTGCCAGCCGTTCGTGAACCTAATGGACTGGTACGTGACGATGGCAAGAGACCGGATGGTATGTCGTTGCTGCCTTGGAAGATGGGTAGGCCCTTGGTGTGGGACGCAACGTGCGTCGACACCCTTGCGCCTTCACATCTTCCAAGCACAGCAAGCTGTGCCGGCGCTGCTGCTGCATCTGCAGAAAACCTCAAACGGCGTAAATACTCCAACTTAGTTGGTGATTACATTTTTGAGCCGTTTGGGGTTGAGACGCTGGGGTCATGGGGTCCAAGTGCCCGCCTTGTCTACAAAGACTTGGCGAAGCGGCTGATCGACGCCACAGGTGACCAGAAGGCTGGACTCTATCTTGCACAGAGAATCAGCATTGCCATTCAGCGTGGCAATGCTGCCAGCCTTCTGGGCACATTACCAGTCAGCGATGATGCGGAGGAATTTTTTGACGCCATGTAAATATTTATTTTGTTTAGTTTTTAGTTTTTATTTTAATGTAATTGTCATTGTATTTTTATCATTATCTAAATAAATACAAAAATAGGTTAACCCTAAAAAAAAAAAAGGCACCTAATTAACAAAAAAAGTTAAAAAAATCATATTAGTCACAATTTGTATTTTTGCGATTCCTAATCCCATGTATTTATTAAAAAGAAGTTAAGTCACTACGGTTATCACTACTAATAAATAGTTTATGCTATTTCATCATAAAGCCACAAAATTTATAGATTTCCCCAAAATATGGGAAAATTTGCACACTTTTATGTTGGGATCACTGGTTTTGTACCGAACAATTGAATTTTGTTTTGACATATTGAATGAACATTTATGTATAATTATTAGATAAACATTAAGTGATTGAAATATTGATTAACCTGTGAAATGTGATCCCTGGATTTATTTTCTTCCTGTCACTACGGTTTTTACACCATTTCACTGCACAAGACATGTTGTATTTTATTTTTTTCTCTTCCCGCTTAAACTGACAGATCGACCGATTCGGCCGACGTTTGCCGCGAAGTGGCTGACTATGATGTGAGAGTGTGCGTGGCGACTGTATACGTATACAAAAGTTGGTTGACTATGCAGCGTCACTTTTTTGTTCCCATGGCTCCGTCCATAGTTATTCCTAGGTCCATGAGTACGATACAATGGTACAAACCGATGATAGGTAACTTTTTTTATTTATTTAGTACGCCCTGAATAACTTCTGCACACTTTTACCACCCATATCATTATTTTTAAAATCTCATATTATTGACAGTGCCCACTGACAGTGCATCTGACACTAAAGCAGGAAAATCGTTTACACACCAACTTTTGGTGAGTATTGTTTTGGCCGCTTTCAACGCTTTGACAGTCTATCTAGACATATTAATAATCTAAGCTTATACCCCGGCAACTGAAGACTTGAGACGGCGCGGCGGCGTGCGGTTTTTATCAGGTCTGAGCGAGACTTAACCGCTCCCAAAAAGGAATTTGAAACAGAATCTGAAATCCACGCGGGCGGAGCCGCGGGCAACAGCTAGTTATACATAATGACATTATTTACAACAAAAAAAAGATTTTTACAGTTTTGACTACATCTACACTAATATTACAAAGAGGAAAGATTTGTACCTATTTTTGTATGTTTGTATGTTTGTATTGAATAGGCTCAAAAAGTACTGGGCCGATTTAAAAAAATTTTTCACCAATGGAATGCTACATTCTTCCAATTTGACATAGGCTACATTTCATTTTGAAAAAAATTAGGGATCCTTGGTAAAATTTGAACAATGTAACCGAAGGTGTAGAAAAATGAGTCTTAAAATGTCTTTCGTCGAATGCGCTGCCGAAACTATTAGCGATAGAACAAAATAATGTACAACAATATTGAAGAACATCATAATGTCTACAAAAAACTCCGCGGTAGCATATGTCCAACTATTGTAGTTATGTCACTACAACAACTTTTTTCATTTTAAACATTAATGAAAATGCTAACCAAATCCAAACCATGCTATTTATGTGTTTATATTAATCCTTATCCAAATAAATTATTTTATGGTCCTCTTTATAATATTAGTGTAGATGTAGATTGGAAAATTTAAACTTAAAATTTACACCCGGGCGAAGCCGGGTCCTGGGTCGCTAGTATAATTATATAATAATCATTATAACTATCAGTGTTCTTTGTAATTAAATAGAACTGTTGTCGAGAGTTTTTCGTACAAGGGAAAAGCTTGCTGTACAGTCAGCTTCATAGAGACCAGACCCCTTCAATACTTAAAGAATATTTAGGTGACGCGGCCGACTGCGCCGGCCGCGATACATGACTCACGATGCGATCGTCGCTGAGATCTGCCTTTTATTTGCATGTTCATATTTGTAATTTTCTGATATTTTTCGTCTTTCGGCTCAATTGTATACCAAGATACAATATACTCACAAAAAGATGCCACATTAATTTATGTGCCGCTTGAGGATACGAACCCGCGTCTCCAGCGCCAGCCGACCATTTAGACAGTGCGTTATGCCACTAGGCTATCGGTTCACTTAATAGTAATGGCGAAAATATGAATAACATTACTCCTATTTTATCGAACAAAGTGATAACGATGTAATTTTCTAGACCTTAAGGTTTAAATTTCAACTTCCACCATATGTGATAATAATAACTGCTCATTTGACTAAAAAATAAGGTTGAAATTAGACGCTTGATAAAGCTTGTTGCACTACTACCGTCACAATAACTTATCTGCTGTATGAGCTGCGGCTACAGCATTATGTTATTTGTGACAGCGCGCTAAGGTTGCAATTAGAATACTTATTTGCCTTATTTACTAAACTGTGATTGAAGGTAACTTTATAATTCGTGGTAATTTGTATTGATGTTAATCCTCCTCGTAATATTATTCAATTTATTAAGTTTTTTAAGTAAATTGAAAGTATATTTCGATTAACAAAATTTTTGAAACCTAAAATTGTGGTTCTCTGGGAGCAATAACAAAGTATAAAGAAATTAAGCACGAGATATGGGCATAACGGTAAGAGTTACAATACAAATATATTATATACCTATTTATTGCATAACCATATTACATTTTCATTCACAAGTTAGATTTTCGGATGTCCTTTTATTTATTATCGTTTTCATTACAGAGAAAAACAGTGCGTAGATGGATTCGAAGTGATTAAAAAATGTGAACGCTAAAGACCTCGCCCAGTTGCTTACACTCATGAATCAGAGAAGAAGAAGTAGATAGTCAAAAAAACGTATTATGCTTAAGAACAAGCGGGCGGTTAACATTAGGTAATTCATTTATTATTATTTATTTATTTTATATAATATTCGACGCTGGAAAGGCAACCTTGCTTATGTGCCATTTAGCAACTTTACAGGAGAGCGATTCAAAGTTTGAAAATTTCGAAAAAAATTCGTAAATCATATGATTTTAATCAGAATGGCCTGAAAATTGGCATGACTATTTAAAAAAGGATTTGTCACAGATTTACTATAAAATATTTCTTAAAAAACGTCAGGGGACAAAATTAGTTGTCGCTTCAGCAATAAATGTCCAGACCTCAGGCAAGGCTAATTTTCTTATAGGCCATGGTTCAGCTGATAATTTTGCTGCACTTATTGCTTATGGACCAAAAGTATGTAATTAATATCAGAGCAAAATGTCTTAACTCGTCAGTCATTCGAAAAAAACGACGGCATAATTCAGTGATATGCATCAAACCATAAAAAAATAGTTTGCCAAAAATTCTGAACCTCTAACTGACCTCAAATCGTGGCTTAGATAATGTTTCGTATAGGTAAGCATATTCAAGGATTTACATAAATAAAAGAACTACTTACGATAAAATCAAAGTATTAGGTCAATTTTCGTAAAAGACATTAATTATTATCCTTAAGTCTTTTGTTCCCATAAATTTAAACATCAAAGCACAAAACAACAAAATTTGACATTAGTCTACTAAAAAATAAATGATTAAGAAATAAAAAAAAACTCAACTGCAGTTGAAAACACTAAAACAAGTTTAATAGCAGGTGGTACCCACTAATTTTCTTTAAGTTTATGATTTTCAAATGGGTACCGCCTGCTATAAAACTTGTCTCAGTCTTTTCAACAGCAGTCAGGTTTTTTATTTTTAAATCATTCATTTTATTCACAACATAATAGTCCTCCCTAATCAGCTTTTTATAATAATCCTTCAGAAGATCGAAAGTACTGGTGATCACAACCTAGCCAGGCTAGAATGAATTTTTGGCAAGCTGTTATAATCATAATCATAATCATAATCATTTATTTATTCACAGAATGCAGGTAGGTACAACAAGTGTGGTCTTATAATTAAAATAATGTTTCCTTGTACATTCTACCACTTTTGTGTGGTATGTAAATATTCAAACAGTCAATAATGAATTTGTGACACAGTAGATATCATATATAATAGTTAAACGATTCATGCATAAAAATCATAAAAAAAAATAAAAATAAAAAATATCACTATGGTCCAATAAATAGAAGATTATAAACGTCAAATCTTAAAATTGATACTTATTTGTTAAAGTTAATGATTGTCAAAATAACTAGATCCATAAATTATAAAGTCAAAACGAGTCAAAAAGAGTTCAAATTATTCCAATGTCAAATTTAAGGTATAATCAAAATGTCAATTGATTCAGAGTTGTATCCTGTAGAAATTCACTTAAATCATAGTAACATTTTATGCTTAATAACTTTTTTAATTTTATTTTAAATATTTCTATATTACATTCTTTGAATGCATCTGGTATTTTATTATAAACCTTAGGCGCAATACCTAGCAAGCTGTCTGACATCATAGTAGTTTTTGACGTATGTAAACACAACTTTTTATCATTATTATGAAACATACGCCTGTTGCGCTTTACAAATTCAGAGTTAAGTGGGAACAAGTGAGGATTACTATGAACAAACAAAGCCACTTCAAGGATGTAAAGCGACGGAAGTGTTAGGATGTTATACTTTACGAAGTATGGTCTACAGCTGTCTGACGATTGCAAAGTGAACATAGCCCGTATGCAGCGTTTTTGAGCTTTAAAAACTACGTCACGGTTAGTCGAATTCCCCCAGAAAATAATACCATAACGAAGCAAGGACCCAGATAGACCATGGTATGCAGTAAGCAGAGCATCAACATTAACAATGGGTGCCAGCTTATATAGTGCGTATGCAGAACTGGTAACTCTTTTAACCGTTTCCTCAACATGTGCTTTCCAATTGAGTTGCTTGTCAATAATAACACCTAAAAATTTAGCTGTGCTAACCTCACGTACTGTTTGATTGTTATACGATACACTTAGGTTATGTGGTTTTGGTCTTTGGCTGAAATGCATAATTTGAGTTTTTTTTATATTTAATTTCAAATTATTATTGTTCATCCACCCAACAATCGATTCCAAACAGTCATTAATATCATCCAGGTACTGATCTGGATTATGGCATTGTATAGATACTGTGCTATCGTCTGCAAATAGGGACATTGGATGTTCAGTATATTTAGGTAGGTCATTTATATATAAAATAAATAAGAGGGGGCCCAATACACTTCCCTGCGGTACGCCATAGGTAATAACACGTGATTCGGATCTATATGTGACTTCGTTTTTACTTTTAATATCTATTTTTGATATACTTGTAACTTGAGTTCTGTTGGAAAGGTATGATTTTATCAACTCTAATGCGTTACCTCGGATCCCATATGACTCCATCTTACTTAATAATATCGAGTGATCCACGCAGTCAAACGCCTGCGTCATATCGCAGAAGATGGCACATACCGGAGATCTTCTATCAACATTACCGATCACTTTTTCATAGAAGTCATAGATTGCCAAATTCGTGTTCCTATTGGATCTGAATCCTTTTTGTTCCTGACATAAAAGTTCGTGATGTTCTAGGTATGCATAAATTTTACTGTGTATGTATTTTTCGAAAATTTTCGAGAAGATAGGTACTAGTGTAATTGGCCTATAAAAATTCCATTAGCTCTTTATTTTCTTTTTTGAACAGTGGCTTTACAACTGAGATTTTAAGTTCATTAGGATATATTCCTTCAATAATGCATAAATTTAGTATGTAACTCAAATGTCTACTTATACATAAATTGGCTGCTTTAATTACTTTTGTACAAATTTCATCATATCCTACACTATGTGTATTTTTTAGTCCATATATAATTTTTTCTATGTCATTTGGAATACTAGGCGGTATAAAAATGGATTTTTGCGTACCTACTATTTTAGAAGTTACGTTGTGACCAGCACCTGCGATGGGTTTAATCTTGTCAATGAAGTAATTATTAAACGCATTGGCAATTTCGAGAGGATCCGTAACAATGACATTACCAACTTTGATTTTGGTTATAGCGTCACGAGGAATGTTGAGCCTTGAGTTATTTATTATATTCCATGTGCATTTGGATTTATTAGCCGAACTTTTAATTTTAAAATTATTCTGCGACCGTTTTGTAAGCCGGATAATTTTTTTATATACCTTTCCATAATTCTTGTATTCATTTTTTGTACGAGCACAGGGGTTCCGCCTAAACTGCCATAGTAGCTCACGTTTCTTAACACTGCACTTCCTTAGCCCGCGTGATATCCATTTAGGCTTACTATAGATTTTTTTTGTCACCATTTTAATGGGAAAACATTGGTCATAAAAATATGTAAAGTGATTAATAAAGTAGTCATATGCTATATTAGGGTCAGATTCTAAATACATGTCAGGAAAAGTAAAGTTATTAAGACATTTCGTAAATTTTCTAATGTTGTCATCACAAATGTAGCGAATACGTTTTCGCCATACCTTGATTAAGGGTATTCGTTTAGAAGGAACTCGCATAATCTGCGCAGTATGATCCGACAATGAAAACTCCAACACTTCCGTCTCACATGTCCCAGAAAAATTATGCGCAAAATTATCCAAGCAGGTCCCACTAATTAGTCTAGTCGGTTCATTTATAGCTAATGTCATATTATAATTTAATAAAAGATTTTGGAAATCCCAAGTCTCCTTACCTAGCTTTAAAATATTAATGTTAAAATCTCCTGCAAGTATTATGTGCTCATACTTCCTCTTGTTTAACAATTGTAACAGTTTATCAAGTTTACAATAAAATGTCTCTAAATTATGCTTCAATGGTACTCTATAAATACATACCACAACAATACTATGTCCAACCAGTTCTATACCACAACATTCAAAAGGACCTGGAATTGATAATCCTTTTACTTCAGGTAGTTCTTTAAATTGATGTTCTTTTTTAACAAGTATACATGCCCCTCCCCTCTTAATATCACTTCGACTGTAACATGTGGCCAATGAGTAGTTTGGTACCTGCAAATAGTTCTCATATCCATTCATCATGAAGTGCTCCGTTATACACAATATGTCCAACTGTATATTTTTCCTTTCAGAAAGGTCGGTCAAACGAATAGACAATTCATCAGCTTTGTTTATCAAGCCAGCTATGTTTTGATGTAAAATCCTTAAATATTTATTCGAGAAAAAACTGTGTTTCGTTGTCTCTAACTTCAGGTGTACTTTGCCGCACAACATTCAAAACTGCCCTGTTACTTTTCTTTATTTTGTTAGTTAGGTCTGCAATAGAGTCAAATACTGCTTTTAGTCCATAATTGTTTATTATGCCCGAATATTTTCGAAACATTGTGTAGTCATATTTTAATTCTTTATTGGAGTCACAAAAGTACGCATTTTTATGATATTTTATTTCTGCACTCAGTTGGTTATTGAAAAGTTGTACTCTTGAGTTATATATGCGCGTGTTATACTTATATTTATAGGTTGGGCTGCAAATCACAACGTTTGTATGATTTATGTCACTAAGTATTTGTCCAATATCAAAAATAATGTTTGAGAAGTCTTTTGTGTTATTAAAGTCTTCTTCTCCTATCAATACAATACAGAAGTCCAACATAGTGAATCCTTTTGTCTTTTCACGCAACCCTTGTAACATTAGTTTTATGCCACATTGTGGTTTTAGATAGTGACACATATCAGACCATCTACCAATAGTTTTTTCAGCAATTGCTCGAATTTTATTTTTGCTGTCTGTACTTAATATGCATATCTTATTTTTCACAGGTGTACAGCCGTTAGAAGTGTCCCTTTTAAAATGCCTTTTATCATTAACAAAATTCATTTGAGTCGGTTTTACTAAGTTTTGTATGTTAGATATCTTGTCACAAAATTCTAATGGCTTATCAGCTTTTTTTTGTTTCACTGTCTGCGTATAATTATCATGTGTGTGAGGGCGTTGTTTATCTTTTGGCGTGATTGATTTGTTCTTCACGGGGGTGTGTGTGACTTTTTTAAATGCTTCTTTTGTTATTTTCAAATTTTCAATCTCTTGTTTAAGAGTGGTATTCTCTAATGAAAGAATTTCAATTTCATGGTGTGCATTATTCAAAGTGACTTCGAGTGATTCAATGCGATTTTTTAATTGTTTTATTGTTACTGTGTCGTCATCATCAGAAATCTCAGGCAAGCTACTAGTAGTGCCATCTAGCGGTGACATTGCAGAAACAGTCTCATCAAGACTACTCGGTTCTGAACTAGTGCGCTTACGCCTAAACGTTATATTCTCAAGGAAGTTCATGGTTTCAGATAACAGTCAATAGATGGCAGTGGTGGTGTATTTAGCTAACTTTAGCGATAACTCAATAATTATGATTTTTGTTTATGTAGTGGCAACACTAGCCCTCTGGTATCAAGTAGCCGTACTAGAATGGTAGTTCCGCTATTGACCACCTCTATAGTTCAGGTGGAGCTGTTGTTGGGTACGAAGTTCAATTTTCAAAAACTGTTTTGTCAACGTATTTTTAATGTTTATATTTTATCACCAAAGTAGAATAATATTATTATCAGTGCGCACTTTGATGAGGCAGTGTAAACTTTTTCAACTTACTGATCATTAAGTCACTATAGTATGCTCAATTATAATTTTATTCACTGTTTACTAACGATATGCAAAATCGTATTAAACTTCAGTTATTCTTGTATATAACCGACACAAACATTATCACTTTAGTATCACTGATGCTGCAGCTGAATGTACCACTTTTTATGTCAAATAAGCTCTAATAATAATTATTTATGAAATTTAAATACGGGAGTAATGTAAACAAGGCAAATGTTGCCAGCTCAATGTTATGGATCGAAAGCCATGTAACAACCGAGTCAACTAGACGCGAGTGACTGATGCGCCCGTGCGCAGCCGCGTCTATTGATAATGTCAGTGTCTGATGCAACATTGCATTAAGACAAATGTAGCTTAAGCGCCGTTCATCGTGTATTGACATGTACGGAAGTGCGTTGTAAGTGACCATAAAGTGGAAAGTAAATGAAAGCAAAAAATATCTTACAATGATTTCTTTTAAAATGTACAGTGGAGTAAACTTGCTTATGAGCTACTTTAAAAATATTCTAGTCCAAGCTAAATTGCTTATATCCCAATAGCATAGTTTAGTTTTTTCGATAAAATTGCTTATATGCAGATAATGCTTTAGACGCGGCGGAGATAATTGCTTAAGTCCCATATCTTGAGAAACTTTAGCGCGGCTAATTGTCTGATGGCAAAACAATGCAATGGTCCATGGCGAAGCAAAGTTTCTTATGTAAATATATATGTAATATCTTGGAAAAGAGATATTGCTTAACCTACAATCTAACAAAATTATGTGTAGCTTAAGAGACAAATTTTCTAAAAAGAGCTAAAATTGTGCGCTTATTAACCTGAAAAATCGGAATCACAGATGGCTTATTGACCATCAAAAATGGTCAGAATGGGATGAAACCGAGATCAACGGATAGAGAAAAATCAGGCGATTCTAATGATATATATAACTCATATTCGTGAATTTGGCGCATAAGCAAGGTTGCCTTTCCAGCGTCGATATAGTATATAATATATGTGTATATAATACGTATGTATATATGTATGTATGGATACATCTTATATTATTAATATTATATGTTTCTAATTATTCTCTCCCCCTCCCCCTTACCCTTTAGGGTAGGCAGCGCGTGTGTGACACCCTTAGTGTTGCACACGTTCATAGGCCACAGTGACCACTTCCCATCAGGTGGGCCGTGTGCTTGTCTGCCACCTACGTAGTATAAAAAAAAATACTATTGCTGCTGACATTGATTTACATATTGCAACAGATTATTGAAAAGGTTTATTATTTTAGGTTACTGGGGATGGATGTCTTCAATGGGCCCAGGCGACCTAGTGGAAATAGGTGGTCGCATGAATAGTGTGCGATACCTAGGAGTGTTGAAAGATGTAATGCTGCCTTCAGTGCGGGTGGCATATCCAGAAACAAATTTACCTGATTCAGGATAACTCTTCAGTGCATCGGTCCCGAACTGTGCAAGACTGGCTAAATGCACAAGAAGATAATTATATCGGTGTTTGAATATAGTCCTATAGCCCTAAGTAAACTTGTGGGGTCAGATGGTTTTAAACTGGGACTCAAGTGAAATAAAGTAAAAAAAAAATGGATAAAGAAGTAAACAGAACTTGGGAACTAATGCGAAATAGTGCCATATGTTTTAATATGGTTTCGGGGATGAAAAGTCGTTAGCAAGAAGTGATAGACAGTGACGGCCATCCTCGATCGTTTATCGATTCTTACCCAGGACAAATCTTTGTGTGATGAACACGATTATTTGTTATGTTTCTGGGTGTAGTTTATCTAAAAAAAATATCTAAAATATGTAAGTATTATATATCAGTTGTCTAGTATTAATATCACATTAAGGTGCTTATTTTGGACTAGATGACGCTGTATATAAAGTGTCCTAACATTCATAATAATATATCCCATTACTCTCGTTTACAAGTTTATTAATCTTCACCATCTGACCTCACATATTATTCTAATGTTGTGTTAAAAGGGTTACTTATCAGAAAATGTGATCAAAGAGAAAGCTGTATATTGCTATACTATTATAGTTTAGCATGTTGGTTCTTTCTTCGTGATTCACAGGCATAAAATAACATTTAATTTTTCAACCATTCTTTCATACTCGAAGATTATACAGAGTGTAGAAAATAATGTTTGCAACTTTAAATAAATAAGTAAATAAATATTGTAGTTATGTATATACTTCACTTAGGTTAGGCATTGTGTTTTGTTAATAAATTTAGGTCAGGTAAAATCTAAAAATAAGTAACCCCAATTTAAGTTAAATAGAAAAGAAAAACTGTATTACTCAACCAGGAAATGGACTCCATGCAGTCCTAGAAATGTAATTCGGCGAATTAAATTATTTTTTTTCATGCAACTAGCCTATCTTTACTTACAAACCTCATACCTACTATAAAATTTGATTCCTTAAATAATAATTAACAAAAAGTGCTTGTGAGAATAAAAAAATAATTGTATGATTACAAAAAGAGCTTAGCGTCCGAGGATTTGAAACCCCGCTTGTAGTAATCATAAAGCATTGGTCATAACCGCTAGACCAACATGCCATATACCCAAAGGTCCAAAAACCTTCTATACTTTCATGTCATTATCAAGGTGATTCTATTACTTTGAAGCTTACTGTACCTAGCGTTATATATAAACGAATCGTTATGGTTTTTGACTGAAAGAAAGATTGTAACGTATAAATACGGAATGTGATAAAAGAAATGTGTGTAAATGTGACAAATAGGAACAACAACAATAACAATAATAGCAATAATAAGAACTACTCACAATTATCACACAAAAAAGAAACAAAAATATTAGTTTCCGAAATACGTCTGTGCACGAAGCGCATGCGACACGGTTAGCCCACTCGAATTGTTGATTGGACCCAGGAAAAATTATAAGTAGAATTTTTCCTTCGGAATTTGCTAAATTAAGTCACTGTACTGGGAGACATTTCGGTTTCAAATTCCCAGTGGTCTTGCATTTGCCGCCATCCTGATTTTAATGATGGTTTTTTGTTTTTTGAATAACTCGTTTATTTTCAATTTTACACGAAAAATGGTTGTTCAGAATTAAATTTCCATTTTTCGTGTGAAATTGAAAATAAACGAGTTATTTAAAAAACAAAAAAACCACCATTAAAATCAAGATGGTGGAAAATGCGAGACCACTGGGAATTCAAAAACCGAAATGTAGACTCCCAGTGACCCCCCCCCCCTTAACGAATTCCGAAGGAAAAATTCTACTTATAATTTTTCCTGGGTTTGGTCCGTTTTTCGTGTAATTCGATTGGGCTAGGTATAAACAAACAAGAGCGGAACGTGCCGACACCGGCCTAAGGTGGCCCATCTCTGAGGAGTCGAGCAGTGCACAGAGCTATAGTGGAGTCAATTTATTAGGCCACATTTTTAACAATTCATCAAAATTCAACATCGCAACCTTGTATGTAAACGGCGCGCCGCGGTGGGCATCAAATTATTATATTTTGCGTTTTGTTAGAACTGCATAATTGCTTAACTTTTTTCAATTACTATTACATATTTATTGTAATAATGACAGATACAAGTAATTTTACGTTTTGCTTTGACCAATAAACCATTCTAAACATAATAAACAATTTCTGATCTAAAGAACTGAACGTCATTACCTTGTCATTACAATGTTGCGTCAGATAATCCTTTTTCTTTTTAAACACTAGGCATGTTACTCTAAAAATCGAAAGCTGATAAGTAGAATCGAATGCAATGATTACTTGTGAAGAAATATCATCATAAAATTAATAACCACGTTGTGACAAAAAATTTACTAATTGCATTTTTTGCATTATAGTATCGATCACCAATCATCCCCCAATAGTTATTTTGTATTCAATGAACAGAATTGACCTCTCTACAGTTTTATTATAAGTATAGATCATGTACCTACTTGTCTTATTTTGCTCCTTAAATTTACGAAAGAAAAAATAATAATGAGACAGGGATACACCTGAGGATTTTAAAAATTCACATTATCTTTCAAGTCCGTATCGATTCATTCCTTTAATCGACCTTTTTTAACAGGCCACCTCATTATGAATATAAAACTGACAAACGTCAAATGTGACCTATTAAATTGACTCCACTAATAGTAATATGATTTGTCAGTTTATATAATTTCTTGACCACGCATTTCCAAGGTTACTTGTAAGACTAATGCAACAGTTACATTCTTAAACCACTGTCAAACGCAAAATATCGACTTGGAAGGACTATAAAAAGGCTAAACGTTGAATGCTTGCACTCCGGACGTACCCTATGTAAAAAGGACGCGGTCATTGACGATTTCGCGGGCACAGTTCATGAAAATAAACAAGGATTTAACTTTATATTAAATTTAATCATACTTGTTTTACGAAATTTACTTATTTACCCGCCGGTTGGGTTTTTACCACAGTAATAAGTTTATTTACTTTAATTACTTTCTTGGACCAATTGGTTCGCATTAATATACTCAAAACAGTAATTCGGTGTTGCATGTCAAGATACTTTTGATTATAAGTTTCACGAAAATGAATTCGTTGTAGTATATCCTCGGGATTATCTATGTGCATAGCAATAATTTTAATGTATGCTATCATATACCACAATCTATTAATGTGATCTTCATAATTTGGATCCTTTTTATCATATAAAATAAAATCATAAGTATACATGATATCTGGTCCATTTACTGACCAAAACTTATCGAATGATTGATAACGATCTGGTTGGCGCGTCCAATAACATGGACGTGGAACTTTAATTGACCCAGCCAAACGCATTGCACCTAAACAGTCTTTGTTTCGTGTGTAGCTTGGAAGTATTGTTCTATTGAACTGGTCAAAAATTTTATAAAAACCTGAAAAAGACCTTCTTGCATTTACTTTATCTAGTTTAGGGTCTATCGCCTGAGCCACGGGAGCTGTATTTGCCTGTCGAGTGTCACTCGATCCATTGGTGCTTACTGCCAAAAGTTCTTTCGTTTCACCCAGTTTCAAGTCTATCGCCCGAGCCACGGGAGCTGTATTTGGCTGTTGCGTGTCACCCGATCCATTGGTGCTCACTGGCGAAAGTTCTTTGATTTCACCCAGTTTCAAGTCTATCACCCGAACCACGGGAGCTGTATTTGCCTGTTGCGTGTCACCGGATCCGTTGGTGCTCACTGGCGAAAGTTCTTTGGTTTCACCCAGTTTAAAGTCTATCGCCCGAGCCACGGGACCTGTATTTGCCTGTTGCGTGTCACCCGATCCATTGGTGCTCACTGGCGAAAGTTCTTTGGTTTCACCCAGTTTCAAGTCTATCGCCCGAGCCACGGGAGCTGTATTTGCCTGTTGCGTGTCACCCGATCCATTGGCGCTCACTGGCGAAAGTAATTTTGTTTCACCCAGTTTCAAATCTATCGCCCGAGCCACGGGAGCTGTATTTGCCTGTTGCGTGTCACCCGATCCATTGGCGCTCACTGGCGAAAGTTCTTTTGTTTCACCCAGTTTCAAGTCTATCGCCCGAGCCACGGGAGCTGTATTTGCCTGTTGCGTGTCACCCGATCCATTGGCGCTCACTGGCGAAAGTTCTTTTGTTTCTGTTGACTTGACGCGATGCCAATTTACCAGCAGCAGCAGTAACAATAAATATTCGAGCGCCATATCCTTGAATCTTTTTTCTTCAGTGACCCTAGAGAGATTATAGAGCGTTATTATATAGTAATTATTGAAAAAAATCATGCGCTTGCGAGGCACAAGATTTTAAAAACTGATTTTATTACAAGTCAAATGGAATTGTACGAGCCAATACGCTCATACAATAAGTTAATAGGTAGGGGTAAAAGTATCTTGAATGTATGTATTCAAAGAAAAGATATGTAAATAGAAATGTTAAGTAGGCGTATCCCGCGTGTCACTGGTAAGCGAAGGTTCGCATGACTGCAAAATTGTCTTAGTCATGTGTAACATGACATTGTAGATGGAGGTCTTGCGGCAGCTTCTTTTAATATTATATTACAGAGAATATGTCTTATTCCTATTCATGCGCCGCACGCGCACTGCCGTGGTATAACTAAAACGCCGTTACGTGACATTTTGTCGATTTTCACTTTTTGATGCCATCTTATTCAGAAAAAAATTCTCTATCGATCTGTCTTTTCAGTATTTTTCTATCTAGAATAGTTACTGAAATAAAAAATGAAAGAAAGCCGCTATATGATTTTATTTTACTTGTGTATTATTCAAAAATGCCGTAAAGTGACTTTGTTAATCTATATAGCCGCTAAAGTTCAATAAAGTCAAATATTAACAAAAAAAAACTTAAGATTGTTTCGCTAGATTGCGGTTAACGGATTTTAATTCACTTTACTGTGATTAAAGTACTTTTACTGCTTTATAGTTACTCAAGTTGTTGAATAGAAATTTAAGCTATGTTGAACTATAATGCCGTTAACTGAAAAAGTTAGACAAAAATGTGTTTAACGATACTTAACGGCTTTATAACTTGGTCACAACAGTGAGACTATATTGCCGTTATCCGAAATTAATTCGCTAAAAGGCCGCTATATGATCTCGCGGGGGGTGATGATCGAGGCGGTTGGGGATGATCCTGTGCATGCGCGAATCTAGAGGGAGGCCGGGTGGGCTTGGAACACGTGAAGAGCCTCGAAGCAAACCTGTAGAGGGCCACTCCCACCTTGGCGGGCATTTGTCGCCAGCTGCAGCAGTTTCTCCCCTGGCGAGCGGAAGACGCTGCTCGCCTCCGTTGCCCGGGTGCACCGCCTGGAGGTGACGAACGCCAGGCTACGTGGGTAGTGGGACCCACGTGGCCTGATGGTCACCGCAAAATGTTGCCAGATTACCATGGGTGACTCTCCTGCATGTATTTTATTGGTAATAGGCTTGAGTTTGACTACAATCTCGCTTGTTGGTAGGTGATGATGTGGACGACAGTTCTCATGGAGCACACTTAATTAGCATCACCCTAATCGGAGACCGCCTTCAAGGACAAGGCCGAATGCTCAATCATGGCCTCACGAAGAGACTGAATCTGTGCTATGCTGGCCTGCAGGCCGGATTCATCCCTATCAACCACTGTGCTGTCGTCTGCGTACCCAAAATACCGGACTTGAGTACTATTGAGCAGATCGTTAATTTGCAGTAATTTTGCCCACGATGTCAGGGAAATGAAGGCTGCCCAGAATGCTAGAGTTCCTCACGTGATCCTTACGTATGACTCCATACATCTACTGCAGCATTTTCATCGTCTTGACATGCAGGTCCTGCTCGTGTCAAATTGGCAACGGGCGCGCTTCGCTACTGTGTAAAAGAAGGTCTAATGATGGTTTTATTGTCCTGCCCCTTCAACCATATCGGGTGGGCCCTGCAGTGACTATGGGAACCTTGACGTAGCTATCGATTTCACCTGTACCAGTGAAGTACTTCCCACGTACTTAACTTGGTCCGAGCACTGGTCTTTGCCACACTTAAGGAGTCATCTGAGAGCAGTGGACTGGACGTCGAAGGCTACGTCTTCAAACGTTGCACCAATCTGCCCCACGTTCGCATCCACCAGTACGAAATCATCAGCAGCTACGGCGGCTGCTCCTGATGCTATTTGACAAAACTGGTACAGTAACTGGTAAATTGCTAACATTTGAATGTTGCTATTATGCTATTTTTAAGTAAAAATTATAATTATGCTCATTTTTATACCGCTAAGTGGTAATTTTAAAAGTGTAAAGACAGACTTTGACTGTAAAACAACGATTTTATTTAAAAAAATGTTTCATATTTTTATTCTTAACTACGGTTTCATAAATTTGCTCACTTATCATCTCGGCATTGTGTCACTTTAGTGCCGTTAAGATTTAAGGTTCTTGACTTAACTGCGTTTAAGTTTAACAATGCCTCTAGTTTCTTAATAATATGCCTAGGATAATATACTTAAAAGCGGTAAAATGACATTAGCTGCATTTAAGTCTAACATACAGCAAGTTCAGAGCTTTTATTATTAAGCTAAAACGACTCTAATGTGCTGTAACGGCATTTTAGTTAATTAATATTGTAGTTTTTTAAAGAATATTATTGCACATTGTTATTTCTAGTTAGTTTTACACTAAAACGCCGTTACGCTATGCATAACGGCGTTTTAGCTTAAACCCTCTAAACTCTTTGTATTAGAGGTGTTAAACTAAAATGCAAAAAACGTTTTTTATATAAAAATATACTCTAAGCACTAAAATTCATAAATGGCATTTAAAAGTACTTGAATTTACCTATTTTTTGATATTTTTAATTCTTAGTTATGAGTTGCCATTAATGAGTGGCATCAATTTGAATTTTTTTTCACGTTTTTCGCGCATATCTCAAAAAGTGGTTTCGGTAGATAACGGCATTCTAGTTATACCACGGCAGCGCAGCAGTCCCAACACCATCCTGCGCGTGCTGGCAGACCGGTGGGACTCTCCGATGCTGGCTCGCTGGATACGGCTGCACGCAGTCGTATCGTGATCGATGATAGTGTCACGTATCGTGCCACCATCATCGGGAAGTCCACCCGGACCTGCCATTTACGATTTTTTTTTTTTAATTAATTTACTAACACTAGATTTTAAGTTCGCAATTGTACTAACAAATACCTATGGCTGATGAATCTGAAATAAACGATAATTATTATTATTCTCTTTATTTAATTCTTAAACATATTATTACATTTTTAAATATATTATATGACATAAAAAAAAAAGAAAAAAACAATACATTTAAAAATATAAAAATAGTGCTCCACCGGCGTCAGGTACAGGGACCAAGCCACCGGTGGTTAGGGCTCCAGGGAGAGGAACTTCCTCACAATGCGTGCCGTGCCTAGCAAAACTGCCTTTTGCATCACGCCCTTGAGCCAGCTGCCTAGTGAGAGCCTCTTAAGGTGTTGATCGAGGCTCTTGGCGATGAGTCCGTGCACTGAAACGACTATCGGTACAATAATAGCTGAGTCAACATCCCACATGTCGACAATCTCATGGGCCAGGTCCAAATACTTTATTTGTTTTTCTTTTTCTGCCTTCACGAGATTTTCGTCATGGGGGATAGTGATATCAACTATTATTGCACGGCGTTCTGATCGATCCACTATCACTATATCAGGCTTATTGGCAACAATAGTCCTGTCAGTGATAATGGATCGATCCCAGTACAACGTGATATGCCCATTTTCGAGAACTGGGTCGGGCACATACCTGTAGTACGGTACCTCTGATTCCACAAGTTTGTACTTTAGAGCAAGTTGTTGATGGACGATCCTGGCTACTTGGTTATGTCGATGCAGATACTCGCCGTTGGCTAAACGAGAACAACCGGATATTATATGTCTAAGGGATTCCCCGGGACGGTGGCACGCCCGACAAATGTCAACCGTACCATCCCTTAGGATATACTTCCGGTAGTTATTCGTCATCACAACTTCGTCCATAATTGCAACAATAAACCCTTCGGTTTCCCCAAATAGGTCACCGAAGCGTAGCCAAGATAAAGATGATGGTATATCTATATCAGGCCCGTGAAGAGCCCGATAGAAACGTCCATGTAACTCTTTGCTCTTCCATACATCTCTGCGGTCATCAATACTTAATACCACAGGTTTGCGCCAGTTCTCTTTAGCCAGACCGAGAGGGGTGAGTCCGTTATCTACCTTGACTACATCTCGATGCATACCCGCTCCATTGTGAAGGAAATATTCCCTGAGGTTGCACACCTCACGGTTATGGAGGGACTTGGCGTTTAAAAAGCCTCGACCCCCGCATTTCCGTGGTATGTACAACCTCATCACAGATGAACGCGGATGATGCATTCGATATGCAGTGAGTAGCGTACAGACTTTTCTATCCAGGGCGTCTAGTTCAGTCTGAGTCCATCTGAGTATGCCGAAGGAGTACATTAAAACCGGCATGACCCAACCGTTACAGGCACGAACCTTATTGCTACCCGATAAAAGACTTTTTAGAACTTTTTTCAGGCGGCCAAAGAAACGGTCCCGCAACGATTGTTTCATGTCAGCCTCAGAAATGCCTAACGCCTGCGACATACCCAGATATTTATATGTGTCGACTGCAGAAAGAGATCTAAGTTTTGTGGTATCCAAGAGCTCTATCCCCTCAGATTCCACAATCCGACCTCTCTTTACATGCATGACCGCACACTTGTCAACACCAAACTCCATCTTGATAGAGCTACTAAAAGTTTCGGTTAGCCTCAATAACTCTATCAAATGTAGATTGGTGGGGGCAAATAGTTTGAGATCATCCATGTAAAGGAGGTGAGATATCACCTGACCATCTCTCCGCAATCGACATCCTAGCCCTGAACTCTCCAGTATAGTACTGAGAGGGTTCAGTGCCAGGCAAAACCATAATGGACTAAGACTATCGCCCTGAAATATACCCCGCTCAATCTTTATCAGACCACCGTTCTCGCAGGTCCGTCGACACCCTGGATAGCAAAGGACCGTACTCCATTGCCCCATACATGTCCTCATGAAGGCACATAGAGTTGTATCAATTTTGTACAACTCCAGTACCCTCAAAAGCCATGCATGTGGCACGGAGTCATAGGCCTTTTTATAATCTATCCAGCATGTCGCCAGATCCTTGTGATTCCGGCGGGCCTGTTGGCAAATGGCCATATCAATTATAAGGAGCTCTTTAGTACCACGAGCCCCACTTCTACATCCATTCTGAGAGATAGACATGATAGAATTGTCAATTAAGTGAAGTGAAATTTTTTCTCTCAGAATAGATGTAAGAAGCTTATAGACCGTAGGTAGACACGTAATAGGTCTATAATTTTTAGGGTCCGTGGTACTGCCGGACTTATATAGAAGGTGGGTTACGCCAGTAGTTATGAAGCCGGGAAGTGAACCTGATTCAAGGGATGATTGGAATTGTGATGCCAAACGGTCGTGTGAGCTCTTGAACCATTTTAACCAAAAATTCTGCAGTCCGTCTGGTCCCGCAGATTTCCAATTTGGTAGTAGACGGACTGCATTGGTTACATCATCTGTTGTGATGGTAACTGGTTCCATGGGTTTAATAGACTCACACGATCGCTCGACAACCCGCATCCAATCACCCTCTGTGTGACCGACAGGTGTCGACCAGATGCTACGCCAGAACGCACTAGTGGCATCATCATCCGGTTGACGTATGTCAGTCCCGATCGAGTCAGGTCGTTCCCAACCTCTGTAAACCCACCTTTCGTCCCTTTGGAACATGCGATTTTGAGAATAACGATCCACTCTCTTTTTATAGCGACGAATCCGGTTTGCCCACGCATATATTTTTTGTTTGAAAAAGTCGATGCGCTCTGTGACTCGCGATATAAATTCTCGAGGACTAATGTCAGTCCCCAAGAACGCTTGATTCACAGAGCGCATCACTCTCGGGCGTGTGTTGCCCGATCTGAAACATATGAGTTTGCCAATGAGTGCCCTAGTCTCGGCAATACGCCTTTCAATTCTACACTGCCAAACAGGCGCGGCAGATTTTGGTCGAGTATCTATATCACTTTTGTGAAATTTGACATTGGCTATTCGACATGCCGCGACGGCTGCGCAGTACAGAATTGAATGCGTATCACCGAGATCTTCGCTCCTATCAAAGAATTCAGACAATAGCGAATCCAGGGCACACAGCGCTATGTTTTTTCTATGAGTGGGCAAACGTGGTAGTCGTGGACGTCTGTCAGAAGGGATGGATCGATACTCCCGCATAGCACATTCCAAAGCACTCCTTAATTCTTCGTTGCACATGGTACTTACGTCTATAGCTCCTGTATCTACTACTTCTTCGCTTAGATGTGAGGTAGATAATAAAGTTGGTTGTGACACAGATTCTGGGATTGGTTGTGTCATCACAGATTGCAAAGAAGTAGTAGTACCTGTGCTATTCCACGAGTTAGAACGTAGCCTCTCAAGTACGGAGTCTTCCAGCAGATGGCATCGCTGGATGGCCCGTACCTGATCCGACAGTCGCTGTGCTAATACGTTGACAGCTGGCTCCAGCGCCTGAAACAAAGGCAGCATGCGTACACACGATACGCAGTGAGGTTGGCTCCTCCCTCTGTAGCCGCAAAATATGCCCGCATGACATTTTCATTTATTGAAGGAGTCCATCTCATGCGGTGCACATTACCACCGGTAGCGGGGGCCCTATTCGACGCCGGTGGGCATCGGGGTCCCAAGCCAGTCGGTGGCCGGCCTCTCCCCGGCCGACGTACAGGTGTTGGCAACGTCGGCGGGGAGAAGAACTCGTCGCTGGAGCTGGAGCTCGCGGCCTCTATAATCCCCGATGTCGGTGGTTCAGCTGTGCGGGGAAGAGAGGCGGAGCTGGGCGACGAGTCCGGAGGTGTTAGTTGTGCTTGACGAGCTCTGGCACGCGTCTGCATTTCTTTCTGTATTCTTCTACATATATTATTTAACAATTTTCACATTATGTTTGACATTAGCTGACATTTGTGTTTCTGTAGTTTTTTGTTGCTGAGACTGGTACATATTTCGAACATTTTCACT
The DNA here is from genome assembly GCA_963576445.1 of Lithosia quadra. NCBI lineage: Eukaryota > Metazoa > Arthropoda > Insecta > Lepidoptera > Erebidae > Lithosia > Lithosia quadra. The sequence goes on from OY754897.1 coordinate 4,572,918, forward strand.
ATTGTATGCTTTTGTATGTTTACGGCGTTTTACTGATAAAATAGGATGTAACTTTTGATGAAAAATATATACAGTAAGCCGAAAAAATCACCGAAAATTAAATTTAAAAGAAGGAGCAAAAGAAATGAGTTGTTGACGCAGTGTTGCCAGTTATTATTATTATTATTATCTGTTTATTTTAAATATACACATATAAATTACATTTTTAAATATATCTAAAAAAAATACATTTTAAAATATAAAAAATAGTACCCCACCGGCATCGGGTACAGGGACCAAGCTACCGGTGGTTAGGGCTCCAGAGAAAGGAATCTCCTCACAATACGTGCCGTGTCGAGGAGCACCGCCTTCTGCATCAAGCCCTTGATCCAACAGCCTAACGCGAGCCTCTTGAGGTGTTGGTCGAGGCTCTTGGCGATCTGTCCGTGAACTGATACAACTATCGGCACAATAATTGCCGAATCCACATTCCACATGTCGACAACCTCGTGAGCCAAATCCAAATATTTCATTTGTTTTTCTTTTTCAGTTTTCACGAGATTATCGTCATGCGGGATGGTGATATCAATAATTATTGCGCGGCGCTCTAATCGATCTATTAACACTATGTCAGGCTTATTGGCAACAATAGTCCTGTCAGTGATAATAGATCGATCCCAGTACAATGTGACACGACCATCGTCAAGAACTGGGTCGGGCACATACCTATAATACGGCACCTCCGATTCCACAAGGTTATATTTAAGAGCAAGTTGCTGATGGACAATCCTGGCTACTTGGTTGTGTCTGTGCAGATATTCACCGTTAGCAAGACGAGAACAACCAGAAATAATATGCCTTAGGGATTCTCCGGGACAGTGACATGTCCGACAAATGTCAACCGTGCCATCCTTCAGGATATACCTCCGGTAGTTGTTCGTCATTATAACTTCATCAGTGATTGCACAGATAAAACCTTCGGTCTCTCCAAAGAGATCACTGAATCGTAACCAGGGGCCTTACTCCGGGTGCGGGGCGGAACCTCCACGTGGTGCACCTGGGCAACGGAGGCGAGCAGCGCCTCCCACTCGCCACGGGAGACGCTGCTGCCTGCGGCCAATCCGGCCGGGGTGGGAGTGGCCCTCTAGAGGGCTGCTCCGAGGCTCTCCACGTGTCCCTCTGACTAGCAGATGGCACAGTGGGGAGCGAGCGGGGGGTGAGCTGATTGTCTGCGCGCCGACGGTTGGGTGACAGGACGGCCTCCTGTCACCCTACACCCCACCGTCGGCGAAGTGGCGCGAGGCTCGCCCCACCCCCTTTGGGGGGTAGAGGGGGCCATCTTAAAACCGTAGATGGCCCGGGGTCAGCTGGGGTGCGAGGGATATGCCCATTGGGTAACCTTACACCCCGGTTACAAGGCCCGAGACGGCGTGCGGTTTTAGTCGGTTCGATCCCGACATAACCACCCCCGATGGCCGACGGGGGTGGTATCCATGGGGATTTACGCACGATAAAAAAAAAAAAAAAAAAAAGGGGCCTTACTCCGAAAAACGAAAACATTCGTATCCGTTGACGTTTCGATCAATTAGCTACCCATAAATGGTTGAAACGTCAACGGATACGAATATTTTCGTTTTTCGGAGTAAGGCCCCAGGAGACAGATGCTGTTAGGTCTACTTCGGGCCCATGTAAGGCCCGATAAAAACGTCCATGTAGCTCCTTGCTCCTCCATACCTCCCTGCGGTCGTTAATACTGAGTATAGTAGGTTTGCGCCAGTTCTCTTTCGCTAGACCAAGCGAGGTAAGTCCATGGTCCACAGCCACAACATCCCGATGCACATCCATGTTGACATTGAGAAAATATTATTCTCTGAGGTTGCATATCTCACGGTTATGTAGAGTCTTGGCGTTCAAAAAACCCCGACCTCCACATTTCCGTGGGATATACAACCTCATTACTGAAGAACGCGGATGGTGCATTCGATATGCAGTGAGCAGTGTACGGACTCTCCTATCCAGGGCATCTAGCTCAGTTTGAGTCCATCTGAGTATGCCAAAGGAGTAGATTAAGACTGGCATGACCCAATCCTTATAGGCACGCACCTTGTTACTGTGTGAGCGACGGGCACCGACCAAATGTTGCGCCAGAACATGGTTGTAGCGTCATCATCCGGAGGGTTCACGTCGCTCATAGAATCAGGTTGCTCCCAACTTCTATATACCCACCTTTCATCCCTTTGGAATGTGCGGTTCAGCATGTATCGGTCTCTTCTTTTTTTGTACCGCTTTATGCGGTTTGCCCATGCATAAACTTTCTGCTTCAGAAGTCGATACGCTCTGTGACTCGGGAAGGGAAATCTTGGGAACTGATGCCAGTTCCCGCAAATGCCCGATTCACAAAGCGCATCACTCTCGGGCGTGTATTGCCCGTCCTAAAACAGATAAGCTTGCCAATGAGTGCCCTGGTCTCAGCGATACGACGCTCGATTCTGCACTGCCACATCGGTATTTTACATTTAGGTCGAGTAGTGGTGTCACATTCTGGGAATTTAACACCAGCTACTCGACATGCTGCAATAGCGGCACAGTACTGAATTGAGTGTGTATCACCGAGGTCTTCACTATCTTATACTATATAATTCAAAGTCCTGACTGACCTAGAGACAACGCACAGCCTAAACCGCTGGCGACTTGAAATTTGCAGAAAATGTGTAGAGGTGTACTAAGAAAGGATTTTTTAAAATTCGAACCCTAAAGCCCTAAAAAGGGCTAAAAACGTGCTTTTGCCAGAACTCAAGAACAGCTGAACAGATTTTCATGATCTATGATTTTTTGGATTTGTCTCCGCCTCGAATAGCATATAACATAATTAAAAATATATGATTCATTCAGGAAATTTAGTAATAAAAAGAAAATGAGATGTTGCAAACGTTTTTATCGCCATCTATAATAGTTGTCATAGCAACAGGAACTAAAATTGACTTTGTCTAAATTTTCATAGAGTAATATCCTTTACTTCTTTTTCTTCAAAAGTAAATAGAATGTATTAATTTTTAGGGTTCTGTGCCTGATTAGGAAAAAAACCCTTATCTCTTCGTTATCCGTCTGTCTGTCTGTCAAGACCTCTTTCATAAGAACACGTAGAGGCATCAAGTTAAATTAGATGAAAGGAATGTTTCGGATAATGCTTGGCATAACACGAAGCGTAATATCCAAACTGTGGTCTCACTATCGACTAATAGGTGGCTTGACCTACCATCTCCTGGCCTGCACTCATGGAGGACGGAGGTCGTTAAGTTACCTTCGGCGACGTTAGTGAGTCACCTGCACCGCGATCGGAGAATTTTAGGAAGCCGTAACTTATTTTTCGTGCGGAAATCCCCACGAATCTCTCCCCTCCTCTGGCCAGTAGGGACGTAATATCGGACTTGATCGACTAAAGTCGAACTCCATCTTGGGTCTACAGACGCCGAAGTTTAAGGTAACCCTTGACCCTGAGCTATCCAAGGTTTACTGATGGGCATGGCTGTTTTGGTGAGTTCCTGCATAGCATAGGCAGGGTGCTGACGTTTGAATGCCACCATTGCCGGGGTTGATCCGTGGGCACACCACCTCTTCATACACTGGTAGAGTCTTCAGAGTGGATAGAATGGCGCCATGTCCTAGAAGCAGACGTCGGTGGGGTAAGCCTCATGGTTAGGTCCCTGGTGCCGACCATGGTCACCATAGAGAGTATGTGGAACGCCACCGCTTTTTTTGCGAAGCAGTAATGCGCGCAGAAGTGGTGGTGGAAAAGCTACGGGAGAGGTCTAGCACTCCCCCGTGCTGATGAAGGCGCACCGGGCGGCGTAGTTTGCAGAACCATCTCCGTCCTCCATGAGTGCCTAGGGTGACGGTCGAGGCTAACCGTCACCCTAGCAGAAGCAGACCCAGGGTGGCAGGGCGTTATATTTCCACGCGCGCTTTTTTATAGAGATGGGGGATTTAGATTCCTAATAACACGTCGAGGTCGCCAGTGCTGGTGGCCGGAACCGGTTGGGGTTTCTGGGATATCCTTTCTAGGACACACCAGATTCCTCGATCACACAGGCATTGGTAGGACTCCGACATACCAACCTCTCCGTTGGCTCCGTTGAGGTTAAGCCCGACGGGGTTTTTGCGCACAAAAAAAAGGGGTTTGGGCTGGAATCCAGATATTTTGCAGCAAGTAAAATCTTATAGCATAAGTACAGGGAAAAGTCCGGAAAGCATAAATATTACCTACTTCACCAAAAAAAAAATGTATGTCTGTCATTCAAGACAAGAAGCACTGCAATAAAGTTAAGTTCGCTCCCTTTTTTTGTCGTGCGGAAATCCCCCTCAACCCAATTTTGTACGGAACCCGGCGTGCACGAGCCCAATTCGTACTTGACCAGTATTTATTAGTATATCCTCTTTCTTTACTTTCATGAACTTCTTGAATGTTAAATCAAGTTGTCAAATGTCAATGTCTATAGCAAGATTTTAATAATAAAAAAATCAGATTTTCGGAAATAAATAATGTTCACTAATTTGAAATAGTGCATCGAATGTGAAAGTGCAATGAAATGAATACGTTTAGCTACAACCACTGATTGCGAAGGAATAGACATTGAAAGTTAGTACGGGCAGTCCCTCAGCTTCGTAAAAAGACTTGGAGGCGATAGCCAACATTCACGCGGGCGGAGCCGCGCGCGGGTACGCTAGTTATCTAAATAAATAGGTAATAGTGAATCCAAGGCACATACCAGCGCTATATTTCGTTTATGCATTGGCAAGCGCGGTAAACGAGGTCTAGTTTGGTAACTCATGGACCGATAATTCTGAATGGCACACTCCAAAGCGACCCTTATTTCATTATTGTACTAAGTACTTACGGTCAAAGCTACGTTATCCAACCCACCATCAATATCATGCTGTGGTGATACCTGTGGTGTCACTTCAACCACAGCTTGTGGAGGAGGAGAGACAACATAGTTGTTCCGTAAGTCAGAGCGTAGCCTTTCAAGCACGGAGTTATCCAGCAGGTGACATCGCTGGATAGCCCGTACCTGATCCGACAGTCGTTGCGCCGTAACGTTCACCGCTGGTTCAAGGTCCTGAACAGACGGAGCATACGATCACGGTACGCAGTGAGGTTAACTCCACCCTCTGTAGCCACAAAATATGCCCGCATGACATTTTCATTTATTGAATGAGTCCATCTCATGCGGCGCACATTACCACCGGTAGAGGGGGCCCTATTCGACGCCGGTGGGCATCGGGACCCCAAGCTAGTCGGCGGCCGGCCTATCCCCGGCTGACGTACAGGTGTTGGCGACATCGGCGGGGAGAAGAACTCGTCGCTGGAGCTAGAGCTCGACGCCTCTGTAATCCCCGGTGCCGGTGATACCGCTGTGCGGGGAAGAGAGGCGGAGCTGGGCGACGAGTCCGGAGCTGTTGCTCATGCATATCGTGCCTTGGCGCGCGTCTGCATCCTTTTTCCGTCTTGTTTTTTTCAGTTTTCTATTTTCATGGTTTTTTTTTCATGACATGACATTTTACCTGTCACTGTCTGTAACGGTATTTTCTGTGTAAATGTTATTATCTTCTACAGTTATACTATACATTTTAAATTTTCACTATTGTTTTTAAAACGAGGATGCTTAGTTTGATGATGAAATAAATTTATATTGTGCCGTATTATGTAGAGAAAAATAAAATTTTTGAGGAGCGGAAAAATTCTGTATGTTGACGTTTAGTGTTGCCAGGTTATTATTATTATTATTATTGTTCCATTTTACAGTGCAAAAATGATAGTAGGAGAAGAAATCTTAAGAACGGAGGTGTTTCATACCACCGGTAAGTACTGATGTAGTAGATTTTCTAACAAATCTTATTGAATTCCATTTTACTAAAATTCAATAAAAATTTCAATCCATAAAGATACATAATATATTATACTACTAGCTTCCGCCCGCGGCGTCGCCCGCGTGGAAGTCGGTATCGCCACTAAAACTATTTTAATAAAACGATTCTCCACTCATCTCACCACTCCACTCTCTTCTCTACTCTCTACTCCAAATCCACTCCATTCTCCACGCTAATCTTCACTCCACTTCACTCTCTACACCACTCTCCACTCCATTCTCTATTCCATTTGCTACTCCACTCTCTATTCCACTTCATTCCACTCTCCACTCCAATCTCCACTCTCCACTCCACTCTCCACTCCAATCTCCACTCCACTCTCCACTCCACCAATCTCCACTCACCTAACCAAAATCTTCAAAATCCGAAAAAAAAGTTGGCTATGGTAAATGAACCATTCTGACCACTAATAATATATATGTTCTTGTCTGTTTGCTCGTGATGGACGCAAAAATTACTGAACGAATTATGACACCGTTTTTTTATTAGAAAGGTCTTAGTTAGACATAAAATCTCCCATAAGTTTGATTGCATTTGGTAAAGTAGAACCTGAGATATATTATGACAAAAAAACGATATACCTACGTTAGCTTGTATAAAAAGTAACCTATATGTTATTCCAGACTATAATCTATCTCTGTACGAAATTTCAGCCAGATCTATGAATAAAAACCTATTGCGGATTAATAATAACTCGCTCGCCGAATGATAATTTAATTTATAAGTAAGTGATTCATTTACAGATTGATGAATCTTATATACTAGTTTATTCTGTACTAGCCCGCGGCTCCGCCCGCGTGGATTTCGAATTCTGTTTCAAATTCCTTTTTCCGTGCGGAAGTTCCTTCATATATCATCCCCGTCAGCCAGCAGGAGTGGTTAAGTCTCTCTCAGACCTGATAAAAACCGCACGCCGCCGTCTCAAGTCTTCAGTTGCTGGGGTGTAAAATTACTTAAAGCATATCCCGCGCTCCCCAGTTGACCCTTTTTTTTTACGTGTCGAAATCCCCATGGATACCAGCCCCGTCGGCCATCGGGGGTGGTTATGTCGGGATCGAACCGACTAAAACCGCACGCCGTCTCGGGTCTTAATTACCGGGGTGTAAGGTTACCCAATGGGCATATCCCTCGCACCCCAGCTGACCCCGAGCCATCTACGGTTTTAAGATGGCCCCCTCGACCCCCCGACAGGGGGCTGGGGCGAGCATCGCACCACTTCGCCGACGGTGGGGTGTAGGGTGACAGGCGGCCGTCCTGTCACCCAACCGTCGGCGCGCGGACATTCAGCTCGCCCCCCACTCGCTCCCCACTATGCCATCTGCTAGTCAGAGGGACACGTGGAGAGCCTCGTAGCAGCCCTCTAGAGGGCCACTCCCACCCCGGCCGGATTGACCGCAGGCAGCAGCGTCTCCCGTGGCGAGTGGGAGGCGCTGCTCGCCTCCGTTGCCCAGGTTCACCACGTGGAGGTTCCAGACCGCACCCCCCCCCCATTTGACCCTGGGTTGGGAATTGTTTGATTTATGATGCGTAGGCATCATAAATCAAACAATTCCCAAAAAAACAAAAAAAAAAAAACAAACAAAAAAAGTGGCCGTACGGCCACTTTCTATCATCGCACCGCTCGCCACAGACAGGTAATTCATCCCCACACGTTGCATCCGCCTGCAGTGCGTACTGTAAGGTTTGAAAGAAATTTCATTCCGCGCACGCTTAGGCTGTGGAACGATCTGCCGAGACAGGCCCTCCTGGCAGCCCTCGGGGTGGGAGTCCTCACACTGCCGGTGCTGATCGCAGTGTGATGGTGCAGAGTGCGGACGCGTGGTCGGCCGCCGCCTCCTTCTGCGAGCAAGTGATGCTCGAGAAGGAGGCGGCGGAAAGGGTTCGGGAGAGGCTGCACAGAGCTCTCCCGAACGGCGGCGGGCGCGGACGCCTAAGGCGTCGGAGGTCTGACGACCTCGGTCCTCCATGAGCGCTGGCCTGGGGGTGACGGGTGGAGCCGCCTATCACCCTAGCAGAAGCAGGTCGAGGCGGTGGCGCGCGTAAGCGCGCCCCCCCCCTATTCCGGGGGCATGACGGGAACCACGCGGTTCCCAAACCCAAGGGGGCCATCTCGAATCCGGAGATGGCCCGGGTCAAGCCGGGGTGCGAGGGAAATGCTCTTTGGTCCACCTTACACCCTGGCGTCAGAAGACCCTAGACAGCGTGCGGTTTTAGTCGGTAGGAGTCCGACATAACCTGCCCCGCTGGCCGCGGGGTGGGTATCCATGAGGATTTCTGCACGAAAAAAAAAAAAAAAGGCTGTGGAACGATCTCCCTGCAATGGTTTTACCTGGCGGCTATAATATAGGGTTCTTCAAGAAGGGCATTAGAAGGATTTTGCAGGGTCGGCAGCGCGAATGGGACGCCCCTGGTGTTGCGCACGTCCATTGGTGCATAGGTCACATAGGTGGACCGTGTGCTCGTCAACCACCTAAGTGGTATAAAAAAAAGCATATGTCCCTACCGAACCCCGTAAAAGAGGGGATGGGGTGACAGGGGGTGCAGAAGACCGCAGCCATAATAGACATTGTGTTGTGTTCCCGCCGGTAAGAAGGGTAGCCAAAGCTCACAACCCCCTCTCTATAATCTCCCCAAGATATACCTTAGGAAACATAATGGCCGCGGTCTTCTGTAGGGGCGGAGGTACTACCCCAGTCGGACAGCTCATTTCAGACGGGAGATTCAACATTATTGTCATTTCAACACCATAGGCATTTCAGCACCATGGTCATTTCAGCACCATGGTCATTTCAGCATCATGGTCATTTCAGCACCATGGTCATTTTAGCACCATGGTCATTTAAGCACTATGGTCATTTTAGCACTTTGGTCATTACACCCCGAAAGGATCTTAGATAGGTATAATTTGCGAGACAAACGACTGACTGTTTTGCAATAATCCATGATTGGTGAATTTGAGTTCGTCCAGTGCTGTAGCACCCCGTGCTATCCTCAAAGGCACCCAAGAAAAGTGTACCTACTGCGTGTATAGAGCATAATATTTTGAGCACAGTTTAGATACCTACCTACGTACCTATAATGTCGTATAATCCGCATTTCAACTTGCATTTATTTCAAATCACAGAGGGACCACGAGTCCGGCGCGTATTTTTCATAATAGCTCTTAAACTATTTATGGTAAGTAATTATATAGTGTGAGTGGCAATTTTGATCAACATTAAACGTACAACGTATCTAACGTATTTAATTGGTAAAGAAATAATACTGTAGTATTAATTATACGTAAACGGGAATTAACGCGATCACGTTAAAGGTATATACATATTATACCTACATACCTTTGGATGCCTGACGTTTCGACCAGGTTACACCGGCCGTGGTCACAGGCTGACCGCTTAAGCCCGTTTACGTGTAATTAATCATGGAACGCGAAAGTTTAAAAGTTAATACAACTGTAGTATTGTTAAAATTATATAGCTTTGAAAATGACACATGATTTTTTTGTAATTTGTAAAGATAAAAATGGTTACTGTGGGCTACCCTTATTAGGTAGACATATGCTATCGCGGACATTTTTGTAGACCTTTTTATGTTATACATTTCCACAGTACATTATTTTGTTCTATCTTCAATAGTTTTCGCAGCGCACGCGATGTAAGTAATCTGTTTAGGTCATTTTTTACACCTTGGGTTACATTATTGAAGTTTTAGTAAGGATCCCTAAATTTTTTGGAGATAAATTATAGCCTATGTTACTCACAGATAATGTAGCTTTCTATTGGTGAAAGAATTATTGAAATCGGTCTAGTAGTTTCGGAGCCTATTCGTTACAAACAAACAAAAAAACAAAAAAAAACAAAAAATCAAATCTTTCGTCTTTATAATATTACTAGCTGTTGCCCGCGGCTCCGCCCGCGTGGATTTCGAATTTGAATATTATTATTATTATTATTTTTGTATTTTTTATTTTAAGTCTCCCTTTTTATTAGGGGTGCAGTAACAGACGCACGGGCCTTGACCAAGTGTGCCAGTTAAGATAAAGACTAATGTTAACATGATGTGGGTGAAGCTAGAAATTTACGTGTGAGACGACATGTGTTGAGTAGAGCGGCTTTCTGTATGAGTGCTAGGGTAGATTTAGGCATTTGAAGTGTGTTAAGGTTGGTTTGGAGAGTCTTAGGGACTACTCCAGTAGTAGATATGATGATGGGTACAATTTTGACTGTTTCTACCTGCCATTGTCTTTTGATTTCTGTAGCTAAATCTATGTATTTCGACATTTTTTCTGAGTGTGTAGTGATAAGGTTGTGTGTGTTACAAACTGCAATGTCTATAATAAATACGGACTTATTAATTTTATCTAGAACTGTTATGTCAGGCCTATTGTAGTGTATGGTTTTATCTGTAATGATAGTTCGGTCCCAGTAGATTTTATGTGATGCATTCTCTAAGACAGTGTTGGGTTTGTATTTATAGTAAGCTATTTTTTGTGGAATTAGTGAATGTTTATGTGCTAAGTTTTGATGAATGATTGCGGCAACTTGATCGTGTCTATGTTTGTAGTCTGTTTGGACAATAGATTTACATGCACCAGTAATATGTTGAATTGTTTCTGAACTACTTTGGCATCTTCTACATAAATCAGTGGGTAAGTTAGGTATTCGGGTAATGTATTTTTGGTAATTACGGGTATCTATGACTTGATCCTGAATAGCAATCATGAAAGCCTCCGTTTCAGGAAACAGTTCACCTCGCCGCAGCCACTCGTTCGATGCTTCTTTATCGACGTGTGATTGACTGAGATCGGTGAGGTGTCTCCCATGCAGAGACTTTTGTGACCATGTATCTATTTTCTGTTGTTTGTTTATAATTTTCGGTACAATATTTCTGTTATCTAGGTTGAGAGGGGTTAGTTTTTTATCAATGTCTGTAACAAATTTATGTAGTTGTGATTGTTCGGCTTTAGTGAAGAAGTATTTGCGTAATTTATCTACGAGGCTATTGTGTAAGTTTGTAATGTCAATAAGCCCTCTGCCTGCATCTTGACGTGATAAGGTGAGGCGTTGTGTACATGATCTAGGGTGGTGTTTTCTATTGGCTGTCATATATGTGTGTTAATTGTACGTTGTAGTTGCATTAAATCACTTTGGGACCAGTTTATAATCCCAAAGGAATAAGTAAGGACTGGTATAGCAAACGTGTTAATGGCTTTTATAGTATTGCGTGCATTTAGTTGACTTTTTAAAATTTGATTTAATCTGGCCTTAAATTTTTTGGTTAATTCTAATTTTGCTTGCTTGTGTTGTATCTGTTTAGACTGTTGGAAACCTAAGTATTTGTATGTAGTATATTCATCCATGGGCTCTATGTGTTCCCCTGTATCAAGAGTGTAGGTGTTACTTTGTGTTTTACCCCGATGAATAGAATGAATCTTGCATTTGTCCACTCCAAACTGCATGCCTATATCTGTAGAGAACGATTGAGTGATGTCTGTCAGTTTCGTTAGGTCAGTGTTGGTATAGTTTGGCCGCTGAGACTATGCGTTCCTGACACATGTCAATTCGTCATGACTAGTTATGTACAATAAATAACTTGTACCTAGAACCGTTCTCTAAACCTGTTCCCAACTTACAATAACATAATAATAATCACAGTCAGCAATTGTGACAACGTGATTTCATTTTAATTTTAATTTTATTCTAATTTGGCTATCTATCCGCCCTATTTATTTTTCCAATTTTATATTTTTAATTTTGTTTCATTATTATTTAATTTTATGTGATTATTAATTGTAATGATGGGTTATTGCCTGAAATAATAAAAAAAAAATCATATTCATTTCATTCATTATAAAAATATGATTCATTCTTTCTATTAGCTTATTACAAAATTACATATTTTTTTTTACATTAACACACATTAACAAAAATACAAAATAACGTTCTATTGTATATTTTTCAACCAACAGACTATTATTATTAAGATTACTAAAATACGCGGTTACAATTGCCTTGTTATTTTGTCTCATCACTATGAAAGCCGTATGAAAGCGAACATTTGACATAACCTTGAAACAGCGCAGTTTGACGTGTATGACTTTTAAAAACTATTGATTTTATATTTTTAATTAATTAATTGTTAATCATTTTAGCCCAAAATTAATCTGTGTATTGTAAATTGGCACAGTAATTAAATTTTTAATGTTATCACTCGTTAATAAGGTCAATAAACGATATTTAAAATTTTGCCGTAAATTATACACCAGTTCAAAGTTACATCGCCCGTTCGCTCACAACCTGTCAGGAACGCATTCTTTCAGCGATTCTATAATAGTAGCGTAGAGTTTAATGTCATCCATGTACAGTAAGTGTGAAATGATTATGTTGTGAGTTGTTATGTTTGAGTTTAAATCCTACATTAGTGCTATTGAGAAGTTCAGATAATGGATTAAGGGCTAAACAGAACCAGAGTGGACTGAGAGCATCTCCTTGGAAAATTCCTCTTTGTATCTTAATCGGCTCAGTAGTTAATGCGGCGCTATTAATTAATTTCAGTTTAGTTTCCCATTCGAGCATTGCACTTAAAAATGAGATCAGGTTGTGGTGTATTTTGTAGTGTTCTAATATGTAAATTAACCAACTATGGGGCACGGAGTCAAAAGCTTTTTTATAATCAATGTACATTGTATGAATGTTTCTATTTTTGGTAAGAGCCTGTTTCATGACTATTGCATCTATTGTTAATTTGTTCTTTACATCCCTGACTATTTTTTTTGCATCCTTTTTGATGTTCTGCAAGAATACTGTTTTGTTCAAGGTGTTTGTAAATTAGTTCGCTAATGCATCCTGTTATTATTTTGTATATGGTTTGTAAACATGTGATAGGTCTGTAGTTTGCAGGTTCTTTTGGGTCTGAACCTTTTGGTAGCATGTAAGTGATTCCGTGTGTTATGAATTTTGGCATTGTATGTGGTGACTGTATGAAACGACAGATATGGTTATGAAGAAATGGGTGTATGCAAGAGAATTTTTTGTACCAGTAATCTTATACTATATAATTCAAAGTCCTGACAGGCTGATTGACTGATTGACTGATTACAACGCACAGCCTAAACCGCTGGTCGTAGAGACTTGAAATTTGTAGGGAGTGTTTGTTTTGATGCGTAGAGGTGTACTAAGAAAGGATTTTTTAAAATTCGAACCCTAAAGCCCTAAAAAGGGCTAAAACGTGCTTTTCCCAGAACTCAAGAACGGCTGAACAGATTTTCATGATCTATGATTTTTTGGATTTGTCTCCGCCTCGAATAGCATATAACATAATTATAAATATATGATTCATTCAGGAAATTTAGTAATAAAAAGAAAATTAGATGTTGCAAACGTTTTTATCGCCATCTATAATAGTTGTCATAGCAACAGGAACTAAAATTGACTTTGTCTAAATTTTCATAGAGTATAGTTGTCACAAAATAAAAGGCCCACTTTGACAGTTCGTGCCCATGAAGTTCTTAATTTTTTATCAATTGAAATGTTCTAAAGATAATTACATTTTTCATTGACAGGTACCGCCCACTCGGCTAAGTGCTGTGCATGAACGATTGTTTCATGTAGTCCACAGACTAATAATAGTCAGTTAAGGAAAGAAAATATCGAGTGAGATATTTTTTTTCAAGCCCGACGCGCACTTTTATTTTTATTTATTTTAATACTTGTGTTTAGATGCTGAAGACTGATTTAATTATTCTTGTTGTTTTTGTGATTTAGTGAACTTTATTGTAAAAAAAATATTAAATATAAGTAAATTGACCTAATAAAATTGTATTGTTTTAAAATACCTACAAAATCAAAGGTTAAGCATTTTTTTCTAATCAGAACTTTAATCCAATGCAGTTTACATACATATTCAAATCGATTAAATCCCCATGCAAACTGGATTCGATTCATCCTGAGTATCGAATACCGAATCGTATAGGTACATAACTAGTTACGCCACGAGAACAAACGTCAAAACGGGCCTTTTATTTTGTGTTGAGTATAATATCCTTTACTTCTTTACTTCTTTTTCCTCAAAAGTAAATAGAATATATTAATTTTTAGGGTTCTGTGCCTGATTAAGAAAAAAAACCCTTATCTCTTCGTTATCCGTCTGTCTGTCTGTCAAGACCTCTTCTTAAGAACACGTAGAGGCATCAAGTTGAATTAGATCAAAGGAATGTTGTGGATAATGCTTGGCATTAAACGAAGCGTAATAGCCAAACTGTGGTCTCACCGACTAAAAGGTGGCTTGACCTACCATCTCCAGGCCTGCACTCATGGAGGACGGAGGTCGTTAAGTTACCTTCGGCGACATTAGTGAGTCACCTGCACCGCAATCGGAGAGTTTTAAGAAGCAGTACCTTATTTTGCGTGCGGAAATCCCCACGAATCTCTCCCCTCCTCTGGCCAGTAAGGACGTAATATCGGACTTGACCGACTAAAGTCGAACTCCATTTTGGGTCTACAGACGCCGAAGTTTAAGGTAACCCTTGACCCTGAGCTATCCAAGGCTTACTGATGGGCATGGCTGTTTAGGTAGGTTCCTGCATTGCGTAGGCAGGGTACTGACGTTTGAATGCCACCATTGCCGGGGATGGTCCGTGGGCACACCACCTCTTCATACATTGGTAGACACACATGTCCTTGAAGCAGACGTTGGTAGGGTAAGCCTCATGGTGAGGGCCCTGGTGCCGACCATGGTCACCATAGAGAGTATGTGGAACGCTACCGCGTTTTTTGCGAGGCAGTAATGCGCGCAGAAGTGGTGGTAGAAAAGCTACGGGAGAGATCTAGCACTCCCCCGGTGCCGATGAAGGCGCACCGGGCGGCGTAGTTCGCAGAACCATCTCCGTCCTCCGTGCGGTCCTAGGCTGACGGTCGAGGCTAACCGTCACCATAGCAGAAGCAAACACAGTGTGGCAGGGTGTTATATTTCCACGGGCGCTTTTTTATAGAGATGGGGGATTTAGATTTCTTATAACACGTCGAGCTCTCCAGTGCTGGTGGCCGGAACCGGTTGGGGTTTCTGGGATATCCTTTCTAGGACACACCTGATTCCTCGATCACACAGGCATTGGTAGGATTCCGACATACCAACCTCTCCGTTGGCTCCGTTGAGGTGAAGCCCGGCGGGGCTTTTGAGCACGAAAAAAAGGGGTATTTCCCTTTGGGCTAGAATTCAGATATTTTGCAGAAAGTAAAATCTTATAGCATAGGTACAGGTAAAAGTCCGGAAAGCGTAAATATTACCTACATCACTAAAAAAATGAAAGCCTGTCAGTCAAGACAAGAAGCACTGCAACAAAGTTAAGTTCGCCCCCTTTTTTTATCGTGCGGAAATCCCCCTCAACCCAATTTTGTACGGAACCCTGCATGCACGAGCCCAATTCGCACTTGACCGGTATTGATTAGTATATATATACTCTTTCTTTACTTTCATGAACTTATTGAATGTTAAATCAGGTTGTCAAATGTCAATGTCTGTAGCAAGATTTTAATAATAAAAAAATCTGATTTTCGGATATAAATAATGTTCACTAATTTGAAATAGTGCATCGAATGTGAAAATGCAATGCAGCTATGATGAAAGGGTTTTTCAAAGGGCCTCTTCCGAGTCACACATACTTTGGCCAGAGCAGCTATCTAGGACTCCGCTACTGAACAATGAAAAAGGATAATGATGGTAAATAGACTGGCTTTGGCTGCAATGCATGGCACTGTACTTTGAAGGGTTTGATAGAACTTGAGATGAAATGAATACGTTTAGCTGCAACTACTGATTGCGAAGGAAGTAAGGGCAGTCCCTCAACTTAAAAAGACTTGGTGGCGATAGCCAACATTCACGCGGGCGGAGCCGCGCGCGGGTACGCTAGTTATGTATATTATCAGTGCCCGGTGCTTTCCAGTTGTGTGTGCGTTTGATGATTTGTATGAATGTGTCGATTGGGATGTTTTCGAACTCCATTTGGCTAATATGTGTTGTGTTTGCTATCTTATGTAACCATTCTGCATTAGCATTATGATTAACAGGGTTTTCCCAGATGCCAGCCCAAAATTGGCGTAAGTTTTCCGGTGATGGTGTGTGTTGTGTTGTATGCGGTTGTTGAGTGTGACCCATTTGACAGTTCATCAATATTCAACATCGGAACCTTTTACGCGACGCGCCGCGGTGGGCATCAAATTATATATTTTTCGTTTTGTTAGAACTGCACAATTGCTTAACTTTTTTCAATTACTACTACATATTTATTGTAATAATGACAGATACAAGTAATTTTACGTTTTGCTTTCACCAATAAACCATTCTAAACATAATAAACAATTTCTGATTTATAGAACTGAACGTCATTACCTTGTCATTACAATGTTCTGTCAGTTAATCCTTTTTCTTTTTAAACATTAGGCATGTTACTCTAAAAATCGAAAGCTGATAAGTAGAATCGAATGCAATGATTACTTGTGAAGAAATATCATCATAAAATTAATAACCACGTTGTGAGAAAAAAAAATACTGATTGCATTTTTTGCATTAGTATCGATCACCAATCATCCCCCAATAGTTATTTTGTAAATATATTCAATGAACAGAATTGACCTCTCTACAGTTTTATTATAAGTATAGATCATGTACTTGTCTTATTTTCCTCCTTAAATTTACGAAAGAAAAAATAATAATGAGACAGGGATTCACCTGAAGATTTTAAAAATTCACATTATCTTTCAAGTCCGTATCGATTCATTCGTTTTAATCGACCTTTTTTAACAGGTCACCTCATTATGAATATAAAACTGACAAACGTCAAATGTGGCCTATTAAATTGACTCAACTATAGGGTTCTATAAAACTGTTTTTCATTGTTAACAAAAGTTGCATTTTGCTGCTTACGTTTGGTGCAGTTTAGATATCTTTGTAGTCTGTTGGATGCGGCGTTTAATTTTTGTTTCAGGGTGTCTAGAAAATATTCCAGCTCTGTGTTAGGTTCTTCATGTTGAGAATGGGTTTTATAGTTGATTTTTATATTTTCTACTTCTACTTACGCTTAGGCTGTGGAACGATCTGCCGAGACAGGCCCTCCTGGCAGCCCTCGGGGTGGGAGTCCTCACACTGCCGGTGCTGATCGCAGTGTGATGGTGCAGAGTGCGGACGCGTGGTCGGCCGCCGCCTCCTTCTGCGAGCAAGTGATGCTCGAGAAGGAGGCGGCGGAAAGGGTTCGGGAGAGGCTGCACAGAGCTCTCCCGAACGGCGGCGGGCGCGGACGCCTAAGGCGTCGGAGGTCTGACGACCTCGGTCCTCCATGAGCGCTGGCCTGGGGGTGACGGGTGGAGCCGCCTGTCACCCTAGCAGAAGCAGGCCGAGGCGGCGGCGCGCGAATGCGCCCCCCCCCCCCCTATTCCGGGGGCATGACGGGAACCACGTGTTTCTCAAACCCGAGAGGGCCATCTCGAATCCGGAGATGGCTCGGGTCATGCCGGGGTGCGAGGGAAATGCTCTTTGGGCCACCTTACACCCTGGCGTCTGAAGACCCTAGACGGCGTGCGGTTTTAGTCGGTAAGAGTCCGACATAGCCTGCTCCGCTGGCCACGGGGTGGGTATCCATAAGGATTTCCGCACGGAAAAAAAAGGTATATCTTTGTATTCCCATACAAATAAATTATAATCTTAATCAAGACTTTCAATAAAATTGTGTAAAAATTATTAAAGACTGTTTGAGTTATTGAAATCGGACGTCAGAGGGGGGGATTGGGGAGATAGGGAGGGGGGTTGTGAGCTCTGGCTACCCTTCTTACCGGCGGTAACACAACACAATGTCTATTATGGCTGTGGTCTTCTGTACCCCCTGTCACCCCATCTCCTCTTTTCCGGGGTTCGGTAGGGACCTCATGCTTTTTTTTATACCATTTAAGTGGCAGACGAGCACACGGCCCACCTATGTGACCTATGCACCTATGGACGTGCACAACATCAGGGGCGTCACACTCGCGCTGCCGATCCTGCAAAATCCTTCTAATGCCCTTCTTGAAGAACCCGCCATTATAGCCGCCAGGGAAAACCACTGCAGGGAGATCGTTCCACAGCCTAAGCGTGCGTGAAATGAATTTTTTTTCAAACCTTACAGTACGCACTGCAGACGGATGCAACGTGTGGGGATGAATTCCCTGCCTGTTGCGAGCGGTGCGATGATAGAAAGTGGCTGTAGGCATCATAAATCAAACAATTGCCATCCTAGGGTCAACTGGGGAGCGCGGGATATGCTCTAAGTAATCTTACACCCCGGCAACTGAAGACTTGAGACGGCGGCGTGCGGTTTTTATCAGGTCTGAGTGAGACTTAACCACTCCTGCTGGTTGACAGGGATGATATATGAAGGAACTTCCGCACGAAAAAAGGAATTTGAAACAGAATTTGCAATCCACGCGGGCGGAGCCGCGGGCAACAGCTAGTATTATATATATAAAAAAACAATACATTTAAAAATATAAAAAAAAAAATTATTTAAAAATTTAAAAACCCGACTGCCTAAAAACTCAAAAGAAAAAAACAAGCACTTAGGTATATTGAATGTCCGGTGGTCTAGAAACATAACAACTGAACAGTCGGGATCCTTATTTATTCGGCAGCCAATCAAATTTTTCCATGGATCCCGACTGTTCTGTTGTTATGTTTCTAGACCACCGGACATTCAATATAAGTGCTTGTTTTTTTCTTTTGAGTTTTTAGGCAGTCGGGTTTTTAAATTTTTAAATTATTTTTTTTTATTTTGTACTTTTTAGTTATTTACATAGCTGCCCGGATAATAATGAAGTATAAAATCTATTTTTTATGGAGTTAATAATTTTCGTGTAGTGAAAGGACATCACCGAAATTCAACCTTAATTATTATATTTTTGCTCATATCTCT
Source organism: Lithosia quadra (assembly GCA_963576445.1). Classification (NCBI taxonomy): domain Eukaryota; kingdom Metazoa; phylum Arthropoda; class Insecta; order Lepidoptera; family Erebidae; genus Lithosia; species Lithosia quadra. Next base: position 4,591,759 of record OY754897.1, read on the forward strand.
GGTTCTACTAAACCGATTGTAATCAAACAAATGTAAGATTTTAAGTCTGACCAAGGCCTTTTAAACGAATAAAACCGCATCGAAATTCGTTCAGTAGTTTTTGCGTCCATCGCAGTCAAATGTTTGTGGCGCCAAAAATCCGCCATTTTGATTTTCTAGAAATTTTAATATACCTGGTGTCACTCACACAACCATGACAAATCAAACAACACCTCGTTTGTCAAAATCCGTCAAGCAGTTCAGGCTGTAGAGCGTGCAAGACAAATTTTCAAGATTTTCATTTTGCCGCCAAAAATCCGCCATTTTGATTTTCTAGAAATTTTAATATACCCAGTGTCACTCACACAATCATGACGAATAAAGTGATACCTCGCATGTCAAAATCCGTCAAGCCGTTTAGGCTGTAGGCCGTGACAAAGAAATGGACATACATACATACATACATACATACATAGTCTCGAAAAACATTACCCTCCTTTCTTCGGCAGTCGGGTAAAAATAGTACCCCACCGGTGTCGGGTACAGGGACCAAGCCACCGGTGGTTAGGGCTCCAGAGAGAGAAATCTCCGCACAATACATGCCGTGTCGAGGAGTACCGCCTTCTGCATCAAGCCCTTGACCCAACTGCCTAACGTGAGCCTCTTGAGATGTTGGTCGAGGCTCTTGGCAATCAATCCGTGGACCGATACGACTATCGGAACAATAATTGCCGAGTCCACATTCCACATGTTGACAACCTCGTGAGCCAAGTCCAAATATTTTATTTGTTTGTCTTTTTCGGCTTTCACGAGATTATCGTCATGTGGAATGGTGATGTCGATGATTACCTATTGCGCGGCGCTCTGATCGATCTATCACCACTATATCAGGCTTAGGGTCCTATCAGACAGAGAGCGGTCACGCGGTCAAGCGTTCTGCGTTCGCGTTCTGCGTTCGAGCGTGCAATTGCTCACGAACCCCGCTGTTGAACGGTCGACGCGGTCCCACTAGTGTCACCATGATTTTTGACGATAGTTCTTCATCGGAAGACGAATTATTGATTTTGTGGTCATTATCAGCGTCAAGACGGAAAAGAAAACACTGGGTGCGCCCAGTAAATAAGGATAGAGAACGAGATGGAGAATTTCATAGACTATTTCTAAATGGATTAATGATGAAGAAATTTTTTATAATTCTTTTCGGATGAGCATCGATTCCTTCAATGAACTGTTTGACAAAATTAAACATGACTTAGTCAAACAAGATACTAACTGGAGGAAAGCCATTATTTCAGCAAAAGAAAGTCACGTACTAACATAATCAGCTTTTCGGTCTCCATCTTCCTTCCAATTTGGTCACCGAAACAGCAGTGAACGCGTGAACGCGTGCGTTCTACTTGATCGCTGCGGTAAGAATGCCTCCTGTGTGAATATATCTATATAACATAATATAACACAAAGAACGCAAAACTGACCGCTTGAACGCTTGACCGCGCGACCGCTCTCTGTCTGATAGAACCCTTATTGGCTACAATATTCCTGTCAGTGATGATAGATCGATCCCAATACAACGTGATATGACCATTTTCAAGAACTGGGTCGGGCACATACCTGTAGTACGGTACTTCTGATTCCACAAGTTTGTACTTCAGAGCAAGTTGTTGATGAACGATGCTGGCTACTTGGTTGTGTCTATGCAAGTACTCGCTGTTGGCAAGATGAGAACAACCAGAAATTATATGTCTAAGGGATTCCCCGGGACGGTGGCACGCCCGACAAATGTCAACCGTACCATCCTTTATAATATACTTCCGATAGTTATTCGTCATCACCACTTCGTCCATAATTGCAAAAACAAACCCTTCAGTTTCCCCAAATAGGTCACCGAAGCGTAGCCAAGATACAGATGCTGGTAAATCTATATCATGCCCATGGAGAGCCCGATAGAAACGTCCATGCAACTCTTTGCTCTTCCTTACATCCCTGCGGTCATTAATACTTAGTACCACAAGTTTGCGCCAGTTTTCTTTAGCCAGCGCGAGCGGGGTGAGTCCGTTATCCACCATCACTACATCACGATGCATATCAGCGCCATTGTGTAGGCAGTATTCCCTGAGGTTGTACACCTCACGGTTATGGAGGGACTTGGCATTTAAAAAGCCACTTTTTTTATATAGGACACGTCAAAATGACTCCACCTCGCCTGATGATAAGCGAAAGGCAAAGTCTCAGGACTGGGGCCACCATCACATACACCGGTAGTGATACAGTGTCCTATATAAAAAAAAAAGAAAAAAAAGCCACGTCCCCCGCATTTCCGCGGTATGTACAACCTCATCACAGATGAACGCGGATGATGCATTTGGTATGCAGTAAGAAGCGTACGAACTCTCCTATCCAGAGCGTCTAGTTCGGTCTGAGTCCACCTGAGTATGCCGAAGGAGTACATTAAGACCGGCATGACCCAACCATTACAAGCACGCACCTTATTGCCACCCGACAAAAGACTTTTAAGGACTTTCTTCAGGCGACCAAAGAAACGCTCCTGCAACGATTGCTTCATACTGGCCTCTGTAATGCCTAACGCCTGCGACATACCCAAGTATTTATAGGTGTCGATTGCAGAGAGAGACGTGAGTTTTGTGGAATCTGAGAGCTCAACGTCATCAGATTCCAAAATCTCACCTCTCTTCACCTGCATGACCGCACATTTGTCCACACCAAAATCCATTCTGATAGAGTTACTAAAGGTTTCGGTAACCTTTAATAACGCTATCAGTTGGGAATTGTTGGGGGCAAATAATTTAAGATCATCCATGTAAAGGAGGTGAGATATTACTCGACCACCTCTCCGCAATCGATAACCTAACCCTGAACTCTCCAGCATGTGACTGAGAGGGTTCCGTGCCAGGCAAAACCATAATGGACTAAGACTATCGCCCTGGAATATACCCCGCTCTATTCTTATTGGTTCGCCGTTGTCGCAGTCCAGTCGACATCCTGGATAGGAAAGGACCGTACTCCATTGCCCCATACATGCCTTCATGAAGGTACATAGAGTTGTATCTATTTTATACAACTCTAGCACCCTCAAGAGCCACGTATGTGGCACGGAGTCATAGGCCTTTTTATAGTCTATCCAACATGTCGCCAGGTCCTTACGATTACGGCGTACCTGTTGGCAAATGGTCATATCAATTATAAGGAGCTTTTTAGTGCCACGAGCCCCACTTCTACATCAATTCTGAGAGATTGACATGATGGAATTATCCGCCGTATCCCAGTAGTTCCATTCTCTAGTTCCATTATGGTACTACTGGGATTTTTTTCTCCCAGTAGTTCCATGGAACTAGCATCCTGTTGCCGGCAAGATGAAATTAGTCTCATTAGTACCGGTACAGTCAATAATAAAATATATACATATATTAAAGGACCTCATTATTAGGATTAGATATTAACAAATACGTTGCTTAACTAAGAATTCTTTTATTTTTCTATGAGAATTGCAGACGGTTCTTCTCTAAGAAATGTGGTAGAGTAACTTCTCCATTGAGAAGTGACATTTGAGAATTTTGTAAAAGCATGTCCTCCATGACAACAAAATTAAAATCTCTTCTGGTGTCAAGATTCAAATTATTTTGTATTTTTTTTGTATGTACTGTATAAAACATAGCGTCATTTAAAAAAACTTGCAACAGTTTATACACGAGTAGAGTTATTACAGTTTTCTTAAGCGACTTATTTAATCCGCCGTGCCATGCCTCCACAAAATTTGCGTTTCGGGGTGGTGGTCCAACCACTTTGTCCAATCAGTTGGACCACGGGCCTCCAATAGGGTTGGTGGTCCAACGAAAAAAATAGTCGGACTATAGCACCTTATTTTTGACCCGTGGTCCAACTGATTAAAATTTGACTGTTTAACGGTTACAATAAATAATAATGCCATTAAAGACAATTTCTTCAGATATATTTATGTACATACTCGTACCTACTTCAAATACCTTTGAAAAAAAAAAATATATTCGGATAGCACATAAACACCAAACCTGTATGCCCCATGGTTATGTTGCTACTAGGTGGTTAAAGTACCATTATAATGTTGTTTTATAGCATTAGCTAAAATTGCAGTAAACAGGCCTAGAGAAATAAGACGGAAATGGATAATCCAAAATGATGATTACATTAGAGACATTCAGCTACAGGTGGTAACAGGAGAAATAGCTGTTGGGTATGCTCTCGACAAATTACGATAGCTTGTTTGTGTTCTATGCCTCATGGCAGTGCATCAGTAGAACCTTAATAAAGGGTCAGTCAACGTGAATAACTTTAGCAGAGCTCCTTAACATTTAATTATAGAATTGACATCATAAGTTTTTGTTATCACTTTAAGGCCCTTCCCAATTTATCTGAGTTTCAGTAATAATCCTTGCTTCCGTACCGGGTTATGAAGCCAATATTTTTTTAGGCACTTCCATCACGGGCGAATGGAAACATGATATATGATGATGATTGTTCAATAATGGTAATTTTATTATCTCCGTTCAATAGAATTCGACGTAATCGCTTACGACATTATTAACCATTAAACAGTCAAATTTTAATCAGTTGGACCACGGGTCAAAGTTAAGGTGACATAGTCCACCTATTTTTTCGTTGGACCACCATCCCTATTGGAGGCCCGTGGTCCAACTGATTGGACAAAGTAGTTGGACCACCACCCCGAAATGAAAATTTGTTGTTCTGTGTCTTTCGCCAAAAGCACACCATAGATTAATAAATTCAGCGTCACGCAACCAAAACCGTTCCATTGTATAGTTTAAACGTATTCAACTTTAGTTTCTCGGATTCAGGTATGACCTTGATTTCGTGTAATAATTGTATTTCAGACTTGATGTACTCCCAGCCTTCCATTATTTTATGATTAGGTAAGCAAGGATAGTGTGGAGGTCAGATGGCAGTCGCTCCATGGAAAATATCGAAGTTCAGCCGCATCACAGTTAGACTGGAAAGCCGACCCCAACTGAGTTTTTAGGCCACGGGTTTTCGAGTATAATTGGTTTTATTAATGCCCAATTCTTTGGCTTTTCGCTACAAACACCTCGTATAATGATAATAACACCCATGGTTTTCTGCTAGTGGGAGCATATTCTTAAAGGCATCTATAGCTGGTTACTCAAAATCTGTTGCAAATTTATGGGGTGTCCAATCTGGTATTTGTGACTTAATTAACGAAAATAATTGAATATACATTCTTTTTGTCTTTCCTGATAGCAATGCATAAATATTATGTAATAATAATATTATGCCAGTAGTATGCAAATAGATAATTTTATATTCAACTGTACTTTTATTCATATATGGGAACTAATGGGATTAGATTGAAAAGGTGTTCTAGTTCCATGGAACTACTGGGAGAAAAAAATCCCAGTAGTTCCATAATGGAACTAGAGAATGGAACTACTGGGATACGGCGGAATTATCAGTTAAATGTGAAGAAATTTTTTCTCTCAGAATAGATGTAAGAAGCTTATAGACCGTAGGTAAACATGTAATCGGTCTATAATGATTAGGGTCCGTAGCACTACCGGACTTGTATAGTAGGTGGGTTGTACCAGTGGTCATAAAATTGGGAATCGATCCTGACTCAAGGCATGATTGGAATTGAGATGCCCAACGACCATGTGAGCTTTTCAGCCATTTCAACCAAAAATTATGCAGTCCGTCTGGTCCCGTTGCCTTCCAATTAGGCAACAGACGGACTGCATCAGTTACATCCTCCGGTAGGATGGTAACTGTATTCATGGTCTTAATAGGCTCACACGATCGTTCGACATCCCGTATCCAATCACCCTCTGTATGACTGACGGGTATCGACCAGAGATCACGCCAAAATGTATTTGTACTATCATCATCTGGTCGACACAAGTCAGCCACGGTGGAATCAGGTCGCTCCCAATTACGGTAGACCCACCTTTGGTCCCTTTGGAATGTGCGGTTCTGCGAATATCGGTCTACTCTTTTTTTATACCGTCGAATCCGGTTTGCCCACGCATAAACTTTCTGTTTCAGGAAGTCGATGCGCTCTGTGACTCGAGCCATAAAATCTCGAGGCCTTATGTCAGTCCCCGAGAATGCTCGACTCACAAAGCGCATCACTCTGGGGCGTGTATTGCCCGCCCTGAAACAGATTAGTTTTCCAATGAGTGCCCTGGTCTCGGCAATACGGCGCTCAATTCTATATTGCCAAGCCGGCACAGCAGATTTCGGTCGAGTTGCTATTTCACATTTTGGAAATTGCACATTAGCAACTCGACATACTGCGACGGCCGCACAATACAGAATTGAATGTGTATCACCGAGATTTTCGCTATTATCAAAATACTCTGATAATAACGAATCCAGGGCACACACTAGCGCAATGTTTTTTTTATGCATAGGCAAACGCGGTAGGTGAGGTCTATGAGCGGGTGGTATTGATCGATATTCTAGAACAGCACATTCCAATGCGCTCCTTAATTGTTCGTTGTAATCGGTACTTACGTCTATAGCCCCGGTATCCATCACTTCCTCACTAAAGGTCACCGTGTCTGGTTGTCTCACCGTTTGTGAAGAAGGTATGGTACCCGGGCTACTACGTTCATTAGAGCGAAGCCTCTCAAGCACAGAGTCATCCAAGAAATGACAACGTTGGATGGCCCGCACTTGATCCGATAGCCGCTGTGCCGAGACGTTGACAGTTGGTTCAAGTACCTGAAACAAAGGCAGCATTCGATCACGGTACGCCGTGAGGCTGATTCCTCCCTCTGTAGCCGCATAATATGCCCGCATGACGTTTTCATTTATAGAACTAGTCCATTTCATGCGGCGCACATTACCACCGGTACCCTATTCAACGCCGGTGGGCATCGGGGTCCCAAGCCAGTCGGTGGCTAGCCTCTCCCCGGCCGACGTACAGGTGTTGGCGACGTCGGCGGGGAGAAGAACTCGTCACTGGAGCTGGAGCTCGACGCCTCTGCAATCCCCGGTGCCGGTGGTACCGCTGTGCGGGGAAGAGAGGCGGAGCTGGGTGACGAGTCCGGAGCTGTAGCTCGTGCTATTCGTGCCTTGGCTCGCGTCTGCATCTTTTTTCCGTCTTGTTTGTTTTTCTCACTTTTTCTATTTTCATGTTTTTGACATTTTACCTGTCACTGTCTGTAACGGTATTTTCTGTGTAATTGTTATTATCTTCTACAGTTATACTATACATTTTAAATTTTCACTATTGTTTTTAAAACGAGGATGCTTATTTTGATGATGAATTAAATTATAATTATATTGTGCTGTATTATGTAGAGAAAAATAAAATTTGAGAGAGCGGAAAAATTGTGTATGTTGACGTGTAGTGTTGCCAGGTTATTTTTATTATTCATTTATTTATTTTAGTTCTTAAGTCTTAAGTTTTTTTACAATATATCTATAAAAAACAAATTACAAAAATATTATAAAAAAACCTAAACCTAGAGCACCGCCAGCAGCGGGGCATGGCCCAAGCTACCGGTGGTTAGGGTTGCAGAGTGAGGAACCTCCTGACAATACGTGCCGTGTCAAGGAGTACTGCCTTCTGAATCTGACCCTTGATCCAGCCATGCAGCGAGAGCCTCTCGAGATGTTGGTCGAGGCTCTTCGCTATAAGGCCGTTCGCCGAAACGACTATCGGGACAATACTCGTTGAGTCAACATTCCACATGGCGGTGATCTCGTGGGCCAAGTCAAGGTACTTGCTGAGTTTGTCCTTCTCGGCTTTCACGAGATTCTCGTCATGCGTGATGGTGATGTCAACGAGCACTGCCCGGCGTTGGGATCGGTCTACCAACACGATATCAGGCTTATTGGCTACAATAGTCCTGTCTGTGATGATAGACCGATCCCAATAGAGCAAAGCACGACCATTTTCGAGAACCGGCCCCGGTGCGTACTTGTAGTACGGCACCTCAGACTCGACAAGGCCGTATTGAAGGGCAAGTTGCTGATGGATGATCCTGGCTACTAGGTTGTGTCTGTGCAAGTACTCTCCGTTAGCAAGATGAGAACAACCGGAAATAATATGTCGGAGAGATTCTCCGGGACGGCGGCATGCCCGACAGATGTCGACCGTACCGTCCTTCATGATATATTTCCGGTAGTTGTTCGTCTTGATAACTTCGTCAGCAATTGCACAAACAAACCCTTCGGTTTCCCCAAATAGGTCACCGAAACGTAGCCAGTTCACCGACGCATGCAGGTCCACATCAGGCCCCGTCAGGGCCCGATAGTACCGCCCGTGCAGCTCCTTGCCTTTCCATACATCCTTGCGGTCATCAGTGCTAAGTACCACCGGTTTACGCCAGTTCTCGTTTGCCAAGGAGAGCGGCGTGAGGCCCTTATCAACTGCCACCACATCGCGATGCATCCCACACTCGTTGCTTAGGAAGTACTCCCTGAGGCTGCACACTTCGCGGTTATGGAGGTTCTTAGCGTTCAAAAAGCCACGACCCCCCCACTTCCGCGGAATGTACAGTCTCATAACAGACGAGCGTGGGTGCAACATACGATGCGACGTTAGCAGTTGACGGACCCTTCTATCTAGGGCGTCCAGCTCGGTCTGAGTCCACCTTAGTATGCCAAAGGAGTATATCAATAAGGGCATCACCCAGCCGTTGAAGGCACGCGCCTTGTTTCCACCTGACAAAAGACTATTGAGTACTTTTGTCAGGCGACAGAAGAAGCGCTCCTTCACCGACTGCTTGACGTCTCCTACAGATATACCCAACGACTCTGACATACCAAGATATTTGTAGGTTTCGGCCTCTGACAGAGATCTGAGAGTCATTGTCTCGGAAAGCTGTAAATTCGTAGAACTTACAACTTTCCCTCGCTGTACATGCATGACCGCACACTTATCCACACCGAACTCCATCTTAATAGAGTTGCTAAAATTCTCAGTGATTTTTAACAACTCCGTCAAGTGCAGGCGTTGCGTTGCGAACAGCTTGAGGTCATCCATGTACAGTAGATGAGAAATGATATCACCCCCTCTCCGAAGCCGATAGCCTAGCCTCGAATCCTCCAACAAAGTGCTGAGAGGATTCAATGCTAAGCAAAACCACAAGGGACTCAGACTGTCACCCTGAAATATACCTCGCTCAATCCTTATAAAGTCCTGAGGCTCAAAAAGGCTGACTCCACTACCTGGTTGACGAAGGACTGTGGTCCACTGCCCCATGCACGTGCTTAAAAAGGATCTTAGAGTTGCATCAAGTTTATACAGCTCCAAGATCCTCTTCAGCCATGAATGAGGCACCGAGTCATAGGCCTTCTTGTAGTCAATCCAGGCAGTCGAGAGAGCCCCTTTGTTCCTCCGGACTTGTTGGCAAATGGCCGTGTCAATGAGGAGGAGCTCCTTAGTACCACGGGACCCAACCCTACATCCATTCTGAGAGGGGGCCAAAATGTTGTTCGCAATGATATGCGAGTTGATTTTTGTTCTCAGAATAGATGTAAGGAGCTTGTACAGCGTAGGCAAGCACGTGATGGGTCTGTAATTTTTCGCTTCCGTGGTACTACCGGACTTATGGAGCAGGACGGTGACACCAGTTGTCATGAAACTAGGAAGTGAACCGGCTTCGAGAGCTTCTTGGAATTGTATTGCCAAACATGGATATGAGCATCGAATCCATTTAATCCAAAAATTGTGCAATCCATCCGGTCCAGGACTTTTCCAATTCTGGGCCGAACGGATCGCACAATTTACGTCTTCGGGGTCTATAGTGATAGACCCCATGGACACGATGGGCTCACACGCACGTTCAACGATACGCATCCAATCACCCTCCATGTGCTCGACGGGCACCGACCAGATGCCACGCCAGAAGTCATTCATGACGTTTGCATCGGGTAGCCGCCCGTCGGTCACACGTTGACCGGTTTCCTCCCAGTTACGGTACACCTTCCTTTGGTCGCTTTGGAAAAGGCGATTCTGCTGGTACCTATCCACACGCTCCCTATAGCGGCGAATACGGTTTGCCCACGCATAGACTTTCTGCTTCAGAAAGTCAATGCGTTCCGTAACACAAGCCATATAGTCCTGGGGCCTGATACCGGTCCCAGCAAAAGCCTGGGTCACGAAACGCATGACTCGGGGTCGATGGTTACCCCGGCTAAAACAGACCAGCTTCGCTATGAGAGTCCTAAAAGTAGTGATACGCCTTTCGATCCGTACCTGCCACGTGGGGGTTTTTTTTTTTTTTTTTTTTTTATTATTATTATTAATATCAATTAATTAATATTAACTACAGACCTATCACATGTTTACAAACCATATACAAAATAATAACAGGATGCATTAGCGAACTAATTTACAAACACCTTGAACAAAACAGTATTCTTGCAGAACATCAAAAAGGATGCAAAAAAAAAAGTCAGGGATGTAAAGAACAATTAACAATAGATGCAATAGTCATGAAACAGGCTCTTACCAAAAATAGAAACATTCATACAATGTACATTGATTATAAAAAAGCTTTTGACTCCGTGCCCCATAGTTGGTTAATTTACATATTAGAACACTACAAAATACACCACAACCTGATCTCATTTTTAAGTGCAATGCTCGAATGGGAAACTAAACTGAAATTAATTAATAGCGCCGCATTAACTACTGAGCCGATTAAGATACAAAGAGGAATTTTCCAAGGAGATGCTCTCAGTCCACTCTGGTTCTGTTTAGCCCTTAATCCATTATCTGAACTTCTCAATAGCACTAATGTAGGATTTAAACTCAAACATAACAACTCACAACATAATCATTTCACACTTACTGTACATGGATGACATTAAACTCTACGCTACTACCAACACTGACCTGACGAAACTGACAGACATCACTCAATCGTTCTCTACCACAGAACAAAGAAAAATCCTTAGGACTAGAAATCGTATGGGGGCGTGTTTGTGTCGCCAAAAACCTAAGTGTAATTGCATTTACCTCACACATATACACTTGTGTATGTGCACAACGCAGGCTAAAATAATCAAAAAATGAGTTTATGCGATTGATTTTAAGGTTTATTTTCCTATAAGTTTTCACGAAATATTTACTTCAATATTCTAGAAGTTTCTATACCTGTCCAATTCAGGATGCTAAATGATAATTTTGACAGTTCACGTCTATGAAGTATCGTATTTCTATAAACAAAATAATACCTCTAAAATTATCGTAGCACATTGACAAGTACCGCCCACTTTTCATAGTGAAGCGTCTTGCAAGAATTCAGCACAATTGACTATGACACACAGGAATCGAATGAATCGAACTTAAATTAATTTATTGAAATTTTTAAGTACTTATCTACTACAATTTTTTGTAATATAGCTAATAATAATATAATATAATAATAAAAGTGGCTAAGTATAATGCAAGACATAATTACGGTAGGTACCATAAAACTTCTCTTTTATCATTCTGAAATAAGTTACCTAAAATAATAAAAAAATAAATGCTTTTGTGTTTTTATAACTATCGATTCCATATTCTACGGAAACGATAATCGAAAATCGATTAGATTCATTTTCGATTATACTATATGGGGTACACTACTTAGAGCTGTCAAAATTATCATTTTAGGTAAGTTTGTGAAAAATGTACGACAGAATGTGGTGTCCGTATTTTGAGTTAAGTTAATTTCATCCTTACCATTGTTATATTTAAGGACTGATTTGCAATACAATACAATTTTAGACATCTATTGGTGAAAAGCAAAACTATAATGTACATTGATTTTGCTATTGACCGCTAGATGGGGTATTATTGGGATAAATAAATGTGTGCTCTATTCCAACGTGGCTTAAACATAATTTTGTTGTATATTACTTTAAAATGGGGGCAGATTTGATGGTACTCTGTAAGCATCATTGAAGTTTATACCTTGTCAAAACGTACTTTAAATTCATTTTCAGTAAAATAAGGTGTGTAGTTCTGCTCTTCTTATATTTTAAGGTAAAATGTATGCAACCAATAAGACGTCCTATAAGTCTGTGTGAGTGTATTTTTTGGCGACAGCTATTCCTTTGTATTTTTACTTAATTACTACTTCTATGGTTTTTTAATGTTCTGTGTTCTCTACAGATATAGGCATGCAGTTTGGAGTGGACAAATGCAAGATTCATTCTATTCATCGGGGTAAAACACAAAGTAACACCTACACTCTTGATACAGGGGAACACATAGAGCCCATGGATGAATATACTACATACAAATACTTAGGTTTCCAACAGTCTAAACAGATACAACACAAGCAAGCAAAATTAGAATTAACCAAAAAATTTAAGGCCAGATTAAATCAAATTTTAAAAAGTCAACTAAATGCACGCAATACTATAAAAGCCATTAACACGTTTGCTATACCAGTCCTTACTTATTCCTTTGGGATTATAAACTGGTCCCAAAGTGATTTAATGCAACTACAACGTACAATTAACACACATATATGACAGCCAATAGAAAACACCACCCTAGATCATGTACACAACGCCTCACCTTATCACGTCAAGATGCAGGCAGAGGGCTTATTGACATTACAAACTTACACAATAGCCTCGTAGATAAATTACGCAAATACTTCTTCACTAAAGCCGAACAATCACAACTACATAAATTTGTTACAGACATTGATAAAAAACTAACCCCTCTCAACCTAGATAACAGAAATATTGTACCGAAAATTATAAACAAACAACAGAAAATAGATACATGGTCACAAAAGTCTCTGCATGGGAGACACCTCACCGATCTCAGTCAATCACACGTCGATAAAGAAGCATCGAACGAGTGGCTGCGGCGAGGTGAACTGTTTCCTGAAACGGAGGCTTTCATGATTGCTATTCAGGATCAAGTCATAGATACCCGTAATTACCAAAAATACATTACCCGAATACCTAACTTACCCACTGATTTATGTAGAAGATGCCAAAGTAGTTCAGAAACAATTCAACATATTACTGGTGCATGTAAATCTATTGTCCAAACAGACTACAAACATAGACACGATCAAGTTGCCGCAATCATTCATCAAAACTTAGCACATAAACATTCACTAATTCCACAAAAAATAGCTTACTATAAATACAAACCCAACACTGTCTTAGAGAATGCATCACATAAAATCTACTGGGACCGAACTATCATTACAGATAAAACCATACACTACAATAGGCCTGACATAACAGTTCTAGATAAAATTAATAAGTCCGTATTTATTATAGACATTGCAGTTTGTAACACACACAACCTTATCACTACACACTCAGAAAAAATGTCGAAATACATAGATTTAGCTACAGAAATCAAAAGACAATGGCAGGTAGAAACAGTCAAAATTGTACCCATCATCATATCTACTACTGGAGTAGTCCCTAAGACTCTCCAAACCAACCTTAACACACTTCAAATGCCTAAATCTACCCTAGCACTCATACAGAAAGCCGCTCTACTCAACACATGTCGTCTCACACGTAAATTTCTAGCTTCACCCACATCATGTTAACATTAGTCTTTATCTTAACTGGCACACTTGGTCAAGGCCCGTGCGTCTGTTACTGCACCCCTAATAAAAAGGGAGACTTAAAATAAAAAATACAAAAATAATAATAATAATAATATTCAAATTCGAAATCCACGCGGGCGGAGCCGCGGGCAACAGCTAGTAATATTATAAAGACGAAAGATTTGATTTTTTGTTTTTTTTTGTTTTTTTGTTTGTTTGTAACGAATAGGCTCCGAAACTACTAGACCGATTTCAATAATTCTTTCACCAATAGAAAGCTACATTATCTGTGAGTAACATAGGCTATAATTTATCTCCAAAAAATTTAGGGATCCTTACTAAAACTTCAATAATGTAACCCAAGGTGTAAAAAATGACCTAAACAGATTACTTACATCGCGTGCGCTGCGAAAACTATTGAAGATAGAACAAAATAATGTACTGTGGAAATGTATAATTTAAAAAGTTCTACATAAAAGTCCGCGATAGCATTATGTCTACCTAATAAGGGTAGCCCACAGTAACCATTTTTATCTTTACAAATCACAAAAAAATCATGTGTCATTTTTGAAGCTAATTTTAACAATACAGTATTATTTCTTATCCAATTAAATACGTTAGATACGTTGTACGTTTAATGTAGATAAAAATTGCCATTTACACTATATAATTACCATAAATAATTTAAGAGCTATCGCAATATGAATTAAAAATTCAAAAAACCCGACTGCCTGAAAACTGAAAAGAAAAAAACAAGCTCTTAGATTGATGTCCGGTGGTCTAGAAACATAACAACTGAACAGTCAGGATCCATTATTCGACAGCCAATCTAATTTTTCAATAGATCCCGACTGTTCAGATGTTATGTTTCTAGACCACCGGACATCAATCTAAGAGCTTGTTTTTTTCTTTTCAGTTTTCAGGCAGTCGGGTTTTTTGAATTTTTAAATTTATTTTTTTTATTTTATACTTTTTAGTTATTTACATAGCTGCCTGGATAATAATGAAGTATAAAATCTATCTTTTATGGAGTTAATAATTTTCGTGTACTGAAGGGACATCACCGAAATTCAACCTTAATTATTATATTTTTGCTCATATCTCCGGTTCTACTAAACCGATTGTAATCAAACAAATGTAAGATTTTAAGTCTGACCAAGACCTTTTAAACAAATAAAACCGCATCGAAATTTGTTCAGCAGTTTTTGCGTCCATCGCAGTCAAATATTTGTGGCGCTAAAAATCCGCCATTTTGATTTTCTAGAAATTTTAATATGCCTAGTGTCACTCACACAATCATGACAAATCAAACAACACCTTGGTTGTCAAAATCCGTCAATCAGTTCAGGCTGTAGAGCGTGCAAGAAAAATTTTCAAGATTTTCATTTTGCCGCCAAAAATCCGCCATTTTGATTTTTTAGAAATTTTAATATACCCAGTGTCACTCACACAATCATGGTGAATAAAATGATACCTCGCATGTCAAAATCCGTCAAGCCGTTTAGGCTGTAGGCCGTGCCAAAGAAATGGACATACATACATACATACATACATACATACATACATACATAGTCTCGAAAAACATTACCCTCCTTTCTTCGGCAGTCGGGTAAAAAATAATGCGCGGTGAAATAAATACAAGTTGAAATGCGGACGTAAATCAGACCTATATAATACTTCGGGACATTATAGGTAGGTACGTAGTAGGTAGTTATCGAAACTGTGCTCAAAATATTATGCTCTATACACGCAGTACAGTTTTCTTGGGTGCCTTTGAGGATAGCACGGGGTGCTACAGCACTGGACGAGCTCAAATTCATCAATCATGGATTATTGCAAAACAATCCACTCGAGCCAGGACGTCTTTGTTTCGCGAATTATACCTATCTAAGATTATGTTTCCCGAGGTATATCTTTGTATTCTCATTCAAATAAATTATATTTTCATCAAGACTGTTTCAATTGTGTAAAATTTATTTAAATACTGTTTAAGTTATTAAAATCGGACGTCAGAGGGATTGGGGAGATGGGGAGGGGGGGTTGTGAGCTCTGGCTACCCTTCTTACCGGGCGGCGCGGCGGGAACACAACACAATGTCTGTTATGGCTGCGGTCTTCTGTAGCCCCTGACACCCCATTCCCTCTTTTCCGGGGTTTGGTAGGGACATCATGCTTTTTTTTACACCACTTAGGTGGCAGACGAGCACACGGCCCGCCTGGTGGGAAGCGGTCACCGTGGCCTATGGACGTGCGCAACCAGGGGCATCACACTCGCGCTGCCGAACCTCCAAAATCCTTCTAATGCCCTTCTTGAAGAACCCCATATTATAGCCGCCAGGGAAAACCACTGCAGGGAGATCGTTCCACAGCCTAAGCGTGCGCGGAATGAAATTTCTTTATACCTTACAGTACGCACTGCAGGCGGATGCAACGTGTGGGGATGAATTCCCTGCCTGTGGCGAGCGGTGCGATGATAGAAAGTGGCTGTAGGCATCATAAATCAAACAATTCCCATCCCAGGGTCAACTGGGGAGCACGGGATATGCTCTAAGTAATCTTACACCCCGGCAACTGAAGACTAAAGACCGCAGCGTGCGGTTATTATCAGGTCTGAGTGAGACTTAACCACTCCTGCTGGCTGACGGGGATTATATATATGAAGGAACTTCCGCACGAAAAAAGGAATTTGAAACAGAATTCGAAATCCACGCGGGCGGAGCCGCGGGCAACAGCTAGTTACAGATAAAACCATACACTACAATAGGCCTGACATAACAGTTCTAGATAAAATTAATAAGTCCGTATTTATTATAGACATTGCAGTTTGTAACACACACAACCTTATCACTACACACTCAGAAAAAATGTCGAAATACATAGATTTAGCTACAGAAATCAAAAGACAATGGCAGGTAGAAACAGTCAAAATTGTACCCATCATCATATCTACTACTGGAGTAGTCCCTAAGACTCTCCAAACCAACCGTGTTAAGGTGCCTAAATCTACCCTAGCCCTTCAAATGCCTAAATCTACCCTAGCACTCATACAGAAAGCCGCTCTACTCAACACATGTCGTCTCACACGTAAATTTCTAGCTTCACCCACATCATGTTAACATGTCTTTATCTTAACTGGCACACTTGGTCAAGGCCCGTGCGTCTGTTACCTACTGCACCCCTAATAAAAAGGGAGACTTAAAATAAAAAATACAAAAATAATAATAATAATAAACTGGCAACACTGCGTCAACAACTCATTTCTTTTGCTCCTTCTTTTAAATTTAATTTTCGGTGATTTTTTCTGCTTACTGTATATATTTTTCATCAAAAGTTACATCCTATTTTTCAGTAAAAACGCCGTAAACATACAAAAGCATACAATAGTGAAAATGTTCGAATATTATGTACCAGTCTCAGCAACAAAAAACTACAGACACTCAAAATATGACTTTCGAAGTTTAGTTACGGACCCAATGTCAGCTAATGTCAAACATATGTGAAAATTGTTAAATAATATATGTAGAAGAATACAGAAAGAAATGCAGACGCGTGCCAGAGCTCGTCAAGCACAACTAACACCTCCGGACTCGTCGCCCAGCTCCGCCTCTCTTCCCCGCACAGCTGAACCACCGACATCGGGGATTATAGAGGCGTCGAGCTTCAGCTCCAGCGACGAGTTCTTCTCCCCGCCGACGTCGCCAACACCTGTACGTCGGCCGGGGAGAGGCCGGCCACCGACTGGCTTGGGACCCCGATGCCCACCGGCGTCGAATAGGGCCCCCGCTACCGGTGGTAATGTGCACCGCATGAGATGGACTCCTTCAATAAATGAAAATGTCATGCGGGCATATTTTGCGGCTACAGAGGGAGGAGCAAACCTCACTGCGTATCGTGTACGCATGCTACCTTTGTTTCAGGCGCTGGAGCCAGCTGTCAACGTATCGGCACAGCGACTGTCGGATCAGGTACGGGCCATCCAGCGATGCCATCTGCTGGAAAACTCTGTACTTGAGAGGCTACGTTCTAACGCGTGGAATAGCACAGGTACTACTACTTCTTTGCAACTTGTGATGACACAACCAATCCCAGAATCTGTGTCACAACCAACTTTATTATCTACCTCACATCTAAGCGAAGAAGTAGTAGATACAGGAGCTATAGACGTAAGTACCATGTGCAACGACGAATTAAGGAGTGCTTTGGAATGGGATACATACGCGGGATCAACATTTCATAAGGTCAACAATCAATATGTCAACGCCATGAGATCAGCAGCTTAAAATATCAATAGCTTACTACACCAATAAGTTATGAGGTCAATAGTTCATTATATCAACAGTTCATTTTGTCAATAGTTTACTACATCAATTGTTCATGAGATCAACAGTTTGATAGGCGACTGTCAAGCTGAGTGTCAACTTTGTACTAAATTGTAACACGGTATATGATGTATGTACCTAATAGTGACCCTCTTTTCTGAGACTTCGCCTCCAGTGCTCACCATTAGGCGAGGCGAAGTCTTAATGCCAACCAACCTTGAAAATTTGAAGCAAGGAGGGAATAGCCATACTTTTTATATTATGATTATATTGTAATATACATGTATATTAAGCAACTTTTTGTGAGTTACAATGATTTACCACGACATAACAGTATAAAATTACATTGTAACGCAAACTTAGGTACAACCGTAAAATGTATGGTACTACCATACTTTTTACAGTTGTGATTTCATAAACTGAAAAAAAATGTATGTCTGAGATACAATTGTAAAATTATTTTTTTCTGCATTTTGGAGTTAACATACAAATAAAAAAGTATTAATTAAATCAGTCTTTATTATTTATTATTATATTTAGCATTACCTGCATGAACAAATTAGTTAAACTCGCTCAAGCAAGACTTCCATAGTATTTTTTACAAGATAAATAAAAAATAACAATACATCATAATACCGTGTTACAATTAAGTACAATGTTGACACTCAGCTTGACAGTCGCTTACCACAAAAACTGTTGATCTCATGAACAATTGATGTAGTAAACTATTGACAAAATGAACTGTTGATATAATGAACTATTGACCTCATAACTTATTGGTGTAGTAAGCTATTGATATTTTAAGCTGCTGATCTCATGGCGTTGACATATTGATTGTTGACCTTATGAACTGTTGATCCCGCGTATGTATCCCCTTTGGAATGTGCTATTATATACGGGAGTATCGATCCATCCCTTCTGACAGACGTCCACGACTTCCACGTTTGCCCACTCATAGAAAAAACATAGCGCTAATGTGTGCCCTGGATTCGCTATTGTCTGAATTCTTTGATAGGAGCGAAGATCTCGGTGATACGCATTCAATTCTGTACTGCGCAGCCGTCGCGGCATGTCGAATAGCCAATGTCAAATTTCATAAAAGTGATATAGATACTCGACCAAAATCTGCCGCGCCTGTTTGGCAGTGTAGAATTGAAAGGCGTATTGCCGAGACTAGGGCACTCATTGGCAAACTCATATGTTTCAGATCGGGCAACACACGCCCGAGAGTGATGCGCTCTGTGAATCAAGCGTTCTTGGGGACTGACATCAGTCCTCGAGAATTTATATCGCGAGTCACAGAGCGCATCGACTTTTTCAAACAAAAAATATATGCGTGGGCAAACCGGATTCGTCGCTATAAAAAGAGAGTGGATCGTTATTCTCAAAATCGCATGTTCCAAAGGGACGAAAGGTGGGTTTACAGAGGTTGGGAACGACCTGACTCGATCGGGACTGACATACGTCGACCGTATGATGATGCCACTAGTGCGTTCTGGCGTAGCATCTGGTCGACACCTGTCGGTCACACAGAGGGTGATTGGATGCGGGTTGTCGAACGATCGTGTGAGTCTATTAAACCCATGGAACCAGTTACCATCACAACAGATGATGTAACCAATGCAGTCCGTCTACTACCAAATTGGAAATCTGCGGGACCAGACGGACTGCAGAATTTTTGGTTAAAATGGTTCAAGAGCTCACACGACCGTTTGGCATCACAATTCCAATCATCCCTTGAATCAGGTTCACTTCCCGGCTTCATAACTACTGGCGTAACCCACCTTCTATATAAGTCCGGCAGTACCACGGACCCTAAAAATTATAGACCTATTACGTGTCTACCTACGGTCTATAAGCTTCTTACATCTATTCTGAGAGAAAAAATTTCACTTCACTTAATTGACAATTCTATCATGTCTATCTCTCAGAATGGATGTAGAAGTGGGGCTCGTGGTACTAAAGAGCTCCTTATAATTGATATGGCCATTTGCCAACAGGCCCGCCGGAATCACAAGGATCTGGCGACATGCTGGATAGATTATAAAAAGGCCTATGACTCCGTGCCACATGCATGGCTTTTGAGGGTACTGGAGTTGTACAAAATTGATACAACTCTATGTGCCTTCATGAGGACATGTATGGGGCAATGGAGTACGGTCCTTTGCTATCCAGGGTGTCGACGGACCTGCGAGAACGGTGGTCTGATAAAGATTGAGCGGGGTATATTTCAGGGCGATAGTCTTAGTCCATTATGGTTTTGCCTGGCACTGAACCCTCTCAGTACTATACTGGAGAGTTCAGGGCTAGGATGTCGATTGCAGAGAGATGGTCAGGTGATATCTCACCTCCTTTACATGGATGATCTCAAACTATTTGCCCCCACCAATCTACATTTGATAGAGTTATTGAGGCCGTTTGTTCCCGATATAGGTAGGTACGTAGTAGGTAGTTATCGAAACTGTGCTCAAAATATTATGCTCTATACACGCAGTACAGTTTTCTTGGGTGCCTTTGAGGATAGCACGGGGTGCTACAGCACTGGACGAGCTCAAATTCATCAATCATGGATTATTGCAAAACAATCCACTCGAGCCAGGACGTCTTTGTTTCGCGAATTATACCTATCTAAGATTATGTTTCCCGAGGTATATCTTTGTATTCTCATTCAAATAAATTATATTTTCATCAAGACTGTTTCAATTGTGTAAAATTTATTTAAATACTGTTTAAGTTATTAAAATCGGACGTCAGAGGGATTGGGGAGATGGGGAGGGGAGGTTGTGAGCTCTGGCTACCCTTCTTACCGGGCGGCGCGGCGGGAACACAACACAATGTCTGTTATGGCTGCGGTCTTCTGTAGCCCCTGACACCCCATTCCCTCTTTTCCGGGGTTTGGTAGGGACATCATGCTTTTTTTTACACCACTTAGGTGGCAGACGAGCACACGGCCCGCCTGGTGGGAAGCGGTCACCGTGGCCTATGGACGTGCGCAACCAGGGGCATCACACTCGCGCTGCCGAACCTCCAAAATCCTTCTAATGCCCTTCTTGAAGAACCCCATATTATAGCCGCCAGGGAAAACCACTGCAGGGAGATCGTTCCACAGCCTAAGCGTGCGCGGAATGAAATTTCTTTATACCTTACAGTACGCACTGCAGGCGGATGCAACGTGTGGGGATGAATTCCCTGCCTGTGGCGAGCGGTGCGATGATAGAAAGTGGCTGTAGGCATCATAAATCAAACAATTCCCATCCCAGGGTCAACTGGGGAGCACGGGATATGCTCTAAGTAATCTTACACCCCGGCAACTGAAGACTTAAGACCGCGGCGTGCGGTTATTATCAGGTCTGAGTGAGACTTAACCACTCCTGCTGGCTGACGGGGATTATATTATATATGAAGGAACTTCCGCACGAAAAAAGGAATTTGAAACAGAATTCGAAATCCACGCGGGCGGAGCCGCGGGCAACAGCTAGTTACAGATAAAACCATACACTACAATAGGCCTGACATAACAGTTCTAGATAAAATTAATAAGTCCGTATTTATTATAGACATTGCAGTTTGTAACACACACAACCTTATCACTACACACTCAGAAAAAATGTCGAAATACATAGATTTAGCTACAGAAATCAAAAGACAATGGCAGGTAGAAACAGTCAAAATTGTACCCATCATCATATCTACTACTGGAGTAGTCCCTAAGACTCTCCAAACCAACCGTGTTAAGGTGCCTAAATCTACCCTAGCCCTTCAAATGCCTAAATCTACCCTAGCACTCATACAGAAAGCCGCTCTACTCAACACATGTCGTCTCACACGTAAATTTCTAGCTTCACCCACATCATGTTAACATGTCTTTATCTTAACTGGCACACTTGGTCAAGGCCCGTGCGTCTGTTACTGCACCCCTAATAAAAAGGGAGACTTAAAATAAAAAATACAAAAATAATAATAATAATAAACTGGCAACACTGCGTCAACAACTCATTTCTTTTGCTCCTTCTTTTAAATTAGACCAGTGCAGATAGCTATGAAAATGGTAAAAAGTAAAAGAAATTTATAGTAGGATGAAACCTGTTGTAAAAGGAAGAGAATATAATAAAAATGATAGGAAAAATAAATAACGGGTGATCTGAGCTCGGGAAGGGGGGAGGGGGGTGAGTTTTAAGGGTAAAAACGGTTTATCTCGATTTCCGGCAAAACTACAAGTCCTATGGAAAAAAGTTAAATGACAAAATTGTAGGTAATAAAAAGACCTACAACTTTTCTATTTACACTTTTTTCACATAACCTCAAAAAGTATGTGAAAAATTCAAATAATCAAGTTTTTGGTTTTTTATTTTTATCTTGAGCAAAACAAATTTGTTTTCCACGAAATTTGGTGAAAACTTAGCTTTTTATGTCCCAAAGACACTGTAATTTTTTTGATTTGAAATACTCTTTTTTTTCGGCTTATTTTGACTAAATATCGAAAAACCACCCTCATTTTCAATCGAAAAATCTCACGTCAAAATATCAGCTTTTTAAAAAAAGTCAAAGAGTTTTTTGTTCTCTGAAATCTCTTCTTTCTGATAATGTAAAAATATATATACATTGCTATGGTAAATGTTCTCAGAAAATGCAAAGAAGAAAACTCGAATTCGAAATTAACATTTTTGTATTTAGTCATTTCCTCGTTGAAGTGGGATGAAAAGTTACATGTTGCACTATAACTTCATGGTTGCACTCGAGTGCAAAGATTTTTCACCTTGTGCTCTTTTGATTCCCTCGCTAAAGCTCAGGGTTCTATTTTGTGATTATTGTATTTAGTCATTTCCTCGCTGTGGTGGGATGAAAAGTTACGTGTTGCACTATAGCTTCATAGTTACACTCGAGTGCAAAGATTTTTCACCTTGCGCACTTTTGATTCCCTCGTTAAAGATCTGGGTTCAATTTTTAGAACCCTTCGCGTGCTCAGTTTTGATGACCGAGCAAGCGAAGGGTTCATAATTTGAATCACGAGCGCAGCGAGCGATTCACAAAATAGAACCCTGAGCTTTAGCGAGGGAATCAAAAGAGCACAAGGTGAAAAATCTTTGCACTCGAGTGCAACCATGAAGTTATAGTGCAACATGTAACTTTTCATCCCACCTCAACGAGGAAATGACTAAATACAAAAATGTTAATTTCGAATTCGAGTTTTTCTTCTTTGCATTTTCTGAGAACATTTACCATAGCAATGTATATATATTTTTACATTATCAGAAAGAAGAGATTTCAAAGAACAAAAAACTCTTTGACTTTTTTTAAAAAGCTGATATTTTGACGTGAGATTTTTCGATTGAAAATTGGGGTGGTTTTTCGATATTTAGTCAAAACAAGCTGAAGAAAAGAGTATTTCAAATAAAAAAAATTACAGTGTCTTTGGGACATAAAAAGCTAAGTTTTCACCAAATTTCGTGGAAAACAAATTTGTTTTGCTTAAGATAAAGATAAAAAACCAAAAACTTGATTATTTGAATTTTTCACATACTTTTTGAGGTTATGTGAAAAAAGTGTAAATAGAAAAGTTGTAGGTCTCTTTATTACCTACAACTTTGTCATTTAACTTTTTTCCATAGGACTTGTAGTTTTGGCGGATTTTTTTTTATACTACTTAGGTGGCAGACAAGCACACGGCCCATCTGATGGGAAGCGGTCACCGTGGCCTATGAACATGTGCAACACTAAGGGTGTCACACACGCGCTGCCTACCCTGAAGGGAGGGGGGAGGGCTGGGATGGGGTGGGGAGGCTAGGAAGGGATGGGAGGAGGAGGGGTACAGTGAGCTCTGGCTACCCTACTTACCGGCGGGAACACAACTCGATGGTTATTATGGCCGCGGTGTTCTGTAGGGCGGAGAAACCGTTTTAACCCTTAAAGCTCGCCCACCTCCCCACTTCCCGACCTCAGATCGCCGGTAATTTATTTTTCCTTTCAATTTTGTTATATTCTGGTCCTTCTCCAATAGGTTTCATCCTACTATATTTTTTTTTGTCTCAAAAATTTACGGCACTGGTCTATATGTCAAATATTTACCTTTCTTACAAAACATGCTGTTCTTCATATTTTTGAGGAATTCCATAAATATTTGTTATCATTGAGAGCAATTGCTGGATAGCTTTAGATGTATTCTGGAACATCAAATTATTTTAACAAAGAATCACATCATAAGAATTCTTCTCGCAGCACTTAAATCGACGGTTAAAAGGCGAATTGATTCAAGCGCCACCCTTTTTTTATCGTGTGGAAATCTCCATGGATACCACCCCCATCGACCATCGGGGGTGGTTATGTCGGGATCGAACCGACTAAAACCGCACACCGTCTCGGGTCTTAATTACCGGGGTGAGAGGTTCCCAATAGGCATATCCCTCGCACCCTAGCTGACCCTGAGCCATCTACGGTTTTAAGATGGCCCCTTCGATCCCCCGAAAGGGGGGCTGGGGCGAGCATCCCGCCACTTCACCGACGGTGGGGTGTAGGGTGACAGGCGGCCGTCCTGTTACCCAACCGTCGGCGCGCAGACAATCAGCTCGCCGCCCGCTCGCTCCCCACTGTGCCCTCTGCTAGTCAGAGGGACACGTGGAGAGCCTCGGAGCAGCCCTCTAGAGGGCCACTCCCACCCCGGCCAGATTGGCCGCAGGCAGCAGCGTCTCCCGTGGTGAGTGGGAGGCGTTGCTCATCTCCGTTGCCCAGGTGCACCGTGTCTTTTGAGCCGGGTTTGAGGTTAATCTGAGCACTTTTTTTTGGCGCTTGGCTGACGAATTTGGGTCGTATCTTTTCTACTTACGAGGTATCAAGTGTAGCAATTTTGGTTGTTTTTTTTTCAAAGCATGTATAGACCCATCAAAAAAAATGTTTTTTCTATCTTTAGTCATATCGTAAAATAAATATCTGCACGTTTGATTCCTTTATATTAATTGAATAATTAAACTTATGTCACACTTAAGTCAGCTTACTTCTTTCACCTCGCATTAAAAATGGTATTTTAAATCTCAAGCAACAGAACACAAAACAACGCGGGTAGGTACTTGGACCTACAATACGCGTGCATTGCCGCGTAGGATGGCAATGCCGATTCTTTGTGCAAAAAAGACCGGCCAAGTGCGAGTCGGACTCGCCCATGAAGGGTTCCGT
The DNA here is from genome assembly GCA_963576445.1 of Lithosia quadra. Classification (NCBI taxonomy): domain Eukaryota; kingdom Metazoa; phylum Arthropoda; class Insecta; order Lepidoptera; family Erebidae; genus Lithosia; species Lithosia quadra. The sequence continues at coordinate 4,616,782 of OY754897.1, forward strand.
AGCAGCAAGTAACTATATACGAGCCTATATACATAATATAGGCTTGTGATAGCTAAACAAGCTAATATAATAATACCAGTTTCACAAGAAATATTTAAACCAAAAATATTGTCAACTAGCTGACCCGACAGACGTTGTCCTGTCTTTATGTGCTAACAACGAATAGCGAGTTCAAATTGGTCCATTGAAACTCCCATTGACTACCAACAACCTAAACTACCGAAACTCCATAATTAAACTGAACTTTTGACAGCTAAATATTGAAACAACTGACATGACAGTTAAGTACACCATGAGGTTACATTAGAAAAGTGTTATTGTCAAAAGCAAAAGCTGACAGCTTGTCCTTGCTACATAAGGGGGAATAGATGGTTAATTTTGGGACTGACATTATTGGCTTTTATAGAACAAAATTCGATTCAATAGAGGTATATTACCAGCTTACCAGAACGTCCGTGGTTTACACACCAAGACTAGAGACTTTTACAAAAGAGTGCTGGAAAATAATTCTGACATGATAGCTCTTACTGAAACGTGGTTGAATCAGGATGTTCATGATCGCGAAATTTTTGATGACCGATATGTAGTATATCGCAGAGATCGCGACCTGGCACGTGATAACAAACTGGATGGGGGAGGTGTCCTACTGGCCATGTCTAGACACATAACATCGTCTCGCATCTCAAAGTGGGAAAGCGGCTGCGAGGACATCTGGATCACGATTGAGACTACAAAAAACAAAATGAGTAGGAGAATAGCAATCTGTGTTGTGTATTTACCCTCTCCGATTCAGGAGGAAGCACTACGTGAATTCATTTTTAATGCAAGCGTGGTATCGGAACATGTTGACGACGTTATGATCGTCAGTGATTTTAACCTGCCATTTATCAAATGGATCAAGGACAGTGACGGATATAGCATAATTCCAACTCTACCAAACAATATTGGTGATAATAAAGAGCACAGATTGATGATGAATCTCTCTGACTTTATAACTTCTAGTGACTTACAACAGCAGGGTTTGGTTGCGAAAAGTGATAACAATATACTAGATTTAGTTTTGACAAATGTTAACTGTACTACTAGGAAATCAGATAGCATATTATGCAAAATTGATGACCGCTACCCTCCACTAAACATTGATATAGACCTCAAACCGTGTCTCTTGTCCGTAGGTCGGCCTCGGCAGGATTTAATTTTTTATAAGGCTGACTACGATAAAATTTTACCTCTTCTGGAGCGCTTGGAATGGTTAGCGCTGGATGCAGCGGTGTAGACGAAATGGTCTCGATTTTCTACGACCATTTGAATAACATCATTAGTGAATGTGTGCCAAAAAGAAAGCCGCGTAAATTATCTCATCCCTTCTGGTTCACCAGAGTTCAATCGGTCTCTTAAAAGAAAAACATAAACTTAGGCTAAGATCGCGTAAATATAATAATCCCAGGGATAAGCTAGAGTTCGAATTAATCAGGAAAAGATGCACCAAACTTATTCGAGACTGTCACAGTAACTTCATATATTCTATAGAGAGAAACATAAAAAATAATCCCAGAGCTTTTTGGAGTTATATCAAACATAAAAGATCCGGCTCGGGCTCTAACACCTTGCCAGCAACAATGCATTGTAATAATCAGTCAACATGTACTGGCAATTCCAACATTGCAAACCTATTTGTTTCTCACTTCAGCTCGGTATACACACCCGTGGGTATTTTCCGACCAGAACAGACCATTAGTGAACTTACTCGGAAACACTGTTCCCCCTGACCGGTCTAAACGTTGTGCATATTTCCAATTTCAATTTCAATTTCAATTTCTTTATTTCTCAAAATAGTGTAACGTAATTACATCTTTTTGACGTCAAAACTACTTAATACTAAGTTTACCACCGCTTCCTAGGCGCTAGTGGAGAAGAAACGGCGCAACAAACTCCACTGCTGCATTTTGAGACGTCAGGTTATACATAGATATCTTAAGACTAAATGTGGACGAATGTACATTTTTGTCTCGTGTCAATATAAATAAAGGTATATAAAAAAAAGATATAATAAATTTTAACCGAAGTTAAAAAATAAAATAATTGAAAATGTTAAAATATACTAATGTCAAAAAATAGCAAAAAAAGGTCGCGTGCCTACCACAATATCAATATATTGTAGTAGGCAAATGCCACAACTACAGCATTATGTAGTTGTAGCACTTTAGCATTCTAGGAGGGGCCTGCACCATGCTCAAGCCAGACATTTTTGTCTTCAAGGTAATCAACAGTCCTATAGTATGCTTTTTTGCATAAGGTGGCCTTAACAAATGTTTTAAATTTATTGTCAGGCATACCAAGGACCGATTCAGGCAATTTATTGTAAAAACGTATACCTTCCCCCCTAAAAGAATCACTAACTTTGCTAAGCCGATAACAAGGAAGGATCAGTTTATTTTTATTGCGCAGATTTCTGACTGTAATGTCACTTACTTTTGTATAATTGGATATATTTTTCCTGACATACAGTATGTTCTCGAATATATCGCACACCCCGTACAACAAAGGCGTATCTGGAAAACACCAATTTTACCGGAATGGTATGGTATGGTATGGTTTAACGGGCTGTTATCCGCAACTCCACGTCCTGGCGCGGTTTTTGCGTGTGGGTGGGCACGTCATTCGATCCACCCGACCTCTTGGAAGAACGCCAGCAGAGTTTTTATACTGCTGGTGATCTCCCGGAGCGTACCTGTATTGCTGAAGTACTTGACCCTGTATGTGGCGGTTGCAGGGCAGTGCAGGAGCACATGTGCTGCCGTTTCCTCCTCCCTCATGCAGGCTCTGCATAGAGGGCTGTCGGTGATGCCTAGAGTAAAAAGGTGTTTATTAAATGTGCCATGTCCCGTGATGGCAGCTGTAGCCGTGCGTAGTTGTTGCTTACACAGGAGCCGGAGACGTCTGGTCAGTCTCTTCTCGAGCACAGGGAGGGCTTCCCTGGCCTGTCTACATACGCTTAGGTTAGTCCAGTAGTCGCTTTGTTGGTCCCTTGTCCGTCTCTCCACGATGGTTCGTAGGTATGCGAAGGGGATTGGTATGATGGGCTCGGGTCCCACTGCGGTCATCTCAGACCCTCTTCTCGCGAGTTCGTCTGCTGCATCATTGCCTCGCGAGCCGCTGTGTCCCTTAATCCATTGTAAGATTACGTTGTTCGTGCTGCCTATCTGGTTCAGCCTGTAGTGGCACTCCAGTATCAGTCCTGAGTTTATGATATGGCTGTTCAATGCTTGTAGCACGGCCATACTGTCCGAGAGTATTCTTATTGAGTGACCCTTCACCTTCCTGGCCGTAACTGCTGAGGCTGCCAGGTTAATCCCCATGCATTCTGCTTGGAATACGGTGTTGTGGGTCCCTAATGGTCTTGAGATGGCGATATTTAGGTCTTCAGAGAAGACTCCGGCGCCAGTACCTCTGTCGGTCTTGGATCCGTCCGTGAAGATACGCATCTCCACTAGGCATAATGCCTCGCATCGGTAGTCTTCATAGAGCTGGATTTTGTATTTCTTGTCGAAGATGTACTGTTTCGGTACTCGATCGTTCATTGCTCCTATTATCGGCACCTCCCTTATGAGGTTTGAGAGCAGTAGTGTATGTTGTGTGTGCCCTTCGCTCCACAAGTTGAGTGCACTTAGGCGTATAGCAGCAGCTGTCGCTTCCTGTCTGATGAACAGGTCCAAAGGTGGGAGCCCAAGCATGGCTTCCATTGCCGCCGTAGGGGTGGTTTTCATGCATCCGGTGGTTGCCATGCAGGCCAGTCTTTGGGTTTTCTGTAGTTTAGCCGATGCTGTGCTGTTTACAGTTCTTGTCCACCACACTATAGCGCCATACGCTATCATGGGGCGGATCACTGTTTCGTAAATCCATAGGATGATTTTTGGTGTAAGCCCCCACTTTTTGCCGATCATCCTTCTGCATTGCCTGAAGGTTATTGCGGCCTTTTCCAGTTTATTGTCTAGGTGGCTGTTCCATTTCAGCTTGCTGTCTAGAATAACACCAAGGTATTTGACTTCTTTTGACAGCTGGAGTTCAGTATTAAAGAGTTTGGGTAGTCGGTATTCACCTAAGACCCTTTTGACAACTTTACCGGAGAGCCAAAAAACAGTTTGTTTCTGGAATATTGCCTGAACTAATAATGATAGTACTTTGTATCATATATCATAAGAAGCCTCAAAATGAGCTCTTTAATATGTATTTACTGAAATTAAAGATAGATTTACTATTTTCATAGTACAGGGAAAATTAACAATTACCTATTTATTGTATTGGGGTTTTCCTTAAGTAACTGTTGGTAAATAAACATACACCTTTTTTGCTGTTTAGGTATAAACAAAACATGGATCTTATGTGTACATACGCTTTTATTGCTTATTTTTCCTCGTGATATAACCTCGGAGCTTTTAGTTTTAAGTACTTATAGCACGTTTATTTTTGAAAATAAATAATGAGTAAGTTTATATAAGTGTATATTGCAGTGATAATTTATTAAGGTTTTTTAATGTATGTGACACACTCATTTATTGCACGAAGAAATATTTTACAGAGTAATACATATTTTCTTATATTTTCATAATAAACAAAAAATAACTTTACATTTTAATTTGAGAATTGTGGGTGATTTTACAACTACTGTACAATATATCAAAAAGAGTTTGGTGATTAATTGCAGGAATACAACGAGATTATAAAAATAGACTAGCTTACCCGCGCGCGGCTCCGCCCGCGTGAATGTTGGCTATCGCCATCAAGTCTTTTTTAAGCTGAGGGACTGTCCGTACTAACTTTCAATGTGTATTCCTTGGCAAACAGTGGTTGCAGCTAAACTTATTTATTTCATCTCGAATCCTGTCAAGCCCTTCAAGGTACAGTGCCGTGTAGGCATCATGGCCAAAGCCAGTATATTTACCATCACTGTCCTTTTTCATTGTCTTCTAGATTTTATCGGGATTAGATAGCTGCTCTGGCCAAAGTATGTGTGACTCAGAAGAGGCCCTTTGATAAACCTTTTCACCATAGTTGCATTGCACTTTCACATTCGATAGACTATTTCAAATTAGTTAAACATTATTTATTTCCAAAACTTTGATTCTATTAGGATTAAAAACGGATTAAAATCTTGCCACAGACATTGATATCTGACAACCTGATTTAACATTCAATTCAATATGTGCGAATTTGGCTCGTGCTCGCTGGGTACACGGGTTGAGAGGCGAACTTAACTTTGCTGCAGCGCTTCTTGTCTTGACTGACAGACATACAGATTTTTTTTGGTAATGTGGTTATTATTTACGCTTACCGGACTTTTACCTTTACTATGCTATAAAATTTTACTTTCTGCAAAATATCTGGATTCTAGCAGAAAGGGAAGTACCTTTTCTTTTTTTTCGTGCGAGAATCCCGTCGGGCTTCACATCAACGGAGCCAACGAAGAGGTTGGTATATCAGACTCCTACTGACTAAAATCACACGGTCTTTCGTCACATCGGTCTGTGTGACCGAAGAATCCTGGTGGTGTGTCCTAGAAAGGATATTCCAGAAACCTCGACCGGCTCCGGCCGCCAGCACTGGCGACCTCGACGTTTCTCTAAAAAAAAGCGCGTATGGAAACATAACGCCCTGCCACCCTGGGCCTGCTTCTGCTAGGGTGACGGTTAGCCATGACCGTTCCCTAGGCCCGCACTCATAGAGGACGGATATGGTTCTTCGAAATACGCCGCTCGGTGCGCCTTCACCGGTACGGGGGAGTGTAGATCTCTCCCGTTGCTTTTCCACTACCATTTCTGCGCGCATTACTGCCTCGCAAAAAAGCGGTGGCTTTCCACATACTCTCTATGGTGACTATGGTCGCATTACATAATGAGTATGTGAAAAGCCCGCAGCATGAGGCTTACCACACCAACGTCTGCTTCAAGGACATGGCGGCACTCTATCCACTGTAGACACTCTGCCAGTGTGTGAAGCGGCGAAGTGTCTACGGAGCAGCCCCAGCAACGGTAGCATTCGGGCGTCAGCTCCCTGTCTACACAATGCAGGAACTCACCAAAACAGCCATGCCCATCAGTAAGCCTTGGATAGCTCAGGGTCATGGGCCACCTTAAACCCTGAAGACCCAAAATGGAGTGCGATTTTAGTCGGTCAAGTTCAATATTACGTCCCTACTGGCCTGGTGAGGAGAGAGATCCATGGGGATATCCGCACGAAAAATAAGATGCAATGCAGGTGACTCACTCACGTGGCCGAAGGTCACTCAACTACCTCCGTCCTCTATAAGCGCAGGCCTGGGGATGGTAAGTCAGGCCACCTATTAGTCGATAGTGAGACCACAGTCTGGATATTATGCTTCGTGTAATGCCAAGCCATTGATCATTTTGAAACATTCCTTTGATCTAATTCAACTTGATACATTTTTCTAAGAAAGAGGTCTAATAAGGGTTTCGTTTTTTCCTATCGAGGCACAGAACCCTAAAAATAAATATATCCTCTTTGCCTTTGAGCAAAAAGAAACAAAGGATTAAAATTTAGACTGAGTCACTTTTAGTTCCTGTTGCCATGACAACAATTATAGATGGCGATAAAAACGTCTGCGACAATCGAATTTTCTTATTATTCTTTATTTCCTGAATTAATCATATCTTTTTAATTTTCTTTTATGCTATTCGCGGCGAAGACAAATCCAATAAATCATAGATCATGAAAATCCGTTCAGCAGTTCTTGAGTTCTAACAAAAGTACCTTTTTGGACCCTTTTTAGGGCTTTAGGGTTTGAATTTTTAAAAATCCTTTCTTAGTACACCTCTACGCATCAAAACGAACACACCCATCAAATTTCAAGTCTCTACGACCAGCGGTTTAGGCTGTGCGTTGTCTCTAGGTCAATCAGTCAGTCAGGACTTTGAGTTTTATTATATAATGTATGATGATGATATTGATTACCAGAGACCCGAGACCCGTCTTCGCCCGGGTGTAAATTCCAGCTTTCCAATAAAATATAGACTATGACACTCGCGAATGACGTGGCTTTCTATTGGTGAAAGAATTTTTAAAATCGGTTCAGTAGATCCCGAGATAACCCTTTACAATTTAACAAATATACAAACACACAAACTTTACCTCTTTATAATATACTAGCGACCCGGGACCCGGCTTCGCTGAGTGTAAATTCCAGTTTTCCAATAAAATATATAGCCTACTACACTCACGAATGACGTGGCTTTCTATTGGTGAAAGAATTTTTTAAATCGGTTCAGTAGATCCCGAGATTACCCCTTACAATTTAAGAAACACACAAACTTTACCTTTTTATAATATTAGTACAGAAGTATAGATATTTTTTAATAATTCTTTATTTTGTACTTATTTTCCTAACTATAAGCAATTTCTTACATCTATGAAAGTTACAAAACGAAAAATATGACTTCTTATTATTTTATTTTCACAACCATAGCTATATTTAAAAAATAACAAAATCAGAATGGCACGCAACGGTCTTTAAAACTATGATAAGTAACTTTTACATAATAATTATACTATAGCACGTCAATTAATCAGGTACCTACAATAATCAATACATTTTATAGGTACCTAAAACCAATATCATTGCCTAAAACTCAAAGTCCTGATTGACTGATTGACCTAGAAACAACGCACAGCCTAAACCGCTGGTCGTAGAGACTTGAAATTAGCAGAATGTCTGTGTTTTGATGCGTATGGGTGTACTAAGAAAGGGTTTTTTAAAATTCAAACCCTAAAGCCCTAAAAATGTTTCAAAAACGTGCTTTTGTTAGAACTCAAGAACGGCTGAACAGATTTTCATGATCTATGATTTTTTGGATTTTTTGAACTAAAAGTGACTTTGTCTAAATTTCCATAGAGTAATATACTTTGTTTCTTATTGCTAAAAGACAAAGAGAATATATATATATTTATGTTTAGGGTTTATATACCTTATTAGGAAAAAACAACTTTTATAGGACCTCTTTGTTGTCCTTCTGTCCGTCTGTCAAGGCCTCTTTCTCAGGAACACATAGAGGCATCAATTGGTTCGTGCTGAAGATATATTATGTTAGAAGACGATGCTATTGGAATTAAATACATCTAAAGAGTACTTTCCGTTGATATAAAATCATCTAATTTGGTGTAAAGCAAGGTATAGTACAAATGTAGAAAAAAATCTATAATACCTGAGTATGTAGTTAGTCACCACACAAAAATATATCATTATGTGGGTAGGCGTGGAGAAATTAAGTCGAAACTAGCATGAAATATTTAGGTCTGCACGTCTTGAAGCTATGAAAAAATCAAATCAATGCAAGCAAATTTAAAAATTCAGGCAGCATATTTCTACATTATTTACAGGATAATTCCTGTGCATAAAGGTTTGAGGTCTGCCACAAGAGAAATCGAGGTGCAGCGATCCCAATTCCGTTAGATGGAATGGAAAGAACGACTTGGGTAATCAAGCGTAGGGCAGGCCACGATTGTGGTGGTAAGACCGTTTATGAAGAAATTATCGGAGGGGCGAAACGATAGCCCCTCCTGCTAGGTGATGCATGGCTGTTCTGGTGAGTTCCTGTACTGTATGGGAAAGGAGCTGACGTCCGAGCGTCACTGTTGGGGCTGCTCCGTGGACACATCGCCAATTCAGACACTGGCAAAGTACCCAGGGTAGATGGATGAAATATCTTTGAAGCAGATTTAGATTTCTAATAACATGTCGGTGTCGGCAGTGCTGGCGGCTGGAACCGGTCGGGGTCTCTGGGATATTCCTACTAGGACACACCAGATTCCTCGATCACACAGGCCAATATTGCGATAGACCTTGTGATTTTAATCGGTTCAAGTCCGACATGCCTGCCGACCTCAACGTTGGCTCCGGTGAAGTGAAGCTCGAGGGAGTTTTCGCTCGAAAAAAGAAAGAGCATATTCCCGTTGGCACAACTTTTTTTTATACTACGTAGGTGGCAGACAAGCACACGGCCCACCTGATGGAGGATGGTACTCAGTTGGACTGCTCATTTCGGACGGGAGATACCGTCGTGTCCTACCTCCTTTACCCACATCACCAAAAAACGACGGAAACGACTTTCTGTCGCGATGCACGGAACTGTAAGGAACCTTAAAGGGTTTGACAGAACTATCTACTACCTACCACTGTTTACCAAGGAATAGACATTGAAAGTCAGTACGGGCAGCCCCTCAGCTTAAAAAGACTTGGTGGCGACAGCCAACATCCACGATAATCTATAAAATTATAAAGGATTGAGTACACATACGTTACAGAATAAGTTTAACAGTGACGCTTAAGTGAAGTTACGAAAAAATTATTCAAAAATATATCGTGCAATAAAGGAGTAAGTAAACTTACGAGTGCACATCTTTTAATTTTATTTGGCCTGAGCAATAAAGATTGGATTGCGATTACGTACATATTGTTAATGGTTTGAATAAATTATGCATCGAGCAATTATATTTACGTTTTTTTTTGCCAGTTAATTATGATATTTCTTAAGGAAGTAGCTTTTGTGTTTTTTCTTAACCATTTTCTTAGTTTTGTAAGGAAAATTACGAAAAAAATATAGAACATGTGTCGAAGTATTTTACATCGATTGGCGAAATAAAAAAAAATTGCATATGTGTATATACTCCTTTGTTGTACGGGGTGTGCGATATATTGGGAAGCTACAGTTAAAATATTTATCGTTTTAAATCGTTCCCTAAGAGAATCTCTCTTGCCTAAACAATAAATGGCACGAACTGCCCTCTTTTGTAGTATAAATATAGTTTCTAAATCTGCTGCATTCCCCCAAAGTCTAATAAGACTAAATAAGACATCAGACTATGAAAGTAACTAACATATACCAGCCTAGCAGTAGGTTCATCTGTCAACCGCCTAATCCGTCTGACAGCATAAGCAGCAGAACTGAGTTTATTAGTAATGATATGGTCACCCTATTGCAATTTCGAATCCAATGTCATGCCTAGAAAAGTAGTGCTATTTACAAATTCTAACCTTTGGCACGACATTACGTGCAGCACGACATTAATGTGTGCTTGCCTCACATTCGGCAGTGTAAACTTAATACATTTGGTCTTTTCTGCATTCACCAATAGGTCGTTTGCATAAAACCAGTTTGAAATGGCGTTCAAAATACTATTAATATTATTCGCATCTGTACTACGCCGATCTACCTTGAAAATCAGTGATGTATCGTCAGCAAACAATACTATGCCAGCCTGAGATTCAATCATATAGGGCAGATCATTTACATACACCAAAGAGAAAGGGTCCTAGGATTGATCTCTGTGGTACGCCTATTTTGACGTTTGATCCGTTTGACTTGACGTTATTCACAACAACAGTCTGAAGCCTATCTGTTAAGTATGACTTTAATAGTTCTATAGATTTGTTATCAAAACCATATCGACGTAGCTTGAGCAAGAGTGTTTGATGGTCAACACAATCAAATGCTTTGGAAAGATCACAGAATACCCCAATAGCATCCTACGATCCCTCCCAGGCGTCGTAAATTTGGCTAACTAAGGCCACTCCCGCATCAGTGGTAGATTTCCCGCCAGTAAAGCCATATTGTTGGCTATGGAAAAGATTGTTGGTCTTGAAGTAAAGTTGCATCTGATTGAGCATCACTCTCTCAAACACCTTACTCAGAGCTGGCAAAATAGAGATGGGGCGGTAATTGCCAAGTTCCGACTTAGATCCTTTCTTGAATAAGGGTATTAATTTACTGTATTTCATTAAATTAGGAAATGTGCCTTCATCTATACATTTATTAAATATGAGTGCTAGATCAGGTGCAATGATATTAATTATATGACTAATTAAACTAACTAACATGCCCCAGTAATCCTCAGACAGTTTTATTTTTAGATTTTTATATGCCCTTAAAATTTCATTGGGATCAATATGTTTAAAGTTAAATTTAGAAGAACTAATATTACTCTTAACAAGGGCCACAGCACTGTTAGCGCTGGAGTTAATAGAGGAAGTGAGTTTCAATGGAATATTGGTAAAATAATCTTCAAAAGCATTTACAATATCCTTTGGAGAGGTGATACTCTTGTTTTCTAATTTAATTTCAGTAACGGTATCCCTAATTTTACATTTACCAGACTCTTTGTGAATAACTTTCCAAGTTTCTTTCATTTTATTGGGAGCCTTAATTATTTTCCTTTTAATGTGAATGGCCTTCGCCTGTCTACATACCTTTTTGAATATCTTAGAGTAATTTTTGACATATTCAATGAAACCACTATCAAGTCTGTACTGTTTTTGGGCGTATAAATCGAAAAGTGTTCGTCTACTTTTATATATGCCTACAGTAGCCCATTCACAGAATTTAGATTTAGTACTGTGCCTTTTACATTTTTGTTTGAATGTATGTGAAAAAGCATCAGTTAATGTACTAAATAACGATTGTAATGAACATCAGGATTATTGCCTAGATGCTACAGAATTGAGTTTGTTCTCTAACAAGTTTTTGAATTATTATTATTCACTTTTTTTTTTATTTATTTAATTTAATTTTTTATTAAGTATGATAAAAATACAATGAAATTTAATAATATTGACATTAAAATAAAAACTAAAAACTAAACAAAATGAATATTTACATGGCGTCAAAAAATTCCTCCGCATCATCGCTGACTGGTAATGTGCCCAGAAGGCTGGCAGCATTGCCACGCTGAATGGCAATGCTGATTCTCTGTGCAAGATAGAGTCCAGCCTTCTGGTCACCTGTGGCGTCGATCAGCCGCTTCGCCAAGTCTTTGTATTCACTTTATTTGAAATATAGACATATAAATTACATTTTAAATATATAAAAAAAATACATTTAAAAATATAAAAAATAGTACCCCACCGGCATCGGGTACAGGGACCAAGCTACCGGTGGTTTGGGCTCCAGAGAAAGGAACCTCCTCACAATACGTGCCGTGTCGAGGAGTACTGCCTTCTGCATCAGTCCCTTAACCCAGCCACCCAACGTGAGCCTCTTTAGGTGTTGGTCGAGGCTCTTGGCAATCAGTCCATGGACTGATACAACTATCGGGACAATGATCGCCGAATCCACATCCCACATGTCAACAACCTCATGAGCTAAATCCAAATACTTAATTTGTTTATCTTTTTCAGCTTTTATGAGTTTCTCGTCATGAGGGATGGTGATGTCGACAATCATTGCAAGCCTCTCTAATCGATCTATTACCACTATGTCAGGCTTATTGGCGACAATAGTCCTATCAGTGATAACAGATCGATCCCAGTATAATGTGACACGACCATTTTCGAGAACTGGGTCGGGCGCATACTTGTAGTATGGCACCTCTGCAGATACAAGATTGTATTTATACTCAACACAAAATAAAAGGCCCGTTTTGACGTTTATCCTCGTGGCGTAACTAGTTATGTACCTATACGATTCGGTATTTGATACTCAGGATGAATCGAATCCAGTTTGCATGGGGATTTAATCGATTTGAATATGTATGTATACTGCATTGGATTAAAGTTCTGGTTAGAAAAATTAGCTTAACTTTTGATTTTGTAGGTATTTTAAAACGATACAATGTTATGAATGGTCAATTTACTTATATTAATTATTTTTGTTACAATAACATTCACTCTATCACAAAAACAACAAGAATAATTAATTCAGTCTTCAGAATCTAAACACAAGTATTTAAATAAATAAAAATAAAAGGTCGCGTCGGGCTTGAAAAAAAATATCTCACTCGATATTTTCTTTCCTCAACTGATTATTATTAGTCTGTGAACAACATGAAAAAATCGTTATGCACAGCACTTAGTCGAGTGGGCGGTACCTGTCAATGAAAAATGTAATTACCTTTAGAACATTTCAATTGATAAAAAATTAAAAACTTCATGGGCACGAACTGTCAAAGTGGGCCTTTTATTTTGTGACAACTATAAGGGCAAGTTGCTGATGTACAATCTTGGCCACTTGATTGTGTCTGTGCAAATATTCGCCGTTGGCAAGACGAGAACAACCGGAAATAATGTGTCTGATAGATTCCCCGGGGCGGTGGCATGCCCGACATATGTCAACCGTACCATCTTTCAGAATGTACTTCTTGTAGTTGTTCGTCATGATAACTTCATCCATAATTGCAAAGACAAAACCTTCGGTTTCTCCGAAGAGATTACCAAATCGTAGCCAAGACACAGACGCCTTTAAGTCTATATCGGGCCCGTTTAAGGCCCGATAAAAGCGTCCATGTAGCTCTTTACCCATCCATACCTCCCTGCGATCAGCAGTACTAAGTACTACAGGTTTGCGCCAGTTCTCTTTAGCCAACGCAAGAGGGGTTAAGCCATTGTTCACTGCGACCACATCACGGTGCATATCTGTATTTTTGTGTAAAAAGTATTCTCTAAGGTTGTATATCTCGCGGTTGTGGAGGGTCTTGGCATTTAGAAAGCCACGCCCACCCAACTTCCGCGGGATATACAACCTCATTACAGATGATCGCGGGTGATGCATCCGAAATGCGGTCAGCAGTGTCCGGACTCTTCTATCCAGGGTATCTAATTCAGTCTGAGTCCATTTGAGTATGCCGAAAGAGTACATTAGGACTGGCATGACCCAACCATTGCAGGCGCACACCTTGCTACCGCCCGAAAGGAAGCTTTTTAAGACTTTTTTCAGGCGGCCAAAGAAGCGCTCCTGCAGTGCCTGTTTCATGTCAGAATCAGATATTCCTAATGCCTGCGACATACCCAAATATTTGTAGGTTTCGGTTGCAGAGATAGATTTGAGTTTAATAGAATCCGAAAGTATTAATCCCTCGGATTCCACTATCCTACCCCTTTCCACATGCATGACCGCACACTTGTCCAACCCAAATTCCATCTTGATAGAGCTACTAAAGTTTTCAGTCATCTTTAGAAGCGCTATCAATTGTGAATTGTTTGAAGCAAATAGTTTCAGGTCATCCATGAAGAGGAGGTGAGATATAACTCGAGCCTCTCTCTGCAACCGATAGCCCAGCCCTGAATTCTCTAGTATTGTACTTAAAGGGTTCAGTGCTAGGCAGAACCACAGAGGACTCGGACTGTCCCCCTGGAATATACCCCTCTCAATTTGTATGGGTTCGTCGTTTGTCTGGCAACACCCTGGATAGCGGAGGACCGTCTTCCATTGCCCCATACATGACCTCAAAAAGGTCGTTAGAGTTGCATCAATTTTGTACAACTCTAACACCCTCAGAAGCCACGTATGTGGCACAGAGTCGTAGGCCTTCTTATAATCTATCCAGCATGTTGCCAGATTTTTACGTTTACGACGCACCTGTTGGCTAATGGCCATGTCAACTACAAGGAGCTCTTTAGTGCCACGAGCCCCGCTTCTACATCCATTCTGAGAAATAGATATAGATGTTCTATTTTAGGAAGGCGGTTTTGCTTTGGTTGTAGTTAAACGTATATTTACACACTGCTTTCGTGTGCGTAAAGGCTGGAGCGGTCAGTCGGGCCCGTGCCGCGGTCCGGATCACTAGTGTATAATGCGTTCGCGCCAAAATCTAAAAAGAACTACCGTCAGCATGCAAAATTCGTTAAGTCGATTTTACGTCTATCGCTCTAGCGACGGACGTAAAAACTACAGAACGGATTTTGGTGCGATTTCATCATAAATTTATAAGATGATAATGATGGCGATAGCGACACAGATTCGTCAGATTCCTAATAATTGCATAAACTTAAAAATATATTCATATAATTTTAATTTACGTATTTTTACCCGGCTTCAAAAAGGAGGAGGTTCTCCATTGTATCTGTATTTATTTTTATGTTTGTTACCCCAAAACTTTCGACTGGGTGATCTGATTTGGAAGATTCTTTTTTAATTTGATAGCTGGCGCTTCCCGTGAGGTTCCATTTCAATTTGATGCAGTTGAAGTTGGTTTTTTTTGTAAGAATTATTAAAATTGGCCCTTACTTTCCTCCCTATCTACCTAATCCCATAACATGTTATGCCAAAAAATAAATCGCATTGGACTAATAAATTATTAGTTCATTAATTGTTGGGTAACAAAATCTATAAAAATACTTACGATCTGTATACTTATCAAAAATTAATTACTTGCAATTATTGTTCTACTACCACTACCGCTACATGAAATTCTTTTGACGTGACATTGCGTGACATGAACTTTTCGCACACAGATGCACGCATATTTACAAGACACTCATACTACTATTGCAAACCCGCCTTCCTAAGATAGAACAACTATACCTATAATCGATTTTTTTTCTAGATGTGTATTAATTTTGACTCTCAGAATGGAGGTTAGAAGTTTATAGACCGTGGGTAAACATGTTATCGGTCTATAATTTTTGGGGTCCATAGCACTACCAGACTTAAAGAGTAAGTGGGTTATTCCTGTAGTTAGAAAGTGGGGTAGCACACCCGAGCTTATGGATGTCTGGAATTGAGTTGCCAAACGAGCATGTGAGCTACGGAGCCACTTTAGCCAAAAGTTGTGCAGTCCATCCGGTCTCGCAGACTTCCAGTTCGGTAACGACCGGACAGCACTTGCAACATCTTCGGTATCAATAACAATTGGCTCCATAACCTGTACATTCTCACACGCTCGTTCAACCTCTCCCATCCAATCACCTTCAGTGTGTATGACAGGCCTAGACCAGATGCTACGCCAGAATGTATTCGTAGCATCGGCATCCGGACGAGTACCGTCATACACACCTAACTCGGGTTGTTCCCACCTTCTATAAACCCACCTCTCGTCCTTTTGGAAGGTGCGATTCTGATTATAATTATCTACACGCTTTTTGTAGCGTCGTATCCGATTTGCCCATGCATAAATTTTCTGCTTCAGAAAGTCAATGCGCTCTGTGACACATGACACGTATTGTTGAGGACTAACGTTAGTCCCCAAAAACGCCGGTGTCACAAAGCGCATCACCCTCGGGCGTGTATTGCCCGACCTGAAGCAGGTTAGCTTGCCAAAGAGTGCCCTGGCCTCAGCAATACGACGTTCTATCCTGTACTGCCAGGCGGGAACAGCAGGCTTAGGTCGAGTAGTGGTTTTATTTAACATAAATTTAACTCCAGCTACTCGACGTGCTGTTACGATCGCACAGTACAAGATCGAGTGTGTATCACTGAGGTCTTCACTATTATCCAAATACATAGATAATAGCGAATCCAGAGCACTCACCAACGCTACGTTCTTTTTATTCATGGGCAAATGGGGCAAGCGAGGTCTACTGCTTGGTGTCATGTTTCGGTATTCCAGTATCACATCTTCCAAAGTGCTCCTTAATAGATCATTATACTGGATACTTACGGTTAAAGTCTCACTTTCCTCCACCTCATCAGTGCGAACAAGTTGGTTATTGGTTTCTTCCGTAAGTGGTGATGAAGTGGGAATAGCCAGACTATTCCGTACGTCAGAGTATAGCCTCTCAAGTACGGTACTACCCAACATGTTACAACGTTGGATAGCCTGCACCTGATCCGACAGTCGTTGTGCTGATACATTGAAGGCCGGCTCAAGTTCCTGAAACAAAGACAGTAAACGACTGCGGTACGCAGTGAGGTTAGTTCCCAGGAATTATTATTATTATTATTATTATTGGGGAACAGGCCAGCAGTTGAAACAACTGATATCAGCCTGCATCTCGTTGTTCACTACACTGTTTTCACTACTCAATGTTTTTTTGTTGATTTATGTGTTTGTCCAGTCTATTTTTGAATTGATTGATATTTTCTGCTGTCACAATATTCTTAGGTAGCCTATTCCATGCGTTGACCACTCTATTGCTCAAGAAGTTCTTGTGTGGATTTGTATTCCAACTAGATTTTTGCAGTCTAAGGTTGTGTCCTCTACGATTTCGGTTCGGTACGCATTTGAACAAGTTGCTGAATCCTTGTACGTCATAGTGATCAATTTTTATCTTGAAGGTCTCAATCAGGTCTCCACGTTCTCTGCGCTCCTTCAAGGTGGTCAGGTTCAATTTATCTAGTCGTTCCTCGTATGGCAAACGTTTCAGCTGTCTGGGGACTTTGGTGAGTCTACGCTGCACTCTTTCCAACAGGTCTATGTCTTTTATGAAATAGGGGCTCCATACTTGAAAGGCATATTCTAGTATTGGTCTTACATACGTTTTGTGGATCCTAACAGCCATTTCAGGTGTCAATGTTCCAAAGGCCTTTCGTATGAGGTGTACCATGGTATTAGCTTTTTTGACAATATTCGTGATATGGTCTTACCATTTCAGGTTCTCCGAGATCTTAACTCCCAGATCCATCTGTGTTTTGACTTCGGCTAGCTGAGTGTCGCCAAGGTTGTAAGTAAGCCTGGGGTTCCGATTTACGATGTGCAATACCGTACATTTTGTGTGATTCAAATTTATGAGACAGTCTTTGGACCACTTCCTGATTTTGTACAAGTCTGCTTGGAGACGACCGTAGTCTAAAAGGGGGTTTGCAAAGACCTTTGTGTCGTCCGCAAACATGCTGACCTTGCAATCAAGGCATTGACACAGATCAAAGGTGAAGATAATATAAAGCACCGGGCCTAGGACGGAGCCTTGCGGCACACCACTATGGATATCTCGTTGTTCGGACAGTGTGTCACCCACTCTCACACGGAAGGTTCTTATGCGAAGGAAAGCTTCTATCCAGTCGAGCAATTTGCCACGTATGCCAATAAATTCGAGCTTTTGCAACTCAGTCTGCTTGTGGGGACTTTATCAAAAGCTTTTTCGTAGTCCAGGTAAACTACGTCGACAGGGGCTCGCTCATCGAAGCTCTTGGTCCAGGTTGCCAGGCACGACAGCAGGTTTGACACAGTGGAGCGGCGTGGACGGAAGCCTTGTTGACAGTCGCTTATTATCTGTTTTTATTTGTTCCAGTAGTATATTGTCGTGTTGTATGGTAGAGCCTTGTCCCCTGTATAGTCCACAGAGCAAAAACTTACTACTTCCTATCTGTATGTCCAACCATAAGCATTCAGATGATTCATGTTTCTTGTTAAAGTTACTTAGTTTGGTTTGTATTCCAGCATTGTTTGCAGTATAAATGGCTACTCCACCACTTCGCTTGTCCAGTCGGTCATTTCTGTATACGTCATACCCCGGAATTTTAATCAGTGTGTCAGGTATATCTGGCTTGAGCCATGTTTCAGTTACAACTATCATTGTTGGTTTCTGGGCATTAATTTTTGCAGTGAGGAGATCAATTTTGGATGTGAGTGACTGAATGTTTGTGTACAGTATAGTCATTATGTATAGCGGGGTTCGTTTGTTCCCAATGTTTCCTATCTTGTGGTCCACTATTGTGGTATACAGAATTCTCTAATTTTGTTAGAATTTATGGGCCTACACATAATTTCCTCTTTAGGTTGATTGTAATTTCCCTTGGAAAAGGATACTATTTGACCACAGTGATCTGAGGGCAACGCACTTATTACGGACTTACCTAGGTATACACTGTCACTAAAAAAATTATCTAAACAACTGGCAGTTGTAGCAGTGATTCTAGTTGGTTAACAGAAAATGTTTTCAAGGTTGTAACTATTGAACATGTTTAGAAATTGGGTACTTTTCCTACACTGTTCCAAGATGTTTATATTAAAGTCTCCACACACAATTAGATTTTTTCCACTACTAGATGTCATCCCAAGAATTCGGTCCATGACCCCAAGAAACATTCCAAAATCACTACTAGGTGGACTGTATACGCAGACTGTATACGAGGTGACCTGTTAAAAAAGGTCGATTAAAACGAATGAATCGATACGGACTTGAAAGATAATGTAAATTTTAAAAATCGTCAGGTGAATCCCTGTCCCATTATTATATTTTCTTTTGTAAATTTAAGGAGCAAAATAAGACAAATAGGTACATGATCTATACTTGTAATAAAACTGTAGAGAGGTCAATTCTGTTCATTGCATATATTTACAAAATAACTATTAGGGGATGATTAGTGATCGATACTAATGCAAAAAATGCAAGCAGTAAATTTTTTGTCTTTCTATCTGTCTGTATGTGCACGAATGGATTAAAAGAATAAGAAATATAATTATGTTTTATTATAATCACAACGTGGTTATTGATTTTGTGGTGATATTTCTTCACAAGTAATCATTGCATTCGATTATCCTACTTATCAGCTTTCGATTTTTAGAGTAGGTAACATTCCTAATGTTTAAAAAGAAAAAGGGTTAACTGACACAACATTGTAATGACGTTCAGTTCTATAGATCAGAAATTGTTTATTATGTATAGAATGGTTTATTAGTGAAAGCAAAACATATATTTACTCGCATCGATCATTATTACAATAAATATGTAATCGTAATTGAAAAAAGTTAAGCAATTGTGCAGTTATAACAAAACGAAAAATATATTATTTGATGCCCACACCGCGGCGCGCTGTTACAAGGTTGCGTTGTTGAATTTTGATGAATTGTCAAATGTGACCTATTAATTAGACTCCACTGTTAGTAGTGGCCAAACTAGATTGCCAATGTGATTTGGACACGAGGAATGATTATATCCTTGTAGCCAAACTACTTGTCATTAAACTTTTGAGTCAACCTGTATACAGTAAGTTTATACTACCGTGGTCTAAGTATGTACAGTCGTGAACAAATAAAAAAGTGTAGTGGTTTTTAGAAACGATAACTTAATACCTCCCTACTTGAGTAGGTATAGGTTATGTCTAGAAAGCAATAAATAATTATATACTTATTATGACTAGCTTCCTAGTAATGGACGTAAAAAGTACTGAACGAATTTTGATGCGGCTTTTTTAAGAAAGGTCTTACTTAGACTCAAAATTGACCGTATGTTTGCTTGCAATTGGTTAAGTATAACCGAAGATATGACCGAAAACGACCTAAAAACGAAGCGCGGGTGAAGCCATGGGTATCAGCTTGTATAAAAAGTAGCCTATATGTTGCCCAGAAGTATGAACTATAATCGTATCAAGTTTGATCAAAATCCCTCCAGTAGTTTTTGATCCATGCGTGCACATACAGACAGACTGACAGAAAGACAAAAAAAATACTGATTGCATTTTTTGCATTAGTATCGATCTCTAATTATTTCCCAATATGTAGTTATTTTTTAAATATATTCAACTAGCTGTTGCCCGCGGCTCCGCCCACGTGGATGTCGGTTATCGCGACCAAACATAGCCCATGTTCATTCTCGAGGTCTAATCTACTCCTATACCAAGTTTCATCAAAATCGGTTCAGCGGTTCAGGCATGAAAGCGTAACAGACAGAAAAACAGAGTTACTTTCGCATTTATAATAATTTAGTATGGATGTATAGAATTGACCTCTCAACAGTTAATATTATAATATATTATGATGGATATTGTAAACGTGCGGAAAGCATTTGACGTTTTGTGGGACTATGCTATGTATTTATTGCAATGCAGGAGCTTCTAGTAGGAGACTATCCCGCAAAATACGGATGGTTGGTCACCTTACGAATTTTTGGTAAACAGTGTTGCTTCTTTATTAAAATGGCTGTCACCCACAATCTAAGAAGCGAATATGTGTCAATTTTTTTATTAATTTCTATAAATATTACTCAATTAATAATAATTGATATGTACGGTGTTCTGTGAATTTTCATAAAGCTCAACTAGAATCAAAATGAAGCTCTGAAGAACTCAGCCTTTGCGTAAATTTGACTTTGACAGGTTTGGATTGGGAAATTTTAACGTATCATGGCAACTTTAGGTAGTGTGCGAGAGAGATGACCTCATGGCCGAGATTCAAAAATCCTGGAGACAACCACTGAAGGCCAATGAATCGTCCAGCTATAGTTGAGTCAATTTAATAGGTCACATTTGACGTTTGTCAGTTTTATATTCATAATGAGGTGACCTGTTAAAAAAGGTCGATTAAAACGAATGAATCGATACGGACTTGAAAGATAATGTGAATTTTTAAAATCCTCAGGTGAATCCCTGTCTCGTTATTATTTTTTCTTTCGTAAATTTAAGGAACAAAATAAGACAAGTACATGATCTATACTTATAAACTATTGGGAGATGATTGGTGATCGATACTATAATGCAAAAAATGCAATTAGTAAATTTTTTGTCACAACGTGGTTATTAATTTTATGATGATATTTCTTCACAAGTAATCATTGCATTCGATTCTACTTATCAGCTTTCGATTTTTAGAGTAACATGCCTAGTGTTTAAAAAGAAAAAGGATTAACTGACACAACATTGTAATGACAAGGTAATGACGTTCAGTTGAAAAAAGTTAAGCAATTGCGCAGTTCTAACAAAACGAAAAATATATAATTTGACGCCCACCGCGTCGGCGTGCCGTTACAAGGTTGCGATGTTGAATTTTGATGAATTGTCAAATGTGGCCTATTAAATTGACTCCACTATAATATGTTTAATTCAATTATTGCTAATTCATTTTTCGGAAAAAAAATCCATCACATGGTTTTTAAATAAAATATCATCCACGTCACGGCAATACACTCTCAATAAGGACTCTGAAAAATCACGGTTGCCGTTGCGCACTTCGCCGTACCTCTTCGCAGCCAGGTGTAAACAGGTATGATTTTGATACATTTATACGGTCATAACGGACATTTATTATTTTTATATCAAATGAAAGCTAATTTTTTCTGTTTACTTCGGCACGAATATTATTATAAGTCGGGTCAACATATAGAGTACATATTATCACGCTATCACCTACGGGGAACGAGCAGTTAACATTTATTTCTTCAACGCATTCTGTAACAACGTGTAATCTAAGGACGCATATTTGAATGTTGTTACTATGTTAATCATGCTATAAATAAACATGGTAAATCACCAACAAATTCCAATTAGTGAACTGAAAGTGAAATTCACATTGCTACTGTCCGGCCGGATTCGGATTAACATAGTAACAACATTCAAATATGCGTCCTTAGATTACACGTTGTTACAGAATGCGTTGAAGAAATAAATGTTAACTGCTCGTTCCCCGTAGGTGATAGCGTGATAATATGTAGCCTATATGTTGACCCGACTTATAATAATATTCGTGCCGAAGTAGGTAAACAGAAAAAAATTAGCTTTCATTTGATATAAAAATAATAAATGTCCGTTATGACCGTATAAATGTATCAAAATCAAACCTGTTTACACCTGGCTGCGAAGAGGTACGGCGAAGTGCGCAACGGCAACCGTGATTTTTCAGAGTCCTTATGTGTATTGCCGTGACGTGGATGATATTTTATTTATAAACCATGTGATGGATTTTTTTTCCAAAAAATGAATTAGCAATAATTGAATTAAACATATTAGCGGCCACATTTTGATAGGCAACCTAGTAGTTATATGTTCTCTTAATCATAAATATGCGTAAAATTTGGTTTTTTGCAAATATTCGATACATGCATGATTTTGCAGTGGGATCTTAGTCTGTTGGCTTTGGTTTGGTTATTAATTTTATGATGATATTATTTCTTCACAAGTAATCATTTCATTCGATTCTACTTATCAGCTTTCGATTTTTAGAGTAACATGCCTAGTGTTTAAAAAGAAAAAGGATTAACTGACACAACATTGTAATGACAAGGTAATGACGTTCAGTTCTTTAGATCAGAAATTGTTTATTATGTTTAGAATGGTTTATTGGTGAAAGCAAAACGTAAAATTACTTGTATCTGTCATTATTACAATAAATATGTAATAGTAATTGAAAAAAGTTAAGCAATTGTGCAGTTCTAACAAAACGAAAAATATATAATTTGATGCCCACCGCGGCGCACCGTTACAAGGTTGCGATGTTGAATTTTGATGAATTGTCAAATGTGGCTTATTAAATTGACTCCACTATAAGTATACCTACATGACAACGCTGCTTAAAAATAACATTTATTTCCATCAAATTGGTTGCTTGGCCCTATGACTGACTGACTGACTGATTCATCAACGCAGAACCTAAACCGCTAGACCTACAAACTCGAAATTTTGACAGTAGATGCTTCTTTTGTTGTAGGCATCCACTAAGATAGGATTTTTGGAAATTCCACTTCTAAGGTAGCAAAATAAGCAATAAACGTGTGTATGAAAGTCCGTCATTTTCAAGGTAAGGCGCTTGAAATTTCCCTTTCGGCCGCCATGGCAACTAAACTTCGCAACCGGTAGCGAATAAGGAATTTTTATTCTCTGTTGCCACCAAAGAATTTTCATACATCTACTTCTGGTTAGAAATAAATGAACACGTGTATCAGCGTTTTACCAAATTTCACGCCCCAGGGGGTGAAATAGGGGTTAAAAATTTATATTTAGAGGCTGTTCCTATGGGTGTTACGTGGGAGTATCACAATAAAAGATAGCGTATACATTTACGTTTAGGGGAGAGGTGGCATGAAAGGGACATTTTTGATTTTGAGGTCCAAGTAAGTTATTGAGAAAATATTTGGAAAAGGTTGGAGTCGCATAGGAAACGTTTATTATTAAACTACTGAAATAAAATGCAATATAATTGTCATTAATCAATTCTTAGTCATTTATTTTCGCATCTTAAAAAAAAATGTATTTTTTGTCCCTTTCATAAATGGACTGTATTGAAAGGTCATTTATGAAAGGGACAGTACCTTATTTTGAAGAAATATGTATTGACGTTATTGAGTATTACTGTTTTCATCTAATAAATAACCATAATTTAAACACTTTTATGTAACTTTAATCAAAAATCAACAATATAAACATTTTTCTCAGATTTAATGAATTTAAAAAATATTAATGGATTTTTTCAAGACACTTATAATTAGTCTCCTTTTAATTCACAAGAAATTAAACACATTATTATGAAATTAAAGAAAAATCAACAATATAATTATATCTCTTTTTAGACTTAGACTGCACTACAAATAATATTCTTACTTTTTAATAGAATTATACCATATCAACAGCCTCCATAAAGTTTTTTTATTGACTGCCTCTTACTTTTTTTGAATCGACACCCGTTCTCTTCTTGTGTGGCATTTGTTATCTAAAAAAGAAGTAAAAAAAATATAAGAAACCTAGTGCAAAATAGCAATCTTGAAAGAAACAGTTATAAGAGGATGTCCCATTCAAAACCGTTTCGTGTGTCCCTTTCATAAATATCATACAAAAATTAAAAACATAACCACAAAATCAACAATATTAAATGAAAGTTCACAAACCTTATGTTCTTATATTTCTGGATGCCCAACCTATCTTAAAAAGTGATTCTCATATGTATAATTAACTCATAGCATTGCATAAGACGATTCGAAACTATAACAGAAAAAATACTTTTCAATCGCAATAACAACACTCTCATGAATCCGCCATGTTTGAAATGACAGAAGTTTGAAGTTTGCTGCGAATAAACTTGCGTCAAGGTTGCCATACAATAAAAATATTGCTGACTGGAAATTGTTTTTATTTTACAAGTTATTTGAATTGTCCCTTTCAATACGTGTCCCTTTCATGCCACCTCTCCCTATTGGCATTTACACTGGTGTTATGTCTCTTAGTTATTAGAACACTTGATATTAACTAGGAACATCTATAAGTGAGCGAGTCATATATTATGCGGCTGACTGTAGCAAGCTCGCAGTATGGACTGGTGTATAGAGCGCGGGCGTTCTATCGCCGCTCCAGTGAGGAATTTGCTGACATCGCGTCTGCGACGCGGTGCCGCTACAGGGAAGTTCGTCAGTTTTCGAAATTGAAGCATAAAATTCCATACACCTACTTATGATTAAAAACATTTTCAAGGTTAGAACCATGAAATTTCATACACCTACTTCTGGGCCCTTATTCTGTTTGACAAATCGTACCGTGACCATCCGTGACGTTCGTATTAGCCGACACAAAAGGCCCGGTAGTTGGGCAATCGGGTAATAGGATTTTTTCAAGAATTTACACCCGGGCGAAGTCAAATCAAAGTCAAAGTCAAAAATCATTTATTCTGTATAGACCATTTCAAGCGGCACTTACAAAACGTCAAAATTATAAATATTTGAAACTAGAAGCAAATGGACCACCGCCGGTTCGAAACGCGCCCAGACCTGAGAAGACTCCGGCAAGAAACTCAGCGGGATGTTTTTTTTTGGTCTATTTACAACAATTGCCTTAGTCTAGATACAATGTTATTTCGAGTAACATAGTTGAGTGAACAGTAGATTAGTCATGTCTGTCTGTCTGTCTGTCCGTCCATCCGTCCGTCCGTCTGTCCGTCCGTATGTTACACTCACTTCTCTCCGAAACTATAAGGCCTATATATGCTGTTGAAACTTGGTGAGTAGACGTAGGTCTGTGAACCGCATTAAGAATTTCACACAAAAATAGAAAAAAGCAATCAATTTTTTGGGGATCCCCATACATAGAACTGAAACTTTTTATAAGACACGAGTAACTTTAAACTATTCAATGTTACCCAAATCTTCGATTTTGATCGTCGTTCGTCGTCGTCGTCGTCGTCGATCGACTCAGTCTAACGAAAGCTGAACAACGACATTTTATTGATTTGCAACACCACTATAATTGACACCTCCTGTCATTTCTCTGTGATTGCGCGGTATCGTAATATTCCAATTATTAAGATAAGTGATTTATTAAGATTTGTAACTGAATCATCAACCAAACAATTAAAAATAACGTGAGGGAGGTCCTATTTACCATGATCAGTAAACATGAATACAAACAAGAGGAGAAACAAGCCTTAATCGAACAAAAAATGGAGTGTTTACACAACAAAGTGACATTAATCTGTTACCTAATAGAACATTATGATTTTGATACTTTGAATTTATTCACATCAAATATTAACGTGTTTCAGATGCGATACCCAAACTTATCGACAATATATTATTCGACAATATTTATTTAATTAATCTATCTTGTATACAGGGTGAATTTTTCAAAAGGGCTTGGATGGCCAAATCCGAAACTATAAGGAATAGCGAAAAATGCTCAAAGGAGTCACGAGCCCGATTTTGATGAAACTTAAAACCTCATCATTAGATTTTTGAAAAACCAATAATCCTAGCTAGAAATCGAACCTGTTGATTTTGAAAAAAAAACACACCCTATATTATTACACTATACGATAGTGTTGCTATTAAGGATTATATTCTGGGAAGTAATGATATAGCGCAAACTAAAGGAAAGAGCTCATCTTTAACAAAATACATTTTATTTTTCAAAATGTAGACCATTGTTTTCAATTCATAGCTGGATTTGAGACGTATCGTACTGCATGCAATATTAGAATGTTATTGATTCCGTTTAGAATATTCTCCAAAGAACGTTTCAAGTCATCAACAAAACTGTATTGCTGTATCATATATGTGTCTTTGTAAATTTCGTTTTTGACATATCCCCAGAGAAAGTAATCTGAGGGAGTAAGATCCACGGATCTCACTGGCCAAGGCACAGGACCATGCCTTGCAATAAAATGTCGTGAAACTGCTAAATCTAAATCTTTTTTACGGCTATTATGGGCTGGAGCTCCATCTTGTTCAAAAAAACATCAATCATTATAATCATTCTGAGTATAATTTAAAACAGGAATAGTTACGATCTTTTCTGGGATTTCGAACGAAACAAATAGGTACACTATAGGTACCTACAAGAAACATGAATTTTATTAAATTCCAAATTTTCCTTAAATTTGCCGTATATCATTACTTCACAGAATTTGTTCCTTAACAGCGATACTATTGTATGATGTAATAATAAAGGGTGTGTTTTTTTTTCAAAATCAACAGGTTCGATTCTCAGCTAGGTTTATTGGTTTTTCAAAAATCTAATTATGAGGTTTTAAGTTTCGTCAAAATTGGGCTCATGACTCCTTTGACCATTTTTGGCTATTCCTTATAGTTTCGGATTTGGCCATCCAATCCTGTTGTGGCGGGTATCAATCCATATGTTTAGCTTTTCAAACTTGGGGGGTACTTGTTAGCAACCGGTAAGTGGGTATATCGCTAATCTCAAAAATAACGGCTGTGAGTTTGCGAGCGGCGCGCGTCAGCAGATGCGCGTGGCACAGCCAGTCACGCCTGGAGCTTCATACGCTAAAGAAGGTGTCCCAGCTGCTCACCGCTTTCGAAACACAATTTAGTGTTTTCGCCCCGGGTCTACTTCGGATCCCGGACACCGCATCCGAGACGACATCGGTTGGTGGCCACCAGCAGCAGCAGAACTAGAATAGCAGCCGAACACCAGCGCTGGGTGAGTGATATACTCATTTTACTAGGTTGTGTCATAGCCCCTTTCGTTCTCGGTGAAGACATATTGGATTGACCGCACTCCACGGTAACAGTCGTAATAGTTCTCAACCCGCTTTGGAGAGCACGGCTATTTACACGCCTGCTCCTCCAAATCCCTTTTGAAAAATTCACCCTGTTTATATGTTAAAGAAAGTCGGGTTTGTTATAACATTTATAACTCGAGATCTGCTGAACCAATATTCATGGTTATTGATTAGTTGGATTTGTCTTCGCCCCGAATAGCATAATAAATCTTAAAAACAATGAAAACTCGATATAATATTTAATCATTTCAATAAATGCTGATTTGTTTATTTCATGTCAAACATTTAGTTGGTCCAATCTTGTCAAATACTGTAACAACTATTCATGTGTGCGATCAGAAATTTATTTTTTGTAAAATGTCTCGAAGTTAAGGTACTGTTATATTTGTTTGTTTTTAGACATTAATTTGTGTAAATTATTTATTAATTATTTAATTTTTAATTTCCGAAAATAATACCTAAGATTTATTGTACCTACAGTTTAACAAAAGTGTAAATGTCTTTTTATAGGTTGTCTATAATTTTTCTTGATAAGCTATTCATATGTAGTGGTTATAATACTCTTTGAACTATTGTCTATATGTCTCGAAAGTGGTTTTTTTGGTTTTATGCACAGAACATTAAAAAACCATAGAAGTAGTAATTAAGTAAAAATACAAAGGAAATAGCTGTCGCCAAAAAATACACTCACACAGACTTCTAGGACATCTTATTGGTTGCATACATTTTACCTTAAAATATAAGAAGAGCAGAACTACACACCTTTTTTTACTGAAAATGAATTTAAAGTAGGTTATGACAAGGTATAAACTTCAATGATGTTTACAGAGTACCAACAAATCTGCCCCCATTTTAACGTAACATACAACAAAATTATGTTTAAGCCACGTTGGAATAGAGCACAAATTTATTTATCACAAATACCCCAGCTAGCGGTCAATAGCAAAATCAATGTACATTATAGTTTTGCTATACACCAATAGATGTCTAAAATTATTGTATGGTATTGCAAATCAGTCCTTAAATATAACAGTGGTAAGGATGAAATTAACTTAACTCAAAATACGGAGAACACTAGAATCGACCCCATGGTGTCGATTCTGTTGTATATTTTCACAAAGATAACTAAAATGATAGTTTTGACAGCTCTAAGTAGAGTACCCCATAAAGTATAATCGAAAATGAATCTAATGGATTTTCGATTATCGTTCCCGTAGAAATGAAATCGATAGTTACAAAAACACAAAAGCATTTATTTTTTTATTATTTTAGGTAAGTAACTTATTTCAGGATGATAAAAGAGAAGTTTTATGGTACAGTAATTATGTTTTGCATTATACTTAGCCAATAAAAATTGTAATAGATAAGTACTTAAAAATTTCAATAAATTAATTTATACTAAGATTTTTAATTCTAGGCAAGAAAATAACATTTCCAGTGTTGCAGGTTTTTTGTATCAAATAAATAGTGATGTGGTTGAATCGAGTTTTACAATAATTATAAGTTAGTCGTGAGTCGAGATTATAATTCTTTTACTTAATATAGAAATATATTATTTCTCGCGTTTATATAAATAAAAACATATACATACAAGATACGCGCGAAAAATTTAACCCTTCTTGGCAGTCGGATAAAAAATGAATCCCTATTTCCCTTGGTCACGGCATCACGCGTGAACGGCTGGACCGATTTGGCTGAAAATTGATAAGGAGGTAGCTTAGAACTAGGAGAAGGACATAGGATACTTTTTATCCTACCATGGGTACAAAGTATGCCACGGGCGAAGCCGCGGGACACAGTTAGTATACGTAATTTTATGTTGCAACGTTCAGTCAATGTTGATCATTCTGAACTGAACACAAAGCGTCTCATTGTTTTCTTCAAAACCAAAATGTGCTAAAACGTCTTTTCTCATCACAATACAGTGCCCGTAGCCAAGTGGCAAAAGTCTAAATCGCTATCGAATCGTATCGAATACAAACGTTTAGGTCGACCAATCACACTCCAGCTCGTGATTCCGCCGCGGCGCGCGCATCGTATGCCGGCGACGAGCTGGGATGTAATTGGTCGACCTAAACGTTTCTGTTCGATTGCGATTTACGCTACGGAATACACTGACGTTTGTCTACGGGCACAGTACACCAATAGTACACTAATTATGGTATCAGAACTTGCGCACCACAATGACAGTACACACCAAACAGTACACTTTATGATACAAAACATGGCCTGGACCACCACATTAAAAGTTAGTAACATACACAAACTTCTCTTTTCGCCAGAATACGCTAAAACTTCACTTAATTAATTAGCAACAATAGTTCTAATTAGTTGTCACTATAGTCGCGGGGATCGTGCGGTCCATGGCCCTGTATGGATGCCCGATCTGGGCGGAGGCCCTGAATAGCCGTAACTGGCGTACGCTGCGTGCGCCGCAGCGCGTTATGGCTATCAGGGTCATCAGGGGGTACCGCACGATCTCCTTCGAGGCGGCGAGTCTCCTTGCCGGGACTCCACCGTGGGACCTGGAGGCGAGAGCCCTTTCGCGCCTATACTGGTGGCGAAAGGAGGTGCAGGAGCGGGGACTGGACCCGGAGCCAGAGCCAGGAAAAAGTGTAAATAGAAAAGTTGTGGGTCTCTTTATTACCTACAACTTTGTTATTTGACTTTTTTCCATAGGACTTGTAGTTTTGCCGGAAATCGAGATAAACCGTTTTTACCCTTAAAACTCACCCCCCTCCCCACTTCCCGAACTCAGATCCTACTATAAATTTCTTTTACTTTTTACCATTTTCATAGCTATCGGCACTGGTCTATATTGATAAAATGACAAAACCAGCTTATTTGAGAGGTTCTAATTGAATTGTTCTGATACTGAAATCGTTTGAGCTTTGTTTAAAAAAATACGCGAATGCACGACTCAATTATCTTTACTTTTAAGTGAATGAATGAATGAATGAATGAATGACAATAATTTATAATTACTTCTTTGCTGAAGAGTTTGACGATCCCTGCGCCTGTAATGGCATGGCGTCAGTTAATTGTGACATGCTTTAGAAATTGACTGAATGCAATCGTGTGAGAGAAAGATATTGATAATGACTTAATGAATCTCATGAGGGGCTTGAATTGATTAAAAGCGATGGTGAGAAATTGAAACAAAAGGAATGAAATGGTAAAGCATGCTCATGCCATACGAATGTGATTGCGCGACACAAAAATCAAATTCTGATGTGTCCGATGAGAAGACTTGTAAGATCTAGAACTAGAACGAGATGAGGTTGCCTACGGGGCTATACTGTCACTGCCTATGGGGCGTTTTCATGACATTGCCTACGGAACTGCATTACGTCATTGCCTACGGGGCGTTGTTGTGCAGTTGCCTACAGGGCTGTATTACGTCACTGCCTACGGGGCGTTACCGTGACATTATTATTGTACTGTTGCCGACGGAACTGCGTTACGTCACTGCCTACGGGGCGTTAACGTGACATTGCCTACGGGGCCTTATTGTGCAGTTGCCTACAGGGTTGGATTACGTCACTGCCTGCGGGGCGTGTTCGTGACATTGTACATGGAGCGTTATTGGGCTGTTGCCAACGGGACTGCATTACGTCACTGCCTACGGGGCGCTTTCGTGACATTGCCTACGGGGCGTTGTTGTACAGTTGCCTATGGGGCTGTATTAGGTCACTGCCTACGGGGCGTGTTCGTGACATTGTATATGGAATGTTATTGTGTTGTTGCCTACGGAACTGTACTACGTCACTGCCTAAGGGGCGCTTTCGTGATATTGCCTACGGGGCGTTGTTGTACAAAATTGTCTATGGGACTGTATTAGGTCACTGCCTGCGGGGCGTGTTCGTGACATTGTAAATGGAGCGTTATTGTGCTGTTGACAAAGGGACTGCATTACGTCACTGCCTACGGGGCGTGTTCGTGACATTGTACATGGAGCGTTATTGGGCTGTTGCCAACGGGACTGCATTACGTCACTGCCTACGGGGCGCTTTCGTGACATTGCCTACGGGGCGTTGTTGTACAGTTGCCTATGGGGCTGTATTAGGTCACTGCCTACGGGGCGTGTTCGTGACATTGTATATAGAATGTTATTGTGTTGTTGCCTACGGAACTGTACTACGTCACTGCCTAAGGGGCGCTTTCGTGATATTGCCTACGGGGCGTTGTTGTACAAAATTGCCTATGGGACTGTATTAGGTCACTGCCTGCGGGGCGTGTTCGTGACATTGTAAATGGAGCGTTATTGTGCTGTTGACAAAGGGACTGCATTACGTCACTGCCTACGGGGCGCTTTCGTGACATTGTCAACGAGGCATTTACATGACATTGCCTGCAGGGCGTTATTCTGTCGTTGTAATTATAAATGCATAATCATCCCCGATGGCCAACGGGGGTGGTATTCGTGGGGATTTCAACATGAATAAACCTGCTACCTTATCTCCCGATATTCTCACAGTATCAAGCTCCTACGCAGGCGAAGTCGTGGGCAATGGATAGTATTTAATAAAGAAATCAAAATATAAATAAATAATTGGTCATATCAATCCGTCATCGTCGGTCGTTATCGGTCGTATGCGCACATGAACAATGGCGGAAGGGACGGTGAAGTGTGCAAATACGTGTAGGTAATATTGTCATATCGGAAGTGCTCGCGTTTATTTCAAATAAACAGGACGTGATGGACAATAAAAGTTTGATAAAAATATGTGATTCAGCATTTTCGATGGAGGAAATAGATAGTGCAAAATCGTTGTTGTTTACAAGTTCAAAAACTACACAAAAAAATATCCCGTCGTAAGGATAAGAAGCAAAAAGACTTGGAAGATATGATTACTGTGTTTAAAACTGTAGAGCCTGAAAAAATGCCTGTATACGTGGCCCAAAATTTGCATAAATTACCGCCTATAAGTTTTGATCATAATAATTATATAGACGTTACAAAGTACCTATTTAAAAGATTTATGCTGATTTTACGTGCACAAGTACCTATGTGAAATACAAGCTACATCTGTAAGTTAAGATGGAGGACTTTGAGAATATGAAGAAAGAATTAGAACAAATAAAATATCTAATTGTAGTAATAATGTAAATAAAAGTGGGTGTTATACCCACTTTTATTTTCATTATTACTTTATCGTCGTTTCACCGATTGCGGACACATGGGGAGCGAGCATCCAAAATGCATGTGGCGTATCGTCCCCTCTCGCTCTGTCGCAGGGCACATCGGATAATTGCGTTCCGCCTGCGGCTCCGAACTCAGTGCTGTTGGAAGAGGTCGGAGCGGGTCACCGGACGACACCGGACGATGACAGAGAGACAACTGCGTCAGCTGACTATTGCCGAGATTATTAAGTTGAAATGAGTGGAAAAAAAAAGTTGGGGATGGAGGTTGGACACGAGTTTAGAGGCTGCCAAAAGGTGTCAAGAACCGTTTTATCGGGAAATTGGGAAAAGCTGTTACCTCTCAATCGGGAAAGTTTAAGGCAGCGGAAACTAAAACAGCTTTATTTATATCAAATGTAAACAAAGAAACACAGAAAAGAAATGAATATATAGAAAGAAAAACCCAGGAGAATGTTATATTAGAAAAAAATAATATGAAATATGATAAACCGTATAATGCCTACAAGCTTTATGAACTGTGTGAGGAACCTGTGCCGGACTGCTGATATAGTGGCATAATTGCAGGAGACCTGGCTGATGCCTCACGATTTGTCATTTATAGACAGCATAGACCACCAATTCAGCTTCACGGCTAAATCAGCGGGCGGATACGCAGTTAGGTATTATTGAAACAATAAAACATTTCTATCAAATAAATTTTTGAATCTTTTTCAGTGGTTATCACTGTATCAACAATAAAAAAAAATGTCAGCGGTCTACTATCAATATCCATTTTTTTTATTCGGGACCAGTGTGCGTCGCGTTAGCGCACATGATGTTCTATTACCTAATTCAATTTTAACTTTACCCCCTAGTCAGGCAGGGCCCTGCAGGATAGGCGAACCAATGGCACGCGTGCCATTGGTAGCACGCGGCACAATATTTTGGGCACGTGCCCAAAAGGTATTTTATGACGATCTCACGAGAATGATCCTATGCTACGGAGTGTTTGATATGTTATAAAACGTCGTATGACACTCATGAGGTATGAAAATTACTTATCCTTGGCTTCTTATAACCCTCGCCTACGGCTCGGGCTAGCAATATCGCCTCTGCCGTAATTTTCAACTTACCTCCCTTGTATCATAATGTACTATTATGCATGTAATAAAAACATTTTTAAAATTTACCTCTTTTGTTTGCATTATATGAATGTGAGAGTTTGAAAGGAATTTTATTCCGCGCACGCTTAGGCTGTGGAATGATCTACCTGCCGTGGTTTTCCCTAGCGACTACAATATGGGCTTCTTCAAGAAGGGCATTAGAAGGTTTTTGCGGGGTCAGGAGCGCGAGTGTGATGCCCCTGGTGTTGCACGCGTCTGAAGGCCACGGTGACCGCTTCCCATCAGGTGGGCCGTGTGCTTGTCTGCCACCTAAGTGGTATAAAAAAATAGTTTTGATGGCCCGCCAGTAAATAAACATGTTTTAGAAACAAATGGCACGTTGATGCATAAAGGTTCGCCTTTATGCATCAAGCCTTTCGTACCCTGAGTGAATAAAAACGACTTTTGCACTCAGAAATCGAAGAGCAAAATTACTCTTTCCGAGTTGGTGGGATGAAAAATTACATTATTAAACATTACATTTCACAGATTTCAAACAATTAAATATATAACAATTATACCTATTATATAGGAATGTGAAGATCATTTAATTATATTAAAGCATATTATCGTTACCAATATTAAAAATGTCAATATAAAAATAAAGAATATTAAAAATGTTAAATTTAATGTGCAAAATTTTAAAATATTAAAAATGTTAAATGTGCAAAATTTTAAAATATTAAAAATGTCAAAATATTTATTATTGTTGTTGGGAGAAAAAATGGCGAGAGGAAGGAGCGCGAAGTGTGGACCAAAGAGATCAATCTGTTCAATGATTTGTCCTATTTGTGGGACGAAAATAAAGACTATTTTAGACACGACTTGAGGCAGGAGGGGCTTAAAATTCTTTTAAAGTTTTCAATGAAGTGGTCTCTGGTTAGGTGAATATCAAGATAATGCCTATTTTTTGCTTTTTTGAGAGTGTCGGCGGCATCTCGGATCAACGGGCAGACTGTCGCACGGTCGCCGGTCGGTTACGTACCTAACCTATAGTGCCCGGTAGGGTCATGTGTAGAGCGAGCGCCGCCGATTTCATCCCCCACCACCACGTCCGTCCCTGATGTTGCCACCGATTTATCGACCGTGTGTAGCGGCTTATAAGATAAACATGCGCCTTTCGCGCACTGGTCAGTTGAAATTATAAAGTTGTGATAGGTACTCACCGAACTCCTAAACGCACTTGTGTATGATAACAAAATGCTCACCAGTGTGTCGCTTCCACAGCAGAGCCCTCTACAGATTGGCAGTCGTTCACGACGGCGACGCTTTGTTTATGTAATCGTACGATGTTGAACTTAGCGGCAGGCACGCTTAACGCACCGATGCACCTCGCTTCGCCTACCGTCAGTAATTAATTACACTGTGTACATTCACCGCCACCACTCTTAATATTATTAGAAACTAGCTGTGCCCGCGAGGTTTATAAGGTTTTAATTTTTTACTCAGAACCCTAATTCATTAGTTAAAATTTAATTAAAGTAACCTAAGTAACTCTTCGAGAGGGTATGTTGAAAGCTACGGAGGCGAACAGTGCGTCCCACTCACGACGGGAGAAGCTGGTGCCTGGGGCACTTAGCACTTGAGATGCTGTGCGAATTACGCTATTACGTGTCGCTAAAAAAAGAGCATCTCAAGTGCACGCTCTCAAAGCAAAGATAAGTGTCACCTGTTAATACTTTATACTATGGGCTTTAGAAGGATCTGGCATTTCACACTATCCGAGTTCGTAACTCGTAAAGACATGAAGTTTTCACATGGCGGCACGCGAGCGTTTTGACATTTCGAAGTGTTGGATACGGGAGGGTTGTTTTGTTAGAAAGAACGAAATCCGTGAGCTGTGTGCCTATGTATGCATGTGTGTGTGTGAAGGGGGTGCGGGGAGTAAATGGTGGCATCACACAGAAGAAATAAAAGAAGAAGGCCTAAAAGGTTCTGGATACTGTGAGATTATGTATAATTGTGGGTAGTTTGAACACTTTTGAACACTGTCTAATGTACTGAGCCAGTCTGTAGGTAATTATACGCCTTAATAGCAAGCCGTGGTTTTATTAACTAGATAAGCAGACTACCTAGATACTCTTCAGTGGCGACGAGTTACAGAGAACAACTTGTAATTATTTAATAGTAATCATTATATTTGCGTGGTGAAATTGAACGGTAACAATGCCGATTGGAAAAATTCCAGAGTTCAAAGTTCACAGTGACGATTGGCCTACATAGAACGTCTAGAACAATATTTTTTAGTGAAAACTATTTCGGTGGAATTACAAGTGCCAACTTTAATTACGGTTATGGGGGCTGCTATGAGTTGTTAGTTAATTTGTGAACACCTACAAAACCTAAAGACAAAACTTTAGCACAAATAACGGAAATAATGCGGAAACATTTACAACCAAAACCGAGTGAGTTAGGGAAGCGGTATAAGTTTAGGCACCGGAAGCAAAAAGAAGGTGAAACGATATCTGTGTATACGGTGGCATTAAAGAAGATGTCAAAGACCTGCGAGTTCGGTTCATGGCTGGAGGAAAGCTTGAGAGATCAGCTGGTATGTGGCATAACGAATGAAACCATTCGACTGCGGTTATTTGCCGAAAGTGAGTTAGATTTCGGCAAGGCGTCGTAGGTATAAGTTGGCAGTAAGCATGGAAGCGGCAAAGAAGGATGCGGCAGAGGTTGCGGGACACGGAAAGTCATCGAGCGAGGTCACGGAGGCGACATCGGTGGCGTGTCAGGCTATGTCGCGAGGCAACGGTGCAGCGCCGACAGAGCGAGAGGTCAGAAGAGCTGGGCGGCAGGCCAAGACGCACAGCGCGCGGTGGCGTAGAGCACGCGTTCATCTGGCGGAACGGGCTCGTGGACCGACTTATAAGCGTCGAACGAGCGCGCTGGGAGCATTTCGTTCGCGCTCGGCTGCGATCCGCCTTTTGTCGGTTTTTTGACGAACACTAGGGATTTGCTTCGTGCTCGCAGTGCGCCATACATTACTATTAATCTATGCAGTGCGCTGTTTAGTGCAGTGCGCTCGTGGGTGACAGGACGGCCGCCTGTCACGCCCACCGTCGGCGAAGTGGCGCGATGCTCGCCACCCGCCTTCGGGTGGTTGAGGGGGTCATCTTAAAACCGTAGATGGCCTGGGGTCAGCTGGGGTGCGAGGGATATGCCTATTGGGTAACCTTATACCCCGGTAATTTAAGATCCGAAACGGCGCGGCGCGCGGCGTGCGGTTTCAGTCGGTTCGATCGCGACATACCTAACCACCCCCGATGGCCGAGGCCGAGGGGGGTGGTATCCAGGGGGATTCGTATGATAAAAAAAGGAAGTAGAATTTTTAAATTATCAGTTTATTGGCTTCATATCGCCGAGAAAAAAAAGTGGTTCTTAAAATTGTCCAGTTGTTGATTGAATCTCATTTTGTATAGATTTTGTAGATCCCCATCGTGTTGGTATTTTTTCTATTTTTGCTGAACACAGTGAAAACTGCTATAATAATCGCTGCAACAGCAGCCGCGGCTGCTGCAATATTATTAATATCTTCCATATTCGCCAAGAGCCGCGAGCTTACTGCGAACACGTTTGAGGACAGTGATCGTTGTAGGTTCGTCGTACGTCCACACTTGACCCGCGAACATCGAGGTTATTACAGTCGCTGCCCGCGAACGACGAAGCCGAGAACGGCTCCGCTCGTGCTCGACTCGTCTAGCGTGGACCCACCTTTAGAGTTCATAGTGAGGACCCCTCGATTCACTTAAAAAAACGCCATTTAATTTTAGACTTTATTGTTATGATTTTAAAGTTTGACATTAAATAGTATTTTGTAGAGTGAATGAAAAAGTATAATGAACTCGACTTTTTATTTGATTTTAGACTTTAATTGTATTGTGGGTAAAGTCTACAGTTAAATGGCATTCTTAGAGTGTAAGTGGCATGAGTGTCTTGCTTTAGCAGAATCGAGGCCCTGCTGATTGACGGATAAGTCTCTATAAGTCGATCCAACCTTTTTTTTCCTTTTTCCCGTGCGGAAATCTTCATGGATACCTACCCCTTTCCACTGTTACTGTTACCGACTAAAACCGCACGCTGTCTAGGGTCTTCTGACGCAAGGGTGTAAGGTGGCCCATAAATCATTTCCCTCGCACCCTGGCAGTCGATCCTACCTGGGCAGTTTAACCACCCATAAGATTGTTAAGTGCAGGATATTTTCTTGGTTTATGTCATTAGAAGCAGCGCACGGGAGCTGACAAGTTCCATAGTGACTATCGCGGCTATTACAAGGAACGGGGGCGGCAGAGCCAGAATGAAGACTACAGGGGTAACGCCCGAAACAGCGGTTATGCTAAATCGTATGACGTTTTGGATAACAGACGAAGCACGGCTAAAATATTTATCTGTATACTTAATACACTTTTTTTATACCACTTAGGTGATAGACAAGCACACATACCACATGTGAGAAGCGGTCGCCGTGGCCTATGGAAGTGTGCAACGCTAGGGACGACTCGCGCTGCCGACCCGCCACAAACCTTCTAATTCCTTTCTTGAAGAACCCCCGAATGCTTTCATTGTTACGCATAAACTTGTGATAACATTAACTTATATTTTTATTCAGTTGTTCCATGGGGAATGGCTTAATTTTTAATTAATAATTTAAAATAAATAACATTTTTCAGACAGCAATGCGTATGGACCGTTCCTCGCATCGAGAAAAGAGTTACAAGCCACTCTGCTGCCGATGCATAATGAGATTTAAAAAATAGACAAGCAAATCAAGATAGGAGATAGAAGTCTCCTGCCAGACGATTAAGATCAAATAAATTGAAATCTAGAGTCACTAAGCCTAAACATAGAATTACGAAAAAGTACTATAGTCATTCCACTCCCTATTTTTGCGTTTGACAGCAGTTTTAGAATGTAAATTCCTCTCCTCCTTCCTCCTTTAGTCCCGGGGCCTTTAAGCGGGGCGTGAAAAAGCATTTGATGAGGCCGTCAAGCTGAGGGCCGCCACTGTAGCACTACCGGTGTATGTGGTGGTGGCCCCAGTCCTGAGACTCTGCTTTTCGCTTACCATCCGGAGAGGTGGAGTCATTTTGACGTGTCCTATATTAAAAAAAAATGTAACTATTGCATTAATCGTACAAGTAAACTTGGAAATGCATGACTAAGAAATTATATAAGCTGGCGTATCATATGTATCTACCCTATTTATAACTCATTACCAAAATTAAAATGCTTTATTTGTTTCGGTTGATTTAATTTTCACGATTATTTGCTCACTCAATGAAAACGGCTACACTCTACCATATTTAGTGTTGGGATCGAATGAAATCGCTGCAAATTACGAATCCTAAATAATCTTTCACACTTACTTACATTTACGTCAACATAAAAGTTGTTGTAACAAATAAGCTTATTATACTCCGATTTTTAATTCTAGGCAAGAAAATGACATTTGCAGTGTTGCAGGTTTTTTGTATCAAATAAATAGTGATGTGGTTGAATCGAGTTTTCCAATTATAAGTTAGTCGTGAGTCGAGATTATAATTCTTTCATTAAATATATAAATAATTTTTTATATAAATAAAAATATGTAATTTACGGTATGTAATTAAACAGAAAACATACACAGTAAGTAATTAAATCTATATATTATATAAAATCTATGGCTGTGCGTTAGTCACGCTAAAACTAGAGAACGGCTGGACCGATTTGGCTGAAAATTGATGGGGAGGTAGCTTAGAACTAGAAGAAGGACATAGGATACTTTTTATCCTGCCACGGGGACAAAGTATGCCACGGGCGAAGCCGCGGGACACAGCTATTATTTTATAAAAAATATTTCCGTCGTGTAATGTACTTGGCGAGCATAAACTGCAAAGAGGTTCATTCACTGATAAAAATAAAGAATGACTAAAGTATCTAGTCTATTGATTGCCGAACATCACTATTGTAGCGGGTCACCCTTTTTTGTATCAGTGACAGTTGCAGTTGTCATTTTCTTGCCTAGAATTAAAAATCGGAATATTATGTATTATGGATTCTTGTACGTGTTTTCAATGGCTAATCATCTCATCCAAATATTGAAGTTGTGTTGTGTAGGGATTAAAAGTTATAATTATATTATAGGTACGTACGAAAAGCACTGATACCACTCGTCTTCGACAGCCTTTTGAACGCAGCCACAGCTTCCTCGGCATCCATAAAACGTTTATCTCGGTGTTATCTTTCTTTTTCGGAAATAAATAAAAATCGCAAGGTCAGCCCTGACCTTGCGACCTGATACGGCGGGTGACACAGTAGTTTCACATCTGACGTCACCAAATGGTCGATCATTTGCTTGGCGGTGTGCGAAGATGCGTTGTCGTGGTGAAGGAGGATCCTACTACGAGATTGTCCCGCACAACCGGGGTGGTCCATTTGCTTCTAGTTTTATATAATTTTGATTTTGACGTTTTGTAAGTGTAAGATTTTTGACTTTGACTTTGACTTTGACATTGTACACGAAAGAATGTTTATTACAAAACATATAATTTGGTAGGAAGATCAAATAATTTTAATATTATCATTATTATAAAAATAAAAACATTTTTACCAGATTTTATTGCGAATTATTTTATTCAATTATACATCTCGCACGCAAAAAAAGTATATAAAAAAATTTGAATATCGAGCAGAAATAAAATATCGAAGTTTGAAATCGATTGCAACTTCTTCAGAGACAGTCGATTATTGTTTGAAATCGGTCAGGTTACGCATTTGGACATAACTATTTGACAGAAAATTGAAGTGTCAAACGCAAACTGAAGGAGTGGATTGACTATAGTCACGTGTCAGGAATACCAAGCCGAAATATAACTTGAACAAAGGTTGCCAATATTATAGAGTGCCGATTGAAACAAAAAGTGTTTCTACGAATTTTGTGGTGAAGACTACGCAGACGACAATATGCCGGTAGTAGTAAAAACCACATAAATCGCAAGAATATACAAAGGAGCTAAAGATTGAAGGTTCCTCAACAAGTGTTCCCAATGCTCCGAAGTCTGAACACTCGCAAAATCCGGGGACAAGAGCGCCATCTGTTAGCAGATATAATAGTTACTTGTCTATGGAACATGAGCCTATGGTCGAATAATTTGTTTTACAAAGTACATTTAAATATATATTATATTCTGTAAAAGTTTGCATGTGTTCAAATAAATTACTACACGTTCTTTCTTTTGTGATATTTTTTATGTTGTGATGGCATTTGAAATTTGTGGGTTTAGCTCAGCTCTTAGGGCTTGGTCACGACTTCGGTCTTAGCGGGTCGCGGCGCGGCAAGAGGGGCGGCCAGTGCTTGCCTGGCCACCTACATAGTTTATCTGGCTGTACTACGGGTACTTTTTCTTTCCCGTGGTCCACCGCAGTCTAACTGGGTGTACCATGGGAATTAATGTTTTCCCTTATTCCAACTATGCTGTTATGAAGTAGATACCTATAAATGTTCTTAATTTATATTCCCCGTAGTCCACCTATATCGGAAAACAAAAGACATTCGTAAAATATTTTATTTTTACGATTTTTTAAGGTTAAAAATCGCGTGCATCTTCAAAGTGAAATAAATTCTCATAAACCTTTATTATTATATACTAGCTGTTGCCCGCGGCTCCGCTCGCGTGGAAGTCGCTTATTGCATCCACTCACACTCCTGCTCCCACTCCTGCACCAGCTCCTACGTCCTACGTAGTGTAATGTGGTTCATATGATTAATTGTACTTCATCAGACATGCTACGGGGATACTTATATGCAACTTATATGTAATTGACAACATCTTCTATCTACCTGTGACCTTTAAATGAATTTTGAATTTTGAATTTTGAATTTTGAACTGGGTGACGTAACCTACGACAAACTTATTATTTGCGGTTGGTATAGTAATCGGGTCTAGGATTTGAACCGCAAAATTAAATTTGTCTTTTATTGTATGTACTTTTCCGGGATAAAAGTATCCAGTGAGCTGCCCAGGATATTGAAGAATAATTATACCAAGTTTCATCGTAATCGAACCGGCAGTTTTTGCGTGATGCCTGAACAAACAGACAGACAGACAGACAGACAGACATACAGACAGACAGACAGACAGACAGACAGACAGACAGACAGACAAAAATTTTTTTAATCACATATTTGGGTTCGGTGTCAGTCTAGTAACACCCCCTGCTATTTTTTATTTTTTTATTTTCAATGTACAGAATTTTCACTTCTACAGATTTATTATAAGTATAGATAGATATGGGAAGGTGCGTGAACAATATAGTAGTATGTGTATGAGTATCTTGTTAAGACACGTGCATTTGTGTGCGAAAGTTCATGTCACGTCAAAAGTTCTTGTAGCTGCGGTAGTGGTAGCAGAACAATAATTGCAAGAAATTAATTTTTGATGAGTAGGTATATTGATCGTAAGTATTTTATAGATTTTGTTACCCAGCAAATTAATAAACTAATAATTTAATTAGTCCAATGCGATTTATTCTTTGGAATAACATGTTATGCGATTAGGTAGATATAGTATAGGATCCCGATATACAATGACCTTCACCGAGATGTTTAGTTTATTTCATGAAACGTTCTTTATATTTAATTTAATATGTCAATAAATAAATTGCATATGGGTTGCCTATAGTCAATCCACTCCTTATTTTTGCGATGACAGCAGTTTTAGAATGTAACTATTGCATTAATCGTATAAGTAAACTTGGAAATGTGTGACCAAGAAATTACATAAACTGGCGTATCATATGTATCTACCCTATTTATAACTCATTACCAAAATTAAAATGCTTTAATTGTTTCGGTTGATTTTAAATTTACGATTATTTGCTCACTCAATGAAAACAGCTACACTCTACCATATCTAGTGTTGGGATTGAATGAAATCGCTGCAAATTACGAATCCAAAATAATCGTTCACACTTACTTACATTTATGTCAACATAAAAGTTGTTGTAACATATAAGCTTTGTTTTTATGGTGTATTTATGGATTCTTGTACATGTTTTCAATGGCTAATCATCTCAAATTTTGTTGAAAGATCAAATAATAGCCATTATTTAATATTATCATTATAATAAAACTAAAACTATTTTTAACAGATTTTATTGCGAATTATTTTAGTCAGTTACACATCTGGCACTCAAAGGAAGTATATAAAAAAATATAAAATATCGAG
This sequence comes from Lithosia quadra, assembly GCA_963576445.1. Taxonomy (NCBI): domain Eukaryota; kingdom Metazoa; phylum Arthropoda; class Insecta; order Lepidoptera; family Erebidae; genus Lithosia; species Lithosia quadra. The sequence continues at coordinate 4,659,647 of OY754897.1, forward strand.
CAGAAATAAAATATTGAAGTTTGAAATCGATTGATATCTCTGAAGAAGTTCTTCAGAGATAAGTCGATTATTGTTTGAAATCGGTCAGGTTACGCATTTGGACATAACTATTTGACAGAAAATTGAAATGTCAAACGCAAAAATAAGGAGTGGAATGACTATAACAAATTTTAGTCCAGGGTATTTTTAATTAATAATTTTATTATTATTTAAAAATTAAAAATTTATTAATATTATTTTTTAAAAATAAAAAATTGTAAATTTTTTTTATATAATTGGTGTACTGTCGATGTAGCATAGGTACCGGCATTTTAGTGTACTGTCGATGTAGCGTACCATCGATTTGGTGTACCGTCGATGTAGCGTATCATCGATTTGGGGTACTGTCGATGTAGCCTATCATCGATTTGGGGTACTGTAGATGTAGCGTACCATCGATTTGGGGTACTGTCGATGTAGCGTACCATCGATTTGGGGTACTGTCGATGTAGCGTATCATGGATTTGTGGCACTTTCGATGTAGCATACCTTCGATTTGGGGTACTGTCAATGTAGCGTACCATCGATGGAACGTTTTCGATACAGCGACCATAGATGTAGTGACTGTCGATATTATGAACTAGACCCGTTTGTTCGCGATGGACGCATAAACTATTGAACGGATTTTGATGCGGGTTTTGTTTGTTTGAAAGATCTTGGTCAGATTTAAATCTTAGGCATGTTTGATCGCAATCGGTTGAGTGGAACTGGAGATATGACAAAAAAACGCGAAATCTGACATCCACGCGGGCGGAGCCACGGGCATAGGCTAGTTTAAACTCAACTATGAATAACAGAATGTCATTTTATTCCTAACTAAACCATTCCATAAGTAAAATAAGAATATTTTTACTTTAAAATGCATTTTATTGCTCACTTGGACGATACTATTTCTCTATCTTCAAAGTCGAATAATGCGGCTCCGATATAACTTACAACGTATGTTATTTTTTTATAATAAACTTACTAATGGGGTACTAAAATTCAGTACATAGTGTTAGCTTGTATTAAGTGAGCCTCAATAAATTTATATTACTCACAGTAGCCGTACAATATATTCTTTTAAAACGATATAGGTATAAACTCTTTTATTATTTTATCACCTTTAGGCCCTGCGCAGACGACAGACTATCCGTGACGCACTTTTTAGTCTGTGAAAATAGAACCTATGCAATTATAAGCAGTAACGCACACGACGCGCAAAAAGTCCGGCGCACAAAAAATCCGTGTAATTCGGGCAGACCGCACCGCGCTGCAGCGCGCCGCTCCGCACAAAAAGTGTGTGAAAAAAATTGAACGTTTGCTTCAACGCGCGCTAACGCAGACGGCGCACACTTTAGTCGGCAATCTGCATTTGCTTGGGGTGGAAGTAACGCACGCGATCTATTATCATGGCGCCAGAGGTCGATGTAACTATGTTAATTCAAGAAATACAAAACATATTATATATGTTGGATGTATAGGATGTACCCAAAATTCTCTATTTCTTCTTCTTTTTCTGTACTTCATGTACAAAATAATACTTCGCGATCTCTGCACGATTTCCATAGCGTCTACGTCCCTACAGCTCTGCCGACAAAATGATCGAAGATGTGCGTCGTGTGCGTTGAGTCTGTGAAAAATCAGCGACCGACTTTTTGCGCGCCATGTAGACTTTTTGTGCGCCGCAGACTCGATCGCACAAAAAGTGTGCCGTCTGCGCAGGGCCGTAAACTAAGATTTTTATTCAGCTGATTTGAAAAAAACATAGGGACGTCAGGCGCTTTTTGTTTCGGACTGTAAAACGAAAAGACACAATAATTGGAAAATAACAAATATAATTGATAAATAACTGTAGAATTCAGCTGATAACGTGTGTAAGTAGTAAATGATTTACTAATAAGACTCATGTAACGAATGTGTAATATCATAAATGAGAATATTATGTGCTTGTTTGGCTTGTAATATGAAAGACTTTCATTGACTTAACCCTGACCGAAAGGTGTAGATAATAGTTCAGAAGTGGGATATCAAGGAAATTTTCATAACTTTCTTGCTCACCACGTCCACAATTTTGACATTATCCCTGGTAATGCATGTTAGGAAGTATTTAATAATTTGAATCAATCTGACATTCACGTTACATTAAATTATAATTTAAGTATTTGCTGTCGATAGGATAGATTAAATTATAGTTTGGCATGATACAGACTAGTATTTTTTTTCCTCACTTCTCTTTGTCCCTTCTTGATTGCTGGATCAAACTCACCAATGTCTGCAAGTTTCAGATTTATCGGATTCCAATGGACGGAGTGCCGAGGCTCCAGGGCCTCGGATCACCTAGAAGCGAATTCCGACTAGAGGGCAGGGATGAGCCCGGGATGGATGATTGGTATAGAAGGATTGAATCAGGCTGTGAGTTATCCCGGTCGAGAGCTAGCGGTAATTCTCGACCTCTCGATAAAGAAGCTGGCGCTTCTAGGATAGCAGAACGAAATGAGGACCGAACGACACGACCATCGAGATCAAGTAAGAGGCGCTTGGACATGGACTCGGATAGCACTATGCGTGTTGGCGTTTCGTATCCGAGGAGAAAATACCGGAGGAGCCCATATGGTCATAGAAGAAAGTCTAGACGGATGAGGTACAGTAGTGGTAGCTCGAGTGAACGTGAGTCAAGTCGAAACTTTAGTAGGAATAGACAATCGGAAACAAAAAAGATTTTGGATCAATTTTTGTCAGTTCTGGATACCGTTAAGAGTTCAGATAAACCCAAATTATCATTCGTTAATAACGTTATACCTGATTTCGACCCTATGAGTAAAGAACAGACTGTATTAGTTTGGATAACAAAAGTGGAGGAATGTGCTGAAATATACGGTTGGTCTGAAAAAGAAATAATCCATTACGCTCTTCCGAAGCTCGCAGGGGTAGCGAAAACCTGGTATCAGGGCTTACCCTCACTTCTGCACACGTGGGGCGAGTGGAAGAAGAAGCTCATTGAGTCTTTTCCGTGTCGCGAAGATTATGCTGAACTCTTGACGGAGATGCTAGCCAAACGTGTAAAATACGGTGAACCATTGGAGCCTTATTATTATACGAAATTGAATTTATTGATTTTTTTTTTTTTTATTACGATGTAACTGAGTAGTTACTTCATAACAGTCACAATCTAGCCTTGAGGCTAATAAGTAACTTAAATTTAACCTAATTTGCTAATAATTTATACGGTAAAGAATGTGTCCATTGGCACTTTTCTTATTGTCTCTATTATGATGGGAAGACACTTAGTTCATGTGTTCTTAAAAGGTAGCACTCACTGCACTCCGTAACACTAATTTCACTCTAAACTAACTCAAAAGGCTTAGTCCTTTTCAGTCTCCTTATTATGTCCGTGGTGTCAAGGAGCTGGATAGCCTCGACATTCACATGTTTATGAAGTCTCTGTTCATGAGCTTCGGCGTATTTTTTTATAACTTTGGCGACGAGGTCCACTCCTAAGTCCCGGTGGATGTCCTCGTTTCTAATATACCAGGGAGCGTTTACTATGCTCCGCAGTACCTTGTTTTGAAATCTTTGTATAATTTCAACATTGGTACGTTTTGTACAGCCCCAAAGCTGTATACCGTATGCCCATACAGGCATAAGTACTTGTTTCTACAGAAGTACTTTGTTGTACACTGACAATGATGAGTGTCTGCCAAGTAGCCAGTACATATTCCTGTAGCGGATATCTAACTCCAGGCGTTTCTTTTTGACATGAGCCTTCCAGCGAAGCTTGGCGTCAAGCGTCATACCCAGGTATTTTGCAGTATTTTCGTAAGGTATTATGCAACCGTTGATATAAACCGGTGCATAATTAGGGCTTCGGTTTGTGAAGTCTATATGGGTCGATTTGGACTCATTTAACTTAATTCGCCATTTTTTTGTCCAGTTGGTGATGGAGTTCACAGCAATTTGTACTTTATCTACGGCTTCTTTGTGAGTGACACCTATAGCCATGATGGCTGTGTCATCTGCGAAGGTTGCAATAAAGTTGTTTTTCATTTCTGGGATATCACAGGTATACAATAGGTACAAGATAGGTCCAAGAACACTTCCTTGTGGTACACCAGCTTTTATTTGCTTGAGATTTGAGTAAGCATCTTCATGTCGGACTCTAAACGTCCTCGCTGTTAGGTAAGATTCTAAAATGTCTGCAAATTGTTTAGGAAGCATTTTCCTAAACTTATAAATGAGACCTTTATGCCAAACCTTATCAAATGCCTGTGCTACATCTAGAAAAACTGTAGAACAGACTTTTTTTTCTTCTAGGGTTCTTTCTATAATGTTGGTAATTCTATGTACTTGGTCTATCGTGGAGTGTTTTTCTCTGAAACCGAATTGGTAATTGGGAATCAGTTTTCTGTCTTCTATTATTGGTTTTATGCGTCTTATAAGTAGTTTTTCAAATAATTTTGAAATGATTGGTAAAAGAGATATAGGTCTGTATGATGTTACTTCCTGAGGCGATTTTCCGGGTTTGGGGATCATTATTACTTCAGCAACTTTCCAGATATCAGGCACGTGTTTCAATCGGAATGTTGCATTTATAAGGGTTGTAAGTTTTACTATGGCTTTTCGTGGCAGATTTTGAAGCAGTTCTCCAGTGATAAGGTCGTATCCAGGCGATTTCTTTTTGGCTAAGTTTTTGATCATATTTTGCACTTCTTTCGGCGTAGCTAATCGTATATTCAGCTCGTCATGGTGAGTGACATCTAGTGTTATTTTTTCAGAGCTTTCCTCAGCACTTGTTTGAAAAGTTTGTTGTAAATGCTCTGCAAATATATTTGCTTTCTGTTCGTTGCTTATGGCCCATTTGCCATCTATTTGTTTAATAGGTGTTGCATGAACAATAGGCTTATCCAGACGTTTAGTGGCTTTCCACAGTGAGTGTTCTGTTTTTCCATTACTTGTTAATTGGCTTAAGTAATTATGTGTAGCATCATCATGATATTCCTGTATTGCTTTACTTAATCTTTTTGTAAGTCTATTTAACATTGTTTTGTCAGGTGGATATCTTGATTGTTGCCATTTTTGCCTCTGAGCCCTCTTTATTGCTATGAGGTTTCTTATTTCTAACGGATAACTATGACTTGCAACTTTTCTTTTCAAGAGAGGTGTATTTCCCCAAGCGCAGTTTTGAATGTCTGTCACAAATTTTGACACTTCTTTATCCAGTTGTTGATTATTTTTGAGTGGTACTTTGAGGTCAATCATATTGTCTAAATCGAATTTGAAGCTATCCCAATCCGTGTTTTTATTCACTAAAGTTGGATTGCTTTCTTTCTGAATTATGGTTTCACTTAGTTAAGATAATGGACGAATGATCAGAGTTCATATCAAATCCTTCCTGTATGTGAAGATATGTAGCTGACAGATTCTTAAATATGAAAAAGTCGATCAGATCTGGAATTCTTTGGGTATCAGTAGGCCAGTAAGTAGGCTTTCCTGTTGATATTGCATTGCAATTGATTTCTCGCATAGCACTAAGCAATTCCCTTCCTTTAGTGTTGGTTAGTCTAGATCCCCAACGTATGTGTTTTGCGTTAAGGTCACCTCCCAATATAAACGTGTTGCCAAGAAGTTTCAACAGGTTTCTGTACTGCTCTATTTTCAGAGCATGCTTTGGTGGACAGTATATAGCTGCTACGGTAATGTGATGATATTTAGTTTTTACCCTAACGGCTACAGTTTGTATGAACTCTTCTTCATATTTAAGTTCTAGGTAATGGTAGATGTTTTCTCTTATTATAAGGGTGCTTCCCCCTCTCGCAGTATTGACAGGGTGCAGTGCATGATATATTTTATATCCGTTAAGGTGTATATACGATTCTCTTGTGAAGTGAGACTCCGATATGAGGCACACATCAATTTTTTCTGTTGCAAGGACCGCCTGTAGCTCGTTTTGATGCTTTAGGAGTCCGTTTGCATTCCACGCCATAATTTTTAGAGTGTTCTTCATTTTTGGGTCATACGAGGTAGCTGTGTAGCACTACTTTCTAGGTTTTTTCACCTTAGTTCAAATGAGGTTAAAATATTCAAAATTTTATTTATATTTTCATTTGTGTCAGCGTCTATTGACAAGGAGGGTTGTGAAACGTGCACTGGTGGTTGTGGTTCAAGAGATTTCGTAGCTTGCGCATAAGACACATTCTTTGATACCCTTTGAGATACTCTTTGACATTTTTCTTAGCACTAGGAGCCTGAGTGACAGGTGTAGTAACTTTTTTTTTCATGGCTTTATTTTTCAGTTGTTGCAATTCTTTGGCTACCATACACCCTCTGTAGTTGGCTGGGTGTGGCTCATCACAGTGAACGCATTTGGGTTTATCTGCTATAGATTTTGTGCAGTCTTTAGTAAAGTGTTTACCTGTGCACTTCACACATCTAGGTTCCTTGGAGCAATATTTCTGTGTATGGCCATATGCTTGACATCTCTTACACTGTGGTATTAGCTTGGAAGTTTTTAAAGGCTGCACTTCTACTTTACAACCTAATATGGTCTTAATACCTACTATAAATTTTATTTATATCTTCGTCTTTTTGAAAGGAAAGCATAAACATATTTAGAGGTTCCTTAGTCCTCCAACTTAATTTGTTTACCACTTCCTGGATTTAGAAGCCGTTAGCATTTAATTCTTCAGCTATTCTATTTGGCATACATGATGAGTGTAGATTTTTTGCTATGACCCTAATTGGTCTGTCTTGTTTGTTCTCATAGGAGTGCCAGAGACAATTATTTTCTAATAATAATTTAGTAATCGCTCTGTAGGAGTCTTCGTTCCTGGCGTTTACTTTGACAGTATCCCCGTTCATCATTTTAACCACAAAGGACTCTTTATTTGAACAAGTCAAGAGAAGATCATAAAACTTCTGGTAGTTTCTGATATTTTCTACTATGACTGGGGGAGGTGGTGGTAGTTTTTTTATTTTTGGTTGCACACGTGGGGCGAGTGGAAGAAGAAGCTCATTGAGTCTTTTCCGTGTCGCGAAGATTATGCTGAACTCTTGACGGAGATGCTAGCCAAACGTGTAAAATACGGTGAACCATTGGAGCCTTATTATTATACGAAATTGAATTTATTGAATAGATGCAGAATTTATGGCAAACATGCGGTTGACTGTATTTTATACGGTATTGATGATCGTGCTATTAAGGTGGGTGCTCAAGCAGCTCAATTCAGTGAACCTGAACTTATTTTGAAATATTTTAGGTCTGTAAAGATAGTACAGAGTAAAGAATCGATTGCTTCAAATGAAAATAACAGAAACGAACGTAGAGGGTCAAATGTAAATCAACGATTCCAAAATGCTAATCCAAACATAATTTGTTATAATTGTAGACAAGTTGGGCACCCTAGTTTTAAATGCGATAAACCCTTAATCAAATGTACGATATGTAGTAAAATAGGGCATCAAGCACTTAACTGCCGGAATAATAAAAATAGTGTACACCCCGTTAAAACAGAAATTCAAACACAAGATAGAACTGAAAATCAAGTGTCAGAACTACGTACATTCGACAAGGTTGTTGATAAATATATATTTGATATAAAAATAGAAGGCCATTCTGTACCCTGCCATGTAGACTTAGGAAGCCAGTGTTCGCTAATTCGAGTAAGCAAGGCCCAGGAACTCGGTTTGAATATCACATCTGAGAATAATCTCCCAGAGGTATAGGCGCGAACTTGACATGCCCAATGGGAATCATAAGTGCTGATGTTGAGGTTCAAGGAATTAGGAAGACTATACAGTTATATGTTGTTGATGATTACGTAATCAGGTACCCTGTACTTTTAGGACATTCGTTTACTGAAATGCCCGATATAGTTATTACCAAGACACCTACTGAACTAATATTCGAGCAAATTGATTCGTTCAAAGTAAATTTAATATTTAGTGACAGTATTTGCATTCCGAAACGTTCACTAAGTGTAATACGCGTGAAGTCTAATCCGTATTTTAGTGGAAGCGTTTATGTAAACGGGTCATTAAGGGGAAAGGAGGGAAAAGAATACTACCTTTTAGCAGGTGGTTACGATATTAGAAATGGTGTCGGCTCATTACTTATTTACAATGTTACTGAAAGCGATATAACTATTTCCAAAGATGCGTTGATCACTAGATCTTTCAAAAACGTTTCCTTTAACGCACCAAAGGTTTTAGATTGTTGTCAAATGACGTTTGATTTACTTAGCTCTGATAATTTAATTAATTGTTGTGAAACTTTATCCGACAATGAACACTTACTTTTGAGGAAACTGTTAAACAAATATGGAGACTGTTTCTTGAAAAATTTAAAGGATCTGGGCTTCACAAAAATTTCAGAGATGGTCATAGAACTCGAAGATACTGTACCTATTGTGTATAGACCGTATCGATTGTCACATTCTGAAAGAACGCTTGTTAGCAGTATGGTTCAAGAAATGTTGGATAGCGGTATAGTTAGGGAATCTTCTTCACCTTACGCCAGCCCTATTGTTTTGGTGCAAAAGAAAACTGGGGAAAAACGCTTATGTGTTGACTACCGTGCACTTAACAGGAAAACTAAGAAAGAGCATTACCCCCTGCCTCGTGTAGAGGATCAGCTGGACCAACTGGCAGGCAACAAACTTTTCACATCATTGGATTTAGCCTCAGGTTATTATCAAATTGAAATTAGCGAAGAATCTCGTCATAAAACTGCTTTTGTCACGCCGGACGGCCAGTACGAGTATAATCGCATGCCATTTGGTCTTGTCAACGCCCCTTCAGTCTTTCAGAGGACAATCAACAAAATTCTTCATGATGCTAAGATTAAATATGCAATTGTTTATATGGATGACATCCTTATTCAAAGCAAAAACGTATCCGAGGGCTTAAGTAGGTTAGAAGAAGTTTTGGCACTTTTAAAGTTAGGTGGTTTAACATTGAAGCTAAGTAAATGTCATTTTCTTTTGGATACTATCGAATATCTGGGTTTTGAAATCAGTTCTATGGGTATTCGTCCAGGGAGTAGGAAAACTGAAGCAATTTCCAAATTTCCTACACCCCGAAATGTACATGAAGTCAGGCAATTTTTAGGGTTGTCAGGGTTCTTTAGACGCTTTATTGAAAATCATGCGGTCATAACTTCTCCCTTGACAAATCTTTTGAAAAAGGATGTATCTTGGACTTGGGGTAACGACCAAGAAGAGTCCTTCAATGCCATTAAATCCATGCTTATACAACGACCATTATTAGCTCTTTACGATCCTAAAGCTATCACTCAATAATCGCACACCCCGTACAACAAAGGAGTATATACACATATGCATTTTTTTTTTTATTTCGCCAATCGATGTAAAATACTTCGACACATGTTCTATATTTTTTTCGTAATTTTCCTTACAAAACTAAGAAAATGGTTAAGAAAAAACACAAAAGCTACTTCCTTAAGAAATATCATAATTAACTGGCAAAAAAAACGTAAATATAATTACTCGATGCATAATTTATTCAGACCATTAACAATATGTACGTAATCGCAATCCAGTCTTTATTGCTCAGGCCAAATTTAAAGATGTGCACTCGTAAGTTTACTTACTCCTTTATTGCACGATATATTTTTGAATAAATTTTTCGTAACTTCACTTAAGCGTCACTGTTAAACTTATTCTCAAACGTATGTGTACTCAATCCTTTATAATTAGTAGCTTACCCGCGCGCGGCTCCGCCCGCGTGGATGTTGGCTGTCGCCACCAAGTCTTTTTAAGCCTTGGTAAACAGTGGTAGGTAGTAGATAGTTCTGTCAAACCCTTCAAGGTTCCTTACAGTTCCGTGCATCGCGACAGAAAGTCGTTTTCGTCGTGACACGACGGTATCTCCCGTCCGAAATGAGCAGTCCAACTGAGTACCATCCTCCATCAGGTGGGCCGTGTGCTTGTCTGCCACCTACGTAGTATAAAAAAAAGTTGTGCCAACGGGAATATGCTCTTTCTTTTTTCGAGCGAAAATTCCCTCGAGCTTCACTTCACCGGAGCCAACGTTGAGGTAGGCATGTCGGACTTCAACCGATTAAAATCACAAGGTCTATCGCAATATTGGCCTGTGTGATCGAGGAATCTGGTGTGTCCTAGTAAGAATATCCCAGAGACCCCGACCGGTTCCTGCCGCCAGCACTGCCGACACCGACATGTTATTAGGAATCTAAATCTGCTTCAAAGATATTTCTTCCATCTACCCTGGGTACTTTGCCAGTGTGTGAATTGGCGATGTGTCCACGGAGCAGCCCCAACAGTGACGCTCGGACGTCAGCTCCTTTCCCATACAGTACAGGAACTCACCAGAACAGCCATGCTCAGCGAGCACCTGCATCACCTGGCAGGAGTGCATTGTGCAACGGAATTGGGATCGCTGCACCTCGATTTTTCTTGTGGCAGACCTCAAACCTTTATGCACAGGAAGTATCCTGTAAATAATGTCGAAATATGCTGCCTGAATTTTTAAATTTGCTTGCATTGATTTGATTTTTTCATAGCTTCAAGACGTGCAGACCTAAATATTTCATGCTAGTTTCGACTTAATTTCTCCACGCCTACCTACATAATGATATATTTTTGTGTGGTGGCTAACTACATACTCAGGTATTATAGATTTTTTTCTACATTTGTACTATACCTTGCTTTACACCAAATTAGATGATTTTATATCAACGGAAAGTACTCTTTAGATGCATTTAATTCCTTATATAGCATCGTCTTCTAACATAGATCTTCAGCACGAACCAATTGATGCCTCTATGTGTTCCTGAGAAAGAGGCCTTGACAGACGGACAGAAGGACAACAAAGAGGTCCTATAAGAGTTGTTTTTTCCTAATAAGGTATATAAACCCTAAAAATAAATATATATTCTCTTTGTCTTTTAGCCATAAGTATATTACTCTATGGAAATTTAGACAAAGTCACTTTTAGTTCAAAAAATCCAAAAAATCATAGATCATGAAAATCAGTCAGAGTTCTAACAAAAGCACGTTTTTGAAACATTTTTAGGGCTTTAGGGTTTGAATTTTAAAAAATCCTTTCTTAGTACACATATAGGCATCAAAACACAGACATTCTGCTAATTTCAAGTCTCTACGACCAGCGGTTAGGCTGTGCGTTGTCTCTAGGTCAATCAGTCAATCAGGACTTTGAGTTTTAGGCAATGATATTGGTTTTAGGTACCTATAAAATGTATTGATTATTGTAGGTACCTGATTAATTGACGTGCTGTAGTATAATTATTATGTAAAAGTTACTTACCACAGTTTTAAAGACCGTTGCGTGCCATTCTGATTTTGTTACTGTTTAAATATAGCTATGGTTGTGAAAATATAATAATAAGAATTCATATTTTTCGTTTTGTAACTTTCATAGATGTAAGAAATTGCTTATAGTTAGCAAAATAAGTACAAAATAAAGAATTATTAAAAAATATCTATACTTCTGTACTAATATTATAAAGAGGTAAAGTTTGTGTGTTTCTTAAATTGTAAGGGGTAATCTCGGGATCTACTGAACCAATTTTAAAAATTCTTTCACCAATAGAAAGCCACGTCATTCGTAAGTGTCGTAGGCTTATATATTTTATTGGAAATCTGGAATTTACACCCAGCGAAGCCGGGTCCCGGGTCGCTAGTATATTATAAAGAGGTAAAGTTTGTGTGTTTGTATATTTGTTAAATTGTAAAGGGTTATCTCGGGATCTACTGAACCGATTTTAAAAATTCTTTCACCAATAGAAAGCCACGTCATTCGTGAGTGTCATAGTCTATATTTTATTGGAAAACTGGAATTTACACCCGGGCGAAGCCGGGTCTCGGGTTTCTGGTAATATATATTTATAATCTCGTTGTATTCCTGCAATTAATCACCAAACTCTTTTTGATATATTGTACAGTAGTTGTAAAATCATAACAAATTAGATACAGACAATTCTCAAATTAAAATGTAAAGTTATTTTTTGTTATTATGAAAATATAAGAAAATATGTATTACTCTGTAAAATATTTCTTCGTGCAATAAATGAGTGTGTCACATACATTAAAAAACCTTAATAAATTATCACTGCAATATACACTTATATAAACTTACTCATTATTTATTTTCAAAAATAAACGTGCTATAAGTACTTAAAACTAAAAGCTCCGAGGTTATATCACGAGGAAAAATAAGCAATAAAAGCGTATGTACACATAAGATCCATGTTTTGTTTATACCTAAACAGCAAAAAAGGTGTATGTTTATTTACCAACAGTTACTTAAGGAAAACCCTAATACAATAAATAGGTAATTGTTAATTTTCCCTGTACTATGAAAATAGTAAATCTATTTTTAATTTCAGTAAATACATATTAAAGAGCTCATTTTGAGGCTTCTTATGATATATGATACAAAGTACTATCATTATTAGTTCAGGCAATATTCCAGAAACAAACTGTTTTTTGGCTCTCCTGTAAAGTTGGTGTTTTCCAGATACGCCTTTGTTGTACGGGGTGTGCGAATTACATACTGATGCGTGTAAGGATGGACTTGCTGGTATACTTTTACAAAGTGATACAGAAGGTAAATTCCACCCAGTATCTTACTTTAGTCGTAAAACTTCTGTTGATGAGCGTAAGCTACACTCTTACGAACTAGAAACTTTAGCAGTGATAACATCGTTGAGTAGATTCAGGGTGTATCTATTAGGAATACCGTTCACAATATATACAGATTGTAGTTCTCTGAGATGTACGTTTGTTAAGCGCGACCTAATTCCACGAGTAGCACGTTGGTGGGTGCAAATACAGGAATTCGATTGTACTATCGAATATCGACCTGGTTCACGAATGGCACACGTTGATGCACTAAGTCGTGGGCCGGTAATGCCAGCTGTGTCTGAATCACACGTGTTAGATATTTTAACTATTGAAAAATCAGATCAGGACTGGATTGCTACTGTACAGGATGCAGACGAAGAAGTACAGAAAATAAAGAGTATTTTAGAAGATAAAACTACTAACATGTTTTTAGACATTCATAAGAATTACAAACTTAAAAATGGTAGTGTCTATCGTATAGTTGAAAATGAAAGTAAATGGTTAGTTCCTAAAGGTGTACGTTGGCAGATTTAAAAAAAATCATGATGACATAGGACATTATGGTTTTGATAAAACTTTACATCGTATTCGACAACATTACTGGTTTCCCAAAATGCGTAGATTTGTAAAAAAATATGTTCAATCTTGCTTGGAATGTGCCCATCATAAAATAACTGGTGGGAAAAGAGAAGGTGTACTACATCCTATAGAAAAAGTATCTATACCGTTCCATACTGTACATGCGGACCATTTGGGACCATTCAATAAGAGTAAAAAAGGAAATTGTTACCTTTTAGTTTTAGTTGATGGCTTTACAAAATAATATCAATATAACAGCCGTTAAAAATACCCGATCTCTCACTAGTATTCTTGTGATAAAAGAGCATATTAGTTACTTTGGTGTGCCCACTCGTCTTGTAACTGATAAAGGTACAAGTTTTACCAGCAACACTTTTAAAGAGTTTACGTCTATATATGGCATAAAGCATATTATTAATGCAGTTGCAACACCCAGGGCAAATGGACAAGGTGAACGTTTTAATAGGACCGTTTTAGATGCCCTTTCAACTTGCGCTCATAACAAAGATGATAAATCTTGGGATGATTACATTCACGATATACAAGTGGGTTTAAATACGACCATACATAAAACTACACAAAAAAGCCCCTCAGAACTACTATTTGGTTTTAATATAACTAGTAGGTCTGAAGGCATTTTGAACCCCATAATACTAGATACTACTAATGTTGTTCGTTCTGAAGAACTAGTTAATTTTAGGGAATCGGCTATCGAAAATATAAAATCCCAACAACTTAAAGACATCGAACGGTTTAATAGTCGAAGGAAATCAGCAAAAACTTATAAGACAGGTGATTTGGTTCGAGTCGAAAGGCAGGTTCCTCATGATGGCAAATCACAAAAATTGGTAGTTAAGTTTCAAGGTCCGTATCGTGTAATAAAAGCACTGCCAAATGACAGATATGTGATAGAAGATACTCCAATGACACACAAAAATGGTCGTCGATATGAAGCTGTGGTTGCTGTTGACAAAATGCAACCATGGCTAGCTTTTATGAGAAATTTAGAAAGCAGCGATGATGAGATAGATTGTGAGAGTGGAAGAGAGATAGATGAGAAGTAAGAATTATAACAGCTATTACATTTTTTTTGTTGTTTTTGTTCTTTCTCTTTATTTTTCTGTTATTATTAAAATGCCCAAAGGTTCATTTTTTTTGTTTTTATTAAAAAAAGTAGTATGTATTTTGTTATTTTGATACAATTTCGTCAAAACTAATTATATTTTATTGTAATATTATGAATGCACTCAACGAATGGATGGTTCAATTATAATGAGAAGCGGTGATAAGAATTGTTTGTTTGTTTTTATTCATGGTGTTAGTTTATTGGTAAGTAGGGTAGCCAGAGCTCAATTTACCCCTCCTCCTCCCATCCCTTCCTAGCCTCCCCACTCCTTCCCAGCCCTCCCCCCTTCCCTTCAGGGTAGGCAGCGCGTGTGTGACACCCTTAGTGTTGCACACGTTCATGGGCCACGGTGACCGCTTCCCATCAGGTGGGCCGTGTGCTTGTCTGCCACCTAAGTAGTATAAAAAAAAAAAAAAAAAAATAGTTAGCAGATAAGAATTATTGACTTTAGTTGACTTTATGTGGGTATTGATTTACATAATGAATTAGGAAATAATACATTTCTGTTTTATTATACCAAGGTGTCTATATTATGTTAATTTTTTTTTTTTTTTTTGTTACTGTTGGGTAAACTCACTTGAGTGGAGTTTGTTGCGCCGTTTCTTCTCCACTAGCGCCTAGGAAGCGGTGGTAAACTTAGTATTAAATAGTTTTAGACGTCAAAAAGGTTACATTATTTTGAAAAATAAAGAAATTGAAATTGAATGTAGTAAGTTACTAAAATATGCACAGTGAAATACGGAGTTACTAAAATTTATAAAGCAGTATGTATATTTGGCGTCTAGAACTTGGTTTACTGATGAATTTTATTAATTTGGTTATGTAATATCTAGTTTTCTTTTTGTACTTATGTGTTTGAAAATTGTAAGCGTGAGGACACGCTTTGAGCAGGACGGCCGAGCTGTTAGCTTGTATTAAGTGAGCCTCAATAAAATATTACTCACAGTAGCCGTACAATATATTCTTTTAAAACGATATAGGTATAAACTCTTTTATTATTTTATCACCTGCCAACTAAGATTTTTATTCGGCTGATTTGAAAAAAACATAGGGACGTCAGGCGCTTTTTGTTTCGGACTGTAAAACGAAAAGACACAATAATTGGTAAATAACAAATATAATTGATAAATAACTGTAGAATTCAGCTGATAACGTGTGTAAGTAGTAAATAATTTACTAATAAGACTCGTGTAATGAATGTGTAATATCATAAATGAGAATATAATGTGCTTGTTTGTCTTGTAATATGAAAGACTTTCATTGACTTAACCCTGACCGAAAGGTGTAGATAATAATAGGTACGGCATCAGTGGTCGCTCAAAAAAAAAATTACGCCAACACTCCATACAAACTTACCCAAACACCTTTAAAGATTCTAATTATGCAGATATTTAGTAAACTGTTGCGTCGACTAAACTGTTTCGTCGAGTTGTGTATTATTCATGATTTCTACTCAACTAAACAGTTTAGTTGGTGGAAGTGCGCATACAATCGATTTTTATCTCCTCAAATCGACCAGTCTTTATTCAGAAATTTCAAGATAGATAAAAAAAGAAGATACTGTGTACATCCTGTGACAGTGATTATGTGTGTACAGTGATAGATTACATAGTGAAATATTTCATACGTTACATTCTAAGTTGAAAGAGCACTCAGACAATTAAATAATTTCATTCGTGGGTCCTTTTATAAAACGCCAAGATACAAGATGGAGATACCAAAAAATCTGTAGATATTGGCCCGAAATCGGTATTTCGGTAAACGAACGTCAAATTCGAAAGTTTTATCTTTTTATTTTTTTTTTAATTTATTTATTATTAAAAGCAAAATATTACATACATTATTAGTGCTAGCACATTAAAAACCACGTAGGTTTATACCTGTGCTATGCCTGACAATAACAGTAGCTCATATAATAAAAAAAAATACACTTAAGACAACAATCAACAAAATAAATAAATTTCCACCTACCCACACAGAACTCAAAAAGAAAAAGAACATGTTTTTTAAAACAAAAAAGTTTGAATGTATTGTTAAAACACTATTAACAAAAAATAATTATAAATGACATCTACAAGGAATTTAAGTAATATTCTTTAAGTTTGCGTGTAACACGTTTTGCAACGCTGCTGGCAGTCGCGGTCAGTCGCGGATTGATTGTTTAGTCGATGGTCTGAGCACATCAATACAATGCAATACGAATTGAGCGCTTAATCGATAGTTGTCCAACTATTCAATGAAAAGTCAATCGAAGTTTTTTGAATTTTTTGTCGAACAACTATCGAGCGCGCTGTCATATTATATAAGTATTCTTTTAAACATGATACACAACAAAACAGTTGTTCGACTAAAAGTTGTATGTATGCGCTAGCCCTACGGACCGGACGGATTCTTGGTGTAGGTACCTCGACGCGACGGTAACGGCTTCATGTCGACAACATCGGTTCGAACCTCGGAATCGGAGTCGGGATTTTCTTCTTCTTAGTCGTACACTCCTGGCGGAGTGGTCGTGGTCATGGATCGTCACCTATATTGGTCACGGCTCTTGTGAGATTTCTCCATCTCTCTCTGTTTATGGCACTGCGTGAACACTCAGTAAGGGAACACTTCGTAGCAGACTTTATAAGGTCCGTCCATCTTGTGGGTGATCGGCCGCGAGAACGCTGTCCCTCTACTCTTCCCTGCACAACCAACCGTTCCAAAAAGCTTTCAGTGCGGATGATATGTCCAAACATCTTCAGGATTCGCACTTGCACAATCGACGAAAGCCTTTGTTTGATGCGAAGCTCTTCCAAGATGGAAATGTTAGTGCGGCGAGCAGTCCATTTGATCCTAAGCAAACGCCTCCAGCACCGCATTGCAAGTGCATCAATTTTTTTACGCGTTTTCTGATGGATAGTCCATGTTTCAGCTCCGTACAGGAAAATAGGGAACACCAAGCATCTCATTAGGCGAACCTTGGTGTTTTTAGTTATGCGGCGATCTCTCCATATCCTCGTGAGTCTTTCCACAGCTGAGCGTGTCACGGCACATCGCCTTGCGATCTCTTCTTTACAACTTCCAGTATTTGTGATGATGGATCCCAGGTAGATATAACTCTGGACAACTTCACAGTTAGCGATTTCTCGTAAATCAGGTCGATTGCTAGTTTTACGATCCACCACCATCATTTTAGTTTTATCCCGATTTATAGCAAGGCCAAACTCGGCACTGGTTGTTTCCAAAAGTGAGAGGAATCGTTCTATGTCTGTTTGTGATGCCGCAAGAAGAGTAGTATCGTCCGCATATTATCTCAGGTTCGATATAACTCGACCTCCAATTTATACACCCCGTTACAGTCTTCCAAAACAATCCGCATAATGTATTCGGTGTAGATATTAAATAAGAGAGGAGACAGTATACATCCCTGCCGAACACCAGCCTGAGTTTTGAAAATCCCGGAATCCATTCCATCCACGCGAACAGCAGCTGTACCATCTTCATATAGTCTTTGCATTATATAAACAAGATGTTGTGGCACCCCCATTATGAGCAATACTTCCCACAGCTTCCACCACTTAACGGTGTCAAAAGCTTTATGAAAATCTACAAAGCAAATAAATAGCGGTTTATTGAACTCACGCGCTTTTTTCTATGATTTGTCTTAGGTTGAGAATCTGTTCACGTGTTCCCTTTCCTTTGACAAAGCCGGCTTGTTCCTGAGCAATTTCTCGGTTCATAAATGCCTGTAGTCTCGTATTCAGTATATAAAGAAGGACTTTGCTAGCGTGGGATATGAGAGATATTAGGCAGAAATTGTTGCACTTCGTACATAGTACATAGTTGAGCCCTTTTGGTGAAGCGGAATAAACAAGGAATGCGACATCTTACATGCCATATGTTTGCAGACATATGGCATGTAAGATGTCCACACCGTCACATAAATATCGTTTACACAGTCGTGATTTATGTCTCGGTTAATGCCAATATATAAATTTTAGAACTCTTTCTTCATCTTCTTCTGGATGCCAACAACAAATAATTTATCAGTGTCAGTGTGCACTTCATTTTGAGGACTTACATGCTGACTGTACACAAAACAAAGTTTAATTAATTAGTGATGGTAGGCGGTAGGTGAGGTGCATCGGTGCGTTAAGCGTGCCTGCCGCTAAGTTCAACATCGTACGATTACATAAACAAAGCGTCGCGTCGTTTAATTACTACCAATATGTACAGGGCTCTGCTGTAGAAGGCACTTACTGGTGAGCGTTTTGTTATCGTACACAATGCATTTGTATTTAGGTACCTATATTTTTTTTAACCTTAGGTCTTGCCTTAGGTACCTACATGCGCGATTAAAAAAGAATCTTAGGCTCTGCGTGGACCACAAACATTATTCAGTAATATTTTTCCTCATGTACCTATTATTTCTTCGTATGAAGCCTCTAAGTTATCTTCTGAATCCATTGAGCGAATTCAAATAGTCCTAAATTATAATTTATCATCCAACCGTCTCGACTTTCTCAAAAAAATGACGCTCCAATTTTGGTCGGCTCCGACCAGATGGCGGCCGACGGAGCAACCAATCCAATATTGCTAACGGTCGGCCATCCAACCGTCAGTTGCCTTTGCTCTGTAGGAGTGTATGGACGTCATGCCACCTGCTCTTTCAAAGCAATTTTATTTATGGAATCATGAAACAATGGGTGCACCTGGACAACGGAGGCGAGCAGCGCCTCCCTCTCGCCACGAGAGACGCTGCTGCCTGCGGCCAATCCAACCGGCGTGGGAGTGGCCTTCTAGAGGGCTGCCCCGAGGCTCTCCACATGTCCCTCTGACTAGCATAGGGAACAGGCGGGGTACGGGCTGATTCTCCGTGCGCGAACATTTGGGTCGTCAGCAAGGTGGAGCGATGCTCGCCCTAGCCCTCTTTCAGGGGCCTCGACCCCTTCCATCTTAAAACCGTAGATGGCCCAGGGTCAACTGGGGTGCGAGGGATATTAGGTAACCTTACATCCCGGTAATTAAGACCCGAGACGACGCGTGGTTTTAGTCGGTTCGATCCCGACATAACCATCCCCGATGGACGACGAGGGTGGTATCCATGGGAATTTCCGCAGCATAAAAAAAAGAAAAAAAAGGAATAATGAAAGATTTGTAATCTCCGCATGTATCAAAAACCTTCACTGTTTATTTCAATTGTTGAATTTTGAAAATTGTTCAATATTATTTCGCGTTCTGTTATGGCACGTCCTCTATTGGCTGCGTCGCGAACGCGACTGAGCTTCCTTTGGTCGGAACGTCTGACCAGTATTTATGTCGGGCAGACCGCCGTACATACATTCCGATTTGGTTGCGGTCGAATTGTCGGGGCCAACCAAATTGGAGCGTCCGTTAACAGTATTAGTAGTATGACACTCGGAGCAAACTCCACGCACCCCGCAATCCCTTCAACCAAAAATTAGTGGGGCGCGTGTCTTCGTGGATTGCACTATCTGTACAGATTGGCAGAAAAATCATTTTTTCTGGCGGTGGCCGTACTGGCCATCCGCCAGGTCCAGCCCCACTCTGGAGAGGTGCTCGATGAGGCGCTTCGCAATCACTCTTTCAAAGAGTTTGCACACCTCGTCGAACAACGGAGCAGTGCTTCCCCGTCTTCCTAAGTCTCGGAAACTGGCCCCGTTTCAAACATGCGCTGAAGAGCTGGAGCTCGAGGGCATTTATTTAAATTCTTTTCACACAATTTTTATCGTATTACAGAAGGTTAACGAGTCCAGTGTCAGTATTCGTTACTTAAAAACAGGTAGGTAGGTAAAATGTTTATAATACCCAAACATACTACGGCGATGAAAACGAAAGTCACGGAAATGAAACATCTGGGCACAGCAATGAAACTAAGTTGTTTCACAAGGCGTGATAATGAATATTTTTTCATTGCTGGGTGTTTTTTTTTCATTCCCATAGCAAATTTTGACCACGGAAACTACGGCAATGAAAGCACGGCGATGAGAAACAAGGTAAAAATATAAAATAACGAAAATCTATTAATTATTTGAAGTAATAGACGCTTCACTAAAACAAACAAAAGAAATGGCGTTCTGTTGAATGTTAAGAGGATAAACAGGGTCTCAAGTCTGCTATTTTACTAGTACAAGCCAGTGGCATTCCACTGACACACTATTGAAAATCAACTGACACTGATTTAATAAAACGGCATTCTGCTAACTTAAAATCTCAATGACAATGGACTGTCGATGTCGCTAGAATTGTACTGGCTCGTCAGTATGTCAAAATGGTGCTGTCTGCTCATGTTTGCTACATTGCCATTCCTTTAAAATCAAAACCACCATTCTGATGAAAATTCAAAATGTAGCTATAATTTATATTTATGTATACAATAATTTCAAAGGAGGTAGGATACGACGGTATCTCCCGTCCGAAATGAGCTGTCCGACTGGGGAAGTACCTCCGCTCTACAGAAGACCGCGGCCATAATAACCATCGTGTTGTATTCCCGCCGGTAAGTAGGGTAGCCAGAGCTCACTATACTCCTGCTCCCCCCACCCCTGCCTAGACTCCCCACCCCATCCTAGCCCTCCCCCCATCCCGCGTGTGTGACACCTTTGGTTATGCACACGTTCATAGGCCACGGTGACCGCTTCCCATCAGGTGGGCCATGTGCTTGTCGGCCACGTGGTATGAAATAGGATTTTTTTATTTAGTTCCCCATAGTTCATTTATAAGTATGTATCATTATAATATATATTGATACAAACGTATTAAATGTGGTAATAACCAGTTAATTCACTGTAAAAAGGAAATTAACAATCAGCATTTGTATAAAATAAATGAATATGATTAATTCTCATAAAAATTACAACTTTGAAGTATAAAATTAATAAAACGAATTAATATCGAAATGGTATATTTAATTATCCCGAAATGGTATATTCTTTGACCGACAACTGATGAGCCATTGAACGTATTGTGCCATTCCAGTGAGACTCAACTGCTATTGTGAGTTTATATTAGCAGAATGCCGTTTTCTCATCTATGTCAGTGGAGTCTTAGTACAATGACTGCGGCTTGTATGTACATTAACACTGATGCGAACACCACCATATTGGTTTTAATGCGACAAAGGTACGAAAAGCTTTAAGGCGATAGAATAATAGTTAAACTTTAAGAGAGATTCCTCTTGACGTATACCGTTGGTATTTAAGGCGTGTATCCCCCCCCTCCCCCAATCTCCTTATGATTTTTGATCATCATCGTCATCGCTTCATTCCTTAGCATCCAGTATTCACCAGGGGTCCGCTCTCTTGTTTTGATGTATCGTGACTTTTACAGGAGTGACTGCCGTCTGACCGCTCCGGGTCGAGAGGGAAGCCTGCACCAGAGCCTCGTCTGTTAATCAGTTGAGTGAGATCGATTTTGACCCAGAAGAACTTAACCCCCCCCCCCCAATTCAAAACATTATATATTATGCAAATCCATCTTCTGTTATTCACATACAATACTTAAATTAAATGTCACACAATGCACGTTTTCGTTGTTTTGACTCCCCCGACCCCCAACTCCCCACCACTTCGATACTTTTCTCGGCTCCGATGGAATAATCCTGCTAAGATCCGATAAACGTTGCTATTGCGTCTTAATTCAGCACGAGCTCGGCGGCGGTTCCTAGCCTCATCTCGACGATCTTTGTTATGAGCGCCTTCCAAGTTCCAACATTTGCCAACGTAACATGAATGGAAACCTGTTTATGCTACCACACCGTTGGCGTACTTATAGGTATAGCTTGAGAGAATAAGTTACGGAATTAAATCAACGCGAAACACCGACACTGCCCACTTGTGACCACGCAATGCCTGATATTCATATCAGGCAACGCGATGTGCGTGCAGTGCTGCAATCACTCGATGTCCGGAAAGCCAGTGGTCCCGATGGTATTCCAGCGGTTGTTCTACGTAATTGCTCAGCGGAGTTGTCTCCAATGCTTACACGTCTGTACCGCATATCTTACACCTCGGGTACAGTGCCGCCCGCTTGGAGGGAGGCGAATGTACAGCCGATCCCCAAAAAAGGGGACCGGTCCAAACCGGCCGTCACCTCAGTGCTGTGCAAGGTTTTTGAACGCACAGCTCATGCGGCACCTCTTCTAGCGTACGTTACCCATCTATAGGGTGAGGCTATGGACAAGCATGGCAAGTCACTGGCTATCAGCCTTGACATCGCCAAAGCTTTCGATAGATTCTGGCACAAGTCGCTTCTTTCCTTTGGCGCAAGTCGCCTTTGGTTTGCCTCCTCGATTGTGTAGCTGGATTGGTAGCTTCCTGCAGGAGCGTCGAATTCGAGTGCTTTGCGACGGACAAGCATCGGAGTTTTTGCAGGTTAACGCTGGTGTACCGCACTCTTTCTTCTGCATATCAATGACATGCTGTCAGTACTGTAGGCAGCATTCATTGCTATGCAGATGATAGTACCGTGCATGGGCGTTATCTCGGTCACCCTGCGGCCAAACAGGCTGACATCAAGGAAAAAAGACAGCTTCTTGTCACTGAGCTTGACCGGGTCCTGAATCACATTTCTCAATTGGGCTCTGAGAACCTGGTCGAGTTCAATGTCAAGAAGACGCAGGCTTGTGCGTTTACAGCAAAGGTATCTCCTTTCCTTCCGCTCCCCACTCCTCGGGACACACCATTGCCACTGCAGGACAATCTCGATTTACTCGGCATGGATGTTCGCTGCAAGCTGAACAACAAAAACTACATCGAGAGCATCATTAAAATGGTCTCGCGTAAACTCGGAGTCCTGAACAGGGTGAAGCGGTTTTTCACGCCGGAGCAGCGGTGTCCAGAAGTCACGAACACCCTCGAGCCTCTACAGCTACGTACAGATCTCGCGTCTTTGGCAGTTTTTTACCGGCTCTACCATGGCGAGTGTTCCGATGAGGTCTTCCAAATTAATACCACCCTCTCCTTTCCTACACAGAAATATACGTACCATACTGAGGTATCACCCTCACACGGTGGAATCAATTCCATCGAGAATCAAGCGGTCCAGTGCCTCTTTTATTTGCCGCACCATAAAGACTTGGAATTCTTTACCAGCGGATGTGTTTCCTTCCTCCTATAGCCCCGGGGCCTTTAAGCGCGGTGTGAAAAAGCATTTGATGAGGCCGTCAAGCTGAGGGCCGCCACTATAGCACCATGAAGCTATAGATAAACATGGAGGCCACACTTTCAATACCTACTTGAAGCACGGTCTATATTTACTATCTTGCTCTGTGTGGGCTAACTTCTCTTTCTAAGTATGGTAACCTTCTAAGCAAGAAATCATCATTTAAACAAGTTTATACACTTACGCGTGGAATTTTATATCACCTCCTTGACGCCACGAACTACCGCAACCACGCTCTATACAATTTTACACCATTTTTTGAGTTTGTACTTATAATTAATCTTTAAATATGTTAAAATCCGAAATAAACATAAACAACCGCTACCTAAATTGTTGGTTGATAGTTGACATGTAGTACCAATGTTGCCACATTACCTACTGAATCCTTACAAAATGGGAATGTAATTCACTGATTCCTGATTCGACAACCCAATCATGCATAATAAATGGCATATAATTTTTCAATTTCCACATTAAATAATCGTAGTCGAACTATAAAGTTATTTATCAATCATTTTACTTGCATTTTTGGTTAGTAGGTATGGTCTATTTCTATAATTCACTTGGAGATACTAGTAAGAAGATAGCAGCATTGTACAAATACAAGAAAGAGAAGTTGGCCCACAGAGAGTGAGATAGAGACATGTAGGTATTTGAGTCAAGCTGTTCTTCTCAGTTTGGCTTCCATGTTTATCTATAGCTTCATAAGTAGCACTACTGGTGTATGTGGTGGTGACACCCCAGTCCTGAAACTTTGCCATTAGCTTACCATCTGGCGAATTAAAGTCATTTTGACGTGTCCTATATAAAAAAAAACTTCAATCGATCAACACTATATTTTACACAGCCAGCACGAAACACTTGCGAAAAAGTAGTGTCTGCTTGATGGTAGTTCAATGGTCGTTTAATGACAAATATCCATCATAAAAACTTCGTCAGGTCATTGAAACAAGTGTCAAAAATTTAGTAGAATACCATTTCATGAAGACATCGAGACTTCATCGATTTGCAGACTACCATTTGGTAGCAATAACAGTTCAGTGGCAAGTCATCGCGAGGCTAATGGTCTGAAATAGTTAGCAGAATACGAAAAGTGCAAAACCATGCCGACTCACTATAGTAGCGGCACGATATGATGGCCGTTTTGACACATTACAATAGTGATATGAAATGTTAATTTATTCTCGAAAAAAATATAATCAACTCTTTATGTTTTTATTCTAAGCAGTACCTGATTATAAAAAATGTTTACTCAATATATTTGAACGAACTGAATATTGAAATGAAAATAAGTAATATTACTTTATATGCAGACAAAAATCAACATAATACAAAAAGAGACCAAAAAAGACCAAGGAGCCATAAAAGCCCATATTTAATCAGATTCGTCCATGACCACCGATTACCTATACGAACTATTAGGTAATCGGTGTCCATATTGCTATAGTCACTGTCGTCACTGCTATCATCACCTAAATTAATTTATAGGTTCTTTTTCTAAAATATATAATTATTATCTATTTTCACATTTCAAAAAACAAATACCGAGTTGTGTGGTAAATAAGTACACCAATAATTATAATCTTACTAGCTTTTAATTCGCTTCGCCCGCGTGGATGTCGGTTATCGCGACCAAACATAGCCTATGTCTCGAGGTCTAATCTAATCTACCCCTATACAAAATTTCAACAAAATCGGTTCAGCGGTTCAGACGTGAAAGCGTAACAGGCAGACAGACAGGGTTACTTTCGCATTTATAATATTAGTACTATACGCGCCAAACAACTTTGCGTCTATGAAGTTCGCGCAAGAGGTGCAGCAATGATGGATTTGTAGGTATCACATGGGTAACGTTCGCGCAGCTGAGGGGGGACGGGTAGGCACGTGGCCGGCCGATACAATGCACCTGCATCACTGACCTGTAATAATAATCGCTAGACTGGCTATATTCATAATAATAAATAATAATAATAATATAGCCTTTTATTCAGATCACTTAGTACAATGGATTATTAAACTTATGTAAAGAACTAACATTGAAATCTTACATTGAATGAACAATTTAAACCAATATTTGTTGCTTCGTTATCTTTCCTAGATCTGCTTGCCAGTCGGCAAAGGCCTCCTCCAACCTTTTCCATTCTTTTCTTTCTTGTGCCACTCTGTTCCACGTGACTCCTGCCACTTGTCTAACGTCATCGTCCCACCTTTTCCGTGGTCAACCTCTCTTTCTTTTGCCTTTCCTTGGGTACCACCATGTCACCTTTTTGCTCCATTTTTCTTGTCCTCTTGCCATGTGACCAGCCCATCGCCATTTAAGCCTTTTGATTTTGTTTATTACATCAGTGATTTTTGTTTTATTTCTAATGAGGACTTCAATCGATGATGTGAATGAGAATGAGGCTATATTCATAGAAAATGACAATTATTTTTGTTCCGATTTGAAGCGCCGCGTTTGACAGACGAGTGTACTGAGAACTAATTAGTTTGCAAATGGCCGTTGTTTGTTTACCTATCTGAAATGGAGTCTGTGTGAAATTAGAAGTTTTTTAAAGTAATTATTGTGTTTGTGCTACAAATTGAAGTGTTTTAATATATAAAGTTGTTTTATGTTGGATAATTAAGTAGGTATTCGTTATGAGATCGTGTGTGTATGGTAAAAACCAGATAAGAGAAGGGCAGTGGTGTTTCTTGTCACAAGTAAGTAAATATAAGGATTTAACACTTAAACTATTATTATAATAAAACCGTAATTTAGGTTATTTTTACTATGACTTATGAGCATTATGACTTTCTGTGTTCTGGGGTCACCGAGGCCGGTTACCGGAAACTGGGTGCCGAGAGACAGGCAGCATGGAAATGTCCGAGTTGCAAGTCAGCGTCGAATTCTTCTTCTTGCTCAGACGTCGGGTCCCCCAAACCAATATCCCTGCATCAAATAATGCAGGAAATAACCAATATTAAGTTAACTCTTAACCCATTATTAGAAGTCATAGCTGATATCAAGGGCATCAAAAGTGATGTCGTTCTTCTCAAGAGTTCGATGGAAGACTTTGCGACCAAATTCAAGGATTTGGATGAAAGGGTTCGAGCTGTTGAAAAGACGAGGGATGAAGTTATATCGGTGCGGTCGAAGTTGGAGGCAATTGAAGACAATTTGAATGAGCGAGACCAATTTATGAGGTCAAACAATGTCGAAATAAAAGGGGTACCGCTCAAAGACATGAAAACCTTATCGATATTGTTAGTAAAATTGCATCAAGGATCCAGTGCCCCATCTCAAAGCACAACATTAATTTCGTCGTGAGGGTGCCGTCCAAGGAAAACAGAGTCAAGCCCATTATAGTGTCGTTCTTGAACAGATATACCAAGGAGGATTTTGTGGCTGCAACACGTACCTATAAAACACTGTGTCCAGCTGATATTAATCTCAAGGGGACTGGCAGAGTTTATGTCAACGATCATCTGACTGTCCAAAATAAATTACTGTTAAATAGGGCAAAAAAGTTAGCAAAGGAAAACAATTTTCAATTTGTTTGGGTCAAAAGCTCCAAAATTTTTGTCAAAAGGGATCAAATGTCAAAGTCTTTTCCCATAAAAAACGAGAAGGATTTGTCCAGGATCTTTTAGCATTTGTTCTATTGTGTAGATTGTGTTTATACCAGAATCATTTATTGTACGTCGATCTAAAAACTTTGAGCATCGCGGGTTGTTTACCAGTTCCGGCTATATTGGCAACCGAGATTCACAACCAGTTTTTGAAAAAGAATTAATATTCTTCTTACGCTACTAGTTGCCTAAAAAGAAATTATATTCCTGTCCCACAACTAGTTGCCAAAGAAGAATAGGTCTCCGTTACTTAGCCTTTAGTAGGTGCATGATTTAATATTTTTATTTATTAAGGGCTGGTTTTTCAATCGCCAGATAAATAATATCTGTCAGATATATGTTAGCTGCCATTGTCATTAATACGTGTGATGAAAACGATAGTGATATTTTTTTGTGATAGATATATTTATCTGGCGATTGAAACTCCTAGCTCGTTATTTCGTAATATACACGGTGCTCATGAGAAAACCAAATAATTTTAACAGTTTACTCCTGATCCCATTTTAAGACTAAAATTTCATATAAACGTTTCTCGATTTCGCCTAGTTTTAGAGTTATTACTGATTGAAAAAAAAAAGCATCACTGCAGAATACAAGGAATATAAATTGTATATGGAGCAGATGTCAAAGCTGTCAAATATACATTTATATTTTAGTAGCACCATTGAACTTCTGTATATAGGTTTTATTGAAAAGTCTATTTGATTTTAGAATATTCTAGGTGATGCTAGTTTTGAAATAAGAATTACAAGTCTTATTTGGTAACCAGTTGTAAACAAATACATTTATTTCCTCTTCGGCAACCTGGTTGCGAAACTCCAGTAATATAAACGCTAGTTGTGGGACAGGAATATAATTTCTTTTTAGGCAACTAGTAGCGTAAGAAGAATATTAATTCTTTTTCAAAAACTGGTTGTGAATCTCGGTTGCCAATATGGCCGGAGGGGTTTTTTTATGTGGTGAGTTTGCTATTCACTGATTCGACTTATTGTGTGTTAACTATCCAATTTCCATTTATATATATTAAAATATAGGTATGTACCCGATTACGGTCGGAATGTTGTTTGCCTACGGCTAGGAATATCGGCTTTTGCGAGACTGACGCGTTGTTTACCGTATCGCCGTTGTTTATACTTGTTTGTATATACATATTTTATTCGTATTATCGGTCTTTAACCTTTTAGCCGCCTGAGTCGGATTTATCCGACAAAAAATTTCGAGCTTATTCCGCCTGAGTCGGATCTATCCGACACAAAATCCGGTGTATAATATATTCACTTTCTAAACGTATTACGACGTTTTAGCCTGAAATACATAATTTTTTCGAAAGTTTATCTATTCAACCTTTTATTTAGTGTTATAATTCAAATTTACTATATCAAGAAACAAAATAAAACACTATTTCAATTAAGGTAAATTTACTAAAATTATCCCTGAAAAGTGTATTGACTTCCAGCGCCTATGTCGTATTTATCCGACAGTAGTGATGAGACAATGTTAGAACTTATACGATATGGAATATGCATAAACAAACATAAATTATATTAAATACCAAGTTATTAAGTTTAAAAAGAACATGAAATAATTTGTTATATAATATCGTGTTGTTTTAACTTTGTATAAATCTATATCTTTATATGAAATTAGCGGTTTAGTAATTTTTGTACGGACTACTATAAATGCAAATTCCCATCCCTAGACTTGTGTCCTTTTCGCCCAGGACGCCAGTATAGCTAGCGCCTGCGTCGGATATACACGACCGTTCATGACGTCACAACCGAGCTGAGCCGTACACTAGTGATGGGGGGCTAAAAAGGCCACATTCGATGTGTCATAATATGATCATCTTATCTGTCTGTTTTACTTTCCTATTTTAAAAATTGAAATTTAACATGTCGACTGCTGAAGAATTAATAAGAATTCTAGAAGGCGATGACGATGACGAATTTGTGTCAGACGAAGAACTTGATATTGATGAAGAGGTAATTACTTATATCTTTTATTAAATTTGTTTTATTTAAAATTTATTGTGTAGTGAGAAACGGTAATTTTATCTATTCTATCTTCACAATGGTTAGAACACGAATCATACCTACGTTACTTGAGTTTAATCATGTCATGACATGAATGCTCCGCCGCCGCACTGGCCAGGATAGGTACCTAAAGACTTCCGATTTGTGAATGTTTGTTTGTAACATCTTCACAACGGTCAGAACACGAATCATACCTACATTATAGTGTAATACAAAATATTATTGTGATTAAATATGGTTACCATTAATAAATCGATCGATGTTTTATTTGCTTACAAAAAATGGCGGATATTTCCATAGAGTAATCAGCAGTATGTAAGCATGTACCTACATAGTTGATAGTAATCAAGCTCGTAAATACAAATAGGTATTATAGCGAAATATCGACATCGAAAAATTTATTTACTTACATCCCTATATGACGTAGGTATTTATTGGTCGATTCAATGTATCGGGCGCTGGGGGCACGCCAACTGATAAAAAGCTGGGCGGTTAAAAGGTTAATGCTCAATTTCTACTACCTACCAAAATTGTAGGGGGCTCCGCACCAAGACATCTTCTTTCTTTCGTAACCTCTGTATGAATAACTACGATATCATTTTACTGACTGAGACCTGGTTAGTTGAGAGTATTTTAGTGATAGTGAACTATTTGATCACCGATACATGGTGTTCCGCCGCGATCGCGACTATACGCTCACAGACCAATTGTATGGGGGTGGGGTACTGGTTGCTGTCCTGCGACATCTTAATGTCGTGCACAACGTGAATTGGAGATCAAGTGCTGAGGATATCTGGATAACATTGAAATCCCGTAACTCGCATAATGTTGTAATTGAGACGCATATCTGTACGCTATATTTATGTGCACAGAATAAGGGTAACCCATTTCATTTACAACTTAATAATTTTTTAGATAGGCTTACAGGTTTAGTTGAATCTAATGCGTCTGATTATTTTTTGATTGTCGGCGATTTCAATATGAGTGAGATCCAGTGGGTATTACACGAGGAGGCCGATGGTTTTCAGGCTGCATGCCTGAATAACGTGCATCATATCAATTTTATTAAGAAACTAAGTGAATGCGGTCTTGTTCAATATAACTCACACAAAAATTATAGTGGTGGACTATTAGACTTAGTTTTATGCAATGACCCTGTCTCCGTGTCATCCTGTTCCGACCCGCTCGTCAAGGAAGACCCCTATCATAGGAGCTTGGTAGTTAAACCGTCATTTCTCTGCTCAGTTACACTCAACGAACGTCCGCGTACTAAATTCTGTTACCAGCTTGGGGACTATGACAGTATACGCGTTGAGCTAGCTGATGTAGACTGGGAGACATTGCTTGGCGGTGGGTGCTTGGATGATGCTGTTGGTTCTTTTTATGATATATTGTACCGGCTTAGGGTTAAATATATTCCGTTGCGCCAAACAAAAAATACCCAATACCCTCCATGGTACAACGGAGCGCTGATTAAATGTATTAAAGAAAAATTTAAATATTTTAAAAAATATAGAAATTATAATAACAACTCTGATGGGATCACCTTTAATCTACTACGCGCTAGAGTAAAGGAAATGGAAGATACATGTTTTAAAAATTATACTAGGAGTATTGAGAATTCCATAACTGAAAACCCCAAGCGTTTCTGGTCTTATATTAAGTCCAAACGAGGTGGCAGTAATTACCCAGCAGTAATGACGTATGCTGACACGTGTGGTGACACTGGACCAGTCATTAGTGAGCTTTTCTCTGAATATTTTGCATCCAACTTTCTTGTTGATACGAGTAGTGGTACCTCTTTGCCTCTGCGCCATGCCGCACCATTTGGCCAAGTCTGTGACATCTCCATGGTTCAGATAAATATTGGCCAGATCCACGAACTATTGAAGGCGCTTGATCCTTACAAATCTGCTGGTCTGGACTCAATACCAGCTTCCTTTTTGATTGCATGTGCAAAGGAACTATCCACGCCTATCACTCTACTGTTCCAACGGTCACTGAACGAAGGCCTCGTTCCAACCATGTGGAAATCAGCTTTCGTTTCTTCTATCCACAAAAGTGGGTCTAGAAGCCTAGTTACAAACTATAGGCCTATATCAAAATTATGTTTAATTGCAAAAGTTCTGGAACGCCTTGTTTTTAATCAGCTTTATGAGGCAGTGAAATCTGTGTTCATACCTGAACAGCGTGGTTTTTTGCGAGGCAGGTCGGTTGTTACCAACCTGTTGGTATTTAACGAGTACCTAACCAGTAATATGGACTGTGGTAATCAGGTGGATGTGGTCTACACCGATTTCAGCAAGGCTTTTGATCGTGTAGATAACTTAATCTTACTTGAAGCTTCTGGATATCGGTATCCACGGTAAACTCCATAACTGGTTTTCTTCCTATCTACTAGACAGGTCCCAGGCAGTGGTGTTGAGTGGTTATGCTTCGTCATGGGTTAAAATACCCTCTGGAGTTCCTCAGGGTTCTTTGTTGGGCCCCCTGCTCTTTGTTATTTTTATTATTGACATTAGCTCTTGTTTCGAATATTCAAATTTTTTGCTCTTTGCTGATGATATGAAGGTATTCCGTACGGTTAACAATGTTCACGATGCCGATGTAATGCAGGAGGACCTCCAACGTCTTGATTCATATTGTTATTTAAACAAATTAGATTTAAACGCCTCTAAATGTTTTTCTATGAGTTTTACACGTAAGCGTCAAGTTTATGAATATGATTACGCAGTCAAAAACCATAACTTGGAGAGGAGGACTGTCTCTAGGGACTTGGGTGTGGTGCATGATGGCAAGCTTTTATTTTAATCAACACGTTAGACAAGTAGTTAATAAAGCCTTTAGGGCTTTAGGTTTCTTGATCCGTTTCCATATAGCGCTTTTTGGTCGCAGATATGTTAAAGATGTAACAAGTCTCAACAGTTTCGTAACTATTACGAAACATGGTGACTGTGTGGGGTTTAGTCTCTATGTGTGGTATTAGTTCGTACACAATTTGACCGAAAAACATTTCAGTAACTTTAAGTAGTCTTTTTGTTTACACGTAACGTAAACATTTGTGTAGACTTATTTTTAAACACTAAGTGTTCAGTTTGTAACATGTGTACAATCGAGTAAAAATACGTGGTAGCGGTGTGGTCACCATGTTACTAGAATAATTACTTAATTTTTATATTTACACGAGGTGTCGTAATGTTACGTCATTATTACTGAACAATATATTACTGAAATGTGAAAAAAAACGTTACAATAAGACACTGTTTTTCAAACTGTTTTAACAAGTGATCAAATGATTGCAGTTGAAAATGAGTAAAGAACCGAAAAGATTCCGTCTCACATCAACTTTCTACAGAAAAGTTAACAAATTATTGGTTCCACAAGATCTATCTTTAAGTAAGTACATAATTTTTCAGATGGTTTTATTCGGTAGGTATAAATTGTGTTTGCTATACAAAATCTTATCTACTGAGTGGTTCCACCTGAAATATTTTTAATCGCAGCCTATAAAATTAAAAAGGTCTTTGTTGTTTGTCTAATGATCATAATATTATAATCATTAGACAAAAATAATAGAAACCAATTAATAGAGCGCACGTGCATTTAAAATTTGGTGGGTATTGTAATTAATCACATAAGTATAAGTCAGCATTAAAATTCAGAATTAATATTTTCCAGACCATATACCAAATGCACCGTCTTCGTCATTTAAAATTCAAGAGAATAGTTCCAAACTACCTAGTGCCGGTGGACCAACTTCCGAAGTGTCAAACGTACAATTAGATGCAGTTGTGACCTCTCATAATATATGTGAGGTCAGTGAGGGGCTGGATACCAGCAGTTCCGCAGCAGAAGCTGAAGAATGTGATGCAGATACACTTGGCTATGAACCATCTGATTCTGACAGCGAAATATATTCTATAAATATAAGAGACCAAATTCAGCAATGGGCATTAAAGTACCAGATTCCTCATAATGCCTTAAAGGAATTACTTAATATATTGAGAGATAATTCAAACAAGAATTTCAAAAAATTCTTACCAAAAGACAGTAGAAGTCTATTAAAAACGCCAAAATTTAATAACATAGTACCAATGGGAAATGGAAAATATTGGTATAATGGTATAGAGAATTGTTTAAAAGAAGTTTTTTCTCAAGTGAACTCATTGCCGACATGCATATTTTTGTCTTTTAACATAGACGGCTTGCCCGTAGCCAACAGCACAAAAAATGAATTTTGGCCAATTTTGTGTAAAATTGACGGCATGGATGTTGCTCCATTAGTTATAGCAATATTTTTCGGAAGCACAAAACCGTGTTTGGAATTATTTTTGCGTCCATTTGTAAACGAGCTTAAGATACTACTTCAAGGTGAATTACTCATACAAAGGCAAATCGTTCCTATCAAAATTCGTTGCTTCATATGTGATACACCTGCGAGGTGCTATATAAAAGGTGAGTGCAAAATAATAAAACTACCTACTACCCTACCTACATAATTTTCATCTGCTGTACACGATAATGCGAAATAACTGCTGTAGCTACACCCACGGGTATTCTCAGCATGTCACAAATTTGAGCATGTCACATACAATTACAATAATTAATTACATTACTATGGATTCTGGTTGCTGTAGGTAATGTAAGTAGTTTACCGTACCTCCGTGCATTTCAATTATAATGTATCTTATTTCGTGATATTTTTCATTGCAGGTACTGTGGGGTTTAATAGCTACCACGGATGCATGAAATGTACAGTATTTGGAGAATACGATAGAAAAGGTCGGCATATGAGTTTTCCCAGGACTGACATGCCTTTGCGTACTGACCATTCATTTAGAAATCGATTAGATCCTGATCACCATAAAGAAAAAAGTCCAATCGAAGATTTACCCATAGATCTTGTTAACGATTTTACTATTGCAGATGCTCTTCATTTGTTAGATTTGGGTGTAATGAAGAGATGTTTACTGGGATGGACTAATGGCAGTTTTAATTTCCAAACAAAGTGGTCGGCAAGGGAAATTCAGAATATCTCAAGAAAATTAATGGAAATAAAATCAACTACTCCATATGAAATACATCAAGGAAGACTGAGAGAATTAGATACCCTTCACTTTTGGAAAGGTGCTGAATTTAAAAACTTTTTGTTATACTTTGGTCCAGTAGTACTAAAAGAACACTTATCATGTGAAGTATATCAACATTTCTTAACATTGTTCTGTGCCGTCACTATTTGTTATTCTGATGTCTATGTATCTTACCGGCATATAGCTGAAAAACTTTTTGTTGATTACATCGAAAAATTCGCAGAAATTTACGGTCATGATTCTGTGAGCAGTAATATTCATAATCTTTGTCATATTGTAAATGATGTCTCAAGGTTCGGCTCTCTACCTTCTTTAAGTGCATATCCATTTGAAAGTATGTTGTTTCGAATTAAAAACCTTTTACGAAAAGGCGATAAACCCTTAGCGCAAGTAGCGAATCGCATACAGGAATTGTCAAAGCTAAACATCAAGGACCACAAATCCAAACGGATGTATCCTCTTGTCCAATATGAAAGTTTGTTGGATACGGGTGAAAAAGTATTTACTACTGTAAAAATGAGTGAGAATTACCAGCTTTCGAAATACATGAAAGATAAATGGTTTTTAACTACCGATAATAATATCGTAGAAATGAAATTCGCAACTTTTGATCAAGGAAACATACAAATCGTTGGAAGGAATATAAAAAACAAATGTAATTTTTTTGAGCGACCATTTAATTCTTCCCATATTAATATTTATGCAACATTACTTCCTTACAAACTTGAAGAATTAAAGAAATACTATCTAAATGATGTCAAATGTAAACTTACATCTATGGTTTCCAACTCTCAAATGGTGTTTATTCCAGTATTGACAACATTAGGAAAGAAAATAAGCAAATAAAAACAATAAAACCAATCATAATAATTTTATTCTCACAGATAAATCTTTTTAAAAAAATAACCTAAATTATCAAAAGTATAAAAAAAACATACAAACGTAACTCGTCAGTTAAAACTTTTCAACACAATTACAAACTGTCAGTTACATATATTATATACAATTTCATCGCATGCAGAAGACAGTCAGCTGCAAGAAACACTGACGCCATCACAAATTTCACTGATTTTTTTGTTGTTTTCTTACCTTTGCCATGAATATAAACAACTATTTATAAAGAACCCACAATTCTACTCGAAAAAAGTCTGCTGTTCCATACAAAATTCTAATACCTAGGTACTACACCAAAATGTATGGGACAGCTGATTTTTTCGTGTTAGAAGTTGGTCCGATACAAAAAGTTGTTTATATTCATGAGTACTTTCATCTGGCAAAGAGAACAACATAACAATTTTTTTTCACTAAAATTTGTGATGGCGTCAGCGTTTGCTGCAGCTGACTGTATTCTGCAAGCGATGGAATTATACCTTTCACCATTTTTAACTGTAAATAACTTTAAATGACATCAATAAAATATTAAATAAATGATTAGTCTAATCACTGTTTGTAATTTTGTTGCTCTCCGCATTTTTTTCGAAAACTGTACATTGAAGTAGATCGTTATAACTTATATTCATCATTTTAGTCTCATGTTTTGAATCGATCGTCTTGTTGTTTATTTTTACATCAGAGAGTACTGTCACTGTTTTCGATGCTATAATGGAACGATTTTTTGTGTCTGGCATAATATCTGTTGAAACGTACAAAGACTTTAGATTTAATTTGTTTTCATTAAAGATTATGAAATGAATGGCGTTATTTTTTAAGAAACATACCGATTTCATTTTCCTTGTCATCTATCCCATCCTGCAATCCTTCATTTATCTCTTCATCTAGAATTTCTTTATCTGAAGTATGTATTATTATATTTTCTAAGTTGTTTGAAGAAGGATCCCCATTCTCAGTAGCAGTCTTCTTTTCAGTTTCAATTTTCTTTTTTTTTAGGTTGATCATTTTCACTTCAGAGCTGAAACCAAAACAGGACGTTTTAAAACATTATTTTATGCCGTGCACTGTAGTTAAAGGCAGATAATTTATAAAGATATCAATATACAGTGTGTACATAACGTACCTAAAACAGAACTTAAATTTAGTATAAATAGCCGCAGTTGGAGTAATTTAAAGCAGATGTAAATAAATCGAAAATATGTAGTTGTTCGCACTTACGAATTTCGTTTCATGCGCTGGCCACTATGTTTTATCGCACTGTTCTGCAAAAATGCATCAGAATCCTTTGCAGAGCAACAGTTGTCAGCCAAATGTATAATTTTAAAAAACATATTTCTTGTTTTGATATAGTTCATAAAGGGTACTTTAGTACAGCCTTTAATGCCTTTCCATGTTAACTGGTTAAGGAGTTCGTCCGTGAATAAGCATCTCGTTAACTGTAATCCAATCTTTGATATTTTTAACATTCCACTCGTACCGCATATTCTAGAAAATTTTTTGACCTGAAATATTAATAAAAATAAATATTATAGACTATATAAACCAACCAACCATGATAAATATTTCATAGTATAAGATAACAATATCCATACCAAAAGGTTTTCGAAATCCGTGTCAATGAGTTGATCTTCTAGTAATTCTAAGTTTTTTATAGAATTAATTGGAAATTCAATATTCCTTTGAGCTAGTTCCTCATCAAACTTTGATGATACGGAAGTACCAGCAGTAATAACAATCTCATTATTAGATTGTTTATGTTTCAGAATATCATATAACTTGTCCAGCTGTACTTGTATTGCTTTAAAGCCTCTCTCAGTTTCTTCTTTAACTAGAAAAAATATTAATATTTATTATTTGCAAAAGGCATTAAAAGCAAAAAAAAACCGGCGAAGTAGGTACGTCGAATGGAATCACTTACGATTTTGGAACTTTAGATTAGATTCTTTGAGAATACTGTTTTCGGCTTTTAACCCACTGTTCTCTGTTATGATTTGATTGAATTCAATCAAGCTCAAACTGATTAAAGTTTCACCACTTTGACTCTCTGTTTGGGGAATT
This sequence comes from Lithosia quadra, assembly GCA_963576445.1. Classification (NCBI taxonomy): domain Eukaryota; kingdom Metazoa; phylum Arthropoda; class Insecta; order Lepidoptera; family Erebidae; genus Lithosia; species Lithosia quadra. Next base: position 4,696,836 of record OY754897.1, read on the forward strand.
GTTGTTAAATTTTCATTCGTTACTATTATTTTTGAAGTATCAGTTTTAATCGCTTCAGTATCATTAATAGTGTTATAATTAGTACTGGCGTGATTAAAATATATATTTGAGTCGTATTCATTCATTGTTGTTTTGATCGTGACATTATCGTTATCTTTTCTTATTCCTTTGTCTTCCACCATTTCAAAATCAGAATTCAAATTTAGTAGATCTTCCCCAATTGACTTTTCAGCTGGATGTTTTCTATTGTTTTCACGAGTTTTGTAGTATCTGTAACAATAATAATTATTTATGAGGTGATATTTCAAGAGATGGCCAAAAAAAAAACAGATATGGATGTTTAAGGTGGCCGAGCGTTTGGCGGAAAAATTACTGGCAATACCTAACTCTACGTACGCAGTAATATTATTATTTATCACACTAGGTACTAGTCATAAGTAATTTTTAGTTTTCTTTACTAAGAAAAAATAATGGGCCCTAAGTTTTCGTTGTAATAAATGAACTGATTTGAATATATACATAGCGTATGTATATTCTGGTCGGATTGTAAAATGCGGTAGTAGGTCGCGTCACTTCATCGAATAAAACACGTCGTAAAACTTACCTCTCCTCATCTTCAGTATCCTCAAAATTGGAATACAGTTCTTCTAATCTAATTCCTTCAGCAAAAGTAGCTATGCCTTGTAATTTCACGATACATTTTAATTTTCTCCAGTTCTCCGAAGGCACACTTTTTTCATTTCTCCTTAATAGTTCAAGGTCGCTGTTTTTTCTCGTTCTTGGCCAAAACAGGACAGAGTCTTTGTTGTTGACCCATGTACTAGGCACAACCGATATTAGGTGGGACGAGCCCTCTTTAGTTAGTACTATAGAAAACATTTTGATAACAGGCCTGTCCGAACGTTTGAGAATCGCTGAAAGCAATAAACCATTTTGTGAATTCAGTAACTTTGTAACTACTTCTGGTTTCCCGTCGACATATGTCGACACAATCTAGTAACTTCCTGACCACTTGTGACTAGAATATTTCCTCTAAATAAAAATACGTTTTCTAATTAATTAACAGTTTTGTGGTTCATTTTTGGTTCCATAACATATAATTAGTATTAAATGTATAATAGCAACAGCTTCCAAGCTCTAGGAATGTAAAGACTTGTTAGTAAAACTATTAATTGTTTTTACAAACTTTTGTTTACACTATACTACACAGGTTAAATTACAATTTTACGGTGGCGCATTGAACATTTCACACTAATTGAACAAATTACACAATGAAATTCATTTCCTACATAGATTTGAACAATAAACACTAATTAAAATATGAATAAAAATTTTACTTACCACACAGTGATGGCTGATGTTTTCTTCTTATTATTTTTTAACTTCACGCCAGTCGCAGAATAAAAAGAGAACGAAAACGAATGAACGAACGAATGATTTCGGAGAAGTGGTTGCAGACTAAGAACAATGTTACCACACTGCTACGTAACTTAAAAACCAAATGTTACTGTGTCGACTGTTCCCCATTTTTAGTCGTAGCGACGGAACTAAGTCGACTCGGCGACCAAAATATGTTACTAGAATGAATAAGTGTGGACACAATAGTGTCGAATTGTTTCGTAACGGCTACCAAAAAGCGCTATATGGTTGCTTCAGGGATTTCAGAAATATGAAAACAGTAAAAGTACTATATTGCGCATATGTACGAAGTCACCTGGAGTATGCTTCATAGGTTTGGAACCCATGCTACGCTTGCTTATTCTAATGAGATAGAGATGATTCAGAGAAAATTTATACGTTATTTAGGGTTTATATTCAAACTGTCTCACCTAGCCGACCTCACCTATGAGCAGCGCTGTGCTAAACTGCATGTCCTACCGTTGCATGAAAGAAGAAGAATCTCTGATGTAACTCTTCTTCTCAGTGTTGCTCAGGGTGGGATCGACTGTCGTGGGCTTCTCTCTGAAATTAAGCTAAGAGTGCCAGTTAAAAGATTGCGTAGATGTTATTGTGCAAGCCTCCGTGTCACACCAATTTTAGAGTGAATAGCTTTCTGCCTAGAATTATTAATGAATTTAACCAATTGAATGTTGACTGTAACCTGGATCTTTTTAATACCGGTAAACATTCTGCTAGGTCTTGTCTGACAAAGTGTTTTGTTGAAAATGTATAAGATGCTGATATTTCTGTTGGTTCAATCTCACTCTTGCGCTCAGCTACTAACAATTTTGTTTTATATAACTGGTTGATATAATTGTGGAAGCTTGTAATTGGCGTATACTAACCTAAATATTGTGTATATGTGAATGTAGCTGTAAGCTCCCCAAATAAAATAAAATAAAATAAAATAAAAACTATGATGAGCGAATACCCTTTGAGTTTAGGGTATTTTAAGAATATTTTCATAATCAATAATGTTTAATAGGGATGTCAAAATGTATATCGATAATTTTCTATCGAATGCCAAAATTCGTAGGTTTTATTTTTTTTTAAACAAAAGGCTTGGTATAATATGTACTACAAACAATTTTATGAACATATTAAAATGGTATTTATCACTAATAAACACTTCAAATTGAAGTAGGTAGTTGAAACAGTGACATTTGAAAAAGTTTCATCGATACCAAGACAGTTGTTGTCCATCATTATTATTAGTTCCAAGTACACTCACGGCTGCTGTCAGCGCCAAAATGGCGATTTTCAATTAGGCACACTGTAGTGGGACTGATCGCCAGTCCAGAGTACTTATACAGGTCAGTGACCTGCATGTTCAATCGTGCATCTCGCTCTGACGCGTTCGGTAATTTCTCCATTTCGTTCTAACGTACTGTTGTGAACTTAATTGTTAAAAGATTTTGTTAATTTAAATTATAAATCTGTCGATATTATACTTATCACAAGTAAATTGATTTATGTAAATGATGCTGCAATCGGGTATTAGGTAGGTATTATAGTTCTATTCAAAATATCTATGCACTGGAAATTCCTTTAGGTCATTATTTATTAAGTTGTTTGCTGCCTAAATAGATTAAATATTTAGCATGATTCAATTAGATGAAAATCTCGAATGAATACTGAGAAGGTTTATTATTATAGTACCTAATTCATAGTTTTTTTATTATAGTACCTAATTTCATACTCAGTACTTTTGTTCGCGACGGTACCTGCGCAACCTTGATTAAGTAGCTAACTTCGTAGACGCAAAGTTGTTTGGCGCGTATAGTATGGATGGATAAAAATTAAAAATAAATGTTCACGGGACCTTAATATTATGATACATAGTTTAGTACCTAATTAATGTAATAAATAAATGTTGTGTTCTAAAATTATACATTCGATAAATTTTATGACTAACTTCACGTCACTATTGGCAATGAAGAAGAGCAATTTTCTCCTTCAAATGTAACAATAATTAATACGAAACTTCATAAGTGGACACTAGTCAAAACGGCCAACACATCGGGCCGCGACTATAATTCGTGCAAGTGCACCGCGATATTTGTGTTTTGTTTTATGTTTCACTCGCATTGTGGGTTTATAACACCATACCACACCTTTTTACCCGACTGCCGAAGAAAAGAGGGTAATGTTTTTTGAGACTATGTATGTATGTATGTATGTATGTATGTATGTCCATTGCTTTGTCACGGCCTACAGCCTAAACGGCTTGACGGTACAATCGGTTTAGTGGAACCGGAGAAATGAGCAAAAATATAATAATTAAGGTTGAATTTCAGTGATGTCCCTTCACTACACGAAAATTATTAACTCCATAAAAGATAAATTTTATACTTCATTATTATCCGGGCAGCTACTTATGTAAATAACTAAAAAGTATAAAATAAAAAAAATAAATTTAAAAATTCAAAAACCCGACTGCCTAAAAACTGAAAAGAAAAAAACAAGCACTTATTGATGTCCGGTGGTCTAGAAACATAACAACTGAATAGTCGGGATCCATGGAAAAATAAGATTGGCTGTCGAATAAAAATATGGATCCCGACAGTTCAGTTGTTATGTTTCTAGACCACCGGACATCAATAAGTGCTTGTTTTTTTCTTTTCAGTTTTTAGGCAGTCGGGTTTATGAATTTTTAAATTTATTTTTTTTGTTTAATTATTGTACGTGGATACGCAACACGAAACACTCACTAAAAAGCAGTTTCTGCATACCTAATGATAGCTCAATTGTAGTTCAATGACAAAAACCATCCTGAAGTCATTGAAACAACTGTCAAATAATAGTAGAATACCATTTCCCGAATAATTACGAAGCCATCGCGACAACATCGAATTGCATATTACCGATTTGTATCAGCGACAGTTCAGTGGTGAGTCATCGGGAGGATGTTGGTAGGCCATTGGTCTTTTAATAGTTAGTAGAATACGAAAACAGCAAAACCGTGCCGACGACACTCCATCGATACACAACTGACATACTATTGAAATAGCAGACTTGAGGCCCAGGTAAAATGTTTATAATGCCTAATCATACTATGGCGATGAAAACGTGAAAAAATAAGTCACGGAAATGAAACATCTGGGCGCAGCAATGAAACTAAATTGTTTCATGAGGCAAGACAATGAATATTTTTTTTCATTTTCGGGTTTTTTTTTCATGTGACTTAAGATATCTGAAACAGAAAAAGAAAAACATAGCAAAATAACAATCTTACTATGGAGTCGGTACTTTAAGCGGTAATTTGACCAAATTCTCAACAATTTTGTGTCACTTCATTTTGCGTTTGTAAAAAATAAGCCTAAAAGTGCCATTACTTGACGCAACACCAAAGTGGTCAAATCGCTACGAAACCAACACCAATCAACGCGGAAAAATTCGCCAATTCCGAATATGTATCATTTTCGAACAAAGTGTCGCTTAAAGTGTTTTTCGTTTTTACCTTCGATATATATTTTTGTGTCGGTTTGTTGTTGGTTTCCTATTCGTTATCGACGAGGCGTTGAATTTTGGTATCTTCTATCGGTAGCGTAGGAGGTATTATAGTTAAAAATTCAAATTTTAATGAAATTTTTTTGGGTTTTCCTTTGCTTAATATTGTATGGTTTTGTTGGTAAACTTGGTTTTCCGCATCCTTATATCTTAGGCTGCACGGCGTTTCAGTTGTTTCTTGTCACTTAATATGTTTTTCCACACTGGTGTTGTGGTTGCAGCGTAATTAATTGCGCAGTATTTAATGACAAAACTGAAGCAACACATTACTCCTCTTATAATGCTAAGGCATTTTTTTAAGTTTAATGGGAGAAAGTACATAACAAATTAAGAGACTCTTTTTTTGCTGATTCTCCTAACTCCAAATTAGATTTTTTTGGAAAAAATATAGCTCCTATAAAATTCAAAAAATTTCGCTTAAAGTGTTAATCCCTTTTTACCGTCGATATAATAAAATGGTTAAATAAAAAAAATACTTACAAATTACAATTTTTGTCATTGCAAAATAGAAGATTACTTCCTGGCGCGATGTTATTATTATGCATAGTAGGTATTATTCACAAGTATGATACAAGTATGATAAATTGTCCTGAGGTTACTAATCAGCTGTGCTACATTGTACCGATAACAGTAATTAATGCGTAGACAGTCACATCCGTACCGCTTACTACTACTATTTGCGGTTGGTACAGTAATCGGGTCTAGAGATCGAACCGCAAAATTAAGTTTGTTTTGACGTGATAACGTCTTATAAATTGATAATACCAGCAACACTCATGAAAAATAGTAACGTTCCACCTGAGCCTGTGCGTGCAAGCGAGAGCGCGCAACAAGCGATAGAGAGGCCCAAGCAGTGAGGCCAGAGTCAAAGCGTTGGCTTGTGACACATGTACCTATCTCTCTTCTCGCGTGAAATAGTAAGGTTCCGCTTCTGTAGTGTATTTAATTTAGTATCAGCATTGCACCCGTGCGAAGCCGGGGCGGGTCGCTAGTATTACATAAAATAATGATTATGACGTTATCACGTAAATCTATCGTCCGTAAACCGACTTTACAGACAACCAATTTTTTTATTGTATGTACTTTTCCGGGATATTTCAACGGATATACCTAACAACTTTCCGGCCCCAACCTCCTCGCACGGCCAGAACCTCCTCGGCCAGTTAAATGGCGGCAGGTTTGGCATTATAAGTCAGCAGACTGGGACGGATTGCGAGAATTCTTCGCTTCGTACCCGTGGAGGCGGCTCTGCTTCACTTCAGACGATCCTAGCCCCTGTGCAACAGCAGTCACTGAGGCGATTCTAGCGGGCATGGAATGTTTCATTCCTAACCGCTGGGTCGCTTCGGGGGCAAGTAAGCGTCCGTGGTTTAATCGGCCTTGTAGAGTTGCAAGACTTCATGAGCAATCTGCTTATAAGGCTTGGACCACGGCTCTTGCGCACAAGGATCCGAATATAGCTGAAGTGAAGCGGAAATTGAACGCCGCTTCGAGGTCCAGTAAAAGAGCAACGGCTAGGGCAAAATTTGATTTCATCGGCAGAATTGGTGAGCGGCTGGCGCGGTACCCGTCCGGTAGTCGTGCATTCTGGTCGCTCGCCAAAGCTGCCGAGGGAAATTTTTGCCAGTCCTGTTTGCCGCCGCTGCAAAAACCCGACGGTAGCCTGGCCCATGGCGCTAAGGAGAAAGCTGACCTCTTAAGTAGTCTCTTTGCGTCAAACTCGACTATGAACGATGGGAGTGCCGTACCACCTAACATCCCTTGGTGTGGTGCATCTATGCCTGATGTTAAAATCACCCAACGGGTGGTCAGGCGGGAACTGAAGTCCCTAGATGTTCGGAAGTCGAGTGGGCCGGATGGCATATCGGCGATGGTGCTCAAGCAGTGCGCCCCTGAGTTGTGCCCAGTACTTGTACGACTTTTCGCGCTTTTCTACTCCACGAGACAAGTCCCAGCTTCGTGGAAGACCGCTTTCGTGCATCCTGTGCCTAAGAAAGGCGATAGAACAGACCCGTCCAATTACAGGCCTATCGCTATCACCTCCCTTCTCTCAAAGGTAATGGAGCGTGTTATTAACACACAGCTCCTGAGATACCTAGAAGGAAACGATTTATTGAGCGACCGGCAGTACGGCTTCCGCCACAGTCGCTCAACCGGTGACCTTCTAGTGTATCTCACACACCGATGGGCGCAAGCCATTGAGAGTAAGGGTGAGGCGCTAGTGGTCAGCCTCGATATAGCGAAGGCCTTCGACCGGGTCTGGCACAGAGGTCTTCTTGCGAAGTTGCCATCCTATGGACTGCCCGAGGGACTTTGCGAGTGGATTGCCAGCTTTTTGTCCAACAGAAGCATTCAAGCCGTCGTTGACGGCAGCTGCTCGGACCGCATGGACATAAATGCTGGTGTTCCACAAGGCTCCGTGCTGTCCCCAACCCTGTTTCTTCTGCATATCAATGACATGTTGTCTGATGACTCCATTCATTGCTATGCAGACGACAGTACCGGGGACGCATTTTACACGGGCCGGGCTAACCTCCCTCGGTCCGCAGTGGAAGAAAGTCGCGAACAACTTGTGTCTGAAATCGAGACTACTCTCGCGAGAGTATCCGATTGGGGTAGACTTAACTTAGTCCAATTCAACCCTACTAAGACACAGGTTTGTGCATTCACCGCTAAGAAAACCCCATTTATTGTAGCGCCCCAATTCTCGAACACACCACTCACCATCTCCTCCAGTATCGGGATCCTCGGTGTCGACATCTCCAGCGACGTTCAGTTCCGCAGTCACCTCGAAGATAAGGTCAAGTTGGCCTCAAAAAAACTTGGAGTGCTCAACAGGGCGAAGCAGTACTTCACTGCGGGACAAAGACTTACTCTTTATAAGTCACAGGTCCGGCCCCACATGGAGTAATGCTGTCACCTTTTTGCCGGGGCACCTGCATACCAACTTGACCCATTCGAGTCGGTTCAAAGACGTGCGCTGCGGATCGTCGACGATCCCCTACTTGTAGGCGGTGTGGAGCCGCTCAGCCTCAGGGGAGACTTCGCCTCGCTGTGCGTCTTCTACCGCCTATATAATGGTTTATGTTCAAACGAATTATTCGATATGATGCCTACAGCCACTTTCTATCATCGCACCGCTCGCCACAGGCAGGGAATTCATCCCCATACGTTGCATCCGCCTGCAGTGCGTACTGTAAGGTATGAAAGAAATTTCATTCCGCGCACGCTTAGGCTGTGGAACGATCTCCCTGCAGTGGTTTTCCCTGGCGGCTACAATATGGGGTTCTTCAAGAAGGGCATTAGAAGGTTTTTGCAGGGTCGGCAGCGCGAGTGTGACGCCCCTGGTGTTGCACGCGTCCATAGGCCACGGTAACCGCTTTCCATCAGTGTGGGCTTTAGAGGCTATGCCTATGGGTGTTACGTGGGGCACTGGCTATAATTATGTCGTCGGCGAAGCAAAACAAAAAATCCAGCCCTTGCAAGACGCTGTGATCCATGAATCTCTGGAACGTTTGGCTGGCCCCCTTTAACCCGTACGGCATTGCTGGGAATTCGTACAAACCCATTGGGGTGATTACCGCGGTTTTCTCGATGTCATCCTCGTGCACCGGTATGCAGTTGTAAGCCCTGTTGATGTCCAAGCTCGAAAAAATTTTTTTATCTGCTAATAAGTAAGTGAAGTCTTGTAGTCGCGGTACCGGGTACCTGTCTGGTTTTGTTATCGAATTTAACTTCCTATAATCCCCGCAGGGTCTAATATTACCATCTTTTTTGGGCACTACATGTAATGGACTGGCCCACGCACTTTTACTGGGTCTACATATACCTAGGTCCATCATAAGTTGAAATTCAGCTTTAACCTTTTTGTACCTGTCTGGAGGCAGCGGGCGTGCACGAGCATGCACCGGTGCCCCAGTAGTTTCTATGTGGTGGCGCACACTATGTTTAGGGATGCCTTTGAAAGAGAAGGGTTTTGTTATGTCTGGATACTTTGATAAAATGTCTATGAAGGGATGATCATCGGGTGTGGTTTTTATTGTGGATTGGTCAGAATCGGAGAATGAACCAATCGCCATTATGCTTGTTTCTGTATCTATTAATTTTCGGCCACTAAGGTCTATTAACAGTTTGTGCTTAGCTAAAAAATCTGCGCCTATTATTGGTTGCTTAACATCGGCTATGACAAATATCCACCTATAATTTCGTCTTAACTTAAAGTCTAATTCTTTTGTTATTAGTCCATAGCTCTTAATTTTAGTGCCGTTTGCCGCGAACAAGTTGTAATTACTATTTTCACTATGCTTTGATATGTGTTTATCACTCACAAGATTACGCGGATAGACCGATATATTTGCGCCACTGTCTATAAGATAAGAGGTACCTGTGTACTGGTCCATGATGCTGAGGCGATGATTCACTTGCGGCCTGCACGACTCGCCCATTTCGTGCACCGCTGTTAGTTTTCCGGCTTGCTCTTGTTCCAGTTGCATGGTTCCACGCACTTGTTCGCCCGATGCCGGAACCGGAAGTGATATTCGCATAACCAGTCACGGTCTGCTGGTGTTCGCCTGCGAGATGGGCTGCGATTCGTTGCTCTGGCTCCAAAGCGTCCGGACATGCCTCTACCTCTGCCGGTGAATCTGGGTCTGGGCTGCCTGCTTTCAAGACCTCTTATCCTCTCTGTCAGGTTCCTGATTTCTGCTATCAAATTTTCCGATTCGCCTCCTGTAGCTGCATCTACTTTGCTGACTGTCTCTCTATGTGATACGGATTCTATGACCTTGTCCGCTATGTTTCCTAAGGTACTAAGGTCCTTCGTCTCCGTAGCTGCCAAAATCCCTCTCACTGTGCTTGGTAGCTGGTTGAGCCACAGTATGAGGAGGGTTTCGTCTTCTATCTTGCCACGTGCAATGTCACGCATTTTTCTCAATAATTGCGACGGCCTTTGGTCTCCTAATTCCATTTCGTTCATGAGTCTGTGTACCTGTTGCTCCTTGGTCCTCGCATAGATTTCGCACAATCGCTTTTTTAGCGTAGAGTACTTGTCTGTTTGCGGGGGGTCTCTGAGTATGTCCGTGACCTGCGTCAGAACATCTTTGCCTAATTTCGATACAATTATTTGGTACCTTGATTCGTCCGACGCCTTTTGCGGATTTAATACTGCTTCAGCCTGGATAAACCACAGCTCGGGCTCGTCGCACCAGAAGTCTGGAATACGCGTCGTAACCGCGATGCTTGTGATCACCTGCTCTTCTGTTTTTACATTAGCCGCACTTCCGTCGTTTGCCATTGTTACGCTAATGTTCACAAAGTTCGATAATTTTCACAAAAGTTCACACACGAGGTTATAGGTTATATAACCTATAAACCTACGACTCCCACGTTCACGTTCGGGGTCACCACTTTAGAGGCTATGCCTATGGGTGTTACGTGGGAGTATATCAATAAAAGATAGCTTACACTTTGAACGTTTATTTGTAATTACACATATGTCTCACTGTATGTACGACTTATATTAGAATTACTATAACACTTGATATTAACTTAGAACATCTATAAGTGAAGCGAGTTATATGCGGCTGACTACGGCAAGCCTGCAGTATGAACTGGTGTTCCCGGGCGCGGGCGCCCGGTCGCTCTACAGTGGGGACTTTTGCTGACATCGCGTATGCGACGCGGTGCCGGCACATGGGCCGTGTGCTTGTCTGCCACCTAAGTGGTATAAAAAAAAAAAAAAAAAAAACCACATGAATAGCTATGGTACTGTCGTACAGAAGGAAATCTGCCTAAAAAAGCTTTTTCATAGGGCTGCCAATATTTTCATTAAATACAAACCATTTTGACAGAAGCGAGTTTTGACAATTCAGATGGAATAAATAACTAAAAATATCAACAATAATTTTATCATTTAATGAATTATTTATTTTTTTGCGAATATAGGTACAGAGTAATGATGTTAAAACATTATTTTATATGGGGTTACCTTTTCTTTTCGAGCGGCAATCCCCACGGATACCCCTCCGCTGGTTAGCATGGGTGGTTATGTTGTACTTGGACCGACTAATACCGCACGCCGTCTTGAGTCTACAGAAACTGGGGATAAGGTAGTCCATAAGGCGTTTCCCTTGCACCCCTGCTGCCCATGAGCCATCTACAGTTTTTAGATGGCCCCATACTCTACATTATAATGGTGCTAAGAAATCTGTTTATATAACAGTTTACACCCCAGTAATTGAGACCCGAGATGGCATGCGGTTTTAGTCGATTTGATTCCGACATAACCACAACCGATGGCCAACGAGATTGATATCCGTGGGGATTGCCGCATGATAAAAAAGGTATTATCGGATTTTTAAATAATAAAATAATTAAAATTTGCCTCCATCAAGGGTCTAAGTGAAGAGTGTACTTGCTGTAAGCCAATATTAACCCTTAACTTGGCAGCGTATCTAATAATGCACATTTTATAAAAAAAAATATTGCGAGTAGTATCACTCATTTTCAACTGTTTGTTTTGTTTGAAATGGTAGTATAACGTCCAAACTTTCTACCAAAAAATATATTTTAGCATTCTGGCAACACTATTTGACAGTGGATCGCAAGATGTTGGACCATGCGAAGGCGATGCCGAGACTCAAGGTAATAACTTGTAATAATTCCTTAATTTACTTGTTGAGCCCTAAGCTAGTTACTTCATTTTATAGTTGAATACCTGTACTTACGGTTTTAATTTCAATTTGAGAGAAAAAAACACATTTTGTACAACAATCGTGAGCGTTTTTATTGGTGTATCTATAAATGCACATTGCCAGGTTATGCATATAGTAACGTTTATTTGGTCATGTGTATTTTAGGATACATTGACAAGGACTCGACAAAAAGTGTGAAATGGTTTTTTTGTTATAATTTGATGTAAAAAACATGTTTAAATAAAATTTGGTTTTATTTTGTTGTTTTTCTTGTTTTAATGTGCAATAATTTCACGATTTGCAGCCAATCACAATGATCTCAGCAAATTTTGACATAAGTACCTAAGCCAGGAGCAGACTCAGACCTAGAAAAGACTGATTCCTGTGAAGGTGGACTGCATCTACCTAGGTGTTTACATAATTACAACAGCTCGTCAGCATTTTTGTGGTACTGCAAACCTTCTGATGCCAAGTAACCTTCAGAATACTTTTACATGTTTTGGTCTGGCAGGTCATCCAGCTTGGTAGAAAAAATTGCGAGGAAGAAGTGGCCAGAATTATCCAGTTAGGTTGAGCAGCATTTGGCAAACTACGTCCGGTAACCTCCTCTCCCTTACCACAATGCCTCAAAACGAAGGTCTTCAACCAGTGCATCGTATCAATACCATCAATATCCACGTTTCGGCACCGTAAGTCATGACGACTTACGGTGCCGAAACGTGGATATTGACGTTGGGGTTAGTCCACAAATATAAAGTCGTGCAGCGGGCTATGGAGCGAGCTATGCTTGGAGTCTCTTTGAAGGATAAAATCTGGAGTGAGGACATCCGACAAAGAACTAAACTTACCGACATAGCTCGCCAGAATAAGCAAGCTGAAGTGGCAATGGGCCGGCCACATCTGTAAAACGACCGATGGCTGTTGGGGCAAACGAATTCTAGAATGGAAACCGTGAGTCGGCAAAAGGAAAGTGAAACCCTCCCCCCCAGTCAGATGGACTGACAACCTGAAAAAGGTAGCTGGTATGGACTGGATGCGGAAGGTAGAGAATCGAGTGGTATGGCGCACATTGGGGGAGGCCTATGTCCAGCAGTGGACGTCGATAGGCTAATTGATTGATTGTTCTTGCCTGACGATATACAAATCGGTATCATGTTCCATTAAAGGGCACTTCGCTGAATGTAACTACCGTGGATATAAAAGAGTTCATTGCCATTACCCTTCTCATGGGTGTCGTTGATATGCCATCTTACACCGACTATTGTTCCACTTTTCTCAGGTTTCACAATCGGCGTTATTATTACAAGCAATTTTTACTAATAGCTGTGACTTATGATAAATAATAAAATATTTTCCTTACCAAAATACTATGTTTTTTTTCTCTTACCAGCAGGCAATGTATCTCTAAAGATACGCAATTATTTTCTACTACTATTTAGAACTCTTGGCAATGTATATTATAAGATACACGTCATAAATCCAAAAATATAAATGAGATATTTTTTTTTGTATTTTTTTCATGTATAATTATCACTTAGAAGCTAAGTTAACTAAAAAAGAAAAAGAAAAACGATCACTTTTTCCGCTGCCAAGTTTAGGGTTAAATCAGTTTCTAATAAATGGAGTTTATGAGAAGACCTAGACAAATTTGAGAAATAGAAATGAAAGAATTCTTGTTAATTCTGTATTGTAAGTAAACATTAAAAAAGATAAATGTATAGGTACGAGACACGGGAAATAAAATCCTATCCTACTAATATCCTACTATCCTACTATCCTACTATCCTACTTCCTACTAATATTTATAAACGCGAAAGTTTGTGAGAATGTATGTCTGGATGTCTGGATGTATGTTTGTTACTCTGCCACACAAAAACGGCCGAATGGATCTGGCTAAAATTTGGTACAGAGATAGATTATAGTCTGGAATAACATATAGGCTACTTTTTATACAAGCTTATACCGCGGCTTCGCTCGCAAAGTCGATCGGTCGGGATTTCTATATATATCTTTGTTACTCTTTCACGTAAAAACGGCTGAATAAATCTGGCTGAAATTTGGTAACGAGATAGATTAAAGTGTGGAATAACACATAGGCTACTTTTTATACAAGCTAATACCCGTGACTCCGCTCACAGAGTCGATTAGTCGACCCACGGAGTTGATCAGTCGGGATGTCTAGATGTATGTTTGTTACTCTTTCACGCAAAAACGGCTTAAAAGATCGGGTTGAAATTTGGTAACAAGATAGATTAAAATGTGGAATAACATATAGGCTACTTTTTATACAAGCTAATACCCGTGACTCCGCCCATGGAGTCGATCAGTCGGGATATCTGGATGCATGTTTGTTACTTATTCACGCAAAAACGGCTGAATAGATCGGGTTGAAATTTGGTACAGAGATAGATTATGGTCTGAAATAACATAAATAGGCTACTATTTATACAAGCTAATACTCGCGGCTTCGCTCGCGAAGTCGATCGGTCGGGATGTCCAGATATTATGTTTGTTGCTATTTCACGTAAAAACAGCTGAATGAATCTGGCTGAAATTTGGTACAGAGATAGATTATAGTCTGGAGTAATATATAGGCTACTTTTTATACAAGCTAATACCCGCGGCTCTGCCCGTGGGAGTCGATTGGTTGGTAATCGTTTTTTGGTCATATCCCCGGTTCTACTTAACCAAATGCAATCAATCAAACATACGGAAGATTTTATGTAAAACCAAGACCTTTCTAATGAAAGGGCGGCATCAAAATTTGTTCAGCAGTTTTTGCGTCCATCACGAACAAACAGACAAGGATTGCAAAAAAATAGATATTTGTGGTCAACATAACCAAGTCTTTTTTTTACAAATATCGATTATCCTACTAATATTATAAACGCGAAAGTTTGTAAGAATGTATGTCTGGATGTCTGGATGTATGGATGTCTGGATGTCTGGATGTATGTTTGTTACTCTGCCACACAAAAACGGCTGAATGGATCTGGCTAAAATTTGGTACACAGATAGATTATAGTCTGGAATAACATATAGGCTACTTTTTAAACAAGCTAATACCGCGGCTCCGCTCGCAAAGTCGATCGGTCGGGATTTCTAGATATATCTTTGTTACTCTTTCACGTAAAAACGGCTGAATAGGTCTGACTGAAATTTGGTAACGAGATAGATTAAAGTGTGGAATAACATATAGGCTACTTTTTATACAAGCTTATACCCGCGACTCCGCTCACGGAGTCGATCAGTCGACCCACGGAGTAGATCAGTCGGGATGTCTGGATGTATGTTTGTTACTCTTTCACGCAAAAACGGTTGAATAGATCGGGTTGAAATTTAGTACAGAGATAGATTATAGTCTGGAATAACATATAGGCTACTTTTAATACAAGCTAATACCGCGGCTCCGCTCGCAAAGTCGATCGGTCGGTATGTCCAAATATTATGTTTGTTGCTATTTCACGTAAAAACTGCTGAATGGATCTGGCTGAAATTTGGTACCGAGATAGAGTGTAGTGTGAAATAACATATAGGCTAATTTTTATACAAGCTAATACCCGCGGCTTCGCCCATGGAGTTGATCAGTCGGGATATCTGGATGTATGTTTGTTACTCTTTCACGTAAAAACGGCTCAATAGATCGGGTTGAAATTTGGTACAGAGATATTTTTATTCATTTATTTTGAAAATACAATGACAATTAAATAATATTTACATTAAAATAAAAACTAAAAACTAAACAAAATAAATATTTACATGGCGTCAAAAAATTCCTCCGCATCATCGCTGACTGGTAATGTGCCCAGAAGGCTGGCAGCATTGCCACGCTGAATGGCAATGCTGATTCTCTGTGCAAGATAGAGTCCAGCCTTCTGGTCACCTGTGGCGTCGATCAGCCGCTTCGCCAAGTCTTTGTAGACAAGGCGGGCACTTGGACCCCATGACCCCAGCGTCTCAACCCCAAACGGCTCAAAAATGTAATCACCAACCAAGTTGGAGTATTTACGCCGTTTGAGGTTTTCTGCAGATGCAGCAGCAGCGCCGGCACAGCTTGCTGTGCTTGGAAGATGTGAAGGCGCAAGGGTGTCGACGCACGTTGCGTCCCACACCAAGGGCCTACCCATCTTCCAAGGCAGCAATGACATACCATCCGGTCTCTTGCCATCGTCACGTACCAGTCCATTAGGTTCACGAACGGCTGGCACGCCGGCGGTGACAAGAGCACGGCGGATGATGTCATTGATGCAGGCATGGCGCGATATTCGGCCTGCGCTTCTGCTGCATGAAAGGCCATGGTGTCCAAGGCTGTCGACGGCTTCACCACAGTGGCAATGATGCGGAGAAACACATGGCGCACCTAGACGGAGGCAAGTGGCAAGGCGGAAAGTAGTATCGTCCAACATGGTACCTGTGTTGGACGATGGAAGTGCCTGGATCCAGAGCCCTGACTCCCATTCTCCCACAGCCAACAGGCGTGCACGCTCTGTAACATTTGAAGCTGTATTAAGCAAATGTTTTTTTAACAGCTTGCAGAGCGGCTCATCCCATTGTCTCTGGGAGGAAAGGTTACCAGGCAATTCAGTATTGGGACAGGCCACCCTCCAAGCATCTATGGCATCGGCCTTACACGACACCTCAGAGTTAACCTGTGTGTTTATTAAAATTTTCCTGGTTAACTCTTCGGTGCCATGGACCGATGACAGAAATGCTGGTAGGCTAACATCTGAAATTTTGCGAACACCGAGACCACCAAAGCGAACCGGTAGGGACGCTTGGAGCCAGGCTCGGTCGTTCAAGGCCACATTTAAAATTTTGCTTATGGTGTTTTTGATTATGTTGTCAATTTTTGCCAAAAGTGTCAAATGTTTCCAAAACTGAGATGATCTGAGTGCATGGGTCAATTTAGGGACAAAAAGACAGAACCGAAGGATAGTAAAAGCCGAATGAACACTTATTTTTTGTAATTGATCTGTGATGTTTTCAAAATTTTGAATTTTCTCATCTACAAATGCATGATATCCATCTTCTAAAACCGGGGACCCAAGGAGGCGCAGAGAATCTTTTTGTAATACCGTAATATTGGGGGCCAAATAATTAAATTGTTCTATAGTCGAGAGTCTGTCCGTTCTGTCAGTGATAAAAATTTCGCATTTATCTGAGTTGAGTTCTAAACCAATGGATTTGAATTTATTTTTGATAAAATTTAAGTCTTGTTACAACTAAAAGTACTGTTATAAAGGGATATGATGTCCACACTGTCGCCTTAGGTGAACCCTGTAAAGATGGTGTAAGGTGAAACCAATAAATAAGGAAAAAAAACTTTTGGTCATATCTCCAAATTTTAGGTCTGACCAAGAAAACCGCACTAAAATCCGTTTAGTACTTTTTATCCGAAAGGTTTTGGCTAGACGAGTGAAGACCGGTGGAGTGGAGAGTGGAGCGGAGTAGGGATTGGTGTGGAGAGTGGAGTGTAAAGTGGAGTGGAGTGGAGATTGAGGTGGAGAGTGGAATGTAGGGTGGAGTCGGGAGAGGGGATTGGACAGTAGAGTGGAGGTGGAGAGTGGAGTGGAGTGTGGAGTGGAGAGTGGAGTGGAGTGTGGAGTGGAGAGTGGAGTGGAGAGTGGAGTGAACAGTGGACTGGAAAGTCGAGTGGAGAGTCGTTTCATTCTAATAGACTTGGTGGCAATACCGAATTCCACGCGGGCGAAGCCGCGGGCGGAAGCTAGTCCTACTAATATTATAAACGCGAAAGTTTGTAAGAATGTATGTCTGGATGTCTGTATATCTGGATGTCTGGATGTCTGGATGTATGTTTGTTACTCTGCCACACAAAAACGGCTTGATGGATCTGGCTAAAATTTGGTACAGAGATAGATTAAAGTGTGGAATAACATATAGGCTACTTTTTATACAAGCTTATACCCGCGACTCCGCTCACGGAGTCGATCAGTCGACCCACGGAGTAGATCAGTCGGGATATCTGGATGTATGTTTGTTACTCTTTCACGTAAAAACGGCTGAATAGATCAGGTTGAAATTTGGTACAGAGATAGATTATAGTCTGGAATAACATATAGGCTACTTTTTATACAAGCTAATACCGCGGCTCCGCTCGCAAAGTCGATCGGTCGGGATGTCCAAATATTATGTTTGTTGCTATTTCACGTAAAAACGGCTGAATGGATCTGGCTGAAATTTGGTACCGAGATAGAGTGTAGTGTGAAATAACATAATTATAGGCTAATTTTTATACAAGCTAATACCCGCGGCTTCGCCCATGGAGTTGATCAGTCGGGATATCTGGATGTATGTTTGTTACTCTTTCACGTAAAAACGGCTGAATAGATCGGGTTGAAATTTGGTACAGAGATAGATTATAGTCTGGAGTAATATATAGGCTACTTTTTATACAAGCTAATACCCGCGGCTCTGCCCGTGGGAGTCGATTGGTTTGGAAAGTCGAGTGGAGAATCGTTTCATTCGAATAGACTTGGTGGCAATACCGAATTCCACGCGGGCGAAGCCGCGGGCGGAAGCTAGTAATATATGTACAAAAACGAGCATAACTAAGAGTATATAATTTTTAATCGACTTCCAAAAAGGAGGTTCTCAATTCGATCGCTATGTTTTTTTTAGTATAATAATATATGTAGGTATCTATAAGAGATCTCTACCAGCAAACCTTTGAGCGTAGAGGTAGAAAAGTTAAGTAGAGAGTTAAGCAAAGTGGACCTACATACAAAGTTGGTAAGTACAATAAAAGTATAATTGAAACGATGCAATCAACCCTGTTATGTAAAATACTTTTTGAAAATTTTTATTTATTTGTTGAATTTTATAATACGAAATGCATGATTTATTTATTTTACTTTCTTGTGTTCCATTCTTGATGAGACGCTTGTAAAGTTTGCAACGCTTAGGAAAATATTAGAAATTTTTATGATAAAAATTGCACGTTATTCATATCGCTTGTCACGACAACCCTTCATTCGCACCCGAGCGTAACCAGTTAAATCTGGTTGGCACCCTAGCCAAACTGCTTTTACCCCGAAACGTCTTCGGCCCTGCCCCCGCGCCTTGTTAGTGACACGTTACGCACACATGTCTGTGCGCTAGTTGTAGTACACCCGCGCAATGAGATAGTTAGAAGATTTCACTCTGTATTTATCTTTACTCATGTGCCCCAACTGTCAACCTCACCTGCACACGCGGACAATACATCATCCGCGGCGGTATTTATTCCGTGGTCCCCCTGCTAGATAACGGACGAGGCTATGGCGACCGAGCAGTGGCAGTATAACCACACTCCTGGCCAGAGGTCAGAAGAGGCTGCAGGGGCCTTGGGGTACAAATAACCCCTAAAAATATCTGGTGCAGAAGGCAACGGGAAACCACTGCAACTAGTATCCCGAGAAAATTGTTATGGAAGTAGATACTAAAAGATCACGATTGCCATGCGAACCGCCTAGCGAGCGGCACCGCACCGCGTCCGGGGCGAGCGGTGAGAAATGGACTACCGGCCATGTTGGAGTAAAAGGGTAAAGGATACCAGGCCCCGCATGGAAATGATGCTACTGGAAACTCCATCAAGCTGCGAAAAACCCAGAAGATAGGCACGTGGAATGTTCGCGACTTGCTAAAACCCGGTAAACTTGACAACGTAGAGAGGGAAGTCACCAGATGTGATTTATGTATTTGTGGACTAGCCGAAACCCACTGGAGAAATTGCGAGCATTTCCTCACCGACGCCGGTGCAGTCTACTTTTCCAGTAATGACGATAATAGCCGAAACGGAGTAGCAATTCTTGTTTCGCAGCATCTTTATAGCAGTGTGATGGGGTATGAGGTAGTTAGCGACCAGATTATAACCATGTAGCTCAAAGCGTCACCTGTAAAATTAAACCTGATACAGGTATATGCTCCAACCAGTGAAGCTCCTACCCACCGTCCTGGAGAGTTTTAACAAAGAACTACAGACAACAATTGCCAAAATCCCCAGCAGGGAACTTATAATTATGGGCGATTTTAATTCGAAAATTGGTGTAAACTCTGCCCAGTATAGCAAATGTGTGGGAAATTTCGGACTTGGAGTGCGCAATGAAAGAGGTGAAAGATTTATGCAGTTCGCAGACGAAAACAACTTAGTGGTGGTAAACAGCCTATTTCAACACTACCCACGTAGGCCGTTCACCTGGACATCACCTGGAGGTCTACCTCCAGGTGATGTCCAGGTCCTCTAGCCAAGAACCAGATCGACTACATACTTATTAGATCACGCTGGCTTACCTCCATTCTCAATGCTCACATACTTCCTGGGGCCGATTGTGGATCCGACCATGAACTTGTTGTCGCGAAGATACGGCTGAAACTTAAATCTGCCCGACCCGCCAAGAAAATAAGACGGCTTGACATAGCAGATAACGAGAAGTTCAACACAGCTTTTGAGCGAAAATGGAGCTCCCTCCATTTTCGCTGGGTGGATATGAACTACAATGAAGCTGTTAGAATAGGTATCAAAATGTATCTAACCCCTTGCGTCTCTCTTATTAATATTGTTGTATACTGGCTGAATATATTATTCTTAATAAAGTGTCAGTCTATGAAAAGCCACTGCGTGTTTTTCAATTGGTTATGGGCCCAGAAATTTTTTATTACTAATTTATCGGTAAAATTGTAAATTCTTTAATTGTTTACGTGAAAAAGAGTAAAAATTTCGTCGGCGGGTTATTTAGTAAACGTTCCAAGGTTAAAAGGACGAGAAAACTATGATGATTGGTCGTTCGCGACAGTCAATTTCATGCTTCCCGAAGGAATTAACATCGAGAATTATCATCGTCTATCACGAAAGCTGACAACAAAACAGCCAAAGCCAAGCTCGTGATGAGTATTGATTCCTCATTATACGCGCATATCAAGAGTGAGACTACAGTGACTGGTGTATGAAATAAATTGAAAAAGTTATTCGATGACTCGGGATATTGACAGCATACCATGGATATGTGGCTGCTACTCTGCGCTTTGGAATCATATTCTGGGGTAATTCCACTGACAGGGAAAGAGTCTTCCGGGCGCAAAAGCGTTGTATTAGGAGTATGTGCAATTTAAAACAAATAGAGTCATGCAAACAGCATTTTATTGACCTAAATATATTAACAATGCCTTCACTATTTATATATGAAACTGCTGTGTTCGTAAAATTAAATATAAATTTGTTCGAATTCCGCACGAGAGAACGTCACAAAGACAAACTACGAATGGTTAAAAGTAATAAAACCCTATAACATCAAAGTGTATTTTGTACAGCACAACGCATTTTTAATAAAATTCCAATAAATATTAGATGTGTCCAAAAAATAAATATATTTAAGGACAAGATGCACAAGCTGCTGGTGGAGAAATGCTACTATAATATTGATGAATTTTTTGAAGACAAAACGCTTGAATAATAATCCGCATTCTTTCATTATAAATATTGTTTATGTGACATGAGTATGACTGATATAAATAATATTAATTGTAATCGAATTTCAATGTAATATGTGACATGGCTGATATAAATAATATTGAATACAATTGTAATTGAATATAATTTTATTGTAATTGAATCTTAATGTAATATGTGATATGGCTAGTATATATAATATATTTAATTGTAATGAAATAATATAATTGTAATTAAATTTAAAGGATAATTTGTAATTTAGAATTCTTTTTACACATAATATTGTATGCCACTATGGCTGAACATAGCTGATCAAATTATGTAATAGAACATCTCTGTAGCTACCTATGTTTCACAATAAAGATATTTGAATTTGAATTTGAATTTAGATATCAACGAAAGATAAGTTTGCTTCGAACATTGATTTCAATACGTCTTGACAATGACGTGATTGTCAAAAATATTTTGTGTGTACCAGACCTCGCAACAAATCTACTGTCAGTCAGCAGGCTGATAGAAGCAGAAAACAAAGTTACATTCAAACAAAATGAGTACCTAATACCACTGTATGTAGAGGTACTATAGGCCACAAAAGTGCAGTGTCAATTCTACATAACTTTCGCATCAACATTCTAGTACTACTTATGACCTTTTTCTTTTAAGATAATACACACATAAATTGTTCTTTCGTAGGAATATCATTGATAATTTCGTAGCTACTACTCAAGCAACCCGTGGCCGAATGGTTTTAGCATGAGGTTTATGAACATGCAAATGCAAATGTTGATGGTTCGAATCCTACGATATTGCAATAATACTTTTTGTGTTTCATTTATAAATTAATTAATATCAGGTTGATAAATAAAATAATGTTTCTTATGTAGAATTATAGGTTTATGAAAATGCAAATGTTGATGGTTCGAACCCTACAATATTGCAATAACACTTTTTGTGTTTCATTTATACATTAATATCAGGTAGATGAATAAAATATGTTTCTTAGGTAGAATTTATTATTTGTTAAACTTTAGCCAAGATCAACATAAAATGTAAAAAGTATGAAGGTAGATTTGAAATAAAATCATAGCAGTTGTAAAGAATAATACAGTTTTGAAAACGAACATAATTTTTTTTTTTTTTTTTTTTTTTTTTATATAGGACACGTCAAAATGACTCCACCTCGCCTGATGTTAAGCAAAAGGCAAAGTCTCAGGACTGGGGCCACCATCACATGCACCGGTAGTGCTACAGTGGCGGCCCTCAGCTTGACGGCCTCATCAAATGCTTTTTCACGCCCCGCTTAAAGGCCCCGGGACTATAGGAGGAAGGAAACACATGCGCTGGTAAAGAATTCCAAGCCTTTATGGTGCGGCAAATAAAAGAGGCACCGAACCGCTTGGTTCTTGAAGGAATTGATGCCACCGTGTGCGGGTGATACCTCAGTCTGGCACGTGTAGTTCTGTGTAGGAAAGGAGAGGGTGGGATTAATTGGAAGAGCTCATCGGAACACTCGCCATGGTAGAGACGGTAAAAAACTGCCAAACACGCTATATCTCTACGTAGCTGTAGAGGCTCGAGGGTGTTCGTGATTTCTGGACTCCCAATAATGCGGACTGCACGTCGCTGCAATCTGTCGAGAGCATCTAATAAGAACTGTGCAGAGCCATCCCAGAGATGAGAACAGTATTCCACCCCGGAACGGATTTGTGTCTTGTACAAAAGACACCGCTGTTCCGGCGTGAAAAACCGCCTCACCCTGTTCAGGACTCCGAGTTTACGCGAGACCGTTTTAATGATGCTCTCGATGTAGTTTTTGTTGTTCAGCTTGCAGCGAACATCCATGCCGAGTATATCGAGATTGTCCTGCAGTGGTAATGGTGTGTCCCGAAGAGTGGGGAGCGGAAGGAAAGGAGATACCTTTGCTGTAAACGCACAGGCCTGCGTCTTCTTGGCATTGAACTCGACCAGGTTCTCAGAGCCCCATTGAGAAATGTGATTCAGGACCCGGTCAAGCTCAGTGACAAGAAGCTGCCTTTTTTCCTCGATGTCAGCCTGTTTAGCCGCAGGGTGACCGAGATAACGCCCATGCACGGTACTATCATCTGCATAACAATGAATGCTGCCTACTGACAGCATGTCATTGATATGCAGAAGAAAGAGAGTGGGCGATAAGACGGACCCCTGCGGAACACCAGCATTAACCTGCAAGAATTCCGATGCTTGTCCGTCGCAAAGCACTCGAATTCGACGCTCCTGCAGGAAGCTATCAATCCAGCTGCACAATCGAGGAGGTAAACCAAAGGCAGGCAACTTGGAAAGAAGCGACTTGTGCCAGACTCTATCGAAAGCTTTGGCGATGTCAAGGCTGATAGCCAGTGACTCGCCATGCTTGTCCATAGCCTCACCCCATAGATGGGTAACGTACGCTAGAAGATCACCCGTTGACCGTTTCGGCCTGAAGCCGTATTGCCGATCATTAATTAGGGAGTGATCCTCTAGGTGCCGCATGAGCTGTGCGTTAATGATATGCTCAAAAACCTTGCACAGCACTGAGGTGACGGCTATGGGTCGATAATTGCCCGGCTCGGACCGGTCCCCTTTCTTGGGGATAGGCTGTACATTCGCCTCCTTCCAAGCGGGCGGCACTGTACCCGCGATGTAAGATATGCGGTACAGACGCGTAAGCATTGGAGACAACTCCGCTGCGCAATTACGTAGAACAACCGCTGGAATACCATCGGGACCACTGGCTTTCCGGACATCGAGTGATTGCAGCAGAGTACGAACATCGCGTTGCCTGATCTGGATATCAGGCATTGCGTGGTCACAAGTGGGCAGTGTCGGTGGCTGCATGCCGCAATCATCGATTCGGGAATTAGCCGCAAAGAGATTAGCAAGCAAATCTGCTTTCTCCTGCGGCTTATGGGCCAGGGATCCATCGGAATTACGCAGCGGGGGCAGCGAAGGCTGGCAGAAGTTTGCTTGCACGGCCTTGGCCAGTCGCCAGTAGCCACGGCTGCCCGTGGGGTGGCTCACAAGTTCATGACCAAGCCGTGCTATGCGCTGGGCATCCGCTCTAATGTAAGCCCTCTTGCAGACCTTTGTGGCTCTGTTGTACGCCGCTCTGAACCGGCCCACATTTGGATCGTGCATAGTGCGTGCCCTAGTCCAAGCACGGTACGCCAACTGTTTTAGATGTACAGCATCTGCGCACTCGCGCCCAAACCAGGCACGCACCCTGCGGACGCCCGTGACATCAGTATAGGGGATGTAGTATTCCATACCCAAACTGATCTCACCGGCGACATTAATTATTATATCGTTATCTTTGTCTAACACGAACTACTCATATTTTGTTGTTCTAGTCTAGCTAGACGCGTGGTGTCTTGTTGCATTGAAACATTACACACATACTTGTCGCTTGGAGCTTGTCACGGGATTTTCGACCTTAAGGTGATAAAGGACTATCGTCTTCGACCGTACTTGCGCGCTATAATCAGAGTGAAATCTTCTAACTAGCTCATTGCACGGTTGTACTACTAGCGCACAGACATGTGTGCGTGACGTGTCACTGACAAGGCGCGGGGGGCAGGACCGAAGACGTTTCGGGGTAAAAGCGGTTCGGCTAGGGTGACAACCAGTTTAAACTAGTTAGGCTCGGGTGTGAATAAAGGGTTGTCGTGACATGCGACACGAATAACGTGCAATTTTTTTCATAAAAATTTCTAATATTTTCATAAGCGTTGCATACTATACAAGCGTCTCATTAAAAATGGAACACAAGAAAGTAAAATAAATAAAATATGCATTTTGTATTATAAAATTCAATAAATAAATAAAATTGTTCAAAAAGTATTTGGGCATTTTTTTTTACACGACCATACTCTAAATGAGCATGTCCCAGAAGTTTATCATTAATTTTATGGAAAAATGAAAGAAAATTCATTATGACGTGTGGATGGTAACAATATTTAATATTTATTGTATCCGAAATACATCAAATTATGTGAATAATGTATTGATAAATATAAAATAATACCATTTATAATTTTGAATACCCGTGATTTTACCGTGTCCCACGTTGACCGGCTTAGTTTCGAGTTAAGTTTACTCGTGAATTTCCTTCAGTGGTAAGGATGAAGAAGATTGAATGGTATCAAAATATGATTATATTATCAGAATGAAACATAAAATAACACTACTTTAACAATATAAACTATCTTTTGTAACATTATATTATGTCCTATGATTTCGGCCTTGCTTGGAATTACACTTTGTAACCGTAATTTGATGGACTTTTTCGCCAAAAAATATACCAATGACTGCAAATTTCTTCCCTGGCAACAATACTTCAGACTTTACCATTTTGTAAAGCACACAGAAAATGACCATTTTGACGCATTTCGAGTCGAAACTTTTTGAGCGTTACCGTGCAAGATTTTTCATCCACTTTGTAATTGGGTTTTTACAGGTAAGTTTGTTTTTCTTTGTTTATAGAAGTTAATATTGATAAACTACAAACGCTTTATAAGCTATTAAAACAGTTGTTTTTGTGTTTTATATTTATTAAAGTTTATTTACAAGCAATCTTAGGTCGGCGATTGGAGATCCGTTACTTCCATTTTGTTTGGTTACATATATGTGGAATAAAAAAGTTACAAATTGGAAATATAAAGGCGAGTACAAATGCATGCAGGCATCAAAGAATTTATAGGCATAGAAACTCAATCGGCGCGAGAGAACGAAATACTTCAATTCGGTCTTGTGGACCGAACTTTTCGAACGAACGCTCAGTGTTTGTCAACAAACTTCAAAGTGAAGAGCTCGCATGTTTTTAATTTATAAAAATGTACTGTGCCGTGAAAGGATGCCATTATTCCTCAGGACATCGTCACAAACATACAAAGATTACATTTCATGTGTAAGTAGTTCAAAGCAAATCATATTTACGTGTAAAACATCTAACAATCGTAAAATATAAATCAAACATTTTATGACGCCATTGTACAGACAGTGTTGCAAACGTTGGGAATGATAACATTTTACCACTTTTTGTTTTGTTTAATAAAGTTGTTAGACGAATGTATTTTAATAGTTTTATCACATACCTACTTAAACAATTTCGCCAAATATCGTTAGATAGGTACTCGCACAATGATAATTATTAATTATACGTACCAAATTGAATCAATTTTAAATATTCATTCAATTTCCGTTTTTCTGTTTTTATATCATAATAATTATAGGTACGATACTACACTGGACAGGTAAGTAGGTCTGGTAAATAGCAGACAAAAAGAGCGTACCTGATGCAATAATTGCAAGTACTTACCTAACGTGTTTTTTTAACCATCTCTTTCAGAAAGTGTTTAAAAAATGTCTCCAGATACCACAGGTACCTAGATTGGCACTAAGTAGATAGTTTTAATAGATTAATAATAATTCACGCATACGTTGTCACTGCTTTCGGTCACCGCAATAAACAAGACGTTGCCAGTTCGTGCATGTAACAACTTGCTCAGGTGACGTGTTGGTAGGACTTCGGATTGTTTGCCGTCGATTTAAGGGCTGGGAGTGGGTGGGGAGGAGGGGGGTGTGTAGACCCCCCCTCACCTGTGAAGGAAAAAGGGCGGACGCGCCCCCTTTTTGAGATATTTTTTTTATTTTCTAACCTAACTTTCACATAAAAAAGCAAGTATGCAGCAGACATGGCTTCTGTCATGGCTCCGGCGCTGCAGGGCTTATATAAATATTAATATTATATACTTATAAATATAGTCACTTTTTAACTCACACTCGGATAAGCAACCGATATTTATATGTCGTTCATTGGTTGACAACGATTGTTTTGGACGAATATCGGTTGTCAACTGTCGTTTTGCATATAGCTATAATAAACTATAAACCCGATTTCACCGCCACCGCGATCGGATTAAATTATTATTAACCAGAATAAGCTTTAATACTTATTAGATTTCATACTTCTTACTTCACAAGTAAAACTCTTTTCATATTATAACGTAGGTAGGTAATTTTACTTCAATACTACCCTACGTAGGTAGGATTCAAAAATCGATACCAGTACAAGTGCACCTACATTTATTTCTAACTACAAGCAAATATTTCAAATTTCGCATTTATAACTTTGGAAATGACTGAAACATTGAATACTTATTTGCTACCTTAGTCAGGAGACGGGACGAGTCATTAGGATATAAAATAATCTTATTAAAATTAAAATTCCATTTTTACTTAGACACAATATTTTCCCCATTTATGGGAAAATGTAGTTGTCGTAGCAACATCATCAGTGGGCATGTGTGAGTATCACTGAGTGTAAGGACGCGCGGTTTACACCTACATAGAATGTTGCTTTGACTTCACTCGCGGCGACCGATCACAAAGGAACTATCAGTCTATGCGTTATTAGTCTAAGGCAGGCATGTTGTGTTTACTTTTTCTTTTTAGTGGATATTATGATGATATCTTGGAACAATAATTATTTTAGTACAACAATTTATTGTCTGTCAAGTACCTACTTAATTGTGTTTCGGCATAAAATGTACTTATTATGTGAGCTCTTATTATGTGCTTCAATTAATTTATAATTTGCAAGGTTTTGGTACTTTTTTAGACGCTTTTATTTAACTTGCTATGTTCATATTGAAACGTAAACTGACTAGCAAGACTTCAGCAAGTCTTGCTAGTCAGTTTTCGACCAATTCTGCTTATTCGATTAAGCTGAAATTTTGCATGCCACGTGACAATAGGTACAATATTTATGATAACTTGGAGCTTATCTGATATTTTTCAACCTAACGTTAATTTTCAGTCGCATCCAAAGCTTTCACCTCGGAGTCTGGGGTCCGTTTTACCAGTCTTAACTGCGGATTTGGCTGGAGCTCGATATTTTTCGTGAAGCGACTGCCATCTAACCTTCATAACCCAATGGTGACATTAGGCGATATCGAAGAATTGCAGGTAGACCTTTGTTGTATTTATATTTATTCTACAAACTATTATGACTGTAAAAAAATGCTCACTAGTTGGATAAAACCATACACTTATCATTATACTGAGACACTTCTTCAACATAATTATTATATATACCTACCGTCGTTCATGATTTATCCCTTCCTCTTTCAGTAATGATTTACAGTATTTTTTTATCAGGGTAAACTAAGCTTTTCGATTTTGTAACTAAAGCTTTCCATTTTGTAATTGTCCTATGTTTTACTGTTACCATTTCTTTAAATTTTACTGATTTGGAAAGTGATACCTTATTTTATTTTACTTTGCGTTGAATTATAAAAAGAGGCTTAGTCATAAAAAAATAATTAACATCATTAGATGGTTGTTACACGATATAATAAATCGAAAGTTAACTGGGCAAAATTACCAAATAGTTACAAAATGGTTACATTTTTACAAAATACTAAAAATGTTATTTTGCTGTAATATTATTTTAAAGAGTATTCTATTTATAACCAAATAAACAAAAACTTTCCATTAAGAATGTCCTATTTTATTAATTAATTTTACTTTTAAAAGTTACAAAGTGGATGTCTAAACCACTCTCGTGTCCAAAGAAAGTATTGTTTTCTTCCAAACTTTTATACTTATAGCACATGAGTAAAGATAAGTACAGAGTGAAATCTTCTAACTAGCTCATTGCGCGGGTGTACTACTAGCACACAGACATGTGTGCGTGACGTGTCACTGACAAGGCGCCGGGGGCAGGACCGAAGACGTTTCGGGGTAAAAGCGGTTTGGCTAGGGAGCCAACCAGTATTATCTGGTTATTCTCGGGTGCGAATCAAGGGTTGTCGTGACATGCGATACGAATTACGTGCAATTTTTATCATAAAAATTTCTCATATTTTCATAAGCGTTGCTAACTTTACAAGCGTCTCATCAAGAATGGAACACAAGAAAGTAAAATAAATAAAATATGAATTTCGTATTAAGTATAAAATTCAACAAATAAATAAAATTGTTCAAAAAGTATTTTACATAGTAACAGGGTTGTTTGCATCGTTCAATTATACTTTTATTATAGGTACCTACTTTGTATGTAGTGTAGGTCCACTTTGCTTAACTCTCTAACTTTTCTAACTCTATGCTCAAAGGTCTACTGGCAGGGATCTCTTATAGATACCTACATATACTAAAAATCATAGCGGTCGAATTGAGAACCTCCTTTTGGAAGTCGATTAAAAATTATATAGGTAGGTACTCTTATAGAGTTATGCTCGTTTTCGTACATATTTTATTTCTCGTGTCTTGTATACATTTATCTTTTTAATGTTTACCTACAATACAGAATTAACAAGAATTGTTTCATTTTTATTTCTCAAATTTGTCTAGGTCTTCTTATAAACTCCATTTATTAAAAACTGTTTTAATATTGGCTTACAGCAAGTACCTTCACTCTTCACTTAGACCCTTGATGGAGGCAAATTTTTATTAATTTATTATTTAAAAATCCGATAATACCTTTTTTATCATGCGGCAATCCCCACGGATATCAATCTCGTTGGCCATCGAGGGTGGTTATGTCGGAATCAAATCGACCAAAACCGCATGCCATTTCGGGTCTAAATTACCGGAGTGTAAACTGTTAGGTATATGAATAAATTTCTTAGCACCATTATAACGTAGAATATGGAGCCATACAATAAAAATACATGGGCAAACAATAAAAATAGATTTAGATAAACAAAGACAAGAAATCCGCCATACTGGAAAAACTGTCACGGAACAAGTTACGCAGAGTATCAGTCGGATGTTTGAAGAAAAATTCCTAACAATAGAGAAGAATCACGATAACCTGAAATTGAGAGTGGAAAACCAAGAAAAAAGGCTACAACATCTAGAAAGACAGGCGAGGAAAAATAATTTGGTCTTTTTCGGATTGGCTGAAAATGAAAATGAATATTCGTATGAGAAATTGGAAGGCTTTTTTATTACCTGGGTAGAACAGTACCTCTCAGTCAAATTAAACCACAGCGACATAAGAAAGCATAGGTAAAGAAAGATTCAAAGCTTCGCCCATTAATTGTGAGCTTTTCAACTCTAGGCACGAAAATAAATATTTTGAAGCAAAAAAGAGCTTTAAGTGAAACAAACTTTTACATCAAAGAAGACTATCCAAAGCACGTACTGGAGAAGAGAAAGGAACTACAAGGACAACTTACTTACAAGACTACGACCAAAACCCTCCAAAAGCTCTAAAAGCTCCAAAAGATCTAACCATCTACAAAACTACTAATAACACAACCACCAAGAACACAAGTACCTCAATCAAAACAGGGAAGCTCTACATTCTAACATATAATGTAAGGACTCTTTAATTTTATTTTAATTCTAACACTTGTTAGAATTAAACGAAGCTCTATCGAATATCAAATACGACATAATCGGACTGGCTGAAACGAGGCGTATGGGAAACAAAATAGAAGAATATGAAGATTTCATTTTCTGCCACACGGGTCAAACTCCTGGAATGTACGGTGTCGGCTTTATAGTTAAAAAATGCTACAAAAACAACATAGAAAGCTACATTGGTCTCACAGAAAGAGCTGCAATTCTAAACTTAGCATTCGACGACACTCGCCTATCAATTATACAAGTATATGCACCTACAGAATCATCAAATCAAGTCGAAATCGATAACTTCTACAGTATTCTGAACAAAGCGATCGAAATGTCATATAGAGATTTCATAATTATGGGAGACTGGAACTCAAAAATTGGTATAACAAAAAAAGAAGACTGCTTAGTTATGAAATCATATGGTTACGGCCAAAGAAACGAGAGAGGAGAGAGATTGATAGAATTTGCTATGGAACATAAACTGTCTATTTTAAACACATTCTATAAAAAGAAATTGAAGAACAGATGGACTTGGATAACTCCTGATAAAAAACATAAAAATGAAATCGACCTTGTTCTATCAAATCGTCCCCAAATATTTCAAAATATAGAAGTACTAAATATTAACTATCCCTCGGACCACAGACCAGTTAGAGCAACTATCACACAAAACATACAAATAAAGAAAAGCCGAACAAAATACAGCAGCCATCAAAAGACTATATTAACCAACAATGAC
Source organism: Lithosia quadra (assembly GCA_963576445.1). Taxonomy (NCBI): domain Eukaryota; kingdom Metazoa; phylum Arthropoda; class Insecta; order Lepidoptera; family Erebidae; genus Lithosia; species Lithosia quadra. The sequence continues at coordinate 4,728,037 of OY754897.1, forward strand.
GACATCTCCAGATTTAATGAATACATAATAAACACACTAGAAGCACCGTTAAATAATTCCACTCAAAGTTATTACGACAACATTATAAAAGCAATATCTGGAAGCCTAAATACAATAATTCAAAACGATAATAAAGGACAACACCCACATAAAATCCTGTCAGAGCGCACACTACAACTTATGAAGAGACGAAAAGAACTGCAGAGTACAAAAAACAAACCTAGAGCAATGAAAAATGAACTTTCGGCCCATTATAAGCTCACAAGTAAGTATATTAGGAGAGACTATATAAATTACAGACAAAACACTATTGAAAAAAAACTATCATAAACGGGCGGCATAAAACAAGCCTACAAGGAGTTAAGAACGAATAAAGCCTGGATCCAAGGATTAAAGCAGTGTGAAAAAGTACAGAGCAACCGTAAGGACATCCTCACAGTAGCAACACAATTCTATAGGAGCCTATACAGCACCAGAGAATCGACCAGTAGCGAACAGTATGCAAGTCACAACAACAATAATCCACCTCCGCCCCGGATAGAAATAAGCGAAGTGTTAAATGCAAAAAAAGCTCTGAAATCGGACAAAAGCCCAGGTTCCGATGGTATCACCAATGAAATACTAAAGATCGACTCAGCAGCCCTTACAACCCACCTGACTGAACTGTTTAACCTTATTATAGAAACTGGAGAAACGCCTACACAGTGGTCGGAATCTGACATTATTCTCATCTACAAAAAAGGCGATCCAAGTAATATAGGAAACTACAGACCAATAAGTCTGGTACCTACAATCTATAAACTCTTTGCCACAATAATAAATAAAAGAATCAACTCTACACTAGACACACACCAGCCTATTGAACAAGCCGGGTTCAGGAAAGGATACTCAACGATTGACCACATACACACCCTAGAATTGCTTATTGAAAAATATCGAGAGAGAAATAGAGCACTCTACATTGCATACATTGATTACCAAAAAGCTTTCGACTGTATATCACATAAAAGCCTGTGGGAAACTTTAGTATCACAGGGTGTTGAAAAAGAATACATAAGTGTGATCAAGAGTATATACAGCAATAGCAAGAGTAGAGTAAAGTTGGAAACAACCGGGCCCTGGTTCCCAGTAAAAAGAGGAGTAAGACAAGGCGATCCTCTTTCGCCCCTGTTGTTTATAGCAGCACTAGAGTCGACTATTAGCCAACTTAACTGGACAGGTAGAGGTATTAAGATCAAACAAGACTGTCTAAGCTATTTAAGATTTGCAGATGACTTGATACTTCTATCAGAAACAGCACCAGACATCCAATATATATTATGATCAAGTCACTAAATGAAGCTAGTAAAATTGTAGGCTTAGAAATGAATCTAATGAATCTATCCAAAACAATGCTGATGACTAACAATACAAAGAAAACAATATATCTTGACAGCGAACCTCTAAAATATACAGATAAGTATGTATATCTGGGCAAACAAATAAGCTTTTACCAGAATAATAATGATCAAGAAGTAGAGCGCAGGACACAGCTGACGTGGAACAAATACTGGACACTGAAAGATATATTCAAAAGTAGTATGTCAATAAAAATTAAAACAAAAGTATTTAACTCGAGTCTAATTCCGTGTCTAACGTATGGGTGTCAAACATGGAAAATCAACAAGAAAACCAGGGACAAAATAATTTCATGCCAAAGAGGAATAGAGCGCAGTATGACAAATATAAAAAAAATACAAAAAATAAAACATACAAAGATAAGACACCTCACCAAAACAAAGGATGGTTTGATACATGCACAATCATTAAAATGGAAATGGGCTGGACATGTGGCGCGCTTACGGGACCGCAGATGGACAAAAAGAGTGACATGGACAGGCCCACAAGGCAAAAGAAGAAAAGGTAGACCCTTAGACACCTGGGAATACGAAATTAAAAAAATAGCGGGCACCAACTGGATCCAAGCGGCTCAATCTAGAGAGGACTGGCAAGCTTTGGAGGAGGCCTTCACCTTCAGAGGGGTTCTTGCAGAACAATAATATTAGAATAAAAGATTAAGAATAGGATGTCATGTTAATACTACATGAAGAAATGTTAATACTAATACTATATTACAAGATTTAAAATATATTGTAATTATAAACTTAAACTTAGATACCTAAACAACCAAACTTAATATTACTAACAACTTAGTAACATAGGAATAAGATTAGAAATCTGTAATTTTTTCTGCAGGAAATAAAAGGCTTTTTATTTTTTTATTTTATTTATTTATTATGGGGCCATCTGAAAACTGTAGATGGTTCATGGGCAGCAGGGATGCAAGGGAAACGCCTTATGGGCTACCTTATCCCTGTTATGTCAATGAAAGGCAGAGATTCCAAGCTGACTGATTTATTCGTATAAATGTGCAACTACCTACATATATGCATATATATAACACTTCCCTTCTATTATACTAAATACAGATTATATATTATGTATAAACCATGCTTTCAATCCAATTACATGAATGAATATAGTATGTTTGTATAAGAGAAACAATTTACATATTTTTAGGTACTATTATTTAAACAATGTAGGTACATAGTAGTTAGATTATTATAAAACCTATACCTACTTTAAATTATTATTATTACTAGGATATGTTTTCTTCTATAACATTAGAACAACAACAATAGGTACAATAAATTATTTGCGGAACGTTAGTGTAGGTATGCGCTAGTATTCGGGGTTACGTAACTTTTCTTTACACCGTAAGGCAGCCTGTCTCACAGGGCGATCTTCACGATCGTGAACCTCTTGTAAACCGGGCGAAGAGGGTGCTATAAATGTTTTACCAGGAGTGTCAATATTTTGAGGCTTGCTTGTTACGGAGGAGATCGGTAAACGGTCCTCGGCGAGCTGCCAATCATCACCCGGATAATCTACGTGAGCACTCGGCTCCGCGTGTGTACTCGGTACTGAGCTTGAAGGTTCTCCTTCCTGCACTTTAGTGAGAGAGAAACGAGATTTACGTTTATCCTTCAGTATCTGGTCAATATGTCGTTTATGTACCCGACCATCACCCGTTTTTACCGCATATGAAACGGGACTACTACTGTTCACCACCACCCCTTCCGTCCATTTTCGATTGCCCTTTGAATAGTCTCTAATAATAACATGTTCGCCTGGCGCCGTAGCTCGAGGGCGCGCGTCATGACGCTGTTCACATGCCGTCTGACGGTCGCGTACCAGTTCACTCGTGTCAGGTCTCAGCAAGTCTAAACGCCCACGTAACCGCCGACCTAACAGTGCGACTGACGGCTCACGTCCGGTTGTACTGTGTTCTGTATTTCTGTAGGTGAAAAGAAATCTGCTCAGCGCAGTTTCGTCTTCTTCACCTTCTAAATCTGCCTTTTTTAAAGCTCGTTTAACAGATCGTACCGCATTTTCTGCAGCACCATTACTCGCCGGCCTGTACGGTGCCGTAAGAGTATGTTTGATACCGTTTCGTTTGAAATAATGCCCTAACTCGGCTGAAGTAAATGGGGGTCCGTTATCGCTAATAATCCTTTTCGGTAACCCAAACCGTGCAAACATTTTTCTGAAACATTTTATGACAGCCAACGCGGATGTGTTGTTAATTTTCTCGGCCTCAATCCATTTAGAGTGGGCATCAATAACAATTAAATAATATTTGTTATTAAAAGGGCCGAGGAAATCTACATTCAGGCGCGACCACGGCTCTGGAGGCCACGGCCACGAGTGCAGGGGCGCAGGCGGCGGCGCAGGCAGCACCGCGCGACATGCCTCGCACTGACGCACCGTTTGTTCAATGTCTGAATCCAAAGTCCCCCACCAAACATAATTGCGAGCGATTTGTTTCATTTTAACTATCCCGGGGTGGCCGTCATGTATTTCTTTTAAAACTATATTGCATAACGAATTCGGAACGATAACCCTATAGCCCCATAGCAGACACCCTTGATCAATATGAATGCTATCTTTGCGGTGGAAGTACATTTTCAATGGCTGATCACTATCACTAATAGATTGAGGCCAGCCAAACATCACGTATCCATATATTTTGTTCAAGATATGATCTTTTGCCGTTTCGGTTTTTATGTCATTAAAACTGATCGGAAAAGTATCTTGAACGAAATTGAAGATTTCCTCTATTCGCGGCAATGGATAGTGGTAATCTTTAAGTATCGGATTAATAGTTATTTTGTAGTCACCGCAAATTCGGATGTCACCATTTGACTTAATAACCGGTACTATAGGAGTGCCGTACTCCGATCTCTCCACCTTGTATATAACCCCTTCTCGTTGCAAGCGGTCGAGCTCCCTCTTCACTCGGTCCCGTAAGGCTAGTGGTAAAGGACGAGCTTTCACGAAAACCGGTTTGTTATCTTTAAGATAAAGACGAATACGCGACTTACAAGTACCCAAACCTTCGGCAAATACTTCGGGATATTCAGCTTTTAATGAGTTCGCTATCGGGTCACTGTCGGTTATATTGTGGCATTGTGTTATTGTTAAATGTAATTCTTTTATCCAAGTACGGCCCATGAGCGGGGGTCCGCCATTCTCGATAACATATAACTGAAGATTAGCGGAACTACGCCCGCGGCGCACGTGAACGTCTATATAACCCAGCGCAGCGATAGCGTCCCCGGTATAAGATTTTAAAATTAACAATTTCTTATTTATTGGCAAATGAGAAAAATATTTATCATAAAAACATTTTGATATTGCTGATATTTTACTTCCTGTATCAACTTCAAATTTACAACTAATACTATTTACCGTTAACGTTATGTAATAAGGTCCGTCGTTATCTCCCTTTGTAACCAAATTATAAAACTGGTAATCCGTATCGTCGGATTCACTACTGTTATTTAAAAAGTACTGACCTTTCGACGCTTTTGTTACGGGTTGATCACTGGTCTCACCTTGATTTAGACACATTATCTTCAAATGACCCTTAACGCCACACGAGTCACACGTGAAATTTTTATATTGGCACTTGTTTGCCGCATGCGTAGCCTTCCCGCAGCGCGCGCAGGCGACCCGGCGCACGCTCGGCCCGGTGCCGCCGCTCGGGCCGGCCCCGCCAGCGCGCGCGCCGCCGCCGCCGCCGCCTCTGCCGCCGCGGCCACCCGCGCTCACTCGATGCAGGCCGTCGTCCGCCATCGCCGCCGCGCTCACGCCGGCCGGAGCACCCGCCGTGGTCGCGTGCCGCTCCGCCGCCTCGAGAGCGTTAGCTAACTCAACGGCCCTTTTAAAGTCGATGTTTTTCTCGGCAAACAATCTCGACCGCATCTCCTCACTATAAAGCCCAGACACGAATTGGTCCCGTAGGTTTTCTTCCAGATTAGCACCAAAGTTGCAGGTTGTAGCCAAATGTTTCAACCCTTGTAGGTAGACACGAATGCTTTCTCCTTGCTGTTGTGTTCTTTGCCGAAAAATGTGTCTCTCGGCTATCTCAGACCTTTCTGGTTCTAAATGATTCCTCAGTAAACTCACTAATTCTTCGAACGATTTACTCTCCGGATCATCGGGTGAACACAAATCGCACAAAAGATTATAACAATCACCGCCGACTAGCGTTAACAACGTGGCCACTTTGAGGTTGTCACCTATATTGTTCAAAGTAATAAATTGTTTAACGCGACGCACGTAACTGTCCCACTTTTGGGATTCGATGGAAAACGGTTCGATTTTTCCGATTGGCATTTTAATTATTATAAAAAGAAACACTTCAACACTAAATAATAATTTAAATACCGGCTGCGCCAATGTTATGTCAATGAAAGGCAGAGATTCCAAGCTGACTGATTTATTCGTATAAATGTGCAACTACCTACATATATGCATATATATAACAATCCCCAGCGTCTGTAGACCCAAGACGGCGTGCGGTATTAGTCGGTCCAATTCCAACATAACCACCCATGCTAACCAGCGGAGGGGTATCCGTGGGGATTGCCGCACGAAAAGAAAAGGTAACCCCATAATAAAATAATGTTTAAACATCATTACTCTGTACCTATATTCGCAAAAAAATAAATAATTCACTAAATGATAAAATTATTGTTGATATTTTTAGATAATTAATCCATCTGAAATGTCAAAACTCGCTTCTGTCAAAATGGTTTGTATTTAATGAAAATATTGGCACCCCTATGAAAGTAAATTCGAATTTTAAACTTTCTTAGGGAGATTTCCTTCTGTACGACAGTACCATAGCTATTCATGTGCTTATAGGGTAACTTTAGCTATTTTAATGCTCTTTATAGAATAGAGAATCATTCTATAAATTTTGTTATGCATTACCAATTTTTTTCATTATTTCATTCCATTTTGTAACCTGGTAACGTTTAAAAAAAATGCCCATTTGACATAGTAACAGGGTTGTTTGCATCGTTTCAATTATACTTTTATTATACCTACTTTGTATGTAGGTACACTTTGCTTAACTCTAACTTTTCTACCTCTACGCTCAAAGGTTTGCTGGTAGAGATCTCTTATAGATAGGTACCTGCATATACTAAAAAAAACATAGCGGTCGTATTGAAAAGCATTTTGGAAGTCGGGTAAAAATTATATATACTCTTATAGAGTTATGTTCGTTTTCGTACATATTTTATTTCTCGTGTCTCGTATACATTTATCTTTTTTAGTGTTTACTTACAATAATACAGAATTAACAAGAATTGTTTCAATTTTATTACTCAAGTTTCTCTAGGTCTTCTTATAAACTTCATTTATTAGAAACTGATTTAATACTAGCTTACAGCAAGTACACTCTTCACTTTGACCCTTGATGAAGGCAAATTTTTATTATTTAATTATTTAAAAATCCAATAATACCTTTTTTATCATGCCGCAATCCCCACGGATATCAATCTCGTTGGCCATCGGGGGTGGTTATGTCGGAATCAAATCGACTAAAACCGCATGCCATCTCGGGTCTCAATTACCGGAGTGGAAACCTGTAAACTGTTATATGAACAGATTTCTTAGCACCATTATAATGTAGAATATGCGGCCATCTAAAAACTGTAGATGGCTCATGGGCAGCTGCTGCTGCAGCAGGGGTGCAAGGGAAACGCCTTATGGACTACCTTATCCCCAGCGTCTGTAGACCCAAGACGGTTTGCGGTATTAGTCGATCCAAGTCCAACATAGCCACCCATGCTAACCAGCGCAGCGGAGGGGTATCCGTGGGGATTGCCGCACGGATAGGTAACCCCATATAAAATAATGGTTTAACATCATTACTCTGTACCTATATTCGCAAAAAAATAAATAATTTGTTAAATGATAAAATTATTGTTGATATTTTTAGTTATTTAATCCATCTAAAATGACAAAACTCGCTTCTGTCAAAATGGTTTGTACTTATGTATTTGATGAAAATATTGGCAGCCCTATGAAAGTGAATTCGAATTTTAAGCTTTCTTAGGGAGATTTCCTTCTGTACGACAGTACCATAGATATTCATGTGCTATAATCACCTATGCCGCGCGGGGTCTAGGCGGTCTTTGCTATACTTTATTCAGTCGGGTTGTCAACAGCCGTTCGCGCGCTCGTAACGCATGTACTATGTGTTCATCCGAATTTTGTTAGGTTAATATAATAATGCCTCAGACTAGATTAAAAGTAAGTACTGATGTCTCCCCCGCCTAGGGGAGACATCAGTACTATAGAAGTCCTGTTGTCTCCCCTAGGGGAGCCATCAGGGGAGACACGAGTCCGCGATCAATGCATGCTATTGTAATAATACTAGGTATTCCTTGTAAAGTACCTACGGATGCGAATCCAACAAGTCAAATATAAACCTGTCTTTTTGATACTGTGTTAAGATAAAAAAATTGAATTTATTACCTACATAGGTACTTGCGTTAGGCTATTTGATAAATTAATAAGAGAATCTGGCCTAATTACCTATATTATGAACTAGCTTACCCGCGCGCGGCTCCGCCCGCGTGAATGTTGACTATCGTCACCAAGTCTTTTTTAAACTGAGGGACTACCCGTACTAACTTTCAATGTGTCTATTCCTTGGCAAACAGTGGTTGCAGCTAAACGTACCTATTTATTTCAGCTCGAGTCGTATCAAACCCTTCAAGGTAAAGTGCCGTGCATCGCGGCCAAAGCCAGTCTGTCTACCATCATTGTCCTTTTATGGAGATTTTATGGGGATTAGATAGCTGCTCTGGCCAAGCGTTGAAATATTGATTGTTGATCTTATGAACTGTTGATCCCGCGTATGTATCCCATGTGACTTGGAAGAGGCCCTTTGATAAACCCTTTTACCATAGTTGCATTGCACTTTCACATTCGATGCACTATTTCAAATTAGTTTTAAACATTATTTTTTTCCGAAAATCTGGTTTTATCGGTTTTTATTATTAAAATCCTGCTATGCAGACATTGACATTTTGACAACCTGATTTGACATTCAAAAAGTTGAAACTAAAGAAAGAGTATAATACCCCTTTGGGAATAATAATAAAAACCGTCCCGGTTCCGTACAACACTGGGTTGAGGGACGAACTTAGCTTTGCTGCAGTGCTTCTTGTCTTGACTGACAGACATAGGTACCCACAGATTTTTTTTGGTGATGTGGGTAATTTTTACGCTTTCTCAAACTTTTACCTTTACCTTTGCCATAAGATTTTACTTTCTGCAAAATATCTGGATTCTAGCCCAAAAGGAAGTACCCTTTCTTTTTCTCCATGCGAAAACCCCGTCGGGCTTCACCTCAACGGAGCTATCGCGGCAACGGAGGTTAACGCCCTGGCACCCTGGGCCTGCTTCTGCTAGCTAGGGTGACGGTTAGCCCCGACTGTCACCCTAGACCCGCAATCATGGAGAACGGAAATAGTTCTGCGAACTACGCCGCCCGGTGCACCTTCAACGGCAAGGGCCGCCAGTGCTAGATATCTCCAGTAGCTTTTCGGCTGCTGTTTCTGCGCTCATTACCGCCTCGCAAAAAAAGCGGTCCCGTTCCACATACACTCTACTATGGTGACCATGGTCGGCACCAGAGCCTAAGCATGAGGCTCCCTACACCGACGTCTGCTTCAAGGATATGACGATATGACTCTATTCACTCTGGACACTCTACCTCGTGGCTAGCGGGGCAGGTTATGTCTGACTCTTACCGACTAAAACCGCACGCCGTCTAGGGTCTTCTGACGCCAGGGTGTAAGGTGGCCCATAGAGAATTTTCCTCGCACCCCGACTTGACCCGGGCCATCTCCGGATTTGAGATGGCCCCGTCGGGTTCGGCAACCAGTGTTCGCGTCATACCCCTGGAATAAGGGGGGTGCGCTTCCGCGCGCCGCCGCCTCGGTCTGCTTCTGCTAGGCTGAGACGGAGGTCGTCAGACCTCCGACACCTTCGTCGTAAAAAAACCTCATCAAAATACGTTAAGTAGTTTTTACGTCCATCGCGATTATCGGCTTTTGATGGGGTCTTTTTATTAGAAAGGTTTTGGTTGGACGAGTGGAGACCAGTGGAGTGAATAGTAAAGTGGAGAGTGGATAGTGGAGTAGTGAGTGGAGTGGAGAGCTGTTTTATTGAAATAGACTTGGTGGCGATACCGACCTCCACGCGAGCGAAGCCGCGGGCGGAAGCTAGTTCTTAATAAAGTGTTAGTCTATGAAAAGCCACTGCGTCTGTTTCAATTGAAGCTACACCAGACATGCTGTGGAATAAGGCTAAACATCTCATCCAAAATACAGTAGCGGAATCTATTCCAAGAACAGAAACACGCAAACGTCAACATTGGATGACGGATAGTACTCTTGCTCTAATTGAAGAGAGGCGTCGTAAGAAAGCTGCTGGAGCAGACATAAGAGAGTTAAATAAGATGTCTGCCAAAATCAAAGCTTGCTGCAGGCGAGATCACAATTGCCACCTTCGTAGCATCTGTGAAGATGTTGAAAAACACGCTACAAAGCACGAGTCTAGAGATCTGTACCACAAAATTCGTCTTATTACCAAATCTCTGCCGACTAAAACCTGGGCAAGAACGACAAGAACGAATTGGTAACAGAACTAGAACAAATATCTGAAACATGGAAGAATTACTGTCAGTCATTATTCCGAGACCCGCAGTCGCGACAGTTTGCAAGCACAGACCTAGAGAAAGAGAATTTGGAACCAGACATCCTTATATCCGAAGTAAGAGCTGCCATAAAACACTTGAAAAACAAGAAAGCAACTGGTAGAAATGCAATTCCGATAGAGACAATTAAAGCTTTAGGAGAACGCGGTTACCAGATGTTTCATCTTATTTGCAACAAGGTGTGGCAGACAGGAGTTTGGCCTTCGGAATGGACGCACACCGTTTTCACACCCCTGCACAAAAAAGGTTCGACAAAGAAATGTAACAATTACCGCCTCATTGCTCTAATATCACATGTTAGCAAAATAATAATAATAATATAATAATAATATTTATTTTCATAATCGTTATTCGTTCCACAGCGAAGTCATACATTGATATTTTACATGCACACAGATGCATCGCACTCTATAGTAACTTATATTATAGAAACGAATCTGTATATTTTGGGTTTGCTGAAAATGTAGATACTCATCGACCCTTTGTATTTTGTAAGATTATTAGAATGTCATATAAAACACGCAATGAACCGGCCCCAGTGAGTAGCCCGTGATATAAGGGTGCGGTCCAAGTGTACGCATTGTGTCATGTTAACTAATGGTTGTTGTTAGTGAATAAAGTATCAAAATAAAGATAATGTATCTACTTAACTACTACTAACGCCATCTAATGGGTAACGTTGTACTAACCTAAGAATGTCAATGGTCATTGTATGTACTTTTGAAATTAAACGTTAGTTCTGTTGCGAACATCCAACGAGTTTTATTAAGAGTTGTAATGGAGAAATGAAAGATATTATAATAAAAGTTAATATCCTGTGTATTATGAAATGTCGGTTCCGTTCGGTTCGGAAAAAGGAACAATAACATACAGATTAAAATAAACACAGTGATCTAAACAACTTTTTTTATTTTAGCAACGGTTGGTCTCATTTTCGCTAGACCGTTTTTCTCTTCACGTGCAGCTTCTCTTTTTTGAATTGCCTCTATCAAGTAAAGGGGCTCTCTGATCTCCATTTTTCTATCTAGCCTGGAATCTATTATTTCAGGTATCATACAATCTATAGTATAAAACTTTTTTTTTTTATACCACTTAGGTGGTAGACAAGCACACGGCCCACACTGATGGAAAGCGGTTACCGTGGCCTATGGACGCGTGCAACACCAGGGGGTAACGCCCCTCGCTGCCGACCCTACAAAAACCTTCTAATGCCCTTCGTGAAGAACCCCATATTGTAGCCGCCAGGGAAAACCACTGCAGGGAGATCGTTCCATAGCCTAAGCGTGTGCGGAATGAAATTTCTTTCATACCTTACAGTACATACTGCAGGCGGATGCAACGTGTGGGGATGAATTCCCTGCCTGTGGCGAGCGGTGCGATGGTAGAAAGTGGCTGTAGGCATAATATCAAATAATTCGTTTGAACACAAACCATTATATAGGCGGTAGAAGACGCACAGCGAGGCGAAATCTCTCCTGAGGCTGAGCGGCTCCACATCGCCTACAAGTAGGGAATCGTCGACGATCCGCAGCGCACGTCTTTGAACCGACTCGAACGGGTGAAGTCTTTGCCCCGCAGTGAAGTATTTTTTCCTCCATTATTATTTTGGTTCTGTGGCGTAGGGGTAGTGAACGCGGCCGCTGCGCAGGAGGCGCGGGTTCAATCCCCGGCCAATGTAAATATTTGTATGCATGACTATGGGTATTTGCATTGGTCTGGTCGTGCCTCGGAGAGCACCTTAAGCCGTCGGTCCTGGTTGCCCTACAAACATCTATAGCAGTCGTTACGGGTAGTTGGAGCCGTAAAAAGTCCAACAACAACGGTCTAGCTGCAATGCTTCGATATCGCCTAATGTCACCATTGGGTTGTGAAGGTCAGTAAGTTGGCAGTCGCTTCACGGAAAATATCAAGGTCCAGCCAAATCCGCAGTTAAGACTGGTAAAGCGGACCCCAGATACCGAGGTAAAAGCTTTGGATGCGACTAGGGTTAACGCTAGGTTGAAGAAGATTATTTTACCAGAATTTAATTGAATTTAATTTGTACGCCACAAATGGCAGAATATGCTGAGCCACATCGCATGTAAATCATGTTATTATTATAATATCTGTGTAACAACCATATTCACAAATAAATATTATTATTAAATATTATTATTATAATTCTCTTTATTTTAATTATATACATATTAATTACATTTTTAAATATATCTAAAAGAAAAAAAAATACGTTTAAAAATATAAAAATAGTGCTCCACCGGCGTCGGGTACAGGGACCAAGCCACCGGTAGTTAGGGCTCCAGGGAGAGGAACTTCCTCACAATGCGTGCCGTGTCGAGGAGTACCGCCTTCTGCATCAAGCCCTTGATCCAACTGCCTAACGCGAGCCTCTTGAGATGTTGGTCGAGGCTCTTGGCGATCAATCCGTGGACCGATACGACTATCGGAACAATAAATGCCGAGTCCACATTCCACATGCCGACAACCTCGTGAGCCAAGTCCAAATATTTTATTTGTTTGTCTTTTTCGGCTTTCACGAGATTATCGTCATGTGGAATGGTGATGTCGATGATTATTGCGCGGCGCTCTGATCGATCTATCACCACTATATCAGGCTTATTGGCTACAATAGTCCTGTCAGTGATGATAGATCGATCCCAATACAACGTGATATGACCATTTTCGAGAACTGGGTCGGGCACATACCTGTAGTACGGTACTTCTGATTCCACAAGTTTGTACTTTAGAGCAAGTTGTTGATGAACGATCCTGGCTACTTGGTTTTGTCTATGCAAGTACTCGCTGTTGGCAAGATGAGAACAACCAGAAATTATATGTCTAAGGGATTCTCCGGGACGGTGGCACGCCCGACAAATGTCAACCGTACCATCCTTTATAATATACTTCCGATAGTTATTCGTCATCACAACTTCGTCCATAATTGCAAAAACAAACCCTTCAGTTTTCCCAAATAGGTCACCGAAGCGTAGCCAAGATACAGATGCTGGTAAATCTATATCAGGCCCATGGAGAGCCCGACAGAAACGTTCATGCAACTCTTTGCTCTTCCATACATCCCTGTGGTCATTAATACTTAATACCACAGGTTTGCGCCAGTTCTCTTTAGCCAGCGCGAGCGGGGTGAGTCCGTTATCCACCATCACTACATCACGATGCATATCAGCGTCATTGTGTAGGAAGTATTCCCTGAGGTTGCACACCTCACGGTTATGGAGGGACTTGGCATTTAAAAAGCCACGTCCCCCGCATTTCCGCGGTATGTACAACCTCATCACAGATGAATGCGGATGATGCATTCGGTATGCAGTAAGAAGCGTACGAACTTTCCTATCCAGAGCTTCTAGTTCGATCTGAGTCCACCTGAATACATTTTATTATTATTCTCTTTATAGAAATTATCATTCTATATTTTTTCAATTTTCATGTCCAGTCCAAACCACAAAAATGCTATTTTTATTCACTTTTTTGCGTGATATGTAGATGTCTCTGAACTTGATAATTATCAATCGTGATTGGTGTTTTGTTTATCTGATCGCCTGTTGGATTGCGTTTCCAGAAATCCATTTTTTTCTTAGTAACCCTATCATCATCTACATTTTACATTCATATATTTGGCAAGTTATTTTGCTACACGCTAAGTAGGTTGTTTGGCACGACAGTTTTAAAATAATTTATGTAACAAATATTATGTGGAAAATGTCGTTGGTACCACAAGGGTATTTCTTTTAATGTTTTTGAAATTTTTAGGTACTTATCTACTACAATTTTTTGTTATATAATTAACTAAGTATAATGAAAACTAAAAACTAAACACAATAAATATTTACATGGCGTCAAAAAATTCCTCTGCATCATCGCTGACTGGTAATGTGCCCAGAAGGCTGGCAGCATTGCCACGCTGAATGGCAATGCTGATTCTCTGTGCAAGATAGAGTCCAGCCTTCTGGTCACCTGTGGCGTCGATCAGCCGCTTCGCCAAGTCTTTGTAAACAAGGCGGGCACTTGGACCCCATGACCCCAGCGTCTCAACCCCAAACGGGTCAAAAATGTAATCACCAACTAAGTTGGAGTATTTTCGCCGTTTGAGGTTTTCTGCAGATGCAGCAGCAGCGCCGGCACAGCTTGCTGTGCTTGGAAGATGTGAAGGCGCAAGGGTGTCGACGCACGTTGCGTCCCACACCAAGGGCCTACCCATCTTCCAAGGCAGCAATGACATACCATCCGGTCTCTTGCCATCGTCACGTACCAGTCCATTAGGTTCACGAACGGCTGGCAAGCCGGCGGTGACAAGAGCACGGCGGATGATGTCATTGATGCAGGCATGGCGCGATATTCGGCCTGCGCTTCTGCTGCATGAAAGGCCATGGTGTCCAAGGCTGTCGACGGCTTCACCACAGTGGCAATGATGCGGAGAAACACATGGCGCGCCTAGACGGAGGCAAGTGGCAAGGCGGAAAGTAGTATCGTCCAACATGGTACCTGTGTTGGACGATGAAAGTGCCTGGATCCAGAGCCCTGACTCCCAATCTCCCACAGCCAACAGGCGTGCACGCTCTGTAACATTAGAAGCTGTATTAAGTAAATGTTTTTTTAACAGCTTGCAGAGCGGCTCATCCCATTGTCTCTGGGAGGAAAGGTTACCAGGCAATTCAGTATTGGGACAGGCCACCCTCCAAGCATCTATGGCATCGGCCTTACACGACACCTCAGAGTTAACCTGTGTGTTTATTAAAATTTTCCTGGTTAACTCTTCGGTGCCATGGACCGATGACAGAAATGCTGGTAGGCTAACATCTGAAATTTTGCGAACACCGAGACCACCAAAGCGAACCGGTAGGGACGCTTGGAGCCAGGCTCGGTCGTTCAAGGCCACATTTAAAATTTTGCTTATGGTGTTTTTGATTATATTGTCAATTTTTGCCAAAAGTGTCAAATGTTTCCAAAACTGAGATGATCTGAGTGCATGGGTCAATTTAGGGACAAAAAGACAGAACCGAAGGATAGTAAACGCCGAATGAACACTTATGTTTTGTAATTGATCTGTGATGTTTTCAAAATTTTGAATTTTCTCATCTACAAATGTATGAAATCCATCTTCTAATACCGGGGACCTAAGGAGACGCAGAGAATCTTTTTGTAATACCGTAATATTGGGGGCCAAAAATTCAATTGTTCTATAGTCGAGAGTCTGTCCGTTCTGTCAGTGATAAAAATTTCGCATTTATCTGAGTTGAGTTCTAAACCAATGGATTTGAATTTATTTTTGATAAAATTTAAGTCTTGTAAAACCGTTTGTACGCTGCCTCCTAAGGTCCCGTCATCTAGATACCATATGTTAAATTTATTAATTTATTTGTTGAATGATTGGATGAATCGCTAGACTAAAGATGACAGGTCCCAAAGGGTCACCTTGCTGACATCCAACTGCCGATTCCAAAAGATGATCCTTGTAAACTAATTTTGTCGGGTATCTATAACATTGCCAAAGGAACTTATAAATTTGAGGGGTTTCTAATTTTGCTTGGGTCAGCAAGGTATCCCTATTTACTGAATTGAAGGCATTCCTCAAATCAACCTTCAAAATGACCTCACCTTCACCACTGCCAAGGTACGTCGAGAGCGCGTGTATGGCAGCCTCACAGCCCCCTTTTGAACCGAAACCTAGTTGCAGGGGCTGGAATTTTGCTGCAAGTTCGGTACTATAGTACTTGCAGCAAATTTTGGCTGCCAAACGTCGTAGCGTGCTCCCTACGGCAATGGGACGAATGCCACCATCCCTCTTGCGCAGGGCACATAAGTTGGCCCCGTACAAGATGCTGATGATGCCCTCGTCCACACTGCCGGAGAGCATCAGATTTATTAGAGCCGTCAGCTCCTTCAGAAGGGCATCACCGGCCTCCCCAGCACTAGGACATAACAAATCTTTAAGATGCTGGGAAGTCAGGCCGTCGAGACCGCCAGCAGATCCACTTCGGAAGGAGCAAACGGCTGCAAAAACCTCCTTGGCAGAAGTGTTGAGATACTCAGTGTTTGTATCGGGTGGTTCTGGGAAGGCAAGGCCGATTGATGGTGGTGGGTGCTTACTCTGCAGACCCGCGAGCGTGTCTGGAGAGTAAGGTGCCACCACGTCACTACTAAAAAGTAACCTCGAAGCTCCTCTTATATCACCTTCCCTTATTTTATTTTCTATAAATTTTGATTTGTTGGTTTGAACGGAATAGGATAATTTTGAATCAAAACGATATGAAGTGTTAGAGCAACTTTCTTTAATTTGGGCTGTCAAAGATTTTTGTGTACCACTGTTGCTTTTGATATGTAGTATTCTGTAAGGGAAGGTTAGCAGTTGTTCCCAGGCCGATATGGAGTTCACCCGGACGACATGTTTAATACAATTTGATAAATTTAGAGCCACAGAAGGCCTAGCGCCTCGGGGAATCCTTTTTAAAACCGGAACAGAATTTTTCATGTCACTTAAAGATTGCCAAAAGGGAATTTGGGGGGTATCAGGTGAGACATGGCTACCCATTACAGGGATTATGGGACTTGGAAGTACATTTTGGTGTTTATGGGTCTTACCAATATGTACTTAAAAGCCCCGCTCACCTTTGAAAAAACGGGCCTGGGAACAAAAAGGACAACGTACGAAGTCACTTGATAGAGGAGCGGGTTGACTTGAACACCTTACCACATTGCCACTTAAGTCTTGAGGCATTCACTTACACTATATAATCTATATAAAATATAAACAAATACCAAAATACCAAAACAACTAACAAAAACAAAAAAAAACAAAAAAAAACAAATAACAAAAAAGAATATAAAATAAATTTGAAACTAGGTAGGTGCACTTGACACTTGAAGCGCCTGCGTCTTCGCATCATAGCAACGCGGGGGACCGGCGACGCCGCCCGCGTTGCTCCAGGACGTAGAAGCTTCGTAGCTCATTAACCCAGTGGTGATAAAATGGTTTTCCTTCAGGCCAAATAATTTGAAATTATATAAACAATTCATTCGAACGTTCTCCGAGACAGCTTTGAGTTTGTTTATATTGTGATTCGACGCGAAATCGTCTCTTTCATCTCACACGATTTTACGTTCCAATTAAAAGATTCCGAATAAAAATGTCCAACGACAATCGAAGATTATATCGTTATATAATATTATTATAATTATTATCTATTTTACAATATCTTTTATTGGCTTTTATTATTTAAAATGAAATTTTCATTAATTTCTAAGAAGGAATATTTTTATATGATGACATTCGTCTTTTGAACGAAAAAAAAAAAAAGTTTTTAAAAACTTTTTGTAATCATTTTTGTGTGATTGTTATTTTTCCCAAAAAATAAATAAATAAAAATAAAAATATTGGCACACGAATACGAACATTTTATTTCTATTATTTTGTCAAACCCTGGGCTTGCATCTAAATAGGGTATTCTTGTATCTACAAATAACTCGCATATTTGCCCCGACTTTGCTTGAAATAATATAAAGCATTACTATTAACTTAAAATTCTAAATCTAAGCATTAAATATATTTATTTTAGGCAGAGTGAATATCAATAATGAGTACGTTATAGATACTTACTGCCTTTTAATTCTTCCTTTCTTTTTCTGTTTATAGTATTTTTCTTTACGTTTTCCCATAATCTTCAATAAGTACTTACATAAATATCTACTCATCACAAAATAAAAGACCAGCACCGTAGACAAATGGAAAACGTCTAAATCGCAAACGATCGCTTAGAAAACGAACGATTAGGTCGACCAATCACAACCCAGCTCGTCGCCGGTGTACGATGCGCGCGCCGCGGCGGCATCACGAGCTGGAGTGTGATTGATGGACCTAATCTATACGTTTCCTTAGCGACCGTTTGCGATTTAGACTTTTGCCACTTGGCTACGGGCCCTGTTTTGACATTTTTCTTCGTAGTGTAACTATTGATGTATCTATACGATTCGGTACTCGATACTCACAATGAATCGATTCCAGCTTGCATAGGGATTTAATCGATTTGAATATGTTTAACACGTTCTCGTGAGCAACCCTGTTTCAGAATTGTTGTGGCGAGACGCATCTTTCTCCTATACAACGTCTAAAGACGTCCCGCCACAACATATGTGTCTTAGTATTATGCTATGTGGCGCGACGTCATCCACGTCCGAAGTTTATAGACGTTGTCGCCATCTTGCATGTCTGATATAACATGCTAACGGCCGGTTTCTGAAAGGGCTGTCAAATCATTGATCAACTAACACTGCTGTTAATTAAACATCATAGATGTCAAATCAATTTGAGTTTCTAGAACGTTGATCAGACCAAAATTACCTAACTAATCTATGATTATTTTGATTTGACATGCGGTTTGTTTTATATTGTGGCCACACTGCTCATTGTTGTTCATTAGTTCATTCTTATCAGTCGAAAATGACAATATGCCTGGTTCCAAAGCGGAAAAAAAAATTACGGATTGTCATTGGTGACAAAATATAAATTTCGGAGTGCGAATTTCAAATAACAACTCTCAAGTTCAAGTTTACCTAAGTTTACCTATATTCTCAAGTATATATTTTCTAACAACTCTGAAGTTCAAGTTTTAAATTTACCTGCCTATATTCTCAAGTTTATATTTTCCGTATCCCGTATCCCGTATTTAAAATGGCCTCACGAGGAAAGAACTTTACCGAAAGAGAAAAGCAAAAGCTTTTAGAACTAGTTCAGAAGTAAGTACACTCTATAATATAATCTTTATTGTTTAATAACATTGTTTACATTACACATCCTGGGCTGTAGCTGACTTCTGTATAATATGTACATTGTTTTATTCCAGATACAAACACATAATTGAAAACAAGTGCACAAATGCTGTATTTACAGTAAAAAAAAAATGAAGCATGGGAAAGCATAACCCATGAATTCAACAGCAATGCAGAAGTGCCTCGAATCCAAAAACAGCTGAGCACAGCATATTTAAATTTAAAAAGAACTAGAAGACAGAATTCCTCTTCATTATAAAAATCAAAAGGATTCATTCTCGTCTTGAATGTTCGCGTTCTTTGCTCTTTATCACTGCTAGAAGTGCTGATACTCATGTCAATATCGGAAAGTGACATGATTTTAATCTAAAACAAGAAACAATACTAAGCTTTAGCAAGATGTCCGAAATATACAATTTTTACAAATAAAATCGTGTAGGTAATTATTGCAAATAAACCAACATGTTAATGACATACCTTAATGATGTAGATTTGAAGAGAAAATGTAGATTCACGTAGAAAAACAATTTGTATTCATAAGTTAATTCACCGATAAACACCGATTAGTTGACAAAACTTTTGACACGAGTATAATCTATGATCACGCCCTGACAAGCGTTTCAGAAACCCAAAATGACGGTTGACATACGATTCTCGAGTCAAATTAGACAGCTATGTTAACTGACACGATGATCAAATTAAACTATTTAACCATGCTTCTAGCAACCCAATGACTATTTGACAAGAGATTTAACAGCCGATTAGTTAATTTTAGCGTTGATCAGCCTTTCGGAAACTGGGTGTAAGTGACACAACGTTCATGAACGTCAACTTTGATTTAGGAAATTTAAATTAAGAACTTAATGGGCGCGGACTGTCAAAATGGGCCTTTCATTTTTAACCCCCGACGGAAACCCGAACGGGGTGTTATAAGTTTGACGTGTGTGTGTGTGTGTGTGTGTGTGTGTGTGTGTGTGTGTGTGTGTGTGTGTGTGTGTGTGTGTGTGTGTGTGTGTGTGTGTGTTTGTAAGTCTGTCTGTGGCATCGTAGCTCCCAAACAGATTTTGATTCTGTTTCTGCTATATTTTATGAAAATAGGTTATTAAGCCATTTCAAAGATATAAGGGGTGAAAGTGGGGATGAAAAATTGAATGTATTCAAATATACCCGTGTTGGGTATCAGATGAAAGGTCATAACTTACACATCACGATACCGCAAGTTTTATGAAAATCGGTAAAGCCATTCGAAAGATATTATGAGGAGTGGAATGTATTTTTAATTCTGTAACCACACTCCGCTCAATTCGCATTAGCTCTGAATAATTGTTGATAGACTATACGTATGTTGAAATTAAATAATGAATTAGCTATTTTATACTTAAGTTATCCCTATAAAAAGCATGAAATAAAAATTAAATTTAAAATTTAAAAAACCCCCGACTCACAAAAAAAGCACAATAAAAAACCTATAAAAAGTAAAAAAAATAACTATTATATTATGACCTATCTACCCTAAGTATTGAACCTTTATTATTATTATAGGCAGGTAGCTATATTATTTACGTATGCATATTTTTAACTACAGTTTGTCTCGTCGGGGACCGCTCACCTAACCATAACCTAATCGCCTGTCTCGCAAGATCTAGAAGAGCGGTCCCCCCGACGAGACAAACTGTTAGTTAAATATATGAATACGTAAATAATATAGTTACCTAAATAATAATAAAGGTTCAATACTTAGGGTAGATAGGTCAGGTAGTTATTGTTTTACTTTTTAAAGATTTTTTATTGTGATAACCATAGTGTTTAATGTTTAATTCGTAAAAAAAATAAAAATGTGCCTAGTTCGTCTCTTAACTGGAAAAGTATACCTAAATTATCAGCAGTTGTCAACACTCGCACCCCACCCGATGCGGACACAAACGGACGTGCGCTCACCTTGAATTGCCAAATGGCACTGAAGTTTTTCCACGGTAAGAGTCCGACATAACCTGCCCCGCTGGCCGCGGGGTGGGTATCCATGAGGATTTCCGCACGAAAAAAAAAAAAAAAAGGCTCTATTTACAGACAAATAGATTCTTACTAAAATATATGGAAAGCGGGGAACATTTTCAGCTGCGAAATTGAATGGATGTTTAAGCTTCGATTATATTTTTTTGGATAGAATTAGTACAAAACTTGAACGGTAAATAGGTATATTATTTATACTTTGTTCTCAAGATTTAACTAATTTTGGTTTCAAATAGTGCAACGAAATAGTGGAAATTGTCAAAACAGCAAAGGTCGATTTCAATCATTTTGAGCAATATTGTGGATTTTCTTTTTCAAAAATTAAGTCTCATTTATTAAGGACCCATTTAATTTTTCAAAATGTTATTTAATTAAGTGCATTCTTTGTATTTTGTAAAGTATAGTATGTGCCTATACGCGCATTTTTAGAGACGTGTCTCTTAAGTCGACGCCTTGACGGTATTCCCCTTCAATTTTAGTCGACATCTACGAACATGCGACATAACTTACTATCACCAACAAGGCGCCGACTTAATTTGACAGGTGTTCACTAACATTAATCATCTGTCCCTTTATCTTAATATATATAAATCTCGTGTCACAATGTTTGTGCTATGGACTCCTAAACCACTTAACCGATTATAATAAAATTCGCACACCATGTATTGTGCAGTTCGATCCAACTTGAGAGATAGGATAGTTTTTGAAACGGATTTCGACATCCACGCGGGCAGAGCCGCGGGCAACAGCTAGTATCTAATAAGGAAAGAAACAGATGCAGTTATAAAATTTTAGAGAATTTTTAGTTTAGAGATGTAACAACAGAATTAGCAGCAATAATAAATTTGAATTGTAATAAAATCAGTTTTTAAAATTGTGCGCCTCTCAAGCGCATGAATATATTTTCAATAGGTACAATAAAATAACGTTATCTTTCTAGGGTACATTAAAGAAAAACGATTCAAAGATATTATGGCGCTCAAATATTTGGCGTTACTGCTGCTGCTACTGGTGGTAAATTGGAATTGCGCCAAGTCGACACAAACAAAAGGGCTGACATTAATGAGCGCCAATCGATCGAGTGACACACAACAAGCAAATCGAACTGGCTTGATACTGGAAAATATAAACTCAAGAAAGTCTTTTCGTAATGCTTATGAATCTTATAGTCAATTCAATAGGACTATAGTTTGGACGAATAGTGAACAGCAGGATTGTTTTTACAAAACTCGCACGCATGTAATAAAAACGCCCGCGTACGATTGTTATTGGCGTGATACCAAGGTTTTTAGGAATAGAGAATTTTATGCGTTCTGGAATGCATTTGGACCAGATATATTGTATACTTTTGACTTTATATTATTTGATGAAAAGTATTATTATGATTATGTTAATAGAATCTGGTTTTTATTAGGTTATCTTAAAATCCTTGCCATGGAAGTAGATAATCCTTTAGATTTAGTGGCTCAAGTTAAACAGTATGATATTTATAAGACCTGGCATGATGATTTGAGTTTAAAAATAAGTGCTTTGGAAGTCTCATTAGCAGGTTCTTGGTTCTTGGAAAACAAAGGTACTGATGTCGACAACGCAATGACAAAAATGATGATGAACAAAACGTCCGTAAACTAAGATCTCGAACACGATCCCAAAGATAAGATAATATTACTGGCTACTACTGAAACAGTCATCGGAGTTAATGGTAATAGTTAGGTATGGTATTAATAAATTAGTTATCATAACTGCTTTCTTTTTACTTTGTAAATGTTCATCATTCTCTGAACCTTTTTCCCAACTCAGTTGGGGTCGGCTTTCCAGTCCAACTGTGATGCGGCTGAACTTCGATATTTTCCGTGGAGCGACTGCCATCTGACCTCCACAACCAATGGCGATATCGAAATTCCAAGTTATACTGGTTGGACTTTTGAGGGCTCCAACTACCCGTAACGACTGCCATACTGCCCCCGTTATTGTAGTTACAGTAAGTCGTGTTACTGGGGTTATGACTTTTTTTACATAATCTAAATCGCGAATAATTCAAGACCTACATAGTTTTTCCTTTTATTTTTGTCTAAATTATTGACAAAGATATGTTAAGCTTAATAACAGTAAATCACATACAGATTCAACCGTTTGTTAGAATTAGACCAGTAAGTAGACTTACTGTGCTAAAATAATATTGTATTTCTTATTTTTTCTAAAATATTCACAGTAATTAAACTTACTGAAGTTTTTTATTATTCAAATGTGGTATTTCCACCACACGTCATATTTCCAGTAAGTATAGTTACACTTTTTATAAATTAGTACCATTCATCCTACTATATATATATATATATATATATAATTTATAAACGCGAAAGTTTGTAAGAATGTATGTCTGGATGTCTGGATGTCTGGATGTATGTTTGTTACTCTGCCACACAAAAACGGCTTGATGGATCTGGCTAAAATTTGGTACAGAGATAGATTATAGTCTGGAATAACATATAGGCTACTTTTTATACAAGCTAATACCGCGGCTCCGCTCGCAAAGTCGATCGGTCGGGATTTCTAGATATATCTTGGTTACTCTTTCACGTAAAAACGGCTGAATAGATCTGACTGAAATTTGGTAACGAGATAGATTAAAGTGTGGAATAACATATAGGCTACTTTTTATACAAGCTTATACCCGCGACTCCGCTCACGGAGTCGATCAGTCGACCCACGGAGTAGATCAGTCGGGATATCTGGATGTATGTTTGTTACTCTTTCACGTAAAAACGGCTGAATAGATCAGGTTGAAATTTGGTACAGAGATAGATTATAGTCTGGAATAACATATAGGCTACTTTTTATACAAGCTAATACCGCGGCTCCGCTCGCAAAGTCGATCGGTCGGGATGTCCAAATATTATGTTTGTTGCTATTTC
The DNA here is from genome assembly GCA_963576445.1 of Lithosia quadra. Lineage (NCBI taxonomy): Eukaryota > Metazoa > Arthropoda > Insecta > Lepidoptera > Erebidae > Lithosia > Lithosia quadra. Next base: position 4,751,866 of record OY754897.1, read on the forward strand.
ACGTAAAAACGGCTGAATGGATCTGGCTGAAATTTGGTACCGAGATAGAGTGTGAAATAACATAATTATAAGCTAATACCAGCGGCTTCGCCCATGGAGTTGATCAGTCGGGATATCTGGATGTATGTTTGTTACACTTTCACGTAAAAACGGCTGAATAGATCGGGTTGAAATTTGGTACAGAGATAGATTATAGTCTGGAGTAATATATAGGCTACTTTTTATACAAGCTAATACCCGCGGCTCTGCCCGTGGGAGTCAATTGGTTGGTAATCGTTTTTTGGTCATATCCCCGGTTCTACTTATAGTATAAGATCCCGTTAAGAACGACCTTCACCGAGATGCTTATTTAATGAAACATATTTTATATTTAATTTAATATGTCAATAAATATAATCCATATGGGTTGCCTAGCAAATTTCAGTCCAGAGTATGTTTAATTAATAATTTAAAAAAAATATTTTTTTAAACATTTCACCGGTATGATTATTAGATAAATTCTATACCAATCGAAAGTATAAAGCCCATAGAATACACAAACGTTAGGTTGCCTATTCTTTTCCGGTCACAACTATCGGGTTGCCAGGTATAAACAGGTAAATCTGTACTAGCATTTTGCAACGTTCTGTTTATTGGATGAAATTTAAATGAAATTAAAGATTATTTTATTCTGAACACGGTGGTGTAGGGTTGCCTGCGAAAAATAAGTCCAGAATTGCGGTTGTCGAATTTTAAAACGTTAAATATTGCTCCGAGTGAATGTGTGCGACTGAGAGGTCCCAACCAACCATCCCATGCGATAGAAGAGGACACAGCATAGCGGCTGTTTAAAGTCCGGCCATTTATTATTATATATATATATATATATGGATATGGCTTGGATTATTGGTTTTTCAAAAATCTAATGAAGATTTTTGAAAAACCAATAATCCAAGCCAGGAATCGAACCTGTTGTTTTTCAAAAATCTAATGAAGATTTTTGAAAAACCAATAATCCAAGCCAGGAATCGAACCTGTTGATTTTGAAAAAAAAAACACACCCTATATTATTACACCATGCGATAGTGTTGCTAGTAAGGATCTTATTCTGGGAAGTAATGACATACCGCAAACTAAAGGAAAGAGCTCATCTTTAACAAAATACATTTTATTTTTCTTACATTAATGATTGATTGTTCAAAATGAATAGCCACTTAGCCATTGTTTTCAATACATAATCGTACTGCATTCAATATTAAAATGTAATTGATTCCGTTTAGAATATTCTCCAAAGAACGTTAAGTTTCAAGTCATCAACTGTATCTCTGTATCATTATGTGTCTTTGTAAATTTCGTTTTTGACATACCCCCAGAGAAAGTAATCTAAGGGATTAAGATCCAGAGATCTCGCTGGCCAAGGCACAGGACCATGCCTTACAATAAAATTGTCGTCAAACTGCTGAATCAAAATCTCTTTTAGGGCTATTATGGGCTGGAGCTCCATCTTGTTTAAAAAAAAACATCAATCATTATAATCATTCTGAGTATAATTTAAAACACGGAATAGTTACGATCGTTTCTGGGATTTTGAACGAAACAAATAGGTACATGAAACATGAATTTTATTAAATTCCAAATTTTCCTTAAATTTGCCGTATATCATTACTTCGCAGAATTTGTTCCTTAACAGCGACACTATCGCATGGTGTAATAATAAAGGGTGTGTTTTTTTTTTCAAAATCAACAGGTTCGATTCCTGACTAGGATTATTGGTTTTTCAAAAATCTAATGATGAGGTATTAAGTTTCATCAAAATCGGGCTCGTGACTCCTTTGACCATTTTTCGCAATTCCTTATAGTTTCGGATTTGGCCATCCAATTCCTTTTGAAAAATTCACCCTGTATATATAATAGTATTATATATGTATCACTATAACCTTCTTTTTTACTAAAGATGTATATATACTTTAGTGTCACATAAAAAATATACACATAAATAATTAATTGATAAAAAAATAAATAAATAACTTTTTCTCTATTTTAATAATAAACTACTCCAAAATGATGCATAGTCTATCGCTATCCTTTTCTTTTCCAAGCCCAAATAGCATGCACACTCTCTTTCTTTAAATGGCCGGACTTTAAACAGCCGCTATGCTGTGTCCTCTTCTATCGCATGGGATGGTTGGTTGGGACCTCTCAGTCGCACACATTCACTCGGAGCAATATTTAACTTTTTAAAATTCGACAACCGCAATTCTGGACTTATTTTTCGCAGGCAACCCTACACCACCGTGTTCAGAATAAAATAATCTTTAATTTCATTTAAATTTCATCCAATAAACAGAACGTTGCAAAATGCTAGTACAGATTTACCTGTTTATACCTGGCAACCCGATAGTTGTGACCGGAAAAGAATAGGCAACCTAACGTTTGTGTATTCTATGGGCTTCATACTTTCGATTGGTATAGAATTTATCTAATAATCATACCGGTGAAATGTTTAAAAAAATATTTTTTTTAAATTATTAATTAAACATACTCTCAATACTCTGGACTGAAATTTGCTAGGCAACCCATATGGATTATATTTATTGACATATTAAATTAAATATAAAATATGTTTCATTAAATAAGCATCTCGGTGAAAGTCGTTCTTAACGGGATCTTAGACTATTAACCAAATGCAATCAAACATACGGCAGATTTTATGTAAAACCAAGACCTTTCTAATAAACAGGCGACATCAAAATTTGTTCAGCAGTTTTGTGTCCATCACGAACAAACAGACAAGGATTGCAAAAAAATAGATATTTGTGGTCAACATAACCAAGTCTTTTTTTTAAATATCGATTATTACAACTAAAAGTACTGTTATAAATGGATATATATTATATGTTCACACCATCGCCTTAGGTGAACCCTGTAAAGATGGTGTAAAGTGAAACCAATAAATAAGGAAAAAAAAAACTTTTGGTCATATCTCCAAATTTTAGGTCTAACCAAGAAAACCGCACTAAAATCCGTTTAGTACTTTTTATCCGAAAGGTTTTGGCTAGACGAGTGGAGACCAGTGGAGTGGAGAGTGGAGCGGAGTGGGAGTAGTGTGGAGAGTGGAGTGGGGAGTGGTCTGGAGAGTGGAGTGGAAAGTGGAGTGGAGAGTGGAGTGGAGTGGATATTGAAGTGGAGAGTGGAATGTAGGGTGGAGTCGGGAGACGGGATTGGACAGTAGAGTGGAGGTCGAGAGTTGTGTGGAGAGTGGAGTGAACAGTGGAGTGGAGTTTGGAGTGGATAGTGGAGTGAACAGCGGAGTGGAAAGTCAAGTGGAGAGCCGTTTCATTCAAATAGACTTGGTGGCAATACCGAATTCCACGCGGGCGAAGCCGCGGGCGGAAGCTAGTAAAAAATAAATCCACGTTGTAAGCATAATTCAAGTAAGTGAGTGAGAATGTATACATACTGTAACTATGCTTAAAGAGCCATCACCATATAATTCTTATTCTTGATACAGTACGATTATTTACTTTAAGTGTGCTTAATATACGATGTACCTGAAAATAAGTTATTATCATCAAGTACCTAACAGTAAAGTCGTGGGTTACTGTAAATATGACAAAATTTTTGGATAGATACATATATTATACTAGCTTACCCGCGCGCGGCTCCGCCCGCGTGAATGTTGACTATCGTCACCAAGTCTTTTTTAAACTGAGGGACTACCCGTACTAACTTTCAATGTGTTTATTCCTTGGCAAACAGTGGTTGCAGCTAAACGTATTTATTTCAGCTCGAGTCCTATCAAATCCTTCAAGGTAAAGTCCCGTGCATCGCGGCCAAAACCAGTCTGTCTACCATCATTGTCCTTTTATGGAGATTTTATGGGGATTAGATAGCTGCTCTGGCCAAGCGTTGAAATATTGATTGTTGATCTTATGAACGGGATACATACGCGGGATCAACAGTTCATAAGATCAACAATCAATATGTCAACGCCATGAAAACAACAGCTTAAAATATCAATAGCTTACTACACCAATAAGTTATGAGGTCAATTGTTCATTAGGTCAACAGTTCATTTTGCCAACAGTTTACTACATCAATTGTTCATGAGATCAATCATCAGTTTTTGTGGTAAGCGACACGTGTCTACACCTAGCGGGATCCCCTGTCTGTGAGACTTATGAATGATGCAGAGAATTAGTTCTGGATTTGTTCTATTGAATTAAGCTGGAATCAGAATTTGTTCCGTATAATAAACGGAAATATAAACTTTTCTAACCGACCTCCAGCCAGCGGAATATTTACCAAAATTAAGTCTGGGGAACTATAAATTGGTATTACCTTTTAGTTCTGTCTTTGTTCTGTTTAACAAAAAAAAAAAATACTTCTAGCGTCCTTACTTCAGCCACAATCAAGCTGAAATGAAACCTCCAGTCAGCGGACTTTTTCTCTCAGGGACATTTTTTTGTAACTTTTACTCAAAATTGATAACATTTAAACTATTTACGACTATAATTTTACTTAAATTACCTATTCGTACATCTAGTATGAAAATTATACCAATATCCATCCTTACAAATATTCGCATTTATAATATTAATTTATGAAAGATAATGCAGACCGGTGAGATTATTTTGTATTCTACCCACTTACTAGCTTTCAGATTCTATACTTTTAATTTTCATACTAGATGTACGAATAGGTAATTTAAGTAAAATTATAGTCGTAAATAGTTTAAATGTTATCAATTTAGTGTAAAAGTTACAAAAAAATGTCCCTGAGAGAAAAAGTCCGCTGACTGGAGGTTTCGTTTCAGCTTGATTGTGGCTGAAGTAAGGACGCTAGAAGTATGTTTTTTGTTTTGTTAAACAGAACAAAGACAGAACTAAAAGGTAATACCAATTTATAGTTCCCCAGACTTAATTTTGGTAAATATCCCGCTGGCTGGAGGTCGGTTAGAAAAGTTTATATTTCCGTTTATTATACGGAACAAATTCTGATTCCAGCATAATTCAATAGAACAAATCCAGAACTAATTCTCTGCATCATTCATAAGTCTCCCAGACAGGGGATCCCGCTAGGTGTAGACACGTGTAAGCGACTGTCAAGCTGAGTGTCACCATTGTACTTAATTGTAACACGGTATATATATGATGTATTGTTACTTTTTATTTATCTTATAAAAAATACCATGGAAGTCTTGCTTGAGCGAGTTTAACTAATTTTTTCATGCAGGTAATGCATGAAGGTATAATAAGAAATAATAAAAACTGATTTAATTAATACTTTTTTATTTGTATGTTAACTCCAAAATGCAGAAAAAATAGTTTTACAATTTATATCTCAGACATACATTTTTTTTTTCAGTTTATGAAATCACAAAAGTCTACCATACATTTTACGGCTGTACCTAAGTTTGCGTTACAATGTAATTTTATACTGTATAATATCGTGGTAAATCATTGTAACTCACAAAAAGTTGATTAATATAAATGTATATTATAACATAATCATAATATAAAAAGTATGGCTATTCCCTCCTTGCTTCAAATTTTCAAGGTTGGTTGGCATTAAGACTTCGCCTCGCCTGATGATAAGCTGGAGGCGAAGTCTCAGAAAAGAGGGTCACTATTACATACATCATATACCGTGTTACAATTATGTACAATGTTGACACTCAGCTTGACAGTCGCCTATCAAACTATACTGTTGACAAAATGAACTGTTGATATAATGAACAATTTGCCTCATAACTTATTGGTGTAGTAAGCTATTGATGTTTTAAGCTGCTGATCTCATAGCGTTGACATATTGATTGTTGACCTTATTAACTGTTGATCCCGCGTATGTATCCCTTATGAACTGTTGATCCCGCGTATGTATCCCGTGTGACTTGGAAGAGGCCCTTTGATAAACCCTTTTACCATAAATTTGCTTTGCACTTTCACATTCGATGCACTATTTCAAATTAGTTAAACATTATTAATTTCCGAAAATCTGGTTTAATCGGTTTTTATTATTTAAATCTTGCTATGCAGACATTGACATTTTGACAACCTGATTTGACATTCAAAAAGTTGAAACTAAAGAAAAAGTAGGTATAATAACCCGTGTGTATAATAATAAAAACCGGTTCGGTACAACACTGGGTTGAGGGACGAACTTAGCTTTGCTGCAGTGCTTCTTGTCTTGACTGACATACATAGGTACCCACAGACTTTTTTGGTGATGTGGGTAATATTTGCGCTTTCTCAAACTTCTACCTTTACCTTTGCCATAAGATTTTACTTTCTGCAAAATATCTGGATTCTAGCCCTAAAGGAAGTACCCTTTCTTTTTCTCCGTGCTAAAACCCCGTCGGGCTTCACCTCAACGGAGCTACGCAACGGAGAGGTTAGTATGTCGGACTCCTACTGACTACAATCGCACGGTCTTTCGTCATATCGGCCTATGTGGCCCGGGATCCGGTGTGTCCTAGAAAGGATATCCCAGAAACTTCGACCTTATCTATAAAAAAGCACGCGTGGAAACATAACGTCCTGGTACCCTGGGTCTGCTTCTGCTAGGGTGACGGTTAGCCCCGACTGTCACCCTAGACCCGCAATCATGGAGAACGGAAATAGTTCTGCGAACTACGCCGCCCGGTGCACCTTCAACGGCAAGGGCCGGCAGTGCTAGATATCTCCAGTAGCTTTTCCGCTGCTGTTTCTGCTCTCATTAACGCCTCGCAAAAAAAGCGGTCACGTTCCACATACACTCTATGGTGACCATGGTCGGCACCAGAGCCAGAGCATGAGGTTCCCTACACCGACGTCTGCTTCAAGGATATGACGCCACTCTATTCACTCTGGACACTCTGCCAATATGTGAAGCGGCGAAGTGTCCACGGAGTAGCCCCGGCAACGGTGGCATTTGGTCGTCAGCGCCCGGCCTACACAATGCAGGAACTCACCAAAACAGCCATGCCCATCAGTGAGTCTTGGATAGCTCAGGGTCATGGGCCACCTACCCTTTTGACCCAAGACGGAATGCGATTTTGGTCAGTCAAGTCCCTACTACGGAGGGGAGAGATCCGTGGGGCTTTCCGCACGAAAATCTCCGGTTGCGGTGCAGGTGACTCACTCACGTGGCGAAAGGCCACTCAACGACCTCCGTCCTCCATGAGCGCAGGCCTGGGGTTGGTAAGTGATTCGATAGTGAGAACACAATTTGGATATTACGCTTTGTGTAATGCCTATCCGCAACATTCCTTTGATCTAATTCAATAGATGCCTCTACGTGTTCCTAAGAAAGAGGTCTTGACAGAAAGACAGACGGATAACGAAGAGATCCTAAGTATAAGGGTTTCGTGTTTTCCTATTGAGGGTTCTGTACCCTAAAAATAAATATATCCTCTTTGCCTTTGAGCAAAAAGAAACAAAGGATTAAAATTTAGACTGAGTCACTTTTAGTTCCTGTTGCCATGACAACAATTATAGATGGCGATAAAAACGTCTGCGAACATCTAATTTTCTTATTATTTCTTTATTTCATGAATTAATCATATCTTTTTAATTTTCTTATATGCTATTCGCAGCGAAGCCAAATCTAACAAATCATAGATCATGAAAATCCGTTCAGCCGTTCTTGAGTTCTAACAAAAGTACCTTTTTGGACCCTTTTAAGGGCTTTAGGGTTTGAATTTTTAAAAATCCTTTCTTAGTACACCTCTACGCATCAAAACGAACACACCCATCAAATTTCAAGTCTCTACGACCAGCGGTTTAGGCTGTGCGTTGTCTCTAGGTCAATCAGTCAGTCAGGACTTTGAGTTTTATATAATGTATTGATATAATATGAATATGCTGTACTGATACCCACTTATTTGCATAACTTGAAACTTTGTAAAAGGAATGTTAATGATGCTATTCATTATTATTATTTTAATTAGGGTTCCCACACACGGGCCACCGGCCACAACCACAAAACGCCGCCACTGGCATATTTCCTGTAATTTTCATACTTTTTATATGGACTCGCCGCACACGGTTGGCGCCGGTGGCGGCCACACGCTATAAATCGTCGCAGCTAGCTTCTTATGGCTTGCACCGGCCACTAAACGCCGACACAAAAAGCCGCCACACCCCACTCGCGCGATTCCGCGCCCCTCTCTCCCTTACCTCAGTTACCCTGTACTCAGGTAACAGTACGATTTTTAATACTAGTCAGTAAAATGACATTTTAAGTATTGCAGGTTTTTTGTATCAAATAAATAGTGATGTGGTTGAATCTGAATCTACGGTAATTGAACAGAAAACTTACACGGTAAGTAATTAAATCTATCTATATGTGTAAAAGAAAGTCGGGTTTGTTACAACATTTATAACACAAAAACGGTTGAACCGATTTAGCTGAAAATTGGTTGGGAGGTAGCTTAAAAGTAGGAGACTGACATAGAATACTTTTTATCCCGGAAAAATATATACAATAAAAAACAAACTTAACTTTGCTGTTCGATCCCTAGACTGGATTACTGTACTAACCACAAATAATAAGTTTGTCGTAGATTACGTCACCCGCAGTGGTGTTCAGTAGGATTAGTGGGTAGTGGTGTTATTAGTTTTTAGGGATTTTGAATTTAGATTAGCTATCATAAGAAATAGGTTTATGTGAGTGGGAGTGGGAGCGGGAGCGAGAGCGGGAGCGGGAGTGAGAGTGGACGCAATAAGCGACTTCCATGCGAGCGAAGCCGCGGGCAACAGCTAGTTATATATAAAAATCAATTGCTGTTCGTTAGTCCGCTAAAACTAGAGAACAGCTGAATCGATTTGGTTAATTTTAGTCTTGAAATATTCGGAAAAGTCCAGAAAAGGTTTAAAAAAAAAAGGTAAGAAAATATGGAAAAATTGCAAGATAAAACTGCGATGAGGTTCTGTAACTGATAAAATTCTATAAAAAATATTTCCATCGTGTAACGTACCTACTAGGCGAGAATAAAATGCAAAGAGGTTCATTCACTGATAAAAATAAAGAATGATTAAAGTGTATATTGTCCCTTTAACCCGGGTCACCCTTTATTGTATCAGTGACTGTTGCACTTGTCATTTTTCTTACTAGAACTAGAAAATGATACTGCATGCCTGGGTTAAAAAAGTAGCAACCACCGACCGCATTGTGTCGACCATCGGCCACAAGTGGCTGTCACGCGCTTCAGCTACTTTTGTGGCCGTTTCTTGCCTCTTGTGGCGGCGTTTGTGGCTGTCGCGTGTGGCCCGTGTGCGGCGACACTTAATGTGGGAACGCCGGTTGCCGGATGGGAGATCAGGCTTTACCTTTGCAGGCCATTTCACCCATATCCCTTGGGGTGTGGGATTGTCCGGCAATCACGGAGTCCCCCCGAACCTACCTATTTCTTTGCAAAATCTTACAACTGGTCCACCTTCAGATCTACTAGGTCCTCTGCGTTTAGTGTGTCTATCCACATAGTCTCCCATCGTATCATCGAGTATATGGGATATTCGGCTAGCAGGTGGAAGCTCGTCTAGTCTTCGTCCATACACTTCGGACATTTGGGGTCGCTTTTCACGCCTATCAGTGTTAGGTGCCTGTTCAGTCAGCAATGCCCTGTTAATACTTCTATAACGAGTCTCATAATTCCTCTGGAGAGTTTCATCAATTGGCTCGTTCTTCTTTTGTCTATGTCCTTGATGAGGATCTTCGACTGCCTCATCCCTGTTGAAAACGTCCATCTCGGCTTGGTTTGCACTGTTGTACTTCAGCTGATTACTCCCTTGGTAATTTTGTGGGCAATTGGTTGTCTGGGCTTTGGCCCTTCCTGGTTTTCATCAGCTCCTTTCCTGGCCAGCTCATCCGCCGTTTCGTTGCCTGTGTTGCCCGCATGTCCGAGTACACAGGCAATCATCACATCTTCTGTTCTGGACAGCTTTTCCAGTGACTTTTTGCACTCTTTGACAATTGCAGACGTGGTTTCTACTCTGTCCAGTGTCTTCAACACTGCCTGGCTGTTGCTGTATATAGTGACGTTCCTTGTGGTCATGTGGCCTGCCGTCTCCTCACATTCGTTTATGGCGAATATCTCCGCTTGAACTCTTAACAGTTTTTAGCTTTTATTTATGCCTAATAGTTACTAAATAAAGAATGATTGATTTACTAGTAAAATAAAATATTTATTATTACATTCAGTGCCATTTCAAGTGTTCAATATAGCATTTTATTTACTAAACATTTGTTGTTTTATACATAACCCGTTTAGATTGTGAGTCCATTATAAAACGTGCATTTTGCATCCCCTGTTATTTTTTAACCTACAATAATATTTTAGAAAATTACATCGTAGCTCAAAATACCCGAGGATCCCGGAGAAATGCAAAGGTTACAGTTACAATAGTTACAGTAACTTACGTAAACTGCATATTATATACTCAGACCAATAAAAAAGTATAGACGGAGTATTGCGCATTTTTTTTGAAGCCAACCAACATATGACGATTCGATAATCTTATGACGGAATTTGACAGATGCTCGGTTTGGTAGTCTTTGGGTAGTCGGCCGAAGAGCTATTGTCAGCGTGTGACGTGTCTTGACTTACGCAAATGAAGCTTCACTTATTTCGTCGCTATTGTTCACAATGGCTCCGTCTATACTTTTTTATTGGTCTGAGATAATATATTTCTTTTAACATATTTTTTACAGTATGTCACTAGTAAATATGTGTAAAAAAGTGTCAGTTAGGCTGATATGAGTGGCAAATTATAAGTACATTTAGATAAATTAAATATTAATTATTTATTTTACACTAACATATTACATTTAGAATTATTCTAAATAACTTTACCTTTCGAAAACCGTTTCAATATTTGAGTTATCTAGTAAACTCAAAAATCTGCATCAGTTTGAAAATTTTTACACAAAAGTTTAATTTCCCAAAACTCGTTTTTTTTTACTTACTGTAATTACAATAACGGGCGCAGCATAGATGTTTGTATGGCAACCGGGACCGACGGCTTTACGTGCTCTCCGAGGCACTAATAAACCTGCGATAAATACACACATGTAGGATGCTCCAATAAAACTCTTCGTAGTTTTAAACATGTATTCATTATTGTTGTTATTCTGATATAACACCGTTACATATACATTTATAAGACAACATTAGCGAGTATAACCAGTGAATAATGCAAAATTAATATCATAACAATAGGTATCAGCCTGCATTTCTATTCCCTTTTATAGCGCTCTCTGACAGTTGGCCGGCTGCGGCCGTCAAAACTAAGAACCTAAATCAAGGATATTAGAACCAATGGATACTGCAAGGACATACATTGCAGTGTCTCCATCTAGTTGGTTGGGTTGCGTACCTTTCTTTGCGGTGACCATGTTTAATTGCAAGGTTGGGATATATGATGTAGTTTACGTCTATGCTCATGAAAATAAATGGTATAGTCTACGTTTCCATATTTACTAATACTATAAAGAGAGGCCAAATTCATTGAAAAGGTTATTTTACTATAATATATTTAAAAGCTATTAAAAATGAAAACAGTAATTTTGTAACTTATTTATTTATTAATTGAGACTTACTTATGTAAGCATGTAATAACAAAATAAAATATTTACCTACATTAAATGAAGGATTATGTATTTATTTATTTTATACATACGGTGTCATTACAGGCAAACCCAATGCGATAGAGTAGCAACAAAAGGGTGTTTCCTATAGTAGCGTCACATTAATAGGTAACATTTGACGTTTGTCAGTTTTATATTCATAATGAGGTGACCTGTTAAAAAAGGTCGATTAAAACGAATGAATCGATACGGACTTGAAAGATAATGTGAATTTTAAAAATCGTCAGGTGAATCCCTGTCCCATTATTATACTTTCTTTCGTAAATTTAAGGAACAAAATAAGACAAAAATACATGATCTATACTTATAATAAAACTGTAGAGAGGTCAATTCTGTTCATTGCATATATTTACAAAATAACTATTGGGGGATGATTGGTGATCGATACTAATGCAAAAAATGCAAACAGTAATTTTTTTGTCTTTCTATCTGTCTGTATGTGAAGAATAATAAATATATAATAATATTTTGAGTCAACCTGTATACAGTAAGTTTATACTACCATGGTCTAAGTATGTACAGTCGTGAACAAATAAAAAAGTGTAGTGGTTTTTAGAAACGATAACTTACCTACTTGAGTAGGTATGGGTTATGTCTAGAAAGCAATAAATAATAAGCGTCAAAGTTGAAATTATATACTTATTATGACCAGCTTCCTAGCAATGGACGTAAAAAGTACTGAACGAATTTTGATGCGGCTTTTTTATTAGAAAGGTCTTACTTAGACTCAAAATTTATCGTATGTTTGCTTGCAATTGGTTAAGTACAACCGGAGATATGACCAAAAGCGACCTAAAAACGAAGCGCGGGTGAAGCCATGGGTATATCAGCTTGTATAAAAAGTAGCCTATATGTTGCCCAGAAGTATGAACTATAATCGTATCAAGTTTGATCAAAATCCCTCCAGTAGTTTTGATCCATGCGTGCACATACAGATAGACAGACAGAAAGACAAAAAAAATACTGATTGCATTTTTTGCATTAGTATCGATCACTAATTATTTCTCAATATGTAGTTATTTTTTAAATATATTCAACTAGCTGTTGCCCACGGCTCCGCCCACGTGGATGTCGGTTATCGCAACCAAACATAGCCTATGTTCATTATCTAGGTCTAATCTACTCCTATACCAAGTTTCATCAAAATCAGTTTAGCGGTTCAGGCGTGAAAGCGTAACAGACAGACAGACCGAGTTACTTTCGCATTTATAATAATTTAGTATGGATGTATAGAATTGACCTCTCTACAGTTAATATTGTAATATATTATGATGGATATTGTAAACGTGCGGAAAGCATTTGACGTTTTGTGGGACTATGCTATGTATTTATTGCAATGCAGGAGCTTCTAGTAGGAGACTATCCCGCAAAATACGGATGGTTGGTCACCTTACGAATTTTTGGTAAACAGTGTTGCTTCTTTATTAATATGGCTGTCACCCACAATCTAAGAAGCGAATATGTGTCAATATTTTTATTAATTTCTATAAATATTACTCAATTAATAATAATTGATATGTACGGTGTTCTGTGAATTTTCATAAAGCTCAACTAGAATCAAAATGAAGCTCCGAAGAACTCAGCCTTTGCGTAAATTTGACTTTGACAGGTTTGGATTGGGAAATTTTAACGTATCATGGCAATTTTAGACAGTGTGCGAGAGAGATGACCTCCGGCCGAGATTCAAAAATCCTAGAGACAACCGCTCGTTCGAAATGAATCGTCCAGCTAAGTACAAGGAAATTTCTAATTTTCTTGACCTAAATACAAACTTTAATATTTTATTCAACGACAAAACAATCATTTACATGCAGCCAGGTATATAATATATATATAGCTGCTCGTGCTGATTCACTCACTCATTGGTCACCTCTCCTGAACAATTTTGTATGAAATTTTTTTTTTCACCGATGGTTACGTATAGAGGATGGAAATTCATTCGGAGGAAAAATATGGAGAGAGCTGATGATGGAGGATTTCGGAGACGGGTGAAGAGCACGCTTAAGGTATTGAAGATAGGTTGGTGGTGCTTGAGCAAATGTCACTCGAAACGTCATTCAATTGCCAGTGACCTGAAAAAAAATTCAAAATGGCGAAAAAAAAATGGCCGCCATAGAAATTTCTTCGGTGTCCATCTCGGAGAGTATAAAAGATGGAAGAGTAGTTTCTTCGCAAAAGATGATCAGGATCCAAAGGTCTACTCGATGAATAGAAAAAAAATTCAAGATGGTGGAATTTATTTTTCTATAGAAAATGTATGGCGAACATTGAATAGACTACAAGTTTTGAACTATGCAAGACTTTGATTTATACATATGTAGTTTCTTTTTAAAATGTTTTTGTGGAAGAACTCTTAGTCAGAAATATGTAGATAGATGATGATCGAGGGTTTGGAAGATGGGTGAGAAGCACGGCCAAGGTATTAGACATAGGTGAGGGCTGCTCAAACAAAAAATACTTGGAACCTCATCCAATTGGCAGGGAGATGGAAATAAATCCAAAATGGCGGATTCAAGATGGCGTCAACACAAATGTCATGGGTGTCTCTCTCAGAAAGTATTAAAGATGGATGAATTGTGTTTCGGTTCACCTCTGCTGTATTTTTTTTCATGATGCTTTCTTATAAAGGACGAAAATTCATTCTGAGGAAAAATATGGAGATTTTGGAGACGGGTGAAGAGCACGGCCAAGGTATTGAAGAGAGGTAGGGAGTGCTCAAATAAAAACCACTCGGAATCTCATCCAATTGTCAGTGAGCTAAAAATATAACCAAAATGGCAGATTCAAGATGGCGCCCATGCAATTTTCGACAGCGTCTATCTCACAAAGTATAATAGAAGATAGAAGAGAGGTTTTTTAGCAAAAGATGATAAGGACCTAGCCTAGAGGTCTACTCGATGAATAGAGAAAAAATTCAAAATGGCGAAATTTATTTTTCCATACAAAATATAAGGCGAATATTGAAGAGACAAAATGTGCAAGACTTTGATATGCTTTTAACCGACTTCCAAAAAAGAGGTAGTTCTCAAAATGGCCCGTTTATTTTCATTTTTTTGCAAAGATTTTTTTAAATAACAGTAGAAGCTTTCGTCTTGGTCCCATAAAAAAATCTGGATCCAACTCCTTAATCCTGATGCTGAAAGATTACTGCCCGCCTAGGCCCTAGGTTATCAAGATTTAGAAAGTGTTCATTATGAATTAATATTATAGGTACCAAGCAACGACTTCATGGTTAGATTTCAAGTCCCAACCCCTCAACCCTGATAATGCAGGGTACAGCTGCGCTCACAAACTAAGTATAGTGATTCAGAAGAATTGCGGATGGTGCAATGCAATAATATTTTAAGTACCAAGCATAGACTACATAATTTTATTGAACTTCGGAACTCTTAAACCATGGGGATTCGAGAATTTCTTATATTTTTATTTATTTATAAAAACTTCATGCACATATGCAACAGGCATTCTCTACTTCTCTACCAGTCAACCTTATAGGTGGTGTAGAGAATAACATAGCATAGCATAGCATAGAGAATAACATCAGCATTTTAGGCATCAAGCAACAGCTTCATGATTACACTTCAAGTCTGAATTCCACAAACCTGATGATGCAGGGTACAACACTCCTAAACCATAGAGAATAAGGAACTGTTCCTGGTGAAATAATAGGTACCTATTGTAAATGCCGAGCATAGACTTTTGTTAGGTATTGAATTCCAAGTCCCAACTTTTCAATCTAACCACAAATTCACGGTTTTCAGATTTTTCCCCCTATGTCTGCTATAAGGCATACCGATAGGTAGATATGCCAAAGTGATTTAATTCAACGGGATTTCTTGACACGACACGACAGACAGACAGACAGACAACGATGTGATCCTATAAAGGTTCCTTTTTAGGGTTCCATACCTCAAACCCTGAAACGGTACCTTTATAGGATCACTTTGTTGTCTGTCTGTCTGTCGGTCTGTCAAGAAACCTACAGGGTACTTCCCGTAGACCTAGAATCATGAAATTTGGCAGGTAGGTAGGTTAGGGGTAAAATCTGAAAACCGTGAATTTGTGGCTACATTACACAAAGAAAATTAAATTGTGGTCATGAACTAATAATTAGTATTTTAATTAAGATAACTATATCAAGTGGAGTATCATATGAAAGGGCTTCACCTGTGCATTCTGAAACAGCTTTTTGTTTATTTTTATACGTCATAGTTTTCGAATTATCGTGCAAAATGTCGAAAAAATACGACTGTAATACGGAACCCTCCTTGCGCGAGGCTGACTCGCACTTGGCCGGTTTTTTCGTCTTCAGATACGGAACCCTAAAAATGACTCCTCACGATTCATTTTAACTTTTTGTGTTAAAATTCATGTTAAAAGTACAATTTTAGTTCTTAATTTAAAGGTGAACCATGAACCATACTTTTGACATGATAGTTGACCCATAAAGTTAAAATAGCGGGTGAGAAGTTATTTTTTACGCATTAAAAACACCTTTCTTAAGTTACCCGTGACTACTGCAGTAATAGGTACCGCTAGCGGTACTTTAGTGTTTCTTGAAAAGAATCAGTGCTGGCAAAATAGTGGGTAATTGTTATCCTACCGGTTGCGGCAGTTTAATAATTAGCACTAAAATGGCAGATTCAAGATGGCGCCCATACAATTTTCGACAGCGTCTATCTCGCAAAGTATAATAGAAGATAGAAGAGAGGTTTTTAGGCAAAAGATGATAAGGACCTAGCCTAGAGGGTCTACTAGATGAATAGAGAAAAAATTCTAAATGGCGAAATTTATTTTTCCATACAAAATATAAGGCGAATAATATTTTTTTTTTATTCGGTTCACAAAACTAGACAATACATTTAGCATGCACGTACACTTTGTGTTCTCAGATAGGGATGTAAAGTCCTTTTTGATGTGAACACGGCATGCATTACAAACATTCACAAGAAAGGGGATACACAGATACAACATTATAATAAAAAGAAGAAAAGATACCTAAAAATTACTGAAGCTGACGACAAGATGCGTCAGGGTCAGCTACCACAAGGAAATTTTTAATGTTCTTGGCTATCACAAATCTGATTATAAAAGAAGTTCCTTATGGTAGCCGGCGCTGCACCAAAAAGATCCAGTTCATTACTTATCCTGTTGTACGAGGACATCATGCGGTACAGTGGTGAGTGTTGCTCGTAGTTAGTGTGACAGGGGGGAAGTGCGAACGTTTTCCTATTTTGGAGGCGACTGCTGGGGCGTGGTATGAGCATGTTAAATTTCTTGACCAAGTTGGGACAATCCACTCTACCGTTAATTATCTTATGCAGATACACCATATCGGCTATGTTACGTCTAACCTGGAGTGCTAGGATTTTAAAATGGGCGAGTCTAGCGTCGTACGACGTGAGTTTACCACAAAGATTGTGCGCATAATATTGAAGAGACAAATGTGCAAGACTTTGATATGCTTTTAACCGACTTCCAAAAAAGAGATGGTTCTCAAAACGGCCCGTTTATTTTCATTTTTTTGCAAAGATTTTTTTAAAGGTACTTACACACCAAAACTTTAAATCCAAACGGACCCCTGTTCCAGGTTCCTGTTGTCCACTCATCTACGTGGTCCGCTTTAGCGGGCCGCGCACCCACGTGCCGTACTAGTAATTAATTTTAATTACTTACTGTGTATGTTTTCTGTTTAATTACCGTAAATTACGTATTTTTATTTATATAAAAAATGTATTTATATATTTAATAAAAGAATTATAATCTCTACTCACGACTAACTTATAATTGGAAAACTAGATTCAACCACATCACTATTTATTTGATACTTAAAAACCTGCAACACTGCAAATGTCATTTTCTTGCCTTGAATTAAAAATCGGAGTATAGTCATGGCTAACATTTTACGTTAAGTTGGTAATCTATATTTGAATTACACCCAATAATTTGTACTAATTCTCCACTTCACACACAGAACACTTCACATGATCTTGAGCATCCATGGCAGTGATACAAACAATCGGCGCGCATTGTCATTCCTTACGATGTCAAGTGCTAGCTTGTTGGGTCTCCCGTCCCTACCGGGGTCCGGCGGAGGTGCCATGACCAGGCATTTGTTATCCACGTCGCTAGTCAAAGCAGTGAAAAGGACACTTCTTTAGTTTATCAGCGATCTCACGTACATGGAGACTTCTTACACGGGAGCTACTTACACGATCTTTTTGCTGGATACTATCGCGATTTATTCGATGATCATTTATTATTTATAGGGATCATTGCGTTTTAGGTATTGGTTGCTTTTTAACAGCCAGTGAACTTTATTTAAATAATAATTTATTTAATTTTATTGAAGTGAAGTTGACACAAATGTATCAAATTGCAAATGTCAGACAAAAACATTGCCACATAAAATTGGAAAATGATTGGAATCGTATTTATTTATTTGCTTTATTTTTCATTTAAATCGTATTTTGTAGGACGGAATCTCGAAATATGGGTATATGGAACATAATGACTACCAATTTTCATTATAGTAATGGAAAAATCTTTGTTTTACAATAACCACACAATTAGGATTCTGATACGATACCATATTTTTTTCGGTATAGCAACATTGCGTGTAATATGAGAGAAATATGATATGAAGCGAAGAGGTTTCATATTATGAAGCGACCATTTTACCGTCTAAAAAGTGTCTCATCTAAAAAACGTCAAATGATCGTCAATTTCGTAGACATCGTTCGTTCGCTACTCGGAAAGGACGCCACGTTCCAAATTCACTCTGTTAGTAATTTCTGAAAACCTAGTAAAAAGTTACCTAACAGCCAATTATTTAACAAAAACCTATAAACAAACTTAAGAAGTGTTCAGTGTAGCAATATAAAGTCATAATATTACAGTGATTAAAAGATATTGACAATAAACTAATTAAAAACAGTGCAAATTGCAAACCGTTCCTGACCTACGACAACCCGCGGTGAGCGAGAGCCGCGCCGCGCCGCCCGCAACCCCCGCACCTGCATTCGTGCATTCCCGAGTCGCGCGATACTAATATTCGGCTGCGTCCCGCACCCCGCGCGCCCGCTCACTCATCTTTGCCTATTGTTGCTGACTGGCTTACATACAAATTGTTGCGCAAAGATGCCCGCTTCCTGTACAGCTTGCCAAAAGTCGATCAAAAACTCAAATTACATGGAATGTTCGCAATGTAAAGGTTTTTATGATCTACAATGTATTAATATCACCCCCGAAACACACAAAAAATTTACTGCCTCTTACAAACAAAACTGGCTTTGCCCATCATGTGTATGTCAGATTCCGAAAAAAGGGAATACGAACACCCCCATACGTACATTAGTTGCGGATGAAGATAAAACACGCCATGCCAATATCAATGCAACGCGTGGCTCTCGAGGCAAATATCCGTCAAGCTCAGAGCCCCTAGCCCCTATTACAGAGTTATTGCAAGAAATAACTGAGCTTAGACAGGAAATGAAGGAGCTACGGAACCTGCGCCAGGAGGTTAACGAGGTGAGACAACAGCTGACTGAATCTTCATCTTCAATTAACACCATGTTACAAAAACTAACCGAAGCCGCCAGAGTAATAGAGGCGAAGGATAAGGAAATCCACAACCTAAAGCTCACGATTTCGACACTGGAATCTACGGTAAATACACTTGAAAATAACTCTCTTAAAACCGAAGTAGAACTCTGTGGTGTACCGGAAACAGAAAACGAAAGACTTGTCCACATCGTGCTCACCGTGGCACAAAAACTAAACTTCGAATTGGAAGAAAGGGATATCGATGACGTCACCCGAGTTGGACCCAAATATCAAGACAATGCGGATAATGGCACCCCACGTCGCCCACGCCCAATAGTGGTTAAGCTGACCAGGAAGACGAAGCGTGAACAGTTCCTGTCGGCAGCCAAGTCCAGGAGGAACATCTCCACAGAAGGTATCATCCCCATGACTGCCTCCAAGATATTTATCAACGAAAGGGTAACAAAACAAAAGCGGCTGTTATTTCGTGAGGCCCGAGCCCGCGCCCGTGCCGCTGGATATCGGTTCTGCTGGACATGGACGACATGGAACGGTGTACCTCAAGAATGCAGAGGATGGACCCAACGGTAAATATCCTGTTTTGCGCATCAATGTTGCAGAAGATCTCAACAAGCACCTTGGTGGTCAAGAACCATTATCCTCTCAGATTGGACTGCTTTAACAAACTACATAATAATTTCACACTATTAATTCACAGCTTTAATATATTTTGTAAGACTTTTATATTATTTTCAAATTTTATCTCATTGTTTAGTTACTCTCTTTATATATTTAAAATTAACACTTCGAACTACTCTCTGACGCAAATACACGCATTAATCTCAAATACAAACAAAATTCAAAAAAAACTTGCTAATATACATTTAATTTTCTACTTTGATATATTTTGTAATACTTTTATATTGAGCTCAAATTTCACTTCGCTGTATAGACATCCTCTTAGTATATTTGAAATTAATAAATTGAACTGCTCTCTCACATTAATACACACACTAATCTCAAAGATAAACATAATTCGAAATATTCTTGTTATATATTACTACAAAATTAATTCATTCTACAACCTACAGAATATAAATACTTTCTCTGTCGTATTACACTCAATATTTGACTGCATTATAAATAGGTATGTTCTAACATATTTACACAACTGCATTACTCTAATCAATATAGTTCCAGATAGGATAAACTCATTATTATTTTTATCAGATATATTTGATCTAAGAAGTATATTTAAGTCACTAAATGGCTCACATGTTATTAATATTCTGTATAAAGTTCTACAGATAAAATATAAATTCATGATTAAAACTATATCTCCTAGGGTTAAACATTTATTCAAAATTTTGACATTTTACCAATTTGTAATCTCTTTAACTATTTTTATTACTATTCTATTTGTGTTATTTTCATTAATTTTATTAATATTAATAAGTGGTTATGGCATCACTTGATATCATAGAATACATTGATAATGCGTTTCCGGTGAATTGTCATTATATTAATGAAATAGAAAAGTGCAATGGAATAATAGTTTATCATAACTTCAAAATATTAACATTCAACATACGTAGTATAAGCATGAATTTCGATGATTTTCTCATAGTTTTGCAAAGATTGGGTGTCAATTTTGATGTATTCATTTTTACAGAATGTTGGTTACATGAAAACTCTTGTTTGCCCGACATGGCTGGTTACACAGCTTCCCACACCACAGAACACACAAACAAATCTAGTGGAGTTGTTACTTATGTTAAAGATGTTTGGTCACCTCTAATACACGAACCTAAATTTAACGAGGCTGACTGCTTAATTATTGAAATTCCCAATGTCATCACCATACTAGGTATTTATCGGTCGCCATCATATAAAAACATTGAGCCCTTTGTCAATTCATTGTATGAAGTTAGTAGATCCCACAGACGAGGTCCGTGCACTATAGTCACTGGTGATATAAATATTAATATAAGCAAACTAGATGACCAAGACGCATCCACCTATCTATGCTGTATGGCTGAAATAGGTCTCTTACCAGCTGTCAATAAACCAACTAGATATGACTCCTGTCTTGATCATGTATTTTATAGTGGCGATGTAAACATTGAGACAATAGTGTGTCCTTCTACGGTAACTGATCATAATCTCGTTATCACTGGCATTACAGGCTTGGAACTTCCTTTACCAAAACCCCCAAGACATTGCTTACGTCTTAAATACGATTCTATTGCCGAGGAACTTAATAATATTGACTGGAATTTAATCACAAGTTTAGAAGATATAAACGAGCAAACAGACACTTTTCTTGGTATTATTAAAGGAATAATTGACTCTAATTCAAAACATATTCAGTTTACACGTAAAAATATAATCTTAAAACCCTGGATGACCCAAGGACTATTACGGTGTTCCCGTATCCGCGATAAACTACACCTTGATGCAAGGAATAAACCTAAAACAGATATTAAAGTAATCATATTTATCAGATACAGAAACTTTTACAAAACTTTGCTGCGTAATAATAGGATTCAATATGACTCATCACTACTTGAGAATAGTAGAAAACACCCTCGCAAACTTTGGCAAGCTATAAATATGATATCTCAACGAAAATCTAAAAAACCTAATAATTCATTAGATTTAATAACATCACATGACTCTCCTCAAAATGCAGTTAATTATTGTAATGAATTTTTTGCAGGTGTTGGCAAAAAATATGCTCAAATTACTCTAGACAAACTCCAAACCAACCCGTCTTGTCTAGCACTTAATGTTGACACGACAAATTCACCAAAATCATCTTTCTTCTTTCAACCGACTGATCCTAATGAAATTAAATCCATATTACTTGGTCTGAAAACAGATTGTGCACCAGGATCTGACGGTATATCTACAAAGTTAATCAAGACTATATATAAACAATTACTCGAACCACTTACAAAAATTATAAACCAAAGTTTATCCACCGGTACAGTACCTCAAGCATGGAAGTCTGCCCTAATAGTACCAATTTATAAAAGTGGCAAAACCGATACTCCTAATAACTACAGACCAATATCCCTGTTACCAATTTTTTCGAAAATACTTGAAAGAGTGGTCAATAAGCGTTTAGTTAATTATCTTGAGGACAATCACATGATATCAAACAATCAATTCGGTTTTCGGCAAGGCAAATCAACAGAAGACGCAGTTAGTTTGTTGACAAATGATGTAGTTACACATTTAGACAGTGGACGAAATTGCATTGGGGTATTCTAAGATCTTGCTAAGGCCTTCGATACTGTCGCTATTCCTATACTAATAAAAAAGCTGGAAAGTATAGGAATTAGAGGGGTGGCTCTAAACTGGTTTCAAAGTTATTTATCTGAACGGCAACAGTGTCTAAAAATAGATTCTTGGGTAAGCGATAAAGCTAATACGAGCTTTGGAGTACCCCAAGGCAGCGTCCTTGGTCCCACATTGTTTCTGCTATATATCAACGATCTTACCGCTCTTCCCATTAATAACGCAAAAATCGTCTGTTATGCAGATGATACGTCTATAATATTCCACAGTAATACCTGGAATGATTGTATAAGTAAAACAGAACAAGGCATGGCCAAGATAATGGAATGGCTCAATAATAACCTACTCACTCTTAATACAGAAAAAACTAAATTTCTTGCTTTTCACAAAATATCTGCATCGGCTCTATATAATATTACCAACATAAAAATTCATTCCTGTAAATCTCGAAATAACTCTGACGCAGACATTTGTAATTGCAGTTACATACATAAAGCTACTACTATAAAATATCTAGGTGTAACGACCGACTTACTTACAAACAGCATATATATTAAACATATCAGCTAGATCCAGAAAACTAATTTATGTTATGAAACAGTTACGAGACGTTGCAAGTAAAGAACTATTAAATACTATATACATAACACTGTGCCAATCGGTCATGTCTTACTGCATCAATGTATGGGGAGGTGCAGCCAAAAGCCACTTATTACTATTAGAAAGGTCTCAACGCTCAATACTTAAAGTAATGTTAAAAAAACCTAGGAGATATCCTACCAAAAGCCTTTATAAAGAAGCAGATGTTCTCAGCATCCGGCAATTGTACATCGAAAAGGCCATACTTCATACTCATAAGAAAGTACTGAATTCCTCAAACTATAGTCACATGCTAAAACAAAGAGTTTTTAAACTTCCTGTGCCCCTATTTAGAACTGCATTCGCAAATAGAACACAACTATTTTTGTTTCCATACCTATACAATAAAACAGTTAATAAATATAACTTTAAGTCTGATTCACTACACACTAGTCAGAAAAAAATACGAGAAAAATTAAAAAACTTAGATTACACTGAAACAGAGACACTTTGTTCAATAATATCATAATTACAAATCACATTTACCTACGCACGCACACATACACTCTCACAGCACACTTCCACATGCACACACATATACATACACACACACTCATACACAGAGAGTAAAAGAGGCATATTTTTTTATTGATTTGTACTTGCTCTGTTTTCAGTTTTAATTTTTATTATCATTTTTTTGAATACTTTTTAAGTCCTATATTTAGTAAGACTAATTGTAAAGATGTTCTTGATACAGGCTACGCCTAGTAAGAACATCAACGGATATATGTATCTTCTGGAATCTTTGGATTTAAAAATAAATTATTCTTATTCTTATTCTTAATTTAGGTGAAACATCCAATACGGCCATTTTAGACCCGCTGACCGCTACAGACGCGTCATAGCGGTCAGGTCTCAACTTATAGCACACGTGTTATAGATGATGAAAAGATGAAATTTGACATAATTGTAAAATGGTCGCAATCAATTTGGTGAAACACGATATGATCATCAGATGAACTAAATTCGCAAATCATCTAATTTGACAGTTTTGTATGGAAATGCGTAAAACGGTCGTTTCAAATGAAACATCTTAGATGACAATTTTGGTGAAATGAAGTTGTTATACTCCGATTTTTAATTCTAGGCAAGAAAATGACAACTGCAACTGTCACTGATACAAAAAAGGGTGACCCGCTACAATAGTGATGTTCGGCAATCAATAGACTAGATACTTTAGTCATTCTTTATTTTTATCAGTGAATGAACCTCTTTGCAGTTTATGCTCGCCTAGTACATTACACGACGGAAATATTTTTTATAGAATACTAGCTGTGTCCCGCGGCTTCGCCCGTGGCATACTTTGTCCCCGTGGCAGGATAAAAAGTATCCTATGTCCTTCTTCTAGTTCTAAGCTACCTCCCCATCAATTTTCAGCCAAATCGGTCCAGCCGTTCTCTAGTTTTAGCGAGACTAACGAACAGCAATTGATTTTATATAATATATAGATTTAATTACTTACTGTGTATGTTTTCTGTTTAATTACCGTAAATTACGTATTTTTATTTATATAAAAAATGTTTTTATATATTTAATAAAAGAATTATAATCTCGACTCACGACTAACTTATAATTGGAAAACTAGATTCAACCACATCACTATTTATTTGATACTTAAAAACCTGCAACACTGCAAATGTCATTTTCTTGCCTTGAATTAAAAATCGGAGTATAGTCATGGCTAACATTTTACGTTCATCTCATCTTTATGAAAAAGAAAATAATTATGAGCTAAAAAACCTTGAATTATCTTTTGAACCAGAGTTTATTTATTTATTTATTTATTTATTAGGTATGTGGAAAATAGGTTTTACAGAGATTTTAAAGATTTCAAATCCCGCTCAGTGTACCTAAATATTTTTATGCATCTAGATCTACATAACATAACATAAACTCACGCCTATATCCCCGAAGGGGTAGGCAGAGGTGCTAGCACCCACATTTCGCCAGTTTATGTTTAGGTCCCAATGTAATAGGTGGCGAGCCTATTGCCATTAACCGGACACTTATAAACCTGCGATAAATACACATAAATAACTTCGAAAAGTCATTGGTGTCTGCCATGGTGAACCTGGGATCGAACCCGAGACCTCGTCTCAGCAGTCCATTACCCAAACCACTAGGCTACCGCGCTCATCTAGATCTAATGACATATTAATAATCTAACTGCCGCACTCAGAGACGTTAAACGGATACTTAAGTTGTTCCTTAGTAAAATTTGAAAAAAGTTACCACTCAGAGTCAGTTAAGGATTCATTAACACCCCTAATGACACTTTAAAGTTAAGTGATACAAAACCCTTACTTAACTTTTAAGGATTGATTTTTACATCTAAAAAACAGAATTATCGTGAGGAAATCCTCATGGATACCCACCTCGTGGCTAGCCGTGCCCCAATTAGGTCTTTACCTATGAAATTGCCGTTATGTACGAAAAAAATTAAACGATTTTATTTTCATGTATTTTTATTTGTATTAATCGAAGTAGCCATTACCTATACAATCAATGCATCTTTGCCAACGCAGCGGCAGTTTATTGATGCGGTGAGCTTCTAACCCCTGTTCTTGCAACTTGGAGACCGTCTGCTGTGCAGTATAAGGTCGCACATTGTCGTGTAGGAGCAGCGGAGACGAGCGATTGAATGCTAGTTGCAGATGTGCCAGTTTCTTCATCATTGTGTTCAGTTCTTCACAGTATACATCTGCAGTAATGCTCACCCCGTTTGGTAAGAAGCTGTAATGAATCACACCGGGCGCTAGACCACCAAACAGTCACCATCACTTTCCTAAGGGTAAGTTTTCGTTTAGGGCATTGTTTAGGTGCTGAACTAGGATCCCCGATCCAACCAACTTTCTGAGCGCTTGCGATTATTAAACAGAATTAATTTTTCATCGCAACTAACAATATCATTTTAAAATTCCTTTATTTCTGTTGAACAATGCACAATAATTTGACGTTGGCTATATTGACATTGGCAGTTGTCAGTGATGCCATAGAATAAAAGAGTCCAGATGTTTTATTATCAGTATATGAAAATAGGTATTTAATTTCATCTATATATAAAAACTAGCAGTAAAAGAACGGATTGTAATTTATATTACTATAAATAAAAGTTTTTAATATGTTTAATATTATTTTTCTACTTTTTACTGTTAACGCTTTTTAGGTGTGGCTACACCGACGCCTTATCGATGCCCTATCGATACTGTGATTTTGTCACTGCACCGCTCTACAAAACTTAAAGTTGTGATTAACTAATGTACCCTTAAATTATGACTCTGGGATGTTCCATCAATTAACAGATTTAATGATATTTAGTTAAGTATCATTTAGGACTAATTTAAGGAACCTTTCTGAGTGCGGCAGTAAGATCTATCATGAATTTAAATTGAATTGGTCAACTTAAAATACCTCCATGCATTTTCCAACAACGAAAAATCAGCGGGTCTAAAATGGCCGTATTGGATGTTTCACCTAAATTGATGATCATTTGATGTTTTTTAGATAAAAAATTTTCTCTCATATTAGACGCAATGTTGCTATACCGAAAAAAATATGGTATCGTATCAGAATCGTAATTGTGTGGTTATATATTGTAAAACAAAAATAAACTCTGGTTCAAAAGATAATTCAAGGTTTTTTAGCTCATAATTATTTTCTTTTTCATAAAGATGAACGTAAAATGTTAGCCATGAGTAACATTTTCATTTGACCAAAATTGACATCTAAGATGTTGAATTTGAAACGACCGTTTTACGCATTTCCATACAAAACCTGTCAAATTAGATGATTTGCGAATTTAGGTCATCTGACGATCAAATCGTGTTTCACCAAATTGCGACCATTTTACAATTATGTCAAATTTCATCTTTTCATTATCTTATGATCATATCATGAAACATCCAATATGGCCTTTTTAGACCCCCAGACCGTAGACAGAGAATAGTAACGCACAGCGACATCCCACCTGTAGTGTATGTGAGTGAAAGAGAAGGAAGCATTATGTCTAGGGTTGCCACCTTTTTTTTTGCAAATAAAGTAGGTACATTGGTTATTATCAAGAACATTAGAAATTTCCTTGTACTTAGCTGGACGATTCATTTCGAACGAGCGGTTGTCTCCAGGATTTTTGAATCTCGGCCGGAGGTCATCTCTCTCGCACACTGCCTAAAATTGCCATGATACGTTAAAATTTCCCAATCCAAACCTGTCAAAGTCAAATTACGCAAAGGCCGAGTTCTTCGGAGCTTCATTTTGATTCTAGTTGAGCTTTATGAAAATTCACAGAACACCGTACATATCAATTATTATTAATTGAGTAATATTTATAGAAATTAATAAAAAAATTGACACATATTCGCTTCTTAGATTGTGGGTGACAGCCATTTTAATAAAGAAGCAACACTGTTTACCAAAAATTCGTAAGGTGACCAACCATCCGTATTTTGCAGGATAGTCTCCTACTAGAAGCTCCTGCATTGCAATAAATACATAGCATAGTCCCACAAAACGTCAAATGCTTTCTGCACGTTTACAATATCCATCATAATATTTAGTTATTTATTTATTTATTTATTTAATATTTGGAAAGCTTACAGGCTAATAAACAAGTTGGTAAACCTAATAAATATTAACAAATTGCTATTAACAAGCTTCCTACTATTATCCTATATTACAATATTAACTGTTTTTAACTAAAAAATTAAATATATCCTAAACATATATTACAATATTAACTGTAGAGAGGTCAATTCTATACATCCATGCTAAATTATTATAAATGCGAAAGTAACTCGGTCTGTCTGTCTGTTACGCTTTCACGCCTGAACCGCTAAACTGATTTTGATGAAACTTGGCATAGGAGTAGATTAGACCTAGAGCCTAGAGGGTGATCAAATATGCGTAAGATTTTGAGTCTAACCAAGACCTTTCTAATAAAAAAAACGCATCAAAACCCGTTCAGTTCTTTTTACGTCCATCGATAGCGATAAAAAATACCAAACGGATTTTTATGTGTTTTTTTTTAAAAAAGGTCTTGCTTAGAATAAAAATTTACCGTATGTTTGGTTGTAATTGGTTAAGTAGAACCGGAGATATGACCAAAAACGACCTAAAATCGAAGCGCGGGCGAAGCCACGAGTTTCAGCTTGAATAAAAAGTAACTTATATGTTGCCCAAAACTATGAACTATAATCGTACCAAGTTTGATCAAAATCCCTCCAGTAGTTTCTGATTTTTGCTCGCACAAAAATTTGCGGACAAACAGACAATCAATACAATATTATAATCATTATAAATCTCGCATTCAAAATTAAACTCATTTAGAAATCTAGTCGCACTAAAAATACAGCTTCGTTTTGTGAGCTTCGACGTGAGTTTGCCGACGCTACGACTAGCCGGCAGCCCACGTACGTCTCAGTTCCAAAAGGTAGCATCACTTTCTGATCGCGCGCGGATTATAGTGTGGTGTACTTTATATACTTACTTGGGTACCCAAATATAGGCACAGTTTTAGACTAAGATCCCACTGCAGAATCATGCATGCATCGAGTATTTGGTAAATACCAAATTTTACGCATATTTATGATTAGGAGAATATTATATTTAATAGGTTGCCTATCAAAATGTGGCCACTATTATATTTAATTCAATTATTGTTGATTCATTTTTGGGAAAAAAATCCTTCACATGGTTTTTAAATAAAATATCATCCACGTCACGGTAATACACATAAGGACTCTGAAAAATCACGGTTGCCGTTGCGCACTTCGCCGTACCTCTTCGTACCTTTTACACCTGGCTGCGAAGAGGTACGGCGAAATATGCGTAAAATTTGGTTTTTAGCAAATACTCGATGCATGCATGATTCTGCAGTGGGATCTCGTACTATTTACACAAATCAAACCAATATACAAAATTCCTACTTGTGAAAATCAAACATAAACATACCTACATACACTGTTGTGGCGGGTACCAGTCCATATGTTTAGCTTGTCAAACTTGGGGGGTACTTGTTAGCAACCGGTAAGTGGGTATATCGCTAATCTTAAAAATAACGGCTGTGAGTTTGCGAGCGGCGCGAGTCAGCTGATTTTCACGCGGCACAGACCAGTCAAGCCTGGAGCTTCCTACGATAAAGACGCCCCAGCTGCTCACCGCTTTGAAACACAATTTAGTGTTTACGCCCCGGGTCTACTGCGGATCCCGGACACCGCATCCGAGACGACATCGGCTGGTGGCCACCAGCAGCAGCAGAACCAGAACAGCAGCCGAACACCAGCGCTGGGTGAGTGATATACTCATTTTTACTGTGTTGTTGCATGGCCCCTTTGGTTCTCGGCAAAGACATCTTGGACTGAACGAACTCCACGGTCAGTCGTAACCTGTTCTCAACCCGCTTTTGGAAGACACGGCTATTTACACGCCTGCCCCACCATACACATTCATACATACTTATACATAATACATAACTATATTATATATACATACATAGGCATACATACACACATGTATAATATATATATATACATACACACATACACCCACACACATATACACCACATAAATACACAAACACATTATACATATACAACCTGTCACATCGATAAAAAGGAGTAAAAAATGTCTAGCTGTAACCGATGTCTCGTAGATAGTGTTCATACACAGATTTCTTAAACACCGGCAGGGATTGTGCGCGTCTAATGACTACCGGAAGAGCATTCCACAAACGAACTGCTTGAACGGAGAAGGATTTATCAGTGTACTTTGTGGAATGCCTCGGCATTTTCAATCTTAAATTCTCTGCCGATCTCAAAAACTGGCAATGCGTATCGTTTAGAAAAATAAACCGTTTTTTACCCGACTGCGCAACGCAAAGGAGTGGTAATGTGTTTAACAGCCTATGTATGTATGTATGTATGTATGTATGTATGTATGTTTGTATGTTCCTTTGAAGCACTATACAGACCAAACGCCTGGGCCGATTTTCGTGATTCACACGTCAATCGATTCCTCTTAGCCCGGCGAGTGTCACTAAAGACATAACGTCAGTGAAAATTCAATATGGTGACTACTGGCCGCCATATTGTGAAAATTAAAAAATGAAAGGATGAAAAACTATGCCAAGTGGGGTATCGTTGAATAGGTATTTAAAAATCATTTTTAGTTTCCTTTCAACATTTTTCGATTCCATTGACCATTTAGGATCTATAGCGATTAAAGTTGCGTAACAACAATTCATGGGTTTTTATTAGACAGTAGAAAGTCCAATCGGGTAAATAGCTGGCTAGGACACCTATAACTAAAAAGTATAAAATAAAAAAATATAATTTAGAAATTAAAAAACCCGACTGCGTAAAAAACTAAAAAGAAAAAAAAAACAAGCACTCAGATGTCCGGTGGTCTAGAAACATAACAACTTAACAGTCGGGATCCATTGAAATTAAGATTGGCTGATGAATAGTGGATCCCGACTGTTAAGTTGTTTTTTAATTTCTAAATTATATTTTTAAGGTAAGATGGAGTAGCAGGATTAAACAGTATGGTGTACAGTAGAAAGAGTATGTGAGCATTCCGGCGAAGGTGTATAGGTAACCACTTGAGCTTTTTTCGATATTCAGAAACGTGATCATATTTGCGAAGACCAAATACGAATCTTATGCAGAGGTTCTGGAGTCTCTCAAGCTTATTTAGTTGGTCTTCAGTGAGGCAGATAGCTGACATCTGCATAATCCAGAATAGGAAATAGAAGTGACTGTGCCAAGGATACTTCTTTGTAATATCTTTGCTCACATTGTAAATGCCCGAATCGGTAGTAAAAGAAATTAATCGAAAAGTAGTCGCCCTTAGAAGTAGCTGAACACTAGTTTCAATATAAGAAACTTTGTTACAGAAGAGTGAATTATTCTTGTTTCCTTCTGTCAGGTTCCCTCCCGAGATGTCACATTATATGATGATGCTGCACGCTCAGGAACCGATGAACTCGCAGCGTCGCGTCATCATCGCCGAGAATTCTAAACATGCCGGTGACGAGGGATTCGGCAACATAACCTGTCGGAACACGAGCCTCACGCACCACCGACTCTTCACGCTTATCGGAGTTAGCTTATGATCGAAATGGTTAATTATAGATTCTACCCTCAATACCAACCAAATATTGTTTTATTTTCTTTCCGTTTCCTATCTATTAGAGCAAGAGCCCATGACTGCCAGATAT
This sequence comes from Lithosia quadra, assembly GCA_963576445.1. Lineage (NCBI taxonomy): Eukaryota > Metazoa > Arthropoda > Insecta > Lepidoptera > Erebidae > Lithosia > Lithosia quadra. The sequence goes on from OY754897.1 coordinate 4,783,175, forward strand.
TCGTAATTTTATAAAAGCTGATAGTTCTTCTATGTGTGTCCCTAGTACAGGTAAGAATGATCCCCACCCATGAAGCTAAGGCAGCGGTGGCTTTGGCAGATAACGGGTGACAAAGGTGTGTAAAATTCCATCTCAAATTCGTCATAGTATAAAACTTAATTTTTTTATATTTTGATTCATATTAATATCAAAACTCGCGTTGCTCATTGCCAGACAGTTAGTATGGTTCCAACCCTCTGCCAGACACCCCTAAACTTTTATAATTTATGATTATACTTACGTTATATTATAACATCTAAATTTTATATATAATTTTTTGGGGGCCTATTAAACTATGTTTACATAGTAGCCGGACAGTTTCGAAGGTTCTATCATCTTGCCAGACGCATTCAAAGTGAGCAGTAGTCGGGAGAGCAAGGAGCGTATGAGTAACTATAGTCGAATTTTTAATTAAACGATATCAATTGACTGTACCTAGCTAATGTCACTTCGTCAAACAATGTTGCTATATTCAGTAATAGTGATGCAACTGATGCATTCAGTTCCCGTTCGACCTTATGAAATGAATGATGAGGGATCGTTAATCTTTTCTTACTATACTTTACTACTCCCACTCCCACTCCCACTTCCACTCCCACTCCCACGCCCACTCCCACTCCCACTTCCATAAGCCTATTCCTGATGATAACTAATCTAAACTCAAAATGTAATAATTATGTTCATAAATACAAAAAAAAAACGAAGTGACATTAGCTAGGTACAGTCAATTGATATCGTTTAATTAAAAATTCGACTATAGTTACTCATACGCTCCTTGCTCTCCCGACTACTGCTCACTTTGAATGCGTCTGGCAAGATGATAGAATCTTCGAAACTGTCCGGCTACTATGTAAACATAGTTTAATAGGTTCCCAAAAAATTATATATAAAATTTAGATGTTATAATATAACGTAAGTATAATTATAAATTATAAAAGTTTAGGGGTGTCTGGCAGAGGGTTGGAACCATACTAACTGTCTGGCAATGAGCAACGCGAGTTTTGATATTAATATGAATCAAAATATAAAAAAATTAAGTTTTATACTATGACGAATTTGAGATGGAATTTTACACACCTTTGTCACCCGTTATCTGCCAAAGCCACCGCGGCCTTAGCTTCATGGGTGGTGATCATTCTTACCTGTACTAGGGACACACATAGGAGAACTATCAGCTTTTATAAAATTACGAATGTCTGGCAGTCATGGGCTCTTGGTCCATATTACACCTCAACCCGAGATTCCTTTGAGCAGTTTTCGATATTCTTAATAATTTTTGTATCCACGCACAGTTGAAACATTTACGCCATGTTTAATTCGTTAGACTATTTTGAGGAATTGTCGATACCCCGAATTCTTTACTAAGTTTTTCCTCCCATCATCATCATCTACCTGCCCTTGTCCCATTTATTTGGGGTCGGCGCAACATGTATTTTTCCTCCATTCATTCATGTCAGAGTTAAGTTTTTCCTCCCATCATCCGTGAAAAAAAATGAAATGAGCGAAACCACCAGTCATGTCTGTTATATGCCGCACGCTATGCCATAAGCCGCCACTCCTGACGAGTCCTGACGCACACTGGCAGTTTCCTCGTGGACTCTTTTGACTATAGTCAGAATTTTAATTCGATTCCAGATTTGACATTAGCTACTGTCATTTTGTGTAATAATGATACCAGATATAATAGTGTAGTGATGAACACAAAAATCGATAAACAATCAGTGTGTGTGCCATCAGTGTGCCAATTAAAGACTAAATTATTGATTGTTATTTAAATAAATACATAATTATTCATAATAATTATTTATTAATTAGTAATCGCTGCTCTATTTTAGAAAAAGTTAATATTTTTGTTTTCATATTAAAAACAAAACTTTATTTATCATGTTCCTTCATGATCACATTTTTTTATTTATCTCACACACAATTATAAAAGAAAAGTCTCAGATCGTTAATTAATCGTCAAAACTAAATTATTGGTTCAGAAATATTTAATTTCCTAATATACTTAGTTTACGAGAGTAAAATTATAAACGAGAAGGAAATATTCCATTTCCATATCGAATAATTTCGCAACGTCACTACCTATTTAGTACTTGTCATAACGTTGCAACCAAGAATATTAAAACCAATGGATACTGCAAGGCCATACATTGCAGTGTCTCCATCTAGTTGGTTGGCTTGTGTACCTTTCTTTGCGGTGACCATGTTTAATTGCAAGGTTGGGATATATGATGTAGTTTACGTCTATGCTCATGAAAATAAATGGTACTTATCTACGTTTCCATTATTTACTAATATTATAGAGGCCAAATTTATTGAAAAGGTTATTTTACTATATTTAAAAGGTATTAAAGATGAAAACAGTAATTTTGTAACTTATTTATTTATTAATTGAGACTTATGTAAGCATGTAACAACAAAATAAATTATTGACATTAAATGAAGGAATACACATATTTATTTATTTTATCGATACGGACTTGAAAGATAATGTGAATTTTAAAAATCGTCAGGTGAATCCCTGTCCTATTATTATATTTTCGTAAATTTAAGGAACAAAATAAGACAAATATATGATCTATACTTATAATAAAACTGTAGGGAGGTCAATTCTGTTCATTGCATATTATTATATTTACAAAATAACTATTGGGGGATGATTGGTGATCGATACTAATGCAAAAAATGCAAACAGTAAATTTTTTGTCTTTCTATCTGTCTGTATGTGAAGAATAATAAATATATAATAATATTTTGAGTCAACCTGTATACAGTAAGTTTATACTACCGTGGTCTAAGTATGTACAGTCGTGAACAAATAAAAAAGTGTAGTGGTTTTTAGAAACGATAACTTAATACCTACTTGAGTAGGTATAGGTTATGTCTAGAAAGCAATAAATAATAAGCGTCAAAGTTGAAATTATATACTTATTATGACTAGCTTCCTAGCAATGGACGTAAAAAGTACTGAACGAATTTTGATGCGGCTTTTTTATTAGAAAGGTCTTACTTAGACTCAAAATTTATCGCAGGTTTGCTTGCAATTGGTCAAGTACAACCAGAGATATGACCAAAAACGACCCAAAAACGAAGCGCGGGTGAAGCCATGGGTATATCAGCTTGTATAAAAAGTAGCCTATATGTTGCCCAGGAGTATGAACTATAATCGTATCAAGTTTAATCAAAATCCCTCCAGTAGTTTTTGATCCATGCGTGCACATACAGATAGACAGACAGAAAGACAAAAAAATACTGATTGCATTTTTTGCATTAGTATCGATCACTAATTATTTCCCAATATGTAGTTATTTTTTAAATATATTCAACTAGCTGTTGCCCGCGGCTCCGCCCACGTGGATGTCGGTTATCGCGACCAAACATAGCCTATGTTCATTATCGAGGTCTTATCTACTCCTATACTAAGTTTCATCAAAATCAGTTTAGCGGTTCAGGCGTGAAAGCGTAACAGACAGACAGACAGAGTTACTTTCGCATTTATAATAATTTAGTATGGATGTATAGAATTGACCTCTCTACAGTTAATATTGTAATATATTATGATGGATATTGTAAACGTGCGGAAAGCATTTGACGTTTTATGGGACTATGCTATGTATTTATTGCAATGCAGGAGCTTCTAGTAGGAGACTATCCCGCAAAATACGGATGGTTGGTCACCTTACGAATTTTTGGTAAACAGTGTTGCTTCTTTATTAAAATGGCTGTCACCCACAATCTAAGAAGCGAATATGTGTCAATTTTTTTATTAATTTCTATAAATATTACTCAATTAATAATAATTGATATGTACGGTGTTCTGTGAATTTTCATAAAGCTCAACTAGAATCAAAATGAAGCTCCGAAGAACTCAGCCTTTGCGTAAATTTGACTTTGACAGGTTTGGATTAGGAAATTTTAACGTATCATGGCAATTTTAGGCAGTGTGCAAGAGAGATGACCTCCGGCCGAGATTCAAAAATCCTGGAGACAACCGCTGAAGGCCAATGAATCGTCCAGCTAAGTACAAGGAAATTTCTAATGTTCTTGGTTGCAACACTGAAATTGTCAAACCTGGAATCGAATTAAAATTTTTAGTATAAGTATAATAATGCGAGCGTGTAACGAATGACGTCTCGATCGGGATATACTGTCGTGTCCTACCCTCATTTGCTTTCAAATGGCGACTGAAAATAATTATAGCGTTTTGGGGTCAATTTATTTTATTTTCTTAACAAATCTTAATATGCACCGAGAACATTCATAGCGTGACACAAGATCATTAGTTTGACTTGTAATTGAAGTAAGTATTTGTTTGTTGTATTGTATTTTTAATAATCTGTAATAAATAAATAAAAAAAAAAACTTATTTTCGCTAGATGGCACTGCTGCCGTGGTATAACTAAAACGCCGTTATGTAGGTATAGACCAGGTAGGAATAGACGATAACAGCCGTAGACAAATGTCAGTGTATTCCGTAGCGTAAATCGCAATCGAATAGAAACGTTTAGGTCGACCAATCACATCCAAGCTCGTCGCCGGCGTACGATGCGCGCGCCGCGGCGGAATCACGAGCTGGAGTGTGATTGGTCGACCTAAACGTTTCTATTCGATACGATACGATAGCGATTTAGACTTTTTCCACTTGGCTACGGGCGCCAAGACAAGTCCGGTGTAAAGCATAGTCTTATAAGTCACAGAACTAATGGGAAAAAAATCCCACTAGTTCTGCCAACAGAACAACTCAACAGAAGAGGTGGGAGTAGACGCTTGATTCATCATCAGTCACACTTATAATTAATGATAATTAATTAAATAAATATTGTCAAAAAGTACAAATATTTAATACAAAAGCGAATATTTTTGGGTATCGCGTCTGACACTCGTTATAATAATATTTGATGTGAATACATCACTGACACTCTAAAAATGCTATTTAATTATAGACTTTACCGTATACAGTTAAAGTCTAAAATCAAATGAAAAGAATTCATTTAACTTTTTCATTCGCTCTACAAAATATCATTTGACTTTAAATTTTAACCTGATAACAATAAAGTCTACAATTAAATGGCATTTTTTAAAGTGTCAGTGGTATATCAGTGGTTTGTCTTTAGCAGAATCGAGGCCGAGGTCATCAGTTCGCCGACGAAATCAAAGTGCTAGAGAATGCCCGTTCGACGTCGAACTGTTGGCTGTTGGTCGAACCGCTCGACGTCGAGCGCAACGTTGAAAATTGTCAGTTAGAGAATAGCACGGCTGAACACATACTGTTGTGGCGGGTATCTATCCATAATTATGTTTAGCTGGGTAGATCTTGGCGAACTTGGGGGGTACTTGCAGCAACTGGTATGCGGGTAGATCGATAATCACGGAAAAATAACGGCTGTGAGTTTGCGAGCGGCGCATGCCAGCTGATGAGCGCAGCACAGCCAGTCACGCTTGGAGGTTCTTACGCGTTAGAAGTATCCTAGCTGCTCATCGCTATCGGAACACAATTGTAGTGTTTCGCCCCCGGGTCTACTATTGATCCCGGGACACCGCATCTGAGACGACTGTGGAGACGAGTTGGTGGCCACTAACTGCGACGGTAAGAAGCAGCCGAGCAGCAGCGCTGGGTGAGTGATTTACCTGTTACTGGTTGTGCCATGACCTCCCCCTGTTCCCACAGGATTTGTCTCAGGAAAGACGTATTGGATTGATTCGCCCTCCACATGATATAGAGAATGTGTTGCACAGCAACTTCGGATGGTATGGAAAGTGTACGTCTTAGATTTAGTGGAAATATTAAATATAAATAAGGTTTCATCTATATTATATTTCTGTTACATTGCACTATTTCTTATTATAAATAAATTGGTTAATTTAAAACATCATTATCTATCAACCACAATATCAAAGTAACCAATTTTTTAAGTTTAAATTGGTTACTTTGATATATTGTACAATATTATTATTCTATATAAATTTTAGATCATAAAAATAGGAAGCAGGAAAGTACTAAGTCGTTACTAATTTCTTTTAGATTTCTGCGTTTTAATTATATAAACAGTATCGGTATCGAACCCTTCTGTTTTTGTTATCTCTTCCAGAGCAGACAGTCGGCGTTCCAAATTCTCAAACTTAGCTTCATATTCACTATGAGCTTTAATATGATCCACTAGATCCATAGGATTTTCTATCTCCATTGCAACAATTTTAAGATAAGCAATCAAAAACCACAATCTATTAACATTATCAGAATAAAAATTTTCATTGTATAAAATATAATCATAAGTATATAATATGTCTGGTCCCATCCAATACCAGAATCCCTTGAATTCTGTCTCCCAATTGAGCCGCAATTCTGTCCAATAACAATTATATGGAACACTAATTACAAAGTTACGTGTTGCCCCAAGACAATCGAGATTTTTTTTGTGTGATGGTAGTACAACTCTTTTAGCTAACCTAGAGAAAACACGAGCAAAAGTATCAAAATTCCTTCTTGTATCTTTTATATCCAGTTCTAGATGTCCCTGCTGGGTGTCGTCGGAGCTCACTGGTGAAAATTTTCCTGTTTCTGTCGACTCGGCATGATTCCAATCTTCTAGCAGTAGTAACAGTAACACCAAATAGTTGAGAGCCATATCCTTGAATCCTTATTCTTTAGTAACCTAGAAATACAACTTTATTTTAAAGTACCTATTGAGCAGAACCTAATTTTAAGAGTGGTTGCAAGGTCTCTTAAACCAAGTTTAATTTCATTGAATCGAAGGAATAGGATTAGGCGCACAATGCCACCTTTTCAAAATGAAATGCTGTAGCAAAATGACACATTCACAAAATGCCCTTTCTCAATATGCCACACTAGCAAAAGGCCACATTAGCAAAACGCCACACTAGCAGAATGCCACACTATCAAAATGCCACATTATCAAAATGATACATTCTCAAATGATAATATAAGTTTAATATAATAATATCAGTGTTTATGGATCATTATTCATTTTCATTTTATTTTAACCATAAAATAAATTGAAAATGTAATCTTAAATATCAGATGTTAAGAATAAGAATCAAACTGCAATTAATTACAAAAATTATAACTTTTCAAAAAGTTATTTTTTTTTGTGGCCTTTGTGTCGGCGGATATCCCATGCCTATTAGAACCACCTGGCCTCAGCAGATCCGACGGCAAAAGGCCGGACGGTATGACTCTGGTGCCATGGAAAAATGGTAAGTGCCTCCTGTGGGATGCCACGTGTGTCAGCACGGTCGCACCCAGTCACCTGCCGGCGCAGTCTCGACATTTATCGCAACGCCTTAGCTACCGAATTCGGTCGCTAAACTCGTAGCGACGCAAACATAACAATATTTAGTAGTCTCTACTTTCCAAACTAACGATTTTTGTCGGTATCTTATCGAATGTCATCGCAAACTTAACGATTTATCGGTATCTCCATATTGCTGACCATCCTAAATGTACTGACTACCGTTCATCGCAAGAATCGTTACTGCAACCGATGTTTATTGCTATCTTAACTTTGCGATTTCGGTAGCAAAGTCGTAGCGATAAATGTCGAGACTGCAGCCCCTGAGCCGTACTGCCCGGTCTCCGGCAGCTGCTGCCGAGGACGCAGCGAATAAAGAACGGGAGAAATACGCTGCATTGACAGGGCAATTATGTTCGCTGCCTTTGCGGTCGAGACAATGGGTAGTTGGGGTGCCGATACCAAGAAACTGGTTGGCGAATTGGGGCGCAGGTTGAGGGAAAAAACCGGTGACTCCCGCTCCGGCTCGTACCTGGGGCAACGGTTGGCCATAGCAATTCAACGGGGCAATGCCGCCAGCGTTATGGGCACCTTTGCACCAGGTACGATGAGGGGCGGGTTAATAGATTAGACTTTTTTTTTTGGACTGTCATTTGTACCTACTTTATGTATATATTATTTATAATTGAATAAACATTTCGTATTTATATTATATAATTAATAAATGTCAGAAGAATAATTAGAATTATGGTTAAATGTAAATATTTTTTCTATCGCCATCTAGTTAGTCGGTTAAAGGATAATTAGTCGAAGTTCTTAAAGTTTTATCTAGGTGGGGTTATTCATGAAAATGCTCATGGCAAATTGCGAAAATGGCATTTTACGAAAATGGCATTTTGCTAATGTCACATTTTGCGATGTGGCGTTTTCAGAATATGACATTTTGAGAATATGGCATTTTGCGAAATTATTATGTGTCATTTTGAGAATGTGGCATTGTGCGCCTAATCCAAGGAATAATGTCTCTGTCGTCAGTATCATGCATTTCTGCAGTGCTATTCAGTGGCGGCCTTAGCCATTGCGAGGCCCCGGGCGGCAGGTCTTTGCGAGGCCTTTTATCCTACGGAAAAGTACCTTTTTTCCATGCGGATAATCCTCATGGATACCCACCCCTTTTATATGTTTTTTGTCGTGCTGAAATCCCCCGTCGGCCATCGGGGGTGGTTATGTCGAAATCGAACCGACTAAAACCGCAAGACCCGAGACGGGTCTTAATTACCGGGGTGAAAGGTTGCCCAAATAGGCATATCCCTCGCACCCCAGCTAAGCCCGGGTCATCTAGGTACGGTTTTAAGATGGCCCCTCGACCCCCCGAAGGGGGGTGGGACGAGCATCGCGCCACTTCGCCGACAGTGGGGTGTAGGGTGACAGGCGGCCGTCTTGTCACCCAACCAAAAGGATCAGAATATAACAAAAATGAAAGGAAAAATAAATTATGGGTGATCTGAGGTCGGGAAGTTGGGAGGGGGTGAGTTTTAAGGGTAAAAACGGTTTATCTCGATTTCCGGCAAAACTACAAGTCCTATGGAAAAAAGTTAAACAACAAAGTTGTAGGTAATAAAGAGACCTACAACTTTTGTATTTACACTTTTTTCACATAACCTCAAAATGTATGTGAAAAATTCAAATAAGCAAGATTTTGGTTTTTTATTTTTATCTTAAGCAAAACAAATTTGTTTTCCACGAAATTTGGTTAAAACTTAGCTTTTTATGTCCCAAAGACACTGTAATTTTTTTGATTTGATATATTCTTTTTTTCAGCTTATTTTGACTAAATATCGAAAAACCACCCTATGGCCGCTGAGACTATGCGTTCCTGACACATGTCAAATCGTCATGACTAGTTATGTACAATAAATAACTTGTACCTAGAACCGTTCTCTAAACCTGTTCCCAACTTACAATAACATAATAATAATCACAGTCAGTAATTGTGACGACTTGATTTCATTTTAATTTTGATTTTATTCTAATTTGGCTATCTATCTGCCCTATTTGTTTTTCCAATTTTTAATTTTTAATTTTGTTTCATTCTTATTTAATTTTATGTGATTATTAATTGTAATGATGGGTTATTACCTGAAATAATAAAAAAAAATCCTATTCATTTCATTCATTATAAAAATATGATTCATTCTTTAGCTTGGGTAGGGGCTTATTACAAAATTACATATTATAAAATTATAACGTTCTATTTTATATTTTTCAACCAACAGATTATTATTATTAAGATTACTAAAATATGCGGTTACAATTGCCTTGTTATTTTGTCTCATCACTATGAAAGCGAACATTTGACATAACCTTGAAACAGCGCAGTTTGACGTGGCATGACTTTAAAAAACTATTGATTTTATATTTTTAATTAATTAATTGTTAATCATTTTAGCCCAAAATTAATCTGTGTATTGTAAATTGGCACAGTAATTAAATTTTTAATGTTATCACTCGTTAATAAGGTCAATAAACGGTATTTAAAAATTTGCCGTAAATTATGCACCAGTACAAAGTTACATCGCCCGTTCGCTCACAACCTGTCAGGAACGCATTCTTTCGGCGATTCTATTATAATTTTCAATCGAAAATTCTCACGTCAAAATATTTTTTGTTCTTTGAAATCTCTTTTTTCTGATCATGTAAAAATATACATAGGTACATTGCTATGTTAAATGTTCTCAGAAAATGCAAAGAAGAAAAACACGAATTCAAAATTAATATTTTTGTATTTAGTCATTTCCTCGCTGAGGTGGGATGAGAAGTTACATGTTACACTATAACTTCATGGTTGCACTCGAGTGCAAAGATTTTTCACCTTGGGCACTTTTGATTCCCTCGCTAAAGCTCAACACATAACTTTTCATCCCACCTCAGCGAGGAAATGGCTAAATACAATAATCACAAAATAGAACCCTGAGCTTTAGCGAGGGTATAATATGTTTGCTCCCTTGTTGGGCTTTGTGCCACCTTACTAGGGCACCATGTAGAATTCGTAGCATGATGATTGCTTGGTAAATCCATAGTAGTACTGTGACTGGCTTTATTCCCCAGCTTCTTCCTATAGCACTTCTGCTTTGCATCATGGCCATCTTCGCCTTTGAGCTAGTGTTACTTATTATACCTACAGTTAGACTACCTACTAGATATACCTACTTAAAATCAGTTGTAGTTTTGGCGCCACCAAAATTATTCTAGATATCTGTTTTTTGTGTAAAAAAGTAACCATGTAAAAAAAGTAAACCCTAAAACTTTAAAACAGGATGCGGAAGATGTCACGGCCACAGTTAATAGAAATAAATAAAGATTTATCATTAAATTTAATCATACTTATTGCACGACATTTACTTATTCACTTGCGGTCTTTATCACAGTTTTTACATAAATCGTTTTTTTTTGACCAATTGGTTTTCATCAATATACTCAAAACAGTAATTCGGTGTTTCATGTCAAGAAACTTTTTATGATAAGTTTCACGAAATTGAATTTGACGCAGAAACTCTTCAGGATCATCTATTTGCATTACAATCAATTTAAGGTACGCTATCAAATACCACAATCTATTAATATTATTTTCATAATGGGGATCTTGTTCATCATATAAAATAAAATCATAAGTATACAATAAATCTGGTCCAAACGCTGTCCACCATTTCGAAAATGATTTAAACGTGCTAAAGTCGCGGTGCGGCCAATAACAATTTCCAGCAGGAGTTAGGACTGAAGGATGACGCGCTTCAAATAAACAATCCTTATGTTTATGGTATTTTGCAGGTATAGTTCTATTAAATTGTTCAAAAAATTTATGAAATCCTGCATAAGACTTTCTTGTATTTACTTTAGCCAGCTTCAAGTCTATCGCCTGAGCCACGGGAGCTAGATTTGCTTGTTGCATGTCACTCGATCGATTGGCGCTCACTGCCGAAAGTTCTTTGGTTTCACCCAGTGTCAAGTCTACCGCCCGAGCCACGGGAGCTAGATTTGCTTGTTGCATGTCACTCGATCGATTGGCGCTCACTGCCGAAAGTTCTTTGGTTTCACTCAGTGTCAAGTCTACCGCCCGAGCCACGGGAGCTAGATTTGCTTGTTGCATGTCACTCGATCGATTGGCGCTCACTGCCGAAAGTTCTTTGGTTTCACCCAGTGTCAAGTCTACCGCCCGAGCCACGGGAGCTAGATTTGCTTGTTGGGTGTCACTCGATCGATTGGCGCTCACTGCCGAAAGGTCTTTTGCTTCTGTCGACTCGGCGCAATTCCAATTTACCAGCATTAGCAGCAGTAACACCAAATATTTGAGCGCCATATCCTTGAATCTATTTTCTGTATTGACCCTAGAAAGACAATGTTATTTTATTGTACCTATTGAAAAGTTAATCATGCGCTTGAGCGGTGCACGTTTTTAAGAACTGATTTTATTACAAAACATATTAAATATTACTGTAACGTAATGATCCATCATTAAAGAGTAGGTAAATTAAGTTGGTTTTGGGAATAAAACAAAGATTATTTCTTATTCATTCATTTCAGTCCAAAACTATTATTTGATTTGGAATTTAATATATATTTTTTTAGGAACTAGTCATTTTGAAACACCTTTAAATTATTTCATAAATAGTAAAAATTGAGACAAGTACCTAAAATATCTTCTTACAAACATACTTAACATAATCAGTAATAGTAGTGTAGTGACACAAAAGAAGTGGTAAGTGGGCGTAGCACGCGTGTCACTTGTATGCGTTGTTTCGCAAGGCTTGCATAGTGAGATAGAGTGAGACAGAGAAATTATCTGAAGTTTTTCTTAAGTCAAAGTTTGTTTGATTCAAAATACGAATCGCCGTAAATATTGTTTTTATCTATAGCAAAGAAATCTCTAACACGAACTAGTAAGGTGTATTTTCGTTTTGCAGTATGCATAATTTAGGCTAATTTGGTATGGAATGTAACTAGTTTTATGTGTAAGTTTGGCGACAGTGGTTCCCTTTATGAATAAGTAGTATCATTATAGTATTCTTTATTCCGGAGACACAAAGCATCCAAACCACATGAATATCTATGGTATTGTCGCAAACTACGTAATATCGGAGCGCCGCGTGTACCTATGAGCAGCCGAGCAGCGCACGTGTCCGACCTCGGCCAGCAGCACCCGCTGCGGGCGGAGGAGGAGCTGGCAGAGGAGCAGCGGCAGCAGAAGGAGCAATTCCTTCACAAACTGCAACCGCAACCGCAACAACAGGCGTCAGTGCCACCTACTCACCTTCAGGCTGAGGAGTTGGCAAGGGCCATGATGTAGGAATATTAAACTACAAAACTATATAACTAACTTTTCCACAGGTTATGGGCCATAATTATAACTAAAATAGACCGAAAGTTTAGTATTTATTGCCGTAAAGAAAGTACATTGGTCAATATTAGTAATTTTACAGTTATTCGATTTTTTGAACACCTCGTCAAAAATGGCTACATCAAACCTTCAAATTGAAAAATTAGCCGGACGAGAAAACTATTCCACATGGAAGTTTGCAGTTAAATCTTATTTAGAACATGAAGATTTGTGGGAATGTGTCGATCTAGGCACCGATGTCGATTTAAAAAAAGATAAGAAAGCCAAATCTAAAATCATTTTGTTAGTGGAACCTATAAAATATTGAAAATGCCAATACATCTAAGGAAGTTTGGACAAGCTTGAAAAATGCTTTTGAAGATTCCGGGTTATCAAGAAAAGTCGGCTTATTGCGGGATTTGATAAACACATCACTAGATAACTGCACGAGTGTTGAAGATTATGTGAAAAAATAATGAGTACTGCGTATAAATTACGAAATATCGGTTTCGAAGTCGATGATCAATGGTTGGGAACACTCATGCTGGTTTACCAGATAATTATAAACCTTGATGTCATGATGGCTCTGGAAAGTTCTGGAATAAAAATATCGGCTGACTTCGTGAAAACAAAACTTTTGCAAGAAGTGAAAGTTTCAGAGTTTTCTGCGTTCCTCACAAAGCAAAGGAATTACCTCTAACAACAATAGCAGTAACCATGCTAAGTCAAAAGGAAAAGGCCCGCGTTGCTACTATAACTGCAACAAATATGGTCATTTTAAAAATCAGTGCACAATGAAGAAATCTAATCACAATACATTTTCAGCAGTTTTTTCAGCTTTCTTCTTCGTCGTTACACTCTTGGCAGAGTGGTCGTGGTCGTCATTCCGGAGTTGATGGCACGCTTCACTATTCGACGCCATTCCTCCCGCCTTGCGGCCTTCCTCGTACACTCGTGGAGTGGACCGTTCAGTGCCACTTTAACTTGATCGGTCCAGCGTATTGGTGATCTGCCGCGTGGTTTTATGCCTTCGACTTTACCCTGCATCACCAGTCGTTCCACAGATGTATCTTTTCGACGTGTAATATGCCCAAAGAAAGTGAGAATGCGACCTTGTACGATGGAAGAAAGACGCTGTTTGATAGAGAGCTCCTGAAGAATAGACTCGTTGGTTCTGAACTGTGTCCAATGTATGCCAAGCATCTTTCTCCAGCACCACATTTCTAAAGCGTCTATCTTCTTTTTCTCACTTTCTCGTAAAGTCCACGTCTCAGCACCATAGAGAAATATGGGAAACACCAATGCCCTGACAAGTCGTGTTTTCGTTATTTTTGTGATGTTTCTGTTTCTCCATACTTTCTGTAGTTTGTCCATAGCTGACCCTGTGATGGCCATACGCCGCTTGATTTCCTCTGTGCATCCACCGTTGTTTATTATCAGTGACCCAAGGTATACGTATGATTGAACGACATCGCAATTCGCAATTTTAGTGACTTCCGGCGAGTTGTTGTTAGCTCTGTCGATAATCATAATCTTGGTCTTACTGCGATTCATTTTCAGATCAAAATCAAGACTAACCTGTTCCATTTTGCCTAACAGAGATTCCATGTTACTGGTGCTTGTTGCAAAAAGTGTGGTATCGTCTGCGTATCTTAGGTTAGAGATTTTGTGGCCTCCAATAGCAATTCCATTCGTCCAATCTTCAAGCGTTATTCTCATAATAAGTTCTGTGTAGGTATTGAACAGAATTGGAGATATGATACAACCCTGATGGACTCCAGCACGTCATCAGCTCTGACTGAAGCTGTTCCGTCATCGTAAAGTTTTCTGAGAAAATGAACAGGTGTTCCCATAGCCAGAAGAATCTCCCAAAGTCCTGGCCATTACACCGAGTCAAACGCTTTCGTGAACTCGACAAAGCAGATGTAAGTTGGCTTATTAAACTCCCTAGCTTTCTCGATGATTTGGCGCACACACAGGATTTGCTCACGAGTTCCCTTCCCTTTCACAAAGCCAGCTTGTTCTGGGACAAGCTCCCTCCTTGTTTTTCAGCTTACAATAATAGTATTAATGAAGATGAATGGTTCATTGACTCAGGTGCCACCATGTACTATAGGGAAGAAAAGTGCAGTGTCAATTCTACATAACTTTGGCGTCAACATTCTAGTTTTAGCATGAGGTTTATGAATATGCAAATGTTGATGGTTCGAATCCTACGATATTGCAATAACACTTTTTGTGTTTCATTTATAAATTAATTAATATCAGGTTGATGAATAAAATAATGTTTCTTAGGTAGAATTATAGGTTTATGAAAATGCAAATGTTGATGGTTCGAACCCTACAATTTTGCAATAACACTTTTTGTGTTTCATTTATAAATTAATATCAGGTAGATGAATAAAATATGTTTCTTAGGTAGAATTTATTATTTGTTAAACTTTAGCCAAGATCAACATAAAATGTAAAAAGTATGAAGGTAGATTTGAAATAAAATCATAGCAGTTGTAAAGAATAATACAGTTTTGAAAACGAACATAATTATTATAATATCGTTATCTTTGTCTAACACGAACTACTCATATTTTGTTGTTCTAGTCTAGCTAGATGCGTGGTGTCTTGTTGCATTGAAACATTACACACACACACACACACAAACAGGCCTGGCGGGGCCGCGCGCGCGCAGCGGCGCTTGTCACGGGATTTTCGACCTTAAGGTGATATATAGGACTATCGTCTTCGACCGTACATGACAAGACGCTCTGACTGGATATAATATAGGTGTACTGAGGGTAGGTGTGAAAAGTGCACAGCTATTTATTACATTAAATTAAAATTATTAATATCTAAATTTATCACTTTTTCTGTGAATTTGTCATTATTAAGTGCTAATCAAATAGTACTTAAGTTGGTGGCACTACATGTGATATAACGGTTAAATTTGGACACCACCTGCCAGCTGACAATCTTCGCACAGTTTGCAAGCACATTTAATTCCTGCTGTTTATAAGAAACACTAGCATGTCACTTGAGGAAATCAGATCTGTGCAGAAGAACCTTGAAGAGACCATTTTCAGAAAGATGGATGAATTGCAGGCACAACTGAATGTGGGTGGTTCGGCCAAGGATACAGTGGCTAAGGTTGCTGATGAGATCCGCACAACCAGAGAAATAATTTTCAATATTCTTGAATTGCTCCGGAATCAAATAGCCGAATGCATGAAGACCACTGACTCCATTGATACCTGGCAGCGCCGCAAAGCCATTATCTTTTCAGGCGTTCCAGAAGTTGAGAAGGAAAACTGCACCAGTACCATCACAGGGATTTTGCACAGTAAGATGAACCTAAAGGAGATAACATCAGCTTCTATAAAGACCTGTCATCGTCTCGGGGCCATTAGATCAGGTCAAAGTCGTCCCATTCTGGTAAAGTTTAGCACTGTGCATATAAAGGGTACCGTCTGGAACGCGAAGACGAGATTAAAAGGTTCCTCGATAGCAGTAAAGGAGTTCTTAACTAGGACCCGACAGTCTGTGTTCGTCAAGGCACGCCTGCACTTCGGTATGCGCTGCTGCTGGACACAGGATGGAGTCATAGTGGTCAAGACGCAGGATGGACTTCGCTGTAAACTCACTAATCCAGAGGAACTCCAGAGTGTCATTGCAAAATATCCTAAATCAACATCCAGTTCTAGTTGCTAGTGTCAATACGTGTTGAACATTTCCGCTGAATTTTCTGGTTATTAATAACTTTAAATAACTCTTTGTGCCCTTAATCCATTATCTTACACTTTCTTGTTTGCATAAAACTATATTTACATATTTACATATTTACATATTTACATATTTACATATTTACATATTTACATATTTACATATTTACATATTTACATATTTACATATTTACATATTTACATATTTACATATTTACATATTTACATATTTACATATTTACATATTTACATATTTACATATTTACATATTTACATATTTACATATTTACATATTTACATATTTACATATTTACATATTTACATATTTACATATTTACATATTTACATATTTACATATTTACATATTTACATATTTACATATTTACATATTTACATATTTACATATTTACATATTTACATATTTACATATTTACATATTTACATATTTACATATTTACATATTTACATATTTACATATTTACATATTTACGTATTCACATATTCACATATTCACATATTCACATATTTACATATTTACATATTTACATATTTACATATTTACATATTTACATATTTACATATTTACATATTTACATATTTACATATTTACATATTTACATATTTACATATTTACATATTTACATATTTACATATTTACATATTTACATATTTACATATTTACATATTTACATATTTACATATTTACATATTTACATATTTACATATTTACATATTTACATATTTACATATTTACATATTTACATATTTACATATTTACATATTTACATATTTACATATTTACATATTTACATATTTACATATTTACATAAAACTGTTACGTATTAACTAGTTTTGTTGAACATCTACCTACTTGTTTTGATATAAATTTAAAGGTTAACACGTTTTTATCAATAACAAACCATGTCACTTTGACTTTGACACTTCAAAACTTTCAACTCAATTACCGTATGATGGCAAAAAGGGTTTTTAGCGCATGTTGTTCATACATTTTAACTTTGATTTTTGCCTTTACAGTGTGTTTCAGTTCAATTTTATTTTGCTACAATTAATTGTGATTGTTTGCTGGCGGGTGGTGAAGAGAGCGAGACTTACGTCAACTCAGCGTAATTATACAGGGTTATTTGTAATTAACTAGCATCCTCGCAGGGGTAGAAAGCTGACGTCATAACTGACTATTTTTGGTCTACGACTTTTTATAATTCGTTAAATTTTACTTTCATACAAATATAAATATTAGTTTAGTTTTGCGTCTAAAAGTTATTAACTCTATGTGCACCGCCGCCACAGTTTACGCGCAACGTAAAAATTAGGTAAACAAACTCGTCTCATCAATTAGGAGGCGGGGCGCGGCGGCGCTAGCGCCTTTGACCTTGACCCATTTCTTTTTGCGAGCCGCCAGTCGGTCGCTAGATGCGCGCGCGTCACAGTCGTTACAGGTGTGCATCACTTGTCTTTGTGTACCACGATTTTTCGCGTTACCGTGTTGCGTCGATCTGACTATCACCATGCCTTATCAGTATTCCAATGTGGAATACACATAGGCAAATTAAAACTAATCAAGCAGTGTTAGCCAGAGTTAATGAACTGAAAAGTTAATTTTTAGGTGTGGTCTTTGTGTTAATGTTGAAGGTGATTTTGTGAGCGATACTCGACAGCATGCGCGGGACTTAAACCTCAGAGGTAATAACTAATTGTAAATACTTTGTAATATTGTAAAAAAATCTACTATTAGTTCAATTGTTGTAAATACGCTGATTCAACTTTTCAAATACCCCGCATTAAAAAATCAAAATTGAATCATATCTACCTACCTACCGATGTTTGTTTTATAAATAAAACATAGGCTTAATAGTGTTGCGTTCTTACAATAATAAACTTGAAAACTCATTATTAAGTAATGTGTTCAGTTTTATTGAAAGTCGTAGAACAAACGTTGCTACTTATAATGGCAGCTACCTACCCCTGGGAGGATGCCAGTTAATTACAACTAACCCTGTATAGTAGACTGGTACATTTTTTTTATTTACTACTTAAATATTATTTGTTTATTATAATATTACTAGCTGTTGCCCGCGGCTCCGCCCGCGTGGATGTCGAAATCCGTTTCAAAAACTATCCTATCTCTCAAGTTGAATCGAACTGCACATGGTGTGCGAATTTTGTTATAATCGGTTAAGTGGTTTAGGAGTCCATTGAGGACAAACATTGTGACACGAGATTTATATATATTACGATTGTGTATATTATATTATTTATTTTATATTATTTAATCAAGATGAGTGATTCATTTGTTCATAATGACTCCTTTCATTCTGCCTATGATACTGATACGTTGTCTGAAAATGAAAGATTTTGCTCAGTCACAAATACAGTTGGCGATGTACTTCGTACGCATTTTGAACAAGAACTGGGACGGTCATTTAATGTCTGTCACATAAACGCGCAAAGTGTGCCCTGTCATTACAGTGACCTGGTTGCAACATTTGTCGACTCTCATGTTCATGCGATCCTGATATCTGAGACCTTTTTGAAACCTAATCTTCTCTCTGCTTACTATCCACTTCCTGGATTTATTTTAATAAGGAATGATAGGATGGGTAAGGAGGGTGCGGGGGTAGCCATATTATATCTGCGTAGTTAAGTACCTTTTAAAATTATTGCTTCGTCTCCTCCACAGTATATTCCGTAACGGCGGAGTTTATCTTCCTTGAGGTTTGGGTCAGGGGTGTCAAAGCTCTGTTGGGCGTTGTTTATAGTCCCCCCTCCGTTGATTATTTCACCGATTTAGCATTGGTTTTAGAAACTTTGCGGTCTGATTATGAGCACCACATCATCATGGGAGACTTTAATACTAACCTCCTCGCAGGGGCTCAACGAGAGCTCTCAAACTACGTCATATAGTCGAGTCAGCCATGTTTTACCACTTCAGGCCACACACCACAATAAGGACGTGGAAGATACCTGGCTCGACTTAATTCTTACTTCTTCTCTTACTCTTGTTCACTCACATGGTCAGCTTTTGGCGCCAGTTTTTTCTCATCATGATCTGATCTATGTCTCTTATATTCTTAAACCTCCTAAAATCAAGCCTAAAGTGTTGCATAGGCGTTGTTTTGGGCGCATGGATGTTAACAAATTACGTACTGATGCTGCTGGTATTAATTGGGAACCTTTAGCAGAGGCTACTACGATTGACGACAAAGTTCTGTTCTTCAATAAAACTATTAATAGCCTTTATTATATAATACGCCCCTATTAGGAAGGTGAAGCTGAAGCATCCCCCAGCACCTTGGCTAACGAGTGAAGTCAGAATCGCTATGAAACGAAGAGACCGAGCATTTCTCAAATTCAAGAGAAATCGTTCTGACACGAGTTGGGATTCCTATAAGACTGCCAGGAATCGGGGTAATCAGGTGATACGTGACGCTAAACGCCGTCACATCTTTGATAACGTAACTTGCTCATCACCAGCTGATGTTTGGAAGTTTCTCGGGACACTGGGAATTGGTAAACCAAGGCAGTTGGAGCTACCCAAGACAATTGTCTTGGGTAGCTAATTGTAATTGTGTTGTATTGTAGCTAAATGGTAATTAACGATTAATGGCATCTAGCTCAATTGAGCTAGATGCCATTAATCGTTAATTCTCCACCTCTCTTGCTATTGATGGCCTAACCAAGTGTCAAACGGTTGACTTCATAGCCGGACTAGCCAGTCCCAGCTATGCACCCTTTCACTTTTCTCCAGTCACGTCGGTTAAGATCAAAAAGATTATCATGGCCATCAAATCGAAGGCAGTGGGCTGCGACAACATTAGTAGGCGCATGATTACGTCTATCCTAGACCAACTTCTTCCTGCTATCTCCTATCTTATTAACTTTTCCCTTGATTCAGGGCAGTTTCCTAGTTTGTGGCGCAAGGCCTACGTTCGACCCCTTCCCAAAATCTCTAATCCCTCTCTTCCAAAACATTTTCGTCCCATCTCTATCCTTCCTTTTCTATCAAAAGTACTGGAGGCGTGCGTGCACAAGCAGCTGTCCAATTTTGTACAACGCAATTTGGTACTGAATCCTCTGCAATCAGGTTTTAGGCCTGGACATAGAACGACCACTGCACTCCTAAAAGTAACGGGCGACATCAGGGATGGGATAGAGAAATCTAAAGCCACAGTGATGGTCTTAGTAGATTTCTCAAATGCTTTTAATTGTGTGAACCACGACATACTTTTGTCAATTCTGGCCCATATTAAGATCACTTCTCTGACGAGCTGGATTGGTTTTCCTCATATCTTCAGGGTCGCCAGCAGTCAGTTTGTGTTGATGAGAAGTCATCTAGCTGGTGCAATCTTGACTCTGGGGTCCCTCAAGGCGGCATACTTTCCCCTCTTCTATTTTCTATATTTATCAATCTCGTAACCTCCGATCTTCAGTGTGCGTATCACTTGTATGCTGATGACCTGCAATTGTATAGTCAGGCCTCTATTAACAATCTTTCGGAGGCTATATGGGTTCTTCCAGGTGGACAAACTTTTTTGTCAAACTGATTTGACCACGAGGAAAAAAATTCCTGTTGGTCAAACTTCTTGGATTGAGTCCACGTGATCAAACTATTTTGTCTAACTGATTTGACCACGGGTAATGTTGTTTTGTTTGTAGGATAATGTAGATAGTTGGAGGAACATAACTCAGGTGTTTTTCATATTATAGGTAGATACACATAAATTTATCCGCACTGCATTCTCAGTTTATAATTACACAACATGTCTGTCCCGCTTACTCTTACCATCCATTTTTATTTGAGCGCTCCTCTCTGATTGTCATTGTCATTTTAATGTCTTATCTATTACTATACTCTATGTACGGTTCATTCAAAGTCAAAGTTAAAGTCAAAGTCAAGTCAAAGATTTTGTTCATTTCATCATTTGGAAAAAGATTTTGTTACCTTACATTACGGGTAAAATTCATAATCCCGATATACTCTGACATACCTACTCTGACAGCGAGTCTATTTCTTACTCCTGTCTACGGAATAGACATTATTTTGAAAAGGTTTAATAAAAATAATAAGTTACTAGTTTGTTCAGTTTTTGAATTCAGATTTTTTTAATTCTAATAACGGAGAAAAAGGGAATAAGTGTTGCTATTTTAAAAATGACTGTACTTTCCTTAAACTTTAACAAGTTTTACCACGAGGAAAAACAATATTATAAAAAAATAAAATCAGTTAGACCAAATACTTAGTTTGATCACGTGGACTCAATCCAAGAAGTTTGACCAACAGGAATTTTTTTCCTTGTGGTCAAATCAGTTTGACAAAAAAGTTTGTCCACCTGGAAGAACCCGTACAAAATGGGTAAAAATCATTTAAAATGACCCTTTTCATTGCAAAATTTGTCCACCCCCGATATTTCATGACAATTATTTTTTTTTCTATGTAAAAAGTACCTATTAGTACTCTGATATATATTATCTAGCTATGATACACAAATTTATATAACTTTTGCCCATATTAAACACATTATATTGCTTTTTTTCCATCGAACTCGGAATATCTTCATACAAAATAATTTGTCCACTTCACGGGCTGCGTTACAAAAACTATCTAAATAAATATAATCTACAGTATTTAATTATATTGACGAACTTTTTGACAAGATATTGTTAATGGCCATTGATTACGGTAAAAAATAATTTATTTTAATTATTTAAAATATTAAAATATTGGGTTCAAAGTGATGTCCAACATTTTGTTCATTTTTGTTATTCGTTTTTGTAACACCAAAATTTGGCAGTATTTTCAATTTGTAAAATGTCAACATTCAAAATATAACGAGCCAATTACATGCCAGACTCTAATATGAGTCGGTCATTTTGTCTTCGAGTGAAAATAGGGGATGAGGCGTGTTTTTTGCCAAAAAGTCAAAATTCAAACTTTAAAATGATCCATTTTGTTTTGTTTTGTCAGCACAGGCAAGTGGGTACATAAATTATTTGATCAACCAATTATGCATGTTATTGTTGACATTTGTTGAAATGCAAAGCGGTTGGAAGTCATTAAGATTTTTGTTTGACTTATCATACTTGAAGTCCGAAAAAACCATTTATGACTTTCATTTTTGTTATGATTTAGGTTATGTTACAAAGGGTGCGGGCCGGAACCTCCACGTGGTGCACCTGGGCAACGGAGGCGAGCAGCGCCTCCCACTCGCCACGGGAGACGCTGCTGCCTGCGGCCAATCCGGCCGGGGTGGGAGTGGCCCTCTAGCTAGAGGGCTGCTCCAAGGCTCTCCACGTGTCCCTCTGACTAGCAGATGGCACAGTGGGGAGCGAGCGGGGGGCGAGCTGATTGTCTGCGCGCCGACGGTTGGGTGACAGGACGGCCTCCTGTCACCCTACACCCCACCGTCGGCGAAGTGGCGCGGTGCTCGCCCCACCCCCCCTTTTCGGGGGGTCGAGGGGGCCATCTTAAAACCGTAGATGGCCCGGGGTCAGCTGGGGTGCGAGGGATATGCCCATTGGGTAACCTTACTCCCCGGTTACTAAGGCCCGAGACGGCGTGCGGTTTTAGTCGGTTCGATCCCGACATAACCACCCCCGATGGCCGACGGGGGTGGTATCCATGGGGATTTCCGCACGATAAAAAAAAAAAAGGTTATGTTACAAAAATGAAATAACAAAAATGAACTAAAGACGCAATCACATTGCTGATAAAATTTTATTATTAGAGTATGATTTTAATGTTCCACTTATATTTAAGTGTATTGTTTTTTATAAAATATAGGTAAGTATGGGTATTTCTTATCTTTCTGTCAGATTTCTGTTTTTACATCAAGTTCGTTTTTGTCTGCCTGATTAATCTTTATCTGTTGACAAGTATTTCAGTATAATGCTCGCCATCAATCATCACATTTATTTATTTATTTATTTATTTAATATTTGGAAAGCTTACAGGCTAATAAACAAGTTGGTAAACCTAATAAATATAAACAAGCTTCCACATTTAGTTAAACACAATCATCACTTTAGTTTGTCTGAGAATAATGACTAAGAAGATAAGTTCTATATTACGTTTTTTTTTTAATAAAACAAATGGCAAAATATATATAGTGTTTTATTGCGGAACACCTTATACGAAATCATTAAAAAAGAAACAACATTTAGATTATAATGCGCAATGTAAATGAGCCCTAATATTTCATTTTTGTTATTTTTTTGTTACGCAGTTCATTTTTGTTACATTATCATTTTTGTTTCCTTTTTGTCAAAGGGTCATTTTAAATGATTTTCACCCAAATGCGGATTTATGCTTGATACGTGATTGGTGTGATAGGTTTGGCCTGGCCGTTAACCCGGATAAATGCCAGAGTATTATAATCGGAAGTAATCACATAATCAACAAGTTGAGCGGTGTAACTTTGCCACCAATATCCTTTAACGGGGAGGTCATTCCTGTCACATCTAGTGTTCAGAACTTGGGCTTGCTCTTAGACTCAACCTTGAGCTGGCGGGCTCAGGTCACAAACGTCTGCCAGAGGGTGACCGGGACACTTCGTGCTCTTTATCGCCTCAAAAATTTTCTTCCAGCCAAAACCAAGACAATGCTTGTGCAGACTTTACTTTTCCCTGTCTTTGACTATGGTGATGTGTGCTACCTCGACCTGAATGCAGATCTACTCGATAAACTTGACCGACTTCTCAACAATTGCATTCGTTTTGTCTACAACTTAGGAAGTACAACCATGTTTCAGCTTGTCGTACAGAACTGGGTTGGTTGCCTATCCGTTGGTGACGCAGTCTGCGAGCCGTTTGCTTAATTTTTTCACTCCTGAATTCTACTAGTGCCCCTGATTACTTAAAAGCTCATCTTCATCTACTTGGCTCTAACCATGGTAGATACTTGCGCTCCTCTAACGATCTTCTTCTGCACTGTCCAACTCATACTTCTAGTCGTGTCCATTCTTCTTTTCTACTTCAATCTATTCTGCTTTGGAATGCCCTTCCCCTCGATGTCAGGATGTTGACCAACCGTACCACATTCAAAAACAGAGTACGCCAACTTTATAAAAACCCATAGGTAGTTCGGCCGCCATGGTAACCGAGGTTTGGTAATCAGTTGCCTATAAAGAAATTTTGCTCTTTCCTGGTAATCCTGTTACAAACGAAGACTTTAACATAATGAAACTTGTTCTTTTTTGAAGTGGTAGGTACTTAAAGCATAATTAGCTAAACATAAATGTCATATAAGAAGTTGATCTGCAGTTTTATTAATAAGTGGATGGTTGTTGTTATTTTAAGTTTAACGAAATTAATTATTTTTAGTATAATCCGCGCGCGATCAGAATGTGATGCTACCTTTTGGAACTGAGACGTTCGTTGGCCGCCGGCTAGCCGTAGCGTCGGCAAACTCATGTCAAAACTCACAAAACGAAGCTGTATTTTTAGTGCGACTAGATTTCTAAATGAGTTTAATTTTGAATGCGAGATTTATAATAATTATAATATTGTATGATTGTCTGTTTATCCGCAAATTTTTGTGCGCGCAAAAACCAGAAACTACTGGAGGGATTTTGACTGTTTATCCGCAAATTTTTGTGCGCGCAAAAACCAGAAACTACTGGAGGGATTTTGATCAAACTTGGTATGATTATAGTTCATAGGTTTGGGCAACATATAGGCTACTTTTTATTCAAGCTGAAATCCGTGGCTTCGCCCGCGCTTCGTTTTTAGGTCGTTTTTGGTCATATCTCCGGTAAATTTTTAGTCTAAGCAAGACCTTTTTTAAAAAAAAACCGCATCAAAATCCGTTTGGTACCTATTTTTTATCGCTATCGATGGACGTAAAAAGAACTTAACGGGTTTTGATGCGTTTTTTTTATTAGGAAGGTCTTGGTTAGACTCAAAATCTTACGCATATTTGATCACAATCGGCTGATTAGAACCGGCAATAAAACGCGAAAATCGACGTCCACCCGGGCAGAGCCGCGGGCAACAGCTATCTTTAATATACCGTCTTTTCTTATCTGATCTACATGGATCTACATGTAATCGTGCCAAAAATACCGAAACGACGACGACGAGAGTGATAGGACCAATGATTTTTTATAGCCAAGATATGTTACGTTCATAGTAACTGACACCTCAAATCTGATCCACATTGACAATTGTTGACAATTAGCGTTAAAGTAGTATGAAAGATGGGATAAGCACGTGAGTAAAAAAGATAGCTATAAACATTATCCGTCAAAAAACGTCCCAATTGGGACATTTTCGAGTCTTCACCTGGCGCGCTCTAGTAACATATCTGCCTCTTTTTACATGTATAAAATCATTGGATAGGACGAACATCAAATGTCTGACAGGTAAGAACAGTTCAACCATTCTCGAGTTTTTGTAATACTAACAGAATTGCAATTAATTTTTATTTATATAGATTAAAGATTAATAATGAGTGGAAAAAGGGGTAAAATCTTGAGTAGTCACTCTCGCGAAATAGTTCTGGCATTTGATTGATATTTCAATCAAGAACAAAGTCGGTGTTAATACGCTAACGCTACTTGAGAACTGTCATTTTCGATTTACTTTGACAAGGTACCTTCACATTTTCATCGCGCGCGGATTATACCTACCTGTTTTCAAAATTGCTTTATTTGACTGAAATTTTAAGCAATTGCATGCTAACTATTTCCAAATGGTTTTCTGATCGGAAAAAATGATCATCCAGGACGGGACTTGAACCTGTAAGAGACTGGTCACGGGTTCAAGTCCCGTCCTGGATGATCATTTTTTCCGATCAGAAAATCATTTGAAAATTGCTTTAGTTTATAATAAATTTAAATTAAAAAACATGGTTTTTTTTTAAGGTTCCGTACCTTAAAACGTAAAAAATACTCTTATAGGATCACTTCTCTATCTGTCTATGAGAAAAATTGTTTGCCACTTGCAAACAATAGTCGTCTTCGTGGTTATGTGGGAAGAGGGCAATTTCTTCTTTGGTTACTGGTTACGAAAAAATTACGAAAGCAGGCGGAAAAATCTTCGTTTGTAACAGGATTACCAGGAAAGAGCAAAATTTCTTCCTTAGAGATTACCAAACCTCGGTTACAATGGCGGCCGAAAGTAAGTAAGTAAGTAATAGTATTATATATATAGAAATATATATATTAGGTGTATATGTATTTATTCGTAAAGTATCATAAATTATTATTGTACCATCTTAAACCAAACTTCCTTTACCTATATTTCTTCGAGCACCTACTTTGACTTATCTCTGCATCACCCAAAGGTTGACTGGTATTAAGTCCGCCTTTGTACAATATTTTACCGTTGTGCATAAAGTTTAAATAAATAAAAATAAATAATTATGATTTACAACCATCCGATTCAACAGATAAAGGCTAATCATGATGCAATCTCCGTGCAAAATATGGGTAAAGTAAATATTCAGACCAGTTTTTGTAAAGATGCAAGTCCTATCCAGGTGAGAAATGTTTTATACATTCCTGAGCTTACCGCAAACTTGTTGTAAGTCAGTCAATTAACCAAAAATGGTTGTAGAGTTGAATTTACTGATATGAGCTGTAATATATCGCCCTCTCCGGTGAATAATATGGTAATCGCAAATTCTAAATTTTACAGGAGAAGTAAATAACTGTTTTATGCTTATATCTCAATGCAGGTAGATTGCATGGCAATAATCCATATAGACTAGTTTCTATGGTAATTTTATTTTAATAGGTTGTTGGAATAAAGGAATTTAAGAAAAATATTTTACTGAAATTGTAGATACAAAGTATAGTACCTACGCAATGTATCATTACCATTTTATTCGCGTTATTCTGGACGCTCTGCCAATGTGTGAAGTTGCGAGGTATGTGGCATTCGGGCGTCAGCTCCCGGCCTACACAAAGCAGGGACTCACCAAAACAGTCATCCATCAGTGAGCCTTGGATAGCTCAGGGTCATGGGCCATCTTAATCTTTGTAGACCCAAGAGAGAGTGCGATTTTCGTCGGTCAAGTCCGATATTACGTCCCTACTGGCCAGGAAATGGGAGAGATCCGTAGGGATTTCCGCACGAAAAATAAGTTACGAATTTGTAAAACTCTCCGGTCGCGGTGCAGGTGACTCACTCACGTGGCCGAAGGTCACTCAACGACCTCCGTCCTCTATGAGTGCAGGTCAGGCCACCTATTAGTCGATAGTGAGTGAGACAACAGTCTGGATATTATGCTTCGTGTAATGCCAAGCCTTCGCAACATTTCTTTGATCTTATTCAACTTGATAACTCTACGTGTTGCTTAGAAAGAGGTCTTGACAGACAGACAGAAATAAATACAATTTTTACACGAATAATACCGTAAACGATAATTTAACCGCATTCGTTTACGGTATTATTCGTGTAAAAATTGTATTTCTAATTTAACTGAATAAAATTGTTATATTCATTATGGACCTATAGGAAATATTGTATTTTCGAAAATATCTCAAAAATTACAAAAAAAAATTACAATGTGTATTCGATGCTCTAAGATGACGGCCTCTGTGGCGTAGCGGTAGTGCATGCGACTGCTACGCAGAGGGCGCGGGTTCGATTCCCGCTCAATGCAAATATTTGTATGCATGAATATGTCTATTTACATTCGTCTGGGTGTTTCTATGTATAATAAGTATGTATTTACAAAAAAAAAGTATATAAGTACCTATGTTTATGTTTATCAGCATTCTAGAACCCATAACACGTTAAAATGGGGGCAGATTTGATGGTACTCTGTAAACATAATTGAAGTATATACCTTGTCAAAACGTACTTTAAATTCATTTTCAGTAAAATAAGGTGTGTAGTTCTGCTCTTCTTATATTTTAAGGTAAAATGTATGCAACCAATAAGACGTCCAATAAGTCTGTGTCAGTGTATTTTTTGGCGACAGCTATTCCTTTGTATTTTTACTTAATTACTACTTCTATGGTTTCTTAATGTTCTGTGGTTATACTCGTCTGTCAAACGCGGCGCTTCAAATCGGCACAAAAATAATTGTCATTTTCTATGGATATAGCCAGTCTAGCGATTATTATTACAGGTCAGTGGCTGGAGCGGTCAGTCGGGCCCATGCCCACGGTCCGGTTCACTAGTGTATAATGCGTTAAATGTATGTATGATACGGACGTAAAAACTATAGAACGGATTTTGGTGCGGTTTCATCATAAAATTTTAAGATGATAGTGATGGCGATAGCGACACAGATTCGTCAGAATCCTAGTAATTGCATAAACATAAAAATATATTAATGTAGGTAATTAATTTACAGATTTTTACCCGGCTTCATAAAAGGAGGAGGTTCTCCATTCGACTGTATTTTTTTATGTTTGTTAGGTACCTCATAACTTTCAACTGGGTGAACCGATTTTGATGATTTTTTTTAATATGATAGCTGGCGCTTCCCGTGTGGTTCTATTTCAATTTGATGCAGTTGAGGTCGGTTTTTTTTGTAAGAATTATTAAAATTGGCCTTTACCTACCTCCCTATCTACCTAATCCCATAACATGTTATTCCAAAAAATATATCGCAGTGGACTAATAAATTATTAGTTTATTAATTGTTGGGTTAAGAAAATCTACAAAAATATTTGCGATCAGTATTATACTAGTCAAAAATTAATTAGGTACTTGTAATTATTGTTCTACTACCACTACGGTCATTTTGGGTAACTTTGAATCGCAGTGTAACTTTGAATGAAGTTGTGAAAAAGATTTAAAAATTTATTTCATGCAAATGTTTTATTGTTTCAATATTATCACTGCCTAAACGGATCGCCATAATGTTTTTTAACAAACGAAACGTAAAATATTAAGCTTTCAAAGTCATAATTTTGTAATTTAACCGCCTTTTTTCGAGTGAAGTTCTTAGCAGTGTTTATTAGTTGAATTTAATATCGGAATTATTTGTACAAAACCTGCTGTAAACAGGTATGTTTGGTGTTTATCTTTAAAATCTACTAAAAAAAATATTATTTTTAAATCGCTGTCCGTACATGGTGTTACATAAATTGTCTAAAACTGATAAAGTTGTAACGACGCGACGATGAAAATCTAAGTGATTTGGGTAACATTGAATGGTTCAAAGATACTCGTGTCCATAGACTTAGGAAAAGTATGGACGGAGTGCCTAGAGTAACTAGTCTGTGTCACAAAATGGCGGGCATCAATCATTGTGTGAGTAAATTGTAGGGATGCGAGGTTTTATCTAAATTTCCCCATTTTTTATTATTTTAGTTGAGGAATTATTTGGTAAATTTTAAAATATATAAATGAACAATTATTAAGGTGATTCGTGCATTATTATTAAAAATATTCTTATATTATTTTCATCATAAATTAATGAAAATAATATTTTAGTTATTTTTTACATTATTTTTTTCATTATACCTTTATAAAAAAAAACTTACATGGATGGTAACCGTGGGGAATATTCACACGATTAAACTAGGTACCTAATTAACAAAAAAAAATTTAAAAAATCATATTAGTCACAATTTGTATTTTTGCGATTCCTAATCCCATGTAGGTATTTATTAAAAAGAAGTTAATTCACTACGGTTATCACTACTAATAAATAGTTTATGCTATTTCATCATAAAGTCACACAATTTACAGATTTCCCCAAAATATGGGGAAATTTGCACACTTTTATGTTGGGATCACTGGTTTTGTACCGAACAATTGAATTTTGTTTTGAAATATTTAATGAACATTTATGTATAACTAGCGTACCCGCGCGCGGCTCCGCCCGCGTGAATGTTGGCTGTCGCCCTCAAGTGTTTTTAAGCTGAGGGACTGCCTGTACTAACTTTCAATGTCTATTCCTTCGCAAACAGTGGTTGCAGCTAAACGTATTCATTTCATCTCGAGTTCGCGGCTAAAGCCAGTCCATTGTCCTTTTTCATTGTCTTCTAGATTTTATGAGGATTAGATAGCTGCTCTGGCCAAAGTAGGTACCTATGTGTGACTCGGAACAGTGCCTTTGAAAAACCCTTTCATCATAGTTGCATTGCAATTGCACATTCGATGCACTATTTCAAATTAGTAAACATTATTTATTTCCGAAAATCTGATTTTATTATTAAAATCTTGCTGCAGACATTGACATTTGACAACCTGATTTAACATTCAAAAAGTTCATGAAACTAAAGAAAGAGTAAATAATAATAAAAAACCGGTCAAGTGCTAATTGGGCTAGTGCTCGCAGGATTCTGTACAAAATTGGGTTGAGGGGCGAACTTACCTTTGCTGCAGCGCTTCTTGGGTTGACTGACAGACATACATTTTTTTTGTTGATGTGGGTAATATTTACGCTTTCCGAACTTTTACCTTTACTTATGCTATAAGATTTTACTTTCTGCAAAATATCTGGATTCTAGCCCAAAGAGAAGTACCATTTTTTTTCGTGCGCAAAAACCCCGTTGGGCTTCACTTCAACGGAGCCAACGGAGAGTTTGGTATGTCGGACTCCTACCAAGTAAAATCGCAAGGTCGTTCGTCACATCAGCCTGTGCGATCCAGGAATCTGGTGTGTCCTAGAAAGGATATCCCAGAAACCCCAACCGGCTCCGGCCACCAGCACTGGTGACCTCGACGTGTTATTAGGAATCTAAATCCCCCTGCGAACTACGCCGCCGGGTGCGCCTTCATCGGCACATTCCACCGCCACTTCTGCGCTCATTACTGAGTCGCAAAAAAGCGGTGTCGTTCCACATACTCTCTATGGTGACCATGATTGGCACCAGGGCCCTCACCATGAGGCATACCCCACCGACGTCTGCTTCAAGGACATGGCGCCACTCTATCCACTCTGAACACTCTCCCAGTGTATGAAGCGGTGGTGTGCCCACGGAGCAGCCCCGGCAATGGTGACATTCAAGCGTCAGCTCCCGGCCTACGCAATGCAGGAACTCACCAAAACAGCCATGCCCATGAGTCTGTAAGCCTTGGATAGCTCATGGTCAAGGGTTACCTTAAACTCCGGCGTCTGTAGACCCAAGACGGAGTCCGATTTTGGTCGGTCAAGTCCGATATTATGTCCCTACTGGCCAGAGCAGGGGAGAGATTCGTGGGGATTTCCGCACGAAAAGTAAGGTACGGATTCCTAAAACTCTCCGGTTGCGGCGCAGGTGACTCACTAACGTCGCCGAAGGTCACTTAACGACCTCCGTCCTCCATGAGTGCAGGCCTGGAGATGGTAGGTCAGGCCACCTATTAGTCGATAGTGACACCACAGTCTGGATATTATGCTTCGTGTAATGCCAAGCATTATCCGCAAAATTCCTTGATCTAATTCAACTTGATGCCTCTACGTGTTCCTAAGAAAGAGGTCTTGACAAAAAGACAGACGGACAACGAAGATATCTATAAGGGTTTTATTTTCCTAATCAGGCACAGAACCCTAATAATTAATTATTTTATTTACTTTGGAGCAAAAAGAAGCAAAAGATATTCTCTATGAAAATTCAGACAAAGTCACTTTTAGTTCCTGTTGCTATGACAACTATTATAGATGGCGATAAAAACGTCTGCAACATCTAATTTTCTTTTTATTACTATATTTCCTGAATGAATAATATATTTTTAATTGTGTTATAAGCTGTTCGAGGCGGAGGCAAATCCAAGAAATCATAGATCATGAAAATCTGTTCAGTCGTTCTTGAGTTCTGGCAAAAGTACGTTTTTAGCCCTTTTTAGGGCTTTAGGGTTCGAATTTTAAAAAATCCTTTCTTAGTACACCTCTACGCATCAAAACACACTTATACTGCAAATTTCAAGTCTCTACGACCAGCGGTTTAGGCTGTGCGTTGTCTCTAGGTCAGTCAGGACTTTGAATTATATAGTATAAGATTATTAGATAAACATTAAGTGATTGAAATATTGATTAACCTGTGAAATGCGATCCCTGGATTTATTTTCTTCCTGTCACTACGGTTTTTACACCATTTGACTGCATGACCAGACATGTTGTATTTTTTTTTTCTTCCCGCTTAAACTGACAGATCGACCGAATCGGCCGACGTTTGCCGCGAAGTGGCTGACTATGATGTGAGAGTGTGCGTGGCGACTATATATACGTATACGAAAGTTGGCCGACTATGCAGCGTCACTTTTTTGTTCCCATGGCTCCGTCCATAGTTATTCCTAGGTCCATGCTCGTGTCCTATAAAAAGTTTCAGTTCTAAGTATGAGGCCCCTAAAATTGATTGCTTTTTTTCTATTTTTGTGTGAAATTCTTAATGTGGATCACAGAATACGTCTACTTACCAAGTTTCAACCGCATAGGCCTTATAGTTTCGGAGAAAAGTAGGTGTAACATACGGATGGACAGTCGGACAGACGGATGGAGGGACGAACGGACAGACAGGCAGACAGACATACATACATGACGAATCTATCAGGGTTCTATTTTTTGCCATTTGGCCCTAAAAAGGTGGAAACATTTGTATTGGCGATGAAATTTTGTTCATGGTAAGGGTTGATTAGTTTTGTTTAAAAAATAAAATGTCCAGAAAAATTATTAGCAGTCATTACGAATTTGATCTCATCTGATAGCCAAATAAACATTAATTTATTATATTGTACACCACGTTCCTACTTATCTTACTTTATTAGAAAATATAAAAATAACAATGTTTTTTTTTTTCACCAAATTGGTCTGCCATGTTTCATATGGCAATACCTCGCTATTTTTCACAGGTAGGTACATCAAGTTAGAAGAATACATCAATCAATTTTATCCAAATCTTAAAATGTTTGGATAATAAAGGTTTTTAAATCCAAAAAAATATATATTCAAAGTTACCCAAAACTCGTGCTAACTTTGAATGTGAGTTTTTGGGCAAATTTTGAGCAGTCTTTTTGTTTTTTCCATAAATTTGTGGGTTTAGGAACATAAACCAACTCAAAAGAACACTATTTATTGTATAAAATATAGATGTAATAAATATAATCAGAGAGTATACATTAATAATCCGGTAAAAATGTTCAAAGTTACCTAAAATGACTGTACCGCTACATGAACTTCTTTTGACGTGACATTGCGTGCCATGAACTTTTCGCACACAAATGCACGCGTACTTACAACACATGAGTAAAGACAAGTACAGAGTACAATCTTCTAACTAGCTCATTGCGCGGGTGTACTACTAGCGCACAGACATGTGTGCGTGACGTGTCACTGACAAGGCGCGGGGGGCAGGACCGAAGACATTTCGGGGTAAAAGCAGTTTGGCTAGGGGGCCAACCAGATTTAACCGGTTACGCTCGGGTGCAAATGAAGGGTTGTCGTGACATGCGATACGAATAACGTGCAATTTTTTTCATAAAAATTTCTAATATTTTCATAAGCGTTGCAAACTTTACAAGCGTCTCATCGAAAATGGAAGACAAGAAAGTAAAATAAATAAAATATGCATTTCGTATTATAAAATTCAATAAATAAATAAAATTGTTAAAAAATTATTTGACATAGTAACAGGGTTGTTTGCATCGTTTCAATTATACTTTTATTATACCTACCTACTTTGTATGTAGGTGTAGGTACACTTTGCTTAACTCTCTAACTTTTCTACCTCTACGCTCAAAGGTTTGCTGGGAGAGATCTCTTATAGATACCTGCATATGCTAAAAAAGACATAGCGGTCGAATTGAAAAGCTTTTTGGAAGTCGGTCAAAAATTATATACTCTTATAGAGTTATGTTCGTTTTCGTACATATTTTATTTCTCGTGTCTCGTATACATTTATGACATTTGTCTTTTTTGATGTTTACTTACAATACAGAATTAACAAGAACTGTTTCATTTTTATTTCTCAAATTTGTCTAGGTCTTCTTATAAACTCCATTTATTAGAAACTGATTTAATATTGGCTTACAGCAAGTACACTCTTCACTTAGACCCTTGATGGAGGCAAATTTTTATTATTTTATTATTTAAAAATCCGATAATACCTTTTTTATCATGCGGCAATTCCCACGGATATCAATCACGTTGGCCATCGTGGGTGGTTATGTCGGAATCAAATCGACTAAAACTGCATGCCATCTCGGGTCTCAATTACCGGGGTGTAAACTGTGTGGCGTAGAGTGTTGAGCGTAGAGGTAGAAAAGTTAGAGAGTTAAGCAAAGTGGACCTACATACAAAGTTGGTATAATAAAAGTATAATTGAAACGATGCAATCAACCCTGTTATGTAAATACTTTTTGAACAATTTTATTTATTTCTTGAATTTTATAATACGAAATGCATTTTTTATTTATTTTACTTTCATGTGTTCCATTCTTGATGAGACGCTTGTAAAGTTTGCAACGCTTAGGAAAATATTAGAAATTTTTATGATAAAAATTGCACTTTATTTGTATCGCATGTCACGACAACCCTTAAATTCGCACCCGAGCGTAACCAGTTAAATCTGGTTTGCCCCCTAGCCGCAATGTTTTTACCCCGAAACGTCTTCGGTCCTGCCCCCCGCGCCTTGTCAGTGACACGTCACGCACACATGTCTGTGCGCTAGTAGTATACCCGCGCAATGAGCTAGTTAGAAGATTTCACTCTGTACTTATCTTTACTCATGTGCTATTGCTCAACCATGGATTGTCAATGTCCCTCTAAATTCAGAAAATGATGACATACCATCTGTCAGCAATAGCCCAGAGCACAAGGAAATTTCTAATGTTCTTGGCCCAGAGACGTAGACAGAGAATGTCTACGCCCAGAGACTGATACACACTCGAGTAGGTACTGAAACATCTTTTGATAGTTGTGTATTGAATAATGCAACTAATGATGATACCTATTATCCCAGTACAAGTGATGATAGTACCGATGAGGATATCAAAAGGAATATCACTTTAAGATCTCATAAAAAACTTAATAAAAAACAACAATTTCATGTGTGTTGAACAGCTTTCGGATCCATTGACAGTTGAGGAGGTCTTGTCAGGCACTGATGCCGTACATTGGAAAAAAGCTACATGTAGAAAGAGATAGGAACGTAGGCAGAGAATAGTATATAGACAAGGCATTAAAATGACAATGACAATCAGAGAGGGACGCTCTTATACAAATTGATGGTAAGAGTAAGCGGGACGGACATAATGTCTGTTGTCCTTATCTGCATACCAGGGTATTTTTGACGTTTTGGAGCCTGGGCTCCAAAAAGTCAAAACTGACACATACTATCCGACTAAAATGAGAAGAAACGGAGCCTAGAAGGACGTTCGAATCTGATGGGTCGATTTAAAATATTGTCATAACCACGAGGTGGTGTTCGGTATGTAAAAACTAAAGTTCCCAAATTTCCTTTGAAAAATATATTGCTGTCAAATTATAAAATGAGAATGCAATGTGGATAAATATAAGTGTACCTACCCATAACATAATAAAACACCTGAGTTATGTTCCTCCTATTTCCTACTATCCTACAAATATTATAAATATGAAGATTAGTAAAGATGTTTAGATGTTTGTTACTCAATCACATGGGTAGGGTAGGTAATGCCGCGAGCAACAGCTAATTTATAATATTGTCCAAAGTTTACGCTAATTTCATATAATTGAAATAAAACTATTTACAGTTTTATTTCAACAGCTAGCGTACACAACGAAAAACGACTTAGGGTGGAGATACTTCCCCAGTCGGACACCTCATTTCAGACGGGACGTACCGTCGCGTCGTGTCCTACCTCACTACACTGCTTTCTCAAATCTGGCCAAACGATTACGGCAGAATATCTATTGTCAGCTACTGCAAACCATGAAGGAAAAACTAGCTGCTAAACAACCGAGATTGATCAATCGCTTTAAGCCACTGCTGTTTCATTCGTATACCTTTTCGTATTTAGATCGTTCTTTCGTACTCTACTTCATGAATGAGATTTTATCACCATACATTACGGGTAAAATTCACAACCTGGCAACTTTAAAAAACTATTGCCATCACTCTCGGGTGAACTCTGACAGCTCGTCTATTTCCTTCTCTGTCTACGGATAGGAAGAAGGGACATATTTATTTTATATAGATCAGAAGAAATACATGTACATAGATATGGCATGTCTGCTTGTAAAAGTGTTAAGATGTGTTATTATTATTATACTCTTTATTTTAAATATACACATATAAATTACATTTTTAAATATATCTAAAAAAAAAATACATTTAAAAATGTAAAAAATAGTACCCCACCGGTATCGGGTACAGGGACCAAGCTACCGGTGGTTAGGGCTCCAGAGAAAGGAATCTCCTCACAATACGTGCCGTGTCGAGGAGTACCGCCTTCTGCATCAAGCCCTTGATCCAACTGCCTAACGCGAGCCTCTTGAGATGTTGGTCGAGGCTCTTGGCGATCAGTCCGTGAACTGATACAACTATCGGCACAATAATTGCCGAATCCACATTCCACATGTCGACAACCTCGTGAGCTAAATCCAAATATTTCATTTGTTTTTCTTTTTCAGCTTTCACGAGATTATCGTCATGCGGGATGGTGATATCAATAATTATTGCGCGGCGCTCTAATCGATCTATTACCACTATGTCAGGCTTATTGGCAACAATAGTCCTGTCAGTGATAATAGATCGATCCCAGTACAATGTGACACGACCATCGTCAAGAACTGGGTCGGGCACATACCTATAATACGGCACCTCCGATTCCACAAGGTTATATTTAAGAGCAAGTTGCTGATGGACAATCCTGGCTACTTGGTTGTGTGCAGATATTATTATTATTATTCTCTTTATTTTAAATATACACATATAAATTACATTTTTAAATATATCTAAAAAAAAAATACATTTAAAAATATAAAAAATAGTACCCCACCGGTATCGGGTACAGGGACCAAGCTACCGGTGGTTAGGGTTGCAGAGTGAGGAACCTCCTGACAATACGTGCCGTGTCAAGGAGTACTGCCTTCTGAATCTGACCCTTGATCCAGCCATGCAGCGAGAGCCTCTCGAGATGTTGGTCGAGGCTCTTCGCTATAAGGCCGTTCGCCGAAACGACTATCGGGACAATACTCGTTGAGTCAACATTCCACATGGCGGTGATCTCGTGGGCCAAGTCAAGGTACTTGCTGAGTTTGTCCTTCTCGGCTTTCACGAGATTCTCGTCATGCGGAATGGTGATGTCAACGAGCACTGCCCGGCGTTGGGATCGGTCTACCAACACGATATCAGGCTTATTGGCTACAATAGTCCTGTCTGTGATGATAGACCGATCCCAATAGAGCAAAGCACGACCATTTTCGAGAACCGGCCCCGGTGCGTACTTGTAGTACGGCACCTCAGACTCGACAAGGCCGTATTGAAGGGCAAGTTGCTGATGGATGATCCTGGCTACTAGGTTGTGTCTGTGCAAGTACTCTCCGTTAGCAAGATGAGAACAACCGGAAATAATATGTCGGAGAGATTCTCCGGGACGGCGGCATGCCCGACAGATGTCGACCGTACCGTCCTTCATGATATATTTCCGGTAGTTGTTCGTCTTGATAACTTCGTCAGCAATTGCACAAACAAACCCTTCGGTTTCCCCAAATAGGTCACCGAAACGTAGCCAGTTCACCGACGCATGCAGGTCCACATCAGGCCCCGTCAGGGCCCGATAGTACCGCCCGTGCAGCTCCTTGCCTTTCCATACATCCTTGCGGTCATCAGTGCTAAGTACCACCGGTTTACGCCAGTTCTCGTTTGCCAAGGAGAGCGGCGTGAGGCCCTTATCAACTGCCACCACATCGCGATGCATCCCACACTCGTTGCTTAGGAAGTACTCCCTGAGACTGCACACTTCGCGGTTATGGAGGTTCTTAGCGTTCAAAAAGCCACGACCCCCCCACTTCCGCGGAATGTACAGTCTCATAACAGACGAGCGTGGGTGCAACATACGATGCGACGTTAGCAATTGACGGACCCTTCTATCTAGGGCATCCAGCTCGGTCTGAGTCCACCTTAGTATGCCAAAGGAGTATATCAATAAGGGCATCACCCAGCCGTTGAAGGCACGCGCCTTGTTGCCACCTGACAAAAGACTATTGAATACTTTTGTCAGGCGACAGAAGAAGCGCTCCTTCACCGACTGCTTGACGTCTCCTACAGATATACCCAACGACTCTGACATACCAAGATATTTGTAGGTTTCGGCCTCTGACAGAGATCTGAGAGTCATTGTCTCGGAAAGCTGTAAATTCGTAGAACTTACAACTTTCCCTCGCTGTACATGCATGACCGCACACTTATCCACACCGAACTCCATCTTAATAGAGTTGCTAAAATTCTCAGTGATTTTTAACAACTCCGTCAAGTGCAGGCGTTGCGTTGCGAACAGCTTGAGGTCATCCATGTACAGTAGATGAGAAATGATATCACCCCCTCTCCGAAGCCGATAGCCTAGCCTCGAATCCTCCAACAAAGTGCTGAGAGGATTCAATGCTAAGCAAAACCACAAGGGACTCAGACTGTCACCCTGAAATATACCTCGCTCAATCCTTATAAAGTCCTGAGGCTCAAAAAGGCTGTCTCCACTACCTGGTTGACGAAGGACTGTGGTCCACTGCCCCATGCACGTGCTTAAAAAGGATCTTAGAGTTGCATCAAGTTTATACAGCTCCAAGATCCTCTTCAGCCATGAATGAGGCACCGAGTCATAGGCCTTCTTGTAGTCAATCCAGGCAGTCGAGAGAGCCCCTTTGTTCCTCCGGACTTGTTGGCAAATGGCCGTGTCAATGAGGAGGAGCTCCTTAGTACCACGAGACCCAACCCTACATCCATTCTGAGAGGGGGCCAAAATGTTGTTCGCAATGATATGCGAGTTGATTTTTGTTCTCAGAATAGATGTAAGGAGCTTGTACAGCGTAGGTAAGCACGTGATGGGTCTGTAATTTTTCGCTTCTGTGGTACTACCGGACTTATGGAGCAGGACGGTGACACCAGTTGTCATGAAACTAGGAAGTGAACCGGCTTCGAGAGCTTCTTGGAATTGTGTTGCCAAACATGGATATGAGCATCGAATCCATTTAATCCAAAAATTGTGCAATCCATCCGGTCCAGGACTTTTCCAATTCTGGGCCGAACGGATCGCACAATTTACGTCTTCGGGGTCTATAGTGATAGACCCCATGGATACGATGGGCTCACACGCACGTTCAACGACACGCATCCAATCACCCTCCATGTGCTCGACGGGCACCGACCAGATGCCACGCCAGAAGTCATTCATGACGTTTGCATCGGGTAGCCGCCCGTCGGTCACACGTTGACCGGTTTCCTCCCAGTTACGGTACACCTTCCTTTGGTTGCTTTGGAAAAGGCGATTCTGCTGGTACCTATCCACACGCTCCCTATAGCGGCGAATACGGTTTGCCCACGCATAGACTTTCTGCTTCAGAAAGTCAATGCGTTCCGTAACACAAGCCATATAGTCCTGGGGCCTGATACCGGTCCCAGCAAAAGCCTGGGTCACGAAACGCATGACTCGGGGTCGATGGTTACCCCGGCTAAAACAGACCAGCTTCGCTATGAGAGTCCTAAAAGTAGTGATACGCCTTTCGATCCGTACCTGCCACGTGGGAACACCACCGGCGGGTCGCGGTGCTCGGTCAGTGTCCGGAAACTTGACACGAGCCACGCGACACGCGGCGATGGCCCCGCAGTACATGATCGAATGCGTATCAACTAAATCTTCGCTAGTCCGCAGATACGGATCTAGCAAAGCATTTAGGGCTCCCATTAGCACTAGGTTTCGTCTATTCGTGGGCAAACGCGGCAGTCGCGGCCTAGAACTAGGTGTGGACCGATATCGCGAAATCGCATCTTCCAAAGCCCTCCTCAGTTGCTCATTCGTCTGGGTACTTACGCTATTATTCGCACATTCTTCTCCATCAACTACTGAACCTCTCCGCGGCACCACCGACACCGGGTCCGCGATCGGGCCCGGAACCGGCACCACGGCAGAGATGTCCCGCGTCGATGAGGAAGTCGCGCGAACAGGCAGCGTCTCCAGGCGTAGCCTATCAAGCGCAGACTCGTCCAACAGCTTGCACCGTTGGATAGCCCGCACCTGATCCGACAATCGTTGAGCCGATACGGCGACAGCTGGTTCAAGGGTCTGAAACAGAGACAGCATCCGATCACGGTACGCAGTCAGGCTGCTTCCTCCCTCTGTGGCCCCATAATAGGCCCGCATGCAGTTCTCGTTCATAGTTTGAGTCCATCGCATGCGGCGCACTATACCACCGGTAGCGGGGGCCGGTCGCGGAGTAGGATGCCCCGCAGGCCCCAAGCGTGCCGGCAGCGGTGGTCGCCCACGTCGCACAGGTGGTGGCGGCGGCGAAGGCGACGGTGGCCCGTCCTCGTCGCTCGAAGCGGTGGTGTCTGGGGGAGTACCATACTCATCCCCCGACGAACTCGACGACGATGACGACGGAGCGGGTGGTGGTGGAGGGCGTGCGCATTTTTCTGTGTTAACCGCTGTTGTGTTTGTCTTCGATCTTGTGATCATTGTAGTTGTTTATATTATCCATTTTTCTATTATGACAGTTACGTCAGGTTGTAATTTTTTAAATCAAAGTGGGTAAAATAAGTATAAAGTCCTGGTTATTGTGAAAAATAGTAGTAATATAGTAGAGTTCTTGAGATTCGGTTGAATATATAGGTAGCAAAATAGGATCAAAAACTGTTTAAATAATTTTATGAAAATTCAGTGCAAAAAAAGACGTCAATGTGGCAGCGGTTTTTTTTTTTTTTTTTTTTTTTTTTTATTATTATTATTATTAAGACCCCAATGGATGTTAACACTAAATATAAAGAAAAATTTGGAAAGTCACGCATCGTAGGTGATATCCCTTATCAAGAGATTATTGGCTGCTTATTGTACATTTCTCAAATTACAAGACCGGATATAAGTTTTGTTATAAATGTGTTGAGTAAAATACAATAATAAACCTGAAATGTCACACTGGAGGGCTCTGAAGCGAGTTATACGGTATTTAAAAGGCACTGAAGAG
Organism: Lithosia quadra; assembly: GCA_963576445.1. Taxonomy (NCBI): domain Eukaryota; kingdom Metazoa; phylum Arthropoda; class Insecta; order Lepidoptera; family Erebidae; genus Lithosia; species Lithosia quadra. The sequence continues at coordinate 4,824,611 of OY754897.1, forward strand.
TATAGATTAAGCTATAAACAAAATACAGAAGAGACTATGACTCATGGCTTCTGTGATGCAGACTGGGCAAGCTCAGAGGATGACCGGCGTTCTTGCACTGGTTACACATTTCTTGGTTACACATTTTTGTTTCAGGGAGGAACAATCAGCTGGAACTCAAAACGCCAGCCTACTGTTGCTCTCTCCACCACTGAGGCAGAGTACATGTCTTTGTCATCATGTGTACAAGAGGCTACCTATGTGGCTGAAACAATTTCAAGAGAGTTTTTGGCCTATATTGAAGAATGAAGCAATGATCATCATCTAACAGTGATAATCAAAGCTCTATAAAACTTTCAGGTTCTGATGGCTATCATTCTAAGACCAAGAATATCGATATTAGGCACCACTTTATACGAGATAAAGTTGATGGGGGGGCCATTGACGTGAAGTACCTACATACAGACCGATATGATGGTTGCTGATGCACTAACCAAAGCAACATCGTACCCAAGACTTACTTATTGTGCTGCTAAGATGGGATTGATTTGTGTTTAAGGGAGGATGTAGGTATATTAAACTACAAACCTATACCTTATTAGTTATGTATTTGTTTTCTTCTTTTGTGGTTCTTGTGTTTATGATACTTGTATTTGTCTTGTCAATTGTACTAAGCAATAAACGTTGGTTGAACTATCTATTTGTTCCGTGTTATAATTACTTTTCCACAGGCCATAGAGGCCGCAGTAGGGACCGTTCAGACGGTGGCGAAGAAGTCGTCCCGTCTGAAGGGTCAGTATGTGCGGGATCTCAACGTCGCGGCGACCTCCATTTTGGAGTTCGCGCGCGAGTTGAGGTCTCACACAGAAACGGACGAGTTGCCCAGGCCGAGCTGGTCACCCTCCGCGCCGAAGTAGGGGTTTTGAGGGAGCAGGCGGCCCTGGCTCCCCACGTTATGAGTCGTGACGAGATCGGCGTTATGGTCGACGCACGGCTCGCAGGGATACAGGACCGTCTGTTGCCCGAGAAACGGCTCCGTCCTCCGCTTCAAGCGGACATACGGAACGCTGCCACCGCTGCATCCGCCGAGTCCTCTTCCGCTATAGGTGCGGAAGAGTCAACGCTCCCCGCGCTTACGACTGGCGCGCCGTCCGCGCCCTAAGCCAAGGCCAAACCTAAGGCCAAAGCCGCACGCCTGGTTTCGCCTATGGTGGTACCCCCTGTAGAGTTAGCACCGAAGCAGGCTCCCGCCAAGGCGAAACCCGCGTCGGCTGCAACCGAGCCTCCTTCGAAGTTGCCTTCAACTTCGGGGACTGCCTCGGTTGCGAAGAAGCGTAAGGCGAGAAGTGGGGCCTCCGCAAACTGGCAGCGAAACCCGCTCTGGTTGCGCCCGCCGACTAAACCGAGGATGGATAAACTCCGTCCTCCGCGATCGGCTGCCGTAGTCATTACGCTGCAGCCGGGCGCGGCGGAGCGGGATGCCACGTACGCGGGCATACTTGCGGAGGTGGAGAAATCCATCGATCTCCAAGGCCTAGGGATCGATAGTGTCCGCTTCCGCAAAGCTGCAACGGGTGCACGCATCCTCGAGGTGGCTGGCGCCGGAAATGCCGAGAAGGCAAACGGGTTGGCCAACGAGCTCAAAAGAGTGTTGGGTGACGCGGTACACGTGTCCCGCCCGGAAAAGTGCGCAGAAATGCGTATTTCCGGCCTGGATGACGCGGCCACGACGGAAAAGGTGGCAGCGGCCATTGCGGCCGCGGTTGGCTGTGCCACCGATGCGGTTAAGGTCGGCGACATCAATCGCTCGCCTGGCAGGCTGGGGTCGGTTTGGGTGAAATGCCCTACCGCAGCGGCCCAAAGGGCGAACGACAGTCGTCGTATCTTAGTAGGCATTATTATCTGATTAATAGTCTTCTCTCTTTTCCATAATATATGGAGCCGTGAACCGAAGAAAGAAAATGTCAACATGGTGGAACACATACGCTTTGGTGGTCAGCGATTGTGTTACTAATGTGAGGCCTCGACTCTAAAGTCTGAGCTCAGCGAAGTCAAGTGTCTCGGCCCCTCGCCTGGGGCTGACGCTTACCCGGCAGTCTCCGGACGCGCATGATGTCTCTGCTACAGCTAGCATGATGTTCAAGAATGATAAGACTGATATAAAACTAAAGAAATAAAGATAAAGATTCAATATAATGCTTTAAAAAATACACAGTTGTTTCAATTGATACTTTCATAGGATGTAATATCACAGATTTTAATGTCAATATGGTGAAAGACTGGGTATTATTTAGACATTTATTAATTGTGATACATCATAAACTTCCATTTCCATTTTTATTACGCACAAAGATGATAGAATAATTATGTAAAATTACGCGCGCACCAAGACAAGGAAATTTCTAATCTTCTTGGCGCGAACGCGCGAACCACACCCTCCTATTTTCCCGTATCTGACGTATGTCAAAATGTCAAAACATAGACGATAGATATTTTGCAAAGAGAATACAATACTACGGATATCTGTCTAAATTGGGTAATGTAATCGATTCTTACAGCTCGGCCATCCTTACAATGGTGTATCCTCACACCAACTTTAACAAGTAAGTTGTAATAAAATCATAACACTTAAACAGTACCTATTAAATTAAGTTAATGTAATTCTATTGATATTACATTTAGTTTCTTGACAATCTCTGTCGCAATATGCACCCTATGTAGTATTTAACAATTGAATTAAGTAAGGGACTTCTGTTAGCAATCAGTTTTATTGATAATTCGTCTCTCAATCTACATCTATACTCCGATTTTTAATTCTAGGCAAGAAAATGACATTTGCAGTGTAGCAGGTTTTTTGTATCAAATAAATAGTGATGTGGTTGAATTGATTTTTCCAATTATAAGTTAGTCGTGAGTCGAGATTATAATTCTTTAAATAAATAAATAAATAATTTTTTTATATAAATAAAAATATGTAATTTACGGTAATTAAACAGAAAATATACACAGTAAGTAATTAAATCTATATATTATATAAAATCAATTGCTGTTCGTTAGTCTCGCTAAAACTAGAGAACGGCTGGACCGATTTGGCTGAAAATTGATGGGGAGGAAGCTTAGAACTAGAAGAAGGACATAGGATACTTTTTATCCTGCCACGGGGACAAAGTATGCCACGGGCGAAGCCGCGGGACACAGCTAGTATTCTATAAAAAATATTTCCGTCGTGTAATGTACTAGGCGAGCATAAACTGCAAAAAAATAAAGAATTCACTGATAAAAATAAAGAATGACTAAAGTATCTAGTCTATTGATTGCTGAACATCACTATTGTAGCGGGTCACCCTTTTTTGTATCAGTGACAGTTGCAGTTGTCAATTTCTTGCCTAGAATTAAAAATCGGAGTATAGGTAGTATTAACAATATTGATTAGTTAAGGAACTTCTATTAGCATTACAATCAGTCTAATTGACAATCTCCCTCTCAATCTACATCTATATACTCGTAGTATCACAATATCGATTAACATAAGGAACTTCTATTAGCATTATAATCAGTCTAATTGAGAATCTCTCTCTCAATCTACATCTATGTAGTCTCACAATATCGATTAAGGTAAGAAACTTCTTAGCATTTATAATTAATCTTATTGACAATGTCTCTCTCAATCTACAATTATGTATTATCACAATATCGATTAAGTTAAGGAACTTCTATAGCATTATAATCAGTCTAATTGACAATCTCTCTCTCAATCTACATCTATGTAGTATCACAATATCGACAAAGGTAAGGAACTTCTATATTAGCATTATAATCAATCTTATTGACAATCTCTCTCTCAATCTACACCTATGTAGTATCACAATATCGTAAGTTAATATACATAATAATATAATACTGTTATTTATCTTTTGATATTTTGGTACAATGAAACCTTTCAGTGAAACTATAGGCACCAATTGAGTTGCTCTGTGAAGAGAGGAGTTTATTTTAATACACAATAGTTTAAACACTTTTACAACATATTCTTAACTTATACTAATTACAAACACACCTGTGAAGAGAAACAACATTTAGAGCTATTGTTCACGTGGAGGATATTAACTAATTCTTATTAGTACAAGTAATGCGCACGTTTTTTCATAACGTCTTTTAAATCAGTCCATTTGACAGTACAGCTCGTTGCCTCCAAAAGTTCACAGATTAAAAATGGTGGCTTACAGTTATTGCGCGGCAAATTCAAATAATCAATAATTAAACGAAGTGTGATATACTTTGTTTACATCTCCCCCCCCCCCCTTTACTCTACTGCTTAAATTACAAAGTTTTATCGTTTTACTCTACTACTGGAATAAGTTTAGTAATATGAAAGAGATTCGACTCTGACTTTTTGTACCCTGTATTTACTCTGTAAATTGAATTGGATATTTTGTCTACAATTTGATATGGTCCTATTTTCAATTCATCTAGTTTTTTTCGGTTTAGCCGGTTTCCATTTTCAACATAAACAAAATCTCCAATTTTAAAATCATAATGTTTTCTGTTTTTATCAAATCTCTGTTTATTACAATTGTGGGATTTTATACTATTTTCCAGGGCAATCTTTCGGTCTCGCAATAGGTGATTATGTGTTATATTTTGTTTTAATTCATTCGGTAGAATGTCAACATTTTTTCCTTCCAATAAGTATTTTGGGGAGAAACCTGTTACACTATGTTCAGTTTCATTATATTTTTCAGTGCATTCATGGGCAATAGTTGTCCAAGCAATTTTGTCCTTTGTTTCATTAATTTTGCAACGAATTTTATTAACCAAAGTTTGATTTAATCTCTCATTCAAACCATTTGAAAATGGCGTATTTACAGCAGTGAAAACAATATGTATGTCTTCACTTTCTAAAAATTGTTTGAAATCCTTGGAATTTATGCCCGGATATTGATCTGATAGGATCAAATCAATTTTATAATCTTGTATAACTTTTTTGACAAGTTTTATAAAGTCATTTGCGCCCTGGGTTTTTGTAGTCAGAATGTAGGCATATCGAGTGAAATGCTCTACCAAAAGATGCAAATATGTTTTGGTTGAACGAGCACCTCCAAATCCCCCTATGGTGTCAATAGAAACTATTTCGAACGGATAGGTAGCGGGACCTAAGTGAGACATTAGTCCGAATTTGTATTTACTTCTAGATTTATTTTTTACTAGCTTCCGCCCGCGGCTTCGCCCGCGTGGAATTCGGTATTGCCACCAAGTCTATTTGAATGAAACGGCTCTCCACTTGACTTTCCACTCCGCTGTTCACTCCACTATCCACTCCAAACTACACTCCACTGTTCAATCCACTCTCCACACAACTCTCGACCTCCACTCTACTGTCCAATCCCGTCTCCCGACTCCACCCTACATTCCACTCTCCACTTCAATCTCCACTCCACTCCACTCTCCACTCCACTTTCCACTTCACTCTCCAGACCACTCCCCACTCCACTCTCCACACTACTCCCACTCCGCTCCACTCTCCACTCCACTGGTCTCCACTCGTCTAGCCAAAACCTTTCGGATAAAAAGTACTAAACGGATTTTAGTGCGGTTTTCTTGGTTAGACCTAAAATTTGGAGATATGACCAAAAGTTTTTTTTCCTTATTTATTGGTTTCACTTTACAGGATTCACCTAAGGCGACGGTGTGAACATATATATCCCTTTATAACAGTACTTTTAGTTGTATTAATCGATATTTAAAAAAAAAGACGGTTATGTTGACCACAAATATCTATTTTTTTGCAATCCTTGTCTGTTTGTTCGTGATGGACACAAAAACTGCTGAACAAATTTTGATGTCGCCTTTTTATTAGAAAGGTCTTGGTTTTACATAAAATCTGCCGTATGTTTGATTGCATTTGGTTAAGTAGAACCGGGGATATGACCAAAAAACGATTACCAACCAATCGACTCCCACGGGCAGAGCCGCGGGTATTAGCTTGTATAAAAAGTAGCCTATATATTACTCCAGACTATAATCTATCTCTGTACCAAATTTCAACCCGATCTATTCAGCCGTTTTTACGTGAAAGAGTAACAAACATACATCCAGATATCCCGACTGATCAACTCCATGGGCGAAGCCGCGGGTATTAGCTTGTATAAAAATTAGCCTATAATTATGTTATTTCACACTACACTCTATCTCGGTACCAAATTTCAGCCAGATCCATTCAGCCGTTTTTACGTGAAATAGCAACAAACATAATATTTGGACATCCCGACCGATCGACTTTGCGAGCGGAGCCGCGGTATTAGCTTGTATAAAAAGTAGCCTATATGTTATTCCAGACTATAATCTATCTCTGTACTAAATTTCAACCTGATCTATTCAGCCGTTTTTACGTGAAAGAGTAACAAACATACATCCAGATATCCCGACTGATCTACTCCGTGGGTCGACTGATCGACTCCGTGAGCGGAGTCGCGGGTATAAGCTTGTATAAAAAGTAGCCTATATGTTATTCCACACTTTAATCTATCTCGTTACCAAATTTCAGTCAGATCTATTCAGCCGTTTTTACGTGAAAGAGTAACAAAGATATATCTAGAAATCCCGACCGATCGACTTTGCGAGCGGAGCCGCGGTATTAGCTTGTATAAAAAGTAGCCTATATGTTATTCCAGACTATAATCTATCTCTGTACCAAATTTTAGCCAGATCCATCAAGCCGTTTTTGTGTGGCAGAGTAACAAACATACATCCAGACATCCAGACATCCAGACATACATTCTTACAAACTTTCGCGTTTATAATATTAACTAGCTTCCGCCCGCGGCTTCGCCCGCGTGGAATTCGGTATTGCCACCAAGTCTATTTGAATGAAACGACTCTCCACTCGACTTTCCACTCCACTGTTCACTCCACACTCCACTCCACTCTCCACTCCGCTCCACTCTTCACTCCACTGGTCTCCACTCGTCTAGCCAAAATCTTTCGGATAAAAAGTACTAAACGGATTTTAGTGCGGTTTTCTTGGTCAGAGCTAAAATTTGGAGATATGACCATAAATTTTTTTTTCCGTATTTATTGGTTTCACCTTACACCATCTTTACAGGGTTCACCTAAGGCGACAGTGTGGACATCATATCCCTTTATAACAGTACTTTTAGTTTTACTAATCGATATTTGAAAAAAAAAAGACTTGGTTATGTTGACCACAAATATCTATTTTTTTGCAATCCTTGTCTGTTTGTTCGTGATGGACACAAATACTGCTTTGATGCCGCCCTTTCATTAGAAAGGTCTTAGTTTTACATAAAATCTGCCGTATGTTTGATTGCATTTGGTTTAGTAGAACCGAGGATATGACCAAAAACGATTACCAACCAATCGACTCCCACGGGCAGAGCCGCGGGTATTAGCTTGTATAAGAAGTAGCTTATATATTACTCCAGACTATAATCTATCTCTGTACCAAATTTCAACCCGATCTATTTAGCCGTTTTTACGTGAAAGAGTAACAAACATACATCCAGATATACCTACCTACCGACTGATCAATTCCATGGGCGAAGCCGCGGGTATTAGCTTGTATAAAAATTAGCCTATATGTTATTTCACACTACACTCGATCTCGGTACCAAATTTCAGCCAGATCCATTCAGCCGTTTTTACGTGAAATAGCAACAAACATAATATTTGGACATCCCGATCGATCTACTTCGCAAGCGGAGTCGCGAGTATTAGCTTGTATAAAAAGTAGCCTATATGTTATTTCAGACTATAATCTATCTCTATACCAAATTTCAACCCGATCTATTCAGCCGTTTTTGCGTGAAAGAGTAACAAACATACATCCAGACATCCCGACTGATCTACTCCGTGGGTCGACTGATCGACTCCGTAAGCGGAGTCGCGGGTATTAGCTTGTATAAAAAGTAGCCTATGTGCTATTCCACACTTTACTCTATCTCGTTACCAAATTTCAGTCAGATCTATTCAGCCGTTTTTACGTGAAAGAGTAACAAAGATATATCTAGAAATCCCGACCGATCGACTTTGCGAGCGGAGCCGCGGTATTAGCTTGTATAAAAAGTAGCCTATATGTTATTCCAGACTATAATCTATCTCTGTACCAAATTTTAGCCAGATCCATTAAGCCGTTTTTGTGTGGCAGAGTAACAAACATACATCCAGACATCCAGACATCCAGACATCCAGACATACATTCTTACAAACTTTCGCGTTTATAATATTAGTAGGATTAGTAGGATCTGCACATCCCGACCGATCGACTTCGCGAACGGAGCCGCGAGTATTAGCTTGTATAAAAAGTAGCCTATATGTTATTTCAGATTATAATCTATCTCTGTACCAAATTTCAACCGGATCTATTCAGCCGTTTTTGCGTGAAAGAGCAACTAACATATATCTAGAAATCCCGACCAATCGAGTTAGCGAGCGGAGCCACGGTATTAGCTTGTATAAAAAGTAGCCTATATGTTATTTCGGACTATAATCTATCTTTATACCAAATTTCAATCCGATCTATTCAGCCGTTTCTGCGTGAAAGAGTAACAAAGATGCATCCAGACATTCCGACCGATCGACTCCGTGGGTCAAATGATCCGACTCCGTGAGCGGAGCCGCGGGTATAAGCTTGTATAAAAATTAGCCTATAATATATGTTATTCCACACTTTAATCTTTCTCGTTACCAAATTTCAACCCGATCTATTCAGCCGTTTTTGCGTGAAAGAGTAACAAACATACATCCAGACATCCCGACTGATTGACTCCGTGGGTCAACTGATCGACTCCGTGAGCGGAGTCGCGGGTATTAGCTTGTATAAAAAGTAGCCTATATGTTATTCCACATTTTAATCTATCTTGTTATAAAATTTCAGCCATATCTATTCAGCCGTTTTTGCGTGAAAGAGTAACAAAGATATATCTAGAAATCCCGACCGATCGACTTTGCGAGCGGAGCCGCGGTATTAGTTTGTATAAAAAGTAGCCTATATGTTATTCCAAACTATAATCTATCTCTGTACCAAATTTTAGCCAGATCCATTCAGCCGTTTTTGTGTGGCAGAGTAACAAACATACATCCAGACATCCAGACATACATTCTTACAAACTTTCGCGTTTATAATATTAGTAGGAAGTAGGATACAGAAATCACAGTTGTCACAGAAAATTTTTATGTTATTTAATAGATTGTTTGCTTCATAAAAGGGTTTAATTTTTTTTCCCATTTGTTGTCTTCCTTTGTGACAGTAGTAGTAATGTACATGTTTTATAATCTTTTTACTAAACTCTTCACTTAGTAAAATCTTTTCATTTTTTCCTATTTTTTTATAATATATGCAATTTTTGAAAATAAGTTTATGTATATTTTCTTTTATATTTTCATTTTTTTGTTGATCATTTAGTATGTCTTGTAGTTGAACAAAATTAACTAGGTACTTTTAAACTGCTATCTTGATTTTCATACGATTCCAGCACAGAGTTTCTGCTTAAAGCATCTGCCTCTACATTATATTTACCCGGAGAATACATTACTTTAAAATTGAACTGTGATAAATAATATGTTAAATCTCCCAGTTCTTCGTCAGTTCTGGCTTTGATATTTAATTTTTCTAACGGTTTGTGATCCAAAAAGACCGTGAAGGTTTTTCCCATTAGCCAATGCTGCCAGTATTTAAGCGCCTCTTTTATTGCTAAACACTCAAGATATATGGCTTTTTTCTTTTTTTGGGACTCGTTTAATTTTTTTGAAAAATATGCACAAGGTTTTTCATCACCATTGGGTTGAATTTGTTTTAAAATTGCACCTACCCCTTGTATGCTAGCATCTGTATATATTTGTATTGGCAAGTCTGGATCAAAAATGGCTAGAATAGGTTTTGAGCAAAGTTGTTTTTTTATAGTATCAAAGGATTCTTGACATTTATCGGACCACACGAATTTTTCTCCTTTTCTTAATAAATTGTGTAATGGATCCAATATAATTGAAATATTTGGTACATATTTACTGTAAAAATTATTTTTTCCTAAAAATTGTCGGACATTTTTTTGTGTTTTTGGAACTGCAAATTCTTTAATCGCTATCAAGTTATCTTTTAATGGGGTGACAGTATTGTTTTTTATTATGTGTCCTAGGTATTTTACCGAGTCCTGTGCAAAGTTACACTTCGTGAATTTCAATTTGAAACCTTCTTTTAAAATTGCTTTTAATAACAGAGATATATGCTCAATGTGATTTTCGAATGTATCATCTATGAAATTGACAGTAAAATTTGACAAATTATACTTTCTTATAATGCTACTCAATATTCTTTGAAAGATGGCGGGAGCCGTTTTTAGGCCAAAAGGTAGGCAAGTCCATTGAAAATGTGAGTCATGAGTAACAAATGCAGTTTTGTACCTATCTTCAATTTTGAGAGGCATGGACCAGAAAGCTGAATTTACATCGAACGTTGAAAAAAATTTACATTTCCTTGTCTTTACCATTAGGTCCTCGATTAGCGGAAATGGTTGCGATTGAGGGACTACAATTTTGTTTAATTCCCGAAAATCTATACAAAGCCTTGATCTCCTTCCTTCTTCTTTTTTAAATGCTAATGTTACCGGAGCGGCAAAAGGGCTATATGACTCCTCAATTAAATTGTTCTTTAGTAATTTTGATATTTGAAGTTCAACTTCTTTCATATCCTCAATGGAACACCTATGGTCTCTTAGTACAGTATTTATCTATCATCAAATCAATATGGGCCTCATAACCCTTTACCGTACCTATATCATATTTGTCTTTAGCAAAAACTGAATTATAATTTGCTTATTAATTTTTCAATAGCAGGTCTTTTTTCTTTATCTAAATTATTTAATGAAATATCAAAGTTATCAACTATTATGTTCTCATTAAAGTTCATTTTATACTCATTAATGCTAGTATCATTTTTATAGTTAGGTACTTGTAATGTCCAATTTTTTTTGTTCATTAAGCTTTGTTTATTCCTTATGTCACTACCTTAATTGCCAGGAATTGTTTTTGTGTTTAAAGGTTGATTTTCTTCATTTTTTATATTAAGGACATTCTGAGTAATATTTAAATACTCATTCTGAGTTAGATAAAAATTTTGTATACAGTCTAGCCCAACTAGGAAATCATAGTCAAAGTTATCTTCATTTATTACAAAAACATTAACATATTTTTCAATTTCAAAAATCTTCAGTTTTAAATTTACCATTCCTATTGATTTTCTTACACCATTAATAGTTTTTAAATCAGCATTATTATCGTAAGTAGGTATTTTTTTGTAAAGATAATAACCTTGAATTAATTAAGGATACATTAGATCCTGAATCATAGATTCCTAATGTTTCCAAAGTATCATTAATTACTAGTTTAATTTGTATTAATGGTGCACTCTCAGTTTTTTTAATCAAATTCCTTCAATTCTATCTCCAATTCAGAATTGTTAACACTCCGTAATAAAATTGATCTTTTTTGGTCTATCATTACTTTTAGTTTTGAACCAACATTGGGATTCCGAGTGGTAACGGACACCTTTATTCTCTTTTTCACAAATTTTACATGGACTAACCAAGGGTTTCAAATTTTTGTCTTTCATTTTATTATCTTAAGATCCTAGCTTTTTATCAAATTTATTTTTGTTTACCAATGTTCTAAACATCTTAAAATTATTAAATAAGTCTTTAGTTTCCTTTAAACTATTCCTATCAATCTTATCTGCAATAAAATTTGGTAATCTGGTGGCAATCAGATCAATTACGGTTTGGTTATCTAACAACTTATTAATTTCCAACAGTAATCTCTCTTTTTTTAACGCATATTCCAGTAATGAGCCCTGTTTATATTTAAATAACATTGCATACCTGATTGGCGACCAACCCTTATCTGCATATGTTTCACAAAAGTTATTTTTCCACATTACCCATTCTGAATTTATTGTATACTTTATAAGCATGGAGCTGTACCAGTCTAGACAGGAGTCTTCTATGAATAACCTAAAAATTTCAATTTTTTTAATATCATCTTTTATTCTCATACGGACACATTCTGCTTCAAAGGTGGTCATCCACTGGAAGGCATTATTACTCTTGCTATTGAACTTCTCAAGAACAAATTTTTCCATCAATTTCCTTGTATTAAAAGTTCTTGGTGGTTCATTCTTCATTTCAACAAAACTTTGTATGATTTTTGCTAGAGACTCTTCTGATATTCCTTGTGTGGAAGTCTGTTGTATTAGTTGTTCCTCCAATAGGTATCCCATAAATTGTATATTTGCATCTTCATCACAATACATAGCCTTCATTCCCGGATCCATTGTAATCCACACCTGTCGTTTTTCATTTCGCCTTTGTAATGTAGCTTTAACTTTTGCGAATATTTCCGTCGCTGCGATCTTTGTATGTAGTTTTACCGGTTGTAGTTTATCCGGGAACATGAAAGTTCGGCCCTCTATGTCCGTGATTGATTGAATGCAAATAACATTTGTTTTCTTGTCATCTTCGCTAGCCTTGACCACGAAGTCAAACCTTAGTTTGTCCATTATGGTAGCTGTAGAAATGTTGTTTTATAATGCTGTTATGTATCTTTTGATATTTTGGTACAATGAAACCTTTGAGTGAAACTATAGGCACCAATTGAGTTGCTCTGTGAAGAGAGGATTTTATTTTAATACACAATAGTTTAAACACTTTTACAACATATTCTTAACTTATACTAATTACAAACACACCTGTGAAGAGAAACAACATTTAGAGCTATTGTTTCACGTGGAGGATATTAACTAATTCTTATTAGTACAAGTAATGCGCACGTTTTTTCATAACGTCTTTTAAATCAGTCCATTTGACAGTACAGCTCGTTGCCTCCAAAAGTTCACAGATTAAAAATGGTGGCTTACAGTTATTGCGCGGCAAATTCAAATAATCAATAATTAAACGAAGTGTGATATACTTTGTTTATATACACATCAAGGAATCAACTTATAAAATTAATATCTGTCTTATAGTTATGTTCTATAAAATGTAATCCATCAAATGATCATAAAACATAATCATCTTTGAAATGGAAACTGACGCTTGCAACCTATTATCTGCATTAGACCAGTGCCGATAGACTTTGAGACAAAATAAATTTATAGTAGGATGAAACCTGTTGGAAAAGGATCAGAATGTAACAAAAATTAAAGGAAAAATAAATTACGGGCGATCTGAGGTCGGGAAGGGGGGAGGGGGGTGAGTTTTAAGGGTAAAAACGGTTTATCTCGATTTCCGGCAAAACTACAAGTCCTATGGAAAAAAGTTAAATGACAAAGTTGTAGGTAATAAAGAGACCTACAACTTTTGTATTTACACTTTTTTCACATAACCTCAAAAAGTATGTAAAAAATTCAAATAATCAAGTTTTTGGTTTTTTATTTTTATCTTAAGCAAAACAAATTTGTTTTCCTTAAGATAAAAATAAAAAACCAAAAACTTGATTATTTAACTTGATTATTTAACCCTGAGCTTTAGCGAGGGAATCAAAAGAGCACAAGGTAAAAAATCTTTGCACTCGAGTGCAACCATGAAGTTATAGTGCAACATGTAACTTTTTATCCCACCTCAGCGAGGAAATGACTAAATACAAAAATGTTTATTATCGAATTCGAGTTTTTCTTCTTTGCATTTTCTGAGAACATTTACCATAGCAATGTATATATATTTTTACATTATCAGAAAGAAGAGATTTCAAAGAAAAAAAAACTCTTTGACTTTTTTTAAAAAGCTGGTATATTGACGTGAGATTTTTCGATTGAAAAATGGGGTGGTTTTTCGATATTTAGTTAAAATAAGCTGAGAAAAAGAGTATTTCAAATCAAAAAAATTAGAGTGTCTTTGGGACATAAAAAGCTAAGTTTTCACTAAATTTCGTGGAAAACAAATTTGTTTTGCTTAAGATAAAAATAAAAAACCAAAAACTTGATTATTTGAATTTTTCACATACTTTTTGAGGTTATGTGAAAAAAGTGTAAATACAAAAGTTGTAGGTCTCTTTATTACCTACAACTTTGTCATTTAACTTTTTTCCATAGGACTTGTAGTTTTGCCGGAAATCGAGATAAACCGTTTTTACCCTTAAAACTCACCCCCCTCCCCCCTTCCCGAGCTCAGATAACCCGTAATTTATTTTTCCTATCATTTTTATTATATTCTCTTCCTTTTACAACAGGTTTCATCCTACTATAAATTTCTTTTACTTTTTACCATTTTCATAGCTATCGGCACTGGTCTACATAGTCTATCGCGATCTGCGTCATTTATGCAATTGGCACTGACCAGGGGGGCTAAAAAGGCCACATTTGCTGTTTCATATTGTGTTCATCATATCCGTCAGTTGTCATATTTTAACATATTTTATATGTAAATTATGTCAAAATATGACAACTGACGGATATGATGAACACAATATGAAACAGCAAATGTGGCCTTTTTAGCCCCCCAGTACAAGGAAATTTCTAATGTTCTTGCGACTATAACGTACTATTAACAGCTTAAACATTATAGACTAATCGTCATAAAATTTACAACAGATTAATTTAAACTTAAACATTATCTAATATAAATCAACAAAATATCTCTTTTCTTTTTCGTTATCAACGTTTTTATTAACTACTCATTTATCGTTCTCATTGTTACTTTCATTATCGTCGCTATCGTTTTCGCTTTCGAACCCTTTAAAGTTTAGCCACGGTACATCCGTGGCTAAACTTTAAAGGGTTCGAAAGTTTTATCAATGGAAACAACGTTTTCGTACTTTTTACCCTTTTTTGTAATAGGAGTATCCTCCACTAAATATCTATCGTGTGGTAATATTTTAACAATTCTATACGGACCTTGATATTTAGCAAGGAGTTTCTAAGATTTACCGACTCTATCTTTATCAAATGTTGTTCTTTCTAGTCTAACCAGGTCTCCCTCATTATATTTCGTTACTGACTTTCTATGCTTATATAACGCTCTTTCGCTATTTCTTGGTCGTTCTTTTACGACTAGACTCTTTTCTTAGATTTATTAGGTCCTCATTACTTGCCCGATCTACTGTTGTATTTATAACATCACTTAAAATGTTTTCCGATATACTTTTGACGTTGTATCCAAATAATAATTCAGAAGAGCTTTTACCGATAGTTTTATTGACTGACGTGTTTAGTCCTAGTTGAACCTCACTCACATACTCGTCCCAAGTGTTGTTGTTTTTATTGTGGCATTTGGTACTAAAAGCATCTGAAATTGTTCGGTTAAATCTTTCGACTTGTCCGTTTGCTCGCGGTGTTACCACGGCATTTAGGATATGTTTGATACCAGCATTTTGAACAAAATTCTTGAACTTAGCACTTGTGAAACATGTACCTCTATCGGTTATCAATCTGGCTGGTGCGCCAAAATAACTGAAATAATCTTGGAAAACACGAATAGCAGTAGCAGTCTTAGTATCTCGAACAGGTTTTATGCTAATGAATTTGGTGAACGCGTCTATAACCACCAAAAGATACATATTCCCTTTACGCGAGCGAACGAATGGGCCTAAATGGTTGGCATGTACTGTGTGAAATGGAATGTCTGATTTTGGAATAGGGTGAAGTAAGCCTTCTTTTGGTCCTC
The DNA here is from genome assembly GCA_963576445.1 of Lithosia quadra. Classification (NCBI taxonomy): domain Eukaryota; kingdom Metazoa; phylum Arthropoda; class Insecta; order Lepidoptera; family Erebidae; genus Lithosia; species Lithosia quadra. The sequence goes on from OY754897.1 coordinate 4,840,255, forward strand.
CAGGTGTTTTGTGATATGCGCATTCTAAACATGCCTTTACATATTTTTTTGTAATCTACTCATTTTTGGGAACCAAAATGAATCTTTAAGTCTTTTCAATGTTTTATTGTAACTAAAGTGACCCACATCGTCGTGGTTTATTTTTAGCAACTGCCATCTGACTGACTTTGGAACTACCCAACGTAGCCCACCATCGACTTGTCTAAACACACGGTTTCCCTTTAATTGATAGTTTTTATGAACTTCCATCATGAATGTAGTATCATTACTTGATAAAATCTCTTTTATCCTCTTAATCTCATCATCATCACGTTGAACTGTGACGATCCAGTCCTGTGTGTCTAAAGTAAGTACATCAATTACACAGTGTCATATCAGAAGGCTCATCAACAGGAGCTCGACTGAATGCATCAACATGTGACATAGGTATACCGGCCCTATATTCTATTTCACAATCGTACTCCTGAAGTTGTACCCACCACCTTCCTATCCTTGGAATTAGATCTCGTTTAGTCATAGTAGTCCGTAGTGCGTTACAGTCTGCCACTATTGTATATTTTAACCCTAATAAATAAACTCTAAATCTAGTTAACGAAGCTACTACAGCAAGTATTTCTAAATCAAACGAATGAAACTTTTGTTCGTCAGCTGTTGTTTTTCGACTATAATATGCTACGGGTCTCATTAATCCATCTGGATCACGTTGCATGACAATCCCTGCAACACCATGTTTCGATGCATCTGTATGTAGTACTGTATCTAATTTAGCATCATATAGTGCAAGTAAGGGTCTTTCGATTAATTTACATTTTAACATTTCAAATGATAATGTATGCTCTACAGTCCATTTCCAAGTGAATTGTTATGCATGTATGTAGGTATGTATATGTTTTTTAAGCCTTCTTGCTCGATATTTTTTTTCCTTAACTGCTTATTGGACAACGTGAAAAAATCGTTATGCACAGCATTAAGCCGAGTGGGCGGTACCTGTCAATGAAAAATTTAATTACCTTCAGAACATTTCTATTGATAAAAAATTGAGAACTTCATGGGCGCGAACTGTCAAAACGGGCCTTTTATTTTGTGACAACTATAATAAATATTACAAATACAGTCTAGTGATATCTCTATGGAATTTATTTAAATTCGTTTCAGACAATCAACGGAATTCTCCTAAAAAATAAATGATGTCCTTGGCTGTACGAGTATCATTTCAGTGGGCTAATTTCATTCCGGTGCACAGTCTAGCCATTTCGGTGGACGATTTATCATTTCAATGGACACTTTTCATTTCTGTGGACTCCCAAAAATTCAATATTAAATATTTCAGTAAGTTTTGATGTTACTTGATGTCCACTCACGCATAATTATTATGTTACAAATAAGATTAAAGTTTTTTTTGTCACAAAATATATTAACAAACATTGTTATAAAAAAATCTCACTGAAATAATACAAAAAAATCACTTATTGAAAATCACCCTTTATTGTTTATGCAGTCTAATATGATTCCTTCGATTTGACCATCTTTATGAACGTCATTCGAACGACGTTTCATTGAACAATGCAACTGAAAACGTTTAAGCTTTGCATCACAAAAGGCAGCTTCTCTCTTAAGTTACCTCCAAAAATACAACTTCTTGAAACTTACCAATAAAAAAGCAAAAAAATGACTAATTATCTTTATATAGATCTTTAAGAAAGTATTTATATGTAAAAATATAACGAATCTTAGTGTTAGTCACTATTAGCACCGTCATCTGTGCAACCGCCACAGAAATAAGCTATATGTTCAGGGCAGATGAATATGTTCCATCTTTGACAGGTATGGGTAGTTTGCCTGTTTTTTCTAGTGGAATATATCTGGCATCGTTTACGAACACCACGAACTTTAACACGGGGCTCCTCTGATGTTTCTCTAGTAAACACTGTTATTCTATTGCGTATTTCTCTTGGTAAATGAACTACGTCCTTGCGAGCGCTCAAGTATCATTTATAAGAGCCAGATCCAGGTTTTCCAAGAATTTACCTAAAATAACAAAATATAATGTAATATGTAATGACGGTATAAATAAATAAACAAAATAATCAAATAATGAACTCAACGTAGTTGGCACGAAATGGTATCATCGAATGTATAGTTGGGTCATATTTACCTTTTTGTTGTTTGACCGCGTCTATCTTCCTGTGCAGGCGTACACCGTCTAAGTTGACATAAGAAACGAGTAAGGGGAGGCACTAGCTGCAGCTACTGAGAAGCGTGGTAGCCTAACACTATTATTTTCTTAAATACCCGCATTTAAAAACTTCACGGGTCATTATGACCCAACCTAGCAGACGCCGGATCGAACGACAAAATAAATGTAACGTTGGCTTTTTCGGAATCTTCTTATTAAGACGGTTGTGCCATCCTACGCGACTACAATATAAATAACTGACCAAAAATGTGACAAGTTCAAAAGCAGTAATTAGCTACACAACTTAACATGTTACAACGAAAAGCATTGTGAGATTTCCCGCCAAATTTGACGACGGAACAAGATCTTTACAGACACCTATCATACCGCAGCAAGACATTTACAATTTAATTTAAAGTACGAACAATCGATGCCGATGTGTAATTAATGTAGGAGGTGACGACACTGATTATTAATTATTAGTTTTTATTACATTTTTCATTATTTTATTAATATTAATAAAATTACAAAAATTCTATGACATTTTGTTTTCGTACCAATTTTCCACAACAATTAAAAAAGTTAACTTTTTAGTTAAAAACAAAAGAATCGCAAATCGTTTTCTTTTTTTATTAAAGTCCCTAAAATAAGCTACCTACTTTTCTTCCATTTACTATCTATAAAAATTATTCTTAGATTTTTAGATATTTGATGAAATATAAAATATCCCTAGACTTTGTTGAGGTGTGTATACCAACCAGCTATAGCAGTAAGTATATACCTATACCATGATCGCGTTAATTCCCGTTTACATATTATTATAACAGTAATTAGCTGTATGTATTTTACAACAAATGTTTATGTTGTTATCTGTACTAATTCCGACGAAATGAGAATCCAACCAAATGCAAATAAATGGGTAGATATATTATGATTCATAAAAGTTACACAAAGGATACCTAAACATGCGCCTTTCGCGCACGAGTTTGTTGAAATAATAAAGTTGTGATTCTCACCGCACTTCCAAATTTAATGCACTTGTGTGTGTGATAACAAAACGCTCACCAGTAAGAATAAGTCACTTCTGCAACAGAGCCTAGTACGGATTGGCAGTACCTACACGACGCGTTGTTCGTTCACGCGTTGTTGACACGTTATTGTAATCGTACGATGTTGAATTTAACGGCGGACACGCTTAACGCACCGACACACCTTGCCTACCGTCAGTAATTAATTAAAATTTGTGTATCTATAGTTTGGCCGTTGAGAGAATGCGATCCTGACAGGTTGTAATCGAACGGGCGATGTACTTTGAACTGGTGTACGCCGAAAGGGGGATGTCAAGATCCCAATAGACTAGGTATGCTAAATAGTAAAAAAACCATCGTTATTTACCCGACTGCCGAAGAAAGGAGGGTAATGTTTTTCGAGACTATGTGTGTATGTTTTTTTTTTATTCATTTATTACAGATTATTAAAATTACAATATAACAAACAAATAGCATAAAAAAACCACAGAGGTTTGTCCTTACGCTATAAGAACGAAGGAAGTACGCTATTAAGGTAGGCACACTACAAATTACTTATAATGTACCCTCCTCAACAACGCACCTCTCTTTGCAAACATGATTATTTAAATTAGGTACCTATTATAGTAAACAATATGTAGGTAGTTAGTAGGTGATAAGTATACAGAGATAACAATAATAATACATGAATACATGAACCAGGCAAGAATTTCAGTTATGAGTGATGTTTCCAATGTTGTCTAGAAAGAATTTTTTTAAGATAGGTTTAATATTATTCTTGGTTAATTTACGTATTATATACGTTAAAATTTCCCAATCCAAACCTGTCAAAGTCAAATTTACGCAAAGGCTGAGTTCTTCGGAGCTTCATTTTGATTCTAGTTGAGCTTTATGAAAATTCACAGAACACCGTACATATCAATTATTATTAATTGAGTAATATTTATAGAAATTAATGAAAAAATTGACACATATTCACTTCTTAGATTGTGGGTGACAGCCATTTTAATAAAGAAGCAACACTGTTTACCAAAAATTCGTAAGGTGACCAACCATCCGTATTTTGCGGGATAGTCTGCATTGCAATAAATACATAGCATAGTCCCACAAAACGTCAAATGCTTTCCGCACGTATACAATATCCATCATAATAATTATATTACAATATTAACTGTAGAGAGGTCAATTCTATACATCCATACTAAATTATTATAAATGCGAAAGTAACTCGGTCTGTCTGTCTGTTACGCTTTCACGCCTGAACCGCTAAACTGATTTTGATGAAACTTGGTATAGGAGTAGATTAGACCTCGATAATGAACATAGGCTATGTTTGGTTGCGATAACCGACATCCACGTGGGTGGAGCCGCGGGCAACAGCTAGTTGAATATATTTAAAAAATAACTACATATTGGGAAATAATTAGTGATCACCATGACAAAAAATGCAATCAGTATTTTTTTTGTCTTTCTGTCTGTCTATCTGTATGTGCACGCATGGATCAAAACTACTGGAGGGATTTTGATCAAACTTGATACGATTATAGTTCATACTTCTGGGCAACATATAGGCTACTTTTTATACAAGCTGATATACCCATGGCTTCACCCGCGCTTCGTTTTTAGGTCGCTTTTGGTCATATCTCTGGTTGTACTTAATCAATTGCAAGCAAACATACGATAAATTTTGAGTCTAAGTAAGACCTTTCTAATAAAAAAGCCGCATCAAAATTCGTTCAGTACTTTTTACGTTCATTGCTAGGAAGCTGGTCATAATAAGTATAAATATAATTTCAACTTTGACGCTTATTATTTATTGCTTTCTAGACATAACCTATACCTACTCAAGTAGGTAAGGTCAGTACGGGGAAGTGTGTCATACTTTTTGCGAAGTTTACTTTGAACATAAAAATCACATATTTTTAGGTATAATTTCTAAATCTCGGTGCAAGCAAAACATGATATGGTTTATAATTGGCTGAAAACAAAGTGTTTTAATCAATAATATTCATTAGGAATTAGTTTTTAAGAACTAATTGTAAATTGCTATGGTAGACACACTTCCCCAACAAAGTGAGGCAAGTGTGACTATGTCTTTCGTGTACAATAGACAGTTATTTTTAATTTAGAAATGTAGTATTTAGGCTACTCGATCGTGTGAACGAATCAATTGATGTTAATACTACGTAATATACTGTGGAAGAATCTTTCAAGGGTGTAAAAGTTATGAGGTAAGTGTGTCATATTATGTTGGGCAGGGATAGAAAACATTTTTAGGTAAAAATCATAGCTAATGGATAATCTTCACTTTTATTTAGAGTTTAATAAAATTAATATCAATAATATTAAAATGTACTTATTGAAAGGTAAGTAGGTATTCAAATGAAATATAAAGGTAAATTTTCTTCTTCCTACGACATTTTTTTTTGTTTCTGCAAGAAAATTTATTTTTCATCAATAAAATAAATTTTAGTATCTTCCATAAAAATTAAACAAAGCTAATAAGTAACAAAATCACAGAAAATATCATCATATTTAAAATTTTACCTTGCTTACTGACTAACGCTTTTAGTGTCTACAGGTACCTACAACCTTCCAGAGATAATTAATCCAATACAATATAAAATTGTTAACGAAATAAATAATTAAGATTAATGTCTACAAACAAAATTACAAACTATTATACAAACAAAATTATAAACTTTGCCTTAGAAATTATATAATTCTCAATGTTTTTAACCTCTGACTTGGGGCAAGTGTGTCATATAGACACACTTGCCTCATGGATAGTAGACACACTTTCCCAGTCACTTGATTTAGAGGTTCGATTTTTTGAATGGACGTAATTCTCTCATTTTCAACAATTCCGACAATATTATAGGAGTAATAATAAGTTTAATTAGTATATTAACTACTTATGGGTACAAAATACACTGATTTACACAAAAAACCAAGATTTTTATGGATTCAAATGGGTGATGTGAACTCTAATTCGTCTTACAAAATTTGACATATTTTAAAATGGCGATAACTTCATAAATGCTTGACCAGTGCCATCTAATTTTAAATTATGTAACTAGATATTTGTTTCCACACAAGAACAGATGGCACTTTCATCAAAAGCTCTAATAGTTTTCGTAATATAAAGGGCAGTTACACTTGCCTCATAGCTACACTTCCCCGCACTGACCTTATTAAGTTATCGTTTCTAAAAACCACTACACTTTTTTATTTGTTCACGACTGTACATACTTAGACCACGGTAGTATAAACTTACTGTATACAGGTTGACTCAAAATATTATTATATATTTATTATTCTTCACATACAGACAGATAGAAAGACAAAACATTTACTGTTTGCATTTTTTGCATTAGTATCGATCACCAATCATCCCCATAGTGTGGAATAACATAATACGCTACTTTTTATACAAGCTAATACCCGTGACTCCGCTCACGGAGTCGATTAGTCGACCAACGGAGTCGATCAGTCGGGATGTCTGGATGTATGTTTGTTACTCTTTGACGCAAAAACGGCTGAATAGATCGGGTTGAAATTTAGTACAGAGATAGATTATAGTCTGAAATAACATATAGGCTACTTTTTATACAAGCTTATACTCGCGACTCCGCTCGCGAAGTCGACGGTCGGGATGTCCAGATATTATGTTTGTTGCTATTTCACATAAAAACGGCTGAATGGATCTGGCTGAAATTTGGTACAGAGATAGATAATAGTCTGGAGTAATATATGGGCTACTTTTTATACAAGCTAATACCCGCGGCTCTGCCCATGGGAGTCGATTAGTTGGTAATCGTTTTTGGTCATATCCCCGGTTCTACTTAACCAAATGCAATCATAAATACGGCAGGTTTTATGTAAAACCAAGACCTTTCTAATGAAAAATGTAGCGTGTTGTCATTCACCCGTGCTCGATCTCCCAGCCTACATGAATACTGTTTGGACGGGAAAATATTAAAACGCGTTACAGAGGTTAGGGACTTAGGAATTAACTTCACAGCTGACTTGAGCTTCAGAAAGCACATAATAGAGGTGTGCAAAAAAGCATACCGAAATTTAGGGTTTATCCTGCGTCAAGCGCGTCAATTCACTAACATTAAGGCTCTGAAGGCACTATATGAGGCTTTAGTGAAAAGCCATCTAGAATATAATTCTATGATTTGGTCTCCTCACGAAGATAAGTACAAGTTTATGCTTGAACGAATTCAGAACAAATTTGTTAGATTCATATATCTGAAGCAATATGGTGTGTACCCGGGATACCCAATTATTTACCCAACATTATTTGTACTTGGCATGATAGGCTATTACAAACTAGAAGTGAGAAGGGAAGTTGCATCCGCCACATACCTACTTAAAGTGCTACGCGGCAAAATACACAACCCTGCTATACTTGAGGTAGCACAGCTGTGTGTACCGGAGGAGTACGTGGGGCGTAGGCGCCTGCCTCCGCTGCTGGAGGTGCCGCGAGCGCGCACTAACCTGCTGCAGCGGGCGCCGCTGACGCGCGCGCTGCGTACGCTCAATACGGTTGCGGAACAAGTTGACCTGTTCTCGTGCTCACTGAACGAACTTACAAGAGTCACATATTGTGTAGTTAGTAAGTAGATTTATACACCTAGTTTGTAAGATTTATTTGTAAGACTAGCTTTAAGATTTTATTTGTATACACTGTCGCATTAGGTTTTACCTGTAAGGATAGCGGTTTAAATAAATAAATAAATAAATAAAAAAAAAAAAAAAGACGGCATCAAAATTTGTTCAGCAGTTCTTGCGTCCATCACGAATAAACAGACAAGGATTGCAAAAAAAAAATAGATATTTGTGGTGGAGTCGGGAGAGGGGATTGGACAGTAGAGCGGAGGTGGAGAGTGGAGTGGAGTGTGGAGTAGAAAGTGGAGTGAACAGTGGAGTGGAGTGTGGACGGGAGAGTGGAGTGAACAGCGGAGTGGAAAGTTGAGTGGAGAGTCGTTTCATTGAAATAGACTTGGTGGCGATACCGAATTCCACGCGGGCGAAGCCGCGGGCGGAAGCTAGTAGATCATGTATTTGTCTTATTTTGTTCCTTAAATTTACGAAAGAAAGTATAATAATGGGACAGGGATTCACCTGACGATTTTTAAAATTCACATTATCTTTCAAGTCCGTATCGATTCATTCGTTTTAATCGACCTTTTTTAACAGGTCACCTCATTATGAATATAAAACTGACAAACGTCAAATGTTACCTATTAATGTGACGCTACTATAGGAAACACCCTTTTGTTGCTACTCTATCGCATTGAGTTTGCCTGTAATGACACTGTATGTATAAAATAAATAAATACATAATCCTTCATTTAATGTCAATAATTTATTTTGTTATTACATCCTACTAATATTATAAGGCGAAAGTTTGTAAGAATGTATGTCTGGATGTCTGGATGTCTGGATGTCTGGATGTCTGGATGTATGGATGTATGTTTGTTACTCTGCCACACAAAAACGGCTTAATGGATCTGGCTAAAATTTGGTACAGAGATAGATTATAGTCTGGAATAACATATAGGCTACTTTTTATACAAGCTTATACCGCGGCTCCGCCCGCAAAGTCGATCGGTCGGGATTTCTAGATATATCTTTGTTACTCTTTCACGTAAAAACGGCTGAATAGATCTGACTGAAATTTGGTAACGAGATAGATTAAAGTATGGAATAACATATAGGCTACTTTTTATACAAGCTAATACCCGCGACTCCGCTCACGGAGTCGATCAGTCGACCTACGGAGTAGATCAGTCGGGATGTCTGGATGTATGTTTGTTACTCTTTCACGCAAAAACGGCTGAATAGATCGGGTTGAAATTTGGTATAGAGATAGATTATAGTCTGGAATAACATATAGGCTACTTTTTATACAAGCTAATACCGCGGCTCCGCTCGCAAAGTGGATCGGTCGGGATGTCCAAATATTATGTTTGTTGCTATTTCACGTAAAAACGGCTGAATGGATCTGGCTGAAATTTGGTACCGAGATAGAATGTAGTGTAAAATAACATATAGGCTACATTTATACAAGCTAATACCCGCGGCTTCGCCCATGGAGTCGATCAGTCGGGATATCTGGATGTATGTTTGTTACTCTTTCACGTAAAAACGGCTGAATAGATCAGGTTGAAATTTGGTACAGAGATAGATTATAGTCTGGAATAACATATAGGCTACTTTTTATACAAGCTAATACCGCGGCTCCGCTCGCAAAGTGGATCGGTCGGGATGTCCAAATATTATGTTTGTTGCTATTTCACGTAAAAACGGCTGAATGGATCTGGCTGAAATTTGGTACCGAGATAGAATGTAGTGTAAAATAACATATAGGCTACTTTTTATGCAAGCTAATACCCGCGGCTTCGCCCATGGAGTCGATCAGTCGGGATATCTGGATGTATGTTTGTTACTCTTTCACGTAAAAACGGCTGAATGGATCTGGCTGAAATTTGGTACAGAGATAGATTATAGTCTGGAATAACATATAAGCTATTTTTTATACAAGCTAATACCCGCGGCTCTGCCTGTGGGAGTCGGTTGGTTGGTAATCGTTTTTTGGTCATATCTCCGATTCTACTTAACCAAATGCAATCAAACATACGGCAGATTTTATGTAAAACCAAGACCTTTCTAATGAAAAGGCGGCATCAAAATTTGTTCAGCAGTTTTTGCGTCCATCACGAACAGACAAGGATTGCAAAAAAATAGATATTTGTGGTCAACATACCTAAGTCTTTTTTTTCAAATATCGATTATTAGAACTAAAAGTACTTTTATAAAGGGATATGATGTCCACACTGTCGCCTTAGGTAAACCCTGTAAAGATAAATAAGGAAAAAAAAACTTTTGGTCATATCTCCAAATTTTAGGTCTGACTAAGAAAACCGCACTAAAATCCGTTTAGTACTTTTTATCCGAAAGGTTTTGGCTAGACGAGTGGAGACCAGTGGAGTGGAGAGTGGAGCGGAGTGGGGAGTGGTGTGGAGAGTGGAGTGGAGAGTGGAGTGGAGTGGAGATTGAAGTGGAGAGTGGAATATAGGGTGGAGTTGGGAGAGAGGATTGGACAGTAGAGTGGAGGTGGAGAGTGGAGTGGAGTGTGGAGTGGGGAGTGGAGTGAACAGTGGAGTTGAGTGTGGAGTGGAGAGTGGAGACAACAGCGGAGTGGAAAGTCGAGTGGAGAGTCGTTTCATTCAAATAGACTTGGTGGCAATACCGAATTCCACGCGGGCGAAGCCGCGGGCGGAAGCTAGTGCTTACATAAGTAAGTCTCAATTAATAAATAAATAAGTTACAAAATTACTGTTTTCATCTTTAATAGCTTTTAAATATATTATAGTAAAATAACCTTTTCAATGAATTTGGCCTCTCTTTATAGTATTAGTGAATATGGAAACGTAGACTATACCATTTATTTTCATGAGCATAGACGTAAACTACATCATTATATCCCAACCTTGCAATTAAACATGGTCACCGCAAAGAAAGGTACGCAACCCAACCAACTAGATGGAGACACTGCAATATGTCCATGCAGTATCCATTGGTTCTAATATTCTTGGATTCCACCAATGACTTGTATAACATTATTTTTACCTTATACGGCATCCGTCTATTCAATATTGTAATATTTGCCAAAAACTGTCTCAATTTCTGACATACGTGTTCTATATGGTGAGACCAATTTAGGTTAGAGTCTATTCTGAGTCCTAGGTATGTGTGCGAGTCGGTGAGTTCAATAGTGGGACAACAGCATGGAGAGATAGAGTGTAGGCAATTGTGATCGTGAGCCGTTATTGTATTAGAAAGTGGGTGTTTAAGGTAGGGTGATTTAATGTGTATGAGTTTTGTTTTGTTGGCGTTAAGGACTAGACCGTTATCATGACACCATTTATTCAAATTGTTGAAGTCGGATTGTAGTAACTCACACGCTTTAGGGTGTACCCACATTTATCGACGCGGAATCGGCTTAAGCTGAGTGCGTATCACCACACTACTCGGCTTATCGCCGTTTAGCTGCTGCGACGGCTGTTGATATGCGATCGGCAGTCGATTACTCCGAACAGCCGTCACGACGGCTGTTCACTTACGTTCGGCAGTCGACTCCTCCGAATAGCCGTCGCAACGAATGTTCACATACGTTCGGCAGTCGACAGTCGTGGTTTTGTTATGACCCCGAAAATATCCACAAATGTTTTCATCGCAGATGTTCAATCGTTTATTGAACAATATCGTCACGGCACAACAACTGACTGACACTGTTGACGGAATGCAATCGCGAGCGCCTGTGTCACCACCACCGGTACTCGGCCGTCTCCGGCGCCGTTCGGCTGACGTCGGAGATGAAGGCATGCGAGCGGATGATTCAACTACCGTTCGACCGCGTTCGACCGTCTCCAGCGCTGTTCGGCAGCAGTCGGAAATATTCCGCTGGATTCAGCGCCGTACGGATGCGATCAGCTAATCGACAAACGGCTCGTTTCGCCGTCGGCCGGTGTCGCGTCGCGTCGGCCGTGCCGAGCCGATGCGAAAGGTATTAGTAACACCCTTATTCCGTCGGCATTAAGACTTTTTTGACCAGCGTTAGCCGATTCCGCGTCGATAAATGTGGGTACATCCTTATTTGGATCCTTATCGGCAACCACTAGGCACGTATCATCTGCGAATTGGTAACACTTTGAAAATTGAAGGCAGTTGTTCATGTCATTCACATATGTCAGAAAATGCAGAGGGCCAATTACTGAACCCTGCGCCGTACCCTCTGTAATGGCCATAGGGTCACTACGGCTATCATTGATTTTAACATGAAAGCTACGATTATTGGTATGGTATGGTATGGTTTAACGGGCTGTTATCCGCAACTCCACGTCCTGGCGCGGTTTTTGCGTGTGGGTGGGCACGTCATTCGATCCACCCGACATCTTGGAAGAACGCCAGCAGACTTTTTATACTGCTGGTGATCTCCCGGAGCGTACCTGTATTGCTGAAGTACTTGACCCTGTATGTGGCGGTTGCAGGGCAGTGCAGGAGCACATGTGCTGCCGTTTCCTCCTCCCTCATGCAGGCTCTGCATAGAGGGCTGTCGGTGATGCCTAAAGTAAAAAGGTGTTTATTAAATGTGCCATGTCCCGTGATGGCAGCTGTAGCCGTGCGTAGTTGTTGCTTAGACAGGAGCCGGAGACGTCTGGTCAGTCTCTTCTCGAGCACAGGGAGGGCTTCCCTGGCCTGTCTACATACGCTTAGGTTAGTCCAGTAGTCGCTGTGTTGGTCCCTTGTCCGTCTCTCCACGATGGTTCGTAGGTATGTGAAGGGGATTGGTATGATGGGCTCGGGTCCCACTGCGGTCATCTCAGACCCTCTTCTCGCGAGTTCGTCTGCTGCATCATTGCCTCGCGAGCCGCTGTGTCCCTTAATCCATTGTAAGATTACGTTGTTCGTGCTGCCTATCTGGTTCAGCCTGTAGTGGCACTCCAGTATCAGTCCTGAGTTTATGATATGGCTGTTCAATGCTTGTAGCACGGCCATACTGTCCGAGAGTATTCTTATTGAGTGACCCTTCACCTTCCTGGCCGTAACTGCTGAGGCTGCCAGGTTAATCCCGATTATTTATATAACCGTTACACCATGCCAGTAAAGGACCACGTATACCACAAGTTTCAAGCTTCTTTATGAGCTGTAGGTGATTAAGGGTATTAAACGCGCGTGAGAAGTCAATAAATACTGCCAGCACGTGATTTTTATTATTCATATGAGCATTGACTTCGTCAGTAAAGTGGGTTATTAATTCAGTAGTACCTTTGCCACGCTGAAAACCAAATTGATATGGATATAGGACAGCCTGGTTTGTATAAAAATTATGCATTTGCTCACAAACGTATTTTTCAACTATTTTATCGATAGTAGAGTGTAATGTCGGGGATAGATACAATGAAACAAACGAATGCTGTAATAAGACTGATCTTTATTGATTGTACAACGTATATATATGTGTTGTATGTATAGTGGTCTTCCATTTATGCAAAGGAATGTTTTGTTGGATGATGCAATCGTAAGTTACAGCGGAGATCGATGCTCCGGTGTCAATTAACCAAGAATATTCCTTCCCATTTAAGAACCTAGTTACTAAGGAGTTATCGTAGGAAAAAATAAATTTATTATTAGCCTCGAAAAAACTGCTGTACATTTTCCTCACCTACTCTCTCAGTGTTGGAACTGCTGGAATTATTATCACTTGTCATAACCTGAACATTTCCACTCCTTTGGGAATACCTATTATTATAAGAATTATTCTGATTAAACCTACCTCGAAATCCACGTCCCGAGGGACGACCTCGCTGCGTACGTGTCCAGCTGCCTTGGGCTCTATGTTGCTGGGCAGGCTGGGCAGGTCTCCTCGCATATGCACCTCTGCCTCTAGGGTGCGGATTCGAATAAAACCCTCTTTGGTTACCTCTGTAACTGTTATATTTTGACCCATTATTATTAGGTTTGCGCATTGTTAGGATATCCGAAGAATTGACGGACGACGAAACTTCTTCGTCGATAGCCGCCTGTATGGCGTCATTTAACGTATTATAGTTCCTAGCAGCTATAATCGTGCTTAACCTACGATTCCTCAATCCATCAGCAAAGCGCTTAATTGCAAGCTTTTCATTTATTCGTTTCAATACATTATAACTATCACTCTGCCCTTCGGATTGTGAAATCGTCAGATCAACGAATAGGCTGGATATTTCCTGACCAAAGTCCGATACGGATTTCTCATTTTGTCTCAAGGACTGCAATTTACTTTGTATGGCCGTAAATGACTTTTTAGGTAAAAGGTGTAGTTTCATATCTGCAAGTAACTGAGGCACGCTAGCGTAATTTGATGCTAGTCTTAATTTAGCCGACTGGGATAACCGACTTTTCAAAATAAATTGTATTAAATTATCTTTAGCCGAATCTTCTAAAACAGATTCATAATATTCTATGCCGTCTATTAATTGCTTAGTAATTAATTCGCTATCATTCATCACTGGTAATAAGCTCAGCGCAATTTTTAGGTCGAATTTCGCCATTGTTGGGGAACACTCTATTGGCTTACTTTGACACAGTTCAACTATTTCAGAATACAATTTGTCAATTTTTTCGCAAAGTACATCAATTAATTCTAATTCTGCCTTTTCTGTAGATACTCTCTGTATACTTATCTCTTCTAAGTAACTACTATACTGGTCATATAAAATGTCAGCTTCGCTTAACTTCTTATGGCATATTTTTTCTTGTCGTCTACTGGGACCGATTTTTATTAAATAGGTAAGTTCTAATCGACAGTAATCCTTCATACAATTCTCTCAAAGTTTCTGCCATTAAAGGTCACCTTAATGAATGAATGTATATAAACACAATTAAATTATAGAATATAATACATACCAATCTTGCACGGTAGGTAACCCGATACTAGCGGCACACGTCGTAACATGATACCCTTTAAGTATTAATAATTAACACTTAGTGTTCTTAAAGAGTCTGAATAAAATATGGTTAAATATAGGTATGCTCACTAATATCTACGTATTTCCGCACTTCTTGCCATTTCGCGCACTGTATTTTATTTTTTGAAAACGCACATTATTTTACGCACTAAATTTTACGCGGTTTTTCACCATTGATGCCTTCTTCAAGGTCTAAATTGTTACGCCGACCGCGAATAACACTGGCGTATCTCCGGAAAATTATGTTACTGGCGTGCTGCTCCACCATTCTTTTGTGGCACTTTCTATACATGCGGTAGGCCACAACCAAAACTACGAGCCCCAAACCCAGAGCTATTACGGCTAAAATGATATTTGTCGTGCTGACATGGAACATCAGCTGTTCCACGGATGCGGAATTTTGGCCTCCCGCCGAATTCTGCGCAATAATTACTGGTTCTTTTTCCGTTGATTGACTGCCACCCATATTGTAGCTTTACACTTAATGCACGTCTGAATCGAACACAATTGCACTGCGTAGTCTTTCATCTTGTTACATCGCAGATCAAATTTGTTCGCTATCCTTATATCGACGGGTGCAAAGTAAAAAGAGGCATCTGCATAAGAGCAACTTTACAGGAGAGCGAAAAGATCGAAAAAGTGTATTATTTTTTTAATGCGTGGGCCAATATTTCTGAAAATTTTATCATAATTTATTTAAACTCTAATTTATTTTTATATTAAGTTAATTAAGCTAATTTATTAATATTTTACGAGATTTTGCAGATAGCCGTTTTCACAACGAACTTTATAAAACGCTAACTGAGCCAACTACCAGTTGGTCGTATATGCTTGGGACTTTAAATATCGTGTATAAATAGTTTTTTCTTTGTTTTACTGATCTCAATTGTTCTCAGGCCACTTATAAATAAAATTTATGAGTACCATGCTCATATATATTTATAAAATATCCACTACAGAACGTAATTTTGCAGATAACTTTTTATGCTTCGTATTTTCATAACAATTTTTCTTGGTTAATGAGGTCAAATGAAATACTTTAAAATTGAATTATTTTTTTATTAATAGAAAACAATCAAATTATTACGTTAACATAAACTACCATCTTTAACATTAACAAAAACGCAAAAAAAAAATATCTTCTTCTATTTCAATTACACATAATTTGGCTAACTTGACCAGTCTTATTTTAATCGCAGAATCAAAATATATTTTTACCCTCTTCTTAATTTAATGACGATTTGGTACACATTCAGAATTAACATTTTAAACCTAGAAAATAATAGTAATCTTTAATATCAATTAGATACTCTTGTAAAATCGAAAATATCTTAAACAAGTTATTTAAGATACTTTCGATTTCACACACATGATTGATTTCCCTATCTTTAATCAATAATCAGTCTAATAGTAATCACAGAAACAGAATATTTGAGTCCTTCAATAATCAAAAATGATGATTTAGCGGGTTGCTCTTTACCGTTTCTTGACAAGTGTTGTTTGCCAGAATTTAACAGCAATTTTCGTCTTGTATCGATCCATTTATCTTTATTTCTCATCCTCCTCTATTAAGACCTATCGGTATAAAACTGACGACTTTTTCTTCCAAACATAATATTATTCGACGGCGTTGAACATTCACTTGATGCTTCAGCTGCGGAAGACGCATTGGTAGTAGTCAATAAGACTGACAAAGTGACAGGCAAGGATACTGATTATTATCAACTGAAGTAGCTGCGCCTCTGCTGGAAGTTATAGGTTGAATTGTATGATTTGGTATAAATGAACTAGGACTTAAGGCCTGGAATCAAATGAATTGTATTCTGACGGTGTAGGTGTGATAGACATTCTTTCGAAGTTGTCATCGTACCTATGAACTATGAGTAAGGATAACTTCAGTTTCCGAACATGAACGCGTCAAGATAGGTGTAGAAGAAGACAGTGTCGGCAAATCTTGATGGGCTTTCGACTTGTTTTTATTTAAATCTGCTACACCAAGATCGTCTATCAGTTCTTCGATGACCTTATCTTCTAATATGGACAATGTTTATTGAAGAACCCAGTACTTATATTCGGTAAACTGTAGTTATTTTCTTGAAAATCTGTAAAGAAAAACAAAATATATTGAAATTAAACAACGTTAACGGTTTTATCGCAAACTTTATTTTATTCCCGACGTTTTGCAGCCTTTACGGCCTCCATTTTCGCGGGCAAGACTAAGGTGTCAAACGAAGTCATTTCAGTCATGTCAGTACAATAGTTATCACGGCGTATGAGGGTAGGTATAAATGAACTTTGCGATAAAACCGTTAAGGTTGTTTAATTCGAATGAGTACTATTTGCATAAATATAAGTAATCATTAACACAAAATATACTTAAAACAAAAAGTACAAATCACAAATAAAACTAATTAACAGAATATGAATAAAACATTATCGGAATATGCTTTTAATTAGGTACTGAGAATAAACAGCAAAAATCGAACAAATTTTGTAAATTGGCTTAGCAGCCCAAAATCATCATGCGAATATAATTGCTGTTATAATGCTCTCAGCCTGTACTTTATAAAGTCGTTTATTAAATTTAAAATACTACTACGTGATAAATATTTTGTATAAAGTTAACCGACGTTAATCATAACATCTACAGTGACCGCGAAGTAGAAAGAGTCAACTGGCAGATGGTCGTTAATGCGTCGGTACTTTATGAAAATTAATAATACAACACTTTACAAACAATATAACTAAAAAATATTGATTATACAACTTGGAAAAAAATAAATTATAGTAATACATACCAGCCTCAGTGTCACAGTTATAATATTTTGTTAATTTTGAAAGATCTTCCGATTCCTTGATGTCTAGTTGTTTTCTTGTTTTTCCTAATTGCACCTACAATTTGCGTCGTTCTTTATTCATTTTAAGGAATTTTAAAGAGTAATGCAAATAGAAACTAATACCACACTTTGAAATTGTCGCCGATATAGATGAAAACTTTTAAAAACTTATAACGTATGCGCGCGGGTGACTGACGCTCGGAGTCCGCCCCGCGCCCCGCGCAAAAACGACCAACGTTACTTGGTCGCATTATCTTCGTACTATTTGCAAGATTGAGTGTAGATGGCTGTTTATACTTTTAAAAACTTATTGAAATATAATGAAATCTCCAAAACCAAATATACCAGGTTGTGGGGTCATATTTGATTAGTAGGAAAATGCAATAAAAAGAAAATCGTGAATTTGTAGTTGACTTTATTTACTTTGCACCCGTCGATATGTAACGCGTCGACCAAATAAGTCCTGTCACGGTCGCCATGTAATGTCGGGGATAGATACAATGAAACAAACGAATGCTGTAATAAGACTGATCTTTATTGATTGAACAACGTATATATATGTGTTGTATGTTTCCTCCACTACAAGAGAGAAGAGTTATTGGTCGGTAATTGTTGAAGTCGTTTCGTTTACCCTTTTTGAAAACTGGCCTAACACAGCCCTGTTTCAAAGATTCAGGGTATATCCCAGATGTAACACTGGTATTTACAAGGTTTGCGATTGCTACTGATATATCTTTGTTGATCACTTTTAGGTCGGAAATTTTGATAGCATCGTCCCCAGGGGCTTTGTAAGTTAGAATCTAAATTTTTAATAATTTTTCCTATGTTCTGCGTTGTCGCTTTATGAAATAATATAGATGAGTATTATTATATTTATGAGCTTAGGTATATGCATTGTAGGTAGGTATGTTATATAACCGAACAATATTATCGGATATACCAACTTCAGTAAGTATAATAATATCTATAGGAATTGAACAGTTATGAATAAGTTGCAGTAAATCTATAAAGTTTTTGATTAAGGATCGTATATTTAAATATGTAAATGTTCGGAGCGTTTGGCTGTTTGCATGAGTGTATAGTGTTTCTATGTGTGTGTAAGGATCTAGTCCTTTATATTAGCGTTTATCATGTTTCAAGTTTAGTATGAGAAATAAACCGTACAAATCAACACCTCTTTAAATTAGCAAGATTCCCTACAAGCAACATTGAACCTTATCAACCCTACATATGGTCGAATTTCGAGCCGGACTACAAAACTTACCTGCGACGAAGCGGTCGACGCGAGAACAATAGAACCCATTTTTTTCTGTTACGAGTGAATATTGTGAACCGATAGTGCAATTCATCAAGTAAACAAGTTGACGCCATCTTAATTACGAAGTTTTAAATGTGATATATCTCGGTAATTACGTGACCTATATTGGATTTTCTTTTGGAATTATGTCTACCACACCCGAGCAATTATTGACTGAGTTGGAAGATATTGCGTTGTTATTGCAAAAGGCCCAAAGTAACCTTAAAAAGTGTCCGAAACGCAGACTGACTAAAGGATACATAGAAACACGTTTGCAATCTATTGACGAATATTGGCATAAATTTACTACGGCGCATCACAGTCTTCTCAGGACGATTCCGAAAGAAAAAAAGAATGAAATTCCATATTTTGCGAACGAGGATTACTTTGTTATGGAGGATTTATATTTATGTATGCAAGGTGATTTGAAGGACCTCTTAGCGACGATGATTACTACCATAACAAGTGATTCTGGAAACCCTAACACCAATAAATCTCACAAGAAGATAATGTTAAGCTACCTAAGATACATTTACCTACCTTTTCTGGCACTTATGAAGATTGGACGGCATTCCGAGACTTGTTTACGTCATTAGTTCATAATAATTCTAAGTTACCAAAGGTTCAGAAATTGCATTATTTGAAAGGAAGTATTACTGGAGAAGCAGAAAGGTTACTCAAAACAATACAGGTAACAGAAATAATTATGATCAAGCATGGAATTTGTTAAAAGAACGGTTTGGTAATAAGCGACTTATAGTGAATTCTGTCTTACAAACACTGATTAACCAAAAGAAGATACCTACTCAAGCGGCCCATCACATTAAGGCATTGTTAGATACAACCAGTGAATGCCTCAACAATTTAAAAAACCTGAATGTGTCAACAGATTCTTGGGATCCGCTTATTATATTTCTGACTGTTCAGAAACTAGACCCGGAGTCACACCAAGAGTGGGCGGAGTTTGCGTATAAGGATAACTTGGATGAACTACCAACATGGCAAGAACTTCGTAAGTTTCTCAAACTTAAATTTTGCACCCTAGAAATAGTTTCACCACCTTCAAGAGAAAAACCATCTAAGAAAAAAGAACTCACAGTCCACATGTCAACATCACCTGCCGCAAACAAACCAAAGACTTGTATCATGTGTAAAGAGAATCATACGCTATGCCATTGTAAAGAATTTACCAAACTGGAACCATCAGAGAGGTGTCAATATGTGAAGAACAACCAGCTGTGTTTCAACTGTCTTGCACCAGGACACTCAGCTAAGAAATGTCGGTTAAACATGTCCTGTCGCGTATGTCAAAAACGTCACCATTCGCTGGTTCATCAACATACGCAACGGAATACCACTACTCAACCAAGTAATACGCAAGCCAATCATCATGAAGTTCAAGAACAAAATGAAACAACAGATGCTACGGAATCAGTTGAACTCTCGTCACATTACTCCACAAGCACGTCTACAGCACTACTGGCTACAGCACTAGTACCAGTATGTAGTGAGTCTGGACGACTAATCATAATTGCGCGCATTAGTCGACCAGGGCTCACAAGCAACGTTCATCAGTGAGAGAGCCGCTCAGCAGTTAAGACTACAGAGAAAGCCTGCCAACGCCACCATCACAGGGGTTGGCTCCACCACAACTGCTGTGAAGCACGCTGCGTTCATTGAGCTACGGTCAAGACACGAAAAGAGCTTCAAGTTATCAGTGAAGGCGTACATCATGTCCACGCGACTTACAACCCACTTACCATCACAAACCATTACAACCAACACCTGGCCTCACTTGGAAGGTCTGGTTTTAGCAGACCCAGACTTTAATAAACGAGGACATGTTGATTTGCTACTAGGTGTCGAAGTATGTGCCCAAATCATGACAGGCAACATTATCAAGGGCCCCCCAGGTTCACCATGCGCTCAGAATACCAACTTGGGGTGGATTCTTTTTGGGAATATACACAAAGAAGGAAACAGAAATGATGTTATTGTGATGCATCACAGTTTGCACTTGGACAAGATGTTGAAAACAATGTGGGAGCTGGATAGTGAAGACAAAATATTGTTAACACCAGAAGAACGAAAATGCGAAGATATTTACCAATCCACTCACACACGAAACAAGGACGGAAGATATCGACGGTTAAAAGGCGAATTGATTCAAGCGCCATTTTGAGAACTTTACAGGAGAGCATTTTAAAGTTTATTTTTTAAGAAAAAAAATCACTGTTCCTAAAGTATTTAATAAAAATGAAAAAATCGCCCCAATTAAGAAGCGGTATATTTTTTGCTAATTTATGATTATATTATAACTAATAAAAGGTGTTTTTAAAGCAAGTTAGATGTAACTTGAGCCATTTTGCACAATTCTTTGATCAGGGCAGAAAGGTCTATATACACGATAACGATTTATGTATTCAAAGCAAAATAGTTTATGTGTTCCTTGCTTCTTGAACAGATCAAGGATAAATGATTTAAATCACTTACCCATTTGTCAACTGTTCATGGATACATGATTTAAATCACTTACCTATTTGTCAACTGTTCATGAATAAATGAGTTAAACCACTCACCTAGTTGTAACTGTCCTAGGAGGAATGACTCAAATTACACAGTAATATAATAACTATTCATAGCAAATTGTTTTAATTGCAAGATTTATTTGAATCTGAATTGAGGAAAATAGCTTAAAGGTAAAAAAATAAATTTCACGATGTAGGGAAAGCGAATTAAATGACACATCAATTTTGAGAAAAGTTACTTAAATAGATAAAATTGGTGCACTTTTAAGAACATGAGACTTTTAAAATCGATTTTGTAAAACGTAACAAAGAAAACAACGCTTTACGAATCAACTTTTGTTTGATTTATTCATTTACGTAAAATTAAGTAGGTATCTATAAATATAGGTGACATTTATAACCGCTAATAATCAGTCTTCAAATATATTTTTTTATATAGGACACGTCAAAATGACTTTACCTCGCATGATGGTAAGCTAAAGGCAAAGTCTCAGGACTGGGGTCACCACTACATACAGCGGTAGTGCTACATTGGCGGCCCTCAGCTTGACGGTCCCATCAAATGCTTTTTCACCGCCCGTTTAAAGGCCCCAGGACTATAGGAGGAAGGAAACACATGCGCTGGTAAAGAATTCCAAGTCTTTAAAAGAGGCACCGAACCGCTGGATTCTTGATGAAATTGATTCCACTGTGTGAGGGCGATACCTCAGCCTGACACGTGTAGTTCTGTATAGGAAAGGAGAGGGTGGGACTAATTGGAAGAGCTCATCAGAACACTCGCCATGGTAGAGCCGGTAAAAAACTGCCAAAGATGCAATACGTAGCTGTAGAGGCTCGAGGGTGTTCGTAACCTCAGGACTCCCAATAATACGGACTTAACGTCGCTGCAGTCTGTCGAGAGCATCTAATAAGTACTGCGCAGAGCCATCTCAGAGATGAGCACAGCACTGAGGTGACGGCTATGGGCCGATAATTGTCTAGCTCGGACCGGTCCCTTTTCTTGGGGATCGGCTGTACATTTGCCTCTTTCTAAGCGGGCGGCACTGTACCCGCGATGTAAGATATGCGGTACAGACGCGTAGGCATTGGAGACAACTCTGCTGCACAATTATGTAGAACCACCGCAGGAACACCATCGAGACCACTAGCTTTCCGGACTGCATCGAATCGAATCGAACATCGCGTTGCCTGATATGAATATCAGGCATTGCGTGGTCACAAGTGGGCAGTGTCGGTGGCTGCATGCCGCAATCATCGATTTGGAAATTAGCCGTTAAGAGATTATTATAAATATAATGAGATGCGAACGTAAGCTCGATGAGTTCTAGCCAACAAAGCAAGCCGGGTTTCGAAAAAGCTACAGCACCGTGGACCACATTCATACTGTTCGGCAGATTGTGCAAAAGACCGAGGAGTACAATCAGCCGCTGTGTATGGCTTTTGTGGACTACGAGAAAGCCTTCGACTCCATCGAGACCTGGGCAGTTCTGGATGCTCTGCAATGGTGCCGCGTCGACTGGCGTTATATCGAGGTGATGAGATGTCTGTATGATACTGCCACCATGTCCGTCCAGCTCCAAGACCAGAAGATGAACCGTATTGCACTACAGCACGGAGTACGACAGGGGGATGTCATATCCCCTAAACTATTCACTAACGCACTGGAGGACGTCTTTGAGACATTGGATTGGACTGGACGGGGAATTAAAACATAAACGGGAGTAACGCATCTCACACCATCGGTTCGCCGACGACATTGTCATAGTTGTGGAGTCGCTGGAGCAGCTGGGCGAGATGCTGCACAGCCTAAATGGAGCCTCTCGATGTATCGGTCTCAGCATGAACTTGGACAAAACCAAGATTATGTTCAACGAAAATGTCAGCCTGGACCGATCGACGTCGAAGGGATGACACTCGAAGTTGTTCAGAAATAAGTCTACCTTGGGCAAGTCAATCAAGCTTGGTAGAAACAACTTCGAGAAAGAAGTCGCCCGAAGGATCCTGTTAGGTTGGGCAGCATTTGGCAAACTGCGTCGGGTTTTCTCCTCACCCTTACCGCAATGCCTCAAATCGAAGGTCTACAACCAGTGCGTCCTACCAGTCATGACTTACGGTGCCGAAACGTGTACACTGATTGTGGGGCTAGTCCACAAATTTAAAGACGTGCAGCGGGCCATGAAGCGAGCTACGCTTGGAATTTCTTTGAAGCACAAAATTAGCAATGAGGTCATCTGACAAAGAACTAAAGTTACCGACAAAGCACGCAGAATAAGCAAGCTGAAATGGCAATCAGCTGGCCACATCTGTCGAAGGACCGATGGCTGTTGGAGCAAACGAGTCCTAGAGTGGAGACCACGAGTCGGCAAACAGAAGGTGGGACGCCCCCCAGCCACATGGACCGATGACCTGAAAAGGGTAGCTGGGATGGACTGGATGCGGAAGGCGGAGATTCGGGTGGATGGCGTACATTGGAAGAGGCCTATGTCCAGCAGTGGACGTCGACAGGCTAATTGATTGATTGATAATGAGATATTAATAATTTCAATAAAATCAATAAAATTACCCTATAGGAAATAAGTGTGATTCGCGCACGAACCGCAAGGAATTGAAATCCAACTTATTCTGGCATCACGTAGTAGACTAAATTGACCTCGAATCCCCGCGCGACACTCGTATTAAGGGTCCAAGTGCCTACCCGCGTTGCCATTTTATTGCGAGGTGAAAGAAGTAAACTGATTTAAGTATGCCATAAGTTTAATTATTAAATCAATATAAAGGAATGAAACGTACAGATATTTATTTTATGCATAGAGAAAACTGTTCTAAATGGCATAAACACTAAAAATCGGTCAAGGATAATTAGCACAAGTCATATACTTCCATTATACTTATTCAGGCAAGATTGATTCAAGCGACAGAGATAATGTTCAAATGTTCAAGGCAAAATGATTTAAGTTGCATGACATCAATAAATCTGGTTGAAGCAAAATGAATTAACATCTACGTTAAATTATTTAAGATCAAGTAAAACCAATTCAAACGGCAAAACCATTTTATTCCATCCAGGGATTAATGGTTTAAACTACAGATAGTAAGAAAAAACATTTTTTTTGATGGGTCTATATACATGCTTTGAAAAAATCAACCAAAATTGCTACACTTGATACCTCGTAAATAGAAAAGATACCCAAATTCATAATGGAGCCAAGCGCCAAAAAAGTGCTCAGATTAACCTCAAACCCGGCTCAAAAGACGCGGAAAAATTCCACGATTCCAATGATGTATATAACTCAATATCGCCCAAGATGGCGCTTGAATCAATTCGCCTTTTAACCGTCGATATGTCGTCAAATTACCAACAAAAACGAATGAACTACTATCAATACAAGGAGGAACAAGAGCAATAGCTATAAGAAGACTTTACCAATTAGAAAAAAGATTAGAGAAGAATCCTACGCTAAAAAATGAATACACCAAAGTCATGAATGAATATATAAGCATGAATCATATGGAAGAGGTACCGAAAGAAGAAATTGACAACCCTAGCGTCTATCTACCACATCACGCAGTAGTTAAGGAAGACAAAGAAACTACGAAGGTGAGGATAGTGTTCAATGCATCACAAAAGGGTGACAATGATGTTTCATTGAACGATGAACTTCTAGTAGGACCTCAGCTACAAACTGATATGAGAAGCCTTATCTTGAGATGGCGGATGAAGAAGGTTTGCTTTGTAGCTGACGTATCACGTATGTACCGCATGATATTGGTGACAAAGCAAGATCAAGATCTACAGCGTATTGTATGGAGGAGTGACCCTACTGAACCAGTTAAGGATTATCGACTTACCCGAGTTACGTTCGGAACAGCATCTGCTCCCTACTTAGCCGTTCGAACGTTACATCAAGTTGCTGATGATGAAGCTGCCATATGCCCTGATGCTAGTAGAATGAACAAAGAAGATTTCTATGTCGATGATCTGATGGCTTCAAAACATAATCTATCTGAGGCAATACACTCCGCAAAAAACGTAGAGACTATACTGCAGAAAGGAGGGTTCACATTGCAAAAATGGTGTTCTAATGATGCTGATTTTTTGATGCAATTTGAACCTGAAAAACGGACTTCACACGTTAGCCTTGACATCACCGTTCATGGTACAATCACAGCCTTAGGTCTTCATTGGAACATGGGCAAAGATGTGTTTCAATACAGTCTCAACTTACCGTCTATGGCTAACACTGTCAGCAAGCGCACAATTCTCGCCGACATACAGCGACTTTTCGATCCACTAGGTTGGGTAGCTCCAGCCATGTTACGCACAAAGTTACTTATACAAAGGTTGTGGTTGCAAGGAGTCGGTTGGGATGACGATATAGATGAAGACATAAGACAAGACTGGACTGCACTGAGAGAGAGTCTTCAGCATCTCAATACAATCGAAATGCAAAGATGGTTGGGAACCACATCCCATAGTGAAGCAAGCGTCGAAGTTCACGGTTTTTGTGATGCTTCCACGAAGGCATACGCTGCAGTTGCTTACGTAAGATTTAAACAAGAGGATGGTAACATAGAAACCCAAATCATAGCTGCCAAGACCCGAGTAGCACCAGTGAAGCCTGTCTCTCTGCCACGCTTAGAGTTGTGCGGTGCCCTTCTCTTATCTCGATTGCTGAAACAAATTAAGACCGCCATGAGAATGCCTGATGAGAAGATATTCGCATGGACGGATTCCACAATTGTACTTTCCTGGCTGCTTGGTGACCCGACGAGATGGCAAGTATTCGTAAGAAATCGAGTTGTTGAAATACTGGATAACACTGGACCTAATTGGTTTCATGTACAATCAAATGACAATCCCGCTGATGTTGCGTCACGAGGAGAACACACTTTGGAGTTGAAAGAAGATCTGAAATGGTGGAAGGGCCCACATTGGCTAAGACAGGATGAAATAGTATTTAGCAGACCAATCAAGTTAAACACAACTTTAGAACGAAGAGAGATAGTACAAACAAATTTTAAGGCAGAAGAAGAAAGTCTAGAAAAGAAATTTCAGCAATATGATAGTTTACAGGAGCTTTTAAAATCAATAATTTATTGCAAAAGATTTCTAAAAGGAAAAGGCAGGGAAAACAAAGAAGCAGTTATATCTACCCAAGAAATAGATGAAGCACTTAAGGCGTGCATAAGAATAGCTCAAAGAGAAAGTTTTAATGAAGAAATCACGAGTTTACTACAGAGGAAAGAAGTTAAGCGAGATAGTAAATTAAAAACTTTAAACACTTACCTTGACAATGATGAGATTCTCAGGGTGGGCGGTAGATTACGACACGCAGATATAGCTGCAGATACTAAAAATCCAATGATATTAGACTATCACAATAATTTATCTAAGCTAATAGTAAAGGATGCTCACCTGAAGACGCTGCATGGAGGAATCCAGATGATGATGGCGTACCTTAGAACTAAATTTTGGGTAATCAAAGCCAAATATCTGATCAAAACCTGCATTCGCAAATGTTTGATATGTTCCAAACATAGTGCTGCTGCAAAAAATCAAATGATGGGCGATTTGCCAAAGGTTAGAGTTACTCCAGCAAAACCCTTTCTGAACAGTGGTGTGGACTTTGCTGGACCATATCAAGTTCTGGCATCCAAAGGCAGAGGGTCAAAAACGAACAAGGTTTATGTAGCTGTATTTATTTGCATGGCTACAAAGGCCATTCACTTGGAATTAGTTGGAGACCTCACAACTGAATCTTTCATTGGCGCTTTCAAGAGATTTGTCGCACGACGTGGAAGATGCTCACAAATATGGAGTGACCAAGGCAGAAATTTTGTTGGAGCTAACAAAGAGCTGGTAGACTCTTGGAAGGAAGCAAAATTTGAACTCAAGGGTCAAGTAGTGGAGACTCTTGCACTAGATGGAACTCAGTGGCACTTCATACCCGCATACAGCCCTCATATGGGTGGATTATGGGAAGCAGGTGTAAAGTCCATGAAGCACCACATGAAAAGGATTTTAACCAATCACTTAACCTACGAGGAGATGAGCACCCTGCTTTGCCAAATCGAGTCGTGTCTAAACTCCAGGCCGCTAAGTCCAATTGATGAGGTGGATATAGATAACCTGACCCCATTAACGCCTGGCCATTTTTTGATTGGCGAAGCTCCAATGACTGTGCCGCAGCCTACCCTTCAAGACGTGTCAATTAGTCATCTGTCACGCTGGAGGCACATTCAAAAATTACTTGGCGATTTTTGGACTAAATGGCAAGCAGAATACCTAACTACATTACAACAGAGACCAAAATGGCTTAGAAGATGTAAGGAGTTTGAAGTTGGTCGCATTGTTCTCATCAAAAATGAACAGCTAGCTGCCTCCTGGCAAATGGGCACTAGGTCGGATTGTCGCTAAACATCCAGGCGATGACGGCGTCACACGAGTATATAGCGTTAGAAGCGGTGACTGTGTGATTAAGCGAAGTTTCAATAAGCTATGTCCTTTGCCTATAGATATTGAAAATGATTAACGTTATTTTTGTAGTATTATTTTTATATTTTTGTGTGAATGATTTTATACTATTGCATGAGCTAAGCGTACATAATTATTTATGATTTCCATTGCAATGTGTATGACTAGTGCATATACGTGTTAATGAAATTTGTAGTCAGTTAATGGTTATTTTAATTCAGATTTGTTTTAAAGGTCATTATGCCCTTTGGTGGGGGGCATGTTCGGAGCGTTTGGCTGTTTGCATGAGTGTATAGTGTTTCTATGTGTGTGTAAGGATCTAGTCCTTTATATTAGCGTTTATCATGTTTCAAGTTTAGTATGAGAAATAAACCGTACAAATCAACACCTCTTTAAATTAGCAAGATTCCCTACAAGCAACATTGAACCTTATCAACCCTACAGTAAACAAGATAGTTTTAAATTCTTTGTAGAAGGTATATGCTTAAAAAAATTGTCTAACGAATTACAGTCAAATATTTCTTTAATATGATGTTCTTCCATAGAAAGTATTAAAATATTTTTAGAAATAAGTAAAAAAAAAATATCAATACTTTTTATTCTGACTTAGATATATTATGAGATTCACAATTGGTTTTCTTTTATGATTTGATTGATATCTTCTACGGATTTTATGAAATACTAGCGTACCCGCGCGCGGCTCCGCCCGCGTGAATGTTGGCTATCGCCATCAAGTCTTTTTTAAGCTGAGGGACTGCCCGTACTAACTTTCAATGTCTATTCCTTCGCAATCAGTGGTTGCAGCTAGACGTATTCATTTCATCTCAAGTTCTATCAAACCCTTCAAAGTACAGTGACATGCATCGCGGCCAAAGCCCGTTTATTTACCATCATTATCCTCCTTTTTACCCGACTGCGCAACGCAAAGGAGTGGTAATGTGTTTAACAGCCTATGTATGTATGTATGTATGTATGTATGTATGTTTGTATGTTCCTTTGAAGCACTATACAGACCAAACGCCTGGGCCGATTTTCATGATTCACACGTCAATCGATTCCTCTTAGTCCGGCGAGTGTCACTAAAGACATGAAGTCAGTGAAAATTCAATATGGCGACTACTGGCCGCCATATTGTGAAAATTAAAAAAATGAAAGTCAGCAAACTATGTCAAGTGGGGTACCGTTGAATAGGTATTTAAAAATCATTTTTAGGTTTCTTTCAACATTTTACGATTTCATTGACCATTTAGGATCTATAGCGATTTAAAGTTGCGTAACAACAATTCATAGGTTTTTATTAGACAGTAGAAAGTCCAATCGGGTAAATAGCTGGCTAGGACACTTATAACTAAAAAGTACAAAATAAAAAAATATAATTTAGAAATTAAAAAACCCGACTGCGTAAAAAACTAAAAAGAAAAAAAACAAGCACCCAGATGTCCGGTGGTCTAGAAACATAACAACTTAACAGTCGGGATCCATTTAAAAATTAGATTGGCTGTCGAATAATGGATCCCGACTGTTCAGTTGTTATGTTTCTAGACCACCGGACATCTGGGTGCTTGTTTTTTTTCTTTTTAGTTTTTTATTCATTGTCTTCAAGATTTTATGGGGATTAGATAGCTGCTCTGGTCAAAGCATGTGTGACTCGGAAAAGGCCCTTTGAAAAACCCTTTCATCATAGTTGCATTGCACTTTCACATTCGATGCACTATTTCAAATTAGTGAACATTATTTATTTCCGAAAATCTGATTTTTTTATTATTAAAATCTTCCTACAGACATTGACATTTGACAACCTGATTTAACATTCAAGAAGTTCATGAAATAAAGAAAGAGGATATACTAATAAATACCGGTCAAGTGCAAATTGGGCTCATGCACGCAGGGTTCCATACAAAATTGGGTTGAGGGGGATTTCCACACGACAAAAAAAGTGGGCGAACTTAACTTTGTTGCAGTGTGTGCCGGCACCGCGTCGCATACGCGATGTCAGCAAAAGTCCCCACTGTAGAGCGACCGGGCGCCCGCGCCCGGGAACACCAGTTCATACTGCAGGCTTGCCATAGTCAGCCGCATATAACTCGCTTCACTTATAGATGTTCTAAGTCAATATCAAGTGTTATAGTAATTCTAATATAAGTCGTACATACAGTGAGACATATGTGTAATTACAAATAAACAATCAAAGTGTAAAAAAAAAAAAAAAAAAAAAAAAAAAAAAAAAAAAAAAAAGAACAAAAAATTGGATAGGTAAACAGATGACAGCAGCAGCAGTTAATTCCGGTCGAAACCCCGAAGGGCCCAGAACAATTCCACTCTCCAAAGTAGTTGTCACCTAGAACATACTATGTAAGTAAAAACCACAGGAATGCCAGCGGGAGGTATGCTGAGTAGTGATGAATGGAAGAAGTTGCAGGCGCTGTCGTGATGGACGCTGAGGATCCCAAGGGATGTAATTAAATATAGCAGAGCGGGTCATCACGGCAGCTACCATTAAATAGGCATGAATGTGTATAGAATAAGTAGCATAGAAGGTCTCTGCTGACCACATGGGCATGCACAATACTTCATATGTAATAATCTTTACAACAGGGCACAGTCTTGCGACACCGGATGTGTTACGTAAACACAGTAGCAGCGCCCGAGTGTGCAAGTCAGCAAGAATCGCACGGAGACCATAAGCGATGCATAGTTTAAGAACAATGTAATGATGTACTGTTTTTGATGAAACTTTTCGTTAGTTATAGATGTGATTTTTCTCTAAAATTTTTATATAAAAATTTTTAAAAATAAGGGGGGAATACTGTGCCGGCACCGCGTCGCATACGCGATGTCAGCAAAAGTCCCCACTGTAGAGCGACCGGGCGCCCGCGCCCGGGAACACCAGTTCATACTGCAGGCTTGCCATAGTCAGCCGCATATAACTCGCTTCACTTATAGATGTTCTAAGTCAATATCAAGTGTTATAGTAATTCTAATATAAGTCGTACATACAGTGAGACATATGTGTAATTACAAATAAACAATCAAAGTGTACGCTATCTTTTATTGATATACTCCCACGTAACACCCATAGGTATAGCCTCTAAACAGTGCTTCTTGTCTTGAATGACAGACATATACATTTTTTTTTGGTGAAGTAGGTAATATTTATGCTTTCCGAACTTTTCCCTATACTTAAGCTATAAGATTTTACTTTCTGCAAAATATCTGGATTCTAGCCCAAATACCCCTTTTTTTCGTGCGCAAAAACCCCGTCGGGCTTCACCTCTACGGAGCCAACGGAGAGGTTGGTATGTCGGAGTCCTACCAATGCCTGTGTGATCGAGGAATCTGGTGTGTCCTAGAAAGGATATCCCAGCAACGCCAACCGGTTCCGGCCACCAGCACTGGCGACCTCGACGTGTTATTAGGAATCTAAATCCCCCATCTCTATAAAAAAGCGCACGTGGAAATATAACACCCTGCCACCCTGGGTCTGCTTTTGCTAGGGTGACAGTTAGCCTCAACCGTCACCCTAGGCCCTCACTCATGGAGGACGGAGATGGTTCTGCGAACTACGCCACCCGGTGCGCCTTCATCGGCACGGTTGAGTGCTAGATCTCTCCCGTAGCTTTTCCACCACCACTTCTGCGCACATTACTGCCTCGCAAAAAAAGTGGTGGCGTTCTACATACTCTCTATGGTGACCATGGTCGGCACCAGGGACCTCACCATGAGGCTTAGCCCACCGACGTCTGCTTCTAGGACATGGTGCCACTCTATCCACTCTGGAAACTCTACCAGTGTATGAAGAGGTGGTGTGCCCACGGATCAGCCCCGGCAATGGTGGCATTCAAACGTCAGCACCCTGCCTACGCAATGCAGGAACTCACTAAAACAGCCATGCCCATAAGTAAGCCTTGGATAGCTCAGGATCAAGGGTTACCTTAAACTTCAGCGTCTGTAGACCCAAGATGGAGTTCGACTTTAGTCGGTCAAGTCCGATATTACGTCCCTACTGGCCAGAGGAGGGGCGAGATTCGTGGGGATCTCCGCACGAAAAATAAGGTACGGCTTCCTAAAACTCTCCCATTGCGATGCAGGTGACTCACTAACGTCACCGAAGGTAACTTAACGACCTCCGTCCTCCATGAGTGCAGGCCAGGAGATGGTAGGTCAAGCCACCTATTAGTCGATAGTGAGACCACAGTGTTTGGATATTACGCTTCGTGTAATGCCAAGCATTATCCGTAACATTCCTTTTATCTAATTCAACTTGATGCCTCTACGTGTTCTTAAGAAAGAGGTCTTGACAGACAGGCAGACGGATAACGAAGAGATAAGGTTTTTTTTTCTAATCAGGCACAGAACCCTAAAAATTAATACATTCTATTTACTTTTGAGGAAAAAGAAGTAAAGGATACTACTCTATGAAAATTTAGACAGTTCCTGTTGCTATGACAACTATTATAGATGGCGATAAAAACGTTTGCAACATCTAATTTTCTTTTTATTACTAAATTTCCTGAATGAATCATATATTTTTAATTATGTTATATGCTATTCGAGGCGGAGACAAATCCAAAAAATCATAGATCATGAAAATCTGTTCAGCCGTTCTTGAGTTCTGGCAAAAGCACGTTTTTAGCCTTTTTTAGGGCTTTAGGGTTCGAATTTTAAAAATTCCTTTCTTAGTACACCTCTACGCATCAAAACACACATATTCTGCAAATTTCAAGTCTCTACGACCAGCGGTTTAGGCTGTGCGTTGTCTCTAGGTCAGTCAGGACTTTGAATTATATAGTATATATATATATATATATATATATATATATATAATATAATATATATATATATATATATATATATAAATATATAGTATAAGATATCTTACTATTATTAGATTTTTTTGCACATACCTTCCCATCCTTACACCATAATATACTGGAATGAGTCACGTAATTTCAGCTTAGTATTGAATAAAAGGGTCTTAACCCTTAAATTGATTCTGTCCGTTTCAAAGGACGTAGTGCTTATACGCACACAGATATAAAATATTACACGATACCACATCGCGCGCGCATCTCATTGTGTTTAATAGACTATCTCTTTCGCATTTACGCATTTTGTGCGTGCGAAACGGTCAAAGGTCGCTCATAAAACCGATTTGAAAAAGTGCAACAGGAGGGTGTTGTTGCGCTCCAGACAAAAGATTTTGAAAATAGCACACTACACAAACTTTAGAGAGGCTAGTAACAAATGTGTGGCACTGACTAGAAGAGCAAGAAGCTTATTTGAAAAAAAAATACTGGAAAATGGTGACAAAGCATTCTACTCACATATTCGCCGTTGCACCTCAACTAAAGTCAGCATTCCACCTGCAATAAGGAATGGTAATGGTGACCTGGTGACGGATCCTTATGACATTGCCAATGTCTTCGCTGAAGAATTTGAGAAGGCATACTCCAAGGAACCTGATCTGACTGGACAGCACTATGTTACACATGTTAAGAATGATCTGTCCAATATTGATTTTACTGTGGATGATGTGACTAAAGTACTCTGCAATTTGAACGTCCAGTCCTCCCCCGGACCCGATCGTATCCCGAACTGTGTTCTCAAAAACTGCACACCAAGCCTTGTGGGGCCTCTCACTGCATTAATGAATAAATCCTTCCAAAACGGATATATGCCTCAAGATTGGAAGCATGCGGTGGTTACGCCTGTCTACAAGAAGGGTGAAAAAACTGCTCCTGGGAACTTTCGGCCGATCAGCCTCACCTCGACTTTTGTCAAGATGATGGAGAAAATTATCTGCAAAAACCTAACACACCACCTAAACAAGGAAAACATAATATCCACAAACCAACACGGATTTGTTGAAAGGAGATCGACGATCACTAACCTACTATCTTGTTTGCATACATGGACAAACGATCTCGACAACAAAAGGCCACTAGACGTCCTTTACCTTGACTTTGAACGCGCATTTGACAAGGTTCCCCATAGGCGTTTGCTCATAAAACTAAATCAGTATGGAATTAGAGGAAAACTGCTGAACTGGATTGAAACCTACCTCTCCAATAGATCATTCCAGGTAAGGATAGGTGACATATTATCTGGCATGAAACAAGTACTGAGTGGTGTCCCCCAGGGATCCGTCCTCTCTGCTCATCTATTCGGTATATATGTGACAGACCTAATAGAACGCATCGATTCCAAATCATCCTTCTTCGCTGATGATGGTAAATTCTATGCCAATCCACTCATCCACTCCGGCCAGCTACAGAGTGACTTAAATCGAGTTCACGAATGGACTAAGGAGTGGATTATCCAGTTGAACCGATCGAAGTGTAGTGTACTCCACCTTGGGCAAACTAACCCCAAACTCATATATACCTTGGATGGCACACCTATTAACTCAGTTAACCAACAAAGAGATCTGGGGGTAGTGATAACCTCGAACTTGAAGTGGGAGGAACACATCACAGGAATAGTGAAAAGAGCCAACTCCTTTGTATATGTCATCAGGAAAGCATTCCAGACATTAACCGTGGAAGTCTTCCTGAAAATCTACAAGACTTACATAAGACCCCTCCTGGAGTATGGATTCCAAATTTGGAGCCCATACTTCCAAAAAGATATCGACCTCTTGGAGAGTGTGCAGAGGAAAGCCACGAAACTTCCTACTGGCCTGCGCCGTAGATCGTATGCGGAGAGACTGGAAGCGTTACACCTCACGACCCTGCAAGAAAGACGCCTTCGAGGTGACCTTATAGAGACGTATAAGATCATTGCACATCAGTATAACCTACCCGAGATGCATACAATTTACACGCCAAAAGTTCCCACTAAATCATCCAGAGGACACAGCCTGAGACTGACCCGTGCACCAGCAAACACCAACACTGCTCATCACTTTCTAAGCAACCGAGTAGTCCACAACTGGAATAGACTACCTGAGGAGGTTGTGACTGCCACTTCAGTTAACAACTTTAAGAACAGACTGGACAACTGGTTACGTAATAAAAAACTTAACTCTGTGCATAATCAAGTGTAGTGGACTACATGAATTGAACTGTTCTTCGACAAGTGTGAACTGTGACATAGACACATCAGCAAACAAATGCTGCTCGTCTATTACCTAATAATAATAATAATAATAATAATAAAAGGTGATTTTTTTCTTTATTTTGTGCATTCTTTTGTCACATATAATTAAAATACGGTATAATGTATTAGATGACATAATTTGTTTCGACAAAATCAAAGTTTTTTATCACTAATTACATCGAAATTAAGTATGTCATTTAAAACGGACTATGCCAAAATTAGAACTATGGACTAGTGTATTTTTTGTTTGTCCCATATAACGGACCTTGCCAATGAGAACTACGAACTAGTGTGTTTTTGTTTGTCCCATATAACGGACCTTGCCATTAAGTACTACTTACAAATAGTTCATAGATCCAGCATACTCACCATTAAAATAATATTTTTTTGAACCATA
This sequence comes from Lithosia quadra, assembly GCA_963576445.1. Classification (NCBI taxonomy): domain Eukaryota; kingdom Metazoa; phylum Arthropoda; class Insecta; order Lepidoptera; family Erebidae; genus Lithosia; species Lithosia quadra. Next base: position 4,875,616 of record OY754897.1, read on the forward strand.
AGCTCCTGGCATACCTCGAAACGAACGTCCTCCTCAGTAATCGGCAATATGGGGTCCGCCAGAACCGTTCCACTGGGGATCTTCTTGTGTATGCCACACACATTTGGAGTGAGGCCATCGTGAAACACGAAGAGGCACAGACCCAGTCTCTTCAAGAGGCTATGGTTGAGCGTTTGGACTTGTCCTTGAAGGCTATCTCCGATTGATGAGACGCTAACTTGGTCAACTTCAACGCAAATAAGACCCAGGCGTGTCTATTATCAGCTAAGCGGAGCCAATTCCAGCCAAACCCTACTTTCCGAGGTGTACCAGTGCCGATAACCGACCACCTTGAGCTTCTTGGCGTGACTCTCACTTCTACCCTCAACTTTGGTCCATACATTGAGGCAAGGACTTAAGTAGCTGCCAAAAAGCTGGGTATTCTTTCGAAGGTGCGGCAATATTTTCACACCGGAACAGCTGCTCAACAAAAATTTCATGTTTCCTATTTTTGTTTTAAGGAGAGATCAGCAGTTTTTTTCTTTATGTAATTTTGTGTTAATAAAATGTATGGTGACTCATATTTTTTTTACTTTCATTTAAGGAGTATTACATTGTCTATTAAATACAATTTATTGCATTAACCTATCATTTTTAGTTTCCGAGATTTTTAACATTCTTTAAGTGACCCGGATTCATTGCTCTCGAGTGTATTATAAAGAAGTAGTGTTTTTGTATATTTGTTAAATTGTAAGTGGTAATCTCAGGATCTACTGAACCGATTTTAAAAATTATTTCACCAATAGAAAGCCACATAATCCGTGAATATCACAGGCTGAATATCATCACGCTACTGCCCAAGGGAGCGGAGCAATAATCATAAATGTGAACAATTCCGGTAGATTCCCATACATTTAGGAAAACTGATAAATTATGAGCATGTTATGTGAGTTAAAAAGGTTGCATCGGGGTTCGAAATACGCCACGGGCGAAGCCGGGGTGGGTCAACTAGTGATACAATATAATTAATGCATCCAATGAGTAGTATTAGAAATTGTGTGAGTGTATTTTTTGGCAACAAAGATTTCTTTGTGTTTTTACTTAGGTAGGTACTACTTCTACATCTACTGTTTTTTAATGTTCTGTGCGCGGTCCCATCGTGGTCCAGAGAAAAGAGCGATTGAAAAATGGTCACTTCTGAGAATTTCTATCTCACTTACTCACTACCTACCATGTATAAATTTATACATGTACGAAGAGTAACCTAAATAAAATTTGAAGTAGGCCAAACTTTTTGGCTAGTCTGAACATAGCCGCGAGTTCGGACTTGCGCATGTAGGTACAACGCTCACATATTTTCGTAGCGTAGATTCCACATCTTCAGAGCATAGCTGCATAACACATCTCTGGTGGCAAAGCACCCTAATGTCGTCGACGTCTGTCGCCGACGCTGCCGTCAGCTCGGCGTTCGACGCGGCGATGTCGCGGCGTTGACGCTGAGAGTCGTCGACGTTTCGTCGACGTCTGTCGCTGACGCCTGACGCCGTGTGTGCTTACCGTGTAAAGGCGCGGGCCTACCGCGGTGCACGGAGAGGCTACGCACGTGTATTAAGCTTCGCTTTGTAAGAAAATGTATGTGGTTGTGTCCACTGCAACCCACGGAGAGGCTACGCATGAATTGAGGTCATTGATACACGCGTGGCTTGCTCGAATAGGCGGTTACATAGCTTAACGCTGTCAACGTGGGTCTACGTTTCCACTGGAGTACACGAATAAGACCCACGACTATGTACAGCTCGGTTATCGCAGAGCAGTTTTCAGTCATACACGTTGTGGAACGGACGCGTTTCGTGTAGCCTCTCCGTGCGCCGTGCCACGCTAAACATAGTCGTGGGTCTTCGTGTAGGTACTCCAGTGGAAACGTAGACCCACGTTGTCAAACAAATGAATACACGCAGCTAAAATGCGCCGCGTGCCCGTGCACAGCATGCACCGCGGTGGGGCCGCGCCTTTACCCCGTGTGCACACTGGACGTAAGCGTCAGCGTTAGCTCAGCGTTTCGGCGCGGTGACGAGCTGCAGGCCGAGAATTATTATATATATTTTACTAGCTGTTGCCCGCGGCTCCGCCCGCGTGGATTTCGAATTCTGTTTCAAATTCCTTTTTTCGTGCGGAAGTTCCTTCATATATCATCCCTGTCAGCCAGCAGGCGCGGTTAAGTCTCACTCAGACCTGATAAAAACCGCACGCTTCCGTCTCAAGTCTTCAGTTGCCGGGGTGTAAGATATTATTGTTTGATATTATCATAATATCAAACAATTCCCATCCCAGCATGGCATCAGCCTATAGCTACTTTCTATCATCGCACCGCTCGCCACAGACAGGGAATTCATCCCCACACGTTGCATCCGCCTGCAGTGCGTACTGTAAGGTTTGAAAGAAATTTCATTCCGCGCACGCTTAGGCTGTGGAACGATCTCTCTGCAGTGGTTTTCCCTGGCGGTTAAATATGGGGTTCTTCATGAAGGGCATTAGAAGCATTTTGCAGGGTTGGCAGCGCGAGTGTGACGCCCCTGGTGTTGCGCACGTCCATAGGTGCATAGGTCATATAGGTGGGCCGTGTGCTCGTCTGCCACCTAAGTGGTATAAAAAAAAGCATTATGTCCGTACCGAACCCCGGAAAAGAGGGGATGGGGTGACAGGGGGTACAGAAGACCGCAGCCATAATAGACATTGTGTTGTGTTCCCGCTGCCGGTAAGAAGGGTAACCAGAGCTCACAACCCCCCACCCCTTCTCTCCAATCCCCTCCTCTGAAGTCCGATTTCAATAACTCAAACAGTTTTTAAATAATTTTTACACAATTGAAAGTCTTGATCTACACTAATATTATAAAGAGGAAAGATTTGTTTTTTTGTTTGTTTGTTTGTAACGAATAGGCTCTGAAACTACTGGACCGATTTCAATAATTCTTTCACCTATAGAAAGCTACAATATCTGGGAGTAACATAGGCTATAATTTGTTTTAAAAAAATAAGGAATTCGAAATCCACGCGGGCGGAGCCGCGGGCAACAGCTAGTTAAGATATAATTTATTTGTATGGGAATACAAAGATTTACCTCAGGAAACATAATCTTAGATAGGTATAATTCGCGAGACAAACGACGTCCTGGCGCGAGTGGATTGCCCATGATTGGTGAATTTGAGCTCGTCCAGTGCTGTAGCACCCCGTGCTATCCTCAAAGGCACCCAAGAAAACTGTACTGCATGTATAGAGCATAATTACCTATTTTGAGCACAGTTTAGATACCTACCTACGTACCTATGATGTCCCGAAGTAATATTGGTCTGAGTTACGTCCGCATTTCAACTTGCATATATTTCGCCGCGCATTATTTTTCATATTGCGATAACTCTTAAACTATTTATGATAATTATATAGCGTGAATGGCAATTTTGATCTACATTAAACGTACAACGTATCTAACGTATTTAATTGGATAAGAAATAATACTGTATTGTTAAAATTAGCTTTGAAAAAGACACATGATTTTTTTGTAATTTGTAAAGATAAAAATGGTTACTGTGGGCTACCCTTATTAGGTAGACATATGCTATCGCGGACTTTTTTGTAGACCTTTTTATGTTATACATTTCCACAGTACATTATTTTGTTCTATCTTCAATAGTTTTCGCAGCGCACGCGATGTAAGTAATTTGTTTAGGTCATTTTTTTACACCTTGGGTTACATTATTGAAGTTTTAGTAAGGATCCCTAAATTTTTTGGAGATAAATTATAGCCTATGTTACTCACAGATAATGTAGCTTTCTATTGGTGAAAGAATTATTGAAATCGGTCCAGTAGTTTCGGAGCCTATTCGTTACAAACAAACAAAAAAACAAAAAACAAATCTTTCCTCTTTATAATATTTTTTTTAATTTTTACTTTTTTTTTTTAATTTTCACGTTTTAAATATTATTTTTAAGCTAAGAAATACAATGACAATTAAATAATATTTACATTGAACTAAAACCTAAAAACTAAACAAAATAAATTTTACATGGCGTCAAAAAATTCCTCCGCATCATCGCTGACTGGTAATGTGCCCAGAAGGCTGGCAGCATTGCCACGCTGGGCCCTTATTCTATTTGCCATCGATTACTAACCGTAGAAAAAGTGTGATTGTATCACACCCAAACGTCATTTTCTAATTATCATATTATCGAAAGCAAAATAGTGTATTCTAATTGCCATACGATTGTACCGTGGTTTCGTTCTGAAAATAACTGTCAGTAATTATCACTTTTCTGACAGTGATCATTTTCCCGGTTTTAATTTAGAGGTATGATAATTGATAAGCTTTGCGTATAATGCAAGATGAAATAGTGTTAATTGGTTCCTACATCAATATTTGGACTTATTTTTCCATGAAAATCGCATCCAAACTTTTTGGAATTTCATATATAATTTCTGAACTCATAATGAGGTGACTGTGACATTCAGACATTGTCAACTACAGTCATTTGACAACGACTTTGTTTATGGTTTTTTGCCGTTTTTTTGGAATCATACCTAAATAACTTAAACCAAAATGGATGAGTATTATTTATTACATTCCGTCGTCAAAGGAAATTGCAGAGAGATGCATCAGATCCGCTGTCCCTAAGGACAGCGGATCTAAATCAGAAATTATTCATATGAAATTAAAATAAGAATTGTTTCGAAATTGGCACTAAAAGTTGGCAAAGCATGGAAGAGATAGGTACCTATTGGACGTTGAAGGAAAATATGAAAAGCAAATTATGGGGCTGCCAGTTCAAGAGATGGGAAGATGAGATAAAAGCCGTAGCAGGCCACACTTGGTAAAGACTGGCCACAGACAGGTAGGGATAGAAGGCGTTGGGAGGCCTATACCAATAGGCAAAATACCCTAAATATTGTAAATCTAACTGTAAGTGTCATGTTATGTGTAATGTCTGAAATAAAGGCTTATAGGTAACTATTATTATTATTAAAGGATTGTTTCATTTTCTTAGCCAATCCTTTAGATTGAAACCTATTGAGAGATCTAATCAAAGAGCTGCAGAAATCAAGGTAGTATTAATCAATATAGTATATTTATTATGTACCTATGCATGCATGTAGGATCGGATAAGTAAAAAACAACATGATTCTTTAATATTTTTTATTATAGCTAAGATCTTTTATTACATCTGCAAGCTTGTAAAAACGAATATTATATCCCTTATACCTGTGCTTATACCTTTCAGGATTTTATGAGAAATATCATGCAATGAACACAGCAAATGTAAAATACATTTTATTTCTTCTTCTTTGAGTCAACGGCTAGATTTATTTATTTATTTACATTTTGATGCCACATAATCTTGTATATTTCACTCTATTTCACTACTCTTTTTTATTTTATTTTTATTTTATTTTTATACAATAGGTACAGAAACAGACATCAGATCACTATCACTATAATTCTACAAACTATACAGCATTTTAAATCTGAAGCCCACTTACATCTGTACACAGCATTTCAGTTGACTTCAGTGCCAGTTTACTTAATATACTTAGGAACTACTAGAAACATAGCTATAAGTTATTTTAACAAATCAATAATGTATTTCACTACAATGATAAAAAAAAATTAGCGTTAATTAAAAAACCTTCTGCTATATCTTCCCATTTTGAAGGTGTGAATTCCGGAAAACACTCTTCTTTCAGTTGAAGCCATATAGTTTTACAGAATTCATGAACTATATTTCTTATAGAGGTTTCTCCTGCTTGATATGCTAAGTGTAGATCCACAAATGTATGCCCGCTCGCTAAGTACCTGAAATAATGCAATAAAATGTTGTTTTATTGTTGCAGTAAAAAAAATACAAGCCCGTTGGAAAACTGCGAGGGATTGTTATACTAAAACAAAAGCAAGTAGCAAAAATTTGAAATCAGGGTCAAGTGCCAAAAAAGGAAAGGTATACAGTTACTACAACATGATGACTTTTCTAGAAACAAATTCAAATAATGAAAGTCAAGAATCTATTTAGGTTCTATTGAGGATGACGTAAATAAAACAGAGAGCGTGCTACCCGGGCTCATGTTCAGGACAGGATAGCGCAACACCAAGTACGTCAAAACGCACACGTACATCAACATCACCAACTCCTTTTGAAAAAGAGCTGCTTAACTGTGTTAAGCAAAGAAGAGTTGAAGAAAATGATGAAGTATATGTCTTTCTTTATGTCAATAATGCCTACAATCAAAAAATTTAACACGTACCAAAAATTAATTTTTAGAACCAAGGTCATGGAATATTTAATTGATGTGGAAAGGCAAAAACTTATTTCAATCGATGATTTGTCTTTTATTAATACACAAAATGATGACGAAACTGAAAATATAGAAAGAAACTAATGGAAACTATATGTTTTATAAAAATGACGCAAATTATAAGGCTAATTACTATCGTTATCTATGACTGATTATTGTGAAAATAATTATTTTTTAAAAGGTGAACTGCTAATTTATCGTATTATAAGGCTGATTATTGTTATGATCAATGGCTGTGATTATTTTTTAAGATAGAGAATGTTGGTAAGAAAAATGTGTAACGCTTCCTTAAGACCTTGATGTGATTGTTATTGTTACACCTAAGCTATGAAAAATAAAGATGTTATAAAAAAATATATAAACTTAATTTACTCCTTTTCTGTCAACTAATGTATATAATAAACAGATCTTGATTTATTTATTACATAGATCGTCTGTGAGCGACTCCCATTAATAGGATTTTTTTTAATGAATGTAATTATTATAATATTAATTGAATTACAATTTAAATTTTGCCAAAAATAACTCAATTGAGGGGATTTGTGTAATAAATACATCCCAACTACATAATTATCTTGTTTGGGTTACTGTCAAACGACACTGAATCCACAAATTATCTTGCCCTTGTCCAAAAAAAAAAAAATAGGCATACAATATTAAGGTATGTGTAACTTACCTTAATGTTATTGTCAGCTTCTCCATTGGTGATATCATGGACTTTAATCTTTGATTCTTCGCCTTCAAGTATGGTTCTAATTTTGAATATTATGTCTTTGTACTTAATTTTAAATATTTGTAAAATTCGTTTTCATTGTCCCTCAACTTCGAAAATTTGGTTACGAATTCTCCGCTGAGTAGCCTGTTTGTCACGAACAGGTTAGGTAGTCGATTGTATGCGTATACGTCTCTTTGCCAAATAATAAATAAGCAAATAATCCATGGTAATCTACTCGACACAACTGTAGACGCTCGAGATCAAAATTATACTGGCAGCGCTAAATGAGACGGACGCACGCGACGGGTGCCCGCTCGCGGACTCGTTGCCTGCGGCGTACGTCCGACGCGGGCATCCGCGTCCGCATCCGCTTGTGTTTTAGCGTTCGGCTTTGCCAAAAAATGCTGCCATCAATTCTAATAAGTTGATATGCAGGTCCTTTTCTGCAGCATTCCACTGTCCATTTGCAGTCTCTGTGCCGCATGCCACCCCCCACCCTGTTTTGCTCGCGTCAGAAAATATTTCGAGCTGAAATGTCTCGTCACGAATAGGGTTACCGTTATATTTAACAGCGTTCAACCACCAAAGTAAATCTTGATGAATATGTGAAGGTATATTCATAAAACTTTCATAATCATTATGTGATTTTAATAAGGCTAGATATTTGAACCTTTCTAACTCTTTGGTATACAGCCAGCCGTACTGAATAGCTGGACAAACTGATACTAGTAGACCCACTAAGCGAGCTAGACATCTAACCTTGCAACGTTTGAGGAGCATAAAGTGCTTTATCTCGTTTATTATGTGCAATTGCTTTTTGTCAGTTAACTTAATAACAAATAGCTCTGTATCTATAATGAAACCTAAATATTTACAACTTGTTTTAGGGCACAATGAACTTTTTTCACTATTAATTATAAATCCCAAGGACTCTAATAACAGTTTCGTCGTCTGAACGTTCTCTAAACATTGTTCATATGTTCTTCCAATACAGCATATATATTATGTCATCTAGATAAATAGTTGACAAATATCCTAGACTTCGTAATATTGCCATTACGGGCTTAAGAAGCTTCGTAAAAACAAATGGAGCTGTACACAAACCAAAAGGAAGCACGTTGAACTCGTAAAGGTTATTCTTTAAACCCTGAATGGAAGATATTTGAAAACGCAAAAATTTTCGGTCATTCTTATTAATTGGTATTAAAAAGTACGCGTCTTTTAAGTCGAGCGTAGCCATATAGTATTTTTTTGATATTAATTTGATCGTGGTGCGAAGACCCTCTAATTTGAAATGATTTGTATCTATAAATTTATTTAAGGACTTAAGATTAAGGATAAATCGCTTTCTTCCATCGGGTTTGGGTACAAGAAAGGTGCTTGAAACATATTGACCATAGGATGGTTGTAAGGGCGAAATTGTGCCTGCTTTTAACATATCTATAATAATCTCGCCATAATTTTTCACATCGGACTTACTTATGGCTTGAGGTAATGGTATGTCACACTGAACAACACATGTATTAAAAGGTAATTTATAACCTTCGATCCAAGATAAGAGTACCTTATCGTTGGTGATAAGACGCCATCTATCAATAAAATATGATAAACGTCCTGCATGACTCACCGGTTCTATCGGCGGGGCGGTGCTTGGGTCTGTGATCGCTTGTAAGGTGCGCGCGGCTGCGTCTGCGGCGGTGGAGGGCGGCGCTGCTGGCGCTGATACTCCGGGCGATTGTTCGGGGCAGTTATAATAGGTCGTCTCGCCGCAGCTCCTGTCTGTCTGCCCGAGGACGGGAGTAGGCGTTTCGCATTTAAATGTTGTGCCTGCTTTGTTCGTTTAGAGGGTCCGGGTGTAACGGTTGCAGTTTTCATTTCTGCGCCGGTTTTGTTTATTGCTTTTGCAGCTTTAATCACGTCACCTAATTGGTTGCCAAAGAGGTGGCTATCTATTTGAGTTGTGTATAGGTGATCCTTTATTTCTTTTTTGATTGAAGAACAAACAAAACTCCTTCGGATCATCGATTCGGTGTGTTGCAAGTCGCAGGCTAGTTTTCCAGCGTCTGTTAGTGACTTGATTAGTTTAATATTGGTTCTATCATTAGATAAAACCTGTGAAAGAGCATCGCCTACATAAGCGATTATTAAAGCAATTTGCTTTTGTTTATTCTCAATCGCTTTATCTTTCTTGTTAAGGACGTCTGACAAGGCTGCCTTTACCTCTTGATTAAGTATAGGAGCGTCAATATTTTTACAATTTTCTGGAATGGCATGTTTCTCGAAAATATCTTTTTTAAGATCCTTAGCAAGGCCACTTGTGGCTGTATGCACCCACCTTATAGCTAGGTTGGAGTTCAGAGCTGGGCCGATTTTTTTATCTTTTGTAGGAGCTTCTCCTAATATTTCTAAAATATCACTTGGAAGAATGTCTTCGTCTTCCTTATTTTCGGCAATTTGCACATCCGCAAAGGCGGTTTCCATAATGACAGGCTCAGATGACACATTTACTGAAGCCGTAGTATTTGGTTGTTCCAACGATATGTCAACTACGCTGCTGACCGGAGCCACTCTCTCCCTGGGAAGATCTGTATTTTCAATGCATTCGATGGGTTGTTGGGGTAATTCGAAAGATGATGAGCGTCTTTCGCAAACACTACTTCGAATTGGTTCGTCTGAAAAACATTATAATGTGTTCAGACACATCCGCTTAGGGTAAATATCAGTATTTACCCTAAGCGGAGACAACATGTATAGACAACAACAACACGACATATGTGTAAAGTTAGACAATAATTAAAAATAATAATAATTTTGTAAGGACGCATTCCATTGTAATGCTCACAAACTATTCGCAACATTCTAGTTATCAATATTGGCGGACACATTCCATTAAAATGGTCACAGCTCAACAAATTGTATAACTATAGTAGGTATATATTGGCGTTGAAAATGACAAGTTAAATACATGTATCTTTCAAACGCCTCAGTATTTTTCAGTAAAATACTGTATTTTTCTATATCAATCTTTGGTTGAATTTTTCATATTATAGGTACGTATTTTACATGTATTTTACACAATATAAAACAAAGTTATGTCAGTTATATTGTGACATAGTAGTTTATCTACACTCATGCCGATGTGTGAGTGTTAGCTACCTACTATAAATACGCGTAATATTGTAGGTATATTTAAACTGATAATGTAATTACGTTACACTATTTTGAAAAATAAATAAAGAAAAGAAAAAAAGAAAAGATAGACCAATTTTCCTTTGAAAGTTTCATGTATTTAATTATACAGGAAAGGAACAAAATTTCGAAAGAAACAAAATGAATCTTTCGCAATTTTTAACGTTAGTATACATGTAATGATATCATGACGGAAACGGGTTTCGTAGCATTCAACATTGTTGCTCACAATCATTTGCTTAGCACAGGTATCAAACCCTATGGATTGAATACGGCTAAGATATTGTCAATTGGTGGATACATTCCATTAGAATGTTCACGACCAATAATAAAATATAAAGTGGGTAGTAACAGAACTATTGACTAAATAATAAGTCCATAATAATTCCACTGTGAATCGTTATTTATTTTATGATCTACTTACCGATTTCTATTAACGAATCCTGCGAAGATGAGCATTGTCGGTATAATCGCCTTTTTACCCGACTGCGCAACGCAAAGGAGTGGTAATGTGTTTATTAATAGCCTATGTATGTATGTATGTATGTATGTATGTATGTATGTATGTATGTATGTTTGTATGTTCCTTTGAAGCACTATACAGACCAAACGCCTGGGCCGATTTTCATGATTCACACGTCAATCGATTCCTCTTAGTCCGGCGAGTGTCACTAAAGATATGACGTTAGTGAAAATTCAATATGGCGAATACTGGACGCCATATTGGGATAATTAAAAAAATGAAATTCACCAAACTATGTCAAGTGGGGTATCGTTGAATAGGTATTTAAAAATCAGTTTTAGTTTCCTCTCAACATTTTTCGATTCGATTGACCGTTTAGAATATATATCGATTTAAAGTTGCGTAACAACCATTTTCACAAAGGGGTTTTTATTAGACAGTAGAAAGTCCAATCTAGCTAGGTACCTACTCATAACTAAAAAGTTTAATATAAAAAAATATAATTTAAAAAATTAAAAAACCCGACTGCGTAAAAAACTAAAAAGAAAAAAACAAGCACTCAGATGTCCGGTGGTCTAGAAACATAACAACTTAACAGTCGGGATCCATTGAAAAATTAGATTGGCTGTCGAATAATGGATCCCGACTGTTCAGTTGTTATGTTTCTAGACCACCGGACATCTGAGTGCTTGTTTTTTTCTTTTTAGTTTTTTACGCAGTCGGGTTTTTTAATTTTTTAAATTATTCTTAACTTTTTCTCGATCTTCCGTATTTTTCGATTAACGTAATCTTCAATATTTTCGTCACTATGTCGTTTTTTCGGCATCGTGGAAGTAAGACGTTGTGTTTTGTATACTATGTAACCACTTTACACAAAAAAAAAACACTTAAAGAAAGGATCTAAATATTAATTTATTTAAGAGGAATAAGAATGCGTGGCGGATAGCGTGAGCACTAAAACGCGAATGAGTTCCCGAGAGAGGGCGCTACTAGTGGCTCGTTATTTTGTTCCTTGTTTATATTGTTATTTCAAATTTAGTGGTTGGATCGCAGCACCTGCGCGGTACTACGTAGTTACCATGATCTCGAGGACAGAGCCGAGTGTAATGACTAAGTTGTCAAATTAAATATGATTTTGAGGGTATTGGGGGTGTGCAAGTGCGTTTCCTAAATACACGAAGTTTTCAAGCTGTATTAATTCTACCTCGTTCTATTTTTTATTGATAGTTATTCAGAATATTAGTAAGGTAAATAAAATCGTGTAATTAAGCAGAAAATACTTTTTATTTTAAAATTTAAAAAGACTAGGTACCCGTAAACTAAAATGTCAAATTTTCTCTGCCAGTGAAAAGGTAACATTTATACCCCGTATAACCTCCTTCGACATTTAATACATTCTGTAATCGCCTTCGCATAGAATCAACCAGGTTTTCACACACGTTTCGTCCTCGAAAAGACTCACAAAAGTTCATAGCGTGGCGTCTTAAAGCATCTTTGGTGCGACACTGGTTTCCGTCCCACTCTTGTACCATTTTACCCCATAGATTCTCATTCTTCATTCTTCTTCAATATCTACGAGGTAATCATGATCATAGGAAAAATATTTTCTAAGACTAAATAGCTATTCTCATTAAAGTCAACATTTGACGAAATATGAGGAATAACTACATAACTATTAATAGTACGGGAGGTAGCGTTAATTCTAACAAGCAATCGATAGCCAGTTGATATTCTCCACGATAATAGAGCTTTATTAATACATAACAGAGTTGACCGTCAACCGGTCTGGTAGCGGTCGAGTCGAAGGTGACACCATGGTAAAGTTGTCAAAAAAAATTACGTTCCGAGCAATCATTTGACACGTGAAACTTTATATGGTGATTCCTGAGGTCATTTTCAACTGAGAAATAACCGTCAGATGTGGTGTAGAGTAGTGGTTATACGTCAGTCGCGTATATATTAGACCAGTGCCGATAGTCTTTGAGACAAAATAAATTTATAGTAGGATGAAACCTGTTGGAAAAGGATCAGAATATAACAAAAATGAAAGGTAAAATAAATTACGGGTGATCTGAGGTCGGGAAGTGGGGAGGGGGGTGAGTTTTAAGGGTAAAAACGGTTTATCTCGATTTCCGGCAAAACTACAAGTCCTATGGAAAAAAGTTAAATGACAAAAATGGTAATAAAGAGACCTACAACTTTTCATTTACACTTTTTTCACATAACCTCAAAATGTATGTGAAAAATTCAAATAATCAAGTTTTTGGTTTTTTATTTTTATCTTAAGCAAAACAAATTTGTTTTCCACGAAATTTAGTGAAAACTTAGCTTTTTATGTCCCAAAGACACTGTATTTTTTTTGATTTGAAATACTCTTTTTTTCAGCTTATTTTGACTAAATATCGAAAAACCACCCTAATTTTCAATCGAAAATTCTCACGTCAAAAAACCAGCTTTTTAAAAAAAGTCAAAAAAATTTTGTTCTTTGAAATCTCTTCTTTCTGATGATGTAAAAATATATATACATTGCTATGGTAAATGTTCTCAGAAAATGCAAAGAAGAAAAACTTGAATTCGAAATTAATATTTTTGTATTTGGTCATTTCCTCGCTGAGGTGGGATGAGAAGTTACAAGTTGCACTATAACTTCATGGTTGCACTCGAGTGCAAAGATTTTTCACCTTGCGCACTTTTGATTCCCTCGCTAAAGATCTGGGTTCAATTTTTAGAACTCTTCGCGTGCTCAGTTTTGATGACCGAGCAAGCGAAGGGTTCTTAATTTGAATCACGAGCGCAGCGAGCGATTCACAAAATAGAACCCTGAGCTTTAGCGAGGGAATCAAAAGTGCACAAGGTGAAAAATCTTTGCACTCGAGTGCAACTATGAAGTTATAGTGCAACATGTAACTTTTCATCCCACCTCAGCGAGGAAATGACTAAATACAAAAATATTAATTTCGAATTCGAGTTTTTCTTCTTTGCATTTTCTGAGAAAATTTACCATAGCAATGTATATGTATTTTTACATCATTAGAAAGAAGAGATTTCAGAGAACAAAAAACTCTCTGACTTTTTTTAAAAAGCTGATATTTTGACATGAGAATTTTCGATTGAAAATTAGGGTGGTTTTTCGATATTTAGTCAAAATAAGCTGAAAAAAAGAGTATTTCAAATCAAAAAAAATACAGTGTCTATAGGACATAAAAAGCTAAGTTTTCACCAAATTTCGTGGAAAACAAATTTGTTTTGCTTAAGATAAAAATAAAAAACCAAAAACTTGATTATTTGAATTTTTCACATACATTTTGAGGTTATGTGAAAAAAGTGTATATGAAAAGTTGTAGGTCTCTTTATTACCTACAACTTTGTCATTTAACTTTTTTCCATAGGACTTGTAGTTTTGCCGGAAATCGAGATAAACCGTTTTTACCCTTAAAACTCACCCCCCTCCCCACTTCCCGACCTCAGATCACCCGTAATTTACTTTTCCTTTCATTTTTGTTATATTCTGATCCTTTTCCAACAGGTTTCATCCTACTATAAATTTATTTTGTCACAAAGACTATCGGCACTGGTCTAATATATACGCGACTGACGTATAACCACTACTCTACACCACATCTGACGGTTATTTCTCAGTTGAAAATGACCTCAGGAATCACCATATAAAGTTTCACGTGTCAAATGATTGCTCGGAACGTAATTTTTTTTGACAACTTTACCATGGTGTCACCTTCGACTCCTCCGCGGGTGCGGGTTCTGACGGTCAATTCTGGTATGTATCAATAAAGATCTATTATCGTGGAGAATATCAACTCGCTATCGCTTGCCAAAAAAAATTAACGCTACCTCCCGTACTATAATCTGTGGAATAACAATTACGAGAAGTTGACAACGTCAAGAATGTAAAAATTTAATGAGAAAACCAGCAAATCAAATATCGAACAAAGTTTGAAGTGAAAGAAAGATAATTCGCCCTCCCCGACGAATAGTATGGTAATGTGCTATAACAACAGTTTAGGTTTTATTGCATTTTCGGTTATTAGGGCATCGAATACACATTGTAAATTTTTTTTGTAATTTAGGGTGGGCCTTTTTGAAAATACAATATTTCCCATAGGTCTGTCTGTCCATATACATATACACACATAGGTGAACATAACAATTTTATTCAGTTGAATTAGAAATATAATTTTTACACGAATAATACCGTAAACGATAATGCAAAGTTATTTTTTTTCCGTTAGTATCAGTAATGTCTTTTTACAATAAATTACAGATTTGAATAAAAAATCATCAACTGGCTGTAATATTGTATATTATATGTAATTTAATTAATTAGTACTGTATTATTTGATGAAATATTGTTATTTGCAATATATTATTACTAATAATCAGTTGACACTACATATTGATGAATAGTGTTGCAAAGTAATATTACCGTAGACACTACCATATATGAATTTCCCCGAATAATATGGTAATGCTCCATATTTACATGAACAATACTGTAATGCATTATTACTGACCACGACAGCAATGGGAATAACGCGAATAAAATGGTAATGATTCATTGCGTACTATACTTTTTATCTACAATTTCAGAAAAATGTTTTTCTTAAATTACTTTATTCCAATAACCTATCAAAATAAAATTAACATAGAAACTAGTCTGTACAAAAATTAGCTTTCTTTTGAATAAATTATTGCCATGCAATCTACCTGCACTGAGATATAAGCATAAAACAGTTATTTGCTTCTCCTGTAAAATTTAGAATTTGCGATTACCATATTATTCGCCGGGGAGGGCGAATTATCAAAGAGGTTCTAATCGACAATTAACACGTGACACTCAAATCATCGTATTTGACAACTTACGGTATATTTTCCATTAATGTTCCGATATTTATGATCAACATTACTGAGCTATAAATTTGACTTCTGTTCGTTCCGATATATTTACATACTTGTATGGTCCGATATTATAGTACGTAGCGTAGCTAATATTGAAAAATAGAGTTGCTCCGAAGTATTTGAGTACCTTGACCGCTACCATAATCTGATGGTGACTGTACTTGTTTTAATTTCTACTATTTATGAAATAATTAAAGGTGTTTAAAAATAACTAGTTCCTAAAAAAATATAAATTCCAAATCAAATAATTTAAGTTTTGGACGGAAATAAATGAATAAAAATTAATCTTTGTTTTATTCCCAAAACCAACTTAATTTACCTACTCTTTAATGATGGATCATTACATTACAGTATACTTAATATGTTTTATAATAAAATCAGTTCTTAAAAACGTGCACCGCTCAAGCGCATGATTAGCTTTTCAATAGGTACAATAAAATAACCTTATCTTTCTAGGGTCAATACAGAAAATAGATTCAAGGATATGGCGCTCAAATATTTGGTGTTACTGCTGCTAATGCTGGTAAATTGTTATCGCGCCGAATCGACAGAAGCAAAAGACCTTTCGGCAGTGAGCGCCAATCGATCGAGTGACACCCAACAAGCAAATCTAGCTCCCGTGGCTCGGGCGATAGACTTGACACTGAGTGAAACCAAAGAACTTTCGGCAGTAAGCGCCAATCGATCGAGTGACACCCGACAAGCAAATCTAGCTCCCGTGGCTCGGGCGATAGACTTGACACTGAGTGAAACCAAAGAACTTTCGGCAGTGAGCACCAATCAATCGAGTGACATGCAACAAGCAAATCTAGCTCCCGTGGCTCGGGCGATAGACTTGACACTGAGTGAAACCAAAGAACTTTCGGCAGTGAGCGCCAATCAATCGAGTGACATGCAACAAGCAAATCTAGCTCCCGTGGCTCGGGCGGTAGACTTGACACTGGGTGAAACCAAAAAACTTTCGGCAGTGAGCGCCAATCGATCGAGTGACATGCAACAAGCAAATCTAGCTCCCGTGGCTCGGGCGGTAGACTTGAAGCTGGGTAAATTAAATACAAGAAAGTCTAATGCAGGATTTCATAAATTTTTTGAACAATTTAATAGAACTATACCTACAAAATACCATAAATATAAGGATTGTTTATTTCAAGCGCGTCATCCTACAATCCAAACTCCTGCTGGAAGCTGTTATTGGTCGCACTACGACTTCACGTATAACTCATTTGCGAAATGGTGGACAGCGTTTGGACCAGATTTATTGTATACTTATGATTTTATTTTATATGATGAACAAGATCCCAATTATGAAAATCATAATAATAGATTGTCGTTTTTGATAGCGTACCTTAAATTGATTGTAATGCAAATAGATGATCCTAAAGATTTTCTGCGTCAAATTAAATTTCGTGAAACTTATGAGAAAAAGTTTGTTGACATGCAACACCGAATTACTGTTTTGAGTATGTTAATGAAAACCAATTTGTCAAAATAAATTTTGTCAAAATAAATTGGTCAAACAAATAATTAATGCAAAAACTGTGGTAAAGTCCGCAAGTGAATAAGTAAATGTCGTGCAATAAGTATGATTAAATTTAATGATAAATCTTTATTTATTTCTATTAACTGTGGCCGTGACATCTTCCGCATCCTGTTTTAAAGTTTTAGGGTTTACTTTTTTTTACATGGAGTACCTAATAACTTTTTTCTAAAATAAAATTAGCCTATGTAACGCCTTACACAGATCTACAATAATTTTGGTGGTGCCAAAACTACAACTGATTTTAAGTAGGTATATCTAGTAGGTAGTCTAACTGTAGGTATAATAAGTAACACTAGCTCAAAGGCGAAGATGGCCATGATGCAAAGCAGAAGTGCTATAGGAAGAAGCTGGGGAATAAAGCCAGTCACAGTACTACTATGGATTTACCAAGCAATCATCATGCCACGAATTCTACATGGTGCCCTAGTAAGGTGGCACAAAGCCCAACAAGGGAGCAACATAGTGTACTATACAATCACACCACGACCTCTTATAGCATTATTATTTCAATAATACGTTTAATATGTTTTCGTACCATGATGCCTTTAAAATAACCTTAAAGCAATATATAACCATGGACCTAGGAATATCTATGGACGGAGCCATGGGAACAAAAAAGTGACGCCACATAGTCGGCCCACTTTCGTATACGTATAAGTCGCCACGCACACTCTCACATAGTCACATAGTCAGCCACTTCGCGGCAAACGTCGACCGATTCGTTCGATCTGTCAGTTAAAGCGAAAAGAAAAAAAAAACTAAGTACCTACAACATGTCTGGTGCAGTCAAATGGTGTAAAAACCGTAGTAATAGGAAGAAAAGAAATCTAGAGATCACATTTCACAGGTTAATCAATATTTCAATCACTTATTGTTTAACTAATAATATACATAAATCTTTGTTAGATATTTTGAAACAGAATTAAAAAGGTCGGTACAAAACCAGTGTTCCCAACACAAAAGTCTGCAAATTTCCCCATATTTTGGGGGAATCTGTAACTTTGCTTTTGATTATGTTAAAATTACATAAATTGATGATGATATAGCATAAAGTATTTATTATTGAATATTTTTTACTCGACTACGGCAGATACAAAAGTAGGGTTATGATTTTGACGCCAGATGCAGCATGGAAATACGTCTATACTTATAATAAAACTGTAGAGAGGTCAATTCTGTACATTGAATATATTATTATTTACAAAATAACTATTGGGGGATGATGATTACATTAGCAAAAGCAAAAATGCATTAGCAAAAAATGTAATCAGTAATTTTTTTGTCTTTCTGTCTGTCTGTCTGTCAGTCTGTATGTGCACGCATGGATCAAAGACTACTGGAGGGATTTTGATCAAACTTGGTACGATTATAGTTCATACTTCTGGGCAACATTAGGCTACTTTTTATACAAGCTGATACCCGCGGCTCCGCCTGCACGTCGTTTTTAGTCGTCGTCGTCATAACTCCGGTTCTACTCAACCAAATGCAATTAAACATACGTCAAATTTTAAGTCTAAGCAAGACCTTTCAAATAAAACAAACAGCGATGGACGTAAAAAGTACTGAACGGATTTTGATGGTTTTTTTATTAGAAAGGTCTTGCTTAGACTAAAAATTTACCGTATGTTTGGTTGTAATTGGTTAAGTAGAACCGGAGATATGACCAAAAACGACCTAAAAACGAAGCGCGGGCAAAGCCGCGGGTATCAGCTTGTATAAAAAGTAGCCTATATCGACACCAGAAGTATCAATTAACGTAAGGGGCAAAACACGACTTTTCAGGAGAGCCAAAAAACCATTTTTTTTAGAATTTTGTCTGTAACTTTTTGTCATTTACCTTGATCTCAAAGATGTCTAAGGCAAAGTTCCTTATAATTTTCTCTTCTTTATAACTAAAATAAAAAGATTTATGTAAACTTACGCGTTTAGAAAATAGCATGTCCCATACATTAAAAAAAGTTGCTTAGTTGTCCTTTACGGCACTGAATTTTTCAATGTAAACTATTCCATATTAAAGTAAGCACCAAGTTTAATAGGAAACTACAACACAAAATGTACTGTAAAGAGCATAAACAATCATCACTTGGATGAAATATGATGTATGATAAACTATTAGGAACAAGTATCAATTGTAATTTTGGACCTTATGTCCTTATTTATTAAGTCCATGAGTGATAAATATAATACTAACTTTACCTTCTAATTTATTTGGGCTATTTTGAAGAAAATTTTGACTAGTGGAATTATCCTTCCTACTAATATTATAAACGCGAAGTTTGTAAGAATGTATGTCTGGATGTCTGGATGTATGGATGTATGTTTGTTACTCTGCCACACAAAAACGGCTTAATGGATCTGGCTAAAATTTGGTACAGAGATAGATTATAGTCTGGAATAACATATAGGCTACTTTTTATACAAGCTAATATCGCGGCTCCGCTCGCAAAGTCGATCGGTCGGGATTTCTAGATATATCTTTGTTACTCTTTCACGTAAAAACGGCTGAATAGATCTGACTGAAATTTGGTAACGAGATAGATTAAAGTGTGGAATAACATATATAGGCAACTTTTTATACAAGCTAATACCCGCAACTCCGCTCACGGAGTCGATCAGTCGACCCACGGAGTAGATCAGTCGGGATGTCTGGATGTATGTTTGTTACTCTTTCACGCAAAAATGGCTGAATAGATCGGGTTGAAATTTGGTATAGAGATAGATTATTGTCTGGAATAACATATAGGCTACTTTTTATACAAGCTAATACCGTGGCTCCGCTCGCAAAGTCGATCGGTCGGGATGTCCAAATATTATGTTTGTTGCTATTTCACGTAAAAACGGCTGAGTGGATCTGGCTGAAATTTGGTACCGAGATAGAGTGTAGTGTGAAATAACATATAGGCTACTTTTTATACAAGCTAATACCCGCGGCTTCGCCCATGAAGTCGATCAGTTGGGATATCTGGATGTATGTTTCACGTAACAACTCTTTCACGTAAAAACGGCTGAATAGATCAGGTTGAAATTTGGTACAGAGATAGATTATAGTCTGGAATAACATATAGGCTACTTTTTATACAAGCTAATACCGTGGCTCCGCTCGCAAAGTCGATCGGTCGGGATGTCCAAATATTATGTTTGTTGCTATTTCACGTAAAAACGGCTGAATAGATCAGGTTGAAATTTGGTACAGAGATAGATTATAGTCTGGAGTAATATATAAGCTACTTTTTATACAACCTAATACCCGCGGCTCTGCCCGTGGCAGTCGATTGGTTGGTAATCGTTTTTTGGTCATATCCCCGGTTCTACTTAACCAAATGCAATCAAACATACGGCAGATTTTATGTAAAACCAAGACCTTTGTAATGAAAAGGCGGCATCAAAATTTGTTCAGCAGTTTTTGCGTCCATCACGAACAAACAGACAAGGATTGCAAAAAAATAGATATTTGTGGTCAACATAACCAAGTCTTTTTTTTCAAATATCGATTATTACAACTAAAAGTACTGTTATAAAGGAATATGATGTCCACACTATCGCCTTAGGTGAACCCTGTAAAGATGGTGTAAGTTGAAACCAATAAATAAGGAGAAAAAACTTTTGGTCATATCTCCAAATTTTAGGTCTGACCAAGAAAACCGCACTGAAATCCGTTTAGTACTTTTTATCCGAAAGGTTTTGGCTAGACGAGTGGATACCAGTGGAGTGGAGAGTGGAGCGGAGTGGGAAGTGGTGTTGAGAGTGGAGTGGGGAGTGGTATGGAGAGTGGAGTGGAAAGTGGAGTGGAGAGTGGAGTGGAGTGTGGGGATTGAAGTGGAGAGTGAAATGTAGGGTGGAGTCGGGAGAGGGGATTGGACAGTAGAGTGGAGGTGGAGAGTGGAGTGGAGTGTGGAGTGGAGAGTGGAGTGAACAGTGGAGTGGAGTGGAGTAGAGAGTGGAGTGAACAGCGTAGTGGAAAGTCGAGTGAAGAGTCGTTTCATTCAAATAGACTTGGTGGCAATACCGAATTCCACGCGGGCGAAGCCGCGGGCGGAAGCTAGTTATGTCATAATTGACTAAGACTTCTTTTAAAAATTTACCTGAGACTGAGAAAGGGTCTTATGAATATGACGGGAACACTGGTTTTTTTAAGTGAAGAATACCTACTTATGCATGATGCCTCCGAGTTTGGGGAAAACCCGTAGACCTATGTGGGACTCTCCCTAAAGGGCATACCCACTAAATCTCACCATGTTCACCTCGTCGCTTTAGTTAGATCGCAAGTTAGGCAATAGTATGCTCACTGCAATCTGGCCAGCGTTTTTGCCCGGCGACGGGTCCGACTTCCGGGGGTTAGGCAGGCTCCCTCCCCCCGTACCGTCTCTGTGCCATCCTGGCGAACACCTGCGGGATGACACGTCGCGAGGCCATTTAGTTGGCTGGCGGACCCCACGTCCTCCATCCATAGCCATGCGTCCTCTGTATGCCGCAGCCCTAGCGCTCTGGGCTTGCGAGGAGGGAACGTTGAACCACTACGTGCCCTCTCTCTCAACCAGTTCAGCCTCGGAAATTGAAGGGACTACGTCCACCACGGTTGGCTCCTGGGTGCGAGACGTCAAGATCGGTGGGACCCATTCGTCTCGCGTTGGGAACAGGGTGCCGATCACTTCCTCGAGGGACCTGGTGGGAGGGAGCGCCCACGGTTTGAGCTTTTGGCTCATGACCTTGTAAGGACGTCCCTCCCTTCTCATCGATGCGTCACAGACGCGAGTCTGCGACTCGGTGAGTCACTCCGTATTTGCGTCCACGTCCAGATGGGTGGTGCATCAGCCCACCATGCCACGATGGCCACCTCGATAGCCAGCTCCCGATTGTTGACTTTGACTTTGATTCCCAGTTGAGGAGCACCACGCCAGTGGATACGGCCCACTCTTCCAGCATTGCTACTCTATGCTCAGTGTTCGGTGATCCCCACGCACACGAGTATGCGTTGAAGTGGGTGCGGGCCGGAACCTCCACGTGGTGCACCTGGGCAACGGAGGCGAGCAGCGCCTCCCACTCGCCACGGGAGACGCTCCTGCCTGCGGCCCATCCGGCCGGGGTGGGAGGGGCCCTCTAGAGGGCTGCTCCGAGGCTCTCCACATGTCTCTCTGACTAGCAGATGACACAGTGGGGAGCGAGCGGGGGGCGAGCTGATTGTCTGCACGCCGACGGTTGGGTGACAGGACGGCCGCCTGTCACCCTACACCCCATCGTCGGCGAAGTGGCGCGATGCTCACCCCACCTCCCCTTTCGGGGGGTCGAGGGGGCCATCATAAAACCGGAGATGGCCCGGGGTTAGCTGGGGTGCGAGGGATATGCCCATTGGGTAACCTTACACCCCGGTTACTAAGGCCCGAGATGGCGTGCGGTTTTAGTCGGTTTGATCCCGACATAACCACCCCCGATGGCCGACGGGAGTAGGATGTTATTGGGCATTCTACTCCACTTTCCGTTCCTTCGGCTCACTTCGTTCGCCATCGTCACTCTCAGTGGCTCAGAATGCCCAATAACATTATTTCTGATTGATCAATGATGACAGGTGTCACTACGGTGAGTTAGAATACCCAATATCTTTCTACGCACCGATCATACCTAACCCGATGGTTGGTAACGGTTCGTATATAGGTAAGATTTGCAAGGGTTTGCTCGTTTGGCTGCTATATAAAGCAATCACACAATGCCGATATCATTCGATTCATATATCGTGAAGTTAACAGTCAACTTACACAGTGCATGTTTAATTGAACTCTTTTCAAAGCATTTTCAAGAAAGTGAAATTAGCATAATAATGAAACTTGGAGATCGGGTGCCGATAATAATAGTGGAAAAACGATTATGTGGACTCCATATCGTAAAGATTATAAAACACTAGCTGTTGCCCGCGGCTTCGCCTGCGTGGATTGAGAATTCTGTTTCAAATTCCTTTTTTCGTGCGGAAGTTCCTTCATATATCATCCCTGTCAACCAGCAGGAGTGGTTAAGTCTCACTCAGACCTGATAAAAACCGCACGCCACCGTCTCAAGTCTTCAGTTGCCGGGGTGTAAGATTACTTAGAGCATATCCCGCGCTACCCAGTTGACCCTGGGATGGGAATTGTTTGACTTATGATGCCTACAGCCACTTTCTATCATCGCACCGCTCGCCACAGGCAGGGAATTCATCCCCACACGTTGCATCCGTCTGCAGTGCGTACTGTAAGGTTTGAAAAAAATTTCATTTCGCGCACGCTTAGGCTGTGGAACATCTCCCTGCAGTGGTTTTCCCTGGCGGCTATAATATGGGGTTCTTCAAGAAGGGCATTAGAAGGATTTTGCAGGGTCGGCAGCGCGAGTGTGACGCCCCTGATGTTGTGCACGTCCATAGGTGCATAGGTCACATAGGTGGGCCGTGTGCTCGTCTGCCACTTAAATGGTAAAAAAAAAGCATGATGTCCCTACCGAACCCCGGAAAAGAGGAGATGGGGTGACAGGGGGTACAGAAGACCGCAGCCATAATAGACATTGTGTTGTGTTACCGCCGGTAAGAAGGGTAGCCAGAGATCACAACCCCCCTCCCTATCTCCCCAATCCCCACCTCTGACGTCCGATTTCAATAACTCAAACAGTCTTTAAATAATTATTACACAATTTTATTGAAAGTCTTGATTAGGATATTATTTTTTTTGTATGGGAATACAAAGATATACCTTTTTTTCCGTGCGGAAATCCTCATGGATACCCACCCCGCGACCAGCGGGGCAGGCTATGTTGGACTCTTACCGACTAAAACCGCACGCCGTCTAGGGTCTTCAGACGCCAGGGTGTAAGGTGGCCCAAAGAGCATTTCCCTCGCACCCCGGCTTGACCCGGGTCATCTCCGGATTCGAGATGGCCCCCTCGGGTTTGAGAACCACGGGGTTCCCGTCATGCCTCCGGGATAGGGGAGGGGGGGGGGCGCGCTGCTGCGCGCCGCCGCCGCCTCGGCCTGCTTCTGCTAGGGTGACAGGCGGCTCCACCCGTCACCCCCAGGCCAGCGCTTATGGAGGACGGAGGTCGTCGGACCTCCAACGCGATAGGCGTCCGCGCCCGCCTCCGTCCAGGAGAGCTCTGTGCAGCCTCTCCCGAACCTTTTCCGCCGCCTCTTTCTCGAGTATCACTTGCTCGCAGAAGGAGGCGGCGGCCGACCACGCGTCCGCACTCTGCACCATCGCCGCGATCAGCACCGGCAGTGTGAGGACTCCCACCCCGAGGGCTGCCAAGAGGGCCTATCTCGGCACCTCCCACGCCGGACACTCTGCCAGCGTGTGCAGCCCTGAGTCCTCGCCCGCATCGCAGTGATAATACAAAGATATATATAAGGAAACATAATCTTAGATAGGTATAATTTGCGAGACAAACGACGTCCTGGCGCGAGCGGATTGTTTTGCAATAATCCATGATTGGTGAATTTGAGCTCATCCAGTGCTGTAGCACCCGTGCTATCCTCAAAGGCACCCAAGAAAACTGTACTGCGTGTATAGAGCATAATATTTTGAGCACAGTTTAGATACCTACCTACGTAGGTACCTATAATGTCCCGAAGTATATAGGTCTGATTTACGTCCGCATTTCAACTTGTATTTATTTCGCCGCGCATTATTTTTCACATTCCGATAGCTCTTAAACTATTTATGGTAATTATATAGTGTGAATGGCAATTATATTCTAAATTATACGTACAACGTATCTAACGTATTTAATTGGTTAAGAAATAATACTGTATTGTTAAAAGAAGCTTCGAAAATGACACATGATTTTTTTGTAATTTGTAAAGATAAAAATGGTTACGGTGGGCTACCCTTATTAGGTAGACATATGCTGTCGCGGACTTTTATGTAGATCTTTTTAAGTTATACATTTCCACAGTACATTATTTTGTTCTATCTTCAATAGTTTTCGCAGCGCACGCGATGTAAGTAATTTGTTTAGGTCATTTTTTGACGTGATAACGTCTTATAAATTGATAATACCAGCAACACTCATGAAAAATAGTAACGTTCCATAGTAACGTTCCACCTGAGCCTGTGCGTGCAAGCGAGAGCGCGCAACAAGCGATAGAGAGGCCCAAGCAGTGAGGCCAGAGTCAAAGCGTTGGCTTGTGACACATGTATCTCTCTTCTCGCGTGAAATAGTAAGGTTCCGCTTCTGTAGTGTATTTAATTTAGTATCAGCATTGCACCCGTGCGAAGCCGGGGCGGGTCGCTAGTATTACATAAAATAATGATTATGACGTTATCACGTAAATCTATCGTCCGTAAACCGACTTTACAGACAACCAATTTTACACCTTGGGTTACATTATTGAAGTTTTAATAAGGATCCCTACATTTTTTGGAGATAAATTATAGCCTATGTTACTCCCAGATATTGTAGCTTTCTATAGGTGAAGGAATTATTGAAATCAGTCCAGTAGTTTCGGAGCCTATTCGTTATAAACAAACAAACAAAAAAACAAATCTTTCCTCTTTATAATATTAAGTGTAGAGGAGCAGTTTAACGCTATATTAATACCCTGTTATATCAAAAATCCTAGATTTCTTATACGTTATGAAGGGCAAACGTTGTGGGCCCGAATAATTAGAATCGATAATAATTTGTTAGATTTAACAGAAGAAATTTAATTTATCCCTATTCAATTATGAAATAAAAAGTATAGGTAACGCATTGATATACAAAATAATGACACACGAATGAAATGAATTGAATCTATTGTAAAGTTGATTTGAGGTTCATCACCATGATATTATAAAAGCTAATGTATCTTATGAAATTTTCATTGTTCAATTAACCGATGACCAACTCATATCAAGGTACGTGATGAAATTTGTAAAACAGCCATGTTCATTACAATTACATGAAATATGTGCAAACTCCGTAAGAACGATTTCTCGTCATGGAAAGCTTTTACTAGGCATACAATTTCGCTGTATAATTTCAGGACCTTCTAATTGTGGCAAAACGAATTTAATAATAGGTCTCCTCTTGCATCAAAATGGATTAAGATTTCAAAATGTGTATTCCAAAACTCTTTTTCAGCCGAAGTATGTATTTCTGGAAAATGTGTTTCAAAAAGTACCTGAAGTATATTTCACAAAATATAATGACAATGATCGAGTTATCAGCTCCCAAGAAGCTAAAACAAATTCAGTAATAATATTTGATGATGTTTCAAGTCAAACCTACAGCAAGATCCCCAAGCAATTAATACGAGACAATACTTATTTTATAATTCTGTTCAAGCAAGATACTATCAATTTGCGTCACGTCTATGATGAATACGTTAATACAGATATGAGTTGGCTTCAATTTCAAGATATGTGTACTAAGGTGTGAAATGAATCTTTTAATTATATAGTTATATAAATAAAGACTGTGAGAAAAATGAGGGACGTTATAGAATGAAATTTGATACCTTCATAATAAAAGATTAATAATCAACATAAATACGGACACTTCCTTAAATAAATTTACTATAACTTTTAACGTGATATAAGACGGTTCTAACATGAATAAAGAACAAGAGTTGAAAAAACAATTAATTAAATCAGCTGAATCGGTGAGAAAAAAAATTAAAATGATGCGAGACAATGAATCTTCTAATAATATGTTCGTAGAATCTGTATTGAAACCAATAATCGAACCTTTAAATGTAATTACAAATAAAAATTATAAAATAAATGAAAATTATGGAACCCCTGGATATATTAAACAGATAAAAAAACAAAAAATTGCTGATATATCTAGAGACTTCGTCAAAAAAATGGAACCAAGTCCTAATGATTCACACGCTGATCTAAATAATGCTAGTACAAGTGAATCTGACGAAAATGATTTACCTGATAATATAAGCGCAGTATCTTTTGAAACTCCAGTTAATGAAAGTCCTCATACTTCAGGGTCAACACCACAGAACATTAAAAAACCATAGAAGTAGTAATTAAGTAAAAATACAAAGGAATAGCTGTCGTCAATGGCTGTCGTCAAAAAATACACTCACACAGACTTATAGGACGTCTTATTGGTTGCATACATTTTACCTTAAAATATAAGAAGAGCAGAACTACACACCTTTTTTCTGGTTATGACAAGGTATAAACTTCAATGATGTTTACAGAGTACCATCAAATTTGCCCCCATTTTAACGTAATATACAACAAAATTATGTTTAAGCCACGTTGGAATAGAGCACAAATTTATTTATCACCAATACCCCATCTAGCGGTCAATAACAAAATCAATGTACATTATAGTTTTGCTATACAACAATAGATGTCTAAAATTATTGTATGGTATTGCAAATCAGTCCTTAAATATAACAGTGGTAATGATGAAATTAACTTAACTCAAAATACGGACAACACTAGAATCGACCCCCATGGTGTCGATTCTGTTGTACATTTTCACAAACTTAACTAAAATGATAATTTTGACAGCTCTAAGTAGAGTACCCCATATTTTATAGTATAATCGAAAATGAATCTAATCGATTTTTGATTATCGTTTCCGTAGAATATGGAATCGATAGTTACAAAAACACAAAAGCATTTTTTTTTTATTTTAGGTAACTTATTTCAGGATGATAAAAGAGAAGTTTTATGGTACAGTAATTATGTTTTGCATTATACTTAGCTAATTATATTACAAAAAATTGTAGTAGATAAGTACTTAAAAATTTCAATAAATTAATTTAAGTTCGATTCATTCGATTCCTTTGTGTCATAGTCAATTTTGTGCTGAATGCTTGCAATACGCTTCACTACGAAAAGTGGGCGGTACTTGTCCATGTGCTACGATAATTTTAGAGGTATTATTTTGTATATAAAAATACGATACTTCATAGACGTGAACTGTCAACATTATCATTTAGCATCCTGAATTGGACAGAGTATAGAAACTTCTAGAACATTGAAGTAAATACTGTGCGCCCTGTGAAAAGGGGTACAAGTCAACTTATATCGAATTTGATATTATTAAAGCACCTCAATCTGAAAAAAATCTGTGTGTCCTGTGAAAAGGGGTACAAGTCAACTTATATCGAATTTGATGTTATTATAGCACCTCAATCAGAAAAAAATACTCTATTTTTCTATCTATTCACCATTTTGATACGTCTATTAGTTTCTGAGATAGTGTGGTACATCTAAGACGAAATGGCGTGATTTGATAAAATATGACTGTGTAAATAAATATATGTTGACATCTATCATTCATCATATTCAAGTTATTTGTGTGTAAAAATGTATCTCAAGTCATATCATTATTAACATTATATTTATTACCTTCTAATAAGGTGTCATCTGGTACATGTTTAGTTATATCAATTGACACAAAGTAAATTCGTACACTGCATCGATACAACTAAAGTTGTATTATTGCTCACATACATAGGAAACTAATATTTTTGTGTAAACTAATTCAACTAAAATTATATCAATAATGACGAGAAAATTAAAACGGTTTTGATCCAAAATATTGTGCAAAGTAATACATGTTACAATCGCGAGCGGTGCGCGGGATGCAGGGGGCGCTACTGCGAGGGTACCGCCGCCCGCGCGGGGTCAGCGCCGTAAAATACTACTGGACAAGGTGCTCGCGCGCGCTCTCTGAGCAATCCAACATGGCGCACAATGTACCGATTAGATGTATCATTTTACACACATTCTGTTTTATTATTCGTATATTCATAATAACAAGAACTAATAACCATTTACACGAAATAGTTACTCCACTTATATCAAAATACAATAAATCTATTTATTATTGTGTAAAAGTGAAAAACATTGCAATTTACGTAGATGCGCCCCAGTATTGCTCCTAAACACCTAATTATATAATATAATGTGCGTATACTTCCACTAGTATTTGAGTGTTATCGGTATACCTTCACTATTTATCTATAAGTGCACGCGCACACAATCCGCTGACAGTTGACGAATGACGCTAGTGTCTATCGAACTGTACCCCGCGATCCCCCTAGCCAAAAATTGGAGCAAAGCCTCTTTGTGGATTGCACTATCTGTAGGTAATGAACACCGTTATTATTTTACTTAGTTATTTATGTTCTATGATGGTCTATAATGTAAAATTTCATTGTTGCAGCGTCGTTCTTGCCGTGCAAAACGCATGTTGACTATGATGCTCGTAGCTGCTCATGACCTGCCAAATATAATTGCCATAGAACACAAGTTTTTAACCCTTGTTTATTTTTTTATATAGGTACTATGTAGGTAGCAGAACGGCGTAACTCTCACGTTCACGCTTAACTTCGGGTCATAAATTGAAGCTAAAGCTCAGCTGGCCGCAAAAAAGCTGGGCATCCTGTCTAAGGTGCGACAGTACTTCACACCGGAGCAATAAATTTGCTTAAGCGCACGTTCGATCCTGTCTGGAGTACACTACTCGTATCTGTGTGATGACTCAACTAAATACCACCTTGACGCGCTGGGGACGATCGAGAGACGAGCCAAGAGGCTCATCAACGACGTTGCACTAGTCGAGAAAAGGCTTCAGAGCCTTGCCCATCGACGCAAAGTTGCAGGTCTATCGGTGTTCTATCGGATACATTTCGGAGAGTGCGCTCTGGAATTGCACAACCTGATACCCCCAAAATCTTTCCATCAACGAACGACCAGACGAACAGCGACGTAACACCGCTTTATGGTCGATATTCCACTCATACGCACAAAGCGCTTTGCCGACTCGTTCATCGAACGACTAGACGAACAGCGACGCAACACCGCTTTATGGTCGATATTCCACTCATACGCACAAAGCGCTTTGCCGACTCGTTCATCATGCGTACAATTAAGGAGTGGAATTCCTTGCCCGAGTCTGTTTCCGGAAAGCTATAACCTGGAAATATTCAAGCCACGAGTGAATAGGTTCCTTTTAGGCAAGCGTGATTCATCGTAGACCACATCGTCACTTACAATCAGGTGAGATAGTAGTCAAACGTAAGCTTATCTTGAATAAAAATAAAAAAAAGGTAGCAGACAAGCACACCTGATGGGAAGTGGTCACCGTGGCCCAAGGACGTGAGTCACCCTACGGGCGTCAGGCACGCGCTGAACCTACCCTGAAGGGAAGGGGCTAGGAAGGGATGGGAAGGCTTGTCTTCCAACCCTGTGGGGGGAAGGGGAAGAGGGGTACAGTGAGCTCTGGCTACCGTACTTACCGGCGGAAACACAACATGATGGTCTTCTGTAGGGCGGAGGTAGAAACTATTTTTCGTTCATGTTGTATTAATTGTTGACTTATGTCCTTGATGTTTATCCTTTTCAACTAAATTAAAATATTCCAACTTTCAAACCAAGTGTTACTCAATAATACCTAAAATAAGAGTGATTTTATGTTTCTTTTTTCTGTTTTATTCCTCTATTTTTATACCTTTGTCTTTAGATTGTTTCTTGTATCATATTACACAAACTTGAGTTAAGATTTAAGTCTACTTATATCAAAAAACACGAACTTTATTCACGAGTAAAATGATATAAATGATAAAAAAACTATTTTTATGAGTTTTGTGCCTACAGTGCTTTCGCCAATTGAAAAATATTACTTGTTTGTTAGACAGCTTTGAACAGGAGATGATTAGTTTCATATAAAACTACCTGATAATACAACAAATATCACCTTTCACCAAACCCTCACATAGCGTGTAAATCGATTTATCTCATTTAGAATCATTATACACGAGCATCCATTTGGTGTGTTTTGATACAACAAATAGTTTTTTTTAAATATCTCGTCCTATATTGAACACTCTTGAGCAGGAACCTAGTAGGTTGTTAACAATACCACAATAAAATAAAATATGTCACTAGTTTTGAAAACAAATTATTCTAACAAATTTTATGAATTTTTAAACACAAAAACTAGTCTACTGTAAAGTTGACATTTTCGACATGTACCGGTTTTCACAGGACACACAGAAATAATCTATTTTTCTATCTATTCACCATTTTGATACGTCTATTAGTTTCTGAGATAGTGTGGTACATCTAAGATGAAATGGCGTAATTTGATAAAATATGACTGTGTAAATAAATATATGTTGACATCTATCATTCATAATATTCAAGTTATTTGTGTGTAAAAATGTATCTAAAGTCATATCATTATTAACATTATATTTATTACCTTCTAATAAGGTGTCATCTGGTACATGTTTAGTTATATCAATTGACACAAAGTACATTCGTACACTGCATCGATACAACTAAAGTTGTATTATTGCTCACATACATAGGAAACTAATATTTTTGTGTAAACTAATTCAACTAAAATTATATCAATAATGACGAGAAGATTAAAACGGTTTTGATCCAAAATATTGTGCAAAGTAGTACATGTTACGAACGCGAGCGGTGCGCGGGATGCAGGGGGCGCTACTGCGAGGGTACCACCGCCCGCGCGGGGTCAGCGTCGTAAAATACTAATGGACAAGGTGCTCGCGCGCGCTCTCTGAGCAATCAAATGACAGCCTCTGTGGCGCAGTGTTAGTGCACTCGACTGCTGCGCACGAGGTCGTGGGTTCGATCCCCACCCGGGATATACTTTGTGTGATGAGCACAAATGTTTATTCTGTGTCTGGGTGTTAGTTATCTATATTATGTATATATTTACAAAAAAAAAAAGTATATAAGTATGTTTATCCGTTGTCTAGATCCCACAACACAAGCCTTAGTGAGCTTACTTTGGGCTAGATGGCGCTGTGTAAAATAAAAATGTCTGAGAATATTTAATTTAAATTTAAATCCAACATGGCGCACAATGTACCTATTAGATGTATCATTTTACACAAATTCTGTTTTATTATTCGTATATTCATAATAACAAGAACTAATAACCATTTACACAAAATAATTACTCCACTTATATCAATATACAATAAATCTATTTATTAATGTGTAAATGTGAAAAACATTGCAATTTACGTAGATGCGCCCCAGTATTGCTCCTAAACACCTAATTATATAATAAGAATAATAATAAACTCTTTATTGTACACCAAGGATTAATAAAAGTAGTAACAATAATACTTAAATTAAAGTATTAACAATTGGCGGCCTTATTGCTCCGTGGCATCATATCTCTACCAGGCAACCATATTATTATAATGTGCGTATACTTCCGCTAGTATTTGAGTGTTATCGATATACCTACACTATTTATCTATAAGTGCACGCGCACACAAACCGCTGACAGTTGGCGGATGACGCTAGTGTCTATCGAACTGTACCCCGCGATCCCCCCAACCGAAAATAGATGGAGCAAAGTGTCTTCGTGGATTGCACTATCAGTCTGTAGGTAATGAATACCGTTATTATTTTACTTAGTTATTTATGTTCTATGATAGTCTATAATGTAAAATTTCATTGTTGCAGTATCGTTCTTGCCGTGCAAAACGCATGTTAACTATGATGAACCCCTGGTAATTTTTTTATATACTATGTAGGTAGCAGAACGGCGTAACTCTCACGTTCACGCTTAACTCGGGTCATACATTGAAGCTAAAGCTTAGCTGGCTGCAAAAAAGCTGGGCATCCTATCTAAGGTGCGACAGTACTTCACACTGGAGCAATAAAATTGCTTAAGTTTTTGTACCAAGCGCAGGTTCGATCCTGTCTGGAGTACACTACTCGTATCTGTGTGATGACTCAACTAAATACCACCTTGACGTGCTGGAGACGATCGAGAATCGAGAGACGAGCCAAGAGGCTCATCAACGACGTTGCACTAGTCGAGAAAAGGCTTCAGAGCCTTGCCCATAGACGCAAGGTTGCAGGTCTATCGGTTTTCTATCGGATACATTTCGGAGAGTGCGCTCTGGAATTGCACAACCTGATACCCCCAAATCTTTACATCAGCGAACGACCAGACGAACAGCGACGCAACACCGCTTTATGGTCGATATTCCACTCATACGCACAAAGCGCTTTGCCGACTCGTTCATCATGCGTACAGTTAAGGAGTGGAATTCCTTGCCCGAGTCTGTGTTTCCAGAAAGCTATAACCTGGAAATATTCAAGTCACGAGTGAAAAGATTCCTTCTAGGCAAGCGTGATTCATCGTAGACACAGAACAAAGAAAAAACCTTAGGACTAGAAATCGTATGGGGGCGTGTTTGTGTCGCCAAAAACCTAAGTGTAATTGCATTTACCTCACACATATACACTTGTGTATGTGCACAACGCAGGCTAAAATAATCAAAAAACAAGTTTATGCGATTGATTTTAAGATTTCTTTTCCTATAAGTTTTCACGAAATATTTACTTCAATATTCTAGAAGTTTCTATACCTGTCCAATTCAGGATGCTAAATGATAATGCTGACAGTTCACGTCTATGAAGTATCGTATTTTTATATACAAAATAATACCTCTAAAATTATCGTAGCACATGGACAAGTACCGCCCACTTTTCGTAGTGAAGCGTCTTGCAAGAATTCAGCACAATTGACTATGACACAAAGGAATCGAATGAATCGAATAATAATAATGTTAGTATTTTTTATAATAATAATAATATTTATTTGTGAATATGGTTGTTACACAGATATAATAATAACATGAACTTAAATTAATTTATTGAAATTTTTAAGTACTTATCTACTATCATTTTTTATAATATAATTACAAAAAATGTATAAGTATAATGCAAAACATAATTACTGTACCATAAAACTTCTCTTTTATCATCCTGAAATAAGTTACCTAAAATAATAAAAAAATAAATGCTTTTGTGTTTTTGTAACTATCGATTCCATATTCTACGGGAACGATAATCGAAAATCGATTAGATTCATTTTCGATTATACTTTATGGGGTACTCTACTTAGAGCTGTCAAAACTATCATTTTAGTTAAGTTTGTGAAAATGTACAACATAATCGACACCATGGGGGTCGATTCTAGTGTTCCCCGTATTTTGAGTTAAGTTATTTATTTATTTATTTATTCATTGCGTTCCATAATGTTATACAATATATATACAGTTGTTCAGTATGAAAAGGTTACAATTATGGACCCTGTCGGGCACAGCATAGTATTTGGAGAGAGGAGGAGTTCTTATTATTATTATTATTATTATTATTTTTTTTTATTATTTTTTTTATATTTTGGGTACTCAATTGTTTTACTTTTGTTATATTTTTAGTTAATTTCATCCTTACCACTATTATATTTAAGGACTGATTTGCAATACAATACAATTTTAGACATCTATTGGTGTATAGCAAAACTATAATGTACATTGATTTTGCTACTGACCGCTAGATGGGGTGTTATTGTGATAAATAAATTTGTGCTCTATTCCAACGTGGCTAAGACATAATTCTGTTGTATATTACGTTAAAATCGGGGGAGGATTTGATGGTACTCTGTAAACATAATTGAAGTATATACCTTGTCAAAACGTACTTTAAATTCATTTTCAGTAAAATAAGGTGTGTAGTTCTGCTCTTCTTATATTTTAAGGTAAAATGTATGCAACCAATAAGACGTCCTATAAGTCTGTGTGAGTGTATTCTTTGGCGACAGCTATTCCTTTGTATTTTTACTTAATTACTACTTCTATGGTTTTTTAATGTTCTGTGATCGTAGACCACATCGTCAATCAGGTGAGATAGTAGTCAAACGTAAGCTTATCTTGAATAAAAATAAAAAAAGGTAGCAGACAAGCACACGGCCCACCTGATGGGAAGCGGTCACCGTGGCCCAAGGACGTGTGTCACACTACGGGCATCACGCACGCGCTAAACCTACCCTGAAGGGAAGGGTAGCGGGCTAGGAAGGGGTGGGAAGGCTTGTCTTCCAACCCTGTGGGGGGAAGGGGAAGAGGGGTACAGTGAGCTCTGGCTACCGTACTTACCGGCGGGAACACAACACGATGGTTATTATAGCCGCGGTCTTCTGTAGGGCGGAGGTAGAAACTATTTTTCGTTTATGTTGTATTGTTGACTTATGTCCTTGATGTTTATTTCCTTTTTAACTAAATTAAAATATTCCAACTTTCAAACCAAGTGACACTCAATAACACCTAAAATAAAAGTGATTATGTATTTTTTTTTCTTTTTTATTCCTCTATTTTTATACCTTTTTCTTTAGATTGTTTCTTGTATCATATTACACAAACTTGAGTTAAGATTTAAGTCTACTTATATCAAAAAACACGAACTTTATTCACGAGTAAAATGATATAAATAATAAAAAATCTATTTTTACGAGTTTTGTGCCTACAGTGCTTTCGCCAATTGAAAAATATTACTTGTTTGTTAGACAGCTTTAAACAGGAGATGATTAGTTTCATATAAAACTACCTGATAACACAACAAATGTCACCTTTCACCAAACCTTCACATAGCGTGTTAATCGATTTATCTCATTTAGAATCATTATACGCGAGCATTCATATGGTGTGTTTTGATACAACAAATAGTTTTTTTTAAATATCTCGTCCTATATTGAACACTCTTGAGCAGGAACCTAGTAGATTGTTAACAATACCACAATAAAATAAAATATGTCACTAGTTTTGAAAACAAATTATTCTAACAAATTTTATGAATTTTTAAACACAAAAACTAGTCTACTGTAAAGTTGCCTTTTTCGACATGTACCGGTTTTCACAGGACACACATTTATATTTCGTGAAAACTTATAGGAAAAGAAACCTTAAAATCAATCGCATAAACTTATTTTTTGATTACAGTTTGGCCGCTGAGACTATGCGTTCCTGACACAATACATGTCAATTCGTCATGACTAGTTATGTACAATAAATAACTTGTACCTAGAACCGTTCTCTAAACCTGTTCCCAACTTACAATAACATAATAATAATCACAGTCAGCAATTGTGACAACGTGATTTCATTTTAATTTTAATTTTATTCTAATTTGGCTATCTATCCGCACTATTTGTTATTCCAATTTTATATTTTTAATTTTGTTTCATTCTCATTTAATTTTATGTGATTATTAATTGTAATGATGGGTTATTGCCTGAAATAATAAAAAAAAATCATATTCATTTCATTCATTATAAAAATATGATTCATTCTTTCTATTAGCTTGGGTAGGGGCTTATTACAAAATTACATATTTTTTTACATTAACACACATTAACAAAAATACAAAATAACGTTCTATTTTATATTTTTCAACCAACAGATTATTATTATTAAGATTACTAAAATACGCGGTTACAATTGTCTTGTTATTTTGTCTCATCACTATGAAAGCCGTATGAAAGCGAACATTTGACATAACCTTGAAACAGCGCAGTTTGACGTGTATGACTTTTAAAAACTACTGATTTTATATTTTTAATTAATTAATTGTTAATCATTTTAGCCCAAAATTAATCTGTGTATTGCAAATTGGCACAGTAATTAAATTTTTAATGTTATCACTCGTTAATAAGGTCAATAAACGATATTTAAAATTTTGCCGTAAATTGTACACCAGGTTCAAAGTTACATCGCCCGTTCGCTCACAACCTGTCAGGAACGCATTCTTTCAGCGATTCTATAATAGAAGAAAGTATTTCTTTATAAATTTTAGCCTGCTTCATGCACATACACAAGTGTATATGTGTGAGGTAAATGCAATTACACTTAGGTTTTTGGCGACACAAATACGCCCCCATACGATTTCTAGTCCTAAGGATTTTTCTTTGTTCTATGGTCAACACCCATAGTCTTCAATGAAAATATACCTTTTGGTGTAAGAAGTGAAAACGGTAATCTTTTTATGGGGTCTTCTAATGTAACTATTTCTAATAACATCATAATTGTAGCTGGGCGCAAATATACCAAAACAGTTGGTTTAATGGAATTACTGATGAACAAATCACCTGATACAACAGTAGTGACTGAAGATGATAAAATAAATTATAAAACTATGTTGATAGACACAAACGCTCATCGACGTGATTTTGATCCTTCCAAACCTATTAAAAGCAATAAAGGTTCAAAATATACTCAAATAATAAAACCACTCTTTAATAAAAGTGATGAAAGTTCAAAGATAGATAATGTAAATGTTCATGGAGGAGGTATGCCTTTTCTAGTAAAAAAGGTAAAAAAGAACACTGATTATATATACTGGGATGATCCCAATGAACTAGTTGAATGATTAAAATTATTATGTGCGTCACGAGACGCAGGTAATACTGGAGTAAATAACGTAAAAATAACGTGTCACGCATGTAAATTTACTAGTACTATTTTATACTTACTACAGGACGGTTCTTTAAGAAATGAATTTTGATAAAGGAGGATGACCGTTTGTGGTACCTACTGATTTTTCTCAAACATCAACATAAAATTACTACTTATCAAAATTATTTTCTTTATTTTTGAAGCCACTCGGCCACCAGAATGCTGGTTTTGAGCCCGGGTTTTCATTTAAAACATAAAAGATATTACATTGGTTTTTTGTTTTGATATTTGTATGACAAAACTGTCTAATGAAACCATAAACTTAGAATTTACTAACGAGTTTTATGATTAACCCTAGAAGCCTCATCTATTTTATAGGTACGCAAAGCCTAAACATACGCTTGAGAGGCGTACCTTTTTGAAATGATAACCTGCAGGCTAAAATATGCCTACCTACTTATGTTTTTCTTTGAATAGGAAACTGATGGTTAGGTTATAAACAATAATAAAACATGAATTTATTAATGAAAACAACAATTATAATTACTTACTGCCGCACTCAGAAAGGTTCCTTAAATTAGTCCTAAGTGATACTTAACCAACTATCATTAAATCTGGTAATTGATGGAACATCCCAGAGTCATAATTTAAGGGTACATTAGTTAATCACAACTTTAAGTTTTGTAGAGCGGTGCAGTGACAAAATCACAGTATCACAGATTAGAAGATATGTACTACGTACAGATAAGACACTCATTGAACAAAAACTAGATCGTAGGAGTTTGGGGGTTCATGCCATCAATCCGCCAGGGGCGCTAGTGAGCTACAGCTAGTGCAGCCCATACTCACATTTTTACTTAACATCGATATCGATATCGATAAAATAGTGATGTGCGTGATGTCGATAGTTCAATCCATTTTTAGCTATTATTTATATTTTGTTTGGTACCTACTAGGAACTGAATGAAACAAGCGTTAATTTTTATTAACTCTATATTTTCTGCCCTTTTTGTATTTTTCAAATGCTAACTTCTGAATTTTATTGGAATTAACCCAAAATGTTGCATGTGATGATGTCAATGTCACGAGGCCTCTTAACTTGCCAGGTGCTCTCCGTCCTCTTGATCCATTACAGCTATCAAATAATTTATCGAAGAATTCAAAAGCATCTGCCATATTTCCAAGTCTTGCTCTCCAAGCTTCCATCCGTATGTTGTCCTATAAATAGAATATTGATATAAGAATGATTATTGTCTATTTTGATATCCTTCACATAAGTGTGATCAGTATCATCTGAAATATAACATTGCAATAACAAAATTATAAGAATCAGTGCTTTAATTTGTGATAGCCAACAAATAGAAATTCCAAAAAGTATTAGTACAGGAAGTAGGTAGTGTTACGATGTGGTAACATTAGTGTGAAACAGTGTTTTAAAAGTTATCAAACCACTAACCTGGCATGTTCACGGGACTTTTTGATATTCCTGATGCGATTTCATCTTCTGTATTAGAGTGGGGCAAGCATTAGATATAGTCTTTTCTTGCCAATGCAATGAGATATTTTTGTTCAGTGTCTTGAACAAATCTTCCTTTTTATGAGTTGCTGCGATGTCAAATGCACAAGTCCTGGGTAATATGGTGCGAGTTGATTAAGCCACATTTGTTGTAGTGTTTCATTTCGAGGGAATTGAAACAATGTTTCATCGTACTTGGTCTTCCGACACGACGGAACACAACATTCAATGAACGGCATAGGTAGGTATTCAAAGTAAATCAAAAGTATTGCTAAAGGAACAAGCAGATGGAATCTAATGAGCGTACACTTCCTTCACTCAATCAACTTTTCCTATGTATTTTAGACTTTTCTTCGTATGAAAATGGTTTGAGATGTTTGAATATTTGCAAATATTTGCAACGGACTGACGTTATGTGACAGACGTAAATAGTGTCAGTGTAATTTGAAAACAATATGGCAGCCATGGCGGCAGCCAATGGCAGCTAAGCTAATTTGAAAACAATATGGCAGCCATAGCAGCCAATGGCAGCTTAGCTCACTAGCGGCCTCTGTAGGCGTTGCGTCATGGACCCCCAAACTCCTAACGCCGTAAAGTAATGTATGAAGTGTCAATGCCGTGCACAGTATCGATAGGGCATCGATAAGGCGTCGGTGTAGCCACACCTAAAAAGCGTTAACAGTAAAAAGTAGAAAAATAATATTAAACATATTAAAAACTTTTATTTATAGTAATATAATTACAATCCGTTCTTTTACTGTTAGTTTTTATGTATAGATGAAATTAAATACCTATTTTCATATACTGATAATAAAACATCTGGACTCTTTTATTCTATGGCATCACTGACAACTGCCAATGTCAATATAGCCAACGTCAAATTATTGTGCCATTGTTCAACAGACACAGAAATAAAGGAATTTTAAAACGATATTGTTAGTTGCGATGAAAAATGAATTCTGTTTAATAATCGCAAGCGCTCAGCAAGTTGGTTGGATCCTAGTTCAGCACCTAAACAATGCCCTAAACGAAAACTTACCCCTAGAAAAGTGATGGTGACTGTTTGGTGGTCTAGCGCCCGGTGTGATTCATTACAGCTTCTTACCAAATGGGGTGAGCATTACTGCAAATGTATACTGTGAAGAACTGAACACAATGATGAAGAAACTGGTACATCTGCAACTAGCATTCAATCGTTCGTCTCCGCTGCTCCTACACGACAATGTGCGACCTTATACTGCACAGCAGACGGTCTCCAAGTTGCAAGAACTGGTGTTAGAAGCTCACCGCAACAATAAACTGCCGCTGCGTTGGCAAAGATGCATTGATTGTATGGGTAATTACTACTTCGATTAATACAAATAAAAATACATGAAAATAAAATCGTTAAATTTTGTTCATACATAACGGCAATTTCATAGGTAAAGACCTAATTGGGGCACGGCTAGCCACGAGGTGGGTATCCATGAGGATTTCCTCACGAAAATAAAAGATTAAGACCTGATACCTATTTGATAATTCTGTTTTTTAGATGTAAAAATCAATCCTTAAAAGTTAAGTAAGGGTTTTGTATCACTTAACTTTAAAGTGTCATAAGGGATGTTAATGAATCCTTAACTGACTCTGAGTGGTAAATTTTTTCAAATTTTACTTAGGAACAACTTAAGTATCCGTTAAACGTCTCTGAGTGCGGCAGTAAGATTCAAGTAACTTGAATTACTTTGAATTTTACATATTAACTCAGGTGGATCTATGCTAGGCGAGCCGAGCACGAGTGAAGGACAAGCGGCTTCGTCGTTCGCGGCGTCAAGTATGGGCGTACAATGAATCTACAACGATCACTGTCCTCGAAATCCCTTTGTGTTCTTCAAAAATCTGACAAAAGGCGGAACGCAGCCGAGCACGAACGAAATGCTCGCAGCGCGCTCATTCGAGCGAGCACTAGACGAATTGTGTTCGGCTCGTGCTCCGCTTGTGCATCGCTCATCCTCAGCTCGCCTAGCATAGACTCACCTTTAATTTAATAAATGGATCAATAATACGTTCTATCTATCTGTTTGCGTTTCGTTGGATTGTTATAATTATTCGTATAAGCTGTAATTAGTAGAAAATAAGACAGTGTTAGTTCTATTACTTCTTTAGCGAATCTACCACTAATCTACACTTATAATATGCTTAAATATGTTTGTGGTTGCCTCGGTCCGCAGTGGAAGAAAGTCGCGAACAACTTGTGTCTGAAATCGAGACTACTCTCGCAAGAGTATCCGATTGGGGTAGACTTAACTTAGTCCAATTCAACCCTACTAAGACACAGGTTTGTGCATTCACCGCTAAGAAAACCCCATTTATTGTAGCGCCCCAATCCTTGAACACACCACTCACCATCTCCTCCAGTATCGGGATCCTCGGTGTCGACATCTCCAGCGACGTTCAGTTCCGCAGTCACCTCGAAGATAAGGTCAAGTTGGCTTCAAAAAAACTCGGAGTGCTCAACAGGGCGAGGCAGTACTTCACTGCGGGGGCAAAGACTTACTCTTTATAAGTCGCAGGTCCGGCCCCACATGGAGTAATGCTGTCACCTTTTTGCCGGGGCACCTGCATACCAACTTGACCCATTCGAGTCGGTTCAAAGACGTGCGCTGCGGATCGTCGACGATCCCCTACTTGTAGGCGGAGTGGAGCCGCTCAGCCTCAGGAGAGACTTCGCCTCCCCCCGCGGCCAGCGGGGCAGGTTATGTCGGACTCTTACCGACTAAAACCGCACGCCGTTTAGGGTCTTCTGACGCCAGGGTGTAAGGTGGCCCAAAGAGCATTTCCCTCGCACCCCGGCTTGACCCGGGCCATCTCCGGATTCAAGATGGCCCCCTCGGGTTTGGGAACCGAGTGGTTCCCGTCATACCCCCGGAATAGGGGGGGGGGGGGCTCCACCCGTCACCCCCAGGCCAGCGCTCATGGAGGACGGAGGTCGTCAGACCTCCGACGCCTTAGGCGTCCGCGCCCGCCGCCGTTCGGGAGAGCTCTATGCAGCCTTTCCCGAAGGGTAGTGTGACGCCCCTGGTGTTGCACGCGTCCATAGGCCACGGTAACCGCTTTCCATCAGTGTGGGCCGTGTGCTTGTCTGCCACCTAAGTGGTATAAAAAAAAAAATACTCTAGAGAGATCACTCTGTATACTGTACATTAAATATTATTTACAAAATAACTATTGAGGGATGATTTTGGTGATCGATACTAATGCTAAAAATGCAATCAGTATTTTTTTTTCTTTCTGTCTGTCTGTATGTGCACGCATAGATCAAAAACTACTGGAGGAATTTTGATCAAACTTGGTACGATAGTTCATATTTCTGGGGACCATAATCATATAGGCTACTTTTTATACAAGCTGATACCCGTGATTTCGCCCGCGCTTCGTTATAAGGTCGTTTTTGTTAATTATATCCGGTTCTACCAAACCAATTACAACCTACAGTGAACAACATACGGTGAATTTTGAGTCTAAGTAAGTAATAAAAATGTTTTAGGAGTGGAGACTAGTAGAGTGAAGAGTGGAGTGGAAGGTTGAGTGGAGAGTGGAGTAGAGTGTGAAGTATGAAGTATAGAATGTGTAGAGCGAAGAGTGGAGTGGAGAGTGAAGTGAAGAGTGAAGTAATGAGTGGGGTAGTGAGTGGAGTGGTGAGACGTTTTTTTTAAACAGACTTAGTGGCAATACCAACCTCCACGCGGGTGAAGCCGTGTGAAGTTTGTTCTTTGATTGAGCGAGCGAAGCGTCTGAGAGATGCAGAGAATTTTGCTTCTCCGTTATTTACAGGCCAATTTTGATGAAATTTGGCAGTCCGATATATAATATACTTACAAATTCTTTTGAGGTGTAGTGAGAATGAACAAGATTGGTCAAGTGCTGGTCGAGATTATAACCAACTTAAGATTTCAATCAAATAGATTCTCGCGAGGTATGCTGTTCAAGCACTAGAACTAGTTTATTTTATTGTACGAAAGATGGAGAGTTCAAGGAAAACGTAGTTTTTTTATACAGATAGCGTGGCTTTGCCTTTGCTTGCGGAGCTCAGCTTATATAATAAATAATCTTTTTTTTCAGCATTATGTCGTTACGAAGCGAAAAAATTGGTAAATGCTGCCCAAGAAGGTTATTTGGATGAACATGTAACGTCTAGAAGTGGGATCAAAAACAAGCAGCAACAACAAACAAGCGAGGATTCAATTTCAATTTCAATTACAATTTGTGATTTTAATTAATATGTTAACATTAAGATATTATATTTTTTTCTGTAAACTTTTTGAAATAAACGTTTGATTTTCTTGTAACTACCTACCTTATTTTACTCGTAGAGAAGTATTTTCTAATACTTACCTTAATTTTTATCGTATTATTAATACTGATTATAAGACGATGAACAGGTACAATTGAATAAAAGTGCCTTTTCATTGTAAAATTTCAAAATGTTTCTCAAAATGTTACATTGAAAAGGCATATTAATTGGTTGTACTTATATGCCTTTTAAACGTAGCATTATGGTTTTTAATTTATTTTTTATGTTAAGATGAAAGGGATTATGCTAATTATTTATTACTAGCTGTTGCCCGCGGCTCCGCCCGCGTGGATTTCGAATTCCGTTTCAAATTCCTTTTTTCGTGTGGAAGTTCCTTCGGATACCACCCCTGTCAGCCATCAGGAGTGGTTAAGACTGACCTCATAAAAACTGCACGCAAGTCTTCACTTGTAAGATTGCTTAGAGCATATCCCGCGCTCCCCAGTTGACCTTGGG
Source organism: Lithosia quadra (assembly GCA_963576445.1). Lineage (NCBI taxonomy): Eukaryota > Metazoa > Arthropoda > Insecta > Lepidoptera > Erebidae > Lithosia > Lithosia quadra. The sequence goes on from OY754897.1 coordinate 4,919,261, forward strand.
CCATCTACGGTGTTAAGATGGCCCCCTTGACCCCCCGAGCATCGCGCCACTTTTTTTTTAATTCATGATAGGCTTACGTTTGACCTCAATCCCACTTGATGGTAAGTGAAGATGTGGTCTACGATGAATCACACTTGCCTAGAATGAACCTATTCACTCGTGACTTGAAAACTCCACCAACCATTTCAACTCCAAAAGCCAACGGTGGGGTGTAGGGTGACAGGCGGCCGTCCTGTCACCCAACCATCGGCGGGGGACAATCAGCTTGCCCTCGCTTGCTCCCCACTGTACCCTCTGCTAGTCAGAGGGACACATGGGGAGCCTCGGAGCAGCCCTCTAGAGGGCCACTCCTACCCCGGCTGGATTGGCCGCAGGCAGCAGCGTCTAGTGAACTCCACTACGGGTGACGTAACCTACGACAAACTTATTATTTGCGGTTGGTACAGTAATCGGGTCTAGGGATTGAACCGCAAAATTCAGTTTGTTTTTATTGTATGTACTTTTCCGGGATAAAAAGTACCCAGTGTGCTGCCCAGGATATTGAAGAATAATTATACTAAGTTTCATCGTAATCGAACCGGTAGTTTTTACGTGATGCCTGAACAAACAGACAGACAGACAGTCAGACAGACAGACAAAATTTTTTTTAATCACATATTTGGGATCGGTGTCGGTCTAGTAACACCCCCTGCTATTTATTTTTTTGATATTTTCAATGTACAGACTTTTCACTTCTACAGATTTATTATAAGTATAGATTTGCATTAAAAATAAAATAAAATAAATACTATGGTCTTATATGTACTATACAAATGCAAGTATTACCATTTGCAGAATTTCGAAAAATATAGTTATAGTTGAGTCAATTTAATAGGCCACATTTGACGTTTGTCAGTTTTATATTCATAATGAGGTGACCTGTTAAAAAAGGTCGATTAAAACGAATGAATCGATACGGACTTGAAAGATAATGTGAATTTTTAAAATCCTCAGGTGAATCCCTGTCTCATTATTATTTTTTCTTTCGTAAATTTAAGGAGCAAAATAAGAAAAGTACATGATCTATACTTATAATAAAACTGTAGACTACAGGTCAATTCTGTTCATATTTACAAAATAACTATTGGGGGATGATTGGTGTTCGATACTAATGCAAAAAATGCAATCAGTAATTTTTTTTGTCACAACGTGGTTATTAATTTTATGATGATATTTCTTCACAAGTAATCATTGCATTCGATTCTACTTATCAGCTTTCGATTTTTAGAGTAACATGCCTAATGTTTAAAAAGAAAAAGGATTAACTGACCCAACATTGTAATGACAAGGCGTTGACAAGGTGTGGAGGAACGGGATGTGACGTCCCTCCAACACAAAGGGAGCTCATGCGGCACCTAGAGGATCACTCCCTAATTAATGATCGGCAATACGGCTTCAGGCCGAAACGGTCAACGGGTGATCTTCTAGCGTACGTTACCCATCTATGGGGTGAGGCTATGGACAAGCATGGCGAGTCACTGGCTATCAGCCTTGACATCGCCAAAGCTTTCGATAGAGTCTGGCACAAGTCGCTTCTTTCCAAGTTGCCTGCCTTTGGTTTACCTCCTCGATTGTGCAGCTGGATTGATAGCTTCCTGCAGGAGCGTCGAATTCGAGTGCTTTGCGACGGACAAGCATCGGAATTCTTGCAGGTTAATGCTGGTGTTCCGCAGGGGTCCGTCTTATCGCCCACTCTCTTTCTTCTGCATATCAATGACATGCTGTCAGTAGGCAGCATTCATTGTTATGCAGATGATAGTACCGTGCATGGGCGTTATCTCGGTCACCCTGCGGCTAAACAGGCTGACATCGAGGAAAAAAGGCAGCTTCTTGTCACTGAGCTTGACCGGGTCCTGAATCACATTTCTCAATGGGGCTCTGAGAACCTGGTCGAGTTCAATGCCAAGAAGACGCAGGCCTGTGCGTTTACAGCAAAGGTATCTCCTTTCCTTCCGCTCCCTACTCTTCGGGACACACCATTACCACTGCAGGACAATCTCGATATACTCGGCATGGATGTTCGCTGCAAGCTGAACAACAAAAACTACATCGAGAGCATCATTAAAACGGTCTCGCGTAAACTCGGAGTCCTGAACAGGGTGAGGCGGTTTTTCACGCCGGAACGGCGGTGTCTTTTGTACAAGACACAAATCCGTTCCGGGGTGGAATACTGTTCTCATCTCTGGGATGGCTCTGCACAGTTCTTATTAGATGCTCTCGACAGATTGCAGCGACGTGCAGTCCGCATTATTGGGAGTCCAGAAATCACGAACACCCTCGAGCCTCTACAGCTACGTAGAGATATAGCGTGTTTGGCAGTTTTTTACCGTCTCTACCATGGCGAGTGTTCCGATGAGCTCTTCCAATTAATCCCACCCTCTCCTTTCCTACACAGAACTACACGTGCCAGACTGAGGTATCACCCGCACACGGTGGCATCAATTCCTTCAAGAACCAAGCGGTTCGGTGCCTCTTTTATTTGCCGCACCATAAAGGCTTGGAATTCTTTACCAGCGCATGTGTTTCCTTCCTCCTATAGTCCCGGGGCCTTTAAGCGGGGCGTGAAAAAGCATTTGATGAGGCCGTCAAGCTGAGGGCCGCCACTGTAGCACTACCGGTGCATGTGATGGTGGCCCCAGTCCTGAGACTTTGCCTTTCGCTTAACATCAGGCGAGGTGGAGTCATTTTGACGTGTCCTATATAAAAAAAAAAAAAAAAAGGATCCTCCGACCAGGCAAGGTGATCACGCCTGGCGGGCCGCGGGTTTATCGTTGGGATCTTGTATATATGCTACACTGGTGTGCGATCTGCACTTTCGCGATTCAGGATCGATGACGTAGTTGTGACGTAGTTGTAGTATCGAAGTAGTTCGTCGTGCTGTGACTAGATGGCGCTGAATGGCGCTGGATGTTTGTGGTATGGATGGCGCTGGATATTTGTGTTATCGCCACAAAGGTAATGACGTTCAGTTCTATAAATCAGAAATTGTTTATTATATTTAGAATGGTTTATTGGTGAAAGCAAAACGTAACATTACTTTACATTATTACAATAAATATGTAATAGTAATTGAAAAAAGTTAAGCAATTGTGCAGTTCTAACAAAACGAAAAATATATAATTTGATGCCCACCGCGGCGCGTCGCGTAAAAGGTTGCGATGTTGAATTTTGATGAATTGTCAAATGTGGCCTATTAAATTGACTCCACAATGGTATTTTTTTTTAACAAAAACAATAAAATATTTTAACCCTTATTTTCTCAATATTTACAAAATGTTAGTTATGCCCTTTTCAATTAAGACGGCAGAATGACTTTACGATGCTTTTCGAAGTTATGTGTGTATTTATCGCAGGTTTATTAGTGCCTCGAAGAGCACGTTAAGCCGTCGGTCCCGGTTGCCATACAAACATCTATGGCAGTCGTTACGGGTAGTTGGAGCCCCCAAAAGTCCAACCAGTCTTACTTGGAACTTCGATATCGCCATTGGTCATAATGCCCATTGGTTGTGGAGGTCAGATGGCAGTCGCTCCACGGAAAATATCGAAGTTCAGCTGCATCACAGTTAGACTGGAAAGCCGACCCCAACTGAGTTGGGAAAAAGGTTCAGAGAATGATGATGATAATGATATGTGCCTTACACAGAACATTAAAAAACCATAGAAGTAGTAATTAAGTAAAAATACAAAGGAATAGCTGTCGCCAAAAAATACACTCACACATACTTATAGGACGTCTTATTGGTTGCAGACATTTTACCTTAAAATATAAGAAAAGCAGAACTACACACCTTATTTTACTGAAAATGAATTTAAAGTACGTTTTGACAAGGTATATACTTCAATTATGTTTACAGAGTACCATCAAATCTGCCCCCATTTTAACGTAATATACAACAGAATTATGTTTAAGCCACGTTGGAATAGAGCACACATTTATTTATCACAATAATACCCCATCTAGCGGTCAATAGCAAAATTAATGTACATTATAGGTTTGCTATAGACCCCATCTAGCGGTCAATAGCAAAATCAATGTACATTATAGATGTTTAAAATTGTATTGTATTGCAAATCAGTTCTTAAATATAACAATGGTAATAATGAAATTAACTTAACTCAAAATACGGACACCACTAGAATCGACCCCCATGGTGTCGATTCTGTTGTACATTTTCACAAACTTAACTAAAATGATAATTTTGACAGCTCTAAGTAGAGTACCCCATATTATAGTATAATCGAAAATGAATCTAATCGATTTTCGATTATCGTTCCCGTAGAATATGGAATCGATAGCTATAAAAACACAAAAGCATTTATTTTTTTTATTATTTTACGTAATTTATTTCAGGATGATAAAAGAGAAGTTTTATGGTACCTACAGTAATTATGTCTTGCATTATACTTAGCTACTTTTATTATTATATTATACTAGCTGTTGCCCGCGGCTCCGCCCGCGTGGATGTCGAAATCCGTTTCAAAAACTATCCTATCTCTCAAGTTGGATCGAACTGCACATGGTGTGCGAATTTTATTATAATCGGTTAAGTGGTTTAGGAGTCCATTGAGGACAAACATTGTGACACGAGATTTATATATATGATTATTATTATTATATTATTAGCTATATTACAAAAAATTGTAGTAGATAAGTACTTAAAAATTTCAATAAATTAATTTAAGTTCGATTCATTCGATTCCTTTGTGTCATAGTCAATTGTGCTGAATTCTTGCAAGACGCTTCACTACGAAAAGTGGGCGGTACTTGTCCATGTGCTACGATAATTTTAGAGGTATTATTTTGTATATAAAAATACGATACTTCATAGACGTGAACTGTCAACATTATCATTTAGCATCCTGAATTGGACAGAGTATAGAAACTTCTAGAATATTGAAGTAAATATTTCGTGAAAACTTATAGGAAAAGAAACCTTAAAACCAATCGCATAAACTTATTTTTTGATTAGAAGAAAGTATTTCTTTATATTTTAGCCTGCGTCATGCACATACACAAGTGTATATGTGTGAGGTAAATGCAATTACACTTAGGTTTTTGGCGACACAAACACGCCCCCATACGATTTCTAGTCCTAAGGATTTTTCTTTGTTCTGTGGTGCCTTATTATTATTATTATTGCATTTTTACATGTGTAATAAGATGCTTTAGGATGTCAATCATTAAAATAGTGCATAAGTTCATTGGATAGGCCGTAGTAGACAAGTAAAAGTTAATGAAATTACATGAAATAATTAGTAGATAGGTTTATTTCTCTAAGGGATTCTAAAAAAAAATATTATGGCAGTTGTTCGGCAGATATGTTTCAAAACTTCTACGTTTCATCAGCTGTCTAACGAGGTACAACAATCTAGGGTTTATATTACATTTCGTAGAAAGAAACTTAGTTTCATAGGCGACAGCGGGGAAGAAAGTTAAAACGTACTAGTCAAATGTTTTGTTGCATATTTAAATAATATTATCAGTTATTGATGACATAATAACGGTATTGTAATAGTACGAGATCCCACTGCAGAATCATGCATGAATCGAATATTTGCTAAAAACCAAATTTTACGCATATTTATGATTAGGAGAACATATATTTACTAGGTTGCCTATCAATATGTGGCCGATAATTATGTTTAATTCAATTATTGCTAATTCATTTTTCGGAAAAAAAATCCATCACATGGTTTTTAAATAAAATATCATCTACGTCACGGCAATACACATAAGGACTCTGAAAAATCACGGTTGCCTTTGCGCACTTCACCGTACCTCTTCGCAGCCAGGTGTAGACAGGGGGGTGACGGGTGGAGCCGCCTGTCACCCTAGCAGAAGCAGGCCGAGGCGGCGGCGCGCGGCAGCGCGCTCCCCCCTATTCCGGGGGTATGACGGGAACCACGCGGTTCCCAAACCCGAGGGGGCCATCTCGAATCCGGAGATGGCCCGGGTCAAGCCGGGGTGCGAGGGAAATGCTCTTTGGGCCACCTTACACCCTGGCGTCAGAAGACCCTAGACGGCGTGCGGTTTTAGTCGGTAAGAGTCCGACATAACCTGCCCCGCTGGCCGCGGGGTGGGTATCCATGAGGATTTCCGCACGAAAAAAAAAAAAAAAAAAAAAGGTGTAGACAGGTATGATTTTGATACATTTATACGGTCATAACGGACATTTATTATTTTTATATCAAATTAAAGCAATTTTTTTTCTGTTTACTATGATATACGGTTGCCTTATTAAATCTGGCCGCAAATTAGGGTTGCTGGCTGTTAAAGATGGTAAATATTTAAGATAGAGTGAAAGAGAGCTAGAGCGTAACATCACTAGTCAGACGAGGATAGTGATTGCCAGCTGTACGACGCTTTAAAGCCATTGCGTATGCGTCGAATGCTAATATCTATTACATAATATAATAAAATTGGTAGGAAAGTCAAAACTGTACATTGAATTTTTTTTTTAAGAATACTTGGGGTGTGATCTACAATCGATACCGAAGCCAAAAATATAGTTTTTAGATTTTTTCCTGTTTGTCTGTCTGTATATCGGGATAAACTCAAAAAGTACTGCATGGATTCACTTCGGCACGAATATTATTATAAGTCGGGTCAACATATAGGCTACATAATTATCACGCTATCACCTACGGGGAACGAGCAGTGAACATTTATTTCTTCAACGCATTCTGTAACAACGTGTAATCTAAGGACGCATATTTGAATGTTGTTACTATGTTAATCATGCTATAAATAAACATGGTAAATCATGACATGATTTACCATGTTTATTTATAGCAATTTATTGGTGCTAATCACATTGTGATTAGCACCAATAAATTCCACAAAGTGAAATTCACATTGCTACTGTCCGGCCGGATTCGAACTCGATACCTCTGAGTAAGAGGCCGTGTCCTTATCTATTAAGCTACCATCGCTTACAGGACAACATAGGCTACTTTTTATACAAAGCCGGGGTGCGAGGGAAATGCTCTATTATATAGGCTATCTTACGCCCTGGCGTCAGAAGACTCTAGACGGCGTGCGGTTTTTATCAGGTTCGAGTCAAACTTAACCACTCCTGATGGCTGACGGGGGTGAAATCCGAAGGAACTTCTGCACGATAAAAGGAATTTGAAATCAAGCGCATGCGCGATGGTTTCAAAGCGTCATACAGCTGGCAATCGCTATCCTCGTGGTTTTTAGCAAATATTCGATGCATGCATGATTCTGCAGTGGGATCTTAGTCTATAACAATCTTATCTACTTATGAATACAGCAGTCTTTCTTGGGGAGAATCAACTATTGAAGATGACGACGACCAGGCCCTTTGACCTTTGTATTTTGCATGTCAAAACTAGCAAAGATGGTTTATTTCTTATCTTCTTATGAAAATGTAATCAAGAAACATGATTCAATGAGAATCAAACTATAAGGACTTGTCATCAGGGTTTAATTGTGATTAGTAATTGAAAGCCTTGTTATTTTTATTGTGTCATCTAAGAATAAATAATTAAGCTATAAAAAATTATACATCATAAATAAAAATGTATTTTTAGTAATTTTTTCCGAAATTGAATTTTTCGTTTGATAAAAAAGCACATTATGTGACTTTGTTACACTAAGTAACTATAATTGTTGTTTTCATTAATAAATTTGTACGTGCACTGACGTCACTGTTACTACGTGTTCGAATCAATCCGGGAGAGTCAATAGAAAACACAAATAGAGTTGAATAGAAGTTTATATTGTCTCAAATACACTGGTTATCACATAGGTTAATCGGATTGTGCTTAAGCGACCGACCCGCGCGCCTCGGTCCTAGTGACTGGCGCTCCTGACCTAAAGTGCACACACTGCACATTCCCTGTCCCCTACAGTACTCCCTTCCTTTTTTGAAAAAAAAATTTTTAAATTTTTGTATTTTTTAAAATCATTACATTATAAGTACATTATGAGTTGTCCACTTTCGGCTCGAGTTATACATCGTTGGTGCCTTATCGCATTACGTAAATGCTTATGCTGCAATGGGAGTCTGGTGACGCTATACAAAACAAATGGTTAGTACTGATCTAAATATAAATACAGAGTTCACGTTCTATTACTACTACTCGTTGTACACAATGTAATGTTCATTACAAATATATTCGCCAGTATAGTCACAAACAGCTTGACAAAAAAAACAAAAAAAAACCTTATACTTATTATTTACTTATATTACCTTATACTACACACATTCATGCCAAAACTAAAGGTAGCTGCCGTGATGACCCGCTCTGCTATATTTAATTACTTCCCTTGGGAACCTCAGCGTCCATCACGACAGCGCCTGCAAACTCTCCTATACATCACTACACATTATACTTCACGCTTGCATACCTGGTTGAAAAATGGGACAACCCCAAAAAAAATATTATTTCTATAACTTATCAGGAAATCACTATCCTCGGTGTGTCATCTTGCACCTTATCTTTGATTATTATTTTTCCCAACTTCCTTGCGATCCATTTATCCACTCTCTCATTACACTTCCGTATCGCGCAGTATGCCAACATACACAATACTATACATATCAGTATGATAACCGCTATCGTAAAATAGTTCATTTGTGTCTGCATTTTTTGTATGCCGGTCAAATTAACTTCGGCTTGAGCTGAGATAGTTTGTTTATTTTCATTCTTGCTAGCTGGGTTTCCCATTTTGTTATCCCACAAAGTACTATTCTGAGACACAAAAGACTTGATGTAGTGCAAGATGGCGTTGGACTGTGCGCGTTGAATACCAAAAAATGATTGAAAATATTTCGACATTACTTACATGCTGAATGGTGACCTAGATAAAACGCTTAGACCGTCTGACTATTCTGCCGCTGCGCGTGGTGTAAACGTGCGGCTCCACTGTACTGGCATAAGGTTGCGGTTCCACTGTCCGAACCTTGGTGTCTAGTTTTGCGTTTCGGTTATCTAGCTCATCATCAAATCTGACTCTCTTATTTTTAGGTTTTATATCGACTAACCTGTTCTCGTGTGTTTGCTCGCTTATTACATAGGCAGGCTTTAATCTGTCAATCGAAATCCTTGCTTGTCTCGTTGGATATTGAATCACGTACACTTTATCGTTTCTACTAATCACGGAAAAAGGCCCCTCATACGGAGGCTGTAACGACCTTTTAACTAAATCATTGCGGACAAACACGTGAGAGCAGGTTTTTAAATCCTTATGAACAAAAAATGCTCGATTATTTCTGTGATTCTCGGACTTCGGTTTTAATTTGGAAATGATTTCTCGTAACCTGCCGACATAATCGTAATCATTCGTTGGAAACGTATTTGAACTGTCGTAAAATCGCCTGGCAATCTCAAAGTCTGTCCGTACGTTAATTCAGCTGCACTAACATCCGTATCCGTCCGATGCGCTGAACGTAACCCTAGTAAAACCGCTGGTAGTTCGTCTAGCCATCCACCGTGATCTAGCTTGGCCATGAGTGCAGCTTTAAGACATCTGTGCCACCTTTCTATCTGTCCGTTAGCCTGGGCGTGGTATGGGCTAGTTCTGATTTTCTCTATCCCCAGGAATTTGGCTAAATTTGTAAAAATGCTACTCTCGAACTGCCTACCCTGATCGCAGGTAAGCCGCACCGGACAACCAAAACGAGAAATCCACGAGCTGAATACCGTTTTTGCCACCGCTTCTGCTGTTATCTCTTTGAGCGGTTGAGCTTCCGGCCACCCCGTTCGCCTGTCTATCATCGTAACTAAATACCTATACCCGTCGCTAGTAATTGGTAATGGGCCTACTATATCTATATTTACGTGTTCGAACCTTGCAGCGCTTGGAAAACTCCCATAGGGTGACACCGTGTGCCTGGACACCTTGCATTTTTGGCATTGAATGCACGTCTTGGCCCAGTTACCTACGTCACCGTTCATATTTACCCAAAAAAATCTTTCCCCCATAAGCTTTCGCGAGGTACGGATTCCGGGATGGCTTTGACCGTGAACGCTATCAAAAGCACTGCGCCTAAAAGGTTCCGTTAAATAAGGCCTAATTTTGCTACCTGACGTCTCACAGATCACTGTGACATTAGTCCCGGGTAAGTTGAAACCCTTGAATTGCCACTTATTATTCGCATTTTTCGTTAATTCCTTTAATGCGGTATCCTGTTCTTGTGACCTAGCTAACTCGGCGTATTCGACCGAGGTCGGGCATGTTATGGTTTCGATTCGCGATAAGGTATCTGCTACCGCATTCTCGTTGCCCACCACATGACGAATATCCGTAGTATACTCGCTTATGTACATCAATTGTCGTGTACGCCGCGGAGTTTCTTTGTCGCTAAGAAGCTTTGTGAAAGCGAAAGTTAACGGTTTGTGATCTGTGAAAATGATGACCGGCCGTCCTTCCACCGTATTCCTGAAATATCGTATCGCTTCGTATATCGCCAGTAATTCCCTGTCATAAGTGCTGTATTTTGCCCGTGCCGGGGTTAATTTCTTAGAAAAAAAAGATAATGGTTGCCATTTCCCGTCCCTACTCTGTTGCAATACTGCGCCGATTCTATTATCGGACGCGTCAGCCATAATTGCAAGTTGCGCGTTAGCCACCGGATATGATAAGCGTGTAGCGTTCTCTAAGCTTGCCTTACATTGCATGAATGCTTCGTCAGTTTTAGGGTTCCATTGCAAAATGGTTCTGTCTCGGCGTTTTGTTCTGGGTAACATTTCATTCAACGGTATTTGAAATTTAACACCCTCGGGAATGTGAGCCCGATAAAAGTTGAGCATTCCTAAGAACCTACGCAATTCCTCTACACTTTTAGGCTTGGGAAATGATTTGATTGCTTCGATTTTTTCATCTAATGGGGTAATGCCTTCTGTACTGACTTTGAAACCCAAAAAACTGACTGAGGTTTGGCCGAACTCACATTTTGATAAATTTATAGTAATGCCGAATTTATCGAAACGTTCGAAAAGCTGTTCTAGATGCTTCCGGTGCTGAGACTCATCAACACTGGCAATTATAATGTCGTCTATATAGCAAAACAAAAAATCTAGGCCCTGTAAAACTGTGTGGTTCATAAACCGCTGAAAACTCTGGGCTGCGTTGCGGAGGCCAAAACTTAACCTTGGGAATTCCCATAATCCAAATTGCGTTATTATAGCTGTTTTCTCTATATCCTCTGGTGCGACACTTATGCAGTGATAGGCTCTGTTAATATCAACGCGACTGAAAACGTTCTTGTCGGCTAAAAGATACGTGAAATCATGCAAGCGCGGTATCGGATACATGTCGGGTTTCGTTATCGCATTAAGTGCTCTGTAGTCGCCGCATGGACGTAACTGGCCGTCTTTCTTTGGAACGACGTGTAATGGACTCGCCCAGGGGCTGGCCGATGGTCTACAAATACCCATCTCCTGCATGACTCGAAATTCCTCTTTGACCTTCGCGTACCTGTCTGGGGGCAAAGGTCTTGCTCGCGCAAATACCGGGCGGCCTGTCGTCACAATGTGGTGTACTACAGAGTGCTTAGGCGTGTCTTTAAATGACGCCGGCCGGGTAATGTCGGGGAATCTAGAAATAATATCGTAATAGGGGTGATTTCTATCAATAGTCTTAATTGACAAGTAGGTATTCACATTTTGAATACTCGCTATGGCGTTAAGATTAGTAACGCTATCTTTCAAACGACGTTGATTTAAATCAATTATTAACTGATAGTAACTCAAAAAATCTGCGCCCAAAATCGGTTGCCGTACGTCGGCAACGACGAAAAGCCATTTAAATAAACGTCGTAGGCCTAAATCTATTTCGAGAGTCTTGGTTCCGTAGGTTTTTATCTCACTGCCGTTGGCTGCGTACAGCGTATATTTGTTTTCCGAAACCATGGCGCGGAATTTCGGATAATTAGGTAACACTGAAATGTTAGCACCTGAGTCTATTAAAAAATTCAAATCGCTTTTTTTGTCACGTACACAAAGTCTGTGATTCGATGCGCCAATAGAGTCGGGTAATATCGCGCCAACGGCATGTCTTAGTTTCCCTGATTCCCGTTTTTCTTTCCATGCAGTTTCTCCCAGTTACATGTACCTGTGCATTTTACCGCGTTGTGCCGGAATTTGAAGTGGTAGAAACACAGCCAGTCTTCATCCTCGGGTGTTCTGCGTGGCTTACTGGAAAAACGTCCTGGTGTCCTGCTGCGCATGCGACTGTTTGACCTTGACCTGCCGCGTCTACTCTCGAAGTCGTTCATCCTCAGGTTTAACTTTGCGATCTCTTTCAGAATCCTGTCTTCGTTATCTACTGACCCTGACGGCGCCGGGCGATTGTTGACCTCTTCTACGAACAAAGGTTTGGAGTTCTCCCATATCTTGTCTGCAATCGTCGCTAGGTTGTCTAAATCTGTGATGTTTGCTACTGCTAGAACTGTCCTGACCGCGGCTGGTAAATGACCTTGCCACAAAACGTTCAGGGTATCGTCGCCTATCCTGTTTCTTGCTAATTCTTTCATCCGTCGCAGCAGCTGTGACGGTTTCTGTTCCCCAAGCTGCATTTCGCTGACGAGCTTCTGGATTTGCCTATTTTCCGTTTCTTCGTATGCCTGAATTAATCTCTCTTTCAAGGCCTTATATTTTCCTGTATCGGGGGGGTCCATGAGGATATCCGTTACTTGGCATATGACTTCCTTGCTGAGTTTAGTTATAATCAGGTTGAACTTCACCTGGTCGGAGCAATGTTGTGGTGCCAGCATCGCCTCTGCCTGCATGAACCATAATGCGGGACGGTCTGTCCAAAACTCCGGTATCTTGGATGTTACCGAAAATGCCGCTAAATCGTTATATTTCATCTCTTCCCCACCCGATGCTGCTCCACTACCACTAGCTTCGCCTGTGGTTGACATCTCTTACGTGGGCCTGGTACGTAGGCGTGAAAACTATATAACTAACTAACAATGCTTGAAGGACGCGCGGGCTAATTGGCGTATTTGAGTCACTAGGCTACACTGTTTTTTTGGTACTATACGTCGGGGTCACCACTGTACGTGCACTGACGTCACTGTTACTACGTGTTCGAATCAATCCGGGAGAGTCAATTGAAAACACAAGTAGAGTTGAATAGAAGTTTATATTGTCTCAAATACACTGGTTATCACATAGGTTAATCGGATTGTGCTTAAGCGACCGACCCGCGCGCCTCGGTCCTAGTGACTGGCGCTCCTGACCTAAAGTGCACACACTGCACATTCCCTGTCCCCTACAAATTCATGTTTTATTATTGTTTATAACCTAACCAGCAGTTTCCTATTCAAAGAAAAACATAAATAGCCTGCAGGTTATCAAGCATGACTTGCTCGCAGAAGGAGGCGGCGGCCGACCACGCGTCCGCACTCTGCACCATAGCTGCGATCAGCACCGGCAGTGTGAGGACTCCCACCCCGAGGGCTACCAGGAGGGCCTGTCGCGGCACCTCCCACGCCGGACACTCGGCCAGCGTGTGCAGCCCTGAGTCCTCGCCCGCATCGCAGTGATGGCACTCGGGCGTTGGCTCCTTCCGAATCAGACACAAGTGATCCCCGAAGCACCCCTTACCAGAGATCACCTGCGTCAGCCGATACGAGAGGCCCCCGTGAGGCCTCTCCAGCCAGTCCTCCATGACGGGTCTTACCGCCGCTACAACGGCGTGCCCCGCGCTTGGTTGCCCAAGTCGGTCCTTCCACTCCACCACGGTATCCCGGCGCAGCTGGGCGTGGACGGCCTCGATTACTCGAGGCTCCGGGTCCAGTCCGCGCTCCTGCGCCTCCTTTCGCCACCAATATAGGCGCGAAAGGGCTCTCGCCTCCAGGTCCCACGGTGGAGTCCCGGCAAGGAGACTCGCCGCATCGAAGGAGATCGTGCGGTACCCCCTGATGACCCTGATAGCCATAACGCGCTGTGGCGCTCGCAGTGTGCGCCAGTTACGGCTATTCAGGGCCTCCGCCCAGATCGGGCACCCGTACAGGGCCATGGACCGCACGATCCCCGCGTAGAGCCTCTGCACTTTTGATTCCCTCGCTAAGCTCAGGTTTCTATTTTGTGATTATTGTATTTAGTCATTTCCTCGCTGAGGTGGGATGAAAAATTACGTGTTGCACTATAGCTTCATAGTAACACTCCAGTGCAAAGATTTTTCACCTTGCGCACTTTTGATTCCCTCGCTAAAGATGTGGGTTCAATTTCTAGAACCCTTCGCGTGCTCAGTTTTGATGACCGAGCAAGCGAAGGGTTCTTAATTTGAATCACGAGCGCAGTGAGCGATTCACAAAATAGAACCCTGAGCTTTAGCGAGGGAATCAAAAGTGCACAACGTGAAAAATCTTTGCACTCGAGTGCAACTATGAAGTTATAGTGCAACATGTAACTTTTCATCCCACCTCAGCGACGAAATGACTAAATACAAAAATATTAATTTCGAATACGAGTTTTTCTTCTTTGCATTTTCTGAGAAAATTTACCATAGCAATGTATTATGTATTTTTACATTATCAGAAAGAAGAGATTTCAGAGAACAAAAAACTCTTTGACTTTTTTTAAAAAGCTGATATTTTGACGTGAGAATTTTCGATTGAAAATTAGGGTGGTTTTTCGATATTTAGTCAAAATAAGCTGAAAAAAAGAGTATTTCAAATCAAAAAAAATACAGTGTCTGTAGGATATAAAAAGCTAAGTTTTTATCAAATTTCGTGGAAAACAAATTTGTTTTGCATAAGATTAAAATAAAAAACCAAAAACTTGATTATTTGAATTTTTCACATACATTTTGAGGTTATGTGAAAAAAGTGTAAATGAAAAGTTGTAGGTCTCTTTATTACCTACAACTTTGTCATTAACTTTTTTCCATAGGACTTGTAGTTTTGCCGGAAATCGAGATAAACCGTTTTTACCCTTAAAACTCACCCCTCTCCCCACTTGCCGACCTCAGATCGCCCGTAATTTATTTTTCCTATCATTTTCATTATATGGGTCATTCTCAGGCGGCTCATTATTCGGTTGACTTCGGTGTCCAATTTTTTTCTTGCAATTAAGGTTTTACTTACAAATCAAATCTAGTGTTCATTTAAAACATTTCAGTAGTTGAGGGAGCTGTATAGACTGAATGGTTATGAAAATATTTCACTTTTTTTTAAAGATGTCCACCGAAATCAACATTTTTATCACCGATATCAAATATATAAAATCCTATACTATTCCTAGTACTACTTCCTACTTGATATTATAAACGCAAAAGTTTGTAAAAATGTATGTCTGGATGTATGTTTGTTACTCTGCCACATAAAAACGGCTTATGTCGGTCGTCGGGATTTCTAGATATATTATGTTTGTTTCTCTTTCACGTAAAAACGGCCGAATAGATCTGACTGAAATTTGGTAACGAGATAGATTAAAGTATGAAATAACATATAGGCTACCTTTTATATAAGCTAATACCCGCGACTCCGCTCACGGAGTCGATCACTCGACCTACAGAGTCGATCAGTCGGGATGTCTGGATGTATGTTTGTTACTCTTTCACGCAAAAACAGCTGAATAGATCGGATTGAAATTTGGTATAGAGATAGATTATAATCTGAAATAACATATATAGGCTACTACCCGTGGCTTCGCCCACGGACTCAATCAGTCGGGATATCTGGATGTATGTTTGTTACTCTTTCATGTAAAAACGGCTGAATGGATATGACTGAAATTTGGTACAGAGAAAGATTATAGTCTGTATCATTTCGATGAGATTTTTTTATAACAATGTTTGTTAATATATTTTGTAACGAAAATGAACTTTAATCTTATTTGTAACATATGCGTGAGTGGACATCAGGTAACATCAAAACTTACTGAAATATTTAAGATTGAATATTTGGGAGTCCACAGAAATGAAAAGTGTCCATTGAAATGATAAATCGTCCACCGAAATGGCTAGACTGTGCACCGGAATGAAATTAGCCCACTGAAATGATACAGCCAAGGACATCATTTATTTTTAGGAGGATTCCGTAGATTGTCTGAAACGAATCTAAATAAATTCCATAGAGATATCAATAGACTGTATTTGTGATACTTATTAAATATAAGATCAAACTATAATATTACAGAAAAAAAAGTAAAATTTTTCTTCTTCTTTCATATAATCTTCTTTTTTCTAACCTTTCCTCTGTGGTCTGTAGTCTAGGTCGTGGCATCCTAAAATCAAAATCATAATTTTTAAACATTGAACATCACATTATCGTTGAGAATACACATTGTCTAGAAGTAAGTACATCGATTATACATTTTCCATAAAATAAATAAATGAAAAAAAATTAAACATCAAATTAATCCCAAATATCGAACCTACAATATAATCTAGAATTATCTCACCAAATTTTAATGATTCAATCTTAGACTCAAGGATCTCTAAAACTTATGATCTCATCATTTCTAAGTTAAATTTCATTTAGGTGGACTGTTGTCGGTATTACAGTCCACCGTATCCACTGAAATGATAGCAGCCACAGAATATTTGTCCCCATATCACTGAAATGATATACTTACTTTTTGGCGGGCATCCGCGACGATGTTGTGACGCGTTTGTACGCTCCGACGAACGGAGGTGGACTGATTCAAAGTAAGGAAAGGCACGGGGAGCGCAAGAACGCTATGTTGACGAAGTTACTCTACTAAAACTTACTATCCACCAAAATGATAACTTTTTACAGGGCAAAAGTAAATGTTTAATAAAATGTATAAGAAATAAGATAAACAAACAATATTAGTTTTTTTTATGGGTCATATTATAATTTATTCATACAAAAGTCGATTTTAGTCCAAATATTAAATACAACTGCAGGATAAGATATTTTACGAGTGAAATTCGATTCAGGACAGATCACCGTGATGATAAAATGTCACTTTGTAATTATTTTTTTTTATGTAATAGAGGACATTACTCAACAATTTTTTTTGCCATGGTAGAGAAGTACCTATCTTAATATATATAAATCTCGTGTCACAATGTTTGTCCTCAATGGACTCCTAAACCACTTAACCGATTATAATAAAATTCGCACACCATGTGCAGTTCGATCCAACTTGAGAGATAGGATAGTTTTTGAAACGGATTTCGACATCCACGCGGGCGGAGCCGCGGGCAACAGCTAGTTATACTATAAAAAGTAATCAAAACCGTAAAACCAACACGTTGCACTACCGTTTTCAGGATTGCCGTGTATTTTTTTTTGCTTTTGATAATCACCCCTATAATGGCTTAGTAATGTTATAAATTAAGTAAATAGTTATCTAGTTGTTTGTGAATATATGTACATATAACACCTTTATTGGAGAAAAAAGATAAAAAATCATTTTCGCTGCTAGGACAGGACCGGACGCGACACCGAGGTCAATATTTTCGTAGTTTTAATTTTTTTAAACTAACTTCTACGTAATTTATTTAAAAAATACCACAGGCCCCCCCTACTATTTTTGGCCGTACATTTTATAAAAAAAATAATCATATTGATAAGTAATCTCCAAGTATTGGTTTTCGACGCGGACTCGCCTATTTGAGCCGGCTGAGAATGACCCATATTCTCTTCCTTTTACAAGAGGTTTCATCCTACTATAAATTTCTTTTACTTTTTACCATTTTCATAGCTATAACCGGCAACTGGAACCGCGGTCCCAGCTATTGCGGTCCCAGTCGCTGGAACCCTCTATCGGCACTGGTCTATTCTGGTGGCCGAGTGGCTTCAAAAATAAAGAAAATAATTTCGATAGACATCAGTTTGACAGTCGAATTGACAGATAAATAACAATGAGTCGTCATTGAGTGGTGTTTCGGTATACGACTTTTGCTCTGAGTGGTGTTTAAGCGCCACTTAGTTTGAGTTGCACTTAAATTTAACAGACTCTCAAATTTGACGTTTTTTTGTACCTATACGGTCCTCAAAAAACGCGAAAACCGACGTCTACGCGGGCGGAGTCGCGGGACTTTAAAATCGTAGATTCTATACGCCTCTCAGGCGCATGTTTGTCCTTTCCCTTTTTAATAGGTACTTTAAAATAAAGTTGTATTTCTAGGTTACTAAAGAATAAGGATTCAAGGATATGGCTCTCAACTATTTGGTGTTACTGTTACTACTGCTAGAAGATTGGAATCACGCCGAGTCGACAGAAACAGGAAAATTTTCTCCAGTGAGCTCCGACGACACCCAGCAGGGACATCCAGAACTGGGTATAAAAGATACAAGAAGGAATTTTGATACTTTTGCTCGTGTTTTCTCTAGGTTAGCTAAAAGAGTTGTACTACCATCACACAAACAAGATTTCGATTGTCTTGGGGCAACACGTAACTTTGTAATTAGTGTTCCATATAATTGTTATTGGATAGATAAGCAGCACGATCGGGATCAAGAAATCAAGGCATTCTGGTATTGGATGGGACCAGACATATTATATACTTATGATTATATTTTATACAATGAAAATTTTTATAATGATAATGTTAATAGATTGTGGTTTTTGATTGCTTATCTTAAAATTGTTGCAATGGAGATAAACGATCCTTTGGATCTAGTGGATCATATTAAAGCTCATAGTAAATATGAAGCTAAGTTTGAGGATTTGGAACGCCGACTGTCTACTCTGGAAGAGGTAACAAAAACAGAAGGGTTCGGTACCGATACTGTTTATACAATAAAATCGCAGAAATCTAAAAGAAATTAATAACGACTCAGTACTTTCCTGCTTCCTATTTTTATGATTTAAAATTTATATAGAATAATAATATTGTACAATATATCAAAGTAACCAATTTAAACTTAAAAAATTGGTTACTTTAATATTGTGGTTGATGTATAATGATGTATTAAACTAACCAATATATTTATAATAGAAATATAATATAGATGAAACCTTATTTATATTTATTATTTCCACTAAATCTAAGACGCACACTTTTCATACCATCCGAAGTTGCTGTGCAACACATTCTCTAATAGCACGCACAAACATTTTACTACCAACAGAGTGGTCAGAATTTAGGGTTTTGCTCCGGAGACTAAAAAACCAGTGAATCTCCGGAGATTGTAGATGAAGCGAATAACCGGCCAGTTTTCTAAATCTCTGGAGCAAATTCCAATAAGCTTAGCACTAGGCATGTTCATGGATGGGAAAAAAAGTTTGGGCTACGCTATTGAAAGGAGTATCAAAATTTTTCACCCTTTTGCCGGGGCACCTGCATACCAGCTTGACCCCTTCGAGTCGGTACAAAGACGTGCGCTGCGGATAGTCGACGATCCCATACTTGTGGGCGGTGTGGAGCCGCTTAGCCTGAGGAGAGATTTCGCCTCACTGTGCGTTTTCTACTGCCTATATAATGTATGTGGAGGAGCAGGCGTGTAAATAGCCGTGCTCTCCAGCGGGTTGAGAACAATATTACGATTGATACCGTGGAGAGAGAATCAATCCAATACATCTTTCCTGAGACAAATCCTCTGGGAACAGGGGGAGGTCATGGCACAACCAGTAACAGGTAAATCACTCATCCAGCGCTGCTGCTCGGCTGCTTCTTACCGTCGCAGTTAGTGGCCACCAACTCGTCTCCACAGTCGTCTCAGATGCGGTGTCCCGGGATCAACAGTAGACCCGGGGGCGAAACACTACAATTGTGTTCCGATAGCGATGAGCAGCTAGGATACTTCTAGGGCGTAAGAAGCTCCAAGCGTGACTGACTGTGCTGCGTTTATCAGCTGGCATGCGGCGCTCGCAAACTCACAGCCGTTATTTTTCCATGATTATCGATCTACCCGCATACCAGTTGCTACAAGTACCCCCCAAGTTCGTCAAGATCTACCCAGCCGAACATAATTATGGATAGATACGCGCCACAACAGTATGCTATTCTCTAAACGACAATTTTCAACGTTGCACTCGACGTCGAGCGGTTCGACCTACAGCCAACAGTTCGACGTCGAACGCAAGGCTGTATTAAAAGCCATTCTCTAGCACTTTGACTTCGTCGGCGAACTGATGACCTCGGCCTCGATTCTGCTAAAAACAAACCACTAGATACGATACCACGATATACCACTGACACTTTAAAAAATGCCATTTAATTGTAGACTTTATTGTTATCAGGTTAAAATTTAAAGTCAAATGATATTTTGTAGAGCGAATGAAGAAGTTAAATGAATTATTTTCATTTGATTTTAGACCTTAACTGTATAACGGTAAAGTCTATAATTAAATAGCATTTTTAGAGTGTCAGTGGTATTACAGTAGTTCGCCTTTAGCAGAATCGAGGCCCTCTAGATAATACAGATCACTCTCCCCTCACATCGTTGTTTTGTCGTCTATGGTCGTCTAGTAGGGCTTGAAAACGGCTTGAAATAATATATTTCTGCATCGTAGACTCTGTCTAATGAAAGCTGAACCACGACATTTATTTAATTGCAACACCACAATAATAAATGACTCCTCCTGTCATTTCTCTGTGATTGTGCGTTGAAATTATGATTTTGATGCATTCACATCAAATATTATTATAACGAGTTTCAGACGCGATACCCAAAAATATTCGCTTTTGTATTAAATATTTATTTGTACTTTTTGACAATATTTATTAAATTAATATCATTAATTATAAGTGTGACTGATGATGAATCAAGCAGCTCAGATGATGGTGAAGAATATTTGGAATCAAATTTTGACTACAAAATTAATAATATTTTATAATATAAATAATATAAGCCCACTTAAAGATAGTTTTTAGTCTGGAATAACACAGGCAAAATTGCACACGTACATAGGCCACATTTTGTCCCTGAAATATATTCCCAAGGGTAGCGGGAACGGGATCATAATTTCACGCAGGCAACAGTTAGTCTTAGTAGTCAATATTATCTCCACTACATCTGTGGTTTTAGTCGGTTCGATTCCGACATAACCAATAATAACCATCCCCGATGGCCAACGGGGGGATTTCAACATGAATAAACCTGCTACCTTTTCCCCTGATATTCCCACAGTATCAACTCCCGCGCAGGCGAAGTCGTGGGCAAAGGATAGTATTTGATAAAGAAATCAAAGTATAAACAAGAATAACACCAAATAATCTGCAATAAAATTCTTTAAAAATACCAGTTAAATTATAATAGGTACCTACGTACTTTTATTTAAAGATCAAAATGTTTTATCCTACTATAACTGGTGATACCTGCCCTAATTTTTTTGAATTTGCCGCGTTTTTCTTGGTCCAGCTTTCCTTAGACTGAGTCTAATCGTTAAATATCGATTGAGAATTGAATTATGGATTTAAGGGTTTTAAAAATATGAAATTAGTATTTTTAGGCATTTAGAAGAATATAGTTTAATGAAAAAGTATTATAGTTAACTAGCTGTTGCCCGCGGCTCCGCCCGCGTGGATGTCGAAATCCGTTTCAAAAACTATCCTATCTCTCAAGTTGGATCGAACTGCACATGGTGTGCGAATTTTA
Source organism: Lithosia quadra (assembly GCA_963576445.1). Classification (NCBI taxonomy): domain Eukaryota; kingdom Metazoa; phylum Arthropoda; class Insecta; order Lepidoptera; family Erebidae; genus Lithosia; species Lithosia quadra. The sequence goes on from OY754897.1 coordinate 4,940,797, forward strand.
TTATAATCGGTTAAGTGGTTTAGGAGTCCATTGAGGACAAACATTGTGACACGAGATTTATATAATATTAAGATTAATGGGGTTGGCAACTGTTGGCAACTGTCAAAGTGGCGCTAGCATAGCTAGTTCCCAAAACATTGCTATTTTGTATGGTATTATAGGGTATTATTTACAAAATAATTTATAAAGTTAATATGACTCGATGTATATATTAGTAAAATGCTCGGAAATTGGAGTACTTACACCACTTCCCAAATGATCAGAAAATTTGTCGGCCTTGGTTGAAAGCCATCCGCCGACAGAATTTTATTTCTACAAATACCTAGTTAGAGGTTATGTCGAAAACATTTCGTGGAAAATGATTATAAAAAATTTGTGAATACACAGGTGAGTGTTGCTTATTGAACATTATTAGTAGTCTTAATACATAGGTACTTGATATAACATAACATAAACTCACGCCTATATCCCCGAAGGGGTAGGCAGAGGTGCTAGCACCCACATTTCGCCAGTTTATGTTTAGGTCCCAATGTAATAGGTGGCGAGCCTATTGCCATTAACCGGGCACTTATAAACCTACGATAAATACACACTAACTTCGAAAAGCATCGAAAAGTCATTGGTGTGTGCCATGGTGAACCTGGTATCGAACCCGAGACCTGGTCTCAGCAGTCCATTACCCAGACCACTAGGCTACCGCGGTCTTTACTTTACTTGATATACCTACATAAAATAACATTAAAATTTATTTACTCCTATAATCCTAATAATAACATGCCATTTCTTTACTCTAGGAGTTAAACATCAACATAAATATCTGAAGAAAAGTGCTGTACTATCTATTATTAAATTTCCTTGAAACACTTAACCACTATCAGAAACAGCAAAAACAAGAAAAGATATATTGGGAGTCCGGAACCTGAGGAAATAGCTATTTGAAATGCCATCAACTTCCCAATCCTGTGAAGACATAGTGCCATTAAATATAGTGATAGTATAATATATTATGATGATTTGCAATGTATCTCAAGAGCATGAGATTGATAATGACACCAACAACTTGCCACACTCATCAAAGTACTCAAGCATCTAACATATTTATAGTTCATGGCATCTAACTTAATAGTGTGGACGGTGGGCCCCACTACTCTAAAACCTTGCCAAGTTCGATGCTGTACACTATACTTGTTTGTGGCAAGGCAAAATGCGTTGCATAATAAACAAGTATTGTGTACGGCATCTAACTTAGCAAGGTTTTCGAGTAGTAGGGCCCACAGTACTCCAAAATCTGGCCAAATTAGATGCCGTACACTACACCTAAGATTATTTTCCACAGAGCTACTACTTGTAGATGATGCAGGTATTGTAAATAAAAAAACTAAGATGACATAAAGTGTTTTATTTTTAAAAGCTTCATGTGTCCCACAAGAATATTATGACAAGGAAGTACAAGGAAATTTCTAATGTTCTTGGTGTCCCATCCACGCCCAAGTATTATGTATGTCCACTTCATATTGAAGATTTTTCATTGATTTTCTGCAATATCCCTTTATCCCTTTATATAGGTATTATTACCAACAACAGAAGATCTTACCATCAATAAATGACGGGTTTCATACAGGCGCATAGCAATATTGTTCTTTTTATTTTTTTATTGAAAAGAAAAAATATAGTTGTGAATAAGTAATGGTGAAAATGGGCTAGGGTTTCAGTTAAAATTTCACTTTGGTTTATATCCTACCTCAATGCAGTTTCCTATTATAAATCTATACATAGTTTAAACTACTTACTATAGTCCGACCGAGACCGCTGTACCGCGCCTTGGGTATGTGCGCGGCGAGAGAGAGAGAGAGATATATACACAAGGAAATTATTATAATGTAAGAAATTTAATATCTATAGTTGAGTCAATTTAATAGGCCACATTTGACGTTTGTCAGTTTTATATTCATAATGAGGTGACCTGTTAAAAAAGGTCGATTAAAACGAATGAATCGATAGGTACGGACTTGAAAGATAATGTGAATTTTTAAAATCCTCAGGTGAATCCCTGTCTCATTATTATTTTTTCTTTCGTAAATTTAAGGAGCAAAATAAGACAAGTACATGATCTATACTTATAATAAAACTGTAGAGAGGTCAATTCTGTTCATTGAATACTTATATTTACAAAATAACTATTGGGGGATGATTGGTGATCGATACTAATGCAAAAAATGCAATCAGTAATTTTTTTTGTCACAACGTGGTTATTAATTTTATGATGATATTTCTTCACCAGTAATCATTGCATTCGATTCTACTTATCAGCTTTCGATTTTTAGAGTAACATGCCTAATGTTTAAAAAGAAAAAGGATTAACTGACAGAACATTGTAATGACAAGGTAATGACGTTCAGTTCTATAAATCAGAAATTGTTTATTATGTTTAGAATGGTTTATTGGTGAAAGCAAAACGTAAAATTACTTGTATCTGTCATTATTACAATAAATATGTAATAGTAATTGAAAAAAGTTAAGCAATTGTGCAGTTCTAACAAAACGAAAAATATATAATTTGATGCCCACCGCGGCGCGTCGCGTAAAAGGTTGCGATGTTGAATTTTGATGAATTGTCAAATGTGGCCTATTAAATTGACTCCACTATAGGAACATTCTAGGTGACTAAAAAGTTCAACTTTAGATTAGCCGCCCACGATTTAAGTGTTGGGAGTGGGTGGAGGGGGGGAGGAGGGGGTGTACAAGTCCCCCTTTGAAGGAAAAAGTGCGGACGCCCTTTTTTGAGATACGTCTGACTGCTAGTGCCGAGAAAGCAACAGAACAGCAACTTACAAACAAACATTCAATTTGAGTTACAAACTTACAATACAAAATGAAAATCTTTCTGGGTGGTTTGAAAAAAAAAAGAGTCGGGATTCACAAACAGGAGTGCGTAAATGATCTCAACTTCTATGGACAACACAGTAACACACACACAACACACTACAGTCTGAGCGCCATTTTACGTTTAGTTTCACATATCGGTAAGTCGGTAAATTATTGTAAGTATTAATTTAATAGCATTCATTTAAATCAGCAAAATATACACGTAATATAATAGAATATGCATAAAATAATGCATAAAATTTAACTTAGTCACTAAATATACGTATTTATTCAATTATTAAATGAGTAAAACATTTTGTGCGTTAACCATAGGACGTTAAGAGCGTGTGTTCTGTTGTCAAAAGTGTCGAAATATTGATAAAAATGTGTGACTTTGAAAAATTTTTACTCATTAACCATTAAACTAAGCAAATTAAAAGTTTACGTGGAGGCTTCTAGAAATTGAATTCCGCACCTTAAGACTTCACGTGGAAGCTTCTAACAATACTAGATTTGTGTAAAAATGCATGTGGACTCCAAACTCGTGGGCGGCTAATTTAAAGCTGAGCCGAATATTTAACCAACCAAAATTTCTCACGGAGATTTGAAAAAAATACAAATCGCTAGTTTATGAAAGGTCAAATAAATTTTAAAGTTGAGTTTTATTTCAAACCATTTTCTTAGGAATAAAATTCGTGTGCATGTATTGTATGGATACGGACAAATCCGTATATATGGCAACACTGAGCATGCATGCGCCTACACCGAGTATCAGCACGCGCCGTAAAAATGACGTCATCAGAATCCTGTTGTCAAAATTTGTTGTTGTGTTGTTATAATTTGTACGCCACAAATGGCAGAATATGCTGAGCCACATCGCATGTAAATCATGTTATTATTATAATATCTGTGTAACAACCATATTCACAAATAAATATCATTATTATTCTCGTTATTTATTTTGTAAACATAAATGAATTACATTTTTAAATATCTATACTAATACTAGCTGTTGCCCGCGGCTCCGCCCGCGTGGATGTCGAAACCCGTTTCAAAAACTATCCTATCTCTCAAGTTGGATCGAACTGCACATGGTGTGCGAATTTTATTATAATCGGTTAAGTGGTTTAGGAGTCCATTGAGGACAAACATTGTGACACGAGATTTATATATATTAAGATTATAAAGAGGAAAGATTTGTTTTTTTGTTTGTTTGTAACGAATAGGCTCCGAAACTACTGGACCGATTTCAATAATTCTTTCACCAATAGAAAGCTACATTATCTGTGAGTAACATAGACTATAATTTATCTCCAAAAAATTGGTTATCTGTAAAGTCGGTTTACGGACGATAGATTTACGTGATAACGTCATAATCATTATTTTATGTAATACTAGCGACCCGCCCCGGCTTCGCACGGGTGCAATGCTGATACTAAATTAAATACACTACAGAAGCGGAACCTTACTATTTCACGCGAGAAGAGAGATACATGTCGCTCCTTGAATACAAAAGGGACACAAATTGAAATTCATAAATTTTACAGGACAGGCAAAACAAAATTTTAAAAGTGTTTTTTATTAATATTTAATATTTTTATGTATTAAATATAAGATATTAATATATCATTAGATGCGTATTTATAAGCCCTATCTTTGTGAATTATTAACTTTTTAATAGCTGCTACTCATTATGATAAAAATGCACAAAAGTCCCTTTTGTATTCAACATTTGAATCAATTTCATGAAAATTATTTCAAAAAATAAACACAATATATTATAAAAATAAATGGTTTATTATAACTTTGTCTGAAAAATATATTAAAAACTCTATTACATAACTGGATACACTGTATAACCTATATTAGTCGACTGAGTATTCAAATAAGCTGGTAGGTTATCATTGATGAGTGAATGAGGTTCCATGCAAGAAAGACCCGTTGGGGTAAAATACAAAATTTTTCGGTGGTAATTAGTTTGGCTGTGTATCTTCTTCGGAATCAGATCTTTCTCCCATTATTAGGCAGAAAATTGGGATACTTAACACTGTCATTTGAAGAAAACTCAGTATTTGATGAACTACTGGATGTTGATGAACAGCTAGAATCAGTGTCAGAGTCACTATCAAAGTCGCTCCAACTGCTACTTAAGCCACGTTGTTAACTACACGTTTTGGAAAATTTGTGTATTTAGCCGGGTATCCACTAGAGGCAGCCTCGGGTAGAGCAGCTGCCTCGCTCTGAGGCTGCATAAGTGGCTCAACTTGAGGCACGCCACGACACAAGGCAAATTCGTTGCCGCGAGCCGAGCCATATTATGTCGGTTTTTATTTGCCATGCTCAAAGGAGCCTAAGTCCGAGCTATGCATTTGATGGAGACGGGCGTGTCCCTCGGATCGCAATGGACAACGAAACAGCTATTAAACTGATAAAATTATATGAGTGTCATCGTGTTCTCTGGAATGGGCATAATTCTTTTATCCAACATCGATGGTTCTGCTTTTGTAGCCTTTTGTTGCTTCCTCATTTTTTTATTGCCATAATATTGCTATTGAAGCAGCAGCTACTTGACTCGCGTCTAGTACCATCACGTTTTGGCTTTAAACTGCCGGATCAAGCTGCGGCGACTTGCCTCAAGCTGATCCACAACGTGTCTTGAGCCTTTGCCTCGGAGCAAACAGTCCAGTTTGAGGCTGTTTGCTTCAAGTTATGGCTTCTCGACCCGAGTTGCCCTCTGGTTACCCGGTTTTTAGCATTTTTACAGTCTATTTCACTGTGTTCATCATCTGGTAATGATAGGAACGCCTTAGCTACCGAATTCGCTCGCTAACACGTAGCGACGCAAACATAACGATATTTGGTAGGCTTTACTTTCCAAACTAACGAGTTTTGTCGGTATCTTAATGAATATCATCGCAAACATAACGATTTATCGGTATCTCCATATTGCTGACTATCCCAAATGTACAGACTACCGTTTGACGCAAGAATCGTACTGCAACCGATGTTTGTCGCTATCTAGTTTGCGATTTCGGTAGCAAAGTTGTAGCTATAAAAGTCAAGACTGTGGCCCCAGGTAATGGTTGACTTTGTTCCGATGCTTGAATGGAGGTAGGTACCCAAAGTTTACCCAAACATTTTTTGTGCTCTATCATTATGTAAGTAATTTGAAATAAATTTTATTTTTTTTTAAATTAAGAAACAGTTATGACATTGCAATATCTCACTCACACTCTAAGTAGGATTCTAATACTAATTTAATATTAATCTTAAGCTTATTCACAAAAGCAATAGTTTTAAAATTCGCTCTATGCACGTGATAACAAGCAAACAAATTTGTATGGTTTTATAGTAAAAATCACTGAATAAGTAACAAGTAAAACAGAATTAAAACATCAAAATGGTAATTTTGATTTGACAATATGAAACAAAAATAAAAATTATTTTTATACAAAACGGCCATATTTCTGAACTTCCTAATCTAGAACGCCAAAAATTATAGATTATTCGAGTATAATTCATTGCAAAAAGGACACATTTCAAATATGGCACTGTTGTAATAATATAAATGATTACAATTACTTAATGTTAAGATGCAAAACAGACGTTTTCAAAAATATGGCACTTTTGTATTATATAAAATGATTAGAACTACTTGAGTTAGAACGTAAAACACAAAATATGGCATTTTTGTATAATAAAATAATCACACTTCCCTGTAGTTTTGAATGCAACACAGAAGTACTTTGAATTGTGGCACTTTTTCACATAACTGTCGTGGGTTTGCGCTGAATTTCGGGACGCAACTAACAAAATGGCGGTTTTGCACTGACTATACCTGTCAAAGTGCTCCAATGCAAAAAGGGCGGTTAGTCGGTGTAGCCATAAATTATTGATAAAATGATGGGAGTTTTTTTTACTATACAATATAGACCATTTAGATATCATTTTTGCAATAAAACGATTTTCATTTATTTTTGATTTGTGGCCCTTTTGTATTCAAGGAGCGATGTGTCACAAGCCAACGCTTTGACTCTGGCCTCACTGCTTGGGCCTCTCTATCGCTTGTTGCGCGCTCTCGCTTGCACGCACAGGCTCAGGTGGAACGTTACTATGGAACGTTACTATTTTTCATGAGTGTTGCTGGTATTATCAATTTATAAGACGTTATCACGTCAAAATTTAGGGATCCTTACTAAAACTTCAATAATGTAACCCAAGGTGTAAAAAAATGACCTAAACAAATTACTTACATCGCGTGCGCTGCGAAAACTATTGAAGATAGAACAAAATAAGGTACTGTGGAAATGTATAACATAAAAAGGTCTACAAAAAAGTCCGCGATAGCATATGTCTACCTAATAAGGGTAGCCCACAGTAACCATTTTTATCTTTACAAATTACAAAAAAATCATGTGTCATTTTCAAAGCTAATTTTAACAATACAGTATTATTTCTTATCCAATTAAATACGTTAGATACGTTGTACGTTTAATGTAGATCAAAATTGCCATTCACGCTATATATTTATCATAAATAGTTTAAGAGTTATCGCAATATGAAAAATAATGCGCGGCGAAATAAATGCAAGTTGAAATGCGGACGTAAATCAGACCAATATTACTTCGGGACATCATAGGTACGTAGGTAGGTATCTAAACTGTGCTCAAAATAATTATGCTACACGCAGTACAGTTTTCTTGGGTGCCTTTGAGGATAGCACGGGTGCTACAGCACTGGACGAGCTCAAATTCACCAATCATGGGCAACAATCCACTCGCGCCAGGACGTCGTTTGTCTCGCGAATTATACCTATCTAAGATTATGTTTCCTGAGGTAAATCTTTTTATTCCCATACAAATAAATTATATCTTAATCAAGACTTTCAATTGTGTAAAAATTATTTGAAAACTGTTTGAGTTATTGAAATCGGACTTCAGAGGTGGGGATTGGAGAGATGGGGTGGGGGGTTGTGAGCTCTGGTTACCCTTCTTACCGGCAGCGGGAACACAACACAATGTCTATTATGGCTGCGGTCTTCTGTACCCCCTGTCACCCCATCCCCTCTTTTCCGGGGTTCGGTACGGACATAATGCTTTTTTTTATACCACTTAGGTGGCAGACGAGCACACGGCCCACCTATATGACCTATGCACCTATGGACGTGCGCAACACCAGGGGCGTCACACTCGCGCTGCCAACCCTGCAAAATGCTTCTAATGCCCTTCATGAAGAACCCCATATTTAACCGCCAGGGAAAACCACTGCAGAGAGATCGTTCCACAGCCTAAGCGTGCGCGGAATGAAATTTCTTTCAAACCTTACAGTACGCACTGCAGGCGGATGCAACGTGTGGGGATGAATTCCCTGTCTGTGGCGAGCGGTGCGATGATAGAAAGTAGCTATAGGCTGATGCCATGCTGGGATGGGAATTGTTTGATATTATGATAATATCAAACAATAATATCTTACACCCCGGCAACTGAAGACTTGAGACGGAAGCGTGCGGTTTTTATCAGGTCTGAGTGAGACTTAACCGCGCCTGCTGGCTGACAGGGATGATATATGAAGGAACTTCCGCACGAAAAAAGGAATTTGAAACAGAATTCCAAATCCACGCGGGCGGAGCCGCGGGCAACAGCTAGTATATTATATTCTGTAAAAGTTTGCATGTGTTCAAATAAATTACTACACGTTCTTTCTTTTGTGATATTTTTTATGTTGTGATGGCATTTTGAAATTTGTGGGTTTAGCTCAGCTCTTAGGGCTTGGTCACGACTTCGGTCTTAGCGGGTCGCGGCGCGGCAAGAGGGGCGGCCAGTGCTTGCCTGGCCACCTACATAGTTTATCTGGCTGTACTACGGGTACTTTTTCTTTCCCGTGGTCCACCGCCGTCTAACTGGGTGTACCATGGGAATTACTGTTTTCCCGTAGTCCAACTATGCTGTTATGAAGTAGGTATAGCTTGTCTATAAAGTCGTGAAATTAAATGAGGGCGCTGCTGAACTTCATGTAGTAACCCTATATAGTGCGACTAAAATGATCTTGATACTAGAAGTTCGTTCCTAGTAAAATGAGTTACTAAAATAAAACACATTATGCAGTCATAATATTGTTTCTGTTTTATTTATTAAACCAGGTGCAGTATAAAGTTTTGAACCAGATCTAGAATAAAGTTATTGAACCAGATCCAGAATAAAGTTAGTTGAAACTCAAACTTAATCATTTAATAAATTCAATCAGTTACAAAGAATAATCACTCCGGATTTTAAATATTAAATATTGAAATGCGTTTCATCGCCACTTTCAGCAGTACAGTCACCACTGTCACCACAAATATTAAAGTTATCCATTTCTTTCTTCGGCCGACCTTTCATGTGTTTCCCAGGAGTTTCAAACTTTCCATCATTCTTAAAACCTTCGTTAACTATCCGCCAACTATACTCTGATTTTCCTGTAAAGAGTAAAAATAATAATTTAATAATTAATTACTGAATGGCAACAAGTTATTGACTTGAAGCAATTAATTCAAATAAAAAATTGGTACAGATTGAACGAGTTGTACCATCATATCAAAAATTTTGATCGCACTATAAAAATGACCTACTGACAGTTTTTAATCTAACCTAAAATTTGCAATGTAAACAATGCCTTTTTTGCCTTCAACTCGTAAATTCAGTAAATTTGTAAGTTCAGACAGATTCAAAACAAATAATAACATGATTACATACCCATCAAAGATGCTGTTCGCTCATTAACGTCCTCCAAATCCTATAAATTGTCCAGCTTTGTAATCCGTGATTCATTGCTGGAAAACTTTGAAAATCACTTCCCACGCACCACTCTGATTTCCTTTACTCATTTCTCAACCTTTTATGTGTAGTTTGGTCTCAATGTATTGCAGTTTAATGAAAACAATTAAAAATAAGAGAAGAAAACTATAGTTCGGCGATACTATTGACAACTGACGTACTTATGTTTGGTGTTGCCACTCACAAGTTTAATGTTAGTTCCTCAAACATTCTTTTCACGACTAAATAGACAAGCTATAGATACCTATAAATGTTCTTAATTTATATTTCCCGTAGTCCACCTATATCGGAAAACAAAAGACATTCGTAAAATATTTTATTTTTACGATTTTTTAAGGTTAAAAATCGCGTGCATCTTCAAAGTGAAATAAATTCTCATAAACCTTTATTATTATATACTAGCTGTTGCCCGCGGCTCCGCTCGCGTGGAAGTCGCTTATTGCATCCACTCCCACTCCTGCTCCCACTCCTGCACCAGCTCCTACGTCCTACGTAGTGTAATGTGGTTCATATGATTAAATGTACTTCATCAGACATGCTACGGTGATACTTATATGTAATTGACAACAACTATCTACCTGTGACCTTCAAATGAATTTTGAATTTTGAATTTTGAATTTTGAACTGGGTGACGTAACCTACGACAAACTTATTATTTGCGGTTGGTATAGTAATCGGGTAAATCCTAGGATTTGAACCGCAAAATTAAATTTGTCTTTTATTGTATGTACTTTTCCGGGATAAAAGTATCCAGTGTGCTGCCCAGGATATTGAAGAATAATTATACCAAGTTTCATCGTAATCGAACCGGCAGTTTTTGCGTGATGCCTGAACAAACAGACAAACAGACAGACAGACAGACAGACAGACATACATACAGACAGACAGACAGACAGACAGACAGACAGACGGACAGACAGGGTTCGGTGTCAGTCACACCCCCTGCTATTTTTTATTTTTTTATTTTCAATGTACAGAATTTTCACTTCTACAGATTTATTATAAGTATAGATAGATATGGGAAGGTGCGTGAACAATATAGTAGTATGTGTATGAGTATCTTGTTAAGACACGTGCATTTGTGTGCGAAAGTTCATGTCACGTCAAAAGTTCTTGTAGCTGCGGTAGTGGTAGCAGAACAATAATTGCAAGAAATTAATTTTTGATGAGTAGGTATATTGATCGTAAGTATTTTATAGATTTTGTTACCCAGCAAATTAATAAACTAATAATTTAATTAGTCCAATGCGATTTATTCTTTGGAATAACATGTTATGCGATTAGGTAGATATAGTATAGGATCCCGATATACAATGACCTTCACCGAGATGTTTATTTCATGAAACGTACTTGATATTTAATTTAATATGTCAATAAATAAATTGCATATGGGTTGCCTAACAAATTTTAGTCCAGGGTATTTTTAATTAATAATTTTATTATTATTTAAAAATTAAAAATTTATTAATATTATTTTTTAAAAATAAAAATATTAATTTTTTTTAATATATTTGGTGTACTGTCGATGTAGCGTACCATCGATTTGGGGTACTGTCGATGTAGCGTATGATACGGGGCCCTACGGGTCAAGAATGAATAACACGACTTAATTCCGTAGGTCCGGTTTATTATATTACACACAATTAATTTAAGTCGAGTGTCGGTTGGGGTACAAGTACACGCCACTATCAGCAGAAGGCTGAGCAATCCACTCAACTTGGGGTCCGGGCTGGTCCCGTGCGAGGGTGATGTAGTCTTCCCTAGAAGTTCCACTAGGCGTCTCGGCCGCTAGTCCGGTCCGCCGGTTGTCGTTGCACTGATGTCGATGCCGGTACGACGTTGGGCCGGAACGGTGCGATGCCGGTAATTCAGCCGGTAATAAGATGGTCCGGTATTTAAGCCGGTACGAAGTTCTGGGGAGACAATCACACAGTTAGGCACTGGTGCGTGAACCCAATGCAACAGCGCCGGGCCCCGAGCTATAATACTTTTATACATGGGCCCTAAGGTCGGCGGCGCTGTACAATGGTAGGTACACATAACACATACAATTACAAAAAAACAAAAGGGTTGCGCAGGTCGATCATCGTCATCGATTCGTGGCACTTTCGATGTAGCATACCTTCGATTTGGGGTACTGATGGAACGTTTTCGATACAGCGACCATAGATGTAGTGACTGTCGATATTATGAACTAGACCCGTTTGTTCGCGATGGACGCATAAACTATTGAACGGATTTTGATGCGGGTTTTGTTTGTTTGAAAGATCTTGGTCAGATTTAAATCTTAGGCATGTTTGATCGCAATCGGTTGAGTGGAACTGGAGATATGACAAAAAAACGCGAAATCTGACATCCACGCGGGCGGAGCCACGGGCATAGGCTAGTTTAAACTCAACTATGAATAACAGAATGTCATTTTATTCCTAACTAAACCATTCCATAAGTAAAATAAGAATATTTTTACTTTAAAATGCATTTTATTGCTCACTTGGACGATACTATTTCTCTATCTTCAAAGTCGAATAACGCGGCTCCGATATAACTTACGACGTATGTTATTTTTTTATAATAAACTTACTAATGGAGTACTAAAATTCAGTACATAGGTACGGCATCAGTGGTCGCTCAAAAAAAAAATTACGCCAACACTCCATACAAACTTACCCAAACCCCTTTAAAGATTCTAATTATGCAGATATTTAGTAAACTGTTGCGTCGACTAAACTGTTTCGTCGAGTTGTGTATTATTCATAATTTCTACTCAACTAAACAATTTAGTTTGTGGAAGTGCGCATACAATCGATTTTTATCTCCTCAAATCGACCAGTCTTCATTCAGAAATTTCAAGATAGATAAAAAAAGAAGATACTGTGTACATCCTGTGACAGTGATTATGTGTGTACAGTGATAGATTACCTATAGTCATTCCACTCCTTATTTTTGCGTTTGACAGCAGTTTTAAAATGTAACTGTTGCATTAATCCTACAAGTAAACTTGGAAATGCGTGAACAATAAATTATATAAACTGGCGTATCATTATGTATCTACCCTATTTATAACTCATTACCAAAATTAAAATGCTTTAATTGTTTCGGTTGATTTAAAATTTACGATTATTTGCTCACTCAATGAAAACGGCTACACTCTACCATGTCTAGTGTTGGGATCGAATGAAATCGCTGCAAATTACGAATCTAAAATAATCGTTCAAACTTACTTACATTTACGTCAACACAAAAGTTGTTGTAACAAAGCTTTGTTTTTATAGTGTGTTATGGATTCTTGTACTCGTCTTCGACGGCCTTTTGAAACGCAGCCACAGCAGGCTTCTTCGGCATCCATACAACGTTTATCTCGGTATTTTCTTCCTTTTCAGAAATAAATAAAAATCGCAAGGTGTGAGGTCAGGGCTATTATACGGCGGGTGACCCAGTAATTCCGCAAATTGTTTTTACCATGACAAAACAATGGAGCCTAAACTCGATAGGCTTATCTTATTGGCGTAAACCCATGACAGATGATCGGTATGAACAGCCTATACCTAAGTGTCGCCGAATAATTGATACATTCAGGAAGAGGAGGATGGACGTAAAAAGTACTGAACGGGGTTTGATGCGGTTTTTTTATTAGAAAGGTCTTGGTTAGACTCAAAATCTTACGCATATTTGATCACAATCGGCTCATTAGAACATGCGATATAGTAAAAAAACGCGCAAATCGACGTCCACGCGGGCGGAGCCGCGGGCAACAGCTAGTACAGAATATAAATGATTTTTGACTTTGATTTTGACTTTGACATTGTACACGAAAAAAGAATGTTTATTACAAAACATAAAATTTTGTAGGAAGATCTAATAATAGCCATTATTTAATATTATCATTATTATAAAAATGAAAATATTTTTAACAGATTTTATTGCGAATTATTTTATTCAATTATACGTCTGGCACGCAAAAGAAGTATAAAAATTTGAATATCGAGCAGAAATAAAATAAATTGAAGTTTGAAATCGATTGCAACTTCTTCAGAGACTAAGTCGATTATTGTTTGAAATCGGTCAGGTTACGCATTTGGACATAACTATTTGACAGAAAATTGACATGTCAAACGCAAAATAAAGGAGTGGATTGACTATAATGAAATATTTCATACGTTACATTCTAAGTTGAAAGAGCACTCAGATAATTAAATAATTTCATTCGTGGGTCCTTTTATAAAACGCCAAGATACAAGATGGAGATACCAAAAAATCTGTAGATATTGGCCCGAAATCGGTATTTCGGTAAATGAACGTCAAATTCGAAAGTTTTATCTAGGTTTTGCAACGCTGCTGGCAGTCGCGGTCAGTCGCGGATTGATTGTTTAGTCGATGGTCTGAGCACATCAATACAATGCAATACGAATTGAGCGCTTAATCGATAGTTGTCCAACTTTTAAATGAAAAGTCAATCGAAGCTTTATGAATTTTTTGTCGAACAACTATCGAGCGCGCTGTCATATTATATAGGTAAGTATTCTTTTAAACATGATACACAACAAAACAGTTGTTCGACTAAAAGTTGTATGTATGCGCTAGCCCTACGGACCGGACGGATTCTTGGTGTAGGTACCTCGACGCGACGGTAACGGCTTTCATGTGGACAACATCGGTTCGAACCTCGGAATCGGAGTCGTGATTTTCTTCTTCTTAATCGTACACTCCTAACGGAGTGGTCGTGGTCATGGATCGTCACCTATATTGGTCACGGCTCTTGTGAGATTTCTCCATCTCTCTCTGTTTATGGCACTGCGTGAACACTCAGTAAGGGTACACTTCGTAGCAGTCTTTATAAGTTCCATTTGATCCTCAGCAAACGCCTCCAGCACCGCATTGCAAGTGCATCAATTTTTTTTACGCGTTTTCTGATGGATAGTCCATGTTTCAGCTCCGTACAGGAAAATAGGGAACACCAAGCATCTCATTAGGCGAACCTTGGTGTTTTTGTTATGCGGCGATCTCTCCATATCCTCGTGAGTCTTTCCACAGCTGAGGGTGTCACGGCACATCGCCTTGCGATCTCTTCTTCACAACTTCCAGTATTTGTGATGATTTGTGAGCGTGGGATATGAGAGATATTAGGCAGAAATTGTTGCACTTCGTACATAGTACATAGTTGAGCCCTTTTGGTGAAGCGGAATAAACAAGGAATGCGACATCTTACATGCCATATGTTTGCAGACATATGGCATGTAAGATGTCCACACCGTCACATAAATATCGTTTACACAGTCGTGATTTATGTCTCGGTTAATGCCAATATATAAATTTTAGAACTCTTTCTTCATCTTCTTCTGGATGCCAACAACAAATAATTTATCAGTGTCAGTGTGCACTTCATTTTGAGGACTTACATGCTGACTGTACACAAAACAAAGTTTAATTAATTAGTGATGGTAGGCGGTAGGTGAGGTGCATCGGTGCGTTAAGCGTGCCTGCCGCTAAGTTCAACATCGTACGATTACATAAACAAAGCGTCGCGTCGTTTAATTACTACCAATATGTACAGGGCTCTGCTGTAGAAGGCACTTACTGGTAAGCGTTTTGTTATCGTACACAATGCATTTGTATTTAGGTACCTATATTTTTTTTAACCTGAGGTCTTGCCTTAGGTACCTACATGCGCGATTAAAAAAGAATCTTAGGCTCTGCGTGGACCACAAACATTATTCAGTAATATTTTTCCTCATGTACCTATTATTTCTTCGTATGAAGCCTCTAAGTTATCTTCTGAATCCATTGAGCGAATTCAAATAGTCATACAATTTATCATCCAACCGTCTCGACTTTCTCAAAAAAATGACGCTCCAATGTTGGTCGGCTCCGACCAGATGGCGGCCGACGGAGCAACCAATCCAATATTGCTAACGGTCGGCCATCCAACCGTCAGTTGCCTTTGCTCTGTAGGAGTGTATGGACGTCATGCCACCTGCTCTTTCAAAGCAATTTTATTTATGGAATCATGAAACAATGGGTGCACCTGGACAACGGAGGCGAGCAGCGCCTCCCTCTCGCCACGAGAGACGCTGCTGCCTGCGGCCAATCCAACCGGCGTGGGAGTGGCCTTCTAGAGAGCTGCCCCGAGGCTCTCCACGTGTCCCTCTGACTAGCATAGGGAACAGGCGGGGTGCGGGCTGATTCTCCGTGCGCGAACGGTTGGGTCGTCAGCGAGGTGGAGCGATGCTCGCCCCAGCCCTCTTTCAGGGGCCTCGACCCCTTCCATCTTCAAACCGTAGATGGCCCAGGGTCAACTGGGGTGCGAGGAATATTAGGTAACCTTACATCCCGGTAATTAAGACCCGAGACGGCGCGTGGTTTTAGTCGGTTCGATCCCGACATAACCATCCCCGATGGACGACGAGGGTGGTATCCATGGGAATTTCCGCAGTATAAAAAAAAGAAAAAAAAAAGGAATAATGAAAGATTCGTAATCTCCGCATGTATCAAAAACCTTCACTGTTTATTTCAATTGTTGAATTTTGAAAATTGTTCAATATTATTTCGCGTTCTGTTATGGCACGTCCTCTATTGGCTGCGTCGCGAACGCGACTGAGCTTCCTTTGGTCGGAACGTCTGACCAGTATTTATGTCGGGCTGACCGCCGTACATACATTCCGATTTGGTTGCGGTCGAATTGTCGGGGCCAACCAAATTGGAGCGTCCGTTAACAGTATTAGTAGTATGACACTCGGAGCAAACTCCACGCACCGCTCTGTAGCAGAAGGACAGATACGCAAAATCCCGGAATAGCAAAATCCCAGATTAGCAGAAGGACGGATTAGCATAAAGGCAGATAATGTACTGTCGTGTACATTATAATACAAACCAAACCTTATTATTAACCTTATTATCTATTTTAGAAGCATATTTCCAAGATCTGAAGTTGACCGGCAATAGCATACCACAAAAACGTTCTTCTCTTATTACAATGAAAGATAAAAAAATTGATCAAGCTATCACGAGCTTTTATATTTATACGATACGATACGATACGTTTGGCCAAAGTTAATAAAACAAAATAAATAACTCTTAAAATTTATTTTGTCTCTAATAAAACGAATTAAATAACTTTTAAAATTTATTTTGACTTCAGTGTGTATCTGTACTTCTGCCTTTATGCTAATCTGTCCTTCTGCTAATCTGGGATTTTACTATTCCGGGATTTTGCGTATCTGTCCTTCTGCTACAGAGGGCCACGCACCCCGCAATCCCCTCAACCAAAAATTAGTGGGGCGCGTGTCTTCGTGGATTGCACTATCTGTACAGATTGGCAGAAAAATCATTTTTTCTGGCGGTGGCCGTACTGGCCATCCGCCAGGTCCAGCCCCACTCTGGAGAGGTGCTCGATGAGGTGCTTCGCAATCACTCTTTCAAAGAGTTTGCACACCTCGTCGAACAACGGAGCAGTGCTTCCCCGTCTTCCTAAGTCTCGGAAACTGGCCCCGTTTCAAACATGCGCTGAAGAGCTGGAGCTCGAGGGCATTTATTTAAATTCTTTTCACACAATTTTTATCGTATTACACAAGGTAAAAATATAAAATAACGAAAATCTATTAATTATTTGAAGTAATAGACGCTTCACTAAAACAAACAAAAGAAATGGCGTTCTGTTGAATGTTAAGAGGATAAACAGGGTCTCAAGTCTGCTATTTTACTAGTACAAGCCAGTGGCATTCCACTGACACACTATTGAAAATCAACTGACACTGATTTAGTAAAACGGCATTCTGCTATCTTAAAATCACAATGACAATGGACTGTCGATGTCGCTAGAATTGTACTGGCTCGTCAGTATGTCAAAATGGTGCTGTCTGCTCATGTTTGCTACATTGCCATTCCTTTAAAATCAAAACCACCATTCTGATGAAAATTCAAAATGTATACTCAACACAAAATAAAAGGCCCGTTTTGACGTTTGTCCTCGTGGCATAACTAGTTATGTACCTATACGATTCAGTATTCGATACTCACGATGAATCGAATCCAGTTTGCATGGGGATTTAATCGATTTGAATATGTATATAAACTGCATTGGATTAAAGTTCTGTTTAGAAAAACTAGCTTAACCTTGATTTTGTAGGTATTTTAAAATAATACAATGTTATTAAAGGTCAATTTACTTATATTTAATATTTTTTTTACAATTACATTACCTCAATCACAAAAACAACAAGATTAGGTAATTAAATCAGTCTTCAGAATCTAAACACAAGTATTAAAATAAATAAAAATAAAAGTGCGCGTCGGGCTTGAAAAAAAATATCTCACTCGATATTTTCTTTCCTTAACTGATTATTAATAGTCTGTGGACTACATGAAAAAATCGTTATGCACAGCACTTAGCCGAGTGGACGGTACCTGTCAATGAAATATGTAATTACCTTTAGAACATTTCAATTGATAAAAAATTAAGAACTTCATGGGCACGAACTGTCAAAGTGGGCCTTTTATTTTGTGACAACTATAGATATAATTTATATATTTATGTATACAATAATTTCAAAGGAGGTAGGATACGACGGTATCTCCCGTCCGAAATGAGCTGTCCGACTGGGGAAGTACCTCCGCTCTACAGAAGACCGCGGCCATAATAACCATCGTGTTGTATTCCCGCCGGTAAGTAGGGTAGCCAGAGCTCACTATACTCCTGCTCCCCCCACCCCTTCCTAGACTCCCCACCCCATCCTAGCCCTCCCCCCATCCCGCGTGTGTGACACCTTTGGTTATGCACACGTTCATAGGCCACGGTGACCGCTTCCCATCAGGTGGGCCATTGTGCTTGTCGGCCACCTACGTGGTATGAAATAGGATTTTTTTATTTAGTTCCCCATAGTTCATTTATAAGTATGTATCATTATAATATATATATTGATACAAACGTATAAATGTGGTAATAACCAGTTAATTCACTGTAAAAAGGAAACTATCAATCAGCATTTGTATAAAATAAATGAATATGATTAATTCTCATAAAAATTACAACTTTGAAGTATAAAATTAATAAAACGAATTAATATCGAAATGGTATATTTAATTATCCCGAAATGGTATATTCTTTGACCGACAACTGATGAGCCATTGAACGTATTGTGCCATTCCAGTGAGACTCAACTGCTATTGTGAGTTTATATTAGCAGAATGCCGTTTTCTCATCTATGTCAGTGGAGTCTTAGTACAATGACAGCGGCTTGTATGTACATTAACACTGATGCGAACACCACCATATTGGTTTTAATGCGACAAAGGTACGAAAAGCTTTGAGGCGATAGAATAATAGTTAAACTTTAAGAGAGATTCCTCTTGACGTATACCGTTGGTATTTAAGGCGTGTATCCCCCCCCCCCCTCCCCCAATCCTTATGATCAAAATCATCGTCATCGCTTCATTCCTTAGCATCCAGTATTAACCAGGGGTCCGCTCTCTTGTTTTGATGTATCGTGACTTTTACAGGAGTGACTGCCGTCTGAACGCTCCGGGTCGAGAGGGAAGCCTGCACCAGAGCCTCGTCTGTTAATCAGTTGAGTGGGATCGATTTTGACCTAGAAGAACTTATCCCCCCCCCCCAATTCAAAACATTATATATTATGCAAATCCATCTTCTGTTATTCACATACAATACATAAATTAAATGTCACACGATGCACGTTTTCGTTGTTTTGACTCCCCCCACCCCCAACTCCCCACTACTTCGATACTTTTCTCGGCTCCGATGGAATAATCCTGCTAAGATCCGATAAACGTTGCTATTGCGTCTTAATTCAGCACGAGCTCGGCGGCGGTTCCTAGCCTCATCTCGACGATCTTCGTTATGAGCGCCTTCCAAGTTCCAACATTTGCCAACGTAACATGAATGGAAACCTGCTGACACTGTTCATTGCTATGCGGATGACAGTACCGGGGATGCATTTTACACGGGCCGGGCTAACCTCCCTCGGTCCGCAGTGGAGGAAAGTCGCGAACAACTTGTGTCTGAAATCGAGACTACTCTCACAGGAGTGTCCGATTGGGGAAGACTAAACCTAGTCCAATTCAACCCCACTAAGACACAAGTTTGTGCATTCACCGCTAAGAAAACTCCATTCATTGTAGCGCCACAATTCCTGAACACACCACTCACCATCTCCTCGAGTATAGGGATCCTTGGTGTCGATATCTCCAGTGACGTCCAGTACCGTAATCACCTCGAAGACAAGGTCAAGTTGGCATCTAAGAAACTTGGAGTGCTCAACAGGGCGAAGCAGTACTTCACTGCGGGGCAAAGACTTATTCTTTATAAATCACAAGTCAGCAGGTGTGGAGCCACTTAGCCTGAGGAGAGATTTCGCCTCACTGTGCGTCTTCTACCGCCTATATAATGGTATGTGTTCAGATGAATTGTTCGACATGATGCCCACGGCCACTTTTTATCATCGCACCGCTCGCCACAGGCAGGGAATTCATCCTCACACATTGCATCCGCCTGCAGTGCGCACTGTAAGGTTTGAAAGAAATTTTATTCCGCGCACGCTTAGGCTGTGGAATGATCTCCCTGCCGTGGTTTTCCCTAGCGACTACAATATGGGGTTCTTCAAGAAGGGCATTAGAAGGTTTTTGCGGGGTCGGCAGCGCGAGTGCGATGCCCCTGGTGTTGCACGCGTCCCTAGGCCACGGTGACCGCTTCCCATCAGGTGGGCCGTGTGCTTGTCTGCCACCTAAGTGGTATAAAAAAAAAAAAAAAAAAAAAACCTGTTTATGCTACCACACCGTTGGCGTACTTATAGGTATAGCTTGAGAGAATAAGTTACGGAATTAAATCAACGCGAAACACCGACACTGCCCACTTGTGACCACGCAATGCCTGATATTCATATCAGGCAACGCGATGTTCGTACTCTGCTGCAATCACTCGATGTCTGGAAAGCCAGTGGTCCCGATGGTATTCCAGCGGTTGTTCTACGTAATTGCGCAGCGGAGTTGTCTCCAATGCTTACACGTCTGTACCGCATATCTTACATCGCGGGTACAGTGCCGCCCGCTTGGAGGGAGGCGAATGTACAGCCGATCCCCAAGAATGGGGACCGGTCCGAGCCAAGCAATCATCGACCCACAGCCGTCACCTCAGTGCTGTGCAAGGTTTTTGAGCCTATCATTAACGCACAGCTCATGTGGCACCCAGAGGATCACTCCCTAATTAATGATCGGCAATATGGCTTCGGGCCGAAACGGTCAACGGGTGATCATCTAGCGTACGTTACCCATCTATGGGGTGAGGCTATGGACAAGCATGGCGAGTCTCTGGCTATCAGCCTTGACAGCGCCAAAGCTTTCGATAGAGTCTGGCACAAGTCGCTTCTTTCCTTTGGCGCAAGTCGCCTTTGGTTTGCCTCCTCGATTGTGCAGCTGGATTGGTAGCTTCCTGCAGGAGCGTCGAATTCGAGTGCTTTGCGACGGACAAGCATCGGAGTTTTTGCAGGTTAACGCTGGTGTACCGCACTCTTTCTTCTGCATATCAATGACATGCTGTCAGTACTGTAGGCAGCATTCATTGCTATGCAAATGATAGTACCGTGCATGGGCGTTATCTCGGTCACCCTGCGGCCAAACAGGCTGACATCGAGGAAAAAAGACAGCTTCTTGTCACTGAGCTTGACCGGGTCCTGAATCACATTTCTCAATGGGGCTCTGAGAACCTGGTCGAGTTCAATGCCAAGAAGACGTTTACAGCAAAGGTATCTCCTTTCCTTCCGCTCCCCAGTCCTCGAGACACACCATTGCCACTGCAGGACAATCTCGATTTACTCGGCATGGATGTTCGCTGCAAGCTGAACAACAAAAACTACATCGAGAGCATCATTAAAATGGTCTCGCGTAAACTCGGAGTCCTGAACAGGGTGAAGCGGTTTTTCACGCCGGAGCAGCGGTGTCCAGAAGTCACGAACACCCTCGAGCCTCTACAGCTACGTACAGATATCGCGTCTTTGGCAGTTTTTTACCGGCTCTACCATGGCGAGTGTTCCGATGAGGTCTTCCAAATTAATACCACCCTCTCCTTTCCTACACAGAACTACACGTACCATACTGAGGTATCACCCTCACACGGTGGAATCAATTCCATCGAGAACCGGTCCCTCTTTTATTTGCCGCACCATAAAGACTTGGAATTCTTTACCAGCGGATGTGTTTCCTTCCTCCTATAGCCCCGGGGCCTTTAAGCGGGGTGTGAAAAAGCATTTGATGAGGCCGTCAAGCTGAGGGCCGCCTGTATAGCACCATGAAGCTATAGATAAACATGGAGGCCACACTTTCAATACCTACTTGAAGCACGGTCTATATTTACTATCTTGCTCTGTGTGGGCTAACTTCTCTTTCTAAGTATGGTAACCTTCTAAACAAGAAATCATCATTTAAACAAGTTTAAACACTTACGCGTGGAATTTTATATCACCTTCTTGACGCCACGTACTACCGCAACCACGCTCTATACAATTTTACACCATTTTTTGAGTTTGTACTTATAATTATCTTTAAATATGTTAAAAACCGAAACAAACATAAACAACCGCTACCTATATTGTTGGTTGATAGTTGACATGTAGTACCAATGTTGCCACATTACCTTCTGAATCCTTACAAAATGGGAATGTAATTCACTGATTCCTGATTCGACAACCCAATCATGCATAATAAATGGCATATAATTTTTCAATTTCCACATTAAATAATCGTAGTCGAACTATAAAGATATTTATCAATCATTTTACTTGCATTTTTGGTTAGTATGGTCTATTTCTATAATTCACTAGGATACTAGTAAGAAGATAGCAGCATTGTACAAATACACGAAAGAGAAGTTGGCCCACAGAGAGTGAGATAGAGACATGTAGGTATTTGAGTCAAGCTGTTCTTCTCAGTTTGGCTTCCATGTTTATTTATAGCTTCATAAGTAGCACTACAGGTGTATGTGGTGGTGACACCCCAGTCCTGAAACTTTGCCATTAGCTTACCATCTGGCGAAATAAAGTCATTTTGACGTGTCCTATATAAAAAAAAAACTTCAATCGATCAACACTATATTTTACACAGCCAGCAAGAAACACTTGCGAAAAAGTAGTGTCTGCTTGATGGTAGTTCAATGGTCGTTTAATGACAAACATTCATCATAAAAACTTCGTCAGGTCATTGAAACAACTGTCAAAAATTTTAGTAGAATACCATTTCATGAAGACATCGAGACTTCATCGATTTGCAGACTACCGTTTGGTAGCAATGACAGTTCAGTGGCAAGTCATCGCGAGGCTAATGGTCTGAAATAGTTAGCAGAATACGAAAAGTGCAAAAACATGCCGACTCACTATAGTAGCGGCACGATATGATGGCCGTTTTGACACATTACAATAGTGATATAAAATGTTAATTTATTCTCGAAAAAAATATAATCAACTCTTTATGTTTTTATTCCAAGCAGTACCTACCTGATTAAAAAAAATGTTTACTCAATATATTTGAACGAACTGAATATTGAAATGAAAATGAGTAATATTACTTTATATGCAGACAAAAATCAAAATAATACAAAAAGAGACCAAAAAAGACCAAGAAGCCATAAAAGCCCATATTTAATCAGATTCGTCTATGACCACCGATTACCTATACGAACTATTAGGTAATCGGTGTCCATATTGCTATAGTCACTGTCGTCACTGCTATCATCACCTAAATTAATTTATAGGTTCTTTTTCTAAAATATATTATCTATTTTCACATTTCAAAAAACAAATACCGAGTTGTGTGGTAAATAAGTACACCAATAATTATAATCTTACTAGCTTTTAGTTCGCTTCGCCCGCGTGGATGTCGGTTATCGCGACCAAACATAGCCTATGTCTCGAGGTCTAATCTAATCTACCTCTATACAAAATTTCAACAAAATCGGTTCAGCGGTTCAGACGTGAAAGCGTGAAAGCGTAACAGACAGACAGACAGGGTTACTTTCGCATTTATAATATTAGTACTATACGCGCCAAACAACTTTGCGTCTATGAAGTTCGCGCAAGAGGCGCAGCAATGATGGATTTGTAGGTATCGCAGGGGTAACGTTCGCGCAGCTGAGGGGGGACGGGTAGGCACGTGGCCAGCCGATACAATGCACCTGCATCACTGACCTGTAATAATAATCGCTAGACTGACTATATTCATAGAAAATGACAATTATTTTTGTGCCGATTTGAAGCGCCGCGTTTGACAGACGAGTGTACTGAGAACTAATTAGTTTGCAAATGGCCGTTGTTTGTTTACCTATCTGAAATGGAGTCTGTGTGAAATTAGAAGTTTTTTAAAGTAATTATTGTGTTTGTGCTACAAATTGAAGTGTTTTAATATATAAAGTTGGTTTATGTTGGATAATTAAGTAGGTATTCGTTATGAGATCGTGTGTGTATTGTAAAAACCAGATGAGAGAAGGGCAGTGGTGTTTCTTGTCACAAGTAAGTAAATATAAGGATTTAACACTTAAACTATTATTATAATAAAACCGTAATTTAGGTTATTTTTACTATGATAAGCGAATACCCTTTGAGTTTAGGGGATTTTAAGAATATTTTCATAATCAATAATGTTTAATAGGGATGTCAAAATGTATATCGATAATTTTCTATCGAATGCCAAAATTCGTAGGTTTTATTTTTTTTTAAACAAAAGGCTTGGTATATGTACTACAAACAATTTTATGAACATTATTAAAATGGTATTTATCACTAATAAACACTTCAAATTGAAGTAGGTAGTCGAAACAGTGACATTTGAAAAAGTTTCATCAATACCAAGACACTTGTTGTCCATCATTATTATTAGTTCCAAGTACACTCACGGCTGCTGTCAGCGCCAAATAGGCACACTGTAGTGGGACTGACCGCCAGTCCAGAGTACTTATACAGGTCAGTGACCTGCATGTTCAATCGTGCATCTCGCTCTGACGCGTTCGGTAATTTTGCCATTTCGTTCTAACGTACTGTTGTGAACTTAATTGTTAAAAGATTTTGTTAATTTAAATTATAAATCTGTCGATATTATACTTATCACAAGTAAATTGATTTATGTAAATGATGCTGCAATCGGGTAGGTCGGTATTATAGTTCTATTCAAAATATCTATGCACTGGAAATTCCTTCAGGTCATTATTTATTACGTTGTTTGCTGCCTAAATAGATTAAATATTTAGCATGATTCAATTAGATGAAAATCTCGAATGAATACTGAGAAGGTTTATTATTATAGTACCTAATTCATAGTTTTTTTATTATAGTACCGACAATATTAAGGTCCCGTGAACATTTATTTTTAATTTTTATCCATCCATACTATACGCGCCAAACAACTTTGCGTCTACGAAGTTAGCTACTTAATCAAGGTTGCGCAGGTACCGTCGCGAACAAAAGTACTGAGTATGAAATTAGGTACTATAATAAAAAAACTATGAATTAGGTACTATAATAATAAACCTTCTCAGTATTCATTCGAGATTTTCATCTAATTGAATCATGCTAAATATTTAATCTATTTAGGCAGCAAACAACGTAATAAATAATGACCTGAAGGAATTTCCAGTGCATAGATATTTTGAATAGAACTATAATACCGACCTACCCGATTGCAGCATCATTTACATAAATCAATTTACTTGTGATAAGTATAATATCGACAGATTTATAATTTAAATTAACAAAATCTTTTAACAATTAAGTTCACAACAGTACGTTAGAACGAAATGGCAAAATTACCGAACGCGTCAGAGCGAGATGCACGATTGAACATGCAGGTCACTGACCTGTATAAGTACTCTGGACTGGCGGTCAGTCCCACTACAGTGTGCCTATTTGGCGCTGACAGCAGCCGTGAGTGTACTTGGAACTAATAATAATGATGGACAACAAGTGTCTTGGTATTGATGAAACTTTTTCAAATGTCACTGTTTCGACTACCTACTTCAATTTGAAGTGTTTATTAGTGATAAATACCATTTTAATAATGTTCATAAAATTGTTTGTAGTACATATACCAAGCCTTTTGTTTAAAAAAAAATAAAACCTACGAATTTTGGCATTCGATAGAAAATTATCGATATACATTTTGACATCCCTATTAAACATTATTGATTATGAAAATATTCTTAAAATCCCCTAAACTCAAAGGGTATTCGCTTATCATAGTAAAAATAACCTAAATTACGGTTTTATTATAATAATAGTTTAAGTGTTAAATCCTTATATTTACTTACTTGTGACAAGAAACACCACTGCCCTTCTCTCATCTGGTTTTTACAATACACACACGATCTCATAACGAATACCTACTTAATTATCCAACATAAACCAACTTTATATATTAAAACACTTCAATTTGTAGCACAAACACAATAATTACTTTAAAAAACTTCTAATTTCACACAGACTCCATTTCAGATAGGTAAACAAACAACGGCCATTTGCAAACTAATTAGTTCTCAGTACACTCGTCTGTCAAACGCGGCGCTTCAAATCGGCACAAAAATAATTGTCATTTTCTATGAATATAGTCAGTCTAGCGATTATTATTACAGGTCAGTGATGCAGGTGCATTGTATCGGCTGGCCACGTGCCTACCCGTCCCCCCTCAGCTGCGCGAACGTTACCCCTGCGATACCTACAAATCCATCATTGCTGCGCCTCTTGCGCGAACTTCATAGACGCAAAGTTGTTTGGCGCGTATAGTACTAATATTATAAATGCGAAAGTAACCCTGTCTGTCTGTCTGTTACGCTTTCACGCTTTCACGTCTGAACCGCTGAACCGATTTTGTTGAAATTTTGTATAGAGGTAGATTAGATTAGACCTCGAGACATAGGCTATGTTTGGTCGCGATAACCGACATCCACGCGGGCGAAGCGAACTAAAAGCTAGTAAGATTATAATTATTGGTGTACTTATTTACCACACAACTCGGTATTTGTTTTTTGAAATGTGAAAATAGATAATATATTTTAGAAAAAGAACCTATAAATTAATTTAGGTGATGATAGCAGTGACGACAGTGACTATAGCAATATGGACACCGATTACCTAATAGTTCGTATAGGTAATCGGTGGTCATAGACGAATCTGATTAAATATGGGCTTTTATGGCTTCTTGGTCTTTTTTGGTCTCTTTTTGTATTATTTTGATTTTTGTCTGCATATAAAGTAATATTACTCATTTTCATTTCAATATTCAGTTCGTTCAAATATATTGAGTAAACATTTTTTTTAATCAGGTAGGTACTGCTTGGAATAAAAACATAAAGAGTTGATTATATTTTTTTCGAGAATAAATTAACATTTTATATCACTATTGTAATGTGTCAAAACGGCCATCATATCGTGCCGCTACTATAGTGAGTCGGCATGTTTTTGCACTTTTCGTATTCTGCTAACTATTTCAGACCATTAGCCTCGCGATGACTTGCCACTGAACTGTCATTGCTACCAAACGGTAGTCTGCAAATCGATGAAGTCTCGATGTCTTCATGAAATGGTATTCTACTAAAATTTTTGACAGTTGTTTCAATGACCTGACGAAGTTTTTATGATGAATGTTTGTCATTAAACGACCATTGAACTACCATCAAGCAGACACTACTTTTTCGCAAGTGTTTCTTGCTGGCTGTGTAAAATATAGTGTTGATCGATTGAAGTTTTTTTTTTATATAGGACACGTCAAAATGACTTTATTTCGCCAGATGGTAAGCTAATGGCAAAGTTTCAGGACTGGGGTGTCACCACCACATACACCTGTAGTGCTACTTATGAAGCTATAAATAAACATGGAAGCCAAACTGAGAAGAACAGCTTGACTCAAATACCTACATGTCTCTATCTCACTCTCTGTGGGCCAACTTCTCTTTCGTGTATTTGTACAATGCTGCTATCTTCTTACTAGTATCCTAGTGAATTATAGAAATAGACCATACTAACCAAAAATGCAAGTAAAATGATTGATAAATATCTTTATAGTTCGACTACGATTATTTAATGTGGAAATTGAAAAATTATATGCCATTTATTATGCATGATTGGGTTGTCGAATCAGGAATCAGTGAATTACATTCCCATTTTGTAAGGATTCAGAAGGTAATGTGGCAACATTGGTACTACATGTCAACTATCAACCAACAATATAGGTAGCGGTTGTTTATGTTTGTTTCGGTTTTTAACATATTTAAAGATAATTATAAGTACAAACTCAAAAAATGGTGTAAAATTGTATAGAGCGTGGTTGCGGTAGTACGTGGCGTCAAGAAGGTGATATAAAATTCCACGCGTAAGTGTTTAAACTTGTTTAAATGATGATTTCTTGTTTAGAAGGTTACCATACTTAGAAAGAGAAGTTAGCCCACACAGAGCAAGATAGTAAATATAGACCGTGCTTCAAGTAGGTATTGAAAGTGTGGCCTCCATGTTTATCTATAGCTTCATGGTGCTATACAGGCGGCCCTCAGCTTGACGGCCTCATCAAATGCTTTTTCACACCCCGCTTAAAGGCCCCGGGGCTATAGGAGGAAGGAAACACATCCGCTGGTAAAGAATTCCAAGTCTTTATGGTGCGGCAAATAAAAGAGGGACCGGTTCTCGATGGAATTGATTCCACCGTGTGAGGGTGATACCTCAGTATGGTACGTGTAGTTCTGTGTAGGAAAGGAGAGGGTGGTATTAATTTGGAAGACCTCATCGGAACACTCGCCATGGTAGAGCCGGTAAAAAACTGCCAAAGACGCGATATCTGTACGTAGCTGTAGAGGCTCGAGGGTGTTCGTGACTTCTGGACACCGCTGCTCCGGCGTGAAAAACCGCTTCACCCTGTTCAGGACTCCGAGTTTACGCGAGACCATTTTAATGATGCTCTCGATGTAGTTTTTGTTGTTCAGCTTGCAGCGAACATCCATGCCGAGTAAATCGAGATTGTCCTGCAGTGGCAATGGTGTGTCTCGAGGACTGGGGAGCGGAAGGAAAGGAGATACCTTTGCTGTAAACGTCTTCTTGGCATTGAACTCGACCAGGTTCTCAGAGCCCCATTGAGAAATGTGATTCAGGACCCGGTCAAGCTCAGTGACAAGAAGCTGTCTTTTTTCCTCGATGTCAGCCTGTTTGGCCGCAGGGTGACCGAGATAACGCCCATGCACGGTACTATTATCTGCATAGCAATGAATGCTGCCTACAGTACTGACAGCATGTCATTGATATGCAGAAGAAAGAGTGCGGTACACCAGCGTTAACCTGCAAAAACTCCGATGCTTGTCCGTCGCAAAGCACTCGAATTCGACGCTCCTGCAGGAAGCTACCAATCCAGCTGCACAATCGAGGAGGCAAACCAAAGGCGACTTGCGCCAAAGGAAAGAAGCGACTTGTGCCAGACTCTATCGAAAGCTTTGGCGCTGTCAAGGCTGATAGCCAGAGACTCGCCATGCTTGTCCATAGCCTCACCCCATAGATGGGTAACGTACGCTAGATGATCACCCGTTGACCGTTTCGGCCCGAAGCCATATTGCCGATCATTAATTAGGGAGTGATCCTCTGGGTGCCACATGAGCTGTGCGTTAATGATAGGCTCAAAAACCTTGCACAGCACTGAGGTGACGGCTGTGGGTCGATGATTGCTTGGCTCGGACCGGTCCCCATTCTTGGGGATCGGCTGTACATTCGCCTCCCTCCAAGCGGGCGGCACTGTACCCGCGATGTAAGATATGCGGTACAGACGTGTAAGCATTGGAGACAACTCCGCTGCGCAATTACGTAGAACAACCGCTGGAATACCATCGGGACCACTGGCTTTCCGGACATCGAGTGATTGCAGCAGAGTACGAACATCGCGTTGCCTGATATGAATATCAGGCATTGCGTGGTCACAAGTGGGCAGTGTCGGTGTTTCGCGTTGATTTAATTCCGTAACTTATTCTCTCAAGCTATACCTATAAGTACGCCAACGGTGTGGTAGCATAAACAGGTTTTTTTTTTTTTTTTTTTATACCACTTAGGTGGCAGACAAGCACACGGCCCACCTGATGGGAAGCGGTCACCGTGGCCTAGGGACGCGTGCAACACCAGGGGCATCGCACTCGCGCTGCCGACCCCGCAAAAACCTTCTAATGCCCTTCTTGAAGAACCCCATATTGTAGTCGCTAGGGAAAACCACGGCAGGGAGATCATTCCACAGCCTAAGCGTGCGCGGAATAAAATTTCTTTCAAACCTTACAGTGCGCACTGCAGGCGGATGCAATGTGTGAGGATGAATTCAATTTGTCTTGCACGCTCTACAGCCTGAACTGCTTGACGGATTTTGACAAACAAGGTGTTGTTTGATTCGTCATGATTGTGTGAGTGACACCAGGTATATTAAAATTTCTAGAAAATCAAAATGGCGGATTTTTGGCGCCACAAACATTTGACTGCGATGGACGCAAAAACCACTGAACGAATTTCGATGTGGTTTTATTCGTTTAAAAGGTCTTGGTCAGATTTAAAATCTTACGTTTGTTTGATTACTATCGGTTTAGTGGAACCGGAGATATAAGCAAAAATATAATAATTAAGGTTGAATTTCAGTGATGTCCCTTCACTACTCGAAAATTATTAACTCCATTAAAGATAGATTTTATACTTCATTATTATCCGGGCAGCTATGTAAATAACTAAAAAGTATAAAATAAAAAAAATAAATTTAAAAATTCAAAAACCCGACTGCCTAAAAACTGAAAAGAAAAAAACAAGCACTTATTGATGTCCGGTTTTTGAATTTTTAAATTTATTTTTTTTATTTAATTATTGTACGTGGATACGCAACACGAAACACTCACTAAAAAGCAGTTTCTGCATACCTAATGATAGCTCAATTGTAGTTCAATGACAAAAACCATCCTGAAGTCATTGAAACAACTGTCAAGTAATAGTAGAATACCATTTTCCCGAACAATAACGAAGCCATCGCGACAACATCGAATTGCAGAGTAGCGACAGTTCAGTGGTGAGTCATCTGGAGGATGTTGGTAGGCCATTGGTCTTTTAATAGTTAGTAGAATACGAAAACAGCAAAACCGTACCGACGACACTCCATCGATACACAACTGACATACTATTGAAATAGCAGACTTGAGGCCCAGGTAAAATGTTTATAATGCCTAATCATACTATGGCGATGAAAACGTGAAAAAACAAGTCACGGAAATGAAACATCTGCGGGTCTAAAATGGCCGTATTGGATGTTTCCAAGAATATTAGAACCAATGGATACTGCAAGGACATACATTGCAGTGTCTCCATCTAGTTGGTTGGGTTGCGTACCTTTCTTTGCGGTGACCATGTTTAATTGCAAGGTTGGAATATATGATGTAGTTTACGTCTATGCTCATGAAAATAAATGGTATAGTCTACGTTTCCATATTTACTAATATTATAAAGAGAGGCCAAATTCATTGAAAAGGTCATTTTACTATGATATATTTAAAAGCTATTAAAGATGAAAACAGTAATCTTGTAACTTATTTATTTATGCAATGTAAGCATGATAACAAAATAAATTATTGACATTAAATGAAGGATTATGTATTTACTTATTTTATACATACGGTGTCATTACAGGCAAACCCAATGCGACAGAGTAGCAACAAAAGGGAGTTTCCTATAGTAGCGTCACATTAATAGGTAACATTTGAAGTTTGTCAGTTTTATATTCATAATGAGGTGACCTGTTAAAAAAACCCGACTGCGTAAAAAAAGAAAAAGAAAAAAACAAGCACTCAGATGTCCGGTGGTCTAGAAATATAACAACTTAACAGTCGGGATCCATTATTCAACAGCCAATCTTATTTTTCAAAGGATCCCGACTGTTAAGTTGTTATGTCTCTAGACCACCGGACATCTGAGTGCTTGTTTTTTTCTTTTTCTTTTTTTACGCAGTCGGGTTTTTAATTTCTAAATTATATTTTTTTATTTTATACTTTTTAGTTATAAGTGTCCTAGCCAGCTATTTACCCGATTGGACTTTCTACTGCCTAATAAAAACCTATGAATTGTTGTTATAATAATAATAATAATAATAATAGCCTTTAATTTCAGATGTTATACATAGTTTCGTATCATGACATTTCAGCCCAAATCGACCCCAGTCCAGGGTGTCTCTCTGGCAACATCTGCTTGCCCTTTGGCAAAGGCCTCCTCCAACGCCCTCCACCCCTCCCTGTCTCTGCCAGTCTCGACCAAGAGTGGCCTGCTGCGGCTTTCAATTCGTCTTCCCATCGCTTGAACTGGCGGCCCCTTTTTCTTTTCTTACCCCTTGGGTACCAGTGCATTATATCCTTGCTCCATTTGTCTTTGCCCCTAATTGTGTGGCCCGTCCATCTCCACTTCAGTCTTTTAATTTT
Source organism: Lithosia quadra (assembly GCA_963576445.1). Classification (NCBI taxonomy): domain Eukaryota; kingdom Metazoa; phylum Arthropoda; class Insecta; order Lepidoptera; family Erebidae; genus Lithosia; species Lithosia quadra. The sequence continues at coordinate 4,972,918 of OY754897.1, forward strand.
AAATGTTACACATTCCAGTTTGGTTTTTGCTCTTATTTGTGTATGCCTTACTCTGTCCGCTAGCTTCAAGTTCAGCATGCTTCTCTCCATTGCCTTCTGACAAGTTTCCAGCTTTCTGCTTTGCGCTTTTGTGGTGGCCCAGGTCTGGCAGCCATAAGTAAGTATGGGCAGTATGCAGGTGTTAAAGAGTTTGGTTTTCATGTATATGCTTATTTCTCTGTTTTTCATAATTTCCTTCAGTGTCCAAAATCTCTTCCATGCATTGCCAATTCTGGTGTCAATTTCTTTAGTCGTTAGATCATTGAATGATATGATTTGACCTAAGTACTGGTACTCTTCCACATACAATATCTGGTTATTATTTATTATTATTGGTTCTTTTATGCTGTTAGTCATGGCTTTTGTTTTTTTGAGAGTTCATGGTTAGGCCCACCTTTTGGCTTTCGGTGTCTAAATCTGTAAGCATGCATTGTAATTCCTCTTTGGTATTGGAAAAGATGATAAGGTCATCCGCAAACCGAAGATGCGTAAGACTCGCGCCATTTATGTTTAGACCATAATTTTCCCAGTTCAGTCCTCGGAAGACATCTTCAAGTACTGCCGAGAATAGTTTGGGTGATAGGGGGTCCCCCTGTCGTACTCCTCGTTCTATTTTTATTTCTTGCCCTTCTCTTTCCAGCCTCACTTTTGCTGTGGAGTTTTCATACATGTTTCGCATGATTCTTATATACTTATTCTCCACTCCTTGGTTTTTAAGTGCACGCCAGATCTTCCCATGCTCTAGGGAGTCAAAAGCCTTGCAATAGTCTACAAACCCGAAGTAAAAAGGCGTATTGTACTCTTTGCTCTTCTCGACGATCTGCTTTACCGTATGTATATGGTCTAGTGTTGAGTAGCCATGTCTGAATCCAGCTTGTTCCTTTGGTTGATTTTCATCTAGTTGTGTTGTTAAGCGGTTCAGTAAAACTTTAGCAAACACCTTGTATACATTCGATAGAAGGCTGATGGGCCGGTAATTATTAATATCGTTCATATCGCCTTTTTTGTGTATCAATATTATGGTTGATTTTGTCCACTGTGTTGGGACTACTTCATTCCTTAAGACTTCATTGAAAATAAGGGTAAGTACTGGAATAATATGGTGCTTGCAATGAAGTAGGAACTCATTGCTAATCTTGTCTGGGCCGGGAGCTTTATCTTTCTTCTGGCTCTCAATGGCTATCTCAACTTCTCTGGGTAGTATATCTAGAACTTCGGAGTCGGAGTCGCCTGTTAGGTCAGTTGGTTCCATTATTGCCTGTGTTGAATATAGTTGGCGATAGAAGTCTGTGGCAATAGTGATAATTTCAGGCCTTTGATTTATACTTTTCCCCCTCTTGTCCAATATATTAGGAATCCATTCTCTGACATGTGTTAACTCCTTTATGGCCTTCTTAATCCCTCCTGTTTTTACTATGTGTTCCTCGAAAGTTTTAAGTCTAAGGTGTTTCCTGTCCCTCCTCATATTAGTTTTTATTTCCTTACTCAGCTTTGCTATTTCTTGTCTTACCTCTTTTGTTTTGTTAATTATAGATATTAATGTGGCTCTTTGCTGTAGTAGACTCTTTGTTATGTCTGATAGCTGATCTTTTCTTTCTGGTTTTGTGGGTACAGTATGACTATCTATCAGTTGGTACAAGTAGTCGAATTTCTCTTGTGTGCCCAATCCTATTGTTGATTCAGTGAAGTTTTGTAGGAAATTGTTGAAGTCGATAGTAGGTATAGTTTCCACGGTGTGCCTGTTTACTTTGAAGGGTCTTTGTCTATTTCCACCTAGGTTCAGTATCGCTCTAACCATCCTGTGATTGCTGTTGAAGTTAATTTTGTTGATGACTCTGCAGTCGTTGAATAGTCTTCGATTGTTTGTGAGGATATAGTCAATCTCGTTCCTAACTGATCCATTAGGTGATATCCAGGTCCATCTATTTTTAGGGCGGTTTTTAAATTCTGTGTTTAATATATTTAAGTTGTTTTCATAAGCTAACTCTAATAATTTCGCCCCATTCCGTGTCCTTTTCGTCCCGCTGTAGTATGGCCCAAGTATGATGTTTTCTCCTTGTCTTCTGTTGCCTAGTTGTGCGTTGAAGTCCCCCATTACTATGATGTTTCTATGACAATGGTTCTTAATTGTAGAGTTTAAGCTTTGGTAAAATGAGTCTATTTCTACTTCGCTTGCTTGTTCAGTTGGTGAGTAAACTTGTACTATAGACCACATTTCGTTTTTAGGTGCCAATACGAGGTTCAGCACTGCAATGCGTTCTGAGATGCCAAGGAATTCTTGGATTTCATTCCTCCTTTCATTTTTTATGAGGAAGCCAACACCATAACTGCCAGGTGTTTCACCCTTGTGGTAAAAAATGAATTTAACGTGGTCTTCTATTTTTTCGCCCTGGCGCCGCACTTCGCTCAAACCAATTATTGTCCAGTTTATGTCTTCTAGTGCCATTTCCAGCTCAAGCAGACTATCGTTAGTTCTTAACGACAACGTATTGTACGTCGCAATGTAAATGTGGTTATTCTTCGAGTTACCACGATTGAGGGTTTTATCAATCTGGGTACTTTCAATTCTAGGGTAGGAAGTGGCTATGTTTCGGCAGTTTGTAGCTATCTGAGGTGTATGGTAAAGTTGTTGGGGTGGGTTTATTGGAGGGTAATGGTCATCTTCCCCCACGGTGACCAGCCGGCTTGGGGTGACTTCTTCAAAAGTTGATTTGGTTTTGTTTGAGTTATCTGCGTTGTTTTTCCGGCTCCGAGTATCAGTGTTCGTTAGTTTTTTGAGAATTCTGACAGAGAGACTGATCTTCCACGGTCAACAAAGTTTAGCATACTGGGTCTTATGGTTTCTTTAATAATAGCTTTAGTAGTTGACGACGTTGGGTTGTTCTTTGTGTTAACTCTCTTCTGTGTAGACGTATTGGGCGAACCTGACTCCTCCCTTTTCCTTTTGTCCCGAGTTGTATCTGTCTGCTTCCTCACTATTAATTTATCATATTTAATATAAGCATTATTTCCTTTCTTCCTCTCCTCTTCTACTTGTACCTGTAGCTGTTTTCTCTTTAGTAGCACATCTCTGGGGTAATCTTCTTTGACATTCACACCTGGGGGTAATTTAGACTTATTTTTCAATATTAAGTGTTTCTTCCATGTAGAAGAGATTGTGATGACTATGGGGCGGTTCTTGTTCTTAGTATGTTGCCCAATTCTATACAAGTTGCTGATTTCATGGCTATCTAGATGCGTTCCTGACTCTAGTATGGTATCTTTGAGGTGATCAACTAGCTCAGCTTCAGATTTACCACTTTCTTCCATTCCGAAGAAGACAATGAATGTTGTTACGCAACTTTAAATCGCTATAGATCCTAAATGGTCAATGGAATCGAAAAATGTTGAAAGAAAACTAAAAATGATTTTTAAACCTATTCAACGATACCCCACTTGACATAGTTTGCTGACTTTCATTTTTTTTATTTTCACAATATGGCGGCCAGTAGTCGCCATATTGAATTTTCACTGACGTCATGTCTTTAGTGACACTCGCCGGACTAAGAGGAATCGATTGACGTGTGAATCATGAAAATCGGCCCAGGCGTTTGGCCTGTATAGTGCTTCAAAGGAACATACAAACATACATACATACATACATACATACATACATACATAGGCTGTTAAACACATTACCACAATAATTACATTATCCTTTGCGTTGCGCTGTCGGGTAAAAAAGGTCGATTAAAACGAATGAATCGATACGGACTTGAAAGATAATGTGAATTTTAAAAATCGTCAGGTGAATCCCTGTCCCATTATTATACTTTCTTTCGTAAATTTAAGGAACAAAATAAGACAAATACATGATCTATACTTATAATAAAACTGTAGAGAGGTCAATTCTGTTCATTGCATATATTTACAAAATAACTATTGGGGGATGATTGGTGATCGATACTAATGCAAAAAATGCAAACAGTAAATTTTTTGTCTTTCTATCTGTAAATAGGTATATAATAATATTTTGAGTCAACCTGTATACAGTAAGTTTATACTACCGTGGTCTAAGTATGTACAGTCGTGAACAAATAAAAAAGTGTAGTGGTTTTTAGAAACGATAACTTAAACCTACTTGAGTAGGTATAGGTTATGTCTAGAAAGCAATAAATAATAAGCGTCAAAGTTGAAATTATGTACTTATTATGACCAGCTTCCTAGCAATGGACGTAAAAAGTACTGAATGAATTTTGATGCGGCTTTTTTATTAGAAAGGTCTTACTTAGACTCAAAATTTATCGTATGTTTGCTTGCAATTGGTTAAGTACAACCGGAGATATATGACCAAAAGCGACCTAAAAACGAAGCGCGGGTGAAGCCATGGGTATATCAGCTTGTATAAAAAGTAGCCTATATGTTGCCCAGAAGTATGAACTATAATCGTATCAAGTTTGATCAAAATCCCTCCAGTAGTTTTGATCCATGCGTGCACATACAGATAGACAGACAGAAAGACAAAAAAAATACTGATTGCATTTTTTGCATTAGTATCGATCACTAATTATTTCCCAATATGTAGTTATTTTTTAAATATATTCAACTAGCTGTTGCCCGCGCCTCCACCCACGTTGATGTCGGTTATCGCAACCAAACATAGCCTATGTTCATTATCTAGGTCTAATCTACTCCTATACCAAGTTTCATCAAAATCAGTTTAGCGGTTCAGGCGTGAAAGCGTAACAGACAGACAGACCGAGTTACTTTCGCATTTATAATAATTTAGTATGGATGTATAGAATTGACCTCTCTACAGTTAATATTGTAATTATGATGGATATTGTAAACGTGCGGAAAGCATTTGACGTTTTGTGGGACTATGCTATGTATTTATTGCAATGCAGGAGCTTCTAGTAGGAGACTATCCCGCAAAATACGGATGGTTGGTCACCTTACGAATTTTTGGTAAACAGTGTTGCTTCTTTATTAAAATGGCTGTCACCCACAATCTAAGAAGCGAATATGTGTCAATTTTTTTATTAATTTCTATAAATATTACTCAATTAATAATAATTGATATGTACGGTGTTCTATGAATTTTCATAAAGCTCAACTAGAATCAAAATGAAGCAAATCAAATTTGACTTTGACAGGTTTGGATTGGGAAATTTTAACGTATCATGGCAATTTTAGGCAGTGTGCGAGAGAGATGACCTCCGGCCGAGATTCAAAAATCCTGGAGACAACCGCTCGTTCGAAATGAATCGTCCAGCTAAGTACAAGGAAATTTCTAATGTTCTTGGATGTTTCACCTAAATTGACAATCATTTGACGTTTTTTAGATGAGACACTTTTTAGACGGTAAAATGGTCGCTTCATAATATGAAACCTCTTCGCTTCATATCATATTTCTCTCATATTAGACGCAATGTTGCTATACTGAAAAAAATATGGTATCGTATCAGAATCCTAATTGTGTGGTTATTGTAAAACAAAGATTTTTCCATTACTATAATGAAAATTGGTATTCATTATGTTCCATATACCTATATTTCGAGATTCCGTCCTACAAAGTACGATTTAAATGAAAAATAAAGCAAATAAACAAATACGATTCCAATCATTTTCCAATTTTATGTGGCAATGTTTTTGTCTGACATTTGCAATTTGACACATTTGTGTCAACTTCACTTCAATAAAATAAATGAAATAAATTATTATTTAAATAAAGTTCACTGGCTGTTAAAAAGCAACCGATACGTAAAACGTAATGATCCCTATAAATAATAAATGATCATCGAATAAATCGCGATAGTATCCAGCAAAAAGATCGTGTAAGAAGCTCTCGTGTAAGAAGTCTCCATGTCCGTGAGATCGCTGATAAACTAAAGAAGTGTCCTTTTCACTGCTGTGACTAGCGACGTGGATAACAAATGCCTGGTCATGGCACCTCCGCCGGACCCCGGTAGGGACGGGAGACCCAACAAGCTAGCACTTGACATCGTAAGGAATGACAATGCGCGCCGATTGTTTGTATCACTGCCATGGATGCTCAAGATCATGTGAAGTGTTCTGTGTGTGAAGTGGAGAATTAGTACAAATTTTGGGTGTAATTCAAATATAGATTCCCAACTTAAGTGGAAAAATGAACTTTAAACACCTGATACATAAATCTTTTCCGCATGTTATGCGTTGCGGAGTCTTAGAGATGAAATTGGTATTAATCAACTCAAAGCAGTTTACTACGCCCTTCGTGTAATCTAGGCTAAGGATACAGTTATGAAAAGCCTTTATTTTGCAAAAACTAGCAATTAGAATCATGGTCCGAATATCACAATATAAATCTTGTAAGGAACATTGCAATACACTAGGTACCTGTCCTAACTGTTCCGAGTCTATATGTTCTAAAGTAATTCGCCAAATATATACACAAGTATGAAGAAGGAAACAAGAAGGAAGACAATAAAAGACAGAATAGCTCCTGAACTGGATATTTTTAAGCATTGCGTTAGATCGGTGGAGTTGTGTTATTGGCTGTCTAATCATCTGAGGGACATTATACTATGTATAGCATTCATAGGTTCAATCTCAGTTAAAAGCATCCTTGTTGGGCAAATGTCTTTATACTCGTATAACATTTTATGACAATTGTGACATTTTTATTTATATAATTGTTAATAATTTTTGGGATTAATTCTATGAAATTTCAAACACAATGTAAATTGTTGAATTATTGAATGAATGAATCGAATCAAATCAAACCTGAAAATCTTACAAATATCCAATAAAAGTGTGACTGGAATGACTGAGAATGACTAGTGTCTATCTAATTAACCCTTATTTCGACGGAGATTTTTACATATTGATATCAAATTTTTTTTTTATTATTAGGTTTATATAGCATATTAGAGGTCTAAAAAAAATAAAGAAAAAAATACAACACCCACCATTTTTGCGAAATAGGTTGTCCGCCACGGCGGACACCGTCGAAATAACTGTAATTCTATACAAAAATGACTTGTCCGCTATGACGGACTTTGCCAAAATAGGGCAGTCAAAATAAAACAAGTAATATAAGAATGTAAGCATTATTTGATATGAAAATTGGAAAATTTATTACTTGGTGTCTTCCCAGTAACAAAACATAGTCGCGTATTACATACAAGCATCTTCATCGTATGTTTCGTACTAGTTTGCAGGAGGATCATCGAAAAGATAGGCTTACGTTTGACCACTATCTCACCTGATGAATAAGTGACGATGAGGTCTACGATGAATCCTGCTTCCCTAGAAGGAACCTATTCACTCGTGACTTGAATATTCCCAGGTTATAGCTTTCCGGAAACACAGACTCGGGCAGGGAAGCCCACTCCCTAGCTGTACGCAGCTGATGAATGTGTCGGCAGAGTGTTTTGTGCATATGAGTGGAATGTCGACCATATAGCGGTGTCGCGTCGCTGTTCGTCTGGTCATTCGTTGATAGAAAGGACTTGGAGCTATCAGGTTGTGCAATTCCAGAGCACACTCTCCGAAATGTATCCGATAGAACACCGATAGATCTGCAACTTTGCGTCGATGTTGCCCATGCGCCCAGGCTCTGAAGCCTTTTCTTCATCGTCATTGATGAGCCTCTTGGCCCACCTCTTGATTATCTCCAGCACTTCAAGGTGGTATTTAGGTGAGCCATCACACAGATACGAGCAGTACTCCGTACAGTATCGAACCTGCGCGCTTGGTACAAATTAAGTAGTTGCTCCGGTGTGAAGTATTATCGCACCATAAACAGGACGTCCAGCTTTTTTGCGGTCATTTGAGCTTTAGCCTCGATGTAAGACCCAAAGTAAAGCGTGGATGTGAGGGTTACGCCAAGAAGCTCAAGGTGATCAGTTATCTAAACAAGAATCAAAGCGAAGGTGCAGGCGAGGAGCTATTTGAATAGGTAGTGCGGATAATCAAGCTCATTATCGGAATTAGACTTTTCACCAGTTTCAGATGGTGCCCGCTATTTAGGTCAAGTGCTAATATTTTATTAGTGCGGCCATGCTGTAGCAAACACTGCCAAAGAAAAAAGAAAAGCTAAAAAAAGCCACCACACAAAAAATATATAATGAAAAAATGTAGGTACATACACTACATACACATACGAACACATAATAAAGTAGGTAGATACCTATAGTATATCTTTATTATGCACACCAAGGAGAAAACATGTATTATTAGGTTGTGTGTGCTTATAAATATGTATATTATTATCACTTTTTAAAAATAACACATATATTTATTTATTGACCTCTTTTCGACAAAGTCCGCTCCCACGGACAAGCAAAACTTTGTATGTTTTAGTATCATTTCGGCACAGTCCGGTGTGGCGGACAACTACTTCATGGACGAATTTCATGTAAATAAATAGCTACAAATGAATCATTTTATTAGTGCATGTATTCGTTATATACAAAACAACAAATATCACACCCAAATACCAATCCAAAATAATAAATAATAGGCAAAGATCTTGCAAATACCTTGCGCAAAGTTGAACACCTCTGCTTCTTCACCATTTTCGTCGATAAGTGACAGATGAAATATTGACAGATCACAAAGCTATTTTTTTTCTATTTGCCAGTTACATTTACTACTAATTAGTAAAAATAAATTGTTCAAAAATAGGTTCAATAGTGCCACAGATTTATTTAAAGTACTTGTCCGTCACAGCGGACTAAATCGAAATAAGGGTTAAAATTTTCAGAAAAGTGGAATAGAATATATTGTTAAGTGTTGGTATTCATGTTATACTTTTGAGTAGGTACCTAATGAATGATTGTGAAAATGAGAATACTATTTTTTATAGAGTGCTTCATATTGTAAAGACTGATTACAAAATGAAAAATGATATTTTATTAAGATACAGAGTAGTTTTGTACCTTTTTGCATCTTTTATTAAACATTTTATACCTTAAATCCTCCTCCCCTTCCTCTATCATGATCATGGTTGTATATAAACCCCATCACAATAGGCAGTTTTGTTCATTGATAATTATCATTTCATACCCACGGTACCCCCCTGGCCATACCCCTGGTGGTTACCGTAGGTCTTTTAAAGTTAAACGATAACACCGAGTAAGTTACCCTTTTTTTTTTCCGTGCGGAAATCCTCATGGATACCCACCCCGCGGCCAGCGGGGCAAGTTATGTCGGACTCTTACCGACTAAAACCGCACGCCGTCTAGGGTCTTCTGACACCAGGGTGTAAGGTGGCCCAAAGAGCATTTCCCTCGCACCCCGGCTTGACCCGGGCCATCTCCGGATTCGAGATGGCCCCCTCGGGTTTGGGAACCGCGTGGTTCCCGTCATGCCCCCGGAATAGGGGCGGCGCGCGCTGCTTCTGCTAGGGTGACAGGCGGCTCCACCCGTCACCCCCAGGCCAGCGCTCATGGAGGACGGAGGTCGTTGGACCTCCGACGCCTTAGGCGTCCGCGCCCGCCGCCGTTCGGGAGAGCTCTGTGCAGCCTCTCCCGAACCCTTTCCGCCGCCTCCTTCTCGAGCATGACTTGCTCGCAGAAGGAGGCGGCGGCCGACCACGCGTCCGCACTCTGCACCATCGCTGCGATCAGCACCGGCAGTGTGAGGACTCCCACCCCGAGGGCTGCCAGGAGGGCCTGTCGCGGCACCTCCCACGCCGGACACTCAGCCAGCGTGTGCAGCCCTGAGTCCTCATCCGCATCGCAGTGATGGCACTCGGGTGTTGGCTCCTTCCAAATCAGACACAAGTGATCCCCGAAGCACCCCTTACCAGAGATCACCTGCGTCAGCCGGTACGAGAGGCCCCCGTGAGGCCTCTCCAGCCAGTCCTCCATGACGGGTCTTACCGCCGCTACAACGGCGTGCCCCGCGCTTGGTTGCCCAAGTCGGTCCTTTCACTCCACCACGGTATCCCGGCGGAGCTGGGCGTGGATGGCCTCGATTACTCGAGGCTCCGGATCCAGTCCCCGCTCCTGCGCCTCCTTTCGCTACTAATATAGGCGCGAAAGGGCTCTCGCCTCCAGGTCCCACGGTGGAGTCCCGGCAAGGAGACTCGCCGCATCGAAGGAGATCGTGCGGTACCCCCTGATGACCCTGATAGCCATAACGCGCTGTGGCGCTCGCAGCGTGCGTCAGTTACGGCTATTCAGGGCCTCCGCCCAGATCGGGCACCCGTACAGGGCCATGGACCGCACGATCTCCGCGTAGAGCCTCCTGCAGGAGTCATCCGGCCCCCTCATGTTGGGCAACAGCCTCGCCAGAGCGTTAGCCGTGCCCTTCAATTTGGGGGCCAGCCTTCGGAGATGCTCCCTGAAGTCCCATCGGCCGTCAAGCACGAGCCCCAAATATTTCATCTGGGGCTCAATGCCGATGGATATGTCTCCCACATCGATGCTGGATCCCGCTGGTGGCACGCTCCGAGGCCCATGGAAGAACAGAGCCTCGGTTTTATGCAGAGCCACCTCGAGACCCAGCTGCAGGATCCGACCCACGGCTTGGGCAACCACGGTCGTGGCCTTCAGGGTCGCTTCGCTGTGAAACGCCCCGCACGCCGTCACTAGCGTGTCGTCCGCGTAACACGTGACGGCTGCCCCGTCCACGAGCTCACCGCGAAGCACCCAGTCGTAGCCGATATTCCACAGGAGCGGCCCCAAGACCGATCCCTGCGGAACACCGCACGACATTTCCCGCCCGCCGAGACCGGTCATGCTCGGGTAGATGACGGCTCTCTCCGACAAATACGCCCCGACTATGCGGCGAAGGTAGAGAGGCACTTCGTGATACACGAGCGCCTCCCTAACGCAACTCCAGGGCAAGGTGTTGAACGCGTTGGCGATGTCCAGGGACACCACCAACATCACCTCACCCCGGGCAACTGCATCCTTCGCCAGAGCCTTCACGCGCATGATGGCATCCACGGTGGAGCGCCTCTGCCGGAAGCCGTACTGCCCATCCGACAGGTCCGGCCCCACTCTGGAGAGGTGCTCGACGAGGCGCTTCGCGATAACTCTTTCAAAGAGCTTGCACACCTCGTCGAGCAACACTATTGGCCGGTAGGCGGACGGTGAATCCCACAGTCTCGGAAACTGGCCTCGCTCCAAACATGCGCTGAAAAGCCCTCTCAGTCGGGGCCCGTGAGCATCGTCGTTTAGAGCCAGGACCCACGCTCGGCCTGGAATGCCGTCGGGTCCCGGGGCGGTGTTCTTGGCTTTGAGCCTTCGCACCGCCAGCTCCACGTCGTCGTCGTCCACGCTGGGCGCCACAGGCGACCGAGGCGGAGTCATTTGCGGCGGAACTTGTTCCACCGCCCTCGCTGGGAACAGGGAGCTAACCACTCCTCCGAGGAGATCTGGCTGGAGACACTGGGTCAACGGCGGGGCCCAAGGGCGCAGCTTGCCCCGCACCATGCGATAGGGCCGCCCCTACGGGTCCCACTCCAACGTCTCCAACAGCTCGCGGCGGGCCTCGGCTTTGGCCCGTCTTATCTCCACTCGGAGGGCCTTTCGGGCCTCCCTGTATTCCGCGTATAACTCCGCCTGTCGGGCCTCCGCATCTGCGGGGCGGCGACGCCTCCTACGGAATCGGGCCCACCGGCGGTGTGTGATCACGCAGGCTTGATGCAGCCTCGCGATCTCCATCGACCACCAGTAGACCTGACGCTTCGGTTTATAGGGCGGAGCCCTAGGCATCGCCGCGACGCAGACACGGGTCATGGCCTCCCGGAACCACTGCGCTTCATCTTCTACGTCGACAGGCCGAGTAAGTTACCCTAGTGATGTGTTGACCTACCTATCTCTCGAATGATAAATTGGTAATTAGGTAAGTTATAGTAGGTAGGTACCTATAAATCTATATATATAAAAGAAAGTCTTGTTAGTTACACTGTTTATAACTCAAGAACGGCTGAACCGATTTGGTTGAAAAGTGGTTAGAACCAGGAGACGGACATAGCATTTTTTTTTAAGTTAGACATGTCAACATGACTTTACCTCGCCTGATGGTAAGCTAAAGGTAAATGAGCAGAGAGTGGAGTGAAGAGGAGTGTAGAGACATTTCATTGGTGGCGATATCGACTTCCACACGGGCGAAAGCTAGTATATTCGATAAATATAAATATTCCACTACATTTTACACAGCACTATCTAGACCCAATGTAAGCATAGCCTAACTAGCTTGTGTTATGGAATCTAGAATGCGGCATACCTACCTACTTAGAAACTTATCTTTGTAAATGCAGACCAATGCAAATATAAATTCATGATATTAGATCTTAGATTATTAATATGTCATTAGATCTAGATGAGCGCGGTAGCCTAGTGGTTTGGGTAATGGACTGCTGAGACGAGGTCTCGGGTTCGATCCCAGGTTCACCATGGCACACACCAATGACTTTTCGAAGTTATATGTGTATTTATCGCAGGTTTATAAGTGCCCGGTTAATGGCAATAGGCTCGCCACCTATTACATTGGGACCTAAACATAAACTGGCGAAATGTGGGTGCTAGCACCTCTGCCTACCCCTTCGGGGATATAGGCGTGAGTTTATGTTATGTTATGTAGATCTAGATGCATAAAAATATTTAGGTACACTGAGCGGGAATTGAAATCTTTAAAATCTCTGTAAAACCTATTTTCCACATAATAATAAATAAATAAATAAATAAACTCTGGTTCAAAAGATAATTCAAGGTTTTTTAGCTCATAATTATTTTCTTTTTCATCAAGATGAACGTAAAATGTTAGCCATGACTAACATTTTCATTTGACCAAAATTGACATCTAAGATGTTGAATTTGAAACGACCGTTTTACGCATTTCCATACAAAACCTGTCAAATTGACAAACCTGACAAATTTAGGTCATCTGATGATCAAAACATCCAATATGGCCTTTTTAGGCCTGATATGATCATAAGATAATGAAAAGATGAAATTTGACATAATTGTAAAATGGTCGCATTTTGGTGAAACACGATTTGATCATCAGATGACCTAAATTCGCAAATCATCTAATTTGACAGGTTTTGTATGGAAATGCGTAAAACGGTCGTTTCAAATTCAACATCTTAGATGTCAATTTTGGTCAAATGAAAATGTTAGTCATGGCTAACATTTTACGTTCATCTTGATGAAAAAGAAAATAATTATATAATAATAAAATAATAATAAAATAATAAAATAATAATAAAAATCTGTTTATTTCAGTAATCTTAAAACTTAACACTTAAAAATTATGAGCTAAAAAACCTTGAATTATCTTTTGAACCAGAGTTTATTTATTTATTTATTTATTTATTATGTGGAAAATAGGTTTTACAGAGATTTTAAAGATTTCAATTCCCGCTCAGTGTACCTAAATATTTTTATGCATCTAGATCTACATAACATAAAATAAACTCACGCCTATATCCCCGAAGGGGTAGGCAGAGGTGCGAGCACCCACATTTCGCCAGTCGAAACCATCTGAACCTATTAGGTTGACCAATAAACTTGCCTGAACACTAGCTGCTTCTTTGTCTACACCAGACGCCTTCACAAATAACTAGAACTGTTGTTTCCATTTTTTCCAAACCTCCACTCGGGCCCCGGGCCCCCCGGCGTCGACCAAATTTAATTCTGCCGGCGGTCTAGCGTGCTCCATACCAAATATATTTTTTGCGTTACGCCCGAAAACTTATTTATTTATGAATATTTATTAATTTCAGACTTCCATAAATTAATTTAATACTAAATAAATTCACCGCTGTCACCATGTTATGAGTGTCGCTTGACAAAAGAATTCTTTATTTTATAAAACATAAATAATACAAAGTAGGTATAACTAAAAAGTATGAATATAGAATCACCAGAACAGACCTGATAAAAACCGCACGCCGCCGTCTCAAGTCTTCAGTTGCCGGGGTATAAGATTACTTAGTGCATATCCCGCGCTCCCCAGTTGACCCTGGGATGGGAATTGTTTGATTTCTGATGCCTACAGCCACTTTCTATCATCGCACCGCTCACCACAGGCAGGGAAATTCATCTCCACACGTTGCATCCGCCTGCAGTACGTACTGTAAGGTTTTAAAGAAATTTCATTCCGCGCACGCTTAGGCTGTGGAACGATCTCCCTGCAGTGGTTTTCCCTGGCGGCTATAATATGGGGTTCTTCAAGAAGGGCATTAGAAGGATTTTGCAGAGTCGGCAGCGCGAGTGTGATGCTTCTGGTGTTGCGCACGTCCATAGGTGCATAGGTCACATAGGTGGGCCGTGTGCTCGTCTGCCACCTAAGTGGTATAAAAAAAAAACATGATGTCCCTACCGAACTCCGGAAAAGAGGGGAAGGGGTGACAGGGGGTACGGAAGACCAAAGCCATAATAGACATTGTGTTGTGTTCTCGCTGGTAAGAAGGGTAGCCAGAGCTCACAACCTCCTCCCCATCTCCCCAATCCCCTCCTCTGACGTTCGATTTCAATAACTCAAACAGTCTTTAAATAATTTTTACACAATTGAAAGTCTTGATTAAGATATAATTTATTTGGATGGGAATACAAAGATATACCTCAGGAAACATAATTTTAGATAGGTATAATTCGCGAGACAAACGACGTCCTGGCGCGAGTGGATTGTTTTGCAATAATCCATGATTGGTGAATTTAAGCTCGTCCAGTGCTGTAGCACCCCGTGCTATCCTCAAAGGCACTCAAGAAAACTGTTACTGTACACGCAGTAACAGTTTTCTGCATAATATTTTGAGCACAGTTTAGATACCTACCTATAGTGGAGTCAATTTAATAGGCCACATTTGACAATTCATCAAAATTCAACATCGCAACCTTTTACGCGACGCGCCGCGGTGGGCATCAAATTATATATTTTTCGTTTTGTTAGAACTGCACAATTGCTTAACTTTTTTCAATTACTATTACATATTTATTGTAATAATGACAGATACAAGTAATTTTACGTTTTGCTTTCACCAATAAACCATTCTAAACATAATAAACAATTTCTGATTTATAGAACTGAACGTCATTACCTTGTCATTACAATGTTCTGTCAGTTAATCCTTTTTCTTTTTAAACATTAGGCATGTTACTCTAAAAATCGAAAGCTGATAAGTAGAATCGAATGCAATGATTACTGGTGAAGAAATATCATCATAAAATTAATAACCACGTTGTGACAAAAAAAATTACTGATTGCATTTTTTGCATTAGTATCGATCACCAATCATCCCCCAATAGTTATTTTGTAAATATATTCAATGAACAGAATTGACCTCTCTACAGTTTTATTATAAGTATAGATCATGTACTTGTCTTATTTTGCTCCTTAAATTTACGAAAGAAAAAATAATAATGAGACAGGGATTCACCTGAGGATTTTAAAAATTCACATTATCTTTCAAGTCCGTACCTATCGATTCATTCGTTTTAATCGACCTTTTTTAACAGGTCACCTCATTATGAATATAAAACTGACAAACGTCAAATGTGGCCTATTAAATTGACTCAACTATACGTACCTATAATGTCCCGAAGTATATTGGTCTGATTTACGTCCGCACTTCAACTTGTATTTATTTCGCCGCGCATTATTTTTCATATTGCGATAGCTCTCAAACTATTTATGGTAATTATATAGTGTGAATGGCAATTTTGATCTACATTAAACGTACAACGTATCTAACGTATTTAATTGGATAAAAAATAATACTGTTTTGGTAAAATTAGCTTCGAAAATGACACATGATTTTTTTGTAATTTGTAAAGATAAAAATGGTTACTGTGGGCCACCCTTATTAGGTAGACATATGCTATCGCGGACTTTTATGTAGACCTTTTTAAGTTATACATTTCACAGTACATTATTTTGTTCTATCTTCAATAGTTTTCGCAGCGCACGCGATGTAAGTAATTTGTTTAGGTCATTTTTTTACACCTTGGGTTACATTATTGAAGTTTTAGTAAGGATCCCTAAATATTTTAGAAATAAATTATAGCCTATGTTACTCGTGGATAATGTAGCTTTCTATTGGTGAAAGAATTATTGAAATCGGTCTAGTAGTTTCGGAGCCTATTCGTTACAACCAAACAAACAAAGTTTTCCTCTTTATAATATTAGTGTAGATTAGTGTAGACAAATATTTTATTAAAACTGGGAGGGTAAAATGATCCCCGGGATTATTTAACCCCTACCCTTGGGATCATTTTGTACACCCAGGTGTATAAAATGATCCTTTAGTAAACTTCTGAAAAATGTCTAATAAATTGGAAAAGGTAAATAAATTACAAAATTGTGGTTTGCTAGTATATGTATAACTAAATGGTCTAACTAAAATTTCTTAAATGGTTACTATAGGTTGAATATTTTTGACACAGCAGGCATTTTCCCTTAGGGGGGTTAATTTTGTACACCTTTCCCCTACGTATAAGATACTATATTATTTATATTTTGTATTATACCTAAAACCCGAAAATTAAAAAAAACTATCAGTGACGAATTGGTGCACCATCATTATTTTATCACTTCTTGTAGTCTTTGTCACATGATTACTACTAAATTCAAACATAGATTTGAACTGTGGTATCCCTCAGCTGCTTTTCTCCATAAAATTTTTCGTCCATCCTTGTTTGATTTAAAACATTTCTAGTCACTAAAAATAACAACATTGTTGCACCAATCAAAGTTATAAACTCCCTGGCGAATTTTAATCTATTTTGACGATGAAGATCAGTAGGTAGGTATTCTTCTAGCCGGTTTGCGACACCTTATTCCAGCTGCCTGAAGATGTCTCCTTATTGTTGCTAAGCTGACATCGTGTTTGATGGCCGTAACGCGAGTGGACATAAAGGGGATTTTCCACCACCTCTTTATGCCTAGAACAGGCATCGGTGTAGGCAGGCAAAAGCCATGGGGCCAGGCCGAAGGCGGTCTATGTCTCCTGATTCGCCATAACGGCGAACCCACCGCTGCTCAGCCTTCCTCCAAAAAGCAACATACAATTATAGTAAGGGAGGTAGCGTTAATTCTAACAAGCAATCGATAGCCAGTTGATATTCTCCACGATAATAGAGCTTTATTAATACACTAGCTGTTGCCCGCGGCTCCGCCCGCGTGGATTGCGAATTCTGTTTTAAATGCCTTTTTTCGTGCGGAAGTTCCTTCATATATCATCCCTGTCAACCAGCAGGAGTGGTTAAGTCTCACTCAGACCTGATAAAAACCGCACGCCGCCGTCTCAAGTCTTCAGTTGCCGGGGTGTAAGATTACTAACTTAGAGCATATATCCCGCGCTACCCAGTTGACCCTGGGATGGGAATTGTTTGATTTATGATGCCTACAGCCACTTTCTATCATCGCACCGCTCGCCACAGGCAGGGAATTCATCCCCACACGTTGCATCCGTCTGCAGTGCGTACTGTAAGGTTTGAAAAAAATTTCATTTCGCGCACGCTTAGGCTGTGGAACGATCTCCCTGCAGTGGTTTTCCCTGGCGGCTATAATATGGGGTTCTTCAAGAAAGGCATTAGAAGAATTTTGCAGGGTCGGCAGCGCGAGTGTGATGTTGTGCACGACCATAGGTGCATAGGTCACATAGGTGGGCCGTGTGCTCGTCTGCCACTTAAATGGTATAAAAAAAAGCATGATGTCCCTACCGAACCCCGGAAAAGAGGAAATGGGGTGACAGGGGGTACAGAAGACCGCAGCCATAATAGACATTGTGTTGTGTTACCGCCGCCGGTAAGAAGGGTAGCCAGAGCTCACAACCCCAATCCCTATCTCCCCAATCCCCTCCTCTGACGTCCGATTTCAATAACTCAAACAGACTTTAGATAATTTTTACACGATTTTATTGAAAGTCTTGATTAAGATATAATTTATTTGGATGGGAATACAAAGATATACCTTTTTTTTCCGTGCGGAAATCCTCATGGATACCCATCCCGCGGCCAGCGGTGCAGGCTATATCGAACCCTTACCGACTAAAACCGCACGCCGTCTAGGGTCTTCAGACGCCAGGGTGTAAGGTGGCCCAAAGAGCATTTCCCTCGCACCCCGGCTTGACCCGGGCCATCTCCGGATTCGAGATGGCCCCCTCCGGTTTGAGAACCAAGTGGTTCCCGTCATGCCCCCGGAATAGGAGGGGGGGGGGGGGAGCGCTTTCGCGCGCCGCCGCCTCGGCCTGCTTCTGCTAGGGTGACGGGCGTCTCCACCCGTCACCCTCAGGCCAGCGCTCATGGAGGGCGGAGGTCCTCGGACCTCTGACGCGATAGGCGTCCGCGCCCGCCTCCGTCCGGGAGAGCTCTGTGCAGCCTCTCCCGAACCTTTTCCGCCGCCTCTTTCTCGAGTATCACTTGCTCACAGAAGGAGGCGGCGGCCAACCACGCGTCCGCACTCTGCACCATCGCCGCAATCAGCACCGGCAGTGTGAGGACTCCCACCCCGAGGGCTGCCAGGAGGGCCTGTCTCGGCTCCTCCCACGCCGGACACTCTGCCAGCGTGTGCAGCCCTGAGTCCTCGCCCGCATCGCAGTGATAATACAAAGATATACATAAGGAAACATAATCTTAGATAGGTATAATTCGCGAGACAAACGACGTCCTGGCGCGAGCGGATTGTTTTGCAATAATCCATGATTGGTGAATTTGAGCTCGTCCAGTGCTGTAGCACCCGTGCTATCCTCAAAGGCACCCAAGAAAACTGTACTGCGTGTATAGAGCATAATATTTTGAGCACAGTTTAGATACCTACCTACGTACCTATAATGTCCCGAAGTATAATATTGGTTTGATTTACGTCCGCATTTCAACTTGCATTTATTTCGCCGCGCATTATTTTTCATATTGCGATAGCTCTTAAACTATTTATGGTATTTATATAGTGTGAATGGCAATTTTGATCTGCATTAAACGTACAACGTATCTAACGTATTTAATTGGATAAGAAATAATACTGTATTGTTAAAATTAGCTTTGAAAATGACACATGAATTTTTTGTAATTTGTAAAGATAAAAATGGTTACTGTGGGCTACCCTTATTAGGTAGACATATGCTATCGCGGACTTTTATGTAGACCTTTTTAAGTTGTACATTTCCACAGTACATTATTTTGTTCTATCTTCAATAGTTTTCGCAGCGCACGCGATGTAAGTAATTTGTTTAGGCCATTTTTTTACACCTTGGGTTACATTATTGAAGTTTTAGTAAGGATCCCTAAATTATTTCGAGATAAATTATAGCCTATGTTACTTACAGATAATGTAGTTTTCTATTGGTGAAAGAATTATTGAAATCGGTCCAGTAGTTTCGGAGCCTATTCGTTACAAACAAACAAAAAAACAAAAAAACAAATCTTTCCTCTTTATATATTAGTATAGATAACAGAGTTGGCCGTCAACCGGTCTGGTAGCGGTCGAGTCGAAGGTGACACCATGGTAAAGTTGTCAAAAAAAATTACGCTCCGAGCAATCATTAGCCACGTGAAACTTTATATTATGGTGATTCCTGAGGTCACTTTCAACTGAGAAATAACCGTCAGATGTGGTGTAGAGTAATGGTTATTGGTCAGTCGCGTATATATTAGACCAGTGCCGATAGTCTTTGAGACAAAATAAATTTATAGTAGGATGAAACCTATTGGAAAAGGATCAGAATATAACAAAAATGAAAGGAAAAATAAATTACGGGTGATCTGAGGTCGGGAAGTGGGGAGGGGTGTGAGTTTTAAGGGTAAAAACGGTTTATCTCGATTTCCGGCAAAACTATAAGTCCTATGGAAAAAAGTTAAATGACAAAGTTGTAGGTAATAAAGAGACCTACAACTTTTCATTTACACTTTTTTCACATAACCTCAAAATGTATGTGAAAAATTCAAATAATCAAGGTTTTGGTTTTTTATTTTTATCTTAAGCAAAACAAATTTGTTTTCCACGAAATTTGGTGAAAACTTAGCTTTTTATGTCCTACAGACACTGTATTTTTTTGATTTGAAATACTCTTTTTTTCAGCTTATTTTGACTAAATATCGAAAAACCACCCTAATTTTCAATCGAAAATTCTCACGTCAAAATATCAGCTTTTTAAAAAAAGTCAAAAAATTTTTTGTTCTTTGAAATCTCTTCTTTCTGATGATGTAAAAATATATATACATTGCTATGGTAAATTTTCTCAGGAAATGACTAAATACAAAAATATTAATTTCGAATTCGAGTTTTTCTTCTTTGCATTTTCTGAGAAAATTTACCATAGCAATGTATATGTATTTTTACATCATCAGAAAGAAGAGATTTCAAAGAACAAAAAACTCTCTGACTTTTTTTAAAAAGCTGAAAATGACCTCAGGAATCACCACATAAAGTTTCACGTGGCTAATGATTGCTCGGAGCGTAATTTTTTTTGACAACTTTACCATGGTGTCACCTTCGACTCCTCCGCGGGTGCGGGTTCTGACGGTCAATTCTGGTATGTATCAATAAAGATCTATTATCGTGGAGAATATCAACTCGCTGTCGCTTGCCAAAAAAAAATTAACGCTACCTCCCGTACTATTAGGTTAGTATATTATAATAGTATGTTTAAGTATATATTTACAATTTTTTAAACTTATATACTCATATACATAGGTATTCTATATTATATACCCAACTCTTATTGGTACTCATTATTATACTTAAATATATAATAATTATATACTTACTTATTCATATATACAAAAGAGAATAGGTTCCTATCAACACCTTTTGGGCGCAAGCCAAACAAACGAGTTGAAGGTCAGGTGGTAATCGCTCCCATAAAAGTCACTAGTTAATCACCAATCAAAAACAATAATTGTTGAGGTATTTAGTAGATAGAACACCAAACCACTGTTGAGTTTAATTATTTGTTTATTGTATACAGTTAGAGACTATATACGTTTGGGTTTTGGAGCCGCACTTTTCGTATTGCAGTTATAGATATAAACTGGTGACTCAGACGTTGTCACGTCACGGCAGTTTTGTTACGACTCTAATAATAAATTATTATGCATTACTTAAATACACAATAATTTGCTGTATGAGCATTATTGGCTCGTACATGCTCCCGAGGGAAAGTTGTGCATAGTCCAGTGCCCAAACGTTAGTTACATTTTAGAAAAGTTACATAATAAATACAAGATAATATTAAAGTTTAGATCTGGATGGCGTCCGAGGATGATCCAGCGTTCAAATTCAGCGGAGCTGTAGATGTTGTACTCTCGTCGCCTTCGTAGATCGGTAGAGGAGCTATTTTAGTTATGGGCCTTTTCAGTAATCCCTTTGCTGTTTTGAGAGTGATAACTCGAACTAGCTTATCACTACCCGGATGGACTTCCACGACGCGGCCCATAGCCCACACGGCTGGGGGTAAATTATTCTCTTTGATGAGAACTAATTGCCCTCTTTTTATGTTTTCTTTGGCTTGATGCCATTTGTTCCGGGTCTGTAGGAGATGTAGATATTCCTTTGACCAGCGATCCCAATAGTGTCGACGTAGGAGTTCAATAAGTTTCTAGTTATTCCTAATGTTTAGGTTGCTCGGTTCTTCGGGTTCATTGAGTGGTAGTGTTAGCGTTGGGCCTCCCGTGAGAAAGTGCCCGGGAGTCAGGTAATCCAAATCTTCTATGTCTTCAGACAATGGGCTCAGAGGCCGACTGTTCATGCATGCTTCAATTAGGGTAAGCAGCGTTGCGAATTGTTCATAAGTTAACTTCTGTTGTCCGATTACCCGTTTTAAGTGTGCCTTCATGGAGCGTACAGCAGCTTCCCATAAGCCACCGGCGGATGGCCAGGATGAAGCGTTAAAGTGCCACTCGATTTGAAGTTCATGGATTTTTCTAAAGAACTCTGTTGATGACATTGTTTTATGTAATCGGAAATCTTCATATAACAGTTTTGCAGCCCCTACGAAGTTAGTTCCGTTATCTGTGTAGATATGTTTGGGCGTACCTCGCCTGGCACTCATTCTTTTCAAGGCTGCGATGAAAGTCTCCGTCGAGAGATCTGATACAAGTTCTATATGTACTGCTTTCGTGCACATACATACGAAAATGGCTATATAGGCTTTGCAGGTCTTTATCCCACGCCCTTTGTTGATTTTCACATCCACGTGACCTGTGAAGTCGATGCCGGTATGCGAAAATGGTCTTGACGGGGTAATTCTCTCTTTAGGTAGGTTACCCATTAACTGTTCGGTGCGAGTTGTTGCGTAACGACGGCATATAATGCATTGTCGCAGAATTTTCTTGACGGTTCTATTACCGCTGATAATCCAGTACGTATCCCTAGTGTTGGCTAGTGTTAGCCTAGCACCACCGTGTAAGGTACGTCGGTGTGCCTTTTCGATCAAAAGCTGTGTTAGTCTCCCTTCTCCGGGTATAAGGATGGGATGCTTAGCCTCTTCAGGCAAGTTTGAGTGACTGAGGCGTCCTCCGACGCGCAGCAGACCACTTGGATCTAAAAACGGGTTTAGTTTTAGAATACTGCTTCCAGTGGGCAGTTTTCCATGGTTCTTCAGCGATGTTATATCGTTTTGAAAATAAAATTCTTGCACTGATTTTATGATTAAACATGATGCTTGGTTTATGTCAGCTGAGCTCAGTTCAGTGCACTTATTCGACCTTACTTTGTTTTGCGTGGCGTCAGCAAAACGTAGTATCCAAGCGAGAACTCTTGTCACCCGATCCATCGTACTATATCGCTCAAGTAATAAGTCGATAAAATCATTTTTATACGATGTGGGTTCCGTATCGTTAGTTGTGTAACATCGTGTTAAGAGACCCTCGTTCGTGGTGATATGTATATTCGAGGTTATCTCTTGTTCTTCTGGCACTAAAAGCCACTGCGGACCTTTCCACCATAGTTCGAAGTTAACTAATTTCGATGGCAGAAGTCCTCTTGTTGCACAGTCGGCAGGGTTTTCATTAGTTCTCACGTAACCCCAGTTTATCGCAGGTACAATTTTTAATATTTGTGCCGTTCTGTTTGTAATGTACTTTTCGTATTTAGTTTGACTTCCTTGCAGCCACGCTAATACTACTTTCGAGTCTGCTCTACTACTCTCGAATCCAGAATTAATAATATTTTATACTTAAATAGTTAAATATGAATAATTATATATAAATAATCAAGTTACTTACTTTAATTAAATATAAATAATTAATAGTTAGTACATAAATAATAGGCATTGTTTAATAATTATAATTTCCAAGTAAATAATTGACTTTATAACGTACTGATAACCATAACTCACGCTTGACCTTGCATTAGGCCGTTTATGACTGTACGATGTGCACTCTTCGCGCTCTACCTTCAAAACGGTTGGTCGTATGAAAAAAAAATTTAAACAAAAGTTGTAGGGAATTTTATAGCCTACAACTTTTATAATAAATGCAAATCTCATTTAACCGATAGGAAGCCAGATATTCGCGAAAAACCGATTTTTGTGACCTTTGACCTTGAATATCTTGAGACGCGGACACGATAACGATTGTGACTTTTGAGACAACATTTAGAATGACAAAACAAAGGTTCATACCAATTTGCAGCTTATTATCTTTCATTCCGAGGTGAAAGCCCTAATATGACTGGGCTATTTCGTAAGATGAAACCACCCTTCTCCAGCAACTGACAAAGCTCTTTTTGCAGTCGCTTAGTTAATTCTATAGAATGGCTCCCTGTGATGACGTCATCCATATAGAACTCCGTTAGCAGCGCCTTTTGAGCAAGGGGGAAAGCGTTGCCCTCATCTTTGGCAAGCTGCAAGAGAGTGCGCATAGCTATGAAGGGTGCAGCTTTAGTTCCATAGGTTAGGGCGGATCACTGTTTCGTAAATCCATAGGATGATTTTTGGTGTAAGCCCCCACTTTTTGCCGATCATCCTTCTGCATTGCCAGAAGGTTATTGCGGCCTTTTCTAGTTTATTGTCTAGGTGACTGTTCCATTTCAGCTTGCTGTCTAGAATAACGCCAAGATATTTTACTTCTTTTGACAGCTGGAGTTCAGTATTAAAGAGTTTGGGTAGTCGGTATTCACCTAAGACCCTTTTGTTCGTAAACATAACTAACTCTGTTTTGGTCGGATTAACCGATAGGTCAAATTCTCCACACCATCTTTCCACGGTGCGTAAGGCCTGTTGCGTAAGGTTGCATACTGTTCCCGCCACCTTTCCTGAGATAAGGATAGTTAGGTCGTCTGCATACCCTATTGTATAGTCCCTGTTTTTGTTCAGCCTTGTAATCAGGTCATCTATAACTAGATTCCATAGGAGGGGAGATATAACTCCCCCCTGGGGGCAGCCCTTGACTATCAGGGCCCTCTGATTTTTATCCCCAAGGCGTACTACTCTTTTGCTGAGCATGTTTGTTATCCACTCTGCTAGTACTGGTTCCGCTCCATGTTTTGCCAGGGCAGCTTTGATACTAGTGAAGTTGGTTTTGTCGAAAGCTCCTTCAATGTCTATGAACGTGCCTAAGCAGATGCTTTGGTGTTCCAGCGCCTCCTCTATACGGCTGACTACCAGATGGAGGGCTGATTCCGTAGACTTGCCGGAGCTGTATGCATGCTGATTTGCGTGTAGGGGTATCCGTCTTAAAGGACCATCTCTCAGCTCCCTCTAGCATAGGCGTTCCATGGTTTTTAACATGAAGGAGGTCAGACTGATTGGTCGGTGTGCTTTTGGGTTAGTATAGTCACCCTTTCCTGGCTTCGGGATGAAGATGACGCCTACTTCTCTCCATCCCATCGGCACATATCTGTGTGCTAGACAAGCTTTGCATTGCATTTAACAGGTGTTCATTAACATAAATCATCTGTCCTTTTCTCTCTGATAAGGAAAGAAACATATATGCAGTTTTTATAAAATTTTAGAGAATTTTTAGTTTAGAGATGTAACAACAGAATTAGCAGCAATAATAAATTTGAATTGTAATAAAATCAGTTTTTAAAATTGTGCGCCTCTCAAGCGCATGAATATAGTTTCAATAGGTACAATAAAATAACGTTATCTTTCTAGGGTACATAAAGAAAAACGATTCAAAGATATTATGGCGCTCAAATATTTGGCGTTACTGCTGCTGCTACTGGTGGTAAATTGGAATCGCGCCAAGTCGACACAAACAAAAGGACTGACATCAATGAGCGCCAATCGATCGAGTGACACACAACAAGCAAATCGAACTGGCTTGATACTGGAAAATATAAACTCAAGAAAGTCTTTTCAAAATGCTTATAAATCTTTTAGTCAATTTAATAGAACTATAGTTGGGTCGAATAAAGAGGAGCAGGATTGCTTTTACAAAACTCGCACGCATGTAATAAAAACTCCCGCGTACGATTGTTATTGGCGTGATACCAAGCATTTTAGGAATGACGAATTTTATATGTTCTGGAAGGCATTTGGACCAGATATATTGTATACTTTTGACTTTATATTATTTGATGAAAAGTATTATTATGATTATGTTAATAGAATCTGGTTTTTATTAGGTTATCTTAAAATCCTTGCCATGGCAGTAGAAAATCCTTTAGATTTAGTAGCTCAAGTTAAACAGTATGATATTTATAAGACCTGGCATGATGATTTGAGTTTAAAAATAAGTGCTTTGGAAGTCTCAATAGCAGGTTCTTGGTTCTTAGAAAACAAAGGTACCGATGTCGACAAACACAATGACAAAAATCATGATGACAAAACGTCCGTAAACGAAGATCACGAACACGATACCAAAGATCACGAACACGGTACCAAAGATCACGAACACGATACCAAAGATCACGAACACGGTACCAAAGATCACGAACACGATACCAAAGATCACGAACACGGTACCAAAGATCACGAACACGATACCAAAGATAATATTACTAGCTACTACTGAGACAGTCATCGAAGTTAACGGTAATAGTTAGGTATGGTATTAATAAATTAGTTATCATAACTGCTTTCTTTTTACTTTGCATGACATTTTTACATATTTTCACGTAAATTACAAATGACATTAAAAATAAAATTACTTACATATATTTAAAATAGTAGGTATAATCCGCGCGCGATCAGAATGTGATGCGACCTTTTGGAACTGAGACGTACCTACGTGGGCCGCCAGCTAGCCGTAGCGTCAGCAAACTCATGTCGAAGCTCACAAAACGAAGCTGTGTTTTTAGTGCGACTAGATTTCTAAATGAGTTTAATTTTGAATGCGAGATTTATAATAATAATTATAATATTGTATGATTGTTTTAGTGATTAACTAGATGACCCGGTGAACTTCGTATCACTTACTTCCTAATATAAACCATAATGTATTTCAGAGCCGGTAGCTTTATAAAGGTATCATCAGATCGTCTAACTATCTGATCGGCTGCAACTATCTGATTGTCTGTTTGTCTGTTTGTCGGCAAATTTTTGTGCGCGCAAAAATCAGAAACTACAGGAGGGATTTTGATCAAACTCGGTACGATTATAGTTCATAGTTTTGGGCAACATATATGCTACTTTTTATTCAAGCTGATACCCGTGGCTTCGCACGCGCTTCGTTTTTAGGTCGTTTTTGGTCATATATCCGGTTCTACTTAACCAATTACAACCAAATATACGGTAAATTGTTAGTCTAACCAAGACCTTTCTAATAAAAAAACCGCATCAAAATCCGTTTGGTATTTTTTATCGCTATCGATGGACGTAAAAAGAACTGAATGAAAAGTTTTGATGCGTTTTTTTATTAGAAAGGTCTTGGTTAGACTCAAAATGTTACGCATAATCTATAATATCGCACACCCCGTACAACAAAGGAGTATATACACATATGCAATTTTTTTTTTATTTCGCCAATCGATGTAAAATACTTCGACACATGTTCTATATTTTTTTCGTAATTTTCCTTACAAAACTAAGAAAATGGTTAAGAAAAAACACAAAAGCTACTTCCTTAAGAAATATCATAATTAACTGGCAAAAAAAACGTAAATATAATTGCTCGATGCATAATTTATTCAAACCATTAACAATATGTACGTAATCGCAATCCTGTCTTTATTGCTCAGGCCAAATTAAAAGATGTGCACTCGTAAGTTTACTTACTCCTTTATTGCACAATATATTTTTGAATAAATTTTTCGTAACTTCACTTAAGCGTCACTGTTAAACTTATTCTGAAACGTATGTGTACTCAATCCTTTATAATTTTATAGATTACTAGCGACCCGCTCCGGCTTCGCACGGGTGCAATGCTGATACTAAATTAAATGATGCATGTATTATACATATAAACCTTCCTCTTGAATCACTCTATCTATTGGAAAAAACCGCATCAAAATCCGTTGCGTAGTTTTAAAGATTTAAGCGCACATAGGGATATAGGGACAGAAAAGGCGACTTTGTTTTATACTATGTAGTGATGACTAGCTTACCCGCGCGCGGCTCCGCCCGCGTGGATGTTGGCTTTCGCCACCAAGTCTTTTTAAGCCGAGGGGCTGCCCGTACTGAATTTCAATGTCTATTCCTTGGTAAACAGTGGTAGGTAGTAGGTAGTTCTGTCAAACCCTTCAAAGTTCCTTACAGTTCCGTGCATCGCGACAGAAAGTCGTTTTCGTCGTTTTTTGGTGATGTGGGTAAAGGTACGGTCTCTGCACTTTTCCTTTCGCAAAGGAGGTAGAACACGACGGTATCTCCCGTCCGAAATGAGCAGTTCAACTGAGTACCATCCTCCATCAGGTGGGCCGTGTGCTTGTCTGCCACCTACGTAGTATAAAAAAAAGTTGTGCCAACGGGAATATGCTCTTTCTTTTTTCGAGCGAAAACTCCCTCGGGCTTCACTTCACCGGAGCCAACGTTGAGGTAGGCATGTCGGACTTTAACCGATTAAAATCACAAGGTCTATCGCAATATTGGCCTGTGTGGTCAAGGAATCTGGTGTGTCCTAAGTAGTAAGAATATCCCAGAGACCCCGACCGGTTCCAGCCGCCAGCACTGCCGACACCGACATGTTATTAGAAATCTAAATCTGCTTCAAAGATATTTCATCCATCTACCCTGGGTACTTTGCCAGTGTGTGAATTGGCGATGTGTCCACGGAGCAGCCCCAACAGTGACGCTCGGACGTCAGCTCCTTTCCCATATAGTACAGGAACTCACCAGAACAGCCATGCTCAGCGAGCACCTGCCTCACCTGACAGAAGGGGCTATCGTTTCGCCCCACCGATAATTTCTTCATAAACGGTCTTACCACCACAATCGTGGCCTGCCCTACGCTTGATTACCCAAGTCGTTCTTTCCATTCCATCTAACGGAATTGGGATCGCTGCACCTCGATTTCTCTTGTGGCAGACCTCAAACCTTTATGCACAGGAAGTATCCTGTAAATAATGTCGAAATATGCTGCCTGAATTTTTAAATTTGCTTGCATTGATTTGATTTTTTCATAGCTTCAAGACGTGCAGACCTAAATATTTCATGCTAGTAGTAGTAGTAGCGACTTAATTTCTCCACGCCTATCTACATAATGATATATTTTTGTGTGGTGGCTAACTACATACTCAGGTATTATAGATTTTTTTCTACATTTGTACTATACCTTGCTTTACACCAAATTAGATGATTTTATATCAACGGAAAGTACTCTTTAGATGCATTTAATTCCTTATATAGTATCGTCTTCTAACATAATATATCTTCAGGGTTTGAAGGCTTTAGGGTTTGAATTTTAAAAAACCCTTTCTTAGTACACCCATACGCATCAAAACACAGACATTCTGCTAATTTTAATGTCTCTACGACCAGCGGTTTAGGCTGTGCGTTGTCTCTAGGTCAATCAGACAGTCAGGACTTTGAGTTTTAGGCAATGATATTGGTTTTAGGTATCTATAAAATGTATTGATTATTGTAGGTACCTGATTAATTGACGTGCTATAGTATAATTATTATGTAAAAGTTACTTACCACAGTTTTAAAGACCGTTGCGTGCCATTCTGATTTTGTTATTGTTTAAATATAGCTATGGTTGTGAAAATATAATAATAAGAATTCATATTTTTCGGTTTGTAACTTTCATAGATGTAAGAAATTACTTATAGTTAGCAAAATAAGTACAAAATAAAGAATTATTAAAAAATATCTATACTTCTGTACTAATATTATAAAGAGGTAAAGTTTGTGTGTTTCTTAAATTGTAAGGGGTAATCTCGGGATCTACTGAACCGATTTTAAAAATTCTTTCACCAATAGAAAGCCACGTCATTCGTGAGTGTCGTTGGCTATATATTTTATTGGAAAACTGGAATTTACACCCAGCGAAGTCGGGTCCCGGGTCGCTAGTATATTATAAAGAGGTAAAGTTTGTGTGTTTGTATATTTGTTAAATTGTAAAGGGATATCTCGGGATCTACTGAACCGATTTTAAAAATTCTTTCACCAATAGAAAGCCACGTCATTCGTGAGTGTCAGAGTCTATATTTTATTGGAAAACTGGAATTTACACCCGAGCGAAGCCGGGTCTCGGGTCTCTAGTAATATAAATTTATAATCTCGTTGTATTCCTGCAATTAATCACCAAACTCTTTTTGATATATTGTACAGTAGTTGTAAAATCATAACAAATTAGATACCCACAATTCTTAAATTAAAATGTAAAGTTATTTTTTGTTATTATGAAAATATAAGAAAATATGTATTACTCTGTAAAATATTTCTTCGTGCAATAAATGAGTGTGTCACATACATTAAAAAACATTAATAAATTATCACTGCAATATACACTTATATAAACTTACTCATTATTTATTTTCAAAAATAAACGTGCTATAAGTACTTAAAACTAAAAGCTCCGAGGTTATATCACGAGGAAAAATAAGCAATAAAAGCGTATGTACACATAAGATCCATGTTTTGTTTATACCTAAACAGCAAAAAAGGTGTATGTTTATTTACCAACAGTTACTTAAGAAAAACCCTAATACAATAAATAGGTAATTGTTAATTTTCCCTGTAGTATGAAAATAGTAAATCTATCTTTGATTTCAGTAAATACATATTAAAGAGCTCATTTTGAGGCTTCTTATGATATATGATACAAAGTACTATCATTATTAGTTCAGGCAATATTCCAGAAACAAACTGTTTTTTGGCTCTCCTGTAAAGTTGGTGTTTTCCAGATACGCCTTTGTTGTACGGGGTGTGCGATATAAAAATGAATCGCAAAATGTGTTGGTAAGCGCATAACTCACCAACGGCTCTACCGATTTCACTAATTCTTTTTTTGTTGTGTTTGTTATTATCGGGAGAAGGTTCTTACGAAAAAAAATAATAAAACAGTTGTACAGAAAATTTCAGAAAGTAACTTTTCTTTTTCTCATACAAACTTTTTCTATTATGTGAGAGAAGTTTATGTTTACGTTACGGGATTAGTATTTAGTAGTAGTAGGTAGTAGTAGGAATGGCTCCTTCCACTTGAATCCACCAATCTCGATTCATATGTGGATCTGGGGATACTTATTTTTCCACTTTAATCCACCGGTGGATTCATGGATACTTTTAATTCCTCAAGAATCCACCATCAAGTGGATCGAATAATACACATAATTATTATATGCCACTTCGATCCACAAGCGAGGGGATCCAAAAATACTAATATATTTTCTATGCCACTTGGATCCACTATCAAAATCTTCACATAAGATCTTCAAACTTAATTCCATGCTTCTGTGTCATCTAAATAATAACTATTATATATTTCTCCCTTTCCTAATAAACGACTCTACAGAATTTTTTAATTTATTTTATTACAGAGGTAAAGTCATGATATCCTTGGGAATTTTGTTTAAGAAATGTCAATATACTCACAAAAGATTTATTAACTGTAGATAACACCGTAACAATAATGAATTTATAATCATGCCGTTATGTACGTAGGTAGATTGAAAAGGAATAAAAATATCCCTAGATCCACCGGTGTATTATTGAGGAAGAAAAAGTAGTCAAGGATCCACCGGTGGATTAATGAGGAAAAAAAAGTACTCAATGAATCCACTGGTGGATTCTTGAGGAATTAAAAGTATCCATGAATCCACCGGTGGATTAAAGTGGAAAAATAAGTATCCCCAGATCCACATGTGGATCGAGATTGGTGGATTCAAGTGGAAGGAGGCGTAGGAATGGGAATGGGAATGAGAATAGGAATAGGAATGGGAATAGTAATGGGAATGGGAACGGGAACAGGAATGGGAACGGAATTGCACGCGGGTGGAAAATATGGCGGTACGAAGTTCGCCGAGACAGCTAGTAGATAATAAAACGCGAAAATCGACGTCAATCTCGCGAAATAGTTCTGGCAGTTGATAGATATTTCAATCAAGAACTAAGTCGGTGTTACCACGCTAACGCTACTTGAGAACTGTCATTTTCGATTTACTTTGACAAGGTTCCTTCGCATTTTCATCGCGCGCGGATTATACACATCTTTTATTTTTATTACTACTTTAATAAAAACGCCACAAACGTCATAACCGTTTGCAAAAAAGTCGAGTAGGTATTATTAGTTCCTTAATTATTTCCCAAAAATTTACAATACACTTTCCGTGTTTTTTTTTCATACTTCGAAAGGATGCATTATCTATAGGGTCTTTCAAATTGAGAGGGTCGATTTTAATAACTTGTGGCGGCCATATTATTTTAGCGGCATCTACCAAATCTGTTTTTCTCATTCAGTCACTGATGCCAAATCACCATGGTAAGTTACACGGTTAAGCAGCATGTGCAAATGATATAACTTTAATATCAAAAATGAGTGTTCGTTAGTGCAAACGTTGCGCGCATTTTGGCCGAAAAATAATCTTTAGCGACGAGGCACATTTTTGGATTAATGGTTTTGTTAACAACCAAAATTGCCGTATATACACTTACTAGCTTCCGCCCGTGGCTTCGCCCGCGTGGAAGTCGGTATCGCCACTAAGTTTAATTAATAAAACGACTCTTCACTCGACTTACCACTCCTATCCATACCACTTTCCTCTCCACTCGCCACTCCACTGGTCTCCACTCGTCAATCGCGATGGACGTAAAAAGTACTGGACGGATTTTGATGCGGTTTGTTTTATTAGAAAGGTCTTGCTTAGACTTAAAATTTGAAATATGTTTGGTTGCATTTGGTTGAGTAGAACCGGAGATATCACCAAAAAACAATAACCTACCTAAAAACGACGCGCAGGTGGAGCCGCGGGTATCAGCTTGTATAAAAAGTAGCCTATATGTTGCCCAGAAGTATCAACTATAATCGTACCAAGTGTCATCAAAATCCCTGCAGTAGTTTTTGATCCATGCGTGCACATACAGACAGACAGACAGACAGAAAGACAAAAAATTTACTGATTGCATTGTTTGCATTAGTATCGTTCACCAATCATACCCCAATAGTTATTTTGTAAGTATAATAGATAGATAGTAGATAAGTATTAATCTATGTATAATGTTACCGGAAATGTATGAAATTAAGAAATGTGTACAATTCCGATACTATTTAGGAAATGTATAAAATATTGTTTGAAAAACTATTTAATGCATAGATATCCTAGGAAGAGTATAAAGGAGAATGGGCAAAATAGTATGGAGCCTGGGCGATCCGCGGCCAAACTTGATTTTGTTGTTTTTTTATGTAGTTTGGTCCTATAATTACTGTGTAGAAGTTTTATTGCCGCGACGCACTTATATAACGAATAAAACACATTTTTGTTTTTGAGCACTTTTAATAGTTTTACAAAATATTCTGGCTTATATTCGGAGCTTAAATGATAAAAAGTAAAGCAAAAAATCTGGATAGTACCATTTAGATATTATATAATGCATATAAATAACGACATTGTTATTAATCGAACAATCATAGTATTACGATGTGATACAAAAGACTATGTATTACATTTCTAGTGGTCATGCTGTATGATAACACTTAAATCTGCTGCGGGTAATCTTGTCTCTTCAGTTTGGTTTCTTGCCCAGCCTAAGTACCATACTACGCACATAATATGATTTTTTGCCATATTCAACAAAATCCCAATCGCAAAAACAGTATCAAAAGTTCAAAAACGAAAGCCAAGTTATCAGGTTAGGAAGAAACAAAGTCCGGAATGCAAATGCAAAATAGAGGGTTACCTATCTTAATCCCGAATTTTAATATTCCGAATATCATAATTCCGAAAACGTTTGGCCATTTTTTCATAATCCCGTTTTTTCAAATTCCGAAGTTTTACTTGCCATATGATCGCAACTCAGAATTTCATTTGCCCATTTATTCATTTGTACGATGTTTTATAATCCAGACGACCGAGTTCCAGATACACGAAATCTAAATGCACAAAATCCAGATGACCGTAATCCATATGCACGAAAGCCGAATATTTAAAACACAAATTTTTGAAATGCAGTTAATTGATATCCAGAAAAACAATATCCAGATATTTAAAACCAAGAATTTCTAAATTAAAATTAAATAAACCAAATTAAAAAGTAGGTAATTAACTTTAACTTGTCTGTAATGGGCAAGTAAAACAATAGCGAGTCGGTTCTAGCACTCGCCGGCCGCTGCCGCGGCATGCTCGCTTCGCTCGCTCGGCTCGTGCCGGGGGGTCACAGTTCTAACATAACCTAACCTACTGAGTCGACTTGTCTGTAATGGGCAAGTAAAACAATAGCGAGTCGGTTCTAGCACTCGCCGGCCGCTGCCGCGGCACGCTCGCTTCGCTCGCTCGGCTCGTGCCGGGGGGTCCCAGTTCTAACATAACCTAACCTACTGAGTCGAATTTGACACTTAAACCTATCTGTAATAGGTAAAAACCAAGAATTTCTAAATTAAAATCAAATAAACCAAATTAAAAAGTAGGTAATTAACTTTAACTTGTCTGTAATGGGCAAGTAAAACAATAGCGAGTCGGTTCTAGCACTCGCCGGCCGCTGCCGCGGCACGCTCGCTTCGCTCGCTCGGCTCGTGCCGGGGGGTCACAGTTCTAACATAACCTAACCTACTGAGTTGACTTGTCTGTAATGGGCAAGTAAAACAATAGCGAGTCGGTTCTAGCACTCGCCGGCCGCTGCCGCGGCACGCTCGCTCCGCTCGCTCGGCTCGTGCCGGGGGGTCACAGTTCTAACATAACCTAACCTACTGAGTCGAATTTGACACTTAAACCTATCTGTAATAGGTAACTAAAACAATCTAAATTAATGTAAATTTCTAAATTACTTACTGTACCTAATAAATTAATCGTATTAATTTACTGAGTTTTACTAATACCTGTTTATAGTTTAGCTGGAACACGATTGTATGGGAACCAAATAAAAAGATTATGAAAATTTGGCAATAGTTTATTTGGAAAATGGTACGATGGGAAACAAAAAAAAGTATTCTGAGAATCTGGTATAACTATATTTGGATTATGACAATATGGGAAACAAAAAAATACTATTTGAAAATTCGGTTTTAGTGCACCTGGAAATTGATTCATCTGGGAAATCAAAAACGGAATTATAGAAAGTTGTCATTCATTACATCTGTCTTTTAAAAGTTCTACCAACCGTTTTCGGGGTTTTAAGATTCGGGTAACAGAAATTCGATATTTCAATGGGTTACCAAAATAGAGGTCAAAAGGTTTCAAAGGAATCGATATGTGAAATCGCACAGTACACAACGTCACGAGAGTAATCGAAGGACTGCGCGGACGCAGCGCACGGCTCAAGCGGCGCTATTGTTTGTGCTCATAGCTGATTGGTCCGTCGCTAGTGCAGGTACTTACACTCGTGGAGGACCAATCAGTGCAGGTAAATCAACACTAGGAACCAACTTAAGTAGCTTCGTAGGGTTGATTTACCTGCGCTCGAACACAATGTTCTATGAAATTCCATTATGTTTACATGTAAATATATATTTTCCTAAATAGATTGCAGCGAAACGTTCTTAGTAAAAGTTGTTCCTAGTTATCACTACTTTCATTTGACACTACTTTCATTAATGGCCGCCGACCGCCCAGAAGTGCCCATTCTCCTTTCCTCGGAATTGTATATAATTCCATTATCGTATTAGGAAATGTATAAAGTAAATGCTTTCTGTAATAAAACACGTTGCTAATAATATTTTTTTTATTCTAGCACTTATCGAAGCATTGCAGCTAGACCGTTGTTTGTTGTTGGACTTTTTAGGGCTCCAACTACCCGTAACGACTGCCATAGATGTTTGTATGGCAAGCGGGACCGTCGGCTTAACGTGCTCTCCGAGGCACGACCAGACCAATGCAAATACCCATATTCATGCATACAAATATTATTTGCACTGAGCAGGGATCAAACCCGCGCCTCCTGCGCAGCGGCCGCGTTCACTACCGCTACGCCACAGAGGCTGTCACCATTGGGTTTTGAAGGTCAGATGGCAGTCGTTTCACGGAAAATATCGAGGTTCGGCCAAATCCGCAGTTAAGACTGGTAAAGCGGACCCCAGACTCCGAAGTGAAAGCTTTGGATACGACTGGGATTAACGCTAGGTTGAAGAAGAAGTTGAAGATATAGGTAGCACTAATTGAGACAATCGGGTAACAGTCATACCGTAAAATAATAATAAATATGTTCATATTATCTTACTAATTAAAACTTCTAAAATCAACTATCTATTAACTTTTAACGTATCACAATATCAACTTACATTTTTATTCTTATAAAATCAAATTTTCATTTGGCAAGTAGTCCCCGCGTATAATCCGCGCGCGATGAAAATGTGAAGGAACCTTGTCAAAGTAAATCGAAAATGACAGTTCTCAAGTAGCGTTAGCGTGTTAACACCGACTTTGTTCTTGATTGAAATATCTATCAAATGCCAGAACTATTTCGCGAGATTGACTACTCAAGATTTTAACCCTTTTTCCACTCATTATTAATCTTTACTCTATATAAATAAAAATTAATTGCAATTCTGTTAGTATTGCAATTCTGTTAGTATTGCAAAAACTCGAGAACGGTTGAACTATTCTTACCTGTCAGACATTTGATGTTCGTCCTATCTCCTATCACTCTCGTCGTCGTCGTTTCGGTATTTTTGGCACGATTACATGTAGATCCATGTAGATCAGATAAGAAAAGGCGGTATATTAAAGATAGCTGTTGCCCGCGGCTCCGCCCGCGTGGACGTCGATTTTCGCGTTTTATTGCCGGTTCTAATCAGCCGATTGTGATCAAATATGCGTAAGATTTTGAGTCTAACCAAGACCTTTCTAATAAAAAAACGCATCAAGATCCGTTCAGTTTTTTTTACGTCCATCGATAGCGACAATTTTTTTTTTTTTTTAAAAAAGGTCTTGCTTAGACTAAAAATTTATCGTATGTTTGGTTATAATTGGTTAAGTAGAACCGGAGATATGACCAAAAACGACCTAAAAACGAAACGGGGGCGAAGCCACGGGTTTGCTTGAATAAAAAGTAGCCTATGTGTTGCCCAAAACTATGAACTATAATTGGTACGATTATAGTTCATAGTTTGATGAAAATCCCTCCAGTAGTTTCTGATTTTTGCGCGCACAAAAATTTGCGGGCAAACAGACAATCATACAATACCTATTATAATTATTATAAATCTCGCATTCAAAATTAAACTCATTTAGAAATCTAGTCGCACTAAAAATACAGCTTCGTTTTGTGAGCTTCGTTTTGTGAGCTTCGACATGAGTTTGCCGACGCTACGGCTAGCCGGCGGCCCACTTACGTCTCAGTTCCAAAAGGTAGCATCACATTTTGATCGCGCGCGGATTATACCCACCAATATCTTAAATGTTTCACATTTACGATTGTTATTTAGGAAATGTATAGATTTCCTAGGAAATGTGTAATGTGTAAGTATAATATAATTTATTTCACACATTTCCGTGCGATTTTAGGAATTACATACATTTCCTAGGAATTGTATACAATGACGGATTTCCGTTAACATATATTATATAATATACTAGCTTACCCGCGCGCGGCTCCGCCCGCGTGAATGTTGGCTTTCGCCACCAAGTCTCTTTTAAGCAGAGCGATTGTCCGTACTAACTTTCAATGTCTATTCCTTGGCAAACAGTGGTTGCAGCTAAACGTATTCATTTCATCTCGAGTTCTATCTAACCCTCCAAGGTACAGATCCGTGCATCGCGGCCAAAGCCAGTCTATTTACCATCATTGTCCTTTTTCATTGTCTTCTAGATTTTATGGGGATTAGATAGCTGGCTGCCCCAAGGTATGTGTGACTCGGAAAAAGGCCCTTTGATAAACCTTTACATTACACCATAAATATTTGCATTGCACTTTCACATTTGGTCCACTGTTTCAAATTAGTTAAACATTATTTTTCCGAAAATTTTGCGAAAATTTATTACTATATAATCTCAGACCAATAAAAAAGTATAGACGGAGCCATTGTGAACAAAAGCGACGAAATAAGTGAAGCTTCTTATGCATAAGTCAAAACACGTCACACTCTGAATAGCTCTTCGGCCGACTACCCAAAGACTACCAAACCGAGCATCTGTCAAATTCCGTCATAAGATCATCAAATCGTCTTATGTTGGTTGGCTTCAAAAAAAATGCTCAATACTCCGTCTATACTTTTTTATTGGTCTGAGTATATAATATATAAAATCTTGCTACAGACATTGACGTTTGACAAACTGATTTAACATTCAAAAAGTTCATGAAACAAAAGAAAGATATTTAATAATAAAAACCGGTCAAGTACAAATTGGGCTCGTGCTCGCAGGGTTCCGGATAACACTGGGTTGAGGGACGAACTTAACTTTGCTTCAACGTTTCTTGTCTTGACTGACAGCCATACAGATTCTTTTTGGTGATGTGGGTAATATTTACGATTTCAGGACTTTTACCTTTATTCATGCTGTAAGATTTTACTTTCTGCAAAATATCTGGATTCTAGCCCAAAGAGAAGTATCCTTTCTTTTTTCTCGTGCGAAACCCCCGTCGGGCTTCACCTCAACGGAGCCAACAAAAAGGTAGGTATGTCGGACTCCTACTGACACATCGGCCTGTGTGACCAAGGAATCTGGTGTGTACTAGAAAGGATATCCCAGAAACCTTGGCCGACTCCGGCCACCAGCACTGGCGACCTCAACGTGTTATTAAGAATCTAAACCCCTTTTCTTTATAAAAAAAACACGCGTGGAAACATAACGTGGGTAACAGTTAGCCCTTGCCGTCACCCTAGGCGCGCACTCATGGAGGACGGAGATGGTTCTACGAACTATGCCGCCCGGTGCGCCTTCACCGCCACGGGGGAGTGCTGGATCTCTATAAGTAACACAATTGTTGTAAATACACCAAAAAAAACAGCTCGCTGAGTTTCTTGCCGGAGTCTTCTCAGGTCTGGGCCGCGTTTTGAACCGGTGGTCCATTTGCTTCTAGTTTTAAATATTTATAATTTTGAAGTTTTGTAAGAGCCGCTTAAAATGGTCTATACAGAATAAATGAATTTTGACTTTGACTTTGACTTTGACTTTGATTTGACTCTCCCGTAGCTTTTCCACCGCCACTTCTAAGCGCATTAATGCCTCGCAAAAAAGCGGTGGCATTCCAAAAAGAAAAAAAAGAGTAAATTACTTAAATATTTAAATATTCGAGGACATGGCGCCGTGCTATCCAATCTGGACGCTCTGCCAGTGTGTAAAGTGGCGAAGTATCCACGGAGCAGCCCCGGCAACAGTGGCATTCGGGCGTCTCCCGGCCTACACAATGCAGGAACTCACCAAAATAGTCACCCATCAGTGAGCCTTGGATAGCTCAGGGTCATGGGCCACCTTAATCCTTGTAGACCCAAGACGGAATGCGATTTTCGTTGATCAAGTCCGATATTACGTCCCTACTGGCCAGGGAATGGGAGAGATCCGTAGGGATTTCCGCACGACAAATAAGGTACAGATTCCTAAAACTATCCGGTTGCGCTGCAGGTGGGTCACTAACGTCGCCGAAGGTCACTTAACGACCTCCGTCCTCCATGAGTGCAGGCCTGGATATGGTAGGTCAAGCCACCTATTAGTCGGTGAGACCAGTTTGGATATTACGCTTCGTTTAATGCCAAGCATTATCCGCAACATTCCTTTGATCTAATTCAACTTGATGTCTCTACGTGTTCTTAAGAAGAGGTCTTGACAGACAGACAGACGGATAACGAAGAGATAAGGGTTTTTTCCTAATCAGGCACAGAACCCTAAAAATTGATATATTCTATTTACTTTTGAGGAAAAAGAAGTAAAGGACAACTATTATAGATGGCGATAAAAACGTTTGCAACATCTAATTTTCTTTTTATTACTAAATTTCCTGAATGAATCATAATATTTTTAATTATTATTATATGCTATTCGAGGCGGAGACAAATCCAAAAAATCATAGATCATGAAAATCTGTTCAGCCGTTCTTAAGTTCTGGGAAAAGCACGTTTTTAGCCCTTTTTAGGGCTTTAGGGTTCGAATTTTAAAAAAATCCTTTCTTAATACACCTCTACGCATCAAAACAAACACTCCCTACAAATTTCTAGTCTCTACGACCAGCGGTTTAGGCTGTGTTTTAATCAGTCAGTCAGTCAATCAGTCAATCAGTCAATCAGTCAATCAGTCAATCAGTCAATCAGTCAATCAGTCAATCAGCCTGTCAGGACTTTGAATTATCTACACTAATATTATAAAGAGGAAAGATTTGTTTTTTTGTTTGTTTGTTTGTAACGAATAGGCTCCGGGCGGGCAACAGCTATAAAGTATAAGAAGATGAACCCCTTCAAGTGAGCGATTGCAGTTAAGTGTATCTACACTTAACTTTTTGGCGACGCAACCCCGCCCTCTTGCTACTTCTACTTGTAGGTGTTTTTTTTTTCTGTGAGACCGCGTCACCGAATTGAGGGAGGTAGTTGACAATGACATGCATGAAAAGACCTTCATTGAACAAACGGCTTAATCTAATTAGAAATATTATTTGAATTGTTGTTTTCAAATTATTTTTGATTTATTTTATTTTATTTTTTTTAAATAAATTCATATTAACTATTACATTCTAAGTTTAAATACATAATAATTATCAATTATTATTACGTGAAACGAAAACTTTGTACCCCTTTTTAATTAACATTGGTCATTACTGTGCTTTGAGACACCTCGCCTCATCTGAAGTAGGACATTGTACTGGCTCATTACAAAAATGAGGTGGCTCTTACAAACTCATTAAAAACTTATAACACTACCTGACTCAGCGCTCACAGTCATGGTATTGTGTCTGAAGCATGCTATCGCGCGCTTGTCGTCGTGTGTGCGCAACTCGACGCGGCGACAGCAGCGAGCGCACGTGACTCCCCTAGCTTGTCGTCGACGTCGACGCCAAGTGTGTGGAACTTAACAAAATGTATGAAATTAAAAAAAAAAAAAAAAATTTATTCTCTCAAAAAACAATTTAAATACAAATATAAATACAACAATAATATATCTTATTTCTTGGTTTCCTTACTGGCTATTTAAAGAAACTGTAATTGTGAGACTGGTGCCTAAACTAGATACAACAGGTTGTATCTGTTGTTTGCGCCGACATGCCTATATTTTATAATTGTTATTCAACCGTTAAATTTATTCCTTACCATTATCATATTCCAAATTAAATAAATTTAATTAATTTTATATACTTGCTATAACCCTTTTCTAAGCATCAATTTAGTAAGAATCGACTAATTGCCCACCTCTTATATACACATTATTTATTGTAACATGATTTGTAAACGGCTCACTTGATTTATGCGAATCATTGTTATGTATTAAAATTCATTCTACCTTCAGACTACCTCAAAGTAACCCAATTATCATTAGCGCTCTAATTATTAAAAATTGTAAAGGAATAAATTAATATAATTTCAAGAAAATCAAGATATTTTATTTGTCTTTGTTCTTTACCGAACAAAAGTGGCGACCGTGACAGGACTCGAACCTGCGATCTGCGGATACGTGCAAGTTCCGGGTTTCTACCAGTACCTACATCAAGGTGGTATACGACTGCGTGGCAGCGGAGTCAAGAATTTAACCAGCTTTTGTATTTAAGGCATAAGCTGTGTCTCCTAGCTCCAGCATCCAGTACGTCGAACCATCTACGACCGAGCGTCTAGAAGTTGAGTTGGAGGTATATTTTCAGAAGAATCACGAAGGATCACCTACGAGCTTCCCACAGACAGTTAGCGGCCGGCGGACGTGAGACACCCATCATCGTTCAGCATTGCCTAACTGATCAAGTGAGCCCGTTCCTATCTTTCCTGTTTTTTCCACCCTTGATTTGTATTTTGGGAGGCTTAGTTCCTCGGGTGGAAGTCTTGTGTATTTGAGTGTATCTAACCGTGTATGGATCATTGTACTCACCTGATTGCGAATATATTCAGCATTAAAATCTAGGTGTTTTACGGCCACACAATGCACTTATTTTTTTTCACGAATACACCCACATTTTTAATTTTTTAAAATTTTAAACTATTTTATGCTTTAAGTTTCCTTTTTATTAGATTATTACACAATAGAAAACATTTTTTTGCATCGTAAT
The DNA here is from genome assembly GCA_963576445.1 of Lithosia quadra. Classification (NCBI taxonomy): domain Eukaryota; kingdom Metazoa; phylum Arthropoda; class Insecta; order Lepidoptera; family Erebidae; genus Lithosia; species Lithosia quadra. The sequence continues at coordinate 5,014,529 of OY754897.1, forward strand.
AATAATAACTTTTTTTTTTAAGAAACGTGTCATTAGTTGTCCTTCCCTAGTGCAACTAATTTTAAAGTTTCGTTGTCTCGTAACAAACATTCTAGGTACTGCGAGTATATTCTAACGTTAGCCTGCATAATTTCTTCCAGCGATAAATTGCGCTGCACACGTTCCGTGCGTCTAACGGCACTAACTGCGCGCAGCGATTGAAGCGAAGCCTTCACCGGTGCGCCAGCTACCTGCGTTTGACCCTTCGGGCCTGTCGACGCATCGCGGGACATTGCATTGAGGAGCGTATCGTACCTAGCTATTTCTATATTTCATTTTTTCTAACTCACTTTCATTTCATTCATCGCTTGCTTGATCTTGGACAACTCAGTGCAAAATGAGTGAAAAAAAGGCTAGTACAAGTGATAATACTGGTGCTGTTAAGGGCTCCTCACTTCTGCTAAAGCGTAGCACAATAAAGGGCCGCTTAACTCGCTTTAAAACACATCTGAATGAGTTGATTTCGAAAAACACTTTATCGGATCTCGACTGTAGCAAGCTTGCACTGAAGTTGTCTAAGATTGAGGCGCTTTGTGTTAGTTTTGACGAGGTGCAGAGTGAAATTTAATGCATCACTTCAGATTTAGAATCTGAGCTATCCATAAGGGATTCATTGGAGGAAGAGTTTGAATCGTGTATCTCGTCTGCACAGCTACTCATTCAAGCTAACACACCTAAAACAGCTTGCGCGGATGACCGTAACTCGGGTGCCGTCTATTTGGTAGAAACTTGATACTCCGAAACCTATTTGGGATAACTCACTTCGCAGAAACTTCTTTAATCTGGCATAAAAAATATTAGACATAAATATTTTTAGGCATAGGTAATGTGCTTATGACCGAATTTAGAATGGCATACATTTAAGATAGTAGAATTTTATTTGGCATAATTACCTTTGGCATAGTTAAAATTTTGTATAACTTCATTTAGCATAACGTTCATTTAGAGTACAGATTATTTGGCATAATTTGACTAGGCATACTATAAAGAGCATAGAATTTCAATTAGAATAATATAGATTGGGTTACTTTCTTCTTTAAAAATGGGTAGGTTAGGTTAGGTTAGAACTGTGACCTCTTATGCACGAGCCGAGCGAGCGAAGCGAGCGTGCCGCGGCAGCGGCCGGCGAGAGCCAGAATAGATAGTTGTTTACACCCCGACTCGGATAGGTTAGGTTAGGTTAGAACTGGGACCCCAACAGCGCGAGCCGAGCGAGCGAAACGAGCGTGCCGCGGTAGCGGCCGGCGAAGCGCCAGAATAGATAGTTGTTAACACCCCGACACAGAGTACCCCGACTCGGATAGGTTAGGTTAGGTTAGAACTGTGACCCCAACAGCGCGAGCCGAGCGAGCGAAGCGAGCGTGCCGCGGCAGCGGCCGGCGAAGCGCCAGAATAGATAGTTGTTAACACCCCGACACAGAGTACCCCGACTCGGATAGGTTAGGTTAGGTTAGAACTGTGACCCCAACAGCGCGAGCCGAGCGAGCGAAGCGAGCGTGCCGCGGCAGCGGCCGGCGAAGCGCCAGAATAGATAGTTGTTAACACCCCGACACAGAGTACCCCGACTCGGATAGGTTAGGTTAAGTTAGAACTGTGACCTGTGACCAGAAACGAGCATGCTCTCATAGGCAAGGATATAAAAACCAAATAATTCGTGAGTGGGTATCGGTTCTACTTTTAAATAGTTATGGATAAGAAATATATACCAAAAGATGAATCTGGTTTTGAACTTTCTGCGATGTGATGGTTATACATTGTGATTATTATGGATACAAAAATTATGCGTACAGATGATTCTGACTTACAAAATTATGGGTTTCAATGTATGCAAAATGAGTTTATGCCAAATGATATTCTGCGAAAAGAGGTTTATGCTATTTGTTGTTATTCAATATAAAATTATTACTTAAAAAGTTCTACTATATGAGGTGTACCCCCGTAACTCCAATTCGTCAAGTAACAATAGTAATGCGGGTAATAGTTTAGGTTTTAGTTTGCCGATTATCAAGATCCCCAATCTTGACGGTTCGTACTACAAGTGGTTGGAGTTTCGAGAATCCTTTAACACGCTCATTCATGACAACGAGTCCATTAAAGATGTCCATAAATTTTATTATTTGAATTCATATTTAAAGGGTGAGGCTGCCCGTGTGTTGTCTAATTTAGAAATAAGTAGTAACAATTACCCAGTGGCTTGGCAGTTGCTTTGCGAGCGTTATAATAATAAGCGTCAACTTATTACCTATCATATAAAATATTTATTAAATTTTGAAGCCGTTAAGGAAACTCACAAGTCACTGCGGTACGTAATTGATCACGTAAATAAAAATTTGCGTGCGTTAGAAACTTTGGGTTTGCCAACCAGTCAATGGGACATGCTACTCATCGACTTAATTTCTGCGAAGCTCGATCCTCAAACCTCCCTAAAATGGGAAGAATATAAACCCAATTTAGAGGAAATTCACACCTTGAAACAGTTTTTTTGTTTTCTGCGAAGTCACGCCGATTTGTTGGAAAATGTTCGTTTTAAAGGTTCTAAAGGTACATCCATTGGTGCGTTGCAAGACGGTAATCAGCGAAGCAAGCCGCAAGCGAAATCATTTGCAGTTTCTGCTAATGATAATAAGGCGCTGCAGTCTAATTCATCATGTTGTTTAGTATGTAAGGATAAGCATCGGATTTCCGAGTGTAATATGTTCAAAGCTAAACCTTTGGCGGACAGACTTTACTTTGCTAAGTCACATAACTTATGCATCAGCTGTTTAAGGAGTTTTCATAGTGTTAAGCGTTGCCGTTTGTCAGTACGTTGTAGCGTCTGCAAGCAGCGTCATAACACATTGCTTCATCAACCTTCAGATGATTATGATCAGCAGCGAGACGTTTCGGCTGGCACAAGTTCTGAGGCCGTTTCCATGTCGGTCCTTTCAGCATCAGAGGTGCTATTATATACTGCCCTAGCGGATGTTATCAATCCTGATTCGGGTGTCACCATGACTGTTAGAATTTTATTGGATAGCGGCTCACAGAGCTCGTTTATCACCGAAGCTGTAAAAAATAAATTAAATTTAAGTCCTCAACCGTCGAACACCTCTGTTGTCGGTATTGGTGACAAGTCTATGCAGTTTAATATTGACCGCTGTTCGCTTAGACTGAGGTCAAAAAATAAAATATTTCAAACTATGGTATCCTGTCTTGTGTTGCCAAAAATTACGTCAGCTTTACCCAGGGTCACATTGGACATAAGTCATCTTAGATTGAATGACTTACGGTTGGCGGATCCTAAATTTTTTAAACCGTCATCAATTGACGTGCTATTGGGTGCTGACTTATTTTGGAGTATTATAGGTACCAGGCAGCATAGTTTAGGGAAGAGTAACCCTATATTGCGTGACTCCAAGCTCGGGTGGCTTGTGTCGGGACCCCTTCATTCTAACCATAAAAAACAACATACTCATTATCATTTTGTTCATAGCATTGATAGTGATTTGAATCGAGAGTTGGCCAAATTTTGGGAGTTGGAGAGTGTGCCTGAGAGAACTCCTCTTACAAAGGAAGAATTGTTGTGTGAGCAACACTTTCAGGCCACCACTAATCGCATGGCAGACGGTCGATTTTGCGTCCAACTACCACTTTGCAAGGATAGGAATAGTCTAGGACAATCGTTTAATCTAGCAAAAAAAAGATTTTTTAATTTAGAATCTCGTTTTAAAAGAGACCCTAAACTGAAATCAATGTATTTCAATTTTATACGAGAGTATAAGGACCTGGGTCACCTCTCAGATGCTGTCGCAGATTACTCTCAAGTAAATTACTTTCTCCCACATCACCCAGTCCTTAAGGACTCTAGTGAGTCGACAAAGCTGCGCGTCGTGTTTGACACCTCGACCAAGTCCTCCTCTGGCTATTCGGTAAATGATATCCAGATGGTAGGTCCTAATATTCAAGACTAACTTTTTAATATCCTGACTCGTTTTCGACAGCATAAATACGTTCTATCTGGTGACGTTGAGAAAATGTATCGCCAGGTTTTGATGCACGACTCTGATCGCAACTTACAATATATTTTGTGGCGCGAAGACGAATCATCACCACTGAGAACTTTAAAGCTAAATACTGTCACCTATGGGTTTTCTAGTGCAAGCTTTCTCAGTACGCGTTGTTTGTGGCAGCTAGGTGAAGATTACGAGCCCTCTGCATCAACCACGCCTATTGCCATCAGGGAAATTATTCAACGAGACTTTTACGTCGATGACCTTCTCACCGGGGCGAAAACTGAACAAGAGTTACGTTTTATTCAAGCAGAGGTCTCGGGCGCACTGGCCAAGGGTTGTTTCAACTTGAGGAAATATAGATCGAATCTGTCGTCTTTGTTAGACGTCGATGCCATAACTTCCCAAGCTGATGACAATCTGGTAATCAGCATCAACGCCACAAGTACTCTCGGGGTTGGATGGATTCCGTCTACAGACGTGCTTTACTTCTGCATTGACCGTACTCCTGCTAATTCTTGTACAAAGAGGTCTATTTTATCTTCTACGTGTAAAATTTTTGACCCTCTTGGATTGCTCGCTTTGTGCACAATAAGGCCAAAGATGCTGCTTCAAGAGTTGTGGGCTAATCATAAAGATGGTTGGGATGATCCCATTCCGGATGATATTTTAGATAGGTGGTTCAATTTTGCCAATAATCTTCACTTCCTTGCGGATATCAAAATTCCAAGGCAGGTTTTGGTAGATTGCCCTTCCTATATTGAATTGCATTGTTTCTGTGACGCTTCACAGCTAGCTTATGGCTCATGTGTATACCTCAAATCTATTGATAAGGCAAAAAATGTTGCCATTAATTTATTATGCGCAAAAACACGCGTCGCCCCAATCAAGGCGACTACTATTCCACGTCTGGAGTTGTGTGGCGCTCTGACGGGTGCTAAACTGACCTCGGTAGTGATTCAAGCGCTACGCTGTAAGATTGATCGTGTCGTTTATTGGACTGATTCAATGGCGGTCATAGGTTGGCTAAAATTATCAAACAGACGAAAGTCTTTGTGGCTAACAGAGTTGCCATGATAAATGAAATCACCAATGATGCACAATGGCACTATGTCCCCACTAAATTGAATCCTGCCGATTTACTTTCGCGCTCCGTCGATCCATCTCAGGCTTCAGGGATGACGCTATGGTGGCATGGCCCCGATTTTCTCCAAAAGGAAGAGGCGTCATGGCCTTGTGTGGATTCGATAGAGGTGGTAGACTTGCCAGAGGTCAAAGCGAACCCCGCTTTGGTGGGGGAGATCCCTCTCGAAATAACAGCAAATTTTGATAAGTTTTCGAGACTGAGAACCTTGCAGCGCACTTACGCATATATTTTAAGATTTATTTATAATTGTCAAAATAAAGCTAACAAATTAACTGGTCCATTGCAAGCTAATGAGCTGGATAACTCTTTAACTTCATTGATAAAACTGTCTCAGCATGAGCATTTTCGGCATGAAATTCAGTTACTCAAAAATAAAAAACCACTTAAAGTGAAATCATTGATTTGTTCATTGAATCCGTTCATAGATTCGCAAGGACTCTTACGAGAAGGTGGGAGAATCGATGCTTCTAGTGTTTCTTATGAAAGAAGGCACCCAATCCTGTTACACTCCAAGCAGCGTCTTACACAGCTTATATTTGAGCAAGAGCACAAACTATTAATGCACGCTGGCCCTCAACACTTGCTCGCTTCTGTGAGAATTAGGTATTGGCCAATTGGCGGTAGAAATTTGGCTCGACGCGTGGCGCGAAACTGTTTTGTTTGTAGGCGTTTTGCAGCGAAACACATGATTAACATTATGGGTAATTTGCCTGCTCAAAAGGTTGAAGTAGATTTCCCATTCAGTACCGTAGGTTTAGACATGGCTGGTCCCTTTTTGATAGCTGATAGGAAGGGACGTGGCTGTAAAATAACGAAATGTTATTTATGTATATTTATTTATTTTCGTTATAAGTGTATTCATTTGGAAGCTGTTAGTGAGCTATCTAAAGAAGCCTTTATGTTGTCGTTAAGACGATTCATTGCGCGACGAGGCGTCCCCTCACAGATCTACTGTGACAATGGTGGGAACTTTGTAGCTGCTGCGAGGGAGATACACGATTTTTTCAAGGCCCATAGTGACCCCTTGTCTGACTTTGCTTCTCGTCAGGGTATTGATTTTCGTTTCTCACCTGTATACGCTCCTCATTTCAATGGCCAAGCTGAAGCTGGTGTGTAGTTGGCCAAATATCATATACGTAGGGTTTTAGGCAACACACACTTGACATTTGAGGAATTGAGCACCCTATTTTCCCAAATCGAGGCAATCCTCAACAGCCGACCCCTTTGTCCTCTCAGCCCTTCACCCAATGATTTTAGTCCACTTACCCCGGGTCACTTTTTGATCGGCAGGCCATTGACTTCAGTTCCTGCACCGTCAATGGCAGACGTGACTGTTCATCGCCTCGATCGATTCCAACGCTTGGAGCAATTCAGGCAGCACTTTTGGACGCGATGGTCCAGTGAATATGTCGCTGAACTACAACAGCGCGCGAAGTGGCGCGTCAAATGCCAGGATTTGAAGACAGATGACCTTGTGCTGCTGAAGGACGACAACGCGCCCCCCCCTCTGTTGGCGCCTCGACAGAGTTACTAAACTTTTTCCCGGATCGGATGGCGTTCCTCGCGTAGCTGAAGTATCAACCAACCAAGGAACTGTCCGTCGCAGTCTCAACAGAATGGTACTCTTACCTCCTTCCGATGAAAGCTCTTGAAAGCCCTGAAGCTTTCAAAGGCCCCGGAGTATGTCTGCGCCGACATGCCTATATTTTATAATTGTTATTCAACCGTTAAAATTTATTCCTTACCATTACCATATTCCAAATTAAATAAACTTAATTCTTAGAAAAGGGTTATAGCAAGTATATACTTGCTATAACCCTTTTCTAAGCATCAATTTAGTAAGAATCGACTAATTGCCCACCTCTTATATACACATTATTTATTGTAACATGATTTGTAAACGGCTCACTTGATTTATGCGAATCATCGTTATGTATTAAAATTCATTCTACCTTCAGACTACCTCAAAGTAACCCAATTATCATTAGCGCTCTAATTATTAAAAATTATAAAGGAATAAATAATTTCAAGAAAATCTAGATATTTTATTTGTCTTTGTTCTTTACCGAACATCTGTATTTATAGGACACCAGGAACCTACGCAACCAGTATACACGATTAATAATAGTACAATAAAATTATCTAACAAGTAATTACTTAAACACGAACAAAAAATAAAATAAAATTATGTAGTAACTATTATACCTTTAATAACTATAAATAAATATTACCTCTTATCTTAAAACCTCAAGTAAATACTCTGTTTCAACTTAGTTTAGATGCTGCAACCAACTTGTAAGCATTTTTTTGCATTCAAATCTAGATTTACTGTAAAGGCTTATATTTCTACTAGCTCTATTGTAAAGTTTTGGACCCAGGACGTGACACTGGCGAGCCGCGAACGAAGTTTTGTGAACAACCGGATCGAATATCGCATGCTTTCTACGAGCTGAGGTGTATGCTATTAGGATTATACTCAAGAATTGTATGAGTATGATAAATTGCTTTCAGTATAAAAAGTTGACGAACTGTCAGGACTTTATAATTGCGATATAGTTGGTCGGTTGGGTATCTAAAGGGCTTCCTATTTATGACATTAATTATTGCTCTTTGTACTCTTTCTAGTGGTAGTAGCGTCGTTTTGTGTGCTCCTCCCCAGGCCAGTATACAATATGTTAGTATTGACTGTGTCAGGGCAAAGTATACACTCTTTAAGATGGTGGCATTTGCAGAGTTTCGTAACAATTTGAATATGTAAATTAATTTGCGAGTGCGAGCTTTTAGTGATCAATCTGTTTTTTCCACGAGAGCGTTTCGTCTATATATACCCCTAAGTATTTTATCAAGGAAGATCTCACTAATTCTACTTCTGTATAGTCATTTGATTCAGTCAAGTTGATATGGCACGTGATGCTGATTGAGTCTGGTGGAGGTAAAGAGCTAGAGATTGTGGCGAATGTTACGTACACTGTCTTTGATATATTTAGGGTGAGTAGATTGTTTGAAAGCCAGATAGTCACCAATCTCATAATCTCATCAGCCTTTATTTGGGCCTCCTGCCACGATGTTCCTTCTATTATAAAGGCTTTATCATCTGCGTAGGTAATCACTGAACACCCGGTAAAGCAAAGCTGACATAGCTGATTTATGTAAATCAGGAAGAGTGTAGGTCCTAGGACGCCTGGGGAACACCAAAGGAGAGCTGAGCATACTCGCTAGTGACATCATCGATTTTTAAACATTCTGTCCGGTCAGTCAAGTAGTCATGGAAAAGTTTGAGTGCCAATCCTCTTATTCCAATGTGCTCTAGTTTATATAAGAGAACAGGAATCGATACCGTTTCAAAGGCTTTTTTTAGGTCAAGGAAAATACCAACGCATTTTAATTTTTTATCTAGTTATTTTGAGACGGTTTCAGTCAAGTTAAAATTTTTTTTAATAAGCTGCCTTTAAAAATAAGGAGCAGCCTGTATACACCCACATTCTTAATGACTTATAAAGGCATTTCTTATTGGGATATTTTGGGATTTTCAGCAGCTTGCAACAAATTGGTGGATCGGTTTGATTTTTTTGACATATTTGTAACCTCCTTTATAGTCCTCCAATTTGCCTTTGGATCTTTTCCTGCTCTTTCAAACTGACCAGCTTCACATACTCGCTTCAATTTATTTAATAATCTACAGCAAAAATTTCGGTATCGTGTATAAGTTATTTTTAATATCACGTTATTTGGATCATTTTTACTTTTGAGATGCAATCTATCGCGATTTTTATACACCTTAAAAGACCTGGAGTTATCCACGGTTTAATACGGTATTTTTTTGAAGATATTTGTTTTGTTTTGGTACAATTTTCTACGGTCCTTCTTATCATAGAGATTAGTAAGTCAGTGTAAGTATCAGGGTCAGTCGTGCTCGTTAGTTCACTAAAATCTAGCTGTCGCAGTTCATTTAGTGCAGCTTCTACGTCTAGACGCTTTAAATATGACGAAGAATTCATGTTACATTTAGGGTAATTACTGCACAGAATGGTTGAGTAATGGTCTGTTATTGTTGACGTAACTACTAAGGTCTTAGAGCTAAGGTTAGATTTTAAAATAACATGATCATAGCAAGTTTTGCCATGAGTTGCAAAAAAATGCATCTAGAGAGGTAGCCTTGTTCCGCCAACATCTCCAGGTATTGGTCATCAGCAGAAAAGTCAATCCCCGGTGAAATATCAATATTAATATCGCCAAGAGTAGACACAGTTTTAAATGATGATAAATTATCTAAAACTTCATACAAACCATCTGTAAACACGTGTCTAACCGACTATGTTAACGATACCTATAGCTTGTCTATTTAGTCGTGAAAAGAATGTTTGAGGAACTAACATTAAACATGTGAGTGGCAACACCAAACATAAGTAGGTACGTCAGTTGTCAATGTTATCGTAGTGGACCAGTTTTCTTCTCGTATTTTTTATTGTTTTCATTAAACTGCAATACATTGATACCAAACTACGCATGAAAGGTTGAGAAATGAGTAAAGTAAATCAGAGTGGTGCATGGGAAGTGATTTTTAAAGTTTTCCAGCGATGAATCACGGACTACTAAGCTGGACAATTTTATGGGATTTGGAGGACGTTTATGGGCGAACAGCATCTTTGATGGGTATGTAATCATGTTATTGTTTGTTTTGAATCTATCGGAACTTACAAATCTACTGAATTTACGATTTGAAGGCAAAAAAGGCATTGTTTACATTCAATATTTTTAGGTTAGAAAAATATTTTATAGTAGGTCATTTTTATAGTACGATCTAAATTTTTGATATTATGATGGTACAAGTCGTTCAATCTGTTATTGTACCAATTTTTTTATTTGAACAATTGCTTCAAGTCAATAACTTGTTGCCATTCAGTAATTAATTTTATTAGGTAAATGATTATTTTTACTCTTTACAGGAAAATCAGAGAGTACAGTTGGCGGATAGTTAACGAAGGTTGTAAGAATGATGGAAAGTTTGAAACTCCTGGGAAACACATGAAAGGTCGGCCGAAGAAAGAAATGGATAACTTTAACATTTGTGGTGACAGTGGTGACTGTACTGCTGAAAATGGCAACGAAACGCATTTCAATATTTAATATTTGGAATCCGGAGTGATTATTCTTTGTAACTGATTGAATTTAATAAATGATTAAGTTTGAGTTTGAACTAACTTTATTCTAGATCTGGTTCAATAACTTTATTATAGATCTAGGTCAAAACTTTATACTGCACCTGGTTTAATAAATAAAACAGAAACAATATTATGACTGCATAATGTGTTTTATTTTAGTAACTCATTTTACTAGGAACGAACTTCTAGTATCAAGATCATTTTAGTCGCACTATATAGGGTTGCTACATGAAGTTCAGCAGCGCCCTCATTTAATTTCACGACTTTATAGACAAGCTATACACGCAACGCCAATATTTGTAAGAATAAAATATGTGAATTTGTTTAGTACCGCAAGGTAAACTAGATGGCGTTATTATAAAGATTTTTACATCGCGGTATGGTTTCGTAACAGAGTCAGGGTATATTTATAGAGAATTTTGTTATTTATTTTTTGTGAAACAATATGGTTACACCGCGGAATACAAAGATTGCTACCAAGTGAACTTGTATTATTCCAAAACTCCCAACCTCGCTCCCTCGGTGGACATGGTTCTTTCGAACCGGAACGTTGGCTACGAGTTAATTCGGACAGTTGAGCTGCAGGGCAGCTCTCTGTTATTTGGCAAGCCGAGCGCAAGCTCGCTGTTATTCGGGGCAGCTGAGCGTGAGCTCGCTGCTCATCTGGACAGCCGGGCGCAAGCCCGCTGTTATTCCTTGACAGCTGGAGTAACCAGCTCGCTGTTCAGACCCATAATATATCTTGACCAATTGGCTTGAGTATCAATTGGCGGGATCCTTTTTGTATCGTCGGAACGGCTTTCGCTGTTTAGACACCCCATATCGCGACCAATTGGCAAGTGAGTCAACCAAATCGTGAGTACTCACGACTAGAATTCAAAGTGAATCGTATCTTAAATTAAAAAGTGAGTGAAAAAAAAAGTGACCAGTAAATTAACCTTCTTGTGTGCATGCTATTATTAAGTTTAGTTGTAAGGGAAATCTGTAAATGTTTAATCTTAAAACATTCATTGCGAGTGAGTTCCGAAAATAAATTTATTGTAGAAAATGGCTTCATTAACTTCACTAGTTAACCTTCAAAATGATATTCATAACAGATTATCAAGGGCAAATATTAATTATAAAAAGTCACCTAAAACTCGGCTCACTACTCAGTACATCGAGACTATACTGCAAAATGTGGAAAGCTTATGGTCTCAATTCAGCAATAATCATGGTAACAATTATTAGGAATACTGAAAGTGAAGAATTGTCGGCTTCGCCGTATACTACTACGGATTCATACTATAACACTGAGGATTTGTACATTGACTTAAGATGTGAACTAAAATCTGCTTTAGATAAAATTAAAGAAAGTAGTGTGTCTCTGCAGTTAAACTCGTCACTGCATAATAAGTTAGAAATACAAAACAATTCTATTAAATTACCTCACACAAAAATTCCTACATTCTCGGGAAAATATACTGAATGGCAAACGTTTAGGGATTTGTTTCTTTCGGCCATTCATAGAAATAATACTATAGAGAATGTTCAAAAGCTTCTGTATTTAAAAACTTATCTAGCTGGTGAAGTTGAACAGTTGTTAAGAAATATTCCAATTGCTGAATCAAATTATGAAAGAGCTTGGAACTTACTAGAATCACGCTACAATAATAGAAAATATTTATCGCGTTGCATACTCAATAGATTATTTAGTCAGAAAAACATTACTAGTGAATCAGTTAGTGGTTTAAAAGATTTGATGGACACCACTACAGATTGTTTAGATGCTTTGAGTAACTTAGGAGTAGATATAACATCCTGGGATATTTTAATAATATACATACTCAGTTTAAAATTAGACCCAGAGAGTAAAGAAGAGTGGGAATTAAAGGTCACTAGTAATATTGAGTGTGATGACCTACCTACTTTTAAACAATTTAGGGAATTCTTAACAAGTAGATACAGAGCATTTGAGAATTTAGAGTCGAAGCCATGTAAGAATCAAAAAGTACAACCTAATCAAACTAAGGCATTTCACATTGCTACAGTGTCATGCCAATATTGTAAAGATGCTCATAAAATAAGAACTTGTAAACAATTCAATAGCATCAATGTGGATAAGCATTGTAAATTCGTCCTAGACAACAAACTATGTTTTAGTTCTTAATTTTTTTTATTTTATTATTAATTATCTATTTTGTTAATTTTGCATGCCGAAAGGCCAAATGTAGTGATACTTCAATATTTATTATGAACATGTAACAACTTTTACCTACATTTGCAAAATGAATAAATAAATAAATAAAAAAATAAAAAAATAAAATTGTCTGGGTTACAATCACTCTACAGGCTAAGCAATGTAGATGTCTTAGCACTTGTCGTACATGTAAACGTAAACATCACTCTCTCTTGCATCCTAAAAGTGATCAAGAGTCAAATCATAAAAACATAAAATCAGGGTCGTCAGACCAAATGCATGGGTCAAATCAGCCACTTGGCGATACCGTTGAAGTGCCAAATCAAACGAAGGTCGTCACTTGCTTTTCGAAGGGTTCAGGCAACAATCAAGTGTTGTTATCAACGGCTCTAGTGAGAGCTGTTTCGAAAAGCGGGCTTAGGTACACAGTACGCACCTTGTTAGACCAAGGTTCTCAAGCGTCCTTCGTTACCGAGGGTATAGTCCAAAGTCTTGGTCTGAAAAACAATCTGCCAAAGGACTTATATCTGGGGTAGGTGGAGGTACTCAATTGGTATCAAATTCAGTCGTAGAAGTAAGTAAGTATTCAGTAAGACTTTAATCCCGGGTTGATCCATCTGTTGAGTTGCTAGTAAAAGCTTATGTTGTAAAGTCTATCACATTTCATTTACCGGTTAGAGAAACCGCACGCTTGGACAAGTTATTCGTCAGCGACATCCAGTTGGCCGATCCTCAATATCATACTCCTGATAAAGTGGATATGTTATTGGGTGCGGAAATATTTCTACAAGTAATACAAAGTGGAATAAGAAAATCTGCTGATGGCCAAATTGTAGCGCAGTGCACTACCTTGGGGTGGATTTTATCTGGCACGGTAAAATCTGCACTAAACAATTCATCTAACATTTCTGTGTTGCACGTAAATCTGGGGCATATGGAGCCAATAGCAGGCTGTGGAACAGCACCAGCAGATATAGGAATTTATAGTCAAAGGTGGTCACGTAACAGCATGTGTTGAAAGCATATAACAGAGAGAAGCTGTTATACGGTAAGAAAAAATCAAATCAAATAAATCCTTACCTGGATTCTACCAATACCTCGAGGGTGGGCGGTAGATCGGAGAGTAGTCGAAAATTCGAAGCACATCGCTTAAATCTTCACAGTGGGCCGCAACTGATGCGGAATTATTTAGGAGCCAAGTATCATAGAGATACATTAATGAAAGAACGGGTTAGGGCTTACAAGTGGGCTAAACATATTCCTAAGCCAAACATCGTAGAATTTGGTCCAGTCAAAGAGGTAATTTGCCTACTTGTAAATGTGATTGCTAGGCAGAGTGATTGGAAAACACCCAGGTCAGGACAACCTGACACACGTTGTCATTTTGCGCACTAAGGCCTTTATCATTAAAAAGTAAACATCGAAGTTTAGTGTATTGCCTAGTAGTTGAATCATTTATATTGTAATCTGTTTTTAACAATCTTATAATGTAACTATCATAAGTTTAGTACTTTGGGATTACGTTGTGATCATTATATCATTTTGTTAAACTATTTTTGAGTTTATCAAGATAGTCTTAAGTTAAGTTCTTATGTTAATATTTAAGTTCTTATATTCAAGTTTTGTACATTATTACTTTTTCGTTTAAAGAGTTCAATTAAGCTGAACTTTCATTTGTATCATTATTCGTTTACAGTCCATTGATATCGAATGTATAAATTCAAAAGGACATAATATGTCAGTATGTCCTTGGTCTGTCTACCGACTATGTTAACGATACCTACACGCAACGCCAATATTTGTAAGAATAAAATACGTGAATTTGTTTAGTACCGTGTAGTGTGCAGCTCGCCTTACCCTATATAATGTAACTGCACTCATATACACTCGAGAGCAATGAATCCGGGTCACTTAAAGAATGTTAAAAATCTCGGAAACTAAAAATGATAGGTTAATGCAATAAATTGTATTTAATAGACAATGTAATACTCCTTAAATGAAAGTAAAAAAAATATGAGTCACCATACATTTTATTAACACAAAATTACATAAAGAAAAAAACTGCTGATCTCTCCTTAAAACAAAAATAGGAAACATGAAATTTTTGAACTTTATTACGATTTTCTTGAATTTTAATACTTCGTATTGCCTCCTCGTGCTTCCATTACTGCGTTTACGCGGTTTGGCATGCTGTACACCAAGTTCCTTATACGATTTTGGGGAATATTCTCCCATTCCTCTGTGAGAGCAATTTTGAGCTCACGAAGCGTGATTGGGGGAGGGTTTCGTTGTTTTACGCATCTGCCTAGCTTGTCCCAAGCATGCTCGATCGGGTTGATATCCGGGCTGCGCGCTGGCCACTCCATACGAGTAATGTTCATCTCTTGAAGGTAGTCATTCACAATCCTACCTGTATGAGGTCGGGCATTGTCATGCATAAATATAGCATCCTCACCTAAATTGACCATAAATGGACCAACGTGATCATTGAGGATTTCTTCCACATATCTTACGCTAGTTAAAGAGCCGTTTTCTATGATCACCAGCTCTGTGCGACTTTCAGAAGAAATTCCGGCCCACACAAGTACAGACCCACCACCGTAGGCTACTTTTTCTTCGATGCATGCTTGCTTGAATCTTTCCCCTGGTCTTCGATACACTCTGTGTCTTCCATCGTGCTTGTAGAGCATAAATTTTGATTCGTCGGAGAACATAACTTTTGACCAATCTTCAATACTCCAATTTACGTGGCTCTGGGCATATCTTAGTCTCGAAATACGATGCCCACGCTCCAGTTTAGGGCCGTTTGCAGGTCTAAGGGGTTTTAAGTTAGATTCAGCAAGCCGACGTCTTACTGTCCATGCACTTGGGTTACTTCCTCCGAGGCGTCGAAACTGATTGGTGAGTTCAGTTCCTGTGAGAAAGCGATTTCGAAGCATGGTGTTCACCAAGTATCGGTCTTCTCGTGCTGTGGTACACCTGGTTCTGCCCGTTCCTGGTCTGCGTAGGTTAGAACCAGTTTCTTCGTAACGTCGGAGAACTCTTTGTACTGTTGACAGCGACACACCGACAGTCCTGGCTGTATCGCGCTGACTCCGGCCGGTTTCCAGCATTGTAAGTATTCTGGTGCATTCTTCAGGCGTAAGCGACATAATTTCAGCTTGAATAATGAATATAGAGCACTATCAACATGGTTTATGTACCCACATAAATGACAGATTACAAACAAAAGCAAAACCAAATGCTGTAATTTCGTAGTTCCATCTTCGAAAGTGGCCCTTTTTCAAATTTGATTTTTTTATGATATAACTTTACAATAACTAAGAAGTTTTAATACCTTCATTTAAGGAGTATTACATTGTCTATTAAATACAATTTATTGCATTAACCTAGCATTTTTAGTTTCCGAGATTTTTAGGATTCTTTAAGTGACCCGGATTCATTGCTCTCGAGTGTATTTTACACATTATTATACGAATTATGAAAACATACAGTCGTCTCTAATTTACCTACGTCACTCCATTACATGGCGACCCTTAGCCAGCAATTTTTCCAACTAATATTTTATTAAATAATTGTCAAATATGAAGAAGAAGGCGTTTAATTACTTGCAAGATTAGAAGACTAGAAGATTAGAAGATTAGAAGAACCTCTAGAAGAATGGAAATATGGAAGAAAAATTAATTTTGAAGAAAGAAGATGAAATCTAACTTATAGAAGAATTCCGGAGAAGAAAGGAAGCGAAAGAAGACCCTCACAGAAAAATATCATGAAGATCGAAAACAAATCTGGTGCGAGTAGTCAACCTCTTTGATGCTGTTGGTGCCGGGTGCGTGGCGTATGCTCAAGCCCATGATGCGAGGATGTGCAGGCTGCCGGGAGATAACAGTACGGGTCCGATGTGGAGCAGCCGGGAGACAATTCCAGCTCAATAAGTAGTCAAATAAATGTCGCAATAAGCAATCACACCACCTTCGACGTCATTCGTGACCTACTTACATATCCGGTGTCGGTAAGCGCATCCAAGCATATTTTTGCGATGTCTATCAATTAGTGATTCCATTATTTTTTTTTTAATTTGATGTAAAATTTTAATATTATAATTAAGGTATGTCCCAACAATTAAGAGAACTTCATTCTAAACTAAAATATTTAAAAGAATCTTTAGTAAAACTTGGTCCAGATAGGCGTAATAAAGAATTAGGATATAAAAAATTAGATGAAGCTGAAAAGGAGTATGAACAATTGGAGTATATTTTGACTCAGTTGAACCAAGAAGTTGCTGATAGCAAGATAAGTAAAGAATCTTGTGAATCTTTTCAAGCACTACTTGATGATATTTACTCAATTTTTAAATATATAAAGGGTTTATTTCGTAATATAGATAATAGTAGTCAAACTAACTTTTCATATTTATTAGATACTTCAAAAATGGGTGATTCGTTCGATATTAAAACTGCCATATCCCTGTTGCCGGTAATGAATGGCCAGGAGCAGGTGACTAAGCAGCTCGTAGATGGTATTTTGTTTTATAATTCTATGTTAAATGAGGCAAGTAAAAGGCAATTAATTGAATTTATTTTAAAAACTCGATTGTCTTCAAGTGCGAAACTTCGCCTTAAGTCTACGTATCAGGATGTTGAAATTTTGGTACAGGATATTAGAAAATATTTACTGCCAAAAAACTCTACAGTTGCTTTGCAAACACAATTGTTTAGAGCTTCTCAAGGTCGTAGAAGTATCGAGAAATTCGGTACAGAGCTCGAGGAGTTGTTCGTGCAGCTCACGATAGCGCAAGCGAACGATAATAGTGCTACCTACGAGATATTGCGTCCTCTCAATGAGAAGACTGCAATCAAGAGGTTTAGTGATGGTTTGGCTGACCGTCGTCTCGGTACTATCATTGCATCGAGAGACTTTAATTCATTGCCTGAAGCCATTAGGGCTGCGGTAGACGAACAGTCCATGTCTGTCCAACACCAGGATCAGGTCATGCAGTATAGAGCTACCCAAAATAATAGGCGTGAATTTACTTATAAACGAGGTTTTCGTGGCCGAGGTAATAATCGCCCTAATAATAATTATTATAACGCCAATAAAATGAATCGCACACATGACAATGACAATGGCACGAACTCAGGTCAAAGACCCTCGTGGGTCATACATCGAGGTAGTAATAGAAACGTTCAGCAGCGTCAGCAGAATCGCGGCGCGCGGACGGTACGCGGCCATGCTCATGTCCAGCATAGTGCGCAAGAGTTCAATGTTCGAGGTGATGCAACTGTTGCTAATAACGGAGAATTTTTTCGTCCCTAAAGAATGCACTCATTCTATTTTTAGTTTTGGAAATTTTTGTGTTGTTAATTGTCAACTTAAAAATAATAGTAATTTTAATTTATTAATAGATAGCGGAGCAAGCTTGTGTGTGCTTAAGTATGAATGGTTATCGCGATACGAGAGTTTGTTAAGTTCAATACATCAGGATAAGATAACTATTAAGGGAATTAGTGGTTATTTAGAATCTCTAGGATATATTTACTTAGATATTATCATTAACGGCGTAGCGTTTATTCAAAAGTTCTACATTTTTGAGAATTTATCTTGTACTGCAGAAGGTATTCTCGGTCAGAATTTCTTTATGAGATATAATGGAATATTAATATATATATAGCTGCTCGTGCTGATTCACTCACTCATTGGTCACCTCTCCTGAACAATTTTGTATGAATTTTTTTTTTCACCGATGGTTTCGTATAGAGGATAGAAATTCATTCGGAGGAAAAATATGGAGAGAGCTGATGATGGAGGATTTCGGAGACGGGTGAAGAGCACGCTTAAGGTATTGAAGATAGGTTGGTGGTGCTTGAGCAAATGTCACTCGAAACGTCATTCAATTGCCAGTGACCTGAAAAAAAATTCAAAATGGCGAAAAAAAAATGGCCGCCATAGAAACTTCCTCGGTGTCCATCTCGGAGAGTATAAAAGATGGAAGAGTAGTTTCTTCGCAAAAGATGATCAGGATCCAAAGGTCTACTCGATGAATAGAAAAAAAATTCAAGATGGTGGAATTTATTTTTCTATAGAAAATGTATGGCGAACATTGAATAATAATAATAAAATAATAATAAAATATTTTATTTCCACCAAAACTTATAGCATAATTACAGTATAGGATTATGGGATAGTATTTGTATGACAATCAATAATTTGATACATTAAGGTTCACTTTTTTAAGCTATGTTCTCAGATGATGTTTTGTGCTCTGCTGCTTACACTAGGCTCAAGCCTGTTACATAAGTAGCAGTCATCGGTCGTTATATTAAATACTCAGCTTATATACTTAGAGCGAGTGTACCGTGAACGCCAGGCCTGGTGTGTGTGTGTGTGTGTGTGTGTGTGTGTGTGTGTGTGTGTGTGTGTGTGTGTGTGTGTGTGCATGCGTGTGCGTGTGTGTGCGTGTGTGTGTGTGTGTGCGTGTGGGTGCGTGCGTGTGCGTGCGTATTTGTGTTTTTATTCTTGTTTATGCTTGCGTGAGTGCATGTGTGGAGGTCTGTAAGAAGGGGTTTAGGCAATGAATGTTAGCAATTCTTCAGTTCTGTGGTAATCTTGGTTTAGAAGCCATTCTGTAACTTTTTGTTTCACAGTATAGTTATTTAGATCCCTTAGATTAAGCTTTTTATGGAGGTGTTTGTATGCGTACGTGCTTAAAACGAAGAATTGGTATTGTGCAAATGATGTTCTATGCACAACACTTCCAGGTAAGTTAGTGCGTTTGTTGGGGTTTGATGGATCAAGACTTTTGTGCTTTCTCAAGATTGATCGGAGCACATAGAGCTGGCGGACAGTGAGGACCTTACAATCAGCATACAGTTGATTGGTTGGGTATCTGTACGGTCTCTTTGTCATGACCTTGAGTACGGCTCTCTGCGCCCTCTCAACCCCAAGTAGACCAGATTTTGTTGCACCACCCCACACGGTTATGCAGTAGCTTATAATTGACTGACATAGCGCAAGGTAAGTCATTTTCATTATATCCTGGCTTGCGGATCCCCTAAGGGATCTGAAAACATGTGTTAGTCGCATGATTCTATTTGTGAGGGTGTCCATATGACGGTTCCATCTTAGCCCATCGTCAATCTGAACACCCAAATACTTCACTGAATTGGATTTCGTGAGTGGGAGGCATGTGCAAGGTGATATTGTGTTAGAACATGAGTGAACTGTGATTTTAAAGGTGTGTGGGGGTTTGCCTATGACTCGTATTGAGAATGGAATGTATGCGGTTTTCGCCAGATTTAGTGATAAAAGATTACGCGTTAGCCACTCTGTTACTTCAGTGAGAGCTGCCTCAGCGTTTACTTTCACGGCATCCCAAGTGGGACCGTAGACCACGATTGCAGTGTCATCAGCGTATGCATAAAGCTTCGAGTTTGGGAGTACCAACTTGCAAAGGTCGTTGACGTAGATTTGAAATAGCGTGGGCGAGAGTATGCCTCCTTGTGGGACGCCGCAGGTTACTGTATTCTCATCACTAAAGTAGGAGTCGATCTTTACGATTTGTCTGCGGTTTCTTAGATAATCCTTAAAGATGTTTAGCGCCATTCCCCGCACACCCAATCGATCCAATTTTCCTATAAGCAGGGGAATAGAGACTGTGTCGAATGCCTTGGTGAGGTCCAAGAATATGCCCAGACATTTTGAATTCCGGTCTAGTTTTTGTGCAACAAATTGTGTCAAGTCTAAGACGGCATCTTCCGTGGACACACCAGGTCTGAATCCATATTGGTTATCAGCTATGATATTGAAGCTGTTTAAGTATGATCTCAGTCGTCTGTTCAGTATATTTTCCAGAATTTTGGACAGACAGGGTAGCACTGATATGGGTCTATAATTATTGATGCAGTCTCTCTTTCCTCCCTTATGGATTGGATGGACTAGGGCCTTTTTGAAATTATCCGGAAATACGCCTGTCTCCAGGCAGCTGTTTAAAATATGACAGAGCGGTTGAACTAGTGCGCCGCAATTTTGTTTAATGACTAATGGAGGTATACCATCCCAGCCCACTGCCCCGTCGGTTCGCAGTTGCGTGATGCAGGATTCCACTTCTGCTTCATCGACCGCCAGTAGGGCTAATGATTTGAGTGAACAATTTGTTAATCCGAATGTCGTAGCGTTAACAGTATCACCCGTGTTAGAGTTCGCTATTAATTGTGCTGCCATATTTTGGCCTATATTACTAAAATACTGACATACTTTATTTATAGATACCTTGTAGTTGTCACATATTTTAGTAGGTCAGATGGACTAGTGTTTGTTTTGCTTGTATTGGTAATTTCTTTAATTACTTTCCACAGCGCACTGGGGTTATGTTTAGCTTTCTCAAGTTGAGTTTTTTCATGGGCCTTCTTAAGCCTACGTAGCAAACCGTTACAAAAATTGCGGTATCGAGTGTAGGTAATCTTCAGAATTATGTTATTAGAAGATTTATTTGCTTTGGTATGCATCCTATCTCGATTTCTGACACATTTTAGGAGTCCGGGGGTCATCCATGGTTTGATTGTTCTACGCCTTTTTGGGATATTAATTTGTTTAGTGTTATTAGCTATAACTGTGGAAATTTTTGTAGTGAATAATTCCGTGGCTCTGTTAGCATCCGAAATTGTGAAAATGTCACTAAAATCTGTTTTTTCTAGGTCTTGTTTAATTGCATCATAATTTAGTTTAGAGATTGTAATTTTGTTACCTGCATGAGTAGTGTTTAGTTTTGAGGTCGTTAATATAACTGGTTTATGGTCTGTAATGGATGCATCAAGAACTATTGTCGTATTAGCTTGGACGGTCTTTAACAGAGTGTGATCGTAACATTTCTCTTTCCGGGTGGGTAAAAGATGTGTCGGCAGTAATCCGTGAGTAGCGTTTAAAATAAGGTAGTTCAGGCTATGTTCGTCTCTATTTGATTGTCTTATGTCGATATTAAAGTCGCCTAGAAGGGCTATATTGGCATAAGAAGACAGCTCAGTAAACACATTATTTAAGCTGGTGAGGAAGTTATGGTAATTTTCGTTAGTTTTGTATGATGGAGATCGGTATACAGATACTACAGCCAGTTTACTATTTACCTCACATATGAGACACTCTGCGTTAATAAAAACCGGCTCTCTTACTACTACACTCATCCCCAGCTTATAGAATATTATGATTCCAGCATTTTGGTTTGAATTGCGTACGGTGGCCTGTGCCTGGTAGCCTTCAAGAGTGGGGAGATTATGTACCTTGCTTATCCAACATTCAGTCAATACTATGATATCGTAGTCGATATTCGTTCTATGTAATAGGGTTTGCAGGCTATCAAAATTCTTATTAACGCTACGAATATTGATTTGGAAGATGGTTATGTTATTTTCAGTTACGGTTATATAATTATGACATTCATCCGGGTTGCAAAGAATAGCCCTATCAGCATTGTTTTGATCTAACTCATTATTAATATGGTTTATCGCAGTCATTTAGATAGAAATAGTTAGCCAGACAATGTGCACCGGAGACCTCAATGACATAAAGGTTATGGGCGTTGTAACCTATGGGTATTAATTTATATTGCTGAGAAGGGAGAATTCTTACAGTAAGATTGTATTTGCGTATTGTGTAATGTTGTTTATGGGGTTTGTGTATAGTGTTTTGTTTTAGTGTCCGTGGATTTTGTGTATATTTGCCAGGTGGTGTATATCTAACAATTACAAATAAAATAGGAGTGAGAATAGAGAAAATTATAAAGACTATAAAAGGAACCACTGCCAGTCATATGTTTGTTTTGAGGTCTTGCAGGTGATCTTCATTTCTTACGAGAATTTGCTTCTCATCTTCCCTTTTTCGAATGAAGATATTGCCGTTGGATGCCCAGCAGAATTTAAAATCATTTTTCTTTGCGAAGTCACGCGAGATGAAAAACAACCTTTTAGAGCTAGGTGATAATTTGTTCGGAAATATAGATCGGTTGTCGCTGCCCCGATATTCCAATAGATTCTGTGTTTATTTTATCGTCTCTTGACTTTTTCGATTTGTTATAGTCTTGAACAGCAGAAACTAGCTTTTGTTTTGTTTGAACAGATGTTAGCTCTGCGATCACTGGTCGTGGCGCCACAGCAGAGTCGGCTGTCCTCCCTGGTAGGCGATATACGTCTCGAAAGTCTGTCGCAGAAACATCCAAACCCACTACCTCGCCTATCTTTCTTACTATCAGTTGAAGACTCGAGCTGTTCTCAGTTTCTTGGAAGGGAATGTTTCTCACTTCTATGCTCGACGAGCGAGATTTGAGTTGTAAATCATTTATTTTCTGTTCTAGGCTCTGGATATATTTTCCTTGTTGTTGGCGTTCTTTTTTCAATCCTTCCACCTCTCTTCGCATTTCTTCAAAGTTGGTATTAATAAATGCCATTGATTGTAGAATCTCGGCATTTGACTTGCACATTTCTGCATTTACTTTTTTTATCTGAGTGTTCTGGGCCTTGATGTCCTTTACCTCTGAGATGAGGTTATTTATTAGGGCAGTCTGTTCACCTATAATTTTAGAGATACTATCATCATCTACCTCGATCCGGTCGACTAGAGGCTCCTGTTGCTCCTGCTGGTCGAGGGGTGGCTCACTCCGCGATGTATTTTCCTGGCGGGCGCGCCTTATCCTCTTCTTATTTCCATTATCTGGCTCTGATTGTGTTTGAGCCAGATGGATAACATTACTCGGTGTGCCAGATTTTTTGGGTGGGGTTCGCTGAACGTTGGACACAATGAAAAGTTAGTGAAAGAGTAACTTCCCAATGTTTAGTAGGAGATGCTGCCTTAATTGTATGTATTATTTTATTTGCCCGGCCGACCGTCGTCGCGCAGTCAATGAAACCAGCCGCTCAAGCCAGCACTATGTTAGTAGTAATAAAGATGTTGTAGCGTATCTTAGAAATCGTGTAGTGCGAGGGCGTTGCGTAGCGGACAGGCAGCGCCCGCATGTAGACAATCGTAGCACTGTAGCACTCTGACTTAGCGAAGTCTATCGCGCGTAGCATACAACACGGCTATTTTGTAATGCGTTGCGATAAGCACGGTGGCGCGCTGGTTACGCGCCCGAGTTCCGTCACCCGCACGGAAGCAACCGAGTTCAAAACCACACCGAATCACTGATCACTTTTAGTAGTGCACTTTAAGGAGATGTTCGTAAACGACTTGTATCCCGCTCTAAGACCGCCCAGTGGGCGTATTAATTAGGCAAGGATGTCACGAATGTGACAAGGAATCGAAATTCACTATTTGTAGCCAATCACGGAATTTAGAGCGGAAATTAGCCGGCGCGATCAGTACGCGTTCGCTCGCTTTGACTGTTGACGACCGAAAATGACTATAATAGACTACAAGTTTTGAACTATGCAAGACTTTGATTTATACAGTTTCTTTTTAAAATGTTTTTGTGGAAGAACTCTAAGTCAGAAATATGTAGATAGATGATGATCGAGGGTTTGGAAGATGGGTGAGAAGCACGGCCAAGGTATTAGACATAGGTGAGGGCTGCTCAAACAAAAAATACTTGGAACCTCATCCAATTGGCAGGGAAATGGAAATAAATCCAAAATGGCGGATTCAAGATGGCGTCAACATAAATGTCATGGGTGTCTCTCTCAGAAAGTATTAAAGATGGATGAATTGTGTTTCGGTTCACCTCTGCTTTTTTTTTCCCTGATGCTTTCATATAAAGGATGAAAATTCATTCGGAGGAAAAATATGGAGATTTTGGAGACGGGTGAAGAGCACGGCCAAGGTATTGAAGAGAGGTAGGGAGTGCTCAAATAAAAACCACTCGGAATCTCATCCAATTGTCAGTGAGCTAAAAATATAAGCAAAATGGCAGATTCAAGATGGCGCCCATACAATTTTCGACAGCGTCTATCTCACAAAGTATAATAGAAGATAGAAGAGAGGTTTTTTGGCAAAGGATGATAAGGACCTAGCCTAGAGGTCTACTCGATGAATAGAGAAAAAATTCAAAATGGCGAAATTTATTTTTCCATACAAAATATAAGGCGAATATTGAAGAGACAAATGTGCAAGACTTTGATATGCTTTTAACCGACTTCCAAAAAAGTTAAATAAACAGTAGAAGTTTTCGTCTTGGTCCCATAAAAAAATCTGGATCCAACTCCTTAATCCTGATGCTGAAAGATTACTGCCCGCCTAGGCCCTAGGTTATCAAGATTCAGAAAGTGTTCATTGTGAATTAATATTATAGGTACCAAGCAACGACTTCATGGTTAGATTTCAAGTCCCAACCCCTCAACCCTGATAATGCAGGGTACAGCTGCGCTCACAAACTATAGTGATTCAGAAACTGCGGATGGTGCAATGCAATAATATTTTAAGTACCAAGCATGGACTACATAATTGAACTTCGGATCCCGACTCTGCAATCTTGATGCTGCAAGGTGCTGAACACGTGACCTGAGGAATATAACTACATTCTTAATATAATATTGAAAAATCGGTCAAGTGCGAGTTGGACTCGCAAAGAAGGGTGCCGTACCACCGTACTAGAAATAACACTTTATTTTTTAAATTTTCATGCTATAGCGGCAATAGAAATACACATTCTGTGAAAATTTCAACTCTCTACCTATTGCGGTTCAAGAGATACAGCCCGCTGACAGACAGAAGGATGGACGGATAGCGGAGGCTTAGTGATGGGGCCCGGTTGGAACCTTTCTGGTACAGAACCATGAAAAACTGTTACATAATTACTTACACACCAAAACTTTAAATCCAAACGGACCCCTGTTCCAGGTTCCTGTTGTCCACTCATCTACGTGGTCCGCTTTAGCGGGCCGCGCACCCACGCGCCCTACTAGTTAAATTATAAAGATGGTACTTTGAGTTTGGAAAACCAAGACCAATCCATTATTATTCAAGTTAATAGGAGTAGTAGTAATATGTTTACAATCCCGCCTCGTTGCGAAATAATGAAACATTTTCCGACGTCACAAGTTAGTGATTGCGTCATTTTGTCCAAAGAAATTTATAAAGGTGTGTACACAGCGGGTGTTATATCAAAACCACGAAATGGTTTCATTCCTGTTAGGATTTTAAATACTACTGATAGTTCGGTAAATATACATTTCTCAGATATAAGTACTAGTTGTTTAGATAATTATTTTGTTTGCAACTTTGACGATAATACTATTACTACGAATAGAGTTAAAACTTTATTTAATACTTTAGAATTACATTCATATTTGAATAAGGAGGAACAAAGAAGTATTGAAAGCATAATGTGCAAAGTACGCCGATGTTTTCCACTTGCCGGGAGACACACTGACTACTACAAATTTATTAGAACATTCTATTATATTAAAAGAAAATACGTCCCCAGTGTACGTTAAGCCTTATCGGTTGCCGAATGCATTGAAAGGTGAGGTACAAAGGCAAGTAAATGATATGTTGAAAAACGATATCATAGAAAAGACAGTTTCGGAATGGTCTAGTCCAGTCCTTTTAGTCCCTAAAAAGTCCGATAGGTCAGGAGAAAAGAAATGGAGACTTGTAGTGGACTATCGTCAACTTAACAACAGAATACAAGACGATAAATTTCCACTTGTGTTCCACAGTTCCACAATGTTGGGTACATTACTGAGATATTAGATTTATTGTCGAATAATATCTATTTTTCGAAATTAGATCTCAGTCAAAGTTTTTATCAACTATCCTTAGAGGAAAGCTCGAGAAAATTTACAGCTTTTACTACCGATAAACAATATCAGATGAAGCGCTGCCCAATGGGTTTAAAGACGTCACCCAACGCTTTTGCACGTCTCATGACTGTGGCAATGTCAGGGTTAAATTATAAAGCATGTTTTTTGTATCAAGATGATTGTACTGTGGTAGGAAATTGTCTTGAAACCCATAACAAGAACCTTATACAAGTCTTAGAATGTTTGCGAAAGGTTAACTTAAAATTAAATCCTTCTAAGTGCGAATTCTTGCGTAAAGAAATAGTATATTTAGGGCACAAGATTACTTCTGAAGGTATATTCCCCGATCCATCAAAAATAGAGTGTTTTCAGAACTATCCTAAACCACAGAATGCTGACGAAGTTAAAAGATTCGTGGCATTTGCTAATTATTACAGACGTTTTATCCCGAATTTTGCGTCAATAGCTTACCCTTTGAATGCGTTATGCAAGAAAGATGTAGCGTTCGTGTGGAGTGATGAATGTGAACGAGTATTCGTTAGGTTGAAAGAGATTCTCGTAAGTCCGACTGTACTTGACTATCCTGACTTTACCGAGAGCAATTGTTTTACGCTACAGACTGACGCATCAAAACAAGGCTTAGGTGCCGTACTGTCTAATAGCAATGGAAAGGTCGTCGCGTATGCTAGCCGTAACTTAAAACCTGCGGAAACGCGATACCCAGTGATTGAGTTAGAGCTACTTGCTATCGTATGGGCGGTACGACATTTTAGACCTTATTTGTATGGCAAAAAGTTTTATATAACGACAGACCATAAACCTTTAATCTATTTGTTTAACATGACCGATCCTTCAAGCCGACTTACAAAATTTAGACTATCTTGTAGAGTATGATTTTGAAATTAGTTACATCCCGGGACGGTACAACGCAGCTGCAGATGCATTGAGCCGGATTCCCGTTACATCTACGAATTTAAAAGATATGCATAAGCATGCAGTATTGGTCATGATAAGAGCTCAAGCTCGTAGGTTACAAACTGACTGTGACATTACTGAAACGACTTCTGAGATATCTTCTGCCCCAAGGTCTGATCAGCCTAAGGTAGTAGAAATTCTCAAACGTCCAATTGACAGCGTCGAGTTAGTTTTATATTGTAGTAAAGATACGTTAAATCAGATTAAGAAATTACACTGTTTAACTAGTGACAATGGTAATTGCGTATATGTTGCTGAAAAATCAGCAATTTTTGTAATATCTCGATCGTTATCGACCGTAAGTGTGTTAGCGAGAGAATTACAACGCTTTTGTAAGCAAATAAATTAATAATAATAAAAAGAGCTCGTCATAATAAATAATAAGCGCTATAAAAGTTTTATAACCGAGGTTTTAAAAGAAATGAGTTGTATAGGTGATATTCCTAAGTTACTTGTTATCAAAGACGTGACAAGAATCGATGACAAAGACACAAAGACTGTGATCTTAACCGCTCAAACGTCCGGGCGACCATAGTCGCCCAAAACTTTTTTGAGTAGAACGTTAAGGCGACTAGAGCGGCCTCGTTTGGCCGCGATGACTCATCTTTTTCTTATTGGAAATCGAGCTTGTTGTAGTTTTAAAAGGTTCACGGGTGGAAATACTAGATGGCTCTGTACTAAAAAACGCGTCTATGGAATGATGCAACAGTCGCCACAGAGCAGCCAATGTTTAGAAAAAAATTGTTTACAAACAGTCTGTGAAGTGGTGTCAAGTGTTTGGAAGTGATATCATATTTCTACATTTTAACATGTAAGCAATAATTTATTATCAGCTTACTGTATTAGTGTTATATATTGAAATAATCCTCAAGATTCATAGTTTCAAAATATTATAAGTGTTATCAATACAAAGTTTGATAAATTGTATTTACATGTAAATAAAGTCGACATGAGAAAACTTCGTCTTTGTGTGCCGGTTTTTCGGTAAGTTTTGTGTGATAATATTATAGTATTTTAACGAAATTCGTCTTATATTTGGAAGAAATGGTCATAATTTATATGTAAAATAAATTAAAGTAAAAGAATAATACCGAAAAGACTTAGGATTACACGTTTTTATATTCTCCTCCTCAGATTTAAATATGGCGATTTTAGATATGGTGTTGGTTATTTTGGTTTAATTTACCTACACTGTTTGTTCCAAATAATGAATTATTAGTATCAAAAGAAAGGTTATTTAATCTAGTTTAATAATGGGTAAAAACATTGAGGAAAGTAATAAAGTGTGGCGTCAAAATTTGTGAAAGCCAGTATTTTACTTGAATTTAACCCTTGTTGTCAAGTTCAACATTTTTTTATATTATTTTATTATTATTATGATTAATTATTGTATTTTGATTAGGATATATCTTGATTCCTTAATCATTCAGCTTTATACTGGTATTTTTTAATTTGATATCACTGCAATAGTATGCTAGAAAATACATTTCGAATCAGAAATTGCATGGGGCGCGACGCGGTTCAACCCCGTTTTATGACCGTTCCGCGCCCGCGGACGTACATGTTTGGGCGACCATAGCCGCCCGGACGTTTGAGCATACTGTAGCATTTCATCTATTGCCCACCAGCGGACACGCGGGTGTGAATAGGATGCTAAATAATATTAGGAAATATTATTATTGGCCAGGAATGTATAATGACGTCATAGAGTACGTTAAAAAGTGTAAAAGTTGCCAAATTCAAAAACATTCCAACAGGCACACCAAGGAGCCGATGGTCATCACATCCACGGCATCCACAGCGTTTGAGCGAGTTAGTTTAGACATAATGGGCCCTTTAGATGTAGATAACTATAACTATAAGTACATTTTAACGTTACAGTGTGATTTAACGAAATATGTTGAAGCTTATCCCTTAGAAAGGAAGAACACTGTTTCAGTAGCTAGGTTATTTGTAAATAATTTTATTTTAAGGTACGGTATCCCGAAAGAAATAATTACAGATCAGGGCACAGAGTTTATGTCATCAGTTTTCACTGAGATGTGTACTTTATTACACATAAATAAACTCCATTCTACAGCCTATCACCATGAAACTCTGGGAGGCTTAGAAAACACTCATAGAGTTCTTGGAAATTATCTGCGAATTCAGTGTGAAAACAACAAAACAGACTGGAGCACTTGGGTTCCTTTCTGGTGTTTTTCTTTTAATACCGCAGTTCATACTGAGACAAAATATACCCCATTCGAGTTGGTTTTTGGTAAAAATTGTAACTTACCAACTAATTTAACACATAATATGCACGTAGATCCCTTATACAATCCAGACTCTTACCCTTTGGAGCTAAAATATAGACTTCAAAGAGCGCAAACTGAAGCTAGGTTAAATTTATTAAAAAGTAAAGAGATAAGGAAAATATTTATTATGATAGGAATATGAATGCATGTAGCTATAAGTGTGGAGATTTAGTTTTAGTTAAAAATCAAGTGGGAAATAAGTTAGATAGGTTATATTTAGGTCCTTACGAAGTACTAGAGGATGTACCACCAAATGTAAAAATTTTGAAAGATGGGAAAGAGTATGTTATCCATAAAAACAATACAAAGTTATTTGTTACATAAAATAAATTCCTTCTTTTTACCTATTGCACATAGGTATAATTACATATTATGTTATGTGAAGTTGTATTTTTGTATTTTTTTATTATGTTGCAAAATATTTGTAAAAATAATTTATAAAATAAATCATTTTTTGTAAAAAGGGGAGGTGTAGTGTGCAGCTCGCCTTACCCTATATAATGTAACTGCACTCATATATTTTACACATTATTATATGAATTATGAAAACATACAGTCGTCTCTAATTTACCTACGTCACTCCATTACAACCGCAAGGTAAACTAGATGGCGTTATTATAAAGATTTTTACATCGCGGTATGGTTTCGTAACAGAGTCAGGGTATATATAGAGAATTTTGTTATTTATTTTTTGTGAAACAATATGTAGACCAGTGCCGATAGTATTTGAGACAAAAAAAATGTATAGTAGGATGAAACCTGTTGGAAAAGGACCAGAATACAACAAAAATGAAAGGAAAAATAAATTACAGGCGATCTGAGGTCGCGAAGTGGGGAGGAGGGGTAAGTTTTAAGGGTAAAAACGGTTTATCTCGATTTCCGGCAAAACTACAAGTCCTATGGAAAAAAGTTAAATGACAAAGTTGTAGGTAATAAAGATACCTACAACTTTTGTATTTACACTTTTTTCACATAACCTGTCTCAAATACTATCGGCACTGGTCTACATATTTGTTTCACAAAAAATAAATAACGAAATTCTCTATAATATACCCTGACTCTGTTACGAAACCATACCGCGATGTAAAATTCTTTATAATAACGCCATCTAGTTTACCTTATTAAACAAATTCACGTATTTTATTCTTACAAATATTGGCGTTGCGTGTTGTAGGTATCGTTAACATAGTCGGTAGACATTCCGCCCATTTGGTCTTGGTCATTACTTTCGTGTACACATCAAACAGTTCGTTTATTGCACATTAACAACAAATAACAATGTATCAGAATAAATTTGCAGCGTCAGAATAATCTTGACCTGGTTGCGTAAAATATTTATTTAATAGAAATATTACATGAGCACGTCCGTTTACTCTTACAGCAGAGCCTCTACCATGAGCTTAGCACATTTTAAGCATACTGTAATGTTTCTATAACTGTGATAGTCAACTACAGCCTGAGCGTCTACCATGAGTTATGCACATTTTAAGCGTACTGTAATGTTTCTATAACTGTGATAGTCAACTACAGCCTGCTCTACCATATATTTTTTAGAACTAGATACGAAACAACTGCCGTGTATTAAACTGAATAAAACCGTACGGATCGTGGTAGTTTACTACAATTTGCTACCATAGGTCCACAAATTTGACATTTAATAACGAGATAAACAACAGAATACTCTAAGTGCTCGTATTGCTCTTGCTACGTCTCACTCGCACTCGCTAGGTTCTCTCGCTCGCTCTTTTTACGTATAGTTTACGAAGAGTTTACGCCATTAAACGTTAGACTCAAATGTAATATGGCGTCTTTAAGTTCTCTTAAAACAGCTGTTGTGCGAATGCAATTTATAAGCTCTAAGCCGGCTTAAGACTATGAGATTTATTAACTAATATTTTATCGCTTCTCATACATTTAGTGTGTGAATGGTCTCGTACAAAATGTATGACGAGCGATAAAATATTATAATAATATCCTCTAGATGTATGTAACCTAGTCAAAGGCCGGCTTTCACATAAATTCCTCTGCTATTTATTTGCTTTATGTTCTGTTTCAATGTGATTGGTGATTAGTGACTAGTGACGATATTAATCCTGTCAATTCTTGTCTAATTTATAATATAAAAGCAATCGATAGTAGGTACAATGGGAGCCGCCCATACAAGATTTTATTTGAGAGTGAAATGATGTGTCTATAAATAAAAAAATACAATTTGATACAGCGTGATCACCTGTTTTAGTACGTATGTACTAGAATTTCAACCTGAGAAGGCCGAGAATAATAGATATTCGGGCTAGAACATTTTGTAGGTTAGGTATGTGTCAATTTCTTTGATGAATGGAATGGTGTAGCTACATAATCTTTTATATAAGTACTAACTTTTGCCCGCATTGAAGTCGAACGACTCTCCACTTCACTCCATTCTACACTTCACTCGCCACTCCAAAAATATAGGATAAAAAGTATCCTATGTCAGTCTCCTGGTTTTCAGCTACCTCTCTACCAATTTTCAGCCAAATCGGTTCAGCCGTTCTTGAGTTATAAATAGTGTAACTAACACTTTCTTTTATATATTTAGAAATAGATATGTACGTAGTTACTTACACATTATTCATCTATATAATTATTCCCAGTTTATACACCCACATTTCGCTACATAATTTAAGTATATATAATATCCAATAAGTATATTATATACTTATATCTGTCGGTAAATCAGTTTTTCTTACTTACCTATTTGACATCTGTAATGAATTGTAAATTCTAAACTAGTAAACACATCTAACATCAACCGGTAACGGCCATCCCCCGCGCTACCCACCGTCACGTCTAGAGTTTAGGTTTCAGAGAGAGAGGCATCGAACAATATTCTTAGGTATCATTGTAGTCTAGTACCTAATAAAAGCATTATATATTTTAGGGTGCAAAAATAAACAAAACAAGATTATTTTCTAGGAAATTTATTCATCGTCTTCTCTGACAATAATTGCATCTAGGAATTCTGCCGGTTTTGTTGACGTCTGGCCCATCCCAAGTACCAGACAAGTGTCATCCATCACAATACATGACCATGACATAATATGGGTCATACGGGCGTACCTCTCTTTGTGTGTGTAACCAACATAGGTGGCTCACACAATCAGATGCTGCTATCTGGAAATAAAGAATACTATTTTAATTTCATCAACCCCAAGAATTACAATGCTGCATGCATTTTCCCAACATATATACCTATTTACATTTAAATGCATAACACAGAATGGCTTTTCCATGTACTAAATTATTTTTAAAGATTTTCATGGGATGTCACCATATGCATCTTCTTGTCTTTATTTCACAAGAATAATTCTTATTGTTCGGTAATGTATGTACCAAGATGGGGTTAGTAACATGAATAATTGCTTAATGGTATTTCATCCGAGTGCTTCCATGCTTAAGAAGGCATGTAAAGGTAGTCCTGGCTGTCAACAGTCCTTTAGTCAAGATTAAGGCCAATGTAGGTGATCTGGACCACTGTTAATGTTTGGTCAACGACTGCGACTCAGGCTTGGACATCAGCTGGTTGACAATCCCAACATAGAATAAAAACCAAGCCACATTAAGTATATTTCAAAGAGGACCTCGGACTCTAGCGCTATTAGCAGAGGACATAACCGAGACAAAAATGCTAAGATGATGACGATGAATTACCATAATATATTGTTGTAAAAAAATAATATAACCAACCTGTCTTGGTGCTCTTCTGCTTTCATAATATGAATCATAGATTGCTGCAGTTCAGATGGATTGTCCCTCAATATTTTATCACTTTGACATCGTAACAACCACATAAAAGACACACAGTGGTGTGGCCATGGTGTCTAGGTCCAGCTTGTGGTTCACCACTGTGAGAAGCTGCAAATTAACATTCATTCTGAACATAGCAAGATATGCTTCATATACATAATCTTCATCAGTAATCTGAAAAGCAAAGAATTGTAATGTGAAAACACAGTTCTAAAGGTTTGTATTAATCAAGCAATTTAGTTTAGGTTTACACACATAGAATCATTATACTCGTAACTCATATGTAAATGGTATCATTGAAATGAAACCACTTCTACGGATTTTATATTTGTTATTATATACAATTATAACCAATGTTTTGGCTGATTTTCAACAACCATGATCGCGGTTGTTTTCGTCTCAATGAGTAACATTCGTGTAAACTTACGATAGTACGATTCTATAATAAAACCCACTAGGTACTTACGATTAGGGAATACATCCAGCTATAAATTAAATTCGTAACTAATGTATCAAGAGTGTATCAAGTTCCAAGGCTAGATCTCAGCGCAGGTGTATTGACATATATTGCAATATTGATTGATACATAGAATACGGATTGGTCCACCTCCCATTTTAGCAAAAAATAAGTTTCTTTCAAAACAACGAGATCCACAGAATAGGGCAACTTAAAAAAAACATTAATGGTGATTGAAAACACTCCCATACCAAAACACAACAACGCAAATGTCATTTGTGTCATGTCTTGTCTATTTTGATTTTTTTTTAATATTCGCTCCTTTCGGAACAGGCTAAGGTTCTATAACCATGCTGCCTTGTCATCAGTATTTTTCTTGTTCATATTAAATGCAATAAGTTGCAGAGTTTTCGTCATTTATTCATAGTCAAGGTCAGTCAATAGTCAAAACAGTCAGTCATAGTCTTACCCCAGTAAAATAGTGGAGACTTTACTAGAGGCTTCTATGGAGTTTTGAAATCAACGTTGAAAAGCACAATTCACTGTAATATACCACTTTCCCGAACTCGTGCACGTTACCGAAGATGTTATATTTAAAAATCCACCATTTTTACACATAATAACTACATTTTACACTAATTTTAGAAAATGATACAATGCCGCGATGCGTCTTTTTCAGCGTTGGCGCCAAAACTCCCTTGTCTATTTTGATTAAAGTTGTCAACTCGTCAATGTTGCCATAGTAAGAAATATTTTATTTACTTTGGACATGGGGCTTTTAATCATGTTCACTTGCTAGTATGTTTTTTATTTACTTGCTTAATATTATGCTCTTAAAAATATATCATTAACTAACAACTTAATTGATTCTGTTTTTACAATTATAAATCTAAAAATAATTACAAAAGCACGATACTTTACCGCACAGTAGTAAATAAGACCATTGTTTTTCTAGGCATTCTTTAACATACGTGAGACGCTGCTGCCTGCGGCGAATCCTGCCGGGAAGGGAGTGGCCCTCTAGAGGGCTGCTCCGAGGCTCTCCACGTGTCCTTCTGAATGGCGAGCTGATTGTCCACGCGCCGACGGTTGGGTGAAAGGACGGCCACCTGTCACTCCACCGTCGGCGAAGTTGCGCGATGCTAGCCCTACCCCCCCTTTCGCGGGGTCAAGGGGGCCATCTTAAAACCGTAGATGGCCCAGGGTTAGCTAGGGTTCGAGGGATCTACCTGTTAGGTAACCTTATACCTCGGTAATTATGAACCGAGATGGCGTGCGGTATTAGTCGGTTCAATCCCGACCCACGATGGTCACCGGGGGTGATATCCATGGGGATTTCCGCACGATAAAAAAGCGAGTACTATATTTTTAGAAGTGAAAACAATAAATACTATTTTTTTAAAAAAACAGTGGCAACCCTAAGTTTGATCGATACCGAAGCCTAAAAATGTAGTTTTTAAAATTTTTATCTGTTTGTCTGGATGTATGGATGGCCGGAATAAACTCAAAAAGTATTGCATGGATTCACTTCAAATTCGGCACGAATATTATTAAGCATATCAAAAGTTAAACTATTAAGTACCTATGAGTATAATATGGTACCTATAGTTTGTCTAATGAAAGCTGGACCAACAAAACCGCGGCAAATTTAAAAAATTTAGGGCAGGTATCACCAGTTATAGTTGGATTTAAACATTTTGATCGTGAAATAAAAGTATGTACCTATTATAGTTTAACTGATATTTTTAAAGAATTTTATTGCGCTTTATTTGGTGTTATTCTTATTTATATTTTGATTTCTTTATTAAATACTAGAGTTTGTCTAATGAAAGCTGGACCAACAAAACCGCGGCAAATTTAAAAAATTTAGGGCAGGTATCACCAGTTATAGTTGGATAAAAACATTTTGATCGTGAAATAAAAGTATGTACCTATTATAGTTTAACTGATATTTTTAAAGAATTTTATTGCGCTTTATTTGGTGTTATTCTTATTTATATTGATTTCTTTATTAAATACTATCCTTTGCCCACGACTATGCCTGCGTGGGAGTTTGGTAATGTGGGAATATCGGGGGAAAAGGTAGCAGGTTTATTCATGTTGAAATCCCCACGAATACCACCCTCGTTGGCCATTGGGGATGATTATGTCGGAATCGAACCGACTAAAACCGCAGATGTAGTGAAGATATAGACTAAGACTAGCTGTTGCCTGCGTGAAATTATGTTCCCGTTCCCGCTACCCTTGGGAATATATTTCACGGACAAAATGTGGCCTATGAACGTGTGCAAGATATATTGCCTGTGTTATTCCAGACTAAAAACTATCTTCAAGCGGGCTTATAGGAATCAGACGGAATTCATTTATTAGAAATAATATCATTAATTATAATCAAAATTAGATTCCAAATATTCTTCACCATCATCCGAGCTGCTTGATCCATCATCAGTCACACTTATAATTAATAATAATAATTAAATAAAATTGTCGAAAACTACAAATATCTAATAAAAAAGCGAATATTTTTGAATATCGCATCTGATCTGAATCTCGTTAATATTTGATGTGAATACATACCTACCTACAAAGTATCAAAATCATAATGTAAACGCACAATCACAGAGAAATGACAGGAGATGACATTTCTAGTCTACTGGTGTTGCAAATCAATAAATGTCATGGTTCAGCTTTCATTAGTCAAACTCTACCTATCTAACAAACTTAGGCCGGGCGCACACATCCAACTGTTGCATCGACTAAACTGTTTCGTCGAGTTGTGTATTATTCATGATTTCTACTCAACTAAATAGTTTAGTTGATGGAATTGCGCATACAATCGATTTTTATCTCCTCAAATCGATCAGTCTTTATTCAGAAATTTTAATATAGATAAAAAAAGATACTGTATACATACTGTTACTCAGTGATAGATTAGAGATTACCTAGTGGAATATTTCATACGTTACATTCTAAGCTATAAGAGCACTCAGATAATTAAATAATTTCATTCATTGGTCCTTTTATAAAACGCCAAGATACAAGATAGAGAATAGAGATACCAAAAAATCGGTAGAAATTGGCCAAAAATCGGTAATTCGGTAAATGCACGTCAAATCCGGGAGATCTATCCAGGTTTTGCCATGCTACTGGCAGTCGGGGACTCCGACCCCGACTCGGGCTTAGTCACGGATCGACTGTTTAGTCGATGGTCAATACAAAGCAATACGAATTGAGCGCTTGATCGATAGTTGTCCAACTTTTAAATCAAAAGTCAGTCGATGAAGCTTTTTGACTTTTTGTCGAACAACTATCGAGTTGACAGTATGCGCCTTTCATATTATATCTTTTAAACATATTATGATACACGATGATACACAAAGACTTGTTCAACTAAAAGTTGTACCTATGTATGCGTTAGCCCTTTTTTGTTCTTCGCTTGAGAGTCTTTGAACTAGTGCGTTTAGTGAACATATTTAAAAAATATTAGTTTGGATCACTTCACTGTTGAATTTATGTCATATTCTTAAGAAATTGTAGTAAATTTTATCACAAATTTGAATGAAATTTATTTCTATACCGTTTTAAATTTATTATGTTGTAAAAATAAAAAATAGCTTACCTTTTGATTCATAACTCAATGGAAGATCAAAACGTATTCGAAGGCAAACACAAACTTAGCGAAATAATGTAAGATATTATATTAAAGTCATACAAATATAACTCGTAAGTACACGGAATAAAGTCTTCTTTGGCTTAGCAATTCAGCATAGTACTTCGTTTTGTTGTTACGACCTTAGTATCGTGAATTCGATTAGTATACGAGAGTTATAAACTAACCTCTATGGTAGAGACAACATTAATCCATTAGCTTAGTCGCTTAATGACGTTACGGCCTTCGAATCTGCGAAACGAATCATGTTTCGTCAAGACATAGTAGGCCTGCTGCTCTACCATATATTTTTTAGAACTAGAAACGAAACAACTGCCGTGTATTAAACAGAGCCTCTACCATGAGTTATGCACATTTTAAGCATACTGTAATGTTTCTATAACTGTGATAGTCAACTACTGTTACAGCCTGCTCTACCATTTATATTTTTTAGAACTAGATACGAAACAACTGCCGTGTATTAAACTGAATAAAACCGTACGGATCGTGGTAGTTTACTACAATTTGCTACCATAGGTCCACAAATTTGACATTTAATAACGAGATAAACAACAGAATACTCTAAGTGCTCGTATTGCTCTTGCTACGTCTCACTCGCACTCGCTAGGTTCTCCCGCTCGCTCTTTTTACGTATAGTTTACGAAGAGTTTACGCCATAAACTTTAGACTCAAATGTAATAAATGGCGTCTTTAAGTTCTCTTAAAACAGCTATTGTGTGAATGCAATTTATAAGCTCTAAGCCGGCTTAAGACTATGGGATTTATTAAACTAATATTTTATCGCTTCTCATACATTTAGTGTATGAACGGGGGTCCTGCCGTTTGGCAAAATATGTTTCGTCAAATTTCACTTCCCAAAAAACTTATCGCATAGTTTCATTTTCCAAAAGAATGCTTAGCAAATTTACATTTCGCATTTTATTCACTTGGTCAAATATTCATTTGGCAAATTTTTACTTGCTCAAATTTCATTTAGTCAAAAATGCATTAAGCAAATGCTTTATTTTGTAAAAAAATATATTCCAAAGGAAGTTCGTTCAAATTTTAATATGGGTGAGGTGAAAAATTGTTTCAAACCACCAAGAAATCTTGTTTTTTACGAAATTTTCAACACCCCGACTCGGATAGATTCGGTTAGGTTAGGTTAGGTTAGGTTAGTATTTTTATTTTAAACCACCAATTAATCTTGTTTTTTACGAAATTTTCAACACCCCGACTCGGATAGATTCGGTTAGGTTAGGTTAGGTTGGTATTTTTTTTAAACCATCAAGAAATCTTGTTTTTACGAAAGTTAGGTTAGAATATTAAAAAAATCGTATCTCAAAAAGGGGAGGGTTTCTCAACTTATCCTTCAAAGGGGGGGTTGTACACCCCCCCTCCCTCCTCCCTCCCCGCCTCACAGCCCTTATATCGTGTGGGGATAAACCGAAGTCCTACCAACTAATCAATGCGTAAAGGGTATGATACATCAAGCGAATGAACAATGACCTACCCACCTACCCACTAAATTAAATAATATAATTACCCACCAATTTCTTATTTTCATAAATCGGGACAGACAGTAAATCATATGATATATGACGGAGTTAATGGTTCAGCATTATTGCCTGAAATACTGGCATCGGCCTGGCCGATGCCATTTCCTTCCATAATGCTTGAGTTTTCCATTATAGGAATAATTTAAACTATAATTTATTAATCTTATAATTTTATTTCGAAAACAATCACTTCAACAATTTAACTTTATTTTTCTATAGAAATAATAATTAAACTTAAAGAAAACAATCCAACTGTGTTCGATGTTCACAGTATGAAGTCTCACGAACGAATGGCGCGCTACTGCAGTGGGCGGCCTTTTTATTGACAAAGTAGTGGGGCGAGCGCTGTGAGTCGCTTTCACTTGCATAACGCGATGTTCGAAACACGTGCAAAGTGACGTCATTTGTTTTGTAGTGTTGTTTGCGCCGATACGACCATTCTGACCGGCGGTGCGCGCTCTGCACCAGCCGTGCTTTTTAGTTGTTTACGCCGACAAGTAACTGAAACAGTTTGTATGTGTTGTAAAAATAACGTACACTGTGGTACTGTGTTGTTGAGTACTCTGTGGTACTTTGTTGCGTACTCTGTGGTACTGTATTGTTGCGTACTCTGTGGTACTGTTTGTTGCATACTCTGTGGTACTGTTTGTTGCGTACTCTGTGGTACTGTTTGTTGCGTACTCTGTGGTACTGTTTGTTGCATACTCTGTGGTACTGTTTGTTGCGTACTCTGTGGTACTGTTTGTTGCGTACTCTGTGGTACTGTATTGTTGCGTACTCTGTGGTACTGTATTGTTGCGTACTCTGTGGTACTGTATTGTTACGTACTCTGTGGTACTGTTATTGCGGAATAAACGTAGAATTAAACTAATAAAAACAGTCATAACCTTAGTTTTCATGGAGCTGCTTCCTGGACTTGTTGTTCAACCGCATTGGCTTGTGAAGTGGATGGTACAGGTTCACTGGCCGGTTCTAAATCGTCGTCTTCTGCCGATACTGCTATCTGTTCTCCGGGCTGTGGTGCTCGACGGAGTTGGTCGTGAGCGACTTTTCTTGGACGACCTGTACCTATAACCCTTTTTACTAAGTAGCGATCATTATCCAACACTCTTGTTATCTCATATGGCTCACTGAATTTTAAATCCAGCGAAGTTTGATTACGAGGATTATTCTTAATGAGGACATAATCACCACGCTTGAAATGATTGATTTTTGATTTCTTTGAATCAAAACGTAACTTGTCCTGCTGTGAGTTTTGCGACATCTTTTGATGAACATGATTAGTAAGTGCTTCAATATTAATTGTCTGCTCGTCAATATTTACAAGTGTGAGTAACTCAGGTGGTACGCAATGTTTACGCTGAGTAAGTAAAGTGAGCGGAGCTACTCCTGTTACGCGATGAGGAGTGCAGTTTAATGCTAACTGTAGTTCTTCAAGTGTTGTATGCCATTCTTCTGTTTCATAGTTTTTGATCATAATGAGAGCGTTTTTTACTGTCGCTACAACACGTTCTGCCTGCCCATTTGCTCGGCTGACTCCTGGTGCTATTGCGTGAATCTCTATTCCTGTACGCTCACAATAAATTTTGAATTCACCCAAAAATTCCCTGCCGCCGTCGACTATAATCTGTATTGGAGAGCCAAATAAGTGAACTGTACGTTTCAGTGCAGCTAAGGTGCCGTGAGGATTCTTGTTTGCTGTGTGATATAGGAGAACATATTTTGTAAAGGCATCTATAGTGACGATTACATACTGTTGTTCATCGGATGTTCCCAGTTTCCCAGTTATATCCATGTGAATAACCTGAAACGCAGTAGTTGGTTTCTGGATCGGGTGCATTTGAGCTTGTATTGCCCCAGATGTTCCTTTTGATGTTCTGCAGACCACACAGTTGTCGACAAATTTTCGAACATGTTCATGTTCTTAAACCAGTAGCTATCCTTAATTTTCTGCAACGTCTTTTCCCAACCAGGGTGTTTCAAGGCAGTATGGAAGGAGTTTATCAAACTCCACTGAAAAGACCTTGGAACCACCGTGCAATAGTTTTGTCCAAATGTTGGATCCTGAACTATTCGTTTGAGGACATTATCTTCAAGTACGTAGTCATTGTTAGGAACGTCATTGGTCATACCATCCATGATAACTCGCAGTCCCTCGTCTCTTCGTTGTTCAATCTTTAGCCAGTTGAGATCTCTGTTCATAATGTTTACTGTAAGCTGTACTGGGTTTCGACTGAAGTAGTCAGCATGTTGAAGCTGTTGACCCTTGCGGTACTCAACATCAAAATTATAGTTCTGTAAAAAGGCCCACCACCGATGGTTTCTAGGAAGTAGGTCTTTCTTATGTTTGGACGCTTTCAGCGCATTACAATCTGTGATGATAGTAAACTGGCGTCCATAAAGATAATGTCTGAAATGTTTTATCGCTCGAACCACTGCCAAGGTCTCTAACTCATAAGAATGATACCTGCTTTCGGTTTCAGTGGTTCTCATGCTCATGAAGGCAACAGCATGCTGTCGTCCTGCAATCGTTTGCACCAGTACTGCTCCGAATCCCAAACTACTGGCGTCTGTGTATAGTAGAGTTGGGGCTTCTTCTTGGAAGAGTGTAAGTGCCGGAGCTGATGTTAAACACTGAATGATATTCTCTCTGGCAGTTTCGTGTCGTTCATTCCACTCCCATTTGGCTCCAGGTTTGGTTAATTCATACAGTGGTATTAGTTGACGTGAAAAATCTGGGATGAATTTTCTAAAATAACCCGCCAAGCCACAGAATTGTCTTACTTGTTTAGGTGTTGTTGGTATTGGTGCTTTAACCAGCGCATCAATTTTGCGTGGGCTTGGTCGGACTTGTCCATTTGATACTACGTTACCCAAATATTCAATTGAACGTTTGAAAAAGCTGCATTTATCAGCATTAATGGAGAAACCAGCATCGTTTAGAGCTATCAGTATGCGTTCAATGTTTGAAAATCCTTCCGGGATATCTGTACATTTGCTTAAAACATCGTCCACATAAACTTGAGCTGCATTACCCAACAATGAATTCAGGGCTCTGTTAATACATCGTTGATATACTGAACAGGCGTTGCTCAAACCAAATGGCATTGTCATGTACTCGTACAAACCGTCTGGAGTCACAAAAGCAGTCTTTTCAATTGATGACTCTGCGATTGGTATTTGGTGAAATCCTGCTGCCATATCGAAAGTTGAGAAGTATTGTCCTTTAGCCAGTTGATCAATTTGATCTGAAATAAGTGGTAGTGGGTAATGGTCCCTTAGAGTGTTAGAGTTGAGTTCTCTGAAATCCACGCACATACGATCATCACCATTCTTCTTTTTTACAAGAATAATAGGGCTGGAGAATGGAGATTTACTTTCACGTATAATATCGTGTTCCATCAACTCTTTTACTATACCTCGTACTTTTTCTCGTTCAACTGGACTAAGTCTGTAGGGTCTTCGTTCTACATACTTGTCTGGGTTCTTTAATCGAATTTCTAACTGTCCAGTCTTCACACGTGTAGTAGGGTATCCCCTGATAAACATATGCTGATACTTGTTTAGTAGTGTTCGTAATGTGGCGATATCTTCATCATTTGTGAGATCACAGTCCAATTTATCAAAGATCGGGTTTATGCTTCGAATATGATTAATATTTTGCAGATGTGTTAATATTGTTCCGGCTGAATTAATAATCATAGTAAGGTTGGTGCCATTTATCAGGTTCATACCTATTAGGATATCTGTCGTGATCTCGTAGTCTGCTACTATGTGAAACTGTAGTTCAACGTTAATGTTGTCGATGGTCACAATCGTAACTAATGCCGCTATCGAAAGTACAGGAAACTGTCCAATCCCCTTTAAATAATTTGCAGTATCAAACCTTTTTCCTGGTAATTGTGCAGCAATAGATTCTCGTATGAGTGAGCATTCAGCACCACTATCGAAAATTGCATGAAAAGTTTTTAGTCCAATCTTCACCTTTACCGGTGCCAGTTTGGTTCCAGAAATGAAATGAACGTTTGATGACATTGAACGTTCCCTCTTAAAACAGGTTTCAAA
The DNA here is from genome assembly GCA_963576445.1 of Lithosia quadra. NCBI lineage: Eukaryota > Metazoa > Arthropoda > Insecta > Lepidoptera > Erebidae > Lithosia > Lithosia quadra. The sequence continues at coordinate 5,057,557 of OY754897.1, forward strand.
GGTATGTCCAGGTATCTTACAAAAAGAACAAATTATAGTTTTCGTATTCTGGGGAGTGATCACCTCCTTATTGTTAGTGTCAGTTTTCGTTTTGGTCTTTTCTTCAAGTTTAGACTCTGCAGGTTTGTAGTAACATTCACTGCTGTTGTGATTGTTTCTTTTACAGATACGACAATAGGAACCTGACGGAGTTGTGCTAGAAAAACGTGTTCGTTTACTTGGGTTTTGATTATTAGAATTTGGGTGAGAACGCTTCAAAGTTTTAATTGATGATGCAACCGATATTAACTCGGGTACCGTTGTGGCCCTGGCGTTTAGTAGCTCAATCCGAAGCCTTTCGTCATTAATGCACCCAATCACTGCTTCAACAGCATCTTCATTTGATAATTTGTCTTTTGTAACCCTTTTCCATAAGACCCAGGCTCGTGATAAGTATTCAGAAAGGTCTTTTGAAGAGTCGTAGACATGTTCTCTGAAACGAACTATATCTCTAGAGTAGCGGTTTTCAGGTTCAAAAGTTGTTATTAGATTATTGCGCAACTCGGGCCAAGAGGATGTGGTAACCATCCAGTCGTCAACCCACATTTTCGCCCTGCCCTTGAGAAGACTTCCAACCTTCATACGAATATCAAAATCACTAAGTTTGTACGTTTCGATGGCTTTATCAATATGTTGACACCACTCACGAATGCCTATGTTGGTATCCGGGTCAAAAGAGGGTAGAAAAATATCATTGATCCGTACCTTCGTTTCTTGCGGTTTATTTAATTGTGCTGACATTTGTTGCATTACCTGCATCATTTGCATAATAAATTGTGGTGGTATGTTGTTTACCGGTGTATTAAGCAAACTTAACTGTGGTTGTTCTTGTTGAACCGTAGTTCCATTCGTGCTTGTGGTACTCAATCCATGTTCAAATGCCATCGTCTTATCAGGTTGCTGAGCGGAAGTAGCCAGTAATCCCACTTCTGATGACGGAGTTAATGGTTCAGCATTATTGCCCGAAATACTGGCATCGGCCTGGCCGATGCCATTTCCTTCCATAATGCTTGAGTTTTCCATTATAGGAATAATTTAAACTATAATTTATTAATCTTATAATTTTATTTCGAAAACAATCACTTCAACAATTTAACTTTATTTTTCTATAGAAATAATAATTAAACTTAAAGAAAACAATCCAACTGTGTTCGATGTTCACAGTATGAAGTCTCACGAACGAATGGCGCGCTACTGCAGTGGGCGGCCTTTTTATTGACAAAGTAGTGGGGCGAGCGCTGTGAGTCGCTTTCACTTGCATAACGCGATGTTCGAAACACGTGCAAAGTGACGTCATTTGTTTTGTAGTGTTGTTTGCGCCGATATATATAATATATTATAGTTAGTATATTTGCCAAACCATATTTGACTACATAAAATTTGGTAAAATGAAACATTGCCATGTAATTATTTGCTAAACAATAAATTGCTAAAAGTAGTTTTGCTAACTGCAAAATTGCGAAAAGATGGTTTTGCCAAATGTTTTTTTGCCATATGAAAATTTGGGAAACATACTTTCGCAAGTGTCACTTTGGGAAACGTTTTTTGCCAAACGTCAGTAATCCGTGTGAACGGTCTCGTACAAAATGTATGACGAGCGATAGAATATTATAATAATATCCTCTAGATGTAACCTAAGGCCGGCTTTCACATAAATTCCTTTGCTATTTATTTGCTTTATGTTCTGTTTCAATGTGATTGGTGATTAGTGACTAGTGACGATATGAATCCTGTTATCTAATTTATAATTATAATCGCTAGTAGGTACAATGGGATCCGCCCATACAAGATTTTATTTGAGAGTGAAATGATGTGTCTATAAATAAAAAAATACAATTTGATACAGCGTGATCACCTGTTTTAGTACGTATGTACTAGAATTTCAACCTGAGAATGCCAAGAATAATAGATATTCAGGCTAGAACATTTTGTAGGTTAGGTATGTCAATTTCTTTGATGAATGGAATGGTGTAGCTACATAATCTTTTATATAAGTACTAGCTTTTGCCCGCATTGAAGCCCGAACGACTCTCCACTTCACTCGCCACTCCAAAAATATAGGATAAAAAGTATCCTATGTCAGTCTCCTGGTTCTCAGCTACCTCTCTACCAATTTTCAGCCAAATCGGTTCAGCCGTTCTTGAGTTATAAATAGTGTAACTAACACTTTCTTTTCTATATATAGAAATAGATATGTACGTAGTTATATACACATTATCACTACATAGTATAAAACAAAGTCGCCTTTTCTTTCCCTATATCCCTATGTGCGCTTAAATCTTTAAAACTACGCAACGGATTTTGATGCGGTTTTTTCCAATAGATAGAGTGATTCAAGAGGAAGGTTTATATGTATAATACATGCATCATATACTAAGGCAACATTGCTAATTTTAGAGGTTTCTAACGTGATGTCGTAAATTAACCTATTTTTTTGGGCTTATTTAGCAATTTAGCAAAAACGCTGCCTAAACCCTACGAGTTAGATCAAATTAATGTACTACAGTATTGTACACCATAAAAAGGTCTACAAAAAAGTCCGCGATGGTATATGTTTATCTTTTAGGGATAACCCACATTAACCATTTTTATTGTTTACTTTTTACGTGAAAAAATGGCTTATTTACGAAGCTATTTTAAGCAATACGCCATTAATCCTTATCGAATTAAGTACCTTAAATACAGTGTGCAATTAATATAGATAAATATGGTTCCTTACAGCATGTAAATTAAACAAATATTTTCGGAGATATTCCAAATTTAAAATTTGCGTTTGCGGCGGGCGGTACCGGTCGGACTGGGCAGTGCGGGGAGTGGATGGGGGGAGCGGGGGAGGGGCCGCTATGTTTTTATATACAACGTTCATAGTTTTTCTGTAGTGTATTTAATTTAGTATCAGCATTGCACCCGTGCGAAGCCGGGGCGGGTCGCTAGTTCATCTATATAATTATTCCCGGTTTATACACCCACATTTCGCTACATAATATAAGTATATAATATCCAATAAGTATATTATATACTTATATCTGTCGGTAAATCAGTTTTTCTTACTTGCCTATTTTGACATCTGTAATGAATTTAGTAAACACATCTAACATCAACCGGTAACGGCCATCCCCCGCGCTACCCACCTGCACGTCTAGAGTTTAGGTTTCAGAGAGAGAGGCATCGAACAATATTCTTAGGTAGTCATTGTAGTCTAGTACCTAATAAAAGCATTATATATTTTAGGGTGCAAAAATAAACAAAACAAGATTATTTTATAGAAAATTTATTCATCGTCTTCTCTGACAATAATTGCATCTAGGAATTCTGCCGGTTTTGTTGACGTCTGGCCCATCCCAAGTACCAGACAAGTGTCATCTATCACAATACATGACCATGACATAATATGGGTCATACGGGCGTACCTCTCTTTGTGTGTGTAACCAACATAGGTGGCACACACAATCAGATGCTGCTATCTGGAAATAAAGAATACTATTTTAATTTCATCAACCCCAAGAATTACAATGATGCATGCATTTTCCCAACATATATACCTATTTACATTTAAATGCATAACACAGAATGGCTTTTCCATGTACTAAATTATTTTTAAAGATTTTCATGGGATGTCACCATATGCATCTTCTTGTCTTTATTTCACAAGAATAATTCTTATTGTTCGGTAATGTATGTACCAAGATGGGGTTATTAACATGAATAATTGCTTAATGGTATTTCATCCGAGTGCTTCCATGCATAAGAAGGCACGTAAAGGCAGTCCTGGCTGTCAACAGTTTAGTCAAGATTAAGGCCAATGTAGGTGATCTGGACCACTGTTAATGTTTGGTCAACGACTGCGACTCAAGCTTGGACATCAGCTGGTTGACAATCCCAACATAGAATAAAAACCAAGCCACATTAAGTATATTTCAAAGAGGACATATTTCAGAGAGTCCGAGGACTCTAGTGCTATTAGCAGAGGACATAACCGAGACAAAAATGCTAAGATGATGACGATGAATTACCATAATATATTGTTCTTAAAAAATAATATAACCAACCTGTCTTAGTGCTCTTCTGCTTTCATAATATGAATCATAGACTGCTGCAGTTCAGATGGATTGTCCCTCAATATTTTATCACTTTGACGTCGTAACAACTAACAACCACATAAAAGACACACAGTGGTGTGGCCATGGTGTCTAGGTCCGGCTTGTGGTTCACCACTGTGAGAAGCTGCAAATTAACATTCACTCTGAACATAGCAAGATATGCTTCATATACATAATCTTCATCAGTAATCTGAAAAGCAAAGAATTGTAATGTGAAAACACAGTTCTAAAGGTTTGTATTAATCAAGCAATTTAGTTTAGGTTTACACACATAGAATCATTATACTCGTAACTCGTAACATTCATATGGAATGTCTTTGAGATCACTCAACTAGTTTCTAATGTAAATGGTATCATTGAAATGAAACCACTTCTACGGATTTTATATTTGTTATTATATACAATGATAACCGATGTTTTGGCAGATTTTCAACCAACTGAACCATGATCGCGGTTGTTTTCGTCTCAATGAGTAACATTCGTGTAAACTTACGATAGTACGATTCTATAATAAAACCCAATAGGTACTTGCGATTAGGAAATACATCCAGCTACAAATTAAATTCGTAACTCATGTATCAAGTTCCAAGGCTAGATCTCAGCGCAGGTGTATTGACACATATATTGCAATATTGATTGATACATAGAATACGGATTGGTCCACCTCCCATTTTAGCAAACAATAAGTTTCTTTCAGAACAACGAGATCCACAGAATAGGGCAAGATCGGAATCCAATATGCAAACAGCACAGTCACTCAGGTAACTATCAGAGGCCTTAGGGCTCACAAGAAACTTAAAAAAAAAACATTAATGGTGATTGAAAACACTCCCATACCAAAACACAACAACGCAAATGTCATTTGTGTCATGTCTTGTCTATTTTGATTAGAGAGTTGTCAACTCATTTACTTTGGACATGGGGCTTTTAATCATGTTCACTTGCTAGTATGTTTTTTATTTACTTGCTTAATATTATGCTCTTAAAAATATATCATTAACTAACAACTTAATTGATTCAGTTTTTACAATTATAAATCTAAAAATAATTACAAAAGCACGATACTTTACCGCACAGTAGTAAATAAGACTATTGTTTTTCTAGGCATTCTTTAACATACGTGGGATGCTGCTGCCTGCGGCGAATCCTGCCGGGAATGGAGTGGCTCTCTAGAGGGCTGCTCCGAGGCTCTCCACGTGTCCTTCTGAATAGCAGAGGGCACAGTGGAGAGCGAGCGGGGGGCGAGCTGATTGTCCACGCGCCGACGACGGTTGGGTGACAGGACGGCCACCTGTCACTCCACCGTCGTCGGCGAAGTTGCGCGATGCTAGCCCCACCCCCCCTTTCGCGGGGTCAAGGGGGCCATCTTATAACCGTAGATGGCCCAGGGTCAGCTAGGGTTCAAGGGATCTACTTGTTAGGTAACCTTATACCTCGGTAATTAAGAACCGAGATGGCGTGCGGTTTTAGTCGGTTCAATCCCGACCCACGATGGTCACCGGGGCTGATATCCATGGGGATTTCCGCACGTAAAAAAAGGATCAGTACTATATTTTTGGAAATGAAAACAATAAATACTATTTTTTTAAGAAAACAGTGGCAACCCTAAGTGTGATCGATACCGAAGCCTAAAAATGTAGTTTTTAAAATTTTTATCTGTTTGTCTGGATGTATGGATGGCCGGAATAAACTCAAAAAGTATTGCATGGATTCATTTCAAACTTGGCACGAATATTATTAAGCATACCAAAAGTTAAACTATTATTAAGTACATATATGAGTATAATATGGTACCTACCAAGAACATTAGAAATTTCCTTGTACTTAGCTGGACGTTTCATTTCGAACGAGCGGTTGTCTCCAGGATTTTTGAATCTCGGCCGGCGGTCATCTCTCTCGCACACTGCCTAAAATTGCCATGATACGTTAAAATTTCCCAATCCAAACCTGTCAAAGTCAAATTTACGCAAAGGCTGAGTTCTTCGGAGCTTCATTTTGATTCTAGTTGAGCTTTATGAAAATTCACAGAACACCGTACATATCAATTATTATTAATTGAGTAATATTTATAGAAATTAATAAAAAAATTGACACATATTCGCTTCTTAGATTGTGGGTGACAGCCATTTTAATAAAGAAGCAACACTGTTTACCAAAAATTCGTAAGGTGACCAACCATCCGTATTTTGCGGGATAGTCTCCTACTAGAAGCTCCTGCATTGCAATAAATACATAGCATAGTCCCACAAAACGTCAAATGCTTTCCGCACGTTTACAATATCCATCATAATATATTACAATATTAACTGTAGAGAGGTCAATTCTATACATCCATACTAATACTAAATTATTATAAATGCGAAAGTAACTCGGTCTGTCTGTCTGTTACGCTTTCACGCCTGAACCGCTAAACTGATTTTGATGAAACTTGGTATAGGAGTAGATTAGACCTAGATAATGAACATAGGCTATGTTTGGTTGCGATAACCGACATCCACGTGGGCGGAGCCGCGGGCAGCAGCTAGTTGAATATATTTAAAAAATAACTACATATTGGGAAATAATTAGTGATCGATACTAATGCAAAAAATGCAATCAGTATTTTTTTTGTCTTTCTGTCTGTCTATCTGTATGTGGACGCATGGATGAAAAACTACTGGAGGGATTTTGATCAAACTTGATACGATTATAGTTCATACTTCTGGGCAACATATAGGCTACTTTTTATACAAGCTGATATACCCATGGCTTCACCCGCGCTTCGTTTTTAGGTCGCTTTTGGTCATATCTCCGGTTGTACTTAACCAATTGCAAGCAAACATACGATAAATTTTGAGTCTAAGTAAGACCTTTCTAATAAAAAAGCCGCATCAAAATTCGTTTAGTACTTTTTACGTCCATTGCTAGGAAGCTGGTCATAATAAGTATATAATTTCAACTTTGACGCTTATTATTTATTGCTTTCTAGACATAACCTATACCTACTCAAGTAGGTATTAAGTTATCGTTTCTAAAAACCACTACACTTTTTTATTTGTTCACGACTGTACATACTTAGACCACGGTAGTATAAACTTACTGTATACAGGTTGACTCAAAATATTATTATATATTTATTATTCTTCACATACAGACAGATAGAAAGACAAAAAATTTACTGTTTGCATTTTTTGCATTAGTATCGATCACCAATCATCCCCCAATAGTTATTTTGTAAATATATGCAATAAACAGAATTGACCTCTCTACAGTTTTATTATAAGTATAGATCATGTATTTGTCTTATTTTGTTCCTTAAATTTACGAAAGAAAGTATAATAATGGGACAGGGATTCACCTGACGATTTTTAAAATTCACATTATCTTTCAAGTCCGTATCGATTCATTCGTTTTAATCGACCTTTTTTTAACAGGTCACCTCATTATGAATATAAAACTGACAAACGTCAAATGTTACCTATTAATGTGACGCTACTATAGGAAACACCCTTTTGTTGCTACTCTATCGCATTGAGTTTGCCTGTAATGACACTGTATGTATAAAATAAATAAATACATAATCCTTCATTTAATGTCAATAATTTATTTTGTTATTACATGCTTACATAAGTAAGTCTCAATTAATAAATAAATAAGTTACAAAATTACTGTTTTCATCTTTAATAGCTTTTAAATATATTATAGTAAAATAACCTTTTCAATGAATTTTGCCTCTCTTTATAATATTAGTAAATATGGAAACGTAGACTATACCATTTATTTTCATGAGCATAGACGTAAACTACATCATATATCCCAACCTTGCAATTAAACATGGTCACCGCAAAGAAAGGTACGCAACCCAACCAACTAGATGGAGACACTGCAATGTATGGCCTTGCAGTATCCATTGGTTCTAATATTCTTGGTACCTACCTATCTAACAAACTTAGGCCGGGCGCATACATCCAACTGTTGCATCGACTAAACTATTTCGTCGAGTTGTGTATTATTCATGATTTCTACTCAACTAAATAGTTTAGTTGATGGAATTGCGCATACAATCGATTTTTATCTCCTCAAATCGATCAGTCTTTATTCAGAAATTTTAATATAGATAAAAAAAGATACTGTATACATCCCGTACTCAGTGATAGATTACCTAGTGGAATATTTCATACGTTACATTCTAAGCTATAAGAGCACTCAGATAATTAAATAATTTCATTCATTGGTCCTTTTATAAAACGCCAAGATACAAGATAGAGATACCAAAAAATCGGTAGAAATTGGCCAAAAATCGGTATTTTGGTAAATGCACGTCAAATCCGGGAGATCTATCCAGGTTTTGCCATGCTACTGGCAGTCAGGGACTCCGACCCCGACTCGGGCTTAGTCACGGATTGACTGTTTAGTCGATGGTCAATACAAAGCAATACGAATTGAGCGCTTGATCGATAGTTGTCCAACTTTTAAATCAAAAGTCAGTCGATGAAGCTTTTTGACTTTTTGTCGAACAACTATCGAGTTGACAGTATGCGCCTTTCATATAATATCTTTTAAACATATTATGATACACGATGATACACAAAGACTTGTTCAACTAAAAGTTGTACCTATGTATGCGTTAGCCCTTTTTCATTCTTCGCTTGAGAGTCTTTGAACTAGTGCGTTTAGTTAACATATTAAAAAAAATAGTTTGGTTCACTTCACTGTTGAATTTATGTCATACCTATTCTTAAAAAAAAGGAGTAAATTTTATCACGATTTTATCACAAATTTGAATGGAATTTATTCTATACCGTTTTAAATTATATTATGTTGTAAAAAATAAATAATAGCTTACCTTTTGATTCATAGCTCAATGGAAGATCAAAACGTATTCGAAGGCAAACACAAACTTAGCGAAATAATGTAAGATATTATATTAAAGTCATACAAATATAACTCTTAACTACACGCAATAAAGTCTTCTTTGGCTTAGCAATTCAGCATAGTACTTCGTTTCGTTGTTACGACCTTAGTATCGTGAAGTCGATTAGTAAACGAGAGTTTTATAGTAATCTGTATGGTACGGACAACGTGAATACATTATAGTTGTCACAAAATAAAAGGCCCACTTTGACAGTTCGTGCCCATGAAGTTCTTAATTTTTTATCTATTGAAATGTTCTAAGGGTAATTACATTTTTCATTGACAGGTACCACCCACTCGGCTAAGTACTGTGCATAACGATTTTTTCATGTAGTCCACAGACTATTAATAATCAGTTAAGGAAAGAAAATATCGATTGAGAATTTTTTTTTAAGCCCGACGCGCACTTTTGTTTTTATTTATTTTAATAATACTTGTGTTTAGATTCTGAAGATTGATTTAATTATTCTTGTTGTTTTTGTGATTGAATAAATGTTATAGTAAAAAAAATATTAAATATAAGTAAATTGACCTTTAATAACATTGTTTTGTTTTAAAATACCTACAAAATCAAAGGTTAAGCTAATTTTTCTAATAAGAACTTTAATCCAATGCAGTTTACATACATATTCAAATCGATTAAATCCCCATGCAAACTGGATTCGATTCATCCTGAGTTTTTTTTTTTTTTTTTTTTATACCACTTAGGTGGCAGACAAGCACACGGCCCACACTGATGGAAAGCGGTTACCGTGGCCTATGGACGCGTGCAACACCAGGGGCGTCACACTCGCGCTGCCGACCCTGCAAAAACCTTCTAATGCCCTTCTTGAAGAACCCCATACTGTAGCCGCCAGGGAAAACCACTGCAGGGAGATCGTTCCACAGCCTAAGCGTGCGCGGAATGAAATTTCTTTCATACCTTACAGTACGCACTGCAGGCGGATGCAACGTGTGGGGATGAATTCCCTGCCTGTGGCGAGCGGTGCGATGATAGAAAGTGGCTGTAGGCATCATATCAAATAATTCGTTTGAACACAAACCATTATATAGGCGGTAAAAGACGCACAGCGAGGCGAAGTCTCTCCTGAGGCTGAGCGGCTCCACACCGCCTACAAGAAGGGGATCGTCGACGATCCGCAGCGCACGTCTTTGAACCGACTCGAACGGGTCAAGTAGGTATGCAGGTGCCCCGGCAAAAAGGTGACAGCAGTACTCCATGTGGGGCCGGACTTGTGACTTATAGAGAGTAAGTCTTTGCCCCGCAGTGAAGTACTGCTTCGCCCTGTTGAGCACTCCGAGTTTTTTTGAAGCCAACTTGACCTTATCTTCGAGGTGACTGCGGAACTGAACGTCACTGGAGATGTCGACACCGAGGATCCCGATACTGGAGGAGATGGTGAGTGGTGTGTTCAAGAATTGGGGCGCTACAATAAATGGGGTTTTCTTAGCGGTGAATGCACAAACCTGTGTCTTAGTAGGGTTGAATTGGACTAAGTTAAGTCTACCCCAATCGGATACTCTCGCGAGAGTAGTCTCGATTTCGGACACAAGTTGTTCGCGACTTTCTTCCACTGCGGACCGAGGGAGGTTAGCCCGGCCCGTGTAAAATGCGTCCCCGGTACTGTCGTCTGCATAGCAATGAATGGAGTCATCAGACAACATGTCATTGATATGCAGAAGAAACAGGGTTGGGGACAGCACGGAGCCTTGTGGAACACCAGCATTTATGTCCATGCGGTCCGAGCAGCTGCCGTCAACGACGGCTTGAATGCTTCTGTTGGACAAAAAGCTGGCAATCCACTCGCAAAGTCCCTCGGGCAGTCCATAGGATGGCAACTTCGCAAGAAGACCTCTGTGCCAGACCCGGTCGAAGGCCTTCGCTATATCGAGGCTGACCACTAGCGCCTCACCCTTACTCTCAATGGCTTGCGCCCATCGGTGTGTGAGATACACTAGAAGGTCACCGGTTGAGCGACTGTGGCGGAAGCCGTACTGCCGGTCGCTCAATAAATCGTTTCCTTCTAGGTATCTCAGGAGCTGTGTGTTAATAACACGCTCCATTACCTTTGAGAGAAGGGAGGTGATAGCGATAGGCCTGTAATTGGACGGGTCTGTTCTATCGCCTTTCTTAGGCACAGGATGCACGAAAGCGGTCTTCCACGAAGCTGGGACTTGTCTCGTGGAGTAGGAAAGCGCGAAAAGTCGTACAAGTACAGGGCACAACTCGGGGGCGCACTGCTTGAGCACCATCGCCGATATGCCATCTGGCCCACTCGACTTCCGAACTTCTAGGGACTTCAGCTCCCGCCGGACCACCCGTTGGGTGATTTTAACATCAGGCATAGATGCACCACACCAAGGGATGTTAGGTGGTACGGCACTCCCATCGTTCATAGTCGAGTTTGACGCAAAGAGACTACCTAAGAGGTCAGCTTTCTCCTTAGCGCCATGGGCCAGGCTACCGTCGGGTTTTTGCAGCGGCGGCAAACAGGACTGGCAGAAGTTTCCCTCGGCAGCTTTGGCGAGCGACCAGAATGCACGACTACCGGACGGGTACCGCGCCAGCCGCTCACCAATTCTGCCGATGAAATCAAATTTTGCCCTAGCCGTTGCTCTTTTACTGGACCTCGAAGCGGCGTTCAATTTCCGCTTCACTTCAGCTATATTCGGATCCTTTTGCGCAAGAGCCGTGGTCCAAGCCTTATAAGCAGATTGCTTATGAAGTCTTGCAACTCTACAAGGCCGATTAAACCACGGACGCTTACTTGCCCCCGAAGCGACCCAGCGGCTAGGAATGAAACATTCCATGCCCGCTAGAATCGCCTCAGTGACTGCTGTTGCACAGGGGCTAGGATCGTCTGAAGTGAAGCAGAGCCGCTTCCACGGGTACGAAGCGAAGAATTCTCGCAATCCGTCCCAGTCTGCTGACTTATAATGCCAAACCTGCCGCCATTTAACTGGCCGAGGAGGTTCTGGCCGTGCGAGAGGCACTTGCACCCGGACGAGGCAGTGGTCTGAAGTACCAATAGGTGCTTCCACAGTGACGGAGTAATCATCCGGGCGCGTAGTCAGCAGAAGGTCCAGTAATGAGCTTCTATTGGGTCTCGATATCTGGTATTCTAGTGGTAGAATTAACCACTTGCGAGAGCCCATAGGTCAAAGCAAATTTATGAGCAGCCCTCCCCGCAAAATCAGTGATCGAGGACCCCAGCCACTCAATGTGATGAGCGTTGAAGTCCCCTAAGAACACTAACTCCGCGGAGGGGTACTGCTCAATTGCCATGTCCGCCGATCGCTGCAGGTGCTCAAATAGTTGAGTCGTGCCCAAGTCACCGCTATGAGACCTGTAGAGGCACGCATAGATACGGGTGTGGCCACCGTGATCTATACGTACCCATAGAGTAGACAGGTCTCTGTCTTCAAGGCCACTAAGACGGCGACAGCAGATATCACCCCGAACGTACAAGCATACCCCGGCACGACTCGAAAAGTTGTGCTCGAGTTTGTACCCGGGGTACATTAAGTAGGCTGTGTCGCCAGGAGGCGATATCTGTGTCTCCGTCAGGAAAAACAAGGTCGGCTGCGCGGTTTCAATGTGCTGATGGACCGCATTTAAGTTTGCTTGAAGTCCCCTGATGTTACAATAGTCCACTTCTAGAGTGGACGAGGATGCCGCTGTACAAACTGTTTTCCTTTTATACTTTTTCTTGGCCATTTTTTAAAGGGTGGGGGAGGAAGGTTAGGAGAGTCTCTGTGCCGACAGCGCTGGAGACAATGAAAGACTTCATGCCACCACTGACAAGTATGGGTTATGTGACAGGCTGGTGCGGCGGGCGGAAGGGCCCCCGGTCCCCCCCTGGATACCGTAGCCAGGTCCACTCCGGTCTCCTCCTCCGGCACGACCACAGCACCAAGGACTTTGCACAGGCCGCTGGTTCAGCCTCCTGGGGCGGAGATTAAGTGCTCCCCAGGTTCGGGAACCGTACGAGCCTGCGGGCGGCCAGCGGATAACCGTTTCACCGAGTCTCCCTGACCGCCACACCAACATTTCACGCCCACACAAGTCAGTGATGTTAACTTAAGTCTTTGGTCTCCCCGCTGACAGCATAGAGTCCCTCCAGTGAGCTCTGGCTACCCTACTTACCGCCGGGAACACAACACAATGGTTATTATGGCCGCGGTCTTCTGTAGGGTGGAGGTACTACCCCAGTTGGACTGCTCAGTTTGGACGGAAGATACCGTCATGTCCTACCTCCTACCAAGTATCGAATACCGAATCGTATAGGTACATAACTAGTTACGCCACAAGGACAAACGTCAAAACGGGCCTTTTATTTTGTGTTGAGTATAACATAGTCGCGTAATGACGTGACGGCCTTCAAATCTGCGATACGATTCATGTTTCGTCAAGCCATGGTCGGCCCTCAGAAGATGGAATATGTCTATACTAATATTATTGCCATTCAGGGGCCTTATTCTATTTGCCATTGGTTGCGCTAATCACGCGAAAATTACGATTAAGTCACGGAATGGTACAAACGTCTATTGTAAATTGTCATCGTAACCGTATCGAGCCTTGATACGGGCGTGATACGGCTGTGAAATAAACTATAATTGTTATTCGCGCGCATTTAACTGACATTTGCGTAAGACTGGACCGTAGACAGAGAAACGGACTGGACTGACAGACTGTGATATTTGAAAATTTTTGGCCATCTTAACCGTGATAGAGTCTATTGGTGTTTTGCGATTCTGGTATTTTGCGATTCTGGTATTACGCGATTGAGGGATCTACAATCGTACCAAACCGTCAAAATGACAGAAAAACATGGGATTCTAATCGACAAATCTAAGCGCGCGGTTGACTGACATTAGCGTAAGACTTGGTAGTCTTACGCTAATGTCAGTCAACCAAATCTATATTTCTGACACAAAACATCGCTAAAAATCATAGTTACAAAACATAGTAAGGTCAATTTACCATTACAGAGAAAAGCGAAGTTTAGCTATCAACCCCACACTAGGTCTAGCCTGTCTCGTGGGGTTTTTAATGAGTGTTACCATTTGTAGTTGTAGGTACCATTTATACATTTAGAAAATAGTTGTTATAAATAAACATTATTGTAATACTGATAAATTACATAATACAATAGCATTGAACTCCAATTTTTAGGTAATTTATTTGCTTCATGCATATTTGAGACGTAAAAAATAAAAAAAATAGAAGAAACCCTCAGAGATAGTAGCTCTGAGTGCATGCATACTACATAGAAATAATGACAAATAAGGACCACCACAACGAGTGTGCGCGCGCGCGGGCGCGCGCGCGCGCGCGTGTGTGTGTGTGTGTGTTGGTGGCTGAGTGCGTCTATGTTACGAAAGAACCTTTACCAGAGATTCTGAATCTGAGTATGACTGTGACAGAAGGTATTTATGAACGATGATTTTGACCTGACTGGTTCTACAGTGCTTAATGTTGCATACTTTTGTAATGTTGTTATATATATTACATAGCTGGAATTCCTGCATGTGCTGTGCAAAATTAGTACAAACTCGGACTGGTGTGGTTCTATAAACCCTACGCTCAAGAAGTTGAGGATAATCTTGTGATTCTAGTACCCTCTTGTGTTGCTTTGAACTAACTTAAGGATGTATAGTTGCCGAACGTTAAGTGTTGCTGTTTCTTTGTACAGAGCGTCGGTGCCGAATCTGAAAGGTTTTTTGTACATGACTTTCAAGACCGATCTTTGTGCTCGTTCGAGGGGCAGCATAATAGTGGGACCAACGCCTCCCCACACCGCTATGCAGTAACAGATAATTGATTCACACAATGCAGTATAAACCAGCTTTAGAATTTTGTTGCCAGCTGAATTACTTAGCAGCTTCATTATGTGAATCAACTTTCTGACTCGCTTTGCCACTAGTTCGATGTGAGGTTTGAATGAGAGTCTATGGTCAATTAATACGCCCAGGTATTTGACGTATTCCGCCTTTTGAATTGAGTCACAGGAGCACGTAGATGGAATGCATTTTCCTGAATGTATTTTAATTGTGTAGGGTACTTTAGGCGCCGACGCTTTCGTTTTGAAAAAACATACGTAGTTTGTTTTTTTAATATTCATTGAAAGCAGGTTGTAGTCAAACCATTGTTTTAACTCTGTCAATGTTTTTTGGGCCTTTTCATGCACCGACGCCCAGGAACTACCGTGGAACAGAATAACCGTGTCATCAGCATAACAGACAGATTCTACTTCTGGTCCGAATGTGTTGTGTATATCGTTTATGTACATAATAAACAATGTAGGGCCCAGGACACTACCCTGCGGCACTCCAAAAGTGGTGGTTGTTGTAGAACTAAAATATTCTCCTACCTTTAATCGTTGTCGTCTATTCGTCAAATATGATTCAAACCATTTTAATGGCAGGCCTCTAATTCCAAATATCTCAAGTTTTCTCAAGAGTATCGGAATGGCCACTGTGTCGAATGCCCTTGCTAGGTCAACAAAAACTCCCAGGCACTTTCTTTTGCCATCCAGGTGTCTGGTCACATGATTAGTCAGGAGGGACACTGCATCTTCTGTAGATATACCGCGTCTGAATCCAAACTGTTTGTCAGAAATCAGCTTGTGTGTGTCAAGGTAGGATATAAGACGTTTGTTTACAATTTTTTCCAGAATTTTGGAAAAGGCTCCCAACAAGGATATGGGTCTATAATTTGCTGGGTCTTGTTTTGTTCCATTTTTATGAATGGCAATCATCTGTGCCTCTTTCCATTTGTCAGGAAAAGTCCCTGAGCTAAGACTAAGGTTGATGATGTGTGTTAACGGAGTTATTATTTCTCCACGGATTTCCTTAATAAAACGCGGTGTAAGTGTGTCTATGCCTGCGGCACTATCGCTGTTTAATTTGCCTATAAAACCATCCACTTCACAGACGTCGGTAGGCTGCAGGAAGAAGGAAGTAGCAGCTGGTTCGCCCAATTTCAGGCTACTGGTCGCCGACTCCAGGGTTTCATTCATATTAGCCAGAATTTGTGCTGCTAGATAATACCAACCGTAGAAAAATATTCATTACAGTCGTTGATCGATACTTGGGGCGTAGATTTGTATTTAAGAAGGTCAGCGTTAGCATTTTTATTCGTGTCTAGATCCGTGATATCTTTAATAGTTTTCCATAGGTTCTTCGTATTGTTTTTATTTTCTTCAAGTAATTTACTCTCATACTCGTGTTTTATTTTACGTAACAAATGGGTAAAAAAGTTCCTGTAACGAGTATATATTAATTTTTTGACCTTGTCATTGGGATCCTTACTGGATGCCTGATGAAGTTTATCTCTGTGGTTCATGCATTTTATGAGACCTGGGGTAATCCACGGCTTCCATATGAATTTTGAGCGAACGATTTTTATTTCATAAGTTGTGATTCTAACTTGCTATCTAAACATGAGTGAAAAACATTAGTTGCTCTGTTCACATCAACTTCTGACAGAACTCCGGACCAATCACAGCTCCTCAGGTCGCCAATGAGCGCTGGGAAATCAACTTTTTTGATTGTGCGCTGTATGAGCTTTGATCTCCTTGGAGTGTCCGTGTTACATCCCATCATAACCATGCGGTGATCAGTAATAGCGACATCACAGATAGTCCCGATCACTTCTCGTTGCCTCGTGTCGATAAAAATGTGGTCCAGACACTTGTTTAACCTGGTTGGACCCGAAATAACCTGTGCCAGACCATGTTCAGCCATAAGGCTTGAGTACATTATCACTTGGCTGTCCGACGTGTCCAACAGGTTTATATTAATATCTCCGGTCACTACAATCGTAGAGCGTTTATTTAAGGTATTGAAGATTCTGTCAAGTGAAAAAATAAAATTATCTATTTGTCTATGTGAGGGGGAACGGTAGATGGCAATCAAAGTCATGTCAGTGGAGAGACTTGCAATGAGGCATTCCGCGTCTTGTATAGCGGGCTCAGTGACGATTGGGCTCCAGCAGTCACGGACGTAGACTATAACTCCTCCACATCTGTTGAGGTTATTTGCCGTGGCATATGAATTATAACCCTGTATTTGCCTCACTATTGGGTTAATTAAAAGATGGCATTCGGTAAGAACTATGACGTCATACACTATATTTAATCGCTTTAGCGCCACGCAAAATGAATCAAAATTTGGTTGAGTACCTCGTATGTTAAAAGTCAACACCTTAAAGTTGAATTTAGAGTTCAAAAAGACACTGCACTGCTCCAGTTTGTCGAGTTCATGACATTCCAGATTGGACATTATAATCTATTTCATTCGTTAGAAAGGCTGTCATTACAGTATATTAGTTATTTTATGGCGAATATATAGCAGGTAAGGTGTCATGAACTTGGTATAGAGGTTTCGGGACAGTAGCAGGTCTATCACAGCAAGGGTATGCGTCATGATTATTTTGCAGCACATAGAGAAACACGAGTATATAGAGATATTAAGGTAAGTACTAATATTTTTGTTTATGTATGTGTCTAGATTATAGTAATATGCGTAGTGAAGTGTATGTGTTGTGTATTTAGTGTTGAGTATGTGTATGTAGTCAAAGTAATAAGTGTTGAAATTCGTGTGGTTCATGCGTTTGTTGTAGGTCTGAGGTCTGTCATTAATGGTTATCATGCAGTGGGCGTTAAGAAGGTCAACGAACATTCGGTGCAAATATACAAATGATACTAGGAACAACTGAAACAATACATTAAGCCTGAGAGAGATCGGCTGTTGGAGAAAAAAAAAAACGGTGTTATTCCGTGGGGAGTCTTCACTGGCTGCAGCACCAGGGGGTCCGATCTTCTCGTCAAGGTCCCTCGGTGTTCGGATGGGCAAAGCTGGCAACTTTTCGGCTTTTCGCACGTAAATCGTACTGTTACGAACCCAGCAGTAGCGAAAGCGATGTGCTGCGGCACGTTTTCGAGCTTCATGAAACAATTCCTTATTGCTTACCGATAAGTGCTCATTAATATAAACCTTGATTGAGACGGTTCCTTCGGTAATGTCCTCAGATGAAAGCGGGCGTCGGACTTTTGCGGCTTTTAAGATTTTGGTGCGCAGTGTACGGCGAGTGAGTCTCAACACAATGGACCTTGGTTTATCCGTCAAGTTGGTACGACGTTTTCCCCGGCGATAGACTTCATCTATGTCAGCTTCGGTTAATTGGACCCCTACCTTACTGGATGAGATTCTCGTTGTTCTCTTCTGGAATACCCATTATCTCCAGTTCAGACTTCATCTCAGATTGCTCATACTTATTTAATTTAATTTGAAGATCGTTGATTGATTCCTTCAGAAGTAGAATTTCATCATCCTTATTACACAATTTTCTATTTAGCAGATCAAGTCTTTGGCCGAGTGTATCAGAAACATAGGACAGTTTGGTCCCGATGTCTGTATTTTGTTGCCTTAGGTCACTAATCTGTTGGCTTAGAAGGCGTATTTCCGATAGCAGTATTGATGTGTCCGCAGCCTCTGGTGAACCAATTGTAGGACTTTCCTTTCGTGCACGTTTGGTTTGGCGGTTGGTTTTATCTGTGATAATCGGCGAGTTCAAGAGTGCCCTCTGTGAGGTAAGATCATGCTGTTCGTTCTTTGGGTTTGACGGCACCGTGATTGCAGTGGACGTCGGGGGTGGTGTGCGTCTCATAATGTGAATAATGTAAATATGGTCGAGGTTCCAGGCAAGAAAAGGAGATAAGTTGGTTTATTGCGGGTCACTATTCCTTTTTAAGCAGGCGCTTACTTAATGATGATCAATTATATGATTTTGTAATAAACAATCTCCTGTGTGTCGTATAATAGTTGACAATTATAAATAAATTGTAGGGAAGGTCCAAAAAGTGATGCCAGCAAGTATTGGTGCCGGCAGGATTCGAACTTGGTAACTTTAAAAATTCAAAAAGTGCAGCGACGTTAACGCCACTAGACCAGCAAGGTAAACGTATTACGAAGCGAAATTACCAATTACGTTCGTACACTTAGTTGATGTTCGCTTGTTTTGTTTTTATATAGATGTTTATATAGATGTCTCTGGCTGAGGTCACTCACAATTTTGAATAAAAAACGACTTTTTATTTGAGTTTTTCTTTGATTATTCACAAACACCACATTTTTTTGAAATAATGTTTATTTATTCGCACAGAGTTTAGAATCCCGCACAGATTGATATACGGTACTAGCACAAAGATAAACTTTTTACAACTTTTTCCGATTAAAATTTCTGAGTCAAACTTAATACGGACCTACTTCGCTCGTGGGCACATGGGTATTATTTACTTATGATAAATCTGTAGAAGTGAAAATTCTGTACATTGAAAATATCAAAAAAATAAACGGCAGAGGGTGTTACTAGACCGACACCAAACCCAAAAATGTGATTATAATTTTTTTGTCTGTCTGTCTGTCTGTTTGTTCAGGCATCACGCAAAAACTACCGTTTCGATTACGATAAAACTTGGTATAATTATTATTCTTTAATATCCTGGGCACCACACTGGGTACTTTTTATTCCGGAAAAGTTCATACAATAAAAAACAAACTTCACGCTGCTGCCTACGGGCAATCCGGCAGGGTGGGAGTGGCCCTCTAGAGGGCTACTCCAAGGCTCGCCACGTATCTCTCTGACTAGCAGAGGGCACAGGGCCCCCTTTCGCGGGGTTGAGGAGCCCATCTTTAAACCGGGATATGCTCTAAGCAATCTTACAATTGAAGACTTGAGACGGCATGCGGTTTTTCTGAGGTCCGAGTCAAAATTAACTACTCCTGTTGGCCGATGGGGGTGTTTTTTTTTATACTACGTAGGTGGCAGACAAGCACACGGCACAAGTGGTATCCGAAGGAACCTCCGCAAGAAAAAAGGAATTTGAAACGGAATTCGAAATCCACGTGGGCCAAGCCGCGCGCAACAGCTAGTACTAGATAATCATCTGTGGTAAGACTGGACTTCTTCAACTTAGTGTAAATCCCAGTCGCATCCAAAGCTTTTTTCACCTCGGAGTCTGGGGTCCGCTTTACAAGTCTAACTGTGGATTTGGCTGGACCTCGATATTTTCCGTGAAGCGACTGCCATATGTCCTTCCCAACCCAATGGTGAAATTTGGCGATATCGAAGCATTGCAGCTAGACCGTTGTTGTTGGACCTTTTCGGGCTCAAACTACCCGTAACGACTGCTATAGATGTTTGTATGGCAACCGGGACCGACGGCTTAACGTGCTCTCCGAGGCACGACCAGACCAATGCAAATACCCATATTCATGCATACAATAATTGCACTGAGCGGGGATCGAACCCGCGCCTCCTGCGCAGCGGCTGCGTTCACTACCGCTACGCCACACTTGGAAAACTTGACGTGCCCGATAATAGATATTTTGAAAGGAGTTTTTATTTTTGTTTGCTTTGTTTGACATTGGCATACACCTACCTATTTGCCATAAATTGCAAAATTAAACATTGATGTCAAATGCGGGAAAATAAACAAATCATTGTCATTTATGCGAAAAATAGGTAAATGGAAGTTTTGTAAAACGATTACTAAAAGAAGAATATAATTATATAATAAGAAATAACACGAGTTCAGTATGAACGTTTAATGTGAAAAGAATACCCAGTCTTTCATAGGTAACAAGGAAAGAACATGAAGGAAAGTTAAAATGTACAGATGTAAGTGGGCTTCAGATTTAAAATGCTGTATAGTTTGTAGAATTATAGTGATAGTGATCTGATGTCTGTTTCTGTACCTATTGTATAAAAATAAAAAAAAATAAAAAAAAAAAAAAAAAATTCCCAAACTGCTTGGGTGCGGTAGACGGGAAACATATACGAATTATAAAACCTCCTCACAGTGGTTCACTGTACTACAACTATAAACATTACTATTCCATTGTCTTACTGGCAATGTGTAACGCAAACTATGAGTTTACTTACATAAATGTTGGAATGCAAGGTAAAGAGTCTGACTCAGCAATATTCACAAAAAGCAACTTTTTTCGGCAGGTGAATACTGGCCTACTCAATATTCCTCCTCCGGAAGCATTACCAATACTAAATGAAAATAAGCCAACCAACATTGCAGCGACCACGCCAATGCCTTATATCATCGTTGGTGATGAGGCATTTGGGTAATCTAGTCACGTGATGCGACCATATGCTCGATCTATTAGTTTGAGCTATGATAAGGTGTTCAACTATAGATTAACAAGGGCCAGACGTTGTATTGAATCAACCTTTGGTATAATGGCAAATAAGTTTCGGATACTTCATCGTCCACTTAACGTTTCTAAAATGCACGGAGTAGGTATTGTAAAAGCAATATGTATTTTGCATAACTTTACAAGATCACGAGAAGGTCACAATAATATTAATGATAATGTCATTTTACCGCATTCTATACATAATATTAGCTCTGGTCTTAGAGAAACCAATAGGCAATCCTTTTTAATACGTGATAAATTCGCTAATTATTTTGTGACACATGGTAAAGTGTCGTGGCAAGATAGATGTATTCATTAAACTTAACTTTATAATTACTATCATTGTAATGTACCATAGAGAATGTTCCCTAATTTAGATTTTTTGCTTTCTGTCATCATCATCATTCTCTGAACCTTTTTCCCAACTCAGTTGGGGTCGGCTTTCCAGTCTAACTGTGATGCGGCTGAACTTCGATATTTTACGTGGAGCGACTGCCATCTGACCTCCACAACCAATGGCGATATCGAAGTTCCAAGTTAGACTGGTTGGACTTTTGAGGGCTCCAACTACCCGTAACGACTGCCATACTGCCGTGCTAAAGATAAGAGCGTTAAGTGCATGAGAGTCAATTTCGAGAAAATGGCGCTTAAAGTTTCAAAAATTATTTTTCTGACTACACACATATAAATAAAGTTTTTTAAAATCTGATGAATTTGTAGGTTGGTTAAAAGGTTGTACTTTATATTAATAGTTATAAAAGAATTCCTAGTCATAGATTTTTATAAAAAAAGATGTAAATATATGATATAGTAAGGAAATCTGCGTATCATTTAAAACTAACACTTAGAATAAGCGCTTTAAGTAACACAGATAGAGCGCTTATTCCATGGAACTTCTTTTATTGCGTTTTCGACAGCGAATCAAAGATAAAGTATACTTTAAGTAACTAAGTATAACCGTTGTAACTTTGTCACTTAGGGCTCTTATGGTAAGAAACTCATGGTAAAAATATTTGTCCGTTTACGGCACCGAGTGCAAGATTAACTTCAAGCAGGCTGTTAATGGAAAAACTAACTGCATATTATAATAATATTATAATCTGTAAATAAGATACGAATAAAAATAAAACAATAATTATTGTGTATGTATTATAACAGTATTTATTTAACCTTAACAAAATTAGTTCGTATATTTTAAATTATAAGCAACGACTTAATCTATTATTATTAGTCTGAAATTCTCTGAATTCGGCTATTTCTTACTAAGGTAATCGAAGTAGATTTGTAATTCATTTTCATACTTACTTTTACTCAAAATTGTATTCTCGAACGCAAATTTGAATGAGATGCTATTGCAATTAAATCAAATAGTGGAATGAACACTCTGATCATAAGCGCAGTCATCCAACGAAGCTCACCTTTTGTTGCTAGTTATTTTGTGTTCAAAATTAAATTTGTTTTATTTTACGTGAGTATTTTCTTGATGCAGGTAATAATGTGGGCTTATTTTTCTGGAGCTAGACGTAGTAAGATAATTGCTCTGGCAATAACAACAGATCACCAACCCAGCAGAAAAAACAAGGATTCTACTGTAATACAGCAACCGATAATACCTAAGCCAAATATATAGTCAAAAAGGCTAAACTCACTAATATTAATGAATTATGGAGCCGAACATTGGATTTTAATGACCATGGAGTTGTATTTGATTACCATAAAGAATATGAAAATTCATTGAACCAAAATTTTCACGATAAGAATGAGTGTTCATGTTTGACTCATTATTATCGTGAAAATTAAATGACAACTTTAATTTTGTGAAAGGTCATCAGTGTGTAAATATTGGTTCAATGAATTTTGGTATTCTTTATGACAATCAAATACATCGCCATGGTCATTAAAATCCAATGTTTGGCTCCATAATTCATTAATATTAGTGGGTTTAAGCTGTGTGACTATATCTGTCTTAGGTATTATCGGTTGCAGTATTATAGTAGAATCCTTGTTTTTGCTGCTGGGTTGGTGGTCTGTTTTTATTGTTAGAGTAATTATCTTACTACGTGTAGCACCAGAAGAAGAAGCCCACATTATTACCTGCATCAAGAAAATACTCACGTAAAATAAAACGTAAATTTTATTTTGAACACAAAATAACTAGCAACAAAAGGTGAGCTTCGTTGGATGACTGCGCTTATGATCAGAGTGTTCATTTCGCTATTTGATTTAATTGCAATAGCATCTCATTCAAAATTGCGTTCGAGAATAAAGTTTTGAGTAAAAGTGAGTATGAAAAGAAATTGCAAATCTACTTCAAATATCTTAATAAGAAATAGCGGAATTCAGAGAATTTTAGACTAATAACAGCAGAATTTCAGACTAATAACAGCAGAAACTACAGGCACCCAGACTGTATTGATGTCACAATCATGTTAATACATATAATAGTTTGAGTCGATCGCGATTGATCAAATTACTTTGATTAATTAGTGGGTCCCAGGGCACGAAAAATGATCGGTCGAAATGCAGCACTAACCTACAACATGTACAACAAAATAAATATGCCTTTAAATTATTATAATTGTATATTTAGTATACTTACGAAAAAATGGTTTACGGCCAATGCCGATAAATTCACGGCACACAACAACGTGCTCCTCGGCTTGTCAGCAAACAACGTGAGCCTGCGTGCCCATTAAGGGACCATTTTTAAAATGACCGTATTTTGAACCTTTGAATGTGTCATCCTTTAGTAGGAGTTCTCAAACAAATTATAGATTCCAACCAATAATTTGTAAAAGTAGCCACTCAAAAGTTACAAACAACTGAGCGTCTGAACTGAACGAAACAAGGTCGTACGGCGACAACCCGGACTTTCTTCCCACATGTTATTTTACACAAATACGCGGTATAAAACAAACGTTTGTTTCGAATACCTTGCCATAAGAGCCGTATATGACTGATACTATTTATTTATTTTTATCGATATCTTATAATAAGCGCCGTATTTGCACATACGGCGATAATGAATGGAAACAAATTAATACAGTTTCCTTATTATAACCGCCGCAATTGGTGATTAAGGCACTTATGTCAAGGAAAAGGTTTCCTCTATAATACAGAATTCATTCGTATCAGAGCAGCGTTAACAGATAGCGCGGTAATGTTAAGTACTACATGATTAATATGCTGGGGCTTTAGAAGACTACTGCAGTATCCAGCACTTGCGGCTAAGATATTAAGGAAGCTATTATTATTTTTTTAAGTTACTGCGCTTATTAAAATCTAAAATGTATGATAGAAGCATTTTTCTAATAAACCATCAAAGACAAAGTTATAGATCTCGATACGGCGATTCCGAATATGTAACTAACTCAATATCGTGAAAAATGTTGGATACGGCGGTTATAATATGCACGGCAGCATAGATGTCTGTATGGCAACCGGGACGGGGATTTTTTGCTTTCTGTATTCTCTGTGGAAATCGTGTAGCGTGCGATCTCGCCCGCGGCGCAGCCCGCACTGCAACTCAGTCCAACGCAGTGCGGTGGCAGCGCGTACCTACGTACACGGCGCGCACAAATTCAAACCGGCAACCGCCCATATCTATGAAGATGGTTTACTGTTCTCTGTAGGCATATTGTGCTAGCGGCATGTATCGAATTGTAGGTACTTACCGAATATACTACTCGACCAAGCGTTTTAGACCAACGAATGGAATGCGGCCTCACCACCCGCACCCCGCCTCAGGCACCCAACTCGCCTTAGTACCGCCAGCGTCACAGGTTCGCATACTTGCTACCGCTCGCACGTGTACTCGAGTCTTTCGATAAATCGTTACTGTTATTTTTTATTATTGTTGATGTTTGTTAAGTTTATATTTTGTTATTCGTTAAAATTAATTTTAATTGATTGTCAGCTTATATGAAGGTAACATATCTATGGTTATAAAAAAATCTGGCACACAAATTAGGTACCTACGTTCTATTTCCGTTTATGGAAACTTGTAACTAATAATACGTCCCGTCTACGTCCCGGTCATTTAAAGGAACTCACATCTGGTTCGGCAGGGGAGAATGGGCAGCGGCTATTGGAGTCCTTGACAGAATTGGTAAATTTTTTATTAAGTGGGCAGCTAAATCCCACAGTCTGTCCCTACCTGTACGGAGCATCCCTATGTGCACTCACGAAAAAGGATGGGGGGCTTAGGCCGATAGCGATTGGGAGTGTAATCCGTAGATTGACGGCCAAGCTGGCGTGCGGATCCGTGAGGGAAGCGATGGCAGAGTATTTGCGGCCGCATCAGCTGGGTTTCGGTACGCGTCTGGGATATAGGTATTATGTTTTCAGAGCGGACCAAGAGTTCGATTGTGACAAAGTGATAAGGAGCGAGGCTGGGACGTTCAAAAAGGTCTCCGCCAAACGCAAGTCATCTGCTAGAAGTACCTCAAGCGAATGTCCAAGGTAATTATTACTCATTAGTATTCTTATACCCAGCTGATGTAAAGTGATGATAAGGTACTAATACTACCAATTAAAATACGTATAATCAATTACATTACGCAATAGGTATGTACCAAAATATGAGTGAGCGAGGTTACGTGTTAAATAATGCTAGTTTTGTTATTTTTGTTAATATAATATTATTATGAGAGATTTATTTATTTTTCTGGCTAAGTAGTTCAGTAATGAGTGACCGTAGTTGCAAATCCAGAAGTCTTGGGTTCGAGTTCCATTAGTATCAAACTTTGTGTGTCGTTCATGACAGTCATCTATTAATCTGTTCACGTAATATTCCTAACTAAAGCAAAACTGTTGTTGTCCAGTTCATAACAATATACATAATGATCATTTATTATTTATTTAATAAACATTATAAGTACTAAGGTACAATATTATAATATAGAAAATTTCCCTGTTTTAGAGCTTCAAAGAAAAAGGCTGCGCAAAAGGGATACGACATCTTCCACCTCGACAGTGAAACTCCCACCGTCAACACCGGCAGAGCTCCATCCACATCGGTGCTGTACAATCGGGTGGCTAACGGTCAAACGAGGCGTACACTGTCTACCGAGGGTCCCTTCCACATTGACTTGAAGGTATACAACTCGGTTGACGTCCAAGAAGGTGGCGACGACCTTTGGAAAAAATACCTGCTGTGGTTGAAGCTTCGGACTGACGAGGAATCTCCTCACTGGGCTCAACTACAAAAATTTGTTAGACAAGCCAGCGAGTTGTTCGCAGATTCTGAAGCCACTTTCTTTTCTAATAAAATTAATTTTAATCAAGTCCGTACCTACTAAAATTAATATAATTATCTATTTGTATGTAATACATAAAAATATTAAATAAATTTGATTAATCCATTGACCATCATAAATTTCAATTAAAAATTCCATCCTAATCTGTCTGTGTGTTTCACAAATTAATATGCCGTTCTGTGATAGCTGTGGTGTTGACGTAAATGGTAAGAAATGGATAGGACATTTAAGGAGTAAAATACACCGAAAGTCAGATAACGTAATTACTTTAGATCATGGCGTGGAGAAAGTGAACTCTGCTTTTAAAAATCGATTAGCAACATATAGATTACATACTCTTGACACGAACGAACAGACATCTTTACCTGTTTTCTTCAGACACCTTCACAGTAGGGTCAAATCTTTAATTGATCAATCTCTTGCAGCTCACACTTCCCTTAAGGTTAACTTTCATATATACTCAAAGTTTGTACTACTTAAACACGACATACCAGAAGTTAAATCATTTGAAACCAAAAATATTATTATATGTATGAACTATGATTTTACAAAGCTCTTTACAGATGTTGCTAATCAATTACTGAAAAAGATAGACGAATTTGAAGAGCGGGATTCTGGTTGGACTTTCCTTAATAACTGTTACATGGAGGTAAATATAAATAGATATCAACCGCTCCGTGGTTCAAGATTTATTGATTTACCTCTGATCATTAAAAATAAAAAGGCATGTGTAAATATTCGTAACAATGATATATATTGTTTCCTGTGGTCGGTCACGGCAGCTCTTTACCCTGCAAATAGGAACATTCAGAGAGTTTCTTCATATCCAAATTTTTTCAATCTGTTTAACATAGAAGGAATGTCATTTCCAGTAACTTTTACCGATATACAAATGTTTGAAAAAAATAATCCAAGATTACGAATAAATGTATATGGTTTAGAAAATAATAGACAGATCATAGGACCTTTATACAAATCACAGTTTAATAACGATAACAAAAAAACAGTTAATTTACTATTATTAGAAAAGAGCAGATATTCACATTACTGTCTGATCAAAGATTTATCGCGTTTGGTGAGAAAACAAATAACTAACCATAATGGGAAATTATTTTTTTTGTGATGAGTGTTTGCTATTTTTTAGATCAAGCATGGAAATTGATTCTCATGTATGTGCCGGTGTAATGACTCAGCTACCGCAAAAAGGTTCAGTGATTGAGTTTAAAAACTACGAAAGGAAACAAAATGTGCCATATGTAATTTACGCAGATTTTGAAGCCATGTTGGTTCCAGTGCAAGGGTGCAACCAGGATCCCTCTGTTGCGAGTACCTCAGTATGTCAGGTACATATACCTATAGCATTCGCTTATTATATAGTTTGTTCGTTTGATGAAAGTAGAAATCGTTTTGTATCTTACCGTGGGGAAGATTGTGTAGATAAATTTGTTGAGAATATTTACAGGGATGTTCAATGGATTAACAACAATCTGTCGAATAGTGTACCAATTATATTTAACAACGAAGATTCTGTTAAATTCAATGAAAGCACTCGTTGTCATATTTGTCAAAACTTACTAATCACAGACCGAGTAAGAGATCACTGTCATTTGACAGGTCAATATCGAGGAGCCGCACATAACTACTGTAATTTGATGTATAAACTTCCGAAATTTATACCAATTTTCTTTCATAACCTTTCAGGTTACGATTGCCATCTTTTTATTAAAAAATTAGGAGAAGCTAGCGGTTCACTTAAAATCATAGCTAAAAATAAAGAGTCATACATTTCTTTTACAAAATTTATACAAGTTTCTAGAAATGAATTTGTACAGCTTCGGTTTGTGGACTCCTTTAAATTTTTATCTACTAGTTTAGACAAATTAGTAAAAAGTTTGAAACCAGAAGAGTTTATACACTTAAAAAACAATTTCTCTTGTCCAAAACAATTTAAATTACTTACGCGAAAAGGTGTATATCCTTATGATTATATGAGCAACATAAATCGCTATAAGGAGACAGTTCTGCCTGAAAAATGTTATTTTTATAATTCCTTAAATAATCAACATATTTCATTAGCAGATTACCAGCATGCTAAATTAGTATGGTCTGAATTTAAAATAAAAAATCTAGGTGATTATACTGATCTTTACCTCAAAACTGACGTACTTTTGTTGACTGACGTTTTTGAAAACTTTAGAAATACTTCTAAGCGATTTTATCAATTAGATCCAGCTTTTTATGTAACAGCTCCTAGCTTATCATGGGACGCGATGCTTCTCAAAACGGGAATTAAGTTAGAACTTATTGATGATTTAGCAATAATAAGGTTAATACAAGAGGGTATAAGAGGAGGTCTTTGTATGAGTTCCCACCGTTATGTAAAAAGTAATAATAAATATATGGAAAATTATGACCCTCAACAAGATGATATATTTATTGTATACTTAGATTGCAATAATTTATATGGGTATGCTATGTGCCAACCTTTACCTTTATCAAACTTCAGGTTTCTTGATAAAAATGAGATAGAAAATCTAAATATCATGAATATAAAAGATGATGCAGATTATGGGTTCATATTAGAGGTAGATTTACTTTATCCTAAATATTTACACCGTTTGCATAATGACTTACCATTTTGTCCTGAGAAATGTGTGCCTCCTGGAGGAAAAATTTCTAAACTTGTCACAACTTTATATGATAAATATAAATACGTAATACATTACGTACATTTGAAAAATTGTATTAAGCATGGATTAATATTAAACAAAGTGCATCGCGTTATAACTTTTAGGCAAAAGGCTTTTTTAAAACAATATATAGACCTCAATACCGAGCTTAGACAAAAAGCAGTGACCGAATTTGAACAAGACTTTTTTAAATTGCTTAATAACAGTATATTCGGTAAAACGCTAGAAAATAATGAAAATCGTGTAAAAGTTCATTTAGTAAATCAGTGGAGTGATAGCGAAAATAAAACAAAAAAGAGATTAAGTGCAGATACCTTGGTTGCCAGACCTAACTTCCATAGTGTTTCTATATTTTCTGAGAATTTGGTTGCGATTCAAATGAAACCTGAAAAAATTGTTATGGATAAACCCCTATATATAGGTTTCTCTGTATTAGAACTATCAAAAAAACATATGTACGATTTTCACTATTCTATTATGCGCCCACATTACAGAGAACTTATCAAGTTATGCTATACGGACACAGACAGTTTTATTTATAAAATTGAAACTAACGACTTTTACAATGATATGAAAAACTACTTTATTAGTTATTTTGATACTAGTAATTATAGTACAAGTAATCCGTTTAGTTTACCAATTTTGAATAAAAAGGTGCCAGGTCTATTCAAAGATGAAATGGGTGGTAAAATAATCAGGGAATTCATTGGTCTACGTCCCAAATTATATTGTATTCAATCTGAGCAATGTACTTTAAAAAAAGCTAAAGGTGTTAAGAAATGCGTAGTGAGAGACTTAGTAAAAGCAGATTATAAAAAATCGTTAACCAATAATGAAATAACTCGTAAACAAAATTTATTATTTAAATCCTTGAAACACGAGTTAGTAACCCGTAGTGTCAACAAAGTTGTATTATCATCCAATGATGATAAGCGGTATATATTAAAGGACAACATTCACACTGTTTCTTGGGGTAATTGCTCAATTTTAGGCTGAATTTTAGGACGTTTAATTGAAATTTATGATGGGTTTTATTTTTTCATAACAATCATATTTGCCCTCATGAAAGTGTATTACATGAGTTACTTAATTAATTGCTACGAACGTTGGTGTTTGCAAAAACTTGATTTAATACCTAGTTGTTAAGATGTGCATGCAATTCTCTTCTTACTTGTCGGAAACTTTGTTATTGGCTAAGAGTCCTAAAGTAATCTTTAATCTTACTCATGATCTATGTAAAATAGCTGTTAAGTTTCCAATAAATAAATAAATAAATAAATAAATAAGTATGACATTGTGATGTTTAAAAATGTATTTAAGTACTTTAAGTTTTTATCTTATAAGAATGTACCTACCTACTTATGTCTCTTACTCTTATTTATAAATAAATACCTACATGATGTAATCATATTTTCGTTTTTATTATACTTACTTCATTCTCAACTAGTGACATAATAGAAAACTTTTGCGACACACATAGGTAAGTAAAGGGTAAACTGTACCTGAATCAGGTTTGTTCAAATTTTCATGTCTCAACCTGTTCTTAGTACCCTTATCTATATAATAATCATTGCAGTAGCGAGGTAACACGTCATAGAAATCTTTTTGCTTTGCTATGCACAATACATGTTTTTACATGATAAGATTTTCATGTTTCAACTTGTACTGTCGTAAGTATTTTGTTGTTTAAAGAAATATGTACCTTATTAGAAATAGTATCAATTTTCAGAAACTGTGGCTATATAATCCCGTTGTTAATTTTATAAGTTCATTGTTTCATTCTGAATTTATCACTAACGACGTGGACGTAAATTATACGTGCAACTTTAAATTTATCTATTAGTTTACAAATCGACAAACAACATGGTAAGATATTTGATTTGAAAAACTATTATAATATTGTGTTTATAGAAAAGGTAACACGTCACGTAACGTAAATAACATACTAACGTTTTTTTATTTTCAGAACACAAATGAGAATATATTCGCGATAGAAGACACTGAAGAAAGAAACGGTTTGCCAAATGGATTGTATTCACCAGAATCGCTTCCAAATGCGCAAGATCCATATGCATTTGACGAAGAAACTGAACGATTATGGATCGCAGCTCAAAGTACACACCGTGAAACACCTAAAAAAAACGCCGAGAGAAAAAAATCCACGCGCAAGTCAGAATCAAAAATAGTGAGTAAAATATTAAAGAAACATAGACAACCTTCATACATTATAAACTGTGAACCAACAAAAGGACGGCGTTTGATCAAAATTGAGATTAAGGACCTGAGCGGATCAAGTGAGAATGAAGAGGAGATAATAAAGGTACAATATATTGTCAAAGATCCAGTTGACGAAATTTCTGATCAAACCGAAAATTTAATACATAATATATCAAAAAAAATATGCGGCTATTCTTTCCTTAACATTTATTAATAATAGTTCTTGTTTTAAAATATTCCTAACTAGATTAATTTTATGTAAATAGTGGTGTAGTGTAAGTTTGTAAATAAATGTGATCGTCATTTGTATTGAAATTAATATTTCATAAATAATTTATATTTTAATATTATTTGGTGTAAAAATGATAATATATAGGTATTATGCATTAAAAGTGATATTAAGAAATAAAAATCAATGAAGATTTAAAGTTTGTTTTATTGAAATATTTATCAGTAAAATGTACTTACCTACATTTTACTGATGTATATTTATTCCATTTTTTATACAAATAATATTTGCTGATGTCATATTTATATTTAATTAAATTTTTATTGTGTGTACTGTGAAAATAATGTGTTAAAAATTATAGATAGATATTTAAAATGTGGGTTAAAAAATAAAAACCATTTACTTTAAAAAATTGTTTTATTTATTAAATCTGTGTATAGGAAGACAAATTACCTTTCTTGCTCTATTAAATAGTTCTTTAAACATAAAACATTTTTAAGTGCACATTGTTTAGTATGATTAATACAATTAAAACTTGTCTCATTATTTGAATATTTGTGATGCAACAGTGATAAATTTAGGCACTTATCTTCACCAAGATCTACGCAAATACAATTCATACAAAGATCTTGAATCCACTTAACTTTTTCTAAGCCCTTCACAATAATTTCTTTATTTTCTAGATAAGGAACAATTATGCGTCGAAATTCTCTATAGTCGATATAACCTTCATTCCAGTAAATCCCTCTGTTTCTCTCTAACCACTTAACTTGTTTTTTTTCATTCGTAGTTAAGTATTTAAATAAATATGGGGGCTTTATTAAGAACGTTTGGGTATAAACACGAGTGGCTAGAGCTAATTCCTTGATTATAAAGTTATTATAAGTGTCTTTAAACCCCTGGATATCCACTATAATTGTATTCGGGTTCATGATAATTTTCTCACAGTGCTGCTTAATGGTTTATACTCAATTATACAGTCGTTCAATATAAGACAATATGCCGAAGTTTGATCTGGGATATCAATATCACTTTCAATTTCCACTCTTACGTCCACAACAGGACCTGACTTAAGATTATCTGGCTGTCTAGAACAGTCTATGACGAATAACGGAGCAACGTTTTTAAATTGTTCCTCACTTAATAAAGGCTCAGCGCGACGCGCATAATAAGACTGTTGAAATTTAGCATATTTTTCATATATTAAAGCAATTCGATTATTCGAGAAACTTGTATTTATATTTTCATATGGGAAGTAGGTGGAGTTAAGGTATACCTTAACGTCACGAATCTCACAATGATCAAATCGAGACATATCAAATGTAGCATTATTTTTTCTATTTGTCTGTAAACCAATAATGACAAATCTTGGTTTCTCTATTTGCGAAGATGTTTTTATTGACCAAGTATGTTTGGTGGTTTTAGGCAACATTGGATATTCATACAAATCCCAATTCCTGAATATCATCTGAAGTGGTCGATCTTTTTCTAACAATTTTAGAATGTTTATTTTTTCTCTATCAGATACTTTAACATGCGGTACACGCCATATTATTTTGTTTATGATAATATCTTCTACAATTTCACCAGGGTTGAGTTTTAGTGCGTTCAGATTGGTATTACTTCGTAATAAGATTAGTTCATGTTTACTGTTTATTACTACTTTCTTAAAATCTTCTGCGAAACCAAGAATGTTGCGAAGTGGTATAGAAGCAGAAAAGCTACCTCCATTAGAACTTCTTATTCCCTGGATATTCCAACCCCAAGCATTAGATGTTTTAGCTTCGCTCTCATTCATTGATATAAATGATTTCATCGTGCTAGTTATACCAGCATTTTTTATTTTATCTATCTCCACTCCATTTATTTCGTACCTTATATCTTGAAACAAGTAAAGTAAACTATTGTTTGTGAAATGAACGTTACTGACTCTCTCTTTCGAATTTTCAGCCTTCTTTACAATAACAGTTCCTTCCAAAAACAAAGTGCTTTCTGATGGTAATATATACAAGTCTTGCTGATTAATGGGTATCCTGATTTCATCGCTTCTATTAAAACTTGTTACGTAAGGCTTGTAAGAGTGAATTTCAATTCCTTCCACAGAGTTGTCGTAGGCTGGAGAGGATAAAACATCTAGGATATTCATTTTAACAAACCAATCGCCTTAAGAAATGCTTTATTGTTTTTATTCAACTTTATTCTCCTTTTAGGTCGAGTTCTTACTTGATTGAGAGTTCGAGTAGAACTGCTATTTTGAATTGGAAGAAACATATTATATTTAGTATAGTCAATCATTTTTTCTTTTGAGGTGTAGATACAACTGTACTTCTTCACCTCGCAAATTTATTAAGTTATTATTTATATCCAAAAGTCTGATCTGTATGCAGCTGATGTTGGTTTGGTTGATTGGAAAGTAAATTGCGTTTTTTGGTATTTCTATAATTCTGTATCCAGGTGGGACATTAAGTGCGAATTCATGTAGAATGTGACTGGATTGTCCGTTTATATAGGAACCGCTAATTATATCACATTCAACTCTTATCACGGTTGTAGGCAAAATGTTGACTGGAAACTCTGATACATGATATTTATTGGCTTCCAAGACTTGTCTTTTAAACCCCAACAAACCTCCGAACGTACAATCTTTAGTAAAATCTATAGTTGATGTACAAAATAACGTGGTTTTTAAGGTGTTGTTATTGCAATGGAGCTTTATGGATGCATCCTTTACTTCAGATTTTAAATAATCACTGATATCTTGCAACTCATAAGTACCTTCAGGAATTTCAATAACATTATTTGAACCATAGTATAACTTATTATTTGTTTTATCAATATTTGGAATAGAATTATATGTGGATAAATGTAATAATGCACATTCATACTCTCCGATTAATTGTATCGTATTTGGATAGAAGGTAGTTAATACCGATGAGTTTCCAGTTATAGACAAGGTGAGTGTCATCTTGCAAATGATAAAAATTAAAGAACAGTATAAAATTTATAGTATTTATTCCAAAAAGATTGTAGATATTCTAAACACAAATGTCCACAAATTATTGTGTCAAATTTTTGATATCTTGTATAGTTATAATTAATATTGCAGTTTCTAAAATATCGTATCAATTCGATTGGTGGTCTTAAATCACCAAAACTATCAAAATATTCACAATAATTATTTACCTTGACATAAGCTACCCAATGCGTTCCATCGTTTTCTGAATTATCTAAGTTAACTATACCACATTCAATTCGTTTAGGGATTTTTGGTAACTGATCCTTCATGTAAACTCCTCGAAAATAAGGAATACCATATGCATAATTTTGAATATCGATATTAGTTAAGGCACGATTAGGTAGCTTATTACTTAGTTTTTTGACGATTTTATAAACAATCCTTTGCCTTTTTTGTGTGGTTTAATGTATAATCCGTTACCTAATGCTATAGCTTCCATAGTCTTATTATGACGTTCAGATTCTTGTAATTTTTTTTGACCTTCTTTATAATCATTCACTGTTTTTGCAATACCCGCTGCGCCACCAGCCAAAGCTCCTAAAGCTGATAAACCGGCAAAAATCGGGATTAAAGGCAGAATGCCTCCTGTTTTTGGTAAAGGTATGACTCGTGGTACTCGAAGTTTTGGAACGCACGGAACAATTTTTTTAGCAGCCATATAAGCTGCATGTATTAAAGATTTACCATCTTTGGGTACGCGTTTCTTGATTTTTTTTTTAATTTTTGTAACCAAATTATGAAATGTCTTAACACCAGCACCAGATTTGAGTTTCGCTTTCATAACTTTACTCACTACCCACGAACTAAGCTTTTCTCCTTTACTAGCATCTTTTGCTTTCATTCTTTGTTTGGCCATATTTAAAAGTTGTAAATCGGCTTTGTGACGATTAGACAAGTCTGTATAGTTTTCGTATGCAATGTCGTGATACATACATGCTTCGTCTAGCTTATTTACACCTCTATCACCACGCAGTAAACGTTTTGAAAGTTTTGTTCCAGGTCCGCAATAATTATAGCCGGGTAAGTGGAGTTCAAATGGCAAATGATTAATAACACTATTGAGTAGTCCACCACCTTGCATAGCTCATAGTATAATGAACAAAATATTATAATTAATAACTGTTATGTATATAATTTATTCCACTATTGCAGTCTTATCAATCCAACTATTCTCTTTATTACTTAAGCCCAACCATTTTACGAACAGTTTATTTCCTTTCCTTCGTAAAACTTTTTCTATCAAATAGACACCTGGACAAGATGATTTTTGAAGTTCGTGTTTGTAAAAGGTTCCTGATATAACTTGTTTGTGTTGATCTTCGATGTGATATGTTTCTGGTACAGTGTTATTGATACTTTTTATATTAAATAGTTCCGTTGACCAATTAGGTGTATAACCTTTCTCAAATAGTTGTTTGTATTTACTAATTCTAACTCTATCACCAATCATAAACTTGGGCTTATGTTTATAGGATACCGTTTTTATTGAGTTCTTAATATTATTTTTAACATCTGCTTCATTCAGTTTATTGACATCAACGGGTGCTAATTTAATAGTGCTATGTTTTGTGTTGTTATATGTCTTTACAACACTCTCCAAACCAAAATCTATCCATTTATAGTGCCCGCTGAGACTAAAGTACTTATACAATTTATTTTTAATAGTTCTGATAACACGTTCTACAATTGAAGCCTTTTTCGTTGAAAAAGTTGAGTAGTGATTAATATTATAGTTCTTTATAAGCTTTTGAAATGCTGAATTATAGAACTCGGTACCCAAATCAGTTTGGAGATGAGCTGGTATCCGATGGTTAGTCGATATCAATTTCTCGAATGCGTTAGAAACATCATGCTTATTTTTAGTTTTTAGTGGTTCTATCCAAACGTACTTTGAGAAGCAATCAATAACTATTAAAATATAGTTATAACCTTTATTAAATCTTTTCAAGTTTTGCATGTCGATTAAATCAGCTTGCCACAAATCATCAATACCTTTTAAAATTACAGATCGACGAGGATAATTTTTTCGTGCAGCTTTATGTATTTCGTTAACAATTTGTTGTTTTGTCATTTTGAGGAACTTTCAAGCTTATGCTTTTGATCTAATACAAATTTAACTGCGTTTTCAACTATCTCATCAACTGCTTTCCGACTATAAAATTTGTTTTCCAAGTGAACCACTGCCTCAGATACTATTGTTTTTAAAGCTTTCTCCAAATGGATCTGAACATCGTTTAACATAGTATTTTGCAGTTTTTGTAAGTCGGTTATTAGTTTAGTTCTCAATTCATCTACATATGCTTTGTTTACTGCATCATCTGCATCTTCAGGAGGTTTGACCCCTGTTAGCTTCGATGTCTTCAAATCGTAATCACCATTTTCAGATTTGAGCAATGCATTATCATAAAATTCCAGCAATTCTGATATACGTAATCGCTTATGAATATAATGACCAAATTTGTCTAAATTCATATTTAAGATGTATTGTGTTGAACGGTGTACAATAAAATGATAGACATTTCTTATTAGTAAGTCTATTTAATGATTTTGCTTTCACGTAGTTCTTCAACGATAGATATTATTTCATTATCTAGTCCTGTGTTGCCAGCATCTCGAGAAGCAATTAATAACTTTAATCTATCAACCAATTCATTTGGATCATCCCAATATACAAAATCTGTGTTTTTTTTCCACATTTTTGTTAAAGGTAATCCTTTTCCTACTTTTGGTTCACAGTTTGGACTTTTACTTTGTTGATCGAAAAGAGGTTTAATAACTTGCATATATTTTTGTCCTTTATTACTTTTAATTGGTTTTCTTGAATCAAAATCTCTACGATGTGCATTTGTTACAAGTAACATCGACTTATAATTTTGCATGTCATAATCTGTAACAAAGCTCAGATCAACGTCTTTTTTTAAGAGCAACTGTCGCAAGCCAGGTGTGCATTTGTATTTGTGTCCGGCTACAGTAATAACGTCATCACCAATCGTTATACTAGAGAAACCTAACATTAACTTTCCACGTTCATTTCTTACACCAAATGGTACATCCGCTAATATTTCTGAAGATAATGACCAAGATGAAACATCATGATCTGGATTAGTATCGACTATTGACTCAAATGAAGAGTCAATATCGGCTTCTGATTCATCATTGGCATCATTCTGTAAGTCGTGGTTGGAAATTTGATCATGAAATTCTCCTTTTTCTTCATTTTTTGTTAGAACTGGTTGATTATTGGTGTTGGCTATTAAATTAAGAGATTCTGTAACAGGCTTAAAAACTGTATCAAGCACTTGTCTGTTATTTTCTTCAAAATCCTTCATGTTACGTATTTTTTTTCTTACAGCTTGTGTTGCATCTACAATTTGTTTTTTCAATGATTTTTCCATTATGTAAAATAGATGGTAATCCAATAAGAGTCGATTAAAGAATGACGAGAAACTAAAAGCAGTCTATTTAAATATTCAAATTTTATCTAATTCTACAAAAGTGTCAAACTTTTTTCTATAACACCCGTTGTTTTTAGGACAGTCTTTATTAATCACAACATAGTCATAAGGCTCTTTCCATATTTGAGAACACATGTTACGAAATTCCAACCACGTCATGTCAGTGTTAACATGTTCTTCATAAACATGTTTCAAATTAATTTCGTCTTGCTTAAAAAGCACAATTAAGTTAGCGTTATCTCTTATTAGTTGTTTAGGTATTTTGCTATAAGTTTGATTTAAATAAAAACTGTCAATCAATTTATGTCTTCCCATGGCAAAATAATCACGCATATTACTTTGATTTTCACATGCTACATCGTCAAAAATAATTACTGAATTAGGTTTTGCATCTGAAACATTCATAACGTCATCATTTGCCTGATATTTCTGAAAACTGACTCCTGGTACTCCTCGTAAAACCTTTTCTAAAAAAATGTACTTTGGTTGATATAGAGTTTTAGAATATACATAAACATTTTGAAATGTCAATCCATTTTCGTGCAAAAGGAGACCAATTAACAAATTGGTTTTTCCACAATTTGATGGTCCGCAAATGATGCAACGTACTGTATTCGGCAATAATTCTCCATGGCGTAACTTGATTTTGGGTAAATCATTACAGATTATACTAATCTGTAACGATTGTGCTTGTTTAATGAATTTCATGTTTGATGCAATGCTGACGGACTGATTATGAACAGATGTAATTATGACATTATGTATTTATAACCGATGGAACGGTAGTGTATTGAAAGTGTATTGAACAGCATTAAAATGTCGAACGTTGGCTTAGGTAAATGATTTTACGAATACTGATTTATAACTCTCAATCGCACATGTACGATTGAGAGTTCTAACTCACTTCGTTCGTAAATATTACAATATTAGTGAGTTAGAACTCTCAATCGTACATGTGCTATTGAGAGTTCTAGATCAGTAATATTGAGAGTTCAACGAACGAAGTGAGTTAGAACTCTCAATATTACTCTACTGAGGCCGCTATTCACGCGACGCGCGCGTTCGTCACTGACCCTAAAAACTTGGACTGCGTGGTGCTGAAGTTAGATATACGCAATGCTTTTAACACATTGGAGAGGGACGTTCTTTTGAGTGAAGTCAAGGATCAGATTCCCTCTCTCTACCCATTTCTATTCCAAGTGTACTATCATCCATCTAATCTTTTCTTTAATAATAGTTTAATTTCTTCGCAAGTGGGAGCACAGCAGGGGGACCCGCTGGGGCCCCTCGTTTTCAGTCTAGCGATCCATAAGGTCATTTTAGAGCTTAGATCAGATCTCAATGTATGGTATTTGGACGATGGGACCCTCGGAGGTTCACCGGAAGACGTTTACCAGGACCTGAACGCTCTGATTCCTCGCCTCAAGGAACTAGGTCTTGAAGTGAATCCCTCTAAATGCGAACTGTTTCCCTGCGGCACTGATGCTCGCGCTTGCTCCCCAAATTTCATTTCTCTCTTACCTGGCCTCAAGGAACTTTCTTCTCACTCTTTCACCCTTTTAGGGTCTCCTATTTTCCCTGATGGAGTACCAGATGCAATCTCTACCCGGAATAATCTGCTCCTGACCGCTCGAGAGCGCCTTAAAGATCTCTCAGCTCATGTTGCGTTAGTATTGTTGCGCATGTGCTTTGCCCTCCCAAGGTTGACATACCTCTTACGGACAACGCCTACCTGGATTTGCCCCGTGGAAGTCGCAACATTTGACGAGACCTTAAAATCTACGGTCGAGTCTATCTTGAACATATCCCTTGATGAGTCACAGTGGGCACAGGCGACCCTGCCCATCCGCCACGGGGGTATCGGGGTGCGGCGTGCACAGGATGTCGGCGTGCCGGCTTTCTTGGCGTCGGCGCATGGGGCTACGGAACTCGTCACTGAAATCCTAAGCATTAATGGTGGCGGGGTGACCGTGCCCTTTGCAGCCGACGCTGAGACAGCTTGGTTCGCCCGCAGTTCTGCGGCAACGAGTCCAGTCAGGTCGCATTCCCAGCGCGCTTGGGATGACGGTATTGCTGGGAGGATCAAGGAGCAATTGTTGAGTGAGGCCACTGGGGCTGGTCTTGCCAGGCTCCGGGCAGTTTCGCAGTCGGATTCAGGAGCATGGTTGCATGCGTTGCCTTCGCCTCACTTGGGCACTCTTTTGGACGACAATTCTTTGCGGGTGGCGGTGGCCCTCCGCCTGGGCTGCAAGGTGTGTGAACCCCATATATGCACTTGCGGTTCCATGGTGGGGGATGACGGCCATCATGCACTGAGTTGCCGTAGAAGCGCAGGCAGGTTTCCGCGGCACCATGCTCTTAATGACATACTCCGGAGAGCCTTTGTAACGGCAGATACCCCATGCCTACTGGAACCACCCGGCCTCAGCAGATCCGACGGCAAAAGACCGGACGGTATGACCCTGGTGCCTTGGAAAAATGGCAAATGTCTGATGTGGGACGCCACGTGCGTAAGTACTGTCGCTCCCAGTCACCTGAGTCGTACCGTCCTATCTCCAGCTGATGCGGCCGAAGACGCCGCCAACAAAAAACGAGCAAAGTATGCGGCCTTGTCAGCTCATTATCTATTTATTCCATTCGCGGTTGAGACGATGGGTAGTTGGGGCGCCGACGCCAAAAACCTATTGAGTGAACTGGGGCGTAGGTTGAGGGACAAGACAGGCGACTCCCGCTCTGGGGCCTTACTCCGAAAAACGAAAATATTCGTATCCGTTGACGTTTCGATCATTTCATCATCATCAGCTACCCATAAATGATTGAAACGTCAACGGATACGAATATTTTCGTTTTTCGGAGTAAGGCCCCTGGATCGTATCTGGCGCAAAGGTTGGCCATCGCCATTCAACGCAGCAATGCGGCAAGCGTAATGGCTACCTTTGCGTCGGATACGGTGAGAGGGGGGTTGATTCACTGAGTACCTAGGTGCTCAATTATTTAATAGTTATTTAAGTTAGTAGTTTAAGTCATTTGCTTGTTTCTTTTTAATTTATATATGTCGATGTTATTAAATAAATATACAAATATTTACAAAACTAATAATATATATATATTCACCACCATGGGACATGGCTTTCATTTAGAAAATAATAATAAGTTTATTTTAGCTAAAATAATCTTACACGAGTTATGTCCCTGTAACCATGGCCCCTATCTTGACCACACACAGTGGCCGCGAGAACAACAAGAACATTAAGATAAACTTCTTGTATCACTTCCTGGGACTCAGCGACACAAGAGCCCACCTGTACTCAAGGAACCATTATTATGTAATTAGTATTAAGATAAACAACACTAAGATAAACTTCTCGTATCACCTCCTGGGATTCGGCGACACAAGAGCCCACCTGTACTCAAGGACCTATTGTTGTGTAACTAGTATATAAAGCTTACATTAAAATAATAAAGTTAGTCTCATTCTGCTCATGAACGTGAGCACATTTCATGTCAACACACGTGTTTTAAAAAAGCCTTTCGCCTCCGCCCACTACCTAACTGGCGCAGTCGGTATCCGCGACGATAGAACCGAGTTCTTCGTGTAAATCCAGGAAGATCTAGAAGTTCCGCCGCGTGCAAAGAATCTACCAGTGGTACAGAGCAGCACAAGAAAGCAAGAAACACCGTGCAACGGCAGCAGACTCAAAACCATCAAGCCTACACTTCGGCTATGCTCGTGGGGTAAGTTCAAGCTCATTTACTCCCAAGACCCCCAATTTAGTCCCAATCACTTTTCTGCAATTTTTGTAGTGTTTGTGTGAAGGTACAAAGTGTTTTTGTGTAAATATTAATCACGAAACAGTAACTGACGATTCCCTTACTTTTGTGCTACCTATTTCTTTGGATTAACATGGCCAACGAAGCAGGAGCCCAGGGTGAGAAATCCCTTATTATGGAATCAAAACCAGTAATCACTGATTTTACAACATTTTCGCGTATATTGCCATCATTTGACGGGAATAGAAAAACGCTACCATATTATATTCAGGCAGTAGAGAGTGCTTTAAGCATGGTAGCGGATCGAAACGACCCTTGTGCGATCCACTTAATTAGAAACAAAATAACGGGTAAAGCTGTTGAGGCTTTATCTCTAAGCCCAATGACACAAAAATGGACAGATTAAAAGAAATATTATTAAGAAATTTCGGCGAATATAGAACAGAAATGCAGTTAATTAGCGAGTTAATACAAATAACTAGAGACGGCAGTTCCCTAGACGCCTTAGGCGACAAAATAAAAAACATTTTATCTTCGCTTATTCAGAAAAACCCAACAAAAACCCAATTCTATGAAGAAATGGCACTTGAGACATTTTTAAATAAATTAAACCCAATCACAGCTCTTTGCGTGAAAATAAAATACGTAACAGATTTATACCAAGCTATAACAATCGCAAAACAGGAAGAATTAACCTTACGGGTAAAACGCGCACAATTAAATTCCGGTAACTCATCTAAAAATAATACAGGATATAATGGGTCGAAAAACAAAACAAAACCCACATCCTTTGTGAAAAAAGACTTTAAGAAACCTATCTCTAATACCGAGCAACCTAAAAAATCCATTATCAAGAAATAACCGAACCTGATAACGATCAGGAAATTGACGACGAAGATCAGGAAGACGATGCTTCCGAGTAAATAGACGAAAATTTTCTTCAGGAGTTTTCCGACCAACTGAAAACGTAATTTTTATGAATACAAATAATCAAAGTCGTCTTCCTTACATACTTAAATGAATTAGGAGGAAGATTTCTAATCGACACAGGCGCATCCCAATCACTAATCAGCCCGAAAGTTTTAAGCATTATTAATAAAGCAAAAATAAAAATAAAAAATGAGACATTATATCAAAACGGCACACGCAACGCCTAAACACAGACAAGTAGCATACATAGAATTACCAGAAAACATTTTTAACGAAAGTATAACACATAAATTTCTAGTATTTAAATTTGACCCAGATTTTGTTGGCTTGCTAGGCTTAGACTTATTAATACCATTAAAAAGCAAAATAGACATTAAAAATATGATACTACGAACGGAAAAAGCCACTATACCAATAAGGGACGATATTAAATCAACACAAAAAAGTTTCTCCAAAATGTGAGCAAACGGTTAATTACCTTTTATGTAGCTATCAAGAAGGTGAGTACTATTTTAATGGCTTAGACACAAAGCAGGGATTAATTTTCCCACCTGCATTAGTTTCAGTCAATAATGGAAATCTCACCACAACAATAATTAACACATCGAATAAAGCGTTTTCGGTAAGAAAATCATGCAATATAAACTTACACAAATTAAATATAACTAAATCAGAATCACCACAAATAATATCAAATAAGAACAAACAAAAGCTTGACGAATTACTAAAGAAAAACATGGACAGATTACGCACTGAACACATGAACGTAGAGGAAAATAGGGAAATCCGAAAGCTTTGTTTTAAATATCGTGATATTTTCCACTGCGAGGAAATCCCATTAACATTTACGCATGAAACTAAACATGAACTCAGATTAACAGAGGATAAACCTATTTATGTAAAGAATTTCCGGCAGGCTCCTAAAACAAAAAAAACAAATTAATAAATTATTAGAACAAAAAATTATCAGGGAAAGCAGTTCGCCTTGGTCTTGCCCGGTGCATATCGTACCAAAGAAATGAATGCATCAAATGAACAAAAGTATAGATTAGTTATAGACTACAGAAAACTGAATGACAAGACTATAGAAGACAAATATCCACTTCCAAATATTGACGATATCTTAGATAAACTAGGACGTGCACAATATTTTTCTACGCTAGATTTAGCATCAGGTTACCATCAAGTAGAGATGCATAAAAAAGATATTGAAAAAACACCTTTCAGCATAGATAGAGGTCATTACGAATTTCTGAGGATGCCCTTCGGCCTGAAAAATGCACCAAGTACATTTCAGCGACTTATGGACTCCGTA
Source organism: Lithosia quadra (assembly GCA_963576445.1). Lineage (NCBI taxonomy): Eukaryota > Metazoa > Arthropoda > Insecta > Lepidoptera > Erebidae > Lithosia > Lithosia quadra. Next base: position 5,101,686 of record OY754897.1, read on the forward strand.
TTACGTGGTCTAGACAACGTATTAATACCTTGATGACGTCATAATTTATTCAACTTCACTGCAGGAACACATAGAGAAATGCAAACAGGTATTTGAGCGATTCAGAGAACACAATCTAAAAATTCAACTTAATAAATCAGAATTCTTACAAAAGGAAGTCAGATTCCTAGGTCACACATTAACAGACAAAGGCCTACAACCAAATTCAGATAAAATTGATGCAGTAAAGAAATTTCCTATACCAAAAACACAAAAGGAAATTAAGTCATTTCTGGGATTAGTTGGTTATTATAGAAAATTTATACAGGAGTTTGCTAACTTAACTAAACCACTTACAAAATGCTTGAAAAAAGGCAGTAAAATTCAACTAAACGATGAATACATACACGTATTTGAGAAATGCAAAGAAGTAATCATAAACGCACCTATTTTACAGTACCCAGATTTTGAAAAATCATTTATCCTCACTACAGATGCATCAGACGTAGCAATCGGTGCAGTTCTCTCGCAAGGACAGTTAGGTTTAGATAAACCAGTGGCATATGCCTCAAAAACATTATCGGATACAGAACAGAGATACTCAACAATTGAAAAAGAATTATTAAGTATAGTTGGGCTATTAAATATTTTCGGCCCTACCTGTATGGTAAACGCTTCACAATATATACGGATCACAGACCTTTATGAGATTTATGTCTATTAAAGACCCAAACTCGAAATTAACTCGGTGGCGATTAAGACTAGCAGAATATAACTTTAATGTACAGTACAAAAAAGGTAAAACCAACACAAATGCAGACGCACTTTCTAGAATTAAAGTGGTACATCACAATAAAAGCATCAACAACACTGACTCAAATGAGCCACAACCTATTACTTCAGCCATAGACACAGAACTTGCAAATATAGACATACGGACATTATTAGATATACCGACAACACCTGAAAACTTAAGTCAACAACAGGATTATCCAGCTAATGTTCAAATATACGAAGCACCTACACCGGAACCATTCCTCATACCTATGACACCTGAACCCTTAAGTCAGCACCAGGAGCAAACAACAAACGTTCATACAGACGAAACAGTTGCACCAGCACTGGAAGTAGACATAAATAAAATACCCGAAATAAATGACGCAATAGATAGACAATTGAAACAATTTCACATTAGAAAATCTCCAGGAAATACCTATAGAGTGGACGATAGGTCTAAAGGTAAAACAATAATAAAAGACGTTTGGATTCCAATTAATGACACAAAAAATCAAATTATACAATTCCTGAAAGAACACACTATATCCGATAGACTATTTCATTGCTACTTTCACCATGAAGACTTTTATCAACTATTTTGCGAAGTATACAGAACGATATTCAGCAATCGAGGCCTTAAACTCATACGCTGTCTTAATAGAGTAACACTAATAGACAATATACAGGAACAAGTAGATATTATCAGAAAATACCATGAAGGAAAAACAGTACATAGAGGAATACAAGAAACTTACAAACATATACATAGAAATTATCACTGGCCTAAGATGTTAACATCAATACAAAAATTTATAAATAAATGCGACAATTGCTTAAAAAGTAAATATGAACGCAACCCCCTCAAGTTACCATTATCCCTTACGGAAACCCCACATAAACCTATGGAACATTATGTTCATGGATCTGTACAGCAGTGGAGGCATAACTTTCTTGACTATCATAGATAACTTCACAAAATATGCACAAGCAATACCACTTTCTGCAGCAACAAGCATACATATTGCAGAATCTTTATTGAGCTTATTTTCAGTTATAGGAATACCGAAAAAGATAACTACGGATTCCGATTCAAAATTCGATAACGAAGTGATAACAGAAATATGCGCAATGCACAATATACATATTCACTTTACCACCCCGTACAATCCAAACTCAAATTCACCTATCGAAAGGTTGCATTCAACCCTTGCTGAAATGATAAGAATACAAAGAATCACAGATAGAGATGAACCAACAAACTTAATGAAATACGCGATTATGGCATACAACAATACAATTCATTCCGCAACTGGCTTTACACCTTTTGAATTATTATACAGTCACACTGATAGCAGGAATCCATTGGAGCTTCATTGCCCTAAGGAAATTTATCAAGAATATGTGTTAAAACACAAACAAATTATGGAAAACACACATAAGTTAATTAACGCCAGATTGAATAATGAAAAACAACAGTCAATCGAGAGAGCTAACGCTAACACCGAGTCAGCACCCTTCAAAGTTGGCGACATCGTTTACAAGCAAGTAGCAAAAACAGCGAGAGCCAACAAACTAGAACCTAAATACCTAGGTCCTTATACAATAGTTAGAATTCATCCAGAACAAACAGCAGAGATAGTTGGCAAACACATGAACGCAAAAACTGTCAGAGTTCACTTCCGCTTACTAAGGCGACCTGAAAATGTTTCAGGAGTGTCATCACCATCATCGCAGCCTTCAGGCTCGCCGCAAGCACAGCGATCATACAGCCAATAGACAACCATAATGGAGTGCTAGTGCTAACAGAAGCAAAGGCACAATTTCAGATAGATACCTATCATTTAGCAGTAACATATAACATAACTAGTTTAAAAGAAATCTACTTAGAAATATGTAGTAATTATTTTACTTTTAGATTAAAACAGAATAGTTCGATAAGTACAGTAGCTATTAGAAAACAAATAGAATACATCATAGATACTATAGAAACTAGGCTACAATATTTAGGATTACAGATTACAGGATTTAAGTCCAGATACAGACAAAAACGTGGATTGATAGACGGACTAGGATCAGTAGTAAAAGCAATCACAGGTAACTTAGATCAAAACGATGCAATTAAATACGACAACGAATTAAAAGCAATACAGTCGGCTTTAGTCGGCCATTGGTTGTGGAGGTCAGATGGCAGTCGCTCCACGTAAAATATCGAAGTTCAGCCGCATCACAGTTAGACTGGAAAGCCGACCCCGACTGAGTTGGGAAAAGGTTCAGAGAATGATGATGATGACAGTCGGCTTTAAATAATAATAAATCAAACCAGAAACGCACAATCAGCATTATGCAGGAATTCATTAAAGAATACGAAAACAATTTAAAACAAATAAAAACTAATCAAGACACAAAATTGCGAGTGCAATCAATAAATATACTAAACAAAATACCGAATTGGAAACAAACTATTAACAACAAGCATCTTTAATGAAATAGAGACATCGTTTCAGCAGCTTTACGATAAATTAGAAACGTTAGAAAATGCCTTAACGTTTTCTCACATGAATAAAATGCACCCAAGTATAATTGACCCAACTTTTCTAATAGAAGAATCCTATCCTACTATCTTATACTATATAATTCAAAGTCCTGACTGACTGACTGACATAGAGACAACGCACAGCCTAAACCGCTGGTCGTAGAGACTTGAAATTTGATGGGTGTGTTCGTTTTGATGCGTAGAGGTGTACTAAGAAAGGATTTTTTAAAATTCAAACCCTAAAGCCCTAAAAATGGGTCAAAAACGAGCTTTTGTGAGAACTAAAGAACGGCTGAATGGATTTTCATGATCTATGATTTATTGGATTTGTCTGCGCCTCAAATAGCATATAAGAGATTTAAAAAGATATGATTCATTCATAAAATATTAGAAATAATAAGAAAATTAAATGTTGCAGACGTTTTTATCGCCATCTATAATTGTTGTCATGGCAACAGGAACTAAAAGTGACTTAGTCTAAATTTTAATAGAGTCCTTTGTTTTGTTTCTTTTTGCTCAGAGGCAAAGAGGATACATTTATTTTTAGGGTTCTGTGCCTCAATAGGAAAAAACGAAACCCTTATACTTAGGATTTCTTCGCTATCCGTCTGTCTGTCTGTAAATACCTCTTTCTTTAGAATACGTAGAGGCATCTATTGAATTAGATCAAAGGAATGTTGCGGATAGGCATTACACAAAGCGTAATATCCAAATTGTGGTCTCACTATCGACTCACTTACTAACCTCAGGCCTGCGCTCATGGAGGACGGAGGTCGTTGAGTGGCCTTGCGCCACGTGAGTGAGTCACCTGCACCGCAACCGGAGATTTTCGTGCGGAAAGCCCCACGGATCTCTCCTCTTCCCAGTAGGGACGTAATATCAGACTAGATCGGCCAAAATCGCATTCCGTCTTGGGTCTACAGGGCTTAAGGTGGTCCATGACCCTGAGCTATCCAAGACTCACTGATGGGCATGGTTGTTTTGGTGAGTTCCTGCATTGTGTAGGCCGGGCGCTGACGAACAAATGCCACCGTTGCCGGGGCTTTGGCAGAGTGTCCAGAGTGTGTCATGTCCTTGACTTGAAGCAGACGTCGGTGTAGGAAGCCTCATGCGCTGGCTATGGTGCCGACCATGGTCACCATAGAGTGTATGTGAAAGACCGCTTTTTTGCGAGGCGGTAATGCGCGCAGAAATAGCAGCGGAAAAGCTATGGTAGATATCTAGCACTGCCGGCACGTGCCGGTGAAGGTGCACTGGGCGGCGTAGTTCGCAGAACCATCTCCGTCCTCCATGAATGTGGGTCTACCCGTCACGGGGTGACAGTCGGGGCTAACCGTCACCCTAGCAGGAGCAGGCCCAGGGTGCCAGGGCGTTATGTTTCCACCCGCGCTTTTTTATAGATAAGGGGGATTTAGATTCTTAATAACACGTTGAGGTCGCCAGTGCTGGCGGCCGGAGCAGGTCGAGGTTTCTGGGATTTCCTTTCTAGGACACACCAGATTCCTCGATCACACAGGCCGATTTGACGAAAGACCGTGCGATTTTACTTGGTAGGACTTCGACATACCAACCTCTCCGTTGGCTCCGTTGAAGTGAAGCCCGACGGGGTTTTTGCCCACGAAAAAAAGGTTACTTCCCATTGGACTAGAATCCATATATTTTGCAGAAAGTTACATCTTATAGCATAAGTAGATAAAAGTGAAAGTCCGGAAAGGGTAAATATTACCCACATCACCAAAAAAATCTGTAGGTACCTATGTCTGTCAGTCAAGACAAGAAGCACTGCAGCAAAGCTAAGTTTGTCCCTCAGCCCAGTGTTGTACGAAACCGGGACGGTTTTTATTATTATAACACGGGTTATGCTCTTTCTTTAGTTTCATGAACTTTTTGAATGTCAAATCAGGTTGTCAAAATGTCAATGTCTGCAAAATCAGATTTTCGGAAATAAATAATGCTTAACTGATTTGAAACAGTGCATCGAATGTGAAAGTGCAATGCCACTACGGTAAAAGGGTTTATCAAAGGGCCTCTTCCGAGTCACACATACTTTGGCCAGAGCAGCTATCTAATCCTCATAAAATTTCCATACTTAAAAGGACAATGATGGCAGACTGGACAGACTGGCTTTGGCCGGACTCGGTTTGATAGAACTCGAGCTGAAATGAATACGTTTAGCTGCAACCACTGTTTGCCAAGGAATAGACACATTGAAAGTTAGTACGGGTAGTCCCTCAGTTTAAAAAAGACTTGGTGAGATAGTCAACATTCACGCGGGCGGAGCCGCGCGCGGGTCAGCTAGTAATATTATAAACGCGAAAGTTTGTAAGAATGTATGACTGGATGTCTGGATGTCTGGATGTTTGGATGTATGGATGTATGTTTGTTACTCTGCCACACAAAAACGGCTTAATGGATCTGGCTAAAATTTGGTACAGAGATAGATTATAGTCTGGAATAACATATAGGCTACTTTTTATACAAGCTAATACCGCGGCTCCGCTCGCAAAGTCGATCGGTCGGGATTTCTAGATATATCTTTGTTACTCTTTCACGTAAAAACGGCTGAATAGATCTGACTGAAATTTGGTAACGAGATAGATTAAAGTGTGGAATGACATATATAGGCAACTTTTTATACAAGCTAATACCCGCGACTCCGCTCACGGAGTCGATCAGTCGACCCACGGAGTAGATCAGTCAGGATGTCTGGATGTATGTTTGTTACTCTTTCACGCAAAAACGGCTGAATAGATCGGGTTGAAATTTGGTATAGAGATAGATTAGGTATAGTCTGAAATAACATATAGGCTACTTTTTATACAAGCTAATACTCGCGGCTCCGCTCGCGAAGTAGATAGAGTGTAGTGTGAAATAACATATAGGCTACTTTTTATACAAGCTAATACCCGCGGCTTCGCCCATGGAGTCGATCAGTCGGGATATCTGGATGTATGTTTGTTACTCTTTCACGTAAAAACGGCGGAATAGATCAGGTTGAAATTTGGTACAGAGATAGATTATAGTCTGGAATAACATATAGGTTACATTTTATACATGCTAATACCGTGGCTCCGCTCGCAAAGTCGATCGGTCGGGATGTCCAAATATTATGTTTGTTGCTATTTCACGTAAAAGCGGCTGAATGGATCTGGCTGAAATTTGGTACCGAGATAGAGTGTAGTGTGAAATAACATATAGGTTAATTTGTATACATAAATAAGTCGATCAGTCGGGATATCTGGATGTATGTTTGTTACTCTTTCACGTAAAAACGGCTGAATAGATCAGGTTGAAATTTGGTACAGAGATAGATTATAGGCTGGAGTAATATATAGGCTACTTTTTATACAAGCTAATACCCGCGGCTCTGCCCGTGGGAGTCGATTGGTTGGTAATCGTTTTTTGGTCATATCCCCGGTTCTACTTAACCAAATGCAATCAAAAATACGGCAGATTGTATGTAAAACCAAGACCTTTCTAATGAAAAGGCGGCTTCAAAATTTGTTCAGCAGTTTTTACGTCCATCACGAAAAAACAGACAAGGATTGCAAAAAAATAGATATTTGACTAAAAGTACTGTTATAAAGGGATATGATGTCCACACTGTCGCCTTAGGTGAACCCTGTAAAGATGGTGTGAGGTGAAACCAATAAATAAGGAATAAAAATTTAAAAAACCCCCGACTCACAAAAAAGATCCTGCAAAAAGTAAAAAATAACTATTACATTATGACCTATCTACCCTAAGTATTGAACCTTTATTATTATTATAGGTAGCTATATTATTTACGGATTCATATTTTTAACTACTATACTAATCGTGGCATCTTTACTTTCCGTGAGCAACTTTACCTAAGCATACCCTGTATTAGTTTACATTAAATATTTTTTTATCTGTGGCATTTAGCACAATTTTACACTTATTGGTAGATTCTGTAATAAATTGTGGTATCCCAAAAAGTTTTTCAAGCTGGTAACTTCCTCAATTATCGTAGTGGTATGCTTTTTCATGGCATGTGGTCAATTATATTTGCTATGTCACCGCCTAAAGATTGGTTTTTCTTGCAGAAAATAAAGTGCAGGTCTGTGGATTATGTAAAATATTATAGGAAATATAGTTATTATGGCGTATCATAATCATTCAATCTTATAAAACTTCTATTTCTGGAGTTATTAGCAAAGGTAATGTTGGTTGAGGTTAGGTAAAGTTACCTCACTTGGCACGAGGGCAACTTTACCTATGACTAGGGTTGTCACATTACAGTAGGTAGGTACTTAGGTAGGTACCTATAATTTTTTGCTATTTGTTTATGTTACATTTTAGTTAGATATAGATATTATTGGGTAGGTGTTGAATTTTCCTGATAAGGTGCCTACTTATTTCAGATATACCTTATGCGACTTTTGAAAGAACAGTTTTAGATGCTTTAGTTTTGATCACATTTTTTCTTAATTATGTAGGAACCTACAAAAGTAAGGTAAAGAATATCTTTTATTATAATTTCTTCAACCTAGCGTTAATTCCCAGTCGCATCCCAAGCTTTCACCTCGGATTCTGGGGTCCGCTTTACCAGTCTTAACTGCGGATTTGGCTAGACCTCTATATTTTCCGTGAAGCGACTGCGACATTTTTTATTATAATTATCTACGTGAAATAGGTATTTCATTGTTTATTGTTATGGAGGATTGTTCCGTTCCTATTGTGTGGTTCTATAAGAAATTAGGTATTAAAAAAAGTTTTGTTATTTTTGACAGCCCTGATGACATTCACCCATTTCTATAAAATTCGAGAAATTCTTGGGGCAACTTTACCTACGTATTGGTATTACCTATTTAAACGAAGATGGCTGCTTCAAACATACATACATCGCTTTTCTAGCGCCAGAACTATTAGTTACTTTAAGTCGTGTGCACACTGGGCCACACATTCTATGTAAAATAAGGCTAGGTAAAGTTGCCAAAAATGTGTTAATTTTACCCCGCTCATACTTTTGATTATTACAACGATTCTATGTGGTTTTTTGTAGAATTTAATAATTCAACCGAAAGAGACTGTCCTTTTTTACCAGATAGATTAAGCAAAACTTTCATAGCTAGCTTCATTTCGGAGAAAATTGCATTAGAGTAAAAAAATATGGTAAAGTTGCCACGATTGACGGTAACAGTTTGTCTCGTCGGGAACCGCTCACCTAATCATAACCCAATCGATGCAACGATTTGTCTCGCAAGATTTAGAGCGGTCCCCCCGACGAGAAAAACTGTTAGTTAAAAATATCAACACGTAAATAATATAGCTACCTATAATAATAATAAAGGTTCAATACTTAGGGTAGATAGGTCATAATGTAATAGTTATTTTTTACTTTTTGCAGGATCTTACAACCTGGGTGTCTTCAAGTCTAGAGTGAATAGGTTTCTTCTAGGCAGGCGTGCTCCACCGTCGACCACATCATAATTTGCCAACAGATGAGATCGTGGTCAAACGCGTGCCTATTACCAATAAAAAAAAAAAAAAAAAAAAGATCTTTTTTGTGAGTCGGGGGTTTTTTAAATTTTTAATTTAATTTTTTATTTCATGCTTTTTATAGGAGTAAATTAAGTATAATATTATTAGCTAATTCATTATTTAATATCAACATATTACGTATAGTCTATTAACAATTATTCAGAGCTAATGCGCATTGCACGGAGTGTGGTTAGGTTTTATAATTACATTCCACTCCTCATATCTTTCGAATGGCTAAACCGATTTTCATAAAACTTGCGGTATCGTAATGCATAAGATAAGACCTTTCATTTGATACTCAACACGGGTATATTTGAACACATTTTTCATCACCACTTTCACCCCTCATATCTTTGAAATGGCTGAACCGATTTTTATAAAACATAGCTAAGAACACTCTCTCCTAACCCATCTTTCAAACAAAAGAAACAGAATCAAAATCGGTTCATACGTTTGGGAGCTACGGTGCCACAAACAGACTTACAAACACACACGCACACACACACACACACACACACACACACGTCAAACTTATAACACCCCGTTCGGGTTTCCGTCGGGGGTTAAAAAAAAACTTTTGGTCATATCTCCAAATTTTAGGTCTGACCAAGAAAACCGCACTAAAATCCGTTTAGTACTTTTTATCCTAAAGGTTTTGGCTAGACGAGTGGAGACCAGTGGAGTGGAGAGTGGAGCGGAGTGGGGAGTGGTGTGGAGAGTGGAGTGGAGAGTGGAGCGGAGTGGGGAGTGGTGTGGAGAGTGGAGTGGGGAGTGGTGTGGAGAGTGGAGTGGAAAGTGGAGTGGAGTGGAGATTGAAGTGGAGAGTGGAATGGAGGGTGGAGTCGGTACAATATTTCATCAAATAATACAGTACTAATTAATTAAATTACATGATAAGTAATATACAATATACGTAATTTGCAAAAACGACAGTTTCAATGTTCCCATAACATAACATAAACTCACGCCTATATCGCCGAAGGGGTAGGCAGAGGTGCTAGCTGAGTGCTAGCACCATTTCGCCAGTTTATGTTTAGGTCGAAATGTAATAGGTGGCGAGCCTATTGCCATTAACCGGGCACTTATAAACTTGCGATAAATACACACATCATAATAAATAATAATAATAATAACTTCGAAAAGCATCGAAAAGTCATTGGTGTGTGCCATGGTGAACCTGGGATCGAATCCGAGACCTCGTCTCAGCAGTCCATTACCCAGACCATGTTCAATGTTCCCATAGCGACAGAATAAGCTATTGTTAATGAATCGTGGTAAAAGTCGTCTACAGCTCCGAGTTAGGCAGGGGTTGACAACTTGGATGCATGATTATTGAAGCAACAAATAGTTTAATATTTAATTATTTTATTTAATTTGACAAATTGCATATTATACATTAATAACATTATTTACAACAAAAAAAAAGATTTTTACAGTTTTTACTACATCTACACTAATATTACAAAGAGGAAAGATTTGTAAGTACCTATTTTTGTATGTTTGTATGTTTGTAATGAATAGGCTCAAAAAGTACTGGGCCGATTTAAAAAATTTAATTTTTTTTTTATGTCCAACTATTGTAGTTATGTCACTACAACAACTTTTTTCATTTTAAACATTAATGAAAATGCTAACCAAATCCAAACCATGCTATTTATGTGTTTATATTAATCCTTATCCAAATAAATTATTTTATGGTCCTCTTTATAATATTAGTGTAGATGTAGATTGGAAAATTTAAACTTAAAATTTACACCCGGGCGAAGCCGGGTCCTGGGTCGCTAGTTAAACATAATTCAGAATGAAATCAGTGGTAAACTACCATTCAACCCTAACGTAAACTCTATCTACCTTTGGGAAAAAGCAATAACAGCAAGCCGACGCGAACCTCAAAGAATCAAAGAATCAAGAATCAAAGAATCAATTTCATTTATTCAATTTAGGCACACAAGGAGCACATATGAACGTCAAAAATTTACAGTAAGAAAAAAATATGTCAAGAAATATAAATACAATAAATAATAATCATTAGAAAATGATTCTTTCGCTGGTTCAGTATGTTGGTTCTACTGAGAAGATACCAGCAAGAAACTCAGTGAACACGATTATCCATTATTTATTTTTATATTTTTTTATGTTTTTATTTAATACAATTTTTAAAGTGCGAGCGAGCAAGAGATTAGGATGACCATGCATTTTTATCATCAAAATATTCATTTAATTTATAATAACCTTTTTTCATTAAACAATTTTTTACTTCAATTTTAAACTTATTAAGTGGCATGTCAACCAGATCCTGAGGAATTTTATTGAACATTTTTATCCAGTTACCTACAAACGAATTACCAACCTTATGAAGCCTTAGCATTGGCACTACAAGTTTATTCTTATTTCTCGTATTATAATTGTGAACGTCCGATTTTTTTTGGAAGAGATCTAGATTTTTGCGTACATATAAGATATTATCGTAAATGTATTGAGAAGCAACTGTTAAAATATTAATTTCTTTAAATAGTTCTCTCAGCGAGTCACGGGGTCTGAGGCCATAGATAGCTCGTATCGCTCGTTTTTGTAATATGAAAATGGTCTCAATATCTGCAGCTGAGCCCCACAGCATCAGACCATACGACATTACGCTATGAAAGTAGCTAAAATAAACTAATCGTGCCGTTTCCTCATCAGTTAGTGATCTTATTTTTCTAACCTCAGCACAGCAGCCTTCTAAACCAAGTTCACTCAAACAGGATACTATGGAATTTAAGTCCTTTTGCATGATAGACCAGTGCCGATAGCTATGAAAATGGTAAAAAGTAAAAGAAATTTATAGTAGGATGAAACCTGTTGTAAAAGGAAGAGAATATAATAAAAATGATAGGAAAAATAAATTACGGGCGATCTGAGCTCGGGAAGGGGGGAGGGGGGTGAGTTTTAAGGGTAAAAACGGTTTATCTCGATTTCCGGCAAAACTACAAGTCCTATGGAAAAAAGTTAAATGATAAAGTTGTAGGTAATAAAGAGACCTACAACCTTTGAATTGACACTTTTTTCACATAACCTCAAAAAGTATGTGAAAAATTCAAATTTATCAAGTTTTTGGTTTTTTATTTTTATCTTAAGCAATACAAATTTGTTTTCCACGAAATTTGGTGAAAACTTAGCTTTTTATGTCCCAAAGACACTGTAATTTTTTTGATTTGAAATACTCTTTTTTTCAGCTTATTTTGACTAAATATATCGAAAAACCACCCGTATTTAATTGCCTTTCACTTAGAAACGACCAAATGTAAGTACATATTTTTGGTCCTATATTGAGCTCATCTAGAATATTAGTCGCAGCCTCTATTGACACATTGTTATATGCATCCTGAATATCCAAGAAACATGCTAATGTGGGATAATTCTCCGTAAAACCAATTTGTACGTACGTAACCAACCGAGATATGGCATCTAGACAGGAATGTGCTTTCCTAAAACCGACAGTATTCTGTGAAAAAATATATATATTTTTTTTTTATTTGTGATGGGCTTACGTTTGACCTCAATCTCACCTGATGGTAAGTGACGATGTGGTCTACGATGAATCACGCTTGCCTAGAAGGAACCTATTCACTCGTGTCTTTCAGCATACGACTCCAAGCGCTTGTACAACATTGAAAGAAATGTTTTGCATATACACAAAGTTAAAGATATAGGTCTAAGTTTAAGTTTATTATTAAACTAGCTTCCGCCCGCGGCTTCGCCCGCGTGGAGGTTGGTATCGCCAAGTCTATTTTAATAAAACAACTCTCCACTACACTCTCCACTCTACTCTTCACTCCACTGGTCTCCACTCGTCAAACCAAAACCTTTATAAAAAAAACCATCAAAAGCCAAAATCGCGATGGTAAAAACTACTTAACGTATTTTGATGTGGTTTTTTTATTAGAAAGGTCTTGCTTAGACTTAAATTTACCATATGTTTGGTTGTAATTGGCTAAGTAGAACTGGAGATATAACCAAAAAATGATGACCTAGATTAAAACGACGCGCGGGTGGAGTCGCGCGGAAAACCTATCCTGCGGCCAGCGGGGCAGGTTATGTCGGACTCTTACTGACTAAAACCGCACGCCGTCTAGGGTCTTCTGACACCAGGGTGTAGGGGGGCCGACGCTCTGGTGCGGTTGTTGCTCAATATGAGGGGGCCGGATGACTCCCGTAGGAGGCTCTACGCTGAGATCGTGCGTTCCATGGGCCTGTACGGGTGGTGTTGATCGCTGCGATGGTGCAGAGTGCGGACGCGTGGTCGGCCACCGCCTCCTTCTGCGAGCAAGTGATGCTCGAGAAAGAGGCGGAGAGGATTGGGGAGAGGCTGCACAAAACTCTCCCGGGCGTCGGCGACGAAGGCGTCGGAGGTCTGAAGAGCTCCGTCGGTGCCGCCTGTCACCCTAGCAGAAGCAGGCCGAGGCGGCGGCGTGCGACAGCGCGCCTCTCCTATTCCGGGAGCATGACGGGAACACCGTGGTTGCCAAACCCGAGGGGGCCATCTCGAATCCGGAGATGGCCCGGGTCAAGTCGGGGTGCGAGGAAAATGCTCTATGGGCCATCTTACACCCAGGCGTCAAAAGACCCTACACGGCGTGCGGTTTGAGTCGGTAAAAGTCCAATATAACCTACCCCGCTGGCCGCGGGGTGGGTATCCATGAGGATTTCCGTACGGAAAAAAAGGGGGCCTATAAATTCCACAAATAAATTTTTCCCTCCACCCCGGCTTTGTATAAAAAGTAGCCTATATGTTGTCCTGTAAGCGATGGTAGCCGAATGGATAAGGACTCTACTCAGTTCGAATTGGGCCGGACAGTACCAATGTGAATTTCACTTTGTGGAATTTATATGTGCATTTCCCTCGCACCCCGGCTTTGTATAAAAAGTAGCCTATATGTTGTCCTGTAAGCGATGGTAGCCGAATGGATAAGGACTCTACTCAGTTCGAATCGGGCCGGACAGTACCAATGTGAATTTCACTTTGTGGAATTTGTATGTGCTAATCACATGATTTACCATCTGCTGACGGTGAAGGAAAAACAACGTGAGGAAACCCACATGTCCTCAAAGAAATATTAAGGACATGTTCGATCCACCAAACCCCATTAGGCCAGCGTGTGTGGTAAGGTTAAACGATTAAAAAAAAACGAAAAATTAAGGTCTAAACCCTCTCAGCTCTCTCGTTAGAGGAGAGGAGACCTGTGCCCAGCAGTGGGACATAAATGGGTTGATTTTATTATTTTGTCCAGAAGTATGAACTATAAATCGTACCAAGTTTGATCAAAATCCCACCAGTAGTTTTTTTCCATGCATGCACATACAGATAGACAGACAGACAGAAAGACAAAAAAAATACTGATTGCATTTTTACAATTGGTATTGATCACCAATCATCCCCGAATAGTTATTTTGTAAATATTTCAATGTACAGAATTTACTTCTCAACAGTTTTATTGACGTAACCTACGACAAACTTATTATTTGCGGTTGGTACAGTAATCGGGTCTACGGATCGAACCGCAAAATTAAGTTTGTTTTTTATTGTATATATTATCGGTCAAGTTACTTATACTGTGAAGCTAGCTTATAGCATAGTGAACATAATAACAATATTCAAATTCTTGCCAAATTTGAAGTAAATCCATGCAGTACTTTTTGAGTTTATCCCGGACATACATACAGACAAACAGACAAACAGACAAAAATTCTAAAAACTATATTTTTGGCTTCGGTATCGATTGTAGATCACACCCCAAATATTCTTTTAAAAAAATATTCAATGTACAGTTTTGACTTTCCTACCATCCTACTAGTCCTACTAATATTATAAACGCGAAAGTTTGTGAGAATGTATGTCTGGATGTATGTTTGTTACTCTGCCACACAAAAACGGCTGAATGGATCTGGCTAAAATTTGGTACAGAGATAGATTATAGTCTGGAATAACATATAGGCTACTTTTTATACAAGCTTATACCGCGGCTCCGCTCGCAAAGTCGATCGGTCGGGATTTCTAGATATATCTTTGTTACTCTTTCACGTAAAAACGGCTGAATAGATCTGGCTGAAATTTGGTAACGAGATAGATTAAAGTGTGGAATAACACATAGGCTACTTTTTATACAAGCTAATACCCGTGAATCCGCTCACGGAGTCGATTAGTCGACCCACGGAGTCAATCAGTCGGGATGTCTAGATGTATGTTTGTTACTCTTTCACGCAAAAACGGCTGAAAAGATCGGGTTGAAATTTGGTAACAAGATAGATTAAAATGTGGAATAACATATAGGCTACTTTTTATACAAGCTAATACCCGCGACTCCGCCCATGGAGTCGATCAGTCGGGATATCTGGATGCATGTTTGTTACTCTTTCACGCAAAAACGGCTGAATAGATCGGGTTGAAATTTGGTACAGAGATAGATTATGGTCTGAAATAACATATGGGCTACTATTTATACAAGCTAATACCGCGGCTCCGCTTGCAAAGTCGATCGGTCGGGATGTCCAGATATTATGTTTGTTGCTATTTCACGTAAAAACGGCTGAATGGATCTGGCTGAAATTTGGTACAGAGATAGATTATAGTCTGGAGTAATATATAGGCTACTTTTTATACAAGCTAATACCCGCGACTCTGTCTGTGGGAGTCGATTGTTTGGTAATCGTTTTTTGGTCATATCTCCAGTTCTACTTAACCAAATGCAATCAAACCTAAGGCAGATTTTATGTAAAATCAAGGCCTTTCTAATGAAAAGACGGCTTCAAAATTTGTTCAGCAGTTTTTGCCTCCATCACGAACAAACAGAAGTGTGGAGTGGAGAGTGGAGTGAACAGCGGAGTGGAAAGTCGAGTGGAGAGTCGTTTCATTAAAATAGACTTTGTGACGATACCGAATTCCACGCGGGCGAAGCCGCGGGCGGAAGCTAGTTTTATTATATGTATAGATTTTGGTATAGGTATTACTTGAATCTTCCGCCATTGATGTGGTACAGCGCCGGTATTTAAAATGTTATTGTATATTTCAAGTAAAAATAATTTAGCTTCATTGGGAATATTATAAATCATGGAGTATGAGATTCCATCCTCGGCACCTTTTTCTTTTTCCTTTTTCTTAAGGCAATTTTGAAGTTCTTGATAACTAAAATTCCGTTCTAATTCGGTGTTTCGCGACATAAATTTAGGTATTATGTTTTGAACGTAATCGGGTGTGAGGGACTCTAATAATTGTTTTTGTTTATCAGCAGGTGGATGGATTTATATATTATGTTTCTAATTATTCCCTCCCCCTCCCCCTTACCCTTCAGGGTAGGCAGCGCGTGTGTGACACCCTTAGTGTTGCACACGTTCATAGGCCACGGTGACCGCTTCCCATCAGGTGGGCCGTGTGCTTGTCTGCCACATACGTAGTATAAACAAAATATTATCGCTGCTGACATTGATTTACATATTGCAACAGATTATTGAAAAGGTTTATTATTTTAGGTTACTGGGGATGGATGTCTTCAATTGGCCCAGGCGAGCTAGTGGAAATAGGTGGCCGCATCAACAGTGAGCGATACCTACCCAAGCAGCAACTAAGCGTAATGAACACCTAAAAAGCAGCCAATATCTATTAACGCTGTTTTACAGCTTTATAAGAGCGTTGAAAAGATATCATAGTGTTATAATGTCGGTTTAGGAGTAATTATTCAGCTCTAACTGTATTAAGTCTGTATTAAGAGTCAAAGTACGCTTAAAGTTCTAAATCAGTGTATGATAACTGTCATGTACAGCTTTAAGTTTCCTGTAACGCTTTAATCTCATTTTAGTATTAAAGCTGTACAATAGCTGCATTTTGTACACCGTCACTTACTTAATACAGCTTAGAGCTGTATTATGGTGGTCCTCAAATCTTATTTCTGTATTATGAAGTAGGCAAACTCTCTTCTACAGCTTCTTTTTATGGTGTAATTGTACACCCTTTTACAGACTATAGCTGTCTTATTTCTGTCCTTGAGAGTAATAAACAGCAATAAAAATAAATGACGCCTATAGTACAGCCTTAATCTGTATATGTGACAGAGTCGCCATTTTGAATTATTGTGCAATCTATACTGATGATATTATAAAGAGGAAAGATTTGTTTTTTTGTTTTTTTGTTTGTTTGTAACGAATAGGCTCCGAAACTACTGGACCGATTTCAATAATTCTTTCACCAATAGAAAGCTACATTATCTGTGAGTAACATAGGCTATAATTTATCTCCAAAAAATTTAGGGATCCTTACTAAAACTTCAATAATGTAACCCAATTCGAAATCCACGCGGGCGAAGCCGCGGGCAACAGCTAGTTTAATATATTTGTATAAACGCTCGTATTATTTTCTTGCCTACATACTGAAATAATTAATAACGGTTTGAATTCTCAATCTCGGATTGCGAAATACGGATTGAGATTGCATATAGAAAGCGGCCGTACGATATGATTTCAATATATATGTGTGTGCGTGTGCACTGAGAGAGCATCGCAGATTCGTACCTAAGCAAAGATTTTAGGGTTTTGGAGAAGACGCTGTTTAATGTTTCATAGTGGATTCGTGTTATTATAATATTCATAAACCTAAACTTATAATTTAACAGATGTAGAAGATGTATTGTGAGAATTGATGAATTGCATATTATGTTTTGGACTGCATCACTTCACCTATTTATTTCTTGACAAATTCTAGCACGCAAATCTATACTATCTATACTAATATTATAAAGAGGAAAGATTTGTTTTTTTGTTTTTTTGTTTGTTTGTAACGAATAGGCTCCGAAACTACTGGACCGATTACAATAATTCTTTCACCAATAGAAAGCTACATTATCTGTGAGTAACATAGGCTATAATTTATCTCCAAAAAATTTAGGGATCCTTACTAAAACTTCAATAATGTAACCCAAGGTGTAAAAAAATGACCTAAACAAATTACTTACATCGCGTGCGCTGCGAAAACTATTGAAGATAGAACAAAATAATGTACTGTGGAAATGTATAACTTAAAAAGATCTACATAAAAGTCCGCGATAGCATATGTCTACCTAATAAGGGTAGCCCACCGTAACCATTTTTATCTTTACAAATTACAAAAAATCATGTGTCATTTTCGAAGCTAATTTTAACAATACAGTATTATTTTTTATTCAATTAAATATGTTAGATACGTTGTACGTTTAATATAGATCAAAATTTGTTGCCTGTTGCCCGCGGCTCCGCCCGCGTGGATTTCGAATTCTGTTTCAAATTCATTTTTTTGTGCGGAAGTTCCTTCATATATCATCCCCGTCAGCCAGCAGGAGTAGTTAAGTCTCACTCAGACCTGATAAAAACCGCACGCCGCCGTTTCAAGTCTTCAGTTGCCGGGGTGTAAGATTACTTTGAGCATATCCCGCTCTCCCCAGTTGACCCTGGGCCATCCCAGGGTCAACGGTTTGGATCATAAATCAAACAATTCCCATGAATTGTTTGATTTATGATGCCTACAGCCACTTTCTATCATCGCACCGCTCGCCACAGGCAGGGAATTCATCCCCACACGTTGCATCCGCCTGCAGTGCGTACTGTAAGGTTTGAAAGAAATTTCATTCCGCGCACGCTTAGGCTGTGGAACGATCTCCCTGCAGTGGTTTTCCCTGGCGGCAATAATATGGGGTTCTTCAAGAAGGGCATTAGAAGGATTTTGCAGGGTCGGCAGCGCGAGTGTGACGCCCCCTTTTTTTTTCTATCGTGCGGAAATCCCCATGTATACCACCCCCGTCGGCCATCGGGGGTGGTTATGTTGGGATCGAACCAACTAAAACAGCACGCCGTCTCGGGCCTTAATTACCGGGGTGTAAGGTTACCCAATATCTCTCGCACCCCAGTTGACCCCGGGCCATCTACGGTTTTAAGATGGCCCCCTCGACCCCCCGAAAGGGGGGGTGGGGCGAGCATCGAGGGTGACAGGTGGCCGTCCTGTCACCCAACCGTCGGCGCGCAGACAATCAGCTCGCCCCCGCTCGCATCACTGTGCCATCTGCTAGTCAGAGGGACACGTGGAGAGCCTCGGAGCAGCCTTCTAGAGGGCCAATCCCACCCCGGCCGGATTGACCGCAGGCAGCAGCGTCTCCCGTGGCGAGTGGGAGGCGCTGCTCGCCTCCGGACCGCACCCCGAGTGTGACGCCCCTGGTGCTGCGCACGTCCATAGGTGCATGAGTCACATAGGTGGGCCGTATGCTCGTCTGCCACCTGAGTGGTATAAAAAAAAGCATGATGTCCCTACCGAACCCCGGAAAGAGGGGATGGGGTGACAGGGGGTACAGAAGACTGCAGCCATAATAGACATTGTGTTGTGTTCTTGCCGGTAAGAAGGGTAGCCAGAGCTCACAACCCCCCTCCCCATCTCCCCAATCCCCTCATCTGACGTCCGATTTCAATAACTCAAACAGTCTTTAAATAATTTTTACACAATTTAAGATATAATTTATTTGGATGGGAATACAAAGATATACCTCAGGAAACATAATCTTAGATAGGTATAATTCGCGAGACAAACGACGTCCTGGCGCGAGTGGATTGTTTTGCAATAATCCATGATTGGTGAATTTGAGCTCGTCCAGTGCTGTAGCACCCCGTGCTATCCTCAAAGGCACCCAAGAAAACTGTACCAACTGTACTGCGTGTATAGAGCATAATATTTTTAGCACAGTTTAGATACCTACCTACGTAGGTACCTATAATGTCCCGAAGTATATTGGTCTGATTTACGTCCGCATTTCAACTTGCGTTTATTTCGCCGCGCATTATTTTTCATATTGCGATAGCTCTTAACTATTTATTGTAATTATATAGTGTGAATGGCAATTTTGATCTATGTTAAACGTACAACGTATCTAACATATTTAATTGAATAAAAAATAATACTGTATTGTTAAAATTAGCTTCGAAAATGACACATGATTTTTTGTAATTTGTAAAGATAAAAATGGTTACGGTGGGCTACCCTTATTAGGTAGACATATTGCTATCGCGGACTTTTATGTAGATCTTTTTAAGTTATACATTTCCACAGTACATTATTTTGTTCTATCTTCAATAGTTTTCGCAGCACACGCGATGTAAGTAATTTGTTTAGGTCATTTTTTTACACCTTGGGTTACATTATTGAAGTTTTAGTAAGGATCCCTAAATTTTTTGGAGATAAATTATAGCCTATGTTACTCACAGATAATGTAGCTTTCTATTGGTGAAAGAATTATTGTAATCGGTCCAGTAGTTTCGGAGCCTATTCGTTACAAACAAACAAAAAAACAAAAAAACAAAAAAACAAATCTTTCCTCTTTATAATATTAGTATATATAGATATATATATATATTATATTATATTTATATTTATATTTTATATTTATATATATATAATATTATATAATATTATAAACGCGAAAGTTTGTAAGAATGTATGTCTGGATGTCTGGATGTATGGATGTATGTTTGTTACTCCGCCACACAAAAACGGCTTAATGGATCTGGCTAAAATTTGGTACAAAGATAGATTATAGTCTGGAATAACATATAGGCTACTTTTTATACAAGCTAATATCGCAGCTCCGCTCGCAAAGTCGATCGATCGGAATTTCTAGATATGTCTTTGTTACTCTTTCACGTAAAAACGGCTGAATAGATCTGACTGAAATTTGGTAACGAGATAGATTAAAGTGTGGAATAACATATAGGCTACTTTTTATACAAGCTAATACCCGTGACTCCGCTCACGGAGTCGATCAGTCGACCCACGGAGTAGATCAGTCGGGATGTCTGGATGTATGTTTGTTACTTTTTCACGCAAAAACGGCTGAATAGATCAGGTTGAGATTTGGTACAGAGATAGATTATAGTCTGGAATAACATATAGGCTACTTTTTATACAAGCTAATACCGCGGCTCCGCTCGCAAAGTCGATCGGTCGGGATGTCCAAATATTATGTTTGTTGCTATTTCACGTAAAAACGGCTGAATGGATCTGGCTGAAATTGTGTGAAATAACATAATATTCTGAATGAATAAATAAAAAAAAAAAAAAAAAAATAATATAGGCTAATTTGTATACAAGCTAATACCCGTGGCTTCGCCCATGGAGTTGATCAGTCGGGATATCTGGATGTACGTTTGTTACTCTTTCACGTAAAAACGGCTGAATAGATCAGGTTGAAATTTGGTACAGAGATAGATTAAAGTCTGGAGTAATATATAGGCTACTTTTTATACAAGCTAATACCCGCGGCTCTGCCCGTGGGAGTCGATTGGTTGGTAATCGGTTTTTGGTCATATCCCCGGTTCTACTTGACCAAATGCAATCAAACATACGGCAGATTTTATATAAAACCAAGACCTTTCTAATGAAAAGGTGGCATCAAAATTTGTTCAGCAGTTTTTGCGTCCATCACGAACAAACAGACAAGGATTACAAAAAAATAGATATTTGTGGTCAACATAACCAAGTCTTTTTTTTTCAAATATCGATTATTACAACTAAAAGTACTGTTACAAAGGGATATGATGTCCACAAGGTGAACCCTGTAAAGATGGTGTAAGGTGAAACCAATAAATAAGGAAAAAAAACTTGGTCATATCTCCAAATTTTAGGTCTGACCAAGAAAACCGCACTAAAATCCGTTTAGTACTTTTTATCCGAAAGGTTTTGGCTAGACGAGTGGAGACCAGTGGAGTGGAGAGTGGAGCGGAGTGGGGAGTGGTGTGGAGAGTGGAGTGGGGAGTGGTGTGGAGAGTGGAGTGGAAAGTGGAGTGGAGAGTGGAGTGGAGTGGAGATTGAAGTGGAGAGTGGAATGTAGGGTGGAGTCGAAAGAGGGGATTGGACAGTAGAGTGGAGGTGGAGAGTGGAGTGGAGTGTGGAGTGGAGAGTGGAGTGAACAGTGGAGTGGAGTGTGGAGTGAACAGTGGAGTGGAGTGTGGAGTGGAGAGTGAAGTGAACAGCGGAGTGGAAAGTTGAGTGGAGAGTCGTTTCATTCAAATGGAATTGGTGGCAATACCGAATTCCACGCGGGCGAAGCCGCGGGCGGAAGCTAGTAGCTCATAAAATTATTGTAATGAAGCTATAAGACCGTTAATTTTATACAGTTTTCAATAAGTTGTTGTGGTCTGGGAGCTGCTCTCGGGTTCGCTTTAAACGTTTTTGAGTTTTTTATCGTAAAAGTTTTTGAGTTCGAATCCCAGTACCATTATGTTACTTTTTGAACATTTTAATACGTTTTTATCTTCTTATTAATCATTTATTTCGAAAGATAATATTGCGGTATATATTTATATATAGTATTTTGAAATATTTGTGATATTTTTATACAATAACTTAAATCAGTATTTTCACCTAACACACAATTCAGTAGTAACTATTGAACGAGAACTATTACTGAGCAAGTATCATGCGTTGTTTGCATGATATAAAATTTATACCTATTACCCTCTTTTTGGTGATTATTTTATTAAGCTAATTTTACGTTTATAGATTTACTATTGGATCTTGTCTTGGTGCTCCAAACGTTCAAAAAAATTTTTTCTTGGATAAAGTAATATACCTACGTGTATTTTTCTTATTCACAAAATGAATATTATTTATATTCATCTTACAACTGTAATGAGAGCTCATTATACCTAGTTATTTTGCATGAGCTAAACATTTCGTTAAGTGAAATATCTAGAAGACTAAATATATCGGTAAGCAGTGGTATTTTTACTATTTATTATGTATTATGAGAGTTGAAACTCCCAAGCGAAATTAGAGATTTACATGTAAGTAAATTTAAAAATGTTGTTAAAAGAAAACTCTCCCAAAAAGCTTATTATAAAATTCAAGATTATTTAGATGATAAAGAAGCTTGGAAATGAACTGTTCACTCAACTATGTTACTCGAAATAATATTGTATCTAGACTAAGGCAATGGTTGTAAATAGACCAAAAAAAAAACAGCCCGCTGAGTTTCTTGCCGGAGTCTTCTCAGGTCTGGGCCGCGTTTCGAACCGGTGGTCCATTTGCTTCTGGTTTTAAATATTTATAATTTGACGTTTTGTAAGTGCCGCTTAAAATGGTCTATACAGAATAAATGATTTTTGACATCATCTGACATTTTTGACATTTTTGAAATCATCTTTCATCGCTTCCAACCATGGACTATTCTCCATTTTTCTTCCGTCAACTGACCGTTTGTGATGTTGAGAAGAGTATTCTATCCATCTCATCTGATGCAATTGGCTCTGATGCTATTAGCCGCAAGATGGTGCTCCCTATCCTGGATGACATTCTCCCGATCATCACTCATATCATGAATTACGCTATAGCAAAAGGTATATTTCCTACTATGTGGAAAGATGCACAAGTCATTCCCTTACCTAAAAATTCGAAACCTGCATCCTTTTCTGATTATCGTCCTATCTCTATATTACCTTTTCTATCTAAAGTCCTTGAGCGTCTTATCCAAAACCAGCTTAGCGCGTATATTCATAAAAACAACTTACTTAACCCGTTTCAATCAGGGTTCCGTCCGGGACACAGCACCACAACCTCCTTGGTCAACATTACTGATGATATAAGGTCCGGCATGGAGAAAGGTCATCTTACAATTCTTTGTCTACTAGATTTTAGCAACGCTTTTAACTCTGTAGATTTTGACGTTCTCCTGGCCATTTTAAGCTCTCTCAACATATCTCCTTCGGCTGTTGACTTTTTCGAAGTTACCTGTCTGGTCGCCGGCAGCGCGTCCGACTAGATGACCCCTATTCATCTTGGTCTGATACTACTGCTGGTGTGCCGCAGGGTGGCGTTTTGTCTCCCTTACTTTTTTCAATATTTATTAACTCGATCTCTAATAAACTTCTCTCTTCCTACCATCTTTACGCAGATGATCTGCAGATCTACTGCCAGGCGAGTTTGGATGATCTGGCTCGAGGGATTGCCATGATTAATACAGATTTAGCCAGTCTTAGTACTTGGACTACAATGTATGGACTCAAGATTAACCCTGGCAAGACCCAGGTTGCTGTGATTGGTAGCTCCAGGCTTTTGTCTAGAGTTGACTGGTCGGCTGTACCTCAGGTTCATTTTGAGGGTAATGCTATTCCCATGAGTCAGGTTGTCAAGAACTTAGGCATATACTTTGACAGAACCTTGTCTTGGACAGCTCAGATGCAAAATATTAGTCGCAAGATATTCGCCACCGGAGCATCTCTAAGGAGATTACGTAATTTCCTTCCAACTGCAACTAAAATTGCACTAGCGCAATCCTTACTTCTGCCTGTTCTTGACTATGCTGATGTCAGCTATCTTGATCTTAACGAAGACCAACTTGATAAACTTGAGCGCCTCCAAAACTTCTGTATAAGGTTCATCTTTGGCTTGCGCAAATATGACCATATTTCTGAATTTCGTATTAAACTCAAGTGGTTACCAATCCGCCTTCGCCGGAATACTCATATACTGTCTCTTCTCTATAATATTCTGTTCAACCCTACTACTCCTCTCTATTTGAAAAATCGATTTAGATTTATGCACGACACTCATACGAGATGCTTGAGATCGACGGAAAATTTAACCTTGGAAATTGTGCCACATTCTACAAGTTTTTACGACAAGTCGTTCACAGTGCAAGCCGCACGCCTGTGGAATGCATTGCCGGAAAAGATTAGACAGGCGCAATCGCTGTCAACCTTCCAAAGACTGGTTCGAAACCACTACCTATCGCTGTAACTCACTGTAACTACAATTTTTATCACTAGGTGCTGTTTGTTTGTTTGTATACATTTATTTAAATTATATATTTTATTTAATTGAAAGCTATGATATGGGGTTAATGACATATGTATAATGTATTTCATATTTTGTTTATTTTGATTTTTTTTTTATTCCTTTCTTTCTCTTTCTCTGTCTTTTTTAAAAGTTAGCGTACACCACTAACTACCCAGATTCGCCTAATACAGTCCATACTGGTTGTCTGGAAGAAATCGCAGACAGCGATAAGACCGCCCTTTGTACAATTTTTTTTTTTTTATGTATAGGTACGCTTTGTTTGTTTTTATCCTGATGGTGTGTGCAATAAAGAGTATCTATCTATCTATCTATCTATACCTATGTATACATTATATACATCATAATATATACTGTAAATATATATTATATATAATGCATTATTGTTTTTGATTCGTGATTAACTAGTGACTTTTATGGGAGTGATTGCCACCTGACCTTCAACCCGTTTGTTTGGCTTGCGCCCAAAAGGTGTTGATAGGAACCTATTCTCTTTTGTATATATAAATAAGTAAGTATATGTTATATATTTAAGTATATTAATGAGTATAAGAGTTGAGTATATAATATAGAATACCTATGTATATGAGTATATAAGTTTAAAAAATTGTAAATATATACCTAAACATACTATTATAATATACTAACCTAATTGTATGTTGTTTTTTAGAGGAAGGCTGTGCAGCGGTGGGTTCGCCGTTATGGCGAATCAGGAGACATAGACCGACTTCGGCCTGGCCCCAAGGCTTTGGCCTGCCTACACCGATGCCTGTTCTAGGCATAAAGAGGTGGTGGAAAATCCCCTTTATGTCCACTCGCGTTATGGCCATCAAACACGATGTCAGCTTAGCAACAATAAGGAGACATCTTCAGGCAGCTGGAATAAGGTGTCGCAAACCGGCTAGAAGAATACCTACTGATCTGCATCGTCAAAATAGATTAAAATTCGCCAGGGAGTTTATAACTTTGATTGGTGCAACAATGTTGTTATTTTTAGTGTCTAGAAATGTTTTAAAACAGACAAGGATGGACGAAATTTTTTATGGAGAAAAGCAGCTGAGGGATACAGGTTCAAATCTATGTTTGAATTTAGTAGTAAGCATGTGACAAAGACTACAAGAAGTGATAAATAATGATGGTGCACCAATTCGTCACTGATAGTTTTTTTTTTAATTTTCGGGTTTTAGGTATAATATAAAATATAAATAATATAGCATCTAATACGTAAGTATATAATATAATAATCTACTATCTTATTGTTCATTTAGGTATTTTGTTACCTATATGAAAAATATTCAAGAAAAGATAGGAGGATATACCTACTTAGGTAAGTAAACCATAAGTGAGTGTGATATTATTGTTAACGAAATTAGAAATTATTATTATTTACGTATAATATAATTTCTTTAAGCTAACATGTTGATTCACAACACTAAACTTTACTTACCTACTACCTAAGTTAGAAAGTGTCCACCCTTGTCTGGTTAAAACGTTAGAAAGGATAAATAAAGGATAAATATAACTGATCTATTGTTACATAATATTTTTTCATTGTATTTTGAATAAAAAACATATTTTAGGTAGGTAGGTAGTTGCAAATACAGATACCTACATTATTTTGTGATAATAGAAATTTGTTATTTATAAATCAATGTTACTTTGATATTATACCTACTCTTTGAAAGCAGATGTTTCACTTATACCCACCGCTTATTCTTTTTGAGACTATGATACATTTTTAAGCTATAAAAGTCAATAAATACTACAAATAAAATATGAATAATAAAACAAAAAGAAAGTCGTTATTGTTATAACGATTTAGCGATATCAGGCGGGATTCGAACTCTGTACTACGTCCGTGTCAGCACGCCTCTCATACCATTCGGCCACGAGGCTCCTTGCTAAGCAGCGCAAATTGTACTACCTAATTGGATGACAGGCAAATCACACACTAACACATAATGCAATCGTTGTTTATATTTTATTGTAGCGGCCGCGGCCGGTGGTATTGACACACACATGTAAATGCTAATGTAAACGTAGGTATGCTACGTTATGTAGAGCATATCGGAACCACACACGCACAATTGTGTCTGTGTGCGTTGAGACCCAGTCTACGTCGTCGAGCGTACATTTTAAACGCTGCATACAATCGATTGCGCTAATTTTAGGGTGAATAGCACAAGCAAAAAAAAATACACGGCTATCCTGAGACCGGAATGTGTTGGTTTTACGATTTTGATTACTTTTCATAGTATAATAGGTACTTCTCTACCGTGGCAAAAAAAATAGTTGAGTAATGTCCTCTATTACATAAAAAAAAATTATTATAAAGTGATATTTTATCATTACGGTAACCTGTCCTGAATCTAATTTCGCTCGTAAAATACCTATCTTATCCTGCAGTCGTATTTAATATTTGGACTAAAATCGACTTTTGTATAATGTATACCCAACTAACAATTTAGCGATAAAATAAGGTCTATAACAGCCGGTTATTGGTTCAATTTAACACCAATAACGATAGCGCGGCCTAAAAATTAGCGATAGAGCGCGCTATAACTCTTATAGTACGAATTGGGCACCGGTGTTAGCACTTGTAAGTTCTACAGCAGCTCCTATTAACTGCAACAGTGATAAATAAGTGGCATAACAATGCTACTATATGGTATTTTCTTACCAATGGCGATAGTAAAGAGTAAAATAGCCGTATTTATTACCCAAGATTCTATTAAAGTTATAAGATGTTATTTTCTATCACTTAATGTGTTGCAAATGCTGTTTTTATTACCAAAAGATCTATAAAAGTTATAAGATGCAGTCTTATATCACTTATAGTGTGACAAAACTTTAGTTATAGAAAAAGGTTCTATTAAAGTTATAATATGCTATTTTATATCACTTGAAGTGTTGCAAAACCTATATTAATCGCCTGAAGTTCTATTTTAGTTATAAGATGTTATTTTTTATATCGCTTAAGTTCTGTTAAAGATGTAAGATGGTATCATATATCACTTAAAGTGATGCAAAAACGCTGGAGTAGTGTAAATAAAATCTTTGCGTTTTGTAATGTTTTATATGTACCTAATTCCTTCTGTGCAAGTTCTTGTTTTTTATATCTAGCGTGTGTGATGTGTACGTAATGGCGTTGATTAAAAAAAGCGGTAAGTCCTACAATATATATACCTTTAGTGAATATTTAAGTGAAATACTATTGCGGTTGTATTTTTTCTATTATTATGTATACTATTTTTAATCTCAATTTTATTAATAGATATATCAAGATTTTTAGGTTATATTTGTAAACAATAATGGAGTTTTAAATTTAAATGCTAGGCTAACGGCAATAGTGATAATTATCTCTTTTTTAGAACTCATGAGTTTATAACGGTGCTATAAAATGATTTATTATCACTTTTGTTTGTACAACTACGGCGATTAGAGCCGTAATTCATACCTATCGTTGAAAGGGTTTTTCATCATAAGTATTTGGGTGGGACATTTGGGTTCCTTAGTAAGATACGTAAACCATTAATATAAAAGATTTTAATCAAGTTTATTGTATCTTTGCAATAGGTATATAATGTAATACGATAAATCTAAATAGGCACTTTTCAATTAACAAAGTAGTAGTTACAATACTTGTTTTATTACATACCTAACTATTATAAGTAGGTAGGTATTTATTCAACTAATAAATTGTGATCGAAAATTATAAATATTATAACGCGCTTAATTTCGTAATAGTGTTAAAGTTTGTACTTTGTTCGGGATAAATTAAAGACTGCAACTTCTGTGTTTAATTGTTATAATACCTATAATTTATATTTTTAACTTGCTTTTAGCGATAAAATACATTGAGCACAACGCGAGGACGGCAACGGCAACAACAAAGCGTCGTGTTGGACGACTGCAAGTGCCGTACAGTAGGTATACAGGGTGAATTTTTCAAAAGGGCTTGGATGGCCAAATCCGAAACTAAAAAATGCTCAAAGGAGTCACGAGCCCGATTTTGATGAAACTTAAAACCTCACCATTAGATTTTTGAAAAACCAATAATCCTAGCCAGGAATCGAACCTGTTGATTTTGAAAAAAAAAACACACCCTATATTATCACACAATACGATAGTGTTGCTATTAAGGATCTTATTCTGGAAAGTAATGTCATACCGCAAACTAAAGGAAAGAGCTCATCTTTAACAAAATACATTTTATTTTTCTTACATTAACTGATTATTTGTTCAAAATGTAGACCATTGTTTTCAATACATAGCTGGATTTCAGACCTCAAGGATCGTACTGCATTGAATATTAGAATGTAATTGATTCCATTTAGAATATTCTCCAAAGAATGTTTTAAGTCATCAACTGTATCTCTGTATCATGTGTCTTTGTAAATTTCGTTTTTGATAGGTATACCCCCAGAGAAAGTAATTTAAGGGAGTAAGATCCAGGGATCTCGCTGGCCAAGGCACAGGACATGCCTTGCAATAAAATTGTCGTCAAACTGCTGAATCAAAATCTCTTTTACGGCTATTATGGGCTGGAGCTCCATCTTGTTTAAAAAAAACATCAATCATTATAATCATTCTGAGTATAATTTAAAACACGGAATAGTTACGATCTTTTCTGGGATTTCGAACGAAACAAATAGGTACATTATGAAACATAAATTTTATTAAATTCCAAATTTTCCTTAAATTTGCCGTATATCATTACTTGGCAGAATTTGTTCCTTAACAGCTGCACTATCGTATGGTGTAATAATAAAGGGTGTGTATTTTTTTTCAAAATCAACGGGTTCGATTCTCAGCTACGTTTATTGGTTTTTCAAAAATCTAATGATTAGGTTTCAAGTTTCATCAAAATCGGGCTCGTGACTCCTTTGACCATTTTTCGCTATTCCTTATAGTTTCGGATTTGGCCATCCAATCCCTTTTGAAAAATTCACCCTGTATACCTACAACCCTACATCTCTAAAACGTGAGTATTCTACTAGTTTACATATAAACCCCCCTTACTAATTTTTGAGCATGGACTCCCTTTGTGTCTGAGAAAAAATCCGTGGTCATAGGTACCCTACCTATGACCATGGATTTTTTCTTCTTGCCCCAGTAAAATAGTGGAGACTTTACTAGAGGCTTCTATGGAGTTTTGGAATCAACGTTGAAAAGCACAATTCACGGTAATATACCACTTTCGCAAACTTGTGCCGTTGTCGAAGATGTTATGTTTAAAAATCCACCGTTTGTACACATAATACAATGCCCCGATGTGACTTTTTCCGCGGTATATAATATTATGGTACCTATCGTCAGATGTCAGTTGGGAGTTTTGGCACCAACGCTGAAAAAGACACATCGGGGCATTGTATGTGCACGAGTTTGGGCAAGTGGTATTACCGTGAATTGTTCTTTTCAACGTTGATTCCAAAACTCCATAGAAGCCTCTAGTAAAGTTGTCACTATTTTACTGGGGCAAGACTATGAAGGAAGACTGACTTGACTATTGACTACGAAGACCGTGACTTGACCTTGACTGTGACTAAATAACGAAAATGCTTCATAATACGTTTATATCCAAATTACCTATAATACTTGTTTGTGGCAAATTGTAAAGCAAAAAAGCCATTAAAAAAGAGATGTTAGTTGTCTTGTCAAGTCACAACAGTTATTTTTTATATTTCAGTATGCCGTTTAAAATAATTCAGACCAAAGAGCGAAATAAAGTAAAACTAATTGCAGTACCGTCTACATGGGAGCACAATAGCGTTCTAAGGTGGCCTAAACAGCCACAAAAAATTATAAACGACGATACATCTTTACCGCAAGCGCATTGGTGTTCCATACCGTGCAGTGTTAAAAGAAACAACATTAATACTTACGAGGCTGCAGAAAAAGAAATAAATATTATGCTCACACAAAGTGATACTGAAGAGGAAACTAGCGTCCCTCCAAAAAAATCCACTAAACGTTAAATGATATTGACACAATAGGTGGTCCTAAAGGGGATGAAACTGTAAATCAGGTCGCAGAAATTCCTAGCGGTGATGAAACAAATCTTTCAGTTGACAATGAAGAATCCCTTTGTTATTATTTGTAATTATTTTATATTATCATTCAGCTGTTATTATGAGAAAGTCAAAGGTCTGCTTATATATCTGGTGGTTAAATCATATGTCCTTTTCTATCTGATAATGAAAGAAACAGATGCAATTAGAAAATTTTAGATAATTTTAAATTTAAGCCTCATTTATATTCAGCTCCTACCGCTGCTCCTCGCGCTGCCGGAAATAATTCCATAAATACTGCTGCGGCAGCATCGAGGGAAATGTGTGTTTACATACTGCCCTTCCCATCACTTCGCTTTTGACTTTCGGCAATGGCAGACGTTGAAATTATTGCGCTCGCGCTGCTGGTCCTTTGAAGTCCGCAAAAAAACGGGGCATATAAACGGGGCATAATGCCCCGTTTATATTCAGCCGTATTGAGCAGGGAAGTGGGCAGGGCGAGTATGTAAACATCATACTTCTCATGACACTGCTAATGTCACTCGTGCTGCCCAGCGCTCCCCAAAAGAGCGGTTTTTTTGCGGACTTCAAAGGACCGGCAGCGCGAGCGCAATAATTTCAACGTCTGCCATTGCCGAAAGTCGAAAGCGAAGCGATGGGAAGGGCAGTATGTAAACACACATTTCCCTCGATGCTGCCGCAGCAGTATTTATGGAATTATTTCCGGCAGCGCGAGGAGCAGCGGTAGGAGCTGAATATAAATGAGGCTTAGATGTAACAACAGAATTAGCAGCACTGACTGATTTATTTTCTGTTAGTATATTATTAATTATTATTATGTCACAGTAGTTTTTTATTGTATAGGATTATGTTGGAGTACAAAAATCTTTGTATTTAACCGTTGCCAAATAGGAGCAATCTCTATTATTTCAGATTTATGTTGTATTTCGTATGTGCAATTTGTTAAGTAACGTTGATGAGGTTTATATTGATTGATTTATATATTTTCTGTTAGTACCTACATTGTTCATTATTATTGTCACCGTGGTTTTTGAGAGCGGGTACACATTAGGCGCTTTCAAACGCGCGCTTTGCTAACGCGCGTTTTAAGAACTAAAAGTTTCAATTGATGTGTGTACACATGCAAGCGCGTGCTTCTTCTAAGTAGTTCGTAAAACGCGCGTTTGAAAGCGCCTAATGTGTACCCGCTCTTATTGTCGCAACTTAGATCCTATCTAATAGGTATAAATAAATACAACGTATTGATTTGAACTGTATTTTATTTATCTTCATATCGTATGTATCAGGGGTATAAAATATGAAATATCTTGGTAGCTAATACACACTAATTTACAAAAAATATATGTGGGAATCAGTGCCACCTGTTCAGAATAATAGTCTGTCTGTTACGCTTTCACGCCTGAACCGCTGAACGGATTTTGATGAAATTTGGTGTAAGGGTAGATTAGATTAGACCTCGAGATATAAGGCTATGTTTGGTCGCGATAAACGACATCCATGCGAGCGAAGCCGCGGGCAAAAGCTAGTAAGATTATAATTATTGGTGTACCTACTTATTTACCACACAACTCGGTATTTGTTTTTCGAAATGTGAAAATAGATAATATTTTAGAAAAAGAACCTATAAATAATAATTAATGTAGGTGATGATAGCAGTGACGACAGTGACTATAGCAATATGGACACCGATTACCTAATAGTTCGTATAGGTAATCGGTGGTCATGGACGAATCTCATTAAATATGGGCTTTCATGGCTCCTTTTTGGTTTCTTTTTATATTATTTTGAGTCTTGTGTGCTTATGAAGTAATATACATATTATTATACTCATTTTCATTCCAATATTCAGTTCGTTCAAATATATTGAGTAAACATTTATATTTTTTTATTATTTTTTTTTAAATCAGGTACTGCTTGGAATTAAAAACATAAAGAGTTAAAATATTTTTATCGAGAATAAATTGACATTTCACATCACTATTGCAATGTGTCAAAACGGCCATCATATCGTGCCGCTACTATAGTGGCAAAGAATTGTAGTACTCTATAGCATCTGTTCCCATATCTTGTTCCAAGACATCTACTTGAAGTTCATCAGCCAAATTGCAGTTCTGTTCACTTAACGTGTTAATGTTCATTTGTTCCACTTTACTAGTCTGTCGAAACTTTTTAATTTGTTTATTTTCAATATTTTGATGGACGGAACCCTTTTCATTATCACGCGAATTATTAGAATGTAAAGCATTGTAGTCTAACTGGAGTTAGTTGTTGAGTTTTTTATGTTGTCATATACCATCTGGATTTTCCTTCTCATTGCACCAGTTTTCTTCTTGAGCCTCCATGATTTAATTTCCCTTTGCATTGTTTAAATACGAAAAGGCACGCTTGTATTTACCTACTTAATGTGTTCAGTAAAATAAAAGATGGACGTTAATATTTACCACATAGGCGATATAACGGAATTTTTTAACATTCAAAATGATTATTAACACTAATGTAGAGTAATTTAAAGCTTTTTAATATAAATAACCTCGTCCCTTAATAGGGTAAGGGTATATATATTACCACTTTCTGCTTTTCTACAAAATTTGAGATATATTTAAAATGGAAACAGTAAATGTTATTCCTTGATTTCATTATATTTTTTTAGTAAGTTTACTGTCATATTTTTAACACTTCATAAGTTGGCAAAGTCATTTTAGCAATCTACGGTACTGTCAAAGTTGACCCAACAAATTTTGGTGGCAAAAATTGAATGTTTTAGTGGTCGAGTGCGGATTTTGTGCAAATTTGTTCTACAATAATTCTTATAAGAGATTTTACGATACAAATTTATAAAATAGGGTATATTTACTTTCGTTTTACGTATTAGCAGCTTTCAGGAACGATTTTTAATACATTTTTCGATATCGTTTTTAAGTGGTAAAATAGTTACCATTGCCCGATTATACTTACTGAAAACCGTAGGTAACTATATATAAAAATCAGTTTGTTTGTTACGGTAAGCCGGGACTCGTGTAAAGTCTATGAATAGAAATCTTACTTGTTTTCAATATTAGTATAGATAACAATAAAAATTAATAAATAAAATAATAAGGTAGCTACATTAATTTTTTTAACGAAAAATGTATGACAAACACAGGTGAAACTACTAGTCTTAAAATAAAAATGCGCCAGAAGGGGCAATGGTAACAATTTTACCACCACTCCGCAAAATTTTGAAGTTGTAAACAGGCAATGGTATATTATTTACCACCGGAAAAACTACCCCTAAAATGCAACCCCTATAAAAAATATTTAGAAAAATGAAATCTATGAGCTATTATTAGCCAGGAACCAGTGTTAGTTTGAAGAAAAAGCACTCACAGGCTCGGGCCCTATTAAGGGTTAACCAGCTTAAGGTGATAGAGAAGGGTTTCATATTTAAAACAAAAATCATATCGCTATAAGACTTAATAATGACCACACTAGCACTCTTATAGGGCTATAAAGCTTCAAGCTTCTCTAGCACCTCAAGCGCTAAAACACCTATACAGGGTGAATTTTTCAAAAGGGATTGGATGGCCAAATTCTATAAGGAATAGCGAAAAATGGTCAAAGGAGTCACGAGCCCGATTTTGATGAAACTTAAAACCTCATCATTAGATTTTTGAAAAATCAATAATCCTGGCTAGGAATCGATCCTGTTGATTTTGAAAAAAAAAACACACCCTATATTATTAGACCATACGATAGTGTTGCTATTAAGGATCTTATTCTGGGAAGTAATGACATACCGCAAACCAAAGGAAAGAGCTGATCTTTAACAAAATACATTTTATTTTTCTTACAATAACTGATTAATTGTTCAAAATGTAGACCATTGTTTTCAATACATAGCTGGATTTGAGAACTCAAGGATCGTACTGCATTCAATATTACAATATTATTGATTCCGTTTCGAATATTCTCCAAAGAACGTTTCAAGTCATCAACTGTATCTCTGTATCATATGTGTCTTTGTAAATTTCGGTTTTGACATACCCCCAGAGAAAGTAATCTAAGGGCGTAAGATCCAGGGATCTCACTGGCCAAGGCACAGGACATGCCTTGCAATAAAATTGTCGTCAAACTGCTGAATCAAAATCTCTTTTACGGCTATTATGGGCTGGAGCTCCATCTTGTAAAAAAAACATCAATCATTATAATCATTCTGAGTATAATTTAAAAAACGGAATGGTTACGATCTTTTCTGGGATTTCGAACAAAACAAATAGGTCACATAAAACATGAATTTTATTAAATTCCAATTTTTCCTTAAATTTGCCGTATATCATTACTTCACAGAATTTGTTCCTTAACAGCGACACTATCGTATGGTGTAATAATAAAGGGTGTGTTTTTTTTCAAAATCAACGGGTTCGATTCTCAGCTAGGTTTATTGGTTTTTCAAAAATCTAATGATGAGGTTTTAAGTTTCATCAAAATCGGGCTCGTGACTCCTTTGACCATTTTTCGCTATTCCTTATAGTTTGGGATTTGGCCATCCAATCCCTTTTGAAAAATTCACCCTGTATAGTGTTTGAACAGGGTACCTTAACTCTATTGTATCACTGCACTATTAAGAGTTATAAGATTGATTATTATAACCCTTAAACGGCTTGAAGGTTTTCTTATAACCACTTTAACATCAAAAGTGATATTTAGCACTTAAAGGTATACATAGCACTTAAATAGAGCATTTACATCAGCAAGTGATATTAGCCACTCCAAAAGAGCTTTTAATGTTAAAATCCACTTAAAGCTGCAATAACGACTGTAAGGTTTAGCTTATAGTACCTTTATACAACTTTAAGCTGCAGCGTATTTTTTCTATATCTTTAATATCACCTTACTATCGCTGGTGCTTTAGCAAACTCTCTTATATCCGTACTATCACCTAAAAGTATTATTTTACATCTTATATTATATATATACTCTGAACCTTTTCCCAACTCAGTTGGGGTCGGCTTTCCAGTCCAACTGTGATGCGGCTAAACTTCGATATTTTCCGTGGAGCGACTGCCATTATTTTACATCTTATATAGCTACTATATAACTTTAAGCTTTAAATTTAGATCCTTTTATCGCTACTTTGCTTGTTGGGTAACCGCGGTAGCCTAGTGGTTTGGGTAATGGACTGTTGAGACGAGGTCTCGGGTTCGATCCTAGGTTCACTATGGCACACACCAATGACTTTTCGATGCTTTTCGAAGTTATGTGTGTATTTATCGCAGCTTTATTAGTGCCTCAGAGAGCACGTTAAGCCGTCGGTCCCGGTTGCCATACAAACATCTATGGCAGTCGTTACGGGTAGTTGGAGCCCTCAAAAGTCCAACCAGTCTAACTTCGAACTTCGATATCGCCATTGGTTGTGGAGGTCAGATGGCAGTCGCTCCACGGAAAACATCGAAGTTCAGCTGCATCACAGTTAGACTGGAAAGCCGACCCCAACTGAGTTGGGAAAAAGGTTCAGAGAATGATGACTAAACTCGACTTTTGTATGAATAAATTATAATAATATTAATCCCATAAAAAAACCAATGTAGGTATTGTTTGTTTCTCTTATTTCTTATACATTTTATTAAACAGTCTACTTTTGTCCTGTAAAAAGTTATCATTTTGGTGGATAGTAAGTTTTAGTAGAGTAACTTCGTCAACATAGCGGTCTTGCGCCCCCCGTGCCGTGCCTTTCCTTACTTCGAATCAGTTCGTCGCCGTCGGAGCGCACGAACGCGTCACAACATCATCGTTGATGCCCGCCAAAAAATAAGTATATCATTTCAGTGATATGAGGACAAAAATAGTGTAATTTCTGTGGACGTTATCATTTCAGTGGATTTGGTGGACCGACAACAGTCCACCTAAATGAAATTTAACTTAGAATTGATAAAATCATGAGTTTTAGAGATCTTTGAGTCTGAGATTGAATCATCAAAATTTGGTGAGATAATTCTAAATATTGTAAGTTCGATATTTGGGATTAATTTGATGTGTAAATTTTTTTTTTCATTTATTTATCACAATACAAAAAAAAACAGTTTAAAATTATCTTGTTGGAAAATGTATAATAGGTGTACTTACTTCTAGACAATGTGTAGTGTATTCTCAACGATAATGTGATTTTTTGATGTACATACACGCATATATGTTACAAATAAGATTAAAGTTCATCTTCGTTACGAAATATTATTAACAAACATTGTTATAAAAAAATCTTGCCGAAATGATACAAAAAATCACATGTTGAAAATCACCCTATATTGCTTATGCAGTCCGATATGATTCCTTCGATTTGACCATCTTTATGAACGTCATTCGGACGACGCGACGTTTCATTGAACAATACAACTGAAAACGCTTAAGCTTTGCATCATAAAAGGCAGCTTCTCTCTCAAGTTAACGAGCGACAAAATGATTGCAACGTTGGCTTTTTCGGAATCTTCTTATTAAGACGGTTGTGCCATCCTACGCGACTACAATATAAATAACTGACCAAAAATGCGACAAGTTCAAAAGCAGTAATTAGCTATAATGTAATACCTATACCAGCTATAGCAGTTTACATATTATTATAACAGTAATTAGCTGTATGTATTTTACAACTAATGTTTATGTTGTCATCTGTACTGATTCCGACGAAATGAGAATCCAACCAAATGCAAATAAATGGGTAGATATAATATTATGATTCATAAAAGTTACACAAAGGATACCTAAACATGCGCCTTTCGCGCACGAGTTTGTTGAAATAATAAAGTTGTGATTCTCACCGCACTTCCAAATTTAATGCACTTGTGTGTGTGATATCAAAACGCTCACCAGTAAGAATAAGTCACTTCTGCAACAGAGCCTAGTACGGATTGGCAGTACCTACACGACGCGTTGTTCGTTCACGCGTTGTTGACACGTTATTGTAATCGTACGATGTTGAATTTAAGCGCGGACACGCTTAAGTTAAGCGTGTCCGCCGTTAAATTCAACATCGTACGCTACGTTACGCAGCTTAACGCACCAACACACCTTGCCTACCGTCAGTAATTAATTAAAATTTGTGTAGGTACTGGTTTGGCCGTTGAGAGAATGCGATCATAACATAGGTAACATAACATAAATTCACGCCTATATCCCCGAAGGGGTAGGCAGAGGTGTGCTAGCACCTCGGCCTATATAGGCCCACATTTCGCCAGTTTATGTTTAGGTCCCAATGTAATAGATGGCGAGCCTATTGCCATTAACCGGGTGATCCTGACAGGTTATAATCGAACGGGCGATGTAACTGTGGACGCTGCGTACTTTGATTTCAGGAAGGCATTCGATACTGTGGATAATGATGTGTTACTAAAGAAACTTGCAGACATAGGATGTACCCCTCATCTACTGCAGTTCTTCGTTAGCTACATGGAAGACCGAAAACAATATGTAGACTATAACGGGCATGAATCCGATCCCTACTACACCAGGTCTGGCGTGAGCTGAGTAGCAATTCAGGACCTCTCCAATTCATCATTATGGTAAACGACTTACCGGAGGTCGTTAGACATGGGTCGTGTTTAATGTATGCGGATGACCTTAAATTGCTACTGGAAGTGAGGGACAAGTCCGATTGCGAACGCATGCAAGAAGACATAAATCGGGTGGTAAAGTGGACAGGAGTCGTGAGAATAAACTCTTCTTAAATGCCTCAAAATGCTCGGTGATGACGTTTTCTCGCGCACGTTTCTCTATAGAGTACGAGTATAAGGTAGAAGAGGTACCCATGCAACGAACATCACAAGTGCGGGATTTAGGGGTATACCTCACATCAACATTGACGTTCCGGGAACACATTGTTCAGATATGTAAGAAGGCGTAAACCTGGGTTTTGTTCTACGGCAATCTCAGGGGTTCACAAATATTACCACTTTGAAGGTGCTTAATGATGCACTAGTTCGTAGTCACCCAGAACATAGTGCAGTCATATGGTCCCCGCATGAAGCCAAGTACAGTGTGGTGTTGGAACGTGTCCAAAATAAGTTTACACGTCACCTGTACTTCAAACTGTACGGGGTATATCCGTACTACCCGTTAATGTACCCCACACTCTTTGTACTTGGTATGGTAGGGTACAACGAACTCAGAGTGCGTCGGGAATTTACGCTCGCTGTTTATAGTGAAGCTACTGCGTGGAGTAGCTTTTAATCCGGGGGTGCCACAGAACATTAAAAAAGCATAGAAGTGGTAATTAAGTAAAAATACAAAGGAATAGTTGTCGCCAAAAAATACACTCACACAGACTTCTAGGACGTCTTATTGGTTGCATACATTTTTACCTTAAAATATAAGAAGAGCAGAACTACATACCTTTTTTTACTGAAAATGAATTTAAAGTAGGTTATGACAAGGTATAAACTTCAATGATGTTTACAGAGTACCATCAAATCCGCCCCCATTTTAACGTAACATACAACCTCCGTGCATACAACAAAATTATGTTTAAGCCACGTTGGAATAGAGCACAAATTTATTTATCACAAATACCTCATCTGGCGGTCAATAGCAAAATCAAAGTACATAATAGTTTTGCTATAAACCAATAGATGTCTAAAATTATTGTATGGTATTGCAAATCAGTCCTTAAATATAACAGTGGTAAGGATGAAATTAACTTAACTCAAAATACGTGGAACACTAGAATCGAACCCCATGGTGTCGATTCTGTTGTACATTTTCACAAACTTAACTAAAATGATAGTTTTGACAGCTCTAAGTAGAGTACCCCATAAAGTATAATCGAAAATGAATCTAATCGATTTTCGATTATCGTTTCCGTAGAAATGGAATCGATAGTTACAAAAACACAAAAGCATTTATTTTTTTATTATTTTAGGTAACTTATTTCAGGATGATAAAAGAGAAGTTTTATGGTACAGTAATTACGTTTTGCATTATACTTAGATAATGAGGATCAGTCACATAACAGAACTTTTAATTTTTAATTAATGAAACGTATGCGCTACAAATTTCTAAGCATTTTGTTTTTTAAATGATTAAAATCCGACAAGAAATGACGAAGTTATCGAAGATATAAAACGGCTATTTTAAAACGCACACTCTCGCTGTATTTTTGTCGATGACGTCATAACTCACATCGTGTGCGATGCCCTTTGATAAACAGGCCGATACATCAACGAAGAGCCTAAACCGCTGGACCTACAAACTTGAAATTTTGACAGTAGATGCTTTTTACCCGACTGCGCAACGCAAAGGAGTGGTAATGTGTTTAACAGCCTATGTATGTATGTATGTATGTATGTATGTATGTTTGTATGTTCCTTTGAAGCACTATACAGACTAAACGCCTGGGCCGATTTTTATGATTCACACGTCAATCGATTCCTCTTGGTCCGGCGAGTGTCACTAAAGATATGACGTTAGTGAAAATTCAAAATGGCGACTACTGGACGCCATATTGGGAAAATTAAAAAAATGAAATTCAACAAACTATGTCAAGTGGGGTATCGTTGAATGGGTATTTAAAAATCAGTTTTAGTATCCTCTCAACATTTTTCGATTCGATTCGCCGTTTAGAATATATATCGATTTAAAGTTGCGTAACAACCATTTTCACAAAGGGGATTTTATTAGACAGTAGAAAGTCCAATCGGGTCCTACTCATAACTAAAAAGTTTAAAACAAAAAAATATTATTAAAAACATAGACTTAGGAA
This sequence comes from Lithosia quadra, assembly GCA_963576445.1. Classification (NCBI taxonomy): domain Eukaryota; kingdom Metazoa; phylum Arthropoda; class Insecta; order Lepidoptera; family Erebidae; genus Lithosia; species Lithosia quadra. The sequence continues at coordinate 5,142,074 of OY754897.1, forward strand.
AAGTATGGACGGAGTCGCTCTGTAGCAGAAGGACAGATACGCAAAATCCCGGAATAGCAAAATCCCAGATTAGCAGAAGGACAGATTAGCATGAGCGCTTAGAGTAACTAGTCTGTGTCAAAAAATGGCGGGCATCAATCATTGTATGAGTGAATTGTAGGGATGCGAGGTTTTACCTAAATTTCCCCATTTTTTATTATTTTAGTTGCGGAATAGGGAGAATTATTTGGTAAATTTTAAAATATATAAATGAACAATAATTAAGGGTGGTTCGTGCATTATTTTTAAAAGTATTATTTTCATCATAAATTAATGAAAATAATATTTTAGTTATATTTTACATTATTTTTTTCATTACACCTATATAAAAAAAACTTACATGGATGATAACCGTGGGGAATATTCACACGATTAAACTAGGTACCTTATTAACAAAAAAAGTTAAAAAAAATCATATTAGTCACAATTTGTATTTTTGCGATTCCTAATCCCATGTATTTATTAAAAAGAAGTTAAGTCACTACGGTTATCACTACTAATAAATAGTTTATGCTATTTCATCATAAAGTCACACAATTTACAGATTTCCCCAAAATATGGGGAAATTTGCACACTTTTATGTTGGGATCACTGGTTTTGTACCGAACAATTGAATTTTGTTTTGAAATATTGAATGAACATTTATGTAAATAATTAGATAAACATTAAGTGATTGAAATATTGATTAACCTGTGAAATGTGATCCCTGGATTTATTTTCTTCCTGTCACTACGGTTTTTACACCATTTCACTGCACAAGACATGTTGTATTTTATTTTTTTTTCTTCCCGCTTAAATTGACAGATCGACCGATTCGGCCGACGTTTGCCGCGAAGTGGCTGACTATGATGTGAGAGTGTGCGTGGCGACTGTAATATACGTATACGAAAGTTGGCTGACTATGCAGCGTCACTTTTTTGTTCCCATAGCTCCGTCCATAGTTATTCCTAGGTCCATGATTAAAAATTTAAAAAACCCGACTGCGTAAAAACCTGAAATGAAAAAAACAAGCACTCAGATGTCCGGTGGTCTAGAAATATAACAACTTAAGAGTCGGGATCCATTGAAAAATTAGATTGGCTGTAGAATAATGGATCCCGACTGTTAAGTTATTATGTTTCTAGACCACCGGACATCTGAGTGCTTGTTTTTTTTCTTTTCAGTTTATTACGCAGTCGGGTTTTTTAAATTTTTAATAATATTTTTTTATGTTGTAGGAATCCACTAAGAACGGATTTTTAGAATTTTTACTCCTAAGGTGGCAAAATAAGGCATAAACCTTTATATGAAAGTTCTTCATTTTCAATGTTAGACGCATTAAATTTCATATACCTACTTCTGATTAGAAATAAATATACATGTATACCAGCGTTTTCAAAATTTCACTACTAAAGGCGTAAAATAGGCGATGGCTGGTTGCATGAAAGTCCGTTATTTTGAAAGTAAGAAGCACGAAATTTGATACAGCTGCTTCTGGTTAAAAATAAACGTACCTCGTGAATTGCAGTTTTTCAAAAATCCACCCCTAAGGGGGCAAATAAGGGTAGAGTGGTTGTATACCTAGACATCCGTTATTTGGGAAAGTGTTCAAGTTTTGATGAAATGATGTCCATTACTTTTAGGACTGCACCTCAGCTTACCATCAGGCGGGGTGCAGTCAATTCGGCGGACTGATAAAAATAAAAACACCCCCAACCGGGGCGTTTTATGTTTGAATCGAACTGATTAAAACCGCATGCCGTCTCGGGTTTTCTAGCGCCGAGGTATAAGGTTGACCAAAAGGTATGTCCGTCACACCCCGGCTGACCCGTACCCTCTCCGGCTTCAAGATGTCCCCTCGGGTTTGCGAGCCACGGTGTCCTCTTCTAGCTCTTTACCTTTATCTTTCTCTATCTCTATCTCTATCTCTATCTCTATCTCTATCTCTATCTCTATCTCTATCTCTATCTCTATCTCTATCTCTATCTCTATCTCTATCTCTATCTCTATCTCTATCTCTATCTCTATCTCTATCTCTATCTCTATCTCTATCTCTATCTCTATCTCTATCTCTGTCTCTGTCTCTGTCTCTGTCTCTGTCTCTGTCTCTATCTCTATCTCTGTCTCTGTCTCTGTCTCTGTCCCTGTCCCTGTCCCTGTCCCTGTCCCTGTCCCTGTCCCTGTCCCTGTCCCTGTCCCTGTCCCTGTCCCTGTCCCTGTCCCTGTCCCTGTCCCTGTCCCTGTCCCTGTCCCTGTCCCTGTCCCTGTCCCTGTCCCTGTCCCTGTCCCTGTCCCTGTCCCTGTCCCTGTCCCTGTCCCTGTCCCTGTCCCTGTCCCTGTCCCTGTCCCTGTCCCTGTCCCTGTCCCTGTCCCTGTCCCTGTCCCTGTCCCTGTCCCTGTCCCTGTCCCTGTCCCTGTCCCTGTCCCTGTCCCTGTCCCTGTCCCTGTCCCTGTCCCTATCCCTATCCCTATCCCTATCCCTATCCCTATCCCTATCCCTATCCCTATCCCTATCCCTATCCCTATCCCTATCCCTATCCCTATCCCTATCCCTATCCCTATCCCTATCCCTATCCCTATCCCTATCCCTATCCCTATCCCTATCCCTATCCCTATCCCTATCCCTATCCCTATCCCTATCCCTATCCCTATCCCTATCCCTATCCCTATCCCTACCCCTACCCCTACCCCTACCCCTACCCCTACCCCTACCCCTACCCCTACCCCTACCCCTACCCCTACCCCTACCCCTACCCCTACCCCTACCCCTATCCCTATCCCTATCCCTAAACCTATCCCTATCCCTATCCCTATCCCTATCCCTATCCCTACCCCTACCCCTATCCCTATCCCTACCCCTATCCCTATCCCTATCCCTATCCCTATCCCTATCCCTATCCCTATCCCTATCCCTATCCCTATCCCTATCCCTATCCCTATCCCTATCCCTATCCCTATCCCTATCCCTATCCCTATCCCTATCCCTATCCCTATCCCTATCCCTATCCCTATCCCTATCCCTATCCCTATCCCTATCCCTATCCCTATCCCTATCCCTACCCCTACCCCTACCCCTACCCCTACCCCTACCCCTACCCCTACCCCTACCCCTACCCCTACCCCTACCCCTACCCCTACCCCTACCCCTACCCCTACCCCTACCCCTACCCTATCCCTATCCCTATCCCTATCCCTATCCCTATCCCTATCCCTATCCCTATCCCTATCCCTATCCCTATCCCTATCCCTATCCCTATCCCTATCCCTATCCCTATCCCTATCCCTATCCCTATCCCTATCCCTATCCCTATCCCTATCCCTATCCCTATCCCTATCCCTATCCCTATCCCTATCCCTATCCCTATCCCTATCCCTATCCCTATCCCTATCCCTATCCCTATCCCTATCCCTATCCCTATCCCTATCCCTATCCCTATCCCTATCCCTATCCCTATCCCTATCCCTATCCCTATCCCTATCCCTATCCCTATCCCTATCCCCTATCCCTATCCCTATCCCTATCCCTATCCTATCTCCTATCTCTATCTCTATCTCTCTATCTCTATCTCTATCTCTATCTCTATCTCTATCTCTATCTCTATCTCTATCTCCTATCCTATCCTCTATCCTATCCCTATCCCTATCTCTATCTCTTCCTATCCCTATCCCTATCTCTATCTCTATCTCTATCTCTATCTCTATCTCTATCTCTATCTCTATCTCTATCTCTTCTATCTCTATCTCTATCTCTATCTCTATCTCTATCTCTATCTCTATCTCTATCTCTATCTCTATCTCTATCTCTATCTCTATCTCTATCTCTATCTCTATCTCTATCTCTATCTCTATCTCTATCTCTATCTCTATCTCTATCTCTATCTCTATCTCTATCTCTATCTCTATCTCTATCTCTATCTCTATCTCTATCTCTATCTCTATCTCTATCTCTATCTCTATCTCTATCTCTATCTCTATCTCTATCTCTATCTCTATCTCTATCTCTATCTCTATCTCTATCTCTATCTCTATCTCTATCTCTATCTCTATCTCTATCTCTATCTCTATCTCTATCTCTATCTCTATCTCTATCTCTATCTCTATCTCTATCCTATCCTCTATCTCTATCTCTATCTCTATCTCTATCTCTATCTCTATCTCTATCTCTATCTCTATCTCTATCTCTATCCCTATCCCTATCCCTATCTCCTATCCCTATCCTATCCCTATCTCTATCTCTATCTCTATCTCTATCTCTATCTCTATCTCTATCTCTATCTCTATCTCTATCTCTATCTCTATCTCTATCTCTATCTCTCTATCTCTATCTCTATCCTCTATCCCTATCCTCCTATCCCTATCTCTATCTCTATCTCTATCTCTATCCCTATCCCTATCTCTATCTCTATCATCTCTATCTCTATCCCGATCCCTATCCCTATCCCTATCCCTATCCCTATCTCTATCTCTATCTCTATCTCTATCTCTATCTCTATCTCTATCTCTATCTCTATCTCTATCTCTATCTCTATCTCTATCTCTATCTCTATCTCTATCTCTATCTCTATCTCTATCTCTATATCTATCTCTATCTCTATCTCTATCTCTATCCCTATCCCTATCCCTATCCCTATCCCTATCCCTATCCCTATCCCTATCCCTATCCCTATCCCTATCCCTATCCCTATCCCTATCCCTATCCCTATCCCTATCCCTATCCCTATCCCTATCCCTATCCCTATCCCTATCCCTATCCCTATCCCTATCCCTATCCCTATCCCTATCCCTATCCCTATCCCTATCCCTATCCCTATCCCTATCCCTATCCCTATCCCTATCCCTATCCCTATCCCTATCCCTATCCCTATCCCTATCCCTATCCCTATCCCTATCCCTATCCCTATCCCTATCCCTATCCCTATCCCTATCCCTATCCCTATCCCTATCCCTATCCCTATCCCTATCCCTATCCCTATCCCTATCCCTATCCCTATCCCTATCCCTATCCCTATCCCTATCCCTATCTCTATCTCTATCCCTATCCCTATCCCTATCCCTATCCCTATCCCTATCCCTATCCCTATCCCTATCCCTATCCCTATCCCTATCCCTATCCCTATCCCTATCCCTATCCCTATCCCTATCCCTATCCCTATCCCTATCCCTATCCCTATCCCTATCCCTATCCCTATCCCTATCCCTATCCCTATCCCTATCCCTATCCCTATCCCTATCCCTATCCCTATCCCTATCCCTATCTCTATCTCTATCTCTATCTCTATCTTTATTTAGATTTAAAGTTGCGTAACAACCATTTTCACAAAGGGGATTTTATTAGACAGTAGAAAGTCCAATCGGGTCCTACTCATAACTAAAAAGTTTAAAACAAAAAAATATTATTAAAAATTTAAAAAACCCGACTGCGTAAAAAACTGAAATGAAAGAACAAGCACTCAGATGTCCGGTGGTCTAGAAATATAACAACTTAAGAGTCGGGATCCATTGAAAAATTAGATTGGCTGTAGAATAATGGATCCCGACTGTTAAGTTATTATGTTTCTAGACCACCGGACATCTGAGTGCTTGTTTTTTTTCTTTTCAGTTTATTACGCAGTCGGGTTTTTTAAATTTTTAATAATATTTTTTTATGTTGTAGGAATCCACTAAGAACGGATTTTTAGAATTTTTACTCCCAATGTGGCAAAATAAGGCATAAACATTTATATGAAAGTTCTTCATTTTCAATGTTAGACGCATTAAATTTCATATACCTACTTCTGATTAGAAATAAATATACATGTATACCAGCGTTTTCAAAATTTCACTACTAAAGGCGTAAAATAGGCGATGGCTGGTTGCATGAAAGTCCGTTATTTTGAAAGTAAGAAGCACGAAATTTGATACAGCTGCTTCTGGTTAAAAATAAACGTACCTCGTGAATTGCAGTTTTTCAAAAATCCACCCCTAAGGGGGCAAATAAGGGTAGAGTGGTTGTATACCTAGACATCCGTTATTTGGGAAAGTGTTCAAGTTTTGATGAAATGATGTCCATTACTTTTAGGACTGCACCTCAGCTTACCATCAGGCGGGGTGCAGTCAATTCGGCGGACTGATAAAAATAAAAACACCCCCAACCGGGGCGTTTTATGTTTGAATCGAACTGATTAAAACCGCATGTCGTCTCGGGTTTTCTAGCGCCGAGGTATAAGGTTGACCAAAAGGTATGTCCGTCACACCCCGGCTGACCCGTACCCTCTCCGGCTTCAAGATGTCCCCTCGGGTTTGCGAGCCACGGTGTCCTCTTCTAGCTCTTTACCTTTATCTATCTCTATCTCTATCTCTATCTCTATCTCTATCTCTATCTCTATCTCTATCTCTATCTCTATCTCTATCTCTATCTCTATCTCTATCTCTATCTCTATCTCTATCTCTATCTCTATCTCTATCTCTATCTCTATCTCTATCTCTATCTCTATCTCTATCTCTATCTCTATCTCTATCTCTATCTCTATCTCTATCTCTATCTCTATCTCTATCTCTATCTCTATCTCTATCCCTATCTCTATCTCTATCCCTATCCCTATCCCTATCTCTATCTCTATCTCTATCTCTATCCCTATCCCTATCCCTATCCCTATCCCTATCCCTATCTCTATCTCTATCTCTATCTCTATCTCTATCTCTATCTCTATCTCTATCTCTATCTCTATCTCTATCTCTATCTCTATCCCTATCCCTATCTCTATCTCTATCTCTATCCCGATCCCTATCCCTATCCCTATCCCTATCCCTATCTCTATCTCTATCTCTATCTCTATCTCTATCTCTATCTCTATTTCTATCTCTATCTCTATCTCTATCTCTATCTCTATCTCTATCTCTATCTCTATCTCTATCTCTATCTCTATCTCTATCTCTATCTCTATCTCTATCTCTATCTCTATCTCTATCTCTATCTCTATCTCTATCTCTATCTCTATCTCTATCTCTATCCCTATCCCTATCCCTATCCCTATCCCTATCCCTATCCCTATCCCTATCCCTATCCCTATCCCTATCCCTATCCCTATCCCTATCCCTATCCCTATCCCTATCCCTATCCCTATCCCTATCCCTATCCCTATCCCTATCCCTATCCCTATCCCTATCCCTATCCCTATCCCTATCCCTATCCCTATCCCTATCCCTATCCCTATCCCTATCCCTATCCCTATCCCTATCCCTATCCCTATCCCTATCCCTATCCCTATCCCTATCCCTATCCCTATCCCTATCCCTATCCCTATCCCTATCCCTATCCCTATCCCTATCCCTATCCCTATCCCTATCCCTATCCCTATCCCTATCCCTATCCCTATCCCTATCCCTATCCCTATCCCTATCCCTATCCCTATCTCTATCTCTATCTCTATCTTTATTTAGATTTAAAGTTGCGTAACAACCATTTTCACAAAGGGGATTTTATTAGACAGTAGAAAGTCCAATCGGGTCCTACTCATAACTAAAAAGTTTAAAACAAAAAAATATTATTAAAAATTTAAAAAACCCGACTGCGTAAAAAACTGAAATGAAAGAACAAGCACTCAGATGTCCGGTGGTCTAGAAATATAACAACTTAAGAGTCGGGATCCATTGAAAAATTAGATTGGCTGTAGAATAATGGATCCCGACTGTTAAGTTATTATGTTTCTAGACCACCGGACATCTGAGTGCTTGTTTTTTTTCTTTTCAGTTTATTACGCAGTCGGGTTTTTTAAATTTTTAATAATATTTTTTTATGTTGTAGGAATCCACTAAGAACGGATTTTTAGAATTTTTACTCCCAATGTGGCAAAATAAGGCATAAACATTTATATGAAAGTTCTTCATTTTCAATGTTAGACGCATTAAATTTCATATACCTACTTCTGATTAGAAATAAATATACATGTATACCAGCGTTTTCAAAATTTCACTACTAAAGGCGTAAAATAGGCGATGGCTGGTTGCATGAAAGTCCGTTATTTTGAAAGTAAGAAGCACGAAATTTGATACAGCTGCTTCTGGTTAAAAATAAACGTACCTCGTGAATTGCAGTTTTTCAAAAATCCACCCCTAAGGGGGCAAATAAGGGTAGAGTGGTTGTATACCTAGACATCCGTTATTTGGGAAAGTGTTCAAGTTTTGATGAAATGATGTCCATTACTTTTAGGACTGCACCTCAGCTTACCATCAGGCGGGGTGCAGTCAATTCGGCGGACTGATAAAAATAAAAACACCCCCAACCGGGGCGTTTTATGTTTGAATCGAACTGATTAAAACCGCATGCCGTCTCGGGTTTTCTAGCGCCGAGGTATAAGGTTGACCAAAAGGTATGTCCGTCACACCCCGGCTGACCCGTACCCTCTCCGGCTTCAAGATGTCCCCTCGGGTTTGCGAGCCACGGTGTCCTCTTCTAGCTCTTTACCTTTATCTATCTCTATCTCTATCTCTATCTCTATCTCTATCTCTATCTCTATCTCTATCTCTATCTCTATCTCTATCTCTATCTCTATCTCTATCTCTATCTCTATCTCTATCTCTATCTCTATCTCTATCTCTATCTCTATCTCTATCTCTATCTCTATCTCTATCTCTATCTCTATCTCTATCTCTATCTCTATCTCTATCTCTATCTCTATCTCTATCTCTATCCCTATCCCTATCCCTATCCCTATCTCTATCTCTATCTCTATCTCTATCCCTATCCCTATCCCTATCTCTATCTCTATCTCTATCTCTATCCCTATCCCTATCCCTATCCCTATCCCTATCCCTATCTCTATCTCTATCTCTATCTCTATCTCTATCTCTATCTCTATCTCTATCTCTATCTCTATCTCTATCTCTATCTCTATCCCTATCCCTATCCCTATCCCTATCCCTATCTCTATCTCTATCTCTATCTCTATCCCTATCCCTATCTCTATCCCTATCTCTATCTCTATCTCTATCTCTATCTCTATCTCTATCTCTATCTCTATCTCTATCTCTATCTCTATCTCTATCTCTATCTCTATCTCTATCTCTATCTCTATCTCTATCTCTATCTCTATCTCTATCTCTATCTCTATCTCTATCTCTATCTCTATCTCTATCTCTATCTCTATCTCTATCTCTATCTCTATCTCTATCTCTATCTCTATCTCTATCTCTATCTCTATCTCTATCTCTATCTCTATCTCTATCTCTATCTCTATCTCTATCTCTATCTCTATCTCTATCTCTATCTCTATCTCTATCTCTATCTCTATCTCTATCTCTATCTCTATCTCTATCTCTATCTCTATCTCTATCTCTATCTCTATCTCTATCTCTATCTCTATCTCTATCCCTATCCCTATCCCTATCCCTATCTCTATCTCTATCTCTATCTCTATCTCTATCCCTATCCCTATCTCTATCTCTATCTCTATCCCTATCCCTATCCCTATCCCTATCCCTATCCCTATCCCTATCTCTATCTCTATCTCTATCTCTATCTCTATCTCTATCTCTATCTCTATCTCTATCTCTATCTCTATCTCTATCTCTATCTCTATCTCTATCTCTATCTCTATCTCTATCTCTATCTCTATCTCTATCTCTATCTCTATCTCTATCTCTATCTCTATCTCTATCTCTATCTCTATCTCTATCTCTATCTCTATCTCTATCTCTATCTCTATCTCTATCTCTATCTCTATCTCTATCTCTATCTCTATCTCTATCTCTATCTCTATCTCTATCTCTATCTCTATCTCTATCTCTATCCCTATCCCTATCCCTATCTCTATCTCTATCTCTATCTCTATCCCTATCCCTATCTCTATCTCTATCTCTATCCCGATCCCTATCCCTATCCCTATCCCTATCCCTATCTCTATCTCTATCTCTATCTCTATCTCTATCTCTATCTCTATCTCTATCTCTATCTCTATCTCTATCTCTATCTCTATCTCTATCTCTATCTCTATCTCTATCTCTATCTCTATCTCTATCTCTATCTCTATCTCTATCTCTATCTCTATCTCTATATCTATCTCTATCTCTATCTCTATCCCTATCCCTATCCCTATCCCTATCCCTATCCCTATCCCTATCCCTATCCCTATCCCTATCCCTATCCCTATCCCTATCCCTATCCCTATCCCTATCCCTATCCCTATCCCTATCCCTATCCCTATCCCTATCCCTATCCCTATCCCTATCCCTATCCCTATCCCTATCCCTATCCCTATCCCTATCCCTATCCCTATCCCTATCCCTATCCCTATCCCTATCCCTATCCCTATCCCTATCCCTATCCCTATCCCTATCCCTATCCCTATCCCTATCCCTATCCCTATCCCTATCCCTATCCCTATCCCTATCCCTATCCCTATCCCTATCCCTATCCCTATCCCTATCCCTATCCCTATCCCTATCCCTATCCCTATCCCTATCCCTATCCCTATCCCTATCCCTATCCCTATCCCTATCCCTATCCCTATCCCTATCCCTATCCCTATCCCTATCCCTATCCCTATCCCTATCCCTATCCCTATCCCTATCCCTATCCCTATCCCTATCCCTATCCCTATCCCTATCCCTATCCCTATCCCTATCCCTATCCCTATCTCTATCTCTATCTCTATCTCTATCTCTATCTCTATCTCTATCTCTATCTCTATCTCTATCTCTATCTCTATCTCTATCTCTATCTCTATCTCTATCTCTATCTCTATCTCTATCTCTATCTCTATCTCTATCTCTATCTCTATCTCTATCTCTATCTCTATCTCTATCTCTATCTCTATCTCTATCTCTATCTCTATCTCTATCTCTATCTCTATCTCTATCTCTATCTCTATCCCTATCCCTATCCCTATCCCTATCCCTATCCCTATCCCTATCCCTATCCCTATCCCTATCCCTATCCCTATCCCTATCCCTATCCCTATCCCTATCCCTATCCCTATCCCTATCCCTATCCCTATCCCTATCCCTATCCCTATCCCTATCCCTATCCCTATCCCTATCCCTATCCCTATCCCTATCCCTATCCCTATCCCTATCCCTATCCCTATCCCTATCCCTATCCCTATCCCTATCCCTATCCCTATCCCTATCCCTATCTCTATCTCTATCTCTATCTTTATTTAGATTTAAAGTTGCGTAACAACCATTTTCACAAAGGGGATTTTATTAGACAGTAGAAAGTCCAATCGGGTCCTACTCATAACTAAAAAGTTTAAAACAAAAAAATATTATTAAAAATTTAAAAAACCCGACTGCGTAAAAAACTGAAATGAAAGAACAAGCACTCAGATGTCCGGTGGTCTAGAAATATAACAACTTAAGAGTCGGGATCCATTGAAAAATTAGATAATGGATCCCGACTGTTAAGTTATTATGTTTCTAGACCACCGGACATCTGAGTGCTTGTTTTTTTTCTTTTCAGTTTATTACGCAGTCGGGTTTTTTAAATTTTTAATAATATTTTTTTATGTTGTAGGAATCCACTAAGAACGGATTTTTAGAATTTTTACTCCCAATGTGGCAAAATAAGGCATAAACATTTATATGAAAGTTCTTCATTTTCAATGTTAGACGCATTAAATTTCATATACCTACTTCTGATTAGAAATAAATATACATGTATACCAGCGTTTTCAAAATTTCACTACTAAAGGCGTAAAATAGGCGATGGCTGGTTGCATGAAAGTCCGTTATTTTGAAAGTAAGAAGCACGAAATTTGATACAGCTGCTTCTGGTTAAAAATAAACGTACCTCGTGAATTGCAGTTTTTCAAAAATCCACCCCTAAGGGGGCAAATAAGGGTAGAGTGGTTGTATACCTAGACATCCGTTATTTGGGAAAGTGTTCAAGTTTTGATGAAATGATGTCCATTACTTTTAGGACTGCACCTCAGCTTACCATCAGGCGGGGTGCAGTCAATTCGGCGGACTGATAAAAATAAAAACACCCCCAACCGGGGCGTTTTATGTTTGAATCGAACTGATTAAAACCGCATGCCGTCTCGGGTTTTCTAGCGCCGAGGTATAAGGTTGACCAAAAGGTATGTCCGTCACACCCCGGCTGACCCGTACCCTCTCCGGCTTCAAGATGTCCCCTCGGGTTTGCGAGCCACGGTGTCCTCTTCTAGCTCTTTACCTTTATCTATCTCTATCTCTATCTCTATCTCTATCTCTATCTCTATCTCTATCTCTATCTCTATCTCTATCTCTATCTCTATCTCTATCTCTATCTCTATCTCTATCTCTATCTCTATCTCTATCTCTATCTCTATCTCTATCTCTATCTCTATCTCTATCCCTATCCCTATCCCTATCCCTATCTCTATCTCTATCTCTATCTCTATCCCTATCCCTATCCCTATCTCTATCTCTATCTCTATCTCTATCCCTATCCCTATCCCTATCCCTATCCCTATCCCTATCTCTATCTCTATCTCTATCTCTATCTCTATCTCTATCTCTATCTCTATCTCTATCTCTATCTCTATCTCTATCTCTATCTCTATCTCTATCTCTATCTCTATCTCTATCTCTATCTCTATCTCTATCTCTATCTCTATCTCTATCTCTATCTCTATCTCTATCTCTATCTCTATCTCTATCTCTATCTCTATCTCTATCTCTATCTCTATCTCTATCTCTATCTCTATCTCTATCTCTATCTCTATCTCTATCTCTATCTCTATCTCTATCTCTATCTCTATCTCTATCTCTATCTCTATCTCTATCTCTATCTCTATCTCTATCTCTATCTCTATCTCTATCTCTATCTCTATCTCTATCTCTATCTCTATCTCTATCTCTATCTCTATCTCTATCTCTATCTCTATCTCTATCTCTATCTCTATCTCTATCTCTATCTCTATCTCTATCTCTATCTCTATCTCTATCTCTATCTCTATCTCTATCTCTATCTCTATCTCTATCTCTATCTCTATCTCTATCTCTATCTCTATCTCTATCTCTATCTCTATCTCTATCTCTATCTCTATCTCTATCTCTATCTCTATCTCTATCTCTATCTCTATCTCTATCTCTATCTCTATCTCTATCTCTATCTCTATCTCTATCTCTATCTCTATCTCTATCTCTATCTCTATCTCTATCTCTATCTCTATCTCTATCTCTATCTCTATCTCTATCTCTATCTCTATCTCTATCTCTATCTCTATCTCTATCTCTATCTCTATCTCTATCTCTATCTCTATCTCTATCTCTATCTCTATCTCTATCTCTATCTCTATCTCTATCTCTATCTCTATCTCTATCTCTATCTCTATCTCTATCTCTATCTCTATCTCTATCTCTATCTCTATCCCTATCCCTATCCCTATCCCTATCCCTATCCCTATCCCTATCCCTATCCCTATCCCTATCCCTATCCCTATCCCTATCCCTATCCCTATCCCTATCTCTATCTCTATCTCTATCTCTATCTTTATTTAGATTTAAAGTTGCGTAACAACCATTTTCACAAAGGGGATTTTATTAGACAGTAGAAAGTCCAATCGGGTCCTACTCATAACTAAAAAGTTTAAAACAAAAAAATATTATTAAAAATTTAAAAAACCCGACTGCGTAAAAAACTGAAATGAAAGAACAAGCACTCAGATGTCCGGTGGTCTAGAAATATAACAACTTAAGAGTCGGGATCCATTGAAAAATTAGATTGGCTGTAGAATAATGGATCCCGACTGTTAAGTTATTATGTTTCTAGACCACCGGACATCTGAGTGCTTGTTTTTTTTCTTTTCAGTTTATTACGCAGTCGGGTTTTTTAAATTTTTAATAATATTTTTTTATGTTGTAGGAATCCACTAAGAACGGATTTTTAGAATTTTTACTCCCAATGTGGCAAAATAAGGCATAAACATTTATATGAAAGTTCTTCATTTTCAATGTTAGACGCATTAAATTTCATATACCTACTTCTGATTAGAAATAAATATACATGTATACCAGCGTTTTCAAAATTTCACTACTAAAGGCGTAAAATAGGCGATGGCTGGTTGCATGAAAGTCCGTTATTTTGAAAGTAAGAAGCACGAAATTTGATACAGCTGCTTCTGGTTAAAAATAAACGTACCTCGTGAATTGCAGTTTTTCAAAAATCCACCCCTTAAGGGGGCAAATAAGGGTAGAGTGGTTGTATACCTAGACATCCGTTATTTGGGAAAGTGTTCAAGTTTTGATGAAATGATGTCCATTACTTTTAGGACTGCACCTCAGCTTACCATCAGGCGGGGTGCAGTCAATTCGGCGGACTGATAAAAATAAAAACACCCCCAACCGGGGCGTTTTATGTTTGAATCGAACTGATTAAAACCGCATGCCGTCTCGGGTTTTCTAGCGCCGAGGTATAAGGTTGACCAAAAGGTATGTCCGTCACACCCCGGCTGACCCGTACCCTCTCCGGCTTCAAGATGTCCCCTCGGGTTTGCGAGCCACGGTGTCCTCTTCTAGCTCTTTACCTTTATCTATCTCTATCTCTATCCCTATCCCTATCCCTATCCCTATCCCTATCTCTATCTCTATCTCTATCTCTATCCCTATCCCTATCTCTATCTCTATCTCTATCTCTATCTCTATCTCTATCTCTATCTCTATCTCTATCTCTATCTCTATCTCTATCTCTATCTCTATCTCTATCTCTATCTCTATCTCTATCTCTATCTCTATCTCTATCTCTATCTCTATCTCTATCTCTATCTCTATCTCTATCTCTATCTCTATCTCTATCTCTATCTCTATCTCTATCTCTATCTCTATCTCTATCTCTATCTCTATCTCTATCTCTATCTCTATCTCTATCTCTATCTCTATCTCTATCTCTATCTCTATCTCTATCTCTATCTCTATCTCTATCTCTATCTCTATCTCTATCTCTATCTCTATCTCTATCTCTATCTCTATCTCTATCTCTATCTCTATCTCTATCTCTATCTCTATCTCTATCCCTATCCCTATCCCTATCCCTATCTCTATCTCTATCTCTATCTCTATCTCTATCCCTATCCCTATCTCTATCTCTATCTCTATCCCTATCCCTATCCCTATCCCTATCCCTATCCCTATCCCTATCTCTATCTCTATCTCTATCTCTATCTCTATCTCTATCTCTATCTCTATCTCTATCTCTATCTCTATCTCTATCTCTATCTCTATCTCTATCTCTATCTCTATCTCTATCTCTATCTCTATCTCTATCTCTATCTCTATCTCTATCTCTATCTCTATCTCTATCTCTATCTCTATCTCTATCTCTATCTCTATCTCTATCTCTATCTCTATCTCTATCTCTATCTCTATCTCTATCTCTATCTCTATCTCTATCCCTATCCCTATCCCTATCCCTATCTCTATCTCTATCTCTATCTCTATCCCTATCCCTATCTCTATCTCTATCTCTATCCCGATCCCTATCCCTATCCCTATCCCTATCCCTATCTCTATCTCTATCTCTATCTCTATCTCTATCTCTATCCCTATCCCTATCCCTATCCCTATCCCTATCTCTATCTCTATCTCTATCTCTATCTCTATCTCTATCTCTATCTCTATCTCTATCTCTATCTCTATCTCTATCTCTATCTCTATCTCTATCTCTATATCTATCTCTATCTCTATCTCTATCCCTATCCCTATCCCTATCCCTATCCCTATCCCTATCCCTATCCCTATCCCTATCCCTATCCCTATCCCTATCCCTATCCCTATCCCTATCCCTATCCCTATCCCTATCCCTATCCCTATCCCTATCCCTATCCCTATCCCTATCCCTATCCCTATCCCTATCCCTATCCCTATCCCTATCCCTATCCCTATCCCTATCCCTATCCCTATCCCTATCCCTATCCCTATCCCTATCCCTATCCCTATCCCTATCCCTATCCCTATCCCTATCCCTATCCCTATCCCTATCCCTATCCCTATCCCTATCCCTATCCCTATCCCTATCCCTATCCCTATCCCTATCCCTATCCCTATCCCTATCCCTATCCCTATCCCTATCCCTATCCCTATCCCTATCTCTATCTCTATCCCTATCCCTATCCCTATCCCTATCCCTATCCCTATCCCTATCCCTATCCCTATCCCTATCCCTATCCCTATCCCTATCCCTATCCCTATCCCTATCCCTATCCCTATCCCTATCCCTATCCCTATCCCTATCCCTATCCCTATCCCTATCCCTATCCCTATCCCTATCCCTATCCCTATCCCTATCCCTATCCCTATCCCTATCCCTATCCCTATCCCTATCCCTATCTCTATCTCTATCTCTATCTCTATCTTTATTTAGATTTAAAGTTGCGTAACAACCATTTTCACAAAGGGGATTTTATTAGACAGTAGAAAGTCCAATCGGGTCCTACTCATAACTAAAAAGTTTAAAACAAAAAAATATTATTAAAAATTTAAAAAACCCGACTGCGTAAAAAACTGAAATGAAAGAACAAGCACTCAGATGTCCGGTGGTCTAGAAATATAACAACTTAAGAGTCGGGATCCATTGAAAAATTAGATTGGCTGTAGAATAATGGATCCCGACTGTTAAGTTATTATGTTTCTAGACCACCGGACATCTGAGTGCTTGTTTTTTTTCTTTTCAGTTTATTACGCAGTCGGGTTTTTTAAATTTTTAATAATATTTTTTTATGTTGTAGGAATCCACTAAGAACGGATTTTTAGAATTTTTACTCCCAATGTGGCAAAATAAGGCATAAACATTTATATGAAAGTTCTTCATTTTCAATGTTAGACGCATTAAATTTCATATACCTACTTCTGATTAGAAATAAATATACATGTATACCAGCGTTTTCAAAATTTCACTACTAAAGGCGTAAAATAGGCGATGGCTGGTTGCATGAAAGTCCGTTATTTTGAAAGTAAGAAGCACGAAATTTGATACAGCTGCTTCTGGTTAAAAATAAACGTACCTCGTGAATTGCAGTTTTTCAAAAATCCACCCCTAAGGGGGCAAATAAGGGTAGAGTGGTTGTATACCTAGACATCCGTTATTTGGGAAAGTGTTCAAGTTTTGATGAAATGATGTCCATTACTTTTAGGACTGCACCTCAGCTTACCATCAGGCGGGGTGCAGTCAATTCGGCGGACTGATAAAAATAAAAACACCCCCAACCGGGGCGTTTTATGTTTGAATCGAACTGATTAAAACCGCATGCCGTCTCGGGTTTTCTAGCGCCGAGGTATAAGGTTGACCAAAAGGTATGTCCGTCACACCCCGGCTGACCCGTACCCTCTCCGGCTTCAAGATGTCCCCTCGGGTTTGCGAGCCACGGTGTCCTCTTCTAGCTCTTTACCTTTATCTATCTCTATCTCTATCTCTATCTCTATCTCTATCTCTATCTCTATCTCTATCTCTATCTCTATCTCTATCTCTATCTCTATCTCTATCTCTATCTCTACCTCTATCTCTATCTCTATCTCTATCTCTATCTCTATCTCTATCTCTATCTCTATCTCTATCTCTATCTCTATCTCTATCTCTATCTCTATCTCTATCTCTATCCCTATCCCTATCCCTATCCCTATCTCTATCTCTATCTCTATCTCTATCCCTATCCCTATCTCTATCTCTATCTCTATCCCTATCCCTATCCCTATCCCTATCCCTATCCCTATCCCTATCCCTATCCCTATCCCTATCCCTATCCCTATCCCTATCCCTATCCCTATCCCTATCCCTATCCCTATCCCTATCCCTATCCCTATCCCTATCCCTATCCCTATCCCTATCCCTATCCCTATCCCTATCCCTATCCCTATCCCTATCCCTATCCCTATCCCTATCCCTATCCCTATCCCTATCCCTATCCCTATCCCTATCCCTATCCCTATCCCTATCCCTATCCCTATCCCTATCCCTATCCCTATCCCTATCCCTATCCCTATCCCTATCCCTATCCCTATCCCTATCCCTATCCCTATCCCTATCCCTATCCCTATCCCTATCCCTATCCCTATCCCTATCCCTATCCCTATCCCTATCCCTATCCCTATCCCTATCCCTATCCCTATCCCTATCCCTATCCCTATCCCTATCCCTATCTCTATCTCTATCTCTATCTTTATTTAGATTTAAAGTTGCGTAACAACCATTTTCACAAAGGGGATTTTATTAGACAGTAGAAAGTCCAATCGGGTCCTACTCATAACTAAAAAGTTTAAAACAAAAAAATATTATTAAAAATTTAAAAAACCCGACTGCGTAAAAAACTGAAATGAAAGAACAAGCACTCAGATGTCCGGTGGTCTAGAAATATAACAACTTAAGAGTCGGGATCCATTGAAAAATTAGATTGGCTGTAGAATAATGGATCCCGACTGTTAAGTTATTATGTTTCTAGACCACCGGACATCTGAGTGCTTGTTTTTTTTCTTTTCAGTTTATTACGCAGTCGGGTTTTTTAAATTTTTAATAATATTTTTTTATGTTGTAGGAATCCACTAAGAACGGATTTTTAGAATTTTTACTCCCAATGTGGCAAAATAAGGCATAAACATTTATATGAAAGTTCTTCATTTTCAATGTTAGACGCATTAAATTTCATATACCTACTTCTGATTAGAAATAAATATACATGTATACCAGCGTTTTCAAAATTTCACTACTAAAGGCGTAAAATAGGCGATGGCTGGTTGCATGAAAGTCCGTTATTTTGAAAGTAAGAAGCACGAAATTTGATACAGCTGCTTCTGGTTAAAAATAAACGTACCTCGTGAATTGCAGTTTTTCAAAAATCCACCCCTAAGGGGGCAAATAAGGGTAGAGTGGTTGTATACCTAGACATCCGTTATTTGGGAAAGTGTTCAAGTTTTGATGAAATGATGTCCATTACTTTTAGGACTGCACCTCAGCTTACCATCAGGCGGGGTGCAGTCAATTCGGCGGACTGATAAAAATAAAAACACCCCCAACCGGGGCGTTTTATGTTTGAATCGAACTGATTAAAACCGCATGCCGTCTCGGGTTTTCTAGCGCCGAGGTATAAGGTTGACCAAAAGGTATGTCCGTCACACCCCGGCTGACCCGTACCCTCTCCGGCTTCAAGATGTCCCCTCGGGTTTGCGAGCCACGGTGTCCTCTTCTAGCTCTTTACCTTTATCTATCTCTATCTCTATCTCTATCTCTATCTCTATCTCTATCTCTATCTCTATCTCTATCTCTATCTCTATCTCTATCTCTATCTCTATCTCTATCTCTATCTCTATCTCTATCTCTATCTCTATCTCTATCTCTATCTCTATCTCTATCTCTATCTCTATCTCTATCTCTATCTCTATCTCTATCTCTATCTCTATCCCTATCCCTATCCCTATCCCTATCTCTATCTCTATCTCTATCTCTATCCCTATCCCTATCCCTATCTCTATCTCTATCTCTATCTCTATCCCTATCCCTATCCCTATCCCTATCCCTATCCCTATCTCTATCTCTATCTCTATCTCTATCTCTATCTCTATCTCTATCTCTATCTCTATCTCTATCTCTATCTCTATCTCTATCTCTATCCCTATCCCTATCCCTATCCCTATCCCTATCTCTATCTCTATCTCTATCTCTATCCCTATCCCTATCCCTATCTCTATCTCTATCTCTATCTCTATCTCTATCTCTATCTCTATCTCTATCTCTATCTCTATCTCTATCTCTATCTCTATCTCTATCTCTATCTCTATCTCTATCTCTATCTCTATCTCTATCTCTATCTCTATCTCTATCTCTATCTCTATCTCTATCTCTATCTCTATCTCTATCTCTATCTCTATCTCTATCTCTATCTCTATCTCTATCTCTATCTCTATCTCTATCTCTATCTCTATCTCTATCTCTATCTCTATCTCTATCTCTATCTCTATCTCTATCTCTATCTCTATCTCTATCTCTATCTCTATCTCTATCTCTATCTCTATCTCTATCTCTATCTCTATCTCTATCTCTATCTCTATCTCTATCTCTATCTCTATCTCTATCTCTATCTCTATCTCTATCTCTATCCCTATCCCTATCCCTATCCCTATCTCTATCTCTATCTCTATCTCTATCTCTATCCCTATCCCTATCTCTATCTCTATCTCTATCCCTATCCCTATCCCTATCCCTATCCCTATCCCTATCCCTATCCCTATCTCTATCTCTATCTCTATCTCTATCTCTATCTCTATCTCTATCTCTATCTCTATCTCTATCTCTATCTCTATCTCTATCTCTATCTCTATCTCTATCTCTATCTCTATCTCTATCTCTATCTCTATCTCTATCTCTATCTCTATCTCTATCTCTATCTCTATCTCTATCTCTATCTCTATCTCTATCTCTATCTCTATCTCTATCTCTATCTCTATCTCTATCTCTATCTCTATCTCTATCTCTATCTCTATCTCTATCTCTATCTCTATCTCTATCTCTATCTCTATCCCTATCCCTATCCCTATCTCTATCTCTATCTCTATCTCTATCTCTATCCCTATCCCTATCTCTATCTCTATCTCTATCCCGATCCCTATCCCTATCCCTATCCCTATCTCTATCTCTATCTCTATCTCTATATCTATCTCTATCTCTATCTCTATCTCTATCCCTATCCCTATCCCTATCCCTATCCCTATCCCTATCCCTATCCCTATCCCTATCCCTATCCCTATCCCTATCCCTATCCCTATCCCTATCCCTATCCCTATCCCTATCCCTATCCCTATCCCTATCCCTATCCCTATCCCTATCCCTATCCCTATCCCTATCCCTATCCCTATCCCTATCCCTATCCCTATCCCTATCCCTATCCCTATCCCTATCCCTATCCCTATCCCTATCCCTATCCCTATCCCTATCCCTATCCCTATCCCTATCCCTATCCCTATCCCTATCCCTATCCCTATCCCTATCCCTATCCCTATCCCTATCCCTATCCCTATCCCTATCCCTATCCCTATCCCTATCCCTATCCCTATCCCTATCCCTATCCCTATCCCTATCCCTATCCCTATCCCTATCCCTATCCCTATCCCTATCCCTATCCCTATCCCTATCCCTATCCCTATCCCTATCCCTATCCCTATCCCTATCCCTATCCCTATCCCTATCCCTATCCCTATCCCTATCCCTATCCCTATCCCTATCCCTATCCCTATCCCTATCCCTATCCCTATCCCTATCCCTATCCCTATCCCTATCCCTATCCCTATCCCTATCCCTATCCCTATCCCTATCCCTATCCCTATCCCTATCCCTATCCCTATCCCTATCCCTATCTCTATCTCTATCTCTATCTCTATCTCTATCTCTATCTCTATCTCTATCTCTATCTCTATCTCTATCTCTATCTCTATCTCTATCTCTATCTCTATCTCTATCTCTATCTCTATCTCTATCTCTATCTCTATCTCTATCTCTATCTCTATCTCTATCTCTATCTCTATCTCTATCTCTATCTCTATCTCTATCTCTATCTCTATCTCTATCTCTATCTCTATCTCTATCCCTATCTCTATCTCTATCTCTATCTCTATCCCTATCCCTATCCCTATCCCTATCCCTATCCCTATCCCTATCCCTATCCCTATCCCTATCCCTATCCCTATCCCTATCCCTATCCCTATCCCTATCCCTATCCCTATCCCTATCCCTATCCCTATCCCTATCCCTATCCCTATCCCTATCCCTATCCCTATCCCTATCCCTATCCCTATCCCTATCCCTATCCCTATCCCTATCCCTATCCCTATCCCTATCCCTATCCCTATCTCTATCTCTATCTCTATCTTTATTTAGATTTAAAGTTGCGTAACAACCATTTTCACAAAGGGGATTTTATTAGACAGTAGAAAGTCCAATCGGGTCCTACTCATAACTAAAAAGTTTAAAACAAAAAAATATTATTAAAAATTTAAAAAACCCGACTGCGTAAAAAACTGAAATGAAAGAACAAGCACTCAGATGTCCGGTGGTCTAGAAATATAACAACTTAAGAGTCGGGATCCATTGAAAAATTAGATTGGCTGTAGAATAATGGATCCCGACTGTTAAGTTATTATGTTTCTAGACCACCGGACATCTGAGTGCTTGTTTTTTTTCTTTTCAGTTTATTACGCAGTCGGGTTTTTTAAATTTTTAATAATATTTTTTTATGTTGTAGGAATCCACTAAGAACGGATTTTTAGAATTTTTACTCCCAATGTGGCAAAATAAGGCATAAACATTTATATGAAAGTTCTTCATTTTCAATGTTAGACGCATTAAATTTCATATACCTACTTCTGATTAGAAATAAATATACATGTATACCAGCGTTTTCAAAATTTCACTACTAAAGGCGTAAAATAGGCGATGGCTGGTTGCATGAAAGTCCGTTATTTTGAAAGTAAGAAGCACGAAATTTGATACAGCTGCTTCTGGTTAAAAATAAACGTACCTCGTGAATTGCAGTTTTTCAAAAATCCACCCCTAAGGGGGCAAATAAGGGTAGAGTGGTTGTATACCTAGACATCCGTTATTTGGGAAAGTGTTCAAGTTTTGATGAAATGATGTCCATTACTTTTAGGACTGCACCTCAGCTTACCATCAGGCGGGGTGCAGTCAATTCGGCGGACTGATAAAAATAAAAACACCCCCAACCGGGGCGTTTTATGTTTGAATCGAACTGATTAAAACCGCATGCCGTCTCGGGTTTTCTAGCGCCGAGGTATAAGGTTGACCAAAAGGTATGTCCGTCACACCCCGGCTGACCCGTACCCTCTCCGGCTTCAAGATGTCCCCTCGGGTTTGCGAGCCACGGTGTCCTCTTCTAGCTCTTTACCTTTATCTATCTCTATCTCTATCTCTATCTCTATCTCTATCTCTATCTCTATCTCTATCTCTATCTCTATCTCTATCTCTATCTCTATCTCTATCTCTATCTCTACCTCTATCTCTATCTCTATCTCTATCTCTATCTCTATCTCTATCTCTATCTCTATCTCTATCTCTATCTCTATCTCTATCTCTATCTCTATCTCTATCCCTATCCCTATCCCTATCCCTATCTCTATCTCTATCTCTATCTCTATCCCTATCCCTATCCCTATCTCTATCTCTATCTCTATCCCTATCCCTATCCCTATCCCTATCCCTATCCCTATCCCTATCCCTATCCCTATCCCTATCCCTATCCCTATCCCTATCCCTATCCCTATCCCTATCCCTATCCCTATCCCTATCCCTATCCCTATCCCTATCCCTATCCCTATCCCTATCCCTATCCCTATCCCTATCCCTATCCCTATCCCTATCCCTATCCCTATCCCTATCCCTATCCCTATCCCTATCCCTATCCCTATCCCTATCCCTATCCCTATCCCTATCCCTATCCCTATCCCTATCCCTATCCCTATCCCTATCCCTATCCCTATCCCTATCCCTATCCCTATCCCTATCCCTATCCCTATCCCTATCCCTATCCCTATCCCTATCCCTATCCCTATCCCTATCCCTATCCCTATCCCTATCCCTATCCCTATCCCTATCCCTATCCCTATCCCTATCCCTATCCCTATCCCTATCCCTATCCCTATCCCTATCCCTATCCCTATCCCTATCCCTATCCCTATCCCTATCCCTATCCCTATCCCTATCCCTATCCCTATCCCTATCTCTATCTCTATCTCTATCTCTATCTTTATTTAGATTTAAAGTTGCGTAACAACCATTTTCACAAAGGGGATTTTATTAGACAGTAGAAAGTCCAATCGGGTCCTACTCATAACTAAAAAGTTTAAAACAAAAAAATATTATTAAAAATTTAAAAAACCCGACTGCGTAAAAAACTGAAATGAAAGAACAAGCACTCAGATGTCCGGTGGTCTAGAAATATAACAACTTAAGAGTCGGGATCCATTGAAAAATTAGATTGGCTGTAGAATAATGGATCCCGACTGTTAAGTTATTATGTTTCTAGACCACCGGACATCTGAGTGCTTGTTTTTTTTCTTTTCAGTTTATTACGCAGTCGGGTTTTTTAAATTTTTAATAATATTTTTTTATGTTGTAGGAATCCACTAAGAACGGATTTTTAGAATTTTTACTCCCAATGTGGCAAAATAAGGCATAAACATTTATATGAAAGTTCTTCATTTTCAATGTTAGACGCATTAAATTTCATATACCTACTTCTGATTAGAAATAAATATACATGTATACCAGCGTTTTCAAAATTTCACTACTAAAGGCGTAAAATAGGCGATGGCTGGTTGCATGAAAGTCCGTTATTTTGAAAGTAAGAAGCACGAAATTTGATACAGCTGCTTCTGGTTAAAAATAAACGTACCTCGTGAATTGCAGTTTTTCAAAAATCCACCCCTAAGGGGGCAAATAAGGGTAGAGTGGTTGTATACCTAGACATCCGTTATTTGGGAAAGTGTTCAAGTTTTGATGAAATGATGTCCATTACTTTTAGGACTGCACCTCAGCTTACCATCAGGCGGGGTGCAGTCAATTCGGCGGACTGATAAAAATAAAAACACCCCCAACCGGGGCGTTTTATGTTTGAATCGAACTGATTAAAACCGCATGCCGTCTCGGGTTTTCTAGCGCCGAGGTATAAGGTTGACCAAAAGGTATGTCCGTCACACCCCGGCTGACCCGTACCCTCTCCGGCTTCAAGATGTCCCCTCGGGTTTGCGAGCCACGGTGTCCTCTTCTAGCTCTTTACCTTTATCTATCTCTATCTCTATCTCTATCTCTATCTCTATCTCTATCTCTATCCCTATCCCTATCCCTATCCCTATCTCTATCTCTATCTCTATCTCTATCCCTATCCCTATCTCTATCTCTATCTCTATCCCGATCCCTATCCCTATCCCTATCCCTATCCCTATCTCTATCTCTATCTCTATCTCTATCTCTATCTCTATCTCTATTTCTATCTCTATCTCTATCTCTATCTCTATCTCTATCTCTATCTCTATCTCTATCTCTATCTCTATCTCTATCTCTATCTCTATCTCTATCTCTATCTCTATCTCTATCTCTATCTCTATCTCTATCTCTATCTCTATCTCTATCTCTATCTCTATCCCTATCCCTATCCCTATCCCTATCCCTATCCCTATCCCTATCCCTATCCCTATCCCTATCCCTATCCCTATCCCTATCCCTATCCCTATCCCTATCCCTATCCCTATCCCTATCCCTATCCCTATCCCTATCCCTATCCCTATCCCTATCCCTATCCCTATCCCTATCCCTATCCCTATCCCTATCCCTATCCCTATCCCTATCCCTATCCCTATCCCTATCCCTATCCCTATCCCTATCCCTATCCCTATCCCTATCCCTATCCCTATCCCTATCCCTATCCCTATCCCTATCCCTATCCCTATCCCTATCCCTATCCCTATCCCTATCCCTATCCCTATCCCTATCCCTATCCCTATC
The DNA here is from genome assembly GCA_963576445.1 of Lithosia quadra. Classification (NCBI taxonomy): domain Eukaryota; kingdom Metazoa; phylum Arthropoda; class Insecta; order Lepidoptera; family Erebidae; genus Lithosia; species Lithosia quadra. The sequence goes on from OY754897.1 coordinate 5,167,545, forward strand.
CCTATCCCTATCCCTATCCCTATCCCTATCCCTATCCCTATCCCTATCTCTATCTCTATCTCTATCTTTATTTAGATTTAAAGTTGCGTAACAACCATTTTCACAAAGGGGATTTTATTAGACAGTAGAAAGTCCAATCGGGTCCTACTCATAACTAAAAAGTTTAAAACAAAAAAATATTATTAAAAATTTAAAAAACCCGACTGCGTAAAAAACTGAAATGAAAGAACAAGCACTCAGATGTCCGGTGGTCTAGAAATATAACAACTTAAGAGTCGGGATCCATTGAAAAATTAGATTGGCTGTAGAATAATGGATCCCGACTGTTAAGTTATTATGTTTCTAGACCACCGGACATCTGAGTGCTTGTTTTTTTTCTTTTCAGTTTATTACGCAGTCGGGTTTTTTAAATTTTTAATAATATTTTTTTATGTTGTAGGAATCCACTAAGAACGGATTTTTAGAATTTTTACTCCCAATGTGGCAAAATAAGGCATAAACATTTATATGAAAGTTCTTCATTTTCAATGTTAGACGCATTAAATTTCATATACCTACTTCTGATTAGAAATAAATATACATGTATACCAGCGTTTTCAAAATTTCACTACTAAAGGCGTAAAATAGGCGATGGCTGGTTGCATGAAAGTCCGTTATTTTGAAAGTAAGAAGCACGAAATTTGATACAGCTGCTTCTGGTTAAAAATAAACGTACCTCGTGAATTGCAGTTTTTCAAAAATCCACCCCTAAGGGGGCAAATAAGGGTAGAGTGGTTGTATACCTAGACATCCGTTATTTGGGAAAGTGTTCAAGTTTTGATGAAATGATGTCCATTACTTTTAGGACTGCACCTCAGCTTACCATCAGGCGGGGTGCAGTCAATTCGGCGGACTGATAAAAATAAAAACACCCCCAACCGGGGCGTTTTATGTTTGAATCGAACTGATTAAAACCGCATGCCGTCTCGGGTTTTCTAGCGCCGAGGTATAAGGTTGACCAAAAGGTATGTCCGTCACACCCCGGCTGACCCGTACCCTCTCCGGCTTCAAGATGTCCCCTCGGGTTTGCGAGCCACGGTGTCCTCTTCTAGCTCTTTACCTTTATCTATCTCTATCTCTATCTCTATCTCTATCTCTATCTCTATCTCTATCTCTATCTCTATCTCTATCTCTATCTCTATCTCTATCTCTATCTCTATCTCTACCTCTATCTCTATCTCTATCTCTATCTCTATCTCTATCTCTATCTCTATCTCTATCTCTATCTCTATCTCTATCTCTATCTCTATCTCTATCTCTATCTCTATCTCTATCCCTATCCCTATCCCTATCCCTATCTCTATCTCTATCTCTATCTCTATCCCTATCCCTATCTCTATCTCTATCTCTATCCCTATCCCTATCCCTATCCCTATCCCTATCCCTATCCCTATCCCTATCCCTATCCCTATCCCTATCCCTATCCCTATCCCTATCCCTATCCCTATCCCTATCCCTATCCCTATCCCTATCCCTATCCCTATCCCTATCCCTATCCCTATCCCTATCCCTATCCCTATCCCTATCCCTATCCCTATCCCTATCCCTATCCCTATCCCTATCCCTATCCCTATCCCTATCCCTATCCCTATCCCTATCCCTATCCCTATCCCTATCCCTATCCCTATCCCTATCCCTATCCCTATCCCTATCCCTATCCCTATCCCTATCCCTATCCCTATCCCTATCCCTATCCCTATCCCTATCCCTATCCCTATCCCTATCCCTATCCCTATCCCTATCCCTATCCCTATCCCTATCCCTATCCCTATCCCTATCCCTATCCCTATCCCTATCCCTATCCCTATCCCTATCCCTATCCCTATCCCTATCCCTATCCCTATCCCTATCTCTATCTCTATCTCTATCTTTATTTAGATTTAAAGTTGCGTAACAACCATTTTCACAAAGGGGATTTTATTAGACAGTAGAAAGTCCAATCGGGTCCTACTCATAACTAAAAAGTTTAAAACAAAAAAATATTATTAAAAATTTAAAAAACCCGACTGCGTAAAAAACTGAAATGAAAGAACAAGCACTCAGATGTCCGGTGGTCTAGAAATATAACAACTTAAGAGTCGGGATCCATTGAAAAATTAGATTGGCTGTAGAATAATGGATCCCGACTGTTAAGTTATTATGTTTCTAGACCACCGGACATCTGAGTGCTTGTTTTTTTTCTTTTCAGTTTATTACGCAGTCGGGTTTTTTAAATTTTTAATAATATTTTTTTATGTTGTAGGAATCCACTAAGAACGGATTTTTAGAATTTTTACTCCCAATGTGGCAAAATAAGGCATAAACATTTATATGAAAGTTCTTCATTTTCAATGTTAGACGCATTAAATTTCATATACCTACTTCTGATTAGAAATAAATATACATGTATACCAGCGTTTTCAAAATTTCACTACTAAAGGCGTAAAATAGGCGATGGCTGGTTGCATGAAAGTCCGTTATTTTGAAAGTAAGAAGCACGAAATTTGATACAGCTGCTTCTGGTTAAAAATAAACGTACCTCGTGAATTGCAGTTTTTCAAAAATCCACCCCTAAGGGGGCAAATAAGGGTAGAGTGGTTGTATACCTAGACATCCGTTATTTGGGAAAGTGTTCAAGTTTTGATGAAATGATGTCCATTACTTTTAGGACTGCACCTCAGCTTACCATCAGGCGGGGTGCAGTCAATTCGGCGGACTGATAAAAATAAAAACACCCCCAACCGGGGCGTTTTATGTTTGAATCGAACTGATTAAAACCGCATGCCGTCTCGGGTTTTCTAGCGCCGAGGTATAAGGTTGACCAAAAGGTATGTCCGTCACACCCCGGCTGACCCGTACCCTCTCCGGCTTCAAGATGTCCCCTCGGGTTTGCGAGCCACGGTGTCCTCTTCTAGCTCTTTACCTTTATCTATCTCTATCTCTATCTCTATCTCTATCTCTATCTCTATCTCTATCTCTATCTCTATCTCTATCTCTATCTCTATCTCTATCTCTATCTCTATCTCTATCTCTATCTCTATCTCTATCTCTATCTCTATCTCTATCTCTATCTCTATCTCTATCTCTATCTCTATCTCTATCTCTATCTCTATCTCTATCTCTATCTCTATCCCTATCCCTATCCCTATCCCTATCTCTATCTCTATCTCTATCTCTATCCCTATCCCTATCCCTATCTCTATCTCTATCTCTATCTCTATCCCTATCCCTATCCCTATCCCTATCCCTATCCCTATCTCTATCTCTATCTCTATCTCTATCTCTATCTCTATCTCTATCTCTATCTCTATCTCTATCTCTATCTCTATCTCTATCTCTATCCCTATCCCTATCCCTATCCCTATCCCTATCTCTATCTCTATCTCTATCTCTATCCCTATCCCTATCTCTATCTCTATCTCTATCTCTATCTCTATCTCTATCTCTATCTCTATCTCTATCTCTATCTCTATCTCTATCTCTATCTCTATCTCTATCTCTATCTCTATCTCTATCTCTATCTCTATCTCTATCTCTATCTCTATCTCTATCTCTATCTCTATCTCTATCTCTATCTCTATCTCTATCTCTATCTCTATCTCTATCTCTATCTCTATCTCTATCTCTATCTCTATCTCTATCTCTATCTCTATCTCTATCTCTATCTCTATCTCTATCTCTATCTCTATCTCTATCTCTATCTCTATCTCTATCTCTATCTCTATCTCTATCTCTATCTCTATCTCTATCTCTATCTCTATCTCTATCTCTATCTCTATCTCTATCTCTATCTCTATCTCTATCCCTATCCCTATCCCTATCCCTATCTCTATCTCTATCTCTATCTCTATCTCTATCCCTATCCCTATCTCTATCTCTATCTCTATCCCTATCCCTATCCCTATCCCTATCCCTATCCCTATCCCTATCTCTATCTCTATCTCTATCTCTATCTCTATCTCTATCTCTATCTCTATCTCTATCTCTATCTCTATCTCTATCTCTATCTCTATCTCTATCTCTATCTCTATCTCTATCTCTATCTCTATCTCTATCTCTATCTCTATCTCTATCTCTATCTCTATCTCTATCTCTATCTCTATCTCTATCTCTATCTCTATCTCTATCTCTATCTCTATCTCTATCTCTATCTCTATCTCTATCTCTATCTCTATCTCTATCTCTATCTCTATCTCTATCCCTATCCCTATCCCTATCTCTATCTCTATCTCTATCTCTATCCCTATCCCTATCTCTATCTCTATCTCTATCCCGATCCCTATCCCTATCCCTATCCCTATCCCTATCCCTATCTCTATCTCTATCTCTATCTCTATCTCTATCTCTATCTCTATCTCTATCTCTATCTCTATCTCTATCTCTATCTCTATCTCTATCTCTATCTCTATCTCTATCTCTATCTCTATCTCTATCTCTATCTCTATCTCTATCTCTATCTCTATCTCTATCTCTATCTCTATCTCTATCTCTATCTCTATCTCTATATCTATCTCTATCTCTATCTCTATCTCTATCCCTATCCCTATCCCTATCCCTATCCCTATCCCTATCCCTATCCCTATCCCTATCCCTATCCCTATCCCTATCCCTATCCCTATCCCTATCCCTATCCCTATCCCTATCCCTATCCCTATCCCTATCCCTATCCCTATCCCTATCCCTATCCCTATCCCTATCCCTATCCCTATCCCTATCCCTATCCCTATCCCTATCCCTATCCCTATCCCTATCCCTATCCCTATCCCTATCCCTATCCCTATCCCTATCCCTATCCCTATCCCTATCCCTATCCCTATCCCTATCCCTATCCCTATCCCTATCCCTATCCCTATCCCTATCCCTATCCCTATCCCTATCCCTATCCCTATCCCTATCCCTATCCCTATCCCTATCCCTATCCCTATCCCTATCCCTATCCCTATCCCTATCCCTATCCCTATCCCTATCCCTATCCCTATCCCTATCCCTATCCCTATCCCTATCCCTATCCCTATCCCTATCCCTATCCCTATCCCTATCCCTATCTCTATCTCTATCTCTATCTCTATCTCTATCTCTATCTCTATCTCTATCTCTATCTCTATCTCTATCTCTATCTCTATCTCTATCTCTATCTCTATCTCTATCTCTATCTCTATCTCTATCTCTATCTCTATCTCTATCTCTATCTCTATCTCTATCTCTATCTCTATCTCTATCTCTATCTCTATCTCTATCTCTATCTCTATCTCTATCTCTATCTCTATCTCTATCTCTATCTCTATCTCTATCTCTATCTCTATCTCTATCTCTATCTCTATCTCTATCCCTATCCCTATCCCTATCCCTATCCCTATCCCTATCCCTATCCCTATCCCTATCCCTATCCCTATCCCTATCCCTATCCCTATCCCTATCCCTATCCCTATCCCTATCCCTATCCCTATCCCTATCCCTATCCCTATCCCTATCCCTATCCCTATCCCTATCCCTATCCCTATCCCTATCCCTATCCCTATCCCTATCCCTATCCCTATCCCTATCCCTATCCCTATCCCTATCCCTATCCCTATCCCTATCTCTATCTCTATCTCTATCTTTATTTAGATTTAAAGTTGCGTAACAACCATTTTCACAAAGGGGATTTTATTAGACAGTAGAAAGTCCAATCGGGTCCTACTCATAACTAAAAAGTTTAAAACAAAAAAATATTATTAAAAATTTAAAAAACCCGACTGCGTAAAAAACTGAAATGAAAGAACAAGCACTCAGATGTCCGGTGGTCTAGAAATATAACAACTTAAGAGTCGGGATCCATTGAAAAATTAGATTGGCTGTAGAATAATGGATCCCGACTGTTAAGTTATTATGTTTCTAGACCACCGGACATCTGAGTGCTTGTTTTTTTTCTTTTCAGTTTATTACGCAGTCGGGTTTTTTAAATTTTTAATAATATTTTTTTATGTTGTAGGAATCCACTAAGAACGGATTTTTAGAATTTTTACTCCCAATGTGGCAAAATAAGGCATAAACATTTATATGAAAGTTCTTCATTTTCAATGTTAGACGCATTAAATTTCATATACCTACTTCTGATTAGAAATAAATATACATGTATACCAGCGTTTTCAAAATTTCACTACTAAAGGCGTAAAATAGGCGATGGCTGGTTGCATGAAAGTCCGTTATTTTGAAAGTAAGAAGCACGAAATTTGATACAGCTGCTTCTGGTTAAAAATAAACGTACCTCGTGAATTGCAGTTTTTCAAAAATCCACCCCTAAGGGGGCAAATAAGGGTAGAGTGGTTGTATACCTAGACATCCGTTATTTGGGAAAGTGTTCAAGTTTTGATGAAATGATGTCCATTACTTTTAGGACTGCACCTCAGCTTACCATCAGGCGGGGTGCAGTCAATTCGGCGGACTGATAAAAATAAAAACACCCCCAACCGGGGCGTTTTATGTTTGAATCGAACTGATTAAAACCGCATGCCGTCTCGGGTTTTCTAGCGCCGAGGTATAAGGTTGACCAAAAGGTATGTCCGTCACACCCCGGCTGACCCGTACCCTCTCCGGCTTCAAGATGTCCCCTCGGGTTTGCGAGCCACGGTGTCCTCTTCTAGCTCTTTACCTTTATCTATCTCTATCTCTATCTCTATCTCTATCTCTATCTCTATCTCTATCTCTATCTCTATCTCTATCTCTATCTCTATCTCTATCTCTATCTCTATCTCTATCTCTATCTCTATCTCTATCTCTATCTCTATCTCTATCTCTATCTCTATCTCTATCCCTATCCCTATCCCTATCCCTATCTCTATCTCTATCTCTATCTCTATCCCTATCCCTATCCCTATCTCTATCTCTATCTCTATCTCTATCCCTATCCCTATCCCTATCCCTATCCCTATCCCTATCTCTATCTCTATCTCTATCTCTATCTCTATCTCTATCTCTATCTCTATCTCTATCTCTATCTCTATCTCTATCTCTATCTCTATCTCTATCTCTATCTCTATCTCTATCTCTATCTCTATCTCTATCTCTATCTCTATCTCTATCTCTATCTCTATCTCTATCTCTATCTCTATCTCTATCTCTATCTCTATCTCTATCTCTATCTCTATCTCTATCTCTATCTCTATCTCTATCTCTATCTCTATCTCTATCTCTATCTCTATCTCTATCTCTATCTCTATCTCTATCTCTATCTCTATCTCTATCTCTATCTCTATCTCTATCTCTATCTCTATCTCTATCTCTATCTCTATCTCTATCTCTATCTCTATCTCTATCTCTATCTCTATCTCTATCTCTATCTCTATCTCTATCTCTATCTCTATCTCTATCTCTATCTCTATCTCTATCTCTATCTCTATCTCTATCTCTATCTCTATCTCTATCCCTATCCCTATCCCTATCCCTATCCCTATCCCTATCCCTATCCCTATCCCTATCCCTATCCCTATCCCTATCCCTATCCCTATCCCTATCCCTATCCCTATCTCTATCTCTATCTCTATCTCTATCTTTATTTAGATTTAAAGTTGCGTAACAACCATTTTCACAAAGGGGATTTTATTAGACAGTAGAAAGTCCAATCGGGTCCTACTCATAACTAAAAAGTTTAAAACAAAAAAATATTATTAAAAATTTAAAAAACCCGACTGCGTAAAAAACTGAAATGAAAGAACAAGCACTCAGATGTCCGGTGGTCTAGAAATATAACAACTTAAGAGTCGGGATCCATTGAAAAATTAGATTGGCTGTAGAATAATGGATCCCGACTGTTAAGTTATTATGTTTCTAGACCACCGGACATCTGAGTGCTTGTTTTTTTTCTTTTCAGTTTATTACGCAGTCGGGTTTTTTAAATTTTTAATAATATTTTTTTATGTTGTAGGAATCCACTAAGAACGGATTTTTAGAATTTTTACTCCCAATGTGGCAAAATAAGGCATAAACATTTATATGAAAGTTCTTCATTTTCAATGTTAGACGCATTAAATTTCATATACCTACTTCTGATTAGAAATAAATATACATGTATACCAGCGTTTTCAAAATTTCACTACTAAAGGCGTAAAATAGGCGATGGCTGGTTGCATGAAAGTCCGTTATTTTGAAAGTAAGAAGCACGAAATTTGATACAGCTGCTTCTGGTTAAAAATAAACGTACCTCGTGAATTGCAGTTTTTCAAAAATCCACCCCTTAAGGGGGCAAATAAGGGTAGAGTGGTTGTATACCTAGACATCCGTTATTTGGGAAAGTGTTCAAGTTTTGATGAAATGATGTCCATTACTTTTAGGACTGCACCTCAGCTTACCATCAGGCGGGGTGCAGTCAATTCGGCGGACTGATAAAAATAAAAACACCCCCAACCGGGGCGTTTTATGTTTGAATCGAACTGATTAAAACCGCATGCCGTCTCGGGTTTTCTAGCGCCGAGGTATAAGGTTGACCAAAAGGTATGTCCGTCACACCCCGGCTGACCCGTACCCTCTCCGGCTTCAAGATGTCCCCTCGGGTTTGCGAGCCACGGTGTCCTCTTCTAGCTCTTTACCTTTATCTATCTCTATCTCTATCCCTATCCCTATCCCTATCCCTATCCCTATCTCTATCTCTATCTCTATCTCTATCCCTATCCCTATCTCTATCTCTATCTCTATCTCTATCTCTATCTCTATCTCTATCTCTATCTCTATCTCTATCTCTATCTCTATCTCTATCTCTATCTCTATCTCTATCTCTATCTCTATCTCTATCTCTATCTCTATCTCTATCTCTATCTCTATCTCTATCTCTATCTCTATCTCTATCTCTATCTCTATCTCTATCTCTATCTCTATCTCTATCTCTATCTCTATCTCTATCTCTATCTCTATCTCTATCTCTATCTCTATCTCTATCTCTATCTCTATCTCTATCTCTATCTCTATCTCTATCTCTATCTCTATCTCTATCTCTATCTCTATCTCTATCTCTATCTCTATCTCTATCTCTATCTCTATCTCTATCTCTATCTCTATCTCTATCTCTATCTCTATCTCTATCTCTATCTCTATCTCTATCTCTATCTCTATCTCTATCTCTATCTCTATCTCTATCTCTATCTCTATCTCTATCTCTATCTCTATCTCTATCTCTATCTCTATCTCTATCTCTATCCCTATCCCTATCCCTATCCCTATCCCTATCCCTATCCCTATCCCTATCCCTATCCCTATCCCTATCCCTATCCCTATCCCTATCCCTATCCCTATCCCTATCTCTATCTCTATCTCTATCTCTATCTTTATTTAGATTTAAAGTTGCGTAACAACCATTTTCACAAAGGGGATTTTATTAGACAGTAGAAAGTCCAATCGGGTCCTACTCATAACTAAAAAGTTTAAAACAAAAAAATATTATTAAAAATTTAAAAAACCCGACTGCGTAAAAAACTGAAATGAAAGAACAAGCACTCAGATGTCCGGTGGTCTAGAAATATAACAACTTAAGAGTCGGGATCCATTGAAAAATTAGATTGGCTGTAGAATAATGGATCCCGACTGTTAAGTTATTATGTTTCTAGACCACCGGACATCTGAGTGCTTGTTTTTTTTCTTTTCAGTTTATTACGCAGTCGGGTTTTTTAAATTTTTAATAATATTTTTTTATGTTGTAGGAATCCACTAAGAACGGATTTTTAGAATTTTTACTCCCAATGTGGCAAAATAAGGCATAAACATTTATATGAAAGTTCTTCATTTTCAATGTTAGACGCATTAAATTTCATATACCTACTTCTGATTAGAAATAAATATACATGTATACCAGCGTTTTCAAAATTTCACTACTAAAGGCGTAAAATAGGCGATGGCTGGTTGCATGAAAGTCCGTTATTTTGAAAGTAAGAAGCACGAAATTTGATACAGCTGCTTCTGGTTAAAAATAAACGTACCTCGTGAATTGCAGTTTTTCAAAAATCCACCCCTTAAGGGGGCAAATAAGGGTAGAGTGGTTGTATACCTAGACATCCGTTATTTGGGAAAGTGTTCAAGTTTTGATGAAATGATGTCCATTACTTTTAGGACTGCACCTCAGCTTACCATCAGGCGGGGTGCAGTCAATTCGGCGGACTGATAAAAATAAAAACACCCCCAACCGGGGCGTTTTATGTTTGAATCGAACTGATTAAAACCGCATGCCGTCTCGGGTTTTCTAGCGCCGAGGTATAAGGTTGACCAAAAGGTATGTCCGTCACACCCCGGCTGACCCGTACCCTCTCCGGCTTCAAGATGTCCCCTCGGGTTTGCGAGCCACGGTGTCCTCTTCTAGCTCTTTACCTTTATCTATCTCTATCTCTATCCCTATCCCTATCCCTATCCCTATCCCTATCTCTATCTCTATCTCTATCTCTATCCCTATCCCTATCTCTATCTCTATCTCTATCTCTATCTCTATCTCTATCTCTATCTCTATCTCTATCTCTATCTCTATCTCTATCTCTATCTCTATCTCTATCTCTATCTCTATCTCTATCTCTATCTCTATCTCTATCTCTATCTCTATCTCTATCTCTATCTCTATCTCTATCTCTATCTCTATCTCTATCTCTATCTCTATCTCTATCTCTATCTCTATCTCTATCTCTATCTCTATCTCTATCTCTATCTCTATCTCTATCTCTATCTCTATCTCTATCTCTATCTCTATCTCTATCTCTATCTCTATCTCTATCTCTATCTCTATCTCTATCTCTATCTCTATCTCTATCTCTATCTCTATCTCTATCTCTATCTCTATCTCTATCTCTATCTCTATCTCTATCTCTATCTCTATCCCTATCCCTATCCCTATCTCTATCTCTATCTCTATCTCTATCTCTATCCCTATCCCTATCTCTATCTCTATCTCTATCCCTATCCCTATCCCTATCCCTATCCCTATCCCTATCCCTATCCCTATCTCTATCTCTATCTCTATCTCTATCTCTATCTCTATCTCTATCTCTATCTCTATCTCTATCTCTATCTCTATCTCTATCTCTATCTCTATCTCTATCTCTATCTCTATCTCTATCTCTATCTCTATCTCTATCTCTATCTCTATCTCTATCTCTATCTCTATCTCTATCTCTATCTCTATCTCTATCTCTATCTCTATCTCTATCTCTATCTCTATCTCTATCTCTATCTCTATCTCTATCTCTATCTCTATCTCTATCTCTATCTCTATCCCTATCCCTATCCCTATCCCTATCTCTATCTCTATCTCTATCTCTATCCCTATCCCTATCTCTATCTCTATCTCTATCCCGATCCCTATCCCTATCCCTATCCCTATCCCTATCTCTATCTCTATCTCTATCTCTATCTCTATCTCTATCCCTATCCCTATCCCTATCCCTATCCCTATCTCTATCTCTATCTCTATCTCTATCTCTATCTCTATCTCTATCTCTATCTCTATCTCTATCTCTATCTCTATCTCTATCTCTATCTCTATCTCTATATCTATCTCTATCTCTATCTCTATCTCTATCCCTATCCCTATCCCTATCCCTATCCCTATCCCTATCCCTATCCCTATCCCTATCCCTATCCCTATCCCTATCCCTATCCCTATCCCTATCCCTATCCCTATCCCTATCCCTATCCCTATCCCTATCCCTATCCCTATCCCTATCCCTATCCCTATCCCTATCCCTATCCCTATCCCTATCCCTATCCCTATCCCTATCCCTATCCCTATCCCTATCCCTATCCCTATCCCTATCCCTATCCCTATCCCTATCCCTATCCCTATCCCTATCCCTATCCCTATCCCTATCCCTATCCCTATCCCTATCCCTATCCCTATCCCTATCCCTATCCCTATCCCTATCCCTATCCCTATCCCTATCCCTATCCCTATCCCTATCCCTATCCCTATCCCTATCCCTATCCCTATCCCTATCTCTATCTCTATCCCTATCCCTATCCCTATCCCTATCCCTATCCCTATCCCTATCCCTATCCCTATCCCTATCCCTATCCCTATCCCTATCCCTATCCCTATCCCTATCCCTATCCCTATCCCTATCCCTATCCCTATCCCTATCCCTATCCCTATCCCTATCCCTATCCCTATCCCTATCCCTATCCCTATCCCTATCCCTATCCCTATCCCTATCCCTATCCCTATCCCTATCCCTATCCCTATCTCTATCTCTATCTCTATCTCTATCTTTATTTAGATTTAAAGTTGCGTAACAACCATTTTCACAAAGGGGATTTTATTAGACAGTAGAAAGTCCAATCGGGTCCTACTCATAACTAAAAAGTTTAAAACAAAAAAATATTATTAAAAATTTAAAAAACCCGACTGCGTAAAAAACTGAAATGAAAGAACAAGCACTCAGATGTCCGGTGGTCTAGAAATATAACAACTTAAGAGTCGGGATCCATTGAAAAATTAGATTGGCTGTAGAATAATGGATCCCGACTTTATTATGTTTCTAGACCACCGGACATCTGAGTGCTTGTTTTTTTTCTTTTCAGTTTATTACGCAGTCGGGTTTTTTAAATTTTTAATAATATTTTTTTATGTTGTAGGAATCCACTAAGAACGGATTTTTAGAATTTTTACTCCCAATGTGGCAAAATAAGGCATAAACATTTATATGAAAGTTCTTCATTTTCAATGTTAGACGCATTAAATTTCATATACCTACTTCTGATTAGAAATAAATATACATGTATACCAGCGTTTTCAAAATTTCACTACTAAAGGCGTAAAATAGGCGATGGCTGGTTGCATGAAAGTCCGTTATTTTGAAAGTAAGAAGCACGAAATTTGATACAGCTGCTTCTGGTTAAAAATAAACGTACCTCGTGAATTGCAGTTTTTCAAAAATCCACCCCTAAGGGGGCAAATAAGGGTAGAGTGGTTGTATACCTAGACATCCGTTATTTGGGAAAGTGTTCAAGTTTTGATGAAATGATGTCCATTACTTTTAGGACTGCACCTCAGCTTACCATCAGGCGGGGTGCAGTCAATTCGGCGGACTGATAAAAATAAAAACACCCCCAACCGGGGCGTTTTATGTTTGAATCGAACTGATTAAAACCGCATGCCGTCTCGGGTTTTCTAGCGCCGAGGTATAAGGTTGACCAAAAGGTATGTCCGTCACACCCCGGCTGACCCGTACCCTCTCCGGCTTCAAGATGTCCCCTCGGGTTTGCGAGCCACGGTGTCCTCTTCTAGCTCTTTACCTTTATCTATCTCTATCTCTATCCCTATCCCTATCCCTATCCCTATCCCTATCTCTATCTCTATCTCTATCTCTATCTCTATCTCTATCTCTATCTCTACCTCTATCTCTATCTCTATCTCTATCTCTATCTCTATCTCTATCTCTATCTCTATCTCTATCTCTATCTCTATCTCTATCTCTATCTCTATCTCTATCTCTATCCCTATCCCTATCCCTATCCCTATCTCTATCTCTATCTCTATCTCTATCCCTATCCCTATCTCTATCTCTATCTCTATCCCTATCCCTATCCCTATCCCTATCCCTATCCCTATCCCTATCCCTATCCCTATCCCTATCCCTATCCCTATCCCTATCCCTATCCCTATCCCTATCCCTATCCCTATCCCTATCCCTATCCCTATCCCTATCCCTATCCCTATCCCTATCCCTATCCCTATCCCTATCCCTATCCCTATCCCTATCCCTATCCCTATCCCTATCCCTATCCCTATCCCTATCCCTATCCCTATCCCTATCCCTATCCCTATCCCTATCCCTATCCCTATCCCTATCCCTATCCCTATCCCTATCCCTATCCCTATCCCTATCCCTATCCCTATCCCTATCCCTATCCCTATCCCTATCCCTATCCCTATCCCTATCCCTATCCCTATCCCTATCCCTATCCCTATCCCTATCCCTATCCCTATCCCTATCCCTATCCCTATCCCTATCCCTATCCCTATCCCTGGGAAAGTGTTCAAGTTTTGATGAAATGATGTCCATTACTTTTAGGACTGCACCTCAGCTTACCATCAGGCGGGGTGCAGTCAATTCGGCGGACTGATAAAAATAAAAACACCCCCAACCGGGGCGTTTTATGTTTGAATCGAACTGATTAAAACCGCATGCCGTCTCGGGTTTTCTAGCGCCGAGGTATAAGGTTGACCAAAAGGTATGTCCGTCGCACCCCGGCTGACCCGTACCCTCTCCGGCTTCAAGATGTCCCCTCGGGTTTGCGAGCCACGGTGTCCTCTTCTAGCTCTTTACCTTTATCTATCTCTATCTCTATCTCTATCTCTATCTCTATCTCTATCTCTATCTCTATCTCTATCTCTATCTCTATCTCTATCTCTATCTCTATCTCTATCCCTATCCCTATCCCTATCCCTATCCCTATCCCTATCTCTATCTCTATCTCTATCTCTATCTCTATCTCTATCTCTATCTCTATCTCTATCTCTATCTCTATCTCTATCTCTATCTCTATCTCTATCTCTATCTCTATCTCTATCTCTATCTCTATCTCTATCTCTATCTCTATCTCTATCTCTATCTCTATCTCTATCTCTATCTCTATCTCTATCTCTATCTCTATCTCTATCTCTATCTCTATCTCTATCTCTATCTCTATCTCTATCTCTATCTCTATCTCTATCTCTATCTCTATCTCTATCTCTATCTCTATCTCTATCTCTATCTCTATCTCTATCTCTATCTCTATCTCTATCTCTATCTCTATCTCTATCTCTATCTCTATCTCTATCTCTATCTCTATCTCTATCTCTATCTCTATCTCTATCTCTATCTCTATCTCTATCTCTATCTCTATCTCTATCTCTATCTCTATCTCTATCTCTATCCCTATCCCTATCCCTATCTCTATCTCCCTATCCTTATCCCTATCCCTATCCCTATCCCTATCCCTATCCCTATCCCTATCCCTATCCCTATCCCTATCCCTATCCCTATCCCTATCCCTATCCCTATCCCTATCTCTATCTCTATCTCTATCTCTATCTTTATTTAGATTTAAAGTTGCGTAACAACCATTTTCACAAAGGGGATTTTATTAGACAGTAGAAAGTCCAATCGGGTCCTACTCATAACTAAAAAGTTTAAAACAAAAAAATATTATTAAAAATTTAAAAAACCCGACTGCGTAAAAAACTGAAATGAAAGAACAAGCACTCAGATGTCCGGTGGTCTAGAAATATAACAACTTAAGAGTCGGGATCCATTGAAAAATTAGATTGGCTGTAGAATAATGGATCCCGACTGTTAAGTTATTATGTTTCTAGACCACCGGACATCTGAGTGCTTGTTTTTTTTCTTTTCAGTTTATTACGCAGTCGGGTTTTTTAAATTTTTAATAATATTTTTTTATGTTGTAGGAATCCACTAAGAACGGATTTTTAGAATTTTTACTCCCAATGTGGCAAAATAAGGCATAAACATTTATATGAAAGTTCTTCATTTTCAATGTTAGACGCATTAAATTTCATATACCTACTTCTGATTAGAAATAAATATACATGTATACCAGCGTTTTCAAAATTTCACTACTAAAGGCGTAAAATAGGCGATGGCTGGTTGCATGAAAGTCCGTTATTTTGAAAGTAAGAAGCACGAAATTTGATACAGCTGCTTCTGGTTAAAAATAAACGTACCTCGTGAATTGCAGTTTTTCAAAAATCCACCCCTAAGGGGGCAAATAAGGGTAGAGTGGTTGTATACCTAGACATCCGTTATTTGGGAAAGTGTTCAAGTTTTGATGAAATGATGTCCATTACTTTTAGGACTGCACCTCAGCTTACCATCAGGCGGGGTGCAGTCAATTCGGCGGACTGATAAAAATAAAAACACCCCCAACCGGGGCGTTTTATGTTTGAATCGAACTGATTAAAACCGCATGCCGTCTCGGGTTTTCTAGCGCCGAGGTATAAGGTTGACCAAAAGGTATGTCCGTCGCACCCCGGCTGACCCGTACCCTCTCCGGCTTCAAGATGTCCCCTCGGGTTTGCGAGCCACGGTGTCCTCTTCTAGCTCTTTACCTTTATCTATCTCTATCTCTATCTCTATCTCTATCTCTATCTCTATCTCTATCTCTATCTCTATCTCTATCTCTATCTCTATCTCTATCTCTATCTCTATCTCTATCTCTATCTCTATCTCTATCTCTATCTCTATCTCTATCTCTATCTCTATCTCTATCTCTATCTCTATCTCTATCTCTATCTCTATCTCTATCTCTATCTCTATCTCTATCTCTATCTCTATCTCTATCTCTATCTCTATCTCTATCTCTATCTCTATCTCTATCTCTATCTCTATCTCTATCTCTATCTCTATCTCTATCTCTATCTCTATCTCTATCTCTATCTCTATCTCTATCTCTATCTCTATCTCTATCTCTATCTCTATCTCTATCTCTATCTCTATCTCTATCTCTATCTCTATCTCTAGCTCTAGCTCTAGCTCTAGCTCTATCTCTATCTCTATCTCTAGCTCTAGCTCTAGCTCTATCTCTATCTCTATCTCTATCTCTATCCCTATCCCTATCCCTATCCCTATCCCTATCCCTATCCCTATCTCTATCTCTATCTCTATCTCTATCTCTATCTCTATCTCTATCTCTATCTCTATCTCTATCTCTATCTCTATCTCTATCTCTATCTCTATCTCTATCTCTATCTCTATCTCTATCTCTATCTCTATCTCTATCTCTATCTCTATCTCTATCTCTATCTCTATCTCTATCTCTATCTCTATCTCTATCTCTATCTCTATCTCTATCTCTATCTCTATCTCTATCTCTATCTCTATCTCTATCTCTATCTCTATCTCTATCTCTATCTCTATCTCTATCTCTATCTCTATCTCTATCTCTATCTCTATCTCTATCTCTATCTCTATCTCTATCTCTATCTCTATCTCTATCTCTATCTCTATCTCTATCTCTATCTCTATCTCTATCTCTATCTCTATCTCTATCTCTATCTCTATCTCTATCTCTATCTCTATCTCTATCTCTATCTCTATCTCTATCTCTATCCCTATCCCTATCCCTATCTCTATCTCTATCTCTATCTCTATCTCTATCCCTATCCCTATCCCTATCTCTATCTCTATCCCTATCCCTATCCCTATCCCTATCCCTATCCCTATCTCTATCTCTATCTCTATCTCTATCTCTATCTCTATCTCTATCTCTATCTCTATCTCTATCTCTATCTCTATCTCTATCTCTATCTCTATCTCTATCTCTATCTCTATCTCTATCTCTATCTCTATCTCTATCTCTATCTCTATCTCTATCTCTATCTCTATCTCTATCTCTATCTCTATCTCTATCTCTATCTCTATCTCTATCTCTATCTCTATCTCTATCTCTATCTCTATCTCTATCTCTATCTCTATCTCTATCTCTATCTCTATCTCTATCTCTATCTCTATCTCTATCCCTATCCCTATCCCTATCCCTATCCCTATCCCTATCCCTATCCCTATCCCTATCCCTATCCCTATCCCTATCCCTATCCCTATCCCTATCTCTATCTCTATCTCTATCTTTATTTAGATTTAAAGTTGCGTAACAACCATTTTCACAAAGGGGATTTTATTAGACAGTAGAAAGTCCAATCGGGTCCTACTCATAACTAAAAAGTTTAAAACAAAAAAATATTATTAAAAATTTAAAAAACCCGACTGCGTAAAAAACTGAAATGAAAGAACAAGCACTCAGATGTCCGGTGGTCTAGAAATATAACAACTTAAGAGTCGGGATCCATTGAAAAATTAGATTGGCTGTAGAATAATGGATCCCGACTGTTAAGTTATTATGTTTCTAGACCACCGGACATCTGAGTGCTTGTTTTTTTTCTTTTCAGTTTATTACGCAGTCGGGTTTTTTAAATTTTTAATAATATTTTTTTATGTTGTAGGAATCCACTAAGAACGGATTTTTAGAATTTTTACTCCCAATGTGGCAAAATAAGGCATAAACATTTATATGAAAGTTCTTCATTTTCAATGTTAGACGCATTAAATTTCATATACCTACTTCTGATTAGAAATAAATATACATGTATACCAGCGTTTTCAAAATTTCACTACTAAAGGCGTAAAATAGGCGATGGCTGGTTGCATGAAAGTCCGTTATTTTGAAAGTAAGAAGCACGAAATTTGATACAGCTGCTTCTGGTTAAAAATAAACGTACCTCGTGAATTGCAGTTTTTCAAAAATCCACCCCTTAAGGGGGCAAATAAGGGTAGAGTGGTTGTATACCTAGACATCCGTTATTTGGGAAAGTGTTCAAGTTTTGATGAAATGATGTCCATTACTTTTAGGACTGCACCTCAGCTTACCATCAGGCGGGGTGCAGTCAATTCGGCGGACTGATAAAAATAAAAACACCCCCAACCGGGGCGTTTTATGTTTGAATCGAACTGATTAAAACCGCATGCCGTCTCGGGTTTTCTAGCGCCGAGGTATAAGGTTGACCAAAAGGTATGTCCGTCACACCCCGGCTGACCCGTACCCTCTCCGGCTTCAAGATGTCCCCTCGGGTTTGCGAGCCACGGTGTCCTCTTCTAGCTCTTTACCTTTATCTATCTCTATCTCTATCCCTATCCCTATCCCTATCCCTATCCCTATCTCTATCTCTATCTCTATCTCTATCCCTATCCCTATCTCTATCTCTATCTCTATCTCTATCTCTATCTCTATCTCTATCTCTATCTCTATCTCTATCTCTATCTCTATCTCTATCTCTATCTCTATCTCTATCTCTATCTCTATCTCTATCTCTATCTCTATCTCTATCTCTATCTCTATCTCTATCTCTATCTCTATCTCTATCTCTATCTCTATCTCTATCTCTATCTCTATCTCTATCTCTATCTCTATCTCTATCTCTATCTCTATCTCTATCTCTATCTCTATCTCTATCTCTATCTCTATCTCTATCTCTATCTCTATCTCTATCTCTATCTCTATCTCTATCTCTATCTCTATCTCTATCTCTATCTCTATCTCTATCTCTATCTCTATCTCTATCTCTATCTCTATCTCTATCTCTATCTCTATCCCTATCCCTATCCCTATCTCTATCTCTATCTCTATCTCTATCTCTATCCCTATCCCTATCTCTATCTCTATCTCTATCCCTATCCCTATCCCTATCCCTATCCCTATCCCTATCCCTATCCCTATCTCTATCTCTATCTCTAGCTCTATCTCTATCTCTATCTCTATCTCTATCTCTATCTCTATCTCTATCTCTATCTCTATCTCTATCTCTATCTCTATCTCTATCTCTATCTCTATCTCTATCTCTATCTCTATCTCTATCTCTATCTCTATCTCTATCTCTATCTCTATCTCTATCTCTATCTCTATCTCTATCTCTATCTCTATCTCTATCTCTATCTCTATCTCTATCTCTATCTCTATCTCTATCTCTATCCCTATCCCTATCCCTATCCCTATCTCTATCTCTATCTCTATCTCTATCCCTATCCCTATCTCTATCTCTATCTCTATCCGATCCCTATCCCTATCCCTATCCCTATCCCTATCCCTATCCCTATCTCTATCTCTATCTCTATCTCTATCTCTATCTCTATCCCTATCCCTATCCCTATCCCTATCCCTATCTCTATCTCTATCTCTATCTCTATCTCTATCTCTATCTCTATCTCTATCTCTATCTCTATCTCTATCTCTATCTCTATCTCTATCTCTATCTCTATATCTATCTCTATCTCTATCTCTATCTCTATCCCTATCCCTATCCCTATCCCTATCCCTATCCCTATCCCTATCCCTATCCCTATCCCTATCCCTATCCCTATCCCTATCCCTATCCCTATCCCTATCCCTATCCCTATCCCTATCCCTATCCCTATCCCTATCCCTATCCCTATCCCTATCCCTATCCCTATCCCTATCCCTATCCCTATCCCTATCCCTATCCCTATCCCTATCTCTATCTCTATCCCTATCCCTATCCCTATCCCTATCCCTATCCCTATCCCTATCCCTATCCCTATCCCTATCCCTATCCCTATCCCTATCCCTATCCCTATCCCTATCCCTATCCCTATCCCTATCCCTATCCCTATCCCTATCCCTATCCCTATCCCTATCCCTATCCCTATCCCTATCCCTATCCCTATCCCTATCCCTATCCCTATCCCTATCCCTATCCCTATCCCTATCCCTATCTCTATCTCTATCTCTATCTCTATCTTTATTTAGATTTAAAGTTGCGTAACAACCATTTTCACAAAGGGGATTTTATTAGACAGTAGAAAGTCCAATCGGGTCCTACTCATAACTAAAAAGTTTAAAACAAAAAAATATTATTAAAAATTTAAAAAACCCGACTGCGTAAAAAACTGAAATGAAAGAACAAGCACTCAGATGTCCGGTGGTCTAGAAATATAACAACTTAAGAGTCGGGATCCATTGAAAAATTAGATTGGCTGTAGAATAATGGATCCCGACTGTTAAGTTATTATGTTTCTAGACCACCGGACATCTGAGTGCTTGTTTTTTTTCTTTTCAGTTTATTACGCAGTCGGGTTTTTTAAATTTTTAATAATATTTTTTTATGTTGTAGGAATCCACTAAGAACGGATTTTTAGAATTTTTACTCCCAATGTGGCAAAATAAGGCATAAACATTTATATGAAAGTTCTTCATTTTCAATGTTAGACGCATTAAATTTCATATACCTACTTCTGATTAGAAATAAATATACATGTATACCAGCGTTTTCAAAATTTCACTACTAAAGGCGTAAAATAGGCGATGGCTGGTTGCATGAAAGTCCGTTATTTTGAAAGTAAGAAGCACGAAATTTGATACAGCTGCTTCTGGTTAAAAATAAACGTACCTCGTGAATTGCAGTTTTTCAAAAATCCACCCCTAAGGGGGCAAATAAGGGTAGAGTGGTTGTATACCTAGACATCCGTTATTTGGGAAAGTGTTCAAGTTTTGATGAAATGATGTCCATTACTTTTAGGACTGCACCTCAGCTTACCATCAGGCGGGGTGCAGTCAATTCGGCGGACTGATAAAAATAAAAACACCCCCAACCGGGGCGTTTTATGTTTGAATCGAACTGATTAAAACCGCATGCCGTCTCGGGTTTTCTAGCGCCGAGGTATAAGGTTGACCAAAAGGTATGTCCGTCACACCCCGGCTGACCCGTACCCTCTCCGGCTTCAAGATGTCCCCTCGGGTTTGCGAGCCACGGTGTCCTCTTCTAGCTCTTTACCTTTATCTATCTCTATCTCTATCTCTATCTCTATCTCTATCTCTATCTCTATCTCTATCTCTATCTCTATCTCTATCTCTATCTCTATCTCTATCTCTATCTCTACCTCTATCTCTATCTCTATCTCTATCTCTATCTCTATCTCTATCTCTATCTCTATCTCTATCTCTATCTCTATCTCTATCTCTATCTCTATCTCTATCTCTATCCCTATCCCTATCCCTATCCCTATCTCTATCTCTATCTCTATCTCTATCCCTATCCCTATCCCTATCTCTATCTCTAT
Source organism: Lithosia quadra (assembly GCA_963576445.1). Lineage (NCBI taxonomy): Eukaryota > Metazoa > Arthropoda > Insecta > Lepidoptera > Erebidae > Lithosia > Lithosia quadra. The sequence continues at coordinate 5,189,138 of OY754897.1, forward strand.
CCCTATCCCTATCCCTATCCCTATCCCTATCCCTATCCCTATCCCTATCCCTATCCCTATCCCTATCCCTATCCCTATCCCTATCCCTATCCCTATCCCTATCCCTATCCCTATCCCTATCCCTATCCCTATCCCTATCCCTATCCCTATCCCTATCCCTATCCCTATCCCTATCCCTATCCCTATCCCTATCCCTATCCCTATCCCTATCCCTATCCCTATCCCTATCCCTATCCCTATCCCTATCCCTATCCCTATCCCTATCCCTATCCCTATCCCTATCCCTATCCCTATCCCTATCCCTATCCCTATCCCTATCCCTATCCCTATCCCTATCCCTATCCCTATCCCTATCCCTATCCCTATCCCTATCCCTATCCCTATCCCTATCCCTATCCCTATCCCTATCCCTATCCCTATCCCTATCCCTATCCCTATCCCTATCCCTATCCCTATCCCTATCCCTATCCCTATCCCTGGGAAAGTGTTCAAGTTTTGATGAAATGATGTCCATTACTTTTAGGACTGCACCTCAGCTTACCATCAGGCGGGGTGCAGTCAATTCGGCGGACTGATAAAAATAAAAACACCCCCAACCGGGGCGTTTTATGTTTGAATCGAACTGATTAAAACCGCATGCCGTCTCGGGTTTTCTAGCGCCGAGGTATAAGGTTGACCAAAAGGTATGTCCGTCGCACCCCGGCTGACCCGTACCCTCTCCGGCTTCAAGATGTCCCCTCGGGTTTGCGAGCCACGGTGTCCTCTTCTAGCTCTTTACCTTTATCTATCTCTATCTCTATCTCTATCTCTATCTCTATCTCTATCTCTATCTCTATCTCTATCTCTATCTCTATCTCTATCTCTATCTCTATCTCTATCTCTATCCCTATCCCTATCCCTATCCCTATCCCTATCCCTATCTCTATCTCTATCTCTATCTCTATCTCTATCTCTATCTCTATCTCTATCTCTATCTCTATCTCTATCTCTATCTCTATCTCTATCTCTATCTCTATCTCTATCTCTATCTCTATCTCTATCTCTATCTCTATCTCTATCTCTATCTCTATCTCTATCTCTATCTCTATCTCTATCTCTATCTCTATCTCTATCTCTATCTCTATCTCTATCTCTATCTCTATCTCTATCTCTATCTCTATCTCTATCTCTATCTCTATCTCTATCTCTATCTCTATCTCTATCTCTATCTCTATCTCTATCTCTATCTCTATCTCTATCTCTATCTCTATCTCTATCTCTATCTCTATCTCTATCTCTATCTCTATCTCTATCTCTATCTCTATCTCTATCTCTATCTCTATCTCTATCTCTATCTCTATCTCTATCTCTATCCCTATCCCTATCCCTATCTCTATCTCCCTATCCTTATCCCTATCCCTATCCCTATCCCTATCCCTATCCCTATCCCTATCCCTATCCCTATCCCTATCCCTATCCCTATCCCTATCCCTATCCCTATCCCTATCTCTATCTCTATCTCTATCTCTATCTTTATTTAGATTTAAAGTTGCGTAACAACCATTTTCACAAAGGGGATTTTATTAGACAGTAGAAAGTCCAATCGGGTCCTACTCATAACTAAAAAGTTTAAAACAAAAAAATATTATTAAAAATTTAAAAAACCCGACTGCGTAAAAAACTGAAATGAAAGAACAAGCACTCAGATGTCCGGTGGTCTAGAAATATAACAACTTAAGAGTCGGGATCCATTGAAAAATTAGATTGGCTGTAGAATAATGGATCCCGACTGTTAAGTTATTATGTTTCTAGACCACCGGACATCTGAGTGCTTGTTTTTTTTCTTTTCAGTTTATTACGCAGTCGGGTTTTTTAAATTTTTAATAATATTTTTTTATGTTGTAGGAATCCACTAAGAACGGATTTTTAGAATTTTTACTCCCAATGTGGCAAAATAAGGCATAAACATTTATATGAAAGTTCTTCATTTTCAATGTTAGACGCATTAAATTTCATATACCTACTTCTGATTAGAAATAAATATACATGTATACCAGCGTTTTCAAAATTTCACTACTAAAGGCGTAAAATAGGCGATGGCTGGTTGCATGAAAGTCCGTTATTTTGAAAGTAAGAAGCACGAAATTTGATACAGCTGCTTCTGGTTAAAAATAAACGTACCTCGTGAATTGCAGTTTTTCAAAAATCCACCCCTAAGGGGGCAAATAAGGGTAGAGTGGTTGTATACCTAGACATCCGTTATTTGGGAAAGTGTTCAAGTTTTGATGAAATGATGTCCATTACTTTTAGGACTGCACCTCAGCTTACCATCAGGCGGGGTGCAGTCAATTCGGCGGACTGATAAAAATAAAAACACCCCCAACCGGGGCGTTTTATGTTTGAATCGAACTGATTAAAACCGCATGCCGTCTCGGGTTTTCTAGCGCCGAGGTATAAGGTTGACCAAAAGGTATGTCCGTCGCACCCCGGCTGACCCGTACCCTCTCCGGCTTCAAGATGTCCCCTCGGGTTTGCGAGCCACGGTGTCCTCTTCTAGCTCTTTACCTTTATCTATCTCTATCTCTATCTCTATCTCTATCTCTATCTCTATCTCTATCTCTATCTCTATCTCTATCTCTATCTCTATCTCTATCTCTATCTCTATCTCTATCTCTATCTCTATCTCTATCTCTATCTCTATCTCTATCTCTATCTCTATCTCTATCTCTATCTCTATCTCTATCTCTATCTCTATCTCTATCTCTATCTCTATCTCTATCTCTATCTCTATCTCTATCTCTATCTCTATCTCTATCTCTATCTCTATCTCTATCTCTATCTCTATCTCTATCTCTATCTCTATCTCTATCTCTATCTCTATCTCTATCTCTAGCTCTAGCTCTAGCTCTATCTCTATCTCTATCTCTAGCTCTAGCTCTAGCTCTATCTCTATCTCTAGCTCTATCTCTATCTCTATCTCTATCTCTATCTCTATCTCTATCTCTATCTCTATCTCTATCTCTATCTCTATCTCTATCTCTATCTCTATCTCTATCTCTATCTCTATCTCTATCTCTATCTCTATCTCTATCTCTATCTCTATCTCTATCTCTATCTCTATCTCTATCTCTATCTCTATCTCTATCTCTATCTCTATCTCTATCTCTATCTCTATCTCTATCTCTATCTCTATCTCTATCTCTATCTCTATCTCTATCTCTATCTCTATCTCTATCTCTATCTCTATCTCTATCTCTATCTCTATCTCTATCTCTATCTCTATCTCTATCTCTATCTCTATCTCTATCTCTATCTCTATCTCTATCTCTATCTCTATCTCTATCTCTATCTCTATCTCTATCTCTATCTCTATCTCTATCTCTATCTCTATCTCTATCTCTATCTCTATCTCTATCTCTATCTCTATCTCTATCTCTATCTCTATCCCTATCCCTATCCCTATCCCTATCTCTATCTCTATCTCTATCTCTATCCCTATCCCTATCCCTATCTCTATCTCTATCCCTATCCCTATCCCTATCCCTATCCCTATCCCTATCCCTATCCCTATCCCTATCCCTATCTCTATCTCTATCTCTATCTCTATCTCTATCTCTATCTCTATCTCTATCTCTATCTCTATCTCTATCTCTATCTCTATCTCTATCTCTATCTCTATCTCTATCTCTATCTCTATCTCTATCTCTATCTCTATCTCTATCTCTATCTCTATCTCTATCTCTATCTCTATCTCTATCTCTATCTCTATCTCTATCTCTATCTCTATCTCTATCTCTATCTCTATCTCTATCTCTATCTCTATCTCTATCTCTATCTCTATCTCTATCTCTATCTCTATCTCTATCTCTATCTCTATCTCTATCTCTATCTCTATCTCTATCTCTATCTCTATCTCTATCTCTATCTCTATCTCTATCTCTATCTCTATCTCTATCTCTATCTCTATCTCTATCTCTATCTCTATCTCTATCTCTATCTCTATCTCTATCTCTATCTCTATCTCTATCCCTATCCCTATCCCTATCCCTATCCCTATCCCTATCCCTATCCCTATCCCTATCCCTATCCCTATCCCTATCCCTATCCCTATCCCTATCCCTATCTCTATCTCTATCTCTATCTTTATTTAGATTTAAAGTTGCGTAACAACCATTTTCACAAAGGGGATTTTATTAGACAGTAGAAAGTCCAATCGGGTCCTACTCATAACTAAAAAGTTTAAAACAAAAAAATATTATTAAAAATTTAAAAAACCCGACTGCGTAAAAAACTGAAATGAAAGAACAAGCACTCAGATGTCCGGTGGTCTAGAAATATAACAACTTAAGAGTCGGGATCCATTGAAAAATTAGATTGGCTGTAGAATAATGGATCCCGACTGTTAAGTTATTATGTTTCTAGACCACCGGACATCTGAGTGCTTGTTTTTTTTCTTTTCAGTTTATTACGCAGTCGGGTTTTTTAAATTTTTAATAATATTTTTTTATGTTGTAGGAATCCACTAAGAACGGATTTTTAGAATTTTTACTCCCAATGTGGCAAAATAAGGCATAAACATTTATATGAAAGTTCTTCATTTTCAATGTTAGACGCATTAAATTTCATATACCTACTTCTGATTAGAAATAAATATACATGTATACCAGCGTTTTCAAAATTTCACTACTAAAGGCGTAAAATAGGCGATGGCTGGTTGCATGAAAGTCCGTTATTTTGAAAGTAAGAAGCACGAAATTTGATACAGCTGCTTCTGGTTAAAAATAAACGTACCTCGTGAATTGCAGTTTTTCAAAAATCCACCCCTTAAGGGGGCAAATAAGGGTAGAGTGGTTGTATACCTAGACATCCGTTATTTGGGAAAGTGTTCAAGTTTTGATGAAATGATGTCCATTACTTTTAGGACTGCACCTCAGCTTACCATCAGGCGGGGTGCAGTCAATTCGGCGGACTGATAAAAATAAAAACACCCCCAACCGGGGCGTTTTATGTTTGAATCGAACTGATTAAAACTTCTAGCGCCGAGGTATAAGGTTGACCAAAAGGTATGTCCGTCACACCCCGGCTGACCCGTACCCTCTCCGGCTTCAAGATGTCCCCTCGGGTTTGCGAGCCACGGTGTCCTCTTCTAGCTCTTTACCTTTATCTATCTCTATCTCTATCTCTATCTCTATCTCTATCTCTATCTCTATCTCTATCTCTATCTCTATCTCTATCTCTATCTCTATCTCTATCTCTATCTCTATCTCTATCTCTATCTCTATCTCTATCTCTATCTCTATCTCTATCTCTATCTCTATCTCTATCTCTATCTCTATCTCTATCTCTATCTCTATCTCTATCTCTATCTCTATCTCTATCTCTATCTCTATCTCTATCTCTATCTCTATCTCTATCTCTATCTCTATCTCTATCTCTATCTCTATCTCTATCTCTATCTCTATCTCTATCTCTATCTCTATCTCTATCTCTATCTCTATCTCTATCTCTATCTCTATCTCTATCTCTATCTCTATCTCTATCTCTATCTCTATCTCTATCTCTATCTCTATCTCTATCTCTATCTCTATCTCTATCTCTATCTCTATCTCTATCTCTATCTCTATCTCTATCTCTATCTCTATCTCTATCTCTATCTCTATCTCTATCTCTATCTCTATCTCTATCTCTATCTCTATCTCTATCTCTATCTCTATCTCTATCTCTATCTCTATCTCTATCTCTATCTCTATCTCTATCTCTATCTCTATCTCTATCCCTATCCCTATCCCTATCCCTATCCCTATCCCTATCCCTATCCCTATCCCTATCCCTATCCCTATCCCTATCCCTATCCCTATCCCTATCCCTATCCCTATCCCTATCCCTATCCCTATCCCTATCCCTATCCCTATCCCTATCCCTATCCCTATCCCTATCCCTATCCCTATCCCTATCCCTATCCCTATCCCTATCCCTATCCCTATCCCTATCCCTATCCCTATCCCTATCCCTATCCCTATCCCTATCCCTATCCCTATCCCTATCCCTATCCCTATCCCTATCCCTATCTCTATCTCTATCTCTATCCCTATCCCTATCCCTATCCCTATCCCTATCCCTATCCCTATCCCTATCCCTATCCCTATCCCTATCCCTATCCCTATCCCTATCCCTATCCCTATCCCTATCCCTATCCCTATCCCTATCCCTATCCCTATCCCTATCCCTATCCCTATCCCTATCCCTATCCCTATCCCTATCCCTATCCCTATCCCTATCCCTATCCCTATCCCTATCCCTATCCCTATCCCTATCCCTATCCCTATCCCTATCCCTATCCCTATCCCTATCCCTATCCCTATCCCTATCCCTATCCCTATCCCTATCCCTATCCCTATCCCTATCCCTATCCCTATCTCTATCTCTATCTCTATCTCTATCTTTATTTAGATTTAAAGTTGCGTAACAACCATTTTCACAAAGGGGATTTTATTAGACAGTAGAAAGTCCAATCGGGTCCTACTCATAACTAAAAAGTTTAAAACAAAAAAATATTATTAAAAATTTAAAAAACCCGACTGCGTAAAAAACTGAAATGAAAGAACAAGCACTCAGATGTCCGGTGGTCTAGAAATATAACAACTTAAGAGTCGGGATCCATTGAAAAATTAGATTGGCTGTAGAATAATGGATCCCGACTGTTAAGTTATTATGTTTCTAGACCACCGGACATCTGAGTGCTTGTTTTTTTTCTTTTCAGTTTATTACGCAGTCGGGTTTTTTAAATTTTTAATAATATTTTTTTATGTTGTAGGAATCCACTAAGAACGGATTTTTAGAATTTTTACTCCCAATGTGGCAAAATAAGGCATAAACATTTATATGAAAGTTCTTCATTTTCAATGTTAGACGCATTAAATTTCATATACCTACTTCTGATTAGAAATAAATATACATGTATACCAGCGTTTTCAAAATTTCACTACTAAAGGCGTAAAATAGGCGATGGCTGGTTGCATGAAAGTCCGTTATTTTGAAAGTAAGAAGCACGAAATTTGATACAGCTGCTTCTGGTTAAAAATAAACGTACCTCGTGAATTGCAGTTTTTCAAAAATCCACCCCTAAGGGGGCAAATAAGGGTAGAGTGGTTGTATACCTAGACATCCGTTATTTGGGAAAGTGTTCAAGTTTTGATGAAATGATGTCCATTACTTTTAGGACTGCACCTCAGCTTACCATCAGGCGGGGTGCAGTCAATTCGGCGGACTGATAAAAATAAAAACACCCCCAACCGGGGCGTTTTATGTTTGAATCGAACTGATTAAAACCGCATGCCGTCTCGGGTTTTCTAGCGCCGAGGTATAAGGTTGACCAAAAGGTATGTCCGTCGCACCCCGGCTGACCCGTACCCTCTCCGGCTTCAAGATGTCCCCTCGGGTTTGCGAGCCACGGTGTCCTCTTCTAGCTCTTTACCTTTATCTATCTCTATCTCTATCTCTATCTCTATCTCTATCTCTATCTCTATCTCTATCTCTATCTCTATCTCTATCTCTATCTCTATCTCTATCTCTATCTCTATCTCTATCTCTATCTCTATCTCTATCTCTATCTCTATCTCTATCTCTATCTCTATCTCTATCTCTATCTCTATCTCTATCTCTATCTCTATCTCTATCTCTATCTCTATCTCTATCTCTATCTCTATCTCTATCTCTATCTCTATCTCTATCTCTATCTCTATCTCTATCTCTATCTCTATCTCTATCTCTATCTCTATCTCTATCTCTATCTCTATCTCTATCTCTATCTCTATCTCTATCTCTATCTCTATCTCTATCTCTATCTCTATCTCTATCTCTATCTCTATCTCTATCTCTATCTCTATCTCTATCTCTATCTCTATCTCTATCTCTATCTCTATCTCTATCTCTATCTCTATCTCTATCTCTATCTCTATCTCTATCTCTATCTCTATCTCTATCTCTATCTCTATCTCTATCTCTATCTCTATCTCTATCTCTATCTCTATCTCTATCTCTATCTCTATCTCTATCTCTATCTCTATCTCTATCTCTATCTCTATCTCTATCTCTATCTCTATCTCTATCTCTATCTCTATCTCTATCTCTATCTCTATCTCTATCTCTATCTCTATCTCTATCTCTATCTCTATCTCTATCTCTATCTCTATCTCTATCTCTATCTCTATCTCTATCTCTATCTCTATCTCTATCTCTATCTCTATCTCTATCTCTATCTCTATCTCTATCTCTATCTCTATCTCTATCTCTATCTCTATCTCTATCTCTATCTCTATCTCTATCTCTATCTCTATCTCTATCTCTATCTCTATCTCTATCTCTATCTCTATCTCTATCTCTATCTCTATCTCTATCTCTATCTCTATCTCTATCTCTATCTCTATCTCTATCTCTATCTCTATCTCTATCTCTATCTCTATCTCTATCTCTATCTCTATCCCTATCCCTATCCCTATCCCTATCCCTATCCCTATCCCTATCCCTATCCCTATCCCTATCCCTATCCCTATCCCTATCCCTATCCCTATCCCTATCTCTATCTCTATCTCTATCTTTATTTAGATTTAAAGTTGCGTAACAACCATTTTCACAAAGGGGATTTTATTAGACAGTAGAAAGTCCAATCGGGTCCTACTCATAACTAAAAAGTTTAAAACAAAAAAATATTATTAAAAATTTAAAAAACCCGACTGCGTAAAAAACTGAAATGAAAGAACAAGCACTCAGATGTCCGGTGGTCTAGAAATATAACAACTTAAGAGTCGGGATCCATTGAAAAATTAGATTGGCTGTAGAATAATGGATCCCGACTGTTAAGTTATTATGTTTCTAGACCACCGGACATCTGAGTGCTTGTTTTTTTTCTTTTCAGTTTATTACGCAGTCGGGTTTTTTAAATTTTTAATAATATTTTTTTATGTTGTAGGAATCCACTAAGAACGGATTTTTAGAATTTTTACTCCCAATGTGGCAAAATAAGGCATAAACATTTATATGAAAGTTCTTCATTTTCAATGTTAGACGCATTAAATTTCATATACCTACTTCTGATTAGAAATAAATATACATGTATACCAGCGTTTTCAAAATTTCACTACTAAAGGCGTAAAATAGGCGATGGCTGGTTGCATGAAAGTCCGTTATTTTGAAAGTAAGAAGCACGAAATTTGATACAGCTGCTTCTGGTTAAAAATAAACGTACCTCGTGAATTGCAGTTTTTCAAAAATCCACCCCTTAAGGGGGCAAATAAGGGTAGAGTGGTTGTATACCTAGACATCCGTTATTTGGGAAAGTGTTCAAGTTTTGATGAAATGATGTCCATTACTTTTAGGACTGCACCTCAGCTTACCATCAGGCGGGGTGCAGTCAATTCGGCGGACTGATAAAAATAAAAACACCCCCAACCGGGGCGTTTTATGTTTGAATCGAACTGATTAAAACCGCATGCCGTCTCGGGTTTTCTAGCGCCGAGGTATAAGGTTGACCAAAAGGTATGTCCGTCACACCCCGGCTGACCCGTACCCTCTCCGGCTTCAAGATGTCCCCTCGGGTTTGCGAGCCACGGTGTCCTCTTCTAGCTCTTTACCTTTATCTATCTCTATCTCTATCTCTATCTCTATCTCTATCTCTATCTCTATCTCTATCTCTATCTCTATCTCTATCTCTATCTCTATCTCTATCTCTATCTCTATCTCTATCTCTATCTCTATCTCTATCTCTATCTCTATCTCTATCTCTATCTCTATCTCTATCTCTATCTCTATCTCTATCTCTATCTCTATCTCTATCTCTATCTCTATCTCTATCTCTATCTCTATCTCTATCTCTATCTCTATCTCTATCTCTATCTCTATCTCTATCTCTATCTCTATCTCTATCTCTATCTCTATCTCTATCTCTATCTCTATCTCTATCTCTATCTCTATCTCTATCTCTATCTCTATCTCTATCTCTATCTCTATCTCTATCTCTATCTCTATCTCTATCTCTATCTCTATCTCTATCTCTATCTCTATCTCTATCTCTATCTCTATCTCTATCTCTATCTCTATCTCTATCTCTATCTCTATCTCTATCTCTATCTCTATCTCTATCTCTATCTCTATCTCTATCTCTATCTCTATCTCTATCTCTATCTCTATCTCTATCTCTATCTCTATCTCTATCTCTATCTCTATCTCTATCTCTATCTCTATCTCTATCTCTATCTCTATCTCTATCTCTATCTCTATCTCTAGCTCTAGCTCTAGCTCTAGCTCTATCTCTATCTCTATCTCTAGCTCTAGCTCTATCTCTATCTCTAGCTCTAGCTCTATCTCTATCTCTATCTCTATCTCTATCTCTATCTCTATCTCTATCTCTATCTCTATCTCTATCTCTATCTCTATCTCTATCTCTATCTCTATCTCTATCTCTATCTCTATCTCTATCTCTATCTCTATCTCTATCTCTATCTCTATCTCTATCTCTATCTCTATCTCTATCTCTATCTCTATCTCTATCTCTATCTCTATCTCTATCTCTATCTCTATCTCTATCTCTATCTCTATCTCTATCTCTATCTCTATCTCTATCTCTATCTCTATCTCTATCTCTATCTCTATCTCTATCTCTATCTCTATCTCTATCTCTATCTCTATCTCTATCTCTATCTCTATCTCTATCTCTATCTCTATCTCTATCTCTATCTCTATCTCTATCTCTATCTCTATCTCTATCCCTATCCCTATCCCTATCCCTATCTCTATCTCTATCTCTATCTCTATCCCTATCCCTATCCCTATCTCTATCTCTATCCCTATCCCTATCCCTATCCCTATCCCTATCCCTATCCCTATCCCTATCTCTATCTCTATCTCTATCTCTATCTCTATCTCTATCTCTATCTCTATCTCTATCTCTATCTCTATCTCTATCTCTATCTCTATCTCTATCTCTATCTCTATCTCTATCTCTATCTCTATCTCTATCTCTATCTCTATCTCTATCTCTATCTCTATCTCTATCTCTATCTCTATCTCTATCTCTATCTCTATCTCTATCTCTATCTCTATCTCTATCTCTATCTCTATCTCTATCTCTATCTCTATCTCTATCTCTATCTCTATCTCTATCTCTATCTCTATCTCTATCTCTATCTCTATCTCTATCTCTATCTCTATCTCTATCTCTATCTCTATCTCTATCTCTATCTCTATCCCTATCCCTATCCCTATCCCTATCCCTATCCCTATCCCTATCCCTATCCCTATCCCTATCCCTATCCCTATCCCTATCCCTATCCCTATCCCTATCTCTATCTCTATCTCTATCTTTATTTAGATTTAAAGTTGCGTAACAACCATTTTCACAAAGGGGATTTTATTAGACAGTAGAAAGTCCAATCGGGTCCTACTCATAACTAAAAAGTTTAAAACAAAAAAATATTATTAAAAATTTAAAAAACCCGACTGCGTAAAAAACTGAAATGAAAGAACAAGCACTCAGATGTCCGGTGGTCTAGAAATATAACAACTTAAGAGTCGGGATCCATTGAAAAATTAGATTGGCTGTAGAATAATGGATCCCGACTGTTAAGTTATTATGTTTCTAGACCACCGGACATCTGAGTGCTTGTTTTTTTCTTGACAGTTTATTACGCAGTCGGGTTTTTTTTTTTCTTGACAGTTTATTACGCAGTCGGGTTTTTTAAATTTTTAATAATATTTTTTTATGTTGTAGGAATCCACTAAGAACGGATTTTTAGAATTTTTACTCCCAATGTGGCAAAATAAGGCATAAACATTTATATGAAAGTTCTTCATTTTCAATGTTAGACGCATTAAATTTCATATACCTACTTCTGATTAGAAATAAATATACATGTATACCAGCGTTTTCAAAATTTCACTACTAAAGGCGTAAAATAGGCGATGGCTGGTTGCATGAAAGTCCGTTATTTTGAAAGTAAGAAGCACGAAATTTGATACAGCTGCTTCTGGTTAAAAATAAACGTACCTCGTGAATTGCAGTTTTTCAAAAATCCACCCCTTAAGGGGGCAAATAAGGGTAGAGTGGTTGTATACCTAGACATCCGTTATTTGGGAAAGTGTTCAAGTTTTGATGAAATGATGTCCATTACTTTTAGGACTGCACCTCAGCTTACCATCAGGCGGGGTGCAGTCAATTCGGCGGACTGATAAAAATAAAAACACCCCCAACCGGGGCGTTTTATGTTTGAATCGAACTGATTAAAACCGCATGCCGTCTCGGGTTTTCTAGCGCCGAGGTATAAGGTTGACCAAAAGGTATGTCCGTCACACCCCGGCTGACCCGTACCCTCTCCGGCTTCAAGATGTCCCCTCGGGTTTGCGAGCCACGGTGTCCTCTTCTTGCTCTTTATCTTTCTTTTTCTCTATCTCTATCTCTATCTCTATCTCTATCTCTATCTCTATCTCTATCTCTATCTCTATCTCTATCTCTATCTCTATCTCTATCTCTATCTCTATCTCTATCTCTATCTCTATCTCTATCTCTATCTCTATCTCTATCTCTATCTCTATCTCTATCTCTATCTCTATCTCTATCTCTATCTCTATCTCTATCTCTATCTCTATCTCTATCTCTATCTCTATCTCTATCTCTATCTCTATCTCTATCTCTATCTCTATCTCTATCTCTATCTCTATCTCTATCTCTATCTCTATCTCTATCTCTATCCCTATCCCTATCCCTATCCCTATCCCTATCCCTATCCCTATCCCTATCCCTATCCCTATCCCTATCCCTATCCCTATCCCTATCCCTATCCCTATCCCTATCCCTATCCCTATCCCTATCCCTATCCCTATCCCTATCCCTATCCCTATCCCTATCCCTATCCCTATCCCTATCCCTATCCCTATCCCTATCCCTATCCCTATCCCTATCCCTATCCCTATCCCTATCCCTATCCCTATCCCTATCCCTATCCCTATCCCTATCCCTATCCCTATCCCTATCCCTATCCCTATCCCTATCCCTATCCCTATCCCTATCCCTATCCCTATCCCTATCCCTATCCCTATCCCTATCCCTATCCCTATCCCTATCCCTATCCCTATCCCTATCCCTATCCCTATCCCTATCCCTATCCCTATCCCTATCCCTATCCCTATCCCTATCCCTATCCCTATCCCTATCCCTATCCCTATCCCTATCCCTATCCCTATCCCTATCCCTATCCCTATCCCTATCCCTATCCCTATCCCTATCCCTATCCCTATCCCTATCCCTATCCCTATCCCTATCCCTATCCCTATCCCTATCCCTATCCCTATCCCTATCCCTATCCCTATCCCTATCCCTATCCCTATCCCTATCCCTATCCCTATCCCTATCCCTATCCCTATCCCTATCCCTATCCCTATCTCTATCTCTATCTCTATCTCTATCTTTATTTAGATTTAAAGTTGCGTAACAACCATTTTCACAAAGGGGATTTTATTAGACAGTAGAAAGTCCAATCGGGTCCTACTCATAACTAAAAAGTTTAAAACAAAAAAATATTATTAAAAATTTAAAAAACCCGACTGCGTAAAAAACTGAAATGAAAGAACAAGCACTCAGATGTCCGGTGGTCTAGAAATATAACAACTTAAGAGTCGGGATCCATTGAAAAATTAGATTGGCTGTAGAATAATGGATCCCGACTGTTAAGTTATTATGTTTCTAGACCACCGGACATCTGAGTGCTTGTTTTTTTTCTTTTCAGTTTATTACGCAGTCGGGTTTTTTAAATTTTTAATAATATTTTTTTATGTTGTAGGAATCCACTAAGAACGGATTTTTAGAATTTTTACTCCCAATGTGGCAAAATAAGGCATAAACATTTATATGAAAGTTCTTCATTTTCAATGTTAGACGCATTAAATTTCATATACCTACTTCTGATTAGAAATAAATATACATGTATACCAGCGTTTTCAAAATTTCACTACTAAAGGCGTAAAATAGGCGATGGCTGGTTGCATGAAAGTCCGTTATTTTGAAAGTAAGAAGCACGAAATTTGATACAGCTGCTTCTGGTTAAAAATAAACGTACCTCGTGAATTGCAGTTTTTCAAAAATCCACCCCTTAAGGGGGCAAATAAGGGTAGAGTGGTTGTATACCTAGACATCCGTTATTTGGGAAAGTGTTCAAGTTTTGATGAAATGATGTCCATTACTTTTAGGACTGCACCTCAGCTTACCATCAGGCGGGGTGCAGTCAATTCGGCGGACTGATAAAAATAAAAACACCCCCAACCGGGGCGTTTTATGTTTGAATCGAACTGATTAAAACCGCATGCCGTCTCGGGTTTTCTAGCGCCGAGGTATAAGGTTGACCAAAAGGTATGTCCGTCACACCCCGGCTGACCCGTACCCTCTCCGGCTTCAAGATGTCCCCTCGGGTTTGCGAGCCACGGTGTCCTCTTCTAGCTCTTTACCTTTATCTATCTCTATCTCTATCTCTATCTCTATCTCTATCTCTATCTCTATCTCTATCTCTATCTCTATCTCTATCTCTATCTCTATCTCTATCTCTATCTCTATCTCTATCTCTATCTCTATCTCTATCTCTATCTCTATCTCTATCTCTATCTCTATCTCTATCTCTATCTCTATCTCTATCTCTATCTCTATCTCTATCTCTATCTCTATCTCTATCTCTATCTCTATCTCTATCTCTATCTCTATCTCTATCTCTATCTCTATCTCTATCTCTATCTCTATCTCTATCTCTATCTCTATCTCTATCTCTATCTCTATCTCTATCTCTATCTCTAGCTCTAGCTCTAGCTCTATCTCTATCTCTATCTCTAGCTCTAGCTCTAGCTCTATCTCTATCTCTATCTCTATCTCTAGCTCTATCTCTATCTCTATCTCTATCTCTATCTCTATCTCTATCTCTATCTCTATCTCTATCTCTATCTCTATCTCTATCTCTATCTCTATCTCTATCTCTATCTCTATCTCTATCTCTATCTCTATCTCTATCTCTATCTCTATCTCTATCTCTATCTCTATCTCTATCTCTATCTCTATCTCTATCTCTATCTCTATCTCTATCTCTATCTCTATCTCTATCTCTATCTCTATCTCTATCTCTATCTCTATCTCTATCTCTATCTCTATCTCTATCTCTATCTCTATCTCTATCTCTATCTCTATCTCTATCTCTATCTCTATCTCTATCTCTATCTCTATCTCTATCTCTATCTCTATCTCTATCTCTATCTCTATCTCTATCTCTATCTCTATCTCTATCTCTATCTCTATCTCTATCTCTATCTCTATCTCTATCTCTATCTCTATCTCTATCTCTATCTCTATCCCTATCCCTATCCCTATCCCTATCCCTATCTCTATCTCTATCTCTATCCCTATCCCTATCCCTATCTCTATCTCTATCCCTATCCCTATCCCTATCCCTATCCCTATCCCTATCCCTATCCCTATCTCTATCTCTATCTCTATCTCTATCTCTATCTCTATCTCTATCTCTATCTCTATCTCTATCTCTATCTCTATCTCTATCTCTATCTCTATCTCTATCTCTATCTCTATCTCTATCTCTATCTCTATCTCTATCTCTATCTCTATCTCTATCTCTATCTCTATCTCTATCTCTATCTCTATCTCTATCTCTATCTCTATCTCTATCTCTATCTCTATCTCTATCTCTATCTCTATCTCTATCTCTATCTCTATCTCTATCTCTATCTCTATCTCTATCTCTATCTCTATCTCTATCTCTATCTCTATCTCTATCTCTATCTCTATCTCTATCTCTATCTCTATCTCTATCTCTATCTCTATCTCTATCCCTATCCCTATCCCTATCCCTATCCCTATCCCTATCCCTATCCCTATCCCTATCCCTATCCCTATCCCTATCCCTATCCCTATCCCTATCCCTATCTCTATCTCTATCATTTTCACAAAGGGGATTTTATTAGACAGTAGAAAGTCCAATCGGGTCCTACTCATAACTAAAAAGTTTAAAACAAAAAAATATTATTAAAAATTTAAAAAACCCGACTGCGTAAAAAACTGAAATGAAAGAACAAGCACTCAGATGTCCGGTGGTCTAGAAATATAACAACTTAAGAGTCGGGATCCATTGAAAAATTAGATTGGCTGTAGAATAATGGATCCCGACTGTTAAGTTATTATGTTTCTAGACCACCGGACATCTGAGTGCTTGTTTTTTTTCTTTTCAGTTTATTACGCAGTCGGGTTTTTTAAATTTTTAATAATATTTTTTTATGTTGTAGGAATCCACTAAGAACGGATTTTTAGAATTTTTACTCCCAATGTGGCAAAATAAGGCATAAACATTTATATGAAAGTTCTTCATTTTCAATGTTAGACGCATTAAATTTCATATACCTACTTCTGATTAGAAATAAATATACATGTATACCAGCGTTTTCAAAATTTCACTACTAAAGGCGTAAAATAGGCGATGGCTGGTTGCATGAAAGTCCGTTATTTTGAAAGTAAGAAGCACGAAATTTGATACAGCTGCTTCTGGTTAAAAATAAACGTACCTCGTGAATTGCAGTTTTTCAAAAATCCACCCCTTAAGGGGGCAAATAAGGGTAGAGTGGTTGTATACCTAGACATCCGTTATTTGGGAAAGTGTTCAAGTTTTGATGAAATGATGTCCATTACTTTTAGGACTGCACCTCAGCTTACCATCAGGCGGGGTGCAGTCAATTCGGCGGACTGATAAAAATAAAAACACCCCCAACCGGGGCGTTTTATGTTTGAATCGAACTGATTAAAACCGCATGCCGTCTCGGGTTTTCTAGCGCCGAGGTATAAGGTTGACCAAAAGGTATGTCCGTCACACCCCGGCTGACCCGTACCCTCTCCGGCTTCAAGATGTCCCCTCGGGTTTGCGAGCCACGGTGTCCTCTTCTTGCTCTTTATCTTTCTTTTTCTCTATCTCTATCTCTATCTCTATCTCTATCTCTATCTCTATCTCTATCTCTATCTCTATCTCTATCTCTATCTCTATCTCTATCTCTATCTCTATCTCTATCTCTATCTCTATCTCTATCTCTATCTCTATCTCTATCTCTATCTCTATCTCTATCTCTATCTCTATCTCTATCTCTATCTCTATCTCTATCTCTATCTCTATCTCTATCTCTATCTCTATCTCTATCTCTATCTCTATCTCTATCTCTATCTCTATCTCTATCTCTATCTCTATCTCTATCTCTATCTCTATCTCTATCTCTATCTCTATCTCTATCTCTATCTCTATCTCTATCTCTATCTCTATCTCTATCTCTATCTCTATCCCTATCCCTATCCCTATCCCTATCCCTATCCCTATCCCTATCCCTATCCCTATCCCTATCCCTATCCCTATCCCTATCCCTATCCCTATCCCTATCCCTATCCCTATCCCTATCCCTATCCCTATCCCTATCCCTATCCCTATCCCTATCCCTATCCCTATCCCTATCCCTATCCCTATCCCTATCCCTATCCCTATCCCTATCCCTATCCCTATCCCTATCCCTATCCCTATCCCTATCCCTATCCCTATCCCTATCCCTATCCCTATCCCTATCCCTATCCCTATCCCTATCCCTATCCCTATCCCTATCCCTATCCCTATCCCTATCCCTATCCCTATCCCTATCCCTATCCCTATCCCTATCCCTATCCCTATCCCTATCCCTATCCCTATCCCTATCCCTATCCCTATCCCTATCCCTATCCCTATCCCTATCCCTATCCCTATCCCTATCCCTATCCCTATCCCTATCCCTATCCCTATCCCTATCCCTATCCCTATCCCTATCCCTATCCCTATCCCTATCCCTATCCCTATCCCTATCCCTATCCCTATCCCTATCCCTATCCCTATCCCTATCCCTATCCCTATCCCTATCCCTATCCCTATCCCTATCCCTATCCCTATCCCTATCCCTATCCCTATCCCTATCCCTATCTCTATCTCTATCTCTATCTTTATTTAGATTTAAAGTTGCGTAACAACCATTTTCACAAAGGGGATTTTATTAGACAGTAGAAAGTCCAATCGGGTCCTACTCATAACTAAAAAGTTTAAAACAAAAAAATATTATTAAAAATTTAAAAAACCCGACTGCGTAAAAAACTGAAATGAAAGAACAAGCACTCAGATGTCCGGTGGTCTAGAAATATAACAACTTAAGAGTCGGGATCCATTGAAAAATTAGATTGGCTGTAGAATAATGGATCCCGACTGTTAAGTTATTATGTTTCTAGACCACCGGACATCTGAGTGCTTGTTTTTTTTCTTTTCAGTTTATTACGCAGTCGGGTTTTTTAAATTTTTAATAATATTTTTTTATGTTGTAGGAATCCACTAAGAACGGATTTTTAGAATTTTTACTCCCAATGTGGCAAAATAAGGCATAAACATTTATATGAAAGTTCTTCATTTTCAATGTTAGACGCATTAAATTTCATATACCTACTTCTGATTAGAAATAAATATACATGTATACCAGCGTTTTCAAAATTTCACTACTAAAGGCGTAAAATAGGCGATGGCTGGTTGCATGAAAGTCCGTTATTTTGAAAGTAAGAAGCACGAAATTTGATACAGCTGCTTCTGGTTAAAAATAAACGTACCTCGTGAATTGCAGTTTTTCAAAAATCCACCCCTAAGGGGGCAAATAAGGGTAGAGTGGTTGTATACCTAGACATCCGTTATTTGGGAAAGTGTTCAAGTTTTGATGAAATGATGTCCATTACTTTTAGGACTGCACCTCAGCTTACCATCAGGCGGGGTGCAGTCAATTCGGCGGACTGATAAAAATAAAAACACCCCCAACCGGGGCGTTTTATGTTTGAATCGAACTGATTAAAACCGCATGCCGTCTCGGGTTTTCTAGCGCCGAGGTATAAGGTTGACCAAAAGGTATGTCCGTCACACCCCGGCTGACCCATACCCTCTCCGGCTTCAAGATGTCCCCTCGGGTTTGCGAGCCACGGTGTCCTCTTCTAGCTCTTTACCTTTATCTATCTCTATCTCTATCTCTATCTCTATCTCTATCTCTCTATCTCTATCTCTATCTCTATCTCTATCTCTATCTCTATCTCTATCTCTATCTCTATCTCTATCTCTATCTCTATCTCTATCTCTATCTCTATCTCTATCTCTATCTCTATCTCTATCTCTATCTCTATCTCTATCTAAACCGACTCGCTATTGTTTTACTTGCCCATTACAGACAAGTTAAAGTTAATTACCTACTTTTTAATTTGGTTTATTTGATTTTAATTTAGAAATTCTTGGTTTTTAACCTATTACAGATAGGTTTAAGTGTCAAATTCGACTCAGTAGGTTAGGTTATGTTAGAACTGTGACCCCCCGGCACGAGCCGAGCGAGCGAAGCGAGCGTGCCGCGGCAGCGGCCGGCGAGTGCTAGAACCGACTCGCTATTGTTTTACTTGCCCATTACAGACAAGTTAAAGTTAATTACCTACTTTTTAATTTGGTTTATTTGATTTTAATTTAGAAATTCTTGGTTTTGAATATCTGGATATTGTTTTTCTGGATATTAATTAACTGCATTTCAAAAATTTGTGTTTTAAAAATTCGGCTTTCGTGCATATGGATTACGGTCATCTGGATTTTGTGCATTTAGATTTCGTGTATCTGGAACTCGTTCGTCTGGATTATAAAACATCGTACAAATGAATAAATGGGCAAATGAAATTCTGAGTTGCGATCATATGGCAAATAAAACTTCGGAATTTGAAAAAACGGGATTATGAAAAAATGGTCAAACGTTTTCGGAATTATGATATTCGGAATATTAAAATTCGGGATTAAGATAGGTAACCAAGTCGGACATATTATATCTCTAAGATAGGTTTAGTCAGCCATTTTGTAAGTACTGTTGAGTTGTAATTTATAGTGTTAGTTCTAAATTTGTATTGCGATGGAAGTGCGATGGGTTAATTCTGTCATATTAACGGGGTAATAGATACGAAAATTGTTGTAGATTACACGTAATTTCTTTTAAAGTTCGAAGTTTGTGTGGGATGTTCTATCACGCGGGATGTGAGTACATCCAATATATTGTAAAGTTGTGCGGGTTGTAATTGCTATTAGATTAATAGAGGGTTGCATTAATAAGTTGTTTTGTGGTTTCAAAGAGTTGAGGCGCGTAAGGGAAGTGGGGTAGGGATTGATCGTAACCAAGACTCCTTTAGTTGCGGGAGGACTAATGTGAATGTAGTAGCATTTTTCCTTTTGCTGGGCTGCTGAGTCTGGCAGTTCTGCGATCAATAAAATCTGTCTTTTGCCGAGGGTAGGTGGGATACTTATAGGTTAGAAATAGGTAGGGCTGCGGCTGCCGAAATAGACTAGGAATGACCAAATAGGCAAATCCCAGTCATGGTATTGGGCCATAACACAAGCCATATCCATCTTTTATAGCTAGGGTTCCGAAATCCCTCTAGAGCGGGTCGGACTTCGACTTTTCCTGTTTACAGGGTCGGAGAGCTCTCCAGATGGATGTATCTGAAGGGAGTGCCCTTACCTTCAGACATTCAGTCTGGTCTTCTATGTATCTATGTATATATACACGAAAATAGTAGTTAGTTGGTTCATATTCACAACCTCAGCGTCAGCTGGTGGATATGGGCAAGCACACGGTCGTTACTAGGTTCAAAGCCAAGCCTGACCAGCTTGCATCTTGGACAGCCCGCGTAGTCAGGGCACATCACACACCACACGTTTAATTCAAATATGGAGGCGTTCTCCCAACTTGCTTTACATAATAATCTTTATTGAAGGTAGGTTAGGTACTCATTCTTAAATTATTTAGGGAGGCTATTCGTTAGTGAAAACTATAATCATTGTGTTGTTCTAATAAAACAAGTGCTCAATAATAAACTTATTTTGTTGTGTCAGTGGATGTATAAATGGTGCGGACTGTTGGTTACTATACCTAAGTATTTATTAAGACTAGGCAGTGAGAGTGTTAGCTGTGACTTCTAGTGCTGGGAGGTATGTTCACGGTACTGAAGGTTTAATGTTTTATTACGTTTCAATTACTAGTATGATGTGTTGTTTATTAAATTTCGTTTGTTGGACGTAGTTAATGTCTTTAACTACCACTGATTACTCATTAAGAGTTAGTTATTTGCGACAGAATCTGTAAGGGCTTACCTTGTATACCTAACTAAATCAATATTATTTGATATAACATTACTTACATTAAGTTTGTAATTGTATCGGATTTGTTCCGAAAGACTTACCTATTATCTGGTGACCGATCGATTGAACGTTGAATCAATCATTAATCAAACTTGCTATTCTGCATTACTTGTATCGTAATAGTTAGAATGGGTCAACTAGATCTAGATCAACCCTCACGTTTAGCTGAGACCTCTCAAATCTGAGAACTGTATCGAAATCTATTGGCTTCAGGTTACCCACCTGTACAGATATCTTCTAAACCAGGGATATACTGTAGAATTCTGCCTTATACGTGTCAAGTATTAGAGTAGTCTAAAAGTCCTTACTTAAGGCAAAATACCTACACAAATACTATCCGTTTGATGGATTGGTCATTGGACTTAGCTTCATGTAAAACTAACTATTCAGTGTACCCTTACACGAATCTATCGTATCTAGTTAGAAGTGAGATTAATAATACCTTCAATTGTAACACTATGTGTTCTAACCTTTGGTTCTAACATAAAGATTATGTGAACACTGGGATGGGTTTTCCGGCTGTCTCGGTTCTGTGCGACCCTTGCATATCTAGTGTAAGACTAGAATGTAATTCGCTAAAGACAGGAGGGAGATATTTCCATCTTGTGTTGTATCTCATCGCGATAGGCGTGTGTTGGAGCCTTCGCCAAAAGGGGGAACACAAAATATTGTAAAGAGTAAACTTATATAAGTAATTGTTCGCCAAAAGGGGGAACAAATAATGTCAAAAGTAGACTTATAAAATTATACGCCAAAAGGGGAAACAAATAAAGTAAAAGAGTGGACTAGCGAATTAATTGTATACTTTGAATAAAGTGGGTTAGCAACAAATATCATATAGGAACGTTTAGTAACTGTTACTTTATAATAACTAATATTAATATTAAGTATTTATTCCTAAGGACGCTCACCTTAAACATAGTTTGGATAGTGAAAGATATTGTGTGGGTAACTTTGACGAGATTGACTGTTAAGACCGAAGGTCATAGATTATAAAAATAACAGTAGGGTAGGTTTGTTAAAATTTGCGGAATGTGAAATGGAAGGTAGTAGGAATATAGATAGGTTACCTAGATTAATAGCTTGTTGCTAGGCGTCAGACTTAAGTAGTCGAGGGTAGGAACCAACTATTCCAGAGATCTTATAGAATCAGGGAGACTTCGGATCATGATTGGGTTCTGTATACCGCTAAACGATCACAAGGCCAAATTAGTAGTTTAACGGTAGACGATTAGTTGTAATTTATTTATAGGTAGACGAAGAGAGGTTATAGGTAGAGTACTTGTGCGCTCTAGAGGTGAAACTAACACACGAACCAATACAGCGAGGGTAGGAACGTAATGTGAGAGGATGTATGCGAAGGTATGAACGAATGTTGATGGGTGAATGAGATGTACGCGAGTGATGTATGCTATATATATATCTACATATACTTATATTTATATGCTTTAGGTAGGGGAGGGGTAGAAGGGGGGGGTTACAAGTATATCCCGACCGAGACGTCATTCGTTACACGCTCGCATTATTATACTTAGTCAAGAGTCCACGAGGAAACTGCCAGTGTGCGTCAGGACTCGTCAGGAGTGGCGGCCTACGGCATAGCGTGCGGCATATAACAGACATGACTGGTGGTTTCGCTCATTTCATTTTTTTTCACGGATGATGGGAGGAAAAACTTAACTCTGACATACATGAGAATGGAGGAAAAATACATGTTGCGCGGACCCCAAATAATTGGGACAAGGGCAGGTAGATGATGATGATGGGAGGAAAAACTTAGTAAAAAATTCGGGGTATCGACAATTCCTCAAAATAGTCTAACGAATTAAACATGGCGTAAATGTTTCAACTGTGCGTGGATACCAAAATTATTAAGAATATCGAAAACTGCTCAAAGGAATCTCGGGTTGAGGTGTAATAGATAGGAAACGGAAAGAAAATAAAACAATATTTGGTTGGTATTGAGGGTAGAATCTATAATTAAGCATTTCGATCATAACCTAACTCCGATACGCGTGAAGAGTCGGTGGTGCGTGAGGCTCGTGTTCCAACTGGTTGTGTTGCCGAATCCCTCGTCACCGGCATGTTTAGAATTCTCGGCGATGATGACGCGACGCTGCGAGTTCATCGGCTCCTGAGCGTGCAGCATCATCATGTAATGTGACATCTCGAGAGGGAACCTGACAGAAGGAAACAAGAATAATTCACTCTTCTGTAACAAAGTTTCTTATATTGAAACTAGTGTTCAGCTACTTCTAAGGGCGACTACTTTTCGATTAATTTCTTTTACTACCGATTCGGGCATTTACAATGTGAGCAAAGATATTACAAAGAAGTATCCTTGGCACAGTCACTTCTATTTCCTATTCTGGATTATGCAGATGTCAGCTATCTGCCTCACTGAAGACCAACTAAATAAGCTTGAGAGACTCCAGAACCTCTGCATAAGATTCGTATTTGGTCTTCGCAAATATGATCACGTTTCTGAATATCGAAAAAAGCTCAAGTGGTTACCTATACGCCTTCGCCGGAATGCTGACATACTCTTTCTACTGTACACCATACTGTTTAATCCTGCTACTCCATCTTACCTTAAAAATATAATTTAGAAATTAAAAAACCCGACTGCGTAAAAAACTAAAAAGAAAAAAAACAAGCACTCAGATGTCCGGTGGTCTAGAAACATAACAACTTAACAGTCGGGATCCACTATTCATCAACCAATCTTATTTTTCAATGGATCCCGACTGTTAAGTTGTTATGTTTCTAGACCACCGGACATCTGAGTGCTTGTTTTTTTTCTTTTTAGTTTTTTACGCAGTCGGGTTTTTTAATTTCTAAATTATATTTTTTTATTTTATACTTTTTAGTTATAGGTGTCCTAGCCAGCTATTTACCCGATTGGACTTTCTACTGTCTAATAAAAACCTATGAATTGTTGTTACGCAACTTTAATCGCTATAGATCCTAAATGGTCAATGGAATCGAAAAATGTTGAAAGGAAACTAAAAATGATTTTTAAATACCTATTCAACGATACCCCACTTGACATAGTTTGTTGAATTTCATTTTTTAATTTTCCCAATATGGCGTCCAGTAGTCGCCATATTGAATTTTCACTGACGTTATGTCTTTAGTGACACTCGCCGGGCTAAGAGGAATCGATTGACGTGTGAATCATGAAAATCGGCCCAGGCGTTTGGTCTGTATAGTGCTTCAAAGGAACATACAAACATACATACATACATACATACATACATACATACATAGGCTGTTAAACACATTACCACTCCTTTGCGTTACGCAGTCGGGTAAAAAACGGTTTATTTTTCTAAACGATACGCATTGCCAGTTTTTGAGATCGGCAGAGAATTTAAGATTGAAAATGCCGAGGCATTCCACAAAGTTCACTGATAAATCCTTCTCCGTTCAAGCAGTTCGTTTGTGGAATGTTCTTCCGGTAGTCATTAGACGCGCAAAATCCCTGCCGGTGTTTAAGTAATCTGTGTATGAACACTATCTACGAGACATCGGTTACAGCTAGACATTTTTTACTCCTTTTTATCGATGGTTGGGTAACAGGACGGGCGCCTGTCACCCTACACCCACCGTCGGTGAAGTGGCGCAATGCTCGTCCCACCCCCCCTAACTCCCTTTCGGGGGGTTGAGGGGGCCATCTTAAAACCGTAGATGGTCCGAGGTCATCAGGGGTGAGAAGGATATGCCCATAGGGTAACCTTACACTCAGGTAATTAAGGCCCGAGACGGCGTGCGGTTTTAGTCGGTTCGATCCCGACATAACCAGCCCCGATGACCGACGGGGTGGTATCCATGGTGATTTCCGCACGATAAAAAAAGGAGTTAGATCCAGGAATCTCACTGGCTAAGGCACAGGACCATGCCATGCAATTAAATTGTCGTCACACTGCTGAATCAAAATCTCTTTTACGGCTATTATGGGCTGGAGCTCCACCTTTTTTTCATCAATCAAAAAGACATCAATAATTTATAATCATTCTGAGCATAATTTAAAACACGGAATAGTTGCGATCTTTTCTGGGATTTCGAACGAAACAAATAGGTACTATGAAATAGGAATTTTATTAAATGCCAAATTTTCCTTAAATTTGCCGTATATCATTACTTCGCAGAATTTGTGCCTTAACAGCGACACTATCATATGGTGTAATAATAATGTGTGTGTTTTTTTTTCAGAATCAAGGGGTTCGATTCTCAGCTAGTTTTATTAGTTTTTCAAAAATCTAATGATGAGGTTTTAAGTTTCATCAAAATCGCGCTCGTGACTCTTTTGACCATTTTTCGCTATTCCTTATAGTTTCAGATTTGACCATCCAATCCCTTTTGAAAAATTCACCCTCTATACTAGGAGACTGGTTTTGTTGTGTAGTTTTTACCTACGAATTTTATTACTGAAGGGTGGAACTACATTCAAAAAAACATACTAGAAATCATCTACATCTCATTTCTTAGAAATTGTGAAAGAAAAAAGTGTGGAAACATCTTCAATCTAATTTTTATTTCAAGAGGATTCTGGTGAACCGACGAGTTCACTGATATCCCCTGGGGATTAGGTTAGGGGATCCTGGTGGCCATACTCAATTATAAGTTTAACAATTTTTCGTTTGACTGTACTCTTTTGGCTTAAACTATAGATTTTCCATAAAATTATAGGTGGTCCCAGTTGACGGAAGAAAAATATTTAAATTTAATAGAACCGGCAACTGGAACCGCGGTCCCAGCTTTTGCGGTCCCAGTCGCTGGAATCCTCGGGTACAGGTACCAAGCCATTATTATTATTATATTCTTTATTTTATTTTTTTTTATTTACAGGTAAGCAAAAACATAATTAACTAACATTTAAAACCATAAACCCGTCATGGGTTTGAGTCGCCCCCGTCAAATAACCCACTCCGTATCGTTCCCGGTGCAAAGGTGCCCATAATGCTGGCCCCGTGGTTCGACCGTATGGTTCGATCAATCGCACTACGTGAACTTTTTTTTCCAGTTGGTTCGAGTGATCGAACCATGTGTTTTTAAGATTCCTGATAGTTCGATCAATCGCACTACATGAACTTTTTTTCCACTTGGTTCGAGTGATCGAACCATGTGTTTTTAAGGTTCCTGTTAGTTCGATCAATCGCACTACATTAAATTTTTTTTTCCACTTCGTTCGATTGATCATATGTTTTTGGGAAAATATAATAGTCATTCGGACTACGACTAGGGTACTGACACTAGTAGTCAGCCCCGCACCAGTACTCAGCCTTTTTCGGTTCAAAACCAATAGAAATAGCATTCTAATAGAAACTAACCTATAGAATTACTTTAAATTGGTTCTGTGACTCCTCATTAGTCGATTCAAATCCAAACATATTAGCTAAGTGGCTGCGAAGTATTTTAAATAATAGTTTTTTCGATGTCGTCTGCTGACGAGGCGATACGCGGCGCGCGCGCCATTTTTTTGTTAGTGGAAGCGTTCGCAAAAACGTTATTATTTTTCCTTTTTTTGTCAGTTTTAAGGCACTTTGTATTAACATTTCCATTAATTAATAGTTTTGGCATCATAATCAATGAAAAAGTATCGTGTTATTCTTAAGAATTAGTAATAATGAGGCGGCCGAATACTGGGTCCCTTTTGTATATACATTATCTAGTACCCAGCCACCCTGGCTGAGTACTGGTTTTAACGCTGTTTTTTTATTTAGAGTTATATTTAGTATCATTTTAAAGTTCAGAGTTCATCCTTTAATCTAGTATACCCATACCATAACGGTTTTGTCAAAAACCCAATAGTCGGCCACTTAAACAGTTGAAGTTGGTTACATGGCTGAGTACTGGGGAAAGTATACCCAGTGCTCAGTCGTCCCTATATTTAAATTGTTTCCTTATGCAGTTTCTTTTTAAGGCTATTTTAAACATACATACATACAAATCACGCCTTTTTCCCAGTGGACAGATGTTGGCTCTGGGAAACCATTAGACCAGACAACATCTGTCCACTTGCTACGATCTTGCATACTCCTTTCGCTTCTTCAACTTTTATAATTGTTTTCATACACCCACGCCGGTTGCTGGTACTCTTGACCTGACCTTTTTCCAAAACTTCCTGGATCTGATTAGAATATGTACGCCTAGGTCGACCTTTAACTGGTTGTCCATTCACCCTCACCTCATAATTATATATGTTTCGTCAATCTTCTTCCATCCATTCCTTTCTCTGTCTTGGTCACTACATCTTCAACCATACCGCAACGTTCCCTTATCCCACTGTTACACATTCGGTCCATCAACTTTACTCTAACTATGCTTCTCAGACTTCTTATTTCCACAGCATTCAATCTACTTTCATGCTTCTTCTACCATACCCAACATTCACTACCTTATATAAGTTTGGAAACGAGAACTCCTCTATGTACAGTGAGACGTGCCTTTTTAGACACGATCTGACTGCTCATAAAATTATGCAGCGCCCCATTCACTTGATTAACTGCTATTCAGGAAAGAAAGTTACAGAGGCCAAAAATTTTAAAGAAGAAAGTAAAAAAGAAAACAAAACAGCTCTAAATTATAAACTAGTAAAGTGAAGGAGACTACAAAGAAGAAAAATGATAATTCTAGTCAGAAATTGAGAGTAAAAGGTAAAAAGGAAAAAAAGAAACAAGGAAAAGGAAATTGGAAGATTTGAATGACATAACTGAAGAAGCAGAGAAGACTGGCCGTGATTTTGTGGAAATAAAATAAAATAAAATTAAAATTCTCAGAACATACTGAATCTCCTGAAACAGAAACCTGTAAGGAATTATTTTCCTTACAGGTTTCTGTTTCAGGAGCTCCTGCATACATACATACACGGTCTACATTATGCTCAAGCTTCTGCAAAAAACTGTTAATCGCCGAGAAACTTTTAGAAGTGAAAAAAAAAAACTTGAAAACTATTTAAATACTGAAACTTTTTAATTACTGAAGAATTTACAGATTGATTTAAGTAGGTATAAGTTATATATTTGATTGATCTCAAGAGAGGCTGACCACTGGTGGCAGTGTGGCTGATTACTGGATTTTGGCGGCTGAGCACTGGTGAAAAGTGCCTTATTTTGTTAAAACGTGCTTTTCATATTATTAAAGGATAATTTTGTGATTTTTGTTAATTTTGTAATAAAGTTTAATAAATGTGTAACGCAATTCATACAAAAGATTTCCAATTTAATCTTTCTAATATTTTATTATTCAATATCTAATATCTGATGATGAACTAAACATCTATCATTATCATTGACATCCAATTATTACTTTCTAAGGAGATTTGATAACTTATTACATAGAGGTCGGTAGTCCGATTATGAAAACTTGTGATTCGAACCAGCTGGAAAAAAAGTTCACGTAGTGCGATTGATCGAACCATGCGGCTTAATCACGTGGCCAGAGGGTTATATATTTCGATGAATCGAACCAGGTGAACTGGTAATCGTGGTTCGACTGTTGAGTCGAACTACGTGGTCCTAAGATTTAGTAGTTCATCTGGCAAGATTGTAAAATCGAACCAAATGGAAAAAAGTTCATTTAGTGCGATTGATCGAACCATACGGTTGAACCACGTGGCCACAGGCGGCCGCATTACCTCGCTGTATAGCGATGGCCATCCTTTGCACCAGAAACGACCCGGAGCGAGAGTCACCACCTTTCTCATGTATGCGGCGACCTATTTCCGCGATTAGGCGCTTCGCCTCCTGTCCCCAACTGCCCAGAGTCTCCACCGCAATGGGCACAAAGTGGTATTGTGTCTCCATTGCAGCGTATTTACTCTTTTTCCTGCTCGCAGCATCTTCAGCGGCCGCCGCGGGTGCGCCGGTGGTGCGACTCAGGTGCGTGGCCGCGATAGTGCTGACGCATGTAGCGTCCCACACCAGGCACTTGCCGTTTTTCCACGGCACCAGAGTCAAACCATCCGGTCGCTTTCCGGCCGAAGGCCGGCAAGCCAACATCCGTTACACGCCGTAGACCGAGACCCCCACATCTTATCGGCAAAGAAGCCTAGAGCCATTGACGATCGTCAAGCGAGACGTTGATTATCGACTCCGCGGTTTCCCTCAAAGCACTGTCGAACGCAGAGACAGCCTCCGGACAGAGCCACGTGGGTGCAGTTCGCAGCAAGTACGTTATCTTGGGAACGGCGAAACAAACACGGAGCAACAGGACGGCAACATGGGCGGAAAGTTCCCCTAAACGTTCCCGAGCAGCAAGGAGAAGACGCTGGCGAGAAATAATAGCCTCAGGTACCGCCTCCAAGAAGATAGGGGATCCTAGTAGGCTAAAACTGGTGGGATCAAGTTCGCTGAGACCAGGGAGAAGCCGATTAAAATGGGGGAAGTGTGCACGTGCCTCTATACTGTAAGGGAAGAACTCACACTTGGCCGGACTCACCTCCAAACCCAGCCTCCTGAGGCGCGGGATCAAAACCTCAAGGTCCCGAGCAACCTCCTCAGGTTTTCCACCAATAATACCGTCATCTAGGTACCAAAGATTTAGAGGGGATGTTAGCTCTGAGATAGTCTCATGAATGGCCAGGCTAAAGATGAGCGGCCCAAGTGGGTCCCCCTGGTGAGCTCCCACTTGTGAAAGAATGAGACTATTATTAAAGAACAAATTCGAGGGAGAATGATAGACTTGGTGAAGGAAAGGATAGAGGGAAGGCGTTTTCTCCCTGACTGCATTTAAGAGAACATCCCTTTCCAGCGTATTGAAAGCGTTGCGAACGTCCAGTTTTAAAATAACACAATGTGCATTTCCCGGCTCCATCACATAGGCCCGGGTGGCATGGATAGCTGCTTTGCAGCCTCGGGGTGTCCCAAAACCCACCTGGTGCGGCCGGAGATACTCGGCCATCTCATCCTTAACTGCGTGACACGCTAACTTAGCAGTCAGACGGCGGAAAGTGCTACCGACTGCAATTGGCCTGATTACGCCATCCTTTTTATTTAGGGCGCAAAGCGAAGCCCCATACATAAATGGGCACACTTCAGGGTGTAACTGACCGCTGAGTAAAAAATTAGATAACTTCGTCAGACCAACCATCAAACGCTGCCCGTTTTCACCAACCGCCCAGACGAGAGCTCTTTCAGGTGCCCCGGCCGAATACCGTCCAAGCCTGCCGCGGAACCACTATAAAATGAGGTTAGTGCCCCAGCCACACCGTCCGGCGTTGCAGTGACCGGTGTATATGACGTATCAGGTACCGGTGAGGGAATGAGAGGGCGCGACGGCCCGGCGTGTTTAAGTTTCAAGGCGGCCAGCGTCTCGGGACCGCCCTGGGCAAATTTGTCTTCTGACATCAAAAGTCGCACGGCTCCCCTCAGGTCCCCCTCAAATACCTTGGACTCAATTTTTTTTTTCACGGAATATGACCCGCAGCTTCCCACCGAACCATCGCACTCGTCCTCAAAACTATACGTCCCCGAAGAATCAATGTTTGCCTTCACCTTTGACGTCATATTACCCGGCAGGGACTTAGATGGTACTCTTAATGCGCTATATGCAAACGAGAGTAACGCGTACCAGTCTTGCACGCTATTGCCGTCAACGCATCTGTCTATGACGTCACATAGTTTGCCTGCCGCCTGGTTACGTGCACCTTTAGGTATATGCCGCATCACCGGTATACTAGCTTTCAGGGTGCCCAGCTTTTCCAAGAGACACCGATGGGAGGAATCCGACCCCACGCGCATCCGCTGACTGGTATTAATTTAGGATGCCTCATTCGTCGGGCCAGTGCGCAAAGGTAGCCTATTATGCATGCGAGCAATATGAATTTTGAGGCGCTGAAGGTACGCGACGAACCTGGGCAGTGTGGGCACGTGGATTGTACTGATGCACTCATGTTACCGATGGCCCAAGGGCCCGCGAGAAGCAGTGACAAGAGACTGAACAAAAAAAAGTAAAAAAAATAACATTAATAATAATGATAATAATACCGAAACGCAGAAACAGCCGCCGCTCAAATAAGACAGAATGATAAATACACTTAACTAACACCAAGATATAGTATAATAGGCCAATCCAGCAGTAATACTCGCACAAGTATAAAACCAATTATGCCAATGGCGTAGACTTTCTAATACCTAGTTGCCAGGCAAAGCATACCACGTACGTAAGTAGGTATAACATAATATCTGTACTACAAAAAAAAAGGGCATTAAAACAGTGGTACAAGTAAAACAATAATAACACTGTGACAATGGATCCAAAAAAAAAATCTAACCAGTAGATAATATTAACTACAATACAAAAAAAAATTACTATCTACAAAAAGATAGACATTAGATTTCGGAAGGCAATTTTATTGATACATTCGTAATATAGGTGTACACCCAAATTACATAGGTATTTCTAGGTACCACTACTAGGACTAAACTACTGAGTCATGAAATGATTGTACTGACGTACGGGTATATTGATTGTACATAAATGTCACAATGGAAATGATAGGATAAATTACAAATGAAATAATATAAATATAAAAAAAAAATTACATGATGTCAAAATGATTAAAGTCAATAAATTCAATAATTAATATTTGTGTCCAAACGAGTGCTGCCCTCTGTATGTAATGCTTCGAAAAGTGTATCGACGACGAAGCCCAGCTGCTAGCCGTGTAGGTAGCGATCGATACACGTATTTAGTACATGGACGTAAACAGAGATGGCGCTACTCGTGCATTAAGGCCAGGGATAAAGAAAATCAGTTTTCTGACAATTCAGCTTCGCCACTTTTCCGCACACACACTTGAGCACTGTACCGCCAAGGCAGCACCGGATGCCACGGATGCCACCGTTAATTGGTTTGGGTTATGTCCGGATTCAACGGTCGTCCCATGAACTTGAGCACTTCAAAATATTTTCGTTTAACACGTTAGTGGCGCAGAAAATCTGAAACCACCGAAATCCTCGTCCGGTTGATTAAGTTTAATAATATTATTGGAGATGAATGTTTATGTGGGGGACTACCCACTTTTTTTTTCTTTATTAAATTTAAATTCTTTATTTTAAATATAGGTGCACATAATAAATAACTTTTTTAAATATATCTAAAAAAAATACATTTTACATACAATACAGGGCACATTTAATACGGCACCTCCGATTCCACAAGGTTATATTTAAGAGCAAGTTGCTGATGGACAATCCTGGCTACTTGGTTGTGTCTGTGCAGATATTCACCGTTAGCAAGACGAGAACAACCAGAAATAATAATATATGCCTTAGGGATTCTCCGGGACAGTGATATGCCCGACAAATGTCAACCGTGCCATCCTTCAGGATATACCTCCGGTAGTTGTTCGTCATTATAACTGCATCAGTAATTGCACAGATAAAACCTTCGGTCTCTCCAAAGAGATCACCGAATCGTAACCAGAAGACAGATGCTGTTAGGTCTACATCGGGCCCATGTAAGGCCCGATAAAAACGTCCATGTAGCTCCTTGCTCCTCCATACCTCCCTGCGGTCGTTAATACTGAGTATTGTAGGTTTGCGCCAGTTCTCTTTCGCTAGACCAAGCGAGGTAAGTCCATGGTCCACAGCCACAACATCCCGATGCACATCCACGTTGACATTGAGAAAATATTCTCTGAGGTTGCATATCTCACGGTTATGTAGAGTCTTAGCGTTCAAAAAACCCCGACCTCCACATTTCCGTGGGATATACAACCTTATTACTGAAGAACGCGGATGGTGCATTCGATATGCAGTGAGCAGTGTACGGACTCTCCTATCCAGGGCATCTAGCTCAGTTTGAGTCCATCTGAGTATGCCGAAGGAGTAGATTAAGACTGGTATGACCCAATCGTTATAGGCACGCACCTTGTTACCGCGTGACAAAAGGCTTTTCAGTACTTTTTTCAGGCGATAAAAGAAGCGCTTCCTCAACGATTGTTTCATACTATACCCGACTCATTAACACCTAACGCCTGTGACATACCCAGATACTTGTAGGTTTCATTTGCATCTAAGTTTTGTGGAATCTGAAAGTTCCACCCCTTCAGATTCCACAACCCGACCTCTTCTGACATGCATGATCGCACATTTATCTACCCCAAACTCCATCCTGATAGAGTTACTAAACGTTTCTGTTACCTTTAGTAACTCCATCAATTGGGTGTTGTTGGGGGCAAACAGTTTCAGGTCATCCATGTAAAGGAGGTGGGACAGAACCCAGCCCCCTCTCCGCAAACAATAGCCTAGCCCTGAATCCTCCAATATGGTACTTAGAGGATTCAGAGCCAAACAGAACCATAAGGGACTCAAACTGTCACCCTGGAATATACCTCGCTCAATCTTTATCAGTTCGCCATCACCCTGAAAATGACGACACCCTGGATAGCGAAGAACGGTTCTCCATTGCCCCATACATGTCCTCAAGAAGGTACATAGAGTTGCATCAACTTTATATAACTCAAGCACCCTCAAGAGCCACGTATGTGGCACGGAGTCATATGCCTTCTTATAGTCCATCCAGCATGTCGCCAGATCCCTTCGATTACGGCGAACCTGCTGATTGACGGCCATATCAATGATAAGGAGCTCTTTAGTGCCACGAGCCCCACTTCTGCATCCATTCTGAGAATAGGATAGGATATTATTTGTAGTTATGTGGTTAGTTAGTTTGACTCTCAGAACGGATGTAAGAAGTTTGTAAATCGTAGGCAGACAAGTGATTGGCCTATAGTTTTTGGGGTCCATGGCACTACCGGACTTATAGAGCAGGTGGGTTACGCCTGTAGTCATAAAATGTGGAAGCATTCTTGATTCTACAGCGGACTGGAATTGAAAAGCCAAACGGCATGTGAACTGCGGAGCCATTTTAACCAGAAGTCGTGCAATCCGTCCGGCGGCCCCGGAGACTTCCAGTTCGGTAGCGAACGGACTACAAGCTATGTCTTCTTCGGATATTGACAACGGCTCCATTGTTTGTATTGTTTCACACGACCGATTGATCTTTTGCATCCAATCACCCTATGTGTGAGCGACGGGTACCGACCACATGTTGCACCAAAACATGGTTGCAGCGTCATAATCCGGAGGGTTCACGTCGCCCATAGAATCAGGTTGCTCCCAACTTTTTCTTTTTATATAGGACACGTCAAAATGACTCCACCTCGCCTGATGGTAAGCGAAAGGAATGGGGCCACCACCACATACCTACACCGGTAGTGCTACAGTGGCGGCCCTCAGCTTGACGGCCTCATCAAATGCTTTTTCACGCCCCGCTTAAAGGCCCCGGGACTATAGGAGGAAGGAAACACATGCGCTGGTAAAGAATTCCAAGCCTTTATGGTGCGGCAAATAAAAGAGGCACCGAACCGCTTGGTTCTTGATGGAATTGATGCCACCGTGTGTGGGTGATACCTCAGTTTGGCACGTGTAGTTCTGTGTAGGAAAGGAGAGGGTGAGATTAATTGGAAGAGCTCAACGGAACACTCTCCATGGTAGAGACGGTAAAGAACCGCCAAACACGCTATATCTCTACGTAGCTGTAGAGGCTCGAGGGTGTTCATGATTTCTGGACTCCCAATAATGCGGACTGCACGTCGCTGCAATCTGTCGAGAGCATCTAATAAGTACTGTGCAGAGCCATCCCAGAGATGAGAACAGTATTCCACCCCGGAACGGATTTGTGTCTTGTACAAAAGACACCGCTGTTCCGGCGTGAAAAACCGCCTCACCCTATTCAGGACTCCGAGTTTACGCGAGACCGTTTTAATGATGCTCTCGATGTAGTTTTTGTTGTTCAGCTTGCAGCGAACATCCATGCCGAGTATATCGAGATTGTCCTGCAGTGGTAATGGTGTGTCCCGAAGAGTAGGGAGCGGAAGGAAAGGAGATACCTTTGCTGTAAACGCACAGGCCTGCGTCTTCTTGGCACTGAACTCGACCAGGTTCTCAGAGCCCCATTGAGAAATGTGATTCAGGACCCGGTTAAGCTCAGTGACAAGAAGCTGCCTTTTTTCCTCGATGTCAGCCTGTTTAGCTGCAGGGTGACCGAGATAACGCCCATGAACGGTACTATCATCTGCATAACAATGAATGCTGCCTACTGACAGCATGTCATTGATATGCAGAAGAAAGAGAGTGGGCGATAAGACGGACCCCTGCGGTACACCGGCACCTGCAAGAACTCCGATGCTTGTCCGTCGTAAAGCACTCGAATTCGACGCTCCTGCAGGAAGCTACCAATCCAGCTGCACAATCGAGGAGGTAAACCAAAGGCAGGCAGCTTGGAAAGAAGCGACTTGTGCCAGACTCTATCGAAAGCTTTGGCGATGTCAAGGCTGATAGCCAGTGACTTGCCATGCTTGTCCATAGCCTCACCCCATAGATGGGTAACGTACGCTAGAAGATCACCCGTTGACCGTTTTGGCCTGAAGCCATATTGCTGATCATTAATTAGGGAGTGATCCTCTAGGTGCCACATGAGCTGTGCGTTAATGATAGGCTCAAAAACCTTGCACAGCACTGAGGTGACGGCTGTGGGTCGATGATTGCTTGGCTCGGACCGGTCCCCTTTCTTGGGGATCAGCTGTACATTCGCCTCCCTCCAAGCGGGCGGCACTGTACCCGAGGTGAAAGATATGCGGTACAGACGTGTAAGCATTGGAGACAACTCCGCTGCGCAATTACGTAGAACAACCGCTGGAATACCATCGGGACCACTGGCTTGCCGGACATCGAGTGATTGCAGCAGAGTACGAATATCGCGTTGCCCGATATGAATATCAGGCATTGCGTGGTCACAAGTGGGCAGTGTCGGTGGCTGCATGCCGCAATCATCGATTCGGGAATTAGCCGCAAAGAGATTAGCAAGCAGATCTGCTTTCTCCTGCGGCCTATGGGCCAGGGATCCGTCGGAATCACGCAGCGGGGGCAGCGAAGGCTGGCAGAAGTTTGCTTGCACGGCCTTGGCCAGTCGCCAGTAGCCACGGCTGCCCGTGGGGTGGCTCACAAGCTCATGACCAAGCCGTGCTATGCGCTGGGCATCCGCTCTAATGTAAGCCCTCTTGCAGACCTTTGTGGCTCTCTTGTACGCCGCTCTGAACCAGCCCACATTTGGATCATGCATAGTGCGTGCCCTAGTCCAAGCACGGTACGCCAACTGTTTTAGATGTACAGCCTCTGCGCACTCGCGCCCAAACCAAGCACGCACCCTGCGGACGCCCGTGACATCAGTGTAGGGGATGTAGTATTCCATACCCAAACTGATCTCACCGGCGACAGCAACAGCACTTTCCGATGGGGCCCTATCCCTAAAGCAGCATTCAACCCACGGGATGGACGCAAAGTAATCACGGAGTCCATCCCAGTCTGCTGACGATTAGTGCCAAAGCCGTCGCTTCCCCTGCACGGGTCGAGGGGGAGCTAGAATGTTACCTAAAGCGGCATCCACCGACACACTGTACTGGTCTGGATGACTCGTCAGCAGAAGGTCCAGCAGAGAGGGTGCTTGACCTGATATTTTTGGTATCCTGGTGACCTGGCGTACCAATTGAGTCAGGTCATGCGTGAGAGCGAATGCGTAGGTGGCTCTTCCCGCATGGTCTGTTTTGGCGGAGCCCAACCAGGTCTCATGGTGGGTGTTAAAATCCCCCAAAATTACCAATTCCGCGTTCGGAAACCGCTCCTGCGCATCATCTGCCGCCTGACTCAGGTATTCGAAGAGTCGAGTTGTCTCGGCATCTCCTGTGTGGGAACGGTATAGGCACACATAGATCTGGCTTGAAGAGCCATGATCTACGTGTACCCATAGGACGGAGAGGGAGGGGTCCTCTAGGCAGCGCAAACGGCGACAACAAACATCCACCCTAACAAACACGCACACCCCGGCCTTCGCCCGGAAACTTTCCTCAATAACGTAGCCGGGGTAAAGCAAGTAGGTCGTGTCGTCAGGGCGGCGTATTTGTGTCTCCGTTATTTCTAACGATCAGCATTGCTGGCTGCGCCGTCTCAAGGTGGTGGTGGACGGCGTTGAGGTTTGCATGGAGTCCACAGATGTTCGTGGACTCCACCTTAAAAAGTACATTTGTGGGAGAATATCGAGCCGCTGTATTGCCGTTGTGTTTTTTAAATTGCGCTGCCATGGATAGGGTCTTCCCCGTGAAGGCGTGAAGAGGAGGTGATTGTTGTCGCAGCACCGCGTGACAAAGCGCAGAGATTGGTTCCGTCCATGGAAATGAGGCACGGCGGAAATCGACCCGCCGGACGGAAGGGCACCCGTACCCTCCCGAATATGGTCGCCGGGTTCCCACTCCGGTTACCAAACGGCACGACGATCCATATCGAGATTATGCGCGACCTGGTAGGGCAGCCTTCCGGGGTGGTTAGCCCCAGTTGGGCCCCTGTACTATGCCGTGGGCGGCCAGCGGCACCACCGTTTCTACAGGTCTCCCTGTCCGGCGGGTCGATTCACGCCATGAATCCCCACGCCATAGACTACACCACTATCCACTGGTCCCACAAGTGCTGCAACAACCATCACCTCAAGCCCCGGCTATGTACCTGCTGAACCCTGAACGCAACCCAACCGAGGTTGGATTACTATGGAGGGTTTTCCGCAAGGTGCACGGTGGTACCTACCCGGCCCAATTTGAGGCAAGTTTGTGCATCAAATTGTACCACCTAGTCCAACTCCAACAGTCCAAAAGTCCAACTCCTATATACCCACCTTTCATCCCTTTGAAATGTGCGGTACAGCATGTATCGGTCTCTTCTTTTTTTGTACCGCTTTATGCGGTTTGCCCATGCATAAACTTTCTGCTTCAGGAAGTCGATACGCTCTGTAACTCGGGAAGGGAAATTTTGGGAACTGATGCCAGTTCCCGCAAATGCCCGATGCTCGGGCGTGTATTGCCCGTCCTAAAACGGATTAGCTTGCCAATAAGTGCCCTGGTCTCAGCGATACGACGCTCGATTCTGCACTGCCACATCGGTATTTTACATTTAGGTCGAGTAGTG
This sequence comes from Lithosia quadra, assembly GCA_963576445.1. NCBI lineage: Eukaryota > Metazoa > Arthropoda > Insecta > Lepidoptera > Erebidae > Lithosia > Lithosia quadra. The sequence goes on from OY754897.1 coordinate 5,227,422, forward strand.
ATGTCACATTCTGGGAATTTAACACCAGCTACTCGACATGCTGCAATAGCGGCACAGTACAGAATCGAGTGTGTATCATCGAGGTCTTCACTATTATCTAAATAAATATAGGTAATAGTGAATCCAAGGCACACACCAGCGCTATATTTCGTTTATGCATTGGCAAGCGCGGTAAACGAGGTTTAGTTTGGTAACTCATGGACCGATAATTCTGAATGGCACACTCCAAAGCGACCCTTATTTCATTATTGTACTGAGTACTTACGGTCAAAGCTACGTTATCCAACCCACCATCAATATCATGTTGTGGAGGAGGAGAGACAACATAGTTGTTCCGTAAGTCAGAGCGTAGCCTCTCAAGTAGGTACGGAGTTATCCAGCAGGTGACATCGCTGGATAGCCCGTACCTGATCCGACAGTCGTTGCGCCGTAACGTTCACCGCTGGTTCAAGGTCCTGAACAGACGGAGCATACGATCACGGTACGCAGTGAGGTTAACTCCACCCTCTGTAGCCACAAAATATGCCCGCATGACATTTTCATTTACTGAATGAGTCCATCTCATGCCACCGGTAGCGGGGGCCCTATTCGACGCCGGTGGGCATCGGGATCCCAAGCTAGTTGGCGGCCGACGTACAGGTGTTGGCGACGTCGCCGTCGGCGGGAAGAAGAACTCGTTGCTGGAGCTGGAGCTTGACGCCTCTGTAATCCCCGATGTCGGTGGTTCCGCTGTGCGGGGAAGAGAGGCGGAGCTGGGCGACGAGTCCGGAGGTGTTAGTCGTGCTTGACGAGCTCTGGCACGCGTCTGCATTTCTTTCTATATTCTTCTACATATTATTTAACAATTTTCACCAATTTTCACATTATGTTTGACATTAGCTGACATTTGTGTGTCTGTAGTTTTTTGTAGTTGAGACTGGTACATAATATTCGAACATTTCCACTATTGTAAGCTTTTGTATGTTTACGGCGTTTTTATTGATAAAATAGGATGTAACTTTTGATCTCAGACTAAAAGAATAAGATAGACGAGGAGTGTTTCTAACACACATGTGAAGCCAAACACTTTTCAATGTGTGCGTGTGACCTCGGATCTCCGTGTACCGATACCACTAACAGCGTGTGCGTTACGGTTGCCAGCAAAAGAAAATCTCCCAAAAAAATCTCTATACCTATAATGGACATAATTTTATTATGAAAAATTAATATTAGTTAAGCAAATGTTATCTGTAATTATTATATATCATTTAGACAAAATATGATTATCATAATAAGTGCCTAAAATAGAGAAGAGTAAACATAAATGAAAACGTGATAAACAATGAGTAAACACACTTTATTACGTACTAGCTTTCAAAAAAATTCTGATTCGGAAAATTTCGGAACGTCGTGTGGTTTTAGTCGGTTCGTATAAGGAACCATCACATCGCTCGCTACAGATAAGAAATTCATCCTCATACGAACCGACTAAAACCGTACGCCGTTTCGGGTTTCAATTTCAATTTCAATTTCTTTATTTTTCAAAATAGTGCAACGTAATTACATCTTTTTGACGTCAAAAACTACTTAATACTAAGTTTACCTAGTTTGGTTGCAACGCATGCGTGCGGTTTTAGTCGGATCGTGATAGGATGAATTCCCTATCTATGGCAAGCGATGTGATGGTTCCTTATACGAACCGACTAAAACCACACGCCCTTCCGGTTCTGTTTGCAACGTATGCGTGCGGTTGTAATCGGTTCGTATGAGTATCAGTTTCCTGTCTGTGGCGATGATGGTTCCTCATACGAACCGACTGAAACCGCACGCATATGGTGCAACTAGACCCAGAACGGCGTGCGGTTTTAATCGGTTTGTATGAGGATGAATTCCCTGTCTGTGGCTAGCAGCGGTGTGATAGTTCCTCATACGATCCGACTAAAACCGGTTTTTCCCATTGGTTAGATTGATGGTCAGATTAGTCTGACCGACGGGAATTTTTTTTCCCGTTGGTCAGATCAGCTTAGGATTTAGTAAAGTACTGCTAAACACAAAATTCGATTCTTCCACTTCTTGTATACATAGTCATTTAAATAAGTGAGAGACGAATTCATAATGGATTCACAAATGAAGTTAACTAATGGAGAATTAAACGTTGGTCATTTTTTAGAACGCTTAAGATAAAATTGCAATTATTATATTATTTAACTTTGCCAAAGTTTTAACTGTATTTCATTGTACTTTTTTCTACGTCTTTTCCAGTTGTCAAATAAATCTGTCCAGCGGGAAAAAAAATCCCGTTGGTCAGACTAATCTGACCATCAATCTAACCAATGGGAAAAACCCACTAAAACCGCATGTCGTTCCAGGTCTGGCTGCAATGTATGCTTGCGGTTTTAGTCGGTTCGTAGACAGGGAATTCCAGCAGTCAATCCCAAGATTCAGAAAAATCCAAGCCACATATTAAGTAGATCCAAGACACAGATATCATCGAGAGTTCGGGACTAACGCAAGAATGATGATGATGATGATTAGAAACATCAAGCTTGTCAACATTCATGACACTTTTTTTTTACTCAGTACCTACTTTATAAATTTCCATAAATATTGCAATATATTTTGTGGAAAAGATAAAACAATATGGCAACACTGTTGAATATGGCGGCGGTTTTGTGTTCCTAGTTTGTGTATCTAAAATATTTAGAAAAATGTTATGAAATCTATTAAGAAATAGTTACTTATTTAAGAAACGATAATCCAGCAGTCTTCCTATGAATTATTGAAGTGTTTTTACACCTTTTCATCACACAATACGCCATATCTATACTTATAATAAATCTGTAGAAGTGAAAATTCTGTACATTGAAAATATTACAAAAATAAGTAGCAGGGGGTATTACTAGACCGACACCGATCCCAAATATGTGATTAAAAAAATTTTTGTCTGTCTGTCTGTCTGTCTGTCTGTTTGTTCAGGCATCACGTAAAAACTACCGGTTCGATTACGTTGAAACTTGGTATAATTATTCTTCAATATCCTGGGCAGCACACTGGGTACTTTTTATCCCGGAAAAGTACATACAATAAAAACAAACTTAATTTTGCGGTTTGATCCCTAAACCCGATAAGTGTACCAACCGCAAATAATAAGTTTGTCGTAGGTTACGTCACCCGCGCGGCGGTGGAGTTCACTTGACGCTGCTGCCTGCGGCCAATCCGCCCGGAGTGCGAGTGGCCCTCTGGAGAGCTGCTCTGAGGCAGTTATGTGTCCCTCTGACTAGCAGAGGGTACAGTGGGGAGCAAGCGGGGGGCAAGCTGATTGTCCACGCGACAATGGTTGGGGCCGCCTGTCACCCTACACCCCACCGTCGTCGGTGAAGTCGCGCGATGCTCGGGGGGTCAAGTGGGCCATCTTAAAACCGTAGATGGCCCAGGGTCAACTGGGGAGCGCGGGATATGCTCTAAGCAACCTTACAACTGAAGACTTGAGACGGCGTGCGGTTTTTATGAGGTCTGAGTTAGCTCGGACCACATAAAAACCGCACGCCGTCTCAAGTCTCACGCACGCTGTCAGCCATCAGTAGCTGAGTCTGAACTTAACTACTCCTGACGCGACATCCACGCGGGCGGAGCCGCGGGCAACAGATAGTTTATAATATTTTGTTCAACCGTGATCGCACGTGCGCACACACTCGCTGCTCACAAGGAGTGGCGAGCGAAAGGATACGAATTGCTATTTAGTAACCTTTTTCGCGCGTTCACGAGCCAGTACTGGATCGCTCCGTCTATCTTATCTTCTAGTCTGAGCTTTTGATGAAAAATATATAATATAGTAAGCTGAAAAATCACCGCAAATTAAATTTAAAAGAAGGAGCAAGAGAAATTATGATTTGTTGACGAAATTATCTAGACACGCGGGAGCGTGTCAAGTCAAGTTCAAGCAAAGGAACTGGCTAGCCAGCTACAAGTGTATATTTACACGAACCATTTGGTGCCACTTTTGACCCCTCTATATATAGGAACAAAATAACATTATGAACAAGTATTAAACTCTATTTCTTTGCTTTATTGGAACCTATAACAATTGCTGTTATTTTAAAAATGTGAGAGCTTAAAGTAGCTTAGATTTGACTTGGCCAGTTTTTATCAGAATTAAAATATATATATATTATATCTTGAATAACTTTATAAAATGACTGATGTAATGAAAACTGGCCAAGTCAAATCTAAGCTACTTTAAGCTCTCACATTTTTAAAATAACAGCAATTTTTATAGGTTCCAATAAAGCAAAGAAATAGAGTTTAATACTTGTTCATAATGTTATTCTTATTTTGTTCCTATAAATACATATTTCGATTTTGCATAGAACTTGGCACTCATTTAGATCTCCATTCTTTTTGCGGCGGAGCCCATAGCCAAGCATACTTTTTGTATTGAACTTGGCTGTCTTTTTTTACATTTATGTTTTTGGTGGGATTATTATTATTATCCTGCACTAGCGCCATAAGTTTAGTGCAAGATTCATGATACAACTGTCGTAATTGTGCACATCAAATGCAACTCGTTACATGCCACAGGTTTTTGGGTAAAAATCACTAAGTAATTACCTGGTTATACGTAGGTCATACGAAAATAGCCTGTTCGAAAAATCATCATCCTCGCCGCCCCACCCCTCAAACTTGTTCGAAAACCCGTTGACCGCCACATATTTATCTGCACTGATAGCCAGCACGCCTCCAGCCAACCTTTCAAATGTGAGCACATCTTTGAACTTGTCTATACAAGCGCTCATGTGGCGAGGGTCCCGCGTACAGACGTACAGGTTGCTCGTGTTTAAGGGTAGCAGGTCCACGTCATGTAGTATGAGGCAGGGAAACTGGTCATGGATAGCTTGCTTCGCACCTATGTTGAATAGCAATCCTCTGTTAAATGGCTTCTCATCTTGCTGTTCAATTAAATAAATCCTGGAATGTAATACGAATATTCAGTCGGTTAATATAAACTTGAAGTCTCAATATGGCGATCAGTGCGGCGCGCGGCGCGGCGTTCGAGGGTTGAATTTCAGTTGGTATATGTCTCAGTTGCCCCCACTGGTGACAAATGGGATTTCTCTCCTAAAAATGTCTCACTTGCCAACACTGGTGTCGTCACCAGCGGTGGCAAAATTGGGAATGGTCACTCTTTTTGTTCTCAGTTACCACCAGCGATGACAGATGGTAAAAATAATTTGATACGCTAACTAAAGAATCCCATTTGTCCCCAGTGGTGACGTCGACAGTGAGGGCAATTGGGAGTAATTGGTCTACTTGCATTAGTCTGGGTTCCAATAGGTACCTATGTTTTTACTCCCTTTCTAGAAATCCATATTAAAGGCTTGTTAAGTTTTACAGAATTTTGAGTAGGTCAACGCCTCTGACGTTAGGGATACACATTTGACACTTTTCCGAATTGACACCAAATGCGACGAAATGACTAAAATAGCTTATAATACTCACTTATAGTGTATATTCTGTTTACTAAGAAAATAATGCATATACGGTAGAAAGACATCCAATTGCTTCTGCCTGTTCCTGTATGGCACTAATATAGCGACACTGAACATTGGATTGCAGTGCTCTGGCACATAACTACCATTATCCAGATACTTTGCATCGAAGTTATGAAACTTCGATAGTATATCCCACGGGTAGATCGATTGTTTACTCTTCAATATCTCATCATATTTACAATCGGGTTGAGTTGTCTGTAGAGCTAGTGTAGGTGCTTTGTACTTGTATAGTTCAGCTTCTATTAGTTCTGAAGGCAAATATGAGTAGACGGGGGTACTATGTTCTTTGAAGAAGTGGGCTACTGCTATGAGATATAGTATTGGACATATTATAATTAAAAAAATAAACGCAATAACGCAGCCATTTGATAACCTGTAAAAAACGTTATTAAAATTAAACTTTTACTGATGTGTTTTCTTTGCCGGTGTTGCCGATCTTGTCTTATCGTAGCCAATACAATTTATGCTGCGACAGCGACGAACTGCTTAGATGATAAAGATTAGTGGTAAAATTAAACGGAGTAGTGGCTCCTGGCCTTAATAATCGGCCAACGCGTCGTGACGGGCTGCTTTATCACGACGTTGTTTTTTTTATACCACGTAGGTGGCAGACAAGCACACAGCCCACCGATGGGAAGCGGTTACCGTGGCCTATGGACGTGTGCAACACCAAGGGCTTCACCCGCGCGCTGCCGAAAGGGCGGGGGTAGGAAAGGGTGGGGAGGCTAGGAAGAGGTGGAGGGAGGAGGGGTACAGTGGGCTCTGGTTACCCTACTTACCGAAGGGAACACAACACGATGGTTATTATGGCCGTGGTCTTCTGTAGGGTGGAGGTACTTCCCCAGTCGGACAGCTCATTTCCGACAGGAGATACCGTCGTGTTCTACCTCTATTATTTCGTCCTTCAAGTCGTTCTTAATAATTATCCTATTATTAAGGCCTGGAACCGCGGTAGCCTAGTAGTTTGGGTAATGAACTGCTGAGACGAGGTCTCGGGTTCGATCCCAGGTTCACCATGGCATACAGCAATGACTTTTCGAAGTTATGTGTGTATTTATCGCAAGTTTATTAGTGCCTCGGAGAGCTCGTTAAGCCGTCGGTCCCGGTTGCCATACAAACATCTATGGCAGTCGTTACGGGTAACAACCAGTCTAACTTGGAACTTCGATATCGCCATTTCTCATTGGACCATTGGTTGTGGAGGTCAGATGGCAGTCGCTCCACGGAAAATATCGAAGTTCAGCCGCATCATAGTTGGACTGGAAAGCCGACCCCAACTGAGTTGGGAAAAGCTTCAGAGAATGATATTAAGGCCTGGAACCTCATCACCTGAGCGTTCGTCGCTGTCGCAGCGACAAACGCAAGGCTGTGGTCTTTTAGAGAATAGCACTACTGCAGGGAAAGTACCTACCTATTCTAAATACTGGCAATAGCGGCTGCATGGCCCGGGGTGCTAAAATAACTGGGTCGTTAACGGGCTCCTCGAGGTTATTCCCAGTTGCTCCCACTGTCGACGCCACCAATGGTGAAAAATGTCTCACTTGCCACCACTCGGGGCGTCACCAACGGTGGCAATTGGGAATAGTCATTCTTTTTGTTCCCAGTTAGCACCAGCGCTGACATGGGAAAAATCATTAGATACGAGCCCAGCAGTGACGTCGGACTAGTGGAGTTAGAACTGAAATATATGCTCGTTACGGTCTCGGTTAGGTAGGTTGGGTATCAATCATAATGAATTAATTTCGCGAGCTATGTCGGTCTATTTAATTGTTCAGCACTTTTACTTACTTTCGATATCGTATGTTCCTTATAATACAGCTACCCAGTTTGTAAAACATATTAAATATTTATACGAACACAGTTTATACGTTGAATATTCCATGTAATACTTAATAATAGTTTATAGGGTGAGCTTTTTTATTGGTCTGAAAATGCGAAGTACGACCACAAAGTAAACAAAACGTTCAATTTTTGAAATATGATCGTGAGATCGTGACACATAGTACCTACTACCAAGGAGTTTATAATGCCGAAGGGCTTGTTCATGGCTTGTTCACACAGGAGGTATTCTTTATTCCGTGCACACAGATGTAGACTCTGTCCAAGAACATTAGAAATTTCCTTGTAGGTACTTAGCACTCTGTCTAATGAAAGCTGAACCATGACATTTATTGATTTGCAACACCAGTAATCGCATCGAGCTATGGAGAGGGCTATGCTCGGCATCTCTCTACGTGATCGAATCAGAAATGAGGAAATCCGTAGAAGAACTAAAGTTGCTGACATAGCCCGTAGGATTAGTAAGCTGCAGTGGCAATGGGCCGGCCACATTGTACGAAGATCGGACGGTCGATGGGGCAAAAAGCTTCTCGAATGGAGACCACGTACCAGCAAGCGCAGTGTGGGACGGCCACCTGCCAGATGGACCGACGACTTGGTAAAGATTGCTGGGTCTCGTTGGATGCAGGTGGCAATGGACCAGTCGCGCTGGAGATCAATTGGAGAGGCCTATGTTCAGCAGTGGACAGCGATAGGCTGAGATGATGAACACCAGTAGACTATAAATGTCACCTCCTGTCATTTCTCTTGTGATTGCGCGTTTACATTATGATTTTGATACTTTATTGTATTCACATCAAATATTAACGAGATTCAGATGCGATATCCAAAAATATTCGCTTTTGTATTAGATATTTGTACTTTTCGACAATATTTATATAAGTAATTAATGTAATTAATTACAAGTGTGACTGATGATGAATCAAGCAGCTCGGGTGATGGTGAAGAATATTTGGAATTTAATTTTGATTATAATTAATAATATTTTTTTCTAATTAATGAATTTCGTCTGATTCCTATAAGCCCGCTTGAAGATAGTTTTTAGTCTGGAATAACACGGGCAAAATGTCTTGCCGTGTTTATAGGCCACATTTTGTCCCTGAAATATATTCCCAAGGGTAGCGGGAAGGGGATCATAATTTCACGCAGGTAACAGCTAGTCTTAGTCTATATCTCCACTACATTTGCGGTCTTCCGACATAACCATCCCAGATGGCCAACTGGGGTGGCATTCGTGGGGATTTCAACATGAATAAAGCTGCTACCTTTTCCCCCGATATTCCCACAGTACCAAACTCTCACGCAGGCGAAGTTGTGGGCAAAAGTATATTAAAGAAATGAAAATATAAATAAGAATAACACCAAATAAAGCGCAATAAAATTATTTAAAAATACCAGTTAAACTATGTAGTCGGGATCCATTATTCGACAACCAATCTAATTTTTCAATGGTTCCGGACTGTTCAGTTGTTATGTTTCTAGACCACCGGACATCAATCTAAGTGCTTATTTTTTTCTTTTCAGTTTTTAGGCAGTCGGGTTTTTGAATTTCTTAATTTATTTAACTTTTTTTATACTTTTTAGTTATTTACATAGCTGCCCGGAAAATAATGAAGTATAAAATGTATCTTTTATGGAGTTAATAATTTTCGTGTAGTGAAGGGACATCACCGAAATTCAACCTTAATTATTATATTTTTGCTCATGTCTCCAGTTCTACTAAACCGATTGTAATCAAACAAATGTAAGATTTTAAGTCTGACCAAGACCTTTTAAACAAATAAAACCGCATTGAAATTCATTCAGCAGTTTTCGCGTCCATCGCAGTCAAATGTTTGTAGTGCCAAAAATTCGCCATTATACCTGGCGTCACTCACACAATCATGACGAATCAAACAACAGCTTGTTTGTCAAAATCCGTCAAGCGATTCAGGCTGTAGAGCGTGCAAGACAAATTTTCAGGATTTTCATTTTGCCGCCAAAAGTCCGCCATTTTGATTTTTCACTAACACAATCACGACGAATCGAATCAAAAAGTCAAAATCCGTCAAGCCGTTTAGGCTGTAGGCCGTGACAAAGAAATGGACATACATACATACATATAGCTTGTCTATAAAGTCGTGAAAAGAATGTTTGAGGAACTAACATTAAACATGTGAGTGGCAACACCAAACATAAGTACGTCAGTTGTCAATGCTATCGTCGAATTATAGTATTTATAGTTTTCTTCTCTTATTTTTAATTGTTTTCATTAAACTGCAATACATTGAGACCAAACTACGCATAAAAGGTTGAGAAATGAGTAAAGGAAATCAGAGTGGTACGTGGGAAGTGATTTTTAAAGTTTTCCAGCAATGAATCACGGATTACTAAGCTGGACAATTTTATGGGATTTGGAGGACGTTAATAGGCGAACAGCACCTTTGATGGGTATGTAATCATGTTATTATTTTTTTTGAATCTGTCTCAACTTACAAATTTACTGGATTTACGATTTGAAGGCAAAAAAGGCATTGTTTACATTGCAAATTTTTAGGTTAGATTAAAAACTGTCAGTAGGTCATTTTTATAGTGCGATCAAAATTTTTGATATGATGGTACAACTCGTTCTACTCTCTCTGTACTATTTTTTTATTTGAATGAATTGCTTCAAGTCAATAACTTGTTGCCATTCAGTAATTGGCTTAACTTTAGATTATCCCCACACGAGTAGGTACGGAGTCCATATTTTTTTTTACACAACACTAACTTTATTAGCACCCCGACTCGGATAGATTCGGTTAGGTTAGGTTAGGTTAGTATTTTTATTTCAAACCACCAAGAAATCTTGTTTTTTATGAAATTTTCAACACCCCGACTCGGAGCGCCCAGACTCGGATAGATTCGGTTAGGTTAGGTTAGGTTAGTATTTTTATTTTAAACTACCAAGAAATTTTGTTTTTTTACGAAATTTTCATCACCCCGACTCGCATACATTCGGTTAGGTTAGGTTAGGTTGGTATTTTTTTTAAACCATCAAGAAATCTTGTTTTTACGAAAGTTAGGTTAGAATATTAAAAAAATCGTATCTCAAAAAGGGGGGGTTTCTCAACTTATCCTTCAAAGGGGGCCTGTACACCTGCCCCCCCCCCCCACCCCCTCACAACCCTTATATCGTGTGGGGATAAACCGAAGTCCTACCCAGTAATTAATTATTAAATTATTATTTTTACTCTTTACAGGAAAATGAGAGTACAGTTGGCGGATAGTTAACGAAGGTTTTAAGAATGAAGGAAAGTTTGAAACTCCTGGGAAACACATGAAAGGTCGGCCGAAGAAAGAAATGGATAACTTTAACATTTGTGGTGACAGTGGTGACTGTACTGCTGAAAGTGGCGACGAAACGCATTTCAATATTTAATATTTAAAATCCGGAGTGATTATTCTTTGTAACTGATTAAATTTAATAAATGATTAAGTTTGAGTTTCAACTAACTTTATTCTGGATCTGGTTCAATAACTTTATTCTAGATCTGGGTCAAAACTTTATACTGAACCTGGTTTAATAAATAAAAAAGAAACAATATAATGACTGCATAATGTGTTTTGTTCTATTAACTCATTTTACTAGGAACAAACTTCTAGTATCAAGATCATTTTAGTCGCACTATACAGGGTTGCTACATGAAGTTCAGCAGCGCTCTCATTTAATTTCACGACTTTATAGACAAGCTATAATATAATGAGACGATAGAAACAAAGCATCTCTGAATTTGATAAAAAATGAATTACTTAAGTATTTATTTTAATTTAAATATAGAATGTAAAGATGCTGTGCAATTCTTTAGTAAAGATACTAATTTGATACAAATCGCAAAAAACAATAAAAATATGCTTATAAATATAATAATAAAGAAAAATAAATTGTACTTTATTTTGATACTACGTACCTACTTTTTTTTCTTGCCTATAATAACCAATGTACCTACTTTATTTGCAAAAAAAAGGTGGCAACCCTAGACCAAGAATATTAGAACCAATGGATACTGCAAGGACATACATTGCAGTGTCTCCATCTAGTTGGTTGGGTTGCGTACCTTTCTTTGCGGTGACCATGTTTAATTGCAAGGTTGGGATATATGATGTAGTTTACGTCTATGCTCATGAAAATAAATGGTATAGTCTACGTTTCCATATTTACTAATATTATAAAGAGAGGCCAAATTCATTGAAAAGGTTATTTTACTATAAGTAATATATTTAAAAGCTATTAAAGATGAAAACAGTAATTTTGTAACTTATTTATTTATTAATTGAGACTTACTTTATGTAAGCATGTAATAACAAAATAAATTATTGACATTAAATGAAGGATTATGTATTTATTTATTTTATACATACGATACGGTGTCATTACAGGCAAACCAACAAAAGGGTGTTTCCTATAGTAGCGTCACATTAATAGGTAACATTTGACGTTTGTCAGTTTTATATTCATAATGAGGTGACCTGTTAAAAAAGGTCGATTAAAACGAATGAATCGATACGGATTTGAAAGATTATGTGAATTTTAAAAATCGTCAGGTGAATCCCTGTCCCATTATTATACTTTCTTTCGTAAATTTAAGGAACAAAATAAGACAAATACATGATCTATACTTATAATAAAACTGTAGAGAGGTCAATTCTGTTCATTGCATGTATTTACAAAATAACTATTGGGGGATGATTGGTGATCGATACTAATGCAAAAAATGCAAACAGTAAATTTTTTGTCTTTCTATCTGTCTGTATGTGAAGAATAATAAATATATAATAATATTTTGAGTCAACCTGTATACAGTAAGTTTATACTACCGTGGTCTAAGTATGTACAGTCGTGAACAAATGAAAAAGTGTAGTGGTTTTTAGAAACGATAACTTAATACCTACTTGAGTAGGTATAGGTTATGTCTAGAAAGCAATAAATAATAAGCGTCAAAGTTGAAATTATATACTTATTATGACCAGCTTCCTAGCAATGGACGTAAAAAGTGCTGAACGAATTTTGATGCGGCTTTTTTATTAGAAAGGTCTTACTTAGACTCAAAATTTATCGTATGTTTGCTTGCAATTGGTTAAGTACAACCGGAGATATGACCAAAAACGACCTAAAAACGAAGCGCGGGTGAAGCCATGGGTATATCAGCTTGTATAAAAAGTAGCCTATATGTTGCCCAGAAGTATGAACTATAATCGTATCAAGTTTGATCAAAATCCCTCCAGTAGTTTTTGATCCATGCGTGCACATACAGATAGACAGACAGAAAGACAAAAAAAATACTGATTGCATTTTTTGCATTAGTATCGATCACTAATTATTTCCCAATATGTAGTTATTTTTTAAATATATTCAACTAGCTGTTGCCCGCGGCTCCGCCCACGTGGATGTCGGTTATCGCAACCAAACATAGCCTATGTTCATTATCTAGGTCTAATCTACTCCTATACCAAGTTTCATCAAAATCAGTTTAGCGGTTCAGGCGTGAAAGCGTAACAGACAGACAGACCGAGTTACTTTCGAATTTATAATAATTTAGTATGGATGTATAGAATTGACCTCTCTACAGTTCCTCTCTATCAGACCTCAATGGAACTTTTATAAAGCCGATTATCAATCATTGTACTCTATGTTGCAGTCCATTGATTGGAGTGATATGTACGAGACTCAGGATCTTGAGGAGATGTTGAATATATTTTATGACAAACTTAACGAGATATTAGATGCTTGTGTGCCTCGTAAAAAACCTCTACGCGAAAACTCGCGGTACGTATACCCTGAATGGTACACTAGCGCTATTATTAAAGACTTACAGGCAAAATCCATATTACATAAAAAATTTAAGAAAACTAAGCTAGATAGTGATTATAATAAGTTCGCGGAGTGCCGAGCCCGTGTTAAGAAGTCCATAGAAATTGCACATAAAAGTCACATAAATAAAATTCAAAATCAATTCACGAAAGATCCTAAGTCATTCTGGCAGTATATAAGGTCAAAACGTAGTCGGGTTAATAGCCAGAGTATCATGAAGGACGGTCAACACCTGTCTAGTAAGGACTGTGCTAGGGAATTCGCTGAGTTTTTTGAGTCCGTTTACAGTACGAAGCGACCCAACCTGGACGCACAAGCGGCAGCGGCGGAGGTTGGCGCGACAAGCGCACGTGTGCACATAGACATGCTAACTCGTCAAGATGTAAAGAAAGCACTTTTAAATCTTAAGCCTAAACGCTCATCGGGCCCGGACGGTATACCTGCGTTTCTATTCAGAGACTGCAGCAGAATATTAGAGGAACCTCTATGTCACATTTTTAACGGCTGTTTAGAAAGGGCTGCGTACCCGTCTAGGTGGAAGATTACACGAGTGATCCCGGTTCCTAAAGGAAAGGCTGGTCCAGACGTCTGTGGTTATAGACCAGTGGCAGTACTGTCTACACCTGCTAAAGTGTTCGAGTCCGCTATACAGCATAGCTTACAGAGACAGGTAAGTGAGCAACTGTCGAATGCGCAACATGGGTTTAGACCAGGACGCAGCACTGTCACTAATCTTCTCAACTTTACCGTCCAGGTGGTACCAGCTGTGGATGCCGGAGTACAGGTGGACGCTGCGTACTTTGATTTCAGGAAGGCATTCGATACTGTGGATAATGATGTGTTACTAAAGAAACTTGCAGACATAGGATGTACACCTCATCTACTGCAGTTCTTCGTTAGCTACATGGAAGACCGAAAACAATATGTAGACTATAACGGGCATGAATCCGATCCCTACTACACCAGGTCTGGTGTAAGCCAGGGTAGCAATTTAGGGCCTCTCCAATTCATCATTATGGTAAACGATTTACCGGAGGTCGTTAGACATGGGTCGTGTTTAATGTATGCGGATGACCTTAAATTGCTACTGGAAGTGAGGGACAAGTCCGATTGCGAACGCATGCAAGAAGACATAAATCGGGTGGTAAATTGGAGTCGTGAGAATAAACTCTTCTTAAATGCCTCAAAATGCTCGGTGATAACGTTTTCTCGCGCACGTTCCTCTATAGAGTACGAGTATAAGGTAGAAGAGGTACCCATGCAACGAACATCACAAGTGCGGGATTTAGGGGTATACTTCACATCAACATTGACGTTCCGGGAACACATTGTTCAGATATGTAAGAAGGCGTATAGAAACCTGGGTTTTGTTCTACGGCAATCTCAGGGGTTCACAAATATTACAACTTTGAAGGTGCTATATGACGCACTAGTTCGTAGTCACCTAGAACATAGTGCAGTCATATGGTCCCCGCATGAAGCCAAGTACAGTGTGATGTTGGAACGTGTCCAAAATAAGTTTACACGTCACCTGTACTTCAAACTGTACGGGGTATATCCGTACTACCCGTTAATGTACCCCACACTCTTTGTTCTTGGTATGGTAGGGTACAACGAACTCAGAGTGCGGCGGGACTTTACACTCGCTGTGTATATAGTGAAGCTACTGCGTGGAGTAGCTTTTAATCCGGGAGTGCTGTGTCATCTGAATCTCAACGTGCCAGATCGGTACGTGTGGCGGCGGCGGCACCCACAACTGCTAGCCGTACCTGCAGCCAGGACCAACTTACTAGCCAAAGCACCCCTCACAAGAACTATCCGGGTCATAAATGAGACGCATCAGCGGATAGATATTTTCACATGCAGTCTGAGTGAATTCGCAAGAGTTGTCTTAAATGTAATTACGTATAGATTCTAAGTTTAGGTAAGTACTAGATATATGATTTATAGTGTTTGTTACAAATGTTGAGTTTATGTTAATTTTTTTTTTGATTTTTTATGTTTTAGTTACATATTTATAAATATATATAATACCAAATATGGCCACACTATCGCATTAGGTAAGCTAATAACCTGTCATGATAGTTTTTAAGGTTAAGATGAATAAATAAATAAATAAATAAATAAATAAATAAATAAATAAATAATATTGTAATATATTATGATGGATATTGTAAACGTGCGGAAAGCATTTGACGTTTTGTGGAACTATGCTATGTATTTATTGCAATGCAGGAGCTTCTAGTAGGAGACTATCCCGCAAAATACGGATGGTTGGTCACCTTACGAATTTTTGGTAAACAGTGTTGCTTCTTTATTAAAATGGCTGTCACCCACAATCTAAGAAGCGAATATGTGTCAATTTTTTTATTAATTTCTATAAATATTACTCAATTAATAATAATTGATATGTACGGTGTTCTGTGAATTTTCATAAAGCTCAACTAGAATCAAAATGAAACTCCGAAGAACTCAGCCTTTTCGTAAATTTGACTTTGACAGGTTTGGATTGGGAAATTTTAACGTATCATGGCAATTTTAGGCAGTGTGCGAGAGAGATGACCTCCGGCCGAGATTCAAAAATCCTGGAGACAACCGCTGAAGGGCAATGAATCGTCCAGCTAAGTACAAGGAAATTTCTAATGTTCTTGGTTCCAATATTCTTGTTACGTATCCTTGTCTTTAAAGTCGTGAAATTAAATGAGGGCGCTGCTGAACTTCATGTAGCAACCCTCTATAGTGCGACTAAAATGATCTTGATACTAGAAGTTCGTTCCTAGTAAAATGAGTTACTAAAATAAAACACATTATGCAGTCATAATATTGTTTCTGTTTTATTTATTAAACCAGGTGCAGTATAAAGTTTTGACCCAGATCTAGAATAAAGTTATTGAACCAGATCCAGAATAAAGTTAGTTCAAACTCAAACTTAATCATTTATTAAATTCAATCAGTTACAAAGAATAATCACTCCGGATTCCAAATATTAAATATTGAAATGCGTTTCGTCGCCACTTTCAGCAGTACAGTCACCACTGTCACCACAAATGTTAAAGTTATCCATTTCTTTCTTCGGCCGACCTTTCATGTGTTTCCCAGGAGTTTCAAACTTTCCATCATTCTTAAAACCTTCGTTAACTATCCGCCAACTGTACTCTCTGATTTTCCTGTAAAGAGTAAAAATAATCATTTAATAAAATTAATTACTGAATGGCAACAAGTTATTGACTTGAAGCAATTGTTCAAATAAAAAAATTGGTACAATAACAGATTGAACGACTTGTACCATCATAATATCAAAAATTTTGATCGTACTATAAAAATGACCTACTATAAAATATTTTTCTAACCTAAAAATATTGAATGTAAACAATACCTGTTTTGCCTTCAAATCGTAAATTCAGTAGATTCGTAAGTTCCGATAGATTCAAAACAAATAATAACATGATTACATACCCATCAAAGATGCTGTTCGCCCATAAACGTCCTCCAAATCCCATAAAATTGTCCAGCTTAGTAGTCCGTGATTCATCGCTGGAAAACTTTAAAAATCACTTCCCATGCACCACTCTGATTTACTTTACTCATTTCTCAACCTCTCATGCGTAGTTTGGTATCAATGTATTGCAGTTTAATGAAAACAATAAAAAATACGAGAAGAAAACTGGTCCACTATACGATATTCAACGATAACATTGACAACTGACGTACTTATGTTTGGTGTTGCCACTCACATGTTTAATGTTAGTTCCTCAAACATTCTTTTCACGACTAAATAGACAAGCTGTACTGAACATGAACAGAGTTTTGGCGCCAACGCTGAAAAAGACACATCGCGGCATTGTATCATTTTCTAAAACTAATGTAAAATGTAGTTATTATGTGTAAAAATGGTGGATTTTTAAATATAACATCTTCGGTAACGTGCACGAGTTCGGGAAAGTGGTATATTACCGTGAATTGTGCTTTTCAACGTTGATTTCAAAACTCCATAGAAGCCTCTAGTAAAGTCTCCACTATTTTACTGGGGTAAGACTATGACTGACTGATTTGACTACTGACTGACCTTGACTATGACTAAATGACGAAAACTCTGCAACTTATTGCATTTAATATGAACAAGAAGAATACTGATGACAAGGCAGCATGGTTATAGAACCTTAGCCTGTTCCGAAAGGAGCAAATATAAAAAAAAAAAAATGAACATGAACATAACATTGACATTTTATTATTGATTGATTGAGGTTGTTTTAAATTATTTTTGTTTAATCGAGTAAACTGATAGTAATTTATAAGGTTTTAAGAAAAATACTGGATGATTAACAGGATATAACATTTAATTTGAATAATATAATGTCTGACGAGGAACCACCAACTAAAATGTCAAAGTACGAAGAGGTATGTGCTAAAAACCATTACAAATTTATTTGTTGATATAATATCATCGGCACGAATATATTGAAGAACTTATGAGTTCTAATGTCAATTACTTAACCTGTTAAGCATTTACTCTGACCTTTTGATTTCTAAATTGGTTATGCCGACCAAGCAACGGGTAGTTGATTTGATACCTAAATTTTGAGCCATAACATAAGCCGCATTCTGAATGAATGCAATGGTGATATTCCAAATTCGTCTTCCTTATCTAAAATACTAATAAACAGGATAGTGTTACACAAACCAAACTATAATAAACAAAAAATAGAATAGCCTGTTCATCTACTATTTAGATTCAAATGGTTATACCATACTTATTGACCCTCCCTGGTTTCGGCCGTGGCTTATTTTGAACCCTATTACATACCTTTACCCATATATGCTCATGGTTTATCATTTTTATATACTTACTAGCTTTTGCCCGCGGCTCCGCCCGCGTGGATGTCGAAATCCGTTTCAAAAACTATCCTATCTCTCAAGTTGGATCGAACTGCATATGGTGTGCGAATTTTATTATAATTGGTTAAGTGGTTTAGGAGTCCATTGAGGACAAACATTGTGACACGAGATTTATATTATATTACTATCTGTTGCCCGCGGCTCCGCCCGCGTGGATGTCGAAATCCGTTTCAAAAACTATCCTATCTCTCAAGTTGGATCGAACTGCACATGGTGTGCGAATTTTATTATAATCGGTTAAGTGGTTTAGGAGTCCATTGAGGACAAACATTGTGACACGAGATTTATATATATTAAGATTAAGATAATGTATGGGAATTGCTGAATTTGTTGACATTTTTATCATTTCACTGCTGTAATTACTTGGGTAGTAACGTGATGATCCTATGACACAAATAATGAAAAGAATTTTCTAATTCAGTTAAGTAGATCCCTACAACCTTTACCTCTTTAGTCATCATCATCCTCTTGCCCTTTTTTAATACACTCCCAGTCATCACTGCAAATGTAAATAATATTGCACTGAGGGGATATAATATGATTGATGTGGCAGTTGAAAGCACTGCCGCCACACTACAGAAGCTGTTAAATAATTTGTTTGTTTTTCAGTACTTACATGACGGAGAGGAGGAACACTTAGAGGAGGGCCAGGAGGAGTGGCTAAGTGAAGGTGTATTGACAGATGATGAATATCACATCCCTTCGGTAAGTTGTCCACATTATGGTATAGCTATTGTCCACTTAAGCACCTCAGACATTTCATAAACATAAACTCACGCCTATGTCCCCGAAGAGGTAGGCAGAGGTGCTAGCACCTAGATTTCGCCAGTTTATGTTAAGGTCCCAATATAATAAGTGGGGAGCCTATTGCCATTAACTGGGCACTTATAAACCTGCGATAAATACACACATAACTTCGAAAAGCAACGAAAAGTCATTGGTGTGTTCCTTGGTGAACCTGGGATCGAACCCGAGACCTCGTCTCAGCAGTCCATTACCCAGACCACTAAGTACTGTAGCTATCCACTTTTTATTACTTTTTTACTACCATAGAATATCAACAGTTTTTAATTCTAGATTGACATGTTCAATGGTTATTACTATTGGAATAGTTGATGGGATATTTTATCATGTTTGTTTGTTTTATTGAGCATCAATATTTCGGGCTGTTGCAACCGCCATGATCACGGAAGTACTGGTATGCAGTGGAGTGCTGTAGGGTCTTCTGACGCCAGGGTGTAAGGTGGCCCATAGAGCATTTCCCTCACAACCCGGCTTGACTCGGGCCATCTCCGTTTCCGTATTCGAGATGAGCCCCTGGGGCTTTGGAACCACGGAATAGGGAGGGGTCGCGCTTTCGCGTACCACCGCCTCGGCCTGCTTCTGCTAGGCGGCTTCACCCATCATCCCCAGGCCTACGCTCATGGAGGATGGAGGTCGTCCATCAACCTCCGTCGCCTGCAGCGTCTGCGCCTATCGTGAGCGCCGTCCGGGAGAGTACTGTGAGAACTTGGAGACCTTTTTTTTTTCCGTGCGGAAATCCTCATGGATACCCATCCCGCGGCCAGCGGGGCAGGTTATGTCGGACTCTTACCGACTCAAACCGCACGCTGTCTAGAGTCTTCTGACGCCAGGGTGTAAGGTGACCTATAGAGCATTTCCCTCGCGCCCCAATGATGATGATGATGATAGAGTCATTGAGTGAGACTATCCTTTCTTTCAGACTGAACATAGCAAGTGTGATCCCAACTTAGAAAATATGAAACAAGAAGACCAGGATACAATGATGAGCAGTTCAGAGCTGGAGACTCTGGATCAGAGCAATGGGATTGAAGAACTAACGGGCCACAATATAGAAAATACCCTCAATAGTTTGGATTCAAAGAATGAACTGGCAGACGATTTGGACACATTCTTGATCAGGTATAACATTTATCTTCTTCCCTTTTTTTCCGTGCGGAAATCCTCATGGATACCCACCTCGTGGTCAGTGGGGCAGGTTATATCGGAGTCTTACCGACTAAAACCGCACGCCGTCTAGGGTCTTCTGACGCCAGGGTGTAAGGTGGCCCAAAGTGCATTTCCCTCGCACCCCGGCTAGACCCGGCCCATCTCCGGATTTGAGATGGCCCCCTCGGGTTTGAAAACCACGGTGTTCCCGTCATGCCCCCGGAATAGGGAGGGGAGGGGGTGCTCTCGCGCGCCGCCGCCTCGGCCTGCTTCTGCTAGGGCTTTACAAACTATAGATCAAATTCTTTTGTCAAAATTAAAGTAGCCTATGTTATGTTATGAAATGAGCTATCTGTCAGTAAAGTGAATATCCTTTCCAAATCGATCCAGCCATTCCAGAGGTTTTAACAGAAAGACAGGCAGACAGACAACAATTTTATAAAATTGTTGCAATTTTTTTTTTATATGGAATGCACTCATATTCATTTTATTTATTTTATTTTTCTTTAACAGGAAAACATGAAGTTTTTTACAAATCTCATTTACGCTATACAGTAAATATATCTGTAAACCATTTACCAGTTTTCGCTTAAATGCTTTTACTTAAAACCTGTTTTTATACTGTATTCTCTCCGCAGAAAGACTGACGGCAAACTATTAGAAACTAAGCTGAAAGATGAGAAGTTGTATGATGAAGCAAAGGAAGATGATGGCAATGATACTGATGATCTGCTGGTGAGTTGTTCATTTATTTCTGGAAGGCACGCTTTTTTATGCTTACCACGGTGGCAGACAAGCACACGGCCCATCTGATGCGGGAAGCGGTCACCGTGGCCTATGGACGTGTGCTTCATACTCGCGCTGCGGACAGTGCCGACCCTGTTAAAACCTTCTAATGCCCTTCTTGAAGAAAGCTGTCAAACCCTTACAAATTACTGCCATTGCATGTCAGGAGACATTGGGAAGCATTACTTATTACCGTAGTCCAATCGAACGGACTAAAACCGCACGCCGCAGTTTACGATTTGACCAATTCTAGGTGGACAAAAATCAGGAATGCTGGTTTTTCCTTTTTTAATGACTATTGTATACATTACAATTAAACATAAGGGTTCTATCAGACAGAGAGCGGTCGCGCGGTCAAGCGTTCAAGCGGTCAGTTTTACGTTCTTTGTGTTATATCATGTTATATAGATATATTCACACAGGAGGCATTCTTACCGCAGCGATCAAGTAGAACGCACGCGTTCACGCGTTCACTGCTGTTTCGGTGACCAAATTGGAAGGAAGATGGAGACCGAAAAGCTGATTATGTTAGTACGTGACTTTCTTTTGCTGAAATAAAGGCTTTCCTCCAGTTAGTATCTTGTTTGACTAAGTCATGTTTAATTTTGTCAAACAGTTCATTGAAGGAATCGATGCTCATCCGAAAAGCATTATAAAAAATTTCTTCATCATTAATCCATTTAGAAAAAAGTCTATGAAATTCTCCATCTCGTTCTCTATCCTTATTTACTGGGCGCACCCAGTGTTTTCTTTTCCGTCTTGACGCTGATAATGACCACAAAATCAATAATTCGTCTTCCGATGAAGAACTATCGTCAAAAATCATGGTGACACTAGTGGGACCGCGTCGACCGTTCAACAGCGGGGTTCGTGAGCAATTGCACGCTCGAACGCAGAACGCTTGACCGCGTGACCGCTCTCTGTCTGATTATCAGACATGTGTTCTTCATCGGAAGACGAATTATTGATTTTGTGGTCATTATCAGCGTCAAGACGGAAAAGAAAACACTGGGTGCGCCCAGTAAATAAGGATAGAGAACGAGATGGAGAATTTCATAGACTTTTTTCTAAATGGATTAATGATGAAGAAATTTTTTATAATGCTTTTCGGATGAGCATCGATTCCTTCAATGAACTGTTTGACAAAATTAAACATGACTTAGTCAAACAAGATACTAACTGGAGGAAAGCCTTTATTTCAGCAAAAGAAAGTCACGTACTAACATAATCAGCTTTTCGGTCTCCATCTTCCTTCCAATTTGGTCACCGAAACAGCAGTGAACGCGTGAACGCGTGCGTTCTACTTGATCGCTGCGGTAAGAATGCCTCCTGTGTGAATATATCTATATAACATAATATAACACAAAGAACGCAAAACTGACCGCTTGAACGCTTGACCGCGCGACCGCTCTCTGTCTGATAGAACCCTGATAGGACCCTAAATTTGTTTTTTAAACCAAAACTGCATAATGTCTTTGATTTTACAAAAAAAAATAGTTCTAGAATTTATAATATATATTACTTAACTAAACTGCAACTATGATTTTTCAATATTTTTATTAGTTTACAAAATAGGTCGAAAAGTTGTTTACTATCCGATCCAATTAGGCCCTCCGCAGACGGCACACTTTTTGTGCGATCGAGTCTGCGGCGCACAAAAAGTCTGCATGGCGCGCAAAAAGTCGGTCGCGGATTTTTCACAGACTCAACGCACACGACGCACATCTTCGATCATTTTGTCGGCAGAGCTGTAGGGACGTAGACGCTATGGAAATCGTGCAGAGATCGCGAAGTATTATTTTGTACATGAAGTACAGAAAAAGAAGAAGAAATAGAGAATTTTGGGTACATCCTATACTTTCGGAAAGATTACTGAAGGGTCAGTTCCATACTAAAAGTATCATAAATTGCTGGTCTGTTTTGTATTTCTTGAATTAACATAGTTACATCGACATCTGGCGCCATGATAATAGATCGCGTGCGTTACGTCCACCCCTAGCAAATGCAGATTGCCGACTAAAGTGTGCGCCGTCTGCGTTAGCGCGCGTTGAAGCAAACGTTCAATTTTTTTCACACACTTTTTGTGCGGAGCGGCGCGCTGCAGCGCGGTGCGGTCTGCCCGAATTACACGGATTTTTTGTGCGCCGGACTTTTTGCGCGTCGTGTGCGTTACTGCTTATAATTGCATAGGTTCTATTTTCACAGACTAAAAAGTGCGTCACGGATAGTCTGTCGTCTGCGCAGGGCCTTATAATTATCAAAAGGATGTTTCATTTTGGGCCCCCTAATTGTACACAATACGAAAAAAAAGAGAAATAATACCAGTTATTGGCAAAAATACAATTATATTTATTCGCCTCCGAAATTCAAGGACATAAATTAATAAAATATGAGTACTTTTTAATAGTCCGCCATGTTTGTTGTGTTGCAAGAAAGTGTTTAATTATTATAGAATCGCTGAAAGAATGCGTTCCTGACAGGTTGTGAGCGAACGGGCGATGTAACTTTGAACAAGCTTTGAACTGGTGTATAATTTACGGCAAAATTTTAAATATCGTTTATTGACCTTATTAACGAGTGATAACATTAAAAATTTAATTACTGTGCCAATTTACAATACACAGATTAATTTTGGGCTAAAATGATTAACAATTAATTAATTAAAAATATAAAATCAATAGTTTTTAAAAGTCATACACGTCAAACTGCGCTGTTTCAAGGTTATGTCAAATGTTCGCTTTCATACGGCTTTCATAGTGATGAGACAAAATAACAAGGCAATTGTAACCGCGTATTTTAGTAATCTTAATAATAATAATCTGTTGGTTGAAAAATATAAAATAGAACGTTATTTTGTATTTTTGTTAATGTGTGTTAATGTAAAAAAAAATATGTAATTTTGTAATAAGCCCCTACCCAAGCTAATAGAAAGAATGAATCATATTTTTATAATGAATGAAATGAATATGATTTTTTTTTTATTTCAGGCAATAACCCATCATTACAATTAATAATCACATAAAATTAAATAAGAATGAAACAAAATTAAAAATATAAAATTGGAAAAACAAATAGGGCGGATAGATAGCCAAATTAGAATAAAATTAAAATTAAAATGAAATCACGTTGTCACAATTGCTGACTGTGATTATTATTATGTTATTGTAAGTTGGGAACAGGTTTAGAGAACGGTTCTAGGTACAAGTTATTTATTGTACATAACTAGTCATGACGAATTGACATGTGTCAGGAACGCATAGTCTCAGCGGCCAAACAATAGTTGAGATTCCGCCCATAATACGAGGCAATATTATAAAAATTGAATAGTGAAAAATGAAAACTACATTACCTATATAGCTATTTTATAGAATTGTAGATGATATATATTTATGTTTGTATTCCTTATTGACAGCGTCTTCTTGAAGATAACCAGCAAGTGAAGAAGAAGGGCCTGAAGTTAGTGAAGAGTGAGAAGTCAGAAGACCAGGAGTCTACTGACGATGATGAGTTCATTTACGAAGTAAGTCCGTATCCGTATCCGCGGATCTTCGACGGCGGAGTAATAAAGTTCCGTGTTACTTTTTTGGCGGATCTTTTACTCTCATCAATTTTCAATCTTACATATTATTACTCTTACATAAATAACATTTTTAAATATTATACCAAAAAACAATAGGTACATTTAAAAATATAAAAATAGTACCCCACCGGCATCGGGTACAGGGACCAAGCCACCGGTGGTTAGGGCTCCAGGGAGAGGAACTTCCTCACAATGTGTGCCGTGCTTAGCAAAACCGCCTTCTGCATCACGCCCTTGAGCCAGCTGCCTAGTGAGAGCCTCTTAAGGTGTTGATCGAGGCTCTTGGCGATGAGTCCGTGCACTGAAACGACTATCGGTACAATAATAGCTGAGTCAACATCCCACATGTCGACAATCTCATGGGCCAGGTCCAAATACTTTGATTTCCTTTTCTGCCTTCACGAGATTATTATTATTATTATTCATTAAATTCTATATACCGGGCCGGGGTGGGAGTGGCCATCTAGAGGGCTGCTCCGAGGCTCTCCACGTGTCCCTCTGACTAGCAGATGGCACAGTGGGGGGCGAGCTGATTGTCTGCGCGCCGACGGTTGTGTCACAGGACGGCCGCCTGTCACCCTACACCCCACCGTCGGCGAAGTGGCGTCGAGGGGGCCATCTTAAAACCGTAGATGGCCCGGGATCAGCTGGGGTGCGAGGGATATGCCCATTGGGTAACCTACGACATAACCACCGCCGATGGCCGACGGGGGTGGTATCCATGGGGATTTCCGCACAATAAAAAAAGGGTGTTAGAGTACATGAAAAGTTGCTCGTTTTGACGTCCCAGACTCGTACTGTGGAGTCCGAGGAGCCCGAGATGATGGCCCGCTCGTCGTACTGCAGGCACAGCACCGAGCCCGTGTGACCTTGCAGTTCCTAAAACATGCAAGTTATTAACACGTTAAGCGCCAAGGCACCTCTGAGGCTAATGTTGTGGAAATGACTCTTTTTTTCTTGCATAAATGCCTTCTCACCTATAAAATGGCCCAATACAAATACTATACAATATTTTCTATACCCCAGATATACCAAACGATTTTTCAGGGCCAGGCCTACAGGATTGCCCAAGGAAATGTTCAGTGCAGTGTATATTCAACAACACAGTGGCCTCTGAAGTTGAGTACTCGATACTCAAGGTGTATAACTAAATATACACCAGCCTGTGAACTTTCCACTAGCGTGTATATTACCGTATATGGCGCTTAACGTGTTAACTTTAAAAACAAGCTTTTTACTTTATTTGTTTTATTTAAAAAAAAAAATTTAAATTATATAACTTTAAAAAAAAGACAAATTTAATGAGCCCAAACATGACCGGTTTATCTTGTTTAGTTCAACAGTTCCTATGACCACTTACCGTCACCATCGTCAAACCCAAAAATTTAGTCAATAAATAGTCCAAATTATATTGTTTATCTAGTATAGTTCAGGCGTTCCTATAGATACCTTCTGACTCCATCATCAGACCAGCTTTATAGCATATACTATATTATCGCATTGTCGCCGCAAACAATTTTGAGTTCAATCTACCTATCTATCTATCTAGGAAGTGGATCTAATTAGGCTTTCAAGTTTTGACTCATACCAAAGACGATAGATAACTAGTTAGATAGATGACTAGACGATAGTTATCTATCGTCTGTGCTCATACTAATAAACAAAAGAGCAAGTTAAGTAAAAGCTTGTAATTTACTTGTAGCGCAACAAAATGAAGACTTTGAAACTGGCCAAGAACGCATTGGTCAAGCAGATCCCTTCGAGGGCGGAGCCCGAGCGGATGAGCGACAGCGACGACGAAACTGACGCGGTAGGGACACCCACTCATATACAGGGTGAATTTTTCAAAAGGGATTGGATGGCCAAATCCGGAACTATAAGGAATAGCGAAAAATGGTCACAGGAGTCACGAGCCCGATTTTGATGAAACTTAAAACCTCATCATTAGATTTTTGAAAAACCAATAATCCTAGCTAGGAATCGAACCTGTTGATTTTGAAAAAAAAAAAACACCCTTTATTATTACACCATACGATAGTGTCGCTGTTAAGGATCAAATTCTGCGAAGTAATGATATACGGCAAATTTAAGGAAATTATGGAATTTAGTAAAATTCATATTTCATAGTACCTATTTGTTTCGTTCGAAATCCCAGAAAAGATCGTAACTATTCCGTGTTTTAAATCAAAAACTAAATTTATAAAGACACATTTGATGACTTGAAACGTTCTTGAGAATATTCTAAATGGAATCAATAACATTGTAATATTGGATGCAGTATGATCCTTGAGGTCTCCAGCTGTGTATTGAAAACAATGGTCTACATTTTGAACAATTAATCAGTTAATGTAAGAAAAATAAAATGTATTTTGTTAAAGATGAACTCTTTCCTTTAGTTTCCGGTATGTCATTACTTCCCAGAATATGAACCTTAATAGCAACACTATCGTATGGTGTAATAATAAAGGGTGTGTTTTTTTTTTCAAAATCAACGGGTTCGATTCTCAGCTAGGTTCATTGGTTTTTCAAAAATCTAATGATGAGGTTTTAAGTTTCATCAAAATCGGGCTCGTGACTCCTTTGACCATTTTTCGCTATTCCTTATAGTTTCGGATTTGGCCATCCAATCCCTTTTGAAAAATTCACCCTGTATACATGCGCATAAGTTTCCTTCCTCATACAGTCCCGGGTCCTTTAAGCGGGCCGTGAAAAAGCACTTGATGAGGCCGTCAAGCTGAGGGCCGCCACTGTAGCGCCGGCTTATGTGGTGATGACCCCCGAAGACTTTACCTTTAGCTTACCATAAAAAAATACAAATAAATTAAATTGAATGTAGAATGAAAAAATGAAAGAAAGCCGACGGATGAAAAACGAATAATGTGTGGTGTGACGAGAATGGTCAGAATAAGACACGTTTTCAAAACGTGTGATTTCAATTCGACTATAAGGAAACATGGAAAAAAATTCTTTGTTTTTTTATAATGATCTGTCAAAATGAAATCTACCTATCCCTTAAATCACTCATAGTTTGATTATCTATACTAATATTAAAAAGAGATGAAGTTTGTGTGTTTGTATATTTGTTAAATTGTAAGGGGTAATCTCGCGATCTACTGAACCGATTTTAAAAATTCTTTCACCAGCCACGTCATTCGTGAGAGTCTATATATTATATTGGAAAACTGGAATTTACACCCGGACGAAGCCGGGTCCCGGGTCGCTAGTTTTCAATAAAATTAGATTAGGAACAAAATATATTTAATAATTTCCGTAAGCTTTAAAATCACATGTTTTAAATACGTAATTATTGCTTCAATAATTTCATTGTTTACCTTGCAGTCGACAGACGAAGGTTTGACCATGAAGAAGATGTTTGGAGTGAAGAGTGTGCCGCGGAAAACCGTGAACAGACCGAAGGAGGCGCCCAAGAAAGTCGTGAAACATGTGGTTCAAGTCAACACCGGATACAGTAAGACAGACTTTTTATTATTAGGTACAAGAATCGGCTTTCCCACGACCGAGGGGGCAATCTAAAAACCGTAGATGCCCAGGGTCACCCAACTGACTGGGCCATCTACGATTTTCAGACGGCCCGATGAGATTTTATATGTGCTAGGCCAGGGTTGGCGAACCACTGGCACGCGTGCCACTGGTGGCACGCGGCACAATATTTTGGGCACGTCGCCGATCAGACGAAATTTAGCTCCGTCTTATAAAGAACAATGCTTTTTTAAATCTTAAGCAAAGAGGTTTTATGTCAGTAAAATGGTCATTATTTTATGAAAAAAATACTTTGGGAGATAAAATATAATCATTAAACGTTTCATCCCTTTCATCCCTATAATTTCATTGATATTGACAATAAATTCAACCATGTTTCAGTGACAAAACACGAAAAATATTAAGTATAGCTGTTGCCCGCGGCTCCGCCCGCGTGGACGTCGATTTTCGTCTTTTTTTATTATATCGCCGGTTCTAATCAGCCGATTGTGATCAAATATGCGTAAGATTTTGAGTCTAACCAAGACCTTTCTAATAAAAAAACCCCATCAAAACCCGTTCAGTACATTTTACGTCCATCGCTGTCGACGTAAGAAACACTGAACGGATTTTGATGTGTTTTTTTATTAGAAAGGTCTTGCTTAGACTAAAACTTTTCCGTATGTTTGGTTGTAATTGGTTAAGTAGAACTGGAGATATGACCAAAAACGACCTAAAAACGTAGCGCGGGCAAAGCCACGGGTATCAGCTTGTATAAAAAGTAGCCTATATGTTGCCCAGAACTATGAACTATAATCGTACCAAGTTTGATCAAAATCCCTCCAAAAGTTTTTGATTTTAGCGTGAACAAAAATTTTGTGCGGACAAACAGAGGCACAGAGACACAGACAAACAGACAAAATTTCTAAAAATCATTGTTTTGGCATCTATTACATTCATAAAGTCCCCTAATTATTATTTTTCTCATATATCTTCCATGTACAGACGCCGATCAGGGCCCGTAGACAAATGTCAGTGTATTCCGTAGCGTAAATCGCAATCGAATAGAAACGGTTAGGTCGACCAATCACATCCAAGCTCGTCGCCGGCGTACGATGCGCGCGCCGCGGCGGAATCACGAGCAGGGCCCGTAGACAAACGTCATTTTATTCCGTAGCGTAAATCGCAATCGAATAGAAACGGTTAGGTCGACCAATCACATCCAAGCTCGTCGCCGGCGTACGATGCGCGCGCCGCGGCGGAATCACGAGCTGGAGTGTGATTGGTCGACCTAAACTATTCGAAACGATACGATTCGATCGAATAGAATAAGCTTGGAAATGAACTGTTCACTCAACTATGTTACTCTAAATAACATTGTATCTAGACCAGTGGTTCCCAAACTTATTTTGTCTACTGCCCACTTTGAGAATAAATATTTTTTTAGCGCCCCCATTATTTCACCTATTTAAAAACCACTATAACTTCAAATTAAAATAATTAATTATTGTGACCTATATATGTATATTAACAGAGAATTCCAAACGAAACTTTAACTATAACCCGCAACTTGAAACCTGAGCGCAGTAGGTAACATACAACGGCGCTTAGGTCTCAAGTTAACTCTTACGGGCTCCACCTGCCAATAAGAATGATTATTGAAACGCAACTTTATAGTATTAAAACAGAGTATCTTTTATTAAAAATATAACTAAAATAATCAATCCTTATATAAAAACTAATGTGAAGGATGAATCTGATGCTGTTTAATAAGTTTGTTGATATCAGGTTCCAATTTACTCAAGAACAGTCGCAAGTCGCCACGTTCGGTAACAAGCAAACGAAATTCAATAAAATAGGACAGATATATGAACTACACGAAGAGAAATATAGAACCGAGTTTGATCAATCTTTTAATTCATATTAGTTGATGTTCACAAGTTGTTGTTGAGAGTCGAGAGCTCTTGCAGTTGTTGTTTAAGAGGCCTCATAGCTAAATAAAGTTACAAATCACCCCCCGCCCGCCCGCCTCTACACAACGTCCCCATTTTCTTCTGGGTCTCTTACCGCCCCCCTTGAGACCTGCAGCGCCCACAAGGGGGCGTTATCGCCCACTTTGGGAAAGACTGATCTAGACTAAGGCAATTGTTGTAAATAGACCAAAAAAAAAACAGCCCGCTGAGTTTCTTGCCGGAGTCTTCTCAGGTCTGGGCCGCGTTTCGAACCGGTGGTCCATTTGCTTCTAGTTTTAAATATTTATAATTTGACGTTTTGTAAGTGCCGCTTAAAATGGTCTATACAGAATAAATGATTTTTGACTTTGACTTTGACTTGACTTTTGCCACTTGGCTACGGGCACTGGAGTGTGATTGGTCGACCTAAACTATTCTATTCGATACGATACGATAGCGATTTAGACTTTCCACTTGGCTACGGGCACTGTTACAGATTTATTATATGTACTTATAGATTTTGTATCGTGTAATAAAAACATTTTAAAAATATACCTCTTTTGTTTACATTATTTCATAAAGAGTTTTGATGGCACGCCAGTGACCCTATAAAACATGTTTTAGAAAAAAATGGCACGTTGATGCATAAAGGTTCGCCTACCCTGTGCTAGGCAAATGCCTTTCCAATTTCCAATGTGGGGAACCACATTGGAAATCCCTACGGATACGTGTGATTGAAGTATATTTTTGAGCTTTTTTTTGGAAGAAATTATATCCGTCATTCACATTTTCTTCCCTTTTTTTTTCTTAAATATCTATTCTTTTCATTTCTCCTCTTTTTCTTTTTTCATCTCATTTCATTCAAATGAAAAAAAAAATTGTGACAAGGAATATAATTTTGAGTACTTGAGCAAGCCAAGATCAATTTCATGCTGTCTGTACATGAAAAATAGATTTCGATTACTTACATACAAAATTCATGAAAGGATCTTGCAGTCGAATCTTACACCATATTATTAAACCCTGACGCAAAAACGGCTGAGTATTATAAATTTTTCTAGAAGCATGCTGGGGTAAACCGAGAGTGCCATCTAGAAACCGTAGCTGACCCTGGGTCAGCCGGGGTGTGAGGGAAATGTGTTATTCAAGACTATAATCTATGCCTGTACCGAATTTCAGCCAGATTCGTTCAGCCCTTATTGCGTCAAAGAGTAAGACACACCCGTCCGTATATGCATATAAGCGTTCACGTCCTTAATATTATTGTGAAGTAATTTTCTTATTCTTTTTTTTTTTCAGATAAATCAAAGCAACAACAGCAAAAGAGTATATTAAAATCAACATCGAACAAATCTAGAATTGAGAACAAACCTTTTAAGGTGACGGATGTCAAAACCCCTGCGCCTGTCAAGCCTACTTTAAAAAAATCCCCAAATCCCGAAAAACTTGTGAAAATAGCGCCCAAACCCAGTGAGGAGGTTTTGAAGAGAGAACCGGTGGAGGAACAGGTTGAGGAACAAGATGAGATCATTGATGGAGAGGAATTTTTAGAAGATGATAACTTTGACTTGGATGAGGAGGTAAGAATTTCCTAATGACTTTAGACGGGATGTGGACCCGCGACCAGTCCCTTACAGAGGGAATACTCTGACCAACTGAGCTACCTGGACACGACCTCGAAATTCTTCGATACATTATACGACCTTTTTTTTTTTTATCGTGCGGAAATCCCCATGGATACCACCCCCGTCGGCCAACGGGGGTGGTTATGTCGGGATCGAACCGACTAAAACCGCTAGCCGTCTCGGGCCTTAGTAACCGGGGTGTAAGGTTACCCAATGGGCATATCCCTCGCACACCAGCTGACCCCGGGCCATCTACGGTTTTAAGATGGCCCCCTCGACCCCCCGAAAGGGGGGGTGGGGCGAGCATCGCGCCACTTCGCCGACGGTGGGGTGTAGGGTGACAGGAGGCCGTCCTGTCACCCTACCGTCGGCGCGCAGACAATCAGCTCGCCCCCCGCTCGCTCCCCACTGTGCCATCTGCTAGTCAGAGGGACACGTGGAGAGCCTCGGAGCAGCCCTCTAGAGGGCCACTCTCACCCCGGCCGGATTGGCCGCAGGCAGCAGCGTCTCCCGTGGCGAGTGGGAGGCGCTGCTCGCCTCCGTTGCCCAGGTGCACCACGTGGAGGTTCCGGCCCGCACCCGATACATTATACGACCTAGGGTGGTAATATTAGGGTTTTAAAACAACAAGGTTACGAAAAGTTTCGTATATAATAATTATTGGTTATTTCTTTCAGGAGTTCGCCGAGGAGTCGGAGGCGGATCACTCGAAGAAACAGCGCATCATGAAGCCCGAGATGATGGATGAAGAGGTCCCTAGTGATGATGAGAGCCACTCTGAAGAAGGCAGCCTGTATGATGTAAGTCCATACATAATATCGACCCCGGAAATTTCAACTGTCGTAAAGGACATTTTGACGAAAATGAGTTACATGTATCATAAAATCGTTAAGTTTTTTACCGGCTCTACCATGGCGAGTGTTCCGATGAGCTCTTCCAGTTAATCTCACCCTCTCCTTTCCTACACAGAACTACACGTGCCAGACTGGGGTATCACCCTCACACGGTGGAATCAATTCCATCAAGAACCAAGCGGTTCGGTGCCTCTTTTATTTCCCGCACCATAAAGACTTGGAATTCTTTACCAGCGCATGTGTTTCCTTCCTCCTATAGTCCCGGGGCCTTTAAGCGGGGCGTGCAAAAGCATTTGATGAGGTCGTCAAGCTGAGGGCCGCCACTGTAGCACTACCGGTGTATGTGGTGGTGACCCCAGTCCTGAGACTTTGCCTTTAGCTTACCATCAGGCGAGGTGAAGTCATTTTGACGTGTCCTATATAAAAAAAAGTTGCTGTTCGTACATTTAGGCCAGTAAATAAATCGCACACCCCGTACAACAAAGGCGTATCTGGAAAACACCAACTTTACAGGAGAGCCAAAAAACAGTTTGATTCTGGAATATTGCGTGAACTAATAATGATAGTACTTTGTATCATATATCATAAGAAGCCTCAAAATGAGCTCTTTAATATGTATTTACTGAAATTAAAGATAGATTTACTATTTTCATAGTACAGGGAAAATTAACAATTACCTATTTATTGTATTAGGGTTTTCCTTAAGTAACTGTTGGTAAATAAACATACACCTTTTTTGCTGTTTAGGTATAAACAAAACATGGATCTTATGTGTACATACGCTTTTATTGCTTATTTTTCCTCGTGATATAACCTCGGAGCTTTTAGTTTTAAGTACTTATAGCACGTTTATTTTTGAAAATAAATAATGAGTAAGTTTATATAAGTGTATATTGCAGTGATAATTTATTAAGGTTTTTTAATGTATGTGACACACTCATTTATTGCACGAAGAAATATTTTACAGAGTAATACATATTTTCTTATATTTTCATAATAACAAAAAATAACTTTACATTTTAATTTGAGAATTGTGGGTATCTAATTTGTTATGATTTTACAACTACTGTACAATATATCAAAAAGAGTTTGGTGAATAATTGCAGGAATACAACGAGATTATAAATATATATTATATATTACTAGAGACCCGAGACCCGGCTTCGCGCGGGTGTAAATTCCAGTTTTCCAATAAAATATAGACTATGACACTCACGAATGACGTGGCTTTCTATTGGTGAAAGAATTTTTAAAATCGGTTCAGTAGATCCCGAGATTACCCCTTACAATTTAAGAAACACACAAACTTTACCTCTTTATAATATTAGTACAGAAGTATAGATATTTTTTAATAATTCTTTATTTTGTAAGTACTTATTTTGCTAACTATAAGCAACTTCTTACATCTATGAAAGTTACAAAACGAAAAATATGAATTCTTATTATTATATTTTCACAACCATAGCTATATTTAAACAATAACAAAATCAGAATGGCACGCAACGGTCTTTAAAACTGTGGTAAGTAACTTTTAAATAATAAATTATACTATAGCACGTCAATTAATCAGGTACCTACAATAATCAATACCTTATAGAGGTACCTAAAACCAATATCATTGCCTAAAACTCAAAGTCCTGATTGACTGATTGACCTAGAAACAACGCACAGCCTAAACCGCTGGTCGTAGAGACTTGAAATTAGCAGAATGTCTGTGTTTTGATGCGTATGCGTGTACTAAGAAAGGGTTTTTTAAAATTCAAACCCTAAAGCCCTAAAAATGTTTCAAAAACGTGCTTTTGTTAGAACTCAAGAACGGCTGAACAGATTTTCATGATCTATGATTTTTTGGATTTTTTGAACTAAAAGTGACTTTGTCTAAATTTCCATAGAGTAATATACTTCGTTTCTTATTGCTAAAAGACAAAGAGAATATATATTTATTTTTAGGGTTTATATACCTTATTAGGAAAAAACAACTTTCATAGGACCTCTTTGTTGTCCTTCTGTCCGTCTGTCAAGGCCTCTTTCTCAGGAACACATAGAGGCATCAATTGGTTCGTGCTGAAGATATATTATGTTAGAAGACGATGCTTTCCGTTGATATAAAATCATCTAATTTGGTGTAAAGCAAGGTATAGTACAAATGTAGAAAAAAATCTATAATACCTGAGTATGTAGTTAGCCACCACACAAAAATACATAATTATGTGGGTAGGCGTGGTGAAATTAAGTCGAAACTAGCATGAAATATTTAGGTCTGCACGTCTTGAAGCTATGAAAAAATCAAATCAATGCAAGCAAATTTAAAAATTCAGGCAGCATATTTCGACATTATTTACAGGATAATTCCTGTGCATAAAGGTTTGAGGTCTGCCACAAGAGAAATCGAGGTGCAGCGATCCCAATTCCGTTAGATGGAATGGAAAGAACGACTTGGGTAATCAAGCGTAGGGCAGGCCACGATTGTGGTGGTAAGACCGTTTATGAAGAAATTATCGGAGGGGCGAAACGATAGCCCCTCCTGTCAGGTGATGCAGGTGCTCGCTGAGCATGGCTGTTCTGGTGAGTTCCTGTACTGTATGGGAAAGGAGCTGACGTCCGAGCGTCACTGTTGGGGCTGCTCCGTGGACACATCGCCAATTCACACACTGGCAAAGTACCCAGGGTAGATGGATGAAATATCTTTGAAGCAGATTTAGATTCCTAATAACATATCGGTGTCGGCAGTGCTGGCGGCTGGAACCGGTCGGGGTCTCTGGGATATTCCTACTAGGACACACCAGATTCCTCGATCACACAGGCCAATATTGCGATAGACCTTGTGATTTTAATCGGTTGAAGTCCGACATGCCTACCTCAACGTTGGCTCCGGTGAAGTGAAGCTCGAGGGAGTTTTCGCTCGAAAAAAGAAAGAGAATATTCCCGTTGGCACAACTTTTTTTTATACTACGTAGGTGGCAGACAAGCACACGGCCCACCTGATGGAGGATGGTACTCAGTTGGACTGCTCATTTCGGACGGGAGATACCGTCGTGTCCTACCTCCTTTGCGAAAGGAAAAGTGCAGAGACCGTACCTTTACCCACATCACCAAAAAACGACGAAAACGACTTTCTGTCGCGATGCACGGAACTGTAAGGAACCTTGAAGGGTTTGACAGAACTATCTACTACCTACCACTGTTTACCAAGGAATAGACATTGAAAGTCAGTACGGGCAGCTCCTCGGCTTAAAAAGACTTGGTGGCGACAGCCAACATCCACGATAATCTATAAAATTATAAAGGATTGAGTACACATACGTTTCAGAATAAGTTTAACAGTGACGCTTAAGTGAAGTTACGAAAAATTTATTCAAAAATAAATCGTGCAATAAAGGAGTAAGTAAACTTACGAGTGCACATCTTTTAATTTGGCCTGAGCAATAAAGACTGGATTGCGATTACGTACATATTGTTAATGGTTTGAATAAATTATGCATCGAGCAATTATATTTACGTTTTTTTTGCCAGTTAATTATGATATTTTGATAGATCTTGAGCAAAATAAACCAGGATTTAACATACATTGAGAGATTTAATATATATTTATACATAGTCACTGTTATAAGTCATTGACAAGAAGAGTAAACAAAAAAAACTAAAAACTAGTACAGCGGTGCCACCCATAGACTATACTCATACATTGGACTGTTTGGTTTATACTTTTCTAACACCTGCCCTTAAACTAAACAGTCTGCAGACCAAGATTAGAAACACAATTAAAATGTTTATCTTTACATAAAGGTTTGGTCAAAATATCTGCAGGCATACTCTCAGTAGGCAAATATTCTAAATGAATAATTTTATCCTGTATAACTTGTCTTACATAATGATGTCTAATATCTATATGTTTGCTACGACTATGATTAACTTGATTATTACATATTTTCTGTGCTGACTGACTATCGTTATACATAGTTACTAGCAAGTATTTACCTAGACATTCATGTAAGAAGTTTCTAATAAAAATAGCTTCCTTTGCTCCTTCACATAAAGCCATATATTCACTTTCAGTAGTTGAAAGAGCGACTGTTCTCTGCTTACGGCTTTCCCATGACACAGCGGAGTTACCTATTTTAAATACGTAGCCCGTGTATGAACGTCGGTCGATTTGGTTCGATGCCCAATCTGCATCCACATATCCTGTAATTGACAATGTGGATTTTTCATATACTATGGAGTAGTCCATGGTTCCCTTTAAATATCGTAGCACCCGTTTCGCTGCTTTCCAATGTATTTCAGAGTGACAATTATTAAACTGGCTCAAAACACTTGCAGCATGAGCAATGTCTGGTCTTGTGCAAACCGCAATATACATAATGCATCCGATAAGGGTTCTGTACCTTGTGTCATTATCGGCTTGATTCCCTTTTTCAAACTTAACACCATTTTCCAAGGGTGTATGGACAGGCTTGCAGTCAGACATATTAAACTGCTCTAATACTTTCTGTATGTAGTTTCTTTGATCAAGAATAATTTTATTTTTCTGTTGATTTAATCTCATTCCCAATATATGTGAAGCACGGCCAAGATCTTTCATTTCAAATATTTTCATCAGATCCTCCTTCAACTTCTTTCCAAGTGTATCCTTGCTAAGAATCAATATGTCGTCAACATACAATGCTAATATGATGAGATTGCCATAGCTATCTGATTTTATGTATACACAAGGTTCATTCAGTGATTTTCTGAACTGGAGGTTTGTCAAAACATCATCTATTTTGTCATACCAGGCCTTTGATGCTTGTTTAAGTCCATATATTGCTTTATTTAATTTGAATACATAGGTTTCCTTACCCTTTACTTTATATCCATCGGGCTGTTCCATGTATATCGTCTCCTTTAATTCTCCATTCAAGAAGGCTGTCTTTACATCCATGTGTTCGACTTTCATATCTAAGTTCACTGCGAGACTAAGCAATGTGCGTATTGTAGAGTATCTTACCACAGGTGTATAAGTGTCTACGTAGTCTATGCCATATTCCTGGGTAAACCCTTTAGCAACAAGACGAGCTTTGTAACGAAGAAGCTGTCCATCTGCTCCTCGTTTCTTCTTGAAAATCCATTTACATTTGACTTTCTTGAAAATTCCTCATATTCACTTGACGCTTCATCCATAGTCATATCAGGATTCCATGTGACGTCATTGGGGTCATCGACACAACTAGAGTCAGAAGATTGTGACGATTCTGTAACTTCTAAATTAGAAAGTTCAGTAGCATTGTGTTCAATGGTACTCACATCAACATTATTATTATTAGTTAATTCCAACTGATAATCACTAATACAGTTTTCCTTATTAGAAATCACATCTTTGTACATTTGCTCTTCAAAGAATTGTACATCTCTAGATTTTATAAGTTTGGAAGGATTTTCTGGATCGATTAATCGATACCCTTTGGATTCAGTACAATATCCAACATGTATATATTTTCTACTTTTTGGATCCAGTTTTTTACGTTTTTCATTTGGGATCATTGCATAAGCAACACAGCCAAATACTCTCAAATCAGATAAATTAACTTTCTTACCAGACCATTTGCCTTCAGGTGTGGTACCTCTCACTGCCTTGCTCGGTGATTTATTCTTGATGAATATTGCCATATTCAAGGCCTCTGCCCAGAACCTTCGATCCATTCCAGCATCTTGTAGCATGCATCGTCCAGCCTCTACAATTGTCCGATTGGCCCGTTCTGCCACTCCATTCTGCTGAGGGGAGTAAGGCACAGTCAGTTGATGCTCGATGCCATGCTCTTGTAAAAACTTCTGAAATTGTTTATTTACATATTCACGACCATTGTCACTTCTCAGAGCTTTTATTTTCAAATTACATTTATTTTCTACAAGACTTTTGAAAATCTTAAATGCTGACAATACTTCATCTTTACTCTTAAGAAAATAACCAAATGTCATTCTTGTAAAATCATCTATAAATGTCAACAAATATTTACTTCCATTAAAAGAGGAAACTGACATCGGCCCACACAAATCAGAGTGTATAAGACCTAGTTTCTCAGTAGCTCTATTATAAGACCTTTTTGGGAATGGTAATCTACTCTGTTTTCCCTCAAGACATGCTACACAAGGAGTATGATTACTATCAATGTAATTAATTCCATCAGCCATACCTTGTTTAAGTAAATACATACTTCGCCTATTCAGGTGTCCAAGTCTGCGGTGCCATAACTCCTGGGATGGCTTCGCCTCACACAAATTCACAACCTCCGTCTTATGATTCATAGACCGGTCCACAGGCAATGAATTACTCAAATCCATTAACTGACAGGCTGCAGTAAGTTCAATCGCATTTGTGTCTAATTGGTAAACACCATTGATTTTCGTAGCACTGGCAACTATACTTTTGCCACAATAAATATCACACTTCTCTGAGTCAAAGTGTACATCTAGTCCTTTTGCTGTCATTTTCCCGACAGAAATAAGGTTCGTTGATAAACCCGGCACGTAAATAACTTCACTAATTTTTGTTGTCTGTTTGTGCCCTTTCAAGATTAATTCAA
Source organism: Lithosia quadra (assembly GCA_963576445.1). Classification (NCBI taxonomy): domain Eukaryota; kingdom Metazoa; phylum Arthropoda; class Insecta; order Lepidoptera; family Erebidae; genus Lithosia; species Lithosia quadra. The sequence continues at coordinate 5,266,302 of OY754897.1, forward strand.
CATCACCATGTCCTTCGCTCTGCAATGTTTGCTTGTTTGCCACTGTCACTGAACGTGGAGTATCAGCCACATAGTTCTGTAGTATGTTTTTATTGTGTGTCATATGGCATGTCGCACCTGAGTCGACATACCAGGCTTCTGAGTTCATTTCTACAGCCAATGCCGTCAATAATGTTCCCTTCCAAGCCTTCTCATGTTTGCCACTCCGTTTGTTATTTGATTTTGTTGGACAGTTTTTAGCAAAGTGATTTGGCTTCTTGCAGATAAAACATTTGATAACCTTGGTATTCCGGTTTGTCAACATTACACTTTCTTCGCCCTTGTCCCTGCGTAATGTTTCTTGTAATAATTTACTTTTAACAGTTTCACTACACAATTTAATATTAGAGTTTTCCAACGCCATGATAAGTGGGTCGTAATTTGATGGTAAACCACTTAACATTAAGACTGACAGAAAATCATCGTCCAATGGAGCATTTATGTCTCGTAGTTGTTGATCTAAATCTGTGATCTTCAAGAGATACGCTTCCATGTCATTAAATTGTTCTAGTTTCAATCCAAACAATGTACGTAAAAGTCCAAGTCTTCTACACAACCCTTTGTCTTCGTACGCCATCTTCAAGTTGCGCCAAGCTTCAAAACCATTCACAGCATTCCGTACATGAGAAAAAGACGACGGCTGCACCATCAAGCTTATTTTTGCGAGTGCTTTCTGTTGTTTACGCTCGTCGGTGACCCTGGGAGCACCCTTTGTAGTAGTGGACTCTTCGATGCAGTCCCAAAAAACTAAAAACTAGTACAGCGGTGCCACCCATAGACTATACTCATACATTGGACTGTTTGGTTTATACTTTTCTAACATATTTCTTAAGGAAGTAGCTTTTGTTTTTTTTCTTAACCATTTTCTTAGTTTTGTAAGGAAAATTACGAAAAAAATAGAGAACATGTGTCAAAGTATTTTACATCGATTGGCGAAATAAAAAAAAATTGCATATGTGTATATACTCCTTTGTTGTACGGGGTGTGCGAAATATTGTTAGACGCTTCTTGGTCAACTTAGCATTTGGTTACCAAGCCATTTTTTTTTCTATATGCTTTGAGATCACTTACTGCGACTTTGAGGGTGCTTTTCCACCAAAGATGTGCTATGTTACGATACTATAGATGCGTTTGATATCCACCAATCATATTCATTGGTGCATAGCTTAGCACTGGTGGAAACGGATTCAGCTAAGATAAGTTTTTTATATGAAAGGATGCGTGCTATGGATGCGTGCTGACTGTACCCCTCCCCTTCCTGGCCTCCCCACCCCTTCCCTTTTCCCTTCAGGGTAGGCAGCTTGTGTGTGACACCCTTAGTGTTGCACACGTCCATAGGCCACGGTGACCGTTTCCCATCAGGTAGGCCGTGTGCTTGTCTACGTAGGTAGTATTAAAAAAAACTACAATTTTGTTTTCAGGAGCTTCCGTCTTCTGATTCTGAGGACTTTGACGACTGGTTCACGCTTGACATCAGAGCAGAGCGGGCGTCTGACTACCTGCCGTTACTGGGTAAGTTTGCATGTGTTATGTATAGTCAATGACAGAAGTTGATACACACTAATATACCCAAAAATAAATACCAATAATTGACGTATGATCAGTGTTATAATTCCCAGAGGACTCCCAGTTACCTGGCTAGACGCTCAAACCAAGATCACCTGCTGATCTTGATGTTCTGGCATAGGATTTTCTTCTCATGTCTTGCCTCCTTGCCGAACTCATAGTGTAGATGTTGCAGGCGGGTGTGCGCGCGCGCTGCTGACGGCGGAGCGGCGGCGCGCGGGCGCCAGGGTGGCCACCCTGCGCCACTCGCTGTCGGCGCTCACGGACTCCGCGCGGCGCCAGGCCGACGCGCTCCGCCAGGCCGCCATGGCCCTCGCCGAGATCGACGACACCCTGCGCGCCTCCTGACTCGCCTCCACCAGCCCACCCCCCCGCGGGGACGCCGCGGTACAATCATATAACGTACTAGTTTACCGGATGACATCGGATTTACCGGTGTCTGACTATATCTCTGGTTCTGCTCAAAAAATTGTTGTGATCAAACACACCTACACCTACATTCTAAGTTTGACCTTTCAAAAAAAAACCGCATCAAAATCCGTTCAAAAGACAAAAATTAAAAAAAAATTGTTCAGTATCGTTCTAAAACTGAAGTATTTTTTTTAATATCCCCAATGTATAGACACAGCTATTTTACAATTTTATAATAGCATAGATAACACAGCGCTCACGTGCGAGACGCAAGCCTACGTCACCCCCGTCGGCCATCGGGGGTGGTTATGTCTGGATCGAACTCACTAAAACCGCACGCCGTCTCAGGTCTTATAATTAAGGTTGCATAGTAAGCATATCCCTCGCACCGCAGCTGACCCCAAGCCATCTACGGTTATAAGATGGCCTCCTCGACCCCCGAAAGTGGGGTGGGTCGAACATCGCTCCTACTCGCTGACGGTAGGGTATTTCACACTATTCCTCACTCGGTCCATTAGGGTCACTTCAGCTATACTTTAGGGTAACAAAACAAAAAAATTGTACATTTCTGGCATTCCTTGAATTTGAACTTATGTTCATAAAACACACACATTACGAATTCGTAGTATTTGTAAATAATATTACTGCGTCCTAGCGCCTTGTGCGTATGTAGGCACTTAGTTCCGTTTTGTGCACTTCATATTATGTACAGGGTGCTTCAAAAAAATGTATACACACTTTGAACTTCCATAGAAAATTTATTTACCATTCTACAAAGTTAAATTTCAGGAAAATAGAAAGCTGAAAGTCCAATGTAAATGAAACATAAATAACAAATGTTAATACTGTTCAAATTGGTGACCTGCAGCATCAATACAATTCTGAGTACGAGTCACCACAGATTCTGTACATCGTATCAAAACGTCCAATTAGATTTTTTTTTTTTTTTTTTATATAGGACACGTCAAAATGACTCCACTTCGCCTGATGTTAAGCGAAAGGCAAAGTCTCAGGACTGGGGCCACCATCACATGCACCGGTAGTGCTACAGTGGCGGCCCTCAGCTTGACGGCCTCATCAAATGCTTTTTCACGCCCCGCTTAAAGGCCCCGGGACTATAGGAGGAAGGAAACACATGCATTTCTCTACACACTGCTTGAATCTCATTCCAAAGAATGTCTAGGTTACGTGGTTTACGTTTGTACACCTCATCTTTTACTGTGCCCCACAAGAAGAAATCCAGTGGTGTAAGGTCTGGAGAGCGTGCTGGAAACTCGATTGGCCCCCTGCGTCCTATCCACTGGCCCGACAAATTTTGATCCAGGTAAGCTCGTACTTTCAGCTTTCTATTTTCCTGAAATTTAACTTTTTAGAACGCTAAATAAATTTTCTATGGAAGTTCAAAGTGTGTATACATTTTTTTGAAGCACCCGGTATTTTTGCACGAAACAACCGCTCGCATGATGCAGCGGATGTCCTTAGAGACCTCAAATCATTATTTTGATGAAATTTGCCTGTTCGATAAGTTTAGTCATTAATAAAAATGTAATTTTAGATTTAATTTAATATTAAGTTGCCTACTGTGAATAATACAATAAATTAAATGCATAGAAATAAATTTGTTCTCTTTTATTTACTGAATTTAAATAAAAATAAAATATACAAAATAAAACAATTATTTACGCTAAAATTTTACTCTTGTTCCGGAGAGCGGTGTAGGCCACAAGTATTGAGACTGCAGTTGCGAGGACCTCGGAGTTCACCCAGGGTCCAGAGTAGCCTGCAAGCAGAAAATATGGTTCAGGTATTGTACATCGTACTATAAGACGGAATTTATTTGATTAAATATTTGACTATAAGCTACTGTATCACACAGTGGTTTCATTCAATTCCCTCATCTTCACAAATTAGTACAGTCATAGCTCAACCCTACGATTACCAGCCGCACCCTTATGCGTCCTGCCTTTTTGCTCTATGAAGCACATCTAAGGCACAGAATACCTAATAGTACTACTCTAAGGTGAGAACTATATTCGATTCTGTTTGAAAGTGTAACTTACTGCCCGGATGATGTAACTGTATTGCGATGAGAGGCGCTACGGTCGCCGCCGGGTCGGTACGGCGGGCGCGGCGCAACGACGCCCAACCTTCTTCATCTAAGATGCGAACTTCATGGGTGCCTGATCGCGCCTTGGCCGGCTCCTCAGTCCACGATACCTATAGATTACAAAAAGTATGTAGTTAGGACTAATAGCAATTTGATAGAAATCCACTTGCTAGTCTCCGAGGCTATCTCGGCTGGTGATCTAACAGTATTACGATAGACATTGACTTGTTCGTGTGGCGACTACATTTTGCTTCCGACTCTATGTCTAGAACGTCTGCAGAAACATCTGGACATCTTGCATTTTGCAACAGTATCGCTAAAAAATGCGATCTTCTAAAAATATTTACTGACGCATTTTAACATTACGTCATTAAAAATAATCGCCGAAACCTCCACGGTGCAATGCTTGTGAGTAAAATTCTTCGAAATAAGATTCTCTCGCTACGCTATCTAGGATCTGCAGATCAGTGGATGGCTGCAGTACCACCACCAATTCACCTGGACTCTGACAAGGTTGAGTAAACTTAGTTTCTTTTTTTTTAAGTTTTAATTTGTTATTTTTTTTTCTTTTTATGCTTATATAACCGAACAAAACTAATTAAGTTATTTTGTAAGTTAGCATGGGACAATGTGATAACGGCAGAAGCTCGTACTTTAGAGCAAGTTCTTAATGGACGATTCTGGCTACTTGGTAATTTGGTGCAATGGTCACTGTTGGCAAGACGAGAACAACCAGAGATTATTATGTCTGAAGGGATTCTCCGAGACGGTGGCAGGCCCGACAAATGTCAGTGATGTTAAGGAAAAAGTAATGTGAAATGTTGAAGAGTTATGAGGTACTAAGTGGGCAAAAGCTATATGGTTTACCCTAAATAATAAAATAGTGTGACAATCAATTTGACACACATTTAAACACGTGAAACAATTACTTCTATAATCATAGTTGAGTAAGGTTTCTATTTTTCCTATAAAAATATCTTTCTGATAAAAATACCTTGTGGATATTGAGTTTATTTTCATGTTTGTTAATAAACTGAATAACTAATTTATTGAATGAAGTAAGTAAATGTGTGTGTGTTCCCCTTAAAATTAATTGTCTGGGGTTTTCCCACAAGATTCTATTTAATACTTTGGCAAAGTATTCAGATAGTAAATAGTACTTTGTAATTTTTTTCTGGACCTCAAGCAAATTTATGCACAGTATCCGGACCTAACTTAAAACTACTTGCCAACCTCTGGTTTGAATTGAATTTAACACATAAGCCAAGAAGCATTGCTCCCTTATGGTTTGAAAAAAATAATTGAAAATCCTGCTCTACTAGGAAACCTAAATGTAAAAATCTGTATATTTGATCTGTAAAATAGAGAACTGAAAAAAGTGTGTTGCGGTGAGATTCTTTTACGAAAGCCTACAATATAAAACAGAAAAGGTTATTCATACCTGGTATCTATTTTCTGCAATGCGGGCAGCTGACAACGGCTTTCCATCAACTTCGGCATACAGTGCGTAATTTTCGGGTAAAGGATTATCACATTTTAGTGTAAATTCAGTAATATAAGCTATTTGTGTAACTACTGTTGCATCCAAACTGGTAAAAGACGATGCTTCAACTTGAGGATTTGTGCAGCTCTGTGCTAATGCAGCAGATACCAGCACGAACAAACAGATAGCGTATTTTGTGACCATGTTGCTATTTTAACTTTGTGACTTTAATAGTTCAGTTAACAATTATTATAATACGTATCATATAACACTGTTACACTTCTCCAAAATCTCCTCCACGTATGAAATCTGACGTTCAAAGACTTAATCATTAAATAGTTGATCACTTTGATCAGTGATCAGTGAAAGTTAACGAAAAGTAACTTTTTTAATATGCGTCTAAGACACAAAAATCGTACAATTTATTTTATTACTAATATTTAGTTTTTATTTTCAAATTATATTAATACGAATAATGAAGTTTAATGTATAGTAGGATGAAATAACTATTTGTGAAGCGCATGTTTTGAACACACCTATCAATGATTGCAAACGTCAGCGATGACGTGTGTTAGTTCAGTCGATGACATTGGCAGAAATCTCAATTTGGTTCGTAGACAGATTATAGTATACTCCTTCTTGGTATACGATAGTCTACGTTTAGCCGGGTAGTTCAAAGACGTAGGTAAAGAGACATATTAATTAAAGTATAATATTTAGCGTTCCGGGGGCTTACAGGCTTTTTTAAAACCTATAGGCTTTTTAAAGTGAGTGGCCTTTTAAAAGCCTACTATTCTATCATGGGCATTATGGTCATCAAAACTAACTATACCTTGTCAAATTTAGGATGATAATTTTGACAGCTCCAAGTAGGGTACCCCATATAGTGTAATCGAAAATGAATCTTTCGATTTTCGATTATCGTTCCCATAGAATATGGAATCGATACTTACAAAAATACAAAAGCATTTATTTTTTTATTATTTTAGGTAACTTACTTCAGGATGACGAAAGAGAAGTTTTATAGTATAGTACTTATGTTTTGTATTATACTTAGTTAATTATATTATAAAAAAATGTAGTAGATAAGTACTTAATCATTTCAATAAATTAATTTAATTTCGATTCATTCGATTCATTTGTCTACAGTCAATTGTGCTGATTTCTTGCAAGTCGCTTCACTACGGCAAGTGGGCGGTACCTGTCTATGTGCTACGATAATTTTTGAGGTATCATCTGGTTGATAAAAATATGATACTTCATAGACGTGAACTGTCAAAATTATCATCCTAAATTAGACAAGGTATAATAGGCTTAATTTTATGCATAAAAGCCTATAGGCCCCGGTAGTATATAGACAAGGCATTAAAATGACAATGACAATCAGAGAGGGACGCTCATATACAAATTGATGGTAAGAGTAAGTGGGACGGACATAATGTATGTTGTCCTTATCTGCCTACCAGTCAAAACTGACACATACTATCCGACTAAAATTAGAAGAAACTCTATAGCTTCATGCCTGGGGCGGAAGTCTGTACATGAATCGCTACGAGTTTGCTACCGAATTCGTAAGATAACATACCGACAAAATTCGGTTGCAGTAACGACGCTTGCGACAGACGGTAGTCGGTTCAATTGAGATACCGACGAAAATTGTTAAAATGTCTGCTTTACGATGACAGTTAGCTTAACGAAATTCGTATTCATAGTCTGGTAAATTTGAGCAAAAAATGTTGACGTGTAATAACATTTTCAGTCAGTGGGGAATATTTGTTACATACTAATTCATGATATTAATAGTTTTAACGGAAAAGTTTTACAGAAACTATGTATTTTAACTTTGTGACATTGCCTTCTCATCAAATTGTTTAAGTTACTCAAACCATTTTAAAAGATTTAATTATTTTGTAAAATATGAAAGGAAATTAAGGTTTACGTCCTTGCAACATTTTTGCATGTCAAACAGAATAATAAAAAGAAACATGTCAGCTGTCAGCTTAAATAAACTTAATAAATTGTGAAATTGTTGGATACTTTACGAATTTAAAAATGTAAACTGTGAACTGCAATAAATTATAATAATGTCAACCACAAATCAATCCGGATCCAACAATCCGGATTTTTATATTAAAGTACGTTGGCTCCCGTCCGACGTGAATCAAGTAAGTAGGTATAGATTACAATCTTATTTTCAAATCCAATTTGTTAAACGTACTTGAAAGTATTAATATTAATATTTTATGATTTAAATTTATAGATTCACTGCAGACGTTCCATAGCAGCACCTAGCATATTTTGGAATTGGCTGATGAAAGGTTGCTACTGATTGGAAAGAAAAATGGAGAAAACTTCTCACCTAAAAGTAACACTGGCATCAATATTGAAGAGGTAATGGATATCAAGGCAAGGTATCGTTTCTTTTAATTTACTCTTAATCAGAATAGTACTATATACTTGTAACAAAATATTATGACCTATTGCAATACAGTAGCATCAAGGCTGTATCAAAAAAATGTTTTAACTAATGCTAGTTAAAACATACCCAGATTGAAATAGTTTAATCTCATTGACACAATAGACCCAAAGCAATCTATTCCTTGGGGACTAGTACTAGGTGGGAACGGTTGAAGTGCTCCGTTAATTTATATAGCTTAGACTTGCCTTGTTTCTTTCTGTTGTGCTTTCTTCCTCTTCAAATTTGTTATGCAAGTAATATTTATTTATACATATTTATGTACACACACACAACTAGATAAAAATACATAATAAGAAAAAGATGTACAGCAACAAACCTGCGGGAGGAGATTTTGAAAAGTGGAAAATAAGTGAATAGTGTGTATAGAAGATAAGAGACAGTATATAATATATATAGATAATAATAGATATGTTATGTATTATATAATAAAATTTGTCTTATCTTTATGTTAAATCTTGTAACTGATCTTTTTCTTATAATTGTAATAATTATTGTACCTTCCTTATTAGCTGTAAGTTTTATATAGTAAAATAAAAATACTCTTTCATTACAGATGCCAGCAGCTGCTCCCCAAACCCATGTAGTTAGTGGGTACCAAGATGTAGGCTGAGGTATCTAGCCCAAGTGAAGAGTGAGAAATTCTTATTGTCTGCGAAGGCTCCATATAAAGAAAATGACAGATACCTTTTATTTTGAAATAAAATAAGCATAATTATGCTGTGTATACTAGTTTTATTTAATTCATGGAATAGCTATATAACACTAGGTACTACCTATATTTGTTTACAATCAGCAGTCACTGATTTAATGCTAGTAACTAACCCTATAACAAAAACATGACAATTTAACATTTGTCTGATATTTTTATTAATGAAACTAACGGTGTGATCTAAGCAGACCCTGGCACCTAGATGTAGGCTACAGATGCAATCGGGATACAACGCTAAGATGATGAAACATTGTGATATAGCATAACACTTATTACCTAATGGAAAATAATCTTCTAAAGACAGACTGTCAGAAATACTTGAATTTGTATGGATGGATGTATTTTTACTGAATGAACCTGTGGTACTAGATAGATTATAGTTTGAAATAGCACACAGATTACTTTAATCCCTAAAATAGCTGCCTGTGTATTGTGTAACCCACAGAAACCTATTTGGAGTTCCGTATACGTTATACCGGGCTCTAAAGTGCCAGCAAGTAGTAGTTAAATAATGTGATGATGATAGTAACGCGCCTGCGTTGAAGCACAATGAAATCCTGTACCAAATACATTTCCATTATGATTATATTGTTCAATTTCCATATTTAATAACCTAAAAATATCAACAAATTACATAGTTAACGATCGTAAAGCACTTTGCGGGCTGTCAAAAATGCTCGCAAAGAGTTAACGATGTATTGTTAAGTTTGCGATGAAATTTGTAAACTTAACGACAAAAATTGATAAGTTTGACAGTCGCGACTTGCAAATATTGATAAGTTTACGTTGCTACGAATTTAACGACCGAATGTCATCGCAAAGTCCTTAACGACGTGTCGAGACTTCCGCCCCTGGTATGCAGATAAGGACAACAGACATTATGTCCGTCCCGCTTACTCTTACCATAAATTTGTATATGAGCGTCCCTCTCTGATTGTCATTGTCATTTTAATGCCTTGTCTATATACTATTCTCTGTCTAATTCTAATATTCTTGAGGTATAATCCGCGCGCGATCAAAATGTGATGCTACCTTTTGGAACTGAGACGTAAGTGGGCCGCCGGCCGCGGCAAACTCATGTCGAAGATCACAAAACGAAGCTGTATTTTTAGTGCGACTAGATTTCTAAATGAGTTTAATTTTGAATGCGAGATTTATAATAATTATAATATTGTATGATTGTCTGTTTGTCCGCAAATTTTTGTGCGCGTAAAAATCAGAAACTACTGTAGGGATTTTGATCAAACTGGATCAAACTTGGTACGATTATAGTTCATAGTTTTGGGCAACACATAGGCTACTTTTTACCCGACTGCGCAACGCAAAGGAGTGGTAATGTGTTTAACAGCCTATGTATGTATGTATGTTTGTATGTTCCTTTGAAGCACTATACAGGCCAAACGCCTGGGCCGATTTTCATGATTCACACGTCAATCGATTCCTCTTAGTCCGGCGAGTGTCACTAAAGATATGACGTCAGTGAAAATTCAATATGGCGACTACTGGCCGCCATATTGTGAAAATTAAAAAAATGAAAGTCAGCAAACTATGTCAAGTGGGGTATCGTTGAATAGGTATTTAAAAATCATTTTTAGTTTTCTTTCAACATTTTTCAGTTCCATTGACCATTTAGGATCTATAGCGATTTAAAGTTGCGTAACAACAATTCATAGGTTTTTATTAGGCAGTAGAAAGTCCAATCGGGTAAATAGCTGGCTAGGACACTTATAACTAAAAAGTATAAAATAAAAAAATATAATTTAGAAATTAAAAACCCGACTGCGTAAAAAAAGAAAAAGAAAAAAACAAGCACTCAGATGTCCGGTGGTCTAGAAACATAACAACTTAACAGTCGGGATCCTTTGAAAAATAAGATTGGCTGTTGAATAATGGATCCCGACTGTTAAGTTGTTATATTTCTAGACCACCGGACATCTGAGTGCTTGTTTTTTTCTTTTTCTTTTTTTACGCAGCTGGGTTTTTAATTTCTAAATTATATTTTTATTCGAGCTGAAACCCGTGGCTTCGCCCGCGCTTCGTTTTTAGGTCGTTTTTGGTCATATCTCCGGTTCTACTTAACCAATTACAACCAAACATACGGTAAATTTTTAGTCTAAGCAAGACCTTTTAAAAAAAACCGCATCAAAATCTGTTTGGTATTTTTTATCGCTATCGATGGGCGTAAAAAGAACGGAACGGATTTTGATGCGTTTTTTTATTAGAAAGGTCTTGGTTAGACTCAAAATCTTACGCATATTTGATCACAATCGGCTGATTAGAACCGGCAATAAAACGCGAAAATCGGCGTCCACGCGGGCGGAGCCGCGGGCAACAGCTATCTTTAATATACCTACCGCCTTTTCTTATCTGATCTACATGGATCTACATGTAATCGTGCCAAAAATACCGAAACGACGACGACGAGAGTGATAGGAGATAGGACGAACATCAAATGTCTGACAGGTAAGAACAGTTCAACCGTTCTCGAGTTTTTGCAATACTAACAGAATTGCAATTAATTTTTATTTATATAGATTAAAGATTAATAATGAGTGGAAAAAGGGGTAAAATCTTGAGTAGTCAATCTCGCGAAATAGTTCTGGCATTTGATAGATATTTCAATCAAGAACAAAGTCGGTGTTAACACGCTAACGCTACTTGAGAACTGTCATTTTCGATTTACTTTGACAAGGTTCCTTCACATTTTCATCGCGCGCGGATTATATACGCTGACAGCGTAGACAGAGAATAGTACTCTGTCTACGATTAGAACCAATGGATACTGCAAGGACATACATTGCAGTGTCTCCATCTAGTTGGTTGGGTTGCGTACCTTTCTTTGCGGTGACCATGTTTAATTGCAAGGTTGGGATATATGATGTAGTTTACGTCTATGCTCATGAAAATAAATGGTAGGTATAGTCTACGTTTCCATATTTACTAATATTATAAAGAGAGGCCAAATTCATTGAAAAGGTTATTTTTACTATAATATATTTAAAAGCTATTAAAGATGAAAACAGTAATTTTGTAACTTATTTATTTATTAATTGAGTCTTACTTATGTAAGCATGTAATAACAAAATAAATTATTGACATTAAATGAAGGATTATGTATTTATTTATTTTATACATACGGTGTCATTACAGGCAAACCCAATGCGACAGAGTAGCAACAAAAGGGTGTTTCCTATAGTAGCGTCACATTAATAGGTAACATTTGACGTTTGTCAGTTTTATATTCATAATGAGGTGACCTGTTAAAAAAGGTCGATTAAAACGAATGAATCGATACGGACTTGAAAGATAATGTGAATTTTAAAAATCGTCAGGTGAATCCCTGTCCCATTATTATACTTTCTTTCGTAAATTTAAGGAACAAAATAAGACAAATACATGATCTATACTTATAATAAAACTGTAGAGAGGTCAATTCTGTTCATTGCATATATTTACAAAATAACTATTGGGGGATGATTGGTGATCGATACTAATGCAAAAAATGCAAACAGTAATTTTTTTGTCTTTCTATCTGTCTGTATGTGAAGAATAATAAATATATAATAATATTTTGAGTCAACCTGTATACAGTAAGTTTATACTACCGTGGTCTAAGTATGTACAGTCGTGAACAAATGAAAAAGTGTAGTGGTTTTTAGAAACGATAACTTAATACCTACTTGAGTAGGTATAGGTTATGTCTAGAAAGCAATAAATAATAAGCGTCAAAGTTGAAATTATATACTTAATATGACCAGCTTCCTAGCAATGGACGTAAAAAGTACTGAACGAATTTTTATTAGAAAGGTCTTACTTAGACTCAAAATTTATCGTATGTTTGCTTGCAATTGGTTAAGTACAACCGGAGATAAAAAACGACCTAAAAACGAAGCGCGGGTGAAGCCATGGGTATATCAGCTTGTATAAAAAGTAGCCTATATGTTGCCCAGAAGTATGAACTATAATCGTATCAAGTTTGATCAAAATCCCTCCAGTAGTTTTTGATCCATGCGTGCACATACAGATAGACAGACAGAAAGACAAAAAAAATACTGATTGCATTTTTTGCATTAGTATCGATCACTAATTATTTCCCAATATGTAGTTATTTTTTAAATATATTCAACTAGCTGCTGCCCGCGGCTCCGCCCACGTGGATGTCGGTTATCGCAACCAAACATAGCCTATGTTCATTATCTAGGTCTAATCTACTCCTATACCAAGTTTCATCAAAATCAGTTTAGCGGTTCAGGCGTGAAAGCGTAACAGACAGACAGACCGAGTTACTTTCGCATTTATAATAATTTAGTATGGATGTATAGAATTGACCTCTCTACAGTTAATATTGTAATATATTATGATGGATATTGTAAACGTGCGGAAAGCATTTGACGTTTTGTGGGACTATGCTATGTATTTATTGCAATGCAGGAGCTTCTAGTAGGAGACTATCCCGCAAAATACGGATGGTTGGTCACCTTACGAATTTTTGGTAAACAGTGTTGCTTCTTTATTAAAATGGCTGTCACCCACAATCTAAGAATTTTTTTTATTAATTTCTATAAATATTACTCAATTAATAATAATTGATATGTACGGTGTTCTGTGAATATTCATAAAGCTCAACTAGAATCAAAATGAAGCTCCAAAGAACACAGCCTTTGCGTAAATTTGACTTTGACAGGTTTGGATTGGGAAATTTTAACGTATCATGGCAATTTTAGGCAGTGTGCGAGAGAGATGACCTCCGGCCGAGGTTGTCTCCAGAATTTTTTGAATCTCGGCCGGAGGTCATCTCTCTCGCACACTGCCTAAAATTGCCATGATACGTTAAAATTTCCCAATCCAAACCTGTCAAAGTCAAATTTACGCAAAGGCTGTGTTCTTTGGAGCTTCATTTTGATTCTAGTTGAGCTTTATGAAAATTCACAGAACACCGTACATATCCATTATTAATAATTGAGTAATATTTATAGAAATTAATAAAAAAATTGACACATATTCGCTTCTTAGATTGTAGGTGACAGCCATTTTAATAAAGAAGCAACACTGTTTACCAAAAATTCGTAAGGTGACCAACCATCCGTATTTTGCGGGATAGTTTCCTACTAGAAGCTCCTGCATTGCAATAAATACATAGCATAGGCCCAAAAAACGTCAAATGCTTTCTGCACGTTTACAATATCCATCATAATATATTACAACTAGCGACCCGCCCCGGCTTCGCACGGGTGCAATGCTGATACTAAATTAAATGATGCATGTATTATACATATAAACCTTTCTCTTGAATCACTCTATCTATTGGAAAAAACCGCATCAAAATCCGTTGCGTAGTTTTAAAGATTTAAGCGCACATAGGGATATAGGGACAGAAAAGGCGACTTTGTTTTATACTATACTAGCGACCCGCCCCGGCTTCGCACGGGTGCAATGCTGATACTATTTCTGCATGTATTATACATATAAACCTTCCTCTTGAAACACTCTATCTATTGGAAAAAACCGCATCGAAATCCGTTGCGTAGTTTTAAAGATTTAAGCGCACATAGGGATATAGGGACAGAAAAGGTGACTTTGTTTTATACTATGTAGTGATAGTGATATTAACTGTAGAGAGGTCAATTCTATACATCCATACTAAATTATTATAAATGCGAAAGTAACTCGGTCTGTCTGTCTGTTACGCTTTCACGCCTGAACCGCTAAACTGATTTTGATGAAACTTGGTATAGGAGTAGATTAGACCTAGATAATGAACATAGGCTATGTTTGGTTGCGATAACCGACATCCACGTGGGTGGAGCCGCGGGCAACAGCTAGTTGAATATATTTAAAAAATAACTACATATTGGGAAATAATTAGTGATCGATACTAACGCAAAAAATGCAATCAGTTTTTTTTTTGCCTTTCTGTCTGTCTATTTGTATGTGCACGCATGGATCAAAACTACTGGAGGGATTTTGATCAAACTTGATACGATTATAGTTCATACTTCTGGGCAACATATAGGCTACTTTTTATACAAGCTGATATACCCATAGCTTCACCCGCGCTTCGTTTTTAGGTCGTTTTTGGTCATATCTCCGGTTGTACTTAACCAATTGCAAGCAAACATACGATAAATTTTGAGTCTAAGTAAAAATTTTTTCTTTCTAATAAAAAAGCCGCATCAAAATTCGTTCAGTACTTTTTACGTCCATTGCTAGGAAGCTGGTCATAATAAGTATATAATTTCAACTTTGACGCTTATTATTTATTGCTTTCTAGACATAACCTATACCTACTCAAGTAGGTATTAAGGTATCGTTTCTAAAAACCACTACACTTTTTTATTTGTTCACGACTGTACATACTTAGACCACGGTAGTATAAACTTACTGTATACAGGTTGACTCAAAATATTATTATATATTTATTATTCTTCACATACAGACAGATAGAAAGACAAAAAATTTACTGTTTGCATTTTTTGCATTAGTATCGATCACCAATCATCCCCTAATAGTTATTTTGTAAATATATGCAATGAACAGAATTGACCTCTCTACAGTTTTATTATAAGTAGGTATAGATCATGTATTTGTCTTATTTTGTTCCTTAAATTTACGAAAAAAAGTATAATAATGGGACAGGGATTCACCTGACGATTTTTAAAATTCACATTATCTTTCAAGTCCGTATCGATTCATTCGTTTTA
This sequence comes from Lithosia quadra, assembly GCA_963576445.1. Lineage (NCBI taxonomy): Eukaryota > Metazoa > Arthropoda > Insecta > Lepidoptera > Erebidae > Lithosia > Lithosia quadra. The sequence continues at coordinate 5,281,797 of OY754897.1, forward strand.
ATCGACCTTTTTTAACAGGTCACCTCATTATGAATATAAAACTGACAAACGTCAAATGTTACCTATTAATGTGACGCTACTATAGGAAACACCCTTTTGTTGCTACTCTATCGCATTGGGTTTGCCTGTAATGACACCGTATGTATAAAATAAATAAATTCATAATCCTTCATTTAATGTAAATAATTTATTTTGTTATCACATGCTTACATAAGTAAGTCTCAATTAATAAATAAATAAGTTACAAAATTACTGTTTTCATCTTTAATAGCTTTTAAATATATTATAGTAAAATAACCTTTTCATTGAATTTGGCCTCTCTTTATAGTATTAGTAAATATGGAAACGTATACTATACCATTTATTTTCATGAGCATAGACGTAAACTACATCATATATCCCAACCTTGCAATTAAACATGGTCACAGCAAAGAAAGGTACGCAACCCAACCAACTAGATGGAGACACTGCAATAATAAGTAATAAGTTCTAATATTCTTGGTATACCTACATAGAGAGTGATAGGAATAGTTTTTTATAGTTGCCATGTTATGAATTTTACCCGTAATGTACCTAAGGTTTTTTTAGAGTCTGTAAGAATAAATAAATATTTTAAGTATTTTTTACGACATTCTACGCATCACTCTCTAGACCAAAAGTAAGCATAGTTTAACTAACTTGTGTTATGGGTTCTAGATGCGGATAACCATACTTATATAGGTACTTTTTTTTGTAAATACATATTTATTATACATAGAAACACCCATACCAATGCAAATAGACATATTCATGCATACAAATATTTGCACTGAGCAGGAATCGAACCCGCGCCTCCTGTCGTAGCAGTCGTATGCGCTACCGCTACGCCACATTTAGGTACCTATATGATGAGGATTTCCGCACGGAAAAAAAAGGTACCTATAAGAAACAACTGTGTCAAATGCAATAAGTATAGCTTGTCTATAAAGTCGTGAAATTAAATGAGGGCGCTGCTGAACTTCATGTAGCAACCCTATATACTGTAGTGCGACTAAAATGATCTTGATACTAAGTCTAAAAGTTCGTTCCTAGTAAAATGAGTTCCTTACTAAAATAAAACACATTATGCAGTCATAAAATTGTTTCTGTTTTATTTATTAAACCAGGTGTAGTATAAAGTTTTGACCCAGATCTAGAATAAAGTTATTTAACCAGATCCAGAATCATTTATGAAATTCAATCAGTTACAAAGAATAATCACTCCGGATTCCAAATATTAAATATTGAAATGCGTTTCGTCGCCACTTTCAGCAGTACAGTCACCACTGTCACCACAAATATTAAAGTTATCAATTTCTTTCTTCGGTCGACCTTTCATGTGTTTCCCAGGAGTTTCAAACTTTCCTTCATTCTTAAAACCTTCGTTAACTATCCGCCAACTATACTCTGATTTTCCTGTAAAGAGTAAAAATAATAATTTAATAATTAATTACTGAATGGCAACAAGTTATTGACTTGAAGCAATTAATTCAAATAAAAAATCAGTACAGATTGAACGAGTTGTACCATAATATCAAAAATTTTGATCGCACTATAAAAATGACCTACTGACAGTTTTTAATCTAACCTATAAATTTGCAATGTAAACAATGCCTTTTTTGCCTTCAAATCGTAAATTCAGTAAATTTGTAGGCTCAGCTTTACATTAGCCTCCCACGAGTTTGGAGTCCACATGCGTTATTACACAAAACTAATGTTATTATAAGCTTCCACGTAAAGTTCTGAGGTGCGGAGTCCAATTTTTAGAAGCCTCCACGTAAAGTTTTAATTTGCTTAGTTTAAAGGTTAATGGGTGAAAATTTTTCAAAGTCAGACATTTTTATCAATATTTTGACACTTTTGACAACAGAACACACACTCATAACGTTTCGTTTTTCATAAGGTTAACGCACAAAATGTTTTAAACGTTTAATAATTGAATAAATACGTATATTTAGTGACTAAATTAAATTTTATGCATATTTTATGCATATTCCATTATATTACGTGTATATTTCGCTGATATAAATGATTGCTATTAAATTTATATTTACAATAATTTACCGACTTACCGATAAGTAAAACCAAACGTAAAATGGCGTAAAAAGTAAATTAGGTTTAGGTTATTTTTTTTTAAACCACCCATAAAGCTCCCAACCCTTATATCGTGGGAGGCTAATGTAAAGTTGAACCAATTTGTAAGTTCAGACAGATTCAAAACAAATAATAACATGATTACATACCCATCAAAGATGATGTTCGCCCATTAACGTCCTCCAAATCCCATAAAATTGTCCAGCTTAGTAATCTGGTTCATTGCTGTAAAACTTTAAAAATCACGCACCACTCTGATTTCCTTTACTCATTTCTCAACCTTTTAGTCTCTATGTATTGCAGTTTAATGAAAACAACTAAAAATAAGAGAAGAAAACTATAATTCGACGTTAGCATTGACAACTGACGTACCTACTTATGTTTGGTGTTGCCACTCACATGTTTAATGTTAGTTTAGTTCCTCAAACATTCTTTTCATATATACCGTTTATAAATAGGTTGTGTCAATATAGCTATTGCCCGCTTAAGCAGAGCTTCCTTCACAAAATGTTCTTTCAAAATCAAGGAAACCCCTTAGCAATCATGATTATATAAAAAAGTCTTTATAAAAAATGCTAAGAGCTAATTTAATAAGTGACATTTTCACCCGTCGCTCGTAACAAAGGCTGGTTTTATCGTCACGCCGCTAGACGCGCTGTTGAGCAGCGCGCTGTTAACAGCGCGCGTTTGAACAGCGGTGCACTATAAAACGAGATTAGTAGCACCCGTTCCGCTGCTGTGAGACAGTCGTGTACAATATTATGAAGGTTAATGCGAGTCGAGTACTGGCTATTTACTTATTATGGAAAAGAAGGCAACGGCGAAAAAGAGTAGTTGATCCTTATAACGTAACGCTACAAGTATTTTATAATTTTTTTCGCCTATCAACAAGCAGTTTGCATCCTTATTTTTGTATAATTCATCGGCCGGGGGTATAAACACCTTCTGGATCGAACTTCCTCGATGACTCGTCCCGTATCGATGTAATTAATTTCTCAACTATACCTACGGCGCGTCTCAACAGCGTCACACTAAAACGCACACTGGCCGTAGAAGCGAATGAGCAGCGCGCGTTTGGACAGCGCTGTCGAACATCGCGCGTTTATTAAACGGCGCTGCCCAAGCGCGCGACACAAAAACGCAACTTCTACTCCCATATATCTCTGAACGCGCGCGCTCCAACGGCGCTGCCGAAACGCGTAACGATAAAAGCAGCCAAAATGCGCTACATTGGCTTTTTTTAGAATAGGCAGCCATTTGTTAATTTTAAATCGACTATAGCTTAATTAATTAAGCTATAGTCTAGTATTGTTTTTGTCAAAGCGAGCAAAGCCCTACATACATAGACATACATACAAATCACGCCTTTTTTCCATTGGGGTAGGCAGAGACAATAATTCCACGTGCTACGAACTTGGTATACTCCTTTAGCTTCTTCAACTTTCATAATTTTTCATACGCGCACGCCGCTTGCGGGTACTCTTGACGGTTTTCTCCAAAACGTCCTGGATCTGATTAGGATAATGTACGCTTAGGTCAACCTTTACCGGGTTGCCCATTCACCCATGCGTTAATGAGAAACTTGGATATATATTTTATCCGCACTACATTCTCAGTTTATAATTTGACAGCTGTATTTTTTTATACTACGTAGGTGGCAGACAAGCTCACGGCCCACCTGATGGGAAGCGGTCACCGTGGCCTATGAACGTGTGCAACACTAAGGATGTCTACTAGTGTTTATGATAATATTTTAAATCGACTCATCAGATTCGACCGTCCCTCTGGGCTCCGTTTCTTCTCATTTTAGGCGGATAGTATATGTCCGTTTTGATATTCTGGAGTCTAGGCTCCAGAATGTCAAAAAAACCCTAACACGCAGATAAGGAGAACAGCGGTTAACTGAGAATAACTGAGAATAACTATCACTGTCAGCGTATGTAAAAGCGTTTAATACTTATTGGCCACCTTAGTCGAGAGACGGTACAAGTAATTAGGTACTTACGTATGAAATAATTTCTACTGTTAGTAAACGAAATAAATAAAAAGAAATTCAAACTAAAAAGTATAATGGACTAAGAGCCCGTGAACCCCAGACTTTCGTTATTTTATAAAAGCTGAAAGTTTGTCAGCGCATGCTCCCAATACAGGTAAGAACGATGGCCCATTATGAAGTTCGGGTCATGGTGGCTTTGGCAGATAAACGGTACTAAAGTGTAGCAAGCGCAAGGCAGTGGGTGCGAGTGAGACAGCAAGTCAGGTCTATTGCGACCCCTCACTGCGCATATTATGGAATTATAAAATTGGAATTCTAATTCCAATTTTAGGTTTATTGCGATCCCTCACTGCGCATGTATTGGCATTATATAAATGGAATTATAATTCCAATTGTATAATTCCAATACATGGGCTGTGAAGGATCGCAATAGACCTAACTCGCCATGTCACTCACACCCACTGCCCTGCGTTCTCTCCTACAGCTACCCTTTAGTACCGTGTATCTGCCAAAGCCACCATGACCCGAACTTCATAATGGGCCATCGTTCTTATCTGTATTGGGAGCATGCACTGACAAACTTTCAGCTTTTATAAAATAACGTAGGTCTGGGGTTCATGGGCTCTTGCTCTATAAGTAAACATGGCCACTGGCCACATTAGCTCACGGTCGGATAACCAAGTCCCGCTACACTTGCAGCATCAGCAGCTTAGCAGCTAAAGAGCCGGCTTTACGATCGAGACGTCCCGGGTTCGAATCCTGGCCATTATCTAAATTACCGACCTGAACTCACTTCTACAAGTAATTTGGCTTAGCTGGAGATGTTAACGGGAATACCTACTTAGTAGATTCTCTTAGAAACTTAGAAATTAGAGAACTTCGTCGTGTATGGGGAATGGGCCCTTCGAGACCGATGAGGTGTAGTTAATACATTCGGGTACGTACGTGGTCTGTTTCAACTTCAAGTATTCTACTAGTAAAATTGAATGCCTGTAGGTAAACATTACATTTATTTTGTACATTACACAAAACAAACATTTTATAATTTACTTTAATTGATACAGATTATATCATTTTTGCTTTAAATAATTTGTTCTAAGGTACATAATTCATATACAATAACAAATTTATGAAGTTTATCACTCAAACTCTTGCTTAGGTGCATCAAAAATAACACCAAGTAACAGTGAAAGGAAATTATATAACATTAGACTTAATTCCCCACCGATCAACCAGTGTGCAAAACTAGTGCGGTCGTGAATACCAATCAAACATCCTTCCCCATGGCACAACTAGACAGCCTAGACAATGTAAAGTTTTCTATCAAAAAAATTCAATCCATTTCAATTTGGTCGGTATTTTTCGTAAGAATTATTATGGTTTACCGATGCTTGTTTATTTTAAAGTTAAAACTACACAACTGGTCGTGATATATAGGTAAGGATGTTCGATTGGTATTCTCGATCGCACGACTAGTTGTACATTCTAGTTGATTGGTATGGGGCATGGGAGGCGCCCTAAACGTCACTGTCACGTTCCGTTTGCGCCTGGTATTGTCGTTACAATACTAAATGCAAATGGAGCTAAATAGCTTAAACATACTACTCATAGTCATAAGCGAGACAAGATTTTTTTCAATCATAGCGCTCCATCCACATGTTAATGTTTTAAATCTTTGGATGATTGCCTTACTGAGTAGTAGTCAAGCGCGGATCTAAAGATCTAGTGCAAAAAAGGACAATTGAAAAATGAGATCTAATTTGAGGGGTCATAAATATTTAGAGATCAAGTTTGGAGGGGTCCTACATAAAGGTGACATAAACATTACGTTAAGATAGGGTACAGATAAAATTAAGAATGGTCGTAAATAATCCGGAGAGATTACAGTTATTAAGCAATTGCATGCTTAACTATTTGTAATGATTTTCTGATCGGAAAAAATGATCATCCAGGACGGGACTTGATCATCAGTTGGTCAGAGCATTCCCCCTGTAAGGGACTGGTCACGGGTGCAAGTCCCGTCCTGGATGATCATCTTTTCCGATCAGAAAATCATTAGATTAAAGTTAGTCGTAAATTCGTTATCGTGAAATAAAAATGGGCGTGATGACCCTTATCATTATGGGCCTGTGGATACAGTAAATATTTATCTTCACATGCCCTATGGCCCTTAGATCTACGCCTGGATAGAGTAACCACCACATTAAGACGATAATTACAATAGGATGATCAGCCCCACCTATTGGTAGCACATGCTCAAACTATAATTAGATACACGTATCAGTGACGGTTAACAGTATTTAAAAAAAAGCAATAACAAAAAATAACAATCCTAGAAGAATGAAAATAAACTTTAAAAACATGAAAATAAAATTGAAATTTCAATGATGTAGACACAAAAACGGATTGCCAGAATCTTTTCTCATAGGCTTTTTTTCCCTACCTCGCCTCGGTAAATAGGTTAAATTCTAGAGTCAACTAATTTTCGCATGTAATATTACGTCATTTCGTCTTAGTCAGGATCAGGCAAACTCCGTCATAGTCATTGTCAAGTCCTAAGACCTACCCAGTAAAGTAGTGGAGACTTTACTACAAGTTTCTATGGTGTTATGCTATCAACACAAAAAATCACAATTCGTTGGTGCACATTGTCGAAGACGCCAAAACTCCTCACAGGTTTTATTTGTTGACGAAATGGCAATAAATTCTTATGATTCAAGGTTTACTCCTGTATTTAATATTATATATGTAGTGTAAACCGTATAGCTATTGCACCGCTTAAGCACTTTACTTCACTTCAACATAAGAAAAAATAACAAGTACTGTAGCTATCAACGTTTTATTACTTTTTTCTTAAAATATAATAAACTAGCTTTTGGTAAAATATACATAATTATTGCAATATATTATATTAATGTACTATAAAAAAATTTAAGATATCGAAAAAGTACAGTTATTGGCCACGTCTTTCAAGGATTGTTTTAAAATGAAGGGAATACTTTAAATTATAAGATATTTATGCAATAAATAGCAGCTGAATATCAAATGCGAAGTAATCATAATTGCCCTTAAAAAAATTGGTAAGAAGCTGCAGCTTAGCCACTTATAAAACGACTATAAATTAATCAAAATAGCATCTAGCGAAATATCATCAAGCTAGAATAATATAAAATTATCATTTGAAACTGTTTTTCTTAAAGTGGCCAATCAATTACTGTTTTTAACACAAGAAAACGAGGTTTATAAGCGTTTGTGGTATACGTGCTTTATATATTGTTTTTTTTAATGCAAATTTGAAATAAAAAGCCTTGTGGTATAGTCACATTTTTAAACTTAGAGAAATCGTGGTTACTTGTGATAATATTTTAAATTTCAATAAGTTCATTTTCATTTGAAATTTGCTATTATCATTGAAGATTCAGTTTTATTTTCAAGCTAACAAGGCGCATTTTTTATTCGACAATATAAAAAAAAATGCTGTGCAGTCAGCGCAACCTCTAAAGATATAACTCGAGAAACATTTTAAACCAAAAACCGATAAACATTATACCATACAATTTTTCAGCAGTGATACGTTGAACACAGAGTACGGTGCGTGCATAAAGTGTACAGCGCGATGTAGCGTGGCGCGCGGACGGTTGCGCGCCATCTACCGGTGGAACTTGTGCAGCTTGTCACAAGATGGCGTGCGCAGTTTCTGCGCGTCGGCGTACTGGCGCTCGTCGCCGAAGTTGCGCGCCTTCCACACCATACTGTCGCGGTAGTTGCGCTCGCGCTGACACGCGTGCCGGAGACCCACTGCACATACAAAAATCAATCTAGATATGGCGCGGTGTATTTTTGGTCAAAATTTGATTATCTCAGAAACCGCATGATTTTGTACGTTTCACCCGGTGGAAAACAATCGTAAGTCTAGGTCTCAATCATTCAGAAACAACTTCGTGTACCATATAACCCAAGTTTAAACCGCACCCTTTTTATTTTATCGTGCGGCAATCCCCATGGATACCAATTTTACAAAATTAATTACCGAGGAGTAAGGTTACCCAATAGGCATATCCCTCGCACCCCAACTGACCCCGGGCCATCTACGGTTTTAAGATGGCCCACTCGACTCCCCGAAGGGGGGTAGGGCGAGCATCGCGCCACTTCGCCGACGGTGGGGTGTAGGGTGACAGGCGGCCGTCCTGTCACCTAACCGTCAGCGCGCGGACAATCAGCTCGCCCCCTGCTCGCTCCCCACTGTACCCTCTGCTAGTCAGAGGGACACGTGGAGAACCTCCGGAGCAGCCCTCTAGAGGGCCACTCCCACCCCGGCCGGATTGGCCGCAGGCAGCAGCGTCTCCCGTGGCGAGTAGGAGGCGATGTTCGCCCCCGTTGCCCGGGTGCACCGCGTGGAGATTCCAGCCCGCACCCCATTTAAACCGCACCCTATAAATTAAGTCTAGAAATATTTTACGATATTATACACAACACTCTTTAGACCCAAAGTAAGCATAGCTTAACTAGCTTGTGTTATGGCTTCTAGAATGCGGATAAACATACTTATATACCTACTTTTTTAACAATAGAAACACTCAGAACAATGCATAGAAATATTCATATATTAAATATATGCATTAAGCGGAAATTGTAGCGCCCCCTATCGTATCAGTCGAATGGGGAGGGGAGCTAATAAAAAAAATCACTTTGAAGTTTGAAGTAATATCCGATATACACCCTATCTGGAGGGATAGTACTACAGAAAGTATAGAAATCCGATTATGTACTGTACTCGTATGCGTCGCTCAAACAGGTAATGCTGCTAATTCTGTTGTTACATCTCTAAACTTAAAATTCTCTAAAATTTTCTAATTGCATCTGTTTCTTTCATTATCAGATAGAAAAGGACAGACGATTTATTTTAGTGAACACCTGTCAAATGAAGTCGGCGCCTTGACGGTACCCTTCAATGTTAGTCGACATCTACGAACATGCGACTTAACTTACTACGCACCAACAAGGCGCTGTCTAAATTTGACAGGTCTTAACTTGAATAAAATCATCTGTCCTTTTTTATCTGATCATGAAAGAAACAGATGCAATTAGAAAATTTTAGAGAATTTCAAGTTTAGAGATGTAACAACAGAATTAGCAGCATTGTATAAAGTTTAGGCGGCCTCTGTGATGTAGCGGTGCATTCGAATCCTACGAAAGGGGGCGCTGGGTCGATTCCCACTCAGTGCAAATATTTGTATGCTTGAATATGTCTATTTGTATTGGTCTGGGTGTTTCTATCATTTTAGATAGTGCTGTGTGGAATGTCGTAGAATATTTATTCATAACTTCTGTATGAGTTTTGATATCGTTGCAAGAAAGGTGCGACATCGTATCTGGTAGAAAACGCTAGCAATAACATAACTCTTCTTGGCAGTCGTATAAAAACGACTTCTACACTCTTATTAAAGAAAGTACTTTCCCATTAGGTGCGCTAAAAAAAACGATTTAAAAGAGATGTGACAGTAGTCAAGTCACAGTACATACCTATGTATTCTTCCTCTATAGCCATTTCTAGCCGCCGCAACGAGCCCTGATAGTCGGTGTGGAAGTTCTCCTTCACATAATATGGTACCTGCGAGTAATGAAATTGGAATTGCCTAGACATTTTTGTATGGATAATTTTATGATTGAAAAATTGAGAATAGAGCAACTGTCGTGGTATGGACATGTTATGAGAAGAGATGAAAGTAATTTTCGTTAAAAGGTTCTAAGTATGAATGTAAGGCTTTAGGGACAGAGGTAGGCCTAAGAAAAGATGGATTTTTTTTATACTACTTAGGTGGCAGACAAGCACACGGCCCACCTGATGGGAAGCGGTCTATGAACGTGTGCAACACTAAGGGTGTCACACACGCGCTGCCTACCCAGAAGGGAAGGGGGGAGGGCTGGGAAGCGATGGGAGGAGGAGGGGTACAGTGAGCTCTGGCTACCCTACTTACCTTGGGGAACACAACACGATGGTTATTATGGCCGCGGTGTTCTGTAGGGCGGAGGTACTACCCCAGTCGGACTGCTCATTTCATTCATTCAGGATGGAATGCGTGAAAGCCGATATGGAAAGGAAGGCAGTGACTGAGGAGATGACATCTGACAGGAATGTATGAAGGAGAATGACATGTTGCGCCAGCAAAGGTTATCGTGTATCATACTACCTATGTTCTATCTATTAATATACTTATACTCCATCCAACCATTTATTTTACGTTCGACAGCTCAATTTTATTGTCTGTCAAATAGTTATGTCCAAATGCGTAACCAGCCCCCGTAGACAAATGGAAAAACTAAATCGCAAACGATCGCTTAGAAAACGAACGATTAGGTCGACCAATCACATCGCCGCGGCGGAATCACGAGCTGGAGTGTGATTGACCTAATCTATACGTTTCCTTAGCGATCGTTTGCGATTTAGACTTTTTCCACTTGGCCACGGGCCCTGACCAATTTCAAACAATTCGACGTTATTTCTGAAAAAGTTGCAACAAACACATTGATATTTTTTTGTTAATTTTTTTTTGTATTCCAGGTGTGTAATTAACTAAAATATGTAATAATTTTTATTAAAGACTAGCTGTTGCCCGCGGCTCCGCCCGCGTGGATGTCGGTTATGATTTTCCCGCTTTGCTGTTGAAATTTTTCCTGAATTTTCTTTGCTATAAACCTCACGGAGCCCGAGACCTTTCCAACGAATGCAAAACCGTGGAAATCTGTTCGTGCGTTCTGGAGTTATAGCTTATTTTTATATAGTAGATGATTAATTTTATTTATCATAAAATCATTTTGAAGTAGGCTTGTTTTAATGGTTTTACATAATAGCGGGGACTTGTTACTTTAACGATTAATGCAACAGTTACATTCTGAAAATGGTGTCAAACATTAAATAAATGGTGGGAAGGAGTAGGTCTGTATAGCCAGTCAAAATTTACTTGTGTGTTTTACTGAACTAAGTACAGAACTCAGGGTGTGCAGACTGTACACTTACCTTCAGGTTAACCGTCTCCCTGGGCACAGGGTACTTGCTGCTAGGCGAGATGCTGTACACCGGCTCGCTGATGAAGTACCCCGACATCATGGACAGCAGCACCAGCACCAGGACCGGCAGCAACTGCACCAGGCCCGCGTTCGGCTCGCGTTGCTCGGGCTCCCGGGCTCGGCGACGGGTGTACACCGTGGGGCCGCCCCCGGGAAAGGCTGGGGAGAGTGGTTAGATTAGAGCCTGGTGTGAATATATGCAGGGGACTGACCAATATACAGGGTGTCCCACGGCGAGTTCACGTGGAGGGGAAGGATCTTAAATAACGTAGATAGGCGATTACTGAAAATAGACATCATTTTGATTTTATAAACTATTTAAACTGCAATCAAAGGTTTTCGAAAATTCCCTTGCAACACTCATGGTATGGTATGGTTTTTCGGGCTATTGTCCGCAACTCCACATCATGACGCGGTTCTTGCGTGTGGGTGGTCGTGTTAAACAAAAAAAAACCACTTCAAAAGCCATTCAGTAGTTTTATGAATAAATAGAGAAATTTCCAAAAAAATTTTTTTTTTGTTTTCAGAACCGTTCATATAACATAACTGAAATAATTAATATACATTACCTAAATAAATAACCTCCAATGTACAGGCACGGCAAGTTTATGCGCATTCTAGCGGCATCACCCATGTCACAAGCTAGTTAAACTATACTTACCTTGGGTCTAGAGAGTGCTGTATAGAATGTCGTAGAATACATGGTCACAGTACCTGTGGCTCCGAAGAACATGTTGAACAGTTCCTCAGCAGTGAGATCGGACTCGAAGCCCCGCGCGTAGTACTGGTGGTGCGTGTGCTGCGGGTGCGCCGGCTCCTCGCCGCGGATGTCGTACTGCTTGCGTTTCTCCACGTCTGTCAGTATGGCTGCTGCGTTGCCTATGGCCTGGGTGGAAGAAGAGAGAGGTTAGATGTGCTTCTATGGCCTGGGTGAAGTTAGGCCTCCATCCAGGCCCTAGAAGCTCGTCAATGAAGAACCATGAATACCTTTTTTTAATCGTGCGGAAATCTCTACAGATACCACTCCCGTCCCGTCGGCTATCGGCGGTAGTTATATCGGAATCGAACCGACGACAATATATTCAAAATTCAATTCAATTAAAAAAAATAGTCTCTTTTGTGCCTCTTTACCAAATCCCATCAAAAATAGTGCAAAACAGTTACTTTTGCATTAATGGTTATTAGTTCAGATTACCTTGAAAGCCTGCTCTGCTCCGGGGGCATGATTCTTGTCGGGGTGGAGCTGCAGTGCCAACTTTTTGTAAGCCTTCTTGACTTCTGTGTCAGGCGCATCTTTGGCCACTCCTGAAAATATTAAATTATATAAAAACCACGAATTACAGGGGCCTTTTAGTAATATTGAAATAACACTGCTTTAAGAGTTTGTGGTAGGTCCCAAGTCATCTTATGAGAGGACTAGATCTATTTTACTAATACCTGCCCTTGTCCCAATTATTTGGGGTCAAAAAAACCTACTTCTACATATCACCAATACATAAATAATTTAAAAAAAAACCTACTTCTACATATCGCCATACATAAATAATTTAAAATAAACCTTAACTACTTCTAGTTGCCTGCGTACATGCATTACCTGCTTATTTACTATTTCAGCTAATGTAATAAAACTTTACATAAATCTTAAAAAGGGGGGCGTCCACACTTTTTCCTTCAAAGGGGGTGTTCTACAACCCCCCCTACCCCCCCTCGACCCACTCCCAACCCTTAAATCGTGGGAGGCTAATCTAAAGTTGAACCTAGGTAAGTATCTAAACTATAGAGGTGAAAGGTACAATTTTAGTACACTCATGGTCAACACAAACAACAAATTATAAAAGGACTCGTCTCATAGATTCCTTTGACATTGAATATGAAATAGACTTACCAAGTATTTCATAATAATCCTTGCACTTATTTACACGGCGCACAGCCTCTTGTTGCTCCGGAGTATACTCTCTTTGAGGAGGTTGATGAGCAGGAGCTTTCCTGCGACGAACTTCCTCAGGGGCTGGCGAACTCGGAGGGGTCTTTTTAACGCCTGGAGAAGAAGGCCCCGCGGCCTTCACACGCGCCAGTAGATCTTTGGCAATTGTAGTAGGATACAATCGTTCCGCTTTCAGCAAAAACTTTTCAGCCTTTTCGATATTTCCGGTAGAAAAAGCAATATGAGCGATCGCTATACATTTTTCAGCTTCATCCTTGTTACCTTCCAGCGTCATTTTGAGAGGGTTTTAGCGCACTTTAGGTGAAGATAACAGCTTTGCAACGTTACAGACACGTCGCAGAACGATCAGAGTATATTTGCACAAACTTAATTAGCGCAAATAGAAATTAATTGAGTTTATTTCACTACATTTGTATTCATAATCGCGATTATTAAAGTAGGTATTGCGTCAATCAAAATAAGACCTGCAGTGACAGTGACACCAACATAGTAAAAAAAATACAATTCATTGTCAATACATATTTTTTTGCGGTATTAAGAAAGACCAAGAACATTAGAAATTTCCTTGTACTTTCTTGAGAAAGACCGAAAGTACGCCGAAAGCATAAATAGCATTTATACTCTGTCTAATGAAAGCTGGACCAAAAAAACCGCGGCAAATTTAAAAAATTTAGGGCAGGTCAGGGCAGGTATCACCAGTTAAAGTTGGATAAAAACATTTTGATCGTGAAATATATTCCCAAGGGTAGCGGGAACGGGATCATAATTTCAAGCGGGCTTAGGCCTAGGGCTAGGAATCAGAATTCATTTATTAGAAAAAAATATTATTAATTATAATCAAAATTAGATTCCAAATATTCTTTACCATCATCCGAGCTGCTTGATCCATCATCAGTCACACTTATAATTAATTATATTAATTAAATAAATATTGTCGAAAAGTACAAATATCTAATACAAAAGCGAATATTTTTGGATATCGCATCTGTTCTGAATCTCGTTAATATTTGATGTGAATACATACAAAGTAGGTATCAAAATCATAATTTATACGCGCCATCACCATGAAGCTATAGATAAACATGGAGGCCAAACCGGGAAGAACAGCTTGATCCAAATACCTACATGTCTGTATCTCACTCTCTGTGGGCCGACTTCTCTTTCGTGTATTTGTACAATGTTGCTATCTTCTTATTAGTATCTCCTAGTGAATTATAGAAATAGACCATACTAACCAAAAATGCAAGTAAAATGATTTATATATAACTCTATAGTTCGACTACGATTATTAATGTGGAAATTTAAAAATTATATGCCATTTATTATGCATGATTGGGTTGTTGAATCAGGAAATCAGTGAATTAAATTCCCATTGTCTATGGATTCAGTACGTAATGTGGCAACATTGGTACTACATGTCAACTATCAATAAACAATATGGCGGTTGTTTATTATTGTTTTGGTTTTTAACATATTTAAAGTTAATTATAAGAATAAACTCAAAAAATGGTGCAAAATTGTATAGTGCGTGGTTGCGGTAGTATGTGGCTATGTGGCGTCAAGGATGTGATATAAAATTCCACGCGTCTTCCGCCCCAGGGGCGGAAGTCTCGACACGTCGTTAAGGACTTTGCGATGAAATTCGGTCGTTAAATTCGTAGCGACGTAAACTTATCAATATTTGCAAGTCGCGACTGTCAAACTTATCAATTTTTGTCGTTAAGTTTACAAATTTCATCGCAAACTTAACAATTCATCGTTAACTCTTTGCGAGCATTTTTGACAGCCCGCAAAGTGCTTTACGATCGTTAACTATGTAATTTGTTGATATTTTTAGGTTATTAAATATGGAAATTGAACAATATAATCATAATGGAAATGTATTTGGTACAGGATTTCATTGTGCTTCAACGCAGGCGCGTTACTATCATCATTACATTATTTAACTACTACTTGCTGGCACTTTAGAGCCCGGTATAACGTATACGGAACTCCAAATAGGTTTCTGTGGGTTACACAATACACAGGCACCTATTTTAGGGATTAAAGTAATCTGTGTGCTATTTCAAACTATAATCTATCTAGTACCACAGGTTCATTCAGTAAAAATACATCCATCCATACAAATTCAAGTATTTCTGACAGTCTCTCTTTAGAAGATTATTTTCCATTAGGTAATAAGTGTTATGCTATATATCACAATGTTTCATCATCTTAGCGTTGTATCCCGATTGCATCTGTAGCCTAAATCTAGGTGCCAGGGTCTGCTTAGATCACACCGTTAGTTTCATTAATAAAAATATCAGACAAATGTTAAATTGTCATGTTTTTGTTATAGGGCTAGTTACTAGCATAAAATCAGTGACTGCTGATTGTAAACAAATATAGGTAGTACCTAGTGTTATATAGCTATTCTATGAATTAAATAAAACTAGTATACACATCATAATTATGCTTATTTTATTTCAAAATAAAAGTTATCTGTCATTTTCTTTATATGGAGCCTTCGCAGACAATAAGAACTTCTCACTCTTCACTTGGGCTAGATACCTCAGCCTACATCTTGGTACCCACTAACTACATGGGCTTGGGGAGCAGCTGCTGGCATCTGTAATGAAAGAGTATTTTTATTTTACTATATAAAACTTACAGCTAATAAGGAAGGTACAACAATTATTACAATTATAAGAAAAAGATCAGTTACAAGATTTAACATAAAGATAAGACAAATTTTATTATATAATACATAACATATCTATTATTATCTATATATATTATATACTGTCTCTTATCTTCTATACACACTATTCACTTATTTTTCACTTTTCAAAGTCTCCTCCCGCAGGTCTGTTGCTGTACATCTTTTTCTTATTATGTATTTTTATCTAGTTGTGTCTGTGTACATAAATATGTATAAATAAATATTACTTGCATAACAAATTTGAAGAGGAAGAAAGCACAACAGAAAGAAACAAGGCAAGTCTAAGCTATCCACTTATTTTGACAGATGGTTTTCGATTTCAGTAAGTTACTAGATTGTCATGACAAAACTGCTGACTTCGTTGGTTTAATATTGGCTTCTGCATTTAATTATTTGCTCATTTTAAGTTAATAAGTTAATTTAATTGAAGAATGGTACATTTTAAAAAAAATTGCATGTAAACTACCTATTATTATTATTTATTATAATTATTGTAGAAATGTTCAAACACAATGTAAAAATTGTTCATGAATAAATATACTGAATACTGAATACTGCTATATAAATTAACGGAGCACTTCAACCGTTCCCACCTAGTACTAGTCCCCAAGGTATAGATTGCTTTAGGTCTATTGTGTCAATGAGATTAAACTATTTCAATCTGGATATGTTTTAACTAGCATTAGTTAAAACATTTTTTTGATACAGCCTTGATGCTACTGTATTGCAATAGGTCATAATATTTAGTTACAAGTATATAGTACTCTTCTGATTAAGAGTGAATTAAAAGAAACGATACCTTGCCTTGATATCCTTTACCTCTTCAATATTGATGCCAGTGTTACTTTTAGGTGAGAAGTTTTCTCCATTTTTCTTTCCAATCAGTAGCAACCTTTCATCAGCCAATTCCAAAATGTGCTAGGTGCTGCCATGCAGTGGAACAATGCAGTGAATCTATAAATTTAAATCATAAAACATTAATATTAATACTTTCAAGTACATTTAACAAATTGGATTTGAAAATAAGATTGTAATCTATACCTACTTACCTACTTGATTCACGTCGGACGGGAGCCAACGTGCTTTGATATAAAAATCACGCCGGATTGTGGTTTACACATTATTATATTTATTGCAGTTCACAGTTTACATTTTTAAATTCGTAAAGTATCCAACAACTTCACAATTTATTAAGTTTATTTAAGCTGACAGCTGACATGTTTCTTTTTATTATTCTGTTTGACATGCAAAAATGTTGCAAGGAGGAAAAACCTTAATTTCCTTTCATATTTTACAAAATAATTAAATCTTTTAAAATGGTTTGAGTAACTTAAACAATTTGATGAGAAGGCAATGTCACAAAGTTAAAATACATAGTTTCTGTAAAACTTTTCCGTTAAAACTATTAATATCATGAATTAGTATGTAACAAATATTCCCCACTGACTGAAAATGTTATTACACGTCAACATTTTTTGCTCAAATTTACCAGACTATGAATACGAATTTCGTTAAGCTAACTGTCATCGTAAAGCACACATTTTAACAATTTTCGTCGGTATCTCAATTGAACCGACTGACTGCCGCCCCTGGGGCGGAACTGTACATGAATCGCTACGAGTTTGCTACCGAATTCGTAAGATAACATACCGACAAAATTCGGTTGCAGTAACGACGCTTCCGACAGACGGTAGTCGGTTCAATTGAGATACCGACGAAAATTGTTAAAATGTCTGCTTTACGATGACAGTTAGCTTAACGAAATTCGTATTCATAGTCTGGTAAATTTGAGCAAAAAATGTTGACGTGTAATAACATTTTCAGTCAGTGGGGAATATTTGTTACATACTAATTCATGATATTAATAGTTTTAACGGAAAAGTTTTACAGAAACTATGTATTTTAACTTTGTGACATTGCCTTCTCATCAAATTGTTTAAGTTACTCAAACCATTTTAAAAGATTTAATTATTTTGTAAAATATGAAAGGAAATTAAGGTTTACGTCCTTGCAACATTTTTGCATGTCAAACAGAATAATAAAAAGAAACATGTCAGCTGTCAGCTTAAATAAACTTAATAAATTGTGAAATTGTTGGATACTTTACGAATTTAAAAATGTAAACTGTGAACTGCAATAAATTATAATAATGTCAACCACAAATCAATCCGGATCCAACAATCCGGATTTTTATATTAAAGTACGTTGGCTCCCGTCCGACGTGAATCAAGTAAGTAGGTATAGATTACAATCTTATTTTCAAATCCAATTTGTTAAACGTACTTGAAAGTATTAATATTAATATTTTATGATTTAAATTTATAGATTCACTGCAGACGTTCCACTGCATAGCAGCACCTAGCACATTTTGGAATTGGCTGATGAAAGGTTGCTACTGATTGTAAAGAAAAATGGAGAAAACTTCTCACCTAAAAGTAACACTGGCATCAATATTGAAGAGGTAATGGATATCAAGGCAAGGTATCGTTTCTTTTAATTCACTCTTAATCAGAATAGTACTATATACTTGTAACTAAATATTATGACCTATTGCAATACAGTAGCATCAAGGCTGTATCAAAAAAATGTTTTAACTAATGCTAGTTAAAACATACCCAGATTGAAATAGTTTAATCTCATTGACACAATAGACTTCCGCCCCTGGGGCGGAAGTCTCGACACGTCGTTAAGGATTTTGCGATGACATTCGGTCGTTAAATTCGTAGCGACGTAAACTTATCAATATTTGCAAGTCGGGACTGTCAAACTTATCAATTTTTGTCGTTAAGTTTACAAATTTCATCGCAAACTTAACAATACATCGTTAACTCTTTGCGAGCATTTTTGACAGCCCGCAAAGTGCTTTACGATCGTTAACTATGTAATTTGTTGATATTTTTAGGTTATTAAATATGGAAATTGAACAATATAATCATAATGGAAATGTATTTGGTACAGGATTTCATTGTGCTTCAACGCAGGCGCGTTACTATCATCATCACATTATTTAACTACTACTTGCTGGCACTTTAGAGCCCGGTATAACGTATACGGAACTCAATAGGTTTCTGTGGGTTACACAATACACAGGCACCTATTTTAGGGATTAAAGTAATCTGTGTGCTATTTCAAACTATAATCTATCTAGTACCACAGGTTCATTCAGTAAAAATACATCCATCCATACAAATTCAAGTATTTTTGAGTCTGTCTTTAGAAGATTATTTTCCATTAGGTAATAAGTGTGTTATGCTATATCACAATGTTTCATCATCTTAGCGTTGGATCCCGATTGAATCTGTAGCCTACATCTAGGTGCCAGGGTCTGCTTAGATCACACCGTTAGTTTCATTAATAAAAATATCAGACAAATGTTAAATTGTCATGTTTTTGTTATAGGGCTAGTTACTAGTATAAAATCAGTGACTGCTGATTGTAAACAAATATAGGTAGTACCTAGTGTTATATAGCTATTCCATGAATTAAATAAAACTAGTATACACATCATAATTATGCTTATTTTATTTCAAAATAAAAGTTATCTGTCATTTTCTTTATATGGAGCCTTCGCAGACAATAAGAACTTCTCACTCTTCACTTGGGCTAGATACCTCAGCCTACATCTTGGTACCCACTAACTACATGGGCTTGGGGAGCAGCTGCTGGCATCTGTAATGAAAGAGTATTTTTATTTTACTATATAAAACTTACAGCTAATAAGGAAGGTACAATAATTATTACAATTATAAGAAAAAGATCAGTTACAAGATTTAATATAAAGATAAGACAAATTTTATTATATAATACATAACATATCTATTATTATCTATATATATTATATACTGTCTCTTATCTTCTATACACACTATTCACTTATTTTCCACTTTTCAAAGTCTCCTCCCGCAGGTCTGTTGCTGTACATCTTTTTCTTATTATGTATTTTTATCTAGTTGTGTGTGTGTACATAAATATGTATAAATAAATATTACTTGCATAACAAATTTGAAGAGGAAGAAAGCACAACAGAAAGAAACAAGGCAAGTCTAAGCTATATAAATTAACGGAGCACTTCAACCGTTCCCACCTAGTACTAGTCCCCAAGGAATAGATTGCTTTGGGTCTATTGTGTCAATGAGATTAAACTATTTCAATCTGGGTATGTTTTAACTAGCATTAGTTAAAACATTTTTTTGATACAGCCTTGATGCTACTGTATTGCAATAGGTCATAATATTTAGTTACAAGTATATAGTACTATTCTGATTAAGAGTGAATTAAAAGAAACGATACCTTGCCTTGATATCCATTACCTCTTCAATATTGATGCCAGTGTTACTTTTAGGTGAGAAGTTTTCTCCATTTTTCTTTACAATCAGTAGCAACCTTTCATCAGCCAATTCCAAAATGTGCTAGGTGCTGCTATGCAGTGGAACGTCTGCAGTGAATCTATAAATTTAAATCATAAAATATTAATATTAATACTTTCAAGTACGTTTAACAAATTGGATTTGAAAATAAGATTGTAATCTATACCTACTTACTTGATTCACGTCGGACGGGAGCCAACGTACTTTAATATAAAAATCCGGATTGTTGGATCCGGATTGATTTGTGGTTGACATTATTATAATTTATTGCAGTTCACAGTTTACATTTTTAAATTCGTAAAGTATCCAACAATTTCACAATTTATTAAGTTTATTTAAGCTGACAGCTGACATGTTTCTTTTTATTATTCTGTTTGACATGCAAAAATGTTGCAAGGACGTAAACCTTAATTTCCTTTCATATTTTACAAAATAATTAAATCTTTTAAAATGGTTTGAGTAACTTAAACAATTTGATGAGAAGGCAATGTCACAAAGTTAAAATACATAGTTTCTGTAAAACTTTTCCGTTAAAACTATTAATATCATGAATTAGTATGTAACAAATATTCCCCACTGACTGAAAATGTTATTACACGTCAACATTTTTTGCTCAAATTTACCAGACTATGAATACGAATTTCGTTAAGCTAACTGTCATCGTAAAGCAGACATTTTAACAATTTTCGTCGGTATCTCAATTGAACCGACTACCGTCTGTCGCAAGCGTCGTTACTGCAACCGAATTTTGTCGGTATGTTATCTTACGAATTCGGTAGCAAACTCGTAGCGATTCATGTACAGACTTCCGCCCCTGAACACGTTTGACATTTACGATAAACGTTTCCATTCCAAGCAATTTGACATTCAGTAGCCTTTTTCTTATAGTATCTCTTTCACTCCTCAGCTCTTTGTCTTATCTATCACTTTCACACGAATTATCCAATGCCGTTTGTGACCTTACACAAAATAAGGATTAATCATTTATCGTCATATGACGTATGACGCATTAGTCAGATTCATTCAATTGAAAAGGATATTAATATTACGCTAGGCGTATCCGGCGCTTAGTATTTTGAGCGTAATCCATTAAAAAAGTTGTGCTAGCTTTAGCAATACATTATTTTTAACAAATCTACGTGATCAGCATCGACAGAAAATGGCCGCGCCGATCTACAACCCCGTAAGTATTTTCCTTAATTTCTGCATAATAGGACGACAGTTGCCATGATGTGCCCCATTCCGAATATTCTCAAGGGCTTTAGCAACTATTTGGTGTCATAGTTTGAATTCTCACATATATAAATACATTTTTATGTTCATACAAATTATCACAAGCCTTTTACGGTGATTAGTAAATTCAGATATTTCTCGGTGTTTTACCGCCTTCAAGGCCATTTTTCTTAGTGCTAAGACTTTATATATCACATTATTCGCACGATATAGGTATGTTGGTTTTTCCCCCAATTGTATTTCGCAATGACTTCAAAATGATAATAATGTCAATATTTCTGAGTTTTAGTATTATTTGCATCTGTGTGTTCTAAAATTTGTTCTAATAAGAATTTTATAAAAACCGGTACCTATATTAATATGTTCGCATGCGGGTAGAAAACCTAAGATGAACAATTTTTCATTGCTTTATTTTTATCAAAACATCCATATTAATACTCATCTAGTCCTATAACCTTGTCATTGTACAAGTTTATAGGCCGGATTCGAACTCGATACGTCTGAGTAAGAGTTTATCGTGCAGATGAAGTTCCTTCAGATTCCACCCCGGTCAGCCATCAGGAGTGGTTAAGTTTGACTCGAACCTGATAAAAACCGCACGCCGTCTAGAGTCTTCTGACGCCAGGGCGTAAGATAGCCTATATAATAGAGCATTTCCCTCGCACCCCGGCTTTGTATAAAAAGTAGCCTTATGTTGTCCTGTAAGCGATGGTAGCTAAATGGGTAAGGACACAGCCTCTTACTCAGAGGTATCGAGTTCCAATCCGGCCGGACAGTAGCAATGTGAATTTCACTTTGTGGAATTTATTGGTGCTAATCACATGATTTACCATGTTTATTTATAGCATGATTAACATAGTAACAACATTCAAATATGCGTCCTTAGATTACACGTTGTTGTAGAATGTGTTGAAGAAATAAAATATTCACTGCTCGTTCCCCGTAGGTGATAGCGTGATAATATGTAGCCAATAATGTTGACCCGACTTATAATAATATTCGTGCTGAAGTAAACAGAAAAAAATTAGCTTTCATCTATTATCTTAATATATATAAATCTCGTGTCACAATGTTTGTCCTCAATGGACTCCTAAACCACTTAACCGATTATAATAAAATTCGCACACCATGTGCAGTTCGATCCAACTTGAGAGATAGGATAGTTTTTTAAACGGATTTCGACATCCACGCGGGCGGAGCCGCGGGCAACAGCTAGTATATATATAAAAGAAAGTCGTGTTAGTTACTCCACTTATAACTCAAGAACGGCTGAACCGATTTAGCTGAAAATTGGCAGGGAGGTAGTTTAGAGCCAGGAGAAGGACATAGGATACTTTTTATCCTGGAAAAGTATAAACAATAAAAAACAAACTTAACTTTGCGGTTGGATCCCTAGACCGGATTACTGTACTAACCGCAAATAATAAGTTTGTCGTAGATTACGTCACCTGCAGTGGTGTTCAGTAGGATTAGTGGATAGTGGTGTTATTAGTTTTTAGGGATTTTGAGTTTAGATTAGTTATCATAAGAAATAGGTTTATGTGAGTGGGAGTGGGAGCGGGAGTGGGAGCGGGAGTGGGATCGGGAGCGGGAGCGGGAATGGGATCGGGAGCGGGAGTGGGAGCGGGAGTGGGAGTGGGAGTGGGAGCGGGAGTGGGAGCGGGAGTGGGAGTGGGAGTGGGAGTGGGAGTGGGAGTGGGAGTGGGAGTGGGAGCGGGAGTGGGAGCGGGAGCGGGAGCGGGAGTGGGAGTGGACGCAATAAGCGACTTCCACGCGAGCGGAGCCGCGGGCAACAGCTAGTTTGATATAAAAATAATAAATGTCCGTTATGACAGTATAAATCTATCAAAATCATACCTGTTTACACCTGGCTGCGAAGAGGTACGGCGAAGTGCGCAACGGCAACCGTGATTTTTCAGAGTCCTTTTGTGTATTGCCGTGACGTGGATGATATTTTATTTAAAAACCATGGATGGATTTTTTTCCGAAAAATGAATTAGCAATAATTGAATTAAACATATTAGCGGCCACATTTTGATAGGCAACCTAGTATATACAGGGTTATTTGTAATTAACTAGCATCCTCGCAGGGGTAGATAGCTGACATCATAACTGACCATTTTTGTTCTACGACTTTTTATAATTCGTTAAATTTTATTTTCATACATACATAAATATTAGTTTAGTTTTGCGTCTAAAAGTTATTAACTCTACCGACGAGTTTGTTTACCTAATTTTTACGATGCGCGTAAACTACGGCGGCGGCGCACATAGAGTTAATAACTTTTAGACGCAAAACTAAACTAATATTTATGTATGTATGAAAATAAAATTTAACGAATTATAAAAAGTCGTAGAACAAAAATGGTCAGTTATGATGTCAGCTATCTACCCCTGCGAGGATGCTAGTTAATTACAAATAACCCTGTATATGTGCTCCTAATCATAAATATGCGTAAAATTTGTTTTTTACCATATATTCGATGCATGCATGATTCTGCAGTGGGATCTCGTACTATATGTAGAATAATATATGTTTCATTTGCTTAATTTATTGAAAATGAATTATCTACCTGATTCAGTGTTTCTGGAGAACTATAACCTGTACTACTTTATATAATATTTCATATATGATTATGTATTAAGGATAGATGTAGGTATCCTTAATACATAACCATATATGGTTTTGTGGGGCTTTGTTTAGATTTAAGTTTTATATAACTATTTCTTAATAAAAGTAAAAAAAAAAATGAAACATATTACGCCCCAGGTTTTTACCCTACACTTACTGACACTTGTTTTTAGAAGGAAGAACATGACACTTTTATTTGTATAATTCTTAGTGTTATTAATTTGAGACACAATCTGGTCCTTATTATATGTTATTATGAATCACATTATGTTCTTACTTAAGTAATTTATAAATATGTGCCTATGAATCACTTGCTGACTTTCCTTCAGTATCTTTTGGCAGGGCAAATAGGTACCGGGTAAACTGAGGTTACTTTGACCCAAAATTTTGTCATTTTTGATGTTATTTCCATTTATCGATATTTGATCAATCAATTACCTTTATTTCTGGCTTACGTAGGTAATAGGGTTCTATACTACACGATTTATTATGAAAAATAAGCAAAAGTTTAGTTGTTGGATTTTTATTTAAATTATTTTTTTTGGGCTAATGTTGTACTTAAGGGGGGTTACAATGACCCATGACATAAATCTGCTAAAAAAAAGTCAAGATTTAATGTCGTGGGTCATTGTATCCTATGTTTATGAATACACAAGAGTTAAAGACTCACTGCCTTATTGCAAGGTAGGGCAATGACACACTTGTCACGACTGAATTCATAGAAAATCAAAAACTGCCTTTAACTTGAAAGTTTGCACAGTAGTTTTGTCAGTGGTTCACTGTCCCGCCATTAAAGTTTTGCACTGACAAGTTTACAGATGCTCAATACCCACAAAACTGCTTTACCGACAAGTCACTAGAGTCATTTATCCATTTGAATGCGAACTACGTCTATACGTGCCACATACACGTGACGGCGGTAAGTTCAATTTTTTTTTGTAATAAAAATGTACTCATATTTTATTAATTTATGCCCTTGAATTTCGGAGGCGAATAAATATAACTGTATTTTTGCCAATAACCGGTATTATCTCTCTTTTTTTCTGTATTGTGTACAAATAGGAGAGCCCAAAATGAAACATCTCCTTTCCCGTGCGAACCACTCTTGAATATCAGGTCTTTGGATCGAACATTGACATTGCAATATTTAATTATCTTATCAACTGAAAAGATTTATTAGATAAAGTAACAGAGATAGTAATAGTACCTACCCATATCATAAGTAAACAATAAAATAACCATTATGATAAGATGCTTTAAAATGTGCCTCAAGCAAATTCGTAAATACAGATTTGATTTTTACAATTCAGACATATGCAACCATGAACCGTGGTTTATTCCAACTAGTCCTACTAACAGTTCGATCAACTGACAGTTTGGACAAAAATATTTCAAGTAGTTAGATCGTGTTTGACAATCGAACTATTTGGACAAAAATGTTCCGACTAGTTAGATTATGTTTGACAATCGAACTATTTGGACAAAAATGTTCCGACTAGTTAGATTATGTTTAACAATCGAACTATTTGGACAAAAATCTTCCAAGTAGTTAGATTGTGTTTGACAATCGAACCACTTGGAAAAAAATGTGACAAGTAGTTAGATTGTGTTTGACAATCGAACCACTTGGACAAAAATTTTCCAAGTAGTTAGATTGTGTTTGACAATCGAACCACTTGGACAAAAATGTTCCAAGTAGTTAGATTGTGTTTGACCATCGAACCACTTGGAAATAAAAGGGGACAAGTAGTTAGATTGTGTTTGACAATCGAACCACTTGGAAAAAAATGTGACAAGTAGTTAGATTGTGTTTGACAATCGAACCACTTGGACAAAAATGTTCCAAGTAGTCAGATTGTGTTTGACAATCGAACCACTTGGAAAAAAATGTGACAAGTAGTTAGATTGTGTTTGACAATCGAACCACTTGGACAAAAATGTTCCAAGTAGTTAGATTATGTTTGACAATCGAACCACTTGGACATAAATGTTCCAAGTAGTTAGATTGTGTTTGACAATCGAACCACTTGGAAAAAATGTGACAAGTAGTTAGATTGTGTTTGACAATCGAACCACTTGGAAAAAAATGTGACAAGTAGTTAGATTGTGTTTGACAATCGAACCACTAGGACAAAAATGTTCCAAGTAGGTAGTTAGATTGTGTTTGACCATCGAACCACTTGGACAAAAATGTTCCAAGTAGTTAGATTGTGTTTGACAATCGAACCACTTGGACAAAAATGTTCCAAGTAGTCAGATTGTGTTTGACAATCGAACCACTTGGAAAAAAATGTGACAAGTAGTTAGATTGTGTTTGACAATCGAACCACTTGGACAAAAATGTTCCAAGTAGTTAGATTGTGTTTGACAATCGAACCACTTGGACAAAAATGTTCCAAGTAGTTAGATTGTGTTTGACAATCGAACCACTTGGAAAAAAATGTGACAAGTAGTTAGATTGTGTTTGACAATCGAACCACTTGGACAAAAATGTGACAAGTAGTTAGATTGTGTTTGACAATCGAACCACTTGGACAAAAATGTGAGAAGTAGTTAGATTGTGTTTGACAATCGAACCACTTGGACAAAAATGTTCCAAGTAGTTAGATTGTGTTTGACAATCGAACCACTTGGAAAAAATGTGACAAGTAGTTAGATTGTGTTTGACAATCGAACCACTTGGAAAAAAATGTGACAAGTAGTTAGATTGTGTTTGACAATCGAACCACTTGGACAAAAATGTTCCAAGTAGTTAGATTGTGTTTGACCATCGAACCACTTGGACAAAAATGTTCCAAGTAGTTAGATTGTGTTTGACCATCGAACCACTTGGACAAAAATGTTCCAAGTAGTTAGATTGTGTTTGACCATCGAACCACTTGGACAAAAATGTTCCAAGTAGTTAGATTGTGTTTGACAATCGAACCACTTGGACAAAAATGTTCCAAGTAGTTAGATTGTGTTTGACCATCGAACCACTTGGACAAAAATGTTCCAAGTAGTTAGATTGTGTTTGACAATCGAACCACTTGGACAAAAATGTTCCAAGTAGTTAGATTGTGTTTGACAATCGAACCACTTGGACAAAAATGTTCCAAGTAGTTAGATTGTGTTTGGCAATCGAACTTTGGGGACAAAAAAATTTACTCGCGGGTAAATTTCTTTTTATACATATAAGTATATCGGTCACGTACTTACATCAATATGACTTCACCTCGCCTGATGGTAAGCTAAAGGGAAAGTCTTTTAATTATCTAGTGAGTAACGCCTGCTCTGGTACACCTTTTCTTATCGTTCGGAAATCCCTATGGATCTCGTCGAAAACCATACGGTAACAGTTTCCTCGTAGTCCACCCAGGTGAGTCACTGCGATTCTGTTTACGATGAGCTCTGACGTCATCAATAGTGTGGCTAAACGACACTTTATTTTTATTATACTCAATAGGCCCGCGTTTGACCACTATCTCACCTTATGGTAAGTGATGACGCTAGGTTTCCATTATGTATTGAATGCATACGTGGTGTTTTACGTATGTAGTAGGTATTAGACAAATTGTTAGGCGCGTCTCAGCCTTGAGAAGTACTATTGGTTATTCTGTACCTTAGCAACAACCAAAGTGACGAACACGAGTTCTGTAATATCAAAGTTAGTAAGAGTTCAACATCGCGTAATCGATTAAATGTCAGTATAAAAAATGTTTCTTGCACATTTTGTTTGTTTTGTTGTGTTTTGTGTGCCAAATTTCGTCAGTTTCTTTCAGGCGTTCGAGGGTCCGAGGTGCTTACACCCTTTTTTCCGTCGGGATATTACCCCAGTGGTCATCGGTAGTAGTTGTGTCGAATTCGGACTGACTCAACTCAAATCATAGAGATCACAGAGTCATATAAGGGGATATAATACAGCACAGACAGGGGAGCAGATGATGGGCAGTGTTGCCATCAGTGAAAAATAGCATTATTCCTTTAATCCTTTTTATTTTTGTTTTGTACTCTGTAATTTGTACTGTGTATTTATCGCTGGTTTATAAGTGCCCGGTTAATGGCAATAGGCTTGCCACCTATTACATTGGGACCTAAACATAAACTGGCGAAATGTGGGTGCTAGCACCTCTGCCTACCCCTTCGGGGATATAGGCGTGAGTTTATGTTATGTTATATGTTATGTAATTTTAACCTTTTTTTTTATTCAAATGTGCTATTTTGTGTGCTGCAGTAACCAGAATAGATATACTTTTCTCTCTTTCTAAAACCGCATGGAGGTTTTACACTAAGCGCCCTAATAAACAGGTTCTGAGAGCAAATTGTTTCCTAATTCTCACCATTTGTGTCTTATTACAGGTAATACCATGCGTCCACCCCATCCCCGGAGGTATGTACCCTGGCCGCATGATCCGGGTGCAAGGCAGCACACCCCCTGGAGCACAAAGGTGAGTCTCATACACTTTTTTTATACCACTTAGGTGGCAGACAAGCACATGGCCCTGATGGGAAGCGGTCACCGTGGCCTATGGACGTGTGCAACACCAAGGGCGTCACCCACAAGCTGCCGACCCTGAAGGGAAAGGACGGGGGTAGGAAAGGGTGGGAAGGCTAGGAAGGGGTGGGGGAAGGAGCTACCTTCGCTTTCACTTTATTATAACGTGCTCCATTGTTCCAGGTTCGCCATCAACTTCCAGTGCGGTCCCAACACAGACCCTCGGGACGACATCGCCCTCCACCTCAACTTCCGCTTCGTGGAAATGTGCGTCGTGAGGAACCACCTCACAGCCATGAGCTGGGGGGTCGAGGAGACCAGCGGGGGCATGCCTCTCAACAGGGGGGATTCCTTTGAGGCGTTGATCCTGTGTGAGCCACATTCGCTAAAGGTGTGTTATCTTAACAAAATCTATTTTACCACTGGTAAACAAGCACACGGCACACCTGATGGGAAGCGGTCACTGTGGCCCATGGATGTGTGAACCCTAGGGGCATCACACATGCGATGCCTACATTTGGTTATATCTCCGGTTCTACTTAATCAATTGTTGTCAAACATACGGCAGATTGTTGGACCAAGACCTTTTGAATGGAAAAACCGCATCAAAATCTCTTTAAACGTAGTTTTGTTCATCATGACCAAACAGACAAGCATCCGAAAAAACATTCTTATGTTTAGAATCGTCTATTTAACATAACCCAAGTATTTTTCAAATATTACGAATGTACAGACACAGCTATTATACAATAGTATAGTTAGTCTATACTCCATCAGATGAAGTGAAATCAAATTGATGAACACATAAAAACGTGATATTCCCGTTTCCCAGATAGCACTGAACGGGCTGCATTTCAGCGAGTTCCCACACCGCGTGCCGTTCCAGAGGATCTCTCACCTGACGGTGGACGGTGACGTCATGGTGCAGTTCATCGGCTTCGAGGGGGCTGCCCCTCCCCCCTCACAGATGTATATGGTGAGCATAACATTTTACAAAAAAATTGCTTCAAAATGCCCAGTCAGGTTAATGACGCATATTTACGTCCAAAAGATCACAACCAGGTAAATGACGTATATATGCGTCATAGGAAAAATCTTTGTGGCTAGCGATGAATCAGTCCCCGACCCGACCACCTTCATTTTTGAAAATTTCTACCAATTGCCTGATAGATATTGAACTGGGACACGTGGAGAGCCTCGGAGCAGTCCTCTAGAGGGTCACTCCCACCCTGGCTGGATTTGCCTGTGGCACCAGGGTCTCCCGTGGCGAGTGGGAGGCGCCGTTTGCCTCCGTTGCCCGGGTGCACCGCGTCCCCGCCCGCACCCAAGGAGTGGAATGCACTGCCTAAGTCTGCAAGCTATAATTAATTTTCTAAATTTTCCTCTTACAGTCGGAGCCTCCCGCGTATGGGGCTTACGGAGCCCCGCCGTCTTACGGAGCCCCTGGCTATGGAGCACCTCAAGGTAAGATTGAAACAGTATATCGCTTCACATAAATAACTTTAAGTGTATATATATTTGGGTTTATGGTAAGAAATTGAAAAAATAAACTAGTTTAACGAATTCTATCACGATTTATTCGATGTTATTAACCGACTTTAAAAGGAGGTTCATTGTTTGACCTGTAGGTTTGTCTGCGATTATCTACATAAAATCCTACTAATATTATAAACGACAAAGTTTGTATGTATGAAGAGCGGCAATTATGGCTAAAGGATCGAAGAACTCGTTATGTTGAGTGAGGATGTTGGGTTGGGTGGGAGAACCGCGAGGGTTCCCCGCATTGTGCGGTATGCCGTAGGACATTTCCCCCGACGAAACAAAAAAAAAGACGTTGGGTTGGAGAAAAGAGTGCCGACGAAGTTACGTACACGTGCTTACGTACAATAAAATTCTTACAATAAAACAGAGTTCCACTGGGCCAAATTTAAATGGCGCCACACAGGAAGCATCAGCATTAAAATAAAAAAAAACATCAATTCAACATTCACCGCGTCGGAAGTTCTGAATCAATAAACATAAAAAATACAATAGAACTAAAACCTCCTTTTTTGCAGGCGGTTTAAATGTATATGTTACAGTTAAAATAAAACTAGTTTTTAGAAAGAACGCGTTTTTCCTAGTTAAAACTAGGTTTTACTGTATGCCTTTGTCAATACTAGAATTAAGTAATGTTCCAATCGAATATCAGATTAAACTAGTTCTTACTAGACAAAACGCGTTTTTCTAAAGCGATTCAGTTAAAACTGTTCCTGATCGTAGTTTATTCCAATCGCGAGAATTGTTTTGATAGTCGAATGATTTGTTGAATTGTGTCACTAAATTGTCAATAGTACCAAAAATATAATTTAATTTTTATTGTTAAGATTTAGAATTAACTTTGATATAAATGCCAGTAATAAAACTAATATAACTAACATTTCGTGTTACTGAAATATATTTAAGTATACACTTGTACCATCAGCAAGTACAAATGACCTTTCTTTATATGAGTTGTACTATTAAGTACAAATAGTACAACTGATATAAACATTGTCGTATTTCTCTAACACGTTATATAGGCATGGCTTAAGTAGCATGTAGTTGTAATGTTGAGTTGTAGCTGTAAATGAAGCATTTGACCTTTTTATTTGCATTGGTAAGCATATATACTGTGTTGAATTTCTTTACTAACAACTGGAAAACTATTTAAAATATCTTATCTATTTATATATAATTATATCTATATATACATATTGCTTGGCCTGATGACTGACTGACTGACTGACTGACTGACAGACTGATTCATCAACGCAGAGTCTAAACCGCTGAATTTGAAAATTAGAAATTTGATGATCGTTTGTATTTTCAAAAAAGTTAGACGCATGAAATAAATAAACACGTAACAGCATTTTTCAAAATGTCACTCTTTGAAAGTTTATATGGGAAGTTTGCCAGGTTAGCGTTTTTTAAAATTTCACTACTGAAGGGGTAAAACGGGCGATGACTGGTTGTATGGAAAATAAAATATGTATCTAGATATTAAGTGTCTCATTTGTAAATAATTTTAGATTAGTTAAAAGAAACAGATCAGTATATTGGCGTGAGGGACGAAGTTGTATTTAACAATATAACTTACATAAAAATCATAATAGTTTAGGTTTTTATGATTAGTGGACGTCTTTCCATACTGTTCGTTCTTCTGTGCGTCTGGTACCTTTCTGTTACTGCAATCACTCAAATCATGGTAACTATTTATCATCATGTGGGCTGTGTGTTTGTTTATATAATACATTTTGACACACAGTCCCTGCATAGCGTCGCGTCGGTGTACTTATCATGACATAAAACTAGCAATGGTAATCATCCCCTATTTAGGTAATAAAACGTACATATAGAAATAATTATTTTTTCTGCAAAAACGACACATAGGTATTCTTTCATAATTACTATATATACATATCCCATATTTTTCAACATATTTGCTTTTTTCTACATTTTAACAAAGAACCCGGTTAAAATGCACTATTCTGGTTAAAGTGGATTTTCGCTATTAACAACCGCGAGTGATTTTGTATAATGTATAAAGGTAAGTATATAATATATGTACATACATATTTTTTTTGATATAAACATAATTGTTTGTTGGCGTAGGTATGTGTGATGTTAAAGTACCCAATTTGCGTTTCAAAAATGTTTTTTCTGTAACACACTCGCACATTCTCAAAGAGTTTAGGCATATCACCGACATTTCGTTAATATTTTCGCACCTACGTGTATGGACGAAGAATAGAATATGAAATAGAATTTTATTATGTAACAGAAAAATTCAAAATCAATTTGCCTGGCCCAAGAATAACGATCCGTGACACCGGTCAGTGGGTACTCGTAATTAAAAACCGAACAGGCACAAAAATAGTAAACAATAAAAAGAAAATAAAAACTTAATAACAATAATAGGACTAATAGCTAACTTGCCATTGTCATAATACCACAACAAAATAAAAACATATTTATTTCAACAAATCGTGCTAATTTCGATGCATTATTGCAAAACTGATAAGTTACGGGTATCTATGGGTTATCTATATAGGTGCACTGACCTGATATAGGTGTCACAGGGGCGAAGTAGAGGAGGCAAAGTCGCGGTAGACAGTTAGTATACTATATAAAGAAAGTACGGAATTAATGTTTTAGGAATTCGGTATTTATTATTGTTATGTATACAAGATTACAGGAAAAGTCGTGCTAGATCCGTTCAGGGCGTGGAGTACCCATCAGTTGTGACTTATTTCTCTATGAAACACCCTACCCTAAATTAAACCCTTTTCGAGATTAATTTTTTATTGAAAATTGCCGATTTTTAAGCTACTAAATTTAATTTTGTTTATTTTGTGTGCCTTATTATTATTATTATTGCATTTTTACATGTGTAATAAGATGCTTTAGGACGTCAATCATTAAAATAGTGCATAAGTTTATTGAATAGGCTGTAGTAGACAAGTGAAAGTTAAGAAATTACATGAAAATAGTTAGCAGGTTTATTTCTCTAAGGGATATCTAAAAAAATATTACGGCAGTTGTTCGGCAGATATGTTTTAAAATATCTACGTTTCATCAGCTATCTAACGAGGTATAACAATCTAGGGTTTGTGTTACATTTCGTGGAAAGAAACTTAATTTCGTAGGCGACAGCGGGGAAGAAAGTTAATACTTAGCCCTAAAAAGTAAAGTAAAGTAAAGCCCCTGGTGTTGCACACGTCCATAGGCCACGGTGACCGCTTCCCATCAGGTGGGCCGTGTGCTTGTCTGCCACCTAAGTGGTATAAAAAAAAAGAAAAACAATAGGTAAGCATGAAATGTTTTCACACAACTTTTTCTAACTCTACAGTTCATGTTCAACATGGCCGCCCCTGTTTCTCACACATTGTCGCATCCTTCTACGGAGACCAGTCTTCACTACTCCAGTGGTCAACGCTGTCCTCATTTTATTTGCTGCATCCACAATCCTTTCTCTTAATTCTTCCACAGACGAAACCGGATTTGGATCGCTGTAGACAAGACTTTTCCGGGAAGGTTAGGTCCGGACTTCTTGCTGGCCATGGCAACGGCCCACCTCGTCCTATCCATTTGTTAGGATAATTTTTGTGTCCAGCCAGTCTCTGACACTTCTCCTGAAATGGGCAGGGCAGCCATCATGTTGGAACCACATGTCCCTGATCAAGTTGAGT
The DNA here is from genome assembly GCA_963576445.1 of Lithosia quadra. Classification (NCBI taxonomy): domain Eukaryota; kingdom Metazoa; phylum Arthropoda; class Insecta; order Lepidoptera; family Erebidae; genus Lithosia; species Lithosia quadra. The sequence continues at coordinate 5,315,535 of OY754897.1, forward strand.
GGCAGATCATCCAGCAAATCATTTAAGTCTCCTCTCAGAAAGTTTTCGTAGGTTTCCCCATTTAGATTGTCTGGGAGAAAGTAAGGTCCAATCAAATGATTGGAGATAATGCCTATCCACACATTCACGCTGAATCTTCGTTGGGACAGACAAGCACACGACCCACCTGATGGGAAGCGGTCACCGTGGCCTATGGACGTGTGCAACACCAGGGGCTTTACTTTACTTTACTTTTTAGGGCTAAGTATTAACTTTCTTCCCCGCTGTCGCCTACGAAATTAAGTTTCTTTCCACGAAATGTAACACAAACCCTAGATTGTTATACCTCGTTAGATAGCTGATGAAACGTAGATATTTTAAAACATATCTGCCGAACAACTGCCGTAATATTTTTTTAGATATCCCTTAGAGAAATAAACCTGCTAACTATTTTCATGTAATTTCTTAACTTTCACTTGTCTACTACAGCCTATTCAATAAACTTATGCACTATTTTAATGATTGACGTCCTAAAGCATCTTATTACACATGTAAAAATGCAATAATAATAATAATAAGGCACACAAAATAAACAAAATTAAATTTAGTAGCTTAAAAATCGGCAATTTTCAATAAAAAATTAATCTCGAAAAGGGTTTAATTTAGGGTAGGGTGTTTCATAGAGAAATAAGTCACAACTGATGGGTACTCCACGCCCTGAACGGATCTAGCACGACTTTTCCTGTAATCCTGTATAAATGTTGTATGGTTTTTTGAATGAAATTTTAAGCAATTGCATGCTAACTATTTACAATGATTTTCGCGAATGATCGCGGGTTCAAGTCCCGTCCTGGATGATCATTTTTCCGATAAGAAAATCGTTGTATGGTTTTGTTTGCATGTTTGTGTGGTGGTTTGGTGGTTTTCTTCTGTGAACTCGCTTTATATACCTAATAATGATATGAGATAACGTTTGTATGTTCTGAGGGTCAGTTCTCGAGATAAAAAATGTTTAAAGTTCAATATCGATTACATCTCAATCTCACAAATGTCAAACTTGACGCATACCTAATAGGAAAGAGAAAACAAAAAATTACGCTTTATTCGCATTACAATTCCTATCAATTACAAAGTCTAAGTCTAGTAGAATACCTTACGTGCCAATTTTTCAACTTTCGGTCACGATTCAGTCACAATAACGTAATAATGGATGTTGAAAACTTTTTTCTCATGAATACTTTTTGACATTTGTGAGATCGAGGTGAGATCGACACTGCAATTTGAACATACTCGTCGGGTCGGTTCATGATCATAGTATGGACACAGTAAATATTTAAACTAGGTGGTAAAAAAACTACGTAAGTACAGTCAGCATCAAATTGATCTTGACTTGCAAAGTACTCAAAAATATATTAACACTCCCAAAATCAAAAATATCTTAGCAATCAATATAATGGTTTGGCGAAGGACTATAAATCACTTGATATTTTTGATTGCAACTTTAGAAGATATATCAAAATTGTGAAAGACATCCTTCATAGTGGGCTGGGTTTGGATGGTTCTGTCTCCGGTGGGGGCATCCAGATCTAAACTTATATTTTAGTATTTAAAATCAGAGATTCATAGTGTTTAACTTTTATTTCTTTTATGTGTGCACATATTATTTACGTTACGATCCAGATCTAAACATTGTATTTATGATATGATACGTATATGATTGTGATGTGTTTTGTGCATTTAAATAATAAAAAAAAATCAGAGTGCTTGATGTAGGTAGGCATCTAGAGTGATCAACCGATTGCTAAGTTGTTTGCAAGCAATCGGTTTTCCATAATTATGTGAGCTATCAGGCTGTTCTCATTTTTATGTGCGCAAACAGACTGCTCAAACTGCTCAAGCTAACAGAGTGGTCAAATATATTTTTCCTATGAAACATAAATATTAATAGTTTGGGTTAAATTATATTTTTGACGTGACAACGTCTTATAATTCGATGGAGCCGGCTGCACACACGAAAAAACATGACCCATTAGCACAGCGTTACCTCGCTCTGAGGCGTTCCATTCAAGGCTTGAAGTGCAAGCGTGAGCGCGGAACGAACGACAAACAGGCACAATCGGCCTCCGCGTTCGGCAGCGTTCGACATGTGTATCTCTCCTATTTGAGTGAGCGATGCGTCCGCGTGAAAAATTGCTAAACCGACTTTACAGACAACCGATTTTTGAGTTACTAAATTTTGTAAGACATACCTATCCTTCAATTACATTTTGTTCCCTTTTTTTTGATTATCTGTCCCTTTCATTTCTTGCGTGAAGTCATTGACTAGTCTTTAGTTTCAGAATCAGACAAAATTATTAAAAAAATCCCCATCATATTCAATCAGCTAAGGCTGATTGTCGTGGTCACGTTATTGTATCTCAAAATGTCAAAATCTAATTGAAAATGAAATCGATGTTATTCTATTACATATTTTTGATCTACAGTTCATATTTAAGAAGCCCTATAAATTAAGGGTTAATATTCAGGGGTATACCAATACAACCTAACCTACCCTTTTTTTTTCACAACCCTCGTCGCCAAACCTCCCGATAAATTTTGAAGTTTCAAGTCTGCAGGGTCCTTACGGCATTTTTTTTAACCCACTAACAATACTAATATACTTAGTAATAAAATTAATATTGTATTAGTAAGTAGGCGATTTAATATTATTTTGTGAGGTATATAGTAATATCAAGATCTAAACTGAGCTTAGCTTGTACCATCTGTTCTAGAACACAATACCTACATATTCACATAATATATTTTATATATTCACGCAAAAAATAGTGTCATTGGCAATGTATATCATTGAAACTGTAGCGCGTTCAATTCCTCTCACATCAATTCAGTTCTTTTTGCTTACAGTATAGTGTTTTGGTGATTGGTATAATAATATAATTATTATAAATTTGTGTTGCGCGTCTAATTATTTTTAGATATTTTTTTTTATTACATAGAATTTTTTATTTGCTTCTAGGCTTCTACTGAAGAAATATCCATATTGGAGAAACAAAATACAGGTATATTACATTCATTTCTTTATATACGCACGCTTGTATACCTCTTAAAGAGGTAGGCAGAGAGTTTATTTTTGTTAAGATAAATATATTCTCGGTATAGGTCGCACTAAGCAAGTTGAGCCAAAGTCGGCGTGGATGGGGTAAACCAATATAATTATATGTTGGTATACGATAGCCTAAGGGGTAAGAAAAGAAAAAGGGGCCGCCAGTTCAAGCGATGGGAAGACGAATTGAATGCCGCAGCAGGCCACTCTTGGTCGAGACTGGCCAGAGACAGGGAGGGGTGGAGGGCGTTGGAGGAGGCCTTTGCCAAAGGGCAAGCAGATGTTGCCAGAGAGACACCCTGGACTGGGGTCGATTTGGGCTGAAATGTCATGATACGAAACTATGAATAACATCTGAAATTAAAGGCTATTATTATTATTATTATTATTATACGATAGCCTATAATACGTATAATAGCAATAGCAGTACTAAATAAGGAAACATGTTCTGTAGGGCAATAATCTCGACCCCTATTTCATGGGATCAAATAAACTAGTTGATGAGGTGATGATAAATATCTCTGCCAAGTCTTCGGAGTTATACAGATAGCAAGTATAAGCAGGGACACAAAACATACACAGGAGGTGTTGTATTTGTTCATTAAATGAATACTCATGGTATAATAATATAAGGTATGGCATTCCCGGGACACAGCGGTCACGTGAGCACGTGACACAAGCCTACGTCAACACCAATATCGTTTGCCAATATATAGAGAAAAATAATAATCCCCAAACTATATGAATCATATGATTTTCAATCGGAAAAGTGATCATCCAGGACAGACTTGAACCCGTGACCAGTCCCTTACAGGGGGAATGCTCTGACAACTGAGCTACCTGGACTCATTCTAGATGCTCTAAATTTTCCGATGATCTCGTCCTGGACGATCACTTTTTCCGATCAGAAAATCATTGGGAATAGTTAGCATGCAAATTGCTTTAAAAATTTCATTCAATATATGAATCCGATAAAACAATGAGGTTTACAATTACATGATTATAAGTTTAACTTAAAAATTTCGTGTAATTAGGTTAGGTTTATTTATAATAGGTATATATTTGAACAGAAAAATGTTCTCAGATTCGTTTTTTGTTTCAATATAGTGGCAATTTGATAGTGACATAAGCAAGTGTCACTCCCGGAATGCTAGACCTTGTTTTCTTAGACCATGAATGTAGTTAGTTACATTCAAAGCTAGTACTTTGGGAGCCCGGCATCCTCTCTGCTGACCCTCCAACCCCAAGAGATGCGCCTGCGCCAGAGTCTCGTTCGTCAATCACCAGGCGTACCGGTTTGCAGGTGAGGTAGATTTGGGCTTTTAAAATCTTCCATCAGATTTATCAATCTTTACATCACAGACATTTTGACCAATTCAATAACATTATTAAGGTATTTTAATATTTTTTTTTATTATATTTCAGGTGCCTTGTAAAATAAAGAAGATACAGATACAAATAATAATTCCAAGACTTAAATCGATGGCACTAAATCTTATTTGTAATTTATATATATAATTATTTTTGTAAACGACTTCCAACCAAAAGATATAAATCTATAATATAAATATATTATAATTGTAGATAATCATGTCAATCGTAATTTGGTAAGCAGTGCCCACAGTTACAAGTTCATAATATTTACGCGATCGTGAAATTCTTTTTTTCGACCAAAACTAACTAGTTTTGGCCGAAAAAAAGAATTTCTTGAATTATTTTCTTGAAGTTTCGACCCAAAGGAACTCCTTGGGTCGAAACTTCAAGAAAATAAAGCTCGTAATAAAAGTAGTTCGTTTCGTTGCTTGAAAATATGGGTCCGTGAAAGTATTTTTGCGATATGAACAAAGTGGTCGATAAATCGAAAAACAAGTTTCTCAAAAATATTTAAGCAATCTTGTTATAGCGTATGGAATCTAGCGATTGTAAGGTATCCATAATTATCATATATCGTTATTATCTGAATACCAAGAATCTCTTGTTCCTATTATTTATTTCATAATTAATGTATAAATAATAACAATCTGTATCTATTTTAATTTGTTATAATCTAACGTGGTTGGAAGACGGTTATACAATATTTATGTTTTTTAGCTTGTCCAAATGTATAATGAAAATGTTTTAACAATTAAAACTGTAAGTGTTAGTCATCTCACGTACCTATATATAAAATATATATAATGAGACACACTTGTGGCATAAATTATATAGATGAAGCGAACCTAAGGCGTAAAGCGAGGCAATGGAACGATTCGCTATAAAACACGCTGGGAAGGCAGATTATGTCGCAATAAAATACCTTTTCTGTACGCCTAAATCAAAGTAGGCTTACTCCCAAACTTTAGGCTCATACGTTTGAGGTGACTGATTCTTACAGCTATAGGTATACATAGTACTTATAAAAAAAAGCTTTGTTTTGCCGAAGTACAGAGGCGTCTATTAATTGGGCTCGACGCGTCGGGAGAAGATTGAAGCTTCGGCTAAGCTCGGCTTGCTCCGGCTTTGTAGAGCGTTCTCTCTGTCGCACATCAGTCTTGACTGTTTGATAACTTTATAGAGTTTAATAAATACTAAACCACGCTGTCTTATAACCTCCTCGAGGTTTGTAAATATTAGCGGTATAAAATACATGCTTTTTTCTAAGTAGCCTATGTTACTCAGATAATATAGCATTCTATTTATGAAAGATTTTGTTACAAACGACTCAGTAGTTATAAATTTATCAGTTACAGGCAAAAATACAAATTCTTTCTATTTATAATGTTAGTATAGATTTAAACTATAACTTTGGTTTAACTACTCTAGAGAGATATTAAGGTGTAACGTACGCTGTGCGATAGACAGAACGTTTTACAAAACAGAAGGCAGCCCCATCTTAAAGGTTTGTTGCGGTTTGCTTGTGTGACGTCAACACCGATTAATTTGATTGTTTGTCTTTGGTGTGTTCCCAGCATCAGACAAAAGTGATATCCCAAACAACTTCGGGAAGGCAAAGTACCTACTGTTTACTATCACATACTTATAAACAATTTTTTTATTATATTTTTTTTAATTATTATTCTTGTTATTATTATTATCACATATTTATACAAAAAAATTATGGCGATGGGATTATTTTAATAGAACAGGTAAAATAAAATCGGCGAAAATGTTTTTTCTCACAAAGTGAGTCACGTAATTGATAAGAAAACCGTTTCTCCACAAGTTTATCTCTCTTTCATTCTTTTACCTTCAACAGCCCTGAACCTTATTCGATAGGTACCCAAGTAACAAAAAAAAGGCTAGGGTCGCAGGGTCAAAACATTTTGACAGATGTTTTCGTCGGTTATTATTATATGTATTTTTTTTGCGAAAAAATAATGAATGTTGTGTGTAAAGCAGTATTCAGTTTATTATTTAGATATAAGTTTAACGTTTGTACTCGTAGCCAAAAAACTAATATTTTTCAAATAAATGTTGCATCGGTGTGATAAAAAAACATCTGTTGAAAATAATATGAAATGTCATAATTCAGTACTAAAAATAGGATTTCGTAATATTTTTTTTTGTTTTTCTCTTAACCGATGCAACACATTAATTTCTCTTTATTTCATCTTTTCTCAACCTTTAATTTTAAATTACTATTGTTATCATGATTCGTGCATTTATTATTAGGTATTATATATTTAAAAAAGCAGCTTTTAAAAAAAATCACTATTAATGGGTCAAAAATGTTATCTATTTTTTTACGTATCAAGTGACATTAAAAATGTGTAGCAAACTAAATTTTAACTCGCTACAATTAGCCGCATACTTACCGTTTGGGCTAGTTAGCAAATGAGTCTTATTCCTATTAAAACTGCTTTTTAAGACAAATGTTTTACAAATATATTATGCACGATGTTTTTTAAATACCTAGTTTCCAAAATAAACAATTGTTTTTGTAGTCGCATTTGTATATTGTAATAAAACTGTTGTATTACTTTTTGTATGTATTTTGCATTATTTAATATTTGAAGTTAATAAAAAACAATAAATTTTTAAATTCTTTTTATTATTTTCATATCAAGTTTTTCATACCCACAACGAAAAAAGGATATAGTTTACCATGGCCATAACAATATAGCTAATGATAAAAGTAGTATTATAGATGTGAGCGAGATACGCGAGGCGTCTGCTTGTCAATAGAGACATGAACTCGCCTCGCTCTACCAATTTTATAAATCCACTGACCGGAATGGCGCCGTATCCCAGTAGTTCCATTCTCTAGTTCCATTATGGAACTACTGGGATTTTTTTCTCCCATGGAACTAGCATCCTGTTGCCGGCAAGATGAAATTAGTCCCATTAGTACCGGTACAGTCAATAATAAAATATATAAATATATTAAAGGACCTCATTATTAGGATTAGATATTAACAAATACGTTGCTTAACTAAGAATTCTTTTATTTTTCTATGAGAATTGCGGACGATTCTTCTCTAAGAAATGTGGTAGAGTAACATCTCCATTGAGAAGTGACATTTGAGAATTTTGTAAAAGCATGTCCATGTTCCATGACAATAAAATTAAAATCTCTTCTGGTGTCTTGATTTAAATTATTTTGTATTTTCTTTGTATGTAGTTACTGTATGAAACATAGCGTCATGTAATAAAACTTGCAATAGTCTATACACGAGTAGAGTTATTACAGTTTTCTTAAGCGACTTATTTAATCCGCCGTGCCTTGCCTCCACAAAATTTGCGTTTCGGGGTGGTGGTCCAACCACTTTGTCCAATCAGTTGGACCACGGGCCTCCAATAGGGGTGGTGTTCCAACGAAAAAAATAGTTGGACTATGACACCTTATTTTTGACCCGTGGTCCAACTGATTAAAATTTGACTGTTTAACGGTTACAATAATTAATAATGCCATGAAAGACAATTTCTTTAGATATATTTATGTACATACTCGTACCTACTTCAAAAGTGTCTAGGTATCAAATACCTTTTAGAGTAGGTATCGCAGAAAGTCCCGGTCAGAAAAAAAATATATATTCGGATAGCACATAAACACCAAACCTGTATGCCCCATGGTTATGTTGCTACTAGGTGGTTAAAGTACCATATAATGTTGCTTTATAGCATTAGCTTAAATTAATAATAATAATAATAAAGTACAAATAATAATGAAGTACATTCTGAAAGATGGTACGGTTGACATATGTCGGGCATGCCACCGTCCCGGGGAATCTATCAGACACATTATTTCAGGTTGTTCTCGTCTTGCCAACGGCGAATATTTGCACAGACACAATCAAGTGGCCAAGATTGTACATCAGCAACTTGCCCTTAAATACAATCTTGTATCTGCAGAGGTGCCATACTACAAGTATGCGCCCGACCCAGTTCTCGAAAATGGTCGTGTCACATTATACTGGGATCGATCTGTTATCACTGATAGGACTATTGTCGCCAATAAGCCTGACATAGTGGTAATAGATCGATTAGAGAGGCTTGCAATGATTGTCGACATCACCATCCCTCATGACGAGAACCTCATAAAAGCTGAAAAAGATAAACAAATTAAGTATTTGGATTTAGCTCATGAGGTTGTTGACATGTGGGATGTGGATTCGGCGATCATTGTCCCGATAGTTATATCAGTCCACGGACTGATTGCCAAGAGCCTCGACCAACACCTAAAGAGGCTCACGTTGGGTGGCTGGGTTAAGGGACTGATGCAGAAGGCAGTACTCCTCGACACGGCACGTATTGTGAGGAGGTTCCTTTCTCTGGAGTCCTAACCACCGGTAACTTGGTCCCTGTACCCGATGCCGGTGGGGTACTATTTTTTATATTTTTAAATGTATTTTTTTTATATATATTTAAAAATGTAATTTATATGTCTATATTTAAAATAAAGTGAAAATAATAATAATAATTTATTTATTTCGATAAGAAACACAATGCAATAAACAACAGTAGTAATTACATAAGAATAATTACATTTGTGTAATATTAACAGAGTTATAATTATTATTTACTAGAGTATTGTGTTAACAGTTAGTAGTAACCCTGCCTCTTAAATTGCAATTGCAGTAAACAGGCCTAGAGAAATAAGACGGAAATGGATAATGATTAAAGATGATGATTATGATGATAATGATTACATTAGAGACATTCAGCTACAGGTGGTAACAGGAGAAATAGCTGTTGGGTATGCTCTCGACAAATTACGATAGCTTGTTTGTGCTCTATGCCTCATGGTAGTGCATCAGTAGAGCCTTAATAACGGGTCAGTCAACGTGAATAACTTTAGCAGAACTTCTTAACATTTAATTATAGAATTGACATCATAAGTTTTTGTTATCACTTTAAGGCCCTTCCTAATTTATCTGAGTTTCAGTAATAACCCTTGCTTCCGTACCGGGTTATGAAGTCATACACATATTTTTTTAAGCACTTCCGTCACGGGCGAATGGAAACACGATATATGATGATGATTTTGAAGCCATTTTCAACGTAATCGCTTACGACATTATTAACCGTTAAACAGTCAAATTTTAATCAGTTGGACCACGGGTCAAAGTTAAGGTGCCATAGTCCAAATATTTTTTTCGTTGGACTACCACCCCTATTGGAGTCCCGTAGTCCAACTGATTGGACAAAGTAGTTGGACCACCACCCATGATAATAACACCCATGGTTTTCTGCTAGTGGGAACATATTCTTAAAGGCATCTATAGTTGGTTACTCAAAATCTGTTGCAAATTTATGGGGTGTCCAATCTGGTATTTGTGACTTAATTAACGAAAATAATTGAATATACATTCTTTTTGTCTTTCCTGATGCATAAATATTATGTAATAATAATACTATGCCAGTAGTATGCAAATAGATAATTTTATATTCAACTGTACTTTTATTCATATATGGGAACTAATGGGATTAGATTGAAAAGATATTCTAGTTCCATGGAACTACTGGGAGAAAAAAATCCCAGTAGTTCCATAATGGAACTAGAGAATGGAACTACTGGGATACGGTAGGGTGGCGATAGGAATGCTGCTGATGTGAGCAGCGAAGGTTACGTTTTTTTTAAACTAGGTACTTTTTTATAGTTGATAGGCCCGCGTTTGACCACTATCTCATCTGATGGTAAGTGGCGATGTGGTCGACGAAGGAGCACGCTTGTGTAGAAGCAACCTGTTCACTGACTTAAGACTCCCAGGTTATAGCTTTCCGGAAACACAGACTCAGGCAGGGCATTCCACTCCTTAGCTGTACACATAATGAACGTATAGCTGAACTTAGGTGGCATACAAGCACACCGTGGCCTATGGATGTGTGCAACACTAGGGCCAGGGGCTTAAAACTTGCGCTGCCGACGTTGGAGGGTTTTGGGCGGAAGTGGAAAGGGGTGGGTTGGGGGTGGTTGAAAGAGTTTCGTGCTTTCCCTCTGAGAGTACAGAATCCCTCCAATGGGCTCTGGCTACCCTACTTATCTTGGGGAACACAACACGTTGGTTATTATGGGGCGGTGTTCTGTAGGGCGGAGGTACTACCCCAGTCGGACTGCTCAGTTCGGACGGGAGATATCGTCGTGTTCTAGCTCCATAGTCTGGGTAGTGATCAGATCACTTCGGGGTCACCACTGTGGAGTTAACACTGAACTGAAGCTCCATACACACGATTGCCTGTTTTTAAAGTGTGATTTCAAAGCTTACGAAAACTTATAAATACTTACTCATTTTTCAAAATCAAATTGTAACTGAATCAAACTATGAGTTATTTTAAAGGTTTTGTAAAACAAAAATGTAAATGAACAAATCATACTAATTAACAAAGTTTTTCTATATTTCCTTCTTATTCAATTGAAATCTCCGTGTTTTGCAAACGTAGCGTTACTGTAGTCAGAAGTAGATGATGATTGCACAGGTTTGAAACGTAAATATATGAATGAAAATTACCATTAATATTCTTTAGTCATTTTTGAAAATATTCTAATAGAGCTAATCAGTCAGCATAAGAAGTATAAATCATTGCTCAAAAACAAAACTTCAAACCTGAAAATGATTGTCGACTTTTGATAATGTCTGTACCTATACAGGTTATATCACGGAATAAAGAATACCTACTACAATGGAAGTGTGATACTACCTATTCATAAGGGAAACCGCTGTCGCCAAACTCACACATACAACCAGTTAATATACATTGCATATCTTCCATACCAAATTAGCCTAAATTATGCATACTGCAAAACGAAAATACACCTTACTAGTTCGTGTTAGAGATTTCTTTGCTATAGATTAAAAAAATATTCACGGTGATTCGTGGCGTTCGTATTTTGAATCAAACAAACTTTGACTTAAGAAAAACTTCAGATAATCTCACTCTCTCGCTCTATCTCACTATGCAAACCTTGCAAACCTACGCATACCAGTGGCACGCGTGCCACGCCCACTTACCACTTCTACTAAGAATCAAAGAATCAAAGAATCAAAGAATCAATTTCATTTATTCAATTTAGGCACACAAGGAGCACATATGAACGTCAAAAATTTACAGTAATAAAAAAATATGTCAAGAAATATAAATACAATAAATAATAATCATTAGAAAATGATTCTTTCGCTGGTTCAGTATGTTGGTTCTACTGAGAAGATACCAGCAAGAAACTCAGTGAACACGATTATCCATTATTTATTTTTATATTTTTTTATGTTTTTATTTAATACAATTTTTAAAGTGCGAGCGAGCAAGAGATTAGGATGACCATGCATTTTTATCATCAAAATATTCATTTAATTTATAATAACCTTTTTTCATTAAACAATTTTTTACTTCAATTTTAAACTTATTAAGTGGCATGTCAACCAGATCCTGAGGAATTTTATTGAACATTTTTATCCAGTTACCTACAAACGAATTACCAACCTTATGAAGCCTTAGCATTGGCACTACAAGTTTATTCTTATTTCTCGTATTATAATTGTGAACGTCCGATTTTTTTTGGAAGAGATCTAGATTTTTGCGTACATATAAGATATTATCGTAAATGTATTGAGAAGCAACTGTTAAAATATTAATTTCTTTAAATAGTTCTCTCAGCGAGTCACGGGGTCTGAGGCCATAGATAGCTCGTATCGCTCGTTTTTGTAATATGAAAATGGTCTCAATATCTGCAGCTGAGCCCCACAGCATCAGACCATACGACATTACGCTATGAAAGTAGCTAAAATAAACTAATCGTGCCGTTTCCTCATCAGTTAGTGATCTTATTTTTCTAACCGCATAGGCTGCTGAGCTGAGTCTTCCTGCTAAGGCTGTGATATGAGAACCCCATTGCAGTTTACTATCTAGAGTGATTCCAAGAAAAACTGTGGTATCGACTATTTGAACAGTTTCATCGTTCATTACAATATGAGTATCTACCTGTTTTACATTAGGCATCGTAAACTTTACACATTTTGTTTTCTTAGCATTGAGTAGCAGGTTATTACTTGTGAACCAATACAATATTTCAGAGAGAATATTATTTACATCGTCAAATACTAGCTTTTGCCTGTTAGTTTTAAAAATTAATGATGTGTCATCAGCAAATAATACTATTTCACAAAGATTTTCAGTGAAGTAAGGAAGATCATTTACATATATCAAGAATAAAAGGGGTCCTAATATCGAGCCCTGGGGTACTCCCATGACTAATGGGGCACCAGATGAATTGGTGCCATTAATGTTGACTTTTTGTACTCTGCCCGTGAGGTAAGACTCAAGCAAGCTAAGTGAACCGTTCGAAACACCATAGTGACCTAATTTTAATAACAAAGTCTCGTGATCAACACAATCAAAAGCTTTCGAAAGATCACAGAAGATACCGATGGCATCCTGCTTCTCCTCCCAAGCATCAAATATATGTTTAATGAGTGCAACGCCTGCATCCGTTGTGTTTCTACCTTTAGTGAAACCAAATTGTTTATCATGAAGTAACTTATTGCACGTAAAATGTGAAAGCAGTTGGTTAAATATTATTTTTTCAAAAATTTTACTGACGACTGGGAGTATGGAGATAGGCCGAAAATTTGATGGATCACTTTTTTCCCCTGCTTTGAATAACGGAATGATTTTACTGTACTTCATGAGAGTAGGAAACTGTTTATCATCTATACATTGATTAAATATAAATGCAAGATAAGGCGCAATAGTGGGCATTACTGGTTTTATTATATTGGTTGAAATGCCCCAAAGATCTTCAGTTTTTTTAATATTTAGTTCTTTAAAAGTTTTAAGAATGGTTACAGGGTCAATGTACTGAAAATCAAAATTAACATTACATTTTTCAACACTAGTTTCAAGAAGAGACGCGGCTACATTTTTTGAAGAATTCAATTTACTTGTAGTGGTAATAGGAATATTTGTGAAAAAGGATTCAAAGGCATTGGCCACTGCGGCATCAGTATTAATGTGTTTATCATCTATTTTTAATTCGAAGGATCGATCACGTGACCTTTCTTTACAGGTTTCTTTGTTAATAACATTCCAGGTTGCCTTAATTTTATTATCAGATTTTTGTATTTTGGCTCGAATATAGTTAGATTTGGCTATTGAACAGACCTTTTTGAACATTTTTGAGTACTTTTTAGTATGTTCAATAACTTGTGGATTGCTTGTACATGCCTTTGTTTCGTATAACTCATACAATTTCTTTCTGCTTTTATGTATTCCAGGCGTAGCCCAATCACTAAATTTAATTTTGAATGGGTTAATATTTATTGTTTTTTTAGTGAAAATATTATCAAATTCGTATTGGATCACTCCGAACAGCTCTTTGTAAAGATCATTCGGGTTCACATCATTACGCGGCTCCAAAAGAGGCACTTTATTGTCAATATTTTCTTTAAATTTTTCTAATCGATAATTTGTGATTGGTCTACATACAATATTTTTGGATAATGGAGCATGTTGGTGCTCAAATCTAGCTAACTGACCTTCATGATCTGATTTTATGAAGTTTATTTTAGACTTCTCACTTACATTGCCGTCAGTAAAAAAGGTAAGGTAAGGTAAGGTTATATATAGGTGAGTACAGAAGGTACTCTAGCGACTACAATATGGGGTTCTTCATGAAGGGCATTAGTGGGTTACACAGGGTCCCACGGGAACCTGTTTCTGGGATATAAAGTATATTATTCCAGATTAAAATCTATCTGGTAACACTAATTATAGTAGTATAAAAAATGATTAACTTACTAAAATGAAAACTTATTAAAAATAGGGTTTGGAGATAGAAGGGTGAGAGTTTAGGGTTGTATGTATTTTTAATGCCACATTCAAGTAAAAAAACCGGCCAAGTGCGAGTCGGACTCGCCCATGAAGGGTTCCGTAGCAGCAAGTAACTAGGTATATACGAGCCCATATAGACTTGTGACAGCTAAACAAGCTAATATAATAATACCAGTTTCACAAGAAATATTTAGTAGATCTGGTTCAAACCAATTTTCGGTGGTAGTTTGCACGGCAATGTACCTACATTAGATTTTTTTATTATATACTAGCTTCCGCCCGCGGCTTCGCTCGCGTGGAAGTCGGTATCGCCACTAAGTCTATTTAATAAAACGACTCCACTCATCTAACCAAAACCTTTCTAATAAAACAAACCGAATCAAAATCCGTTCAGTACTTTTTACGTCCTAGACGTTTGTTTTATTAGAAAGGTCTTGCTTAGACTTAAAATTTGACTTATGTTTGATTGCATTTAGTTGAGTAGAACCGGAGATATGACCTGAAAACGATAACCTACTGAAAAACGACGCGCAGGCGGCGCCGCCGGTATCAGCTTGTAAAAAAGTAGCCTATATGTTGCCCAAAAGTATGAACTATAATCGTACCAAGTTTGATCAAAATCCCTTCAGTAGTTTTTGATCCATGCGTGCACATACAGACAGACAGACAGACAGACAAACAGACAGAAAGACAAAAAAATTACTGATTGCATTTTTTGCATTGGTATCGATCAATAGTTATTTTGTAAATATATTCAATGAACAGAATTAAATTGATAGTTTTATTATAAGTATAGATTTAGAATGCCTGTAATCGGTGGAACTACAGGCATGCAACTGCAGTGGTTGGGGAATTGACATCATATAACAACTTAGATGTATAATTGATATTATTTGATTTGAAAAAATATGTTTCAAAAATTATTCGGGGTCAAAGGTTAAAATTGGAGGTTTTTTTGGATTTTTCTCGAAAAAAGTAAGTTTTATCAAAAAAACCTCCGACTAAAGTTGCAGGTCTTAAAATTCTCTACCAAAATAGTTCTCATGGTTTTTTCCTATGAGCTACCATTCCTGAGATATCGCGACTCTTAAGAGTCTACTAGAATACGGCACAGCAAAATGACTAATAAATGTGTATTTATTGTTTCAGGTTACGTCACGGCACCAGTACCGCAGGTATGTGGCATTTTACGATTGAGTACTTTTTGTCTTCGTGTGGTAATCCCCACGGAGACACGCCCTCTCACCAGCGGAGGCGATTATATCCGACTTGACTCAACTTAAAGAGCACGCCGCCGTCTGGGGTCTACAGACGAGGTATAAGGTCGATGGCCCATAAAACCTTTTTCCTTGCAACCCGGCTGACCCTGGGCCATCTACGGCTTCTAGATGACCCCCTCGGTGTGAGAACCATGGCGTTCCCATCTTGCCCCGGAAATTTTTATTATTGCATTTTTGTTGTGTGTCGTACGGGTCGTACCTACATAACATACCATAAACCATTTATTTAAAACCAGTTACAAACGGATTATTATGCATTTGCATTTTAGTTCAGCAGCCATTACATTGAATATCCAGTGATGATGTATAAATATTTCTATTCACAGTAGTTGACAGTTAACCCGTTAGTTCCGTTTTTCGTCAAAAGATGGAACTAGTTTTATCCTGCATCACAATATCACTATATTTTATTGCAGAGATACTACGACAATAATTGATTTCAAGTCCCTTATAGAAGTAAGAAGGTTGACTAAGTTCTATTTTATGTGAAGTTATGTTAAAAGCAAGATTTAAAAAAAACTATGTAAGTTGTTGTTTATTCAAAGAAATATTAAGATTAGAGCGCGAGCGCCCGGTAACAAGCCCAAAATTTAACTGACTTTAAACAGGCGAAGACTTATATAGGTCACGCCAAAATTTTTGGCAGCTCTGAACCATCTCTGAACATAGCCGCGAGTTTGGACTTGCGCATGAACAGTCGAGTGGGCAATACATACCCAAGATAATTATTATAATGTAAGAAATTAAATATTTTAGAACATTTCAGGTAAATCATTTTTGACCATTATCTTCCGAGCCTTTGCCCAACTTCAGTCTAACTACGAAACGGCCATACTTCGATATGTTTCGTGAAACGACTACCATCTGACCTCCACAACGCACTGAGGATATCGAATCGAAGTTCTATAGTTAGACCGACAGGGGTTAACTAAGACGACCTTATACCAATGCAGTTGTTCAGGTTCACTGAGAAAGACTCCGCTGCGCCGCTTTAAAACTGAATTGCTATTTGCGCGTCGTGGTTAACCCTTATTTACCGAACGTTTAGGGCTCTAACTACCCGTAAGGACAGTCATAGATGTCCGCATGGCAACCGGGACCGATGCCTTATCGTGCTCTCTATGTGGTCAATGGTCACACATCCTAAGACTGACCTGAGGCTTGATTCAGTAAAATTAAGTTTATTAAAAGTGTGATTTCAAAGCTTATGAGGACATAAGATACTTATTAATTTTTCAAAATCTAATTGAAAACGAATCGTCCTATGAGTGAATTTAAGATTAAATAGCGTAGGTATTTTATCTCAGATCATACCAAATAAAGTATTTTTTCAATTTTTTTGGTATTTATTTATTTGTATGTTGTTTACCTATTTAATTGTGAGACCGGTGCCTAAACTAGACAACAGTTGTTATATCTGCACTCACACGCACACATTGATATATTTACATTTGTTCTAATAGCAGTCGTACCACACAACCACTACATACATCCCAGTCCAGCAAGAGCGCAGGGGCGTGAGCACGGGCGCCGCTGTGGGAATCGGAGTGGGAGCCTTAGCGGCCGGAGGGCTGGCAGGGTATGCAATGGCTGGTGGTTTTAGGAGTAGCAGTCCCACAGGAGATGACGTATGTAGTATTGATTATTTGTCCACCATGTAAATAAATAATAAATATTCTACGACGTTCTACACAGATCTAGAGCGGTCTAGACCCAATGTAAACATACATTAACTGTCTGTGTTATAGGTTCGAGACTGCGGATAAGCATACTTGAATATTTTTTTTTGGAAATACATATTTATTAGATAGAAACAACTTCTAGACAACACACAACAAGTAGAAAACAACGTATACTTAGATGGACGAGAATTTTATTGATCCTTGGATACTTTATTAACAAATATTATAAACCCAAACTTAAGCAAACTTATTTATCGCTGTGTAGAATGTCGTAGAATATTTATTTATTTATTTCAATTAATATTTTAATCATTTTATTTTTTCTAGGTATTGGTGGCTGATTCAGTTTCTTTCGTAGATGACTGGATGGAATAATCACTTTGTTAAAATAGAGTTAATAAATATTAAGTTACTTACTTACTTATATAAATATAATGACGTAGGTGACAGAGCGGAGAGTTGGTAGGTAGGTGAATTATGAAGAGTTGTCAGATGTCACTGTCAGAATAAATATGATAAGCCTTGTTGCAAGACACGAGCAAGTTTTTATACATTTTTGGTTATTTTTTGTATTGAATACGTGCTAACCACAGAGCAAATACAGAGAGGAGACGGTCTAAGTAACTGTGGACAGTGCCGACTGTGTCTCTCGCGCCTATGACATCATCACAATAGGCGTACGTGTACTGTCGGCGTTCGTCCTATGCACAACTCTCAGCTTCAGCAGGCGTTCGTCACTCGTCCATACCTACAGCGATAAACACCTTCGGTCTTATTACAAAACACGGACTAAAGTCAGGTTTAAACCCAGACTATGAAGTCCAGGCTTAATTTTAAGACCAAGGTTTAAACTTCTTCTTATTACAAAAACAGAATAATCCGTGGACTACTTAGGCCATGGTTTAAATCTTGGCCTAATAACAACCACAGATTACTCTAAACTTTTGTTCGTTCATTGTGATATCATTCGGTCGCAACGTTCCGTTTTCTCAGAAAGCAAAAATTTTCTGAAATCGTTAATAAATATTATTTACTAAAAAATGGTGAAAAAAATATTTACAACATTATAATTATTAAATTTAAAGTCATGAACGATAGTTGGACTTTATTTTATAGTAAAATATCATTATCATGCCTTTATTTAGCAATCATTGTTATAATATTGGAAGATCTATGATGAACGTTAAATGAAGCGTAGTTTTTCGGAGCCCGTGCGTTGTTCAATTTTTTTTTAAATTTTTATACCCACTTTTGAATCATTTCAATACCCGTACTAACTTTTACGTTTCCAGTGGTTTAAACTTTTAAAAATTTGAATTAAATAATGGAAGGAGAAAATAAAAAGAGGGGCGAAAATTGGACTGCCGAGGAAAAAGTAAGCCAAAATATGATGTATTTTGGTATTTTCCACAAATCAAATCAAAATGACAAGTTTGACGTTTTATTTTCGTGGTTTAGACACTTAGACCAACGTTAAACTAGGTGTCACGCAGGTTTATCTTTAGACCAGAGATAGTCCCAGGTTTAGTACTAAAACGCGTTTTGTAATAACATTTTCGTTAAACCATGGTCTAAAGACGTTTTAAACCTGGGTTTAAAGTTAGTCCGTGTTTTGTAATAAGAACGCTTCGGTCTTATTACAAAACACGGACTAAAGTCAGGTTTAAACCCAGACTATGAAGTCCAGGCTTAATTTTAAGACCAAGGTTTAAACTTCTTCTTATTACAAAAACAGAATAATCCGTGGACTACTTAGGCCATGGTTTAAATCTTGGCCTAATAACAACCACAGATTACTCTAAACTTTTGTTCGTTCATTGTGATATCATTCGGTCGCAACGTTCCGTTTTCTCAGAAAGCAAAAATTTTCTGAAATCGTTAATAAATATTATTTACTAAAAAATGGTGAAAAAGATATTTACAACATTATAATTATTAAATTTAAAGTCATGAACGATAGTTGGACTTTATTTTATAGTAAAATATCATTATCATGCCTTTATTTAGCAATCATTGTTATAATATTGGACGATCTATGATGAACGTTAAATGAAGCGTAGTTTTTCGGAGCCCGCGCGTTGTTCAATTTTTTTTTAAAATTTTTATACCCACTTTTGAATCATTTCAATACCCGTACTAACTTTTACGTTTCCAGTGGTTTAAACTTTTAAATTTGAATTAAATAATGGAAGGAGAAAAGAAAAAGAGGGGCGAAAATATGATGTATTTTGGTATTTTCCACAAATCAAATCAAAATGACAAGTTTGACGTTTTATTTTCGTGGTTTAGATACTTAGACCAACGTTAAACTAGGTGTCACGCAGGTTTATCTTTAGACCAGAGATAGTCCCAGGTTTAGTACTAAAACGCGTTTTGTAATAACATTTTCGTTAAACCATGGTCTAAAGACGTTTTAAACCTGGGTTTAAAGTTAGTCCGTGTTTTGTAATAAGACCGCTTGTGTGCGCCACAACTGCCACAACTTGGAGTTGTCTAGGCAGGCGGGGCTGCCGCACTCCGTGACGCGGTCGACAGTTACGGAGCGGATCCTTGTATTGAATTGATGTTTCGATCTTCACCGAAATATCTGTGCTATTGCTTGTGAGATCAGTAGGTACACGTGCATTGCACTGCACCATACTGTTACGTGGACGGAGGTCGAAGAGTACCTATACAAAGGAAATCTAAGTTTTCTTTATTTACATTGTCATAACACCCTGTTCGGGTTTCCGTCGGGGGTTAAAAAGAGTCTGAACTAATAATTCTAAACGTTTAATTAGTCATCTTAATTTTCTGTCACAGTGATAGCCCTTACACTCGAGTTGCTTAATTCGTAGACTGTTAAAACGCGGCTTTCTTCAAGATCCAAAGAGTGCAACTTCTGCACGTCCCTGTGGCCTCAGCGTCTCCAAATATAATTAAACGGGTTTATTTAACTCAACCTGTGGTGGCGCGGTTTAAAGTATTCCTTCGATGTAAATGGCTGTCATGGTGTCTCACCAGCTTTAAGGTTAGAATAAGAATAGGGGGCGGTTCGTGCACCTACCTGGCGTCTTCCAGCGTCGCAGGACAATCGGGCGGCAGTCAGCTCGGCTCCACGTGGCCACCAAGTTCTTACACTAATTATTGGTTTAATGTTCTGGTGAAAACACTCACGGCGATTGATTCGCGCACCACACTCGAGCGGGAGTCGGAAGAGCTTCAGGAACGAAGTCCTGATCACTCACAAATGCGGAGATGAAATTATTGCTGCTTACATTGCAACGGTCACTGGGCGAGTCTATCTTCAAGCCGTTGTTCTTGTTCGCGCCACTTGGTGGCGCTCGTTGCGGACGCGGCCATTTGCATTTCTCGGCACACGAACCAATCATAATAAGGAAGGGATGAAAGTAGGAAACTAAGTGTAGACACCGTGACATATTCTGCCGTCTTAATTGAAAAGGGCATAACTAACATTTTGTAAATATTGAGAAAATGAGGTTTAAAATTTTTTCTTGTTTTTGTTAAAAAAACACCACTAAACTAGACTTTCCGAAATTCTGCAAATGGTAATACTTGCATTTGTATAGTACATATAAGACCATAATATTTATTTTATTTTATTTTTAATGCAAATAATAAATAATTAGCATAATCCCTTTCATCTTAACATAAAAAATAAATTAAAAACAATAATGCTACGTTTAAAAGGCATAAACAACCAAATATGCCTTTTCAATGTAACCTTTTGAGAAACATTTTGTAATTTTACAATGAAAAGGCACTTTTATTCAATTGTACCTGTTCATCGTCTTATTATCAGTATACAGGGTGAATTTTTCAAAAGGGCTTGGATGGCCAAAACCGAAACTATAAGGAATAGCGAAAAATGCCAAAAGGAGTCACGAGCCCGATTTTGATGAAACTTAAAACGTCATCATTAGATTTTTGAAAAATCAATAATCCTAGCTAGGAATCGAACCTGTTGATTTTGAAAAAAAAAACACACCCTATATTATTACACCATACGATAGTGTTGCTATTAAGGATCATATTCTGGGAAGTAATGTCATACCGCAAACTAAAGGAAAGAGCTCATTTTTAACAAAATACATTTTATTTTCCTTACATTAACTGATTAATTGTTCAAAATGTAGACCATTGTTTTCAATACATAGCTGGATTTGAGACCTCAAGGATCGTACCGCATTCAATATTAGAATGTTATTGATTCCATTTAGAATATTCTCCAAAGAACGTTTCAAGTCATCAACTGTATCTCTGTATCATTATGTGTCTTTGTAAATTTCGTTTTTGACATACCTCCATAGAAAGTAATCTAAGGGAGTAAGATCCAGGGATCTCGCTGGCCAAGGCACAGAACAGGACCATGCCTTGCAATGAAATTGTCGTCAAACTGCTGAATCAAAATCTCTTTTACGGCCATTATGGGCTGGAGCGCCATCTTGTTTGAAAAAAAAACATCAATAATTATAATCATTCTGAGTATAATTTAAAACACGGAATAGTTACGATCTTTTCTGGGATTTCGAACGAAACAAATAGGTACATAAAACATGAATTTTATTAAATTCCAAATTTTCCTTAAATTTGTCGTATATCATTACTTCGCAGAATTTGTTTCTTAACAGCGACACTATCGTATGGTGTAATAATAAAGGGTGTGTTTTTTTTTTCAAAATCAACAGGTTCGATTCTCAGCCAGGATTATTGGTTTTTCAAAAATCTAATTATGAGGTTTTGAGTTTCATCAAAATCGGGCTCGCGACTCCTTTGACCATTTTTCGCTATTCCTTATAGTTTCGGATTTGGCCATCCAATCCCTTTTGAAAAATTCACCCTGTATATTAATACGATGAACAGTAAGGTAAGTATTAGAAAATACTTCTCTACGAGTAAAATAAGGTAGGAAGTTACAAGAAAATCAAACGTTTATTTCAAAAAGTTTACAGAAAAAATTAATAATATCTTAATGTTAACAGTTTAATTAAAATCACAAATTGAAATTGAATCCTCGCTTGTTTGTTGTTGCTGCTTGTTTTCAATCCCACTTGTAGACGTTACATGTTCATCTAAATAACCTTCTAGGGCAGCATTTACCAATTTTTTCGCTTTGTGACGACATAATGCTGAAAAAAGATTATTTATTATTAAGCTGAGCTCCGCAAGCAAAGGCAAAGCCACGCTATCTGTATAAAAAACTACGTTTTTCTTGAACTCTCCAAATTTCGTACAATAAAATAAACTACCTAGTTCTAGTGCTTGAACAGCAGACCTCACGAGAATCTATTTGATCGAAATCTTAAGTTGGTTATAATCTCGACCAGTACTTGACCAATCTTGTTCATTCTAACTACACCCCAAAAGAATTTGTAAGTGTATTCCAAATTTTATCAAAATTGGCCCGTAAATAACTGAGAAGCAAAATTCTCTGCATCTCTCAGACGCTTCACTCTCTCAATCAACGAACAAACTATTCAGCTTTTTAATTAAATACTAGATTCCACCCACGGCTTCGCCCGCGTGGTGGTTGGTATCGCCACTAGCTCTGTTTAAAAAAAACAACTCACCATTCCACTCACTACTCCACTCATTACTTCACTCTTCACTTCACTCTCCACTCCACTCTTCGCTCTCCACTCCACACTCCACATTCCATACTCCACACTTCATACTCTACTCCACTCTCCATTCCGCTCTCCACTCCACCCTCCACTCCACTCTTCACTCTACTGGTCTCCACTCCCAAAACCTTTTATTATGAAGGTCTTACTTAGACTCAAAATTCACTGTATGTTTGGTTGTAATTAGTTAAGTAGAACCGGAGATAATTAACAAAAACGACCTTATAACGAAGCGCGGGTGAAGTTACGGGTATCAGCTTGTATAAAAAGTAGCCTATATAATTATGGTCCCCAGAAGTATGAACTATCGTACCAAGTTTGATCAAAATTCCTCCAATAGTTTTTGATCCATGCGTGCACATACAGACAGACAAACAGACAGACAGAAAGAAAAAAAAGTACTGATTGCATTTTTAGCATTAGTATCGATCACCAAAATCATCCCCCAATAGTTATTTTGCAAATAATATTTAATGTACAGTGTACAGAGTGACCTCTTTACAGTTTTATTATAAGTGTAGATTAGTGGTAGATGGTAGATTCGCAAAAGAAGTATTGAACTACCACTGTCTTATTTTCTACTAATTACAGCTTATAAGAATAATTTTAACAATCCAACGATACGCAAACAGATAGATGGAGCGTATCCATTTATTAAATTAAAGATGAGTCTATGCTAGGCGAGCTGAGGATGAGCGATGCACAAGCGAAGCACGAGCCGAACACAATTCGACTAGTGTTCACTCGAATGAGCGCGCTGCGAGCATTTCGTTCGTGCTCGGCTGCGTTCCGCCTTTTGTCGGATTTTTGACGAACACAAAGGGATTTCGAGGACAGTGATCGTTGTAGATTGGTTGTACATCTAAACTTGATGCTGCGAACGACGAAGCCGCTTGTCCTTCACTCGTGCTCTGCTCGCCTAGCGTAGACCCACCTGAGTTAATATGTAAAATTCAAAGTAATCCAAGTTACTTGTATCTTAGACTAATAGAATTAGTGTAGGTAAAATAGTAATAAGTAACAAAAATATATAATCTTACCAGAGCGTCGCGCCGACAAGCGTGGATTCGTCTTGACACGTCAGGCACAACTGACGCAACGTCGCCCCCTTTACTTCATCTCCCATCAGAGATGTTAAGTAGTAAAGGCATAACCGCCAATGTGTATATTTTTACTATATGAAATTTTAAGTGGTAGGGTAAATAGTAAAGGCACAACTGCCAGTTGTGACTTTTCTTCTACGTTTCTTGCTACGGTTTTGGTACAAAAAATTTGCACAATTGCCACATAGGCCCTTTATATTTGAAATGCGCCAATTATGCCCTTTCCACTAAGTATTTTTAAACTATAAATATGAAATAGAAGGCATAAGTCACAATGTGACCTTTTTCCTTACAAAAACTTAAAAAATTGTGCAGTTGTGCCCTTTAAGCTTATGGTATCTTCGTTAATTTTGTTGCTAAAAATACACAAAAAATTAGGCAGATAGGCCTTTTTTTCCTGATTCCGAATATGTATATAACTCAATTTGGCAAAAAATGTTAGTTGTGCCCTTTTTAATTAAGACGGCAGTATTATATTAGTTACTTCCAATACATACAGATGGCGTTACCATTTTACCCCCCTTTAAAGGGTCACCTTTGAATAACATTCATAAGGATGAAAAATAAAATGAAAGTTCACTACTTATCAAATCCAAAATGACCTAGCTTAGGCGCCAGAGTACAAGAAATAAGCAAAAAAATTAAATAATGCGGAAAACTAATATATAGTTGAGGTAGGTACCCCTCTATCCCTATTGCGTAGGCAAAGGAAACAATCATACATTACGACGGAACGAACAATATCCCCTTGAACACCTGCGCGCTATCCCATCCCTACCGGGCGAACCGCTCGAGGGGGCGAGTTAATATTAAGAATCATAACTACAAGCCTAGGTATTATGGACATAAAACACATACTCCACTTCTGCCTAGTCTGTAAGTTATGTAAGAAGTGCTTTATCCTCTGCCCATCACAAAGGGGCTGAACAAATTTACAGAAGTACATAATAAAGAGAAGTGACATAGGGTCACACAGCGGTTTGTTCTGAATGTTCAGAACTCAAAAAAAAGAAAGCGAACGATAATATAAAAAACATTCAATGTGAGTGAGTATGGTCTTCAACTCCTCATAAGAGTTGAATAAATGGGTTTAATAACCTTAACCATAGCCTCGCAACAGCCACTGGAACGTCCAGAAGCTGTGCGGAAAAATTTCCATTTAACACGCGGGCGACACTCCCTATATATAAATTTATATAAGCTGCGTAAACACGCATACGCACTAACAAGATTGATTACTTTGACGCATCGGAGCCACTGCGCAGGTACGCGACAGGGTGGTAATCTCTTGAACGTAGCTAGTGAGTTAGCGACGCGAGGCGTGAGACACGCGGATATTATACGTGCCGCGGAATCGACGAGACCAACACAATTACGTCTCGTATGTGTGACAGGCTGGCCCACCTGCCTCTGAAGAAGGACAGGCAGGTCTTCTATAAGCGAAGAAAATAATCGAAAAGCAGTATAAATAACCGGTTCAGTAGCGGGGACTATAATAGTATATGTAAGTACCTGCAACATAGGCTTAGGTACTTCGCTTGGGAGAAGCAAATAAATTTTAAAGAAACATTCCGATGGAACTAAGAGTACCCAGGCAGGGCCATGGGACCAGAGGGAATATGATAAGAATTTATGCGGTGCAATACCACAAAAACGAGATTTTAAAATTATATTAACTAGATCCGCTTGCAGGTCGGACCCAATGCGCGGCACATCATTTAAGGAAATATCAGGTGCCGTTCTGTATAGGACCGATTGCAATTTACTAGCGGACTTAATCTCACGAAGGACTGTGTGGGCTATATAAGAACCACGACAGTCTTCCGCGGGCGAGTGCTGTGAATAGCATTTGTTGATGCCGTGCTCAATGACGTCATCGTAGGCAACGCGCAACTCAGGCCGCGAAGCTTCAAGCTTACCTTCAAGACAAGGAAAGCGACTGCGGGCGATATTACATAAATCGCCAAGCAAAAATAAGTCAACCTTAACAGAAGGTGTGACTGTGAAACACCCCGCAGTGGGGTCCCGTGCCGTGGTGGAGTAATTGTATTCCTCACACTCGACGTCAGCGGGAAGCGGAACGGGAGAACCTGGAACATTTTCCAGTTCCCGGAAACGAGCGATAACATTATCTATCGACTCAGGAACTAACGCACAACCTGATGTCACGTGGGGATTGCGCTGACCGTGTACATATATTGGTGCAGCACCCATGATCACGTAACCCAGCATTGTTTGTATCGCTCGAGGAGTCGAGGGCGCGACGAGAAGGTCACGACCGCGGTCGCCGGCGGAGCCGGGGAGTAATAAATGTGGGAATAAAGAAGCACCTATTAAAACATCTATTTTACTAGGTGTAGCGAAGAAGTCGTCTGCCAACTGTATTTCATTAAACTGTGGCAGAGCCGATATGTTTACAAGCGCGGTAGGTAAGTTGTCCGTTATTCGGTTCACTACCAACGCGTTAATATCATATTTAATATTTAAATTAAATCGTGAGAAAAATTCGAACAGAACCGAACCGCTAACCGTCTTTTCCGACCCACCAAATCCTCTCACCGTAGTGTGTTGAATATTGCACTGCTCGTAACCCATTCTTTCACAACATTCACGAGTGATAAAGTGACTTTGCGAGGCGGAGTCTAATAAAACTCTGATAAGATGTTTATTACCGCCAGCATCATACACTACTACTTGAGCAGTAGCGAGCAAAACGGTAGAAGACGCGATACACTGCGGCTTACCTAAGTGCGAGGAGTTCGGTAGGCTTCGCGGTGGGGCGGCAACGGACGTTGAACAAAGCGCAACATCTGCGCGAGCGACGGCAGCCGCCTCATTACTACGCGGCCGCATTTCGCGCGCTGGCTCAACGGCCCGCTCGGGCGGTACCCCGTTCGATTCCCGATTAAAATGTAACAAGGTGTGATGTTTTAGTTTACAGACTCGACAACCGGCATCCGACTGACAACCTGCGGCTCTGTGTTTAACGCTAAGGCAATTTACGCAAGCTTTAATATCTTTCACCGCCTGATATCGATCAATCGGCTCCATTTTCATAAAATTCGCACATTTAAAAAGATGTTGATGTACTACATTTGTACATAGGCACTTATAAATAGGCGTTGACTGCGTTGAGTCTGTGGTGGCGCTCGCGACTGTGCCAACGTAGCTCTGGTACCGCGGCGCGCCGCCCGATTGTGATTTACGAATAGAAGAGTTATTATTTACTAGCTGTTGCCCGCGGCTCCGCCCGCGTGGATTTCGAATTCTGTTTCAAATTCCTTTTTTCGTGCGGAAGTTCCTTCATATATCATCCCTGTCAGCCAGCAGGCGCGGTTAAGTCTCACTCAGACCTGATAAAAACCGCACGCTGCCGTCTCAAGTCTTCAGTTGCCGGGGTGTAAGATTACTTAGAGCATATCCCGCGCTCCCCAGTTGACCCTATTTTTTCGTGCGGAAATCCCCATGGATACCACCCCGGTCGGCCATCGGGGGTGGTTATGTCGGGATCGAACCGACTAAAACCGCACGCGGTCTCGGGCCTTAGTAACCGGGGTGTAAGGTTATCCAATGGGCATATCCCACGCACCCTAGCTGACCCCGGGCCATTTACGGTTTTAAGATGGCCCCCTCGACCCCCCGAAAGGGGGGTGGGGCGAGCATCGTGTCACTTCTCCGACGGTGGGTGTAGGGTGACAGGAGGCCGTCCTGTCACCCAACCGTCGCCGCGTCGGCGCGCAGACAATCAGCTCGCCCCCCGCCCGCTCGCTCCCCACTGTGCCATCTGCTAGTCAGAGGGACACGTGGAGAGCCTCGGAGCAGCCCTCTGGAGGGCCACTCCCACCCCGGCTGGATTGGCAGCAGGCAGCAGCGTCTCCCGTGGCGAGTGGGAGGCGCTGCTCGCCTCCGTTGCCCAGGTGCATCACGTGGAGGTTCCCCGGCCCGCACCCCCCCAGTTGACCCTGGGATGGGAATTGTTTGATATTATCATAATTTCAAACAATTCCCATCCCAGCATGGCATCAGCCTATAGCTACTTTCTATCATCGCACCGCTCGCCACAGACAGGGAATTCATCCCCACACGTTCCATCCGCCTGCAGTGCGTACTGTAAGGTTTGAAAGAAATTTCATTCCGCGCACGCTTAGGCTGCGGAACGATCTCTCTGCAGTGGTTTTCCCTGGCGGCTAAATATGGGGTTCTTCATGAAGGGCATTAGAAGCATTTTGCAGGGTCGGCAGCGCGAGTGTGACGCCCCTGGTGTTGCGCACGTCCATAGGTGCATAGGTCACATAGGTGGGCCGTGTGCTCGTCTGCCACCTAAGTGGTATAAAAAAAAAGCATGATGTCCGTACCGAACCCCGGAAAAGAGGGGATGGGGTGACAGGGGGTACAGAAGACCGCAGCCATAATAAAAATTGTGTTGTGTTCCCGCTGCCGGTAAGAAGGGGAACCAGAGCTCACAACCCCCGACCCCATCTCTCCAATCCCCTCCTCTGAAGTCCGATTTCAATAATTTATTTGGATGGGAATACAAAAATATACCTCAGGAAACATAATCTTAGATAGGTATAATTCGCGAGACAAACGACGTCCTGGCGCGAGTGGATTGTTGCCCATGATTGGTGA
This sequence comes from Lithosia quadra, assembly GCA_963576445.1. Lineage (NCBI taxonomy): Eukaryota > Metazoa > Arthropoda > Insecta > Lepidoptera > Erebidae > Lithosia > Lithosia quadra. Next base: position 5,344,179 of record OY754897.1, read on the forward strand.
ATTTGAGCTTGTCCAGTGCTGTAGCACCCCGTGCTATCCTCAAAGGCACCCAAGAAAACTGTACTGCGTGTATAGAGCATAATTATTTTGAGCACAGTTTAGATACCTACCTACGTACCTATGATGTCCCGAAGTAATATTGGTCTGATTTACGTCCGCATTTCAACTTGCATTTATTTCGCCGCGCATTATTTTTCATATTGCGATAACTCTTAAACTATTTATGATAATTATATAGCGTGAATGGCAATTTTAATCTACATTAAACGTACAACGTATCTAACGTATTTAATTAGATAAGAAATAATACTGTATTGTTAAAATTAGCTTTGAAAATGACACATGATTTTTTTGTAATTTGTAAAGATAAAAATGGTTACTGTGGGCTACCCTTATTAGGTAGACATATGCTATCGCGGACTTTTTTGTAGACCTTTTTATGTTATACATTTCCACAGTACATTATTTTGTTCTATCTTCAATAGTTTTCGCAGCGCACGCGATGTAAGTAATTTGTTTAGGTCATTTTTTTACACCTTGGGTTACATTATTGAAGTTTTAGTAAGGATCCCTAAATTTTTTGGAGATAAATTATAGCCTATGTTACTCACAGATAATGTAGCTTTCTATTAGTGAAAGAATTATTGAAATCGGTCCAGTAGTTTCGGAGCCTATTCGTTACAAACAAACAAAAAAACAAAAAAACAAAAAAACAAAAAAACAAATCTTTCCTCTTTATAATATTAGTATAGATATAGATTTTGGATGAGCGGTCAGCTTTCGTATGACCAGAAGTCGATGCCGCACGTTGCAAAATTTTTAAGTGGTTATTTATAAATTCTACTAATTCATCGAAGGTAGGAAGTTTAGTCCCACCATTATTTATTTCAAAAAGGTTCACTGTTTGAGGATCCAATTTATTTAAGGCGATATGTAAAAACATAAAATTAGTCAGATCGTCCAACTGTAAGTTTTGCAACGCACGTACAGCGTTTACGAACTTCTCATTAAATAAGTCGAAGTCGTTGGGAGATGCATTACTCAAAGGTTTAAATTCTATAACCTGATTGAGATAGGTGGAGGCGAGTGTACGCTTATCCTCGTACCTATCTACTAGCGTTTGAAATAAAAGATTATAATTATCAGCGCGAGATGGGATGCCCGCGCAAGCGGATTGTGCCTTCCCCGAGATTTTACCCAATAAGTAGTATAATTTCTCGGCGTCGGTGAGCGACGGGTTATCATGAACCGTAGCCTTAAAGTTCGCGTAGAACATAGGCCACGAGCGAATATCACCGTCGAAACCAATTAATTCTATTGGTGGTAACTTCGTATTACTTTTTTGCGGAACATGGTGTTCCTTTGCCTTTGTACAGTCAGCAACAAGGCGCTTAATGCGACCGTACAGTTGCTCGAAAGACACAAGGCTACCATAGTCAGGCATAGCCGTCGGAGTCAGTTGCAATAAGCGACTATTGTATTCGTCAACTACTCTTTTGAACTCCGCGCGGAGTTCGTCAATATTGAAACTTGCATCGAGAAATAATTCTTTCGAAACTGAATTATTAATAATATCAGCCTTTGATAAGTCGACGGCCGTTTGAAGGCATTGGAATATTGCATTCCGCCTGGCCTGTATTAACGTTAGCTGAGGGTCGGTTTTACTTGCTTCTCCTGTCGACATTGTGCGTAATTTTACACTAACTAAACAACAAAGTAAGTACCTACTACGTAAGTAGGTAGGTACCTATATGTAATTTTAAACAATATATTATAAGCGCAAACAAGCGAGATGCAAGCGTGAGTAGACACAATAATAATGTACTAGCAAATAGTTTTATTATAATCTATAATTATAATAAAACTGTAGAGAGGTCAATTCTGTACATTGAATATATTTACAAAATAACTATTGGGGGATGATTGGTGATCGATACTAATGTAAAAAATGCAATCAGTAAATTTTTTGTCTTCCTGTCTGTCTGTCTGTCTGTCTGTCTGTCTGTATGTGCACGCATGGATCAAAAACTACTGGAGGGATTTTGATGAAACTTGGTACGATTATAGTTCATACTTCTGGGCAACATATAGGCTACTTTTTATACAAGCTGATACCCGCGGCTCCGCCTGCGCGTCGTTTTTAAGTAGGTTATCGTTTTTTGGTCATATCTCCGGTTCTACTCAACCAAATGCAACCAAACATATCTCAAATTTTAAGTCTAAGCAAAAGTACTTTTTACGTCCATCGCGATTAGCGATGGACGTAAAAAGTACTGAACGGATTTTGATGCGGTTTGTTTTATTAGAAAGGTTTTGGTTAGACAAGTGGAGACCAGTGGAGTAGGGAGTGGAGAGGAAAGTGCTATGGAGTGGAGTGGTAAGTCGAGTGAAGAGTCGTTTTATTAAATAGACTTGGTGGCGATACCGATTTCCACGCGGGCGAAGCCGCGGGCGGAAGCTAGTATGAAATAAGTTTAGCGGTAAGTACCTATTCGAATCGTAGGTAATGTTCTAGAAGCGTTCGCCGTTCGCCCGGTAGGTACGAGACGACGCGCGCGCGCGAGCAACTTTTCAAGTACCTACACTTATAGATAATAGTGCGGTTATTTGAAGAAGTTTATTCACGTAGGTATTTATTATGATGGAACGTATTGTTTCCTTTGCCTACTACAATACCTAAGCAGTCCTATTGCAATGAGGTGCCTGAGGTAATTTCTTAAGGCTCAGCGATATAACGGCGGGAATATAACTAGGTATTATAGGTACCTATACACTTTTAGTTTAGAATCCTAAAAAGGCGGGTTTTTTAGTAAAACAAATGAAATCTACTTATTAGGGATTCATAGGTGACCTAATAAGGGCGGTAAAATGCCAGTATCTAGGCTCAGAAGGACCACAAATGTGGTGGCGCGGTTTAAAGTATTCCTTCGATGTAAATGGCTGTCATGATGTCTCACCAGCTTTAAGGTTAGGATAAGAATAGGGGGCGGTTCGTGCACCTACCTGGCGTCTTCCAGCGTCGCAGGACAATCGGGCGGCAGTCAGCTCGGCTCCACGTGGCCACCAAGTTCTTACACTAATTATTGGTTTAATGTTCTGGTGAAAACACTCACGGCGATTGATTCGCGCACCACACTCGAGCGGGAGTCGGAAGAGCTTCAGGAACGAAGTCCTGATCACTCACAAATGCGGAGATGAAATTATTGCTGCTTACATTGCAACGGTCACTGGGCGAGTCTATCTTCAAGCCGTTGTTCTTGTTCGCGCCACTTGGTGGCGCTCGTTGCGGACGCGGCCATTTGCATTTCTCGGCACACGAACCAATCATAATAAGGAAGGGATGAAAGTAGGAAACTAAGTGTAGACACCGTGACATATTATATTAGTTACTTCCAATACATACAGATGGCGTTACCAACCTGTTTGTTTGGTTCCAATCTAGTAATTGAAATTTGACCCCCTTCAGTTGTCTGATTCGTCTGATATTTGGCAGAAGTCTTTAGTTCTAATGACATACAATTTAAAACCGTTTAACTTAAAAAAGATTTTTCTACTCGATGCTAGATGGGGACGCTTTGTGTTATCTGTCACTCATCCATTCCTACAGTGATTAACACCTACAGCGCGCGACAACTTGAAGTCGGGATTGTTTTATTTTAATTTTCTGACCAAGTTACACTTATTAATTACACAAATTACACTCGCGTTGGCGGCTAAGGTCTGTTCGAAACAATAGGCGGTACCTGCCTTATACTGTAGGCTATTAAAACGGTGGCTTTCTTCAAGATCAAAGGAGTGCTACTTCTGTATATTTCTGCATGGTCAGATTACCTAATAGTTGATAGAGATGACGCACTGCCTGGAAAATCAACCACATTTACTAAGTTTGATATCTGCCTAATCATGTTGTGACAAGTATCGCGTTCTTTCGTACATACAATATATTATACAATCACGCCTCTATCCCCAGATGGTTAGGCAGAGGTAAATTAACGCTAATCGTAGAGCCATGTAATTGCAACACCACCTCTGCGTATTTGCTCTGTGGGGCTAATGACACTTCCTGTGTGACTTTATGTCGATAGACTAAAGGATTAACTTTGAGGGATTTTAAAGGTTTGATAACCTCAGAACTCGGGTGAAGGTTTTAGGATACTTAACATAATCATTATAATATTTGTTATTAACCGACTTAAAAAGTAGGTACCTATGTCGGTTCTATCTTTTTATAAAATTATTGTAAAAATGTAATTTTTCCTGAATCGGACACGACCTTGGACCACGCAGCATACGAACCCAGTTAAAAAAATTATGTGCTTGTTTGTGTCCCAATTTGATTAAATTATGTCAAAAATTTTTTTTTTGTTCACTGCAAAAACTTTATATTTAGGCTTTTTTGCAATAACGTGGTTACAAGAATATTATTCAAGCGTCTGTTCTATTCATTGTTATCTGTAGGTACGATAAGTAATTAAGCTGTGATGTTTGGCAACTAAGTTAATATTAAAGAATCACTTAAAATGACACTATTTGTGTGAATATTTATGCTTTAATAAAAAGAAACTATATTCAAATTTATTGGTTATTTTTATTTTAACACCATTTAAATTAAAAATGTTTAATAGACAACTGGCCGGGGAGGGGTGAGAAGAAGGAGGAAGTCACTTCCGTAAAAGACATAGTTAATATATTACTGATTTGACTATTGACTGACCTTGAATATGAGTAAATGACGAAAACGCTGCAACTTATTGCATTCGTCATTAATTTCTAACTTGAATTATCAATTTAGGTACTTGAAACTGGCATTCAGACAATAGAAAACCGGTCAAGTGCGACTTGGACTCGTGCACGGAGGGTTCCGTACAAAACTGGACTGAACAAGGAACTAAATATTGCTGCAAAGCTTTCTAGTCTAGACGGATAGAAACACAGACTTTTTTTGGTGATGTGGGTAATATTAATTTAAGGTCTTCGGACTTCTCCTTTAGATGTGCCAAAGGGAATGTGCTCTTTCCCTTTTTTCGTGCGAATCACTCTGCCGTATACCTATACCGTACTACAAGTATGTACCCGACCCAGTTCACGAAAATGGTCATATCACGTTGTATTGGGATCGATCTATCATCACATTCATCACTGACAGGACTATTGTAGCCAATAAGCCTGATATAGTGGTAATAGATCGATCAGAGCGCCACTCAATAATCATCGATATCACCATTCCACATGACGAGAATCTCGTGAAAGCCGAAAAAGACAAACAAATAAAATATTTGGACTTGGCTCACGAGGTTGTCGGCATGCGGAGTGTGGATTCGGCAATTATTGTTCCGATAGTCGTATCGGTCCACGGATTGATTGCCAAGAGCCTCGACCAACATCTCACGTTACGCAGTTGGGTCAAGGACTTGATGCAGAAGGCGGTACTTCTCGACACGGCACGTATTGTGCGGCGATTCCTCTCTCTGGAGCCGTAACCACCGGTGGCTTGGTCCCTGTTTAAATGCATTTTTTATATTTATAACTATTTAAAAATATAATTTATACTAGCGTACCCGCGCGCGGCTCCGCCCGCGTGAATGTTGGCTATCGCCACCAAATCTTTTTTAAGCTGAGGGATTGCCCGTACTAACTTTCAATGTCTATTCCTTCGCAATCAGTGGTTGCAGCTAAACGTATTCATTTCATCTCAAGTTCTTTCAAACCCTTCAAAGTACAGTGCCATGCATCACGGCCAAAGTCCGTATATTTACCATCATTATCCTTTTTCATTGTCTTCTAGTTTTTATGGGGATTAGATAGCTGCTCTGGTCAAAGTATGTGTGACTCGAAATAGGCCCATTGAAAAAACCCTTTCATCATAGTTGCATTGCACTTTCACATTCAATGCACTATTCAAATTAGTGAACATTATTTATTTCCGAAAATCTGATTTTTTTATTATTAAAATCTTGCTACAGACATTGACATTTGACAACCTGATTTAACATTCAAGAAGTTCATGAAAGTGAAGAAAGAGGATATACTAATAAATACCGGTCAAGTGAAAATTGGGCTCGTGCACGCAGGGTTCCGTACAAAATTGGGTTGAGGGGGATTTCCGCACGACAAAAAAAGGGGGCGAACTTAACTTTATTGCAGTGCAGTCTTGTTATTAGGAATCTAAATCCCCCATCTCTACAAAAAAGCGCGCGTGGAAATATAACACTCTGCCACCCTGGGTCTGCTTCTGCTAGGGTGACGGTTAGCCTCGACCGTCACCCTAGGCCCGCACTCATGGAGGACGGAAATGGTTCTGTGAACTACACCGCCCGGTCCACCTTCATCGGCACGGGGGAGTGCTAGATCTCTCCCGTAGCATTTCCACCACCATGACTTTAGTCGGTCAAGTCCGATATTACGTGCCTACTGGCCAGAGGAGGGGAGAGATTCGTGGGGATTTCCGCACGAAAAATAAGGTACGGCGTCCTAAAACTCTCCGATTGCGGTGCAGGTGACTCACTAACGTCGCCGATGGTAACTTAACGACCTCCGTCCTCCATGAGTGCAGGCCAGGATGGTAGGTCAAGCCACCTCTATTAGTCGATAGTGAGACCACAGTTTGGATATTACGCTTCGTGTAATACCAAGCCTTATCCGCAACATTCCTTTTATCTAATTCAACTTGATGCGTGTTCTTAAGAAAGAGGTCTTGACAGACAGACAGACGGATAACGAAGAGATAAGGTTTTTTTTCCTAATCAGGCACAGAACCCTAAAAATTAATACATTCTATTTACTTTTGAGGAAAAAGAAGTAAAGGATATATCTCTCTCTATGAAAATTTAGACAAAGTCAATTTTAGTTCCTGTTGCTATGACAACTATTATAGATGGCGATAAAAACGTTTACAACACCTAATTTTCTTTTTATTACTAAATTTCCTGAATGAATCATATATTTTTAATTATGTTATAAGCTATTCGAGGCGGAGACAAACCCAAAAAATCATAGATCATGAAAATCTGTTCAGCCGTTCTTGAGTTCTGGCAAAAGCACGTTTTAGCCCTTTTTAGGGCTTTAGGGTTCGAATTTTAAAAAATCCTTTCTTAGTACACCTCTACGCATCAAAACACACATATTCTGCAAATTTCAAGTCTCTACGACCAGCGGTTTAGGCTGTGCGTTGTCTCTAGGTCAGTCAGGACTTTGAATTATATAGTATAAGATGTACCTAGAGTAAAATAAATAAAGATAATAATAATAATAATATCCCTTTATTATACGCCAAGGATACAAGGTACACAAATATAAGTACAGTTTAAATGGCGGCTTTATCGCTCATGGCAATCTATACCCGGCAACCATTTAGCCTCTTCCTCTTCCTCCTCTTCCTCCTCTTCCTCCTCTTCCTTTTCCTTTTCCTTTTCCTCTATCTCTTCCTCTCTCTCTTTCTCTCTCTCTTTCTCTTTCTTTTCCTTTTCCTTTTTTTTTCGGTTTTTTTTTCTTTTTCTTTTTAGTCTTCCCCGTTAATTGCGGCAAGTTTAGTAGCTCTAATTCCCAACTACTAGTATCGTATGACGTATCTTCGCTCATAGTGTCTAAAACTAACTCGGCCTGTTCTTTGTTTTGTCGCAGAAACGGTTTTGTTACGGTAGTTGTTTGATTCGTCGTAGATGTCATTGATTCTTTGAGTGATTTTATATCTAACGCAGTCGAAATATTAGTATAAGTGTAATTATTATTAAAAGCATTTTTTCGAGCTTCATATACAATTGATGATAGTGTAATTATAGGCATTTCTGTAACTGAAGTAGTAGAAGTAGACGAAATAGTTTTGAGTGAAGCGTTTGTTTCTGTGGATCAAATGAACATTTTAGGAGTTTCATCTAAATGTTTTACTAAATTTAATTTTTGAATTTTTGAAATCGCAAAGCGACTGGTCGACGCTTCACGTGATCAAAGGGCTGGCTTCTTTTTTGCCATCCAACGTGGCAATGCCGCCAGCCTTTTGGGTACGTTACCAGTCGACATCGATGGGGAGGAATTCTTCGACACCTAAACTTTTGTTAAATTTGTACATACTTAATATTTTCTCATAATGTAAATATATTTTATTTTGTAATTACCTAAAATGTTTTACAATGAAATTCTTTGGCGCATATTCTTCTGTGTATACTACTTTTTTTAAATGTTTTTCAATTTTTCTATTTCAGTTACTTTGGCCAGTACCCGTCGTCTCACTCTTCTTTGTGACACAATTTAGATATATTCTGAACTTGTCTATTAGTATACACAGAAGTGTTTGCATTATAAATCATCTCCTCCAGTATCGGGATCCTCGGTGTCGACGTCTCCAGCGACGTTCAGTTCCGCAGTCACCTCGAAGATAAGGTCAAGTTGGCTTCAAAAAAACTCGGAGTGCTCAACAGGGCGAAGCAGTACTTCACTGCGGGGCAAAGACTTGCTCTTTATAAGTCACAGGTCCGGCCCCACATGGAGTACTGCTGTCACCTTTTTACCGGGGCACCTGCATACCAACTTGACCCGTTCGAGTCGGTTCAAAGACGTGCGCTGCGGATCGTCGACGATCCCCTACTTATAGGCGGTGTGGAGCCGCTCAGCCTCAGGAGAGACTTCGCCTCGCTGTGCGTCTTCTACCGCCTATATAGTGGTTTGTGTTCAAACGAATTATTTGATATGATGCCTACAGCCACTTTCTATCATCGCACCGCTCGCCACAGGCAGGGAATTCATGCCCACACGTTGCATCCGCCTGCATACGCACTGCAGGCGGATGCAGTGCGTATGCAGGCGGATGAAAGGATGAAGGAAGGATGAAGGTATGAAAGAAATTTCATTCCGCGCACGCTTAGGCTGTGGAACGATCTCCCTGCAGTGGTTTTCCCTGGCGGCTACAATATGGGGTTCTTCAAGAAGGGCATTAGAAGGTTTTTGCAGGGTCGGCAGCGCGAGTGTGACGCCCCTGGTGTTGCACGCGTCCACAGCCCACGCTTTCCATCAGCGTGGGCTGTGTGCTTATCTGCCATCTAAGTGGTATAAAAATAAAAAATAAATTACCTGTACCTGTTTTGGTTATCAAACTACTCGATATTTCGCCATTTTTTGCCATTATTTGTTTTTTTTTCCATTCCAGTAAATCAATTTTGTAATCTAATATGAATTTCTGTAAATCAATATCAGTAAAAATTTGTTTGTCCATTGATCTTTCAGGCTCACTTTTATTTTGTCCATCATGTGTCGTTTGTGAAGAAAAATAAAGCAGTTTTATATAACTTTTAGTTGAGGTATCAACCTTTTTGTTTTCCTCCATTACTGTAACTTGAGGAATATTTTCTACTTTCTCTACGCTGTCGACTTTAAATTTTATTTGGTATTTTTCATCTACTCTAAGTTTATCTTTATTATAAAGAGTTTCGTTTTTAACTTCTCCATTTATTTTGCTATTATTATTGCTTGACACGTTGCCTACTTTTGTTATGTTATCTTGTAATGAAATATTTAGTTCAGTTATAGTACTTTTCAGTGTCATGTCCGTGTCATTCAAATTTATATCATTTGATCTTTTTGAAATAATGGGTTGAGCTTCTTTCAAACTTTCTATTGATAGACCTTCTTCAGAAGGTAATGAATCTTTCAAGTTGTTATCACTATCACTAGATAAGTCGATTGACTGTTTAACTTCCTTTTGATGCATTATCTTTTGTTGTGTTGCCTTGTGGCACATTACTCGTCTATTCAATTGCCTAATAATAAAACAAAATTAAACATATAACGTCATAACGTTGTTATTGGGGTCTTCAACGCCAAAGTGGAAGTACACGAATGCGGTGAAACGAGAATCGAACCTTATCTAAAAGTAAGTAGGGAAATTCTATGGACGACACACCCAGTGCGAGATAGAGGCGGCTCTCAAATGAAGTAAAAGTGCCTTGGTGATGACGGTATTACTATTGAGCTCCTAAAGGCAGGTGAGGTTGGGAGTCCTGAAAGAGCTAACGAGTCTTTAATACCGTCATCCTGCAGGGCTGTTTTACAAAAAAGGTGATAAGGCCTCGCTAAAGATTTATGGACACATCTCACTTCTGGGCTATGTCTACAAGTTGTTCTCGAGTGTTGTGACAAATCCTCTCGCCACTAATCTCGACGAATGCAGCCACCGGAGCGAGCTGGGTTCCGAAAAGGCTATAGCACCGTAGACCACATCCATACTATCCAGCAAATTGTATAAAAGACGGAGGTGTGTAATAGTGGTTGAGACTAGTGTCCAACAATACGTGTACCTTGGACAGGAAATTCAAACAAATTTTAGTTATGACCTATGGTGGCGAAACGTGGACATTAACAGTGAGGGCAGTCTACGACTTATAAGTCGCGCAGTGGGCTAGTTTGCGCATATTGGGATTTCATTGATGGATAGAATTCGAAATGAGGTCATTCGACAAAGAACTAAAGTTACATAGCTCGCAGGATGAGCAAGCTGAAGTGGCAAAGAATTGGCCACATCTGCCGAAGTAGTGATGGTCGTTGTCTTGCCCTCGGAAAAAGGGGTTATTTCATAAATAAAATATAAAATAACACTCAAAAGTCAAGAAGTGATTAATTAAAAAACAATAAGTCTAGTTTTACACAGAAAATCACTTACGCAAATTTATCACACTTTGTAGATTTTCTTAATAGATGAGAATCTCTACGCTTGATTTTGTTGGTATTGTCCAATTTCTTATCGTACTGTTCACCTTTAATTCTACTTGGATTATGTATCACACTCCTTACTCTTTGCCAAGGCATAGGTGATCTGTGTGCAAACTGTCCTTCTACGACAAGCCAATGAGCTGTAGTCCATTCAGGTACAAAGTCTGGATACATGGTCCTGAAAGTTAACTTTTTCGTTTTAGTTAGTGAATGTGTAGTAGTAATAACTTGTGCTCTATTTCGACCATTCCGTTTGTTTTTTTTGCTGTATGTAATTTTTCCATTTTTGCTTGTAAGCTCATTTCTAACTTTTCTTGAGCTAGACAAATGCATACTTTGTTTTGAATCCTTAATTGTATTTCTGTTAACTGAAACATAATTCGAGTTTTTTACAGTACTTTTAAGATTTTGAATTCCTAAAGATTTAACTGAATTTGCTGATATAATTGATACATTTTGGGATAAATAGTTCCAAAATTCATTAATTTGATATTTCAATGCCTTTCTGGCGTTCTGATTTAATTGAGAGTAATGATCAAACATGATCGATCTTAGTCCTTCTTTAATTATTTTCACCAGATCTAAATTCTTCTTCCCAGTATTCAATCTATAATTGTCAAGGTCTGTCAAAAAGTATTGAAGTTTTTCAAAAGAATCTTTTCTATACACAGAATTAATCAACTCAACGAGATTTTTTTCATGTCTGTTATACTTTGACTTTTCTAATTTATTAGCAAATACTTGTAACTTATCTCTAGTAACTTCACACGGTTGTACTTGAATTTCATTGAGCATATTACTTAGATAGCTTCTGAGACTGTAATTCTCTATCAGTTCATGAAATTTACATCCCTTGTAATGATACTTTCTAACTTCATCATTGAATATAGTGATGAAATATTTCAAGGCCGTATCATCATATTTGTTTAATGTTTGGATTAAAATTTGCATGAAATCAGTGAATTTCTCAGTTTTTTTAATGCTTATGGTACGCTGATTATTACTTCTACGTTCGTAAACAGATTTAATGTTACCGATGACCTCCTGAACCTTATCTAAAAAGATGATATTGTCAGCATTTTCTGCGCTGTTGAACTCCAACCCTGAATCTAAAGTTATGTCACCAGTGTTAGGCGTGTCCTTTAGTTCTGGTATCGCGATATTAGTTGCTGCAATGAAAAATAACAATAAAGTTATAAGGATAAGGAGGTAGGACATGACGATATCTCCCCCCTCAAACTGAGTCCTACCGTGGTAGGTGGGTAGGTTCTGTAGGGCGGAGGTACCTACCTCCGCCCTACAGAACGCCGCCCGAAATTATTGTGTTGTGTTCCCTAAGGTAAGTAGGGTAGCCAGTGCTCATTGGAGGGATTTTGTGCTGTCAGCGGGAAGACCAAAGTCTCCTGTGATGTCAGCACACAATTTCTCCTGACCCCCCCCCCCCCCCCTCCTCTTATTTCCCCTGCCCAATCCCACCAACCTCCTTTTTCAGGGTCGGCAGTGCGAGTGTGAGACTCCTGGCATTACACACGTCCATGGGCTACGGTGACCGCTTCCCATCAGGTGTGCCGAGTGCTTTTCTTTCACCTTTTTTTCGTGCGGAAATCCCCACAGATATCTTCCCGCCGGCCAGTGGGAGCGTAATGCCCCGCCCCTGCCTGCGCCCCACTGCTCCTCCTAGTCCTACTAATGAGGAAGAGTTACGTGCCCGGGTGCACCACGTGGATGTGCCGGTCCGCAAGTGTCTGAGTACAACTCTGAGTCTGAGTACTGAGTCAAAGTCAAAAACCATTTATTCTGTATAGCTGTTGCCCGCAGCTCCGCCCGCGTGGACGTCGATTTTCGCGTTTTTTTACTATATCGCCGGTTCTAATAGCCACTTGCGATCAAATATGCATAAGATTTTGAGTCTTATGCATATTTGATCGCAAATATGCATAAGAAAGAAAATCCGTTCAGTACTTTTGAAAATACCAAACGGATTTTGATGCGGTTTTTTTTATTAGAAAGGTCTTGCTTAGACTAAAAATTTACCGTATGTTTGGTTGTAATCGGTTAAGTAGAACCGAAGATATGGCCAAAAACGACCTAAAAACGAAGCGCGGGCGAAGCCACGGGTATCAGCTTGTATAAAAAGTAGCCTATATGTTACCCAGAACTCTGAACTATAATCGTACCAAGTTTGATCAAAATCCCTCCAGTAGTTTTTGATTTTAGCGCGCACAAAGATTTGCGGACAAACAGACAAACCGACAAACAGACAAAAATTCTAAAAATCATTGTTTTGGCATCTATTATCTATTCTATTACATTCATAAAGTCCCCTAATCATTTTTTTCTCTTATATCTTCCATGTACAGACACCGATCAGTTACAGATGTATTATATGTATAGATATAGATAGACCATTTTTAGCGGCACTTGCAAAACGTCAAAATCAAAATTATTTAAAACTAGAAGCAAATGGACCACCGGTTCGAAACGCGGCCCAGACCTGAGAAGACTCCGGCAATAAATTCCCATGTCTGCTATCAGATCTTTGATATAAGATTATTGATATGGTGAATCTAATGCATAAATTGTAACAACTGTGTACCCATATCATCATCATCATCATTCTCTGAACCTTTTCCCAACTCAGTTGGGGTCGGCTTTCCAGTCTAACTGTGATGCGGCTGAACTTCGATATTTTACGTGGAGCGACTGCCATCTGACCTCCACAACCAATGGCGATATCGAAGTTCCAAGTTAGACTGGTACTTCTTGGACCCATATACCGCAATAAAATGAATTTGATTTGATTTGATTTGATTTGAAGGAACTCAGCGGGATGTTTTTTGATCTATTTACAACAATAATGTCGTAGTCTAGATACAGTATTACTTCGAGTAACGTAGTTGAGTGAACAGTTCATTTCCTAGCTTCTTTATCATTCAAATAATCTTGAATTTTATAGTACCTACGCTTTAAATTTACTTACATGTAAATCTCTAATTTCGCTTGGAAGTTTGTTAAAAAAGCGTATCTAAGTAAAATGGAAGACGAGCCGAGCAGGAAGTGATTAGGTGTCAGCGACTCCTTGCTGTTGACCTCGACTGACACATGGCTCAGTGGGCGTCCATATACAATGGCTTCTACTTCTGCCAATAAGGTATTAAGTACCTCCTCTTTGGGCGCTCTCTCTTTGAGGGTTACCTTTAGGGCAACCTTCACGCCCCGAACCAAGCGTTCCCAAGCCCCACCCCAATGAGGGCTGGCTGGTGGTATGAAGGTCCAGCTGGTACCATATATACTGGCAGCGGTCTGTAGGGATTGCTCTTCCAGATCAGCGGAAGACTTTCGAAGTTCTGCTTCAGCACCTCTGAGATTTGTTCCATTGTCGGAGTATAGATGCGAAGGCCAACCACGACGTGAAGCCATCCGACGAAGTGCCATAATTAAAGTGTCAGTACTAAGCGACGACACTGTCTCCAGATGAATGGCTCTGACGGTGAGGCAGGTAAAGAGAACCCCGTACCTTTTCTCCCTTCGTCTGCCTACGGTGATCTCCATCGGGCCGAACAAATCAACACCGCAATGGGTAAAGGGCCGTTGGTGATGAGCTACCCTGGCAGCAGGTAAGTCGCCCATTATGGGCATGTGAGGTTTAGCTTTTCTTAACCTACATAGCATACACTTTGTTGTAATTTCTTTAACAGTAGGTCTCATACGTATTAACCAGTATTTTTGTTTCAGGTTGTTTACCACCATTTCCTGGTTGCCGTGGCCAGCCTTAACGTGATAATGTCTCACTATCAACTTGGCCACTTGACATCTTCCGTCTAAAATTACAGGATGTTTGAAATCGACTGAAACATCAGTGGCGGCTCCGATACGCCCCCCCACACATAGGACATCTCGACTATCAATGAAACGCCTATCATTTTTAATTGCAGATATATCGGCGAAAAATGACTTCTGAGAATAACGTAACAGTAAGTTTTCAGCGCGTTCCATAGCTGTGACGTCATCAATTTTCAATTTCTGACACCTATTTATGAATTTCAGTACCATGGCTGTACTTCGAAGCAGACGTATCCAGGAAGAAAATCTCATCGGATCCGGTATAGCCGCGTGCTCAGGTAAGTATTCCTCGCATGAAATATTTGTTACATATTCTAAGTCACTCCCTTTAGCACTAGGTAGAAGTGTACTTGTGGGCCACGACGTCTCCGACTTGTGCAGAAATGAGGGACCGTTGAACCACTCGCCATCCAGCTGAAGACTATCAAAATTTTCTCGAGTGGCCAAGTCCGCAACATTCATAGCCGTAGGTACGTATCGCCATTCCTTACTTTGCGTTAGTTCGTCGATCTCGCCTAGGCGGTGAGCTAGGTATATAAAGTTTGTAACTACGTTTGTTATTACCAATCCATTGTAATACCGTCGTGGAATCAATCTAGTAGCCAATATAGCAGCCTATAATTCCAGCCTGGGTACAGTTACAAGTTTCACCGGAGTCACGCGACATTTACTAGCTACGAAACAAACTCTTATTTGTTGATTGCTGTCAAACCAACGCCAATAAGCGACCGCACACATACCTTGTAGCGATGCATCACAGAAAATATGAAGTTGTAAACAATTATAACTGGTTTCTTCATTCCGCCGGTCGGGTGGAATATAATTATCTAGACGTAACCACGCTCGAAAATGAATCGCTTGTCAGCTGCGACTGCGAGTCAGCTATCTGACTATTTTTCGTGGCCGTACGACTTGTGTTTACACGCTGATAACATCGTGGTATTCGAATGCTACCGATTGTCTTCAATAATTCCAACCATTTAAACCATTTTGTACAAATATCATTGGATATATTTTCATCCCAATTAATATCTGATTTCCACGTTTCGTTCGTTTTTGTTGTATCTAAAATGTCAACAGTAAAATCATTGTCTTACAAATGACTAATCCGTTCTCGGTATTTTTGCGCGTATTTTTCGTCACAGGACATTTTTCGCTCCAGGTTATGCAGTCTCGACAGCGCCGTACGTTCTGAATCAGGCATCTTGCAACCAAGGTCCATCCACGGTAGACCTACGTGCCATCGACCATCGAATAATTTTCCCGTTAGTTCCAGGTGTTCCTGAGCGCGAATATCATCGATATTTTGCCGTGGTATCCCGAAAATCCCCATAGATTCGATGGTAAATGACCTTTTTACCATTTCGTGCAGGTTATCAACCGTAGTATCGCCCAACCCTAATGACACCTCCGAAACGTGTAGTGTTGAGAATGAAACGCGAGCGCGTTGCTGGCGTTATGGGAACTCGCCCATGAACGCACCACCCCAGCGGAGTACGAGTAGCACAAGGTTCATTACATTTCCCAACTTTTATTTCTATTGGTAACAATAAATTGTAATTATCCTGGCCAATTAATATCTCTGGTTTAGTATTAGTGTAACAATACTTATTCTTAATACTACGCAAATGAGAAAAATCATCTAAACATATTGAGTTACATTTTTGTTCTGGTACTCGAAATTTATGAAAACTACGAACATTAATTTCAAATCGCTCACCATCATAGTTCGATATACAAACGCTCATAATTTCAGCTTCACATGTAAGCTCACTGCTGTCCCATGCGCCGCGCACCTGGAGTGTCTCACGGCGGCGGCCGCACAGTTGAGCCATCGTCCAATAACGCACTTGTCTGAACCATGCCGTTGGGTCCATGCACAGTTACTGGGACAACTTTTAATAACACATTGCACGCACACGCACTATTTTTTATATTCGTAACTATACACCAATATTTTATAGTCGTTTTGGAGCGAAAAGTTTTGAGCACAGATTCGATAACTGGCCCCTCTGGAAGTGTTTATTTCAAAAACAAAAAATATTTTTTTATAAGAATACGAAACTTTATCACATTTGCGCAAAACAAATGCGAACTCGTAGTAACTCCTTTAAATTTAACGTAATACGCTTTACTACACTTTACGCAAAGATTTTCATTCGCAAATTGATGCATTTGGCAAACAAAGACGTGCCGCGCTGAATTATCCAATCACAGCGCGTCCCGGGCGCGGCGAGACCGACACGTCGCTCAAGGACATGCGTTACCAAGCAACCACCAACCACCTTCCCCGCGCGGCTGCGCCAGCGCCACCCGCTCTCTCTTTCTCCTATCTCTTTAGTACGGCAGTGACTCTCGCGCGTAAACATGTACCTAATTTCGTTCGTGCAAAAATGAGTCGCCATTACGAATTTACTAACGGAGAGTACTTAGCAATGATGCAGCTTTATGCCATTACAATCTTGAAGAGGTCAGGCGATTGTATTCCTGGCCGGAAGACTTGGATAGGTTACGGCTACGAGGGATTGCCAATCCCCAAGTTCCGTCAACACCGGCCATCTTGGTTGGTACCCAACGCTTACTAGACCACGGACAGTTTCGAACACCGCGGTACACGCACAAGGTCATCGAGTACTTCGAGCAAGACCCCCGGCGAAGTACTAGTATGGTAGCACCATTGTTCAACGTATGCCAATACTTCGTTTGGCAGACATTGGGCTCATGCGATTTACGAGAATGATGGCCCAGCAAAAGGGTCACCATGTGTCAGTGGTCAGTGGTTTGGTTAGTGAGAAACAGTGAGAAGTGAAATAGTGAGAAGTGACAGAGACATTTAATAAGTTAAAGACAATACCTAACATGAAACGTGCCCTCTTACGTAGGTATCAAACGTGTTGGTGGAGTGCATTTCGAGCAGTTGCTTCGTACAGGGAAGTGTAAATAAACTGTTAATTAGGTACGTAAGACGTAAGTTATTCTTTGTAAATAGCTGCAATTTTTTAAATACACGTGAATACCTACTCGCAGTTTGTTATTGTTGTGTTTCATTTTATTACTACGTCATAAAGTTTAATAATATCCTAATTAAAGTATTTCCTACGTTCCTAAGCCCGTATGAAGTAATGAAGTATGAGTGTGATCCTTACAGCTGTTCATGCGGTCACGTGGTGCGCTGCCGCTGCGGGCCGAGCGGCTCGTTGCGGCGCGCGTCGCTTCAAATTCAAAATTGCCGCGCAGACAAGAACAAGCCAATTCATTGACAATTTTGAATGAATAAAAGCGTTTATTCATTCAAAATTGTCAATGAATTCTTCAGAGCGCTAATAATGTTCATACTCGAACGCGTGAAAAAAATTACAGAAAGTCAACTTTTTTATTATAACCGGTACAGCAATTTAGATATCTCAAAACCATACCATATATTATTCCGAGTAACCCCCTTTCGGGTCCAAAACGACTATAAAATCATGGTGTATAGTTCGTTTATCACTTCCGAAGGCGACGGCGGTGATTCGGGCGAAGCGCTGTCACTGCCAACACTAGCACAAGGATCGCTCAATGTTTCACGCGCGCTGATGGTATAGTGTAGCAGTTTGTGATGAGCTCGTCCACAGTTATCGATGTCACACGCTGCCGCCGGACAAGTAGTTCGGTCGTGATTTGCTTGTATGCACTTGAAGCATAAACGGTTTCGTTTAACGAAGCTCCATCGGTCCTTACGAAGCGCCTTACAGAACTTTTTGCAATCCGGTAATTTATGTTTTGCTTTGTGACAATATTGACATTTACTATTTTTATTCAGCATAACTGTATGTCTGCTGTATGTGTGCTCTCTACATATTTCTTCTTATTGGAGTAACTGTCAGTAGTATTCTTAATGTTCAAAAAAGGCCATTGAGGACACTTTCATTGCTTCTTCATTTAAAAATTCGGAAATATGAAACCATGTCGGTCTTTTTCCTTGCTTGACATATTTTTTTTTTTTTTTTTTTTTTTTTTTATGTATGTTTACTTGCAATCTGTCCAATGTGACATTCAGCAGGTGGTGGGGTATTATAAAGGACGTGGACGGCATGTGTCCACTAACACAGCCGTATCGTTTCAATAATTCTTAGCTGGGTCTATGCTAAGATATCTTGAGGAATTTTACGTTTAAGCCTTCTTGGTAGGGTTGGATCATTCATTAGTTGCGTCACAAGCGCGTTTGGGTGTTGCAGTATTCTAGCTTTATATGCTTCCATTCTTTGACGAACTTCCTGCGCTACGGTTCTGATGTGTAGATCATGGTGCAATCGGTCGTTTGTCATATACCAGGGTGCGTCAGTTATCATACGTAACATTTTAGACTGGAATCTCTGTAGAATCTCGATATTTGACGTTGCTGCTGTGCCCCACAATTCTATACCATAGGTCCACACCGGTTTTATTAAGCACTTGTAAAGTAGCAATTTATTATCTAATGACAGTTGTGACCTTTTATTTAACATCCAATACATTTTGCGTACTTGTTGGCCCATCGCTAAGCGTTTAGTAAAGATATGCTTTCTCCATGTCAATCGTCGGTCTAGGTGAATCCCTAGGTATTTATGTTCATCAGCTTGTGGAACTTGGACTCCATTTAGGGTGACCGGTGGGCAAGTGTCCCGTCGAGTGCTGAAAGTGACTTGGACAGTTTTGGATTCGTTGGCTTTAATGCGCCAGTCTTTGAGCCAACTTGAGATTTCATTAAGAGCAATTTGTAGTTTACTGGACGCAAATTCCGGTGATTTATCCGAGGACAAAATAGCGGTATCATCTGCAAACGTTCCGGTTACAATTCCTGTTGTAGAGGGTAGATCTGCAGTGTACAGTAGATACAAAGTGGGACCCATGACACTACCCTGTGGCACTCCGGCCCTTATAGCGTGTAGTGGTGTTACTTCTTCACCTTGTCTTACAAAGAAATGCCTGTTTTCTAAGTAGGATTTGATGATTTGGTAATAATTTGTAGGTAGGGTTTTTTTAATTTTAAATAATAATCCATCGTGCCACACTCGATCGAAGGCTTGCGAGATGTCTAGGAAGGCTGCTGTGCAATATTGTTTATTTTCAAAGGCAGTGTTTATATGATCGACCAGTCTATGGACTTGTTCTATGGTTCCATGTTGTCGTCGAAAACCGAACTGATGGTCTGGTATTAGTTTTTTCTCTTGCAATATGGGCGCCATTCTGCTCAAGAGTAGTGTCTCCAATATTTTTGACGTAATAGGCAGTAAACTAATAGGCCGATAAGATTTGACGTCCTCCGAACATTTTCCCGGTTTAGGGATCATTATGATCTGTGCAACCTTCCACTGTGTAGGTATCATAGCTCTTCTAAGAATAGAATTATAAATAAATGTCAAAAATAGCACTCCCTCATTGGGCAACTGTCTTAAAATTGTGGCCGTAATCAAGTCGTATCCAGGAGCTTTTTTTTGGTCGAGTTTAAATATCGCTTGTCTAACTTCCTGTTTAGTGAAGCTTTTTATCGGAGGATCCAATTGGTTTGTCTGCTTTAAATAGGCAGACACTTCTTCAATCTTAGTAGAACCCTGGTCAGTATTTGGTGTAAAGACCATTTTTAGGTGTTCGGCAAAGGTTTGTGCTTTTTCTGTGTCGGTCGCGGCCCAACTGTTGTCGGCTTTACGTATTGGCGGTCGAGATACCATTGGTCGCTTCAAGTGTGCTGTCGCTTTCCATAGGGAGTAGTCAGATGACGCAGTACTATCTAAGTTACTTAGGTAAATTTGAACTTTTTGGTTCCGATATTCACTTAGCATTTGTTTTAGCTGTGATGTTAAGGAGTTTAGTAAAGCTTTGTCTGCAGGGTATCGAGTTTGCTGCCATTGTTTTCGAGCTTTACGTTTCAGGGATAATAATTCTTTGATTTTGAGGGGATATTTCATATCATTTGTGGATTTGTTTTTGGTATCTGGGGTAGCAAGCCAAGCAGATTGTTGAACACAGTGATTAAATTGTTCAATAGCTGTATCTATGTCATCGTCCGTTCTTAATGCTATTTTGGTGTTTAGTGATGAGGCGACTGATTCACGAAATACGGACCAATCAGTTTTTTGAGTGTGCAGCCTACAAGGTTTTACAGTACGTGCTATGTTTTTCTGCAGTATGATTTCGACAGGAGAGTGGTCAGATGAAAGTTCAGCTCTTGATTTGCAAGTAAAGTATGTGTCCGCTATACCTTTTACAACACAGAAGTCTACTAGGTCAGGCATTTTTTTTAGGTCTGTGGGCCAGTATGTCGGTTCACCAGATGATACGACGAATAGGTTGAGATTTTCGGTAGCTTTCAATAACTGTCGACCTTTGGGTGTAATGGTGCGTGAGCCCCAGTGCGTGTGCTTGGCATTATAATCGCCACCTGCGACAAATCTCTGTCCTAATATTGTGAAGTATTTTACATAGTCATCTAGTTTAAGTTTATGTTTTGGTGGGCTATAAATGGCCGAGACTGTAAATGGCCCAGTCCAATCGTCAATTACTATATTTGTGGCTTGAATTTCATTTGTGCAATAATTGGCCGTCTCGTGATGTCTGATGTTATTTTTTATTAAAACTGCACTTCCTCCATGTGCCGTACCGTCAGGGTGCATCGTATGATAAAAATTGTAGTTCTTTATGTAGAAGTGACTTTTCTTGGTAAAATGCGTTTCGGAGATAAGGAGAATGTCAACTTCATTCATTTCAATAAATGATTTTACCTCAAGGGTGTGTTGTGTCAGCCCATTGGCATTCCATATGACTATTTTGATGGAGTCGAATTTGTCAGTTGTGTTGTGAGGGTTAAAATAAGGTTAGTCATTGTAGTTAGTTGCTGCATCATTTGCTTCATCATTATTATTAATTCGCGTATGTCATTTGTGTTGGATTTATCTTGACATATGCGTAGCTATATAATCAGCCCATTTAGATAACAAAACTGGTAGCAATTTTGATAATATGCACGTCGTTATGCTTATACCGTTTAAATATTCGTCTTGACCGATCACTTTGACAGCGGCCACACAGTTTCGCACTTTAATCGAAAACGGTACTATAGATCCTTATGGTATTCTGGTGAGATGGGATGTAATTTTTTGATGTCTACCATGATGCGTGACAATATAATGTCAGGATTTCCAAACTGTAGCTCCAGTGTCGCCATTACTGTTTCAGGTGAAGTAGCACTTATCAGTAGGGCCGACACCGCTTCGCGAGCTGATCCTTTTAGACATTTCCGTAGGCGCCACAAATTTTCATTATCTTTAAAATCACATACTTTCGACGACTCTTCAAACGCCTGCTTGAAGTGTAACCACTCCATAGGGTCACCAGAAAATACAGGTAAGTCTTTCGGTGTACTTATACGACTTAACAGGTTTGTATTCACACTGTTGTTAGTAGAAACGGCTGCGAGATCCTTAAGTGCGCTGGCCAGCAGATGAACTGTACCGTCAGTGCCGACATCCTGCGTGGTCGGCGGGCACAGCACGTCCGAAGTATGACCATTAATGTGGACGGGCTGTGCTTCCAGTTCTTTGTGGCTGCGCTCCAACCACTGTTCTACTTCCTTGTGAGTGTGACCTGATCTCACACTACATTCGTCGTCAACATCCGCTAGGTCCGCGGCTAAGCGTCTGTTAATCAGATACATCTGTATTGTCGCTCGTGCTTCTGCTGCCTCCAGCTCTAACCTCTTCTTGCGAGCAACCACTGAAGATGATATTGATTTCTTTGATGAGCCTTTAACGGCCGATGCCGCTTTTTCTGATTGTACAACGCTAGTACCACTTTTACGAACAAAGGTTTTATCAATATCATCCCCGCATCATTTGGTGGGACTGCGCGATACCTCCTCCTCCTTCAGAGCCTTGGCTCGCCGAGTCACCCTTGGTGTGTGGATCATATTATTCTCGAGATCCGGCTCGAAGGACCAATTGTAAGCGCTAGGGTGAGTGGGAATGATAAACTGGATGCGAGGCACGCTATTTAATTTTATGCCCCGTTTATATTCAGCCGTAGTGAGCAGGGAAGTGGGCAGGACGAGTATTTCAATTTCAATTTCTTTATTTTTCAATATAGTGTAACGTAATTACATCTTTTTGACGTCAACATCATATCGTATGTAAACATCATACTTCTCATGGCACTGCTAATGTCACTCGCGCTGCCCAGCGCTCCCCAAAAGAGCGGTTTTTTTGCGGACTTCAAAGGACCGGCAGCGCGAGCGGCAGGGCGTGTTTACATTCTGCTCCGTCGCTCAGTTCAGTTGTCGCCGGACGCCCGGAGTAGCTAAACGTGTACTGTGCGTTTGGAAACACCAAGTACATACCTTTACTTTAAACTACTTTTATAAAAATGCCGTACGAATGGAGCAACGAAATTATAATTCTATTATAAGTTCTATTACAATGTATAGATATTATCCACCATCTTCTACGACGTCTTTCCTTTTTTTTCTTTGTTTTTTTTTTTAAATGACGCACATAATTATGTATCGCTAAAATACACAGCGCGGACGCTGCAATAATTTCAACGTCTGCCATTGCCGAAAGTCGAAAGCGAAGTGATGGGAAGGGCAGTATGTAAACACACATTTCCCTCGATGCTGCCGCAGCAGTATTTATGGAATTATTTCCGGCAGCGCGAGGAGCAGCGGTAGGAGCTGAATATAAATGAGGCTTTAGACTTATACAAATTTTCACATAGTACAGCAACATAGGTAGGTACATCGCCGCGGACATTTAACAACTGAATCATATTCAACTCTTCTTTTTTAATGTCATATAAATTTCAAAAAACACATAGAACACAACATATAAAATAAGAAGTAAAATTAAATCCAAAGAGTATTGAGATTGAGAACCCAGCTGGCCAGCCTTCAAATGAGTCGCTTACACTGCTGTAACACAGTGCCGATCGATACGTCGGAAGCATCGGTGAGGATAGAAAGATCAGCATGAAGTTGAGGGTGCACGAGGAGAGTGGCGTCAGAGAGGGTTATATTGCATTCCTGAAATGCTGTCAACTCCTTCTGCGTCATCTGTATTGGGTCAGAATCCTTAAAGGTTGTGCCGGCAAGCTAGGCATTCAACGATGCCTGGATTTTAGCAGCACCTGGACTAAATCTGCGGTAGAAGTTGAGCATCCCGAGGAAATTCCGTGCTCCGGTACGGAGAACTCTTGGATAGAATTCTTGATTTTAAACCCATCCCTCAACTACTAGTTTTTTTTTTTTTAGGTACTCATATTAGTCTCAGTAATCTTAATTTCCATAATTTAGGTTTCTGTGTTATACAGACAATTTTTATGTAATTACTTTAATCAATTGTATTCTTGCTTCTCAATGCATGCCGTGGCAGCTTGTAATTGAGGTAGCACCAAACAAATGTAAATTAGACTTAAGGTAAAATGTAATGTGCTGGTGTATACCTTGTAAGCTGCTCTTAATAAATAAATAAATAAATAGCCTGGACGTTGGTGCTCACGGGCTGCACACCAGCAGCAGAAATTTGGTACCCAAGGAAAGTTACCTGTGGCTGTCCCAAGACGCACTTGCTTGCGTTAATCAATATACTATAATTAGTCAGTTAGGCGTGTCAGCAGCAGTTTCAAGTAGTCCTCGTAGAGCCCTGGGTGGGGAAACACCAATATATCGTCGATATACCCGTAGCAGAAGTCTAGATCTGTAAGCACCTCATCTAGAAAACCTCTGGAACGTCTGGGAAGCGTTTCTGAGGCCAACATTCATAAATGGGTACTAGGTACTCTTTCATTTACTATTCAAGCGAGTGGTAAGTAAAGCTAGTTGCTTGGTGAGTGCACTTATTTAAGAAGCCATCTCCTGCATCAGACCCGGCTGACACGCTGCTGAGGCGCTTGCTACCTGCGATCCGGCGGGCACGATGTGAGCCGTGTCCTCCGGCATGGACGGGCCGGCTAGGTTTTGCAGATGGCTAAGAAACTGCGACTGTTTTTTAAGAACCGCAACAGCTGTTGTATCTTACGCTCTCGAGATGCCGACAGGTATTTGTTTTTACTCAGATCTAGATCTTTCCCTAGCTTTGCCATTATGTCATTACTTCCCGTTTTAGGTATTTAAATTTTCATATAAATTGACAACCCTAAAGCCCCATTTACACGATACCATTTTCTGGTACGTACCAGTGCAATTATTGAATACAATAATTGACTGGAATCGTCTAAACTAGGTACATGTCACATTCTTGCTCTGCTAGGCAATTATTGCAAGCAAAACTGTTATTGGTGTAAACACAACATACCATAATTGCTTATGCAATTCTTGCATTCAATTGAAGAGAGAATCTATTCTCTATTGGCAAACATGGGTACAATAAGTGAGGGTGTATTAAAAATAATTTTCAATACACCCTATACTGAAAATTAATTTGAATTTCCCTCTCATTTTGCGCACTTTTCTATAATTATTTTCATAATTGAAACGTAATTATATTAAAAAATATTAATATGTACCTAAATAATTAATGTAAAAAAAATATAAATAATAATAAAGTGCTATTTGAATCATACGCATATTCCTATTCTTCTCAAACGTTCAATACTTGAACGAAATATTTGCCAGCACAAATACGTGCAATTCTTGAAGCAACACGCTTGTACATGGAAAACTTGCATACCAGTCTGTGTTTAGACGATTCAAGACTTGAAAGCAATAATTGCCTTACCATAATGGTAAGCGTGTAAACAGAAGACACTTGCAATTATTGCTTGGCAAGAATTGCATGCGATAATCGCATGCAACTTTTTGGCTAGTGTCCTCGTGTAAACAGTTGCTTACAATAATTTAAAGGCAATTATTGCCTTTCAATTATGGCATGCAATAATTGCACTGGTACGTACCAGAAAATGGTATCGTCTAAATGGGGCTTTACACTCGAGCTGGCGGCGAATGTATCGGAACAGAAGGCAATACCTACCTATTATACTTAATTTGTAGTTTATTATAACGGCGGCATTCTTCAAGATCAAAGCAATGCAACTTCTGTACGCAGTATTATTATTCGGTATTCTGAGTCTGCGCCCGTGTCGTAACATAACCCAAGTATTTTTTTATATCTTCAATGTACAGACAAAGGTACTTTACAATTTTATGATAGTAGGTACTTAATATAGCAGATAGATAAACAAAAATAATAAAACAAAAATACCTGCGACTACGAATACCTCATAAACGAAAACCCAACAGATCTCCCGCATTTTATGGCTAAACTATTTCATTGCTTTAACAGCATTTCTTATCAAATACTTTTTTCTTTAACGGGCTCTTATAACAAACTGAACATTTCAATCGAATATCAGTGGCATAGCACATAAATCTCGATTAAATAAGAGTATTAAATAAAATGTTTTAGACTTTAAAGCATACTAGGCTATGCCCGCGGCTCAGCCCGCGTCGAGATCGGTTTTACATTTTTTAACTATGTACCTATATCTTCGGTTCTACTTAACCGATTGCGAACAAACATGCGTAAGATTTCAAGCCTCACCAAGACCTTTGTAACAAAAAAAAACAGTAGGTATCAAATCCGTTCTTTTGCGTCCATTGCGCACAAACAGATAAACAGACTATCGTGCGGAAATCCCCATGGATACCACCCCCGTCGGCCATCGGGGGTGGTTATGTCGGGATCGAACTGACTAAAACCGCACGCCGTCTCGGGTCTTAATTACCGGGGTGTAAGGTTACCCAATAGGCATATCCCTCGCACCTTACCACTTCGCCGACGACTGCAGGGTGTAGGGTGACAGGTGGCCGTCCTGTCACCCAACCGTCGCGTCGGCGCGCGGACAATCAGCTCGCCCCCCGCTCGCTCCCCACTGTGCCCTCTGCTGGTCAGAGGGACCCGTGGAGAGCCTTAGCCATATTTAGAAAATAACTATTGGAAGATTGGAGGATGATTGGTGATCGATTCTAATGCTAAAAATGCAATCAGTAATTTTTTTGTCTTTTTGGCAGTCTGCATGTACACGCATGGATCCAGAACAGACTACTGGAGGGGTTTTGGTCAAGCTTGGTAATCTTGGTATGATTATAGTTCATACTCCTGTGGCTCTACCGTTTTAGCCAATAGAACGGACGAACTGGAATGAAGTTCGCTGGGACAGCTACTATGCGATTCACGTAAGTTGATAACTGTCATAATGACATTTTGATTCCCGTTGCTTACTTCATTGCATAAAGTAAGGTCAGTAAATACATTTTTTTACATCACTATTGGATCTGAGATAAGTACATACAATGATAATTACGAAATAAACTATCGGTTCTTTTTTATATTTATTTATTTTTAATCGGGCGGTAACACTTCTATGCCGCTTAATTTAGCGTTTGCACAGTTATCGGAGCCGCACGAACAATTTCACGTGCTTGTGAATGTACCACTGTGCCTTCCCAACTCATTTTAAGCAAATTTAACTGTACCTAATAAAATAAACTTATCAAAACAATAACAAAAGTCTATAACAAACACAATGTAACAACAAAAGTCAACAAGGACGCAACAAAGTGGAGAAAAATCGGAAATGGCTTTGGAAGCGTAGCTAGCGGCACACTATGACACCAATCAATTATGAACTATAATTATAAACTATTGCTAAGAAAATATGTTATGTATTTAGGAAAAGAAAATAAAAATTAAGTCATTGTTACCATTACAGTTATGAACCTATCCGACGCGCCGTGAAAATTTTGTTGCTAGCTGTACAATTTTGATGAGTAGGTACGGAATGAAGTTGCCGCGAACGCGATTATCTTCTTGCTTGAATCGCATTGTAGTATAAAATACAAACCAACACAGTTCTTATTTATATTATTATAGTAATTAAGAAAAAGAAATAAGAACACGCATCAGTTTTAAGCTGCATCTGCGGGCTAGTTCTCCTAAAGCTTGCCGAAGCTTGCTGAAACCTCTTCTTGAAACCATGGCCGCTGCTGCAATGTAAAGGTGTACTTACCTAACTGTCATCAATTTTAAAAAAAGTAGGTACAGTAGCTGTGCCCCACATCGCATTAATTAAAAAGCGGTTATTTAACATTGACAACATACAGACACTAACTTTTTGAACTAGCGCGAATTTTAAAGCTTTTTACAAGAAGACAGACCGATCCAAGAGGCCAATCATACCCTAAATTCAATTTTAATGCCTTTGTAGGAGCGCAGGGCAATATCCAGAATTGATCCTCAGAGCAAGTTAAATAGAAGCTTGTAAAAATCAAAATTTATACAACTTCACTATAAATAAACAAACTGTAATAAATAAAATTTTATTTGCGAGAAACATGGTTACAAGTTTTTACAGTATTTATTGTGTAGGTACAGTTGGTAGGTATCTAGTGAATGTTTAATGTTGGAGTGCAATTTATATACGAAGTATTTATTTGCATTCTTGCATCCTTCACGCGGCTTGAGCTACTTATTACCTACTCTTCAAGATTTCACGAAAAAAATGCGTTATTTTTTTTTCTTTCTGTAAATAAGCTGATTTAAATATTTTAAATTAATACAACTTCTAGGCGATATTTTGCATTATCAGTTGACTTTACTGACTAGTACCTACTTATCTACTAGTTACGAAGGTATTCTGCCGGTCCTAAGTTCATACAAGTAGGAAGTGTGCGCGTCAGCTGATCAAGGTTATCACCCGTAATGATGACTACCTATTATGTAGGTGATTTCAAACGTGTGAGCATCCTTCACAGGGGGGCTTGTCCCCCTGTGAAGGATGCTCACACGTTTGAAATCACCACGTTGTATAAGTATCTATAATATATTGTATAGGTACCTACCTACTTACCTAATAATTTAACAATGTAGCGATTCTAAATTACCGCACTTTTCGAAGTTCGACGAATACACGGATACGATCGTGTCGTAGTCCAAACTCTTATCATTTGCGTTGCTCCATAGATTTCGATAAATGTCCAAAATCTTTGCGTTCTACTAAAACGCGCAACTGTAACTGATTCACCATTATTTCTTCTAAGGCGAATATCTCCATTTGTTGTTCGTGTTACAGCTAATTCATCTCCACATTGAACAAAATTAGTAACATTTTTGATTAGTACCCAGTTTTGACCCCATTCTGCAAGACCCTCTGCGTCATGTGGTAGTTCTCGAGGGTTCAATGTTGTGGGGTCGTTGCATGTTAGACCGATTGGCATGAATTCATATCCAGGACCTGTTGCTAGAATCTGGATCACAATAGTTTGGCCAAGATACATTGGACGATTTGTAAATACATACCCTTGATTTAATATACCATCAGATCTCGCTGCTATACCTTTAAAATTCAACATTTGGACATTAATTCCTTTCGTAGTGTGTAAATTCATTGGTACTAATTTAATACCACTTTGATACTTTAAGTATGGATAAGGCGATGTTGTAATCAAAGGCATTATGTTAGAGAAATGCTCATTTTCTTCAAAAGATCTGAATTTTTTTGTTTCAATTGGTATTCTTGAGTCAACAAGCGATATAGCAGTAAAATATCCAAATAGATCACTTAACGCCCAGATGGGTTTTGTTGTGTCTACATTCCAAAACAATGTTCCTTTATCTATACCATTAATACCAAATTGGACGGATCCTGAAGAATTTACGTAGTAATGAAAGATATTTCCATTATTACAAAACCTTTTGGCCAAATGTCCGGCCCAGAATCCAGGTTTGTTCTCCAAATCTGTGACGACAATGCCAGGAAGATCTCCAGCTAAAGTCTCGGGATCGTGGTTGGTGAAACCGAATGTCATGAAGCCAAGCCAGTAGTTAGATATCTCTTCGAAACGTATACAAATCTGGAAGTTAAATGACTAAGTTAGTAGTTAGAGTCATAACTATGAATGTATAAAAATCGACAGACAAAACGCGTTGAAGACGAGACGAGCTGTGTCACAAATAAAAAAAATAAATTTAAAAATTCAAAAACCCGACTGCCTAAAAACTGAAAAGAAAAAAAACAAGCACTTAGATTGATGTCCGGTGGTCTAGAAACATAACAACTGAACAGTCGGGATCCATTATTCGACAGCCAATCTAATTTTTCAATGGATCCCGACTGTTCAGTTGTTATGTTTCTAGACCACCGGACATCAATCTAAGTGCTTGTTTTTTTTCTTTTCAGTTTTTAGGCAGTCGGGTTTTTGAATTTTTAAATTTATTTTTTTTATTTTATACTTTTTAGTTATTTACATAGCTGTCCAGATAATAATGAAGTATAAAATCTATCTTTTATGGAGTGAATAATTTTCGTGTAGTGAAGGGACATCACCGAAATTCAACCTTAATTATTATATTTTTGCTCATATCTCCGGTTCTACTAAACCGATTGTAATCAAACAAATGTAAGATTTTAAGTCTTACCAAGACCTTTTAAACAAATAAAACCACATTGAAATTCGTTCAGCAGTTTTTGCGTCCATGGCAGTCAAATGTTTGTGGCGCCAAAAATCCGCCATTTTGATTGTCACTCACAAAATCATGACGAATGAAACAACACCTTGTTTGTCAAAATCCGTCAAGCAGTTCAGGCTGTAGAGCGTGCAAGACAAATTTTCAAGATTTTCATTTTGCCGCCAAAAATCCGCCATTTTGATTTTCTAGAAATTTTAATATACCCAGTGTCACTCACACAATCCTGACGAATAAAATGATACCTCGCATGTCAAAATCCGTCAAGCCGTTTAGGCTGTAGGCCGTGCCAAAGAAATGGACATACATACATACATACATACATACATACATACATACATACATAGTCTCGAAAAACATTACCCTCCTTTCTTCGGCAGTCGGGTAAAAAGGGCGGTGGTTAACCATGTGTGAGGGAATTTTGGGTAGCAATGTGTGAGTCAAAGATTGAAATGTGATTCCAGCACCCGTAGACAAGTGTCACAAGTTTAAATCGCTAAGGAATAAGTAGAATAGATTAGGTCGACCAATCACACTACAGCTCGTGATCCCGCCGCGGCGCGCGCATCGTATGCCGGCAACGAGCTTGGATGTTCAATTGGATCATTCGATTGGTCAAGTCAAGTCAATAATAAATATAGTGAGGGCAATGTTTTTTTGCTGATATGTTAAGTAGGTATGTTTGCATGTATATTATGTACCCAGTTTTCTTTGTTCCCCTCTATAGGCCTGGCAGGATTTCGATGAAGATTTATGAGGTCTTATTATTATGAAAGGTATTCATCTGCCAAGTGACATGGGTGCATAAAATGTCAACAAAAAAAATACCTACACTGGATTTTTGGCGCTAAAACGTATATTTTTACTCAAACTTATCCTGATATGAGTAGGCTATCAGAATGAAGCAAATTCTAATGGAGATTACAAAACATAGATAGCTATGGTATAATGTCATAACGAAAAAGTTACTTAAAATAAAATAAATGACAAAAAAATCAAAAGCTGAACGCTGTTGAAAAGATCGAAATAAGTTTGACGCCGCTGGGTAGCGCCTACAATCAAACTCATTTCTGTCTTTTCTACAGCAGTCGGGTTTTTTTAATTTTTAATAATTTACTTTTTATTTATTTTTCGCTACTTACTGACTGAATTGCGAAATGCCTCTGGGTACGAGCGCGAGGGCATTATCCACGCAATTTTGACGACTTGGTTTTATGGCGTCACTTAAACTACCTACTATTATAATAGTTTGGTTGATGTTGGGAATCTGGGTTGCTTTATACAACAAGTTATAATAGGAATTTTCAACCCTTCGTGATTTTGGTGTGCTAATTTATATTGGTAGGTATATTATTTTGCGTAAAAAAAATTGATGTAAAAAATCTTACCTTTTCTTCTATCCCAACAGGCCTGGAGCTGAATACGATACCTTTACCGAAAAAGTTAGCCCTTTTATGCCGTTGGGCTAATAAACCATTGGCAGATATCCTGACGTTTGCACCATGGACTGGATGAAACTGTAGAGGATCGTTCCAAGAAACATCACTGCAGATGGAGGCTGTAATATTTAATTTATTTTTGATTTAATTACTAGCAGTGCCCGCGTTTACGCCCGCGTGAACTTAGGCCCGTATTAATAGATGACACTTTTTTGGAAAATTAAAGTAGTGTAGGTATGTACCTACTACTTATTTATTATTTATTTACTTATGCAATACTTTCTACCTATCTGTCAGCGAAAGTCCCGTCCAAAATGGTCTGTTTTTTTGTTTTAACGTGGCCCTCTGACCAGCAGAGGGCACGGTGGGGAGTAGGCGTGGGACGGGCTAGTTCGATGGTCTGATCGAAGGGTGATAGGACGGCCGCCTGTCTCCTACACCCCAGACCTTCGGCAAGGCGGTGCGATGCTTGCCCCACCGCCCTTTTGGAGGTGGGGGTAGAGCGACTTTAGTCGGTTCGATTATAAGATCTGACCCGCGATGGCCGATGAGGGTGGTATCTATGAGGATGTCCGCACGATAAAAAAAAGAAAAGACGCATGAGCTCCACACAGTACATCCGGGCAACGGAGGCGACAGCGCCTCTCACTCTAAGAGGAGACGCTCCCGCTACAGGCTCATTATGGCCCAGGTACGGAGTGACTCCGCGAGTGAGTGCCTCTGAAGGCACAGCGGAGTGCAAACTTGGGGCGGGCATGGTTCTTCGAACGCAGGTGGAGGGCCAGGTCGGCCATCTTAGTCTCCGAGCAGCTTAATAGGTACATACCGTCACGGCCGCAATTAGCCATTGGCTGCAGCGTCTCCCCTGTGAGTGGTAGGCACTGCCATTTCCGTTGCCCGGGTGTTACTGTGAGGAGGTGCAGGCCCACGCACCCCTGGCTTAGGAATCTCAAGCACAATATTACCTTCCTCTTCCGATGCTTCATCATTTATTGCATTCTCGATTTCCATCTCAGTCTTAATAATAGATAGTTCGTTTACGTTGTTTACCATCTCCAATTTTGTATCAATGTTTCTTTCTTCGCCATTTTGAATTCCTGGTTCTAGTGCATTCTGAAATTTATGTACAAGTTCAAGTTTTTTATTTTATTAGTTCATTAGCTGTTGCCCGCGGCTCCGCTCGCGTGGACGTCACTTATTGCGTCCACTCCCACTCCTGCTCCCACTCCCGCTTCAGCTCCCACTCCTACTCCCACGTATACTCCCACTCCCACACACACTCCCACTCCCACTCCCACTTCCACTTCCACCCCCGCTCCCACTCCCACTCCCACTCCCACTCGCACTCCCACTCCCACTACCACTCCCATAAACCTATTTCTGATGATAACTAATCTTAACTCAAAATGTAAAATTTTTGTTTATAAATACAAAAAAAACTCAAAATCTTGCCGTTGGTACAGTAATCGGGTCTAGGAATTGCACTGCAGAATTAAATTTGTCTTTTATTCTATGTACTTTTCCGGGATAAAAAGTATCCAGTGCACACTGGATACTTTTTATCCCGGAAAAGTGCCCAGGATATTGAAGAATAATTATACCAAGTTTCATCGTAATCGACCCGGTAGTTTTTGCGTGATGCCTGAACAAACAGACAGACAGACAGACAGACAAAATTTTTTTTAATCACATATTTGGGTTAGGTCTCGGTCTAGTAACACCCCCTGCTATTTATTTTTTTGATATTTTCAATGTACAGAATTTTCACTTTTACAGATTTATTATAAGTATACCTAGATGTTTAAGTTTTTGAAGATGCTCTGATAATCAACTAAAACTTACGTGCTTACGGGCAGTGAGTGACGCTGATTTTTATACTTCTAAATTACCCTGACGTTACTACTTTTATTTTTATTTATTTATTTATTAATCATACATCTTTTACATTAGGTATATCTATTGGTCCTGCAAAACTTACTAGTAATCTCTGTGCCAAATTTCAGCCAGATCCATTCAGCTGCTTTTGCGTGAAAGATCCAGACAGCCAGACATCTGGATACATTCTAACAAACTTTCGCGTTGGTAATAGTACGGGAGGTAGCGTTAATTCTAACAAGCAATCGATAGCCAGTTGATATTCTCCACGATAATAGAGCTTTATTAATACATAACAGAGTTGGCCGTCAACCGGTCTGGTAGCGGTCGAGTCGAAGGTGACACCATGGTAAAGTTGTCAAAAAAAATTACGCTCCGAGCAATCATTAGCCACGTGAAACTTTATATGGTGATTCCTGGGGTCATTTTCAACTGAGAAATAACCGTCAGATGTGGTGTAGAGTAAGGGTTATACGTCAGTCGCGTATATATTAGACCAGTGCCGATAGTCTTTGAGACAAAATAAATTTATAGTAGGATGAAACCTGTTGGAAAAGGATCAGAATATAACAAAAATGAAAGGAAAAATAAATTACGGGTGATCTGAGGTCTGGAAGTGGGGAGGGGTGTGAGTTTTAAGGGTAAAAACGGTTTATCTCGATTTCCGGCAAAACTACAAGTCCTATGGAAAAAAGTTAAATGACAAAGTTGTAGGTAATAAAGAGACCTACAACTTTTCATTTACACTTTTTTCACATAACCTCAAAATGTATGTGAAAATTTCAAATAATCAAGTTTTTGGTTTTTTATTTTTATCTTAAGCAAAACAAATTTGTTTTCCACGAAATTTGGTGAAAACTTAGCTTTTTATGTCCTACAGACACTGTATTTTTTTTGATTTGAAATACTCTTTTTTTCAGCTTATTTTGACTAAATATCGAAAAACCACCCTAATTTTCAATCGAAAATTCTCACGTCAAAATATCAGCTTATAGGATATTGTAGAGTAGAGGGCATCCCTCTAAGACACGGTTTTTAGAAACTTCACAAGGTGGCAAAATAGGGGTTGAACGTTTGTAAGAAAGTCCGTCATTTTCAAAGTTAGATTTATAAAATTTCATAAACATACTTCTGATTAGAAATAAATGAACTCGTGTATCAGCGTTTTTCAAAATCTCACGCCTATGAGGGTGAAAAAGAAGTTAAAAGTTTATATGGGAAGTTCGTCAGTTTTCAATATAGGTAGAAGCATGAAAAAGTTGTACAACTGCAGGCTTGTGGTTAGAAATAATGTTGGTCACATTAGAAACATACATAGAAACACCCAGACTACTACGAATAGTTTATGCATACAAAACCCAAATAATTCCAAAAAAATATTTTCGTGTTCAGAATCGTTCATATAACATAACCCAAGTATTTTTTTTAATAACTCCAATGTACAGACACAGCTACCCCACAATTTTTAATAGTAACTAGCGGACCCGACGGACGTTGTCCTGGATATCGAATGCAGCGCCGAGCTGATTTGTGAATCGAAACTCCAGGGCGCCACACAAATGCATACAAAAAAAGTCATTCAAATTGGTCCAGCCGTTTAGGAGTTAAATTAAATATTCTACGACATTTTACACATGCACGCTCCCTAGACCCAAAGTAAGCTTAGTTTAACTAGCTTGTGTTATGGGTTCTAGAATGCTGATAAACATACTTATTACGTTTTTTCGTAAATACACACGTTCAGTGACATACACACGTACAGTACAATTATATATAGATAGATAGTAGCTATAAGATACTTACGTGTTCTTCTTGCTTCAATTTTAGATCTTTATATGATGTCTCAATAGATTCTTCGTTTGGCTGATTCGCCACCGGTTCAGACTCAGTAGAAATGTGTTCTTCCTCATATAGGACTTCCGGATTTTTGTGTCCTGGTGAACACTGTAATTACAAAAGCCTGTGTATTGACAGCAATATCCAAATTAGTGCCGTTGTCCGCGACTCGGCTTGGAATATACGCTATCCTCTACTATCCTATCCTACTGTTCTACAGTACCACTGTACCACTGTCCAATTTTCCCACTGTCTCACTGTAATAGAGAAAGAAAAAGAAGAAAAAGAAGAGAAAGAGGACTTAATGTCTGTTCCAAAGTGAATAGTGATAGATATAAGATAATATATTATTATTATTATTATTGTAGTTATTATAGTTAACAGTATTGACCCAATTTAGCATTGTATTGATAGTTGTAATTACCAGTAATATCATGTTGATCATTTTAGAATTATTAATAAATTGCCTTGCAGGCCTGAAACACAGGATTACCTAGTTCAGGCGCATACTATGTAATATAAATACTTATTTACTAGACCTAGAGACACAATATGTAAATAGGTACCTATATAATCATTATACATACCTACCTAAGATTCTTAAACACTTAATACATTTTATTATTACGGACGATAGACTAAGAAATTGTGTAGATATTATTATTGTACAATGAATACTGAATAAATATTATTATTATTATCGTTTTACAGTGTATTACACTTCTCAGCTTTTTAGGCTGGTATTTGTGAACCTATCACGGGCTTACGCCAAGTGGGTTGGTTCATTTATGATGGTGGTGGGTGTTTGGGTGGTGGATGTGATAAATCGTCTAACTATTGAACATGTGTCTATGATAACGGATCTCTGTAATGATATGTATGACTTCTTATGTAGGCCTAATTCTTTAAGTGATGTGTGTAGTGATTTTGGGATGAGTCCTGTGGATGATATAATGATGGGTATGATTTTAACTGTGTGTTGATGCCACATTTGCCGGATTTCGTCGGCTAGTGGTATGTATTTTTGTATTTTATCCGTGTATTTTATCTTTAGATTTTCGGAGTTAGGGATCGCAATATCTATTAAGTATGTGATTTTTTCAGCTTTTAGTGTTAGTGTAATATCTGGTCTATTGTTTGCAGTTGTTTTATCTGTTATGATATCTCGGTCCCAGTATAGTTTGGTGGTTTCGCTATTCAAGACATTTTTTGGTTTATACTTGTAATATGGTTCTGTTTTATCTATTAATTTATATTTTTGGGCTAAAAGTGAGTGTATTTGTTTGGCTACATTATTATGTCGATCGGTGTACTGTTTATTTGCAAGAAATGGGCAACCTCCCGTAATGTGATCTATAGTCTCTTGGTGGGTATTGCATAATCTACACCTGTCTGATATTATTGCTGGATCTTTAATTATATATTTCTGGTAGTTTTTAGTTTTTATTACTTGATCTTGAATCGCGACCATAAACCCTTCTGTTTCTTTGTAAATATTTCCTGTAAATAACCATGCGTTTGAAGCCTCCCTGTCTACATGTTCTTGCTGGGCTTGGTTGGGGTATTTCCCATGAAGCACTTTTTGTTTCCATCTGGTGATTTTCTGTTCGTCTGTAATGTTTTCGAGTGTAGTGTTAATGTTTCTATCGTTTAATTTTAAGGGTGTACCTGAGGTGGTTATGTGAGTGAGAGCTTTGTGAATAGGGCTATTGGTTACTTTACTAAGCATGTATGAGCGTATGTTATGTATCTGTTTGTCGTGTAAATTCTTAATGTCTATAAATCCTCTACCTCCTATCTTCCTCTTAAGATTAAACCTTTCTGTTGCTGAGTGAATGTGATGTATGTGATATTTGTTGCATGTGATTCGAGTAAGTCTATTAAGCTTATCTAAGTCTGTAGTCGTCCATCTGATGATCCCGAAAGAATATGTCAGCACTGGGACTGCGTATGTATTTATTGCTTTAACTGTATTTCTACCTGATAACTCTGTTTTTAATATTCTCTTCATTCTATCTGTATATTTTCTTATAAGGTCCTCCTTTATTTTATTGTGATCTAAACCAATACCTTGCGAATAGCCTAAATATTTGTAAGTATCTGTTATTTCCATTTTATCTATGAGTGAATTTTGTTGTGTGTGTAGTATATATGGGTCTGTTGTATGATGTTTTCCTTTAATGATACTATTTATTTTACACTTATCTAAGCCAAAGCTCATTTTAATATCTATGCTAAAATTCTCAGTGGTTTTCAGGAGATGGTTCATTTGTTGTCTATTGCTAGAGTATAATTTAATGTCGTCCATATACAGAAGGTGTGTTATTTTGGTATTGCTTTCCCTATGAATTGTATACCCCTGACCAGTTCTATTTAAAAGTCGAGATAACGGATTTAAAGCCATGCAGAACCAAAGTGGACTTAGTGAATCCCCTTGAAATATACCCCTGCTTATTTTAATCGGATGTGACATGACGGGTCCTGATTCTGTGTTAATATTAAGAACTGTGGTCCATGTGTGCATGGCATGTTGCAAGAATTCTATAAGCTTACTATCTATTTTGTAAATTTTTAAAACATGTAATAACCATGAATGAGGAACACTATCATATGCTTTTTGATAATCTATGTATGTAAAATAAAGATTTCTATGTAGTTGTTTAACCTGAGTATGTATTTCTGTATCTATCGCTAATTGTTCTTTACATCCCCTTGATCCTTTCCTGCACCCTTTTTGTTCTTCTGCTATTATGTTATTATGTATTAAATGTGTATTTATTTTGTGTGAGATAACTGATGTAAGTAGTTTGTATAGTGTAGCTAAACATGTGATCGGTCGGTATTTTGCTGGGTTTGTTGTATCTGAATCCTTTGGCTTCAGATACGTATTACCTTGTGATAGGAATGTGGGCATAGAATGTGGTTCTTGAATGATCATGGTGAATGCGTTGGCAATGTGCTCATGTGTCGATGTAAAGTATTTTAGCCAGTAGTTTTGTATCTTATCAGGTCCAGGTGTTTTCCAATTTAGTGTTTTACCTATTGCTATTTCTATATCTGCCTTATCTACTTTGATTTCGGTCATTGGTTCTAAATGCTCGGTTTCTTCTATTTCTTCCTGAATCCATTCGGTTTCAGGGTTATGTTCTACCGGCTTGGACCAGATATTTTCCCAAAATGTTTGCACTTCTGTAATGTTAGGTGGATTTGTGATATTAGATTCTTTATTAAAATTTCTATAAAATAATTTCTGATTCGAATTAAAAGTTTTATTGTCATTGTGTCTTTGATTTGATTTTTTATATCTATGCAACCTTTTTGATAATGCCTGCAATTTTTGTGTTTTATGATCCATGTCTTCTATTGCTTCCTGTTTACTCTTATGTATGTAGTTAAATTTAATCTGATTTTTTCTAGATAGATTTCCTTTTATAAATTGACTGAGCCTGCCTATTTCTTTTCTTAATTTTTCTATATTATTTTCTAAACGCCTCTCCCATGCTGGTTTATTATCACTACTTTTTCTTCTACCTGCTTCGTAGTTTTTATTGTTATGATTGAGAATGGTTGTTGTTGTTATTGCTGCGCAGTATATTAGATCATGTATTTCTTCTAGGGTTGGTTGAATATTGTAGGCGAGATGATTGCTAATTAACTGGTTTAGTGTGTTCACTGTGGCTTTGGATCGATTTGATATTTTTAATTTTGGTACATTCGGGCGTGATGTAGGTTCTGTTCCTCTGTATTTGGTTAAATTCTCGTCGAATATGTGTTTAATTTGTTCTAATATTAATGTGGCTTCGGGTGGTGATATGTCTGAATTATGTGTGTCTGTTAGTGTATTTTGTGTAAGTGTTGGTGTTGGTGATAGTGTATGCATTGATGTGAGTGAGGGATGTGTTATTTGTGTATCTGTAGATTGAGATAATGAGATTTGTTCAATTGCGTTCTGTATATTTGTGTGTGTATTTTGTGAATCATTTGTGTTTTGTGTTATTGGTTGGTGGTTGTTGGTTGATGGGATTGCGCTCAGGTATAGTTCTATTTCTTTCTTAATTTCCTCTCTATCTAGTAATGGTATTCTATTATTACGGTGTATAACTCGGATTTGGTCTGCTAGTCTTTGTTCTGTAATAGTGTGAAGATCTGGGCAAATTTCAATGAATTTGGTGTGTAATGTCGATCTGTATCCTGTGAGGTCTGTTTCGCAATTTGTTACAGTGTAGTAGCAACGAAGTAATTGTCGATTAACTTCATCTGTCCATCTCATTCGCTGCCTAGTTCTGCCAGCTAGGGTGGTTGCAGGAAGCATGTCCTGTAAAACACTTCTAGCTGATTCATGTGGAGTGTCTGTT
Source organism: Lithosia quadra (assembly GCA_963576445.1). Classification (NCBI taxonomy): domain Eukaryota; kingdom Metazoa; phylum Arthropoda; class Insecta; order Lepidoptera; family Erebidae; genus Lithosia; species Lithosia quadra. The sequence continues at coordinate 5,383,695 of OY754897.1, forward strand.
GTGGATGTGTTGCTTGTTTCGGCTGTAGTATCTTGACTGATCGTGACCCGCCTGTTCAATCTACGGCCACTGACGGTCCGCATGCTGCCACGTCCAGCGCCAGCTCCAGACGTGCCCTGGCGGCTCCCAGGTAACGATTCAACTGATTGGATGGTATTTTCTGGGACTAAATTGTAGTGGCCTGTATTTAAAAAATTACTCGGGGGTGATGACGGTACTGACGATGGTGATGACATACAAGAAGGGGTATATGAAATTGTGCTAGGGCTAAATGGTTCTATGGGGGTGGTTGTCCTGTCGGTTAGACTGGCTCCATCGTCAGTATTTTCGGCTGTAGCATCCTTGTCGGTGGGAGCCCGCCTGTTCAGCTCCTCACCGCTGACGGTTCGCATGCTGAGACACCCAGCGTCAGCTCCAGGTGTGCCCCGACGATCGCCCTCGGGTAGCGGTCCTTTAATTTTACTTTTACTCCTTGTCTCCATATTGTATGGGTTTCCAGAGCCATGTTAGCCGCGCCAGTAATTGTATAATCGCGTGTCCGCCCCCCACGTGAGTCAGGTGTTCGACTCGGACGTATGGTTGTGTTAGGGGGCTTATTATTATTATTATTATTATTATTATTCATTTATTTATTTTAATTCTTAAGTCTAAGTTTTTTTACAATATATCTATAAAAAACAAATTACAAAAATATTATAAAAAAACCTAAACCTAGAGCACCGCCAGCAGCGGGGCATGGCCCAAGCTACCGGTGGTTAGGGTTGCAGAGTGAGGAACCTCCTGACAATACGTGCCGTGTCAAGGAGTACTGCCTTCTGAATCTGACCCTTGATCCAGCCATGCAGCGAGAGCCTCTCGAGATGTTGGTCGAGGCTCTTCGCTATAAGGCCGTTCGCCGAAACGACTATCGGGACAATACTCGTTGAGTCAACATTCCACATGGCGGTGATCTCGTGGGCCAAGTCAAGGTACTTGCTGAGTTTGTCCTTCTCGGCTTTCACGAGATTCTCGTCATGCGGGATTGTGATGTCAACGAGCACTGCCCGGCGTTGGGATCGGTCTACCAACACGATATCAGGCTTATTGGCTACAATAGTCCTGTCTGTGATGATAGACCGATCCCAATAGAGCAAAGCACGACCATTTTCGAGAACCGGCCCCGGTGCGTACTTGTAGTACGGCACCTCAGACTCGACAAGGCCGTATTGAAGGGCAAGTTGCTGATGGATGATCCTGGCTACTAGGTTGTGTCTGTGCAAGTACTCTCCGTTAGCAAGATGAGAACAACCGGAAATAATATGTCGGAGAGATTCTCCGGGACGGCGGCATGCCCGACAGATGTCGACCGTACCGTCCTTCATGATATATTTCCGGTAGTTGTTCGTCTTGATAACTTCGTCAGCAATTGCACAAACAAACCCTTCGGTTTCCCCAAATAGGTCACCGAAACGTAGCCAGTTCACCGACGCATGCAGGTCCACATCAGGCCCCGTCAGGGCCCGATAGTACCGCCCGTGCAGCTCCTTGCCTTTCCATACATCCTTGCGGTCATCAGTGCTAAGTACCACCGGTTTACGCCAGTTCTCGTTTGCCAAGGAGAGCGGCGTGAGGCCCTTATCAACTGCCACCACATCGCGATGCATCCCACACTCGTTGCTTAGGAAGTACTCCCTGAGGCTGCACACTTCGCGGTTATGGAGGTTCTTAGCGTTATTATTATTATTATTAATACTGCCCCACCGTCCTACTGTCGTGCTGTCACGCTGTCGCGCTACCATGCTGTCGTGCTATCGTGCCAGTACTTTCCCACTGTCCTACAGTGCTACAGTGCTACAGTGCTACAGTGCTGCAGCGCTACTTACAGTGCAATGCTGCAGTGCTAGAGTCACTGCTACAGTGCTACAGTGCTCCAGTGCTGCAGTGCTACGGGGCTGCAGTGCTACGGTGCTGCATTGCTACAGTGCTGAAGTGCTAGAGTGCTACAGTGCTACTGTGCTACATTGCTACGGTGCTACAGTGCTACAGTGCTGCAGTGCTACAGTGTTACAGTCCCACTGTCCCACATAGTGACTGTCCCTCTACCTTTTTTTTTTTTTTTTTCGTGCGGAAATCCCCATGGATACCACCCCCGTCGGCCATCGGGGGTGGTTATGTCGGGATCGAACCGACTAAAACCGCACACCGTCTCGGGCCTTAGTAGCCGGGGTGTAAGGTTACCCAATGGGCATATCCCTCGCACCCCAGCTGACCCCGGGCCATCTACGGTTTTAAGATGGCCCCCTCGACCCCCCGAAAGGGGGGGTGGGGCGAGCATCGCGCCACTTCGTCGACGGTGGGGTGGAGGGTGACAGGAGGCCGTCCTGTCACCCAACCGTCGGCGCGCAGACAATCAGCTCGCCCCCCGCTCGCTCCCCACTGTGCCATCTGCTAGTCAGATGGACACGTGGAGAGCCTCGGAGCAGCCCTCTAGAGGGCCACTCCCACCCCGGCCGGATTGGCCGCAGGCAGCAGCGTCTCCCGTGGCGAGTGGGAGCCGCTGCTCGCCTCCGTTGTCCAGGTGCACCACGTAGAGGTTCCGGCCCGCACCCACTGTCCCTCTACCTCACTATCATACTGTCCTACTGTCGCACAGTTCTGCTGTCCCGCTGTCCTACTGTCGTACTAGCCTACTAATATTATAAATGCGGAAGTTTATTAAGATTTGTGTCGATGTTTGTTATTTAATAATCACGTTTTAACGGCTGAATGGAACTGGCTGAAATTTTGTACAGGGATTATCGTCTGGAATATGACATAGGTGATTTTGCATCCCTGGACTATGTGCCCATGGGTAGCAAGAACGGGAAGAGAATTTCTCGCAACAGCTAGTTAATAATATTAGTAAAAGTTTGAGCATGGTATGAACTTACAGGTCCTTCCTGCTTCAAGTCGAGATCTTCTTTATTAAACATTTCATGCGTTGTTTCATTACTCTCTTCTTCCCCCGCAATGTTAACCGATTCTTTGTTGAATTTGTTTATCGGTTCATAATCGGTAATAATGATTTTTTCTTCCTCATTTAGAACTTCTGGACGTTGGTCCTCTGATGAACTCTGAAATTCATTACAACCGTTAAAAATAACTTTACTTCAATGTGAAGTTATTTTTACGGATGGGTTTTGGTTTAAAGAATTTATTTCTCACTAGCTTCCGCCCGCAGTTTCGCCCGCGTGGAAGTCGGTATCGCCACCAAATCTATTTAATAAAACGACTCTTCACTCGACTCACCACTCCACTCCATACCACTCTCCACTCCACTGGTCTCCACTTGTCTAACCAAAACCTTTGTAATAAAACAAACCGCATCAAAATCCGTTCAGAAATTTTACGTCCACGACGGACGTAACAAGTACTGGACGGATTTTAATCCAGTTTGTTTTATTAGAAAGGTCTTGCTTAGACTTAAAATTTGACGTATGTTTGATTGCATTTGGTTGAGTAGAACCGGAGATATGACCTGAAAACGATAACCTACTGAAAAACGACGCGCAGGCGGAGCCGCGGGTATCAGCTTGTATAAAAAGTAGCCTATATGTTGCCTAAAAGGATGAACTATAATCGTACCAAGTTTGATCAAAATCCCTCCAGTAGTTTTGGATCCATGCGTGCACATACAGACAGACAGACAGAAAGACAAAAAATTTACTGATTGCATTTTTTGCATTAGTACTGTGATTAGTACCTATTGATCACCAAACTTCCCCTAATAGTTATTTTGTAAATATATTCAATGTACCTACAGACATTATAACAGTACACTTCACTCATAATGAGATACAGAGTAATTAATAATTTTTAACAGAATACCTACACCTCGGTGCACCAGAGGTCACCGCGCAAAAACGTGCATTTTAAGTTTCCCATTTAATATAAGAATCCTATCGCGATTTATTTGGTGTTTATTTATATAGGCTTACGAAAAGATGAATGGAATGCATGAAAGAGGATATATGGCAAAGAAGGGAGTGACTGAGGAAATGTCATCTGATAGGAATGTATGGAGGAGGAAGACATGTGCGCCGACCACAAATGATTGGGACATGGGACAGGGGCAGTTGGATGAGTTTTTCTCCGGTCTACCCGTGAACATGGCTGCTGAAAAACCCGCGAAATTTAGGGCTCAATGTAATTAAAATAACACCAAATAAAAGGTGATATCATCCGTTAAGAATAGTTTATTTCCATGTGCGACGTTCGCGTAAACCTCCGTTATCAACTATGTAAATTGACAGTAAGGTAAAGGTAAATTACTTAAGGTGCATCGTCCGGAACCTCCACGTGGCACACCCGGGCAACGGTACAAAATAAGCAAGTCGTAATTTTTTTTACATATAAAAGAAAGTCGTGTTAGTTACACTATTTATAACTCAAGAAAGGCTGAACCGATTTGGCTGAAAATTGGTGGGGCTTAGAATCAGGAGACGGACATACGATACCTTTTATCCTTTTTTTAGAGTGGAGTGGAAAGTGGAGTGGAGAATGGAGTAGAGAGTCCAGTGGAGAGTCGTTTTATTAAATTAAACTTGGTGGCGATACCGACTGCCACGCGGGTGAAGCCGCGGGCGAAAGCTAGTTTTGTATTTATAGGAGACAAGATGTTCATTGGCCATAGTCATACAACAAGGACAAATTTATGTCAAAATCATGCTACTTACACGTTCTCCTTTCGTCATCTCATAATCTTCTTGGTTTTCTGGTGTCTTCGAATCTGTTCCATTCCATATTACAGTGCTATCTAAATCACCCACGATTTCAATTGTTGGTTTGTTTGTCTGTTTTGCTAGCTCGCATTTCGTGCAATTTTTCTCCCGCTCTACATCTTTTTCTACTGTAGAACTCTGTAATTCAATCGTCATGTAGAATCGGCGCAACTTATTTGCTTATTTAACCGACTTTAAAAGGATGTTCAATGTTTGACCTTTTTATGTATGTTTTGTCTGCGATTAAGTATCTCCCATTTGGTACATTGATGAAGATTTTTGTTCAGTTTTTAGAAAAGTCTTTTTATTTTTTTGCGTTAGAAGGTTTTAGTATAACCTAAATACATAGGTAACAGATTTAAAAAGCATGTAAGGCGGTTCTATCAATTACCTATTTAACTTATTTTTATATTGGGCACCTTAACAGGTGAAGTCTCTGGAATTGAGAGGGGGTCACTATTACAACTATTAGGTAATCGGTGCTATTACCTACAGACACCGATAATACCTACTACTCGTACAATGGTTGATTTTTTTAACATTTGCTTTTGTTAAAGCATAGTCCTTCATAATACTATAGTAGCGGCACGATATAATGGCCGGTTTGACGTTTGTCCGCTCATGAAATTTCGTATTAATTATTGTGACATTTTAAAAGAGCAAATTGCTGTTCTTTATTGTCAATAGTGACGTACAGTAAGTCATAAAATTTTATCGAATGTAGGTATAATTTTAGGACACAATATTTATTTATTACATTGATTTCTGAATTATATAATGTATAATATAGGTACTTAATGTATATTAGTGTCCCACGATCATTAATTTTTAATTTTTTAAGATTATAATTACCTATTGGTGTACTTATTTCACACAACTCGGTATTTGTTTTTCGAAATTAATTTTTTTTAAATAAAATATATATAATTGACACTAGAACCACTGGCAAGCCCAATAATACCTCCGGCAAACTTACGTCAAAACAAAGCATTTTCGACTTGACGTTGCTTGAAGGGGTCCCCATTACATACACTAACAGTGATAATTATAATAGTGGCCCTCAACTTACTCTGTTTACGCCTTTTGTTGTGGATTTCGTCGATATGGCCGAACATACGCAGAGCTGAGTTCTAAACAGTCAGGCACGTGTGTTCGTTATAGGTACGTCTTCGTAAAATTTCGATCGTGAATCTCAAAATGGAAGGTCAATTTTACCTATAACTGTTAGACGAATAGATAACTAAAGAAAAATCTGGCGAGACTGGCACAGAAGAAAATAAACTTCACACACACAGAAAAAAACGAGCAAAACCAGTCGAAGACATGTGTGTAGCTACCTACTATTTACGGAAGAAGTATCCAACAAGAAAAAAGCTAGTGCAATCACTGAAGGAAGCTGGATTATATACTCATTTTCATTCCTAATTCCAATATTCAGTTCGTTCAAATGTATTAAGTAGGTAAAAATTTATATATTTTTTACTAAAGTTTTTGAATCAGGTAGGTAAGTACTGCTTGCAATAAAAACTTATAGATTTGATTACCTATATTTTTATCGAGAGTAAATTGACATTTCACATCACTATTGTAATATGTCAAAACGGCCATCATATCGTGCTGCTACTATAGTTACAAGTAAAAATTAGTAGTAATAAACTACTAATTTTTACTTTTAACTATCGTCTGCTTAAAGGTAAAGATCGTCTGCTTTGTGTGTTCAGCAACTTCTGAAGGCGACTGTAATATTATTAACTTGAAATCAAAGTAGGTACTTACGGATTCTATATTTTTCGAGTTGCAACCATCTTCAGTCAATATTTTTTTAAATGAAATCTCCGCGTAATTGTTACTGTGATTGCTATTTTCAACCTGAAAAGTGAGATTAGATCTATAAAAAAGGGATTTTAAGTTTATTTACTCATAATAAAATTAACATCTTGTTGAGCCATAAATCGTAAGCGGTAAGATTTTGACTACAAAAAATGCTAGAAAAAAAAATAGGTACGAAATTTTATTCTTTACAATATTGGTGGCTACGACTTTTGCCCTAAAGTGCTTAGTTGCCAAGATTTCGGGTATTAAAAGCCTTGTTCAATCGGAGCTTCGCAAGCTCGCCGGCGTCATACAGCATTTTGTGTTTTTATTTTTATACTCGTAATGTGATAGGTACATAAAAAAAACTAAAACTGTATTGGTAAATGGTAATATAATACAAGGTTAAATTCTAATTTTACGGGCTTTTTTCTTTCGGAAATCCCCACGGATACCACCCCTGTTAATCATCAGATCTGATTATGTCGGATTCAAATCGATTAAAACCGCACGCCGTCTCGGGTTTCCAGACGCCACAGTGTGAGGAAACCCAAAAGGCATTTACTTCGCAACCCGGCTGACCCAGGGCCAATCTCCGGCTTCGAGATGGCTCCGTTTTGCCCCCGGAAAAAGGGGAGGCGAGAATCGCGGTGATTTCGGCAGCAGGGTGATAAGTGGAAGTCGTGTCCCCCTCCCTCCCTTGCTGCGTTTCCCCTGCGAGTGAGAGGCGCTGCCATCTCCGTTGCTCGGGTGTACCGTGTAGTGTAGAGATTCCGGCCCACGCACCCTATTTTTACTGGTCTAACAATTCTTGGATATGTACCTTAGAAATGAAAGGTGTTGTTCCGTGGCTGCTAAGACCATCATTGTCAGAAACCTCTGGTGCATCCTGAAGTAAACTTTCTCGTTCTTTCTTATCAAATCTCGTTGCGAAACGCGAGTTTTCTAATGCTTTTTTTGACAACTGAGCATATATCAATATACTGTTCACGTTGTCCTCAACGTTATCTTGATCATCGATTTTTGATTTAAGACTCTGAAAAATTGGCTTGTACAGTTAACAACCAAAGTTACTTCATCATCATCTTCCTGCCCTTGTCCTAATTATTTCGGGTCGGCGCAACATGTGATTCTCCGCCATACATTCCTGTCCGATGTCATCTCCTCAGTCACTCCCTTCCTTTCCATATCGTCTTTCACGCATTCCATCCATCTTTTCTTAGGCCTACCTCTGCCCCTGAAGCCCTCCACATTCATACTTTGAACCTTTTTAACAACATTACTTTCATCTCTTCTCATAACATGTCCATACCACGACAGTCGCTCGCTTCTCAACCAAAGTTACTTAACACTAGATAATATAATATTTATTTGCAAACATATTATTACATCGGAGTTATTTAAAAAAAACTCGGGTTTGCTATGGTGATAGGTATTACCGCAATATTATCTTTTGAAATAAATGATTAACAAGAAGATAAAAACGTATTAAAATGTTCAAAAAATAACACATGGTACTGGGATTCGACCTCAAAAACTTTTACGATAAAAAACTCACAACGTTTAAAGCGAACCGGAGAGCTCCGAGACCACAACAACTTATTTCAACTAGAATAAAATTTACGTTCTTATAGCTTCATCACAATTTTTGAGCTATTACTCGAGAAATTGTAAATGATAAATACGAGTGGTTTAAGTCAATTGCCATTTGCTAGTGTGAGTGGACAAACAAGCTAATGACACACATGTAAATTATACCTGCGTTAGAGCATATCGGCATTACACACACAGATACCCTTTCTTTGCAGTCGAGTGTACCTACAGACGCAGCTACTTTATGACTTTTTTAGAAAGATAAGATAAATATTTTGAATTACCGGTTTTTCGTCAGTTGTAGGATCCTCTCCAGGCGTAGTATCGGTTGCGAAGGGCGCCGCATTGCTAGATATACTATTTGCCGGCTCAGTGATGCAATCTGAAATTCTTCCATCATCTTGCTCGCTTGTTTGCTCTGCAGTGCGCTTTATTTCTTCACTCAGGTCATCTTGGTCTTCGGGTTCGCTTGGAGGCCGATCCTATAGGGGAATGTATTTATTATTAGCGCCTAGGCCCGCGGCTCTGCCCTCGTGGACGTCGGTTAATGACAAGTCGTTCACTGTCCAGGCGGGTACGGCATGGTGGTGCAATGCGCTGCCATTATCAATTAAACGCGTAAAATCATTGGCTTTCTTCAAAACGATGGTGAAAGAGCACTACCTACTTGGGCCCTTAGGGTGGGTTCACTTATAACGGAGGATCCGTCACATAATTGTCGGTCGCGTAACGCCAGAACAGACAAATGTTTAGAAAAAAAAACTCGACCGTTCTCACCATGGAGCTATTATAAAGGTTCACACTCAACCGATGATACGTTAGTGCGTCGAGCGTACAGCGTCTATTCCGTTTCCGTCAACGCATTATCGGTAGAATTAGAATACATTTCGTAGGATATTCTCTTAAATTTGCATATTAGACAATTAAATTGGCCACTCAATATTCTTTTACTGTTTAAAGCATGCACCCAATATCGAGGTTTCCTTTTTCGTTCTTGTTCCAAAGCCTCCCAAATATAATTAGGTATTTCAATAGGCTTCGTGTTAAAATTATATTATAATATCACACAACATACAAAACCACTCTGTAGATGTTAAACGCACAAACTGACTGGACGCGTAGTGTGAAACGTTTTCTTTAATTCTTTGACCGAATAGACGCGACGGATGATACGCTCGACGTGCGCTCGACGCATTTGGCATAGGGTCGGTTCACATTTAACGGAGGATCGGTCGCTTATTGTCGGTCGCGTAACGTCAGAACAGACAAATGTATTATATAGATAAACACTCGACCGTTCACACTCAACCGATCATCCGTTAGTGCGTCGAGCGTACAGCGTCGAGCGTACAGCGTCTACGCCACCGCCTTACATTTTTTGTCTGTTCCGACGTTATGCGACCCACAATACGTGACGGATCCTCCGTTATATGTGGACCGACCTTGACACGACCTTGTTTTTTTTGACAACTGAGCATATATAGGTATATCAATATACTGTTCGCGTTGTCCTCAACGTTATCTTGATCATCGACTTTTGATTTACTCTGAAAAATTGACATGTACAGTTAACAACAAAAGTTACTTAACACTAGATAACATAATAATATATTTGCAAACATTTTTTTGTTTGGAATAAATTGTAAGTACATTACCTGTTTTAATACATCGGAGGTATTAAAAATAAACTTGGGTTTTCTATGCTGATATATTACCGTAACATTAACTTTTGACAAAATAAAAACGTATTAAAATGTTCAAAAAGTAACACATGGTACTGGGATTTGAACTCAAAAACTTTTACGATAAAAATCTCAAAAACGTTTAAAGCGAACCGGAGAGTTCCGAGACCACAACAACTTATTTCAACTAATATATTATAAAATTTACGGTCTTATAGCTTCATCACAATTTTTGAGCTATTACTCGAGAAATTGTAAATAATACTTAAAAACGAATGGTTTAAATCAATTGCCATTTGCTAGTGTGAGTGGACAAACAAGTTATTGACACACATGTCATGTAAATTATACCTGCGTTAGAGCATATCGGAATTACACACACACGTAAAGGTGTCTGTGTGCGCTGATACCCTTTCTTTGCAGTCGAGTGTACCTACAGACGCTGCTACTTTACGACTTTTTTAGAAAGATAAGCTAATATATTTTTGAATTACCGCTTCTTCGCCAGTTGTAGGATCCTCTCCAGGCGTAGTATCGGTTGCGAAGGGCGCCGCGTTGCTAGACATACTATTTGCCGGCTCAGTGATGCAATCTGAAGGTCTTCCATCTTCTTGCTCGCTTGTTTGTTCTGCAGTGCGCTTTCTTTCTTCATTCAGGTCATCTTGGTCTTTGGGTTCGCTTGGAGGCCGATCCTATAGAGGAAATGTATTTATTATTAGCGCCTAGGCCCGCGGCTCCACCCTCGTGGACGTCGCTTAATGACAAGTCGTTCACTGTCCAGGCGGGTACGGCGGTGGTGGAATGCACTGCCGTTATCAATTAAACGGGTGAAATGATTGGATCACAAGAAGGCATTCCCGCTAACCCCTCTAACTAACTAAGATAATATATTAAGTACTTGTGTTAGGAGTGTATTCACGTCGGTAGTGTAAAGGCCAAGGTTCGAACCCGAGTTCTCGATCGTAATAATCGATATCAAAATATAACATACCGGTTGTTCCATGGGTTGACCGTATGACGCGTGATGTTATTCCTCTAGGCAATCGTTCCCACAAACAAAAGTACCTATTTAGATAATGTTGATTCAACTCTGTATCTTCATGTGGACTCTTTTACAGCTACAAATGAAATATTTCACGGTCTTGGTGCAAATTATCGATAAAATGTTATTGTATCTTATCAAAATGATAGTTACTTAAATGTCGTAGGTATGTCACTTGCAATAGATAACAATCACTTAATGCATGAATTAAGTACCTATTTCTTATATTGTAGTAGGTACTTATTTTTTTGACAAATAAACTTAACTAAAACCGCGGTAGCCTAGTGTTATGAGTAATGGACTGCTAAGACGAGGTCTCGGGTTCGATCCCAGGTTACCATGGCATACACCAATGACTTTTCGATGCTTTTCGAAGTTATGTGTGTATTTATCGCAAGTTTATAAGTGCCGGTTAATGGCAATAGGCTCGCCACCTATTACATTGGGACCTAAACATAATTGGCGAAATGTGGGTGCTAGCACCTCTGCCTACCCCTTCGGGGATATAAGCGTGAGTTTATGTTATGTTATGTTATAAAATTTAGACCTACCATCGTACCTACCTACTATCCGTGCAATCGCCCCCATGAAACGCACTTATCCCTTAATCGAACCCAAACACGGCACGTGAGAGTTCATTCGGCCTAAGATATTTAATTGATTGTATACATACTGGCCTCAAGTCTGCTATTTCAATAGTATCTCAGTTGTGTGTCGATGGAGTGTCGTCGGCACGGTTTTTCTGTTTTCGTATTCTACTAACTTTTAAAAGACCAATGGCCTACCGACATCCTACCGATGACTCATCACTGAACTGTCGCTGATACAAATCGGTAATCGGCAATTCGATGTTGTCGCGATGTCTTCGTAATTGTTTGGGAAATGGTATTCTACTATTATTTGACAGTTGTTTCAATGACTTCAGGATGGTTTTTGTCATTGAACTACAATTGAGCTATCATTAAGTATGCAGAAACTGCTTTTTAGTGAGTGTTTCGTGTTGCGTATCCACGTACAATAATTAAAAATGGTGTGGTATGGTGTTATAAACCCACAATGCGAGTGAAACTTAAAACAAAACACAAATATCGCGGTGCACTTGCACGAATTAGTGAGTCGGCATGGTTTTGCACTTTTCGTATTCTGCTAACTATTTCAGACCATTGGTCTGGCGATGACTTGCCACTGAACTGTCATTGATACCAAACGGTAGTCTGCAAATCGATGACGTCTCGCTGTCTTCATGAAATGGTATTCTACTAAATTTTTGACAGTTTTTTCAATGACCTGACGAAATTTTTATGATGGCTGTTTGTCATTAAATGACTATTGAACTACCATCCAGCAGACACTACTTTTTCGCAAGTGTTTCGTGCTGGCAGCGTATAATATAGTGTTGATCGTCTTAATTCAGACGCAATAGCAACGTTTTGCAGAGGATATTAGAAGGATTATTGTATCAGAGCCGAGAAAAGTAGGTATCGAAGTGGTGGGGAGTTGGGGGATGGGGGAGTCAAAACAACGAAAACGTGCATTGTCTGACATTTAGTATGTATGTGAATAACAGAAGATGAATTGACTATATAATGTTTTGAATTGGAGAGGGGGGAGGTGGGGGAGGGGGGATAAGTTCTTCCGGGTCAAAATCGATCTCACTCAACTGATTAACAGACGAGGCTCTGGTGCAGGCTTCCCTCTCGACCCGGAGCGGTCAGACGGCAGTCGCTCCTGTAAAAGTCACGATACATCAAAACAAGAGAGCGGACCCCGGGTGAATACTGGATGCTAAGGAATGAAGCGATGCCGATGAATTTGATCATAACGAGGTTGGGGGAGGGGGGGGGGGGGATACACGCCTTAAATACCAACGGTATACGTCAAGAGGAATCTCTCTTAAAGTTTAACTATTATTACATAAATAAATAGGTAAATAAATAAATTAATAAATATTCTACGACATTCTACACATCGCTCCTTCGACATTCTATCGCTTCAAAGTTTTTCGTCCCTTTGTCGCATTAAAACCAATATGGCGGTGTTCGCATCAGTGTTAACGTACATACAAGCCGCTGTCGTCCTACTAAGACTCCACTGATACTGATGAGAAAACGGCATTCTGCTAATATAAACTCACAATAGCAGTTGAGTCTCACTGGAATGGCACAATACGTTCAATGGCTCATCAGTGGTCGGTCAAAGAATATTACCATTTCGGAATAATTAAATATACCATTTCGATATTTAATAAAATGCAATTATTTCATTTTTACGGTGAATTAACTGGTTGTTGCCACGTTTACACGTTTGTATCAATATATAATGATACATACTTATAAAATGAACTATGGGGAACTAAATAAAAAAAATTTTACCTAAATTTTTAATTTTCAACAGAATGGCAGTTTTGATTTTAAAGAAATGGCAATGGTAGCAGACACCACCATTTTGACACCACTGACGAGCCAGTACAATTCTAGCGACATCGACAGTATATTGTCTTTGAGATATTACGTTAGCAGACTGCCGTTTTTTAGATCAGTGTTAGTTGACTTTCAATAGTGTGTCAGTGGAATGCCACTGGCTTGTGCTTTAACGTAAAATAGCAGACTTGAGGCCCTGTGTGTGTACAATGAAGAATTGATCATTCTTATGCACCGCCCAATGAGCTCGTATATTTATAACTAGCCTATGACCGCGGTTCCGCTCGCGTGGACATTGGTTTTCGCATTTTTTATATATCCGGTTCTACTCAACCGATTGTGATCAAACATACGTATGATTCTAAGTCTGATCAAGACCTATCAAACAAAAAAACCGCATCAAAATCCGTTCAGTACTTTTTTCGTCCATCGCGCACTTTCACACACGATTTTTTCATAATTTCATAAATAAGTATTACAATTTTATTACAGTAAGATAAGATGTTGTATATTGAGTAAGAGATTGCTTTATACATGTGCCTACTGTGGATATACCAACCTACCGTTGAATAGGTTGGTGAAGTAGGTTTAAGCATCTCAGAGTACCTACCTAAGTTGACGAAATAAGATCAGTCAAACAAAACCTATCATGATAGAAACTACTTTTTTTAGTTGAATGTTTTTTTTAAGCAATTGCATGCTAACTGTCTATATAACTATAAAAATCATTACTTTTTTTAGTCTTCATTTCCAGATAGGCAGCCTTCTTTAGTGTTTACTAACAACCCATCCTTGTTTGCTTCCTAATTTACACATAATTTATAGTCTGGATCCATCAGCGGTAATTTAATCGTAACTTACAGTATGTACCATTTGATACCTATAGTAGTGATAGTTATTTGTTACACAAGAGTACAAAGTTGCTTTTTAAGCGCGTGCTCAGTTTTGATGACCGAGCACGCAAAGGGTTTGATTCACAAAATAGAACCCTGAGCGTTAAATCTGAGTGAGAAAATCAAAAGAGCACAAGGTGAAAAATCTTTGCACTCGAGTGCAACACGTAACTTTCTGCCCATCTCAACGAGGAAATGACTAAATGCAAAAAAAAAAAACATTTCTTCGTCACTCGAATCACTCATTTTAGGTTCCTTTCTCACTTGTTTTCAAGTTTCTTGTTAAGTAACCTAAAGTTTTAACATTATGATTATGTCACGACTGGACTGCAAAGGGTCGAGTGTGTTGGTAACCTCAAGATCTAAATACTGTGCAGAGTCATCCCAGAGATACCTAAGAATAGAGTGTTCCACGCCGGAATGGATTTGTGTCTTGTATTGTAGAAGACACCACTACTCCCGGGCGGTGTGGCGTGAGAAACCGTTTCACCTTGTTTAGAACTTTTAGTTTCCGCGGTACAAGGGTATAAAAGGAGGTCCGGTATAAAGGGTGAAATATTTTACTTTCAACTGTTAACTAACCTTTATTAATTTACAAAAATCTTCCACTCCAAAATCGATTTATAAAAACATTCATGCTCATGAGTAATATGGGCATTAGGTACTTTGTAAATACTCTCTCCCCCTTTGTTAGGTTGTAAATATTTTAGTTAGTTAATTTAATTTTGTTGTTAGTTAAAAACAAAACTAAACTTGTGTGCAAAATTTCATCTGAATCGGTTGAGGATAACTGCTTCAAAATTCAGTTGCAGGATTTGACCCGCACTAACATACATACATAGGTACATGAAAGAAAGAAAGAAAGAAAGAAAGAAAATGTTTTTTATTGCGGATGACATAACATGCACACGTAAATAACATGCCGGGCAAGTTATGCTTGAAAAAAAATAATTTTATAAAATTATAGAAAACATTTAATTTTTTTTGATCATAGACGTAAACTCTACCATGTATCTCAATCTTGCAATTGAACGTGGTCACCCTGGATCACCACAAAGAAAGAGGCGCGAATGGGCGCAAACAGGATATATCCTTGGGTGCAAAGCGCATAATATAGGGTGACATGGTTAACAATGAACCAGTAAAAGTTTGAACCTTCAAAAATCCACCCTATCTAACATTTTTAAAGAATTACTGTTTTTATTAGACGACACGAAATATATTAAATATTTGTTTTGTATACAAAATTCGACTATACCTGTATCAAAATAAGAGTTATTACCATTTTTCCAAAAAACGGCGATTGGTTCATTGTGTACAAGCGTGGGTACACAGTGAACCGGGTGGGTAGTCGACAATGAACCACTATGTACACAGTGAGCCATTACTAAAAATATTTCTTTATTTCATGAGAAAAAAATATATATAATCAGTTTTAAACGTCGTTTATTTATTTGCATTTAACATCAATATTAATAATGATTATCTCAGTACAAAAAATACTCCTAAGGCTATAAAAAGGAACTTTGACTATACTTAGTAATAAAGCTTGGCTCATTTAACTCTTAACATTTTAATCAGGCTTATACCTAATAAAATTCAAATAAAATTATTTTTCAATTATTTGCATTTAACAGCAATACTAGATCTTCCTTCATCATATCTTTCATCATGACCGCCTTTTTTTCTATTCTAAAATAGTAAAATTAATAAATTAGAACATGTAGGAAAAAATATAAGTAGGTATTCATATTTCGAAAGAGGAACAGTTTAGTATGTTTAGTTCCATTAAATTATCTTATTGTTCGTTTGTGTTCTTATTTGTTTTATGTAAATTTTATTTTTAGTGTATTACAATACTATTTTGTTTTATTTACACAGTACCTACTAAAATATATTGGTACACAATGAACCAATGGTTCATCGTGTACCGTATGTTCTTGGTTCACTGTGTACTAGGGATACCTACCATTTTATATTTGAAGTCACGTAACTTTTGAATAAAACAATATGAAAGGAAAACAAAACATCGTACTTATTAAGGAATAGTCACTTTTCACGTGTAATTGGTGAAACATATTGGAAATAATTATAGGTACAACGATTCTAGAAACAAATTAATGGACTTACTTTTTTTCCGTTTTTATGACCCCAACAGAAAAATAACACGGTAAAAGTGCGTTCTTGGCGGGAGCGCGCCGTGGACTAGGGAGAGCGGCAGGGCACGTAAAATGCTTCGAATTCAGTTCGTTGCACGGTTCGGTAACGTCGCGTTCGCACCGAATGATTGGTGGTTAATTGTGTACCACTGGTTCACTGTTCGCCACCTGACCCTACGTTGACGTCATAAAAGGCGATATTTTTTCCCAATCCCTACCCCTACGCGACGCAAACTCTATTTCTTATAAGTATAACCTCCTTGGCATAAGTTAACTCTTTTACTCGGTCATCGGTTTTAAGAATAAAGCTGTCAAAAGTTACAAGATTTGTGAGTGGTTTAAGTTTTGTATGAAAATTGCGCATTTGTTGTGGCAAAGCAGTAAGTTTATTTTACTAGTTCAAAATAGTGTAATAGCTGAGAAGCCGAGTAGGTACCTAAGCCAGGGTGCAGGCCGGAACCCACACGCGGTCCACCGGGCCATCGAAGACGCGCTACGGGTGGACGCTTCTTTCTGCCTGCGGCAAATCCGGCCGGGGTGGAGTGGCCCTCTAGAGGTCTGTTGTTCCGAGACTCTCCACGTGTTCTTCTGCCTAGCAGAGGGCAAAGTGGGGAGCAGGCGGGAGATTCTCCGCGCGCGGAGGGTTGGGTGACAGGACAGCCGTCTGTCACCCTACACCCCACCGTCAGCGAGGTGGAGTGATGGTCGTCCTACCCCTCTTTCAGAGGCTCGAGGGGGCCATTTTAAAACCGTAGATGGCCTGGGGTCAGCGGGGTGCGAGGGATATGCCTGCTAGGTCTGAAATCACTCCCGGTGGCCGACGGAGATGGTATCCGTGGGAATTTCTGCATGAAAAATGATAGCGACGGTTCAGATTAGCCGCACTACACAAAATTGGAAAGCATGCCAAATAGTCTACAGAAAATATAGCGTAGGATGGATTTATTGACAGAATGTTTTTTTTTTCAGAACATGAACATATTGGTCTCGTGTTTTTGGGGCTTTATGCTAATCTTCATCTCATTTTTGGTGTCTCTGATCGTTGTGGGTTTCTATATTTTTCTATTACCGTTCACTGTTTGCATAGACGCGTTGGAGGTGAGTTAGTACATGTACCTACATTATTATTTAGTTAACAGTCTACTATTTACACAAAATAAACAGGTACTATTATGTAAGTGGAGATAGGATATGACGGTATCTCCCACCCGAATTTAGCAGTCCGACTGGGATAACACCTCCTCCTTACAGAACACTGCCCCATAATAACCATCGTTTTGTGTTTCTGGCGTTAAGTAGGATAGCCAGAGTTAACTGGAGGATTCTCTACTGTCTGCGGGGAGATCAATGTCTACTGCTTTGTCAACACAGAAACTCTTCCTCCAACTGATCCGATGCGCGAGTGTGATGACTAGTGTTGCGTACGTCCATAGGCCACAGTGACCGCTTCACATCAGGTGGGCCGTGTGCTTGTCTGCAACTTAAGTTGTATAATAAAAAAACTATTTGGTCGTGTGGTTAGCCGATGTTGGACTAAACCGCACGCCGCCGGCACCTTCTCGGATCTCTAATACCAGGGTTTAAGTTGGTCCAAGAAACCAAATCCCCCACACCTCGACTCATCTGAAAAATTATCCTGAGAGCCGGGAATTCATTTAGACGTTGGTAGTTGGTACCTCTTAATTTTCGTTGTCTTATACAATGAACTGGTTTTATTATGTATAACTGGCTGTTGCCGGCGACTTCAGCCGCGTGAAATTCTGATAGGTACCTACATCTACCATTTCCATGGGCACTTAATACTAGGTATTTTGATTTTAAGGGCACCATGCTTTATGTTAACCATCGCCTGCAGCTCCTGCTCCGACGATGCCAATATAACTTGATCATCGGCGTACTCGTACAGGATGCATTTGACGGTTAAGTCATTCATTCTTAATCCAAACGCAGTCTCGTGCAGTTTTTTCAAGCAATCGTCTATGAATAAATTGAACAGCCCTGGTGAAGCTACACATCCTTGTCGAATACCTTTTACAATGTTAAACCAACCTTGGCAGGCTCCGTTTATCCTGACACAAGCACTGGAGCCCTCATAGAGAGGATCTCAGTGCTCGTATCAAGCTGCCGCTCACCCCCTTTGCAATTAATTCCTCACCACTCTGTCATAGGCCTTTTCCAAGTCTACGAATATGCAGTAGACCTTTTGCCTCTGAGCCAAGAATTTTTCGGCTATGCTTCGTAAGGAAAAGACCTGATCCATACCTACATCCTCTTCCTTTATAACTATTTGAAAGTTACAAAACTATTACTTTTTTCTTTTTACCATCTAAGCTCTGCAACCCAATAGGTCTCTATGACGCTCGAGTAAATCCTTATTTGGCATCGTGGGCTCCCCTACTACTATTTGATGAGTTATTTTTATTTCTTACAGGATGTAACTGATTTTCTACTTAAAGCGGTGCAGTTTCCGAGGTATTGTGCAGAAAAGATGACGGAGGGATGAGGATTTTTAGAATTATTATAGTCGAAATAATGTGCATACTAAAATGGTACCTATTTGGATTTCGTTGTCATTGCAAGAAATAAACGTATTATAGTTAGCATCTGATTTATTTTATTTTATTTTGTTTATTTATTTAGACTAGATTAAAACAAGTTTCAAAATGTGGAATCGCAATTAGTAATCGTTTACACCTAGGTAGGTATGTATTTACTATAATACAGTCCATACTGGTAGTCTGGAAGAAATCGCAGACTTTTTTTTCATGTTACCCAGGTACCCATAAGTTTTGGTCGTGTGAAATAACGACTATCTATCTATCTATTTACATCTACTAACTGCGTTTGTAGTTACGGGTTATAGTATCTGCTTTTAATGAAAAATATCAAAATGATGAAATTGTGATGTGTTGGAATTAGAAGTTGTCACTGTTATATCTACTCGTATGAGAAGACAGCTAAAACTGGTAGGTACCTACTTCAATATTATGTTATTTCCAAAGGTTATTTCAAATTAAATTAATCATTATAGTCATTTTGCACCTTTTTTTTTATTGTGCGAAAATCTTCACGGATACAACCCTGTCGGGTCGGGGATGGTTATGTCGGGATCCTGAGAAACCTATTTTAAATCCGAGAATTAACGTAGTGTTACATGGTGCGAGGTATCAAGCGATAAAGTTGTTCAATAGTCTGCCCAGAGTGACTTAAAAACCTTAAAGCTTGATATCTACATCTACATAATATCCATTCTTTCAAGAAAAGTTAAAGTCCTTGCTGTTGAAAGAATGTTTATTACACAATAGACGAATTTATATGTGGTGCAACGTACCATTTCATCTGGATTCAAAGTTTTCACAATTTGGTTATAATTTTTTCGGTAGGTAACTATTTTATTTTTATACGTAGTAGGTACTACCCGCACATGAATAGCTATGGTACTGTCGTACAGAAGGAAATCTCCCTAAGAAAGCTTAAAATTCGAATTCACTTTCATAGGGCTGCCAATATTTTCATTAAATACATCAACAATGATTTTATCATTTAATGGATAATTTATTTTTTTGCGAATATAGGTACAGAGTAATGATGTTAAAACATTATTTTATATGGGGTTACCTTTTCTTTTCGTGCGCCAATCCCCACGGATACCCCTCCGCTGGTTAGCATGGGTGGTTATGTTGTTCTTGGACCGACTAATACCGCACGCCGTCTTGGATCTACAGACGCTGGGGATAAGGTAGTCCATAAGGCGTTTCCCTTGCACCCCTGCTGCCCGTGAGCCATCTACAGTTTTTAGATGGCCCCATACTCTACATTATAATGGTGCTAAGAAATCTGTTTATATAACAGTTTACACCCCGGTAATTGAGACCCGAGATGGCATGCGGTTTTAGTCGATTTGATTCCGACATAACCACCCCCGATGGCCAACGAGATTGATATCCGTGGGGATTGCCGCATGATAAAAAAAGGTATTATCGGATTTTTTAATTATAAAATAATAAAAATTTGCCTCCATCAAGGGTCAAACTGAAGAGTGTACTTGCTGTAAGCTAGTATTAAATCAGTTTCTAATAAATGGAGTTTATAAGAAGACCTAGACAAACTTGAGTAATAAAAATGAAACAATTCTTGTTAATTCTGTATTGTAGGTAAACATTAAAAAAGATAAATGTCATAAATGTATACGAGACACGAGAAATAAAATATGTACGAAAACGAACATAACTCTATAAGAGTATATAATTTTTGACCGACTTCCAAAAAGCTTTTCAATTCGAATGGAACTACTGGGATACGGCGTGTTTTTTTTAGCATATGCAGGAAACCAATGTACAACTCAATGGACAGGTGTTAAACCTTGTGGAATCGACAGTGTTCTTATACTTTGTCAAATGTAGGATGATAATAATGACAGGTCTAAATAGGGTAGCCCATATAGTATAATCGAAAATGAATCTTTCGATTTTCGATTATTGTTCCCGTAGAATATGGAATCGATATTTAGAAAAACACAAAATCTTTTTATTTTTTATTATTTTAGGTAACTTACTTCAGGATGACAAAAGAGAAGTTTTATGCTAAAGTATTTATGTTTCGTACCATATTTAGCTAATTAGATCACAAAAATTTTAGTAGTATAAGTACTTAATAATTTTAATAAATTACTTATAATTCGATTCATTCGATTCATTTGTGTATAGTCAATTGTGCTATATTCTTGCAAGACGCTTCACTATGACAAGTGGGCGGGGCTTGTCTATGAAATACAATAATTTTATAGGGGTATGATTTTGTATAAAAAAATACGATACTTCATAGACATGAACTGTCATTTTTATCATCCTAAATTAGACAAGGTATAGGTCTAAGCATTGATAGGAAGCTACAGTGGGGTTCACACATAGAAAAAATAGCCAGTAGGCTAAGTTCGGCTTCTTTCGCCGTAAAAAAGATTAGGACTTTAACAGACGTGGACACGGCAAGAACTGTCTATTTCAGCTATTTTCATAGCATCATGAGCTACGGAATTCTCCTTTGGGGTAATTCCGCAGACTTAAACACGATCTTTGTTTTGCAAAAGCGGGCTGTGCGTGCTATTTATAACTTGGGCCCAAGAGTCTCCCTCCGAGAAAAATTCAAAGAAATAGACATTCTTACTGTAGTCTCACAATATGTATTTGAAAATCTCATGTATGTGCGGAAAAATATTTCACAATTTCCAAGACTTTGTGATAGGCACAATATAAATACCAGGCACAAAAACAATCTGGTAGCCTGTGATAGTAGGCTCCAAAAAATCAGTAATTCTTTTCGGGGTAACTGTTACCTACGCTTTTTCAACAAACTCCCAAGCGAAATTAGAGATTTACATGTAAGTAAATTTAAAAATGTTGTTAAAAGAAAACTCTCCCAAAAAGCTTATTATAAAATTCAAGATTATTTAGATGATAAAGAAGCTTGGAAATGAACTGTTCACTCAACTATGTTACTCGAAATAATATTGTATCTAGACTAAGGCAATGGTTGTAAATAGACCAAAAAAAAAACAGCCCGCTGAGTTTCTTGCCGGAGTCTTCTCAGGTCTGGGCCGCGTTTCGAACCGGTGGTCCATTTGCTTCTGGTTTTAAATATTTATAATTTGACGTTTTGTAAGTGCCGATTAAAATGGTCTATACAGAATAAATGATTTTTTGACTTTGACTTTGACTTTGACTATCTATAAGAGATCTCTCCCAGCAAACCTTTGAGCGTAGAGGTAGAAAAGTTAGAGAGTTAAGCAAAGTGTACCTACACCTACATACAAAGTAGGTACCTATAATAAAAGTATAATTCAACGATGCAAACAACCCTGTTACTATGTAAAATACTTTTTGAACAATTTTATTTATTTGTTGAATTTTATACTTAATACGAAATTCATATTTTATTTCTTGTGTTCCATTCTTGATGAGACGCTTGTAAAGTTAGCAACGCTTATGAAAATATGAGAAATTTTTATGATAAAAATTGCACGACAACCCTTACTCGCACCCGAGAATAACCAGATAATACTGGTTGGCCCCCAAGCCGAACCGCTTTTACCCCGAAACGTCTTCGGTCCTGCCCCCCGCGCCTTGTCAGTGACACGTCACGCACACATGTCTGTGCGCTAGTAGTACACCCGCGCAATGAGCTAGTTAGAATATTTCACTCTGTACTTATCTTTACTCATGTGCTAGTAGTACACCCGCGCAATGAGCTAGTTAGAAGATTGTACTCTGTACTTATCTCACTGACCTGAAATAACTTATTCAGGTCAGTGACTTATCTTTACTCATGTGCTACCCGTGCGCTATAAGTTGAGACCTGACCGCTAGACGTCACTGTCACGTGTTTGTACAGCGCATAAAAAAATATCATAAAAAAGGCTTCTGCCCGAGTCGTTACCTACTTGTCTACCTATTTTTTTGCGAACAGTATATAATATCACGGGCGACTGAGGAGCAGTGCGGGAGGAAGTAGGCGGAGAGCCCAGGTCTCAACTTATAGCGCTCGCGTTATACCTACTTGATTTAATTATTTTTGTTGGACCAATGATATTATATATGTAATCATTGTGTTGGACTGTTTTAAATTTAATTGCATGTAATATTTTATTCTATCTAGCTAGTGTTTAAGTTTTAAATTCAGACACAATTTGTAATTGGGGGCGTGGGTTCGATACCCGCTCAGTGCAAATATTTGTGTGAATGAATAGCCTCTGTAGCAGAAGGACAGATACGCAAAATCCCGGAATATGGTCTATTTGCGCATGTATTTCCTTAAACCCTTGAACCGCCTTGAACCGAACAGATGCAAATCATCAGTTTTGAGTTTGGACATTTCTCTGTGTATACACAATAGGGTTTTGCTCCGGCGAGAATTTTAATCTCCGGAGATTTTCTCCGGTTTAAAAGAATTTCCAGAGATTCTTCGATAAATCTTAGTCAAAATTCAGATTATATATTTGTGACGTAAAATCAAAAATACGACGGTATTTTTAAATATTTAATTTGTTATATTATAAAATATACTTAATTAAATTATGTTATACCTATAGACACCTATAGATTATTTATATTTGTATGTATTTTATAAATATAATTCATTTCTTTAATCATTCAAGATAGATTAATGAAATACACGAAATAATAGTAATAATAGTCGTTAGCATTATGGGGACGTTTGGGACTGAGGAGGTTACAAGAAGATGCAGCGATTCTACTGCATAATAAAGGGAAGAAGGAGAGGATTATTAAAAAGTACGGCAGATAATGATTTCCAATATATCTTATAAAGGAAAACAACGAAAGGCAAGGCAGCCCGGCACGTTAGTAAGGTCAAAAGATGAGTACCCGGAACGGATAAAAAAAGCAACTGTCAAGTGTCAACTCTACTGTCACTTTTTAAGAACCGAAAACATCAAAACTCTAAACAGACGTGACGCGTCATGCGATTTGAATAAATAAACGTTACATTTTAAGTAAAGTGATCATAAATTAACATTAGAAGATGCCTATTAATAATCCTATAAATGATAAGAAGAAGGCCCTGTTGGCTTACAAGGAAAAAATTCTTGAGGAGATTCAATATTTTAATAACAAAATTGATGAATTTCCCACCATCCATAAGAACAATTGCTATTACGATGATTCTGATAGGTAAAATTCAAGTTACATGTTCTATTTTACTTATTAATCTCATGATAAGTGTTTTTCAGCTAATGATGATATTACAACATTATAACGAGTATAAACTTAGCATCAACTAGTCTGAACATATTACATACTGTGACCAGACTCGAGTAGGTATTCTTACCTACTGGCTTTGATTATCTAAGCCTACTGTATAACAAGGTGAGGGATCAAGTGGTCAAAAGGAATAAAATGATCAGATGAATTTTGCAGGTTTAAAGAGAAAATGAATATTAGTTAAGGTAACTGAAATTCCTAGTATTTTCTAGCTCCTCCAGGCAGCGTTAGTAGTCGAATGACCAGGATTCGAACCCAGCACTTCAAGTTTAACTATGAACGATCCCTATTGTTTATACTCAATTTACATTTGAAATTTGGAGTCTACGTAGTACACATGTGCGAATATTTTGATGGTCAAGATTTTGTCTCAAGGTATAATAGATTATTACGTGCTATAATGAAAAGAAATATGTCTCACATTTCAGCTCAGACTCTGAAGACTACTTCCTTCTTCCCAGCATCAACGCTGGCCTTGATGTCAGACAGCTGAAGTTACAGCAAGCAACGCTTGAAACTTGTCTGCAGGCTACGCAAGAGCTTACAAATCTAACTGTATTGCAGTCAGAAATTGATGTGCTAGTACAAGATCCTGAACTAAATGGGTAAGTGTTTGTTTTTCTTTATAGTAGTCAGGTCAATATGATTTCACCATATATAGGATGTCCCAGTGTATGTGCGTGTGTATGTATTAATTATAATGTATCTTTTTTTTTTTTTTTTTTTTTTTTATACTACTTAGGTGGCAGACAAGCACACGGCCCACCTGATGGGAAGCGGTCACCGTGGCCTATGAACGTGTGAAACACTAAGGGTGTCACACACGCGCTGCCTACCCTAAAGGGAAGGGGGGAGGGCTGGGAAGGAGTGGGGAGGCTAGGAAGGGATGGGAGGAGGAGGGGTAAATTGAGCTCTGGCTACCCTACTTACCGGCGGGAACACAACTCGATGGTTATTATAAATCTACTTGTGATCCTCATTATCGAAACACTATAGTAGCGGCACAATATAATGGCCGGTTTGACACATTACAATAGTGATGTGAAATGTCAATTTATTCTCGATAAAAATATAATCAACTCTTTATGTTTTTATTCCAAACAGTACCTGATTAAAAAAAATAATTAAAAGAATATAAATGTTTACTCAACATATTTGAAAGAACTGAATATTGGAATGAAAATGAGTATAATATTATTTTATATGCACACAAGAATCAAAATAATACAAAAAGAGACCAAAAAGGGGCCATAAAAGCCCATATTTAATCAGATTCGTCCATGACCACCGATTACCTATACAAACTATTAGGTAATGCGTGTAGAGCTTCAGACACGTATTGATAAGGGAGAAACAGACATTACCATACGATACGTCCAAGGTCACCCTAAGATTGTTAACTCCAAACTCACAAAAAACTAAGCCAAAACATCGGGTCAAGAAAGCTAAATTACAACCATAACAACACAGAGCATGCCCCTTATATGCATAAACAACCTAATCAAGACTCATACGACGATCCCTCATCCAAAATGACAACAATTACTGTGCTATATACAAACATACAATCAATAACATCCAAATTGGACTTATTAACTGCCAGAGTGAACACATTGAAGCCCACTCTTATTGTAGTCACAGAAACTTGGTTAAAACCGTATGTAAACGATTCCATAATAAACATCCCAGGATACAAGATATTCAGAGACGACAGAATAGACAGACGTAGTGGTGGAGTTGCAATATATGCTTTAAAAACAATGAATTACATTACAATTAAACTTAACAACACCTATAACAAAAAGTATGACACCACTGAATGTCTCTGGGTTGATGTTAGTATAGGAGTAACCAAATACTGTCTGTGTGGACTGTACAGAGGTCAAAAAATTTGCAATTAACAATATAGTCATAAAATTTGCAAACAACTATAGAACAAGATAATGCCTTTCTTGACCAACTTAACCACATAGCCGAATCTAATACTGTGGTCATATTCGGTGATTTCAATTACAACGGGGTGAAGTGGCCACTGGAAACTAGTGGTTACCTTACTCCTATAGAAAATAATTTTGTAAATTGGTACAGTAATAGCGGCCTGCATCAACTGATAACTGAGAACACAAGGTTTCGACATGGTAACCGACCATCTCTCTTGGATCTGGTTCTAACAAACGATGACACACTTATAGCGAGTGTGGACCAACAAGCTGGTATCGGCAAAAGTGATCACATCTGCTTGATTGCCACTATGCAAGTGATAGTACCGGAACAAAAGAAGGAATCAAGGTTTAGACTGAACTATGCTAAAGCTGACTATGAAAAAATTAATGAAAAATTGCAGTGTGTGCTGTCCAATAGATTGAGCGAGATAAGGTGCGCAAAGCAACAATTTGAGATCCTTCACAGCGCACTTGAGGAAGCAATAAAGTTATATGTACCTCTAATACAACTTACTAAACAAACATTAAATAAACCCTGGATATCAAAGGACACCAAAAAGCTTATAGACCAAAAGCTTAAACTATGGAACAGATATGCGCTGACTGGACTGGACCAGCACTACAGAGAATACAGGACATTTAACAACAAGTTAGTGAATTTAAACAGGGCTTTGCGTATAACATATGAACGGGACTTACTACAGTCTGGCCCCAAAAGGTTTTATTCGTACCTTAGAAGGCAGGTAACATCTAAAGTCGACATTCCAACAATTCTGCACGATAAGCAGGGTCAGGTTGTGACCCAACCCTCGCAAATTGCGAAAATTTTTGCAGACCAATTCGTGAGCGTTTTCCAGATAGAACCACAGACTGCTTTGCCAACCCTAGACCCATTGATGAGAGTTGAGGATTCCATTGAGGATATACTGTTTACGCCAGATAGAATTGAACAAGCATTCCGTGAAATGAGAATAGATTCCTCACCTGGTCCGGACAATGTCCCTGTTGTCATATACAAAACATGCGATCTTAATGATTACCTAGCAACAATAATGCAAACTTCATATGAGACTGGAGTTTTACCGGACAAGTGGAAGACGGCTCTGGTGACTCCTATATTCAAGAAAGGCAACAAGCTGGACGCGGCAAACTACAGACCTATAAGTTTAACCAATGTGGCATGTAAGGCTATGGAAAAGATAATAGTTAAGCATATCCGGAATTTCTTAGCAAAACATCAAATTATAGCTGATCACCAACACGGCTTCTGCCCACGTCGTTCCACGGTTTCTAACCTGTTGTCCTGCCTGTCGGCGTGGACAGATAGCTTCAATAGAGGAGAACCAACGGACGTCATATACCTGGACTATGAGAAGGCATTTGACCGGGTTCCAACGACGAGACTGTTGCTTAAGCTGGAATTTGTGGGAATTCGAGGAAAACTACTTGCCTGGATTGAAGCTTTTCTGCGGCAGCGAAGTTTGAGAGTACGAGTGGGTGACAGCATTTCTGACCAGAGAGAGATACATAGTGGCGTGCCCCAGGGCTCAGTATTGGGCCCAGTACTGTATATATTGTACACCTTTGATCTTCCTCATGACCTACAATGCAATGTCAGTACCTTCGCTGATGACACCAAAATATTCGCAAACCCTCTTATCGACTATGATCGCTTACAAAATGACCTAAATACAATTGCAAACTGGTCCAAGAAGTGGTTGATCAACCTAAATGAAGCAAAGTGTACGGTGTTGCACATGGGAAGTAGGAATCCCCGCAAAACGTATACATTGGGAAACATTCAGCTAACTGAAACGGGGTTCCAGACTGATTTGGGTATTAAAATATCGGAAGACCTGAAGTGGCAAGAACATATAACAACGATTACGAAGAAAGCCAAAAGTCTTATATATTTAACTCGGAAAGCCTTTGGGGTTATAACACCGGAATTGATGCTCAAAATCTATAAAACTTATATCAGGCCAATCCTAGAGTATGCGTTTCAAATCTGGAACCCTTATTTCGTTAAGGACATTGAGATGCTGGAGAAGGTGCAGCGAAGTTTCACTAAGGTGCCACATGTGCTGAAACGACGTCCTTATGAACAGCGTTTGGAGATTCTGGGGCTCACAACGCTCAGAGAACGTAGAGAACGTGGGGATTTAATTGAGACATTTAAGATCCTAAAAGGTCATTACGACGTGGAGGGCTTTGACAATCTATTTCTGCGGAACCAAAATACACATCTTAGAGGTCACCACCTGAAGCTGAGTTCCAGTTTGTCTCATAACAATCCACATAAACACTTTTTGAGCAATAGAGTTGTCAAAGCATGGAACAGACTGCCAGAAGACGTAATATCTTCACAAAGTGTGAATCAATTTAAGAACAGACTGGACAAGCATTTGAAGTCTAAGTAGAATCTGGCAGAGAACAATGTGATATAGGCATTATCAGTTGAATCAACTGCTGCCTATTACCAATAATAATAATAATAATAATAAATATACCGTAAAAAATGCTGACAAGAGCCAAGACCAGAAAAAATGCACACAGAACATCCCCGGACTCGTCGCACAGCTCCGTCCCACAACAAAGCTGCCTTGCTGAGACAGTGGAGACGTCGAGCTCCAGCAGTAGCGACGAGTATTTCTCCCCGCCGACGTCGCCAACACCTGTACGTCGGCCGGGGAGAGGCCGGCCACCGGGCTGCTTAGGACCCCGATGCCCACCGGCGTCGAATAGGGCCCCCGCTGCCGGTGGTAATGTGCGCCGCATAAAATGGACTTCATCTATTAATGAAAACGTTATGCGGGCATATTATACGGCTACAGAGCTGGGAACTAACCTCACTGCGTACCGTAGTCGTTTACTGTCTTTGTTTCAGGAACTTGAGCCGGCCCTCAATGTATCAGCACAACGACTATCGGACCAGGTGCGGGCTATCCAACGTTGTAACATGTTGGATAGTACCGTACTTGAGAGGCTATACTCTGACGTACGGAATAGTCTGGCTATTCCCACTTCATCACCACTTACGGAAGAAACCAATACAATTGTGAGCTCAAACCAACTTGTTCGCACTGATGAGGTGGAGGAAAGTGAGACTATAACCGTAAGTACCCAGTATAATGATCTATTAAGGAGCACTTTGGAAGATGCGATACTGGAATACCGAAACATGACGCCAAGCAGTAGACCTCGCTTGCCCCATTTGCCCATGAATAAAAAGAACGTAGCGTTGGTGAGTGCTCTGGATTCGCTATTATCTATGTATTTGGATAATAGCGAAGACCTCAGTGATACACACTCGATCTTGTACTGTGCGGCCGTAACAGCATGTCGAGTAGCTGGAGTTGAATTTATATTAAATAAAACCACTACTCGACCTAAGCCTGCTGTTCCCGCCTGGCAGTACAGGATAGAACGTCGTATTGCTGAGGCCAGGGCACTCATTGGCAAGCTAACCTGCTTCAGATCGGGCAATACACGCCCGAGGGTGATGCGCTTTGTGACACGGGCGTTTCTGGGGACTAACGTTAGTCCTCAACAATACGTGTCATGTGTCACAGAGCGCATTGACTTTCTGAAGCAGAAAATTTACGCATGGGCAAATCGGATACGACGCTACAAAAAGCGTGTAGATAGGTATAATCAGAATCGCACCTTCCAAAAGGACGAGAGGTGGGTTTATAGAAGGTGGGAACAACCCGAGTTAGGTGTGTGTGACGGTACTCGTCCGGATGCCGATGTTACGAATACATTCTGGCGTAGCATCTGGTCTAGGCCTGTCATACACACTGAAGGTGATTGGATGGGAGAGGTTGAACGAGCGTGTGAGAATATACAGGTTATGGAGCCAATTGTTATTGATGCCGAAGATGTTGCAAGTGCTGTCCGGTCGTTGCCGAACTGGAAGTCGGCGGGACCGGATGGACTGCACAACTTTTGGCTAAAGTGGCTTCGTAGCTCACACGCTCGTTTGGCAACTCAGTTCCAGTCATCTGTAAGCTCGGGTGTGCTACCCCACTTTCTAACTACAGGAATAACCCACTTACTCTTTAAGTCTGGTAGTGCTATGGACCCCAAAAATTATAGACCGATAACATGTTTACCCACGGTCTATAAACTTCTAACCTCCATTCTGAGAGTCAAAATTAATACACATCTAGAAAAAAATTCGATTATATCTATTTCTCAGAATGGATGTAGAAATGGGGCTCGTGGCACTAAAGAGCTCCTTGTAGTTGACATGGCCATTAGCCAACAGGTGCGTCGTAAACGTAAAAATCTGGCAACATGCTGGATAGATTATAAGAAGGCCTACGACTCTGTGCCACATACTTGGCTTCTGAGGGTGTTAGAGTTGTACAAAATTGATGCAACTCTAACGACCTTTTTGAGGTCATGTATGGGGCAATGGAAGACGGTCCTCCGCTATCCAGGGTGTTGCCAGACAAACGACGAACCCATACAAATTGAGAGGGGTATATTCCAGGGAGACAGTCTGAGTCCTCTGTGGTTCTGCCTAGCACTGAACCCTTTAAGTACGATACTAGAGAATTCAGGGCTGGGCTATCGGTTGCAGAGAGAGGCTCGAGTTATATCTCACCTCCTCTACATGGATGACCTGAAACTATTTGCTTCAAACAATTCACAATTGATAGCGCTTCTAAAGATGACTGAAAACTTTAGTAGCTCTATCAATATGGAATTTGGGTTGGACAAGTGTGCGGTCATGCATGTAGAAAGGGGTGGGATAGTGGAATCCGAGGGATTAATACTTTCGGATTCTATTGAGCTCAAATCTATCTCTGCAACCGAAACCTACAAATATTTGGGTATGTCGCAAGCGTTAGGAATATCTGATTCTGACATGAAACAGGCACTGCAGGAGCGCTTCTTTGGCCGCCTGAAAAAAGTCTTGAAAAGCTTCCTATCAGGTGGTAACAAGGTGCGCGCCTGCAATGGTTGGGTCATGCCAGTCCTAATGTACTCTTTCGGCATACTCAAATGGACTCAGACTGAATTAGATACCCTGGATAGAAGAGTCCGTACACTGCTGACCGCATTTCGGATGCATCACCCGCGATCATCTGTGATGAGGTTGTATATCCCGCGGAAGTTGGGTGGTCGTGGCTTTCTAAATGCCAAGACACTTCACAACCGCGAGATATACAACCTTAGAGAATACTTTTTACACAAAAATACAGATATGCACCGTGATGTGGTCGCAGTGGACAATGGCTTAACCCCTCTTGCGTTGGCTAAAGAGAACTGGCGCAAACCTGTAGTACTTAGTACTGCTGATCGCAGGGAGGTATGGATGGGCAAAGAGCTACATGGACGCTTTTATCGGGCCTTAAACGGGCCCGATATAGACTTAAAGGCGTCTGTATCTTGGTTACGGTTTGGTAATCTCTTCGGAGAAACCGAAGGTTTTGTCTTTGCAATTATGGATGAAGTTGTCATGACGAACAACTACAAGAAGTACATTCTGAAAGATGGTACGGTTGACATATGTCGGGCATGCCACCGTCCCGGGGAATCTATCAGACACATTATTTCAGGTTGTTCTCGTCTTGCCAACGGCGAATATTTGCACAGACACAATCAAGTGGCCAAGATTGTACATCAGCAACTTGCCCTTAAATACAATCTTGTATCTGCAGAGGTGCCATACTACAAGTATGCGCCCGACCCAGTTCTCGAAAATGGTCGTGTCACATTATACTGGGATCGATCTGTTATCACTGATAGGACTATTGTCGCCAATAAGCCTGACATAGTGGTAATAGATCGATTAGAGAGGCTTGCAATGATTGTTGACATCACCATCCCTCATGACGAGAACCTCATAAAAGCTGAAAAAGATAAACAAATTAAGTATTTGGATTTAGCTCATGAGGTTGTTGACATGTGGAATGTGGATTCGGCGATCATTGTCCCGATAGTTATATCAGTCCACGGACTGATTGCCAAGAGCCTCGACCAACACCTAAAGAGGCTCACGTTGGGTGGCTGGGTTAAGGGACTGATGCAGAAGGCAGTACTCCTCGACACGGCACGTATTGTGAGGAGGTTCCTTTCTCTGGAGCCCTAACCACCGGTAGCTTGGTCCCTGTACCCGATGCCGGTGGGGTACTATTTTTTATATTTTTAAATGTATTTTTTTATATATATTCAAAAATGTAATTTATATGTCTATATTTAAAATAAAGGAAATAATAATAATAATAATAATCCATTTGCCCATGAATAAAAAGAACGTAGCGTTGGTGAGTGCTCTGGATTCGCTATTATCTATGTATTTGGATAATAGCGAAGACCTCAGTGATACACACTCGATCTTGTACTGTGCGGCCGTAACAGCATGTCGAGTAGCTGGAGTTGAATTTATATTAAATAAAACCACTACTCGACCTAAGCCTGCTGTTCCCGCCTGGCAGTACAGGATAGAACGTCGTATTGCTGAGGCCAGGGCACTCATTGGCAAGCTAACCTGCTTCAGATCGGGCAATACACGCCCGAGGGTGATGCGCTTTGTGACACGGGCGTTTCTGGGGACTAACGTTAGTCCTCAACAATACGTGTCATGTGTCACAGAGCGCATTGACTTTCTGAAGCAGAAAATTTATGCATGGGCAAATCGGATACGACGCTACTAAAAGCGTGTAGATAGGTATAATCAGAATCGCACCTTCCAAAAGGACGAGAGGTGGGTTTATAGAAGGTGGGAACAACCCGAGTTAGGTGTGTGTGACGGTACTCGTCCGGATGCCGATGTTACGAATACATTCTGGCGTAGCATCTGGTCTAGGCCTGTCATACACACTGAAGGTGATTGGATGGGAGAGGTTGAACGAGCGTGTGAGAATATACAGGTTATGGAGCCAATTGTTATTGATGCCGAAGATGTTGCAAATGCTGTCCGGTCGTTGCCGAACTGGAAGTCGGCGGGACCGGATGGACTGCACAACTTTTGGCTAAAGTGGCTCCGTAGCTCACACGCTCGTTTGGCAACTCAGTTCCAGTCATCTGTAAGCTCGGGTGTGCTACCCCACTTTCTAACTACAGGAATAACCCACTTACTCTTTAAGTCTGGTAGTGCTATGGACCCCAAAAATTATAGACCGATAACATGTTTACCCACGGTCTATAAACTTCTAACCTCCATTCTGAGAGTCAAAATTAATACACATCTAGAAAAAAATTCGATTATATCTATTTCTCAGAATGGATGTAGAAACGGGGCTCGTGGCACTAAAGAGCTCCTTGTAGTTGACATGGCCATTAGCCAACAGGTGCGTCGTAAACGTAAAAATCTGGCAACATGCTGGATAGATTATAAGAAGGCCTACGACTCTGTGCCACATACTTGGCTTCTGAGGGTGTTAGAGTTGTACAAAATTGATGCAACTCTAACGACCTTTTTGAGGTCATGTATGGGGCAATGGAAGACGGTCCTCCGCTATCCAGGGTGTTGCCAGACTATTCAAATAAAATAAAACACGCAGAGCTAGTTTCGGCCATTTGCAACAAGTGAGTGTTGCCAACCATTTATTTATTATACTACTATGTTTTGTTACCACCTCAAGACCCCCACTTAACAAAATACAAGATGCATACATTTGCTACACTAAATAAAAACACTATATTATTTTCTTATCAAATAAACCAAACATTTCCAAAAAATTGTAATGTTTCATTTTACATAATCCCTTAGTAAGGAGATCTGCGGGCATCTCTGAGGTAGACAAGTATTTAATGTTTACAATTTCACTAGCAACCTTCTCTCTACAAAAATGATACCGCACATCTATGTGTTTAGTTCTTTTATGATGAATAGGATTGGCTGACAATTTATGAGCTGACTGATTGTCATTATATATTGGTATAGGGTAAGTTTCATTAGTTAATTCAAATAATAAATTTTGCAAATACACTGCTTCTTTGCAACATTCTGAAATACCCATATACTCTGCCTCTGTACTAGACAATGCTACTGTATTTTGTTTCTTGGTTTCCCAAGATATTGCACAGTTTGATAGCCTAAAAAAGTATCCAGTATAGGATCTTCTATCAATTACATTACTGGCCCAGTCTGCATCGACAAAAGCTTCTAGCTTATTATTACCACTAGCTGAAAACTTTAAACAGAAAGATTTAGTTTTCTTTAAGTACTTTAGCACTCTCTTAGCATAAGCCCAATGTTCTTCATTATAACAATTATTAAATTGACTTAAGAAGTTAACAGAAAATACAATATCAGGACGTGTGAGCACAGCTATATACATAAGTGAACCAATCAATTGTTGATAAGGAAACTTTGTATCACAATTGTCACTTTTAGTTAAATTCAATTTAGGTTCTATCGGTGTCTCTGCTGACTTACAATCTGAAATATTGAATTTCAACAATAACTCTTCAATATACTTTTCTTGGTCTAAAGTTATAG
The DNA here is from genome assembly GCA_963576445.1 of Lithosia quadra. Lineage (NCBI taxonomy): Eukaryota > Metazoa > Arthropoda > Insecta > Lepidoptera > Erebidae > Lithosia > Lithosia quadra. The sequence goes on from OY754897.1 coordinate 5,418,211, forward strand.
TACCATTCTCTTTATCTACAACCACTCTCATTCCCAAACAATTCTTAACACATCCTAAATCTTTAATTTTAAATTTAGATGACAAACTTTCTTTTAACAAACTAGTTTCATGTTCATTATTTGAAAAAACAAAGAAATCATCAACATATAATGCTATAATTATCTTAACATTTTTATCAATTTTTGTAAACAAACATGGTTCAAGTTTAGATTTTTTATAACCCAAGGATTGTAACAATTCATCAACCCTTTGATACCATGCCCGGCTTGATTGTTTTAAGCCATAAATGGCACGTTTTAATCTCAAAACCCTACCTACATTATCACTACTATCCTGAAAACCTGGTGGAATCATCATATAAACTTTTTCGTTTAAGTAACCATTTAGGAAAGCAGTACAAACATCTAAATGACATATATCTAAATGAAATTGAAGTGCTAATGCAAATAACAATCTCAAGGTTGAATGTCTGACAACAGGTGAAAAACATTCATCGAAATCAATGCCTGGCCTTTGGGTGAAGCCCTTAGCAACTAATCTGGCTCTGTATCTTATTTTACCATCAACCTCTAATTTGCGTTTAAAAACCCACTTACATTTTACAATTGTACCATTGGCTGGAATATCAACTAATTCCCAAGCATCATTTTCCTGAAATGACTTAAATTCACTTTGCATGGCTAATTTCCACTGTTCACTTTCTGGTCCATTTAACGCTTCATCGATTGTTATTTCACTGACACTTATATCACTGTTTTGACCACCACACACATAACTAGCACTATACCAATCAGGTTGTCTACGGCTACGCTTAGCTGGCAGCTCTGCTGAAGACTCGGCTGGAAGTTGATGTCGCCCAGACTCTGCCGGTTCAAGACCTGTAATTTCTTCCTTGGAGTCCTGAAAGTCCTCCTTATCAGTATCAGAACTTTCACTGTTGACCTGCTCCTGATTTTCCAATGTTGCTATGTGTTGCCTGTCCCCCACTTCTTGGGTACATTCTTCTCTTTCCTTTTTCATAGGAAAGATACCATCAGTGTTCTCACTAATGTCAATGTGTATCTTATCTTGCTTCTGTTCAATGCCCTCCTCAATCACAACAATATCTCTAGCAATCTGTATTGTGTCATTGTTGGGATTGTAAACTCTGTAACCCTTTACATTGTCTGAGTATCCGACAAGAATACACTGAGTTGCTTTTCTATCCCACTTCAACCGTTTTTCCTTAGGTATGTGTACCATGGTCTTACTTCCAAATATACGTAGATTACTGACATCTGGTTTAGCTCCGGTCCAGACTTCCATAGGCGTTTTGTTATTCAATCCTGATGCGATTGATCTGTTTCGCAGATAAACTGCAGTGTTCACTGCTTCTGCCCAGAAACGCTTGGGCAATCCTGCATCAAATAACAAGCATCTTGCTTTCTCAACCACTGTACGGTTAAACCGTTCACACAGACCATTTTGTTCTGGTGTGTAAAAACAAGTTTTTTGATGTACAATTCCAGCAAATTCCAAGAATTTATTGAACTCTTTATTGCAGAATTCTGTACCATTGTCTGTCCTGAACACTTTCAGCTTCTTCCCTGTCTGATTTTCTACTAGTGTCTTGAATGCCTTGAACTGTGAGAATACTTCATCTTTTGTTTTCAAAAAATATACAAAAGCCATCCGACTGAAGTCGTCGACAAATAAAAGAAAATATTTCTTTCCTCCAATAGATCTGGCTTCCATAGGCCCACAAACATCTGCGTGCACTAACTCAAGAAGTTCCTGGCCTCTGTTGCCAATGTGACTGAATGGTAACCTGGCCTGCTTCCCTTCACAGCACACTATACAGTTTGTATTACCAACCTGAGCCTTGTCCAAGAATGACATCCCTTTTACAGCACCATCTTTCATCACATTAAGATCCTTGCTGTTTAGGTGACCAAATCTTCTATGCCACACGCTTCCGGACACTGAAGTCAACAAACAATCTACTTGCTTGATTCTCAACTTATATACACCTCCAACCAAATCTGCAGTAGCCACTAGATGCCTCTTTTGGTTATAAATATAACAGTGCTTCTCATCAAATGTCACTTTGTTTCCTTTGCTAATTAACTTGCTGACAGATAACAAGTTAGTTGCTAAACTTGGTACATAAAATACTTCCATCACTGTGTTCTCGTGTTCGGTATCTCCAACAACTGTAGATATTTGTACATCTCCACAGCATTCAACAGAAATTCTCGTTTTGTCTGCGATGATTATTTCTTGCACTTGGTATTTGTTGGTTGTGTTCAACAGCCAGTCTTTTTTCGACGTAAGATGACAACTGGCACCGCTGTCAACATACCAGTCATTCTGATTGAAGTTACCTCCGAGAAATACAGCACTGAATGCATTAGTTTCATTTCCTTTCGGAGTATTTGTACACTTATTCATAAAATGACCGTATTTTTTACATTTGAAACATTTGACATTTGATTTGTCGTTCTGTGAAGACGTTTGTTTAGGCGCGCGCGATTGGTTCTTATTTTTGTAGTGCCAACCTTTTGACGCAAACGCATTCTGTGCGGAACTCGTAACAACCTCACTGCTGTCCTCCATATCGAGTAACTTCGATTTAATGGCGTCGGCTGTCAACTCCATCCCTGAATGCTCCACCGCCATGATCATGGGTTCAAATTTTTCAGGCAATCCGGCTAGCAATAGAGAGCCGATCCACTCGTCACTGATTTTGAAACCTGTATTATTTAAGCGCTGACTTGTTTCTAGCAGCGAAGTCACATACTGAGACATAGTTTCGCAGTTTTCTCGACGTATGGAAATAAGATTCCGGAGCAAACCAATGCGCCGTGTATAGCCATTATCGTCGAATAGTTTCTTTAACTTCTGCCATAGCCCCATTGCAGTCGATTCACACTTTATATGAACGAACAAACAGGGTTCTATAGTTAAAACTATTTTTGCTTTTGCCTTGGCGTCATTAGGATCACCCTTCGTATTGATGCACTGTTGAAGCCCTTCCAGTATGAGGTAGTTTTCCACAGCAAACGCCCAATCTTCATAATTTTCTCTGCCTTTAAGCTTATTAATGCTGGCAATCACATTTACAGACGACATTTTTGCACTATTTTGCTAAAGGTCCATAACCTATTAAAATAAAATAAAACACGCAGAGCTAGTTTCGGCCATTTGCAACAAGTGAGTGTTGCCAACCATTTATTTATTATACTACTATGTTTTGTTACCACCTCAAGACAGACAAACGACGAACCCATACAAATTGAGAGGGGTATATTCCAGGGAGACAGTCTGAGTCCTCTGTGGTTCTGCCTAGCACTGAACCCTTTAAGTACGATACTAGAGAATTCAGGGCTGGGCTATCGGTTGCGGAGAGAGGCTCGAGTTATATCTCACCTCCTCTACATGGATGACCTGAAACTATTTGCTTCAAACAATTCACAATTGATAGCGCTTCTAAAGATGACTGAAAACTTTAGTAGCTCTATCAATATGGAATTTGGGTTGGACAAGTGTGCGGTCATGCATGTAGAAAGGGGTGGGATAGTGGAATCCGAGGGATTAATACTTTCGGATTCTATTAAGCTCAAATCTATCTCTGCAACCGAAACCTACAAATATTTGGGTATGTCGCAAGCGTTAGGAATATCTGATTCTGACATGAAACAGGCACTGCAGGAGCGCTTCTTTGGCCGCCTGAAAAAAGTCTTGAAAAGCTTCCTATCAGGTGGTAACAAGGTGCGCGCCTGCAATGGTTGGGTCATGCCAGTCCTAATGTACTCTTTCGGCATACTCAAATGGACTCAGACTGAATTAGATACCCTGGATAGAAGAGTCCGTACACTGCTGACCGCATTTCGGATGCATCACCCGCGATCATCTGTAATGAGGTTGTATATCCCGCGGAAGTTGGGTGGGCGTGGCTTTCTAAATGCCAAGACACTTCACAACCGCGAGATATACAACCTTAGAGAATACTTTTTACACAAAAATACAGATATGCACCGTGATGTGGTCGCAGTGGACAATGGCTTAACCCCTCTTGCGTTGGCTAAAGAGAACTGGCGCAAACCTGTAGTACTTAGTACTGCTGATCGCAGGGAGGTATGGATGGGCAAAGAGCTACATGGACGCTTTTATCGGGCCTTAAACGGGCCCGATATAGACTTAAAGGCGTCTGTATCTTGGCTACGGTTTGGTAATCTCTTCGGAGAAACCGAAGGTTTTGTCTTTGCAATTATGGATGAAGTTGTCATGACGAACAACTACAAGAAGTACATTCTGAAAGATGGTACGGTTGACATATGTCGGGCATGCCACCGTCCCGGGGAATCTATCAGACACATTATTTCAGGTTGTTCTCGTCTTGCCAACGGCGAATATTTGCACAGACACAATCAAGTGGCCAAGATTGTACATCAGCAACTTGCCCTTAAATACAATCTTGTATCTGCAGAGGTGCCATACTACAAATATGCGCCCGACCCAGTTCTCGAAAATGGTCGTGTCACATTATACTGGGATCGATCTGTTATCACTGATAGGACTATTGTCGCCAATAAGCCTGACATAGTGGTAATAGATCGATTAGAGAGGCTTGCAATGATTGTCGACATCACCATCCCTCATGACGAGAACCTCATAAAAGCTGAAAAAGATAAACAAATTAAGTATTTGGATTTAGCTCATGAGGTTGTTGACATGTGGAATGTGGATTCGGCGATCATTGTCCCGATAGTTATATCAGTCCACGGACTGATTGCCAAGAGCCTCGACCAACACCTAAAGAGGCTCACGTTGGGTGGCTGGGTTAAGGGACTGATGCAGAAGGCAGTACTCCTCGACACGGCACGTATTGTGAGGAGGTTCCTTTCTCTGGAGCCCTAACCACCGGTAGCTTGGTCCCTGTACCCGATGCCGGTGGGGTACTATTTTTTATATTTTTAAATGTATTTTTTTTATATATATTTAAAAATGTAATTTATATGTCTATATTTAAAATAAAGTGAATAATAATAATAATAATCGGTGTCCATGTTGCTATAATAGTCACTGTCGTCACTGCTATCATCACCTACATTAATTTATAGGTTCTTTTTCTAAAATATTATCTATTTTCACATTTCGATAAACAAATACCGAGTTGTGTGGTAGGTAAATAAGTACACCAATAATTATAATCTTACTAGCTTTTGCCCACGGCTTCGCCCGCGTGGATGTCGGTTATCGCGACCAAACACAGCCTATATCTCGAGGTCTAATCTAATCTACCCCTATACAAAATTTCATCAAAATCGGTTCAGCGGTTCAGGCGTGAAAGCGTAACAGACAGACAGACAGAGTTATACTTTTGCATTTATAATATCAGTATGGATGGATAAAAATCAAAAATAAATGTTCGCGGGACCTTAATATACTTACATAGGTACCTAGTTTAGTAATTAATGTAATAAATAAATGTTGTGTTCTAAAATTATACATTCGATAAATTTTATGACTAACTTCACGTCACTATTGGCAATGAAGAACATCAATTTTCTCCTTCAAATGTGACAGTAATTAATACGAAACTTCATGAGCGGACAAACGTCAAACCGGCCATCATATCATGCCGCTACTGTAGTTTCTAACTGCAATCGTTATTTTAATATGGACCTAGCGCTCCTGCGGTACACCGGTAGCGGTCGGTCTATAGTAATCAACGCCTAACTCATGGCATTGCCACATGGAAATATTTTAAATAATATAAATATACAAATTTACTGAAAGAAGACTTCATACTTCAAAGATTTTTGCAAATTCCCTTGCAATAGGTACTTGGTTATTAAACAGGCAACAAACGCGAAAACTAACATCCTGTACTTTATCATCTTCAATCATAAGGATCAAATCTCTTTACCAAATATGGTAAGTTAAATTATACATTATACATTTTGTTTATAGGGAGAGTCCAGTGACAGAACCTGGTATCTGGAAGGAAGTTACAGCTGAATGTAGAATTGATCTGGTCCCATTCACTATCACATTTTTTATGCACACTCCTGTAAGTATTACTTAGCAATTTATTATTATTATTATTCTATGATAGGCAAGCAGCTTAAAGTCACCCTTTCGGCCACCTATGTAACTGTGTTTTGTAACCCGTTACAATAGAAGAAAATGTTCTCTTTTTTTGTTACTTAGTTATCAAGATCTTTTCCTCCACCTTCATGACTATGATTTGTGACCGCAACGAGATTACAAAAGAGAACATTTTTATTTTTAATTACTGTTATTTGGTCAATTATTTACAAATAAAAAAACTATATAAGTAAGTTTATTAGCATTCTAGAACCCATAACACAAGCTAGTTAAACTATGCTTACTTTGGGTCTAGGGAGCACTGTGTAGAATGTCGTAGAATATTTAATTTTATAGTTTCGTAATTAAATATATAAGTTCACGCTCGAGACATGTATAGTGTACAGCATCTAACTTGGCAAGATTTTGGAGTGGTGTGGGCCCCACTACTCCAAAACGTTACCAAGTTAGATGCTGTACACTATAATAGACTACTACCATTTTAGTTGAATGAATGCAACCTGTTGTTTTCCCGATGAAATCATGAATACCGCCCACATTTAATAAACTGAACTCCATCTCGGGTCTCTGTTACTGCGGTGTAAGGTTACCCATTAAGGTATTTTCCTTGCACTCGGGCCTTGGGCTCTATACTGTTTTAAGATGGACCTGTTGACAACCGAAAATTCTTTTACACTTTGCTTTTCATTTTTACGTCAGGCAAAGTTGTCAATTATGTTATACTATTTTTCTAGGACTGCAAGTTCGCTCCGATATCGTACCGTGGGCTACAGGTGTCCCTGGTGAAAACTTCTCATGAGGTGGAGCTCAATAACTCTGTTTTACATACGTTAAAAAGACCAGGTGATGCGGTTGAAGTAAGTAGTAGGAATTTTATATTCATTTACCCCTCCTCCTCCCATCCCTTCCTAGCCTCCCCACCCCTTCCCAGCCCTCCCCCGTTCCCTTCAGGGTAGGCAGCGCGTGTGTGACACCCTTAGTGTTGCACACGTTCATAGGCCATGGTGACCGCTTCCCATCAGGTGGGCCGTTTGCTTGTCTGCCACCTAAGTAGTATAAAAAAAAATTTGTTAAATGAAATTAGATCAGAGAAAGAGAAAATGGGATATTCTCTTTTATTAATAAACGCTTTTATTTATCTTGACCTGTTTGTTTGGGTCAAATTTAGTAATTGAAAATTGACTCCCTTCCTGTGGACAGATTGTCCTGATATTTGGCATATATAATTAGTTCTAGTGACAATACAAGTTAATCTATTCTGTATCATTGTAAATCCAAGATGGCCGCCGCTACAAAATGGCGGATTACATATTTTTCCACAACCACTGCAATATGGCTATTATATGAAAGGGCTTGAATAATAGAATAAAGCATAAAAGTATGTTAACACAGTTGGTCAGAGTCCAGGCTTGGATGTTTTTTTTAAATCTAAAACTACACCAAATTTTTTTACTCCCAAAAATATAAGAAAAAAATTAGTGAAAAATGTGAAAAGTGATGGGAGGGGGAAAGGCAAAAAGGCATTGTACTCAACCAGGCTTTTTCGATGAAGTGTTTGTTGAATAAAAATAAGTAGATCAATTTAAAAAAAGTCCACAGGCCACGGAGACCGCTTCCCATTAGGTGAGCCATGCGCTTGCCACGGTAGAATAATAATCAAAATGACTCATTTCTATTCTCCTGAGCTAATAATACTTATTCATTTGCCGTGTAACTACTAAAGTTTAACCGGTATAGGTCTCCCCATACTGACCCAGATGAAGAAAAGACACGGTTTATGGTTTTTATAACTTTCAGGTAATTCGTAGTTACGCAGTCGGCTATCGGTCTCGACGCACAACGCTTGCACGGTTAGCTAATAAATATACCAGTGCACTATTCATGGAAGCACATGTAAGTATATTTGCAGCCTAGCCATGTTGCATTTAAAAACACTCAGTATTATACTATTACAATTTTTTTTAATTTATTTATTATTAGTTTACACAAACAAACATTATCTTATAATATATATAAATCTCGTGTCACAATGTTTGTCCTCAATGGACTCCTAAACCACTTAACCGATTATAATAAAATTCGCACACCATGTGCAGTTCGATCCAACTTGAGCGATAGGATAGTTTTTGAAACGGATTTCGACGTCCACGCGGGCGGAGCCGCGGGCAACAGCTAGTTATAGCATAGAAATATGAAAAGTTGTCAAAAATCCTTTACAGGTTTGTCTAGACAACCGCTAAAATCATTCGACACTGGCTCAGTAAATACAATTCGCATGCAAACACCCACATTGATAACTCTGAACAAAGGAATTTATCTGTCCTATCTTACATGAATAGCCTTATTTTATTTCTATGAATCAATTTGCAGTAGGCACAATAAATAGGTAGGCAAGGTATAAATTCCCATAATCTGCATTGTAAAAACAAATATGATTTCATATCATTTATATTTTTATTACACAGGTAATAAAAATAGACTTTATTTCAAAATATGAGGGTAGGAAAATATTTATAATATTATACTAATGAGCCTCTGCATCGCAAAAAAGCGAATGTGCCAATTGACTGAATTGTAATAGTATAATACCAGTAAGTACTACTAAGTACAGCTCAAATGAGCTGGAAAGTGTTCCCTCTGTCAAGGTAGGTAGTTACACACATAAGCGGGCCGGCATTGTCGGTTCGGCAGTATTTGTCGAACAACAAAGCCTACCCCAAGTAATTACTGCACTTGTTCGACTCCAATCGGCTAGTGCCGATCGAGTTGTTCATTCGGGTCGACACATCATTGCAGAAGTATTGCAGAATGAAAAAGCTAACCCAAAGCAACACTACTACACGTGCGCTATAAGTTGAGACCTGACCGCTACGACGTAACTGGCGCGTGTTTGTACAGCACACAAAAAAATATCGTAAACAAGCTTCCGCCCGAGACGCCAACCTACCTGTCTACCTATTTTTTTGCGAACAGTACGTTACGGGCGACTTATTGGCAGTGCAGGGGGAAGTGGGCGGAGAGCCCAAGTCTCAACTTATAGCGCACGTGTTATACTAATTACGTTCGGTTTGTGCCGATCGGCAAAATTCCGTAACAACGCGTCGTCTTCGCCCCAAATTTTTAGCACTACTGTACTAAAATTTATCGCTAAAAGCCGACTGGCGTAAGTCTCCAGTTGCCAAACCGAGTGATAATATGCGGTAGCCGAGCGGCGTATGATGCTCGAACATTCATCTACTTATATTCGATTTTACCGTCCGGCCTTGCCGATTGATGCCTGCCCGCTTAAATGTGTGTCCCTTAGGGACTGGTCGCGGGTTCGAGTCTCCTCCTGGATGTTCACTTTTTTCGATCTAAATCATTAGGAATAGTTGCATACTAATTGCTTCAAAATTTCATTGAATATGAATTTTATGTTTTTATTATTGTTCGTATTATTACCATCTTTCGACAAATAAGTGATAATGGCGTTTTTACAATCGGTCAGAAGAAATTTTGGCAATGCAATGGTACAAAAATGTCAACACGTACTTTTAATTTTTAGATTGGTGTACAATAAAGTTTATTTCTATTCTATTCTATTCTGCTTTACGATACACGTGTTATGACATTTTTAGTGCTGGGTATATTATGTCCGAATAAACTAAATTTAATCATCATTTCCAGCCTGAAGGCGGCTTCGTGTTAAAATGCGCTAATCTTCTGGAAATATTGTGGCGATTGGAGAATAAATGGTCTCCCGTCGGCCCCTTCCATCACAGGATGAAGTTCGATTTGGAATATATGGGTTAGTGTGAATCACCGTCTTTCAATAATATGTATAAAAATAATATTGTTAAAAAAAATTACTAAAAATGTTCAAATAAAAAACATAACATCATTTTTTCAACTTTTGTCTGTCAATCAGACGTATCTGGAACGGTTAGACTGATTTTGACGGATTTGACTGATTTTGGTAGATGGCTAATATTATAAGAAATAACATAGGCCACTTTTATATAAAAATAAAAAATAGGGTTCTGCGCAAAAAAGTTATTCATAAAACGCTAATCATTTATTTTCATTTCAGATGAATCCTACATAAAGATAATCACCCAGGCTCATAAACAGCTCTTAGACCCTACAATACAAACGGACGAACGGTGTCTACTCTTAGCTAAGATTATCGACATCTGTCTACAGGCTAAGGGACCTGTGGACTCCGAGTCTGACGTAGATTCTAGACAGACAGACATGAGGACCGAAACAGAATCGAAGGACAAAGATAGTGAAGTTATGGCTCCACCTAAAAGTTTGCCGAAGAAAACTAAAAAGACGGCGATACAGGATAAACTTGTAAACAAAGATTTGTCTAAAGATACTTCTGCTCCTCAGAAAAGAAGTGCCGAAGACGAAAAGAATACAGGGAATACTAAAAAAGTTAAAACTGGGGAAGACGGTACGGACGGTGGAGTTAAAATTATTTATAAAACCAAAGAAAAAAGTGAACAGCAAAAAATTGGTGAAGCCAGTAAAAAAAATAAAAATGTTAATGTTGATACTGAAGGGAATAAAAAAAAGCACATTGAGAATGCAGATGTGGCGAGGACAACAAAAAATCAGGACAAAAATCAACAAATTAATAAAAATAACCAACATGATCATGTAGATGTAGTTGCCGTAGCGACTAATGATGAAAATAGTAAAACTGAAATCAATAAAAACATGGCTAAGATAAAAAAAAATAATAGAGTTTCAGAGATGACTAAAGCTAATAAAAATGATAATAAAGAACTTAAAAGAATGAAAAGTAATGAAGAAATTATTATTGGAAATAATAAAATTGAAAATACCAAAAACATAGCAAAGAAAAGAAAAATCAATGCGAATGTTCCAGAGACGACCCAAGCTAACAAAAATGTAAATAAGGAACTTAAAAAAGTAAAGAGCAACGAAGAAATTAAAAGAAAGAATGTTGAAACTGGTGAATTGATACCTAAAAAATCTAAAAGCAGTTCTGATATTAACAAACCTGTCCAAAACCTGACTAAAAATAATAAAGTTTTTGTAAGTGAGCCAAACAGTGATGAAGGAAGTGGGAAACAAAATAATGTTATTGAAAATAAGGAATCTGAAATAATCGCAGTTAAAACTAACATTGCAAAAGAAAAACGAAAGAATGTTAACAGTGACGATAATCCACCTAAAAAACTTGATAGAAAAATTAAGATGTCTATCGCTAACGATAAAAAATTTGACCAAATAACGAAGAAGGTACTTGGTAATAATGAAAATAAAGATGGCAATAAAATTTCAAAAAATTTAGACAAAAATCAAATCAATGTTGCTACTACAAAAGACACAGATAAAAATAAAAAATCTGAAGAAGTCACTATTAATAAGGTAGCTGAGCTTCCAAAAGAACAAAATAAAGAAAAAAGTAATAATGTACAAACTCAAAAGATTATCAACAAACCGAATCAAATAAAAACTGTTCCTAATAAGAAAAGCACAAGCGAAAATAAAAAATCAGAAGTGTTTGCTGATAGAAAGACAACAGAGCCTCAAACTAAAGAAAAAAAGGTTGCCACATCTAAAAATGTGGTTCCTCAAAATGCCGACAAACCAGAACAGACGGTCACAGTACAGAATAAAATTCCTGGTAACACTAAAGGTTTACAAACAGTGAAAAAAGTTACTGAAAAAAATGCCAATCTTAAAAATAAGGATAAGATTACTGATGTTAATAAGGCATTTGAGAAAATTAACAAAGAAAAACCTAGGATTAATTCGAATAAATCAGAAAAAGTAGTGAGTGGTAGTGGCATGCTTAAAAATAATGTTATAAATAAGAAACTGCCTAAAATAACAACTAAAAGCGTTAGAACTATTAATCACAAATCACCAAAATACCAGAACTATTTAAAAGTCCAGAATTCTCCAAAAACTACTATTACCACTAAAATATTAAATAGCAACACTCAAGTATTTTCTGGCAACTCTGAAAAGGAAAATGGCGGTATATCCAAGATTCCACAGAAAAAGATATCGCTGAATAGCGAAACGAGTAGTATTAAGTCGAATAATATGCTAAGAATAAGTCCAAGTACGTATCTATTTTCAATATTTTTTTGTATACCAATTAGGTGGCAGACAAGCATACGGCCCACCTGATGGGAAGAACACACGCGCTGCCGACCCAGGAGGGGGAAATAGCGGGGAGTTGGGGTCAGAAGGGATGTAGAAGGGGAAGGGGTTGGAGAGGAGGGGGAAGGGGGTGCTGATTATTTGCGATCTCAATCATTCTTTGTGAACGTTGGGCATTTTTTAAAATGGTGTGATGGATCAATAACTACAGCCTATCGTATTCTTTCTTGCAGGAAGGTTACCGTCAATGTTCAAAACCGGTTCTCAAAACATAAATGCCAAGCATTTTACTAAATCAACAAATATTCCAAGTAAGTTTTTTAATACATTGTACCTTAGATTCATGCATGGCAAGTAGAAATATGTTACCTCTGCCTACCCCAATGGGACAGGGGTGTGACTATTATGTATTTATAGGGTGTCTCTTAGTACTCGTTTTCTCCACTCTCCACTCCATATCCACTCCACTCTCCACTCCACTCTACTTGCTACTCCAATCTCGACACCAATTTCCTCTCCACTCGCCACTTCGCTCCAATCTCGACTTCAATTGGCTCTCCACTCTCCATTCCACTCTCCACCCCACTGTCTTCCTTTTTATTAAATGTATTTGTTTTAAAAATTGTAATTTGTATCATAAACACTAAGGACTTCCAAGGACATCATCCCCAAAATAACTTTCTAGCTCATATTTACCTCGTACTCGGATGTTATGGTATAGACTAACCTGCAAAAACCGCGCATTACATAACATGACTTATTGACTATGAGATAGGCGAGTCATCATAGATATGTTAGTAGAAGAATAATATTTGATAAAATATATAACTCATCTGTTTATCAGAATTCTACGGCTCTACCATTATAAACTTAGCGAGAATCGGCGACCTCTGACAACAAGCGTTACAAATTAATCCAGAAATATTATATAAGTAGGCTTACATGAAAGGCTTAATGACAGTAGAGGAAGCGCGTGAAGTATGTAAGGACGGGAGCAGATAGCGGGCTGTTGTCTCTACCTACCCCGGAGGGAAAAAGGCGTGAGCATATCTCTGTATGTACCTATTATATTAAGTTTTTTTTCCTCTTTTTTCAGGACTGAAGAAAACCATCCCGAAAGTTCCAAAATAAATAATATTATGTTGATGTTCTTCCGATTTTGTACACATTGCCATCCTTTGATGTTTTATTTAATTTAATACTAACAATATTTTAAGATGAATTAACAGTGAACTCATTTATTCATTTATTCATTTATTGTTAGCAAAATAAGCTTACAGTATACACCAACTTATATGCTGTAGATTACTTTAGGCATTACATTATAAACACTTTAAAATTAAAAGTACTTATTATAGTTACATTCTACAGTTCGTCAAATAATCAGGTAAACAATCATTCAAAAAAAAAATGTCCAATACAATACAAATGTCAAGCGACAAGTTTTACAGGAGGTAGGACACGACGCGACGGTATCTCCCGTCCGAAATGAGCTGTCCGACTGGGGTAGTACCTCCGCCCTACAGAACACCGCGGCCATAATAACCATCGAGTTGTGTTCCCGCCGGTAAGTAGGGTAGCCAGAGCTCAATTTACCCCTTCTCCTCCCATCCCTTCCTAGCCTCCCCACTCCTTCCCAGCCCTCCCCCCTTCCCTTCAGGGTAGGCAGCGCGTGTGTGACACCCTTAGTGTTGCACACGTTCATAGGCCACAGTGACCGCTTCCCATCAGGTGGGCCGTGTGCTTGTCTGCCACCTAAGTAGTATAAAAAAAAAAGCGAATAATGTCAAATGGAAGACAAGATATTAGCGCAAATCATAAGAATTAGTTAAATATTAAATGTCAACTATAGATTTGCCCGTGGCTGTGCCCGCATAATGTAATAAATGAGGCCTAAGATAATTGTAATTATAATATTATTGTAACTAAAAATAAAATAAATAAAACCACTCTGTATTATTAGTTATTACACACCTCTGGTTTTCCCGCGACTGCCCGCGTGGAATTCTGTTCCCATTCCCGCTTCCCATGGGAACCTTTTCTAGGGATAAAGTGCGCTATGTGGTATTAAAATAATCGGATCAGCCGTTTAGTAGTTCGGAGGAATACATGGACAATAATATGCATACATACAAAATTTAATAAGAAATAGCACATTTTCTAGTAGTTTATTATCGTTATAAAACCAATTTTTACAAATACATGTCGAAGTTGTAAAAATGGCACATTTGAAAATTGTGAATGACATTTTACTTATTATTATGGTATTCTTATTACCTACGTGCCGCTACGTGCTAAAATACACGTTTCAAAATTATGAAAAATACACGTCAAAAAATACACATTTCATAATTATGAAAAATACACACGTCACAATCACAATACACATTTCTTTATTATGAAAGTACACGTCACGATACACATTTCTTTATTATAAAAAGTACACGTCACAATACACATTTCTTAATTATGAAAAATACATATCGAAACTAATATTAGATTTCGAAATTATTAAAACTGTCATATCATTATTATTTTATCGAAATTGATACAAATAATCATGAAAAAATACAAAATTATTCTTGATATGTAAGTCAAGTTAGTCTGGAACTAAAATTAAAAAAAAAAAAGAATGGCGTTTTAGAATGGCACGCTGAACGGATAGTTCTTGTGGGATTCTCCGAACCTGAAAATAAAGGATTGTTCTTAGGCCCGTACTAATACTCAGATGATAGGTACCTACTTACCTCTGAGATATACTCGTATATGTCTCAAGCGTGCATTTGAGATGTCCTGCAATCTGTGTCATTAGCAGAGCATCTCAAGTGTCCGGACTCAGAGGTAAGTACATACAAGCATATGCTCAAGCCTTGTTCCCTCCGGGGTAGGCAGTGACAACAGACTGCCATATGCTTCTATCCTGCCATATTTCACGCGCTTCCTCTACTGTCATTAAGCCTTTCATGCAAGCACGCCGGTTTCGAGTGCTATTGACCTGACCTTTTTGCAACAATTCTATAATTTGTTCAGTGCCTATGCCTATGCTTTACATACGCTGTCCAGTTAATGGAGATGCTCTTATAACTGCCTATCACGGTTTAGCTGCTCCGCTGTTACGATACGGAGTTATTTTCTGGGGGAACTCAACAGATAAGGAAGTTGCGTTTAAAGCTCAAAAGAGATGCATTAGGTCAATGTTTAAATTAAAAACTATAGATAGCTGCAAGACTTACTTCCAGGACTACAAAATTTTAACTTTAACAAGTATTTAACAAGTATTTTTTATATGTATATTTTCGAGGTTGCAATGTTTGTGAAGTGTTATCCTCATTTATTTCCGACCTTAGAGGCAACAGTTCCGCGAAACAGGCGGGATAACAGCAGGCTTCGTTTACACAGGGCGAAGACGGCTCTTGTGCGCAAAAGTATAATTTGTATGGCACCTATAATATATAATAAATTGCCTAGAGATTGGAGGGAGTTGAACTGCAACAAATTCAAAGCAGTACTAAAAATATGCTAGTTCAAAAAGCGTATTATAACGTTACGGAATACCTAAATGATGATTTAAATGAATAATGTTTTTAATTTGATATTATTGGTGAATTCGTGGATGATTGACATACTGTATCTACCTATCTACCTTGACATAAACAGACATTTTATTTTTTAATAATATTATTTAATTTGACTACATCTGTGACATTATTATTTATTATTCTGACTAGAAACAATGTTGACATTTACCTATAAATTCATTTGTTATTTGTACTATTATTATTTGATTAGGTACTAATGTTTTTTTTTGGATGATATAAGTAATGATAATTATAATGAAATGACTTAAATAATAATTTAATCCAAATAATTATTATCTTTGACAATTTAATTTGTACCTAGTGTGATGTGGTTCATATTATAATACTATTGTACGTCTTATCAGACATGCTACGGTGATACTTCTATGTAATTGACAACATCTTCTATCTACCCGTGACAAACAATAATATTAAATGAATTTGAATTTGAGTGTAAACTCTGCGAGGTCGACCCCGGCCTGCCTGCCCACTTATATGTGCCTTACATATTTAGTGTGTCATTCGCTCAGTATTCATTCGCTCTACGTGCCCAAACCACGCCAGTGTCATCTATTAATTGGGGGCGGGGATTGGGGGTTGGAGGAGTTAGGAGCAGGAATTGGAGGGATAGGGAAGTTGGAGTAGGGGATTGGGAGGGGGTTGTGAGCTTTAGCTACCTACCTTACTTACCGCCAGGAACAAAACACGATGGTTATTTATGTGCGCGGTATTCTGTAGGGCGGAGGTACTACTCCAGTCGGACTGCTCAGTTCGGACGGGCGATACCGTCGTTTCCTACCTCCATAAAGGCTAGCTTTATCCCTGGAATAAGCTTCCACGGGAAGCAAAATTGCACGCGAGGGAAGCAGAGGCCAACGAATAAGTAGCAGCGCATAAAACCTTACATCTTTAGGTCAAAATTCCTCCTGTTCCTATTTAAGGCGTTAATGGCCGCGATTTGATGAGGCTCCAGCACGAAGGTGAACGCCTGAAGGTTATCCCACAGGTGTGCGGCGGAGGAGGCCTTGAGGATGGCCTGGCGACCCGACTGGATTTGATATCTGGGTACAGAATAAAAAGTGATAGTAAGTAAGGGTAATGTTAACAGGGTATGGGCCGGAACCTCCACGCGGTGCACCCGGGCAGCGGAGGCGAGCAGCGTCTCCCACTCGCCACGGGAGACGCTGCTGCCACAGGCAAAGGCCGGCTGAGGTGGGAGTGGCCCTCTAGAGGGCTGCCCCGAGGCTCTCCACGTGTCCCTATGACTAGCAGAGGGCATAGAGCAGGCGTTTGATCTATATTTTATGATTTTTTGGATTAAGTTATTAAGGATTTGTAACGGACGTAACGTAAGCCTACGTATTAACTAGCCGTAGCCAAAGCCAAAGCCAAAGCCGCCATGTGACCTTCTTGATCCGCCAGCCAGCCAGTATGTCAGCCAGCCATATATGTTTATGCCTTATGGAAAGAGATGTGTCACATGGAGCCAATGCCAGCCATTAGCCAGCCATTTTTGATATATAATAATATGATTGCAAATATAAAGCGAATAGTCAGCGTTCTGTTACTTTTATTTACCGCCCGTTTTAGATTATTAGATTTGTCAGGCCCTAAACTGTGTAGTAGTCCTTTGTTGGTATGTACATAGTTTGGTATTTTTTTAAATTATTATTGTTTTTTTTAAATATTCAGTACGCCGGATTGACTGCACTCCGCCTGATGGTAAGCTGAGGTTCCCTAGCATCATTCCCTAGAATTGTGACCTCTACCTGAACGGCTTGACAGATGCTTTTTCAAGTCCTGCTTAAAGTAGTTGTAAGTGCTTATTGTAACTGTAAATTAATTTAATTAATTGTAAATTCTACTGTAATTGTAAATTCTGTAATGCTGGAGACGATCGAGAGACGAGCCAAGAAGCTCATCAACAACGATGCACTAGTCGAGAAAAGACTTCAAAGCCTTGCCCATCGACGCAAAGTTGCAGGTCTCTCGGTGTTCTAACGGATACATTTCGGGGAGTGCGCTCTGGAATTGCACAACCTGATACCTCCAAGTCCTTTCCATCAACGAACGACCAGACGAACAGCGTCACGCCACCGCTATATGGTCGATATTCCACTCATACGCACAAAGCGCTTTGCTGACACGTTCATCGTGCGCACAGCTAAGGAGTGGAATTCCTTGCCTGAGTCTGTGTTTCCGGAAAGCTATAACCTGGGAGTTTTCAAGTCACGAGTGAATAGGTTCCTTCTAGGCAAGCGTGATTCATCGTAGACCACATCGTCACTTACCATCAGGTGAGATTGAGGTCAAACGTAAGCCTATCATGAATAAAAAAAAATTACAATATTTACACAAAAATACACCAATTACCGTTACATAAATACATGTTCTATTTTAAACATTTTTTGAAATATTTTCATTGTTTTTTTACTCAACTGCGTGACGCAAAGGAGTGGTAATTTGAACATCAGCACATAAAATTAAATTATATAATATTATAAATAATATTCACGTCGGTAGGTAATTAGTCAGGATTCGAACCCGGGACCTATCGATCGTATACCCGATTCCTTAACCACTAAGCTATCGGGACTCAACACTGAGATGATGAATCTCTTACCTAATTAACAGCTGGGCCGGGGTCTTGTTCAACCCTGAAGCCATAACCTTAATCAGGGGGTCGTCTATAGCCGCTTCGAGCCCAGTCTTGTACTCAGCTGGGGTACCCTTAGACCCCAGACAAGAATAGCAGCTGAGGGTTATGTTGCGGTCTTTACAGAAGGTGTCCAGTGCACGCTGTGTTAGGTATGGATGACATTCCACCTGTAGGCAAAGAATATTTACATCAGGTGGGCCGTGCGCTTGTCTGCCACTAAAGTGGTATAATAAATTATACAGCCTAGCGCGAGGTAATGGCTACCCTACAATTTGTACAGCCGAGACGGCGTTCGATTTAAGTCGGTCCACCTCCACTGGAGATTTCTGGACGCAAAAAAGGCTCAAGAAATCCAAATATATCTACTAAACAATTGGACGAGGTTCGGGCCAGGTTAACCTCTCTCGGTCAGACGGCAGTCGCTCCTGGGAAAGCTGACACACCAATCGAAAAAAATAAGTGACCCTCGGACTCCAAAGTATAAACTTTGGACGCAACTGGGCAGACAGGAGGTTATCTTTCCGTACAATTTATGTCAACAACTGTTGGCCGCGGTTTCGCCCGCGCGAATCTAAATGTTTAAGGTTTTTTTGTGCGGATACCTAATTCATTATCCAAAATTGACAGTGGCCTAAGTTACTTTTTGTTACGTAAGCTGTCTGCTAGTGAAAGTCCCGTCAAAATCGGTCCAGCCGTTTCATAGATTAGCCGGCACAAACAGACAGACAAAATTAAAAATAATGTTTTGGTATCATGTATCGTGTTCACATTCACATATTTAATAAAAAGCGGTTATTTTAGTAAACAGACATTAACATTTGATAGCAACGTAGAAAATCGCGTGTTCGATTCCCGTTCTGTGTAATAGGATCGGGCTTACGTGAGTGAAACTGCATGTCGATGTTAGCATGAATCTTACCTGGTTGACCAGCGGTTTGATGTGGCCCTTGTCAATGATCTTCTGGATCTGCTGCGAGTTGAAGTTGCTGACGCCAAGGGCTTTCACCAAGCCTTTGCTGACGAGGTTCTCCATTGCAAACCAGGCGTCCAGGTAGTCATACTGGGAGAACTGCAGCACGTTGGCTATCTGTGGTACTGGCTCACCGCCTTCCTACAATAAATAATATTGCTATTGTTTTTGACACGTCAACATTTATATCACCTCTCATGATCGTAAGCTTAAGGTAAAGTCTCAGGAACGGGGGTCACCTCATGACTTCACCTCGCCTGATGGTAAGCTAAAGGTAGCTAATACTTAATTTTTTTTTATTACTCATTGGTTTCGGAACGCCCTGGTTCAAGGGAAATGCCTGTTCTGTCACCTTACACCCCGGCGTTTGAAGACTCGAGACGGTGTGTTCAAGTCGGTTCAAGTCCAACATTACCCTAACGGGGGAGGGGTCGGGGATGGGGGGGGGGTTCCGTGGTGATTTTTGCCACGATAAAAAGGACGGAAGGTACGGAAGCCTAAAAAGAAAACGACTTACCTTCAAGGACATCGGGTTGTGTATCATGTATAGGTCGAAATATTTCAGGCCCAGCGCCTCCAGGGATGCCCTGCACGCAGGCTCCACTAACTCCGGCTTGTGGAAGGTGCTCCAGAGTTTACCAGAGATGAAAAGATCTTCCCTGTACAGAAGACGAGGTCGTAAATGAATTTGCAATAATACTGATCTATCTGATAGACGATTTCTGTGGCGTGCGGTAGAGAGCTCAACTACTATTTATAATAAGAATTGCGGGTTCGATTTTTTTTTATTAGAAGCTATGTGGTTGTGACGTTGTGTAATTATGACGAACGTGGTTGTGACGCAGCGTGGTCCTAAAGTTATGTGGTTGTAACGAAGCGTAGTTTTGATGTGTTGTAGTTGTGGTTGTGACGTTATGTATTGTGACGAATTGTAGGTAGTTCTGGTTTGTTATGGTTGTGACGATGTGTAGTTCTGACGAAGCGTGGTTGTGACTTGCTGTGATTGTGACGTGGTGTGATTGTGACTCTAAATCTCACCGTGTAACAGTTCCATCATCTATCTTCATCTTGATACCTTGGCCCACTGTCTGCTCTGTGCCATAGATGAAGGCTGTGTCAAAAGCCCTGAAGCCCAGGTCTATGGCCGCAGCCACCACATGCGGGCCGAGACGGGGGTCCAACTAGAACAATAGCGCAGTTTTTGGCAATTAAGGTGGCAAACAATACGCTCCCATAAAAGCCATTTAAAGCAAACCAAAACTGAGGAGAAGAAGTAGATAGATTTCGGGCTCCGAGGTGAAAGCCTTGGAAGATATTGAAGATGACAAGTATTCTCCTAAGTCCACCAGCTAAGCTGAATTGCTGATAGCTGAGTGGCTTCACATGGAGTCAGTGGTTTGGAACCTCCACGCGGCGCACCCCGGGCAATGGGAACTTTTTATTCGCACGCTGCCATCTTTTTTTTATCGTGTGAAAATACCCCTAGATACCACCCTCGTCGGCCATCGGGGGTGGTTCCCGGCCATGGTTACTGATACCGACCAAACCCTCAAAATTTCGAGACATACCTAATTATGTTACACCATATCTATACATATAATAAATCTGTAACTGATCGGTGTCTGTACATGGAAGATATTTGAGAAAAAAAATTATTAGGGGACTTTATGAATGTAATAGATGCCAAAACAATGATTTTTAGATTTTTTGTCTGTTTGTTTGTTTGTCTGTTTATCTGTGTCTCTGGTTTGTCCGCACCGAATTTTTGTGCACGCTGGGATCAAAAATTACTGGAGGGATTCTGATCAAACTTGGTACGATTATAGTTCATAGTTCTGGGCAACATATAGGCTACTCTTTATACAAGCTGATACACGTGGCTTCGCCCGCGCTTCGTTTTTAGATCGTTTTTGGTCATATCTCCAGTTCTAATTAACCAACTACAACCAAACATATGGTAAACTTTTAGTTAGACTAAACATTTCAAGACCTTTCTAATAATAAAACCACATCAAAACCCGTTCAGTACTTTTTACGTCCATCGTTGTTTCTTTTTCTGCGCACACACCGGCTGTAGAAGGATCTCCCTACTGTGGTTTTACTTAGCTACTACAATATGGGGTTCTTCAAGAAGGCCATTAGAAGGTTCTCACAGGGTCAGCAGCGCAAATTTGAAGCATGTGTTCCGTCCGTAATTGCTTTTCATCAGTTGGGCTGCGTGCTTGTCTGCCACCTAAGAGGTAAAAAAAAGAGTAATGCGATACTGATGGTATCTACTCACCAAAGCTGTTCCTAAACCAATCGCCGGCATTTGGTCTCCATTACCCAACTTCAAAAAGAGCGTATCTGTTTTATTGTATCTTATTTTAGCTGTAGACAAGTCCTCTATCTTCCGGAGGTAGACCTCCTCCGCCGTGGTCTGGGTTTGGTTCAGAGCCTCCGTTGTGTTGGTTCGTGATGTGGTGATAACATTTTGTTTTGTTCTTGAAGCTGGTGTTGCTGTTGTTGTGGTGGCCTTTCCCTGTAGAATTAGAAATATAAGTACAATCCTACAGAATCCTACTTCCAACTATCCTATTATCTACTATCCTACTTCTTAATATCCTATTAGCTACTATTCTACTTCTTACTATCCTATTAGCTACTATTCTACTTCTAACTGCCTACTAACTATCCGACTCTTCATTATTTGGATATACCTATACACGGTAGGTACCTACATAATTTGTAAATTTCAATTTTTCTGTCTCTTTGTTCCGGCTAATCTCCGAAATGGCTGAACCGATTTTGATGGGACTTTCACTGGATACAAACTTACGTAATTTAGGCTACTTTAATTTTGGAAAAAGAATTAGGGTTCCGAGTAAAAAATTAACAACATAAAATCTAAAACAAAGCGGACGAATTCACGAGCACAGTAAGTAAAATGTAGGTACCTATCTATACATAACTTATTTCTTACCCCGAACTTGTTGAACATTTTCAAATGTAGTTTACTGGTGGACGTTCTATGACGATAGAGTATTTAATATTCACAATTTAAATAATATTTTCACATTTAAAATAAAAATAAACGCATACAAAGAATACAAGCACAATGTGGATAATTATCTACGCATAATTATGTTTATATAACTTAGATTTATGTTTGCATACAAATAATTTAGGTGTTTATTGACTTAATAGCTGATCCAGTGCACTTTGTATGTACCGCCTGAAGCGCTGTTTTTGTTTAAGATTGCTATGTGTTATGCGTGTTTGCGCGTGCGTGAGGGACGGGCACGCATGCGTGCTGCTAGCCGTACGCAGAGTACCTATACTATCTTTCCGGTGTACCGCGGGCGTGGGGGGCACAAACGCATTTTTTTATATAGGTCACGTCAAAATTACGTGTCAATGACCTGGACAAAAACGGCATGAATGCAAGAGCCATTAGGCTGCGTCCGGAGTGCGAGCGTTCAGCGCTTCGCGTACACAGCGCACAGCGTTTTTTTGGAAAAATGATTCAAGGTATCAACAATTCTTCAAATAGTCTAACGAATTAAAATTATTTTGCTGTGGATAATACGAGTGAATTTTTCAACTGGGCGTGGATGGCCATAACCTAAACAAAGAAAGGATATCGAAAAATGCTCACAGGAATCTCGAGCCCGATATTGATAGTATTAGTTTCTTTAATTCAAATTTTCAAGCATTTTTCGAAAAATAAGTGTTTAATTCGTAGTCATTGGATTTTCCAAAAATCAATCGTCCTAACCATGAATTGAACTCATAGGTTTGTAAAAAAATCTCCTCCTGTGTTATAGCAGCATTCGATAATACCGCTAGTAATTAACGAATGAAAAAACAGAAGAGCTCTTCTGTTTTTCATTTTATTCATTTCATTTTAACCATAACTGCTGAAAAGCAACCGAAACTTCTAGCAGTCAGTTTATTTGGTTGAACGCGCTATAATCTCAGGAACTACCTACTTGTTCGATTAAAAAAATATATTTTTGTTTTGGATGGCCTATTCATCGAGGAATTTTATAGGCTAAGGTAGGCGGCGGCTCAGGTAGTCATATTTATGTCAAGAAATCGGACAAATTACCTAATTATTTTAAATCATTGTAAAACTAAAAAACAAACGACCATGTATCAGTTAAGTAGGTGCCACAGGGGATCGAAATGTCACGGATGAAGCCGCGGGGACTGCAAGTACCTAATGACAATAACTAACACTAAATCGCAAAAGAATTCGTTAAATTTTTTTTTTGTTTCAAAGCATAACAGTTAGTTCGCCTAAACTGCCGAAATTATCGAATAGAAATTACTTACAATCGCCAATAAACTGCAAAATGTGACTAAGTGCCTCATGTTTATAAAATATATTCACTTCACTTTTTATTAATTAAAAATAAAGATAGATTATTTTTAATACGTCATGGTCATATGTGTTAGGAATTGGAGAAGAAAGAATGAGTTATAAAATATTTTTTCAGTTCTAATTTTTTTTGAAGTACCCACAGTTTTTTATTAGGTATTGCTCCAATTTGATATGTATCTAATCCTTTTGAGATTAAAAATTATGAAACTATTTTACTGATATTATATGTATGCAAGTAACTAAATAGGTATATTAAAAGAATTGTAATTTTAACGGATTCCTACCTTTCTTTGTCGCACGATTAAAAACTGGAATCTGGAATGCACTTCCTGCACAAGTGTTTCCTTCTTCCTACAATCCCGGGTTCTTTAAGCGAGGCGTGAAAAGGCATCTGTCTCTAGGCTCTCAAGGTAAGGACCGCCGTTTTGGGACGAATGGTGTCTAAAATGGCGGCCCGTACCCTCTGGACTTTACCCTAGCTTCTTACTATCCAGTGGGGCAAAGTCAATTTTATTGACGGACTGAATACTTAAATATAAAAAAATACATGGTATTGCGCCTTATAATTAGCACAGAATGGTCTCTATATTATGTAGTTAAGTGCATAGTTGCAGGGATCACAAAATTTTTGATCGCTAAAAACAAAATTTGGCTCGATAAGTTAATGTAAAGTTGATCTAAAACATGTATATTTACTGGCCTAGTGATCTTATATCTACGCTGAGTCTAACATAATATGAGTCACTTACCTCAAAAAGAGCAATCTTTTCCAACACAGAACACTTTTTAGGCATTTCTCTGAGACTAATTTTTCTAGACCTTGGTGATTCTAATTTACCGAAGTCTACAGATTTTATTCTGTACACCATTCTCTGTACTTGTCCTTTCACAGCGTCTCCCAAGTCTAACTCAGCTAAAGATACAGTTCTTTTCAAATCTTCCCTTAACTCATTTCTTTCGAATTCAAAGTCGTGAACACTTTTTTGAACGATATTAGGTTTGATATTAAAATCATTCCAGCTTGTAGGACCATCTTGTGGGTTTCTAATTTGATTATTGTTAATTTCTACTGATTTATCGTTATAAACAGAATCAAATTCATCTCCATTACTATGTTCATCAGCTGATGTATTAAGTGATTTCTCGCGTAGGTATGCCTCTTTATTTCTTTTTATATTTCTATTAGTAATTAAGTAAAGTTTATTCTTTAATCTGTCCATTATGGTACTTCTAGTTTCTTTAATTTCAGGTTCACTATCAACTAGTTCTGGATCACTTGGCATTTCTTTATCTAGATCATAAATATCATAACTATTTTCGGTAACTTTTTCGTAAGAATTAACGTCCAAGCTAGGTGAAAGCCTGCTTGATTCAACACTATGTCTATCGGTGTTGTACTCAATTTGTTCCAGTAATATTCTTGGTGTTTCAAGGCTAGACTCATTTGTTTTTATATCATTGGTTTTTGATAAAGCTTGATCATTGTCATTGATGTCGTCTAATTTATTTACCATTGATGAAGCACTTTTCGTTTTGTTGTGTTCTAATTGTAAATTAATTTCTGCTACTAAGGTCTTAGAAACTTCGGCATGCTCATTTATCGTAAAATAGCTGTTTTGTCTAGGTAAGATGTTTGAAATTTCGGGGGTATTAGCCGGTGTTGTGCTTAGAAAACTAGGTGGAACATCGATTCGAATTCTTCTGAAATCAAAATTCGTTTTCGGAGATTTGGTTAGTGGTGTTTCTGGTAGCACTACCGGTACATTCAGTTTTCCTTCGCTTGTCGCTGAATTAATTCTCTCTGATGAAATTTTTGGTAATTCATTTAAACTAACACTAGAAGAAAATTCACTTCTTGCAGGTAAAATGGTTGGCATTTCATAATAGCCCTCGGATTTTATTCTCAGTTTTGTAGGTAATGATACTGGTTCTTCGTTTTTACTAATATTAATGTTTATATCCGCGTTACTGGGTGAAAATAATTCTTCTTCTTCGTTTTGATTATCAATTTTCTGATCAATTGCCTGAGGCGGTGTCTTAGGGACTTCAATTTCATTTATTTCTGTTTTATAAATGGTCATTGAATTTTCAATTTTTGGTATCTCAATTTGAGTTTCCTTTGGTTTAATATGTTTCCCTTTACCTACAAGTTGTTTGTTTACTTCCACTTGTTTGTTCCACAAATCGAAGTTAAGTTTACCCACTTTAGGTTTCTGTACTTCTGGTTGCTTATCTCTATTTTTAGTTAGAGTTTTTTCTGAGGAAAATTTGACAATAGTGCTTTTATTTTCATTTGAAATAAAATTAACGTTCGCAGGTAAAGTTGTAACCGTTTCAAATAGGTTTCCATTTGTGCCAGAGTTTATTTGTTTAGGTAAAATTTCAGTATCTTGCGTGTATTTATCATGAAAAACAAAATCTGACGTTTGGGGAAAAATTTTCTTATGTTCAATACGATGTTCATTTATTTTAACGGGAATTTCCGCTGGTATTTTATTAACTGTAGTAGTAGTATGAGTTTCTTCTTTAGTAGGAAAAATTTGTGTATTGTCGACATTGCTTTCACTAACTACAAGGTCAATTGCTTCAGGTAAAACTTTAACATCGATTACTTGGTGCATTGATGCAATATTCTGTTCTTGGAATTTCCATATTTGATCTACAATAATAGGCTCATCAGTATATCGTGGGACTATTGGTTGTGCATTTTCTTCTATATTTTCTGTTTTAGGTAACGTAGCAGCTTTATCTAAAGTATATTTCTTAATTTTAATAGTAACTTGTCCCGGTTCTTTACCCTGAAATAATTAAAGTAATCTTAATATATATAAATCTCGTGTCACAATGTTTGTCCTCAATGGACTCCTAAACCACTTAACCGATTATAATAAAATTCGCACACCATGTGCAGTTCGATCCAACTTGAGAGATAGGATAGTTTTTGAAACGGATTTCGACATCCACGCGGGCGTAGCCGCGGGCAACAGCTAGTAGATAATATATTTAAACAGTAGTTTTCTTTACTTTTCATTATAAAACAGTAAAGCTAATTCACTTTTACAACCACTCAGATAATACTTATAATTTAGTTCAACTAAGCTAAATATTTTTTATTTAATAGTGGTAATGACC
This sequence comes from Lithosia quadra, assembly GCA_963576445.1. Lineage (NCBI taxonomy): Eukaryota > Metazoa > Arthropoda > Insecta > Lepidoptera > Erebidae > Lithosia > Lithosia quadra. Next base: position 5,445,136 of record OY754897.1, read on the forward strand.
AAACTAATTCATAAAAGTACTATAAATTTAATTATGCGTTTAAGTAGACTAGTAGTAGTAGTTTTTGAGATAAGAATTAGAACTTGTTATGCCGCGGTTGAGAAGCTTACCTCAAACATAGCAATTTTGGATAAAACAGTTTTTTTCTTAGGCAGGTCTGCTTTTACATCAATATCTTTTTTTCGTGAGTCAGCATCATCATTTACACTAATTTGAGAGATTATCCTGCTGACATTCCCTTTTAATACAGAATCCTTTGCGACGACACTGTTTTTACTTTGGATAATTAAACTATCATTAACAATCTGTTCATGTGAAGGTGATTTCGTATTAATTTCTGAGGGATTTGGCGTAGTTTCTTCAGAAATTTCTAAATTATTTGAATTTATTGTAACATCTTGTTCTTCTGAAAGAATTGGTTTAGTATCATTTAATTCATGTCTATCTATGTTTTCAGGTTCAATGTGTATTATTTTAGATTGGTTGATTCCTGTCCCCGCAACTATCAATTCTTCTTTTTTTTCACTATAACTTCTAGCATATTTGTTAGTTATAATTTCATTAGTTGCCTGCCACTCAATCGACTTAGTTCTTTCAACATTCTGTATTCTACCTTTACTATAGCTATGGGTGGTCTTAGTGATCACGGGTATAGGTAATTGTGTATTTCTTTCAGTTTTAATAACATTTTCTTTCACAAGAAGTTTAGGATCTTGAGATGACATTGATTTAGCCATATCCGAATCACTATTCTCTTTGGGTGATATATCTTTGCTTGGTGTTTTATTGTCATCATTAAGAGTTATCTTACTTTTTGGTGAAACAGTTATGCTCCTACCGTCTCTGCTAAATGATCTACTAATGCTTCTAGTAACTTTTTCAGTTCTGTTTTCTGGTTCTTTATTAATTATAATTTTACTAGTACCGTCATGAAATTCTTCGTATTTATTTACTTCTCTGTTAACAAAATCTCTGTCATCCAATTTAGCCGGGCGTCGATTTAGTTCTCTACTAATACTTCGATTCATTCGCTCTGGTTTTATAGGAATTCTTGTAATCCTCTCTTTGGTAAACTTATGACTAACTTCAGAGTCTTCAATTTCAAAGAAATGTTCATTACGTTTTTGGAGCTCCTCTACTGTTTCAGTACCACCAGTTTCACCTAGACTAGGTATTCGATTTGTGGTACGAATTGTAGTTATTGTTTGACTTGGGTTACCTTCAACATTCTCTATTGTAATAATTTCATCGATAACTTCTTTATCTTTAGAATTTTGGATATCATTACTAGCTTTAACGACATCAAGTTTCTGAGCTTTATTTAAATCCATACTATTACCTCTAGAAAATCTTTTAGTGGTAATAGTAGTAGCTGATACTCTAAAGCCACCATCTTTAAGATTTGAATTAGCTACAGATTTTTCAGCTTTATCTTTGTCTGTAGAATTGTTTCTACTTGCTGCATTATCTTTCTTTCTAAACGGTATTTTAGACAATCTCAGTTTTTCAGTGTGCGTAAGATAACTATCATCGGTACTGTCATACGCATGAATAATCTCATCAAACTTACTTTCTACTTTTTCAGGGTCATCAATTTTGACAGGTAATAATTTTTCGTCCACGTCGTTTTGTTTGTTTATAACAATTTCTTCGTAAATTCTGTCAAATGCGTCGTCTACTTTTTCTTCAGCCTTCAGAGATGTTTTTCTTTTTACAGCTTTGGCATCTTTCAGTTTGGGAATTGATGATCTTCGGTAAGAATTTTGAGGCTGGAAATATTACAACAGTTATTATTATGATATTGTTGGAAGTTTACGTGAATATCACACATTGAAATAATTAAAAAAAACTATCTTTAACGGTTTCTATTGAGATTTATTTGATGTCATTTTATTATTTAACACTAATCGTCTCTCTGATAGTCTTTCTTATTTAGCTGAAGTCACGGGGAGACTCGGTGAAAATCGTTATAGAATCTAACTATAGGTAGGTAGTACTAACTATATTATCCAGGTATGGACAGACTCACAAGCATCAGCTAGTAAAGCGAATAAGTACCTGATCTTTAGTGGTCTCTTCTTGTATATTCTTCTGCACCTTCTCAACGGTCTGCTTAAACTTCTTTTGTGGTATTCTAGACTTCTTTGCATCATGATTCTTTTCTGAAATATTAAGCAAATAAAAATTATAACAAGTACGATGATATTGCCATCAGATATTATCAATACCTACTGCTTCATGTCTTGAAAAAATATTATGAAATTTAATATTGCGTAACTAAAATTGAACTATGATTTTTCATTATTTTCAGTTCATAAAATAGGTCGAAAGATAAATAATCACATGATTAATAAAATAAATATTATTATTTCAATTCGAACCAGTAGCTTCTGAGATTAGTGCGTTTAAACAAACAAACTCTTTAGCTTTATAATGTTATTAAATATTACCTAGGTATAGATTATAAGGACTAGATACATTGGACAGTTTGAGCGGCAATGTGTACCAACCTTCAGGGTCTAATACGCTAGCAATTCGTCTGACCGCCTGTTGGTCTATCTCCATTGGCGTCTGCAACTCAGCGTAGCTAACTCTGTAACCCCCATTTTCTACTTCTTGGACCTGAAATGTAAGGGTACGTCACAATACAGAGGTCCCAGGTTCGATTCTGGCAGTTATACCACAGATAGGTGTCAAAATTCATTTAATCTAGTATCTGCGTCTCGTTCCAAAATTCATTCCCACCTCACCCAGCCCCCTCAGTATGGTCTCCGTATACATACTCATGTCTTCATTCCTCTCGACCAATGAACTAAGTACCTAAGTGATATAAAAAAAGACGAAATCGCAGAAAAACGGAGAGAGGTGAGGTTTAGGCGACGTTTTGGCCACGTGACAACATTTTTCTGCTATTTCTTTGGTCGAGAGAAAAATAGACATAATTATCTACGGACACCATGCTGAGGGGGCTGGCAGGCTGGGTGCGGGCCGGGACCTCCACGCGGTGCTTCCGGGCTACGGGGTGCGTGCAGCGCCTCCCACTCACCATGGGAGACGCTGCTGTTTGCGGCCAATCTGGCCGGGGTGGGAGTGGCCCTCTAGAGGACTGCTCCGAGGCTCTCCATGTGTCTCTCTGACTAGCAGAGGGCACAGTGGGGAACAGGTGGGGGGGGCGCGCTGTTTCTCCGCACGCGGACGGTTGGGTGACAGGACACCCACCTGTCACCTACACCCCACCGTCAGTGAGGTGGAGCGACGCTCACCCCAACCCACTTTCGGAGGTCGAGGGGGCCATCTTAAAACCGTAAACTGCTGGATGCGAGGGATATGCCTACTTTGTAACCTTACACTATAATTAAGACCCAAGGACGGCGTGCGGTTTTAGTCGGTTCGACTCCGATAATACCACCCCCGATGGCCGACAGGGATGGTATCCGTGAGGATTTCCACACGATAAAAAAATAAAAAAGGGGCTGGCAGGTAAGCTGTTCCCAGTAACATCGTAATAACCATCGTGTTGTGTTCCCGCCAGTAAGTAGGGTAGCCAGAGCTCACTGTACCCCTCCTACCCCTACCCCATCCTAACCACCCTTCCCCTTCCTAGCCCTCCCTCCTTCCCTTCATGGTAGGCAGCGCGTGTGCAGTGACACCCTTAGTGTTGCACACGTCCATAGGCCACAGTGACCGTTTCCCATCAGGTGGGCCGTGTGCTTGTCTGCCACCTACGTAGTATAAAAAAAGGACCTACCTATACATATGTTACAACGAAAACAAAAGCTATTTACGAGTATACCACTACGATGTTATCAGTGATAAGTAATTGATAAACTATTGATAACAGATATCTCTTATCAGATCATCATTTGAATTCACTTTCGCGATGCAAAAACATTTGAATGAATTCATGTAGGTAGGTATATAGGACTTGTCTATTAGGTAATCGGTGGTACTTACAGTAAATTTATTATAACAAGGAAATTTCTAATGTTCTTGATAAGAAATAGAGAGAAAGAACAAATGTCAAACGAGCTTCTGTTTAAAAAAAACCTTTTTATAAACAAGGTTTTATTATTTACAATATTGCATTGTCATGGGACTGACACAATTAAGTGGTCGAAAATGGCTTGCAAGATTTGATTACAGACAACGGGACAGTTAAAACATAATAAAAACTTGTATACAAAAACTATTCTTATAACAAAGTTCTCAACATCCAAATCAGATTCAGTGAATCTTCAAACTGACTGAAAGTTGAAAAAAAGGCAAGTAAGGTATTCTGCTAGAATTACACTTTGTAATAGATAGCTCTTTTCTCAATAAGTTTGCGTCAAGTTTGTCATTCGTGAAATCGAGATGAGATCGGAACTGAATTTCGAACATAATTTTATTTATATTTATAGTCGTGTGAAAGGTCTCTAATGAGCTATGTCGGGTCTTTGGAGCCCACCCGATAAACAGTAGTTGTACCTACCGGTTTCTAGGTGAGGTTAAATTTGGACACAAAGATCTTACCCGGCAGCTAGGTAGGCCTTAACAAGGCCACTAATAGCGCGGTCAAGATGGCAGAATTCTACGCCCGTATAATTTGATGAATCATTGACACGAAAGAAGAAGAAGCTAGGTAGGTATAGTTACCTAGCCTATTTCTTCTAATACTGTACACTACAGATAAAGTTTTATAAGGGCTATTTCATATTAGAGACAAGACGACTGTCTTGTGTCGACTTGATTTTGTAGGTAATTAGACAGCTTTGTTTTGTTCTAAGTGTGCGTAGGTACTTTCATATTATATTATATTTCTATAGCGCAATAGTCTGTCTTAAAACTGTCTCGTTTATCATGAGCGCTATAAGTCTAAAGGATCAAAATAAAACGTCTCATACCAATTAATATTTATATTCAAGCTTCTGGATACTGGTAACAACTGACTTCCCAGGCGTAATCTCTTTTTTAAACAAATGTTGGAAACTTACCGCGATATCTTCTGTCACTGTCACTTTCTGTAACTTCATTTCACCTTTAGTGAGAGTCGTTTCATTTTTAGTGACAGTAATGACAGGCGATAGAGTATACTTAGTATCAGTTACTTCGGAACTAATACTAGTATCGGCGGTACCCTCTTCGTAGTTGGCGTCGATCTCTCGGATTTTTTGTTCGTCTGGTACTTCGGCGGATATGTTTGGTGGACTTTCGTATTCTCTCTGGATCTTGTATGTAGTTGGGTCCGCCATTATTGTTCTGGAACCGTTATTGTCTATACTTAATATTATATTATGAGAGGCCGAACCTTTTGAATTTGTTTAAGTATTATGTTTGGGGTAATCTTCGGAACCACTGCACTTATTGGAAAATACCTTACACAATTTAAAAGGTACATTATCCTCAATGGAGAATAAACTAAGTAAATTATGATAGGTTCGGTTATAAAACTTATATAACTAAAGTGAAGCAGGAGCCAGGTTACTAGTCAATTATATTATTTATAAAAATCGCAACAGTGACAATGCACGGTCGAAATTAAAGTACCTACAACTGAGGAATGAGTAACTAAGTAAAGGTATATTACCCATAGGTTGATTTTAGACTGCGATTTAAAGTTGCATCATATATTGTCGTAACATGGGTTATGGTCATATTTTGTTAAACAGTTAGGTACAAACAGAGAATAACAAGTTCATTTAAGTAGCTGGTTATGAAATAAAACCCGTTATAATTAAATTTTTAATTCCATTTTCATAGCTAAATTGTCAAACGAGAAAAGAATTCCATGTTTGTACCTAGTTGGTTACGAAAGTTCAGTTACGACAGTGAATACTTAAACGGTTTAGTATGAGAAAAGATAACAGTAATGTTGTTAAACTGGTTCAAACTAAGCTAATGTAAACTGCTTTAAGTGCAGAGGTAGACCCAAGAAATATGGATTTTGTACGTGAAAAGGACATGGCAAGAAAGGGAGTGACTGAGGAGAATGTCATGTTGCGTCGAGCTCAAATAATTGGGACATGGGTTATACCTACAATTTAATGATAAACAATGTCTATTTAAATTTATGCCTCTGTTGGTCATCTTTTTATCAATTGCAAGCGTATATCTTGATTAGTACCTTTCTGTCTAATAATACCTAGATAAAACAATATCAAATAAATCGCGATAGAATTGCTGAAAATAGTTTTCACAAATAACTCAAACGTTGTCTATGATGATTGACATTCGTGTCTAAAATAGAAAGAAAAAATAAACGATTCCCGCCTTTAAACTTTCGAGTATGAAGTTTTTTTTTAGAATGACTGAACTTGCAGAGTTATTCATCAACTCCCCCTCAATAAAGTCGCCCGATCGGGGGATGCAACTTATGCAACGCACAAGTAGGTAGGTAAGTTTGTGAAGTACCTACCTAAGTACAAAAGCTTTAGCAAACCACTTCTTTTAGTTCCATAGAGTTCTATTTTTCCATTTTTAGTTCCAAATTGAAGCAACATGGGTAAATTGCACCCCAGCATCACCTGAATGTAGAATTCTAGGAACCTTAACGCAACTCTTCAATAGCATACAAAATTTATGTAAGTAGGTAGTTCCGTATATTTGAAGTATATGTTTTTATCAATTAATTTAATTCGATTTAATTTGTTGATTGGATATTTAAATATTGATAAATTTATACTCACTTGTAACGTTCTTCTGTGAGAAACTTGAGTAATCGACTATGCTCCATCCGTCGATAAGTGTTTTATCATTCTGATAATGTAATTATTATAAGCGACGATACGGATATATCAGCTGTGTTGGCAAATTGTTTATTGGGACTTGTACTTCTTTGTGGAATAGCGAAAGGATATATTTTTCTTACAACGGCTACCAAATTGTTTTCGATATAGCTAAGACGCTATTTAGTTTTGTTGAATTAGAATCGATGCGGAATGTTTGCCATTTGTCTAGGCCTATAGTATTTTTTTTATAATAACATAACATAAACTCACGCCTATATCCCCGAAGGGGTAGGCAGAGGTGTTAGCACCCACATTTCGCCAGTTTATGTTTAGGTCCCAATGTAATAGGTGGCGAGCCTATTGCCATTAACCGGGCACTTATAAACCTGCAATAAATACACACAACATAACTTCGAAAAGCATTGAAAAGTCATTGGTGTGTGCCAGTGTGCCATGGTAACCTGGGATCGAACCCGAGACCTTGTCTTAGCAGTCCATTACCCAAACTACTAGGCTACCGCGGTTTTTTATAATGGTCACATCAAATATGATTTTACTCGCCTAATGGTAAGCTAAAGGTAAAGTAGCCCTATATCAGTATTTGATCGGCCTCCTGCATGTTAGCGGTGGTCCCGGTTGCATGCGAAGCCTTTGAGCCAGGGGTCTGCTTTCATTTAATTTGGCTATTACGAGAGCGAATGTCGCCTGATCTCCAACTTCAAGAAAAAAGCACCAGCGCCTCGTTCGTCAATTTTCCGGATCGGAAAGAATCGAAGAATCGGACTTAGCTTAGTTGGTCAGGGTATTCTCCTCAAAAGAGCTTGCGCAGACGAGGGATTTTTGTCCGCGGACTTTTTGTCCTCTAATAGCCTGCACACTCTGCGCAGACGAGGGGTTTTTGTCTGTGGTTTTTTTGTACTCTAAAATAGATCGCTTACAATTTAACTTTTTGTACGCGGTACTTTTAATCCTTCATTTGTGTTACTCACGGAATAAAGAATACCTACTACAATGGAAGTGTGATACTACCTATTCATAAGGGAAACCGCTGTCGCCAAACTCACACATACAACCAGTTAATAATACATTGCACTACTAGTAAACAATTGTTTTGATTTGTCGCATATCTTCCATACCAAATTAGCCTAAATTATGCATACTGCAAAACGAAAATACCCCTTCCTAGTTCGTGTTAGAGATTTCTTTGCTATAGATAAAAAAAATATTTAGGGCGTTTCGTATTTTGAATCAAACAAACTTTGACTTAAGAAAAACTTCAGATAATCTCTCTCTCTCTCTTCACTAAATGTCAGTATATTTTAAGAAAGTTATTTGAAATTTGAAACCCATAACATAAGGTTGGCATTGCCTTGAAGCATTATAAATATTGACCGCAACTAAGCCAGTGCGTGACAAAAAATAATGACATAATTGGTCAATATCGATAGATTTTGAGTCTAAAATGTTAGAGGATTACAAATCGGCGTGTGTAATTTATGATCAACTAGCTATTGCCCGCGGCTTTGCCCGCGTGGAATTCGGTTTCTGTTCCCGCTTCCCATGGGAACCCATACTAAGGATAAATAAAAAATAAGCTATAGCATAATATATACTATTCTTTTATTTCTTCGAATAAGCATTATTACAGAATGTCATCTTCTTGTTTATCTGCAGTAGGTTCATTTTCGAAATCTTCACTGGATTAGGTACCTCTTCTTTTTTGATAGCGTTGAGTGACAACTATCTAAATAATCCTCTGAATTTGGTAGCTGAAACAATATAGTATTGTATCTTTAAGGATCGGTAGCGTTTTATCATCTGTACCATGGTAAGTGTTCCAATGAGCTATTTAAACTGATTACACCCTCTCTCTCCCTGTCGTGAACAACACACGCAGAACTTAGGTACCATCCACATACGGTGCAGTCCATGCCACCGCGAACCAGGCGGTTCGGTGATTTCTTCCTTTGTCGTAGCTTGGTTCACGCTTAACTGAAAACTGGAAACGCTTGGTGGAGGGCTTCTTTTGGGACCCACCCCAGCTTACTATCAGGCGGTGTGCAGTCAATCAGGTGGACTAAACATAAATATAACAAAGGAGTTCCTATGGGTACCTTTCCACCCCATGATCAGATCCTGAGTACCATTCAACCTCATTCAACCGATGTTATCATCGGAGAGTTTGTATTATATAAACAAAACAAATGAGCCCAGCCTCGATAGGTTTATCTTAATTCAGTTAAAAGATTTTTTGATATAAAGAAATCGACTTCTGAGAAATATACAGAACATCTATATCTATCTATAGGTACATATAATAAATCTGTAACTGATCGGTGTCTGTACATGGAAGATATATGAGAAAAAAAATTATTAGGGGACTTTATGAATGTAATAGATGCCAAAACAATGATTTTTAAAATTTTTGTCTGTTTGTCTTTTTGTCTGTTTGTCAGTTTGTCCGTTTGTCTCTTTGTGCGCGCTAAAATCAAAAACTACTGGAGGGATTTTGATCAAACTTAATACGATTATAGTTCATAGTGCTGGGCAACATATAGGCTACTTTTTATACAAGCTGATACCCGCGGCTTCGCCCGCGCTTCGTTTTTAGGTCGTTTTTGGTCATATCTCCGGTTCTACTTAACCAATTACAACCAAACTGCTGACAGTCAACTGATCACAATCGGCTCATTAGAACATGCGATATAGTAAAAAAACGCGAAAATCGACGTCCACGCGGGCGGAGCCGCGGGCAACAGCTAGTAAATAATATGATCTGGATATTGTTGGCATCCGATGAACCGTACCAGTCGCATCTATCCATTTTTTTTTTGATAGCGGTGTAGTTATTATTATATTATTATTATTATTATAAAAAACCATTTCAAAAATGTTTGTAAATTTGTCTAAGAACTTTAACATAAAATGTAATCGATAAAACTGTCATCCAATTTGACTACCTCACTAATTGAATAGCGAAGAATTTTACATAATTCTGAAAATTATATGTGCAATTCAAAACAAGCTTTATTGTTGAGCAGCAAAGGTTGATATTGGTTTAAATTATTATTGAATTTTAATTAAATGGAATTCAATAAAATTTGTTAAAAAATCTACTATATCTGTACTCACCGGTGGTATGAAACACCTCCGTTCTTGATATTTCTTTTCCTACTATCATTTTTACATTGTAATATTGCACAATACACAATATTTGCTATAATTTATTATTAAAAGAAGCTGCCGCAAGACTACCATCTAAAACGTCATGTTAGACATGACTAAGCGTCAAAATTTTAATTTTTTACTATTATACGCATAGCTACGCGTACCAGTGGCACGCCTGCCACGCCCCCTTACCATTTCTACTTACTTCTCTTTTCTGTGGTGTTACTCGATACAATTATTATAAGTGATCTATTTTAGAAGACAAAAAAGTCCGCGGACAAAATTCTAAAGTCCAAGTACCGTCCTGGATGTTCATTCTCCCAGGGTCTCGATTCTGTTAAAACAAGCCACTGTCATACCACTGACACACAGGCGCTTTTGGGGGTCGGCTCGGCCCTGACTGTCACATTAAAAAGATACCATTTAATTTTGGACTTTACTGTTGTCCGGTTAAATTCTAAAAATAAATGATATTTTGGAGAGCGAATGAAAAGTTTAATGAATTCTTTTCATTACACTTTTCATTTAAACCGGGCTCCGGGTTAACGTGTTCTCCGAACGGGTCCATAAATGAGGATTTTATATATAGCAGTTGTTACAGGTAATTGGAGCCTTAATATTAATAGTCCAAAACTAATCTAGAAAAGAACATTGTTCTGGCCGTTCGTTGTGGACATTTTGGAGGTCAGCTGGCAGTCGCTTCAAAGTGAATATATAAGTACGCCGCTTCGTAGTTAAACTGTGAAGCCAATCAATTGAGTTGGGAAAAGGGGGATGATGGCCAGGCAAAAACAAAAAGCGGACCTCTTGATTCGAAATACAAACTTTGAACGCAATAAAAACGTTAAAAAAAGATGGAAAATGTTAGATAAAATGTTCGAGAAGTTAACAAATTCAGATAAGTATTGTTTTTTTTTAATATAGGACACTTCAACATGACTTCACCTCGCCTGATGGTAAGCTGAAGGTAAAGTCTCAGGATCGAAGTCACCACTACATGACACCGGTAGTGCTACAGTGGCGGCCCTCAGCTTGACGACCTCAAATGCTTTTTCACGCCCCGCTTAAAGGATCCCGCACTATAGGAGGAAGGAAACACATGCGCAAAAGATTACGTTTTATTAACATCACGTGATCTAGACCTAGACTGAGATATAGGTCATGACGTTATCCAAGTCCACCTTCCACTCCCCCACAGTGCACCTGTGGCGCCATTTTAGACTATCTTATCTGATAGGCAGGTAACAGCAGGCAATAAACATGTAGTTTTCAAAAAAATCTATAAGCACAAACAGCCTGCTTTTCGCACCAAGAAGGAGTACAAGTAATTAATAAATCCGTGTAAAAACTTTTTATATTACCAACAAGTATCCGTTTATTATCATAAGCACCACTAAATTGACATTAAAAAAATATTATAACACTTTTAAAATACATCAACGTAACTATGCACATCCCAATTTATAAAAATCATGGATGACTAAATATAAAAAAATATTGCGCTTTTATCATTGATGCATCACTTACTTTTGAAAAATAATGATTATGATTTTAAATGATAATGATTAATAAAGATTAAATTTGAAGTGCTGATTAATTAATATTTCGAATTTAAAACTACACTTTCATCATTAATACATCACTCACTGCTTATTCAAATGATTTATGATTAAGTATTAATGATTAACAAACATTTATTTTAAAACAAAGTAGGTATTACAAATATTTACGTGTGTCGTGAAAGGCTAATGAATCACTAAACATCAAATTTTTATCATTGCATTGTTATCAATGGCTTGGAAATGATAACATATTGATATAATATATTATCGAAGTTAACGGAGTCTTTCTAAGTTATAACGGTATTTAATGTTAGGACTTATTATGAGTATCAACTAGCACTAAAATACCCATAATTCAATTGTAGCCAATCCAAATATGTCTAACTTTCGTGCAAGTGAAAAATTTGCCGTTTCCACCGGAAGCGAGGCGAGCGAGTGTCTTATGTACTTACTAATTAGATCGGAGGTTATGGGGCCGCAGTCTCGACATTTATAAATAGCTACGACTTGGCTACCGAAATTGCAAGCTAAAATAGCGACAAACATCGGTTGCTGTAACGATTCTTGCGTCAAACGGTAGTCTGTACGTACATTTGGGATGGTCAGCAATAGGGAGATACCGATAAATCGTTAAGTTTGCGATGATATTCGTTAAGATACCTACCGATAAAAATCGTTAGTTTGGAAAGTAGAGACTACCAAAATATTCGACCGAATTCAGTAGCGTTACTATAAATGTCGAGACTGCTGCCCCTGGAGACGGACACACTGGACCCAGAGGAACTGAGGGGTTTGAAGGTCGCAAGGTTCTGCAAGGAAATAAGAAGGTTTGAATGGGCGAATTAAAAGGTAGTTTGGATGGATTAATCTATACATATAATAAAATGGTAGAAAAGTCAAAACTGTACATTGAATATTTTTTTAAAAGAATACTTGGGGTGTGATCTACAATCGATACCGAAGCCAAAAATATAGTTTTTAGAATTTTTGTCTGTTTGTCTGTTTGTCTGTATGTATGTCCGGGATAAACTCAAAAAGTACTGCATGGATTTACTTCAAATTTGGCAAGAATATTATTAGGAAGTCGGGTCAACACATAGGCTACTTATTATCACGCTCTCACCTACGGGGAACGAGCAGTGAACGTTTATATCTTCAACGCATTCTGTAACAACGTGTAATCTAAACACGCATATTTGAATGGTGTTATTATGTTAAACATGCTATAAGCTAGCTTCACACTATAAGTAACTTGACCGATAAATTATAAAATAAAAAACAAACTTAATTTTGCGGTTCAATCCGTAGACCCGATTACTGCACCAACCGCAAATAATAAGTTTGTCGTAGGTTACGTCAATAAAACTGTAGAGAGGTAAATTCAGTACATTGAAATATTTACAAAATAACTATTCGGAGATGATTGGTGATCAATACCAATGGTAAAAATGCGATCAGTAATTTTTGTCTTTCTGTCTGTCTGTCTATCTGTGCACGCATGGATAAAAAACTACTGGAGGGATTTTGATCAAATTTGGTACGATTTATTATAGTTCATACTTCTGAACAACATAATAATATCAACCCATTTATGTCCCACTGCTGGGCACGGGTCTCCTCTGCTATAACGACAGAGCTGAGAGGGTTAGACCTTAATCCACACACGCTGGCCTAATCGGGTTTGGTGGATCGAACATGTCTGGATGTTTTTCCTTCACCGTCAGCAGATGGTAAATCATGTGATTAGCACATATAAATTCCACAAAGTGAAATTCACATTGGTACTATCCGGCCGGATTCGAACTCGATACCTCTGAGCAGAGGCCGCGTCCTTATCCATTCAGCTACCATCACTTACAGGACAACATTATAGGCTACTTTTTATACAATGTCGGGGTGCGATGGAAATGCTCTAATAGGCCCCTTTTTTTCCGTGCGGAAATCCTCATGGATACTCACCCCGCGGCCAGCGGGGCAGGTTATTTCGGACTTTTACCGATTAAAACGGCGTGCCCCGCGCTTGGTTTTTTTTATAGTCGATAGGCTCCCGTTTGCCCAAGTCGGTCCTTCCACTCCACGGATCCTGGCGGACCTGGGCGTGGACCAGTCCCCGCTTCCGCGCCTCCTTTTGCCACCAATATAGGCATAACGCGCTGCGGTGCTCCCAATGTATGTACATACACGTGTTACGGCTATTCAGGGCCTCTGCCAAGATCGGGCACGCCGCCGTAAAGGGCCATGGACCGCACGATCCCCGCGTAGAGCCTCCTGCGGGAGTCATCCGGCCCCCTCATGTTGGGCAACTGCCGCGCCAGAACGTTGGCCCCCTTACACCCTGGCTTCAAAAGACCCTAGACGGCGTGTGGTTTTAGTCAGTAAGAGTCCGACATAACCTGCCCCGCTGGCCGCAGGGTAGGTTATAATATATATATATATCCATAAGGATTTCCGCACGGAAAAAAAGGCTCTTTTTTATATAAGCTGATACCCGCGACTCCGCCCGCGCGTCAAGGTTTAAGATAGGTCATCATTTTTTGGTTATACCTCCAGTTCTTCACAGCCAATTACTACCAAACAGGGTAAATTTAAAGTCTAAGCAAGAACTTTCTAATAAAAACCTCATCAAAATATATTGAGTAGTTTTTACGTCCATCGCGATTATCGGCTTTTGATGGGGTCTTTTTAATAGGAAGGTATTGGTTAGATGAGTGGAGTGAAGAGTAGAGTGGAGAGTGAAGAGTGGAGGAGTGAGTGGCGTGGAGAGTTGTTTTATTAAAATAGACTTGGTGGCGATACCGACCTCCACGCGGGCGAAGCCGCGGGCGGAAGCTAGTACTTAGATAAAGTTGCCCGTACTTATATTCGCAAATTGATTGAGTCCGACCTCCGGCGTTCCTGATGATAATGAAAAATAATAAACTTCATGCAAGTGAAGCAAGATGTTTTCAAGGTCGATTTTTAAAGGTTAGATTAGGTTAGATTATATTAAATTAAAACACGATTTTTTCAGTTCATATACCCACATTTTATTAAATTAAATATTACAACAATTTTATTAAATAGGTACTTAATTTTAGAATTTGATACATATATAACGATAATATAACATATTAGCAGACATACCTATTGGTAATATTAAAAGGGTTGTCACCGTGTTGTCACAATCAATTCAAAATGAAATTAGTTTTCTCCTCTATTTGTTGCGATCTTTAATGCATTATTTATATATTATGCCAGTATTATTTTTCTAGGATATAATGAATACATATTTAAAAACTTTAATATTAAATTATATTCACTGCCAAGTTGAGCCACTTCTTCAACACAAGCGTATAAATTACGTTTTATATTAAATTTATATTATACTAAAGGTTTAAAGGTTATTTAGACATTATGGGCAGGACTAGATACGCTAATAATATATTTAAAACATTACGAGGCATTTGTTTCAAAATACTCAAAAATTACACTCAATCACATTAGGCCACTGCATAACAATAAAACGTATTTACAAATAAATAAATTATTTAAAATAATATACATAGGTACATGATTCATTTTATAATTTTACTTAATATATAAAACATAATTTCAACAAAAATGTATATAATATTAAAATAGACAATAGTTAAAACCAATTTGTACAAAACTTCTCAAGTTATAAAATTAAATCAAGGTAGGAAACAAAATTGTTTATAAGTTTTACTTTACCTAAGAACTATATTTAAAATGTTTAAAAGCAGAAAATATCGCTAAACTATCACATTTAAAGATTATGATAAGTATATAATTTCACTATATAAAATACCCGGATAATGTTTGAAATAGCCGAAAATTTTTAAAGGATCGTAGGTGCACACATGTGTATATTATTGGTTCTAGAAAATAGGTTTCTAAGAATATTGTTCAATGCATACTTATTTCTAATGTATTACAATTTGGCACATTTTTAGCTAAATTCGCTCTGTACTACATTGTATAATATATTTTTAGCCTAGAATTTAATAGATAGACCTAGAACAATAGGATGGATTTTAAACAAGCTAATTTTTCACATTATCCGGGCAATGTATTAAGTAATGTACGGTGTGTATATAATTATTTATTAAATATTATATAAATATATTGTTCTTTATTTTACAAAGCTTCAGAGTTATTACTACGATACACTTCTAGCTCGACGCCATTGTACTAATAATAATATTGAAAATATATCTAGAATAATAATTTGTGTTTAAACAGTTATGTAGCTGAATTTTAAAAATTATAATTATACCTATATGTTTAAAGATAACCGAAAAATATATTCAGTAACTACTTGCCTAGGTAGGTATATAAAATAACATGAGATTACAATTTAAGTCGTATATAAAACCTATTAATCTATTTGAAATAATATCAAATGTTTTGATTTAATCCATTTGTTATATTAGTTAATACAACAAATAATTTAAAAAATGTACATTTTGTATAGGACCCAAACCCAGCTATTGCAAAATACTACATAAATTATCAAGTGTGAATGATCGTAACACATCAATTATAATTGCTACTGTACATAATATATACTATATATCCTAACTAGTAATATCATATACCTACGTATAATACGTTAAATTATAATATAACACTGCTTACAATGTATACAATTAATGTCTACAACACGATTACATTACATTTTAAATTTTAATGAAATTATTTATCGTATAGAGTAAGAGATATATTATATGAAGTGAATTATTTAAAGTATTGCTATATTTAACTGTATATAAGTTACGCTACTATATTGAATATACATATACAATTAGAGCCTAACACTGGAAGATTATGTGATTATATATTGCATTTGTATTTAATTATGCACACTAGGAGATGTTAATTATATAGATGTAATTATTGATTAATGCAAAGCTTGAACATAAAGAGTCTAAGAAGATTTTTATTATAAATACATAACTACAAAATTGAAAGTGAATTAAATAACCATTTTTCAACATTTATTTAGTAATCAAATTATGCAGCCATACATAATTTGTTACGAGGTGTGCCTGAAAATGTACTTAAAATAAAAATATAACTTTATAATACACTTATCCATCAAAAATCCATCAAAATGTTTTTTTTTATAGGTACCCATACAAGGTAATACGGTAGGTATAAAAAATCCTATATCGTAGTGTCCCTCAATGGCCTCAATTTGCATGCAATCAAATAAATCCTTAACTTTTGTTGCTTTTCCCCGACCCTGCGGATAAAAGAAACACATTGAAATTGAAGCTGCTCGACAGAATGACCTAATGTTGTATTTCTGTATGTAAATATGATCAATAGAGTGTTCTAGGCAGAGGAATAATGGGTAACGTGACAGTGAGAGGTGTTGGAAGTGTTTATAGATACTAGGAACCACTTTTCGTCAAGGCAGCCGGGCTGTCTTCTCACCTTTAACGAAAAAGACAATGACACACAAATGAAGAAATATGGCTACCGAATTCATAAGAATATGTAAAATGTGTTATGAGGAGATTATACTTTGGTTATCCTAATGCAAAGCTTAAGATTTGAATAAGATTCTACGATACAATAAGATTAGAGAATTATTTTTAAAATGTATTTTAGAAATATGTATAGACACAAATGCAATTTACTATGCGTTCTTATGAATTTTTAATTATTGCTAATCACGTAAATGGATTCCAGTAAAGAATTTAATTATAAAATCCAATCCAATATTTGTAAATCACTTTTCATTTCTAACTAAAAATTTACCTAAATCTACAATACAAAACTTACAATCATTCACATTTGACATTATTTTATACAAAATTATATACATAACATAATATAGAACAATACAACATTATACCATAGGTACATTTTTTATATTAGTATGTGAAAAAAAAAATGTTTTCTGATTATATTTAATTATTATATTATACAATATAGGTACAGATAATATTGGTTAGTCAATGTTATACATATTGTAGTTATTATAGATATCAACTATTTACAAAATTTTAACTAAAACTCAGTTACAAGTATACCTATAGGTAGGTATATAGGTAAACCAATTAAGCTAATATAAATGTTAATTATAGCATATATATTAAAATATAAATTATGTAGTTAACATTGACCAACCATTTAAATAATATTTACATCTACGTCTTCAAACTTAGGTATTATTGTGATTTATATTGTCATTATAATATTATTGCCGTTATTTACAAGAATATTTGGTAAGCTCATATTTATAAAATAAAATAAACTACCCACTTGGTCCATTACCCAATAAAATAAATATATCAAAACGTACCCAATATCTTTTTAAAATAATTTATTGTCATATATAGCCAAAAGCATCATAGCTGTAAAAACTACACAGGGCACTATATTTAGGTAGGTACTCTAGAAATACAAAATACTATTAAAAATTGTCCATTTAATTCATATTACAGTGAGGAACGGACAGTCGATGGGGCAAAAAGATTCTTGAATGGAGACCGCGCACTAGCAAGCGCAGTGTGGGACGGCCACCTACTAGATGGACCGACGACCTACTTAGTGAAAATTAGCTGGGTCTTGTTGAATGCAAGTAGCAATTGGACCGGTTGCACTGAAAACCGATTGGAGAGGCCTATGTTCAGCAGTGGACAGCGATAGCCTTTTTTAGTGGTAATAGGCTCGCGTTTGACTACAATCTCACCTGTTGGTAAGTGATTATATTGTGGTCGACGGTGTATGGATTTAGTCCTAATTTCCGTTAAAGGTATAGGCGTACGAGTGATAAATACTTAGACCGAGGAGGCCTGATCAAGAGTAGGTAGGTACTTGGAACTGATGAGCATGTATAAAAGCTATTATAAAAATTGAAGTAGTGAAAGACAAGTATACCAGGATTGTAGCAGGTGACAAGAGATGCACGTACCTCAATGGGGAAAAGTCTGACTGTTCGGAGGTTATTTTTAGATCAGTGTTCCTACAGTTTTTTACGAACACTAAACGAATCCGATACCATAATTTAGATACTTGTGATTTATCAGTAGATAAATTCTTATAGGTGTGCTGCCAATAATTCGTTGGTAATAACGATTGATAAGATTATAATCCTGCGTTAGTCTAGAGGACTTTAAAACTGTGTTGATTTACTAACACATACCTGACTACTATCTAACTGCTGTCGCCATCTTGGATGACAGGCGAGGAGTATTGAAATCATTTCAGTTTGAATCTATTATAATATTCTGTGCCATAAGTAGAGCTACCCTTCTCCCCACTCCCCCTCCTCTTCCCCTTCTTCTACTTCGTAACAGAAAGAGAAAATAATAATAATAACGTAGGTATGTGTATGAGAAATTGTATGAGATCATTAAAATTTCATTATTTATTTCAGATATTGCGCCAAGTGTAGTTTTTACTTTTAAAATAACACGTTATTGTCTATATTGTATACATATTATATAAAAATTTTACAATTAAAAATATTGTCTAAGTCACTTTTGCAAAATTAATACCTACTATAAGAATGTCATTTTCAGAAAGTTTTTCCAATTCCATAGGAAAACGAATGTTAAAAAATTTGATAATCAATAAAATAAGACGATATTCATGTTCATACTAATATTACGACGTGTAATAGTAAATATATATTTTATATGATTACATAATACCTATATATATAATACATGAGATATAATTATAATAATAATAATGTAAAAAAATGTTACTGTAAGAACCACATCGCTATCAAATTGTTTCATACTGTCCGACATTTAAAATGTTATTTTAATAAATTTGCAACTCAGTTTTTTATACATATTTAAAAAATATTACTTGCAGGTAAGTACATCTACAAATGTATACATAAATAAATATTTCTATATGTTTTGACAG
This sequence comes from Lithosia quadra, assembly GCA_963576445.1. Taxonomy (NCBI): domain Eukaryota; kingdom Metazoa; phylum Arthropoda; class Insecta; order Lepidoptera; family Erebidae; genus Lithosia; species Lithosia quadra. The sequence goes on from OY754897.1 coordinate 5,464,463, forward strand.
CTAAAATGTACAACCCTGAATAATCGATATCGTGTATAACATTGTCTACTTCTATTGATTAAATATAATATACAATACATACTCGTAATACATAAAGTTGGTAAAAATTTGGTTAAAATGTAAGTAGAAGAGCAAAACTGTTGCGAAGGATGAATTCCTGGATAATTTCTTTAAAATACCACTTACGGTAAGGATATATAGAGTAGGTAGGTAGGTTTATCACAATGTAGGTATGCTAAAATGATTTGTTTTCAAGATATGTCTTTCAAGCATATCTGTATGAAATACAGCTTTGGTATCATTAGATTTGATCACTCTAATATACAAATACCCTTTTAAATATTATACATTCACACTTTAATCTCGCAATAAGCAAATAATGTATACACTACACTTTGACAGTTTCTTTAAGGAATTTTAGAGAAAAATTGGTCATATGTATAATGCAGATACAGAAAATTCTAAACATTGTATACACATAGACATAAAATAGATTCTAATATATTAGATATGCTTTAAATATACATTTGGGCAATATACTACAGTATACATAGAATATAAATATTTTTCCTTGGTCTGTACTCCTAAGACGTCTAAAGCAAACCCCATAAACTCCCGAGTATCAATACAAAATGGAGGGTAGGTATAGCGGGAAAATATATCAAGATGGCAGCTTATTCTTCTTCTTCATTTTGGTAGCTCACGTAGCGGACAGATGATTTATCGCTAATGATGAGGCTCTGAAAGTAATTAAACGTGGTATTTAATTATATCAAGTATACCTACTTATATGTGGATATTGGATATTGGTACTGTAGATTAATAGGTTAATAAAGAAACCACCCAAAAATAGTAGGTCGAACAGGTCGAATGACTTTGCATCAGAGTCCATAATATCACGGTCACACTATTTTTTTTTAAATATTATTGAGCAGCTCTATCCGTTGACAATATTTCCTAAATAATATGATGTGCGAATATTTGTAAAAGAATGGGGTTCGCAAATTTTCGGTGACATAAACACAGTAGGTACCTATGTATTTATGTGACGGATGGCATTGAACATTAAACTGACGACACTAGAGCCGACCACTTTCTTATACGTAGGTACCAAGGAGCTATAGTTGAGTCAATTTAATAGGCCACATTTGACGTTTGTCAGTTTTATATTCATAATGAGGTGACCTGTTAAAAAAGGTCGATTAAAACGAATGAATCGATACGGACTTGAAAGATAATGTGAATTTTTAAAATCCTCAGGTGAATCCCTGTCTCATTATTATTTTTTCTTTCGTAAATTTAAGGAGCAAAATAAGACAAGTATGATCTATACTTATAATAAAACTGTGGAGAGGTCAATTCTGTTCATTGAATATATTTACAAAATAACTATTGGGGGATGATTGGTGATCGATACTAATGCAAAAAATGCAATCAGTAATTTTTTTTGTCACAACTTGGTTATTAATTTTATGATGATATTTCTTCACAAGTAATCATTGCATTCGATTCTACTTATCAGCTTTCGATTTTTAGAGTAACATGCCTAATGTTTAAAAAGAAAAAGGATTAACTGACAGAACATTGTAATGACAAGGTAATGACGTTCAGTTCTATAAATCAGAAATTGTTTATTTTGTTTAGAATGGTTTATTGGTGAAAGCAAAACGTAAAATTACTTGTATCTGTCATTATTACAATAAATATGTAATAGTAATTGAAAAAAGTTAAGCAATTGTGCAGTTCTAACAAAACGAAAAATATATAATTTGATGCCCACCGCGGCGCGTCGCGTAAAAGGTTGCGATGTTGAATTTTGATGAACTGTCAAATGTGGCCTATTAAATTGACTCCACTATAAGTACAAGGAAATTTCTAATGTTCTTGGTAGGTACACCCGTACACCAAGGATAATTTCTATATGTTCTTGACGTACACAAATGACGTTTATCTGTCTGACTGACTATAGTCAGTCACTAAATGGTAACGTCATTTGATTCAGTCATTTTACACGGTGAAAAAAAATACTTACAACATGTTTTGCAATGATGAAAAACCATGCTGACAGTTAGAAAAAATCTAGAAATCGGAAAAAAGAAAAGAAAAAAATTTGGATGACACATTGCAACCCAAAATTCACTGACACATTTTTGTGACACAGTCTGGGGCGGCAGTCTCGACATTTCTCGTAACGCCACCGAATTTAGTCGCTAACTCGTAGCGACACAGCCTCTACACATGGAGGCCAAACTGGGAAGAACAGCTTGAGTAAACCTATATAATACCTACATGTCTCTATGTCACTCTCTGTGGGCTAACTTCTCTTTCGTGTATTTTTTTTTATTAAACAGATAAATATAGGTACGTAGGATTACAGTTCCTTGGTAGTGTATCACAAACCAGAAAGGTTTATCCGTACACTACTACTAGGTACTACTATTTGTATGTACAATGCTGCTATCTTCTTATTAGTATCTCCTAGTAAATTATAGAAATAGACCATACTAACCAAAAATGCAATTAAAATGATTTATAAATAACTCTATAGTTCGACTACGATTATTTAATGTGGAAACTGAAAAATTATACCTATGCCATTTATTATGCATGATTGGGTTGTCGAATCAGGAATCAGTGAATTATACCTATTCCCATTTTCTAAGGATTCAGTACGTAATGTGGCAAAATTGGTACTACATGTCAACTATCAACCAACAATATGGCGGTTGTTTATGTTTGTTTCTGTTTTTAACATATTTTAAGATAATTATAAGTATAAACTCAAAAAATGGTGCAAAATTGTATAGTGCGTGGTTGCGGTAGTACGTGGCGTCAAGGAGGTGATATAAAAATCCACGCGTAAGTGTTTAAACTTGTTTGAATGGTGATTTATTGCTTACAAGGTTACCATACCTACTTAGAAAGAGAAGTCAACCCACACAGAGCAAGATAGTAATATTGTGATTGTGCTTCAAGTAGGTATTCGAAGTGTGGCCTCTATGTTTATCTCTTTAGCTTCATGGTTTCTACTTTCCAAACTAACGATTTTTGTCGGTATCTTAACGCTTTATCGGTATCTCCATATTGCTGACCATCTCAAAATGTACAGATGTTTGTCGCTATCTTGGCTTGCGATTTCGGTAGCAAAGTCGTAGCGGTAAATGTTGACACTGTGGCCCCTGGTCTATGACGCGTTGCGCCCGTAAGTTTTATTCCTCCATGCGTATATAATGAACAAATTGATGGTGGTTAGAAATAAAGGCAGGCACTGAAACCAGTAGGTTTGCATGACAGCTAATGATGATTTTATTACAAAGAAAGAAGGAAATAGCGAGCGTTGTCTCTGCCTACCTCGGAGTGGGAAGGACCTGGTTTAGCCTGTGCCACACTGGAGCGCTGGAGACGTTTTGCATTGATTTCCAACCAGGTCCCTTGCGAGCCAGAGTGCCAAGCAGCTTTATAAGTAAATATCTACTAAAATAATAAAATACCAAAATAAAAAACAAAATAGAAAAGAAAATCGAACATCGGAAACGTAAATGATAAGTAGCAAAATATTTATTCTAGACCCAAAGTTAGTAGGTATAGCTAACTATTTGTGTTATGGATTCTAGAATGTGGATAAACATCTTAGATACATTTTTCTTTATTAATACAAACATAAATACAAACACCCAGGCGAATGCAAATATTCAAATTCATGCACACAAATATTTGCACCAAGCGGGAATCGAAAGATAAAAAAACTTTTTTATTTCATGCTTTTTATAGGGGTAACTTAAGTATAATAGCTATTCATTATTTAATATCAACATATGTATAGTCTATCAACAATTATTCAGAGCGAATTGCGCGAAGTGTGGTTACAGAATTAGAACTACATTCCACTTCTCATATCTTTCGAATGGCTTAACCGATTTTCATAAAACTTACGGTATCGTGATGTATAAGTTATGACCATTCATTTGATACCCAACACGGGTATATTTGAACACATTAAATTTTTCATCACCACTTTCACCCCTTATATCTTCGAAATGGCTGAACCGATTTTTATGAAACATAGCTAAGAACACTCTCCCCTAACTCATCTTTCAAACAAAACAAACAGAATCAAAATCGGTTTATCCGTTCGGGAGCTACGATGCCACAGACAGACTTACACACACACACACACATCAAACTTATAACACCCCGTTCGGGTTTCCGTCGGGGGTTAAAAAGATAATAATTAAATAAATAAAATAACATCAAATACTCCTTGTCCGTGCCCATATCTTCAACCTTAAGCCAACCTCATCTGAAAGCCGGTACAACTGCCTATTACGCACGAGGCTCTGGCGCAGGCGCACCTCTAGGTGACGGGTGGTCAGCTGGTAGTCGCTCTACGGTAACACCGTGGTTCCTAAACCCGATGGGCCATCTCGAACCCGGCAATCGCACGGGTCAACCAAGGTGCGAAGGAAATGGCTCTTGGCCTACCTTACAACCTGGTACTAGCGTGGGTGGTCTCCGAGGGGATTTGTGCACGAAAAAAAGGTGATAGTCGCTCTCATAGAAGTCACATAAGCCAGACTTATAGCAAACCCTGGGCTGCAAGCTGAAAGCTTCGGACACTACCGAGAATAATGCAAAGGTCCATTCGCCACAATAGGGCCTTACTGACCTGCTTCTCATCTCGAGCTGGTGGCGCCCTCAGCATCATAAGGCATGGAGCATACGCGAAGTTCAGCACAGCTATGATTACCAGCATCCATTCGAAGCCGATACTGTTCATCAATGCACCAGACAAGGCAGGTCCTGGAAGTAGACAGATTTTGGAGTTGGGAAACTAGCTGTTGTATAGTACACGGCATCTAACTTGGCAAGGTTTTGGAGTAGTGGGGCCCACACTACTCCAAAATCTTGCCAAGTTAGATGCCGTGCACTATAACTTATTTTTTTTTTTCGGATTCCAGTAACCTATTTTTTTTAAATATTGGACATGTCAACATGATTTCACCTAGCGAAAGGGCGTTGGCTTGGCGGCGAAAACACCGCTCGACTGAGCGGTCTATCAGTTTATGTGTTTGGTATCAACGGATTTAGTAGAAGCCAATGCGTCATGAGATCCGCTTCACCGCCAACCGGCAGCGGTGGCAGGCGGTGCAGTGTGTCAAGCGCCTTAGTGTATTAAAAAAAAGTGACAATAAGAAAAAAAATCAGGAAAGAGATTTCAATCACAGCAGGGCATTGCAATCCAGATTTCACCCAAATATCCTTAGCCACCGCCATTATTGCAACACAGTCTCGTCTTCAGTGGGTTCAGTCCGATCATTCATACGTGGTCCATGGTCTATCCAACTTCAAGTCGGTGTACGAACTCACCCACAGCATATCCCAGACAGAAGGCGGTGTCTCCGATGGCATACACGGAGCCGTAGACCGCGGCGTGTCGTATGTCGACGAGGAAGCCCAGCTCGGGCATCATGGAGGAATCCACCATGCCGATGGCGAAGCCCAGGCCGGCGTTAGGGATGATCAGATGTTCCAGTTTGCGTGCCATTGGGATCTGGAGATGATATTCATGACAGATTATAATAAAAACTAGCTGTTGCCCGCGGCTCCGCTCGCGTGCACGCAGGTTTTCGCGTATTTTGAATATATCTTTTAGCGTTTTAAAGAAACGGTATCTCCCGTCCGAAATGAGCTGTCCGACTGGGGTAATACCTTCGCCCTACAGAAGACCGCGCCCATAATAACCATCGTGTTGTAATCCAAGGTACCTAAGTAGGGTAGCCAGGGCTCACTGTACCCCTCCTCCCCCCAACCCTTCCTAGCCTTCCCACCTTCCCTTCAGGGTAGGCAGCGCGTGTGTGACACCTTTAGTGTTGCACATGTCCATAGGTCACGGTGACCGCTTCCCATCAGATGGGCTCTGGGCTTGTCTGCCACCTACGTGGCATAAAAAAAATATCTACTCAACCGATTGAGATCAAACATGCGTTGGATTTTAAGTCTGACCCAGACCTTTGAAATCAAAAAAAGTATGTTTTTCAATTTCTTCTACAAATTGTATTGCCTTACCAGTATGAGACAGATGCCAATGATGATGAGTCCTGAACACGCAGCCAGCCAGCGTCCCATCTTGTGCCCGAGTGGTCCGAACAGATTGGTGCCTAAAACATGCAATGAAATATTATTTTACTCGCCTTCCAAAACCGGGGCAATTCTTAATTCGTTGGAATAGTTTATTACGCGCATTCAAAACGGTTTCAACCAGGCACAGTGCCAAAACGATAGCTGGAATATGGGTTCTAGAATACACATAACCATAGGTTTTTTGGAAAGATTTCACCGGACTCGTTTATTTTTACAGTTATTAATACGTTCGTGTTATATTTTACGGAATGAGATTAAGTGGGGAAACCAAAGTCTCCTGTGTTCTCAGCACAGACTCTCTTAGCCCCCTACTCCAATTCCTCCCCTCAAACCCTTCCACCACCCTCTCTTTAACCATATGTGGGTTTTTCTATTATTTGGGACAGACAACGTCAGAGATGTTAGTAAAATAAAAACCCCTCCAGTGTAGGCAGCGCGAGTGTGACACCCTTGGTTTTGCACATGTCCAAAGGCCACGGTAGCCGCTTCCCATCAGGTGGGCCGTGGGCTTGTCTGCCACCTATGTGGTATTAAAAAAATATAAATATCAGTAGTGAGATCTAAGTCAAAATTCGGCCTTGAGAAAGTATAACGTGTTTGCTTCCTCCTACAGTCCCGGTTCCTTTAACCGGTACGTGAAAAAGCATTTGATGAGGGCGTCAAGTTGAGGGTCACCATTATGGCACTGTCGGTGTTTGTAATTGGGACCCCCTTCCTGAGACTTTGTACCTTTAGCTTACCCTCAGGCGAGGTGAAGTTATATTGACGTGACCGATATAAAAATTATCCTTACCGATTAAGTAGCAGATGCTGGCCGGTAGGAAGGCCACGCCCTGTTGCCATCGTCGTGCCTCCATGGTGTCAGCCATCCATATCGGTAGACTTGGCTCCAGCATGGCGATGCCCACGTTTGCGAATGTTATAGCACCTGGCAGTGTTTAACATTATTATTATCTAATTTGCCCGACCCTTTTTTTTATCGTGTGGAAATCTCCATGGATATCAACCCCATCGACCAACGAGTGTGTTTATGTCGGGATCGAACCGACTCTCGCACCCCAGCTGACCATGTGCCATTTACAATTTTAAGATGGCTCTGTAGACCTCCCAAAGAGGGGTGGGGCGAGCATCGGTCCACCTAACTGACGGTGGGGTGTAGGGTGACAGGCGGCTGTCTGCCGCGCGCGGAGAATCAGCCCGCCCTCTGCTTGCTCCCCAGCGTGCCCTCTTCTAGTCAGAGGGACACGTGGAGAGCCTCGGAGCAGCCCTCTAGAGGGCCACTCCCACCCCATCCGGATTTGCCGCCGGCAGCAGCGTCTCCTGTGGCAAGTGTGAGGCACTGCTCGCCTCCGTTGCCCGAGTGCACCACGAGCAGATTTATGCTGTTTTACTGTGTTTTAGTTCTCAAATTGTAAAAAAAGAACATTATTTTCTTTTGTTGACATAGCATAAGAACGTACCAGCGGCGACAAGTATGTATGGGTCAGTGACGAGTGCCTTCAGAGACGGTGGGTCTGACTCCTGGCGGACCACTCCTGGCTGCAGGATCATCAGTTGCAGTACTGTACACAGAAAGACATTTTATGAAAGTTTTATACAACGTGTTCATTTTCATTTGAGCATCCTTCACAGGGGGGCTTGAGCTACTTATAGCAATCACAAATTCACCAGTGCATTGAATATTAAGACTTCTTTCACGTAATTCACGGGCGATAACATTGATCAGCTGACGCGCACACTACCTACTTAGGACCGGCAGAATACCTTAGTAACTAGTAGATAAGTAGGTACTAGTCAGTGAAGTCAACTGATAATGCAAATATCGCCTGGAATTTGTATTTGTTTAAAAAAATTAAATCAGTTTATTTGTCGTACGAAAAACTATTTTGCCTACTGTTTTTTTCATGAAATCTTGAGAGTATAATTAGCTGAAGCGCCTCTGTGAAGGATGCTCAAATGCAAATCAACACGTTGTACAGATACAGGCACGTAACTTGGCCAGGTTTGGGGTAAGTTCGCGCATCGTACACTTTGGGCCAATCAAATGATTCAAAGTACGAACGAACCGAACGTTGATTCGCTACAAGACGTCTCTCGGAGACATCTGATTGGTCTGTCACTTGACGGACCAATCAGATGTCCAATCAGATGATAATCATATGTCTGCGACGGCGCAACCGCGTCTCCCGCGACCCGCTTATACCTCAAAGGGGACCTAAAAATCGACCTTTGCGCATATGACGCGTCAGGCCAATTTACGTGCCGGTATCTGTATAATTAATAATTTTCGAATAAGGCATGTTGGGAAGAAGACTGAGAGACCGGCTTACTTTGGAAAGTTACCAGTTTCTGTGCTGACAATGCAGGAGACAAAGCAAGACCTTATTTATTTATTTTTTTATTTTTTTATTATATGCTTTATTGTACGCCGATTACAAAATTCTGGATACAGAAATTTAAAAAAAAAGAAACAGCAGTACAAAGGGCGGCCTTATCGCTTAACGCAATTTCTGCCAGGCAACCTTATGCCATCACTTACAATTTTGTGTTATGTAACTGGCTGATGCGGCGGGCGAAAAGGTCTTCAGTACCCCTTGGCACCGGGTCTCCCTGACCACCATATCAACATTTCACGATAACTCAAGCCTTTGGTCTCCCCACTGACAGCACAGAACACCTCCAGTGAGCTCTGGCTACCCTACTTACCTTGGGAAACACAACACGTTGGTTATTATGGGGCGGTGTTCTGTAGGGCGGAGGTACTACCCCAGTTGCACTGCTCAATTTGGACGGGAGATACCGTCGTGTCCTACCTTCTCCATTTATGAAGAGTAGGTAACCATGTACTTATTTAAGAGTTACTTACGTCCATCAGCGAGTGCCAGGGCTGACAGCATGAGGAACGGAGCGGTCTTGCCCACGAACTCGTACATCAGACCTCCGAACGGAGGGCCGATGAGCACTCCTAGCGCTAGACCTCCGAGTGCTATCCCCATGGCGTTACCACGTTCCTGTTGGTAGCAGAGTAATAAATAACTGTCGAATACAGCATGAAGTGCAGAGTAGGATACCCCAACCACAAAATTATTATAATCACTGGGCCTTGATTCTGCTAAAGGCAAACCACTATCATGCCACTGACACTAAAAAATGCTATTTAATGGTAGAATTTATCGTTAGGTATACAGTTAAACTCTAAAATCAAATGAAAAGAATGCATTAAACTTTTTCATTCGCTCTACAAAATATCATTTAATTTTAGACTTTAAACTCATAATAAGAGCTCATAAACTCCCCCCCCCCCTCGTCCCTCAACCTCCCCCTTTCAGGGTGGGCAGCGCAAGTGTGTCGCCCCTGATATTGCACACGTCCATAGGCCACGGTGACCGCTTCCCATCAGGTGGGCCATGTGCTTGTCTGCCACCTAAGTAGTATAATAAAAACATACCTTATCATCCGGATACCGTTCAGCCAGCATGCCCATGCCTGATACTGAGGAACAGGAGGACCCTATCCCTTGGAGGGCGCGGGCGATGAACAGCACGGAGTATGAGCGGCCGAACGCGAAGACTGGAAGGGAAAGCTTCCATAGAATACATATTATTTTGTTAACGCGTTAAGCAGACAGCGGGGCGGGCAGGTCTTTTTGACCGCGAAGTAATAACGACTGCGTCGGCCCGTCGATGCCCACGACTGCCCTCACTACGAAAACAAAGCGCCGCCAGTGCCCGCCGGGCACCCGCGGCGCGGTCTATTAGCCCTTCGTGTGTGTTGGTAGTATAAGATTCCTTTTGCGCTATCATTCGCGGTAAAATTGACCGGCCCTGCCAGCGTCCCCGTCTACTTGATGCCTAACTGACTTCAAAAAAGTAGGAGGTTCTCAATTCGACTGTATTTATTTATGTTTGTTAGCTCAGAACTTTCGAATGGGTGAATCGATTTTAATTATTCTTTTTTATTTGATGGCTGGCGGTGCTGATTTCAAAAAGTCGAAAGTCGGTTTTTTAACAGGTTTGTTTTTTCAAAAGAAATCATCCAAGCCTTTTCCGAACTCGCTGGGATCAGCTTTTCAGTCTAACTAAGAAGCGGTGTACTTAGATATGTATGTTCCGTGAAGCGACTGCCACCTGACCTCCACAACCCAATGGCGATATCGAAGTTCTGTAGTTAGACCAGTTGTGGGACTTTTTAGGGCTACAAAATTATACTTACTTTAATATCTGGATATACCTATTCTACAATATTAAACTTTATTCATATTTTGGAACCTTCCTAGTACTTACTCAGTGTCGAGAGAAACATCAGAATGAAACCGGTAAACATAGGCACGCTGTAGCCGATCCTAAAAAAAATATACACTTATATATAATACGTAATTAATATAGTTATTATATATAATTAAAATATATTATATAAAAGAAAGTCGTGTTAGTTACACTATTTATTATAACTCAAGAACGGCTGAACCGTTTTGGCTGCAAATTAATAGGGAGGTAGCTTACAACCAGGAGACGGACATAGGATACTTTTTATCCTTTTTTTTTAGTTTAGAGTGGAGTCGATAGTGAAGTGGAGTGGAGAGTGGAGTAGAGAGTCGAGTGGATAGTGGTTCAATTGGTGGCGATACCGACTTCCACACGAGCGAAAGCTAGTATCCAGATAAAAACAATAGCAAAATGGATAGATTTTAATTTTACCTTTGTGAGATCGAGATGAGTCCGGAATTTAATTATTACGAAGCAACTTTCAGTCATGTTATTGGTTTTTTGGTTGACCAATTAGAGCACGTGCGCAAACTTTTTACCCGACTGCGCAACGCAAAGGAGTGGTAATGTGTTTAACAGCCCATGTATGTATGTATGTATGTATGTTTGTATGTATGTATGTATGTTTGTATGTTCCTTTGAAGCACTATACAGACCAAACGCCTGGGCCGATTTTCATGATTCACACGTCAATCGATTCCTCTTAGTCCGGCGAGTGGCACTAAAGACATGAGGTCAGTGAAAATTCAATATGGCGACTACTGGCCGCCATATTGTGAAAATTAAAAAAATGAAAGTCAGCAAACTATGTCAAGTGGGGTATCGTTGAATAGGTATTTCAATGGATCCCGACTGTTAAGTTGTTATGTTTCTAGACCACCGGACATCTGAGTGCTTGTTTTTTTTTCTTTTTAGTTTTTACGCAGTCGGGTTTTTTAATTTTTGACTTCTTGTGTTAGATATATACATTTAGTTGGTTTTAGACTCAGACTAATAAAAAATTAGGAACTTTTCTTCATACTACTTCGATGGCAGACAAGCACACGGCCCACCTGATGGGAAGCGGTAACCGTGGCCTATGGACGTGCCCTGCAAAAACCTAATGCCCTTCTTGAAGAACCCTATATTGCATTCATGTGCGTATCTAAGTGTAAACACATCACATGCTGTCACTAGTTCTTCGATAGACTACCCAAATTAGTCTTATATTCGTGGGTTTCAACAAAAGTACGCAATACTCTATTTATACTTTTTAATTGGTCTGAGGTTGTGGAAGAACTTACTTGTGTGTGAGCGGCCCAACGAAAGGGTTTGCGAGCAGCTGCACCAGCGCTTTGCTCGCGAACATCACGCCGACTGCCACTGTCTCATGGATCAGTTCTTGGTGGCGTGCTTCCTTCTGGGCGGTTATATTGACTGAAAATAAGCATTCATCCATAAAAATTTACATTGGCATGCTACACAGTGCACATATTCATGCATACATTTGTATGCATGAATATGTGCACTGTACATTTCCGCTCAGTACATTTGTTTATACTGAGCGGAAATCAAAACTGCGACTTAGCAGTAAATACATCTTTCTTGATAGCAACCCATTTATGTCCCATTGCTGGGCACGGGTCTCCTCTCCTCTAACGAGAGAGCTGAGAGGGTTTACACCTTAATCCACACACGCTGGTCTAATGCGGGTTGGTGGATCGGACAAGTCCTTAGAATTTCTTCTAGGACATGTGAGTTTCCTCACAATTTTTTTTCTCACCGTCAGTATATGTTAAATCATGTGATTAGCACATATTCCACGAGGCGAAATTCACATTGATACTGTTCGGCCGGATTCGAACTCTATACCTCTGCTACCGCTGCCGCTGCTCCGCTACGCCATAATTTTTATCGCCACAAATTGCGTCAAGCAACAAAATAAGGGTAAATTAAATACTCACTGTGCGTAATATTTTCGACGACCAGCGTGTTGTTTCTCCCCAGGCAGGGACAGTAGGGGGTCGGAGACGGCGGGGGCAGGGTGATGTCCTCCAACGACATGGAAAGGGGGGCGTCCGGGTGCCGGATATCGTACAGGAACTCCGGGATGATGGGAACTGGAAATAAAAACATCATACATAAACTCACGCCTATATCCCCGAAGGGGTAGGCAGAGGTGTTAGCACCCACATTTCGCCAGTTTATGTTTAGGTCCCAATGTAATAGGTGGCGAGCCTATTGCCATTAACCGGGCACTTAGAAACCTGCGATAAATGCACACATAATTTCATTGGTGTATCATCAAAAGTCATTGGTGTGTGCCATGGTGAACCTGGGATCGAACCCAAGACCTCGTCTCAGCAATCCATTACCCAGACCACTAGGCTACCGCGGTTATAGGTTAACTGGAAATAAAGTTGTGATAACTAGCTGATACTTGCGGCTCCGCCCACGCGATAGTCGGAAATCGTTTTTTGGTCATTATCTCCAGTTCTAATTAACCAATTGCAATCAAACATTACGCTTTTAATCTGACCGAGTTCTTTCTGAAACAAAAAAATACATGAGTGCCTACTAAAATTCGTTTAGTAATTCGAAAAACTTCCTTTATATTTCTTCGAGCACCTACTTTGACTTATCTCTGCATCACCCAAAGGTTGACTGGTACAAAATGCCTCAGGCAATAAGTCCGCCTTTGTACAATATTTTAGCGTTGTGCATAAAGTTTAAATAAATAAATAAATAATTTTCGCGTTCATCGCACAAACAAAGAATTGTGTTCAAAATCGTTCATGCATATAACAATTTTATAACAGCATAGATATTTTATATTCATAGTAATGTAAGGACAGAAGCAGATGGCGGCCTGTCTGCCTACCCCAGAGAGAAAAAGGCGTGAGTATATGAACTAAACTTGATCCTGACCGAGTAATCTGGTTCAAAAATAGACGTTTCGTAGGTGTTCATTATAGTAGCATAATCAGCTGTACCGTCCGTGGCAGTAATTTTCCAATTGAGGTAGATTCTAACTGCTCATAAGGAGGCAGCTCAATTTCATGAAATGTAGATATTTTAACCACGCCTTGAACAGAGGACAAACTAACCATCTAATTAAATGTATCTTTAGTTCTTATTAACAAATTTTTATTTGTTTCGTGTGTATGTTTTATGATCTATTCCCACTAGTTCTTGACTAAACTAATGGGATTATTTTTCTCACTTGTTCAGTTGAAAATAAATTTTTCTCACTTGTTCAGTTGAAAATAAAACAAGCTTAATTTTGCACCTGATGCCACACGTTAGTACTTACAGTCCACTGAACTAGTTATATTTATTTTTTCACTAGCTGTTGCCCGCGGCTCCGCCCGCGTGGACGTCGATTTTCGCGTTTTTTTACTATTTCGCATGTTCTTATAAGCCGATTGTGATCAAATATGCGTAAGATTTTGAGTCTAAAAATGACTTTTCTAATAAAAAAGAACCGCATCACACCCCGTTTGGACGTAAAAAATACCGTACGGATTTTGATGCGGTTTTTTTTATTAGAAAGGTCTTGCTTAGACTAAAAATTTACCGTATGTTTGGTTGTAATTGGTTAAGTAGAACCGGAGATATGACTAAAAACGACCTAAAAACGAAGCGCGGGCGAAGCCGCGGGTATCAGCTTGTATAAAAAGTAGCCTATATGTTGCCCAGCACTATGAACTATAATCGTACCAAGTTTGATCAAAATCCCTCCAGTAGTTTTTGATTTTAGCGCGCACAAAGATTTGCGGACAAACAGACAAACCGACAAACAGACAAACAGACAAAAATTCTAAAAATCATTTTTTTGGCATCTATTACTTTCATAAAGTCCCCTAATATTTTTTTTTCTCATATATCTTCCATGTACAGACACCGATCAGTTACAGATTTATTATATGTATAGATTTATTCAGTTGACTAAAATAAAAATAATATTTTTTTTAAACAATTTTTTTAATTAATTCTAAGTTTTACTAAGAACATAGCAACATTAATCTCGCCTTGTACAATTTGCATTTGAGAAATTTTCGAATGAAGCAATCGTTTTCGATTTGTGTGATGTGATTTTTTGGTAAGCTAAAGGCAAAGTCTCTGGAATGGGAGTCACCATTGCAAACAACTATAGTGCCACAATGGTGGCACTCAGCTTGACGGCCTCATCAAATGCTTTTTCACGTTCCGCTTAACCGGGACCCGGGACTATAGGAGGAAGGAAATACGTGAGCTGGTAAAGAATTATAGGTTTTGATGGTGCGACAAAGAAAAGAGGCATCGAACCGCTTGGTTCTTGATGGAATTGTTTGCACCATAATGAGGGTGATATGTCAGCACGTTCCCCCCGTAAAGGACCGGTGGCGGGTTCAAGTCCCGTCCTGGATGTTAACGGTTTCCGAGGTAAATCTATAGTGATAATAGCTTCAAAATATTGAATTAGAAATCACACGTTTTCAAAAACGTAATTTTCCCGAATCGGGCCCATGATCGATATGCCAGATTTGGACAGCTCTCGACTTGAGTGCTCCTGAAGCCGACAGTTTAATTTCGCGTGACGTCATCCACGCATACAGCCGAGCATTGCCGAACACATCCGAAGATCCACTCGTGTTAAATCATGTAGGTACGGGCAATTATTTGAATCATTTTGAAAAAATCATCACAGGGAACAAAATTCGTGCACCATTTTAGCAAGAGTGGATATCCCACTCAAATCGTTTTGGCAGTAAGTACGTTCATCGTGCGTACTGCTAAAGAGTGGAATGCCCTGCCTGAGTCTGTGTTTCCGGAAAGCTACAACCTGGGAGTCTCGTCTCGTCTCGGGAGTCAAGTCTATACTCCGATTTTTAATTCTAGGCAAGAAAATGACAACTGCAACTGTCACTGATACAAAAAAGTGTGACCCGCTACAATAGTGATGTTCGGCAATCAATAGACTAGATATTTTAGTCATTCTTTATTTTTATCAGTGAATGAACCTCTTTGCAGTTTATGCTCGCCTAGTACATTACACGACGGAAATATTTTTATAGAATACTAGCTGTGTCCCGCGGCTTCGCCCGTGGCATACTTTATCCCCGCGTGGCAGCATAAAAAGTATCCTATGTCCTTCTTCTAGTTCTAAGCTACCTCCCCATCAATTTTCAGCCAAATCGGTCCAGCCGTTCTCTAGTTTTAGCGAGACTAACGAACAGCAATTGATTTTATATAATACTAGCGTACCCGCGCGCGGCTCCGCCCGCGTGAATGTTGGCTTTCGCCATCAAGTCTTTTTTAAGCTGAGGGACTGCCCGCACTAACTTTCAATGTATATTCCTTCGCAATCAGTGGTTGTAGCTAAACGTATTCATTTCATCTCAAGTTCTATCAAACCCTTCAAAGTACAGTGACATGCATCGCGGCCAAAGCCCGTTTATTTTTTACCATCATTATCCTTTTTCATTGTCTTCAAGATTTTATTAGATAGCTGCTCTGGTCAAAGTATGTGTGACTCGGAAGAGGCCCTTTGAAAAACCCTTTCATCATAGTTGCATTGCACTTTCACATTCGATGCACTATTTCAAATTAGTGAACATTATTTATTTCCGAAAATCTGATTTTTTTATTATTATATAAAACCTTGCTACAGACATTGACATTTGACAACCTGATTTAACATTCAAGAAGTTCATGAAATAAAGTAAGAGGATTACTAATAAATACCGGTCAAGTGCAAATTGGGCTCGTGCACGCAGGATTCCATACAAAATTGGGTAGAGGGGGATTTCCATACAAAATTGGGTAGAAGGGAAAAAAAGGGGGCGAACTTAACTTTGTTGCAGTGCTTCTTGTCTTGAATGACAGACATATACATTTTTTTTTGGTGAAGTAGGTAATATTTATGCTTTCCGAACTTTTCCCTATACTTATGCTATAAGATTTTACTTTCTGCAAAATATCTAGATTCTAGCCCAAAGGGAAATACCCCTTTTTTTCGTGCGCAAAAACCCCGTCGGGCTTCACCTCTACGGAGCCAACGGAGCGGTTGGTATGTCGGAGTCCTACCAATGCCTGTGTGATCGAGGAATCTGGTGTGTCCTAGAAAGGATATCCCAGAAACGCCAACCGGTTCCGGCCACCAGCACTGGCGACCTCGACGTGTTATTAGGAATCTAAATCCCCCATCTCTATAAAAAAGCGCACGTGGAAATATAACAACCTGCCACCCTGGGTCTGCTTCTGCTAGGGTGACGGTTAGCCTCAACCGTCACCCTAGGCCTTCACTCATGGAGGACGGAGATAGTTCTGCGAACTACGCCGCCCGGTGTGCCTTCATCGGCACGGGGGAGTGCTAGATCTCTCCCGTAGCTTTTCCACCACCACTTCTGCCCGCATTACTGCCTCGCAAAAAAAGTGGTGGCGTTCCACATACTCTCTATGGTGACCATGGTCGGCACCAGGGACCTCACCATGAGGCTTACCCCACCGACGTCTGCTTCTAGGACATGACGTCACTTCATCCACTCTGGAGACTCTACCAGTGTATGAAGAAGTGGTGTGCCCACGGATCAGCCCCGGCAATGGTGGCATTCAAACGTCAGCACCCTGCCTACGCAATGCAGGAACTCACCAAAACAGCCATGCCCATAAGTAAGCCTTGGATAGCTCAGGGTCAAGGGTTACCTTAAACTTTAGCGTCTGTAGACCCAAGATGGAGTTCGACTTTAGTCGGTCAAGTCCGATATTACGTCCCTACTGGCCAGAGGAGGGGAGAGATTCGTGGGGATTTCCGCACGAAAAATAAGGTACGGCTTCCTAAAACTCTCTGATTGCGGTGCACGTGACTCACTAACGTCGCCGAAGGTAACTTAACGACCTCCGTCCTCCATGAGTGCAGGCCAGGAGATGGTAGGTCAAGCCACCTATTAGTTGATAGTGAGACCACAGTTTGGATATTACGCTTCGTGTAATGCCAAGCATTATCCGTAACATTCCTTTTATTTAATTCAACTTGATACCTCTACGTGTTCTTAAGAAAGAGGTCTTGACAGACAGGCAGACGGATAACGAAGAGATAAGGTTTTTTTTTTCTGATCAGGCACAGAACCCTAAAAATTAATACATTCTATTTACTTTTGAGGAAAAAGAAGTAAAGGATACTACTCTATGAAAATTTAGACAAAGTCAATTTTAGTTCCTGTTGCTATGACAACTATTATAGATGGCGATAAAAACGTTTGCAACATCTGATTTTCTTTTTATTACTAAATTTCCTGAATGAATCATATATTTTTAATTATGTTATATGCTATTCGAGGCGGAGACAAATCCAAAAAATCATAGATCATGAAAATCTGTTCAGGCGTTCTTGAGTTCTGGCAAAAGCACGTTTTTAGCCCTTTTTAGGGCTTTAGGGTTCGAATTTTAAAAATTCCTTTCTTAGTACACCTCTACGCATCAAAACACACATATTCTGCAAATTTAAAGTCTCTACGACCAGCGGTTTAGGCTGTGCGTTGTCTCTAGGTCAGTCAGGACTTTGAATTATATAGTATAAGATATAGATTTAATTATTTACTGTGTATGTTTTCTGTTTAATTACCGTAAATTACATATTTTTATTTATATAAAATTTTTATTTATATCTATACTAATATTATAAAGAGGAAAACTTTGTTTGTTTGGTTGTAACGAATAGGCTCCGAAACTACTGGACCGATTTCAATAATTCTTTCACCAATAGAAAGCTACATTATCCACGATCAATATAGGCTATAATATATCTCTAAAAAATTTAGGGATCCTTACTAAAACTTCAATAATGTAACCCAAGGTGTAAAAAAATGACCTAAACAAATTACTTACATCGCGTGCGCTGCGAAAACTATTGAAGATAGAACAAAATAATGTACTGTGGAAATGTATAACTTAAAAAGGTCTACATAAAAGTCCGCGATAGCATATATCTACCTAATAAGGGTGGCCCACAGTAACCATTTTTATCTTTACACAAATTACAAAAAAATCATGTGTCATTTTCGAAGCTAATTTTACCAATACAGTATTATTTCTTATCCAATTAAATACGTTAGATACGTTGTACGTTTAATGTAGATCAAAATTGCCATTCACACTATATAATTATCATAAATAGTTTGAGAGCTATCGCAATATGAAAAATATGCACGGCGAAATAAATACAAGTTGAAGTGCGGACGTAAATCAGACCAATATACTTCGGGACATTATAGGTACGTAGGTAGGTGTCTAAACTGTGTACAGTAACAGTTTTCTTGGGTGCCTTTGAGGATAGCACGGGGTGCTACAGCACTGGACGAGCTTAAATTCACCAATCATGGATTATTGCAAAACAATCCACTCGCACCAGGACGTCGTTTGTCTCGCGAATTATACCTATCTAAAATTATGTTTCCTGAGGTAGGTATATCTTTGTATTCCCATCCAAATAAATTATATCTTAATCAAAACTTTCAATTGTGTAAAAATTATTTAAAGACTGTTTGAGTTATTGAAATCGGACGTCAGAGGAGGGGATTGGGGAGATGGGGAGGAGGTTGTGAGCTCTGGCAACCCTTCTTACCGGCGAGAACACAACACAATGTCTATTATGGCTGCGGTCTTCTGTACCCCCTGTCACCCCATCCCCTCTTTTCCGGGGTTCGGTAGGGACATCATGTTTTTTTTTATACCACTTAGGTGGCAGACGAGCACACGGCCCACCTATGTGACCTATGCACCTATGGACGTGCGCAACACCAGGGGCATCACACTCGCGCTGCCGACTCTGCAAATTCCTTCTAATGCCCTTCTTGAAGAACCATATTATATCCCATCCTATATTATAGCCGCCAGGGAAAACCACTGCAGGGAGATCGTTCCACAGCCTAAGCGTGCGCGGAATGAAATTTCTTTAAAACCTTACAGTACGTACTGCAGGCGGATGCAACGTGTGGGGATGAATTTCCCTGCCTGTGGCGAGCGGTGCGATGATAGAAAGTGGCTGTAGGCATCAGAAATCAAACAATTCCCATCCCAGGGTCAACTGGGGAGCGCGGGATATGCACTAAGTAATCTTATACCCCGGCAACTGAAGACTTGAGACGGCGGCGTGCGGTTTTTATCAGGTCTGGGCGAGACTTAACCTCTCCTAAAAAAGGAATTTGAAACAGAATCCGAAATCCACGCGGGCGGAGCCGCGGGCAACAGCTAGTATTTAATAAAAGAATTATAATCTCGACTCACGACTAACTTATAATTGGAAAACTCGATTCAACCACATCACTATTTATTTGATATAAAAAACCTGCAACACTGCAAATGTCATTTTCTTGCCTAGAATTAAAAATCGGGGTATAGAGTGAACGCGAGTCAAACGCGAGCCTATTAGGTAGGTACTGATTAAAAAAAAAAGTTCCTGAATGAAAATACTCGTCAAATTTTACATTCAGAACGGGACTTGAACCCGCGACTAGTCCCTTACACTTTAACCAACTGGACAAGTTCTCGATGTTCTAAATATCGATACAACCTACGATTAGGAGCGACGCTGATGAAATTCCGGTATTATTTTAACTATCGTCTCACTTACCAATCACTTAACACCTAATTTATAATAATAAAAAACTAACCTATTTTAAAATAATAATAAAATAACCGTAAACACACACAAACACACACACAAACACGTACACACACGCGCACCTCACGCACACAACAGTCAAAAAAAAAAAAAAAAAAAAAGGGCGGTGATGTAGAGGGGGCTCAACGATCATACCGTTTGCCTTCACGTCACACAAGATTATTTCATAGCAAAGAAAATCCTATATTCACTGATTTGCCTGAAACGTTCAGCCTCCATTTTTTCTTTGTGTTAGACCCCAACAAGGTATATAATCCAGTAAGAATTTTATGTAAAATACAGTAGGTACCGCATTTCTCTCAAGTCGCAGTCGGTTAGAACGGAAGCCGGGGCAATTTCCCCGTCGTCGAGATCAAAGTGGAATTCACTTAGCCGCCTCATCAAAGGAGCCGGCTGTAGTGTTGGAACACGACGTTCCAGTTTGTAGGTATCGATGTTTTGATGAAAATAATTATCGTATTTTTTCTACATTTTTCTGGTATTGGTGTAATACGTTTTTCTTTAATATTTATCTAAAATTTGGTCCTATGCCCTAATTCTTCTTAAAAATGAATGCTAATAAATTAAATCGATACTTTTAAATTGCTAAATACACGTTTAAAAACCCATCAATAGTTTAACTTGCTATCACAGCAGCCTTACATAAGTAACCAAGCGTGCTTGGCACAACTCAATAGTGGATAGTTTCTCTCAAACTACGTAGCTCTACATGTATCGGTTGAACGTAAGCCTATCTTGAATAAAAAACAATATTGGTTAAAAAAATATAAAACAGTAACGCTCGGCTGTGGTAGGTACCTACATTAGGTACTTAGAATCAATAGTTTAAACAAAATTAGAATCTATCGATATCGATATGAAAAGCAGTGTCCCATCCCTAATCAAGAGCTCGCTTCATCGTTTCGCTTCAAATCATATTTCGTCGAGTTTTCACCCTTTCATAGAGTACTGGTACACACCAACTACTTAATTGTGTTATAGCGTTACTGCTGTTAAATTGTATTTGGAAAGAGTTAGGCCTTATTTATTCATTTCAATGTACAGTTAGGTGTACCGACTTACACCCGAGACGGCTTGCAGTTTTGGTCGGTTCAATAGTTTTTGCGTCTATCGCGAATCGAAGAATCCCAAAAAAATGTTTTATAACTCATTTTTTTAATACCTCTAAAGTACAAACAACATCAATTTTACAATTTTAAAACAGACTAGGGTGCGAGGGATATGCCTATTGGGTACCCTATACCCCGGTAATTGAAACCCGAGACGGCGTGCAGTTTTAGTCGGTTCGATTTCGACATAACCACCCCCGATGGCCGACGGGGTTTATGTCGAATCGATCCGTGGGGATTTCCGCACGTTAAAAAAATATTTGATTAAAAATATGTCCCGTTACTCGACAGCTCATTACGTTACATTTTTTGTGACAAACATAATATGTGAATAAATTCTACTGTAAGCTTTCATTACCACAGAAATTACACAAAATATAAAAATATTTAAATATGAAAG
Organism: Lithosia quadra; assembly: GCA_963576445.1. Lineage (NCBI taxonomy): Eukaryota > Metazoa > Arthropoda > Insecta > Lepidoptera > Erebidae > Lithosia > Lithosia quadra. Next base: position 5,486,021 of record OY754897.1, read on the forward strand.
GCCTTTGAGCATTCAAAATTGTTGTGTTAACAACAAAACGTGAATAACTCTAAAAAAAGGAATAAAAAAACAATCGCTCAAAAGAACCTACAATTCGGAAAATAAGAGTAACACATAAAATATGTCAATTCATCATGACTAGTTATCTATCTATCCATTCTATTCTATACATATAATAAATCTGTAACTGATCGGTGTCTGTAGGTACATGGAAGATATATGAGAAAAAAAATTATTATGGGACTTTATGAATGTAATAGATGCCAAAACAATGCTTTTTACCCGACTGCGCAACGCAAAGGAGTGGTAATGTGTTTAACAGCCTATGTATGTATGTATGTATGTTTGTATGTTCCTTTGAAGCACTATACAGACCAAACGTTTTTTATGATTCGCACGTCAATTGATTCCTCTTGGTCCGGCGAGTGTCACTAAAGACATGACGTTAGTGAAAATTCAATATGGCGACTACTGGACGCCATATTGGGAAAATTAAAAAATGAAATTCAACAAACTATGTCAAGTGGGGTATCGTTGAATAGGTATTTAAAAATCAGTTTTAGTTTCCTCTCAACATTTTTCGATTCGATTGACCGTTTAGAATATATATCGATTTAAAGTTGCGTAACAACCATTTTCAAAAAGGGGTTTTTATTAAACAGTAGAAAGTCCAAACGGGTACAAGCTAGCTAGGTACTAGGTACTCATAACTAAAAAGTTTAAAATAAAAAAATATAATTTAAAAAATTAAAAAACCCGACTTCGAAAAACTAAAAAGAAAAAAAACTGAAAAGAAAAAAACAAGCACTTAGATTGATGTCCGGTGGTCTAGAAACATAACAACTTAACAGTCGGGATCCATTATTCGACCGCCAATCTAATTTTTCAATGGATCCCGACTGTTCAGTTGTTATGTTTCTAGACCACCGGACATCAATCTAAGTGCTTGTTTTTTTCTTTTCAGTTTTTAGGCAGTCGGGTTTTTGAATTTTTGAATTTATTTTTTATAATTTTGTCTGTTTGTCTGTTTGTCTGTTTGTCCGCAAATTTTTGCGCGCGCAAATATCAAAAACTACTGGAGGGATCTTAATCAAACTTGTTACGATTATAGTTCATAGTGCTGGGCAATATATAGGCTACTTTTTATACAAGCTGATACCCGCGGCTTTGCCCGCGTTTCGTTTTTAGGTCGTTTTAGGTCGTTTTTGGTCATTATCTCCGGTTCTACTTAACCAATTACAACCAAACATACGGTAAATTTTTAGTCTAAGCAAGACCTTTCTAATAAAAAAAACCGCATCAAAATTCGCTGTCGCGATGGACGTAGAAAGTACTGAACGGGGTTTGATGCTGTTTTTTTTTAGAAAGGTCTTGGTTAGACTCAAAATCTTACGCATATTTGATCACAATCGGCTGATTAGAACATGCGATATAGTAAAAAACGCGAAAATCGACATCTACGCGGGTGGAGCCGCGGGCAACAGCTAGGATAGGTAAATAACTTGTACCTAGAACTGTTCTCTAAACCTGTTCCCAACTTACAATAACATAATAATAATCACAGTCAGCAATTTTGATTTCATTTTAATTTTAATTTTATTCTAATTTGGCTTTCATATATATTATCATAAAGTTGCAAGTTGTGTATTTTCTGCTGAACATTCGAAATTTCCTGATCCTACATGTATTTAGGTACCTACGCTGTAAACTAGCTACAGCGTATGTTTCATCGAAACACGAACCGACCAATAAAACATTGTTTCCCGTTCTTAGAAGATCTCAGTGAGGAAAAATGGGCTATTACTGGATCTAATGAATTGCAGATGCGGCACTCCGCTGATTACGGGAGGGTGAGGCACCTGTGATAGGGCGCTCCCTCACTTGTGAGTTGTGTGTTCGAGCTGAGATTGTGAGAAAAATGAACGTACATGATTTGCATTTCTTTAGGTATACAGTTTAGTTTAGACCCTTTTTTATCGTGTGGAAATCCCCATGGATACCATCCCCGTCAGCCATCGGGGGTGGCTTATGTCGGGATCGAACCGACTAAAAGCCATGGTTTTCCCTAGCGTCTAAAATATGGGGTTCTTCAAGAATTAGAAGGTTTTTACAGGGTCGGCAGCGCGAGTGTGACGCCCCTGGTGTTGCACACGTCCATAGGCCACGGTGACCGCTTCCCATCAGGTAGTATGCTAAGAATGTGAATTTTCACCTATCTTATGGTAGGACATGACGGTATCTCCTGTCTGAACTGAGCAGTCTGACTGGGGTAGTAGGTACCTCCGCCCTACAGAAGATCGCAATCATAATAACCATCCATCGTGTTGTGTTATTGGCCTTAAGTAAGGTAGTAGGAACTCTATGGAGGCATTCTGTGCTTTCAGCGGGGAGACCCAAGTCTCCTGCGTTGTTAGCATAGAAACTCTATCAACCCACCCGCCTCTCACCCTCACCCCATTTCCCCCTCAACCTCATCTCCAGTCTGCAGCGCGAGTGTGACACCCATGGTGTTGCACACGTCCATAGGTCAAGGTGACCGCTTCCCATCGGCCCTCAATTCTGTTACAAAAAAAAACGAGCCACTGTCATGCCACTGACAATTCAAATACCATTTAATTTTGAACTTTACTTCTATCAGTTTGAAGTCTAAAATCTAATTGATATTTTGTAGAGCGAATGAAAAAGTTTAATGAATTCTTTTCATTTGATTTTAGACTTTAACTGTATAACGGTGAAGTCTACAAATTGCAGCGTCAAGGTCCAGGTGGGCCGTGTGCTTGCCTGCCACATTGTAAAAATAAATCCTAAGACTGACCAATCGAGGAGCCGCGGTAGCCTGGTGGTTTGGGTAATGGACTGCTGAGACGAGGTCTCGGGTTCGATCCCAGGTTCACCATGGCACACACCAATGACTTTTCGATTCTTTTCGAAGTTATGTGTGTATTTATCGCAGGTTTATTAGTGCCTCGGAAAGCACGTTAAGCCGTCGGTCCCGGTTGCCATACAAATACATATATGACATTCGTTACGGGTGGTTGGAGCCCTCAAAAGTCCAACCACCAACCAGTCTAACTTGGAACTTCGATATCGCCATTGGTCATAATGACAATTGGTTGTGGAGGTCAGATGTCAGTCGCTCCACGGAAAATATCGAAGTTCAGCCGCAGCTCAGTTAGACTGGAAAGCCGACCCCAACTGAGTTGGGAAAAATGTTTAGAGAATGATGACTGACCTAGTGTTCCTTAACTTTTCACTTAAACTCCTCGATTACCACTGATCCATGAGCCTATGATAGTGAGTACAGAGGTATGTGAGTAGTTAAAATAGTCCGCTTACCCACGGTGGTGAGTAGCATGTTGTCAAGTAGCAGGGCTATGGCCACTATGATGAGGACCAGCTTCCTCGACTCCCGGCAGGCGGCGATCTTCGCGCTCCAGCTGCTGCCCCAGCCGTCTGATGCCACGCCCATGGTTGCAGGTTATCTGCTGACAAAGCACTTATTTATACTATTGTACACTTTTTTTTATATATAGGACACGTCAATTTGACTTCACCTCACCTGATGGTAAGCTGAAGGGAAAGTCTCAGGAAAGAGGGTCACCATTACATACACGTACCATGTTAACAATGGTGGCACTCAGCTTGACGGCCTCATCAAAAGAGGATTGTCGTCGCAGCACCGCGTGACACCTACTGGTCCCACTAGTGCTGCAACCACAATCCGCCCTGCCCGGCTATGCACTTGCTGGCCCTGAACGCAATCCAACCGAGATTGGATTACTGTGGAGGGTTTTTCGCAATCGTGCACGGTGGTACCTACCCGGCCGAATTTTGTGACAAAATTTGTGCTATCAAATTTCTACCACCTACACACTACCTACTACCTACTACACTACACAAAAATATTATCTATCCAAATTCCGTTCCTGCCACCCACATTCCCGGCATAAAATTAGCTTATGTCCTATCCCAGACAATAATCTATCTGTGTGTCTGTATAGATCTGTTCGATTCCCGCTCAGTGCAAATATTTATATGCATTAATATGTATTACTTACAAAAAAAGTTAATAAGCAAGTTTATCCTCATTTTAGAACCCATAATACAAGCTAGTTACTTTCGGTTTAGAGAGTGCTGTGTAGACTGTTGTAAAATATTTAACAAAATTAATTTAAAATAATAATAAATTATGAAAAAATTAAACAGTTTTAAATTGTATTGTCATCAGAACTAAAGACTTCTGCCAAATTTCAGACACTGAAAGGGGTTCAAATTTCAATTACTAGAATTGACTCAAAAAACAGGGTCGAGTTAAATAAAATTGTTTAAAAATAACTCACATTTAAAAACAGTTTAAATTGGTCAATTTAATGAAAATTATTTCACCAATTAACTGTCAAATGGCGGAACAACAATGGCGTCTGGAACGTATCAAGATGGCCGCCGGAAGCGACGCCGTTAACGAGCCGCTTCCACAGATATGGCGTCTGTTCCGGTTCGTCTGCTCTTTTGTTTGAATAATTAATTTTATATAGTATTAATTACTTTAAGATGACTGTATACTTGGAAATAAATCATGATTGTCAATATGTAATTCTATTTCCCATACATACTCGTACATCAAATCACGATTTACCACTGGGGTACCTACGCAAAGACGACATTTTTATATATTCCTGCCTGAGTCTGTGTTTCCGGAACGCTGTAACATGTGTTTCCTGCCTCCTATAGTCCCGGGTCCTTCAAGCGGGGTGTGAAAAAGCATTTGATGAGTCCGTCAAGCTGAGGGCCGCCACTGTAGCACTACCGGTGTATGAAGTGGTGACCCCCGATCCTGAGATTTTGCCTTTAGCTTTTCTTGCCTAGTCTTACCATGACGCTCGTGAAGCCATTCAAATGCGATGTAGTTCAACTCAGGGAGAGAGGTGGAGCTATGCACCATTTATAATGTCTTTCCTTAAAACGTCATCCACTCATACGCACGAAATGCTTTGCTTTCACATTCATTATGCGTACAGCTGAGAAGTGGAATTATTATTTTTTTCGTGCGGAAATCCTTACAGATCCCCACGGCCATCGAGGGCGCCACTAATTATAATTGGCTGCTTTCGAGATTAGCGCGCACAAACCCACAGACAAACATTCTAAAAAATGATTGCTTTGGCATTTATAGTTTGGCCGCTGAGACTATGCGTTCCTGACACATGTCAATTCGTCATGACTAGTTATGTACAATAAATAACTTGTACCTAGAACCGTTCTCTAAACCTGTTCCCAACTTACAATAACATAATAATAATCACAGTCAGCAATTGTGACAACGTGATTTCATTTTAATTTTAACTTTATTCTAATTTGGCTATCTATCCGCCCTATTTGTTTTTCCAATTTTATATTTTTAATTTTGTTTCATTATTATTTAATTTTATGTGATTATTAATTGTAATGATGGGTTATTGCCTGAAATAATTAAAAAAAATCATATTCATTTCATTCATTATAAAAATATGATTCATTCTTTCTATTAGCTTGGGTAGGGGCTTATTACAAAATTACCTACATATTTTTTTTTACATTAACACACATTAACAAAAATACAAAATAACGTTCTATTGTATATTTTTCAACCAACAGACTATTATTATTAAGATTACTAAAATACGCGGTTACAATTGCCTTGTTATTTTGTCTCATCACTATGAAAGCCGTATGAAAGCGAACATTTGACATAACCTTGAAACAGCGCAGTTTGACGTGTATGACTTTTAAAAACTATTGATTTTATATTTTTAATTAATTAATTGTTAATCATTTTAGCCCAAAATTAATCTGTGTATTGTAAATTGGCACAGTAATTAAATTTTTAATGTTATCACTCGTTAATAAGGTCAATAAACGATATTTAAAATTTTGCCGTAAATTATACACCAGTTCAAAGTTACATCGCCCGTTCGCTCACAACCTGTCAGGAACGCATTCTTTCAGCGATTCTATAATAAGTAACTACTCGTATATTCCATGTACAGATACCGATCAGTTACAGATTTATTATTTGACGGCCTCTGTGGCGTAGCGGTAGTGCATTTGACTGCTACGACAGGAGACGCGGGTTTGATCCCGCTCAGTGCAAATATTTGTATGCATGCATGAATAATGTCTATTTGGGTCTGGGTATTTCTATGTATGATATTTAAAACAAAAAGTGTATAAGTATGTTATCCGCATTTTATCGGATTCTACACTGTAAGACAGTGGTTGGGAGTGGGCCTGTTCTAATCCCATTTCTAAGTGTAAAGTAAACCCAATATGCTGTAGGGAACATAGTTATTGAGGTACAGTGCGCAGTTCTCTGCGGTATGAGCGCGCCCCCACACGTCGTTGGTCGCCGGCGTGTTGGTTGGCCATAGTTCACGGTGGTCTGCCGTTCGAGGTTCAGGGCACAGGTGTGTCTATAGCGAAGTGTCTCAAATAAGCTAGTTAAACTATGCTTTTTTTGGGTCTAGAGAGCGCTGTGTAGAATGTTGTAAAATATGTAATCCTTGTAATTTGTCATCAAGATTATGTCAGTGCGTTATATGAACTGATGTTATAAATAATTATATACTCGTATAGGTATGTAGGTACAAGTGTCCATGACTGCGTAGGGTTAAATTAATTACCCCTATCGCCGTTAACCCTTACGCTTCCTAACGTAAATCTAATCTGTAGGGAGGTATCTTTCAATTTCATTATAACTCTACGCCCCGACATTGCTACAAGGCCTGTACTAGTGGAATCGTTTCAAATCGAATACAAAAAAGTTCGAATTGTATGGGAGTGTTTTTATATAATACTAGACACTTCAATATGACCCTCCTCGCCTGATGGTAAGCTAAAGGTAAAGTCCCAGGAAGGGGGTCCCCATTACATACACCGACCGTGACATAATGGTGGCCCCCAACCCTCAACTTGACGGCCTCAGAAAGAAGAGGTGATTGTCGTCGGCACTGCGTGACAAAGCGCAGATATTGGTTTAGACTACACCCACTGGTCCCACAAGTGCTGCGACAACCATCATCTCAAGTCCCGGCTATGCACCTGCTGAACCCTGAACGCAATCCAACCGGTGTTGGATTACTATGGAGGTTTTTTCGCAAAAGTGCATAGTGGTACCGACCCGGCCAATTTCAGGCAAATTTGTGCCATCAAATTGTACCACCTAGTAAAACGTACTCTGTGAACGCCCGAAATGGATTACCGAAAAAATAAACCAGTGACAGATTCATCTCCATCGCTTTGGAATTTTTTTAATCTCCGGAGAAATCAGTGTAAGCGGGAAAGTTTCTTTTTAATAGCTGTATTAATCTCTTTGAGGTTCCGCGGTGAAACGCGGAAAGGAAATTAATCGATACGAAGTACGGTCAGCAAATTAAGGCGTATTATCTATACGCCTTAATTTGCTGTCGGTATTTCTAGTGAGTCTGCCAGTGTGGAATACTGTACGCATTCCCGGGAACTGGTCGTTCTCTGTAAGTATAATATGTACCTATGTATTATAAATATAATATTAAGTATTCTACGACATTCTACACAGCGCTCTCTTAACCCAAACTAAGCATAGTTCAACTAGCTTGTCTTATGGGTTCTAGGATGCGGATAAACATACTTATACATATTTTTTAAACATGCACATTATACATAGAAACACGTTATCCAGACCAATGCAAATAGACATATTCATGCATACAAATATTTGCACTGAGCGGAAATCGAACCCGCACTTCCTGTCGTAGCAGTCGAAAGCACTAACGCTACACCACAGAGGCCGTCATTTACAAAAAAATCCAGAAGCTACCTGCTTCTGGATTTTTTTTCCATTCCTTAGTCGACAGTCAGTTCCGAAAAAGCCAAGACAAACCAAATGAAGATAATTTAATTACGTCTGTACTGTGAGTTTTTGGTATACACAGCGCTCTCTAGACCCAAATTAAGCATAGCTTAACTAGCTTGTGTTATGGGTTCTAGAATGCAGATAAACATATTTACATTTTTTAAATACATTTTAGATGGCAGTCGCTTCACGGAAAATATCGAGGTCCAGCCAAATCCGCAGTTAAGTCTGGTAAAGCGGACCCCAGACTCCGATGAGCTTTGGATGCGACTGGGATTAACGCTAGGTTGAAGAAGAAGAAATACATTTTATGTACAGAAACACCTAAACCAATTATATTAAGTTGCTGAAAATTAAATAACACACGATCTTTTTATATAACGCTGAAATATTATTGTTGTCCTGGTAGAATAAAGATTAAATCTAAAGCAACAGTTAAAATCATTAAAATTAATAATGTACATAATATATTTTGTTCATAATTTTGTCAAAGGTTTTAGAATATTTTCAGCCATTTTTGTTGCCGACTGTACTTCAATAACAGCAAAATTGACTTCTATCAACAGGACGAGCTCCAATGAATTCTAAAAAGGTTTAACTTACAATATAATTGTCTACACGAATAGATTGTTCTTCTCACAAGGAATTATCTGGATTAACGCTAAAATATGACAAAAATGTATACTCACTTTAAATATCGAGCTTCAAGACACCATCCGACATCTTTTTTTGAAAATAAATGTAATATTTTTATTTTATTCTAATAAAATAAATATAAACTAAAGTCCGGTTAACTTGTGGTCCGTACCGCGCTGAGCTCGCGGTCCGACTGATTCACTTTTCTTAATTCGAACACCGAATAACGCACACCAGTTTAGTAAGAACTCTGTGTTGTTGTATGGTACCCCTTCTTATATAAGTCAATACTTTATTGGAGGGGGAAGGGGAGGTCTTGTAGGTATGGTCTCTTCTTATCAGGCCGAGCAGTAACATTTGCTTAATTTACTACTTTATGCTATACAAGATAAGGTTGAATTTGGTATATTCAGATGAAGTTTCCAACACAACTAGGGGTTAAGAGGAATATTGTAACGTGTTTTCAGGGATTAAGGTTGAAATTACTTTGAAGCGAATACAAAAGCTACAGGTTTTCGATAAGTTTCCGCTGAAAATGCGGGCACTGCGGTTCCGAAAAATGATGCAAAGGAATTTTATCAACTTACTTTTTAATTATTTATGTTATAAATAGATTTTGAACTAATTGGGATTATGTTGATGTATGAGGTCCCAACAATTTCTTCGGGTCTCAAACCAACCTCTGAGGATTGTTGGCCTAGACGGCAGTTGCTCTCGTAAAAGTCAAAGTAAACCATAGAGACGACTAAGAGGGCAGACCCTAGGCTCCAAGATGCGAGCTTTGGATGCAACTGGTGTTTGTGTGTTTGTTACTTAATAACGCTCCAACGGCTAATCGGCTCGGTTGAAAATTACAATGCAAGCTAGTTATAGTCTGGAAACACGCAAATGTTACTTTTCAACCCTGCTTATATACCTATAGCTTCTCATAAGAAGGGGGAATAAAATACCACCATCAGACCCATCAGGTGGGCCGTGTGCTTGTCTGCCACCTACGTAGTATAAAAAACCCACGTGGGTGAAGCCGGGGGGTAACAGTTTGAATAGCATAATTCACTTACTCCCTTATTCGCGAACGGCACCCAAAGGTCCTTAATTTCCTTCCCTGTCCTTATCTCTCTTACACACTACAAATCTCACCGTCTCTTTCCCAACTCAAAGTGACTCCTGGCTTTTAGTATCATACAACAATCGTTGCCACCTGACTTCACTTGCTTTTATTGGATATTTATAATGCGTCTATTGTTGTATATTTCCAAACTGTTTTTAATTTTTATGCGAAATCAATTGTGGGGTAGTGCATTCGACTGCTAAGTTAGGGGTCGTGAGTGCGATTCCCGCTCAATACTAATTTAAGTTATAGCATATACACATAGTATATGTACATAGAACACGACCAACTCAAATATACTAAAACAATACATCTATTATGTTCATCCACATTCTAGAACCTATACAAACTAGTTAAGCTACGCTTTGGAGATATAAGTAGTCAAAAAACGTGAAAACCACGGAATAAAGAATACCTATGGTGGAAACCGACGCCGCGGGCATAAGTTAGTAGTATATAGAAAAGAATCGAAGATTTCAATTCCATTTCAGTCCAGGGCCTCGATTCCACTAAAAGCAAACCACTGTCATGCCACTGACACTCTAAAAAATGCTATTTTATTGTAGACTTTACCATTGAAGCCTAAAATCAAATGAAAATAATTAATTAAACTTTTTCATTCGCTCCACAAAATATCATTTAATTTTAGACTTTAACCTCATAACAGTAAAGTCCAAAATTAAATGGTATTTTTGAAGTATCAGTCGCATGACAGTGACTTGTTTTAACAGATTCGAGGCCCAGAACTGCTCCTGCAGGTTGGGTCATAAATGGTCTGACATCCAGATGGCGGGGCAGTTAAATATTTAATGAGATATAACGTTACTCCTTTATGTCCCGTAAAAGTATTGTTTGACTAACAATGTTGGGTAATACCTACATACAGTTATTGCCATTTAAGCACCTCACGACGCTTCAACATAAGAAAATAACAAGTATAAGTAGCTATCAACTTTTTATTACTTGTTTCTTTAAATATAATAAGTTCTACTATAAAGATGTTAAAAGTTTTTGGTGAAATGTACAATAATAAATTTGAATATTATACACGAGAAGTACAGTTATTGCCCACGTCCAATTAATAATTGCTACAATAATGATTAGGACTCGAGAAGTTGTAGCGACGCGCGATCCGTGTTCTAGGGAGTCCTGAGGTCATCAATACCCTCGAGCCATTGCAGTTGCGTCGAGATATTGCTTTGTTGGCAGTATTTTACCGCCTCCGCCATGGTGAGTGTTCCGATGAGCTTTACCAACTATTCCCACCTTCTCCATTCCTATACAGAACAACAGGTGCAAGGCTGAGATATCACCCTCATATGGTGAAAACAATTCCATCAAGAACCAAGCGGTTCGGTGCCTCTTTCCTTTGCCGCACCATCAAAATCTGGAATTCTTTACCAGCTCACGTGTTTCCTTCCTCATACAGTCCCGGGTCCTTTAAGCGGGGCGTGAAAAAGCATTTCATGAGGCCGTCAAGCTCCACCACTTATCGGCCACCATTATGTCACTGTAGGTATATGTAATGGGGACTTGAGACTTTACGTTTAGCTTACCATCAGACGAGGTGAAGTCATATTGACGTGACCGATATAAAAAAGACGATCGGGAAGCCGTCGGCATCTGATAGAAACGCTTTAATCCGCAAATAAAAGTTAGAGACAATAAAATGTAATACGAAGCCGGCTGTGAGCTTACCGAGATTAGGGCCACCATGAAATATTGATAGGTAGAGCCTCGAGACAATCTATAATATACTAGCTGTTGCCCGCGGCTCCGCCCGCGTGGATGTCGAAATCCGTTTCAAAAACTATCCTATCTCTCAAGTTGGATCGAACTGCACATAGTGTGCGAATTTTATTATAATCGGTTAAGTGGTTTAGGAGTCCATTGAGGACAAACATTGTGACACGAGATTTATATATATTAAGATATAAAAATGACTCTCTATTTTCCTTTGTCACGGCATCACGCGTGAACGGTTGGGCTGATTTAGCTGAAAATTGATGGGGAGGTAGCTCAGAACTAGGAGACGGACATAGGATACTTTTTATCCTACCACGGGGACGAAGTATGCCACGGGTGAAGCCGCGGAGCACAGCTAGTATATTATAATAACGGGCGTCGTGGACGTCGCTTTGGATGTCCCGTTTCTTGACTATATCTCCTGTTCTACTTAACCGATTTTGATAAAACATGCGTAATATTTGAGGGTTCGACCACAGTCAATATTAAAGCTAATGGATGTCGTGGACGTGGGTTTTCCCGTTTTTAGGGATTTTGACTATATCTCCAGTTTAACTCAACAATTTTAAGTCTGACCAAGATCTTTCAATGTTTATTAAACGAAAAATTACGTACAATATTATCTTAAGTAATAAAAAAGGAGTATGTAAGTGGGTCTTTCTCAGGCGGCTCATTATTTGGTTGACTTCGGTGTCCAATTTTTTTCTTTCAATTAAGGTTTTACTTACATGAAATATCAAATCTAGTGTTAATTTAAAACATTTCAGTAGTTGAGGGAACTGTATAGACTGAATGGTTATGAAGATATTTCACTTTTTTTTAATAGTGTCCACCGAAATCAACATTTTTATCACCGAAATCAAATATATAAAATCCTATCCTATTCTACTTCCTACTTGATATTATAAACGCAAAAGTTTGTAAGAATGTATGTCTGGATGTATGTTTGTTACTCTGCCACATAAAAACGGCTAATGTCGGTCGTCGGGATTTCTAGATAATATATATTTGTTTCTCTTTCACGTAAAAACGACTGAGATATAGATCTGACTGAAATTTGGTAACGAGATAGATTAAAGTATGAAATAACATATAGGCTACTTTTTATACAAGCTAATACCCGCGACTCCGCTCACGAAGTCGATCACTCGACTCACGGAGTCGATCAGTCGGGATGTCTGGATATATGTTAGTTACTCTTTTACGCAAAAACGGCTGAATAGATCGGATTGAAATTTGGTATAAAGATAGATTAGAATCTGAAATAACATATAGGCTACTACCCGTGGCTTTGCCCACGGAGTCAATCAGTCGGGATATCTGGATGTATGTTTGTTAGTCTTACATGTAAAAACGGCTGAATGGATATGGCTGAAATTTGGTACAGAGATAGATTATAGTCTGGATTAGTACTACTAAGTAGTACTAGTATAGGCTACTTTTTATACAAGCTAATACCCGCGGCTCTGCCCGTGGGAGTCGATTGGTTCGTAATCGTTTATTGGCCAATTCCCCGGTTCTACTAAACCAAATGCAATCAAACATACAAACAGACAAGGATTCCAAAAAATACTTAGATATTTTTTGTGGTCAACATAACCAAGTCTTTTATATCTTTATATCTACACATATCGTCGTCTCCAACGATATGTGTAGTTGTATCGGGCCAAGTAATTTACAATTCTATAGTTAGTAGTAGTTACTAGCTGACGCCCGCAGCGCCGCCCGCGTGAATATTGATTATTACAACTAAAAGTACTGTTATATAGGGATATGATGTCCACACTGTCGCCTTAGGTGAGCCCTGTAAAGATGGTGTAAGGTGAAACCAATGAATAAATTTAAAAAAAACTTATTGGTCATATCTCCAAATTTTAAGTCTGACTAAGAAAACCGTAAGTACTAAAATCCGTTTAGTACTTTTTATCCGAAAGGTTTCGGCTAGACGAGTGGAAACCAGTGGAGTGGAGAGTGGAGCGTAGTGGGGAGTGGTGTGGAGAGTGGAGTGGGGAGTGGGGCGTGGTGTAGAGAGTGGAGTGGAGTGGATTGGACATTGAAGTGGAGAGTGGAATGTAGAGTGGAGTGGAGTCGGTAGAGAGGATTGGAAAGTAGAGTGGAGGTGGAGAGTGGAGTGAACAGTGGAGTGGAGTGTGGAGTGGAGAGTGGAGTGAACAGCGGAGTGGAAAGTCGAGTGGAGAGTTGTTTTATTAAAATAGACTTGGTGGCGATACTGAATGCCACGCGGCAGTCATACATTTTGACTTCCAGACCCACCGAATACACCGGAATCAAGGGCACTGTAATCAAAATATTTAACAAAATCCTATATATTTTTAAAAGTAATCTGTATTATGAATGCTTATGTTTTTTATTGAAATCTAATACATAAAAGACACACTTTTATTATAGCTTTACATTATTAGTTCAAATAATTGAGGATAAAATGGATTCACCGAAATCAGTTTTAGGTGTATACCAAGCCACCGAAAATGCTTACATAACTTAATAAAACAGTGGGGCGATAACATACAGACGTCTTGTCCTTACCACCGGTGCGGTATAACTGATAGTTTGCACTACTCGAACCTCTATTCTCGCAGTCGCTAGAGTACAGAGTAATTAATGAATCGGTGCGCGCCACTGAAGTCAACTCTGAACGTCGGACGTAAAGACAACCAGTTGTAACTTGTCTAGTAATGCCTATAATGGCTTAGTAATGTTATAAATTAAGTAAATAGTTATCAAGTTGTTTGTGAATATAATTATGTACATATAACACCTTTATTGGAGAAAAAAAGATAAAAAATATTTTTTGCTGCAAGGACAGGACCGTACGCGACACCGAGGTCAATATTTTCGCAGTTTTAATTTTTTTAAACTAACTTCTACGTAATTTATCTAAAAAATACCACAGGCCCCCCCTACTATTTTTGACCGTACATTTTATAAAAAAAATAATCATATTGATAAGTAATCTCTAAGTATTGGTTTTCGACGCGGACTCGCCTATTTGAGCCGGCTGAGAATGACCCAAGTACAAAAAAATAAAAGTTTAGGTGTCGACCTTTCAAACGAAAAAATTCTAAAAACCCGACTGCGTAAAAAACTAAAAAGAAAAAAAAGACAAGCACTTAGATGTCTTGTGGTCTAGAAACATACAACAGTCGGGATCCATAGTAAAATTAGATTGGCCGTCGAATGATGGATCTCGACTGTTCAGTTGTTATGTTTCTAGACTACAAGACATCTAAGTGCTTGTTTTTTTTCTTTTTAGTTTTTAGTAGTTGTAGTGCCCTCTATAGGGCTGCTCTGAGGCTCTCCTAAGAGCAGCCCTATAGAGGGCTACTCCCACCCCGGCCGGATTCGCCTGTGGCAGCAGCGTCTTCCGTGGCGAGTGGGAGGTGCTGCTCGCCTCCGGTGCACCGCGTGGAAGTCCCGACCTTCATCAAGGTTCCCGCAGCCTGGCATAGTCAAGGTTTGTTCCAAGTTTCTTGTTTTAGCTTCTAAACCTGTATGTGTAGTATGAAGTCACAACTTTATTTCAATGAGGCTCCAAAAGTCAACTGAATGACGTCACACCTCTATGTCAATATGGCTCTAAAAGTCGATAAATCTATAAATAAATATTGCAACGCTTGGGAACCCTATTCTAAAGCTGAGATCGTATTGCGGTCTCATTTCAACTATTCCCGTCTTGCTTTAGCACTTAAGACCTTTAGGGACAGATGGCCGGACAGTATTAGCGTGGAGTAGACACGATAATGTAATAAATAGGTACTTAGTTAAATAATCTTAGAGATGAAATTATTTGTGATTTTTTTTTGTCATTCACAGGGAGAAGCCACTCCAAAAACATATTTTTTCCTGAATTTGGTATAAAGCGATATCGTTTAAACGCAAAAGCCAGCGTCAAAATATTAAACTATCTATACTTATAAAAAAACTGTAGATAGATCACTTCCGTACATTTAATATAATATAATATAGCAATGGGAACAACCGGCCAAGTGCGAGTCGGACTCGCCCATGAAGGGTTTCGTAGCAGCAAGTAACTAGTACGAGCCCATAATAGGCTTGTGATAGCTAAACAAGCTAATATTATAATATTAGATTGTTTAGCTATCACAAGAAGTATTTAAACCAAAAATATTGTCAATTAATTGCGGTTTATGACGTATTAAAAAAAACTACCCTAGATCTGGTTCAACCAATTTTCGGTGGTAGTTTGCATGGCAATGTACATTATATATATTTTTTTAGGTTTATCATTCTCTTATTGTTGAAGTTAGAGGGGGGGGGACACATTTTTCCATTTTGGAAGTGTCTCTCGCGCAAACTGTTCTATTTAGAAAAAAAAATGATGTTAAAACCTCAATAGCATTTTTGAAGACCTACTTATCTATAGATACCCCACACGTATGGGTTTGATGAAAAAATAAAAAAAGTTTCAGTTCTTAGTGTGCGGACCCCAAAATTTTATGCTTGTTTTTCTTTTTTTGTGTGAAATTCTTAATGAGATTCACAGAATAGGTACATCTACTTACCAAGTTTCAACAGCATAGGCCTTATAATGTCGGAGAAAAGTGGCTATGACATACGGACGGACAGACGGACATACAGACAGACAGACAAACAGACAGACAGACATGACGAATCTATAAAAGTTCCGTTTTTTGCCATTTGGCTACGGAACCCTAAAAAGGCGTGATTTGTATGTATGTATTTACAAAAGAACTATTGGACGATGACTGGTGATCGATACGAAGTACTTCATCAATTCCAATCAAGTAAACCGCAGATTTTAAGTCTAACCAAGACATTTCTAATTGAAAAAACAGCATCAAAATCCATTCAGTTTCTACGTCCTTCATGTAAAGTAGGGCTAGGAAGAGGGGAGGAGGAAGTGTCGAATGATTTTTACCCGACTGCCGAAGAAAGGAGGGTAATGTTTTTTGAAGCAAGCTTTTAATAAAGATGTTTGCCCACTACAACGTGTCATACTATGACCGTTCTGTGTAATACTGTGTAATGAGTAGAAAGCTTTAATCACACATTAAAAAATGCAGTATGAATGTCTACTCCATGCAGTCTGTAGTCCAGTGTAACATAGGTCTGCACTTGCCGCTAATGACTCGTCTCCCTACCACTGACACTCCAACAGATATAGATTGGACATAATTATATTTCTAGGTGACCCATATCGGCTAACAATAGAATTTTTAAGTCCTACTTTTAAACCATTCAAGTTTTATGTTAAGGAGTAGCTATTGCCCGCGGCTCTGCCTGATGTGTAGGTCCGGTCTCGTAAACCCGTTTTGAGATAATAATTCGTACAAAAGACCGACTTCAACGGACCAATTGAAATGAGGCCACGCAAGAAGCGCCAGCTATACTTAAACAAAAGAATCATCAAAATTGGTTCATCCAGTTGAAAGAACTGAGGTAACAAACATAAAAAATGCAGTCGAATTGAGAACCTCCTTTTTTGAAGTTGGTTAAAAAATAGCCTTTTACGTATTCCAGACCATAATCTATCTCTGTGTCAAATTTCATTCAGTTCCGTTCATTCGTTCATGTGTGAGATAGTAAAAAACATCCATACATTCATACTTCTATACAATTTTTCGCGTTTTAAATATTAGTTCTACGAATATTCTACGACATTCTACACAGCGCTCTCTAGACACAAAGTAAGTATTAGCTTGTGTTATGGGTTCTGTATAGTGGATAAACATACTTATATACTTTTTTTATAAATACATTACATATTGTACATGTCATAGAAACACCCAGACTAATGATAAATATGCACGTTCAGGCATACAAATATTTGCACTGAGCGGGAATCGAAGCCGCGGCCCCTATCATAGCAGTTGAATGCACTACCGCTACGCCACAGAGCCCGTTAAGTTCAAAGAAGGTTTCTTAGCGTAAGACGGACGTGTCTGGAGCCAGATTGAACTAATCTCCGACTTTACCGCCTCGAACTGTATTCTAACTTGTCAACTTTTTGACTATAATATCTCCGGTCCTACTCAATTGATTTTGATCAAACATGCGTAATGTTTTGAATCTGACCAAGAGCTTTCAAACAAAAAACCGACCAATTGCGATTCGAACTCACCCATGAAGGGTTCCGTAGCAGCAAGTAACTATATACGAGCCCATATAGGCTTGTGATAGCTAAACAAGCTAATATATAATACCAGTTTCACAAGAAATATTTAAACCAAAATATTGTCAATTAATTGCGGTTTATGACGTATTAAAAAAAACTACCTAGTAGATCTGGTTCAAACCAATTTTCGGTGGTAGTTTGCATGGCAATGTACGTTATATATATTTTTTAGATTTATCATTCTCTTATTTTAGAAGTTAGAGGGGGGGACACATTTTTCCACTTTGGAAGTGTCTCTCGCGCAAACTGTTCTGTTTAGAAAAAAATGATGTTAGAAACCTCAATAGCATTTTTAAAGACCTGTCTATAGGTACCCCACACGTATGGGTTTGATGAAAAAATAAGAAAAAAGTTTCAGTTCTTAGTATGGGGACCCCCAAATTTAATGTTTTTTTTTCTATTTTTGTGTGAAATTCTTAATGCGGTTCACAGAATACATCTACTTACCAAGTTTCAACAGCATAGGCCTTATAGTTTCGGAGAAAAGTGGCTGTGACATACGGACAGACGAACAACTGACAGACGGATAGACAGACATCTCTCTCTCTCTTGTCCTTGCCTTATCCCATCATTTGGGGTCGGCTCTCCTAGTCTTTCTTCGCCAGGACGCTCTGTCCCGGGTTGTCTCAGATGTGACATTCGCGTCTTTCATGTCCTTACTAATGGTCGCTATCCATGTGAGGCGGGGACTTCCTCGCTTTTTTGGCGCCAGGGACATTTCGAGTACTCGTCGGGTCATATGCTCGGGTGGGCGTCGCATTACGTGCCCGTACCATCTAAGTCGGCCCTCCACTAGCTTTTCCTGAATCGGTTTTACCCGGAAGCTACCACGGATGTAAGTGTTTCGAATGCGGTCTAGCATCGTTACACCTCCTGCCCAACGCAACATCCTCATTTCAGCTGCGTGTAGTCTATCCTCTTGTTGTTTTTTGAGGGCCCAGCATTCGGCACCGTATGTAAGAGCTGGGCGTACGGCGGTCTTATAGACTTTACCTTTAATGTGTACCGGCATTCTCTTATCGCATAGCACTCCTGTAAGTTCTTTCCATTTCACCCATCCTGTGTTAATTCGCTGGGTTACGTCTGCGTCGATGGCCGCATCCGAGGATATGACTGAGCCCAGATACCTAAAGCAGTCAACCCTATTAAGGGGTGTGCCTTCGAGATTGATGGTGCTATTGTTACTTTTGCCGCTGAAATTACAGTGTAGGTATTCGGTCTTTTGTTTGCTGATCCGTAATCCGGCCTCCTCTAGGGCGGTTCTCCATCGCTCCAGAATTTGCTGTAGTTCTGCCGCGTCTTCGCTGATGAGGGCTATGTCGTCCGCGTAGAGCAGGTCCCAGGGAGGAGGCCTGGATCATTAATATAATCCAATTTTATTAAATATCTCCAGTGTACAGCCACAAAAAATGTACACACTATTGTGAGATGAGTCTTGTTAAAATATCGTAGCACCACTACGGCGTAGAGGTACCTACGTCGTAGCCAAAGCTACGGCGTAGCAGCCTCTACGAATTAACTACGGCGGTTGCTTTGATAACTAGTTCACCACTTGGTTTTTACGAATAAGCTTGCAAATGAGCCCAAACATGACTGCTTATCTTGTTTAATTCAGAAGTTTCTATGACCACTTTGCTGTCGCCATCTTTAATTACAAAAATATCATGTAGCATCAGATTGTTTGCCACCATGAAACAAATGAGCCTAAATTAGTTTTCTTTATTCGAGTGCTTACATGGACACCTTGCGACTACCATATTATCGCATTGTCACCGAAGATACGTAAGTATAGAAGAAAAAAAAACGGAGAATACTTTATTCCACAACACGCACAAGGACAAAAACAGCTTACTTAACATTTATCTTAATTCTAAATAATAAACAAATAAATAAATAAATACTCTACGACATTCTACACATCGCTCCCTAGACCCAAAGGAAGCTTAGTTTCACTAGCTTGTGTTATGGGTGCTAGAATGCTGATAAACATACTTATTTACTTTTTTTTGTAAATACATGCACCTATTGTGCGTCTCTGTATATCGAGTCAAATCTAACATCAGGAAGTAGCTTTAAATTGGCTTCTGAGATTTGATACGTACTAAGAAAATAATAAATTAACGGAGCAAGTTCAGTAAAAGCTATTTATAAATATTCTACGATATTCTACACAGCCTCCCGTAATGCTTATAAAGTCTAGAAAAATTTAAAAATACTAGTCCATTCGACGTGTTGGAGTCTTTCCGTATCGAATTTATTTTCGTCCAACCTCGTTATGAGTCTAAATGCTTTATCGGTAAATTTGACCCTCATTCAACTACATCTGCAATCAAAAACTTACTTTATCCCCCAATATATAAAGTTGAAAATCGTATCTCAAACAAAAAATTCCTACAACTCTGTAATCGTTATAACTGTATTGGATAAAGAATTTTATGTTCGTGAAGTAAAGTAGGTTTTTGTGTAACATGATGTATAATTCATTCCGTGTTAAGTATAGTGACTATGGATTTGAGAGAATCTCGGATTTTATGTTCATATTTTTTTGTACAATATTTTGCACAAATCTCATTTTTTTTTACAACTCTTCTTTTCGACTGCTACGACGGAGGCGCTGGTTTAATTCCCGCTCATTCGCCTTGATCTGAGTATTTTTATGCTTAGTACGTATGTACTAAAAGTAGGTATATTTATCCGTTTTCTGTAACCCATAACACAAACTAATGTGGCTGTCTTACTCATCATACTGCTCGTGTAGCTGCTCTTCCTATCTATCCACCGATCTATTGTTTCTTAGTTTTAAAACGGTTTTACTTAACTTGACCTTTGTTTGGGTCAAATCTAGTAATTGAAATTTGACCCCCTTTCAGTTGTCTGATTGATATGATATTTGGCAGAAATCTTTAGTTCTGATGACAACACAATTTAAAACCGTTTAACTTAAAAAAGTATTTTTTCATAATTTATTTAGTGCGAGTCAGAGCGGTGCGGCACAATGGAATGAACATCGCTAAGATGAGAGTGTGTGGTTGGTAGAGTAATCGTGGCAGCGGGAGTAGCGTGCGGGATAGCATTAGTTCATGATGCGGGAGGCTCCTCTTTTATTGATTTTATTTAAAAGAAGAGGATTTGGGGCTACAAAGTGCAAGCTTTGGATTGGATGCGGCTGTAATTGGCGCTCGGATGTAGAAGACAAAGTAAGAAATTATATAAAATGTCTCATAATATCTCCAAAATCATGTGCACCATACATCTTGACTCCATAGAATTCAGTATTCGTCAGATATTTAATAATGGCGCGCCCGCACGAGATGGCGCGCGAAGCACGTCGTGCCAATAACACGAGTACACCATGATATTGCGTGGATAAGTGGACGACAACCCATTATATCCCACACCATCCCACTATTGGACAAATCTATGAATAAACTTACTATTTTTATTTTTTTATTATATTTTGAAATGACTATTTGTAATGATGTGACAATGTTCTAATTTGTAATTTAGCCACCAAAATTGCATGCCTATTGGTGATATATGGTGAAACTGTATCCGCTGCCTATAACAACTACTCTGTAACCCATATATGCAATGAATTATTAAATAAATAAATAAATAAATAAATAAATAAATAAATAAATAAATAAATAAATAAATAAATAAATAAATAAATAAATAAATAAATAAATAAATAAATAAATAAATAAATAAATAAATAAATAAATAAATAAATAAATAAATAAATAAATAAATAAATAAATAAATAAATAAATAAATAAATAAATAAATAAATCCATAATAAAATTATACTCTACTTGTCTGACCCTTTCACGCCTGTTGAACAGATTTTAATGAAATTAAGCACAGTACAGAATAAAATCTTAGGAAGAACATAGGGCTATATTCTTTGAATAAACTGATTATAATTGGGATAATTATCTCAAAATTGGAGATAATACATTGTGGTGGTAAAGAAATCGAATGGTATGTTAAGTGGTCATGAGCTAGATTCCCGCTCAGTGCAAATATTTGCAACTAGCCTATGCCCGCGGCTCCGCCCGTGCTGACGTTGGTTTTATTTAACTTGACATGTTTGTTTGGGTCAAATCTAGTAATTGAAATTTGACCCCCTTCCAGTTGTTGGATTGGTTTGATTTTTGACAGGAATCTATAATTCTGATGACAATACAATTTAAAACCGTTTAACTTAAAAATCTTTTTACTTAATTTATTACAAGCTTTTATTTAGTTTCACCTGTCCCGTAGTCTGTAATCAAATCATGCAAGCCATTTTTCGACCACTTCTGGTAATCCGATTGAGCTGAAATTTGGCATACTTATATAAGTCCTATGACAATGCAATATTGTAAATAATAAAAGCTTGTTTTTAAAATGATTTTTCTTAAACAGCAGCTTGTTTGACTATAGTATCTCCGGTTCTACTAAGCCGATTGTGATCAAACATGCTGAAGATTTTAAGTCTGACCAAGACCTTTCAAACAAAAAATCGCAACAAAAACCGTTCAGTAATTTTTGCGTCCATTGCGCACAAACAGATAAGAATAAAAAAAATGTTTTTGTGTTCAGTATCGTTCATAGCATAACCCAAGCATTTTTTTAAATATCCAATGTACAGACACATATTTTATAATGGTATAGTACATCCTACTCTTGCAAGGTGATCTACTATTTAGGCAAGTATTGTGTATTCAGGGCTGCAATCTGTGATCTTCCGGTCTGAAGCTCGAGATATTTATCTTATCCATAACTTTATACCGTTTCAGAACGGGGCACGGTAAGGTAATGCCTTCGCCACGACGAACCGATGTAATTCAGGCACTATTGATCTATTGTCGAAGCGATTCGTTATATTTTTGAACATTTAGATAACTATAATGTAAAACTTCAATGGGGATGATAGCTTGGTCATCAGATTCTTATCAATACTGCTTAATGTCTTAGTTTTATTCCGAAAAAATATGCATTTTTTATCTATCCTAGATAGATGAGTCCAGATTAGTATAAATATTCTATCTCAAGAAGGCGGGTGAACAATTAAATAGTACCTGTATCTTGTAAATACGCGTACATATTATTTGTGTGCGAAAGTTCATGCCACGTCAAAAGATATTCATGTAGCAGTTAGTAGAACAATAATTGCATTGCAAGTAATTCATTTTTAACCCCCGACGGAAACCCGAACGGGGCGTTATAAGTTTGACGTGTGTGTGTGTGTGTGTGTGTGTGTGTGTGTTTGTAAGTCTGTCTGTGGCATCGTAGCTCCCAAACGGATGAACCGATTTTGATTCTGTTTCTTTTGTTTGAAAGATGGGTTAGGGGAGAGTGTTCTTAGCTATATTTTATGAAAATCGGTTAAGCCATTTCAAAGATATAAGGGCTGAAAGTGGTGATGAAAAATTGAAAGTGTTCAAATATATCCGTGTTGGGTATCAAATGAAAGGTCATAACTTACACATCACGATACCGCAAGTTTCATGAAAATCGGTTAAGCCATTCGAAAGATATGAGGAGTGGAATGTATTTCAATTCTGTAACCACACTCCGCGCAATTCGCATTAGCTCTGAATAACTGTTGATAGACTATACGTATGTTAAAATTAAATAATGAATTAGCTATTATACTGAAGTTACCCCTATAAAAAGCATGAAATGCTCACCTAATCATAACCTAATCGTCTGTCTCGCAAGATCTAGAGCGGTCCCCCGACGAGACAAACTGTTAGTTAAAAATATGAATACGTAAATAATATAGCTACCTATAATAATAATAAAGGTTTAATACTTAGGGTAGATAGGTCATAATACAACAGTTATTTTTTTACTTTTTAAAGGCTTTTTTACTGTGCTTTTTTGTGAGTCGGGGGTTTTTAATTTAATTTTTTTTAAAGCAATGTGTATATTATGTTTTACTACAATGAAAGCTAAACCGCCTTCGTGAAATAGAACATCTATATAACATGTTTTATAACTTTGCTGTATAACACGCCTAATAATAGGTACATTAATATATAACAAGTGTCATTATAACTTGCTCCATTGTAATCAAACATGTAATATAACTTTCTGATCGATCGATCTGGCTGAAATTTAGTACAGGGATAGATTGTAATGCGGAATAACCTTCCCATGCCCGCATAAGAAAAAAATTCACCCGGCCAAAGTAGCGGGCCACAGCTAGTAAAAGTCAAAACATACATTAGTATTCAGGTCAGGATTTGCACACAATAACTGTAAAATAAAAACTTTCACCCTCCAACCCTCATAAAGGGAGGTGCAAGATTTATTTAATATTAAATATTTATATATATTATATTTTCAGTGAGATTTCAACATTCTTGTAACATAAATTTCATAGAGATGACTTCTTGTGCTTATGAGTTTTGAAAGTTTCATAGCAATCGATTGAATAGAGTAAAAATGCATAAAGAACAAACATAAAAAAACTCCTCGTTTTTATATAATGATTAGCTTTCCGCGCTCGGCTTTGCTCGCGTGGATGTCGTTTATTGCCATCAAAGTTATTTTATTCAGACGGAAGGCATAATAAAATGTAATTTAAATCAAAAATACTCAGCAAACTTCGATGCAAATCACTCTAAAATAACTTTCTACCCCTTTTTGAAAAAATAACCATTGAAATTCATCATTTTTTCAAAATTAATGGGTTTAATGGCTATTAGGTGTATTATTTTTTTAAAACCAATGGTGCAGTTTTAGTTTCGTGAAAATTAACTCAAAGGAGCATTTTACATTACTCCTCAGTTTCAGATTTGGCTATCCACGCCCAGTTGAAAAAAAAACACTTTATATTTCAAGTCACGAGTAAATAGGTTCCTTCTAGGCAAGCGTGATTCATCGTAGATCACATCGTCACTTACCATCAGGTGAGATTGCGGTCAAACGTAAGCCTATCATGAATAAAAAAAAAATATAATGACTGTCTATACGTGCACTTAGGTGCTCCATGATAAGCCTAATTTATGTATTCATGGTTCACCTAGGAGATGATTCAGGATAATTTTCACCCCTTATTTTAGTGAAATAAATACCACATCTATTAATAAAACCCTTAATTTATAACCCATCAATCCCAGTGCCCTATAAATCTTTGTAAAGATCTTAGTAATCATTCGGTATCTATGCGGTAGTTTAAGTATGAAAGCATTCTAATATATTCTTCCCTTCGCTCTTTAGTGGGGAGAATGGGGGTGAAATTGGACGTGTCTTGCGCAGCGGTGGATAATAAAGGGGATGATAATTGAACCACCCCGGGGGTGGTGGGTGGTGCGACAGATGTGGAAATAGGTAGAATATGGTCGTTGCGACTTTAAGACCTCTTATGTGTAAAAATGATAATTTTGAGAAAATCGAGAAAAACTGTCTAATGAAAAATTTTTAATGACAGCGATTAAAATAACAAATATAGGTAACTATACAGGGTGAATTTTTCAAAAGGGATTGGATGGCCAAATCCTAAACTATAAGGAATAGCGAAAAATGGTCAAAGGAGTCACGAGCCCGATTTTGATGAAACTTAAAACCTCATCATTAGATTTTTGAAAAATCAATAAACCTAGCTGAGAATCGAACCCGTTGATTTTGAAAAAAAAAACACACCCTTTATTATTACACCATACGATAGTGTCGCTGTTAAGGATCAAATTCTGCGAAGTAATGATATACGGCAAATTTAAGGAAATTATGGAATTTAATGAAATTCATATTTCATCTACCTATTTGTTTCGTTCGAAATCCCAGAAAAGATCGTAACTATTCCGTGTTTTAAATAATACTCAGAATGATTATGTAATTGATGTTTTTTTAAATAAGATGGAGCTCCAGCCCATAATAGCTAATAAAAGGGATTTGGATTCAGCAGTTTGACGACAATTTTATTGCAAGGCATGCAAGGTCCTGTGCCTTAATCTTCCTCCCTTAGATCACTTTCTCTGGGGGTATGTCAAAAACTAAATTTATAAAGACACATTTGATGACTTGAAACGTTCTTTGGAGAATATTCTAAACGGAATCAATAACATTGTAATATTGAATGCAGTAAGATCCTTGAAGTCTCAAATCCAGCTATGTATTGAAAACAATGGTCTACATTTTGAACAATTAATCAGTTAATGTAAGAAAAATAAAATGTATTTTGTTAAAGATGAGCTCTTTCCTTTAGTTTGCGGTATGTCATTACTTCCCAGAATATGATCCTTAATAGCAACACTATCGTATGGTGTAATAATATAGGGTATGTTTTTTTTTTCAAAATCAACAGGTTCGATTCCTAGCTAGGATTATTGGTTTTTCAAAAATCTAATGATGAGGTTTTAAGTTTCATCAAAATCGGGCTCGTGACTCCTTTGAGCATTTTTCGCTATTCCTTATAGTTTCGGATTTGGCCATCCAATCCCTTTTGAAAAATTCACCCTGTATACTATATACTTTTTTACGTTTTATTTTATTTAGATACGTTTTTACGTTTTTTTATTTTGTTAAAAAAAAATAGTCATTATAGTATAAAAAACAGTTTTATCCCCTTTTTGAGCACATGGGAGATTTTGATTGCGACTTTAGGTTACATAAGAGTTTTTGATCTATAATATGATTTTAATTAAAGTAAAAAACCAGTGTATTAAGTAATTAATCTTTATTTTTACACATCTAAAATTGCTTTTATGAGTATTGAACATGTTGGTAATAAAATAACAAGTAGGTAACTAATTGAAGAAAGAAAATTCGGAGTAAGAAATAAAAAATTAATCAAATAAAAACACCTACAACCTACTCAAGTACCTGGATTGTATTCTAAATTGTTGTAAAATGGATGATAGTCTCGATCAATCACCAGTTTTAATTCCTGTAAATGTTTAAATTTGCTTTCTGTAATCTTTAAAGGACACGAGTAGGTATAATCGGTTTGGTGACATTAGGCCCCTCTGAGTACATCTTCGCTGTGGTCCACTGATCTATATGTCTCAATCTATAAAAAATAGATCCATTAGGCAAATATTTAAGACCCCTTATGTCCACCACGACAGGATCTCCTTTTTTTGCCAGGCCGGATAGACTCCAAATTCGATTCGAATGCCTCAAAATTTAGGAAAAAATCATAATGGATTGACTTAACTTCGTATGGGTTTTGAAGCCTAGCTTGTCTTATCCGGGTTATGAAATCAATGGGAGCATAATATTGGGGGCTTAATATACTGCTCAGTGGTGGAGTGAGCACTATCGACCTCCATCATTGTATGCCCCTTTTCTAGGTAAAGCTGTTCAATAACAATGATATTTTTTGGGCGAAATCACTCAGTGCGCTAGATAAAATGCGATTCCGATTTTGGTGGGAGCATCCGTCAGAAATAATGATAATGCGTTTCGTAAGAGGTGGTACATTTTGACAATAATCTATTTAACAATTCACGGTAATATACCATTTTTCTACTCTTATGTGCGTTGTCTAACAATCAGTCATATTTACACAATTCGAATCTATACCAATTGTATAAAAAATTAAATAAAGCCGCGAGCCGCGATGCGACCTTTTCCGCGTTGGCGCAAACAAAAAACTACTACTTATTACTCTATGCAACGATTTATTTAACTTTTAACAGTCAATTTAATTTTACGTATGTTCCAATGCATTACCTATAATCTCTATATCACAATACATTATCTCAAAAGTATAGAGTACAATAAGTATCTCGTATGTGTATATTAACACATAAGATATTTTATGGAACAACTTTTCATGAGAGGTCACATAAGAGATATTGAATATCGTTTATATATATAAATCTCGTGTCACAATGTTTGTCCTCAATGGACTCCTAAACCACTTAACCGATTTTAATAAAATTCGCACACCATGTGCAGTTCGATCCAACTTGAGAGATAGGATAGTTTTTGAAACGGATTTCGTCATCCACGCGGGCGGAGCCGCGGGCAACAGCTAGTCGTTTATAAAATGCGATTAAAACGTCGTACACAAATGAGAGTTTTTGCATACGGTAGCCCTTTAATATTAGAGTCAATCTGCATTAAAAAGTCGATATATTGTAAAGGTTATTTTCTTCTCAGCCAGGATGCGAGGGAAATGACTTTTGGGACTCGAGAAGGCGGCGTGTGGTTTTAGTCGGATCAAGTTAAGATGTGAGGGTGGTGTCCATGGGGATTTCTGCACAAGAAAAAAAGGTTGTTTTCTTTACAATTTTAATATGTAATGATAACGGGAATTAACACGATCATGGTGTAGGTGGACCTACCTATACCTAGATACATTTAGCATACCTTTGAATTGGCTCACAATCAGCCTCGTTAACAGTCTGTGACCAAACCAGCCACCTGGTCGAAACGTCAGGCAATCCCAAGGTAGACGATGACGTAGATGGCAGTCGCTAGCGGAAAGGCCAAACCAAATCAACAAAATAGTGAGCAGAATCACTGCAATTTCGCCAATGTCAATTACAATTATTCCAACATAATAAATGTTTATAAAACATTGTTAAGTGCGGAGAGGCCAATGTCAAAAGTGGAGCGACGCGTTAGTATAGTAACTTATTTACCACCTTAACAAAATCAATCATGATGATGAATTATTTTTTAACCTTTGATTGAAAATTAATAAGTGACTGAAGAGGAAAATAATTATGTTTATTCGTGAGCAGAAGGGAGTTTTGTCTGCATATTAGTCTATGGCCAGAGGGTGGTGAGGTCAAACGTTGAGGATAATGTTGAGTACTCGGGTTAGAGGAGGTTCACATGGCGGTTTTCAATAAAATCATTTCTTTTTTTTTGGGAGGTCCCTTGTAGTCCAAGCCAACATAAACTGCGTGTCGGTACACACCCTAATTGTCCGGCGCAGGCTTTCCGCTTGGTTTAAAAAGTTAAATGATAGTTTTTTCCTACACTACATAGGCAAACAAGCACCCGGCCCACCTGATGGGAAGCGGTCACCGTGGCTTATGGACTTGTGCAACACCAGAGGCGTAATACTCGCGCTGCCGACTCTGGAGGAGGGTTGAGAGGTATTTTAATTAACTAGCTTGTATTATGAGTTCTAGAATGCGGATAAATATACTTAACTATACTTTTTTTAACCCCCGACGGAAACCCGAACGGGGCGTTATAAGTTTGACGTGTGTGTGTGTGTGTGTGTGTGTGTGTGTGTGTGTGTTTGTAAGTCTGTCTGTGGCATCGTAGCTCCCAAACGGATGAACCGATTTTGATTCTGTTTCTTTTGTTTGAAAGATGGGTTAGGGGAGAGTGTTCTTAGCTATATTTTATGAAAATCGGTTAAGCCATTTCAAAGATATAAGGGGTGAAAGTGGTGATGAAAAATTGAAAGTGTTCAAATATATCCGTGTTGGGTATCAAATTAAAGGTCATAAATAATACATCACGATACCGCAAGTTTTATGTGAATCGGTTAAGCCATTCGAAAGATATGAGGAGTGGAATGTATTTTTAATTCTGTAACCACACTCCGCTCAATTCGCATTAGCTCTGAATATTTGTTGATAGACTATACGTATGTTGAAATTAAATAATGAATTAGCTATTATACTTAAGTTACCCCTATAAAAAGCATGAAATAAAAATTAAATTAAAAATTTAAAAAACCCCCGACTCACAAAAAAGCACAATAAAAACCTTTAAAAAGTAAAAAAATACCTGTTATATTATGACCTATCTACCCTAAGTATTAATTCTTTATTGTTATTATAGGTAGCTATATTATTTACGTATTCATATTTTTAACTAACAGTTTGTCTCGTCGAGGACCGCTCACCTAATCATAACCTAATCGTCTGTCTCGCAAGATCTAGAGCGGTCCCCCGACGAGACAAACTGTTAGTTAAAAATATGAATACCTACGTAAATAATATAGCTACCTATAATAATAATAAAGAATTAATACTTAGGGTAGATAGGTCATAATATACCAGGTATTTTTTTACTTTTTAAAGGTTTTTATTGTGCTTTTTTGTGAGTCGGGGGTTTTTTAAATTCTTAATTTAATTTTTGACCCAGACAAATGCAAATAGACGTATTTTTACATACAAATTTTTGCACTAAGCGAGAATTGAACCCGCTCCCCCTATCGTAGCAGTTGAATGCATTACCGCTACGCCGCCACAGAGGCCGTCAATGAATATTGTTATCTCGCCATCATGTGAACCAACCTTAACACATTCAACAGGCGTCGTAAATTGCGCGGCTAAATTGAAATGTACTTATTAATTTACTCCCACTGAAAACAGTATTGTAGGGAAATATTTGCTAAATGAGGCTAAACCCACTTATAGGCACTACTGTAGGATATGCTTAAAGGGGCAGTCGAGCAGTGACCTCTAAAAACGCAAGAATTTTCTATGTTTCTTTCTTTTAATCTTTCTTCTTTCTTCTCTTGAGTATTACCTTGACGGTCTAGACTCTAGGCCAGGTTGGAATCTTGGACGATAATATTTTGTAGAGAGATTTGTAGATAAATTTTTGAGGAAGATGATTCGCAAGTCTTTTTTATACTACGTAGGTGGCAGACAAGCACACGGCCTACCTGATGGGAAGCGTTCACCGTGGCCTATAAACATGGGCAACAGTAAGGGTGTCACAGACGCGCTGCCTACCCTAGGAAGGGGTGGGGAGGCTAGGAAAGGGTGAACGTAGGAGGCGTACAGTGAGCTCTGGCTACTCTACTTACCAGCGAGAACACAACACGATGGTTCTTATTATCGCCGCGGTATTCTGTAGGGCGGAGGTACTACCCCAGTTGGACAGCTCATTTCGGACGGGAGATACCGTCGTGTCCTACCTCCTCAAATGTGGTTGGATTCATAGCTAATTTCTAGTATCTTTCACACTTTTCTAAAATATGTTTAGTTACTCCAAAGTTTGCCGACCCCTCTAGGCCGTCAAGGTAGGCCGCCATTTTGGTATGAAAGCTATCTAGAATGGCGGCCCGTATCCTCCGGATTTGATTTAAACTTGTTGGCATTTAGTAGGTTGTACCAATTTTCACAGAATAAAATACCGAAAAATAGTTATATCTATAATTTTATTTAATAAATTTTAGGCAACAGTCCCACACATCATTTGCTTATGAAGACTAGTTAATCGTAAATGTACAGGCAGACTCGCTAGGAAGCCGGTTTGAAACGTATCATCTGACAACCCAGCCACTGACAATCTTTATCCTTTGAAGGCGAAGGCGTAGCCCCCGCCGAAGCTATGGGGTTTGCTGGGGTCCACCTCGTTGTCACGGTACTGAAAAACATAAAAATAACATAAATACAAGAACCTCCTCTCATTAAAGTCAGTTAAAATAACTATGCAGCTTGATTTCCAACTGGGCGTGGATGTCTAAATCCAAAACTATGACGTACAGCGAAAAATCGTCATTATTTGTGTGTCTGTAATATTAAAATAACAGGTCGTAGGTCAGCGTCAAAGGATTATTTTTCAGATTTTGAACAAAAGTTTTGAGAAAAGTAACTTATGGTTCTTAATGAAAATGATGTTTAATTAGGTACTTAATTGACTCTAAGAACTACCTTTAAACTTTGATTACAATGTATGAACCATTCTCATTAGAGTTTTTAAGTTTGAAATCTGTGCAATCATAAGACTTTTCCACTGATTTTACGATACAATATAATAAAATACGCATCGATTATTATACGTACATACATACATACATAGGTACATACAAATCACGCCTTTTTTCCATTGGGGTAGGCAGAGACAATATCATTCTATCAGGATCTTGGCATACTCCTTTCGCTTCTTCAACTTTATAATTGTTTTATTTGCGGGTAGGTAGGTACTCTTGACCTGGCCTTTCTCCGTTACTTTACTTACTTACTTACGTATACACATAATTTATGTAAATATAAAAATAAATTCTTTACATTATAATATAAAACATTGTCCCGCAAAACCGTTCACATCTACATTATTTTGTTATGTAATGTGTTATTATCATGTATATTGCGTATATCGACGGTTAAAAGGCGAATTGATTCAAGCGCCACCTTGGGCGATATTGAGTTATATACATCATTGGAATCGTGGAATTTTTCCGCGTCTTTTGAGCCGGGTTTGAGGTTAATCTGAGCACTTTTTTGGCGCTTGGCTCCATTACGAATTTGGGTATCTTTTCTATTTACGAGGTATCAAGTGTAGCAATTTTGGTTGATTTTTTCAAAGCATGTATATAGACCCATCAAAAAAATTGTTTTTTCTTCCTATCTGTAGTTTAAACCATTAATCCCTGGATGGAATAAAATGGTTTTGCCGTTTGAATTGGTTTTACTTGATCTTAAATAATTTAACGTGGATGTTAATTCATTTTGCTTCAACCAGATTTATTGATGTCATGCAACTTAAATCATTTAGCCTTGAACATTTGAACATTATCTCTGTCGCTTGAATCAATCTTGCCTGAATAAGTATAATGGAAGTATATGACTTGTGCTAATTATCCTTGACCGATTTTTAGTGTTTATGCCATTTAGAACAGTTTTCTCTATGCATAAAATAAATATCTGTACGTTTGATTCCTTTATATTGATTTAATAATTAAACTTATGGCATACTTAAATCAGTTTACTTCTTTCACCTCGCAATAAAATGGCAACGCGGGTAGGTACTTGGACCCTTAATACGAGTGTCGCGCGGGGATTCGAGGTCAATTTAGTTTACTACTTGATGCCAGAATAAGTTGGATTTTAATTCCTTGCGGTTCGTGCGCGAATCACACTTATTTCCTATAGGGTACTTTTATTGATTTTATTGAAATTACTAATATCTCATTATCAATCAATCAATTAGCCTGTCGACGTCCACTGCTAGACATAGGTCTCTTCCAATGTACGCCATCCACCCGAATCTCCACCTTCCGCATCCAGTCCATCCCAGCTACCCTTTTCAGGTCATCGGTCCATCTGGTTGGGGGGCGTCCCACCTTCCGTTTGCCGACTCGTGGTCTCCACTCTAGGACTCGTTTGCTCCTACAGCCAGCGGTCCTTCGACAGATGTGGCCAGTTGATTGCCATTTCAGCTTGCTTATTCTGCGTGCTATGTCGGTAACTTTAGTTCTTTGTCAGATGACCTCATTGTGAATTTTTTTGCTTCAAAGAAATTCCAAGCGTAGCTCGCTTCATGGCCCGCTGCACGTCTTTAAATTTGTGGACTAGCCCCACAATCAGTGTACACGTTTTGGCACCGTAAGTCATGACTGGTAGGACGCACTGGTTGTAGACCTTCGATTTGAGGCATTGCGGTAAGGGTGAGAAGAAAACCCGACGCAGTTTGCCAAATGCTGCCCAACCTAACAGGATCCTTCGGGCGACTTTTTTCTCGAAGTTGTTTCTACCAAGCTTGATTGACTTGCCCAAGGTAGACTTATTTCTGAACAACTTCGAGTGTCAACCCTTCGACGTCGATCGGTCCAGGCTGACATTTTCGTTGAACATAATCTTGGTTTTGTCCAAGTTCATGCTGAGACCGATACATCGAGAGGCTCCATTTAGGCTATGCAGCATCTCGCCCAGCTGCCCCAACGACTCCACAACTATGACAATGTCGTCGGCGAACCGATGGTGTGAGATGCGTTCCCGTTTATTTTTTAATTCCCTGTCCAGTCCAATCCAATGTCTTAAAGACGTCCTCCAGTGCATTAGTGAATAGTTTAAGGGATATGACATCCCCCTGTCGTACTCCGTGCTGTAGTGTAATGCGGTTCGTCTTCTGGTCTTGGAGCTGGACGGACATGGTGGCAGTATCATACAGACATCTCATCACTTCGATATAATGCCAGTCGACGCGGCACCATTGCAGAGCATTCAGAACTGCTCAGGTCTCGATGGAGTCGAAGGCTTTCTCGTAGTCCACAAAAACCATACACAGCGGCTGATTGTACTCCTCGGTCTTTTGCACAATCTGCCGAACAGTATGAATGTGGTCCACGGTGCTGTAGCTTTTTCGAAACCCGGCTTGCTCTAGTGGCTAGAACTCATCGAGCTTACGTTCGCATCTCATTATATTTATAATAATCTCTTAACGGCTAATTTCCGAATCGATGATTGCGGCATGCAGTCACCGACACTGCCCACTTGTGACCACGCAATGCCTGATATTCATATCAGGCAACGCGATGTTTGATTCGATTCGATGCAGTCCGGAAAGCTAGTGGTCTCGATGGTGTTCCTGCGGTGGTTCTACATAATTGTGCAGCAGAGTTGTCTCCAATGCCTACGCGTCTGTACCGCATATCTTACACCTCGGGTACAGTGCCGTCCGCTTAGAAAGAGGCAAATGTACAGCCGATCCCCAAGAAAGGGGACCGGTCCGAGCTAGACAATTATCGGCCCATAGCCGTCACCTCAGTGCTGTGCTCATCTCTGGGATGGCTCTGCACAGTACTTATTAGATGCTCTCGACAGATTGCAGCGACGTTAAGTCCGTATTATTGGGAGTCCTGAGGTTACGAACACCCTCGAGCCTCTACAGCTACGTATTGCATCTTTGGCAGTTTTTTAACGGCTCTACCATGGCGAGTGTTCTGATGAGCTCTTCCAATTAGTCCCAATTAGTGCCTCTTTTAAAGACTTGGAATTCTTTACCAGCGCATGTGTTTCCTTCCTCCTATAGTCCTGGGGCCTTTAAACGGGGCGTGAAAAAGCATTTGATGGGACCGTCAAGCTGAGGGCCGCCAATGTAGCACTACCGCTGTACGTAGTGGTGACCCCAGTCCTGAGACTTTGCCTTTAGCTTACCATCATGCGAGGTAAAGTCATTTTGACGTGTCCTATATAAAAAAAATATATTTGAAGACTGATTATTAGCGGTTATAAATGTCACCTATGTTTATAGATACCTACTTAATATTACGTAAATGAATAAATAAAACAAAAGTTGATTCGTAAAGCGTTGTTTTCTTTGTTACGTTTTACAAAATCGATTTTAAAAGTTCTTAAAAGTGCACCAATTTTATCTATTTACGTAACTTTTCTCAAAATTGATGTCATTTAATTCACTTTCCCTACATCGTGAAATTTATTTTATTACCTTTAAGCTATTTTCCTCAATTCAGATTCAAATAAATCTTGCTATTAAAACAATTTGCTATAAATAGTTATTATAATACTGTGTAATTTGAGTCATTCCTCCTAGGACAGTTACAACTAGGTGAGTGGTTTAATTCATTTATTCATGAACAGTTGACAAATAGGTAAGTGATTTAAATCATGTATCCATGAACAGTTGACAAATGGGTAAGTGATTTAAATCATTTATCCTTGATCTGTTCAAGAAGCAAGGAACACATAAACTATTTTGCTTTGAATACATAAATCGTTATCGTGTATATAGACCTTTCTGCCCTGATCAAAGAATTGTGCAAAATGGCTCAAGTTACATCTAACTTGCTTTAAAAACACCTTTTATTAGTTATAATATAATCATAAATTAGCAAAAAATATACCGCTTCTTAATTGGGGCGATTTTTTCATTTTTATTAAATACTTTAGGAACAGTGATTTTTTTTCGTAAAAAATAAACTTTAAAATGCTCTCCTGTAAAGTTCTCAAAATGGCGCTTGAATCAATTCGCCTTTTAACCGTCGATATAATATTGCGTAATACGCTTTCAATCAATATACCTGTCCATCATCCACGCCGGCCTCCGGTCTCCAGTTGCTGATGTAGAACTGATTACTTGGTGGCTTCTCAGCATTCTCGGCACCCTGTGACAGATATTTCAACTGTTGAAAATGTCCACTTTTTTATATAGTTCACATCAATATGACTTCTTCTCGCCTGATGGTTAGCTAAAGGTAAAGTCTCAGGACTTTTATACTAGGTAGGTAGTAGACAAGCACACGGCCCACCTGATGGGAAGCGGTCACCGTGGCCTATGAACGTGTGCAACACCACAGGTCTCACACACGCGCTGCCTACCCTGAAGGGAAGGGGGGAGGGCTAGGATGGGGTGTGGAGTCTAGAAAGGGATGGGGGGAGGGGTACAGTGAGCTCTGGCTACCTTAATTACCGCCGGGAACACAACACGATGGTTATTATGGCCGCGGTGTTCTGTAGGGCGGAGGTACTACCCCAGTCGGATAGCTCATTTCGGACGGGAGATACCGTCATGTCCTACCTCCTTCATCTTTCGTCCTTCACCTACCCGATCCTACCTTACCCTGAAGGGTAGGGGGGCGGCTAAGAAGTGGTGGGTGGAGAAGGGGTATAGTGAGTTTTGGCTACGTCGGTCAACAAGTTTAACGGTGTTTATACCTGGTTGTGTCCCCAAGTCTGCGTCTGCGCGGCAGGTTTCTGTTGATTGTACTGTTGTTGAAGGTCGTATTGCTGTATCTGCTGATGGTACGCTTTCTGGTAGTAATTGTCTGAAAGGGCACATCAATATTCTTCAATATTCTAATTGCGAAACTTGCCTGCTCTAAGTTACATACATCTTCTAAACAAGTCATAAAATTGGTGTGTCTGTTTATAATATTAAAATAGTGCATTTGGGTATATATTCGGTAGGTACGTACTTTATACCAAAACATTTTATTTTAAACTACAGTAGCAGCACGATATGATGGCCGGTTTGACGTTTGTCCGCTCATGAAGTTTCGTACTAATTATTGTGACATTTTGAAAGAGCAAATTGCTGTTCTTTATTGTCAATAGTGACGTACAGTAAGTCATAAAATTTTATCGAATACAGTAGGTATAATTTTAGGACACAATATTTATTTATTACATTGATTTCTGAATTATATAATGTATATTAGTGTCCCACGATCATTTATTTTTTATTTTTATAATACCTATTGGTGTACTTATTTCACACAACTCGGTATTTGTTTTTCGAAATTCAATTTTTTTTAAATAAAATCTATATAATCGACACTAGGACCACTGGCAAGCCCAATAATACTCCGGCAAACTTACTTCAAAACAAAGCATTTTCGACTTGACGTTGCTTCGAAAAGCACAAACTAGGAGTGCACTGCGATTGCGATATAGTTTAGACCTCCTCGCTTGATGGTAAGCTAAATGGTAAATCTCGCCTGATGGTAAAGTCTCAGGAAGGGGTCCACATTACATACACTAACAGTGATAATTATAATGGTGGCCCTCAACTTACTCTGTTTACGCCTTTTGTTGTGGATTTCGTCGATATGGCCGAACGTACGGTCACATTTCGATCGTGAATTTCAAAATGGAAGGTCAATTTTACCTATAACTGTTAGACGAATAGATAACTAAAGAAAAATTTGGCGAGACTGGCACAGAAGAAAATAAACTTCACACATTAAAACAGAAAAAAACGAGCAAAACCAGTCGAAGACATATGTGTCTAGCAACTATTAACGGAAGGAGTATCCAACAAAAAAAAAGTTAGTGCAATCACTGAAGGAAGCTGGATTAATATATACTCATTTTCATTCCTAATTCCAATATTCAGTTCGTTCAAATGTATTTAGTAGGTAAAAATTTATATTTTTTTACTAAAGTTTTTGAATCAGGTAAGTACTGCTTGCAATAAAAACTTATAGATTTGATTATATTTTTATCGAGAGTAAATTGACATTTCCATCACTATTGTAATGTGTCAAACCGGCCATTATATCGTGCCGTTAGGCCTGTTGTCCATTACACGGTTTCTCGCCGTGAAAATCTACGGTTAATTCGCCGCGTGTAGGCACGGTCGTCAGTGTTGTATGGATCACTATAAGAGCTTGTCGACTTGCGCCGTGCTGTTGCGCCGCCGTGCAAGTCGACAAGCTCTTATAGTGATCCATACAACACTGACGACCGTGCCTACACGCGGCGAATTAACCGTAGATTTTCACGGCGAGAAACCGTGTAATGGACAACAGGCCTTACTGTAGCTGACCCGACAGGCGTTGTCCTGTCTTAATGTGCTAACAACGAATAGAAAGTTCAAAATTGACCATAGACCATTGAAACTCCCATTGACTACCAACAACCTACGACTCCAACGTGTGATTCTACCTAGCACGACCCCGGATGATTATTATAATTTTCATGTAGTACAAATTCATGAAAAAAAATGTACTTTTTTGTACCATAGAATAAAATAAATGTACTCTGATATTTTCGCTGATAAAACGTAGGTGCCCTGTAGTACCTTTCTGGCACGACCCCTACACATTTTAGGTTTTATATCAACTTTATGGTGGAAAATACTATAAATATAATTGTACTTAATTGTACTCTATTTTACAGATATTTTTGAACGGTTCAAAGCCACAAAATTATTTTATTTACTTTTGCCTTAATACTTAGAATTAACAGTAATGGCGTAACGTTGTGACATTGATGTTACTTAAAAAGTAAAACGCTTTGAAACAGGTAAACCCCCGTTCAAAAATATCTGTAAAATAGAGTACAATTAAGTACAATTATATTTATAGTATTTTCCACCATAAAGTTGATATAAAACCTAAAATGTGTAGGGGTCGTGCCAGAAAGGTACTACAGGGCACCTACGTTTTATCAGCGAAAATATCAGAGTACATTTATTTTATTCTATGGTACAAAAAAGTACATTTTTTTTTCATGAATTTGTACTACATGAAAATTATGATAATCATCCGGGGTCGTGCTAGGTAGAATCACATGACTCCAACTACCAAAACTCCATAATATTAAACTGAACTTTTGACAGCCAAATATTGAAACGTCTGACATGACAGCTATGCACACCCTGAGGCTGAGGTTATTATTAGAAAAGCAATGATATTATATAAGTAAAAAGAGGCAGATATGTTATAAGAGCGCGCCTAGTGAAGACACGAAAACGTCCCAATTGGGACGTTTTGTGTTTAGTACATGTCTGGCAAACGCCAAGATGACACGCGTGTAATTGTGTAAAGCGCATAATAAAATTGCAACAAAAATGCCATCGTGTGTTTTAAAAACTGTACAAATTACGACACTAGTATTAATAAAATACAAGGGATCTCCTATCACATGTAAGTACATACAATATTACCGATTTATTAGTGTATTTTAATTAAATTAGTTAAATAAATATTTTAAAATAATGGCGGCGGCAAAAAGAGATAAAAACGAGACAGAGATACTTTTTGATGTGACATGACAAAAGCGCAATCATCCGAATTATAGCTATCCTTTTTACTCACGTGCTTATCCCATCTTTCATACTACTTATCGCTAATTGACAACTATTGTGCACTCTAGAGTTATGTCATAGACAGCGGGATCAGATTTGAGGAGTCATTTACTATGAACATAACATATCTTGTGTATAAAATATCATTGTAGAAAAGTATATATTGTCAAAAGCACTAAGAAGGTTGAATTAGAAAAGTGAATTTATGGTAGTTAAGTTTTCTTAAATGTTCTAATGTCCCGCGCAACTTTCTTTCATAAGAACCTTCTCCTGACAGTAACAAACACAACAATAAAAAACCCCCGACACACAAAAAAGAACAATGAAAAACCTGTAAAAAGTAAAAAATAATAATAAAAAGCTAG
The DNA here is from genome assembly GCA_963576445.1 of Lithosia quadra. Classification (NCBI taxonomy): domain Eukaryota; kingdom Metazoa; phylum Arthropoda; class Insecta; order Lepidoptera; family Erebidae; genus Lithosia; species Lithosia quadra. Next base: position 5,525,119 of record OY754897.1, read on the forward strand.
TTATATTATTTACGTATTCATATTTTTAACTAACAGTTTGTCTCGTCAGGGGGACCGCTCTATACCTACCTAAACAATTGAGCATCTTGCGAGACCGTAGACAGAGAAAGACAGACGTACGATTAGGTGAGCGGTCCCCGACGAGACAATTTTATATACCTAATAGAAGATAAGATTTTGTCTATTACATTGCGCTAACCGTGCTAATTATTAATTTGCTTACTAAATGTATATGCCTGAGGTTCCGTCCGCGTGGATGGTAACTTCGCTTTTTTTTTACTATATTTCTGGTTCTACTCAACCGATTGTTACCAAACATGCGAAAAAAGATAAGTCAGACAAAGACTTTCCAAATAAAAAAAAAACCGTTCAGTAGGGTTTGCGTCCATCGCGAACAAACGAACAAGAATTAAGAATTTTTTTGTGTTTAGTCGTTCTTGTAAAAAAAAATTTACCACTTAGGTGGCAGACAAGCGCACGGCCCATCTGATGGGAAGCGGTCACCGTGGCCTATGGACGTGTGCAACACCAGGGCCTCGATTCTGCTAAAGATAAACCACTGATATACCACTGACACTCTAAAAAATGCTATTTAATTGTAGACTTTATTGTTATCAGGTTAAAGTCTAAAGTCAAATGATATTTTGTAGAGCGAATGAAAAAGTTAAATGAATTCTTTTCATTTGATTTTAGAATTTAACTGTATAACGGTAAAGTCTACAATTAAATAGCATTTTTAGAGTGTCAGTGGTATTACGGTGGTTTGCCTTTAGTAGAATCGAGTCCCTGGGGCGTCACACTCGCGCTGCCGACCCTGTAAAAACCTTCTAATGCCCTCTTGAAGAACATAGCACTTGTATATTTTTTATATCTCCAATGTAAAGACACACAACTTTACAATTTTATTATAGCATAGATACCTGTGCGGACAGGTGCCACTGGCTCAGGGCTCTTCGGTAAATGACTGCCTTCCAAAATCTAAGAAAAAATAATATAAACAATTATAAAACACGTTTGCCACAATGCATATTTTTTTTTATACTGAACATGTCAACATGACTTCACCTCGCCTGATGGTAGGCTAAATGTAAAGTCTCAGGATCGGGGGTCACCACTACATACACCGATAGTGCTACAGTGGTGGCCCTAAGCTTGACGACCTCATTAGATGTTTTCTCAATTTGTTTAAAATAAAAATATATTCTATGACATTCTACACGACCTCTCTCTAGACCCAACGCGGCAACGTAACACAAGCGCGTGTTATATATTCTAGAATGCGGATAAATATGCTCAGATACATTTTTTATGAATTTAAACTTTAGACACACTCTGAACAATACCAAAATCTTCATATTCATAAAAACAAACATTTGCATTAAGCGGAATTGATTTAGCCCATGATTTAGTAACCAAACAACATAACTTAGGTACCTAACTAACTTGTGTTATGGGTTCTAGAAAGCAGATAAACATACCTACATACATATTTTTTTAAATACACATTATTATCCTAACATTATTATAGATAAACATTTGCACAAAACGGGAATTAAACCCGCGACTCTCGATTAGCAGTCCAACGCTGCACCGCTACGCCACAGAAGTCTTTTAATTAAATATTCACCTGGAACCCATCCTTGCCGGCCCTGTACTTCAGCTTCACCATCTGCCCATTAGGGTCCTTGTACTGGTAGGACCCTATCCTACTGCCGTCTGGTTCTATCTGCTCTCCCGCAGCCAGGCCGTTGTCGGACGCATATTCGAAGCGGAAAGCCCCATCTGGTGGAACGCAGGTAATATTAACTCATTAGTTTTATCCGTAACCACACCCCATGGCAAGGAGTAGCCTTTTTTTCCGTGCGGAAATCCTCATGGATACCCCCACTCCCCAGCGGTGCAGGTTATGTCAGACTCTCACCGACTAAAACCGCACGCCGTCTAGAGTCTTCTGACGCCAGGGTGTAAGGTACTCCGGCTTCCGGATTCCAGATGGCCCCCTCGGGTTTAAGAACCACGGTGATCCCGTCATGCCCCCAGAAAAGAGGGTAGGGGTGTTGCCTCGTAGGATATAAAGTAGTCTATGATGTGTTATTCTAAACTATAATCTATCAATGTAAGTAGCCGTTAGTAAAATTGTTTCCGTCAGTTCCTGAAGCCTCCTAGACATTTTTATCTGGTATTTCCTTATATTCACCTGAACTGAGGGACTGCTTGTGGTGCAAAATGGCTGCCTGTTGCTGCTTATTGAGGGCGTATGGCAGGCGCCACGGCTCCGTCTTCGATATGGCCTGACCAGAGTTTTGCTCTAGAAACAAAATATTTTTATTAATACTACTTAGGTACAATAGACAAGCAAGCCGACTGATGGGAAGCGGTCACCGTGGCTTATGGTCGTGTGCAACACCAGGGGCGTCACACTCATGCTGCCGACCCTGGAGGGGGGGGGGAGTTTAGGGAAGGTTAGAGCTGCGGATTGGGGAATAGGGGGGAGAGGGAGTTTGAGAGAAATGTCTGGACCTCCAACGGGTGTGTAGACCCAAAGTGCTGGCTTGACATCGTAAAAGATCACAGGCGTGCAAGACCGTGTGAAGTGGAGAAGTAATAGTCGGAAACCGGACCCCGGACTCCGATCTTGTGTAGCATACTATGGATTAAATACACACTTCCACGATGGCAGTACCGCGGCGTATAGAGTAGAAACCGTCTCGTGAACAGGAGCTGGAGCCCTTCCTCTGGCGAAATATACTGATGACTACAATAACTTACGTCTCCAATCTTCGGCGGCTGGCGCTGGTTTTCGCCAAGGCTCTGTGACGGTGGTACTTTGTGATGAGACATCATTATGCGCGGGATAGAACAGCTCTCGCTGCCGGAAATTTTGGGCCTAGAAGCAAACATAAGACTCAAACTAATGTTGACGATCGATAGTCTATCGATAGCCAACAAATCAATCATATAGGAACTAGGCAATACTATTGAATGACTGCAATACTATCAATAGTCTAGAACTATCGATAATGTCGACAGCCTAGAACTATCGATAGTAGGTATCTATAGTCTTTTATTACGAGCTATACGATCGATTTTATCGATAGTATTACACTCAATCAATAGTAGGTACCTATTGCCTCATTCTGAGCTATCGATACTATCGATAGGCCTATCGTTAGATTAGATCAGCTTTTTCAGATGAAAACTATACTTATAATAGTAAAACTATCAATATTTCAGCAACAATAACTCAAACTCAGTTTGTTGCCAGATAAATGGATGATATTATCAGGAATGATTAAATCTCGAATACATCAAAATTGAAATGTGAAAAGCAAGCCGCCTTTTAGCTTGAGGATAGCAACCCCTTTAGAAGACAAGTGGCATAAGCATAAATCGCAAGCGAAAGGAATAGAATAGGTCGACCAATCACACCCAAGCTCGTGATCACGCGGCGGCGCACGCATCGTACGCCGGCGACGAGCTTGGATGTGATTGGCTGAACAATCTATTCCTTTCGCTTGCGATTTACGCTCGTGCCACTTGTCTACAGGAGCTGTTATCAATAAATATACTTAGCTTACATTGATTGTAGAGTCCCAATGGTTATCTGGCTTGAATAATTCTGTCGCGACCTGCCAAATAAGGTACCCTTTATGCGAGTGTTCAACCAAACCCGTCTATTCCTATAATCTTATTTTACAAAGAGGTAGATACGACACTAGTGCTCAAAACCAGTCAGACTTAAAATCTTACGCATGTTTGATCACAATCGGTTGAGTAGAACCGGAGATTCTGATATATTCGATATAGTCGGAGAGAGGAATGCGGAGTTGAAGTGATTAAAATTAGATAAGTAGAAAAACCGACAAAAAAAAATACTTACGTGTGTCTGCCTGGATCCAATTCCCAATACCTATTTTATTTAAAAAATTCTAAAACTTTTATCAATTATTATATTTTGCAATAAATTACTAATAATGTTATAAAAAAATGTAGTATAAAAATTGCTGGTAATATCAGAAAATAACTTCCCTCTTTTCTTTTCGATTTGGCTCTTATGGTTATTATGGAAGAAACAGAACTGGCGTTGACTTGGAATTCAAATATCTTGTGAGGGCCCTATAAATCCGATGATGATTCTCAATATCCCCGATTAGTCATCCTACCGAAACGCTCAACTAGTGATGTGACTTACTGGATACCGGTAAATCAGAGCATATCGTAGTGTTGTACCAACTGTTACCACATTCACCACAGTCGACTGATTCATAAGTAACCATCTATTTCACAGTTCAATGACTATTTAGTGTAGCAAGCAATTATTGCATATGTATTACACTATATACCAAATATGTAAAGTAGGTATATGTAAGTGGGCAGGCAAGTCGGGGTCGGCTTCGCAGAGTAGGTATAAATAATACTGACCAAATTAAGGAGTTATTGCAAAAAGTGCAGGTCAAAAGCACTCGAAACCGGCGGGTTTGTATGAAAGCTTAAATGACAGTAGAGGAACCGCGTGAAGTATGTCAGGATCGGTAAGGATAGAAATATAGAAACAGATGGCGGTCTATTGTATCTGCCTGCCCCGGAGGGAAAGCATATGTTTGTATGTATTACACTATGTAGGTATGAAATTCATTGGTTTCAGGACTCGGTTGCCATACAAACATCTATGGCAATTGGTCTGCCTGCTGACAGCATAGAATCCCTTCAGTTAGCTCTGGCCACAATATCTAATAATTATTGGTCTAACCATAGAACTTTGCCATGGTAGCTGAATGATAAAGACGCGGCCTCTACTCAGAGGTATCGAGTTCGAATCCGGCTTGGACAGTACCAATGTGAACTTCACTTTGTGGAATTGCTAATCACATGATTTACCATCTGCTGACGGTGAAGGAAAAAAAAACATCGTGAGGAAACCTACATGTCCTAGAAATTCTAAGGACCTGTCCGATCCACCAACCCGCATTAGGTCAGCGTGTGTGGATTAAGGTCTAAACCCTCTCAGCTCTCTTGTTAGAGGAGAGAGCTGAGTAGGGCTAGAGAGGAATTTCTAAAAAACCGAAGCCAGCCGATCTTTGGCAAACTTACACTCTTCCTGACATATTAAATAAAAAGTCGTGTACTGTGCTAACTTAAAGGAATAAAAATAATACCTTGAAGGTCTGTGGCGCGTAGTATTTGCTATTTTGTGCACTGACGCTGACGACCGCTGCGAGCAGGAAACACCAAAAGCATATCAACTAAAAACAAATTACGAGTATTAGGTACTTAATTTAAATTCCAGTATCCATTCCATTAATTTTATTAGCCAGGATCACGATTTAATTAATGAAACTCATTTTGTAAATTTAAAATGGAACTAAATCTATTTATATTTATCTGAGAAATCCGGCTTGAAACTTGGAAATTTAATAATTTTTTCCACATTCTAGAACCAATAACACAAGCTATTAAGCTGTGCTTACTTTGGGTCTTAAATATAGCACTGTATAAAATATCCTAGAATATTTAGTATTTCTATATTTAATAACCGACTTTACAAATATAGGAAGTTCTCATTCGACTGTATTTTTTGTAATGTTTATCACCTCAGAACTTTCGACTGGCTGAAACGATTCTGATGATTCTTTTTTTATTTGTCAGTGCTTCCTATTTCTATTTAGTCGGTTGAAGTAAGTAAGAAGTTAAAGTAAGAAAATATTCTAAAACTCACCCTCATTTCGTGGAGTTTTCGACTTTCGACCTCACTGTGTGATAGACAGACAGACAGTGGCGCTATATTACAACTCGTATGCATATATACGTGGTCACCGGTGGCTACATACAGCCGATAGAGCGCGTCGTAACTAGTTTCAGCCAGTACACAATGTACAGGGAAAAGGCAGATGTTCAGTTCTGTAAAAAAACATAATATTAACATTACTAGCTATGCCCGGGGCTCCAACTCGCCTTAATGTCGGTTTTTGCATTTTTTTGACTACGTCGGTATATCTCCGGTTCAACTTAACCGACTGTGATCAAACATACGTAAGATTCTAAGTCTGAATAAGACCTTTGGTTGACGGGCCGGAACCTCCACGCGGTGCACCCGGTAAGTAAACGGAGGCGAGCAGCGTCTCCCACTCGCCACGGGAGACGACACTTCTATTATCAAAGGGGAGACGCTGCTGCTAAAGGCAAATGCCGGCCGAGATAGGAGTGGCCCTTTAGAGGTCTGCTCCGAGGCCCTCCACGTGTCCCTCTGACTAGCGAAGGGCACATTGGGGAGCAGGCGGGCACATTTTTTTTATTAACCAGATAAAATAGGCAAGTCTGATATATGTACCGTAGTGCACTTTTGCGAAAAACACTCCATAGTAATTCAACCCCGGTTGGATTGCGTTCAGGGTTCAGCAGGTGCATAGTCGGGCTTGAGGTGATGGTTGTCGCAGCACTTGTGGAACCGGTGGGTATTGGCGTAGTCTAAACCAATATCTGCGCTTTGTCACGCAGTGCTGCGACAACAATCACCTCTTCTTTCATGAGGCCGTCAAATTGAGGGCCACCATTATGTCACTGTCGGTGTATATAATGGGGACCCCCTTCCTGAAACTTTAGCTTACTAACTTACTTAATAAAAGGAAATTGTACGTTATTTTACTAAGAAGTCGCGATGTACACTGCGAAGTAATAGTACGATTTCTCATTGTTATTGCAGTTCAATAGCTTATGTCCATTGTTCATTTATGATTTACTATTGTAATAAATGAACTAACCTATCGCTTTATCAATGTTATTATTTATTATCTATAGGTACTCTATACTACTATATTTGTAAAATACCTGTGTCTGTACATTGGAGATAATATTAGAAAAAAATCTTAGTATAAGTTGTGTTATAATAAGACGATTGAGACAATATTATTCATGCAATGGACACAAAAACTGCTGAACGGATTTTGATGCGGTTTTTTGTTTAAAAGGTCTTGGTCGGACTTAAAATCTTACGCATGTTTGTTCACATAGTTGAGTAGAACCGGAGGTATAGTCAAAAACACGTCCACGCAGGCGGAGTTGGTAGTATAAGCTAGTTAGACCATAATAATGGTAACTTATTGCGTAGCTGGTATATATCGTCACGCTTTTGTCAAAAAGATAGGCAGAGAAAATGTTTATTCCTTTGCTACAACGCTAGCATTCTCTTCATCTACGAATTTAAATGTTTTTACCCGACTGCCGAAGAAAGGAGGGTAATGTTTTTCGAGACTATGTATGTACCTACGTATGTATGTATGTATGTATGTATGTATGTATGTATGTATGTATGTATGTCCATTTCTTTGGCACGGCCTACAGCCTAAACGGCTTGACGGATTTTGATATGCGAGGTATCATTTTATTGGTCATGATTGTGTGAGTGACACTGGGTATATTAAAATTTCTAGAAAATCAAAATGGCGGATTTTTGGCGGTAAAATGAAAATCTTGAAAATTCGTCTTGCACGCTCTACAGCCTGAACTGCTTGACAGATTTTGACAAACAAGGTGTTGTTTGATTCTTTATGATTGTGTGAATGACACTGGGTATATTAAAATTTCTAGAAAATCAAAATGGCGGATTTATGGCGCCACAAACATTTGACTGCGATGGACGCAAAAACTGCTGAACAAATTTCGATGCGGTTTTATTTCTTTAAAAGGTCTTGGTCAGACTTAAAATCTTGCGTTTGTTTGATTACAATCGGTTGAGTAGAACCGGAGATATGAGCAAAAATATAATAATTAAGGTAGAATTTCGGTGATGTCCCTTCACTACACGAAAATTATTAACTTCATAAAATATAGATTTTATACTTCATTATTATCCAGGCAGCTATGTAAATAACTAAAAAGTATAAAATAAAAAAAATAAATTTAAAAATTCAAAAACCCGACTGCCTAAAAACTGAAAAGAAAAAAAACAAGCACTTAGATTGATGCCCGGTGGTCTAGAAACATAACAACTGAACAGTCGGGATCCATTGAAAAATTAGGTTGGCTGTCGAGTAATGGATCCCGACTGTTCAGTTGTTATGTTTCTAGACCACCGGGCATCAATCTAAGTGCTTGTTTTTTTTCTTTTCAGTTTTTAGGCAGTCGGGTTTTTGAATTTTTAATAAAGTCCTGTTGTCTCCCCTAGGGGAGCCATCAGGGGATACACGAGTCCGCGATCTTTATTTCAGCGATTTTACAATTTTATAATAGTATTTACGTAGGTACCTACAGAAAAAAATAGGTAATTAAAAGATTATTTCTAAAATTACACGATGTTGAACTGCTGTAGTCTCAGACCAATGAGGCTGTAGTTTACATTTTAATGTGGATATCAATATCATTAATTAATTTAGCCAATCATTACATAGGTAGATATTATATTCGATAGGTAAGTACACATAATTATTTAACTTTCTTAGGCATAGATGTAGGTAATAGGCTCGCGTTTGACCACAGTCTCACCTGTTGGTAAGTGATGATGTGGTCAACGGTGAAGCACGCTTGCCTACAAGCAACTTCACTCTAGACTTGAAGACTCCCAGGTTGTAGCTTTCCGGAAATACAGACTCAGGCAGGCATTCCACTCTTTAGCAGTACGCACGATGAACGTACTGCCAAAACGTTTTGTGCGTTACAATAGTGATACCTACTTTATTAGGTAGTTAGGTAGGTGGTAGGCACTACGTCTTCGAGGAGCGGGGCGGACATTCAAACGACAAGGATCGAATTGTAGGTAGGTATGTACCTAACAACCTACTCCCTTTATTACACAGACTAGCTGATGTCTGCTACTTCACCCGCGCGGATGTCGGATATCACGGTCAAAAGTAGGTAGGGTCCCTAATCATTTTTAAAGCATTAAAATGGCTAAATATATATAGTACCACGAAAACAAAGCGCGACACCCGCGGCGCGGTCTTTTTGCCCTTCGTGTGTGTTGGTAGTATAAGATTCCTTTTGCGCTATCGTTCGCGGTGAAATTGACCGGCCCTGCCCGCACCTCCGTGTGCTCGATGCCTTAAATTAGAAGATAGACATAATGCCGTTGCGTACTTTTCTGTACAAGACCTATATAATGATAGCCTTATATCTCAAAGGGTTTAGACAGCGTTTTCGTTGCAAGCTTCTGCTAGGGTGACAGGCGGCTCCACCCGTCACCCCATTTTATCTCGTACAGAGACGGCCTCCTGTCACCCTACACCCCACAGACGGCGAAATGGCGCGATGCTCACCCCCCCCCCCCCTTTCGGGGGGTCGAGGGGGCCATTTTAAAACCGTAGATGGCCCGGGGTCAGCTGGGGTGCGAGGGATATGTCCATTGGGTAACCTTACACCCCGGTTACTAAGGCCCGAGACGGCGTGCGGTTTTAGTCGGTTCGATCCCGACATAACCACCCCCGATGGCCGACGGGGGTGGTATCCATGGGGATTTCCGCACGATAAAAAAAAAGGGTCTTCTGACGCCAGAGTGTAAGGTGGCCCAGAGGGCATTTACCGCGCACCCCGGATAGACCCGGGTCATCTCCGGTTTTGAGATGGCCCCCACCTGTCACCCCTAGGCCTGCGCTCATGAAGGACGGAGGTCATTGCGTCATTAGCTTACCATCAGGTGAGTTGAAGTCATATTGACGTGACCGACATTTAAAAAAATTACGCATTTAAGCGTCATAGCGGGTGAAGGCGGTTTGGGCCCCGCAGTTGTTAAGAGAATACCTAAGTACACCCTGAATTTGACGCAACACTACGCGCAGAGCGTCACCGTTAGTTCGATCACCAATCATTGTGTTTACATTGCATGGATGTGTTACATAAGGTAGGTAATTAAAATGCTTGATGACCGCGATGCTTATGACCTAGATTTAGAATAACTAATAAGTTGCAGTGCATGAAGGGCCAATTAGGCGCAAACACTGACTTTTTTGACGGAGATAGGACACGACGATATTCTCCATCCGAACTGGGCCAGTAGACAAGTGGCACAAGTCTAAATCGTTAAGGAATAGAATAGATACAATCGACCGATCACACTCCAGCTCGTGATCTCGCCGCAGCGCGCGCATCGTACGCCGGCGACGAGCGTGGACGTGATTGGTCGACCTAATATATTCTATTCCTTAACGATTTACGCTGTGCCACTTGTCTACGGGGGCGGAGCAGTCAGACTGGCGTAGTACCCCGCCAAGCCCCCCCCCCCCCAACAGCGCGAGATTTACGCCCCTTTTTTATCGTGCGGAAGTCCCCAAGGATACCACCCCCGTCGGTCATCGGGGGTGGTTATGTCGGGATCGAACCGACTAAAACCGCACGCCGTCTCGGGTCTTAATTACCTATCGGGATGAGGTTATCCAATAGGCATATCTCTCGCACCCCAGCTGACCCTGGGCCATCTACGGTTTTAAGATGGCCCCCTAGAGCCCCCGCACCGGCCAATCCGGCCGGGGTGGGAGCAGCCCTCTAAAGGGCCTAAGGTACCCTAGTCGGAGGTACACGTGGAGAACCTTGGAGCAGCCCTCTAAAAGACCACTGCCGCCTCGGCCGGCATTTACCGCAGGCAGCAGCGTCTCCCGTGTCGAATGGAAGGCGCTGCTGTCTCCGTCGGCTGGGTGCAGCACGTGGAGGCCACACCCCCTCCAATTAAACCCTAAGTAACAATGGAATGGGGGTAGGACACGACGGTATCTTCCGTCTGAACTGAGCAGTCCGACTGGGGTAGTACCTCCGCCCTACAGAGCACCGCGGCCATAATAACCATCGTGTTGTGTTCCCGCCGGTAAGTAGGGTAGCCAGAGCTCACTGTTATGTACCCCTTCTCGTAGTACTTATAAAAAAAACAATAAATAAAACACAGAAATATGTTTTCATCATTTTAAAACGTTGTCTAATAATTTTCAATCTATCTTCATTTGTAATACCTTTCTTTTTTTTATTCGTTAACTGCGAACACTTGTATTTCGTTTCACGATTCACTAGTTTCACTTCGAAAAATTTAAGTCCACACTTTTGGCACCTATGTCTTTTGCCAATCTCATTTAATTCACCCACACAAACATATGTATGAGCATGACTATTTTTATAAAATTTGTAACACATAGAGCATATTTTCAGAGTAGTATTCTTGACATACAGCCTTTCACCTCCGCCATTTTGTATAGGTTTCCCGCCAAAATATTTCTTCGCCTCAGTCTCTTCCTTAAATCTAAATTTTGAGTATAACTGTTTGGAGTGTGATGTCATGTTGTGATGGTTTAATTTATTAATATCGCCTAAAATGTACTTATTACATATATTGCATAAAGTGACTTGACTATTTTTTATATGAAAGTGACTTGCTTCATGGATTATTGCCTCGTATCTGAAAAAAAAAACATATAAACATACTGTCTGTATGGGGTAATTTAAGAACGGCTGGGCCAATTTGGACGGGACTTTCGCTGGCAAATAGGTAATATTAAAAGGCTACTATAGACTACTTTAATTGTAGGACAGGCCAGGGCTCATAACTCCCCCCTCCCCTTCCCATCTCTCTAATTCACCTTCAACTCCCCCCTCCCTTCCCATCTACCCAATTCACCTTCAACTCCCCCCCCCCCAACACCTCAAAGCCCCTCCCCTCCAGGGTTGGCAGTGCGAGTGTTACACACCTGATGTTACACTTGTAGGCCCCGGTTACCGCTTCCCATCAGATGGGCTGTATACTTGTCTGCCACCTAAGTATTATAAAAAAATTAACCTGAAAAATCTAAATCAACGCAGGCGAAGTCGTAGGCAAAGCTAGATCTCTATAAAAACACATACATAACAACTGTGTTGGTGAAAAACTCTGCAGCACTTACGTGAACCCACTCCTAACCTGAGACGTAACTATAAAAAAAATAGTGGATTTTACTAACCTACTAGGGAATGTCCTTCCACACTTCTTACATCTATATACTCCTGGTTTAATCAGCTCATCATAATGTATACTCTTGGGACATTCAATGTCCCAAATCGGAGGGAACCATTCAACATTAACTTTACAATCTGTTGTGAGATCGGCCAGCAACCTGTCACAGTTTGATGTAACAATATCCTCTTCAAACAATAACCGATTCTTTAACGAGAATTTTTCAGAGCTCTTTTCTAACGGTTTGGTTTGGATACTGCTGTGTTCACGTGTTGGTGATGTAATTTTTTCCTGCTTCACTATTGTAATCAGATCTGATTCAAATATTTCTTTTTCCGGTTTATTGTTGTTTTTAATGAGTGGGTCTGTCCACTCCACCAGCTCTGACAAGGTATGTTTCCCCGATATGTGCTTGTTAAGGTCACTTGGTGATGTGAAATGGTGCAGGCATATTCCACATTGATAAACGGTTTGGTTAATCAGTGGTATTATAATATGTCTGACATTGTGGATTAGACTCGAGTATCTGGAAAAACATGAGAAGTATTAAAATTAGTCAAGTCAAATTCATAACTAAATAATAAGTTATCACATTACCAACTGTTGTGTGTTAATACAACATTAAATTTCATGACCTTATGTTGAGTAGAACACAAAGCTTCTTTGGCAGCAGCACAATTTTTAAAGCCAATATCGGGCATTTGTTCGAGGCAAGTAGGGCTATGTCATCAATCATAATATTTAGTGGTATTTTAACAGAGTGAAGAAAAACATTATTTACCTGTTTTTAGAAACATGATCACATAATTCACAAGGTTCATCGCTAGGCACGCGCAAACCGTCGTACGAGTTGGCATCATGTTCACAAGTGTTTTTTCTCATCATAATCAGCAACGGGACATCATCTTCATCATCATCATCAGTGCAAATAGATTTTCTTTTCCTCTTCCTGCTCATTATATCTGGAAAGTTGAAAATACACATGTATAAACTAAGCATAATTTTAAAGAGAATAGAAATAATTTATTTATTATATATATATTATTTATCGCCAATTACATAATTTATGGCACAGGAAAAGAAAAAAGAAAACAGCAGTACAAAGGGCAGCCTTATCGCTTAATGAAATTTCTGTCAGCCAGCCAGCAGCAAAAGAATAATCCCACTAATATTATGAATGTGAAAGTTTGGAGATGTTTGTTACTCAATCACACTAACCACATTTCTAACTCTTTGTTGATAAGTATAGCTCACAAATTCTACTGACAGAAAGAATCAGTTGTGAAATTCTAAATAGATTTTATATAGGTAGGTATTTTATCGCGAGCGGTTTTTTTACCATGGCGGGCGTTTTTATTTCACCTTCGTAGTAACCAATAGTCTTGAGATAGTATTGATTCATAAATATAACCGTCCACGAACTATGTTTTAGTTGCACGGTACAATGGAATACGAGAGAATACGTTATCGACAATTACCATGAAGCTATATTCATGACAATTACGCGTGCAGGTTAATTTACGGAAGAAATGCTATTACATAGTTGAAAGTAGGTACATCAAATTTTTAATATAACAGGTGACAAAAGTGCCTCCACAACCGTCTTCATAGCCTACCTACACAGATGACAAAAATGTTCGCTCATAGCAAAATATCGCTCAGAACAAAATTTGATATGAATTGTTGTATTATCATCGAGTTAATAAAGTATAAAATTAAGCCGTTGTACAAAATTTAAGCAAAGAAAACACTAACCCTACACTCCCGGTGGTTTACTTCTCAAATATTTATATTACCTTCCCATTTCAATAACTGTACACAATATGATAGTAGCTAATACATAATGAAAACTCCATTTGGTCGTACGAAGTTCACTTTAAGGTTTTTAATCCTGTTGAAATGAGACCACAATGGTCAAAACAATAATTTCTTTTACTAGAAACAAAATGTGATGTGGGAAAAGATCACAATTTTGACATAAGACATAACTGACACTTGACACAGAGTTTTTTTTTCACCTACTTTGGCAAATATTGTATCATGTAAGAATGCCAGTGTCAGTAAATTTTATTGATAAATAAATCAAGTTAGAATTAATTACGAATGCAATAAGTTGCACAGCGTTTCGTCATTTAGTCATAGTCAAGGTCAGTCAATAGTCAAATCAGTCAGTAGTCTTTACCCCAGTAAAATAGTGGAGACTTTACTGGGGTCCTGCCGTTTGGCAAAATATGTTTCGTCAAATTTCACTTCCCAAAAAACTTATCGCAAAGTTTCATTTTCCAAAAGAATGCTTAGCAAATTTACATTTCGCATTTTATTCACTTGGTCAAATATTCATTTGGCAAATTTTTACTTGCTCAAATTTCATTTAGTCAAAAATGCATTAAGCAAATGCTTTATTTTGTAAAAAAATATATTCCAAAGGAGGTTCATTCAAATTTTAATATGGGTGAGGTGAAAAATTGTAAATTAAAGTCTGATGTAAATCATCATTATTATTATTCAGTTCATTTTAAATATAGACATATAAATTACATTTTTAAATATTATATAAAAAAATATATACATTTAAAAATAAGTATAAAAAATAGTACCCCACCGGCATCGGGTACAGGGACCAAGACTTTATTAGCACCCCGACTCGGATAGATTCGGTTAGGTTAGGTTAGGTTAGTATTTTTATTTCAAATCACCAAGAAATCTTGTTTTTTACGAAATTTTCAACACCCCGACTCGGATAGATTCGGTTAGGTTAGGTTAGGTTAGGTTAGTATTTTTATTTTAAACCACCAATTAATCTTGTTTTTTTACGAAATTTTCAACACCCAGACTCGGATAGATTCGGTTAGGTTAGGTTAGGTTGGTATTTTTTTTAAACCATCAAGAAATCTTGTTTTTACGAAAGTTAGGTTAGAATATTAAAAAAATCGTATCTCAAAAAGGGGGGGGGTTTCTCAACTTATCCTTCAAAGGGGGGGTTGTGCACCTCCCCCTCCTCCGTCCCCGCCCCCTCACAGCCCTTATATCGTGTGGGGATAAACCGAAGTCCTACCAACTAATCAATGCGTAAAGGGTATGACACATCAAGCAAATGAACAATGAATATCCTTGTCACAAATACACCGCAAGGAAGTTATACCTACCCACTAAATTAAATAATATAATTACCCACCAATTTCTTATTTTCATAAATCGGGACAGACAGTAAATCATATGATATATAATATATTATAGTTAGTATATTTGCCAAACCATATTTGACTACATAAAATTTGGTAAAATGAAACATTGCCATGTAATTATTTGCTAAACAATAAATTGCTAAAAGTAGTTTTGCTAACTGCAAAATTGCGAAAAGATGGTTTTGCCAAATGTTTTTTTGCCATATGAAAATTTGGGAAACATACTTTGGCAAGTGTCACTTTGAGAAACGTTTTTTGCCAAACGTCAGTAATCCGACTTTACTATACCTTGTCTAATTTAGGATGATAAAAATGACAGTTCATGTCTATGAAGTATCGTATTTTTTTATACAAAATCATACCCCTAAAATTATTGTATTTCATAGACAAGCCCCGCCCACTTGTCATAGTGAAGCGTCTTGCAAGAATATAGCACAATTGACCATACACAAATGTATCGAATGAATCGAATTTAAAGTAATTTATTAAAATTATTAAGTACTTATACTACTAAAATTTTTGTGATATAATTAGCTAAATATGGTACGAAACATAAATACTTTAGCATAAAACTTCTCTTTTGTCATCCTGAAGTAAGTTACCCAAAATAATAAAAAATAAAAAGATTTTGTGTTTTTCTAAGTATCGATTCCATATTCTACGGGAACAATAATCGAAAATCGAAAAATTCATTTTCGATTATACTATATGGACTACCCTATTTAGACCTGTCATTATTATCATCCTACATTTGACAAAGTATAGAGGCTTCTAGGGAGTTTTGGAATAAACGTTGAAAAGCACAATTTCACGGTAATATAATAATTATACCACTTTCACGAACTCGTGCACGTTACCGAAGATGTTATATTTAAAAATTCACCATTTTTACACATAACAACAACATTTTACACAAATTTTAGACAATGATACAATGCCCCGATGTGTCTTTTTAAGTATTCATTGGTTTCCAAACATTGTCTAAGGTCTTTTGTCTTTTCTATGTAGCTCGAATAATACTAGACCACTACTGCAGCTGCTGCGAGCCGCGGGCAAGAACTTGTACTTAACTAAAAAGAAAACTTAACACACTGAACACTAATATTTAAGCTGATAAAGATATAATCGTTACCTGGATTGCAATAAGCACTTATGCTCCGATGCGCGATGGTGGGCCAGTTCGGGACTGCCCCACCACCGTGAATAAACAAAACATATTTTGTATTTAAGCGGGAGCTGCCTGTCCAATTATATTTATACCGTCCTTGCTGATAATCTTCGTGCAGGAGACGTTAGCTTATTTAGACGGCATGCCCGATATTGCTAAAAAAGGAAATTAAGGTTAACAGATCTCATCTAAGGCGTATTGTTTTGTAAGTGCCGCAAATGTTGTACAGAATAAATTATTTTTAATTTGACTTTGACTTTTGAGGCCAATATCTCTCGGGTATTCTCCTTCTACCGAGGCCCGGTGGGAGTGGGAGTGGCATGAAATTATCTGTAGGTTGCGAACCAAAGTATTGGGCAATGGCTTCCGTGGAAAATGTTAAACCAGAAATGAAACCCGAAGACCCGACACTTGGGTACACTTTAACAGCGGTAGCGGGCGGACTATAGCCAGCAATGCTTTTGTCAAACAAATAACCCGCCCCGCGTCGCATCTCGCGCAAAGGAGCCCAGCACGCTGGCCGCATTACCGCGCTGAATCGCGATGGCTATTCTTTGCACCAGGTACGAGCCAGAGCAAGAGTCACCAGATTTATCGCGTATAAAATTCTTAGGTACTATGAAATTCGGACTTTTGAGAGTCGGAACATTGAAATTCGGAATAAAGTATTTTGGAGTACTCGGGTGATCCCCCGACACTTCGTCCGACTTTAACCCTTTCTTTCTTTGTCGGGCGATTAAGAACTGCAATGCACTACCCACACACGTATTTCCTTCTTCTTACAATCCCGGGTTCCTTAAGCGGGGCGTGAAAAAGCATCTATCTAGGCCGTCAAGGTAGGGACCGCCATTTTAGGATGAATGTTATCTAGAATGATGGTCCATATCCTCTGGACTTTACCCTAGCTTCTTAATAATTCTTAATATTTAAGCTGATAAAGATATAATCGTTACCTGGATTGCAATAAGCACTTATGCTCCGATGCGCGATGGTGGGCCAGTTCGGGACTGCCCCACCACCGTGAATAAACAGAACATATTATGTATTTAAGCGGGAGCTGCCTGTCCAATTATATTTATACCGTCCTTGCTGATAATCTTCGTGCAGGAGACGTTAGCTTTACCCTAGCTTCTTACTACCCAGTGGGGTAAAGTAATAAGTAAAGTAAAAAAAAACCCTACTGGAAGAAAACTTGAAGGAAACTAAGTAGGACATGAGGTCCGTAATGAGCTGTCTGACTGGGGAAGTACCTCCGCTCTACAGAAGATTGCGGCCATAATAATCATTGTGTTGTGTCCCCCCGGTAAGTAGGGTAGCCAGAGCTCACTATACCCCTCCTTCTCCCACCCCTTCCTAGACTCCCCAACCCATCCTAGCCCTCCCCCCTTGCCTTCAAGGTAGGCAGCGCTTGTTTGACACCTTTGGTGTTGCACACGTCCATAGGCCACGGTGACTGCTTCCCATCAGGTGGGCCGTGTGCTTTTCTGCCTCCTACGTGGTATAAAAAACTTCATGGTACATACAAGGCTTAATTAATGCTCTCATTCGCGGTAGGTACGTGAGAGTCTGAAGAGTCTCTGTTCCAAGCGCTAAGCTTGCGATTTGGAGCTCGGACTTCGCTCTTCAACTGCTCCGTGCCCCTTTCCATAATTTGGTTTGGTTGGTTTTACGGAACCTACTGCCCTCTGACCTTCCAGCCTCTAGAGAAATCCTGCGCCAGAACGCGGTCTCTTAATTAGCAGGTGTAGGTACTCGCTTGCTGGGGAGGTTGGCTTATCTAGGACAGTACGGTTTGGTACCTCTTTTCATTACCGCACCATAAGAACATCAATTTTTTACTGGCACCGATGTTTTGTTATCCCTACAATCCTGGTTCTTTAAGCGGACCAAGTAAATCATCTGAGAAGTTGTCAAACTGAGAGCTACCATTGCAACATTACTTGAGACATTCGCTTTAGCTTACTATCAGGTAAGGTGTAGTTATAATGACGTGTCCTACATGAAAAAAGGCCCCAAAGATCTTGGTGGGATCCTAATAGATCTTAAAAACTCACCCTTTTGATAGTCTTGTCTAGCTAGATCTCAATCGGCTCACTCAAATCATCATCTGGAAACTCGTCTTCGTCTTCCATATGGTGCATGGGGTTAAATAGGTTTAACCCCATGCACCCCATACCTGGGCAGCAGCAACAAAGGAGTGCAAGGCAGGCGGCAAACTTGCTAGAATTATCCAAACCTCCCGTACCTGAAGAACAGAAGTTCATTTTACCGAGAATCGTCACACTACTACAGGCGGACAAACAGACAGAAAGTCAGACAGATTTTTGTGCTATTACCTCATCCGTCCGCTGGCAGACGAGGTTGGTTTGGCTCCGAGGGCCTTGGTGGGTTCCCAACACCCAAAGTTATAAAATTTGCTAAACTAAGATGGCTATCAAGGATCACTTACCTTGTTGTTGCTGTTGCGGCGGTGGCGGATTTTGGGGTGGTGGGTATCCTTGAGGCGGTGGGTAACCTTGAGGCGGTGGGTAACCTTGAGGCGGTGGATAACCTGCAGGCGGGTACCCCGGGGGTGGACCATAGTTGCCTTGCGGTGGACCATTGTATTGTGGTGGGGGATAGCCAGGTTGTCCGGGGGGTGGATACCCAGGATTTGGCTGCTGAACACAAAAATATTAGCATCTTTAATCAGTGGTCGTATTCTGCGGTACACTGATACTTATAGACATCTAGGTAGGTACTTATACTTTTTCCGTGCGGAAAGCCTCAAGGATACCCACCCCGCGGCCAGCGGGGCTGGTTATGTCGGACTCTTACCGACTAAAACCGCACGCCGTCTAGGGTCTTCTGACGCCAGGGTGTAAGGTAAGAGCATTTCCCTCGCACCCCGGCTTGACCCGGGCCGTACCCCGGATTCGAGATTGCCCCTCGGGTTTGGGAGCCACAGTTTCCCCGTCATGCCCCCGGAATAGAGGGGGGGGGGAGGGGGGCGCGATTTTGCGCGCCGCCGCCTCGGCCTGCTTCTGCTAGGGTGACAGGCGGCTTCACCCGTCACCAATTCTGCCGCGCTAATTTAAAGAGCAGTAAGTCGAAAAATACGTTATTGAGATAATCGCGTTCAAAGTTGCCAAACTTTTGGTAGGTTTGATTTTTAACCCCCGACGGAAACCCGAACGGGGTGTTATAAGTTTGACGTGTGTGTGTGTGTGTGTGTGTGTGTGTGTGTGTTTGTAAGTCTGTCTGTGGCATCGTAGCTCCCGAATGGATAAACCGATTTTGATTCTGTTTGTTTTGTTTGAAAGATGAGTTAGGGGAGAGTGTTCTTAGCTATGTTTCATAAAAATCGGTTCAGCCATTTCGAAGATATGAGGGGTGAAAGTGGTGATGAAAAATTTAATGTGTTCAAATATACCCGTGTTGGGTATCAAATGAAAGGTCATGCATCATGTTATGCATCACGATACCGCAAGTTTTATGAAAATCGGTTAAGCCATTCGAAAGATATGAGGAGTGGAATGTGTTTCTAATTCTGTAACCACACTTCGCGCAATTCGCATTAGCTCTGAATAATTGTTGATAGACTATACGTATGTTGATATTAAATAATGAATTAGCTATTATACTTAAGTTACCCCTATAAAAAGCATGAAATAAAAAATTAAATTAAAAATTTAAAAAACCCCCGACTCACAAAAAAGAACAATAAAAAACCTGTAAAAAGTAAAAAATAATAAATAAATATGAATTCATATTTTTAACTAACAGTTTGTCTCGTCGGGGACCGCTCTATAACTAAACAATTGAGCATCTTGCGAGACAGACGTACGATTAGGTGAGCGGTCCCCGACGAGACAAACTGTTAGTTAAAAATATGAATTCATATTTATTTATAATTTTTTACTTTTTACAGGTTTTTTATTGTTCTTTTTTTTCAATATGTAGGTTAAGTGGAGTTCTTTCATGATATATACTTATTAATTGCTATTTATTTGTTTTACTATATTTAATTAACGAAAACTCCTATTATGTTTAGTATGAGTTTAAGCTATATGTACTGATTGCTTAGAATAACGGTATTAAGTACCTTAGTCACTGCTTTAATGCTAAGCATTCCATACATACGATACTAGTAATTTGTATGAAATGATGTGTCACTTAATGGTTAAAAAAAACTAAGATGTTAGGGAAATAGTATTAAAAATAATATATCATTTGGAAGATCGTATAGTTAGGAATCTATATATACTTTAAAATATAGTAAATTACGTATAGGTTTTTTTCTACAAGACTCTGAAAATATAAGTAATTAAAATGAATACCGTATATTTCTCAGGCATTTTTATTTAAAAGTGATGAATAAAACTGAAGAAAAGGTGGGGGATGTGTAAGCAGGATTTAGGAAAGGAAGAGGATGTATGGATCAGGTCTTTTCCTTACGAAGCATAGCCAAAAGTTCTTGGCTTAGAGGCAAAAGGTCTACTGCATATTCGTAGACTTGGAAAAGGCCTATGACAGAGTGGTAAGGAATGAATCGTGGTCAACATTCTCTTTGAAGGAGGTGAGCAGCAGCTTGATACGAGCACTGAGATCTCTCTATGAGAGTTCCAGTGCTTGTGTTAGCATAAACGGAGCCTGCACAGACTGGTTGAACATCGAAAAAGGTGTTCGACAGGGATGTGTAGCTTCGCCAAGGCTGTTCAACTTATTCATAGATGATTGCTTCAATTGCTTGAAAGAACTGCAAGAGAGTGCGTATGGATTAAGAATGAATGACTTAACCGTCAAATACCTCCTGTACGCCGATGATCAAGTTTAGTAATATTGGCATCGTCGGAGCAGGAGCTGCAGGCGATGGTTAACATAATGCATGGTGCCCTTAAAAGCAAAGGAATGAAAGTGAATGTAAGTAAGACGAAAGTAATGGTTTTCGAAAGAGAAAAAGCATGACCAATTGCACAATTTTGATTGAGGGAGAAAAAGTGGAACAAGTTTGTATACTTGTATACTAACTAAAGTTTACGAGA
Organism: Lithosia quadra; assembly: GCA_963576445.1. Lineage (NCBI taxonomy): Eukaryota > Metazoa > Arthropoda > Insecta > Lepidoptera > Erebidae > Lithosia > Lithosia quadra. Next base: position 5,546,395 of record OY754897.1, read on the forward strand.
GATGGAAAACATAACTGCGATTTTGAGCGAAGAGTTTTGGCAGGTAATCAAGTGAATGGGGCGCTGCATAATTTTATGAGCAGTCAAAATGTGTCTAAATAGGCACGTCTGGCTGTACATGGAGGAGTTCTCGTTCCCACACTTATGTATCGTAGTGAATGTTGGATGAGGCAGAAAAAGTATGAAAATAGATTGAATGCTGTAGAAATGAGAAGTGAAGCATAGCTAGAGAGAAGCATAGCTAGAGTAAAGTTGATGAACCGAGTGAGGAACAGTGTGATAAGGGAACATTGCAGTATGGTTCAAGATGTAATGACTAAGAGAAAGGGATGCTAAGATGGTTCAGACATGTAGAGAGGATGGATGAGAGAAGATTGACGAAACAGATATATAAGGCGAGGGTGAATGGGCAACCCGGTAGAGGCCAACCTAGGCGTACATATTAATCAGATCCAGGACGTTTTGGAGAAAGGTCAGGTTAAGAGTACTCGCAACTGGCAAAACAGCTATGAAAGTTGAAGAAGCGAAAGGAGTATGCCTAGATCGTAGCAAGTGGAAAGCTGTTGTCTCTGCCTACCCCAATAGGAAAAAGGCGTGATTTGTATATGTATGTATTTTTATTTTGGTGTTTTGTATTTAACTCACTATATTTTATACCTGATTCTATTTATTTATTATTTCTGTTTGAAATGAAGTGAAACTGTCTGAGTTAGTTAGTGGTATGTTTATAAGGTACTACTTGTTTTGAAATAATAGCGAAGAGTAATAAATAAAAGAAAATATAATTACAAAGATCAAACTCACCCTCACTAGGTTTCACCGCACTGACTAGCTTTAAAGCGATACGTGCGCGAGCGCCACTCCCCTCTATCCCAGACCACCCCCGAACGTCTATTTTCTTTGTAAAAATGAATATTGAGCTTAACTTACTGTAGATATTTATTGATATGAGCGCAGCAGAATCAGTTCTTAGTATTATGGTAATGTCAATTAATGAAATAATTAACTATCTTTGCTTGTAACCGTAGTTACACTAGATACTTGCTGCTCATATTATTAGTGAGATCGTGAAAAACTAGTATGAATATGCTTATGGTAATAGCAGTACGTCGGACTGTTGCTTATATACTTAGCGATAAGGTAGATAAGCTTGCAAAATATGATTGACAAAAAAGCAGAAAGTGTGATTACTGCTGACATTGTAAGTATCCAATTGTCAAAAGTTTTTGATTAAGCTCATTTACACAGCAGTATGTATACGTACGGTTTTTATTATTAGCAAAATAGAATAAAGATGTCAGAGGTATACTAATTACCACGATGTAAGTATACTTCCTCCTTTTGTGCTAAGAAAAAGTAATAATTTCATGGACTTGTTGCTGTTATGCTTAATAATATTTCAGGTTCTATTGAAGCTAGAGAAACGGGAGTAAGATCAGATTATAGAGCATTACATGGCGATTCAGGAATGGTACTTAACTCATTTTTGAAAAAATACGGCTTACTGCTCTTAACGTTAGCGCGGCAGAATTCTTGGCTGTTTGTCTGTTTGTGCGCGATGGACGTAAAACTTTTTGAATGGATTTTAATGCGGTTTTTTTGTTTGAAAGGTCTGACGACTAAAATAAATTACAACTACTTCTCAGATTAAGGAATTCTGAGAACTGCTTATACTTACAACCCTTACAACTATAAACCATTCATAAATTTCCGCATACCTACATGTGTATTAATTAGTGCTCAAGCAAGCCTAAATATGCACACGCGAAAATTTTGAATTGTAGTTTTTTAATTCTTTTTTTTTTTTTTTTTTTTTTTTTATATTTAGTCCGTCTATTGACTTAACCCCGCTGGATGGTAAGAAGCAAGGGCAAAGTCCAGAGGGTACGGGCCCCCATTCTAGACACCATTCGTCCCAAAATGGCGGCCCCTACCTTGACGGCCTAGACAGATGCCTTTTCACGCCCCGCTTAAAGAACCCGGGATTGAAGGAAGAAGGAAACACGTGTGCAGGAAGTGCATTCCAGTTTTTAATTGTGCGACATAGGAAGGAAGCACCGAACCGCTTGGTTCGAGACCGAATGGTCTCGACTGTGTGCGGGTGGCACCTCAGCCCTGCACGTGTTGTTCTGGATCGGAAGAGAGACGGTGGGATTAGTTGGAATAGCTCCTCAGAACATTCACCGTGGTAGAGGCGGTAAAACACTGCTAGAGAGGCAATATCTCTACGCAATTGGAGAGGCTCTAGAGTGTTGGTTACCTCGGGACTATCAATTATACGGATGGCACGTCGCTGCAATCTGTCGAGAGCGTCTAATAAATACTGAGCGGAGCCATCCCAGAGATGAGAACAGTATTCCACGCAGGGACGAATTTGTGTCTTATATAAAAGACACCGCTGCCCCGGCGTGAAAAACCGCCTCACCTTGTTCAGAACTCCGAGTTTTCGTGAAGCTGTTTTGATGACGCTCTCGATATAGTTTTTGTTATTCAGTTTGCAGCGAACGTCCATGCCGAGCATGTTTATATGGTCCTGTAGTGGTAGTGGTGTGTTCTGAAGAGTTGGGAGAGGAAGGAAGGAGGACACCTTGGCTGTGAACGCGCATGCCTGTGTTTTTTTGGCATTGAACTCGACCAGGTTCCTGGATCCCCATTGTGAAATGAGGGCCAGGACCCGGTCGAGCTCAGTGACAAGTTGTCGTCTATTTTCCTCAACTTCGGTTCGATTGGCCGCGGAGTGACCGTGGTAGCTCCCATGCAGAGTACTATCGTCTGCATAACAATGTATGCTGCCGGTAGACAGCATATCATTGATATGCAGAAGAAAGAGAGTGGGTGATAGGACGGACCCCTGAGGAACGCCAGCGTTTATCTGCATGAACTTTGAAGCCCTCCCGTTACATAGAACTCGGATGCTTCGCTCCGCACAGTAGAGTGGGCAAACCGAAGGCCGGAAGCTTGGAAAGAAGCGAGCTGTGCCAGACTCTATCAAAGGCTTTGGCGATATCTAGGCTAATAGCCAGAGACTCGCCGTGCCTGTCCATAGCCTCACCCCAGAGATGTGTGAGGAACGCCAGAAGATCACCCGTTGACCGTTTCGGTCGAAAACCATATTGCCGGTCATTAATCAAGGAGTGATCCTCCAGGTAACGCATGAGCTGGGTATTAATAATGTGCTCGAACACCTTGCAGAGAACTGAGGTGACAGCTATGGGGCGATAGTTGCCTGGGTCGGTACGATCCCCTTTTTTGGGGACCGGTTGTACGTTCGCCTCTTTCCAAGCTAGCGGAACTATTCCCGAGGAATAGGACAGGCGATATAGTCGCGTCAACGTTGGAGACAACTCCGCTGCGCATTTTTTAAGGACAACCGCTGGAATTCCATCGGGGCCACTGGCTTTCCGGACGTCGAGTGACTGTAGCGTAGCACGAACGTCGCATTGCCTGATACGGATATCAGGCATGGAGTGGCCACAGCTGGCAAGTGTTGGTGGCTGTAAGCCACAGTCATCGATTCGGGAGTTTGCCGCAAAGATATTAGCTAACATATCAGCTTGCTCTTGCGGCTCGTGGGCCAGTGAACCGTCAGGGTAACGCAGCGGGGGCAGCGAAGGCAGGCAGAAGTTGGATTGCACGGCTTTGGCCAGTCGCCAGTATCCACGGCTACCCGTGGGATGTGACACGAGTTCCTGGCCAAGCCGTGCTACACGCTGGGCATCCGCCCTGACGTATGCCCTCTTGCAGTCCCTGGTGGCCCTGTTATACGCCGCTTTGAGGATACCTGTGTTCGGACTGCGCTCACCCCGTGCCCTAATCCAAGCGCGGTACGCTGACCGTTTACGATGAACAGCGTCAGCGCACTCGCGCCCAAACCAAGGACGAGTTCTGCGGGCACTGGTGACCTCAGTGTATGGAATATAATATTCCATACACAGGCTGAGTTCACCAGCGATGGCAGAAGCGCAGTCTGATGGGTCTTTTCCGTCAAAGCAGCGCTGAGTCCACGGAACGGATGCGAAGTAGTCACGCATTCCGTCCCAATCCGCTGACGAATAATGCCATAGCCGCCGCTTTATCTCCGCAGGTTTAGGAGGTGCGGCAATCGGCTTGATGGCGCGGACCAGACAGTGGTCGGAGGCACCCAGAGGGGCTTGTACCGAAACACTGTACTGGGCCGGGTGGGTCGTCAGTAGTAGGTCTAGCAAGGAGGGCTCATGACTTGATATATCTGGTATCCGGGTGGTCTGGAGTACCAGTTGAGTCAAGTCATGCGTCAGAGCAAATGCGTGGGCGGCCCGTCCTGCATGGTCAGTTTTTTGGGAGCCCAACCAGGTCTCATGGTGGGCGTTGAAGTCTCCCAGAAAAACTATCTCGGCAGTGGGAAACCGCTCCTGCGCAACATCTGCCGTCTGACTCAGGTGGTCAAAGAGACGAGTTGTCTCCGTGTCCCCACGATGGGAGCGGTAAAGGCATGCGTAGACCTGGCCAAAAGAGCCATGGTCCACGTGAAGCCAGAGGATAGAAAAGGAGGGGTTCTCCAGGCAGCGCAAACGGCGACAACAAATATCCGCCCTGACATACGCGCATACCCCGGCTTTTTCGAGGAAATTTTCCTCTATCACATAGCCGGGGTAGAGTAAGTAAGACGTGTCGTCAGGGCGGCGTATTTGTGTCTCCGTTAGAAAAAGTATTGCCGGCCGTACCGTCTCTAGGTGTTGGTGAACGGCTTGGAGGTTTGAGTGGAGTCCACGAATATTCGAGAACTCCACCTCCAAAAGTTGTGTGTTGGTGGAAGAGAGATGTGCCGCTGTGAAACGTTTATTCTTTCTTTTTTGCGCTGCCATAGTTAAGAAGAGATAGGAAAGAAGGGAAGACGTGAAAAAAGCAAGGGGTGACAAGGCGACGCGGCGGGGTGTGACAAAGCGTGGGTATTGGTTTCGTTTGTGGATGCATGGCATGGTGGAAGCCGACCCGCCTGACGGAAGGGCCCCCATACCCCCCCGAGTGTGATCGTCGGATCCACCATCCGGTCACCAACCGGTTCGACGAGTCACATCGAGATTATTCACGACCTGGTGGGGCAGCCTCCCGGGGTGGTTAGTCCCGGTTGGGCCCCTGTACTATGTCGCGGGCGGCCAGCGGCACCACCGTTTCTACGGGTCTCCCTGTCAGGCGGGTCGACCCACACCATCCATACCAAACTACGCCAATGCCCCACCGGTCCCACAACCGCCGCGTCGGCGGCCACCTCATCCCCGGCTGTGCTGCTGCTGAACCCTGAACACAACCCAACCGAGATTGGGTTATTTGGAGGCTTTTCCGCAGCAGCATGGTGGTACCAACCCGGACCATAAATGTGCCACCTGTTACCAGAGCCATGTTGGCCGCGCCAGTAAATGTGTGATCGCGTATCCGCTCTCTACGTGGGTCTGGTGATCGACCCGGACGTATGGGTGGATTTTAGAGAACCTAATATAATAAGTAATAACATTGTTACTCTTAATAGGTACAGTCAGATAACCGCATCAAACCACCTTTTAGAAATAAAGCAACTATAGGAGGATGGACTTGTGTTAAATAAATCCAATTCCGAATCTATTCCCAATTCATTAGTACCTACCGTCAGCAGCTCTTACAAGAAATGCACCCCATTTCACTACCAAACAACCGAGTTTAATTCATTTTACCCCTTGTTTCCATTATGTATCTATATTTTCTTTTATCCAACTGGGTCTAATGTTGTTATTAATTTATTCCCTCAAAAGTGGTATTTGCACTGGACTGTAAGTAGAGACTAACATTGTTACTCATAATTTCACAGTTTCTTGTCACAGCATCATTATCAAATCATCATTATTTGATTTGACTTTAAAACATAAAGAAACATTAAAATATTACCGGCGGAAAACTAGAATTTGACGGATTTTGTCAAATTATTAAATTGTAGGTTAGGAAATATCAAGAATTTCAGAGACAAGACTGCGCTTAGTTCTTTAATTTAGAAATAGGTTACATCCAAATATCTACACGCAGTGATATTCTACGAAATACACACCGCTATCTAGGTAGACCCAGGTACTTACTTGAATGCGGAATGCTTACATTTTGTGTAGGTAGGTAGGTACCTAAATAGATGAGAGGTATAGTGCACGGCATCTAACTTGGCAAGATTTTGAAATAGTGTGGGCCCCACTACTCCAAAACCTTGCCAAATTAGATGCCGTGCACTTTGCGTGCACTATACATTTATCATATCTACATAGAAACCTATAACCTAGGTATTCATGAGTATTAAATATTATGTAAAATAAAATAAAATACCCTGCACGAGAATACCTACATCTCCGGCGGAGTAGCAATGCAATTGCCTCGCTCTAACTGCTGTGCCATGCCACAGAAACCGTCATTGTTGAATTTTCCCTCTTTATTAACCGACGACGTTCAAAAAGGAGGCCAGTTCACAATTCATCGAGATCAACACTTATCACGGTTTTTTTTATTAGTAAGTAGGTACATTTGCCTGAAATAAAACCAACCACCATGTAACGAAATTGACGGCGATTTTTTATACCACTTAGGTGGCAGACAAGCGCACGGCCCACCTGATGGGAAGCGGTCACCGTGGCCTATGGACGTGTGCAACACCAAGGGCGTTACACTCGGGCTGCCGATCCTGTAAAAACCTTCTAATGCCCTTAACAATTATTTAATATACTTAATATTAATTCTGAGTCTTTTTGAAGTGAAAACTTCTATAGGCGCGTCCAGCGTAAGCCAAACATTCACTATTAATAAAATTTTACCAAGCAAGTCATTGACAAATAACAGGAATAGCAATGGACCTATATTACAGTAGACCGCGGTTATAACTTTGTAGGGACACAGCGTTTGTTAGTGCAAATTCAGCGAATTGCAGCGAATTGCAGCGTGAACTACGAAAAGAAGCCACGGGCTTCATGGGGTCGTAGTTGCACGTGCACAACCGCAATCGTACCTTTCACACACATTTACATATAAACCCCACAACTTCAACCCTGTTGTGTTTCCGGCGCGGGCCTAGTAAGACCCGGCGGTTAACCACTGGCTACCCGCAGACTGTATGGTTCCCGAACCTGAGGACTACATAATCTCTGCCTCAGGAGGCTGAAGGGAACCAAACCGATCTGAAATTTTGGTTATAATATAAGCTGGGCACGGATCTCCTCTAGTCCTATCCTCTAACCAGAGAGCTGAGAGGGTTTAGACCTTAATCCGCACACGCTGACCTAATGCGGTTTGGTGGATCGAATGTGTCCTTAAAAATTCTTCTAGGACGACCTCACAATGTTTTGCCTTCACCGTAATCAGATGTGATTAGCACGTAATTATAAATTTTACAAAGCCAATTACACATTGGTACTATCCGGCCGGATTCGAACTCGATACCTCTGAGAAGAAGCCGCGTCCTTATTCATTCAGCCACCATCGCTTACCTAATATTCTTGAAAAAGAAATTACCTAAAATTCAATCATAGTACATACATACATATTTAAAACCTGCGGTAGCCTAGTGATTTGGGTAATGGACTGCTGAGACGAGATCTCGGGTTCGATCCCAGGTTCACCATTGCACACACCAATGACTTTTCGATGCTTTTCGAAGTTATGTGTGTATTTATCGCATGTTTATTAGTGCCTCGGAGAGCACGTTAAGCCGTCGGTCCCGGTTGCCATACAAACATCTAGGGCAGTCGTTACGGGTAGTTGGAGCCCACAAAAGTCCAACCAGTCCGACTTAGAACTTCGATATCGCCATGGGTCATAATGACCATTGGTTGTGGAGGTCAGATGGCAGTCGCTCCACGGAAAATATCGAAGTTCAGCCGCATCACAGTTAGACTGGAAAGCCGACCCCAACTCAGTTGGGAAAAAGGTTCAGAGAATGATGATGATGATGGGTACATACATACTTACGTAGTTACTGTGGCTACCACCATCAAACGGTATCGCTAGTCGCGCCGACACCGGATGCAAGAGAATAAGGAACCCAGCAGAGATGCGGCCTTCGAGGGTGCTGCAAACGACATTCAGGGTCAGAACAACGATTTATATCTGTTCCACTAAATTAGCTGTGACTTTTGGTTGCTTTATTAATTTAGTAGGTGGCAGACAAGTACACGGCCTATGGGCGTGTGAAACACTAGGGTGTCACACACGCGCTGCCTACCATGAAGGGGAGGAGGGTCTAGAAAGGAGAGGTACATTGAGCTCTAGCTACCCTACTTACCGGCGGGAACACAACACGATGGTTAGGTATTATGGGCGCGGTGTTCTGTAGGGTGGAGATACTACCCCAGTCGGACTGCTCATTTCGGACGGGAGATACCGTCATGTCCTACTTCCTTGAAATTCTCTAGACAACGCCGCATTAGCTTATATGCTGTAGAAAAAGTAAAACAAACCAGGCTTGTAACGACCGTGCTGTCTTTGAGCTCCAAGCCCCTGGTTGAACGCCGGCCGCAAGCATTCATATTGTGTGTCCCTGTACCGTCGAGTGCACTGGAACCAATTACAATTCAACTATTACCGATACTATTTCTATACAGGGGCACAGTCTTGACATTTATCGCTACGACTTTGCTAGGTACCGAAATCGCAAGCTAAGTTAGCGACAAACATCAATTGCAGTAACGATTCTTGCGTCAAACGGTAGTCTGTACAGTGTACATTTGTTTGGGATGATCAGCAATATGGAAATACCGATAAATCGTTAAGTTTGCGATGATATTCGTTAAGACACCGACAAAAATCGTTAACTTGGAAAGTAGAGACTGCCAAATATCGTTAAGTTTGCGTCGCTACTAGTTTGCTCACGACTGAATTCAATAGCTAAGTTGTTGCAATAAATGTCGAGACTATCGCCCCTGACGCAGCTGTGTTGCAAACCGGGCAAACAATTTGCTACACATTGTTTTAGACGCTTCATACCTACATTAAAACTGTAGGTCGGTCTATACAGAATACTTCTTACCATTCAACGGGGTAAAGTCAATTGATAAACTTAATTATATATTTAGAACTAGCCGTACCCGAGACTTCATCTGCGTCAGTTATCTGCCAATGAAAATCCCATCAAAATCGGTCCAGCCGGTACAGAGATTAGTCAGAACAAACAGACTTATAGATAGACAGACAAAAATGAAAAAAACCGTTGTTTTGGTATACATGTATGCGTACCGTTGTAACCGAGCAGTTAGTAAATGGCGGCAGGACACGACACGCCGTTCGAACGAGCTGTCCGACTGGGGTACTTAGTACCTCCGCGCTACAGAACACCGCCCCATAATAACCATCGTGCTGTGTTCCCAGCAAAGTAGGGTAGCCAGAACTCAGTGTACCCCTCCTTCCCCCACCCCTTCCCTTCGGGGAAGGGGTGGGGGAAGGAGGGGTACACGCAGAGCACGTTAAGCCGTCGGTCCCGGTTGCCATACAAACATCTATGGCAGTCGTTACGAGCAGTTGGAGCCCACAAAAGTTCAACCAGTCTAACTTGGAACTTCAATATCGCCATTGGTCATAATGACCATTGGTTGTGGAGGTCAGATGGCAGTCGCTCCACGGAAAATATCGAAGTTCAGCCGCATCACAGTTAGACTGGAAAGCCGACCCCAACTCTGTTGGGAAAAGGTTCAGAGAATGATGTATAGAAAAAAAAAGTTTTTTTAGTTAACTTCATGAGTGAAAGGTCCTCAATTGATCCTTACCTCACCTTTACTACTTTTAGCGGAACAATCCGACTGCGAGGACCCGTTGATGGAATCATGGTCATACGGGTCTATACTGAACACCATTTTTGGCTCCGACCGCATTGCCTGCAACAGCGTAAACTCTATATAGCGAATATTTACAATTCAATCAGCGTGCGGCAATCCCTATCGATACCACCCCCTTCGGCCATCAGGGGTGGTTATGTCGGTCGGATCGAACCTACTAAAACCGCACGCCATTTCGGGTCTCAATTATCGGGGTGTAAGGTAGGTTACCCAATGAATAGGCATATCCCTCGCCACGCCTCGGAGCAGCCATCTAGGGGGGCACTCCCGCTTCGGCCGGTATTTGCCGCAGGCAGTAACGTCTCCCGTGGCGAGTGGGGGGCGCTGCTCGCCTCCGTTACCCGGGTGTATCGCGTGGAATTTCTGGCCCGCACCCAGTAAGGGACACCCTAATAAAGGACTCTTCTTCAACCTAGCGTTAATCCCAGTCGCATCCAAAGCTTTCACCTCGGAGTCTGGGGTCCGCTTTACCAGTCTTAACTGCGGATTTGGCTGGACCTCGATATTTTCCGTGAAGCGACTCCGATATTCATGCATACAAATATTTGCACTGAGCGGGGATCGAAACCGCGCCTCCTGCGCAGCGGCCGTGTTCACTACTGCTACGCCACAGAGGTTAGAGAGGACTCTATGGAATTAAAAAGTATTTAAGTACCTGGTTATAAGTCGGTAACCGTGGTGGCAGCCGCTGAGGTATAGCTGATGCTTGGTGCTGAGAAATAAACACCAACATAGTTAGTCTTTAGCAGATAATATAGGGCAATTCTAAAATAAATGAAACTTTCAATGCTTTCAATGAAATTTTAAATCAATTAATGATTTTCCTAATGATTTTTGTTAGGAAAAGTGTTCATCCAGGACGGGACTTGAACCCGTGACCAGTCACTTACAGGGGGAATGCTCTGACCAACCGATCTACCTGGACCCGTTATAGATATTCGAATTTCCCCGATATATTCTACGGTTTAGGGCGCCGGTGAAGCCATCTACCGTAATTCATTCGAACTACGGAAACAATCTTCTTCTTCTTTCGTGTCAATGATTCACCTCTTCAAATTATTCGGGCATAAAATTCTGTCATCTTAACCGCGCTATCAGTGGCCTTGTTAAGGTCGTCTTGACTGCAAGGAGTAGGGCATAAGGGGCATGAAAATAGGTGTGTCATGGACTGGACAATGGACGGAAACAATGAACAATTATTATAATTTTATTGTTTTTAAACGTTAGATATTTTTTAGATTCTCCGCGTGATTAATTAAATGAAATTTTAAAGCAATTAGCATGCTAACTATTCCTATTGATTTTTGATCGGAAAAAGTGAACATCAGGACGGACGGGACTAGGTATACTTATTAAATTAAACTTGCACAATGGGGAATCCACTGGATACAATTTGATTGCCCAATCAGATTTGTCAATTTCCATCTACCTACTCGTACCTACGTAGGTACATCAAAGAGCAATATTTCAATCCATAAACATGATTTGATTGTCAATCTAGTCATGGCTCATAAAATTCTAGGTATAATTTGGAAGCCACTTAAAAATAATTATTAAGTTTCTCCATTTTAATGGTAGTATCATGTTAACATTGTTCCTGGTTACATGCGAGCCGGGATCCACTTAGTTACGGCTTCACCTTTGGATTTCACTTTCGTGGCTTTTATTGGAGCGACTGCCTTCTGATCTTAAACCCTCAGGGGAAAGCCTGCGCCAGAGTCTTGTCTGTTAAACAGCAGGTATAAGGGCTAGTAGGTGAGCCGGCCCCAAGGGTCTTGGTAGAGCCCCATACACCCATATATAAGTTGTATAGGTATTTAAAACTTTGTCAGATTTATAATTATTCAAATCACTCACATTTATACCCATGTCATAAATATAATTATATGGACATAAAATGATTCAACACTTTTGAAGTAATATACGCCATGATTTGTTGTTTCAATAAGTTTGTACCTAAATAAATAAATATTAACAAATTACCGACATGATTTTATAAACACGTTGACGTCAATTAAATATTGACATTGAACTGTAGATAGAAAATCCTAACTATAGTCGTAGACTAGAGAATATCTGAGAGTAGTAGGTATAGTAGAGTTATTCTCAGTCAACGCTCCGCGATGGTAGCTGAATGGTTATTTAGAGGAATCGAGTTCGAATCCGGCCAGACAGTACCAATATGAATGTTACTTTGTGGAATTTATATGTGCTAATCACATGATTTACCATCTGCTGACGGTGAAGGAAAAACATTGTGAGGAAACCCACATTTCCTAGAAGAATTTCTAAGGTCATATCCGATCCACCAACCCGTATTAGGCCAGCATGTGTGGATGAAGGTCTAGAAACCCTCTTCAGCTCTCTCGTTAGAATAGATAACGTAGGAGGCATTGGTCTCCGTGCTGACAACACAGAGTGCCTCCAGTGAGCTCTCATCTGGCTCCCCTACTAACCTTGGGGAACACAACACGATGGTTATTATGGGGCGGTGTTCTGTAGGGCGGAGGTACTACCACAGTCGGACTGCTCAGTTCGGACGGGAGATACCATCGTGGCTGGCGTAGACTGGCGCAAGAAAGGAGACCGTCTAGGTAATCATCTACTTTGGCTTCATTCAAGCTTCTATGAGGTATGCGGCCAGTGCTATTATAAAATTAAGTATAGCCCAAACTCCTTTTGTAAAATGACAGCACAAGTTTGCAACTGAATTATTTTCAACCTCAACCTAACCTACTCGAAAGATCTAAGGTGGATGTTCCTATTATAGGCCACACTTCACTAGTAATTTTTTGGATCCAAATAGAATCAAGCTGCCCAAGCATTCTCTAGACATTAGGTATGCCGGAGGTAGGTAGGTGTTGTGTTCCCGGCGGCGCACACTGTAAGAAATTCACAATCTAGCGGGATTTAATTCCTGATGATACTAAAACCATTAATTTGATTGAAATTAGTTATAATAAGTATTCTATAAAATAATTTTCGTTTAATTTATTATTTAAAATAGTAAAAAAATACAGAAAATAGGTATAGGTATTACCTACTCGTTTATTGTGGGTAGGGAACATCGATGAATCAGTTCTGTATTTACGACAGTTATCTCAGCACTATTATAGAAGAATGTCGAAAAAAACGTCACACTTTACTATAAAATGCTATAAAATTAGGTTTCAAGTCCAATGAATTTCAAACAATCAAATATCGAAGTCGATTTCGTGTTCTAGTAGAAATGGTTGAATTTAACAAATAATGCCTATTATAAATCAGATAAAATGTATATGTACTTACGTATTAAAAACAAACACTATAATATATAAGGGTCATTTTCAACAAGTGATTTTTTTGTATCATTTCGGTGAGATTTTTTTATAACAATGTTTGTTAAGATATTTTATAACGAAAATAAACTTTAATCTTATTTGTAACATATGCGTGAGTGGACATCATGTAACATCAAAACTTACCGAAATATTTAAGATTGAATTTTTAGGAGTCCACCGAAATGAAAAGTGTCCACTGAAATGATAAATCGTCCACCGAAATGACTAAACTGTGCACCGGAATGAAATTAGACCACTGAAATGATACAGCTAAGGACGTCATTTATTTTTAGGAGGATTCCGTAGATTGTCTGAAACGAATCTAAATAAATTCCATAGAGATATCACTAGACTATATTTGTGATATTTATTAAATATAAGATCAAACTATTATATTAGAGAAATAAAAAAAAAAATTATAAATCAAAAACCCGACTGCTTAAAAACTGAAAAGAAAAAAACAAGCACTTAGATTAATGTCCGGTGGTCTAGAAACATAACTGAACAGTCGGGATCCATTATTTTTTTAGTTATTTACATAGCTGCCTGGATAGTAATAAAGTGCAAATAAATCTTTTATGGAGTTAATAATGTTCAAGTAGTGAGTAGTATTATATTAGTATATTAGTATATTTAGATTAGTATTATATTTTTGCTCATATCTCCGGTTCTACTCAACCGATTGCAATCAAACAAACGTAACATTTTAAGTCTGACCAAGGCCTTTAAAACAAATAAAACCGCATTGAAATCCGTTCAGCAGTTTTTGCATCCATCGCGATCAAATATTTGTGGCTCCAAAAATCCGCCATTTTGATTTTCTAGAAATTTCAATATACCTGGTGTCAGTCCTACAATCACGACGAATCAAACAACACCTTACTTGTCAAAATCCGTCAAGCCGTTCAGGCTGTAGAGCGTGCAAGACAAATTTTCAACATTTTCTTTTTGGCGCCATAAGTCCGCCATTTTGATTTATTAGGAATTTTAATATTCCTGGTGTCACTCACACAATCACGACAAATCAAATGATACCTTGCATGTCAGAATTCGTCAAGCCGTTTAGGCTGTAGGCCGTGCCAAAGAAATGGGCATACATACATACATACATACATAGTCTCGAAAAACATTACCCTCCTTTCTTCGGCAGTCGGGTAAAAAGTTAATTTTTTTGCGGAACGAGTGTTGTTTTTACTGGTAATAATAATAGTGTTTTGTAAGTAAAACTTCAAAATGTACTAAATCAACTCTTATATTTTTACGACACAATGATTTAATAAGAAAAATTATAAAAATAATGTAAGTATGTTCAAAAGAGTTAAAGACTTAATCGTAAATATAACTAAAATATCTTAAGTTGAGATCACGTTATCGTAAATTATGGCAAACAGTTTGGCTATATAATCCAATTATGTACTTTCGAAAACTAATAGTACCAAAACCTACAATATCTAGAATTATCTCACCAAAATTTTATGATTCAACCTTAGACTCAAGGATCTCTAAAACTTATGATTTTATTTAAATTTCATTTAGGTGGACTGTTATCCGTATTACAGTCCACTGAATCCACTAAAATGATAACACCGAGGTGATAAAAGTAATAACTTTTACATTTAACTCCGATATTACAATTATTATTAAAATGTCAACACTGCTGTAACAAAACATATCTTACGGCGAATTTATACCACAATTTTGAAATAAATTGAATGAACCTAACACGAGTTATAACGGCTACTGAAATGACATTATTTTTGTCCCCATATCACTGAAATGATATACTTACTTTTTGGCGGGCATCCACGATGATGTTGTGACGCGTTTGTGCGCTCCAACGAACGGAGGTGGACTGATTCGAAGTAAGGAAAGGCACGGGGAGCGCAAGAACGCTATGTTGACGAAGTTACTCTACTAAAACTTACTATCCACTGAAATGATAACTTTTTACAGGACAAAAGTAAATGTTTAATAAAATGTATAAGAAATAAGATAAACAAACAATATTAGTTTTTTTTTATGGGTTATATTATAATTTATTCAAACAAAAGTCGATTTTAGTCCAAATATTGAATACAACTGCAGGATAAGATATTTTACGAGTGAAATTCGATTCAGGACAGGTCACCGTGATGATAAAATGTCACTTTGTTATTATTTTTTTTTATGTAATAGAGGACATTACTCAACTATTTTTTTTGCCATGGTAGAGAAGTACCAATTATACTATAAAAAGTAATCAAAACCGTAAAACCAACACATTGCACTACCGTTTTCAGGATTGCCGTGTATTTTTCTTGCTTTTGATAATCACCCATAAAGTAAATAACACTATTGACTTTATAATCGCTTCGTAATCGTAATCGCAATTCGCACAAATTAATACTACAAAATGCGCAACGAGTGTAACTCAGTTTTGATGCCGATATAAACATTTTTATTATTTATTTTAAGTAGGTAACCCACAGCAAAAAAATATATGCCACCGTATTAAGTAATCATTATAGAATAAATAGATGATAGATAAAACAATGTCCGAAATTTGAATTAAATCCCGCTAGATTCAGAGTTTCTTACAGTGTGCGGCGGTAGGTAGGGTAACCAGAGAAAAAATAAGTAAACCTCATCTGCCAAGCGGTACGCCTGTTGATTAAAAACCTGGTACAGAGGCGTGCACCCTCGTAAAAGCCTAAAGTAAAAAAGTCTAAAGTGCGAACTTTGGATGCGATGGCGTTTGGGTGACGATTATTAAGATTAACAGCATCCTAACATCAGAATTAGAAAAACTTCGCTAAGGATCGAATCTAAAACCTTCACTATCAGCCCCACAGGTCTAAAATCACAGAATAACTAATACAAACTTAGTAGTAAAATGTAGTAAAAACTAAAAATAGACCTAATTAACTATTGGTCAATCGGACGGGCTAAGTACCTACCTATATTCTACGTGAAGCTAAACATTTGAGAAGGATCCAGAACAGAAGTCAGGTACCTATGTAATGTAAGAATCTTATTAGATAGGTAGTTACAAAATTTAAGGTAGGTATTGCAATAGGTAGAGTATTCGACTGCTATTATCGAAGATCGCGCATTCGATCCCCGGCCGATTTTTTTTTTTTTTTATCGTGCGGAAATCCCCATAGATACCACCCCCGTCGGCCATCGGGGGTGGTTATGTCGGGATCGAACCGACTAAAACCGCACGCCGTCTCGGGCCGTAGTAACCGGGGTGTAAGGTTACCCAATGGGCATATCCCTCGCACCCCAGCTGACCCCGGGCCATCTACGGTTTTAAGATGGCCCCCTCGACCCCGAAAGGGGGGCGAGCATTGCGCCACTTCGCTGACGGTGGGGTGTAGAGTGACAGGAGGCCGTCCTGTCGCCCAACCGTCGGCGCGCAGACAATCAGCTCGCCCCCCGCTCGCTCCCCACTGTGCCATCTGCTAGTCAGAGAGACACGTGGAGAGAGAAATTTGTACCTACGCATGAAATTTCAATTTGGTCTGGGTGTATCTTTTTACAATAAATATGTATGTAAGTATATTTACAAAAAAAAATATGTAGGTACCTATCTAAGTTTATTATGCACAATCTAGTTCGTTTATTTATTGTTTTTAGATGATGTTTACGAATAAAACACTTGAGAAGATTTTTTTTTATATTCTCCCTTACTAATTTAAAAAAATACTGATATCAAAAGCACGAGTGATATTCAGAACATTCACCCTGTATCCCTACAGGAGCTTAATTAAACTTGAAACATAGACATCCTCTGTGCTCAGAACACAGCAAAGAAAAAGAATATTTGAAATAGAAAAATAAATTTCGAATGTTTCGAAGCTTCGCTTAATTCAAATTAATCAGTACCAGCTCTTGTTTTGACACGACAGGCTCTTACTCCTACCATGGCCCAAATTTTTAAGTAAAATAGTACAAATGAAGTAAAATATCTAAATCAGCAGTTCTAACAAAATATAAAACCCAAAAATATCACAAGATTATATTCGTGAACATGGCTTTAGTTTTGAGAAAGGCGGTATTACCGAAGAACATCTCTTTGTTCAAATGGATAAAAGGCCGGCCCTTAGCTACCGCGACGAAAAGAACAGACGCTACAGCGATATGTGAGTATCCCTTGACACTGTTTTATCATCTCGCTTTCATACTGGTTTCATATGATTGCCAAGGGTCCGTATAAGTATTTATATATACGCGAACGTTCCCATCAAGGTTCCCATTTAGGCAACCGGGGAGATGCTAAAACCCTACTCCCATGATGGTCAGAGTCAGATGGGCAGTTCTGAAACTTTCAAACAATGCGAGTTACCTACGGGTGCTACGTAAGCTTATCAAGCGATAAGTTACGATTCGTATTAGGTGCTATTTTATGTGACAATGACATCTCTGGAAGTTCATTTGTTTTATGGCAAGTCAACCTAATTTCTTTTAATCGATGCATATCGGTTTAAACCTACAATCCTATCGAGCCAGTATATAATTTCATTAGCTAATGTATAGATTCCATATAATTGTAAGTTAAGGTAAGTGGTAGTTAAGAGCTCTTTTCGCTTTTACCCGTTGTCACATAATTGACTGGTGACAACCTCTGTCAAGCACCTCTACGCGTTAAAGAATATGGAGCAGCCATTTTGTTTTAAAGCGGAATTTTTGAGATGTTTCAAATGTCACTTGTCAAATTATCGTGGCGCAATTTTTCCGTATTCCCGCCGCTGGTGGGGGTTTGTTATTTGGAGAACGGTGGTCGCCGTCTCAGGACCTTCAGGCTATAATACTTGGCGAGAACGCGCGCGCCCCTCGTTCTTCCGAATAGCTTAAGCTTCCAGCCAGCGGTTTTCTCGCCTGGTATTATAGCTTGGAAATCCTTTACAGTACCTGGCGCGCCTAATTCCCTGTTTGGGCTATTACTCGATGGACGTACGGCGCTACTGTGTGGTGGAGATTCCTGCTGTGCGCGAAGAAGTTATGCCGATAAAAAGCAAAAGACCGACGGATGTCCGTCTTGCGGATGCCCGTGTCCACCTTGCGGGCCGTGCTGCCCTTGCCCCTGCGGTCCATGTGGGCCATGCGGACCCTGTGGACCTTGTGGTCCGTGCGGCCCTTGCGGACCATGCGGTCCATGCGGCCCGTGCGGGCCCTGTGGACCTTGTTGCCCATGCCCTTGCCCTTGCGGACCATGCGGTCCGTGCGGGCCCTGTGGTCCTTGTGGACCCTGTGGGCCATGTGGTCCATGTGGCCCGTGTGGACCATGTGGACCATGTGGACCCTGCTGTCCTTGCCCCTGTCCGAAACCTTGCCCTAAACGAGCTTCGGCGAAATGTGTGAAGTGCGGAAACCCGAGTCAGGCCCAATGCTCAAACCAAACTCAAGCAAGAAATGCTGGATGTCTAGCTCAAGTGGGTGTCCAAGGGCCGGTTTGTTGTCACGGGCAGTCAGGATTCCCAGCACCGGCTGGTTACGTATCCCAGACTGGCTTTCCAGCTCCAAACTCTTTCCCGGCTCACGCAGGATTCTCAGCTGCAACGGGATTTCCAGCTCAATCGTATCCAGTCCAGGGTGCCTTCCCAGCAACTATGGGGTTTCCAAGCCAAACGGGCTTCGTAACACAAGCTAATTTCACGGCTCCAGCAGGCCCATTGCCAGGCCCTTCTAGTCGCCCTCCCAGCTATCCACCCAGCCCTCCCGAAGCACCTTTGACTCCTAAGAAGGAAGAAATGACTAAGGATAAAAGC
Organism: Lithosia quadra; assembly: GCA_963576445.1. Lineage (NCBI taxonomy): Eukaryota > Metazoa > Arthropoda > Insecta > Lepidoptera > Erebidae > Lithosia > Lithosia quadra. Next base: position 5,565,277 of record OY754897.1, read on the forward strand.
AAGCGCATGACTGGCAAAACAACGTGCTAGGAATAAGTGCAAATAAAACAATTTTACTTGTCATGAATTAATATCTTAATGTATCTTGGCAATTTACAATAAACTCAAGTTTGCTATAAATGTACTTAGTTTTATTTGTGTGCTCGCATGGATTTTCATTACTCAGCCCATCTTTTCGAGTACTTTCCTGCGTACTTTACCATGCCGATCTACTAAATCGGATCTTTAATAAAGGTGAACAGCATGAAATCCTTTGCAGCCACGGCGGTTCCGTGCCAAAGCACGAGGTCTGCGAAGAAATTGCTGACCCATGGTTACATGAAGATAAGGAACGCGACGCCGATGTCTTCAGTGGGTGCTCACCCCGACGGAGGAAGGAACATGATACAACGAATGCGATTCTGCATGTCGTGCCCAAACTTCGTTGTTGAAGCTAGACAGCAACCAAACTTATCATACAGATGTTCCAGCTGTCATAATACTATGCCTCTCAATTTTGAGCCCACTTTCAAAGCTTCTAATGCCCTGCTTTCAAAGATAAAACCCAGTTACTTGCAGAGCTCGATCACGCTTATGTCCAGGCGTGGATTTGCGAGTAAACCATGCACGTGCTCATGCCCATGCGGTTGTGGGTGTGGCTGCCTTCCTCCTCCCTGCAACACGCCACCCAAGTGTATGCAGTTCATGACTGGTTACTATTATTATCCATACGGGTTTTGGTTCTGCGGACCGTACCATGTTACCGGCACGTGCACTCCTGTTGGTCCGTGTAGCCCAGGGGGTCCATGCGGCCCATGCTGCGCTGCGTGTGCCAAGTGTTGTGCGTGCCTCAACCCTGAACTTTCGGGATTAACCACCCCACTGGCGGAGGCCAACTCAGGTCCGCAACCGTTTCCACAAGTGCTAGATGTACAGTCCATGTGCACGGATCCAACTTCGAAGTGCTCATCTATGCCTGATAACTATAGAATGCATTTTAGCCCGATATCCTCCAGCGGACTGCATACAGACCCTGCGATTCAGAGCCCCTTGTGCAACCAATTTGGTAACATGGAAACACAAGCCAACGCCCAAACTCAGACTAATTCTATCACCCCTGCTCCTCAGTCTACTAGTAAACCGCCACGCAGGTCAATGATATCAAAGTTGTTTCCCTCCCAATCGTCCCAGGATTCTCAGACACCTAAAAATCCTACATCATGTCTGATTTGCCCTTTCAGTAGTACTCAGACAGGAGTTAAATTAGAACAGGAACCTACATATTATACTCCTTCTGTTAATATACCTTTATCAGAAACACAATGCATCGATCCTTATCCAAAGTATCCTAAGAAATTTATTTCTGGCTCCTACTCTAGATCTTTCGGCAAAGCATGTATGAGTCAACATAGGCAATCTGTCGTTACAGCCACAAACAAACAGTCTGGTGACATATGCCCGCCCCTAGAAAGTCCAAGAATCATTCCCTCACAAGAGCAACGTGATCGGCCTATTATTAAACCGGGAGAGTTTGATTATTCTATCATACCTAAGTTTAAAAAACCAAGTCCGTAAAAATATTTCTTGACACGGCATTAACTTACCTAAATCTGCAAAATCTGATCACAATCGCCCTTAAACGCACCCCCAAATCTCAAAACAAAAGCTGGACTCTTGCCCAATTCAATAACTAACCTCTAATAAATTTATCATAGAACAGCGCCTTAAAAATATGTATAGAATTGAGCAATAAATAATGAAAGGTTCAACATTGATTTTATTTTATCTCCTCCCTGTGCCTCTCTGATAGGATCCTGTGATTACAATACCACTCATCCTTTCAGCAACTCTCGGGCCGCGGTTGACTGTGAAGGAACAAGTAAAGAGTATGTTACGAGAAATATCAGCGATGAAGATAAAAAAGCCTGAAGCAGTCGGACCAGAAAGAGCGAAGACTACGACCTCTTTGTTTAAGAGCAACTCCTGCCCGTGCCTCCCCCCGAGCAGAGGCACCGAGGGAGGATTTGCATGCCATTGCCACCGCCTCTGTTTACCACGCACACAGTCGGCCATCTTCCCTAGCCAGAGCCAGGTTCACGAATACCGGCCAGCAGATTTGACTTCTCCATACTTCCAGTCGTGCTTCATGCCCCTCACAAGTGGGGCAGTATCGATACCGGTGTCCGATGAAGGGGGAAGTCAGGCCCTACAGCATCTTGCCCAAGTGGGCGCGGCGTGCCCTTCTTGCCCATGTGGTTGCGGCTGTGGCTGTCTCCCCCCACCTTGCAACACACCTCCCAAATGTATGCAATTCATGACAGGTTATTACTATTATCCTTATGGTTTTTGGTTCTGTGGCCCGTACCATGTAACTGGCACTATGTGTCCTGGGGGTCCGGTAACACCTGGTGGCCCATGTTGCCCTAATCCACCTTTCCCAGGTGGGCCTTGCGGTCCTTGCAGTCCTGGTTGCGTGTGTGGAGTGTATGGAGTCGACAATGTTTTCCCTACCAGCTCTCCTGAAACCCAAGCAGATGAACAGAGTCGGCCAAAAATAGATTTGTCAAAGATTTTAGATATATACGCATCTAAATTATGCGTGCTGGGCGGGCCAAGTTGCCTCCCTCACCGTCAATGCCCACCTAACAATCATGGCGCTGCGAGTGGTCTTTTCAGTTGCTTGGGTTGTTGTGGACCATGCGGCGGCTGCGGACCTTGTGGCCCATGTGGTCCTCAGGGGCCGTTCGGCCCCTGTGGACCGGGTTTTCCCGGAATGAGTTGTAACTTTGCCGGTCCTTGTGGCCCATGCTGTGGACCTTGTGGCCCATGCTGTGGCCCTTGTGGACCTTGTGGTCCTTGCTGTGGTCCTTGTGGGCCCTGTGGCCCCTTCTGCGGTCCATGCGGTGCATGTGGGCCGTGCTGCGGTCCTTGTGGGCCTTGTGGGCCTTGTGGGCCATGTGGGCCATGCGGGCCATGCGGGCCATGCTTCCCACCATGTGTGCCTATGTGCCGCCCGTTCTGTGGCCCTTGTTGCAATTGTGCAATTGCTCCAATCCCAGTATGCGGCCCTATGAGCGCCTCCTGCTCCACGTTACCCCCACCTCCGTTTAAACAAATGTTTGGTATCAGTGTACCTCCCCCGCCTTTACCATTCAATACATGTACCAAAAATACTGGTTCCTGTTTCTGCACATTATGTCAAAACCAAGGAAGTTCCCCACCGAATCAAACTGCTGGGTCTGCTTATTCCCCCCCACCCTCGCCAACATCAACAATCAACCCGCGACTGATTCGAAAGCATCCATTTAACACAAGCTCTACCAAGGAAACGGACCCTGGAAACATGCAGTCACGCTCAATGTCGTCCGCTAATAATATACAATCAGCATATTACTCTACCCAGACCAGTATCTCCGAACTAGAAAAAGACGAGACACACCCAGACAAAGGAGATGGCCGTATACAAAACTCGCCCAAAGATGGGAACCACGCCTCAGTCACCGAGGACAGAAACGACGAATTGTGTAAACATTCCGGGACCTTGAAAGATGAGGTGCTTGTATCGGTCGGAAATATGCCCCTGCCGCGGCGAATTTCATCGGTCAAGGCCGTGAGCGAGTCTCCATTTAAGACTGAAATGGAAGACGGTGGAAAAAAGCATCTTGACAGACCATGGTTAAGAGGAAGAACTAGTTTACTTTCATCCCAAAGGTCTTTTGAGAAGACAAATCGACACAACACGAAATAGTACTGGTATGAAAAAATAAAGAGTAACATCTTAACATTTCTTTTTATTTGGGATAAATTGTTCTAACTAAAAGCATTACATTTTTTCTGTTAAGTTCTACGTATACATATCCATTCATGTCGTAATTTGGTAGAATTTTGAAATTTCTTTCTAAACTTCCTACTTACTAGATAGATAATGAATCCGTGGAACTTATTCAATCAACACTACTTTATGACTTTTCTTAATACACAATGTACTCGTGCATCTACACAACCTACTCAATACCTACATAACACACGCCGTTTGTAAATATCTACAACTGCAGCTACAAGCAAGTGCCATTCCCCCGGTCTTCATGGGAATGCCCAGCTTCTTCACACGTCTTATGGTTTGACTACCGACCGCTCCAATGCCAGGGTTTTCATGGATTTGATAGGATTGTGATTATATCAATAATCGTCCTTTCAGCAACTCTCGGGCCGTGCTTGACTGAGAAGGACAAAGTAGAAAAATTAAAGAAGACCGAGACCGATGCAGCACTACAAGACAGTCCGAAGACCCCAATGTCCCAAAGCATCTGCCTATACTCTATGTCTAACCTAAACGCCTACTGTTGCGACTTAGACTACTACAATACTTATTACATGAACCGCTGCATCTGTTATGGCCCCTACCACTGTTACAAGCCTAGTAGACCATGTGGGCCTTGCGGTTACGGAGCTTACGGCCCGAGTGGTCCATATGGTCCTTTTAAATACTGCGGATGCCCCTGTGGTTGGGACTGTTACCGTCACTGCCCTCCTGTTATAGCCTCCCTATTCTGTTATAACCCATACTGTACACATTGTGGGTACTATGGACCCGGATGCCAATTCAGCGGAACTACGTACGGTTATAACAGTTCTCCATATTATGATTTTGGAACCATGTACAATCAAATGCCTATTCCTTACAACTATTCGATAGGGGGCTTCCCCGCCTACGCAAACTCTGTTTGTACCAATTCAATCTCGATCGATCCATCTGTTACTAAATTTGTGCCAGAAGCATACGTGAAGTTGCCATGTCTTGAGAGGATGTTTCAAGACATGAAGCTCTCATCATCCTCTCCATCTCCATCATGTCTTTACCCAGTACACTCGACTGGAGGCGGACGTGCTCAAGTGCGCTGCTCTTGTGTACTATGTAACAAAGAAGCAAAACTGAAGAAAGAGCCAGTATATAGAGCAAAATCGTGGAAACAATACCTCAGGGAAAACGAAGCAGCCTCAAATACGCCGATGTCTGAAAGTTTACAGAAGTTGCCACTACGAGTGATGAACCCTGGTCTGATGAAGAGTCGAACGCCTCCTAAATCTCAAGGATTCCCAAGTATGGAAGGCCGTAAGATGCAGTCGGATAATACACGTATTGCTTATTATTCTACAGTGGCTGGATTCCGGGATAAGTTCGCCAAATTGGTGGACTAGCCTGTTAAAAAAATGACTAAATTAACAAATATATTTAACAAAACTGCTGGTACCAACAGTTCTCTGCTCAGTATTTATGATGCTAAATTAGAATCGGATACCTTTTGAACCATTACCTAAATTTTGATTTTGACATCCGGGAATGTTCAATCCAAGAATATTGAAATCCGTGAATATTGAAACCCGGGACTGTTGAAATCCAGGAACGTTGAAATCCAGGAACGTTGAAATCCGGGAACGTTGAAATCCGGGAACGTTGAAATCCGGGAATGTTGAAATCCGGGCATTTTGAAATAATGAAAAATGCATGAATTCTGGAATTTGGGAACGTTGGAATCTTAGAATCCATCGGCCCTCCAAGTATGCCCAGGATGTTCCTTCCTATTACTTATACGTTTAAGTAATTCTATATTCGAGAAATTCTAATGGTAGGGGAGCCCATGAAGGGATTTGAAGAGTTACTCGAGCGCGTCAGAAAACTATATGAGGAGAAACCTTATTACTTGTAATGTACTCCTACCAAATATAAACCCTTTATATAAGGGCGTACTCCGAGGACAGCCCGTCAGATTAGTAAAAAAAAATCAAACCTCAGAAAAACTCGAGCGCGTCAGATTAAGGCCAGGTAAGTTAAATACATACAGAACAGACTATATTTCAATAATCTGATGATTTTTGCGTGGCATAAGGAAATGGGTGAGTGGCAAAATTGTAAAAAAAAACGTCACTGTGAAATACTCGAGCGCGATTAATTTTTTATTTTATTTTGAAGGAAATCCTATGAGAATTACAGAATAAAATAATCTGACGATTTTCATGGGGCGATGTAGCTTAAACCATAAATAAAGTGTGGTTTTATACAGTTGCTGAGAACTGGATTGAAACTCCGCGCTTCTGTTTCCTTCTCACTTTTTCTTTATATTTCACTCTCTCGCACCATCACATCACATAATCATCGCACGTAGCTTGGCCAGGTTTTGGAGTAGTTCGCGCATCGTGCACTTTGAGCCAATCAAATGATTCAAAGTACGAACGAACGGAACGTTGATTCGCTACAAGACGTCTCTCGGAGACATCTGATTGGTCCGTCAAGTGACCTCACTTGACGGACCAATCATATGCTCATACCTCAAAGGGGACCTAAAAATCGACCTTACATATCAGGAGATACTGCAGATTCAGGTACGTTTATTTTAATACTATAATACAAAAGAAATAGAAAATTATATTATATTATTATATTATTATATTATTATATTATTATTATATATTATTATATTTATTATATTATATTTAGAAACAGAAAATGAAGAAGAAATTGACCAAGGAGGAATCAATTTTGAAGATCAATCCAGTGAGGATGAAGATTAAAAAAAAATAATTTATATTTGTAGGTGTAATTTCACCTACATAATATGCGTAATAATTTATTCCATTCAGGAAAAAAAAATTTTTTCTTTCAAATTATCAGATTAAGAATATTCCTTCATATATTTGTCAGATTATCATTTGGAACGACTAGAACATCAAGTTGAACCGTTTGTGTAAAAATCTGACGCGCTCGAGTATTTCAAGGTCACTTTATTTTTTTACATTTTCAAAAATATACCATAACTTTTGACCACATCCAAATCGTCAGATATTTTAATAAGACACTTTTTTGAGTTTTCTAAATATTCCCTTCAAATATCTGACACGCTCGAATAACTTTTTTCTTATTTTTTTTTCTACCCTTTTCTACAGCCATCCTCCCCTATATACTCGTCAGAATAATATCTCTCGGTTGTTAGAAAAACAAAGCGGGTAAACACCGTGAATGTCTGACGCGCTCGAGTAGTTTTATGTGAATGATTTTTTTAACATTTTTGAAAATTAGCACACGCTCTCCTCCTCACTAAAATGGCAAAATGAACAAATTATTTTTCGTTTTAGGCCTAAATCTCCACAATCTAATCGGTCCCCATGACGCTTTAGTAACTGAAAATTTAGCGGGCCGGCCTCCCCTACTATAAATTTAAAGAATTCTACGTTCTCGGAATTCTACGTTCTCGGAATTCTACATTCTCGGTATTCCACATTCTCGGTATTCCACATCCTCGGAATTCCACATTCTCGGAATTCTACATTCTCGGAATTCTACATTCTCGGTATTCCACATTCTCGGTATTCCACATTCTCGGAATTACACATTCTTGGAATTTCACATTCTCGGAAAATCACATTCTCGGAATTCCACATTGTCGGAATTCCACATTGTCAGAATTCCACATTGTCGGAATTCTACATTCTCGGAATAACATACTCGGAATTCCACGTTCTCGGAATTCCTCGGAATTTCACATTCTCGGTATTTCACATGCTCGGAATTTCACATTCTCGGTATTTCACATGCTCGGAATTTCACATGCTCGGAATTTCACATGCTCGGAATTTCACATGCTCGGAAATTCACATGCTCGGAATTTCACATGCTCGGAATTTCACACTCTCGGAATGTCAAATTAAGAGAATTTCACATGCTTTGAATACCATATGCTCGGCATTTCATGTACCTACTCAGAATTCCACATGCTCGGAATTCCACATGCTAGGAATTTAAAATTCAATAATGTTATTGGTAGACTTTTTGGGTGTGTGTCAGGATAGCGTGACTGATGTCTGAATATTCACAAAATTTGCACCAAATAACTGTACCTAAACTGTACCTAACTGTACCTTTATTTAAAAAAAACTACCTCAAGCAATCAATAATAAATAGATAGTAACATGGACACGCCATTCTGACGTCAGGTTGACGCGCACAGTCGTGTATCACCCCAACGTGTGGGAACGTATGTTCTGGAACATAAATATCAATAAACTGTACCTAAACTGTACCTCACAAAACTGCCATAAAAAATTATCATGCGTGATATCTGTTAAAAATCAACAGAAAAAAATTATTTGAAAGGTCTTGCTTAGACTTAAACCATACGTTTGTTTATAATTGGTTAAGTAGAACCGGAGTTAAGTAGAACTATCGGTGTTTGCAATGGTGACTCCCATTCTAGAGACTTTGCCTCAGCTTACCATCAGGCGAGGTGAAGTCATGTTGACGTGTCCAATATAAAAAAATGGATGTAATGAAAACAAGCGCCTATTGTAAATTGATCGGCAAACATACAATTGTCATTCGTTTAAATCAAATACATGAGCAGTAAAAAAATTTTATTTTTGATTTGACAGATACCTATCACGCGTGATGAATTTTTTTATTGGCAATTTTATGAGGTAAAGTTTAGGTACAGTTTATTGATATATGTTCCAGAACATAGTTCCCACACGTTGGGGTGATACAAGACTGTGCGCGCCAACCTGACGTCAGAATGGCGTGTCCATGTTCTTCTTCGTCGTTACACTCTTGGCAGAGTGGTCGTGGTCGTCATTCCGGAGTTGATGGCACGCTTCACCATTCGACGCCATTCCTCCCGCCCTGCGGCCTTCCTCGTGCACTCATGGAGTGGACATAGTGTCCATGTTACTATCTATTTAATATGTGATTGCTTGAGGTACAGTTTTTTTAAACAAAGGTACAGATACCGGCACGTAAATTGGCCGGACGCGTCATATGCGCAAAGGTCGTTTTTTAGGTCCCCTTTGAGGTATGAGCGGGTCGCGGGAGACGCGGTTGCGCCGTCGCGGACATATGACTGGTCCGTCACTTGACGGACCAATCAGATGTCTCCGAGACACGTCTTGTAGTGAATCAATGTTCCGTTCGTTCGTACTTGGAATCATTTGGTTGGCTCAAAGTGCACGATGTGCGAACTTACCCCAAACCTGGCCAAGTTACGTGCCTGTATCTGTACAGTTAGGTACAGTTTAGGTACAGTTATTTGGTGCAAATTTTGTGAATATAGACACCAGAAACGCTATCCTGACACAAACGAACCGTTGCAATTACGTCGTCATATGGCTTCTTTGGAAGTTTTTACCGCCTTGTTTTCTGTTAAACATTGCCACAGCACACAATGACTACCCTTCTGTACTTACATACATTAGAATATCACTACTATCTTGACATGCCTCCCTTGCCTCCTTATCATCTAGATCGCCCTTTCATGCATTGCCATTCCCTTATCGCGGCCAGTTCCTATACTGAAACGCTATTACACTAGTCCCGGGACGCCATCTCACTGACCTGGCTAGCATCGTGGTGCCGCTTCGCTAGTCTAGCTGGTGGCACGTCACCTCCACGCTGGTCTAGCCTACAGCACAGCACCTCCACCCTGTAGTAGCTGTAGTAGCGTGGTCGTAGCTGCCACGGTACCCTATCGCTGGTCGTGGCTGACCTGGCGCCCCACCGCTGGACGTGGCTGGCGCGGTGCCTCGTCACTGGGCGTGGCTGACCTGGCACCCCACCGCTGGTCGTGACTGACCTGGCGCCGCGTCGCTGGTCGTGACTGACCTGGCGCCCCGTTGCTGGTCGTGGCTGACCTGGCGCCCCGTCGCTGGTCGTGGCTGACCTGGCGCCCCGTCGCTGGTCGTGGCTGACCTGGCGCCGCGTCGCTGGTCGTGGCTGACCTGGCGCCGCGTCGCTGGTCGTGGCTGACCTGGCGCCCCGTCGCTGGTCGTGGCTGACCTGGCGCCCCGTCGCTGGTCGTGGCTGACCTGGCGCCCCGTCGCTGGTCGTGGCTGACCTGGCGCCCCGTCGCTGGTCGTGGCTGACCTGGCGCCCCGTCGCTGGTCGTGGCTGACCTGGCGCCCCGTCGCTGGTCGTGGCTGACCTGGCGCCCCGTCGCTGGTCGTGGCTGACCTGGCGCCCCGTCGCTGGTCGTGGCTGACCTGGCGCCCCGTCGCTGGTCGTGGCTGACCTGGCGCCGCGTCGCTGGTCGTGGCTGACCTGGCGCCGCGTCGCTGGTCGTGGCTGACCTGGCGCCCCGTCGCTGGTCGTGGCTGACCTGGCGCCCCGTCGCTGGTCGTGGCTGACCTGGCGCCCCGTCGCTGGGCGTGGCTGACCTGGCGCCCCGTCGCTGGTCGTGGCTGACCTGACGCCCCGTCGCTGGGCGTGGCTGACCTGGCGCCCCGTCGCTGGGCGTGGCTGACCTGGCGCCCCGTCGCTGGTCGTGGCTGACCTGGCGCCCCGTCGCTGGTCGTGGCTGACCTGGCGCCCCGTCGCTGGTCGTGGCTGACCTGGCGCCCCGTCGCTGGTCGTGGCTGACCTGGCGCCCCGTCGCTGGGCGTGGCTGACCTGGCGCCCCGTCGCTGGTCGTGGCTGACCTGGCGCCCCGTCGCTGGGCGTGGCTGACCTGGCGCCCCGTCGCTGGGCGTGGCTGACCTGGCGCCCCGTCGCTGGGCGTGGCTGACCTGGCGCCCGGTCGCTGGGCGTGGCTGACCTGGCGCCCCGTCGCTGGTCGTGGCTGACCTGGCGCCCCGTCGCTGGTCGTGGCTGACCTGGCGCCCCGTCGCTGGGCGTAGCTGACCTGACTCACTTTCGCTGGTGGTGACTTGCCTTTGCTCCTTTGCTGCTCAACCCCTTTGCTTCGCTTCCCTTCGCATCGCAACCTATAATCATTATATTCTTGACGAGACGAGTACCTATTATCTGAAATACCTAAATAAATCTATAATAAATAAATATATTTTTTATTTCACTAGCTTATCCCCGTCGCCCTTTCGGGGTGTAATGAGTGGAGTGTGATGACAAGTGCTAAAATGATCATGGTGCTAAAATGACCATGGTGCTAAAATAACCGGTTTTTCCTCGTGGCCAAACTATTTCGCCAAACTGATTTCCTTTAGGCGCGATTGGTCCAATTCGCGATTGGTCCAATGTTCAAAATTATGTCCTATTCGCGTTTGGTCCTATTCGCGTTTGGTCCAATTCGCGATTGGTCCAATGTTCAAAATTATGTCCTATTCGCGTTTGGTCCTATTCGCGTTTGGTCCAATTCGCATTTGGTCCAATTCGCATTTGGTCCAATTCGCATTTGGTCCAATTCGCATTTGGTCCAATTCGCGGTTGGTCCAATTCGCGGGTGGTCCAAAATACGGATACTTATACTACGGTACTCCATATTTTATGATATTAAAAGAATTAAGTTTAACTTTCTACCATCTAGTCAGATGGCGCTGTGTACAAGTATCCAAACATTATTTTTATTATATGTAGGTGTATATTTGAACTAGTAGGGCGCGTGGGTGCGCGGCCCGCTAAAGCGGACCACGTAGATGAGTGGACAACAGGAACCTGGAACAGGGTCCGTTTGGATTTAAAGTTTTGGTGTGTAAGTAATTATGTAACAGTTTTTCTTGGTTCTGTACCAGAAAGGTTCCAACCGGGCCCCATTACTAAACCTCCAACACTTAAAAGTTTAATACGAAATACTACCAAATTGAAATATGTAATTAGATAATAATAATTTTATGTAATTAATTAAACAATAATAAATAACTTCTTGAGATTGATAAATCTCTAAAAATATGTTTAGAACAATTAGAACACTCCACGCAGAAGAAATACAACGTAGAACGAAATCTAAAAGGTAAAATATTTGTACCGCCTTTAGTTTTTTCACTCCGGATTTAAAAAAAGAACATCGTCCGTATTCGTCTAAAAATTAACAAACATTCTACTTAAGTGTTATGTACTATGTATAATTCTAAGCATAATATTATAAACCTATTATTTTAAATGTTAGAATTTAAAACCGTTTTTATTATTATCAACAAAATAATAAATACCTACTTAGACATTTAAATATTCGATTTTCGAAATCATCCTGACAATTTTTGTTCACTCTAACACTTTTTTTTAATTAAATCTTTTTTTTTTTCAAAATATTAACGCCGAAAAAAGAATTCTGATTTTCTGAAGATTTTACTGGGCTAAACAGCGCTCCTTTAGTGCTAATTATTAAATTGCCGCAACCGGTAGGATAACAATTACCCATTATTTTGCCAGCACTGATTCTTTTCAAGAAACACTAAAGTACCGCTAGCGGTACCTACTACAGTAGTCACGGGTAACTTAAGAAAGGTGTTTTAATGCGTAAAAAATAACTTCTCACCCGCTATTTTAACTCTATGGGTCAACTATCATGTCAAAAGTACGGTTCATGGTTCACCTTTAAATTAAGAACTAAAATTGTACTTTTAACATGAATTTTAACACAAAAAATTAAAATGGATCGTGAGGAGTCATTTTTAGGGTTCCGTATCTCAATAGGAAAAAAACCGACCAAGTGCGAGTCAGGCTCGCGCAAGGAGGGTTCCGTATTACAGTCGTATTTTTTCGACATTTTGCACGATAATTCAAAAACTATGACGTATAAAAATAAACAAAAAGCTGTTTCAGAATGCACAGGTGAAGCCCTTTCATATGATACTCCACTTGATATAGTTATCTTACTTAAAATACTAATTATTAGTTCATGACCACAATTTAATTCTTTTTGTGTAATGTAGCCACAAATTCTTTCTTCTTTCCACTTTGACATATCTACCTATCGGTATGCCTTATAGCAGACATAGGGGGAAAAATCTGAAAACCGTGAATTTGTGGTTAGATTGAAAAGTTGGGACTTGGAATTCAATATCTAACAAAAGTCTATGCTCGGCATTTACAATAGGTACCTATTATTTCACCAGGAACAGTTCCTTATTCTCTATGGTTTAGGAGTGTTGTACCCTGCATCATCAGGTTTGTGGAATTCAGACTTGAAGTGTAATCATGAAGCTGTTGCTTGATGCCTAAAATGCTGTTATGTTATTCTCTATGCTATGCTATGCTATGTTATTCTCTACACCACCTATAAGGTTGACTGGTAGAGAATGCCTGTTGCATAATTATGTGCATGAAGTTTTTATAAATAAATAAAAATTTAAGAAATTCTCGAATCCCCATGGTTTAAGAGTTCAGCACCTTGCAGCATCAAGATTGCGGAGTCGGGATCCGAAGTTCAATTACGTAATAGTCTATGCTTGGTACTTAAAATATTATTGCATTGCACCATCCGCAGTTTCTGAATCACTATAGTTTGTGAGCGCAGCTGTACCCTGCATTATCAGGGTTGAGGGGTTGGGACTTGAAATCTAACCATGAAGTCGTTGCTTGGTACCTATAATATTAATTCAAAATGAACACTTTCTGAATCTTGATAACCTAGGGCCTAGGCGGGCAGTAATCTTTCAGCATCAGGACTAAGGAGTTGGATCCAGATTTTTTTATGGGACAAAGACGAAAACTTCTACTGTTTATTTAAAAAAATCTTTGCAAAAAAATAAAAAATAAACGGGCCGTTTTGAGAACCACCTCTTTTTTGGAAGTCAGTTAAAAGCATATCAAAGTCTTGCACATTTGTCTCTTCAATATTCGCCTTATATTTTGTATGGAAAAATAAATTTCGCCATTTAGAATTTTTTCTCTATTCATCGAGTAGACCTCTAGGCTAGGTCCTTATCATCTTTTGCCAAAAAACCTCTCTTCTATCTTCTATTACCTATACTTTGTGAGATAGACGCTGTCGAAAATTGTATGGGCGCCATCTTGAATCTGCCATTTTGGTTATATTTTTAGCTCACTGACAATTGGATGAGATTCCGAGTGGTTTTTATTTGAACACTCCCTACCTCTCTTCAATACCTTGGCCGTGCTCTTCACCCGTCTCCAAAATCTCCATATTTTTCCTCCGAATGAATTTTCGTCCTTTATATGAAAGCATCAGGGAAAAAAAATACAGCAGAGGTGAACCGAAACACAATTCATCCATCTTTAATACTTTCTGAGAGAGACACCCATGACATTTGTGTTGACGCCATCTTGAATCCGCCATTTTGGATTTATTTCCATCTCCCTGCCAATTGGATGAGGTTCCAAGTATTTTTTGTTTGAGCAGCCCTCACCTATGTCTAATACCTTGGCCGTGCTTCTCACCCATCTTCCAAACCCTCGATCATCATCTATCTACATATTTCTGACTAAGAGTTCTTCCACAAAAACATTTTAAAAAGAAACTATGTATAAATCAAAGTCTTGCATAGTTCAAAACTTGTAGTCTATTCAATGTTCGCCATACATTTTCTATAGAAAAATAAATTCCACCATCTTGAATTTTTTTTCTATTCATCGAGTAGACCTTTGGATCCTGATCATCTTTTGCCAAGAAACTACTCTTCCATCTTTTATACTCTCCGAGATGGACACCGAGGAAATTTCTATGGCGGCCATTTTTTTTTCGCCATTTTGAATTTTTTTTCAGGTCACTGGCAATTGAATGACGTTTCGAGTGACATTTGCTCAAGCACCACCAACCTATCTTCAATACCTTAAGCGTGCTCTTTACCCGTCTCCGAAATCCTCCATCATCAGCTCTCTCCATATTTTTCCTCCGAATGAATTTCCATCCTCTATACGTAACCATCGGTGAAAAAAAAAAATTTCATACAAAATTGTTCAGGAGAGGTGACCAATGAGTGAGTGAATCAGCACGAGCAGCTATATATATATTAATTTAATTTCTAATATTTAACTTAATACTTGATTTCTTCATTATCGGTTGCAAAAACAAAACGCAAAGGAATCTCACAAAAATTGAGGGTAGGTAAATCTCGCCTAATGGTAAAGTCTCAGGAAGGGGTCCCCATTACATACACTAACAGCGGGTCGGACTCGTGGTTACCCTGCTTTGTTACCCTAGGGTGACCACGAGTAATTTCAGTTACTCGTCGTTACCCTACTATGAAAAGGATCGTACTTGACTGAATCTAGATAGTGTAGTACCCGTTAGATAAAGTATTCAATTGGTCAATATGTAGTAAGTACAATGTCCTTGATAAATATTTATTGAAACTCGTTGTAGGTGATAGGTTATTGGCATGTAAGTTGTCATTTGGATTTCTCAGATTTGCTGTCAGATTTATGCTGTCTTATAGCAACAATTTGTACGGTACTGTAATTGTAATAACAATAATTGAATTAAAAATACTGAAAATGGGTACAAGAATTAAACGAAAATGTGGTGAAGTATTCTTAAGCGATGGATACCAATACCATAAACATAAAATGTATGCAAGCCAAACTTCTTTATGGTTTTGTAGCCAACGCCGAAAACTTAAATGTATGGGGTCGGTGACTCTCTCTGTTAAGGTATGTACCTTTTCCTTTTCATCTTAAACACTCCATTTTTATATATATATACTAGCTGTTGCCTGCGGCTCCGCCCGCGTGGATGTCGAAATCCGTTTCAAAAACTATCCCATCTCTCAAGTTGGATCGAACTGCACATGGTGTACGAATTTTATTATAATCGGTTAAGTGGTTTAGGAGTCCATTGAGGACAAACATTGTGACACGAGATTTATATATATTAAGATATTTAAATATTAAAACACGATATTTAAAAAGAATCACTGCCTATCCGAGGTAGACGCACTACGTGTAAGCACCAAACGTCGCCCTACATATAAATATGATGATTAATTAGTTTTTTATTTTTTTTTTCTCAAGGCGTAGTGTTTTATATTCATGAGTATGTTAGTATTGTTCGTCGTTTTTTCAGGATGATCTAATCATAAAACATGTCGACCATGCCGAGGAGTGTAAGCCAAATTACGCCAAAAACGTCTTAGCGATGTCCATAGATCATATGAAGGAGGAGGCTGGTACTTCAGCTGATTCAATGCCTGAGATTTACAAAAAGAATGTAAAAGCTCTTTATGACAAAGGCATTCACCTAGTTACTGAAGTACCTTCGTTTCGCAATGTTAAGTGCAGCTTATACTCGGCAAGAAAACGTAAACTGCAAATGCACAAAACAGTTTTTACGAAGCCAAGCGATGTTGAAGTTCCTGCACCATTTAACAATTTTAAAGTGGCTGATTATGACTACGAGGGTACCAGAATATTGGTGTTCTGTTCTGTTGAAGCAAAACAGATTTTAGGTGAAGTGAAAGAATATTTCTGTGACGGCACGTTCAAAAGTGCACCCAAACCATTTTACCAGTTATTTATTATTTACGGTGATTCGGGTAGTACATCGCAAAAAACGAATGTTGTTCCACTTATATTTGCCTTACTGAGTGACAAAAAAGAAAGCACGTATTCGGCTTTGTTTGATATGTTGCACGTTGAATTTCCCCAATGGAAACCGGATAAGATCCATCTAGACTTTGAAGTAGCAACTTCAAATGCTCTCAGAATTATTTTCCCAAATATCAAAATTAAAAAATGTTACTACCATTTCACGAATAGTTTGTGGCGAAAGGCTAAACATATAGGCATAAAATCAAAGCTTTATCGACGTGTTGTAGGTTTGTGCACCGCTCTTCCATTATTGCCTGAGAGCCAAATAAAAGAGGGTTGGGATTATGTACAATTGCAAACTGCTACTATAAATAACAAGAAAATTAACGCTTTTATGGCGTACATGAACACCACATGGCTAAAAAGTGATGAATGCATAAGGGAGTGGTGTGTCAGCAACGAACGCCATCGCACTAACAACGTCGCAGAAAGTTATAATTCAGTAATAAATAAAAAAATTAACAAGAACTATGTCACAATAAATAAATTACTTTTTGTTCTACTTGACGATATAACGGTAAATCTAACTAATAATAAAACAGCAAATTTCAGCCTAAACGAACGAAAACAATCAGAAAAGGAAAAAGACGATATCATTTTGAATGCACAAATGCAGCTACTTCATAACCAAATAACTGTTGGCCATTTTTTAGAAATATTGCGTTAAATATAAAGCCATTTTAAATAAATAATATTTTTCTTGTTCAACATTATAATCATGATTTCCCAACACTAGCAGTGTGACCACGAGTCCTGTGTTTTTATAATGTACTGTTGGTCACCCCACGCAGGGTGACCACGAGTAACTGAAATTACTCGTGGTCACCCTAGGGTAACAAAGCAGGGTAACTACGAGTCCGACCCGACTAACAGTGATAATTATAATGGTGGCCCTCAACTTACTCTGTTTACGCCTTTTGTTGTGGATTTCGTCGATTATGGCCGAACATATGCAGAGCTGAGTTCTAAATAGTCAGGCACGTGTGTTCGTTATAGGTAGGTACGCCTTCGTAACATTTCGATCGTGAATCTCAAAATGGAAGGTCAATTTTACCTATAACTGTTAGACGAATAGATAACTAAAGAAAAATCTGGCGAGACTGGCACAGAAGAAAATAAACTTCACACACACAGAAAAAAACGAGCAAAACCAGTCGAAGACATGTGTGTAGCTACTATTTACGGAAGGAGTATCCAACAAGAAAAAAGCTAGTGCAATCACTGAAGGAAGCTGGATTAATATATACTCATTTTCATTCCTAATTCCAATATTCAGTTCGTTCAAATGTATTAAGTAGGTAAAAATTTTTGGTAAATTAAAATTATTAAAATTTAAATATGGTATATATTTTTGGCTTATAATATAATTATTGGTAAGAACTTAATAATAATAATTGTGTAACACAAGCTATGATTTGATTATGAATAATAAATATAGTATATTACGTACATAAAAAAATGTAATTTTGTTTAATTTTGAATTTACATAACATTGGACCAATTGAGAATTGGACTAAACGCGAATTGGACCAATTGCGAATTGGACCAAACGCGAATTGGACCAATTGCGAATTGGACCAAACGCGAATTAGACCAATCGCGAATAAGGTGAATTGGACCAATCGCGAATTGGACCAATCGCGCCTAAAGGACTGATTTGGCTACGAGGAATTTCATTTCCTTGTGGCCGAATTTGGCTACGAGGAATTCCATTTCCTTGTGGCTGAACTCGTTTCCAAATAGTCAAAAGTGAGTACAGTTTAATACATTACATTACACACACACACACATCTCACATTGCACGATAATCAGGTCGGGTTTCGGCCGCGACTGTCAACCGAAAGTGCTATTCTGTGTCTTATGGCATACAATCAAATACTATACAAACCGTGACACACCTGTGTACGCGTGCTTCCTTGTGTCAAGGGTTTTTGACCTGGTATCGTATGACCTACTATGGGGAAAGCTAAAGTGTATTAATTATAAGTCATTCCACTCCTTATTTTTGCGTTTGACAGCAGTTTTAGAATGTAACTGTTGCATTAATCCTACAAGTAAACTTGGAAATGCGTGACCAAGAAATTATATAAACTGGCGTATCATATGTATCTACCCTATTTAAAACTCATTACCAAAATTAAAATGCTTTAATTGTTTTGGCTGATTTAAAATTTACGATTATTTGCTCACTCGATGAAAACGGCTACACTCTACCATGTCTAGTGTTGGGATCGAATGAAATCGCTGCGAATTACGAATCTAAAATAATCGTTCAAACTTACTTACATTTACGTCAACACAAAAGTTGTTGTAACATGTAAGCTTTGTTTTTATAGTGTATTATGGATTCTTGTACGTGTTTACAATGGCTAATCATCTCATCAAAATATTTAAGTTGTGTTGTGTAGGGTAATAGTTTTCATTAATATTATACGTAGGTAGGTACGAAAAGCACTGAGCCCACTCGTCTTCGACGGCCTTTTGAAACGCAGCCACAGCTTCTTCGGCATCCATAAAACGTTTATGGGTGTTTTTCACAAAAAATGACCCTGTGACGAACAGGAAATAAAAATATGGTATTTCATGAAATGCTTTATTTTATAATCTAAATTGAAGAATACATTGTGAACTAGCTAAAATTGATATTTAAATTAAAATTATATCATAATTTTAGTAAATATCCAATGTTTTCTGTTAGTACATGATGAAAAATATTCCTGTACGTCACAAAGTATAATCATTCAGGAATAAAACAAACAAGTATTGAAAGAAAATCAAAATATATTTAGCATAAAGAAATACTTAAAATCTTCCAAAAAATAACAAAAGGTTAGCATAATTCTATTACATCGATAAATATTCAACTAAATAGTTTCATGTTCGTCACTTCTTCAACAAATCGTACTAGAAAAGTTGTCATTACTAATGGTACGTGTTACAAATTCAAAAATCAAACAATGTGAGGAATTTTTGACAATAACAAGATACTGATGCGGCTAAAATAAATACTATAAAATGAAATTTTGATATTTTAAAATCATTTTTGTACCACTCAGAATATAGGACAGTGACTATAACGAAAATAATTTGAGCAATGTCTACACTGCTGTTTCAAAATCACGTCCCAATATACTACCATAGCTGCTAGCGGAGTGATCATCCATACGGGTACGTAAGTATTTTACATAGGAATTTCGACCTGAAATAAAAAAAACTTCTAAGTCTATATGTTTTAAAGAATACGAAGCTACATTAACTTCCGTATGAAATTGGGTAAAATAGTTCCTAGTCAAAAATTTCACAGTAAAAGTACGAAACAAGAATATTCCCAAGTTAAATTAAGATGAATATAATAATATTATATTCATCAAAATCATAATACTTCTTTTTTACTTTGACGTAGGTGGATAATTAGGTACATTGAAGTTTTCAAATATTCTATTATACACTAAGCTTTACAATTCTAGTTCGTTACGATTTTGTTCCGGTAGTACGTAACGTGACGCACAGGAAGTGACGGTTTCATCCCGCGAAACTTTTAAAATTAAAAATAATTGATATTCAGTTAAATCAACATGTTTTTAGTTATACTAATCTAATATAGGTTAATTTATTGTTTATAAAATACAATATTTAAGTAAAGAAAACAGTTTATTTACCTTTTAAATACCGTCACTCTCCAGAAAATAAATTCTGCACACCGATGACACCAACACTTTAGTCACAGTTTTTATCGCAACTGACATTAAAACAGCAATGGCGGTGTAATATTCCGGTCACGATGTTGCCAGGAAAGAAGAAAAACTCCAAAATCGTAGATTTTGTCTAGTGTACGATATCAAATTTACCGTGACGAAACCGGATTTTCCTGTACTATAGTTTTCGTAGGACAGAGTTAAAATAATGATATCTCTTAAAATAACTATAAATTTATCAAATAAAGGCAATAAATATAATTTTAGAAATACATACCCTATGTTTAAAACCTCAAACATGCTCAAAGACTAATATTCTACAATTGAGATGTATTATAATCCCCAAAATCACCGTGGGACACGTGAAAATTTGACGTCCTCCTTTGTTATTTTTTAAATATAAAAATAACTATCCGCCTTTTATGATACTTATTAATTTAATTTGAAATTGAAATATTTACTTCAATCATAAAAAAAATCACTTCCATTAGTACCACATAAAAAAATAAAAATAAAAATGTTTGAAGGCGTGGGACAGTCTAATTATGCTAGGGTCATTTTTTGTGAAAAACACCCTTATCTCGGTATTTTCTTCCTTTTTCGGAAATAAATAAAAATCGCAAGGTGTGAGGTCAGGGCTATTATACGGCGGGTGACCCAGTAATTCCGCAAATTGTTTTTACCATGACAAAACAATGGAGCCTAAACTCGATAGGCTTATCTTATTGGCGTAAACCCATGACAGATGATCGGTATGAACAGCCTATAGGTACCTAAGTGTCGTCGAATAATTGATACATTCAGGAGGAGGAGGATGGACGTAAAAAGTACTGAACGGAGTTTGATGCGATTTTTTTTATTAGAAAGGTCTTGGTTAGACTCAAAATCTTACGCATATTTGATCACAATCGGCTCATTAGAACATGCGATATAGTAAAAAAACGTGCAAATCGACGTCCACGCGGGCAACAGCTAGTACTAATAATTGATTTTTGACTTTGATTTTGACTTTGACATTGTACACGAAAAAAGAATGTTTATTACAAAACATAAAATTTTGTAGGAAGATCCAATAATAGCCATTATTTAATATTATCATTATTATAAAAATAAAAATATTTTTAACAGATTTTATTGCGAATTATTTTATTCAATTATACGTCTGGCACGCAAAAGAAGTATAAAAATTTGAATATCGAGCAGAAATAAAATAAATTGAAGTTTGAAATCGATTGCAACTTCTTCAGAGACTAAGTCGATTATTGTTTGAAATCGGTCAGGTTACGCATTTGGACATAACTATTTGACAGAAAATTGAAATGTCAAACGCAAAATAAAGGAGTGGATTGACTATAATGGGTTTAATTTTTAGAAAAATGTGAATATATCGCGCCGGACTCGTGGTCCCCCTGTGATTTCCCCCTGGGGGGACCACGAGTAAATCGCATTCGCTCGTGGTCCCTCCGACTCACTCTTGACCAATTTTAACGGATAAGAAGTAATATGGTATGTTACTGGCAGACTTATCGCCGGACTCGTGGTCCCCCTGTGATTTCCCCCTGGGGGGACCACGAGTAAATCGCATTCGCTCGTGGTCCCTCCGACTCACTCTTGACCAATTTCAACGGATAAGAAGTACCTAATTAATGTTACTGGCAGACTTATTAAACTTTTTCCCCCCCGGACTCGTGGTTCCCCTTGTCAGTTTTATTTCAATAAAAGTAAATAGATAGGTAATAAAATTAAAAACCATAGTATAGTACCTACTGTACTAATAAATTATAATAATAAATTATAACTACGTTTAAAAAACCGACTTCACAAACTAATATTTTTTACTTTTTAGTGTACCTACAGAAAAAGAAACTATTGAACAAAAAATTATTGAACAAAAAAACAATGGGTCACTAATTGCAACTAAATGCAACTCCTAGGTACCTACATAATTAAATCACCGTACTGTTTCTAGAAAATGTCCTACGGTGATTTCATTATGTACGAGTTGCATTTGTAAATCCAATAATTCCTCATCTTTATCTATTTCTATTTTCTTTCGCGCCTTTTGAGAGTTCCAATTTTTATTTAATGACCCATTGTTTTTTAGTTCATTTAATAATTTTGCAATGGTAACATAGTTTTTGTTGATTGACCTATTTACTACGGAATGCCAATTTTCCAGAATGTTATTTGTTCTGTGTCTCTCATTAGTCACACACCACTCTTTGATGTAACTATTGTTTCTTAGCCATGTTTTTTTCATGTATTTCATAAATAATTTTAATTTTTCATCATCTTTATTTTTACAACGCTGCTCAATAAAATACCATCCTTCAGGGACCTTATCCAATGGTAGAAGCGGTAAAACAGCACATAAACCGACTATGCGAAGGTACAGCTTTGATTTAATTCCGAGTGCCTTCGATTTTCTCCAAATACTGTTGTTGTAGTGGTAGTAACATTTATTTATAACAAGGTCAGGAAAAAATTGTTTCAAAGCGTTTGATGTTGCAAATTCGAAATCAATATGAATTTTAACTGGCTTCCATTCTTTATGCCTAGTATTTAAAATATCAAATATTGCATGATATGAACTCTCTTTTTTGTCGCTCATGAGAGCATAAAAAATGGGAACGATATGACATGTCCCAGATGTGCTTCCAATATCTCCGTGAATAGATAATAGCTGATAGAATGGACGAGGTGTACTTTTAAAGGTTGAATCAACAAAATATTCCTCTATTTTCGGTAGTAGACACAATGCTTGTTCATTGCAAAATATTATGATCCTGGTTTGTTCATAAATATAATCAGCAACAAGCATTTCCCGAAATTGCACCGGTACTTCTACCTCGCATAAACATTTAAAAACAGTCTTCTTGACCTCCATTGCATTCTTCCTACATTTATACAAACAACACTTGATATTTTCAAATTTGGGTATTTTTGTTTCTAATTTTTTATTTTCCAATGGAGTAATATATTTGTCGTAGATTCTAGGCATCGGTTCAAATGACGTCGATGCCTCTTTTTTCATGTTATCTATTTTCATTGCTAGCTCATTTTTTGCATTATCAACGACACATGCCGTTTCTGACGATGTTTTGTGTTCGACCATCCGCACAATTTCATCTCCCTGCATGAAAATAATTATAGTACGAGATCCCACTGCAGAATCATGCATGCATCGAATATTTGCTAAAAACCAAATTTTACGCATATTTATGATTAGGAGAACATATATTTACTAGGTTGCCTATCAAAATGTGGCCGTTAATATTTTTAATTCAATTATTGCTAATTCATTTTTCGGAAAAAAATCCTTCACATGGTTTTTAAATAAAATATCATCCACGTCACGGCAATACACATAAGGACTCTGAAAAATCACGGTTGCCGTTGCGCACTTCGCCGTACCTCTTCGTACCTGTTTACACCTGGCTGCGAAGAGGTACGGCGAAGTGCGCAACGGCAACCGTGATTTTTCAGAGTCCTTATGTGCATTGCGTAAAATTTGGTTTTTACCAAATACTCGATGCATGCATGATTCTGCAGTGGGATCTTAGTCTATTAGTATTTACCTATACATAAAAATGGCACGCATTAAGCACTTGTCTGTTAGGTATTTTGGTTAGGTTAAATAAAACTGCTTATTAACTATTGTCTGCCCTATCGCAAGGTAAAAACTGTTTTCGACCTTTATACATACACATACACGCATACACACCTAATATAATGACGCACGATCACGAATGCATGCATAACGGCCTTAAGTGCAAGCATAATGGCTCATGTGCTAAGCTGTAACGATATAATAATTATGTTCGTTTTCAAAACTGTATTATTCTTTACAACTGCTATGATTTTATTTCAAATCTACCTTCATACTTTTTACATTTTATGTTGATCTTGGCTAAAGTTTAACAAATAATAAATTCGGTTAAGCTTTCCTATACCGGCCGTCGATTTAAGGGCTGGGAGTGGGGGGGGGGGAGGAGGGGGAGGGGTGTAGACCTCCCCCTGTGAAGGAAAAAGTGCGGAAGCCCCCCCTTTTTGAGATACGAAGTTTTTAATATTCTAACCTAACTTTCGTAAAAAACAAGATTTCTTGGTGGTTTGAACGATTTAAGGGCTGGGAGTGGAGGGGGAGGGGGTGTAGAACCCTCCCTGTGAAGGAAAAAGCGCGGACGCACCCTCCTTTTTTATATTCTAGATTTATTGGTGGTTTGAAAAAAAAATAACCCTAACCTAATCTATCCGAGTCGGGGTACGGGGATACCCATTATTTAGAATGTTTTCCACCGCGAAGCACGTTAGTGCGAAAGTATAATTTGTGGCACTTCGCCGGCCGCTGCCGCGGCACGCTCGCTTCGCTCGCTCGGCTCGTGCGTTGTTGTAGTCACAGTTCTAACATAACCTAACCTACAAAAGTTGGATCCTGGTGTTTTGTCTTTTTTTTAGGTTGGAATATGAAAAAAAATCGGCCACCCCACCCACTCCCAGCCCTTAAATCGACGGCCGGTATAAGAAAGTAAAGCCATAAATTCTACCTAAGAAACATATTTTATTCATCAACCTGATATTAATTTATAAATGAAACACAAAAAGTGTTATTGCAATATCGTAGGATTCGAACCATCAACATTTGCATGTTCATAAACCTCATGCTAAAACCACTAGGCCACGGGTTGCTTGAGTAGTGACTACGAAATTATCAATGATATTTCTACGGAAGAACAATTTATGTGTGTGTGTATATTATCTTAAAAGAAAAAGGTCATAAGTAGTACCTACTAGAATGTTGACGCCAAAGTTATGTAGGATTGACACTGCACTTTTGTTCCCTATAGTACTTGGGGTTGATAATAAAATTGATAACCGTTTTAACTGGGGAGCCCACATAGAACATGTTTGTAATAAATTAAGAGCTGTTCTTAGTAGACTATATAATTATATTGAAGTACAAAATGACATAAACCCTTGCGCTTACTATACCTACCTAGCTTTGGCAGACTAGGTGATTAATTACGGGTTATGTAGCTATGGCCATAGGTACTTACAAAACATAGCTTGCGTTACTTACATTTACAGTTAAAGATCCCGAACATTTTTTTTTAGTTTTATTGCAACACGTCCAATTCACCATTTTATTTTTGTATATTTTGTGTCGGTAATACTGATGACCACCAAATAATAAAACCAAACCATTTTTCCGCTGAAGTACGGTAAATTTTTGCTCCATAATTTCAATTTATTTATTTACTTATTATAATGCTCAACCACAATGTAGTTCAATATTAGCGCCTTCACACTAGCGTTTGTCCAGCGTTGGCGTTCGATGAACGTATGCGCAGCGCAGACGCGACGCGCGCATCGCGTTGTCGCGGCGTGTCTGCTGGAATACATAAGCACGCTGCATAAGCGCGTGCGCGACGCATGCGCCGCGTTACTGCGGCTTCATGTACAATCATGTAGCGCGGCGCAGACGTTACACAATTTCGAAAAGTAAAGCCATAAAGAGTGTTTCCTCGTCGGAATCATTTTGATAATGATAATACCGAAACGACAACGATATTGTGTCACGTCTGCGCCGCGCTACATGATTGTACATGACGCCGCAGTAACGCGGCGCATGCGTCGCGCACGCGCGACGCTAATGCAGCGTGCTTATGTATTCCAGCAGACACGCCGCGACAACGCGACGCGCGCGTCACGTCTGCGCTGCGCATACGTTCATCGAACGCCTACACTGGACAAACGCTAGTGTGAAGGCGCTCTAAGAAATTCAATATTCAATAGTGACAGTTGACAATTATAATAAAATTATGAAATAGGTATATATAATAATGAGGTTTTCATTGTGCTAAGTGGTCATCTTTCCAAGTGTTTATGGTCAAGAGTGAGTCGGAGGGACCACGAGCGAATGCGATTTACTCGTGGTCCCCCCAGGGGAAAATCACAGGGGGACCACGAGTCCGGAAAGACGAGGTTCTCTTACAGATGGTTATATTTTTTAAAGTATTTTCCATCGCAAAATTATTGATTGTTATTGTTAGACAGATAAATTATTCCGAAATAGTCCCATTTAAATGTTAGGATCTACTGGCCTACTATAATCTCTTAAAGCAATATTATTTTGAAATTAGGTAGGCATAACGTTCGTAGTGTGAATCGGACTCGGCTCATCGTCGTCCGTTATTATAGTGTTCTGTGTCTTGTAAATCGAACAAATTAAAAGAAATAAATAAATTCCTCATAGAACATAAAAGTAAGTACTTAAGTAAGATACTATTTTGACCACATATCATAAGTATTCATTGACATCGATCGTCCAATTCATACAATGAAAGTCACAAAGTAGGTAATATTGAAATAATATTGCCAGAGTTTGTGGTGACCCTGACGACAAGTTTCGGAACAGACAACGTAACTCTTCAAAAAATACCAGAAAATCATCCGTTCATCATCAGTTCTAGGTGTGCCGATATGCTTTTGAAGTCGGTTTAATATTTTTTTATCAGAAAGTACCCTTTATGTTAACTGCAAAGTGGAAGACCAGAAGAACGATGAAATTTAATGGCGTAATTTAGACTGGATCTACCAGCGAAAATCCGTTAAACTAAACTAAGTTTTCACGATTTACTCATTGAATTCAATGCAATTATGCAGTTAACTCGTACATAAAAATTAAAATTATTTATGAAATACATGAAAAAAACATGGCTAAGAAACAATAGTTACATCAAAGAGTGGTGTGTGACTAATGAGAGACACAGAACTATACCTGCGGCACGATATAATGGCCGGTTTGACGTTTGTCCGCTCATGAAGTTTCGTATTAATTATTGTGACATTTTGAAAGAGCAAATTGCTGTTCTTTATTGTCAATAGTGACGTACAGTAAGTCATAAAATTTGATCGAATGTAGGTATAATTTTATACTACGATTTTTAATTCTAGGCAAGAAAATGACAAGCGCAACTGTCACTGATACAAAAAAGGGTGACCCGCTACAATAGTGATGTTCGACAATCAATAGACTAGGCACTTTAGTCATTCTTTATTTTTATCAGTGCATGAACCTCTTTGCTATTTATTCTCGCCTAGTACGTTACACGGCGGAATTATTTTTTATATAATTTTATCAGATAAAGAACCTCAAGACAGTTATATTTATCTTGCAATTTTTCTATATTTTCTCACCGTATAAACCTTCTCTGGACTTCCACGAATATTTCAAGACTAAAATTAGCTAAATCGGGTCAGCTGTTTTCTAGTTTTAGCGGACTAACGAACAGCAATTGATTTTTATACAACAATATAGATTTAATTACTTACCGTTCTGTTTAATTACCGTAAATTGCATATTTTTATTTAAAGAATTATAATCTCGACTCACGACCTAACTTATAATTGTAAAAATCGATTCAACCACATCACTATCACAAATGCAACTCGTACATAATGAAATCACCGTAGGACATTTTCTAGAAACAGTACGGTGATTTAATTATGTAGGTACCTAGGAGTTGCATTTAGTTGCAATTAGTGACCCATTGTTTTTTTGTTCAATAATTTTTTGTTCAATAGTTTCTTTTTCTGTAGGTACACTAAAAAGTAAAAAATATTAGTTTGTGAAGTCGGTTTTTTAAACGTAGTTATAATTTATTATTATAATTTATTAGTACAGTAGGTACTATACTATGGTTTTTAATTTTATTACCTATCTATTTACTTTTATTGAAATAAAACTGACAAGGGGAACCACGAGTCCGGGGGGGAAAAAGTTTAATAAGTCTGCCAGTAACATTAATTAGGTACTTCTTATCCGTTGAAATTGGTCAAGAGTGAGTCGGAGGGACCACGAGCGAATGCGATTTACTCGTGGTCCCCCCAGGGGGAAATCACAGGGGGACCACGAGTCCGGCGATAAGTCTGCCAGTAACATACCATATTACTTCTTATCCGTTAAAATTGGTCAAGAGTGAGTCGGAGGGACCACGAGCGAATGCGATTTACTCGTGGTCCCCCCAGGGGGAAATCACAGGGGGACCACGAGTCCGGCGCGGAATATATTATGTAACCGTCAAGTATATAGACAATCTAAAGTCATAAGTGGCCATTATCAACAATGAGAAATTATCATAAGTGTAAGAATCAAAGAATCAAAGAATCAATTTCATTTATTCAATTTAGGCACACAAGGAGCACATATGAACGTCAAAACGTAACGGACGTAACGTAAGCCTACGTATTAGCCAGCCATAGCCAAAGCCAAAGCCAAAACCGCCATGTGACCTTCTTGATCCGCCAGCCAGCCAGTATGTCAGCCAGCCATATATGTTTATGCCTTATGGAAAGAGATGTGTCACATGGAGCCAATGCCAGCCATTAGCCAGCCATTTTTGATATAATATGATTGCAAATATAAAGCGAATAGTGAGCGTTCTGTTACTTTTATTTACCGCCCGTTTTATAAGTATTCTCATCGTTGGCGAGTGTACTGTGCATTTATATAGAAACGAGTTCGGCCACAAGGTCAATTCCTCGTAGCCAAATCAGTTTGGCGAAATAGTTTGGCCACGAGGAAAAAGAGATTTATATAGAAATGAGTTCGGCCACAAGGAAATGGAATTCCTCGTAGCCAAATCAGTTTGGCGAAATAGTTTGGCCACGAGGAAAATGGGAAAATAACCATGGTTCTAAGGCCCATAGCGGCGTATTTTATACTCGCAGCCTACGCGCGTATTAGGAACGCGCGTCTTCGGCGCTGTAGACGCTAATTGTTGCGTTTGCATTGATGATACATGCGCGCATATACGCGCGTTTGAAGCGATATAAACACGCGTACAAAGAATCGGCGTAGGGGCAGAAAGGGGAGTTAGGTGGTGCTCACGCCGACCACTACACTGCACTGTTTTTTTTTTATTTTTAAAAGTAGTACGAGTACTTAGGCCAGCGTACGCAGTGCTGTCTTAACTACGACAGTACCATAGCTATTCATGTGGTCTTAACCGACGCCATTGTATATGTAACTGAAGTTCGAACAGTCTCTGATCAAAACGCAAGCTACGAGCGACTACAGCGCGTAGGTATATAACGCGCAGTAGAAGCGCGTTTCACGATCGCCCCGTATGCTTAGGTTAAGGTTGCGTTCAATTCCCGTATGAAGCACGTAGGTATACGCGCATTATCTGCGCGTCGTCTGCGTGCTTAAAATACGCCGTGTGTTATGGGCCTTAAAGCCTCCGTCGCTGTATACCATATTCTCAAAAGACCACATTCGTAAAACATCACATTCGCAAAAAACACGATATTAGCAAAACATGATATTCTCATTATACCTATCATAT
Organism: Lithosia quadra; assembly: GCA_963576445.1. NCBI lineage: Eukaryota > Metazoa > Arthropoda > Insecta > Lepidoptera > Erebidae > Lithosia > Lithosia quadra. The sequence goes on from OY754897.1 coordinate 5,594,562, forward strand.
TCTGAAAACATACTAGCAAAATATTATATTCGCAAGAAACCATATTCGCTATAATATCATATTCTCAAATTACCACATTTTTAATCTAAAAGTAACATCAGGGAAAAAATTATACCTTGTCTAATTTAGGATGATAATTTTGACAGCTCCAAGTAGGGTACCCCATATAGTATAATCGAAAATGAATCTTTCGATTTTCGATTATCGTTCCCATAGAATATGGAATCGATACTTACAAAAATACAAAAGCATTTATTTTTGTATTATTTTAGGTAACTTACTTCAGGATGACAAAAGAGAAGTTTTGTAGTATAGTACTTATGTTTTGTATTAAACTTAGTTAATTATATTATAAAAAAAGGTAGAAGATAAGTACTTAATCATTTTAATAAATTAATTTAATTTCGATTCATTCGATTCATTTGTCTACAGTCAATTGTGCTGATTTCTTGCAAGTCGCTTCACTATGGCAAGTGGGCGGTACCTGTCTATGTGCTACGATAATTTTTGAGGTATCATCTCGTTGATAAAAATATGATACTTCATAGACGTGAACTGTCAAAATTATCATCCTAAATTAGACAAGGTATAAGAATATTCTTTTTATAAGAATATTCTTGATAGGTATGTAGCAAGAATATTAGAACCAATGGATACTGCAAGGACATACATTGCAGTGTCTCCATCTAGTTGGTTGGGTTGCGTACCTTTCTTTGCGGTGACCATGTTTAATTGCAAGGTTGGGATATATGATGTAGTTTACGTCTATGCTCATGAAAATAAATGGTATAGTCTACGTTTCCATATTTACTAATATTATAAAGAGAGGCCAAATTCATTGAAAAGGTTATTTTACTATAATATATTTAAAAGCTATTAAAGATGAAAACAGTAATTTTGTAACTTATTTATTTATTAATTGAGACTTACTTATGTAAGCATGTAATAACAAAATAAATTATTGACATTAAATGAAGGATTATGTATTTATTTATTTTATACATACGGTGTCATTACAGGCAAAACCAATGCGACAGAGTAGCAACAAAAGGGTGTTTCCTATAGTAGCGTCACATTAATAGGTAACATTTGACGTTTGTCAGTTTTATATTCATAATGAGGTGACCTGTTAAAAAATGTCGATTAAAACGAATGAATCGATACGGACTTGAAAGATAATGTGAATTTTAAAAATCGTCAGGTGAATCCCTGTCCCATTATTATACTTTCTTTCGTAAATTTAAGGAACAAAATAAGACAAATACATGATCTATACTTATAATAAAACTGTAGAGAGGTCAATTCTGTTCATTGCATATATTTACAAAATAACTATTGGGGGATGATTGGTGATCGATACTAATGCAAAAAATGCAAACAGTAAATTTTTTGTCTTTCTATATGTCTGTATGTGAAGAATAATAAATATATAATAATATTTTGAGTCAACCTGTATACAGTAAGTTTATACTACCGTGGTCTAAGTATGTACAGTCATGAACAAATAAAAAAGTGTAGTGGTTTTTAGAAACGATAACTTAAACTTACTTGAGTAGGTATAGGTTATGTCTAGAAAGCAATAAATAATAAGCGTCAAAGTTGAAATTATATACTTATTATGACCAGCTTCCTAGCAATGGACGTAAAAAGTACTGAACGAATTTTGATGCGGCTTTTTTATTAGAAAGGTCTTACTTAGACTCAAAATTTATCGTATGTTTGCTTGCAATTGGTTAAGTACAACCGGAGATATGACCAAAAGCGACCTAAAAACGAAGCGCGGGTGAAGCCATGGGTATATCAGCTTGTATAAAAAGTAGCCTATATGTTGCCCAGAAGTATGAACTATAATCGTATCAAGTTTGATCAAAATCCCTCCAGTAGTTTTGATCCATGCGTGCACATACAGATAGACAGACAGAAAGACAAAAAAAATACTGATTGCATTTTTTGCATTAGTATCGATCACTAATTATTTCCCAATATGTAGTTATTTTTTAAATATATTCAACTAGCTGTTGCCCGCGGCTCCACCCACGTGGATGTCGGTTATCGCAACCAAACATAGCCTATGTTCATTATCTAGGTCTAATCTACTCCTATACCAAGTTTCATCAAAATCAGTTTAGCGGTTCAGGCGTGAAAGCGTAACAGAGAGACAGACCGAGTTACTTTCGCATTTATAATAATTTAGTATGGATGTATAGAATTGACCTCTCTACAGTTAATATTGTAATATATTATGATGGATATTGTAAACGTGCGGAAAGCATTTGACGTTTTGTGGGACTATGCTATGTATTTATTACAATGCAGGAGCTTCTAGTAGGAGACTATCCCGCAAAATACGGATGGTTGGTCACCTTACGAATTTTTGGTAAACAGTGTTGCTTCTTTATTAAAATGGCTGTCACCCACAATCTAAGAAGCGAATATGTGTCAATTTTTTTATTAATTTCTATAAATATTACTCAATTAATAATAATTGATATGTACGGTGTTCTGTGGATTTTCATAAAGCTCAACTAGAATCAAAATGAAGCTCCGAAGAACTCAGCCTTTGCGTAAATTTGACTTTGACAGGTTTGGATTGGGAAATTTTAACGTATCATGGCAATTTTAGGCAGTGTGCGAGAGAGATGACCTCCAGCCGAGATTCAAAAATCCTGGAGACAACCGCTCGTTCGAAATGAATCGTCCAGCTAAGTACAAGGAAATTTCTAATGTTCTTGGGGTCACCCTTTTATGTATCAGTGACAGTGTTGTGCGTTGCATTTGGTCAAAGTCGCATTATGGCAAGGTCCCATTTATACCTTGTCTAATTTAGGATGATAATATAAAAAAGTAAAAATCCATGATTATGGTTTGTGTGCATGAATATAAATATTTGCATTGGACTGAGTGTTTCGTTTCGATGCATTCATGTATTTACAAAAAAAAATCTAAGTATGTTTATCAGCATTCTATAATCCGTAACACAAGCTATAAATGCTTAGTATAGTACGACCTATAGCTTGTCTATAAAGTCGTGAAATTAAATGAGGGCGCTGCTGAACTTCATGTAGCAACCCTATATAGTGCGACTAAAATGATCTTGATACTAGAAGTTTGTTCCTAGTAAAATGAGTTACTAAAATAAAACACATTATGCAGTCATATTATTCCTTCTGTTTTATTTATTAAACCAGGTGCAGTATAAAGTATTGACCCAGATCTAGAATAAAGTTATTGAACCAGATCCAGAATAAAGTTAGTTCAAACTCAAACTTAATCATTTATTAAATTCAATCAGTTACAAAGAATAATCACTCCGGATTCCAAATATTAAATATTGAAATGCGTTTCGTCGCCACTTTCAGCAGTACAGTCACCACTGTCACCACCAATGTTAAAGTTATCCATTTCTTTCTTCGGCCGACCTTTCATGTGTTTCCCAGGAGTTTCAAACTTTCCATCATTCTTAAAACCTTCGTTAACTATCCGCCAACTGTACTCTTTGATTTTCCTGTAAAGAGTAAAAATAATCATTTAATAAAATTAATTACTGAATGGCAACAAGTTATTGACTTGAAGCAATTGTTCAAATAAAAAAATTGGTACAATAACAGATTGAACGACTTGTACCATCATAATATCAAAAATTTAGATCGTACTATAAAAATGACCTACTATAAAATATTTTTCTAACCTAAAAATATTGAATGTAAACAATGCCTGTTTTGCCGGTAGGACTTCGGTTTATCCCCACACGATATAAGGGCTGTGAGGGGGTGGGGAGGGAGGAGGGGGGGTGTACAACCCCCCCTTTGAAGGATAAGTTGAGAAACCCCCCCCTTTTTGAGATACGATTTTTTTAATATTCTAACCTAACTTTCGTAAAAACAAGATTTCTTGATGGTTTAAAAAAAAATACCAACCTAACCTAACCTAACCGAATCTATCCGAGTCGGGGTGTTGAAAAATACGTAAAAAACAATATTTTTTGGTGGTTTAAAATAAAAATACTAACCTAACCTAACCTAACCTAACCGAATCTATCCGAGTCGGGGTGTTGAAAATTTCGTAAAAAACAAGATTTCTTGGTGGTTTGAAATAAAAATACTAACCTAACCTAACCTAACCGAATCTATCCGAGTCGGGGTGCTAATAAAGTTAGTTTTGTGTAAAAAAAATATGAAATCCGAACCCGTGTGGGGATAATCTAAAGTTAAGCCACATACCCATCAAAGATGCTGTTCGCCCATAAACGTCCTCCAAATCCCATAAAATTGTCCAGCTTAGTAGTCCGTGATTCATCGCTGGAAAACTTTAAAAATCACTTCCCATGCACCACTCTGATTTACTTTACTCATTTCTCAACCTTTCATGCGTAGTTTGGTATCAATGTATTGCAGTTTAATGAAAACAATAAAAAATACGAGAAGAAAACTGGTCCACTATACGATATTCGACGATACTATTGACAACTGACGTACTTATGTTTGGTGTTGCCACTCACATGTTTAATGTTAGTTCCTCAAACATTCTTTTCACGACTAAATAGACAAGCTGTACGTCTAGATTGCGTTGTGTAGAATGTCGTAGATTCTTCTAGTCTGAGGTCGTAGAATATTTTTTATATATTTTTTTTCTCTAAAATAAAAATGCTTTACGATCAATAGGTACCCTAAACGCACTGACAATAATAATCCTAAACGTCTAATTAGCGAAACGTCCAACTCGCTAATCGTCTTCGTAGCAAAAATGTCTAATATTTGTTAGACAAACAGCGACATGGACGAAATGCGACTTGGACAAATTGCTATTTGGACAAATTGCTATTTGGACAAATTGCTTTTTGGACAAATTGCTATTTTGGACAAATTGCGACTTGGACAGAATGCGATTTGAACTAACCGCGACTTGGACAGAATGCGATTTGGACAATAATTTAAAATGGTTTTTCGATATTCTACGACCTAATCTATTTATATAATCGCTACGAAACCGATTTCAGCAATGTCATTTAAAAAGAAAATTTTTACTTTAATATTAAACCGTAGACAGGAGAAGAAAATAGACGCGCTGTCAGAGTTAATAATTTAAAAATAATAAAATGTACCATTCATTGTGTCATACCCAGTCATACCTCATACTGATTGTGTAGGCTTCATGTGTAGGTACTACCATTGTGCCATGTGCGCATGTTGCGACTCGAAGAGCACCAAAATCGATGTCGATTCTATTACTTGGTGGCGGTAGTGTGTGGTAGTGTGCATCACTAAAAAGCAAGCCGCCCGCCGGCCGCCATTTTAGGACGACTTTGTTGATTTCCGTATTAATGTGATAAAGCGAGTGAGTCGCTTTTACAACCATTTTACGTACAGATTTACTATGAGGACATAGGTCGTTAGTGGATATTTAGTGTTAATATTTAAAATGGAGGAGGAATACATGGACGCCCAAGATTCCTCAATGAGTGATATGAACAGAGGTGATGTGAGTGAAAATTTAGTGGACAGTACCAAAGATTTCGGTGATGGTTTAGGGTACGGAGACGAAGGCTACGAAGAAGATGAAGGAGGTAACAATTTCCGAGGCCGGGGCCGCGGCAATTTCAGGTAAAGTAATAAAAATGTCCACCACATTATGTACAAATTATTCTATTTTGAACAATTCGAAGCAGTTCGAAGCATTTTGCGTCATGCTAAACCTTGTTGGAATACTTAATATCAGAAACCGAAGTTTTAAACAGTTTTGAGCCATTTAAATTCAATATTATGTTTACATTTATTTGCATTTTAATGAGACCTTGAGTTCTATTGTGAATTCTCGGTAGATCTAACATACTGCTGGCGTTTTGTATCAATTTTATTGCATTACCAACTCAGTGATGATAATTTTAATCCTCTTGTAAACTCTTCTAAACATTTTCATAGTCATAACTCTTTGCTAATTGTATGCCTTGCTGCCAGTAGCCATGCTTTTATAAAATATAATGTTTATGTATCTTAAACTTAAATAGTCATAATTGTTAAAGCCTGCTAATCCAAATTTGACCAAAAAGATGACTTTATAAACATAATTTTATTTTAATCAATATTTTTGATTTGATTTGATTTAATGATAATTTTAAACCCTTTCACCTACCACAGGATCAAAATCTTAGCAAGTACTCATGAAATTTCACTTTGCTTTGAGGCACTTCTATTGAGGCTGCTTAACCGATCAATGCCCCCCTTATTTTCAAAAAATACTATCACTGGCTGCATATATTGCATTATATTGTATCTATAGTAATAATAATAATAATAATAATAAAGCTTTATTATTTCATTTTGCTACATGTTTGTTAGTATTTTTCTTATTCTAGTATTAGTACAAGTATTTATTTGTAGAAATGAATCCCTTTTTGGGTAAAAGCCTCCCCCATAGCTGTATCTATAGGGGATAATAAAATTATTATATTGGGAGTGATAATGAAATGTAGAGTAAATGGAGCGAGCAAGCAAAAGCAAATTATACCAAAAAATGCTCATTCAAATGATACATCATATTATGTGCATCATTGGCCACAAAAGGGTTAATCCTTCTCCTCTTTCGAATTTGAATTGTGTCACCTTTATGGTAGCGTTAGCGGCCTGACCTCCCAACCCTAAGAAGAATCATGGCAAGTCGGTACCCTGTCAAGCAGCAGGTGTACCGATTTGCCATGATGATGATGACTTCATCTTATATTTCGATAACACGTTGAACGCCATGGCAGACACCGTTTGTCTGCCAGTGTATTTTACCAATGGGCTTAATGAGAAATAAAGAAATAGGTCAATATTTATCTACTCGTTTTTTTGGCTTATTATGTCTAAAACATGGGTATAATATGATATAACTTAATTGCAATATGGAAAAATAACATAAATAGAGAGAAATTGCTGGCAGACACCAATGTCTGCCATGGCCCAGCCGTAGCATATTTTGATATTTCGGTGGAGGGGGCCCCGCGGGTCACCTTGTCGACCACCCCCGCACGGTTACGGTACCACTGCTCTAAGCTCTATGTAATCGATTGATCGAACCTACATTATATTTTATTCCAAGTTCCTATTTTATTTTATACTAGCGTACCCGCGCGCGGCTCCGCCCGCGTGAATGTTGGCTATCGCCACCAAGTCTTTTTTAAGCTGAGGGACTGCCCGTACTAACTTTCAATGTCTATTCCTTCGCAATCAGTGGTTGCAGCTAAACGTATTCATTTCATCACAAGTTCTATCAAACCCTTCAAAGTACAGTGCCATGCATCGCGGCCAAAGCCTGTTTATTTACCAACATTATCCTTTCATTGTCTTCTAGATTTTATGGGGATTAGATAGCTGTTCTGACCAAAGTATGTGTGACTCGGAAGAGGCCCTCTGAAAAACCCTTTCATCATAGTTGCATTGCACTTTCACATTCAATGCACTATTTCAAATTAGTGAACATTGTTTATTTCCGAAAATCTGATTTTTTTAATATTAAAATCTTAAAATCTTGCTACAGACATTGACATTTGACAACCTAATTTAACATTCAAGAAGTTCATGAAAGTAAAGAAAGAGGATATACTAATAAATACCGGTCAAGTGCAAATTAGGCTCGTGCACGCAGGGTTCCGTACAAAATTGGGTTGAGGGGGATTTCCACACGACAAAAAAAGGGGGCGAACTTGATTTTGTTGCAGTAGCTTCTTGTATAGAATGACAGACATACATTTTTTTTTGGTGGAGTAGGTGCTTTCCGGACTTTTCCCTGTACTTATGCTATAAGATTTTACTTTCTGCAAAATATCTGGATTCTAGCCCAAAGGGAAATACCCCTTTTTTTCGTGCGCAAAAACCCCGTCGGGCTTCACCTCAACGGAGCCAACGGAGAGGTTGGTATGTCGGAGTCCTACCAATGCCTGTGTGATCGAGAAATCTGGTGTGTCCTAGAAAGGATATCCCAGAAACCCCAACCGGTTCCGGCCACCAGCACTGGCGACCTCGACGTGTTATTAGGAATCTAAATCCCCCATCTCTATAAAAAAGCGCGCGTTGAAATATAACACCCTGCCACCCTGGGTCTGCTTCTGCTAGGGTGACGGTTAGCCTCGACCGTCACCCTAGGCTCGCACTCATGGAGGACGGAGATGGTTCTGCGAACTACGCCGCCCGGTGCGCCTTCATCGGCACGGGGGAGTGCTAGATTTCTCCACTTTTTCTCCACTTTACCACCACTACTTCTGCGCGCATTACTGCCTCGCAAAAAAAGCGGTGGTGTTCCACATACTCTCTATGGTGACCATGGTTGGCACCAGGGACCTCACCATGAGGCTTACCCCACCGACGTCTGCTTGGTTGACGACATGGCGCCACTCTATCCACTCTGGAGACTCTACCAGTATATGAAGAGGTTGTGTGCCCAAGGATCAGCCCCGGCAATGGTGGCATTCAAACGTCAGCACCCTGCCTACGCAATGCAGGAACTCACCAAAACAGCCATGCCCATCAGTAAGCCTTGGATAGCTCAGGGTCAAGGGTTACCTTGAACTTCGGCGTCTGTAGACCCAAGATGGAGTTCGACTTTAGTCGGTCAAGTCGGATATTACGTCCCTACTGGCCAGAGGAGGGGAGAGATTCGTGGGGATTTCCGCACGAAAAATAAGGTACGGCTTCCTAAAACTCTCCGATTGCGGTGCAGGTGACTCACTAACGTCGCCGAAGGTAACTTAACGACCTCCGTCCTCCATGAGTGCAGGCCAGGAGATGGTAGGTCAAGCCACCTATTAGTCGACAGTGAGACCACAGTTTGGATATTACGCTTCGTGTAATGCCAAGCATTATCCGCAACATTCCTTTTATCTAATTCAAATTGATTCCTCTACGTGTTCTTAAGAAAGAGGTCTTGACAGACAGGCAGACGGATAACGAAGAGATAAGGTTTTTTTTCCTAATCAGGCACAGAACCATAAAAATTAAAACATTCTATTTACTTTTGAGGAAAAAGAAGTAAAGGATATTACTCTATGAAAATTTAGACAAAGTCAATTTTAGTTCCTGTTGCTATGACAACTATTATAGATGGCGATAAAAACGTTTGCTACATCTAATTTTCTTTTTATTACTAAATTTCCTGAATGAATCATATATTTTTAATTATGTTATATGCTATTCAAGGCGGAGACAAATCCAAAAAATCATAGATCATGAAAATCTGTTCAGCCGTTCTTGAGTTCTGGCAAAAGCACGTTTTTAGCCCTTTTTAGGGCTTTAGGGTTCGAATTTTAAAAAATCCTTTCTTAGTACACCTCTACGCATCAAAACACACATATTCTGCAAATTTCAAGTCTCTACGACCAGCGGTTTAGGCTGTGCGTTGTCTCTAGGTCAGTCAGGACTTTGAATTATATAGTATAAGATTACGTGTAAAACTACCCAATCTTTCAAGAGATTGTTTTGTAATTTTTTTATAATAAAAGTATTTTTTTATAGTTGGACTGCTTTATTTTAAACCCATTGAAGTAAAATATCAAAAAATAAACTAATTCATACAATATGTAACAAAAACAATATAATGTGCGTATTTTACAATAATATTGTACCTGTTTCGAAGAAAAAATGTGTCAGGTCCCCGTCAGGTCACGCATATTTTCAAGGCAGTAATTTTTATTTCTGCGCTAAGGTGCGACGCTTGTACCACAGAGCCACGCGGGTCACTATGTAAAGAGTTTACTTCGAATATAATGTCTGCCAGCCAAATAATGACATTTTAACGGAGCTCGTACTGGCAGACAAACCGTGTCTGCCGCGGCCCGACGGACCCTATCCATTATCGGACATATGGTGTCTGCCTTGGCTCATAGGGCAAACTATTATTTTCGACTGGGCGTTCAACGTGTTAATATGACTATTTTAATAAAGGTAAGCTGCCACATGTCCGCATTGTACACAACGGATGCATTGCATCAAATGAATTATAATAATATTCTTTCTATAGAAAGTCAAACAGGTGCATCCACCAATACGCATTGTGTGCATCAGTATGATGCGGAAATATGGATGCTTACCTTTAGAGATATGATTTCATATTATATGATATGATATCATTTCATATTTTCCTTCGTTATTAAGTCTGCCTTTGTATGTTTTGCATAAAGTTTTTAACATAAAAGAAATAAATACTTTGTCCAAATTCAGTTGATGTCCACTTGATCTTGATTCCCGTCATTGGTGTAATTAGGTTGTAACCTGCATATGTGTGTAAATAATCTTACTACTATTATAAAGCAAAGTGCAAGGTTATCGTAAATATGTAGTACACTATGAATAATTTTATTAACATAGAACACTAAAATCATCGCCTCAATCTAACCAGCACATGAAATATAATAAAAATATTAACAAATTGAGAGTATGATGCACATCCTCTTGTTTTATTAACCCCAATAACTTAATCTGAAACAATCTGATACTAGTTAAATTTGCACAGAAGCAGAGGCCGTGGGCCTCCACCAGGCTGGATGAACGGACCCCCAATGAGATTCCGGGGACGTGGCTACGGTCCCGGAGGCCCTCCGATGCGAGGACGGGGCTTCTTTCGTGGCCGAGGAGGCCCACGAGGTTTCGGACCGAACAACGGACCAAACTTTGACAACAACTGGGGTCCTATGGGCCCCCCACCGCCTGGTATGATGGGTGGCCCTCCACCGGGCATGATGGGTGGACCTCCGCCATTTGGACCCCCACCGGGTATGATGCCGCCTGGAGGACCTATGGGACCTCCTCCTAATATGATGTCACAGCCTCCACCCTTTGGTGGACCACCAGGAATGCCGCCACCAAATATGGTAAGTGATTTTAATTTCTATTTGCTTTCCAGTTTTTTTTTTTGGCTCGTAATTATTGCTTACCTTGTCTGAGGGAAACCTTTGTACTTCCTCTAATTTTAAGTAAAATTAGGTAAACAGGCTATTATTCTAGTAACATTCAAATTGCTTGTAATTTTGAGGCTGGGGTCCACTCTTTGGGTAGGTTTTGGATTTTATGTTTCACTCCCAATCGACTCAATCGTAAGGCCAACACTTTAACCACTAAGCACCAATGCTTTATCAACATAATAATGTTACTTAACCCACTATTTTGCCCCTCCAGCCGGCTCCAGAGTTATGGGTGGAAACAAAATCGGAAGAAGGGAAATACTACTACTACCATTCCCGGACGAGGGAGACCACCTGGACTCGGCCCCAGGAGAACCCTACATGCAAAGTCATCACCCAAGCTGATGTCGAAGCTATGGCTGCGGCAGGTACAGAAATATTATTGTTTTTCTTTAAATAAATATAAATAAACTATATGTTTCGAGGAGGAATTTTTCGACACCTAAACTTTTCTTATCTCTTAATGTAAATAATTTATTTCGTAATTACCTAAGATAATTTAAATAAGTGTTTTCAATAAATTAGCTGATTTATCAATTAAAAATATATTACAGATGAACAAATTAATTAAATTGAAGAACATTATAACATACAAACAAATTTAATTGGAGTGCTTCTTTGTAATGTTAAAAATTAAAAGATTTTCAATTAATGTAATGCAAATTTGCTCTGGAGACTAAATAACTGAAGAATCGCCAGAGATTGTAGATCAAGCGAATAACTGTTTTTTTTAAGTACTCTATCCCTAATGATGATAATGTTTTTGTTGACTTTTATGGGGATGATCATTGTCTGACCTCCCCCTCCAAGTTATATGAACCTTACATATATGAACGTTTGTTTCAGTCACAAATACACAAAAACCTAACATAATATGAATGTTTGTTTTAGTCACAAATACACAAAACCAAGGCCCTGGACCACAGAACGTTCCTATGAATGGACCGATGGGTGCGCCGATGTCTGGACCAGGCCCTATGGGCATGATGCCGAATGGTATGATGCCTACTGGTGTTATGCCTCCAGGAGTACACGGAGCCCCACCCGGGAACGGCGTGCCTCCTTTCATGACGCAACCACCGCCATGGGTTAAGGATGGTAAGTGCTTTGTGTGTTTTTTTTACACAAGCACACTGCTCACCTGGACCTCGATCCTGTTAAATAAGCCACCGTCATGCCACTGACACTTGAAAAAATGCCATTGAATTTTGGACTTTACTGTTGTCAGTTTCAAGTCTAAAATTAAATGATACTTTGTAGAGCGATTGAAAAGTTTAATGAATTCTTTTCATTTGATTTTAGACTTTAACTGTACAATGGTAAAGTCTACAATTATACCCCGTTAAATATAGCATGATCTCTGTGACATATGTCAAACTGTGATTCCTAGGAGTGTTGGAAAGTGACGATGGTAATTATCGATGTTACCGACTATTGTCGATGCTAATGTAACATAATATAAGCATTACTAAATTAAACAAATACTTTAATGTGAAATCTGGTAACAGGCCCTTGAGCCAAACGCGGCGTGTCTTCTCCCAGGACGTTGCATCCATCAAGGTCCTGGGAGAAGACACGCCGCGTTTGGCTCAAGGGTGTTGGATTTTATTTATCACTATTATTTTGGATAAGTGTATTCACGTGTAAATATTGTTATGATAAATATGGACAGTTTATAGTATGTGGTCACGATGATTCATCGCCCATCACTAATTATGTCGGCATGCCCATAAAGTATGACATTGATAGCTACTGTGAGTACTGTTGAAAAATTTAAAACTTCATAGGCGTGATTTTACTGACAGCTGTCACAGAGATCATGCTATACTTTACGGAGTATAAGTAGCATTTTTTAGAGTATCAGTGGATGAAAGTGGTTTGCCTTCAGCAGAATCGAGGCCCCGGTATACTGGTAGACTGCAGTAATAGTTTGCATCATGTAAACCGTGTGATTGTCTGTCAACTGTATAGATGTATATTAGTAAGAAAGTTTCACATTTCAGGTGTAACAGACAAGCAATCAGAAGAGATGAGCCCTTCAGAAGCTCTTAATGATGAAATGCCTCCGGGTGAGACTCCTCCCATCACACAACAGAATGACGGTAGGATTCAGATTCAGTAGTACTTGCCTGCTATAGATTTGAGATACTCATCATCATCGTCGGCTTTCAATTTCATATACATTAAATATATTAATTAGTTTCATAGATAAACGTTGATCTAGCTAGAATATAGCTACATAACTAGAATATTCATATTATTAAAACTTTCGAGAGAAAAAAGGACAGCATGAGTCGGTTTTGTAAGGCGTTCTCTTTATCGCATATGACGCGTTGTCACGTAGCACTAACCATGAATACTCACACATCAACACCACCATGCATGCACACAAACTATGCATGTTGTAATAATTAATAATACACGATTGTTTCATACATTTTGTCGAGAGTTTCCAGGGTGTGCCTTTGTCATGATCGCGTTAATTCCCGTTAACATTTTAGTATAATCATAATAATTTTTTTTTTTTCAAATTTCATAGCCTTAATTAGCTAATAATTACAAGAGAATGTTTACCATAGTTTATAGAAAGTTCATTAAGTGTTTTGCACAGCAGTCCTCTTGCTCAGCCTGCCTTTGTGGCATAGAGGCCTCCTCCAGCTGCTTCCACCACTTCCTGTCTCTGGTGTTCTATTTTTCATGGCTTAAAAAAAAAGAAGTGGGTTTAACAACGAATGAATAAAAAATAATCATTTTCATATTCATCAATGTAATAATATTTAAGTTAGTCAACATCAGGCATCAGCTAGTTATTGATAATAATTATGTAATTTTGTTATTGGTAGTATTTATACGAGCGACTGTATTACTAAGTGAGCCACTGACTGCGAGTGACGAGAAATCAACAGAACAGCAACTTACAAACATTAATTCTTACAGTACAAAATGAGAAACTTTCTGGGTGGTTTGAAAAAAGAACCTAACCTTACCTATCCGAGTCGGGGTACTCTGTGTCGGGGTGTTAAAAATGTTACATTTCGTCCTCTATATTTCTAGTCGCTCACTTAGTAATATAGTCGATCATTTTATAATTCCCCTTTTATTATTCAGTTAACATGGTACCCGGGTTCCCCCCCGGCCAAGGCTTCCCGGGCCCGTTCCCAGGCCCCGGCATGGGTGGTGCGGGCCCACCGGGCGCGTGGGGCCCTGGCGGGGGCTCGGGACCGCCTGCCTGGGGACACTGGCCCCCTCCGCTGGTCGCACAACCTCCTCCCACCATATCTAGCAGCGTGCCTGATTCTAGTAAGTACCAATGATTTTACTCCTTTAAGTATAATGATCGGCAACCAAAAGAGGGATCAATGATCACCCATCCTAAAGCCTGTATTAATAGATGACACTTACTTCAGAGATTTCTTACCTTTACAATTTTAACCTACTCGGTGACTCAGATATATAAGGCACTTCTCCATTATATTACTAGCTTGATATTACACATGAAATGTGCTTGTTTGCCACCTAAAATCTGAGAAGCCCAATTTGAACCACTTCCTGACGTCACATTAGCCCCTTTCCTATACAAAACAACACATGCAAGGCTGAGATATCACCCTCATATGATGCAAACAAAGAACCAAGACCTCCCATGCCTCTTAATTCACCATCAAGACCTGGAATTCTTTACCATTATAGCACTATCGGTGTTTATAATGGTGACCCCCCATTCCTGAGACTTTACCTTTAGCTTACCATCAAGCGAGGTGAAGTCGTATTGACGTATTAACTGATGTATATAAAAAATATACCGAATTTTGTATCGTCGGTGACAATACGATAATATGGTACTATGAAGCTGGTCTGATGATGGAGCCGAGAGTGAATGTAACAATCAGTTTGGGTTTATTTGTTTTGTCAAATACTCTGGTGCTACGTGATTATCCAGGGTCTGAAAATGACCATGGTGAACTTCTAAACGAAACAAGTTAAACATGACGTTTGGGCTCATTTGATTTGTCTTTTTTTAACTTATTTATGTATGAACTAGCTTCCGCCCGCGGCTTCGCCCGCGTGGAAGTCGGTATCGCCACCAAGTCTATTTAATAAAACGACTCTTCACTCGACTCACCACTCCACTCCATACCACTTTCCACTCCACTGGTCTCCCGTCTAACCAAAACCTTTGTAATAAAACAAACCGCATCATGACGTATGTTTGATTGCATTTGGTTGAGTAGAACCGGAGTTATGACGAAAAAACGATAACCTACCTAAAAACGACGTGCAGACGGAGCCGCGGGTATCAGCTTGTATAAAAAGTAGCCTATATGTTGCCAAAAAGTATGAAATATAATCATACCAAGTTTGATCAAAATCCCTCCAGTAGTTTTTGATCCATGCGTGCACATACAGACAGACAGAAAGACAAAAAAATTACTGATTCCATTTTTTGCATTAGTACCGATCACCAATCATAACCCCAATAGTTATTTTGTAAATATATTCAATGTACAGAATTGACCTCTCTACAGTTTTATTATAAGTATAGATGTGGCACGTGTATACTAACCACACTCGTTTATGGTGCAGCCACGCAGATGGGCGGGCAAGGCGGAGCGCGGGAGGGTTCGCTGGAGCCGGCTCTGGTGCCAGACTCGCCCTCATCCAGCCAGCCGCCGCAGGAGAAGAAGGAAACGGTGAGTCACCACTTGCTATATCAGTTGGCCTTACGACCGAGACTATAGTTTGGCCGCTGAGACTATGCGTTCCTGACACATGTCAATTCTTCATGACTAGTTATGTACAATAAATAACTTGTACCTAGAACCGTTCTCTAAACCTGTTCCCAACTTACAATAACATAATAATAATCACAGTCAGCAATTGTGACAACGTGATTTCATTTTAATTTTAATTTTATTCTAATTTGGCTATCTATCCGCCCTATTTGTTTTTCCAATTTTATATTTTTAATTTTGTTTCATTCTTATTTAATTTTATGTGATTATTAATTGTAATGATGGGTTATTGCCTGAAATAATAAAAAAAAATCATATTCATTTCATTCATTATAAAAATATGATTCATTCTTTCTATTAGCTTGGGTAGGGGCTTATTACAAAATTACATTTTTTTTTTTACATTAACACACATTAACAAAAATACAAAATAACGTTCTATTTTATATTTTTCAACAAACAGATTATTATTATTAAGATTACTAAAATACGCGGTTACAATTGCCTTGTTATTTTGTCTCATCACTATGAAAGCCGTATGAAAGCGAACATTTGACATAACCCTGAAGCAGCGCAGTTTGACGTGTATGACTTTTAAAAACTATTGATTTTATATTTTTAATTAATTAATTGTTAATCATTTTAGCCTAAAATTAATCTGTGTATTGTAAATTGGCACAGTAATTAAATTTTTAATGTTATCACTCGTTAATAAGGTCAATAAACGATATTTAAAATTTTGCCGTAAATTATACACCAGTTCAAAGTTGCATAGCCCGTTCGCTCAGAACCTGTCAGGAACGCATTCTTTCAGCGATTCTATAATAATACTAGTAATTTCTTTTACATACATACGCTCACGCCTTTTTCCCTCCGGGGCAGGCAGAGACAACAGACCGCCATCTGCCTCTGTTCTGACATACTTCACGCGCTTCCTCTACTGTCATTAAGCCTTTTATGCAAGCACGCCGGTTTTGTGTGCTTTTGACCTGGCCTTACTCTGCGAGGTCGACCCCGGCTTGCCTGCCCACTTACATGTGCCTTACCTACATATTTGGTGTGTCATTCGCTCTACGTGCCCCAACAATTTCTTTTACTTACTAATATTTTGAACAGATTAAGTGGGCGTGCTTGTCTGCCACCTAAGTGGTATAAAAAAAATTTAATATGAACCCGTTCCCTTACCAGACCGTGCCGCCCGAGCTGCTGGCCCGCGCGGCGGAGTGGACAACGCACCGCGCGCCTGATGGCCGGCCGTACTACTACCACGCCGCGCGACAGGAGAGCGTGTGGGAGAAGCCCGCCCCCATGAAGGAGCTAGAAGGTACCGAGACTTTGCAGGACACACTGTCGCCTGACAGAGCCTTGAAAAGCTTATTTTTGTTTATTTTTTTCGCATTTATATATGAGTGAGGAACACAGTGATAAAGGAATGTTGTGGTATGGTTGAAGATGTAGTGAGCAAGATGAGAAAGGGATGCTGAGATGGTTCGGATTTGTAGAGAAAATGGGTGAAAGAAAAATTTTGCGGAGGTCGGACACGACGGTGTCTCCCGTCCGAACTAAGCAGTCCGTCTGGGGTAATATACCTCCGCCCTACAGAACACCGCCCCATAATAACCATAGCGTTGTGTTCCCCAAGATAAGTAGGGTAGCAAGAGCTCACAATCCCTCCTCATCTTCAATCCCCATCTCCAACCCCTATAATATTAGTATGGGTTCGATAAACCATTCTCGATGTAATTTGGTAGCAACCTATATTAAAAGTTTTGTTTTCTGTGTACAGAAATTCAAGCGATCATCATGAAAGAGAAAAGAGAGAGGTTCAAAAAGGACTACGATGGCAAAATAGTGGACCTTGAGTCCGACGCCGGTGAGTTGTATACTACTATATCTATTTGTAAGATTTTCTGTAGACGGCGCCTGCGAGAAAACTATTCAGGGGCCTGATTCTGTAAAATTCCATAGAAATGATTTTAACGCCATTATTGTTTCCGTAGTCCCGTAGTTCCACCGTAAGCCGTATAACGCTATCGAATATACATGCGTAATTTATAACATTAAAGGAAAAAAAAAACCTATATTATAGTTGTCACAAAATAAAAGGCCCACTTTGACAGTTCGTGCCCATGAAGTTCTTAATTTTTTATCAATTGAAATGTTCTAAAGATAATTACATTTTTCATTGACAGGTGCCGCCCACTCGGCTAAGTGCTGTGCATAACGATTTTTTCATGTAGTCCACAGACTATTAATAATATGATTATTTATAATGATTTTCTGATCGGAAAAATGATCATCCAGGACGAGACTTGAACCCGCGACCAGTCCCTTACAGGGGGAAGACTCTGACCAACTGAGCTACCTGGACCCGTTCTAGATGCTCGAAATTTTCCGATATATTCTACGGCTTAGGGCGCCGGTGGAGCCATCTACCGTAATTCGTTCGAACTACGGTAACAATGAACAATATTGCAATTGTTTTTAAACATTATTTTTAGATTCTCCGCCCGATTAATTGAATGAAATTTTAAGCAATTGCATGCTAACTATTTACAATGATTTTCTGATCGGAAAAATGATCATCCAGGACGGGACTTGAACCCGCGACCAGTCCCTTACAGGGGGAATACTCTGACCAACTGAGCTACCTGGACCCGTTCTAGATGCTCGAAATTTTCCGATATATTCTACGGCTTAGGGCGCCGGTGGAGCCATCTACCGTAATTCGTTCGAACTACGGTAACAAAGAACATTTTAATGATTACTTATAGTCTGTGGACTACATGAAAAAATCGTTATGCACAGCACTTAGCCGAGTGGGCGGTACCTGTCAATGAAAAATGTAATTACCTTTAGAACATTTCAATTGATAAAAAATTAAGAACTTCATGGGCACGAACTGTCAAAGTGGGCCTTTTATTTTGTGACAACTATAGGTATACTATCTATTTTAATTTGGTGGTCACTTTGGTGGTAAATCATTGTAGATAATATTTTTAATTTGAGGGGTACCTCAAACGGCCAACACCCGTTAACACTCGTTTAAGGTACGTTTCGAACCTTATTGTATGTATTTTTTTTTTAGTTTTTGTAAATATAGTATTATAAGTAATATTATAAGTACTGTACAGTTCGCTTTTTTCTTGCCGCCTATACTGGGACCGCAAACAGAAGATCATGGTATGCATTTATGCGAAATACTTATTATTTACCGACTCCAAAAAGGGGTTGTTTCTCAGTTAATGTATTGTTATATGTTCCCTGATTATTTGAAGATTATTGGGATTATTTGCAAAATATTTTTGTTTATTATAATATGTATTGTTACAGTGGAGTCAATTTAATAGGTCACATTTGACGTTTGTCAGTTTTATATTCAACAACACAATCAACATGCCTAGTATTTAAAAAGAAAAAGGATTAACTGACACAACATTGTAATGACAAGACGTTCAGTTCTTTAGATCAGAACGTAGACAGAGAATAGTATATAGACAAGGCATTAAAATGACAATGACAATCAGAGAGGGACGCTCTTATACAATTTGATGGTAAGAGTAAGCGGGACGGACATAATGTCTGTTGTCCTTATCTGCCTACCAGGGTATTTTTGACGTTTTGGAGCCTGTGCTCCAAAAAGTCAAAACTGACACATACTATCCGACTAAAATGAGAAGAAACGGAGCCTAGAAGGACGGTCGAATCAGATGGGTCGATTTAAAATATTATCATAACCACAAGGTGGTGTTCGGTATCTAAAAACTAAAGTTCCCAAATTTCCTTTGAAAAATATACAGCTGTCAAATTATAAACTGAGAATGCAATGTGGATAAATATAAGTGTACCTACCCATAACACAAACACCTGAGTTTTGTTCCTCCTACTTCCTACTATCCTACAAATATTATAAATATTTATTTATTTATAATTCATACATACTAAGTCATTACAGGCAAACCTAATGCGACAGAGTAGAATACTGATAATAATAATTTCATTAACAAAATTCATCATGCTATAGTTAAAATTAGTAAAAGTACATAATAATTAACATTTCAAATAATTCGTGAACATGTCATACCATAAGGAATAGATAATAATTATTCGATTAATGATGTCAAAATAATAAGTTATTTAATAATGTCAAAATAATAAGTTACTTAATAATGTCAAAATAATAATTGCAATAATAATGTCCAAATAATTCAGTTAATACTGTCAAAATAATAATTCCACTAGTAATGTCAACAACCTATGTAATATGAAGATTAGTAAAGATGTTTAGATCTTTGTTACTCAATCACATGGGTAGGGTAGGTAATGCCGCGAGCAACAGCTAATTTATAATATTGTCCAAAGTTTACGCTAATTTCATATATTATTGAAATAAAACTATTTACAGTTTTATTTCAACAGCTAGCTTACACAACGAAAAACGACTTAGAAAAAGTTACTTTGTGAGCGTTTGATGGACTAGCGTCGGTGTCATTTCCTTTTTTTTATATACCACTTAGGTGGCAGACAAGCACATGGCCCACCTGATGGGAAGCGGTCACCGTGGCCTATGGACGTGTGGAACACGAAGGGCAACCCACGCGCTGCCGACCCTGAAGGTAAAGGGCATGGATAGGAAAGGGTTGGGAGGCTAGGAAGGGGCGGGGAGGAGGAGGGGTACAGTGAGTTCTGGATACCCTACTTACCGCCGGAAACACAACACGATGGTTATTATGGCTGTGGTCTTCTGTAGGGCGGAGATACTTCCCCAGTCGGACACCTCATTTCGGACGGGAAGTACCGTCGTGTCCTACCTCACTACAGCTTTCTCAAATCTGGCCAAACGATTACGGCAGATATCTATTGTCAGCTACTGCAAACCATGAAGGAAAAACTAGCTGCTAAACAACCGAGATTGATCAATCGCTTTAGGCCACTGCTGTTTCATTCGTATACCTTTTCGTATTTAGATCGTTCTTTCGTACTCTACTTCATGAATGAGATTTTATCACCATACATTACGGGTAAAATTCATAACCGGGCAACTTTAAAAAACTATTGCCATCACTCTCGGGTGAACTCTGACAGCGCGTCTATTTCCTTCTCTGTCTACGGATCAGAAATTGTTTAGAATGGTTTATTGGTGAAAGCAAAACGTAAAATTACTTGTATCTGTCATTATTACAATAAATATGTAATAGTAATTGAAAAAAGTTAAGCAATTGTGCAGTTAGTTAGTAGCAATTAGCAACGAAAAATATATAATTTGATGAGTCAAAAGTGGCCTATTAAATTGACTCCACATTAATAAGTTATATATTGTGACTTAATTTGATTGTTTATTTTTCGACCTATTTCGTGAACTAAAAACAATCAAAAATCATATTTTCGGTTTAGTTAGGTAATATCTAATTTTACAATGCATATTTATTAAAAAAAAAAGACTGAGAAATTAAGCAGTATTGGTTAGAATCTGACGACCAAGTTGTCATCCCAATTGTAAGCGATCTATTCTATAGAGGACAAGAAGTCCGCGGACAAAAATCCCTCGTCTGCGCAGGGTATAATTATGTTAACAAATCGGTCAATTTCACAGTCACGGGCGAAACAGCGGAGGACAGATATTTATATTATTGTTTCATTAAGCATTCGTAGAGGAAGCTCGTGAAGTATGTAACGACAGAAGCAAATGGGTGGCTGGTCAGCAAAGAAAATATTTTTTATACCACTTAAGTGGCAAACAACCATACGGCCCACCTGATGAGAAGCGGTCACCGTGGCCTATGGACGTATGCGACACCAGGGGCATCACACTCGCGCTGCCGACCCTGGAGGGCGGGAGGTTGGAAGGGAACCGAAAAGTGAAAAATTAATAAAAGCTTCTAACTAAAAATGCAATGCGATTACAAAAATAAAACACACCGCTGCTGTCATCCAATTCCATATTCATTTATTTTTTAACAATAAATCTGTCTGTCTAGCTCTCGACATAGATCCACATGAAGAGGGCGGCGCAGCGTCCGGTGCGGGGGAGGTGGAGCGCGGAGCCCCCGTCGCAGGAGCCGCCGACGCCGGCGCCGAGGGCCCAGGCGCCGAGCTGGACAAGGCTGACAAGGAGAAGGAGAAAGAAAAGGCGAAGCAGGACAGGAGTCGACCGATTTCCAGCACACCCATCATGGGAACCCCTTGGTATGAATGCTACTGGTCGTACTAAAATCCTACTAATATTATAAACGCGAAAGTTTGTAAGAATTTATTATGGATGTATGTTACTCTTTGACGCAAAAAACGGCTGAATGGATCTGGCTGTTTGTTACAGAGATAATTTATAGTCTGGAATAACATATAGGCTACTTTTTATCCCGGGAATAGGGTCCCATGGGTCACAGTAGCGGGAACAGAATTTCATGCGAGTGGAGCCGCGGGCAACAGCTAGTATAATATAA
Organism: Lithosia quadra; assembly: GCA_963576445.1. NCBI lineage: Eukaryota > Metazoa > Arthropoda > Insecta > Lepidoptera > Erebidae > Lithosia > Lithosia quadra. Next base: position 5,616,668 of record OY754897.1, read on the forward strand.
ATGTGAAATTGTTTGTTTGTTTGTTTGTTTGTTTGCGAAGATGTTTGTTACTCAATCATGCTCTAACGGTTGAATGGATCTAACTGAAAATCGGTACAGTCATCATTTAAAAACTTAACCAAAGAATGGACATACCATAACGACTTATATACGGTTCATTTGACTGCTCTACGTAATTATTTAGGCAATTACAAAATTTTAACTTTTAGAGTTCGCTACTGAGATTGCAAACAAGCACACGGCGTCACCTGATGGTACCTGGAGGCTGTAGCCTATGGATGCTTGTAACACAGTTCTATACGCGTCGTCCACAGAGGTCATGTTAAAGCCCTAGGGCCTCTAGACAAGGTAGGTAGTGGCATTGTTTGTCGACGTGCCACATGTAACTTCATACATTTTGGACTTTTGACAATTCCCTTCGTAGCAATTTCGCTGGTAGTAGAATGTGACTTTGTCTAGGCCCTCAATTGTGTGTAATGAGCGTTTAGCACGTTTATACGTGTATACGCAACTGGCATGCGTGTATGAAAACAATTTTGAAAGTTAAGAAGCGAAAGACGTATGCTAAGATCATAGCAAGTGGAAAGATGTTGCGATCTATAGGAAAAAAACGTGATTTGTATGTATGTATACGTGTCCACTGTGTGCGGCAGGTGCGTGGTGTGGACGGGCGACGGGTCGGTGTTCTTCTACAACTCGGCGGCGCACTCGTCGGTGTGGGAGCGGCCCACCATCCTCATGGGCCGCGCCGACGTCGACAAGGCCGTCACGCAGCCGCCCGCGCAGCTGCTCGAGCTGCAGGTAACTACCCTTGTCACCTCTACATTATTACTTCTAGCGTCGGTTGCCTTACGATTGAGAGGTTCCGGGTTCGAATCTTACCGACACTAACACACAAACTAACCGGTAGTTTACACAAGTTTAAACAAGCAATTTAGCTTAGCTAAGAGGGGTTAGGAGGACTACTAGTTTTGGTTACTAATATTTAAAAAAAATCTACATTCACTGCTAGATTAATAAGGCAATAGGCCGTCACTCTTATCGTACATTATCCATAATTATCATATGTACACAAATGCGAAATAGCGGAGCAACATTTAAATGTGTATAAATGACCATAGCGTAAAGAAAAAGATGCGTCGCTGTCATCGATCACGTCGACGACGGGCAACAAGACGTCCAACGGGGAGCTGAAGCGCGCCGCCGACTCCAGCAGCGACGACTCCAGCGCAGACTCCTCCAAGAAACAGAAGACCGAGGACAACGATGGTGAGCTGCTGCTCCTACTTTCTCTCTTCTACAATCTATCTTCTTCTTCAACCTAGCGTAAATTCCAGTCGCATCCAAAGCTTTTCGCCTCGGAGTCTGGGGTCCGCTTTACCAGTCTTAACTGCGGATTTGGCTGGACCTCGATATTTTCTATGAAGCGACTGCCATCTGACCTTCACAACCCAATGGTGACATTAGGCGATATCGAAGCATTGCAGCTAGACCGTTGTTGGGCTTTTTAGAGCTCCAACTACCCGTAACGACTGCCATAGATATTTGTGTGGCAACTGGGACCGACGGCTTAACGTGCTCTCCGAGGCACGACCAGACCAATGCAAATACCCATATTCATGCATACAAATTTACACTAAGCGGGGATCGAACCCGCGCCTCCTGCGCAGCGGCCGCGTTCACTACTGCTACGCCACAGAGTCGTATTCTACATATCTATACCATTATATAATTGTAAAGTACTTGTGTCTGTATATTGGAGATATATAAAAAAAACCCAGGCGGAACCTTGGTTAGCAGCGAGTTATTTAGGGACAGATGGGCCCTCTCCCCTCCCTTTCGGGACGGACGTCGAGGGGGGGGTATTTGTAAAAGTGTAGATGGGCCGGAGTCAGTTGGGGTGTGGTGCGGTTGCAGACAAGCAGAAGGTGGTGTCGTCGTCCCTGCTGGGAGGCGCCAACATCGACGCGGGCGCGGCGGCGGCGGTGGAGGCGGAGGTGCGCGCGGCGCGCGAGCGGGGCGCGCTGCCGCACCACCAGCGCCTGCGCGCCTTCCTGCACATGCTGCACGAGAAGGACGTGTCCGCCTTCTCCACCTGGGAGAAGGAGCTGCACAAGATCGTCTTCGACCCGCGCTACCTCATGCTCAACTCCAAGGAGCGCCGCCAGGTAACCACGCTGAGAGACTTTCTTTTTTTTTCTCTATTCACCCTGTTACGTATAACACAATGAGGAGTTAAATACCTTAAACCGAAATTATTAAATAAATTCTAATGACCATTTTATCCCTGTTCACCCCATTTTTCTGTAACATTATCTCTTACGGTTGGTGTCAAACATAATTATTTATTCAGATTTCTATGAAGCTTTTCATTGATGTCATTCAATCAAAAGCCTTACTTTTATTCTCTTCTCATGTATCTAACAGGTTATCCAAGCGCTTAAAATCAAAACCGCACAAAACTATATAGGCTATAAGACTTTGTACCGAATTTCACAATGTTGTTTTTACAACCAGGTGTTTGACCAGTACGTCCGCGATCGCGCTGAGGAGGAGAGGAAGGAGAAAAAGAACAGAATCGCGCAGAAGAAGACCGCTTTTAAAACATTAATGGAAGAAGCGAAACTGCACTCCAAGTTAGTATTTATATCAATCTTAATCATCATCATCTCCCTAACTTTTTCCCAACGTCTAGCTACGAAACAACCGTACTTTCCGTGAGGCGACTGCCATCGGTTCGCCACAATCCACTGTTGATATACTCGATAGGGCTCCAAGAGCCATGGACTCAGTGTGTTTCTTTTATACTACGTAGGTGGCAGACAAGCACACGGCCCTCCTGATAGGAAGCGGCCACCGTTGCATATGAACGTGTGCAACACTAAGGTGTCACACACGCGCTGCCTACCCTGAAGGGAAAAGAGGAGAGCTGGGAAGGGTTGGGGAGGCTAGGAAGGGGAGGGGGAGGAGGGGTACAGTGAGCTCTGGCTACCCTACTTACCGGCGGGAACACAACACGATGGTTATTATGGCCGCAGTATTCTGTAGGGCGGAGGTACTTCCCCAGTCGGACGGGAGATACCGTCGTGTCCTACCTCCTTGAATAAAGTGTTAAGAACGGTCATCCATTTTAAGCTGAGGGCACCATTGAAACATTAGGATTAACTTAACTTAGGATTGCTTATAGGATTGCTTAACTTGGCAATGGGTTAATCTATGGCTACCACTTAACCACATGTATAAATACCAGCCCTATACCGATATTGTGCGTTTAGGCGCATTATGACAATGAAACAACACATCGTCACCTGCACCCACCATCTGCGCTCGGGGAACCAGCCCGGCCCCCGCCTGCTCCCCACTGTTCCCTCTGCTAGTCAGAGGGACACGTGGAGAGCCTCGGAACAGCCTTCTAGAAGGCCACTCCCACCTCGGCCGGCATTTGGTGTGACAGCAGCATCTCCCATGACGAGTGGGGACTTCAGTAATATTGTTTAATTTTGAACAATATTACTGAAGTCCTAGACCCAATGACCGCATCAGTGAGAACAAAATGTCATAAGTAGTGTCATCTAATTCTTTTTTTTTATACTACGTAGGTAGGCAGACAAGCACACGGTCCACTTGATGGGAAGCGGCCACCGTGGCCTATGGACGTGTGCACGAATGTCTATCAATCTTCGAGTACACAAAATCAATAATCTTTAGGATTGAACACCACGAGGCCCATGTATTACAATTTATACCATTTCGTATCAGATCATCATTCAGCGAGTTCACGTCTAAGCACGGCCGCGACGAGCGCTACAAAGGTATAGAGAAGGCGCGCGACCGCGAGACTTACTTCAACGAGCACCTCGCCGAACTGCGCAAGAAAGAGAAGGAGGAGAAAGAGAAGGCACGAGAACAGGTGAGTGGGGGGAACACGCGCTTGAGTGGCGTGAGCGAGCGAGGGTGACACGTGGCCGTGGTTAGACATTAACCCCATAAACATAATAAAAATTGTGAAAGTGTTTTGATAAAATGATGGTTGGAATACCATAGGTGGCGTTGTAGTGGAGTTGTTAACTGAATAAATTCAAATTACATAAATATTGGTGGCTTAAAAATATCGATCGGAAAATGTCGGATTTTTATCACCACTTCCTAATACTATAATAATACCTTACCATATAATACCATAGAACTACTAAAAAATAAGTCTTAAGTAAATTCGTTCTCGATTGACTAGTTCCATGGAACTAGTGAGAATAATCCATCGTTCTAATACCAGCGGTTAAATTTTATTTATGGTACAGCCATAAATAAAATTTATATTTTGAAGTGTCGAACTTTATACTTGAATTATAATATTTATATGAGAGTATATTTGGTTAAGTACTGGCACGCCCACCTTATTAATTCGATCTTTATTCATGTAGGTTACACAGTAACAATTATATGAAGATTGTTGCTTCTGTATTTACAGCCAGATTCTCAGGGCTAAAGCCGTCGAGAAAAGAATCTGACAATAAAAACTAACTGTATTGAAAAAGTTCCTTTTGATATTTTCTAAAACTTTGTATACCTATCTAATGTATATTTCTTTGCAATATTATTGACATTATTTAGAGTAATGAAATGCCTTGTCCGACTGACACAATAAGGATTCATTAGAGCAGACCCTACGTTAATGCTGATAAAACCGCGGGCATAGCTTTATTATAGGTAAAACTTAAAATTCACATTAACTATTTTTGGTTTGGAGATAATACAATGGATTTCTCGACAGTGATTTTTAATAATTGTCTTAATAAATTATAATTATTAATTAATAAAAATTACGTGTGTTAAAACAGATGTTTGCAAGTTCGTATTGTACTGAAATCCGGGTTCGATTCCCTTTTAATATTAATATTTATTTTAATTGTGCATGTTATTTCAGAATATACCTAATATTTTTTTCAGTGCTGATTAATTCAATCAGGTTCAAATCCTGATGATTCTAACTCGTTGCGCACTAATCCAGATATATTTGGTTCGATTCCCAAATATGGTTATATTAATTTGCAGTTAATGCAAATTGTGTCACGTGAATTTTTGTGATTTGTGTGATATATTAATTTCTGACATTAATAATTTTATAATATTATCTTTTTAAAACTATAAATATTATATCTTTGACATAGTTTGTATAAAACACAATAAGAAGATGTTTTTAGTTACTACTTTGTTTTGCAAATTTGCTTTTTATCCCTAAGACTTTAGTGTTGACAATAAAATTGTTCAATGTAAAAGTATATATTTCAAAAATGTGAACAGAAACTAAATCAAAGATATTTCTATAATATAAATGAAAATATTCTTTGACCATTTGACCATCTATATATAATATTATTATTATTCTATAAATACCCATTTTTTCTAACGCGATAGTGTTTCTTGAAGACTGCTTTCAAAATCATATTACAATTTATATTAAAATTTACCCCAAATGTTACTATTTGTAAATTAAAATATATTTTCTAAAAAACCCTTAACAAACTATAACACCTATTATGTATAATATAAAAACTAACAAAACCTTACCAACACCTATACAACTTTCGTCCCGAGATTTATAAAGCGCTCTTCAGAAAAGCACTATCGCCCCCTAGCCGTTATATAGCACATTGCATCGTTGTTTGTGGCGTAGCGCGGCGTCGGCGCGGCGCGGGGAGCGAGAGCGGCGCGGGAGGGGCGGGGGGGTGGCCGATTGACGAACTCTAGCCTACCTCCCAACGTATTAACCGCAATGGTTGATGCGGGTGGAAATTACCGAAATATATACAACAGGGTTGTTCAAATGTCTATGAGAAGGGGTTATGTTTGCGATCGACGCAACGGCTAATATATCCATGTATAAGAGCACTTATGAGATGCTAAGGCAATATCTTTTGATTTTCAAACCATCCCCATGACCGGCCGGCCTGCCTGATTTGATGATCTACTTATCCACTGTTATGTGTAATTCAGATTGTAAAATGTGTACAAAATATAATATGATTAAAACCATATTATATAACCTATTATCCAAGTTATAATATCAAGATACGCCAAAATAAATATCTAATAATTGTTTAAACAGTTATAAAATGTATATAATCTGGGTTTTAAAATTAAAGTATCGTCAATCGGTCACACCTTGTCACCAGAGAACTCTAAGGTTAGAAATATTTTAAGCAGCTCAATCAAAAGTTGAATTAAATTAACAAATTCATAGAAATATATAAAATATCTGGCAATACTGCCCGCAATGATGTTTATTGTGGTCATTATATTATTTTCCCTAATTCTTTAATTAATTTACATAGGCAAATTTAAAATTACCTTCAGGGCGGACGTTCTAATGCGAGACCTTATACTAAAATCATTCTTATACTTTCTAATGCCGAACTTTATACTTGAATTATACTATTTATTTATGAGCATAATTTGGTTGAGCATAGACACGTTCGCTTTGTCATTTAGTATGAAAGATTAAAGTCCCCCTTTTATATATTTATATATATTTTAGATTCGTATACGCCCTCTAAACATCATTGACATAGAAAAATATCTCCACTTAATATTATATAGAGCAATAAAATCCCCCTTAAGCTTCAAGACAAAATAATGCATGCACATGCTAAATCAGGCAGTGTTGCCACGCTAAGGGGAGGACTAAATATACTGGCAACACCAAGACTGCCTCAGTGTTGCAAGCCTTGTATTGGTGATGGGTTGACCAGGTGGAAAATGTAAATAATTGAATTTAGAAAAATTAGGCACTAATAAATTTTTTTTCAGCGTTTTTCAAATGACACAGTTTATAATTATGAAAAAATTGATATTATTATTATATATACCAGCGCAAAAACTACTGAATCGATATTATTATATTTATACAATGATTAAGTTTGCACATTTAATTTTTTATTGTTTTATAATTATTAAAAGTAAATTCATAAAGACTAAAATTTGTTGAATAATAAATTTTATATTGTTAAAGGTTGTTTAAAGAATGTTTGAAGAATATATTTAAAATACAGAAAATGTAACAATACAGTTATATTAAGTGAAATTTAATCAACTTTACGGGTACGAGTAACGTTTATTAGAAAAATATCTTTATACTTAAAGTATGTAACGATAGAAGCCGATGGCGGACTGTTGTCTCTGCCTACCCCGGAGGGTAAAAGGCGTGAGCATATGTATGTAATGTAATAATTATTCTTTCTTTTACCAAATAATAAATTTATCTCGGTCCTGTGGCAAGGATTTGCTATTAGATTTACGTACGTCCTTGTTCGATGCCCGGGACGAGCTTAGTATTATGGACGGGGTATGTCGGCGTATAGTGCGTATGTATGTAACTTAAATACTTGCGAATAAAATATGGTGATTTTTTAAGGATTCATTACACTACTGTATATGTATGTACATGGATTGATGATAGAGAATGGTTGTCTATTGCCTACCCGGCAGGCACGTCGGAGGTGCGGGTTCGGTACCCGCTTTGCTCTTATATTTGTATGCATGGTTTTATCCATTGATTTGATTTGAATCTTGACTTATTCTGGGCTATGCTTACGGCCTGTTTAGTGGTGAGCTCCGTGGCGGGGCGATAGAATGTTTTCTGCTACGTCGGAGGTAGCGGGTTCGATTCCAGCTCAGTGTAAAATACTAGTACTGGAGCATAATTCAATAAAAATTAAGTTTTTAAATTGTGTGATTGTGTGTGTCATCATTCATCATCATTCTCTGAACCTTTTTCCCAACTCAGTTGGGGTCGGCTTTCCAGTCTAACTGTGATGCGGCTGAACTTCGATATTTTCCGTGGAGCGACTGCCATCTGACCTCCACAACCAATGGTCATTATGACCAATCACGATATCGAAGTTCCAAGTCAGACTGGTTGGACTTTTGTGGGCTCCAACTACTGTGTGTGACAGAGCGAAAACGTACAAATTTTTTTTTTCTCAAAATCTAATTAAAATTGAATGAAACTGAGTGATTTTGATAACCTCGCAAGCGTAGGTAGGTTTTATTATGATAGATCCCACCACTTAACATTTTTTTTTTTCAATTTTCCTTCTAATCGAATTGAAATCACGCGTTTTAAATACGTGGCGTTGCTGAATTGGGCTTCAGGGCTCAACCCTTAAAGGCAAATCACTTGATTACAATCACCATAAAATTACATACCAAGTGGTGATATTTCGATTGTAGGGATGTCATTATTAAGTGGGATTAGATGAGCTTTTAATGGAATATGGTTTGCTTTGAAAGCTGGTGCTTGCCGTATGGTCCCATTTCGTTTTTTTTTTGTTCGTTTTTTTTTATAGGAATTGAATAGTTTAGAGAAGTTAGCGAAAAAAGATACGCATTGAAGTAACTTATTTTTTTAATAATTCAATGATAAATTATTACCTATGTGTATGTACCCGTAAAATTGATTTTATTTTAACAAGAAATCACAAATTAAATATTAAATTCAATACAGTTATTAGGACAGAAAATATATAGAGACGAAATTAAAAGTTTGATAATCGGAAGTAATTCAGCGAAAATTATTAGTATCGAGTGGTTGGAACCACTTTGTGTGGGTTCTCGCGTACCTACTAATTTATGTCGCAATAGGGAACCCTATTTTTTTTGTAGCCTGTGTCCCCTATATGAGAAACACCTGTAAGCTTTACCGGGAGTGAGTGATGGTATTAGAGCATTCTCGACACTTTCCGTCACACACTATTTATATGGTTTCACCCTAGTTTTCAGTTCTTTCCCGCTGGTAAGTAGGGTAGCCAGAGATCACTGTACCCACCTACCCCCCACCCCTTCCTAGCCTCCCCGCCCCATCTCAGCCCTAACCCCTTCCGTTCAGGGTAGGCAGCGCGTGTGTGACACCCTTAGTGTTGCACACGTTCATAGGCCACGGTGACCGCTTCCCATCTGGTGGGTCGTGTGCTGCCACCTACATCATCATCTTCCTGCCCTTGTCCCAATTATTTGGGGTCGGCGCAACATGTCATTCTCCGCCATACATTCCTGTCCGATGTCATCTCCTCAGTCACTCCCTTCCTTTCCATATCGTCTTTCACGCATTCCATCCATCTTTTCTTAGGCCTACCTCTGCCCCTGAAGCCCTCCACATTCATGTGCTGCCACCTACGTAGTATAAAAAAAAATATGTTTGCATGCGATCGTCAGGTCTTGGGTTCGATTCCCGGGTCGAAAAACTGTTGTTAGAATTTCTAAGCACGAAATCTGATGAAGTGACCCGATTATTGACAATGGGCTCATCCGTTTTTACTAAGATCTGTCAAAACAAAAACAGTACGTCACTACGTTTTAATCTGACGGTGAATTCTCTGCTAGTGGCGAGGGCCATAAGAGAGAGTAACTAACGGCAAAAACCATAAAGACTTGGAATTCTTTACCAGCGCATGTGTTTCCTTCCTCCTACAGTCCGGAATCCCTTAAGCGGGCCGTGAAAAAGCATTTGATGAGGCCGTCAAGTTGAGGGCCAACACTGTAGCACTATCAGTGTATGTTGTGGTGACCCCGGTCCTGAGATACCTTTAGTTTAGCATCAGGCGAGGTAAAGTCATGTTAACGTGTCCTTTTTTTGCTTATTCAGTAAAAGAAACCAATCGATAGATATTTATAATATTAAATTTAAAAAGAGACAGACTTCCGATTACCAAACCTCCCAACTAATGCAAGTTTCTTTTTCAGTAATTAATATCTCTTTCTACCCACAGGTTTCTAATATATTCCTATCTCTTTTCAGCTCTAATGTATATTTGGTTTCAGCGTAGCATAGTTATTGAGCGAATAGAAGTGTTAAGTGTGTCGTGAAGATATGCTCAGCGATTTGATGGAAAGACATGTTTCTCTGTCTGTCTGTGTGTTTAGAAAAGAGTTTTTTTTTGTCATTTTCTTTTATTTATTTTATGCTATATCTAGTTATTTAAATATTAATTTACTTGTATTATATTTTCATGGAATCTATTTATTATATCAATTAATATATTATACAGTTTAAATTTAGTTAATAGAGTACCTATTTGGAACGTTTGCATTTGAGGGGCTCGGCTAAATGGTAACTAAAAAGTTAACAGAATGTAAAGTTAAGCATACTAACCAGGTCAGGCTTAAGATGGGTCGCTGGCCGAGTGTCCGGCGTGGGAGGTACCGAGACAGGCCCTCCTGGCAGCCCTCGGGGTGGGAGTCCTCACACTGCCGGTGCTGATCGCAGCGATGGTGCAGAGTGCGGACGCGTGGTCGACCGCCGCCTCCTTCTGCGAGCAAGTGATGCTCGAGAAGGAGGCGGCGGAAAGGGTTCGGGAGAGGCTGCACAGAGCTCTCCCGAACGGCGGCGGGCGCGGTCTAACGACCTCCGTCCTCCAAGAGCGCTGGCCTGAGGGTGACGGGTGGAGCCGCCTGTCACCCTAGCAGAAGCAGGCCGAGGCGGCGGCGCGCCCCCCTCCTTATTCCGGGGGTATGACGGGAACCACGCGGTTCCCAAACCCGAGGGGGCCATCTCGAATCCGGAGATGGCCCGGGTCAAGCCGGGGTGCGAGGGAAATGCTCTTTGGGCCACCTTACACCCTGGTGTCAGAAGACCCTAGACGGCGTGCGGTTTTAGTCGGTAAGAGTCCGACATAACCTGCCCCGCTGGCCGCGGGGTGGGTATCCATGAGGATTTCCGCACGGAAAAAAAAAGGCTTAGGATGGGTGACCATTCTTAACACACCAAGACCTTTACATGCTTCGAAGACCACGTTAAGTCGTTGATCCTGGTTGTGATACGGAACAGTAGTCAGAGGTCAGAATATGTGACCTGCTCACATAAATTGATTGACCAATCGAACCGTATCGCGCGTTCGTATTAGCCGACATATTTAAGTTGGTTTAGCTTACACCGGTTCTTTTGTCTATGTTAACCAATTGAAGTCCACCGACTTCTCACGTATCGACTGTGGTTAGAACTCGACGTCAAACAGAATAATACCCCTGACTAGTATTGCTTGACCTTACAATGTACTGAGCTATAGTGGACGGCATCTAACTTGGTAAGATTTTCGAGTGGTGTGAGCCCCACTACTCCAAAACCTTGCCAAGTTAGATGCCGTACACTAGACTTGTTTGTGGCAAAATGCGTCGCATAGAAACAAGTATAATGCACGGCATCTAAGTTGGTAAGGTTTTGGAGTAGTGAGGCCCACACTACTCCGAAATCTTGCGAAGTTAGATGCCGTGCACTATACTCGGTTACAACTTAAAAACAAACCCCTTGTATCACTGCCCCCCCCCCCCCCCCCCCCTATTATGTATGTATACCTTGATATACTTTTATTGTCTTATTTATTTTATCCACATTTCTTTATTTATTCACAACTGTCGAACGTCCATTAATTTATTTATGTTTGTACTAACCTTACCGACTGTTCTCTCCACAGACAAATTCACAACCAAATTACAAAGAAATATCTTCACGACCCACAGCCCGCACTTCTCCTAACACACAAGCCGCAATCACCATCTCTTTCTAACTCTCTCTTTATCTCATTATAGGTGAAAATCGAGTTCATAGCGCTGCTTAAAGACAAGAGTGTAGACAGACACTTGCGTTGGGTCGATGCGAAGAAGAAGGTCGACTCCGACCCGCGGTATAAGGCAGTGGAGAGCAGCACGCTAAGAGAAGATTACTTCAAAGAGTACTGCAAGCTGGTTAAAGAAGAGAGGAAGAAGGACAAAGATACTAAGGAGAAGAGTAAGTTCTGTTCTTTTAACACGTATTTATTATCTTTAGTTTGTAGGTGATCGATTTTTTTTGATTTTGGATCACTTGTGTTGAGATGTATTTTTAGTAGATAGAACACCAAACCACTGTAAAGTTCCAATAATCGTTTATTGTGTACAGTTTGTATAAGTTTGAGTTTCCGAATCGCAATTGCCCGTATAAACTGTTGACACAGATCTCGTACCGTCAGTTTTGTAACGACTTGTTATTTAATTATTGTGAAATGTATTTTTTTATCTTGGACAAAAAAATATACATACTATACGCGCCAAACAACTTTGCGTCTATGAAGTTCGCGCGAGAGGCGCATCAATGATGGATTTGTAGGTATCGCAGGGGTAACGTTCGCGCAGCTGAGGGGGGACGGGTAGGCACGTGGCCGGCCGATACGATGCACCTGCATGTTCAATCGTGCATCTCGCTCTGACGCGTTCGGTAATTTCTCCATTTCGTTCTAACGTACTGTTGTGAACTTAATTGTTAAAAGATTTTATTAATTTAAATTATAAATCTGTCGATATTATACTTAACACAAGTAAATTCTGAAACTTATGCACACCTACTCAAGAGACGAGTTTATAGAGTAACTACGCCAAGAGCGAATACATCTTTTGCAAGCCGGTTTAGTCCACATATAGACTACTACATTTACAATAAGGTAGCTAAATATTGTGATATTAAAAGAAGTTCACTAAAAGAGGCGAAAACCGAGGTTACTAAATGGCTAAATTCAATGACATATGAAGCCACCGAAATTTTGTTACTGCACTAACTTGTATATTATAAATATGTATCTATATACTTATAGTTTATTTTATACATAATATTATCTTGCATTACTATATATATCTACCTAAACAAATATATATCTAATCTAAGGCATAAATATTACACATAATATAATAACATTATAATTTAATTATATATACTAGATACTAAATATCACAGTTACATACCCAAATATCTCAATAACTTAGTATTTTTTGTTGCCCTTTCTCTTCTATCTTAATTTTTTATATCGGTTTTGGGATTCATTTAGAAATATATATAGGTACTTTTTTGTCAGTTTATTGTCCAAAAAAGATTTTTTATTTTTATTTTTTTTGTAAATTAGATACGTCTTCGTCATAACGACCGAGCTATAGAACCGGCAAAGGTAATCATCATGATACCCACAGGACAGGCTTGCCTAGTGTGGGGTCAGCGATTAATATTCAGCATTGTATATTTTCTTTTTGGCAATAAATTATTTATTATTATTATTATTAAATTGATTTATGTAAATGATGCTGCAATCGGGTATTAGGTAGGTATTATAGTTCTATTCAAAATATCTATGCACTGGAAATTACTTTAGGTCATTATTTATTAAGTTATTTGCCGCCTAAATAGATTAAATATTTAGCATGATTCAATTAGATGAAAATCTCGAATGACTACTGAGAAGGTTTATTATTATAGTACCTAATTCCTATTTTTTTTATTATAGTAGGTACCTAATTTCATACTCAGTACTTTTGTTTGCGACGGTACCTGCGCAACCTTGATTAAGTAGCTAACTTCGTAGACGCAAAGTTGTTTGGCGCGTATAGTATATGTTGTTGAAAATAAAAAACACCTTTTTTTCAACATACGTGAAAGTTTGTGAAGAACATTTCTGTACTAAACCAAAACACCCTGACCAATGCAGTTAACACATATTTGCACTGAGCGGGGATTGAACCCGCGACCTAGGAATTAGCAGTCGATCGTTATACCACTACGCCATAAAGGTCGTCTTACTAAACACAAGGCCTCTAATCTTACAGAGCGCGAACGAAGCAGCACCAAGAAAGAGAAACGCGACAAGGAGCGAGGAGCAGACAAAGAGAAGGAGTCCAAAGAAAAAGATGAGACCAAGAAGAGTAAGAAGAAAGAGAAGGGAGAGGTGAGTATGTCGTGTTGAACGCTTACAGTGCACTAGGTAGGGCGGTGGTGTCGGCAGCTAGAGCTAGAGCACAGAATCCGGTGTTAAAACTCTAGTAAAACAGCCAAACCTTGTGCTAATGAAACGCGTGGTGCCCTCTGTAGTAAGTTACCAAAATGGGAAAAGCCCACTTGTATAGTTTTGCACTTGTTGTTCGTATTTGTTGAATGCGGAAGAGAAACAACCTGTCCCTTAGACTGTATAATGTATCGTTACGTTAATCTTGGTTATTATTCTCTCTTTAGCTGTAGTCGTGCCGTGCTTTAAGCCGTCGGTCCCGGTTGTCATATGAACATCTATGGCAGTCGTTACGGGCTAGTTAGAGACCTAAAAAGTCCAACAACAACGCTCTAGCTGCAATGCTTCGATATTGTCGCCATTGGGTTGTGAAGGTCAGATGGCAATCGCTTCACGGAAAAAATCGAGGTCCGGCCAAATCCGCAGTTAAGACTGGTAAAGCGGACCCCAGACTCCGAAGTGAAATTATTATTGGATGCGACTGGGAATTAACGCTAGGTTGAAGAAGAACCTGTAGTTGGAAGCTAAGTCCGTACTCAACAACTACCAACTATAAGTGTATAAACTATACATTTAATGGTCCTTCGACCCGGATATTGTACACCCCTAGAATTCACTACCACTATCCAAGTGGAGCATACATCACTGAGGTTCATTAAGAAACATTTTCAACCGTTTTAGGACCCCCTGTCTCTTCCAATAGTGGATTGAAAAGTATTAATGGAGTTTATACTCTGTCTAATTTAGGATGATAAAAATGACAGTTCATGTCTATGAAGTATCGTATTTTTTATACAAAATTATACCCCTAAAATTATGGTAATACATAGACAAGCCCCGCCCACTTGTCATAGTTAAGCGTCTTGCAAGAATATAGCACAATTGACAATACACAAATGAATCGAATGAATCGTATTTAAAATAATTTATTGAAATTATTAAGTACTCATACTACTACAATTTTTGTGATCTAATTAGCTAAATATGATACGAAACATAATTACTATACCATAAAACTTCTCTTTTGTCATCCTGAAGTAAGTTGCCTAAAATAATAAAAAATAAAAAGTTTTTGTGTTTTTGTAAATATCGATTCCATATTCTACGGGAACGATAATCGAAAATCGAAAGATTCATTTTCGATTATATTGTATGGGCTACCCTACTGAGAGCTGTCATTTTTATCATCCTACATTAGACAAAGTATAGGAAATCCACCAGTAGAGTCGACCTTACTTTAATATCAATACCTTGGACAATGTGCTTGTCTGTTTCTCTATATCTCTGAAACAATACAAAGTAAACAACAAGAATGCATGTTATTAAAGAGAATGGTGCACTGTTAAGTGGGATATACTTTTATATTTACTTGCATTAATATATTGTTTGATATCGTTTTGGCAATGTCATAAATATATGGTTGAATAAATAACTATTGGAGAAGAAATATTGAAGCTATTTAAAAAGATGCTTGGGCTATGTTAAATCAACGATTCTGAACATAAAAATATTTCTTATGGAATTATTATGTGATTGTTCACGATAGACATAAAAGTTACGAAACGGATTTTGATGCGGTCTTTTTTCTATTATAAAGGTCTTTGTCAGATTTGACTGCTAATAGTAGTGGCCCTTTTCTCGACCAATGAAATCGCAGAAAAAAGTTGTCACGTGACCAAAACGTCGCCTTTACTTTTTCTGCGATTTCATTGTTTGAAGAGAAAGGCAGAGTTTGCAGAACTAACAGCAGTGAACCCGCGAATACACCGAGCAATGACACTCGAAAAGGTCCAGGGAACGTTAAACGGCCTTGAAATCCGCATCGATGTTGATCAGAAGTAAATTAGATGAGTTACAAAATATAAACTTTAGTAAATGGTTTATCAAATAAACTACCTCATAATAGCAACCCATTTATGTCCCACTGCTGGGCACGGGTCTCCTTTCCTTTTTAGGTGGGTTAAGGTTTAGACTACCTATTAAAGACAATACAGCCTTCTATCAAATGAGCGGACTTGAATACGGACGATATTTGTATATATCTGTCATATATTGAAGACATTGCCAAATAATTGCAGTGCGAAATCGTTTTTGTAGAATTAGTTTTTTAGCGAAACTGCGTCGGACATTTGAATTGACATGACTTTTTACGTATTGTTGATTCTTCACATATATTATTCTATTTCATAATTGGTGTTAATTTATTTACTTTTTAATATTCATGTCGCAGAGCCCGCCGAGTAAGTATAGTGTCTAACTATAATTTTATTGATATAATATTTTTATATTAAATTAAGATATTCTTTAATTTATACCCTTGAACTTAGTTTATAAGTATTTTCATTGTGGTTTTCGTTAACCCGAAGCTTTGGCTGCGTTTTAGAGCAAAACTATAAGCCGGGTTCGATGCCGGGTTATGGGATTTTTCAAGAATTTATTCCCGGGTGAAGCTAAAAAAATTGTGTGTTCACGACTTTACGTGTTTCTAGGTTACGTCTGCCGAATAATTCGGATTTTTTTATAAATACAAAATGCCGATTGTCATAATCTGCGGGTACTACCCAGTAAAGACATATTTTTTTAAAGTGCAGTTAACCGAGTCAAGAGTGTGTTGCAGACGTATGCTAACGGAGCGGCGAGGAGTGTTTGCGGCGGGTACTACATCGGACAGGCTAGGGATGGTCTGTAGCGTCTCGCGATTATTTGACTACTTACCCACCGACCAACCAGCATGCACAACTAGTTGTGCAATCGGGAATTCCAATCCCTTCTGGACTATAATGTTGAATTACCAGTGTTAAAGTTGAAAATTCTTGACCACACGATTATGAATTTGCAAAATGTTGAGTCATGTGGATGCCGATATACAATTATTTTTTAATAAATTCAACATTTTGCAAATTCAACATCATATACCAAATGTCGAACACCCTTCTTCACGGCGCAATTAGTAAATGCAGTTTTCTATTTATAAAAGAACTGTAAAAGCTATGCTCATTTGTTTTTATCATTGCTCAATTTTAACCGATGCTTTTGTTTTTACGTTAATAGAAGGCTGCACATCTGGTTGTATTCTGGGGAATTATGTTGTTTTGGTATTCCCGTCCGCACAACTAGTTGTTTACGCTAGTTGATCCATGGGGAAGTAGTCACTATAATAATAAGTTACATCAAACTGCAATAACTATACCGTTTTATTTTGAATAATGACCTATTATGGTCTTTTTGGTAGCGAAGCCAGCCCGCAGACTATGACACACGGCCTTAGGGAACTCTGCAAAACGTATTCTGTTTTGCAAATACTCTGCACTTCTGATTCCAGGCGGAGCGTCGATATTGCAGAGTTACGACTATTTAGTATTAGTTTCTGCATTGTGACTTGCGATTGCATGTTATTAATTACAATTACGATCAGAGTTACAAAGTTATGCGTGATATATATTTCCTATATTTACATTAACATATTTTCTTTTATTAATCTAAGGCCGTGTCAGTCTCCGCTACCTTGTCCGATGCAGTGTCGCTTTAACAAAACATATTATTTTTTATATCCACAGTGCGTTCGGTATTTTTTTTATTATGCTGAGCCTGATATTAGAATTTTTGAAAATAATTCGCCGCGATCGAAACAGTACCGACATTCTCTCTTGGTTAGAATTCCTTAAATTAGATCAATTCATATTTTCTTCATGGATATAATTTTCTTTCATTTAGATGTGTTATTCTACCGCTCAGAGAAAGGTGAACATCTTCTAATTAACTTTCAAATTGTCTAATTAAACTAAACTTTCAATTTAAATTTATAAATTCTAACCTCTTCCCGCGTGAATTATTGATCCCCTTCCCGCGATCCACAAAAACCTATTCCCCAGAGAAAGTTGCTTATATGCTATTCCAGACTAATTTTACCTCTGTGCAAGATTTCATTCCAATCCATTCAGTAGTTTTGGCGTGTTCCAAACAAACATCCATTCTCAAAAACATTTCTAATATTCATAGTATAGAGAGATATCGTTACTGTTAGTAGACGCGCAGTTGCTCTATAATTTCACACACTATAAGTCCCGAAACTAAAAACCAACGCAATGTGGATAAAAAGATAACAAGCAAGCACTCCTAAACCCTCCGTTTGTTGACAGAAATCTGACCAGTCAACGGCGGAAGAGGAACGGAAACAACCCACCCCACCCCCGGAACAGTGGGCGGACATCCTCGGCATCCCCGGCGAGAAAGCCGACAGCGAAAACTCAAAAACACCAGCTAAAAAGATCCGTAAAAATACCGACACTACTTACAAAGTGGAAAAATCGAAATCCAATTCGATTGAAGAGGAAGCCCCGTCTCCTAAGCAGCTGAGATCTTCGAAAAAAGAGATACAAACTCCAGAGAAAATAGTGAAAAGTGAGAAAACATCTCCTATCAAAGCACCACCAAAGAAACGGAAACCTGAGGAATACGAATCGCCAGAACAAGACGATTTGCCACTTTCCCTAGTTCCGAAGAAGTTGGAGAAGAAAAAGACCGTCGAGAAGGTGAAACGGCGGAAGAAGTCGGAGAAAGATTAGTGTTTGATGTATGTATTCTTTGGTAGATGATCTTACCTTCGTACTGCGCCGAGAGAGACTTACGACGAGTACTGAATGTGGGTAGATCACTGTAAATGAACTGTATTAAGATTGTGTTGCGAATTATAAGGTGTACATAGATATGGAATGTTGTGAGATGTTTTCGATCGTTGCATACTTACGTTTTTTTGTTATAATACCAATGAAGGTGGAGTTCTGTGTGACGCGTCAAACCAAGAGATAATATTATCTGATTGTAGACCAAATGCTCCGTAAAATATAGAATGATCACTGTTGCAGTTATCACTAGTGCTGTGACTATAAATGGGTTTATGTCCTGACACTTCGGGCATTTATTATTTATGGCCAAAATGCCAGGGCATAAACTCATCTAAAATCTCAGAAAATATAAGTAATACAGAGATCATGCTATACTTTTATGAACTACAATATAAAAAATACTATGTTAATGTTATTAATGATACCACTTGCCATCAAATGCGTCGCGTCGCGTGCATGCGTGCTTGTCAACCTCTTAGTGGTGTAAATAAATAATTACTCAGGTATTTTTTCTTTTTGTTTTACTTAACATTTTTTTTATAATTTTATTCATTCAATGATGAAACACAGTTTAGACTGAAACGTACTTGTTTTGATTACTTACAAAATTTACAGTCAGCAACAAAAGTAAACATATGAAACAATATACATAGCTCTAGACAAAAAATCATAGCTCTAAAGTCTTTGATATAATTTTATTATGAACATAAATATGAAATATGTATTTCAAACTAGTCCTCTGAGGTTATCGATGTATTCCAATTATGAATAATCGTTTGTAAAAGTGTTCAGTAACTTTTGTAACTTTCGTCGTTTTAGAAATATCCATTACTTTCGCGAAGTACCCACACGAATCTTTAAATATATATTGATTTGATACTTTTAAATTATGTTTTATTCGGTATGCAATGATCTAGAACTACAGACAGTATAATTTTATACTACCCACGGTAATACAGGCTCAACCAAGTGAATACATTACTTTTGTCAGTGTGTGCGTGGCATGGGCTGTGCAGACTGAGAGACGCGCTTCAATGTGTGATTAATTATTATTGATAATATTCTTAAGCTATAAACAGTGACAGTGTTTTGTGCTAAATCAATAAATTGACAATTTTTTAAACGTAATTGAGGCGTGATAAATTGAATTCGCGCCATCTAGCGAGATCATCTAGCTGAATTATCAAAAATTAGATAAGCCTGTATCGCACTATTGAAATTTTTTATAGCTTTATGATTTGTAACAGAAAATACGTTTTTTAATATTTCTCTACAGTTTTCCCAATGATATACCATATCAACTAATTGATAATATTAAACAAAATAAAAACTAAATTCAGTAAAGGCAGTGTTACTAAATAAATATTTATTTTGAGACAGAATATTGACAGATTTTCTAGTATACCCCGTTGTTCGACAGCGATGCTTCTACCGGTCTCCGGTATTGCCGGCACGTCAACCGCGGCATTGCCGTTTTGTCGTTAACTAGTGCACAAACAAGATGTCAATCAGTCTGCACGTACCTATTAAAATAAGATTAAACCTGAAATGCACATGCTATTTAATACAATAGCATGCTAATTAACATCATTGCATGCTATTGCGATTAGTAGATGCTGGTGAAAAATATTTAACAACGTAAGTTATACGGTTATTATGGAATTTGATATATCAATGTTTGTTATATTGTAGGTCACGGTTGATGGTTGTGACATGTAAGAAGTCTTCTATTTGAAGATAAAAGAATTAGCATGCTAATATTAGCATTAAAAATAGCACGTGTATAGCAGGCCTATTATTATTATCTGAATTAAAAATTGTTAACTAATTCGACCTTGTAAATATAGCAAAATTTTGTATATTTGAAATTTACATTAGGTTATCAAAATAATATAAGTTGTATTGATAGTAATTATAGTGCGTAAAACGATGGCAGAAAGCATACATGCTATTCTAAACAGTACAATTTGTCATAACGACGACCAGCCAGATTTTGAAATCTAGACTCTGTAGGACAGATCTACGCATTGTCTATGACTTTAACCACATGCCATCATATCCTGTAGATCAGAAATGTATCTGCTATCAGCATAGCGGATAGCAATTTAAATAACATGTTGCTATCTTAATATATATAAATCTCGTGTCACAATGTTTGTCCTCAATGGACTCCTAAACCACTTAACCGATTATAATAAAATTCGCACACCATGTGCAGTTCGATCCAACTTGAGAGATAGGATAGTTTTTGAAACGGATTTCGACATCCACGCGGGCGGAGCCGCGGGCAACAGCTAGTTATGCTATATGTTATTTGACAATGCTATTATTTGGACTACAAAATATGCTAAATACGGTATAGCAGTTTTAGGTTGTATAACATTATATCAAATAATATGTTTATCTCTTGTACATAGAGACGTTAGACTAGAGGAGGAATTTGTGACAAAGGTTGCCAAATAATTTTCAAGACTGAAAGGACGGACCTTTTCAGTCTTGAAAATATTTGCTAATAAAGAAAATTTCAAAAGCCTAGTTGCTATTGAAGTTAGTTTTCTTTGTTCAAAAAAACAACTTAAAACTTTTTTTTTATCGTGCGGTAATCCCCACGGGTATTCCTCTGCCTGGAATCTGGTGCGCCCTAAAAAGGATAATCCAGAGACGCCAACCGTCCTTGGCCGCCAACATAAGCGACCCCAACGTGTTGTTGGGGTATTGAATTCCCCCTGCAGAGGCGCGTGGAAATAAAACGCGCCGTCAATCTGGGCCAGCTTCTGATAGGGACCGTCACACCCCAGACCCGCGCTCATATCGCGCGATCGTTCTGCAATCTCCGGCTCCCGGTGCGCCTTCTGCGGCTCGGGACGGTGCCAGCCCTCTCCGGTTCCTTTCCTCTCTAGCGTGTAATTCCACGCATTCTCGCTGCTGACCATAGCCATCACCAAAGCCTACAGTGTGAGGCCTCCGATGGCTATTACGAGGACACGCCATCGCTCCATCCACAACTTAAAACCTTAGAATATGGCTACCAGTTTCTTTTGTAAATACGTATAATATGGTCTCAACCAGATATCAGGTTATCAAAATAATTCCTTATTATAGTGAACAATGGTATCATCTAAACACTCTTCGCATACTATTACTATACTAAAATACTGATGGATTTCATAAACGCGTTTCAATTTAAACAGCGTTCCCACGTTTTATTCAATGTGAAACATTGACTAGCGTTAACTTGGTTTTAACTTGTGAAATTAGGCCTGAAGATTCTTGTTAAAATGGTTGAAGTACCTATGTATTGTTTAGTTATTGCATGATGATATTAAAACATAATAAACCTACCCAAAACACTTCTATATTTTTTTACAAAGAAGTGTGTAATTCAAAATATCGCCCTCCTTTCACTGTTCTTCTTCAGTCTACGTTCAACTGTACTGGTCGATAATCAAAATGAAAATTACTAAGGTACAGGTGGCAAATTAAGGCCCACCTAAAAAAATATTGCTTTAAATCTGAGTATAATGCGTATAGGATGTCAAAAACATATTGTTTACATAGCTTGTACATTTTTCTATAATAAATGGTGTAAAACAATCAAGAAAAGCATATTTTTAGATAAGAAAATACACTTTTTTAAAACCCTTCTCAGGGGCCTTATTATACTACGGTAGTATATTAAAGCCCATATAAAAATTTGCTTCATTATTACAGTAAATCATCCTAAATTTGCCTAGAAATGCGTTAAAATAAAAGTAAACACTTTTATTTTAACTTATTTACTCATTAAATCATTTTCCTTTATTTATTAAACGTGGGCCTTATTGCCCTCTTCATATTAATCGTAGAAAATTTAGTTTCAAAGGACAAGGAGCTCTCTTTGGAGGCATTTAAATCAAAATCTGTAACAATGTTACAAATTATATTGTCAGTAAAATTCATATAGGATATTGACTTAGAACAAAAATATTAAAAGTATAATAAGGCCCAAGTACCGTTATAATGGGCCTTATTAACCTCATGCCACGTTTTTACAAAATAACCTAATAAACCTAAAAAAATCTATCTCTGGCTATGAAAAACCATACCCATTGTATTGTACAAGACATACTTACGATAATAAATACCACGTTATTAGTCAATTATTGAATTAAACGTAAAATAATTACCGTTTTTTGGTATGTAAAATTATAAAATTGCACAGTAGCCAGTCACTTCATCAACGCATCGCATGTCACTGGCACGATAGTGGCGCTAGCGACTGTGGACCAATATGGAAACATTCACACCGACATTGTGCACGTGTGCGTAAACAGTGAAGTGTCATAAAAATGTTTTTTCTGCGAAATTCAAAATGTGGGCCTTATTACCCCCTGGGCCTTATTTACCTCAGGTACCTTACTTGCTATTTAAACGATTCTGATTTCGGTGAGCATGATCACTGTAATCGATAGTCGGAAAAAAACACTATTTAGTGCACACATGGTATCTAGTACTACTCTACTCAATGGTCGGTTTCTGAACGGAAAAATTAAAGATGAGTCGACTGTACGTGAGTAGCTCTGTGTGGGTAAGACTAGGAGAAACAAAAAAAAAACAACAAAGAATTTGTTTATAAAAATGTTTTATAAATAACGGGAAACAGTGTTATAAATTTATTAGTAATTTGTATTATTGACATAAATTATGAACAAGAAAGTTTCTTTAACGGTGATCACTTGCACTACCTTCGGTATTGATTTCACGTTCTATACGACCGAGATATTACCCGTTCTATAAAACCGATCTTATTTACCCGTGATTTACTTTTGAAGCGGTTGTTCAATATAATTTGTACCGTACAATACAAATTGCGTTAAGGACTTATTTACAGTAAACGGTGTAGTGGCTGGCAAACAATCACTCGTAACCAAACTGTAGTAAATGTCGTTGGTGGCACAATTATTAACTTGTTTAGTAATAATTAATTTAAGTCAATATATTGTGTTGCTGTATATTTACCCAAAAAAAATATTTAAAAAAATGCGACTCAAAGGCCCCGCGCCATTAGTTAATCAGTCATTCTATTGGTTGTTTCTTATACATATTTACCTGTACTTATCTGCAAAAAGGCACATTAAAAAACGTGTCGTATTTTCTTTCAATTAATCGCTTCGATGTAAATAGTTAATTTTTACCAATAAAATTGAATGAAAACTTACTTGTAAGTTTGAAGTTAGACCTCAAAAGAATATTTTTTCGGGTCGTTCTTAATTTGCACTTGGTATCCGTCTATGTTGTTGTATAATATTATATATTCTTGTTAAAGTTGGTATTCATATCCGATACAAATTGTATTTACGTCGACAATAAATTGTTATTGTATCGGAATACAATTTGATGTTAATAGAATTTGTATTTGATATATTGTATTATAGTGGAGTCAATTTAATAGGCCACATTTGACAATTCATCAAAATTCAACATCGCAACCTTGTAACGGCACGCCGCGGTGGGCATCAAATTATATATTTTTCGTTTTGTTAGAACTGCACAATTGCTTAACTTTTTTCAACTACTATTACATATTTATGGTAAAAATGACAGATACAAGTAATTTTACGTTTTGCTTTCACCAATAAACCATTCTAAACATAATAAACAATTTCTGATCTAAAGAACTGAACGTCATTACAATGTTGTGTCAGTTAATCCTTTTTCTTTTTAAACACTAGGCATGTTACTCTATAAATCGAAAGCTGATAAGTAGAATCGAATGCAATGATTACTTGTGAAGAAATATCATCATAAAATTAATAACCACGTTGTGACAAAAAATTTACTGATTGCATTTTTTGCATTATAGTATCGATCACCAATCATCTCCCAATAGTTATTTTGTAAATATATTCAATGAACAGAATTGACCTCTCTACAGTTTTATTATAAGTATAGATCATATACTTGTCTTATTTTGCTCCTTAAATTTACGAAAGAAAAAATAACGAGACAGGGATTCACCTGAGGCTTTTAAAAATTAACATTATCTTTTCAAGTCCGTATCGATTCATTCGTTTTAATCGACCTTTTTAACAGGTCACCTCATTATGAATATAAAACTGACAAACGTCAAATGTGACCTATTAAATTTACTCAACTATCTAGGTGTAACGATACAAATGTGTACATATTTTAAGGTAATGAGTTACATACATGTTTTAATTGTAAAGTTTAAGTGTTTAGTGTATAGTTTACAGTGTATTTGTCGCTTCAGGAGTCGTCGGGTACGCTCGGCAAAACTCGGCAATATTCTTGGGGTAGTTTTAAAAAAGGTGTTTTTAAAACTACCCCCCGTTTTGCAGGATGGATTTTTAGATGACTAAATCTCTCTTGTCGGATTGGTTTTGTAGCAAGATTTTACGAACGAAATGCGAACGAACGAAACGAAATTTTCTATATAATTAGATTTCGTAAAAACTCGTTCTTGCAAATAACCTTTTTGTATACTTAAATAATTAACAAATGTTTATATTTTAAAATCAAAATAAATTACCAATAATAAATTTATATTAAAATTAAAATAAATCATATAAAAAATATAAATAATAATTTTAAAAACTTAAAATTACACAGCTCTATCCAAGCCAAAAGTAAGCATAGCTTAACTAGCTTGTATTTTTTACCGAATAATGCCGAGTGTTTCCGAAATTCCCGAACATCATTATTTATCTCGTGGCTACTCTCAAAATAGGTTAGATACACTCTGGTTTCTTGTCAAACACAATATTTCTTGTAAATTGTGTTATTCGGTGTGTATGTTTGTCTAATAAATTTAGAAAAGAAATATAAATGTTTAAATGGCAGTTTTAATAATAGTTGTATAAGTACTTGTGGTTTTAAGACTTTCATATTGACTTTTATATCTCTTTGATAGGATAGAAGACTAACGTATGCGTCGGATAAAAATACATTGCCGTCTTTAGGTTTTCGTACCAAAGGAATTTGTTTATATAACTCCACTATGTCCGTATATCTCACTATTCCGCGCACCCTCCGACTGTGAAATGATCTCCCTACTAATGTTTTAATAAGCGAGTTCGATGTGAAGTTCTTCAAGAAGCCCTTCTTAGATTAGAAGGTTTTTACAAGGTCGGCAGCGCGAGTGTGACGCCCCTGGTGTGTGCGCACGTCCGAGACCGCGGTAACCGCTGCCCATCAGGTGGGCCGTGTGCTTGACTACCATCTAAATAGTAGGTCGTATCGGAGAAACAGCAATAGATAGATACTTTATATTGCACACCAAACGTAGGATATAAGTAAAACATGCTTTGCACGGTCTTAGGTGTCCATTAGCACGCATGTCATCTTCTAGGTCGCCCAGCTATGGATGGCGGAAGTGGCATGCCCAGAACGTGGCTGTGCTAGCAAAGATTCCTGCATTTTACTGCAATGTCTCACAGCTCTTGCTTGTGTCTCTAGCAAGTCCACTCACTACCTTTTACAAAAGGACAGGGCCTCGATTCTGCTAAAGACAAACAGCTGATATACCACTGACGCTCTAAAAGATGCCATTTAATTGTAGACTTTATTGTTATCAGGTTAAAGTCTGAAGTCAAATGATATTTTGTAGAGCGAATGTAAAAGTTTTCATTTGATTTTAGACTTAAAATGTATAAGGGTAAAGACAATTAAATAGCATTTTTAGAGTGTCAGTGGTATTACAGTGGTTTGCCTTTAGCAGAATCAAGTCCCAGGTCTAATTACGGTTTTAACCTTACGCTACTGAGCCCAAACGGCAGCAATACGTGTCTTGACGTCACATGTTAGGTAATCCAAATATTTTTGGTTCATCTGCTTTGACCCGCACTGTACATGCGGTCTTGAGTTCAACTCCCAAACCTGGCAGTGTTATTATGTTATTACGAATGCGGCTTTTTTTAAAACTCAAACACATATCAAAAAACGCTGTTAATCCTACTCAAATTACCGATAAATTCACATTAAACCAAGATAAAACCGTTACAGTACGATCGGCTCTCAGATGTACTTTTAACCGATGCGTGTACTTATATCCAGTGGTAAATGACTAAAAATAATGCTATTTTCCCTGACTGACTAAAACTTCCTTCAACATTAAGTTAATAAATTCTAGCTCTCAAATTTTAATGATAAAGAAACTGGATTGTTGGGCATAAGACCATTAAAGTAAACATGCTGATTTTACAGTCGTTTTGCCCCCGAAAGAGGGTTACTCGCCATAATATAAAAAAAAAAACAAATTACTGTAGTAATTATAATAAGAAAATTAACTTACTGAATTTTTTTTACTCGTTCGAGTAGAAATAATAATTCATTTGTATTTTTAATGAAGAACATTGAGTTGACGCTGCCGCTATCGTCCGCGATACATTGTGATTGGTCAGTGGATGATTTAGGTACCGTGGCACCGGTGGCACTGTATACCGAATGTGTAAAATATTGAGCGAAAATAATCGTACTAAAACGTAAGCGTATTAGGTAAAAAAAGGGTTACCACAAGTTCTCATTTAATTTGTGCAAACGATATCAAGTTGGACATTATTAATACAATTTTTTTTTTGTTTTTTAAACGAATTCGTTGATCCTTTTATCGAAACTGCCCACAAAGTTTCGTTCCAAAACTGCTATAAAATCAGCGTGTATACATAAATGTTAGTTTACGCTAATATGTATGTATTGTATAGTAAACTTATATATGTTTATAAGATGGGTACATTGGCTTAGGCTACTATGTACTATAGATTAGCTGTTTAGAACAAAAATTATGTCACGGTCTGTCACGGTGCTGGGTGGAGGCAGGAATGAATTTCGAATGTGATATGGTACACAGAATTCAAGATACATAGGTGTTAAAGAATTTTAACGAATTTTTTAACGAATTTTAAAGAATTTTAACACCTATCTGTATAAGCATAGCGTGCCTTTTTGAAATGTTATCTGTATGTATGACAGCAACCAAAATTCAGTTTTGTAGGTTGTGGTTTTTCGCAATTATAATTTTTTGTTCCGTTCAGCTTGTCTAGTAGGTTTGGATACAAAACATGTTACATTAAATTGAGATAGATTTGTTATCTCAGTACTATTGATAGGTACCTCTGATTCCTGAGATTCAGTTCAGAGGTATCTCAGTTGAGCCCTACATTTTAAATGTTTTATGTCTGTAACAGACCTCCGTTGCTGTAGTTTCAAACAGGTGCAGATGTAGCTGGTGTCTGAGTGGGCGAAATCACGTTTGAACGACACAATATCATAGTTTTGAAAGAACGGGGACCAAAGAATTGACAACTTACGGCGAACCTATGCGGTTTCGCGGTAGAGGTGTGCTACTGGCATTGAATTCTCGAGAGTGCACAGTATACTAGTAAGATCAAACCAAAGAATGAATGATTAAAGCCCAATGCCAGTTGAGTTCTATATGAGTTATGTACACATACATACACGTTATATCAAGTTTCAAATGTATAGTCCTTTATTTATTTGACTATGAAGATATTTTTTTCTTAACTACCCTCGAGAATGTTTTTTGTAACTACCCTCAACAATTTTTTGTCAACTACCCTCGACTATCATGACTATGTATCTACGAATCGAATAAGCATTTCAATAATAAGTACATTAGTGTATTCGCGGTGTATTTGATATGTAACACTGTACATAGTTTTATAGAATTGTTTTCACTAGTATTAATAAATGTGAATAAATGGATGATCGTCTAAAATGTTCGTTTATTTACCGCCTATCCTTTCTGAAAGCC
Source organism: Lithosia quadra (assembly GCA_963576445.1). Lineage (NCBI taxonomy): Eukaryota > Metazoa > Arthropoda > Insecta > Lepidoptera > Erebidae > Lithosia > Lithosia quadra. The sequence continues at coordinate 5,644,855 of OY754897.1, forward strand.
TGCGGAGGGTTGGAGATATTATTTTTGCATCCGATATTCCAGTTTGAGGATGAGTTATAGGCTATATAACATCACGCTAGAATTCTTAGGAGGCGAGCAGTAAGTGAAAAGTTAAGAAAGACGGGTATTGCGATGCGGTGGTAATAAAAATTACAACAGAAACAAAAAATAGTATGGCGAGGAATTAAATACATTACATTAGATATGTAATTTATTATATCGGTTTTGTTTTGGGACCCAGCCCACCCCACCTGCAAGCCGGTACACCTTAATGAACTAGGCTCGACGAAGGCTTTTCTCTCGAGGTTGGTATGTCAAACGGCAGTTGCTACCATGAAAGTCGTTTAAGCCAAATCGAAAGGAGTAAACGGACCCCGAGTTCATTGGTAAGCGCTTCGTATGCAGCCGAGAACAACGCTATGATGATGAGTACAGTCATCGTCAAAAATTAATAATTTTCATGCAGATTACTTGTTTTTAAGATCTAAAAATAATCAACTACTTTAGATGCTGACTGTATGCCCACATGTATGTTCAAAGGTGCTTTAGTTAGTAATCTCTTTTACATCAGACCAAGACCATTGAAAAGAAAAAAGTTCGTTCAGTAGCAAACAAGCAGCCAAGATTTCAAAAAAATGTGTTCAGAGTCGTTCATAAACTTCATAATATATAACACAACCTAAGTTTTTTTTTAACATCAAATGTACAGACAGCTAACTTTACACCACTAATATTGATTAGTATACACGGCGGTACTATAGAGAACGAGATTTCCCGCTAGTACCACTGGTGGTACAGTTTGGTGGTAGTAGTAGGATTGAACGATAGATTTCACATAAAAGTGTACGTACCATAAACTCCGTTTCTTCCCAGGAGCCTCCTCCGGAGCCAGTAGAACCTGAACCAGAAGAGACAGAGCAACCCAGCGACGGGGAGACAGCGGCGCGCGCCAAGGAAGCGAGGGCCCAGGCCTCTATCAAAGAGAGGGAGCGAGAGGTCCAGAGGGCGCTGGCCACCAGCTTACGAGACCGTGACAAAGAACGGGAGTACCATAAACGGGATGAGGCTATACAGGTAAGGATAATGTCGGTTTTATTGATAGCCGGATCCACACCAAATGATCCATCTTGGATCGGCGATCCCGCGATCCGCGATCCAGGATCACGGAGCGGGATCGTGGATCGTGTTAGACCGATCCAATTTTGGAAACGTGCGATCCTAAAGATACGCTCCAAGCGATCCAGACTGATCCGCCTATAGCACAGTTAAACTTTCGGTCGCTATGGAGTCACACGTGCAGCAACGATGTCGAATTGTTGTGGCAGCAACAACCTACAACCTACTTGGATCCATAAGCATAAGCATTTAAGTATGTTCCTTGTAAAGGGATATTAGACGACGACTTTCAAAATTTTCCATTATGTGTGATCGCGCGCTCCCCACACAAGCGTCTACACCGAGCGCGCCGAGAGGCTGAGGCGCCTGTGTGCTACTCACAAAAACCGACAACTGACGGATCGCTCGCGGCAAGGAGCGAGCGCTCCTGCCGCGCAGTTTGAATCGCGCGAGGCAAGTCCACATCAAACGCTCCTGTGGAGCGCGCTCCTGCCGCCCGCGATCGGAGCGCGCTGGATCGTTTGGTGTGGATCCGGCTATTCACTAGGACAGAGGTAGGACACGATGGTATCTCCCGTCCAAGCTCAGCAGTCCGACCTGGATAGAACCTCCGCCTTATAGAACAGCGCCCCATAACAACCATCGTTTTGTGCTCAGGCGGTAAGTAGGGAGCCAGAGCTCAATGGGGGGATGCTGTGCTGACGCTGCTGACAGCGGGGAGACCGAAGTTTGCCGTATTGTCTGCACAGAAATCACTCACCACCCTCCAACCCACCCCCCTCCCATTTCACCCCCAACAGCAGGCAGCGCGAGTGTGACGCCTCTGGTCTTGCACACGTCCAAAGGCCACGATGTTCGCTTCCCATTGTGTGAGCCGTGTGCTTGTCTGCCACCTGAGTTATTTAAAAAAAATTAAGAATTACGCTTTCATTCGAATTAATAGGCTTTCATTCTAACTACGAAACGGCTGAACTTCGATAAAATTCTGTAAAAGGACTGCCACCTGCCTTCACAACGCACTGGCGATATCGATGTCCTGTAGTTAGACCAGTTTTCAGACTTAGGGCTCCGACTACCCGTAACTACTGCCATAAATGTTCGTATAGCAACCGGAACCGACAGCTGAACGTGCTTTTTGAAGCACGGAGGACCTCAAAATTACTAGTATCGACTTACCTGTATAATGTGTATGTACCTACCCAAAAATTATACCTGCCTACCCAATAATTGCACCGGGATGAAGGAGGCAACCCAGTACATACATACTCTGTATTTATAACTACTTAGTGTTTCAATTAGTATGCAATTTATTGCGTAACGGAATGAAGGCAAGTTTTAAAAAACAGCACTATAATTTTATTTTTAGGCGACCTGCGTTAAATAATTTTTGTAACGTATTAAATTTTTATAATAAAATAAAATTTCAATCCGTAACGCGATGATTGAAGGTCAATATTTGGTTGGATCTTGACCTTTACTCACAATTCTTCATTTAATGCATAACTCCATACATATATATACAGTTACGCCTTCTTCTCAGTATGATAGACAGAGAGTTTCCACTTGCTACGATCTTGGCATACGCCTTTCGCTTCTTCAACTTTCATAATTATTCATACATACCCGCCGGTTGGAAAAATAAGAAATTATATTGTGTAATGTGTTTTTCCGATAGCATTTCAACGCGTTGCTAGCAGACCTAGTGCGGAACCCTGATCTCCCTTGGAGGGAAGCCAAGAAGCAACTGAAGAAAGACCACCGGTTCGGCCTCGCGGCACTGCTCGTGAAAGATGATAAGGTTAGTTAGTTGCCGCCATGCTGATATTGTTACAATTTAGGTTACTGAAATAGTTAGGGGACCTAGGACCAAGGTGTCAAAATGGAAGAGGGGGCTGCTGTTTGATTTCACTTTGCACCAACAGTGGGCTAATTCCGAAAGTGGGAGAATTTCGCTATTTCAATATGCGGTTTGCTAGTCAGAGTGCCTGACGTGTGCCGTTTCACGCTCACTCGGAAGTGCGTAAGCGATAATAAAATTTGTATTGGATATAAAATGATTCGTTTCTTGGTGGTCATATTAGCATGTCATACTAATATGACCAGTGAGAATCGCTTGTATTGGTGGTCATACTTGTCATTGTCCCTGTCATACTAATATGACCAGTGAAAATCGCTTTTACTGGTAGTCATATTACTTTTTAAAACATCCTATATACTTTATTTAACCCTTACAAAGGCAGATGCTATATAGGTAAAGACCACATAATTAAAATGAATTTACTGAAAAACCCTTCTAATTTTTAAGCTGAAATAAATATTATTTTATTAATAGAATGTTTATTTTTTATTTCGTATCTTTATTTTATTTTTCTGTTTATGATTTTGTGGTAAATAATGTCTCAACATATGTGGTAAATATTGCACTCTGCCCGTCAAAGAGTAGCAAGCGACAGTAACAGTAACAAGCTACATATCTACAGGGGAAGAGAAAACTATTATATTTAGAGGGACAATGACAAGTACGACCATCAGTACAAGCGATTCTGATATCAGTATGACATGCCAGTATGACCACCAAGAAACGCCGTTCACATCAAGGCGCTAATCTATTCCTATACAAACGTTTACTCACTCACGAGTGAGCGCGAAACGAGAAAACGCAAAACTCATACTAGACACTCAGGGTCCGACAGCTGGGTTTGCTCCGCACCGCCTAGCTCTCTAGCTACACCCAGTGTTAATGATAGATTTTCTTACTCGCTCACTAGCCCTTCGATAGCTACGCTAGTGTTAACAATAGATTTTCTTTCTCGAGGTGTTCGACAGTATAGCAGCATCTAAAAGCTTATACGTGTGTTGTACAGGAGCGGCTGTTCATGCAGCACACGAGCGCGCTTGCCACCAAGCGGCGCGACAAGCTGCGCTCGCTGCTGCAGGAGCGCAACGTATCGTGCACGGCGCACTGGCGGGACGTGCGCGCCATGCTCTCCGAGGAGCCCACCGCGCCCGTCTACTCCAGCGCCTCGCAGGTGAGCACCGCACTCCACACGCGGCTATAGTGCGCGCCATCTAACGTGGCCACATTTTGGACTAGTGTGGGCCCCACTACTTCAAAACCTTGTCAAGTTAGATGCTGTACACTATACTTGTTTGTGGCAAATGCGTCGCCTAGAAACAAATACAGTGTACAGCATCTAACATAGCAGGGTTTTGGAGTAATGGGGCACACACTACTCCAAAATGTGGCCACCTTAGATGCCGCTCACTATACCTACAACGATAACCACCCACAGCGCACGAAAACGCAGAGTTGTCTAGGCAGGCGGGGCTGCCGCGCGACTGCAAGCACACACGCAGTACAATTAGATATTCTGTGACACACGTGACGCGGTCGACAGTTTTGAATTCGAGTTCGAGTTTTGAATGTTTTGATCTTTACCTAAATATCTGTACTATTGTTTGTGAGATCAGAAGGTACACTGCACTGCAACTGCACACACTACGTGCCCCTCTGACTAGCAGAGGGCACAGTGGGAAGCAGGTGGGGTGCGGGTTGGTTCTGTGTGTCTGTATGTCTACGCATGCCGACTTGTACGTATAAATAACTGTGTAGTGTAGAAGGATGTCGAAAAAGAATTCGAAGTTTTCTGTTTATATGCATTACAAAAAGTGTGAAATAATGATTCTAAACCTTTCATGCAAGCCCGCCAGTTTAAAACCTGAACTCATATTGTATTGTTGCAGATGGAACGCGAGTTCCGCGACTACCAGCGCGACAAGCAGTCGGCCGCCAAGACCGCCATGAGGCAGCTCCTCCTGGAGACCAGGTCCATCACGCACAAGAGCCTCAGCGCCGTCAAGGATAACCCCAACGCGCTGCAACATGTTCTCGACGCGCTTAAACACGACGCCAGGTCATATCTTGTTATTTTTTATAACACTTAGATGGCAGACAAGCACACTGTCCACCTGATTGGAAACGCTCCACCGTAGCGTATGCACGTGTGCAACACAAAGGGGTCACATTAATTGTGCTGCTGACTCTGGAGTCTGAAGGGGGCGCGGAGGGGTTCAGTGAGCTCTGGTTACCCTGCTTACCGCCGCCGCAGCGTCGGGAACACAACATGATGGTTATTATGGGGCGGTGTTCTGTAGGGTGGAGGTACTACCCCAGCTGGACCGCTCGGTTCGGACGGGAGATACCGTCGTTTAATTTAATATTCAGTGCGATGTAGGATGTGAATTTCAAAATAGTTGTTCACTTCGCTAGATGGCGCTCTGTGTCTTGCTACATCACGACAACACCACGATGGTTGACCTAATTCCAAAATTTCCATCCGCAGGTATACAGCACTGGACCACATAGCGGAAGAGCGACAGCAGATCATCACGAGCTACCTCGAGGAGCTAGAGAAGAAGGGCCCGCCGCCGCCCCCCACTGCCACGGAACCTTCTAGAAGGGCCAAGCAGTGACACCATAGAACATTTGTTCCAAGGTAAATAAAACATGGGGTCAGCCATGGTTGACAGATAGAGGCTCTACAGGGGAGGGGGAAATTCAATCCCCAACAATACGCAGGGATATCCTATGCGGCGGCCAAGGCCCGTCGGGGTCTCTGAGATATTCTTTCTAGGGCGCACCAGATTCCTCGGCCACGCAGACCGATATGACGAGACTCCGTGCGGTTACTAAAACCGCACGCAGTCTCGAATTCGACATAACCCGGTGGAGGGGAGGGGGGGGTATTCGTAGGCCAACGAAAAAAGGCTCAGGCTACAAAGTGCAGGCTGCGGGCCGGAACCTCCACGCGGTGTACCCGGGCAATGCAGACTGCAGCGCGTCTCACTCACAGGGTAGACGCTGCTGCCACAAAAATGCCGGCCGAAGCGGGAGTGCCCGCCTAGCCTAGAGGGCTGCTCAGAAGCTCTCCACGTGTCCCTCTGACTAGCAGAGGGCACAGTGGGAAGCAGGTGGGGTGGGGGCGTAGACGTAGGGCGACAGTGACAGGCGTGTGCGCGTGCCGACTTGTACGAAATGAGCAAATGGGCCGACTCTGATGTCGTCAGTTGTATTTTCGACGCGTTCCGTTGTTTTTATACGTCCATGGCTAATAAATGTTTTCTTTTTTTTTTCAGATATATATCGTCTAGGTGACCTGGGGCTACAGGATGAGCTGTAGATTAACTGTACATTCGAAACAGTCAATGTTGAATATTCCTTTAGATGTAATTTTTAAATGAAATAAATAAAAATAAATGTTACTTGCCACTTTATTTATTTAGTTGGATAACGCCGTATGCTCGTTCCTCAGAACTTATTATTCCAGACTATCTAGATCCGTTCAGCCGGACAAACAGCGACATGCCACCACTATATACACCTATATTAGATTTTCCCCCTATTCCATCTATCCCCTACTAACTTCATACCTACTGGTAGGGGCACTCAAACGTACCCTTGAGGCAAAAGGTTCTTTCTTTTTTTTTTCTTCGTGTCAATGGCTATCAGTCTTTCCCTCCTTCCAGTTTTTGGCTACGGCCACAGCGTTGTCCGTTGCTTCACATAAGTCCCCGATAGTGCAGGTCACAGAGAGAGAAGGGCACAGAGGGCAAGAGAGCAAGGTTCTTTCTAGGAAAGCGTGATCCATCGCAGACCACATCGTCACTTACCATTAGTTGAGATAGAGGTCAAACGTAAGCCTATCATGAATTAAAAATTGTCGGTTGAGCACACACATCCATTTTATGACTTTCACATTATCCTTGCATTAACACAGCTATATAGTCAGTTGTCCGTGACTTCGCCCGCATGGGATTGTTCACAAGAAAATAAAAACTCTTAATGCCATACATTATTATTTAATAAAATATAAATAACAGTACACTATTATAGCTACAAAACAAAGAATCAATCTAATCAATGACAATAAGTTAATCATTAATTTATTCTTACTCTGCCATTCAGTTCATTAATTCGGTGTTATTTCTCTAATTATAAATTATTTAATCAATTAAAATATGCAATGAATAAATTATTATAAGAGTAAGATGAATTATTAAAGTAGGCTAAATATAAATTATTAGTATTCAAAAAATATAAATAGTCCGGTCAATTTAGACATTCGAAGGTACATAAATTCCCAACAAGCTGAAAATGAGTAAAATTGTTCAAAACATAATTATAAACAATACCTGAAAGTTCCCCATCATTCCCGTGTAAGGAAAAAAAAATATTCAAGGTCAAAGGTTAAAAGAATGAGTTATTCACGATTTTCAGAAAAACGGTAAGTTTTCTCACGAAAGTACCTCAGACAAAAATTGTAGATTGTAAAATTATCTATAAAAACGTATCAATAATTTTTTCCTACGAGCCACCGTTTCTGAGATATACCGATTCAAAAAGTTATACCCTTCACTCTCATTTTTTGGTCTAAATTGACCGGACTAAAAATCTATATAGAGGTTTCCCTAAACCTCGTTCGTATTCCTATACGAACGTTCCTACTAGTGTGGGCCGTTTCGTCGTATTCGGTCCACTTCGCATTTGGTCCACTAGACGAAAACGTGTCTATTTCGCATTTGGTCCATTACGCACTTGGTCCTTTTCGCATTTGGTCCACTTTGCATTTAGTCATTTTCGCATTTGGTCCACTTTGATGGTTTGAAGAAAACAAATTTTACTTAACGCACTCATTTTGCAAAAGTGGACCAAATGCGAAATGGACGTTTCGCGAAGTGGACCATTTGCGATATGGACGTTTTGAGAAGTGGACCAAATGCGAAATTGACCAAGTGGACCAAATGCGAAATGGACCAAATGCGACGAAACGGTGTGGGCAAACCACAGAAATCATATTACCTAGGTATCGAAGTGCGATACGTATTACAAGCGCGAGATTAAATTTTAAGCACTAGACCCCGTACAGAGATCGCATCCGTGAGTAATGTCTATGTATGCGTCGCTCAAACAGCCATTGTATGGAGTTTAAATTCTGTATGACGTATTCTGGAGTTATAAGAAAGTGGCGACATCGTATCTGGTAGAAACCCCAGCAATAACAGTTCTATTCTCTAATTAGTTCTGTGGTCCAAACATCCAGGAATTATATTTCGATCATGCAAAACAATAAAGTATCAAATACCAGTAATCAGCGATAGCTGGCACTTCCCCTGGTGCCACTAGTAACATTATCCAGTTGCCAGTCAGTAATCCAGGTCATCGGCAGTGAACCTGATGCGCCGCGAGGGGAGCTCCCAGATGCGAACATTGCCGTCCGTGTCGCCGGCTGCAATGCGACATATTCTGCAACACAACCGTACATTGCATACATACTGAGTACCTACCCCACCAAGTTTTTGGAGCCCAAGCTGGCAAGTAAGATTTTCCTGAGCGCCAATACCGGTTACATTCAGAACTTGCGCCTTAGGGTCAATTTATAGCCTTAGGGTCAATTTATACTAGCGCAGAGTCAAAGCGCATCGAAGCGTCTATCCAAAACTGGATATAACAAATTGAACCTTAACTCCACAGCGAGCGTAGCGCTCACATTACTTCTGAGATTATACATATATCAGCGTTGGTCACGCGCAGACGCGCGAATTCCGAAGAATGCGCGCGTCTTTTTATGATCTCAGAAGTAATGTGAGCGTTACGCTGTGGAGTTAAAGTTGAATTTGTTATGTTTAGTTTTGGTGCTCCGTCGCTGTATACCATATTCTCAAAACACCACATTCGAAAAACATCACATTCGCAAAACACGATATTAGCAAAACATGATATTCTCATTATATCATATTCTGAAAACATCATACTAGCAAAATATATTCGCAAGAAACCATATTCGCTATAATATCATATTCTCGAATTACCACATTTTTAATCTAAAAGTAACATCAGGGAAAAAATTAAGAATATTCTTGATAGGTATGTAGGTACACAATAATGTAGTTAATTCATTTTATTTCTGAAAATTATATGATACTGGCTGACCATGTATTTTCCTTATTTATCCATATATTATAAATGCGAAAGTATACCTGTCTGTCTGTTACGCTTTCACGTCTGAACCGCTGAACCGATTTTGATGCAATTTGGTATAGGAGTAGATTAGACCTCGAGAATGACATAGGCTATGTTTGATCGCGATAACCTACATCCCTTTAGGTGCATTTGGTCCTTATTATCATTTCGTCTAAAGTATCAAAAGGTCCATAGCATTATAACGACCAGTATCATTTCGTCTAGTTCATGAAATGGTCCATAGTATCTATTCGTCTAAATGTCAATTAGTCTATCTCTGTGTAAAGAGCATCGTAGGACCACATGCACCTAAAGGTTTTTATTAGATAACTAAATCACTAGTCAAGTCAAGGAAATAAACGCTTATATTTCTTCTAAATAAAAAACCTTTCGAACTTAAAATAAAATCACCTTTCGAACTTAAAATAAAATCACCTATACAATGATGAGTAATAATTATATTAAGTATTATTATTATATCTTTACCTTTTCCATCCAACTATACGAAAAACTAGACGTAATGATACTCTGGTCGTTTTGATACTGTAGACGAAATGATAATATGGACGAAATGATACTGTTGACCTTATAATACTACATGTGTGATGTTTTACGAATGTGGTCTTTTGAGAATATGGTATACAGCGACGGAGCGAGTTTTGGATAGACGCTTCGATGCGCTTCGACTCTGCACTAGTATAAATAGGGTTTGGGTTCCGTTCTCCTGCTATTCTTATTTGATTTATCTTAGCTTTTACGAGCGACTGCCACCTGACACTCCATTTTCGAAAGAAAAGCCTATTTAGGATAGAAAAATCTATCTATATATATAAAAAAGTTTTGTTATATTTTTTTTTTTTTTTTTTTATGTCGGTCACGTCAACATGACTTCACCTCGCCTGATGGTAAGCTGAGGCAAAGTCTCTAGAATGGGAGTCACCATTGCAAACACCGATAGTGCCAAAATGGTGGCTCTCAGCTTGACGGCCTCATCAAATGCTTTTTCACGCCCCGCTTAAAGGACCCGGGACTGTATGAGGAAGGAAACACGTGAGCTGGTAAAGAATTCCAGGTTTGTATGGTGCGGCAAAGGAAAGTGGCACCGAACCGCTTGGTTCTTGATGGAATTGTTTGCACCATATGAGGGTGGTATCTCAGCCTTGCACGTGTTGTTCTGTATTCGCTGGGTGCAAAGCGGGGAGTAGGGACAGACGAATCGATCGCAGCGCCCGCGGTGGCTAAAAAAGGAACTCGCGGCGGATGTCATCCTTGCGCATACATAGTGGAGTGTTGTTGTTTATTGTATTTCGTTAAAAATAAAGAAATATGGGGCACGATACCTGCTGTGTTGATAACTGTAAAAACACTGGCGTAAACAGTGCTTGTAAATTCTACAAATTTCCACAAGCACGTTGGAAACAAGAACAACGAATGAAATGGATAACAGCCGTCAAGAAGATATTTGCTGTGTATTAGTAAATTTGCAGTCTCCAATATTTTCTACTAAATAAACCAATGAATGTTGTTTGGGATTTTTTGTACATTTTCATAATGATTAAAATAAAAAATTCAATAACACAGTTCAAGTACTTTTATTTCAGAACACATCAATAGCAATTTGGTAAATAAAGTGTTATATTAAAAACAATGTCAACATTTTTCTTATTAAAATAATTACTTACACTTATCAAACACAAATAAATTATGAATGTTTAAACATTAATCAGTCAGTAAAGAGTCTTAAGTTTATAATTTTTCATAGATTAATTATGTTCTTACCAGTAAAACTACGCTTTGGCAGAATCTGTTTATCAGTTTGATTCAGTTCCTTATTACCAATCCTCACATACAAATGTGGTAAATAATGTTTAAAATAAAATTCACCACTTTTGAAAATGGCATCTTTTATAAAATGTTCATCTCTGTCTACTCTAATTGAACAACTACCATTTTCCACTGGAGAATAAATAAATAGATCACACATTGTCATACCTGTGACATACATTTGCGTCTGAATTTGAGTGTAGTATGTGTGAGTTTTCTTTGATTCTAGGTTACTGTTAATAAACTCTAAATATTGCACATTGCAACATTTACTGCTAAAATCTACAATAGCTTTGTTATGGCACGATATTGGGCATTTAAATTCAACCAGCTTTTTAATACATCCATCATGTACGACAACTCCATCTATGCTTGTGCAGAGCCAAGGCTGAATTTTGCTCACAATTACTCCAACTGTTATCACACGACAGTTGTAAACCTTTTGGTATTGTTGTAGCGCATGACTTTCATTACGTTTTCCATAAATAGTAGCCTCACAATTAATTGATTTCGGGAACAGCATATTATGTACCAAACTATCAATTGATTTTGATTTTCGCACTTTTATATGATGTACATTAATACTGGATGAGATTCTTAATCTTCTGGCAGCATGCCACTCTTCGCAGTTTGACTGTTTAATTGTTTTGCAACATAAATCAATAATTTTGTCTTCTTCGATCACAATATTCTCTTCGTAAAACTGTTTTAGATTTTGGTCAATTTCTATATTATCACTTCTATAAACTTCAAACTCTTCTTTACAAATACAAAAGTACTTGAGACATTCCATGCAGTCTTCTGTTTGTAAATTAATCTCAACCTGTTCCACTAAATTTTTAACAACTTCAGTAATGCAAGCATCATTTTCTTTTGTATTAAAACACAAAGTATCAGCTCGCATTATTGACTTTAACGCTGACTCTCCCTTCAAGTCCGAAACATCGATTGGCAAAGGATCACACCTGATTTTCTTTGCCGGTGGATACATTTCTTCAAAATATTTTCCTTTTGAGTACTTCTCTTTGGCAAACTGTCTGGCACTGGGTCTGCCCCATTGCTGTTCTTCACTGGTTTTCGAGAAACTACCTTCATGGTTGATGTAGTATATTAGAGCCGCAATATGTTTACACCTGCCACTCTGATTGTACACACAATCACATTTTCCACTCGTAACATGACGACTAGAATCAATCTGTAAAAAAATAAATTATTTCTTTACTTTATATTTTTATTTTATATTATATTTATTGAAATAGATCAGTGTGTACATACACCGGGGCCTATTCAAATTGTATAATATATCAAAATGAACGAAAGCCTAGGTAGGTATACGACTAATAGACTACCTATATTTTTCTGTCGCGACCACATAGTATTACATACATCTAAGATTGCAAAAAAAGAAGAAATCTGCTTACATTCAAGGATGTTTTGTATGGAGTCGAAGTCACTGAAGTTTGACGAATTACACGAGCTTCAATGGTGTGGCTCGTTTGATCTTCGCATTTCGTTTCTTTTACATCTTGCACATGTTGAGCCAAAACTAATTGTTTGCCTTTTGATGTTGTTTGGGGTTGGAAATTGATTTCGTGTGTTACTGCTGCAAATCCAGTTTGTATTATTAATTTGGCCATAGAATTGGTTGAATTGTGCCAGTTTACACGGCAAATAAAAAAGGCCAACGTTACTATAGACGCTATACATTTACATGTTTTTAGTTTTACAATAAACGATTTTAAATACGACGTTTCATTGAAAATATTTATTTGTTTATTTTACTATTCGTAATGACAACTCGCCATTTGACACTTCAGAATCCGCCTAAAGTTCATCCGCTATTTGGCGCTGCCGTCGCGCACCCAGCGAATAGGAATGGAGAGGGTGGGACTAGTTGGTAGAGCTCGTCGGAACACTCCCCATGGTATATGCGGTAAAAAGCTGCCAAAGATGCTATATCTCTGCGCAATTGCAGGGGCTCGAGAGTATTGGTAACTTCGGGACTCCCAATAATACGGGCCGCGCGTCGCTGCAACCTGTCGAGAGCATCTAACAAGTACTGAGCAGAGCCATCCCAGAGATGAGAACAGTACTCCACGCCGGAACGGATTTGTGTCTTGTACAGAAGACACCGTTGCTCCGGCGTGAAAAACCGTCTCACCCTGTTCAGGACTCCGAGTTTCCGCGAGGCCGTTTTGATGATGCTCTCGATGTAGTTTTTATTATTCAGTTTGCAGCGAACATCCATGCCAAGTATATCTAGGTTATCCGGAAGTGGCAGTGGAGTGTCCTGAAGAGTAGGAAGTGGAAGGAAAGGAGATACCTTTGCTGTAAACGCACAAGCCTGCGTCTTCTTGGCATTGAACTCGACCAGGTTCTCAGAGCCCCACTGCGAAATGAGATTCAAGACCCGATCAAGCTCAGTGACAAGAAGCTGTCTTTTTTCCCCTACGTCAGCCTGCTTGTCCGCAGGTTGACCGTGATATCGTCCGTGCAAGGTGCTATCATCTGCATAACAATGAATGCTGCCTGCTGACAGCATGTCATTGATATGCAGAAGAAACAGAGTAGGCGATAAAACGGACCCCTGCGGTACACCTGCATTGATCTGCAAGAAAGCCGATGCCCGCCCATCACAGAGCACTCGGATGCGGCGCTCCTGCAGGAAGTTCTTAACCCAGCTGCATAATAGGGGAGGTAGACCAAAAGCAGGCAGCTTGGAAAGAAGCGACTTGTGCCAGACTCTATCGAAAGCTTTGGCGATGTCAAGACTGATAGCCAATGACTCGCCATGCTTGTCCATAGCCTCACCCCATAGATGTGTGACGTACGCCAGAAGATCACCCGTTGACCGTTTCGGCCTGAAGCCATATTGCCGGTCATTAATTAGGGAGTGATCCTCTAGGTGACGCATGAGCTGTGCGTTGATGATGTGTTCAAACACCTTGCACAGCATTGAGGTGACGGCTATGGGTCGATAATTGCCCGGGTCTGACCGATCCCCTTTCTTGGGGATCGGCTGCACATTCGCTTCCTTCCAAGCTGGCGGCACTGTACCCGAGGTGTATGAGATGCGGTACAGTCGCGTAAGCATGGGAGACAACTCCGCTGCGCATTTACGTAGAACCACCGCTGGAATTCCATCGGGACCACTGGCCTTCCGGACATCGAGTGATTGCAGCACTGCACGAACATGGCGTTGCCTGATAAAAATATCAGGCATTGCGTGGTCACAGTTAGGAAGTGTCGGAGGCTGCATACCGCAATCATCAATTCGGGAATTCGCCGCAAAGAGATTAGCTAGCACGTCAGCTTTCTCCTGCGGCTCATGAGCCAGCGATCCATCGGGGTTTCGCAACGGGGGCAGCGAAGGCTGGCAGAAGTTTGATTGCACGGCCTTGGCCAGACGCCAGTAGCCACGGCTGCCCGTGGGGTGCGCCACAAGGTCCTGCCCAAGCCGTGCAATGCGCTGGGCATCCGCTCTGATGTAAGCCCTCTTGCATACCTTTGTGGCTTTGTTGTACGCTGCCTTAAACTGGCCCACGCCAGGATCGCGCTGCGCGGCTGCTCTGGTCCAGGCGCGGTACGCCAGCTGCTTCTGGTGAACAGCCTCAGCGCACTCGCGCCCAAACCAGGGACGCGCCTTGCGGGTACCGGTGACATCAGTGTATGGGATATAATATTCCATACCCAAACTGATCTCACCGGTGACCGCAGTAGCACTTTCCGATAGAGTCCTATGTTTAAAGCAGCGATCAGCCCATGGGATGGACGCATAGTAATCACGGAGTCCATCCCAGTCTGCTGACGAGTAGTGCCAAAGCCGTCGCTTCCCCTGCGCAGTTCGTGGGGGCGCTACGATGGGCACCTTGGAACAGACCATACCAGTGGTCGGAGTTACCTAAAGCGGCATGCACCGACACACTGTACTGGTCTGGGTGACTCGTCAGCAGAAGGTCTAGCAAAGAGGGCGCTTGACCTGATATTCTTGGTATCCTGGTGAACTGGTGCACCAATTGGGTCAGGTCATGCGTGAGAGCGAATGCGTGGGCGGCTCTTCCCGCATGGTCAGTTTTGGCGGAGCCCAACCAGGTCTCATGGTGGGCGTTAAAATCCCCCAAAACTACCAATTCCGCGTTCGGAAACCGCTCCTGCGCATCATCTGCCGCCTGACTCAGATATTCGAAGAGTCGAGTTGTCTCGGCATCTCCTGTGTGGGAGCGGTATAGGCACACATAAATCTGGCTTGAAGAGCCATGATCTACGTGTACCCATAGGACGGAGAAGGAGGGGTCCTCTAGGCAGCGCAGACGGCGACAGCAAACATCCGCCCTAACAAACACGCACACCCCGGCCTTCGCCCGGAAACTTTCCTCAATAACGTAGCCGGGGTAAAGCAAGTAGGTCGTGTCGTCAGGGCGGCGTATTTGCGTCTCCGTCAGAAAGAGCATGGCTGGCTGCGCCGTCTCAAGGTGGTGGTGGACGGCGTTGAGGTTTGTATGGAGTCCACAGATGTTCGTGGATTCCACCTCAAAAAGTGGTTTGGTGGGAAAAAGTCGAGCCGCTGTATAGCCATTTTCTCTATTTTGCGCTGCCATGAGTGAAAGGGAAGAGAAGGCGTGAAAAGGGAGGTGATTGTTGTCGCAGCACCGCGTGACAAAGCGTGGAGATTGGTTTCGTCCATGGAAATGAGGCACGGCGGAGACCGACCCGGCGGACGGAAGGGCCCCCGTACCCTCCCGAATATGGTCGCCGGGTTCCCACTCCGGTCACCAACCGGCACGACGAACCATATCGGGATTATGCGCGACCTGGTGGGGCAGCCTTCCGAGGTGGTTAGCCCCAGTTGGGCCCCTGTACTATGCCGCGGGCGGCCAGCGGCACCACCGTTTCTACGGGTCTCCCTGTCCGGCGGGTCGACCCACGCCATGAAGCCCCACGCCATAGACTACACCAATACCCACTGGTCCCACTAGTGCTGCAACAACCATCACCTCAAGCCCCGGCTATGCACCTGCTGAACCCTGAACGCAACCCAACCGAGGTTGGGTTACTATGGAGGGTTTTTCGCAGGGTGCACGGTGGTACCTACCCGGCCCAATTTGAGGCAAATTTGTGCCATCAAACTGTACCACCTAGTAATGTTATATGTGATAGCTTAGAACTTGGAGATGGACACTTTTAATTCTGCCATGGGGACGAAGTATAAATAATAATAAATAATAATATGATAAATAGATGCTGACCCTGTAAGAACTTTCCGACACTCTTCTTGAATTTTTTTTTACAATGATTTTCTGATCGGAAAATCTTCATTCAACTCTTCTTGAAGTACCCCATATTGGAGACGCTGGAGAAAACCAACTAAACACTATTATATTCCACTCACCCACTCTGGTTGACGGTGATGGCCGTCACACACCCCCCAGAGCCCGTCAGTCCATCCACAGGGATAGCCCGCCCGCTGATCACGTTGTAAAGCTTGATCAGCTGCCCCGAGTTCTGCGCCACGCCCAGTACGACCACGCATGGGTTGTTCGGCAACCAGGTCATGCACGAAATTGACACATCCAGACAAATTACCTTTAAACAATTTATTAGTAGCAAATATTAAAGAATAAATAAATATTCTACTTCATAAGCGCTATCTAGACCCTAAATGTTATGGGTTCTAGCATGCGGATAAACATACATAATTAATTTGTTTTTAGTACATACTATATGTACCTACAACACATAGAAACACCCAGACCAATATTCATATTCATGCACACATATATTTGCACCGAGCGTGAATCAAAAATCCGCGACCTCTGACTTAGCACGCGGTCTTAAAACTTAGAACACTTAACCGGTTGGGTACGCCACACTGTTAGTCTAGGTATATTGACATACTTATTTATCTTTTTTTAATTCTATTTCCGGTAAATGCTTGCTAACAGCTGGGCCCGTAGTAATAGCTACCACGGAAATCTTTATGTAAAAAAAAATTGGTTGTCTGTAAAGTCGGTTTACGGATGATAAATTTAGGTACGTGATAACGTCATAATCATTATTTTATGTAATACTAGCGACCCGCCCCGGCTTCGCACGGGTGCAATGCTGATACTAAATTAAATACACTACAGAAGCGGAACCTTACTATTTCACGCGAGAAGAGAGATACATGTGTCACAAGCCAACGCTTTGACTCTGGCCTCACTGCTTGGGCCTCTCTATCGCTTGTTGCGCGCTCTCGCTTGCACGCACAGGCTCAGGTGGAACGTTACTATGGAACGTTACTATTTTTCATGAGTGTTGCTGGTATTATCAATTTATAAGACGTTATCACGTCAAAAATATTATTATACGTTACGTTACTAAGATCATCGTAGCCCAAGTTACCTAACCTCAGCTGCAGTTAACCATACCGGCTTTCCTTTCAGACGGTTAGTCGCTCCCGCAAGAGCCATGGTAAGCCAAATCAAACGCGACAGTGAGAGAGCGGACTCCGAGTTGCAAAGTACAAGCTACGCATGCAAACCTCACACTTTAGGACTGCTAAAGCTTCATTAAAAAAATTTTCGCGCCTTTACTAAACATTTACAGCTACGAATGCGGAACTAGCACCCTGTTTCAAGCACCTGTATTAGTCATCAAAAATTTAGCTAAAAATTAAACATTATAAACACATTTTACCTTCAAAGGACTTGTCTGATTAATATCATATAATCTCACTTCCGAGTCTATAGACGCTGAAATGAACACCCCTGGTTTGTGGATACTGAAGGCGACATCGACCACACACGTGTGGTGTCCGTCTAACACTTCGTACACGGGATCCACCATCTTACTATTAACTATCGGCTGGTATGTCGTCGTTTTGCACAAATACAAACTGCCCGTACTGGAACCAACTACAAAAATATCATCTGGGACCTTCTGATCGCTCGGCCGTAAAGGATAGCTTTTAATAAAATCGAAACAGCTGATATCAACTGCTGCCATTTTGCGAGACCCATTGATACAGTAAGATATAACGTTTTCAAACACTTTCACTTTTAAATGCCCATTTACTTGCCATACATTAACACTGCCATCACTTCCAGAAGAAATTAGAATGTTGTCTGTAGCGCTACGTCTCTTGCCTGTGCTAAGTATTTGTATTGTAAGATATGTATTAGCAAGCGCCGCGTCTGCCCATTGCAGTCCTGTGACCCGCTTTGATCCGTGAGAACCCGCAGGAGAACTCAACAAATCCGCATCTAAGTTCCTCAAATTACATAGCACTACCTCTCCAGATGTAGTGCCGTACGCGAGTAAGGCGGCAACCGATGGGTGATACTTGACAACAGAAATACAGCTCTTTTCAGTCACATCTAAACTTCTTACAAAAGTATCGCCGGCGGTACGTTTTACAGTATAAAATCGAATTAGACCGTCATCGTTACACCAGTTTTCGTGTTGTTGCTGACCTACAGATACCGCTAGAGAGTTCCCAGCGTTACTCCAGCATAAATCTAAGACAGACCTGGGTTCATCTCCTCCTCCTATACCCGGGATGTCTGTCAACTTTATCTCTTGAAAGAGTTTCGCGTTTAAAACCTCCTCCTCCTCAGAATCGGAAGAATTATACGCCAATTCCTTATCATTTTGGTCTAATTGTTCAAGCATCGCTGGGACAACTTTTCTGAGGAACTCATTCAAACCTGGTGGAGGGTATTCTTTGAGGATCTCGTCTTGAGCGTTCAAGTCTTCAGGAGTGACAAGAGAACCTGATTCTTGGCACAAAGTTGTTTGAGAACCGACTCCGCTTTCGTTGAATTCACAAGTTTGTGTTGACGAATCTATTCCTTCCGCACTACTCAAAGAGACCGAGTCAAAGCCTATGGCTTCGCTGTCATAGCCGCTCAGTCCAGATACTCCAGACATTATAATAATCAAATCAATATTATACTATTAATATTAGTAGGTATTAGATATGTAATAAAAAAGTAATGTAATCAAAATTAATTTGTTTTCTGTTTTGACAACGACTTGTGCGTTTGTTTCAAGTTTGTTTGCAATTTGTTTGTAAATATTCTTTTGTCCGGTTGCCATGGCCACGTGCATGTTTCGTTTGTTGCCAGTAGCCACGGAAAAAGTAGCAGACGTTTTATTCACGTAAAAAGGTTTTGACAATGATTTCGACAAAAAAAACACTAATTTATAGGTACATTTTGGAGAACCAGCCCGCCCCTCACCTGCTCCTCATTGTGCCCTCTGCCAGTCAGTGGGGAGCCTCCGACTGTCCTCTAGAGGGCCAATCCTGCCTCGGCTGGTATTGACCCATGCACTCCAACAAAAATTACGCGAGTTGTCATTTTTTCATGTACCTTCATTATCTGTTAACTGGCCGTCTTAAGCAAGCTAGCAGGTAGGCATGTGGTTATAGTATACAGGGTGAATTTTTTCAAAAGGGATTGGATGGCCAAATCCGAAACTATAAGGAATAGCGAAAAATGGTCAAAGGAGTCACGAGCCCGATTTTGATGAAACTTAAAACCTCATCATTAGTTTTTTGAAAAATCAATAAACCTAGCTGAGAATCGCCCGTTGATTTTGAAAAAAAAACACACCCTTTATTATTACACCATACGATAGTGTCGCTGTTAAGGATCAAATTCTGCGAAGTAATGATATACGGCAAATTTAAGGAAATTATGGAATTTAATAAAATCTACCTATTTGTTTCGTTCGAAATCCCAGAAAAGATCGTAACTATTCCGTGTTTTAAATTATACTTAGAATGATTATGATGATTGATGTTTTTTTAAATAAGATGGAGCTCCAGCCCATAATAGCTAATAAAAGGGATTTGGATTCAGCAGTTTGACGACAATTTATTGCAAGGCATGGTCCTGTGCCTTGATCTTACTCCCTTAGATCACTTTCTCTGGGGGTATGTCAAAAACTAAATTTATAAAGACACATTTGATGACTTGAAACGTTCTTTGGAGAATATTCTAAACGGAATCAATAACATTGTAATATTGGATGCAGTACGATCCTTAAAGTCTCAAATCCAGCTATGTATTGAAAACAATGGTCTATATTTTGAACAATTAATCAGTTAATGTAAGGAAAATAAAATGTATTTTGTTAAAGATGAGCTCTTTCCTTTAGTTTGCCCATTTGCCAACGAACGAACGAAACAAATAGGTAGATTTTATTAAATTCCATAATTTCCTTAAATTTGCCGTATATCATTACTTCCCAGAATATGATCCTTAATAGCAACACTATCGTATGGTGTAATAATATAGGGTGTTTTTTTTTCAAAATCAACAGGTTCGATTCCTAGCTAGGATTATTGGTTTTTCAAAAATCTAATGATGAGGTTTTAAGTTTCATCAAAATCGGGCTCGTGACTCCTTTGAGCATTTTTCGCTATTCCTTATAGTTTCGGATTTGGCCATCCAATCCCTTTTGAAAAATTCACCCTGTATAGGTATAATAACAATACTCAATCGTTCACATTTCGTTCGTCAGAAAATACGTGTCGTCTGGTGGCCCCCGTCGGCCATCGGGGGTGGTTATGTCGGGATCGAACCGACTAAAACCGCACGCCGTCTCGGGCCTTAGTAACCGGGGTGTAAGGTTACCCAATGGGCATATCCCTCGCACCCCAGCTGACCTCGACCAGATTTTAAGATGGCCCCCTCGACCCCCCGAAAGGAGCTGACAGACAATCAGCTCGCCCCCCGCTCGCTCCCCACTATGCCATCTGCTAGTCAGAGGGACACGTGGAGAGCCTCGGAGCAGCCCTCTAGAGGGCCACTCCCACCCCGGCCGGATTGGCCGCAGGCAGCAGCGTCTCCCGTGGCGAGTGGGAGGCGCTGCTCGCCTCCATTGCTCAGGTGCATCACGTGGAAGTTCCGGCCCGCACCCCGTCTAGTGGCCCTGGGGATGTTGCGTAAAAGCTTTTTAAACTACCTTTAGATATAATACTATATTTTTTATTACTATAGTCCAAAACTGCGGTAGCCTAGTGGTATGGGTAATGGACTGCTAAGACGAGGTCTCGGGTCCGATCCCAGGTTACCATGGCACACACCAATGACTTTTCGATGCCTTTCGAAGTTATGTGTGTATTTGTCGCAGGTTTATAAGTGCCCGGTTAATGGCAATAGGCTCGCCACCAAATTGGGACCTAAACATAAACTGGCGAAATGTGGGTGCTAGCACCTCTGCCTACCCCTTCGGGGATATAGGCGTGAGTTTATGTATGTATGTATGTAGTCCATACTCAATTGCACAGCATGGTGCAGACATTTGAAATAAAAACATATTAAATATTATGGAATGTGTTTATTTGCTTAAGTACATATCAGGGGCCTTACTATGAGCTCTTATAACAATTAAAATGCGATGCAGCTCAACTCAGGGAGAGAGATGGCGCTATACACGGCGCTTAGCTCCATCTCTCTCCCTGAGTTAATGAGTTATATGGCCCCATAGCCAGTATATTTAGGGTATCTACCTAACTACTTAAGGCGCGTCCGGAGTGGCTACGTTCTACGCAGCGTAAAGCGTAGAGCGTTTAAAACTTGTTGAGGCGCGTATCAATCCATATGTTTAGCTTGTCAAACTTGGGGGGTACTTGTAGCAACCAGTATGCGGGTATATCGATAATCACAAAAATAACGGCTGTGAGTTTGCGAGCGACGCACGCCAGCTGATGCACGCGGCACAGCCAGTTACGCCTGGAGCTTCATACGCGATAGAAGGGTCCTAGCTGCTCACTGCTTTCGAAACACAATTTTAATATAATGTTTTCGCCCCGGATCTACTGCTGATCCCGGGACACCGCATACGAGACGACATCGGCTGGTGGCCACCAGCAGCAGCAGAACCAGGATAGCAGCCGAACAGCAGTGCTGGGTGAGTGATATACTCGTTTTACTTGGTTGTGGCATAGCCCCTTTCGTTCTCGGTAAAGACATATTGGATTGACCGCCCTCCACGGTATCAATCGTAATATTGTTCTCAACCCGCTCTGGAGAGCACGGCTATTTACACGCCTGCTCCTCCAAAAACACATGACTGATATACTCGCCTTTACTATAAGGGAAAAAAATAGTAAAAAAGTTCGGGGTATCGATAATTCCTCAAATAAAAGGGTATATATATATAATGCATTTTGACATGTCCTATATAAAAAAAAACGCTCTATGCTGTACGCTCGGCACTCCGGACGCAACCATGGTTAAGGAGTCGGACTTACGAGAGGACCTGGGTTCGAATCCTCGCTACCGACCCTCTCCTACTCCAGCTGGAGGGGTTTAGCGGGAATACTAGTAATTTCGGATACTAATATTATGAAATAAAAAAAATACATTTGTATGGAAATTACCAAAAACATGAAAAATAAATATCATACTTTTTACTTCTGTATACATTTTCAGTTCCATATAATCTTTTCAATGATGTACTTAGTTAACTACGCTCTCATTTCAAGTACGTAGTTATTACGCCTAAGTAGTCTTTACGACTAAGTAGTCTCTACGACTGAGTAGTCTCTACGACTAAGTAGTCTTTGCGACTACGTCACCATTACTCAATACAGTGATCGTGGTATTTATGGACGTGTCAGTAGTGCTTCAGTGCAGTGTCGAGTCCATTGCATAGTTAATTTAACTGCATAGTAATTTTGACTACGTAGTCTTTTCGACTACTTCACCGTTAGTCACTATAACGAGTGGAGGCGTTGGGCCGTCGTATCTGTGCACGTGTCGGATGTGCTTCACCGCGTAGTGCCGACACTTGTACAGTCGGCTGCATAAAGTACATTTGTAACTTAGGTCACTATGACAATTCTGTTTGTGCATGTGTAAGCTGTTGTTTGCTTTAAAGGAGGCTGGACATAGGTCGCACTGTGGACAAAAGAAAATTATTCATATCTATACATATGAGGTTCAAAAGTCGGTTGTTAATATTAAAATAAAAGGTTTTAATTATATGTAAAAATACATAGAACTAATAAGCAACTTTAAACACTTCGGCCTGTCTGTAGGTCTGTCTTTTTGGCTGTTTGAATGAGGTAACCTCTAGAATGGCTGGGCCAATTTTGACGGGAAAAAATTGGTAATTTTATAGGGTGTATCATGGGCTTTGATTTCTAAAGAAAACTAAGGTTCCGCGAAAAGAAATAAAAGCCTGAAAAATCTAAATTCAAGCGGGCGAAGACGCGGATACGTCTCATATTCAAATAAATAAATAATAATTATAATCGTTGACATTCTACACAGCGGTATCTAGACCCCAAAG
This sequence comes from Lithosia quadra, assembly GCA_963576445.1. NCBI lineage: Eukaryota > Metazoa > Arthropoda > Insecta > Lepidoptera > Erebidae > Lithosia > Lithosia quadra. The sequence goes on from OY754897.1 coordinate 5,668,103, forward strand.
TAGGTAAACATAACATGATTAGCTTCTGTAATGGGTTCTAGAATGCAGATAAACATACTTTCTGGTTTTCGTTACACTACTAAGGCATTAAATACAATGTATTTATTTCTGTAAAATAAATAAATTAAGAAAAAATCATTCAAAAAAATCATCAAATCATCGCTAGTAGAGCCGACGTCCAATGGGGCAAAAAGGTTCTCGAGTGGTGACCACGAACCGGAAGACGTGGTGCTGGCAGACCTTCGACAAGGTGGACCAACGACCTGGTAAAGGTCGCGGGAAACCGCTGGATGCGGGAGGCGCAGAACCGGTCATCGTGGAGATCCTTGGGGGAGGCCTTTGTCCAGCAGTGGACATCTTTCGGCTGATATGATGATGATGAAAAAAAATACATCGTTTTTTTGTACATTTTTTTTTAAATATTTAGTCCGCTGGATTGACTGCACCCCGTCTGACGGTAAGCTGAGGTGGAGTGCAAAAAGTAGTGGTCACCATTGCAACGGGATACCCCTACGTATACATACATGCACTAACGTTACTAGATTGATAAAGTCAGCGACGGCTGATGGCTCACCTTGGCCAACTTCTCGGTCCTGTGCGAATGCTTATGCTGTGCCAGGAGGTACGCCGCGTGGAACTTGGCGCCGCACTCCTCACACACGAACGGCTTCTCACCGCGATGGCGCCGCTCGTGATTCTACAACCAAATAACTATTTATAACACTATTTAACCAAAACCTCTCCCTCCAGGGTCGGCAGCGCGAAGTCCCTGATATTGAACACGTCTATAGGCCACAGTGACCGCTCCCCATAAGGTGGGCCGTGTGCTTGTCTGCCACCTAAGTGGTATAAAAAAACACCCAAAAATATCGGTCAAATGCGAGTCGAATTCACACAAGAAGGGCTTCGTGCCATTATACAGCAAACGGCAAAAAACACGTTTTTATGGATTCCCATTTATGAGTACTTTGTTTTAAGTAAGTATTGTGGTTACAGTGACAGAAATACATCATCTGTGAAAATTTCGACTGTCTAGCAACCACAGTACATGATATTAGCATTATACATTACACTAGCACTTACATATATATACTCATATCTATTAATTATTATTAATAAACAAAAAAAAACGACTTCAACGGACCACATTAAAACGGGACCACACACGAAGCGCCAGCTATCAAATACAAAAAGAATCAACCCAGTCAGTAACAAGTGAGGTAACAAACATAAAAAACATTCAAATTGAGAACCTCCTCCCGTTTTGAAGTCGGTTAAAAAAACGGCTAATTAATAAAAAAAACTCGTTTATTACAGTATGCCATTAGACTCGTGCCTATAAATTCGAAAGCATACAGTCGGGACTCGTCCGTTTCGTAGTTGGTCCACTTCACATTTTAGTCCACTTTTTTCTCAAGTTTGTTAGTTAAATACAGTTTTTTGCAATATATCTATTTCAGAATATGTCAAATGCGAAAAGGTAGTCCTTTTCAAATGCGAAATGATAGTATTAATTGAACTCAACGCAAAATAGACATGTATTATAGTGGAGTCAATTTAATAGGTCACATTTGACGTTTGTCAGTTTTATATTCATAATGAGGTAACCTGTTAAAAAAGGTCGATTAAAATGAATGAATCGATACGGACTTAAAAGATCATGTGAATTTTTAAAATCCTCAGGTGAATCCCTGTCTCGTTATTATTTTTTCTCTCGTAAATTTAAGGAGCAAAATAAGACAAATTACATGATCTATACTTATAATAAAACTGTAGAGAGGTCAATTTTTTGGTTTATACGCCCTATGTCAGATACGCAAAATGTCAGATGCACATATTGTCAAATCTGCAGACTTCGTCGCAAAATGTTAAATTCGCAAATTGTCAGAATCTCATAATGACAAATACGCAAAATGCCATGAACGCTGAATGTCAGATACTCATTATGTCAAAAACGCATAATGCCATGATTGCATGACAACATGGTTTATAGTCATTCCACTCCTTATTTTTGCGTTTGACAGCAGTTTTAGAATGTAACTGTTGCATTAATCCTACAAGTAAACTTGGAAATGCGTGACCAAGAAATTATATAAACTGGCGTATCATATGTATCTACCCTATTTATAACTCATTACCAAAATTAAAATGCTTTAATTGTTTTGGTTGATTTAAAATTTACGATTATTTGCTCACTCAATGAAAACGGCTACACTCTACCATGTCTAGTGTTGGAATCGAATGAAATCGCTGCAAATTACGAATCTAAAATAATCGTTCAAACTTATTTATACATTTACGTCAACACAAAAGTTGTTGTAACATGTAAGCTTTGTTTTTATAGTGTATTATGGATTCTTGTACGTGTTTTCAATGGCTAATCATCTCATCAAAATATTTAAGTTGTGTTGTGTAGGGTAATAGTTTTCATTAATATTATACGTAGGTACGAAAAGCACTGAGCCCACTCGTCTTCGACGGCCTTTTGAAACGCAGCCACAGCTTCTTCGGCATCCATAAAACGTTTATCTCGGTATTTTCTTCCTTTTTCGGAAATAAATAAAAATCGCAAGGTGCAGGTGAGGTCAGGGCTATTATACGGCGGGTGACCCAGTAATTCCGCAAATTGTTTTTACCATGACAAAACAATGGAGCCTAAACTCGATAGGCTTATCTTATTGGCGTAAACCCATGACAGATGATCGGTATGAACAGCCTATAAGTGTCGTCGAATAATTGATACATTCAGGAGGAGGAGGATGGACGTAAAAAGTACTGAACGGGGTTTGATGCGGTTTTTTTTATTCGAAAGGTCTTGGTTAGACTCAAAATCTTACGCATATTTGATCACAATCGGCTCATTAGAACATGCGATAAAGTAAAAAAACGCGCAAATCGACGTCCACGCGGGAGGAGCCGCGGGCAACAGCTAGTACAGAATATAAATGATTTTTGACTTTGATTTTGACTTTGACATTGTACACGAAAAAAGAATGTTTATTACAAAACATAAAATTTTGTAGGAAGATCCAATAATAGCTATTATTTAATATTATCATTATTATAAAAATAAAAATATTTTTAACAGATTTTATTGCGAATTATTTTATTCAATTATACGTCTGGCACGCAAAAGAAGTATAAAAATTTGAATATCGAGCAGAAATAAAATAAATTGAAGTTTGAAATCGATTGCAACTTCTTCAGAGACTAAGTCGATTATTGTTTGAAATCGGTCAGGTTACGCATTTGGACATAACTATTTGACAGAAAATTGAAATGTCAAACGCAAAATAAAGGAGTGGATTGACTATAGTCGTGTTTGTTCCAATACGCGTTTGGTTCAATGCACCTAATTCGCGGTTTGTCTAATTCACAGTTAGTCCAATTCGCGGATTGGTCAATTTACTTTTGTTATATTTTTAATATTGTAATTATGGCTGAAAATTGTCTAGGGTTAGGTTAGGTTATGTCAAAACAGTGACCTGTAATGTGCGAAGGCGAGCGACCGAAGCGAGCCTGCCACGGCAGCGGCCGCCGAGCGGTAGATTCTCTCTATTTTCATGTTACACAATCCAAATGAAATAATGTATACCTACATATGATTTATCATGACCATGACACATTAGAAAAAGTAATAATAAATGAAGTAATTATGGATCACAGACTAACGTAATATTACTTCGTGAAACTGCAAAAACGCCAGAAAACTAAATGGGCGAAAATCGCTAACGGAGAAGGATAGAAAATGATAAGATAAAGTAGCCTAGAAAAAATCTGAGTATCGATACATTATTCTTTTCAATTGGCCAATGTTCAAAGGTATAAAAAAACCTCAAGCAAGCTTTAAAAAAAGTGACATAAATTATCAATTTATACTTTTCTGGCTTTATGTGGTTCTGACTTTTTGCGTATCAGACATTCTGCGTATCTGGCATTCTGCGTTCCTGACTTTTTGCGTATTTGACATTTTGCGTTTCTGACTTTTTGCGTATCTGGCATTTGGCGTTTCTGACTTTTTGCGTATCTGGCATTCTGCGTTTTCTGACAATATGCGCATCTGACATTTTGCGTATCTGACATAGGGCGTATAAACCAATTTTTTGTCACAACGCTACGTAACGACGTTGTGACAAAAAATTTACTGATTGCATTTTTTGCATTATAGTGTCGATCACCAATCATCTCCAATAGTTATTTTGTAAATATATTCAATGAATAGAATTGACCTATCTACAGTTTTATTATAAGTATATAACCACACAGTACACACACAGTACAGTATATAACCAAATTAATAACCATTAATTTTATGATGATATTTCTTCACAAGTAATCATTGCATTCGGTTCTACTTATCAGCTTTCGATTTTTAGAGTGACATGCCTAGTGTTTAAAAAGAAAAAGGATTAACTGACACAACATTGTAATGACAAGGTAATGACGTTCAGTTCTTTAGATCAGAAATTGTTTATTATGTTTAGAATGGTTTATTGGTGAAAGCAAAACATAAAATTACTTGTATCTGTCATTATTACAATAAATATGTAATAGTAATTGAAAAAAGTTAAGCAATTGTGCAGTTCTAACAAAACGAAAAATATATAATTTGATGCCCACCGCGGCGGGCCGTTACAAGGTTGCGATGTTGAATTTTGATGAATTGTCAAATGTGGCCTATTAAATTGACTCCACTATAGTCAAGTGGATCAAACACGTATGGAGGAAGGGCGACGAAATGTTTTAAACTCACCCTCAAAGCCATAGACCCAGCGCTTCTGAACTCGCAGTATTTGCACTTGAACTTCTCGTAGCCATGCTTCGCTCTGTAGTGCTCCTTCAAACGGAACTTGTTTCCGAAGCTCTTACCGCAATGCTGCGGAAGAAAGATCTCTTATAATATAATAGTTGTTACTCGCGTAGACTTAACTCCTACAGGATGATCTAAATTTAAAATGAAATGGGTCACTCACTAATTACGCACCCACACACTCATTTACCCTTTTTTTTATACCACTTAGGTGGCAGACAAGCACACGGCCCACACTGATGGAAAGCGGTTACCGTGGCCTATGGACGCGTGCAACACCAGGGGCGTCACACTCGCGCTGCCGACCCTAAATCTGGTACTCACTCAAAAACTCACACATAGACAATCACTCAATTTATTCAGAGTCACTCACCCGATTGGGTCAGTGTTCCTGTGTATGAGTCAATCATTCACAGGAATTATTCGTTCACTTAGGCCTGTATTAATAGATGACACATACATAACTCTGATATTATGTCTCAAGCGTGCACTTGAGATGCTCTGCCCCAATGGTGCAATTCGCCATTTCCGGATTTTTTATTTATACAAAAAAATTACAGGGCGCGGTTAAACCTAAGTTCTTCTTCTTCTGTCGTGTCAATGATTCATCAAATTATACGGGCGTAGAATTCTGCCATCTTGACCGCGCTATTAGTGGCCTGGTTAAGGTCGTCTTGACTGCAGGTGGTAGGGCATAAGGGGCAGGAAAGTAGGTGCGACATTGACTGCACAGGGGCTCCGCAGTCACACGCGGTTATACCTAAGTTATATAAACAGAAAGCTGTTTCGGGATGATTTAGACATCCTGAATTTATTATAATTTGTTTCCACCCGGTAAAACGTACAAAATCACATGTCTATGTAAGATAATCAAATTTTGACCAAAAATTGACTTAAATTGAATGAAATTTTTAAGCAATTGCATGCTAACTATTTTCAATGATTTTCTGATCCCCTACCAGTAGTCCCTTACAGGGGGAATGCTCTGTCCAACTGAGCTACCTGGACCCATGTTAGATGCTCGAAATTTTCCTTCCCCCTGTAAGGGACTGGTGACGGATTCAAGTCCCGTCCTGGATGATCATTTTTTCCGATCAGAAAATCATTGACTTAAGTTGTTGTCCCGCCATGTCATCCTAATTATTCTACTAATTTCGTTAAATTATTGGGTTGAGTATTACAAATAGAAAAATGGAATAGCGATATAAAGGTCGCAGTTTCTACCACAAAAAAAAATACCGAGCAGGCTATCTGAGGCAGTTTACCTCACAAACAGGTTTGAGGCCAGCATGCTTGATGGCTATGTGCACCCGGAGACTTGCCTTCTGCATCACCTTGTGGCATTCGTCACACTCGCCAAGCTGGCGACCCTGGAGAGATACATTTTTTTTTAAATAAAAATATTCGTAACCGAAATTGCCAGTTAACCCCACCAAGTAAGCTAAATTACTTGTGTTAGGAGTGGGTTCATGTCGGTACAGGAATGGCCAGGAATCGAACCTGGGGCCTCCAGATCGTAAGGCCGTCTCGTCTTCTTAACGACCTTTTTTATCGAGGGAAGTAACCTCAGCTTGATGGTTTCATCAGATGCTTTTACACGCCTGTTTATAGACTGATCGATATATCCCTCCTATATAAGTAAAAAAATAAATTGTAAGTAGCCCTTTTGTTCTATTTTACTCTTTAGGCTTCGGCATGATAAATAAGACAAAAGTGCTACTTACAATTTACTTTCTTTTGTGCGAGTGAGAGGCGCTGCCGTCTCCGTTACCCGGGTATACTACGTGAAGGTTCTGGCCCACACCCAGGAGAATGCCCTGCCGGAGTCTGTTTCCACAAAGCTATAACCTAGGTATCCTGGTAGTATTCAAGTCAAGAGCCAAATAGGTTGCTTCTAGGCAACCATACTCTTTTTTCGACGATATGGTCGACAATGGAGTTTTTCACTTATCATCAGGTGGATAGCGGGCCTATCGACTATATAAAGGTTCAGACTATAAAAAGGATAAGACTATAGGTACATACCATTCTATTCTTTCGTTTTCTCTTCTTGGCTGTACACGAACTGTTGTGTTCGATCAGCTTTTCTTTGCTGCTGAACTCTGAACTACAGTACTGCAAATTACAACATAACTTTTGGATAGATTCACAGTAATATTAATAACTAGTTGACGTCTGAGGCTCCGCCCGCGTGGATGTCGGTTACCGCGACCAGATGATTATATCTTCCTAACCTTTATACATAAAATTTTCCTGTACGTGGGTATGTCACTGAACTCCTCCTAAACGGCTGGACTGATTTGAATGGATTTTTTGTAGCTATGCGTTTGAGTGGCGCCCTGGATGATTTAGATTCATAAATCACTCCGATCTAGGGCGCCATCTAGGGCGCTGCAGCCGGTATCCAGGACAATGTCCGTCGAGTCCGCTAGTATATTATAAATGTAATGTGAAAGTTTGTGAAGATGTTTAGATGTTTGTTACTCGAATTTTGCTCTAACCTAAGCCTATTCCCGGGATAAATAAATATTCTACGACATTCTACATTTTAATAATTTAATCTATCCCTGTACCATATTTCAACCAGATCCCTTCAGCCATTAGAGTGTGATTGAAACAAACTTTCACATTTATAATATTAGTAGAATAGGATAAAATAGAAGAAACACCTAGACCAATGTAAATATTCTTGCATACAAATATTAATACTTCACATCTGTTGGTGTTTTTATTACTTATTCCAATTTAATAAGGGAATGTGACCCGTTGGCCAGAGAGGGCGGGAGGGGGCTTATGATTTGTCACGAAAGCGATATTCTCTAGGGAAATCTTGCGCTTTTTCGAGAGAATATAAGATAATTACAAAGAAAAAAATACTAGGTACGTGAAAATAAGGCGGGGGGGATCTCCGGGTTCGAGATGGCCCCCTCGTATTTGGAAACCACGATGTTGTTCCCGTCATGACGGCGGCGCGCTTTCTGCTAGGGTGACAGGCGGCTCCACCCGTCACCTCCAGGCCAGCGCTCACGGAGGACGGAGGTCGTTCGACCTCCGACGCCTGCGGCGTCCGCGCCGGTCGCCGTCCGGGAGTGCTCTGTGCAGCCTCTCCCAGACCCTTTTCGCTGTCTCCTTCTCGAGCATCACTTGCTCGCAGGAGGCCACGCGTCCGCGCTCTGCACCATTGCTGCGACCAACACCGGCCGTGTGAGGACTCCCACCCTGAGGGCTGCCAGGAGGACCTGTCTTAGCACCTTCCACGCCGGACACTCGGCCAGCGTGTGCAGCCCTGAGTCCTCACAACATGAAAAATGTTCCCTAATGTAAGATTAAAATTCAATTTACATACCCCACATTTAAAAGACTTGCCATGCTTCATGCTTAAATGTCTATTCAATTTATTCTTCATGACGTATTTATCACACAAATCACACTTGACTTTTCTCTTGTCAGCGCCCGGGTGTGCGCTGTCCATGTGAAAGTCGATACTCCTGATGGACAATTCTTTATTACATAGTTTACATATTGCCCTGGATGGTTTGACACTTTTGCTTTCAAATAGAAGTACATAAGGTCTATCTGGATCATTTGGCCCTATTAATAATGACCTCTCGAAAGGTTCTCTATCATTCTTATCAATTTTGTTTATATCGATACAGTTATTTTTCATTACGTTATCTGTGAATATAGTGTATGTTTTTGTAACAATTGGTAATTTGTTACCAGTATCAGGCCTCTCACTTATTTCGTCTTCTGATATATCTATATCTGATGTGCCATAAACAGATTCATAATAATTTGGTACATTTTTACTGGGTTCTAATATTTTCATCGAAGGAAACTCAAGTTTTAATTCAGGTTCATTTTCTGACCCTTTATGGGTGACTTCATTTTTTATTGTTGCTTCTGAAGTTAATAACTGTTTTAAAGGCACATCATCGTTAGAAGCTTCAATCTTAAACTCGTTATCGTTATCTTCAGTTTTTATTGTAGTAATATCATAATTGAAGTTACTTTTATTACACTCAACATCATTAATATCAACTTTCATCGTAGCAACTGCTGGTTCCTCATTATTTCTATCACTCCTCAACTGCATTTTTTTCTTATTACCTTTTTTAATACGGGCAGATTTCTTTATTTGTCTTAATAATCCAACTTCAGCCAACCGACATTGTTTTCTAAATTTTAAAACATCATTGAGCTTACTTAAGCAGATGGTACACATATTTTGTGGTAAATTATCATTGATCTGAACCTAAAAATAAAAACAAGAAGGTAAGCCAACAAGAACATGTGAGAAAAATACAAGACCATCTGGGTAGAGGCTGCAAACTGTGGCCACTATTTTTGAACTTCACCTCAGCTTACCTCACTCAAAATCAAAATATACATTCCTCAACATAATTATGTTTTTCCTGATTGCATCCGATCTAGCCTACACCTCAGGGCCTGGGGTCTGCTCACTCCTTCTTCTGGTTTAATATATACAGCTCTTAAAGAAGGGCCTGCCATCTGATCTTCCAGCTCCGAGAGAGAAACCTGCACCAGAGCTAGCTAAGCTAGGAGTGCTGGCCCACAAGTAAGCTTAGTTTGAACCCGGGGATTGTGGTGGGCCCCCAAAATACCCAGTTAACAAAACTATTGCAATGAATAATGCAATATATAAGTGCTATAGTGTATTTTTTCAGTAATTGGTTACCTTGATACCAGCAGCGATGTAAATAGCATCAGAAAAATGATCATGGTCTTCATTAACTTCAAATATAGGATATAAAAAATCAACTCGTAAACATGTACGACAAATTGATGAAAAATCCATATTTCTGAATTAGAAGTTCCAACGTGTATGGTGTCAACTACATTTGCAATTTGTAATTTTGTAATAACATAACTATCAAAAATACAATACAATAGACAATAGACAAGAAAAAACAAAATAAATAATGGAAATTATCATAGACTGAGATCATAAATCGATTTAGTATAACCCAAGAATATTAGAACCAATGGATACTGCAAGGACATACATTGCAGTGTCTCCATCTAGTTGGTTGGGTTGCGTACCTTTCTTTGCGGTGACCATGTTTAATTGCAAGGTTGGGATATATGATGTAGTTTACGTCTATGCTCATGAAAATAAATGGTATAGTCTACGTTTCCATATTTACTAATACTATAAAGAGAGGCCAAATTCATTGAAAAGGTTATTTTACTATAATATATTTAAAAGCTATTAAAGATGAAAACAGTAATTTTGTAACTTATTTATTTATTAATTGAGACTTACTTATGTAAGCATGTAATAACAAAATAAATTATTTACATTAAATGAACGATTATGTACTTATTTATTTTATACATACGGTGTCATTACAGGCAAACCCAATGCGATAGAGTAGCAACAAAAGGGTGTTTCCTATAGTAGCGTCACATTAATAGGTAACATTTGACGTTTGTCAGTTTTATATTCATAATGAGGTGACCTGTTAAAAAAGGTCGATTAAAACGAATGAATCGATACGGACTTGAAAGATAATGTGAATTTTAAAAATCGTCAGGTGAATCCCTGTCCCATTATTATACTTTCTTTCGTAAATTTAAGGAACAAAATAAGACAAATACATGATCTATACTTATATTAAAACTGTAGAGAGGTCAATTCTGTTCATTGCATATATTTACAAAATAACTATTGGGGGATGATTGGTGATCGATACTAGTGCAAAAAATGCAAACAGTAAATTTTTTGTCTTTCTATCTGTCTGTATGTGAAGAATAATAAATATATAATAATATTTTGAGTCAACCTGTATACAGTAAGTTTATACTACCGTGGTCTAAGTATGTACAGTCGTGAACAAATAAAAAAGTGTAGTGGTTTTTAGAAACGATAACTTAATACCTACTTGAGTAGGTATAGGTTATGTCTAGAAAGCAATAAATAATAAGCGTCAAAGTTGAAATTATATACTTATTATGACCAGCTTCCTAGCAATGGACGTAAAAAGTACTGAACGAATTTTGATCCGGCTTTTTTATTAGAAAGGTTTTTTTTTTTTTTTTTATACTACTTAGGTGGCAGACAAGCACACGGCCCACCTGATGGGAAGCGGTCACCGTGGCCTATGAACGTGTGCAACACTAAGGGTGTCACACATGCGCTGCCTACCCTGAAGGGAAGGGGGGAGGGCTGGGAAGGAGTGGGGAGGCTAGGAAGGGATGGGAGGAGGAGGGGTAAATTGAGCTCTGGCTACCCTACTTACCGGCGGGAACACAACTCGATGGTTATTATGGCCGCGGTGTTCTGTAGGGCGGAGGTACTACCCCAGTCGGACAGCTCATTTCGGACGGGAGATACCGTCGTGTCCTACCTCCTGTAATTCTTGTATAAATATAAATATAATATAAGTATAAATAATTGTAAAGGTCTTACTTAGACTCAAAATTTATCGTATGTTTGCTTGCAATTGGTTAAGTACAACCGGAGATATGACCAAAAGCGACCTAAAAACGAAGCGCGGGTGAAGCCATGGGTATATCAGCTTGTATAAAAAGTAGCCTATATGTTGCCCAGAAGTATGAACTATAATCGTATCAAGTTTGATCAAAATCCCTCCAGTAGTTTTGATCCATGCGTGCACATACAGATAGACAGACAGAAAGACAAAAAAAATACTGATTGCATTTTTTGCATTAGTATCGATCACTAATTATTTCCCAATATGTAGTTATTTTTTAAATATATTCAACTAGCTGTTGCCCGCGGCTCCACCCACGTGGATGTCGGTTATCGCAACCAAACATAGCCTATGTTCATTATCTAGGTCTAATCTACTCCTAAACCAAGTTTCATCAAAATCAGTTTAGCAGTTCAGGCGTGAAAGCGTAACAGACAGACAGACCGAGTTACTTTCGCATTTATAATAATTTAGTATGGATGTATAGAATTGACCTCTCTACAGTTAATATTGTAATATATTATGATGGATATTGTAAACGTGCAGAAAGCATTTGACGTTTTGTGGGACTATGCTATGTATTTATTGCAATGCAGGAGCTTCTAGTAGGAGACTATCCCGCAAAATACGGATGGTTGGTCACCTTACGAATTTTTGGTAAACAGTGTTGCTTCTTTATTAAAATGGCTGTCACCCACAATCTAAGAAGCGAATATGTGTCAATTTTTTTTTTTTTTTTTTTCATTTATCTTTAAAATTTATTTAGATAATGATAAAAATACAATGACAATTACATTAAAATAAAAACTAAAAACTAAACAAAATAAATATTTACATGGCGTCAAAAAATTCCTCCGCATCATCGCTGACTGGTAATGTGCCCAGAAGGCTGGCAGCATTGCCACGCTGAATGGCAATGCTGATTCTCTGTGCAAGATAGAGTCCAGCCTTCTGGTCACCTGTGGCGTCGATCAGCCGCTTCGCCAAGTCTTTGTAGACAAGGCGGGCACTTGGACCCCATGACCCCAGCGTCTCAACCCCAAACGGCTCAAAAATGTAATCACCAACTAAGTTGGAGTATTTACGCCGTTTGAGGTTTTCTGCAGATGCAGCAGCAGCGCCGGCACAGCTTGCTGTGCTTGGAAGATGTGAAGGCGCAAGGGTGTCGACGCACGTTGCGTCCCACACTAAGGGCCTACCCATCTTCCAAGGCAGCAACGACATACCATCCGGTCTCTTGCCATCGTCACGTACCAGTCCATTAGGTTCACGAACGGCTGGCACGCCGGCGGTGACAAGAGCACGGCGGATGATGTCATTGATGCAGGCATGGCGCGATATTCGGCCTGCGCTTCTGCTGCATGAAAGGCCATGGTGTCCAAGGCTGTCGACGGCTTCACCACAGTGGCAATGATGCGGAGAAACACATGGCGCACCTAGACGGAGGCAAGTGACAAGGCGGAAAGTAGTATCGTCCAACATGGTACTTGTGTTGGACGATGGAAGTGCCTGGATCCAGAGCCCTGACTCCCACTCTCCCACAGCCAACAGGCGTGCACGCTCTGTAACATTTGAAGCTGTATTAAGTAAATGTTTTTTTAACAGCTTGCAGAGCGGCTCATCCCATTGTCTCTGGGAGGAAAGGTTACCAGGCAATTCAGTATTGGGACAGGCCACCCTCCAAGCATCTATGGCATCGGCCTTACACGACACCTCAGAGTTAACCTGTGTGTTTATTAAAATTTTCCTGGTTAACTCTTCGGTGCCATGGACCGATGACAGAAATGCTGGTAGGCTAACATCTGAAATTTTGCGAACACCGAGACCACCAAAGCGAACCGGTAGGGACGCTTGGAGCCAGGCTCGGTCGTTCAAGGCCACATTTAAAATTTTGCTTATGGTGTTTTTGATTATGTTGTCAATTTTTGCCAAAAGTGTCAAATGTTTCCAAAACTGAGATGATCTGAGTGCATGGGTCAATTTAGGGACAAAAAGACAGAACCGAAGGATAGTAAACGCCGAATTATAATTTTTTTATTAATTTCTATAAATATTACTCAATTAATAATAATTGATATGTACGGTGTTCTGTGAATTTTCATAAAGCTCAACTAGAATCAAAATGAAGCTCCGAAGAACTCAGCCTTTGCGTAAATTTGACTTTGACAGGTTTGGATTGGGAAATTTTAACGTATCATGGCAATTTTAGGCAGTGTGCGAGAGAGATGACCTCCGGCCGAGATTCAAAAATCCTGGAGACAACCGCTCGTTCGAAATGAAACGTCCAGCTAAGTACAAGGAAATTTCTAATGTTCTTGGTATAACCTGATGACAGCACTACTGGGGTCAAATACTCAAATTTATGGTACCATGGGGTCAATGAACTTAATACCAAGAAGAATAATAAATTACTCTCTACTCTACGTTACTGAAGGTATGTGAAGGTTGCGGCACTTAGTGTTGTGTAAAAAGTGTAAAAACCTGTGGGATGTAATGTATATGTGGCCATAAATCGTGCCGTTGTCATTCTTAATATTATAAAACCGCCTGCGCCTAACTATCTAATAAAAAAATTAAAATGGCAAGCTTTTGTTCTGACATGCACGAAATAATTTTATATTTATGATACGTAGACAGAGAATTCTTTGTCTACGTTATGATATGACCAAGAACATTAGAAATTTCCTTGTACTTAGCTGGACGATTCATTGGCCTTCAGCGGTTGTCTCCAGGATTTTTGAATCTCGGCCGGAGGTCATCTCTCTCGCACACTGCCTAAAATTGCCATGATACGTTAAAATTTCCCAATCCAAACCTGTCAAAGTCAAATTTACGCAAAGGCTGAGTTCTTCGGAGCTTCATTTTGATTCTAGTTGAGCTTTATGAAAATTCACAGAACACCGTACATATCAATTATTATTAATTGAGTAATATTTATAGAAATTAATAAAAAAATTGACACATATTCGCTTCTTAGATTGTGGGTGACAGCCATTTTAATAAAGAAGCAACACTGTTTACCAAAAATTCGTAAGGTGACCAACCATCCGTATTTTGCGGGATAGTCTCCTACTAGAAGCTCCTGCATTGCAATAAATACATAGCATAGTCCCACAAAACGTCAAATGCTTTCCGCACGTTTACAATATCCATCATAATATATGTCTGTCTGTTACGCTTTCACGCCTGAACCGCTAAACTGATTTTGATGAAACTTAGTATAGGAGTAGATTAGACCTAGATAATGAACATAGGCTATGTTTGGTTGTGATAACCGACATCCACGTGGGCGGAGCCGCGGGCAACAGCTAGTTGAATAAATTTAAAAAATAACTACATATTGGGAAATAATAAGTGATCGATACTAATGCAAAAAATGCAATCAGTATTTTTTTTGTCTTTCTGTCTGTCTATCTGTATGTGCACGCATGGATCAAGAACTACTGGAGGGATTTTGATCAAACTTGATACAATTATAGTTCATACTTCTGGGCAACATATAGGCTACTTTTTATACAAGCTGATATACCCATGGCTTCACCCGCGCTTCGTTTTTAGGTCGCTTTTGGTCATATCTCCGGTTGTACTTAACCAATTGCAAGCAAACATACGATAAATTTTGAGTCTAAGTAAGACCTTTCTAATAAAAAAGCCGCATCAAAATTCGTTCAGTACTTTTTACGTCCATTGCTAGGAAGCTGGTCATAATAAGTATATAATTTCAACTTTGACGCTTATTATTTATTGCTTTCTAGACATAACCTATACCTACTCAAGTAGGTATTTAGTTATCGTTTCTAAAAACCACTACACTTTTTTATTTGTTCACGACTGTACATACTAAGACCACGGTAGTATAAACTTACTGTATACAGGTTGACTCAAAATAATATTATATATTTATAATTCTTCACATACAGACAGATAGAAAGACAAAAAATTTACTGTTTGCATTTTTTGCATTAGTATCGATCACCAATCATCCTCCAATAGTTATTTTGTAAATATATGCAATGAACAGAATTGACCTCTCTACAGTTTTATTATAAGTATAGATCATGTATTTGTCTTATTTTGTTCCTTAAATTTACGAAAGAAAGTACACAGTCAGGTCATAAATTCTGTCACATGTTTAATATAAAATAATCGAGACAAGTTTATTCATTATGTAACCATTTATATACCAAAATGAACTTAACAAAACATAGATTCTTATGAGAATAAATTTTATTCAAAATGACCTCCGTGATTTTGAATACAGGCCTTCAATCTGCGCGGCCAGTCGTCTATCGCAGCACGAACAAGGTCCATGTCAATATCGGTGGCTGCCTTAATCAAGGATGTCTTGAGTGACTCCAAATTGGGATGAGGCTTTGAGCACGCCTTTTCCTCCAAGTGTTGCCATATCTTGTAATCTAACGGACTCAAATCTGGACTGGAGGAGGGCCAATCTTCGTGCCGGATGAAGTCGATTTCACGCGCCACCAGCCAGTCTTGTGTACTTTTCGCTCTATGAGCTGGCGCCGAATCTTTTTGGAATACCCAGTGCCTGTTATTGAACATTGTATGAGAAACAGGTTCCACAAGGTTCGTCAGGACTGTATTTTGATACACAACTGCATTCGTTTTTACACCTTTCTCACAAAAATGTACCTCTGTTAAGCCCCAGTAAGAAACTCCCAACCATACCATGAGCGAGGATGGAAAATGACCTCGTTGTACACGTGGAATACGGTTGCTCGCTTCTTCACTACTGTGTGCGTACACCTTATCATTTTGTTTGTTGTAGCTCTCTTCTACGGTAAAAATTTTTTCATCCGAAAAAAGAATTTCCCGATATTTTTTTCCCACGTACCGCTTCAACAAAGCGCGGCATCTCTTCAGTCTCAGGTCCATTAGACGAGCATTCAAACGATGTCCTGTTTTTCTTCGATATGCCCGAAGCACCAAGTCTTCATTTAACACCCTTTTCACTGTGGTTCTGCTTAACCCCATCTGAAGGGCCAACAGTTTCTGCTTACATTTGGGATTTCTTTGAATTCGCGCCTTCACAGCTTTTATCACTGCTGGAGTCCTAACAGACCGAGGGCGACCTCTTCTTGACTTGTCATCTACACTAGAGTCTTCATTGTATCGTTTGATGGTACGATAAACGAATCTTTTGGTTATATTCAAATTTTTCAGTATGTCAAAAATTTGAATTGGCGCGTAACCGCAACGATGCAACGCAATAACTGCAACACGGTCTTCTTTAAGCGTCCACTCCATATTTAAAAATGAGTAAAATTCTAATAAGTATACATTTTTATTTTCATGAACAAATCGAAATTCAAATTCAATATTTTTTTTTGAGGCCTGCATTCTAAAAGAAAAGTTTTTACTGTGTGACAATACTTATGACCTGACTGTGTATAATAATGGGACAGGGATTCACCTGACGATTTTTAAAATTCACATTATCTTTCAAGTCCGTATCGATTCATTCGTTTTAATTGACCTTTTTAACAGGTCACCTCATTATGAATATAAAACTGACAAACGTCAAATGTTACCTATTAATGTGACTGTTGTGGCGGGTACCAGTCCATATGTTTATTTGTCAAACTTGGGGGGTACTTGTTAGCGACCGGTAAGTGGGTATATCGCTGATCTTAAAAATAACGGCTGTGAGTTTGCGAGCGGCGCGAGTCAGCTGATTTTCGCGCTGCACTCCAGTCAAGTTTGGAGCTGCCTAAGATATAGACGCTCCAGCGGCTCACCGCTTTGAAACACAACTTAGTGTTTTCGCCCCGGGTCTACTGCGGATCCCGGACACCGCTTCGAGACGACATCGGCTGGTGGCCACCAGCAGCAGCAGCAGCAGAACCAGAACAGCAGCCGAACACCAGCGCTGGGTGAGTGATATACTCATTTTTACTGTGTGGCTGCATGGCCCATTGAGTTCTCGGCAAAGACAATTGGACTGAACCCGAACTCCACGGTCAGTCGTAACCTGTTCTCAACCCGCTTTGGAAGACACGGCTATTTACACGCCTGCCACTCCAGTGACGCTACTATAGGAAACACCCTTTTGTTGCTACTCTATCGCATTGGGTTTGCCTGTAATGACACCGTATGTATAAAATAAATAAATACATAATCCTTCATTTAATGTAAATAATTTATTTTGTTATTACATGCTTACATAAGTAAGTCTCAATTAATTAATAAATAAGTTACAAAATTACTGTTTTCATCTTTAATAGCTTTTAAATATATTATAGTAAAATAACCTTTTCAATGAATTTGGCCTCTCTTTATAGTATTAGTAAATATGGAAACGTAGACTATACCATTTATTTTCATGAGCATAGACGTAAACTACATCATATTTCCCAACCTTACAATTAAACATGGTCACCGCAAAGAAAGGTACGCAACCCAACCAACTAGATGGAGACACTGCAATGTATGTCCTTGCAGTATCCATTGGTTCTAATATTCTTGGTTATGACACACCACAGACACTTCATATGTCTGTGTGACACACACATACACACGACACAACACAACACAACACTAGTGGTGGCATTACCAGTTATATTTCAATATTTCGTTGGCCAGTTACGTTGTTGGAAGATAACCGTTGTTGTAAACAGTTCTTAAATTATTACTGTTATATTTTTATACCTACCTACTCCTACTGTCACATCAGTCACTTAATGTTGTGCATAGACAATTTTTTATTTTCTACTTTTTAAAGTCTCTATGGTCATGTTGTCTATGACAACATGGCCATAGATAGTTTTCCTTAACGACTTTTTTTCCATTGGCAATGTTGCTGACCTGTTAGGTTGGTAATGGTAATGTTGACAACGGAAAAAAATGTAACGACTAGTGTATTTTTGAGAATACTATTTATTTTCGTATTGGTAATCGATAAGATGATACAATGAGAATTATTGAACAATCCTAATGTACTTGGCAGCTGTTCTCACTTCATCCATATTGTATTTTTTTTTCTATATTTTGAAGTCCCATAATATCAAAAGTATATATTTTGAATTTAAAGTGGGTCTGAGATTATTTACGTCATTAGAAAGATTAGGGCCTAAAAATTATACCTTTGAAATATAGCGCCTAAAAGATTTTTATATAAATTCAGCTTATTATATAATAAGTATCATTATACTTAATATTATAACTTCCTTGGACGTACTGAATAAATATTGAATATTAAAAAAGAAATTTATAATTTAATTGAAAAATACTGGGTTATGAAAATGGGTTCAAATTAGTTTTACAAATTAGTAATTAAACCTATGAAACGTATTTTTCATAAATATATTCTAATTAGTATTAAAAAAAACTGTATCAGCATTATTACTTTAAAAGACAAAAATTAAATTACCACCACAGCCATTTTTCCTTCTATCACAAGATAAGCTTTATTATAAATTAATAAAACGCGAATGACGTGTAGAAATAATTTCTAAATGTAGTATCTTCAAGGTAGTAATAATACGCAATTAATTAATGCACTGTGATATTTAATTAGGATCACCATTGAAAACACATCTTATCCGTTACATGACATCTAGGAAGAGGGGAGAGCGAGAGGGAGGTAAGTTAGAGTGGGACACAACATAAGGTCCGGCACACACGAGTGTAGCCCATAAATAAAGGCCAACCTACACAAGTATATCACACTCTCCCCAACCAATTTCTTCACAATTTACTTAAACAGATAAAGTACAAGGTAATGTTATATACATAACAAAATATAAATTATGTAACAATACTTTTTTCTAACTAAACGTATTATTTTGGCACTTTCCTTCCTATACATTAGGTAGAAATCAGTTCATGGTTTTTTTGTCCTTGAAAATTTGACAGTTTCAATTATATTACCAATTTATTGTTCGTTTTTCGTTTTTCGTTTTTCGTTTTTCGTTTTTCGTTTTTCGTTTTTCGTTTTTCGTTTTTCGTTATTCGTTTTCGTTTTCGTTTTATTAGCCTAAAGCTGTCACATCAGTCACATAATGTTGTGCATAGACAATTTTTTATTTTCTACTTTTTAACTTTTTAAAGTCTCTATGGTCAGCCATTACTGAGAAAACAATAAATATTTCGACTTTTACTGTCGAAATATTTATCATTCGTTGCTATTATGATTCCCATTATACGATAAAATTATTTTAATGGATATGCAGGCGGTTTAAATTAATATAGTAATATTTAATTAAGTCTAAATGTTACAATTATTCTAAAATGTACTCTATAGTTTGTCTAATGAAAGCTGGACCAACAAAACCGCGGCAAATTTAAAAAATTTAGGGCAGGTATCACCCGTTATAGTTGGATAAAAACATTTTGATCGTGAAGTAAAAGTATGTACCTATTAAAGTTTAACTGGTATTTTTAAAGAATTTCATCGCGCTTTATTCGGTGTCATTATTATTTACATGTTGATTTCTTTATTAAATACTTGCTCACGACTTCGCCTCGGGAAGAGAAAGAAAAGGTAGTAGGCTTAATCGTGTGAAAATCCCCAACGAATACCCGTTGGCCATCGGGGGTGGTTATGTCGGAATCGAACCGAGTAAAACCGCTGATGTAGTGGAGATATAGACTAGCTGTTGCCCGAGTGAAATTGGCCTATGAACGTGTGCAAGACATTTTGCCTGTGTTATTCCAGACTAAAAACTATCTTCAAGCGGGCTTATAGGAATCAGACGAAGTTCATTTATTAGAAAAAAATATTATTAATTATAATCAAAATTAGATTCCAAATATTCTTCACCATAATCCGAGCTGCTTGATCCATCATCAGTCACACTTATAATTAATAACATTATTTAAATAAATATTGTCGAAAAGTAAATATCTAATACAAAAGCGAATATTTTTAGATATCGCATCTGAATCTCGTTAATATTTAACGTGAATACAACCATGAAGCTATAGATCTTCATGAATACAACAAAGTATCAAAATCATAATGTCAACGCACAATCACAGAGAAATGACAGAAGGTGACATTTATAGTCTACTGGTGTTGCAAATCAATAAATATCGTGGTTCAGCTTTCATTAGTCAGAGTCTATTTGATTTGAAACACTGACCTGTAATAATAATCACTAGACTGGCTATTATATAGAAAACTAGCGTACCCGCGCGCGGCTCCGCCCGCGTGAATGTTGGCTGTCGCCACCAAGTCTTTTTTAAGCTGAGGGACTGCCCGTACTAACTTTCAATGTCTATTCCTTCGCAATCAGTGATTGCAGCTAAACATATTCATTTCATCTCAAGTTCTATCAAACCCTTCAAAGTACAGTGCCATGCATCGCGGCCAAAGCCCGTTTATTTACCATCTTTATCCTTTTTCCAACCTTTCTCATTGTCTTCTAGATTTTATGGGGATTAGATAACTGCTCTGGCCAAAGTATGTGTGACTCGGAAGAGGCCCTTTGAAAAACCCTTTCATCATAGTTGCATTGCACTTTCACATTCGATGCACTATTTCAAATTAGTGAACATTATTTCTGTTTTTTTTATTATTGAAATCTTGCTACAGACATAGACATTTGACAACTTGATTTAACATTCAAGATTCAAGATGATTCAAGAAGTTCATGAAATTAAAGAAAGAGGATATACTAATAAATACCGGTCAAGTACGAATTGGGCTCGTGCACGCAGGGTTCCGTACAAAATTGGGTTGAGGGGGATTTCGGCACGACTAAAAAAGGGAGCGAACTTAACTTTGTTGCAGTGCTTCTTGCCTTGAATGACAGACATAAATTTTTTTTTTTGGTTAAGTAGGTAATATTTATGCTTTCTGGACTTATCCCCGTACTTATGCTATAAGATTTTACTTTCTGCAAAATATCTGGAGTCTAGCCCAAAGGGAAGTACCCCTTTTTTTTCGTGCGCAAAAACCCCGTCGGGCTTTACCTTAACGGAGCCAACGGAGAGGTTGGTATGTCGGAGTCCTACCAATGCCTGTGTGATCGAGGAATCTGGTGTGTCCTAGAAAGGATATCCCAGAAACCCCAACCGGTTCCGGCCACCAGCACTGGCGACCTCGACGTGTTATTAGGAATCTAAATCCCCCATCTCTATAAAAAAACGCGCGTGGAAATATTACACCCTGCCACCCTGGGTCTGCTTCTGCTAGGGTGACGGTTAGCCTCGACCGTCACCCTAGGCCCGCACTCATGGAGGACGGAGATGGTTCTGCGAACTACACCGCCCGGTGCGCCTTCATCGGCACGGGGGAGGGCTAGATCTCTCCCGTAGCTTTGCCACCACCACTTCTGCGCACATCACTGCCTCGCAAAAAACGCGGTGGCGTTCCAAATACTCTCTATGGTGACCATGGTCAGCACCAGGGACCTTACCACAGCCATGCCCATCAGTAAGCCTTGGATAGCTCAGGGTCAAGGGTTACCTTAAACTTCGGCGTCTGTAGACCCAAGATGGAGTTCGACTTTAGTCGGTCAAGTCCGATATTACGTCCCTACTGGCCAGAGGAGGGCAGAGTTTCGTGGGGATTTCCGCACGAAAAATAAGGTACGGCTTCCTAAAACTCTCCGATTGCGGTGCAGGTGACTCACTAACGTCGCCGAAGGTACCTTAAAGACCTCCGTCCTCCATGAGATGGTAGGTCAAGCCACCTTTTAGTCGATAGTGAGACCACAGTTTGGATATTACGCTTCGTGTAATGCCAAGCATTATCCGCAACATTCCTTTTATCTAATTCAACTTGATGCCTCTACGTGTTCTTAAGAAAGAGGTTTTGACAGACAGACAGACGGATAACGAAGAGATAAGGTTTTTTTTCCTAATCAGGCACAGAACCCTAAAAATTAATACATTCTATTTACTTTTGAGGAAAAAGAAGTAAAGGATACTACTCTATGAAAATTTAGACAAAGTCAATTTTAGTTCCTGTTGCTATGACAACTATTATAGATGGCGATAAAAACGGTTGCAACATCTAATTTCCTTTTTATTACTAAATTTCCTGAATGAATCATATATTTTTAATTATGTTACATGCTATTCGAGGCGGAGACAAATCCAAAAAATCATAGATCATGAAAATCTGTTCAGCCGTTCTTGAGTTCTGGCAAAAGCACGTTTTTAGCCCTTTTTAGGGCTTTAGGGTTCGAATTTTAAAAAATCCTTTCTTAGTACACCTCTACGCATCAAAACACACATATTCTGCAAATTTCAAGTCTCTGCGACCAGCGGTTTAGGCTGTGCGTTGTCTCTAGGTCAGTCAGGACTTTGAATTATATAGTATAAGATAACAGATATTAAGAGAAGGGCAGTGGTGTTTCTTGTCACAAGTAAGTAAATATAAGAATTTAACACTCAAACACTTTACTATGATAAGCGAATACCCTTCGAGTTAGGGGATTTTAATAATATTTTCATAACCAATAATGTCTAATAGGGATGTCAAAATGTATATCGGTAATTATCTATCCAGTGCCAAAATTCGTAGGTATACTTTTAAACACAAAAGGCTTGGTATTATGCACTACAAATAATTTTATGAACATATTAAAATGGTATTTTTCATTAATAAATACTTCAAATTGAAGTAGGTAGTTGAAACAGTGATATTTGAAAAAGTTTCATCGATACCAAGACAGGTTGCCAAAATGGCGATTTTCAATGAGGCACACTGTAGTGGGACTGATCGCCAGTCCAGAGTACTTATACAGGTCAGTGATTTGAAACTACAATAGAATAGACTATAGATGTACTCAAGAACTTTATGGTCCAGATAAACGCCGCGCAAACACGCTATACAGATGGTACAGAGCGCGCGACGTTTTTAATTTCAAGAATTGGGCATCTTCACGGACGGCACGGCTCGCGTAGGATCATGCTACCCAGCGTCGTTTAAACGAGCAGGCTTGTTCGGTTTCCAGATTCGGATTCCAGATCAGAAACGTTATGAATTCAGATTCGATAACCTGAATTTCATGAATGAAATTTATTTTCATACAAAATGTCCAACGAGGCGACACGTCATTCATAGGCGTTATAGACATATATTATACTAGATATATATCAACTTAATATTGTTAGAACTATAAAATAAAATAAAAAATATTGTTAGAAAATTATATCATTACTAGCGTACCCGCGCGCGGCTCCGCCCGCGTGAATGTTGGCTATCGCCACCAAGTCTTTTTAGTAAGCTGAGGGACTGCCCGTACTAACTTTCAATTCAATGTCTATTCCTTCGCAATCAGTGGCTGCAGCTAAACGTATTCATTTCATCTCAAGTTCTATCAAACCCTTCAAAGTACAGTGCCATGCATCGCGGCCAAAGCCCGTTTATTTACCATCATTATCCTTTTTCCTTTTTCATTGTCTTCTAGATTTTATGGGGATTAGATACAGCTGCTCTGGCCAAAGTATGTGTGACTCGGAAGAGGCCCTTTGAAAAACCCTTTCATCAAAGTTGCATTGCACTTTCACATTCGATGCACTATTTCAAATTAGTGAACATTATTTATTTCCGAAAATCTGATTTTTTTATTATTAAAATCTTGCTACAGACATTGACATTTGACAACCTGATTTAACATTCAAGAAGTTCAGGAAAGTAAAGAAAGAGGATATACTAATAAATACTGGTCAAGTGCGAATTGGGCTCGTGCACGCAGGGTTCCATACAAAATTGGGTTGAGGGGGATTTCCGCACGACAAAAAAAGGGGGCGAACTTAACTTTGTTGCAGTGCTTCTTGTCTAGAATGACAGACATACATTTTTTTTTTGGTGAAGTAGGTAATATTTATGCTTTCCGGACTTTTCCCTGTACTTATGCTATAAGATTTTACTTTCTGCAAAATATCTGGATTCTACCCCTTTTTTTTCGTGCGCAAAAACCCCGTCGGGCTTCACCTCAACGGAGCCAACGGAGAGGTTGGTATGTCGGAGTCCTACCAATGCCTGTGTGATCGAGGAATCTGGTGTGTCCTAGAAAGAATATCCCAGAAACCCCAACCGGTTCTGGCCACCAGCACTGGCGACCTCGACGTGTTATTAGGAATCTAAATCCCCCATCTCTATAAAAAAGCGCGCGTGGAAATATAACACCCTGCCACCCTGGGTCTGCTTCTGCTAGGGTGACGGTTAGCCTCGACCGTCACCCTAGGCCTGCACTCATGGAGGACGGATATGGTTCTGCGAACTACGCCGCCCGGTGCGCCTTAATCGGCACGGGGGAGTGCTAGACCTCTCCCGTAGCTCTTCCACCACCACTTCTGCGCGCATTACCGCCTCGCAAAAAAGCGGTGGCGTTCCACATACTCTCTATGGTGACCATGGTCGGCGCCAGGGACCTCACCATGAGGCTTACCCCACCGACGTCTGCTTCTAGGACATGGCGCCACTCTGTCCACTCTGGAGACTCTACCAGTGTATGAAGAGGTGGTGTGCCCACGGATCGGCCCCGGCAATGGTGGCATTCATACGTCAGCACCCTGCCTACGCTATGCAGGAACTCACGAAAACAGCCATGCCCATCAGTAAGCCTTGGATAGCTCAGGGTCAAGGATTACATTAAACTTCGGCGCCTGTAGACCCAAGATGGAGTTCGACTTTAGTCGGTCAAGTCCGATATTACGTCCCTAATGGCCAGAAAAGGGGAGAGATTCGTGGGGATTTCCGCACGAAAAATAAGTTACGGCTTCCTAAAACTCTCCGATTCCGGTGCAGGTGACTCAGTAACGTCGCCGAAGGTAACTTAACGACCTCCGTCCTCCATGAGTGCAGGCCAGGAGATGGTAGGTCAAGCCACCTATTAGTCGATAGTGAGACCACAGTTTGGATATTACGCTTCGTGTAATGCCAAGCATTATCCGCAACATTCCTTTTATCTAATTCAACTTGATGCCTCTACGTGTTCTTAAGAAAGAGGTCTTGACAGACAGACAGACGGATAACGAAGAGATAAGGTTTTTTTCCTAATCAGGCACAGAACCCTAAAAATTAATACATTCTATTTACTTTTGAGGAAAAAGAAGTAAAGGATATTACTCTATGAAAATTTAGGCAAAGTCAATTTTAGTTCCTGTTGCTATGACAACTATTATAGATGGCGATAAAAACGTTTTGCAACATCTAATTTTCTTTTTGTTACTAAATTTCCTGAATGAATCATATATTTTTAATTATGTTATATTCTATTCGAGGCGCAGACAAATCCAAAAAATCATAGATCATGAAAATCTGTTCAGCCGGTCTTGAGTTCTGGAAAAAGCACGTTTTTAGCCCTTTTTAGGGCTTTAGGGTTCGAATTTTAAAAAATCCTTTCTTAGTACACCTCTACGCATCAAAACACACATATTCTGCAAATTTCAAGTCTCTACGACCAGCGGTTTAGGCTGTGCGTTGTCTCTAGGTCAGTCAGGACTTTGAATTATATAGTATAAGATAAATGAAACATAATTTTGTATTATCCATAATCATCACTACTATCATCAATTATATTTAGATCAGATTAAATAATTATACCTTTGCAATATAGCACCTAAAAGATTTTTTAAATAAATTCAGCTTATTATAAAATTATTATAATAAGTATCATTATACTTATTATTATAACTTCCTTGGACGTACTGAATAAATATTGAATTTTAAAAAAGAAATTTATAATTTAATCGAAAAAATACTGGGATATGAAAATGAGTTCAAATTAGTATGAAACGTATTTTCCATATATATATATATATATATATTCTAATTAGTATTAAAACAAAAGCTATCTCAGTATTATTACTTCAAAAGACAAAAATTAAATTACCACCACAGCCATTTTTCCTTCTATAGTTTGTCTAATGAAAGCTGGACCAACAAAACCGCGGCAAATTTAAAAAATTTAGGGCAGGTATCACCTGTTATAGTTAGATAAAAACATTTTGATCGTGAAGTAAAAGTATGTACCTATTAAAGTTTAACTGGTATTTTTAAAGAATTTCATCGCGCTTTATTCGGTGTCATTATTATTTACATGTTGATTTCTTTATTAAATACTATCTATTGCTCACGACTTCGCCTCGGGAAGAGAAAGAAAAGGTAGCAGGTTTAATCGTGTGAAAATCCCCAACGAATACCCGTTGGCCATCGGGGGTGGTTATGTCGGAATCGAACCGAGTAAAACGGCTGATGTAGTGGAGATATAGACTAGCTGTTGCCCGAGTGAAATTGGCCTATGAACGTGTGCAAGACATTTTGCCTGTGTTATTCCAGACTAAAAACTATCTTCAAGCGGGCTTACAGGAATCAGACGAAGTTCATTTATTAGAAAAAAATATTATTAATTATAATCAAAGTTCAGCCGCATCACAGTTGGACTGGACAGCCGACCCCAACTGAATTGGGAAAAAGGTTCAGAGAATGATGATAATCAAAATTAGATTCCAAATATTCTTCACCATAATCCGAGCTGCTTGATCCATCATCAGTCACACTTATAATTAATTACATTATTTAAATAAATATTGTCGAAAAGTACAAATATCTAATACAAAAGCGAATATTTTTGGATATCGCATCTGAATCTCGTTAATATTTAACGTGAATACAACAAAGTATCAAAATCATAATGTCAACGCACAATCACAGAGAAATGACAGAAGGTGACATTTATAGTCTACTGGTGTTGCAAATCAATAAATGTTGTGGTTCAGCTTTCATTAGTCAGAGTCTATCACAAGATAAGCTTTATTAACCTGAATAATACGTTTAAAAATTATCTCTACACATCGTAGAGATAATTTCTAAACGTATTATTTTGACAGTTTAAATAATAATAATGAATAATACAACACTTTCCTTCCTATACATTATTATACCTTGTCTAATTTAGGATGATAATTTTGACAGTTCACGTCTATGAAGTATCATATTTTTATCAACGAAATGATACCTCAAAAATTATCGTAGCACATAGACAGGTAACGCCCACTTGCCGTAGTGGAGTGACTTGCAAGAAATCAGCACAATTGACTGTAGACAAATGAATCGAATGAATCGAAATTAAATTAATTTATTGAAATGATTAAGTACTTATCTACTATATTTTTTTATAATATAATTAACTAAGTATAATACAAAACATAAGTACTATACTATAAAACTTCTCTTTCGTCATCCTGAAGTAAGTTACCTAAAATAATAAAAAAATAATGCTTTTGTATTTTTGTAAGTATCGATTCCATATTCTATGGGAACGATAATCGAAAATCGAAAGATTCATTTT
This sequence comes from Lithosia quadra, assembly GCA_963576445.1. Classification (NCBI taxonomy): domain Eukaryota; kingdom Metazoa; phylum Arthropoda; class Insecta; order Lepidoptera; family Erebidae; genus Lithosia; species Lithosia quadra. The sequence goes on from OY754897.1 coordinate 5,695,642, forward strand.
CGATTACACTATATGGGGTACCCTATTTGGAGCTGTCAAAATTATCATCCTAAATTAGACAAGGTATAGGTAGAAATCAGTTTTTGTTATTTGTCCTTTTGTCCTTGAAAAATTGACAGTTTCAATTACCGTTTATCGTTTTTCATTTTTGTTATTTGTCCTTTTGTCCTTGAAAAATTGACAGTTTCAATTACCGTTTACCGTTTTCGTTATTACTGTTATTAGCCTAAAGTAAGTACGTAATATTGACAGCGTTGATGACATTTGACAAATCTGACAATGACTGAAGAATAGTGAAGAAAGTTACTTTTTTTTTTCTCCGTTGTTTGATAACAGGTTATTTGGCTCGGCCATAATGCATTATTAAGTTATTTTTTAATATGGTAATATTATACAGTTATCTAATATATTTGCCACTACTACACAACACTGACCATAACGTCCATGACAACATTGACAACATTGACAGGTACATTCACGTGTATTTCGTGTGTATTCTGTTGTTAGATTATTATGTTGAAAAATAAATAAATGGTTAATAACACACAATCAACGATGATAATAACAGAAGATAAAGAATTCGACATATTTGTCGCTAGTAAAATAGGTTCTTTCAAACGTAAGTATCATAATAATAACATTTTTTATATATGGGTCAATACTTTTCACGATATTTATTTTCTCCGTTAAGTTTCGATATATTATGAACTTATCACACACCTGTATATCCATATAAAGGTGTAATCTGAGATGTGATTACCCTGACCCTTACTTCGTCAACTGTGATGTTCAACATAATTTTGCACTGTGTACTTTTCGGCGTCTCTTTTGAAAGTTATAACCAACAATCTATGCCTGTACCAAATTTCAGCTATATCTGTTTAGCCGTTTGAATATATAAATCTTCACAAACGTTCACATTTATAATATTAGTAGGAAGTAGGATCCCATAAATATTTTAACACACTGACCTTCTTACCCTGCATAATATCTTCATTTATCACTATCCATAATATATTGGAAAAGTCTACCTTTAAAGGAGATGTTTCATTTTCGGCCCCCTAATTGTAGACAATACAAAAAATAAGAGAAAGAATATTGGCAAAAATACAATTATATTAATTCACCTGTGAAATTCAAGGGTGTAAAATAATAAAATATGAGTAATTACATTTTTACTAAGCCAACATGTAATACAAGATGGTTGACATGATGGTCAGTACTATTCAAAAACAGTTTACCTAGCAATTAACTTAAATAATTATTGATATTTTACTTTTATTATTTTCTGTGTTGAATATTGCCCAGTTATATTTCTCTATTACTTCTCTCTCTATCTCTAGTGTACATTAGGCAATTCTTTTTCGATCACTAACTATAATATGAAGCACATGATGATTTATGCAGTGCTAAACCTAAGTTCAGGAATAAAGAATCATACTTTGTTTTTTAAACGACTATGGTTTGTCAGTTTATGGAAACTATTGATATTTCGGCAACAATATTTTTAGTCAGCCATGTTTTTTGTGTTGCAAGAAAGTGTTTATTTAGTTAGATTCCACCCGTATTACGAGGCAATATTATAACAATTGAATAGTGAAAAATGAAAACTACAATTGCCTAACTATATTTCTAAGTAGTGTACAGTTTCAGGCCGAGGGTCCATACCTTTGTGAAACATCTCCTTTATAAAGGTAAATCCTTATAACTTAAGAGACAAATTTCATTCAGGTATTTATATAAGGTACGATTACTGCTGTTATCCCATCTCTCATCTTAACATTGCACTGACAACCCTGTACATTTATAAATATATATGCTCACGCCTTTTTGGCAGAGACAACAGCCCGCTATCTGCTTCTATCCTATCTTCAGCTTCCTCTACTATGATTAAACCTTTCATGCAAGCCAGCCATTTTCAAGTGCTTTTGGGCTGCTAATTATTTTCAAGAGCTAGAGGTACAAATACCTAGTGTAAACGAGATTCTATGGCTGTCCCTACTGGCGCATGGTTATGCGTATGAGGGCAGGCATCGCTATCGATCGGTGTGAAGTGGTCGATGGGACACAATTATTCAGGAGTTCTTGGGAGTGTGACGTGTTATACCTTTGTTACTCAATATAATCATTTATCAGTATTCAGTCTTTAATTTCCAGTCTAACAGATCAGAAGTGAAATAATATCTACGCCTACTATAGTGACACCTAATTAGAACTATTGTTGCTAATTAATTTAAGTGAAGTTTTAGCGTATTCTGGCGAAAAGAGACGTTTGTGTATGTTACTAACTTTTAATATGGTGCTCCAGGCCATGTTCTGTACCATAAGTGTACTATTTGGTGTACTGTCATTGTGATGAGCAAGTTCTGATACCATAAGTGTACTATTGGTGTACTGTATTGTGGTGAGAAAAGACGTTTTAGCACATTTTGGTTTTGAAGAAAACAATGGGACGCTGTGTTCAGTTCAGAGTGATCCGCATTGACTGAACGTTGCAACACGTTACGTACTACAAATAAAGAACATTCAAAGTACATAATTGTGGCTTTACCTGGATCAGTGAGGTGAACAAAGAACTAAGTTTAAGGCGTTTTGGTACGGCGGCGGCCGCAACGGCGCTTTGATAAGCTCCGTTTCTCAAGTGCTTGCGTCGCCTACGCAGCGTCGTCTTATCGCGGCGGCCCCTCGTCAATCAACGGACTCGGTGAGATCGTTTCAGTATTATTGTTTGACATTCTTGACTAGTACAGTGAAACGCTTATAAAGAGTTCTAGTAAAAGAACGTTCTGGATTGATTTATAATCGTATTGTTGTGTATATTTCACGAAGTATTTTTATTACACAATGGGACGACACAGTAAAAGGGGAAGGTCTGATAGCTCTTCCTCGTCGAGCTCGAGTGAGGCGGAAAGTCGTTTCAAAAGTAAGAAATGTTACAAAAAGAACCTACAAATAAAAGATAGGCGAATAAAAGCTCTACGAGATCGAAATAGAACAAATGCAGAAGAGAAATGACCATCACACTGGAACAACGTCGGAGACATCAACGTCTAGACCTTTATTAGTTCGATATGTGGGCCGTAATGATTTTATTCCGGAATTTGATCCACAATCATCTTCCGTATCCATTGAGCACTGGATTCGAAACTTAGAGAGTGTGGCTAAGATGCACGGTTGGGATGAGCGAACTCTAATCTGTAATTGCACCGCTAAGCTATGTGGGTATGCTAAGGGCTGGTATGAGCGTCAAGCCTCCTATGAGATCACTTGGGATGAGTGGAAGGAGAAGTTGATTAGAGCATTCCCATTTTACTAAAAATAAACTGTCACAGATACGAGAACTTGTGAATTGTGTCAGGGCAAAAGAAGAGGACCCAATAAAATTTTATTATGAGAAATTGGGCATTGGCATGTCATGTGATATGAGTGATGAAGTGATCGCTCAATCGATTATAGGGACTCTTGGAGACAAATTACTTGAGGTTGGAGCACTATCTGCTGACTGCCATGATACGTGTTCTTTGCTCAAATACCTGGCAAGCGTCAAAGCATCAACCGACAGTAATGAATCACACCAAACATTGGCGTCACGTCGTATAGGTAACCCAAGAAATTTAACTGAGTGTTTTACCTGTGGGAAGGTTGGTCATAAGGCAAAAGACTGTGGCAACATTCCACCGAAAGAAAAAGACGCAAGAAAATGTAGATTTTGTGGTCGGCCAGGTCACCTTGAGAAAAATTGTTTTCTAAAGAAGAAGCAAAGCGAATCATGTAAGTTTTGTAATATCAATGGCCATACTATAGATGAGTGCAAGAAAAAGAAAACAGTATAGATTATAAAGGAGTACTCAATCGCTTCACCGCTGTAATTCCAGCTGAAGCGTTGATAACGTGACGATGAGAGCCGAACCTATTCTAATAAATATAATATTATGGCTTTACGAGTGTGAAGCATAATGACAAATTGCGCAGGTAATAACTGCAATAAATGTTCAAGGGACAATTTGTATTTTTTAAACTTATTGATAAAATGACAAAACCAGCTTATTTGAGAAGTTCTAATTGAATTGTTCTGATACTGAAATCGTTTGTGCTTTGTTTAAAATACGCGAATGCACGACTCAATTATCTTTACTTTTAAGTGAATTAATGAATTAATGACAATAATTCTTTGCTGAAGAGTTTGACGATCACTGCGCCTGTAATGGCATGGCGTCAGTTAATTGTGACACGCTTTAGAAATTGACTGAAGGCAACCGTGTAAGAGAAAGGTATTGATAATGACTTAATGAATCTCATGAGGTGCTTGAATTGATTAAAAGCGATGGTGAGAAATTGAAACAAAAGGAATGAAATGGTAAAGCATGCTTATGCCATGCGAATGTGATTGCGCGACATAAAAATCAAACTCTGATGTGTCCGATGAGAAGACTTGTAAGATCTAGATCTGGAACGAGATGAGGTTGCCTACAGGGCTGTATTACGTCACTGCCTAGGGGGCGTTAACGTGACATTGTTATTGTGCTGATGCCGATGGAACTGCATTACGTCACTGCCTACGGGGCGTTATCGTGACATTGTCTACGGGGCGTTATTGTGCAGTTGCCTACAGGGCTGGATTACGTCACTGCCTACGGGGCGTTAACGTGACATTGTTATTGTACTGTTGCCTACGGAACTGCATTACGTCACTGCCTACGGGGCGTTAACGTGACATTGTTATTGTACTGTTGCCTACGGAACTGCATTACGTCACTGCCTACGGGGCGTTAACGTGATATTGCCTACGGGGCGTTGTTGTGCAGTTGCCTACAGGGCTGGATTACGTCACTGCCTACGGGGCGTTATCGTGACATTGCCTACGGGGCGTTATTGTGTTGTTGCCTACGGCACTGTATTACGTCACTGCCTACGGGGCGCTTTCGTGACATTGCCTACGGGGCGTTGTTGTACAGTTGTCTATGGGGCTGTATTAGGTCACTGCCTGCGGGGCGTGTTCGTGACATTGTATATGGAATGTTATTGTGTTGTTGCCTATGGAACTGTACTACGTCACTGCCTACGGGGCGTTTCGTGACATTGCCTACGGGGCGTTGTTGTGCAGTTGCCTATGAGGCTGTAATTAGGTCACTGCCTGCGGGGCGTGTTCGTGACATTGTATATTTAATGTTATTGTGTTGTTGCCTACGGAATTGTACTACGTCACTGCCTACGGGGCGTTTCGTGACATTGCCTACGGGGCGTTGTTGTACAGTTGTCTATGGGGCTGTATTAGGTCACTGCCTGCGGGGCGTGTTCGTGACATTGTATATGGAACGTTATTGTGTTGTTGCCTACGGCACTGTATTACGTCACTGCCTACGGGGCGCTTTCGTGACATTGCCTACGGGGCGTTGTTGTACAGTTGCCTATGGGGCTGTATTAGGTCACTGCCTGCGGGGCGTGTTCGTGACATTGTAAATGGAGCGTTATTATGCTGTTGACAAAGGGACTGCATTACGTCACTGCCTACGGGGCATTTTCATGACATTGTCAACGAGGCACTTACGTGACATTGCCTGCAGGGCGTTATTCTGTCGTAATTATAAATGCAGTAAAATAAATGCAGTTTGAATTATTTTCTAGACATAAAGGCATTACTACGCACAAATACTGCACTTCACTTTAAAATAAAATGCAGTATTCAACAATATAAACTAATTAATCTTCTTGATCAATTCGTTTAATTAATTGTCTTTAATGTTAAAGCTAATAGTTATTATTTACATACTGAGTCTAAAATGAAACATTATGATTTCAGAAATTGTATAGAATGTTGAAAAAACCCTTAAACGCGTTTTTCTCGAAACCGCCATTTTGCAAATACTGCATTTACAAATTACGAGGGCAGTATTGAGATCTTGCCTTCAGGGTCATAAATATTCATTTTTAGGTGCCTCAGGGGCTTATAACTATCAAAGAGATCAATCTTTGAAGTTCTGGTAATGCTACGAGCTCGGTCTTCACTTGAATACTCCTACGAGGACGCAGGAGAGTCAGGAAGGCCGAATGTAAACGAGATTCTATGGCTGTCCCTACTGGCGCATGGTTATGCGTATGAGGGCAGGCATCGCTATCGATCGGTGTGAAGTGGTCGATGGGACACAATTATTCAGGAGTTCTTGGGAGTGTGACGTGTTATACCTTTGTTACTCAATATAATCATTTATCAGTATTCAGTCTTTAATTTCCAGTCTAACACTAGTATGCAATTGAGTTATGTATTTTAGTCTTTAAATATTTGTGAAAGTCCAGGAAAGGTTTACATGCTGAGCAAAAATCGAAAAATTGCAAAATAAATAAACTGCGATCAGGTTCTTAACTGATAAAATTCTATAAAAAATATTTTCGTCGTGTAATGTACTACGCGAGTATAAACTGCATAGAGGTTCATTCACTGATAAAATTTAAAAAACATTTAGTAGTGCAATGAACATAACAGACGATTATAAATTCCGAAGTATACCAAGTGGAGGGATGGGAAGGAATGGGTGAGGGATGAATAGGTAGGGGAGAAAGTGATGGGAGAAGATGGGGTGGGAAGGCGGTACAAAGTTCGCTGATGGGGATATAGCTTAGAACTAGGAGACGGACATAGGATACTTCTTATCCTGCCAAGGGGACGAAGTATGCCACGGGCAAAGCCGCGGGGCACAGCTAGGTAATTATATACGTATTTATTTTATTTTTATATTTTTTTTATAAAAATATGTAGTATTTGACCTTTTTTTTCCTAAATTACCAAATTCGATTATAACCATTTGGAAGACATCGCAGCCAGCAGCGATTAGACAGCCCATTGTTCATAACTTCCATATTATGAACAATGGGCTGCCTTGCTTGTATGCTGTGTCTGGTCTATAAAACTTTCCAAAAACTTCTACTAGCTATTAAACTTGGTTTCAGATATCAAATTCCATTCAGAAGCAACAAAAAATAACAAAAAGTGTATAGAAAACCTCGTAGGTATTAAATCTCTTGAGAAAGATGATGGCATCACTCGGATGGAGTGGGGGAACAAGGAACAGACTGAAATACTGATAGGCAAGAAAAATCAGCAGGTATGTAAGGCTTGTGATTTGATTTTTTTATACAACTTATGTGGCAGACAAGCACATGGCTCACCTGATGGGAAGAGGTCACCGTAGCCTATAGGGAAATGGGAGAGGGGAGGGGGCCATCTTAAAAACGTAGATGGCCCGGGGTCAGCTAGGGTGCGAGGGATATGCCTATTGGATAACCTTACACCCCGGTAATTAAGACCCGAGACGGCGTGCGGTTTTAGTCGGTTCCATCCCGACATAACCACCCCCGATAGCCGACGGGGGTGGTATCCATGGGGATTGTCGCACGATAAAAAAAAAGGTTAAGAAGTTCTCCCATTTATTTATTTTTAACAAACAATATAATCTAACAATTAGACAAAACCAAAGCAAAACTGCATCACTCACAAGTATCAGATATTGAGATATTCATACTTTATTGCCATAGTAAAGATTTACGTAAGTTATTTCTTGCGCCGCCGCGCGTACATTTCTCAATTTTTATTTATAAATTAAGTTGTCAAGCCTAATGATTCAATAGACTGCGTGTGTCGTTGTTTCAACAGAGGCCTACTTTCCATATTGCTTTAGCTTATATGTTTACTGTGTTTTAGGTAAAGTGTGGGATTAGTTTATTAATTCTTTGAAGTTACCTGTTTCCAATTCATTACAGATCCAAGTATACAGTACGATAGAAGGTTTTTCAAAGTCTTACACCGCGGACTACGGAACTGGCGACATTGTGGGGCTAGGGCGATACAAACGGAGACTAATATCAGCGTTGTCCAGTGGAGCGGTGAAAGTTTGGAGCAAGAAGTCTGAGGAACTGCTGAATGTTGGCAAAATTGACCGGATGCGGGTTTATGAAGATGGAGATGTTTTTGCTACAGGTAGGTGTGAACATGGTATAATAAGGTATGGCATTCTCGGGACAGCGGTGACGTGGGAGACACAAGACTACATCATCATCAATATTGTTACAATTAGATGAAACTAATTGTTTCTAGCCTATGTGAATCCGATAATGTTTTTTTTTGGTAATAGGCTCGCGTTTGACCACAATCTCACCTGTTGGTAAGTGATGAATTCGTCGACAGTGGAGCACGTTTGCCTAGAAGTAGACTCTAGACTTGAAGACCAGGATGTAGCTTTCCGGAAACACAGACTCAGGCGGGGCATTCCACTCTTTAGCAGTACGCACGATGAACGTACTGCCAAAACGTTTTGTGCGTATGAGTGGGATATCCAATCCACCATGTACCGGTGGCGCGTCGCCGTACGTCTGGTGGTTCGGTGATGAAAGCTTGGAGTAATTAGGTCATGTAACTCCAGCGGACATTCCCCGAAGTGCAACCGATAAAAAACAGAGCTAGCGATTCTATGCCGATGTTCCAAGCTCTGAAGCTTAGTCTCAACCAGCGCATCGCAGTTGATGAGCCTCTTGGCCCTTCTCTCAATTGACTCAAGTGCTTCGAGTTGGTATTTGGCTGAGCCGTCACAACAATGGAGTTTTAATTAACAATCACATTGATATAAGTTTCAGCCTAAAAATGTTCATATAAGTACATAAACAAAATTAAGTTTGGGGGGGTTTATAGGTGAGGATTGGGGGATGAGGGGGTGTTTGTGAGCTCTGGCTACCCCACCGCCGGAAACAACACGATGGTTATTATGGCCGAGGTCTTCTGTAGGGCGGACTGGCGGAGTTACTACCCCAGACGGACTGCTCAGTTCGGAAGGGAAATACCGTCGTCCTACCTTCTTAAAAAGTATAAATACTTCCTATATGGCTATATACCTACGTATTAAACATTTTAGGTGGTGAAGAAAATGATCTAAAAGTATGGCGAATTGGTAAACCAACACCGATATTCGTTGCCAAAAACCTGCCCCACGATTGGCTGCAGCTGAGACGGCCGGTGTGGGTCAGTGACCTTTGCTTCCTCAACGGTGAGGGGGGGAACGTTGTCGCAGTGTGTTCCAGGCACGGATATGTCAGGTAAAATACCTTTTTGAAAGCCGTACAAACGGCTATGGAGATAAGTTCATACCTATACATGTCATGTTGTATACCAAGGGTGTAAGGTGGCCTATAAGTCAGTTCCCTCGGACCACCCCGGGAACGCACTCGCAACTAATGTAAACGAAACCAAGTACCCTCTTTTTTTTGCAGACTGTACGACAGTCGCGCTCAGCGGCGGCCTGTCACTTGCGTAGACTTTGAGAAGATGGCCGCCACTTGTATTACCAACAGTTTTGATGACCGGTCAGTATACACACATACATATAATCACGCTTTTTTCCCTCCGGGGAGGGCAGAGACAATAGCCTGCACATCTGCTTCTGTCCCTACATACTTCACGCGCTGATGATTGCCTGATGCAAGGATGGCCAGATGATGAGGGCCGATTTTTTTATAGTCCAATTGCTTGTCTGCCACCTTAGTTGTATAAAAAATGGTCATAAATCATCTTTTTTTAATTTTCAGTCAAGTCCTAGTTGGCTTTGGACGAGGCCAGCTTCACCAAGTAGACCTTCGCAAAGGCAAGCTGGACAAGGGCTTCAAGGGTGCTACAGGAGCTATCACTGACCTGGCCATCGCGAAGGACGGGAGGCTGGTCGTCAGCGCTAGTCTGGACCGGCAACTGAGAATCCATGATTTTGAGAGCAAAGAATTAGTCTATAAGGTAAGTTAAAGTACATGTAATCCCTCACACTCCACTCAAATACCCACTGCTTTAACTCCTGTGTACACCATAATACTACCCATAGGTATTTGTATATACTTATTTATATTATAATATATATACATATATTTATATGTGTGTGTATATAATCTTATACTATATAATTCAAAGTCCTGACAGGCTGATTGACTGACTGATTACAACGCACAGCCTAAACCGCTGGTTGTAGAGACTTGAAATTTGTAGGGAGTGTTTGTTTTGATGCGTAGAGGTGTACTAAGAAAGGATTTTTTTAAATTCGAACCCTAAAGCCCTAAAAAGGGCTAAAACGTGCTTTTGCCAGAACTCAAGAACGGCTGAACAGATTTTCATGATCTATGATTTTTTTAGGTTTGTCTTCGCCTCGAATAGCATGTAACATAATTAAAAATATATGATTCATTCAGGAAATTTAGTAATAAAAAGAAAATTAGATGTTGCAGACGTTTTTATCGCCATCTATAACAGTTGTCATGGCAACAGGAACTAAAAGTGACTTAGTCTAAATTTTCATAGAGTAATATAGTAATATCCTTTGCTACTTTTTGCTCAAAAGTAAATAGATTATATTATTTTTAAGGTTCTGTGTCGGTTTATGAAAAATAAAACCCTTATAGGATCTCTTCGTTGTCTGTCTGTCTGTCTGTCCTCTTTCTTAGGAACACGTAGAGGCATAAAGTTGAATTACATCAAATCGAACTCCGTCTTGGGTCTACAGACGCTGGCGTTCAAGGTTACCCTTTACCCTGAGCTATCCAAGGCTTACTGATGGACATGGCTGTTTTGGTGAGTTCCTGCATTGTGTAGGCCGGGAGCCGACGCCTGAATGCCACCGTTGCCGGAACTACTCCATGCGTACACAACCGCTTCATACACTGGTAGAGTGGATAGAGTGGCGCCATGTCCTTGAAGCAGACGTCGGTGGGGTAAGCCTTATGGTGAGGGCCCTGGTGCCGACCATGCTCACCATATAGAGTATGTGGAACGTCACCGCTTTTTTGCGAGGCAGTAATGCGCGCAGAAGTGGCGGTGGAAAAGCTACGGGAGAGATAAGGTGCACCGGGTGGCGTAGTTTGCAGAACCATCTCCGTCCTCCATGAGTGCGGGTCTAGGGTGACGGTCGAGGCTAACCGTCACCCTAGCAGAAGCAGGCCCAGAGTGGCAGGGCGTTATATTTCCACGCGCGCTTTTCTATAGAGAAGAGGGATTTAGATTCCTAATAACACGTCGAGGTCAACGGTACCGATGAAGCCCGACGGGGTTTTTGCGCACGAAAAAAAAGGGTACTTAATTCCCTTTGGGCTAGAATCCAGATATTTTGCAGAAAGTAAAATCTTATAGCAGAAGTAAAGGCAAAAGTCCGGAAAGCGTGAATATTCCACATCACCAAAAAAAATGTATGTCTGTCAAAGAAGACAAGAAGCGCTGCAACAAAGTTAAGTTCGCCCCTCAACCTAATTTTGTACGGAACCCTGCGTGCACAAGCCCGTTTTGCACTTGACCGGTTTTTTTATTAAATACTCTTTCTTTAGTTTCATCTACATGAACTTTTTGAATGTTAAATCAGGTTGTCAAATGTCAATGTCTGTAGCAAGATTTTAATAATAATAAAATCAGATTTTCGGAAATAAATAATGTTCACTAATTTGAAATAGTGCATCGAATGTGAATGTGTGCAATGCAACTATGATGAAAGGGTTTTTCAAAGGGCCTCTTCCAAGTTACACATACTTTGGCCAGAGCAGCTATCTAATCCCCATAAAATCTAGAAGACAATGAAAAAGGAAAAAGGACAATGATGGTAAATAGACTGGCTTTGGTCGCGATGCAAGGCACTGTACTTTATAGGATTTGAGAGAACTCAAGCTGAAATGAATACGTTTAGCTGCAACCACTGATTGCGAAGGAATAGACATTAAAAGTTAGTACGGGCTCAGCTTAAAAAAGACTTGGTGGCGATAGTCAACATTCACGCGGGCGGAGCCGCGCGCGGGTACGCTAGTATATATATATATATTTATTCGTAAAGTATTTTATTTATTTATTTTATTTTTATTTTATTTTATTTGGGGGAGCTTACAGCTACATTCACATAATTATACACAATATTTAGGTTATCATAAATTATTATTGTACCATCTTGAACCAAATTTCCTTTACCTTCTTTGAGCAACTACTTTGACTTATCTCTGCATCACACAAAGGTTGACTGGTAGAAAATGCCTCAGGCATTAAGTCCGCCTTTGTACAATATTTTACCGTTGTGCATAAGTTTAAATAAATAAATAATATATTCCATATACATTAAACTAGCTATTAACTGCGGACCACCTTATATTCCAGCAATTTATTGTTCACGTGTATAATAGTTTTAAGTTGCGTCCTAGCAGCCAATATAGACTTGTATTTTAGGTTGATTTCCTAAACTTTCTCTAAATAATAATTAATTCGTATCACATCTTTCCAGCAATACCTGACATCGAAGTTATCTTGCGTTCTAGCGCAAACCGAGACGTCCACACCTCTCCGACATGCCGAGAAGGAGGTCAAGGAAGAGGTGGAGGAGGAGGTGAAGGAGGAGGCAGAGGATATAGACGACTACGACCAGCTGTTTGAGAAGATGCAGACTGTTGGGTTAGTGTTGGGTAGTGCACAGGCGCAAAACAGGGACATTTACTTTTTTCGATAAGAATAAGGTAGACTTGTAGATGATGCCTTCGGCATTAAGTCCGCCTTTGTACATCTTTTTGTGCATAAAGTTTTAAATAATTTAAAAAAAGTCTAGTTTCGTTGTGAATCCCCCTCCAGAGACGGTCGGCAGCGAAAGTGACGCCCCTAGTGTTGCAAACGTCCATAGACCACTGTTACTGCTGCCCATTAGGTGGGCCGTGTGCTTGTCTGCCACCTAAGTAGTATAAAAAATCGTTAAAAATCTTTTTTCACACTTAAAATGCACCCCATTTCACGCCCGTGTCAAATCGAGTCTAATTTCTTTTCACGTTGTTTTAGTAATATTTCCAACAGGTCTCATGCGTTATTAATTTATTCCCTCCAAAATGCTATCTGCACTGACTATTCAATTGTTTTAAGTTTTTTTTTCTTTAGTGAGAGGCCGACAAAGAAAAAATTACCCCAAGAAGAGGTAGCAGCCAAGAAGATTAAGCCATCGTCAGAGGGCGCTACAGACGTGGACTTAGAAGAGGGTAACACAGAGGACGCGATCAAGAAGCTTCTGCGCAGCACGGAGAAGCAGAAGCGAAAGAGGGAACAGAAGAAAAGGGAGAAGAAAGCTAAGAGCGTGTTTCATAATGCTTAAAATAATATAGTTTAAGAAGTTATACGTTTTTTTATTTATCTTACAAGGCTCTCGACTTTTTTTCCCACATTTCCGATCGCTCCCAGTCTTTCGATCCGTATAGGTCGGATCTCCTATTATATTACCCAATAGGCATATCCCTCGCCCTGGCCCTGGGCCATCTACGGTTTTAAGATGGCCGCCTCGACCCCCCGAAAGGGAGGATGGGATGAGCATCGCGCCAATCAACTCGCCCCCGCTCGCTCCCCACTGTGCCCTCTGCCAGTCAGAGGGACACAAGAAGAGCCTCGGAGCAGCCCTCTAGAGGTCCACTCCCACCCCGGTCGGATTGGCCGCAGGCAGCAGCGTCTTCCGTGGCGAGTGGGAGGCCTGCTCAAGATGGTCACACATGGCGTGCCGCACACCAACGATTGCTCGTTCGTGGACATCACGGAGACCTGCTGGGCTCGTGGGTGTCTCTAGGGCGTCTTGCCCCGTCCTCGCGGTTTCTTCCTCGGCCCCTGAAGAGTGTCCTGAAATAGGGGCTGGTTATCGCAACGGTTGTCATTGCGATGTTGTGTTATACCAGCACGCGAACTTCACTTTCGCGATTCAGGATCATAATGACGTAGTAGTAGTATCGAAGTAGTTTGACGTGCTATCGCTAGATGCCCAGCGCTCACTGTACCCCTCCTCCCCCTACCACTTCCTAGCCTCCCCATCCCTTCCAAATCCATCCCCCTTCCCTTCAGGGTAGGCAATGCGTGTGTGATACCCTTAGTGTTGCACACGTCCATAGGCCACAGTGACCGCTTCCCTTCAGCTGAGTCGTGTGCTTGTCTACCACCTACGTAGTATAAAAAAAATGGCGGTGTGTAGGTATATGTGATATCACCACAGTCTAGTCTAGTCCTATTAGGTTATTTTATTTAGTTCGTTAATAAATGCAAAGATTTTGTAAAAAAGTATTTAATTCTTGATTATTAATATAACTATAGTTGAGTCAATTTAATAGGCCACATTTGACGTTTGTCAGTTTTATATTCATAATGAGGTGACCTGTTAAAAAAGGTCGATTAAAACGAATGAATCGATACGGACTTGAAAGATAATGTGAATTTTTAAAATCCTCAGGTGAATCCCTGTCTCATTATTATTTTTTCTTTAGTAAATTTAAGGAGCAAAATAAGACAAGTACATGATCTATACTTATAATAAAACTGTAGAGGTCAATTCTGTTCATTGAATATATTTACAAAATAAATATTGGGGGATGATTGGCGATCGATACTAATGCAAAAAATGCAATCAGTAATTTTTTTGTCACAACGTGGTTATTAATTTTATGATGATATTTCTTCACAAGTAATCATTGCATTCGATTCTACTTATCAGCTTTCGATTTTTAGAGTAACATGCCTAATTTTTAAAAAGAAAATGGATTAACTGACACAATATTGTAATGACAAGGTAATGACGTTCAGTTCTTTAGATCACAAATTGTTTATTATGTTTAGAATGGTTTATTGGTGAAAGCAAAACGTAAAATTACTTGTATCTGTCATTATTACAATAAATATGTAGTAGTAATTGAAAAAAGTTAAGCAATTGTGCAGTTCTAACAAAACGAAAAATATATAATTTGATGCCCACCGCGGCGCGTCGCGTAAAAGGTTGCGATGTTGAATTTTGATGAATTGTCAAATGTGGCCTATTAAATTGACTCCATTATAAACTAATTGTTAGGTCGGTTCTCCTTGTCGAAGAGTGAGGGCCAGCCCGAGGTGGTGGACTGCAGCAGCGCCCATAGGGCTCCGCTGGCGTCCCCGGTTGACATGTCTATCTCGAAGGGCTGCAGAAGTTTCTGGCTCTCGTTTTTAATATCTGCTTGTTTAGTTAAGGGTAATTTAGTAGACTAATAAATAACTCTACTTCATTCTATATGGTGATATCTAGAACCAATATGTCCCCTTGAGTTATGGGTTCTTGATGGTATTGGTGCTATGGGTACAGGAATTTAGAAACATCCAGACTATGCAAATAGACATATTCATGCATCATGTTCGTACGCACAGGAATATTTGCACTGAGCGGGAATCGAACCCATCGTGAAGGAACAGACACGAATAAAAAAAAAATTGTTAAAAAACCATAGAAAACTTAAATAAAATCGTGTTTCGTTTGTAAAATTAAAATAACTGCTTTTTACTAAATGCGTTTGGATCTTATAATACTATACACGGTACATAAAATATACCAAATAAATACTTTCTTACAATTTTTGTTTGTTTGTTCCGGTACATCTCTGAAATGGCTGAACCGATCTCGACGGGACTTTCACTGGCAGATAGCTGATATAATGTAACAAGGAGTAGCTTAGGTTAATTTTGGCAAAAGAATTAGTGTTCCTCGTAAAAAAATAAAACGCGGGCACAGCTAGTTAAGTATATGTTTTAAAGGATACATCCCTTGGCGACATTCGGCGGCGCGCTGAAGTTCAGGCGGATACTAGTCAATTCCTTGGCCAGCTGGTAGTTCTCTCTGTAAAATTAAATATTTTAATTAATACTAGCTTCCGCCCGCGGCTTCGCCCGCGTGGAGGTCGGTATCGCCACCAAGTTTACAGAACGAGACTGAAAGAAAGGCAATAATGATTGATTTAAAGTTAAACAGGCTGGATGTGGGGTGGGTTCGGGTTGCACTGTCCGAACCACAGAACAAAGAAAAATCCTTAGGACTAGAAATCGTATGGGAACGTATTTGTGTCGCCAAAAACCTAAGTGTAATTGCATTTACCTCACACATATACACTTGTGTATGTGCATGACGCAGGCTAAAATATAAAGAAATACTTCTAATCAAAAAATAAGTTTATGCGATTGATTTTAAGGTTTCTTTTCCTATAAGTTTTCACGAAATATTTACTTCAATATTCTAGAAGTTTCTATACCTGTCCAATTCAGGATGCTAAATGATAATATTGACAGTTCACGTCTATGAAGTATCGTATTTTTATATACAAAATAATACCTCTAAAATTATCGTAGCACATGGACAAGTACCGCCCACTTTTCGTAGTGAAGCGTCTTGCAAGAATTCAGCACAATTGACTATGACACAATTGACTATGAGAAATCGAATGAATCGAACTTAAATTATTTTATTGAAATTATTAAGTACTTACCTACTACAATTTTTTGTAATATAATAAGCTAAGTATAATGCAAAACATAATTACTGTACCATAAAACTTCTCTTTTATCATCCTGAAATAAGTTACCTAAAATAATAAAAAAATTAATGCTTTTGTATTTTTGTAACTATCGATTCCATATTCTACGGGAACGATAGTCGAAAATCGATTAGATTCATTTACGATTATACTTTATGGGGTACTCTACTTAGAGCTGTCAAAACTATCGTTTTAGTTGAGTTTGTGAAAATGTACAACAGAATCGACACCATGGGGGTCGATTCTAGTGTTCCCCGTATTTTGAGTTAAGTTAATTTCATCCTTACCACTGTTATATTTAAGGACTGATTTGCAATACCATACAATAATTTTTGACATCTATTGGTGTATAGCAAAACTATAATGTACATTGATTTTGCTATTGACCGCTAGATGGGGTATTTGTGATAAATAAATTTGTGCTCTATTCCAACGTGGCTTAAACATAATTTTGTTGTATGTTACGTTAAAATGGGGGCAGATTTGATGGTACTCTGTAAACATAATTGAAGTTTATACCTTGTCATAACCTACTTTAAATACATTTTCAGTAAAAAAAGGTATGTAGTTCTGCTCTTCTTAAATTTTAAGGTAAAATGTATGCAACCAATAAGACGTCCTAGAAGTCTGTGTGAGTGTATTTTTTGGCGACAGCTATTCCTTTGTATTTTTACTTAATTACTACTTCTATGGTTTTTTAATGTTCTGTGGTCCGAACCCATCTCAGATGTGGCAAAGAGGTCACATCAGCCAACAGTCTGCAGAACACTATCAGGAGTTAGCTTGTTAGATTTTAAGCTAGCTTTTAAGGAATACTGTAGTTGTAAGGCATTGATATTTCTGTAATGAAAAATACCCAAAAAAAGAAACTACATACTGGGCATTGTTTAGTCTATTCTGGTCATTGTCTGCGATGGCCACTTTCGCCATGGAGGCACACACTCTATCCAGCTCCGTGCTGCATCTAATTAGTTCCGCTAAATGTTCCGACCGCTCTTTCTGGAATTACAAACAACATGGAAGGGTATAAAATTGAGAAGCTCGTTTTTTATTCCACTTAGCTGACAGACAAACACATGGCACACCTGATGGAAAGCGGTTACTTTGGCCTATGGACATATGCAACACCAAGAGTGTTACACTTGCGCTGTTAGCACCCCCTATTACTATTAAATAATTGATAGGATACTTCCTATTTATGTTTGTTTTGTTGAGTACCTATCCAATATTTCGGCCCTGTTGCAAGTGCCACGATCACAGACATGCTGTTATGTATCATGGAGTACATCCATGATCATTCTATTCTATTCTTGCAACATGGTAATTTTCCTCCGCCTTTCCCTTCAGGGTAGGCAGTGCAGGGTGCGGGCCGGAACCTCCACGTGGTGCACCTGGGCAACGGAGGCGAGCAGCGCCTCCCACTCGCCACGGGAGACGCTGCTGCCTGCGGCCAATCCGGCCGGGGTGGGAGTGGCCCTCTAGAGGGCTGCTCCGAGGCTCTCCACGTGTCCCTCTGACTAGCAGATGGCACAGTGGGGAGCGAGCGGGGGGCGAGCTGATTGTCTGCGCGCCGACGGTTGGGTGACAGGACGGCCTCCTGTCACCCTACACCCCTCCGTCAGCGAAGTGGCGCGATGCTCGCCCCACCCCCCCTTTCGGGGGGTCGAGGGGGCCATCTTAAAACCGTAGATGGCCCGGGGTCAGCTGGGGTGCGAGGGATATGCCCATTGGGTAACCTTACACCCCGGTTACTAAGGCCCGAGACGGCGTGCGGTTTTAGTCGGTTCGATCCCGACATAACCACCCCCGATGGCCGACGAGGGTGGTATCCATGGGGATTTCCGCACGATAAAAAAAAAAAAAAAGGGTAGGCAGTGCATGTGTGACACCCTTACCCTACGGGATAATGGGCTGTCGTCTCTACCTAGTAAAGTGGTGATTATATGTATGGTATTAATACTATTGATCTGATTTGGCATCAGTATTCTTTAATTTCGTGTGTTTGTTTAATTTCGAACAGATGAAACTTACATGTAACTTCATTTCTTGTGCCATTTTAGTTTCTAGCTCCGTTTTCTTTTTATTTGCTTTTAACTCTTGCTGAATTGTTTCGCATTCATCTGTGAATCAAAATTGTTATGGTGAAAATATGTCTCAACACTTCTCTATGTGCAAACAGTGAAAAGAAAATGATTACCATCAACTTGCTTGTAAAATCCGTTCAACGAATCAACAACAACATTCATCCACGATTCTGAAGCATCTAATCCCATTTTGTTATCTTAAAATTAGTAAATAATTGAACAAAACAGTGTAGGATGAAAGTAAACTCACGAAACGAAAATTTAAAAACGGATTTGTCTGTGGGATTTGTTTTGAATTTCAACATAGCAAAATGTAGCAAAATAATAAACAGCCGTCTACAGATAATCAATTCATTTGACATTTGAGATCAATGTCAATGAAATGACACGGCCGGCTGACTGCATAGCTGGCTGCATGGATTTTAAACGTGTGTGTATCCGACCGTATTGATAAAACAAAAACAGCAGTGGCGCCCCGTATTGACCAACACCCGAACAATTTTTATCGCCATTTTTGTGATGGCGACCGATATTTATAGATCGTAAAGGGTGTTGTTATTTAACAAATAAATGCATTAAAATGGAGGAAACGAAAGTTATTTATTACATAGATGATGAAGAAACTCCATACTTAGTAAAAATTCCCATATCGCCCGAGAAAGTGACATTATTAGACTTCAAAAACCAGTTAAATAGACCGAATTATAAGTTTTTCTTTAAGTCCATGGACGATGATTTTGGTGTCGTGAAAGAAGAGATAGTAGATGATAACGCTCATCTACCGTGTTTTAACGGTCGTGTAGTGTCGTGGCTTGTGTCTGCAGAGGGTTCGAACCCGTCCGACGGTGCATCTCAGTGTACCGATAGCAATGCTGGCAAGGGGAAACAAACTCACGGGGCTCCGGCACCGGTCACCAGAGACACCTGTACAGACACGGACAGCACCATTAGCTCACGTCCTGGCCACAGGGCATCCTGCGATAAGTATAAATACCGTGGATTACGGATAAATGGCCACTCAAAATATGGAAACCACGGTCTGGAATACGAGACAGCTTCAGTGCTTTCTTCCGACTTAGACTCCACCAGCCTCTTCGACAGCCAGTCAGAAATTACAACGACAACAGGAAGACACACTAATGCATCTGTAGACAGAGCTTTGACGGAGTGTAGCAGTGTATCCCACCTGCAAGTTAGTTCGCGGAAACGACCGCAGCGGAGACGAAAGAGGCCGCAAGTTATGTCTAGAACCTCATCTTATTCCTCGATTACTGACTCTACAATGTCTATGCACATAATTACTGTAACATTGAACATGGATACAGTGAATTTCCTAGGTATTTCAATAGTGGGACAGTCTAATAAAGGCGGAGATGGTGGAATATATGTGGGGAGTATAATGAAAGGTGGTGCTGTAGCCTTGGATGGAAGAATAGAGCCTGGAGATATGATTTTGCAGGTAAGCTATATAGTTATATATCTCTAGCTTGATAAAAATAACTGCTCTATTTGGTATCAGCTGATGTGTCACCCAAGAAGATATTATACAAAGAAGTTATGCTTGTGTATAAATAAGAATATCTGTCATAAATTGATTAAAGTTTGCTAGCAAAGTTAATAGATAGGCAGGGAATTAATTTCATACCTTCATTCAACTTAGAGTACAAATATTAGTTTACACCAATAAATTATGGGTTGGTGTGGTGTTTTCTTATAGTCGATAGACTCGTGTTTGACCACAATCGCACCTGATGGTAAGTGACAATGTGGTTGACGATGGAAAACGCTTGCCTAGAAGCAATCTGTTCAATCTAGACTTAAAGACTTCCTATAGCTTTCCGGAAACATAGACTCAGTCAGGGCATTCCACTCCTTAGCTATATGCACAATGAACATATTGCTGAAGTGATTTGTGGGTATTCATGGAATGTCCACCATATAATGATGGTGTATTGCCATACATCTAATCATTCGGTGATGAAAAGGGCTTAGAGGAATCAGATTATGCAACCCCAGAGCACATTCCCCGAAGTGCAACCGATAAAAAAGGCTTGAAAGAAAATGTAACGAGAAGGGTATGCTAAGGTGGTTTGGACACATGGAGCGAATGAATGTACCAAGGAATTTAAATCTAATATTGAAAAAATGTTGCACAGCTATCCTCTTAATCAGCCTACCTTTTTGCACAATGGCCTCCTCTTGCCTCCTCAACTGTCGTAAGGGCTTGGTATTGTAGCAAGCATGGTACAATAGCCATTTGACTTGTTGTTCCTGAATAAGTGTCCTGTTCATCTTCATCCTTATATTTCTGGTCATAATATGAAGCAATGGTCAAATAGTTCATAATGTCGAAGAAATGAGCAGAGCTTCTGTAATAATTTTTCCACTTAACTTATTACTCTGTTTGATATTGTGTTGCTCCATCCATAATAACAGATTTAAAAATATTTCTCTCTCTGTCTCCCTCTCTTTTCAATGTCTCATGGCTGAGAGTCCTGACTATTGATTATTTAAATATATACAGAAACATCCTACTATAATATTATAAATGCGAGGGTTTGTAAGAATGACTGGATGTATGTTTGTTACTCTTTCATGCAAAAACGGCTGAATGGATCTGGCTCAAATTTGATGCAGTGATCGATTATAGTCTGGCATAACACATAGGCACTACTTTTATTCCCGGGCACAGGATCCCGTGGGTCGCGGTAGCGGGAAAAGAACTTTACGCGAGCGGAGGTGTCTGGATGTATGTTTTTTCCGCTTTCAACCAAACATGGCTAATTGGATCTGGTTGAAATTTGGTACAGAGATAGATAATGGGCTGGAATAACACATAGGCAAATTTTTATCCCGGAAACAGGTATCCGTGGGTCGCGGCAGCGGGAAAAGAACTTAACGCGAGCGGAGCCGCGGGCAACAGCTAGTACTTTAATAAAAACACTTAATATTCCTTGGTGCAAACAGTTGGAAGCGCTTCATACCAATACGCAGTTTCCTCTTTCAATCATTGAAAGCTGTCTCATCAATCAATTATATCAGTGATTGATCTGTTCCAGTTGTCCGATACACAATTTTGTGCGTGCATTTGGTCGAAAATTTTCGTCTATACAAATAAATGAAATTGAAGCAAGTGCATTTGGATGTGTACACGGTACATAATATACTAAAACACCATTTTTTACGATTTTTGTGTGTCTGTTCGACTAATCTCTGAAACGTTTCCTGCATCTTAGAGGCTGAGATTCTTGATGGAATTGTTTGCATCGTCTAAGAGTGATGACACTTTGACATGTTCTAATTTTTTATTTCTGGCTAGCACTTTGTTTAAGTTATTAATTGGTAATATTAATTCTAATTTCTATCTGTATGTATTGTAATTAACTAAACCTTAGACTAAGATTTTTTTTTTATATTTTCAATACAATGTAACATTGTTTATGAAATAAATAAATAAATAAATAAATAAAGATACCTTCTTGCACATGTAGTTAGTTTTGTATAGGAACGGAGAATACGGGACTAATTGGTAGAACTCATCTCGATCTCGACGCAACTCCAAAGTTTCGAGGGTGTTGGTGACCTCAGGACTCATGTCGAGTTCTGTGACCCTTCGATGGGCAAAGGACGCCTACAGTGCGCCGTTATCTCTTTGAGTCTGGAACTTGGCGCTTCATTTCGCTCCAAGTCTATTCTAGGCTCGAGTCTGCAATCCATTTCTGGGACGGCCAAGCTTTTACGCTTATGCCTGGGCGCACCTACATCTATCATATCCCGGACGTTCCAAGGAAAGGACTGCAACTGTCACCAGTTGAATTGTGTTGTGGTTGACGATGGAAAACGCTTGCCTAGAAGCAATCTGTTCAATCTAGACTTAAAGACTTCCTATAGCTTTCCGGAAACATAGACTCAGTCAGGGCAACTGTCACCAGTTGCAGTCAGTCTTGAACTGTCGCCAGCATGTATGAAAACAATGATTAAAGCAGAAAGAGCGAAAGGCGTATGCCAGGGTCGTAGCTTGTGGGTGCGGGCCGGAACCACCACGCGGTGCACCTGGGCAACGGAGGCGAGCAGCGCCTCCCACTAGCCACAGGAGATGCTGCTGCCTGCGTCCAATTCGGCCGGGGTGGGAGTGGCCCTCTGGAGGGCTGCTCCGAGGCTCTACACGTGTCCCTACCTATTCTGTAGGTTATTAAAACGGCGGCTTTCTTCAAGATTAAATGAGTGCAACTTCAGTAAGTACGTAGTAGTATTATTTGTTCTGTGCTGATACCATTTTTATATTACAGGTCAATGACGTAAACTTTGAGGATATGACAAATGATGAGGCGGTGCGCGTCCTCAGAGAAGTGGTGCAGAAGCCGGGGCCCATCAAGCTAGTGGTGGCTAAGTGCTGGGACCCCAACCCCAAGGGGTACTTCACGATACCGAGGACGGAACCCGTCAGGCCGATTGACCCCGGTATGTCAGTTTGCTTACTCTTACACGTAAATCTATACTATACTATGATAGCAAAAGACAGCTTCTTGTCACTAAGCTTGACCGGTTCCTGAATCACATTTCGCAATGGAACTCTGAGAACCTGGTCGAGTTCAATGCCAAGATTATGCAGGCTTGTGCGTATCTCCTTTCCTTCCTCTCCCTACTCTTCGGGATACACCATTGCCACTGCAGAAGAATCTCGATATACTCGTGGAAGCATGGCTTGCTCTTGCAAGACAACGCGCCGGTTTAGAAGAGCAGAGTTGCAACGGCTGCTTTGCACACGCATGACTTCAAACAACTAGTTACCCATGCCGCAGTCTAGATCTGATCCCAAGTGACTCTTCACTCGATACTTCACTCGACTCTCCGCTCGATTTTTCACTCGACTCTCCAAGATTCTCCACTCGACTCTCAAGAAATCACCCCCAAAATAACTCTTTACCCCTTTTTAACCCCGTTAGGGAATGAATTTAATACTACGGTACACGTGTTACATCCATTTTGTTAGTGTTAAATTTGTAGCAGTTTGGACCAAAGAATCGCGTTGTTCGATACAAACTTTGCACCCCTTTTTCACCCCCTTATGGGTAGAATTTAAGGGAAAAAAGCTTTCTTATCGGATGCCTACGTCATACAAAGAACACAACCTCCCAGTTTAAAGTCTCTACGATCAGCGGTTTAGACTATGCGTAGATCCGTCAGTCACTCAGTCGGTCATTCAGGACAAATGTTTATATGTATAGATGAAAAAATAGATTTATTGTTTCATTTTATTTTAAACCTTTTCATTCCACGAACTTTTGAACCTCCCCTCGTACGCATAAATCAATGCCTAGAATCAATAGGCAGTACACATTCGATCTATACTTGCGTTGTAACAATTACAAATCATTGGTATAACCAAACAATGGATGACTTGATACATACATATTCATAAGATGATTTTATTTGTTATGGTTCAGATACATGTTGTATACAAGTGTGTATGTACCGAACTGAAAGTAGGTACTTGTTAAAAGTAATTTTAAATAATAGTTACAATAACTGTGGCACTGTGGCTTTTGCAAAACACTGGATCTTGGGATAAGACATGAGATATCTGTGAGGCGAGCACGAAATTCATTCGAATAGTAAACAGTAGTATTCATAACGAGAGACTGTAGACGGTCAAAATACAAATCAGAAACTTATAAGGTATAGTGTACCCATATATCGCAATAAATCGATTTGATTTGATTTGATTTGATTTGAACAAGGCTCAAACGAGTATCGTCGATTTTGATGAAAACTAAAACAGCATGAAGTTTATGGAAATCAATCAATCAATAGTCCTATCCCATACGGCCATACACGATTGAATTGTGTTTTATAGAGGTTGAGCAACTGTTCCAGTGTGAAATATTGGCGCAATTTCGATAGAATGCCCAGCTTTTTGGCAACTATTTGAGCCTTTTGCCTCAATGTATGGGCTAAAGTTGAGGGTAGAAGTGAGAGTCACGCCATCGGTGGGTCAAGGGGGCCATCTTAAAACCGAAGATGACCCGAGGTCTGCTGTGGTGCGAGGGATATGCCAGGAATACCCAATAATAGGGTAACCTTACACCTCGGTAATAGAAACCTGAGACGGCGTGCGGTATTAGTCGATTCGATTCCGACATAACCACCCCCGATGGCCGACGGGGTGGCAACCGTGGGGATTTCCGCACGAAAAAATATCTGTTCTAAAGCCACCCACTTAAATAAAAATCTGTACTGCAAGTAATACTATTATGTCTCTAAAATGTTCTAGGAGCATGGGTGGCCCACACGCAAGCTCTCCGCGAAGCGTACCCTCCCCCGCCTCCCTCTCTGTCGGCCCTCCCAGTGTCCTCCGTTTCGGAGCGAGGAGCTTCCGACGCCAGCACCGTGCCAGCGGGAGGGCTGGAGCCGCAGTTATCGGTGAACATGGATATGGCCATCGTAGTACGAGCTATGCTGAGGCCTGAATCTGGTGAGTATAAGATTTAAAACATTTCATCATCTTGCTCACGAGGTAATGAAAAAAAAAGCCTGGGGCCTGAATCAGTAAAAACACGTTTTTATAAAACGTGTGAAAGCTTACGAAAAGTTATAAATATTCTCCTTCAACATAATTGAAAATGAATTAACTTATGAGCGTTTTTAAAGGTTTCGTAACTTCGCGTTCGCGTAAGATTTTATTTTGATCGCTCAAACTAAATAATAAAGATTTTTTTTTCATTTTCCTTGCTTATCGAATTGAAACATGTACATATCGTACGCGCCAGGTGAAAAGCACTCTAAATCATTGATACACCCCCGCCAGCTAGCCGGAGCGGTTATGTCGGACATGAACCGATTAAAACCGCACGTCGTTTATGAGGTCTATCCGTAGAACAGCGACAATAATTATATAGGACTGTCATGGCGTGCATGACAGTCCTATATAATTATTTTCTCTCTTCCCCATACACAACCTACACTCCGATTTTACGAAACGTCACAAAGGACCGCACGTAATCGCGCACGAAAGATTTAGTTCACAAAGATAATCACGCACGATTGCGCGTACGAGCATGCCGTAGCGCAAGCTTACGCTCCTAGAACGCGCGATAGATTGTGTCGTGTAAAGACTGCTAATTTTGAAAGATGACTCAGGCTATCGCAAGGTATTTTTTATGAAAAGAAAAGATGTCAAAGGTTTAGGATTAAGAATTTTATTGTACTTACTTGGTTTTCTTATCTGCTTCGGTGCCGACGAGGTTCTTGTCATAGAAAGAAAGAAAGAAAAACCATTTATTTTAGTGCAACACATTTCACAAAAATAATTATGTACTAGCACACGCAAACAAGTTAATCAGGCACATTGTTCTTCGCGTTGCACCAAAAAAGGAGCCAGTTCAGCATGGTGTCGGGCACAAGTACCTGACGCTGGTTTTCAACTGGCTCCTATGTGGAGGACAAGCGACATAAATATATTATATAAAGATATTAAATTTACAAAAATAGAAAAAATAGGAGATAGTGATGTGATGTCTACAAGAAATACCCGCAACTTTGCCTGATGATTATAATTGTAATTATTCTCCTCAGGTCTGGAGATCAGAGACAGGATGTGGTTGAAGATCACCATCCCCAACGCGTTCATAGGCGCGGACGTGGTGGACTGGATCCTGCAGCACGTGGCCGGCATCGCGGACCGCAGGGATGCCCGCAAGTACGCCTCACACATGCTCAAGGTATCGTGAACTGTTTCTGGTGCTACATAATAAATATTAAATAAATAAATATTCTACGACATTCTACACAGCGCTCCCTAGACCCAAAGTAAGCATAGTTTAACTAGCTTGTGTTATGGGTCCTAGAATGCTGATAAACATACTTATATACTTTTTTTTGTAAATATTCATCCATACAAATATTTGCACTGAGCGGGAATCGAACCCGCGCCCCCGGTGTAACAGTCGCATGCACTACCGCTACGCCACAGAGGCCGCCATAATATATGATTAAAGGTAATATTAGAATAAGGATAATCTATACGGGTATGATATTACAAATCTGAATAGTTTGTTTGCTTGTTTGGTTGAACAAGCTAATCTCAGTAGTACTGGTTCGAATTGGAAAATTATTTTTGTGTTAGATAGCCTGTTTATCGAGAAAGGCTATACATATATCGGCACACTACTACAGATCACTTGGCCAGGTTTTGGAGTAGTGGGGGTAAGTTCGCGCATCGTGCACTTAGAGCCAATCAAATGATTCAAAGTACGAACGAACGGAACGTTGATTCGGTACAAGACGTCTCTCGGAGGCGTCTGATTGGTCCGTCAAGTAACGGACCAATCATATGTCCGCGACGGCGCAACCGCGTCTCCCGCGACCCGCTCATACCTCAAAGGGGACCTTAAAATTGACCTTTGCGCATATGACGCGTCTGGCCAATTTACGTGCCGGCATCTGTACCTAAGGGAGTGAAGCGAATAATTAAATAATATGTCTATAGTTGAGTCAATTTAATAGGCCACATTTGGCGTTTGTCAGTTTTATATTCATAATGAGGTGACCTGTTAAAAAAGGTCGATTAAAACGAATGAATCGATACGGAAGACAATGTGAATTTTTAAAATCCTCAGGTGAATCCCTGTCTCATTATTATTTTTTCTTTCGTAAATTTAAGGAGCAAAATAAGACAAGTACATGATCTATACTTATAATAAAACTGTAGAGAGCTCAATTCTGTTCATTGAATATATTTACAAAATAACTATTGGGGGATGATTGGTGATCGATACTAATGCAAAAAATGCAATCAGTAAATTTTTTGTCACAACGTGGTTATTAATTTTATGATGATATTTCTTCACAAGTAATCATTGCATTCGATTCTACTTATCAGCTTTCGATTTTTAGAGTAACATGCCTAGTGTTTAAAAAGAAAATGGATTAACTGACACAACATTGTAATGACAAAGTTCAGTTCTTTAGATCAGAAATTGTTTATTATGTTTAGAGTGGTTTATTAGTGAAAGCAATGATTTTTTACACAAGATACGTTATGTTCATAGTAACTGACTTCTCAAATCTGATCCAACTGCCTATAACATAACTATGAAGTGCACAATAGTTGTCAATTAGCGATAAGTAGTACGAAAGATGGGATAGGCACGTGAGTAAAAAGGATAGCTATAATTCCCACATCAAAAAGTATCTCTGTCCCGTTTTTATCGCGTTTCACCGCCGCACTATGGTTTAATTTCGTTAAAAGTTGCCCAAAAATATTTCTTCGCTTTACTTAGTCGAAAAGGTGTATTTGAAAGAAAGTAATATATTATTAATTTAGTGATTTAGAATATTTATTGCTAAAAAAATCATAAATTAATCATAAAAAAATAAAGATTTTTGTACATGAGATTAAGGTGTTTCTGTGGTAACTCTTGTACTTAAAATTGTTAGGCTTATAACAATTTTAAAATTAATCATCAAATAATTGTCAAATAATCTTCTAGTATAAATTTTACACTCTGGAAGGTAGAAAAATAAACATTATACTCACTTAATAAAAAAATTATAAAAAAGTGATTTGTCTCCCTAAAATGGGTCATATTATACAGATTAGCAAAAATTAGCAAAATATTATTTTAACACTATATAGTTGATAGCTAAACCTATATGATGATATTAAATTTATAGCCACACTTTGCCCTACTCATAAACATAAACCTTCGAAAATGTTGAAAACACGATTATTTTTAGTCTTCAAAACGGGCAAGTAATATGTTGATATATCTAGACCAAATGTAAGACGATTAATGCTAAAACATATTAATACAACACTTCTTACCTTCATTATTACTATCCATTATTCAAACAAATCGGTTTCAAACAAAAATAAACGAAGAGCGAAACACAAACATTATGGTAACTTTATACGTCAACAAGTAACAATAGTAATCGCGTACAATATTGAACTTTACCGAGTGACTACTAATGAATAAAGTGATTATACGTACATTTGAAGGTAGTTTCATATAAAGAATTTATCTGGCTGTCGATTGGTGTAAATCATTAAGAGGTTTGATCATTTTTTTAAATTGGACTTATGGGCAACTTTTTACGGGATTAAACCATAGTGCGCCGCCATTATTGACGGCCTCTGTGGCGTAGCGGTAGTGCATGCGACTGGTACCCAGGGGGCGCGGGTTCGATTCCCGCTCAGTGCAAATATTTGTATGCATGAATATGTCTATTTGCATTGGTCTGGGTGTTTCTATGTATAATAAGTATGTATTTACAAAAAAAAAGTATATAAGTATGTTTATCCGCATTCTAGAACCCATAACACAAGCTAGTTAAACTATGCTTACTTTGGGTCTAGAGGGCGCTGTGTAGAATGTCGTAGAATATTTATTTATTATTATTTTAAAAATATTATTTAACTAATTTTATTAAAATACACTAATAAATCGGTAATATTGTATGTACTTACATGTGATAGGAAATCCCTTGTATTTTATTAATTTTAGTGTCGTAATTTGTACACTTTTTAAAAACACACGATGGCATTTTTATTGCAATTTTAATAAGCGCTTTACAAAATTACACGCGTGTCAACTTGGCGTTTGCAAGACATGTACTAAAGACAAAATGTCCCAATTGGGACTTTTTGGCGTCTTCACCAGGCGCGCTCTAATGACATATCTGCCTCTTTTTACATATATAATATCCAAGAACATTAGAAATTTCCTTGTACTTAGCTGGACGATTCATTGGCCTTCAGCGGTTGTCTCCAGGATTTTTGAATCTCGGCCGGAGGTCATCTCTCTCGCACACTGCCTAAAATTGCCATGATACGTTAAAATTTCCCAATCCAAACCTGTCAAAGTCAAATTTACGCAAAGGCTGAGTTCTTCGGAGCTTCATTTTGATTCTAGTTGAGCTTTATGAAAATTCACAGAACACCGTACATATCAATTATTATTAATTGAGTAATATTTATAGAAATTAATAAAAAAATTGACACATATTCGCTTCTTAGATTGTGGGTGACAGCCATTTTAATAAAGAAGCAACACTGTTTACCAAAAATTCGTAAGGGGACCAACCATCCGTATTTTGCGGGATAGTCTCCTACTAGAAGCTCCTGCATTGCAATAAATACATAGCATAGTCCCACAAAACGTCAAATGCTTTCCGCACGTTTACAATATCCATCATAATATATTACAATATTAACTGTAGAGAGGTCAATTCTATACATCCATACTAAATTATTATAAATGCGAAAGTAACTCTGTCTGTCTGTCTGTTACGCTTTCACGCCTAATAATTTATTTTGTTATTATATGCTTACATAAGTAAGTCTCAATTAATAAATAAATAAGTTACAAAATTACTGTTTTCATCTTTAATACCTTTTAAATATATTATAGTAAAATAACCTTTAATGAATTTGGTCTCTCTTTATAATATTAGTAAATATGGAAACGTAGACTATACCATTTATTTTCATGAGCATAGACGTAAACTACATCATAATATATCCCAACCTTGCAATTAAACATGGTCACCGCAAAGAAAGGTACAGAACCCAACCAACTAGATGGAGACACTGCCATGTATGTCCTTGCTGTATCCATTCTTGATCGGTTATAATATTCTTGATAATATCATTGTGTGAAACCAAAACGTAAAATTACTTGTATCTGTCATTATTACAATAAATATGTAATAGTAATTGAAAAAAGTTAAGCAATTGTGCAGTTCTAACAAAACGAAAAATATATAATTTGATGCCCACCACGGCGCGTCGCGTAATAGGTTGCGTTGTTGAATTTTGATGAATTGTCAAATGTGGCCTATTAAATTGACTCCACTATAAATGGGCAAATTTCCATATTATCATTGCAAAACTATTAAGTTACTAACTATTAAACTGTTTCAGGCGGGTTTCATCAGGCATACCGTGAACAAGATCACATTCTCGGAGCAGTGCTACTACGTGGCGGGCGAACTGTGCGCGGAGCTGGCCGCGCTGAGGCTGCGGGGGACCGACAGCGACAGCTTGCTCAGCGACACGCTCGCACCTCTACCCAACCCCAAGTGAGTAACAAGAAAGAGAGAGAGAGACATAAGATAACATAAACTCACGCCTATATCCCCGAAGGGGTAAGCAGAGGTGCTAGCACCCACAGTTCGCCAGTTTATGT
Source organism: Lithosia quadra (assembly GCA_963576445.1). Taxonomy (NCBI): domain Eukaryota; kingdom Metazoa; phylum Arthropoda; class Insecta; order Lepidoptera; family Erebidae; genus Lithosia; species Lithosia quadra. Next base: position 5,726,252 of record OY754897.1, read on the forward strand.
TTAGGTCCCAATAGGTGGCGAGCCTATTACCATTAACCAGGCACTTATAAACCTGGTGTATATGGTATAACAGTGTGACGCTCTTGGTATGGCACACGTCCATAGGCTACGGTGACCTCTTCCCATCAGGTGGGCCGTATACTTGTCTGCCACCTAAGTGGTATAAAAAAACAAGGTGATAGAGTGTGAAACAATACTATTACTTGTTGTCTTTCCTTCTCCTATCTTGGAACTCGTTAACATTTTACTAGACGTCAGAGGTCACTGTCCTCTATTAGCGCAGGCCTTAGGGTGAGCAGCAGAAGCAAGACCCCCCCTACACGTCGGGCAATCAGCATCGCCGTACGTATGTTCGTTCGGTTATGGAGGATCGTTAGTTTCGGTAGTAATGTGATGGGCCGTTGTTACAGTGTGATGGGCCCCGGCTACATGCCCTACGCTGGCTCGTACGGGTACCAGCCGATACCCTTCAAGTACTCGTCGTGTCTCAACAGCGAACACACTATATACGGGTAAGTGGGAAACTAAATCCAGTTATCTAGTTTAAGTTCGAACTTGATTGACTTGCCTACATCTTTTCTTACACATTTGTATGTACCGATAGATATTTTTTGATTCGGTGCAATCGGGTTATAGAAACCTCAAGTGGACCCGGGCCGTTGGTCTTTGTAAGCAAAGCATTGAATAGAGCGTCAATGACCCCTTCTATGTATAGTGCCGTAGCTGTATTTGACCAACTTAGTCCCACACTTGGTCAAAAAGGATAGAAGACGGGGTAGTCAAAAGGGGAGTATTAATATTTATTATATAGACAATTGTAGCATATAACGTGTTCTGTAGCTACAACCGCGAGGAGAGTGTGATCTCGGGCAGCGGGGGCTCCAGCGGCGGCTCGGAGCGCCTCACGGCCAAGGAGGCGCCGCCCGACCTCAAGTCCACCAGCTCGGGCTCCGCGCCGGACCTGGCGCCCGACGCCCCGCCCGGCGCGCCGCCCAGCCTGCCGCCCAACCTGCCGCCCAACCTGCCGGCCAGCACGCGCCGCAGTCACTCACACTCCAGCGGCTCCGAGAGAAACGTGCGGCCTGTGCTGTTCCTATAGGTCAGACTTTATGCTTTTCCTCTACACATTTCTTTCCAAAATCAAATTAAGCTTAAAATAATTCTTACAGAGATTAACCGACTTCAACCGACCAAATTAAAATTGGGCCTCCCGCGAGGAAGCGCCAGCTTTCAAATATTTTTTTAATTTGATCTAATTTGGTAAATCCAAATTTAGGATAGGATCGCATACATTGCCTCGATGAAAATTTTAGTTTTTTGCTAAACGCTGTTCATTTATTAGTATTACTTTATTGTTTGTTTCAGGATCAAGCTGCGAGGGACGACCTCTAACTGCCAAATATCGCGTCGATATAGATTTACCGAGAAGTATGTCCGTGCTGCATTTTATAAGTTGAATTTTTTGCAAGCTATTGTAAATTAAACCTACCACGATTACATACTAGCAGAATTTAAGAAGTATGAAAAAAAAAATACAATTCATTGCAATCTAGTTATAAAGAATCATTGTAATGTATTGCAACTACGCAATCATTGCAATTTCACTGTATTGCAAAATTATTCTAATTAATTTTCGCATCGCCCAATTTTTTGCAAATACTATCAAAATAACAGAAAGTGCAATTATTATCAAATCAATAAATTTAAGATAGTTTTTTTGCATTAATTCTAGAAACTAAAAATCTTGAAAAATTGAGAAGCGAGTGGCTGTCGTGGTATGGACATATTATAAGAAGAGAAGAGATGAAAGTAATGTTGTTAAAAAGGTTCAAAGTATGAATGTGGAGGGCTTCAGGAGCAGAGGCAGGCCTAAGAACAGGTGTATGGAATGGGTGAAAGACGATATGTAAAAGAACGGAGTGACTTCGGAGAATTTGACTCCCTGAGAATGGGGCTACTCGCGGGTTCAATTCCCGTCCTGGGCTTTTACCTGACGGCCTGTAAAGAATTTTTTTAAGTTATAAAATGCAGTACAGACTTCCGTAAAATACTATTCGTTTAGAAACCGCCATAGAAATATAGTCTGTGTATTATATTAAACAGTAAGTGTACATACCTAGTTATATTAAAATTATTATTGTATCGCACAGGTGTGGTCACCCATCTTTTTTTCTAATACTATAAGACCATTGCTTACCCTCAGACAACAACAACAACCCAAGCGACGACCTCTGGCGTATCGGTAAAGCGTTCGACTGCTAAGCCTGAGGTCGCGGATTTAATTACCGCTCAATGCAAATGTTTGCTTGAATATGAATATTGCATTGATCTGGGTGTTTCTACGTATAAAATGTATTTATTTACAGATAGAAATGTATCTAAGTATGTTTATCTGTATTCTAGAACACATAACACGAGCTAGTTAAGCTATGCTTACTTTGGGTCTAGATAACGCTGTGTAGAATGTTCTACAAATTGGTTGTAGCGGATGCCCGCAGTTCCGCACGTAAATGTCGGTTATCGCGACTTTTTTGTCACATCTCCGGTTCTACTTAACTAGTTGCAATCAAACATGCGGCAGATTTTAAGTCTGACCTTTCTAATAAATAAAAACCGTATTAAAATCCGTTCAGTAGCTTATGCGTTCATCGCAAACAAACCGACAAAAAGACATGGATTCCAAAAAACCATAACCCAAGTAATTTATTTAAACATCTCCAATGTCCAAAGTCAAAGTCAAAAATCATTTATTCTGTATTGACCATTAGACGGAACTTAAAAAACGTCAAAATTAAAAATATTTAAAACTAGACAAGCAAATGGACCACCGCACCGGTTCGAAACGCGGCCCAGGCCTGAGAAGATTCCGGCAAGAAACTCAGCGGGCTGTTTTTTTTTGGTCAATGTACAGACAGCTACTTTTAGTAATAGATAATTAATGGGTGACGACATGGTGTATCCAGTGTTTAATATTATCTCTATAAGTATATTGCATGTGACGTTTTGTAGGAAGCGATGATAGGTTGTAGGCGACTGTAGTTCTCTATAGAAGATTTCGGCTTCTGGCCATGATGGGTTTATGTCCTGACACTTTTGGCATTTATTATTTCTGCCTGGCATAAACGGGCAGATTGATAAAATGCGCGATGAATGCCCTCACTGGCAGGGCATAAATCCTGGCAAACGTGTGAAAACTTAACTGAATATATATTATGGATATATGCATGTTAGTTATTTAATCACTCTAGAACGACTAACGGATCTGTAAGAAATTCGATACAGATATAGATTATATTATAATCTGAAGTCGGCAAACGGAAGGTGGGCCCCCAGCCAGATGGACCGATGACCTGAAAAAGGCATCCCAGCTAGATGGACTGGATGCGGAAGGCGGAGAATCGGGTGGTATGGCGTACATTGGAAGAGGCCCATGTGCAGCAGTGGACGTCGACGGGCTAATTGATTGATTGATTGATAATCTGGAATACATTCCAGTCCGATATCGTGCGACAAAGCTCTATAAAGCCGATCTGTTACACTATACCCGACGCATCGTTCGTTCAGCGGATCTAGAGTGACTGACTAACATACATACATATATCCATACATTCGTTGAAGCTTTCGCATTTATGATATTAGTAGCAGTTTACGCGAATATCATACGTTATAATATAACAATTTTTAATGCATTCTATCGATTGATTTATTTGGTATTATTTAATTTATCTATGCTACACTGATCCCGAAACTGCGGATGCTTTTCAGCAGCCGTGGTCACGGGAGACTAAAGAAGGGATGAAACGTCGGGGTAAATAATAAAAAAGGTTTATTTCAATTTCACAATTATGTACTATTAATATTTAATAATATTTAATATTTAAAATTTTAATTTATATAATATAAAGTACGTTTATCGCTACCTACAAAATATCACTATACCCAATTGTATTCTATTTAAAAATAAGATAAAATGCTAAGATTACTTTGTGTAATAAAAACGCCAATCACATTAAAATGGTGGTACGTCTAGTATGAGATTTTGGCTTAGCGACAATCCAATATGTATTAAAATTATAATGCTTCGAGGTTGTTTAATTTTTTATATTTTTTTTGTAAGTGATTTTATATTTACTTTCATAGTAAAAACACACCAATTCCAGTGCATTTGTAAGTGTTTTGTTTTGATAATAATATCATTAAATCAAACTTGTAAATAATAATTTATGAAAAATATTTTTTTCTTCATATGTTTTTTACTAAAATACTTATTGTTATCACTTTTATAATATTGTCCTATTCCCTGTAGATACAATGGTTCAGTCCAATATTTGTGGCCAATGCTAGTAGTTTTTTGAAAAGCAAATTACAGAATTACATTCCGCGGCGCTGTGGAAGAGAGAGATAGAACTATACACCGTATAATAATAATATAATTCTTTATTCATTCAATTCACCGACCCATACTCTTATTCTAAAAAATCCTATCTTTTATATTTAAATGGCAATAGAAATGTGTAAAAGTAGAAAAGAGGCGCATAGCACTGTACTCCCAGATAGGTCACATGGCAGCCTTTGTTTAGGAATCGCTCCATCTCCTTCCCTCAGCTGAACTGTATTGCTTTTGAATGGCACCGTCCCGCTTAGCGCGCTGATATATTGTTATTCACCCATTTTACAGTGAAATTTTAAATATAAAATCATTTTAAATATTAAAATCAAAATATTAAGCCATTATGATGTCCTTCGGTTCTTACGCGAATATTTTTTGTATTAAACTTTGAACTTCTTGTGAAATCTCATGTCTATAATTTCCTATGATAAACTGAAATATGTTATCATTTACATTTTGGTAATCGGTTTCAATAGGAGGTGAGCCTATTGATACTAAACGGACACTATTTTTTCAAAGTTAAGTGTTGCTGTACAAGTTATAGCACTCAAAAAAATCTAGAAGGCGGTAGGTCCGTACCTCAATACATAACTGACGAAATGTGGGTGTTACACACTTCTGTTTACATCTGAGGAATGAATAAGCATTATATGCTATAATGTATTAAGACTTCTAATGTTGATAATGTAAAAAATATTTGCGTACATGCATTTTAATAATTTATTTAAAAATTATATAATTTGTAGGAGTACACGGAAAGCAATTGTATACGTAGAGTGAAATATATATAATTAGATATACATACATATATAATAATAATAATAAAATATGAGGGTATATGTGTACGTAAAACTTTCAAGTCGAATTAAAAAATGTAATCAAAATGATTTAATAAATGTAATGTTATAGTAAAAGTAATGATAACAATGATAACCCTGCGGCAAAATTGTAAATTGATTATAAAAGATAACTTTAAGATAGACTTTCGGCATTTTGTAATTTGCAGTTAGATTGTAAATTGCTGCAAAATTGTAACTACACTAAGTTGGTAACTTTCCATAATTTTATTATATGACATGCGGTAATGCAGTGACTTGCCGCTTGCTATTTACAAATAACTAGCAACAAGGTTGTTACTTACGGCAAGGTTGTGACTCGCGGCAAGATTGTAACTTACGTTAACTCTGTGTTTGTAAGTTGTTGACTAGATTTGAGAATTACTCTATGGAAATTTGTCAAAATCAACAAAAAACCTTTGTTAAAAATCTTTGTTATTGACGCATGCCGAACAATATTGCCGCAGTGTGAATTACCTTCTAGCAAAGCGTGGCATCGCTTTTTACAATGTTCAGAAGCATAAGCCTTTGGCTGCTATTATAAAATTATTTAGCATTATTTTTCAATAATATGCAAGTATGCAGTTATAAAAATAAATTACTGTTGATTTATTTTTCCCTCAATGGTGGAATTATTATTAAAATAAATTATTTAAAACATATCATTCTTTGTTATAATATTGTAACAAACATGGCCAATTTATCATAAATCAATATATTATATTATTTTAAAATTAGTCATCATATTTTTACGATGATGAAAAAATTGGCATGACCTTCAAAATTTGAAAATAGAATCAAGCCTGCTCAACTTATAATAGTTGAGCTTTCAAATTTGAAAAAAAAAAAGTCTCAATTTTTTTGTGTATTGGATTGGTACCGTTCCGCGCATGTTCCCGTTTACAGTTTATATAAAAACCGTGTTACAAGTTTCGAGATAATTTATACTCGGAGTTTCATTCTCGGTCACACGAAGGACCCAATGTCCGCACAGTGACTCCATGGAACGTTAAGAAGTTCGTCTCTCTAAATTCCGTATTAATAGATGATACTTACTTCTGAGTTATTCCTCAAGCGTGCACTTGTGATGCTATGCTAATTAATAGAACGAACTCAGTGACGTTTCTGAGTTTAATTACTCAGTTGAGTAACGTTTGTATTAATTTAATCACTCAAGAGAGATATCAGCCTTATTTTTGAGTGCATGTTTTGACAGTTTTGAGTGCTGTCGGACCAGCGCTCAATATTATTTTATTACATACATACATACAAAATCACGCCTTTTTCCCTTTGGGGTAGGCAGAGCCATGTTATTTTATTAATACGTGACAATCTTGAGTGGGTAGCTATTGTTAGCTTGAGAGCGCATCAGCTGAGCTTGCACTCAAGATCGCTATTGATAACGATTTATTAATACGGGCCTAAGAGTGGCGAAGGAAAGCCGACAAGATTTCCTCATACAAGCAATACTGTTAAAATTAAATTATTTTTGTGAAGAAAATCACGACTATACTGAATTTAAAAAAATAAATAAACAGTATCAGTCAGGATGGTGTAAGGATTCTAACGATGCTGGATACATACACATTTGTGTATAAAGTTATGGTGGAATAAACTTAAACATAATGAACAATGTGAACATCTTCTGGGGCGTTTTGTTATAATAAAATAAACCGTGTACATACTACATGTATTGTCTACTATTATATTTATTAGTATGTTACAAGTATTTATCAAGTTTGGGTTAATTAAAACTTAAAATTGAATACGACAAATATTTATTTTACTAAATTTAAATTATTTAAATTACAAGAGTTCTCGTTTTATTTTAATTATGAAAAAAAAACAATTCATTTTTATTATCCTCAAATACTGGATGACCTCTGAGTGATATGTCACAAGCGTGCACTTGAAATGCTCTGTGCCAATGGCGCAATGCAGAGCATATAATAATACGGGCCTAAATGAATCGTTTTGCACCAAAATGAATAAATCAATTTACTACATCAAAACGAATCGAAATCGAATCAATCTTAGGTACTTAAACTTAAGTGAATCGGCTAAAAGTAAAAGTATAAAATTATTATATTGTGTACTATTGTGAATGGGCTTTTATATGTTCTGAATTCGTTATTTTGTAAATATACATGTCTATTTCACAAGGTGTTAGGGAGTGAAACAATCGCAATAAAGTTCAATAAAACTCCATTCTCACCACCTTAATAGCGCATTCAACTTATAGTAGACGCGATCAAGACGAGTTTAACTGCGTTTCATTAAGTAAAACGTAATAGTTCAGGGCCTCGATTCTGCTAAAGGGAAACCACTAATACCACTGACACTCTAAAAATGCTATTTAAGTGTAGACTTTACTGTTATATAGTTAAAGTCTAAAATCAAATGAAAAGAATTAATTTAACTTTTTCATTCGCTCTACAAAATATCATTTGTCTTTAGACCTTAACCTGATAACAATAAAGTCCACGATTAAATGACATTTTTTAGAGTGTCGGCGGTTTGTCTTTAGCAGAATGGAGGCCCTGTTTGTTATAACAGATTTTCACTGGTGAAATCTATTCGAAAGTCTATGAAGTAAAACACGATACCCCAGTTTAGAATTATCACTTTTCTGCTAATGATAAAACCTGCAAAAAGTGATCAGTTACGATACAAAAGTGCGGTAAAAATAAAAAATCGACTATTGTGAACAAATAATACTCAAAATATAAATTTGCATTTATTTATTTATACATTTCTATATTAATTTTTTTTTTTTTTTTTTTTTTTTATACTACTTAGGTGGCAGATAAGCACACGGCCCACCTGATGGGAAGCGGTCACCGTGGCCTATGAACGTGTGCAACACTAAGGGTGTCACACACGCGCTGCCTACCCTGAAGGGAAGGGGGGAGGGCTGGGAAGGAGTGGGGAGGCTAGGAAGGGATGGGAGGAGGAGGGGTAAATTGAGCTCTGGCTACCCTACTTACCGGCGGGAACACAACTCGACGGTTATTATGGCCGCGGTGTTCTGTAGGGCGGAGGTACTACCCCAGTCGGACAGCTCATTTCGAACGGGAGATACCGTCGTGTCCTACCTCCTAATACTTTACTTTAATTTTTTTTACACTTCAACTACCCACCTATTGTATATTAAGTTCTAAAAATGTTGAACAAACTCACGCATGTGCACTAACTGGCCAATCAAAAACCAATAAAAGGGCTGATGAACCAATGACATGACTTCGAATGATTTTGACGTTTAAATAATGTTTGTGTTTAAATGATTGGTTGACTACTCGCGCTTACCGCCAAACAGACTTACGGAGTATCCCAATTCAATGATTAAATTTAGGATTAGCTTATTCCTTTTTTTCCGTGTGGAAATCCTCAAGAATACCCACCCCGCGGCCAGCGGGGCAGGTTATGTTGGACTCTCACCGACTAAAGCCGCATGCCGTCTAGGGTCTTCTGACGCCAGGATGTAAGGTGGCCCATAGAGCATTTCCCTCGCACCCCGGCTTGACCCGGGCCATCTTCGGATTTGAAATGGCCTCCGGATTCGCTTATCCCTGTCAATCAATTAGCCACTGCCTTTCTCAATATGCGCCACAGCATCCAGTATTTTGCCATACGACATTTCTACTTACGAAGACATGGGTACCTACTTAGAATGATTTTGTCATTCTGCACAATGCGTAAAAATATTTAACAACTATTTTGGATAGTACTGCATGTATTTTAGTCATGGCAACCCTGGTGCAAGCAAACTAGTAAGTAGTACAGTACCTGACTTTCTGGTACATCGGGAAGAGAGGGTCGGCTAACCTTGGTTTCTTTCGGGTTTGATAGCGTTTTCTGTATCGTAAAACGTATGTATAACTTACTAAGTTGATATTTTCATAAAGTGATCCATATTTAATTAATATTATGAAGCTGAATAGTTTGTTTGATATAAATTATTTTGTGTTGGATAGCCTGTTTATCGAGGAAGGCTTATATCACGCTACTACCCACAGAAGCGGAGCAGTAATCATTTATGTCAAATTATTGCAAAGCTATTAAATTGTGTGTATGTAATTAACATAGGTGTCACAGATGAAGCCGCGGGGGTCAGTTAGTATTTTATAAACATACGGTTTTAACTACTTGGCATAAAACTCAGTCCGATGTACGAAAGAGATAAGATAGCGCCGAACTGTCACTCTTCTGCCCGACGACGTACTAGAAAGTCGTGTACAGATACCGGCACGTAAATTGGCCCGACGCGTCATATGCGCAAAGGTCGATTTTTAGGTCGCGGCAGACGCGGTTGCGCCGTCGCGGACATGATTGGTCCGTCACTTGACGTCACTTGACGGACCAATCAAATGTCTCCGAGAGTCGTCTTGTAGCGAATCAACGTACCGTTCGTTCGTACTTTGAATCATTTGATTGGCTCAAAGTGCACGATGCGCGAACTTACCCCAAACCTGGCTAAGTAACGTGCCTGTATCTGTACCGTATGTACAATGGCGTCCAATCAGCTGTCAAAATTCCTTTTTTTTTATTAACTTCTTATTATTATGTTAGGGGAGGTGTGATTTCATGTTTATTTAGTTAGATATTGGCTCCGAGGTCACTCCTCTCACCTCCATATAGAACTGCCGTTCTCATCTCTATATCTGTCTCATTTATGTACGTTATGAATTTTATTGCAGCTGGACGATTTTAGATGCTTACGGCCGTACTATATTAGCCGTCAAGAGTGGGGTATGCTAGGTGTGTGATTGTATGTGTACAAAAACAACAAATTTAGTGTTGTGATATATCGGCAGCCTAGATGTTTTAATTTCACCGAAATGTTTATTTTCCTGTATATTATATTATTATAGCATACCTATTATTATTTTTTGATATGATTATATTAAAACGCTATGCAATGTTTATAACATGTAATTTTTAATACACAAATAGAATTTTGTAATATATTTTCTTTGTTTCATTATCACACTCCGGTATCCCCACGTGCAAAATCAGGCCAATAGCAAAGTCGCAGTGTGGCGCCATCACACATCCAGTGCCATCTAGCGGAAACAAGCTAAACTAATGATCTTGTATCACGCTATGAGATGTTCTCTGTTCATTAAGACTTGTTAAGAAAACAAAATACCTCAGCCCAAAAAACTATACATTTGTAAAAATAAAGGTGGCAATGAATCCTGGTGTACTGTATACTTAAAGTAGTGGCAATTATAGGATTGGTCCCATTGAAAATGTCTTTAAGGTGTTTTCTAATATGGACGTTGAAATACAAGAGATTAGATTAGAGATTGTATAGATTAAATATTATTAATTATTATAGGTATTTTACATGTAAGTCCTCAGTCAAGATATGAGAAAGACAGGACCTGTGCTAGCCTGGCCCTGGCTGACTATATGGCCAGTCCAAGTCGACCTTGTGCAAAAAAAAACTAGGCACCCGCGTACTTAGTTGTAGAAATTGATTAATGAACGGAATACCTAAACGTTTCCCTTCCTGACGGTCAGTCCAGAAACAATAATTATGTCTGTAATCACGCATTAGGTAGGTAAATGTATGCACTGTGTGCAAACTGCGCTATTTAAGAACTGAGGAGACATGATTCCAGCTCAAGAGGAAAGAGGAAGTATGTAGGTACAATAAGATATGTAAGTAGGTGGTAGGTAGTTATGATATTTCCGTGTTCCTGGAAAAATATCGTTGTCTCTTATTCTATAAGGGATCCGTTTTTAAGGTCCGGAACCTTTTTTGCGCGGATGTAGTTTTTAATCCCATGAATACCAACCCCATCGCCCATCGGTGGGTGATTATGTCGGACTAGGAAAAAGTGAAATTAGATAGGTATTTTGTTATTCGAGATCGCATTGCCAGAGCGTTAAGTTTTTCGTGGTAGCGAGTATTCGTTGTTGGGCCACACGGTGCGACCGCACCGCACCGCGTTACTCCGCACTGCACTGCAGCCACACGAGCAGTGCGGCATCGCAATGTTCTTACGGCGCCGCTGCGGCACCGCTGGGCACCGCACTGCTTGCACCCCTCCCTGTCTCGTCCGCCTCACGCCGTTGTCCGGTGCGCCTGGGGTGCGACGCGGGTGCGGTGCCGGACGTACCGTGTGGCATACCATACATTTTTATATTACCTACGTAGGAAACTATTGCGTCACCGCTCAGGCGCTGCGCCGGAGCCGCACCGCACCTTGTGGCCTGGCCGTTACGGGAACGTGTTATTCGGTAACTCACTCGACCGACTAAAACCGTCCGCTGTCTCATGCCTTTAGACGTCGGGGTGTAAGGTGACCCAAAAGGACATTCCCTCGCGCCCTGACTGACCCAGGGCCATCTCCGGCTTCGAGATGACTTACTCGGTTTTGGGAACCACGGTGTCTCTGTCTTGCCCCCTACAATAAGGTAGGGGGGAGGGGGGCTAAAGCTGCTAGGATGACATGGCAACGTGTCCCCTGGCGAGTGGGAGTCACCGCCGTCTCCGTTGCCTGAGTGCAGTGCGAGGCATGGAGGTTCCGTGGTGGTTGGAGCCTTTGCACCTTAGTAGGGGAAAGGTGTACAAAACGATCCCTTGAGGTCAAATGATTCCCAACTGTTTAAAACAAATTACTAGTGCCATCTGTTTAAAATCGCCAAAAACGTATTCCCCGCATCCCGCTCAGTTGTTCGACGAAGTTTCATGGCGGTGTGATCACTATTGGTAAGTAAATTGATAAAAAAAAGAAAATCAGTGTGCTCGATCTAAGTTAGGCCTTAATATAATATTAAATTGCTGCTAATTTATTGTGATTTGGAAAATAGCTGTTTTATTAACGGTTTCTATAGCATTTCAATAACATTTTGAACAGGTGTTGGTTCTCAATATGATAGCTGTTTCAGGTTATTTTTACGAAGTTTTCGAAATAATACGATTGGGGTCAAATGATTACTCATTGTGGGTATAAAATGATCCCAGGGATCATTTTACCTACATTTTGTCAGTTTACAAAAATAGAAGGATACAATATATATGATTTAATATATTGCGATACCTACTAACTATAATTTATACTTAGTACCTAGTATAAGTATAATATTATCTATAATGCCACATTCAGCATCATAAATTTCATAATGTTGCCAGTACAGTTAAATCCACTGCATTGTATTATGGTATTTTTTTGGTATTAGTTGCCCTGTTGTTTCTATATCTTCTTCTATATACTTATAATAAAACTGTAGAGAGGTCAATTCTATTGGGGGGAGGAAAATAGCTATTGGGGGATAATTGGTGATCCATAAAAATGCAATTTTTTGTCTTTCTGTCTGTCTGTCTGTATGCGCACGAATGATCAAAAACTACTGGAGGGATTTTAATCAAACTTGGTAAGATTATAGTTCATAGTTCTGGGCAACATTATAGGTTCCTGTTTATACTAACTGATACCCGTGGCTTCGCCCACGCTTCGTTTTTGGTCATATCTCCGGTTCTACTTAACCAGTTACAACCAAATACGGTAAATTTTGAGTCTAAGCAAGACGTCCATCGCTGATCTCGATGAACGTAAAAACTACTGAACGGATTTTGATGCAGTTTTTTCATTAGATAGGTCTTGGTTAGACGAGTGGAGACCAGTAGAGTAAATAGTGCAGTGGAGAGTGGACTCAAGAGTGGAGTAGAGAGTGGAGTGGAGAGCGAAGTGGAGAGTGGAGTGGAGTGGAGTGTGAAGTGTGGAGTAGTGTATGGATACTTAATTCTTGTGTTGTGTATTCTCAATCAATAAATCTTTATTTCTTTCTTCTACGAGTATATGTCTTTATTCTTTTACGGATCATGCCACGTAATTAGGTACTGTAGAAAAAAATACTCTTCAAAACTGGAGTGAGGATGTCTAATTAGAAGACTTTTTTTCTTAGTTATATTAGAATATAATTAGAAGAATATTACTAGAAGATAACAAAGGCTTTTAGTTAAACTATATAATTCATATATTGTTATAGAGAGTGTCGATCTCAGACTGTGATGATTATGATTATAGAATAATAACTTCATAAGGAGGCTGTAATAAATAATTATTGTTAAAAATAACAATATTTTTGTTCATATTAACGCTACTTTTGGTAATAAATATGATTATAACACACAAATATTGTATTAAAACTGGGAGGGTAAAATGATCCCCGGGATCATTTAACCCCTACCCTTGGGATCATTTTGTACACCCAGGTGTACAAAATGATCCTTTAGTAAACTTCTGGAAAATGTCTAATAAATTGGAAAACGTAAATAAATTACAAAATTGTGGTTTGCTAGTATATGTATAACTAAATGGTTGAACTAAAATTTCTTAAATGGTTACTATGGGTTTAATATTTTTGACACAGCAGGCATTTTCCCTTAGGGGGATCATTTTGTACACCTTTCCCCTAAACCCAGGTACAGAACCCTAACAATAAATAAATTGATACGGATGTGTTTCTATGATGTTAACTTTTGCAGTTTAGTCTTAATTCTTAAGGTGATTTACAATGGCCGACGAACGAATAATCGGTAATTATAAAAGCGTTTCTCTCGTTTAATATAATACTTAAAGATCTGAAAAACATAAATATTGTATGCTTCAGGATATGCTCAACGTAATAGTGTTGTCGAAATTTAAGCAAAGAAAGAAAAAAAAGTGAAGTGTCTCTGAAAATGACTCTAATTTCTGTGAAAATCAAAATATTTCTACAATATGTACCTAGGTATGCAAATATTCTAAGTTTTTACATGTAGGTAGGTACACTAACTGACCCGTGCCCACCTCTCTAAGTAGGTCTGTACCTACTTGTGATGAAATTATGACTGTCATTCAGTAGGTAGGTACAGTAAAAGAGTAAAAGGGAACAGTCTTTTGTTTTAATTGCTTTAAACACTCAAACATCCATCCATCCATACAGTAACTGTCGTCGTGTCTTCACTCCAGTACCTACCTAACTGTTAGGTACTGAAGATAAGACACGACGATATCTGGGGTAGTACCTACCTGTGTGAGACAAACAAGAGACCGAAGACAGGCAAAATTAATAACCTCCTTTTCATTTATTTGCATTACTTTAGTTGTAAGCCGTAGTGCGGTACCTACAAAACGTGTTTTTATAATAAAAATGTCTAATGGGATGAGTTAATAATACAATATGGGATGACTTAAGACAATAAATTAAATAAAAGTACCGTAGGATGAAAGTGGAAATAAAACTGGGATGAGTTAAGAAATTTCCAAATGGGATGAGATTTCGTGATATGAATAAGGCTGAGATTTGAGCTCCGGAGACCTCAAATCCTCAAGGAAGTTGGCGGCTGTAATCGCCTTAAGTTATTAAATGCAGTCAAGAAGTTTTTAAAGGATTTAATTATGTAATAAGCACCTTATAATAGAAACGTAAAACTCACAGGTGTTTCTCAATTTAACCTCGAACAATGTATGTCGCGGGAAACTTATAATTGCAAAAAAAACTCCTATCCGTTTGTTTCTACACAGTTTAAAATTAAACACCGGTGTAAAGCCACGTATTATTACTATCCTGAAGTCATTGAAACATTTCTGATGCAATAAGAATGTTTTTATGAACGGAAGGTGAAAAACCGCGGTAAAATGACATTTGAAAAAAGTAATTTAGTCCTCGTAGTTTATTTATTTGCGATAGCGGAAGTGGCATCATGGACAGTTGATTTGCCGGAAGTGAGGAAACATTTTTTTGAACATTACGAGAAGCACAAGGCAAAACAAATTGAGGGTGCCCGCAGAGAATTGGAAGATAGAGATCGGAAATTTTATAGTAATAGCGAGGGAAATAGTAAACATAACGCCATCGAACACAAAAAACAAGAAGATTACGAGCAATATCCCGAGGAACAGTATTATATGGAGAGAAAAGTAAGTATTCTTTCATGAAAAAAAATCGGTTAGGTGCGAGCCGGACTCTCATATATTTCAAGGGTAGGTATATCATTCGTATAGAATATATAACACTAGGTACTTATATAGGTACATTGTAAATACCTACTCATATCAAAGAAACAAGAAGGGTGATATAATTATCTTAAATAGCTGTTAAGGAGTCGATTTTCATATCAAGAGGCTCCGGGTTCGATTCCTGGCCAATATACTACCACACCTCTTTTTATTCGTCAGGGGAAAGTCCTACTAACCGTAGATGACCCGGGGTCAGCTGGGGTGTGAGGGAAATGCCTTTTGCGTAAATTTATGTCCTGGTAATTGAGACCCAAGACAACATGCGGTTTTAGTCGGTTCAAATCCGACATAACCGCAAAGTGCAGAGATTTCAACACGAAAAACAGAGGGAATGGAATGGTCCTAGTGCGTACCTACAGAGCGCGACGCGGGGAGGCCGCGCGGTTGTATGGCTCTCATACACTACTTACCCTAAAAATAGTTTGTACCTAAGTTAGCGTGGGTCAAAAATCTTATCAATTTTCTCACGCGTAAGTTTTGAAATTCATGCAGATTGTACGATACATATACATAACAAAAAAAAACAATTTTTTCAATTCTTGTTTATTACAAGGGGTTCCGTGCAAAAAAAAGTAAAACTTGAAAAATAAAAATCCACGCGGACGATTTCGCGGGCATAGCTGCCACGGCGCACAGTGGGCTGAAAATCGATCTTCATAGACTTAGCAACTTGAAATTTAGAGGGTTGTTTTTTTATACAGATATGGGTGTTGTTAACCTCTACTATACTAGCATGTATCATTAAAGTCGATTTGGTACGCAAACAACACCGTTATAATTATTTTGCAAAATAATTGTATGAAGATAGTATGAAAAATCCGATTATTTTTTGACCTGCAAGGAAAACCGTAATATCCTCGGAGTAGTTTGTAGAAGTGATTATTTATGATTTTTTTACATACTCGGTATAACGGCATCAGCTGCAGCATTTATTTAAAAATTAAAATTAATAATATTTTTTTATCGACTCTGTTTAGTTCTAAAGATACAGATATTCATTATGATTTTAGTTTAGTATTATTATTATATAGGAAAAAAATGATATAGACGTAAGTTGAAGACAATATAACGCCTATATTAACTTTTAAACTTTCGCGTTCCATAACTTATTATACGTAAACGGGACTTAACGCGATACACGTCAGGCATCCAAAGGTATGTATATACCTTTAACGTGTATCGCGTTAAGTCCCGTTTACGTATAATAAAATATAACGCCTAAAAAAATATAAGACCTATTACAAAAACATGATGAACGAGTATAACAATTTGACCAGAAAAATCTATTAAACATGAAATACTATACAACTATACAATAAATAATTATGGCTATTTTTCTAAAAAAAAAGTCACTGTTCGCCATCAGTATCATTGTCAGATTCGTTTTCAGAGTCCAAGTTCATATTGGCCATATCAAAAAATTCGTACGGAGTTTCCGATAATTTAAGCAAATCTAATGTTTCATTAAAAAATGTCTGCGTTTTCGTAGCATCAAATTTGGGTCTTTGTGCACAGATGAAGGGATCAGAAGATAGAACAAGCATGTTTAAAATGTCTTCATTAGAAGCTAGTCTGCTCTTTTTCCTTGAATGATGTTCCCGGAACCTCCTGAAATTTTTGTTGCGGGACTCTGAGGCTTCTTCTGAAAGGCTTCCGATTGGCACAATGTCATTTTTTGCGATGATATCTCCCCCATGTATGAGCAACTTATGGACAGTCGACGACATATAGTACCAGTCATACAACTCCACGTACTTCTCTGCTGTCTTGCGGGCGTAATCTTTAAATTTAGGGACATCAATTTGTTCCCCAGAAGTTATAGTTTGCAAAATTACAGCAAATCTCCGCACAAGTTCCTCGTCTAAACCAGTAATGGCTGCAGTTTTATCGGGAAACTTAAAGAAGCGTCTTGCAGTATGCCCGTCATTCATTGTTCCTGAGCCCTGTTTAACAATGTCAATTAAAAGATTAAGCTCATCCTTGAACTTGTCCTGTATAATCTTCTTTCTTGTTTCTAACATTTGCTTATGTTCATTTCCTCTCGTAGCCCACTTTTTGAAATCGAGTCGGTATGAAATATGTAAAAGACACTCCATTGAATTTATACGGGCGTGTAGAGATGACAATCCATATTCGTATAAGTCGGAAGACACAGTCTTCGTTGATACCATATCCAAACGGTTCATTTCTGTGGGTTTAGCAAGACACAGGTAGCATGCCATTTACTGACTGGAGTTTACTTTTGTAAAGGAGTGTGAGGCAGTGGTCGTCAACCATAAAAAACAAATGGATGAAGAAATAAAGGCTCTTGTTGTAACAGAGTCCATTAATAATAATAAAGTCAGTCATAATCTCATGATGACAATGATTGATGCAAAAGTTTGTACATATCTTTCTAGTGCTAGATCAAATGCGGCATGCTACCTGTGTCTTGCTAAACCCACAGAAATGAACCGTTTGGATATGGTATCAACGAAGACTGTGTCTTCCGACTTATACGAATATGGATTGTCATCTCTACACGCCCGTATAAATTCAATGGAGTGTCTTTTACATATTTCATACCGACTCGATTTCAAAAAGTGGGCTACGAGAGGAAATGAACATAAGCAAATGTTAGAAACAAGAAAGAAGATTATACAGGACAAGTTCAAGGATGAGCTTAATCTTTTAATTGACATTGTTAAACAGGGCTCAGGAACAACGAATGACGGGCATACTGCAAGACGCTTCTTTAAGTTTCCCGATAAAACTGCAGCCATTACTGGTTTAGACGAGGAACTTGTGCGGAGATTTGCTGTAATTTTGCAAACTATAACTTCTGGGGAACAAATTGATGTCCCTAAATTTAAAGATTACGCCCGCAAGACAGCAGAGAAGTACGTGGAGTTGTATGACTGGTACTATATGTCGTCGACTGTCCATAAGTTGCTCATACATGGGGGAGATATCATCGCAAAAAATGACATTGTGCCAATCGGAAGCCTTTCAGAAGAAGCCTCAGAGTCCCGCAACAAAATTTTCAGGAGGTTCCGGGAACATCATTCAAGGAAAAAGAGCAGACTAGCTTCTAATGAAGACATTTTAAACATGCTTGTTCTATCTTCTGATCCCTTCATCTGTGCACAAAGACCCAAATTTGATGCTACGAAAACGCAGACATTTTTTAATGAAACATTAGATTTGCTTAAATTATCGGAAACTCCGTACGAATTTTTTGATATGGCCAATATGAACTTGGACTCTGAAAACGAATCTGACAATGATACTGATGGCGAACAGTGACTTTTTTTTTAGAAAAATAGCCATAATTATTTATTGTATAGTTGTATAGTATTTCATGTTTAATAGATTTTTCTGGTCAAATTGTTATACTCGTTCATCATGTTTTTGTAATAGGTCTTATATTTTTTTAGGCGTTATATTGTCTTCAATTTACGTCTATATCATTTTTTTCCTGTATAATAATAATACTAAACTAAAATCATAATGAATATCTGTATCTTTAGAACTAAACAGAGTCGATAAAAAAATATTATTAATTTTAATTTTTAAATAAATGCTGCAGCTGATACCGTTATACCGAGTATGTAAAAAAATCATAAATAATCACTTCTACAAACTACTCCGAGGATATTACGGTTTTCCTTGCAGGTCAAAAAATAATCGGATTTTTCATACTATCTTCATACAATTATTTTGCAAAATAATTATAACGGTGTCGTTTGCGTACCAAATCGACTTTAATGATACATGCTAGTATAGTAGAGGTTAACAACACCCATATCTGTATAAAAAAACAACCCTCTAAATTTCAAGTTGCTAAGTCTATGAAGATCGATTTTCAGCCCACTGTGCGGCGGGCGGGCGGCGCGGCGCGGCGGCGCGGCGGAGGACGGCCACTAAGGCGTGGATAGAATACTCGTAATATAGCGCCAGTGCATTCGATTGCTGCGACGGGTGCGTGGGTTCGATTCCCGCTCAGTGCAAATATTTGTATGCATAAATATGTCTTTTTGTATTGGTCTAGGTGTTTCTATGTGTAATTTATTTACAAAAAAAAGTATATAAGTATATAATATAAGTATGTTTATCCGCATTTTAGAACTCATAACACAAGCTAGTTAAACTATACTTACCATCTATACATATAATAAATTTGTAACTGATCGGTGTCTGTACTTGGTAGATATATAGGTAAGTATTTAAATATTAAATATATAGGTATTGGGAGGCTCGAGAAATTGAATTTTCAAAAATTAAATTATTAGGCAAGAATATTTCACTTCAGCAGTTCATTATTTTTCAATAATAAAAAACAATTAAAAAAATCCTATTTGCCCATCCTAGGTATACGCAACCATGATAACTTAATAACGCTGGGCATTCCATGTGTGCCTGGGATGATAACGATCCCATTGCAGGTCCAGGACATAGTCAACGATGGCGGCCACTACTTAGAAGGCCTGCGGGGCGCTCTGGAGGACTTCACCAGGTTGATAGAGGAGTGTGACAGAAATAATACGGTGAGTTAATTTTGTTCACGATTTGATGACCTTCGTGGATGGCGTGGTGGTAGATCGCTACGTGAGAGCTCGCTGGATTGATTCCCGCTCAATAAAAATTCTTTTGTATATTTGCATTGATCTGATCTGAGTCATTCCATTTATATTAATTCAAACTAGAGTATGTTTATCCGTATTCCAGAACCCATATGACAATTTGGGTCTAGATGGCGTGCCTGGGTACGCGTAACCGACTATAAATTGGAAAACATATGAGTATGTTTTCCAATTTATAGTGAGTGAGCTCCGTACAGTCAACGACATAAAGTATAAACCTCTTCTACAGTGGACTACTAACAAGTTTAGTGTCAATAATTAATTATGTTACTATAATATAATATATGTTACTATATACTTATAGTTTCATAATCACGATATAAAATTATTTTCTGAAAGGTTTGAGAGCTAAGGTGATTAATAAATTAGAATTTGTAGAGCTACTGTGTTCTCGTTGACTGTAAAAGACTTTAGCAAACATTTACCGTATAATGTTAGTCAAGTGTTAGTCTTAACACTGAAACTGTTTCCAGAATCAAACCTTGTTCCCTGCCAGCACCCCGAGCCCGCCGAGTATCACTACGGCGTTCAACACGACCATGCCGCCATTCCTGGGTCTTAACACCACAGACTGGCTGCAGCTGTCTATGCGACGGAATAATTCTACTAGGTATTTAGGCTGAGCGTACATTATTAGATAGATATTACCTATACAATTGTGTAAATTAGTTCCGTTTGTACATTGGAGATATTAAAAAAGACGAGGGTTATCTTGAATTCTTAACTGGCCGATTCTGATTTAAAAAAAATTGTTTCCTTCCGATTTTTTTAATTGTGAAAGACACCAAACTACCGCTGGCTTTTGGTGTAGTTTTTTTATTAGAAAGGTCTTGATTAGACTTAAAGTCCGCCGTAATTGATTACATTTGCTTTAGTGAAATCTGAGATATGGCCAAAAAGTGATGTGATAACTGTCTTACGCGCGGGTGGAGCCACTAGCATTAGCTGGTTATAGCTAGATAAGGCAGTCTGCAGCTAGATTATTGCTCTATAGAAACTGAAAGAAGATCTAGTGGTCTCGCACTTTCGTACTGGCGCACACTTATAACAAAACAAAACTGTTTAATTACCTACAAGTCATGAACTTATAACACCTTTGGATGGACACCTATGGACACTAGTCGGCCTCGGCCAGCTTGCTTAGATATAGGTAGGTACGCGTAAGGCGCGGCCCCACCGCGGTGCATGCTGTGCACGGGCACGCGGCGCATTTTAGCTGCGTGTATTCATTTGTTTGACAACGTGGGTCTACGTTTCCACTGGAGTACCTACACAAAGACCCACGACTATGTTTAGCGTGGCACGGCGCACGGAGAGGCTACACGTACACACATGCCACTGCAATCTACGGACACGGGCTTCACTGCGGGAGGTGGGTCTTATTCGTGTACTCCAGTGGAAACGTAGACCCACGTTGACAGCGTTGAGCTATGTAACCGCCTATTCGAGCAAGCCACGCGTGTATCAATGACGTCAATTCATGTCTAGCCTCTCCGTGGGTTGCAGTGGACACAACCACATACATTTTCTTACAAAGCGAAGCTTAATACACGTGCGTAGCCTCTCCGTGCACCGCGGTGGGCCCGCGCCTTAAATAGATACAAGTCCGCACGCACACACACAATAGTCAATCACTACGCAGCAAATGTTATTGGATTCAGTCAGTTAAGGTAGGTAGCAAATAATATAAAAATATGTACGTTGATATGTGTAGTGAAATAGCGAAAACTGTTTTTTAAAGCCTGTCTTGTTTGCTGTGCGGTAGCCCTTTTTCTTGCTTGGTTTTTATACTGCATACGCATTTATTATAGTGGTTTGGTAGGTGAGGTGAGGTAATTCAAAGCTAACTGGCCCGGGGCTCCAAATCTTTACAAAATACGCCTCTAATTACACCAAAATATGTAATGGAAATTGAAGCCGTACCTACTCGTACTTACGTTAAAAATGTTAATAATTTGCAAGGCCGAGTTTGAACCCGACCAGAGTAAGAATGTCGTGTCAAGAAGCGACCGCAGCCAGTGAGAAAGTTAGACGGTACGCCAACCTGGCCGTCTGGGCGACCAAGCGGCTGCAGGACCTGACGTATGCGAAGCACTACCAGAAGGTATTTATATTGATCCCACTGCGGTGAAACATGTAGGTAGGTAGCTAAAGTACACGGTAGATGGCCCAGGTTCAGCCGAGGTGGGTGCAGGCTGGAACCTCCACGCGGTGTACTACCCAGTCAATGGAAGCGAACAGGGGCGCCTCCCATGGGCTGCTGCCTGCAGAAAATCCAGAGCCGAGGCGGGAGTGGCCTCTAGAAGGTTGTTCCAAGGCTCTCCATGTGACCCTTTGACAAGCAGAGGACACAGTAGGGAGCAGGTGTGGGTGGGTCAGCCGATGTGCAAGGGAATTGCAAAGGAGCAGGAAAGGACGTGCTGGTTCTTCAAGCGTAGGTGTGGGAGTGATAGGACGGTAGCCTATCATGCTAACGACCCCGACCGACGACGACGTGACGGGGTGGAACCGAGATGTCGGCGTGCGTTAGTTAGCCGGGGTAAAAAAAGGTACAATAAAAGGTTTTATTCGACTTGCTGCAGTTCTGTACAGCGTTATTCTGACTAATCGCCCAAATGGCTGGTATATAACGCGTAACATAGGTTAGGTTGTTTTATTTTAGAAAGATTTTGAATTCTCTGCAAAAAAAAGAAATCCCGATTTAACTCCACGTGGCCGAAGTAGGTTTATCACCCGACTTAAACCAGACAAAGAAATAGTCCCACCTTCCTGGCGATTGCCCAGTTGTGAGTTTAGGGTCCGCTTATTAATTTGATTGTTTAATTAACTTTACCGTTGCGACAGCCGTTTGACCTCCCAACACTGTGAGGTGCGCCGGAGCCTCATCCGTTGTTTAGCAGGAGCGCTGACTAGCAGGTGAGGTTGACTTGGGCCTCAAAGATGTTGGTCAACATAGACCACAGATTTTTCTTTGTTCTGTGACATAGACAAATAAATAATACCGAATGTTTGTTCGAAGTGCCGCGGTAGCCTAGTGGTCTGGGTAATGGACTGCTGAGACGAGGTCCCGGGTTCGATCCCAGGTTCACCATGGCACACACCAATGACTTTTCGATGCTTTTCGAAGTTATGTGTGTATTTATCGCAGGTTTATTAGTGCCCGGTTAATGGCAATAGGCTCGCCACCTATTACACTGGGACCTAAACATAAACTGGCAAAATGTGGGTGCTAGCACCTCTGCCTACCCCTTCGGGGATATAGGCGTGAGTTTATGTATGTATGTATGTATGTTTGTTCGACAGACCGACTACTACGAAGAAAACGAGCTGATCTTGAAGCTGGCGTGGTTCTTAGACGAGCTGGCCTCCCTCACGGGCTACGAGCCGGACTACAAGCAGTATTTACCTGCCAGAACCATTCGTGAGTATTCTTTTTTAGGGTTCCACACTCTAGGGGTAAAATCGGGACCCTATCATTAATATGACTCCGTTATCCGTCTGTCTATCAGTCAATTGGGCCAAGCAATTATGAATACTTTGATAGATATAGATTTGAAAGTTTATACATAAGAGAGCTATCCACCCAATTTATTTAACATTTGATAACGGCTTGAGATAATGAGTACGAAACCCATAAAATCATGCCTGACGTATTTTGTTTCTCCCCAGCTGTTCCCACGACGCCCCCGGCGCCGATCACGCTGGTCACACAAACTCAGGAGCTGGTCAACTACTTGATAACGTGTATAAAAACCGAATCCACAGTACCAGCCACCGAAAGATGTAGATACCCATTGCCACTGCCGGGCGGGACTACTGTAGGTAAGGAAAAGGCCAGTTTTATTACTAACTAGTCTATGCCCGCGGCTCCGCCCGCGTGGTCGTCGGTTTTCGCGTTTTTTACTATTTCTCCGGTTCTATTCAACCGATTGTGATCAAACATGGGTAAGATTTTAAGTCTGACCAACATCTTTCACACTTAATTTTTACGTCCAATGTAAACAAACAGACAAACGGATAAGAATAATAATTTAAAAAGATTGTGTTCAGAATCGTTCATTTAACAAAGATATAACATGATACAAATATTTTTTTAAATGTCTCCAAGCTTGTTGTGTTGGTATCTACGTAGGTATGTTGGCATTTGTGAGTGTTGGCACCTATGCGTCTAGGTCAAGGATGTACAAGGAAATTTCTAAAGGTGTGTCCACGGCGGCATAGACAGAGAAGGAATTCTCTGTCTACGGTCCACGGTGTGTCCATTGACAATAAACGCCAATCAGTCAGCGTTTGTCTGTGTTTCATTTCAAACCTTATTACGTTACACAGCTATTTTATACACAATTTTATAATAGTATACAGATAGATATTTCCTAAATATTTTTCAGATTCCACCACGCCATCACCACAGCCGGATGTCAGTACAATGATCCCCTCATCACTAATCGACAGCGTCACAGAACAAACCATGGAACTGCTCGTCACCGCCGATGCCAACAGAACCCCACGACGTATCACCAAAAGATCTACCTATGGCAACGAATATTTTGTTCCAATTGGGGTTCATCACAAACCTAAGACTGTTGTTGACTTTCTTGTCAAAAAACTGACAAATCTGAAAGCTATTGTTAAAACTGTCAAGAAACACGCTTTAGCTGACTTTACAACTCAGTTGGCTGCGCATAAGCATATACATAAGAGAGCCATTGGTGATAATACGAGTATGTATGTAGTTTTAAACCGATTGTCTAATGTCTTAAGTGTAAAATCGAATGAAATATCCAATGAACCGACTGTCAAATCTAACGGATCGGTTGTCAATACCCATGCAGTTAAAAATTACAAGTCAATTACGAAATCTGACGAAACAGTTGTCAAATTCGACAATATCTTAACAGGTTCCCTGTCCCATGTATCAAATGTGATTCATGACGCAATATTTGTACCGTCTTTATTACGTCCATGTATCAAATATGAGCAAATTCATAGGTGATTTCAAAAGCGTTTTTGTAATGGACGTGGCAGGATAAATTAGATTTTTAGTACATGGACGTGTGGGGAACATTGTCTAGTTCAAAATGAAGTAAAAAACTGTTGTGATTTATCCTTATTTTTTTTATATTTTCAACTAAGTAAAACAAACTTTCAGCATTATATAGTTTCTTTATTAGACAAAAATGAAAATTAAAGAATGGGATATACAGAAACATTTAACTTTATTGCTTATTGTGAACCTCATTGAAGCAAGACAAACAATAAGCTTTGCCACACGCCAAGCACTCCGTGTTCACCTGTTTGGCTTTCAAAGGATTCCCTTCCTCTTTTCTTTTGGCGTAGCATTCAATACAGCGTCGGCGAATGAGTTTACCATCTCGCCGTGGTATTTCTGTAATATAATGCTTTTTGGAGACATTCGATATTGGCATCATATATGATACACGGGACGTATAAACTTAAAAATGAACCGTCACGCTCGTGTATCAGATGTGATGCAATGTTTTTTTTTCTATTTCTCGCAGCCTAAATGTGTAAGGATACCTTCAAACTGATTAAATAATATACAAAAACACTCAACATAACATTTATTCGAAAAAAAACCAAAACGTATGACGTGGAAATTTCACCATTGTATGGGGACAGGGAACCTGTTAACTGTAGCTCCCATAAAGTATCCAGTTTCAGATGTATCTGTAGTGAATACAAAATCTTTTAAAAAACGCTCTATTTCCGATAACTCTTATTTATTAGACAAACTGACAAACCAAAACTCTCTTATGACAGCAGCGGTCAAATTTGTCAAAAAGCGTTCTGTAAATAATCCGCTTGATAAATTGGCGAATTACTATTTGAAATATAAAGTTTGGAATAGTTCAAATCAAGTTTATGCAAAAAATAATAACGTTCCGTCAAATTACGACGCCAGTAACAGCTTGCAAAATAAAATTTTAACCAAAAGATCTCTATTTAAGAAGAAAAATAAGCATTTTAAAATTTTCTCGCCTTTAAATTTTCCGAAGCCCTATAAACAGAAGTATTCGGTTAAAAAGGGCAAATCCAAACTTTTATCTTATATGACGGATATGCTTAAGAAAAAGCGTAAGTTTTTTCGAAAAAGTCCACACAAAATTTACAAAAGATCGCTAAATTATAAACGTATGCATTTACCAAGAGTTCCTGAGAATCCCAGTCGTGATATAAGTTACTATGTTAAAAATAAAAGAGGTAGAAATTACAATCCTAACTTGTTGCAAGCCGCGCAAGTTCCATTGGGTTTGGAACGAATTTTCCAAAACGGTAACATTGCAGTCATTCATAGATATGGGGCTAATTATAATCCTGCTGTACCGGCTCCGTTTTATGATGGCATTCTAAGGGCGGTTGCGGATTCTTAAGAAATGTATACGCATACATTACTCACGCTTTTTTTTTTAATCGAAGGGTAGGTAAAGACAACAGCCCGTTATCTGCTACTGTACGTACATGTTTCCTGAGCTTCCTCTATGGCAATGAGTAATAAAAAATGTTATTTCGTAATATAGTGAAGTTTTATTATAACTTTGATAGCATAAAACAAAAAAAAACTTATTACTTAGAATTATGCTGACTTTATAACAGTATTATGATTTTTATACGAAAATGGAAACTCAAATTCCTATTCACGAGATACTAACGTAAAAAAAAATCCGAATAAGAAATACTAAAACCATAAACTACGTAGAACGTCAGTGACGTCATTCTACAAATATTTTCCTTTGCCATTGCAAAAAGTAACCCATAGACTTATCTCAAAGGTGTAAGATTTATTTTTGAGGTTCCATCACGTATTCTATAGTAAATTATTCATAAAGACATGATTCTTATTCTAAAGACTAATAAAATGATTTTAAATTATTGCCTTTTATATAAGCCAGTTGTGGTGTTATTTAAAAAAATAATAATTAGATATATTCAATGTCTGTTTAGTCATTTATTTCTTTTAGCCAATTTTTGTGAGTTACTTGAGTTGAGTACTTTATAGTTTTTACACAATTATTTTCTCATTTTCTCATTCTTATGACTAATCTTCACTCAACTTCATCTAATTCTTTATGACTTATTTTTTACTTTTGAGATATTTAGCAAAAAATAGCAGATTGTATTGTAAATTACTTAAAAAATTGTTATCTATAGACATGTCAAAACCACAACTGGCTAGAAAACTAGCGACTTATCTAATTGGTCCCAAATATTGGTTTGTGACAACACATACAACGATCCTATACTGCTCACCCATCCAATTCGCGACCGCACTAGCAGTGCATAACGATTTATAACTATTTTAACACTTCATAATTGTAGAACGCGTGACATATTTACTAAGGTACTATTGTGTGTAAAAATACGAAATAACATAATATGATGTAATAAAATATAAATATTTAGTAATAAAGGTGTAATTTTAGTATAAAAGGCACAATTTATTCACGCAACATATTCTACTAAGATCGCGTTTAAATTCAGGAATGTATTATACAAAACAATATTATAAGAATATATAAAAATATACGTACGTATATAAGTACGATTTTATTTCTACATAAATATGTACTTACATTTTATGAAACGACAAAAATATTTTATCCTTTATATTTTTGAAAGGCACGACTTTTAACAACAATTTATTTTTTATAACATTATTATTATTGTAAGATATCATTATCTTTTTATAATATACTTAACTGTCGACGTTCGCCATCGCTGACATGTTCTGAGTTTAAAACTACCGCCAAAAATACAACAAAAACCAATTTTGACAGGTTACATTAATCAATCAAAATTATTAATAAACGTACCTATCTAAGTTTGCGTTGGCTGGAAAAATAGTATTATTTGATTTTACATGAATAATGTTTTGTGAATGTTAATGTCAGTTTGATAGTGAGACAGTGTACTCGTATTAAGTTACATATGGCTCTGCGGCCGCTTCTTCCTGCTAAAGAGGCCGCCAAAGACTCCCTTCTTGTCTTTCTTGTCTTTAGTAACTCCACTCACAGACAATTCCGATTCGCCTGAAGACCTGCAGGGGAAAATAATCATTATTAATATAACGAGACATGGTTTATTTTAAGCATTTTATCAATGAATCATTTAGAAGCAAATGCAGTAATATCTCTCTTTGAAAACAAGAGGTCGTTGCCGCATTCGCCTACACATGATTCACATAATAATTTCAGGCTTTTGTGGGCGACTGGTATCTCCACTAGGGAAACCACGTCACACAGATTCCGCCTCGCTGGCCATCGGATGGTTACGTGGGTGGAACAATATTTCCCTGGGAAGAGGGGTAGACCCAAGAAGTGTGGGTATATATGTTCTCACAAGTTCCAACGTCAATTTGTATCCAGTCCCTTGGAACTAATGAGATTTTTTTTCTCATTTGTTCTATTGATTTTAAAATAGGGCAGATGTAACTGAACTTGAATTAACATATATCTCAATAGTTTCTCCGTGTTATTCGACTAGAATATGTGAGAAAATACTGAAGTGGTGGAAACACACCCCGGGACCCAGGTGAAAATCTGCAACCGAAATCACTGCTACGATGATAATGATTATTGCCTCGGCGACATAACGGTAGCTAGTAAAATATCGGGGTTCCGGATTCGATTATCAGATTTGATAATGTGCTCTTGAATTTCTTTGTAAGGAATGCGTGATAAGGGTGTTTTTATAGACCAAAATTTTTCTGACCATTCCGTATCAAACCCGAGAATTCATGCACGGTAGTGACCGCTGTGCCATCGAGGTTTTCATGAAGCGTAAGTTTTCTTAATATGATAAGGAAATGTACCTAGAAGCTGGTCTCTGATCTAGTGCAGGGGATCCCCCGCTGCCGGCTACGGAGGCTGGCCGAGTGTTGCCCGCACTGTTGCCGCCATATGCTGCAATATACAATTTTTTTAGTATATATCGTTGCTGAAGATTAAAATGGAGCATTATGCACTTCTCCTTAAAAAAGTTTCACCGAATACTCTGATAAATTATTCTGATAGGTACTGAATATTTTTTTCGGAAATCAATTCTGATTTGGTACATACTAAATTTCTAAATCAATTTCGAATTTGAATAATTTTTTTGGGCACACGCACATTCTGAATATTCGAATAAACATATTCTAACTCAGATTATTATTTTTGGCAAATAGATTATCTTTGATTGATTACTTTCGAATGTATGTTTTAAAAATGGGCTTTGGATCAATTCTAGCAATGAAATCTAAAATAGATAAAATCCGAAAATGGGCACCTTCTGATTATATCATAGAATATGGATGTTTAGTTCTGTTTCAGATTCTACATACAAATGAAAAAAAATGCAATACCTACTTGAGCTGCTTGAGATCTAGAACCAGTCTCAAGTAGCTTAATCTGTCGAAATTTCCGTATCTATAGGGAAGTGTCGTTACAAAATGTACCTTAAGTTTTTATTACAACAATTACGATATATCAAAACACCATCACCCCCACAACAAGCACAATTAACAAAAATACAAGCTCTTGATAATTTACATAACAACATAGGAACCATGCGAAAACAGAAGTTAAGCGCCACCCATCTCTATGTCATGGTGACCCATATGTTCTCCATCCGATAGGAAACATATAGTTTACGAAACAGTACCCGGTTGATAGTAATAGGCTCACTCTATCACTAACCCCCCGTTGGTAAATTGTGATTGAAATTTAAAATGCACTCGGGCGGAAGCCCTTTTGGTTTATTGTAAATATTATTAATTGCTAAATAATGTATAGACGTTCTTTCCACTTGAACCCCCTGGGGGGTCCATGGACACTCATTATTACACTTGAACCCCCCAACACTCCATAAAAATTAGTATTTTTTATTGCCTACTTAGATACGTCTAGCTATTGTATTAGTTTACTTTGTGACAAGGTGACAACCCTATAGGTTTTTCCCTATTGCCACATAGTACGTTCCTATTGTCCCCTATTTCTGTTTGAATAGGAACAGGATATATTTTAGTGGATTATGCGAAATAAGCAGTATAATGTCACATATTAATTATCATTTTAAGATCTACTACACTTAACTAAAGTTTTGGCATCACAACCAACATTCAAACTATATTATAAAGTTGTGAAATTCATGCTTAAAAAGCGAAACTGTTCCGATTCACCCCGGTTGAAGGTATCCATGAACCACCAAGGGGGTCCAAGTGGAATAGTGAGTGTCCATGGACTCCCCAGGGGGGTTCAAGTAGAAAGAAGGATGTATAGATGAGCAATTTTGTATCTTAATCTTAAATAATTATAAAATGTTTTGGTCCAATATAATGAGTGAGCATATTACTGAGAATTTTGTAACAAAAAGTAGTAACATTGAATAGCGGCGTTACTGCTATTTTTTGTTAGTTAACCGGGTATCGAACCCGTATAACTAAACGGATGAGATAAAAACAAGCATAGAAGTAGGTGTAAAAGGATTCTCTTCAATAGTCTTACAATAATTATTATTAAGAAGCTTGTTGTAAAGATACTAAGAATTCTATTATACAATAGATTTGAAAACACAAAATACATAAAAAATACTTTTTAAATAATACGCAAGTCAGCAGTATAATACAGCAATATAAAATATGTACCTTTTTGTACTGCTAGGAAATATTTAAAAAAAAATCGACTACCAATTAGATTATTACTACAAGAAATAAAAATGATAGCCCGTAAAGAGCGAACTACTTATCAATAAATATTATAAAATGTCATACATTGCACCCGATGTAAAATATATAACAAATGGCTCGCTCCTGCCCGCATGTACAACAAAAATTAATCATTATTAATAATATACAATAATATAACAATATACACCAATTTAATATTAATGATACTTACAATTAATAATTAATAATTATAAGCTTCTACTGAGCTAATTACAGTAAGTACATAATAATAAGGTGAACCATATTTAATAGGTGTATGATTGCGCAGTAGGTGTGTAGTAAGCTTGATTGACTGGAAGCAGTAGCTAGGTGGAAGCTAAACGAAAACCGAACGAAAATTAAACGAATGAGCCTTGAACGAATTTGTTTGTAACGAATGAGTAATGAAAGAATGAATATTGAACGAATGAGCAGTGAAGAATGAGACCTATACTACTCGTGCGCTATAAGTTGAAACCTGACCGCTACGACGTAACTGGCGCGTGTTTGTACAGCACACAAAAAAATATCGTAAACAAGCTTCCGCCCGAGACGCCAACCTACCTGTCTACCTATTTTTTTGCGAACAGTGCGTCACGGGTGACTGAAGGGCAGTGCAAAGGGAAGTCGGCGGAGAGCCCAAGTCTCAACTTATAGCCTACGTGTTATACTCCATTTGGTTAGGTACTAACTAAAGGTAAACTATCTTGTAGCGACTTTCTATAAAAACAAATATTAAATAAATACACTGGGCTAACTAAGTTACTAACTGGTGGTACAATTTAGATTTTTTTTTCTTAAAAATGAGTTTCTAAGCTCGAAAATATTAATAAACTAAGTTGTTAAATAAAACTGATTTAATAGACACATCAAGATTGTTTACGTTTAGCTAAGTACCTAACCGAATGGAGTATATAAACCAATGATTTTAGAACGGATGAGTAGTAGTCGTAGTGGAAGTAGTTGTGTATTTGCCCATGAAGGTTTCTCACATAAATGATAATAAAAAAGGTCTCACAACGCGTGTCAAACATAAGCTAGTAATGCTTGTAATAGCTATGATAATTACCGAATATGATTAAACATTGTTTTTCTTCTTCAACTTTAACTTCAAAAAAAGGAGATATTCACAATTCGGCTGTATTTTTTTATGTTTCTAACCTCAGAACTTTCGACTGAGTGAACCGATTTTGATGATCCTTTTTTGATAGCTGGTGCTTACCGTATAGTTATTATAATTTAGTCCAGTTGAAGTCAGTTTTTTAAATTAAATCATAATAGTGTAGGATACTACCAAGGCATATAAAATCAAGCGCAAGTGCCCTGTAACTAGAGATCGATATAATATTATAATATGTATACAGCACCCGACTTTAAATTTGACACTTCGCACAAGAAGAGTGTCTGCAGCTTGATATCTTTCTTAAGTAGTTAAAACCAAAGCTGTTCTTTTAATATTTTACACACAAACGGTTTTAACTCCTTTATAAAGGTATCAAACTGTCAGTCCAGTTCGAGAGAGAGAGAACGTTGCACAAAACCGAAGCAAGCTGATCTTAGCCGGGTTCTCACCCTTCTTGCCGCCGTGGTGAATCGAAAGCCGGGTATTGATGAATGAGTAATGTGCCAGATCGCAGATACGGATCGTATTACTAAATCATTAGATCGGAAAATGGGAATATCCAGGACGGGACTCGAACCCGTGACCAGTCCCTTACAGCGGTAATACTCTGACCAACTAAGTTTCCTAGGCACGTCCTAGATATGCGAAATTCGCCGATAGCGTTATACAGCTTAGGCACTGGGCGCGGGTTCACCGCTCTTAGTTGGTCAGAGTGTTCCCTCTGTAAGGGACTGGTCACGGGTTCGAGTCCCGACCTGGATGTTCACTTTTTCCGATCCAAAACCATACATATGAGATATTAAACAGTATTAGTAAGAATTTGACGATCATGGAACTATACTATTTAATATTTCATTTTAATCTAACTTATCACAATTTTAATTTATGCTGAAATGAAAAATGCGTATCATTGCTCTCCCGCAGATATCCGCGAGTATCGATATCCAGCACATCACTAGTCCTGTAACAATACTGAACCAGGGCTTTCTAGCGAGTATATCTTTTAAAACAACCAACCAAGCACACTCTTATACAATAGTTGTTAGTATATATCTATCTACGTAAGCGCCACTACCAAACCGTATATTGTCACCAAACCCACCGGTTTCGTTCGCCGAATAAAAATGCGAAGTTGTCTCCACATTTTGCCAATTATTATTTTGACTGTTCTGCCAAGATGTGGTATTCCTATTGCCGTCTCTGCCTTGCCAATTGCCCGACATTCTCTGTTGGTAACTGTTCACAAGAGCTGATACCGATTGCTTGTCTTGGCTTCCTCGTTCGGTAATGTTCGGCTGCCGTTCGGGATGGGTCGGCGCTCGTTCGGGCAAGTTTGGGCCGCGTTCGGGTAAAGTCGGTGGTCGATCAGGTAATGGTGGGCGGTCCGGGGGCCCCGATAGGGGTAATGGTGGAGCTCCGTGGTCAGCTACTTTTAAATTTACTTGTTAAAATTTGTTTATATAGGATGTTTCTTTTTGGATAGTTAAGAAATACTTTCATCGAC
This sequence comes from Lithosia quadra, assembly GCA_963576445.1. Taxonomy (NCBI): domain Eukaryota; kingdom Metazoa; phylum Arthropoda; class Insecta; order Lepidoptera; family Erebidae; genus Lithosia; species Lithosia quadra. The sequence continues at coordinate 5,759,445 of OY754897.1, forward strand.
AGTTAATAGTTTAGCAATAACTGTAAATTTAATAAATAGTAACAAATAACATAACTTAAACTAAATCAAACTAATCAATAAGAGGTGATATAATTTCGACTGTATTGGAAATGAAATACGGTTCAAATCGTCATTTTTAATAATAAATCGATGTTACGATTTGCTATGAAATAAGACTATAAAAATGTTAGACAATTTTTTCTAAGAGCATAAATTTACCATGGCCATCACAGAACTAAAATAAAACATAACAAGACAATCACAGTAAGCTAAATAACACTGTTTATAGTCCTACTAATATTATTATAAGCTAGCTGTGTCTCGCGGCTACGTCCGTGACATACTTCGTCACCCTGGCTTCTGTTTAACCCATAAATGTCAGTAATTTATTAGTTTTGCCATAATGTACAGAAATTTCCCCGATTTGTTGACATATTTAGTTTCTGTTCCGCTCCCCTGGGTAGTAGCGTGATGATATATAGCCTATAACCTTCCTGGATAAATGAGCTATACAACACAAACAATTTATGTGACGATGTTTGGATGTTTGTTACTCAATCACGCTCAAACGGCTTAACAGATCTAAATAAAATTTGGTACAAAGAGAGATTTTTCAAGATAACACATAAGTAGTATCTTCCTTGTAACCCCAGAATAGGTTCCTGTGGGACGTAGGAACAGTACTTGACGCGGGCGGAGCCACGGGCAACCATAGTACACTATAAACAGTGTTATATAAATCCATACATGTGTGACAAGTTGCAATTATACGTAACATTCCCTAGAAGGCATGGTGTCGGGTGTGCGCTTACCGTCTCTCTGCGAGCGAATGAACTCGGCGTTGATATCGCGCCCGTTGGAGAAGCGCGAGCGGCCCCATAGCGTAGACGGCTGCTCCGTACTCCTGATGGGGTAGGCACAGGTGTGTTATAATAATATTTCACTTTATGCCAACTACCTTTCGGTGGGAGAGCGAGAGGAGGATAGATTTACAGTTGGGTAGACCTGACAAGCTGTGATTGAAACAATTCTGTTTACGGTAAGCATTTTCATTATTGACGATGATGATGGTGATTTTCATACTCATCATTATCACGGCCTCAGTCGAGGATGCATACAATGCTTGTTCTAAGGAGCTTCGCTTTCACTTGGCTTATCTTGGCTTTTACGAGAGCGACTGCTGTTGACCTCAAGATGAAAGTCTGCGCCAGAGCCATATCCTTTAATCACCAGGTGGACTGGCTTGCAGGTGAGGTAGATTTAGGCCCCATTATTCTTCGACGCGCTCCATCCATGGTTTTATTACGTCTATCTACGGTTACATATCGATAGTTGTAATGGAAATTTACCTGAGGACAACTTCAGCAGGGTCTTCTTCCGGAGGGGGTTGTCGGGGAGGGAGGGAGGGCAGTACCGCAGATTCTGAAAGAAAAAAATACATTAGTAACTTGTTATATATTTCAAACACGAGTAGTAAATAAGACATGCTGTTTTTTTTCGCCTGTTAAACTGACTGAATCGAATAAATACTAGTGGCTGTGTGTATGCGTACCGATTTGTAGGTATAAGCAAGTGGGCCCACTCTAGTGTCATCAGTTGTATTCTTCGATGCGTTCCGTCCGTTGGTATCATACGTCCATGGTGTGTTATCCTGTAACCTAATTATGGTGTTCACTAACCAATCATCTCCGGTGTAGCGCTAGCTCTCTGCACGCTGTTCCGTTGACTGGTCCTATCTTGCCGACTCGTCCTGTCCTGTTGACTCGTCGTGTCCTGTTGACTCGTCCAGTCCTGTTGGGAGGCGCGTTGTTCCAGCTGACTGCTGCGGTGCTCCTGCAGGATCTCGGCCTGCGAGCGCGGCTTGTGCCGGGGCTCGGGGGAGGACGCCTCATCAGATGAGGAGGACGCATTCCTGGGAGTTAAGAATTCGGTTAGTGCAGGTCTTAAATTTAAAATTAAGCAATTAGAATGTAAATTATTAATAGCATCTTAATCAGCATTTAGAAATGTTTCACTAGAGAGCCCACTAAGTAGTTAAACAGTATTTGTATTAACAAATATAAAATTACTTTGCTCAAAAACGAATGGTTAAAATCTGAAAATAATCATCAAATTTGGCGCCGACTAATATAGTGAGGACATTTTGCGAATATGTGGTTATTAGATGTTTGCACAGCTTAAACTTTGGAGTTTGGGGTCTGCTCTCCCACGCTTGATCTAGCTTATCTTGACTTTAGCGTGAGCAACTTTCGTTTGAAAGTTTACGTTGGAGCCTTGTTCGTCGATCAGGTGTACCGACTCGCAGGTGAGGTTGGATTCGGCTCTGTAGATCTTCAAAACACCCTGGTGGAGCTCTATATACGCCATCAATACTTTTTTATATGGGCGCGTGCGACACCAGTGTAAAAACTTTCTACATAACAAACTCACGCCTATATCCCCGAAGGGGTAGGCAGAGGTGCTAGCACCCACATTTCGCCAGTTTATGTTTAGGTCCCAATGTAATAGGTGGCGAGCCTATTGCCATTAACCGGGCTTCTTTCTTTATTTTGTTTTTTTCTTTCTTTTTTCTTATCTTTTCTTTTTCTCTTTTCTTTCTTTTTCTTTATTAACTTTCTAATGCCCTGTGATAAAGCTTGTGATAGACAAACCAAATTTTTGCTTGCTTTTTAATTTGTGTGTATATTTTTAAATACTTACTCATGCAGTTTTCTCCTCATTTCCGCTGTGGGGGACTCGCCAGGAGGCACAGCGGAGTACGGAGTTAGTTGGAGTTCTGGGGGTAGTTGCGCGTGGAAGGACAGCTTGGCTACCCAGTCCTGGGAAAAAAATGGGTGTTATGAAAAGGTAGTGTAAGGGCCATATTGCAGAAGCGAAGGTGACCCAACACAGTGGGTATCGAGGTGTGTAATAACCTCTTATGATTTCTTAAAATATACACAATAATTATTCGTTTAATATTATTAGACATGAACCTAAAAAATCTATGAGCGGAACGTATTGAAGAATACAGCTGCCGACATTAAGAGTTGGCCATCTTGCTCATTATGTTCAACTCGACATGCACACACTAGTCAGCCACAGCGACAAACGTCATTCATTTCAGTCAGTTTAGGAAGCGTAGTGACATGTGTAGTGAAATGGTGTAAAAACCGTAGTAACAGCAAGAAAAAATATCAAGCAATCACATTACAATCGCATTTCGGTAACGCATTGCAACCCCAAATTCACTCACACAAGGTTAGCCGCCGCCATTGTTGTGACACAGCCTCGTCTTTAACGCTTATCGTCCGTAGGTTTCTTAGGTTCATGGCATTAGATAAGACATAGTAGGGCATACCTTCATGAGGTCCTTGGAGGAGCAGGCGAAGAGGTACTCCGCCCCATCAGCTCCGGCCAGTCGGAACACGTGCGCGCGCTTCGTGTAGTCGCCCGCCGGCTCGCAGCGGGCCTGGTGGGGAGAACACAGATTACATTTTATTAACATTTATTTTGAAACATATAAGTAGTTGCAATAATTGAAACTGGACTCTACTAGTAAACAAATGATGCCTATATTAGGACATTAGGACAGACCGCTCTCAAGTACGCGTGCGTGCGTATATGCGTGTGTGTGTGCGTGCGTAATCGTGCGCGTCGTGCGTGCGTGCGTGTGTGTACTATTATCAAGGTACTAAGGAATTAAGGTATAGTCTCTTCGGCCCTTAGGTATGTGTGCCTGAGGGTGCTCAGGTTTGTGTGCCTGTGGGTACTGAGGTAAGTGTCCTTGCGGGTAGTCCGGGTAGGCCGGGGGCACTCACGTTGAGGATGGCGACGGGCGGCGCGGCGGCCTTGGCGCTGGCGAAGTCCAGCTCGTCGCGGAAGAAGCACAGCAGCTGGCCGCACAGCACGGAGTAGTACGAGCGCCACGAGCGCACCGTGGCGCGCTTGCCGCCGCAGCCCGCCTCCTGCTTGCGCTCCAGGTAGCCTGTAAGTGTGATCATATCGACCGTGTGGGTAAGGTAAGATAGAGCGCGCCAGCGGATAGGAAGGGATTTGACAGAGGCTTTTCGACTGCGTAATATCAATAACCAAGAATTTTAAAGGAGAGCGACAGCGTGCGGCTTTACAAAATACTACATTTTGGAAGTGGTGACTAGTGATGTCATATAGTCATAGTTTTTGCTAGCGGCTAGTATCTGATATATCTCAAGAACAAACTTTGTTGCTTTTCGTGACTGCTCGACTACCATCCACGTCATCCACGTTTGGTAGGTACGTCGAGCAGTCGTGACAACGTTTGTTTTTGAGATTATATCAGATACTAGGTTTTTAAATTGAATAGCCGCTTTGATTGTGATCATCATGAGGGTTATTGTGGTTAGAAAGTGTCAGCGAAGAGGAAGTAGATTTCCCGAGGCCTTTGATTATGTTGAACATAAAAACAAAGTAGAAGATAAACTTCGATTTGGGCATACGTATCTCGTTATATTATTTTTGATTGCACTTGGATTTGACCAAAGCCGTTAATTGTGTTGATCACAGAAAAAAATATCGTTACATGGAATCGCAACATGGAACACAGCGTTGCACTGTATATCTTAATTATATATTATATCTGGTAATGTTTTTAATTATGTTGATGAGAACTGATGAAATGAGAGTGCCACAGAGTTTAATTTTCAAATCCTTTGGTTATACAAATAGATACCGTATCTAGAATCACCTAAGCCTATTGGCCAAACCGTTACTTGTCCTATTTGATATAGCTATGGAGAGCCTAAAGTTCTGGGGCTACAAACTTGAAACTTCAGCAGTTGATTATTTTTTATGATAACAATTTATTGCTGATCAAAGTTACTTTTTGAGTACATTGAAACAGGATATTATGTCCTCTTTGGTTTAACTTTTTGGCGTGCAAAAATACATATGTCTTTTATAAGTCTATGAATAATATATCAAAATAATATACATTTTGAACTCAGAAATTCTCAAAGAACATTTCACCAATTAACCACGCGAAAAAAATGTCACATGTATATAAACGATAAAAAATTAAAATTTAAATAAAGTTCTACGTTTTCAATAGTCACTATGAATTTTCAGTATTTAGCCTCTAAAGCGAGTCAAATTCGAAGTTTCCTGGTCCGGGCTGTGGGCGTTCCTATATAAATTACCTTCTATTTCGACCGGGGGTAATTCAGCGATGTCACCGCGTCTATGTCTCCGGAAGCTCTGGGTTCGACGCCTGGTTGTGAACGAAGGGGTGCGTTTAGGAGTCTTAACGACCTGCAAAAAGTATGGGAATATCAATTCATTATCCTTCGGGTCTTTTCCCGAATCAGCAGGGTCGAAGAAGGTAGGATACGAAGGTTTCTCCCGTCTAAAATGAGCTAACCGACTAGGGTAATACCTCTGCCCTATAGAACACCGCGTATAATAACCATCGTGTTGTGTTCCCGCCGGTAAGTGGGGTAGCCAGAGCTCACTGTACCCTCCTCCCCCATCCCCTTCCTAGCCCTTCCCTTCAGGGTAGGCAGGTAGGGCAGGCAGTCACCACGGGAGACGCGGCTGCCTGCGGCCAATCCGGCCGGGGTGGAAGTGGCCCTCTGGAGGGCTGCTTCGAGGCTCTTCACGTGTCCCTCTGACTAGCAGAGGGCGCAGTGGGGAGCGAGTGGGGGCGAGCTGATTGTCTGCACGCCGACGATTGGGTGTCAGGGCGGCTGCCTGTCACCCTACACCCCACCGTCGATGAAGTGGCGCGATGCTCACCCCATCCCCCTTTTGGGGGTCGAGGGGGCTATCTTTAAGCCGTAGATGGCCCGGGGTCAGCTGGGGTGCGAGGGATATGCCTATTGGGTAACTTTACATCCCGGTAATTAAGACCCGAGACGGCGTGCGGTTTTAGTCGGTTCGATCCCAACATAACCATCCCCGATGGCTGACGGCGGTGGTATCCATGGGTATTTCCGCACGATAAAAAAAAGGGTAGGCAGCGCGTGTATGACAGTTACGTTACGTCGAGACCTTTAGTGTTGCACATGTCCATAGGCCATTCCTTTGCTTCCCATCAGATGGGCCGTGTGCTTGTCTGCCACCTACGTAGTATAAAAAAAAGTGAAAAACGACCAAACATATAATAGGTTTTATCCGTGAAGCGACTGCCATGTGACCTCCACAGCCCACTAGCGATATTGAAGATCTGTATAGTTTTCATAGCAGCTGAATATATTAAGAATGGTCACCCATCCTAACACTGACCTGGCTACTACTGCTTAACATTGCCATATGTCAAACTTTCAGTTACCACTTAGCCAGGAGAATTTATTATTAAATGCACTGTCACAGTGACGTCACCACTCACACTCATGCTCTCGGCTCTCTTGACGTTGTTCTCGTTCTTCGGCAGCCTGTCGAACTGAGGGGCGGGCGTCAGGGTCTCCTCCGAGGACGCTGGGACCACTGACGTCACGATGCGTTCCCGCTCAGTCTGTGGACACAACATGACGGTCATTATTTGAACTTAAGTAAATTAAGAAAAAACTGTTTCTCGTAAATAAACATCAGGGCGAAATCTTATGTTTATTTACGAGAAATATTTTTTGCAGAACTGCACTGCAGTTGACTCCATCAAAAATATAGTTTGAATGAGTAACTAACTGACCTCTCTAACTATCGGTACGGGCGGCGCAGTCTCCCTCCTCCTCTCCTCCGTGATCCTCTCCATCTCTCTCTTCCTGTACTGCTGCAGACGCTCAGCCTCTTGGCGTTCCGCTGTTCTCCTGCGGGCCGCTTCTTCTTCATCGCGCTGTGTTTTGAATGCTTGCTCCACCTAGGTAAGGGAAAAAATTGTGCTAAGACTTGGTAGCTAAGATATTATTTTTGTCATTGATAGCGAGTTCTCGCAACCCCCTGACACATTTTCCTGAGATAAAATATACTCTTTTCTACTACTCTACTACAAATTTACAGCTATTCTTATTATTTAACTTTTGTATGTTGCTATTTTTTATTTTCAATTTAGTTATTTTATTTAAACTGGCGTTTTATTTGTAACTAGCTTATGCCTCTGCCGTCGTTGACATTCGTTTTCGGCGACAGCTCAACTCAACCGACTGTGATCATAGAAAGATATTGAGTCTAACCAAGACCTTTCAAACAAAAATACCGCATCAAAATCCGTTCATTAGTTTTTGGGTGTTTTTCACAAAAAATGACCCTAGCATAATTAGACTGTCCCACGCCTTCAAACATTTTTATTTTTATTTTTTTATGTGGTACTAATGGAAGTGATTTTTTTTATGATTGAAGTATATATTTCAATTTCAAATTAAATTAATAAGTATCATAAAAGGCGGATAGTTATTTTTATATTTAAAAACTAACAAAGGAGGACGTCAAATTTTCACGTGTCCCACGGTGATTTTGGGGATTGTAATACATCTCAATTGTAGAATATTAGTCTTTGAGCATGTTTAAGGTTTTAAACATAGGGTATATATTACTAAAATTATATTTATTGCCTTTATTTGATGAATTTATAGTTATTTTAAAAGATATCATTATTTTAACTCTGTCCTACGAAAACTATAGTACAGGAAAATCCGGTTTCGTCACGGTAAATTTGATATCGTACACTAGACAAAATCTACGATTTTGGAGTTTTTCTTCTTTCCTGGCAACATCGTGACCGGAATATTACACCGCCATTGCTGTTTTAATGTCAGCTGCGATAAAAACTGTGACTAAAGTGTTGGTGTCATCGGTGTGCAGAATTTATTTTCTGGAGAGTGACGGTATTTAAAAGGTAAATAAACTGTTTTCTTTACTTAAATATTGTATTTTATAAACAATAAATTAACCTATATTAGATTAGTATAACTAAAAACATGTTGATTTAACTGAATATCAATTATTTTTAATTTTAAAAGTTTCGCGGGATGAAACCGTCACTTCCTGTGCGTCACGTTACGTACTACCCACGGAGCACAATAACCAGTGGAGAGAGCGTGCGGGGCTGCCGCAGTCGCCAAACATACGCTAAATGAAGTGTATGCAGCGAAATTTTGATCAGTCGCAGAAATTGTAGGTTGACGTACGAACGTCACGCGCTCCCGTTTTAAAAGGAAATAAAACTAAAAGCAATGCCTAGTTGTGCAATTAAATGGTGTGGAGAGTCTACTACAACGTCAAGTTACATGAAAGATGGGATAACATTTCACAGGTAAGTGTTTTTTACTCCATTTAATAAAATAACAATTTCAACAACGAAAAATAAAATCAAATATTTGCTCTCTTTCTAGCACATTGAATTGCATATAGCAGTTGTCCCTTTTTTTCTCGATAGTTCTGTTCGCAGCATCGCGACATTTTATATCGATAGAATTTAAAATAGGTTTATTTATTCAATGTTCTTCCTATAGTTTCCTTATTATTTTTTTTGTATCATTATTGCTTTATTTTAAGACTTACTTATGAAGGCATTCCTCGCAAAAGTGTAGGAATACTGGTAAAAAACTTGTACATAACAGTAAAAAATGTTTAGTGCGTGGCATCTAACGTGGCCTGATTTTGGAGTAGTGTGGGCCCCACTACTACAAAACCTTGCCAAGTTAGATGCTTTTTGAATGAAATTTTAAGCAATTGCATGCTAACTATTTCCAATGATTTTCTGATCGGAAAAAATGATCATCCAGGACGGGACTTGAACCCGTGACCAGTCCCTTACAGGGGGAATGCTCTGACCAACTGAGCTACCTGGACCCATCCTAGATGCTCGAAATTTTCCGATATATTTTTTCCGATCAGAAAATCATTGGAAATTGTTAGCATGCAATTGCTTAAAATTTCATTCAATTAATCGGGCGGAGAATCTAAAAATAATGTTTAAAAACAATTGCAATATTGTTCATTGTTACCGTAGTTCGAACGAATTACGGTAGATGGCTCCACCGGCGCCCTAAGCCGTAGAATATATCGGAAAATTTCGAGCATCTAGGATGGCATCTAGCTCAGTTGGTCAGAGCATTCCCCCTGTAAGGGACTGGTCACGGGTTCAAGTCCCGTCCTGGATGATCATTTTTTCCGATCAGAAAATCATTGAAAAAGTTAGATGCTGTACACTATACTTGTTTGTGGCAAAATGCGTGGCAAAATAAATGTGATCTCTACCTGACTTTAAAAAAAAATAGATTTGCTCGCCTCCGTTACCCGGGTGCACCACGTGGAGGTTCCGGCCCGCACCCTCCAGGCGACGTCCTGCCACTAAATGACGAAGCAATTCTAATCTTTCCTGTTATCATTACCTATTGAATTTCATGGAACGCGACAGTTTAAAGGTTAGGGGTTCGTTATATTGGGTGCGGGCCGGAACCTCCACGTGTTGCACCTGGGAAACGGAGGCGAGCAGTGCCTCCCACTCGCCACGGGAGACGCTACTGCCTGCAGCCAATCCGGGCGGGTGGGAGTGGCCCTGTAGAGGGCTGCTCCGAGGCTCTCCACGTGTCCCTCTGACTAGCAGATGGCACAGTGGGGAGCGAGCGGGAGGTGAGCTGATTGTCTGCGCGCCGACGGTTGCGTGACAGGACGGCCGCCTGTCACCCTACACCCCACCTTCGTCGGGGGGTCAAGGGGTCCATCTTAAAACCGTAGATGGCCCCGGGGTCAGCTGGGTGCGAGGGATATGCCCATTGGGTAACCTTACACCCCGGTGACTAAGGCCCGAGACGGCGTGCGGTTTTAGTCTGTTCGATCCCGACATAACCACCCCCGATGGCCGAAGGAGGTGGTATCCATGGGGATTTCCGCACGATAAAAAAAGGGGTTCATTATATTGGAAAAACGTGTATTTTGTATTAAATTTTGCAGATTTCCTAATGATGACATCGAGAAGAAAGAAATTTGGATCAAAGCTACACATAGAGACAATTGTTTACCAACAAAGTGCAGTGTCGTATGTTCTAGAGCCATTTCACGTAAAAGTACCAGAAAAAAATATTTTGTAAATAAAGTCTTCCTAATTTAATAACCTTTTCTTTTATTTTATAAAGAATATTAGCAGCTGAAATTATTACTTATATTCCCTCTAAACCCTCCAGCTAAGCTCAAGGGCTTGTGTTAGGAGTGGGTTCACGTCGGTAGTGTAATGACCAGGATTCAAACCCGGGGCCTCTCGATCGTAAGGCGGACTTCTTAACCACTAAGCTGCCGCTTTTTCTCCTGTTTTAAACAATTATGTATCGCAAACAAATCCTTATAAATAATATTATAGATTACGAATGAGTCAACAATTTTATCGATATCGATACTTTTTTAATTACTTGTTTGGAATCCCTAGCTATCGAGTTGTCATTTTTTTGACAATTCGTCACCCAATCACAGAGGGCGAAACGCATTCTCTCCCCGCTGCGAATTGGTGACTTTGATTTAGAACAAAAACATGCCCATACTCTCTCCACTGGTTATTGTGCTCCGTGGTACTACCGGAACAAAATCGTAACGAACTAGAATTGTAAAGCTTAGTGTATAATAGAATATTTGAAAACTTCAATGTACCTAATTACCCACCTACGTCCATAGACTTAGGAAAAGTATGGACGGAGTGCCTAGAGTAACTAGTCTGTGTCACAAAATGGCGGGAATCAATCTTTGTGTGAGTAAATTGTAGGGATGCGAGGTTTTACCTAAATTTCCCCATTTTTTATTATTTTAGTTGAGGAATAGGGAGAATTATTTGGTAAATTTTAAAATATATAAATGAACAATCATTAAAGGTGGTTCGTGCATTATTATTAAAAATATTATTTTATCATAAATTAATGAAAATAGTATGTTAGTTATTTTTTACATTATTTTTTTCATTATACCTATATAAAAAAAACATACATGGATGGTAACCGTGGGGAATATTCACACGATTAAACTAGGTACTAGTAATTAACAAAAAAAGTTAAAAAATTCATATTAGTTACAATTTGTATTTTTGCGATTCCTAATCCCATGTATTTATTAAAAAGAAGTTAAATCACTACGGTAATCACTCCTAATAAATAGTTTATGCTATTTCATCATAAAGTCACACAATTTACAGATTTCCCCAAAATATGGGGAAATTTGCACACTTTTATGTTGGAATCACTGGTTTTGTACCGAACAATTGAATTTTGTTTTGAAATATTGAATGAACATTTATGTATAATTATTAGATAAACATTAAGTGATTGAAATATTGATTAACCTGTGAAATGTGATCCCTGGATTTATTTTCTTCCGTCACTACGGTTTTTACACCATTTCACTGCACAAGACATGTTGTATTTGATTTTTTTTTCTTCCCGCTTAAACTGACAGATCGACCGATTCGGCCGACGTTTGCCGCGAAGTGGCTGACTATGATGTGAGAGTGTGCGTGGCGACTGTATACGTATACGAAAGTTGGCTGACTATGCAGCGTCACTTTTTTGTTCCCATGGCTCCGTCCATAGTTATTCCTAGGTCCATGCCTACGTCAAAGTAAAAAAGAAGTATTATGATTTTGATGAGTTAAAATTAATATTATTATATTCATTTTAATTTAACTTGGGAATATTCTTGTTTCGTACTTTTACTGTGAAATTTTTGACTAGGAACTATTTTACCCAATTTCATACGGAAGTTAATGTAGCTTCGTATTCTTTAAAACATATAGACTTAGAAGTTTTTTTTATTTCAGGTCAAAATTCGTATGTAAAATACTTACGTACCCGTATGGATGATCACTCCGCTAGCAGCTATGGTAGTACATTGGGACGTGATTTTGAAACAGCAGTGTAGACATTGCTCAAATTATTCCCATTAGTCACACAATTTTCGTTATAGTCACTGTCCTATATTCTGAGTGGTACAAAAATGATTTTAAAATATCAATTTTTCATTTTATAGTATTTATTTTAGCCGCATCAGTATCTTGTTATTGTCAAAAATTCCTCACATTGTTTGATTTTTGAATTTGTAACACGTACCATTAGTAATGACAACTTTTCTAGTACGATTTGTTGAAGAAGTGACGAACATGAAACTATTTAGTTGATTATTTATCGATGTAATAGAATTATGCTAACCTTTTGTTATTTTTTGGAAGATTTTAAGTATTTCTTTATGCTAAATATATTTTGATTTTCTTTCAATACTTGTTTGTTTTATTCCTGAATGATTTTACTTTGTGACGTACAGGAATATTTTTCATCATGTACTAACAGAAAACATTGGATATTTACTAAAATTATGATATAATTTTAATTTAAATATCAATTTTAGCTAGTTCACAATGTATTCTTCAATTTAGAGTATAAAATAAAGCATTTCATGAAATACCATATTTTTATTTCCTGTTCGTCACAGGGTCATTTTTTGTGAAAATCACCCTTTTGCATTCATCGCGCACAAACAGACAAAAGGACGAGAATCCCAAAAAAATATTTTCGTGTTCAGAACCGTTCATATAACATGACCCAAGTATTTTTTTTAATGTGAGACATAGTCACTTTGCAATTTTTATGCTTTAATTGCTTGAGATAAACATTCAGTCATTTAATAGACAGCAGTATGTATTCACCAGCGTGATCCTCTTGAGTGCGTTGAACTTGTCTTTCTGCGCGTCGATGGTCTCTTCTAGATCTCTATGGCGGTTGATCAGCTCTTCCACTTGAGCCACACTCTCGCCGTACTTGCCGTCTCGTACCAGCGGTACTCTATGGGAAAAATTAAGAATTAGCATTTTAGGTGTGTGTATGATCATCTTAATTGGTCAGCCTCTCAGTCACTGAGGGATGAGAGGTAACACCATCTATGTTGGATAGCCACCCTTCACTACCATCTATCGTTGGCTGCATGCCAGTAGGAGTTTACTGAACGAGAATGACTGACGAAATGTGGCCATGTTATCTGCCTCTACCTACTCCTTTAGGAATACAGGCGTGTGTTATGTATAGATATAATGTCGGAAGCTTGGGAACCAGTAATTAATTTAATTAAATCCAAAAAAAGCAAGATACCACAAGACTTCGTGACACTGAGCTCATACTGCGTAAATAGTAAGGACATGCACTCCTCGATCTCGTTGTAGAACAAGTTTGTCCTGTGTCCTGTGTCCCGTGCCTTTGTCTTGTGTCCTGTGCCCACCTGTTGGTGATCCAGTTGTCGAGCGCGTCGGCGTCGCGCTTGAACACGAGCGCGTCGAGGTGCTGCGCGTAGATGCGCTCGCGGTTGGCGTACGCGCCGTCCAGCTGCGAGCGGCGCGCGCGCAGGTGCGACATGCGCTCCTCGATCTCGTTGGACATGAAGTGACCTTCCTTGACCAGCTTCTCGCCTGGGGAGCATATTTCCAATATTTACAATTTGGTTAACGACTCGACATGACACGGCAGCTTAAGCAAATGACTCGTTATTTGCACAATAGGCCCAGGTCAAGCCGGGACGCGAGGGAAATCCCCTCTGGGCCACCTTACACCCTGGCACCAGAAGATCTTAGACGGCATGCGGTTTTAGTCAGTAAGAGTCCGACACAACCTGTTGCGCTGACCGCGCGGGAGGTATCCATGAGGATTTCCGCACGAAAAAAAGGTATGAAATAGCCTGTATCATTCCAAACTATAATCTATACCTATACAAATTTCAATCAGATCCGTTGAAACGGTTGAGGTGATTGAGTAACTAACATTCAAACATCGTCACAAACTTTCACATTTAATCATTTATAATGTTAATAGGATAGTATAGTGCACGGCATCTAACTTGGCAAGGTTTTGCAGTAGTGTGGGCCCCACTATTGCAAAATCTTGCCAAGTTAGATGCCGTGCACTATAGGATTTAGTTCGAAATCGTTTGAATAATGTTATATATGCGAATAGGTACTTATAGCGGGGAGACGTACGAATCAAACGCGGGTTAGCGACACACTGTTTATTGCATAATAAGGGTGGCGCGTGCAGCGCGGGGCGCGGCGACGCAGCGCGCGCGCTTGTACCTACGTATTTAACAAATACAACTCACCATCGCTATACAAAGTGTTGAAGGCGTCTTCCTTAGCCTGGATCTCGACGTGTATGTCCCGGTGGCGCGCCAGGAGGCGCTCCGCCCCCGACACGTCGCTGGCCAGCTCCGGAGCTGTCACTCTCGCGAGGGTCTCGTTTGTCCATGCTCTAGAGGAGTGCAAAAGGTTATTGTATAAGCGCAATGAACAGTAAAATAAGTGAAAGGATGCGACGCGCGCGGCCAAGCGCTCCGTGCTATAGAGGTGCTCAATCTTTTACAATAACTAAAGAAATTATAGATAATTATATTATAATGTAAACATGCAAGATATAATAATGAATAAATCCGAACATACATATTGCATATTTAATTAAATTTAAAACACAATACGAACATGAATTTTTCCAAATTTTACCCAAATATAGTCGTAATTAGTCATTCTAGCACATTCCTTGTTTTTTTTTTAATAACAGCCTGGTTCCCGCATCCAGGGCCTCGATTATGCTAAAGACAAACCACTGTAATACCACTGACACTCTAAAAAATGCCATTTAATTGTAGACTTTATTGTTATCAGGTTAAAGTCTACAGTCAAATGATATTTTGTAGAGCGAATGAAAAAGTTAAATGAATTCTGTTCATTTGATTTTAGACTTAAACTGTATAACGGTAAAGTCTACAATTAAATAGCATTTTTAGTGTCTGTGGAATTACAGTGGTTTGCCTTTAGCAGAATCGAGGCCCAGGTGATCGTTGACATATATCCTGTGCGATGAGTCAAGATAACCTATGTCCTGAGCTGTTATTGACTTGAGCGCCCTCGCAGATGCTATGAAGTCTTCTTTCACACACATAAAACTAACTATTATCGATTCCTCCTTAGAGTTGTATGAGGGAGTTCTTGACACATAGTTAATTTGAGTTTTAGGAACTTGGTAATCAATATCAAATACATATACATTAAATAATTGAGGTGGGAAATCCTCCGAGACGTGAACTCACAGTAGCTCGTGGTAGGTGTCGAAGTAGGCCTGCAGCTGACCGGCTAGCTCCAGCTGCTGGCTGCACTGCTGCGTCAGCGTCACCAGTGTCGTCAGCGCCTCCGTCACATCCTCCAACTTCGACGTTACGTGCTCCTTCGCGTCTGGGAACGCCTCGCCGAGTCTGCAGCGACGAACCAATAAAAACTATACTAACACGATGGAGCGTCAAAGTTAATAAAAAAAGCAATAAAAAACATTATAGTCAATCCACTCCTTTATTTTGCGTTTGACATTTCAATTTTCTGTCAAATAGTTATGTCCAAATGCGTAACCTGACCGATTTCAAACAATAATCGACTTAATCTCTGAAGAAGTTGCAACCGATTTCAAACTTCAATTTATTTTATTTCTGCTCGATATTCAAATTTTTATACTTCTTTTGCGTGCCAGACGTATAATTGAATAAAATAATTCGCAATGAAATCTGTTAAAAATATTTTTATTTTTATAATAATGATAATATTAAATAATGGCTATTATTGGATCTTCCTACAAAATTTTATGTTTTGTAATAAACATTCTTTTTTCGTGTACAATGTCAAAGTCAAAATCAAAGTCAAAAATCATTTATATTCTGTACTAGCTGTTGCCCGCGGCTCCGCCCGCGTGGACGTCGATTTGCGTGTTTTTTTACTATATCGCATGTTCTAATGAGCCGATTGTGATCAAATATGCGTAAGATTTTGAGTCTAACCAAGACCTTTCGAATAAAAAAAACCGCATCAAACCCCGTTCAGTACTTTTTACGTCCATCCTCCTCCTCCTGAATGTATCAATTATTCGACGACACTTATAGGCTGTTCATACCGATCATCTGTCATGGGTTTACGCCAATAAGATAAGCCTATCGAGTTTAGGCTCCATTGTTTTGTCATGGTAAAAACAATTTGCGGAATTACTGGGTCACCCGCCGTATAATAGCCCTGACCTCACACCTTGCGATTTTTATTTATTTCCGAAAAAGGAAGAAAATACCGAGATAAACGTTTTATGGATGCCGAAGAAGCTGTAGCTGCGTTTCAAAAGGCCATCGAAGACGAGTGGGCTCAGTGCTTTTCGTACCTACGTATAATATTAATGAAAACTATTACCCTACACAACACAACTTAAATATTTTGATGAGATGATTAGCCATTGAAAACACGTACAAGACTATAAAACTATAAAGTATAAAAAAAATTATAAAGACACTATAAAAACAAAGCTTACATGTTACAACAACTTTTGTGTTGACGTAAATGTAAGTAAGTTTGAACGATTATTTTAGATTCGTAATTTGCAGCGATTTCATTCGATCCCAACACTAGACATGGTAGAGTGTAGCCGTTTTCATTGAGTGAGCAAATAATCGTAAATTTAAAATCAAACAAAACAATTAAAGCATTTTAATTTTGGTAATGAGTTATAAATAGGGTAGATACATATATGATACGCCAGTTTATATAATTTCTTGGTCACGCATTTCCAAGTTTACTTGTAGGATTAATGCAACAGTTACATTCTAAAACTGCTGTCAAACGCAAAAATAAGGAGTGGAATGACTATAATTTCTTTTAGCTACATTCCAACTCGCCGGTATTTCGGATTTGAACCGACTAAAACCGCACGCTGTCTCGGGGCATCAATCGCCGGGGTGTAAGGTGACCCAAAAGGTATTTCATCCCTGTTGACTCAGGTCCACCTCCGGCTTTGAGATGTCCCTCTCGAGTTTGGGAACCACGGGCCACGGTTTCCCTGTTTTGCTTTCGGAAAAGGCACCTTAACCTGCTTCTGCTAGAGCTCCAGGTGGCTCCACCCATCACCCTAGGCCTGCGAGGACGTCGGTGGAGCGACCTCCGACGTCTGAGCCATCGGCGCTATATGGAGAACCTGGGAGAATCTGTTGCGGGCTCGCCAACTCGAGAAAGTTCTAGATCTTGTATTATTGTGTGCTTCATAAAAATATGTATGTATATTACTTTCTACCTTAGAAACCTTCAATAACGGATCAGACTAGGAATAAGCTGTAATTGAAATCCTTGTGCGTCACATACACTATTCGGCGAACTCCTCGTCCAATATATACAGTTACCGGAAGATAACTTGTGCGCCACAGACGGTATTGCGTCGAAAGACGATCAATATTTATATGCCGGCGGGTACCAGAAGGCCCCCACAGCCAGTAAGTACGTACCTGACGGCCTCGCCTTGAAGTCGGTCGTGGGCGTGTCGAATGGCGTCCAGGTCCGCCCCCAACGCGCTAAGCATCCTCTTCTGCGCGTGCAGTTCGTGCAGTTCCCTCGGGGGAGAAGTGTCCCCGAGCGCGGACTCCTTCTCCGCCACCCAGGCCGCCGTCTCCTCCGCCGAGCGGTCGAACTCGTGGACTTGGCGAGCTCCTGCCAGAGCCTGACAGACGATAATAACAATCATTCTTGCATGTACTACAAAGGAGTAGAATCCGTTTCAAAGGACCATAAAAATGTGTTGTACATTTATGGCCCTACGAAGCCAGAACCTCGTCTGTCCATGAGCAGATGACCGTCTTGAAAGCAAGGAGGGCATGAGCCCGAATACTTGGTCCCCTCTCATACCGTAGTCAGTCTTACCTCTTGCCTGGCCAACGCGAGCTCCTTCAAATCATCCCAGAGTCCTTTGATGTCGTCTATCCTCTGCTTCACTTTATCCGCTTCGGGAGTATTCTCTTCTAGAAGCACGTTGCCCGCTTCGCAGACTGCTTCGATGCGCCCTTCGTTGGCTGGTGAAAAATACGTAACATGATTATGAAAATATGTAGCCTTCTTTTTCTTTATCTCTGCGTACACTGGAGAGAGAATGACATGACTGATCGCAATAATTAAGCCGTCGTCTGTTTCGATTGCCATACAAAAATAGGCAACGAACATTGCCATGAGCAATTGTTGACAGTACTTGGAGCCCTGAACCTTCCGACAGGTCTAACTACCGAACTTCGATATCGCCAGTGGGTTGTAGAGGGCAGGTGGCAGTCGCTGCATGGAACATAAATATCGAATCGTCGCTTCATAGTTACACTGAAAGCGATGATGATTTGACTCTTTTCTGTAGTTGAGTTTGTACAGTTGGACCTAAATAATGAGTTTATTTGCATTTACGCACACAGGAAAGAGAGCTACTTATGGTCGTCAAAATTAATCTTAAAATAGGTTAATAATTGATGAAATCAGCCCAAACCATCAGTCGCCATCTTTAGACCCTGAATATCAAAATAGAATCAGAGCAATTTGCCAAGACAAAACGAATGAGCCTAAACTCGATTGCCGTATCTTGTATAGTTCAGAAGAAAACACTAATACATTAAGCAGTATCTGTAAGAATTCGACGACCATAAAAACTACCCCACTGATATATCGTCAAACATGGGCATAGTTCTCACCGTGCAGCTGCGCGAGGAAGTTGTCGAAGGCCTGCTGCAGCGTCTCCACGTGCTCCACGTCCAGGCCGTACTCCTCGCTGGCCGCTGTGGTCATCTGCTCCCCGATCCACTCCTGCACCTCCTCACACTCTTGGACGAACCTGCCACAGCAAACATGTCATCATCATTCTCTGAACCTTTTTCCCAACTCTGTTGGGGTCGGCTTTCCAGTCTAACTGTGATGCGGCTGAACTTCGATATTTTCCGTGGAGCGACTGCCATCTGACCTCCACAACCAATGGTCATGATGACCAATGGCGATATCGAAGTTCCAAGTTAGACTGGTTGGACTTTTGTGGGCTCCAACTACCAAACGACTGCCATAGATGTTCGTATGGCAACCGGGACCGACGGCTTATCATGCTCTCTGAGGCACTAATAAACCTGCGATAAATACACACATAACTTCGAAAAGCATCGAAAAGTCATTGGTGTGCCATGGTGAACCTGGGATCGAACCCGAGACCTCATCTCAGCAGACCACTAGGCTACCGCGGTTTATATAACTATAACAGCAAATATGGTGATATTCATTACAAACGTGATATGCGGTTAAGCCCATCTATACCGGAGAATGTCGTACGGTCAACGGCAAAAGTTGATGATGGTTTTACGGATTTCAAATTTAAAAATCTGAATGGAAATTGTGGCTTCACCCGCGTGATTGTGGGAACGGGAACACAACCTCACGCGGGTGAAGCCGTGGGCAACAGTTAGTTTACCATGACTACCATAACCATAACAAAACTAAGTAAAAAAAATCTCCTGAAGGTTTTTTTAAGATTTTACATTCGAATTTGTGATCACACAACTACAGGGTGGTTGTATTCTGCACTTACTTGAAGTACTTCAAGCTCTGCTGCAGTCGTTGTTGACGTTTCGCTGACAGCAGCTTCATATCCTCATAAGTAGACTTCAGGTCATCCATCTTCTTCTTGACCTGTTCTCCATCAATTGTGGTGCGATCCTGTATCGTGATAAATATAGAATTTTAGGTTTCATTTATGATATGATTATGACGAGCTCTCAGTCTAACCATGAAGCAGCATACCTTGATGTGTTTCGTGAAACGACTGCCATCTGTTCTCCACAACTCACTGGCAATATAGTGGTTCTGTAGTTAGAAAAGCTGTCGAACCTTTTAGGGCTTCAACTACCCGTAACGACTACCATAGATGTCAGTATGGCAAACGGGACCGATGAAAGCACGGAGTAGTCTCAATGTGTTAAGATTGGTCACTCATCCTAACTGGTTAACTTTGAAATGTATTACATTACTCCGTTACCATCTAGCCAAGAGCTCCCTAGGAACTGCCAAATAATAGATTGTTTTGGACCCCAACTAGGTCTTCGGGGCCCAAGCCATTTTCACCTGCAAGCCGGTGCACCTGCTGATTAACGGACAAGACTGGTGTGACTTTTTGCTTTTAAGTTCTTTAAGTACAGTTTTAATTTATATAATATAGGTTATAATACAGATTATTGGACATACCATCAAACCAGTGGCAGTCTTATCCAGCTTCGCGACCGTGGCATCGAACCCGCTGAGTTCCCGTTGCGTGGCTTCCAAGCGCCGCACGAGCGCGAGAGCAGAGTCCTCGTCACGTCCCACGTCAGAGGAGACCAGCGCCAGGCGGCGCTCCAGCAGCCAGGCTTCTGCTTCCGAGATCTCGGACGCGAGCTGGAGGACCGAATAGAAATTTAAGTTAGAAAGAACTTGTGAGCTAACATGTCTAACATAAATGAAAAATCTAATTTTATCAGAGGAACAGCTATACTCCTTCCAACCATTCATTTAAATTTTGGAGTTAAATGGATCTGCCATTTTCCATTAAATAGTTAAGTCCAAAAGCGTAACTTAATCGATTTGAAACAAAAGTTCTGAAGAAGTTGCCATCAGATTTTACACATCTTTTATACATATAATTCTACTGTATGTGTGTATGTCACTGGACTCCTGAACGGCTGTACCTATTTGAATGTTTTTTTTTATGCGTTTGAGTGGCGCCCTGGATTGTTGTTCACATTCACAAATTAGTCCGACAGATGGCGCTGCAGTCGGTATCCAGGACAACCGAACGTCTGTCAGTTCCGCTAGTTATATTATATTTTTGCTGTGTAACATGCTTTTTTTTAACCCGGTATTCTATCTTACTAATATTATAAATGTGAAGGTTCGTGAAAATGTTGAGATGATTGTAACCCAACCTCACTCTAACTATACAACGGATCTGGCCTTAACTTGGTCAAGGGATAGGTTATAGTCTGAAATAACAAATAGGCTTTTTATTCTTGAAATGTACTACACGTGCGCTATAAGTTGAGACCTAACCGCTATGACGCGTCATAGCGGCCAGGTCTCAACTTATAGCGTACGTGTAGTAAGTACTTTTTCATGGGAAGCTGGAATGGGATGAACATGTTAACCAGGCCGCGGGTAACAGCTAGGACGTGTATAAAAGTAGTGACCTGTAGCAGCTCGCATCGCTCCTGGATGAGCTGCGTGCGCGCAGCGGCGGCGTCCAAAAGCGCGCGGTAGCGGGCAGCCAGCTCCCGCGCGCGCGCCTCCAGCTCACCCGCCGCGAAGTGCCCGCGCCGGGCCAGCTGGGACGCGCGAGTCAGCAGCGCCTTTATGGACGGCTCTCTGTGGGAGCGCGACTGTGTTATAGTGTGTGTACAATGTATTGTGGCGTAGCGGTAGTGCATGCGACTGCTACGCAGAGGACGCGGGTTCGATTCCCGCTCAATGCAAATATTTGTATGCATGAATATGTCTATTTGCATTGGTCTGGATGTTTCTATGTATAATAAGTATGTATTTACAAAAAAAAGTATGTTTATCAGCATTCTAGAACCCATAACACAAGCTAGTGAAACTAAGCTTACTTTGGGTCTAGAGAGCGATTTGTAGAATGTCGTAGAGTATTTATTTATTATTATTATTTATTTTCACAAAAATGTAAGAGTCGTAAACCTAAGAAACCTAAAGCAGAAAGCGTAAACAAGGCTGCGTTACAAAAATGACGGCGGCTTAACACGTGTGAGTGAATTTAACAATATTAGATTGAAATGTGAGTCCTGGATATTTCTCTTGCTGCATAGGATCGAATATAATCGAATCTGAAAGAGTGGAATGCCCTGCCTGAGTCTGTACTTCCGGAAAGCTACAACCCGGGAGTCTTCAAGTCTAGAGTGAATAGGTGACATCTAGGGAAGCATGCTCCACCGTCGACCACATCATCACTTACCAATAGGTGAAATTGTGGTCAAACGCGAGACTATTACCAATGAAAAAAAATCTATCAACAAATTCACAAAAAGCATAGCATACCTTGATATCAGTTCAGCTTCCAGCGCGAGATGCTTCTTCATCAACGTCTGCGCTTCTGCGAGGGTGGCGCCAGCTTCTTCTTGCTTCACGGCAGACTCTCGCTCTTGCATCCTGTACGAATGACCACTCATTGTTAAAGTCAAAGTCAAAAATCATTTATTCTGTATAGACCATTTTAAGCGGCACTTACAAAACGTCAAATTATAAATATTTAAAACTAGAAGTAAATGGACCACCGGTTCGAAACGCGGCCCAGACCTGAGAAGACTCCGGCAAGAAACTCAGCGGGCTGTTTTTTTTTTTTGGTCTATTTACAACAATTGCCTTAGTCTAGATACAGTGTTATTTCGAGTAACATAGTTGAGTGAACAGTTCATTTCCAAGCTTCTTTATCATCTAAATAATCTTGAATTTTATAATAAGCTTTTTGGGAGAGTTTTCTTTTAACAACATTTTTAAATTTACTTACATGTAAATCTCTAATTTCGCTTGGGAGTTTGTTGAAAAAGCGTATACAGTTACCCCGAAAAGAATTACTGATTTTTTGGAGCCTACTATCACAGGCTACAAGATTGTTTTTGTGCCTGGTATTTATATTGTGCCTATCACAAAGTCTTGGAAATTGTGAAATATTTTTCCGCACATATATGAGATTTTCAAATACATATTGTGAGACTACCCACTCAGGCCCCTTTACTTCGCACGTATGTCACTTTGTAAGACGTCAAGCCAGCATGTCTTCCCTCCTGCCAGGGTCCAAGGGAGGCGGCAGGGCCTGACCTTTCTTACCCTCATTATTCGAAATGATGCCCACTGCCTCATTCTATCATCGCACCGCCCGCCACAGGCAGGGAATACAACTTCACACGTTGCATCCGCCTGCAGTGCACGCTGTGAGGTACGACGCACGCTTAGGCTGTGGAGTGATCTCCCTGCTGTGGGTTTCCCTAGCGACTACAATCCATTAGGGCCGTTAGGTCCAGTTACCACTTCGTCAAGTCAGTCCGTTCCGCCCAGGGCCCGTAGACAAGTGTCAAAAGTCTAAATCGCTAAGGAATAGAAACGATTAGGTCGACCGATCACATCCAAGCTCGTCACCGGCGTACGATGCGCGCGCCGCAGCGGAGTCACGAGCTGGAGTATGATTGGTCGATCTAATCGTTTCTATTCCTTAGCGATTTAGATTTTTGAGACTTGTCTACGGGCCCAGTGCCCCATTCGGAAAGTCACTTAACGTCCATTTCCCATTACGTCTAGTTCCCGTTCCGTCCAGTTCTACGGGGTTCTTCAAGAAGGACATTAGAAGGTTTTTGCAGGGTCGGCAGCGCTGGTGAGACGCATCTGGTTGTCACCCTACCGCCAACCTGATCAACCTACTATCTAATTTGTAATTTGGCTTGTTTATCACTTACCATCTCAACTCTTCGTCAGCATCCCTGTCCCATCTGTGCAGTAGTGCAGCATCTTCTAAGTTGTCGCGTCGGATCTGCATTGGTTCCTGGAGTTGGCGGTATCTGAGGAACAAAAAGATTTTTTACACCCATTTGTGCACTTCTGGGTCCTTCGGAATGGGATAAATTATTTCATATTTCGATTATTTGCATTGTGTACCATACACAATGCAAATAATCGAAAATATAAATTTATCGTGTCCTCCTCCTCCGAAACGATTCGACTTTTTTGGTGCAGGTGTATTTAGTTCTTGAAATGGTCATCAATAATCCCTCGGATGCAACAGAGATAAACTCCAAGAAGGCGACGCACGTTACGTACCTCTTGACAGCCAAGTCGGCCTTGTTCAGTATTTGTGGGGCCATGAAGTGCTTGCTGTCGGCGAGTTGCTGCGCGTTGTCGGCCAGTTGCGTGGCCACGTCCGCCTTACTGAGCACCTGCTGCTCCAGGCGCGTGTGGCGCTTCAGCAGGGCCGTCACTGACGCCAGGTCCTTGCCTGAGGACGGGAATTAAAACGTATAGTAGATGCCATACGAGCCACCTTACACACCGGCGTCTGTAGACACGAGATGTCGTGCAGTTTTAGTCGGTTAGAGTTCGACATAACCACCTACTGGGTGGGGGGGATATAAATAGAAATAGCAGATGTTTTCTTTAGAGTCGTCGAGTCCACGCTGGTAGCGCCCGGTAGAGTGGGAGTGTTTAGGGGAGACTGACCGTGGTCCTCGCTGAGCAGCTGCGCCTCCACGTCGTCGAGCCAGGCGGCGAAGTCGTCGAGGCCGCGCAGGTAGACGCGCGCCTGGTAGGCCTCCGCCAGGCGCTCGCGGCGCAGCTTGGCGGCCGCCTGCAGCTCGCGCCACTGCCGCTCCAGCTCCTCCACGTGCTTGGCGATCTCCTGCGACGCGTAGTGCTTGCTCTCTGTGGGCAACACGAGGCTGTGTCACAACAATGGCGGCGGCTACATTTGCGGCTCAATTTTGGGTTGCAGTGTGTCACTCAAAGTGTTTTTCAGTATGGTTTTTACACAATTTCACTACACAATACATGTTATATTATTTGTATTTATGTAAAGATTTGTTATTTTGCAAATTTGTAATTGACAAACTCTGAAACTAATAATGTTCAATTCTAGTGATGATTAAACTTTTTGTTTTTTGTTGGTTTAGTAAAAGTTATAAATGCAGAACCGTGCAGCTGTGTTGACTGAGATCAAACTTACCAATAAGCGTCTCTCCGTGGTTGGCGACATCATCGATACGCCCTTTGTTAGCAGCTAGCTCCGACTCGAAGGCGGAGTGTTTCTGGATTTTACTTTGGAGATTCGATAGTTCTCTGCAAACAATGGTTTATATTAAACTGAAGTTTGTGAAGATGCTTAGATATTTGTTGCACAATCACGCTCCAACGGCTGAACATATCTGACTGCAATTTAGTAGGTATAGCTTATAGTCTGGAATAACACATTTATATTCCTGGAATAGGTTCCTATGAGCAGCGGGAACGAGAACAGAATTATAGTGGTATAGACAGCTAATCTATACTAATATTATAAAGAGGTAAAGTTTGTGTGTTTGTTAAATTGTAAGGGGTAATCTCGGGATCTACTGAACCGATTTTAAAAATTCTTTCACCAACACAAAGCCACATTATTGCTGAGTGTCATGGGCTATATTATATTTTATTGGAAAACTGGAATTTACACCCGAGCGAAGCCGGGTCCCAGGTCGCTAGTATTATATATATGTATATACATACCTGTAATTTTGATCATTAGCGATCTGCATCTTGAGCGCGATCCACTCCCGCTCGTGGTACAGGTTCCTGAGGAACTGGTGCAACTGGCGGGATTGCTCCAGCATCTCGCCGCGGAGCTTGCATGACTCCTGAGATATACATCGAGTTGGTTATAGGACTCGGACGGACTGGCATCATCGCGAAGGTGACGATGATGATATGTGAGAGTCGGGATTAATATAAATACAAATACCTGGGCCATTCTCATATAATAGATCGGCTATCCAATTCAAAAACTTATTATCTGATGACATAGGTATTTTTAAAAACGAGATTTTTTGCATCTTTCGATCTATTAGATAGAGTATTCACGTAGGTACCAGCCTAGGCTAGCAAAAATCATAATTCATCACTTCCATGAAAGCGTGCTAGTCGTACACTAGCACGCTATTAAATATAGGAGAATATTCTTCGGCTCTCCTGTAAAGTTTAGTTTTATGCAGATACTGGGTTTAGATATTAGGCAGCCGAAATATTCTAGGATACATTACACAGTGCTATGCTATATTATGCTACCCAAAATAAGTATAGCTTCTAATAACCCTTTTGATGTATTCGTGAGGCACATAATAGAATAAGTAAAATGTGTGCTAGCTTTGTTGTTTATAAACATATAGTATTTAATGCATCAAATAAACGTTTCTTTCTCATATCAGTTCTAAAACGCGTTTTTTTTTGTCACTGGTCAACTCACTTTAAGCTTGTCTCTCCTGGCGAGGATCTCCTGCACCCTGTTCTCTATGTAGGGCCTGTCGTAGTGGCCGTCCTCCAGCATGCTGGCCGAGAAGCGCTGCAGCTCGTCTACTCGGCCCAGCTGCGAGTCCAGCAGTTTGGAGAACTCGGCGTGCTTGCGGATTAGAGTCTCCACGGCTGTGGTGGAAATATTTCATCGAATTCAACAAAATACATTTTTTCGTGCGGAAATAACCACGGATATGCCCTATGTCGGACTTAAACGGCCTATAGCACGCCATCTCGGGTCTACAAGCACCGGTGCGTAAGATGACTGGAAGACATTTTCCTCGTACATTCGAGATGGCCCCCTGGGAACCACGATACTCCGTTTTGCCCCGAATAAAAAGGGGGGGGGGGGGGGTTAGTTAAAAACTCGTATGATATTTTATACATATTAGGAATCAGTCCAAAGGTGAATGAATCCATCCAATGGTTGCCTGGTAGAGATTGAAAAGATAATGAAAGGCCGCTGCATGTATGACGTAGTTTTTATACGGATGTACCGATTGGGAAGTTTTGTAAATATCGTTTTATACAACATGTATATGTATATGACCGCCTCTGTGGCGTAGCGGCATGCGACTGCTACGCAGTGGGTGCGGGTTCGATTACCGCTCAGTGCAAATATTTGTATGCATGAATATGTCTATTTGCATTGGTCTGGGTGTTTCTATATATAATAAGTATATATTTACAAAAAAAAAGTATATAAGTATGTTTATCAGCGTTCTGTGGGGCAAGCACGAATTTTCTTTTGTATCGAGTTCGTAACGTGTGCGACAAAAATGTATGAAATTTGTACGTGCTCGCCCCACTGGAACCCATAACACGCGCTAGTTAAGCTAAGCTTACTTTGGGTCTAGGGAGCGATGTGTAGAATGTCGTAGAGTATTTATATGTTACGGAGACGACCGTGTCCCCGTGACATAACGTGGCACTCACGGGCCGGGAAGTTCGTTCCCGGAGAGAGTAGAGATCAATGATACAAGTGCCCAAAATGACCACCATCGCGTTAGACCCGAGTCATTGTCGCGGTTCGTATTCAGGGCTTTCCGGCGAAGCACCACCACCCTCCTGTAGGCCAGGATTGTAACAAGTGCAAAGATCATGTAGCATAAGATAGCTTTAGTTACCGTCAAGGTTCTCTCCCAGATCGTCGTTGTTGAGGAAGGCCTCCTTGGAAGCCAGCCAGTCTTCAGTCTGGCGAGCTTGCTCTTTTAGGAGTTGGAGTTGGTGACCCTGGACACGAAAAACAAATAAAGGTTATAATTAAGACGATTCAGTCATCCTCATCGGCATAGCGATTTTATTATTTTACTAGCTGTTGCCCGCGGCTCCGCCCGCGTAGACGTCGATTTTCGCGATTTTTTTATTATATCGCCGGTTCTAATAGCCGCTTGCGATCAAATATGCATAAGATTTTGAGTCGAACCAAGACCTTTCTAATAAAAAAACCGCATCAAAACCCTAAAAATTTACCCTATGTTTGGTTGTAATTGGTTAAGTAGAACCGGAGATATGACCGAAAACGACCTAAAAACGAAGCGCGGGCGAAGCCACGGGTATCAACTTGTATATAAAGTAGCCTATATGTTGCCCAGAACTGTGAACCATAATCGTACCAAGTTTGATCAATATCCCTCCAGTAGTTTTGATTTTAGCGTGAACAAAAATTTGGTGCGGACAAACAAAGGCACAGAGGCACAGACAATCAGACAAACAGAGAAACAGACAAACAGACAAAAATTCTAAAAAATCATTGTTTTGGCATCTATTACATTCATAAAGTCCCCTAATATTTTTTTTCTCAAATCTTCCATGTACAGACACCGGTCAGTTACAGATTTATTATATGTATAGATTACTTACTAACTTTTTGTTGTAATTTATATTAGAAATGTTGAACGCACGACCTATCCCTTTCTAGAGAGTATACTCTGAGCAACTGAGCTACCTGCACCAGTCATAGATCACTGGCTCTGAGCTGCAAGTCTCGGGTGATGGCCGACCAGGCACAACGCTAGGATGATGGTGATTACGTACCTGAGTCAGGTACTGCTTCCTCTTGAGCCAGGCCTGGTCCAGCGTGGTGGACAGCTGCGCCACCCGCTTGACCTTCTCCGGGCTGTGTTCCGCCTCCTTCTGAAGAGTGCTGATAGCTTTCTGGCGGCCGTCTATCTCCGCCTATTGGACAACAATACAATTTTCATGATTATCGGACGTCGGTATTCGCATTTTATAACTACATATCCGGTTCGATTGTAAACCGATTGAGAGTTATTTTATAATATAGCAACAGCCTTCTAGGTGTTATTCACGATGGTTCATTTCACAGAATTTTTTTCTTCATGGGCTTGTAGTCTATCCCCTAACTACATACGATTTTAAGTCTAACCCAGAACCGTTAAAACAAAAAAAATTACCTAAGCACGTCAAAATTTGTTCAGTATTTTTTGCATCCATCGCGAATAAATAGACAAACAGAAAAAAAAAAATTATGTGTTCAGTATCGTTCACATAACACATCCCTAGTATTTTAAAAAAATATATCGCCAATGTACAGATACAGCTACTTTCCAATTTTATAATAGTATTGCTAGGGCCAACATTGTAGTCGTCATTTGGCTATACCTTCTTCTCGTGGTGCAACTCCAGTAGGGCCTCAGCATCGGACACGGTGTCTGGAGCACCACTCTCGTGCATCCTCTTCACTGCCTCGGACACCCACAGCTCCAATTCCTGAGAAAGATACATTTTGAGTCCGCGCATTTTAGGTTGGTGTCTATCTTGAACTTGCCCCCGTGGACAAGTGGAAAAGTCTAAATCGCTAACGATCGCTTAGAAAACGAATAGATTAGGTTGACCAATCACATACAAGCTCGGCAATTTAGACTTTTGACACTTGGCTACGGGCCTTGGTCATGTTTAGAGTAAGAGTCTATTCGTTAATAAGTTTCAAATACATTGCTTGATAGTTTAAATTTTGAATTCAATTTATTATTTTGAGTCGGCACCTAATTACTATCATACGCACAAAGCGCTTTGCAGACACATTCATCGTGCGCACAGCTAATGAGTGGAATTCCTTGCCTGAGTCTGTGTTTCCAGAAAGCTATAACCTGGGAGTTTTCAAGTCACGAGTGAATAGGTTCCTTCTAGGCAAGCGTGATTCATCGTAGACCACATCGTCACTTACCATCAGGTGAGATTGAGGTCAAACGTAAGCCTATCATGAAAAAGAAAAAATCAAAATTTATTTTTTTGTCCACGAAATAAATAATTATAAATTTGGTATATGTTATTGTCTATTGGAGAGTACCGATTTTAGGTAAATGCTTATTTTAAGTTGATTATACAACAATATAGTACTGCACACCTTGAGGTTGTCGTCGAACTTGTGTTCTGCGATGGCCTCGTCCAGTAGCGCGCTCCGCCGGGCGGCCAGCGCCTGCACGTTGTCCCAACCTTCGCGCAGGCTCTGCAGGCTCGCCTCTATCTCCTTCGCGCGCTCCGGGTACCTGGGCGCATCGTTGTATGAATATATCGAGTACGTTACAAGATTACAATCCGCGGTAGCCTAGTGGTTTCGGTAATGGACTGCTGAGATGAGGTCTCGGGTTCGATCCCAGGTTCACCATGGCACACACCAATGACTTTTCGATGCTTTTCGAAGTTATGTGTGTATTTATCGCAGGTTTATTAGTGCCTCGGAGAGCACGTTTAGCCGTCGGTCCCGGTTGCCATACAAACATCTATGGCAGTCGTTACGGGTAGTTGGAGCCCTCAAAAGTTCAACCAGTCTGACTTGGAACTTCGATATCGTCATTGGTCATAATGACCATTGGTTGTGGAGGTCAGATGGCAGTCGCTCCACGGAAAATATCGAAGTTCAGCCGCATCACAGTTAGACTGGAAAGCCGACCCCAACAGAGTTAGGAAAAAGGTTCAGAGAATGATGAAATTTTTTTTTTCCTTATTTCTTTTTGTAAAGTGAGTATAACAGTGAGTGAGTCCGTACTTGGTCGCGAGCGCGTTCCCCTCGGCCTCGAGCTGGTGTATCTTGTCGCGGATGGCGCCGGCCTCTGCCGCGCGGGCCTGGTGGCGCCGCTGCAGCTCGTGCGCCGCGCTCAGTTCGCGCCCGCGCTCGGAGCTGCCGAACAGCGCGGCCTTCTTCGAGATACGCTCTGCCGTGTCTTCCACGTCCCTGGGATGGCATTTAATCATAATAACCTCGAAAATCATACAGTATACAGAAAAAGTCGATCGTCCTTTAGCATGTTACGGTTTAATGACCTGGGACTGTTGCAATTGCGTTAATATCAATATCAATTAAAAGTGAAATCAAGAGTTCAGTATTGACCTGTTGAATGAGTGGATCTCCAGGGCAGCGGACAGGTTATCCCGGTACTTCTGTAGAGCGCCCGACAGAGCGTTCCACTTGCCCAGGAACAGGTCGCGGCGCTGGGCCACTGCGGCTGCTTGCTGGGTCGGACCCTGAATAGCAGATAATCCAGGTAAAACTAACATATTGAAGAAATTGTGTTTTTTAATACGAGTATGTGTGAGTGGTGTGCGTGTGTGTGCGTGCATTTGTGTGTGTGTGTGTCTGTGTGTTTGTGTATGTCTCTCTCTCTGTCTGTGAGTGTGTGTGTGTGTGTGTGTGTGTGTGTGTGTGTGTGTGTGTGTGTGTGTGTGTGTGTGTGTGTGTGTGCGTGTTACCTGCTGCAGCAGCTTGTCGGCGAGTGCGCAGATGCTCTTGACGCGCTTGTCGTCCACCTTCATGTCGCTGTCCATGTCGTCCAGCTTGCGCAGAAGGGCGCTGCAGTGCTCGTAATCTCGCCCGAGCTCGTGAGCTTGCACCTGGGGAGTTTCAAACAATTACGTGTATGGGAGCTCTGATGCAGGCCTTCTTTTTCACGGTTAGAGATTTTGAATTTAGTTTCGCTTCGCTTCCATAAAAGCCCATAATATAATATGCCCTACATGAACAAAGAAAAACATTTAATTTTAAACATTCAAAATGCAGCATTCTCACTATCAATTTTTAAAGGATACAGTTTACTAATGGTTTAAATTAAATCCAATATATTCTGCTCACTGTTTAAATAGTATTGTTGGGTACATACCATCATCTCCTTATCCCTGATCCAGGCTTCGATCTTGTCCAGATGCTGATTGAACTCCAAAATGTCTTGCGCTTCTTCCAATCCACGACCTGTACCAAAGCATTAATAACCAACCTTAATGGTCCTTTAATCCAAGATCCTAAAATCTGAAGTACGTACAATGCGGTCTTTCAAGCCGAACTTTAAATGAATTATCACTTGCTTGTATAAGTGTATGAGCCCAAGATCATCAGCACCAAAACCAGGTACACCAGTAAGCTGGTAACACTAGCTGATTGACAGACAAGGCTCTGGCCTCTCAGGGTTGGTCAGACAGCAGTCGGTCCCGTAAAAGACAACCAATCAAATGACAGGAAAAGCACACCTGTGAGGTTCCAAAGTGCAAGCTTTTTCATATGACAAATGATTCATGCAGATTTAAATCTTGGCAATCGTAACGGTACAAGCCAAAGGATTCGAAATTAGCACTTTCCCCTTAGCAAAGCAGATGACGGATGACCAAAAATAGGTATTCGAGGACCCACAGAGAGGTACCCGCAGTGTATAGACTCCACCACAGAAATAATAATAGATATAGAAGTGCGATATGTGCTAAGAGCGCGAGGCGCCCTTTTCTTCCGTGCGGAAATCCTCATGGAACCCCCTCCCCCGCGGCTTGCGGGGCAGGTTATGTCGGACTCTTACACTAAAACCGCACGCCGTCTAGTCTTCCGATGTCAGGGTGTATGGTGGCCCATAGAGCATTTTCCTAGCACCCCGGCGTAGCACGAGGCGCCCTTGCGTCTGAACGCATGTTACTTTAATTCGAAGTGTAACTTAAACATCCATTAATACGGGTGTTACTAGATCCCGCACAGGTCTTGTTGCAGTTGCAAGAAAGGGGCGACCTCGTACCTAGTAGAAAACCCTTAGAATAACATTTATTTTCTCTTATTAGTTCTGTGGTAGACCCAGGTAGTCCCATACCTCTTTGTTCCGTGGCCTGCTGCAGGCGCTCCCAGTCTCCCTGGAGCTGCTTGAGCTGCTGCTCCACCTCTTCATCAGGCCGCAGCTGTTCCGCCAGCACCTGTACTTCTTGCAAACGCGCCCTGTTAGCGCCAAGTTCAGCGGTGAAGGCCTGGTGCTTCTGCAGTTTCTTTATTTTGTCTTCAAGATTTGTTACTTCGCCTGAGGAAAAATTATAACATACTAGTAGCTACCACAAAAATGCCATAATGTTGAGAGTGCGTGTAAATATGCCTTGCGATTAGCTACTATCTGAGATTTACTTTTAAATTATATTTTGTTGAAAATAACAAATCAGGGTCCTGATGCATTAAACTACGTTATAGAACGTAAGAACATACGATTTCTTTTTGTTTTTTTTTATGCAACTACACCACGTTGGCAAAATTGACATGGGAGAAGATGAATCAAATAACATTTTTTTTTAATTGAAATGAAATGTAACGTTTTGAAAACGTAGCGTTAGTGAATCGGGCGCAGGGCACTGTTTGGCGCGCACACTATACTGACCGTGCTGGTGTTCGGCGGCAAGCTTGGCGAGTTTGTCGGCCACCCACCCGCGGGCCTCCGCCGCGTCGCGCGCGAACTGCGCGCGCGCACGCGTGCGGGACAGCAGCGCGCGGCGGGCTCGCGCCGCCTCGTACAGCTGAGGGCAAGGCTCTAGTTGTAGTTGTATTCTATGAGGGTAGACTTAGGCCGGCACTATTTTCCGATTCGGATTATTACCGTTCAACCAATATTTTTATACTCGAAATTATTTCGCATAGTTAATTGATTGAAGTGGAACTTTTAGCCGACTAAAATAGGAGGAAATTGTATGTTCATCTGTATTTATGTTTTCCTAATGCTATGTCATGACTACGGGTTCTACTCAACCGATTGTAAACATACCTGCGTTAAGGTTTTAAGTCGGTTACCTCGTAAGTTAAGCTTTAAAATAAAAAAAACACATCAAAATCCGTTCAGTAGTTTTTGCGTCCATCGTGAACAGATAAGAATTCCATTGTGTTCAGAATCTTTCATATAACATAACGCAAGCTTTTTCTTTATAAAAAATCAGTGTACAGTTACAACTTTATCATAATTAAGATTTCTGACGTAGTTCAGCGTGTTTTCTCTAGATGGCGCTGAGTATATATTATTAGATCGCAGTGACGAAAGTTGTCTTCCCGATCAAAAGGTCACTCACCTTTTTCCTCCTCTCGTTAATATGCTGCAACTCATCAGCGATGCGTTGACTCTCGACGTGGTTTTGTTGTAGTAACTTGTCCCCGTGGCTATTCAGTGTTGCCAGTTTCTCGTCCTACAAGAACATTTTTCATAATAAAATTAACCCACTTCATTTAATACTATCTATTAAACGTATGTATGCGTCAAAAATCTTTAGCTATGTTAACGACGCATGTTTGCGTCATTTGTACGATTTTCTGGTCAGTGACAGTGATTTGAAAAATAAAGGTGCAATGAATGAATTGGTTTTTTGAACTTTTCGGTGAAATTCACTGACCTGTGTAGCGAGCAGCTTCTCAAAGGCTTCGTGCTTCTTCAGCTGGTTGTCCACTTCCTCCACGCTGCTTGTTTGGGATACCTCCGTACCTGTATCGTTCATATCAGGGTTCTTTTTTATATTTAATTAGTAAGATTTCGTAAAGTTGCAACCATAAAATAAAACCAACCAAAAGAAGTCTACCGCGAGTTATTTGGTGTTATTTTATTATTAACACTAATTCCGGTGTTTAATTGCTTTTTAGACAATCACGATAGAATCCGTTAAAAACATTTGATTGCAATAGTAAACTAAGATAAAATACTGACTGAGGGCGGCCTCCTGCGCCGCGCACAGGTCGTGCAGCAGCTTGGCGTCTCGCAGGAAGCAGTGCAGGTCGATGAGCTGGTCCAGCGACACCTGGCGGGCTGCCCACGCGCCGTGCAGGCGGTTCCGCTCCTCCAGTAATGCATCGCATTTCTCTTCGATCTCCTGTGAGATAGGTTTGCATCACAATGACATTCCATGTCTAATCATCATCCAACTGCTCTTGTCCCAATTATTTGCGGTCGGCGCAACATGTCATTCTCCACCATAATATTCCTGTCAGATGTCATCTCCTCAGTCAGTCTTATCCTTTCACGCATTCCATCCATCTTTTCCTAACCCTAACTCTGCCCCTAAACAAGAACAACATTACTTTCATATCTTCTCATAACATGTCCATACCATGACAGTCTCTCGCTTCTCAATGTTTCATTCACTGGTGCAACTTTCAAACTGCGTCTAATATAAACATTCCTTATTCTGTCTATTCTTGTCACACCACACATCCATCTTAACATTTGCATTTAACTATACAGGAATAAGGTGTGTGGGGC